>OX243862.1:17090000-22090000 GCA_945859645.1 Amphipoea oculea
TTATTGAAGCTGATTTATAAATTGTGAATTTTTTTAAATCAAATTCTAAATCAGAGCTAGAAAAAATTTTTGATGACCTTCCGAGGCTAACTAATGTTTATATCGTTGTTTCCAACAAAATGCAGTAGAGACTTGTATCCAGCAAAAGGTTTACATGTAAACTTGTAAAAAAAAACTTGGTTCATTAAGTGGTCCCTGGTCACTGACCAGAGGGGCAATTCTCGTAATTTTAAGAACGTTCACAGTCTGATCTCAGTCTCAATCTGTCAAAAATAACTCTAATTTCTCTACATTTTGACAAGTTTTTGACATTCGTTTGTCGCCGAGATGAGACTGCGACTAGATTTAGAAAGTTTTACATTACGAAAATTGGCTTTCTGGGACCACTCAATGAACCAAGTTTTTATTTTGATGATGAGACAATCATTTCAAATTCGACGGACCAGTGTCCGTGTGTCGAAGTTTGAAATTATTGTCTTATCATCATCATCCTACCTACACACATACATACATCAGCCTGTAGCAGTCCACTGCTGGACATAGGCCTGTCCTAAAAAATTATTGCACTTGATGTTAATATCATTTTTCCCTTTTTTTCAGAGCAACTTGCTAGCATTCTCTATTTATAACTGCGACTGGACTCCTAGATCGCGTCAGTTTAAGAGCAACATGCGTCTCTTTGTGCAGAGAGCTAACAAGCCTCTCTATATCACAGGAGGCAAAATGTTCTGTCTTTCACTTCCTGCTTTTACTTCTGTAAGTATACAGGGTGGCAGGACATTGACTCGCAACCATTTACCATGGGTTCAGTACAATTCTGGACTGCGTCAAAATCTTTCGCGGGCATTAAAAAAAATCCTGTTTCTTCGTAGGTGTTGCAGTTTTGTACGAAACAGCTGAAAGCTAATTCTCGTAATTTAAAATGTTCAAAATCTAGTCGCAGTCTCATCTCAGCGACAAACAAATGTCAAAAGCTTGTCAAAATGAAGGTATATTAGAGGTATTTTTGACAGATTGAGACTGAAATCAGACTAAACGTTTTTTAAATTTCGAAAATTGAACCTCAGATTACTTTTTAATAGCTGGCAAATTATGCGCTAGGTTGACTAGAATCATGTGATGACTTGTTAGTTTGCGCATCGATGTCTGTAGATCTGTACTAGTTTTATCCTGAGATTGAGATTATGAGAATGTCTTCTTGTATCTTTAAATTGTTATTTTTTCAAAATGGCTGAATATCGAGATATTCATTTACACTGGAAGCCAACTCCAGCTTAGTTGATTTATTCTGGTCTGATCCCCTGAGCCCCCCCTCCACCCTCCCCCCGTCCCCTGTCCCCCCCGTCCCCCCCCCAAGGCTAAGCAGATGATTACTGATTGGATCGAAATTATTACTAATTAATATTATTCTCTTTAATTTCAGATTATGAATTCTGCTTATTCATTCTTCACTCTGCTTCAAAAAATGCAAGACTAAAATCTTTATGTTAAAGTAGTAAGTACCTAACGCCATTTTCGCAGTAGACGTCTTTCGGCTGAAATGATGATGATGAACGCCATTTTCACACGCTCAATCTACCGCGATGTATATGGATATGTATGCTTTCATTCTTTCACATTTTATTCCAATACATTCGCTGCCAAGCCTGAACGTGTGAAAAAGGCCAAATGAACAATATAATGGACTTAATATTAATTAATTATAATCTAGACTAGCTTGCCGTTTTCAAAGTTCCATTCTAATAAGCAATGTTGCTGTTCATTGAGATTGACGTTATTATTTTAATATTTATGATTGATTACCTTTCAAGATGAAATAAGTAATTAAATTATTTGGTGGGTATAATGTTTCATTAGTGAATTTTTGATTAAAACTAAATCTCGCACAGTAAATGGTTTAATTTTATGTATGAAAAGTGATATTTTATAAATAATATTCAAAACACTGTTTAAAGTTTGCTCGATGCCTACTTCGTAGCATTAAGATATGTTTTTGTTTTGTCCACGATGTTTGAACTTAGGATTTAAAATATCGACCATACTTATAATTAAATTATGAAAGTAGTTAAGTTTCCTTTTATATTTTACCTCCTACGTATATTAATATGCCTTGTGTGGGAAAGCATACAGCATCTACGGCAATTAATTAAGGATACCAAGCCTACCACCTCTACGAAAATCTACAGCAATAAGTACTTCCTAATGCTTAAAGAATGATTTCCTGGATCATTTCACGGCTGGGCGAATGTAACCTCACTAATTGCATCTCATTTAAAAGCCACGACGTCAGCAATTAACCTACATTCATTAAAACCTTCATATACTTCACCCATACATTAATATTTTGTACGTCTTGGAAATGTACCTGGAAATTAATTCCTAGAGGCTGTTAATTTGCTTTGAACTAAAATGGGTGTAAATTAGAAATTTCAATTGGAATAGAACGTGCGATGCATTAATACACCTCTACTTATTAATTAAGACTATACGTAGTTTTAGTGTGGTGTATGTAATTACAGACCTTTCCCTAGCCTTTGTGACCTCAGGCTTTATAAGCTGGTTCAGTCCAATTTCGTTCGGAAAAGCAAAGAAAACTTGCATCGCGTCGGTGATAAGAAAGCGCTAAAAAATGGGGTATTATCAAATAGATTGTTTTAAAATACATTTGAAAATCCTTAGAATTCTTGGCGCGTGGTCTGAAGGAAATCCGAGTTTATACTATATGTATTTCTCTAGAATATTCGTGTTTATCTTCACTGTGCTTTATGTCGCGATATACACCATGAATTTTTACTTCTTACCCCAACAATTGGAGATTTTTGCTGAAGAATTAATATTTTATTTCACGAATGTTGGAGCTCTGTCTAAGGCAGTAGCGTTTATATTATTGCGTGGCAAAGTTCAGAAAATGCTTGATATGCTTGAAAGTGATATGTTCCAATCAGATGATCCTGAAGAAGTAAAAATAATAAAGAAAGCCAAGGAGAAATCTTTATTTTTCTGGAAGATTGTAGCTGGTTTATCTGTATCTGCAAATACTGTGAATGTATTACTTCCGTTCTTGGTTCACGTAATTTTCAATGTCAAATTGGAGTTTCCTGTGTGTAGATATTCTTTTATACCGGAACAATATGAGGCTATGTTTTTGTACCCAGCATACTTATATCAAAGCATAGGGATCACTTCTCACATGTTGTATAACGTAAATGTTGATACATTTCTTTTGGGAGTGATATTTCTTGGTATGGCTCAGTTGGATATACTTGCCAGAAAGCTAAGAAAAGTGACCGATGTTTGTGTGAATGTGAATGCTGCTCGTGGGTCTATTGATAAGGTTATAGATGATCAGAACGCCGTTTTGGAAATTATTAAGTGTATCAAACATTATGATGCAGTGTCCGAGTAAGTTCATATTTTGATATAACTTTTGAGCTAGGTATCTTCATAATATTCTTGAACACCTCGCCACCTCTTCTTGTTATTCTTCTTCTTCTGTTGTTCTCTTGTAGTTCTCCTCTTTTTGTAAATTAGCATTAAACTGTTACTTATTTTCTTTCAGGTATTGTAAATTAATTCAGGAAGCCTTCAGTGAGATATTATTTGTGCTGTTCAGTTCTGGCTCCTGTAAGATATGCATGTGTCTCTTTCGATTTACTATGGTATGATGGATGATGTGACTATGATTATAACCCGTTAGTTTCAAGGACGATTAAAAATTGTATTTTCTTTTTAGCCGGCGGAGACCAAGTATTTGGTTTTCCTAACTCTGTATACAGTTGTGATGACTCTGCAAGTGATGGTTCCTTGTTGGTTTGGATCTCGACTCATGGAAAAGGTGAGAAGTCATTTTTATTTTATACTGGCTTTCGTTCTATTGTAAACATTGTCTGGAAATGTAGATGTAAATTCAGGGACATAATGTTTTTATTATATTGACTACCAATTTAAATTATCTGTATATTAAAATCACAACACTTATTCCTTAACTGTTGTATGGAATGCCTATAACTGACCGGAAAAATGACGTAGTTGTACAGACGCCAGCACATCAGGCTATCCGAAACTGTCAAAATTTCCCAATCAACTTTGAACCTTATGCTTTAGTGATTAAGTTGAAAATCTGTTAAAGAAATTTGACAGAGTAGCTTGATGTGCTGTCGTCTATACGTTTCTAGCCGCTTCCTCGTTGGCGGTGCGACAGATTTATACTAATGTGATGTTAAATAGTTCATTTTTGTTTTTACAGAGCAGTCAAATAACTTTTGCAGTATACGATTGCGATTGGACACCACGATGTCGTAGATTCAAGAGTAATTTTCGACTATTAGTTGAAAGAGCAAACAGACCTATAACTATTAAAGGAGGCAAGATGTTCATGCTCTCACTTGCGACTTTTACTGCGGTAGGTACTTAAATATCATCTAGTTTCTGGGTGATTAAATTACTTATAACCAAAAAGTCGTTGCTTCTTGCAACACAATTTCTCCAGATAAATATATATCCGGGATATATAAAATTTACTAATTTAGTTTGTCCAGAAACACAATAGTTATTGTGTTGAAGCAATTGCCTAACTTTTAGAACTTTCTTGAAATCTGTTAGTAAGTATGTACAACACAGTAAGTGAACAGATGGAGTATTTATAGGTATTTTAATTTATTCGAAAGAATTGCCATCTAATCTTTATAACCTAGAAAAGAGTCCTAAGCATACTGACCTATACCTAGATGCTAATATAACAAGGCAGATTAGTATCTACTTAGTGATTAATATACATAATTATGTATATTTCTTTGAATTTTTTGTTTCTGAATTTTCTACTTCTTGCAATTTTATACTTTTGCCCCCTTACTAATAAACGTTGTATAGCGTATAGTTACACAACGTTTTGTCTTCTTCTTTCGAAAGTCAAATTACTGACGACTGAAAGAGAGAAATCGGTGTATAACTATTCGTTTGATATAATACGTTTATTAGTAAGGGAGTTATTGTAAATATAATATCTTGACTCTAACCGTTGTGTAAAGTAACATGTCCTATCTAAGAGAGCCGGGTGATCCAGAACCTTCCTATCTCAGACACATTTTCCTATTTATGATTGTGCATTATATTAATCATTGCCTGCCGGGATGACCATAATGCCTTGGAAGGTAGGTAGGCCTTTGGTGTGGGATGCAACGTGTGTCGACTCCCTTGCGCCATCCCATCTTCCAAGCACGGTGAGCTGTGCTGGGGCGGCTGCTGCAGGTGCGGAAAACCTCAAACGGCGCAAATACTCCAATCTCTTTGGAACTTATATATTTGAGCCGTTTGGGGTTGAAACACTAGGGCCATGGGGCCCGAGTGCCCACTTAGTATTTCGAGACATCGCCAAGCGGTTGGTCGACTCTTCACGTGACCAGAGGGCTGGCCTATTTTTTGGCCAAAGAATCAGCATTGCCATACAACGTGGCAATGCTGCCAGCCTTTTGGGCACGTTTCCTGTTGACAGCGATGCGGACGAATTTTTTGATGCCCTTTGATTATTTCACCTCCCTTTTTATATACTTGTACATATTATTATTTTAAGATTGTTAGCTTTTTAAATTATGTAAATATTTGAATCTTTAATAAATAAATCTATTTGCCTGTAATAATTATGATGTTGAGATAAATATATTTTCTAATTCGTTTCAGATAATGAACTCTTCTTATTCGTTCTTCACTTTACTACGTCACATGCAATCTCGTTGAACACATTGCTTAGAAATAAGACCAGCAGAAAGAAGACTAGACTAAATCATCATTTACGCACCTTTATAATAATTTCTTAGCAATTAGATCCGCTATCTCGCTTCTTTCTGGAGATGAGACGGAGCAAAAAATATTAATATAATGAGCTTTGATAAAATAATTAACAGCAGCCGGATTAATAACACAAAGAGGGGTCGTCATTAGTAATTAATGTATTTAATAATTCTGAAATATTTTCTATTCAAGCATTAATACGTTTGCATATTTAATTATGAATAAATAAGTTCAAATAAATGTAATGTGTATGTTAACAAAAACAAGGTTGTACGCAAAGTTTAAATTAAATGTCTACTTACGTAACTCTCAGTAGTTTTCCTTTTATTTTACTTCGCGAGCAAAAAAATAAATATAGTGAACACATGAATAAATAGTCGTTTCTCGACGAGAGAGAACAATTTTTTCTTCGCGTCTGCGAGGAACAAACGTCACACACAAGGTCCGGGGACAATGGTCCTGTTCAGCAGTTCATCTGTTAGCCGGTGGCGGTAATAAGGCGTGTTTTTGCCCGAACACAACGAAAAAGGAAACAATGATTTTGGTCGTGACTAGATAAATAAGATGTCCGGACGTGACGAGGGTACCATTACAGTTTTTATGGATTCTTTCAGCGGGTAGAGCACCAGTCGCCCCACCTGGTTCTCTTTGTTTAGGTATGAGTACCTACACTGACAATGTACACATACGCAAAATTATACCGAATCCCGATCACCGAACGAGGTCACAAGCAGTATCGAATTCGTAATCATTAGCCCCTGACATTTGTCGAGAAAATGTAAATTGTAATTATGGATACAATGGCAATGTATCCATTTGTTTCCATCGATGAAAAATGGATAAAAATTGCGCCCGCACACGTCCTTCCGCCGCCGCCGCTGCAAACGATGATTTAGTGGCGATCCCTAGATTTATAGAGCGGTCCGCCCCGCCCAGCGACTTCAATGAATAATAAATTGAAGATCTTTTCCGATATTATTGATACTTCGGGTATCTTCGTGTGATGTATGTTCGGGTGAGAATTGAAACCCTTTTATTAAAACATATATTACAGGACACGTCCCGACGGTGACACTGAATAATACGCTCCTTGTTGCGACTATTCTTTGCGGAGCTCTCTCTTATTTCGGATTTTATTACTCTAGGATTATTTATGGCATTGTCTGTATACTTTTGTAGGGATTCGTCGGGTCATAAATCCTGTGACTTTATTATATTATGCTTAAAGCGCACGCCAAATGGGATAATACGTAAGTAAATCGTACTTCTTCCCCAGTTTTTCCAGAATAAAGTTACAAACTTAAAGTAGCTGCGCAATACAGCGTAAATGTCTTTGGAAAACCTCATGCAGAACATTCTCTTGCAAACTGCGCTGGGTAATCAAGACTGTACGTTAACTTGGTGGCTTTCAAAATTCTGACAACAGCTATCGTCGCTAGTTGTCAGGCGTACAAGTGAAGGAGTTGGCTGTTTGAATTTGCCGAGCTAATTCCGAAGGGCGTACGAACCAGTTTGTCTTGCCGAGTCGCGTAGTCGGCACTCACAAGACGTACCCACGACGGAGGCAACGCAAACATACGCTAGTGGGGTTAAAACTTGCCCCGCATGTAAAATTAGTTAAATAACTCCCCGGGAATCTTCACTCTCTATATGGAAACACGTCTTTGCTCTAAACCCGAGCAAATTAGACTAGCGAACTTGCACACATTAAGCTCGCTTTCTAAATTAATCTACGTACTGTGGCTAATTAAGAAAAAACATTGTTCGTGAACTGGAATTTATGTTTGTTTGTGTAATAAATTACTAAAGCATTGTTGTTATTCAGCGTTGAGTCTGTGCCAGAAATAAGTTGTGTAACAATATCAAATGGACCGACTCTAACGTGAAGGAATAAATAATTATAAAGGTATAATATAATGGAATTATCCCCGATGGATTTAGAATCAAGAAGTCTCGAATAGTGTTTATTTATTCGTTAATTCCTCCATACTACATTATAAATAATAGGAATTGAAATAAACGCGCCTATGAAGTTATAACTTTTACCTAGATAAATGTTACCTAGAAATAAGAAACTTCACATTCCGAAATTAAGACCAATTTTTATCACTCAATTACTAATCCTCCGTTTGTTATACTTAGATACTTCTTTTTGCACTTAAACAACGGTACTTTATATAAATAACCAAACTCACAAGTAGGCTTTTAGACGATTTATTGGCATCCATTCTGTAAACGAATGGCTTGCTCCGATCATTCGAAGTTACTCTCATACTAACAATGTTATAGGCGTTATTGCGTCAGTTTGCCAGGTAATAATAGCCTATAGTAAAAAGTAGGTGCAATATGAATCCACTATAATGCAAATTTGAAAAGAAAAATGCCGTTTGATTCTATGAAAAAGGGTGCAAAGTTCTTGATTCTTTTTCTCTTTCAGTCGTCAGTAATTTGACTTTCGAAAGAAGAAGACAAAGAGTTGTGTACACAGACGCTAAACAACGTTTATTATTAAGGGGGTTATTGCGTAACACTGTCAATCACAATCTGAATTATTTTGAAGGATATAGCTAATCCATTGCTTCATATTTTCGAAAAATTTGTCTGCTCAACAACGTAGATAACGCAATGAATGTTGTTGAACTGTCAAAATGAACGCCGCAGCTCTTGCCACTTTGTTGCAACGTCTTAAAGTCTTTACATAGGCATTATACTTTACTTATAATTATTAACTAACGGGTGCAGTTTACATAAGGAGCGGTGCAGGTAATTCTATGTATTTACGCAGCGCACGCCGTGAAAGCTTTCAAAACGCGCGACTTTTTCGGACTTAACGAATATCATCATATCTTTTAACTTTGTGTATATACATATTTACAAAATACTATTAGGTCCTTACATATGAAATTGGCGTTTTTCGTACTGGCCACTTTAATCACGAATTTCTCCTCTTTGGTAAGGAATTCAAAATTCAAATTTGTACAGCTATTTACTCATGTATTTGTGCTTCGATGACCGTCATTCATTTGTTTTTTTTTCTTCTGTTTTTTCTGTTTGCGTCACTCATTTTACAAAATGGAAAATTTAAAATATCGCATTATTTACGAGTACGAGTTCCGCCGTGGCACTAGTGCTGCGGAAACGACTCGAAGGGTGAATGATGTGTATGGCGGTCATGTTGCAAAAGAAAACACAGTTCGTTTTTGGTTCCAACGTTTTCGTTCTGGAAATTTCGACCTGCAGAACAAGCCCCGTGGACGGCCTGAGACCCAAGTTGATAATGGAGAATTGAAGGCTATTGTGGAAGCGGACCCATCGCAAACCACGTCCGAGTTAGCTGCAGGCTTCGATGTTAGTGATAAAACTGTTTTAATTCACTTGAAGCAAATTGGGAAGATTAAAAAGCTCCACGCCACTGCTGCTTCACGACAACGCCAGACCACACACTGCGCAACAGACGGCTACCAAATTAGAAGAGCTTGAATTGGAATTTCTTAGACATCCTCCGTACTCCCCGGACCTTGCTCCAACAGATTACCATTTTTTTCGCAATTTGGATAACTTTTTGCAAGGGAAAAAATTCAACTCCGATGGGGCAGTCCAAATCGCCTTCAAAGATTTTATTGATTCCCGTCCGACTGGTTTTTTTAGTAAAGGGATCAATGAACTACCTATAAGATGGCAAAAGTGCATTGAAAACAATGGTTCATACTTTGATTAATTAAATATATTATATTAAAAAATATTCGACTTTTTGTTCCTTCCATACAAAACGCCAATTTCATATGTAAGGACCTAATATATCGCCTATGTCCATCTGAAATAAATGTACCTTTCAAATGGTGAAATATTTTTTCAAGTAACATCTGTGGTTCCGGAGATTACCCCCACATTTACACAAACTCACAAAACGCCCTCTGTCTCTTTAAAATATTAATTAAATACCTAATAAGAATAGATTCGTCTATTATTCTAGACTTCAGCTTCAAAACCGGTCTTCACCTAACTTCACAATTCGCCAAATACACGTAGCAGGTTACAAACACATGCGTATAAACTATAAAGCAACTATAGAATTTCAATGTAGTCCTCAGTTCTCACTAATTCTGGAAGCTCAAAGCGTCGACATGTTTGTGTCGTTTGTGTGACTTGGCCGTCTAAATACTTGGCCAATTAATTTCTGTGCCCCTTAGACCGTTGAAGCGTGCTTAGGGAGAAAATGGTTAATTTCAATAAAGGTAGGTAGATATAAGGGTTTTATTTACGTCTAGGTTTGCTTGTGAGGTTTGAATAGGTACGTGTTTGACTTAATTGATTGATTTATTTTACCATTTACGTACACACTTTCATATAAACAATGAAGAAAAAAACAATAGAAAAATAGGTACAAAGGTGATGCTTATTTCATAACAAATCTCTTCCAGCATACCTGCGATAGGGCAATAGATAGAGAGGAACGAATAGATAGAGGGAACGGTTTAAGGAAATTAACATCATGACGGTACCTTGTCAATATATCTACGAAAACATCATGTATGTAAGGAAAAATTTACATCTTTTTAGTAAAAGAGGTGAGAGACATAATTATAGTACTAGAAATAGGGACCTATTAGTTCAACCAGGTTTCAGACTAGCTAAAGTAGACTCATCTTTTATGGGGTACTATTTAAAATGTTATAGCAAAATACCTCCCAACATTCTTCAACTGAATGAGACAAAATTCAAGTCTTGTATTAAACGCACACTATGCAGGCAGGCATATTATAAGTTAGGGGATTACATCGCTGATAAAAATGCCTGGCTCAATGCTGGTCCTGCTCCACAACCAAAACTAATTGATTAACACTTGAAAATACTGTTGGAGCTGCTGAAGATTGTAAGTCTATCTTTGCATTGTATAAATTCAATCTCCTAGTATTGTATAATTGCATAGCACATGTGTGAGCACTATGTACATACTATAAAGCTACCATTTACTGGGTACGTCTTTCATTGACTTGAATGTGCCCTGGCGGCTGAGAGTATGTCATGCTCACTCAAATGTCTCGCTGATGGTGGCGCATGTGTTGGATCATTTAGCTCCCTTCAAAATGGTTGAGCTGAATGGTGCTAATACATGCGTCATGTTCGTGAACGGGCGCCGTCAGTAGGGACTGGTCATCTCTTTGCTGTCATGGCTTATTTTATTTTATTTAATATTTGAATTGTTTTTTGTTCTTATCTTTTCATTATGGACGCTTTTAACGTTCTGCATCGTTCTCACATGTATAATTTTTAACATGAATGATGTAACCAAGAATTTGTTACTATATTATTTTGATTTAAAAGAGTGTCCATGGAGTTTCTTGCCCGTTCTTCTCCATAGGTACCTACGCTTTGGAATGGGCAACTAGCTTCATCTTTCTGACTGACCGACCCTTTGACAATTCAAAAGTGCCTGTAATTGGTTTAATTGAAATAAATGCTTTGAGTTGGAGTTTGAGAGATGTAGACAGCGTGTAAAAGAGTAAAAGAGCCAAAAAAAAAAACAGAAAATAATAAAAAATTCACTTAATTTATAAAACTAAACAAATACTATGAGAATATACTTACATACATACAAATAAACGTACATTTTTTCTAAAATAAATATCACTAGAATTTTAATAATTATAAAATAATAAATACATAAACAACTATGATTCAAGTTTCATCAATATTTCTAACTCTTGTTCTTTTATCCTTACTAATATTATACATTTGAAAGTAACTCTGTCTGTCTGTATGTTACCTTTTCACGCCTAAGCTGCTGAACCGATTTAGATGATTCTTGGTATAGAGATAGTTTGAGTCCCGGGAAAGGACATAGGATACTTTTTATCCCGATATTCCCACGGGATCGAGACATATGCGGTTGAAACCGCGGACGTAGCTAGTTATCTATAAATTATACTTTATTAATTTATTTACATTTACCAACGCTAGTATACTCGTATACTACAGAAACTTCAGGATTTTTGTTGTTGAGCAGACGTATTTTTTTAAACCTATGAAGCAATGGTTTTTTTTTTTTCTTTTGCAGAATTTTCTGTCTTGTTTTACAGTCCTACGTTTTCTTCTTTTCACCTGATAAAACCCTGTCACAAATCCTTATAATGACAATAAACAGGTCTGTTTGAACGGCATCGTCATGTACAGACACTGATTAGTAGCGAATGGCTGCGGTTGTGACCGCTGCAACTCTGCTGCACTCGCCTGGTTTGTGACCCCGGAGGTCGAAGGATATGGAAGAAACTTCAGTTTCGTTGGAGCTTGAAAATGATATTTTTGACTTGGTTGTAGGAAAAGAAAGAAAAAAAAGAAAGAAGAAAGGTGTTGCTTGAACGAGAATGTTAGAAGACACCTACACGTATTTACTTACTTGAAGACACGAACATTTACAATTATTACTACAATTAATTTAAATCAATAGGTTTTATACCCAATTACCCAATAGTTATCCTAAGTAATATTTTTAACAATACCAAAAGGCGAAGGGTTTAAATATAATGACAACCAAAAAAACACACAGAACACCAAAAAATTAAGTCTAAAATTACAATAGTTCTAGCTGGGCACCCCGAGGTTAGGTTTGGTTAGATTAAAAACCCTTTACACAGAAATAGGATGCAAGAGCGAGCAAATGAGAATACAAATACCTTTACCTAGGTATTTTACAATAAAATGGAGTTTTAATTTTGGTGATCATTTACTATTTTTGGCAGTAAAAATTGTTTTTTTGATGTTATAGTTTACTTTATCTGGTGATAAGTTAAAAATAAGCCAAAGGCTAATTCCCGTAATTAAAAACGTCCAAAATCTAGTCACAATCTCATTTCAGCGACAGTCTATGAAAAAAATTTGTCAAAAATGTAGGGAAATTTGGTGTATTTTTGACAGATTGAGACTGAGACCACACTGTGAACGTTCTTAAAATTACGAGAACCGCCCCTCTGGTGTAACCAACACATTACACACCTATCATTGGCATCTAACTATCAAGAAAAAAAAACGACCTATATCCTACTTATAAAATTGTTATAGGTACTATTTTCTAGGACCACTCCATCCTGTCTAAAAACCGTGAAATAACTAGACCAAAGATAAAACCTAAGCAAATAACTTTCCCACTATTTGCCCTCCAACCTTCCTTCCAGTTTCTTTACATTCCCGGTCACATTTGCTGGGTCGAGTGATCGCGAGCGGGTCCAGTCGGAGGGAATGAGTTTTCTATTTATCTAAAGAGTCGACTAAGCTCAGTCGGTTAGTTAGTTGTGGCAATGGATGGCTTAGATAGTTGCAGCCATGTTTGCGCTGTGATCAAGATTGCTAGTGGAAATTGGTGACAGATTAGATGGATGTAGCTACTGGGATGCAGGTTTCTGCTTTTATTGCAGCTCTTTTGTGTTTGTTTGTCGTTGTTCTGTTGACTCGGCCGGCTGAGAGCGTAAAGGTGTAAGTACTGTCGAATATAGGAGCTATTCTAATGAATAATATCCCTTTTATGGTTGTTAGGATTATATTTAATTGAGTCTTTTATCATATTATAATAATTCAATCCTTAAATATTAGAAGTCAAACCTATGACTCTCATATGACATCTGTTTGAATGTTCGAAAGGAACTTGTTACAAACATAAGCAGCAGCCTGACCCGCAAGGAGGTCAGTATCCCTCAAAGTCTCTACAGTACCTACCTACTCGTAGTATAGACGCCAGCACATCAAGCTACTACAATTTGACAAATTTCTTTAATAGATTTTCAACTTTATGGCTAAAATATTAGGTTCAAAGTTGATTGGGAAAATTTGACAGTTTCGTTTAGCTTGATGTGCTAGCGTCTGTACCTACTAAACCTAGGCTATGTTATTTATTTATCTACCTACTTAGTACTGTGTTTGTCGCACAGTTGGGCGTATTGGTAAATATTACCTACAAGCCAGAGTTATTTTTAGTGTATTTTCAAATGTTACAAAAAATAGATTTATACAAAAATATTTATCATAAAAAAAATATTTTATGTAATGATAAAAAAAGGAATTCAACTAAATAAACTAAATAAACATCTAAAAATTTCCTTCTTGCACGCAAATGTACAGAGGCGGACTTATTGCCACTGCCATTTTTACCAGTCACCCCTTTTAATATTTTGTTTGACCACTACATTTATTAGCGTATTTTTTTTAGCGTTTTTTTTTCACTTTTTTTTTTAACAAATAAATGACCATACATTGATTTTTGGCATAATAAACTATTTACCTCCCTACACAAAAAGAAGCGATTTGTTCTTGCATTAACGACTTCAGCACTTCGGTTAGCCCGACATTCATATTTCGTACCACATTGATAGCGACGGTTGCTAATGAGTCCAAGTTCGTCCAATATCGATTTGTACGGTCCGCGGAAGTGCTATTCTAGATAGCATTTCTAGGTCACTTTTATAACCCATTATCATCATTTTAGCCGAAAGACAAAGCTGCTGCTGGACAAAGGCCTCCCCCAAGCGCCTCCACTTCGACCGGTTCTGTGCTTCTCGCATCCAACGGGTTCCTGCGGCCCTCAAAATGTCGTCGGTCCACCCTGTGGGAGGCCTTCCAACGCTACGTCTTCCGGTACGCGGTCGCCACTCCAGAACCTTTTGGCCCCATCGGCCATCTGTTCTACAAGCAACGTGCCCTGCCCACTGCCACTTCAGTTTGACAATTCTTCGGGCTATGTCGGTTACCTTGGTTCCTTGGTTATAGGTAATAGGTAATACGGGCTAGTGTCCGCAACTCCACATCAATGCGCGTACTTGGTCATAACCCAATTCCTGAGTATGTAAATAGAGTTAAGAAAACGTTCAAATAAGCCAAAAAGCCAATATTGTTTCAAAGAAGAACCATGAATTCTCAGTAAAAATGCTAAGAAAAGTGTAGATTCGACTCAACCAACTTAGGAAACTATTTGTATGCGAACAAACAGTAATATAAAAGTCCCGCTCAACATATTCCCACAAAAGCCATTGAACAAGTCCATTTATTCAATGTTTTAAAGACACATGGTCTCTTGAAACTGTTCGGGGTAGAAGAAAAGCTTCCAGTTGATCCGTTCAACTAAAAGTTTTCAACAACAGTTCAAACATTTTGCGGCACGACATACAACGTTCTCCTTTCAGCGGAGACTCTTTGTGCTCGAATGCTCCATGCATTAGATCGATTGTTTTGTGCCGCCAATTGCTGTAATGTGTTGCAAGACGAGGAGGTTGTTCTAGTCGCTGGATAGGATTACATCGTGCACTGTTTAAGAGGCTTATGTTGTGTTGAATAGGCGTAGGTGTAAGTGTGCAGGATTGGTTTACAAACATGGGATAATTAGTACATATATGTTTTATTATAAGAGTCCTGCATGTTGTAACGTCTCATGGGTTTGCAAATCATATTATGATTAATTTTAAATACAATAATAGGAAATGTCAAATAAGGTTACAGTTATAAAAAAAATATGGATGAATTCGCATTGGTGTGAATTTACCCCTATTTTTATAGAAGCCTATTTAAATAAAATAATGTCGGGTTAGTGACACCATTTATAACACAAGAACAGCTGGACCGATTTTTATGATCTATGATTTATTGGATTTGTCTGCCCCGAATAGCAGAATAACTATTAAAACATGGCAAAAATTCAGGAATGAAAAAAAAAATGATGAAGATCATTCGTTCTTATTGATTCTGTAGGCGGTACGAAGTTCTCCGGGTCAGATAGTACTTATTAAAAAATTAAAATAATTAATTGTGTATTTGAAAACGTTATTATTCTGCGTCTTTATTTTGATTGTAAGTTATTTATACATAAGTAGATATATCTACATATTTAAATATTGTGTTCAAATGAAAATTTCCCGGTAGCCATTTTACCATTTTACAGGATTATTTATTTAATCTGTGATTAGTTGATAAGTACGGGCAAAAGCGTACGTTTATCCACGCTGTTAGGTAGGTATGAATAAAATTAAAATAATCTCATTATATTATAAATAAACATTTATAACACCCGCAAACCGATTAGCGAGCATCTAAAATGCCTATAATAGTAAACAAATTATGTCTTTGCATAATTTGTTCTCGAAAATTAACTTTAATTATTCTATAAATTCAAACGGACACCCTTCACATTATTAGCATTCATGTCGTAACTACAGTAGAAATAAAAGGGTCTACAGTTCAAATATTTCAGGTCAACTTAATTTGCACGAAAATTGCAAGTTTAATTTCTTCTTGTTAAGAGTCCATTTCGTCTGTCCCCTGTTCGGCTTTGTCTTCACAATTAATTTAATGTCACAGCATTTACTTTTCTTACAGCCCTGACTTTCATTTATATTTCAAAGGGACAAGCCGCTCTAATGAAATTGTTTTAATGGCCAGCTTATGATTTATTTATTAACATAGAATCCGTTGGATTATGTCGTTACGGCAGCCTTTATTGTGATTAAATAATTATGAAGTAAACTATTTAGCTTTTTTGTTGTATGTAATTATTAAGAGCGTTTACGACGTACGGCATTTCATACAAACTTTCAAGCCCTTGTTTTTCGAAATGAATGAACTGATTTTAATGAAACTTCATACGCATACCTAAGCAGGATACAAAGGTCTAAAAAGATAGTAAAGAACATTTTCGAAATGTCTTATTTAAAAAAAGATAACTGGAAATCTCTGTTTCTATGGAAAATTTAAAATCGGTCTAATTTGGCTGTACCACTATTTTTTCGAAAATGTTTTTAACTATCTTTTTAGACCTTTGTATCCTGCTTATGCGTTCGAAGTTTCATTAAAATCAGTTTATTCATTTTGAAAAACAAGTGCTTGAAAGTTTGTATGAAATGCCGTTCATCCTAAACGCTCTTAAATGTCAAAGAATTTTAAAGAATTTGGTACCATTTTTATACTTCAGTGGGTAGGCTATGGTCATTTATTTAGGTTTATAAATAGGGTAGGTCCATCAAACGGGATTGGACAGCGGTATCCTTCATTCTACAAAAAGTAAATACGTTTTGTAATTTTAATGTGTTTTATTTATATTGAATCTAACGATCCTCTGTGGTTCTCCTAAGTGGCCTCAAAAAACAACATTATACAATTTTGTAAAACGGATAAGTAGGACTCTACCTACAACTTTAAAACATCCACCGGTCTACACAAAAAACAGCATAAAAGCTCACTAGCGCTGTAATGTAAATAAAAACCTAAAAACACTCTATTATTTTAATAGCGGATCATTTTTCCACACTCCCCCTCGGTTCATGTTTAAAGAAATAGCCACTACTGCGATTTTATCGGTAAAAAACTCGCCCCAAGTTAGTTGACCTGTGGCGCTAGTTTTTCAGTGGATAAATACGACTAGCATCACCCTAGGGAGTAATTCATCACGACCGTGAGTAGCCTCTAGGAATTTTCCCTCTCAAGAAAGGTATATTATACTTAGGGACTATGATTTTTTTTCTGTTTGAGTTATGAAGTTTAGGTAAGAAGTTTATGTGATTGTTTTAGTAATTTAAGAGTGTTAGAGTGTAATACTCGTACAATAGGATTTGTGGGAAATATTTAGGTAGGTAGGTACTCCTTTTTTCGGCCCGTGGTTGCGCAACACACTATCAGCAGCAATGGCTTTCAACAACATTCATTGCGTTATATATGTTACCGGCCAAACCCGATTTCAGGACAAACTAGTTTAGCCTAGGCTAAACTAGTTCTTCCTATACGCGATAGGGGGTGCCCTTCGCTCGCCCTTGCATCCTTGTCGACGGAACTAGTTTAGCCTAGGCTAAACTAGTTTGTCCTGAAATCGGGTTTGGCCGGTAACATATACATTGTTGAGCAGATTTTTTTTTTTCGAATATAATTATGAAGCAATGGTTTAGCAATCTTTCAAAATGATCTAGATTGAGATTGATAGTGTGTAGCTGTGATTTAAGTTTTATCTTGTCTAGCGAATGTTTTAGTAACTGATGTAGATAATCTTGTCTATTCATTAGACAAGATTACCTACTTCAGTTATTTAAACGTTAACGTTTAAATAACTGAAGTACATAGGTAATGCTATAGTTTTCCATGCGTACCTGCTAAATAAAGGTTTGGAAGTTAGCGGTGACCGTGCGTCGGAATACTGCACCTGATCTCTCTTCGGTCGTGTCGGATTGCCATCCCATAGAATTATGAGACTAAGGGAGGTGTGCACCTGTGCCTGCGCAAAGACGTGAGCACTATAATTCCTCCCGCGTCGATGGTTAGTCTCCGCAGTGATCAGCCGCAATGGTCGAAATTCAGTCTGGTGAACTAATAAATACAAAACATCCATGTCCAGACGCCAGCACATCAAGCTACCCGAAACTGTAAAATATTCCCAATCAACCTTTATCCTTATACTGTAGCGATAAAGTTGAAAATCTATTAAAGAAATTTGACAGTTTGTAGTAGCTTGATGTGCTCGTGTCTGTACGTTTATTTCGAGTAATTGAATGAATTGCAAATTGGGAGATGGCCTATTTTTGCTGCACACTATTTTAGGTAGCTACCGCGTAGGCGGCACGTAGCTAATAATAAACTATACCAATAATCCTTTATTTAAACAGCACATGACAAAATCCCAATCACAGTAGATTATTGAAACGTGATCCTAACGCAACATTACTTTAAACAAAATAATGCACGAACTGGAATAGAGTCAACTAAGTAAATACTAATAAATGCAATCCAAATAAGTTTGTTACCGAAACGTATATTAACGGCTTTATCATTAGGCCGTAACTAATTGGACGTGCGGCTATGTATTTGTTTTAATTTAGTTCTAACTAGCAGCGCCCCGCGGTTTCACCTGCATACGTTTCGATCCCATGGGAATATCGGGATAAAAAGTAGCCTATGTCCTTTCCCGGGACTCAAACTATCTCTATACCAAATTTCATCTAAATCGGTTCAGCGGTTTGAGCGTGAAGAAGTACCAAACATATAAACACACACACACACACTCACAAACTTTCGCCTTTATAATATTAGTGTGATAAAATTGTGGCTAGGTTATAAAGAGGATAATTTTAGTAGGAAATCATTTTATTGTAAAATAATTTAATTTGAATTTACTGAGTAAAGTTCACGAATGACGACCGGGACGAACGAGACACGGAGGTGTCTCGGCATGTAAAGACGGTCCCCCATCCACAGACCAACCGCGGCAAGCGCAACTTAACCTGATCGACCTGTGCGGCTGTTATTATTTAGCCACGGACCCCTCCAATTAACTTAAGTACTACATATCTACATATAGAAAGGCAAGTTATTTACTCTCAATTTGAAGGACCCCTTTTTTTTGGGTGGGAAATTATCAAATAACTTCTCCCGCTCTGGGCGGAGCGAGAGGGCATATCAGACTTTTACTGACTAAAACCCACCCATGTTCCTTCAGTTGCCTGTGCCAGGGACCACGGTATCTCTTTGGAACAACCTGCGACCCTGGCTGGCAGGCATCGGCCCTAGCAGACACTGTCAGTTAGTGCTGACATCTCTTTGAAGGACCACTCAAGTTGTAATATATTGCCTACTGTGATGCACTAGACAAGAGATAAGACAAAGGCTTAGCCACTCGGTAGGTGTACTTAACAGTTTGCTTATCTCCTCCGCTCGTCGTACAAGTACACAAAAGTTACGAGGAATATCGTGCAAGCGCCAACTGGAAGTGTTTGCCCTAATGAAACGCGATTGTTCCCGAAGCACACCTGATGTCGTCTTTCTTTTCGCTCACGAAACTCCCCTCGCCCGGAACTGGCTGAGATATGGAAATGTTATTCTTTTTTAAATCGGAATTGTGTGTTCTTTGCTTAGTTCTTAACGATGTAGGCAGAAAGTGCCAATGGCGACAAGGTTTGTGTATTTTTTTAGTTGGTTTGCTTATTCTTTGTTTTTTTCTAGAAAAGAATGGAGTCATTCATGCTCATTGCTTACGTTAGACCAGGTGACTTCTAATTAGGTGCATCCAGACAGAGCGAGGCATGCGCCGCAAGTGCTGTTTTTTGTATGTTGCCTCAGCCTGAGGCAACAGTACATAATTATTTTTTAAAAAATCATTAGCCGCGTACTGACTGAGCGAGCAGCCTCGTGAAGCTGTCTCGGACGTTTGCTTCGCAATGTTTGCCGTGCGAGGCAGCCTCGGTCTGTATTTAAATATGCATGAGGCTGCCGCGCGCGGCAAAGCCGAGCCGGAGCGAGGCTGAGCCATTAGTCGAACGTTTCGAACGCTCAGTGGTGACCTGTGGTGGTGACTCACAAGTCGAACAGAGACCACGCGAGCGTAGCGCATATTCAGTTGTGCTCAAGATTGTCATGAGGCCGTGCGTTCGGAAGGCTATCGCCACCACTGCCTTTATACTAATTCATCAACTTGTACAAAAAAAGAAAAGAAAAAAAAACCTAAGGTAAACGTACCAATAGTCGTCGGGTTTTGATATTCACTGACTTTGAAGAACTGCTGCGTGAGAAGTATTTCATTTATAATGAAACTTTTTGCATGACGAAATAGAAAAATTATCCGTTATTCTAAATAAGTTGTTAATTTTTGTAATTTTTTGTGATAATAAATACTTATTTAAGCAAATGTGCAAAAAGGGCGATTTGTACCAGTACTCGCCATATTTGTACTATAACTCATCAAAAGGACCCAGTAATCGTCAATTTTTGATGCTAATGTGAACTTTCGGGCCTTGAACATAGAGTTCAAGATGATTACACATTAAAACATATTGTAATTGTCTTTCATATGAGTGGCAAGTCTAAGAAACAAAAGATAGGTAGAAAACCAAATCGCAAGAAATTACTAAAGGTTGTAAGCTGTTAGCAGACTAGGTAGGTCAATTCTAACATATTTTAGCTTAAAAAATTAAGATATCCGAATCACAGAATCAGTTTTTATCAGAATAAAGGAGTTCAGTCCATTGTATATTAAGTGTCTAATGTTCTTTTTTATGTTGTGTATTTTTGTGGTGTACAATAAAGTATATAAATAAATAAATAAATCAGCCATATTAGCTGTTTTTTTAAGTTGAAAAATAAAGTTTTATACATTAAAAAAAACCTGATTTTAGAACTATATATGCAAAGAATAGTTATAGTTACACTCTCAAAGGTTTGTTGTCATAGTAGGTAATACTTGTTTAAGGTCACCTTTCTTTTATTTGAGCCAATCGGTAGTTAATACATTTTATTAAAATTTATGAAACTAGATTTTTTTCGTAGAAATTTTAAATAATAACAAATTTTATTTCGCTGTCACTTTGTGTTTTGGGTCCAACTCTGTATGAAACGTGACTGGTCTCCTGTTGACGTAGAAACGTCGTTGCACTTTTGTGGTAAATTCAATATGTCTGACCGACAATAACATGTAATATTTCAGCTTGGGTAATGATTGAGCATAAGATATGTAGGTAATAATTGTACCAAATTTGAAGCAGGATCTAATTTGTGTTTGACATTACATCGCAAGTGCAGTGCGCCCGATCCCCCTTTTTACTATGCGTCGAAATTTCAATTCGCAAAAAAATGTTTAGCTACTAAGTGCCATTGTCAAGAATTGACACAGCAATACTAGGGCCTAAAGAGAATCAACAGAAATATTGTCCGAGTTAAAAATGCATTTGAAGTTGACGATAGCAAAATAATTTCAAATGTCGTCTCATGTCGGCCGTAAGTCAGGCCAAAAATGAAAAAATCTGTATAAAAGTAAGCTTGCATCATAAGGAATTCAATGAGCCTCAAAAGCCTAGTACCGAGCAAATACAATAGTTACGGTAGTATCAGAAAACGATAGAAAATCTGCAGCAAGTAGCATAAAAGTTAAAGATGTCGTCTCATATCGACCGTAAATCTGCTTAGAACTGAAAAATATCACATACGGTGAAAGGTTGCTTTATATGAAATGCAATGAGCCTTCTTTTTTCGTGGGGAAATCCTCATGGATAACTTCCGTGTGGGAAGAACTGAGGGTTATGTCGGACTAATACCGACTTAAACCCCACTGTTCCCTCTAGTACCATGAGTCCGGGGCCCGGGAGATACTTGTACATTCGCCGCGCCTCCTACTAGTAGTAACCCAATCACAAGCCAACGAAAGAAAGTTTTAAATCATAAGAAACAAAATAAGCCTACAAAATCTACTTATGAGCGAATTAAAAAGCTAGGGTAATACCTATAAAATCATCGCCAATCGCCATGTTATTAATGGACGGCGTCCTGGCCTGTCATCGTGCAAGTATGTGTGAAGATTACGAGAACATTAGGAAGATTCAACGGCAGAAGACTTAGTAAGAAGGCACCTCTATATAAGGTGTAAAAAAATTAACTGCAAGAACTTTAAGAGGTGCTTTAGACCATCGAACTGAACAACTTTCACTATGGGACCAACTCTGAAATCACGAAAAAAAAAAAAATGAGCTGTTTCATACATTTTGGCCGAGTAGGTATTGAACTTTTATATGAAACAGCTGTTTTTTTTTCGTGATTTCGGAGTTGGTCCCATAGTGAAAGTTGTTCAGTTCGATGGTCTAAAGCACCTCTTAAAGTTCTTGCAGTTAATTTTTTTACACCTTATATATGTATGTGAGGATTTGATTGGTACTGTAATATCCACGCTCGATCTGAGTGAGGTACTGTTGTAAAACTAGCATCAATTGGCCAAGGCTTATTATAGCTCATTATTATACCTTTCCCAGTAAGGCAGTTTCGGTTAGAACTAGAATACTTTTTACGGGCCGAGCGAGTGGAGCGCGTTTGCGATACAGCGTGCGAAGCGAGCCCTTCCTAGATTTAAATAATCAAAGCACGCTTAATAGCACGATGAGCGCGCTTAATCCAAAGATGGGCTTACTTCTCATGCTGGTCTTAACAGCTTCTTAAACCAGCAAGCGAAGCAAGCCCATCTTCAACACGAGTGAGCTGAACGTACTTACATATGAAAAGAGCGAGCGAAGCGAGCTCTACCACGATTGAAGCGCGAGCACAGTTTCGTGTCGAGCTAGCTAAGCGAACCCAATGACGCGACGACTAAGCAGAGCACGCTTAAGTACTCAAGAAATGAGTGAGCGAAGCGAAAACAGCTTAAGAGAAACCCAGTTTTATCGTCAAATGTAGCCCAAACCTCATTACATGTTTGTAAATACGCCAGCACATCAAACTAACCGAAACTGTCAAAATTCCCCAATCAACTTTGAACCTTATGCTTTAGCGATAAAGTTGAAAATATTTACAATATGACGAGTTTAGAGGCAAGTATTAAGCGTGTCCCAGTAATCGTCAAAAAAGTACTTAAAATGACGATATATGGGTCAATTAGGAATTTTAGGGTACCAATAGATGTCACGTTAAAAAAAAATACTTTTATGATAAAAATGTTCTAAATTTCAAGTTATATCATTAGTAAAATAACTTAACTAATACATCAAACAATCAGACTTAACACACACCCCACTGAAGGTTCGTAAATCAAAACACAAAACTACGTGCTGAGTTTGACATTTAGCAGCTAAACTTGCAAAAAATTTAAAAAATTGTGGGACACACTTTTTAAGTGAGATATCTCAGCCACCATTACAGTTAAAACTCAGTGTTTTATTTTAATTATGCAATATGTTACCAAAAATCTGTTCCCATAAAAATGGGCCAGTTAAATGTTTAGTAGAAAAAGATATTGATGTTTTTAGACATTTTGACGACTTCTGGGTCACTGTCGACTTCACCCGCGTTTACCTTAAACGTTTTTGGATAAAAACGATATACAAAAACAGATTACAAGCTGGGAACAGATTATTTGAAGAGTTGTGCTTTGATGATGCAGAAAGCAATTTCACTAGAATGAATAAAATTTTTTAATTTATTTTTTGTATATTTACATAATTTAAAAAACTAACAATCTTAAAATAATAATATGTACAAGTATATAAAAAGGGAGGAAAAATAATCAAAGGGCATCAAAAAATTCGTCCGCATCACTGTCAACGGGAAACGTGCCCAAAAGGCTGGCAGCATTGCCACGTTGTATGAATAAAATTGAATTTGAAAATTTGTTAGTCCCCTGTTGGTATAATCAGGACATAGCGCATCCCAAAGTAGTTTATATTCGCCATATAATTCTATTAATTTGAGACACTGTTCTTTATTCATGGTGTTCTTCGAAGAAGCGAGGCAAAACACAACCGTCTTGAGTGCGCGCGGCAAAGTTACTGAGGCGCTTTAGAGCATGGACAAAAACCGACAATGTTTGGCTCGGGCGAGGCAGCGCGTGGGTTTGCCTCGGGCGAGGCTCGTCTTGACCGACCGAGGATTTGCCTCACGTGGCTGCCTCACGAGGCTGCTCGCTCAGTCAGTACGCGGCTATTTGCGGCGCATGCCTCGCTCTGTCTGGCATAGTCTGGATGCGCCCATTAGGAAATGCATAACTAACAATAGTAAGTTTGTCTATTTCTTTGCATGGAATTATCATTTCGGTTTCCATTTTATGGGAGAATTGGTATTAAGGTGTTTTCAATTATGTTTTAAATAGAAAATTACTATGTTTGAAATGGTTATTGCAGGATTCCTGGTTGCTTTCTTTTCTCAATGTCTTTCTGGTACTTACTATAAATAGATAGATAGATGGATACATCGTTAATTTAGTATAGGTATACAAAAGCACAATTAAATGATAACATACCTACAAGGTATGTCCTAGAACCAAAAAAATCGAAGACATGTGACATCCACCAACCAGCACTAGGTCCGCGTGGTGGATTAAGGCCCACTCCCTTTCACAGAGAGAAGGCCTGTGTGCCAGCAGTGGGAACATTATAGGCTGACTAGCTGCGCCCCGTGGTTTCACCCGCAGAAGTGTCGATCACGTGGGAATATTAGGATAAAAACTATCCTATGTCTTTCCTAAGGATGAAATCTATCTCTCTGCCAAATTTTATCGAAATCCGTTCAGTGGTTTAGGCATGAAAAGGTAACATACAGATAGACAGACAGATAGAGTTACTTTCGATTTTATAATACATATTAGTATGGATTAGTATGGAAGTATGGATTATTCATTTATTGTTTTTTTGCTATAATTTTTTTTATTCGTTTTTTTTTTATTTTTGTTATTTATTTATATGATGTACATAATAAAGAGTATTCTATTTTATTCTATTCTATTGGCTTAGAGCTCTTCCTGTGATTGGCATGAATATGAAATCTTTACAATCGCCAATAATGACATCATCAAAACATTTTCTAATAATATTCTTTACATATCAAGCACTCGAATACCATTACAGCACTGTTAATCACGACCTGTTTCATTTAGTATTCTACACTACGTCGGAGTGTATACAGTCAAACTAATTTGTTGGGCAAACAATTTCAGTTTTAGTTAGTGATTTATTTAAAGCGTACCTACATAGTTTAATTAGATCGGCTCAGTCTGCACAAAACTGAATGCGATTTGCGTATTTATTCGCGCATGCGTCACAAATCTAGCGGTGTCGCAAATGTGATATCAAATAGTTCCTAACATAAGTTAATCTATGTTATGATTTTATATAAACCAACTATATACACTAGATACTATAACAAAAAAATTAAACCTCCGAAAAAACTGAAAAGCAAAAAATAAAAACCTTTTTTATTTTACCTTAATAAATAAGTTCTTAAACTAATGCAAGTATACCTAAGAAATTTTGAGTCGGCGCCAAACAAGCAACTTAATATCGTTGCGAGTGGTCGTGCGGAGAGCGCATTTTTTGTTTGGAATGTTATATTTATCGCTGGAGATTTCACGTTGCATTATT
The DNA here is from genome assembly GCA_945859645.1 of Amphipoea oculea. Classification (NCBI taxonomy): domain Eukaryota; kingdom Metazoa; phylum Arthropoda; class Insecta; order Lepidoptera; family Noctuidae; genus Amphipoea; species Amphipoea oculea. The sequence goes on from OX243862.1 coordinate 17,115,632, forward strand.
ATTTTGATTTGGTTATTTCTTTAAATTTAAGGTAACATAGTGATCTTTGTTCATTGATTGTTTGGCGCCGACTCAAAATTTCTTAGGTATACTTGCATTAGTTTAAGAACTTATTTATTAAGGTAAAATAAAAAAGGTTTTTATTTTTTACTTTTCAGTTTTTTCGGAGGTTTAATTTTTTTGTTAAAAAGTTTTTATTTTATAATTTTTTGAGGCTATAATTTACTAATTACTACATGCTTCATTTTTGATTACTTTTAAAATAGCTACCTACCTTACTTTAGATATCAACTGTTATATAATCCTACTTTAATTATTCTTTTTTGTATAGTAAAATACTTAAAAAACAGGCTTTATATACCAACATAGATAGGCCTTTTATTTTAATTGTAATACACAGCTCAGCATTAAAATCTGTGAATGAACAATAAATCACCCCTATTTTCCCACCCTTAGGGTAGGATTTTTTTTTCCAAATTTATATGGGACCAACTTCGAGGTACTATGTCCTATCCAATAAAAAAAGAATTATTAAAATCGGGCTTCTCTGTAAAAAGTTATGCGTGGTCATACATTACAATCAGTGAGTGAACAATCAATCATCCCCTGTTTTCCTGCCCTTAGGGTTGGATTTTTTTTTCCAAATTTATATGGGACCAACTTCGGGGTATATCCTTTCCAATAGAAAAAGAATTATCAAAATCCGACTGCTCTGTAAAAAGTTATGCGTGATCATACATAAAAAAAAGACGGGTTGCACTCCGGGAGTGCCGGCAGAAGTGAAAACTTGAATATTAACGTTGAAATAAATCAATTATTAATTGAATTAATATAACTCATTTTTTTTCACTATTTCTGCGTCCCTTTTTTAGGGTTCCGTAGTCAACTAGGAACCCTTATAGTTTCGCCATGTCTGTCTGTCCGTCCGTCCGTCCGTCTGTCCGTCCTCGCTTAATCTCTGTGATCGTTAGCACTAGAAAGCTGAAATTTGGTACCAATATGTATATCAATCACGCCGACAAAGTGGTAAAATAAAAATTGGAAAAAAATGTTTTATTAGGGTAGCCCCCCTATATGTAAAGTGGGAAGTGATTTTTTTTTTAATTTCAACCCTAACGTGTGATATATTGTTGGAAAGGTATTTAAAAATGAATAGGGGTTTACTACAATCATTTTTTGATAATGTCAATAATTTCGGAAATAATCGCTCCAAAAGTAAAAAACAATGTGTCCCCCCCCCTCTAACTTTTGAACCATAAGTTTAGAAAATATGAAAAAAATCTGAAAAGTAGAACTTTATAAGGACTTTCTAGGAAAATTATTTTGAACTTGATAGAAACAAAAGTTTTTGTACAAAAAAGACAAAAAGTTGTACAAAATCATTTCTGGACTAAGTTCGTAGTATAATCGTATATGCAAGCATGTTTTTTTTAACTTCGTTTACATATTTTATTATCCTGAACGAATCTCTTTTCCCACAAAAAGAGAATCATTAAAATCGGTTCTCGCAATCCAAAATTACCACCGAAAACTTCTGGCACGTCTATGTATTAATTAGTAACCCAATTCCCCGAGAGATGGCGCTGTAGGTACTTATTACATTGGGTCGGGTATTATCGAATTGTACGTGGGAACACTTATTGTGACGGACGGGAAACTACGGAACCCTACACTGAGCGTGGCCCGACACGCTCTTGGCCGGTTTTTCATTAATAGATGCACTTTGTTCAATTTCCATATTTTAAACACTTTATATACACGAATGTTACGAATACACAGCAGTGTGTCCACGTCCACTTCCACTTCGACTTCGACTTCGACTTCGACTTCGACTTCGACTCCGACTCCGACTCCGACTTCGACTTCGACTCCGACTCCGACTCCGACTCCGACTCCGACTCCGACTCCGACTCCGACTCCGACTCCGACTCCGACTCCGACTCCGACTCCGACTCCGACTCCGACTCCGACTCCGACTCCGACTTTGACTTTGACTTTGACTTTGACTTTGACTTTGACTTTGATTTTGACTTTGACTTTGACTTTGACTTTGACTTTGACTTTGACTTTGACTTCGACTTCGACTTCGACTTCGACTTTGACTTCGACTCCGACTTTGACTTTGACTTTGACTTTGACTTTGACTTCGACTTTCGACTTTCGACTTTGACTTTGACTTTGACTTCGACTCCGACTTTGACTTCGACTTCGACTTCGACTTTGACTTTGACTTTGACTTCGACTCCGACTTCGACTTCTACTTCGACTTTGACTTCGACTTCGACTTTGACTTCGACTTCGACTTTGACTTCGACTTCGACTTCCACTTCCACTTCCACTTCCGCTTCCACTTCCGCTTCCACTTCCACTCCATCCAATCCATCCATCCATCCATCCATCCATTGTCGTGTGTCACTAAACTTGGTTCACTTCGGTTGGCGCCGCCGTAGAAAGAGAGGCGGGGGGGGGGGGAAATCTCTCCTGACGGTCACGTGTCCTGACGCGAGTTTAACATTTTTTACCCATTACAAAAAGTGCTCAACGCCGCTAAAGAAGTTTTCACTTCAAAAAAAGACGGGTTGCACTCCGGGAGTGCCGGCAGAAGTGAAAACTTGAATATTAACGTTGAAATAAATCAATTATTAATTGAATTAATATAACTCATTTTTTTTCACTATTTCTGCATCCCTTTTTTCATTAATAGATGCACTTTGTTCAATTTCCATATTTTAAACACTTTATATACACGAATGTTACGAATACACAGCAGTGTGTCCACGTCCACTTCCACTTCGACTTCGACTTCGACTTCGACTTCGACTTCGACTTCGACTTCGACTTCGACTTCGACTTCGACTCCGACTCCGACTTCGACTCCGACTCCGACTCCGATTTTGACTTTGACTTTGACTTTGACTTTGACTTTGACTTTGACTTTGACTTTGACTTTGACTTCGACTTCGACTTCGACTTTGACTTTGACTTTGACTTTGACTTTGACTTCGACTTTGACTTTGACTTTGACTTTGACTTTGACTTCGACTTCGACTTCGACTTTGACTTTGACTTTGACTTTGACTTCGACTTTGACTTCGACTTCGACTTCCACTTCCACTTCCACTTCCACTTCCGCTTCCACTTCCGCTTCCACTTCCACTCCATCCAATCCATCCATCCATCCATTGTCGTGTGTCACTAAACTTGGTTCACTTCGGTTGGCGCCGCCGTAGAAAGAGAGGCGGGGGGGGGGGGGGGGGGGGAATCTCTCCTGACGGTCACGTGTCCTGACGCGAGTTTAACATTTTTTACCCATTACAAAAAGTGCTCAACGCCGCTAAAGAAGTTTTCACTTCAAAAAAAAAATATATATATACGCGTCGAATTGATAACCTCCTCCGTTTTTTCGTCGGTTATAAAAATAAATGACTAACTAACTTACAATACAAATAAATAAAAAAATAAAAAAATAAACAAAGGACACTCAGGCGTCGAAGTATTCGTCCGCATCGCTGTCATCCGGAAACGTGCCCAGAAGACTGGCAGCATTGCCCCGTTGAATGGCAATGCTAATTCCAGCCAGTCTTAACAATGGGTAACGTATTACCCAGTAACTGGGTTGTGGAGGTCAGATAGGCATTCGCTCCATGTAAAATACAGGTATTCAGCTACATCCGGTTAGACTGGAAGCCGACCCCAACATAGTTGGGAAAAGGCTAGACAGATGATGACTATTACATTCTTTATTCTAATCCTACAAACAAAAACGAATAATTTTGCTTGCTAATGGTAATATTTGTTATTGCCAACCTGGGCATATAAATAAGAAAGAAAGAAAATACGTTTATTTGCGGTGAACATGACGCAAAAAAGAACATAAATAGATTCGTAAACTAATTTAACCTGTGATAGCTACTTACTTATGGGGGTCTTCTATGCAAAGCTTCTCTAAGAGGTTTTTGATCCATTATTGGTAAAGATAAAAAGAGTCTTACGGTCTGTAAATTATAGGAATCGGCCATAAATGTTACAACACTGGTCTGGTTAACTAGATTACTTAGCGTAACTTTTGGGTGAGCAGTTCGTGTAGGTCTTGAGTTCGAACTAAAAAACTGCTGTTCCCGAGGTCAAGGTCAAAGTCAAAGCATTTATTGCAAATAGGCACATAAAAGGCACAGGAAAACAACAATAACGTTATTATGATAATAGATGGTGCCACGTGTCTATAGAACTTTTTTACATTATTTAATTCTGAGGCGGTACGAAGTTCGCCATGTCAGCTAGTATGAAATAAAAACAAATGTTGTTGGTCAAGTTAAAAGGTCTCAAACTCAAAGCATTTATTTCAATTAAACCATGTACAGGCACTTTTGAACTGTCAAAATTAAATAGTCGGTCAGTTAGTCATAAAGTTGAAGCTAGTTATCTGCATTTCAGCTGCTCAGTGTATGACAATCCTAGCGTTCGTCCAATGCACACTGGGAAATCTTTGGCTGACTCATCTCCTACGGCAAGAGTCAATATGGCATAACACGGCATGTGGGACGAGAATAAAGTTCACTTTGATTTTGACAGTGATGCAAATTCAGAAGTATATTAATAACTGTGAACGGTCTGTAATGATAAACGTGGCGATGCCCCTTTTACCCTGTATAAATATTTATCGCCAGATACAATATCAGCGACAGTCCTAACTAACACTAAGGAACAGAATTAAACTGTATCAAAATATGTTCCAGCTAATATTTTGGGCTGAACTAACGTTCCAACCTAAATACTGAGCACCTTAGAAACAATTGAAGATAATATCTATTCTGAAAGATTTCGGTTAACAAGCTACATCTACCCATATCACTTGAGACCTAAATACTAACTTGAAACGAGATCTAAATGCGTCATCGTTTAGGCTGGGTGTTGCTAAGAACATTATCTAAGGAAGGAAGGCGCGAGCCACGTCGTTAGTGAATCTACAATGGGGTAATGGGGTCGTAAAGGATCATAATATTCAACTATTTGGCTACTTGGAAATGATCATGGAATTAATTTGGCGGAAGATGATATTCCACTTATGTAAATAGTGTAACAGCTGTGTTAGAGAGTAGGGAACATTTTGGACTGTCGTTCTACACAGCACGACAGTCCAAAAATAATTTTTAATTTTGTGTCAAAGTCTTGGAATAGAACTGTATTGCGAAAATTAACTATGATTTACGCAAAAGCAGAGTACCTACAAAAATAAACTGCAAAAATGACTGGTTCCATATTATAAACATAAAATTATATTACGGTCGGATTCTCGGGGCATTTACCATCATTTTGGCGCCGTCCTAAAATATTAAAAGTCCGGTTGACGACTTCGTAAACTTTAATAAAATGTGCGAATATAGCATTCCATATATTCCACTGGCTGACAGAAATGCACTGCACTTTTATGGGTAGTTCTTCAGGGACAAAATTTTCGATGTCTATGGGTATATTTCTGTAACCAACTAACAAAACGGCATGTAATTTTTTTTTTGTACAGTTTAGCTTTATGCCTTACTAGGACAAATGATATTTTTTAAATACTTGCTGTCTAGGTACAAAATAAAAATATTTGAAGTGTGTTCTTCTGATTCATATAACGCGTCCGTTTGCCATTTTCCGGTACAAAATGGTCGATGTCGCATTTTCCCTTTGATACATCAATATAAATTATAATTATATCGAAAGGAAATGAGTTGTCCTCTTACAAAAAAAATGTGTATTGGTTATAACTACGTTATTTTGTTTATAAATAAGTAAATAAGGAGTGTCCGGCGTATAATACTGATTAATGTGGTGTAAGCTTCACTTGACCGTACTTGGTCAGGTAATAATAATGTGAGTCTGGCTTCCCGCGCTTGGGGAAGCCAGTCGTGCAACGGACGAGCTAGAAGGTGGACCTGCGGCTGGTTGGCTTAGATCCCGGTGTTACGAAGGAAAATATCTGATTCACCTGTGTTTGGTTCAGGTGGCATTATGATTACAATGCCTACTTTATAAAATTTATTTTATTGTTTTAAAACTTCAATCTGTGTTTCGTGTGATGCTTTTAGGTTATGGAATCGTGTAGAAAAATAACAATAATGAAGTCTGTATGTATGATGAGTTATGCATGATTGTAGGCAAAAATCTGATTCAACTGTGCCTGATTCGTATGGTCAAAACCCCCATATGACTAATGAAATAAATTCGTTTTTCCCTTTCCAGCACGAAAGGAGTGCTTTTGTTGCATTATAATGTCCAATGTTTGACCCTGTACAAGTCAGTAGTTCTAGTCTTATTTATTATCATTTATTTAGCTATAACCTTTTGAATAATTAAAAAGTGACAGGAGTATAAAACTGTTCTAAATATGACACTTTTGATATGTCTTAGTCTTAGTTAAAAATAAATAATTATTGTTTAGAATTATCAATCAAAACTAACGGTGTATTTATTACTTTTTATTTCTGTTTCTGATTCATCTGGGCACAAAATATTGGAACGTCGATATCTTGAAAACTACTTTATAAAAACGAGCCCCTCATACAAACATATGTTCTTTGGTATGTCTATTTTCATATGAGCATGTGTTACAGAGCTGAAAGTGAAATTAAATTTTGGCCATATGGATCAGTCGAAGAATCAAATTTCGAAGAACTACCCTTATACTCTCGTACGAAATGTGACATTTACCCATTTGCGTGGTAAAAAAATAGTTTCGTACTCTGTAATTTTTCCATTGAATTGGGTCACAGACGTTATACGTTGTTATTGGCCCATTCTGCAATTTTCGTACTGTCAAATGAAAATATTTATTGTATTAAGTCAGACTACAGGATTGGTTTTCAGTCGAGGGAAGCCCAACCAAGCGCCGATATTCTTTTTCCCCTATAATAAATTGTACATAAAGACACCGCGTGCGGGTCACGCATAACATCTCATAGATTTATATCCCACACTTCTGTCCAAATTTAGATTTAGTGTTATGTTTAGCTATAATTCAAGTTTATCCTAGCCACCACTTACGTTTTTCGCGAAATTGAAGAAAATAGGATTACGAGGGCAGTAATTATTAATATTTTATAAGGTTGCAACACAAATTATTGAAAATAATATAGCAGCCCGTCGCAGTCCCGCGGATGCTGCGGACGTTTTAGATAAGCGCTGTAGTTAATTTATTGCAAGAGAACCAGTGACTTGTGTATAATATTTTATTATGCAGTTTGCATTTTCATAACATTGCGTCTAGACAGTAGACCATATGGCGTAAAATAAAAGCGCTCACGAGCGTGCACCTATCAAGGCAAGTGGACGATTCATCCAAAAATGCTGCGGATTCATATACGGGCGTAATATCCTGCAATTACCCAGCTTTCCAACTGACGGAGGGGTTTAATACATCCAGGGGTCCGCCGTAGTTATTCGTCGCTCAAACCGTCCGCTCACATATGAGTTTTACGTCATTTGGGCAAATTTTTCAAAGCGGAACAATTTTTCCCACGAAACGAACCGACCGGCCCGGTTTAAATAACACTCGTTAACTTTCCGCACAGTAACGGGCTACGCGATTATTTTCGAGAATGCGATTTTTCTACGGGTTGATTAAAACGAGCGTTTTTTTTTCTCTGAAGCAGGAGTAATTTTTCACGTTAATGCACGGTTGGGCGAAATAGGCACTTATTATGTTAACGTTGTTTACGTTGAGCTGGAAACTCAAAGTAATTAAGTTAAAAATATTGACGTAACAATAAAGTGTTCGTTTTGATGTTTAAAAAACGAAAATAAAAAAAGTTTTTAAAGGAATTCTCGTGTTTGGAGCCAACCCTGAAGGTGGCAGCAATTTCATGGTGGACCCGCTAACTGTCATCCCAATGGGTGTGCAAAATTTCATGTCCCTGCTGTTAACCGTTGAGGAGTTCCCTCGTCTGGAGCCAATCCTGGCAGCAGCATCACGTCATGCTTGTCATAAACATGCATTGTCATCGGGACTGGACCAGTATGTAAAATTTCAGCTCAATTGGATACCGGGAAGTGGGTCAAATTTAACTTGCAAGAGTCCACCTTCACATACATACAAGTCAAGTTAAATAAAAGCTTTTAATAAAAAGGTTGGCGTTTAAACTTTAGCCTGAAAAATAAAATTATACATATCTATTTGTATGTGACTCGTGTTTATTTTTAAAACGAACATAAAGTTGGCGGTTTGAATATAAATAAAATGTTTGTCTATAAATATAAGAGGATTAAATGTCAAATTAGTATTCAACAGCATATCTATCCGGAGCTAGCCAGTACCAGGGAAACAGTGCCCTCGGGAGGCTTCGGTATCACCGCGCGGCTATGTGAAAAATTTAATTCATTGCCAGCAAATTTATATGCATACCGCGATTGCAGTCTATTAAGAATGCACCGTCCGCCGTCGCCGGGAGCTCTAAAATAAAACGGTCAGCTTCATTTCATCCATCATACCTATCGAGGGTTAGAAATAATAAAATCTGCTTTTTCCTGCTATTGGGGTTTTGAAGTGCTTGTTTGCATTACTTACCAGCTTTTTACAGCGATTTTGCTCGTTGGCTATGATTTGCATTTAAAAGCTGTTTGGTTTGCAAGTACCAATACTAAATGAGAGACGTGAATAAATTCGATGGTCCCTATTAACAATGTCGGTTCTGCAATTCTATATTTTGTCTATGTCAGTAGTTAAGTACATAGTAAACAATACATAAAACAATCAGTGCAAATTTGAACATCCACAGTCTTATAAATTTTTTTTATCGCCAAAACAAACTTTGAACTGCTCTACTGAACAGTAGTCTTTTTGCAGAACCAACATTGTTAATAGGGACCATCGAATTGTGCATCAGTAATTAAATGCCTTAAGTATCAAAGGCTAAACTGATCGTTGGTTTCTATCCAGCTATTCATCGGTCGTTAAATCCTCGTCAGTAAAAGGTGGTGTAAGCTACGTCCCCGTTTTTGGTAGTCGGGTGTTGCATGGCTCCCCTAAAAACCCGACAGATGTTCCTTGTGACAAAAACAGATGAAATAAAATCTGTCATTGTTCTTACATTTTCTCGTCCATCAGCTAAGAATAACACGACAGCAATCTTTATAAAGGCAGTCGCCTAATTTCAACCAAATGAAGCTAGAAGTGCCAGCTTTACATCAGAGAAGTTGTTCTATCCGATCTCTTACAAAGTAAACGTCGGATCGCCATGAAATATGCATTAAATATTTACTGAGCCTCGGGCCAAGCCATTCCCTTGAAGTTGACTGAACCGAACAGATTTGCAATTCACCGAACATCCTTTAAGAAAAAAGAGCCACCGAACAAAGGGGAAGTAGAATCGAAATGAACCACTAAATATCAACCGGCTAAGTGTTCGCTCGCCGAGAAATGGCTCATTGTGAAACCTTTTGTTTTTTTGCTATATTTTGCTGCTGCGCCTCTTAGAGGTTTGAGCAGAGTCTTGATCTAAATTCTTTGTCGAAGATCTTGTGTAAGCATACCAGAGATATGTAGATTGTGAGAGAATTTCGTCTTGGTAACCCAGAAAAAGATTAGAAATATTTCCCCTAATTTTCCCTATGCACCAATTCCCATTATTATAAAACGTTCAAAATCTTCAAAAATCATCGCCAAAAATGTGGGATCGATCAAACAATTTTGACCCCATCTGTCACTAAAATTAAATTGCGAACGATTCATAAAAATGTGGGAATTGCCCCTCTGTTTTTTATACCTATTGGTAAAAAAGTTTTAAGACTAGAATTAATTAATAAATGAAATGCTGCCCAAACCGATCCACCTAGATCTCCAAAACCTCTTACGATGAAAAAGAAGTCATCTGATAAGATGTGAAAGAGAACAGTTTGATCACCATGACGTAGCGTGGGTAATACTGACCTTCTCTTATCTGGTCGCCCATCTTTGACCGACAACTAATCAACACTAGACAAAAACAAATGAAATTCACAGTTCCTAAAAAAACAAAAGAGAACTTGGCTTAAGTCAATAATAGTAAGAACTAGCACAGGATCGAGGAGGGGGGGAGGGGGTTCCAGGGCATAAGACCGGAATAACTCTAAAATTGTTAATTCCACTCCTAATGATTTAGAGCCACACGAAAGTGAACATAATCGTTATTAACTAAGTGAACTGCTCATTTTATGAACGTACAGAAAGCCGCACGTAGTGGTAACAAAACCAGTATAAACTGGCCTCTCATTCTATTGAAACTCAGTACTATAGTCCGCGCGGAGCTAGTTGGCCGCTGAGGTGGGGACAGGGGCGAGGCGGCGGTTCGCAACGCACGTACTGAGTAAAGTGTCCCCGTCTCTCCGTCCCACCGCTCACATACCTATGGCGCGGCCAACTAGTTCCGAGCGGACGATACGCTAGGCCAGCTGAATGTCGGAGTGTTGCATCGGCGTGCCGTCGACTGTACGGTAGAAGTTAGTTTTATGCTGCAGTATAAAACGTTATTTAAAATCAATGAACACTTTATCTTCACGCTCTGTTTCGCAAGGTAGTAAAGTTTTAACCTTTTTGCTGCTACTGCTTAGCTACATCAAGAATGATCAAAGCTGAAGTACAGATTTCTTTGAAAGTATCCAAACATCTGGACTTTTTCCAAGACATTTACAAGACTAATTTTGTGTTATAATCGAAAAAAGCTTCGAAAGCTGTTTATTAGACACTACTTGCGCCCTGCAGTTTCACCAACATAACTCCTAATTCAGGTCATGTTGTAACGATACCGCGATATGCCAAATTTCATCCAAATCCGTTCAGTCGTTTTAGCGTGAAAGCGTAACAAATATACATACAAAAAACCAAATCTCATCAAATCTCTCAATCTTAGACAAGAGTCTTAGAAGGATAAATCATCATTTTGACTTAGCTACGTGTGAGATGTGTCTAAACTCACATATTTCTCGCTTTATCAACAACTAGCTGCGCCCCGCGGTTTCACCCGCATAAGTTTCGATCCCGTGGGAATATCGGGATAAAAACTATCCTATGTCCATTCCCGGGACTCAAACTATCTCTATACCAAATTTTATCTAAATCGGTTCAGTGGTTTGGGCCTGAAAAGGTAACATACAGCCAGACAGACAGAGTTACTTAGTTCGAATTTATAATATTAGCATGGAAGTATGGATTTTCCAACTATCTTTTTTATTTTTATTTTTGTTGCATACTATAAACGTGTTACACAAGTATGACTACACTCCTTATAAGTACCTACTAAAAGTCAGACAGAAAAATCCATATCACATAGGAGACAGCGAGACGATGGTCATCGAAAACTGCCCTATTCCGAAGGTAATAACTTTTGATTTTTCATATTAGATCGAGAACGGCAAACGACGTCGATTGTTGGGGACATTAAAGAATCGCTGGAAGACTGTTACGTCCCCGCAGGCATTCTAATAGAGTTCGCTACTGCCTGTGGGATGTTGATATAGAATCTTACAGAATAGGGCACTGGGTATTTTGATAGGGGGAGACTGATTTAAAAATGTAATGTAAAGCAAATAGAAGTTATAGAAAAGGTGGAGTTGCGACAGTACCTAAGTAAGTAAAAAAAAAAATTGATAATGCTCATTTTATCGTATAAAAAACCATAGATATAGATGTTATTAGTTAGTTTTTAATTAATTATAATTAAACTAGTTTGAATAACAGTGCCATTTTCAATAGGGTTCGTTCTATGGGTGAATAGAATCTATTAAAAAAATAATTAACTCAATTAATTGATTTTTTCGCAAGCTACTATGTTTTCAGGTTTCACACTTGATTGACGGGGAAATTTTTAGAAATATTTTGGTGTTTTTTCGTTTCTACTGCATTATATCAATTTTTGAAAACAATTAATTTCCATTAAATTTTAATTATCTATACAATGGTATATAAATTAAGTAGGTTCTGTGTACTAGCAGGAGTGCAACAATAGAAACATTTGCACAAAGGTGGCAAAAAAAAATTTCGATCGTAAAGCACTCTCTAATCCATCGCATTATGAGTCGTGCAATATGGAATGTGTGCTAACCTACGTCATTTTATTTCGTAGAGGTTTCGTAGCTGCCACAAAAGTAATTATCGTAGCCGCTACGAAAGCAGTTCTCGTAGCAGCTACGCAATACGAGTTTAATCTAGAAGTTGATGATCATTAAGATTTGTGACTAAATTAATTGTAATCATGCGTATATGGACACCGATGAAATAGGGTGAAGTTGTCATTGTCTGGGCAAAGTAAATTTTCAGTATCTATCAATTCACTAAAGTATAAAATTAAGGTTTGAGATGGGTAGACATAGAAAATTTAAACTGCAATTTGGTATGGTATTGCTAAATACCATACCAAATTGCAGTTTAAATTTTCTTAATTTTTTTTTTGTTTTTTTTTTTTCTTTTCTAGTTTTTTTTTTATTGCAGTTTAATAGGGTTATGTTAGCTATAACATAACCCTTTTTCGCAGTGTGACAAAAACTTTACCAACCACGTTCCTTCAACAAAACTGATCGCACCAATCTAAGACTGTCTTCAACCTAAACTAAAGTATCAATCACCCGTGACCCGCTGCCCCATCCAGTTCCAACAGTTCCATTTAAGAAGCGTTTCCGTTATTAAACGCATCAATTCGACGGCGACAAGAGATAAGGCGTGCACTCACGATCTGAAGCGACAGTTATTACCCTCTAATGTAATGCCAGTTTGGCACATCCATTCAATTACAGCTTAACTGTTTGTTACTAAACCGTTGGAATTTGTTCTATGTAGCATACATTGTTGGCATTGGCAGGTGGGCTACATAATCAGCCCATAATGTTCCCACTGCTGGGACACAGGCCTCCTCTCGGTGAGAGGGAGTGGGCCGTAATCCACCACGCGGGCCCAGTGCGGGTTGGGGATGCCCATGTCTTCGAATTTTTGGTTCTAGGACATGCCGGTTTCCTCACGATGTTTTCCTTCACCGTTTTGAGCAGGTGCAGGTGCAGGGCAGGTGGGTTGCGGGATGTTAATTTTCATATGAGTCTGTGAGTCAGGTGTTAGAAGAAAGCCTTCAAGGTTGTATTTAAAAGATCGCTCTTAGCAATAAGACCGCCCATTGTGTCACCCATTGTAAAGTTTATATTTTAATGTCTGTAATTTATACGGTGTACATAATAAAAAGTATTCTATTTTATTCAACTTCATCCGTAAATGCACTTAAAATCCCGTTTAATATTATAAGTTTTGAAAAAAATACATCGCTCTTATACGTGCCACGGTTTCTTTACAGTACGGCGTAGTAATCGCGCCGTAGAAAAAACGCGTCTGTCAACAAGATTAAAAGCGAAATTTGCACTTTTACTTAGAACATTTATTCTAGTATTTGTTGGCTTATTTGTGAACAATAATTATTTTCATCAGGATCAGACGATACAATTTCAAATCATTTCCATGCGAACGTGGTGATGCTGATCGGTGCAAATGAATTGATTCTTTATTCAGCCGATTTTTATTTTCAGCCAGTATCTTTTTGATCCAATGCGTACATTTTATATTAAACTTAATGGGAGACATTAAACCTCTGTGGTAAATTTATATCCAAATAAAAATAAAAACAGCACATTAATGAAAAACCAGTGCAATATTGAGATTTCATAATACAGGGTGAATTTGAATTAATGCGACAAAAAGAAATGGGAGCTTCAGTTACAGTAACATAGTAATTATAAACTGTTTTTTCTACAATCTAAATCGTTAAAAAAAATTACGTGATTATCGTTTTCAAAAGGTCCACTGATGTTATTATCTTTATTTAAATACGAATTATCGGTATTCCAGCAAAATAATTGATATGCAAAATAAATAAGAAAAATTAAAGTATCAAAAAATCTCATCGCAGTGCTCAATAATCGTCGTGGAGTACTCATGTCATTAAACGTTGCCGTTCATAGCGGTCATTTACCTAATTTTGCCTATTTTCTAGTGTAAGTATCCGCGACGTTGCCAAACCTCGCATGACATTCCTTCCCGGCTCAGACTAAGGAAATTCCCGGCGACCGCCCCGCCGCCCACCACCCTTCCTTCGTTCATTAGTCGTCCTAAAACGTTTGTAGGTCATGGTCGCGCGCGCATTCCGCAAATCCTACTTTACGTATTGCGAATAATTTGTGTTGTTGTCTTGTGTTTGTGTCATAACAATGCCTAGGACGAGACGAAATAGTCATTAACCGTTAACAATCGTACAGTATCTCGATATTGTCGTGTGGTACAACACCGTAAGAAATCTACGTGAAACGCAGCGAAGATTTCGATTAACCTAACACCGTTGGACTTTTATTTGTTGGGAGAAATTAAAAGACTCGTTTACGAACGCGAATCCGAAACTTTAGACGAACTAAAAAACAAAATCATTAGTGCATTCGAAACTGTAAAATCACAGACTTTTTGCGGCGCCGTGCTCAATTGTGTTTAACTTTACAAAACGGAGGTGGACATTTTGAACAATTACTAAAATACACGTAAGTGTACTGATTTCATAATAATTATTGTAAATACTGTGATTCCAACTTTTTAAATACGCCAAAAATACGATAATTGATTTGTTGTTGTTGTAACAAACATTATTCAGGTTATACCTCATACTAAAACATTTTTTCACTATTACTTTTATTGTATTTTTGATCGTCCTAAGCCGACAAAAGTATGAAGGAAAATTTGGTTTCACAAAACTTTTATTTAATCGTGCGCGCGGGAAAGAGATGCGCGGGCGGACGGGGGCGGCGCGATTCATTCATAGCGATAATGTACCTAAATCGTGCTACACGAAAACGGTAGTACGCGAAATTCTTTGATACTTTAATTATTTTAACGCTTTTCGTAACACTGATCAATTATTTTTTAATTTTACATTTGATATGTTCTACATTTTCTTGACAACACGTATTATTGTATATTTCAATTTGTCGCATCTATTCAATTTCACCCTGTATAACATTTCTGCACTGTTTTGGTTCTAAGCAAAAAATAGTAGTATAGTCCTTGGTTTTCTTTCAACTACGTAGTAATGTTATCATTAATCACTACAAAACCGATCACAAGGACGTATTTTTTACGGACGGATTTCTTTAAATTTATATTGACTGAATGTCTTTACATTTTCCCGATTAAACTAGCACTGACTTATCTAAAACACAAAAACCTAATAAAATATTTGACACCCAGTTCTATGCTTGCTTGACTGTTCGAATGGAACCCGTGCTAAATTATAGCCAGCCTGCACTATATAAGGTTAGGCTACATAGATAGCCTCTACAGTACCTTACCGTACTTTTATTATAAGCGTAAGTGCTTGAACACGTTGACTCGCGGGTGCGGTGGCGGGCGCGGTCACGAAATATCAAACATACAGCATATTATGCAAGTGTTCACGTACAAAACGCACAGGTGCGGCGAAAGTAGCGGGCCAGCTAGCGATTGCGCGTGCTGCGCTCTCGCGGTTATAACAAACATGATGATGTTTGTGTGTGTTCACGTCGAACTAGCGGGGAGCGCGGGATTCACTCGCGACGTCAGATAAATTCAACCATATCGTACTTACTTATCGCGCAAACGCCTGGCGGCCAATGTGAACACGAACTCGCCAGTCTACCGCGCCCGCACCCGTCACCGCGCCCGCGTGTTCCTACGTGAACAAGCACTAAAGGAGCCCGTAATTAGCTCCAGGACCTTAACGTTTATAATAAAAGTTATAATATCAGTCCCAACTGCTATTTTTGTTTTCATTGCGTCTGTCTGTGACAATCTACAATTTAAAATTTCATAGAGCAACTAAAATAAACACATAAAATAAATAGTTGTTAAGAAAACTTAACTAACAACTAAATTTAGTGAACGAAGCCGACTGACCTTTGAACGTTAAGACATCTGCTACATTATTAATGTGCTACATTTCCACTCAAGCACGCGAGGCTTCAACTTGTTTTGTGTTTAATTAAAATTGTTACCATGTGTAAATTGTTTACATTGTTTACAAATTAAAATCTTTGATGAGACAAGTTTTCGAAGAACTTGTGTTTTATTATTGCAGTATATTGCGATTACCTGTACTAATATTATGAAATGGTAAGATTAATTGTGAGGTGTGTAGAGGGAACTCTTCGGAATTAGTAATCCAATTCCGAAAATTCTTTAACTTTTGGGAAGCTACAGTATTGTTATTGCCGTGTGTTATAGGAAGATATTTACGGATTGAGATTTTTACGTTTTTTGACATTTCTCGGGCCCCTGGACTCCCGGATCTTTGGAAAGCGTACGAGGGTCTGAAGCCAACTCGCAGAGGCCTACGTTTCAACCTACGTTTTTAATTAAATGTGGCACCAACTTACGATTATCCCTGTTTGCACTATGCAATACTGTTAGGCCGTTTACACATTATGCCATAGCTGCAGCGGTATTAGTTACCCTTGTATTTGTATGAATCCTTACACATGGCGTCGCCGCAGCGGCGGCGAGTTTTGATAAGGCTTGATACCGCGGCGGCGAAAAACGCTGCCGCTTCGGCGCCATGTGTAAACGCTCTTAGGCAGGCTGGTCAAGATTAAAAGTAATAAATTAAAAAAGTGTGTAGAATTAAAACCAAATAACTATCTAAAACTGTATATTTATCACGACGCAGTAAAGTCAGTATAGTTTTATAAGAAATTATAACTTCTATGTACAACATAATCTCAACTCACACGTATAACATATTGATTAAAGGACTCCGCAAGTAATTATCCGGTCAAAAGATAATTAAGCCCATTCACACATCTGTAGAAAATAACGTGATTACAACGTACAAGTAGACAAGGAGGGTCAAAAAGAATAGAGGATTAAAAGCTATTGGCTGACTGCCCATCCAATTTTCTTTGTTGACGTCTCCTGGGAGCAAGCTAAGATAATCTTAACAAAGCAACGGCGTTAGCGCCAAGTTCGGCCTCTGAAACAATGTTATCCAACACCCAACAAAGAAAACAATTACAACTTTTTTACAGATAATTTATCACATTACTTTTGTGTCTAAAATACTCGTACTATGTGTTGGTGGAGTAATATCGCGCCCTTCTTTTGTTATTTCTGTTTTTGTTTAAGCTAAGGTTTTTTGTTTGAGCAAAATGTGCGGTGAAAATTTTTTTATTAGAGTTTGTAGCCAGATAAAATGCTCCTAGTACGTTTTAATGCTTACATAATAAATGCTCACATAAGCGTTGACAAAAACGTTGATGAACGTCATTTATAGAATCTAGAAGACACCTGAAGGACAATTTTCGTAATTTAAAACGTTCAAAATCTAGTCGCAGTCTCATCTCGGCGACCAACAAATGTCAAAAACTTGTCAAAATGTAGGGTAATTCGAAGTAATGAGATCAGACTGAACGTTCTTCAAATTACGCGAATTGCCCCTCTGGTTTAACTAGAGATGGGATTCGTAGAATGCATAGCATGCATAGCCAAGCATGCATAGCATAGCATGCATACCACGCATAGCATAGTATAGCATAGTCATCATACGTCATCATATTATTGTCACCGTGAATAAGCCTTTAATTAAAACATCAGTAGTTTTATCACAAAACAATAAAAAAGCTACCACGCAACCGACACGAAGGGTTCTGTACCAACGTACAATGTTTAACACTGTTTAATTGTTTTATTGTGAAAGGAACTTTTAACTTTCTTTTATTTTCATAGTAGTATATCATTCATAGTAGTACACACGCTGGAAATTTCAAGTGTCTACGTATTACGGTTCATGAGATATAGCCTGCTGACATACAGACGGACGGACACCGGAGGCTTAATAATAGAGCTCCATTGGCACCCTTTGGGCAGGAAACCCTAAAAATAGTTCCACTAGGAGTTATCCGAATCAGTAGTTATTCAAGTTATCCTGGTCAGCCAGAAAATGTAACCTTCTAGTAAATGATCGTCTGAAACTGGTCATAATACGACTGTTTCCTACGATCGTAACGACCGCTCGGCCATTCTAACAGACGTAACGCCGGGTATCGCTTTGGGTAACGTAGTGCTATGTACAGTCAGCAGCAAAAGTCGATTAACTCTGTAATTTTTACGTTATTAAATTGACAATATTTTTTTTTAATAAACTGCTTTTTAGCTTTTCACATAATAGCAAAGAGTTTATATTCTAAAAATGTTTCTTCTGTTGGAATTTTGAACAAATATTTTGCTCAATAACTAAAATTTTAAAAACTGAAGTGTTAATCGACTTTTGTTGCTGACCGTACAACCGACCGTTTATTGATGTTCGCAGGATTGACATAGTATAATCTATAGGATTTAGGGCTATGTAGCTGTGGGCTATATGGGAAAAGAGTATGTAGAATAGGATTTATAATACATTTGTTAGGCATATACCTATTTAATTGAACCTCAAATAATTCCCATTATGCTTTCCTAAAAATATTATTGAACACTCTAATATAATGAATGCGCTTCTTTTTGTGAACCTCAAATAATTCTTATTTTCTGGTACTAAAAACAATAAATAGCCAAATAACCGTGACCAACTGTGAGAAAAACTAATATGTTAAAAAGAGGCTCAATTATTTAAATAAGTGTGCAACATTAGAAGGCCAAAAAGACTTTAGAGGTTCATTACTGTCAATAAGTTTTCAGAGGATCGGTTAAATATTTTCCATATTGTTTTCTTTAGAGTAATTCCAGTAATTCTGAAAGGTTTTATTGAAGATCTATTCAGATTTTAGTGGCTTCGTCTAGACAAATGTCATTATTTTCAGTTATTGTTTGAAATCGATGAAAAGAGTTCTTATTTCTCTTGTTTCAAGACATAGTTTAAAATTCACATTGGCCCTAGCACTAAATATTTTGACTATTTACTCTAAGATCCCTTTCAACTTAATCCCCAAGTTACTAATCCTAATAACCTCAATTCTAATTACAGTTAACGATTATAACTTATATCCAAACTGTTTGCGGCCAATAAATATCGGTTGTCAATTCAATAGACCTGCTGCAAATGTTTGGTATCCTGGTACCCTGTATATTGATGGTCGATATCAGCACATCCTGCAGATTTCCGTTCACTGAGTAATACGTTTGCTTTAACGACTGTATAGCTGTATAGGTTTATGTGAGCCTGGTACTGGTGACTGATGTGACGGCGCCATTTGGCAAGAGTTTTTTGGTTCGTTTGCAATTTTGAGCTTCAGGGTTTTTAGTGATGGATTCGGGTGTTTTAATTAGTAGGGTGTGGAGATTAAATAGTGATAATTTGAATATAAATAATGTTGGTTGCAGCTGAAAATCAGCGTCAGGTGGCACAGCTTGTGTTGTGATCTGAAATTATGCTGAGCTAAGGTCCTTTTGGCATTTTTTTTTTTTTGATTTTATAGTTTTAAGGTGTTTTTTTTTTTCTGTAATGCCAATAATTGCAATTTTGTTCTTTCTTTCTTTAATAGAAAGAAAAAGAAAAATATAACCTTTTTATTGAATCAGCACCCCTAATTGCGTAACACACTTTCAATCATAATCTGAATCATTTTGAAGGGTATTGCTAATATAATATATTGCTTTCATATGTTCGAACAATTTGTATGCTTAACAACGTAAATAACGCAATGAATGTTGTTGAACTGTCAAAATGAAAACCATTGCCCACTAGCAATGGCTTTATATATATATTTACAGCGAGGCAATTGCATAATATACTATCAGTATAGTGTGTTACGCAATTGCCCCTCTGTTCTCCTAACATATATCCATAAGAAAATGTTGAGGTATGTTATACTTAATAAATTATGTAGCTGACTTTACTAAGGTTATGAAAGTTCAAAGGTTGCTGAAATAAATCAACAGTAATCATAATTATTATTAGTCGGGAAAGTTTGAGTAACCTCAATCAGAATAACTAATACGTTATTTGAAAATAATATCTACGCAACTTTACGTGTGAATTCACTGAAGGCTTTTTATAACTTTTTGTTCAGAGTTTCAAAGTTTTAGCATCAATACATACTTACCGATCTGTAGTCTAAATAACCCTTCTTACTTTCTGTGTAATTACTATGCTTTGAAACATTTAAAACCATAGGCCTCAACATAGTTGGGAGAAGGCTAGGCAGATGGATTAGGATATCGATAGGTCTTATGTATAAGGGCCAATGTGCAAAATTGTCAATTTGCACATTGGCCCTTATAGGAAAATCCATGATGGCACACACTAAAATGTAATTGACAGGCTTATGTTGATATATCGAGGAAGGTAGGCACTGCTTATATGCCTATATGCAATGCACGCTACTGCCTTATAGAATATAATAGAATATTCTTTATTATGTACACCATATAAATTACAGGCATTAAATATAGAAACTAACGACACGACACGAGAAAAAAAAAATTAGCTGTTTCATACAAGAGTTCAATACCTACATGACCAAAATGTATGAAGCAGCTGATATTTATTCATGTTTTCAGAGTTGGTCCCATAGTGAAAGTTGCTCATATTCATGGGTAGAACACCGTGTAAAAATTTGCAACCGGTAAAAAAATCATGCTGTATATAGCATGATTTTTTTCTCACATAGGAGAGTCTTTTTGATTCAAAATCGTTCGAATTTTCATTACGTTTACTTCACGCGTTCGTTTTAGGCCCGCTAGACATCTAACAACTTGTAGGCGTATTCTAACTCTCATTAATTTTAATTCTAAACGTGATTAATGCACAGACTTGTTAGTACAAATCGGTCTACAGATGGCAGTACACACTCCAGTGACAATTTATCACTTCATCTAATAATAACGCGACTGTCTTGTCGAAGCACAGATGGTGAAGACACGCTGACCAGCACGATCATTTTTGTAAGGTGATTAATTTTCTGAACTGACGTTAGATAGACTGTGACATTTCGGGAATGATGTCACTAAAAATGTTCTCGTGATAAAGGTTTTAGCTATGAAGAGTAGATGAATATTATGGGATCCCTTCTTTTCGCATAATGTTCTTTGTTCTAATATACTTCGGCATAACGATTTTGGCACAATTATTTGTTTTGGCATAATAATACTTCGGCATTATTTTTTTAGGCATACATTTTATGTTGGCATAATCATCTTAAAGACTAATTTGTTTTGGCATAAATTTGATTCGCATAACGTTAGTAGGCCTAATGACTATTAGCATAACGTTAGTAGGCTTAATGACTATTAGCACAATAATATTTAGGCATACAATTAATATAATTTATACATAACATAATGTAACTTAAACGATTTTTCAATCGCGAGATAACTCTTATCTGAAGAATATATTAGATGTTTTGACAGTTTTTGTACAAAAAAAATATGTAAATCAGTTAACTTCTATTATGAGAAATAAATATGGCGGTTATTCCTCAGATAGAAGTTAACTGATTGAAACGGGAACACCCAAATACTCCGAAATATTTTATTCCGAATTTCGATGTTCCGATTTTCAAAAGTCCGAATTTCATAATACCTAAGAATCATAATGTCCATTATTAAAAATCACGAAATTTATTTTACCGAAAGTCATAAATGCGACTTGTTTGTTTTCCGATTTTCATATATTCGAAGAATCAAATGCTCAATGGGTTCGCGGTCCGAAAAACGACATTCCGATTTTCAATTCTCCGAATTATTTCCGTTACCGTTACCGCACCCGAACTCAACGAACGCAATAGACGACGTAGGATGCAAGAGCGAGCGAAGGGCACTCCGAGGTTCGGTTTGGTTAGGTTACTTTAAACCCTTTACACAGAAATAGGGGCCCCGCGAAGCGGGGCTCCGTCGACATAGGATGCAAGAGCGAGCGATGGGCACCCCGAGGTTCGGTTTGGTTAGGTTACTTTAAACCCTTTACACAGAAATAGGGGCCCCGCGAAGCGGGGCTCTGTCGACATAGGATGCAAGAACGAGCGAAGGGCACCCCGAGGTTCGGTTTGGTTAGGTTACTTTAAACCCTTTACTCAGAAATAGGGGCCCCGCGAAGCGGTGCTCCGTTGACATACGATGCAAGAGCGAGCGCTAGAATGCTGCATGCTTGCTTGCATGCTGTATACTTGCTTGCTTCATGCTTCCTACAGCGAAAAAATAAAAATATGTTATAATATCATTATGCGTAAATAAATTTATGCTTAAGGACATTATGCTTAAAAAAGTTATGCTTTAAATTTTTATGCCTAATAAATTTATGCTTTACAATATTATGCTTAATCATTATTATGGTTAGAGAAATTATGCTTAAAAAAATTATGTGTAAGCTGTTATGCGTAATTATATTATGCGAAAATATAATTATGTCAAACAAAATTATGCTAAGTTATATTAGGTCTTAAAATTTTATGCAAATGGATAGGGAACCGAATGTTATACATTAATCACACTAATATTATAAAGTTTGTGTGTGTGTTTAAATATTTGTTACCTACTTCTTCACGCTCAAATGGCTGGACCAAGTTTGATAAAATTTTGTATGGAGGTAGCTGACACCCTGGATTAACATATAGGCTACTATTTATCCCGATATTCCCACGGGATCGAAACTTATGCGGGTGAAACCGCGGGGCGCAGCTAGTAGTACCATAAATAGTATAATTAATTTATATGTAGTTGATAAATGAACAAAAGGCCGCCAATTCTCGTAATTAACAACGTTCAAAATCTAGTTGCAATCTCATGTCAGCTAGTGAAGAATGTTTGGAAATTAGAGATAATTTTCGTATTTTTTAATAGACTGTATTTTTAATAGACTGTATTTTTGATAGACAGTATTTTTGATAGATCAGTATTTTTGACAGTTTGAGCCAGACTAGAATGCGAACGTTCTTAAAAAAATACGGTAATTGCTCCTCTAGTTTTAGTATAATAATATAAAAATAATAATCAATTCTTGAGTTTAAGAATGAACACCATTTCTGGAGAAAAATAGAAACAAAACTCTCAATAAAATGTAAGAAAAACATCTATTTTCCTTATCGAAACAGCTGGCTTCATGTTTTAAGGTAAAATGCAAGAGGGCAAAGCGATAGCATTTTCATTATCTCTAATTTTAAAACCCGCTCGAGCAGAACCGTGCACAGGTGCTCGACCTGAATGAATGGATAGAAAACAGGAGACAAAAGGAATGGAAATACTTCTCTTTATTATCATTTACATGTATTTTACGTGTAAATTAAGTAGTTAAAAAACATTCAGGAATAAACTCTATGGAGAAAGCATCTTACAACTATCATTTTTTGAAGTGAAACTTCTTTAAGTTCACGCTTGACTTGGGGAGTAAGCTGGCGAACGCGTTACGAAAAGTGTGATCGGGCGAGGCGAACGGGAGTTGAGTTGGGGATATAAGCAAGAGAAAGCAGTGCGCGTGCACATTTTCTTTCTCTCTTCCTCTCATAGCCAAATACATTTGAAGTTTCACTTCAGTCGTGTGGTCATAAGCACAATCGGTTTTTTTTTGTTGCCTACGATAATCTCGGGGTTTTTAAGAAAATATTGTGTATTGTATATTCCAGAGTAACTATAGTACCTATCAACTCTTAGGATATTTGCTAAAAAGCCCCTATATATATTCTTCAGAAAAATCATATGTACGTAATAAGCGTAACGACTTATATATGACTAGCTGCGCCCTACGATTTTACCCGCATAAGTGTCGATCCCGTGGGAATATCTCGGGACTCAAACTATCTCTAGGTATACCAAATTTCGTCTAAATCGGTTCAGTGGTTTAAGTGTGACAAGGTAACATACAGACAGACAGACAGACAGAGTTACTTTCGAATTTATAATATTAAAATATAGTAAGTAAGTATAGTATGGATATAGTAAGTAAGTATAGTATGGATAAGCGAGTGCCACAACAAACTTAATTATTTTCTTTCAGTATTAATTCTTTTCTTCAGAAAAATTGGATATTCTAGAGTTTCTAGAATCTAATTTTAGTCATCATTGAAGTACCTAGGTCTCCTTTTAGGTACTTCAATCATACATTACATTACATACATTCAAGGTTTCTGAACTGTAGATGAACGAGCGTAGTTTGAATTTCGTATTAGTTAGAAACCAATCAGGAGCGATGAGGTCTCTCCAATTAACTAATCACATGTCGTTAAAGCCAACTCTATCAACTTTGTATCACCTTTCGGATCGATACGATATAATTCTGGATACCTACAGTTATACAATAGCTACGTAGGTAAGTGATACCTAAAAATGGCAATATTGGTGCCGATGCTGTTGTTCACAAACTAAACTAAATTTAAGTTCAGTGCATCTTTTTCTTTCTATTTTATTAAAAAAAGGACAGAAGATGAATTTTAGTTTAGTCCTGTCAAATTAATCAGCTCCTGACGTAAATTAACGTAATTTTAGTAGGCAAGTTTTTAATCACGGCTAAACTTGTATAGAGTAGTGTCAGGGGGTGTAGAGTTATCCATACTTTCATACTATATACTATACTATATATAATATTATAAATTCGAAAGTAACTCTGTCTGTCTGTTTGTCTGTCTGTCTGTATGTTACCTTTTCACGCCTAAACCACTGAACGGATTTCGATAAAATTTAGCAGAGAGATAGATTGCATCCCGGGGAAGGACATAGGATAGTTTTTATCATGGACATAGGATAGTTTTTTTCATTATATTACCATGGGATCGACACTTATGCGGGTGAAACCGCGGGGCACAGCTAGTGGGATATAAATTTTAAAAAATAACACGTTGTGTAACAAACGTAATAGTTTTTCCAAGAGTTAATTAACATACAAGCAGTATTAGTACATAAGCTGCAAGTTATTTTCCTAACTATTCTAAGAACCCATTTTAAAGCTGCAGATAATATTCAGTCGAAGCTATGTCTGTGATAATCGCCCTTCCAGAACGATAACAGCTTAGGAAGGTACTTATATATAATGAACAACGGAATTTTAGAAAAGCTGCTAAAACCAAAATTATGTTACCACTAATAACATAAACATGTCTATTTATATAATTAAGGGGATAATTGTTAGGACTACGGAAGTACGGACTTTACATATGGTGCACCCCTACCTTTAGTTCGGGCATTTCGGCCCAGTTTTTCGGGAAACTTCTCAAATATGCGTGGGGAGAGATAGGGTTGTCACCTGCATCGGGACCTAATGTGCCATTAGGTCGGGAAACGGGTAGCGATGGGTTAGACACCGCGTGTCGGAAGCGTAAGGGTTAAGTGATGGGACCAACTTGCGTTTTCAATTAATGTTTTGTTTCGTTCTTCAGAATTTATTTGTGTTTGAAATAGGTGCGTAGTTTTATGTGGCATAACGTATTTACAGGGTGGCAGTGATATTGATGCGCAACCTGTTACCGTGGATTCTGCACATGATTCTTAACACCTCGGTGTTAATTATTTTTTTTATAACCGACGAAATTTTTTAACGCATGGGGTTACAAAATTTCGTCGTTTATTAAAAAAAAATCTGTTCCATACATTTCCACCGCGTAGGTATTGCACTTTTCTATGAAACAGTAGATTTTTTTTTTATATAACCGTCGAAAAATTTCTACGCTAGGTCTAGAATCATGTGCCAAGGTCACAGTTTAGGTCAGCGTCGATGTTAATACTCATACTTTACTAACTGCTTAGTACTCTATAGATAGATAGATATATAAATAAAACGTTTATTTAGTGCAACAAAAGACACAATACCTACAGGCATTAAAAAAACATCAAAAAAGGTGAGAAAAAAAAATCAAATATTAACCGGTCAAGTGGCGCGGTTCGCCGATCGGCGACGAAACAATAGAAAATCAATTGTGTCTCACTAGCGGAGCTTGACAGATTAAAAAGATAAATTGACCCATAGACACCTCATATGAACCTGTTATTAAAATTGTTGTCTTCTGTTACTATTTATTTTATTAATTAGCCGCCACAACAACCAGTCTAAGTCTAACTAAATCCTTATAGATGTGTTGTTTAATATTTACAAATGCAAGGCAGCAGGTGTGAGGGACAGGCCGTCCCTTCTAATTTGTTAGCTGCTCTGGTAGATCCCTTATCACGTGACGTCATCTGTTCTCAATTATACACAACACTAGCGACCCGCCCCTGGTTCCCAGTTTTTACGACTTAACAAAACGTCTATATTTATTTATTACATTTAGTTTAATACAAATGTATAATTAACATAAACCTTTTGGAATAAATTCTCAAAATAATACTGAAAACCGCATCATAATCCGTTGCGTAGTTTAGAAGTACAAGGCGGTCACACAGACAGACAAGAAAAGCGAGTATAATTTATAAAATCTATGGATATACCCCCTTACTTATAAACGTATTATATCAGACGAATATTTACGCACCGATTTCTCTCCTTCAGTCGTCAGTAATTTGACTTTCGAAAGAAGAAGACAAAGCCTTGTGTAACTGTACAGGCGCTATACAACGTTTATTAGTAAGGGGTTAGCATAGATATAGATGTACCTATAACTGTGTTTATTGTGATTTATTACCGTTGGATCCCGTTTTTGAATCCCATTTTAATATTTTTGGCGTTGGATCCTGCAAAACATTATTATGTATTTCCGTTGGATCCCGAATTTAAAAAATGCAAGATAATTACGTTTTATTGTCGTTGAATCCCGAAAAGTATTTCCGTTGGATCCCGAATGCTTAAAAAAATATGAATGCGGGTACTTTCAACAACAAAATTGTTTATAATAAAATGAGGGGTTCACTAATGTTTCACCAAAACTCCATTGACAAATTTTTAGTTTACAACCAACGTTTCGTATACTATTTATTTCACAAACAACAAATTTTCTATATAATCTAGTCGTTTCTGGCACTCGCCGGCCGCTGCCGCGGCACCGCTCGCTTCGCTCGCTCGGCTCGTGCGTAGGGGTCACAGTTTTAACCTAACCTAACCTAACATTGTTTTTTTTTTAATAATTAACCTAATCTAACTAGTTCGGTTCCGGGTAACCCACTAAAAATAATCTCTTTTTAGTGTTTGATAAAGGTAAATCACTTTTCTTCAGAAATGTACACATGTTGTTATAATATGGGATTCAACGGAAATAGCAAACGGGATCCATCGGTAATACCTAAAAAACGGGATCAAAAAACGGGATCCAACGGTAATAAACGTTTATTGTTACGTTCAAAACTAGGCCAGTTTTTAAAATTAGAATACCCTGAATACCACCCCATATTACAGTCCTACCAACTTATCTGTGAACTGAAAGAGGACGGCACCGTCGATTCAGTGTTGCTAATTAATATAAGGTGCCCAAAATTGAGCAAGTTTTCAAGAAGGAAATTTCACATTACACATAATAGTTTAATAAGAATTACAGTTTTTACAAACAATGATACCTATATAAAAATAATAAAATAAATGAAAAGAATTTGATAATTTACAGTTACGTAGGTACGCTAACAGTTTAGTCTCTCAGCAATAAACAATGGCTTTATCTAAAAAGTAATCCAATGAAGTGGAAATTCAGCAGATAAAATATTCCACGGGGAGGATACAACTTTCATTTAATGCGAAGTTAAGTAGGTACCTACTCTGCAAGAAGTACCTGGAAGTCTATCATTTAGTTATGACCGTACCTTACCCCTAACACCAGATTTGACTAATTATAATTAGCAGTGGTACATAGTGGTAGTGTAGTGTAATAAAAAAAAACAAATTGCTTTACAATAATTTATTGAAAACCAGGTTTACAGTAATTGTGATCTTTAGATGAACCTGCATACACAACTTCATCCCGGTTGTGAGGCCATACTTCGCTTATTTCCGTACCACTATTATCATTATCACTATCGCTTTCGGTTTCAGTGTCACTTACCACTTCTATAATAAAAGGTTTATCTAAATACAAATCATGTTTTAAGTATTCTCCTTCTAACCTGCGAAAGTGTTTACAATGCTGTGCCCACTCATGAACTGTAATAGCGTCAAAAGCTTCTCTAACTAAGCGAGGAATTTCAGCATTTTTGTGCTCAATATTTACATCAGCAACTTTTCTTTTCATTGTGCTCCATATGAGTTCAATGGGATTGAGATCACAGTGATAAGGTGGTAAATATAAGCATTTGTGTCTATTGTCTTCTAAAATTTTTTCAATCTCATATACTGGTTCAGGCTTGTTTCTCTTAATTATTTCTAAAAGCTGAGGTTTAGTCAAATTCTCTTCGTAATCAATTTTATTTTGGGTCAACCACAATTGAATATCTTTTTTTAAGGAATTCGTATTTGGGACTTTATTCACACAAATGCGGTGATAAGGAGCGTTATCCATCACTATTATGGATGGCTCTCGTAAATTAGGCACAAGTTTTTCAATAACCCACTTTTTAAAGTTGGTACTATTCATCTCGTCATGATAATCACCACTTTTTGTGTTTGATTTAAACACAAGTAGTGCATTTGTAACAAATCCAGTATCTCCTCCCGCATGAACAATAATATATCTTTGCCCTTTCGATACAGGCTCCAATACTCCGTCTTCACCCTCTCCTTGCCAACATTTACTCGATGTATGTGAAGAGTGAATATAGGTCTCATCTAAATAAATTATGGGCCGGGGCTGGGGAGATTTATTATTTTTATCCACTGCATGCAAGTACTTAGCTCTCCAAGCTGATATTTCATTACGCTCCATAAGAACCTTCCGATTAGATTGAGATTTTTTAAAACGAAATCCCACCTTGTGAAGCAGCTTTCGCAGACTCTCTCGCTGTCCTGTGTAATTTATTTCTGTCTTTAAGACCTCTAGAAGTTTTTTAACAGTAGGGACCTCTTTTTTAGCAGAATAAAATTCATGTACTTTCCTCCGTATAACTCCCATGTCAAAATCATCAACATGCACAAATCCACTTTTACGTTTTCTCTCCTTGCCTGGTGTCCGAATTTTTGTACCAGTTTCTTCTGCTGCGTGCCCTTCCTTAACTATTTTTGAAATTAATCCTTGACTCACACCTGAAATATAAGATAATAAAATAAATGTTAGGGGAAATTTGAAATCTGGCAGGTTAGTTGGCTCACTCACTTAGCATGTTACCTAATAGATGTACGTTACCGTTACGCTAACCTGCAGCAAGAATAGAAACGAATATTTCGTGGACTTAAATAATTAATTAAGTATCGGGTAATTTATAACAAGAAAGTTGACAACACTAACCTGTCGCTGCCGAAATTCGTTTGTATATTTGATTAAATGGAATAATCGGAGACCCCGCCCGAGCTTCTTCTTCAAAAAAGGTTTTTACCTTTAGAATAATGTTTCGAGCATCACTTTTAATAGCTTTCGGCATATTTAACTTTATAAATTCAGCAATATCACGACAAAACAACCAGAGAACCCGACTGTAGTAGACACTGACAATCGAATGACATTTCAACATGACGGCCGTAGTTCCAATTTTCGCCATTTCACAGATAAGTTGGTAGGAGTGTACGTCCACGTATTGGCGTATTTGGTCAATTTCTGGAAAGGGTGATAGAAAACTTTTCGAAATTATTAATTTCTGCTCGGTAGTAGTCTAAAAAGTCTTTGTTAGAAATATTGGATTGCTAATATTGAGTGATACTCATTCATTTATCCGCAAATCGTGGGTGTCTTGCACCTATTTTCGGAGAATAGAAGTTATTAGTTTGAAAGACCAACTCGTCAAATCAATTTTTATTTTCGATATATTTATTTCTAAACATACATGTTCTCTCTGCTGTCAACCTCTACTATTGTTTATGCCCTTTATGTATTTAAATAAAACTTAAAAACTTCGAATAGTGGTAGTTCAGTGGCAACTTTCGAACCCAGGGAGGTGCTTTACTTTGTGTAAATATTTACATCACCACTGCTCTCAAGACGGCAAAGGAAAACATTGTGAAGAAACCGGCATGGCTTAGTACCAAAAATTCGAAGACATGTAACATCTACCAACCCGCACTGTGCCCGCGTGTTAGATTATAGCCCACTTCCTCTCAAAAAGAGGAAGGCTGTGTCTCACCAGTGGGAACATTATAGGCTGACTATGCTTATTATTATTTAAATTCACCGAAGTACATGAAACTTGAGGCGGCGTTATCATTGGCTCGTATGAGCACATGAATAAATTCTCACCACCCAAAACATTAGAAGTCAATACAAAAAGAAACTAAATACAGTATATTTCACAGGCATAGATGTTCGGAAGCGGACCAAACAGATCGTTACCCGAAGTCGTTTTGTGGGAACAAGTCTCATTTATCGCACGCGTTGCACTATCCAATATTACTGAGAGTGGCTCTTATAGATTTTATAACCCAACGATGATTGCCCATGGGGTACGTATATCACTGTACATCTCTATAATTTATGGAGTGGATAATGATGTTGAGTGCTATATGAGCTGGGAAGCTAAAAGGATTTTTATTGGAGAAGTGATCGGTTTTATGGAAGGTGCAGAAAATTTATAGGAAAACCTAATGTTAGAATAAAAACTGAACAAATTTTGTATCATTAGGGAAATACACTAAAATATCTAGATATAGACACACTTGAAGAAATAAAAAAAAACAATCAACTTAGCCTATCGCAGTCCACTGCTGGACATACTCGTATATCTCCTAGGCCGCACCACAACACCCTGTCCTCCGCCTTCCGCATCCAGTCCGTCCCAGCCACCTTCATAAGGTCGTTGGACCATTTATCGAAAAAAAAATGTATACTGTGTAAAAAAAATTAAATTGAAAACGGATTGTGTATTTGCACTTCTGCAGACAATCGTTACTTTTTTCCTTGCCCGAAAATAACACTTGAGTTACTAGGGTCGAATCCTCCATCAGGATGTCAATTTATGCCACTCGTCGGCTCTACCTTTCTTGATTTCCATACAGAAACTGCCATTACATGAAAATTATTTTTAAACAAGTTACCAAGCCCGCTTTGTCCAGAAAACGCCTATGTTTAGGTATACCTGAGATAGCGTGGCTTACTGAAGCTTAATCTAAATTCTTTACAAGCTGCCAATAACCCTTAAAACAACGGCCGAGGTACCAGGCTCGCAGCGGCCACAGGACGTCACTCCCAACAACTATTAATTAGGAGCCCCGGGTCATCATCCGGTAGCAAGACAGCTGTCTACCCGAATTGCACGGACCCTCCCAAACGTGCTGCTTGCAAATGACGGCTGGGCTTTTTTTGGGCTGTTCTAAAGTTGGTCGTCCACTAATGATGCGATCCAATGAGAGGAATGTTTATTTTCTAATAAAAAAATAAAATAAAAGAAGGACTATGGACGTACATACTCGTATTGAAAGCGTTTATTTAGGTAGTTAATCTATTTATATGCAGTCAAAATGGTGTAGTTACTTTTAAGGAAGACTGTTTTTTACTGACGACTTTGTTTAACACAAAACATAAACATAACATCACGCCTAAACTCTAGGAAGGGTTAGGCAGAGGTGTACCCCCACATTTCGCCAGTTATATTTAACTCTAATGTAATAGGTGGCTAGTCTATTGCCATCAACCGGGCAAAACTCCATACTCTGGGCTGCTACTAAGAAATTGTTTTTCCGACCCGGAAATCGAACCCAGGACTTTATACTCAGCAGTAGCGCTTACGACCACTAAACCAACGAGGAAGACTTTCTCTTTGTACTTATTAAAGCAAAATCTTCGCTTTTCATGTGCTGCTGTCTTTAAATAACGGCAAAGAGAATAACGATGTTTAGGTCCACATCAGGCTAATAGTTTCGCCATTTGGTACGTCTTTAGTATAGATATAGTTAGCGTTCTATTCCCTTTGCGCGTGTCATTTTTCATACGCCCACCCTGAACCTTTGATATTCCCACGTAGGTATGTAATTGTATGAAGCGGTACATCGCTGTTGTATAATTATCTGAGAAATGTTTATAAAAGACTTATACGTAATACTCAATATTCTATGAACTCTTTTTTATATATATTTTAGTCCTAATTAGGTGTAGTCGATATCATAAATAGCTTACTCACTTTTGACGACACTTCCCAGTTAATTGAAACATTATATAAAGAAAATTATAATTTTTCATCTCTTTATTAGTGGTTGTAATGGGAATCATATCACTTGGTTTTAGTAGGGTGTTATTTTTAGGGTTCCGTAGCCAAATGGCAAAAAACGGAACCCTTATGGATTCGTCATGTCTGTCTGTCTGTCTGTCCGTCCGTCCGTGTGTCACAGCCACTTTTTTCCGAAACTATAAGAACTATACTGTTGAAACTTGGTAAGTAGATGTATTCTGTGAACCGCAGTAAGATTTTCACACAAAAATAGAAAAAAAACAATAAATTTTGGGGTTCCCCATACTTACAACTGAAACTACAAAAATTTTTTTTCATCAAACCTGTACGTGTGGGGTATCTATGGATAGGTCTTCAAAAATGATATGGAGGTTTCTACAATCATTTTTTTCTGAACTGAATAGTTTGCGCGAGAGACACTTCCAAAGTGGTAAAATGTGTGTCCCCCCCCCTCTAACTTCTAAAATAAGAGAATGATAAAATTAAAAAAATATATATAATGTACATTACCATGTAAACTTCTACCGAAAATTGGTTTGAACGAGATCTAGTAAGTAGTTTTTTTTTTAATACGTCATAAATCGAAAACCGCAATTTACCTTTCACAAAGTTACAACGAACTACAAGAACTTTTATATTATGTTACTTGCTGCTACGGAACCCTTCATGGGCGAGTCCGACTCGCACTTGGCCGGTTTTTTATTTATCCTTTTGATAGATTCTTATGTTGTAAATGTAAGGACTTTGTAGGCCTTGTAGACTTTACATCTGTAGACCATTTTTTATTTTATCAAGAACTTGGTACTTGTTGACAGGTCTACGCTGTCCTCCCATACCTACTGCCATTTGAAAACATTGTAAAAGCCATTTTTTTTTAAAAGAGTAACCGTGGAATTTCTTGCCGGCTCTCCTCCATAGGAAACGACCAATTGGAACCGTGCACCTAGCTTCTGACGCTTCATAAGTGTCCATGTAGGTTTATGTGAAAAAAAAATATTTTGATTCCTCAGATTGAAAATATCTAACTGCCACATAGACAAATAGACCTTGTCGTTTTATGACTTGCATTTGACATGCGAGACGAGTCCTAGAGTGGAGGCCGCGTATCTGCAAGCGTAGTGTGGGTCGCCCCCCAGATAGATGAACCGACGACCTTAAAAAGGAGGCTGGGACAGACTGGATGCAGAAGGCGGAGGACAGGGTGTTGTAGCGCAGCCTGGGACAGGCCTAAGTCCAGCAGTGGACTGCGATAGGCTGACTTGATTGGTATGTCATGCAACCTTATGGTGGTAAAGCGATTATGAGGTTGACTATGACTATTATCTAAGGAAATATGTCCTGAGTAGTCTCAATCTGTCAAAAATACGTCTATTTTGTCTTGACTGTTACTTACCTGTCAAAAAGAGTAACCTAGCATAAAGTGGATAAGCCAGATATTAAAACAAAAGAAGAACTAGCAGGGAATCGAGGTGGGGAGGGGGTGTAGGGGCTCAGGGGATCAGACCGTAATAAATCTTTAATTTCCCTACATTATTGACAAATTTTTGACATTGATTGTCGCTGACGTGAGATTGCGACTGGGTTTTGAACGTTTTTCCATATGTCCCTCTGATGTGTTAAATGAGTTGTAGTTGGAGAGACTCACTGCTCTTGTACAATAATTTACCAACTATATTTATTTATTTATTTATTTAATACTTCAAGCACATAAATGTACAGAGGCGGACTTAATGCCATAGGCATAACTAGACACAAAAAAAAGACAAGAAAAAAAAAACTAGACACTATTCCACAAGAAGTGCCCACAGTAACTTATACGTATCAAGCTAAGTTACGTGACGAGATCCAGCAAATTTTTGTTACTCTCAATAAAGGTGATACCAAGCAATGTTTGACGACTCGAAACAATGTCTCCCGATCCTCCCCTATCACCTTTGACGCACAGAAATTCGCAAAAACATGTAGACGATATCAAGCGTGCGTGTTATGATGTACGGGGGTTTATTACTGATATATATTAGAAGCGAGTAGGTGTGAGTGGATTGTGAGATGAAATAAAATGAAAATAAATGTAATAGAAAATAATTATTATATAGCGGTGGTGGCCCAGTGTAGCGGCTCCGACTTGCGAAGGTCATGAGTTCAAATCCAGGCAGGCGATTCAGTTGTTTAATTTATTTCATCACCACTGCTCTTAAAACGGTGAACGAAAAAATCGTCATGAAATCGGAATATCCTAGAACCAAAAATTCTAAGACATGTAACATCTACCAACCCGCTCTGGGCCCGCGTGGTAGATTACGGCCCACTCCCTCTCACAGAGAGGAGGCCTGTGTCCCAGCAGTGGGAACGTTGTAGGCCGATTACGCAGAGAAAAATGGAAGGGTAAGGTATTACTTCAAATTCACACGTCTGCATACCTGGGTAGTATTCAGCCTTCTAAATTGTTTAAGCACCTTTTTCAGACTGTTAAAGATATTGTAGTCGGGTACATGCATAGGCACAAAACTTGAGAATACTATGTGAATAATTTTTGTGTGTCAAGATTAAATGTCTAAGTACATACATACATCCCATGCTGATTTCGGCTACGGTGACTGTTTTTGTTTCTGACAACTATAGATTACGGGCTACGACGGGCCGGATTGCTAGACGGGGTGGCTAGGAAATAACAGCCGCACGGGTCCATCTATTAGGTTAAGCTACGCTTGCCGCAGTTGGTCCGTGGATGGGTGACCATCTTTACGTACCGAGACCCCTCCGTGTCTCGGAAAGCACGTTAAGCCATTGTTCCCGGCTTTCATTCGTGGATTTTTGACAGTCGTTACGGGTCGTCAGAAGCCCAAAAGTCTGACAACCAGTCTTTCCAAGGGGTATCGTATTACCCAGTTACTGGGTTGTGGAGGTCAGATAGGCAGTCGCTCTATGTAAAATACTGGTATTCAGCTGCATCCGGTTAGACTGGAAGCCGACCCCAACATAGTTGAGAAAAGTCGTCAGACACATTACCTAAGTACCGCAGCGGCAGTTAAGATGTATCTAAAAACACAACAAGAATAAAATTAGTATTTATAGTGGAATAGTTTAAGATCTTTTTTCCAATACGAGAAAATTTAGAAGAACTTGGCTACATCTTGAATGTAGTGAACCAAAACCTGCCAAATAAAACAACATTCAAACGTCGTGCCAAAGCGACTAAAAACAGGCCTCCATACAATATTCAAGATATCGAACGTTGCCTGAATTGCGCTCCCGTCGTCCGCGTTCCCGATTTCGCGTGAATTGCTTGTTTAACATATTTTTTCGTTTCTGTCTCGTTTACGTTTAGCGTAACAACTTCGCACGCGTTATGTATTTGAATTGGAAGTCGAAGTCGGCCCATTGTGATTGCTCTTTTTATAACAACGTATTCTCTTCAATGCAGATTTGGAAGAACACTCCAATTTTTCAAGTATTTTAGCTGTTCATTCTGAACCCAAATGGATTCTGATTTGGGTCATGTCGTATATATGTAGGTATGTCGATGTTTCCTCATGCATACATAATATGATGTGTGGTACTCGTATGGTAAGCCGAGTGACAATTAGTGGTGTTGCAATACTTGAAACTATATTTGCCATGGATACGATGGGTTTAATTGCTATATGGAGGGTATTGCGATGTGTTTACACCATATCCACATAACTTAGCTTATACATAATCAGCCTATAATGTTCCCACTGCTGGGACATCCACCACGCGGGCCCAGTGCGGGTTGGTAGATGTCACATGTCTTCGAATTTTTGGTTCTAGGACATGCCGGTTTCCTCACGATGTTTCCTTTACCGTTTTGAGAGCAGTGGTGATTAAATCAATAATTTACACAAAGTAAAGCGCTTGTCTGGGTTCGAACCTACGACTTACAACTCGTAAGTCGCGGCCTGGGCCACCACTGCTCTGCTTAGCATATGGGAACTTCAAACTGCAAAAAATTATCGTAGTAGTTAGGAGGCCAAGGCCCTTTGTACACGCACGTTTTTGTTGCCGTTAAAAACTACAGTTTCTTCGCCGTGTGTAGGCAGAGGCACGGTCATCAATGTAGTATGGATTACTATGGAAGCTTGTTGACAGACACGTTTTTCTACGGTGCGGTTTATACGCCGTGTGTAGGTAGGCACGGTCTTCAGTGTATAGATGGCAGCACATCAAGCTATGAGTACCCGAAACTGTCAAATTTTCCCAAACAACTTTGAACCTAATGCTTTCGCGATAAAGTTGAAAATCTATTACCTAAAGAAATTTGACACATTGTAGTAGCTTGATTTGCTGGTGTCTGTACACTATAAAAGCTTGTTGACAGACACATTGTTCTTCGGCGCGGTTTACTCGCCGTGTGTAGGCACAGTCGTCAGTATCGTATGGATCTATGGAAGCTTGTGGACGGGACGTTTTTTCTACGGCGCTGTTTACACGCCGTATCTGCCGTAAAGAAACCGTGGCGTGTATAAAGGGCCTTACAGTTATGTTCAGTTGGAGACGACGGCTGTCCACGAATTGTTTATATTTCAAAAAATACAGATAGCGCCATCCACGAAGACGCGCCCCACTGTTCTTCCTAATCGCTTACAGTACAAGTGTGCAACATTCCGCTAGTGATTTAGTTTTGTCAATACACAGTAATTACTTATTAGTGGGTAATTAGCGTGTATCAAAAAACTAAAACACTAGCGGAATTGTCTAGTGATAACCACTAGCGATTAGTAAGAAGAGTGGGGCGCGTCTTCGTGGACGGCACTATCTATAAGCACGTCTCCGGTCCCAGGAATATACTACTTTTTCGCTGCGTTAAACGCGAATTCCGGCAAACGGTAAGCAGCTGTTACTCTCTATTTATGATCCAGGATCAAGTACTATCTTATAACTTCGTAAACACCTGAAACGAACATGGAAATCTCATCGTATATAATGAAACTCGGCGTCGCGGTTTCTGGGAACTTAGTTGTGGGTAAAGTACCTTGAAAAGCTGTATACGCAACTCATCATCTGCCTAGCCATTGCTCAACTATTATGAGGTTGGCTTCTAGTCTAACCGGATGCAGCTGAATACCAGTATTTTACATGGAGCGACTGACCTCAACAAACCAGTTACTGGCTAACACGATATCCTTTGGTAAAACTGACAAACATGATCAAACATTACTACCATAAACAGACTTGCCTTACTGTTGCGTGTCTTTATTGTGGCACCGGGTTCGCATTCCTTATCTACTATGAATATTCGCGACGGTAATTATTTCTTTTGCGGGTGGATTGAAATAGTTTTATAATTTCTGTACTCGTTGATGTTATTTGCTTACCTACGAAGTGAAATGTTATTAACTTGTTGCGTACATGATTTTGTTGTTAAGAAAAACCATAGCTGCTTAGTTTTTATGTGTCAAAGTTCATAGAATATAGTGTAAGTTTCAAATATGTTCTCAAGTAAGTGAAATCTCTGTAATTTCTTATTGAGAAATAAATTTCTTTAACCATAAAACTGGTTGTCAGACTTTCGGGCTTCTGACTAACCGTAACGACTCCATACCTAAGAAATAGAAAGATACAATACCCTATTCAGTTTGGCTTGAGACAAAACGTAAACAACATTTGACTCTTACTCTTAATAAAATAAAAAGATATTCTGTAAAATATATATACAGAATATCTTCTAACAACTTTTACTATGGGACTAAACCTAAAATCGCCAAAAAAAATCAGCTGTTCCTTGCATTTATGTTCACAATAGCTGCGCCCCGCGGTTTCACCCGCGTAAGTTTCGATCCCGTGGGAATATCGGGATAAAAACTATCCTATGTCCTTTTCCGGGACTCAAACTATCTCTATACCAAATTTCATCTAAATCAGTTCAGTGGTTTAGGCGTGAAGAGGTAACAAACATATAAACACACACTCACACACACACACTCACAAACTTTCGCCTTTATAATATTAGTGTGATAACTCCTCAAAATGTACGGAAGAGTTGATTTTTTTCGCGATTTCAGATTTGGTCCCATAGTAAAAGTTGTTCATAATGATGATTACAATGACCCCTTAAAAGGATGCCCATGAATTCAATTTCACCCTGTAGAATATCTTTTTATTAAGAGTAGTCAAATGTTGTTTACGTTTTGTCTCAAGGCAAATTGAATAGGGTATAGGTACTGTAGCGCTGTACAGGCAACTATCCTACAAATTTCAAGCCTTGATAAAAAATCGCCAACACAGAAATCAGCTTAGCGACCGTGGTGTTTTATGAACGTTCCTTCAACCCATCCTTTGCGTTATGAGGCCTCTATTTTATAGTGAAACAACTCTATTACAAACTCGAGTTACCTATACGTGTAAATAAACGGCAAGGCAACTATAAGATAATCGTATTACGCAGCTGATGTAACAGTTACGTAGACAGCAAACTGAAGGAACAACGTAGTCTACGATGTAAGTAGCAAACTTCGTAAATCATATTCAAAGCGATTATTCACGGCAGTGATCGCATAAATTATGCTAAACTAAGGCAACTAAATTCGTACAAGACGTTATATGCCTGAGTTAATGGATTAGATAACAACGTGTCTACTTTTATCTAATCAGGGAACTAGTAAATTGGGTTGTCTAATTCCTATACGTTACTAGGAGTCATTGGTTAAGAGCGTTTACGATGTACGGCATTTCATGCAAACTTTCAAGCCCTTGTTTTTCGAAATTAATGAACCGGTTTTAATGAAACTTCTTACGCATAAGCAGGATACAAAGGTCTAAAAAGATAGTTAAGAACATTTTCAACGAACGTCAATTATGACAGGATGTATTATTTTTTTTTTTTTTTTCGTTTCTATTGCATTAAATCAATTTTAAAAGTACATAAATTAATGTCCATTAAATTATCTATACAATGTTATATAAATTAAGTAGGTTCTGTGCACCTACTAGCAGGAGTATAACAATAGAAACAGTTGCAGAAAGGCGGCAAAAAAAAGTATCGATCGTAAAGCACTCTCTAATGCTTCGCATTATGAGTCGTGTAAATGACTCCATTGTTTGACGAAGACAGTATCTATTCATTGTCTAATTAGAATATATAAAGTCCTCCAGGCCATATTTCGGAGATGGCCGTTCATCTCAACATAGACCAGCCTTCGGCGCGGGAGATCAGACACAGGTGCACTCTCTCTTCCTCCGGACTAATTAGATAATTAGACAGTCCAATTATAATGATCATACCTAACTTGTGTCTAATGGATTAGATGCAAACTTTTATCTAATCATACGAGTACAACTCAGAAATTAGCTAAAAGTTTATGGCATATCTAACTGCCATAATATGAACTTTCCTGAAGGCTGACTGCCTAATACGATTCCAAACAATACAATTCCGTGGCTCCACCATCTAGTGGCCAGCTACTTTGCTCTTTTATTTATTACTTGCACACTGAACGTGCTCAACGCGAATTTGTTTTCATAATATTTCTCACAGGCACCGCTTCTGTGTTATATGCTCATCCTGCACACAATATTCAACTTTAAAGTAAAGACAGAAGCTCCAAATTGTA
The DNA here is from genome assembly GCA_945859645.1 of Amphipoea oculea. Taxonomy (NCBI): domain Eukaryota; kingdom Metazoa; phylum Arthropoda; class Insecta; order Lepidoptera; family Noctuidae; genus Amphipoea; species Amphipoea oculea. The sequence continues at coordinate 17,155,289 of OX243862.1, forward strand.
TTGTTAACATCTGGGAGCATGTACATTTGTCTCTTTATTTACTTTATTGCGACGTTTTATAATATTCTACGTTTTGTGCGATAAGGCGCAAGACGCTCAACCGTTACAAAGTGCTTCTTGTTTTGAAATCATAAGGAGTTGTGTGTGAAAAGTTTTCATTAAAACAACGTTTCTCTTTTTATAATTTTGCGGTACACGAAACAGGCCGGTGAAATGATCACGTTATTCATTGGGCTATGAACTTTCTTTTACATTGAACATTTTTTATGTACTTAATTGATTTTATTGCTGGGATGCGCCGTATTGTTGTGCTTTTTTATGCATACCGAGTGCGTTGAATAATGGGATGATAAAATCAAATAGATAGCAATTTTTAAGAAATTAGCTGATGCAATTAACAGAAAAGGCGTTGCAATTTAAAAGAGGCTTATTAATACGGTCAGGTAAATTTTTTGTTAAGTAATTTCACACCCTATGTCAATTTGCCAGGCTATAGCCATTTCACAGACAGACAGTAGTGATTTGAATATCCGGACATTATGACAAGCATCATTGGGCAGGCCTTTCCCTGACCCTGTCCCTTTTGACTGCCCCGTTTGGTCTCGTGGTTGCAAGCGCGACTGCTGAGCGTGAGGTCCTGGGTTCCATTCCCGAGTCTGACTGAAAATGTTGAAATATATAAATTGTTAAGGGGGCCTGGTGACCTGATTTACAGGTTTCGTAAAAAACTTAGTTTAGGCACCAGTCTTCCACAAATTAAGTACAAAATTGAATCAATAGACTAATTTAACTTTAAGCTGTAATTTGTGGTAAGAAAAATAAAATCTATTCTATTCTATGTATATCTAACATTGGACTGATATAGACATAAGACAATTTTGTTTCTTTTCTTTAGTGTTGCACTGCTGGGCAAAGTCCTTCTTCAAGTCCTTCCAGGTACCTACTCTTTTCCCGCGACACCTCGAACCAGCCCTTGCAGTATGCGTCCAAGTCATCTCGCCACCGCTGCCTGGGCCGACCTTGGCTGCGCCGTCCATCTTCAGGCATCTATTGTGTGGAGACTTTTGCTCAGTGGTCATCGAGTATTCGGCTGATTTGACCCGCCCGATCCCATTTAAGTCTGGCAGCCTTCTAGCCTACGTCTATTATACCCGTAAACATCATCATGTTAGCCGAAAGACGTCCACTGCTGGACATAGGCCTCCCCCAAGCACCTCCACTTCAACCGGTTCTGTGCTTCTCGCATCCAACGGGTTCCTGCGCCCTTCAAAAGGTCGTCGGTTCACCTTGGGAGGCCTTCCAACGCTATTTCTTCCGGTACGCAGTCGCCACTCCAGAACCTTTCGGCCCCATCGGCCATCAAACCCAAACTCAAACTCAAAGCATTTATTTCAATTAAACCATTACAGGCACTTTTGAATTGTCAAAATTAAGTAGTCGGTCAGTTAGTCATCTGTTCTGCGAGCAATGTGCCCTACCCACTGCCACTTAAGTTTGGCAATTCGTCGGGCTATGTCGGTTACCTTGGTTCTCCTGCGGATCTCCTCATTTCTGATTCGATCACGCAGGGAAATTCCAAGCATAGCCCTCTCCATTACCCTTTAGGTGACTTTTTATGAGCGACCACGTTTCAGTGCCAGTGTCTAATAACTATATTAGAGACATAATAACTATATTATTTTAATTAACATACTCGTACCAAAAAACGAAAAGAAAATCTGAAAATCAGAAATCAATAACTTAATTATTAAAAGATTCCAGTGAGCAGACCTTAAAACCTGCACCTGCCGTTATCCGACGATTCCGCTTACACAAACTTTCCTTTTCAATGAATGTTGGAAATCTTTTCCTTTTGTTATTGTTTTCAATCGGCAAAGTTCAAGGGAAATGGCGGAAAGTCTGAGATCATAACATTCAACTTAATGTCTTCAATGTGACCTTTTTTAAGCGAGTTTGTTAAGTAAATGTCGGTTCGTTTTATAGATAGGAAAAGTAATATTTTGTTCTTTATTCGATTTATTCCGGTCTTCAAAAGTAATATGGTAGAGTGGGTTGTTTGTTTTGAAGTCGTTTGACAGTTTTTCATGAACAGAATATGGATATACAGGGTGGGCAGGGACATCACAGCGCAAACAGTAATCATGCATTCAGCAGAGACATGAGACCCCATAGCGTAGAATTTTTTTATCGGTTATAAAAAAAAAATCTACTGTTTCATAGAAAAGTGCAATACCTGCGCGGCCAAAACGGTAAGGAACAGCTTTTTTTTTTAAGAACCGACGAAAAATATCAACGCAGGAGTTTCAGAATGGGAGCGGTGAATGCGAATCCCGCACCGGGGGCCATAGGTAGAGGTGGAACACCCCACGGTGGTTTTAGCCGGTGAGAGTCCTGCATGCCCCTCTGTCAACCTCATCAACCAATGATGTAGGAAGTCCATGAGAATTTCCAACGCGCAACAAAAAAAAAAGAAAAAAAGATGGAGTTTCAAAATTATGTAACGGTTGCGCGTGAATATCCTTAAATTACTTTTTTTTTTAATTTCGTTTTATTGCAACGGCCTACTGATTTAAATTGAGCCATTTTCTGCTCTGCCTAACCTATAAGGCGTTAAAGACGTTACATTGTTTATCTACACCCATGCTTTAAATCCTCTATAAAAGTTTCTGAAACAGTTAGCTTAAACCAGTGTCATAGTAACCATAACATCATCCAAACGAGTGTTATAATGTTGTACTAACTTTCATTATGCAACAATTCAAAAAAAGAACATTGTCATGCACGCGCGTTTCACTACCACAGCGCAGTAATTTAAAAAAAAAAGAACTTATATGTTATTCGAATTCACGTCATATCCCGCTGGCCGCCATTTTTGTTTATTAATATTGCATTAAACTGTTTCAGAACCTTTTATAGAGGACTCATAATAACATAGGTGTAGGAAAAGTCTTGTATGCATCTGTATATAATTCGGTATTAAAACAGTTGCATAAATAACTATCATGCTATTTCCTGCTTACTGTGTTGGACATCGATCTGATCGAACATGACTCCAAAAAGGCGCATGTGCTGGCTTATGACTCAACGTTAGACGTCCCTATGAACTGGTGAAAACTAGTAAATCAATTCTTTGTGGCACGTTGATACCTACGTAAAAGTTAGAAAAGTGAAAAATCTTCCACTTCCTCAATAACAAGTCTGCAAAGTTTTGACTGCTAGATCTATGAATTGGTCGCCAATTCTCTCCTACAATATGACAAGGTATACTTGAATATTATTAAGTATCGTTCAAATCTACGCCACAAATCTCGATTTTAGTTTCGAGATATAATTATAGACCATTTTTTTATTGTAAGATCTTTTATATTCAATATGACGTATTACAGGTGCACCTCCCCGACTACCCTGTTGGTCTCGTGGTCTCAAGCGCAACTACTGAGCGTGGGGTCCTGGGTACGACTCCCGGGTCGGGCAAAGTGTTATTGGGAATTTATTCATCCATTGGGAAATTGTCGGTGTCATACAGTGCCTCGAAAAGTACGTTAAGAGGAAAACAGGCGAGAGCGTTTCTATGGAGAAACGACCACCCGCATTTCCTCTTAAGCCGTTGGTCCTGCGCTTGATCTCTCTCTTATCGTATCAGATTATATTATTCATATCGGGAAGAGAAAGTACCTACACCTATGTCTGCGCACACACTTATGCACTATAATATCTCCCGCGCCGAAGACTGGTATCCGCTGAGATTGGTAATATGATGTTATGTTACATAATAAATACCTATAAATGTAGACCAATATTTGAAACATTTTCCTTACAACACCGAAAGTCAAAGTAACTAATTAAAAAAAAGACGGGTTGCACTCCGGGAGTGCCGGCAGAAGTGAAAACATGAATATTAACGTTGAAATAAATCAATTATGAATTTAATTAATATAACTAATTTTTTTCCACTATTTCTGCGTCACTTTTTTTATAAATCGATGCACTTTGTTCAATTTCCATATTTGAAACACTTTATATTCACGAATTTTACGAATACACAGCAGTGGAGCTACACAGACGGTCGAGCCATCAGCTGTCCATCCATCCATCCACATCCACGTCCACCGTCACCGTCACCGTCACCGTACCGACACCGTCACTGTCACCGTCACCGTCACCGTCGCCGTCACCGTCGCCGTCACCGTCATCGACACCGTCACCGTCACCGACACCGTTACCGTCACCGTCTCCATCACCATCACCGTCACCGTCACCGTCACCGTCACCCGTCACCGTCACCGTCACCGTCACCGTCACCGTCACCGTCATCACCGTCACACCGTCACCGTCACCGTCGCCGTCACCGTCACCGACACCGTCACCGACACCGTCACCGTCACCGTCACCGACACAATCACCGTCTCCGTCACCGTCATCACCGTCACACCGTCACCGTCACCGTCACCGTCACCGTCACCGTCGCCGACACCGTCACCGACACCGTCACCGTCGCCGTCACCGTCACCGTCACCGACACCGTCACCGTCACAGACACCGTCACCGACACCGTCACCGTCACCGTCACCGTCACCGACACCGTCACCGTCACCGTCACCATCAACGTCACCGTCACCGTACCGACACCGTCACCGTCACCGTCACCGACACCGTCACCGTCACCGTCACCGTCACCGTCACCGTCACCGTCACCGTCCGTCCGTCCGTCCGTCCATCCATCTATCCATCCACCCATCCATTATCGTGTCTCACTTGGTTCACTTCGGTTGGCGCCGCCGTAGAAAGAGGGGTGGGGGGGGGGAATCTCTCCTGACGGTCACGTGTCCTGACGCGAGTTTAACATTTTTTCCCCAGTACAAAAAGTGTTCAACGCCGCTAAAGAAGTTTTCACTTCAAAAAACCCGCCATAAGAATAATAATGACTGTTATTTTGATGCCGCTACTGATTAATTAAATCAGTATAAATAAGATAATGAAGAGAAAGAATTTATAACATTAGTTTTGTATTTCAGGTCAATAGGACTAGTAAAGATGGTGCTTCACTACGAATAGCAGAAAATGAAACGGCCTACATAAGAGATGGCACAGATGGCAAATGAAAAGCAAACATTTTAAAAATGTTGTTCTGCTTGCACAAGTTTTAGAAGCCAAATTAGAGTTTAGAGTATTGTTCAGCCGTGAACAGGCAAGAGTTACATACGCCAGCGTCAGCATCAAGAGCGACATACATTCGTTCCACATAAATTAGTAATTAGTAAATGAATAAATTAGTCATCAAGCTGGAGTAGAGTTTGATTCATCTTCCATAATTCCTCTCCCTATGGCCAAGACACCTTTAGCCATCACCAGTTCTATGAGTCTGTGGGACCAGCAATGACAAAACTATTTCCTGTGTACACATTGCACGACGTACACAAACCCCTATTCCTACCCAAATTCTGTCTGTTCCCGTAGGTCTCCCGTAGGCTTGTATGATAGGTTAGGGTGTTAGGATAACTAGGTTATTAAGTAGTTGCTGTAGGTTTATAATCAGTAGGGTGAGGTAACCATAGATACCAGGCTCAATTGTTACAAAATTAGCCACACTGTATGCATTTGGAATAACAGCCGTACTAAGCTGTAAGTCCCGGTGCGTACAAGTATTATAAAAATAAACTGATGTTTGTATACAAGCTTTTTATTAATGAACTACTCCCTAAATTTCTTCTCTTTTACTTTAGATCTTGTTGGCTCAAAATATTGCCACTTCCACGTTGTCGTCGGTGGCAGCGCAGAGGTCACTTTGACTGCATGTTTTGGGTAGGACAAATAAGGCAGGATAGGACGTGGAGCATGTTTTGCGACATAGCTTCACAGCCACACCCTACTGGAGCATCTCCCTGCAGGGTGTAAACTTCCGTGGTCGACACGGAAGCATTGTTTTCACACAAAAGCAGCAATGTCCCACAGTATTTCTTGTTGCTATAATGTGCTTCGTTATATTTTTCGTCGCTTCTATTTTGTATTGTAGGTAGGTATATAATAATAAACTAAATTGGTTAAACAGAAGTTCAAAATAAATTAAATACAACTGCGGCTCCTCGAAGTACTATTGTTTACGAAACTGACTTTTCAAACATTTGTACGTCAAATGTCATTTTCTTCGGCCATCTTTGTCGTGTCTCACTTGGTTCACTTCGGTTGGCGCCGCCGTAGAAAGAGATGGGGGGGGGGGAAATCTCTCCTGACGGTCACGTGTCCTGACGCGATGCCCTGACGCGAGTTTAACATTTTTTACCCATTACAAAAAGTGTTCAACGCCGCTAAAGAAGTTTTCACTTCAAAAATCTCTGGTGAATCATTTGCCGAAACCATGTCCCGATACGTGCACGTGTGTACAATGCTTTAGCTTTGTGAAACATTGTTGAACAATCAACTGCTAGTATTAAAAACAAAAGCCTGCGTGCTATTTTTTCTATTAGCAGTATATAACTCATAACACAATCTCAATCTTGTGCAAACAAGAGCAAAATAATTAAACGAGCCGTCGGCCGCTCGTTGCTTACTTCCTATAAATTCTACTGAAAATATGAACGGTGTCGCAGTATTTCAAAAGGCTATTACTTATTAAAGAATTATGCACGCAGTGTGGGAGCTTAACGTGGCTTAAGACCTCGCTTATGAAAAGAATTTAATAATAATGTCGTATTTTTATGCCTGTGATATCGTTTACTTGGCTTCGGTAAACGCGTTTATTCATGCGCTTTAAAAAGTGACTTGTTAGTATTATTTCCTGCAGTAGAAAAGCTTTTTAAAATTAAGTGGCCATGTTCTTTATAAAAGCAATGTAGTGCAGACGTCGCCATTCTATGCTATATTGTCCGTGCGGGATCTAGTTTCGCTGTATCGCCTCTCGTGTGCCAAGACGACGTTCGATGCGAAACTGAAACAACAAAAGCGCAAACAAGGAACGGCCTTGCCAAAGATCCTTGTCAACTGGATTAATTCTGTTAAACAAACTACCAAGTAAATGCTCGTAGGTTAAGGTAGATAAGGGCTCCGGAAATTGCCTTAGAGTAGGAACCGAGTGGCCATTGCCAGTGGCACAGGGCAAGTGGGTGATGGATTGGTTGCTCGCATGACCAAGTAATTGTTACTTGAGGTCCGCTGGCCGCCCCATGCTCGCGTGCCAACACTCAGCCTTTCTTTAAAACATAATCTGTGGACCTTTTATTGTTGCTTTTGCTTTAAGTGAGACTTAGCGAAGTGACGCTCGGAAGTGGTAATGTTGGAGACGTTTTCATGGCGTGTAATTATGTAGATAGTGTGATTACTGGCGCTGTTTTAGGCTGAATTTATGTCGTCACAGAGTTGTGTGTATAAACAAAATAGAATGAATCGAGATAGTTTCCGATGTATAACATTTATGCCTAGTTAAACGTTAAGAGCAGTGGTGGCTTAGTGGTAACGGCCCTGATTTACGAGTTGTAGGTCGAGGGTTCGAACCCAGTCACGCGCTTCACTTTGTGTAATTTATTTCATCACTACTGCTCTCAAAACGGTGAAGGAAAACATCGTGAGGAAACTGGCATGTCCTAGAACCAAAAATTCGAAGACATGTGACATCTTTCAACCCGCACTGGGCCCGGGTAGATTATAGGCCACTCCCTCTCAAAGAGAGCAAGGCTGTGTCCCAGCAGTGGGAACATTATAGGCTAATATGCTAAGATTAGTTAAACGTGGGCTCTTGTCCAAGAAATTATATAATCATAAAACACACTCACTCTAGGAAACAACACCAAAGCATTATTATACATTAATTTAGCAACCACACGATAGTGCTCAGGTAATCGAGATAAAACGACAAAACTTTTTACAAAACATAATGCTCAATGCTCACCACTCAAAGGGAAAAAACGAGTGTGCAGCATATCATATCATATTCAGAAAGGCAGAAACACACGAGTAACACAAATAGGCCGTCGATGTCGCGATTGTCAGCGCAGTTTGTTTTTGATTTCATTCAACAAAGCGCTGGATGCAGCCCGTCGCAGCATTTGTGACACATCGCTGCCTTTCTGTCGAGCTAATAAATTCTAGTGCGATAACACTGTGTTTAATATTTTTTTGTTGTTGTTTTTTATGAGGATTAGAGATTGTGATGGGATGTCATTTTATAGGTTTTAGAGGCTGCTGACGTTGAGGCTGGCCATTATTAAACATCTGTTGTGGGATAACTTTCTGTAGATTGCAGCTCAGAGATTCGTAATTTATCTCAAGGACTACCCTATAAACTTTTTTTAATAGCGAAGGAAACTACCTATTTCCTTTTACCTGAACTGGTTTGAGAATTAACAACTAAAATTAGGTCAGGATTTAATTTGACGAAACAATAAAAAAAAAAATAATAATACCTCTGAACATCAGTAGGTATGTAGGGCATTGACTTACCTACAGGAAACAAGAGTTCTTGTTTTCGGGATCTAGAAAATTTCAGATTCTGATAATAAAGTCTAGCCTCACTTAAAAAAAAAAACGCTTTAGAAATCATGAAAATCAAGCCTTATCATAAAAACTATAATACACAATTTTTTTTTTTTCAAGGCCGGCCATTGTATATTTTGTAGTGTTTGATGTATTTTTTTCATGTTATGTAGGATATTTTTGTGGTGTACAATAAAGTGTGTACAATAAATAAATAAATATTGATCTCCACAATAAATATATTATGAGTTGATCCACACATTACTAGCTGAATGAAAGCGTGTCGCAGACTGCACGCGATTGCCTCCGCCTGCCCACTCACAGGCTTAATACGGCAACTGTAAACTGAAACCGAGTTTACACGATTATTGCGCATCGGTGATCAGCACCCTTTATTTTTGGATTCGATTAATTGAATCTGGAATTCGATTGGTGTTGTTTCTTTTTGATTGATTATTGAGTTGAATGAGATGACTGATTTTTCTTACTGCTTTTTTTTTATTTATTCGGTTAATTTTGCTTACACTACTTTTGTTTATAGTTTTGTGCTCTCATTCATTAGGTACAGTCAACAAAAGAGATAAGTATACAGTCGGATATAGTTGAAGTTTAGTAAGAAAACGATGGATGTTCTCGAATAAAATTTAATTTTATGATTAGAAAACAAACAGTTCATTTATCAAATTAAATTTCAGTCGACAACATCCATCGGTTTCTTACTAAACTTCATACTTATTTCTTTTGTTGACTCGACATATCGAAACAACTCCGTACATCGGAAAGCACGGCAAGCCGTTGAATCCGGCCGCCATTCATAGATTATTTGACAGTCGATACGAGTTGTCAGAAGCCGAGAAGTCTGACAACCGGTCATACCAAAAGTATCGTATTACCCAGGATTGTGAACGTCAGATAGGCAGACAGTCCTATGCAATATACTGATATTCAGCTGCATCCGATAGACTGGAAGCCGACCTCAACATAGTTGGGAACATAGGCTAGGCAGATTGAGGAGGGCTATCGAAAATCATGAGAGTTTCAGCAGCCCTTCGTTTTCTCATGAAAATCATGTAGGTAGTTGAGTGGGGAGTTCATCTAAAACTCTAAGAAAATATTTACACTAAAATACATAAAAATAGGTCCAGGCTAATCATCTCATCCTCACACCCAAACAAATGAACATGCAAATCACCACAATAAATCATAACCCAAAATAACGATCGCATCTCGTACACACATCAGCAACATACTACATTCAATGGAGATGCTCACAGATTATTACTAGCGCCAAACATGTATTATTCATAGTTGTCTGTCCGAATTACAGCGGTCATACATCACGGGATGACTTCCCCTTTTATCAACAATGTGTTATTCAGTTCTCGTGTCAGTAGTCAATATGTGATCATTATATGAATTTCGGGTCAAGAGGGAAACTGATTTTCTATAACCTACTGTATTTTAATGATAATATTTTATCGTAATATATTTAATGTAAATTCATTTAATGAGATATAATTTTGCATATAGGTAGACTTGCTAACAGACTATAACTTCCATCACCATTGCTCTTAAACCGCTGAAGCAAAACATCGTGAGGAAACCGGCATGTCCTAGAACCAAAAATTCGAAAACATGCGGCATCTACCATGAGGTCCCAACCTCGTGGTAGATTATAGCCCACTCCCTCTCACAGAGAGGAAATCTGTGTTCCAGCAGGCGCAATGTTACAGGCTAATTATGCTTATCTACTAGCTAACAGATAAATAAAGTGAAGGCATGTGAACATATCCGACAGAAGTTGGCCGTAAGTAACATCTCAGGGCAGACTTGCTGGATTCGTTTTCTCCTCTACCGATCTTTTTTCTCCTGACAGTACATTTTGTTTGTATATGTATGTACATTGCTCGCAGAACAGATGGCCGATTGGGCCGAAAGGTTCTGGAGTGGCGACCGCGTACCGGAAGACGTAGCGTTGGAAGGCCTCCCACAAGATGGACCGACGACCTTGTGAAGGCCGCAGGAAGTCGTTGGATGCGAGAAGCACAAAATCGGTCGAAGTGGAGGTACTTGGGGGAGGCCTGTGTTCAGCAGTGGACATAATTTGGCTGAAATGATGATTTATGTATGTATCTATCTATGTATTAGTATTTATTCTTGTATTTTATAGTAATTTCCTAGCTATTTATCCCGTATGTTGCACCTGCCATGTTTTGTCTCTGCATCACCTGGTTGACTGGTAGAAAATGCCTCAGGCACTAAGTCCGCCTTTGTACAGTATTTTTTTTTTACTTGTGCATAAAGTTTTAATAAATAAATAATTGCATCATAGGCTTACCTTGTTCTCCTTTGGAAACCATTTTATTTTCGACTAGCTTCTGCCCGCGACTTCGTCCGCGTGAAATTTCACCCTCCCTCCATTCACCCTCTTAGGGTTTTTGCATGAGGCCTGAACAAACAGACAGACAGACAAAAATTTTTTAATCACATTTTTGGGTTCGGTGTCGGTCTAGTAACACACCCTGCCATTTATTTTTTTGATATTTTCAGTGTACAGAATTTTCACTTCTACAGATTTATTATAAGTATAGATAGATTCCTGAAAAACAAAATGCGATCATAGCAAAATACCAGCAGCATAATGATTGAAATACCTACTTAATTTTTTATTTCGTAAAGCAGGCCTTTGTTTTTCCACTCTATTATATTTTTTTTTGTTTTTCAAAACAAAAATAATCGTGAGCCGAGTATACCGCAACCAGAAAATAAATGTGAATTTTCGCCTGCATTTTCAAAGCAAAATATCTGATTCAAACAAAACCATGTCAAAAACTAGGCCACCACATGACGGTTAAGATTAAGCGGTATTAGATTAAGACCTCAGAGCTACACTATTACTTTTTTGCTGAAAAAAAAAAAACAATAATGCAGCAACCGCTTTCATAGCTAATGCAAACTTGGCGTGAGAGCAGAGTTTTCGCTTTGTTCTAAGTTACTGCAGTTTATTCTAGATTCAATAGGTAGGTATGTAGGTATATGAAGTTCTACCATGGTATAATTATGTGCGGAGTAATTAGGAAATTATACATACAGGGTGGTAGAAACTTCGACGCGTAAACTGTAACCATAAATTCAGCATATGATTCTAGACTTCTTCTATTTTATTTAACACTGTTTAGTGGTACTCCGGTAGTGCCGATAGAAGTGAAAACAAAACACAAACAGAATAAGTACTTTGCCATCACTCACTGACATAAGTATCGGATATACATTAAAAGCGAGTAGGTAAATCCCGGGGATAGCCAAACACATCCGAAGCGGTGTCGGCTACGGTAACAGTGGCGCGAATTCAATGGTCCCATCTCAAAAAATGCCCGACGCGCCTAAAGAAGTTTTCATTTCAAAAAAAGTACCAACGCAGTCAAAATGTTTGGAACATCAATTTTTTTTTATATAACTGTCTTAATGTTTCAACGCAGGGGGTTTAGACTCATGTACTGAACCCATGGTAACAGATTGCGCGGCGATGGGATATCGACGAGCAACCTGCGGGGTAATTGCGTATCACACTATCAGTAGCATTGGGTTTGATTTTGACAATCAATCAATCAATCAACTCAGCCTATCGCAGTCCACTGCTGGACATAGGCCTCTCCCAGTCTGCGCCACAGCACCCTGTCCTCCGACAAAAGTTGTCCTCTGACAGTTCAACAAAATTCATTGCGTTATTTACGTTATTGAGCTGACAAATTTTTCGAACATATGAAGCAATGGATTAGCAATATGCTTCAAAATGATTCAGATTGAGATTGATAGTGTGTTACGCAATTACAGTGCTGTATTTTCAGCGTATTAGCTGCGTCTATTATTTAAGAGTCGTAAATTTCTCCGTTAATATAGGTAAAAAACGATCTTGTCGCGCAAACACATCAAGCTACCCGAAACTGTCAAATTTTCCCAATCAACTTTGAACCTTATGTTTCAGCAATAAAGTTGAAAATCTATTAAAGAGATTTGACAGATTGCGGTAGCTTAATGTGCTGGCGTCTGTACATAATTCTAGATATAGCAATTTCATACAACTGTCAAGTTATAACAGTTGTGATTTAAGTATACGAACTATTAAGTTTCTAGTCGTAGGTAGTAATTTGCTAAGCAAATAATTTCCCTGACTTGACATAAATTGTGTTTGGTATTTTTATAAGAACGATGATGAAGTTGCTATCCCTTGACAAGTAAAAAGGATGAAACAAGTAAGTACCTTCCCGTGGTCGCATGCTGCTGTACTAACATACTTATAAACTATGGTAGCATGCGACCACGGGATCAATACCTACGCTTCCAACGATACCTCATTTGTCAAATTATGACAAGCAGCCTAGAAATTATGAGAGAACAGACGAACATACATACATACCGGTCAAAAATCATAACCCTCCTTTTTGCGTCGCCGTAGTCGGGTAAAAATAAGACGAATTTTAATACGGGAATCAAGCGGGAACTAGACGAAAAGTAGGCTTTATCATAAGGCCCTTATGACAAGCGTGGAACGCTCGATGGCTCTTTGTGCCAATCTCACCCTGTAAACAGCCTTATAGGAGGTAGGTAATAAGTTTTCATTCAATACAGAATAGGTGCCTACTCCTCCACCCTGATATTGTAGTATGGAGATATTGCCTAAAGTTTACTCACATCCAAAACATGTGTTCAACTATAAGTAATCTACATGTTAGTACTATAGTTGTTAGATACTAGGTGCTAACGGAATTAATGTTTAATTAACACTCTACTGAAATTCAATAAAGGAAAATTAATAAAATTGAATGGATTTTCCGTAAAAGAACAGACTTTATAAACACGATTTTCATTATAAGTATCACCAATATATTCGTAGGATAGCTTACAGATTACTACAGTACCAAACACTTAATTTGGAATACTCTGGTAGTACCTATATTTTTTTTTTAGTCTTTTAAAATATCAAACTTTATTATTTAGGACAGAGAAAATGTTATAGAGGTATGAAGAACAGGGTTTAAAGTTCACTCATACTCTATAGAAAAGGGAGGATCCTCCGACCAGACGGGTGTTGTGTCTGGCGGGCATCTGCCCGATGATTCATGTCGGGCCGTTGTATCTATGCTAGTTGCGCGGTAAACTCTGCTTGCGAGATGCAGGATTTGCGTGACGTCAGTATGACGCGTTGTTTGCATGTGGCGTTGTAGATACCGCTACAATGTCAATTCATGTCAAACAGGCTTGAATGCAGTGATTAACGACTGCATGATTTTTTTCTTATTAAAATTAGACTAGCCTTATTCTTCACATCAACATGACCTACATTATATCCTCCTTCCACTATTCTATTAGGCAGCAATTTCCTTCCAATAAGCAAAGAAAAGAAAAAAAAAAACAACAACAAATTAAAGTTGGATCGGTTCGCTACCGCAGCAATGCGATAAAGGAACCCGTATACGAAACAGACTATCGTGTGATGTTACTATACGTATTAATCACGAGTTTGCGGACCAAGTGATAAATTAAACCGAAGCCTTATATTTAGGGTTGCCGCACCTAAGCCTCACATATATTTTTTTCCTTCTGATTTTGTTTATCGTGGGAATCGAGATAGTTTTCCTTAGGGAGAGAGATTTGCTCTGATTTGTTTTCGGTAGGTAAATATAGGAATTTCTGTGGTGTGCCAGGTGAGAATATTTCTTGCAGTTTTTGTTTGGTTTGGTTGTTGATATTGATTGGCTGAATATTGGATTTCGTGATTCTTGACTTTGTCTCATTTTCAATTCGTTTATTTTCTTCTCCTTCGTCATGTAATATGTCACGTACTTTTGCCCTTGTAGCAAATCTAAGTATTTAATCCAGATTTTAGAAGACATACGTGCAGTGGAAGAATGAATCCCTAAATTTTGTGTTTATCCATGCGTCATTTTCATGAACGGGTGCCGTCAGTAGGGACTGGTCATCTCTTAGCTGCCACAGCTTATTTTATTTTTGGATTGTTTTTTTTTTGGTTTCTGTTTGCAGTACTCTGGTCGCTTTTAACGTGTACGTCTACAATTATAGACCATATTATACGATTTATTTTCGTTGGCTCCTACTTTTGAATCCGAGTTTAATATTTTTTGGCGTTGGATCCCACAAAACATTATACAGTACACTAATTTTTGTCCGACAGATTCGTGACAAGTTAGTGCCAAACTGTTTTATGTTTTGATGCAACATATTTCTCTATTTCAATCAAAATGTCTATTTGAATTAATATATATCACATAAACTTAGGTATATTATGATAACAAATTGTTCAAACTATTCTATGCCTAACATGGTGGAGCAGTGCAAACGCACACCAAAATAACTCAATAACAACTCTGTAACCACTGTCTCGCCATAAAGATATTTGACTTTGACTTTGTCGTTTTTACATCGATCTCACATATAAATTTAACATTAATGATGATGTAACTAATATTTTAGGTACAATACAATTTAAAAGAGTGTCCGTGGAGTTTCTTGCTCGTTCTTCTCCATGGGTACCTACTACGCTATGGAATGGGCAACAGCTAGCTTCATATTTCTGACTGACCAACTTCTTGACAATTCAAAAGTGCCTGTAAACAGTTTAATTGAACTACATGCCTAAGTGGCTTTATTGTGCTGTTCCACAAACAATGGGACACTTAATATCGTGTCCAGCGTGTCCTGTCAGCTGCACGTTACATGAACTGATGAACGCTAGTGATGGCGCCAAACACGTGGCCAAATTCTGGGCCGAGTCCATTTAGATTGCTATCGACACGCTTAGAAGAATAAGAACGCTTTGAGTTTGATCTTCGTCAGTTGTTGGACTAAGTTTATAAGTTTAATCAATCAATCAACTCTGCCTATCGCAGTCCACTGCTGGACATAGGCCTCTAGGCCTCTAGCCTCTGGTAAGTTTCTAAGTAACCGGAAAGTAACTTGTTTCTTTTGAAAGTAAATCTCTCCTAAATTTTTAACCTAATAATGAAAGCTTTAGGTGCGTGTCTCCTTTCGATAGAGTCGCACGAAGTCGCGCGACTTGGCAAGAAACTGGCGCATGAGTGTACAGACCACAGGATCAAGACGGTTAGGACCCAGGGGGTGGAGGGGGGAATCAGCGGATCAGAGCCCTGATTCACAACCATACGACAGACTATCGTATCGAAAACCTGACATTTAGATGACCGGATTTAACTTGCCCTCAACAGCAAATAGCTGTTGGAAGAATAGCGGGCGTTTCTTTGATTTAAACTGACTAAATTTTCGGGTTTTGGACTTGTGAACAGCATTTAGAAGACTCCTACGATAACAATGATTAATGTTCGATACGATAGGGAAGCGTATCGAATGTTTGTGAATAGCTATGCTGATCGGAATAAATCCCATAAAATACGTCTACTCTAATTACGGTAAACAAAATTGCTGACGACAACCCTACTCATATCGCAAACGTATGATCTAAACGCCGCGTTTTTGGTACGCCCGCTTACTAGCAACGCGTTATCATTAATCACGATGATCTGACTTCTATTTATTTTATTTTAGCTATGTATAAAACATATGCGTGATTTATTTGTTGCATTAGCTCTAATGTTTTGTGATATATGTCCTTTATGTGTGAATAATGGACAGATAAATCTAATTCTGTTTTCAAATTCAGCGATAAGCTTAGGAAATAATTAACAATGTATGTTTATTTATCTCCGGACGATTTACAAAATTGAAACCTATGAGTAGGCCATACGAAAATTTTTCCACGTGGGGTCGAACCCGAGACCTGAAGCGCAAAAAACAGACGTTCTGCAAATGCGCCAACCGTGCTTTCAGGTTACCATAAAAAAATTAAAAAAAGTCTTAAACCCTTCGTCTTAAATGGTCTTGCATTTGATACAATATTGTGGTGAAATTCACGTAGTTTTCCGTAGGTACACTGAACGTCACGAAAAATACTAACGATTTGACATTTCAATGTATATGCAGGTACCTACTATGTTTCATTTTTATATTTTATTTCTTTTTTGATTGTTGTTTTTTTATATTATCGTTTGATGCACTGGTTGACGTCATCACGTCAACGCTGGCTGTCGCTGAGAACCAGCGGTGGGGCTCTGTCTCGAATAGGGTCTTAGCATTTATGCTGAGTGATGGCCGTTTTGCGTGGATGTGACGCATATTTTCCCCCAACCTGTGTCATATTTACCGCAAATAAACGTATTTTCTTTCTTTCCTTTTGAGCTATTTTACCCAACCAGCAGTTTAATAACTTTAGATAGAAATTGTCACAGTCATCCATGTAATAATTATTGACAGGGATGACGCGACGCTCTCAACCTGAGCTTTTTCTGAGTCTCGATGAGCTATATTAACGGGCGGGTACTATAGTATTATTTAGCTAGGTACAGACGCCATCACATCAAGCTATTACAATCTGTCAAATTTCCTTAATAGATTTTCAACTTTATCGCTTAAGGTTCAAAGTTGATTGGGAAAATTTTACAGATTCGGGTAGGTTGATGTGCTGGCGTCTGTACTTTAATTTCTTAATTTTCCAGTTGAAAAATTGAAACAACTAAGTTGTTGAAAACATGTCGGAAATCGATACTCAGAAATTTAAATAAAATTATTTTATGCATTAAATACAAAACATTGTAGCCTGCGAAAAATCAATTAATTGTATCACCCATTTTACAGTTTATATATTTATGTCTGTTTTTATATGGTGTACACAATCAAAAGTAACAAATATTTCAAAAATCAGCACATCAAGCTACTACAATCTGTCAAATTTGTTTAATATGTTTTCAATCAGATATAAATTGAAGTGAATTTCACGGCTGTATTATTCCATCGCGTCGCTGAGGACGCGACGCCAGTTCGTTGTCACCAGGCAACGGTTGCCAGGGCTGCGCCGTAATGCATCGGCGGCGCGGCGCCCTAGGCCGCCTGCGTGACTGCGTCGGTCCCGTCACAGCTTCGTCTTCTCTGTCATTCAAGTGTCACATAGACTTTTTAGTGTTTTTATTCGTTATTTTATTGTATTTTTGTTATTTTAATTAGTTTTAATAAGTAAAATTAAATGCTTAGTGGCAGCAGTGATGTGGTAGATAACAGTGCTTGTCAACCTTCGACATCGCTGAGCATCCTGGAGAGATGTCCGCTGTGTACCCAGGCACGGTTTTTTAAAGGTAAGCGGGGTTTGAATGTGCACATTGGAAAGGTGCACAGACCACCAAATGTGCTCATCTCAGACCCTGCCTCAACAACCACTCCTACAACTCCAGCTATATCCACTTTTGACCCGTTTTGGAAAACCCTGTCCAAATTCAAAAACTCTGTTCCTGTTTTAAAGCGAGTTCCCCGTGGCGCTAGACCTCTAGTGGCGCAACACCTAGCAGGTTGCGTTCGTCTTGCCGCCCGCGAGAACTCGTTAAGTGCTTGGGAACAACTACTCACCTTCCCTTACAGAATTCTACATGTTCAAAAGAATTTGGCAACAAAAAAGACATTAACTGCACAAATTAAAGAAAACTGTAATAATATTTCGACTCATAATTTAGATTCTAAATTACAGACACAGAGATATACCTCATCAAGAGGTATATCCCATCTCGTAGAAACTAAGTTAGGGGAAGGTGACATCAGCGGAGCAGCCAGGATTCTATTTAGTAGTGATGTGGTGGCACCGTGTTCTCCAGAAACACTCGCAGCTCTGGAGAGCAAACACCCTGCCGCAGCGGATGGCCTTTCTTTTCCTGACCCTCCTGATCCTGATAACCACTCCCTCACCATTACAGGTCGAGAGTTGGTCACAGCCGTTTGCTCCTTCAGGAACGGCTCCGCTGGCGGCCTTGACGGCCTGAGCCCTCAGCACCTCAAGGACCTTATTTGTTCAGGCGCCGGGGCAGCTGGTGAGTTGCTCTTGAAGGAGCTTACGGCTTTGATTAACCTTATGCTCTCCGGCAAGGTGAACGAGGCCGTCATCGACGTTCTGTACGGTGCCAATTTATGCGCCCTGCGTAAGAGGGATGGCGGCATTCGGCCCATTGCCGTGGGCACTACTTACCGCCGTATAGCAGCCAAAATTTGCTGTAAATTTTATGGTGAGGTTGTTTCGGAAAAATTTCAGCCCCTGCAGCTAGGTTACGGCTCCAAAGGGGGCTGTGAGGCTGCCGTACACGCCCTGTCGACCTACCTAAATTCTGGAAAAGGAGAGGTCATCCTGAAGGTTGACATAAAGAATGCCTTCAATTCTGTTAATAGGGACACCTTGCTGACAGAAACTAGAAAAGAAATACCACAAATTTATAGTTTCATTTGGCAATGTTACAGAAACCCTTCTAAATTACTGTATCGGGACAACCTTTTGGAATCTGCTGTTGGCTGTCAACAAGGTGACCCCCTCGGGCCAGTGATTTTTAGTTTAGCCATCCACCCAATTATTCGACAGCTAAATTCCAAATTTAACGTTTGGTATCTCGATGATGGAACCTTGGGAGGCGATGCAGAAACTGTACTACACGACCTTCAATTTTTAAAAAACGAACTTCATTCCATTGGCCTTGATCTCAATCTTTCGAAATGTGAACTATACCTAGCGGACAGTACTGACAGACACTTGACACTTCCCAAATTTAACGCAATAGCTCCAGAAATCAAAATTATTGAAAAAAGCTCTCTTCGTCTTCTTGGGTCTCCAATCTTTGACAATTCCTTTCCCGTTTTTATTCAGGAAAAAATTCAAAATTTCAATGACGTTTCGGAAAGATTGTTAGAAATTAATATGCATTCGGCCATAACTTTAATCCGCTACTGCTGTTTTGGCCCTAAATTAACATATTTTCTTCGCGCTTCACATTTATGGAAGCACACTCACCTTTTAGACCAAATGGACCAAATTATCAGGCATACATTAACATCTATTTTAAATGTGGCCATGGACGACCGAGCTTGGGCACAAGCTACTCTTCCCATTCGTATGGGGGGCCTCGGCGTCCGCAAAATTTCTAGTATTAGTTTACCGGCTTTCATATCCTCGGTCCACGGCACTGATAAATTAATCAGGAAAATCTTAGCCTCCACACTGATTAATTCTGATGTGCCGTGTTTCACCGAGGCTATGGATGCCTGGAGACTCGCTTGCCCGAATACAGATCCACCCGACAATCCATCTTCCCAGAGACGGTGGGATGAGCCGCTCTGCAGAGTAGTACAGAACAATTTACTTGACTCGTCTGCTACTCCTGCGGAACGTGCGCGCCTGCTGGCTGTGGGTAGATGGGAGTCGGGACTTTGGCTTCATGCACTACCTTCGTCGAACATAGGCACTTTGTTCGACGACACTACTTTTCGCCTCGCTGCTTCCCTGCGACTAGGCACTCCTTGCTGTTCCCCTCATCGCTGTCACTGTGGCGAAGATGTCAACAGCCTCGGACACCACGGCCTGTCTTGCAGCCGAAGTGCGGGTCGCTTAGCGCGCCACGCGAACATTAATGACATCATCCGACGAGCTCTTGTTACCGTCGGCGTTCCAGCTGTATTAGAACCCAATGGCTTGGTACGCGACGATGGCAAGAGACCGGACGGTATGTCTCTATTTCCTTGGAAGGTGGGTAGGCCTTTAGTGTGGGACGCAACTTGTGTCGATACTCTTGCGCCATCCCACCTTCCTGGATCGGCATGCTGTGCTGGCGCTGCTGCTGCGGCTGCGGAAAACCTCAAGCGGCGAAAATATAATAACCTTATCGGAAATTATATTTTCGAGCCGTTTGGGGTTGAAACCCTCGGGCCGTGGGGTCCGAGTGCTCATGGTCTTTTTACAGAAATTTCAAAACGGCTGGTTGACACTTCCCGTGACCCAAGGGCTGGCTTTTACCTTGGCCAAAGGCTAAGCATTGCCATACAACGTGGCAATGCCGCCAGTCTCTTGGGTACATTACCAGTCGACAGCGATGCGGATGAATTTTTCGACGCTATATTTTAGTTTTTATATAGTTTTAGTTAAGTTAGTTTTTAATTTTGTTATTTTTGTTAATTAAGTTTTTAAATTCAAATAAACTAAGTATTCTGTTAACAACTAAGTTAATTTGTATGTTCATTCCAGATGCTAACTACTCAAAACAATAGTTTATTGTAATAAGGAAGCACGCTTTACAGCTCATATTATATTCAAGTGTTACTGCAACTATGTCTTGCGTTGCTGTAACATGTTACATACAATGTTACGTTAGCAATTTAAACCCAGTTTAATATGGTAACGTCCAATTAAGTGTTTAACCTTAAATTAATTTAAAACTTTGAGGATGCTTCTAACTAGTCAGGCCTAGTTTGATTACGTATGGGCCTTAGATAATTTGTCGGTGACGAACAAAATGAATCATGTACAGACGCCAGCACATCAACCTACCCAAAACTGTAAATTTTTCCAATCAACTTTGATCCTTATGCTTTTGCGATAAAGTTGAAAAACTATTAAAGAAATTTGACAGATTGTAGCAGCTTGATGTGCTGGAGTCTGTACGTGATACAGATTTAGTAGATGACCTTGGTGAACCTTGTACCAACTGTTCTGAATCTTCCAATTAAACTTAAAATCCATATTCCATACCAATAGAATCTGAAAGTCTCTCTGCATGTCTGTTACCCTCGGATTTTGATGAAATTTGGCAAACGGGATGACCAGGACTTGCGGGGTAATTCTGTACTCACTAACAGTAGATATGGCTTTCATTTTGACAGTTCAACAACATTCATTGCGTTATTTACGTTGTTGAGCAAATTTTTTTTCTCGAATATATGAAGCAATGGATTAGCAATATCCGTCAAAATGATTCAGATTGTGATTGATAGTGTGTTACGTAATTAGGGTGCTGGGCTATGCACATATACGTAGGATACTTTTTATTCTAGTAGTACGTTCCCGTGGGAAAATTTCCGACCACGAGGCAAAAGCTATTTAGCTATAAATTATTACAGACACACATCACATCAAGCTACTACAATCTGTCAAATTTCTTTAATAGATGTTTATCTTTATCGCTGAAGCATAAATAAGGTTCAAAGTTGATTGCAAACATTTTACAGTTTCGGGTAGCTTGATGTGCTGGCGTCTGTACATTACGACTACCAAACCTATACCTACTAATTAAATATACTCGTATTATATCGATTTGGTTATTGATGTATAAAAGTACCTATGACTATGTCTACAGGGTACACCTTTAATCAAAAATAGCACAAAATCTAAAAAAATACTTCACACAAAAGGCAGGTACGAGTATCTATTCGTAATTAATTTCAAAAACTCGTATTGTGGAAACACAAGCAACGTCAATTCCGAACTGGAAACGCAATCAGGGGCACAATAAGATAGCCGAGCTGACCAATGCCCGAGAATCGCATCATCTGGTGGTATTGAAAATGTAATAAAACGATGCACAGTGGACCCGATTCGGAGTTCTGTTCACAAAGTTACACAAAGGATTATACGAACATCAATGTATCTGGTTTTCATTTGGTAATCATACAATTGCAATTGATTTCATGAAATCACTGAACAAATCTTTTGACGTTTTAAATTACATGGTGAGAATTAATTTATAAATATATTGTTTTAAAGATTATGGCAAAACGATGAAGGAAAATATTGTGAGGAAACCGGCATGTTTTAGAACCAAAAAATGGAAGAGTGACATCCACCAACCTACACTGGGCCCGCGTGGTGGATTATGACCCACTGCCTCTAATAGAGAGGAGGCCTGTAGCCCAACGCAGCAGACGGAACATGACACCAGTTAGCGAAACACGACGCTGACACTTCGTGTGCGTTAATTTGACAGGCCTGATGGTCTAGTGGTTAGTGACCCTGACTGCTATGCCGGAGGTCGTGGGTTCGATTCCCACCCAGGACAAATGTTTGTCTGATGAGCACGATCATTTGTTCTGTGTCTGGGTGTAATTTATTTATGTATGTATTTAGAAATATATAAGTATGTTTATCAGTTATCTAGTACCCATAACACAAGCTCTGCTTAGCTTGGGACTAGATGGCGTTGTGTGATAGTTGTGGAATATTATTATAAAAAAAAATAGTTTTTAGTGTAATTGTAATGTTGTATGTATTTATAGTATCTGTAAGTTATATTAATATTGGATTGTATGTGTTTTTATGGGCCTTGATGTCTGAAATAAATGGATAAATAATTAAATTATAGGCTGATTATGCTAAAGATTAGGATTATTTTAAATAAGCGCAATCGTTTACAATAAGCTGGTATTTTTTTGGAAATTAACTGTTTTTTAGGTTTTTTTAAGCATGGTTTAAAGTTAAAGCATAAACTTATCCACATTCTGTATGACTGAGGCACACCGCTGACAGATACAGACAAACTGTCAAACACATAAATTTAATGTTCCTTTTTGTCAAAGTTTTTGTCCATGAAACTCTAAATCGCGCCCAATGTGTGCCAGTTGCGCTGTGCACTTGTGAATTTTGTTCCAACTCTCTGATAGATTGTTAAGTCCTGGTTCTGTGCAGTTTGCCGCTCCTAATGCTACTTTTTACGTGACTGTGGCAGACCGGATGCTCCTAGTTTTTATACTGTTGATCTCCTGATCTTGAGATAATTGAAATGAATCTGTTAGTATTAGTTACGATAGGGTTTATCTCCAGTAGGTTACTGATTCTGTAAGATTGAATATATACATTATCAATACCTACAAACTATTATTAGATAGGTAGGTACAGTCGTAAAAATGACAAATGAGTTAGTATAAGCAAAAAAAAGTAAAACAAACTTTTTTAAAAACAAGCTTGTATTTAAATGCGCTAAAACGAAAAAAATAAACTTTTCCTTTAAAACTTTTACTATTTATTTATTTATTTAATACTTCAAGCACATAAATGTACAGAGGCGGACTTAATGCCATAGGCATTTTCTACCAGTCAACCTTTGGGTGATGCAGAGACAAACAGTGGTAGGTGCAATCAAGAAAATTAAGGAATAAATATTAGGTCCTTACATATGAAATTGGCGTTTTGTATGGAAGGAACAAAAAGTCGAATATTTTTTAATATAATATATTTAATTAATCAAAGTATGAACCATTGTTTTCAATGCACTTTTGCCATCTTATAGGTAGTTCATTGATCCCTTTACTAAAAAAACCAGTCGGACGGGAATCAATAAAATCTTTGAAGGCGATTTGGACTGCCCCATCGGAGTTGAATTTTTTCCCTTGCAAAAAGTTATCCAAATTGCGAAAAAAATGGTAATCTGTTGGAGCAAGGTCCGGGGAGTACGGAGGATGTCTAAGACATTCCAATTCAAGCTCTTCTAATTTGGTAGCCGTCTGTTGCGCAGTGTGTGGTCTGGCGTTGTCGTGCTTTCAAGCTTTTTAATCTTCCCAATTTGCTTCAAGTGAATTAAAACAGTTTTATCACTAACATCGAAGCCTGCAGCTAACTCGGACGTGGTTTGCGATGGGTCTGCTTCCACAATAGCCTTCAATTCTCCATTATCAACTTGGGTCTCAGGCCGTCCACGGGGCTTGTTCTGCAGGTCGAAATTTCCAGAACGAAAACGTTGGAACCAAAAACGAACTGTGTTTTCTTTTGCAACATGACCGCCATACACATCATTCACCCTTCGAGTCGTTTCCGCAGCACTAGTGCCACGGCGGAACTCGTACTCGTAAATAATGCGATATTTTAAATTTTCCATTTTGTAAAATGAGTGACGCAAACAGAAAAAACAGAAGAAAAAAAACAAATGAATGACGGTCATCGAAGCACAAATACATGAGTAAATAGCTGTACAAATTTGAATTTGGAATTCCTTACCAAAGAGGAGAAATTCGTGATTAAAGTGGCCAGTACGAAAAACGCCAATTTCATATGTAAGGACCTAATATTTTAAACTTTACTATCAACTTATATCGTCGTTACATACTTCATTTATTATGATATAAAAGCTTGTCGCGAGATTTAAGTAAGTACTCGTATTTACTTAGTTTGTTACATACATACAATGCAAGTTAAATAAAAGCTTGTAAAATGTCATTATAAAACGAGTAACCACTATTGTTTGGGTCCTATAAACAAAAACGAATCGTTTTGCTTATCAATAGTAGCATTTTTGATTGCCAAACTGGGCATATAAATAGATTCCTAAGCTAATTATAGGTACCTGTGACAGCTACTTCCATATTAGAGGGTCCACTAAGAGTAAAGGTATGAGGTATTTTCTTCATTATTAGTATATAAATGCAAGTCTTAATTTTAACCAATAACGGACCGTAATTTACAGGAATCGGCGATAAGTAAGGAGCTTAGCGACAGTTCCTCTAAACTGGCTCTTTGACCATTAAATACTGTAACATGAAATAACTCACTAGCAGCATCCCGCGGTTTCACCCGCGTAATTCTCGATCCCGTGAGAATATCGATAAAAAATAGCGTATCCTTGATGTTAATCCAGGTTGTAATAGACTATATCTGTGTCCCTTTCATCAAAATCCGTTTAGCCGATTTTGCGTGACCTTTTAATATTATAATTATATACTTACCCCTTACTAATAAACGTATTATACAGGTTGAAATTGAAAACATGCGACAAATCGAAATGGGAGATTGTACTCATCACTAGGAACAACTTTTACTATGGGATCAAACCTGAAATCGCGAAAATAAAATCAGCTATTCCCTACATTTATGTTCGCATAACTCGTCAAAATGTAGGGAACATCTGATTTTTTTTCGCGGTTTCAGGTTTGGTCCCATAGCAAAAGTCGTTCATAATGATGAGTACAATCTCCCATTTCGATTTGTCGCATGTTTTCAATTTCACCCTGTATATGAATAGTTACACCGATTTCTCTCTTTCAGTTGTAAGTAATTTGCCTTTCGAAACTATACAGACGCTTTAATTAGTAAGGGGTTATTTTATAAAGTAGGATTAAAATCATAACAAACCTGTTAATAGAACCTACTTAAACATTTAAACACCTATGCGTAAAAAAACCTGGAATCACTCTATTAAACCGGAATTCCAACAAAATTCTTAGAAAAACGGAATAAAAACTTTACGTGCTTGAATAAAATTCAAGGTAAGCCGCGCAGGAACGTGTCATGATTGCCGTTGACAGTGACACATTACCGTTGCATTCACTCCCCCTACATTGGCTACATTGCTTAATAACCACTATGGAAATTACCATTTTCTAACCCTCCTTTAATTTCATATTAGCTTAGGTACGCCTGTGGGGGTTCGACTGTTCCATGCTGGTATATTTAAGTACTTACTTCGTGTTTAGTGGGGATAGTTAATTTTTAGATTGTTATTTTTTTTTACGCAAAATACGCGCATTGACGTGGAGTTGCGGACACCAGCCCGTATTACTTATTTATTTTTTTATTCCTGAATGGGCCCGCTCTTGACCTCGTTCACGCTTCATGGAAAGCGATGGATGAGGTCTATGATGGAACGAGCGTGCCCAAAAGATGCCTAAGGCACTGGAACTCCCATGCATCGACCAAACACAGCTGGCTGCTTGACGCCGGACTCCGTTAGCCTTATCACCGCAA
The DNA here is from genome assembly GCA_945859645.1 of Amphipoea oculea. Classification (NCBI taxonomy): domain Eukaryota; kingdom Metazoa; phylum Arthropoda; class Insecta; order Lepidoptera; family Noctuidae; genus Amphipoea; species Amphipoea oculea. The sequence goes on from OX243862.1 coordinate 17,181,372, forward strand.
GGGAAGAACTGGCCAGTCAAAAAAGGTGTTGGGTGTGACTGTTCAGAATGCGCCGAGCGCTCGGTTCAATTGAGTATCTGTCGGAAGAAACTGCGCTACACAAGGACTAAGGAGGCTTCTTCATGCATCCCAAAAACTGCGTGGAAAATGATAGTTATGACATTTTTACCGACCCCGTAAGTATTACCTATTACCTAACCATCATACGTGTTCAGTGATTATTTCACAAAAAGGAGGAGGTACTATGTTCGGCTGTTTGTATGTTTTTTATTTTTATTATTATTTTGTATGTTTGTTCATCGAATACTCCGCCAATTGTCGATGGATTTTCAAAATCCTTTTTTTGTTCGAAAGTAGATAGTTCTGAGGTGGTCCCATTGTCACCAAGTTAGGATCTGATGATGGGATCTTAGAGAAATCGAGGGCAACCCTCAAATTTTATAGCCTCACTTGTTGTTTTTCGCATATTTTATGAAGTATCTTGTTTATTTGCGTATGGTTGTCACCATCTCAGGTAGCTGGGCTGATGATGGAAGGTACAACTCCTTAACAGTAAGAAGTTACTGAAACAGGCAAGGACTGTTTTAGTAAATTGTTTTGATGTTTGATAGGGCATTTGTCACATTTGGTCTCATGATCATCAAGTCATGACCTGATGCTGCAGTCAGGATAGTCTGCAGAGTACCTAACTCCTCGACAACTAACAGCAGATATATCGTGTTTAGGCTCATTGAAAAGGGCTCGATGTGTGGATAAACATACTGTTAATGAGGAACACCGAAGTACATAGAGACCTGATGCTGAAGCCAGGAGCATCAGAAAAAGTACAAACCTTGAAATAACAGCACCGTAGTCGTGTTTGGGCTCATTTCAAACAGGACTAAATTTTAAGTTCAATGCAATGTTGACATAAGTCTGGCCTGATGCTGCAGCCAGGATTATCAGCTTCTAGTCTAAAAACATCAGGTCAGGATTTGATGATGGGATCCTGGAGAAATCGAAGGAACTCTTCAAATATTATAGGCACACCTATAGCGATTTGGGTATTTTTTATAGTAACTCGTGCACTTGCTCTCGGAAAGCACCATTTGGTGAAGTGGAACTGATGATGAAGACCACAGATGGCCACCGGAACTACTCAATAATATCTAAGTGTTTCACGGGTTGCGATTCGATTACTTTAATATGGTTGCTAAGCAATTCATGCTCGTCACAATGTGAATGGTGATATGGAGCTGATGGTGGACCTGGAGAACTCCTCAACAATTAACTTCCCTGCATCGGGAAAAGCAATATTTTGTTTGTAAAAGGCGATGATCACTAGGCTATTGTAACTTAGATAAATTATAAGCAGACCCACTAAAAAGAGTGAAATAAAAACGTTTTAAGAAAAAAAAAAAACCGGCTTCCAAAAAAACACTACAAAGTGAAAAATAACTTTAATTTCGGAAGTCAGTGGCAAAAAACTAAAATACAGATCCAAAGACACCGACTTCCGAAATTAAAGTTATTTTTCACTTTGTAGTGTTTTTTGGAAGTCGGTTTTTTTTTCTTAAAAAGTTTTTTTAAAAAGATTGTTTTCTGAGATTAATTTCTGGTACTTCGACAATTCTTCTTCTTCGTCGTACCTACCGATGATTCTATTTTCTATGTGCGTGTGTCTTTTTTTTAAATTAGCTTTGACCAGCATTCGGTCACTACGACAACGTTATTGTTGGCCTCGTTAAGGTCTTCCGTAGTACAGGTGTTAGTGAACAGAGAGCACAAAAAGAGGTGGGCGAACGAAGTGGCTTCACAGTCGTAGTGGCTCATCGAAATACTTCCACCTCACTAAATATTACCTAGTACTTTAATTAGCATTCGGCTACCTAAACTATTTATGCTTGTTAACTTTTCTTTGCTCGTGGCCAGTAGTTGATCAATTCGGTTCGAGAAAAACTGGCCAAGTACGAGCTAGACTCGCACACGAAGGGTTCCGTACCATCGTACAATATTTAGCACTATTGTAGCGGTATCTACAACACCACATGCGAACAACTCGTCATACTGACGTCACGCAAAATCCTGTATCTCGCAAGCAGAGTTTACCGCGCAACTAGCATAATATCGTCTGGTCGGAGGATCCTCCCTTTTGTATATAGTATGAGTGAACTTTACACCCTGTTCCTCATACCTCTATACTATATATATATGTCGCAACCGGTCATTCGTTTGACTATTCGGAACGCCAGCGCCATCTGGCGGCGCTTGACAGAGTCTAGCCTGAGTTCGTGGGGGGTCGACAACAGCGCGACAGAACGATGTGGAGCACTCTTGGACATTGGACATCAAACAAACAACATGCGCTTAGAAACTGTCCCGCGTTCCGTATCTGGTTGTATTGTATTGTATCGTGTACCTATAGTGTGTGATTTGCTAGTGTGGTTAAATTGTTCGTGAAATTATAATCTGATTTGAACTGCAAACCGTTTTTCTATTGCGTAATAACCAACACATACCCATAGTTCGCCCACAGTAGTTGAAATATGGTTGATAATAACGAGACACACATGCCTTCTCCGTTATCAGGCGTGGGATTCGTGTTGGTTTATGTACAAAATCAGAAAGTAACCGCGCGTTGACATTTGAAAACAGAGTGAAAACAAAGTGCAAACATGCGAATGCTTATTAAATAATCGTGTGGATCTGTTCGAGTTGAACCCAGATAAACCAGATACGGATGCGCGATCGTAGTGCATGTTGTTTTGGGCATAGGCTGTATGCAGAATACGTGATGTGCGTGTATCACCTACCGCCATGTTTGAAAAAAAACAAGCGGGTCTAACCGGCGTTTGAGTTCGTCGTATCCCGTTCCCGTAATTAGAACACGCGGTAGAACGCGTGTGCAAACGTAACAGCACACACCACGACAGCTGATTTGTGTTTTGCTGAAAATTCACCGCAAGGTGGACAAAGGAGCAGCATCAACGTGGCCATCGTAAATAGCATACCAAGGACGTGGCGTGGAGATACCAGTGACGTGGAGTGACTGAATCGAGCCAAGCAGCGCAGACGTCAGCGAAGCCATTCGCGTGCTGCGAGTGGGAAACCAGGACATATCGCGGCCCGGTGCACGAGCAGTGGCAGCCAAGCAGTGCAAGCGTATGGTGGCGCACGTGCTTCAACTGCTGCAAGCAGCAACGGCGAGTTGATGTTTGCGTCGTACAACTACCCCCAGACACGTTAGAAAAGACAGGTGAGCTGTATTGTTTTGTTTACGATTGTGGTGCTGAATGCTTGTTAGTAAAGGAGAGGTTAAGTGGCAAACGTGTTAATAACGTTGTTGTGTTGACTAGTATTGGTCAAACACGTGTATTCAGCACAGAACAATTCTTATGTAGTGTAACGATTAGCGAGCAAAAATAGGGATTTTATTACATTTCTACCCGACCCCACATTTACTTGCAAAGTAATATTATGATAATATGTGATCTACTCGTAAGTAGATACAGTTCCTGACCAATTATTACCAAGGTTTAGAGGAATCTTTTGTTTTCGATGATTGTTATTGTTTTTGTTCATGCGTTTCGATAACAATGTGGTCAGAATTGGCCTAGTGGAACAGGCACTGCTGTTGGTTTTATTGATTACAGGTTAACACACAAGGACGTGTACAAGCGGGATGGCAGCGTGAGACGGCGCTGCACTCGGTGGATCTCCTGTGCGAGTAATCGCTGATCAAGGACGGTGCTGTTCGAACAGGGAGTTTCGCGACTTCTGCCTGGGAAGCGGTGGCAGCAAGTGGATGTCTGTGCTATTAGACCAGTTGCAGATCTATTGTCTATCGAATCTGGTGAGCAGTTATCATTTTGTTTCGATTCTGGTACTGAGTGCTTTCCTGGTAAACAATAGCAAAAATGGTTACAATGTTAGGTATAGCCCAATCTAGTTAACAATGCATTTTTTTAAATACGCTCACGATAAGTTAAGAATGATGCCAGTAGGTTATGTACCAGTCGAAGTAGATAGATGGTGATCACAGTGGTGATGAGTAAGCCTAAGTATTGGTAACCACGCGAGTAGAGGTTCTCTATCGGCCGTAGTAAGGTTGTGTGTAGTCACAGGGGTGATGTACACGGATCCATGCGATGGATGTGTGAAAGCAATGCGATTGCTGGTCGGCTAGAGAGCCGTGGCGTTAGAGTGGTTTACTCGTGTGTGGGTTCCCAGGTGTCTAAGGCTCTTATTGAAAAAGTTTATTGTTAATGTGGATAACGATGGTACATGGCTCTGGTTGATGATTTTAGCTTTGATTAGATAGTCGAAGTTTGTTTACATGGATCTGGTTGATGTTTTTTTGCTATGATTGATTAAAGTTTGATTACATGGCTCTGGTAGAATCAAGTACGCTTATGAGGCTAAGGCACAGGCCAAGGGATCAGAGTATTACTGACGAATTTGAGGAAAGTCCAGTAATAGTCTTGTTGATGAAATAGAGCAGAGATTAAGTTGTGTGTGTTGTGTGGGGTTTCGTGAGAAACCATGAAGGTCAGGAGTGACCGAGCTATGTGATACTTTGCGGATACGTTTGCTTACAGATTAACACACGAGGACGTGTGCATCGCAGGATGGCCGTGTCGCAACCGGTCATTCGTTTGACTATTCGGAACGCCAGCGCCATCTGGCGGCGCTTGACAGAGTCTAGCCTGAGTTCGTGGGGGGTCGACAACAGCGCGACAGAACGATGTGGAGCACTCTTGGACATTGGACATCAAACGAACAACATGCGCTTAGAAACTGTCCCGCGTTCCGTATCTGGTTGTATTGTATTGTATCGTGTACCTATAGTGTGTGATTTGCTAGTGTGGTTAAATTGTTCGTGAAATTATAATCTGATTTGAACTGCAAACCGTTTTTCTATTGCGTAATAACCAACACATACCCATAGTTCGCCCACAGTAGTTGAAATATGGTTGATAATAACGAGACACACATGCCTTCTCCGTTATATATATATATATATAAAAAGACGTTTCTTGCATGGGGACCTCCTTTAATTTTTAACTTTATTTTATTTATATTATTTGTTGTTATACGGCAATAGAAATACATATTCTATGATGATGAGTATTTCAACTGTCTACTTATTACGGCTCATGAGATACACGCCGCTGACGGCTGCCAGCGGGGTGTATCGTACCTACTCTGTATTGTACGTCTGTCTAGACGGACGGACGGACAGCGGAGGCTTAGTAATGGGGTTCCGTTGGCAGCCTTGGGGTACGGAATCCTAAAAATGCAACAACATAAATCAAGTTGCACAAATGCGCACAATAACTTATGTGTATTATTTTGTTGAAATTGTCATAAATTCCTTTAGCTTCCTATTGCCTTTTTGGCAAAATTCTGCATTTTACGTGTGTACAGAATTCAAGCTATAAATTATGTCTTTTTGAGGTCAGCGGGTGCTGCGAATGCTAATCTATGAGAGCACTTGCTAGACAAAAGCCGAGAAATAGCCTAATTTTACACTCAGCGCTTTTGAACAAACCTGCATATAAAATTATTGTATGGAAGCATGTTTTGACTTAGAAATATTTTGGATAGGATGAAATATAAAGGGTATTTCATAAATAAAATGTTGAAATAAAAATAACGTGAAGACCGTGTAGATTTAATTTAAATTATTTAGACCCAATAAATTTATTAATTAAAAATATTTAAACAAAAGAAAAAAAAATTGATTGTCACTGAGATGAGAATACAAAAAAAAATTTACGTTTTTAATTAGGGAAATTGGTTTTCTGGTAAACGTCGATCTCGCCGAAGGCGTCTTTAAACGCGTGGAAACCGTACTTATTAAAGAGATCAGTTGATGGTTTCGCATAAAATAACTTTCCTGAATGCTCTAAGATACGTTTTATGTTACCACTATGTGAGCTAATATTTTTAGATATTTTTAACTCAGTAGATTTTGCGACCCAGTTTTCTCTGAAAATTACTTTATTTTAAAAAAACATACATGCTTAGCGACCATTTATCCCTGTAACATATTGTTTAAAAAAAATAGCCCCTATAACAGTAAAAAAACATGATTAATTTACTTACCAAAGTAATTACCGTTATGAATATGCACTTAAGTAAATTGTGTTACGTAAACGGTATTATAAATGCCGGTAATTTTACGGGAAGATTATCCGCACCCACTTTCATATTGAAATCAACGAAATGCAATAGTACTTAGGTGTTTTCCCGTTAATAATATAGTTAATTGAATAATAATAGCGGTAAAATGCACCCTCCGATGTAAGGAACCCTCAAAAACACACGCAACCCGTCAACTTGTCACTCACGAGAGTTTTTCGAGCCTTGTAACATTTCTCTTTTATATTTATTCAAAATAGCCTGTTATGTTGCTGTTGCGAAATAAATACAGGCTGGTTGAAAAGTAGAAAGCATTTAATTTAGTTGTCCATTTGTTTTTTTTTTTTTTGCTGTTAATACCAGAATATTTATTCATCAAGTATAACAATATCCTTATAAATAAGTTGACCATAATATTTGTAGACTGAATGGAAATTTTAATAGGTAATACCGGACTACTCCTATTTTTATTAAACAATCCGATTATTTTCAATTGCCTAAATGTTAGCAAGTAATTCAAAACTAGGTACGTATTTATCCAAAAAAACGAATCAAGTATAATTGCTATAATTATAGTAAACTTATTTTAAAAGAATAAAAGCAGAAAGAAAAGTAAATTGGAATAGACATTTATGTATGTTCTTTATATTATCAACAAAATTGGATGCTAAAAATTATCTTTCTCAGACAATCTACTTAGGACAGAGAAACAATCGTTTAAGTCGACTCAAATAAACTAACTAGACAAAGAAAAATGCGATGTCCTTTGTGGAGACTAAATTAAATTAGTCTAAAGCTAATTTCTTCGTCTGTGTCCTCGACTCCAATGGTTGTTGATCGAAGAACAAGGATTTTATTGAAAGTTCGTGTTTTATTAAAAAGACAGTTATTGGAAAAAGATTTGGGTTGCATACCTACTTTTTGGAATGCGTGAAGAAACCTCCCCGTGTAGCGCAGTTTGTTCCGCCAGTTACTCGACTGAACCGAGCGCTCGGCGCATCCTGGACAATCACACTCAACACTCTATTTGACTGGCCAATTCTTTCCTTGCGGTGGTAGGGCTAACGACCGCCTGGTTTGCGACCACGCTCCCACCGGGGTCCGGCGTCAAGCAGCCTGCTGTGTTTTGTCGATGCGTGGGAGTTCTAGTGCCTTAGGCATCTTTTGGGCCCGCTCGTTCCATAGACCTCATCCATCGCTTTCCATCAGGCGTGATCGAGGTCAAGAGCGGGCCCATTCAGCAATAAAAAAAATACTGGGTCTGCCTTGGCAGTGTAGTGAGTTCAGCATGTTTGCCGAAATCAGGGTAAATGACTTAAACGTAGTCGTGAGATAGTCGCAGGCATCCTATATGAACTGAATATATAAATCTGACAATGGAATATTGAAGGCTGTAATCGAGGTAAACTATTTCTTCGTATAAGGCAATTAATATTCCAGCCAAAATAATACTTATCTATTGCTTTGTTGTAATATTGATTGTTTTGTAATCCATACTATCCATACTTGTATAATATTATAAATTCGAAAGTAATTCTGTCTGCCTGACTGTATGTTACCTTTTCACGCCTAAACCGCTGTACCGATTTAGATGAAATATGCTATAGAGATAGTTTGAGTCTCGGGAAAGGACATAGGATACTTTTTATCCCGATATTCCCACGGGATCGAGACTTATGCGGGTGAAACCGTGGGACACAGCTAGTCATTTATAATTAATGAATAGGTAATTCATAAAGTGGTGTTTTATAGGTGTATTGAAATAAATTATTTGAATTAAAATGATTTTAAAAATCATTTGTTTTAGGTTATTGTAGAAACATTTTTATCATTTCAGTTCATCCTGTTAACAATGATTCTGAAAAAGTTACGATACTAAAAAATATTTATTATGACAGGGTATTTTTTTTTTCTTAATTTGGACTTGATTATTGGCACTTACTTTTTTTAGATTATTATCCTCAAGGAAATATAACTTAAAAAATCGAAAGATAGGGTGTACAAAATTGCTTCAGCAACTTTTGGAGTTAGTAGTAGTTCAAATAAAGTTTTCATGTAAAAATCGTTTCAGAAGGTACTTTAGGCTGGACGAGGGAACAGACTTACATTCATACTTAGTGAGATTGATAATAATCTTTCCTTTCTACCGTAGTCGTGTAAAAAAGAACCCCGGAATATAGATAGTTAGGTTACGGTACATGTACTATCATACTAATATTAGTAAGGCGAAAGTTTGTGAGTGTGTTTGTATGTTTGTTACTTCTTCACGCAAAAACTACTGAACGAATTTAGATGCGCACACAGATAGTTTATAACCAGGATTAACACATAATGATACTTTTTATCCCGATATTCCCACGGGATCGACACTTATGCGGGTGAAACTAACGTAAAACATGGTCGTATTATGTTTCAGTACCTTGATCGGCGAATGTTTTTCGTGTTTTTAATTTAATGCGGCAAAAACTTGGAATTCCCTTGTATTATTCAACTAATTCTTAGTAATCAAAAGCGTACGTGACTTCTAAAGTCTGGACCAAATAAAAAGACTGAAAAAAATGTATGAAGTGACTCCATTCCTGAAATTGCAAAGGTCTTTGATCTCTCACATAAAAAAGGTTAGTGTTATTGAACAATCTACTTACTTACATGAATGAATATACTATTGAGTTAGAGTTGTATTGCACCTGTCTATATTATGTATACTAATAATAAAGCTGAAGATTTTTTTTGTTTGAACGCGCTAAACTCTGGAACCAGATTTCTTTGCCGGTTTTTTTTTTCAAGAGTCGGGTTTGAAAAATTCTTTATGCGTTTGGTAGCCCAATTATTGAGGAAGACTATAGGCTATTTATTATCACGTTAAGACCCTTAGTTATGATAGGGTCTTTATTCATTCAAAAGAAAGAAAATACATTGATTTAGCATATACTTGCCTAGCCTTTTCCCAAACATGTTAGTGTCGGCTTCCAGTTTAACCGGATGCAGCTGAGAGAATCACTTGCTGCATTTTACAATATAATAAACATCAGATAAAAATCAAATAAAAAGTGAAAAGTCCTATGTAAGAAATTAGCAGGAAAGTGTGCCTCACGGCTGCGCGAAAAAGGGCAAGTTCAGCAAAAAATTCAAACAACTAGTGCCTGACGCTGGTTTTCAACTGGACCTGATGTGTGAGGTGACGGATGTAAATCAGCTTTATACTGCAACGTGACGTGTTTATGCATACTTATCCAATTTGGGCCTGATTATAGGTACTTGTTTTAGATTACGGGCCTCAATGAAATATAATAAAATGTTATTGTAAAGTGCTTTAGCAGCTTTCGGAGTAAGATAGTTGGTTAAACCTGGAATACATAGAAAGAAAGAAAGAAGGAAAATACGTTTATTTGCGGCAAACATGACGCATAAAGGGGAACACCGAAATGCTCCGAAATATTTTATTCCGAATTACGATGTTCCGATTTTCAAAAGTCCGAATTTCAGAATACCTAAGAATCATAATGTCTATTATAAAAAATCACGAAATTTATTTTACCGAAAGTCATAAATGCGACTTGTTCGTTTTCCGATTTTCATATATTCGAAGAATCAAATGCTCGATGGGTTCTCGGTCCGAAAAACGACATTCCGATTTTCAATACTCCGAACTAATTCCGTTGTACCGTTACCGCACCCGAACTCAACGAACGCAATAGACGACGTAGGATGCAAGAGCGAGCGAAGGGCACCCCGAGGTTCGGTTTGGTTAGGTTACTTTAAACCCTTTACATAGAAATAGGGGCCCCGCGAAGCGGGGCTCCGTCGACATAGGATGCAAGAGCGAGCGAAGAGCACCCTGAGGTTCGGTTTGGTTAGGTTACTTTAAACCCTTTACACAGAAATAGGGGCCCCGCGAAGCGGGGCTCCGTCGACATAGGATGCAAGAGCGAGCGAAGGGCACCCCGAGGTTCGGTTTGGTTAGATCACTTTAATAATAATAATAATAATCCATTTATTTCAGGCGACGCAGGCCCATAGATAAATACCTTAACCTAAACATACATATTTTATTTATAAAACTAACTATTGTGCACGAAGTGTCGGCGTCGTGTTGCGCTGCGTGGTGTCGCGTAACCTTCCACGAAAACGTCGGTACGCTACACCTTTCGGCCAAAACTCTTCCTTCATGAAGGTTTCCAGGTACTGAGTCGGAACCCTCACCACAAACGATTTGAAGTTTATGTTGTGGCGTGATTCCAACTTCACCACTCTCAAGGTCCACTTGGTCTTGCTTCTGATGTATTCCACGATGTCTTCAGCCACCGTGGAGTGATGCAGACGGGATACGTACAGCTGCGTCGACGGTGTTGCAGGACGCAGCAAAATATTTGGTCCCGCCAGTGCAGTACCACATCGATTACGGCAAGTGGGCTTCCTACGCTTCGACTCCATCGTCACGAAGCCCTCCTTGTCTGCCTGCCCTTTCTTCGGGGCTGGGGCCAAGATGCTGGGAGCCGGTCCATTGCGGTTCTTAGATGCCCCTTCCATTGACTTTGCACTTTTGGCAAAACCTTTCTTCTGTTGCTGCTCCATTTGTTGGACGGGAGGATGTGCAGCGACGGCTGAGTAAGCACGGCGAGGTGTTGACATGCTAACTTGTGGCGACGCCTCTACGGGGGTAGAGGCGGTATCGGCGGGGCGCGGTAATGCATCGTTTGCAGTGACAGCGGCCGGTGACAAGTCCAATTTCGCTGACTCGAAACTGGACAGCGATGCATTGTTTGCACCACGGCGAGTATTCACCTTTGATGCGAACTCAGGTGACCTACATACCGCTACAGTATTGCGTAAGTCAACTATATCGGCACGCAACTCACTGATGGTGTTTTGAGACGCATCAAGCTTGATCTTCATCTCGGCCAGGCTTGCCTTCAGAGTAACAATATCCTTCAGCAGCCTGGTGACGTCGACGTGGTCAAAAGTGACGGGGGGCTGCTTCCGCAGCTCCTTTGCCACAAAGGTCGGCACGTCGTCAGGGTCTGTCTCCTTAAACACCCGAAACATGTCTTGGAGACTCCTCTCTCCCTTTTCGTCCCTCCTGCGGGACGGCATTCGGTCGGCTAAGTGGAGCGACGTGTACAGTGTCGTCTTTGCACTGCGTATCTCGTCTTCGGTGTAGCTCGAGGTGCAGATTTGCATGAGGCTAACTTCGTCCATGACGTCCAGTTGATGTTGCAGGAACGCCAGGAGCTCGTTGACTATGAGTTTTTCGGAACCCATGACGGCGACGGCTAATGCCGTGCTAAGCGCGAATTAAATTATTCGTATCGAAGTGTGATGCGCGACCGTTTCCGAGCGCGCATCGCACTCGACTGACTTTAAACCCTTTACACAGAAATAGGGGCTCTATTGTTGGTTTTGTGCCATCTATATTCTTACAATTGGAAATATGTGTTTATTTGTCTTGCTATTCAGTTTTACAAAGCGTTATTATTTCGGAATTCTAATTAATCGGTATTTTAATAATCGGAATTCGTATTTTTGATGTTTCGAATTATCATTAAGTCGGACTTTTTGTTATTCGATCTACTGAAACTCGGTATTTTGAGAATAGTAATTATAAACTTTAGGGATATTGAAATTTCGGAATTATTAAAAAAGGATGAATGATAAATCGGAGTTGTTATAAAAGGAATTTTGAGCCATTCGGAATTATGAAAATCGGTATTTTGAAATTTGTATTTGTGACTTTCGGAATAAAGTTTTTCGTATTAATGTAGTGTACCCCGCATAAAGAAATACAAATAAAATAACAATACATACATAGATATGTAGGTACGATACAAGTTCTAACAAAAATCAGACATTCGTTTTCTTTTTTTTTGTTTCAGTAGGTACCCAGACTTGCGAAGGTTTTTTTTTTTTTTAATTTAATGCGGCAAAAACTTGAATCTCTCAGGTACTGTTCAACTAATTCTTAGTAATGAAGGGTTCGTGATCAAAAAAGCGTGAAAAGCGAAACCATTCTTGAAATTGCTAAGGTCTTTGATCTGTCACATACATTTTTTTTTTCTCAGTTAGTTTAAATGATGGTCTGGCAGTTTGAGTACTTTATGTCCTACCTAAACGTTCTTTCTTTGGGATTGTACGTCAAGTCGTTTAGCTCCTTAAGTACATAGTTGAGCAAGACGATTACTGACAAATGCTTCCATTAACTGGACAGGTCCATTCAAATTTGTGTGGTTCTTTGTGGACCAAGATTATGTCTGGACTTTAAAAGAGACATTGTCCCCTGAGTTTGTTACGCCATTTCTTCTCAGGGGTAGATAGGATTTTTTTAAAATTTTATTTATTTAATAATTTAATTTTATAAAATATCCATACTTAATATTATAAATTCGAAAGTAACTCTGTCTGTCTGTCTGTCTGTATGTTACCTTTTCACGCCTAAACCACTGAACCGATTTAGATGAAAATAGATCTCTATTTTCATCTAAATCGGTTCAGTAGTATGTCCTTTCCCGGGTCTCAAACTATCTAGTTTGAGACCCGGGAAAGGACATAGGATAGTTTTTATCCCGATATTACCACGGGAGCGAAACTTCTGCGGGTGAAACCGCGGGGCGCAGCTAGTTTAAAATATAAAGTCTTACACTAAAGTGGTAGGTATACATATAATAATGGGATCGACGGGATTCATTTAAATAAAATTAAACAACATAAAAGTTATGAAAAGGTAGTATTATTAAACAACAGACACATCGACCTACTTGAGTAAGGTCTAAATTTTCCAAAGATGTAAACAACAATGGCCGCTCGAAATTAAATAAAATCGATATACAAGAACATTTATTTAAATTTTTAGTTTGTTTTCGTTTAGTTAGCTATGAGATTAAGACGAAAACAAACATCACTTAAAATAAATGTTCTTTTAAATCGATTTTATTCAATTTCGAGCGGCCATTGTTGTTTACATCTTTGGCAAATTTAGAAACGCCAGACTATAGATACATTATTAAGTGAGAGTTGTATTGCATCTGCTAGCAAATAAAATATTCATATTTCAATAAATGCAATTAATAGATCTGTTGATAGGAGCGTATTATACTTATTTGTTTTAATATTTAATAGGCAGAAACAACGCTCAAGTGGTTTAACATGCACCGTTAATACGTGGCTGTATCAAACATATAATTATTTAATACGTATGCAAATTACTTCATTGCCCCTGTAAAGTGTATAGTGTACAAAGTAGCAGGTACAGATGAGTACAGTTTAACGTGGGGTGATAATATCCGTCATTATCGTACCCTTTCTAGTGTTGGGGTTCAGATTTTAAAGGCGTCTGATAACTTATTCTTTATTAGTTCATATAGGTCTTTACACAAGAGGGGCTTGTGGCTAATTGTAAGTAATAACAGCCGCACGGGTCGATCGATCAGGTTAAGCTACGCTTGCCGCGGTAGGTCCGTGGATGGATGACCATCTTCACATACCAAGACCCCTCCGTGCCTCGGAAAACGCGTTAAGCTGTTGGTCCCGGCTGTCATTCGTGGATCTTTGACAGTCGTTACGGGTCGTGAGTAGTCCGAAAGTCTAACAACCAGTCTTACCAAGGGGTATCGTATTACACAGTTATTGGGTTGTGGAGGTCAGAAGCCGAAGTATACAACACCTTGTAAAACATTTTAAAAGAGTAACGGTGGCGTTTCTTGCGCATTCTCCTCCATACGAACACTACCTTTTGGAAGAGGCGACTAGAATAAATTCTATTTTATGGTAATTTTTGCCGTTCAAAATCGCCTATTTGAAATACATTATTTGACTTTGACTTTGAGCTTTGATCACCACGCTTGCTCAAATCAGTTTGACAATTTCAGACTTATGTTAAACTAGCTGCGCCCCTCGGTTTCACCGGCATAAGTTTCGATCCCGTGGGAATAGCGGGATAAAAAGTATCCTATGTCCTTTCCCGGGACTCAAACTATCTCTATACCAAATTTCATCTAAATCAGTTCAGTGGTTTAGGCGTGAAAAGGTAACATACAGACAGACAGACAGACAGAGTTACTTTCGAATCTATAATATTAGTATGGATTATAAGTCCAGATTTCTTCACGATGATTTTCTTCACCCATGTCAGTGATATCTAAGATAAACTTCGAAAGTACATATTAATTGAACAAGTCATATTGGTGCTTGCGCAGATTTGAACCTAAAACCTTGTGCATAAGAGGCGACGTCTTATCCATTGGGTATTCATTTGGTTTATTTATGTTCAAGTGTGATTTAAGCAATCTAAGTGCCAAGAGCGATTATGGCTGAAACCATACCAAGGTGGCAATTGCAGGTTTCTGGTCAGCATTGCATGTTTAACAGGCAATTGTAATGATGATGATTTCGGTAAATGGCTTGTTGTTGCTGACCATCACGGGTTTATTTACCCCTTATCAACAATACGAGGTGACAAGGCTGTGGAAGTGTTATTTCCTAATCATTACTTTGGAATGGTGTTGAGGTAGGTATTTGATTTGGACTTAAACGTTCTAACACTTGCACCCTAATTACGTAACCATCACAATCTGAATTATTTTGAAGGACATTGCTAACCATTGCTTCCTATGTTCGAAAAATTTGTCTGCTCAACAACGTAAATAACGCAATGAATGATGTTGAACTGTCAAAATGAAAGTCTGCTATTATTAGTGTGTTAGGCTACCCCGCCGGTTTCTGATTTGAGAATTATTAGAAGTTGAAAACTTGTAAAACTCTTCGTTAAGAGTTACTTAAGGTGGTTCCTTCAATATAGCCCGCGAAATTCAAAAGGTAAAAGGGAACTACCCTAAGTTCGACAAGTTCTTAAAGTCAAAGTTTCAATTAAAAGTCCGGGTATTGAAAAGTACTATCCGTTCACAGTTACTTTACCTCTGATTTTGCATTAATGTCAAAATCACAGCGATCTTTATCGTCGTTGTAATAAAGTTGCTGTTCGGTTGCTGCTGTAGCGGTATCTACAACGCCACATGCGAACTACGCGTCATACTGACGTCATGCAAAATCCTGCATCGCGCAAGCAGAGTTTACCGTGCAACTAGCATATCACAACCGCCCGACATGAATCATCGGGCAGTTGCCCGCCAGACAAGACACCCGTCTGGTCGCAGGATCCTCCCTTTTCTATAGAGTATGAGTGAACTTCACACCCTGTTCCTCATACCTCTCTATACTGCCATTGACAAGTTTGTCAAAATCTTTATTCTCTTTATAAATATAAGGTTGTTATTGGCTTACTGCCGTCAGAGGTAAAATAAATAACTGTGAAATTACTGTAAATCAGCTTTCTTTGTGTGTTGTCCTGTCACTTGGGTGCGGTCAAAAAAGCCCTACAGTGGTGAACAACCTTTTCACGAACGTGTGTGACTGTACATAGACATCGCGTGATTCCCGACATCCCATGTTACACAGGTTTACTTTCCGTGATACAAACAAAATATTGCAAAACGCAATAATTTGCATTACACTTGGCCAAGGAAGGGCGGGGTGAAGTCGTCATTAATAATAGAGTTAAGTTAGAGGGAGTTTCCCGCCCTACAGGACGGGGTTAACAACCCTTGTTAAACAGTATAGTCTGGATTCATTTTACGCTACAATGACTAGTGCATTTATGCTAAGTTTAACGAAACTTAGCATAAATGCACTAATATTTTGTTCTGGTAACGACCAGGAAAAGTGGTTTTTATATAAATTGTATGCTTGAGACGTTTTGTTAGTTGGTTGAGTTGAATTTTATTTTTGTTGAGAGTGTCTTTTTTAACCTACCTGCTTTATTATTTTTGCTACCTCTACTAATGAGTTTAATGAAGATGTACTAGGTTCTGTGGGATCCAGATCCAGATGAGAGCTTCACAATCAAATTAAACTCCGATAGGATTTCTATTAAATTATAATATACAAAAAAAATACCCATTGAAAATATTTGACACCTGCTTGAACGTTCGAATGGAACACACCCTCAATTATAACCAGCCTGCATTATTAAAGGTATGGCTACATAGCATCTACAGTACCTACTAGTGTTCGTAATGTTATTGTATAAGCTTGCATTCAACAACTTCAGTAGGTATTTAGATGCATAAAAATTACTAATAAGTATGTAGCGCCCTCAATATTATTAACAATAAGACTTGAAATTGTTCATCATCATCTGCCTAGCCTTTTCACAACTATGTTGGGGTTGGCTTTCATTCTAACCGGATGCAGCTGAAAACTAGTATTCTACATTAAGCGACTGCCTATCTGACCTCCACAACCCAGTTAATGGGTAATACGATACCCATTAGTAAGACTGGTCGTCAGACTTTCGGGCTTCTGACGACACGTAACGACTGTCAAAGATCCACAAATGACAGCCGGGACCAACGGCTTAAGAGCCTATACTACCTCAAATGGCTTAGCGTGATCCTCCGTTATGTCAAAAATACTGCACCATTAATTTTGAAATAAATATATGGTAAAGTTGAGGATTAATGCTAAGTCCTATGTTAGACGAAAACACGATTCCATAAAAATTTCTCGATAGAAAAAAAATCCAAAGTTACCTCTAACCCGAACAATAAACCGCTGTTGTTCAAAAAATACTTCAAATTAGATCATGAAACTTTGCTTACTAACTGAACTTACTTTAAAGCAGGTCTTATGTTATTTATTTTTATATAATTACCATTATTTTCACTGTAAAAAGCAAATACCTAAACTATTGGCGCTGCCTGCCGCCCAGCACCGCACTCTGTCTCGCTCTCACTCAGTCCGCGAGCAGTATCGTATGAGCGAGATAAAGAGTGAATTTTGGCTGAGGTAGTATAGGCTCTCAACATGCTTCAGCATCTAAGTATGTAAAGATGGTCACCAATCCACGGACCAACACGAGAAATTGTTAAAATGAAAGTATATCATCATCTATCAACCACCATCATTCTATCATAATTATTGAGATATCTGTCCACCGCATAAATGTACCTACGTACCTTAAATTAGCTCGACATGCCTCTTAATCCATTTTATCCCCAGAAACTCGCGCCATAATGCCATAATAATTTTATTCAGATAAAAAAGTCGCGTTGAGCCCAAGGAAGAATTAGTGATTGCAAGTAATAATTCACTTCGGGCCTGTTGGCGGTCCGACTAGCAGCCGCAATCCGTGAAATTGGCCGACCGTTATAAAAAAAATTGGCCGCACATTATTTTTAAAATATGCGGCCATCACCGCTCTTGTTTTTTGACTTAATTATCTTCAGTTTTATTTCTGTAATCTAATTATTTTGACAAGATTAATGGCGACCAGATTCGGTCCTGTAAGTAATTTAACAGCCTGCTTTTGTTGTTAGACTATATCCTGAGAGACATACTTGATTCATTACGATCCATAATATTCAAGTTAAAATAGAATTCGGATCTTTGACGTAGGAAAGTCAATTGATATTGACTACCTAATACAATTTAAGTAATAAACAAGATTTCAGTCATCTGCATAGCCTTTTCCGAACATGTTCTTGGCTTCCAATCTAACTGAATGCAGCTGTTTACAGGGAGCGACTGCCTATCTGACCTCCACAACCCAGTTACTGGGTAAAATGAATGCTCATTACCTAATTTTATTTCTTATCAACTCGTGAAGCGCACTGCTTTGCGTTTCTATCAAAGGGATCTTTCTCGAATTTAAACTTTTTGACACACATGTACCTAACCTAAATGAGAATTTTGTTCAACAATTTCATTACATTTTCAATGGGATTGAACGATGGATAAGAAGGCCAATTCCCGTAGTTAAAAACGTTCAAAATCTAGTCGCAATCTCATCTCAACGACAACCAATGTCAAAAACTTGCCAAAAATTGAAATTGTTTATTGAAATAATTAATTTTCATAAATATTTACAAAAATGAAAAATGTAGGGATATTAGAGGTATTTTTGACAGATTGAGACCGAGATCAGACTGTGAACATTCTTAAAATTTACAATATTAAGTATAACGTGTGGTCAGCATGAAAATCCCAACTTATAAATTAGCCGATAATTCACTTTCAGTTCTTGCCACAACATTTAAACAATTCACGCAAGAACAACGCCACTAGAAACCTAAAGCCTGCGGCTTTAATAAAGCACTTTATAATTAAATTACATTAATATTGATGGAGGCTAGAAAGTACGTAGATAGCGTTACACTGACGGGGTCGAACCCGTTTCGTAAGCCGATTAAAGACTAACGTACACGAGAAATTCGAAAACACTTCAACTTTTGGTTCAGTCTCAACGAAGCGTCCAATAGTCGCGTTACTGAGTGTGCAAACGCGTCGTCAGTTACAATTGGACATCACAGGACAACACGGTGCTGACGACTCGTCAACGCAAAATCCGTTGAGTGGCATGCGGACCGCAGCTTG
This sequence comes from Amphipoea oculea, assembly GCA_945859645.1. Taxonomy (NCBI): domain Eukaryota; kingdom Metazoa; phylum Arthropoda; class Insecta; order Lepidoptera; family Noctuidae; genus Amphipoea; species Amphipoea oculea. Next base: position 17,199,918 of record OX243862.1, read on the forward strand.
TAGGCAGTTTTCGACACGTCGTACACATGTGGTCAACGCGTCTTATGCTCTGTCATAAGTTTATAACTCACATATAGGGGCGGCCCATGAAACGAGGACCTAAAGAAAATCTTATAATTTTTGTCAAAAGGCTTCCCAAAACACCACTGCGTAAGTTCAGCGATTTAAAAGAAAGTCTGAACTAAGGTGAGAGTTTCCAAAAAATATTAAAAAAAAAAATCTAGCTCCTAAACTATAAATAATCGCTAAACATACTTGGGAGCTTGGGAGTGTTTTGGGAAGCTCTTGGATGTAGAATAAGAAAAATCTTTTGGACGTTGTTTCATGATCCGCCATAATAGGTATTTATAAATTCAAACTTTGAATCATTCCACTTGCTGTAAGACATTTTTTTTTTTTTTTTGGATGGGAAATTATCCAATTACTTCTCCCGCTCTGGGCCGATCGAGAGATGTTGGAAGTCTTTTACTGACAAAAACCCACACTTGTTCCTTCAGTTGCCTGTGCCAACAACCCGTGACCCCGGCAGAAAAGACATAAACCTCACATTCAAATTAATTACGAAATTTGATACAAGTTGATGTCGAGCTGTTGAGTCGTTGAGTGTACGATGCCCTTTATTCAACCTAAACAACTGCCAAAATTAATCTGAAGACCATTATTGTTGACATGTAAAACGCATTAAGCGACCCAAAACGCCTGAATCGAAATAAAATAGTCGATAGCGAAAGTCGAATCTGATAGACTGACATACAAATAACAATGTTCGTTTACTTTTTGCACCATGTTTGGTCTGCGGAATATTAATCTATACATCTATACAAATAAATAAAATTGGAGTGTCTGTTTGTAATATTAAAATAACCGCTTTTTACTAAATGCATATGGATGTATACACGGTATATATTCCAAAATAACATTTTTTACAGTTTTTGTCTGTCTGTCTGTTTGTTCTGGCTAATCTCTAAAACGGCTGGACCGATTTTGACGGGACTTTCACTGGCAGATAGCTGATGTACAGTCACGTCTAAAAGTATGTATACATTTGGCTTTATTGAAAGGCGATTTTCTCCTTTATTTTTTAATTAAATTTTATGTTATTACGAAAATAGTATTTTTGAACCCATAGGTTTATGTTAAGTGTCGCATTTCAACGTTGCATTCGTTGTTTCACGAAAAAATCGCAATTGAAAATTGCCAAGTGTATACATACTTTTAGACGTGACTGTACTAAGGCTACATTTATTTTAGAAAAAAAAAAAATAGGTACCTACGAAAAAAAGTCCACGCGCACGAAGTCGCGGGTAACAGCTAGTTTTCATATAAAAAAGAGAACCTACAATTTTATTCGTGAATTAATTGGGGATGTATTTGTGTTATGTGTGCCAAGAGGATTACGTACACGAGTTTCCAGAATTAATAAAAGTTTGTTTATGTAGTCTATTAATAATATTACGTACTTGGAAGTATTTTATGGCTGCTTATTTCAGTAACTGATGTTCAGTTTTTTTAAAACATGTGTTGAACTAAACACCTTTTATTACAATAATTTTATTATGAAACTTTCCTGCTTTACTTACACAATAATACATACGTTTTTTACTATTTTTTTAACATTGACTCCCAGAAGTCTCAGACGAAATTTTATATTTCTATCATATCAGTTACCTTATAAAAGCTTGTACTGTACGTGTCTTGAATGTTCCTTCATTATAGTGCAAACTCAACACTCTATACCAGCATACAAATGTGGCAGAACATCGCCAACTTATTTTACAAAAGAATCTACAAAACATACCTAATATTTAGAACAGAAAATATTAGGAGTCTTACCTACCAAAAAAGGGTCAACATTTTAATGGGTTACGCAACATTGTATATTTTATGAAAATCACGGAACACGGGAAAGATATGCTGATTTGCCCTGTAAAATTTTATTATAAAGAGGCAATTAAAACAAAAATTTAACGTGTGTTTTTCGTGCATCCCTTAATCAAATAAAGCGACAAAATTAATCTGCGCGATTCACCGCTCCCTTCCGCAGCCGGTCTACATACTTGTTTTGTTTGCGGTATACATACTTGTTTTGTTTGCTCCCGTTATTAATTCATCGTATTCATAGAAAGGGTACCTAAAGCATATCGCCTGCCGTTTTGATTGGATTTCACAGAAAGAACATTTTTATAACTCGAGCACATACGTATGATTCAATAACCGTTCGGAAATTCCTTTGATTACGTTATACGAACGTAATATTGTACCCTTTGAATAGATATTTAATATTTCTTCGGAGGCAAAACAAGTTACCCGAGAAAAGTAATATTCACGTGAAATGTCGAGGATGACTTTGTTTTACAAAACGAATTTCTTTTCTTCTATATAAGAAAAAAGCGGATAAGTCACGACGAAGCGTAAGAATAAAGTGAGGCGAGCAAAAGTGGTCGAATCCACGCGGAGCCGCGTCTTATCGAAAACTTGAAACTAGTATGGTTCCTATCCAACGAACGGTTATTAAACTTTTCTTTACTTTAACGAGTCGAACGTCAAATTTCTAGAATAGTTACCGACTTCATATCTTTCTGTAATAGTTCCATCTTTCTTTTCGTTCGTATTTAATTCAATTAGTTAAATGAATGCCAATTGATAGCAAAGTTACAGACTCACTGATTTCTTGGAAACTTTTGCAGTTTCATGGATTTTTCTGGATTGGTGTAGCATAAAGCAATCCAGAGCGAATAGGCAACGATATCGGAATCAGTAAAGGTATCTATGGATATAGAACGTGCCACTACAATGGCGACGTTAATTTAACACACACGGGTAGGACTAGTGGCCAGTAATCTTAAAATTTATAACAACATAAAATGATTAAATTACCACCTGCGCCGCTCGCCGACATATTAAGGCGCTCTCTTTCCTTCAATTCGCCTACTCTTTGAACGTTATTCGTTTTAATTTCATTGGTGCGATGATTCGTGACCCCGGCAAATAACCCTTGTGCTACAGTTCTTTAAGTACAGTTTGCTCCAAGATGCTATTTGAGAAAATCCATAGCAATATTATAAATGCGAAAGTGTATCTGTCTGTTACCTCTTCCTCTTCACGTTTAACCCGCTGAACCGATTTAGATGAAATTTGGTATATAGTTCGAGTCCCTGGAAAGGACATAGGATGGTTTTTAACTTACGAAACTTACGCGGGTGAAACCGCGGGGCGCTGCTAGTTGTAAATTATAATGTTTAATGATATTAAAATATGTTCAAAAAACGAAAACGCAAAGCTGTATAAGTATGTTAAAATAATGCCACCATTAAAGCGCCACGCTGTGTGATAGAATTTCACCTTATGGTAAAAATGAGCTTAAAATTAGCTAAATAAAATAGCAAAACTCTAGCCCCCTTACTAATAAACGTTGTATAGCGTCTGTATAGTTACACAACGCTTTGTCTTCTTCTTTCGAATGCCAAATTACTGACGACTGAAAGAGAGAAATCGGTGTGTAACTATTCATCTGATATAATACGTTTATTTGAACAGTTTATTTTCATTACACAACTACCTACCTAAATTGGGAAAAAAAGTCAACACTCCCTGAGACAAAGAATTTTCTGGAAACGTCTTCAAAATTACTTCTCCTACACGTAGCGGAACCAAATAGACCTGTTCTCAACAAATAGGTCAGCGATCCTTGTTTTCTAGTTCTATCTATGTTTATACTACTAAAATAAAATACAGCTGAAGAGTTCGTTTGTTTGTTTGAACGCGCAAATCTCGGGAACTACCTGTCGGTTTTTTTTTGCATTTGATATCCCAATTCTCGAGGAAGGTTATTTAACATCACGCTAGGACCTTTAGGACCCGAGCAAAAAGAAAAAGAGTCAGAAAGAATGCTAAGTGAAAACGAAGTAGTAGCATGAGTGAGCGATGCGATGCGATGGGGTTGATCGGGGGTAAAATAAATTTCACGCGGACGAAGTCACGGGCAGAACACAACACACACAACAAAACACACACACCTACATATCCTACTTCCTACTTAATCCATACTAATATTATAAATTCGAAAGTAACTCTGTCCGTCTGTCTGTATGTTACCTTTTTTTCGCCTAAACCGCTGAACCGATTTAAATAATATTTGATATAGAGATAGTTTGAATCCCTGGAAAGGACATAGGGTACTTTTTATCCCGATATTCCCACGGGATCAAGACTTATACGGGTGAAACCGCGGGGCACAGCTAGTATATATAATATAATATATAATATTATAAATGTGAAAGTTTGTGAGGATGGTTGTTGCTCTTTCACGCAAAAACTACTGAACGGATTTTGATGAAACTTTACAGTAATATAGCTTATACATCAGAATAAGACATGGAATATTTTTTATCCCGATATTCCCACGGGATCGACACTTATGCGGGTGAAACCGCGGGGCGCTGCTAGTACATAATATAAATTAAAGTCGCTTTTCGTATCTATCTGTGTGACCGCGTTGTTATTTTAAACTACGCAACAGATTTTTATACGACTTTCAATATCATTTGGATTTTTTTCCAAAAGGTTTATACTAGACATGCCACGAATATTCGGCTACTATTCGGTATTCGGTCTATTCGGCCACTTTGTTTGGTATTCGGTATTCGGCCGAATAATAGGTACTATTCAGCCGAATACCGAATACCAAATCATAAAAAAGACACATCATATTAATCAAGATTTGTATTTATTATTAAATTACAATAACTACTTTAATAGGTAAAATTCATCAGTGGCAAGTTATGATGAATAAAAACAAGTTTTTCAGCATTTGATGGTAGCAAACGATTACGCTTTTCGTCGTAAATGATACCAGCTTCAGAAAACAACCTCTCACTATACACGCTACTCCCGGGAGAAGATAGATAAACTTTAGCAAATTTTGAGAGGTTTGGGTAATGTTTTTCGTTTACTGACCACCACTTGTAAGGATCAGCTTTCCGATCTAGTCGAGTCGATTTCAAATAAAAATCCATCTCATTTGCCACAGTATTCTTCTCCACGTTCTCCTCATCATTACTATTGCGCATATTATCTGTAGCAACTAAAACGAGACAGGTCGCAACCTGTTGCATTATTCTTTTCGCACTCGACTAGCATGTACTTTGTGCAGAATATTAGGCCGCCGAATATTCGGCGCTTCGGCCGGTAGCGATGCCGAATATTCGGTATTCGGCCAAATCACTATTCGTGGTAACTCTAGTTTATACGAATAATACATTAATGCAACCCCACATTATACCTCGATGTTTTGTCAAATCGTATCCGCGTGAAGCAGGGTCGGGGTGCTAGTTTTCAATAAACAGGTCAAGCTTAAAATGTCTTATCCAGTAGATAAAACCAGATTGGTCCCACGTTTTTTGTTCGTCGAGAGTAGGTAATGAGCCGTCTCAGTGCTTCGATTGACCGTCCCTTCACCTTCCGAGCCAATTCACTTGCCTTTTATATACTTTTAAACCCTCGGATCTGACTTTTAGAAGGAAGCTGTTTCCACGTGCCGTTGAAACAGAAATAGATGTGTATTTTAATATCTGAGGTATCATCATCATCTGTTATTTTTTTTTAGATTATAATGTCCAATTTGTTAGTTATTACTAATTACATACACAACTGAAACACTAAAATAAGTATAATACAACACTAATAAATTTGACATGTAAAATAATTTTAAATGTAATGCCACTACATAATTATTCTATGCCTTTTAGGCAGGATATATTGGAACTTTAATTTATTGTTAAGACCTGTAACTAACATAATAATATGCCCACAATAAATATATTTTGAATTTTGAACTAGTGTTAGTATCTATATCTATAATAATAGTATGTAAGTTACAAAGGTCTTAAAACTATGTTAGTATTATACTACATACTAAAGTTAATACTACTCTGTCAAAAAAGTACCGGGAAAAGATCAATAATACCTACACAAAATGTTAGTTATACCTACATCCAAACTTATTTTATCGCCTTTAAAGTATGCTCCTTCAGAAACGATACACTTACGCCAACGAATAATCCAATCATCAAAACATTTTTTAAACGCTTTTTCCGGAATTGAGTTTAGTTCTCGACGCGAATTCTCCTTTATGTCTTCTATAGAATGAAAATGGGTGCCTCGAAGTGGTAATTTGAGTTTAGAATAAAAACTTTTTTACAAAAAACACAACAGACTTAAAAAAAACACAACAAATTCATAAATAAAGTCGGTGTCGTTGGTGCCGCATTTTCGTTTTTTGACACCGACTTCCGAAATTAAAGTTATTTATCAATTTGTAGTGTTTTTTTTTAAGTCGGTTGTCTTTTTTGTAAAAAAGTTTTTATTTTTCACTTTTTTGTTGTACCTACCCCACACAAATTCAATTAACATTAGTGCATTGAAGAATTGAAGACACCGACTAGAAGAATCATCAAAATTTAATTAAGAATTTTCTTTTAACTCCAAGCCGTTGAGGAGTTGTACCTTCCATCATCAGCTCATCCACCTGAGATGATGATTATCAGATGCAAATACTTGAACAGCTTTAGAAAATATAATTATGAAAATGGTACTATGTGCCTATAAAATTTGAAGGTTGCCCTCGATTTCCCTGGGATCCCATCATCAGATCCTGACCTGATGATCATGGGACCACTTGGGAGTATACCCTTTCAAACAAAAGAAAAATTTTCCAAATCGGTCCAAGCGTCTTCGAGAAATCGGGGAACATACATAAAAAAAAATAATCTGACGAATTGAGAACCTCCTCCTTTTTTTGAAGTCGGTTTATAAGAGAATAAGGTGGTTGTTCGATGGTATTTGTTGGGTTTTTTGTCAAAAATTCGTTACAAATCATTCATTCCCGATACTTTTTTGACTGAATGTGTAACAATTAGATCAGTTGCTTAAAAATAACAAACAATGATACCAAGTTGTAAGCATAGGGCACTGTTTTTGAAAATATATTTAAGGATTGGCGTTGGATTTGGTCATTTTAAGGATATTGTTGTTCATAATAATATGTTAATACCTTTATGAGTAGTTAAGTAGTATATGAGATAATAATAATAATAATAATAATAATATTCCACAACTATCACACAACGCCATATAGTCCCAAGCTAAGCAGAGCTTGTGTTATGGGTACGAGACAACTGATAAAGATACTTATATATTTCTAAATACATACATATTATAGATAAATTACACCCAGACACAGAACAAATGATCGTGCTCATCACACAAACATTTGTCCTGGGTGGGAATCGAACCCACGACCTCCGGCATAGCAGTCAGGGTCACTAACCACTAGACCATCAGGCCTGTCAAAAGATAACCTTTGGATGGATTTAAAGAAACGAACCTGTTCTTGAAACTACCTACATTATAATAAGCAGATGAACTAGAAGTAAACCAAGACAATTTTCAAGTAATATAACTTAGAATAAGAACGCAAAGTGCTCTGTTCTGGCTTCGGCGATGCACTATAAAAACACACGTGATCTAACTTTGAATTAAACTCATACATGGCGCATACATACCTACCTATATAATTCTACGATTACATCACTACAAGTTTGGAGACAGGATTGTTCCTGGATTGTACGAAACTTTTTGGGATATTGTAATGAGTTTTTAAAATGACTGCCTCCTGGGTTGCCAATATAAAGCATTAGGGTCTTACCTACAAAATACTTATGCAGCATGAAATTTTTATAAATTTTAAAAGTTTCATTTTAAATTGATCTTCTTATTTTTTTAAAACTAGCTGTGCCCGCGGCTTTGCTGACGTGACTGTATTCTATAGTTATTATGAGTTGTTAAATTTGTTCATTAATAATAATGAACAAATTTTAAGCCAGTAAAGAAATGAGCAATATTAAACCAATAATAAATAGATAGATAGACCTGCATATAAAATATTAATAGAATAAATGAATGAATGGAAATATAAATACATAGTTAATAGGATAGAAAATATTTCTAACTTTATAACAAAGAAAATTAATAAAGCGCTCCTCCTCTCTCTTACTTATTTAAAAATTTGCTGTGCCCGACAGGTTCCATAATTGTTTCTATTATTTTTTATTTACCACCTGTAATTGTACATTATGGATTGCAATAAACGATTTGAGATTTGATTTGAGTTAATCGGAACATTAAGTCATATCCCCTACAACATCGGTTGATTATGTTAAATTAAACTGAAACTTGTCAGTGTCTTTGGTTTAAGTATCGATAAATAAGAATGAAAGAAAATATTTGTAATTTATGATCACGTGTGGAACTGCTGGGCAGTTTACTTCGTTGATAATGTAGCTAAAATAGCCGTTCTTGTACGTTATGTCAAGGTTCACTACTTAGCTCCTTGTAGGTATAGCGTGATGATTTTCATTTCAGAAGCTAAATACATATCAGTCTGCAATATTATAACAATTTTTCTTGTCTAATTGAATCTCACAGTAAACTGTTGATGAATACAGACATAAAGAAATATTGCCAATCCCCCATAGCAAATAGTCTGATAATATAATTATAGCCTACTAGCTGCGCCCCGCGGTTTCACCCGCATACGTTTCGATCCCGTGGGAATATTGCGATAAAAACTATCCTATGTCCTTTCCCGGGACTCAAACTATCTCTATACCAAATTTCATCTAAATCGGTTCAGTGGTTTAGGCGTGAAAAGGTAACATACAGACAGAGTTATTTTCGAATTTATAATATTACTAGCTGCGCCCCGCGGTTTTACCCGCGTAAATGTCGATCCCGTGGGAATATCGTCATAAAAAGTACCCTATGTCCTTTTTCGGGACTCAAGCTATCTCTATACCAAATTTCATCAAAATTGGTCCAGCCGTTTGAGCGTGAAGAAGTAACAAACATATAAACACACACACACACTCACAAACTTTCGCCTTTATAATATTAGTGTGATATAGTGTGATTAGTATGGATTCGATGACCAGACCTTGTGCAAAATTTGAACGATCTCTATTCTGTAGTTTTACGTCAATCCGAAACAAACATTCAGACAAACAGACATTATAGAATCGATGCCACACTTCGTAGCAATTACTTTTTACCCGACTGCGCGACGCAAAGGAGTGGTAATGTTTTTATCACCCTATGTATGTATGTTCCTTTGAAGCACTATACAGACCAAACGCCTGGGCCGATTTTTATGATTCACACGTCAATCGATTTCTCTTAGTCCGGGGAGTGTCACTAAAGACATGACGTTAATGAAAATTCAATATGGCGACTACTGGACGCCATATTGTGAAAATGAAAAAAATGAAAGTCAACAAACTATGGCAAGTGGGGTATCGTTGGATAGATAATTAAAAAATATTAGTGGTTTGGGAAGACCGTTTTTTGATTAAGTAAACCGTTCGTGACTTATCAAGCTTTAAAGTACCAATTTTCGTTAGAATCAAGTGTCCCCCGGGTGCGTCTCATATCGTATAAAGTTATTTAGTATATTTTCATTTCAATAACGTTCACAAGATATAATAAACGTGAGATATACCAACTGTTGATATAATTTCTTTACATATAACATTTATATACTCTAAAACTTACTTCGTATAACGTTATTGGATATAACGTTTATTTATACGAAAATCATTAGGTTTAAAATGGGTACATATTTGAATTTCGAAAATTTAAATATCTACGGTAAAAATGTCAATGTTCAAAACATCGAAAATTTAAATATCGAACGACCATAAAACCGAAAATTAAAATAACGTAAGTTTATATTGTCGAATGGTAAGATAACCTACGTCCAATATATCTAAAATCTAATTATCGACAAACATGACATCGAAAGGCTTAAATATCGAAGTACAGATTATCTAATGACGTAAATATCGAAGTACAGAGTATCGAATGTCCTAAATATCGATATTTATGTATATGTTGTGCTACAAAAATTAGTGACAGAAACAAATTGCTGCAAAACCGACACCACGTGGTCTTGTCTGCCCTACCCCTAGAGTGTAATTTAAGCCCGCGTAGGCGCAGAGGGGCGAGGCGGCCCGCGAGCTGAGGCGAAGGTGGCTTTAACGCCCGCCGCCGCGGCTGAGGCTGGCCGGCGAAGCCGGCCATCAAGCCGAAGCTGCGGTGGTGAGTGTTAAAACCATCGACGACGATAAGCTCGCGTGGGACCGCCGGAGCCCCGCAGCGCCGGAGCCGTGACAGAAACCATGCCTGCTGCATGATGCATGCTTGCTTGCACTCTGCATGCTTAAGTAATATTATTTTCACATAATAAATAACTTAAAAAAAACACATTTGTAGGCCGCGCCCGCTCTTGCATCTTATGTCGACGGAGCCCCGCTACGCGGGGCCCCTATTTCTGTGTAAAGGGTTTAAAGTAACCTAACCTAACCTAACACCAGGGTGCCCTTCGCTCTCTCTTGCATCCTGCAACCATGTCTGCCTGCAAGTTCGATATTTTAACTAGTAGGTATTCTTAACGTAAATATAATGAACTAAAGTGTATTGAATGTTGACATTTTGAACTTAGGTATAATGATTATCGATGTTTTTAATCATTAGGTATTTTTATAACTCGGCATTTAAATTTTAGACATTTTATGCTTAGGTATAACAATTTTCGATATTACGATATAACCGATATTTAAATTTTCGATGTTTTGAACGTTGACATTTTACACGTAGGTATTTTAATGTTTGACATTCAAATATGTACCCGTTTAAAATATATATTGGTACCGTCATTATGGTTAACACCCCGATTCAGAGCAATCTGACTTGGACAGCTTAGGTTAGAAAGCCTTCGTGGCTTCATGGCTTCCGAATTATTTCCGTTACCGTTACCGCACCCGAACTCAACGAACGCAATAGACGACGTAGGATGCAAGAGCGAGCAAAGGGCACCCCGAGGTTTGGTTTGGTTAGGTTACACAGAAATAGGGGCCCCGCGAAGCGGGGCTCCGTCGACATAGGATGACATAGAATGAAAAAAAAAAGTTTTTATCATATTAGACTAAATAGGTTTTATGTCTATTGAGTGGTATATCAAACGATTTTATATTAATTGTCTGTTAAATTAGTTACATTAAAATTATATCAATCGTTTATTATATTGACTGATGATTATATCAAATAAAATTATAGTTTCAGTAATTATATCTTGTAAATATTAGACGTTTTGTAATTATATCATATATTACTTACCCGTCCCCCCCTCTACCAACTAAACGGTTGTAGTTAGAAATTTAAATGTTACGGCAGTAGTACCTATATAATATTAGGTCCTTACATATGAAATTGGCGTTTTGTATGGAAGGAACAAAAAGTCGAATATTTTTTAATATAATATATTTAATTAATCAAAGTATGAACCATTGTTTTCAATGCACTTTTGCCATCTTATAGGTAGTTCATTGATCCCTTTACTAAAAAAACCAGTCGGACGGGAATCAATAAAATCTTTGAAGGCGATTTGGACTGCCCCATCGGAGTTGAATTTTTTCCCTTGCAAAAAGTTATCCAAATTGCGAAAAAAATGGTAATCTGTTGGAGCAAGGTCCGGGGAGTACGGAGGATGTCTAAGACATTCCAATTCAAGCTCTTCTAATTTGGTAGCCGTCTGTTGCGCAGTGTGTGGTCTGGCGTTGTCGTGAAGCAGCAGTGGCGTGGAGCGATTGACCAGCCTTGGTTGTTTAGCCGCTAGCTTTTCCATCATGGTTTGTAATTGCTGACAATAGACATCAGCTGTAATAGTCTGGCCAGATTTGAGAAAACTGTAATGAACAATACCGGCACTAGTCCACCAAACGCTTACAAGTAACTTTTTTGGGGTTAATTTTCGCTTGGGGCAGGATTTGGCTGGCTGGCCAGGATCCAACCATTGCGCTGAGCGCTTCCGATTATCGTAAAGAATCCATTTTTCATCACAGGTAATGATTCGGTTTAAAATACCTTCATTGTTGTGCCGGTTCAGTAATGTAACGCAGCAGTCGACGCGCGTTTGCCGGTTTGCTTCAGTCAATTCGTGAGGTACCCACCTTTCAAGCTTTTTAATCTTCCCAATTTGCTTCAAGTGAAATAAAACAGTTTTATCACTAACATCGAAGCCTGCAGCTAACTCGGACGTGGTTTGCGATGGGTCCGCTTCCACAATAGCCTTCAATTCTCCATTATCAACTTGGGTCTCAGGCCGTCCACGGGGCTTGTTCTGCAGGTCGAAATTTTCAGAACGAAAACGTTGGAACCAAAAACGAACTGTGTTTTCTTTTGCAACATGACCGCCATACACATCATTCACCCTTCGAGTCGTTTCCGCAGCACTAGTGCCACGGCGGAACTCGTACTCGTAAATAATGCGATATTTTAAATTTTCCATTTTGTAAAATGAGTGACGCAAACAGAAAAAACAGAAGAAAAAAAACAAATGAATGACGGTCATCGAAGCACAAATACATGAGTAAATAGCTGTACAAATTTGAATTTGGAATTCCTTACCAAAGAGGAGAAATTCGTGATTAAAGTGGCCAGTACGAAAAACGCCAATTTCATATGTAAGGACCTAATATTAGGAAGTTTAAAGGAAAACTATCACACTTAAGTGGGATTTACAACTCATAATAACTAAAAAGAATAAAATAAAAAAAGACGGGTTGCACTCCGGGAGTGCCGGCAGAAGTGAAAACTTGAATATTAACGTTGAAATAACTCAATTATTAATTGAATTAATATAACTCATTTTTTTTTCACTATTTCTGCGTCACTTTTTTCATTAATAGATGCACTTTGTTCAATTTCCATATTTTAAACATTTTATATACACGAGTTTTACGAATACACAGCAGTGTGGCTACTACACAGACGGTCGAGCCATCAGCTGTCCATCCATCCATCCATCCACCCATCCATTGTCGTGTGTCACTTGGTTCACTTCGGTTGGCGCCGCCGTAGAAAGAGAAATCTCTCCTGACGGTCACGTGTCCTGATGCGAGTTTAACATTTTTTACCCATTACAAAAAGTGTGCAACGCCGCTAAAGAAGTTTTCACTTCAAAAAATTAAATTTAAAAAATCAAAAAACCCGACTGCGGTAAAAAACCCAAGTTAAAAAAAAACTTAAAAGCTAAAAACAAGCTCATTTTAAATTAAATAAAAGTTGGAAGCAGGCCGGACCCATACCATTTTTATATTTTCAAACTCAAATGGGTCCCGCCTGCTTCCAACTTTTATTTAATTTAAAAAACTTTTTTACAAAAAAAAAACAACCGACTTCAAAAAAAACACTACAAAGTGAAAAATAACTTTAATTTCGGAAGTCGGTGTCGTTGCTTCAGCATTTTCGTTTTTTGACACCGACTTCCGAAATTAAAGTTATTTTTCACTTTGTAGTGTTTTTTTTTAAGTCGGTTGTTTTTTTTTGTAAAAAAGTTTTTATTTTTCAATTTTTAGTTGTACCTACCCCACACAAGTTCAATTAACACTAGTGCATTGAAGACACGACTCAAAGAATTATCAAAATTCACATAAAAATGCCGGAGATGCAATACATTTATGCATATAACTTCGTACATAAGAATAATTACCTAATGTATTATATACTAAAACCTTCCTGAAAGTATGTAGATCACACTCATGAAAGAATTATCAAAATCGGTTCAGTAGTTTTTGAGATAATCGCGGACATACAAACATACATACATCATACATACATACATACGGGTCGAATACAGAACCTCCTTTTTTAAAGTCGGTTAAAAATGGGCTTGTTTTTAGCTTTTAAGTTTTTTTTAACTTAGGTTTTTTACCGCTGTCGGGTTTTTTTGATTTTTTAAATTTAATTTTTTTATTTCCAAATATATTCAACTTTTAACTTCGTTACTATTTTATTATACAGGGTGAAATTGAACACATGCGACAAATCGAAATGGGAGATTGTACTCATTATTATGAACAACTTTTACTATGGGACCAAACCTGAAATCACGAAAAAAAAATCACCTGTTCCCTACATTTATGTTCGCATAACTCATCAAAATGTAGGGAACAACTGATTTTTTTTCGCGAATGAGTACAATCTCCCATTTCGATTTGTCGCATGTGTTCAATTTCACCCTGTATACCTATAATAATTTATTTATAGAACAATAATTGATTCTAGTTGCCTCTTCCAAAAGGTAGTTTCGTATGGAGAAGAATTGGCAAGAAACTGCACCGTTACTCTTTTGAAAATATATAGAGGACATAAAATATGGTTATATTGACCCCAGTAATAAATTACAAGGTGCCACTGTCAATGAAGACATTTTTCAATTTACACGAACAAAATTAAATTCCATACAATTTTTATTTGATACTATATTAAATTAGAATTTTACGATTTATGTGATGAGTTTCACATTAATTATCTTGTTCTGATTAAAACACGTGTAATTAATTTCCAAGAAATCTCTGAGTAATATTTAATTGAAATTCATATTTGCAATGCAAATATTCGTACTTTGCAAGCATGAATTATTATTTTCTGTGACTTGAAATACAGGGCGGATTGGAAGATGGATGCAAAGCTTTAAGGCGAAGATAGGACAGATAATTTAGAACGATTTAAGCCATGGTTGTCTTAGACGAAGCATTACCAATTTTATTTTACCTAACTTTTGTTTATTTATTTTTTTCGAAAATTCCCAAAATTTTATGTAAACTGCTTGTTTATGGCCAAATTGAATAATAAATGAATTCATTTTCATTTTATTTAATTAAAGTAATGTGTAAGCAATCTAGCAAAATATGTTTTAGGCTTCTAAGGCATTAGACATAAAAAAACAAAAATCAGGTAAAAAAAAAAGACTTCGTCTAAGACAACCATGGCTTAAATGGTTCTAAATTGTCTGTACTATCTTCGCCTTAAAGCTTTGCACCCATCTTCCAATCACTCTGTATATCTTTATTATGTGAAAAACGATAGACCACCGATGATAGAGCAGTAATGGCCCAGTGGTACCGCAACTTACGACTTGTAGGTCGTAGGTTCGAACCCAAGTATAACCCAATTACTTTGTATAAATAATTTCATCACCACTGCCCTCGAAAACGGTAAAGGAAAACATAGAGAAGAAATCGACTTGTCCTAGAACCAAAAATTCGAAGACATGTGACATTTACCAACCCGCACTGGGCCAGCGTGGTGGATTACGGCCCATTCCTTCTCACAGAGAGGAGGCCTGTGTCCCAGCAGTGGGAACATTATAGACTGATTATGCTAAACCATCCATAGGAGTCTACATCAGTGGTATAAATTTAATTATATTATTAAAAGATGTCACTGTCAACGAAGTTCTTTTCAATTTGTAAGAACAAAATTAAATTCTATCAATTTTAATTTGACTCTATATTGAATTAAAATTTTCCACGATTTATTTGCACATTGCTCGCAGAATAGATAGCCGATGTGGCCGAAAGGTTCTGGAGTGGCGACCACGTACCGGAAGACGTAGCGTTGGAAGGCCTCCCAAAGACCTTGTGAAGGCCGCAGGAACCCGTTGTATGCGAGAAGAACACGAAGCGGAGGTGCTTGGAGGAGGCCTATGTCCAGTAGTGGACGTCATTCGGCTGAAATGATGTTGATGATGAATAAATAGGTTTAATACTATGAGAATGAATGTAATAAATCATTTTTTATCGGCTCAGGCGAATAAGTCATATTGCATCTAATATGCCTTTATAATCTACATAATTATATTAAGATTAATAAAGGTACTAGCTCCTGGCCGCAACTTCGTCCGCGTGAAATTTTTGCCCGCGGTTTTATTTCGTTTTCGCTTAGCGTTCTTTATGACTTTTTTCTTTTTGCTCGACTCCTAAGGGTCCTAGCATGGCCTTACTCAAGAATAGGGCTCTGAAATGCAAAAACAATTTTTCAAATACGACTGGTGGCCAGAGTTTAGCGCTTTCAAACTAACAAACTCTTCAGCTATATTATTAATATACGAGTATATTTAACAGCTAAATCCAAATTAATACATACAATTAATAATAGAAAAAAAAAATGGTATGCAAAGACGTTTTGAAAATAACAAGGTACTCGGATTTTTATTTTTCACCTACCCGCACTTGTAAGGTTTTGCAATAACCTAAACTTCCTTTTAAAAAGATCTGCTGAATTGTACATTTTTGGTATAAAAAAATAATTATTACTACTAATGAATGCCAAATTAAATATGGCCGACATTCCTTACGGACACAAAGGTAATTAAATAAAGCAGCTAAAATAAAATAGGAGCTTAGGGGAGGTTATTAACTATACTCACGACCCCTCTCTTAGTTAGCAAAGTTTTAATTCTGTTTTGTTTAATATAAAGTGCAGTAAATTATTACGCATTAAAGGGTAGGCTAATAACGCCAACTGCCTCGCTTATGGCTGCTGTAGAAATTAATAACGGCACTAGTGACGTGAAATGGCTACCGTCATCGATACTTTAGTTTTGGATAATAGTTATAAAAGAAGTTGTTTTTTAACCCTAGCACTCCGTTTGATCATATAAGCCTAAAGAAAAGATATTGTAAGTTTACTCACAAAACATTTTCCTTAACACATAAAAAAAGCAAAGTAAATTAAGCAGATTTTAAGACAGCTTTCTCAAGCCAGCGTGATATTTCACTGTATCAAGGCCAATTAGTTGAGTCGCTGTATCCAGGCCAATTATGATACCTTATTTGAGGTTCTACTCATCAGCATCAAATGGTTAAGCTTATTTAAGTACCCCGTTAGTTACAATGGACTGAGCGTTCCGTATTCAGTTGTGCAGTGAATACTGACCGAAAAGTAGGTACAAGAGAGACAAACCGAAAATGCGGACCAGTAGTTGGACTCTTTCTAGAATTCTGATTGGTCCAATGATGTTTAGACTAATCCTTAGTGTAGG
This sequence comes from Amphipoea oculea, assembly GCA_945859645.1. Classification (NCBI taxonomy): domain Eukaryota; kingdom Metazoa; phylum Arthropoda; class Insecta; order Lepidoptera; family Noctuidae; genus Amphipoea; species Amphipoea oculea. Next base: position 17,216,857 of record OX243862.1, read on the forward strand.
TATATACTTTCATGCTTGTAAAATATCAGCAAGTATAATCTTTAAAACAATCAAATAAAACTATCAAGACTTGGTTTGTCTTAAAACAGAAAAATACATTTTCTATAATTTATTACAAAAAAAAATAGTTTTAATTATTCTTAATTTTAATTGTCACAATTTCCCTTGTGAAGAAAAAAAATATTGATAAAAAGAAATCTTTCAATCTCGGTAATTAAAATTAAAACATTGCGCCTTTGTTATCACAGGCTTGCAGAACAAGGATGGGTATTGGCCGCACACTTGCTTTATTCCTTTCTAGAGAGGGTTCGTAGTGGTGGTGGTGATGATGGAGTGGTGGGTGGACTGGAGTGGAGGTGGATGGCTGGTAGCAGCTGGATGAAAGTTGCCGAAAATCGAGTTGAATGGCGTGCAATAGGAGAGGCCTATGTCCTGCAGTGGACTGCTATAGGCTGATGATGATGAGAGAGTGTTCACTTTTATGAGGCTTGGTTACTACCATGAACCTACTTCTTCACGATACTTCTGAATCATAAAACTACATCTTCTGGGCACGCTCGTTCCATCATAACCTCATGCATCGCTTTCCGTCAGGCGTGATCGAGGTAAGAGCGCGGAGCGGGCCCATTCAGCAATAAAAATAAACTACGCCAGACTATCGACACCCAAAACTTTCGCCACATCCCATCACTAAACGTTCTTTAGATACGTGCTAGGGCGTCGGCGGGGGATTTCCGGCTCTCGGGTGGGTCGCTAATATAGCTATCCTCACTCGGGGCGAGCGGGCGATGTCGCCGGCCTAGCGAGAAACTCATTAAAATTACACACCGGCACAAAAGCATACAGTAACACAGCCTCCCGTCGAATACGGCCTTTGCCGTGTCAATTTGACGCGTCAATTACTTTATTTAACGGCTATAGGCGGTATATTATTGTTTTATGTTAGACTCTATCAATAGAAAATCAATTGTGTCTCATTAGCGGGGATCAAGCGATTAAAGATTCATTGGTATTTGATTAGATTGGTTTAGCAATGAATTACTTGGAAATTATCAATTTTTTTATTAATATAAACATGATTTGTGTTTCCGAGCGCATACAACCCGAATCTCTTCAAAGTGAGAGTGAACAGGCTTCTTCTGGGTAAGCTCACTCCATCTACGACTACGACTTTGTCTCTGTCACCTCTGACCTAGACTAGAATCAAGAGCAAACTCATTCCAAATTAAAAAAAAAAAAAACGATTTTTCTGTTATTTGCTTATTCTGATGTTGTCAGAGCTGAGCAGATTTTTCAGTTAAATCGCTTCACTCTTCATCTAGTTGTAATCTTACAAAGTGCCCGAAAAACCTTTGAAACTTTTACGTAAGCCAGAAAAAATCTACTCACCCAAATTATAATAAACTTATCCGTGTGAAATAAATAGGGTCCAAACACTTTGTATATTAAACCTGAAAAATAAAAATAAAATAAAACAAACCTTGTTTAAAATGAAAGCCTAAAATCGCGTAAAATACAACAAGCAGGAAAGATAAAACGTCTGTATTTAATTGTACCTAAAACCCATATTTCTCCATGAGATATACCCGTAGTCTTTACCAAAAATTAGACGACAGTTAAATTTTTTACGGACCTTTGCCCGACCGCAATGGACAATAAAGCTCAGGCAATCCCGGGGGTATTTCACGGTAGCCCGACGCTTGCAATGAATTCGTTCTGAACAAATTTTAAATATTAGAACGGCAGAAATATAGTTTCTTTGTAGTCTGTTAGCGGTTAAAAATTATATTGTGCTGGACCGAAAAATATGAAAAGTGAAATATGTTTTAAGTTGTATTTCTATGGCCAGTTGGATTCCTGACAAAGAATTGGCCATCCGTAAAACATTAATCTGTCAAGCTCCGCTAATGAGACAATTGTTTTTCTATTGTTTCGTCGCCGATCGGCGAACCGCGCCGCTTGACCGGTTAACTGAATAAGTGCTCATATACTCGAGCGTCACGCGTCGGCGACACGTGCAACTGAATTAATTTGAGTATGAAGTGCAGGCCACATCGCTAGCTAGCGAGCGAGCGAGCGAGCTGGCGGGCGAAGCGAGGCGAGGGTAACTATATAAACTAAGCGAAGCTTTGGTGAGCTAAACTATGTTGGATTCACACCGAAAACTACGGACGGACGGACGAGCGAGCGGGCGGGAGAGCGAGGAGAGCGTTCCGTCTCATGTCACTCGAGCGTCGACTAGTCCGAAGAAGATCGCCAAAGCGGGAGTGAGCGGGCGCACCGGAAGAGACGGGCGGGCGAGCCGAGCGAGCATCATTTCACCTTTTTTCATAATTCGGTTCACACCGCGAACTAAGCTACGCTAACGAGGTGAATGAATAGCATCGCTGGCATCGTCGGATATTTCGTTTGCATCGTTTGTATCGCTGATGTGGCTTATCTTTGTAGTTCGGGGTGTGAACCGAAGTATAAAAAAAAATAGGTGAAACGATGCTCGCCCGGCTCGCTCGCTCGCTCGCTAGCTGGCGGTGTGGCCTGCGCTTGATGCTCCGTCCAGCTGCCATATACAACATGCCGCTCGTGTATGTTGTTGCCGACGCGTCGGCGGCTGCAGTTACTTCTGTCATCGACGCTTGTCGCCCGTGTGTATGCGCACAAACCGTTACTGCTCCACGTCTTCTTTTCCCACAAGAAATATTCTAATTATTATAATGAAAACCGCAATTCATAAATTACCAAGCGTTTGGCAAGAGTGTTGGCATTATTTTCATAGGCTCATTTATAATACCTAGATCAAAAACGCTCTTGGTGATGTCATAATAATTTCTAGATAAGGTACTCTTTAACATCACTCAATTTATACCAGAGGCCCAAAATAATTAATATATAATAATTTCATTGAAACGTAAAACCTTTGTCATACAAAAGCCTTTAGATCTACAGACTACAAAGTTTTCTGTTGTGTACCTTATAACGGATAAAAGTCTACACAATTAATTTAAGTTTATCACTTACAAAGTAAATAGAGATGTCTATTTGACATCGAGACAAGGACTAAGTTTCAGTCAAAATATACGGTTTTTGAAACATAACCTTCGAAAAATTTTCAACAACACCACAAAATTTTGCCCGTAAGTTACAAAAGGTGATAAAGAACCTAAGTGTTGCATTTGAATTGAAGGAGAAGGTACGTGTCTCACGTTATCATCAGCCATATTTTAACTACTGTGAGCGTATATGTGTAGTGTTGGTTATTGCTCAATAGAAAAACCGTTTGCAGTTCAAATCAAATTATAATTTACGAACAAAATTCACACACTTTAGGTACACGACACAACGATACGGAACGCGCGACAGTTTCTAAACGTTCAATCCTCGACCGCCATCGACAAAATGTACTTCACTCTCGTCCAGCGCTATGCTGTAGACTCTGTCGAGCGCCGCTTGGTGGCGCTGGCGTCCCGAATAGTCGAACGATAGACTATCGTATTTCTGACATAATATATTAATAATATAAAAAAATTATACAAAATATTTTTAAATTTTAAACTGATTAGATACTAAAGAGCTTAAGAGATACTTGAGAGCAGTGGTGGCCCAGTGGTATCAGCCGCGACTTACAACTTGTAGGTCGTAGGTTCGAACCCGGACAGGCGCTTTACTTTGTGTAAATTATTTCATCACCACTGCTCTCAAAACGGTGAAGGAAAACATCGTGAGGAAACCGGCATGTCCTAGAACCAAAAATTCGAAGACATGTGACATCCACCAACCCGCACTGGGCCCGCGTGGTGGATTACGGCCCACTCCCTCTCACAGAGAGGAGGCCTGTGTCCCAGCAGTGGGAACGTTATAGGCTGATTATGATAGATACTAAAACAGAAGGTTCTCATGTTTTTCTTGCTTCTAAAATACCGCCAAATTATTTAAGTATCAATAAATAATTATTTATTATTTTATTAGGTATCTAATCCTAGTTTTTTTTTTATAAAATTTATTACAACATAATTAATTATAATATAAAATTTTATTAGGAACCCGTCATAGACAGGAGTAAAGAGATTTTTATCAGAAGATGCCAAGATGGGAAAGACCAAATGTCAAAATTACTTATCTATAAATATGATTAGATAAGTACTTTAAATAACCCCAAACAGCTGATAACTTATTCATTGGTCATGATTGGTCAGCCAACACGTTCAAATTCCCAGCCAAACTTAGCACTAAATCAACTTGACGTAAATCGCGACACCAAAAGGATGGAATAATTAATGAGGTGCATTGCTCGTGACAGTGGCGGAGAATCATTTGGGCCATAATTAACATGTTCTGTTCAGCACAGAGGGCGGAACCGCGGACAATGGGGCAACATGTTTAGACCAGGTCAGTGTATTGTCCGCACACAATTAACTGACAAATGGACGTGCTCAATACTTGATAGATATTATGAATTAGTGTTTTGATTTATTGTTGTGGGTGTATATTAGTGATGTAGGTTGTAAATAGGCTATCTGACATAGGTTTTAAGCGTTTTTTGACTCCGAAGTGTACAGAAAGCTCTAAACTACCAGCGGTCATTGAACCCAGGAAAAAAAAAACATTCCGGGAGTGGAGACAGAAGTGAAAACAAAACACAATCAGAATACTTTGACATATTGGATATACATTAAAACCGAGTACATCCCGAAGACAGCCGAACACATCCGAAGCGGTGTCGGTTACGTTAACAGTGGCGTGAATTCAATGGTTTTTTCCCATCTCAAAAAACGCCCAACGCGACTAAAGAAGTCTTTACTTCAAAAATTTAATTTAAAAAAATGTTTTCCCGTGTTTAACATGCAATTACACAAATACCGAAAAAGATACCGTTCTAAATTCAAACACCATGGAAGCGAGAAAAAAGATAGTAACGCACATAAATCACCTGCACAATGAGTTACTACTGATTAATCACAGATTTTCACCAGATTTTTAATATCTAGCCTGGAAAATATAACATTCTTTTTCATATTTGATATCAGATTTCTCATAAATCAAACCTACTTTCCCCGAAAACCTTCCAAACCGCACATTCTCCGTAAAAAACACCGTAGCGATAGAGGAATTATTTAGAAATCAATTTCGGTCGTGCAGCGCGCAATCGAATCGTCGGCCCGCAACGATATTGGGAACGTAATAAACTGCTCCAAGATTATTTCCACTTGATCCAATACGTACAGATTCTACGAGAATTCTCGACGAACGTCGGTATGTGGATGTTAACACAAACGGTTTCAGTGGGTACTTGGAAGCTTGGCTACGATCAACAGACTTACAATCTTGTCTGTGGTGTAAATATTGGGTTTCATTATGAGGTTGAATATCGGTGTGGTGGATACTTTTTAGGGTTCCGTACCCAAAGGGTAAAAACGGAACCCAGACAGACAGACGGACAGTGGAGTCTTGGTAATAACCAAGACTCCACTGTCCGTTTGTCTGTCTGTCACCATGCTGTATCTCATGAACCATGATAGCTAGACAGTTGAAATTTTCACAGATGATGTATTTTTGTTGCCGCTATAACAAAAATACTAAAAACAGAATAAAATAAATATTAAAGGGGGCTCCCATACAACAAACGTTTTTTTTTTGCCGTTTATTGCTCGATATTAATAACGGCATTAACAGCAACAGGTAGACGCTTGAAATATTTACAGAATAAGCACTTAATTGTATATTCACTTTAAAAATAAATAGTTAAATTAAAATAAATGAAGGCGGCTCCCATACAACAAACGTGATTTTTTTTTATATATGTAGTGTTAAATGTTGTACTGTGGTACGGAACCCATTGTGTGTGAGTCCGACTCGCACTTGGCCGGTTTTTTTTCTTACCATTTCACTGATATTCATTGATTTACAGCAGTGGTAGCTCAATGGTATCGGCCTCGGCTGACGAGTTGTAAGTCGTGAGTTCGAACCAAGGCAGGCACTTTGATTTGTGTAGGTATTTAATTTTATCAACACTGCTCTCAAAACGGTGAAGGAAACCGGCATGTCCTAGAACTAAAATTTTGCAGACATGTGACATCTTCCGACCCGCACTTGGCCCGCGTGGTGGATTAAAGCCCACTCCCTCTCACAGAAAGGAGGCCTGTGTCCCAGCAGTGGGCACCTTATCGGCTGATTATGCTTATGCTTGTGCTTTGAGTGTAGGTATAACGTGGCAATGTTGCCAGCCTTTTGGGCTATTTTCCCATTGACGACAACACGAACGAATTTTTTTATGCCCAATGAGCTCTTTCTCTTTATTTTATACTAGCTGCGCCCCGTGGTTTCACCCGCATAAATCTCGATCGATCGATCCCGTGGGCATATCGGGATAAAAAATATTCTATGTCCTTCCCCGGGATGCAATCTATCTCTCTGCCAAATTTTATCGAAGTCCGTTCAGTGGTTTAGGCGTGAAAAGATAACATACAGACAGACAGATAGACAGAGTCACTTTCGGATTTATAATATTAAGTAAGTGTGAATGCGTGTCCATACCGTGCTTGACTGGGTTCGAACCCATGACCAACCAACTCGTAAGTCGGGGCCGTCACCACTGGCACACCACAGCACTACGACGAATATTTTATAACAATTTGAATACCATAAAAGCCTGGATGACGGTTTTATCTCCTAAACCAAACAAGCATACATTCCCTCAATAATCCAGTCCTATCGCTCTAAACACTGTCCCACATTTGCACGTGAAACTCAAAGGGTGTGCTGTTTTAATTTGAATATTTGCAGCGCAGGAGTAGTTATCATAATATAGTGTTCTGAGTTGTGGGTGTTCTGGTTCGGATGATTTTGACCGGGAGATGGACTGTGTTGGGGGCTTTCGGTTTAGTATTTTGCATATTTGAGGATTCCGAATTCGTTTTAGTGTGATTTGAATGGAGTATCGCGCTACAATTCGTAATATAGACTGTGAATGGAAGTAGACCTATGAAATAATTTTGATACAAGGAACTCATACTCAGTCTTGTGGATATCACTTAAAGTACCAAGATTACTTTTGAAGTGAAACTTCTTTACGCACGCTTGACTTGGGGAGTAAGCTGGCGAACGCGTTACGTAAGCGTTACGAAAAGTGTGAACGGGCGAGGCGAACGGGAGTTGAGTGGGGGATATAAGCAAGAGAAAGCGGTGCGCGCGCACATTTTCTCTCTCTCTCTTCCTTTCATAGCCAAATACGTTTGAAGTTTCACTCCAGTCGTGTGGTCATAAGCACATTCGGTTTTTTAATCATCATAAACATATACCGCGTAAGATACACTTTACAAAAATCTTTACCCTCCTTTTTAGCCTTGCCGCAATCACTTAAAAGCGTTTTTTTTTCTACCCCTAAATGTAAAAAAAATCCATCCTTCTCCCATACCATTTTTAAATTCAACTCGATCTCCCACAACAAGCAAAAACTCCTTTCAACCAGATTCAATTTCATCGAAAACACTCTGGAACCAGCCCATCTCATTAAGTATTCCCGATAGACTATTAATATCCCACACTGAAGGTGCATTCGTCGTTCAAATCTTATAGCTCTATGAATATTTCGGCGCGAGCATAGTGCTCAGTTGCGTCCGTATTCAATGAGGCAGTCGCGATTCACTGAAGGAGTGAAGTATTTCATATTGTGCAATCTCTTTCAACAGCAGACAATGCGATACGCGGTGGAACGCATCACTCAACGTCAGCCTAGACGTGTATTTTTACATCCTCGCAATACTCAAGGGAAAATAATTTCTATTGTCAGTAAACAGAGGCTTACGATCGGCAACTACGAGGTACCCACTGTTTATTTTTTCGAGACAGAAATTCTGAGAATTCGTAATATATTTCGCTGTGCGTTATTTTACGTCAGTCAACTGTTTTTTTTGTGTGTTAAGCAGTTTTATTGCTTTTCAATGTTACTTCGGTTTTGGGTTAGAAATTGTTTTGAAGAACGTCTTACTTTGTTTGGTGTGTGTTCTAGAGAATCATAACTTTTGTTGATAGATCCAGAAATTCAATCAAACTTCGCGCAGTAAGTTAAAAGTTTTTAAAAATGCAAGAGAGTGTTAAAATGTTGAACTTAAAAGCTCCCTTTCCACTGATACATATTATAATGATTAATCTTTCTCTAAAATAACTGAGCTTTGCAGCTAAAAGCATTCTGTATAAATTTACATACATTCATTCTAGGGACCAATGAGCCAATCCTACTCTCGCATAGGTTTAACGGCAAAAAAATTACGTTTGTTGTATAGGAGCCCTTAAATATTTATTTTATTTTGTTTTTAGTATTTGTTGTTATAGCGGCAACATCATCTGTGAAAATTTCAACTGTCTAGCTATCACGGTTCATGAGATACAGCCTGGTGACAGAAAGACGGACAGACAGACAGACGGACAGACAGACGGACAGACAGACGGACAGTGAAGTCTTAGTAATAAAGTCCCGTTTTTACGCTTTGAGTACGGAACCCTAAAAAAGTTAATTGTTTTCTTATTCATCTAAAAAAACGCATTATGTACAGGCACTTGACATGTTCAATATTTATAAGCACTCTCTAGTAAATACAGCAAACTGCTTTCAGTAACATTTACCTCTAAATGCTCACTCCAACCATTTCAAGCCAAGAACGAGTTCAACATCTACTAAACGGAATCATTAATCAACTATCAGGGAGCTGTAGCAGAAAATAAAATATGGCAATTCGTAGTCCACAGAATCCTGCTGTCAGCTCCTATGATGTATTTGAACGTTTTCATGGGAACCAGCGAGCGCTTTGTCAACGTCCCCCATTAGGGGTCATCGCTCATGGCGACCCCTACCGTCGGACCCCGGTTTTCCTTAAGATTTATGAATATCGATTCGAATTATTGTAGCTATTAAGTCTGTGATAGAAACAAGACTCCAATTATGTTGGGAAGTCAATTTTGGGAGGATATTTGGGTTGGTTTTGGTGGTGGTAGATATGTGTTTTATATTGTATGAAGTGTTTAACGTAGTAGAGGATATATATGTAGATGGAATAAAGGATGACACTTTTCTATTGTCACACCGTTAATCTTCTCCGTTTACTGATTATTGATACCTTACACTGAAAAAAAAAGTAGTTGCCACAATCAAGATTTTGTTTAGATTTACTAAGTAACTTGTTTGCATCTGAGCCTATCAAGCACAATGATCACAGCTGCTATTTTTATTTGATCAGTGTAACAGTGTTTGTATGATGTATTTGATAAACACAACCAAGGAACTTATTTAGCGCAAACATTTAGCGCAAGATTTGATCAAGTTGTATGATTAATACAATTAATTACAATGACAGATGCTATCAAGTCAAATCAACATAATAAAGTTTCAATGATATTTATTGAAGTAATCAAAATGCTTGATTGACACAACTAACTTACTTTGTTGTTTTAACTCTTCTACAATCATGTCATGTTAAGGGTAATCAAGAAACTTGTTTGGGCGTTCAATCATTTGAACTACATAATATTGCTGAAATCATGTCGTGATGATCAACTTAACTAAGGTTTTGATTAATCTAAACAAGATATCGTCAATCAAGCTAAAAAGTCACTTGATTGGAGTGCATTTTTTTCAGTGTATGGTTATTTGAGTCATAATCAGCCTATAATTTTACCAGTGCTGGGACATAGGCCTCCTCTCTTCGAGAGGAAGTGGGCTATAACCTTTTTTTTTTTTTTTTTTACCACGCGGGGCAGTATGGGTTGGTAGATATCACACGAGGTAGAATTTTTGGTTCTAGGACATGTCAGTTTCCTCACGATGTTTTCCATCACCGTTTTGAGAGTCGTGATATAATTATTTACAAAAAAGTAAAGCGCCTGTCTGGGTTCGAACCCAAGACGTAGGCCCCGACTTACGAGTCGTACGTAGATACGACTCGTAAGTCGGGGCTATTACTAGGCCACCAATGCTCTGCATTATTTATGGATAAAAAACTAATCGAAGTAAATTTTAATGGCAAGCAAAAACACTGGCAAGCAATAACTGAAAAGCATTAAGCTGTTGCAAACTGCTAAGTATTTTCGAACAAGGAACCAGTTCGTGTAGTTCATGAAAACGAAATTGTGAAAGGAATTTTGTAACGACGACAAACTCACAATTTTGAAGTAAGTACTGAATGTAACCCCTGAAAGTTATTGCCATCGTTAGGAACATAGTTCCATTTTATCACTTTGAATGTCGACGATAAATACAAACGAATGGTTGAGCGACGCTCATTACCGCCCAGCACTCGAAACTCCTCGTAAAGCCGCAGAAGAGTGATGCAGCTACCAGTAATGGACGGACAGAGAACGAGTGCCGGATCAAGCATTACTCCCACTTTGAGATCGCGCACATCTGAAGCAAGCTACTCCCGTTTATGTGCGCCTCGTACTCATTCCCCTCCACGCGGATAAAAACGGAAATTCTCTCAAAGACAAATCCTCATAAATCCCTCTCGCAATTTCTCACTTTTAATACAGCCCTACTTCAATAATTATTTTCATCGCAGAGAAAATGAAAGCCGAATCCGGCGTCGCACGCACGACAGATGGCAGCCGCACCTGGCATTCGCAACTTTCCTTTTCAATAAATCCAACCGACATTCGCACGACATTGTTCTACCGGAATATATTCAAATTATGATTTATTATTATGAAATGTTAGTTCTAGTAATAAGGGGAAGTTTGCACGCTTATTCTCAATGTTAATTAGGGGCGAAATGAAAACCGTGTAGACAATGTAACGATTATCCGGTGGTACGTATGCGAACCGCAGAATACAATAGAAAAGTTTATTACGGTACCCGCGGGTGAAGTCAGGTTTCTCGTTAAGAGGTAAATATTTGCAGAGAGCGAAGCAACGTGTGAGCACGAGTAAATAATGAAGCCTACGTCTCGTAACGAGATGAATGTTTGCGGACTACCAACGAAAGTAATTATGAGTTTAACAAGAGTTACAGATTAAGACAATTTTGTCAAAAACTCGTCGTCAACTTTGAACCCGACTCGCGAACTCTGATAATCTTGTTTCTGAATGATTATTTTTTATTTAATTATCTATACATATAAAATTCAAAATCCTGACTGACTGACTGATATATCAACGCACAGCTTCAACCGCTGGTCCAATAGACATGAAATTTGGAGGGTGTGTTCTTTGTGAAGAGTAGGTATCCACTAAGAAAGGGTTTTTTGAAATTCCACCCCTAAGAGGGTGAATGGGGGGAGGGTAAAATTTTACGTGGACGAAGTCGCGGGCAGAAGCTAGTATCGTAATACAACAAGAGAACCGCGAGCTTTAAGCAAGTTGGTATTGGCAACACTGCGAAAAGTACCTACAAACAATAATATTAAAACGTTTCAAAACTTAATTTTATTGGTCTCGTTATAAAAAGTGGAAAGATTTACAAATAAAATTATCATTAATTGAACTTTATTCTGAATTTATAATTGCGTCTAAAGAAATTATGAAAGTTATAAAATGTTTGCAAACACGAAATTTAATAATCGAATAAAAGACAATTGAGTTTTCACGTGTACTTAAATAAATGTAAAAAATATAGTACAAAGGTTAGTCTTTTATTAAATTTCTTTAATAACGGGCCAGACTATTGCCTTTTTATTTGTACTAGAACAGCAATAGCAACTGATAAAATTAAATAACTTTTGTTACGGCACTCCGAAATACTTTTAATAAGAACTTAGTTTTATATTTGGGCTTAGTAACATGGTCACTGACTTTTTATTGCAAAAGTAATACTTTTTGTGCCTGCGTATTTGAAAAAGTAGAAATTATCTTCTTTGAAAAATATAAAAAGGTTTTAGTATTCAGACTATTCAAATTTAGAAAACAATTATTTAATAATATCTTCAGATGTAACTATGTACGTAATTAGGCCACTTTTATTAAAATAGAACATTCAATTTAACTTGGCATATCTTTAGCGATTACAACACAGACAACAACACAAAATACTTAATTAAAAAACCCCAAAACACCGAACCTTTCGTTAAAAACCCAGCATTTATCTCAATAAAGAAACATAGTGGCGAGAAAGACGGACAGTCCCGATAAAGTAATCCCCCCGACCCATACTTCGTCACTGTCCGATCCTTCGATGCCACCTATCTCCGGCAGTCCGGCTTAACGAACGTGTACAAATTTAAGGATACACAGCCATGTGGTTACAGCCCTAAACCGGAGCTTAATCCTCGGTTACCGAACAAAAGGTTCTGGCGTTAATTCTTAACAAGCGTTTGTCTTAATCCTGATTGTATAGAAATCCTATTTAAGTTTTAATGCTGCCGAAAAGTTTTGGAGGCTTTGGTATTCGGAGCTGAGTACCTACTTATTTACTTAGGTTGGCGCTGTTTTTCGCTATGGGTCAACCGGAATTCTATTATCGTTCATAGATTTGATAGGAATCTTTCAAACGTATTTAAATGTATGTATACAACGTGAAACTTGATTCACCGTTTTCCTCTAAAGGGGTCATTGTACTCATCATTATGAACAACTTTTACTATGGGACCAAACCTGAAATCGCGAAAAAAAAATCAGCTGTTACCTAAATTTTGACGAGTTATGCGAACATAAATGTAGGGAACAGCTGATTTTTTTTTCACGATTTTAGGTTTGGTCCCATAGTAAAAGTTATTCATAATGATGAGTACAATGACCCCTTAAGAGGAAAACGGTGATTAAAATTTCACGGTGTATTATAGCCTAAATGTATGGCCATCAATGCTACACGCATGGCGACAATGCCTTTTTTTTTTAATTTGAGAGTTTAGTGAAAAATAATATTGAATGATGAATTCTGAGAAATTTTCAGCAACATGGATTTTCACCTAGGCTGCTTGGGCTTCTTAAATGTTGCAACGGGGTCACACTAACACGTCCTCAAAGGAATTCTTTGAATCACAAGTCACCCTGTATCAGTATATCTTATGTGGGCTGAACCCTTTATTATTAAGGTCACAAAATGTTAAGTAAAACTCATTTCTAGCTCATCCTTTACAAGTTCGTGAACTACAACTAAGACACACAAGGCCTCAAGAAGTATAGAGTTTCAATCAGGACTCGGTTTACTCTGTCTTGGCGAAATCTAATCCATGGCTATGCCTACATAGGAACATTCCTGATGTTCCTACACATAGTTTGTAAATGAAGTTACAAGTTCTGTTAAGTTTGTCTTGGAATAGGATATTATGCAATCAAGGAACAACAATGGTGTCTATTTGGTAAGAAAATATGTCTAGTAGTGTACTGTAATACCGTACATTGTAGATGATTACAAAGACAAAATAAAAACGAATGCAAATAATGACTTCGAATTTATAATCTTGAAAAGTGATTGTAATCGCACTATTAAAGCACCTTTTTTAATTACTATCACACTAATATTAGGTCCTTACATATGAAATTGGCGTTTTGTATGGAAGGAACAAAAAGTCGAATATTTTTTAATATAATATATTTAATTAATCAAAGTATGAACCATTGTTTTCAATGCACTTTTGCCATCTTATAGGTAGTTCATTGATCCCTTTACTAAAAAAACCAGTCGGACGGGAATCAATAAAATCTTTGAAGGCGATTTGGACTGCCCCATCGGAGTTGAATTTTTTCCCTTGCAAAAAGTTATCCAAATTGCGAAAAAAATGGTAATCTGTTGGAGCAAGGTCCGGGGAGTACGGAGGATGTCTAAGACATTCCAATTCAAGCTCTTCTAATTTGGTAGCCGTCTGTTGCGCAGTGTGTGGTCTGGCGTTGTCGTGAAGCAGCAGTGGCGTGGAGCGATTGACCAGCCTTGGTTGTTTAGCCGCTAGCTTTTCCATCATGGTTTGTAATTGCTGACAATAGACATCAGCTGTAATAGTCTGGCCAGATTTGAGAAAACTGTAATGAACAATACCGGCACTAGTCCACCAAACGCTTACAAGTAACTTTTTTGGGGTTAATTTTCGCTTGGGGCAGGATTTGGCTGGCTGGCCAGGATCCAACCATTGCGCTGAGCGCTTCCGATTATCGTAAAGAATCCATTTTTCATCACAGGTAATGATTCGGTTTAAAATACCTTCATTGTTGTGCCGGTTCAGTAATGTAACGCAGCAGTCGACGCGCGTTTGCCGGTTTGCTTCAGTCAATTCGTGAGGTACCCACCTTTCAAGCTTTTTAATCTTCCCAATTTGCTTCAAGTGAATTAAAACAGTTTTGTCACTAACATCGAAGCCTGCAGCTAACTCGGACGTGGTTTGCGATGGGTCCGCTTCCACAATAGCCTTCAATTCTCCATTATCAACTTGGGTCTCAGGCCGTCCACGGGGCTTGTTCTGCAGGTCGAAATTTCCAGAACGAAAACGTTGGAACCAAAAACGAACTGTGTTTTCTTTTGCAACATGACCGCCATACACATCATTCACCCTTCGAGTCGTTTCCGCAGCACTAGTGCCACGGCGGAACTCGTACTCGTAAATAATGCGATATTTTAAATTTTCCATTTTGTAAAATGAGTGACGCAAACAGAAAAAACAGAAGAAAAAAAACAAATGAATGACGGTCATCGAAGCACAAATACATGAGTAAATAGCTGTACAAATTTGAATTTGGAATTCCTTACCAAAGAGGAGAAATTCGTGATTAAAGTGGCCAGTACGAAAAACGCCAATTTCATATGTAAGGACCTAATATCAAGCAATGCATTTTATCAAAGGTTATTTATGCCTTGCCTTGTTAACTTTTACAATATTTAACACAACTAACTATTTACATTTGGTACTAAAATAAATGACTATCTAACTTAATGCCTATTTAATGAGTTTCATTTTTAGGAAGTTGCGTAATAAAAAGTCAATATAACGTTTTTATTCCAAACGTTTTTTTATGACATACAATGAAAAAAAAAATGTTTGTCAAATAATAAGTTATTAAAAAAAAAGTTTATCGGGTAATTATTTTTTTAAGTGAATTATTTGGCAAACATGTTATTGTATAATGATGATATGACAAATCATGTTTTTGCCCATCGTTGCTTGTCAAGTAAAAATTTGTAAATTGAATTTTGGAGTTATCCTTCTCCTAGACAACTTCTAAAAAGCAAGACAGAGCTTGTTCGTTTTAGTATAAGGTTGCAGTCGGGTTTTTTAATTACTTTTTTTTTATGTTATATTTTACTTTATATGATAATAAGTTAGCCATAAGCCATTCTAATCTATTCTATGAAAACACCGATTTCTTTTGTTAGTGTTACATCCTACAATTGGTTTGGGGATAGATAAAATTAAAGTTGAGGAAACTTATTGTAATATTAACAATAAAAGATTGAGTAAACTTTTATGTTAATGAGGATATTAAGTATGTTTTTATTAAATGATAACATTCTGCAATGAAACTGCCAATTTTTAACCGACTACTAATTATCGATATGTTTTATTATACACCCCATCACTAGAAGCTACTGTAGGTGCTCTAAAGGGAATAAAGTTGAATATTTTTTATTGTTCCCCTTTGAGCACCACGGCAAAATATTGATTGGTGCTCTAATGGGAATACCTTTGGTGCTCTAAAAAAAGGTGCTCTGAAAATAGGTGCTCAAACGGGAATACTCCCCTTTTCTTACCGAGATAACAGTTACACACAAAGTTAAAGCATTTACTTCAAATATGCATATAAAAGGCACTTTTTTTAATAAAGGCGAAAGTTTGTGTGTGTGTTTATATGTTTGTTACTTCTTCACGCTCAAACGGCTGGACCAATTTTGATAAAATTATGCATGGAGGTAGCTGACACCCTGGATTAACATATAGGCTACTTTTAATCCCGATATTCCCACGGGATCGAAACTTATGCAGGTAAAACCGCGGGGCGCAGCTAGTTGGACATAAAGCAAATTAAAACTATATATTGTATGATTTAATCTTTGTTGAACTACAAATAAAAAAAAATGCTTTCAATTTCCAAACGAAATAATACCTTAGTTCAAGCTGCCATCTATCCGGGCCAACGTGGTAACATAACTCACATTTACGTGTTAAAAATGTTTGTCTATTCATCTTAATAAAGGCGGATCGGTCCGGTTGGGATCGTACGGTATCGTACGGGTTCGTATGGGATCGTCCGGGATCGGTCGGCCATCGGATACTAATCCTACCCGCTCCTCAGTCAATGTCGTGACCGCGTTCGCCCATTTGCCGCCCGATGGCCAATGGGATTATTTGACACATGTTTGGATTTAGTATATTCGGTTGCGTGATGTGTGAAGATTATTCTTTCGCACTATTGTTGGAGTAGAAAAAAAGTTTTTAGGTATTCTTTGAGCTAACATTTCAGGGTCGTTTTATGACACAACCATTATGATAAATATGTATGTAGGTTTACGTAGGTAGTTAGGCAAATGCATGGGAATAAAATCTATCACATTTTCAAAGATTTTTTTTTAATTTCACCTATCTACATGAATAGAAAGGCTTAGAAAGAAAAATTTAAGGCAATCATGTTTCTTTCAGGATTTTCTCGGTTTAGTGATCCTTATGTCCTCTTTCTACATGCTCAAGGATGGAAATAGGTTGGCCCATTCAGGCTAGGGATCAAACGACTCATGAATATTTTAGAACTAGCTATGGTCTTGGCTGGGGAGCATACAAAACTCTGCGAGGGGGGCCTCGCAGAGATTTTAATTTTCCAGGTTAAAAAGCACCGTAGAGATCTTTCAGATTTAAACTTGCCTCTTCCAAAACATTTCTTTTAGAAATGTTTGGAAAAGGCCGGGAAACGAAATTTTGAATAAAATTATTAATGACCATTTGATATGAATTTGATTTTAGTATTGGCTAATATAGATTTAAGACCTTTGTTACAAACAATTATGGACAATATTAATCTGAAATAAATATATTAAATTTAATTATAACCTATATAAATAAAACAAAGTCGGGTTAGTTACACCATTTATAACTCAAGAACGGACCGATTATTATGACCAGAATAACTATTAAAACATGGGAAAATTTCAGGATTTTTTTTTAAATAATTCATTTTCTCATACATTCATCCTGAGGCAGTACGAAGTTCGCCGGGTCAGTTAGTTTTTTATAAATATCGTTTTCGTATTCGGAAAATTAGTACAAAAAAAAACAAAACTGGGAAGTAGAATGAGATGCAAAAATGTTTATTTTTAACCTACTTATAAATTATAAAACATCTAACCAAGGTACTTATAACAATTACCATCAAAACACTTTTTGTGCTCATGATTGATTGACACAACACACAACTATTTTCCATGGCCACTCGCGTGACCACGCTCACACAATTCCCCTGTTTCAGTACAAAATACACAGTTTATTTAATATAATTCTGTGCAACGTTTCAGAAAAGGTCATCGGTGAGGTTTATAAAAAGAAACATAGGCACGTGTGGCATGAAATAAAAACAATTTGTTTAAAAGAAACCGTCGGGGCGAAAGAGAGTCGTTGAGGCAGGCGACCATAAGTAATGGAGAGGTTGAATATTTGTCCACTGACCCTCTACAAAGTCCTTAGCGCGTGAAATTTTCATCGGGAACACAGAATAGTACAGAAGGTCGACTCTATTCAACGAACGAAAACGCACGCACACATCGACACGCTTCACGTGGAGCGAGTGCAAGCGCACTCGCGGCTGGCGTTCAGCTGAGATAGACTGACGCGTCTATGAGTATGTGCGGTGTGCTTATTTTCCCCGGTTATAACGACCTGACCTTCTGTATTATTCTGTGTCGTGTTGAGAGCTTTGTATTATACTAAACTTGAGAGGCGTTGCTGCCTATTGACGTTCTAAGCTTTCATGTCTGTTGCCTCTTTGAGACGTCTATCATGCTGTTACGATTTTCGGTCGGGTCAAGTGGCTTTTGTTTTACGTTGTGGTTGTATAGAATTTGGAATGTCTTACAAAATAATACTGCCCCGAGTATCGCGGTAAATTGCAACGATGAAAAATGGCGATCTGTTGATGTTGTAGCCAATGTACAGACGCCAGCAGATGTGCTGGCGCTGGTGATTGGGAAAATTTGACAGTTTCGGATAGCTTGATGAAGCTATCCGAAACTGTCAAATTTTCCCAATCAACTTTGAGCCTTATGCTTTAGTGATAAAGTTGAAAATCTATTAAAGAAATTTGACTGTACTAATATCAAAACGATACACCTATAAAATTGAAGTGTTACTTTGTAATGTCAAAATAACAGCTTTTTACTAAATGCATTATGAAAGTATATGTATACGGTATTTAAAACAAAAAAAAAAAAAACAGTTTTTAAAATTTTTGTCTTTCTGTCTGTCTGTTTGTTTCGGCTAATCTCCGAAACGGTTGGACCGGGACTTTCACGGACAGACAGCTGATGTTATAAGGAGTAACTTAAGCTAGTTTTATTTTGGAACAAAAAAAAAATTAGGGTTCCGCGGCAATAAATTAAAACCCATGAAATCTATAATAATCGCGAACGAAGTCACGGGCACAACTAGTACATAATATAAACGTAGGCGTTTAAATACTAAATAGGCTGCAAAACTCCTTTTAACAGCGTTTCCGTAGTTAGGTAAAAGCGGAAGCGATTATAATCAATAAATAACTTCGTCTAGTTGAATCGTAAAACTCGAAATTGGACAGCGAGAAAACCATTTTCCGTAGATGTATTAGTAAAACGGAAGTAACTTAGAAAATAAGCCTCCTCCCCTCTAACAAATCAGAGCGAATAGTCCAATAAAACGCGACCAGCCGAGCGTATCGTCTAGATGTCCCCTTAAAAAGTTAACTTCATATCATGCACCTGGACACACAAGAAAAGTAGAATTAGGGGAAGAGACTGAAATAATTTCAGTCATAAATTCAACTTTTATAACTGGCGCATTACGTGGCAAGGTCTGACTCCTCAGACATCAATATAATTTAACTTTTTCCTATTATCTTTATGCTGACGCCGTTATGTGGCTCACTCACATATTGCAGAGCGAGCGTTTTTGTTATAATTTCGAATTTACTCCGCCTTCCATGCATTTTTACCAAGCTTAATTTTATTCGGAGAAGGTAGGGATCCAAAGTTTGACTCCAATTATTACTTTGGAATTAAGTTACACATTGTTAAAGGGAAGCCTAACCACGTACCAAGTTAAGTTAGTTAGTTACAGCGCCTATGGATGCGTAGTAATAAAGTTTTTCTGTACAATAAGCGCCTAGTGGATTTCTTTATGAGATTTGTACCTATCTCTCTCGTTTTTTGTGGCGAAAATACTTTTATATTTGACATGACATGTTTCAGCTGTAGGCTTTCGTATTTCGTGTTTTGTGTTGTATGTGTAGCCCCCGGCGTGCGTTAGGCTCTGTTACACATTTTATTTGATAGCAATCTTTAGGGTGTTTCATAAGTAGAACGATCTACTTCTTTTTTATAGTATTGTATTTCTTATCTCTGCTCTTAGTTTATTATATGTAGATTGAGCTTATGTATGTAATGTATTCTTTCAACCTGTCTAGACTTGTTTTACACCTCCATTAGAATACATCTTACATTCAGTACTATGTATCTATCACTTTGGAAATCTTTTTATTTCTAAGAAATTTTTTTGACAATACAAGAACTGTGAGGTACAGGTGCCATTCGCATTTCTTTCAAATTTGGCTCGTGGTTTTACACACAACGGCTTACTCCACCGTGTAAGAAAAAATTAGCTATTTGCTCTGAATAGTGAAACTTGGGTTTTCTGCTTTTTTAAGACTTTCTATGTAATATTTCGATACCGGAAATATGAAATAACGTAAGGGACATTTTGTCGAAAATGAGTTATATATATCATTGGATTCGTAATTTCTTGCTCTATCGATTGGTATATTTAAAATCTCAATATCACAAAAAAAATGTCCCTTACATTACATATTTTCCGCAGGTCTAGACCATTTTTTTTACAAAAACTGGCTGTATAGGACGTTTTAAATTAATATTTTTATAAACACTCATGTAAGTCTCTTTACTCACAGTATTTGGTCTTTACATAAAAAAAAAATCGAGAACATTTTACAACAGGTCTTATACATTAGTGTTCCCTGAGTAGGTGCAAATACCATGTCCCTTACGTTAAATTGTGGCTCGAATTATCATAATCATATTGACCCATTCGTTAATTCGTCGTTCGTTCTAGTGTATTGTGTGTCCTTTAGTCTGTGCTAAATAAATGTATTTTCTTTCTTTCTTTCTTTTTCTTTAATTTTTCAGCATCGAAAATAATTGACCTGTCCTTTACATCTAAAACTTGACAATGAAAGGTGACAATGTATGTGTATTAAGTATATAAGCAGACCACTCATTGTACGAAAAGTCTATACAATGCAAAGTCAGCTAAAACTGGAAATGTTATATAACTTGACATGTCGTCGTGACTAAACAAATATTATTATACGTCTCTGTCACACGCAAAACAGTGCAACATTATACAGGGTTACAGGGAAAGTCGAAGTATTCCTTGAAACGGGTTATACTAGAGGTCATTAGCAACAAATTAAGTCCAGTTAAATAGGGGTCAAAACTGGATGGTTACCAAGCTGTGTCGGTTCTTCGATTTCTAGAAATTTTCTGACTTGTTACCAAAAACAATTAATTATGAAAAAACTACATCTCTAAACAATTAATTGATACTTTTCTGAAAGCTGAAAAATTAGTAACCATTTAAAAAAAATGATTGCCCAAAACTTACATAATCTCAGAAATAAAAGGTCTTTAGTAAATTAATTAAATAAAGAAGTAATAATAATAATTTATTATTATAATTATTTACTGGACTAAATTTGTTGCTAATGACCTCTAGTATAACCCCTTTCAAGGAATACATCAAGTTTCCCCGTTACCCTGTATACCGTGTTTTCTTCCTACATCGAGTTGTTTTTCTTAGTAACGTAAATGTTCTTAGAAAAGATTCGCACAGACAAAATACTTAAATAATAGAGAACTTTGAAGGTGTATTCCCGCAAATTATGGTTACAAATATCTCACAGTCATATTTTTTAACTAAATCTATACTGATAATATAAATGCGAAAGTAACTCCGTCTGTCTGTCGGTCTGTCTGTATGTTTTGAACCAATGTAGATACTTTTTTTTGTAACTTAACAAACAAATACATGCTCTAGCAAAATCAAACAAAAATCATCGTCCTATAACATCGTATCACACACAATCGTCCTCATACATAACATAATCAGCCTATAATGTTCCCACTGCTGGGACACAGGTTTCCTCTCTGTGAGAGGGAGTGGGCCGTAATTCACCACACGGGCCCAGTGCAGGTTGGCTATGTCACATGTCTTCGAAATTTTTGGTTCTAGGACATGCCGGTTTTCTCACGATGTTTTCCTTTACCGTTTTGTGAGCAGCGGTGATGAAATAATTTACACAAAGTAAAGCGCCTGTCTTGATCTTCGCAGGATGGCTGGTAGCAGCTGGATGAGAGTTGCCGAAAATCGAGCAGGGGACTACTATAGGCTGATCATGATGATGAAAGCGCCTGTCTGGGTTTGAACCTACGACCTACAATTCGTAATTTGCGGCCGTTACCACTGGGCCACCACTGCTCTCAATCGTCCTCACAAATGCAAAATACCGATACATTAAACATTTCCTGGAGTCACATTAAGAACAAACCTAGAATGGCCCTCGGCTATACTGTTCACATTCGCATCTTAACATCGGAACACCGTTTTGCTCTCAAACACATCGTATCGCGACTCCGACGTCTCTACTAGCCAACTTCGAGTCAAAGTTCCCTCGGGCAAAATCTATAAGAGTGTTTTGCCACATGATCGCTTTCACGATTTGCCAAGAAAATAAAGTAGAATCGAACAGGAAACTAGTTCCCACCACAAGTGAGTTGATAAAAGTAGATATCTTCGCAGCGTTCTAACTTCGCCAGTGAATAATAATGTTACAGTTGGCGTGGGAGATGTTTAAGTTTAATGTAAATGCTTCGTATATTGGTAGGTGTCCGTTTGAAGTAAATGTTCACACAACCTTATAAATTGTCACTTTGTAGGAAGAGTTTGTAACTTCTCTTTACCCGACTGCGCCAGAGGGAGGGTTATGTTTTTCGAGAGTATGTATGTATGTTTGTATGTATGTATAATTGTTTGGCACGCTCTGCGGCCTGAACGGCTCGATGGATTTTAGCTTGAGAGGTGTCGTTAGATTCGTATTTACTGTGAGAGTGACACTGGGTATCAATCAATCAATCAACTCAGCCTATCGCAGTCCACTGCTGGACATAGGCCTCTCCCAGACTGCGCCACAGCACCCTGTCCTCCGCCTTCCGCATCCAGTCTACCCCAGCCACCTTCTTTAGGTCGTCCGTCCATCTAGCTGGGGGGCGTCCCACACTACGCTTGCCGGTACGCGGTCTCAACTCCAGGACTCGCCTGCTCCACCGGCCATCAGTCCTTCGACAGACATGGCCAGCCCACTGCCACTTCAGTTTGCTTACTCTGCAAGCTATGTCGGTAACTCCGGTTCTTTTCCGGATAATTTCATTCCTGATTTTATCCTTCAAAGAGACTCCGAGCATAGCTTGCTCCATAGCTCGCTGAGCGACCTTGAATTTGTGGACCAGCCCGACCGTCAGTGTCTACGTTTCAGCACCGTATGTCGCGTATGTTTGTATGACGCTGCAACAATGACTGTCCAGATCCAGAATCAGAAAACCAGCCCCATCCAACTGCTCAGGGGGGTGAGACAGGGGGATGTAATATCCCCTAAATTGTTTACCAACGCGTTGGAAGACGTTTTCAAGACGTTGGACTGGACAGGGTATCAACATTAACGGCGAGTACATCTCACATCTTCGATTTGCCGATGACATCGTCATAATGGCATAGACGTTGGAATAGCTATACCAAATGCTGCACAGCCTAAATGGAGCCTCCCGGCGGGTTGGCCTCGGCATGAATTTGGACAAGACACTGGTTAAGTATATCAAAATTTTAAAAAAAGCAAAATGGCGGATTTTTGGCGCCATAATATATTACGTCTGTTCTCGTTGTTCCCATTAACGCTGTCGCCATTGAATGGGTAGGTACAGCGGAACTCAATATGCCTTAAAACATTTTTTTTTCTCAAAACCTATCGGGTGGCGTATCAAAATAAAGGGTTTTAAAAGGTAATTACAAAAATATATACAACTTATATGGTTAAGAGTAATTCAAAGTGATAAATCGTAAAAAAACACGTACCAAGAACTAAATCGTCTGCGAAATCTTTCACATTTGTAAACTAAAAAGCTGGAAATAAAATAAAGTAATTAAAAAAAATAAAAACCCGACTGCAGTCTTATACTAAAACTAACTGAAAAGCTAAAAACAAGCCCATTTCAAATTAAATAAAAGTTGGAAGCAGGCGGGGCCCTTACCATTGTTATAGTTTCAAACTCAAATGGTTCCCGCCTGTTTCCAACTTTATTTAATTTAAAATGGGCTTGTTTTTAGCTTTTCAGTTAGTTTTAGTATAAGGTTGCAGTCGGGTTTTTTATTTTTTTTTAATTATTGTGTGGTGATTTAGTATTTTCCTCCTGTGTCCGTACATTTTACACAGGTTTGAATAAACCTAGTTCGGGCGGATCGCTATCTAACACTCTCCGAACCATCACTACTTGCACCTGTAATAAAACATATTTTAGTTTTAGTTTATTTTTAGGCACTATAATTGTATGAAATTTTTTTTACTCTTGGCTAAATATAGGTACACCATTTGTAAACGTTTTTATTAAATAAATTCTTATTATTAATATTTGTTGGTCAAATAATAATTTTTGCTTCATCACCATCGTATAGGTACCTAAAAATTAATCAACGACATGTTTTGAAGGCTTATTAGTACCTAAATTTGCACGAAACTACTCACCCGAAACTTGCGAAGCGTCGATTTTAAATAAGTATTTTTTTTCTATATGCAATTTGCACGAAGTTAATTTATTTGTGGGCGATTTTTTCTATAGTTAATTGCATAAAATTCAAAATCTGCCAATTGCCTTAAACTTGATTCAAAATCTGCCAATTGCCTTAAACTTGTTTCTGAAATTGTCGACTCTCACACAAATAAATTAACTTCGTGTAAGTCATAAAATTATAGAATAAATAATATTATTTAAAAGTGACAAATTGCCAGTTTCGGGCGAGTAAGTTCGTACAATTCGACTAATAAGCCGTTTCGAATCATCCGGTTGTCTTATTTCGTACAAGCATAGAATACGTTGTATACCTACGTGGGTATCCTTGTGAAAACAATTTCGAAAACAACAAGGAAAGCACAGATTCAATTATATTTATAATATTTGTCTCAAGAATATACACAATTACTTGTCTCCTAGTTTGTTCATATAATTAAGAGAGTACACAAGTAGTTAACAGAGTACCTACCTAATTGAATTTCTGATTATTTTACGTGCTGTAGTTATTTCCTCGTTGTATAAAGAAAATGTTGTTATAAGGTGGTGTGCGGTTAACCTCCCGCATGCGGGGCAACAATATGCAAACGAACTGGTTGGACAATGACATCCATAAATGACCAATAAGAATGATGTCGAAAAACCTTCCAAAGCCTGCGAATGCAATGTATCGTCTAATCAAAAAATCTTTCGTTTTCGCCCATAACGAACCATCCGAACAGTAATCAATATAAAATATCCCCGCATGCGGACATTGCATGCGAGACAGTATAATCTCCCGTACATATTCCATGGAGTTGCTTCATGAAAATGAGCCCTAGGTCGAGCATGACTTCGTTGGAATAAACCGCCGGAGCTTCGTGAATATATCGCTTAATTTTAATTAGATCTTACTAAATTAGATGATTATACTGCGGTCAAAATTTGACTTAGAGATCGTTTACATACAACGCTCTTCTTGGCCTAGTGCACGCAGAGAAGGTGTTTCAAAATTAACCCAAGAAACTTTAAGAGATGCTTTAGACCATCGAACTGAACAACTTTCACTATGGGACCAACTCTGAAAACACGAAAAATAATCAGCTGTTCAATACAAAAGCTTAATACCTACTTCACCAAAATGTATGTAACAGCAGATTTTTTTTCGTGATTTCAGAGTTGGTCCCATTGTGAAAGTTGTTCAGTTCGATGGTCTAAAGCACCTCTTAAAGTTTGTTGGGTTAATTTTGAAACATCTTATGTAGATGGCTGTGTACCTACTGTAAATAGTTTCTCTCTAGTGACTACTTACTAGAACCAATGTAGCCGACAGTCGTACTGCAACGGACACATTCTGCGTCAAACCCTTGAAAACGTACCTATACGTACTAAAGATGAGCTGAAACAACATCTTGTTAGATTGTTCCCTGTAATTTTGTCATAGATACTGCAAAAAAGTTATTTGTTTATAGTTTAGTTAATCCCTCAAGTGTCAACGATACACCATATCGCACGCTTAATAATAAACCGGAATATGTCAAAAATTAAGAATTCCCACTTGTTAGTAAAACGAACTAACTCCGATTAAAGAATCTATATGTAAAATCCCGCCATGCGAAACAAACTAAAATGGCTGATTGTTAGATCACCCCGTTCTTTTCTACAAAAGCACGCGACAATGCATTTCATGCGATTACATATTATGTACATAAGAAAAAGTGCTCGAAATATCACCGGTACAGCGTATGTACACAACAGTATCATTGTTCTATTGTCATTGTTAAAACAATGACTTTACTGCGCCCATTTAACTATGACGCATGGGGTGTTTCGACAGGTAGGCGGGCGAACGTGTGAGAGGTAAAAAAATATATGTAGCAGCGACTTTAACTTAACGCAAAACTTAGGAAGTGCCTACAGCAGACCATGGTTTTTCTTTTCAAAGGACTGATTACGAAGTATAATTTTTTGTGAGAATCAGTAGTCTAAAAATGTTTACACGAAAGGAATGCACACTGAAAGGTTGATAATGGATAGTCCATAAAGTTAAATATTGTCACCATACTTACACCACCATACATTTGAATTTAACAAATTAACCCAACAAACTGAAAGAGGTGCTTTAGACCATCGAACTGAACAAGTTTCACTATGGGACCAACTCAACTCATTTTAATGGTTATTTTTATAAGTTTGGGACATCCCAAACTTATAAAAATAACCATTAAAATGTTCCATACTAATAATTATTGTAATTATAATCTATATACCTATCCATCTATCTACAAGCCACTGAAAACAGAGCCATAATGTCTATCGCTTGCTTATGTATACGAGTGCATGCTAAGAGCCGACAAGGCTGAATGATGGATGAAGGCGGAATCCCGACAGTTCAGATAATGTCTGCGGAGCGGAACGATCTCCGGGCCTAATGAATTTTTCATATAACTCTTAATGTGCCCGGGTTTTCTTTGATGCAGTTCTGGTGATAGATGTGTCGTTTCACTTGTGTGAACTCGGTCAAAGAGCTTCCTTTCTATTTGGTTGAAAGAAAGCAGAGAATAATCTATCTACCCATACTTAATATTATAAATGCATAGGTGTGTCTGTCTGGCTGTTACCTCTTCAAGCTTAAACCGCTGAACCGATTTAGATGAAATTTGATATAGAGATAGTTTGAGTCCCTGGAAAGGACATAGGTTAGTTTTTATCCCGATATTCCCACGGGAAACTTGTGCAGGTGAAACCGCGGGGCGCTGCTAGTACAGTCAGCATCAAAAGTTGATTAACACTTCAAATTTTTTAATCTTAGTTATTGAGCAAAATATTTGTTCAAAATTGCAGCAGAAGATTTTTTTTTAGAATATATACACTTGTCTATTATGTGAAAGCTAAAAATCAGTTTATTGAAAAAAGTTGTTGTCAATTTAATAACATGTAAAAATGATAATGTTAATCGACTTTTGATGCTGACTGTACCTACTCTAATAATAAAGCTGAAATTTGTTTGTTTGTTTGAACGCGCTAATCTCTGGAAATGCTACTCGAAATTGAAAAATTATTTTTGCATTTGATAGCCCAATTCTTGAGAAAGGTTATAGGCTATTTAACATCACGCTAAGAAGTCAAGCAAAAAGAAAAATAGTCTGAAAGAATGAAGAAAACGAACTAATAACGCGGGCAGGCGATGCGATACGACTGAATGGATCGGGAGAAAAAGTAATTTCACGCGGACGAAGTTGCAGGCAGAAACTAGTATTATAATAAATCCAATATTAATCTACAGCATAGAAGAAGATCTAACAGATTTAAGATAAGTATTAAGAACTTTGTTTATATTTTGAAAGTAATTATCCTTCATTAATTTCGCCTCTAAAGGTACCATCGCGGATAGTGGCGGTGGACCACTTTCAACCTTATTATCCAGTGCATAAGGGCGAAAAGTGGTCGACCACCACTGTCCGCGACTGTACCTAAAGATAACTTATTAAAAACAACTACCGCACATAAATTACTCTACGTAAAGAACCTACAAACTGTTATAGGATAACAGCAAGGCTTTAGGCTTATGACGTCATTATTCTAACTGCTGGCAGTTACAAGAAGCAATCAAATGAAATCGTGCATGTCTCAATTGAACTCCGAATAAAATTAAAAAGAAGATTCCAATGAATACCAATGAATCACCAAACGATATGCAGTAAACCGCAATCTAATTCACAAATCGTACGATACCGTTTAATATTCCCTTTACGATCTCCCTTTACGAAAACAAATGTATGATTTACTGCAAAATTTTACTCTTCGTTATCAGTTAGGGGCGGTTGATTTACAAGGCGCCAGTTCGCGGGCTGAACCTACCGCGTTATCACTACACCACGAAAGTAATCGGAGACGTTTATCTGTTCACTCTTAACTCACAAAGGAAACAAAACAACAGTCGACCCTAAAGAAATAACCCTGATAAACAATATTTTAAAGTTACGCGCGTAATAACATTGTAAATACTAGCTGTTACCCGTGGTTTCACTCGCATTCAAGGGAAACTACGACATGTATGCATGTGAATAAAATTTATTCTGTAAGTACCATCCCGCGACTTCCGAAATATATGCTACTAGCTTCAGCCCGCGACTTCGTCCTCGTGAAATTTCACCCTCCCCCAATTACCCTCTTAGGGGTGGAATTTCGAAAAATCCTTTCTTAGTGGATACCTATTCTTCACAAAGAACACACCCTCCAAATTCCATGTCTCTAGGGCCAGCGGTTTAGGCTGTGCGTTGATATATCAGTCAGTCAGTCAGGACTTTGAATTTTATATACTTATAATAGAAGATGATGAATGCTCCTAATCTGCGTTCGCTATTTAATTGCCAAAAATGTAAACAAATGTGAATTAATGGAAAAATAACCTTCATTCCTACACAATAAAGTTCAGTTTACGCTACAACTTCAAACAATTTTATAACTGTTTTAATACTGTTTTATTTATTATTAGCCTGTGATGTCCCAATGCAGGGCAAAGGCCTCCCTACTCTCTCATGAGAGAGTAGGGGTTTAGACAAATTAACCCACCGCGCTTGTCTAGTGCGAGTTGGTACCCACCAACTCGCACTAGACAAGCGTGGTGGCGGTCCACTGTACACCCGTACAGTGGACCGCCTGACTGGGTCCGTGGGCGCCGCCTTTGACGTGCTAGATATTTATCAGCCGCCGCCCTGAGTTGATATCCTGCACTAATATCGAGTGTTCCATCCGAGCCTATTTTTTAATAGTGTTAGTCTTAAGAAATTACTATGACCTTATGTGCATGTATGACCAGATGTATGAATATAAACGAGGCAAAAGATGATCGTAGTAGGTGGTATTCTATAATTTCTACCCATGTGAAGAAGGTGTGAGTTTATATAAGTATATCCTGTGACAATCTGCAATACGTAGCTTTCCACAGTGAAATAATTTCCGGAATTGGATCAGTAGTTCTGAAGATTACTCCCTACCTATTTACAAAAGTCACACATCTTTATAATATTAGTTTTTTTATTTGGAGCAACCTTTGTGCTAAAATGTTTGTGTTAAAATGTATCTAATTCCGTCCCAAGAAACATTCTAACTTTCTCATTTATAATATTGTAATTAAGGTTCTATGACAATCCAAATCCGTCGCAAAAACAGCTTTTTAAAACACTTTTGCGGACTAATTATGAATGTAGATATAACTTTGTCGAGAACCTGTCCTTCCCCATTAATCTTTCGCTACAGAAATTGAAAATCAAGGATGGCAGGTCGAGGAAAAGCGAACGTTTTTCCACGACGAATTAATTAGGGAGCTGGGCGGGCGCTACATTGAATTTCTCGGCGGCCTCTCGATTCCTTTTTAAACTACGCTATGTGGGTGATTCGGCGGTAAAGCAATCGGTTACGTGACACCGTACTTTTCTTTTGTTGTAAATATTTTTTAATGGAAGATGTCTTTTTGAAGTGAGACCATTTATCACTTAATTTTATAGAAAAAAAAAGACCACGACCTCTGAGTTTCTTTCGGCATTTCTTCTCAGATCAGACTTCTTTTTCTTCTTTTTCTTTTCGGATCAGTCAGTTAGGAAATCGCTGCCATCTAGATTTAAAATAATATTATGATATTATTATGCATGTACATGTGGTAATCGAGTTTTGTTGCTGACCGTACTAGAAATATTTGCACCACTGATAAATCGAATATAGTGATACTAAAATTATTTTACCATGTTATTATTTAAGTAAGTACCTATATTCTGGCAAATAAATAAAATTTCATTTCAAAATATTGACATGTAAAAGTGATATAAAAGATCTATTTACAGAAATAAACATTTCATTTCATTAAACTTTTTTCACTCAATTTGTGCGTATCGTTTGTTGTGGACGTTTAACGTTTTAATACATAAAATAATACATACTAGATCCAAGTCTCTACAAAATATAGCCAACATTAAAAATAATGTAGATGGGTCAGATTAGCTTATTCAATAAAGCCTCTTTAAAACCCGTTGATCACAACCCGACCGTATTCAGCTCTCCGTTAACACAGTTTAGTGACACAACAACCTCAATGGCTTTGTCCTATCAAACAAAACCCGAAAAATAAATAAACGGGAACAATATGTTATCGCCGAGCGTTTCGCGATATTAATGCCCAGTTTTACGTTATCAGTACGTGTTTCGGCTTCCCGGGTAGTCACATTCATCAATCAGGGAAGTGAACTCGTTACCGAGTTTCCCGAAATGGCAATGAGGTCGAATATGTTTGTAAAAACTTTTTAGATCATTCACTTTCGCCTGAAAAGGTCTGAAAGTTGGGAACTATCTACATAGATGCGTAACTAGTGTGGCACGTGACTTATTTTCTTAACAGCGGTTTCCTTTTTGTTTCAACTATTGGTTTTTCTTGTGGAACGATTGTTTTATTGATTTCGTGCCATATGTGGGAAAATTAACAGTTTATACACAGATATAGATAGACCTAGATAACGCAAGTATCACGAACTGTATGAAAACTAAGCGTGCCACCTTTTGACTACCTACTATGACGTCACAAGCTCGCGTTCTCTCGCTCACGCTCACCCAGCCAACAGTACGCAGGACTGAGCGCGAAAGTGGCGGCTTATGATTTTCGTACGTAAGCTGGTGCGATTTTTGGCACGCGAACTAGTTGCTCTTGCGTTATCTAGGTGTATCTATATCTGTGAGTTTATATTATATTTGACCTATCTTGCTAAACGTGATGTTACATTTTTGAATAAACTACGTGTCTAGGTAAAAGATTATTTGTTTTTGAGAAAACTCGATCAAAGAGATGTTATTGCTCTTAAAAAGGAAATAAAATAAGTTCCATTCGAACTTTATCTCCAGATAACAACGTAACCAACGTCCAATAAACTTCAACAACAAAAAGTCAAGACTCTTCGCCAGGAAATCCTATTACCATTCCTCCAATAATTCGGCAAACAACGGGCAGATTGACTGCCCTTTTACGTTGTATCCGGAACATTATTAACACGTTCCAAACGGCGCTATAAACAAAAGGGATTATTTAATATAAATTGGAAACAGGAAGTTAATCAGAGTCGGCAACAGACGGCGAAACTAAATGGGTCAGCCGTGCCTGAGACTCGAGCATCGAGCAGCTAGCGTCTCAACACTGCCTTTCAATTGCTCTAAATTAGGTAAATAGTCGACCCTTGCTGAATTAGCTTTTATTAGCTCAAGATTTTCTGTTTGAGCTTTTGTTGGCTTTGTTCGACAGATTATGTTTCAAGTGCAATGTGAAAATGCTTAGTATTTTTTTCCGTATCAGAAAATACTATTACCGCCTGCGTCAGGCGATGTACGTCGCAAGTGCTACAGTTCTGATTTTTTTAATACTACGGTAAAAATTAACCTGTTCTGGATATGTTTTTGTGTGACCACTATACAGCAATAGGTTGTGATAAAGAGGAAAACTAAATAGGTCCGACATGCGTGCACGCATCAAGCGCAGTAGTGTCTGAACACGATTACACGACCTTTCTTCGACTTCTACTGACCTTCTCAGAGAATCAGATAGGAAATGTATCGACATTTCCTATCTGATTCTCTGAGAAGGTACACGTCATATAAAAAAATAAGCTAGATTTAATCGTACATCTAGCTTATTTTTTTATATGACGTGTAAAAGTCGTAAGTATGAAGCTTGAAAGTGGCACAGGTAAGTAACTGAAAAGTTAGGCCTGGCCTATTTCTTGGCCAAAGAATTAGCATTGCCATACAACGTGGCAATGCTGCCAGCCTTTTGGGCACTGTTCCTGTTGACAGCGATGCGGACGAATTCTTTCATGCCCTATGACTATTTTGTTTATTTTTTCAAATAATTGTACATATTATTATAGTTTGTACTTATGTTAGCTTATATTAAGCAAATATCTATACAATCACAGATGACTAACTGAAAAGTTGTGTGGAAATCAGTTGTCATGGTATGGACATGTGTTACGAAGAAATGAGGATAATGTCGTGAGGAGAGTTTCGAGTATGGATGTCGATGGCTATAAGAGTAGGGGAAGGCCAAAGAATCGATGGATGGAATGTGTGAATGATGATATGGTTAGAAAGGGGGTGACTACCGAGATGACGACTAATAGAGAAGTATGGAAGAAAAAGACATATTGCGCCGACCACAAATAAATTGGGTTAAGGGCAGGAGAATGATGATGATAATGATGACATGTAAAAGTGAATCCTATTTATAAAATACACAATTATATTTCACTAGCTGCGCCCCGGCGGTTTCACCCGCGTAAATGTTGATCCCGTGGGAGTATCGGGGTAAAAAGTAGCATATATGTTAATCCAGGGTGTCAGCTAGCTCGATACAAAATTTAATCAAAATTGGTCCAGCCGTTTGAGCGTAAAGAAGTAACAAACATATAAACGCACACACACACATATTAGTGTGATTTGATTGTCTCTAGGCATAGATAAAATCCAATCTATGGCTCAAAGTAAATAGCCGACCCTTATTTAGGTAGATAAGTTATTATGTAAGCAAGCTCTAGAGTGAATTCTCTCTTGAAAACAGCGATTTAAATTAATTATTTCGCAATCAAATTAGGGCGCCCATCTGCTCTCATTTTAGACGCGAAATTTTTCAATTTACGTCTGTTTTTTATTAACCAAAACTAGTTTTATCCTTACATAGGTAGTATAAAACAAAGTCGCCAAAATGTCTGTACGCGCATAACTTCCGAATAACTGCACCAAATTGGATAATTTTTTTTTTAAGTAAAAACTTCTTTAGCGGATTTGTACACTTTTTTGTAATGGGTAAAAAATGTTAAACTCGCGTCAGGACATCGCGTCAGTACACGTGACCTGATCGAAAATTCTTAAGACGGATGGAGAGTACACAGCCGGTGCGGCGTAGGAGAGGAAGTATCCCCCTCTCTTTCTACGGCGCGGCGAAAATGTATGCCTGCTTTTTCGTTTAGGCGGCGCAGGGCGCTTGCGCGAATGTTCGTGTGTGTTTATGTTATGCCACGCGCGTCCATGGATGGTGACAGCTGATGGCTCGACCGTCTGTGTAGTGGCCACACTGCTGTGTATTCGTAAAATTCGTGTATATGAAGTGTTTAAAATATGGAAATTGAACAAAGTGCATCTGGAGTGCTTTTTTTTTTTGTTGTGTTCGGTATTGCCAAGACAAGGTTTTTATGAAAGAAAATTTCGGTCATTCGAAAAAAAAAACTGCATCCGTGCGAAGCTGGGGCCGGCCGCTAGTTCTTGCATATTTTATACAAACATCGTTTCATATACTATTCATGCGTTTCGCTGCCTACCAAAGTATATTATACTGCGTTATATCTAAGTCGACAACACCAACTTTCCTTGTCAAGTTGTTTAGGAATTCGAAGTATTTCATCTCATTAATAATGCCAAGAGGATGCTTGTGCGTGCGCCCATTCTTGACTTCTTATAAATTTATGATACCAATATAAATACTTTGTAACTTGCTTTTGATCAAGTGCTCAAAACTCAGGTTGTGGGATAATATACAGTACGCGTAATATCGCTCAGTGTATCGAAGTTTTGGCAATAAATATCAGGCAAAGTCTTCAACGCAAATTAAAGTGAGATGTGCTCAGTAATTTAGATTTGAGAGGCATGATATAAGCATTGAACACCTAAGGTACGCGGGATTTCATATGCCCAGAGTGCTTGCGTTGTTCTACTCCTTGTGTGTAGGACATTCATACTTACCTGAGCCGATGATAAGGACTGTGGTGGTGCCAATTGTCAAAAACAAAACCGGTGATATTGGCGACAAATGTAATTATCGACCGATTTCCTTAGCCACTATAGTCGCAAAAGTGCTTGACAGTTTGCTGAACACTCAGCTTGATAAACATCTACAGATACACGACAACCAATTTGGTTTCAAGTCAGGACTTTCTACTGAAACGGCTATACTGTGTCTGAAGCAAACTGTCAAGTACTACACGGATAAAAATACGCCCGTTTTTGGGTGTTTTCTTGATTTATCGAGGGCGTTTGATCTGGTTTCTTACGATATTCTATGGCAAAAATTACACCAAACAACGATGCCCGAGGTACTAATCCGTACTTTTAAATATTGGTATGGGAACCAGATCAACGTTGTGCGGTGGTCAGGAGCGTATTCGACGCCATACAGGTTGGAGTGCGGCGTGAGGCAGGGGGGGCTGACATCGCCGAAACTTTTTAACCTTTATGTGAACGCGCTTGTGGAGGAGCTCAGCAGCACACATGTCGGCTGCCATATTGATGGAGTCTGCCTTAATAATATTAGTTACGCGGACGACATGGTGCTGCTGAGTGCGTCTGTGGGTGGACTGTCGCAGCTGCTTGACATTTGTGAAAAATATGCTGGACAACACGGGTTGGTGTACAACATAAATAAAAGTGAGTGGATGGTCTTTCAGGCTCGGGGAAGGTCCCTAAGTCAAACACCTAAAGTTAGATTGCATGGCTACCCCCTTAGTAGGGTAGAACAATTTAAATACCTTGGGCACTTGCTGACCCCGGATCTGAAAGACGATAATGACATAGAGAGGGAGCGTAGAGCGCTGTCTGTTCGTGCGAATATGATAGCACGCAGATTTGCTCGCTGTTCAAGAGACGTGAAGATCACCCTGTTCAGGGCATTTTGCACGTCCTTCTACACGAGCAGTCTGTGGGTGAATTATACGCAAAAGCAGTACAGCGCTCTACGCGTCCAATACAATAATGCATTCAGGGTGCTGTTGGGGCTGCCTCGCTTCTGTAGTGCTTCGGGGATGTTCGCCGAAGCGCGCGTGGATTGTTTTTATACAACCATGCGCAGGAGGTGCACATCCCTGGTGCGCAGGGTGCGGGGCAGCCCGAACAGTATCCTGAGCGCTTTCGCCCAGCGATTTGACTGCCAGTACATGTATCACTGTGACATGGTACATGTACGGGCTAATGTGGAAATACTGTTTTAATTGTTGTGTCGTGTTATTGTATTTTTATTTTTGTATTTTTATTTTATTTTTGTATTGAATTTGTATTTGTATTAGTTTATTTTATAATTGGTCCATGTTGGCTTTTAATTAAATAAATAATAATAATAATAATAATAAATAGTGGTATTGAAGTTGCTCTTTTGTTTTTATTTCGCAATGTTGCTGCAGTGGAGCAAATTAAAAGCTTTCAATTTTTTATATGAATTTAAATCGAAATATCAAATGAAAAAGATTGATTTATTGAAGCTAAGGATTCGCGATTGGAAAAACACATTTCAATTGGTAATCCGAAAATACAAAATCTATACAAATAAATAAAATTGAAGTGTTTATTATGTCAAAATAACTGCTTTTTACTAAATGCACATGAAAGCATATACGATACAAAACAAATTTAAATTTTTTCTCCGTCTGTCTGCCTGTTTGTTCCGGCTAATCTCCAAAATGGTTGAACCGATTTTAACGGGATCTTTCATTGAAAAATTGCTGATGTTATAAGGAGTAACATAGGCTTGTTTTTGTCCCGGTAATACGTTTCTTTCCGACATCTACGCGGGCGCTAGAATCAATGAAGAAACCAAAAACAAAGACAGGAGTTAAGGATAGAAATTATGCGACTAACACGAGGGTTTTAGTAGATAAATGTTTGCAGGTTGACGAGAAAGTTAATGGGAAACCCAGCAAATAGCACTCACATGTTACCTTAACTAGCCAAGCATTCACTCCACCAGTCTCTAATCCGAACATACACGTACGAATCAGAACATTCTAAAGCTGTGTACACATCCGATCACTTACATTGAAGTAGCACAAACAATAGCGATAATCCCATTCAATAAGCGGTTGACTATCGATCGACAGTCGATAGCTGAAGCCGAGCCTGAGCGATGTCCATTGCAAGGCCGACACAATGCCATACAGCGAGCACTGGACCTAACCAAAGCTGCTTATGGAAGCAGTTTGGATACCCAAAGCCACGGATGACCGAATTTTGTAAATGTTATTAGTTTGATAGGGGTAATGAGGGGCTTGTGGCTAAGTAATAACAGCCGCACGGGTCGATCGATCAGGTTAAGCTACGCTTGCCGCGGTTGGTCCGTGGATGGGTGACCATCTTCATATACCAAGACCACTCCGTGCCTCGGAAAGCACGTTAAGGCGTTGGTCCCGGCTATCATTCGTGGATCTTTGGCCTTTGTATCCTGCTTATGCGTACGAAGTTTCATTAAAATCGGTTCATTCATTTCAAAAAACGAGGGCTTTGAAGTTTGTATGAAATGCCGTACGTCGTAAACGCTCTTAATAAGACTTTTCTTATAATATAAATGGTTTTGATAAACCAATAAACCTACATCACACAACAATACCAAAACTCAAGCAATTACTTCAAAAACAAGTCAACAAATTGCCCTAATCGCACCACAACCAATAAAATAAAGTTACACACGAATAGATAACGTTAAAAATAAAGACATAACTCAAAGAACGGTAAAACCGAAAGGGTATTCGATATTAATTAACGTCGGCTGCAAAGGCGACGAAGACTAATGCAAGGGCCTCCCTAAATGTATTTTTCCCAGGCAAAGTTGGACGAAACAAATGATAATCGGGAAAGAATGAAGTCAACATTAATGAGGTTTAATTAATTATAGGCCGTATACGAGAAGTGGGTGGGGCAGTGTGGTAGGTAGGTAGCATTCGTTATCGCTTTAAATAATAGGGGACTCGGTTTCAATGGAGATCTGGGTGAAGATGTATGTATGTTTTTGTGTTGTTTTCTTTGTTTAACAAAGAGAAACAGATACCCATACGCCCTCTTTGGCCCCTTACATGTT
This sequence comes from Amphipoea oculea, assembly GCA_945859645.1. Lineage (NCBI taxonomy): Eukaryota > Metazoa > Arthropoda > Insecta > Lepidoptera > Noctuidae > Amphipoea > Amphipoea oculea. Next base: position 17,253,697 of record OX243862.1, read on the forward strand.
GGACCAGACATGCCGTCTAGAGAATTACGTCTGTGGAAGTGCTTGAGGTACATACAAAGTGAACAGACTGGAGAGGAGAGCGCAAGGAATTCCGTGCGGCATTGAAACTTGATACTTTGAGCGACATCCCCTGAAGTCAATGTTGTTGTTCGTTGTCTCTGAATATAGGATAGGAAGTTTTGAAATAATTCGCCATGTAAAAAATGAAACTACATACTTAATACTACATAATGAAGAGTGGACAATTTAACGTCTATTATAATTCATTACATTAAACAGATTGAGAGTACAAACTTTCCACGGATTTTTTTTTTATTTAGCTTTTACTTACTATCTTACTGCTGGGCAAAGATCTCCCCTAAATCCTTCTTCAGCATTGGTTGATTGATTTGATTAAAGTTTTTAACCGACAACAAAGGAAGGTTCTGTATTCGACCTGTGTGTATGTATGTCCGCGATTTTCTCAAAAACTAATGAATCAATTTTGATGTTTCTTTCATTATTATATAAGTACATGTAATTATAATTATTGTAATTTTGAAACATTCAACTTATATTATATACTTTTTAATATTATCAAGTATACAAATTAAATAGGTAAAGTTAAAGTTAGTAGATTCACTTAAAAATAATCTATTTAAATAAAAATGAAATGGTGTTCATTGGTAAGCGCGTCACTTGAGAAGAGATTTGGCTATTTTTTTCGTTTAAAAATGTTCGTAATAGTCCGAGTTAGATTTTTATAAAAAGAAGGAAAATTGCTAATGTTTCCCGGAATATTTTCAAATTCGGGAAAACACAATGTCTGTTTTTCTATGGGATTTTTGTATGAGCATGACAAAGTCTGTTGGGTCCGCTAGTAAGTAGTAGATTATAATATGGATATTGGTACTTATGTACGTTAATAATATCAGACCAGACCAACTTTAACAAAAAGGTTACAAATTAGGCGTAAAATAGAAACAGAAAACAAACAAGAGCAAAACGTTCGAAAACTAAATCAAAATAACAAAACAATATCGCATTTATAACTCGAGAAACGCTATCTAATCTGTGGTAGAAACTTTACAATGGACACCAGTGCCAACTTGATGGATGGCCATTGGGGATGGTAGTGACGTCCGCAGGGGAATCTTATGGCTCCGTTACACGAGTGAAATTTCTCGCCCAGAATAGGCGATTAGCGAAAGAAGATAATAATTTATTTTATAGCATTTTATGACCTAAACCCGCACTAAAGTCACGCTGTTCTGTGACTTAAGTAGCCCATTCTTACACAGAAAAGTGTGACTTAAGTGCGGGTTTAGGTCACACGTGCTATAATATAGATAATAGCGATAGTGTGACTTAAATAGTCTATAAATACACGGCGTTTACCACCCCCGCCACACTGGTGCTAATTTCACGCCGTTCAATAATGGACTACCTAGTTAAGTCACACGTAACGTAATTATACTAATCTAAAAGTACAGTAGTAGTGCATAATGAAAGGCGATAATAGCATTCATAATCAGCCTATAATGTTCCCAAACAGGCCCCCTCTCGGTGAGAGGGAGAAAATAGCATTGCTTTATTAATTGATAGCGACCATGCAAGCAAAAGAGTCGTATTTCGATTGACAAGTCACTATTCGAGAAAATCGTCTGACGAGTTTTGTATGACAATTGTATTCCAGTTTTTGTTTCTCGCTTTATTGTTAACACAGAGCGATAATAGCCCGGCGAGTCTCGCGGTTTACAGTAATCGTGTAAAAGAGCCTTTATTGTGTATATTTCTTATCTACGCGCAATTCCTTAAAGCTTCCAAATAAACCGCTGAAGGATTAAAGATAAAGGGCTTATTGTTACGTCACAATGGATGGGGCAGAACGAATCAATCTTCGAATTGTCTTTGTAGGGAAATAATTTTCCAATTACACCAAGCTGTACCTTTATAAATGATTCAAAGTGTAAATTGTTGGAATGAATTTTCGATTAAAACAGTATTGATTAATTTACTACCATTAATTCTCGTGGTGTGGCTGTGACATAATTTTGGGTTTATTGTGACTGTATTTATGGATATATAAGGAGGTGTTTTAGTAATTATCCGACCTAATTGTTCTATCTAATTTCTTCATTTGTTTTTGCTAAAGATGTCCCTGGCATGAGTCTTGGTCGATTTATTAAGAGCGACCCACCCCTGCTTCGCACGGTTTTTACGTCTTGAAAAAACATTGAGATTTCTATATTATAAATTAAAGTTTAATATTAATGTATTCGTACATATAAACCTTCTGGAATATTCTCTAAATTATGGTTAAAATCTGTTGTGTAGTTCAGTTCAGAGGTGAAAAGCGACTTTAATTTATAATAGGTACCTATGTATAGATTCTATCAATAGTAACATTATCAACTGATCTGAAAATCATTTACAATTTAAAGTCATCGATACATGTTACGCTAAGTAAGGTTCCAGATTCGCCATGGTACCTATTTTACAAGAGGGTTGGAATTTGAATTATAATTTTTGCAACTACTTACTTATTGAATTGCGAAATTTCGTCAACAATTCAAACACCACTAAAGGCTTGATTAATATTCTTGAATACAGAATCACAATTCGCAGCCTAAAGTAATTGCTTCGTGCTGGCGCCTATTTATTAGTGAATAGCACCGAGCCGTGTTATAATTGCAGCGCAAGTTTTTGTAGGCGCTTTCGACACGCATCTGAATCAGATTGCGATAATGATCTTTTGTAGCGCAAAACAATGTTTTGTAATTAATTAGAGCTTAATGTAAACAAAGGGATTATTAACTGAACTAGATCGTGGAAAGTATACTTATTTTTCTTAATCAGGTAATTCATAATTACTATTTTTCAGTAAATGTAGGTGCCTATTCAATGTTTGAATTCAGAAAATTCATTGTCCCTTTAACGCAGGCTGCGACCATGTTAAGTGGTGGTTTAAATATTTCAGACACCACCAAAATTTTGCCTAACAAAAAGGGAGAAAGTAAAACAAGGCCTCATTGCGTGCCTCTACACGTTTTATCATTGTTAATTTTTTATTTAAATTCCCACAATGGCGACGAAATTCCCACATGAACCGCCGAAAACACCATTTGTTTTTCCTAAGTCCAAGTCGTTAATTTCCTAATTACAGTTTCAAAATAAAAGCGTGTTTTTGTTCGGGGGCGTCCCTTCCGTGGGGCGTACAATCCCGGCCGGAAGGTTAATGGAAGAAAAAATACGCTGTACAAATTTGCATAACATTTTTCTCTGTCTTCCACCGAAATTAAGTCCTCTGGCCCTGCATCGGCTTTGTTTAAATTACTGAAGTGAATTCCGTGATTCGCTTGTAATATTCAATTTTATGTTTGCTGCCCCTGCTTTTCGTTCTTTTTTGCTCTGAATTCTTTTGGATTTATATTTTTTGTGTTTGTGGCGACAGTATTTGCTTACTTCTGTTTATGCATACATTTTACTAAATAAATGCGCGGTTTCGCGCTCTGCTAATTTAAATGTTTTGTGCTGTTTCTTTTTATTTTAAAATTGTTTTTGTTTACTCATTTAATTAAGATTTAAAGTATAATTGCCCTCAATGTAGAGTTGCTATGAATAGCGTCAAACCGCTTCTTATTTCTTATGGAATGACTTGGGATTCTAATTTATTAATTAACTAACTGTGCCCACGACTTCGTTCGCTTGCATGTTAAAAACATATTGTATTTCATTGGTTTTATTTTTTTTGCGCAAAACTTTTAAAATAAAAGTAGCCTAATCTTCCAGTGAAAGTCCCGTCAAAATCGGTCCAGCCGTTTCGGAGATTAGCCGGAACAAACAGACAGACAGACAAACAAGTTTTTATTTTATAAGTACCGTATACACTTTCATAATATTATGCATTTAGTAAAAAGCTGTTATTTTGACATTACAAACAGACACTACCTTTTTATTTATTTATATGTATGTATGTATTTGTAGGTATACGTAAGTATAAGATTTATACCTAATTACAAATAGACACATCAATTTTGTTTATTTTTATAGCCCATGAAAGTGTAGATTTGATAAAAGAACGAGACTAGTGTATCGTTTCCTTCCTTTAAATATCCTATCCACACGTCTAAGTACAGATGATAATAAATAACTAAGCGAGTGTCAGAGGAAGTTATCGATATAGTCTGGTAAGTTGAAACTGGCGCAAGCCCTATGGGAAATCTGCAATCTTGGCCTTCCGCTAACAAAGTTTTCAACTAAAATCCTATTGTGTTCTCTGTCGTGGGGGAGTTTACTTGATTAGTACTATGAGGACTTGATTGTTGATAGCCAACCACGTTATCCGAGGCAGCCTGTTAAAAACTTTCGGGAGCCGCGTGACGACTCCCGGCCACCGTAGGCGCGGGCCTGCGGACGGAGAGTAATGGGTAGCTCACCGTCCGATCAGGACCAGGCCCGTGCCGGACGGCGCGTACGTGTTCCACGCGCGCCTCAAAGAGATGTCAGCATAAAGGAAGGGGCCTGCCAGGGCCGAAGCCTGCCGGGGGTGCGGGATTGTCCGAAAGGGTTACCGCTACCCCGGAACATAAAGGGTTAAGGAAGGAACACGGATGGGTTTTAGTCAGTAAGAGTCTGACACTCCCTTCGCTCCACCCAGAGCGGGAGGGGTCATTTGATGATTTCCCATCCATAAAAAAAAAAAAAAAGCCTGTTAAAAACTTGCTAAGCATCTTAAGAGGACTACAGGACCTGAACGCAAAAAACGCAAGTTTTATAATGCCTAAAAGTATATGATCGACTACAGTAAACAAAATCAGATTTATATATAATATTCTTCAGGACATATGCTAGTTAGATAGTGTGTGGAAAACATAATAAAATTAATTTGATATGATAGAAAAAAATCATGAAGATGCCAACTGCAATTGCAGCCATTGAACAAAGAATAAGTATAAACTTAATCCTGAATATCTGGCTAGCTTATACATTACAAGTAGGCAATATCAAACGTGTGATATTTTCCCAAAAGAAACAAATATGGGCAAGATCCCCAAGCAATGAGCTCCCTCTACAAATAACAAAATATGAAAGAGCGTAAAATAAAAAAACAAATCAGTTCTTATAAAAAATTCTTGATAATAATATCTGAGTGAAGGGAGCCAGTGAATGATCTCCAAATGAATAGGGTCTGCCAAAGAACAAAGCAATGCTGGATAAGAAATCGTAATAAACGCAGAGAAGTCTCATTTTTACTACAACTGTGAAGATAATTGCTCTGTTGGTGCAGACATCAAAGATCCAGTAACAATGTTCAACTTCTGTATTAAAAATTTATGATATTTATTTACTCGATGTTAGAGATTATCCCGCGGGAATGTACTACCGGGATAAAAAGTATCCAGGTTATAAACTATCTGTGTGTCAAATTTCATCCAAATCCATTTAGTATTTGCGTGGTTGAGTAACAAACATACAAACATTCACATCTGTAAGTATATACAAAAATTCAAAGTCTTGACTGACTGTTGTATCAACGCACAGCCTAAACCGCTGGTCCTAGAGACATGAAATTTGGAGGATATGTTCTTTGTGAAGAGTCAGTATCCACTAAGAAGGGTTTTTTGAAATGCCACCCCTAAGAGGGTGAATGTGGGGGGAGTGAAATTTCACGCGGACGAAGTCGTGGGCAGAAGCTAGTTTGTAATATAAAATATTAGTAGGATTAAGCAAGGCACATCAACGAACGATATACAAGGATAATAACAATTAAGTAATCACAAGTCTTCAATACTGTGTAAATAGATCACTTTGACTTTTAAGCATGCAGAACATAATAATTACCCATAATTTATTCTTTGTAATAAATGGCTCAATTTTAATGATTGCGTTAGTTTTCAATTTGAAAAGAAAGAAAGAAAATACATTTATTTAGCACAGACTAAAAGACACACAATACACCAGATTCATACATCAAATAAAAACAAAAAGTAAAGATTAAATAAAAAAAGAATAAAGTACGATGTAAAAAAAATAAGCAGGAAAGTGTGCCTCACGGCTGCGCTAAAAAGGGGCCAGTTCAGCAATAATGCCAGACAACTAGTGCCTGACGCTGGTTTTCAACTGGACCTGGTATCTGATATCAATATATACTTTATCAATAGCCTACTAGTTGGTATTGGTAGTCAGACACAAATAGCTATACAAATTTCGAAAATGTAATCTCCAGAGAACTACTCGTATAAAATATCTTTTACTAAAGGATAATTACCTATTGTTCAACAAAATGACACTATCACCCCTTAATCTTCCAAATACACAAATAGGTCAAACCACCTACGATGCTTATACGCGATAACTAAACCATTTTATTAAACATACACATGCATCGTACTATAATGATCTCATAACCCTCATTAATAACGACGATAATAATTCCTATATGACCTCTGTTTACCCTTATAACCCCTTGCCGTGCGATTTGCCACAGTATAGACAGGTACAGAAGGTCATCAGCTCCATACAGCGTTCCAGAAAACGCTTTCATGCATAGACACAAGACACGCTTCAAGTCAGGAATACACATGCAAGCACCTAACAGTATTATCCATACTAATATTATAAATTCGAAAGTAACTCGACAGAGTTACTGTCGAATTTATAATATTAACTTTCGGATGTAAATCAGTTTTACACTGACAGACAGACATGTCTGTCAGTCTGTCTGTCTGTATGTTACCTTTTCACGCCTAAACGACTGAACGGATTTTGATAAAATTTGGCAGAGAGATAGATTGCATCCCGGGGAAGCACATAGGATAGTTTTTATCTCGATATTCCCACGGGATCGACACTTCTGCGTATGAAACCGCGGGGCGCAGCTAGTATCATAAGTTGTTGTGGCGAAATGGCATGAAAAGCTATGTGCATATTCTTATGTTAGTCACTGGCATGTGTACCTACGTTTTCGAGCATGTGTCCTTTCAGAGGTATTTTACCTCTGATTTTGCATCAAACTCAAAATCATAGTGATCTTTATTGTCGTTGCAATAAGGTTGCTGTTAGGGTCTTGCTGCCAAAGGTAAAATAACTGTCAAAGGGCTGTACTTGCAACTAGCATTCGATTGAGTTAGTTTGAGATCTCCTTACGTACGCATGTAATTACGTGCGCACGCGCCTTTTTTCTCTCAATGTATGTAGCCAACCTTCTGTAACTGTATATTTTGCGGTCTTGCGAAACGGAGCAAACTCGCGATAAGGCGTGATACGAATCGCACCAAATCAAACGCTCCCCAGACGCAAGCAGCGATTTGGCGTACTACGAAATATGGCCGCGATACGAAATACGTTTACAGTGCGTTTGGGAATTTTTCTTGTTACCTTTAGATTATATCTTGCACAGGCGTGTTAGCAATTACGTTTCCATTTATGGGTGTCTTCGGATGAGTCGAGAGGTCGTTAATGTTGTTATGGTGCTTGTATACTGAAATATAAGTATATTGTGATTTTTATCTTCATCTATATACGAGTATACCTATAAAATTCAAAGCAACGCACAGCCTAAACCGCTGGTCCTAGAGACACGAAATTTGGAGGATGAGTTCTTTGTGAAGAGTGGGTATCCACTAAGAAAGGATTTTTCGAAATTCCACCCCTAAGAGGATAAATAGGGGAGGGTGAAATTTCACGCGGACGAAGTCGCGGGCAGAAGCCAGTACTGTATGTAAAAAGAAAATTACAAAGTTATACTTCAGTATAATCAGCTGGTAACAATATTCCCACTGCTAGGATATATAAGATCCCATTAAAAAATATGAACAAACTTTTAGAAATCATTCAGATCAGCAAAATAAGGATGATGGTAAGAAAATATGATAAGAAAAACGCATTAGATACTTACAATATGTGCAGGCAATTTATTATTTTAGCACAGAATACTTAAAGTACTACGTACAGAAAGGCCACTCCCTTCCCCGCACTAACATCAGTTACCGCACCTCACCCCGCACTTCGAGGTTACCGTCGCAGTTCTTTAACAAAGAGCGCTCGCAAAAACAAGTACCTCACGCACACATTCATACGTATACAAACGTAATTTTTTAATGTAGTAGTAGTAGGTAATTATTTTGCGAGCGTTGTATGGAGTGTCCGGGGTGTGATTTTAGGTCAAAATAAAATCACTTTAATCAGTGTTTTTTTTTTTGCTTGGATATCTTTGGTTAGAATTACTGAGAGCTGTGTTAAAATTTGTCCATCTGTTTTAATGGGACCCTGTATAATAGACTTCCTCTCAATGAGAAGGTATGTGCCATAATGTACCACGAAGTCTTAATGTGGGTTGGTGGATGTCTCGTCTTAGAATCTTTGATTCTAAGGTGTTCAAACACGGTGATTAAAAATGTCGGGAGGAATTAACCGGTTAAGCGTCGCGGTTCGCCGATCGGCGACGAAACAATAGAAAATCAATTGTGTCTCATTAGCGGCGCTTGACAGATTAAAATACTCCCCCGTTTCTGAGCCACAAGATGCAAGCAACGCGTAGTTTGTTGCTCACCGAACATGTCTTATATTGTATTCTTACTTTTTGATGAATAAACGTTATTATTATCATTACCTTTCTGTATTCCACTATAAATACAATTGCGTGCATGCATGGCATCCCCACGAGGAACGATATAGGTTAGGTAGCAGTCGGTTGTCGTAAGTTTCAGTCTTGTGTTCGGTTTCCACGTCCAAATAAACACTGTAGTCACGTTACCAGAGGGGTTTCTATGCTAAGTTTTGCATACAAACGCTTCGGTATTGGCAAAGTTTGGAGAGTAGAGATATCTAAGGTGTAGCTTGATCCAATCTAATTGACAACCATGTAATGTTATAGGAAAGCTTTTTTCAGAATGAAAGAGATGTTTCTTGGTTTATTTATTAGCCCAGGTGAGTTTTTATCGCGGCGTTTTTTTTTTTGTCGCATACTCGATTTTAAGCGTTGTGCTTAGCGACGAGAGTCGAAAATCCAACAGACTGTTTTCTTGTCACGCTGTAATACGCTCTGTTAGATTGTCAATGCTCGGCTCTCTACTGACAGTTGAAAACTAAGCGCGTGAAAAAAAATTGTCGCGTGGTAATATCGCCCGTTTGGCCCTAGGCTTAGGGTATTTTTCTATTCTCAGCAGTAGCCCGTAGCCTCAATTTTTTGAGGCATACCGTACGTGTAAGGCGAATATTAATTGTGTTGTACTATAGAACCGGAGTTACCACGTATCGGCAAGCGTAGGCGCAGCCTGGAAGAGGCCTATGTTCAGCATTGGATTGCGATAGGCTGAGTTGATTGGATACACCGGCTTTACCCCTTCGGGCAATAAAGGCGAGATATTTGTTTGGAAAGACTCTTTTTTGCCACCTCCATGAAACGGTTTTTTGTTTGGTACTTGCATTTTTGTTATCTATGGCATATTAAAAGTTAAAATCGCTTTTTGTCTGTCCATAGATATCCGATGTCTGTCCATGGCCGCGTTGTTCTTTTATACTACACAACGGATGCAGTTTTCACCATTATTTGGAGAATTTATTCTGGATGGTTTAATTGTGCAATGTGTGAGGGGAGCCTTTTCCCAACTATGTTTGGGGTCGGCTTCCAGTCTAACCGGGTGCAGCTGAATACCAGTATTTTACATAGAACGACTGCCTATCTGACCTCCACAACTCAGTTACTGGGTAATACGATACCCCTTGGTAAGACTGGTTGTCAGACTTTCGGGCTTCTGACTACCAGTAACGTCTGTCAAATATCCACGAATGACAGCCGGGACCAACGGCTTAACGTGCTTTCCGAGGCACGGAGAGGACTTGGTATGTAAAGTTGGTCACCCATCCACGGACCAACCGCGGCAAGCGTAGCTTAACCTGATCGATCGAATCGTGCGGCTGTTATTACTTAGCCACAAGTCCCTCGCCCTCTGTTACATGGGACTTACACAAAACGACGTCTGGGTATGTGGGTGTACTAAAGGTACACCTCTGCCCAATCTTTCGGGGAAGCAAGGCATAATATTTATTTTATTTTATTTGGGAAACAAACAGGTGCAATAACAAACATACGTAAGTATACAATTAATTCAACACAATCCAGAAACAGTTTCCACAGATTACTATACAAGTAAATTATATGTGACTAAGTGTAACAACAACCAGAATTTCAAACCGTTAAAGTTTACAGAATTTACAATTTAATATTAACATATAACATTATTATTATTTAATTTTAATGCTAAAATATTTCTTATACTAAATTTATGACAATAATATCTATATAATTATTATCATAAATTTATATTATAAATTTATTTTATTACATATATAATTTATTTATGTTATGTCGGAAAGCACTGAATATTATTTCAGATGCCGTCTAACTTCCGTAACGTTAGGTACTATAAATTGGGGTTCTCCTGAACTGGCGTGCTCACCCCAAAATCAATTTTTCACTAATTAATTAGTTTATATTCAGTTCAGGAGGGTGTTTATTCGCTACCTAATCAGATTAATAATACAATCAGGTTATTTTAGCCGCGTTAGCTGCTTCGTCAGTATTTGTTTGAACAATAATAATAATGGTTCGTCATTTAGGCACTTATTACAATTAGCATTCATATAGGTTCATTGTTGTATTGTTACTTTGCATTATGAAAACGGAATCGAAAAAAAAAATACTGTCTTAAATTCTTGGGAAATCGTTTGCACCTGCGTATTTTTTTTTTAAGAAATAGTCTTGCACCCTAATGGCGTAACACACAATTAATCACAATCTAAATAATTTTGAAGGAAATTGCTAATCCCTTGCTTGATATGTTCAAAAAAATTGTCTGCTCAACAACGTAAAAAACGCAATGAATGTTGTTGAACTGTCAAAATGGAAGCTTTTCCTACTGTTATTATGTTACGCAATTACCCCGCTGCTCTTGACCTCGATCTCGCCTGATGGAGAGCGATGGATGAGGTCAACGATGGAACGAGTGTGCCCAGAAGATGCCCGTTCACTCTTGGTTTACAGGTGGAGGGGTAGAAGGGAAGACAGACTAAATTATTCTTTGCTATTATTTTTCTCGCGACTGTAAAGCCAACCCAAAATGTTAGCAAAACAGCATAGTTTTTTCCAAGGAGTTCTTTATAAATAGCTATTTTATTTATTATCTAACTAGTCTCCATAAAAATTTGATCTGCTTGAAGTTAGATAGTCCGAATATCGTCATGACTCATTTTTGCATAGGTTTGGTTAATTGCTACTGCATTCTTGGTTATTTTATTGCCAGGACTTTAATGTTAAAGGTGAAATTCTGAGTCATTTTGTAAATATTCCTTTACTAGGCAAGAATGTGTTAATTTATATATAATATAACATACATAATCAGCCTATAACGTTCCCACTTCTGGGACACAGGCCTCCTCTCTGTGCGAAGGAATGGGCCGTAATCTAGAACGCGGGTTGAGATGTCATAATGTCTTCGATTTTTTTGTTGGTCATGCCGGTGTCCTCACGATGTTTTCCTTCATCGTTTTTGAGAGTGGTGATGAAATAAATTACACAAAGTAAAAAACCTGTCTGAGTTCGAAAAAACGACCTACAAGTCGGTAAGCCCGGACGTTACTACAGGGCATCACTGCTCCACGTCGGCGTCGTGACAATTTATGGCATTCCTTATTATTCTTGAAATTAATGTTGTTGTGATGTAATGATTATGTCCTAATTTCCAAACTGCTTTGAGGAAAAAATTAGATTTTCACAACTTTTATGACACAAAGTCGCATGAGACAAATGAGGCAAAGCACCTCACAATTTTATTTTTTTAGGTAATAGATTGATAAACATGGCAAGAACCTACCTGATCAATAGTGGGTTCCTACCACCCAGAAATCTTGAACTTCCTCATGTGTCATAAATTTTACAAGAACCCACAGTCCACACCCATAACTTGTCAAAACGGTTCTTTACGTGATTGGGTTTTTTGTGTTATTAGGTTTTTTCCATCAGGAATTTCTCAGTTATAGCCCAGAGTCTGAAATTGTGCCTGGTTGGTGGCAATAGGTTCACCAGTCACCTCCTAGCGAAATGTGGATGCACTATGGGTATACCTCTGCACCCTTCGGTGATTAAAGGCGTTATGTTATGTGTGATTCTTTTTATCTTATTTTTACTTACATAGATCTGTTAGTTGTGGCCATTCTGTAACAAAAGCATCCAGATCATGTTGGCATTGAGCCTCTCCAAATTTTAAATCATTCCATCCAATCATCGCGTGACCCCGGATTGAAAGTGTCCAGTGCTTCTTTGTCAATTAAATTAAAATTCCCAGTTTTTCTTTTCATATTTTTACGACCTATAGACCTAAATAAGTCTATTAGGTATAAAGGGAAATACAAAAAAAAAATCTAATTACCCTTATAACTCCAGTCTTTCAAATGTTGACAATAAAGATTAAACATAATGGCGAGAAGATAAGTCAACAGGAATTATTATAACACAGGATTGTGTATAAAACAAGACGAAGTACATACACACAAAGCCTGCTTAGCGAAGAAGTTACAACAAAGGTATTATGGAGACGTGCCACGGTTAGAACTTGAATTTAGACGAAGAACTGGATGACTAATTACATTATTTATGAGTGCTAGTGTATATGTTATGGACCATGTAATAAATAGGGGCATTATTCATAATGCCCGGGCATTATGAATAATGACAAGCTTTAGGACGTATTCTATTTCACGAAGTCCGTTTGACTATGTTTGTAGTCGTGCTTGCACATGCACATTGTTTTAGTGTGTGTAAGCTGAGGAGCGCTCAGTCATGACCGCGACGCGGTCCGAGTCACTAGTGCTGATTGTTTTCACGTCAGATTTTTTTACCGAGTATCTTAGTACCTACTGGCTGGTTCGTATGTATAGACGCCAGCTGCACATGAAGCTACTCGAAACTCTCAAATTTTCCCAATAAACTTTGAACCTTATTTTTTAGTAATAAAGTTGAAAATCTATTAAACTAAATTTTACAGATTGCAGTAGCTTGATGTGCTGGCGTCTGTACGTTTATGACCGTAGTGAATGTTGCTCTTGTCTAGTCAGTCTCCAGCTGACACACCTGCTTTATTGGCAAACTAGAAAAATATTATATCAACGTAACTGCTTTAGCGAAAGCATAGCATAATCCGCCTTTAGCATAGTGTCCACTGTCGGGACACAGGCCTCCTCTCGCCTCTCTCTGAGTAAGAGTGGGCCATAATCCACCACGACGGCCGAGTGCTTGTTGGTGGATAATCTGCTATACCTATTTCATACCAAATCTTTATTCATAAATACCTCATGCGTGACAAGCATTCAATAACTGAATCGTTTTGAAAGATATTGCTAATTCATTGCTTCGTATGTTAGAAAATTTTTTTGCTCAGCAACTTAAATAACGCAATGAATGTTGTTGAACTGTCAAAATGAAAACCATTGCTACTGATAGTGTGTTACGCAATGACCCCGCTAAAATCATCTTCAGTTAAGTTTTTACGAAAACACTACCAACAGTAAACTAACAAACGTACTAAAATCATAAACTAATCGTCATAGATAAGCAAAATCCATAGAAATTCCACACAAATACAGAATATTTTACATACCCGCAACGCTCGTAGACTGTAAGGGTGCCTTTCCACCAGAGATGTGCTATGCGGCTATGCTGCGAGAATGTAAAACCTAAGCTACGAAACTATGTGACCGTTTCCAGTGATGCTAAGCTATGTAACGGAGCGAGTAAGACGTGCTATGAAAATGCGCCGCCGCAAGGTAGCTGTGCGAGGAAGATGCACAGATCGAGTTATGCGACAAACGCGTGCCTACTGTATGTTTAATAAAAACTCACGCGTGGAAAGGTTTGAATTTATTACTTTAGAATTTACAAAAGTAGGGAAAAAAAATGGACTTGCCGGTTGGAAGCATGAATGCAGAGAGAGCTCGAGTATTGCCAGACATCAAAAACGCCAAGCTTAATTACAGTGTTGCAACTTAATAAACGAGTTAGTAATCGATTACAATTATGAAACTTACTAAAATGACAAATAAAAGTTATATTTCTTGCTCCGTTGGTGTAATTGCTGTATGGCGTTCCAGTAGGAGGATAAATAAATAAATAAATACTTAATATTTATGTTGAATTTACTTTAACACTGTAGATACACTCAGCACATAGCTACACATCCATAGCATGCATCCATAGCTCGCATCCACAGCACGCATCCTTCCATACAAAAAACGTAGCTTACTGGAATCAGTTTCCACCAGTGCTATGCTATGTGGACCAATGAATATGATTGGTGGATATCAAACGCATCATAGCAACGTAGCATAGCACATCTCTGGTGGAAAAGTGGCCTACTTCCGATAAAGTCGAAACCGCGAAAGCTTTAATGCCTGCATTTGTAACCAGGGCCGCGTTCTAACATAGGTATTCTAATAACTAATTTGGTTATATACGTGCAAAATGAGTTTAAATCCGCCGACTAAATTAAAGTTGGTTACCGTTGCGACTACTAATTTTATTCAGATATACATGTTCAGGTAAAAGACTTTGTTATCGTTGGCGTCTGAATTTCAGATGCTGAAAATGTTTCGTGATAAAATATTTTTTATTCATTTATTTTTTTAACAAACGTACGAGTATGTACAGACGCCAGCGAATCAAGCTACACGAAACTGTCAAATTTTCCCAATCAACCTTGAACCTTATCCTTTAGCAATAAAGTTGAAAATCTAATAGGTACCTATAGAAATTTGACAGATTGTAGTAGCTTGATATGCTGCCGTCTGTACATACATTCATGTATAAACGGGGAAGAAGAATAGAACAGAAAAGTACGTACAGACGCCAGCATATCAAGTTACTGCAATCTGTACCAAATTTCTTAGATTTTCAACTTTATCGCTAAAGCATAAAGTTCAAAGTAGATTGGGAAAATTTGACAGTTTCGGGTAGCTTAATGTGTTGGCGTCTGAACAAAGGTGATGCTTTTTTAGAAAGAAGATTAAAAGAAATGTAGACATAGTGTGTTAAAAGAAAAGGTAACACACTATCAATCTCAATCTGAATCATTTTGAAGCATATTGCTAATCCATTGCTTCATATGTTCGAAAAAATTGTTTGTTGAATAACGAGAATGACGCAATGAATGTTGTTGAACTGTCAAAATGAAAGCCATTGCTACTGATAGTGTGTTATTCACGTTATTGAGCAGACAATGTTTTCGAACATATGAAGCAATATGCTTCAAAATGATTCAGATTTACATTGATAGTGTGTTACGCAATTAGAGTGCTGTTGATGGCAGTAGGCTTGCCCCCTTTTACATGGGACTTAAACATAACTGGCGAAATGTGGGTTTACACTTGGTACAGTCACGTCTAAAAGTATGTATACACTTGGCTTTATTCACAGGCGATTTTCTCCTTTATTTTTGAATGAAATTTTATGTTATCACGAAAATAGTATTTTCGAACCCATAGGTTTATGTTAAGTGTCGTATTTCAACGTTGCATTCGTTATTTCACGAAAAAATCGCAATTGAAAATTGCCAAGTGTATACATACTTTTAGACGTGACTGTACAGTCAACAAAAGTGATAAGTATGCAGGATCGTCGGATATAGTTGATGTTTAGTAAGAAACTGATAGATGTTCTCAAATAAAATTTAATTTTATTAATAGGAGCTCATTTATCGAGGGGCCCGTGGCTAAATAATAACAGCCGCACAGGTCGATCGATCAGGTTAAGCTATGCTTGCCGCGGTTGGTCTGTGGATGGGTGACCATCTTTACATACTGGACCCCTCCGTGCCTCGGAAAGCACGTTAAGCCGTTGGTCCCGGCTGTCATTTGTCGATCTTTGACAGTCGTTACGGGTAGTCAGAAGCCCGAAAGTCTGACAACCAGTCTTACCAAGGGGTATCGTATTACCCAGTAGCTGGGTTGTGGAGGTCAGATAGGCAGTCGCTCCATGTAAAATACTGGTATTCAGCTGCATCCGGTTAGACTGGAAGCCGACCCCAACACAGTTTGGAAAAGGCTAGGCAGATGATGAGGAGCTCATTTATCAAATTAAACAGTCGACAACATCTATTGGTTTCTTACTAAACTTCAACTATATTCGACGATCTTGCACACTTATCTCTTTTGTTGACTGTACGTACACCTCTGCCTTACTCCTTGGATTACTGCCATGACTTTATGTAATGTTGTTTGAAATTAAAAAAAAAACAGTAGATTCACCTAAGCTTTACACGAAGTGATAATTTAAAAACATTTAAAATAAGGTTAATCAGGAACTGACCCGAGTCCTAACTCTGGTTAAAAGAAATAATTGGTTAATAGGCGAATAAATTAATAAAACTCATTAAATAATTAACGATGATGCCAACTAAATTGCATATTCATAAAATTTAAATTTTAGCAACCAATTGAGTTATTATACCTATGGCAATAAAGTAATTATACAAGTTACATCTGCTGACTGATTTTTTTTTCTTTGGAATGTATTAGGAATGACATCATTTAGAAGATCTTCTGGTATTGTGTTTTAGTTCCTCAATGCTATCTGCTCTAGTTAAAAAACGAGAGCCTTGAAGGAATTATTAAAAAAAACTAATAGATAACATAATCAGCTTATAACCTTCCCTCTGCTGGGACACAGGGCTCCTCTCTATGAGAGGGGATGGGCCGTAATCCACCATCCATGCGGGCCCAGTACGTGTTTGTAGATATTAGATAATGCGCCCGTAAACAGTATCACCCACTATGTAGTTAACTGCAAGTTTTACTGTGGCATACCTATTGCATTTTTTTTTTAGTAGTTCAAAATGATTAAAGCTGTTACATTCTTACTAGCTGCACCCCGCGGTTTCACCTGCATATTTCTCGATCCGAAAAAGTATTCCATGACCTAATCGAGGTCATGGTGTATCCATGTGCCAAATTTCATTAAAATTCGTTCAGCGGTTGTTGCCTAAAAGCGTAACAAACAAACATATAAAAAGTCAAACTCTTTATAATATTGATTTAGTAAAGGATGATAAAGTTGGAAAAAAAAAATAGTTTAGTTTAACAGATATACCTAGTAAAAAATCAAACAATTAGGTATAGAAAACAAATGAAAAGATTAGCCAAATATTTAGTCGCCATAAAAATATTACAAATACCTATATTTCTGGTTTTTATGTTAAAAATCTAGTGATTTATGATTTTACATGGCCTTGCACTGCACTCTAAAGGCATATTTTACATTATTCATGGCTTTTTATTTGGAAGCGGCATTTTTGAAGTTCTGATTTTTTGTTTTAAACGTGTCACGTTTAGTCATCATCTAATTCTTGTTGGTATGTAAAGCAATAAATTTTTAGATAATTAGCATAACATCCTGAGTGTGTGATCATGTGCTTCAAATAATTTACTGAGATCACCAATCCTTCTCCCAAGCGAGATACCTAAACAATTATTATTTACTAGCCTCTGCCCGCGACTTCGTTCGCGTGAAATTTCTTGTTCCCCCGACCATCCCCGTCGCATCGCATCATCTACCCGCGCTATCACTTCGCTTTCGCTTAGCGTTCTTTCTGACTTTTTATTATTTTCCCTCGGCTCCTAAGAGACATAGCGTGATGTTAAATAGCCTATACCATTCCTCAACAATTGGGCTGTCAAATGTAAAAAGAATTTTTCAAATCCGACTGGTAGTTCCAGAGATTACCCCCTACATACAAAC
Source organism: Amphipoea oculea (assembly GCA_945859645.1). NCBI lineage: Eukaryota > Metazoa > Arthropoda > Insecta > Lepidoptera > Noctuidae > Amphipoea > Amphipoea oculea. The sequence continues at coordinate 17,271,464 of OX243862.1, forward strand.
TTACAAACACATTTTACCTCTTTATAATATTAGTACCTATAGATATATTATACTTAACACTACAAAATATACAATGGGTGGCGTTATCACTTTCTGCGATCTCTTTTCTTTCTCTTATTATTTTCTGTGAACAGACCTCTATGTGATACTTTGGTTCATTTCCAAATGATTTTTTTTTTATTTTTTTTACTTTTTTATTATTTTTCCTCTCTACTAGAGCACCTAATCTCTTAATCACCCTTGGTTAACTAGTAGAGAATGCCTGAGGCATAAGTCCACCTTTGTACCTTTTTTGTATGCTAGAAGTTTAAATAAATAAATAACACACGTGGTAGGATAGGTTTGTATTTTTCACTGGAATAAAAATGAAATCATCATCATTTGTTTAGCCTTTACCCAACTATGTCGGAGTCGGCTTCCAGTCTAACCGGATGCTGCTGAGTACCAGTATTTTACATGGAGCGACTGCCCATTTGACCTCCAGAACCCAGATATTGGGTAATACGAAACCCCTTGGTAAGACTGGTTGTCACTAGGCTAAAATGTGTGCAAAAATTAAACATAGGCACCCTACTGACCTAGCAAAACCATAATACTTTGATTACATAAACAAAGTAATCAAAAGTTTAGGTCTTTATGCTATACGATATGGCTGAAAACTAGTTAAAACCACAGCACTTTACGTTAATATACAAAACTTTGTAATTCTGTAGCGTTAAGTAAACAAATATAATTATATATTAGAATATAAGTATCGAAAATAGCAGAAACAAGATATTATACAAAATATAAATAGTACAACTAGCCCAGATACCTCAAATTAATTTATTCGATTGTCAAAAAAATTAAGTTTGAAAATTGTTATACTTGTTCAACGATAAATTACATAACCCCCTCGGGTTATTATTTAATTGTATACCTATTATTTACTAAGGCGATAAATCAGTGTCTTAATGTCGCGGGCGCTATTTTGAATCCTGAACACAACGAAGGATTCTAGCAGACTCCTGAGAGAAGCGAGGAAGTTAAGACTAGAATCCTGAGTGCAGTGAAGGATTCAAGCGCGCCCAAGACGAAGACACTTTTATCCCCGAGGAGAATACTCTACTTTTCGCACCTTTTTTTTTTTTTTTTCGCTGAGAAATGCGTTACGCATCCCCGCTTTTCGCACCTACTGTAAGATAATAAAACCCAATTCGACTATCAAATTAGTAGTTTATGAAACACTTATGTGCAGTTTCATACACTATTAATCCGACTACGTGACAGGACAGGGTTATGTTTTTATGCGTACTTAACTACGTATTACATATCGTTGTATGTGGAATTCCTTATGCCCTCGAAGTATCCTGATGGCCGGATGGATGATACATGAGATGATATCGACTCGTTTGGGTCGCACAAAGGTTAGGCTAGGTTATGTTTTTATAAAATCAAAATGGCGGATTTTAGACGACAACAAAGTAAGGTCTTGAAAAAATAAATAGTATCTACCTTTACTATGTGGAAGGGCTTAAGGAGACGATTCCAAAAAATTAACACACTAAAAGGATTAAAATTAAAACAAAAATTACAAAATAATTGAGTCAATTTCTTTAATAGATTCGTTTCACCCATAGGAGGAACCCTATTGAAAGTGGCTCTTTTATTCAAAGTAGTATAATTATAATTAAAAAAAAAAAAAAAATATAATATCATTCTATATTATGGTTTTTTATAAGATCAAATTAATGAGCATTATGAGTCGTGCAGTTATGTATTTTTTTTATTGTTATTTTTGACGTTAAAAAGTGCCATTTATGTGCCTATTTGAAATAAATGCTTTGACTTTGACTTTATTAGTTCACCTTACATTTTACAGTAATATTTTACGGAATAGAATTGCATAACATGTTCTGTATGCGTTCGAGATTAAGTGATATCCCACAAACTTGCTTACTTAATATTAGTAAGGCTTAGCAGGAGTGTTCTATGACACATCGTACTCCATTTACGAGACTACAATCGTCATCAAAGTGTAATGTCACTTTGCAATGATATGAACAGCATCCGTGAGTGACGTTCGTGTAATAACCACGCATCTAAATTGACATTAAATGTCTTTCCCTATTGCATAGTGTTGTGCGGTTGCAAGGCTATGCATAGACGATTATGGCGCTGCTTGTTGGAGGATAGAATAGTATGGAAACAATTGGTATTTTATTTATAAAAGGAATCCGTGTTTTTCTATGGCATATATACCCTTTCGTATTTTTTTTTTTCTGTGTATTATGTTATTTATTGCGTCATGTTCACCGCAAGATAAGATAATATTTATTTGCTTAAACATGTGTGATACATACAAGAAATTACATGCATGCAAGATGGTAACAACATTATTAGGTACAGTCATGTTTGCCACGTGATGTGACGTGCAAATGTCAAGAAATATTATTAAGTAATTAAAACATTCTCTTAGAATAATATAATAACAATAAATTCAGTAATTAGAAAGTAATAATAACAATAGATAAAAATACTAAAAAGATCCAACAAATAATTAAACTATTCTATTGTAAATTAACAAAAAAATAAAAAAATAATAATAATCAAATCAAATCAAATAAGCTACTATGTCAACACAAATCTTTCCTCTAGGAACTCGTTAATGCTATAGTATGCTTTGTTTACTAAATATGTCTTCAGTTTTCTTTTCAAGTGTACATTATTAAGCTCCCTCCAACTTTTAGGCAACTTATTGTAAACAATTGGAGCCATATGAAAAACACTTTTACGCATAAGTGCAGTCTTACAGGGAGGTACACATAGTCTGGTTTGGTCACGCCTGTTCCTGGGAAATTGATCTGCTGTGCGCGGAAATAATTTAGGATTGTTCCTGACAAACATAACAGTTTCAAGAATATATATGGATGGCAATGTTAAAATTTTTTGCATTATAAAATAGGGTTTGCAGCTGTCCGTGGTTTTCAAATTAAACATTGCTCTAAGGCATCTCTTCTGTGCTTTAAATGGTACTTCTCTATTAGTCGAGTTACCCCAAAAGATAACACCATATCTAAGAACGGATTCAGCCAGACCGTAGTACGCTGTTAATAACGCCTCCCTATTGACCTTACGTGACAGCGAGTACAATGCATAGGCACTACTACTAATTCTCTTACTCAGAGAATCTATGTGATCCTTCCAATTTAAATGTCGGTCAATAATTAGTCCCAGAAATTTAGTTGTATTAACCGTGTCAATTGTTATATTATTATATTTTATGTCAAGATTGGGAAATGTCAATAAACGCTGGCTAAAATGCATAATTACTGTCTTACTTAAATTAATTTTTAAATTATTATTATCTAACCATTGTATAGTATTGATCAATGTATTATCAATGTCACATTTATATAGGTCTTTATTGTTGCAGGGTATAGATATAGTACTGTCGTCCGCGTAAAGTGTTACAGGATGGTCAATTGATTTTGGAAAGTCATTTATGTAAAGTGTAAAAAGTGGAGGTCCTAAAACACTTCCCTGTGGAACTCCGTAGGTAACGGTTCGTTCCTCCGATAGAATGTTTTCTTCATGTTTGGTTTTAGTGTTCAGTCTACTTATTTCTGTTATTTGTTGTCTGTCGTGCAAATATGATTTTATAAGTTCAAGAACATTCCCTCTAACACCATACGCATCAAGTTTTTTTAATAAAATATCATGTTGGACATAATCAAATGCCTGAGTCATGTCACAAAATATGGCACAGATTGGAGTGCTTTTATCCATATTTGATATAATCGAGTGCAAAAAGTCATAAACTGCCATATTTATTGTTTTCTTTTTTCTAAATCCTTTTTGTTCGTTACAGAGTATATTGTTCACTTCTAAATAAAAACTAAGTTGATTATAAATATAGTATTCAATAACTTTTGAGAATATCGGTATTAATGCAATCGGCCTGTAACATTCCATTAGTTCCCTGTCTTGTTTTTTAAACAATGGCTTTATTACCGATTTTTTTAATGCGTCTGGAAAAATACCTTCACTTATACACAGATTTATAATATGACTAAGCGGGTGACTTATTTCATCCGCTACTAATTTTAGTATTTTTGTACTGATCCCGTCATAACCCACACTATTTGTATTTTTTAACGCTAGAATGATTTTCGATATGTCATTCGGAAAACTTGGAGCGATAAACATTGAATCCTTTCTGTTCAAAATATTTTTTGTTACTCTATGCCCTGAATTTATCGAGGTTTGAATTTTGTCAATAAAATAATCGTTAAATGAATTAGAAATCTGGTTTGGGTCCGAGGTAATTTCATTATTAATTCTAATTTTGGCGATATTATTCTTTGGTATATTTAATTTTGATTCGTTTATAATTTGCCAGGTAGCTTTGGATTTGTTTATTGATGTCTTTATTTTGTAATTATTTTGTGCTTTCTGTGTTAAATTCATTATTCTTTTAAATAGTTTTGAGTAATTTTTAAATCGCGTTTTATTCTGTTGAGTATGTTTTATTCGATACTGCCACAATAATTGACGTTTCTTCTCACTGCATTTTTTAATACCGCGCGATACCCATTTTTGTTTACTGTGGACATTAACTGAAATAAGATTTACTGGGAAGCACTGATCGTATAACAAAAGGAAAATATCTATGAACTCATTATATGCTACATTTGGGTCCCTGGCTGCATAGACGTCAGAAAAAGTTAGGTTTTGCAGATAGCCTTTAAACTTATTGATGTTGTCGTTATTATAGTCACGTCTTCTCTTAGTCCATCGTTTAATAGTACATACGCTACTAATTGGACATTTCAACAACTGCGCAGTATGGTCAGACAACGCTAACTCCAATACTGAAGCTTTACAGGACTTTTTAAAATTATGCGCAAAATTGTCTATGCAAGTTTGGCTCTTAAGACGCGTCGGTTGATGAAGAGCTACTTTTAAGTTAAAGCTCAATAACATATTGTCAAATTCTGTTGATTGCCTATTTCTCTTAAGAACATCTATATTAAAATCACCTACCAAAACAATATTCTTATAATTATTTTTCACTATAGACTGTAATATTATTTCTAGTTTATTCATACATTCGTTGAAATTTTTAGCATTAGGCACTCTATAAATACAAACACAAACAATCCTATGAATAACAAGTTCAATGGCACAGCATTCAAAGACACCCGTTGATGACATTTTTGCTATTTTTGGCAACTCTCTCCATTGAAGACCTGACTTCACCAGTATGCATGCACCACCTCTCTTGCTTTCTTTTCTACTGAAAGAAGCCGCTAAGCAGTAATTCTTCAAGTTAAGGTGTTTTTCATAGCCTTCTATCATGAAGTGCTCCGTAATGCATAGAATGTCCACGTTTATGTTTCTATCTAACAGTTCATTCAGACTGACTGCAAGGGTGTCACATTTCGCCAGCAGGCCTGCGATGTTTTGGTGCAGGATATGTAGATGTTTAGTCACGAAAAAAATTGTCATCCGTTGTAGTTCCTTCGTTTTTGTCGATACCATTGTGTTGTATGTCAGCGTAATTATGAGTAATTCCAGCAAATAATTTCCATAAATCGTTAAATATTGTACGTAGTCCAAGATTATTAATAGTCCCTGTGTATATATTAAACATGCTGTCGTCATATTTCAGATTGAGGTTGCTGTCTAAAAGGTATGCATGTCCATGCGTCATTATGTCCAAGTGTAAGAGATTATTGAATGTCTCTACTCGACAGTTGAATAAAGTAGCGTCAAAGGGATACTTATATGTAGGCAAGCAAATAATTATGTTAGTATTTCTTATATCTTGAACTATACTTCTCAAATGGAAGATAATGTCATAATAGTCATTAGTTTTTTTGAAGTCTTCTTGCCCAAGGAGTATGATGCAGCAATCTTCCATAGTGTAATTTTTTAATTTGGTACCCAGTCCATCCAGAAGCTGTTTCGTATTTCCATTTGATTTTAAATAATGAAGTAGATTGCAGTTATTCTGAAAGGCATTATCAGCAGCTAACCATACATTCTGTTTATTATTACTACTTATAATGCATATTTTCGGCCTAGACTTAACCGTGTTGCGGTTCGATTCTGTTAAAGGTGTTTGAGTAGTTTTGTTTCTGTCCTTATTTGTAGCCTGGCTTCCCGAATCAGACATAGACTTAGTAGTAGTAGTCTGCTTGCTGTAGGTTGTGCATGGTGATGTCACTCGGGCAGTATTATTAGCAGCCTGAGCAGGACATAGTTTTATCGGTGAATCCGTGTACTCAACTTCCCTTTGCTTGCTATCCAATAATTTTTGTGTCTGCTGGTCATTAGAAGTACGGCAAGATGTTACCAATTTTTTGCTTTTCTTTGGTGTACTCAATTCGCTCATTAGCTTTTTCGTCGCTTTGTTAACAATTTCATGCTTATTTGATAAGTCGTTAATAGTTTTTTTGAGTTCTGTGTTCTCTATAGATAAATTGTTTATTTCTTCGTGGGCTGTACTTAATTCTAACTGTAATTCCTCTATTTGTTGCTTCAACTTTCGTATTTCGTCGTTGTCTTCGATTGATATGTTAGGTAAGCTATTGGTGCTGCCATCTATTGTTGAGTTGCCAGATTCAACCTCTGTTAATGTTTCTGACACTGTGCGAGTGCGGTTCCTCCGAAAGGTTATATTCTCAAAGAAGCTCATGTTCAATTAGTAACTACCAACCCACTAATGACTTAATTCTCCAGTTTATAAAATCTTTTTAAAATCAACAAACATTCCCAAAAAGACAAGTCTGTGCGCTGGGTTCGAACTCGAGCCACAAGTCAATACACGTTATTAGGTATGTCGCTTAACCAATTAGCCACAGTAACAGTTACTCGTCGTGTTGAAATTTTTGATCATTAGGCTCGTCCGAAAAAAAAGATCGTTACAAAGCCGGTTGGTTTTTAAATAATTTGAATTTTTTTTTTTCACTAGTGTCACTTTCACTATTTTAAGTTTTTTCGTTGTTTAGTTTATATTTACGAATGCAAATAAACGTTTTTCTTTCTTTTCTTTCTTCTTTTATTTATATGGTCGTCTTATGACAGTTTACCTGTTGAAAGACAAGATAGTTCAGAATGGTTAAGGACCTCCTAAAAGAAAAAGGCCTTTTGGTATAGTGTTGTCTTTGAATAGCCAGCTCGTCGATAGTCAAAAAAAAAAATTGTAAAAATAATAGGGTCGTACCACATGAACAAAGACGGGGTTCCTTCCATAAGAATAAGCACAGACAAGAAAAGCATACCTAGACATTGATGCATAATTAAGGCGGAAACAGACTTATAACACACCACGTTACGCGACATCAATGAAGCTTTAATCATTGGCCACATTTTTCATCTCGTTTAGCTATTTTCGTCATTTGGCCAATAAGCAAGCGTGGGGTGGCGTCGGGTGTTACAAGTGTGCAGCGGCCTTTATTGTAGCTTCTCAGGGAACTGCTTATCAGCTTCATAATATACAAGTGTTGTAAGTAGGTATTATTCTAGTTAATATGCCACCTTTAATCGTTTGATACGTTTAAGGTTTATAAAATAATCATAAAAGAGAATTTGGAGACCACTTCCTATGCATTAAAGCCTCCTTTGCTAAATGCGGGCATTTCGTCAACGGAAGGAAGAGAGAGAATTTCCCTTTTGTCAAATGTCTCATGAGAAAAAATACGTCATCAATTTTACTTTTCAAGCATTTGTCTTTCTTCAAGAGATGAAGAAAAAAGTGCATTAATACAAATAACTTTTTAATTTATAAATATGATCTCATGGTATGTGCCTAAATGGTAATTTTGGTAATTTTTTTTTTTAATCTGTCAAGCTCCGCTAATGAGACACAATTGATTTTCTATTGTTTCGTCGCCAATGGGCGACGCGCGCCGCTTGACCGGTTAAATGTTCGTCAAATCGAGTAGAAATCTGAATTGACGAAACATTGGTACCAGAAAAATTGCTATTGCTCCCAGATGTCCCGAAGTCAGTTTATTGGAAAATCTTGTAAAGTTTTAGTTGTACGTCAATTTATGCTATGACAAGTTTATTCATTACTAGCTTCCGCCCGCGGCCTTGCCCGCGTTGTTGGTATGATGATAAAGAGCCTGTCTTTGCCCAGGGTTGAAAGTAGGTATGCCCATACGAAATTTCATCAAAATCTGGTTAGCCGTTTCGGAGATTAACCGGAACAAACAGACAACTATAATTAATTTTTTTTTGTTACATAAGTATCGTACTTATATGCCTTTTCATATGCATTTAATAAAAAGCTGTTATTTGACATTACAAACATCACCGTTTCCCTCTTAAGGGGTTATTGAACTCATCATTATGGACAACTTTTACTATGGGTCCAAACACGAAATCGCGAAAAAAAGTCATCTGTTTCCTACATTTTGACGAGTAATGCGAACATAAATGTTGTTCATAATGATGAGTACAATGACCCCTTAAGAGGAAAACGGTGATTAAAATTTCACCCTGTATATAGAAGTATAGTACCTATGTAGATTAAATTCTGCACAAAGAAAACCTCCACAATATTCACCTAGGAGCTACTTTTGAGGTAACGATTCCTTTGTTTCCGCTCCTCTTTTCAGGTACATCAGTATTTTTAATACCTGAATAAAGATAATCCCGGTGATTAATCTTAACTAAGATTTATTTCGCAGATTTGCCTTTAATTTAACTTATTCTGATTGGCTATTTATTTTACGTCCAGTCCAGCTAAGCACTAGTTACAAGACTTACAAGTCATCAGTTATAAATACAAAAACCCGACTACTGAAAAGGATGAAACAAGAAAGTACCTTGCCGTGGTCGCATGCTACCATAGCATATAAGTATGTTAGTACAGCGGCATGCATCACGGGAAGGTACTTTCTCGTTACACCCTTTTCAGTAGTCGGGCTTAAGTTTTTAAACTTTTTTGTTTTATTTAATTATTTTGGGGCGTATTTCAGTTATATTTATATTTTTGAAATGTGATAATTAAGCCCTTTCATTTGATACCCCACAAGGCACCATCAAATCAAATCAAATTATTTATTTATCCCAAAATATTTATTTTTAAATTCGTTACTTTTGTCTCTAGAGGGCGCCATATTAGCGGATGGTCATGACGCTTCTAACGATACCTTATTTGTCAAATTATTTTAAGTAGGTACCTACTTTTGAAGTTATGAGGGAACAGATGAATATACATAGGTACATACATATCAGTCAAAATCATAACCCTCCTTTTTGCATCGAAATAGTCGGGTAAAAATTACGAGGCTAAATCGGCTATCAATCACCGGCCATCGTTGAACCAACAATCAGCATAGCCGCAAACCACTAATACTCGTATCCACATCACTAAACTCGATGACTGCACGCATTGCCAGGGCGGACACGTCATCTCATTACCGGCTTTATTGCAGTGTAAATGTAAATAATTGATGCTTACCACGCAATGGGTAGTAAATGGAGTGCTGAATGAATTTGTTTGAAGCATGGGGTATACGTAAACATGCGCAGTATAGTTAGTGCCACGAAAGATGAGACTTGACCCCGCCTCCCGCGCTCTTTCCGCCGCCCCTATGACGTCCGGTCCCGTCCCGCGCTCAGACCTCATACCGCTAAAGAGACCTAAAATCGTGTACTGCGTAAGTCAAACCACGTGGTGTGTCAAGTCTCATCTTTCATGGTGCTAACTATTACTCGATTTTGTCAACGGTGAGATGCAATGTTATTAAAAAAAGTTTTTAAATTATGAAGATTCCTGTAACAGTTTCGTATTGGGGTTTTATTTTGAGTGTGGAGTTTTTATACGAGCTCAAATTAGTAGCCTACATGAGGCTTTTCAGTAAATTAAGATCCATAAATATAGGTAAATACATAGGTAGTTGCTAGTACATTTACTAGCAACTATTGCGTCCAAAGACCTTACAAGATAAAGTTATTTACCTAAAGTTAGTTACGTTAGTTAGTTAAGTTATTTACGAGATTAATGAATCCCGATGCAATAATATACATATTGTCACTTTATGTGCTAACTACTCTGTGACACACCATATAACTGAACTATTCATAGAATACGCCACAGCGAGCAGGGAGTACTTAGTCCACTGTCTGCGGACTTAGACGGCCGTAGGCGGTTGTCCCGGGTGTCCCAAACAATTGTTCACTAATTGTTCCTACTTCCCCCCGCCACCCCGAGAACCAGGATGTACTGCAAGAATTCTGTATACCTTGACGTTCAGACTCAATTATTTGATAATAGGTATCTACTGATTTACTGGATACTTCCTTATTGATTTGGAAAGTACCTTTGAGATATTAGATATTTAGAATGAATCGATTTAGATCATAAGCTTCATTGAGTCGGATCGATTGAACTACATAATTATGTGGCATTGAGTTAAAATGTACTACGTACTAGAGAAGCTATTTCAAACAAAAGTTACCGCGCGCACTTGATGACAGCGGGGCATGCGCGGGGCAAGCGGGGGGTGTTATGTTAGGCGAGTTGGAGTGCGTGCACTCTAACTCGTGTTACAAACAAGCGGGTTGAGGCGTCCCCTCTAGTACGTAGTCAACGACCATGTACATTTTAACTCAATGCTATGTGGGACCTTTTTTTATTTAATTTTGTCCTTAGATACAAATAATTAGAAGCTACAGGCTTTATCTATACAATACAGAAAAAATTCAACAATACACCTACTCGGTTAATTATTCTTTATTACGGCGAAAGCGCCAGGTCAGCCCGTGAAATTCATAGAGATTCAACATAGGTACGACCTGACACTGACATGCAAATTGCGAAAACCACATAAAACAAAAGAATTTCACAGGCTCCCTTAGCGTATCCTCCTTAAAAACAAATAATTATGACTATTCAAATTATAGCAGTACCTAGACTTGTTAGGAACTCCTATAACTTTACTAGTTTCTTTATTTTAAAGTTTTGAATAAAGTAAGAAGTTTCTCCGCAGGCAATCCTGCCGGCTTAACGTTGAATCCGCCTGAAGATCTGCGTTTCCTGCAATGAAAAGAAAATGAGGGAGATAAGTGTTTTGCATTTTGTACCGGTTTTAAGATTTCTTAGGTTCATGGTTATAAAATGAGCTATCGCCTAATGTTAATAAATGTTATGTAAAGTACTAGGTGTTATCTGCGACTTCGTCCGCGTGGAATTTAACAAAGAAGTTTTTTTTTTTTAAACTAAAAGAAGATTACGTTACTCCTTATTACATCGGCTATCTGCCAGTGAAAGTCCCGTCAAAATCGGTCCAGCCATTTTAAAGATTAGCCGGAACAAACAGACAGACAGACAAAAATTGTAAAAAAAATATTTTGGTATAGTTATGTACCGTGTATACATCCATATGCATTTAGTAAAAAGCGGTTATTTTAATATTAAAACAGACACTCCAATTTTATTTATTTGTATTGTAGTATTGTATAGATTACTTATTGGTTTACATGTACGCACGGCTACACATCAAGCTATACATAACCAGTATAAGCTGACTTCTGATTGTACGAAAACCCTATACAATGCGGTTACACATCAAGTGTAAAAGTGCATCAAGTGTGTGTACCTAAACCCTTAAATAATATTTTTTATTAAAAGTTTTACATTTAACACAACTAGCTATCACTACGTACTAAATTAACTAACTAACTATACAAATAAATACAAAAACAACAGGACACTTAGGCCCGGTATCTACCAAAGCGGAGAAGAGATGTGGAAATAACGAAATCTGATTGGTTATTCACAACACATCTCCTTTCGTCTCCTCTCCGCTTTGATGGATACCGGGCCTTAGGACTCGAAGTACTCGTCTGCATCACTGTCATCCGGAAACATGGCAGAAAACTGGCAGCATTGCCATGTTACCTTTATTTAATTACAACAAATGGAGTATGTATAGGTATAGCTATTTTAAACCACTGTCAAGGAATGACAGTTATGATTTGAATATAATAATCTTTTCAACACACTTGCTCGTAAAACGGCTCTTAATGCACAGCTTTTAGACCCATAATGCAGTGTATTACAAACGCGTGCTTTTTCTTTACGTTACGGTACTTGTGCTTTATTTCCACAGATAACTATTTAATTTACTAGTCGGAGGTCGGAGAAGTGCGTTTTTTTTAATCTCTTCAAAGAGACTTCATGCCAAAAAGAATCCGCGAGCCATATTTTACTTTTTTTTTAAATAGTCTGAATTGTCCTTGTTCCCAAGATGAACAAAAATTTATTTACCTTAAGATGAATGCGCAGTTGTAGCCCACGAAATTAAATTTTTCTAACGTTTTTTGCAATTTTCAGGTCAGTGTCAGGTTGTATCTTGATCAAAATATGATTCGCGACTATAACAGATACGTATTTACAGAATTATAATCATTAGAATCATTAAATACATCTTTCTAAGTTAGGTTTGTTCCATAAGAACAAATTTCTTATGGAAAAGTTCTTAGGGAACAAATCTAACTTAAATATATACATATATAAATGATTCTAATGACTATAATTGTTTAAATACATATATATTATATAAATATACATTTTGATCAAGATACAACCTGATACTGACCTGCGAATTGTAAAAAACTTAAAAAAAAAAAAATCGCGGTCTACCACTGCGCATTCACCTAAGCGTGCATCCACACATAGCGAGGCATGTGCCGCAAATGATTTTTTTATATGTACGGTTGCCTCAGGCTGAGGCATCTAACATACAAAAAAAAGCACTTGCGGCGCATGGCTCGCTCTGTCTGGATGCATCTTATAATTTTCCGTCGTCCCTCCCGTAACCAAACGGAAAAGACCACTGGCGTTCTATTATTGCGGATTCTCACTGAATGAATATGCAAATAGTACTTTCTAATTCCATACTAACTAAACTACAATTTGACATACGACAACACTACGATCGGTCTTAACATTATTTTGTGTTTATTATATTTTTTCTATAGGCTGTTTATCGTTTACTTACTCTATGGGTAAACCTGCGCGCGCACGTCAGCGCGGCGCGCGGAATGACAAACCCAGCCCGCCATTATCCATACAAGTTAATATTTAACAATACAAGTCTGTTTTTTTCCTCGCAAGTGTGTTGAAAAACGTCGTATGATACGCGTGTGCATTGATAATTACATAGCACACATGTATCATAATGTACTATTTTGAATTAGATAAGGTTACAAAGGCATATTGAAGAAGACCTATTGAGATCGGAATGAGAAAATTATTTTAATCAGTTAAGGTTGAATATAGGAGAATGAAGCCTGTAGTCATTATATGTATAAAAGAATAAATAATATCTACGATGCAGTTACAATTACACAAAATGGCAATTTTTTTTACAAAATTATGTAATGTGTATAATACATCTTAAAGTCTATATATTTACATAATGTTGTTTAAAGAATGGTTTAAGTAGGTACTAAAAGAAAAATAATAATGAATGACAAAAAAAAACACGATGAGCTCACATTAAAATGAAAATAATAATTTCGAGCATTTACATACCTGAATGTAACGACTTTTCGTGTGACAGGTGGTAGGAATTTATATTTCTGTTTGTTACTCAAAGCTTTAAATAGAACATTCTGGCTAGACTTTATAAAAAAATATGTATACACCGTGTTCCGGACGATATACATAAACTTCGACCAGATGTTCAGACCACGGAAATAAGCATTTTTCATTATGGACACAATATTAATGAATTTTTATTTTTTGTTAATTTTCATGTAAACTAAATACCTTGACGTAAATCGCCCGATATGCATGCCTCTTTATCCGAGTTGGCAACGATGACGTATTTATGAAAATACGGCCAAAGCTTATGAATGATCATAAGCTTTGGCCGTTTATTTTCGTTGGATCCCACGGGCTGCAACTTGTCAAAACTGAGTTAAGAAAGACAATTAAATTTCACTAAATGAAATTACAAATATCTTTGTAACGAAGCCTTAATGCCTATAATGTTAAGCCTATAATGTTCCCACTGCTGCACTGCACAGGCCTCCTCTCTTCGAGGGAGTGGGCTATAATCCACCACGCGGGCCCAGTGCGGGACGTCAAATGTCTTCCAATATTTAACATGCCAGCGCATGTCCTAAAACCAAAAATTGGAAGACGAAAATTAGAAAACGCTGAAGGAAACTGTTCCTTCACCGTTTCTCGACCCGAGCGTGACGGTTAAATTTCGTTTACTGTTCAAAAAAAGCGCAAAAAACCGCAAACTGCACCTAAAGAAATTTTCACATCAAAAATTTATAACACACATACAATTTATCAACATTTTAATTAACTACCTACCCAAGACTTCCAAACAACTAAATCGTAAAAGGTAACGTGAAATATCTTATTAGTCATCCACGCTATTAACCTTTAGTCCCAACCGGTATACAGCATATATCATAATAGAATACAAAACCTATGTGTACCTAATATGACAAGATGCAAGACAACCCATAAATAAAAAAATATTGTTTGTCTGTAAAGTCAGTTTACGGACGATAATTTTACGTGATAACGTCATAAGAAAACATCCGATCGTGCCTCTCTCTCGCTTGTTCCGCGCTCTCGCTTGTTCCGCGCTCTCGCTTGTTCCGCGCTCTCGCTTGCACACTCGGTTCAGGCGGAACGTGACAATGAGTCATGCTTTTTGTGCGTGCAGCCGGCGCGGCGTTCATCGATTTATAAGACGTTATCACGCCAAAAATTTTCGTATTGCAATGCAGTGGACCAATGGGTTATAATAAAGACGTTATTATTTTAATATAAGCACTGAATTAAAGCTTAACAATGATTACAATCGGAATCATAATTTATAGATTATTATAAATTAAAATGTATGGTTTTATTAATGTTATCTTAATAAAATAAACAATAATCATAGTTTACACATTAACATCTTAACCTATGGTTAGTTATAATAAATTACAGCGAAACATTATTTTACTTTTCAATTCTTTGTCAGCAGTAGTTTAAAAAGGACCTAATTTATGGACATCTTGGTATTTTATCTAAAGGGTTGGCACTCCATTTATTATACCTCTATTTAAACTTGTAAAATTGCTGTTATAAGCCTACAGAATCCTCATCATCATCAGCGTATAGCAGTCCACTGCAGGACATAGGCCTCTCCTATTGCACGCCATTCAACTCGATTTTCGGCAACTCTCATCCAGCTGCTACCAGCCATCCTGCGAAGATTATCGCTCCACCTAGCCTGAGGGCGTCCTACCTGGGCCGGCCATATTAACCGTAGAACCGATGACCGTTAAGGTAGACGTGTTCACCGCGAATCGGTAAACGTAAGGTAGGACGTAAGCCTCATGCTTTGTTATTATCTCAAGTCGAGAAAATACGAGGAGAATTGTTTTTATAAAATTTTCTTTCTCGTAGGAGTGACATCTAACCATATTGTGATAAGTATAATATCGCGAAAATCTGAAATCTGAATTTGCATCTTGAAACTTTGCTTGCGTTTGCTTACCCTGTTCTCAGCGGTTCTATCCAGTGATTGAAAGTGACAATTTCCTCATGCATAGTTATTAGATTAACCTAAGGCATATTAAGATTAATAGTTCAAGAAGACACCACATGACACCCTAACTAGCGGATCCATTGAAGAAATCAAAACCAAAGGAAGTGCCAACATAATAGTACACGCTCACAGTTGGCACGCCTGATCCCGCCGGAACCGGATGCCGTGTTAATTGGATATGTCAGATGCCTCTGGCTTTCTCACCCCGAGATAGTTTCCCTAGTTGTGCTTACTAGACATTAATTATTAGGAACTCGTCTGTACGCTGTCACTATATGGAAGGACGTAACGTGTGTTATGTGCGAATTAAAATTTTAGTAGGGTCTGATAATTTGATGAACTAATATTTTGTGAATCCGCCGTTTCTATAAACTAATCACGTAATTATTGTGAATTGCATTGTTCTCATTTAAGTAAGCCTTTTAGTTAGAACATCGTGCGGTATTATCGACCTACGTACACAAAGGCTGAAAACATTAACATCGATGGATCCTATGTATAAGGGCCAATGTGCAAATTGACAACTTTTCAATAGAGGCTGTTTGTGAAGTTCAAGCATGTAAAAAAATATATCAAATTGAAACGTTGAGAGCCTCTGTTGGAAAGTTGTCAATTTGCAGATAGGCCCTTATACATAGGACCCATCGATATGCTGAAGACGAGAATAGTTTTCAATGCTCATTCCTTCTGTACTCGAAGAGGACTTCACCAAGCAGTAGGAAAATTACTGGCCAGTATTATCATGTTTTTTGTAGTGGGCATTTTTTGTGATGGGAAAAAACCATTGAACTCGCGACACTGTTACCGACACCTCCCTACATTCGGATGTGTTCGGCTGTCCTCGGAATGTACTCGGTTTTAATGTATTTCCGATATGTCAGCGAGTGATGGCAAAAAATTCCGTCTGTGTTTTGTTTATAATTATGACGATTCAAAAAATACACACGTTATTGTTCAAGTTTCCACTTCTGTCGGCACTCACGAAGTGCCACTGTTTTTTTTTTAATGTCTTTCCCACTGCTGAATAGTGAGAGTAAAGCCCTCCCCCCCCCAAATCCCTCCAGACATCCTTTTCTAGAGCCACCTCGACGCAACCCTTGCGTCACGCATCTAGGTCGTTTCGCCACCTCTTCCTGGTTCGGCCTCAGCAGTGCTGTCCTGAGGTACCCAGCGCGTGGAAACTGTTGCTCATGTAAGTAAAATAACCTAGATCTTGAACTTAAAAAGTGAAGTCCCTCTTTGTCAAATAAAATTGGAATTTCCAATAGACATCATAATGTCAATACACAGTTACCGCAGCTAACTGATCTTAACCTACAAAATACAACAAAAGAAGAGTTCGAGTGGTGTCGATGTACTGTTTGATGAAGATTCCTGTCCACCCTGACAGTAATATGATAGATTGATGACGGAGATTATTGAGCGATAACCTCATTTATATAATTTCTAACAGTAATAAAAAGATATCAAAGATTAATTAAGTAGGTAAAGCATTAAAGACAAAAAAGTTAATCATTAAGATGTGACCCCTCTGATATGAACGGTATCATTCGGAAATATGAAGAACAAAAAAAAAAAAACTTAAGAATGAATTTGAACTTCGAATAAGAAGCGAGATCATTATCAAGTTAAACAAAGATCCATTCACCATGATGACTCGCGTTCCAACATACGTCACTTGGTAGGTAATGCAAAAAAAGAAATCAAGTTGGCAAAATTTCATTCAAATGTCTTTAAATAAACGCCAAGTGAGGAAACCTGCTAAAGTAATATTTCAGCGTGTATCTTTAGGAGGGATCTCCTGATATACCTAAAAGTAATTCTGCCGCTTAAGAATTGCGACTGACAAGATTGATTGATGGCTGTGTAACCAACAAATTCACTCCATCTCCAAATACGAAACTTTAGAAGGAAGCGCAAAGCATTTAACTTGGACCATTTTGAGTTTTGGAGATTTCTTTTTGATGCAGAATTTGATGTTTCCCCCCCCCCTGTCTTCGTCTCCTGGTAGATGTTGATAATGATAAGGATAAAGAGCCTTTTAAAATAAAACTAATAAAAAATAAGAGGTGACAGACATTTACGTAATTTACAGTACATTGAACCATCGTCTGAATGATTTTGTTTGGTTCAAAATAACAAATCGCACACACAAAATAGAGAACAGTGGTGGCCTAGTAGAAACGTATCGTAGGTTCGAGTCCTGACAGGCGCTTTACTTTGTGTAAATTATTTCATTACCACTGTTCTCAAAACGGCGAACAAAAACATACCTAGTGAGGAAACCGGCACGTCATGAAACCAAAAAATCGAAGACATGTGACATCTACCAACCCGCACTGGGTCCGCGTGGTGGATTACAGCCCACTCCCTCTAACAGATTTTATAATTAATAAATTATAATTATAGGCTGATTAGATATGCTACACACACAAAAAAAAAAAATAAGGTACGTCAGTCCGCGAATGCGGGAATCCAAAGCCCGACTTGGTGCATAGAAAACCACTCACCAGTTGAGTCAAAAGAAACACAAAGTCGTCAAAAATTTGGAGAAAAATCATCGATTACCACAAATTCCGAAGATAAATTAACATATTCATAGTTCCGATTACAAGATGACTCTCATAAACACAATGTTATCATTCCTTACATATTTTAAAATGATTCACGTAAAACCAATTTCGATAAACATAACAATAAGTCATTCTTCAAATTTTTCCAATGTCAACATGGATCCGGCAAGCCTATGTTAATTTTCGTCACGATCTTTAAAACGTCATGATTGACCTCAAAATGGCGGTGAGATGTGACGTCAAAGCTATAATAATAGTCATCGGTAGAATGTATGGAGCTGAACCTTGAACTTCCTACCAGAATACTTCAGACGGGTCTTCCACACGATCTTATATTACTGATTGACTTTTGACTAGCCTAAAATTCTTAGATTTCTGGTCAAAACCTTAAGTCTACACAGTCCAATGTAAATAATGTCAAAAGCCATGTATAATTCTAAGACACCTCTGACTCACAGTGAAGGACGGTATAATGAGGCATATTATACCGTTACTTAATCGTTTGATTGAATACGTCAATATACACAAATCGTGGTGATCATTGCTTGTTCCTTTTCTGTATGAAAACAGACCCAGTTGTGCTGCAGCTACGGGCAGTTACCATAATTATTATATGTTCCTTATTTTTTAATCCCGGACGGAAAAAGAGGAGTGTTATAATAGGTTTAACGTGTATCTGTGTGTCTGTCTGCGGCCTCGTATCTCCCAAACGGCTGATCCAATTTAGTGTTTTTGCTTTTTCTGTAAAGGTTACTTGATCGAGAGTTTTCTTAGCTATGGTTAGAAAAAACTTTCTTTTTGAGAAAACTTACTTTTTAGAAGGGCGGTTCGCAAACAAATCTATTCTATACTGGCCTGTCTTTCCTTTCCTTTGCTTCTTACCAACCCTGAATAACAGATCTTCCTCCAATCATGCTTTGAACTATGAAAGTTGTACGCATGTCCGCAAACTTGAAAGTCACCTTGAAGCTGATTTACATCCGTCACCTCATACACCAGGTCCAGTTGAAAACCAGCGTCAGGCACTAGTTGTCTGGCATTTTTGCTGAATTAGGTCTTTTTAGTGCAGCCGTGAGGCACACTTTCCTGCATGTTTTTTTTTTACATCGGACATTACACTTTTTATTTGACCATTATTATATATTTTTTTGTATCTGATGTATGTATCTGGTGTCTTGTGTGTCTTTTAGTCTGTGCTAAGTAAATGTATTTTTTTTCTTTGTTTTCTTTCACCAGTTCCATCCATTACTCTATGACCTAAGTCTTACACGTGTTTCTTAATATTAATACTGTTTACAAACAAACAACTAGGGAACTATTACGTTTCAAATTATCAACTTTCGTGTAGGTATCGATATCTTTAGTTCAATTTGTATTGGTTTTACGTTTTACCTGTGTTATGATTACAGAATTCTTGTTATGTATTCAGTATTGCGCTTTCCTGGAAATGTTTACAGTGTTTACTCGATTTGACTCGTCTACAAGTCAAATCGAGTTTAATCCGTTATGTAAATACTCGTAATTGGCAGAAACTGATGACCGTGTTGTTCTTAGAAAAAGCGCGAACAAGACATTTGCTTGAGCGGTGCTGGTTCTGTGGAAACGGCCGCAACTTACGAGCTTAGGTCGTAGGTTCGAAACCTGACAGATGTTTTACTTCGTGTAAATTATTTCGTCACCACTGCTCTCAAAACGGTGATGAAAAACATCGTGAGTAAACCGACATGTCCTAGAACCAAAAATTCGAAGATAATGTGACATCTACCAACCCACTAGGCCGGTCCACTCCGGTCCACTCCCTCTCACAGAATCCTTTCTGGCCTGTGTCCCAGCAGTGGGAACATTATAGGCTGATTATGCTGTAAGATATTTGCTGCTTTCGCTGAATTAAGCAAAAAAAACCTCAATCTCTATTTTCATATTTTCTTCTCTCATAGTAGTGTAAAATGTATGAAAATGCATCATGCCATGGTCAAAATAATAACAAGTCAGCCAATTGCTACCGTTGCTTTTTTAAAGATTTTATAGCGCAGAGTTTTACATACCGCAGCTGTCATACACAACACAGTAGCAGCAGTATTTATCCTTCCCCTTTTTAATCCATCCAAAGGTTGTCTTTAAAAGATCGCTCTTAGCGATAAGACCGCCCATTGTGTCACCCTTTGTAAAATTTCTATATGTATGTCTGTAATTTATATGGTATACATGACAAAGAGTATTCTATTCTATTCTACATACCAAACCTTACTTCTACCGCTTTTTCGTCAAGATTCAACAGTTGAGTAAATAATGTCTGTTTATAGCAATCATAATGTGTCATCATCATCGTCTGCTGAGCCTTTACCCAACTATGTCGAAGTCGGCTTCCAGTCTAACCGGATGCAGCTGAATACCAGTATTTTACATGGAGCGACTGCCTATGGGAAATCATCAAATGACCCCTCCCGCTCTGGGTGGAGCGGAAGGGAGAGTCAGACTCTTACTGACTAAAACCCATCCGTGTTCCTTCCTTAGCCCTTTGTGTTCCGGGGTAGCGGTAACCCTTTCGGACAATCCCACAACCCAGTTACTGGATAATCCGATGCCCTCTGGTAAGACGTTGTTAGACTTTCGGGCTTCTGAATACGTAACGACTGTCAGAGATTCACGAATGCCAGGACAAACATTTTAACGTGCTTGCCGAGATACGGAGTGGTTATGTAAAGATGGTCACTGTTATGTAAAGATGGTCACCCATCCACGGACCAACCGCGCCAAGCGTAGCTTAACATAATCGATCGATCCTTGCGGCTGTTATAAGTTAGCCGGCTGTTATAACATAATGAGTATGTAGCTGTAACAATAGGATAAGTACCGCTTCCTACAGTAGTTTCCAAGGCGTGGGACTATTCACAGGTGGTGGAACTTGCAAAGGAAACTTGTCTTTTAAAATTTTAATATTCACCTGAACCGGCTATATCGGTCTGGGTTTAGAAATATTAGCAGAACTTGACTGGAGTGACAGGCAAAAAATATTTATTTTTACAAAACAATACTACTTTGAATGATATAGCAGCTATGAAAATAGACTGTGCTTTAACCCCTAAGGCTCCTGAGAAGTGGTCGATAGAGAATCCCATCGAGCACAGGGCTTATTTATTTATTTATTCACAAGGCAACTACAACAGGCAATAATCACATTAGGGTATATCACTAGGTTCAAAATTATAGGTTTCGACCTGACTATCACCCAAAGCGTAGTCGCACAACATGACAAGCAACAACAAAATAATGATAACAACTACAGTAAAAAATAAAAATAATACTTAATAGGCAAAATTTACGGCTTATATAGCAATAATTTAGAAATATCATGTCTTGCATTAGTAAGCCCTACATTTATCTCTTACTGTTTATCACATGCATTACGCATGTATTATTTTAAAACCAGACGTTCCGGAGATGCAATCTAATTAATACATTTAGAATCAAAACAAGCTTATAAATAATGGACTTAGACTATAGTAAACAGAATGATGAAGAAAAGTTTACATTATGATATCGTAGCATTCGTCTGCTTATACGTGCTGGATTACGGCCCACTCCCTCTCACAGAGAGGAGGTCTGTGTCCCAGCAGTGGGAACATTATAGACTGATTATGTTATGGTATGCATAATTATTATGCTATCGTAGCACTTTATGTTAAAAATAAAAGTTATAAAAACAGCAAAAAAAAAATTCGTAATGTGATAACGTCCTAAGAGGTAATTTATTTTTTGTTAACTTATCAATAGAATAACATGTTCAGTGACATCCTCATTTTTATTTCTAAGCAAAACACAGAGGTGTTTATTTTTATAAACGTTTGCTTAAAGTTAGGTAATGATCAGCGACTGTTTACCTACACAATTTTGACGTCTAATGTCCCCTAACTTGCTAACTATAAGCAATGTTTATAAATAAAGAGGTTATTTTCTTACGCAATTTGTTATAATAGGATTTGAGTTTTGGTGGTCTAATGTGAATGACCCTATAGAGCTTAACCTAAATATATTATAATATATTACAATATTCATTCTCTTGTTAGTATAGGTCGTAATTTAGAACTAAAATCGGACAAAGAACTCTCTAACCTTTTTGCTATATGTTTTCTTAGAATACCTGAATAGAATCTCTCAAGAAATTGCTCAAAATGGACGCCAAACATCAATGGCCGCGGCAGTTCTCCAATACCTATTAATTGTTTGGTATTTAAGTCCCGAACCGATATAATCACCCCTGGGTTCATCACAGCAACGATAACATTTGAACTCTTACTTAACATAATTATAGAAAGGTTTTGAGTATTTTGTATATGGCCTGCGCAAAATATCCTGCAGATCTGATAGCGTCGTGTGACGGGTCGTTGAGCTCCCTAAAATAGTGTTGAGCTACACGATGCATGCATGCATGCCGTCTGTTGGAACAGGTCAATTCAAAGCTGCAATGGCTTCTTTTCATGGGAAGAAGCTTCTTCTTCTTCTGCCTGAAAAGGTGTGAGTTTATGTAAATGTATGTATGTTATCTGAAAATCAAACGAAGACAATTAATTAAAATAGTTCAAATCAAAACTTGTTACAAATCCCAATTACAACTATTCTAGTGAGTAGATTACGTAAGCGTAGGTCGGTGTCTAGTCATTGAATCCTACCCACATATGGCGCATAAGTTCTAAATGCGATATTAATGCAGTTATCTCAGAATTAATGCTTACATTTCTACATTCCAGTAAAACAAGTATAATTTGCAGTGCTTCTAGTTGCAGTTGCGTAATGAGCCACTAAGTTTCAATGATGTCTTTAGATATGGATTCCAAGAATTTTCACGCTAAAACTATGATGATATAAACATTTACCTGGGATTTATCGAACGAACCAATTTTCTCTCGTGTCATTTTCATATAGGAAAGAATAGAGGTTATTATGTACTTGCAAATTTGGGAGTTTAATTTAATACCCTTGGGTAATAAATCAAACTACATGAAGTATCGTAACATCCAGAACCTACAAACTTAAGCAAACTTTAAGTCCTTGAAATTGACCAGATTCCTCACGAGACAAATAACCTCTGGGGCATTATTTGTTTTCAATATAAGCATGTTGGAAAGTTGCTACTTTCAATGCCTCCTACGAGAAGCTGAAAGGACATATTATGTTTATAAAAACATGGCTTGAGGTTTGCCAGCGAGCGATGAAGCGTATCTTTTTTTTTTTTTTTTGGATGGGAATTCATCAAATGACCCCTCCCGCTCTGGGTGGAGCGGAAGGTAGTGTCAGACTCTTACTGACTAAAACCCATCCGTGTTCCTTCCTTAGCCCTTTGTGTTCCGGGGTAGCGGTAACCCTTTCGGACAATGTCGCTAATGAGGCGTATCCTTGGAGTTCAACTTACCAACCGGATATGGAACACGATATAGCGATCTAAGACCTAAATCACAGATCCCAAAAAGCAGCGAAACTTAATTAGGACTGGGCCTAACACGTTTGCCTCATGTCGGATGCTTTGTGGGCTAAGAGCACCACAGCATGGGTTCCTGAAAATGTCCAACGGTATCGCGGAAAACCCAGTTGTAGATAGCGGAACCGCCTATTATTATGAGGGATTGGTCCATATTGGCTCATGGTTAAGTTGAGTGGGAGAAGGAAAGACTCCCCTTTCCTTTTTTGCCCTGTAGTGGGACAATACAGGTTGATTTTTATATTATTATTATTATCTATCAATATCTATCATATTCAAAGTCCTGACTGACTGATATATCAACGCACAGCCTAAACCGCTGGTCCTAGAAACATGAAATTTGGAGGGTGTATTCTTTGTAAAGAGTAGGTATCCACGAAGAAAGGGTTTTTCGAAATTTCACCCCTAAGAGGGTGAATGGGGGAGGGTGAAATTTCACGCGTACAAAGTCGCGAGCAGAAGCTAGTAAGTAATAGATAATTATCCTGACAATATATGTACATGCGTCATAATAACTGAATAATGTATAACCAACAGTCATTGACTTGATGATAATATTTATACGACTTTATGTCAAGAAGATTATGTAAAAACCGGTACCGTGTAATTATACATACTTGTACTTGCAAATAAAATAAGATTTTAAATAGTAATGAAAATTATTAATTTTATTCATCTCAAGTTAAACTAAACGTTTTTTCATTGAATGCTAATGTATATTCTTCGAGTGGCTACTCAATAAAACGTTCCATTTACGAGATATAATTATGTAAGAAGCAGTTTATGAACAATAAATAAACTTTACGGCGGCGGCGCGGCGCAGCAAGTGACGCCGTCTATAGGCCGACCGCTTAACTGAGACGTTGCCTGAGGTAGCAGCGCAGCGCGGTGATGTGACAGCTCAGTGATCCGTCAACTTGTGACAAGTATCACCCCTCCCGCACCGCGCAGCTACCTCAGGCAACGTCTCAGCTAAGCGGTCGGCCTATAGTTTGGTTTTGAAGTATAGGAATCACCTAAAAGGTCAAAGTCAAATCATTTATTTCAAATAGGTAAGGTAATTGCAACCAGTCTTACCAAGGGGTTTCGTATTACCCAATAACTGGGCTGTGGAGGTCAGATAGGCAGTCGCTCCATATAAAATACTGGTACTCAGCTGCATCCGGCTAGACTGGAAGCTGACCCCAACATAGTTGGGAAAAGGATAGGCAGATGGCTAGGCATGATGAGATGATGATGAGGTAAGGCAATTTCAAAAAGGCACTTTTCACGTCAAAAAGGAGGAGGTTTTTGGTCGGATAAAACTGGATAAAATGACACTGGCTGATTACTGTAACTCTAGCAGAGCGCATCGATGGTTGCGTGGCGTCTATCATCTAATGACAGAAGATGTCAGGTGATCCGCTGTTGTACGACGTCCTCGATGAACTAATATATTCCGGCATTGACTTATACAGGGTGAAATTGAATTCATGGGCATCCTTTTAATAGGTCATTGTACTCATCATTATGAACAAGTTTTACTATGAGACCAAATCTGAAATCGCGAAAAAAATGTCAGCTCTTCCCTACATTTTGACGAGTTATGTGAACAGAAATGCAAGGAACAGCTGATTTTTTTTCGCGATTTTAGGTTTAGTCCCATAATAAAAGTTGTTCATAATGATGATTACAATGGCCCCTTAAAAGGATGCCCATGAATTTAATTTCACCCTGTATATTACTAGCGAAATCATTGTATTCCGGCTTAATCCTGATGATATTGAAGCTACTGAACTACTAATATGATGCCCACTTCTGGAAAAGGCTATCTGCGCCGTTAAACTTTATATTGCCAAATTTCAAAGTCAAAGCATTAATTTCAAATAGGCACATAAAAGTCACTTTTGAACGTCAAAAATTATGATTCTAGTCGCCCCTTCCAAATGGTAGTTTTCGTATGGAGAAGAATGGGCAAGAAACTCCATCGTTACTCTTTTAAAATGTTTTACAATATTTTGTATGGGTACATTAATTATATAATAATATGTGAGGACGATGGACCTAAAATAAAATTACTATACCACAATAGGTAAAAGAACTTAAAAAGAAACCATGACATATAAATTAATTATCTGATAGATACATGGTGCTCACATATTTACAAACATGGTACAAGTAAACGATTTTAATTTAAAAAAGACGGGTTGCACTCCGGGAGTGCCGGCAGAAGTGAAAACTTGAATATTAACGTTGAAATAAATCAATTATTAATTGAATTAATATAAGTACCTAACTCATTTTTTTTCACTATTTCTGCGTCAGTTTTTATTTATTTATTTATTATTTTATTTTTTTATTACTTTTAAGAAGGCTTACAGACTAATTACAATTGATAGGTAACAACAACACATTATCAAGTTGCTAATAACAAGCCTCCACAGATATATAACATATCGATTACTTAAAGCCTAACAATTAAAGTACATTGTGTACCTACACAAGTAAGTAGGTTAAGTTAGTTTAATTAATTATTTTTTGTATTTATGTTACTACATATGAGTTTAAGAACTACTAGAAGGCGTATCGTTCGCAAAAAATGATTTGGCTAATAGCGTCCTTACTGTGCTTATCTTAGTGCAAAATAAGTCAACATCGTGTTCAGAAGATACATCATTGAAACTTCGAGCGCTTCTCATAAGAAAAGCATTACTCCTATAATTAGTAGTGGCAGAAGGCACACCTAGAAGCGGCCTTTTACGTAATCCAATAATGTTAGTGCGAAAAGCTAGCTTTGCCAATAGTTCAGGGCAGTCAATCAAGCCATTCGCTATTTTAATCAAAAAACACACATCATTAATGAGTCGCCTACGATCCAATGGCAGAAAATGGTACCTCTTGCAACGGTGACTGTAATCTATGGATACTTGATGCGCTTTGTAATCAAGATATCTCAGAAACTTTTTCTGGATACCTTCAATGCGCGAATTGTAGATCCCATAGTGAGGGTTCCAGACTTGCGATGCATACTCTAAGTGGCTGCGCACGAAAGAACAGTACAAAACCTTGATCGGCTTCAGAGAACGGAAACAGGCTGAGGCTCTGATTATAAATCCTAGTGCTTTCGAGGCCCTGCCCACAATGCTGTCAATGTGTTGATCAAATAGTAATTTGCTATCCTGTATAACACCTAAATCTCTAATGCTGTTAACTTTGCCCAAGGTTAGTTGGTTGAGACTATAGGTTGAATTTACTATAGTCTTCTGGCGCGTGAAGGTCATTTGAAAACATTTAGAGGCATTCAATTGTAGCAAGTTATTTTTCATTAATAGATGCACTTTGTTCAATTTCCATATTTTAAACACTTTATATACTTACACGAATGTTACGAATACACAGCAGTGTGTCCATGTCCACGTCCATGTCCACTTCCACTTCGACTTCGACTTCGACTTCCACTTCGACTTCCACTTCGACTTCCTCTTCCACTTAGACTTCGACTTCCACTTCGACTTCCACTTCGACTTCCACTTCGACTTCCACTTCGACTCCCACTTCGACTCCACTTCGACTTCCACTTCCACTTCCACTCCATCTATCCATCCATCTATCCATCCATTGTCGTGTGTCACTTGGTTCACTTCGGTTGGCGCCGCCGTAGGAAGAGAGGGGGGGGGGGAATCTCTCCTGACGGTCACGTGTCCTGACGCGAGTTTAACATTTTTTACCCATTACAAAAAGTGTGCAACGCCGCTAAAGAAGTTTTCACTTCAAAAAAATACAAGTAATAAGTCAGGGTGTGAGTAATGAATATAAATCAATGTAGAAAAAGAATAACATTTTACAATTAAATTAGCAACCAGTTTGATTTTGTCTAGACTCTAGATTGTCCTGTGGAGCAGGACCAGCATGTTTCCAAGCGTTCTTATCTTGGATATAATCTTCTAAACATCACACATCTTCTTTCATAAACAAAGTACCATCAGCCATGCTTCAAAATTCGCAATATTATTATCAAAATCTTTAATTGGTTCGCGAGATCGTTAATTTAAAGCATTATAACGCTTCGACCCTCATCTTGTGAGACTAAAAAAAAGAATTTAGTGCTCGATTTGGCGACCAATGGCGTCTCGAAGCAATTTAATCTTACGACTCTTATACCCGGATACGAATTCCCCAATCAAGGGAGTATTCAGGCTTGTTCGGACGCGTGGGTTTTGTACACAAAACCTTGGAGGCGTGTGGGAATGGAGTGCTCATTCACATAATTAATTCATAAAGTCAGTCAAAGGGAAGCGTTTTTCATTCGGAAATTATTAAGTTGTGCACGGCTATCTGTTTTTATGCAATAGCTAGTTTGTTACATCTAAGTATGTTTAAGACTAATTAAAACAACAGAATTCTGAAATAACAAAATGCAATATGATCGAAACCATGCATGTTGAATTTGTATTTCCCAGTTCCAGAAACTAATCGGGAAAACCTAGATTTATGACCGAATAGTTATTGTTATTGATATGGAACAGCACACGCAACGTCATCCAGTCTTATATTTCTCGATGATCACTCCATTATCTCCCTACTCCGCGTCTAAAATCATAAATCACGCATTTATTTCGTGAGGCACGGACCGTTGCGGCATCGGGACGTGCTTATCTGTTATTTGCAGCGAAAACGCAGCGTTCGACCGGCGGTTTCACCAACATGTTGATAAATATTGGGGCGCACTAGATATAATGCCAGTGGTTGGTCGATTGTCCGTCCGAGTACAGTAAATCTAACGCTAAGTGTGGTACGAATGGCCAGTGTACACGAATTATTGCTTAATCGACTGGATTTATGCCAATAGATGCTTGTTTCGAACAAAGCTTGCTGTTATGAAACACTGATTATTTGGAGTTTTCGTCAGTTGTACGAATTTTTCGGAAAATGTGGGGCATAGTCTGCTTCGTTGGCTTACTGTTCGCAGGTGCTACTGTTGAGCATGAGGTCCAGGGTTCTCAGGTTGGGCTAAGTGTTATCGTGTTTCTGTCAGGAATTCCGCGGTACCAGCCCGGAGTCTGGATTTGTGTCCGGTTGATGGCAATAGGGATGCACACTATTAAATGAACCTAAACATAAAACATACCCAGATATAGGTAGACCTAGATAACGCAAGTATCACGAACTGTATGAAAACTAAGCGTGCCACTTTTTGACTACCTACTATGTCGTCACAAGCTCACGTTCACCCAGCCAGCAGTACGCAGGACTGAGCGCGAAAGTGGCGGCTTACGATTTTCGAACGTAAGCTGGTGCGATTTTTGGCACGCGAATTAGTTGTTCTTGCGTGATCTAGGTGTATCTATCTATATCTGCGATAACACAGCACTTGGATGCGAAAAGCACAGAACTGGTCGAAGTGCAGGTGCTACGTCCAGTAGTGGACGTTTTTCGGCTGAAATGATGATGAAACATAATAGCGAAATGTGGATGTACCTACAGACGCCCGCACATCAAGCTACTACAATCTGTCAAATTTCTTTAAGATTTTCAACTTTATCGCTAAAACATAAAGGTTCAAAGTTGATTGGGAAAATTTGACAGTTTCGGGTAGCTTGATGTGCAGGCGTCTGTACTATAGCTACAGGCGTGATGTTACGTTATGCTTATTTCGAACAAAGTTTAGAATCAGCCTATAATGTTCGCACTGCTGGGACACAGGCCTCCTCTCTTCGAAAGGGAGTGGGCTATAATCTACCACGCGGGCCCAGTGCGGGTTGGTAGATGTCACATGTCTTTGAATTTTTGGTTCTAGGACATGCCGGTTTCCTCACGATGTCTTTCTTCAAAACAAAGCTTGCTGGTTATAAAATACTGATTATTCGGAATTTTCGTCAGTTGTACCTACGAATTTTCTGGAAACATTTGGGCATTGAACTAATGGATTCCCAGAGAAGTGTATTACTATGTCCTTTTCCCCGTGCTGAAAATGGCGATAAAAGGATTACCTACCAGCGTTGTCCATTTTTTTTTTCGTTCTCATTTTGAGGAATAAACCATTCAAGCAGTATAAAACTTTGTGAGACTATGTACCTATATAGTAAAAGAATCTTGTTTGAATAGTGTTATTTGGATTTTTTATCATATCGTGAGGAAACCGGAAATCTTACATAATCAGCCTATAGTGTTCCCACTGCTGGGCTGGGACACAGGCCTCCTCTCAGTGAGAGGGAGTGGGCCGTAATCCACCACGCGGGCCCAGTGCGGGTTGGCACATGTCTTCGAATTTTTGGTTCTAGAACATGCCGGTTTCCTCACGATATTTTCCTTTACCGTTTTGAGAGCAGTGGTGATGAAATAATTTACACAAAGTAAAGCGCTTGTCTGGATTCGAAACTACAACCTACAAACTCGTAAGTCGCGGCCCGTTATCACTTGGCCACCACTGCTCTCTTAATTTTATAAAAATATTAAAATAATAAAATCTAAGAAATAAAAAATCGAACTGTGACATCTACCAACCCGCACTGGGTCCGCGTGGAAGATTACAGCCCACTCCCTCTCGAAGAGAGAAGGCCTGTGTGCGGCAGTGGAAACATTATAGGCTGATTATACGCTATGTAGGATATTATACCTACGCTTCTTCAGTAGGTACCTAAACATAGGAACGAACTTGTCAACAGGATGTAACGTAGCTCCTATAAAAGCTTGAAGAATGTCGTTTTATATGTCAACTGTTATCTTTTGTTGATCTAACAAATTAGTCTTCGGTTATACAAAATATTGATCACTGATTTATCAAAACAAGTTTAATTTACGGCTTCTTTTCGTTTCGATGTATTTAGACCTAAACGTGGCAATGCTGTTCCGGATGACAGCGATGCGGATGAATACTTCGACGCCTAAGTGTCCTTCTGCTTTTGTATTGATTTGTATAGTAAGTTAGTTAATTATTTATTTTAGTATCTAGTGTAAATAGTCCGTTACATTTTCTCAAGTTATAAAATAAAAATATTTAAAATTTTAGGTGTCGGGAATTAAATCTGGAATGGCGGCCGCGTACACGCGGCCGCGACGCGACAAGATGGACCGAAGAACTAGTGAAGGCTGCAGGAATCCGCTGGATGCTATAAGCACAGAACCAGCTGAAGTGGCAGTGCTTGGGGGCGGCCTATGTCCAACAGTGGACATTTTTCGGCAGAAATGATGATGATGATTACAGTTACATTTACACCCGATTTCTGAATTGAGAATTTGATGTTCAGAATTTGTCAAACCCTACTTTAGCATTATTTAAGACTAGCTGCGCCCCGCGGTTTCACCCGCATAAGTCTCGATCCCGTGGGAATATCGGGATAAAAAGTAGCCTATAAGTATGTTTATCTAGGGTGTCAGCTACCTCCATGCAAAATTTTATAAAAATTGGTCCAGGCGTTTGAGCGTGAAAAAGTAATAAACATATAAACACACACGCATACACACACTCTCACAAACTTTCGCCTTTATAATATTAGTGTGATGAAGGCTCACGAAATTTCAAATTTCCATACAAAAACGTTAGAGCGGTGCTGCATTGCATCCGATCCGAATCCGGATCCATCAAGATCTAGGTTCAATCCGAATTTGGAATGTGCTTAATTCGGACGGACAGAGTTCAAAACTAGTGCGCAACTTCTTATACAAATAGTACTATGGCTACTTCGGACCGACATTTATCTGATACGAATCGGATGTAGTGCAGAACCGCTCCAAGAACAGTTAAATTTCGCGGGTTTTATTGTTTTTCAAAAGTTAAGTAATGCTTAAGTAGAGTTTGACAAGGACTTAACTTTAAAACTATTTCGAAAAAAAAAAAAGTGTTTATTCACATAAATAATTTTAAACATGAATTACATCTGCGAAACTGCAAAGCAGTTTGTTGGCAGACGTAGCTCCTTTTTTGTACATATTATCATATTAAATATTTTTTTTATAATGACACTTATTCATATACAAGTTAATAAAACTATTTCTTAAATTTTAAAAACAGACATGCAGATTTATTTATATTTTATTTTTTTAGCTATTCTCTACAGTGAGGTTTACGGTCTACGGTGATGTTTGACGCAAAAAGGAGGTCGGTGTATTCAGTTTTGTGCAAACCTGGAGACTAGCTCAATGCTCCGGAGACTCATAATTGAGGTTCATAGGCGATAAGTTCTTCTGACCGTCATCAATCATGAAGCTATCAGCTGTAAACGTGCATCGACGAACGTAAGCCCCTCCGTTCCGCCCTGTACCCGACTTAACATGGCCGGTCATATCGAAATGGGTGTTTTTTTCCCTGGGAACTTTTCGAGACTCCATCGTAATTTGGAGTCTGGTCAACAATTTTTTTTTTAAATCTCTTTATTTTCTTTAGCAATAGTGAGGGAACTTGTGCTATTAAATACTACTTGAAAACTTACGTTTATACAAATAGTGTTTGTATTTTATATTCGTTACAATAATTTATCTGTCATATTTGTGCTGATTAAATCATTTGTTTATCTTACTTTCTACTTTTTTCTGGGATCTTCAGATTCCCGTCTATGCAAAGTGTTATTTCTATAAGGGCTGATTTTTCAACCGTCGGATATTTTTTATTCGTGGAATAAAATTGCCGTCTAACAGTTTTTGTATGGAAGAACAACTGCCAAAAATTCAATATTGTTCCGCCGATAAAATTATCTGGCGTTGGAAAAATAAGCCCTAACTCGTATACGATTGAATAAGGCATACGACTAAGACGGCTGATTTATCAATATTCAGATAGCTTTTATCTGAGGAATAAATAGGGCATAGAAAACTAGCTTCTACTTGCAACATCGTCCGCGTGAAATTTCACCCTCCACCCATTTACCCTCTTAGGGGTGGAATTTCTAAAAACCCTTTTTAGTGGACTCTTGACAAAGAATACACCCTCCAAATTTCATGTCTCTAAGACCAGCGGTTTAGGCTGTGCGTTGATATCAGTAAGTCAGGACTTTGAATTTTAAATAATTGATCCTAACGATCGATGCAATAAAAGTACAGGATGTAATTTTTACAGATTTTAGTCGGTTCGATTCCCAGGTGTGGCAAGCGAATTTTTGAAAATCAAAAATGCAGTTTTCTTTCTATTCAAAAATAAAGGAATGTTTTCTTTGAGTAAAATTTTCTATCTACAGTATTAAGATTACTTTCCCTTCAGGTGGCATTACAAAGTTCCACCCTGTATATAGATACCTATGTCAAATCGTCATAATTACTCTTCAGAATAGATGTTGTTGATTGAAAAATCAACCCTTATAATATGCATCTTTCAACACATTAAAATCACTCCAACAAAACGTACATATTATAAGCTGCATTACTATTCAATAATCCTTCTAAATCAAACTACAGTACACACAGCCAACAATAACTCAATTCCACACACAGATTTAAATTAGGTGTTTAGATTCAATAATGTGTTACTACAGGCGTATAGAGGTGATCAAACAAGGCGGGCTTATGGTAGTTCTGTAAACAGCCGACGCATCCATCAACGAAGCTTAATGGCTTATCCAAATCAATTAGAAACTTGAGGCTTATGTTCAGTATCAGATCGCTTGTGTATGTGTTACGTTTTGGGGTAGGCAGGGCTAGGAGTGTTATGGGTTGGAATTTAACATGTAATAAGTAAGTGTGATCAGCGCAGTCTATGATTTATAGGTAAACGAAGTCGTTTAGTATTATAGAGGTATGAGGAACAGGGTGTAAAGTTCACTCATACTCTATAGAAAAGGGAGGATCCTCCGACCAGACGGGTGTTGTGTCTGGCGGGCAACTGCCCAATGATTCATGTCGGGCTGTTGTATCTATGCTAGTTGCGCGGTAAACTCTGCTTGCGCGATGCAGGATTTGCGTGACGTCAGTATGACGCGTTGTTCAAATGTGGCGTTGTAGATACCGCTACAGTGTGTATCAAAAGAATCTTCATAAGTAAAGATAGTTTAGTTGGTACACTGCGGCACCCTAGACAGTCAGTCCCGAAGCTACCCTCTGACTGGCTTACCTATTTTTCCAAGTCTCATATTATTATAGCCTGTACAGACGCCAGCACATGAAGCTACCCGGAACTTTCAAATTTTCCCAATCAACTTTGAACCCTATGTTTTAGCGATAAAGTTGAAAACCTATTAGAGAAATTTGACAGATTGTAGTAGCTTGATGTGCTGGCGTCTGTACCAAAAGGAGAAAAGAGGTTGCTTACAAATTATACGTGGGTATGTTTACTAGATAATTTTGATAATTCGATATAGGTAGCCAAAATGGAAGCTCAAAACG
Source organism: Amphipoea oculea (assembly GCA_945859645.1). Classification (NCBI taxonomy): domain Eukaryota; kingdom Metazoa; phylum Arthropoda; class Insecta; order Lepidoptera; family Noctuidae; genus Amphipoea; species Amphipoea oculea. Next base: position 17,305,369 of record OX243862.1, read on the forward strand.
GTGAACTAAGTCAAGGAAAACATCGTGAAGAAACCGGCATATCCTAGAACCAAAAATTCGAAGACACGTGTTACATTCGCCAACCTGCACTGGGCCCACGTTGTAGCTTACAGCCCACTCTCTCTCACCGAAAGGAAGCCTGTCTCCTAGCAGTGAGACATTATTATAGATTATGATGCAGGTAGCTATTTCTGAATTGTTATGAACTTAATAGAAATAAAAAATGTAAATAATATTGAGTCATTATATCGCTTGAGCTTTTAATCTTCGTCGAGAAAACCTCTAAAAAGGTATCAGGTACATAATAGGTATACATATTTACAAACCTCTTAACGTACTAATAATTGGCACAACAAAACAATAATTAACTTTATTATCCTCAATTAATCAAAATCCGGTACCAATAATGTTTATTGATTATTGCGTCAAAAATGTAATAAATTAGCATGATTTTGACATTTGTCACAGTGACACTCGTCACAGAAAAGTTGTCTTCCTTGATCACTTGATAAATTGGTATAGTTAAATATTTTTGATAAAAAACGGCTTATCGGAATGTGATATTTAGAACATAATTATTCAAAACTAGCAGCGCCCCGCGGTTTCACCGGCATAAGTTTCGATCCCGTGGGAATATCGGGATAAAAACTATCCTATGTCCTTACCAGAGACTCAAACTATCTCAATACCAAATTTCATCTAAATCGGTTCACACACTCAGACACACTCGCATTTATAATATTAGTATTGATTGGATATGTTAGGGTAAGTTCGGCGCAGGGATAAAACCGTACAATTCAAATTAACAGCGTCAATATTTATTAATGCTGACAACATTGTGTTCTGTTGTTATTTTATTATGTCCCGACCTACGTTTCCCGCCCGTCATGCCAGCAAGTTATCTGTGTGCTACGTGCGATTAGAAATAACAAGACAATTTTTGCATTTTTGAAAGAAAAGATCGGATGTGTTCGCTGTGATGTGCAGACCTTTATCTCCAAGTATTAGAGTAGCTATAAATCAAGGTCCGGACTTACCCCTTTGGTGGACTTCCACATGTGAAAAAAAAAAAAACAATCCTTACATATACAAAGCAGATAACGTTCTGTGTACAAAAACAACCTAGTTATATTCAAAGCTAAACTACACTCAATCATTACCTAACTATTTGCTTATTTCAGTAATTTTAACCACTAACTATTTGCATATTTCAGTAATTTTAAGTACCTGTACCGATGCAGAGAAATTAGTTTTTACAACACTTTTCCAACTACGTAGTCGAAAATCGGTCCGGTATTACCCCTACGCTATCCAATCTGTTTGAACTAACACGACTTTGTAATAACCTATGTTGTTATTTTTATGATGTCTTGCTTTTTTATGGTTTCCTATATTTTTATTGTTCTTTATAACAAAACGAAGAATAAAACGTACCTAAACTACCTAAATGGTATCGTTTGTTAAGGCACCCGTACACAGGCACGACGCGACTTTAATAGAACCATTTCTATAGAAAGAAAGAAAATTTATTTATTTAGCACAGACTAAAAGAAACACAATACACCAGATACATACTCGTACGTCAGAAGGACAATTCTCTTAATTTAAAACCCTCAAAATCTAGTCGCAGTCTCATCTCGGCGACAAAAAAATGTCAAAAACTTGTCAAAATGTAGGGAAATTAAAGGTGTTTTTGACAGATTGAGACTGAGTTCAGACTGTGAATGTTCTTAAAATTACGAGAATTGCCCCTCTGGTAAAAACGAAAAATAAAGATCAAATCAAAAGTGTAAAGTCCGATCTAAGAAATTAGCAGGAAAGTGAGGGTGTGTAGGTGTTTGTGTGGAATGTGTGTTTTCTATGAAAACATAATAGAATTTGTTGTGTGAGAATCGCGTCGCACCATCGTTCCGCGCCTGTCTGCGGGAGCCTTTAGTCTGACTTTTAGTAGACTAAGACGTTGTGTTAAATATTTGAAACTCTAGTCACCCATTCGTAGAATACCTAGTAACAATATTTCAGCGAATTCGATGTTTTCTTAACCTCGATCAGTTTGCTTTTAGTAGGTCTATCAAATAAAGGGATTTTGGTTTTAACTGTATCAATATTCATGGACTGTAAGGTTAATACCACGAAATTTAATGGTTGCGGAAAATAATCGCCAATCTGTGAACAATATAGAGTCCGCGCACTGAGGTCAAAAATCGTTTGAGAATTCGGTTGGAAAATATTTGGCGTTAGCGATTTTATTTCGCATAAACATGCGATTATAAAAATCGCATCGCAGTGCGCGCTTATCCTAAATATCAAACATTACACACAATACTATTTCAGAGATCGAAAGTAATTATACCTACTTACTTTACAGAACCTTTGACGTCTTAAGCAACGCGATCAATTGCGCTACAAGCAATGAACGTTTAATGCTGCTTATGCGTTTACGTCAAAACAAACATCGGGATTATAACAGTCTTTATCGATACATAAAGTTACAAGAGAATCATACTACAAAGTACTAAAATAATTTTGCTTAAGGGGGAAGCTCCAAGGAAGCCTGCGACATTAAAATTTTCTTACGCTTTTTGCAATGTGCAGGTCAGTGACAGACACTGACGGTCGGGCTGGTCCACAAATTCAAGGTCGCTCAGCGCGCTATGGAGCGAGCTATGCTCGAAGTCTCTTTGAAGGATAAAATCAGGAATGAAATTATCCGGAAAATAACCGGAGTTACCGACATATCTTGCAGAGTAAGCAAACTGAAGTGGCAGTGGGCTGGCCATGTCTGTCGAAGGACTGATGGCCGGTGGAGCAGGCGAGTCCTAGAGTGGAGACCGCGTACCGGCAAGCGTAGTGTAGGACGCCCCTCCGCTAGATGGACGGACGACCTAAAGAATGTGGCTGGGGTAGACTGGATGCGGAAGGCGGAGGACAGGGTGCTGTGGCGCAGTCTGGAAGAGGCCTATGTCCAGCAGTGGACTGCGATAGGCTGAGTTGATAGGTCAGTGTCAGGTTCTATATTGATATTTTGCGAAATAGTCATTCAATAGGGTTATATGAACTTAGAGGGTTGTATTGATAATTATAGTACGCATCTTCTTACGGTCACGAATCATATTTTGTTCAACATACAACCTGGCTAGCTTTAATAAACCTAATTTCCCCTCATTGATACGGCGTCGAGTTCCATTATTAATTCACAAACATAAGCTTTATTATCTTGGGATTTAAAACTAACAGATCCACGCGATTCCAGTCCACATAGTAAGCTCTTAATTGAATTAAATTTCACATTCCCGAAGTCGTAACTACCAAATGACCGGAACATGAATATGAACACCAATAGTTAATTCATTATATAATTGAATAAAACAGATCCACAGAATGGGAATTCAAATGAAATAATAGAAGTTAATGAAACTGAGTTATGAATGTAGATCAATGGCGGTAACCTAGTTCCATATTCATGTGGACATAACTATATGGATCGAGATTAGATTTTAAATAAAAGTGGTAATCATTTGCTCAGATACCTTGATATTATGATTGTTTATTGGTAAAATTAGAGACGTGATTATCATAATCATTATTATCTGTTTTTTAGCTCTAGGATTATTACGAACTTGATAAAACCACTCGGGTTTTTTCGAGTTCGTGAAAAATATTTTTGTTAATAGACTCATCAGACAAGATCTAGATGAGCCTCGTGACTGAAATTTAATCCTAACTAATATTGTAAATGCGAAAGTAAGTTTGTTTGTTTGTTACCTTTTCATGCCTAAACCACTGAACCAATTATCCTGCAATTTTTCATATATGTTGTCAGGTGTACAGAAACGGTCAGAGAATAGAATACTCTTTTTCTTCCTTTTTTTTATTCTTTTTCTCGTTTTCTTTTTTATTTTTTCTTTGTTCCCGAGGAAAACCATGACCTGGATTAGGACATAAAATATTTTTTATCCCGATATTCCTACGGAATCGAGACTTATGCGGGTGAAACCGCGGGGCGCAGCTAGTAAATAATATTTTTAACAAACATTTAGTATCATACAATATTATACTATGGTTTTGCACAACATTAGATAACTACAGAAATTAACCGGTCAAGCGGCGCGGTTCGCCGATCGGCGACGAAACAATAGAAAATCAATTGTGTCTCATTAGCGGAGCTTGACAGATTAATAATACCTCAAGTCCTCAAATTCTGAGTTGAGTAACACGATTACTGACAAAATGCTTGCATCTGACTGGAGTGGTCCACTCAAATCTGTGTCTTTCTTTTCTGAAAATACCATTTCAGACACTAGCCTAAATTGTCTTCACATTATCTGACCAACATTATGTCTGGACTTTAAGAGAGACTGAGTTTGTTTCGTCATTTCTTCTAAGGGGTAGTCAGATATGAAATGTCGAATCCATCTAGCTTATTTTATATATCCTATTCAAAGAATAAACAATTTCATTCTATTTCAATACGCGTGCATGACGTGCGCTTTACATCTTATCAAACTTAAACATTATTCGTAGTAAATTACAAAAAACGCATAAGAAAATACAAAACCATGCATACGACCAGTAAAAGCGGCGATAGAGATAAAAAGGAGTGTTAAAATTGAAGCATTAAACTGAAATAATGAGAGGATACTTCGCAACTCTCTCGGGAAGTCGTAAAAAAGAACTTAAACTAACTTATATGGACACCAGCTGTTCTACAATGTATTGGATTAAAAGATCTTATAAGATATAAGAGTACGCCCATTAGGATGGGAAAACACCTGACGTCACGATCCAATAGGAAAAGTTAAGTACCAAGGGATATGACCACTTTCAAATGGCCACTTTCTTTGTCCACTTTTAAAATTATGATAAAAAAAGCACTTCCTCTCTCCTTAAACATCATCATTCTATTTTCTTTGCTCCTGTTTCATGTTTGCTATCATATATATATATATGTATATAATCATTAAGATTAGTATAATATACTTTATGTATGTGTTTATTGTATTGTGTAAATGGTACACCACAGACTACCTACAGTATTTGTCTATCCTTCCCCTTTTTAATTCATCCAAAGGTTGTCTTTAAAAGATCGCTCTTAGCGATAAGACCGCCCATTGTGTCACCCATCGTAAAGTTTCTATAGGTATGTATATCTGTAATTTATATGATGTACATAATAAAGAGTATTCTATTCTATGGCTATTTTGGTGTAGTTACGCCCTATAAACTACTTTTTTATTTTTTCTTTGGTCAGAAACTGTGGCTTTTGCGCCAAGTGTTTGCACGGTCATCGGTGTTTTTTTTTACGGTACGGTTATAAACCGCGCCATAGAAAAAAATGTGGCCATTAACAAGCTTCTATAGTGATCCATACAATACTGACGACCAGTGTAATTACAGGCATATGAGATAACTAGAACTAGCAGCGCCCCGCGGTTTCACCCGCATAAGTGTCGAACCCGTGGGAATCTCGGAATAAAAACTATCCTATTACCTTTCCCGGGACCCAAACTATTTCTATACCAAATTTCATCTAAATCGGTTCAGCGGTTTAAGCGTGAAGAGGTAACAGACAGACAGACATAAACAGTTTTGAATTTATAATATTAGTATGGATTTCAGCTGTGTCTCTGAAATAGCAACATAAATGTGATGCCTCTGCTATTGCAGACTTTGTTGATTATGCTTATCATCAGGCAGTGTGTCTGCTTAACTGCTACTTAATGGCATAATACAAAGTATTTAGTCATGCTTAGTAAATATATTTTTGGATACTACTACCCGGCCCAGGAGCGCGGAGGACGCGGTCACTGAAAGGAGGCTGCCACAGGCGGCGAGTCAGGCTCTCTGGTTCTTGTTTAGTGGACTATGCTTTTTGACAGCGTTGCTTGTAAAAGCACTATCTGTCAGCCGTTCGGTGTAATCTGGAATCTCTTTAATTTGTTTAGTGACGATTTTGTTCCTCTGATTGTAGTTGTACTATGGTTGATAATTCTTTTCATAATTCATGTGATTAATTATTAGATTATTAAATAATCCTGTTATTTAATTGTGATTTCACTTCTGTCCTAACAATATCATATCGTAACTTAACTTAAACCTCATAATCAGCCTATAACGGCCCCACTACTGGGACAAAGGCCTCCCCTCTGTGAAAAGGAGTGTTAATAACACTAGAGATTAACACAAACCTAATTTTCTTGAAACTAAATTCACAAAAGCTGCCCTTAGTTGAAGCGTAGTAAATTAATATACAATTATTCCAAGCTACGGCACAATAATAAAATTAATCTTAGATAAATAATGAGTAATTTGAAATAATAAAAAAAAATGATGCTATGATAGTCGTCAGATAACTTTTATCTGAAGATTAATTATGACAGTTTAACATATTTTCCATAATAAAACTGTCAAACCGCAATGTTTATTCCTCATTATAAGAGTTATGACTATTGAAAAATCAACCCTTAATGCACTAAGACCTTATTTGGGCAAGTAGGTATTAGTCGAATGGTTACTTAAACTTTCATAATCAGCCAATAATGTTCCCACTATTGGGATATAGGCCTCCTCTTGGTGACCGGGAGTGGGCCATAATCCACCACGCAGGCCCAGTTCGGGTTAGTAGATGTCACATGTTTTCAAATTCTGGTTCTAGGACATGCCGGACATTCCTCACGATGTTTTCCTTCACCGTTTTAAGAGCAGTGGTGACCAAGTAATTTACACAAAGTAAAGTGCCTGGTTGGGTTCGAACCCCCAACCTTGAACTCGTAAGTCGCCGCCGTTACCACTGGGCCAACACTGCTCTTAAACTTAAACTTTAGGTCAGAGAAATCCTAATGAAATGCCAAGATTATATTCGTCCACAACCACCATTTATGGCTTCAATGTGTCATCAATATATTTGAAGTTGACTTTAGAAAAATGTGAATCTAGGTGGGCAGGTCTCCTTATTATAGACGTCAACAAGATAAAAGAATGCCATCGAATCTAAAATACCATAAAAAAATAATGTAAACATGTTGGAATGTTCATAATATTTCAACTCCTACGCAAGAGGCTTGTTTTGAATTCTGCTCCAGTTTTAAAGTATTGTTTTTGTCATGTTTGTTTTTATATTTCAAAATAAAACGTCTTTGTTATGAAATGGAATGTCATGGAAGTCATCTGCGAAATCAGGGTCGGTTAAAATGACGCCCTTGTCAACATCGCGGTCTTCATCGAAAATATCGAAATCTGACTTTGGATTATTTTTTAAATTAGATAGAATTCCTGCGTTATTGCCTGTGATTTATCTCGATGTCAAATTAATTCTTCGTAACGCGCTTAAGTGAAATCTTTTAGCAATGACATTAAAAGGTTTGATCGAAAATCCGGTAGATAAGCTCCAAGTTAATTGGTCATGAATTCCTTCGAATTCTACTATGCAGTCACGTCATCTGTGATTGAGCCATCACTGTCAGTTTCCGCATACATTCATTTTTTTACGACCAAAAAATGATCAATTAACATTCCTGGCAACATTCAAATAAAATCTATTTTGAAAATTGAACTAATTTGCGAATGATCGTGTTTAAAAAAAAAAAAGTAGCTAAAGGTTTCCGCGGCAGAAGATTTTGTTCTTTTTTTAAAATCGCGGCGAGTCTGAGGTCATCGCATTTCGGCGGCCTTGCCGGGTCGCCGACCAACTATGACACTGCGACCCACGACATTTGCAGCCACGAGCTCAAGTTACAAGTTATAATCTCCAATACAAAACACAACTTAACTCCATCACTCAAGGCATACTTTTGAATGGAATTAATGTTTATTTTTGAGGCGTAGGCGACTTAGTGTTAATATTTATTCGAAAAACACCTAAAAGGCATAAATTGGAGCAGTGTTTAGCTGATATTTCCAGTTTTTGTTCTAGAACGTTAAATAGAAATCGATTCAATGTTGTGACGCCGTTTAAATAAAGTGCTTTCATGTTATATGACGTAGTTGATAAAAAAATATTTATTTTTTTGTTTTTGTACTAAGTAGGTACCTACTTACCTAATGATCCAGTTTTTAAGGCTATATTCGACTTATCGTACCTTCACAGCATTCTTGAATGTTATGTTTTGTCTTTTTCAAACTCTCGTTTCTCTTTGTTTTCCGAAGAATATCCAAAAGCCTAAAAATAATCCTGTTTTTAATTACATGACTTGGATTATAAATCGTGACTATCCCACGCAACTGACAACTATAGCCAAAATCACTTAACAATTACCTACGTGTCAAATAGTCGACATCGACTTTGCCTGCCATTTATTAAAAATAGAATAGAATACCTACGTGCCAGAATCTAAACAAACTATTGAGTAGAGTTTGAAAACAGATGAAATCTATAATTACCATAAAGTTTATAAAAGGAATTCTTTTCAAAAACAAAACACGACACGTTTAGTAACAAACACGTGATAAATCGTTTAAATTACAATAACTTTTAATAAATTGCCCATTTGAAACGATCGCCAGTAGATTATGTAACAAAATCGATTATTAAACCAAATATAGATGTAAATAATAATACGAAAACTAGACTACGTGTTAATAATTTTTTAAACAGCTGTACTTTAAATGTCAAATTGTACAGGTAGTGACGGTTGTCAGATTTGATAATAGGAAAATTTTCGCATGATATTATAACACAGCTGTTTAATAATACATAAGTGACAAGAAATATTTAAGTTGTTTACATTGATGTGAAAAATACAATGCGAAAATAGAACATTATTATAATACAGGCCGTATACCCGGTAGGATTTCAAATCCATCGGCAAAAATTACGAACATCCATAGGTACTGTCTTTTTGTTCCTCTATTTAACAACTTTAGGTGATAGATTTTTAAAAACCCTCCCTTAATGCTCACCTTCGTTATATAAAGCAAGAGTGAATAGGCATCTTCTGGACTTGCTCGTTCAATCATAGACCTTATCCATCGCTTTCCACCAGGCGAGATCGAGGTCAAGAGCTGGCATGGGCCACACAATAAAATAAATAAAAAAGAAGGATATCTGAAGGCCAATTCCCGTAATTAAAAACGTTCAAAATCTACTCGCAATCTCATCGCAGCGACAATCAATGTCAAAAACTTGTCAAAAATGTGGGGAAATTAGAGGAATTTTTGACAGATTGAGACTGAAATCAGACTATGAGCGTTCTTACAGACAAGCTCCGCTAATGAAACACAATTGATTTTCTATTGTTTCATCACCGATCGGTAATGCGCGGGGCTTGACCGTTTAAAATTACGAGAATTGCCACTCTGGTGCAAAATTCCATGCTTCTAGAACTAGTGGTTTAGTCTGTGGATTCCATGTAAATTAATTTAAGATCTCAATAAGTAGACAAAACGGTTCACGCTTGACCAGTTGTTTAACTTTTGACCTAGACCTTTGTCGGCACGATGCTAAGACTTGTCTTATACCTACTGATCTTTACAGTAACACAAACTACTCTGATCTGACGATTGACATCCATTGTTAAAATATTGTGATATATGTTTCTGTTAGTACTACTTTATTGTTGTGTTAGGTTGCAAACAGGCCGACGATCCTTCTGCAAGACTTATGGGTTGCTTTGATGCATGGTATCCTAAGAATTAAAGTGAGCTTTAAAACTGTTAGCTGGAAAACTGCAACGCGGGTTGGCGGCATAGTGCCTACCTATCCAAAACCTTTTCAGACAAGCCCTAACTACGGCAATTTTTTTTTTTTTATTGAGTCTAATGTTTATTTCTGTAAGTAGATCTTTTTTGTGGGTCAATATCTTAAAACTAGGTGGCGCCGGCATTTCCTAGCTGACTGATCTCTGAAAAGAAATGCAAAAACAAACCCAGAGATCAAATAGTATCTAATTAATCTTTTCTGCTCTAGAAATCTAGAACGTGTTTATTAACTCTATAACGTTTTATACTACACAGCATAATATCAGAACGTAGCTCTACATAGGACACACTGAAAATGAAATGGATTTCTTGAGTAATGAGCAGATCATAAAGAATTCTTAATGTTATGCTAATATAAAAATTGAAACGCATAAATAGTCGAAAAATCCAGCTGTTAAGTTGTAAGCTATTAGTTTATCTCATAAAATACCTACATCATTATTATAATATAGTAGTTTGATAAGTAATGTTATAAAATTAACAAATGCTTCCTCTCTCCTAACTCACTTATTTTGCTGTGCCCGACAGGGTCCGTATGATCTTAATTCAAGTTTACCATCTAAGAATACCTACATGTGGAATGCAATAAAGTATTGAGTATTAAGCTCTCTAGTTTGGAGATCACCAAGGTCGTAATTTATAACTACAGAAGTTTAAACAAAATCTGTGATTTTATGCTTTTAGCAATCTTGAGTAGGACGTAAAACACATAAATTCAAGAAATTATGACCGCATTTTTTATTTAGACTTGAAGTCATTAGTCAATGTACACAAATACATTTTATTATCAAAGTCCTGTTTTCTATCCACCCAAAAACTTCGCCTCAGTTTGGTACATTAACACCTAACGGGTCCCCGATACGAGTGCAAGCAGATTGGTGTCAGAAAACAAACATGAACTTCTAACAACATTTCCATTATTTTTTTCATATCTGACACAGAATCAATGATTGATATCTCACTTACAACTGATTAATCCAGGCTTTAGTGAATTATGTTTGTTCATAAATTTACACTCACGTCGAATGATGCGTTAATCATATTTACTGTTACGAAGAAGGTTCAAACCTTATAATTATCGCTCATTCAAACACAATAAATTACCAATACATATGATTGATATTTTAATTTCGGACTCATAACTGTTTAGCGATTGCAATGACCCGACGTTCTCAATGTTTTAGAAAAGCGTTATAACTCAAACAATAGAGGTTATTCTAGACTTATTTGGACAAAAATGAATGGCCTATTATTGGCTGTAATAAATCGGCCACATTAATCTTATCTATTAGTAAAAAGTGGGTATTGTTCAACTTGACACGGATGATAGAGGATCTCACCGTTATGTTGAGGTAGGCGATAGAGGTTCACTTGATCTTTGCCCACAGAAGAGGTGTTACGCCGTTAACCATTGTCGATTGTATCCCACATAATAATCCGTTCCACTGACCACGAACCAGTGATTCGCCACTGTCGATAAACTGCCGGACAGAATTCACGTCTTGTTGTAAATTCTCCAAATAAGGAAACAATTTTCGGTGAAGATATTTTCTTGAAATTACAAACTTATCCTTATTCGATCCACGTTCGGGTTCAGCAGGATCATAAACGATGATTACGGAGCCATTACGAAATTCGATCTTGCAAAAACGTCCACAAATTACGAGATATTAAAACGTCTAAATGAAATCACTATTGCGAAATGCGTAATTTCAGCGTTCGATCGGTTTTAATGCGCGGATCCGGCGTCGTACTCAAAACATAATATTTTGTTTGGTCGCGGACCATTACTGACAACAGGAATCTGTAAGAATGTTCGGAATGTACCGGCTATTAATTTTGTTTCGCGGGCGGATGTCGCGCAGGCGTCGGTCGCGGCTGGCGTCTCACGCAGGCGCCAGCGAAACCGCGACGCGCCGCGTACGCATTAAGTATCGCAGATTCGCAACATTATTATTGCACCCGCTGAAGAAGTAAACAAAGTTGGAAGGATTCCGTTGACTGGCCAGTTTTGGTGACATATGGAATAAATATTCCACATTCCGTCAAAACCAGTTGATTAAAATTTAGTATTTTTTGATCAAGTTAAGTAATTCATTTTGATTGAAAATTAGCATTATTGCGGGCGTCGCTGACTTAATTAATTTTGAGGCGTAGTTCAAACCTAAAATCTGAACGTTGATGAAATAGAGGATATTAAGATATTATATTAGACCTATTGATATTAAAAGTTTGGACATCAGGTAAAATCAGATCGTTTTTCTGTAGCATTCATCTGCCCACACCCCGGGATTATCGATGAGCGTTGTAAGTTTATATCGCGTGTTAAATCTCCGGATGTGCATTGCCTGCCATGTATTCTGCACTGTCACGTTAACGCATTAAAAGAATCAACAAGAGGCTAAAGGGCTTTTGACGTCAATAACCCGTGTACTTGCGGGAGGTTACTTTGTCAATGTTGACATCAAATTATTCAGAAGTTATTGCTCATGACTACGACCATTTGTAAGCGGTCCTTTGACGAACAAGGAAATGGCAAACGTTATCAATCTCCTAACAGTTATTTATACCACTTATATAAATCTAAATGGCAAATTAACAAGACACTGTTAATCATTCGATTGTCAGTCCCTTAATTATCAAAATTTTTAACACATTTGTAATCACTGACGTAACGTTTTTAATCAATTGATTTTGTAAGACGAAACTAATCATGCTATAATAAATCAATTAATCTAACAAATAGGCGAACAGAAGCATTCTTTTGAGAGGTCATTTATTGTCGGTACGTGGAACTGACAAAGGCAGCATTGATAGCTTAGAGGTTGGTACAGGAAGATGCAAGTAAACAACTCTTGAAAAGGTGACCTCGACAGCGCATCGGTACCTACCTCTGGATAACCATTTCGATTCGTAGAAATCATTTTGATTGAAACCGCATGTATGTGATTGGAGTAGAATGTTCTGAGCTGATGCGCACGATTTGCTTTTAAAGCGTTTAATATCGTTTTATATCTTGTTACTAGTTGGCAGTTGTCGTGTTTTAAGTTGTTCCGTGTCGCGTGCTTGTCATAAGTCCTGATACTGGGGTTCAGTATTAGTCAATTGAGCATCCCTGCATAATAAAAAATTAAATACTTTGAAGTATCAGTTTATCGTAATTACCCAAGTGTGGCTACTTGGGTAATTACGGTAAATTGTGAATTGAAAATTTAATGCCAAAAATTGTAAAATAAAAAATGGTAGGTAGGTAAGTAGGTGGTGCTGGGATTTTTTGAAATATAATTAGTCATAAATGCGATTAATAAATCGAACACATCATCGCTTATGGGAGGTTTACACTACGCCGTTTTTCGCCGTAAGGCTGATCGCTTACCAAATCGCCTCACAGGCCAAATCGCCACACCGAAACAAAGGTTGATAAAAATCGCAGGTGACAAGTTTATTTTGCATCAAAATGTCGAACTTTATGCGTCGGGCGATCGCCTGCGGCTGAGCATTTTCACGGTCAATTTCAGTCACCCGTCGCATGTGACCTGTCGCCGCACGACAAAAGTCGAAACATACTTTCAAACTTGCGATTTTAGTCACCTGCGGCCTAGCCGAATTGCCATTTAGACAGTCGATTTTCGCCGGGTGCGGCTTTAGTCACCTGTATAAACCCCGAATTACCATCAGGTGAGGCACCTAGTAGTCAATTGCGTGCGTGTCAATGATCAAAAATAAGAAATACATAGGTAGAAATACATAAGTGTCAGGCAGGTACCGATCCTTGTTCGACCACAAACCTCTATGTAGCCATGTAGGTTTTTTTTTTTTTTTTATTTGAAATGGGCTTGCTCTTGACTCTAGCCTAGGTCAAAGGTGACAGAGACAAAGTCGACGATGGAGCGAGCTGGCCCAGAAGAAGCCTGTTCACTCTCACTTTAAAGAGATTCGGGTTGTATGCGCTCGGAAAAACAGACGCAGGTAGAGAGTTCCACTCTTTTGCTGTGCGCATTATAAACGACATTTGCAAACGCTTAGTGCGAATTGGTGGAACAGCAACCAGGTATGGTAACTTGCACCTACACAGGTACACTTTTACATACCTGTAAAAAAGTAGAAAGAATATTATTAACGGAAATTCAAATGAAAACAGTTCGCACCGTCACGGAATGTTATCGTTTTATAGTGGTGGGCATAGAAATGTATTGCTAATGGAGTTATTACGGTTTTAATGGTATTTTTTTTTTGCAACTGTTTTTACGTTATTACCAAAATAGCGTGCTATAAATAGCATTATGTTTTAAATCAATTAACCGATTAACGTTGTGTGATGATTATGTTTAGTTGTTCAGATTCGAATAGTTTAAGAGTTAATTAAATATTAGAATAACAATACATTTACGTGTCAGCGATGAGTTATCATAATTTCCTTGATCTAAATAATTGATGTCCTTTCACAAGCACGTATTAAGAATGGAAAATATTTTATTAAGGTCAAAAATGATGTCGAAAATAATATTAAACCGAGATGGATGCTCAATCAATATGTTTTTTTTTTAATGCAAATTTAAAATCATCCAATTTACTGCCTATAAAAATAAACGCAAATCAAAATGCCAATCTATTGCCGAGAAACATTATTAAGTATAAAGAATTTGCAATCAAAACCGCAGGAGGCGTAATTATTTTGTAATTTCGACTCTTCTTATGTGACTTTTGACAAGGGAGCTCCAATGTCGTCAACGCTATGGCAAATACGTTTTTAATTAAAAATAATTAATTAAAACTGAATTGAGTGATAAATTATTAAGTGATATAAATTGAACTTAAGATTAATTATTTTGTCGGCCATGTTAACGTAAAAAACCATATGTTTGTAGCATGTAATTTAGACACCATGAGAATGAAATTGAAAGTCGATTTCATTGTTATTAATTGTGTAAACCGTTTAAGTAAAACAGAAAAAAGATAGGTGTAAATATTTCCAAATATGCCTAGATAGGTACGAGTGCCTACGAGTATGTATTTTTAGAAGCAGCGGTAGATATTGATACTTAGTTATTTTGACTAAATCGGTCAAGCTTAATTTGGTCGTATATTATTCAAGTATCAAGATTCTAATACTCGTCATGCTAAGAGCTACTATATCCATTTTTCTTGACTATCTTAGCGGTATTTTGACAGCTTCATAATCAACTCGACAAGCATGAAATATTCTACTTCCAATTTATTTTTGGGTTGCACAATAATCATCAACATTGCTGCAGACAAGAGTTCATCTTTGCCTTCGTCTTTTTTGAAGACAGAACCCTAAACTTCGTGTAAATCGTATATAGAACAAAAAGAGGAAGACTTAAATAAATGTCATGGTTGGTGGGCGCGACACACGGTGCCAAAATCTCGAGTAAGGATAGCTGCGAAGGTCGCATTCCGTTATCAAGTTTCCTTCTTTTTTTCTAAGTGGCAATGCACCCTAATAAAATGGCGGGTTGAGGGTCGATCACATCGGCCACATTCTGACGAAACCTGTCCAGGCACATGTTTTAACAATAAAAATGAACCCAAATTGACGACAATCAATAAAGTAGACATTGAAATGAAAACACTTCTTTCCGCCCATCCGAGAGTGCAGGACGGTCATTTTTTAAATATTTTTGTACAATCTGTCAAAGTTGGTCATGAACCTAGCGTGAATTTTATAGAGGAAACGAAGCAACAATAACAACGTCACTAGATCAAGATAAAAATATCTAGCTATGTTCATACAATATCGTATACTTATCAAAGTTTTTAATGACGTCGAGTTGCGCTTCTTGCATCGGAATGTTAAACGATATTTAGTTAGACATTCTCTGATATTTCAGATAATGATCAGATATCGATCGTAAAAAATTAATGGAATAGCAGATCAGTTTTAGGGTCTTTTAGTTGGGATACTTTATCGCAACGTCATATCAATAATTGTATTTTTATGAATATTAAACGGACTACATGAACATGATAGCTGTACGATGTACCTTGATTTAAAGTTAAATTACCATTTAATTGCTGAATCTTAAATGCAAATGGCAGTGATCCTAAAATATTATTCCATTTAGCTATTTAAGGAATGTTATCGTTTGAAGATCGTTCTTCAAATATAATTTTGATTGCATCAAAGCGGCTAAATTGCTTAATATCGTGAGTTTAATGCTGTTTACAGATATTAGTCTAAGTTAAATCGAGATCAACCTTAGATGCACTCTGATAAATTATATTACCAATAGAAAACGTTTATAAACTTTTTCATCAAATAAAATAGGTAAGTACTTAAATAAAGTTTTCAGAAATCTATTAAAAGTAGATAAGTTGTATTATTGACGACGCGGCAGGCCCAGAAAGAAATGGCGTGACGAATTGGACGCCTATCTAAAGGATTGGCCAGTTGTAGCAAGAGACAGGAGAAAATGGAAAGACGGAAGGGAGGCCCTGCAATGGGACATAACAGGCTCATAATAATAATAACTATAAGTACCAAAATGAAATCTGTGTTAAACTTTTACGACGTCGGGGACAGGGCAATGCGCCTCAAGTGGAGTTGAGCAGGACATCTAGCTAGACGACAAGATGGCCGCTGGAGTAAAGCTGGTGACCGAATGATGGCCAAGGTTAGGCCAAAGAAACCAGGGCCGTCCACAAGCGCGCTGGGTTGACGATACAAAGTCGCAGGAAACACCTGGATGAGAGACGCACGGAGCCGGGAAGTAAGGCCTACGAAAGGGGAGGCCTATATCACAGTATAATATACAGTAAAACATCTTCATACAAACGTGCCGCTCTCGGTTTGAATGTGTGCGTGCGCGCCGCGCGCCATGTCGGCACGCGATTTCACGCACACGCTAGCATAATATATGAGGGAATAAGGTGGCGGCAGTGCGGGCTGTGCAGCGCGACTGTGAGCACGCGCGTACGCTACATGACCGCTTGCATTCGTCAACTCTCGCCGGCGGCGGCCACTTAAATTACGAGTATCATGACTTCAAAAAGGGGAAACAAATATTGTAGTGTTTTCGGGTGCCTCAATAATGATTTCGCAAACCCGGACTTATCATTCTTCATAGTTCCTACTCAACCAGAAATGTAAGTACCTACTTATACTTAAATATTATTAGAAAATGTGGTATTGTATTGTTTATTTCACAGTTTATTTGCTTTATTAAGAGCGTAGCCGAGTCGCATTTTTCCATATAAATGTATTCCCAAATTTACTTTCTGAATACTATGTTTAGAGCTAATGTTTATTTTAAGAAGTCTAGTTTTACTATAAAACAGAGGATTGAGTTCGAAACATCGTTTAGGTAAACGTATTTGTCGCGTATAGATGTAATAAGGGCAATTTCACAATAATTAATATTGCAAATTAATTACTATTGAAATTATTATTTTTTCTATTGTCTGATGTGTTGTTCAATCCAAATATGGTGTCTTATACACCCATTACAGGAATTACGGCAAAGATCGAAATTTACTCATGATCCCACCTGATGATTTTGTCGATAATGTAGAAAGGATGGAGCAGGTGTTTCGCAAAGCGTTCGAAAAGGACCACATCAACATTAAAATTGGCCGGTCAATTTACGATCAACTGAATGATATAGAATTTAAGATGCCCTGTCCATGCTTTCCCAAAAGCTTTTTACAAAAACTTTACATAAGAATGAGAATTTACTTTACATTAACAAATAATAATAAAGCGTTCCGGACGTGCAGAAACAGGAGAAAAATTTTCTCGGTATCAAATTTGTAACTTAGTATTATAAATGTTATGTGAATAAAGGCTTTTTATTTTTACTAAATTTATAAAGTGGTAAAATATTCAATCATAATATGCTTTTTTATTTCATAAATTTAGATCAAGTGCTGCTTGTTCGAAAATATTAACTAAAAGTAAAAGTGACAACCATGGGGATCAACGCAAGAGTAGGCTAATAACTCGGCGGGCGGCCTTAGATAACTTACTGTATATTTACTGTGCCTATATCCAGCAGTGGGTCATTTCGGGCTGAAATGATGATGGTGTAAACTTTGATATGAAAATAATTATAAAGTTTTTTTTTTACTTTTGAAATAATATAACGAAAAACTCACTCCTTTTTCAACCTTTATAGAAAGACTATTTATTATAAGTTTGGTGGCCTTTTCATGAATGATCAGAACTATGTGCTTAAACTTGGCTTCATATGGGCAGGTACCTGTATGCTATTTTTCTGATATAGTTGCATAATCAGCCTATAATAACTTTCCCACTGCTGGGACACAGGCCTCCTGAGGGAGTAACCTACCACGTGTGTGGGTTGATAGATTTCACAATGTCTTCAAATTTTTGGTTCTAGGATATAGCGATTTCCTCACGATGTTTCCCTTAACCGTTTTGAGAACAGTGGTGCAAAAATTATTTACAAAAATTAAACTGCCTGCCTGGGATCGAATCCACGACCTTACAACTCGTAAGTCGCGGCCATCACTGAGCCACCACTCATACCACAGAATATATAATAGTACTACGTACTCATACACAGAGTTGCAGTTATGCCACTTTACACATAGCTTCTGACACATAGCTTTGCATTGAATGACTGGTAGCAATCATTATACTCCTAAGAAAACAAATGAAACACGAAATGATCATAAGTGCATCAACAAGGATTTGGACAAAAAGCGTACAAACAAAACACTAAACATGTCAACATTTGAACAAATATTAATTTAGGAAGCAATATTTTGAAGTTATCGGAGCAAAAACGATTAAGTTAAAGTGCCAATTGAAGTCTTAAGATGTTTGTGTAAATCAACAATAATGTCTTTCGGAAATGAGTATCAATAACCTCCTTTTTTTGAAGTCGGTAAAAATAATATGAAACAAATATACATACCAATTAAAAAAAAATCATCAGATAAGCAGTTGCGTCATGTAAACTACCTGGTAATTAGCTGCATCCGGTTAGACTGGAAACCGACCCCAATATGGGAAAAGGCTAGGCAAATTGATTTCGTATTTAGACAAAAGTGAACCCATTATGCACCATTACGATTCTTCGTAAATTTTTGGTTACGAAGCGAATAATTATGTCACATTTCAAGCTTCTAACATTGTCTTCAAGAAACAGAATTATTGTTGAATTTAGACAAAAGTACACTATGCATGTATGCATTTCTGCGATCTTTGACCCATTGCTTAGTAACCATGCCACTGCGGTTACGGTTACAAAACGATTGTCACATAAGACTCTTATGATGTCCAACATGAAACAGATATCAATTCCATTATACGAAGACAATTCATCATCATCATCATTTCAGCCAAAAGACGTCCACAGCTTGACAGAGGCCTCTCATCGCCACTTCGACCGTTGCTATGTTTCTTGCATCCAGCGGATTCCTGAAGTCTTCACAAGGTCATCAGGCCACCTTATGAAAGACCTTCCAACGCTACGTCTTCCGGTACGCAGTCACCACCCTTTCGGTCCCATCAGCCATCTGTTCAAAGTCAAAGTCAAAATAGTCAAAGCATTTATTTCAAATAGGCACATAAAAGGCACTTTTGAACGTCAAAAATTATCTTAAAATAGAATTAATTCTAGTCGCCCCTTCCAAAAGGTAGTTTTCGTATGGAAAAGAATGGGCAAGAAACTCCACCGATCGTTCTGTGATCGATGTGCGTTGTCGGTTACTTTGGTTCTCCTGCAGACCTTTACATTAGTAAGACAATTATATCCAATTAAATGCTAGATCAATATGCTACTACAATTATTGTTTATAATAGCGACCGCCATGTAGAGAAACCGAAAATCGTCAATGTTACCGCATTGTAATTAGGTGAAACAGTAACTACCACAATATATAAGCAAATACTGTATGAAGATATGATACAGACCACACAGAATGAAGCAAATGCGAATATATGGAAACCGATATCTGATTCTGAAACAATTGGTATAGTTCGACACAACTTAGATGTAGCATCGGCAAAATTCGTTAAACGTTCGGTAAAACGTTCGTAATTCGTATTCGTAAATCTTTCTCAATCAATTTTTCCTAAAGTAGTAAATAAAGATTGGTGATTTTGAAGGCGCACTTAGTTCGGATGTGATCGGTTTTACGAATTTTGCCGATGCTACATCTAAGTTGTGGCGAACTGTAGTGTTCTCTAAATTCCCATTTACGTGATGCAAGTTTCTTGCCTGTGGTATACAATGAAATTGAAGCAACAAATGACTTGCATCGTTTAAACTCTAAACACTGTTTAGAGGGTGCAACATTTATTGTTGCTTCAACTTATTGATGGATTATGAATAAATAATAAGTAGATATCGCAGATAAAAAAAAGACGGCAGAAAGAGCCAGAGAACGCAAAGAGGTTTTGCATTTGACATTGATAGATTCTAATAATCTTTGTTTACATTTACCAATACTTCCGTATGCCATAGATCACACCTTGTAAAAATGGCTTTGCCAACACTTTGAAATTCGAACAAATTTGAGCATTAAAACAAATGAGTTCTCTTTCGAATTCATTGTTGTTACTTGAGTGAAGTTCGAAACGAACGTTCCAGAACAGCCCTATAGGTTGTAAATGCATTTCAAAAGTATTTATGATACTGTGTAGTTCCTTACATCTGAGGGTCATGACCTAATGAGGTGTCACCTTCTCTGCGGCCTTAAGCCACTATCGCTGTATTAAGCGAAACGTAGTTTATTGTTGATACCACTGGGAGTTGCACTGTTGAACTTCACCTTTTTGTAGGACAGAGGCCTCTGGTCTAGGTGAAAGACCTTTGAAATGAGAAAAGAGGTCGAAAATGAATCATATAATGATACGTCAATCTATGATGAAAAGAGTGACGTGTAGGTATGTTAAAGTAAAGTGTCTATTAGAAAAACGTTTTTTGCAAGACGTGACCAAAAAGTTACTGATACAATATAGGTATCATAAGTTACGTAAGTACTTATTTTATAAACGGAACTAAATCATTAACATATTTATTTGAGTAATGAGTATTATCATTTTATTCCTATTGTAGAATTTGATTTATCTACACCTAAATCTGCCCACGAAAGTCTATAAAGACACCAAATCTGATCCTAAAATATGAACGACAACGCTACAATTGGCATGGCTGAAGACGGCTAGAATAATGGCTTTCCCACAATAATCACGTCATGAAAAAAATAACAGGACTTCGTAAAAATACTTATGAAGGTAACAATATTATATAGTTGTCACGTTTTACAATGGCAATAAAGGCCATTGCCCTTTCCCTAATAGCTCTCTGAAAGACTTGAACAATAAACTATGTATGGTTTCTCGTCATTGGATCATATTATTGAACATCACGATAGTGCTAGATGGCTGAGCCCATGGATATGTCGTAGATGGATTGCTTCACAAGTTTTTTACATAACTGCTAGCTGTTTTACAGCACAGCTACTGCAAACCACGTATAGACGTAATGCAGAACTGGCTATTTAGTATTCATCTAACTTTCTATTAAAACTCTCCTTTCCTTAAAATCACTGTTTTTACTTGAGTTAGGGTATTTTTTACTCATATTACTCATTTTATTTATTTGTTTTGGACGCCATTATTATTGTTAATGACACACAGAGCCATGAGCGATAATATAGAACTAAACTCTACAATCACGGTTCGGTTCGGTCGGTTCATTTCACTCTGTTTAACATAATCATTGACCCGCTACATTGATAAATGCAAAACGTTTATTCAATTCTGCGCAAAAAGTAAGTAATTATAGGAAATTGCTTAATTATCGTTCAGCTGTTTTACATAACGAAGCTGTTTTATAAAACAGCTAACGGTTATGTAAAACAGCGGATTCGACAATTCATCTGCGACAGATATACTACGTGTTATCATCAGCATAATAATCATTTATAACAAAAAAAAAAAAGACGGGAGACCACAAAGTCAGATCTCGAGTGATCGCGAGGAAAATGCTGGAGCGTTTGAGTAGGAATACTATACGACGGCTTATCATATTATGCTTACAAACATACTAAAATATCCCGCTCTAAAATACACTCAGGTGTCAAAAGTGTAATGACATGAATGAATTGATATGCGATCACAAAAAAAAAACACATCGGAGCACTAGTGATGACAAATCTCGATCAACGATATTTCACAATGACACTATAAAAAATCCTAATTTGTCAAAAGCACACCAGCAAATGCATACACCAGCTCATTTTGTTTTTATTCTTTTATTTTAGTTGTTTCTTTAAGTACACAACTAATTGACTTGTAAACTTTGTAGCTTGAAGTAGCTACTTAAAGAAAATACTAGACTGTTGGATAAAGTTTTTTTTTCGCTGCAGAAGTTTATAAAATATATTTTTTTACTTTTCTTTTACTAGTTTTGAAAGTACAATCATTATACACATTCATCTGATTTTCTTTATAAATGAAAGTTTTACATGCTACACTCATTATATTTTGAACGTTTTTTTTTAATGGATTAAATGGGAATAAAACGTTGGTAGAAAACGATACCGGGTAATAAGTCTTTCATTGACTTGAATGTACCCTGAATAGAATAGAATAGACAGAATATTCATTTATTTGCTCAGAATGTAGGTATTTACAATAAGGTGGTTATAATAATATTAAAGAATCCTTGTACAGTCACGTCTATAAGTATGTATACACTTGGCTTTATTCAAAGGCGAATTTTTCCTTTATTTTTAAATGAAATTTTATGTTCTTACGAACATAGTATTTTCGAACCCATACGTTTATGTTAAGTGTCGTATTTCAACGTTGCATTCGTTATTTCACGAAAAAATCGCAGTTAAAAATTGCCAAGTGTTGACATATTGGTGCTCGTAACTGTACATTCTACCATTTTGGCATGCAAACATTGATGCAGTTCATCATCAAACATACAAAAATCGCTACATAATTAAAATTTATCAGCTAAAAAATCCGATACGGAGTAGTAACATTTATTTAATAGAAGTACAGTTAGTTTCTTTTTGAAAGTTGTTACTTTTCCTCTTTTATGGAATTAGGAATGTGCTTAAAAATAGCCGGTGCCATATCAAAAACACTTTTTCTCAACAAAGCAGTCCTATATCCACCTGTGCGTAACAAGTTTTGATATTGAGATCGCATCTGGCGGCTGATAGCTATGCTAACTCAAATGTTTCGCTGACAGTGGCGCGCGTGCTGGATCACTTAGCTCCCTTCAAAATGATTGAGCTGAATGTGAGCTGAATGGTGCTGATCCATGCTTCATGTTCGTGATCGGGCGCTGTCAGTTGGGACTGGTCATCTCTTAGCTACCACGGCTTATTGTATTTTTGGATTGTTATTGAAGTGAAACTTCTTTACGCACGCTTGACTTGGGGAGTAAGCTGGCGAACGCGTGACGTAAGCGTTACGATAAGTGTGATCGGGCGAGGCGAACGGGAGTTGAGTGCAGGATATAAGCAAGAGAAAGCAGTGCGCGCGCACATTTTCTTTCTCTCCTCCTCTCATAGCCAAATAGGTTCGAAGTTTCACTTCAGTCGTGTGGTCATAAGCACACTCGGTTTTTTTTTGTTTCTATTTGCTGTACTCTGGACGGTTTTAACATCTAGGTAAACTTTAAATATAATTATAAATTCAAAATTATTTATGTAACTAATATCTATTTTTGTAACATTATAAATTAAAAGAGTGTCCGTGAAGTTTCTTGCCCGTTCTTCTCCATACCGTACCTGCTACGCTTTGGAATGTGCAACTAGTTTCATATTCCTGACTGACCGACTCCTTGACAATTCAAAAGTGCCCGTAAATGGTCTAATAGAAATAAATGTTTTGAGTTTGATACTATCACATTCGGCAATAGTGTAGCTTTCTGTCAGTGAAACAATTTTCAAAATCGGATCAGGTTTTCCAGGGATTATATCCTACATTTTAACTTACACTTTATAATAATAATATTATTATTGTAGACGCTCTATTGTGGGCTGTAATAAAGACGATATTTTCAACCTCGTGAGTTAACAAGAGCATATTTTCTACGAACTCATTCATGATATTTTGAAGCGTTAAGGTGACATACATTAAGCACAAAATACCTACATTTATAGGAAACAATGTTTATCATCTTTTAAGGAAAACTCAATACCTAAACTATGACTGTTCTTTAGTACCTATAATTTAGATGCAGGCGCCATTGAATTAATAATGGCAAGATTTCTGCGGTTAGGTATCTTCTGAATGTTACACTTAGTGGAATTTATGGAAAACAAACGAAATGTCATCTTTTATTATTTGACTAAGTAGGTAGGCATAAATATGCAAAAAAAAAAAAGACGGGTTGCACTCCGGGAGTGCCGGCAGAAGTGAAAACTTGAATATTAACGTTGAAATAAATCAATTATTAATTTAATTAATATTACTCATTTTTTTTTTCAATGTTTCTGCGTCACTTTTTTCATTACCTAATAGATGCACTTTGTTCAATTTCCATATTTTAAACACTTTCGGTCTTATTCATAAAAAAAGCCTATTGAAGGTTTAAACCATTCATTAGTTAAAATGCTCAATAGGCCTTTAAAACATTTGATAAAATTTTGTATTCATAAACGCTTCATACTTAAACGTTCTACACACATCAAAAGTGTCTAGGGATCAAGCATTTTTATGCGGATTTCTTGAGATTGAGATGTGGCTTTGTAATAAATTTATGATTTTATAAATTTATATGGATCCTTTTTGGTGCATTTCATAATTTGAATCAGGAACTGTGAATCAAATTCGAGTAAAAGATGAAAATCAGCTGTCAATATTTTCCCTATAAAAACATACAACGCATTGAATACATTATTAGTGCTACTGTTTCCCTACTACTGATTAAAACCAACGTTATTATGGAGCGGCGACGTCATTTAAGCAGGGAAGAAATGCTCAGAGCCGTGGGAATGATAGAAGCTGGTTCCCGGCAACGTACTGTGGCTTTAGCTCTGAATACAAGTCAGAGTGTTATCAGTCGACTTTGGACACGTTACCGAAGCACTGGTACCGTGGCTGAGCGCCATGGAGGACGGTATCGCTGCACCACACGGAGACAAGACCGATACATTCAAATCTTAACTCGAAGAGCTCCAACAATAACCGCCATGATGTTAGCCGTGAGGCTTCATCACTCTTCAGGGAACTTAATTAGCGACCAAACAGTCAGAAACCGCTTGCATGAAGTGAACCTTCATTCCCGAAGACCGCTACGGGTACCACCTATAGCAATGCACAATCGTAGGATTCGATATCAATGGGCTCTTGAACACAGAAATTGGGCAGAAGAACAATGACGTTTCGTGTGCTTTTCTGATGAGTCTCGTTTTGGTATGAGACCGGATACAAGACGTATACGACACTGGAGAGCCCCTGGACGCCAACAGCGATTAAAATCCTGCCAGGAAGTCCATCCTTATAGTGGTGGAACCATCATGGTATGGGCGGGTATTTGGATCGGTGGAAGAACTGAGTTGATTTGGATCAGAGGCAACCTCAACGCTCAAATTTATGCTGAGACGATTGTATCAGACGTCATCGTTCCTCTACAAGTGCAAATCGGTCCCTTATTTCAGTTAATGCATGATAATGCACGACCGCACACCGCAAGAGTTGTAAGACAGACTCTCGCCGCAGCTAACATCAATGTCCTGCCCTGGCCTGCTCAGTCGCCAGACTTGAACCCGATTGAGCATGCATGGGATATGCTACAGAGAAGAGCTCTGCCGAATATGGAGGGTATCCAGTCGCAAGAAGACCTTTTTTTGTTGTTGCAACGAACATGGGCGGCCATTCCACAGTGTGATTTGGATGAACTCATTTTGAGTATGCCAAACCGATGTTCTTGTGTTGTTAGTGTTCGCGGTAGAAACACGGATTATTAATTGTTTAAGTTACCCAATAAAATTTTAGAGAAAACTGTTATTTCAGTCTTTTTTTCGAACTTTTGTGTTAGTGGTTCAAATGTCAAAAATCCCTTTATTAGGAAAATGGCAAATTTCTTTATTAATGCAAAGGTGACTTGGTTTATCGTTACTGTGACAAACGAAAACACTTTATTTGATGAATCCTTAAAGAAAATTTTAATTAATATCAATCAGGAGAAAAGTTATTGCAAAAATATATGTTGATCCCTAGACACTTTTGATGTGTGTATAACTAGAATGTCCTACAACTTCTAAATGTTGCCATTATAATGAAGTCATCCAAAATCGGCATACGAGAATATCTGTCTACGAACCGAATATTTGTGTCCATAGACATTATTACGTATGAAAAACTAATTTATTGTCTACAGTTTCAACAGTTTTGACGCGACAACGTCATGGTCGTCATGGAAACAATATGAATATGTCAATGAATGAATTTGATATTGTATGTGTCAAACTAAAAAACTTTTGAATATTTTTTTTGTATTTAAAATAAATGAAATTAAGACCGGAGACTAGTTGCAATAAAGAGCAAAGAATTGAATATTGGTTGGAGGAGGATAAGGTGTGTACCTACTGTTACAGCTAAAATGAGTTCAAAGTAAGTTATGTTTTGTAAACATTCTCAATTTCTTATACTTATGCTAGCTTTTGCTTCTAATCCTTAGATTTTTTGGAAGAATTGGTCAGGGAGAGGTCTCCATAATAGAAAATAAAAACACTGACACAAGCACTAACGCTAAACAGGGGCAGCCTGGCATGATTTACGAATTAGGTGCCTATCCAATTTACAATTTTACGAAGAACTTCGTTTGCCTGTACAAAACTCATTGAAACAAAAAAAAAACTCGCCATAAGAATAATAATGACTGTTATTTTGATGCCGCTACTGATTAATTAAATCAGTATAAATAAGATAATGAAGAGAAAGAATTTATAACATTAGTTTTGTATTTCAGGTCAATAGGACTAGTAAGGATGGTGCTTCACTACGAATAGCAGAAAATGAAACGGCCTACAGAAGAGATGGCACAGATGGCAAATGAAAAGCAAACATTTTAAAAATGTTGTTCTGCTTGCACAAGTTTTAGAAGCCAAATTAGAGTTTAGAGTATTGTTCAGCCGTGAACAGGCAAGAGTTACATACGCCAGCGTCAGCATCAAGAGCGACATACATTCGTTCCACATAAATTAGTAATTAGTAAATGAATAAATTAGTCATCAAGCTGGAGTAGAGTTTGATTCATCTTCCATAATTCCTCTCACTATGGCCAAGACACCTTTAGCCATCACCAGTTCTATGAGTCTGTGGGACCGGCAATGACAAAACTATTTCCTGTGTACACATTGCACGACGTACACAAACCCCTATTCCTACCCAAATTCTGTCTGTTCCCGTAGGTCTCCCGTAGGCTTGTATGATAGGTTAGGGTGTTAGGATAACTAGGGTGTTAAGTAGTTGCTGTAGGTTTATAATCAGTAGGGTGAGGTAACCATAGATACCAGGCTCAATTGTTACAAACTTAGCCACACTGTATGCATTTGGAATAACAGCCGTACTAAGCTGTAAGTCCCGGTGCGTACAAGTATTATAAAAATAAACTGATACTTGTATACAAGCTTTTTATTAATGAACTACTCCCTAAATTTCTTCTCTTTTACTTTAGATCTTGTTGGCTCAAAATATTGCCACTTCCACGTTGTCGTCGGTGGCAGCGCAGAGGTCACTTTGACTGCATGTTTTGGGTAGGACAAATAAGGCAGGATAGGAAGTGGAGCATGTTTTGCAACAAAGCTTCACAGCCACACCCTACTGGAGCATCTCCCTGCAGGGTGTAAACTTCCGTGGTTGACACGGAAGCATTGTTTTCACACAAAAGCCGCAATGTCCCACAGTATTTCTTGTTGCTATAATGTGCTTCGTTATATTTTTCGTCGCTTCTATTTTGTATTGTAGGTAGTTATATAATAATAAACTAAATTGGTTAAACAGAAGTTCAAAATAAATTAAATACAACTGCGGCTCCTCGAAGTACTATTGTTTATGAAACTGACTTTTCAAACATTTGTACGTCAAATGTCATTTTCTTCGGCCATCTTTGTCGTGTCTCACTTGGTTCACTTCGGTTGGCGCCGCCGTAGAAAGAGATGCGGGGGGGGGGGGGAAATCTCTCCTGACGGTCACGTGTCCTGACGCGATGCCCTGACGCGAGTTTAACATTTTTTACCCATTACAAAAAGTGTTCAACGCCGCTAAAGAAGTTTTCACTTCAAAAAAAAACAGTGGCATTCCGGGAGTGCCGACAGAATTGAAAACAAAACACAAAAAGAAAACTTTGCGATCACTCACTGACATATCGGATATACATTAAAACCGAGTACATCCCGAGGACGGCCGAACACATCCGAAGCGGTGTCGATTACGGTAACAGTGGCGCGAGTTCAATAGTTTTTTCCCACCTCAAAAAATACGCCTAAAGAAGATTTCACTTCAAAAATATACGCTCTCATTTAGGTAAAACGCAGGCTATAAAACTGTTTACGAAGTAATTGTGTAACATACTCGTACATAATATAATTCTTTTTATTTTTGGTTTTTATTTTTTACTGTGTTTAGTTTAGTTTGTGATCTTCCTGTACGAGTCACAATAAATACTTTTTCTTTCTTTCTTTCTTTCTTTCTTCACTTTAGCAGTTCAGACATGTTCATTGCTTTATTTACATTGTTGAGCTGACGAATTTTTCGAACCTATGAAGCAATGGATTTTCTTGAAAACCCTTGTATTATGATTGAAAGTGTTACGCTGATGCGGTTGCTGATATTTGGCTAATACACAACAAGCTTAAGAGCTTTAATGAAAGTTCAATGTTCAATATTGAACTTTCATTTCATTGATTGGTTGTTTAAGGCTAGGCTCAATTTATCGTTCTTGCAGCACTGGGGGTTCGTTCCTTCATCATATCATATTCAATTTGTTATATGTCGATAAACCTGGTCGATCGATCAGGTTAAGCTACGCCTGCCGCGGTTGGTCTGTGGATGGGTAACCATCTTTACATACCAGTCGTTACAGGTAGTCAGAAGCTCGAAAGTCTGATAACCAATCTTACCAAGTGGTATCGTATTACCCAGTAACTGGGTTGTGGAGGTCAGATAGTCAGTCGCTCCATGTAAAATATTCGGCTGCATCAGGTTAGACTGGAAGCCGACCCCAACATAGTTGGGAAAAGGCTAGGCAGATGATGATGATTCAATTTTTTAAGCCTATCATCAATTTCTTTCTGATGCCTTAAAAATCAACTTTATGTTTTTTTTTTTTTTTTGAGATACTGCTTTTGAGCTTAGCACGGCAGTATTTATGTACGTCTACCTAATCTTTTGGGGTAAACAAACATGAATTCAATTGAGATAACGTTTTGAAGTAAATACCAAAAACCCCATAAGGGCAACGGCACATTTATTAAAGGAGCATTCTTGATTAGTGTTAACATTTGATTGACTCCTAAAGTATGACTAAACTCTTAAGCTAAAACAAAAAAGGTTTTTCCAAAAGCGGTTTATTAATCCACCGTTAATGCTTGAACACGTCATGTCAAATCATTGTAAGTTTAAGATTACACGACAAAAAGAAATGTTAAATTATTACATATCACGCTAACATCATGTAAATATTGCTTTTGGAGATATTCGATGGAGACCCTCAATAAATAATAACCACTTTATTTCCTGCTTTAAGGTTGACGACTCCTGTAAAGGATATAAAATTGTGCGAACTCTTTCTTTAACCTTTTGAAAACCAGAGTATAAACGTATCGCCGTACCCCTGACGCCAGGCCACTTTAACAAAACAACACACACACACACACTTAAAACAACAAATTTCTCGATATTAGTGGTTTATTTATATTAGTTTCTTGCAATACAATATATAGATGGAAGCTTAAACTTTAAAATTATATAAATAAAAACACACAAAAGTAATGATTAAATTATTTATTTCATAATATGGTGCGACCCATGCGACGTGTATTTTTTCATATATTTGTGACGTCGGCGTTCAGGTTAAGATTTTGTTTGTCACATATATGTGACAATGGCGTTCAAAAGGTTAATATTTTATTGAAGAAAGGCTGGAAAATATCAAGCAGATCCAAATAAGACGCGCAGCTCTAAATTCAGTAGATACCCCAAATACATAGAAAAATTGTTATTCAAGCACTCTATCCGCCTAGCCATTTCCAACTGTGTTGGGGTCAGCTTCCAGTCTAACTAGACGCAGCTGAATACTAGTATTAGTACTTATACTAGAAGTAGTATTTAACAATGGAGCGACTGCCTATTATCTGACCTCCACAACCCAGTTACTGGGTAACACGATAACCTTTGCAAGACTGGTTGTCAGTCTGTTATCCAAATAATAATAAGATTGACAGACTGAGAGACTTTTGGGCTTTGAACTACCCGCAACGACTCTCAAAGATGAGATACGCATGACAGTTGGGACTAACAGAGAAACGAGCTACCCGAGTCACGCCGCGGGGTTCCTAAAATGCGTAGGTCTAAATTCAGAACCCAAATACGTAGAAAAACACAAAGCTATTCTTTCCCGAAATAATGTTTTCAGTCATAAGATCTTGTGGTTATTGAACTTTTTCTAGATGGCCGCAATAAAACCTTTTTGGGAAAACACTAGTGTGGTCGGTCGACTAAAAAACGGTATCTTCGAATACCGAAATTATGGAAAGAATACCTTTTTATAATAAAATAATTTTTCATAAAATACTTTTTAAAACCAATTGTTCAATACCACCTAAATAACCAAAACTTTATGTTATCGATAGGTATCGGTAAAAGTACTTTAATGATACCGAAGATACCTACCTACGTACTACTTATTTTATCTTACCAGTCAGACGGTCGTCAATGTTTTTAGTAGATTCGGAACTGAACCTATGGACTGGAATTACCGACATGGTTTGCAGAGTAATCAAGTTGAAGTGGCAGCGACCTGGCCACGTTTGTCGAAGGACCGATGGCAGATGGAGCAGACGACGATTCTTGGAGACCGCGTATCGGCAAGCGAAGTGGGGGACGCCCCGCAGCTAGATAACCGATGAAGTTGAAAATGTGACTGGGACAGACTGCATGCGGAAGGCGGAGGACAGGGTGCTGTGGTGACAGTAGCGGACTGCGACAGGCTAAGTTGATTGATTCATCGTGATGCTTGTAAACCAATGTTTTGATCAAATATCAAGTTACATAAATATGCTTATAAAAAAAAAAATCAATTAATGCGACCCAAGCTACATAATTTAGCTACTGTATAATAGCGTACTTAACCAATTAGAACGATTTTATTTTTCCAATTAATTGACTAGTAGATCAATTTATATGATCACTCTTGTGTCAATATTTATATGATGGTGTGTTTTAATGAGTAAATTAAGCAATCATAGATTCACGATAATTTGCAAGTTAAACAAAATATAATTCGGTTATCGCTTATAATTAATATTCAGTGACGTAGTATGTTATTTGTGTCATACGTTTGTACTCAACATCGAAATAACTGTAAGTCTCGGTAGAAGCTAAACTATATTTTAGGGTTTTATAGAACAACAAGGAACCCTTACGATTTCGCCATGCTCGCTCGTCTGTCTATCCGTCTGTCCGCGGCTTAGCTCAAAGACTCTTAGTACTAGAAAGCTGTAATTTGGCATAATTATGTATACCTAGATACATATAATATTAATCAAGCGGTAAAATAAAATCTTTAAAAAAAAATCTACACGTAAAATAGGGACGATTTTTTTTTCGTCTAGGTATCCCTTGGTGTGTGACTTTATATGATAGACCATTCGGAAATATTGCGGGTGCACGCAAACCTTTTTTCGATTCAGGGCTCCGTTTGGGATGGTTGTTTTTCAATGGAGGCCGGAAAAATTATTTCATCCTTATTTGCCAAAGAAGAATTGCGCAGGCTTTAGTTATGCCTAAGTAGAGTTTGGCAATTTATCAACTTCAAATTCTCAATTCAGAACAATTCGAGTAGCTGCAAGTAGACACCCTAAGCCGAGGTCTGTACCCCACAGAACTACAAAAAACTAAGCGACTAATCTAGTGTTAATCGCTTAGTTCTTAGGTTTTTGAAGTCCTGTCTGGAGGCCTTAATTTATTGAGGCACCCACCGGCAAGCTCTATTAGGCAGCCAACAACCTCCTAGGTTGACCTGAAATGCCATATACCTATGTATAAAAATAAAAAAAATGGATGCAAGTAGATAATTGTGCATTTTATTTTACTTTTAAACTCTGCCGGTCACTGTGCAACCTTGCCAAGTAACGTAGGATTGCTTGCAAGACGGCTGCGCATTGATTCATCCAACATTCCTAGATGTTATCTGTCAAAAACGAATCTAGACCAAGCATAGCAGCAATAGGGAAGTCGTTGCTAAGCGACCGAAATGTCAATAAATAAAATATAACATATTTATCTAAATCAAAACCCTGACATCTTATCCATCCATATCCATCCATACATGTTTTAAATTAAATTCGATTGTCGTGTCCGTCTGTATGATCGCGTTTTTCTTCTAAACTACACAACAGATTTTGATGTAGTTTTCACCTTCAATTAGAAAATTTCTTCTGGAAGGTTTATGTGCATAATACATTGATATTAAAATTACAGATAATAAAGAAATCTTGATGTTTTGTCAAGTTATAAAGACCATGCGAAGCAGGGGCGGATCGCTAGTTGATAATAAATCCTGTTTTGATCAACAATGTGTATGTAAATTTTGTAACAGGTTTTTAATTATTGACCTGAGACTTATAATAATTGCTAATTTGCAAAGTTGACCTACTTTATGACATCGCCGTGACCTTTGTTTTCGCTTTATTTATTAACAAACAAAAATTATTTAAATAATGTCATTTATATTTTTTTAAAACGCAATTTGACAAATTCTTCATGTTATCTTGAATAATCACTTTTTGTTGGAAAATGTCAAGATTAAAGTAATTTAGATACTTTACTGCCGTGTTCAGTGGTTGCAGGAGCTTAATGCGTGGGCGAATGTGGTTGTGGGTTCGATTTCCATTAATTTCTCGACAGCAGCTTGTTTGAATTTGTGTGTGGCTGATGGCAGTAGGCTCGCCTCATGTATGATATCGCACACCTAGATCTAAAGAGATTATTATTATTAGCCTTTGACGTCCCACTGCACAGTGGACCTGACTGAGTCCGTGGGCGCCGCCTTTGACGTGCTAGATGTTGCTGAATTGATATCCTGCACTAATATCGACTGTTCCATTCGAGCCTATTTGGGTGTATTTATCCCATAGCCTACAGGCGGCGTTCTACATTTAGTTCAATACTAAATGCACGACAGTTTAAGGTCATATCGAGGGCTAAAGAGAGCTAACTCTAAAATCTAAATATTTGAGGTATGCATACCATCGAATGCCTTAACTCACTACCTAGCGACCAACAAAATAGATGCAAAAACTTATAACATCATTGTTCTATCTGCATTTAAAAAGTATTGGTCAATACAGCAAACTCCTGTAGTGCACAGGGAGATGGTAATCAGTTTTTCAACTTTTCTGAAAAAAGTGTTTATTTGAGTTAATCGCTGTTTAGATCTAGGTGTGCGATATATTATGGAGTAGGAAATAACTGATAAGTATTTTTACCTCCGCATACGGGGTCGAGAATATGAGTCAAAACAGTCTGAAAAAAGGTAATAATGTGGGCTATTCAGAACAGATGCAACTTTTATTTTCTTCTCTATTTTACAAATGAATGTCACTATTTTATTTATACCTACGTCAGCAAACAAGGTTTAAGTAAATAAATTAATTTTCAAGTATCCATTTTCATTTTAGATATAATAATACACAATCGACAAAATTATACATTGACAAGTATTGCTTTTTTTCCATGAATACATAAATCAAATTCTATTAGTAAACAGCCTAATTAATAGAATGTGACAAGGTTTTACATCCAAAGACATTTTTCGCATATTTTTCCATTGCTAATCATTTAAAACCAACACTAATAATTATTTGTCATTTATCTATCACAACAGGCCTAAATCGTCCTTGAGCCCTGAGAATTTTGCATAACTATACCTATTAGTATTTGAATTGCCACTCTTTAGACATTATGGTCACAATGCTTGGCTCACATATTGGTGTCAGATCTTGGTACCAGTTAATTGGTCGCATAAATACTATTCGCAGAAAAACAAAAGATGATCTATATTTTTTGCCAGAAATAATACGGATGTACGTAAACGAAATTAATAGCCCTAGGGGCCCAGCCAGCCTAGGGGTACTCACACAGCTACCCCGACCAGTAGCTTGCCTGCCTGACGGGCGATGCTAAAAAGCTCCGTTCGCTCGCTCCTGCATCATAGTTTATTTTATTTCTTCTGCTTTTCTGCATAAGTCGACAAAGCAACTCCTGTTTCTGTTTTATTGTTTAGCAAATTAAAAACTTAAATAATTGTCCGTATATTCAAATCGCAACAGTATTTCTATAAAATGGCTGCAACTCGGAATTTTCAAAAATCATCAATTTTCACCTTAGTCGGCTCTTAGGCAGCTTTCGACCGGTAATAATATACTTTATTGACTGTTAGCGAGTTTTCAATGAGTTGTGACAGACTGTAGGTACTCCAAATATAATTAAATGATTGTATATTTTTACGGCATCCGCAGAAAAACAAAAGATGACCTATATTTTTTGCCAGAAACAACACGGAAGTAAACGAACAAATGCATTCAAAATCTGATGAGATTATATTCCAATTATAATTTAAAAATGTATGTCATTTTAATATACTTAATATTATAACCATCAATTTTAAAAACCGGTAAATTCTTATTAGATATAGCTAATGCTTCCTCAATTTGTACTAGACTTATAGACATCATACTCTAAATTAATTTCCTTAACATTTTATATGTCTCTCATTAGTCAGCATAATAAATAATTATAGGCTTATAAAGCCGGACTGAACGAATGAAGTATTTAGTAAGAGATAAATCATTTTTTCATCACCTCTTATTAATCTTTTTGATGAAAGAAAGAGTGATACACGTTTATTTTATGGTTGACGCTAATGGGAATCTGTTAGGTAGCTGACTCGTAAGTCGTAATAGGTCATCAATCGTTTATAATCAATCTTACGAGTACCATGCGCTGGGCAATGTCAAAGAGTGACATTCAGTGCTGCCAACGCAAAAGACAAAATCTTTCGGGTGCGTTCAGAAATTAAACAATTCCTGTTTTTAAAAAATACAAAGTTTTTATCAAAGTTACCCCGTGAATCAAACTAACCCCATTCCACGGTACCACTCGCCCCACACGTCGTCCACTCGTCTCCTTATCTCTCGTCCCGTAGACTGGATAGTCTAGACTCTAGGGGGTCAAATCAAATAAGCTGGCGAAACTTCACATCGGTATCTATATCTAATAGGGATGTATTAAAAAAAAAGTAGCACTCCGGGAGTGCTGACAGAAGTTAAAACTTGAACAATTACGTGTGTGTTTATTTAATCGTCATATAAACAAAACACAAACAGAATACTTTGCCATCACTCACGGACATATCGGAAATACGTTAAATTCGAGTACATCCCGAGGACAGCCGAACACATCCGAATGTAGCGCGGTGTCGGTAACAGTGTCGCGAGTTCAATGGTGTTTTCCATTCTCAAAAAATGCCCAACGCGAATAAAGAAGTTTTCACTTAAAAAATAATTCAAGTTACTAAACTACCAGCGGCCGTTGACCTCGTAATCAGCTGTATTTACTCAAAATTATGAGTTTGATAACGATACTCATCTCATATGTTCTGTCTTTTTACCCGACTGCGCGACGCAAAGGAGTGGTAATGTGTTTATCAGCCTATGTATGTATGTATGTATGTAAGTATGTATGTATGTATGTTTGTATGTTCCTTTGAAGCACTATACAGACCAAACGCCTGGGCCGATTTTTATGATTTATACGTCAATCGATTCCTCTTAGTCCGGCGAGTGTCACTAAAGACATGACGTAAATGAAAATTCAATATGGCGACTACTAGACGCCATATTGTGAAAATGAAAAAAATGAAAGTCAAGAAACTATGTCAAGTGGGGTATCGTTGGATAGGTCTCTCAAAAATATCAGTGGTTTGGGAAGACCGTTTTTTGATTAAGTAAACCGTTCGTGACTTATCAAGCTTTAAAGTACCAATTTTCGTTAGAATCAAGTGTGTATCCCCTCTACCAACTAAACGCGGCAGTAGTACCTATATATTACGAAGTTTAAAGGCAAACTATCACACTTAAGTGGGATTTACAACTCATAACTAAAAAGAATAAAATAAAAAAATTCAATTTAAAAAATCAAAAAACCCGACTGCGGTAAAAAACTTAAGTTAAAAAAAAACTGAAAAGCTAAAAACAAGCCCATTTTAAATTAAATAAAAGTTGGAAGCAGGCGGGACCCATACCATTTTTCTATTTTCAAACTCAAATGGGTCCCGCCTGCTTCCAACTTTTATTTAATTTAAAATGGGCTTGTTTTTAGCTTTTCAGTTTTTTTTTAACTTAAGTTTTTTACCGCAGTCGGGTTTTTTGATTTTTTAAATTTTTAAAATATAATTTGATACTGTGCATAGGCCTCTTCGAAGTTGACTATAATAAATAAAAATATTGCCTCTCATGTAAGTTAGGGTAAAATTATTTATTTATTTATCTAATCATAATATACACTCGCGAGCAAAAGTATGGAATCACTTACTTGGAATTGATTCCTCGCAATCTTGAGTACTTAATAACTAGTTAAGAATAATAAAAATGGTACCATTTTAAAGGCTAAACTGTTAACTTTAAATTGATACCAAGTTCATTTAAATCACACCAGTATTTAAGGAGCTATCCCGGATTGAGTGAAGGAGCTAGGAAAACATAACGATAATGGAAAAATAATACATGAAGAAAACAACAAAAATTAATTAATACAATTTTTATTTGACCTTAAAATTAAGTTTCAATATTTTGTGTTCCCTCCCCTCGTCCTAATAACTGCTCGAAGACGGTTCTTCATTGACCTAATCAGCTTCTGAATCGATTCTTGCGGGATACCTTCCCACGGCTCTATCAAAGCCGATTTCAGCTCATTCACACTTGAAGGAGCAGGATTTCTGAAACGAACCCTCCTCTTTAGTTCATTCCACACGTGCTCAATGGGATTCAAGTCCGGGCTGAGCGCTGGCCAGTCCAATGTGGCGATACCGACTTCTTCGAGGTATTCATTTGTGGCACGGGAAGTGTGACAAAGAGCGTTATCGTGCATAAGAAGGAAGTCATCACCGATATATCCCGCATAAGGAACGACATGTTTCAGCAGAATATCGGAAATGTAGCAGTCTGAAGTTATACCGCCTCTTCGTCCCCCGCCAGGCACGAAAACAAGCTCCGTTTTACCGTCGAAGAAAATGCCTGCC
Source organism: Amphipoea oculea (assembly GCA_945859645.1). NCBI lineage: Eukaryota > Metazoa > Arthropoda > Insecta > Lepidoptera > Noctuidae > Amphipoea > Amphipoea oculea. The sequence continues at coordinate 17,342,550 of OX243862.1, forward strand.
CACATCATACAAGAACCACCCCATAAGCCACTGTCTCAGCGAAACAGGTCGCCTGTAGACCCGACTCCTTCGGTCGCTGCCGTGCAAACATATTCTGCATTCGTCGCAGAACAGGACTCGCCTCCATTGCTCAACCTCCCAATCAAGATGGGAGCGAGCAAATTGAAGGCGCGCTTGTCGGTGACCTGCCGTCAGTTTCGGGCCTGTGGCAGGCCTTTTCGGAGTCAAATTAGCTTGCTTAAGTCTTTGACGAACTGTCTACTTGCTGGCAGCTACCCCACGAACATTTCGGAGCTCCTTTTGGACGTCGACACCAGTCAAATGTCGATTTCGGAAAGAGGTTGAGACGATAAAACGGTCATCCCTCTCCGATGTGCACCGGCGCCGTCCAGATCTTGGTCTCGGGATAAAGCCACCTGTCTCCCGAAAGCGTTTATAAACTTTCGAAACACAGGACTGGCTTATGTGGAGCTGAGCCCTTCTTGCAATAGGGCGACGAATTGTGCTGCTTCTGTAGGTGTAGTATCCATTGTCTTCCAAGTTCAAGGATCAAAAGTAGCGGAAATGTGACCTGTCAACGTTTGAAAGTCGACTGATAAAGAAAATCCGATAACACGTGCTTTTATATGGGGTCAATAGGCCGAAACTCGCGACGTATCAAACAATTGAAACATATCTTTTTCCTTACTTCTTCACGTAATCCGGGATAGCTTCTTAAATAATGGAGTGATTTGAATGAATTTGGTATCAATTTAAAGTTAACAGTTAAACCTTTAAAATGGTGTCATTTTTATTATTCTTAACTAGTTATTAAGTACTCAAGATCGCGCGGAATCAATTCCAAGTAAGTGATTCCATACTTTTGCTCGCGAGTGTATGTACAGTCACCAAAAGAGATAAATAACCGGGGTCTTCGGATATACTTGAAGTTTAATAAGAAACCGATGGATGTTTTCAAATAAAATTTAATTTAATTAATAGAAAAAAAAAAACACTTAATTTATTAAATTAAATTTCATTCGAAAACGTCAATCGGTTTCTTACTAAACTTCAACTAAATCCGACGACCCTGGTTACTTATCTCCTTTGGTGACTGTAGGTATACACATATATAGAAGAAAAATACGTAGTAACGAAGACGATGCTTATTTTATACCTGCGATAGGAGAGTAGATGAAAAGAGATGTATTCACCGTTTGTAAGAGATTTATTATAATAGAGCTCTTTACAATACCACAATCAGATTAATACTTCTTTGTTTTACCCATCCTCCGCTGGATATGCCTCCCTTAAACATTTAAACGCCAAACAATGTAAAGCCGCATCCAGCAATCAGCTTTTCCTGAGATAAAAATATATAGTAAGGTACCTATGGTTCTGGCAACAAACCCTAACGTGTAGTTATTTATTTTGAAGGAGCGTAGGAGGTAGAAAAACAGCCGTTACTGGATCAGATATTCAAACAACCAAATAAAACAACAAAATTATCATATTATCCTTGTGTAAATTAAGACTGAACAGTAAAGTTTATTTTACTGTTTATTTTGCATTATCAAAGTTAACATCTAGGCGACAAAAATCATTGTTTCGCGTCGAAAAGTTCCGAAACGGTCCTCCAAAGTAGGTCAAACTAAGATGGATTGTGAAAGCTGTCAATTGATTTATTTGAATAATATCAATAACCATATAATTTATAAAAGGTAATAAATACCTTAAAATCTCTAAGCTTATAAAAAACTGTATACGTTGTGTCATTTCTTCGAGATTTTTACCATGCTATAATACTTAACTGGCAATGGTGTTCAAAACGTTTCTTTGTCCGGATTATCGCCGTGGATTCCAAGAAATCTAAAGCTTAGGGGGGTTTTTGTAAAATACACGAACTCTAACTTTCCTAAACAGAAAAAAGCACTTTACTTTTTTATTATTTGAGTAGACGAAAGAAACCAATGGAAAGATTTATGATTATGACTGGAGGTGTTATTTATTGAACCAAATTATTGTCTTTTGGCTATGCACAGGCGTTTAATGTGAGGTCTTTATTGTTATTATGGAATACTCCCACTTAAGCCGTCTAGATCCTTCTGTTGTAGAGTTATATCGCGATATTTGTAGGGTTTGCAAGGAATCACACTATCACATCACACTAATATTACAAAGGCGAAAGTTTGCGAGTGTATGTGTGTTTATATGTTTGTTATATCTTCACGCTCAAACAGCTGGACCAATTTTGATAAAATTTTGTATGGAGGTAGCTGCCACCCTAGATTAACATATAGGCTACTCTTTACCTGATATTCTCACGGGATCGACACTTATGCGGGTGAAACCGCGGGGCGCAGCTCCGACTCACTTTTGCCCGACTATATGCATAGCAGGTCAAAAGTCGGTTTGTTCAAGATTTTGTTGAGAGATATTATGATGACCAAGCTTAGGGGTTGTATTTCAGAAACTTCTAACTAAAGCACCTAAGATAGACCTTCAAACTATATTGTCCCAATTTCATCTCATAGCTGCTTCCTGCGGTTTCACTAAGTCTCGATCCCGTAAGAATATTGGGAAAAAAGTATCCTATGTTCTATGTAATCCAGGTCATAGTAATAATAATATAATAATAATAATATTCCACAACTATCACACCACGCCATCTAGTCCCAAGCTAAGCAGAGCTTGTGTTATGGGTACTAGACAACTGATAAACATACTTATATATTTCTAAATACATACATATTATAGATAAATTACACCCAGACACAGAACAAATGATCGTGCTCATCACACAATCATTTGTCCTGGGTGGGAATCGAACCCACGACCTCCGGCATAGCAGTCAGGGTCACTAACCACTAGACCATCAGGCCTGTCAAATAGTCTACTCATGTGTCTGATTTCATCCAAATCCGTTGAGCAGTTTTAGTGTCAAAGCGTTTTTAGCGTATTAAATAACTAACAAAAAGTCTGATCTTTTATTTTTGTTATAATATAGTTTAGATTTCAGTGGTATAAGCTGTATATACGAGTACGTCATCTGTCAGTCAATCAAAGATTATAATAAAAAATAAGTTTAAAAACTAAAACCCGTCTACTGAAAAGGATGAAACAAGAAAGTACCTCCCGTGGTCGCATACCGCTGTACTAATATATTATAAGCTATGGTAGCATGCGACCATGAGAAGGTACTTTCTTGTTTCATCCTTTTCAGTAGACGGGTTTTAGTTTTTTTAGTTTTTAAACTCAGTAATATTTATATTTTTGAAATGTGCTAATTAAGCTCTTTCATTTGATATCCAACAAGGTATGACTAAAATATATTTTTTTTTAGATCGTGACTTTACGTCCGCTAGAGGGCGCCATATTCAATTTAAGGTGACGTCACATAGCCTATAACCAGAGGATGATTAAGACGCTTCCAGCGATACATCATTTGTCTAATTATGACAAGCAGTTTAGAAGTTATGAGGGAACTGATGAACATAATACATACATACAAACATACCGGTCAAAACCATAACCCTCCTTTTTGCTTCGCCGTAGTCGGGTAAAAAAGCTGAACCAATCTGCCTCTATTACTATAGCGACAAGTTCTAGCCAGCCTCAGCTTCCTTCAAAACAAATGCATAAGAACACAGACTTGATGTTTTGTTTTGAAGTGTCAATGTTTAAAATATTATTCAATGTCGTTAATCACTTTTCTGCGTTCTACTCCGAAGGTCACAGAAAACTAGATCACTAGCTCCTTTAATAAATTTTTATTACATTTTCAGATTTAAAACATTCAGTTATGTCTAATTGATAAAGCAGTTTCAAACTTTAATAGCCAATTAAAAATAATTTTTACTTCCAGAAGACTTTTAATATTAATTTCACCTAGAGCGCCACAGTGCCGTTAACACGTCGATATAAAAATCGTAAAGGTAACTGTTTTACTATCTACTTATGAGATCCAAATTTTTATTTGCTATTATAATAGAGTTAACGCCTTTTATAAATAATCTAAAATAGAAGCGCATCAGATCTTAGAAATACCGTTTGCACTAAAAGCTACGAAGATATTATGTATGTATATGCCAATAACAAGGAACCATGCGATATAAGCATAGACAAGAAACAATATTATTATTAACTAGCTGCGCCCTGCGGTTTCACCCGCGTAAGTTTCGATCCCGCGGGAATATCGGGATAAAAACTATCCTATGTCCTTTCCCGGGACTCAAACTATCTCTGTACCAAATTTCACACAAATCGGTTCAGTAGTTTAGGCGTGAAGAAAAGACAGATAGACAGACAGACAGAGTTACTTTCGCATTTATAATATTAGTTTGGATTTGGATTTGGATTATACAAGGCGGAGACGACACTGTGCCAGTACATTCAATTATTTTGTATATCTTATGACGTTCCCAGTCTGCATACAAAAATTCAACCAAATATCCTACTTTATCCTACTAATCCTACTATCCTACTAATATTATAAACGCGAAAGCTTGTAAGGATGGATGGATAGATGATGTTTGTAACTCCTTCACGCAAAAACTACCGAATGGATTTGAATAAAACTCTACAGCACATAGGATACTTTTTATCCCGATATTCCCACGGGATCGACACTTATGCGCGTGAAACCACGGGGCGCTGCTAGTATTTAATAGTTTCGTCACTATAGCTAGACAAAGATCGGCAAAACCCATAGTTGGTCCATCACTAATATTTAGTTTAGTTGAAAAAAAAAAAAAATTCGATGTTTAAAATACTCCCATAGATTAGTATTGCCAGTGTATAAATTTATTTTTGTATTATCGTTCCCACATTGTATAGATTAGAAATCGAAAGTGTTTTATTGCTATTAAGTACATTATATTTACATAATGATCTGGGTTATTGTACTGATGGTATTATGAAAGTCAAATGAGGGAAAGGATCCCATAATGGTTGCGTAGACCAGATTTGGACTGTTTGTTTATAAATCACCTGATTAATTTTTGCTAGGGACGCGACTATCAAGCCATAGACTTTATTCCGGTCAATAAATATCTATGTGCTTAGGTAATAGGCGTTACCGTAAAGAGGTACTAAAGTCTTCAATGGTTTGGGGACTACGTATTCTTTATTTAATTTTAGAATATACAGGGTGAAATTGAATTCATGGGCATCCTTTTAAGGAGTCATTGTAATCATCATTATGAACAACTTTTACTATGGGACCAAACCTGAAATCGCGAAAAAAAATCAGCTCTTCCCTACATTTTGACGAGTTATGTGAACATGAATGCAAGGAACAGCTGATTTTTTTTAGCGATTTTAGGTTTAGTTTCATAGTAAAAGTTGTTCATGATGATGAGTACAATGACCCCTTAAAAGGATGCCCATGAATTTAATTTCACCCTGTATTGTCCCACTGCAGGGCCTTTGCCCTGCAGAGAGGAGTAGAAAGAAGAAAAGGAGGCCTTTGCCTCCTGTTTCTCTTTCCACTCCTGTCTGTCTTGAGCTAGTGTGGACCAGTCCTGTCTGTAAGCGTCAAGCTCATCCCGCCACCTTCTCCCAGGTCTATCTCAATGTCGCCACACCCACCCCACCCACATGGTGGTAATTTTGCCCATGATTCGTTCGACAAGCGGCAATCGTGTCCGGCCCAGTCCCATTTACGCTTGCCTGCTTTTTGGGTGACGTTGCTGACTTGTGTTTTGGAACGCAGCACTGTGTTCCTAACACGGTCCGTTAATTTGAATCCAAGAATGCAATGAAAGCTAGGTGATTTTTTTTTTTGTTTCTGGCTTGTCAATGTCTAACAGTGGACGGTATTAGGTTTTAAATGATTGCGATCACAAAACCTTTTTTTTTTTGTGGATGGGAAATCATCAAATGACCCCTCCCGCTCTGGGTGGAGCGGAAGGGAGTATCAGACTATTACTGACTAAAAACCAACCGTGTTCCTTTCTTAGCCCTTTATGTTCCGGGGTAGCGGTAACCCTTTCGGACAATCCCGCAACCCCGGCAGGCTTCGGCCCTAACAGGCCCCTTCCTTTATGCAGACATCTCTTTGAGGTGCGCGTGGAACACATACGCGCCGTCCGGCACGGGCCTGGTCCTGATCGGAAGATGAGCTAATCATAAAGTCTTGATTCACGTATATTTGTACTTATCAACACTGCCTATAAAAACCATAATCCCGGACCTTCGGTCGTAGTAAACCCTTTGAATTTAAGCCCTCTGCATTTTACACCTACTACCACACCTCGTATTGAAACGGCTCAAAATTTAGCTCACATAATAAGGAAAAAAGCAGGCCAAAGTAAAATAACCATTTCAAATAAAAAGCAGTAAAGCGCATACCGTATATGGGCAAAGTCCTGCTCCGTTCCTTCCAAAACTCTTTCGACGCATTAAAAAGTATTCGACCGGTTACTGCCCCAATATATTTAAAAGAAATTGAACGCGGGCATAAACCTCCGACGATTTAAGGTATTCCCTGATTTGTATACGACGACGCTAAATACATTTATGAAGGATTTTAATGCGATTATATGAAATTTTAGTGTTGTGCGTCGGCATTTTGTCATTAAGATACGAAGGCCGAGGTGACCCGAACGACAGACTTTACGATCTACCCATATACGCATTCGGGTGCACGCTAAATAATTTGAGTTCTTTTTTATTATTGAAAAACGTAGGCGTGTTTTTATGTACGCAATAATGTTTGACTATACCTAAGCCACTAAGGAGGCGATAAGTGATACTTGTAAAGGTTTAGCGTGATGGACAGTTTACGGAGCTGAGAATCTGTTTACTCATTGTTGTGTCGCCCTTTCTTGTCATAGCTTAATATTTTATGGCCCCTCACTAGTTACGTCGGGGTGAATAAAGTTATTTTTGTGAACTGTCAGGAGGCACAGTGGGTGTCTTAAATTAATATTACCTTTTATTAATCCTCTTTACAAAGCGGAAAGAATTTTATTATTCGAATCCGGTCTTGGAAGGTGAATTTTTGAGGTTTTTTGAAAAGAAATGGAGGAGGAATGGCATACCTGCCTACTACGAAAAACAATACTGATTTCAGAGCTTGATATACTACTAAGTATACCAAAATGATTAAAAAAGTGTCTACCTACTTACCGAATTTATTTTACGATTTCAGCCTACATTTAGGTACATCTTAAAAGTTCTGATTGGAAAGAGATGTTTCAATCTTCGGCGAAATTAGAAGTCAACGAACCATGGCCACCATTGTTCATTTAGCATGAACAAAACATAAATTAGAGTTTATAATGCAGTAATTTATAGCGGTCTAAATGAAATATTACTAAAAGCCACAAATTATGTCACAATCAGAATAATTTGATAATTCAATTAATATCATTATGACCTACCTACTTGATTCAGATTGTTTTAGTGTTGCTTTGTATTTTTAAAGTTTAGATTTTTAAGTATTAGCCGTAAGTTGATTTTTCAATTTATTTGGTGTGTGTTTGCAAACCACTATTGTATTGGGGTCATCCTGTAAATATAGTGTGTGTAAGTTTAATAATAAATAACAAATAAATAAATATTTGATTGTTTGATCCACATTTAGAGTAGGTACCTACTTATCTGATGGGATAAAAAAAGAAGGTGACTTACCAAATACTCTGACGAAGATATCAAATAAAATCCACGAAATTGTAAATTTTAAGTTTAGTATCAATTTAGTTAAGTGCTAAGTTTTAATTATTTTAAGTTTTATTATTTTATGGTTGTCGCAGAAAACAAGGTTTTATCGGCGTAAAATCTGACTGGACATAGTAACTTTTTTGTTAGGGAATTGAAGCTGGGTTGTATCTTCGTATTCGTACATCATTATTATTGATCGGTCTTTGACCTGCAGATTAAGGATCTCCAGCATCTCAAGGACTTTCAGATAGGTTCGATAAACAGTGATAAAAAAAAACTAAAAGGTTTGTATTCGGGTAAAAACCATGTTTTTGTTTTTTTTTTTAAGACATAGCCACATGACTATATTATTTACTAGCGAAAAAACATATCATCATCTGCCTAGCCTTTTCCCAACTATGTAAGGTTCGGCTTCCAGTCTAACCGGTTGCAACTGTATATCAGTATTTTACATTTAGCAACTGCCTATCTGACTGGGTAATACGATACCGTTTGGTAAGACTAGTTGTCAGACTTTCGGGCTTCTGACTAAAGAACGAAAATAAGTTTATTTGACCTAAGTTATGTTATGCAAGCCTATTATAGCTTTACCTGATCGATCGACCTGTGCGGCTGTTATTATTTAGCAACGGGCCAAACATCTGTATACATATCTTTATTATATGTAAGTTTAATAATAATGTCTTCTACACACGGCTATACATCAAGCTATACATAACTAGTATAAGCTGACTTCTGATTGTACGAAAAACCTATACAATGCGAGGTCAGCGAAAACTGGAAATGTATAGCTTGATATGCCTTTGGAATGCGCTCCCTCAGAATATCAGGAAGGTAACCAATGCGTTCACATTTAAAGTGAAAGCTCGAGAACACATACACAAGAAGTTGGCAGATTCGTCTCAAACTTAAGTTGTTGTAAGGTTTCTTATCTATGTCTCATAACTATTTTTTTTAATATATATATATATATTGTTGTACCTATGTATGTATATATGTATTTATTCTTATATCTAAGTTATAAATATTTTCTTCTTTTTTCTGTTATTGCACCTACTGTGTATTGTCTCTGCATCACCCTAAGGTAGACTGGTAGAAAATGCCCAAGGCATTAAGTCCGCCTTTGTACAGTTTTTTACTTGTGCATAAAGTTTTAATAAATAAATATGTAGCCGCGTGTATACATAAAAATTTCAGAATAAATTCTCTAAGGGATTGGTGAAAATTGCATCGAAATCCGTTGCGTAGTTTAGAAGAACGACACTGTAATACAAACAGATACGAAAACGCGACTTCCTTTCGTGAGGTTCATCTCACGACGACAAAGACCATTCAAGTAAAATAAAGTAAGTACACCTAATACGATATACATAATTATATATAATAACTAGCTGACCGGACAAACGTTGTCTTGTTTCCTAGAACTCGATCGCATCGCCACCTACCGGGTTCAATTGTGAATATAAACCACCCAGAGACCCACTCAAACATACACAAAAAATTTCACCGAAATCGGTCCAGCCTTTTAGGAGGAGTTCAGTGACATACACACGTACAGAAGAATTATATATACAGAGTGGGCAAAAAATCGTGGATCAAACGAAACAGGGTGATAGTTGGGGATATTTGCAGTAAAAAAAAATAGCATCACTATAAAAGTGCATTTATGACGGTGGGTACCATGCTTTATCAGTGTTGGCACTTTTTTCAATAACTGTTAAGTCTCACGAAACATTATTATTTACCCATCCTGTATAAAGATAAAAATAAATGATTTGTAAGTCAGCAAGAAAGCTCTAGGATCATTGATGATGATAAGAGCTGATGTTGATAAGGAAGAAGAAAATGTTGCTACAAAAGGTAGGTTGCTGCTTAAGGTATTTCGAACTAAAAGTATTGTCGAAATGAAGACGTGTCGGAGTTCCGTAGTGTCGAATTAAAATCTTGTCGTATTAAAGTTTGTCGAAGTTCAGTTGGTAAGTCAAAACTCACATCTGACTCAATAAATTAGTAAAAAAAAAAAAAAAAACATGTAAACCTACATGGGCACTTATGAAACGTAAGAAGCTAAGTGCAAGGTTCCAATAGGTCATTACCTATGGAAAAGTCTTTTTGATATTTTACCTTTTTGCACCTTTTTGTTTATGCTTTTTCTACCTTTTGGTTTTTTGATTGACTTATTATATACTTTGTTTTACTAGCGAACCAGCGCCTTTCATTTTGGTAGTTAATAGTTATTCTTTTATATTCAGACATACTATTCTAATCAACCCCGTATTATTACCATAAAATCAAAAACTTTTGACAACAGTAAATTAATGACTCGTATTGTCATTACATCCTTTTCATTCGAAGAAGGCTACATTGTCACTGGGTCCGTTTATTGACCCTTACAATTTTTCACAGACAATAAAACCGATTCACAAAATTCAGAGAAGAATCCTTCCAAAGGTTAGGTTAGGAGGAAATAATGAAAATATTCGTCACACAAAACCAGTCAGTTTAATTGTAATAATTTTATCAATATTTTAATAAATTGTTTTGTCGGGTTCATTGTAAATGCTCTAACAATGAGTAACAGGAATTCAGTTCGTAATTTGTATGTTTTGTTTATCTTAACGTTGTTTAATAATGTATTTTCATGAGTAATTTTGTTGTAATCATTTATTAAGCCATGTTTATTATTAAATATTTTGTTCTGTATTTATTTATAACTAGCTGCACCCCGCAGTTTCACTTGCGTAAATGTCGATCCCGTTGAAATATCGGGATAAAAAGTATTCATGTTAATCCAGGGTGTCAGCTACCTCCATATAAAATTTTATCAAAATTGGACTGCACCAATTTTGATACAATTTTATATGGAGGTAGCTGACGCTCAAACGGCTGGCCGTTTGAGCGTGAAGAAGTAACAATTATATAAACACACACACACACACTCACGAACTTTCGTCTTTATAATATTAGTGTGATAGTGTGATTGTTTATGGGTATCATTCTTGTTCTATAATTTTCATTTAAAGTTTATTTGCTGAAGTTTCGAAAAAGTTTCAGAATTCGCAAACCAGTTGAATTCTTTAGGCCCTTTGTACGCAAACGTTTTTCTTGTCGTGAAAAATTGCGCTTTATTCGCCGTGTGTAGGCACGGTCGTCAGTGTTCTATAGATTACTATGGAATCTTGTTGACCGACACGTTTATTCTACGCGCGGTTTATACGCCGTACTGTAAAGAAACAGTGCCGTGCACAAAGAGCCCTAGGCCCGCTTGCATCACTAAATACGTTTAACGCAAAATTTTATTTAAATCATCATTCTATCTCTATCATCTTCAAAAGGTTGATAGAAAAACAACCGACTTCAAAAAAACACAGTACAAAGTGATAAATAAATTTAAGTTCGGAAGTCGGCGTCGTTAGTTCCGCATTTTAGTTTTTTGACACCAACTTCCGAAATTAAAGTTATTTATCACTTTGTAGTGTTTTTTTTTGAAGTCGGTTGTGTTTTTTATAAAAAAAGTTGTTATTTTTCACTTTTTAGTTGCCCAACTAAACACCCAACACAAATTCAATTAACCCTAGTGCATTGAAGAATGGAAGACACCGACTAGAAGAATCATCAAAATTCGCATAGAAATGCCGGAGATGCAGTACATTAATGCATATAACATCGTACATAAGAATACTTACCTAACGTATTATATACTTAAACCTTCCTGAAAGTATGTAGATCACATTAATGTAAGAATTATCAAAATCGGTTAATTAATTTTTGAGAAAATCGCGGACATACAAACATACATACATACATAGGGGTCGAATACAGAACCTCCCTTTTTGAAGTCGGTTATAAAGAATAATGTGTTAAATTCGTTCCCCGATAAACTTATTTGTGACTACTACGGAGCAAAAGTTAATCTTTTTAAAAAACCAGCGCTGGGGCTCTGTCTTGCATAGGGTCGCAGCATAATGCTGAGCGATAACCGTTTTGCATGGATGTGACGCATGTTTCCCACTACGTTTTTTTTTTTGTGTTTATCTTGTTTTTTGCGTCATGTTCACTGCAAATAGACGTATTTTCTTACTTTCTTTCTAATCTTATGACTTTGACTAATTGCAAGTGGACCACAATCTAACCATATTGTTAGGGTCAGGTTGGGTATATATATGAGACGAAAAACTAACTTTTGACGCCGATAAACATTAATTAAGGCATTTTGGTATACATTACATTATGCTACCCATCAACATAATACAAATAAAGCATTTTGATTCATTCAAGCAAGGTCCTTTTAGATCTTTTTGTATGGAGTTACAATATTTACCTGAATTTTTTTTGGTATTTTCTATTTAACCCACTTACCTAGATGATTACCTACCTAGGTGGCGCCATGTGCAAGCCATCGGTGTTCTGATAGTACACTTTCACCGAAACCGTTATTATAATTATCGACAGAAATTCAGATCAATAACAAACAATCAAACGATAAGGGGATCCCGTTTTAACTTCTCGAAAGGGCAATGACCGGAATTACATTCTAAACATAATATGATATACCTACATAATTGAAATATAGCCAAAATGAGAGCATCGTACCTATAGCTAACTCTCAATAACTTTACAAGATGGCCTCAAAATTTTAGCTAATTAATGCATAATCGACAAATTTATGAATAACATCAAAAAACGTAAAAAATTTCGTCTAAATCAACAAGGGGACTTTTTCGAGAATGTCTGCGTCACCAGTTGATAATTTTATAAACAATGTCATTCATAGACCTATCTACATAATAAGGACTTTCCCATTCGTTTCTATGTTTTCTTAGTAATATGTAAACATTTTATGATATCCGGTTCATCTACATCGAACCGTTTATAAGATACCTAAATAAAATGACTTGTATCAATCGAAAAATATGAATACTTACCACATTTTTCTTTGTAAAATTATGGTAGCCTACGTGTCGATGAAGGTGGGTTTCAATTGATTTTGGACGGGTGAGGTTAGGTAGAGAAATATAAATGCAGATGGTCACGAATCGATTGAAATCCGGTAAACAAGCGTAATCGATTGAATTCGCTATAAGTTTCCGCTCCTGTTACATTTAAGTGCCACATATTGTGAGGTAAGTAGCTACTTGGCATAATCAGCCTATAATATTCCCACGGCTACAGTAGGCAGCGATTTGCGATGCGACTGGAAGAGCGAAACGAGATAAACATGGTATGGCTACATTATAAGCGAAAATCTGGCGTGTATTCGGCGATGACGTGGCTACAGTACACATGCTATTAAATCATCCATCACGGTTTATTACACGCATATTTAGTAGCACTATTGAACTAGTCGCGCAAGTGAGAAATTCTATAATAAATTCGCTTAAATTTCGCGGATATGTTGTTGCAGCCGATGCCGTGATTACAGTAATGTTGTTTCTATCGCATAAATAAATCAAAGATCGCTAGTAACATTTGATGTACGGTGTAGCCATATACGTGAGCATTCATTTATTACCCGACTGCGCCTGATATTATAATATTATAAAAATATTGATGAAATAATTACAATTCTTGTATCGTCTTAATCACTATGAAAACACGCAAAGAAAAAGAAGTATAAACTTAGTATGAATTCAATTGGGTTTTTACGACAATTAAGAAGGGACAAAACACTAATTTCGAATAATCTTGGAAATCGATGATTCAAAAATTTACGTTACCGCTACCTACGTTTAAAAAATCTGAACGAAATACAAACAACTAAAGTTCCATACCACTCCAACCGATTTATTTCGATCCCAATCGATTAATATTCAATTAAATTGCATTCCTTTGGGTCAAAGGATCCGGGTGACAAATGCCTAAACTTGCTGACAGGATGTTAAAAGAATGTTTATTCTATATTTTATCGATGTATTTTTAAATACCTACCTTTAGACTCGGCCATTCAATATAGACATTAATAAATTAGTATTCTATAATTCGTTATTTGGCAATAAAATATTTTACATTCTAATCTAGTTTGGGTCAGGTGCTATATTTTTTGAAAATGACAAAAATGGCTGTTGGAACGACTATTAGAGTATGGGATGGCATAGGTCAGCTACTGTTTAATAAATTGGTTCAAACAAGAATAGATTATTCATATTTTATTTTATATGTTGTTATTTAATAATAAAGGAAAATAAAATATGAATAATCTATTCTTATTTAAACCAATGATGCTGTTATTTACAAGGTCATTCTAAGCTAGATGGAGCGACGATCTTTGCAAGGTGGGTGGTAGCAGCTGGATGAGAGTTGCCGAAAATCGAGTTGGATGGCGTGCAATAGGAGAGGCCTATGTCCCGCAGTGGACTTCTGTAGGCTGATGAATGATGATGAAGCTTATTCTTATAAATATAATTTAACTAGCTGCCTTCGGGTGCGACTTCGTTTGCGTGGTGTCCTACCCCTTACCCTACTCCTACCCTCACACTATCCTACCACTACCCATACCCACCGCTACCATACTCCTACCCTACTCCTACCCTACTCCTACCCTACTCCTACCCTACTCCTACCCTGCTCCTACCCTACTCCTACCCCTACCCTACCCTACTCCTTACTACCCTACTCCAACCCTACCCCTACACTACTCCTACCCTACTCCTACTCTACCCTACCCCTATTTACGTCCTATTCTCAGACCTACTGAATATACACACACAATTTCATAACAATCAGGCAAGCCGTTTTGGAGGAGTTTTGTTACAAACAGTGTGACACGAGAGTTTTATATAAGTATTAGATTATAATACCTACATACATTCTTCATCACTTTCTTTTTCATTTCTCCTTTTGCAGGTTTGCTGGAAGAAATTTGTTAAGAAATAAGCAGTACCTTTCTACTCGATATGTCGTATGTACATCCCTTTTACTGTTTGTACATAAATAATAAAGTAAATAAATACATCAAATATTATGAACGTGAAACAAATGACAATGCGAGCCTGAAAGATTAATTAAGGCTAAGTAAATCGAAGACATTCAATCAAGTATAACGTAGATATTTTTATTGAAAAAAAAAAAAAAACAGTAACATGGCTGAAAATAACAAAATTCCACAAATGTTGTTTTGACTGCCAGCACCTCTTAACATTCCAAAATAAATTAACAACCCAGACTGCTACAGTTAAGTAGCAGATGGTGAAGTCTTGAATAAAAATATAATTAAATAAATTACGTAAAACCTGTATGGCTATTGGCGCCACATACACTGCGTCATCGGCGCCATAGAATGATAAAATTCCCAGGTAGGTAGGTATGTCAGAAAAATTTGAGGTATTTTGGCAAACAAACAGGGTTGATCTTGATTCGGCGAAATAAAGTCAATATTTGTCTCTTTATCAACCGGACACAGATAGACACAATAGTATAAAAAATATTTCGTTCAATATCAAGGTGATCAAACTAGCGACCTGTCCCTGCTTCGTTCGTTTTATACGACTTGGCAAAACTTTGAGATTTATTTATTAATAGCAGCGCCTCGCGGTTTCACCCGCATAAGTGTCGATCCCGTGGGAATATCGGGATAAAAAGTATCCTTTGTATTATTCTGATGTATAAGCTATATTACTATAAAGTTTCATCAAAATCCGTTCAGGAGTTTTTGCGTGAAAGAGTAACAAACATCCATCCATCCTTACAAACTTTCGCGTTTATAATTTCAGTAGGAAGTAGGATAGCCTCCTATCGGTGAGAGGGAGTGGGCCGTAATCTACCATGCGGGCCCAGTGCGGGTTGTAGATGATAAGACGTCTACCTAGTCTTCGAATGTTTGGTTCTAGGACATTCCGGTTTCCTCACGATGTTTTCCTTCACCGTTCATATTGATTGTATGTTCCTTTAACATTAATATACATAATATTACAGGCACCTTCAGGAAGATATTTTCTAAATGACGGTAAAAACCGTATCAAAATCTGTTACGTAATTTAGAAAAACAATGCGGTCACACAGACAGACACAGAAACCGACTTTAATTTATAATATGTATACTATATAGATAAAGATGACCTCAGACGGAATGTTATAAAGAATTTCAATGACGGGTTTATTCGCTTTAGTTTTGATAAGCGTGAACCACTGGACCTTTGAACTTTGGCTTCCTGAAATCAGTCTGTTGTTTGGGTTTTTTAGTCTTCCCGTTAGATACAATTCTTTGTAAACTCCGTATAAATAACATAACATAAGATCACGCATTGTTTCCCAGAAGGGTTGGGTAGAGGTATATCGATCATCATCTGCCTAGCCTTTTCGCAACTATGTTGGGGTCGGCTTCCAGTCTAACCGGATGCAGCTAAATACCAGTATTTTACACGGAGCGACTGCCTATCTGACCTCCACAACCCAGTTACTGGGTAATACGATACCCGTTGCTAAGACTGTTTGTCAGACGTTCAGGCTTCTGACTACCCGAAACGACTGTCGAAGATCCACGAATGACAGCCGGGACCAACGGCTTAACGTACTTTCCGAGGTACGGAGGGGTTTCGGTATGTAAAGATGGTCACCCATCCACAGACCAACCGCGGCAAGCGTAGCTTAACCTGATCGATCGACTTGTGTGGCTGTTATTATTTAGCCACGGGCCCCTACAGTGCTATAAAGCACTCAAAATTCGCCAGTTATGTTTTAGTCCTAAGGGTTTCGAGCTTATTGCTATTGCTTATTGCTATTACCCGGTTACAAATCCAGACCCCGGTCTGCTCAACTGAGAAATTCCAGGTAGAAAAACTCAAGAACACTTTTGACCGACCTGGGAATCGAAACCAGGACCTCTTACTCAGCAGTATTACTTGCGACCACTACACCAACGTTGCCATCCGAATCAATATCACGAGCTATGTGGCTGCTCAGTACCGTTAGCCCTTTCATGTTGGCTGATCACTTTGATGATACGAGTGGGTTCACGTCAATCAAAATCTCTCTATTTTTATGTACAGTCAACAAACAAAATAGATAAGTATGCAGGATCGTCGGATATAGTTGAAGTTTAGTAAGAAACCGATGGATGTTGTCGACTGAAATTTAATCCATACCATCCATACTAATATTATAAATTCGAAAGTAACTCTGTCTGTCTGTCTGTCTGTATGTTACCATTTCACGCCTAAACCGCTGAACCGATTTAGATGAAATTTGGTATAGAGATAGTTTGAGTCCCTGGAAAGGACATAGGATACTTTTTATTCCGATATTCCCACGGGATCGAGACTTATGCGGGTAAAACCGCGGGGCGCAGCTAGTTTGATATAAATGAGCTGTTTGAGTCCGGAATGAGAAATTTTATAGTGGATAAGACAGAGATTAAAACAGAAGAATATGTAGCAAGGGATCCAGTGGGGGGTCGTGTTTCAGAGGATCTGACCGGAATCTCTGTGTTTCTATTAATAAAGTTAAATTTTATTCGAGAACATCCACCGGTTTCTTGCTAAACTTCAACTATAATATGTCTGACGATCGTGCATACTCATTTCTTTTGTTGACTGTACATGATGACCATAATTTAGACCATCTTTGATTTGAACTTTGACCAAACGGCAACCTACTTACCTACTCACTAATTTTGGTATGATTCATTCAAGATTATTCATTTACTACCTACCTGCTGCTGGGGAGTTGGACTTCCCAGCCAAAGCACTAGGAAGTGGTAAAGGGGTGTTTTCGTGGACTGTCTTATGTAATTTTGACTTTCAAAAAGTGCTGATTCTCTGGCTAGTTTGACATTTTGATTTTGATGTTTTTGGCCTAGTTAGTTGGTAACGCCAACCAACCACCTTTTGACTCAGGGTCATCTCTTTTCTCCCATCCGACCATCAATGGGCTGTAATGCACCTTATTAAGGGGTAAGATATGACTATATAAAAGGGGTTAACCGGTCAAGCGGCGCGGTTCGCCGATCGGCGACGAAACAATAGAAAATCAATTGTGTCTTATTAGCGGAGCTTGACAGATTAACAGTAACGCCTCTCTGCCTCGTCAGTCAATGAGCATGAAGTCCTGGGTTCGACACCCGGGTCGGGCAAAGTGTTATAGTTTTTTTTTTTTTTAATAATTTCTCAGGAGAAGCCCAGAGTCTCGGTTCCCATTCTTCGCCCCCTATTACATGGGACTTAAACATATATACCATCTGCAAATTTCTTTAATAGATTTTCAACTTTCTCGCCAAAGTATTAGATTCAAAGTTGATTGGGAAAATTTTACAGTTTTGGTAAGCTTGATGTGCTGGCGTCTATAGAATAGGTGCCCTTCTGCTTAACCCTTTGCAGAATAAAGGCGTGTTGTTATGTGTTATGAAACAGTAGCGTTGACCTTTGACCCTGTTGTGTATCGCATGGTAAACAGCACGCAATAAAAAATATTTAATTTCTCCAATCACGTTATCGTGTTAAACAGGGTGTACATAAACAACAACACATTATTTTTTAAATTATAATTGCTAAAGAGATTTTTTTTAATTAGCTCGGTCTTGTATTTCTGACCACGAAATACATTATAGTACAATATTTATTATCTTAAATGATGAAAGAACTCTGATTCGATATTATCAATCATCCAGAAGCTTCACTAACTAAACTCTTGAATGACAAATAAGGACTCTAATTTCATTTCCATAAGCACCAATAATTTGTATCGAATAGAAACAAAAGTTTGTCAAAAAAAAAAAAAAAAAAAAAAATGTTTCGGCCTTCAATGACCTTCCTCAATTCAAAGACTGCTCTAAGTAGGTACCATAAACAACTTTCTTCCAAAAAACACACAGATTTATCAAACTGCTGACTAATGACAAAAATATGCTACTCAAAAATAATATTACTATTTTATAAATTGATTTGAATACAATTTTATTCACTTAAATACTGATAAAAAGAGAAATGTATAAAAATATCGAAGTGCATTAATCTTCCGGCTTTAAATGGTTTAGATATATCACATGCTTCTCCCAACAAGTTATTTATTAATTTTTTTCCCCAAACATATCTTTCTTTTTCTACGGCAAGTATGGTTAAACCCACTTGTTTACGATGCGTTGTAATATGCAAAATAGCAATATCAACTTAATTGCGTGAAATTCCCAAAGCTCCGGAATGCAACTAAATAAACATAAATATTCTAACGTCTAAGTAGGCATATCTACCAATATCCTATTCGATGCTTTCAAAATTAATCAATTATAAGGAGCTTGTTTTCCTAAACTACCGCATGTTACAGTTATAAAATTATGAACATGGATTTATTATATTAACAGGGTTGAATTTTAGGTATTAAAACGTCGTTTGATCATTATAATAAAAGAAAAAAGTTAACACTGTACACATTCTATTCGAAACATTTACCCACATAATATTCAAGCAATAAATATAATTGCTCGAGATGGTCCGATGTCATCACAACCATAAACATACAAACAAACCTCTAAGTCAGGTTCTTACCCACTTACCTTCTACAAGTCAAGATCCTCATTTAATACTGCATAATTACAGAAATATACATTAGAAATTAGCCCCACTACTAACTGATCTACCTATACAATTATGATGTTATTTCCGTATAAATCGTATTTTATTTTACACTTTGAATATGCTACACGCACTTCGATAAATATCGTACTAAGTTTTATAATTTTTATTTTTAATGAAAAAATAACAAACAGTTCAATAACACGTAGATTTGCCACAACAATGACATTGCCATAATTGCTGATTTAAAATTATTAATTCACAATAATATTCGAACCCAAGAATAAATATGAAAATATGTAAAAAAAACATCTTGTTTATTGATAAAACGTAATTGTACAAGTATTCAGATAAGGCAGGATTACGCGAGGACAACAAAAATATTTGTCCCCACAGAGGTGAATCACATAATTCGGAAAAACAGTATTGGTCATCCTGATAAAAAAAAAAAATCCCTGTAAATATCACTTGCACTGTGATAATTTTTTATGAAGCTTCACCAAGTACAATTTCACGAACATCCGTGATTAGTAAAGTGCTTTTAGAGGCGGAGATAATTTTCTAAATGACACCGATACCCCAATAAAGTAAATCTGACCAACAATGGTATGCAAAGATGATAAAAAAAATGCGTGAATTGTATGTGTGTGACGCTTACGTATGACGCACGACGCACGTCTGTGTGTGTGTTCCTGCAGAAGAGATGACTTGATGTTGCAAATGTATAAAAGCGACGCGTCGATTTCGAAATCAACACACAACGATTTGAAATCCTCTAAGGAGTGTACACACGGACAGCAGTGTGACCGTGAATTTATATTTCCGCATTGTGATACCCAGTTCAGTTGTGACAAGTGGCCTGAAGAACTGTATCGTTCGAAGTTTTTCTGACATTATTTTTCAAGAAGCTTTCGTGAAGTGATCTATCAGGATGTATTCTGTAGAGGTATGTACTAAAAATTATTTAATTTATTTTTTTATTTTGTTCCCCATTTTATTTAATTTTTTTATTTAGTATTTACACTGCCTTTTTCATTAAAAAGAATTTGTAGCAAAGATCAGTGATAAAAATACTAACTCTTAAAATATTTCCAGATTATCCTTGCACTATGCATCGTGGCGGTGGCCAGCTTCCCCAGTCAAGACGGCAGGTGGAACCCTTACAAATATGGCGACGATGGCAAGTAAGTAAATGTCAATGCAACTTGTATATTCATTTAGACATTTAATCCGCACCGAGTAGTCTTGCATTCTAGATAACGATCTATTTACTATTACTAACTTGGAAATACCTGCATTCAAATACCACCGATTTATCGTAGATCTTATCCATCGAATTTTAGCAAAACCATTCTTGCTAATCCCCAAAAGGTTCCCACAGTACTTTCAAATTCTAGTAAATAAAATATACTTCAACTCGGGCTCAACTAGGCCAAGTCCACTTAATCCCGCAACAACAACAAAACTTCTAAAAATACCTCGAAGTTAAACGAGAATCCAGATTTCAACTAAAAGTGGAGCAGATTTAGAGATTTTATTAATTCCCGGTAACCTATCTAGACGCGGCGGCCAAAAGCACTTAAGTCAAATCATTTTGCATGCGAAAATATAATATATATCTTATGGCTTGCATATAAGGCAAATCTTTTTGGATACCAAAAATATTTGACTTAAGTGCTTATGGCTTCCGAGTCTAGCTATTACCGTTTCATTTAAAAGTGATTTTAATTAAGAGCACTATGCAAATGTTTCGCATCAAATTGCGGTAAAAAACTTAACGGTTTATGAACCACAAAGTCAAAGAAAGTGCATAATAAAAATTCCGCATGATTATAAAAACAAACAGTAAAGAAAGACAAATATTTAAAAGGACATTTCTTTTCTCAGATACATTCCCAGCAACGAAGGAAAGTACATCCACGTGCCGAACCCCTACATCCACATGGACAACCCTTATGATGGCGGCTATGGACCTTATGCTCACGACTATGAGCCTTACGTTGGAGAAGCTTCCGTAGACCAGTACAAGCTTATCCAGTACCCAGGTGAAGACAACCCCTTCTACAAAGATGGATACTACAAGAACAATGGTATCAAGATCATCAAGCAGAACCATAACTACAATGAGGACAAATACGATTTTGAGTGAGTATTTTTCATAAACCAAAACATTAACTTACTAAAGATCAACGTTCGAGGATCATTCTAAAATAAGGGTCTAAACAATGTTAACATCGCGCATCGATCAGAATATTAGATTCAAACAAGATAGCCTATAAAGATTCAAAATGATATCAATATTTAAAAAAAAAAGATCAAACAAAAAGACTATAATCTCAAGTCACTGACACGCAAAGAAAAAGAAAACATCAAAAAGAATAAAAAGAAAAACCATGTAACATTATATTGCTCTTTGCAGTTTGTAATTTTAATATTTTTTTAACTTGAAGTTACTACATCGGTAAACTAAACTAAGCTAAAATAGATTCTTCGCACTAAATCAGAATCGATCACGACCTTTTATTCACAGAAATCGTATTCGTACCCGAGATACGATATTTGCATTTATATATATTCAGCGATTGCAATGAAAAGTAACAAAGTATAAACTGCAACGATTGATTTTGTTTTGAATTGGAATTTAGAGGACAAGATTTTAGATCAAGAGCATTTTTTATGAATAAATTAACATCAAACTTTCAATCATAAACATAAAACGTAAATCATACACCTCGAAGGGTTAGGAGAGGCGTATAGTTTTGTTTAGTCCCACGTAATAGGGAGCGATTGACATTTCATAATAAAACTTGCTACTGCGACTGAGAAATTCTGTATGACAAAACCCAATAATATTTTGCCAAACCTGGGGTTTCCAACCCAATGCTCACACACAACAGATGGGCGAATGTGCAAGGCAGTCAACTTTAAAACATCGAACAAATTAATTGTTTCACATACTTAAAGCAAATTAATTCCGCTCTTAATAGAATGCAGTTACTTTTAAAGAACATTTATTCTCTACTAAAACGTTGAACGAGCTTTATTCATAAACTTTAATTGATTTACAACTTTTTTGAAGCGCCAACTTATGGTAATAAAAGCATTAACATACCAGAGAAGCGTAATGTACAGATTTATTGGTTTCCCGTCTCCTACACAGATTTTGACCTTGCATCGCTGAATGTCAAGCTTATCAGGATTATTTGCATATGTAAGACTTCAAAGCCTTCTGAATTATAAATGAAAGTGCTAAATAATTATATATTCCATTCGATTACGATGTTACTGCAAAACCGCGGGGCGTTGTTGAATAACATTGGGCGTGCAAGCTAATAAAAGTATCATTTGCTTGAGTATAGCTATAAATATTTTGCGCTCGTATTCCGGTTCCGACTTATAAAGAAACGCGGCGATAAATCTTATCGTCGGATAAATAATATCAATACAAAAACACATACAATTATTTCTCTAAATACTGCTTCTTCCTTACAAGTCAAACACTCAATTAATCAAGTTATCAATGATACTGAGGATAATTAAGCAACCAAACAAGTCCTAACAAAGTTTAATTATAGTCCTTGGTAACGTAATGGGAATAAAGCAGATGAATAATTCGTCACTATGAAAAACTACCTTGACACAAACCGTCCGCGGGTCATAGTTCAAAACAATTTATAATCATTTACAACCAAATTGACATTATACGAGCTTGTTTCAATAACTGTAATGAAAGATCGGTTTAGCGTTGATTAAAATATTGTTAACAATGAACCAATAATATAGGTATCAAACACAAATCAGTTATTAATTACAGGAAATAACATAACTGACATAACAGACGATCTAATAAATGAGGATTCAATTGTAATCGACGTGATTCGGAAAGTAATAAATTAACAATACATTTATTTTAAAATTACAGGTCTCATCTAATCTATAATTTTAAAATAAGTGCATCTTAATAAAAATGTTAGTTTTGAAGTAAACATGAATTAATTAAATTTTTCTATTGCAGTTTTGAGACCGAAAACAAAATCCGTGCTGAAGAGAAGGCAGTTCTGAAGAACCCGAACACCGTCGATGAGGGCATTGCTTCCAAGGGCTTCTACGAGTACATCGGACCCGACGGCTTCATGTACCGCGTAGACTACACCGCCGACGAGAAAGGTTTCCGCCCCTCAGTCAAGAGATTAGAAACCCCTTACTCCGGCAAATGGATATACGAGAAAGTCAACTAAATCAATAATATACATATCATCATCATCCACTGAATCAGTATTTTGAAATAAGTAGGCGATGTTGCATTTTCCATTGTAACCTCATTCATATTCCGACTGACTGCAATTTATTTAACAATCACCTTCATTTAGTTCAAGATCAAAATATTGTTCACGAATATGACATTTGAATTTAACATAGCCAGGATATCATTGACGTATTTTGATGGACAGATCAACCTCGATCATAATTTGTAATGTATAATTCTTTTGGTAATGTCTAAAGTACAAAAGTGGGTCAATTTGGGCATCACTCGGTCTAAGAAAGTGTCTGCTTAGATAAATGTAATTTATACTTTAGTATTAAGTGCTTAGATATTTTTAAATTTAGATATTTATTTATGAAATGTGATAATAAATTTATATTGCAAAAAACGTTTGATTTTTACTAATTTTATATCTCCTTCTTTTAAAAAAACTCAATCTACTACTCTACCTACCTACACGTTAACAATTAGAGACCCCAACTACAGTGTTAGAAATAAATTAAAACTAGTAAACACATAGAATTACGATTATGCCAAAAGAATGCAAATACTCGGAGGCCTAGCCAGACCCTAAATATTTGTCTGTATTGAATGGGATTCCAACCTTTCACCTCACAAGTATTTACGAGTATATAGTTTGGCAGGTATATTTTAATACTCTGCTCGGTGACATTTTCAGATAATAAATTATTAAGCTATTATTTATTTAACTACTTAGTCTAGTCAGTCTTAACACCTTAGTACACAAATCCCAAAGTACAGCTACTGTTGCAGTGAAGGTTTAGTCACCAAGTATATGACCATGAGCCTAGTCTACTGGCACCACTTATCATAACCATCATGGAGAATTTAGACTGTCGAACTGGGTCCCACCAACAGTCGGTTATCAAAGTTTCTGCGATTTTTACAAGAGTAGTCTGAGTCCTGCTGCAATTTAAACTTAAAGGAAAGCTTCATGATAATCATGATCATTATATTCATGATGATCATCAAATGGTAAATTGTTATAATATTTGTACTGTCTATCAACATTAGGATTTATGTCTATGTGTGTATGGTTTAGCCATTGCACATTGTAAGAATCTCGGTCTCTGTAGGATTTGTAGTGCTACCTATTCATACTACTCATGTAGATTAGTTTTTCAGGATATTACAGTAAATAGATACGTTAATTGTCTTGATATACTGTCTCCTTTAGCTTTGTTATTTTTTACTTTTATGGAGGCTTGTTTATTACTAGGGACATCACTAAAGGTGTAAATAGGATTATAAAAACATTTATTTTCTGTTGTAAACATTTGTTACTTATCTTATTAACTGTTACGCTATAAGCTTGTGGAATTTCACAAGTATTTGTAGAATCTTTACAATATAAATTGTACACTACTATTGTGTGAATGTTTTATACGAAAGTAACAACACACAAAACATCGTTAGGCGTGCCATAATACAATGTGCAAGCGTCGGAAATATAACTCCTTTGACCTCAAGTCACCGAGGTCCCTAAGCCAACCCATATCGCGTTGGCTTGATGAATGTTCGATGTAGGAATCAATATAATTTATTGACGGCATATTTTTTGTGGGGCTGATTAATCGAAATCAGTCCATAACTTAGAGGCCAAATTTTCTGCCATTTGGAAAACATCAGAAGAATGAGGGTTAGAGGGAATCATTTATAAAGTAAGTAGGGTAGGCGCTTGAATTTATTGTTCAAGCGCCACGTTCAGAGGACAAATTATATGAACTTCATTTTACACCAACTTAGAGTTTTAAGGTATTTAATTTGAGGCAATCTTTTTCCTAAAATGGCAAGGTGGGTATTTAATTATGAAAAGGATTTTCTGCTTAAAGGAGTGTTCAACAGGTAGTCCAAAATGGTAGAGTTTAATTCATTATTAAATATTATATATATTATTTATATTACTAATTATTATTATTATTTTTTTTATATCTGCGTCGTATGCCTAATTACAATTATCAAGAACAATAAACTAAAGTGGCAGCTTTATCGAAAATTTGACTTTGGGCGCCTCCACCAAACTTTTATACCTAGAATAAGTCTTTTCCTTTGAATAACTTTTGAATTTTTGACAGTTTTTCCATACTAGACTGACATACACTGACATACTAGACTTTTGCTGTCGTCAATTTTATTCCAAGAATAAAAGTTATCTGACTTTGGTAAAATCAGCCCTTAACTATCAAGAATTAAATGGTTGTATTAATAGGGTCACTTCGACAAACCTTACAGTATAATTCGGGCATAGTAAAGGCGTCCAACCCGGATTGGCAATAAACATCGGGATGTGAAGGCAATATTTGATCTGATAACGCGATAAATAAATACCAAAGCGCCTCGAATTTCAATAAAAATATCACGAGTTGCTCGACCAAAAATAAACGAGCCCATCCAGAGGAGAGAGGAGCGGAAGGATCGTAAAATCATGCGTGTTAGGGCACTGGCAAGAAATTTGGCGAAATTTGTTTTGGCTCAAGCTTGTGGAGGCTTTTATGGAGGTAGAGGACGTTGACCGAGAGCTGTGCCAAGTGGCCGGCGCCACTCTGCCCGACGCACTGCGAACCCGAGGATGCTGCAGTGCGCCCCGCCTCATCTCTCTCCACGCTTCTTTCTCGAAATAATTTAAAACATTCGATACACTGCCAAATAGGTCCCGGCCAGGATATCACCCGAAGCTAACCGGAAAAATACGATCAGAAATCCACGGTGCAACGCCCTTCCAAATATTTCTATCGAAGGACGTCCCAAGGCAGACGATATAAAAGTGTTGTTTTTTTTGGAATTATATCGCCGAATGATATTTATATGGAAATCAGGCGGAGTTCGATTAGCGTGTCTTGTCTTCGAGACGCTTATTGCTACTCTGTTACGCGAGCTTGAAGTATAACGTGGTGACCCATAATGGGGCTTCGACTCCGTCTATAATCGGATAATAATACAAATTAGTGTTGTACCGTAATGTTAAACAAATCGATTATGATTATAGGTCTAGTTTGTTGATAATGCCAATGATGCATTTTTATGGCCGTTGTTTTTACAAAATGTCTATGACCGTTCTTCGTCTTTTGTTTTTGCTTTAAAAAGCCTTAACTATTTCAGTTTTATGAGTCATAAAAAGAAAAAAAATAACAAACTTTATTACAGTGAATTTTATACTAGTCTTTAAAATCGTGAAAAACACAAATAGTTGTTTCTTAAGAAAATAGCTCTATTTTTCAGTGATGAATTCAAAATTGTCCTGCCCCACATAGAATATTGGTCGCTTGTCCTCCCATGCAATTTAAAAGTCAACTAGGGGAACGGGTTTGTATGCTTTTCGTGGTCAATGGGGCGGCATGCTATAGCAATCTTTGAACTCAATTTGGTTTTACTATAGATCATTTCAAGCGATACCAAGCTTTATAAAGAAGAGCAAAGAGTCTAGAATTATATTATCTTAACATCTTTTGGTTTTATTTCATTGCTAGTTGATAATGTCAAGGGGAGGGGAATCCTTGTGTATGATGCTAAAAAACACGCCGAAAAGAAGGATGATGCAGAATTCAACTTTAATTTAAGAGGTCTCAGGGAAGGGCCTATCCGGAATAGTAGTGGACATTGAAAGGTTTTCCTAAATTATTAAAAACAAAACGAAAGAAAACGCTGGAAACGGTCGCCCTAGGAGGACATGACCTTATTAGTGGCATTAGTGGCATTCTTCAAAAAGGTGTCAGGTGCGTAGTACTCCTTGTCGGGGGAGCGGTGAATGCTTATGCGAATCCCGCACCCGCGGTCATAGGTAGAGGTGGAACACCGCGGTGGTTTTAGCCGGTAAGAGTCCGGCATGCCCCTCTGTCACGCTCACGATAAAGGAAGTCCATGAAGATATCCACCGCGAGAAAAAGAAAAAAAATGCGCGTATTACTCGCAACCGGCGGCGTCCGTATTTATGACCAGATGTATAAACGTAAACGAAGGCAAAAGAAGTAATTACTGTAGCAGGTTCGTTCTGTAGTTTCTGCCTATCCTCATGGGAAAACAGTTGAATATCAAAAATAAATTTCTCTGTACCGAAGATAATGTATCGATAATTTCGTATACAGATACCTACATCCTTAGTCAAGTTCGCAAGACAAAGGTATCGTAAAAAGTATGTACCTACTTATGATACAAAAATGCAGTCAAGATTAATACCACGTTTTAAAGCAATCAAACACAATATCGACGTATTTTAAACCCAAACGCCGATCCAATTATCCAATCCAACCCGAAACTGAAACAAAATGTTCAGTGAACAGCTAAATTCGACGTAATTCATACAATAAAGATTGGGACACCGATTTGTCGGTGAACCAGCGGAAGCACGGTGCACGGGCAGCGGAGGCAGGACGGTGGCGCCTCGCCTTAATTGGAGCCCGACCAACTAACCAAAAAGATACCCTGAAACGTGATGCGGTTAAAAGAAAAAAGGGTGGAGAAACTACATAATATTCGCTACTGTTTTTGAGTAGCGTAAGTGTGGTGGAAAAACGTTTTGGTTCCGGCGTAATTGTACAATGTGGAGACAACAATACGAAAATAAATGAAAACACTGGCAATACAATCCTAACGCCGAAATAATAAAAGCGTTTTTTTTTTTTTTTCAAACAAAGTAAATATGAAAAAATTTGCTAGTTGGGAAAATATTAAAATTTGTTATCAAGGCTGGGCTGTACCAAGTTGACAAAAGCAACTGGTTGTGAAACTACCGAATGAAGTAGGCAACTAAGCACAATATCTTTCCGTCCCAAGGGAGACTTAAAACTTGTTGGATAGATGAACCGTAACATGCTATGTTTTTACACAAGGCATGATCTGTTGTCTGACAGTCAACGTGTTAACTAGCTGCACCCGCGGTTTCACGCGCATAAGTCTCGATTCCTTAGAAATATCCGGTAAAAAGTATCCTATGTCCTAATCCAGGTCATGATCTTTCCATGAGCCAAATTTCATCCAAATCCGTTCACCCGCTTTAGCGGGAAAGCGTAACAAACAAACATAAAAAAATCTAACATTTTCTCTTTTTGTTATTATTATTATATTTTATTGTAAGGTAACATGGCGAAGGCCAACAAAAACTAGAGCAATGTAAGTTGAAATGACTAAGAAATAATATATTTTCTTGAACAATAGATAAGGCTTGTTCTTTTGTAAATACTACATCTAAAGTAAAAATCTATTTTGGGCTTATTACATACTGAATAAAAAGTATTATTTTTTCATAAAAAAATTCTAGTCACAGACATCCTCTGTGACTAGAATGTTTTTTTTTTATACGGAATCCTATGTAGTTCCGAACTTCACATATAAGTACCTAATTGTTACCGTAACCACTTTTGCACGATCAATATCTACCCAGAGTACAAAATGAAAGATTCTTTCATTATATTTTTCTTTCATTTCAGTATCTACGTTTGTTTTTATAAGTGCTTTCATTCGGACCGTTCATAAGTAAACCTTCAGTCTAATAATGCGGCAGAATAATTTTTGAGGTTATTTACATATCCCCGTAGGGATCCCCTGATTTTAATTAAGTATTTTGTTGTTATGGCTGGTTTTATAATATCTACCTAATGTTTCTTTTGGAAGATTAAAGGAGACTGATATTGACTGTGTAGCCACACGCAACTCATAACTTCAGATTATAATGCAATTTAGCAAGAAAAAACACAAAACGAAAATACGAAAAAAAAATCCTTTATTACGATGTCAATAATTTTAAATATTGGCTTTATTTAAAAAATCTTGTTTGTTTTCTGAATACAAACTACAAAGTAATAATGAAAGATGACCAAGAACCAAAATTACTTCTTTAGTCATACAGGGTCAACATGAGATCAATAATTGTCTGCAATTTGAAAAATTGGAGTTGTTCTTCCTTTTAAGATCGAAGGCACATAATTTAAGCCTAAAAAAATCAACACAATTATTCATTTTATGTATTTGTTTATCAAAAAAAAAAAATCTTCTCCTTTGGCCTCGCCTTTTCTCGTTACGCGGGGTCGGCTTTCCCAACCATGCGACGATAGATTCGATCTTGTTCATCTTCCGTAAGTCCCACTCATCTTCATGTTCTATTGGACCTTCGTCATCCATGTGGTTTGAGGTCTTCCTCTACCCGTCTTCTTTGTAGCCATGTCAAATAAAACTTGACATTTGAAAAACATCGTGGTTAGTCGCAACAATAAAAATGTTTGATTCTCAAGACTATTTTTTATTATGTTTTTATGGCCATACTTAGCTAATGAGTGATCGAAAAGCGAGCACTTAAATGTTAATAAATTATTAATCTATACTAATATTATAAAGAGGTAAAGTTTGTAAGTTTGTATGTTTGTAAGTTTGTATGTAGGGGGTAATCTCTGGAACTCCCAGTCGGATTTGAAAAATTCTTCTTGCATTTGATAGCCCAATTCTTGAGGAAGGCTATAGGCTATGTAACATCACGCTATGACCCTTAGGAGCCGAGCAAAAAGAAAAAAAGTAAAAAAGAACGTTAAGTGATAGCGCGGGCGGGTGATGCGATACGACGGGGGGGCTCGGGGGAAACAAGAAGTTTCACGCGAACGAAGTCGCGGGGATGAAGCTAGTACAGTATAAAGGCGTATAGGTCAATATGACATATGATTTTGTACCTATAATTATGTAGATATGAGCATTTCTGTGTAGGTAGAATACAAATATGGGACCAGATAGCCTTAGCTTCAAATAATATTGCTGGCCAAGACAACGATGGTTCATACACAGTACCTATACAATACATGTGACTGTTCCTAAATGACCCTAGGCTGATAAAATTTTCGTTTTTCCTAATTATGTTAAACATCAGTGTTTAGGTCGGTTCCCCCTAATACATGTAACCACAGTATACCTACATTATCTCCCCACATTCGGTCAACGCGAGCGTGTTCACAGAAGTCCTAAATGAATACACTGTAGCTACTTATTTGCTACAAAATAGACAGGGTGAAATTTTAATAATCGTTTTCCTCTTAAGGGATTATTGTACTCATCATTATGAACAACTTTTACTATGGAACTAAACCTAAAATCGTGAAAAAAAAATCAGCTGTTCCCTACATTTATGTTCGCATAACTCGTTGAAATGTCCATGTAAGGATATAAAGGCTTTGTTATTTCATCATCTCCCTAGCCTTTCCAAAGAATGTGGGGTCGGCTCCCAATCTTACCAAATGCGGCTGTACCTATTATTTACCGTGGTATTGTGTTTTAGGCGTCCTACAAACATTTTATTAACCTTTTAATTACACAATTTAAATTATCATTGACTATGTTAAATACTAAGCGTGCATTTTAATTAATAGTACCTTTACATTTATTTTCAACCAGTATTTCACATAATTAATAAGCTCTTAAAATAAATAATAATGTATATATGTATAGAAAGGGAGAATGAATCATAGGGCATCAAAAGCTGTCAACAGGATGAGTGCCCAAAAGGCTGGCAGCATTGCCACATTGAATGGCAATGCTGATTCTTTGGCCTAATGCCTACCTTTTAGTAGTAGAAAAGTCTTTGTGAAGGAGTTATTGAATATTTATTACCACCAAGCTTATACAGGGGGGATGGGCTTGTGCCTAAGTAATAACAGCCGCACGGGTCGATCGATCAGGTTAAGCTACGCTTGCCACGGTTGGTCCATGGATGAGTGACCATGTTCACATACCAAGACCACTCCGTGCCTCAGGAAGCACGTTCAGCCTTTGGTCCCGGCTGTAATTCGTGGATCTTTGACAGCCGTTACGGGTCGTCAGTAGCCCGAATGTCTGACAACCATGGCAGTCTTACCATGGGGTATCGTATTACCCAGTATTTGGGTTGTGGAGGTCAGATAGGCAGTCGCTCTATGTAAAAAACTGGTATTCAGCTGCATCCTGTTAGACTGGAAGTCGATCCTAACATAGTTGGGAAAAATCTTTTCAAATGATGACATATACCGTCTATGCCCGTTGTCCCCATTAACGGTGTCCCCATGACATCGACGCGCAACCTGAAACCATGGATTCAGTAAAGGTTCCCTATCCATTTGCATACAATTTTAAGACCTAATATATAACTTGACATACTTTTGTTTCTCCTAATTATATTTTCGCATAACATTATTTACGCATAACATAATTTCTGTAATCATAATAATGATTAAGCATAACATTCTAAAGTATAAATTTAGCATGCTCGTTTTATTTCTAACGACGTCAGGCCGACGGAGCCCCGCGAAGCGGGACTCCTATTTCTGTCTGCAGGGTTTAAAGGAACCTAACCAAACCGAACCTCGGGGTGCCCCTGACATCATTTAGTATTATGCGAATTAAATTTATATATGCCAAAACAAATTAGCCTTCAAGATAATTATGCCAACATAAACTGTATGCCAAAAAAAAAACATGGCAAAGTATTATTATGCCAAAATAGGTATGCCAAAGTATATTAGGAAAAAGAACATTATGCGAAAAGAAGGGATCCCTTCAGTAAATGATTCTGAACCCCCTACGTTAAAATTTTTCTACGGTTATTAAAAAAAAATCTTGTCTTATCAGTTTTGACCACGTAGGTATTGCACGTTTCTATGGAACAGCAGATTTTTTTTTGATAACCAACGAAAAATTTCGGGGGTCTAGAATCACGCCCCAAATTCATAGATAAAGTTTCCGCGTCGATGACTCAGATACAAATCCTTGCCGCATGTGTCTGTGATGCCAGCGCACACGCGACTGCGCTGCCTCTGACATTGAAAATAAGCGGCGGTGACGGATTTCCATCATGTGTTCGCCACCCAATAAGTTACTCGTTACAAAAACAGATTAGTAAGTAAATAAGAACAGAAAACTTGGCGGCACCTAAATGTAGCGCGCTAGTAGATTTTCAACTTTCGACGCTGAGCCGAGCCATTAAAATCCAATAGCGCCCTTTTATTTAGGCATTCATTTAGATGTCGTTTAGTGTTAGTAAAAACAGAAATAAGAGCAATTTTTATTATTCCTTTTTTTAATATTTAGATTCCTTACATGTTAAAATTTATTTTATACAACGCCCATGCTGATCTAACCTTTATTAAAATACCTTTATTAATAGCACCGTCTGAAGTCTTGGCAAATCTTTAAAGTGACTAGGCCAATCTTAAAAGTCAAATAAAGAATGTGTCAAAGTTGATGAATATCAATAGCCAGCCAAGGTGATTCAGTTATTCACCTAATTCTGTTAGTAAACATGCATCTTATTATATAACAAATTAATCTAAAAACCAAATACCGACGTAATACTAAAGGCCAAATGTTGCTAAAAAAGTTGTTATACGAGTATCTTCCGCAAAACTACTTAAATATAGGCGTGGCGATCGTTTTACGTCAATTATACAAAATATGTCTACGTATTAAATCTTTGTTTGTCTTCCAAATCTGTCTATAATAAAAAAAACGGTCAAGTGCGAGCCGGACTCGCGCACAATCCGTACAATTTTGTAGGTATGTAACGATTTTCGGATTTTTTCCTTTACTTGTGCTACATGACATTGCTTCTTACCATATTTCATAATTCTAGTAAATGAATTTTTAGATATTTTTTTTGAAGTGAAACTTCTTTAGGCGCGCTTGACTTGGGGAGTAAACTGGCGAATGCGTTACGAAAACGTGTGATCGCGAGTAGGGAAGGTACGTACAAAATAGCTGGAAATACCTGGTGGGAAAACCCGGTCCCGGTCGCATAAATATGCGACCGGGTTTTTACACCAGGTATTTGCTTCCAAGTACGCACATCAGGTACCGACTCAAAATACTTGCAAGACTATTAAGTATCTTATACGGCTACTCGCTCAAATACGTAGGTACTCAACCGCGTTAGTTTTCGCAAATGCGATCATGCTTCTTTTGGAACAATTTCGTATGCAAGTATTTTTTACCGACTTCACAAAAAGGAGGAGGTACTATGTTCGGCTGTTTGTATGTTTTTTTTTTTTTGTATGTTTGTTCATCGAATACTCCGCCAATTGTCGACGGATTTTCAAAATTCTTTTTTTGTTCCAAAGAAGATAGTTTTGAGGTGGTCCCACTGTCACCAAGTTAGGATCTGATGATGGGATCTTAGAGTAATCGAGGGCAACCTTTAAATTTTATAGGCTCACTTATTGTTTTTCGCATATTTTACGAAGTATCTTGTGTATTTGCGTATGGTTGTCACCATCTCAGGTAGCTGGGCTGATGATGGAAGTTACAACTCCTTAACAGTAGGTAAGAAGTTACTCGAACAGGCAAGGACTGTTTTAGTCAATTGTTTTGATGTTTGATAGGGCATTTGCCACATTTGGTCTCATGATCATCAAGTCATGACCTGATGCTGCAGTCAGGATAGTCTGCAGAGTACCTAACTCCTCGACAACTAACAGCAGATATATCGTGTTAAGGCTCATTGAAAAGGGCTCGATGTGTGGATAAACGTACTGTTAATGAGGAACACCGAAGTACATAAAGACCTGATGCTGAAGCCAGGAGCATCAGAAAAAGTACCAACCTTGAAATTACAGCACCGTAGTCGTGTTTGGGCTCATTTTAAACAGGACTAAATTTTAAGTTCAATGCAATGTTGACAAGTCTGGCCTGATGCTGCAGCCAGGATTATCAGCATCTAGTCTAAAAACATAAGGGCAGGATTTGATGATGGGATCCTGGAGAAATCGAAGGAACTCTTCAAATATTATAGGCACACCTATAGCGATTTGGGTATTTTTTAAAGTAACTCGTGCATTTGCTCTCGGAAAGCACTATTTGGTGATGTGGAACTGATGATGAAGACCACAGATGGCCACCGGAACTACTCAATAATATCTAAGTATTTCACGGGTTGCGATTCGATTACTTTAATATGGTTGCTAAGCAATTTATGCTCGTCACAATGTGAATGGTGATACGGAGCTGATGGTGGATCTGGAGAACTCCTCAACAATTAACTTCCCTGTATCGGGAAAAGCAATATTTTGTTTGTAAAAGGCGATGATCACAAGGCTATTGTAACTTAGATAAATTATAAGCAGACCCACTAAAAAGCGTGAAATAAAAACTTTTTAAGAAAAAAAAAAACCGACTTTCAAAAAAACACTACAAAGTGAAAAATATCTTTAATTTCGGAAGTCGGTGGCAAAAAACTAAAATAAAGATCCAAAGACCGACTTCCGAAATTAAAGATATTTTTCACTTTGTAAAGTTTTTTTTGGAAGTCGATTTTTTTTTTCTTAAAAAGTTTTTTTTACTTTAATGGTTTGCAAGTATTTATTTGTAAACGCGATTTTGCTCCTTATTTAGTGTAGTTTTACTTCCAACGGGGCTTTTGAATACGCGATTGTATTTCTTATCTGTATGAAGTTATGGATCAGTTTTCTATGCAGATAGAAAATACTTCAAAGTATCTCGCTCCGTCGTGCCTCGACGCTCGAGTACGTAGGTACTCAAATAGTTCAACAACCGCGTTTGTTTTCGCAAATGCGATCATACTCCTTATCAGTAAGAGCACAGATTACTTAATAGTACTACGTACAGAAAGGACACTCCCTTCCTCGCCCTCATATCAGATACCGCACCTCACCCCGCACTTCGAGGTATTCGTCGCCGACTCTTTAGCAAGGGCGCTCGCGAACCGCAGCGCTGTATTGCTGACACACAATTATGCGATTTAAAAGTTTTATTTGAGTTTTAATCACGATGGTTGGATATTGTGATGCTTTTCCGAATTCGTATTTACATATACTGTTTGTATGATTTCGCATTTTTACGAGTAATAACATGCGATTTAATAACCCATTATTTACAGATAAGTCATTTAAAAACTAAACTATTTTAGTGTTTTTATTTCATTACGAACCCGACTATATAAATAAACAATTGAACTACATGGTCACTTCATAATAATGCACACGTTCGGGCAGCGCCGCCGCCGACGTCGTTCGGTTCCCCGACACAAATTGCTTTCCGCGCCATTTTTGAAGTGAAACTTCTTTAGGCGCGCTTGACTTGGGGAGTAAACTGGCGAATGCGTTACGAAAACGTGTGATCGGGCGAGTAGGGAAGGTACGTAAAAAATAGCTGGAAATACCTGGTGTAAAAACCCGGTCCCGGTTGCATGAATATGCGAATGGGTTTTTACACCAGGTATTTGCTTCCAAGTACGCACACCAGGTACCGACTCAAAATACTTGCAAGACTATTAAGTATCTTATACGGCTACTCGCTCAAATACGTAGGTACTCAACCGCGTTAGTTTTCGCAATGCGATCATGCTCCTTATCAGTAAGAGTCTACGGAACAGTTTCGTATGCAAGTAATTTTTACCGACTTCACAAAAAGGAGGAGGTACTATGTTCGGCTGTTTGTATGTTTTTGAAGGAAAACTTCTTTACGCGCGCTTGATTTGGGGAGTAAACTGGCGAACGCGTTACGAAAAGTGTGATCGGGTGAGGTGAACGGGAGTTGAGTGGGGGATATAAGCAAGACAAAGCAGTGCGCGCGTCCGTTTTCTTTCTCTCATAGCCAAATACGTATTAAGTTTTTTTTCTTTTGCTTATATCTCGAAAATGGTGCGTCCTATCGCAAAAATAATGAAAATTTCGACCCCCTTTATGACACCCATAAACTCCTAAAACTCAACATGTAGGTAATCATTTTTCATATTTTCCATACAAAAAGTGAAAAATTCCTTAAAAAACACGCCAAGGCCGCCCCCTCCGCGCCTGCGGCTCTAAAAAACAATACACGGGGTTAGGGCAAATAAGTACAGACGCCAGCACATCAACCTACTACAATCTGTCAGATTTCTTTAATAGATTTTCAACTTTATTACTAAAGAATAAGGTTCAAAGATGATTGGGAAAATTTGACAGTTTCGGGTAGGTTGACGTGCTGGCGTCTGTACCACGTGTCGACGAGTCGCGATTGTCAAATTCGATTTTTGTTGTGTCAAAATTATTTACGTGAAACTTCTTTACGCACACTTGACTTGGAGAGTAAGCTGGCGAACGCGTGACGTAAGCGTTACGAAAAGTGTGATCGGGCAAGTAGGGAAGGTACGTATTTACTCGACCAGGTTTTTGCTTCCAAGTACGCACACCAGGTACCGACTCAAAATACTTGCAAGACTATAAAGTACCTTATACGGCTACTCGCTCAAATACGTAGGTACTCAACCGCGTTAGTTTTCGCAAATGCGATCATGCTCCTTATCAGTAAGAGTCTACGGAACAATTTCGTATGCAAGTATTTTTTACTTTAATGGTTTGCAAGTATTTATTTGTAAACGCGATTTTGCTCCTTATTTATAGGAAGTCATTGATCAATTTCCTATGCAAGTAGTTTTACTTCCAACGGGGCTTTTGAATACGCGATTGTACTTCTTATCTGTATGAAGTTATGGATCAATTTTCTATGCAGATAGAAAATACTTGAAAGTATCTCGCTCCGTCGTGCCTCGACGCTCGAGTACGTAGGTACTCAAATAGTTCAACAACCGCGTTTGTTTTCGCAAATGCGATCATGCTCCTTATCAGTAAGAGCACGGAATACTTAATAGTACTACGTACAGAAAGGACACTCCCTTCTTCGCCCTCATATCAGATACCTCACCTCACCCCGCACTTCGAGGTATTCGTCGCCGACTCTTTAGCAAGGGCGCTCGCGAACCGCAGCGCTGTATTGCTGACACGAAAAGTTTTATTTGAGTTTTAATCACGATGGTTGGATATTGTGATGCTTTTCCGAATTCGTATTTACATAAACTGTTTGTAAGATTTCGCATTTTTAATAACATGCGATTTAATAACCGATTATTTACAGACAAGTCATTTAAACTAAACTATTTTAGTGTTTTTATTTCATTACGAACCAATTATATATAAATAAACAATTGAACTACATGGTCACTTCATAATAATGCACACGTTCGGGTCGTCGTTCGGTTCCTCGACACAAATTGCTTACCGCGCCATTTTTTTTACGCTACTAGATTTCACGCACACATTTGCACGTATACAAACGTCATTTGTTTATGTAGTAGTACTAGGTAATTATTTTGCGAGCGTTGTATGGAGTGTCCGAGGTGTGGTAAGACTCCTACTACACCTCGGACACTCCATACAACTCCGTAAGAGTCTACGGAACAATTTCGTATGCAAGTATTTTTACTTTAATGGTTTGTAAAAGTATTTATTTGTAAACGCGATTGTGCTCCTTATTTATAGGAATTCACGGGTCAATTTCCTATGCAAGTACTTTTTACTTCCAAATGGGCTTTTGTTTGATTACGCGATTGTACTTCTTATTTGTATGAAGTTATAGATAAATTTTTGATGCAGATAGAAAATACTTGAAAGTATCTCGAGCCCTGGTTTTAGGGCCTGGTTTCATATGGTGGACGTACTTGGAAGCCCTGGTACTCGATTTTGCAAGTACGACCCATGTCTACGGGCTACGGGCGAGGCGAAGGGGAGTTGAGTGGGGGATATAAGCAAGAGAAATCAGTGCGCGCGCACATTTTCTTTCTCTCTTCCTCTCATAGCCAAATACGTTTGAAGTTTCACTTCAGTCGTGTGGTCATAAGCACACTCGGTTTTTTTTTTAATTTACTTTTGATTTTTTTTAATGGTAAAGTGATCCTATAAGGGTTCCGTTCCTCAAAAGGAAAAAACGGAACCCTTATAAGATCACTTTGTTGTCCGCCTGTTTGTCTGTCTGTCAAGAGCCGTTATCTCGGAAACGCGTGGAGGTATCGAGTTGAAATTAAAACCAAATACCTACTCACGTCTACAGACCCGTGAAACTGTGAAAAATCAGACTTCTTAGTTAACGTTACCCTAAAAATCAAGTCGTTATTCGTGTCTGTCTGTGTGACCGCGTTATTTTTGTAAACTACGCAACTAATTTTGTTGCGAGTTTCACCATTGCAGGTTTAGAGAATTTATTCTGGGATGTTTATGTGTATAATAGATTAATATTGAACTTACGTATAAAAAAGAAATCTCGATGTTTTGTCAAGTGAAAACCGTGAGAAGCACGGACGGTTTGCTAGTATTATAATAAGCCTATTACGTCATTACTACTTCAGTATCAATTGCCACAAACACATAAATCTGCATAATGAGAGCGTTCTCTTTGGGTTCGTTCCAGAAAGGAGTTTAATGACAAAGTAAGGGTCTATCGGATTGCAAATGCAATTCTTTCAGCTAAACCGCATTGGAATAACATAAAAGTTTGCCGGGTGATACTGGACTGACGCCAAATAAGGTGACTGTCGTGAACATCCACTAGGGGAACACGGAGCAGCAAGTTTTATCCTGCATTTCCTTTGCACCTTACCACCTGTCGCATAAAGTTCAGAATCTATTACCACAGGTCACGTAACTTGGTTTCTGGTCAACTGCTCGGTTCCGGAGTCGCTGGCCACTCGTTCAGTTTTATTGCGAACCGATTGAATTTGTTGGTGATTATTACAAAGTTTCAGACCTAGTTTTCGATTCGGTGTTTTTGTTTTGTTTCCTGCAACTTTAGTGGAACTGAAATGTGGGTTTGGTAACTGTTTGAAATTGGTCAAATATTAACAAAATAGAAATACACGACGCAACAGGAGAAATGTTTTGATTTGTGTGTATTGCTGGCTAGCGGAGAACTAGCGAAAAATATGAAACTGGATTGTTCAATCACAATTTTACTTATTTATTTGTCACAGATGATTTAAATTGCAACTGGGTATAGTCTGTTTAATGATAACTTTCATATTCTTACCTATAATAAATTGGTAATACTAAAAAGTTGCCCCATAAAAATACATAGTTTAGAACA
This sequence comes from Amphipoea oculea, assembly GCA_945859645.1. Taxonomy (NCBI): domain Eukaryota; kingdom Metazoa; phylum Arthropoda; class Insecta; order Lepidoptera; family Noctuidae; genus Amphipoea; species Amphipoea oculea. The sequence continues at coordinate 17,381,832 of OX243862.1, forward strand.
GCACCCCAATAATTTTTTTTAATTGCTGACATGAAAAAAAATTACCATCCATACCTTACATACCGAGATCTCTCCTTGCTTCGGAAAGCACGCTAATCCGTTGGTCCGGCAAGTCTTTTGTAGATCTTTGCCAGTCGTTATAAGGGTATTGTGACCCGCGTCCTCAAGGTGGCAATCTGCGGCGGCGATCTCTCGCGTCCGGCCCTGGTCCAGGATATGGTACGGAGCGAGATTGCATGGGAAGCCGTAACCTCCTACTGCGAAGCAGTAATGCTTTGTGAAAAAGGAGGCGGAGTGCATGAGGGACAGGCAATCATAGTGCCCTCACGCCCCTAGTTGCCGCAGGAGACGCCCTGGGCGTCGTGAATCGAGAGCCAATTCCCGGCCACCGTAGGCGCGGGCTAGCGGACGGCGGGCTACCCATTGCTCGCCGTCCGCTAAGGACCAGGCCCGGGTCGACGGCGCGTTGTGTTTCACGGGCGCCTCAAAGAGATGTCAGCACTGATTAATAGGGTCCGCTAGAGCCAATGCCTGCCAGGGTCGCGGGTTGTTCGAAAGAGATACCGTGGCTCTGACACAGGCAACTGAAGGAACACGGGTGTGTTTTAGTCAGTAAAAGTCTGACACGCCCTCCCGCTTCGCCCAGAGCGGGAGAAGTTATTTAATAATTGGCAACCCAAAAAAAAAACGGGGGTATTGTGACTATCGTTTTCCCCGGTAACTGGGTTGTGGAGGTAAGATAGGCAGTCGCATCATATAAAAGCTGCATCCGGTTAGACTGGAAGCCAACCCCGACATAGTTGGGAAAAGGCTAGGCATATGACGATGTCAACATGAAAAGCATTGCGACTGCAGCGTGTTACGCAATTACCCGATACCGAAGCAGTTATTGCTGACCTAAACAGTGTTGACTGGTCTATCATCACAAATGACACAAATGTAAACACAGCAACCACTGAATTTACGAAAATTGTTACTTCCACTGTAGACAAACACACACGAAATGTAAAAAACCGGCCAAGTGCGAGTCGGACTCGCGCACCGAGGGTTCCGTATAAAAATTTAAGGTTTTCGGAATTTTTCCTTTATGTGTGCTATAAAACATTGCTTCATGCCAAATTTCAAGATTCTAGGTCGACTGGAAGTACCCTTTAGGTTTTGATTCCCTTGCGAGTAGTTGCGAGTTTGAAAATATGCGGCTTAAATTGCCGTTTCTTTTGATTGCGTTGACATAGAAGTTTGATTTTGTTACAGTTTCAAGGTATTATAGACCTGAGTATTTGATATTAATTTCAATTTAATACCTCTACGCGTTCATGAGAAAAGAAGTAACTTTAAAATTTTCAAAAATATTTTTTATTATATGATGTAACTAAAAATTTACGGTTTTCGCAATTTTTCCTTTATCTGTACTATAAGACGTTACTTAGTACCAAATTTCAAGATTCTAAGTTCACGGGAAGTACCCTGTAGGTTTTGATTCCCGTGCGAGTTTCGAAAATTTGCGGGAATTTGCGGCATAAACGGCTGTATCTTTTGATTGCTTTGGCTTAGAAGTTTGATTTTTTCACAGCTTCAAGGGACAGTAGACCTGAGTATTAGATATAAATTTCAGTTTGATACCTCCACGCGTTTCTGAGAAAAACGGTCTTGACAGACGGACGGACGGACGGACGGACGGACAACAAAGTGATCCTATAAGGGTTCCGTTTTTTCCTTTTGAGTTACGGAACCCTAAAAATTGGTAGGAAACTGGCATGCATAAAACCATGGATCACCCCGGGATTAATAAGATGCATGATCCATCGGGACAAGTTGCATAATGATTGTAAATCTAACCCCGATGATCCTGTCCGAAATAAAATATACACTCGATACAGAAACTTTTTTTCCAAACTTCTTTCAAGAATCAGGTCTGACTACAATAACCAACAGATTATTGATAACAAAGACAATCCAAAAAACCTCTGGAAAGCAATAAAATCTATAGGTCACATATCTCCTAAAAGTAATGAAACCTCCCAACTACTGAGCCTTAATAGAGAAAAAGAAACACTTAACTCCTGTAACTCACACTTCACCTCAGTAGGAACCCGTCTGGCAGACAAAATACTAGAAAAACTTAACCTATCTCATGAATCTTTAATAAACACTTACACGTCCGACGTATCCAACCCACACTCTCTTTTCCTTGAACCGACAGAAGCTTACGAAATTATTAAAATTATATCTGACCTCAAAGTCGACAGTGCTCCAGGACCCGATAAAATTTCGGTTATTCTTGTCAAAAGAGCTTTAAAATCCTTACTAGTACCAATGATGCATATCTTCAACCTGAGCCTAGAGACCGGTACCTTCCCAGAATGCTGGAAAATAGCTGCGGTTTCCCCCATCTACAAAAGCGGTCCCAAACATGTACCAGATAACTATAGACCTATAGCACTGCTAAGCTGTGTCTCTAAAATATTAGAGAGGATAGTTAACACCCGTCTTATTTCTTTCATTGATAAAAACCATCTCATCTCTGATAACCAATTTGGATTCCGAAAGAATAGATCAACCGAGGATGCTGCTACTCTTCTTGCCGATTGTGTCTCCTCTCATATTGAGAAAAATGAAAAATGCCTAGCCATTTTCCTTGATCTTGCGAAGGCCTTCGACACGGTTTCAACTGGCCTTCTCCTTAAGAAACTGGAATGCATAGGAATACGAGGAATTTGCCTTGAATGGTTTAAAAGCTACCTAACAAACCGAAAGCAGTACACGAAAGTAAGCTCTTTCACTAGTGATCAACTCCCTATTGATTTCGGAGTTCCACAGGGTAGTGTACTTGGTCCCACGCTTTTCATTGTTTATATTAACGACATACTAAACCTTTCCGTAAATAATGCTGAAATTATAACTTATGCAGATGACACTGCCGTAATATTTCACGGAAAGTCGTGGGAACATGTACACTCTCTAGCAGATGAGGGATTATCACTAATCGCAAACAACCTGGACAGAAACCTCCTCACGCTAAATGGCAGTAAAACGAAATATATTGTTTTCTCCAAAACCGCCGCTTCAAACCCACCGGAACACCTTAAACTCAAACTACATCATTGCTCTTCTAACATTTCTACTTCCTCTTGCGACTGTCCTCCTCTTGAACGTACTTCTTACATTAAATATCTTGGTATTCTTATCGACGACCACCTAACATTTAAGCAACATATATCCAACCTTTCTGGCAGAATAAGAAAACTCATTCACACCATGCGTAGACTACGAGACTGTCTGCCCACAGACACACTACAACAAGTTTATCTAGCGCTATGTCAATCGATAATTCAGTATTGCATCACTGTGTGGGGTAGTGCTGGAAAAACCTACCTAATCGAAGCTGAAGGAGCACAGAGGGCGCTTCTTAAAGTAACTTTTAAGAAACCCTACCGGTTCTCTACAGATTTACTTTACCGCGAAACGAAAGTCCTCAGAGTCCGCCAGCTTTTCATTCTTTCTGCTTGCACAAAAACGCACAAAAATATTAAAAGGAGACCCGACTACGCAACTATCTTAAACAAAAGAAACTACAGAATCCCAACACCTGACAGCACCTCATTGCTAGCAAGACGCTCACCGGCCTACTCTCTCAATAATACATACAACAAAGTCTGCAAACTCTGCGAAATTAAAAATACTACCTCATTCGGCTGCAAAAAAATTGTAAAAGAAACTCTGCATAACACTGGTTATGAAGACTCTGAACTATTAGTATAAAGACCCTGACCTGACACCAAATCAAATGAAGCACAATGGAACAAACACGCACACTTACACAAACGAACCAGACGCTCACACAACACTCACACATCACACACACACACCACACAAACATCACACATACACACGTAAGAACCATACCACACCTGAATTCACCTTTCTAGTCTCCACCTGGAATTCGTACTCCGAGCCCCAAGATACAGACTAACTGTCTAGTTTGGGGCTCACTAGTTAATATATTATATTTAAGCTACTCATGTCGTCCGAACTTAATGTTAACAAGTGAATCCTGCTTAATGTGTATTACCTGGACAATAAAAAAAAAAAATATTACCTGGACCCGCAGTTCTATCACGCAATAGAAAAATCCTATGAAACTAAACTAGGTTTCAGATTGAATGCAACCTAATTTAAACGTCATACGTGATTCAAAATAACGTTGAAAAAACCCGTTAGTTATTCAGAGCTGGTCAATATTTAAAATGGTTTTCACTGTATAGCTTTATCGACGGGGTTAAAACTGTCCATTAAAATATTTTGAATAATAGAGCTCTCTTCAAAGAGAGTACTGTATTTTTAAAAGCCATTAGCTGGCCAGCGGATCTTTTTCAGCTTTTCATTTTTAAAAACTTGATTGACTATTTACGCTGGCAACGATGCAGCGACACAAAATGTTAGACCCTTTTTTTTCAATTTTGTGGATACATGATGTTTAGCCTCAGTTTGGGCTAGTTTAAAAGAGTTTTAACTGTATTAACTTGTACTAGACTATTGGTCCAGTGGTCGCAAGTGCTACTGCTGAGCGTAGGGTTCTGGATTCGATTCCCAGGTAGGGCTAAGTGTTATTGAGTATTTCCATCTGGGATTTCTCATTTCGATCTCTTAAAGTACAAATCGAAACCTGTCTAAAATAATAATAACGTAGAAATTCAAGTTAGCTTATAAGTCTTAAAGGCTAGAAGAATCTGCGGCGTGATTGCGTTACACACTAACATTAGCAATGGCTTTTATTTTGACAGTTCAACAACATTCATTGCGTTATTTACGTTGTTGAGCAGATAATTTTTTCGAACTTATGAGGCAATGGATTGGTAATTTCCTTCAAAATGATTCAGATTGTAATCGATAGTGTGTTACGCAAACTGTAGGGTGCTGGTTCTTTTTAATAAAGAATTTAAAGAAAAACTTTCCACCAGTCAGCAGAACATAAAATATCTGAGGTTATATGTCCCTCAAAATTGACCCTGATCCACAACTGCTAGCAAAAAACGGACAGCACGCATTTGTTTTGTTTTGCTAGTTGGACCAAATAATGTTAAACATATGTCGAAACTATCTTTTATTAAGGGCTGATTTTTCAATCATCTGACTCTCGCGCATCTCACATTCGTTTTATACGAGGAATAATTTTGAAATTTTGAAAGTTATTCCATACAAAAACTGTCAAACGTCAATTTTTTTTCCTTGAAAAAAAGTTATCTGCCGATGGAAAAATCATACCTTAATGTATTACTGTTAGCCTGCATCCCACTGCTGGGCAAAAGCCTGTCCCCATGACTTCCAACTCTTTCCACTCTTCCAACTTCTTCCAGGTCTAAAGATACTGGTTGTTTGTTTTGTCCAGCTCATCCCGCCATCTTCTACGGGATCTGCCGCGATGCCTTCTTGTTGTATCAGGGCTCCATGTGCTAGGTATTTTAGCCCCCCACAACTCACTGGGCATACGGCACGCATGGCCAGCACAGTCCCACTTCAGAATAGAATATTCATTTATTTGCTCAGAATTTAGGAATTTACAATAAGGTGGTTACAATAACATTAACCTGTTGAATGTCGTAATTACAGACACAATAAAAAAGCCATTGTGTCTCGCGTAGATCTACGTTCCGACGTACGAAGGGTTAAAGAATCCTTGTACATCATCATCATCATGCCCTTTTGGCATGCAAACATTGATACAGTTCATCATCAAACATACAAACATTGATACACAACTAAAATTTATCAGCTAGAAAATCCGATACGGAGTAGTAACATTTATTTAATAGAAGTACAGTTAGTTCAGCTTAGCGGCTTTTTGAGTAACGTCAGTAATCTGTGTTTTCGAGCGCAGTGTGGTGTTGCAAATATGGTCTGTCAGTCAATTTCTCAAATAATCATTTATCTATTAATAATACAAAATTTTGGCTATCCATTAAGCCACGATTAAGATAAGCCTTCAAAATATTAATTATTTGCAGTATTATCAATAAATTAACATTAAATTATGTATGCGCTCTACCTGTTGGGACCTAATTACTTATGCAAGCGATGCACCATTAGATCTCAGAGTATCACCTCGATGAGATTTTCAGATACCAGTTAGGTAGACCAGCACCCTAATTGGGTAACACACTTTGAATCAAAATCTGAATGATTTTAAAGGATATTGCTAATCCATTGCTTCACATATTTGAAAATTTTGGCTGCTCAACAACGTACGCAATGAATGTTTATCCCGCAGGTAGTGGCAGTGGGTTGGCCATGTTTGTCGAAGGACCGATGGCCGTTGGAGCAGACGAGTCCTGAAGTGGACACCGTGTATCGGCAAACGTAGTGTAAGGGTGTCCCCACATTCATCGACGCGGAATCGGCTTAAGCCGAGTGCGTATCACCAAACTACTCGACTTATCGCCGAGCTAATAGGCAAACGGCTCGTTTCGCCGTCGATCGGCGTCGCGCCGCGTCGTCCGAGCCGAGCCGATGCGAATGGTATTAGTAACACCCTTATTACGTAGACATAAAGGCTTTTTTGACCGGTGTTAGCCGATTCCGCGTCGATAAATGTGGGAAGACCCTAAGACGCTCCCCTGCTAGATAGACCGGAGGATAGGGTGTTGTGGCGCAGCCTGGGAGAGACCTATGTCCAGCAGTGGACTGCGATAGACTGAGCTGATTGATTGATAGTGGTCTACCTAGGATCTACCTATCAACTGGTTTATTACCTTCGTAGGAATATCTACTACAATAGTTATATACTATTCTAATTGCCTTCTTTATTGTACGTAATTGGGACACAAATATCACCACAAACAAAGGATGATGTACAAATGATCGATCTGTAATCTATCTCATTTCGTTTTCAATTAATATTTGTATCGAGAAATATATTATTTTCTACTAGGTATTTATTAGGTATTACCTAATATCAAGAGTTGGCTCATAAAAGAAGGTAATATTGATAGTCTTCCAATTTAATAAATGAAAACGATAAATCAAGACCACTAAAGTAAAATTTGGCAATTATTCCCGCCCCTACCACTAAAATTCGTTCCTAATTCACTTAAGTGTGATCACAATGAGTATAAAATTCAATAAATTCGAGGCAGTACTGCGGCGTTCAAAGGAAACCGTTCCCCTAAAACTACAATCGTAAAACGGTAGTAGAATTCTCGTCTTGAGAGTAACGTATGCTAAAAAATGCAAACAGGAAAATTTAATGGTTCGTGAAGTAAACCCGCTACGCAGAGCACCCCGGAATTGCCTTCCATGTTCTACTTGCGACCCCTACTAGGGTAACTTTTGTAGATGTCGATTAAAAGTAGAATTGAATATTTTTCTTAGGTACCTATAGTTGTAATAGTTATGCTGATAAATTATAAGAGTGCTGCTGCTGTTCAGAAACTTTTGCTAATAGGTAAATTCATGATAATATTGATTAGTTTACAAATAAAAACTGCATGAAATCTTCTTTCTTTTCAAAGATGATCCTGAAAAACTAATTAACATTTTTTCATGAATTTCCATCACATTATTTTTTTAAACCTACCGTTTTCAGTAGGTACCTACTATTCGTTGGAGTTCTGTATAGATAGATAGGTACTGCGAGACCCGTACGAGCTGTCAGTACCGGGACGAGTAATTAAAACCACGGTTTGTCATAAATTATTTCAATAATTATTCCTAGAAGATGGTTCTACTTATTTACATTTTTATCCATGTCATTTTTTTTTGTCAGCCAAATCTTATTCATGTCTTTTTTTTTTTTTTAATAAATCAATGTTTTTCTCTTATTTCTTCTGCCATCTACTTTTCAAAGTAATGATAAAGGTTGCATTTAAGCACCAAATAGGCTATACTCTCTACTGTGCCCAATAGGAAAGAGTAAATTGAGAGGCTATGCTCCTCTAGATATACTTTTTAGGTATGTTCAGAAGAGCATAATCCGTTGTTTAACCAACACACAACTTCCACAGGATTTTCTATCAATCGACCACTACGAAAGCGAGAAAAACGTGAGAATCAACAGTAACCCTAAAGAATAAGGGGACTCTTATGTGGATTTCCCCAATATTACTTACTATCACTTATTATTCTAAGCTATTGACTTGAGCATGAAAATTGCTCTGTTTTGTTTATGTGAGGGAGTATCGTAGGATGTATGTCGCGACAGATAAGGGCCTAAGTACAGACGCTAGCACATCAAGTTACTACAATCTGTCAAAATTCTTTAATAGATTTTAACTTTATCGCTAAAGCTTAAGGTTCAAAGTTGATCGGAAAAATTTGACAGTTTCGGGTAGCTTGATGTGCTGGCGTTTGTACAATAAGGCCGAAATTTACCGCACACCGGATATATCATAAATCTTTGAAAATGGGGTGAATTATAATACGTGTCGTATCGAGTGTGTTTTAAGATTGTGTTACGGGTATTTTTTATTAGGCCGGTGTAATCGGTTGTGTCAATTTATTTTTACCGCCGCACCCTTCATAGTAAAAGTAACGAGAATAATAAAAACCATTCCCCAAGCGGAACTAAAAATATTAACTGGGTATGAAGACTTGAAGACTTGTCGTAGAAGGTAAGATAGATACGTAGGTAACTTACCACAAATGTAAGGAAATGTAATCAATGACTTTTTTTTTGTTAGCCTGTACTGTCCCACTGCAGGGCAAAGCCCCCCCCCAAATCCATCCAGGAACTCTATTCTCGCGCCACCTCGAACTAGCCCTCGCGGTACGCGTCCAGGTCATCCCGCCATCATAAATGGCTTGAAAATAGGAAATCGTGCAGTAAGAAAACGTAGTCATGTACCGGTATCTAAAGCGTCACGCAAAATCCTGCATCTCGCAAGCAGAGTTTACCGCGCAACTAGCATAGATACAACGGCCCGACATGAATCATCGGGCAGTTGCCCGCCAGACAACACCTGTCTGGTCGGAGGATCCTCCCTTTTCTGTGGAGGATGAGTGAACTTTACACCCCGTTCCTCATACCTCTATAGTCATATTTAATGCTTAGGTGTCCATATTCAGTATATTTTATTATGTTATTCTCAATATTAACCCACTTATTTATTTATTTTATTTAACCATTTATGTAGGTATATATTAACAGACAAGAAAAAACAGAACAGAAAAATAGGTAAAAAGGTGATGCTTATTTATAAGAAATCTCTTCCAGCATACCTGCGATAAGACAAGAAATAGAGAGATTTGACAGCATGTAAAGAGTAAAGGAGACAAAACAAAAATACATAAAATCTAAAAAACTATTTACTTAATGAAACTAAACAAATAATACGAGAATATACTTCCATACGTACAAATAAACATACATCCTTCTAAAATAAATATCACTAGAATGTAAATAAAATAAAAAATACAAACACAACTATGATAGGGTGGAAAGATAGTGTTCTTTCACTTTTCATTTAGTGAGTCCTGGGTTCGATTCTCAGGTTGGATATTGTGTTATTGGGTTTTTGTATCTAGCATTTCTTAGTAGTAGCCCAGAGTCTGGAGTTTTTCCCGGTTGATGGCAATACGCTCGCCCCCTTTTACATGAGACTTAAACATAGCTAGCTAAATGTGGGTGTACTATAATATGCAGATTCACCTCTGCTCACCCCTTTGGGAAAACATGGCGTGATAATCTGTTTTTATGTGTGTAGTAATTTAGACTTAAAATTAATGACAACTAGATAGGTTAAGGTCAAAAACCAAAGCAGTTGTTCACTTATCTGTAAAATGTCAAGTACAATATGCTCTCGAGCATCCCTACTCAAGTGCGCCCTTAAAAACATCGGCTGACCTACTAGACAAAAAGTTTGATAGGGGTAGCCATGAATACAGGACGATGACTTTATAAAATGAAGATGTTGGTTGACTTTACGTTACATTACTGTTGCATTACAATTTACATTACCGTAGGTACATTGCAAGTCTAAGCACCTTATTACCTATAGAAAAATGCAGCATTCACTACATTGTACGCAGATAATAAATTAAGGGTTGACTTTTCCATCGCCAGGTAACTTTTATTCTAGGAATAAAATTGACGTTTGACAGTTTTTGCATGAAATAACTGTCAACGTTTCAAAATTATTTTATAGAACTTATCAGATGATTAAAAAATCAGCCCTAAAACAAGTAAAATACAAAGTTTGAAAAACTAAAATTATTAAGAGCTAAATTGATGATAATCAATTTGAATTATATAACATAGGCAGATTAGATTAGGTACTTACATTAAATTAGATTAAATTTTATTTTTTCTATTTTTTCTGTAAGATTTCTTACAGAAATAGAAATCTAACAGAACTTACTTAACTTAACTTTATGGATTGAACACATTTATTTACACCACAACGAATATATTACAACGACTTTTTCTTCTTGATAGAACGGTTTGAATACTGGTATTCAGCTGCATTCGGTTAGACTGGAAGCCGACCCCAATATAGTTGGGAAAAGGCTAGGCAGATGATGAGAACAGTTTGAAGTGATCGTTTCTAAACAGTTTTATTCGAATCTCAAACAAACCTATCAGACAAACTTCATCAGATTATATTAATCATCTTTGAGCCCAGCAGTTGTTCAAGGGTTGAAGTCAAGACCTTATATTCAAAGTCTATCACCCTGTCAGTTAATTTAAATATCAGTTCATAATTTTGTTTAATTTCATCTAATTTTGTCGAGTTTCATATAATTTAACCTAATTTTATGTGTAACTGTATGGTATTGTATATAAATAAAGTTAAGTAAATTTAAGTTATTAATAATGAAATAAAAATAAGTTCAAAAAGGGGATAATTGTGTGTCCGCTGCAGGAAATGCATGTTTTGAAAAACTTTTTTCAATGCATGTTTTGAAAAACATTTAAACTCTTTAAATATTTTATTTCACATAAACCTACATGGGCACTTGCCCATGTATATTTATGTGAAATAAAACATTTTGATTTGATTTGAAACAAAACTGCTCCACCTTTTTGTTCTTCGTTCTGTACATAGTGTGCATACACCAAAAATACCAAAAAACATCAAGTGTAATTAATGAACAGTACAAAACGCAGAGCCGTGAGGCCACTTCTGTCCGACATGCCTTCGAGTGTCACTTCAGTATTTAATTAAACGTAAGTAAACGAAAAGAGAAACTGAGAAGGTTGGGTAATTTGTCAAAATTAATTAAAAAGAAAACGGAAGAACTGAAGAATAACAAGGAATTTAACAAGATGACGTTAAACTGAAGAATTTGTTGTTGACTCTGTTTAGTAAGTAGCTCTTTTGTTTATTTTGTAGGTTTCAAGTGTATTTTGTAGGTATCAAGTGTATATGAGAACAGGGCAATGGATCTTTTATTTTGTTAATCATTTTCATTGTGTTTGTTCAAAGCTTGAAGTTCCTGAGTTATACGATACCTAGTTTACAGACAAGTCTTTAACTTTTAGGGTTCCTTAGCCAAATGGCAAAAAACGGAACCCTTATGGATTCGTCATGTCTGTCTGTCTGTCTGTCCGTCCGTCCGTATGTCACAGCCACTTTTTTCCGAAACTATAACAACTATACTGTTGAAACTTGGTAAGTAGATGTATTCTGTGATCCGCAGTAAGATTTTCAAACAAAAATAGAAAAAAAACAATAAATTTTGGGGTTCCCCATACTTACAACTGAAACTCCAAAAATTTTTTTTCATCAAACCTGTACGTGTGGGGTATCTATGGATAGGTCTTCAAAAATGATATTGAGGTTTCTAATATCATTTTTTTCTGAACTGAATAGTTTGCGCGGGAGACACTTACAAAGTGGTAAAATGTGTGTCCCCCCCCGCTAACTTCTAAAATAAGAGAATGATAAAATAAAAAAATATATATAATGTACATTACCATGTAAACTTCCACCGAAAATTGGTTTAAACGAAATCTAGTAAGTAGTTTTTTTTTAATACGTCATAAATCGAAAACCGCAATTTACCTTTCACAAAGTTACAACGAACTACAAGAACTTTTATATTATGTTACTTGCTGCTACGGAACCCTTCATGGGCGAGTCCGACTCGCACTTGGCCGGTTTTATTTACCTATTACGATGTTTGCTGTAACGAGAATTGAAATATTTTTCACCCACGGCCCAAATTTATAAAAAATCGTGTCTAGCGATCCAAAAATTGTAGGATGTATTCACCACATTTTTGTGAATTTGGAGATTTTAAATATACCGATGGAAAGAGGACGAAAAGCTAAGTATGGCTGCATTATTATCTAGTTTTTGCCAAAATGGTGGTTACGCCCTTTGAGCCTAAAGGTATTGATATTAGTATGGATTCGAAAAGGGAACTATATTTTCTATCACCAAAATTTATATTTGTCATCAAGTTGTATCACCTAATAAATAGATCTATCGCCACGAAATATTTGTATCACCTAATAAATAGGTCTATCCCCACGAAATATTTTCGTTCTCAGATAGCGGGGCTCCGTCGACATAGGATGCAAGAACGAGCGAAGGGCACCCCGAGGTTCGGTTTGGTTAGGTTACTTTAAACCCTTTACACAGAAATAGGGGCCCCGCGAAGCGGGGCTCCGTCGACATAGGATGCAAGAGCGAGCGAAGGGCACCCCGAGGTTCGGTTTGGTTAGGTCACTTGCATTGTTTGGTGACTACATTTTGGTGACAGATCTACTATTTGGAGGACAAACCCTATTATTTAAGAAACACAAAACTAATTAAATTGGTGATAGCTTAAATGATACCCATTCGAAAAATTCTTCTTCTTTTCGAGTCGATGGATCTAATAACGTTAGATGGCTGTGCCCATTAGGTGACAATTCAACGACAGTCTAACATTTAAAAATTTTTATTTGCTTTTTTGTTCAAAATTTTTCACAATTTTAATCTCTTATACGAAAGGTGACAATGTATGTGTATTAAGTATATAAGCAGACCACTCATTGTACGAAAAGTCTATACAATGCAAAGTCAGCTAAAACTGGAAATGTTATATAACTTGACATGTCGTCGTGTGTACCTCTTGAATTTACATTAAAATTTATTTGTTATGGTTGAAAACAAAACAATTTAATGATTTATTAAACTATAAAATGGCTTGTTAATCCAAAAAACCAAATTGTAAATAAATCTAGTTTACGAACAGCATTGAATCTGAAATTAAAATGTAACCTGTAATAACGCAATTGACTCTGTTGTTGTTTGGAAACGAAAACATTGGCTTTTATTTGTTTACCCTAGAGCAAACTAACGGTTTGTTGTAAAAATGGATTTTTATTTCTCTTAAGTAATTTGTTTCTGTTTTTATTTGCACCAACATAAAAAGCGCATTCACAATTTAAAGTTTTTTTTTTATATATTATTAAACCGGCCATGTCACTTCGAATGTTTGGTTCTAACCAAACATTCGAAGTCATGTGACATGTAACAACCCGCATTGGGCCCACGTGGTGGATTACTCCCTTTGACCGAGAGGATTCCTGTGTCCCAGCAGTGGGAACATTAGGCTGACTATGCTTATACAGGGTGAAATTGAACACATGCGACAAATCGAAATGGGAGATTATACTCATCATTATGAACAACTTTTACTATGGGACCAAACCTGAAATCGCGAAAAAAAAATCAGCTGTTCCCTACATTTTGGCGAGTTATCCGAACATAAATGTAGGGAACAGCTGATATTTTTTTCGCGATTTCAGGCTTGGTCCCATAGTAAAAGTTGTTCATAATGACGAGTATAATCTCCCATTTCGATTTGTCGCATGTGTTCAATTTCACCCTGTATTATGTATCTAAGGTTGACTTTAAAAGATCGATCTTAGCGATAAGACCGCCCAATTGTGTCACCCTTCGTAAAATTTATATAATTATGTACTAGCTGACCCGGCGAACATCGTACCGCCTCAGAATCAAAAATGAATTATGTTCATTATTTCTATTTTCGTGAATTTTTCGTATGTTTTAATAGTTATTCTGTTATTCGGGACGGAGACAAATCCAACAAATCAAAGATTGTAAAAATCACCCACCATACCACCCATTGTAAATTTTCTATATTTATGTATGTAATTTTTATGGTGTACATAATAAAGAGTATTCTATTCTAATCGGTCCAGCCGTTCTTGAGTTATAAATGGCGTAACTAATCCGACTTTCTTTTATTTATATAGAAGGTTTTTTTTTTTTTTATTTGAAATGGGCTTGCTCTTGACTCTAGCCTAGGTCAAAGGTGACAGAGACAAAGTCGACGATGGAGCGAGCTTACCCAGAAGAAGCCTGTTCACTCTCACTTTAAAGAGATTCGGGTTGTATGCGCTCGGAAAAACAGACGCAGGTAGAGAGTTCCACTCTTTTGCTGTGCGCATTATAAACGACATTTGCAAACGCTTAGTGCGAATTGGTGGAACAGCAACCAGGTAGGGATGGTAACTTGCAGTGCGCCTGGATGTCCGAAGGTAGAAGGGGGCCGGTGGAATGAGGTCGTGGAGTTCTTGGGCACACTCACCGAAGTACAGTCTGTAGAAGACCGACAGGCAGGCAACCTTGCGGCGATGAGCCAAGCTGTGAAGCTTGGCATCCACCAGTTTTACGTCGCCAATGAGCCTCTTAGCTCTGCGTTCCACCGAGTCAAGCGCGGCAAGTTGCATCCCAAAGGTGGCTGCAATACTCCATGCAGGATCGGACTTGTGCTTTGTATAGGTAGGGTTAAAAGCTGTCCAGGCGTAAAGTATCGTTTCACCCTATTTAGGATGCCCAGCTTCTTGGCCGCAGTTTGGGCTTTGTACTCGATGGTGGCGCCGAAGTTGAGACTAGGTAGAGGTCTATAATGTATAATATATGGTGTACGATCAGCTTCAGAGAAAAGGAACCCCTCAAGACTTTAAAGATTATCGCCCGAGCGCGCTCGAGCCCGCTGTCGCTCGTCGCTCGAGCGACGGCGGGCGCGTCACGTGGCTCTGGCCTCGAGCAGCTCCCTCCCCCGCTGCCGCGCGCCGCATCCATCTCTGCCCGAGCATCCACCGATCCCACTCAAATATTATTTGCAAGTTTTTAAATAATTATAATATGGTATATTTTCGGCCCATTGCCCGAACCGTATCCCAAGAATAACTTAACTTACAAAAAGACACTTTATGTGCGATTGAGGATACGAACCCGCATCACCAGGCGCCAGCCGATCACGTAGACCGCGCCTTATACCACTAGACTATTGAATCAGTTAGCCATCTTAACGAAAATTTGAATAGCTTTACTCCTTTTATCGAACAAGGTTGATAACGGTCTAATCTTCTAAATATTAAGGTTTAAATTTCAACGTCCACCACGTATTATAAATACTAACACCTTACCGTCTTGTTTTACAAAATGCAATTCGTAACTCCTCAATTAACTAAATTATAAGGTTGAAATTTGCATAGATTTCTTGTTTGGTTGAATAGAATGTGCTTGATTCCGATTGTTGCCCTACCTACCGTAATTTTAATTTAGAATTCTTCTTCGCCTTATTTACTAAACTGTGATTGAGGGTATAATTACTTATCAAATCGTTTCGTTTTCGTGTCGATCCGCTTGTGCGTAATTATCTTCGTCGAAATATTATCCGATTTATTAAGTTTTTGAACAGTTGATTATATTAACCGATAGTATTGTTCGATTAATAACTTTTTGAAGGCTGGAATTAAATAAACTGACGACTGAGGGAAACTGACCAGTGATACTCGGACTCTAAAATTGTTGTTCTCTGGGAACAGGAACAAAGCATAAAGAACGAGATATGGGCATAACGGTAAGATTTACGTTAGACACATATATGTATTTATTGTTGCAATCATGTTGCATTATTACTGACAAGTTGGATTTTTTTATGTATTCCTAATATTATTATTTTCGTTCCAGAGAAAAACAGTTCGTAGATGGATACAAAGGTATCATGCGACTGGTGATGTGAAATGTGATCGCCAAGGCCCTCGCTCAATAATTGTTTACACTAATGAATCGGGGCGACACCGTAATATTGTGGAAGTTCACTCAGTGACACCCTTCAAAACTACGCGTTCAAGTGTGACTTCAAGAAGTGATAGACAGTGACGGCCATCCTCTCCGTTATTAATAGGCAATTTACTCGGCAGATTTATTGTGTAACTGATCTGATAAAATTACATTGGAACGTATGAGCAAGTGTTAATGATTCCCAATATTTGTGGGATCATTAATTCGTAGTTAATCAAAAATAAACAACCTTTATTATTATCAATCCAGATACTTTTGTTTACAAGTAGTCTTGTAGGTAATGTGTGATGCACCATCTGACCTCACATATTTTTATAATTTCTAATGTTGTGTTAAATAAGGGTTATCAGAAAATGTGATAAAAGAGAAAGATGTATATTGCTATACTTTTATAGTTTAGCATGTTGGTTCTTCCTCTGTAATTCACAGGCACAAATGACAACATTTAATTTTTTAATCTTTTTTTCCGATAAGATCATACAAAGTATAAAAAAATAATGTTTTCACAACTTTAAATGAATAAATATTACCTATTGTAGTTGTTTCTAGAAAAATCTATAAATGAACCGTTATCTAATGTTAAACGTTCTAAACCTCACCCAGGGTATCTATTTTGTGTTTAGTTAATATTCTAAGTAAATAACCCCAATTTAACACACATAGAAAACTGTATATTCAACCGTGAAGTGGATTCCATGAAGTCCTAGAAATGTAATTAGAGAAATAAATGAATATTGTTTATGCAACATGCCTAGATTTTCTTACAAACCTCATACCTACTTCAACATTTGATTTCTTAAATAATAATTAACAAAAATCACATAATAACCTATAAAAGAAACAAAAAAAAACAAAAAAAGAACTTCTCGTCCGAGGATTTGAACTCGAGACCATCGAATTGTTAAGCCGCTGTCTTAACCACTAGACCAACACGCCATATACAATACATTACAAAAAACTTAAATGGGTTTAATGTCATTCCCAAAAGGGGTTCCCTTACTTTGAAGCGAACTGTACATAATAAAGAGTTCTATTCCACAGTTTATCACATAAAGTCCTTTCACAGTTAATATACCTACCCAGTGACTCTGCATCACTATCAAAATGTCAGTGATCTTCAACCCCGTCACAATAAATTCGTTGTTGGGTTGCTACCACTGACAGGTATGTCAAAATCACAGTAATCCTTATTGTTATTAAAATAAGACTGCTGTTGGGTTGGAGGTAAAGTAAACGTAAAGGGACTGTACCTATTTTTCGATCCAAATAAAAACTAAATAAGACTGCTTACTATTCCCCCCTTCCTTTCCCCCTAACTACAGGGGATAACCACAAAAACAAAAGAAAACATAGTTTCCTACAGAAAAAGACATCAAAGCAATATCCATACATCTGATCAATCACCTTTTCAATGCGGAGACTTGCAATCCAGGCTTGGCAACCCCTGTTCGTGCGGTCTTTACATACAAAAGACCGAATTGCTTCGTCTGATTGAATTATTTACCTTCCTACGTTGGGTCACGGCTTTCAAAGATATTTATGTAAACCTACTTCCTTAATATGGAACAGCTTCTTTGTACAGGGTGACCAGCTCGGATGTATTTGTATACGACTTTTTTTGTCACTATTCTGATTTGGCGCCAAATTTTCCAGTTGATTAATATCCATTAATTCTGCCCGCTTCTCGTCTACGTGTTTTCTTGTTTTACCATAACATAATATATACCCTATGACATTCGGCAATACTGTAGCTTCCCAATAGTGAAAGAATTTTCGACATCGGATCAGTACCTAGTTTCGAAGACTAGCCCCTACATACGAACCCACAAATTTTATCTCATAGGGCTGATTGGCCAAGGCAGATATCTTTTATCCGTGGAATAAAATTGACGTCTGATACTTTCTAGTATGGAAAAACTGTCAAAAATTCAAAATTTATTCTTAGTATAAGACTTATTCTATGTTTAAATGTTTGGAGCATAGATTAAGTTAAAAATATGGTGAATTCGTTATAATCAGTCTATAGGACCATGATCACCGCAATACCTTCAGTAATTTTATCTTGATGTTATGAAACGGATTGGAACAAGAAGATAAATAATGAAAGAATTATCAAAATTGGTTCATTAGTTTTTGTGAAAATCGTGGACATACAAATATACATACATACATACGGGTCGAATACAGAACCTCCTTTTTTGAAGTCGGTTAAAAAATAACCTAATTTAAGACCTAGGGTGGCCTACCGAGTTGGCCACCTTGTGGAGTCAATCAGTAGTGTTTGTTTTGAATGTTGTGACATTCGAATATTTTCCAATTTTTCATAGCATCTGTGCTGAAATATTGAAGCAGGATTTGGAGTAAGGCGGTGTGTGTGTGACGTTTGTGGAACAATTTGTTTCACGCTGCTTTTGTTGCCTGAAAGAAGAGAGAATGGTACTTGAAGATTAGTGTTATTGTATTTACTAAGGTAAATAGGAACTGTCCAGGGCAATAGAAAGGTACGTTTCCGTACTGCAAAGGGTGATACCAATTTGATTACTTTCATCAGTTTCCTTATCAGATCATTACGTCACCTCAAGTTCCAATGAAGAAGAAGGTTGAGTTTTCCATTTTAAATGATAGTTATCTCTCTTGTTACTTATATATTCTTGCCTAAACTGAAAATAAAACTAAAAATAAACAAAACAGTCCCAAAAGGGTACGTGATAAATACTTGACACGTCGTTACAACACAAAGACACTGAATTGTGAAATTTATGTTTCCTCAAAAACAAAAATCAGTATACAAAGGCTAGACAAAAAAATCCTTAATAAAAAGGAAGCGAACTCGTCAGCAATGTGTCGACCCCGAGCCAATTGAATTTCAAAGCCGACAACGTCTACCACAAAATTTATTCAAAGAATAAATCTGAAAATTTGTAGATCTAAAGGCATAAAGGCATAGTGGCGCCGAGTCGTCGACAAAGGAATTTCTAAATTTCACGGCTTCCGCCTTGGCTGTTTGTATTTATATGAGGGCGTTGTAAGAGATGACAAACGACTGGGGGGTTAAAACTGGCCGGTAGTGTAGACAAGCGGCGGACGAAAGGGTCATACGCGTGAAGGCAGGGGCGTGCAGTGCGGTGCAAAAGTCGCGGATCATTTTCATAGTGATGTATTATGTGGATGCGTTCCCCTTTGTCTATTTTTGGGGGCTTTTGTGATCGTTGAAATAGTTTGCGTAACAAATCATCGTGATTGTGCACTTATAACTACACGTTTCGCGATACAAACTTTACTGTATGTTCATTAATCATGATGCATTCCGTCTCTCTTCCTATTCAACTCCTTAAGTTATTTTTCATCTTAACATCCTTTTTACTGATTGAAATAAAATGGGTAGGTATGAAATGATGTATATTTTCTGTAAGTACTTAGTTGTTTTAAGATACTTTTACACGAAAATTCGTCAATATTTTAAAACTAGATGGCGCCAGCATTTCCTAGCTGACCGTTCCCTGAGTAGGTAATGCCGAAACAAACTCGGAGGTCATGGTCTCTTTTAAAGCTTAGTCATTCTGTTCCTAGTTACTAGACTACTAAACACGCAGTTTATGTCAAAACGAGTTGAATTACACACGTAATAGATTTCAGTTTACATCAACATCCAAACACACACCTACATTTTAAAGCACGTTCATTGTTCACCTCATTGTCACAGAGTGTCAACTATTCGGAAAGTACGCAGCTCCTCAACGTCGTCGTCTCGCAGGGTCGAGTATTAATGCACGTAACCCATTGTTAACTAGCTCCTACACTGAGTGACAAGTTTGTTAGTGCACGCTCTTCACGTGAGGAACTTCACTTTGAAGCTGTAGTACTGGTAGTGTGGTACTCTGTGAAGTAAAAAGTTTTGAGCGTTGTAGTTTAGGATTATGATGAGGATTTTGGAGGGCTGGCTTAAGATTATTTTGATTTATTTATAAGTAGAAGAATTTAATTTTATAAAGAGCTATCTTCTGTCCGCGACTTCATTTGCGTGGAAGTCGTAAGACACCACAATATACTAAAATATCAGCCACATTTTCTGCCTTCGCTATTCCTTCGTTTTTGCTTACCGTTCTTCCTGGCTTATGTTCTTTTTTCTCGGCTCCTAAAAGTCGTAGCGTGATGTTATATAGTCTACAATCTTCCTCAACAAAGGACCTACCTTATTATACAGGGTGTTACGGAAAGGGTATATCAATACAAACGGGTTGAAGAGTGTATCTGGTCTAGAATCTCTGTACAAAATTTCAGCTCAAAAGCATTAACTTTGAAAATGCTTAATATTTTTTTATTTCGACATCACGGCGCTGCACTGGCGCGCAGCGGCGTGATGTGCGTGTACTAGGCACACAGACACACTACAGATAGTGGATAATGACCCTCGTAGTGCGGTGACACGTTTGTTATGATTTCAATTTAATAAACTATCGAAATAAAAAAATATTAAGCATTTTCAAAGTTACTGCTTTTGAGCTGAAATTTTGTACAGAGATTATAGACCAGATACACTTTTCAACCCGTTTGTATTGATATACCCTTTCCGTAACATCCTGTATAGAGAAAGTTTTTAAAATTGCTTAGGTTTTTTGAGTTTTTTCCATTACAAACAAACATACAAAAAATCATTTTTTTTATAATTAGCTTAGATACACTCGGAACGTAATATCTTAACTGATAATAATAATAACCTATTTAAGTAGGCGTATCCAAACACAAACTCCTGGACAATAAACATTAAGGTAGTGTCGTAGATATCGTAATTACTAGTTCTTTCTTATTAAATACCTTCATTTTTTTTTACATTTTTATTCTCTTACAAGTAATTGTACAATCTTAAGTAACAGTTAAGTAATCTTTCAATTAAAATATTTTTATTAATAACCTACAATTATTTAACCACTTATAGTAACAATCATTACATTAATGAAATACGTAGCACAACACAAAAAAAAAACACCAATTAAAATCGGAACTATCATAACCAATTATTTTTGTACCGTTGTTAGCTAATAAATATAATAATGAGAAACATCGTGAATGTGACCTGGGTATACAATAATGAGACCCAGTACCTAATTGGTACTTTAAACAAAAATAATGTATGTAAATAAATTAAAATGTCACAGGAATGAAAGAAATAATGTAAAGACTGGGCTCGAAAGTGGAGGAGGGGCTTGTGGCTAAGAAATAACAGCCGCACGGATCGATCGATCTGGTTAAGCTACACTGGCCACGGTAGGTCCTTGGATGGGTGACCATCTTTACATACCAAGACCCATCCGTGCCTCGAAATGCAAATGAATGTGAGTGTGTGTGTCTATAGTAGAGAAATGGCTAATTAAAAGAAGGTCGCAAGTAAAACCAAAGTGTCAATCTATTGTTTTGTGAAATTGCTACTCCGCTTTTGACTGGGACTGTACAAGTGACCGCTGGGCAACAGTCTCCATGCGGTGGGTGCCTGAGCGTCCGAGGCCGGCCTAGGAAGAGGTGGCGAGACGACCTAGACGCGTACTGCCAGGGTTGGATCGAGGCGGCTCTAGAAAGGGATTCCTGGAAGGATTTGGGAAAGGCCTTTGCTCAGCCGTGGGACAGTGCAGGCTAAATAATAAAAAAAGACATATTTCCTTTTATTCATAGCTTTTGACTGTTTTAATAGCTTACTTAGGTACCTTTTTTATGGATGGGAAATCATCAAATGACCCCTCCCGCTCTGGGTGGAGCGGAAGGGAGTGTCAGAATCTTACTGACTAAAACCCATCCGTGTTCCTTCGTTAGCCCTTTACGTTCCGGGGTAGCTGTAACCCTTTCGGACAATCCCGCACCCCCGGCAGGCTTCGGCCCTGGCAGGCCCCTTCCTTTTTGCTGACATCTCTTTGAGGCGCGCGTGGAACACTTACGCGCCGTCCGGCACGGGCCTGGTCCTGAACGGACGGTGTGCTACCCATTACTCTCCGTCCGCAGGCCCGCGCCTACGCTGGCCGGGAGTCGTCACGCGGCTCCCGACGCCCGGAGCGTCTCCCGCGGCGGCTGGGACGTGAGGCTCTCTCCCTCAGCCGTTCCGCCACCTCCTTCGCTAGCATGACTGCTTCGCAGAAGGAGGTGACTGCCTCCCACTCCCTCTCGCCCCGGACCATGGCTTGAACCAGGGCCGAACGCGAGAGGTCGCCGCCACTGCCGATTGCCTCTACGAGGGCACGGCGGTGCTCCGCCCATGCGGGGTTTTCTTAGGTACCTAAGACTCAAATTATTGCGCTCATATTTGGTATCTCGTAACTACTTACATTATAATAACTAAGTTAGAGTACAAAGTGTTGTTTAATTACTTATTATGAGTTCCAAATTATGAGTTCCCAGAAACTAAACTTAGTTAAAGACAGTTGCGGCAATATTTGTTCGTGGCTGTTGCAGTTTGCTTCAGTGCAGGCGCTTTAGTTTGCCGCATTCATGTGTACTTAGTATTAGTACGTTTGCTACGTATTTACTTACATAATATGTAGGTACTTTATATTGAAAGCGTGTAAACATGACGTCTGTGAAAATCCATTCAACGTTTGTTGATTGATATTTTCCGGTAACACTTAATAATACAAGTGTGAGAATGTAAAACTGATACATTCATTATATTATGCTAAACTTTTATTTTGTTTGAATATTTTTTGTAATAAAGCCTTTTAAAAGTAACTCATATTGTTTAAAAAATTTGGGGGAATACTTAACAAAAAATAATTAACGCCTTTCAAAATTTTTAAGCAATATCAACGTGCGACGACAAAAACGATAAAAATTCTAACAATGGAAGGAGTTTGAACAGGCAGCGAGCCTTCAAAGTGTTAAAAAACCTATCAATTATATTTATCTAATTACTAAAATACAACGTGGCAATGCTGAGAGCCTTTTGGGCACTGTTCCTGTTGACAGAGATGCGGACGAATTCTTTCATGCCCTATTATTATTTTGCTTATTTTTTCATATAAATGTACATATTATTATAGTTTATATGTTAGCTTATATTATGTAAATATTTACAGAAGTAGTAGAATTAGTTATATTAATAAAGACACATTATTAAAACCACTTCATTTAATTAATTCCTACTTACTTAAAAAAAATGTTTTGCTGTGAATTAAGATGACCAAAATAAGAAACATTGAAAAGGAACTAGTTACTTGCTAAGTTAACTCTACTCAATCAGGGATTTCAGATTTTGATGCAACTTTAAATCCCTTCCATTATTTGCGTGTCATCTCACCAATTTTAGCACCCCCTTTTTCTTTTCTAAAATGTGTTACTATCTGATTACAATACGGCCCTTATCTGGTAAAATGTGGGTGTACAGACGTTAGCATATCAAACTGCTAAAATCTGTCAAACTTTAATAATTTTTAAGTTTATCGCTACATTATGAGGTTCAAGGTTGATTGGGAAAATTTGACAGTTTCGGGTAGCTTGATATGCTGGCGTCTGTACCATAGATACACCTGTGCTTAATCCTTCAGGGATTACTGGCGTGATGTTATGTTACAATACGGACCTCTGAACTCTGATTTTTAATTTGCTAGACCAAAATAACAGCTAATATATACTAAATAATGTCGCGTTTGCAAAAAAAGATCAATCGCAGCTGTCATTTTAGTCTAGAAAATTAAAAATCAGAGTTTAGTTCTATGAGAGGACGAACTGCGCCGCATCACAAAGTAGCAGTAACATTTTTAAGCCGCTAAGCTTATAAAGTTTGCCGCTTGCAAGTTGTAGGCGCTTATGACTGCCTGCGAAAGTGCTACAATATTAAATGTTATTGGAACTCGTATATCATACCTGTAATATGTTTGAACTATATTTTAGTTGCAGCAGACGGTGTTAGTAGGCCAAAATTGCAATTTCAGTAGGCATTAAACAAAAGGAGTTTGAATTTTAATGTACCTGAGGTAAACAATGTTTGGAAATATGTGCACATTATAACACGATAACGTTATCGTGGACGGAAATTTAAAAGCGTCTTCATTACATATTTCTATTAATTTTACTACCCTGCGGTATCGTGATGTCGTAGACGGCGACGATAATGAAATCGTCACTTACAAATTGTGAAAGCGCACATATGGTGTGCTAGTTTTTTACCCGACCGACCACATCTAGCTTAAAAAAAATATGATTGACGTGTAAAAGTGTTTGTATTGAACTAAATGTAGAACGCCACCTGAAGGCTATGGGATAAATACACCCAAATAGGCTCGGATGGAACAGTCGATATTAGTGCAGGATATCACCTCAGGGCGGCGGCGGCTGATGAACATCTAGCACGTCAAAGGCGGCGCCCACGGACCCAGTCAGGCGGTCCACTGTACACCCACCAACTCGCACTAGACAAGCGCGGTGGGTTAATTTGTCTAAACCCCTACTCTCTCATGAGAGAGTAGGGAGGCCTTTGCCCTGCAGTGGGACGTCACAGGCTAATAATAAAATAATAATAATAAATAAATTAAAATAAACCGCGGATCCCATTAATTAAAGACCGATCACTTGTCTACCAACGGTCTATAAAGTTCTTACATCCATTTTGAGTGCTAAAATTAACAAACATATAGACACCAACTTCATCATGTCTGTCTCTCAAAATGGATGTAAGAATGGGTCTCGGGGTACTAAGGAGCTGCTCCTCATTGATATGACCATTAACCAACAGGTTCGTCGTTCCCGAAAAGATCTGTCGACATGTTGGATAGATTATAAGAAGGCCTATGACTCGGTGCCACATACATGGCTCATGAGGGTGCTGGAGTTGTATAAAGTAGATACAACTCTGCGCACCTTCTTGATGTCGTGTATGAGGCAATGGAGGACGGTCCTTCGCTATCCAGGATGTCGAA
Source organism: Amphipoea oculea (assembly GCA_945859645.1). Classification (NCBI taxonomy): domain Eukaryota; kingdom Metazoa; phylum Arthropoda; class Insecta; order Lepidoptera; family Noctuidae; genus Amphipoea; species Amphipoea oculea. The sequence continues at coordinate 17,406,775 of OX243862.1, forward strand.
ATATCCAGAGGAATAGCGAACCGATAAGGATCGAGCGAGGCATATTCCAGGGCGGCAGTTTGAGTCCGCTTTGGTTCTGCTTAGCCTTGAATCCTCTAAGCACACTGCTGGAGGATTCAGGTCTAGGCTATCGGCTGAGGAGAGGTGGTCAGGTTATATCTCACCTCCTTTACATGGATGACCTAAAACTCTTTGCCCCCAACAATTTGCAACTGATGGAACTACTGAAAATTACTGAAACGTTCAGTAGCGCCATCAAGATGGAATTTGGTGTGGACAAATGTGCGGTCATGCATGTAAAGCGGGGGGAGATTGTGGAATCCGTGGGAACCCAACTCTCGGATCCCACAAACCTTAAGGCCCTCTCCGCATCCGAAACCTATAAGTATTTGGGTATGTCGGAAGCGTTGGGCATCAATGTTACTGACATGAAGCAATTGTTGAAGAAACGCTTCTTTGGCCGCCAGAAAAAAGTACTTAATAGTCTTCTTTCAGGCGAAAACAAGGTGCGCGCCTTCAACGGTTGGGTCATGCCGGTTTTGATGTACTCTTTCGGCATACTCAAATGGACTCAGACCGAACTCGACGCCCTGGATAGGAAGGTCCGCACGCTGCTGACTGCAAATCGAATGCATCACCCACGATCATCGGTAATGAGGCTGTACATCCCGCGAAAGTGTGGAGGTCGTGGCTTTTTAAATGCTAAGACTCTCCACAATCGCGAGATATGCAGTCTCAGGGAATATTTCCTTGAAGCCGACGTGGGAATGCATCGGGATGTAGTCGTGGTGGACAAGGGCCTTACCCCGCTCTCCTTGGGTAAAGAGAACTGGCGCAAGCCAGTAGTGCTTGACATTAATGATCGCATGGAAGTATGGCAAAGTAAGGAGCTTCACGGACGCTTTTTCCGGGCCCTACATGGACCCGATGTAGATTTAATAGCGTCCGTAGCCTGGTTGCGTTTCGGTGACCTCTTTGGAGAAACCGAAGGTTTTGTCTGTGCAATTATGGACGAAGTTGTGATGACGAACAATTACCGGAGATTTATTGTGAAAGACGGCACAGTTGACGTCTGTCGGGCATGCCACCGGCCGGGAGAACCAATCAGGCATATTATCTCCGGGTGTTCTCGTCTAGCTAACGGAGAATACTTGCATAGACACAACCTTGTAGCCAGGATAATCCATCAGCAGCTTGCTTTGAAATACAACCTTGTGGAATCAGAGGTGCCGTACTATAGGTATGTGCCCGACCCAGTTCTCGAAAATGGTAATATCACATTGTACTGGGATCGATCCATCATCAATGACAGGACTATTGTTGCCAATAAGCCTGATATAGTGATAGTGGATCGATCAGAGCGGCGCGCAGTGATTGTTGACATAACTGTCCCGCATGATGAGAACCTCGTGAAAGCTGAGAAAGATAAACAAATTAAGTATCTTGACTTGGTTCGCGTGGTTGTCGACATGTGGGATGTGGACTCAGCGATCATTGTGCCGATAGTCGTTACAGCCAATGGTTTGATAGCCAAGAGCCTCGACCAACACCTAAGGAGGCTCTCGTTGGGCAGCTGGATCAAGGGCTTGATTCAGAAAGCGGTACTTCTGGACACGGCTCGCATTGTCAGGAGGTTCCTCTCTCTGGAGCCCTGACCGCCGGTAGCTTGGACCCTGTTCCCGATACCGGTGGGCTACTATTTTTTATATTTTTAAATGTTTTTATTTTTTTTTATATTCTAATATTTAAAAATATAATTTATATGTATTATAATGAAATAAAGGAAATAAATTTATTTTTATCTTGGGCGGTATCATAAGTTAGATGAAAACTAGATACCAATTATTTACCTAATTGTTACAAAGGAATGTCTACGAAATTAAGAAAAAGGAGTAGGATATAAGGATCGTGACAGGTGATGTTCTGTAGTTTCTGCTTATCCCCCACCAGAAATAAGCGTGAATTTATGTATGTGTAAGTAGAATGTCTAAGACGAAACACCGACTGCTTAGACGTAACTTGAGAGAAGCCATAAGTATGACTGTCTTGTTGTGGACTACTATAGGCCTTAGAACATTTCACCACTCCAGAAGGGCAGTTCTCGTAATTTTAAGAACGTTCACAGTCTGATCTCAGTCTCAATCTGTCAAAAATACCTCTAATTTCTTTACATTTTGAAGTTTTTGACATTTTGTTTATCGCCGAGATGAGACTGCGACTAGATTTTGAATATTATTTTAAACTAGCAGCGCCCTGCGGTTTCACCCGCGTACGTGTCGATCCCATGGGAATATCGATATAAAAAGTATCCTATGTGTTAATCCTGGTTATAAACTATATTATTATGTGTGCCAATTTTTATCCAAATCTGTCCAACGGTTTACGCGTGATTGAGTAACAAACATCCAAACATTTTCACAAACTTTCGCCTTTATAATATTAGTGTGAAGTAGGATTACGAGAATTGGGCTTCTGAAGTCGGTACTTGACCGTATTACACTGTCTGTCACTTACATTAATCACCCAAAACCCACAGAACTATTTTCGAACTTAACTACCAGAAGAGACATTAAAAAGAGCCGTATGTGTACCCTAACATTTTCCACAAGCGTCTAAATTTCCCACATTTACATAGGTTTCCCGTATTTATGTCCACCGGAAGATTCTATTGTCGTTCATTCTACCTGAGGATCGGATAAGAATCCACTTCCTCACGTAATAAGAATAAATAAGGGTTTAGAACTGTTCCTTTCGGGTTCTTCCATTGATGTTTTTATACGTTTTTTGTATTAAAAATAGGACGGGAATAAAATTTTATGTGTGAACTGACCTTATAGGCAAAATTCAGGGTTTTGGTATGATTTCAATCAATTCAGTCTATTACAGTTCACTGCTGGACATAGGCCTCTCCCAGGCTGCGCCACAACACCCTATCCTCCGCCTTCCGCATCCAGTCTGTCCCAGCCACCTTCTTTAGGTCGTCCGTCCATCTAGCTGGGGGGCGTCCCACACTATGCTTGCCGATACGCGGTCTCCACTCCAGGACTCGTCTGCTCCACCGGCCATCGGTCCTTCGACAAACATGGGGCCACTGCCACTTCAGTTTGCTTACTCTGCAAGCTATGTCGGTAACTCCGGTTCTTTTCCGGATAATTTAATTCCTGATTCTATCCTTCAAAGAGACTCCGAGCATAGCTTATTGCTCCATAGCGTGCTGAGCGACCTTGAATTTGTGGAGCCCGACCGTCAGTGTCCACGTTTCGGCACCATAATATGATGTGGTATTATTGACATTTTATATTATAACAATTATTTGACCCTGGTAGCTAAATAATAACAGCCGAACAGGTCGATCGATCAGGTTAAGCTACGCTTGCCGCGGTTAGTCTGTGGATGGGTGACCATCTTTACATACGAGATCTCTCTGTGCTTCGAAAAGCACTTTAAGCCGTTGGTTCCTGCCGTCATTCGTGGATCTTTGACAGTCGTTACGGATAGTCAGAATCCCGAAAGTCTGACAACCAGTCGTACCAAGGATTATCGTATTACCCCGTAACTGGATTGTGGAGGTCAGATAGGCAGTCGCTCCATGTAAAATACTGGTATTCAGCTGCATCCGGTTAGACTGGAAGCCGACACCGAAATAGTTGGGAAAAGGCTAGGCAGATGATGATGATGATATTTGACCCAGATTTGGCTTGATAATTATAAACAAATGAATTGAATAATTTCATCACCACTGCCTTCAAAACAGTGAAGGAAAGCATCGTGAGAAAACCGGCCTGTCCTAGAACCAAAAATTCGAAGACATGACATCTACTAACCCGCACTGGGCCCGCGTGGTGGATTATAGCCCACTCCCGTTTTAAGAGAGGAGGCCTGTTTCCCAGCAGTAGGTATTGTGTTCATGCTAATGAATTGAAAAACGGCTAAATTGGAACAAAAAGAAAATAACTGAATCCATGTCCGCCTTCTGACGCAGTACAAAATAATCCAATGAAAAACGATAGTGACAATTTTATTTTTCAATATAAAACCCTGTACGAACATCGCATTTCAATATCCGAAAATAAAATAGAAACATTCAACAGATTTTTATTTAAAAAAAAAAACGAATAACACGACCAATTTAAATCTTTCGTGTACAACTCCAAAATAAAAATGCTCCCATTTAGAGTTCCGTGTAACTTTTATGTTGGAGTTAAAACTAGCAAAAACTGTAGAAAGCTGGTTCCGTAGAAAATGGCGGCGTTATTGCGACTACGGTTGTCATCTGCCGTAACTGCTGGAAGTTGGAACTTTATTAGTGCACTTACTCTTATGATCTTAGTTTACAACCTGCAGATGGCCAGGTGCTATTTGAATGAGGAAATTGGCTTTGTTGGGAAAGAAAGGCATTTTTTATGAAACAATTTTCTAGATAAACTTAATGATTAATTTTGTTAAATAGAATAAATAATAACTAGCTTCTGCCCGCGACTTGTCCGCGTGAAATTTCACCCTCCCCCCATTCTCCCTCTTAGGGGTGGAATTTTGAAAAACCCTTCCTTAGAAGACACCTACTCTCCACAAAGAACGCACCCTCCAATTTTCATGTCTCTAGGACCAGCGGTTTAGGCTGTGCGGTGATATATCAGTTTGTCAGTCAGGACTTTGTATTTTATATAGGTATATAGATAACTGCGTATTACTGTCCAGGCCTCTTCTCATACAAAGAAAGCACAAGCATTGATCTCTTAATAATGACGAAATCAAAAATATTGTTGAATAATTAAGGGCCCCAAAAGCGTTTTGAGATTTTGGTTATTGTATTACTGAATAGCAGTTATGAATATTACTATTTACTTACCGTTTTTCTTTAATTTTTAATAACGGATTCAAGCCGAACTGCCCGAAGAATTGCCAATCTTAAGTGGCAGTGGGTAGGGCACATTTTGCTCGCAGAACAGATGGCCAATGGGGCTGAAAGGCTCTGGAGTAGCGACCGCGTACCAGAAGACGTAGCGTTGGAAGACCTCCCATAAGGTGGACCGGCGACCTTGTGAAGGCCGCAGGAACTCGTCGGATGCGAGAAGCACAAAACCGGTCGAAGTGGAGGTGCTTGGAGGAGGCCTATATCCAGCAGTGGACGTCTTTCGGCTGAAATGATGAACGGATTCAAGAGTTATATTCGTATCATTTAGAAATCTTTACCCAACATAATCTAAAAACACGCACTTAGAAGCACAAAACACCCACAAAAACCAGTCACTGAAACTAAAGTCGTTGTAAAAGTTACATTTTACGCTTACATTCTAACTATCCTCAGTTCTAGGTGGAAGCGCGGCCGACTAAGCTCATTTTACTCTTTATAAACACTTTTACAGTGCTGTAACAAATAAAACAAACGCCGACAGCCCTATTCCCGCCCTAGACGGAACAATAAAACAACAGCAAATTGTTACTTTCCTCAACTACTGACGGCAGTGGAACCCTGTAAATGAAATGTCGATTTTTCTGGTTGGAACGTTTTTGTTGTAGTAACAAACAAAGAGTTGTTTACAATATTTTTTGTATTTCTTATCAACAGGATTAAAAAGCTGTGTGACCAATGTCAAAATGATATTTTGTTTGGCCAAGGCGTGAGGAATGAATTTGCTGACGCGGTGCTAGAAATTTCAACTTAATGGAAAAACTCAGTATGGCTTTGCCCGACCTGAGAATCGAACCCAGGTCCCCACGCTCTACGCTTGCCACCACAAGACGAGGGCTGTCGAACTCACATTATCTGACTTGCATAGACACTGGTGACTTTATAAACGTGTCAACATGAAGTCTTTAAACATAACAGTCCACTCAAAATGCTTTTGCTTTATGTATGTACAGACGCCAGCACAACAAGCTACTACAATCTGTCAAATCTCTTTTATAGATTTTCAACTTTATCGCTAAATCATAAGGTTCAAAATTGATTGGTAAAATTTTACAGTTTCGGGTAGCTTGATGTGCTGGCGTCTGTACCTTCAGCCAAGGAACCGTACGGGAAGACGTAGCGTTGAAAGGCCTCCCACAAGGTAGAACGATAACCTTGTGAATGACGCAGGAATCCGCTCGATGCGGAAAGCACAGAACCGGTCGAAGTGGAGGTGCTTGGGGGAGGCCTATGTCCAACGGTGGACGTCTTTCGGCTGAAATGATGATGATGAGTCAAGGAATAAATAATGTACTAAGTTATGTTAAGCACCATAAACCTCTCTGCTCGACAAAATTTTGACATTTGACACACCAGCTGACTCGACGGGGTGTTGCGAATTACGTCATGATAATCAGAAATTTACTTTAACTTTCAGCATTCGAATTTATTAAGAAAACTGTGTTACCGCGCCTATTTTGTAAAATAAGTTTGTGGCAAATATCTCTAACTATATGCTGAGGTCGGTAAAACCGCGTCATTCTACTGTGAAAGTTTTATAAAATAGATATTACTACACCTATCCAAAAGGTAGACACCTCAAAATCGCTGAAAATATGTACATAAACCATCTAATCTCTTGATGAAAATATGCAAAAGGAAAAAATAAAGATATTGTCATTCTCTCTGCATTCTTACTTTTACCATTTTTCATACATAAACTACATAAAAAACATCATCAAATCTTGATAAAAATTGTGTTGCGACGTGACACCTCTTAGTGCTGACAATCCACCCAATTTTCTTATTCCGATTCAAAAATGTCATAAAGCCTAATCGATAATCGGTATTTAAAAAAAAAATATAAAAATTGTAGAGACTGAATAAAAACTCTTTGGTATATTTTATCATGAATTAATAATTTTTTGAAATATAATCATTTTAATAAGTACAAACACGTACAGTGTGGATAGGGGTGTAACTTTTTATGGTTCCCTACGTCCGAATGAAAAAACGGAACCCTTACACCCTCACTCGTGTGTCTGTCTATAGGTTTGTTACAATCGATTTGTTTCGAATCTACTGGACCGATTAAGTTGAAAGGACATGTCCAAAAATGGTTTTGTAATTATGAAAAATTCTAACCCGGGTAATATAAATATACGTGGATAGACATCTCAAAAACGAACTGTTCTAAGTATAACATACATTTTTAAAAACCTCCAATTTTGAGAAAAATCGTTTTAAAAATTAGTGTGGATTTACACTTAAAACGAACAAACCTTCACAAAAATCAAGGGTACTAAAGCGAACAAACCGCAAAAAAAAGTAAACTTGACATGTCACTGTCACTGTCAGTCGACATTTGATATAAGATTATGACATTATGACAATGTTAAGATGTAAACAAAACATAATTAATCAGATTTAATTACTTTATTAAATAATGAGATGAAATGCGATATTGTCAGAGAAAAGTAGGTAGCATAATATTCCTTTTACGACTAAAAGCGCTATAAATTATAATTATAACTACTTCGAATGTTCAACTGCAAGTTGCATTATTTTAACGAGAACAGAGATAAAAGTTTCACGATACATTTTCCGCAAAGGTTGCCTAGCGGGAGGGGAGTAAATGATAATAGTCTACTAAAGGATACATAAACATGTATGACTTTCAAGCAACAAACAGCTGTCGAACCATAAAAATATGGGTGGTTCACATTTTTGTAATCAATTAGGTCAATGTTTCGATTGCAATTACCTAATTACTTTTTATCTTGGTCAAAAGTGGATGAAAAGCCTTTTGACAAAATGCTACTTAAAAAACTGAATTAATGTGCTTTAATCGGATGTTAGTGTTAGTTTTGTTATTTAATAAAACTTCATTTTAGGTTTATATGTTATTTTATTGATTTTCTTCATTTTCAATGTCTTCTCTAATTAAAATATTGTCAAGAAACTGAGCAGGTGGAGATATATCATTTTGATGCCGAGCCCATCCGAGATACCAGACAATTGTCATAACATGAGCACAGCTTCCAACAGTCCTTTTCCCAATTATGCAACTGCAATAATATCCACAAATACAATCCTGCCAACTAGTCTCTGCCACTTTTAGTAAAATATATGTGTAATACACTCTATTGCTGTAGTGGCGAGACTTGATTCGTCCTCTGATCAAAGCTATCTCATGTGATGACGAAATGTCTGGAATGTTTATCAATTGTACATCTTCACTTACTTCTACAGTAAAAGTACCGTTCGCCCGAATATGTTCCCCATAATAAGAGCGAGCCTGTTTTATTTGATAAACGCCTAAGCTGAACAAAATTAAGTCTGACATTTCCATGGTGGGGAACATATTCAGTTGTGGTAGTTGACCATTTATTTGAACAAAACTGGCTCGGCGTCTATTAAGCTGATGCCCAATCACATAGTCAGCTAAGTAATTTGGCATGTTCATTCTTTGATTAGCTCTTTCCAGTATAGATTGGGCATCAGGACGGTCAGTCAAAACGGGATGGAAATGATTTAAAATGGCTCCTGCAATTTTAAAATCATCCATAAGATTTCTAGAACCTATATTGAAATATTTATTTCTAAATATTTTAAAATCCCGTTTAAACCGACCGTTTACAACTTCCACAACCCACCTGCACAGTGTCACCAGTCGTGACTTGTTAGCTTTATCAGTAGATAATTGAGTTTCCCCTTCACTAAGTGTTTCTGGCTTATACACAGTATAGCCCAAAGATATTAGCAATGGGATAGAATCTCTAAAACCACGGTCAAGAATAAATACATCATTCTGCCTGAAATACTGTCTTAAATCAGAATTTTCATTTTGGAACAGCAGTTGCATAATTGTAGCATCGGATGTTGTTGCTGCATATGGACCAAATATATCTATAATGTGGCCATCAGTGGCCACCATTAAAAAAGGTTTCACTAGATTTGCAAACTTGTGTAAGCTGTATGATTTTTTTTGAAACAGGTAATTTGAAGATTTTTGTAGATAAATATAGGTTCCATCGCAAATGGTTATGAGGTTATTTTCTGCTGTTCCAAAAAGTCCCTGTGGGATTAAAAGATTTCTACTGGACAGGTTAGCCCTTGGTATACGATTAATACCTAAATGTATTGGTACATAAAATTCTTTTAAGCAGTTGCGTGCCTTTTTCATATAAATGCATGCTACTGATTTATTCATACACATTAATGAAGCAATTCTTCTAATTGGTTCCCCAGTTCTTGTTTTCATAAGATACAAACCTAAAGCTGTTTTTGGTTTGCGGCAAACAACTGACAATTGATTATTAATACAGCTCAGTATTGCTAAAAAATTCAATACTGTCAAGCCTGTCCAGTAACGACAAACGTGGTTGTTCATATTTTCCACATTTTCAAAATCAATGATGTTAATTGTTTTTTTTCTTAATAAATCTAACATTTCTAAAATATGTGTCAGAGTAAACTGTGTTGTGAACTGAAATTCATTCAACAGTTCCCAATTATAAACACTAGCATGTTCTTCACATACTCGGGCATTAGGAGTAATATATAATTTATAGTCCATCAGTATTTGTTTTTTTAGATACATAGGTACTCTTAAACGTTCTGGATTTGTGCACTCAGGAACAAAACAATGGTTTGATGAATCAGGAGTTCGGGTGTAACCATCTAATTCAACATGCCTGTTTTCATTTTGGATTACATTGTTAATATCTATGTCTGAACTGGGCGCACTTACAGGTTCAGCCACAGAGCTAGACCTACTTTCAACTGATGAAGTTACTTGGGCATCTCTTGGTGGATCTATTACTTCTTGAATATTGTAATGAGCACTTTGCCAGCAGGCATTACATGCTCGAGCATCAACAGGAATCTGAAATTAAGTTTTAATTTATTGTGTGTTCCAGTACCTAATCATATGTACAATTACGAAATGTTGATATTTATTTAATTTAAATATTTACCTGACGGGGGTAGATGATGTTAGCTATATGAGCCCGTTCAGGATGATCATCAGGTAAAGGACGAGAGCGCCTGCCTGTTCTTCTTGAGATAGAGATGCCACAACAGACACATACTGATTGATGGCCCAGTTGTCGGTCACCAATGTTGTGCTCGTTCCTGTTATCTAATTCTATTATTATGCGGTTGATGCATTCTTGGCAAATGCGATCTCCATCTGCCACCTAAAAACAAAATAAAATGTTAAGAACACAGTATCGTTTGTCTACATATTCTATGAGCAAAGCAGTGCTATTTAATTTTTTTGAACTTATGCTAATTATTCTAGACACATAATAATATATGTAATACATTACCTGCTGAGCAGTCCATTCTTCAACTATTGAGACTATCTCAGGGCCCATGCTTAAAGCATTGTATTCATACAGCTGATTAGCATGTATTGCTATGTTACAATTCATGCAGAGAGCCATAGTTGTTATAATAATCTGAAAAGGAAATGGAAGTTTATGATTGCAGACTATCAAATGACATAAACGAAGCAAAGAACCAAAAATACTTAGGGAGATATTTAAGTACTTACATTTGGGGTTTCAAATCCGAACGGAGAAGTCCTAATTACTTGCAATATCAAATAACCGTTATGAAAAAGCCAAGTCGTCAGGGTTATAACTTCACATATAATCGTGTGCAAAATCGAAGAATCCGTTGAGGGAAGGCCAGGTCGTTAAATTCAGGAAAATCAATCAAAATAACACGAAAACACAAACACAAGGAGCGCGGGAGCAAGTGCAGAGTGCAGTGTGAACACTTTGACAATGTCATTTCTGACAGATGATTCAATGGTAGGCTTATTTTTTGGGTTGCCATGTTCAAATTAAATATATGTACTAACATTAAATAATTTATTATTTTTCTCGTAAATGGAGGGGTCTAAAAATATTATTACAATGGTTTCAAGTTCCATATTTTTGTCGCTTTCATATTAGTGCAGTTTGATGCTGGTTAAATTTCTCTCGGAATAAAAAACCAACGTCCATAGAAAAAGTGGACATGTCCTTTGGTACACATATAAATTTCTGTGACTCAAATACGGACGTGTAACATGAATAAATTAATTATGAATATGGGGTCACTTTTTGGGGTCACATTAGATTTAAAAAATACCATTTTGTTTTTTTTCTATTTTGATATGCCCAGTGTCACTCTCACAGTAAATACGAATCTAACGACATCTCTCAAGCTAAATTCCATCGAGCCGTTCAGGCCGCAGAGCGTGCCAAACAATTATACATACTTACATACTCTTGAAAAACATAACCCTCCTTCTGGTGCAGTCGGGTAAATAGTAGATTGTTATACAAGGGTCGAAAGGAATCTATTCCCATACGAGGTATTTAGACTATAGTCCGAGTAGGAATTGATGACTTTCACCCGTGTTAAACACTCTACTTTTCATTTCGAATACAAGGAAAGTAAAAAATAGTGTTTTTTCTAAAATATTTATTGACAAGAATAACATGAATAATAGGTACCTATTTAAAATTAATTGAAATATTAGAACAATTTGTGTACTATTTTAAATGTGGAAGACACCGCGTCACTGCCGCGGGCCGTCCCGCTTGATAGGTATTTTTTTCACACTGGCTGTTTATACACTCACAAGACCGCAACATTTTTCTTAATTATGTAAAAATTTCGTAGCTGACTACTTCCAACCAATTTAGTTCTATTTTTTAATTCATTCCCGACCTAGAGAGGGAAGCAATTACTATGAGTCTTTCCCGCCTTAAGGTGGGAAGCAATTACTATGAGTCTTTCCCGCCTTAAGGTGGGAAGCAACGTCTTCCACCCGCTATTCGGATCAAACAAATACTACTTTCCGAGTATGAGAAATGAAAAAGCTTTGCTTACTGTAAGTACCGTGTGATATATCAAATGAAAGGGTTTGTCGTGAGGGTCACAAACATATTTTTTAATAACTAAAAAAAAGTTATTTAGAAACAATATATCTGAAACCGGGTCCATATTGGCTCAACTAAAGTTCTTTACCCGAAATTGTTCTTCCTAACGATTTGTAATCCGAATGATCACTCTTCCTAAAATTTTTCATCCTAAAGTTTTCATTCATACTATTTGTAGTGCTACCGGCGATGTTCATAACACTCATGTTTCCGAAAATTGTAATCAATAATATCATTAATGTAAATATTTTAAACTCCTACTGTTTTTTATCATAACGCTTTTATCCCTAAACATAACTACTAATGTAACTAATTTCTATAAGAATAACAGACAATATAAAATCGTTTGATATACCACTCAATAGACAAAAAACCTATTTAGTCTAATATGATAAACACTTTTTTTCTTCATCCTATGTCATCCAATGTCGACGGAGCCCCGCTTCGCGGGGCCCCTATTTCTGTGTAAAGGGTTTAAAGTAACCTAACCAAACCGAACCTCGGGGTGCCCTTCGCTCGCCCTTGCATCCTATGTCGACGGAGCCCCGCTTCGCGGGGCCCCTATTTCTGCGTAAAGGGTTTAAAGTAACCTAACCAAACCGAACCTCGGGGTGCCCTTCGCTCGCCCTTGCATCCTATGTCGACGGAGCCCCTCTTCGCGGGGCCCCTATTTCTGTGTAAAGGGTTTAAAGTAACCTAACCAAACCGAACCTCGGGGTGCCCTTCGCTCGCCCTTGCATCCTATGTCGAAGGAGCCCCGCTTCGCGGGGCCCCTATTTCTGTGTAAAGGGTTTAAAGTAACCTAACCAAACCGAACCTCGGGGTGCCCTTCGCTCGCCCTTGCATCCTATGTCGACGGAGCCCCGCTTCGCGGGGCCCCTATTTCTGTGTAAAGGGTTTAAAGTAACCTAACCAAACCGAACCTCGGGGTGCCCTTCGCTCGCCCTTGCATCCTATGTCGACGGAGCCCCGCTTCGCGGGGCCCCTATTTCTGTGTAAAGGGTTTAAAGTAACCTAACCAAACCGAACCTCGGGGTGTCCTTCGCTCGCCCTTGCATCCTATGTCGACGGAGCCCCGCTTCGCGGGGCCCCTATTTCTGTGTAAAGGGTTTAAAGTAACCTAACCAAACCGAACCTCGGGGTGCCCTTCGCTCGCCCTTGCATCCTATGTCGACGGAGCCCCGCTTCGCGGGGCCCCTATTTCTGTGTAAAGGGTTTAAAGTAACCTAACCAAACCGAACCTCGGGGTGCCCTTCGCTCGCCCTTGCATCCTATGTCGACGGAGCCCCGCTTCGCGGGGCCCCTATTTCTGTGTAAAGGGTTTAAAGTAACCTAACCAAACCGAACCTCGGGGTGCCCTTCGCTCGCCCTTGCATCCTATGTCGACGGAGCCCCGCTCCGCGGGGCCCCTATTTCTGTGTAAAGGGTTTAAAGTAACCTAACCAAACCGAACCTCGGGGTGCCCTTCGCTCGCCCTTGCATCCTATGTCGACGGAGCCCCGCTTCGCGGGGCCCCTATTTCTGTGTAAAGGGTTTAAAGTAACCTAACCAAACCGAACCTCGGGGTGCCCTTCGCTCGCCCTTGCATCCTATGTCGACGGAGCCCCGCTCCGCGGGGCCCCTATTTCTGTGTAAAGGGTTTAAAGTAACCTAACCAAACCGAACCTCGGGGTGCCCTTCGCTCGTTTTTGCATCCTATGTCGACGATCTAAACAAAAAATATATGACTTTGAATAATAGTGTAAAAGATGGTTATGTTGAGAAAATATAGGAAAACAAATAAAAGTATAATAGATGCTTATTGCTACTGACATTATGAAGTTGAATGATTCGGAATTATGAACATTAGAGACAGAGTAGTTAGGAATTGTGATTGTTAGGATGAAAAATATTAGGAAGAACATTTTCGGATTTCCAATTATCGGAGTTGAAAATTTAGGTGAACTTTGGCGCACCCATCTGAAACCACAGCCTAAAATAAAAAATAAAAACTACAAAATATAGTTCTGTGATTATTCTAGATTCCAAGAGATCCTATCAGACGTCTGGTCTTCAAATAATATAGCAAATCTCTCATTCTAGGTATACTGCGTACATACTTACATTTGGTCACAGTAAAAATATGTTCGGGACGTTATATTTAATTTAAAGTTGGTATTTTTAAATGTTATGCAACACTTGTTATAAGAAGTCGGTTAAAAATAAGATTTTTGGCATTTTCAATCTCAATAGTAAGAAATGCTCAAGATGTTATTCCCCATAAGAAAACAGTAGGACTTTTCTTTTCTGGCTGGCACTTTAATTTTTGAGTAGGTACCTTATGAATGATGGGTTTATGAAAAACAAACTTATTTTTGCAGTCGATCAAATTATTGATGATGTACATTGTGCATGCGTCAATATTCAACCCTAACGGAACCTCTCACTGTGCGTGGTCCGACATAAACATGGAAAGATTTTTTTTTAATTTCGTTGGGAAACTACCACAAAAACAAACAATTACCTTTACTCAAGTAAACTAATAGAAAAACTACCAAGCTCATAAAACTAACAACACATATTAAAATGTAAAGTGATTGCGGAATACGCAATTTATACAATTAATTTATAATCATTCCCAAACTTCTGCTCAGCCTACCTAAAAAATTTATACTGGGCATTCTGTAGCAAACTATTAGAAAAGTGTCAAAAATAAATACTTAATTGTAAAATACATAAAAATAATTTAATACGGCGAGCGCATTCGAAGATAAATTCAAATATAGAAACAAATTCGGCGCGAAATTCAATAAATGACTATGGTCTAAGGTCCTCAGTGTTATTGACTCAGTTCAATTGAATGTCCAAAAAACTATTAAAATTACATTAGTAAAGCATAAATCATTATTATAAACAATGCTTATTGTATTTAATGCTTAAAATAATTTTATTTCAATTTCTGAGTATCGATTTCCGATATTCGACATATTAATTACCCGAGTCAATCGAAATTAAAAAAAAAATCGTTTTGCATAATCGCTTTCGCACATCATTACGATAAAAAAAACAATCATGGACGGCGATTTTGAACACAAATTGAGTAGTGGTAATGAATAATACGTGTTATTCGACCTGTGTTTCAATATTACGTTATGATTTGGGCATTTTCGTGTTGTTAATAACATTTACAATAATATTTGTCACATTTTAAATCTTATCTACTTGTGTGTGTGTGATATTTGTGAAAAGTAAAAATGTAAACACGCACCATTGGCGCGAAACTTCGACATTAGATATCAAAAAACTTCATTACCACTACTTATTTTAACTTGAACAACGGATGAATTCGTCAAATAATTAAATTATATATTATTCACTGCCCCTGTGGTGGAGTTTGGATGTTCGAAATCCCCAATTTTTATGTTTTTTAGCCTCGACCACCACTGTCAACAAAATGGCGATTATTGCATTTACAGACTTGAATTTTATAAAGGTAAAGTAATAAGCTTGCGCGCTAAATATGAAATATTTAATGGCGTTAACATATGAGTTTTTTATCCAACTCTCTTAATTAACGCACATTCATAAGATTTGATGGGTAGCCTAATAAATATTTACATAATCAATGTAGGGTGTCGTATGTCGTAATTCTTGGGTCCTAAAGGGGTCATTACCGAGCCGGCGGAGGTTTGTGTGTTCGGGTCCTAAAGGGGGCGCTACCGAACTATACGGTTAAAGTTAATTTTTAATTGCACCATAATTATTCTCCCGAGAACGTCATTGACATTGTTTTGAATGAAAATGACGGTTCGATAAGATGACATGCGCCCGCTATGACTATGAGAGACAAAATTGCTTGGGGGGCGTCCATTAATTACGTGAGGTGGTTTTGGCGATTTTTTGACCCCCCCTCCCCCCTTAGTGAGATACCGTGAGATTTTGCTCGACTCCCTCCCCCTCCCTCTAATCTCACGTGAGATTGTTCAAAATGCGTGATTTCAGTGTAAATACGTTAATATATATTATACTTGATTGCGTTGGATTTATTAAAAAACAAAACAATTTGTTTAATTATTTTTATTTAAGACTAGTTAAGATTAATTCTACCCAGTTTTCTCGCAATGTTACACTGTTTCTTGCAGATAAAAAATTACTTGAGACTTGCCAGGACCTCCCCTCTCCCCCACGTGAAATTGGGTGAGAATCGGCTTGACCCCCTCCCCCCCATAAAAGCCTCACGTAATTAATGGATGCCCCTTGGGTATTATTGCTCATTGACCGGTACTATTTCAATTCACCAATGTTTCAGCAAAAAGTAGATATATAACCTATCGTACTTATCTACATAATTCATAACTCACAAAAACCCTAATTTTCAGAAAACAATGGACACGTTAATTTTTATAACAAACATTGTGTCATTCTAACCAAATAATCGACCGGTTTCAAACAAAAATAAAAAGTAGCTCAACTCGTTTCATAGTTACGACATTAATTTAAATCATCCCAAATGAATAAATAAACAAGAAAAATCAATTTCAAAGACTTGTTATTTATAGATCTTTGATAATCATTTTTAAATTTAGAATGTGGTTAGATCATTCATAAAGGGAGCCGCAGTGATCAATGTTGCCGCGTGAGAAAATACAGTTCAAAATTCAAATTTGAAATTAATTTAAGCCCGTGTTAATATCTGTTGTACATGTCTGGCCAGATGGAATGCTACTAAAAGAGATTTAATGTTGCTTTTTGTATTGTGTTGTAGGTACAATTACAATGCAGCTCTTATTTATTGCGTGTGGTGGTTTCGTTGATGGCAATACTCTGAGTTTTAATTCAGGATTAATTGTTTCTTTTTTGTGAATTTCATTATATATTGTTCATTTTGTGGATTATAGTCAGGCTCTGCATAAAAGCTTAAAGCTCTGCGTGAAAGCTCCTTTTGCAAATTCGCTAAATTATTTATAACGAATTTCAAAAGATTCGTTCAGTACTACTATAAATCCTCCCTAAACCTTAAGATTTAAATGCATAAAAGAATAAATGGACATCGAGTCGCAAACTGTAACCATGAATTCAGCAGACGATTCCAGACCACCGTAAAATACAAATTTTTGCTGTTTTATAAAAAAAGTGCATACGCGGTCAAAATGTATGGAACAGCTTTTTTTTTAAACGATAAAAAATCGTCGATCTCCCTGCCATCCTGTATACGCGTGGACTGAGAGCCTTCATCTTTTTTCGTCTTTTAAAAAAATGGTGCATTATATAATTACCTTACTTAAGGGGCTTACATGAGCTAAACGCAAAAAAACGGTAGTTTTCGAAACAATAAAAGTATATGATGGCCTACAGTAAACAAAATCAGAAAAATATATGATATTCTTCAGGATATATGCTAGATAGATAGTGTTTTGAAAACACAATACAACTAATTTGGTACGATAGAAAAAAATCATGAACATACCTCTAAAAAACTTTCTTATTACAATAAAAACCATACTAATATACATACAATCATTCTGATTTTTTGTCAGATTATTCTACAAGTAACATACTAAAATGATAGTGTTTTATTTTTTTATTTAAAACAATAGTTTTTTTGTAAATCGAATATTCACAGTTCCGAACATAAAAAGTGCGCATGTGTGCGTGAACGCCCGTGTAGCGACACTGCCGGCCGAGGCCTGATGCTATACGGACGTGTCGCTCTTTTCGCCGCACTATTTCCGTCAAGATTGTTATGTTTTTGTTAAGTTTTATTTGTAAATTCATTGTTTATTATTATTTGCATATCTTCTTTCCGTAAATATTTTTATTTCGTGTAAATATAAAATACTTTTAAGTTTGTTATGTATGGGTGCAAGGCGCGCGCCATCTATTGTACGGCGAGTCCCAACTCCCGGGCGTTTCACTTGTGTCTCCCGGCAGTGGTCCGCGTAACCTAACAAAGTTAAAATAGGGTAATAATTTGTAAATAAATGGGAAATATAGTGAAACATTCCGTTAGGAGGACTACAAAACGTTCATATAAAACAAAAGCCGAACATAATATGAACGAAAGTAAAAAGTATGAGCATTTTATTTTTAACTGAATATTTTTATTTTTGCAATAAAATGCATAAGGTAAGTATTTTCGACTCCGCGTACATCTGTCACACCGGCGCATGTGGACGACGTGTAGATTTGTATTCGAGAGTCCCCGGGTTCGATTCCCAAGGTTGCGAAATCGTACTTTCTTTTTAAATTTTATTTAAATGTATTTTGAATTTTTAGATAGATAGTGTTTTGAAAACATAATACAACTAATTTGGTACGATAGAAAAAAATCATGAAGATACCTCTAAAAACTTTCTTTTTACAATAGAAACCATACTAATATACATACAATCATTCTGATTTTTTGTCAGATCATTCTACAAGCAACATACTAAAATAATAGTGTTTTATTTTTTTAGTTCAAACAATAGTTTTATTGTAAATAGCATATTCATAGTTCCGAACATAATAAGTGCGCATTGTGTACGTAAACGGTAAACCCCCGTGTAGCAATAATGCCGGCCGAAGGCCTGATACTATCTATACGGACGTGTCGCTCTTTTCGCCGCATTATTTATTTGTACATACATTCATTGTTTATTATTACTATTTGCATATCTTCTTTCTGTAAATATTTTTATTTCATGTAAATATAAAATACTTTTAAGTTAAAATAGCGTAATAATTTGCTATCAATTATATCATTTGTAAATATGGGAAATAAAGTGAAACATTCCCTTAGGAGGACTACAAAACGTTCATATAAAACAAACGCCGAACATATGAACGAAATTAAAAAGTAAGAGCATTTTATTATTACTGAATATTTTTTTTCGCTATGAATTTTGGTAGTTTAAGAAAATGCACTTATTACGCATAAGCTCAGTTTTTTCGACGAGATACGCAATCGTTACATTGGCTCATGTATACGACGCGCAGGTTTGTGTTCGAGGGTCCCCGGGTTCGATTCCCAGTGATACGAAATCGATTTAATTTTATTAAAATGTATTTTGAATTTTTAAATATATTTTTATAACTAAAAAAACGTCTACAATGTAATTATCTTTCACAGGAGAAAGAAAGTCGAAAATATCAACACGGAAGTTACTTCTAATGCGTAAGTACCTAGACCTACACGTTTTCTACGCCATTGTAACAATAAAAAAACCTAAATTTATTAACAGACCGCGACTTATTGATAATGTGCATAAAGAAATCACAGATTCATCCGAAAATTGCGATGAAAATTATCACAAGCAAGAGTTTAATTTTTATTGATTGTGTTTATAATAAATAGAAATCATAATAATTATGTATGAATGTTAGGTACGAGTACCTAATCCTTGAGGCCGTTTACACATCATGCCGCAGCTGCAGCGGCATCGCCGCCGCCACGGCGCTGCTGCATCAGTCACCCTTGGATTTGTATGAACACACGGCGCCGCCGCGCCGCCGCGCCGCGGCGACGAGTTTTGATAAGATCTATCAAAACTCGCCGCCGCCGCCCGCGGTGCCATACTATTATATTCTGTGGCGATGCCGC
This sequence comes from Amphipoea oculea, assembly GCA_945859645.1. Classification (NCBI taxonomy): domain Eukaryota; kingdom Metazoa; phylum Arthropoda; class Insecta; order Lepidoptera; family Noctuidae; genus Amphipoea; species Amphipoea oculea. The sequence goes on from OX243862.1 coordinate 17,426,168, forward strand.
TGTATTGGTTTCTCTTGGATTTGTATGAGCCCTTACGGCGCGCCGCCGCGGCGCCGTGTGTTCATACAAATCCAAGGGTGACTGATGCAGCGACGACGCGACGGCGGTGCCGCTGCAGCTGCGGCATAATGTGTAAACGGCCTCAAAGATTAGGTACCTAACATTCATATATAACTATGATTCCTATTTATTATAAACAAAATCAATTTTAAATCTAATTTCTTGCTTTTGATCATTTCCATCGCAATTTTCAGATGAATCTGTTACCTATTTCATTATGCCCATTATCAATAAGTCGCGGTCTGTTAATAAAAACATTAGGTCAGAATTTTTTTTTATTTTTGTAATAGCTTAGATAACGTGTAGGTACTTGCGCATTAGAAATACCTAACTTCCGTGTTGATATTTTCGACTTTCTTTCTCCTGCAGACTTTTTTTAGTTATTTATAAAAATATTTAATAGATACCGTGAAACATGCCAACTTTGCCCCCTTTTTTAGAATAATTACAATTTTAATACGATTTTTCTATGGAGGCGTAAGTATTTTCCTTTATCAGCTACAACTTTAAGATCATGCGCATGTGTGAGTATTGCTAAATTTACTATTATTTAACATTTAATTCAATATTTGTTCGATTTTGTTGGCGGGCAAAGTTATCTGGACCTTTAGCCAACTTTGCCCACATTGATTTTTGACGCAAATACGGCCTCTAAGCAGATGACATAAAAACCAGTACAAGAATTTTGGTAAAGATGGCGCTTACTTTAGGAAAGTAAACGACACTATGAAAAGTTTCTTATTAAAATGACGGGGCAATGTTACCCTGGCATTTTTTACCTTTTTCATACAATTCACATTTCGCCTTTTAAAAGTGCTAGGGTTGGCACATGGTGAAAAATATTCTGTTTTTTTTCCTTTCTACAAAGAATATGTGTTCAGGTAAATAAAAAGAAAAACGTTTCCCACTTATTAGTATTTAATAAAAACTGAAAATACAATTAACACTTTTATGGATAAAATAAGTAGGTACTACTAATAGAGATCAATTCAAGTAACTCGTATGTGGTAGGTAAATTAAATAGACTTGAACAGATATTTTGTTTAGTAATTATATAAAAAATTATATATTTATTTAGTTTCATTTGCATAAAGTTATAAAATAATGAAATATTTTATGGATATTTTTATTAGTGGCCAATAATAATTGTTATGTTTTAATTATTGTTTTTTAACAATTTACTGATTCACAAATTAAAGTTTGAACTTAAATAACTGGAGAAGACATAAAATTGGTTTATAATGATGATTATGACTCCAATCATATCATGTCTATTATTTCTAAATTTAAACACATATGTACACTTACCCTAACCATAATTATGTAGACATCTATAAAAAATCAGTAGGAGTTTCTTACTCTTAATGTTTATCCTCAGGTAAAGTTATATCAGAAATCAAGGTTTTTGAATCCACCCCGCAATAACAACATTTATCACATATTTTTTATATCACAATTTTATTGTTCATTACTATTAACGTCTCACTGATTCACATATTATGGATGTTTGCGCTGGGCGGGATTGGAACCCGCGATCCTGTTTTCGGAGGCAGGCATACTACCAACAAGGCTACGGGATCGACAAGTATAAGAATAACAAAAAAAAAAACAAATTATAATGTAGTGTGGAGCAGGTACCTAAAGTAATCTTTGAATTTTATTAATTAAATATCTAATATAAGTATGTTGTAAATTAAATAACCTCAGCAGTAGCCATAAATTAAAAACGGAAAAAATACAAGGTTTCGTAATGTGCCAACCCTAAGCCTTTTTTGATGGCGGGCAATGTTGTCAATCGTAGGTTGGAACATTACTAGATAACTTTACCCATCATCATAACTTTATTTATAAAAGACTCTGAGCAATGAACCTTGCATTAATATACTCTACAAATAATTTTAAAGGACATGATACAAAGTCAACTAACCTGTGTTTTCGCCATTCCGCAGAATTTACTTCGAAATGTACACTAAAATTTGCCCGCAAAAACACGCACCTCACTCGACGAGTTCCAACAAGTTACTAAACAAAGTTAGCGACAAACACGATAGTTAGTGTTGCCATACATATAACCTATTTTCCACTAAAGTCAATCAATGTTGCCAGAATATTAAGATATTTTTGCACAACAAAGAAATGCTTATAAATTGTTCTTTGGGCAAAGTTTCCCTTAGGGGCAATGTTGGCGTATTTCACGGTATATTTAAAAATTCAAAATGACATTTAAATAGAAAATTCGATTTCGTAACCTTGGGAATCGAACCCGGGGACTCTCGAATACAAATCTACACGTCGTCCACATACGTCACTGTGACAGTTGTACGTGAAGTCGAAAATACCAACTGCACTTTCTTCGATGTTTCCAAAATTCATAGTTTTAGAAAAAAACACTGCAAAGTGATAACTTTTATTTCGGAAGTCGGTGTCGCTGGTTCCGCATTTTCGTTTTTTGACACCGACTTCCGAAATTATAGTTATTTATCACGCTGTAGTGCTTTTTTTAAAGTCGGTTGTTTTTTTTTTCTTTCTAATTGTACCTACCCCACAAAAATTCAATTAACACTAGTGCATTGAAGAATCATCAAAATTCGCATAGAAATGCCGGAGATGCAGTGCATTTATGCATATTAACTTCGGACATACTACATAAGAATAATTACCTAATGTATTATATACTAAAACCTTCCTGGAAGTATGTAGATCACATTAGTGAAAGAATGATCAAAATTGGTTCATCAGTTTTTTAGAAAATCTACAAATATATATACAAACATACACACATATATACATTACATACATACATACGGGTCGAATACACAACCTCCTTTTTTGAAGTCGGTTAAAAATGTTTTAAATTTCATTGAATCAGTTTTATTTCAAAATCACCCACATCCTTAAGTTTTTCAAGTCACACTCAAAACGAATAAGTTTTATTATGTTGTCACACATAACTACATAATTTGTTTGTTAGATCTTTAACTTATTTGCACATCGTTTCCGCGCCATCTATTAGAATACTAGGGCGTAATCTCACAAAACCGTTACTTCTAAATCTCATGTACGCTTTATGTCATAATTGTGATGGGCGTCGTCGTTAGATGGCGTTTGCGTCGATTCTGCATATGTGTGCATGCGTTTTTCAAGGACACTTAGGTCTAGTAAGCCTCTTAACCTTTTTACTCCTTCACTTTCGATTCGCACATACTGTCCCCATATCTCCGTCCGACAGTGCACAGATCTCTCGCCGAGCGCTCTTTGCGTTTCAATAAATCAGAAGAAATGACGGCGCGCGCGTTAAGCAGTCATCGTCCCTCTGGGTGGTCGGCTTCACGACGCCTTCACGGCTATTTCACACACTACAAATACAACAAATAAAATGAAGTTCGACACGGAAACAGTGAAACTAAAAGAGAACTCGCACTTTAAGTGCGAATGCGTGAAGAGTCGGGAATTGATGAAGGCGTTCATAGAAGCGTAATAATGTCTTTGTGTGGTTGATGTTTGTGTTTTGGGTTTCAAGCTTCATTTACCCACGTTTATTTTGCCAATTGATTTTGCTAGCAGATTTTAGATATTCGTTGTGAAAAGACCAAATATTAATTAACTAGCTGCGCCCCGCGGTTTCACCCGCGTAAATGTCGATCCCGTGGGAATATCGGGATAAAGAATAGCTTATATGTTAATCCAGGGTGTCAGCTACCTCCATGCAAAATTTTATCAAAATTGGTCCAGCCGTTTGAGCGTGAAGAAGTAACAAACATATAAACACACACACACTCACAAACTTTCGCCTTTATAATATTAGTGTGATTAGTGTGATAGCGACCGCGTGTAATTTCTTGTTCCTCCGACGCACCCCATCGTCGCATCACATCACCTGCCCGCGCTATCGGGTTATTCGCACTTCGTCCCATTCGCACTTCGTACCGCGTTCGCAGTTGGTCCCATTCGCACTTGGTCCCATTCGCACTTGGTCCCATTCGCACTTAGTCCCATGCAGGTAGTTTTTAAGGGAAGAGGTAGGTTTGTGGACCAAAGATCACTTCATTAGCGTTCTTTCTGACTTTTCCTCTTTTTGCTCGTTATACAGGAAGATTTTTTTATCACCATCCAAATTTTTACAGGGTGTTCTACCCATGAATATGAACAACTTTCACTATGGGACCAACTCTGAAATCACGAAAAAAAAATCTGCTGTTTAATACAAAAGTTCAATACCTACTTGACCAAAATGTATGAAATAACTGATTAATTTTTCGTGATTTCAGAGTTGGTCCCATAGTGAAAGTTGTTCATATTCATGGGTAGAACACCCTGTAAAAATTTGATGGTGATAAAAAATCTTCCTGTATACTTACCCATCCTACAGAATTGGGCTATCATATTAATGCAAAAATATTTTTCAAATTCGACATGTAATTATAGACATTAGCGTGTTCAATCAAACTCTTCAGCATTATTATTAGTTTATAGATTATTATTATATTAGTCAAGTACATCTTTTCTTTACATTTATTCCTATAAAACGTTTGAAAAATTAAATGGAATTGAGTTCGACCTTTGGGTGTTTTAAAGCGTTTTTGACGAAAATCTGTGAAGAAATAATAATTATATAAATCCTGTCTTATTCTCATCTAGCACTAATGTATTTTGTTGTAAAGATATTTATACTCAAATGTTGATTTCAAATCCTGCTACGCCATTTTAACTGACAAATCGATCCTAGATCTCATCGGGGATGTACTTTAAATACGTTATTTATAATGTCCTTCACATTGATATATGTATAATGTATTCCTTCGTACCTAATACCTATACGGGAACAAAAGAAAGTTAAAATCTAAGAGCAAATAAATCACACTAATATTATAAAGGCGAAAGTTTGTGAGTGTGTGTGTTTATATTATGTTTGTTACTTCTTCACGCTCAAACGGCTGGACCAATTTTGAGAAAATTTTGTATAGAGGTAGCTGACATCCTGGATTAGCATATAGGCTACTTTTTATCCCGATATTCTTACGGGATCGACATTTACACGGGTGGAACCGCGGGGCGCAGCTCGTTAAATATAAAATCTTTTTAAGCATGCATTATCAACAGCTTATGTGTGAATTTGGATCTGCTCGATTAGTTTCGGATTTGTTGAGAGTCCTCAATCATAAACTCTTTCAAATACAGAACGCTCTCAATCAAAGTTCTGATAGATTGATCTTGAACAACGCAACCAGAATCATTAAAAGAAAAGTTTCAAACTTTCACAGCAAAAATTAAGTGCGAAATAAAAGTTAATAAAAGGAAAATGCACAAAACAATGCAACTGGGAGCCACAACGGTTTTGCAACAAGATTTTACCCAGCACACCTAAAATTCTCCCCTTCCGTCTGGTTTGAGCTATCTACTGCAAGTGAGATCCTCGCCAGTTCATTCTGCAGACGCAAATTTTTAATTTCCTTCTCTTCTTTATATTTAAATGCCGTCCGCACGTAGTACGAACTATTTGGAGCGTAATTTCACAAGTTTGGCGCCATATTTTTATTGCAATACAAACTCATAAAGTCGACACGCTGCGAGTCGTATTTCATTAAATGTAAAAGCAATACTTCATTACCGTAGGCTTCCAGAAATTGTAAAAGTTCATTTCGTAATACAAAATCGGATTCAACGTTATTGCAAAATGTTAATTACTTCTTGTTATAATGCAGACTTTAATCAAAATTGGCGTCTGCTACAAACTAGATTAACAACAAATAATTGGAAAAATAAACACGAGCGAAACGAACTCGACTTTGCCTCCAATTGGAGAGTAAGCGAAGTATAAAAGTAAGTTACGGAAACACAATAACATTTTTTAAGGTAAACGGAACAGGAACACAGCAGCTTAAAACAATTTGCTGAAGGTGCCACTTGAAAGTGTTAACTGAATTTGAAAATGTTAAGATGCCTTTACAGCGAAGTTATCGGGGACCATGTTGGCGGAATGTTTGCTACTTACATTATGTTGGCATCGAGTAGCAGTAGTGTGTAGAAAATATGTGTCGTTGGTGTTTTGTTTTTGCTTTTGTTGTGCAATGTAGGTCACATTGTCATTTTGTCAGCAACATTTTAGTAACACATATGTTTTTATTTTCTTTTTTGGCAACTGAGCCGACGGCGACTTCGACTATTCTGCCAGCATCGTGTAGCGACGGCAGCGCAGGAAGATGTGCCGTCTAACTTTGCACTTGGTGATAGAATATTTGTAACTGAAAGAAAAGACATCACATTTTTAGCAACACATTTTTTTTTTTCATTACGCCCTATATTCCTACTTACTATTTATTATAGAACAGTGCACTATTTTACTAAATTATAATACCGACGAGGCCTACTCACTAAATAACAGCTTTTTTAGTGAATTTTTAGGTTATGTTCGTTTTTCTCAGTATTCCCGTTAGGCCAAGTATAATTATTACTACCACTGTAATCTAGAGATCATAAGGAACAAATCCATATGCTTTTCATTAATATACGCCACAATTTTTGGTGGGCCTAATCGCCGAACAAAAAAAAACTCCTTTATTAATAGACCCGGTTCAATCAGTAACGATTGCTAGAGACATTTTAATGCAGACTTAAAAAACAAAAGTTAATACGTGTGTTGTTAACATTGTCACGTTCAGTTTAGAGACACCCTAATAATTGGAGCATTCGGTTGTTCAAATTGAGTCAAACAAACGGAACTCATCGACAAGATTCTATCGTAGAGTTTAAGAGCAATTTTTCTCTTAAAGCCAAACAAATGAGGCGCCATTAGATGGAGTGAGAGAGCTTAATCTATTTCTGACGAGTTCAGTGACGCCGACAAAGACGAATCGACGTTAGCCTACCCACACGGTGCGCAAAGGCGTTCCACTTCTGTTTCAATTCCACTTTTATTTGCGGATTAACTTCTTATTAGTCATTGTGCCGGGACGGGCCCCGAACCGCTATCACGAGCCTTATGAATGGCTCAATTATTTCGCAGACTCAGTACGCATTCTGGGGAATTTGAACTGTATAAACGCTAAGCGTGAATTATTCGTGCCCTCAGATCTATTATCTTAAGCTCACCCCTCTTCGTTTCGCTTGCGTTGACTATGATAATCATAAACATGTTAAACGCTACAAAAAAAATTAATAAAGAAGTACCGTTTGGTTAACATGTGTACGTCTTTAGTAGCTCATGTAACACGGGTATTAATAAGTTGACAACATATTTATGCTCTCTCCGTGACAGATATAATGGTCTCAATAAATTGTACGTGATTAAATATTCACTGTTGAACTGACATCGAAATATAATTTTTCGTTCTATCCAAATATTTATCCGACCTTTTATTCCCACTGTAACCCAGACTGATATTTTCTTGTTTACCGAAGTGATATTGTGTTTAACTAATTGCCCACTAACCCGTATCGGTCACATTAGTGTGTTCAAGAATTAGATTTAAAACGACTTTTTGTCTGCTCTTATTAAAGTGAAGGGTGTCATGTAGAAAATAGCCAGCTCGATTGTGCTGTGGTATTTCAATTTAGACTCTACGGTTAAAACAATAAGTTATGGAGTTCTATTCTTGTGGTGGGTGATTCAAACGGTGACGAGCAAAAATAAATATAAAAGGGCGCTGCGGCGCGTATTTCAGAAACGACAAGTTGAAGAATGTCGAAATGTGTCATCTGTCAGTCGGCATTTAAAACGATATGTTATTCTGAAAGTGTCTCCCCGTGTCCGCGTTCGTCGTGTATCTAAATAGTTAAGCAGCTGTCTCGTTGTAAAGATTACACATTTTCTTAGAAGCCAATGAAAATTCCGAAGTCTTTAATGCGTTTTTCGACTTAAAATGAAACATAAATTATTAAAAAATAGTGTTAACTGTATCGGGGCTAAAGTGATTTTAAAATGCGGTGTCTCCCTAAATTGATGAGTCTCCTAATATAGCTAATGCTACCACATGCGTAGTTGGAATACAGAAATAAACAATTTAATGCATGTCTTATTTAGGTCATTTTTATGGATATTAATACTAGCTGCGCCCCGCGGTTTTACCCGCATAAGTCTCGATCCCGTGGGAATATCGGGATAAAAAGTATCTTATGTCATTTCCCGAGACTCAAACTACCAATACCAAATTTCATCTAAATCGGTTCCGTGAAGAGGTGACAGACAGACAGACTGACAAACAGACACACTTTCGCATTTACAATATTAGTATGGATATTCATTACCTGCTTGCAGATTCAGCTTTATGTTTTTTTTGCAAACGATTGTTAACAAATATTCACATTTTACGTTATTATTTTCAATTTAAATATTTTTACAATAAGAACGGCTGACATTTTTTATCTTTTCTCAAAAAGTATCTTCCGGCTGCAGACGACAAAGACAAACCAAATTTACACCGCCATACAAAATAATAGCCAATGGAATTTCAAAACTGTAAAATGCATCCACAGTTTCCGTCGAAAATGCCCCAATATTTCTTCACTTTGTAAAGATATTGTTTTTGCAAAGCAAAGTCGTGCTCAAAGTGACCACTTCCACCTTCAATGGAAAGTATTATGTTGCACGCTCAGCAGTTGTGCACTTGAAATACCTAGACCACTACCTTAGTGGTGGAATGAGCGGGGAAATAATTGTTTTTACAAATAAAATGGTTTCACTTTTTTAAGCGTACTTTGCACTCTTTCTGAACAGTGAACGAAATTTAACCGTCACGCTCGGGCTGGTGACGCTAGATCGGCTCTGTCAGTCGGTCGATGACGCTGAAACGCGTATACTCGACTCGTAAGTTTTTACTTTTATCATGTGTAAGCACACACCCTCTTTTTATAGAAGGTTCTCTGGAAAGCAAATAAAGGAAGTAAATGCACAAGGGTTATAATATAATTGGCAAAGTGAATATCATTATGCTCACTGAACTGGAGAAAACTAGACATTATGGTGTAAATGCTGAGCATCCTTTAAAACCTTTTGGTGCTTTCATAACATTTTAGAATTTCACATTCAATTGAAACAAAAATACTACTCTAAATCTCAATTAAATTCAATGTCCAAAACCATGTTAGGTATTCAATAACAGCTAAATCATAAACCGAAACCACGAATCCACAAAAATAAAATCTAAAAATACTAAACAGAAAAATTGTATTACCGAATAACTACGTATCCAATTTTCATTTCTGCACTGTAACCCTACCCGCTGTCGGTGAGCAATAACGATTTTCCGCAAACTCCGGCAGGTAATAGCTGTTGGCCTGTTGCGATGTTATATCGAGTGCATCGTGATTCCACCTCGTTATGTTCGCTGTAGAGAAAAAAATGCCTTTTTTATTTAGGTAAATACTTTGTACCTTCTGTTTAAGACCGTCCCAGACTTTGAAGACTGGCGGAATAGTTTAACGGACGCGTCGGTACTTATTCTTATGTTGTTTAATGAGTTTTCTATCAAGGATACCTATCGGGTTTATAGGGAAAATTGCTGAGTGGTTTTATGGTAAACAGAAGCTTGAAACTCGGATATCTATGCTTGAAACCGACTGTCGACTCTGTAACTAATTGATAGCTAGTATCAGGCAAATTGATTACTATAGAACATAACCGTACAAAAATAACATTCGTGCAGATTTCACCAATGCAATTGAACGCGATCAGGACATCTAAACCTCGTTCAAGAGCTGTCAATGTCAAAATTCCATCACAATTTTGACACTGACAGTTCTTGAACGTGTTAATTGCGCTGAACGCGTTCAGTTTCACTGGTGAAATTCGCCCATAGTCTACTACTTGGAGGCGTGTCATACACCCAGTCTGATTTCTATAGTAAGGAACATAGTACCAATTCTTTTTTTATTGCTAAATGGGCCCGCTCTTGACTTCGATCACGCCTGATGGAAAGCGATGGATGAGGTCTATGATAGAACGAGCGTGCCCAGAAGATGCCTAAGGCACTGGAACTCCCACGCATCGATGAAACACAGCCGGCTGCTTGATCCCGGACTCCGGTGGGAGGGTGGTCGCAATCCAGGCGGGCGTTAGCCCTACCACCGCAAGGGAAGAATTGGCCAGTCAAATAAGGTATTGGGTGTGACTGTCCAGGAGGCACAGAGCGCTCGGTTCAGTTGAGTAACTGGCGGATCAAACTGCGCTACACGAGGAGGTTTCTTCATGCATCCCAAAATATTTTGATATGGCACCACTGTACCTAATTACCTATATAGGAAAACGTATCATTCACCATCACCAACATACAGCGATCACGAATCCGCTGGCCAAAGTGGAGTACCTACCTATATCTATAGTTATTTTCTTATTCCACTATAAGGCTAGCTTCTGCGATCACGAATCCGAAGGCCAAAAGTCTTATGAACATGATTATTTTCAATGGTCTGTATGTGCTTTGGTTTGGTCTATAAGGACGGTATTCGGAAGTGGCCATTTACTTCGAATGGTAAACGTGAGCATAACACCGTCCCAGACGTTTAAGGGTGGTACTGGAAAAATATTTTTACAGACGCGTATATTAAACAAGATTTTTAAAGCGAGATATGAAAGTTTGTGGTGGATTTCGCCATCCGCGCCGTGTTTATTATATTGAAGATACCTATAACTTTTTTAAGGGGATGGGTCGCAGGTGGGTTTGTCTTGCTTTAGCTTAGGTAAGTAATAAGTATGTATTTATTGCTTCTTGCCTTGTCATCACAACCTGCACGATATTGCTCACTCTACCTTCCAAACACAATTAAAATATAAAGGAGATGTTCTAAAAATGTATGGAGCCTGGGCTAGCACTATGTACACTAAATGTAAATATCGCTGTACAATATAGTAACCGCTTTTTAATGTTAATTTTCTATAATTTGACTTCGTTTTAATGATTAAAATTCACTCGGTCAAGGAGAGCAACATAAAATAAATATGGTGGATCAGCAATATGCGAAATGTCACTATGACAATGACGTTTAACTGATGGTGTCTATATCATTACATGCTCTGTGGTCAATATAATATCTGCGAAAAAAAAAAACAAAACACGAATTCCGAAAATACTTGAGTTTCGTTATAGTTAGTTAATAAAATAGGACTACAGAATATTCTACTTGATTGCTTCAGTACAAGTTATATTACCTATTTAAACTACTGGTCATATCGGTGTCAAGAGGAGCAAGAAACGAAGGCTTGAACGTTGTTTTGTTGATCAAACTGTCCTGGTGTTTCATTCTTTAATGCCTATTAATATACCCTGGACTTTTTATTTCATAGGAGAGTAGTGACCAGTGCAGTACCTGGCAACTGCAAGTCATTGTTAGAATGGTGGACTATTCCTATTACACAGAAACAGCTGAGAAGAAACCAACTATATTAGAGCGACAACCAACCAAAGAAATACGACCAACCAACCAACTAGACAGTAACAGTTTTTCAGACAAGTTCTATGATATTTAGTTCCTAGTATTAGTATCGAAATCACAGGCGAATCAGATACCATTTAACAAAGCTGAGGTCAACAGGGAGGCAATCAATCAATGTCCGTAGTAGCAAACTGTTGCCGCCAAACAAAAAAAAAAACATTAAAAACACCGAAACACATCCAATACAACACGCGCGAACACAACGATTCAACGATTCAAAGTCAAACTGTCAAAGTCGTTAAACGTCATGTCAATCAACTGTCATGGCTACCTTAAAAATAGGGTTATCCTATTAAAAAACTTCCCAATACTTATTTGCTGTACACCTGTACTTTACTTCAAATGAATTTCTTTGTATTTTTATGAAAATCCCCTATTTTTTCCTATTTATCTGGTAGCCCAAAATCAAACATCTCCTTTACTGTAGCCTTGCAGTCAAGGTCACTCCGACTACAGAAGGCGACCTTGAAACTTATATCAACTTTTTCAGGATGAATACATAGGATACTTTTTATCCCGATATTCCCACGGGATCGACATACGGGTGAAACCGCGGGGTGCAGCTAGTAATATTAGAAACGCGAAAGTTTGTGAGGATGGATGGATGGATGTTTTTTACTCTTTCACGCAAAAACTACGGCACGGATTTGGATGAAAGGCACACAGATAAATAGTTTATAACCAGGATTAACACATAGGATAGGATTTTATCCCGACATTGCCACGGGACCGAAACTTATGTGGGTGAAAGCGCAAGGCGCTGCTAGTAGATAATTATCGGCTTTAAAGCTACTAATAAAAGAATTTAGGTGAAAGAACAAGTTGTGAAGCCAAATGTTTAGAGTTCAACAAAGGTCTGACAAGGGTCTAGCAACGCTTCCCCGTTGGTAACTTTTGAAGATTAGATACGTAACTCTTCTTGAAGTTTAGTTTAATAAGGCACTTTTTAAATTGTAATGCCTTATTTAGAGCTATTAACTTGTTCGGAAATATTGTAGGAGAAAAATATGAGAGTTTGAGCAGCCCGGCAATTGTGTAACAATCAATCGGAATCGGTTTCATTTTGACAGTTCCACAACATTCATTGCGTTATTTACGTGTTGAGCAGACAATATTTCGAGCTTATGAAGCAATGGATTAGCAATTTGCTTAGTAATGAGAGAAGAATCAAAGTCAAAATGTTTATTGCAAAAGAAGTTTACAAATGTTGGTAACTACTTACCTATGACAAAGCAGCCTATTGCAACATTTGCAACCATTACAATATCAGCACAAATTATTTAGCATGCATTAGGTATAATTTTTTTATATTTTTTATTCCTGAATGAGCCCGCTCTTGACCTCGATCACGCCTGATGGAAAGCGATGGATGAGGTCTAAGATGGCACGATCGTGCCCAAAAGATGCCTAAAGCACTGGTACTCCCACGTATCGACGAAACACAGCAGGCTGCTTGATGCCGGGACTCCGGTGGGAGGGTAGTCGCAAACCAGGCGGGCGTTAGCCCTACCACCGCAAGAGAAGAATTGGCCAGTCAAATAAGGTGTTGGTTGTGACTGTCCAGGATACGCCTAACACTCGGTTCAGTTGAGTAACTGGCGGAACAAACTGCTCTACACGAGGAGGCTTCTTCATGCATCCCAAAAATCAATCAATCAACTCACTGCTGGACATAGGCATCTCCCAGGCTGCACACAACTCCCTGTCCTCCGCCTTCCGCATCCAGTCTGTTCATAGAAATTTAAATGAGTCTGTTCCAGCCACTTTCTTAAGGTCGTCTGTCCATCTAGCTGGGGGATGTCTCACGATATCTTCGCTTGCCGAAACGCGGTCGGACTCGTCTGCTCCGCCGGCCATAGGTCCTTCGACAAACATGGCCAGCCCACTGCCATTTCAGTAGCAATAGGTTTACATTAATGAATGTAATTACTAGCTTTTGCCTGTGACTTCGCCCGCGTGGAGGTTGGAAATTATCCCTCGGAAACGTACTACCGCGATAAAATGTAACCTATAGGATTCTTTTTATCGCGGTAGTACGAATTCAGGTCATAGCTACCCAAGTGCTTTTCATTGAAATCCGTTCAGCCGTTTTAGTGTGAAACCGTAACAAATAAAGAAACCAACTCACTTTAGCATTTATAATATATATTTAGTTAGGATTATATCTTAAAATTAGCGTGTTTTATCTTTTTACCCGACTGCGTCAGAAGGAGGGTTATTTACACAAAAGTGTTTGTAGATAAATTGCATTGCATTTCAAGTTTGCATTTTATGGTTCCTTTTTAGTACTTATCTAAGAATGTCACTGAAATGCACTTTGGCATCATTAGTAGTCAATTCCACCTACATCCTATTTTCGTGTTTTTCTTTCTTCCTTTTTTGTTTCTTTTTCTTTAATTGTTTGTTTACCTTTCATCCAGAAACTACCTACTGCATGATACTACTATACATTTTATTGAGTTGTCTTCATTCTTATACACAGTAGGTATTAAAATTTCATGACGCTTAAAATCAGAGCCGTTAAGAATATCAATGATTATTAGAATAGATAACAATTCTATTCTTAAATCAAAAGACAATTTGATCCCAAATTGGACCGATGTAAAAAGTTTTTATTCGGAACTTTTTCGAAGTAAAGACCAGGATGTTAGCGGGGCTTGTCTAAGTCCTATCAGGTCTCGACGTCCGTGGTCGAAGTTCAGGATTTCAGCTATTTATTGCAATCCTTGGGGATTTACGCGTCGAACGATAAAAGACCGTAGTTTTATAGGGATATGCGGTAACTTGCTTCTATCACGCCATTACAGCAACTAACTCCATTTTATAGGGCCTAAAGAACTTTTTCTCAGCCATTACATTTTAAGATTCTCACTTGTGTTATCTAGATAGTAGTTGAGAGTAATGGCGCAGATTTACTTTGAGCTCTTTCTTTGTTTAAGGGGCCGTCTCCTCGAGCGAGAGAATCGCGGCGATAGTCTCGCCGTGCCAACAAATTTTCGCCGCGATATATCGCCGTGTAGAGACACGTTCTAAGAGTGTGTAGAAATACGTGGCATGACGATAATATCGCCGCGATTCTCTCGCTCGTGGAGACAGCCCCTTAGTTTATGTCGTTTAGTTGAATTGGTCTGAATTATACAGCAGATTATTGCACTCTCTTCTCGTGTTATTTACAAACGAGAGTAATAAATAAGGCTGTAAAAATTTAGTTAAGTCAAAAGTATACTTACCTAGCAAGACAAAATATCGCACCGGTCCGTCTTGGCAAATTACCCAGTTTAAAATTTCACATCTTTTTTATAAAGAATTATTTACACATTTTTTATGTCAGAAAACAGCTTTAACGTATTTTTGGAAGGCTCGGTGAGTGATTTGAATGAAGGAAACATTTCATGATTATTAAATAAAATTTCTTTACATTTCTTGCAATTTTTAAAGACTATTTATTTTAACTTTTTTAATACAAAACCGATTACGTAGTTAAGTTGGCTAAACTTCTCCTTTTGTCATTAAAATCTTTAATTTCATAACGAATGTCATCGAAATCTATAATGATAATTGATTTCTGTTATTACATTAAAATCTTCATTTGGATTGGTACAACGTGTTCACCTCGTTATTGCATAACTAACGAGGAGCGAATCGTTGTATGTAGGTGTATATCTAGTACTTATTAATTCAAAGTCTAGACAAAAGCTGTTTCAAGGCATAAAATCTATCTTCAATCAGGTTCTGACAGATTTTCCTCTTCAATATACAAAATCGATATCCATACTGTCATATTTAAAGTTCATTTTTCCATTGAAATCCTTCGCGAAGTTTCCTCTAGTCACAACCGCTGTATGAAATCGATTCCACGAACTATTCCTTACATGATTGAGTAGCTTGTTGCGAGCTTAAGCTGAACGTATTGAAATATGGGCCAACGTAAGATTTAAATTTACTACATTCGGACTAGCTAGGGCGAAGTTTCCAGGAAACTTGGTCCTGGGAGTATTTTCATGGCTTCATTTCGCCGGTGTATAAGATTTTATAGGTAGGACCTACGGGATACGCTTTAGTAATCTGTGATATGTTGTTTTGAGTTTTTGGGGCCCGTGGCCAAATAATAACAGCCGCACTGGTCGATCGATCAGGTTAAGCTACGCTTGCTGCGGTTGGTCTGTGGATGGGTGAACATCTTTTCATACCGAGACCCCTCCGTGTCTTGGAAAGCACGTTAAGCCGTTGGTCCCGGCTGTCATTCGTCGATCTTTGACAGTCGTTACGGGTAGTCAGAAGTCCGAAAGTCTGATAACCAGTCTTACCAAGGGGTATCGTATTACCCAATAACTGGGTTTGGAGGTCAGATAGGCAGTCACTCCATGTAAAATACTGGTATTCAGCTGCATCCGGTTAGACTGGAAGCCGACCCCAACATAGTTGGGAAAAGGCTAGGCAGATGATGATGATGATGTTGTTTTTAATTGTATCGTGTTACCCAGTAGTAACTGGGTTGTGGATTTGGTTGTGCTGCGCTCCATGTAAAATACTGATATTTAGCTAGACTGCACCCGGTTAGACTGGAAGCCGACCCCAACATAGTTGGAAAAAGGTAAGGCAGATGATGATGTGTTGTGTATTTAAAAACTTAAAGCTAATTTTTATCCTACGATGCTCGCAGTATAGGAAAACTGCTTGACCTCTTGAAACAAAGGACAGTAGCTATTCTGTAATAATCTCACCGTGAATAGTTAGGTGAAGTGAGCTGTCAATAGTGTTAATCCCAAGCATAAGGTGGAATAACAGCTCATTTCACCTTCCTTATCACGGGTGAAATGTTTACAGAATAGCACCACAAAAGTTAAGGGTTAGCTTGATCTCAGGCTATTTTATTTTTCAACAGTGTTCCATTTGCTAGTATAGAACTAAATTGAATTATCGATAAAATAACATAAATACACTACACACACACACATTAGTTGACACTTTTCCACTTCTGCTGTAATGCTACATTATCAGGTACCCTAAGGGATTACTTGACATTTTTATGAAAAGTCAAAGGTAGTTGAAATCGTCTGTAAAAAAGTTATAGAAGTTCAAACATTTGGATCACTTGTGTCAAAGCTGAAGTGGAAAAAATATATCAATTAACTTTTGGAGTCCACTGTATGTACAGACGCCAGAACATCAAATTTCTTTAATAGATTTTCTACTTTATTGCTAAAAAATAAGGTTTAAAGTTGATTGGGAAAATTTGACAGTTTCGAGTAGCTTGATGTGCTGGCGTCTGTACTTACTGTCAGCTGTGAAGCTACCTTCTTTTCTCCATAGGTACTTCTTTTTTCTTTTCTTTTTTTTTTTCTTTGCACCTCTCCCATGAGAGAGTAGGGGTTTAGACAAATTAACCCACCGCGCTTGTCTAGTAGGGGTGGTGGGTAAAATATAAATTAATGAATATATAGAGGTATGAGGAACAGGGTGTAAAGTTCACTCAACCTCCATAGAAAAGGGAGGATCCTCCGACCAGACGGGTGTTGTGTCTGGCGGGCAACTGCCCCATGAGTCATGTCGGGCCGTTGAATCTATGCTAGTTGCGCGGTAAACTCTGCTTGCGAGATGCAGGATTTGCGTGACGTCCGTATGACGCGTTTTTCGCATGTGGCGTTGTAGATACCGCTACAAATAAATAAATGTTATTTCAACCGGCTTTGTAAAATTAGATTGTACAAGTTAACACAACTTCCACGCATAATGTGTAGAAGTTAACAAACATGGAAAGGAAATATTTGCAACATATAATGAGAGTACTAATAATGAAATAAAAACATGTTGTTTGTTTTGCCGATGAACACACAAAGGGCTAACGACGGCAGCCAATAAATTGCGCGTCACGCCACGCACGCGTCTTAGTACACAGGGCTGTAACAAACGATAAATAGGAGGAATAAGTTCTAGAATATAAATGGAATAATAATATAACATACTTTAGAAAATGTGGATTGAGTAGAGGAGCTGGAAAACCGATAATGATATGGGATGCCTACGAAAACCCAAAAACAAAATGGCTTAATTTTTTGAATATTTAAATTTGGAATATTTGAATTTTTTGAATATTTGATTTTAATATTTAATTTTAATTAGTCAATATTGTGTTTTTGGGTTTTTAGCTATTTTGGAATTTAATATATCTTATAAGTAATTTTAATTACATGAGTTGAAACTATGGACTGGAATTATGTCTGAAATAAAAATTATTATTATTAATTATCTCCAAAAACAGGTTTCTTCTCTCCTACCCTTTTTGCTGTGCCCTACAGGGTCCTTAATGATCTAAATTAACCGGACAAGCGGCGCGGTTCGCTGATCGGCGACGAAACAATAGAAAATCAATTGTGTCTCATTAGCGGAGCTTGGCAGATTAAATAGTTACCACCTAAGTACACAATTATGGTAAAGCAATAAAGATATTGAATATTGAGTATAATGTTAAGGCTCAGTAACTATACTGAAAAGGTCACATCGTGTTTTTGAAGTGAAAACTTCTTTCGCGGCGTTGCACACTTTTTGTAATGGGTAAAAAAATGTTAAACTCGCGTCAGGACATCGCGTCAGGACACGTGACCGTCAGGAGAGATTACCCCCCCCCCTCTCTTTCTACGGCGGCGCCAACCGAAGTGAACCAAGTGACACACGACAATAGATGGATGGATCGATGGATCGATGGATGGATCGATGGCTCGATGGATGGATCGATGGATCGATGGATGGATCGATGGATTGATGGACGTGGACGTGGACTTGCACGTGGACGTGGACTTGGACGTGGACGTGGATGGATGGATGGATGGATGGACAGCTGATGGCTCGACCGTCTGTGTAGTAGCCACACTGCTGTGTATTCGTAAAATTCGTGTATATAAAATGTTTAAAATATGGAAATTGAACAAAGTGACGCAGAAATAGTGAAAAAAAAATGAGTTATATTAATTCAATTAATAATTGATTTATTTCAACGTTAATATTCAAGTTTTCACTTCTGCCGGCACTCCCGGAGTGCAACACGTCTTTTTTTTTTTTTTTCCTTTTCTCGTTCAGTCAACCTGCCTAGCCTTTTCCCAACTATGTCGGGTTCGGCTTCCAATCTAATCTTGATAAGACTGGTAAGGCTCATTTGGCTTCTGACTAGCCGTTACGACTGTCAAAGATCTACGAATGACAGCCGGGACCAACGGGTTCACGTGCTTTCCAAAGCACGGAGGGGCATATAATAATGGATGGTCACATCTCCACGATTCAACCGCGGCTAGCGTAGCTTAACCACTGATCGCCCCGTGCGGCTTTTATTATTTAGTCACGAGCCACTATTTTTATCATTACTATTCATCATTTTCGGCCGTGGTGTGACTATTGTATCATCATCATCATCATTTCAGCCGAAAGACGTCCACTGCTGAACATAGGCCTCCCCCAAGCACCTCCACTTCGCCCGAAGAATTGCCAAACTTAAGTGGCAGTGGGCAGGGCACATTGCTCGCAGAACAGATGGCCGATGGGGCCGAAAGGTTCTGGAGTGGCGACCGCGTACCGGAAGGCGTAGCGTTGGAAGGCCTCCCACAAGGTGGACCGACGACCTTGTGAAGGCCGCAGGAACTCGTTGGATGCGAGAAGCACAAAACCGGACTATTGTATAATGAAACAAAATTCAGTCCGCCTTTTCTGTCTATATTGGGCCACCAAGATACAGGCTGTGCCTAGTTTGGGAGCCACGGCTACTTCTACTTATGCACTTTTTTAACTATCATTGGTCTGTGTGTATGTTTCCTAACTTGTGTGTGTCAATAAATTGATTCATCATCATCATCTGCCTAGCCTTTTCCCAACTATGTTGGGGTCGGCTTCCAGTCTAACCGGATGCAGCTGAATACCAGTTTACATGGAGCGACGCCTATCTGACCTCCACAACCCAGTTACTGGGTAATACGATGTCCCTTGGTAAGATTGGTTGTCAGATTTTCGGGCTTCTGACGACCCGTAACGATTGTCAAAGATCTACGAATGACAGCCGGGACCAACGGCTTAACGTGCTTTCCGAGGCACGGAGGGGTATGTAAAGATGGTGGTCACCCATCCATGGACCAACCACGGCAAGCGTAGCTTAACCTGATCGATCGACCCGTGCGATAGTTTTTATCCCGATATTCCCTCGGGAAACTTATGCGGGTGAAACCGCAGGGCGCTAATAGTAGTTCATAATTTAAACTTTAAACAAACTTTCCTGCCAACCCTGCTGTCTATTCGTAACAATGGCTGGAACAACAATTTTAGCAACGTTACTAGCAACAATACACACGCATAATATAAGAGCAACGACCTTATGTTGCTCTTGCATGAAAATTATCTTTAGTACTGGAAACGTCTAAACAGGTGTTGTTTATTATGCACTAAAACCTGATAATGTTTTATCGCAAATCAGTCTTTGTGAAACGTTCATAATTTTGCTTAGGCACAGTCAGGGAAATTAATGGTTAAGCAAATTGACACCCTACGTAATTTTTTCCGTGTTATAGCCTTTTTATACAACTGGCAAGGAATGACAGTTGTGATTTGAATAAGTCCTCATATGCTCGAGAGATTTTTTTTGGCGCACTTTATTTTCGATGCACTGTACAGCGCCAATATTGCACTTTTTTGACGCTTTGGGATGCGGTCTGTTGGATTCTCAACCCTCGGCTCAATACCGAGAGTCGAAAATCCAGTACACGATAAAAATCCGTCGCGTTAAAAAAGACTTATTTTTTTTAACGGACGGATTAAATTGGTAGTCGATTTGCTTAACAACTATTTTCCCTGACTTTGCGTATCTATTCAAATAAGATTGTATTCTTAGCCACATTATTCGCATGATCCACATTTCACTTTTGACTTTTATTGTTATTTATCTGAGTTCTGTATTTATCTGTCAACCTTTTGAGTTGATGATGTGTTTATGTGGCACTGTTACCTATGCTTCATGACTGTGTTGGCTTACTTCAACACTATATCATCAATAAAGTGTCATGTTACTGCATAAACCTAATCCGCCTATAACTTTCCCACTGCTGGGACACAGGCGGTCTCTCTATGAGTGGGAGTGGGCCATAATCCACCAAGCGGGCCCAGTGCGGGTTGGTGGATGTCACATGTTTTAAAATTTTTGGTTCTAAGACATGCCGGTTTCCTCACGATGTTTTCCTTTACCGTTTTGAGAGCAGTGTCGATGAAATAATTTACAAAAAGTAAAGCGCCTGACAGGGTTCGAATCTACGACCTAAAAACTCGTAAGTCGCGGCCGTTACCACCATGGGCCACTACTGGTCTCTAAGTCTCCCACATTCATATTAAACTTACATAAAAATAAAGAAATGTTAATGTTTTGTCAAGTCGTAAAAACCGTGCGAAACAGGGGCGGGTGGCTAGTTATTCCTAAATTAGTTCTAGCTTAAATATTTATTTACAGTGTCAACTTTTAATCTTAAGTAATGTGATGTACTTTCAATAATGGCGTTTAATTTGCATTTTGACTAGCAGATTTTCATTTGAGATAGTTTAGTTTTGAACGAGAGAATCTATTAACTACACATAGTATTCGGACATAGTGTAGCAGTTTGCTAAGTAATGTTATTCAGGGTGTCCCTGGAAGTATGGAAAAAATCATAGAAAAAAAAAACTATCACGGCTATCTAAAAAAATCAAATTGATAGTTGTTTTTTTATGATTTTTTTCTTTGAGCACTATGCGAAGAAATTGAAAAAAAAAAACAAAAAAATTGGTCACAACTTTTGAACCGTAAAAAAAATTCCGACATTGTCAGGGTTAAAAAGTTTGGAAATGACCTTGCCCCTATTCGATTTGATCCATACTTCCAGGGACAAACTGTATACATAATTAACAATGCTTCCTCTCTCTTAACTCACTTATTTTGCTTTGCCTGACAGGGTCGATATGATCTAATTATAAGTTTACCACCTAAGAATACCTACATGTGGAATGCAATAAAAGTATTGAATAGGTATTGAGTACATGTGATGGATTTTATTTATGGTAATTGTCAGGAGTAGATCCAAACATTGTCTTTACTATGTATGGAATTTAGAAGACTTTCGAAAATTAATTGATTTCTGATACCTTCTCGCACTAAACACAAAAAAAAAGACGGGTTGCACTCCGGGAGTGCCGGCAGAAGTGAAAACTTGAATATTAACGTTGAAATAAATCAATTATTAATTTAATTAATATTACTCATTTTTTTTCAATATTTCTGCGTCACTTTTTTCATTAATAGATGCACTTTGTTCAATTTCCATATTTTAAACACTTTCGGTCTTATTCATAAAAAAAGCCTATTGAAGGTTTAAACCATTCATTAGTTAAAATGCTCAATAGGCCTTTAAAACATTCGATAAAATTTTGTATTCATAAACGCTTCATAAACGTTCTATAACTAGAATATCCTACAACTTCTAAATGTTGCCATTATAATGAAGTCATCCAACAAATTGGCCAACACATTAAATCGGCATACGAGAATATCTGTCTACAAACCGAATATTTGTGTCCATAGACATTATTACGTATGAAAAACTAATTTATTGTCTACAGTTTCAACAGTTTTGACGCGACAACGTCATGGTCGTCATGGAAACAATATGAATATGTCAATGATTGAATTTGATATTGTACATGTGTCAAACTAAAAAACTTTTGAATATTTTTTTTGTATTTAAAATAAAAGAAATTAAGACCGGAGACTAGTTGCAATAAAGGGCAAAGAATTAAAATTAATTACTCCGCAAAATTACCAGTATTAGCTTACCGGCGTTCCTGTCCTCTGTCCACAGCACCAAAAAGTTGACCGGGAAGATTTTAGCCCCCTCCCTGGTTGACTCTGAAGTGCCGTGCTTGGCCGACGCGGAGAACGCCTGGAAAATGGCTTGCCCGGATACAGATCGGCCCGCGAACCTATCTTCCTAGAGGCAGTGGGATGAGCCGCTCTGCAGGTTGGTACGGAATAATCTTATTAATACGTCCACCAATACTGCTGAGCGTGCCCGCCTACTGGCTGTGGGTGAGTGGGAGTCGGGTCTCTGGCTTCAGGCACTACCGTCACCCAACATAGGCACATTGCTGGGTGACACCACCTTCCGGCTCGCTACTTGTTTGCGTCTGGGCGCCCCTTGCGTGGCTCCGCATCGCTGCCAATGCGGTGAAGGTGTCGACTGCCTCGGACACCATGGCTTATCCTGCAGTAAAAGCGCAGGCCGGATAGCACGGCATGCCAGCATCAATGACATCATCCGTCGTGCTCTTGTCACCGCTGGGGTGCCAGCTGTTTTAGAACCCAATGGTTTGGCACGCGACGATGGTAAGAGACCAGACGGGATGACCATAATGCCTTGGAAGGTAGGTAGGCCTTTGGTGTGGGATGCAACGTGTGTCGACACCCTTGCGCCATCCCATCTTCCAAGCACGGTAAGCTGTGCTGGGGCGGCTGCTGCAGGTGCGGAAAACCTCAAACGGCGCAAATACTCCAATCTCTTTGGAACTTACATATTTGAGCCGTTTGGGGTTGAAACACTAGGGCCATGGGGCCCGAGTGCCCACTTAGTATTCCGAGACATCGCCAAGCGGTTGGTCGACTCATCACGTGACCAGAGGGCTGGCCTATTTTTTGGCCAAAGAATCAGCATTGCCATACAACGTGGCAATGCTGCCAGCCTTTTGGGCACGTTTACCGTTGACAGTGATGCGGACGAATTTTTTGATGCCCTTTGATTATTTTCCCTCCCTTTTTATATACTTGTACATATTATTATTTTAAGATTGTTAGCATAATATTAACTGAATATTTTAGCAAAGAATTGAATATTGGTTGGAGGAGGATAAGGTGTGTACCTACTGTTACAGCTAAAATGTGTTCAAAGTAAGTTATGTTTTGTAAACATTCTCAATTTCTTATACTTATGCTTGCTTTTGCTTCTAATCCTTAGATTTTTTGGAAGAATTGGTCAGGGAGAGGTCTCCATAATAGAAAATAAAAACACTGACACAAGCACTAACGCTAAACAGGGGCAGCCTGGCATGATTTACGAATTAGGTGCCCATCCAATTTACAATTTTACGAAGAACTCCGTTTGCCTGTACGAAACTCATTGTAACAAAAAAAAAACCCGCCATAACAATAATAATGACTGTTATTTTGATGCCGCTACTGATTAATTAAATCAGTATAAATAAGATAATGAAGAGAAAGAATTTATAACATTAGTTTTGTATTTCAGGTCAATAGGACTAGTAAGGATGGTGCTTCACTACGAATAGCAGAAAATGAAACGGCCTACAGAAGAGATGGCACAGATGGCAAATGAAAAGCAATCATTTTAAAAATGTTGTTCTGCTTGCACAAGGTTTAGAAGCCAAATTAGAGTTTAGAGTATTGTTCAGCCGTGAACAGGCAAGAGTTACATACGCCAGCGTCAGCATCAAGAGCGACATACATTCGTTCCACATAAATTAGTAATTAGTAAATGAATAAATTAGTCATCAAGCTGGAGTAGCGTTTGATTCATCTTCCATAATTCCTCTCACTATGGCCAAGACACCTTTAGCCATCACCAGTTCTATGAGTCTGTGGGACCGGCAATGACAAAACTATTTCCTGTGTACACATTGCACGACGTACACAAACCCCTATTCCTACCCAAATTCTGTCTGTTCCCGTAGGTCTCCCGTAGGCTTGTATGATAGGTTAGGGTGTTAGGATAACTAGGGTGTTAAGTAGTTGCTGTAGGTTTATAATCAGTAGGGTGAGGTAACCATAGATACCAGGCTCAATTGTTACAAACTTAGCCACACTGTATGCATTTGGAATAACAGCCGTACTAAGCTGTAAGTCCCGGTGCGTACAAGTATTATAAAAATAAACTGATATTTGTATACAAGCTTTTTATTAATGAACTACTCCCTAAATTTCTTCTCTTTTACTTTAGATCTTGTTGGCTCAAAATATTGCCACTTCCACGTTGTCGTCGGTGGCAGCGCAGAGGTCACTTTGACTGCATGTTTTGGGTAGGACAAATAAGGCAGGATAGGACGTGGAGCATGTTTTGCAACATAGCTTCACAGCCACACCCTACTGGAGCATCTCCCTGCAGGATGTAAACTTCCGTGGTCGACACGGAAGCATTGTTTTCACACAAAAGCAGCAATGTCCCACAGTATTTCTTGTTGCTATAATGTGCTTCGTTATATTTTTCGTCGCTTCTATTTTGTATTGTAGGTAGGTATATAATAATAAACTAAATGGGTTAAACAGAAGTTCAAAATAAATTAAATACAACTGCGGCTCCTCGAAGTACTATTGTTTACGAAACTGACTTTTCAAACATTTGTACGTCAAATGTCATTTTCTTCGGCCATCTTTGTCGTGTCTCACTTGGTTCACTTCGGTTGGCGCCGCCGTAGAAATAGATGGGGGGGGGGGAAATCTCTCCTGACGGTCACGTGTCCTGACGCGATGCCCTGACGCGAGTTTAACATTTTTTACCCATTACAAAAAGTGTTCAACGCCGCTAAAGAAGTTTTCACTTCAAAAACTGAAAAAATGTTTCGTGTTTATTTTACGTAATCAACTCAGCCTGTCGCAGTTCACTGTTGGACATAGGCCTTTAGAAAGCTACCGGCCTTTGGCTATTTTTTAATGCCGACCTTCAATTCAGTTTTCACCTCATTAATAAATTGTCTTAATATCGTTTTCATAAGTTTTATTTGAAACAAAACTTGCACCCAAATAAACCAATAAAAATACGAAATCTAAATCCCTTTAAAACCAATTCGTTCCACTTCCATAAATACAAAATCCACAAGAAAATTTACTTTGATCGATCTTTTATTTTTGATCACAAATTAGAAGCACATGGATTAGCCTCCTAAGCGACACGCAACGGTACAAAAAGGAGTAAAGAGTTGCCAGAGCTGAGACAAATAAAGTATGAGAGAACAATGCGACGAGTCAGTGAATAATTTTAGCCCCGACGTACTCGGCGCGACGTAGTGGTGCTTACATAGATGTGCAGTTCCTGGAAGCGGCTGCTGAGTCTTTTGTGGGATTGGAGCGTGGATGAGGTTATTAATAGCGTACAGTGACATTTTGTACTGTAGTTTTTAGGGTTCCGTACCAACGGGTAAAGGGTGCCAACGAAACCCTATTGCTAAGCATCCGCTGTCCGTCGCGCAGCGGGCTTTATCTCATGAACCGTATTAGGTAGACAGTAAAGTTGAAATTTTCAGAGTGTGTATTTTTATTGCTGTTATAACAACAAATACCTAATATAAAATAAAATAAAGCTAAAAATTGAAGGGGTCTCCATACAAGGAGAGTATTTTTCAGCGTTTTTCGCCTTGTGGAATTTACTAATAATAAAATTAGTGTCTCTGGGATATGTGTGTGTTAAGTTTAATTTTCTCTATCTGTTTTCTGTAATGAGCAAGAACACTAAGCATTGTTTTTAATTTTTAATATTGTTCACCTGACACTGATCCATTCATACAATCCGTAAGTAACAAAGTGCAATGAGTACTTACTCGTAATAACTTAATACACAAGACACTACTACACGAAACACATACACAATAACTACAAAAATTCAATGACTCTTATTTAGGTTAAAGGTTTTATGGACGAGAATCATCAATTAACTGTACCGTACCTTTTTAAAAATAAACCCAACCCCAATGTCAACCATGCCCTTTCTCAAAAAAAAAAAAATACTGACATTCCTCTTTTAAAAATTCAACGATTCCAGTAAATTTTTCACGTGTACCGCGCCCCGCTATCTTTACCGCCCTCGGGGGAAATAACGAACTGTCACGCGGAATATACTGGTCCACACCACAATTAGAGATACCCAGAAATTGCGTAATTAGGGGGTATTAATCGATCTTGCATAGTCTCGACCATTTCCCTCTTTGTTGTTAACTGGCTGGTTCTCTACTGTATTACGCCGGACGACAAATTAGTTTGATATATTGTTCTAGTGTTAGTTTCGCAGTTCTTGTTACTTGCTGCAGTTTATGGTTGAGGAAGAGTTTTGAGTTTATGGTTTTTGATTGGGTGTCTCGTTTAAATTAATTAGGGGTTCATTGGATGCAATAAGTTTTATGTTAAAAACCTCCTGTTTTGGGATATCTAGGATATACCTATAGTATATAGGGGTGATGCCCTATCTTCCCAAGTTCCAAGTTCCCCAAAGCTTTTATTATTACCTAACTTAAAGTTGTGCGACTCTGTCTTGACCGAAATTGTGAATGGTACAGTCGCCAAATCAATGCTTACGTACGTATTGTGTAATGTTATGTGAAATTACTTGAGAGGACCAAATGGGGTAAAAAGTCTTTTCATTGCAATATGCAATACTGATAAGTAATAGATAACAAACGACGTTGTTCTGTACTTAATTACCAAATAGGCGCTCATCAATAGAGGTGTGAATGAGTGCGAATGAGAGGGATATTATCTAAACTTGTTTTTGCTGAACATACAAGCTGTCATTGCCAAAGATGGTTTAGTTTCAATGTATGTTGCAAATTCTGTGATTATTATCATATCGAGAAGCTGTTATACCTATATTTTTCTTTTTTTAATTTTACATTAAAAATGTGACTTTTTTTTTCACCTAATTTAAAGGCACATTGTTAGCAGATACTTCTTGTAGGGGTAGGTCACAAGAGCGGTGAATGCTTATGCGAAACCCGCACCCCCGGCCATAGGTAGAGGTGGAACACCGCGGTGGTTTCAGCCGGTAAGAGTCCGGCATGCCCCTCTGTCACTCCCACGATAGAGGAAGTCCATGAGGATTTCCACCGCGAGAAAAAAAAAAGGTACAATGTGGAGAGAAAAATACGAGAGGTAATAATCAATAATGAAGTCACGGTAATAAGTATTGCATTTATATAATGCGTAACAGTATTTTGGAACTAACATACAAATCCTAACATCAAAAGATAGACTAATATAGGTACCTACATAACTTTATTTAACACTCTCAACAAAAGGTCAACCCTTACCACGAAATTGAGGTAGACAGGTCCGAACTTCGTCCTTTCAACCCCTAATTTCTATAAGTACACCAATTTCAATCCTCAATAACTGCCATATCCGTCCAATCTCCTCAATAATAGTTCCAGAAATCCAGACGACGGAAACAGTTTCCGAAAAATTCTAAAGAATTACTGGGACTGTACTTTTTGCGTGGTCACCCCACGGTATTATATGATCATGGGGAAGAGTAATGATGTTAAATGGCAGGAAATTACCGTGGCACCTTATCGTCCGATTCAATAACCCCATAGACCAATGGGTGTAGACTATAGGGGGAGGTAATAATGAAACTGCACGCGCAGACTTACTGGCTGTCGTGCGTCAGAACGTTGTATGTACAGTCACAAGCACTAATATGTCAACACTTGGCCACTTTCAATTGCGATTTTTTCGTGAAATAACGAATGCGCGATATGACACTTTACATAAACCTATGGGTTCGAAAATACAATGTTCGTAATAACATAAAATTTCATTCAAAAATAAAGGAGAAAATCGCCTTTGAATAAAGCCAAGTGTATACATACTTATGCTCGTGACTGTACAGGTCGTCCACAGTTATTTTACCTTTGATTTTGCATCACTGTCTAAATCACAGTGATCTTTATTCTCATTATTATAAGGTTGCTGTTGGATTGCTGCCATCGACAAGCCTGTCAACATCATTGTGATCTTTATTCCCTTTAGGATAATGTTGCTTTTGAGTTGCTGCTTTCAGAGGTAAAATAATTGTGAACGGAGTGTAGTCTTCATTTGTTTTTTTTTTTTTTTTTTGTTTAGGCGTCTACTTTGTGTGGGGAACAAATAGTAATAAGTCATTTTTACACGGGGCAGTTAAAGTCTTGAAGGGTTTTCAAATAAATTATGTCTTAAAATGTATGGTCTTGTCACTAATGCTGTTTTTAGTTTTTGCTGGCTTAACGTTAACTTCGCCTGTAACTTTGAGTATGGCGAGATACACTGTTTTTTTTTTAATGCAATCTAAAATTTACTACAAGTACATTACAACACAATAACTATTACAAAAGTATCTTGAAAATAATTATGATTTTCTTATTTTGTAATTTTTATTATTATTTAATGATGCTTTTGTATGTTGTGCAATGTCTTTTGTGTGCACCAAATAAACGATTCATCTATCCATCTACTACTTAGTTTATTTCCCAAAAATAAAATGTCAAAACGAATTAACCATTAACGTATTCACAAAATATACACCATAAACTTTAATAGAACCCTCTAATACAAGCGCCTCTAATACGAGTATTACCCAATAAATTGACGTAAGTCGGAGGTGAAGAAAAAATACAGTTACTACGTGTTGATAGGGGTCAATCGATTCGTCCGATGTTACTATACGGCCGCTTCAATGGGTGTAATTGCCGCCTTCGAGACATTGTGACTGTCAATGTAACGTATGTTCCTTTATATAAAGGCGGTTCTCTACGTAGGCGAACGATTGTTAACCGACTTTAAAAAAGGAGGTTCTGTATTCGACCCGTATGTATGTATGTATGTTTGTATGTCCGCGATTATCTAAAAAACTACTGAACCGATTTTGATAATTCTTTCATTAGTGTGATCTACATACTTTCAGGAAGGTTTTTAGTATATAATACATTAGGTAATTATGCTTATGTACGAAGTTATATGCATATGTGTACTGCATCTCCGGC
Organism: Amphipoea oculea; assembly: GCA_945859645.1. Lineage (NCBI taxonomy): Eukaryota > Metazoa > Arthropoda > Insecta > Lepidoptera > Noctuidae > Amphipoea > Amphipoea oculea. Next base: position 17,455,448 of record OX243862.1, read on the forward strand.
ATTTCTATGCGAATTTTGATAATTCTTCGAGTCGTGTCTTCAATTCTTCAATGCACTAGTGTTAATTGAATTTGTGTGGGGTAGGTACAACTAAAAAGTGAAAAATAAAAACTTTTTTACAAAAAAAAACAACCGACTTCAAAAAAAAACACTACAAAGTGAAAAATAACTTTAATTTCGGAAGTCGGTGTCAAATAACGAAAATGCTGAACCAACGACACCGACTTCCGAAATTAAAGTTATTTTTCACTTTGTAGTGTTTTTTTTTGAAGTCGGTTGTTTTTTTTTTTAAGTTCATAATATTATTTATGACTTGATTTGTAGATAGTTTGCAAGCATTATTATAAGTATAATCAGCCTATGCTGTTCCCACTGCTGGGACATAGGCCTCCTCTCGCTGAGAGGAAGCGGGCTTTAACCCAGTGCGGGTTGATAGATGTCACGTCTTTGAATTTTTGGTTAGAACCAATGCCCTAGAGGGCATGCCGGTTTCGTTACGATGTTTTTCCTTCACCGTTTTGAGAACTGCTCCTCTTCTCTTTTATAGTTTGAAAATATTGTCTATTTCATGCAGTGCAAGTAGCTGATTAGAAGACCCAGTAAAAATCATAATAGATATTTTCTATTGATAAAAAGCGCTCTTCCTCCCTACTACTTATTTAAAAGTTTGCTCTACCCGACAGGGTCCATAATTGATTCTATTATTTTATACTGACCACCTGTATGTGTACATTATGGATGCAATAAAGATTGAATTGAATTGAAGTGATTAATGATATTTATTTATGTAATTTGGTTTTAACAAACACTTTTATACGTCACAGTGTTTAAGCTTCTTAGCAATTAGGTATGTGAGTCACGTAGACTAGAGATTGAGACATTCATCGATTCAATTTCTAATTGGAACGTTACCTAGATATACAGACGCCAGCACATGAAGCTAATACAATCTGTCAAATTTCTTTAATAGAGTTTCAACTTTATCACTTAAATATAAGGTTCAAAGTTGATTGGGAGAATTTGACAGTTTCGGTTAGCTTGATGTGCTGGCGTCTGTACCTAATCTTTCGTTGATAATATTTAAAAAAAAAACTTGATATTAATAGAGGCAGGTTATTTACAGTGTACAGACACTGAACTGAAAATTAAAGTAGGTACCTTTTTCAAAATTTTACAGTATGTATCATTAGAAACAAAATAAATCAAATCGTTAAAGCTTAAAAGTTCTCGTACGCCGCTGTGAAGAAGCGCCTTTACTTTATAAGTTGCACAGTATGGCTGTCATTAAAGTCATTTTACGCTTGTCATAAATGTCCATTCTTAGAAAGTAAGCCTTTGTATGTAAAAGTATATTTTGTAACACAAGAAGGCATTGTATAAACACGCACTATGGACATTTTGTTCGAGTACAGTTAAAGAAATGCAACATTTTGCGATGCGTTGCGTTTTTGTTTCGGGTGATAGTACCTACGTATTTTCTTTTCTTATTTCGATTAAATGACTAGGCAATTTTATGCTAAAAATATCTGAACAGTGTGATACATCTGTATTTACCTACTATCTATATTGACCAAAATTACACAATTCGAAAATAAAACCTATTTCTCGGAAAATACAAGCAAACATAGCATTTCGCTATTTTCTAGTCTAACTGAAACCCACCCTATATCTAGTATCAGGTAGAAAAACAGGTTTTCCCGAACGTTAACATAGTAGGTACGCATAAAACATAATATACGAGCTAAGATTCACCTCGAAATAAAACGTGCGCCACATAAGTTGAACCGAATCTTGAGGGAACATTTGTTCAGTGAGAAGCGTGACAAAATTGTAGCGACCTACGTTTTTCGATCACTTTCAACATAGAGTAAAGAAATCGTATAGAAGTGACCACTCTTATAAAGTTGGGGAATTTGATTGACAAGCAAATAACTGACTACCAGAAATTGTTTGTATACTATATTTAAATCACCACTGACATTCTTGGTAACTTGTTTGAAATGGCTATTAAGGCAATTTTACACAGGGTCAGTAACTGTCGTCAGTCGACAGCCGAGTCAGTGCTGACCTGGCACTGCCATCGTATAAATTGATTTCAAGTCAGTGCAGTAATGTCGCGTCAGTACTGACTTCAATATTCCCGCTTCATATTTTCGGCGTCAGTCCGCTCCCCCCGCCACCCGCGCCAGCGCAACTGACGCCGTGTAAATGTCGAAGTCAGTCGCTGGTCAGTCGCTGCCACTGTACTGTACGGGGACCACGCTGCGTCGCACCACTCGCACCGCATCACAAAATGACGCGAAAACTGAGCGACACGGAAAACTTGAAGCTTATTCAACTATACCGCGATAATGAATGCCTGTGGGATAATAAATCACAAAATTATAGAAATAAAGAAATGCGTGCAACATCATTACAGAATATTGCACGAGTATTGAATTTAGAAGGTTTGGATAATTCTACTTCTAACATACCAGTTACTTCTTGCATCATGACAAACGTAAATTTTCTCAACAAATTATTTAGTTTTATTTTTTGCTGTTTTCGAGAATTCATTTTTCCGCACTGACTTTACAAACGTGTGTACACCGAAAGAAATATCCTCGACTACTGACGAAATACTGACTGCGTCTAAATAGCACGAGTCAGTTTTCGGCGCCAGTGCTGACGACAGTTACTGACCCTGTGTAAAGCTGCCTTTACACTGATAAGTTGATCGAGTGTTAATCCGCTTAACAATATAGTTCCCTGGCTGTATATGTTACTAGCACAGGCCCCGCGTAGGTAAGTCTTGATCCCGTAGGAATATCGGGATAAAAAGTATCTTATTTCCTAATTCTCAACGTACCAAATTTCACCCAAATCCGCTCAGCCGTTTTAGCGTCAAAGCGTAACAACATACATATAAATAAAAAATCAAATATTTTCTCTTTATTTATGATAAGTAAGTATTACTTTAGATTGGATGTAGGTACTAATTTGTGCGAGGCCCCTGAAATAATCGACCCGTCACAATAGGGTTGTCAAAATTGTCGATGATCGAGAGTTAAGCACTAGGTTATACCGTGACGATACAACTCCAAATGCATTAAATGTTCCGTAGATCGAAAACTCGAAACAGCGGTGCTATTCTGTAAAAATCTCACCGTGATAACTTAGGGGAAGTGAGCTTAAATTGAGCTATCATTCCACCTCATGCTAGGGATTGACACTATTGACAGCTCACTTTAAGCTCACTTACATTTTCACGGTGAGATAAAATACAGAATAGGACTACTGTAGGCATTTATAATGCGTTCAGATCGACAATTTCAGTTCTATACTTTCATAATCTATGCCCTCACCCCCTAACACTTAGCCTTCCCTTTTTACCAATTTCAAGAGCTTTTTTCACACATCAATCTCGTTCAATGGGAGAGTAATATGATGTAAAAGCGTCATACTACGTGAATGCCGGCCGTTGCTGAACCGTTCGTTAAATATATTGGAGGTTTTTTAAGTGAATATTTTTGGAAAGGGGCTGATGCAGTTCGCTTTGAAGGTTGTAGTGTACGGGTGTAGAGGTTGTATTTTTTAATTGGATATCGTGAAAGGAGCTAGTTTTCGACAGGAAGATAATCATTTGCAATGTTCTGTTATTTTAATTTATTACTAGCTGACCCGGCGAACTTCGTATCGCCTCAGAATCAATAGCTTGATTCTTAATTGTTTTTTTCGTGATTTTTTTTTATATTCGGGGCGGAGACAAATCCTACAAATCAAAGATCATAAAAATCGGTCCAGCCGTTCTCGAGTTATAAATGGTGTAACTAACCCAACTTTGTTTTATTTATATGCCCATTTTCATTGCCAGCAGCTTCAATTTTCAAAGTATTTATTTTCCAAAATATTTATTCTTTATTCCTTTTATCGTTTAAAAATTCAAACTGGACGGGCAAAAAATACTTTCAGAAAAAAAGTTTATGTTTTTTCCGCGAAAACAGAGAAAAAATCTGAAAAATAAAATCGGATTCAGAAACAGGACTAGCCAAATGTTCGAAAGGTAAAGTTTTGTTATTTCCAAACAGCTTTCACGTATCAATACAATATTGTTGATTGGGGTTGTTCGTGGTATTTCACCACCAAAAATAGTAAATGATTCTGAACCAACACTAATTTCTATGTTGGCAACACTTTTTTTGGTATAGGTTTGAGACAAAAGGTTCTTTATTCATTTGTTTATTAGGAGAAGTATATAATAGAATAACGTTTATTGTCACCAGTATTACAGCTAGTCGTAGTAAGTATAGACGCCAGCACGTCAAGGTACTACAATCTGTCAATTTTTTTTAATAGATTTTCAACTTTATCGCTAAATTATATAGTTCAAAGTTGATTGGGAAAATTTGACAGTTTCGGGTAGCTTGATGTGCTGGCGTCTGTATATAGAAAAAACTATAATACAGGTAGCAAAATGTTTAGGAGTAGTGGGTACTGTGTGCCTTATATTGTGTATCAAAACACATTTCCAATACTCACAATAAGAATCCTTACTATCCGTACTTAATATTATAAATACGAAAGTGTGTCTGTCTGTCTGTTACCTCTTCACGCTTAAACCGCTGAACCGATTTAGATGAAAGGTATAGAGATAATTTGAGTTATGGGGAAGGATATAGAATAGTTTTTGTCCCCGAAATTATCCCTTAAGGGTGTAAAAAGGGGGTGGAAATTTGTAAAGGGAATCAATAAAAAAGGACTATAAGACTTTTATTGCGGATGAAACCGCGGGGCACAGCTATTAAAAAAATAAATAAAAAAACATCCTGATAAAATATGACTAATTTTACTACAATATCAAGTAGGTACGTAGACTCTTTATTTCTTTGTACCTTCAGTCCCACTCCACACAGACACACATCCATCAACAAAGGACTCTAGAATTAAGCCAGATAATTACTGAAACATCGTTATTTGTAGCCCTATACCGTCTTATCTGCCCTCAACAAACACATTATCCTATGTAACTGCTAAGTACAGAAAAAGTTACAGCTACCGGAGCGGCGTCGGTTGATTAGGTCGGGTTCCAAATGGTCGTATGTGCTATAAACATTTTTGGGTAAACGTAATATGGAGTCGTTAGGATAATAGAATGGACCACGACGCGGCGGCTGTGCCGTTAGGGCGGTATCTGCCGATTTACTTCATGTAAACTGGCAGATAAAGAAACATATCCCTTATAGCGGTTTTTGGTGTTTTCTCGGAAAATGTAGGTGTCTTTATTTGTAAGATATCTTTTGGGGCTGTCATTTGGGTCTAGGAGTAAAGTTATATCTTGAATACATTTCTATTTTATATAGGGCAAAATTTTCAATAGTTGGATATCTTTTGTCTGAAGAAGGGCGCCGTCGTCGGTTGAGTCTGGTCATCTCTTAACTGCCAAGGCTTATTTTTCATCTTATATTTTGAATTGTTTCTTCATTTGTGTGGGTTTTTTACATTGTTCTCACATATAGAAGCAACAAGAATAATGTACCCAGGAATTTGTAATATCTTGATTTAAAAGAGTGTCCATGGAGTTTGTTACCCGTTCTTCTCCATAGAGATTACGTTTTGGAATGGGCAACTAGCTCCAACTTTCTGACTAACTGACCGACTATTTAATTTTGACAATTCAAAAGTGCCTGTATATGGTTTAATTGAAATAAATGCTTTGAGTTTGAGTTAAGTACGCAGGTTTGACATATTATTTTCTGTAAAACTGTCATATTTAAATAACTTCTCACCTCTACTCCCCGAAGGTTGTTGCCATCAACCGGGCACATATCCAGACTCCAGACTGCTACTGAGAAATTCCAGATGGAAAGACCCAAAAACACATTGCCCGATCCGGGAATCAAACTCAGGACCTCATGTTCCGGTTGCGACGATTAGACCAATGAATGAGACCGTCGCGCAGGCTATTTACTTCATGTAAACTGACAGATAAAGAAACATAATTACCTTTGTAGCGGTGTTGGGTGTTTGCTCGGAAAATGAAAGTAGGTGTCTTTATTTTGTAGGATATCGTTAAGGTCTGTTCTTTAGGTCTCATGTCTAGAATAATGTCTATTTTACTATGTCACACGTCTAAGAGTAATTTTATCTGTTACTAGCTGCGCCCCGCGGTTTCACCCGCATAAGTTTTGATCCTGTGGGAATATCGGGATAAAAACTATCTTATGTCCTTTCTCGAGACTCAAACTATATCTGTACCAATTTTCATCTGAATCGGTTTAGTGGTTTACGTGTGAAAAGGTAACATACAGACAGACAGACGGAGTTACTTTCGAATTTATAATATTAGTATGGATTAAGTAATTGACTATCGTCTTCGCGAAAGTAATATTGTTGACAGATAATATGGAATATATTTAGGCAGCGAACGAACGGACGACTTTATTCTGTCATAATGTTTACTATGCACTTGAGCTGAATGATGCACAGGAACGGTGGCGGGAAATTATTTATATGTCAAGGAACGTTTTTTATGTATTACTTTTCAATAAAATTTTATTATTTGACAAATCTTGAATATAATCTACCAACCTACCACTAAATATTATGTACAAAGATAAAGGAAAAAAAAAAGGGAAGAGCTCATCAAAAAATTATTTTAAATAACATTACTCGTATTTACAGCATCTCAGCCATCTCTGAAAATGGCTCAGACATTTTCAAAACAAATCGGAAATGCTAACAATAAGGTTTAAATTACATAAACTAAGATTCGGTATTGCTGAAACACCAATGCAGTCTTAATTCTCACAAAAAAATTGACAACCAGCCCCAAACCAAGCTTATCCTAGACCACTGCTAAAACCGAGGAAAAAGAATAGAAAAATTACAGCACTGGCACTGCGTGCTAAAAGCAAAATGCAAAGCTCAATACCTGCCCACGAAATATCTCCATAGGCTCAGCCTTTTCCCAGCTATTTTGGGTTAGCTGCCAGCCTAACCTGAATATCAGTATTTCAGTGGTAGCAACTGCAATCTGACCTCCCTGACCCGAATACTGGGGGAGACCGAATTCGGTTAGTAGAAGCATTACACATAGGTACAGTTCGACACAACTTAGATGTAGCATCATAAAAACTTTTTAACAAAAAAATTAAACCTCCGAAAAAACTGAAAAGCAAAAAATAAAAATCTCTTTTATTTTACCTTAATAAATAAGTTCTTAAACTAATGCATGTATACCTAAGTAATTTTGAGTCGGCGCCAAACAAGCAACTTAATGTCGTTGCGAGTGGTCGTGCGGAGAGCGCATTTTTTGTTTGGAATGTTATATGTATCGCTGGAGATTTCACGTTGCATTATTAATTGGATTTGGTTATTTCTTTAAATTTAAGGTATTTTAGTGATCTTTGTTCATTGATTGTTTGGCGCCGACTCAAAATTTCTTAGGTATACTTGCATTAGTTTAAGAAATTATTTATTAAGGTAAAATAAAAGAGATTTTTATTTTTTGCTTTTCAGTTTTTTCGGAGGTTTAATTTTTTTGTTAAAAAGTTTTTATTTTATAATTTTTTGAGGCTATACTTTACTAATTACTACATGCTTCATTTTTTATTACTTTTAAAATAGCTACCTACCTTACTTTAGATATTAACTGTTATATAATCCTAATTTAATTATTATTTTTTGTATAATGAAATACTTAAAAAAACAGGCTTTATAAAGCTCAGCATTAAAATCTGTGAATGAACAATAAATCACCCCTATTTTCCCACCCTTATGGTAGGATTTTTTTTTCCAAATTTACATGGGACCAACTTCGAGGTATGTCCTATCCAATAAAAAAAGAATTATCAAAATCGGACTACTCTGTAAAAAGTTATGCGTGCTCATACATTACAATCAATGAGTGAACAATCAGTCATCCCCTGTTTTCCTACCCTTAGGGTTGGATTTTTTTTTCCAAATTTATATGGGACCAACTTCGGGGTATATCCTTTCCAATAGAAAAAGAATTATCAAAATCGGACTGCTCTGTAAAAAGTTATGCGTGATCATACATAAAAAATAAAAAAAAAATAAAAAAATATACGCGTCGAATTGATAACCTCCTCCGTTTTTTCGTCGGTTAAAAATTCAAAATCTTCTTTTCTTAATCTTTATTACTACTTTTGGAAAAATTGATCATCACCAATCTTTATTACTACTTTTGGAAAAATTGATCAATTTTTCTTAAAGTAGTAATAAAGATTTACGAATACGAATTACGAACCTTTTTCGAATTTTGCCGATGCTACATCTAAGTTGTGTCGAACTGTATTATGTTATAGCTACCAATGTTGCTTGAAAACCTCAAACATATTGACATCTGTGTTACTAGTTAACATATAACATAATCAGCCTATAATGTTCCCACTGCTGGGACACAGGCCTCCTCTCAAAAGGATAACATAGTTTAATTTCATCTTGTCTACTTTTATGTAATTTAACCAAATTTTATGATTGTATGTGTAATTTGTTACTAATATTGACCGATAATACGTAATTTGCATGTGTGGTGAAAACTGTAAATGTAAGTTGGTTATTAATAAATAAATAAAATATACCCAAAATGAGTCATGTACAGTACCCGGCGATAAATATTGCATATCGATCTTTGGAAAGAGACAATCGGCTAATTTCGGCTTCGTAGAGCGTTATCTCTGTCGCACGAAATACAAACAGTCCGGTATCTATTAGGAGCTGTTAAAACAATTATGATTTGCTTCTTTTGATAATTCTTTTTATTCTTTGTATAAAATACACCAATTTTTCTATAAATGATTGCTTTAGGTTGGGGTAAAATAAAAAGGTTCCCCTATTTTTCCTAAAGATGCCATAGTACAACTTTAAATTATTTAAATTTGGGGGTGTTAACAACTCTAGACATATATTTTGAACTGGACGCGACCGCACTCTATCGCACTTGAACAACGACTGACAAAACGTCAGTTAACGTCACATAGGTAGTGTGCGACAGAGATAACGCACTACGAAGCCGAAATTAGCCGATTGTTTCTTTCCAAAGGTCGATGTGCAATATTTATCGCCGGGTACTGTATGTCATAGTACATACATGACTCATTTTGAGTATATTTTACTTTTTCAATAATACCAGCCAACAGTTAATGGAAGGGTTAATGAACTTTGTTTTTATTAAAGACTATAAAATTTACATAAAAGGGGCTTGTGGCTAAGAAATAACAGCCGCACGGGTCGATCGATCAGGTAAAGCTACGCTTGGCGCAGTTGGTCTGTGGATGGGTAACCATCTTTACATACCAAGACCCCTCCGTGTCTCGGAAAGCACGTTGGTCCCGGCTGTCATTCGTGGATCTTTGACAGTCGTTACAGGTCGTCAGAAGCCCGAAAGTCTGACAATCAGTCTTACCAAGGGGTATCGTATTACCCAGTAACTGGGTTGTGGAGGTCAGATAATCAGTCGCTCCATTTCAAATACTGATATTCAGATGCATCCGGTTAAACTGGAAGCCGACCCCAACATGATTGGGAAAAGGCTAGGCAGATGATGATGATGAATATTTAGGAACATAATACATAAGGTCTATAAATATTCATAAACGGAATATCTGAAGGGGTCATTGTACTCATCATTATGAGCAACTTTTACTATGGGACCAACCTGAAATCGCGAAAAAAAATCAGCTGTTTCCTACATTTATGTTCGCATAACTCGTCAAAATGTATGGAACAGCAGATGTTTTTTTGCGATTTTATCGCAAAAAAAATCTGTGTGTTATTCGTAATTTTGAATACAATGACCCCTTAAGAGATTTCGTGAATTAATAGATAGACCTTATATAAGCTTAGTTCTTAAAATAATATTCATAATAGGTAGTATTTAGATACAATATGTATGTAAAAAAGAAGCATCCATTTTGAACGCATCGCGGCATCGCGGCATCGCTGTCAACAGGAAATGGCCTAAAGGCTGGCAGCATTGCCACGTTGTATGGCGATGCTGATTCTTTAGCCAAAAAACAGGCCAGCCATGGAAGAGTTAAATCAAAATCTACTTCTACGTACGAAACAACAACGCGGTCGGTGTTATGTCAGGTGCGTGTACAGAAAACTAAGTTGCCTTTTTATAGTACGGTCGAACAAGCTATTTGGTATTCAGGCAGCTAACTTACAACTGCTTTTAAACAATGGTGTGCTGAGGGATATGATGACTATTCGTCACATTGGCCATTTCGTCGCTGTCCTTAATAGGTCACATTCACTAATACGTCACCTTGTGCATCTGGTCAGTTTCTTAACTCGTTTCATGCTGTATTTCGACTCATTCCCTACTCGTCCGATGGATATGTACAATTAAGCACAAAAACAAACATTTTCAGTATAACAAAAATTTATTATAAATTAGGTAGTACTCGCACAATCTTGTTTGAATTTTTACTAGAAAGACAATAAAGAAAAAAAAAACTCAAATAGGTAGGTACCTAACTAGCATTTTAATTTACACAAAATCGAGTCGAGTTAAGTTTCGAGTTAATCAGACAGAGCGTTAAAATTCTTCCATACAAATTTTGACACCCCCAAATCCCTCTTTAGGAGGTAGTTTAGAAAAACTAAAAATGCCAAATTTCATAATTTTATATATATAGATAGATAGATACTCGTAGTAAGCGTCAATAACATCGGGACGAACAAACTGTTCAAAATTATCTAAACAACTATGAACACTAAACTAACCCAATGAAACAAGGAATTTTTTAGAATGAACACAGTACCTATCCAAACAAAATAAAGTTTAACTTTTTAGGTGTTGAGATCATTGTGAACAATCTATTCATCCCGACATTTTTAACGCTGACTGTACGTTGTCGGACGAATTGGGAATGAGTCGAAATACAGCATGAAACGAGTTAAGAAACTGACCAGATGCACAAGGTGACGTATTAGTGAATGTGACCTATTAGGGATAGCGACGAAATGGCCAATGTGACGAACGGTCGTCAGATCCGTGCTGAGTTAGTCAATTCTTTTATACCACTCTACTTAATTAAGGATGCCATAAGCTGAAAAAGTTATAACGCACAAAATAAAACGAAATATTGGCGGTGTAGTGGAAAGATGAATATTTTTGCCTGTATACCAAATAGCTTGTTCGACCGTACCACTGAGCAACTGTTTATAGTACTGCGAAGTACTACGATTAGTAGAAATGGGTTTCATTGTTGCCTGGCCGAAGCTAGTAAATAGTTACTTCAGAACTATTAAAATGTTCAAAGTAATTCGAAAATGTGCATGACGGTGCGTTCTGGTGATTCGTTTTATGTAGTAGGCAACTATGGATTGTACCCAATGGCGGATTAACGTATAAGCACTACAAGCACGTGCTTGGGGCCCCTGTTCTCCAGGGGCCTCCATCCTCTACTGGCGTTTCATTTTACACCTACATTTTATCGAGATTCACCCACATGTCCGAGATCACAAGGCGCGGGCGGTCCGGGAGTAACCCCTTATTAGTGAATATGATAATTACGTTTTGATATTACCTTATTTATATATATGTCAATGTTTTTTGGTTTGTCTAAGTTGTTTACTTCATTATAAAAAGTTCCACGTATACACCACTTTAGTATTTTTATTTAGCTTCCGATATAGCGATAGTCCCCTTCACATACACCCCCGCAGGGCCCCGCCCGCCGCGCGCCCGCGCGCCTGCACGTCTTCGCGCCGCGGGGCCGCGACCGACCGAGTGAGTTAGTTGTCTTTGCTTTGCAAATAATAGTGCACGTCGTACGCATACCACACGTACCTACTTTACTTACGGAGTGGCTTTGATTGAAACTATACTTATCATTACCCCACACAAAGTTATCAGGTAAGTTCTATACTTATGCTTTCACCATTGATTACTTACACGTATAAAGAAATTAGATAGATAATCACTATGAAATGTTCATTGTAAAACATTCGACCGGCCCGCTGCCCGCTGCCCGCAGCACACTTCCGCATACGTACGTATATAACAATAAGATCATTTCAAACAAAAGACATTTTAATTTATGACTACAAATTACAATGCCATTCCAGTAGAGGGAACTTACATAAAACTTGATTTTTCGTGAGTATTTATGACCTACTAATGATTTAAAGTAAAAAATACTTAGATTTTTTAGTTACTTGTGATTTTGAATTTTAAACAACCGCAAAAGTTCATGGCGCAACATTAATTTATTTGGTACAGACTTTAATTCATTTAAAACCCGCGGGGTTAGCTGCCGGACCTAATTATATTAGGTAGGCTAGGTAGGACTGGACCTGCTTTCAAAATAAATAAATTGTACAGGCCACACTGAAATAACTTTCTCGCGTAATGACTTATTTGGAGGGAAACATTTAAAATCACGTTCAAATTTCAAATACGTTCGAATTTCGAGTTCAGGGTGGGGTGGCCTGTACATTTAAACTCTAGAAAAATTAGCTCGGCTCCCATAAAAAGTACAAAATTTTCAACTTTTGTATGGGAGCTACCCTTTTTAGAGTTTTCTCGTAGTAACCGAGTATGCCATATTATAGATAGTATTAATAGTTAATATTATACAAAATTTCAAAAAAATCGTTGTCGCCTTTTCTGAGAAAAAAATATATTTGTGTTTCATTTGTATGACAGGTATCATAAATAATCAAGTAATCTAAAATTAAAAAAAAAACTGTCCTAGCTATTTACAAAATAACCCATAATAAAAAATTTCATCCAATACGGTTCAGCGGTTAAGGCTCTAGAAAAAATATTATTAATATTAAAATATAAGAAAATAGTACCTAAATATTTTTATATTGTTTTCTTATATTAAAAATAAATTCATCATCATTTCACCCGGCAGCCGGAAGACGTCTATTGCTGAACATAGGCCCCATAAAATAAATTATTTTCAGTAACTTATAAAACACTTAAATTATTGTAATAACCTACACAGCTTACACATACGCAATAAAGGTCCCTATTATAATTTTTTTTAATTAATAATACTAATTTATTTCAGGTAGGTACGCAAGCACAGTACGTATACAGAAGGTGATATTTGTTATTGATGCTAATAATCAACATTAAAAATGAAACGCCATCATCTCAGTGGCGCACAAAAACGCAAACAGGCAGAACTGAAGAAGAAAAAAACAGATGCACTTCCAAAATTGACATCGTTTTTTTCAAGCAATCATTCAGAATCGGGCAAAGATAATAATGTATGTCAAGAATCTCAATCTGTATCATCTGTTACAACACAAATTGATAAAAACAGTACTATAGGCCCCTCAGATGATCATTCTGATGACGATGAAATAACTGGCGAAATTAAAACACCTGCTCCTGTACCCGATAAATCTGAACCTGTTATTGTTGCGATTCCTGAAGTTTCAGAAATTGAACTCGTTAATTGTAATAAAAAGACAGATGCTGGGCTGTGGACGGAATTTTCTGAGGAAGATATTTGCTATTGGATTGATCACGGTCCAGAAAGTTGTCAGCACCATCAGGGCCCATTTCATGAATCACGCCGTACATATGCTAGTGGTAAAAGTGTCCGTTTTTGCACACCACGACTATTTTTCGGTAAAAAAGCCAACGGTGAAACATATAAACGGGAATGGTTATTGTATTCACAAACAAAAGGATCTTTGTATTGCTTTGTTTGCAAGTTGTTTGGTAACAAATGCATCGCCACAGCGCCGAGCCAATTTGCAGTTGACGGATTTAGTGATTGGCGAAACGTAATTGCAATTGAGCACCACGAAAACAGTTCAGCTCATAAGGACTTTATGCTAACTTATTTGAGTAGAAGACAAGGTCTAGGGATCACCAAAAATCTAGAGGCACAAGTAAAAGAAGAAAGAAAATATTGGCAAAATGTATTGCAACGAGTTATTGCAGTTATACAAACGCTTGCAGAACGTGGTTTGGCCTTTAGGGGGCATGATGAGTCTTTTGGATCTATACACAATGGGAATTTTTTGGGTTTACTTGAACTTGTGGCTCAATTTGATCCATTTTTAGCAAGCCATATTGCAAGATATGGAAATAAAGGGAAAGGCAACCCATCATATCTATCGAAAACAGTATGCGACGAGCTTATCGATTTAATGAGTGATAAAGTTCACAAAGTGATTGTCGAAGAAATACAATCAGCTGGATACTTCAGCCTCTCAGTGGACTCTACGCCTGATCTATCACATACGGATCAACTAAGTATTATTTTGAGATACGTATCGCCGTCTGATGGTAAGCCCGTGGAACGATTTCTAACGTTTTTAAATTTAAAAAGTCATACCGGAGAAGAGATGGCAAATTTGGTACTCAGTTATCTAGAGGGTTGCAAAATAGATATTGCAAAGTGTAGAGGACAATCATATGATAATGCTGCTAATATGTCAGGACGATACAAAGGGATGCAGCAAAAGATTTTAGAGCATAATAAATATGCTGCATTTATACCATGCGCTGCACATACTCTAAACTTGATTGGTCGCAGTGCTGTTGATTGTTGTACGATCGCAGTGAATTTTTTTTCAACTGTGCAGTTGTTATACACTTTTTTTTCAGCTTCTACTCATCGGTGGGCAGTTTTAAAGAAATTAATAGGCAACGATAGCGTTCTAAAGTCACTGTCGGACACTCGTTGGGAAGCTCACGCTGTAGCTACGAGTGCAATATTACAATCCTATTCGAAAATTTTAGATGCTTTAGATGAAATTGCTGAGGACATAAACCAAAAAGGGGAGACTAGGCTAGAAGCACAAAATATTTCAAACAAAATGCAAGAGTTTGAGTTTATATTTATGCTCACTTTGTGGAATGATATTCTACAAGATTTTCGTCGCACCAGTAAAGGGCTCCAAGAAGAAGGATTAGATCTTAAAACGTGTGCCAATTTGTATCATTCTTTATCAGATCATCTCGTTGAAATGAGGAATCAATTTGAAAAATTTGAAGGCGAGGCAAGAAAAATTTTTCCTAATGGGGAATATAAGGAAACTCGAAGACGAACTAGGAAGAAACAAGTAAATGATGGAAATGCAGAAGAAGTTGATTTGAATCCTAGAGACAAATTCCGCATTGAGACTTTCAATGTAATAATTGACACACTTAATGCTCAAATGCAAAGAAGAGGTGAGGTATACTACGAAGTTTCACAAAAGTTTTCATTTCTTGCGGATCTAAATAAATCATGTTCAGAATATGAAAACGATATACAATTGCTGTTAGAAGCTTATCCAGAAGACTTCAATGAAAACTTCCTCGGCGAATTTAATCATTTTCTTAAATATGTTCGAATAAAATATGAATCTTTAGAAACAAAGGTCACCCATTCCGATCTATATGAAATGATTATTAAGGATAAAGTAAAGTGCGTTTTCCCAAACATAGAAGTGGCATTTAGAATCTTTCACAGCTTAATGATTACTAACTGCTCTGCTGAACGATCCTTCTCACAACTGAAAAGATTAAAAAACCCACAAAGAACAAAAATCTGTCAAGACAAGCTTAATTCTTTAGCATTAATGTGTATTGAGGCAGACATACTTCGTCAGATAAATTTCGACGATGTAATCTCAGACTTTGCTCTGAAAAAGGCAAGGAAAAAAATGTTTTAAGTTTTAAATTATACCTACTACATTTTCTATTTTGATGAAGTTTCATTTTATACTTCCTTCCAGCGATAGAGGGCCTACACAGCCTCTGTGCTTAGGGCCTCGGAAACTCTTAATCCGCCACTGATTGTACCGCTAATATTAGATATATAACTATTATTCGGAAAATGATATTTGATCTAATTAGTAGGCGCCCTAATTGCGTAACTCACTTTTAATTTCACGTTTTGTCCTATAGTGAAAGTTGTTCATAATGATGAGTACAATGACCCCTTCAGATATTTCGTTTATGAATATTTATAGACCTTATGTATTATGGAAATATTCATCATCATCATCTCCCTAGTCTTTTCCCAACTATGTTGGGGTTGGCTTTCAGTCTACCTGGATGCAGCTGAATACCAGTATTTTACATGGAGCGATTGCCTATCTAACCTGCACAACCCAGTTACTGGGTAATACGATACCCCTTGGTAAGACTGGTTGTCAGACTTTCGGGCTTCTGACTACCCGTAACGACTGTCAATGATCCACGAATGACACCCGGGACCAACGGCTTATCGTGATTTCTTCTATCTCAGCATAATGATGCGATATTTAAAAAATAAATTCCGCAGCGCTGGTATTCTAATAGGGTCTGTGATGCCACGGACACACCTACAGACATCTAAAAATCCCACTAAGGGATAAAAAAAAGAAATAAAATAACAACTCTATTAAAATCATTACTCTCCAATCTTTATGACCACCCAATCTATTCCTGAAAACTATAAAATTATTTAACGTCTGTCAACTTTCAATCTTACTGAACCAGCCCGCCATGTTGTTCAGATAGTCTGGGCCCTATCACGTCGAAGATCTAAATTGAATCCTGGTGTGGGGTGCATAGTCCGTAAAATACCCCAAGCCCGTAACCTATCAGAAAGAAGTTTATCTCAAGGAATATCTCAGATTAGGACATTTGGGAAAATAAGGAAGCCATTTTATGGTTTCTTTTGAGGTTTGATATGTTATTTCGCGCTGTGAATTAGATTTATGTGATTTAAGAATTGGTGTAGCTACATTGATTTTTGGAGCAGTGGTGGCCTAGTAGAACCGCAGGCTAATTGCGGAACACCAACTCGTTAAATGATTCTGATCAGTTGGCTTCATTTCTATCACAATTGGCTTCATTTTACGATTTTCGAATTGCGAAACTCTAGTTTATTATGTAACCAATTATGAACGTTAAGGCCCTGCGCAGAAACTAGAGTTTCGCAATTCGAAAATCGTAAAATGAAGCCAACTGATCAGAATCATTTGACGATTTGGCGTTCCGCAATTAGGCTGCCGGTCGCGACTTACGAGTAGTATGTTGTGGGTTTGAACCCAGACAGGCACTTTACTTTGTGTAATTTATTTCATCACCATTGTCTCAAAACGGTGAAGGAAAACAACTTGAGGAAACCGGCACGTCCTAGAACCAAAAATTCAAAGACATGTAACATTTACCAACCCGCGAGGTAGGTTACGGTCCCTCCCTCTCACAGAGAGGAGGCCTGTGTCCCAGCAGTGGGAAAATAATAGGCTGATTTTGATTTTTATCCGATTGCGACAGAGCCCAAAAGCAGGCATCAGACTGGCTGAAAAGTAATCTGGTTGTAATATTTTGTTCTTTTTTTAAAAATATATAATCAATTCCAAGAATCCTCAATGTTAGATATTATGATTTATTCTGGTCTGATCTTCTGAGCCCCCCCTCCTCGATCCCCTGCTTCAGGTTAACTTATACTTTGAAGTCAGCCATTTATATTCGGATAATACTATGTTTATTCATAAAGTACTCATAGGTACTAGTTTAGTCAAACGAGCATGAGCATAAAGTCTCAAGTTTAATTGAGTTTAACAGTTAAGTTCTCTCATGATCTATTTTTCTTTGAAATGCCATCATCTTTTCTACGACTTGGTTCCATTCAGGATTATTCCACTTTGCGCCACCTGCCGCCCCACTGGTGGGGCAAAGTGGAATGCCAAAAATTTTGCAGTGGAATCTGACTTACTAAATCAAAATAGTGGGGCAGATTCCAATGCTTTAAAATCCTGTTGGATTCTGCCCCACTAGGTTTGGCACCGTAGAATAAACAGCATTAAAACGATTATGATTTACTAGCTTTTGCCTGTGTCTTCGCCCGCGTGGTAGTCGGAAATTATCTCACTAGAACGTTTTACCGCATACAGAAATATTAAAAAAAGTATAACCCAGGTCATGGTTACGACGCAAAAAGGTAACAGACAGACATACAGATTAGCATTTCCATTTATAACGTTAGTATGGGTTGTCAAGTATTATTACGTTAATCCTGATTTTATCACATAATAGCTGCGCCCCGCGGTCACCCGCATAAGTCTCGACCCCGTGGAAATATCGGTCATGGTCAACGACCATGGTCGTTGGTGCCAAATTTCATCCAAATCCGTTCAGCCGTTTTAGCGTGAAAACGTAACAAACAAACATACAAAAAATCTAATATTGTCTCTTTATACTCGTAATATTAGTTTAGATAATAAATTGTGTAAGTTTATAAATAAACCCTCCTCTAACTACAACATAGCTACTGGAAAAACAGTGGCACTCCGGGAGTGCCGACAGAAGTGAACACTTGAACAATTACGTGTGTATTTTTTGAATCGTCAGGAAATATTTAGAAATATTTATTTGGTGTCGGTTACGGTAACGGTAACAGTATCACGAGTTTAATGGTTTTATCCCATCTCAAAAAATGCCAACATGCTTGTGTATCTATGTACGTACATACACAATATACAGGGTCCCATTAAAATATATGGACAAATTTTAAGCGCTCAGTACGCCTAACCAATAATATCCAAGCAAAAAAAACACTGAAAAAAGTGAATTTATTTTGACCTACAAAAGTAAATTGCCGGCATATTAGTGTATTTTCGTTAGCTGATTATTTTTTCTTGGAAGTATCTAATTCGTTTTTCTTATATATTTTTTTTTATCATCGTCCTTACTTTGGTGGTCTGAATGATTTCTAAAAGCTTGTCCACCTATTTTAATGGGACCTTATATGTACATACAGAGGTGTCGGTTACAGTGACAGTGTCGCGAGTTCAATGGTCTTTTCCCATCTTAAAAAATAAATGCCCAACACGCCTCATGCAGTTTTCTCTTCAAAAACAAACATAAGTTAACGGCATCAGCTGCATTTCAGCTAGTGCGATTTATAACAATCAATTTAGGGAAAAGGGTAAGTAATTTAAAGTGGCTTTTAGCCCCGGGTCCTGGGTAATGTGTTGCCTACCTAAATTCATTGTTATTGTGCAGGCTATCTGGGTCAGCCATCTGTTATTATCCGTGCTCCATGAGTGCATTACTGTATAGAGGAAAACGGCAACAAATTAGGTTCACTTAATGGATCAGCGCAGTGAATGGTGCTGTACAAACGGTTTAGGTAATTATAGTTATAGTCTGGTCTTCAGTCGTGAACGATGTTATTAATGTACAGTCAACAAAAGAGATAAGTATGCAAGATCGTCAGATATAGTAGAAGTTTATTAAAAAAGCGATGAATGTTCTCGAATAAAATTTAATTTTGTTAATAGAAAATAAACAGCTCATTTATCAAATTAAATTTCAGTCGACAACGTTCATCGGTTTCTTACTAAACTTCAACTATATCCGACGATCCTGCATACTTATCTCTTTTGTTGACTGTACGTGTTTTTGGTATGGCTATCTATATTTATATGCTCATAATAAAGCTGAAGAGTTTGTTTGCATGAACGCGTTTATCTCTGGAACTTCCAGTCGGATTTGAAAATTTTTTTTTTCAATGATAGACCAATTCTTGAGGAAGATTATAGGCTATTAAAATCCCGGGTACGACCCATAGGAACCGACAAAAAAAAAGTAAAAAGAACGCTAAGCGAAAACGAAGCGAAAGCGCGGGCAGGTGATGCGATGCGACTTGAACAAAAATAACTATGATCATGAAAACTCAGTTTTTCAGAAAATAATGATAAGGTAAGTAGTGGGTTATTCTTTTCATACATTTTTAGTATTTTTGAACGCGTAGTCCCACTCTAAAGTACCTTTAAAAGTTTTCATAAACGATAATCGATTACGAATTTTTATCAGTCAATGTAACAAACCCTACCCAAGATGACGTCACATAAAAAAAAGAAAATAAAATAAATGACCTACGTGAAAAGTCGTAGGTATTGAGTAGTCCGCATCAGCCTCCCCCCATCATTTGTTACAGTCGCCGCGTAAGATGAAAGCTTGCGATACAAACGTCTCGTTCACGAGTCACTAGCCAAGCGGGACTGCGGCTCCGATAGTAGGTCCATGCTGCACTTATTTGCACTGACGGTTTATAGTAACGGTTTTATGCCCGGTTTCTGAAGAATTCTTAAACGAAGTTTAATTAAACTTTCAATAGCTGTTTATTCGACATCCATACTAATATTATAAATTAGAAAGTAACTCTGTCTGTCTGTATGTGACCTTTTCACGCCTAAACCGCTGAACCGATTTCGATGAAATTTAGTATAGAGATAGGTTGAGTCCCGTGAAAGGACATAGGATAGTTTTTATCCCTATATTCTCACGGGATCGAAACTTACGCGGGTGAAATCGCGGGGCGCTGCTAGTAATTATCTATCTAGGCGAATTCCTTCCTTATGCTCGGTTTTTGAGGTTCTCAGATGCATTATTGGGCATTAGTGAAGTTTGTTCGCTGAGAGGAAAGATTTTTGTACAGGGTTAAATTTATATTAGTTAGCGTAAATCCACAGATGTGATAGGAAATCATACTTCAAATAAGTGCACTACCAGCGGTCGTTGACCCCAAAAAAAGAAAATCAATGTTTATTTTTGTTTTATTGATAGGAGTGGTTTCGCTAGTCAATTTAATTTGACCTTTTAGGTTTTTAATAAATTGAGTAGTATAGTTTAAGGGTTTTTTGATTGAGAGGAAGAATTTTAGAAGAATGCTTTTGTATTTGATGATACCCAAATATATCTTTCAGCATTTGCCGAGACCGAGAAAAACTGTTCCACCGTAATACAGTTTAAACTAGTACGAGGAACAGAGTGAATCTGTTCGTGTTAACAACCAAAATAAGTACCTACCGAGACTACCGATACATATCAAACAAAATGTTACCTAACTTTACTGCTTATTAGTTCCTTAGATGAATTGTGCAAGGTTGTTAGCATTGAAAATTTGCTGACACCTAAGACACAGGAAATGTCCTAGTTTGGGTGTCAGGAGTTTCACACAACGTGCACATACTTAGCCTATTTTATAAAGATTATAAGATATAAGTACATAATGAATTGTTGACCCTTTTCTCTCTCCTTATTGTATTAGGCTTATGAAATAAATTAATATTAAATTATTATTATACGAGTAACACATTTTTCAGTAGGTAAATTATATTATAGATGAAAGCTTGTGACACAAAAGTCTCGTTCATGAGCCACTAGCCAAGCGGGACTGCGGAACCGATAGTGGGTCCATGCTGCCGTTATTTGCAATGACGGTTTATAGTCACGGTTTTAAATAAAGTGGGTAGTGAAGTGGTGAAGCTTGTTGGTTGAGAGGAAGAATTTTTGAAGTATGTTTTATATTTGATGATGGATAAAATTTCGTTTTAGTTGAGATCGGTTTACTGTTAAAACAAATAAGTTCCACATAATATTATAACACAGGATTACAAACTATAAAACCTTTTTAATTAAATGTCTCATTATTGCGGTAAGCTTATAGTTTATTTTCCCTTACTTTTTACCCGACTACGGCGAAGCAAAAAGGAGGGTTATGATTTTGACCGGTATGTATGTATGTTCATCTGTTCCCTCATAACTTCTAAACTGCTTGTCATAATAGGACAAATGAGGTATCGTTAGAAGCGGCTTGATCGTCCGCTGGTTATGGGCTACGTGCCGTCACAATAAATTGTATATGGCGCCCTCTAGCGGACAAAAAGTTATGACCTAAAAATTTTTTTTAATCATGCCGTGTTGGGTATTAAATAAAAGGGCTTAATTAGCTCATTTCAAAAATATAAATATTACTGAAATAAACCCCAAAATAATTAAATAAAAAAGTTTAAATACTAAAACCCGACTACTGAAAAGGATGAAACAAGTATCTTCCCGTGGTCACATGCCGCTGTACCAACATACAAAGCTATGATAGCATGCGATTACGGGAAGGTACTTGTTTTCATCCTATGCAGTAGTCGGGTTTTAGTTATTCATATAAAAATGGAAAGGAAACGTATTCATAAAGTGTGCGTAAGTATGTATTAAAAGGTTCCCTATCCATTTGCATAAAATTTTAAGACCTAATATAACTTAGCATAATTTTGTTTGGCGTAATTATATTTTCGCATAATATAATTACGCATTACAGCTTAGGCATAATTTTTTTAAGCATAATTTCTCTAGTCATAATAATGATTAAGCATAACATTCTAAAGCATAAAATTTAGCATGAGCGTTTTATTTCTAACGACGTCAGGTCGACGGAGCCCCGCTACGCGGGGCTCCTATTTCTGTCTGCAGGGTTAAAAGGAACCTAACCAAACCGAACCTCGGGGTGCCTCTGACGTCGTTTAGTATTATGCGAATCAAATTTATGCCAAAACAAATTAGTCTTTAAGATGATTATGCCAACATAAAATGTATGCCTAAAAAAAATATGCCGAAGTATTATTATGCCAAAACAAATTGTGTCAAAATCGTTATGCCGAAGTATATTAGGACAAAGAACATTATGCGAAAAGAAGGGATCCCGTATTAAAAAGGTAAAACTTTACATTTTACTATTTAATCCAAACCGAAACTACCTACATATCACTGCGACTAAACTACGCAATTAACAAAACACCACTCAATTTACGAAGCTTCCTTCACAATCAGTGGACCAAAACAAATGCGTTTATTTCCCCTAAATTCCCGACATTCCTTGTACCATTGTCCCCACTACTTTATCGGGATATCGGGAGATATCCGGTCCATTATTGTAGAGATCCAACTTTGATTCGATACAATATAACTTTTGACGACGACTTTGTTTGCAACTTAATGGCATCTTCCGACTTGATGTTAACGTTATAAGATTTTATGAGCGTAGTATTAAATTTGAAGAATAGGAGACCCCTAGACTATCCTTCCCTGGTACCTACAGTGAGTTACGGGCTACGTCAAGAAGATAGGCAGTAGTAGTGGCCTGTCCGTCAAGTAACAACAGGCTGTGATCACAAACTCAATACTCAAAATATAAGATACTAGCTGTGCCCCGCGGTTTCACCTGCGATAAAAGTATTATAGTCTTTTTTTGTTAATTCCCTTGACAAATCTCCACCCCCTTTTTACACCCTTAAGGGATAATTTTGGGGATAAAAACTATTCTATATCCTTCCCTACAATTCAAACTATCTCCATACCAAATTTCATCTAAATCGGTTCAGCGGTTATTGATTCCCCATACAAACTTCCACACCCCCTTTCACCCCCTTAAAGAATGATTTCTGGGATAAAAACTATCCTATTTCCTTCATTGGGATGCAATCTAACTCTCTGCCAAATTTCATCTAAATCTGTTCAGTGGTTTAGGCGTGAAAAGGTAACATACAGACAGTCAGACAGACCGACAGACAGCACAGAGTTACTTTCGAATTTATAATATTAGTATGGATTCTCCAGGATATAAGTATGCTAGTTAGATAGTGTGTTGAAAACATAATACAAATAATTTGATACGATAGAACAAAATCACGATGATACCTCTAAATGTTCCTTTTATATCGATTAAAAACCATTCTAATAAACATGCAATCCATTTTTTGTCAGATTATTCTACAAGTGTTTTAATTTTTTTTTTCTAATAAATAGATTTATTTATAAATGGATTTTTGCTTCATATTTTGTAATAAATTACCAGCGTTGTCCTCGCGCTTCTCTTTCTTTTCTATGTAGTCCGACAGTGACCGCGCTTTAGGTCATGTAGTCCCCTTAATAAAAATCGTCTAGAAACATGAAATTTAGTGGAAGAGTTCCTTTCATAATGAAAGGAAACACAATAGGAAAGGATTCCCTAAAAGGGTTAAATATGATATGAAAGTTTGTATGGAAGTTCCTCATTTTTGCCGAAGGGGTATCCCATGGAGCATTCAGCTTGTGAATAAAGACACACTGAAATATTAAAATGTACATAGTAACAAAGAGATCTACTTTTATTTTACGTGTATTTTTAAAATAAATCAACTCATCAACCTACTACAATCTGTCAAATTTCTTTAATAGATTTTCAACTTTATCACTGAACAATAAGGTTCAATGTTGATTGGAAAAATGTGACAGTTAGGTGTAGGTTGATGTGCTGGCGTCTGTACATCTAAGAAAGAAAGAAAAGAAAAGAAAGAAAATACGTTTATTTGCGGTGAACATGACGCAAAAAAGAACATAAACACAAAAAATAAAAAGAAGGTCAGGGAAACATTCGTCACATCCACGCAAAACGGCTATCGCTCAGCATAATGCTGTAACCCTATCCCTAAGGAACCTTTCCTATCCGTTCCCTAAGGAACGTAGGTACCTATCCTTAAACAATTTCAGTAACTACATACTTCTCCAACCCCCCTATTTCATTTTCCAAATACCCGTCGTTAGAAACTTGTAGAGGCAACAAGTTTTAATAACTACAAACTACCCACAAGGTTTACGGAGTTGGCAACATTTTATAAAGCACCCGGCCCTCGGCTTGATTGATGAGCTGAAAGTTTTGGAAGAACAATACAGGTATCACGTATTATGGGCACTTATTAGAAGTAGGTGGCTAAGGGAAGGGTGGGGTAATTTTGAGTGCGTACCACAGAATACTTAAAGTACTACGTACAGAAAGGACACTCCCTTCCCCGCACTAACATCAGTTACCGCACCTCACCCCGCACTTCGGCGTATTCGTCGCAGTTATTTAACAAGGGCGCTCGCAAACACAAGTACCTCACGCACACATTCATACGTATACAAACGTCATTTTTTAATGTAGTAGTAGTAGGTAATTATTTTGCGAGCGTTGTATGGAGTGTCCGGGGTGTGGTGGGTAGTATAGAAATATGTTTTAGTTTTACCATCATCATCTGCCTAGCCTTTTCCCATCTATGTTGGGGTCGGCTTCCAGTCTAATCGGATGCAGCTGAATACCAGTATTTTACATGCGACTGTTAGTTACGTTCTAGTTTATAGTTATTAATTATAATGCCATAAATATCTATACATACATACCTACATAAAAATAAATAAAATTAAAGTATCTGTATGAAATGTCAAATTATCAGCTTTTTACTAAATGCATATGAAAAAATTATTGCGGTACTGTTTTATTTTATTTTGTCTTTCTGTCTGTTTGTTCCGGCTAATCTCCGAAACGGTTGGACCGATTTTGATCAAATTTGATATGGAGTATTTTGGATCCTGGGGATGGGCATAGGATATCATACTTTTCATCGTCATACCACGCGAGCGAAGACGCAGGCCGAAGCTAGTAGTCAGTATAATCAGTCGTGTTTCTTGGGTTTTCCTGTTACTAGGTAGGACGGAAAAGTAAATACCTGTGTAGGTAGTTAGGTGTATTGGGTAGATTGCCCCGATCATGATTACCTAAAAAAACAAAAGTATTTAGAATAAGAATGAAAATAAACAAAAGTAAATGCGTTTATTTGTGGTAACGCAAAAAAGGAACACAAAAAATAACAAGTTGGGGGAAAATATGCTTAAAAAAGAAAATATCCATGCAAAATGACGGAGTGGACATTGTATTGCCCTGAAAAATTGTTAGACGGGTAGGTACTTAATAATCTCAAATTGTAATTCCTCAAAAAAGTTAACACTTATATCCAAATATGATAACTTCAGGCAAAGGGTGTCCCTTCGCCAACGCAATAAAAATCTTAAAAATATTTAGCAATACCTTGCACTATCTTATAGTGACTCAAAACGAATACAACTACAAAACCAATTTCGCCTCGAAACAGATAAACAAAAACAAAAGCGCATCATATTTTATATAAATAAATACCCCATCAGCTCTTTCTGTCCGATATGAGATCAACATTATTTGCTAGCTTTGTTACACAGTTCAGAACGTGTTTTATAGACATTGGCGAAAGGGGGAGCGAATGGAATCGCGTTTGCGGGATGTAGCTAAAATCGGTTTCTTTATTAAAGAGCTACACACTTGGCGACTTTTTGTTGCTAAGGGTTGCTGTCGTCTGTCAGCCTGTTCATCATTAATGTGATGGTGTGTCTGTGCGAATTATGAAAAGTTGGACTATTTGTAAAAAGAGGGACTATAAATTACCAATAAAACCTCTTATAATTAGCTTATCTGCCTGGTAAGGGTCAGTTCACACCGCGACACGACGCGGCGCGCAGTTTTCAAGCTAGCAATACATAGACCTTATCTACTACACAAAAAGGTACACACACTGAGGAGGGCCGCGCGGCGCCGCGATGCACCGCGCGGCGTAGCTCGACGTAGTAGGCACACAGAATTGTGTACCTTTTTGTGTAGAAGGTAAGGTCTATAATTGTATTGCTATCTTGAAAACTGCGCGCCGCGTCGCGTCGCGCTGTGAACTGACCCTAAGATCACATTAGTTTGTCCCCAATCATGTTCATTTTGTTGTTGTTATTATTTTGATGTCAAACGGAACTACATTCGGTTTTCCGGTTTAAAAATAAATTTAAACACAACTTAAGTGATTCTATTGGCTGTTGATAATTTAGTCATCCACAACAGTATACAGGCACTCCACACTTGACAATTTGTTAGCGAATTGTGATGATTTTCGTTCCAGAAACCGGGTGTTAGTTGCGCAACAGAATCACCACAAAAAGTTGCCACGTGTGCAACCTATAGTTCAGGTTGTGATAGGTGCGTCTGAGTGCCATAACGCGGTCGTCCCTCAGGAAATAAGAGACACTGTGTCGGGGCTAGGTCCCAGTCCCTCCCCTGGCTAACACCACTCGTTTTATTATTTTCCTATTATTTCGTATATTGTTCGGATGATTTGATTTTCTGTTCCGCTGCGGTTTTATGTCTGACATAGAAGGGTAGTTTTTTCTTGAGGTAGGTAGTGTGTAATAAATACGCTATAAAAATGGTAATTTTTTCAAACATTTGGTGCATCGTGCAAATACTATAGTATTTTTATATTTCACGATTCACGTATTTATGAAGGGTTGTATATCTTTTACTCATCATGATAACGGTATAAAAGTTACCATGTTTTCAATAAGACCATATTCGTACTCAATGTAGTTTTCGTACTTATTTTATCCTTATTTTAGTTTTTTTATGCGCACAGTAAAAGTGTGGAACTCTCTGCCAGCGTCTGCCCTTCGACATTTAAAGCGTCTGCCATCAAAGCATGAGTAAACATCTTCTACTTTTTATACGTCTTTCGGCCTAATAGGTAAATGATCATAGTATGGAAGCGTCAAAAGGTGCACCTTTACCCGTCAGCCTTCAAAGCAAGAGTGAACGTAGGCATATTCTAAGCACGCTCGTTCCGTCATAGACCTCATCCATCGCGTGACCAAAGACAAGAGCAGGCCCATTCTGCAATAAAAAAATAAAAATAAAAAAGATGCCCATCTAGTATACTGTCACTGTCAAACAATAAAATAAACCTAAAATATTGAGTCATATAAGTTTTGTGCTCGCATTATGATTCAAGTTTTCCTTATTGGTCATCATACTAATACTATTATTAAGCATGAACACGAAAGTTTTGCCCGTTTTATCGCCAACTTACAGCTTAGCCAAGTGACATGATTTACTTACCTCGGATTAGTGTAGTGGCTTGATTGACACGGGACGTTAAAACAAAGTTTGTTGGCTAATCCTTTTATTGGTCGAAAGTGTAGGAGGAGGCAATTTATTGGTGACATGAAATCGCTGTAGGTATATGTACGTCTTCTCGGGTTCTATTTCTTTCGCTTTTCATGCATTACGTTTCTGAATGCATTCATTCAAATGCATGCATTGCTTTCAGCAGCTATCGTTGAACAAGATCGTGTTCTAAGCTATAAATATAGGTAGCTACATAAAATTGGGTACAGTGCCATATAAATGACATAAGAAGCCTATAACGTTCCCACTGCTGGGGCACAGGCCTCCTCTCTTTTTGAGAGGGAGTGGGCCGTAATGCACTTCGCAAGCCCAGTGCGGGTTTGTAGATGTTACATGTTTTCGAAATTTTGGTTCTAGGACATGGCGTTTCCTTACGATGTTTTCCTTCACCGGTTTTGACAGCAGTGGTGATGTATAAATTACACAAAGTAAAGCACCTGCCTGGGTTCGACCCACAACCTTCAATTCGTAAGTCCGGGCTACTTACCACACTGGACCACCACTGCTATCATATAAATAACTATATTAAAATCTTTATAAATTAGAATATAATTTGTTTTTCTTCTGTGTTTCGTATTTTGATAATCTAGATAAAACCATTTCAGCTTTCAGGCACTAAGTCAGTCAGTGTTTACAAAAGTAAATACAACATTATGTAATTACGTCCACAAAAACTCAGCTTCATAATTTTAAAATTAGGACATCCTTTTGAAATGACTAAAAATATTCGCTGTATAGAACTCATTCATACTACGCAAGCCCCAACTCACAAAGAATTTGAGGTTATTTTTCTCATTTCAAATTCTACGTGCGAGGAGTGGAATCGTAAAAAGCGGATTATAGTCGGTGTGCTGGCATGGCGGATAGAATTCGTGAGAATAAGCCGAGTCGGCAATATGGGCTGCTTTATTTACCCGTAGCTACTAAGCTGCATATAATGAAAACGCACTGTCGCGGGGCGTCAAACGACGACGAACAAGTAAAAATGTCTAGTCATAGCTGTGTGAACCGTCGTGATACTTGATTTATTTTTAAAAGTCTTTTATTAGCTTCTCTAGTGACTTTATAAAAAGGTTTTGGGTTTTGTTACAATGAAGTACCTATGTCATCAAGCTATGGACAAAATTGTCAGACTTTAATTGGTTGAATACGAGGCTTTTGGCTAATTTGTATGTGTGTCATTGTCTTTTTTTTTAATGTGCGTTTAGTTTGTGCCGAATAAACAATTTTTCTTTATTCTTCTTCTCTAAGTAAATGTAGTTTCTGTTGCTTGAAGCTATTTTACTTTACAACTCACTGTTAATAGTATTAATATTTACCGAGAAAAACCCTGAAGTATGATCCCGTTTTGATATTATAACTTGTTGCTAATGGAAATGGTACTATGGGAAATAGATGAATTTTATTGAGCATATAGATTTAAATGAGGCTGTAACAATTAATGTAAAGGTTTTTTCTACAAATTCACTGTAGTTACATTTTATGTGTGTGAAAGGTATTTTAAACCCACATAACCAGTACGTTGAACGGAAAAGCTTGTAACAGAAGTGGAACATTAATATAATTTACAGATTACAAACGCATATAGCAAACACAATCAAATTTATTTTATGAAGCCTCGTTTATGAGCATGTAACACGTATTACTGTTTTACGTAATGCATAATTCCCCATAGACATGCAATTGCAAGCGCTCCGCCTATTTAACTTCATGATAACATGATTTGTAATTTCATGATACGCTCGAATGTGGAGTAACAGGTTATGTTTATTGTTTCTGATAGTGAAAACTATAATTAGCATGCTAAGTGAATGTGGTTTTATACTAATTTGTTCAGTTTTTCCCTTTTTAATATTGTTTAGCATGTTATTTGTTATTTATTGCGCGTAAGTTAGGATTTCCCAAACAATTTAATATGGTTATGGTAAAATTCGATTCAAGCAAGACAAAATAACTTCCAAAACCAATATTCTATCTTCCTTAAAATGTTCATTTCCTCGAATACAAATCCAAATTACGTGCCATAGTTTCCGGCATCATTGCCGCAAGTATCAAAACCGCAAGCTCGCAGTAGTTCATCCTCGTTGTTGCTTATCCGTGCACGTCGCGACTTGTCACTTGTCGCACGCCATGTCGACTCCCCACTCCCGACTACTGCGATCCTGAAACCCTATAGGGGTTTTCCTGTCCTTTATTCAAAATGTCTCTATGTCTAATTGGAAGAAATTGTCTCACAAACTGACGGTACAATTGGGGAGGTAATAATTACCACATTCGTTTCGTTATTTTTGTTGTAGTTGTTTCTCGTGGTTGTGAAATTAGAAATTGTGCGGCGCGCGGCGGTTGGTGGTTATGACTTTTTTTAATATTTTGTTTCAGGGAGTCCTCCCTCATAACACTTTTGTTTCTAAAGGGATACAGCAATTCTACCTTAGGGGTGACGATAAAAGTCTAATACAGGAAATTTTCAGTCAGTTACAAAAGATATCTGTTGTTCATTTTGACCGCTTAGGTACCTACCTATTGCACTTTTCTATGACACATCACATTTTTTTTATATTGGGCTAAAAATGTCTACGCTAGAACCAATTATGCTCAATTTATGGTGACAGGACCCGCACTGGTTAATTTTTATTTCCTGTATAATTGCGCACATGCTCTCATAGTTTCATCCCAGGAAATATTTACTGAACAGCAAATCTTGTCATAGCATACGAATGAGCAAAAACAAAGCAAAACGTTGTGAAGCAATACAATTTTATATTCGTCCATAAATCGTTTGTTCTTATTCCGACAAAGAGCTCCCAACTATTGTGAGTCTCATATCACTTCCCATAAAAATGTTTTATGTTAGTGGCTAATAAATGACGTCGGCAAATTCAGTAAGACAATAATATGAGGAGGCTCTGCATCCGTTTCTTTTATTCCCTCCCTCCCCTAGTAATCATTGTTTCGGCTGAGGGGCGCCAAACCGACAGACGGCTACAGCTAATATCCCCTTGTTTTCTCTTTGCCAAACAGAACACTATGTATGTATGTATAATTGGAATCGCTTTACTGAATGGGTGATAAAATTTTATGAAGCCGCGTGAAATTAAAATGTACTGTATCGGTGGCCAGTAACCGCGGGGAGAAATTTTCTGTTATTTAGATTTAGTTGTGCTTTAGCGGGGATTCCCGGATACAAAACAAAATGGAAATATATTTTCGGGGTAGAAGTAGTGGATCTAATCGTCTAGTCTACATAAAAGTTCATAGCTCAAGTAGGTAAATGAACTTGTCAAAGATACATTAGGAAACCGACTATATTTGAATTAAGAATTAGAGATAATTTTCAAGCTAAGGAACAACATACTACCTAATGTCATACAAGTTAACTTCAAATTCCATTGCAACCAAAAACGTATTAGAACCTTTTTTTGTTACAAATGGTAGATAACTGATTAAGTGGCGATGGAATGTAAATTATGAGAAGAAGGCCAGTTCTCGTAATGAAATACGTTCAAAATCTAGTAGTAATCTCATCACTGCGACTACCAATGTCAAAAACTTGTCAAAAATGTAGGGAAATTAGAGGTATTTTTTGACAGATTGAGGCTGAGATCGGACTGTGGACGTTCTATAAATTACGAGAATTACCTCTCTGATCTTATGAACACTAGGTACTATAGGTTACGTTGTTTGTGTAGGTACAATAAAATGCTACCACAGGGTGAAATTAAATTCATGGGCATCCTTTTAAGGGGTCATTGTACTCATCATTATGAACAACTTTTACTATGGGACTAAACCTAAAATCGCGAAAAAAAATCAGCTGTTCCTTGCATTTATGTTCACATAACTCGTCAAAATGTAGGGACGAGCTGATTTTTTTTTCGCGATTTCAGGTTTGGTCCCATAGTAAAAGTTGGTCATAATGATGATTACAATGACCCCTTGAAAGGATGCCCATGAATTCAATTTCACCCTGTATGTAGGTATAGATCAAACAATAAACATCTGTTTCACTGATCGTATCCTGGCTGTCAGCTTGGATAACCCCATTTTTTGTAATACGTAAGTAAACGGTTCTTCAACAGACTCTCGTACCGGCACGAACACAAAATGAATATCTGCCTAACTCATTAAAATGAGATAACACCGAATTAATTTGAGTTTA
Organism: Amphipoea oculea; assembly: GCA_945859645.1. NCBI lineage: Eukaryota > Metazoa > Arthropoda > Insecta > Lepidoptera > Noctuidae > Amphipoea > Amphipoea oculea. The sequence continues at coordinate 17,487,176 of OX243862.1, forward strand.
ATCAATGTCCCACTGCACTCTTCGAACACGCAAACAACATTTGCACAAACTAATGCTTGCATTCATACCTAATCATATTATTCCCATAGTTCCGAAAATATCGCAACCTTCGCATTTTCGGTTGGTATACCTAATATTTGCAGTGCAAGTTGTGTTCGCGTGCAAGTAACTATACCTAATAATATGTGGGAATAAGTAATGAACGGTAAACCTTTAGTTTTGCAAAGTTCAACAACTCGTGGAGTAAAATGGTTTCACACGTGGGTCAACTTGCTTAGGGCGGTTTTGCACTACGTCCGATCCAAATCCGAGGAATGCCGGGTCCGAAGTGACCAAAACGCGCCTCAAAGAGATGTCAGCACTAACTGAGGGGCTCCGCTAGGACCGATGCCTGCCGGGATCGCGGGTTGTTCGAAAGAGATACCGTGGCCCCTAGCACAGGCAACTGAAGGAACACGGGTGGGTTTTAGCCAGTAAAAGTCTGACACGCCCTCTCGCTCCGCCCAGAGCGGAAGAAGTTATTTGATAATTTCCCACCCAAAAAAAAAAAAAAAGTGACCATAGACCTATTTGTATGCGCAACCCGCGCACTAGATCCGAACTCTATCCGTCATAATTTAGAACATTCCCAATTCGGATTGAAGTCGGATTCGGATCGGATGTAGTTCGAAACCGCTCTTAAAGTTTTCTATTAATTCATCCACAGCAAATATTTTTATAGTAAATTTGGTCCCTGAAAATTTGATCTCGCCTGATGGAGGGCGATATATGAGGTCTCGTATGGAACGAGCGTGCCCAGAAGATGCCTGTTCACTCTTGCTTTGAAGGCTGACGGGTTATAGGTGAACTTTTTGACGCTTCTTTTCTATTATCATTTACGTACTAAGCCCAAAGACGTATAAAAAGTAGAAGTAGGGATTAATAAATCGCCTGTTCATACTACAGTTCTCCAGACCAAATTTCGGCCATGACGACCAATCTCAGCGGAGCTTCTCCTTCGGCGCGGGAGATATTATAGTGCACAAGTGTTTGCGCAGACACAGGTGCAATCTCTCTTACGTATCGTAAAATTATTTTACATTATATATTACTAGCTGCGCCCCGCGGTTTCACCCGCGTAAATGTCGATCCCGTGGGATTATCGGGATAAAAAGTAGCCTATATGTTAATCCAGGGTGTCAGCTACCTCCATAAAAATTTTTGTGAAAATTGGTCTAGCCGTTTGAGCGTGAAGAAGTAACAACACACACACTCACAAACTTTCGCCTTTATATTATAATATTAGTGTGAATAGTGTGAATGTGAATTGTATATCTACCATTATCTTATAATGACTAGAAAAACATGCCACAAACTATGCATGTCATAGTTTCTACAGCGCCTAGATTCTGTTGATACGAAAACAAGATGAACTTAATTTTGAATATTCTATATAAAACCGTCAAGTGCGTAAGTACAAGTACAAGCTTGGCGGACGGATTAGGTAATAGTTTGTTGTTATTAGCAGACAGGAAGACGCCACTTCTTGACGTAACCCCTTTGTTGCCTTTTATGACACCCATAGTACCAACGGTGGACTGGTGGTGAAGAGATTGTCTATTTTGTTGCAGGATCCACACAAAATAAAATGTAAATACTTAGACGTACAAAAGTGTTCCAAAGGAGCAAAACAAGCGAAGTGTTACTTCTTAAAGCACCATTTATGAAAAACGGTGTGAGTTATTATTTATATTCACTCCAATGAAACGTGAATAAGGAACGAAGTCCTTTAACGTGGCTTGTGTTAAGAGTAAGTTGGTAGATATCACGTTACGAAAAACCATTATGCACATAGAGAGATAATTTTCCAAATCTAAGATGGCAGCTGCGAAAACTTTCAAATTTCACGGGTGTCGTTTTCACAGTTTTTGGGGGTGCTTAAGCCGATAGCCAGGTCAAAATGAAAATCCAAGATGGCGACAATTTCACGAGAGCTCCTAAAACTTATACTAGATGGTGTTAAAAACGCGTATTATATTCACACACACTCTCTCTCTCTGTGTCTCTTTCGAGTGTGTATGTGCGTATGAGTTTCGGGTAAAGAACTTCATTCCTGATGAGGGTCCCCTGACTGCATCCGCTTTTTTATTCTTTCTAATAGGATTACATTCTCAAAGGTTTTGTATACCTAAGCCCAAAAAAGTAGTCACAGTGGGCCAACATTATTTGCAGGTTTTAACTATTGCAAGCATTTTGTCTCAGAGTACCTATTATATTAAATCTAATTCCATCAAAAACACAGCATTAAATGCCGTTTACTCTTCAAAGAAAGCTAAGGCAATAAGACTGCTTGATTACGCTCAACTTTTCTGAAAGAAAACTAAAGAAAAAGAAAAAACCTAACGTATCTAGCATTAACATAATGGTTCAATACGATAAGTGAATTCACTTGATTGCGTTACATAGAATCAAATAAGTACACACCATTTATAACTTCGAATAAAAGTTTTGTATTTTCTTAAAACAAAATGGAGGAGAGGTTGACGAATTGATCGAGAATCCAGCCAAGGGTAGTCAGAAGTCAAAGCTTTAAGTGAGCTTGCATTTAACACACCACTATTCTTCGATAAAAACGATTTTTGTTTAGAGGAAAGCTGAGATAGGTATACTTAACCCCTCAAGCGTCAAGCACTTTCCCTTATGTACACCAAGTGTACATAAGGGAAAGTGCTCGAAACGTCAACGGTACACCAAGTGTACACAACAGTGTCATTGTTAAAACAATGACTTTACTGCCCCATTCAACTACTCCGACGCGTCGGGTGTTTCGACAGGTAGGCGGGCAAACGTGTGAGAGGTTAATACCTATATCATCTTAAAAGAAAACTTCTCGATCATTTGTCTCGCAGTCGCAGGTAATAAAGTGTCAGTGCGCTCATTTTTTTTTTTCTATTATTTTTTTTTCCTTTTTGTACAAAATAATTGTGTAACGACTCTACTTTCAGATTGTTCACTTAGTAGGTAATAATAAGAAAATGTTGTATTTACCTATAACTGTTTGTTACATTTAGTTTTGTATTTTATGTTGTTTCCTGTGATTTCTGTAGTGTATACGAACGTTGGTGAATGTAAATAAATAAATAAAAAAAGTATATCTCTTTGTCCCTATTTCCTACTCATCAACCTTAACAATTACCACCGGACCAGAGTCAGAAAAAATAATTGTGAAACAAGATGACATCTATACCAACTGCCAAAGAATGACAACTGAGATTTGAACATACGGACAATTTAAGTTCGAAATTAATTTCTCTGACTTTACCTAATTGGTAAGAAGACTGATCAATGCATGACAAGATTCTCTATCTAATCAACGACATAAATCTTCACAAACCCACAAAAGATAATAGAAAAGCTCCTTTATCGAGAGCAGACAGCAATTCAAGAATTATTACGCCATTAAACTTTTATTTTCCGAAGAAACTAACCCACTATCTCCGTCCTTCAGATTCTGACACATGGAACAAAGTTGCTTTCGCATGATTCAGGCACTTTGTCACTCCCGGTTCCATTGTTAGACCCCCCTCTAGCTTTAGTGAGATTGGTTTTACTCTTTTGCACCTAAAGTTATTGTTCTAGGGCCACACGTCATTATTCAACGTCATATATCTCAAATGCTAGCACTTCGAGGGGAGCGAAAGTGTTTTCCATTCAACATTGATCCTCCTTTGTTTTAGAGATTGTTTTGGTAAGATGAACAGTTAATACATTTGTTTCATATTTGTTGCTTTTGAGGCATGTTCAAGACACGGATATATCAAATGCACATAAAAAATGGATTTTGAGTTGATACGTCATACGCCTATATTATTATTTGCAGTATCTTTACTCAAAAAAGAGACGTAAATAAAAATTCGAACATACAACGTTATCCTTATAACGTCATTCATCGTCAACGTCAACCTCACCAGAATTGTGAAGTCCGTAACAGATATTACTCGTACCAAATCTAAAATAACAACTCACACCACTATTCATGAATAAAAATCATCTATGTATGAATAATAAAATCGTATACGAAACCTAATATCGTTCTCTACATAGCTACGCAGGTGGTACATACAAGGTGGATGATAAAAATTCAGTGCACATCGCGAAAAAATCTCTGAGTGAGAAAATATCCAAGATTCCATCCCCAGTGTTTGCTCTTGGTGGTTAAGCTGCATCTAATGAAATCCCCTGTCAGTATACCCTTGCACCATATCTTAATTCGATCATGTAGTCTTGATACTTTTTAAATTATTATTTTGTAGGAAAAATAGATTTAGACTCGTTTCTGACCAATTGGCCGGAGAAGGCACAACATATGGAAAATAGTAGAAGCTTGTGGGAAAACTTTTCCCAGTAGTGGAACAACCATAGGTAAACAAAACAAAGAAAAATGAGTGCTGTTGTAAAAGTAGTAGGCCCACTACAAGGAAAAAAGTGAAATTGAAATAGAACCATCAATGTTGTAAAAGTAAATGAAGTTGTAGTATGTAGAATTTTAAATGGTAAAAGACTTAATACGAACATGAAATTCTGTTTGGCTTTGCCTCAACAGTAAAGCCACTTACAACGCAATATACTAATAAAGAGTAGGTACTAAATATGTAAATTTAAAGCTCTGTAAGCAACGAGAATGTTGCTAGTTGATAAAATTGCAACAGGTTAAAATCCCGAAAATCAACTGACATAATATCAATGGAATAATAAACCGTTCATGATCTCAAATAATTTTAACTTTGGTGCCCTTATTCCAAAGTATCAAGACATTTCGTCCCCTCTACCAGCGCAACGTGGACACTGAGCATTTTCAGTGTTGTTACGTTTGGCGTCTATTTTTGGGGCGTTATTCCGGACACGAAGACACTAATCTTTCTTATTTCATAAATATCCATTAACAATATCATTTATTTAGGGAATATTAGGGGCATGCTGATTAGGGGATCAAGGAAAATATTGTATTAACAACACCTTGACACTTTGAGCAGTGAACTTTAGCTAGCTATAGCTTTGTAAGGCGGTGGGGAAGCCAACAATGTCTACATTTTCATTAATTTTGTTGTTCTTTTAGAAATCAATAAATTAAGATTGGTGATATTAAGCAAACAAAAGATAAGGGCGTAATTCAATCAAGGCTAACAATTCAAACTTTTGTGTGGCTAAGGGTGCTTCCTAAGAAATCTTCGTGCGTAGCCAACTGTACATATCTTTGAATAAAACCCCCTCTTCAATTGAACAATGGGACGGTTCAGCCTAGTGGACAATAACGCTTGACCAATTTTCTTTTGTGCGAATGCCTACGATTGGAGAATATCAAACGGGGTGCCCAGACGGTGCGCTGATTGAGCCTCTTTTTTGTTGAAAAACCATTGATTTTGAGAAATTCACTGAACAATATTACAGGGTAACAGCCACTTTGAGAAGCAGAATGTGTGATACACGTGTGACTTTTGAATTTTACGAAGCGATGCTCGAGAGAGGCACTTAGAGATATTTTGAATTCGCTTAGCTCTGTCATTTGCAACAAATGTGCTGTTAAACCTTTTTTATTGAATTCTTATGTTGAGTTGGAATATTCTTTGGATGCTAGTAATGTAACTTTTTAACAAGTCTCAACTACGAATAGGTGCTTAACATTTTTGCTACACAAATAGAAATATCCAAAAAACTGTAGAATTTGATCTCAGACCAACAAAATGTTTCATTAACCTCACAAAGACATACCACCAATTAGTACCTGTATTCGCTCACATATGTCATTATACTAAAAAAAGCTAAGAAAAATCCCTAGCGTATAATACTTATTTTGTCCAGTTTACGCAAGATCCTGACTCCTGAAACTTATTAATTAATAAACTATAAAATACGACGATTATAATAATATAACAATCATTACTGAACATTTTCTTTGACTGCCTAGACATTCGCCCATTGCTCCACCAGACATGTCCTTTGTACAGAGATTCTAGACCAGATACACTCTTCAACCCGTTTGTATTGATATACCCTTTCTGTAACACCCTGTAGATAATAAACCAATCGAACAAAAATCCACTCCTGATCCCAGTATATTGTAAAAGGTGTATAATTACACACGGCGGCTTGCTCACCCCATCGCCTCATCTTGGAGAGCAAGTTAAGCCTTGTCTTGGCAGATATCAGCAAGCGTCTTAATTGGCTTTTATGCCGTACTGAACACCTTAACACAATGGCGAGGGAATGGGAAATTAAGTCCGTCAATTACTGGCTGTGTCATCTCTGTGGTAGATTTTGTTTTGTATAACTGATAGAAGAGTTTTTGTGTGAGATTGACTTTGCTGTCCATACGAGGCTTAGTATGTATGAGTTATTAGTATGTATGCTTAGTGTATATGAGAGGCTAGTAGCTAAATAATAACAGCCGCACAGGTCGATCGATCAGGTTAAGCTACGCTTGCCGCGGTTGGTCTGTGGATGGGTGACCATCTTTACATACCGAGACCCCTCCGTGCCTCGGAAAGCACGTTAAGCCGTTGGTCTCGGGTGTCATTCGTGGATCTTTGACAGTCGCTACGGGTAGTCAGAAGCCCGAAAATCTGACAACCAATCTTACCAAGTGGTATTGTATTACCCAGTAACTGGGTTATGGAGGTCGGGTAGCAGTCGCTCCATGTAAAATACTGGTATTCAGCTGCATCCTGTTAGACTAGAAGCCGACCCCAACATAATTGGGAAAAGGCTAGGCAGATGATGAAGTCTTCACCTAGTTTAGATGATGAAGTGTTTTTTAAGCCTTGTGGCTTAGTACGAGTATGTATGTTTTTTAGTAATTGGCATGGGTCATTAAGGATTTTAACTTTACACGAAACATTTCCGAATAAAAATGTTTTATCTTAGATTTTTTTGTCAAATGTGTATAGCTGGATTATCGAGTCAAGGTTTTCATAATATTCTATAATATAATTTTGTGTTTCATAAATTATTTATACTAACTGAAATCTTTGCTAAGTTAATGTCAGAATGAAAAATTTCCCGTTTCTAACATACCCTGATAACGAGGTCGCAACAAAAGATTCACTAACAAACCGGTTAAAAAACGTTCCATTGAACAAATAGCCTTCGGAAAGCACAATCAATTTTCAAAGGAAACAATCTTTCGCCAACAAAATAGACTTGCCAACCTACTTTCCAAGAATTCGATAATTTATAGCCGCAAATAGAAAATAACTGTTTCGGCGGTGAGCCATCTAATTTCCAACATTGTAGCTCCGTGTATTTATTTCCGTGGGCTTTGTTCTTCTATCCGCGAATTACACTGCGGATCCGCGACTCGCCGAATGATTTATACAAGCCACGCTCATCCCGCTTTATTTACGACTACCGTTCTACAGAATAATTACAGGGCGGTATAAACGTTCGCAGATGTAAAAAGGGATTACCCTTTAATGATTACGGCGTAATTGCGCAAAGAAAGTTAAGAGAAAAAAAAGGCTTTATTCACCTCCTGAGCTCGAGTTAAACGTTGAAGCACCGCTAAGTTTAAACGAATAAAACTTTGTTATTTCAAGTAGGGGCTTTCCTCCTCTTTTTAATTTACAGAAATTATTTTAGAAGAGTAAACCAATTTAATATTTCCGCACCAAAGCTCGCAACGCCGAAAAATATAAACATTTTCTACATGCGTTAACAAAAACAATGGAAGAGCGATACCCAAACATTTCTGTTTATGTTTCCCACAAAAAGATAAAAAAAAAACTTTAGGTACCCGGTTGGCCGCATTCAGCCGGTTACCGGGTAGCCGGGCATTGTTAGCGCGATCAGGGTCTATTCATGCCTCCCCGGGTAAACGGAAAGCTTGAAAACATTCAAATTAGTCTATTGTGGTTTATTTTTCTTGCCATCGAGGAATAAATACGGCCGAAGTTGATAAAGGTCAATGTCATGAATTAGGTTTTAGGCTCGTTTAAGGTTGGTCATTATTTTCGCTCGATGTCTGGGTCTGTGTTCTTTATTTTGATATATATCGTGCCTAACTATGATAAATGGTTCCGACCTAAACGTATTTCCTTCAATGTAAGTTATTCTTTTCGTATAACTATGATTTCCACTTACCTCCCTAAAATAAAACCAGAACTTGTGTACAGTCACGAACATAAGTATGTTTATACTTGGCTTTATTCAAAGGCGATTTTCTTCTTTAATTTTGAATTAAGTTTTATATATTATTACGAACATAGTATTTTCGAACCCATAGGTTTATAGACAGTGTCGTATGTAAACCTTGCATTCGTTATTTTACGAAAAAATCGCAATTGAAAGTTGTTAAGTGTTGACATATTAGTGCTCGTGACTGTACTTTATCCGTTACACTTTTTATCAGTAAAATATTATCATGTTTGAAATGTTGCCAAAACCAGGTATAAAATGTAAAGCCCGTTAATTATTAAACATTCAATCTGCCTAGCCATTTCCCAACCATATTGGGGTCGGCTACCAGTCTTTTTTTTATTATTTGAAATGGGCTTGCTCTTGACTCTAGTCTAGGCCAAAGGTGACAGAGATAAAGTCGACGATGGAGCGAGCTTACCCAGAAGAAGCCTGTTCACTCTCACTTTGAAGAGATTCGGTCTAACCCGATGCAGCTGAATACCAGTATTTTACATGGAGCGACAGCCTCTCGGACCTCCACAACCCAGTTACTGGGTAACACGATAACCTTTGTAAGACTGGTTGTCAAACTTTCGGTCTTCTAACGACCCGTAACGACTGTAAAAATCCAAGAATTATAAGTTTGAACAAAAATCCAAAAGCAGAACCAGATTTCCGAGACAGTAACCCGAAAGCTTCAAAAGAAAACTATTCCCAAAATCCGCCAGCAGGAATTGCAACACCTAGGAAACAAAGCAAACCAGTTTCCCAGCGATTTCACTCCCAAACCCCGGCAGAAACATTCGAAAATTCGAAATAAGCCAAACATTTAAGCAAGCAAAATTCATTGCTTATTTCTATCTATTGAAAGAAATTCCATCGGAGTTTGCAATTCATAGCGGGCGCGTCGAGTGCATTAGCTCCCGCAACCCGACGCGGGAATGTAATCGTATTTGCATTATAAATTTGTACGTACACCTAATGGCCTCCTGCAAGCCTGCAACTGAGAGTAAACAAACCGCGAGCAATGAAAACACTTGCGGTATTGGGAGTGATAGAACTTTGCCGTGCGACAGACGCTTGCATCGTTTGACTAGCACCTAGGCACCTAGTGCCATTCGGACTTGAGTTGGCCGGTCAAGTTTGTGTGTAAATGAAAAGTAACGTAACTATGAGCCTTTTTAATAACGTTTTTATGGAAACTAAATTTGTTGTGTGGTAACTAGTCTAAATGACTAGACATCATCATCTTTGCTCCATGTTTACATCATAAATGGAACCTCTGTGCAAAATGTCAGTTTTCCAGGACCAAGGGTTTGGGCTGGGCGTTGATGCGTCAATCAGTAAGTGAATCAGGATTTTTGTTTTATTTGTATTGATATAATTAAAATGTAATGAAATATTTGTAAAACGGGGATTTTACCAACCAGTCAGAAATCTAAAACCTGAAAAAAAAAAAAACAATGTAAACTATGACAAAGACATTTTTTTCAGCGCTCCAAATTCAAAATGATTCACCTATTCAAGACGATTAATGTCCTAAAGGAAAACTTAACAAATACTAAGTACTCCTGAAGACCTTTTTGCACAAATAAAGTAGATTAATGAGTAGTAAATGACTAGTAACTATGATAGCAGTGTAATAATTAATCATTAATGAATATCTTGAGACTAACAATTGGTGAAAAATTTGTAAACCTTCTTGGCAATGTCTATTGTTAGGTTTTTTTATCATCGAAAAAGTAAAGATAGCGCCATCCACGAAGACGCGCCCCACTCTTCTTCCTAATAGCTTACAGTACAAGTGTGTAACATTCCGCTAGTGTTTTAGTTTTGTCGATACACAGTAGGTAATTACTTATTAGTGGGTAATTAGTGTGTATCAAAAAACTGAAATACTAGCGGAATTAACTAGCGATGACCACTAGCGATTAGTAAGAACAGTGGGGCGCGTCTTCGTGGTTGACATTATCTATAATTAACTGTGTCTCATTAGTGACAGTTGAACTAATAAGTATTGGATTGTGTGATGGTTTAGGTGATTATGGCTTTCACTTAAACAAGAATAGAATACTCTTTATTATGTACACCATATAAATTACAGACATAAATATAGAAACTCAATCAATCAAATCAAATCAAAAGTCATTTATTCAAACTAGGCTGAGAATTAGCACTTTTTGAACGTCAAAATTACGTTAGACAGTCCCCCAAAAACGCTCGCCTTTCACCACCTTTCTTTCTTTTCTTTCTTGAGATTCGGATCGGATGTAGTGCAGAACCGCTCTTAGGGGTTGATCTTTGCGAAAGTTTTTCTAAATTTACCTTAAGTTCATCAAATCCATAATTATGACTTAATGTATACTCCAGTCCATTACGGATTTCCTTTTTACGATAAGAGGTAAAGCAGCTAACTATCTTGATTTGATGATGAATCATTATGTTCCAAATCAAAGTCAAATCATTTATTTCAAATAGACACATTAAAGGCACTTTTAAACGTCAAAAATTATAATAAAACGAAATTGATTCTAGTCGCTCCTTCCAAAAGGGGAAAAATGGGCAAGAAACTCCACCGTTACTCTTTTAAAATGTTTTACGAGGTTTTGTATACATTAATTATGTAATTATATGTGAAGATGATGCACCTAGAATAAAATTAGTCTACCGCAAAAGGTAAAAAGAATTAAAAATAAAGCAGTGACAGGTAAATCATTTTTGTGATAGATACATGGTGCTTACATATTCACAAATATTGTAAAAGTAGATGATTTTCATATAATTTTTGAAGTGAAAACTTCTTTAGCGGCGTTGAACACTTTTTGTAATGGGTAAAAAATGTTAAACTCGCGTCAGGGCATCGCGTCAGGACACGTGACCGTCAGGAGAGATTTCCCCCCCCCCCGCCCCCCATCTCTTTCTACGGCGGCGCCAACCGAAGTGAACCAAGTGAGACACGATAATGGATGAATGGATGGATGGATGGATGGATGGATGGTGATGGTGATGGTGATGGCGATGGCGATGGTGATGGCGATGGCGATGGTGATGGCGATGGTGATGGCGATGGTGATGGTGATGGCGGTGGCGGTGGTGATGGCGATGGTGATGGTGATGGCGATGGCGATGGTGATGTGATGTGATGTGATGTGATGGTGGACGCGGACGCGGACGCGGACGTGGATGGACAGCTGATGGCTCGACCGTCTGTGTAGTAGCCACACTGCTGTGTATTCGTAAAATTCGTGTATATAAAGTGTTTCAAAAAATGGAAATTGAACAAAGTGACGCAGAAATAGTGAAAAAAACTTAGTTATATTAATTAAATTAATAATTGATTTATTTCAACGTTAATATTCAAGTTTTCACTTCTGCCGGCACTCCCGGAGTGCAACCCGTCTTTTTTTCTTCTGTTTCATTATGACGATCACTATGCTAACATAATTTTACTTATTCATTGTACAATTAATGTTTGGCGAGAGTTATGAACCATAAGCTAGGATAATTATTATGACAACGATAATACTGGATTACGACTGCGTAATATGGACATTACGTGTAAATAAACAATGGAATGAATGTGTATTTTAATGATATTTCAAGCAATAAAATGTAAAATTCTGAAAATAAAATAAAATTGTTATTTTGTCTGTGGTCTATCGGTATTTGACGATGATCATGAAGACTTAGGAATAAATTGGTTTTGATGAAGAGTTTGCAACTTCAAGAATACATGAAATGAAATTGTTTATTCTGTAAATGGGATGTCAGAATCAATTTTACATGTTATATTACAAAAAAAAAAGCTAGATGGACTCGATATTCCGATCTGACTACCCCTGAGAAGAAATGGCGAATCAAACTCAAGGTTCAAAGTCTCTTTTAAAGTTCAGACATAATCTTGGTCAAATCATGTGAGGACAATGTAGATTAGTACCTGAAATTATGGTATTCTGGTATTTTGAGGAACGTTTTGTCTCTCTCTCTCTCTCTTGTTAGTTACTAAAATAGTTAAATAATCCTATTTATGCATATGCACGCTGTTTTAAAGACTACCATTCTTCTGCACTTACTTCCCAAAAGAAACGGCTTCCTTAAAGACTAACCAGAAACCTCGCAAAACACAAAAACACAAAAACACCATCTTCCCAGAAACTGCACAAGAAACCATGTCCATGTCAAAAGGCCATAAGATCCCACAAGAATATAATGTCAAGCTATTTAAACATAGTCGGAGCTGATAGTTAAGCCATGTCATTCGAACAATACTTGCTCTCAACCTGTCGAGAAATATAATGTTGTGATGATGCCTGACGACGATAAACACAAAACAATAATAAAAAAGCGAATTGATTTAATAAGAGACAGTAATTCATCTGTGAATACTGGATTAAAGACTTTGAAGACGACCACTTGTTTACACAAACTTGAAAAGCTTAGGAACCATTATAACATTGAACACAAAATCACCAAGATACAAGCGATGCTTAGTTTGTGGCTGACCGAATCCGTCACATTGTATTTTTCTTTTTTGATGAATAAACTTATTATTATTATATACTAGCTGATCCGGCGAACTTCGTATCGCAGTACTTTAAGTATTCTGTGGTATCGCCTCAAACGGAATTAACCTTTTGAACGTCAGAGTATAAACGTATCGCCGTACCGTACCCCTGACGCCAGGCCACTTTAACAAAACAACACACGCACACACTTAAAACAACAAATTTCTCGATATTGGTGGTTTATTTATATTAGTTTCATGCAATACAATATAGACGGAAGCTTAAACTTTTAAATTATTTAAATAAAAATACACAAAAGTAATGATTACATTGTTTATTTCATAATATGGTGCGACCCGTGCGACGTGTATTTTGTCATACATTTGTGACGTTGGCGTTCAGGGTAAGATTTCGTTTGTCACATATAAGTGACAATGGAGTTCAAAAGGTTAATAAGAATCCTATGTATGAGAAAATGAATTATCTTCATTTTTTTTTTTTGGAATTTTCTCCATGCTTTAATAGTTAGTCTGCTATTCGGGGCAGAGGCAAATCCAACAAATCCAAGATCATAAAAATCGGTCCAGCCATGGTGTAATTAACCCGACTTTGTTTTATTTATATATAGATAAATAGATTACCATTTTCCTAGAAACTGCACAAGAAACCAGCTCTCTCTCTCAAATAGCTATATAAGATCCCACACGAATATAATATCGAGCTATTTATAGATGGCTCTGGTAGTTAAGCCATGCCATTCGCATCGTCGAGATTGTTGGCACAGGGCGGGTTGCGGTCAGCCCCAAGCCCGCAGCCATTTTACAAGTGGTTGTTACGGTGCTGTATTGTACACATCGTATAATTAATAATCCTTGAGATAGTCCGTTATTATGGACGGTTACAGCTTGGGAATTCAAGTTCAGTGAGTACGGTAGAAATAATTGTACTGTTTGTGACTTCTCTGGGTGTTCAAGATAGATAATGTTCTGTATTTTTATAAAATCACTAGCTTCTGCCCGCGACTTCGTCCGCCTGAAATTTCACCCTCCTCCCATTCACCCTCTTAGGGGTGGAATTTCGAAAAACCCTTTCTTAGTGGATACCTAATCTTCACAAAGAACACACTCTCCATATTTCATGTCTCTAAGACCAGCGGTTTAGGCTGTGCGTTGATGTATCAGTCAGGCAGTCAGGACTTTGAATCCATACTATTAATCACACTATCACACTAATATTATAAAGGCGAAAGTTTGTGAGTGTGTGTGTGTGTGTGTGTTTATATGTTTGTTACTTCTTCACGCTCAAACCGCTAAACCGATTTAGATGAAATTTGTTGTAGAGATAGTTTGAATCCCGGGAAAGGACATGGGATACTTTTTATCCCGATATTCCCACGGGATCGAGACTTATGCGGGTGAAACCGCGGGGCGCTGCTAGTTTTATATAAAGTATAGATAACATAATATCACGCCTTTAATCTCCGAAAGGTTAGGCAGAGTTGTACTTATAGTACACCCACATTTCAGCAATTATGATTTTAGTCTCATTTAATAGGGGGCGAGCATATTGCCATCAACCAGGCAGAAATCCAGGGACTCCGGCACTCTAATTGCGTAACAAACTGTCAATCGGAATCTGAATCATTTTGAAGCAAATTGCTAATCCATTGCTTCATAAGTTCGAAAAAGTTGTCTGCTCAACACGTAAATAACGCAATGAATGTTGTTGAACTGTCAAAATGAAATCGACTCCGATTGATAATGTGTTACGCAATTGCCCCGCGGGTAACGGTTGCTACTGAGAAATCCTTGACGGTAAAACCCAATAAAACTTTCCTGGGAATCGAACCCAGGACCTCAGTAGTAGGTACCGCTTGCGACCGCTAGTTCAACGGGGCAGTTTAGTTAAATTGTGGTAGTTTTTCGCCACATTTGAAAATAATGAAAACATTATAAATATAACCAATTCTACAAAGAAAAATATAACATGTCGAGGTGACGTGTGTAACAAAAGCGTATTATACGTTAGCAAAAATTAATTTTGAAATGCTTGTAGTACAAGTATAATAAAAAGCTGAGCTATTTATTTTAACAGAACAGTTTTTTGCACCCACACAACGTTACTGTAAATCCATACATTTCACGCGAATATATCTTCTCTAAAGAAAATTCTCTTTCATAACAAACACATTAAGTACAAACCTTGTTAGGGCCTGTGCACACCACGTTTTTTAAACGCGCCGTCGACGCGCGTTTTCGAAACGCGCGTCGCCGGCGTGCTGTTATCCTATTAAAAGTCTACAGGCTGCGTCTGACTCGCGTGCGTATCGCGTCTGTATCGCTACAAACGCGCGTCAACGGCGCGTTTAAAAAACGTGGTGTGCGCAGGCCCTTAAGGGTGGAAAAAGGTAAGACACCGGGGAAGTGTGTTTCAGAAACACTGAGGGCTCCGTATATTCGCTAACAGCACATTATGAACCTTCACTACATACATTTAATCATTATGATAGATTAATTACACAAATTCTTCTGCGCATATAAAAATACTAGCTGCGCCCCGCAGTTTCACCCGCATAAGTCTTGATCCCGTGGGGAATATCGGGATAAAAAGTATCCTATGTGCTTTCTCGGGACTCAAACTATCTCTATACCAAATTTCATCTAAATCGGTTCAGCGGTTTAGGCGTGAAAAGGTAACATACAGACATACAGACAGACAGACAGACAGACCGACAGACAGACAGAGTAAGTATGGATACACATACATAATCACCCTATAAGGTTCCCACTGCTGGGCTACCGGCATTTTTGAGAGATAGTGGGCCGCAATCCACCACGCGGGCCTAAAGCGAGTTGGTAAATGTCACATGTCTTCGAACTTTTAGTTCTAGGTCATATCGGTTCCCCACGATGTTTTCCTTCACCGTTTTGAGAGCAATGGTGATGAAATAAATTACACAAAGTAAGCCCAGATGCGCACGGGCGCGAGTTTTCCGCGGCGGAAACTTATCGCGCAATGGATTCACTGGATATTTTTCCGGACATGCGTACGTCGACTATCGCACCTGACTGGGTTATAACCAACGACCTACAAACTCGGAAGTCGAGGCTATTACCACTGGGCTACCACTATTCTGTGTATATAGTCAAAATTATTCCAATTACATTTAACAACTTTCAAGTGTGCTTTTAATTCGCCCGGGTCGTAATTAAATGTTCGAAAAAGGTTGAGCACCTGTGGCCGACTGTAGTATTTACCTATTCTACAAAAGCATAGCGATACATTCAGGCTTTCAATTCTAAAAACACAACCCTAAAAAATACAACCGACTTCCAAAAAAAACACTACAAAGTGAAAAATAACTTTAATTTCGGAAGTCGGTGTCTTTGGTTTTGTATTTACGTTTTTTGCCACCGACTTCCGAAATTAAAGTTATTTTTCACTTTGTAGTGTTTCTTTTGGAAGTCGGTTGTATTTTTGTTAAAAAGTTTTTATTTCACGATTTTTAGTGGGTCTGCTTATAATTTATCTAAGTTACAATAGCCAGTGTCAACATGCTCATCGCCTTTTACAAAATATTGCTTTTCCCGATGCAGGGAATTTAATTGTTAAGGAGTTCTCCTGGTCCACCATCAGCTCCATATTACGATTCACATCGTGGCGAGCATAAATTGCTTAGCAACCATATTAAAGTAATCGAATCGCAACCCGTAAAATACTTAGATATTATGGAGTAGTTCCGGTGGCCATCTGTGGTCTTCATCATCAGTTCCACTTCACCAAATGGTGCTTTCCGAGAGCAAATGCACGAGTTACTATAAAAAATACCCAAATCGCTATAGGTGTGCCTATAATATTTGAAGAGTTCCTTGGATTTCTCCAGGATCCAATCATCAGATCCTGACTTGGTGACTATGGGACCACTTCACAAGTATCTCCTTTCGAACAAAAAAAGAATTTTGAAAATCGGTCCACAATTGGCGGAGTAATCGCGTACCTAACAAACATACAAAAAAAAAAAAACATACCGTCGAATTGAGAACCTCCTCTTTTTTTGAAGTCGGTTAAAAACATAGCGATACGTTCAGGCTTTCAATTCTAAAAACACAACCCTAAAAACACCGTCTATTCTGTCTGTCTAAGTACATCGGAGTGTTTGCAGCGGGTGAAAGAAGCAAGGTCATTAATGCACCCTCCGAGGTACCCTCACATTCAGATAAGTAAGTAAAACAACTTTATTTGATGTTCGCGTCAGTGGACGACATCATGACACTAGGGGACGGCCAGACGTGATAAACCTTGGGTGCTAGCACTCGCTACTGAATTATGCGACCTCACATTTGCGTGCCAGTAAGAATTTAGAATCGTATGTTTTTTTTTTTTCTTTCTTAGGGGAGTTTTTATGCGTTTTGACTTATCGTTATGGTTGTTTATGAGTGAGATTTAGTTAATTTTATGTTTGTTATATTAATTTCAAGTAATTTGACGTTAAATTGGGTAAATCGTATTAGATGTTGATTTTGGGGGACGTCTATATTTTTTTTTACATTCGCTACTAATTATAGGCCTGCTCCCTATTCATAATCAGCCTGTAATGTTCCCACTGCTGGAATACAGGCCTCCTCTCGGTGAGAGGGAGTGGACCGGTATCCACCACGCGGGCCCAGTGCGGGTTGGCAGATGTCACATGTGTTCGAATTATTGGTTCTAAGACATATTTTTTCGACAGTTTCCTCACGATATTTTCCTTCACCGTTTTGAGAGCAGTGGTGATGAAATAATTTACACAAAGTAAAGCGCCTGTCTGCCGCTGCTTCGCTACCCATTCCGTGGGACTTAAACATAACTGGCGGATTGAGGGTATGTACTATAGGTAGGTACACCTCAGTCTAACCATTCGGGGATTATAGTCGTGATGGTATGTGGTACTACCAATAATATTGGATTTTTCCAACAGGAGTTTTTAAGTAGCTTCCCGTAATCTAAATTTGTGCCCGGTTTATGGCAATGGAACTGCGCCCTATTACATGGGACATAAAGATAACTCGTCAAATATGGGTGTTACCTGCTAAGGGCACACCCCTGCCTAACCTTTCAAGTAATACAGGCCATCATCATCTGCCCAGTCTTTTCTCAACTATGTTGGGGAAGGCTTCCAGTCTAATCGGATGCAGCTGAATACCAGTATTTTACATGGAGCGACTCTCCACAACCAAGTTACTGGGTAATACGAAACCCCTTGTTAAGGCTGGTTGTCAGACTTTCGGGCTTCTGACTACCCGTAACGACTGTCAAACATCCACGAATGCCAGCCGGGACCAACGGCTTAAAGTGCTTTCCGAAGCACGGAGGGGTCTCGGTATGTAGCGATGGTCACCCATCTACAGACCAACCGCGGCGAGCGTAGCTGTGCGGCTGTTATCACAGGCCCCTCCCAAGTAATACAGGTTTGATCTCATGATTATTATGTTATGTATCGAAACTCTTACCTTCATTGTAAATACGTTGTTGGTTCAATTTAAAAGATTTATTTGATAAACTAAAAACGTATTTCCTAAAAGTTTTTGCGAATACCCCGAATCCAACTAAACGCAGCAGTTTTCAACATTTAAAACCGAATATAACACAAAAATAAAACGAAATTATTGAGAAACTTTGTTTGCAAACATGCAGTGATACTTCGCAAATAACTGTACCATCTACATGTACTATCATAGGCAAAAATATGTGTACCTAGGTCGGCACACTTACATAACTGCTGGGACACTTATTGAATTCCTAAAACACAGGTTTTTATTAACCTAGCTCAGGCAGGTCGCCACAAGTTATTATGTCAGTACCAGCGCACTTTTCATAGGTAATTAAAAAACATGTAAATTAAACTAGCTTTTATATAAGTATTTAAGACCATCTGTTAAGAACTTGGTACCACTAAGTATTTTTAAGTTTATAAATGTATTACTTTGTAAAAGGACCAAAATAAATTATTATTATAATTATTATATTATTAATTGAAATTCAACAACAGTTTTCTTCCAGAGTTGATCAAACCACCTTTGTACGAAAATTAATGGGCAAAATGAGCTTTGTTAAATTTTCTTGTACAATAAATCATATTCTATCTTTCAATCTATCTATGCGGTGTTGTGCATTTGCATCTAAGCTCATTTACTTATGTGAATCATATCAATAAATGAACCGATGCTAAATGTAGGTAGGTACTATACTTGCTTTTGAAGTGAATCTACAGGATGGCATGAGACATCAACACAACTTGTTATCATGGGTTAAATACATGATTTCGAACCCTCTGCGCTAAATTTTTCGAAAGCTAAACTATAAAAAAATCTATTCAGTACATTTTGACCGCGTAGGTAGAAAAAACTTGCACTTTTCAACGAAAAACCAGTTTTTTTTTTTAATAACTGACGAAAAATTTCTAGTCTAGAATCAAGTGCTGAATTCATGGAGTTTGCGCGTTGATGTCCGTGCCACCTTGTATACATATTTTTGCTTCTGACGGTACCTTGTACCAGGTATAATTTTCAAACGTGCACGATTCCCGTGCATTAACAAAAGTACCGACGTATAACGACCTCGTGCTCCCAGCAAATGGATCGCTCGCTCGATAGCCTATTGCCATCCAAACTGAACCGACTCTGCATAGAGACAATAGTTCTTAAAGCGGCACTCACTTAAAACGTCCCATTTAGCCCCACAAAGGAACTTTTACGATTGCACTTTCTACAATATGAGTTTGTGAGTTGTCATTAAGTAAATTCTTTGTTGGATATTGTCATGAAAATGGAATTACAAGAATTTCTTACAACGATCGTAAGTTGTGGAAATTGTTTTTAATTTAGGTACGTGTAGTTTTAAAAACGAGGCATTTTTGTAGTACTTAATGGTTGTTTAGGTACATGCCGATTTCGGCCACGGTGTGAATGTTATTGTTTCTGACAACTATAGGTTATGTAGCTAATATAACCTATCTTGACTGTAAAGCTGTCGAGATCTCTCTTCCGCTGGTCTACAAAGTCATAAACAATAATAACGTTCACAATAATAAGTTACGTTAGTTATAGTCTGTCATGATATCTGAGGGGCAATTCTCGTAATTTTAAGAACATTCACAGTCTGATCTCAGTCTCAGTCTGTCAAAAAAATCCTCTAATTTCAATACATTTTGACAAGTTTTTGTCATTTGTTTTTCGCCGAGATGAGACTGCGACTAGATTTTGTAACGTTTTTTTAATTACGAGAATTAACCTTCTGCTTAAAATTCACGTTATTAAGCCGAGGAAAGTTTTATTTATTAATGGTAATCTACAGGCTACATTATTGCTTCAGTCACTTGTGTTTTTTTGTTTGTGATCCTACTTTCTATCATACTTTGTACCAATATCATAAAAGTGAAATTTGTGAGGATGGAAGGATGGATGTTTGTTAGATAGGTACTCTTTCACGGAAAAACTACTGAACGGATTTTGATGAAACTTTACAGTAATAATAGCATCAAAATAAGGGCGGGTTATTTCTTGTCCACTTGACGCACGCATATACGTCAAAAATGGCGCTAACTATCGTCAAATCAATAAAGCGTTGTTTCAAATTACAATTAAAAAACTATGGCCTTGCCGTACGTCAAATAATAACGAGTACATAATTGTTATTATTTGACGTACATATGTTATGTTAACCAACCGTTTGAAGCAACTGGCTCTAACACATAGGATACTTTTTATCCCGATTTTGCCATGAGATCGACACATATGCGAGTGAAACCGTGGGGCACTGCAAGTATTAAATAATGTAGCTGTTTGTTGTTCCAATTAAATTAAATAAAAAGTTATCTGTAGGGTTTGGTTAGAAGCACCTTTATCTAAAATCAAACCGTTAACACCTAAGCGCTCCATTGATTTTTTCAACTACCCAGTGCTACCAACTGAACAAAAACAATTTACAGAACACTTCACCCAATTTAAAAACTGTACCAACACCAGCGATGTTATATAAAATGGAAGGCCTACCCAATCTCCCAAAAATGACAAAAAAAAACGTTTTGAATGCACGATTGGAATAGGCACATGAATTACATAATTTACACGAGAGCGATGTCAGTGTAGCGTCCCAATCACTTTTCAACGGGGCTACGGCTGCGGCCGCCAGATGGCGCTCCGAAATCCGCGGTAATCCCGAATTTATTATCTGTTTGCAACCATTTGCCGTTGCGATGCAATCCGACGAATGCCACGGACGAAATGAATGTGAGCGAATTCGCACCGATACCGTATTGAAAAGCGGTTAAAATCTGCCCATAGAATATAGTGCAAGTTGCGAAAATATTTGGAATAGCAGTAAATTGCGACCGAACGAACGTAAATACATAGAAAATTGTCCATGTGCGTAGTGGGAAAATTCAATTAAAGTTTTCGTCTTTGTCAATTGCTTATATCAGAACTGAAAAAAAGAACCCAAAATTGCCAATGCAAAATAAACATTTTATTTGAAACATTGATGTGAAAAGTCCATTGTTTGATTTCCATTCGATGACAGTTGGTACAGAAAAATCTGGATAAAACTTTACGTACAAAACTTTTCATTGAAAAGGCTTTGTTAGCTAAAGCTGCTGTTTCCAAAAACATTTTACTCTATCATTGTTGGCATAACCTTCATTTATAACGCTTTGAATTTTCAACCACATATTCAACACGTTTCGTGTTATCTTTACATACTTTAGAAAATAAGTTTAAAAACTAAAACCCGACTACTGAAAAGGATGAAACAACAAAGTACCTTCCCGTGGTCGCATGCTACCATAGCTTATATGTATGCTAGTACAGTGGCATGCGACCACGGGAAGGTACTTTCTTGTTTCATCCTTTTCAGTAGTCGGGTTTTAGTTTGTAAACTTATTTTTTATTTAATTATTTTGGGGCTTATTTCCATAATAATTATATTTTTGAAATTTGCTAATTAAGCCCTTTTATTTGATACCCCACACAGCATGATTAAATTTTTTTTTTTTCGATCATGACTTTATGTCCGCTAGAGGGCGCCATATTTAATTTAATGTGGCGTCGCATAGCCTATAACTAGCGGACGATCAAGACCCTTCGAACGACACCTCATTTGTCTAATTATAACAAGGAGTTTAGAAGTTATGAGGGAACAGGTGAACATACATACATACATACATACCGGTCAAAATCATAACCCTCCTTTTTGCTTCGCCGTAGTCGGGTAAAAATTACTAGCAATTTCTAACACAAAGTACTATTATTCTCAACGACTACACTCTTCGACACTTACTAAAAATAAAGTTCCTAACCTAACGCTAGGAAAACACATTAAGGAAACTAGAGCATCCCAAGATTTTAGCAGAAACGAGATCCAAAATCCGCTAAGACGCCTCAAAACGTGGATTAAGGTTACTAGACAATAAACAGCTGAACACACTTGTAACACCACGTTTAGCAGTTTACACGGTACCTATAATAAGTGTGGCAAGTGAGATTTTAATCACCTGCATCGGGCGTGACACAGATGTGCCTGCAAATCCGCGGTAAGCCGGGACTTAGTTCACGCTGTTCATGTAATCAGGCCGGTTGAATTATCGTCCGTTTTAAATACAATTGTTTCGTGTTGTGATTCTGTTTCGTACTGAGACAATAAGGGGATCGCGGATCGATTTCTAAATCACACTAAAAGTAGGCGCAAGTTTAAGTGTGTGTGTGTGTTTATATGTTTGTTAATTCTTTACGCTCAAACGGCTGGACCAATTTTGATAAAATTTTGTATGGAGGTAAATGATACCCTGGATTAACATATAGGTAGGCTACTTTTTATCCCGATATTCCCATGGGATCGACATTTACGCCGATGAAACCGCGGGGCCCTGCTAGTTAATATTATAAAGAGAAAAAATATGTTTTCTTGTATGTATGTTACGCTTTCACGCTAAAACGACTGGACGGATTTGGATGAAATTTGGCAAATGGGTAGACCATGACCTGGATTAGGACATAGAATACTTTCATCCCGATATTTGCACGAGATCGAGACTCGTGCGGGTGAAAACGTGGGGCACAGCTAGTACAGTCTATAGAATACCTACCGTGCCCTTAAAATGTATAAGTTTTTAAAACAACTGTTACGTTCTTTTTTCTACAATGTCGTGTCTGTCTAGACATGGTTTGTTTTATTCAAATACATGATTAGAATAGAACATTATTATGTACAGACGCCAGCACATCAAGCTACCCGAAACTGTCAAATTTTCGCCATCAACTTTGAACCTTATGCTTTAGCAATGAAGGTTAAAATCTATTAAAGAAATTTGACAGATTGTAGTAGCTTGATGTGCTGGCGTCTACACACCATAAATATATAACAATACCTAATATGAATAATATGTTATGACACTGAGTATTTTAACTTCGAGCTTCGTCAAATAGGATCATAATAATATTCTAATGAAACAATAATTTCAATACAACACAAGGACATAACATTCAAGTTCAAATATTAGCTAGAGATATATATAAAACTAGCTGCGCCCCGCGGTTTCACCCGCATAAATGTCGACCCCGTAGAAATATCGGGATAAAAACTGTCCTATGTCCTTTTCCGGGACTCCAACTATCTCTATACCAAATTTCATCTAAATCGGTTCAGCGGTTTGAGCGTGAAGAAGTAACAAACATATAAACACACACACACACACTCACTCACAAACTTTCGCATTTATAATATTAGTGTGATTACGTAACGACGTATTCACGGATCTGTGTGGCAATAATGACGTCAATATTGAAGCAGGTTCAGGAATATTCTCTCCATAAATCTCAACCTACACTACGCGGAGAATGATTTATATACTTACCTTTGAAATGACTTGTAACGAAAAAACCTTGCCTAGAACATGAATAGGAGCTTTGCTTCTAAAATTTCCAACACGAAAATTGACATCTTGTAAGTTTTACTATTGAAACTAAACTGGTGACCTGTCTTTGCTCCGCAAGGGTGCAATCTATTTATGTGGCAATATGTCAAAACATCATTTTTGAAGTAAAACTTCTTTACTCACGCTTGACTTGGGGAGTAAGCTGGCGAACGCGTTACGAAAAGTGTGATCGGGCGAGGCGAACGGGAGTTGAGTGGGGGATATAAGCAAGAGAAAGCAGTGCACGCGCACATTTTCTTTCTCTCTTCCTCTCATAGCCAAATACGTTTAAAGTTTCATTTCAGTCGTGTGGTCATAAGCACACTCGGTTTTTTTTGGCCAAAGAATTTGAATTGCCATACAACGTGGCAATACTGCCAGTCGTTTGGACACTTTTCCTATTGTCAACAATGCAGACAATTTTTTTGGTTGCTAATAATACTGTCCCCTCCCTTTTTATTTTAAGACTATTAGCTTTTAAATTATGTAAATATTATACAATGTAATATACTTTCTGTACTAATTCTAAGTAAAATATTAATGCATATACACATTAATCTTTCCTTTATAAATTTTCTAAATTATGATGAAAACCGAATCAAAATCCGTTGAGTAAAAGAACAACACGGTCCCACAGATAGACACGAAAAGAGAGTTTGTTATTTTCTATTTATTATAGACTAGCTGCGCCCAGCGGTTTCACCCGCATAAGTCTCGATCCCATGGGAATATCGGATTAAAAAGTAATCCTATGTTCTCATCCAGGTCATGGTCTACCCATGTGCCAAGTTTCATCCAAATCCGTTCAGCCGTTTTCGCGCGAAAGCGTAACAAACAAACATACAAAAAATTATATAGAAGACGTAAGAGACTGTGGCGTCGGTACATAGAATCAACTGCCGAAGGGTGGCTGAATGTCACTGAAATGTGTCAGGATGATTGACTGGCATAGCAACTCCCCAGGCAACGGCTTAAGCTAGTCGCTTGAGAAAGAAGGATATAGGTTTTTTTGTATGAACATTCTATTCGTTTATGGTCCAACTATTGCTATACTTATGCTTACAAAGTAAGCATTTATAAGTTACTAGCTGCGCCCCGCGGTTTCACCCGCATAAGTTTTGATCCCGTGGGAATATCGGGATAAAAACTATCCTATGTCCTTTCCCGGGACTCAAACTATCTCTATACCAAATTTCATCTAAATCGGTTCAGTGGTTCAGGCGTGAAATGGTAACATACAGACAGACAGACAGAGTTACTTTCGAATTTATAATATTATAAATATATATATATAGTAATATAGTATGGATAGTATGGATGAAAGAACATTTAAAATTCATAACCACGAGACTTGAAAAAACTTATTTCATTCCCAACATTTCGTAAAACCAAACGTAAAACTTTCGAGCAAGATAAAATATTGAAACACACATTTTTTTAAAACTACCATTCATTTCAATTTTAAAACTCCAATATTTATGTGCTTCAGTTTTTTTTACCTTTATTAAAATCCCGACATAGTGTTTATACGATGCATCTGCGGTTCCACTCCCTTATTTCCCGATATTGGCTGGAGATGCAGTAATCCAACACCTGAGACTGTCCTGGGATTAAAACGAAGCAGCATGGCGGAGGTATGAACACCTCGCCACAAATATGTAGATACAGGTTCCTATAAGACGTCGATTGCATACTAAATTTTGTGGTGGATTATTCCTTGCCGCATGAATTATTATATCCTTACGTAGTCTTGTAGCCGTATCTACACAGTTATGTAGGTTTGTGCCTCTCCTTTTTTCAATCTTACCTTGGGTATTGTTTTCAATTATCTCTTTCAAGATTGAAATAGATAATTGAAAACGATAACAAAACAATATATACCTAATATATAGATATATATTAGCCCCCTTATTCATAATCCTATTTTATCTCTATTTTAGCTAAAATAGGTTTATAGAACGTTTGTCTTTATCTGTCACGTTGTCATTTCTGTGTGTAAGAAAGAGACAAACCCAATTTTAACTAAAATAGGTTTGATAAGTTTTATGAATAAGGGGGTAGGTATATATTGTTTATTGTTTTGTTAGAACGCACTGATATCTGGAACTAGCAGTCAGATTTTTTTTTTTTTTTTGATTGCCCAATTCTCGAGGAAGGTTGTAGGCTTAAAATTTTACATAACGCTACGACCATTAGGATTCGCCTCCTAAGGGTTTCTGACTTTCAGTCAGAAAGAACGCTAAGCGGAAACAATGTAAAAGCGCGTGAAAAATTTCACGCGGATGCAGTCACGGGCAAAAGCTTGTTGGCTTCTACATTTGAATCAAGACCCAATGACGTCACTTTAATTTTAAAGTTTGATAAACAAAAAAAGCTTGTTTGAAATAAAAACACATGCCAGCTTAAAATACTGCTGTTCAAATAATGAAAACAGTGCTGAAACATTTAAAAAGCAAACAATCGTTTTATAAATACTAACTTTTCTGCCTGTTATTCGTAATTTCATAGTAAAACGTAAGTAAAATTTTACCGTTATGTGCTTTCATGATAAAGAACCCAGATGTTAATTTCCCGAGTCGTTGTCATTGTGACAAATTAATTGTTACTCAGATGATAACAATAGGCATTCAAATTCCGAATCATGTCAATCTGCGGTCATATTTCTGAGTTTTATCCTCGTCATATTTTCCCTTAAAAATATTCGTTTGTCTGTGAAATAGTGAAAAATGTGTAATAAAGATGTTAAAAGAACCTTCTAAAGAAAACATGGAATTTCTTTGACCTCTTCCAAAATTTCCAAATTATTCTCTCAAAAAAAAAAGAAAAGATGAAAAGAGAAAAATTGAATTACTATACGAATTCAAAATCTCTGTGATGTTTGTTTGCGGCAATAGAAAAAAAGTGAATGCATTAGATGTCCCACCCCTAAAAAGGTGTCTCACACACAAAGGTGAATTTCTTGGACCCTCCGCTTGCACTACTCATGAATATTTTAGTGACGTGCTTGCGATACGTAAAGTGGTGAATATGCTCTCAGATAATATAACAGAGTTTTTCCAAATAACATAATGTACGTACGTTTCCTGGATATGGGGATACCTACAGAACAAAATCAAATAAACCTCTTTGAATATGAAAGGAAAACTGTGAATAATTTAAAAGAAATATTGTGAACTGCAGGCTCTTCTCTCAATTGAACCAGTTATCTATTCAAACGATTTTGAGCCTTATTTTAGTACTTTTTGGATGGAACTAGGTATCTCATCACGTGAACCCGAAGAAGAACAAAACTTACCGACATGGCCGCAGTGATTGCGCGAAGAAAGTGGAAATGGGTGGGCCACATAGGGCGTAGAACAGATGGTAGATGGGATAGAACAGTGGTGGACTGGAGACCGAGACCTGGTAGTAGAAGTGTGGGCAGACAGCCGATGAGGTGGACCGACGACCTGCACCCTAATTGCGTAACACACTATCAATCGGAATCAGAATCATTTCGAAGCCAATTGCTAATCGATTGCTTCATAAGTTCGAAAAATTTGTGTGCTTAACACGTAAATAACACAATGAATGTTGTTCAACTGTCAAAATGACACCTATTCCGATTGATAAAGTGTTATACAATTGCCCCGCTGTTCGAGATTGCTGGACGACTCTGGCTTAGAAAGTCAGAGAAGAAGAGTGGCGTGCATTGCAGGATGCTACTCTCAGCATTGGGTGGTGAAAGGCTGAAGAAGAAGAGGTATCTAATTTTACTTGAGGAAATCTTGATACAGAGACATATCTGCATAAAGATGTCTTTGTCTCGGTTTCTTGAGCATATAAGTACCTAATAAGTAGGTTAACTATATTGGATTTTCATTCTCATGCAAATACTGTTAGATGTGTGAGTATACATACATGCTCAGCAGATTTGTATAAGGAAGCTGTTCAAATACAGATAGGTCAGATCATATATACTTTTGTCTAAACAGACAAACATATTGGAGTTGCCTTGGGTATTGCAGAAATTCTATTTTCTGTTATTCTTGGTAGGGATAACAGAATTTGATATCTGAATATAAAATTTCAGTTTTAAAGGAAATAGACAGTCGGGAGTTTAGACAATAAAATAGAGGATTTGAAAATCTATTGTGAAGGAGAGTGTCCTGCATATTTGATTACTTTATGAGGGTGTGTTCCCGGGTAATCTTTTAAAGTATATGTATTTGAAACTAAAACTCAAAACTCAAACTCAAAGCATTTATTTCAATTAAACCACTTACAGGCACTTTTGAATCGTCAAGGGGTCGGTCAGAGATGAAGCTAGTTGCCCATTCCTAAGCGTAGGTACCGATGGAGTAGAACGGGCAAGAAACTCGATGGACACTCTTTTATATCAAAATAATATGGTTACAAAGTCTTGGTTACATAATTCATGTTTAAAATTATGCATGTGTGAACGATGCAGAACGTTAAAAGCGTCCATGATGAAACAACGAAAAAAAAACAATTCAAATATTAAATTAAATTACAATACGCCATGGCAGCAAAAGAGATGACCAGTCCGTACTGACGGTGCCCGTTCACGAACATGACATGAACATGAAGTTTTCTATAATTCAAAGACTAATTCGACAGTATTAGAGCAGTGGTGGCCCAGTGGTAACGGCCACGTCTTACGAATTGTAAGTCGTGGGTTCGAACCCAAGCAGGCACTTTACTTTGTGTAAATTATTTTATCACCACTGCTCTCAAAACGGTGAAGGATAACATCGTAAGAAAACCGGCATTACCTAGAACCAAAAATTCGAAGACGTGATATCCGCCAACCCGCACTGGGCCCGCGTGGTGGATTATGGCCTCTAACAGAAAGGAGGCCTGTGTCCCAGCTGTGGGAACATTATAGGCTGATTATGAGCGATGATGGATTGTATGGGTTGACGTCCCCACCCTATATACCAGTTAACATTTTGTTCAGTTGGAAACACTAAAAAACCACACCAATACAAGAGATCCTTGTGATATCACTTAATAACACAACCGCGGAACAATTTAACATTTTACGATTAAAAAACTGGAATTATGTGTTTGTGGCAATAACAACCCCGGTAATTAACCACTGAATACCAGGAAAATGGATGGCAAACATTTTATGTTGAAAACTCTTGTGATTTTTCTCCTTAAGCCCTCGTTATGCTGACCGCACTTCGGTTAGGTTTCATCGAATTATATTTTCATTGATGTAGTTGGCAACTGGGATAGGGATTTTGTGCTGTATGGCTCTGAATAAATAGGAAAACAAGTTAACATTTCTGTAAAATACTCTTTTATTCATAAAGAACTATCCAAGTTGGTCCAGCAGTGGTGCCGGAGTGTTGCGGTATCGGAGCAGTGGTGGCCCAGTGATAGCGACTCCAACTTACGAGTTGTAGGTCGTAGGTTCGAACCCAGACAGGCGCTTTACTTTTTGTAAATTATTTCATCACCACTGCTCTCAAAACGGTGAAGGAAAACATCGTGGGGAAACCGGCATGTCCTAGAACCAAAAATTCGAAGACATGTGACATCTACCAATCCGTACTGGGCCCGCGTGGTAGATTACGGCCCATTCCCTCTTACCGAGAGGAGGCCTGCGTCCCAGCAGTGGGAACATTATAGGCTGGTTATGTAAGTTGGTCTGGAGGAAGTTGATGGCATTTGTGATACAGGGTAATCCTAGTACGAGTGCCAAAGCACTCTTTTGACACCTAAGTGCACATCACATTATTCCAAATCGTACTTTAATTAAAGAAGTTTGAAAGTTTTTGTTGTTTTGAAGTTTTAGAATAATAAAAGGACAGTTTCAACTGGTTTCATTATCACTGACATATGGCCTACTGTACCTATCTAAATTTTAATTTCGCTGGCTAGTTACGTATTCGAACGAAACTCTATAGTCTATATCATGAGCAGATAAAGCATGACGTCGTTGTCGTTGTAGGTCACAGTGACCTATAAGCTGTGGTCAAAATCTTGAAATCTCAAAAAACGGCACATAGCAGATTTTGGTTTGACAACGACGATGACTCAAACTATAAAAAAAATCTATACAAATAAATATAATTGGAGTGTCTGTTTGTAATATAACCGCTTTTTACTAAATGCATATAGATGTTTACACGGTACATATACCAAAATAACATTGTTTAGAATTTTTGTCTGTCTGTGTGTTTGTTCCGGCTAATCTCTTAAACAGCTGGGCCGATTTTGACGGCGTTTTCACTGGCAAATAGCTGATGTAATAAGGAGTAACTTAGCCTACTTTTATTTTAGAAAAAGAATTAGGATCCTGCGCAAAAAAATTAAAACGTTTTCCATCATGTACGCAAACGAAGTCCCGGGCACAGCTAGTATTTTAATAAAGTTAGTTCACAAGCAAAAAAAGTAATATCCGAGTCGGAAGTCGGTCCACACGCGTTCACTGTAAAACTAGAAACTGGCAACAAAACTGATAAAGAAACCAATCGCACACTTGCTAATTAACACACTACAATCTCTTTTAATCAAGTCGGACCAGCAGCCAGCTGGAACAAAGAAAATGTCCCAGTAAAAGAATATAACAGTGATCACATACGTTAATTTAGCTCCTATATACCGGCCTGTTTAATTATTCATCTCATTAGAGAAGTTCTAGGCGTTCCTTTGTAGATAGTTGGATCGGGTGCTCCGTCGATAGCCTAGTTCCCGGTAAAGTTCCGAGGTAAAGTTTTGAGAATATGTGTCGTACCCAACTTGTGTCTTCCAATTGAGAGTCAAAGATAATATATTCGGGGTAGTGGAACTGCCAAACGCATTGTTTGCTTGCTTATTGTTTTGAGCGCATTTGGGAAAGCAAATTAATAATGGCTGTCATAATATTTTTGAATGCAAAATTGGAGTAGACTACTAATTTTTATATTATGATATATAGATTAAAGATATGTTAAATTCTAAAGCTAATTCTATGTCATTGTATTTAGAATGATTTAGGTGTAAAGATGTATTGAATTGAACACAACAATTATTTGATGATATTTGAATGGCAAAAATACTACAAAGTTTTTTATAAGTCTTGTGGTTGAAAATTAATATAAGTTTTTTTTACCAATAACTGCGTTTTGAACAATAAACTTTTCACAGTCAGCCAAGCCAATTTGATTTATTTAAATTGCTGTAGTTACTTTGATTAAATTGAGATCAACTTATAATATGTGTCGTACCCAACTTGTGTCTTCTAATTGAGAGTCAAAGATAATAATTATATTTAGAGTATTGGAACTGCCAAATGCATTGTTCATTTACATATTGTTTAGAACGCATTAAAAAAGCACATTAATTATGGGTATTATTTTTCGATGCAGAATTGTGATGGAGTATTAATCTGTAAAGAATTAAATAAATTCTAAAGCTGTCATTGTATTCAAAATAATTTATGTGCCAAGCTGTATTGAATTGAACACAATATTTATTGATATTTGAACGGTAATTTATACTATAAATCATTTTCTAAGTCCTGTGGTTGAAAAATTATGAGTTTTAACTACTAATAATTTTAATCCTTTCACGGCCTACGAATTTATGAAATTTAAAACGAATTTATGAAATTAAAAATTCAGAAGTAGCTATGATTCATTGAAGATTAATTACCAAATTTATTATTATTGAAATTAAAATCGTTTTTTTTTTTTTTTTACAAAAATCAGACGCTTCATTCGCACCAATAATAATACAAACTTGGATTATGATAACACAACAGAATATCGCCCAGACATCGATTTCAAAAACAAAACACGTGACCATTCTATGCAGCCTTCAATCAATTTAAGCGGAGAATACTGTCAGAGTTCAGGCGGGCATAACATATCGTCCGTCGGGGACAGACGGACGGACGGCGTATAGTAGCGTGACGAGGGGTACGTCAGTAGCATCCCAGTCAATTCTGTTTATAGCAATTCATTTGTTATCGCACAATCACAATTATAACTTGGTAACGTGATCGCGTTGACTTTCTTTTGTTTGGAAGAGTGTTCGAGAATCTACACGTCATGTTTGATGGATTTTATTTTTGAGATTGTTTTGTATTTACTTATTGTTTTCTTTTGAGTGGGACGATAAAACTTTCTAAAATGTTCGGGTTTAATGACAGTTTTGTAGGAAAATTTTTGTAGGTACAGCAGGTACCTAAAAAAAGTGAAATTATGTACTAAAATTTATTTCAGTCAGTCAACTGTGCTATATCGATGCCACTTTGTTGTACAATCCCAGATATTACTTTCATTCAGTAGTAAAATCTCCCAATAAAAGAACATAAAAGCATGGTTGTCTTGAAAAGGAATAAAAGAATTAAATCCTTAGACGATCTGATAGAAGTGCGATTAACCCCTTCAAGAATCTCTTCTATTGTTACACTGAATTGGATTCATCGGCTGTAGGTACTATAATTACAGTCGAAGCAGCTTTTAACGTCGCACAATAGATTACTCAGAACATTAATCTTGAAGCATTGAAAAGTGCACCGTTCAAGCCCTTTGCATACCCTTCACAAAATCGTAAACCAATTTAGCGTGAAAACAGAGGGAAGGAGTCGACAGGTTAGACGGGACAGAAGCAAACAAGTTCAATATCGTAGTCAAAGAACAATAGGGAGTGTGACGTGACAAATGACGTGCAGGTGTCAAGCCAGTGTTATCGGCACGCTGCAGCCGCGAGACGCCGTGATTGTGAATACGCTATGATTAAACCCCGTGGACTAGTACACGCGTAAAGTCTGAAGCGTGTTATAAGAGAGAGCTGGGTTAAATTGGGAAACTTTGGTTTTTGGGATCAATTAGGAGAGAAGGAATAACAAGGAGTGTGACGTGACAAATGACGGCAGGTGTCACGCGGCGTGTTATCGGCGCGCCGCAGCTGCGGAGCTCCGCCGCGTTAGTGAATATGCTATGATTAAAGAAAAATACGTCTAAAATTTTGTGGCTCCGAAACCTTTAAAAATGTCGATATTTTCACACGTTTTTCAGTCTTTTCGGCTTTTGTTGTATAACATAAAAGGATATAACACGTAATAAAAGCTAAGGGTTTAGGGTTGCGTTAATCCACCTTTGTTATTAAAAGCGAACCCGTCTTTCCTTCGAAGCAAAATTTTGTATGATGGCTTAAGATTTGGTATTAGATTGACATAGCTTTACCGAGATAAACACAAATAGTTTTAGAACTGTTTAGTAAATCAATACTCAAATACTTAACTTCTCTTAAAGTCACAGCATCAGATACGTCTGTCCAAGATACCGAAATTTCAAACCCCTGCGAAGTAGTGCGAAGGAGCGTGACAACTGTCATGCGGTCTCGACTTTACAAATGTCAAGTTCCTTATCAGTGCGCTGAAATGAAGCAGTAAGTATAGGCTTCAGGCTTCCTTGTTTGCAAACCTGTCGGAATGAGAATTAACATTGTGTAAATGCGATTTGCCGTGACACCGTGACGTGACAAGACCGGTTTAGATAAGTTGGCGGTAATGTTGTTATTATTGTAGCTAATCTGAAGTGGATTAAAATGAAATATTATTGTGGGTATTTTGAAATGACATGACAGTGAAACAATACTAAATTGTTTAAAGATAAGTTTAACATTTTACTCAGATAAATCTACTCGTGTAATTCTGAAATAAGAGCATTTTTGTTATTTAACCATGCTTAGCTATCTACAGGGTGGCATAAACTGACGCGCAAACTGTAACCATGAATTCAACACATGATTCTAGACGGTAAAGTAGAATGTTTAAACGGTCTTCAAAAAAAAACCGCGGAAAAGTGACCTACGTGGACAAAATGCACGCCCTGCCACCCTGTATACAATATTCTAAACTTCATTTTAGCGTATATGCTAATTAAAAAAAAAAAAAACAATCCCTTATAAAATAACGATAGTTTGCAATTAGCTTGGCATGGCGAAGAAGGTAGAACCAGCAACGGAATACTCAGAGCCATGGATGACGAAACTGCCAACCTTACGATGCCATGAGCAGGCCAATAGGTTCGAAAGGGTTTGGGGCGACCGCGTACCGGAAGACGTAGCGTTGGAAGGCCTCCCACAAAGTGGACCGATGACCTTGTGAAGGCCGCAGGAATCCGCAGGATACGGGAAGCACTGAACCGGTCGAAGCGGCGGTGCTCGCGGGATGCCTATGTCCAGCAGTGAATAGATGACGATAATGCTGATGACATGGAAAGTAGATACGTGAGCATGGGCCATAATGACGAAGATACGTACTTCTTTAATTAATGAGAGTGACTCTTATTTTACACCGTATAAGTACAGTATTTGCACAGTGGAAACACACCACACAAAGCGTACTTGTTTGCAAACTTGTTTGTTGAAACCCCACTACGTGTAAGCGTGATTTGTTGCGACACTGATGGTGTTATGTAATTGTTATTGCGACATTTATCTGAGCATAATTCAGCTTGGGGTTACACTTATTTCTGGTACTTGTTTCTATTGAAATTAAACTAATTTTACGGGGTTGTCTCATTCCAATGTAGTGCTAACGTTAAGGGAACTGCTTAAAATATTGTGAGAATTGTGACAACTGAGGATAGTTTTATTATTATCTCATCCCTGATTTGCACGGTTTTAACGACTTGATTAAAAAATTGATATTTCTGTTTTATATATAAAAAACATTCGCCGGAATAAATCCTTTAAAATGATTGTGAAAGCCGCATCATAATCCGTTGCGGAGTTTAGAAGAATGACGCGGTCACACGGATGGACACAAAAAGCGAGTTAAATTTATAATAATATCTAAGTATAGGTAAGTACTTATAGATAGATAGATGAAGTTTTTTTTGCAATGACAGCCTGTGAAAATTATATTTGTTGATTCATTATGTGCACGTGAAAAATAAGCAAACAGTATTTTTAGAAACGCGATTTTTAAAATCCGATTGTTTTCGAGCCTAGGTTCACTCTTGGTCAGTCACGCAAATGCCAGTTCATAATGAACGAACCCGGCTGAAATGAAACAATGAAGTTCATTGTTTGTCAACTTGTCTGTGAAAATGAAAACATGCTTTACGCACTGTCCGATCTGTCGCAATCATGGCGCGATTATGACGCATTGTGCGAGAGTTGCATCTGATTTACGCTTAAGGTGGTACCCCGACCAAAACCGCGTTTTTCTTCGTTATTCAGAGGGTATTAACTCAATAATTATGAGAAATAAACTACATCTGAAAGCACATTATTAATGTTTGATATCCTATCATCACATTGCACGTTATTGTTTGTTTTTATATGTTACTAATACATTTAAAATCTCCTTTTAAAAAATTGACTAAAATTATTGATTGCATGCATCTTTTGCTAAATTTGACGCTCTATTAATTTGAGGATTACATCAATGGATAGATAATTTAAAAATCGAAATAATCCATGTTTTAATTTATTTAAAAAGATCGCAATTTTTTTTAATTAAAATAATTAACAACATTTCATATTTTTAACCTGCATATATTATTACGTTATATAAAAGTAAATTCAAATCTAGGGCACCCATATTTTTTCGTTTTTCGAAATTATGTACTTTTCATTCATAATTTTAATTTTGAAATTCGGTGTATTCTAAAAAGACGTAAGTGCCAGATGACGGTAGAATGGCGATATTACCTTTGCTTTACTGTGACCCGTCAAAAAAACTGTTAGATGTCACTTGTCTCAGTCGTTGTTTTGGTTCCGTCATTGGCGTATATGTTTCATTGGGATCCATTTTATTGGCGAAATATCAATCAAAGATTGATAATATTAACAGTAAGCAGCGTGTCGAGTTGATAGGAAAAAATATTGTTGAATTCAATTCAGTTTTTTAGTTGTTTTCTAGTTACACTTCTTAGGTGACATTGACATGTTTTGTTTGATGTAATGTTTTCAATCAAAGACATTGGAATGCGCAAAGGTAACTACCTCATTCCGCCGTTTATGTGACGTCATCACATGTTTTTTTATTTTTATTTTTTTTCTCAGAAATTTAGAAATAAAAAAATAAAATAAAAATATATTTGAACTCAGGATACGAAAATAAAGAAATAGTATTTTTGTTTTAAGGTCGTGTCAGGTTTGAAATGTTGTCAATTCCAAAAATTGTGCGAGTTCTATGATAAAGGGGCGTGCGCAGGGTGCGCTGCATCCCTTTCGTACGAGGAAGTCGTGTTGCTCTGTCTCTGTCGCAATGCTCAAGGCTATTTGGTCGGAGTACCGCCTTAACGTGACCAGATGGTTCACAAATAAATTCTATCAGCAATAACGATGATGGAAAAGTCAAAAATGTATTGGACTGAAATAGGCTATTGAAATCCTTATGTCAATACTCTTGCAAGTCGTTGTAGTACTACGGAACGCTTTGAAAGCGATTGCCACTTGTTTTGAACACAGTAAATTATTATGAACTAGGGTTTTATTTGGGTTTTGAATGACACAAAAGTACGGCCATTTTTCAGTCTTATGTACAGGAAAATAGTTACCTATAGGTACTGCTGGATATGGGCGTGGATAGTTCTTCAGAAAGTGAGGTGAAACTGTTCACAGGCGTTGCCTTTTACTAGAATCCTAAATGATTTAGGTACTCATAAATTGTCCCAGCCTCATCTAGCAACAGCAAGATATACGATGTTTAGGTCAGATTATGAAGACCTTAGATTGTTTTGAGCAAATGATTTCGTAGCTATCCTGTTTTTTCCTAACATAAACACCGTTTACCGTTCAACATGTGTCGTCACTCTTGCGCCATCCCATCTTCCTAGCACAGTGGGCTGTACTGGGGCGGCTGCTGCAGGTGCAGAAAACCTCAAACGGCGAAAATATTGCAACCTGATTGGGAGTTATATGTTCGAGCCATTTGGGGTTGAAACACTAGGGCCACGGGGTCCGAGTGCCCACTTGGTTTTTCGAAATATAGCCAAGCGGTTAGTCGACTCTTCTATCAGCTAACCTATTTCTTGGCGAAAGAATTAGCATTGCCATACAACGTGGCAATGCTGCCAGCCTTTTGGGCACTGTTCCTGTTGACAGCGATGCGGACGAATTTTTTGATGCCCTATGATTTTTTTGTTTATTTTTTCATATAATTGTACACATTATTACAGTTTATATGTTAGCTTATATTATGTAAATATCTATACACATAAACACAAGATTAAACTCTATTTAATCTTACATCTTCCTTAAATTGGAGGAGGAGATCTTCTAAACCAAAAACAGCCAACAAAACCACAACCCAGAAAACTTATTACACTTTCTACAAAAGACATTCTTAAATAAAACAGAAACAGTACCTAAGTGCTGCAATTTTTAACAGACATAAATTTTGTTCTAGAACGAATCATGTTGGCTCACGGGTGTTATCAGTTTGTCGTGAGATAAAACTTTACAGACGTTTGCAGGGAACATTTCGGATAAATTAAATTCCTTCACGTTGAAGGAATAGTCAAATCGACGGTGCACCGCAAGAAGCTTCGACGAAATTTCTAGAGGTATTTCTTATAAATCTTTATACTTAGGTAGACATTACATACCTATGTGGCATAAGGTTTTTGCTTCTTGAAACTTACGTACCATTTTTTTAAGGGATTTATTCTAATCGAAATCAGGTACCAAGCAAATGATTTATCCAAACAGATTTCGGAAAGTAAGTAAACTGCAAAATTTATAACCGATTCATTAATGTCATCAACTACTTAAGTTATTAAAACTTATGTATAATAAGTAGCTGCGCCCCGCGGTTTCACCCGCATAAGTCTCGATCCCGTGGGAATATCGGGATAAAAACTATCCTATGTTCTTTTCCGGGACTCAAACTATCTCTATACCAAATTTCATCTATGTCGGTTCAGCGGTTTGAGCGTGAAGAAGTAACAAACATATAAACACACACACACACACACACACACTCACAAACTTTCGCATTTATAATATTAGTGTGATATGTGATATTATAGTGTGATAATTGTAGTTGTTATAACTTATGTTTTCCTCGCGTGGCGTGGTAGATTATAGCCCACTCTCTCTCGAAGACAGGAGGCCTATGTCTCAGCAGTGGGAACATTAAGATAGGCTGATTAGATGTTTTCCTCTCACTGATCAGGAAGCAGAATCTTTTAGATTATAGTCCCTCATACCAAACGGCAGACGAGTAGAGAAATCACCATGATATAATAAGTACATAGCCTGGCAGGATAAAACATAAAAACTCACTATCAAAGACAAATCTGTTTCCGCAGTGTACCGTGATAAAATAGAATAGAATACTCTTTATAATTTACAGCATATGAATTACAGATGTACTTAAATGTAGTAATTTTACATAAAGTGACACAATGGGCCAACTTTTCGTTGAAAGAAATTTTTTTAAACTCTATTTTTACTGCAAGTCTAGAATATAACTCAATATTAATATTTCACAAAAACTTCTGTGTCTCTACTGAAACGTAGAACCATTCCACTTTGGCATCATTTTATTT
The DNA here is from genome assembly GCA_945859645.1 of Amphipoea oculea. Lineage (NCBI taxonomy): Eukaryota > Metazoa > Arthropoda > Insecta > Lepidoptera > Noctuidae > Amphipoea > Amphipoea oculea. Next base: position 17,525,287 of record OX243862.1, read on the forward strand.
TAAACAACGAATAATTATTAAATTATTATCAGTAACCTGAAATAATAAGTTATATCATCAAGAGTGCGCCCATTTAGCAATAAAAAAAAAAAAAAATATCATCGTCCACAACAGGTCTGTAATTCGAACGCTCCCTTAACTGCCGTAAAATTCATCGCGGAACGAAAACACGGCCCATGTGTCATTGCGGTATAATGCATATTATTTCAAGAGGTACCTGAAACAACAGTTTAGCGGTATCTGGCGGTTCCACGCGTTTTGTTACCTTTGTCCTGTACTGTTACACAAGTGGGAAATGCTGGATGTGTGCTCTGCTGTGCTGGTGCAGAGATAATGTGGGTTTTAGTGCAATTATGTGTTGTGTTATTCTTTATGGCCCGTTGTCGGAAAATGCAGAGTGGCAATTTTTATTTGGAAGCTTCGTGGAACTCAATATTTGTTCTGTTATGTTTTCCGATATATAAAATATTTTGTGGAGTAACACGTAAACCAATTAAAAATATTTAAAAGGAAAATGGTGGTTTTCAGCCACAAGGATAATGAATTAAAAATCAGATTTTTAAGTCTATTTTTTACTGAAACATTTTAAGCTCAATACAGTAAAGTAAACACAACTGAGTTCTATTTAGCACTTCTCTAAATGCCCGAGTATTTTCCTAACACTTTATCTAAGCACCAACAGGTTGACAAAGCTTCCTCGTTTCTCCTAACCCATTTACACCTGTACCGAATCGCGCGTTGATTCGATATAGCGTAATGTAATGAAAGTGCAAACAGCAGCCCACTAAAAGAATACGCGCCGGGGTTAATACAGGCACGTGTTGTATTCTTCTCACGTACTACGTAAGTAACGGCGTCTTCGCACCGAGCATGTGACACCTAGCGTTAGGTGCCGTGAAAAATGGTCCATTTCCCGACGCGAGGATAAATTTATCTTCCCGAGGACTATTGCGACGCGCCGCGTTATTCCTCTGTTAATATTCATTGTGGAACAACAACGCGACTTTTCCAGTCACAACCTCCTCTTGACTTTCTCCGATTCATTGCCTCAAACAAACACGTCACTTATTTCTTCTCGTTTGCAATTCATATTTACCGTACGAGAACGTTAACTCGTTGCCAATTTTATTTATTCGTTATTTAATTCGCAAAAATGGTACAACCGAAATTTTAAACCGATGACAAAGGCAATGCACCGAAAATGTCACGCGACCGCAACGCCAAACCAATTAAGCGTATATCTGGCTATAATTCGTCTCCACAGTGGGGTGGGTGAAACGGAATGAGGCAAAAATATGACAAAAATCGCGTTGAGACCAGACGACATTAATTCAATTGTCGCCGGTCCGAACGGATCAGCGTTAGACAGATCAACGTGAAATCTGATATTTGGCGGGGACGGACAATTTCCTTACGCGGCTAATGGATTGTGAGGGGCCGGCTTATGCGATTATTCATATTATTGCCATGTGTGGGGACATCTACTATTTATAGGGACATATATTGGGTCCACATCCACGCGTTCTGCTTATCTTCAGCTTTGGTGGCGCCCCACAGTCCTATTTTTATTGATATAGATTATTATGGCTGATTATATTGATACAATGACTAGACAGATCGACTGCGGTGAAAGTGTTCTCATAATTACAATTCGATCGTTTCTCGATTGCATTCTCATTAACGCAAAATTTTGCTGTGGGTTTTAATTTAACTTATCAACGACCATTTTTAATTGAAGTTTAAATTGCATCATTATTTTGAATGGTTATTAAACAACTAAATTAAAATTTTGTATGATTTTAGTGCACTGTTCTCGTCTCTTTATGACATGAGATAGATACCTACATTTTCTCGTCTACTTTTACCTACCTCGCACTGGATAATATAACGTACGTTACACAATGTGGAGACAACCATACGAAAATGAAAATACTGGCAATTCTAGTGCATAGGGTATTCTGAAACTATTAAATAAATCTTAGTACCGAATTAAAAAAAAATTGTGATGTACCGCTATAGTCGTCCCATCACTACTATTTACCGATCTTCGATTAGCTATAGTGACTTAAATATTCGATTTATTGTACGCAGACTGGAATCGTCATTACATAATTATACGAACTTTAAATTATTATTGTATCTTGTCCCCACATTTGCATTGTATATATCTTTTTCATGCATAGACTAAACGTAAACATGTTCCCGTTTAAACTAAATGCAACAATGTTGCAAACCAGACTAAAATAATTAAAGCCGTATCTACACGATATCAGACCAACATCTTGCTGCGTGTCAACTGTCAAAAGATCATGCCTGCTTCGATGCGTGCTCTGCAAGTGTTTGTGACATTTAGCGATACAGTACCGAGCCGTGGTTCCCGACGCGTGCAAATTGAGTTTTCTGCTTCCCAGCTTCGCACTGATGCCGATTGACAAGTGAACAAGCCCCTTTATTAATTAATGTGGGTGTGCGAAACGTGTTTTATCTGTCGTTGGTTTTTTTTTTCGTTGCGTTGGTTACTGTAGCTGGTATCTGTACAGTGAGTGTGCAACGGTTGTTAAGAGGATGCATTCTGAAAATGGCTGTCAAATATTCCGCCGATTTGTTTAATTTATTTATTAATTAGGTACTATTGATTATGAACTGACATTATTAATATGGTAACACTGAATATTTAGTTTAAGGTGTAGATAATAAAAAGCATTTGGATGTTCCAAATGCTTTTATTTCACCTAAAACGGTTACATCACCTAATTCAATGTTATTGTTAGAATTCATAATCATTATTTTAGTCTACTACAAAGTGATATTTCATTATTTAATTTAGTGATGTTGATAAATTAATTGAAACAGCGAAATATTTGACAGCTAATGAAGATGTTGCCAACTTTTAGAATGTACGCTCTTAAATAAGTTTTGGGTCTCGACATTTTTGTTAAGTCAAAACAAGTGAACTTTTCAGTACCTTTCTACTGTACCTATTAAGTTATTTATAGTTAATATTAACTTGTATCTATAAATAACGTCAAGCAAGAATACGTGAGTAAACCAACTACTTAGGAGTTTCTCCTGTCATGATAGCTATGTAGGTCGAAGTGCAATACAGTGCAAGCATTGATAGAGCTTGTATTACATTGTACCTATCTATTGGTACATTTATTTATGGATATGTAGGTATAGAAGACCACCAGCGAAGTGCAATGAATATTTACGACTGAGTATTAAATTCTTTCATACTGGCAGTTAATTAATGACATAGTCGTGATAAAAGATTAGCCAGTCGGTAAGGTACTGGCCAGTGTGCGACGGATGTAACCATTAACCAGTCAAGCTCCGCGCGTAACCTATGTAGTACGATACAATTGAACATTAGCGGAGCTCAATGATTTTTTTTTTTGCAGGGCCAACATTGCCAGGGATCGCAAAAGACGGGGTATTTGCAGGGCCAACATGGCCGGGGATCGCAGAAGACAGGGTTGTTTGGAACGAAAAGGGAGAGGCTTTGCCCAGTAGCGGGACACACTATTGGCTAGAAAAAAAACAATAATTAGGTATTTTATCATCTATTACTTTAACATCTACTAGCTAACACGACAGACGTTGTCCTGTGAAAAAAGGACGTTTAGCGTTTCCCGGATTTGCTCATTTTCCGGGGAACTTTTTAAATTTTTCATTCCATAAAATTCTAATTATTTATTTAATACTTCAAGCACATAAATGTACAGACTCGGACTTAGCGCCGTAGGCATTATCTACCAGTCAACCTTTGGGTACATAGTACTATTAAGTATTCTGTGCTTTGGGTGATGCAGAGACAAACAGTAGGTAGTAGGTGCAATCATGAACATTGAGGAATAACTATTTTAAATATAAAGATACGCATAAACTTATTAAAACTATAAATAATGAATTTGGACTATTACGAAGATTTTAGTTTAGTGTCCATCTGTTCTTAAGTTATGCGCTTAAGTACCAACCACAACGAACATCATTTCATTTTCATTTTAATAGAATTGATAGAATAAAAAGCGGTGGATGACCTTCCATAAGTAAAGAGAAATAAAACCTTCGTTTAACACCTTTCCATACGATGTAAAAACTTTTTTCATTTAAAACTTTTCAATTTATTGTTTTAAAAGAGAAACAGTTTTAGGTACAATGGATTCAAGTCTTTGACTTATCCCAGTCTACCGTCCGTCGCCTAATTTTATTATTACAGGCCTATTAATCCGTTTATAAAACTATATATTTGTTTATAAAACTGTAATATTATTATTTTGTTACTCAATAAAACTTGCAAAGTCCTTGTAAAGGCAGCTGTCGTACTGAGGTATTAAAATCCTATCAAAAACTTAAGAGTTCAATTTTAGTGGCACACAAAATTAAACTGTTACTTTGACTTTTAGACGGAAAAATAATAGCTTAATTGAAATATTGCGTATTAAAAGGGCTTTGAAACCGATTTATAAGACTTACGAAATTTTAGCGGTGTTAAACCTGCAGTGGATACCTACTGGTAGATAGGTAAACAATAATCGAGCCTACGCAGCAATAGTAGCCGCTAACAAGCCTGCTGAGTCGCAAAACTCGCAGGTAAAGCTAGCGGAAAAACCAAAAGGGGGTAAACGGAGCCGGTCGAAACCCAACAAGGTTTTGAAAAAGCAGGATCCAGAGAAGGACACGTGCGACAAGGATGGTTTCATCAAAGTGGAAAAGAAGAAGAAGAAGAAACCTCCTTGTCGGAACCAGTGCGGCACCGCGCTGGCAGGACCCAACATGCTGCTGCGTCCAGCAATCCCGACGACGCAACTGTACGTGTCCAGACTGCACCACTCCACGAAGGTTGAGGAGGTGGAGTACTTGCGTGTGAAGACCAACTGGACTTTGAGGGTCGAGAAGTTGGAGTCGCGTCACAACACGAACTTCAAGTCGTTCGTGGTGCGTGTTCCGACACACCATCTCGAGAAGTTCCTCAAAGAAGAGTTCTGGCCGAAGGGTGTTGTGTATCGCCGGTTTCGTGGCTGGCTACATGACACCAGTCAGCGAAACACGACTCCGTCACTTCGTGTTTAGTTAGTTTGTAATTATAATGATGTATTTATTTATAGTATTTTTAAGTTATATTAATATTGTATTTTATGTGTTTTCTATGGGCCTTGATGCCTGAAATAAATGGATAAATAAATAAATGACATTATACTAAATAGGTAACCAGGATAGGTAGGTAGGTGAGGGCCCCGTGGCTAAATAATAACAGCCGCACAGGTCGATCGACCAGGTTAAGCTACGCATGCCGCGGTTGGTCTGTGAATGGGTGACCATCTTTACATACCGAGACCCCTCCGCGCCTCGGAAAGCACGTTAAGCCGTTGGTCCCGGCTGTCATTCGTGGATGTTTGACAGTCGTTACGGGTAGCCAGGAGCCCGAAAGTCTGACCAACCAGTCTTACCAAGGGGTATGGGATTATCCAGTAACTGGGTTGTGGAGGTCAGATAGGCAGTCGCTTCATGTAAAATAAATTCAGATGCATCCTGTCAGACTGGAAGCCTACCCCAACATAGGTCTAGGCAGATGATGATGACTAAATATAATAGGTAACCGCTAGATGGATTTATAATCAAGAAAGTCGTAAGATAGAAAATAATAAAGAATTTAGCGACCCTAATTAAGAGACAAAGCCAAGCTATAATAAAAATTTGCCTTGAACTACTGGATGAATAAAAACATGCTTTGGTTATGCACAAAAAAAATACTTGTATTAGTTATGAATAAGTACCTACGCAGCTTATCACTTTTACAAGTGAAGCTAATAATGAAAACCGTGTTTAAAAAGAGAACAGCATACCTTCATAATGATTTAATAACGATGCGTGGAATCTTTTTGAAAACGGAACACCATTCAACCGCCATCGCCACGGAGCTTTTTGAAATGCAAACAGTCTGTTCCCGACCTTATAAACCACGCTAGTAGCAGGTACTACACAGTACACACTGATGTTGGTGTTTACGTTGTAACGCTGTTTACCTCATCACAGATTTTATAAGCGTACCTAATGTCGTACAACAACTAAGTAACTTATGACCTGGGACAAGTTGATGATAAACTTAATAGTAAAATACATGAGCCGTAAATCCTAGAACAACAAAAGAAGGTGCAGATATGAAATTTACTTAGGCTTTGTTTGTATACGCTCAACTTAAAACCGGCTATTATTAATGTAAGGAGGTTTAGAGCGCCAAGACAGTGGGCACATTAGACGCAAAACTGTTTTGTCTATGAAATACAGAGCAGTTTTGTCTTGTGTCAGTTCAGTTTTTAAAAGCTTTTACGTATGTACCTATGTTAGGGTCAAATCTTGCAATTGAATTTTAAAAAAGTAGGTACGCGTTGATGGGCGTCCATAGCATTGGTTTTCAACCTGTCTAGGAGAAGGAAAGCTCCAAAATTAAACCTGAAACTGTGTTTCGTTAGGCACAAGTAAGCTTTTAGCTGAAATATGTGGCTGTAACTTGTTACTTGAGGTATGAGTTGAGAATAACTGTTTTCTTATGTTTTATCGAGTTTGGATATCGATACTTAGCCATCGTCGGTGATTTTTATTTAAAAAAAAAAACCGAGTGTGCTTATGACCACACGACTGAAGTGAAACTTCAAACGTATTTGGCTATGAGAGGAAGAGAGAAAGAAAATGTGCGCGCGCACTGCTTTCTCTTGCTTATATCCCCCACTCAACTCCCGTTCGCCTCGCCCGATCACACTTTTCATAACGCTTACCTCACGCGTTCGCCAGCTTACTCCCCAAGTCTAGCGTGCGTAAAGAAGTTCTTAAAAAAAAAAAACAGTTTTGTAGAACTATCTACAATACTTCATGTGTCTACAATAACTGTGTGTCAATAATTGTGTGTCCTTGGCTGTCTGGCCGTCGTTGTGCGCTTATAATTCCGAAACGGCGTATCCGATTAACGTGATTGTTATAATAATATTAGTATAAAGTTCTCGGTTCTCGAATACGTAATGTTCTCGGGTGAATCTTCAGAAAATATTATTTTTGAGTAAATTTTGTGGATTCTTGAAAACCTGCGTGCATCGCTCATACTTTTTAACAGTATTGATAGGCATGTCCAGTTTACAAGTTTTTTATTAGATTTACTGCAGATAAACAAGAATTTAAAGAGATATTAATTTATTTATTTTTACTATTGTTGAGGATAATGATTTAAAGTAAGAAAAATGATTTTCAAGCTTAGGAAAATGACGATATGTTGAGGACAATGATAATGCTCATAAATTTAGTTTTGTACTTCTGTAAACGATGAATGTAAATGAAAATAAAAATAATTAAGTATCTAAATGATATTTTTATTTGGTTTAAAGTATCACAATCAACTAATATAAATAAACGTCAAAATAAGTCCAACAAAAACCAACTTCTAAGACTTTTTTTATAAACTTGATTGCTTTATTCAGATAGATTATGTAAATTATAAGTATCAAAATCAACAGTCAAATATCAAAATATGAAAAGCTAATCGCCGTATGATCTTAAAAACCGTTAGTGAACTAACGGTTTTTAAGATCATACGGCGATTATAACAACAACGACTATAATAAACTATAAAATCACGGTTTTCACAATCATACAGTGACTGAATTATACAAGTCTAACAAAAATAAATGGTCAATAATAATGGTCATTAATTAATCTATCATTTTCACAATATTAATACTTTATAACAATTAACAGCCTCATTTATGGTTATTTATTATACTAAGAACAAAATGAAAAGGTAACAATTCTAATTCAAACCCTGGAAAAGAATCGCTTTGAATATGATCAAAATAATGCAAAAAGATGTTTCTGTTGAAAAGCAAAAAAACTTTAAGTACCTATTTAAAAAAAGAATCATAATTTACTACAGAACTGTAATTTGTAAAAAAAAAAAATGAATTTCCTGGGCTAGGTCGACGAAGCCACCTTATTAGGTTTTATTATATATAAAGGTATTTAAAATTAGAGTTGTAAGGAAGTAGATGGTACAGGGGAATTAAATCTGTAATCTCTGTAACTTTTTTGCTTGTGCCTTGTTTTTTTTTTCTTATAAGATATGAGAAGTCTTAAAAGCCGTATTCTTTTCTTTGACTCTTCATATCTAACTTTTTTAATAACTGATTGAATAGCTGCACGATTTACTTTTAAAAGGTCTTCTTTACTCGCACCTCGATCATTTTCAACTGCTTTTACTGGAACTGCTTCGAATGTTGGTGGTTGTCCTTGTTTTTTTCTTTGTCTGTACCTTAAAATAAAATTAGCACTATTATAATATTGTTGCCTACTTATAACAGTTTTGCTAAAACCTATCGCGTTAATACGTACCTGTATATACTGAATATACTGAATTACTAACTAGATAACGAAACTTAGTTATTTTTTAGAATTTTCCTACCACTTTTTGCGTTGTTCTTTAATAGCGCGAGGGCTTTTTGCTGAAGTATTTTCTGCTTTCTTTTTTAAGTATTTCTGTCTCCTTTTTTCGTTTTCTACAGCTAGCAATTCAAGATCATTTTTTATTTCTGCATACCGCCGCTTTTGACATAGTCTTTGTTTAATTAGTCTGTCTTCTCTGCTTTTTTTATTTAGGTGGCATTTTCTTAACTTAATAAGCTTATAGATACTTAAAAATATATTCAGTCTTGGACCAGTCTTCATTTAATCTAGAAAAAAAAAATCGGTTATCGGATTGTTTCGCGCGCCCTTTTTTCAAAGTCTGAATTTAATATACCTCTAGTAAGTATTAGTTTAATGAAGAGGAAATAATTGAAAAAAATATATTAATATTATTATTTGTAATTAGGTAATACCTGTCCATTATTAAACACTTAAAGTTTTCTTGATCTAGCATAATATAATTATAATTTGACGACAATTGCTTATACTTAACCTGGAATTTAAAGGAGCAGTATTATTTTACAGGAAATTTATTTAATACGTAAGCAGACATCTAATCTAACAACAACGAGGTAGGTACCTCTTTGATACTACTGCCTATAAACACTACAGACTACACGAAAGTCATGCACTTCATAAAGATTTAACTGAGCTTTGATAGTATATAAATACTTTATAATATTTTGAAAAGGATCACAGGGACCATAATTATGTTCCTGTTATTCATAAGGATGTTTCCATCATCATTTATTAACTCCTCAAATAAACTGAACAGCTGCTCCTGCTTTGAAATATATACTTCATCGTATCTCAGGCTGTTGTTTGTGTCATAATTATATATTATAAATCTTTAAGTCTATAGTATCTTCACACAAAGCCTTGCTTTGGGGACCTTCATATGTAGCGTATATAACATTAAAATCTTCCAATATATACAAAAATCGTCTGTCATCAACAATATGACGATTTATATAAATTAATAAAATGTAATACTTGAGCTCCATGGTAGTCTATATTATTAAACTCGACCTTAAACAAATGCATAATTACTAACTCCCATCATTATCCTCAACATTTGTCATTATTATTCCACATAATGTCATTCTTCTCAACGTGCTTCATTATCCTGGCAGTACAAATTCAGGACAATGATGTTGAGAAAAATGATAAATCGGAAAAAATCTTGTTTAAACCAGTTTTGCGTACGTGGTATTTCAAAAAACGTTTTATAATTGTGTATGTACACAAAACCTTCATACTTTTTTGTTAAATTAATATAATAACAAAATAATTTGACGGATAAATAAATGAAAATGTAAATGACGTTTGCAATGAAACTTTTTGGAGAATGAATTTCAAAGTCTTACCTGCAAAAAACGCGCGCGTGTATCTTTACCAAAGCACGTCGCATGACTGTGGTGCAGGGAGGTCTGTTCGCACAGCCACGAGTTTCCCCTCCTCCCATCTCTTACTCGACTTAATATTGAAAACAAACATAGCACAGGACAATGACGCACATTTTTTGAACATGAGTTTTTTATTTATTAACTTAGCAGGTATTGGCCATGTTATCAAGAATATGAAGATTGATTATGTATAATTACAGCACTCAACATCAAATAGCTCCATGAAGTGAACATTTTTTATATCATCAAAATATAGACCGCGTGTGCCGGAGGCGACACATGGAAAAATGGCAATTTTATGTGTTTTTTTTTTAATATATTTTTTATTATAAATTTTTTACAATTGTGGTTTAAAGCAACATTTTTGTTGATTATTTTACTAATAAAAGTAACACTTTAAAAAAAAATACATACACACGTTCTCGAGAAATTTTCAAAGACATTAATTTCGACCCTCTCGAATATTGACCCATCTCGTGCTTAGTATAAAATAAGGGAAATATTTAACTGATCCCCTAAAAGACTTATTGACCTTCTAATTATGGGCACTTTTTGAAATTAATAAACCTGTAAAAACTTTCACGCCTTTTCACAAAGTAACTAAATTAGGGCACCCCAGCCTCAGCAGTCAGGAAGAGCCTGACACTCCCTTCCGCTCCACCCAGAGCGGGAGGGGTCATATTTTGATGATTGCCCATCCATAAAAAAAGCGCACCCAGAACTGTGACTGACAGCTATATCTAAGTTGTTGTTGTTAGTTGGCTTTTTAGTATTAGGACTCCAAAATTTGAGGATCTCAAATCATTATTAGTGTTCAATAATATTTTTAGGAGCGCAAAATGAAAATTATTAGAGGTTCGATTAAATTCATGTCTTTAATACTAGTCAAGGTGAGCAGAACTGTGCGCAGCTATACTTTTTGGTAGGAAAGAAAGCACATAGCACTCACTCATAGGATTTTCTTTTTCAATATCAACCCATAATCAGCCTGTAACGTTCCCACTGCTGGGACACAGGCCTCCTCTCAGTGAGAAGGAGTAGGCCGTAATCCACCACGCGTCCCAGTGCGGGTTGGAAGATGTTACATTTCTCAATTTTTGATACTAGGACATACCGGTTTCCACACGATGTTTTCCTTCACCGTTTTGTGGTGATGAAATAATTTACACAAAGTAAAGCGCCAAACTGGGTCCGAACCTACGATCTACAACTTGTAAGTCGCGGCCGTTACCACTGGGCCGCCACTGCTTTCCAAAATACTCCTTTAATATCAATACACGTGTCTAAATAATTATATTTAAAAAAAAATCAAAAAAACAATTTTCCTTAACAAAAAGAAACTCATATTAAACCATTTTCTTTGAAGACGTATTCTTATGAGAAAACGTAATTTATATAATTTAAATGATACGTGTGCTTAAGTTAAGTTCACTGAACCAACAAATAGAATTTCTGCGGTTTTATTCTACTTAGTCTGTTCATAATACACTGAAAATACATAATTTCTTACTACACCACATAAAAACGATTTTATTATGACTTGCTGACTTTATACAGTAAGAAGAAATGTTTGTAAATAGTAAAAGACAAAACAGTACTTAACTTTTAATGATTGAACATACTATTTACTGAAAAAAAAAACAAAAAAAAAAAGAAGGAAAACCACCATTACTGTAATGTAAGTAAATTTCAATGGTTTGAACGATATCACTTAATGAATAGTGACCTTTTAGCTACTTAAAACGTTAAAGTTTACTGTCATGACGGTAACATTTTGCCTCAAGCTTTAACTGTTTTCGGATCAATAAAAATACTGTTTTGAACGTTAGGCTCATATGGACCTGTTTATCAATGTTTTTTTTTTTTCATTTTTATTTCTATCAGTTTCAATATGTCGATGAGTACACATACTTGGGCCAGATAGTGTCTTTCAAAAACAGACAGGATAAGGAAGTCGAAAGACGAGTCCAAAATGCTTGGAAGACCTACTGGGCCCTTAAAGAACACATGAAAGGCAGTCTTCCTATATCTCTAAAAAGGAAACTCATCGACATGTGCATCCTGCCCGTCCTAACCTACGGTGCACAAAGTTGATCACTTACTGAACAACAGAAGTCCAAACTCAAGATTTGCCAACGGGCAATGGAGCGCAGCATCTTAGGTTTTAAGCGTACAGACCGAGTTAGAACCACCACGCTGCGCTCCATAACTCAAGTAGCGGATGTTGGAGAAAAAACAGCCAGGCTGAAGTGGGAATGGGCTGGACACGTTTCACGAATGCACCCGGAGAGATGGGCAAAGATCGTCACTCACTGGACGCCTGAGGCAGGACATCGCCGTCGAGGTAGACCAAGAAGAAGGTGGCGTGACGATCTAATATCATTCGCAGGGCCAACATGGCCAGAGATCGCACAAGACAGGGAGGTTTGGAAGAAAAAAGGGGAGGCCTTTGCCAAGCAGTGGGACACAAAATAAGCTGACAAAAAAAAAAAATTCTATCAATGAGTATCTATGGTATTATAGTTATTATAGTAGGTACATACAGTCTACAGTTTATAAATAGAACCTTTATTCATTTTTGTAAGACTCCCACGTAATTAAATTCATATTTTTGTGCTTTTACCATTATAAGATATTTTATCTACATATATAATATAATTTACTCTAATAATAATGCTGAAGAATTTGTTTCTTTTTTTGTTTGAACGCGTTAACCGGCCTGCGATCTTTCGACGAACAGGCCAGCCTACTGCCACTTCAGTTTGCTTACTCTGCAAGCTATGTCAGTCACTCCGGTTATTTTCAGTATCTAATTACTAAATAGTATATAGGTAGGTAGGAACAGACGCCAGCACATCAAGCTACTACAATCTGTCAAATTTATTTAATAGATTTTTAACTTTATCGCTAAAGCGTAAGGCTCAAAGTTGATTGGGAAAATTTGACAGTTTCGAGTAGCTTGATGTGCTGGTGTCTGTATCTAAATTAACATTAAAACGCTGTCTGTCTTACGCAACCTCTAAAAATAACAACCACCAACAGACAATATTGTTGTGCCCATTGTTTTAACAGAATCAAATTCATCAGTACCTACCAATCTGTCAAGCTCCGCTAATGAGACACAATTGATTTTCTATTGTTTCGTCGCCGATCGGCGAACCGCGCCACTTGACCGGTTTTATATGTTTTTAGTTAGCGAACTTTATAGCAGCTTGTTAGCAAATGTTTGACAGCATCACTTCTTGATAACTCGGCCATATCAGTTGAGTACGACAGGACACAACAGAGAGTTGAAACAGAAGTTCAATAAAAATGTTCGATAATTATTATCACTTTATGGTTCAGGGTGTCAGTCTTCAGTCTGACCAATGTGTATCGAGTTACCGGTTGTGAAGCTCAGATAGGTAGTCTCTCCATATAAAATACCGGTATTTAGCTGCATTCGGTTGGACTGGAAGTCGAACTTTATATAGTTGGGAAAAGGCTAGGCAGATGATGATGGTGATGATTTTTTCGGGGTGCCGTAGTTTTTACAAATGACGGTGTCGTAGCAGAGTAACAGTTCGTTCGTTCTAGCAGCGCCCCGCGGTTTCACCCGCATAAATTTTGAAAGACACGTGGCGCCATCTTTTATCATAATAATGTTATTGTGATTCTCCTCGGGATCAGCACTTTTTTTCGGGATGAAAGCTACCCTATGTCCGTTTCTGTACACCTGACACGTATATGCAAAATTTCAGGATGATCGGTTCAGTGGTATAGGCGTGAAAAGTTAAAAAACAAACTTACTTTCGCATTTATAATACTAGTTAGGATAATTTAGATTTCATTCGTTGATTCACTTCGATATACCCAAATATTGTTCCAATACACATATCGCTTTGATATGTTTCAAAAGTCGTACTTAAAATCAATGTATCGAAATAATAGTCAGTTATGAAACAATAGATATCAGTAACAGTCGAGAATCGCACCAAAACACTGATCTATATCAAAGGATAGTCAAACACAATGTACTCATATTGCAGGTAGTAAATAACAGGCCTCCATAACTACCAATAAATCTAACTGAGGCCGTCGAATATTCCATTTCCCGAATATATCACAGCCAAATTGAGTCAATGTCGCCCGTGTTAGCTTTTTTTTTGTGACTTTCATATTTTCAGGATACGCGTTTGGACGTATTTTTTGGAGTGATAGAAAAACATTGAACGATATTCCCTTCGTACTATTAAAATAGATACGATATACGATCATCAATTTTATTCGGCTGTCAAATGTGATGATTATACCGCAGTTTCTCCCCTTATCTTTTGTTGATGCAATGTACTTTGAAAAACTATAACCCGAATTTAAAAATATAAAGACGCTTTAAAACGATTTATTTTTGTGTAAAAAGAATAACCCCTGTAATAACCTCATTATTGTAAAAACTTTTATGATGTAAATAAGTATAAAAGATACAATTCTTATTATAACTGTTTTTGTGTAAAGTAAGTATTCTCGTCTGATGTCGTCTTATTACGTATTTTAATTTCGAACATGGTTGTAAGTGTGTAGCCAATGTTTCGGGCCGATGTTTCAATAGTAGGATTACTTTTGTCTAAATTTTAATTTTATCAGTTTGAAAAACTATACAAAACCTGTCAAACCGCAATATTGACACGGGTTACGTGTAGTGTTCATTTAAACTTGGATTTCTACCAATAATTTTGTCTTATGTCTCATTTTATAGTCAGTGCGAAGTTTGATGGCATTGCTCTGATCAAATTAATACTCTGTATACAGATGTTTCGCTTACTTCATCAGAATTTCGATCATTAGTACGCAGTTCCTTGTTTACAGTTATACAGCTTTGTTTGATGTTTGCGTTATTGGTGAATTTCGAACTAACTGTTCGTTAGAAGGAGGATAGAATGACGTCATAAGATATGACGCCAGAAACTCATGCTAATATGGAATCTAAAAGCATAGTGATGTTTTGGCTTGTTAGTCGATTCGCACGAATTTACTCGCCCGAAACGGGCGAATTATCACTATTAAATAATATTATACAATAAAATCCCAATCCCAATCTCCCTCTCACCGAGAGGAGACCTGTGTCCCAGCAGTGGGAACATTATAAGCTGATTATGATGATACAATAAATAAAATACAGAAAAGGAACATTAACACATAGAAGTGATAATAGTTAAATATTTTAAAACGTGTAAACCATTGCATACAATTGAAAATGTGTCAATTGCCTAATGCATATTTCTGAAGTTGCCGATTCGCCCACAAATAAATTAACTTCGTGCGAGTCGCCTATTGCGTAGCTTCCCGAACGCTGCCCAGCCGAGTCGGATTCGACGATTGACCTCTTTCTCGAAGTTGGACCTACCTAACTGGACAGTTTGTCCTAGGTAAATTATATACTCGTCCACGACTTCGAGTGTACGCAATATCTTCTCGTCCCACATACCACAGTGTCTCAAGACGAAAGTCTTTGACCAGTGCGTGTTGCCAGTGATGACATATGGCACTGAAACGTGGTCGCTCACAATGGGCCTTATTAGAAGGCTGAAAGTCACTCAAAGGGCAATGGAGAGGGCTATGCTTGGAGTTTCCCTGCGGGATCGAATCAGAAATGAAGAGATCCGCAGGAGAACCAAGGTAACCGACATAGCCCGAAGAATTGCCAAACTTAAGTGGCAGTGGGCAGGGCACATTGCTCGCAGAACAGATGGCCGATGGGGCCGAAAGGTTCTGGAGTGGCGACCGCGTACCGGAAGGCGTAGCGTTGGAAGGCCTCCCACAAGGTGGACCGACGACCTTGTGAAGGCCGCAGGAACTCGTTGGATGCGAGAAGCACAAAACCGGTCGAAGTGGAGGTGCTTGGGGGAGGCCTATGTCCAGCAGTGGACGTCTTTCGGCTGAACTGATGATGATGATGATGATGAGTCGCCTATAGAGAAAACAATATTATTTAAAAGTTAGGTACGTTTCACCCGTTTCTGGCGAGTAAATTCGTGCGAATCGATTAACAAGCCCATGTTTTGCCTAAATTATTAATTTTCTTTTAATGAATATGAAATACTTAAAAAGGTCAAACACGTTTTCCTGGAATAAATTCTCATTACCTTAAACGAGAGTTAATTTAAACAACAATTAAGAGGTAAAGGCTTACTTTTAATGTAAATAATTGATGACTAAACTACTATTGGCTATAACCCCTAAAGTTAATGAAGTGAGCCCCGTTGAATTAGTTTAAGGGGTTTAAAAGATAGTAGGTAAGGGAAGTAAATATTTAGGTACCAGAGAGAAATTAATACAGAGCTCGGACGTACAACAACTTGTAAATGTTACGTAAACTACAGTTAAAGCTGTTTAAACTTTGGTTAAGTAGGTTAGGAAGTGCAAAAGTGCTAATGACATGTTCTGCTTACATTTGGAATTTAATTGGACTTTTTCCGAAAACTGCATATGCGAGGAAAAGTATTGCTGTTTTAGCATAACTACGAGTAGTTATGCTAAAACAGCAATACTGTAAATTTCAAAACGAACAGGGCCGCATTTTTAACCGACTTCAAAAAAAGAAGGTTCTGTATTCGACCCGTATGTATGTATGTTTGTCCGTGATTTTCTCAAAAACGAATGAACCAATTTTTTCAGAAGAACGTTCAGAGGAAACGCGGTCACGTGGTCGTTGGCGTTAATTCCATACTGATGTGTTTCTCTGTTTTCTCTGTGGTTAAAGACACTATACGACGATCGCTTAGCTGAGACGTTGCCTGAGGTAGCAGCGCGGTGCGGGAGGGGTGTGGTGACGTGATGCGAGAGCTCAGTGATTCGTCAACTTGTGAAAACTATCACCCCTCCCGCACCGAAAACGTCTCGGGCAACGTCTCAGTTAAGCGGTCGCCCAATAGATCAAACAGTATAGAACCATCATCACCCTAGTGCTCTCATCCAAATTACATGATTTTTGCTTCTATACATGTCATGTCTATGAGCCATCAACTGCATCGTTGGTCTCGTGGTCGCAAGCGCAACTGCTGAGCGTGGGGTCCTGGGTTCGATTCCAAGGTCGGGCAAAGTGTTATTGAGTTTTCCATTAGGAATTTCTCAGTAACGGCCCGGAGTGTGGCTGCAGTTGGCGGTATGATACCCCCGTGCCTCGGAAAACATGTTAACTCATTGGTGCTGCGCATGATCTCTCTCCTGTCATATCGGATTGCCGTCCCATCGGAATAGAAGAGTAAGTCTACTACGCACACACATGTGCGAAATAATACTTCTCGCTTAGATGGCTAGTCTCCCTTGAGATTTGCTGTCATGGCCGAAATTCGGTCTGGAGGACTTTTTACTATGTAATTTTGGTGGAACGAAAATCCTATTTTCATGATCCGTCATTTTAACATATAAGTGTGTATTTCCTCTCTAGCCGTATCATCTTTCACACAATCCATCCGCCGTCCGCCTCACTAAAAATACAAAACAGCTGAACATTTCATGAAAACTCTTTATAAAATGGGTCAAGACGACAATGGAGTGCCATTCGACTGTACCTTTATATACATCCAGTTAATAGTTTAAACAAGACTTGTAGACATGTAATCTTGATATCTAACAACGCTAGCTCGAAGGGCTCTTGTGGCCGAGTTAAGGCAATTCCCTTTACTTACAAAGCATGTTTCTGCGTCTAGATAGATGTAGGTACCTGTATTCAGAGATGTGTGGAATTAAAGGTTTTGATACTTAGTTTTGGTTTGAAATGGTTGAGTTGTGTTAGATAATAAAGCCATAGACTTGTCTAGGTGTATTTGGTGTTCACTTAGGGCCTAGGGCTTGAATTAATATTTAGGGCCAATGCCAATATAGAGTTAATTATTATATATCTTTGTGTTAATCCAGGTTATAAACTAATGTGTGCCAAATTTCATCCAAATTCGTTCACACGTTTTCAATCCGGAACATTCATCCAAAAATATATTTTCGGCATCAGACTCATTTCCACATCGTAGCCATTAGGTACTTTTTTTTAATATTTAATGTACAGTTTTGACTTCGTTACTATTTTATTAAATGTATAGATATCTGGATCTTGTGATACAGGACCTCCTAGTACAAGATCCAGGGCTACACTAATATTTGTGTCTTGAAATGAAAATAAATAAAATATTATACATAGTTGCGAATGTAGGTATCTCGTCTGTCTGTATATTATCCTTTCACGCTTGAACAGCAGAACGGATTTGGATGTGGGTTTGACCTGGGTTTAGGACATAGGATACCTTTCATTCCAGTAGTGTAATTTCATGGTATGACCTCCACGCAAGCAAAACTTAGTGTAACTTAATTCAAAGTTTCAGTTCAGCTTAGTAAGACTGAATCTAAATATTCAAAGTCAGATCATTTTTTTCAGCGTAACATCAATATTTCAACCGAAAGACGTCCTCTGCTGGACATAGCCCCCCCAACCAGCACCATCACTTCGACCGGCGGGGCAATTGCGTAACACATTATCAATCGGAATCGGTTTAATTTTGACAGTTCAACAACATTCATTGCGTTATTTACGTGTTGAACAGACAAATTTTTCGAACTCATGAAGCAATGGATTAGCAATTTCCTTCAAAATGATTCTGATTCCGATTGATAGTGTGTTACGCAATTAGGGTGCTGTTCTGTGCTTCCCGCATTCAGAAAATTCAAGCTTAACATGTTTTTAACAATATTATTCCTGCACCAAAACATGTCTAAATAAAGCTACATAGCCAGATTACATTCTTTGAAACTCAGCTAAGATCGGAGATAACTCGGTTTGCTTCAATTTGCAGGTGTCAAAAGAAACCTGGCAATACTCCAATACCCCAAACTAGGAGAGCAAGTTTTTCTCCATTAGGCGCACCGTAAATGCATACAGAATTTTTAAGCGGTTTTTATTCAACCACGTTTTTAAAAGCCCACGTTTGAAATTACGATGTACGAATTAGTACAACCCTTGTTTATATGGTGAATACAAATAGTAGTGTTTATTTTTGGGAAATATGCATGGTTCATGATTTTATCAATTTTTTTTTTTTTGAAACACAACTAACTGAAGTCTATCCAAAGTTATGTTTCAAATTAATATTATTTCAAGTTAAACAAATAATCAACTATATTTTAATGGTCATTAACCCACGCACAATGGTCCATTTGAAGGACTAAGTGCGGAAACCAAACCCATAACATAGAACATGGTCATTAAGTTGATTTTAGAGTGACTAGCACTATTGAAAAAGTTAGAAAAATGTTTGAAGTTGTAGCTTAAACTGAACTTTGTGGTATAGGTAAACTCATTTTTGTTTACATTTTTTGCAAATAAATCGTGAATGCAGATTATGTATTCCTACCTACATCAAATCAAATCTATAGGTAATGAAATCTATACGTGGGTTTAAAAATACATGCGAAAGCTGCAAAAATACGTTCTAAATTCTACACGCGGAATTTACTGTCAGTTCGGAAAAAAGTTTCAGTATCTTTATCGGATGTTTTGGCCTAGTGCTAAAATCTAGCAAGATATCCCACCATTTTGCTAAAAAACCGTATCTCTAGATACAATGGTAGATTTTGTAATAATGTAGGCAGACAAATGCCTTAGGGGTGACGACGAGACAGTAGGCACTCCTCATTCAGCTTAAGGCAGTCTGCTACCAACTTCATTTAAATACAACGAATGTTTTCATAATATACTAGTAAGTATGTTAGTGCAAAGAGAGCTTTATTAAAACCTTTTTATGACGTACCAAGTAAAATATCGTCAGTGCTTATAACAATGTTGGACTTAGTGTAGGTACCTACTGCGTGGAACTGTTTATATTGTAGAAAAATGAACACGAGGCGAGCATTTTGCATGTATATCTGAGATAAGATGAAAATGCGACGTAATTTTTCTTTCGAGCTCGTGGTTGTGTGGTAAGGTGAGGAATATTTAAAGGTCATGGCGGATGTAGCAAATATGCATACTTATTGCTATTCCAGAAGCTACTTACTTATTTTCTTCATTAGGTGTTTGTAGTATAGGTGCATAGAAGAAAGATTATGCTATCCAATAAGTAACTGGGTTATGTAACAGTCTAACAGGATTCAGCTTAATACTAATATTTTACATGGAGCAACTGCCAATCTGACCTCCTCAGTCAGATTGGCAGTTGCTCCATGTAAAATATTAGTATTAAGCTGCATCCTGTTAGACTGTTATGTATGCTGCCCCCAACATAGTTAGGAAAAAGCTAGGAAGAATGATTAAGAGAAAAAAGATTAAGATATACCTACTTTTAAGTAAGATAGCAACAATAGATTCAGTTGTTGTAGTTGTTGTTTGGTTTTTAGATTCTAATTTAAATTGTATGTATTCTTATATATTTTTACCTATATCTCTCAGACCAAATAAAAAAGTCAAGACTTAGCGCTGCGAACAATACAGTGAAGAATGCCAAAACTACACCTCCGCTCTGTGCATACACGCTCACACGCACACTTTTACAACCATATACAATCAAACTACACCTCACTAAGTGCACACATGTTTACGAAACCGGCTTCACTTTATTGTTGACAGCCCTCTGTCTTGGTTTTTTTATTGGTCTGAGCTACATCTAATAATGTTGTTAATGTTAATGTTTCATGCTGGATTATATTCGAACGCAATGTGAATAGTTACTGAATAAAAATTTAATTGAATTGAGCATTATGACGTCAATAAAACAGCTGTACTGAAACTCCACTTCCAACTCTGTTATTTTTTCGGAAAGTGTAGGTAGTTACGGCAAATGCTCTGCCTATTATTTGGAATTTTAACTCAAAGATAGTTCGAAACATCTGGGCTTCCGCTAACCCAGCCAGCGATAAAGCAATAGATTAGTTAAAAATTCAGCTCACATTTTATGGACCTGAAATCGTTGCCAACTGCTGGTCTTTGGACCGCGCAGGCTGTTGCCATTTGACATACTTACTTATTAAGTATCGTGTTTTATTAAAAGTAATAATATGTTTTATTACTGAATAGATTTTGTTTCACCATGTTTGGGAGGCCTATGCCCAGCAGTGGACGTCTTTCGGCTGAAATGAATATGATGATGATGATGATGTCTGGGAGTGCGTCTGTAGTTATCATTTTGTTTGGTTAAACACATATTTTTAATTCTGAGAATTATATTACTAAATTGGTTTTCTTTTTGATATTTATTTCTGGTGCGCGGCTCACAATAGGAATTCGCGGATATCTTTATTGAAAAATATACATTCTATCCAATCGGTAAAAGGAAAACATCGTGAGGAAACCGACATATCCTAAAAACAAAAAGTCGAAGACATGTGACATCCGCTAACCCGCACTGGGCCCGCGTGGTTGATTATGGCCCACTCCCTCTTACAGAGAGGAGGCTTGTGTCCCAGCAGTGAGAACCAGATAGACTGATTATGCGATGTACCTACAGTCAACAAAAGAAATAAATATGCAGGATCGTCAGATATAGTTGAAGTTAAATAAGAAACCGATGAATGTTTTCGAATAAAATTAATTTTAATAATAGAAAACAAACAGCTCATTTATCAAATTAAATTTCAGCCGACAACATCCATCGGTTTCTTACTAAACTTCAACTATATCCGACGACCCTGATTACTTATCTCCTTTGGTGACCATACATTACCTACTAGATACTTATTAGTACGTATGTTGTTCGAGAGCCACAGAAACTACAACAGCAAAACAAACTTAATCAACAAATGCACAAAACGTATTCCAGAAAAGCATTCAAAAGCAAATATCAAATTAAAACATTTCTACTAAAAAGTACAGCGAGCATGTCACTCAACCTGTTGTAACATATTTCAGTGCAGCAAAACTTCTCAATTGGCATAAAGTTGCGCTGTGCCAGGCCTGATCAAATTATTACCATGTTGCGGCTCCAACTGCGTCAGTCTCCCACTTCACTACCAAAAAGTCCTATACGTGAATAATGGTTACTCACAACCCACCGCACCTAGCAACAAGAACGTCGTAACTGCAAACTAGGTTTACTCAAACTCGTCCTTTCGAGTTGGGCTGCCATAACTCCCGTCTTCGCTTAGTTGACAGGAATGATTACAGACTGTGTGTGGCAACTTCTTAATAAGTCCTCACAACATTTGCATCGGCAACGGAGACTTCCACCGCTGAAATGTACACCAACTTTCTTCTTGAATCTTCAAGTTTGTGTCGCGAACTAAAGTTTCCACCGAGTAAGTGTCGAAGCGATAAAGAATGTAGGTAAGAACTGACTTTTATTTTTGTTTACTTTATTCACGCATTTTTCGTGTCAAAAGTCCGGAACAAGTAAAATAATAAAAGAGTATTTTTCTATTGTGTTGTGATTTGAAAAAAGTTTTTCAACTGAAAAGGGACAGTTTGGAAGTTACGCAATATTTTCCTGCAAGCTTGAAACGAGTGACAGCAGTGGTGGCCCAACGGTAATGGCCCTGACTTAGGAGTTATAGGTAAGTCGTGGGTTCGAACCTAGGCAGGCGCTTTACTTTATGTAAATAATGCTCTCAAAACGGTGATGGAAAACATCGTAAGGAAAAAGAAAATTTAAATAAAAAATATCGAAGACATGTAACACCCGCACTGGGCCCATGTGGTAGATTATAGCCCACTCCCTCTCGAAGAGAGGAGGCCTATGCCCCAGCAGTGGAAACATTATAGACTGATGATTGCGCGAAATAAGTACGTACCTATTGTAATTTAAAATTAGTAATTTTTTATTGAGTTCTGACTTCGATCCTCAGTTCAGGCAAAGGGTCATTGGTTTTTATTGGAGGAAATTATCAGTAACCACGCAAAGACTTAATTTTTTCCCAGTTAATGAAATGGGCTCGCCCTCTATTACATGTACCTAGGGATACCATTTCGAATTTTGAAAAGGCCTCGCAGAAAGCCGTCCATTTGCAAAAAAGTCATGTCTAACGAAATTCCTACAACAATATTGTCGCATAATCGGACTTTCATGACTGCTGTTGCTTTCTCCTTGCTATGTACAGACGCCAGCACATTAAGCTACTACAATCTGTCAAATTTCTTTAATAGATTTTCAACTTTATCGCTAAAGCATAAGGTTCAAAGTTGATTGCAAAAATTTGACAGTTTCGGGTAGCTTGATGTGCTGGCGTCTGTACATTATAAACATTATTATATATTATGTAATTACAGTGTACCTATGCTAAAACTCCTTTCCTTTGTTTTTCATTAACACATTCCTTACAAGGTAGTTACCCTTTATGTAGGTTCTAATAATTATTATTATAATGCAGAATATTACTTCTAACGTCTAGCGAAGTTCCTACAACAATATTGTCGCATAATCGTTTGCTTTTATGACTGCTGTTGTTTTCTCCTCGCTATGTACATTATAAACATTATTGTATATTATGTAATTACAGTGTATGCCAAAACTCCTTTCCTTTGCTATTTTTTTGCTCATAGTTAATAGTTTTTGCCCCCGAGTTCCCCTGATTGATCATCATCTCCCTACCCTTTTCCCAAATATGTTGGGTTCGGCTTCCAGTATAACCGGATGCGGCTGAATACCAGTATTTTACATGGAGCGACTGCCTATTTGACCTCCACAACCCCTTGGTAAGACTGGTTGTCAGATTTTCGGGCTTCTGACGGCCCGTAAGGACTGACAAAAATACACGAATGACAGCCGCGGGACCAACTGCTTAACGTGCTTTCCGAGATGCGGAGGGGTCTTGGTATGTAAAGATGGTCACCCATCCACGGACCAACCGCAGCAAGTTTTGACTTCGTTACTATTATATAATATTGTAAGTACAAGTCACGCAACGAGTTATGAGCGTTGACCTTGAAAAAAAACAAGCGAAACGAACCCTTATTACTAAGGCATAAGGGTTTGTGGCGTCTGTTTTCTTCAAGGTCAGCGCTCATAACTCGTTGCTTACACTGTATAGATATATTTATGTAGATGACTAAATTATACATATATTACTAGCTGCGCTCCGCGGTTTCACCCGCATAAGTTTCCATCCATGGGAATATCGAGATAAAAAAGTAGCCTATATGTTAATCCAGGGTGTCAGCTACCTCCATACAAAATTTTATCAAAATTGGTACAGCCGTTTGAGCGTGAAGAAGTGACAAACATATAAACACACCCTCACACGCACACACTCACAAACTTTCGCCTTTATAATATTAGTGTGATTGTCTTTTGTTAGCCTTGTTCAGTCTCCAAAAGTCTCTCCTTGCCTAAATAATTAGACAAAAAAGGAAGCGTGAGTAACAAAGAAGGAAAACATCTCGCCTCCGTCGTCCTCGTCCACATTTTCTCTAACATTAAGCTCGTTTTAGTTAATTTCCCAGATTTCCCAAGACACGCATTACGATGAAGCTCCAATTCCAAGACACAATTTCTTAAACCACCTCAAAATGCGATCAACGAAAACTAATCCTGCAGCTGACACTTATCCAATATTATCCAATAAAAATGAAGCATTCGATTTTCAAACACAATCATGTCGTTTCAAAAATCTTGCAAAAAGCTACCACTCCCCTGAATAGCGATGTAAGTGAAGTTTTTATTTTGTCGCGCGAGAACAATCGCGTTCCTCGGCGGTCCACCGGTCATCAGTCACACGAAGTGGCCACTAGACTGCACAGACAAGAGGATTGTGGCCCTCTATGCACTTTTACTTTATGAATTTATTGTCCGCCACTATTCGCTAACACCGTCGTTTGTCATGTAGCGTTTTCAAAACGAATTTGGAATTATTCAAATTCTGCGAGTTGATACAATGTTGTGAGATTATTTGCTGTGAATATAATTTGCTTAGTTATTTTGATACTTGATTTCACTCAATATTATATTCGTAATCATTTTAATAGTTGGTATTTAAGTACTTACTCTTCACGTGACCAGAGGGCTGGCCTATTTGTTGGCCAAAGAATCAGCATCGTTATACAACGTGTCAATGCTGGCAACCTTTTGGGCACTTTTCCTGTTGACAGCGATGCGGTAGATTTTTTTATTTTTATACATGTACGTACATATTATTATTATAATTCTGTTAGCTTATATTATGCAAATATTATCTTGTTTTTTTTTTTAATAAATAAAAATTTATTTGATTATAATTATTTACATATGTACACACAAACTAAAATATAATGCTGGTAATGCTGCCAGCCTTTTGGGCACTTATCCCATTGACTGCGATCCAGACGAATTTTTTGATGCCTAATGAGCTCGTCTTATTTTTTTTTTTTTTATTGGCATATAGTAGGTATATATTTATCTTGTTTGAAAAATAATACTTACTTAACGTACATATTATTATTTTAATTCTGTTAGCTTATATTATGCAAATATTATCTTGTTTTTTTTTAATAAATAAAAATTTATTTGATTATAATTATTTACATATGTACACACAAACTAAAATATAATGCTGGTAATGCTGCCAGCCTTTTGGGCACTTATCCCATTGACTGCGATCCAGACGAATTTTTTGATGCCTAATGAGCTCGTCTTATTGAAAAATAATACTTACTTAAATAAACAGACAGAGGAAGGTATCTACCCAACGCATTGTAGCGACCCAAAAACATAAGACACACTTGTTTGAAAACTATTTTGAAGTCAAGTAAATCCAAACTTTTATATTTTAAAGCTGACACTCTCTATAATAATTCGACAACCGAAAGGATTACTTTTAAGCCAATTTAGGTCGCTGAATTTATTTCTACAGAGAATTGTGTCAACTAGATTTTATTACTTTTTACCAAACTTTAGCCTTAAGCCTGAAGGCTTTATTAACTAAGTCTATTGATGACCTGTCAATTCGAATGACTTTAACTTTTGATCAATCTTAGTTGGTGCTTTGTGAGCCAAAAATCTGGTTAGTGTCAGACCTTTTTTATTCAATTTATCGAAAAATGAGTTTGTTAAGAATCACAGGAGCGTGGAGATTGGCATAAGCAAAGAGAGGCTCAGCAGTGCGTGAAGTCGGTCGGGTTATGAATGATGATGATGAAGTTTTTTAATTTTTATAACAATAACTGTTCACCTAGTTCGTGGATCTTTGACAGTCATTATGGGTAGTCAGAAGCCCGAAAGTCTGACAACCAGTCTTATTTATTATTTATTTATTTAGTCCCCTAGTGACTACTATGTGTATTAATATGTGTCAAACTTATATTGCGCTAATAAAATACTTATTATTATTATTTATACCTGTATACTTTATTGTACACCACAAAAATACATAACATGAAAAAAATACATCAAACATTACAAAATATACAATGGGCGGTTTTACCAAGGGGTGTATTTACCCAGTACCTGGGTTGTGGAGGTCAGATAGACAGTCGCTCCATGTAAAATACTCATATTCAGCTGAATCTGGTTAGACTGAAAGCCGATCCCAATATAGTTGGGAAAAGGCTAGGCAGATGATGAAGTGTTCACCTAGTTTACAAAAACTAGTCTAATTAAGATGAAATGCGGTTGGAGAGACTTTTAAAAAAGCCTAAGTAAAAAGTCATAATTCGAGGTTTGACTCTCACCTATTTCCTCCTCCAATATTGGACCAATTTAAAAGATATTTCATTAACTGAATAAGAAGGATATATACTGTGTCCCTATGTTTTATTTTTTCATTAATAGGTGGCAAATTTGTACATTAGGCCTCTGTTGACAGCGGTTTAAATCGGCATTTTTTGAGGGCTTATTAGTGTTTATTAGGGGCTTGTGGCTAAGTAATAACAGCCGCACGGGTCGATCGATCAGGTTAAGCTACGCTTGCCGCGGTTGGTCTGTGGATGGGTGACCATCTTTACATACCAAGACCCCTCCGTGCCTCGGAAAGCACGTTAAGCCGTTGGTCCCTGCTGTCATTTATCGATCTTTGACAGTCGTTACGGGTCGTCAGAAGCCCGAAATTCTGACAACCAGTCTTACCATTGGGGTATCGTATTACCCAGTAACTGGGTTGTGGAGGTCAGATAGGCAGTTGCTCCATGTAAAATACTGGTATTCAGCTGCATCCGGTTAGACTGGAAGCCGACCCCAACATAGTTGGGAAAAGGCTAGGCAGATGATGATGATGATTAGTGTTTATAAAAATAATGTATCATCAAAAAGGAAAACATAGGGACATACAATACTAGTAGTTAATATTTATTATTCTGTAAAAAAAATCATTGCTTTAATCATAAAGCAATGATTTTTTAACCATTACGCAGAAAGAAAACAGGCGAGAGCGTTTGCATGGAGAAACGACCACCCGCAATTCCCCTTAATGGCTATTAATGTCAGGGAAATTCTTTTTTATCAAATTGACTCTTAACTTTATTGTCCGTGTTATTCAAATGTATGTGTGTGAAATGGCTATAGCACGGCCAATTCACGTATAGTGTGTCAATTTAACCTTTTAGCCGCCCGACTTTATATCAGTTGTCGTGCTCCCAGCGCCAGAGAAAAAAAAAATGAAAAATAAATACCGATGAAACGAGCTGTGATGATATAATAATAATACAGACTAAACGAGATGTGTTATTTGGTCGTATATGTATATACGACTCTGGCGGAATGGGCACGAAAATATTTGTCGGATTAATCCGACGTAGGCGGTTAAAAGGTTAATAAACAACTAATTTCCTTTACTGTAAATATCTCCAGTCTGTGTCATTATTTTATGTGAACAACATGAAATAATTCATTTCTGTATTGTGATACCTCACCTCTTGAGACTCTTTTACTACTCCAAAACAGAATCCTGACCACGTCTAGAGTTCGTAAAGACGTAGGTACCTGACAGACCTAAATCAAAATGCAACTCGCATTGTCCTAAGAAGTAGAAAGCTCGTCAGATCTGACATTTTCAGTCACGACAAGTGGCCGCGCTCCATCACCTTGATATAGAGATGTTGAAACTCTGCAGTACAGTCCTGCGAGCTTCCTTGCATTAAGTCGCATTTATGCGACACATATTTCCGTGCCCCTACCGCTCGTGTCGTATTTCTGCGACAGAGAACATGTCTTTTTCGTTCTATTTTCGTCTTATTAACTGCGTGGTACAACTAAAAACATTATTAAATAGAGAAAAAAAAACTTTTTGACTATTTTTTAATCGACACAACAATTTCTCCTCCTTATTTATTGTAGGTATTATTTTATCTTGATTTTATCGATTTGTAGCCGCGCGCTAGGGGCACGGCAATTGATATTTAACCAAGCGCTTAAAAGTTAAATAAGCGTGTTTGTTTTTTTTCACGCAGCAGTGGAACAATGAATCAACGTGATGTTTTGCATAGAAATTATGTACAAGCTTTAAAGTGACAAAGGCTACCGTAAACCGGGGTTACTTTGAATCACGGGGTTAATTTGATAGAAACTTCTTATCGACATAAAATTGCAAATTGCGTAAAACAGAACAACTTTTGGTAGATTTTTTTTCGGATGACTAACCTGGTAAACTGTCACAATCCTTTTTGCGGGTGCGCTGGTGACGACACGTTGTTTCTTGCAAAAAAAGGTAAGTTTTTTATCAATACCGATTTTTACCAGATAAAATGATTTATTGGGGCTACTTTCAGATTCTATGTTAAAAACGGGCGGTTCTAAAGTAACCCCAGAATCATTTTAACTTTTATCACTTTGTTTTTTTTTTTTTTTCTGAAAAATTAATTGATTTTTTTTTTTTTTTTACTTTTACGGCGAGAACTATAAAAACCGATATTTACATTTTTTTTAAATTTTTTTAGAACCACACATTCAAAAATTACAGTCAATTAAAGTTCAAAATTGATCAAAGTAACCTCAGTTTACCGGTACTTTTAATTCCAGAAAAATGCTCCACACTAGATCAAAGTCACGGGCGATAACCAAGTACCTAATTATTGTCTTCAAACAAACAAAAACCAACTCCATTGTCTAAACATGACCCAATCTTTAAACATCTTAAAATTCTAGGTGTTTCTGCAGAATCTAAATCAAAAAGGCTACTCGCGTTGTCCTAAGACAGTAGAAAGCTCGTGAGATCTGACGTCATCAGTCACGACAAGTGGCCGCGCTCCATCGCCGTGACAAAGAGATGGTGAAATTCATTTCAGTGCAGTCCCGCGAGCTTCCCTGAGATATGACGTTCTTTATTGCACTACACTGTTTCATTTGAAGTTGTTCTTTAGTTTATTATGGTTTAATAGTGCGGAATGATAGTTTAAGACTGGGGTTAGAACGTTTTGTTGGAGAAAAGGAAAAGATGCAGGAAGTTTCTTTTTGTGGATAGAAATGGAAGTTTATAAGGCTTTTAGGTAGTCCAGATTTTACTTTGACATAAACAAAGAAAGAAAAAACGTTTGTTTGCGGTTAACGTGATGCAAAGAAAGACACAAACACAAAAATAATCAAATGTTTGGGGGAAAATATGCGTCACATCCATGCAAAACGGCCATCGCCTGGCTATAGACCTATTCGTAGCTCTTTTATTTATTAGCTAGCTTCTGCCCGCGACTTCGTCCGCGTGAAATTTCACCCACCCCCCATCCCCGCTCCCTCCCTCTTAGGGGTGAAATTTTGAAAAACCCTTTCTTAATGGATACCTACTCTTCACAAAGAACACACCCTCCAAATTTCATGTCTCTAGGACAAGCGGTTTAGGCTGTGCGTTGATATATCAGTCAGTCAGGACTTTGAATTTTATATATAAATAGATAAATAAGGTGATACATGGTTTAAAACGCAGTTTATGAATCTGAAAATAATAATGCTTCAAGCGCAAAAAAAAATGATTTATGACAAAAAATCCAAAAAATAGTCTTTCACCCCCAAAAAAATACCGACACCCTACACCAGCTACATTAACCTGTCAGCGCATTAACATAACAATAAACCAGAAAATCATACCATTCCACATTTTAACTTGCGCCAAATTACATTCAGTACATAAACACGTGGTGGCGTAAACCTCTCTGTATTCGTATTATCACAATGTCACAGAATAGTAGGAACAGAAGGTCTGCTTACACGGAACGACAACACACGATTACATAGAGACCTTTCGCGTAAACCAAGTGAGAAAAAAAGAAGGGTGAGTGCTTATGACCATACAAAGGAAGTGAAAATTTAGGACTGGAGCCGAGTACCTATACAGCGGGCTAATGGCGTAACACACTAACAGTAGCAATGGCTTCGATTTTGACAGTTGGACAACATTCATTGCGTTATTTACGTTGTTGAGCCGACAAATTTTTCGAACATATGAAGCATTGGATTAGCAAGCCTTCAAAATGATTCAGATTATGATTGAAAGTGACGCAATTAGGGTCCGGGATTCAGCGCCGAGTATAAGCATTCATCGTCACCAATCGACTGGACCCGCAGCCTAATTGCGGAACGCCAAATCGTCAAATGATTCTGATCAGTTGGCTTCATTTCTATCACAATTGGCTTCATTTTACGATTTTCGAATTGCGAAACTCTAGTTTCTGCGCAGGGCTTTAACGTTCATAATTGGTTTCATAATAAACTAGAGTTTCGCAATTCGAAAATCGTAAAATGAAGCCAATTGTGATAGAAATGAAGCCAACTGATCAGAATCATTTGACGATTTGGCGTTCCGCAATTAGGCTGCCGAGTATACCCGATTCAGCGTCACTGACTTGAGCGTGACAGTTCAGTTTCGTTTATTATTCAGAAAGAGCGCAAAGTGCGTATAAAGAAGTTTTCACTTCAAAAAGCAAGATATCATTGTATGTACGCATATTTGTCTCATTTTATCTAACATTTTCTAATTTTGACCAATTTTGTTTCACTTTATTTCATTTCATCTTTTTATTATGTGATTTAACCTAATTTTATGATTGTATAACATGTGTAATTACTGATATTGAGTAATAACTTGTATGTATGGTGCAAACGGTTAATATAAGTTGGTTATTAATAAATAAAAATATACATATGTGAACGTTGCCTATGTGTGCGAGCGGCTGTTTTCACCCGTTGTATGACGCCGACCTTCTGTACTATTCTGTGTTATTACATTGTCCTGTGACGTCATCCTATTCGCAAACCAAATGTTCCAATTATCATAGCTAATGTGCCGAAGAGATGGCGAACAGGCCGTAAGGAAACAGACGTCTTTAACATATCCCCAGCGCTTTTTGTTGATACGTTCTACACTGTTTTGTGACTGGATTACGTATGGAATGAGGTTAAAATGGTTACAATTAGGAAAGTTGAATGTGTTACTTGAGAATGGGGACTGGAATTGATTATTTTAAAATACTTTAGTTGGAATACAGAAGCAATGACTGGCCAGAAACACGTGTGTTCGATCCCAAGCGTTGGATTTATTGATAAGCTCATCATCAATTCAGTGTAGAGGGTTGTCAGGAATATTAGTAGAAATGAGAATTCAATTTAATAGGGGAAATATTTAACTGATCCTCTAAAAATATACTTCTAAAGTTGGATACTTTTTTAAATTAATGAACATCTAAAAAGCTTTTTGCCCTTCTAATGATGCACACTTTTTTTAAATAATTGAGCCTCTTTTTAATTTTCTGGCCTTTTCTTGCAGTTGGTCGCAGTAATTAAGCTAGGCTACCATGACCAAATGGGTTACATAAGGTTAGAACTGTGACCAACAGTGCACGAGCCTAGCGGTTCCGCGGCAGCGGCCTGTGAGCACTGCATTCAAGTTGGTCCTTGGTACTTGGCCATTTAGTAATTTTAAGATCGCTAAATAGTAAATAATTTGAGGTTCACAGAAAGACGCGCAATCATTATATTAGAGTGTTCAATCATATTTATAGGACCGCAAAATGGGAATAATTAGTTTGATTAAAGGGTTATTCCACTAATCCCCATTGAAGTTCTATAGAGCTCATATTGGGAATTTGTGGGAAAAAAACGTTCACAAAACTCCATCAGTTTAAAAATAAAATACAAACAACATAAGTATTATAAAAGAATCATGAAGTCTTTATTTCTATAATACCTAAAACAAATTCAAACACAAAGTAATGGCTAAATTAGTAATTAAGCCTTAGGGAAGTTATATTCTGAAGAATAAATATGATAATTTGACATAATTTATATACAAAAGCTGTCAAACCGCAATATTTATTCCTCAGACAAAAATTATTACTGTTGAAAAAACAGGCCTAAGCGTAAAAAAAAATCGGTAAAAGAATGAAATTAGTCTAAACTTTGCTTCACAAATAATATTTTAGAGATCAATTTTTAAATTTGGTACTTTAAGGTTACTTTTTGATAGATTATTTAAGAACTTTGGTTTAAAAAAAAAACACTTAATTCTAGATTCCTTCTCCAGTTTCGCCTCTGATCAGATTATGGACAATCATGCACGCTACCAATTGGAAATGTACCAAAATACCAAATGTATATGATAAATTAGTTGTATATCACACACAGTTCCTACACTAAAAGCACTCTCAATAATATCTTTTTCATTTCAATTCGTATTCACTTTGCGATGGTTTAAGACGTGGGACTTGCCATTTTGAAATGTAACATGAAATATTTATCGCATCACCGAGCCATTATGTTCGACAGATATCTTAAAGTTTTATTTTATTTGAATGTGTTGGATTTTCTTGTGACTTTACTCGGGAGAGAATAAATATAGTCGTGTACTAGGTTTTTTTGACGATTAAAGTAGAAACAGTTGTTAAACGTATTCTATGAAGAGGTACTAGGCAGCATGTTCGGAATGGCCCCTAAATTCTGACTTTGTGTTTCAAGAATATTGTAATTTGTGATACATAATGTATGAAGCTTTGCCATCTTTAATCGGCAAGTTCAAAATACATGTAGATTAAATACCTACATGAAGATCCAATCTCGCAAAACCTCGATTTTTTGGATCTCTCCAAGGCCTAAAACCATCCAGGACGTTTATCTTCCTAGCAAGACGTTGAATTAAGTTTAACTGCTTGCGAATAAAGATGTCCTTCTTAGATAAAAATATCCGATGGGGGAAAGAATTTTCTAGCTTTCTTCGAAACGTTCTCAGTGGCAGAGGGTTCGACGGACGTCGGCGAGTGACAATAAAATTAGATAAGTACAGGATAGCCCCGATCCCGTCCGGTCCGTCTTGCGGACGGAATCAATCGCAGTAAAACATGGTATAGGGGAACCAAACACGCTACCGTTTAAATAACAAAACGCGTTCCATTCTCAACCTTACCACCAGTCTTTAAGAGCACGTATCTTAAATTCAATAGCGAAAAATAAGTTTGTCGATGTGTATATCAGTCCGCTTTTCTGTAATGACACGAAACGAGTGGACTTTGAACGAAACGGGGATATCAGAATGGATTACAGAAATCTCCCTGTGAATCGTCGGGACGAAAAATGCACTAGACGCTTTAAAGCGCTACGTTTTCGTTGAAATTTTAAACGATGCTTTTTCGGGTGAAATGTAACAATTTTCCAGGACACTGTGTTTTGGCAGTAAAGAAAAATAGGCACTTACCTAGTTCTGCGTATTTTAATATTTGTAGAATATCTTGTTAGGTAAAGGCAATGAGTTTTTAAGTGAAAAGAGGTAAATAGGTTATAGGTACGCGCTTCGCAAGTGACACTTCGCAAGTGACACTTCAAAACATGGTTAGTTAGCCAAGTTACACAATTATGATTTTGTCTCCTTTTCGCTCGCAATAATTACGACATGCCGTCCTACTTTCACATTGCCCCGTTTGGTCTGATAGTCGACTGCTGAGCGTAGGGTTCTGGGTTCGATTCCCAGGACGGGCAACGTGTTATATTGGGTTTTTTCTATTATGAATATCTCAGTAGCAGCCCGGAGTTTGGCAGTTGGCGGTTTGATTCCCCCGTACCTCGGAAGGGACGTTAAGCCGTTGGTCCTGCGCCTGATCTCTCTCCGGTCATGTCGGATTGCCGTTCTACCGTCGTATGAGAGTGAGGGAAGAGAGAGAGTGCACCTGTGTATACGCATACACTTGTGCACTATAATATCTCCTGCGCCGAAGGTTCGTCTCCACTGAGATTGGCCGCCATGGCCGAAATTCGGTCTGGAGGTGTACATTATTGTATATGTACAGATGCCAGCACATCAAGCTACTAGGTACAATCTGTCAAATTTCTTTAATAGATTTTCAACTTTATCACTAAAGCATAATGTTCAAAGTTGATTTTAAAAATTTGACAGTTTCGGGTAGGTTGATGTGCTGATCTGTACTACCACGTGTAACAATATTTTTTTTATTTATTTACTAAATTTTTATGCACAAGTAAAAAAAATACTGTACAAAGGCGGACTTAATGCCTGAGGCATTTTCTACCAGTCAACCTTAGATATAATGTGACATTGTGATGTTTTTTGAAGATCGATGCTCGGTAGAAAATCTATCTAACTCATTTTAATTATAATATCATTGGGTAAAGGTATAAGATTTGTTTTAATCGATTGCTGTTAGCTCATTATGAAACTATTCAACTGATTAAATAGTTTGATTGCGAACTGTGCGTGCATGGAATGCAGTTTAAGATTTACATCTTTAGGCGCAAATTACCGGATAGCCTTGATAAGAATACATGCGATTAAGATAGAACATTTAATATTACCGATTTTACAAATTACCTACTAAAGAAAACAATTAATGTTACCGTAAATTATTTTTTTTTTAGCCTTGATGGGAATAGATAAACTGACTGTTTACGAATTCACGATTTTTCAAATTACCAACGCGCGCAAACAATAATGTTACCACGCAAATGAA
Organism: Amphipoea oculea; assembly: GCA_945859645.1. Taxonomy (NCBI): domain Eukaryota; kingdom Metazoa; phylum Arthropoda; class Insecta; order Lepidoptera; family Noctuidae; genus Amphipoea; species Amphipoea oculea. Next base: position 17,559,940 of record OX243862.1, read on the forward strand.
AATTTTATGCACGGCTTTTCGATGCAATAAAAATCCTCCCCAACAAAATCATTATCACCACATTAATAGAGAATCTAAACACCTATACACATAAATAAACACCATTTAATAGGTACTGACGCCGAGAAAAGTGCGGTTTCAATAGCCGTAAAAGTAATGCCTGTGTCGAAAAATGAAATTGATTTTGCCTCGCTTCCGTCTCCGTGCCGTATCACGGCGTTTCGAGAGGATGGGGTGGCGCTAATAACTAGCAGGGAACCTGCCAGAGATGTTTATTTAATGGCGTACCCCATAGACGCCTCTAATGGGGATTCGTACTTGATACCACAGAATAGATTTATGTACAAAAGTTCGGCTCTACAAAGCGAACGCACACACGCATAGACACGCGTCTACGTACAGTCAATGCAAGCGCGCTCGCGACTAGCATTTGTTTGTTATACGACGTATGTATACGAATGTATGTGTGCGTGCATTTTCGCTTGTTGTATGAAGTTAGCCTTTTGTGCCTATCTATTCTGTGTTGTGCCTCTTATGGAGGATTCGAACTCGGTTCTTGCGTATCTAAAGCCAGCCGCAACGCGACGAAAATTATTTTACAATGTGTTGTGATTCTTGTGTGCAACAAAAATGAGATAAGGGGAGAACAATTTGGATGTTTGTTTGCTTACAAAATATGATGTGAATATGTAGCGTGGAATGGATTTGGAAGGTGGAGCGGAGTGTTCGGTTGGTGCTGATAAAGCTAGGTTGCTTGATTTTACAGCGTGAAAACGTTCGTCTGCAGGGATCAAGATACCATATTGAATACATGATAACTTTTACTACACATGGAAATTATTGAAAGTCAAAGTTATTGTCAATGACATAAAAATGTTTCCATCTTGCAACAGTTTTTTTTTTTTTTTTAAGTTTCCATCAGCAAAAGTGCTCTGTTTTTGTTTTTATGTTAATTGAAGTATATTGTGAATGCTTGAAAGAAATTGAAGAAGCCCTCAAAAAAATATTTAGTATAAAAACACTGTTTGAAACGACTGCCGATTGAAGACAGCGAGGGACATTTCAATATTTCGCAACTTTTCTTACTTAAAAGTTAAATAATGTTCTGCAGACAGAGAGATTGGAAAGTCTGAAGAACAGTTTCATACAACAAAATAGGTACAACAAGTAAATAAAAAAGACGGGTTGCACCCCGGGAGTGCCGGCAGAAGTGAAAACTTGAATATTAACGTTGAAATAAATCAATTATTAATTGAATTAATATAACTCATTTTTTTCACTATTTCTGCGTCACTTTTTTCATTAATAGATGCACTTTGTTCAATTTCCATATTTTAAACACTTTATATACACGAATTTTACGAATACACAGCAGTGTGGCTACTACACACACGGTCGAGCCATCAGCTGTCCATCCATCCATCCACGTCCACGTCCACGTCCACGTCTATCCTTCCATCCATCCATCCATCCATGCATCCATGCATCCATCCATTGTCGTGTGTCACTTGGTTCACTTCGGTTGGCGCCGCCGTAAAAAGAGGGGGGGGGGGGAAATCTCTCCTGACGGTCACGTGTCCTGACGCGAATTTAACATTTTTTACCCATTACAAAAAGTGTGCAACGCCGCTAAAGAAGTTTTCACTTCAAAAAATGAAACAACACTTGTATGAAAACAAAAAATCTGGCAAGATTTACTGAAACTTATTCAGAGGTGGAAAATCTGAAATCCACACCCCATCAAACAAACATATAAGTAATAATTTCCTCCGTCGATTTGACAGCTGTGGTGTGAGACATAAGGAAGTGTTCAGACGTTGCGATTAAATGTGCACATTCACCTACATAATACGACGTCAGGTAGCACGTGTAAATCAGACTAATGTGACGTTTCTGGCATCGGCCGTGCCCGCCACGTATTACGAATGAAACTGAAAACATGCTGAGGTTATGTTACCTGAACATTACTGTTACTGCTGAAAGAAAGAAAGACAAAAAAAAAATTGAAACAAAAAAAAATACCACCAAAATAATAAAACAAAAAAAAAATGGATGGCCTATAATCATCCCACAGCCGAGCAAAAACCTCTTTCCGTGACTTCCAGTGCTTACGATTCAGGGATAATGTGGGCCATTTGTCGTTTGTTACCTTAAGATTGAACACTGAAAAAAATCTGTGTAGGTTGTACTGATGCTTAGTAATACATGTGAAAACAGCTGTTGAATTTTAGCTGTTGATAACTAGTGAATAAGGTGCTTCATGATTCATCTACGTCTTAGCGTAGATGGCAATCCACATAGACAATTTTTTTTGAAGTGTAAACTTCTTTAGCGGCGTTGCATACTTTTAGTAATGGGTAAAAAATGTTAAACTCGCGTCAGGACACGTGACCGTCAGGAGAGATTCCCCCCCCCCCCTCTCTTTCTACGGCGGCGCCAACCGAAGTGAAGTGACACACGGACACAATGGATGGATGGATGGATGGTGATAGAAGTGGAAGTCGAAGTAGAAGTCGAAGTGGAAGTCGAAGTCGAAGTGGAAGTCGAAGTGGATGTCGAAGTGGATGTCGAAGTGGAAGTCTAAGAGGAAGTCTAAGTGGAAGTCGAAGTCGAAGTCGAAGTGGAATTCGAAGTGGAAGTCGAAGTGGAAGTCGAAGTGGAAGTGGAAGTGGATGGATGGACAGCTGATGGCTCGACCGTCTGTGTAGTAGCCACACTGCTGTGTATTCGTAAAATTACTGTATATAAAGTGTTTAAAATATGGAAATTGAACAAAGTGCATCTATTAATGAAAAAAGTGACGCAGAAATAGTGAAAAAGATGAGGTATATTAATTAAATTAATTATTGATTTATTTCAACGTTAATATTCAAGTTTTCACTTCTGCCGGCACTCCCGGAGTGCAACCCGTCTTTTTTTTTTATTGTGTTTAGATATCGATACTCATCACATCTGCAGAGTTTCGCTAGTTCATATAATTTTAGAATGTGGCTACGAGTTCAGCACCTTCAGTAGCGTCCATCAGAACAACAGGACACGCTGGACACGATTATAATGTCCAGCGTGACCCTTTGTTTGTGGAACAGCATCACATTTACACTCGTGCTACTAACTTCATGATTACTAATTCATTTAGGCAGTAGGTACAGTCATCAGCAAAAGTAGATGATGAAAATCAGAAATTCAATACTAATGAACGGAGTTCGCGTCAGAACTGTGTGGCGTCGGCGTCGTGTATGTTTGGTATAATTTATAATCACGTACTTTTGAATCACTTCGATGTCACACAGTTCTGACGCGAACTCCGTTCACTAGTATTGAATTTCTGATTTTCATCATCTACTTTTGCTGTTGACTGTACTCACAAAAGTGACACGACACATTCACAAAAACTTACTTGTCTCCTGTTTCTTCAGGGCAAGATGTTTACCATATGGCTGTGCGATGATAGACCTGACAAGGATTATACTTCAAATCATTAACACTGTAATTTATTATGGTTGTCACATTACCGCTATGGCTGTGCAAAGAATAAAAACAGTACGAGTGTTATCCCAGTAAGATATATTAAATTACAGTATCAAATGTGTGCTGCATTATAGGACTGACAAGTACTCGTAAGTAACAGTATCACAAAACTTTTCCAACATCTGCTAAACACATACCAACTGGATTAAACTAAACTTACAGCACGTTTAACTTAGAGTACGTCTCAACACTGTCATATAAACGCATTAAAACTAATTCAGCTGACATCACTGACGTAGTGACGTCATTACTTACGTGGCGTATAATAAATGTGTTCACAGCTTAATTCGCAAAGCGTATGCCGAGATTATCATTTGAATGTGCCCTCAGACGATTGTCGGATTTTGTGACACTTACACAATGGGGAGGTTGGCCCGAAGCAAAATATTTTTACCGAATGAAACCGGTGCTTTCTGTACCTATACGAGGAAATTACATTTTTATCACGAGTCACATTTTACATTTTCGTGTTATCTTACACTTCGTTTGTATCACGCGATTTTTTTTTTATGTTTTGTTTTCGTTTCAATGTGTTTTTTGAAAGGGTGTGCTGATTGCTTATTTGTTGCGTTGCTTTCCGATTCGTTTTGATTTGCAGCAGTTTAACATGCAAACTTTTTTCTTAGTTTTTTTTTGGCCTCGCACAGGTTTATTTTTTTCTGTTGTTTATTCTTTTTTTTAAATGTATATTTCTTAGTTTTAAATTCTCCGTTTTTTCTGTTTGTATTTACTGTGCCAAATAAAAGTATTTTTCTTTCTTTCTTTTCGTAACTTATTTACATCGTGAGGATACCTGGTCTTATCCATACTAATATTATAAATGCGAAAGTGTGTCTGTCTGTCTGTCTGTTACCTCTTAACGTTTAAACCGCTGAACCGATTTAAATAAAATTTGGTATAGAGATAGTTTGAATCCCGGGAAAGGACATAGGATAGTTTTTATTCCGATATTCCTACGGGATCGAAACTTATGCGGGTAAAACCGCGGGGCGTTGCTAGTATAATAGTTATATAAGTCTGAAAACACGAACCCTGCTCGTGTCTTCTCTGCATGGGAAGAGGAATTTGCCCTGCATTGGGACAATAAGGCTGGTATTTCTTTTTTTATTTACTTTGAGACCAACCTCAATGACTCCAACAAAAATCCCCCTATCAATCAGCTAATGCACTCACTAATTACAGTTTCACGGTCAATTTTATTTACCGTCACTACCGTATTGCGTTCCTGTCTTCCCTCGGGCCTAAGGGCCCTATTGTGCAAGTTCAGGAACGATAGTAAGTGACTTAGGGCCCATTCTCACGCGATTCACCTATGCATCGGAGCATAATGAGCTGTTAAATCGGTTGCACTGCCTATCGGGACATCTTTGTTCATTTCCGTGACAATGAGTGTAAATAACATGTTTGTACGTGTCTTGGTACCTTAATGGTTTGTTTGTAGAAACATTATTTTCTTGCAGGATCTGCACGTGGTTAGGCTTTTGCAAAGGCATCTATTATGAAATGAATAGCATTTCTAGCTATAAATGAGTTTTGTAAAATCTATACATATGAAATTCAAAGTCCTGACTGACTGACTGATATATCAACGCACAGCTTCAACCGCTGGTCCAAAAGACATGAAATTTGGAGGGTGTGTTCTTTGTGAAGATTAGGTATCCACTAAGAAAGGGTTTTTCTAAATTCCACCTCTAAGAGGGTGAATGGGGGGAGGGTGAAATTTTACGCGGACGAAGTCGCGGGCAGAAGCTAGTGTACAATATAGTTCTTATTAGTTTATTATCATATTTTAGGATTTTAAATTCAATAACAGTCTATTTTATTTATTTTTTCATATAAATGTACTTACATATTATTATAGTTTACATGTTAGCTTATACTATTATGTAAATATTTTCTGAAATAAATGAAAATATCAGTCTTCATTGAAAACATGTTATTTTCTGCGAAACGAATTATGCTGAATTGATTTCTGTTGTATTGTGATACACCTACGCACTGTTTTATTTTCGCTAACATACTTTTCCAGTATCGATCAGTTTCCAAGGTTGATCGAAGGTTAAGCTACGATTGCCTAGATCGCTCCATGGATACGTTATCATACCGAGACTTCTCCGTGCCTCGGAAAGTACGCTAAAACCGTTGGTCCCCGCTGTCATTTGTAGATCTGACAGTCGTTACGGGTAATCAGAAACCCGAAGTCTAACAACCAGTCTGACCAAGGGGTATCGTAGTACCCAGTAACTGGGTTGTGGAGGTCAGATAGGCAGTCGCTCTACATAAAATACTGATAACCAGACCCAATATAGGTAGTAAGGAAAAGACTAGGCAAAAAAAAAACCTGAACTTAGGTAACATTTCTACAAGTCACTTGCAATCATTATAATGGCTGAAGAGCGGCCATTTTGCTCTTCGAAAAACAAATTGTGGAGTGATAAAGCACGAAATATGGAAGCAGAAAATTAGATTTAAAAGCAATTAAGTGACGGTGTGCTTTTAAAAATGAAAATATCGTTCGGGTCAGTCGGTCCGGCAAAGTTGATGGATACTTTTTGCCGTGGGAAGTGGGTTCAGTCAATTCTGTGTACTCATCTCTGAAAAGAATTGATAATTGTTTAAAAAGTTTTTTTTTATTGCTGAATGGGCCCGCTCTTGACCTCGATGACGCCTGATAGAACGCGATGGATGAGGTCTATGATGGAACGTGCGTTTCCAGTACCTAAGGCACTGGAACTCCCACGCATCGACGAAATTCAACAGGCTGCTTGACGCCGGACTCCGGTTGGAGGGTAGTCGAAAACCAGGCGGGCGTTAGCCCTACCACCACAAGGGAAGAATTGGCCAGTTAAATAAGGTCTTGAGTGTGGCTGTCCTGGATGCGCCGAGCACTCGGTTTAGTTGAGTAACTGGCGGAACAAATTGCGCTACAGGGAGGAGGCTTCGTCATGCATCCCAAAAAGTTTGTACTTATGTGTCTAATGAGTTTGGTTCTCGTTAGTGTCCAATAAAGATTTAACATTGAGTCTTTCAGATAGAAAAACAATCATGATTTAAGATAGATAAACAGCTAATAGGTATAATCAGCCTATAACGTTCCCACTGCTGGGACACAGGCCTTTTTTCTGTGAGAGGGAGTGGGATCCATTGGGTTGGTGAATGGCACATGTCGTCGATTTTTTTGTTTTAAGATATACCTTTTTCCTCACTATGTTTTCCTTATACCGTTTTGAATAGGTATAACTATAGAATTAAATACTATATAAATTATATTTTTTAAATCATCATCATCATCATCATCATTTCAGCCGAAAGACGTCCACTGCTGGACATAGGCCTCCCCCAAGCACCTCCACTTCGACCGGTTTTGTGCTTCTCGCATCCAACGAGTTCCTGCGGCCTTCACAAGGTCGTCGGTCCACCTTGTGGGAGGCCTTCCAACGCTACGCCTTCCGGTACGCGGTCGCCACTCCAGAACCTTTCGGCCCCATCGGCCATCTGTTCTGCGAGCAATGTGCCCTGCCCACTGCCACTTAAGTTTGGCAATTCTTCGGGCTATGTCGGTTACCTTGGTTCTCCTGCGGATCTCTTCATTTCTGATTCGATCCCGCAGGGAAACTCCAAGCATAGCCCTCTCCATTGCCCTTTGGGTGACTTTCAGCCTTCTAATAAGGCCCATTGTGAGCGACCACGTTTCAGTGCCATATGTCATCACTGGCAACACGCACTGGTCAAAGACTTTCGTCTTGAGACACTGCGGTATGTGGGACGAGAAGATATTGCGTAGCTTCCCGAACGCTGCCCAGCCGAGTCGGATTCGACGATTGACCTCTTTCTCGAAGTTGGACCTACCTAACTGGACAGTTTGTCCTAGGTAAATATACTCGTCCACGACTTCGAGTGTAGCGTCTCCGATCTTCATGAGAGTGGGTGTTACATGGGCATTTGACATGACCTTCGTTTTGTCCATGTTCATTTTCAGACCCACTCTTTCAGAGGCTCTACTGAGGTCATCGAGCATTGTACTGAGGTCCTCCATAGTCTCAGCCATGACTACTATATCGTCGGCAAACCGAAGGTGAGTTATGTACTCGCCATTGATGTTAATGCCAGCTCCTTTCCAGTCCAGAACCTTAAAGACATCCTCCAGAGCAGCGGTGAACAGTTTCGGAGAGATAACGTCTCCCTGTCTCACACCTCGCTGCAGAAGGATAGGTTTCGAGGTCTGGTCCTGGAGTCGAACTGACATAGTGGCGTTTTCGTACAGACACTTCAGCACCTCGATGTACCGATAGTCGATCTGGCACCGTTGAAGAGACTGCAGTACAGCCCATGTCTCGATCGAATCAAAGGCTTTCTCGTAGTCCACAAACGCTAAGCAGAGAGGCAGGTTATACTCTTCGGTCTTCTGTATAACCTGTCGCAGCGTATGTATGTGGTCTACGGTGCTAAAGCCTTTACGGAATCCGGCTTGTTCGGGAGGCTGGAAGTCGTCAAACCTGCGCGCGAGACGGTTCGTGATGACTCTCGAAAACAGCTTGTAGACATGGCTCAGAAGTGAGATGGGCCTATAATTCTTAAGAAGGGCATTGTCACCCTTCTTAAAGAAAAGTATCACCACACCTCTGTTCCATGCCTGTGGTGTTTTACCCTCGAGTATGACGGAATCAAACAGCCTCTGAAGGGCCTTAAGAACGGGTTTTCCGCCGGCCTTCAGGAGCTCGGCCGTAATTCCGTCATCACCCGGTGCCTTGTTGTTTTTAAGCTGCTTCAGAGCCATCCTAATCTCGTACAGGCTGACGTCCGGGATGTCTTCGGTATAGTGTCGGGTCAATCTAGCTCTTGGGTCGTTTGCCAGATTCGTAACGGGGTTGCTCGTTGACGTGTATAACTGTCCATAGAACCTCTCGATCTCTCTCAACAGCTCAGGTTTGGCGGATACGATCCTGCCATCATCAGTCTTCAGTTTCATAAGCTGGCTCTGCCCAATAGACAGATCTCTAGCAAAAACCTTGGAGCCTCTATTTTGCTCTATCGCTTCCTCAATACGATCTGTATTGAAGCGGCGAAGGTCGCTTTTCAAGGACTTAGAGATCTGTCTGTTGAGCCGCCGGTACTTTAGAACATCATCTGAAGACTGCAGGATCATCTCGCGCCTCTCCTTCATGAGCCGCAAAGTAGGATCAGAGAGCTTCTTTTTCGTATTCGTACGACGGGTCTTGAAGATCTTAGACCCGACCGTATGGACAGCTTCCACGAACCCATCGTTATATTCGTCCACGGAGCTCCCCAGGCACTCGAAACGATTCTGAAGTTCGAGCTGAAAGCTCTCGGGGTTTTGAACCTGGATCGGCGCTGGGCGGAGCGTAGACCTCATTAGTCGAGACCTTTCCAGCTTTATATTTAAGTTCAATGTGCCTCTTACCATGCGGTGATCACTTCCGGTTTTCACCGCGTTGATCACAGAGACATCATTGAATATTTGCTTCTTCGTCGACATAATGAAGTCAATCTCATTTTTAGTTGCACCATCCGGGCTCTGCCAGGTCCACTTCCTGTGCTCACGTTTTCTGAAGAAGGAATTCATCATAAAGAGGCCTTCCTTCTCCATAAAACTAGCCAGTAGGTGGCCCCGGTGGTTCCGTCGTCCAACTCCAAATTGCCCCATTCGCAGCTCATCATCGCTTCGTTTACCCAGTTTCGCGTTAAAGTCCCCCATGACAACGGTGAAGTGAGTTTTAGAGCCATGCATGGCTCTGGAAATATCCTCATACATGGTCTCCACCTCATCGTCGGGGTGTGACAAGGTCGGGGCGTAAACCTGTACGACCTTCAGCGAATACCTTGCGGATATTCTGAGTATAAGGTACGCCACCCTGGTCGACACACTCTCGATCTTCACCACGTTGCTCACAAGGGACTTGTGGACGATAAACCCGACACCACCTTGGGACTGCTGGTCGCCCTCCCGGAAATAGAGCAAGTTGCCAGATTTAAGGATTATCGAGTCCTCCCCCTCTCTTCGGACTTCAGATAATCCCACTATGCCCCATCGCAACCTGCTCAATTCTTCCTCGAGTTCGGAGATCTTCTCGTCGGTCCGGAGTGTACGCGTGTTGTATGTTGCCAGGTCCAGTTTTCGGTTATTTTGGTAGCCGGATCTCTTCCGGGGATTCTTAGCACCCCTTGCCTCACCGTGGCCTTGGCCGCTACCGTAGCCAAGGGTAGGCGGGCCGCCGGGCACTAGGGGCCAAGTATTTTTCGTGCTTGTCATTTGGGGGGGGATTTGCCATAATCGCCACGCTTGGCATGCGGGTTGGCGATCGCAGTATGATATTAAATGCATAGAGAACGCTGCTGCCCATTCTCCGGTACGTCCCTTAGTCGCCTTTTACGACACCCATGGGAAGAAGGGGGGTGGTGCTATTCTTTAAGTCCGGCACCACACGGACGAGTCCGGCACCACACATTTTTTAAATATTAGAATGTAAAAAAATATAAAAACATTTAAAAATATAAAAAATAGTAGCCCACCGGTATCGGGAACAGGGTCCAAGCTACCGGCGGTCAGGGCTCCGGAGAGAGGAACCTCCTGACAATGCGAGCCGTGTCCAGAAGTACTGCTTTCTGAAACAAGCCCTTGATCCAGCTGCCCAACGAGAGCCTCCTCAGGTGTTGGTCGAGGCTCTTGGCTATCAATCCATTGGCTGTAACGACTATCGGCACAATTATTGCTAAGTCAACATCCTACATGTCGACAACCTCGCGAGTCAAGTCAAGATACTAACTATAGAATAATAATATGCTTTGTGCTATGATCAATTCGAAGAAATTGACTGCCTGAAGGTTTCAAGTTCGTTACTGAATTTAAATTAATGAATTATCATCAGATAAATATTGCAATGGTAAACTAATTGAAAAACTAAATTGTTTTCACAGCTAAAACATAATTTATTGGGATAACTTGTATAAGTGTAGTTTTCAGGAAATTGTTTTAGGGTATTTTATTTAGCGTGTCGATGGCAATATACAGGTTCAAATTAAATTAGCTAGCAAAACTCTGCAGATGTGATGGGTATCGATAATAAAACACGAAAAAAAAAATTTATAAAATAAAATAAAAAATGTTTTTTTCTTAATGGTCAACGACCGCTGATACTGTTGTTACTTGAAGTATGAGTTGAGCAAATATTTTGGGGTGGGTTGGGATCTACCTCCTAGTGGTTCACCCCGGGCAACGGCACCACAGGCTTGCCTGTGGTACGGCTGAACGATCCCACTTAGCGGTGGTAGGCTCTGCCAGGGGCCGCCTGGCTTGCGACCACCATCCCACCGGAGTCCGACGCCAAGCAGCTTGCTGTGTTCCGTCGGTGTGTGGGAGTGCCAGTGCCTTTAGGAGAAAAGGAGATTGTCAGTTGCTCTGTTCAGAACTGGTCTTGGTTTCTGGGCATAACTTACCGGATAACTCATTCTGGAGGGTAGCGGGATCCGAAGCACGGTGCCAGCCGTTGGCCGACCGCAGTCAGTAGGGGGCCCAAGTAGCACGCCAGCCACGTGCCAAAGGCTGCCCCGCCAACTCGCGAAAAATCCCGGTATGCCCCACCGTGCCAGCTGGCGACTGGATGGGAGGACCCGGTGGTCATATCCGGGGGGGTTCGGGCGTCCCCGCAGTCTCCAAGTGAGTTCCCCTTAGGTTGGGTTAGCTCTAGTATTCCGCTTGGTTCACTGAGCAGTGCCTCGACAAGTCGACTTTTTTCTCCAACAACTCTACCCAAAATGACCAAAGCAAAGAAGAATAAGGTTACACAACGGCTGCACTTCCTCCCACTAAAAGTGCACCTCACGAATATCAGGGGGTTGCACTCCAATCTCGATCCAGTCCATCATCACCTTGAGACCGAGAAGCCGCACTTGTTTTTCCTAACGGAGACGAAGATAGCATCTCCGTCGGATGTGGCGTACCTCAACTACCCGGGTTACTCTCTTGAACACAAGTTCAAGAAGCAGGCTGGGGTCTGTGTGTACGTCCGCGATGACATTTGTTGTCGTCGTCTCCGGTGCTTTGAGAGATCGGGTTTTTCTGCCATATGGCTACTTGTGGATACAGGCGTGGAGAAATCTCTCTACATCGGTGTTTACCGTTCGCACAGCGGTGACCAGGAGACAACGGCGCTCTTTAATTTCCTCGTGGAGTCGACTGACGTAGCCCAGCAACGGTTCCCAACAGCGAAGCTCATTTTTCTGGGGGACTTTAACGCCCATCATAAAGAGTGGTTGTTCCCGTACCAGAGAACTGACCATGCTGGGTTAGAGGCGCGCAAGTTTGCTTTAACGCTGGATCTAACCCAGATGGTGAATGTGGCAACGCGGGTACCGGATGTTGACGGCCATACACCCAATTGCTTGGACCTTCTGCTGGAAACTGATCCGGACAGCCATTCAGTTTCGGTCTCAGCCCCGCTGGGAACATCTGACCACTGTCTGGTGAAATCCATATCGACCTGCTCTCCTCCAGATGAGAGTCCTAGAGGCACGAGGCGAGTATGGCGATACGAGTCAGCAGACTGGGATGAAATGCGGCACTTTTTTGCTTCTTATCCATGGCGGCAGGTGTGCTTCTCCTCAGGTGACCCCTCGTGCTGCGCTGACGTGGTTACAGACGTGATTCGGCAGGGGATGGAGTATTTTATTCCATTCTCCGACATCCCGCTCGGTCACAAATCCCGGCCTTGGTACAATGCAGAATGCGCCCGCGCTGAGGCCCAAAAAGAGTCTGCCTATCAAGCCTGGGTCAAGGCCCGCGACCGCAAAGTTAGAGCGCGTAGGGTTCGCGCGAGGAAAAGGCGGGTTTTACGTAGGGCGCGTTTTGACCATGTCGGACGTATTACGACCAAACTAGCAGCGCACCCCCCGGGTAGTAAGCAGTTCTGGTCCTTGTCTAAAGCGGTTGAAACGAATTTCTGTCGTCCCACTTTACCTCCAATGCTGAAAACTGATGGCTCACTGGCTCACTCTGCAAGTGAGAAAGCCAATTTATTTGCATCTCTTTTTGCAAGCAATTCACGTCTGGACGCTGGCTCCAAGCAACCACCCACTGTACCTCATTGTGACTCCTCGATGCCGGAGATCGCAGTTCACAATAAAGAGGTCCGAAGAGTATTGTGCAGTCTAGACGTGAACAAGGCAAGCGGGCCTGATGGTATTCCAGCGAGAGTGTTGAGACAGTGTGCGCCTGAACTGTCTCCTGTGTTGACACGCTTGTTCCGCCTCTCTCTTGAAAAAAGAACGGTGCCGAAATGCTGGAAGCTTGCAAATGTTCAACCAGTGCCCAAAAAGGGCGACCGTGCAAACCCTGCCCATTACCGTCCGATCGCCATTACCTCCATTCTGTGCAAGGTTACGGAAAGGGTACTGAACAGTAAGTTGCTGACCTACCTTGAAGACAATGATCTCCTCAGTGACCGTCAATATGGCTTTCGCCGGGGGCGGTCAACTGGCGATCGACTTGTGTATGTCACGCACTGTTGGGGCGAAGCCATCGAGAAACACGGCGAAGCACTTGCTGTATCGCTTGATATCTCGAAGGCCTTTGACAGGTTCTGGCACGCCGGTCTCCTCAGTAAGCTTCCTGCTTATGGCATCCCAGCTGGTTTTTGTAGCTGGATATCAGACTTCCTTAGTGAGCGGTCGATCAGAGTAGTCGTTGATGGCTGCTCCTCTGACCTTATGGCTATTGATGCCGGAGTTCCTCAGGGGTCTGTTCTCTCTGCAACTCTTTTCCTGCTGCACATCAATGACCTACTTCAGCCTGGTATTGTTGGGTACGCGGATGACAGTACAGTTTCAGAGAGATACTTGTCCAATGCAGGGGCCAGCGGGTCCGAAGTTCGATCCTTGAGAGAGGCCATGGTAGAGCGGACAGATTTGACCTTAAGCCTTGTCTCCCAGTGGGGTGATGACAATCTGGTCTCTTTTAACGCCACCAAAACACAGGCGTGTCTTTTTACCGCCAAAAGGAGTCGTTTTGACCAGACTCCTACTTTTCGAGGTACATCTGTTCCTGTAACTGATCGGCTCGAGCTTCTAGGCATGGAGTTGACATCTAGTCTCAACTTCGGCGCCACCATCGAGTACAAAGCCCAAACTGCGGCCAAGAAGCTGGGCATCCTAAATAGGGTGAAACGATACTTCACGCCTGGACAGCTTTTAACCCTATACAAAGCACAAGTCCGATCCTGCATGGAGTATTGCAGCCACCTTTGGGATGGCTCAGCGAAATACCAACTTGCCGCGCTTGACTCGGTGGAACGCAGAGCTAAGAGGCTCATTGGCGACGTAAAACTGGTGGATGCCAAGCTTCACAGCTTGGCTCATCGCCGCAAGGTTGCCTGCCTGTCGGTCTTCTACAGACTGTACTTCGGTGAGTGTGCCCAAGAACTCCACGACCTCATTCCACCGGCCCCCTTCTACCTTCGGACATCCAGGCGCACTGCAAGTTACCATCCCTACCTGGTTGCTGTTCCACCAATTCGCACTAAGCGTATGCAAATGTCGTTTATAATGCGCACAGCAAAAGAGTGGAACTCTCTACCTGCGTCTGTTTTTCCGAGCGCATACAACCCGAATCTCTTTAAAGTGAGAGTGAACAGGCTTCTTCTGGGTAAGCTCGCTCCATCGTCGACTTTGTCTCTGTCACCTTTGACCTAGGCTAGAGTCAAGAGCAAGCCCATTTCAAATAAAAAAAAAAAAATATGTTTCATTGTGTTTAGAATATTAGATATCTATACAAACACGTCTGTGAAGTTTACACAAAAAAAAAAACTGATTTTTTAAACTGATATTTAAAAGTCAAAACACTAACCGCGGTCGATTAACCCACAAAAAATCATCAAATTAATTTATTTTTTGGTTTCATCGTGTTTAAATATCGGTCCACCACAAAAAAAAAAAATACAAAATAAAAAAAGTTTATTACAGTAACTTGTACAACTTTTACAGTAAATCTTACAAGATATGCCTGTGCTAGGAGGCCCCGAAATCACGTCTGCTGATTTGACCCGATATACAGTCAGCCCCGAATTTGGCTACGAGCTTGGCACTTTCAGTAGCGTCCATCAACTCCTATAATATACAGACAACAGGACACGCTGGACACGATATTAAGTGCCTCATTGTTTGTGGGGCAGCACCACATTTACACTCCAGGGCGGAGTCATCCGTGAATCTCCACCTGAGCAGGTTTTTTTTGCTTCGTCCTACCTGAGTCTGGAGTCTATTTAAAGAAAATTAGATTTTGTTTATACATTACATACCTACATAATTATATTTGTGTGGAAAGACTTCGATGTATCTTACGATATTATCTGTGGTGGAGGTATAAAGGCACAGAGAATTGTGCCGAAATTGGTTTTACTCTTAGCCAGAGGCGATGCGACCTACCATCTACATTATATAATATTAGGACCCTGTATCAAAACGATGAAATCGATATAAACTTCATTATAACATAGGATTTACAACTGTACTACTTTTTTTAAAAGAGACATTGTATTCAATAAGATATGAAGGGATCAGGGGAAGAACCACTTTTGTCATCTAATGAACAAACTAAGATATTACTAATTAAAAGATAAGATCTTAATAAAATAGTGTCATTTATACCCAAGGCACTTTAACTGTAATAGGTATAAGGGTATAGGGGGTGGGGGTCCGGACATTGTATGTTTTTTCCCTGTATCGATATTTTAAAAGCATGGAAGCTTGGAGATTATGGATATTATTGCCCTGTTGCTTTTTACAGAACATAGCGACAGGTATAACCATTCAGACTGCATTGCCAGTTGAGAAAAAATTAAAAATGTGACAAAAGTTGTTCTTCTCCTGATCCCTTCATATGCTAAGGTAAGCTTTTGTTGATTAATTAATATACAGGGTGTTTGGGAGATGGGTGCAAAGCTTAAAAGGGATGATATTTTAGGCCATTTAATTTCTAATAGTGTCCAGTAAAGGTGGTTGTGTTATTTAATTTCGCCCAACTACTTGGGTACTGATTCTGAGTAGTGTGAATAAATAACGATTTTATGTCCTATTTTTCTATTGAATAAAACTTTATTTACTAGGCGAAACCTGAGAGTCGAAAAACCTTACAATTAAATAAAAAAATAGGAACAGTCTAAGACAAATTAAGCTAAATATGTTGTAAATGGCATAAAATACCATTCCTTTCAAGTTTTGCGCCCGTCTCTCAAACACCCTGTATATTGTTCTCTTAAGATAATAGCCATAGTAGGTTGAACAGATAGATACCTAGTCTAAAATACTTACAACTAAAATACCTGTGACAAAGCGGCTGAACGGATTCGCATGGTTTTATCCTGATGTTCCCACGGGGTCGAGACTTATGTGGATGAAACCGCGAGGCGCAGCTTGTATGAATTATAAATTTAACGCTGCTCATCGGTTATAAGAACAACCACACAAGAAATGATTAGGTAATGTTTTATTTGGTATTTTTAAGAGACTAAAAACACGTTTAAAACAGCAACATTTATACTTCACTTAGTGCAGGTTGTTAATCCTTAATTTTTTGCAAATACTAGTACGTACGTACCTTGCAACTAAAAGTAAAACCATGTTCTACTGTATGTAATGAAAATTTAGTATCTTAGAACATTATTTTCTATGTAAATACGACCCACTTAGTCTAGGAAACTAAGTAAATAATGTTGTAACTTGGTAACGTAACTTGTGAAGCATAAGAATTGTTTTAAACACTTGAATGCCTTATTAAAATACATACATACTCAGCCTATAATGTTTCCACTGGGACACAGGCCTCCTCTCAGTGAGAGGGAGTGGGCCGTAATCTACCACGCGGGCCCAGTGCGGGTTTTTAGATGTCACATGTCTTGGAATTTTTGATATTTTCCTTCACCGTTTTGAGAGCAGTGGTGATGAAATAATTTACACAAAGTAAAGCCCCTGACCGGGTTCGAACCTACGACCTCCAACTCTTAAGTCGCGGCCATGACCACTGGGCCACCACTGTTCTCATCGCTGCTCTGCTCTTATTAACATATTTCAAAACATTTTTTTATTCTTGTATTTTCACCAGGTAAAAAGTAACATAATGTCCTAATCCAGGTTATGGTCTACCCATATGCCAATTTTCATCCAAATCCCTGGAGCCGATTTAGCGTGAATGCGTAACAAACAAAAACATAATAAAAAATCTGCTCTTTTCTCTTTATAATATTTATAGTTTATATAAAGAGATAGCCAACTTCTATTCACAGTTTATTAATACTTATTAGGCATTTCATCTACACTGAAAACAAAAGAAAATTCTAGAATTTAATTTAAATTCCACCTCAAATATCCTTCACATTGCGCAAGAACATTTCCCTGAAACGCTATATTAGGCGTAGTTGACACTACACTTCTTCGACACACATACGAATCTCACGTGTCACGCAAACAAAGTTATGGTAAACAGTCCCCTATCGATGGAATAAGTAAACTAAAGTGCTAACAAAACCGTTGTGTTGTCTAAACGTTACCTTTTTACTGTATGCGGTGCGCGTACTAACTAGGTTTCCTCAACTAGGTAGACTACACATTATGCTAAACGATTTTGAACCCTTACACGTCGGGATAGTGACGTGATTGGTGTTGGGAAATCAGACCCGTCCCTCGTCTGTCACATCGGTTCGCATTCAGATTCGCAATTTCAAATTACTGGGGAAGTTTTCGTTTGTAATCAGTTAAACTGCGGTGTTGAACTAGGCTTATTGTTCGCCATGTTTGCTTACATATAGAACTGCCTTTATGTCATCATACCAACATAATGTTATGGTTCGTTTTTAAAAAAAAATTGTTTTGAAAGGTTTTTTACCTATGAAATCCTGAATGGAGAAATATTCTGCAAACTTTTATAATTACCTTTTATTTTCACTTATTTTATTTTCTCATTTTAATCGAATCAAACAACACCTCGCTTGTCAAAAGGTTTTTATAAAAAAATAATAATACCGAGGAGATCAAAAAGCATTTTTCAATTTCACGAAAAACTTGTGATTGATCTGTTTGTAAGATTTTAAAGGCATTTTGGATGCTTTTATTTTTATTTGAAATAAATACCGTCTATTTCTGAAGATTTATGAAGAATGTGCAAGCGTAGCTCGTGAGATGGGTAGATCATTAAATATTTAACGTCAAAGCTAATTAATATTACGCTCAGTATTTTCAGGCATATAAGATGTTTTTAGCAGATTTTGAATTACCAAGTGACTAAGCCATATATACGTATATAATTCAATAGTTTCTACCCGCCACTTCGTCCGCGTGACCCACCCTGTCGCATTGCATCGTCTACCCGCGTTACATACATCATAATCAGCCTATAATATTCCCACTGCTGGGACACAGGCCTCCTCTCAGTGAGAGGGAGAGGGCCGAAATCCACCACGCGGGCCCAGTGTGGGTTGGTAGATGTAACATGTCTTCGAATGTTTGGTTCTAGGACATGCCGGTTTCTTCACGATGTTTTCCTTCGCCGTTTTGAGAGCAGTGTTGATGAAATAATTTACAAAAAGTAAAACGCCTGTCTGGGTTTGAAACTACGACCTCGTAAATCGTGTCCGATACCACTGGGCCACCACTGCTTACATATATAATCAGCCTATAATGTTCCCACTGCTGGGACACAGGCCTCATCTCTTCTAGAGGGACCCGGTGCGGTTATGCGGTTATAGAGGGCCCGTGTTATTACTTTGTTTTCGCTCCGCGTTCTTCCTGACTTATTTTCTTTAGCTCGGCTCCTAAGGGTCATAGCGTGATGTTATTTTTTTTAAAGTGAAAATTTCTTTAGGCGCGTTGGGCATTTTTTTTGAGATGGGAAAAAACCATTGAACTCGCGACACTGTTACTAACACCGCGCTACATTCGCATGTGTTCGGCTGTCCTCGGGATGAACTCGGTTTTAATGTAGGTATTTCCGATATGTCAGTGAGTGATGGCAAAGTATTCTGTTTGTGTTTTGTTTATATGACGATTCAAAAAATACACACGTAATTGTTCAAGTTTTCACTTCTGTCGGCGTTCCCGAAGTACCACTTTTTAGGGTTCCGTAGCCAAATGGCAAAAAACGGAACCCTTATGGATTCGTCATGTCTGTCTGTCCGTCCGTCCGTATGTCACAGCCACTTTTTTCCGAAACTATAAGAACTATACTGTTGAAACTTGGTAAGTAGATGTATTCTGTGAACCGCAGTAAGATTTTCACACAAAAATAGAAAAAAAACAATAAATTTTGGGGTTCCCCATACTTACAACCGAAAGTCCAAAAAATTTTTTTCATCAAACCTGTACGTGTGGGAATATCTATGGATAGGTCTTCAAAAATGATATTGAGGTTTCTAATATCATTTTTTTCTGAACTAAATAGTTTGCGCGAGAGACACTTCCAAAGTGGTAAAATGTGTCCCCCCCCCCCTCTAGCTTCTAAAATAAGAGAATGATAAAATTAAAAAAATATATATAATGTACATTACCATGTAAACTTCCACCGAAAATTGGTTTGAACGAGATCTAGTAAGTAGTTTTTTTTTTAATACGTCATAAATCGAAAACCGCAATTTACCTTTCACAAAGTTACAACGAACTACAAGAACTTTTATATTATGTTACTTGCTGCTACGCAACCCTTCATGGGCGAGTCCGACTCGCACTTGGCCGGTTTTTTTTTTAAAGTAATTCTTCAAGGATTAGGCTATGAAATTCAAAAATAAAATTTCAAATCCGTCTAGTAGTTCCAGAGATTGGTGCGTTCAAACAAACTCTTCAGCATTATTATTAGCATAGATTGCCCTACTAAACGAAATCATAAACCCAAAAATAATTCAACATTCAAGTGACGGGACACCCTACAGAGCCCTATAAAACTGTGCCTATAAGTTCTATAACGTAACCAAATGAAAAACAACCGGGTGGCCGCACCAGTCTGCGGCCAACGAATTCATTTGACAAAATTTATTACATTTCGATAATCTGTTATTTTCAACCGGCAAACTGAATTTCAATGACGGCTATTGGCCAGGAGATACGCAGTTATTCATAGATAAAAACCAATCATTTTTATTGTTGGTCGTCGGAAGCTGTAAATTCTGACCCTTTTGAATAAGGTTCGCTGTAAAATTGAACTTCCGAGCGATATATTGTGCGTTTACAATATGTAAATGATGTGTGAGTGATCGTTAAGGGTGGTTATTATAGCTCGAGTATCAAATATAAAAAATATATTTGCAGCTTTGAGTTAATTTATAACTTTTGGGTTGTTTTGATTAGTCTTTTTTTAGGATAGTAAATAATTATAATTGACTAGCTGTTACCCGCGACTTTATCTGCAATCCAGGATGAAAAGTAGCCTATGTCCTTATCTAGGTTATGGTCTATCTGTGTGCCAAATTTCATATAAATCCGTTTAGCCGTTTTAGCGCGAAAGCATACTAACAAACAAACTACATTTACAATACACATTTTCTGTTTTTTTTTTATCACGTTCACGTTTGGTTTTCTGGCGTTCAATAAGGTATATATAAGTAAACTCACTTTCGCATTTATTTACTAAGTAATTCTTTTAATTGTTTTAAATCTTGACGAAAACCTTCTACAGAAGAAGACATCTTTCGATTGCTGATATTCATAATGACGATGTAGATACAATGATTTGCAAACGTTTCATAACGCACTAAGGTTCCATTCTAAATTCTACTCCTAAACTAGAGTACCAACACACTCCTAACACAACGTACTTCAGCTAGTTGGCACTATTAATTTACATTGTAATCAACATGTCAAAGGAACTAGCTGGCTGGAACCAGAAACAAATGAACTAAATGCAAATGGCATTGTCAAGTATCTATCCAAGGGTTTAAGTGGGCTTAAGCCAACAATCGTTTGGGATCTAAGCCGTGGCCGACATTCCAATGTTTTCGTATGCTAAGCGTCGGAAAATAAAGTCTGTATCTATTATGTCATGTATTTGTTAAAGAGACATTTTCAGAGGCTGTAATTCTGCACAACTCAACTGCCTACAATTTCCATAGTAACTGTGGCTTTGTGCTGTTTATACTCTTTACGTAGGTAACAATTTTTTTTTTAAATGTACAGGTATTTTATCTCTTAGAAATTGGACGTAACTAGTATTTATCACTTACTCAAGACAAGCCTTTAAAATACGCAAGCTTACAAAACATTTAAACTCAGAATATCCTATTCCCTCGAGCGAGACAATACATCAAATAGGCGACAATTCAAACCTGAAATAACTATTGGACTTGCAAATAAAGCTACAAAACTCAACACGAGGAGCGGAGACAACGTTCCAGTTTACTGAGCGAGTAACTTTACATAGAATCAGCGAAATACATCGAACGACGTCCACCGAGTCTGCATGTAAACAATTTCTCATGCCGATAAGATAATATTGTTCGCAGAAAATCATGAATTATTCCGTTGAAGTGTAGAAATATTTTCTACGTTGTTAATCTATAGTGGTAAGCGGATCACGTCGGCTTATTTGTGTTTGTTATGAGATCAGGGCCCCTGGGCGCCTTCTGCAGTCTTGTCTTGCACCCGCCCTTTCTATTGTGCAAATTGAACTAGTTTGTTAGGGTGAGTGCTCATTGATTGTAATGCAAGACAACTGACTGGCGATTAAGCGGACGTACGACGTACCAGTCTGAATTGTAGGCCCTGAATTGGTTAATCGTTTAAACATGTATTCTGAACAGACGTTTTGAATTGCAAAAGAGAGTGTTACTTATATAAACATGCTGTCTTGGTTTCATTGAAATGCTGGCTCATATTTTAAGAATATGTCCGGAGATTGAATAATGGCGTCTGATAAAATAATAATAAAATGAAAAATTTCTGCGGCAAAATAACTTTAAATACATTCTTACTTTTAGTTTTTTTTTTATTTTACGTTGTCCTCGTAAAAACATAGGTAAGAATACTTTAGACGTTAGCGCTTTACATAGTCGTGCATTTCATAGCGTTCTAAAAACACACTAAAACTCTCCATTAAGTAGAACATAGTAAGACAAAATAGTTCTCACATTTTCGCTTGTATCTCCCCTGTGACTCATCCAGTTATTAGGCGAGAAAAGGGGCTAATATTTCATCCAATTTCTCTGTATTCTTGCAGTATCGTGTACTACCAGCTTAACATCTACCTGGCATCTGGTTCGCGGAACAATACAGTAATTTATGTTTCAGTCCCTGGAGTAATGATAAAGCTAACAAGCAGTTGAATAGTAATGTACAGCGTCAAACAGAAAGTAGGTGACCGATGGTTCCGTATCGCGTATTACGAAGTATAGTCAACCTTGTATTTGCTTTACCACCGTATGTTTGAATGTCGGGACGGGTGCCTTAGTTTGAAAACGACAAGGCTTTCATTATATGGCTCTTGTCCTACCGCTGACGAGGAAGCGGCTAGCTAGCGCTTAAAGATTGTAGGTCCTATGTAAGTGAAAGAGATACATATATAATATCGTAGTCCACCAAGACCAGTCTTACCAAGGGGTATTATATTACCCAGTAACTAGGTTGTGGAGGTCAGATAGGCAGTCGCTCCATGTAAAATACTGGTATTCAGTTGCATCCGGATGATCCGGATAGACTGGAAAGTGACCCCAACGTAGTTGGGAAAAGACTAGGCAGATGATGATAATATAGTATAGTATATTGATCGTTGACTGTTCATTTGTGTTCGTTCACTGGCAGATAGCTGATCTAAGAAGGAGTAACTTTGAGGCTTTTAGGCTACTTTTATTTAGAAAAAAAAAATAGGGTCCCACGAAAAAAAATCCACGCGGACGTAGTCGCGGGTAATAGCTAGTTTTACAATATAACGTTTATTAATGCAGTTGTATGGCAATTTCAATATGTAAGTGGGAATATTTTAATGAACCGTGTGTGACCCGTTATTTTAGCTTTGAACGCACCTATTTAATTTTAACATTAAATATGGAATTGGTTTGAATGTGTTACAGATTTTGTGAAACTTTAGTATTTATTTTTGTTCACATTTAAATTTGTAAATGAAAAAGTATCTCAGTTCTGTAATATCATACTGCTCTACAACATGGAGTTTTTTTTATCATTAAATAAAAAGAACCAGGTTTTTAATAATTGACAACAATCTAGCAAAAGACTAATAAGCAATTTTATCGAACTTAATTTGTACGTAATAACTATTGTAAAACTTAGAATAGTGTTGATTGTACTTTAACACAGAATACATAATAGACTTACACAAGTGCGTTCCACTTTCTTATGCCGGGGCCACACCAACGGGAAACGCCGATAATTATCGCGATGACGGGCGTTAATCGTAGGTGCAGCCACAACATATCGCGATAATTATCGGCGTTTCCCGTTGGTGTGGCCCCGGCATTAGTTTGATATAATGACAACATGAAGTGTAGTTATAAAAGCAAAGACAAAATTTTCCAAACAAAAGTTAAGAAATATTAAAGAAGAGGATAAAAATAAAAATAATAATTTAGTCTAAATTTACATCTGTTCACAATGGTCACAAAGATAAACATCAAAATTATTAGCGATGCTAACGAAAGCAGCACAGTGCAACAAAATAGGCGTCCAGACATGACAACTGTGCAGTTTATAGCAAAACCTCAAAGCTATAAACAAGAAAACTGTTGGCGAACAATAAGTTTACTATCAGTATCATGTGGGCAGTACAAAGCAGTTGGGATAAACCACGGAGTAGTCAACACATGGAGTGATAATGTAAAGAACATACGCATCGCTGGGAAATAACATTCCGTTCGATAAGTTCGTTTATTATTAAGGTACGTTACGTTATAAGGTCCGGTGGGACTGGCCTATACAATTGTAGAAAAGTCCCTAATAATTCATTTAAAAAAAATAAAAATCATTCCATTCAATCATTTCAGCAAGATATTATGATAAACTTAGCTCTAGGAGGTATTTTAATCTTTTGATTCATTCGTAGGGTGACGATTTCGCTGGTCATAAGATGAATAATTTAGACTTTAATTAGAGACCATAATTAAGTAATTCATTTTTGGAAAACAGAGTTTTTCTTTTAAAAATCCGCTGGTATTTGGAAAGCACCTGGAGGGTCGGGGATATAGGTTCAGTCATAAATTCGCTTGTCAGGTGCAATGGTTACCGGTATTACCTACTTCCCGTGTGTATTCTATACAGTAAGGTTGTTTTATCACCATCCATTACAGGGTGTGTTACCCATGAATATGAACAACTTCCACTATGAGACCAACTCTTAAATCACGAAAAACATGTCAGCTGTTTCATACATTTTGGTCAAGTAGGTATTGTATGTATTGGTAGATCTCATAGTGGAAGTTGTTCATATTCATGGGTAGAACACCCTGTGAAAATTAGGATGGTAATAAAAAAATCTTTTTGTATCTAAACAGCAGTTTACACACAAAAACTAAATTAAAGCAATAACGCTCCATTTGTTAGAGCCTCAAAGAAATGGGCAGTACGAAGCAGTCAGTATAAACGCATTCGAGTCACACATGCAGTGTTAAATTTATTCAACGTAAGTGTAGACCGTTCGCTTTGTGTCAAAGTTAGTCCGCAGTCTAACTTAGTCAGACTACTACTACAGACACAACTGACTGGCATTTTCAACTGCTTGGATCAACGGCCGCTGTCGGTAATATTAACAAGTCTAGTGCAAGCAAACCCCGGACACTCCATACAACGCTCGCAAAATAATTACCTACTACTACTACTACATTAAAAAATGACGTTTGTATACGTATGAATGTGTGCGTGAGGTACTTGTGTTTGCGAGCGCTCTTGTTAAAGAACTGCGACGAATACGCCGAAGTGCGGGGTGAGGTGCGATAACTGATGTTAGTGCGGGGAAGGGAGTGGCCTTTCTGTACGTAGTACTTTAAGTATTCTGTGGTGCAAGTGAAACATGCTGGCTGGTAAGTAAATACGACAAACGTATGATCAAAAATATGCAATAATAGTTATGCTGAATGATCTGATTGATATTTTGCGGTTTTTCTTCACTATTTTTCAAAAAACTGCATTTTGTTACAGCAAACTTTTCAGTGCATTTTAATTTGTGATTTTTGATAATCTATCGACAATAATTATTACTTAGATATATTTTTATCGATAGCAACAGATAATAGTTAATTTGAATCATAGATTTTGAAAATATTCAAACTAGCTGTGCCCCGCGGTTCCACCCGCGATACAAGTATTGTAGTCATTTTTTATTGATTCCCTTGACAAATCTGCACCACACATTTTTACAGACTTAAGGGATAATTTCGGGGATAAAAACTATTCTTTATCCTTCCCCACAACTCAAACATCTCCATACCAAATTTCATCTAAATCGGTTCAGCGGTTATTGAATCCCCATAGAAACTCCCACCCCCCTTTTCACCCTCTTAAAGGATGATTTCTGAGATAAAAACTATCCTATGTCCTTTCCCGGGATGCAATCTATCTCTCTGCCAAATTTCATCTAAATTCGTTTGGTAGTTTAGGCGTGAAAAGATAACATACAGACAGAGTTACTTTCGAATTTATAATATTAGTATGGATCTAAAGTATGGCCGTAATATCAAGACTATTCGTTACCAATGATACCAAATTAATCTTCTTTGCAACGCGACTGCCGTCCGAATTCACTGTTTTATATATATTCAAATTCATGCCCCTGTCCACCCGCCTGACATAATCCTTTATCTCTTGTTACGACATCTACCGGAAGATATTGGGACAGCTATTCTTAGCCGAATGCTATACGGCAAAGGACACAGCGCAGTGTATTTGTGGTATTTGTCCGGGCATAGAAATGATCAACCCGAATTTTTTTTTGGCCTAGAAAATCTAATCCCGATAATAAACCCATGATGTGAAATTTCGTGAAGATGTTTGTTATTCTGTCACCCTTGAGTAGGAGACCTCAATCTCGCCTGATAGAAAGCGATGGATTAAAGGCTACAATGGAACAAGCAAGCCCAGAAGATGCATGTTCACTCTTGCTTGGAAGACTGACTGGTTATAGGTGGAGGGGAACACAGAGGCTGGCAGAGAGTTCCATAGTTTGGCCGTCCGCGTAATAAATGTGGAGGAGAAGCGACTAGTCGGTATATCGACCAAGTGCGAAGGGTACATATTTGAATGTCGAACATTAAAATACCTACGTGTAAAATGTCAACGTTCAAAACATCGAAAATTTAAATATCGGTTATATCGTAATATCGAAAATTGTTATACCTAAGCATAAAATGTCTAAAACTGAAATGCCGAGTTATAAAAATATCTAATGATTAAAAACATCGATAGTCATTATACCTAAAATCAAAATGTCAACATTCAATACACTTTAGTTCATTATATTTACGTTAAAAATACCTACTAGTTAAAATATCGAACTTGCAGGCAGGCATGGTTGCAGGATGCAAGAGATAGCGAAGGGCACCCCGGTGTTAGGTTAGGTTAGGTTACTTTAAACCCTTTACACAGAAATAGGGGCCCCGCGTAGCGGGGCTCCGTCGACATAAGATGCAAGAGCGGGCGCGGCCTACAAATGTGTTTTTTTAAAGTTATTTATTATGTGAAAATAATATTACTTAAGTACGCAGAGTGCAAGCGAGCATGCATCATGCAGCAGGCATGGTTTCTGTCACGGCTCCGGCGCTGCGGGGCTCCGGCGGTCCCACGCGCGCCGCCTCGCCCCTCTGCGCCTACGCGGGCTTAAATTACACTCTAGGGGTAGGGCAGACAAGACCACGTGGAGTCGGTTTTGCAGCGATTTGTTTCTGTCACTAATTTTTGTAGCACAACATAGAAATAAATATCGATATTTAGGACATTCGATACTCTGTACTTCGATATTTACGTCATTAGATAATCTGTACTTCGATATTTAAGCCTTTCGATGTCATGTTTGTCGATAATTAGATTTTATATATATTGGACGTAGGTTATCTAACCATTCGACAATATAAACTTACGTTATTTTAATTTTCGGTTTTATGGTCGTTCGATATTTAAATTTTCGATGTTTTGAACATTGACATTTTTACCGTAGATATTTAAATTTTCGAAATTCAAATATGTACCCAGTGCGGGGTACATATTTGAATGTCGAACATTAAAATACCTACGTGTAAAATGTCAACGTTCAAAACATCGAAAATTTAAATATCGGTTATATCGTAATATCGAAAATTGTTATACCTAAGCATAAAATGTCTAAAACTGAAATGCCGAGTTATAAAAATATCTAATGATTAAAAACATCGATAGTCATTATACCTAAAATCAAAATGTCAACATTCAATACACTTTAGTTCATTATATTTACGTTAAAAATACCTACTAGTTAAAATATCGAACTTGCAGGCAGGCATGGTTGCAGGATGCAAGAGATAGCGAAGGGCACCCCGGTGTTAGGTTAGGTTAGGTTACTTTAAACCCTTTACACAGAAATAGGGGCCCCGCGTAGCGGGGCTCCGTCGACATAAGATGCAAGAGCGGGCGCGGCCTACAAATGTGTTTTTTTAAAGTTATTTATTATGTGAAAATAATATTACTTAAGTACGCAGAGTGCAAGCGAGCATGCATCATGCAGCAGGCATGGTTTCTGTCACGGCTCCGGCGCTGCGGGGCTCCGGCGGTCCCACGCGCGCCGCCTCGCCCCTCTGCGCCTACGCGGGCTTAAATTACACTCTAGGGGTAGGGCAGACAAGACCACGTGGAGTCGGTTTTGCAGCGATTTGTTTCTGTCACTAATTTTTGTAGCACAACATAGAAATAAATATCGATATTTAGGACATTCGATACTCTGTACTTCGATATTTACGTCATTAGATAATCTGTACTTCGATATTTAAGCCTTTCGATGTCATGTTTGTCGATAATTAGATTTTATATATATTGGACGTAGGTTATCTAACCATTCGACAATATAAACTTACGTTATTTTAATTTTCGGTTTTATGGTCGTTCGATATTTAAATTTTCGATGTTTTGAACATTGACATTTTTACCGTAGATATTTAAATTTTCGAAATTCAAATATGTACCCAGTGCGAATATCATGCAGTATGACTAGTATTCCGGTAATGGAAGGGAGACGGTGGGGTCAGGTCGTGGAGTTCCTGCGCACACTCTCCGAAGTACAATCTGTAGACGACCGACAGGCAGTTAAAATATTGTAATATTTAAATATTGTTGTTTATCGAGTATAATATTTTGGCAATATCCCTATAATTCTAAGGCAGAGTTATAAAAAGTCAGTTTCAGTTTGACAGAGTTCACTTCAAACTAGGCGCTAACTGTTTTCTCCTGTGCAACATTGGCCGACTTAAGATCAGTTCAGGATAGTAATTATGTAGGTGCTGCCGGCATCCATTGTAATAATGCTAATTATACGCTAATAGACAATTAATCAGAGCTAAGTGATTGCTGGAGATAGCCAACTACATTGATTGTAAATGGTACAGGGCGAGTGAACATTTACCTGTAACATTTCTTTCTACCCTGCGTTCAATGTTGAAATGTCGGACTTACAGGTACCGCTCGTGTCTTTGCTCGATAAAACGTTACAACAATTTATGCTCGTTGGTTTTTAAAATCAGGTACAAAACATCGAGGGTCGTGTTCTAAGTGCGGTACGATAAAATTTAAAAACGGCGAATGCTCGTTGTTCTGTTACAAGTAAATGCTCTAGTTTAGGGATAGCGAACCTATGGCACGCGTGCCATTGGTGGCACGTAACAAAATAATTTGGGCACGGCATCATTTCAGGCATTTAGGTACCTATATCATCTCGTTTGCAACAGCAGAAGATTTGTCATTTCATTTAATAAATAAATATAAAACTGTTAATAACATTAATCCTTCACCGCCCGGGGGTTGTCCTTGGGTGCACTTGCATAGTGCGAACAGGACAAGAACAGCGTCAGTTGGTGTCTCATTTAATTAAAAACGTCTAACGGGCCTCTTCGAGTTCGTTTCGGCCTACGCCTTCCAAAAGTCCGGGTCCCCAGGATCCCAAGATGTCAAGAGACATTCAAAATTATAATAATACGAAAGTCTATAGTTTTTTTTTTTTTCAATAACCAATAAGCCAAGATTGTTTGTTGGTGGCACGTCATGGCCGCATGAAATATTTATTTGGAAAAAATGGCACGTGGGTGTATAAGGTTCGCCATCCCTGCTCTAGTCTATACTAGCCTTTAGGTAAGCTTATTAAGTTTAGTAACAATAGAAAAAGTAATAGTGTCTCATTAGTGACAGTTGAGCTCATAAAGCAGCTAACCACTGCATTTTACGATATCAAATTCTGTTTCATTTATTTAACTCAAAACAAATAGCTCAATTGTTTCTTTGATAAATATCTTCACTAACTTTTATTTATTAGTTGAGTACTCAGACAAATGTTTTAAAAACGAATAAATGAAAAAACTTTCACAATGCATTTAGCGTGTAACTCAAATTGTTAAGTATAATAATGTCATTGTGGTGGGACCTTTTAAGTTTTTTTTTTGCAATAAAAGACAAAGGACCATGCAAAAAATAGACATAGGTAATAATATTGAAACTAGTGCCTAGTTTCAATATTATTATGACGTCCCATGAAAAGACTTATAACCATTTCCAATCCAAAAAACGATGGAGTTTTTTTTAAAACAAATAAAAAAAAATATTTACGAAAATCTGTTTAATTTTAATTAAATAAAACAGGTTGACATTGAAAACATGCGACAAACCTAAATGGGAGATTGTACTCATCATTATGAACAACTTTTACTATGGGACCAAACCCGAAACCGCGAAAAAAAATCAGTTGTACCCTACATTATGACGAATTATGTGAACATAAATGTAGGGAACAGCTGATTTTTTTTTCGCGATTTTGGATTTGATCCCATAGTAAAAGCATCTTCTGGGCATGCACGTTCCATCACAGACCCCATCTATCGCTTTCCAGCAGGCGTGATCGAGATCAAGAGCGGGGCCCATTCAGCAAAAAAAAAAAAAAAAAAATGTCTTACTGTCTAATTTATTTTTACTTTCATTAAGTAAAGAAAGAAAAATAATCGTGTGGTTATTATACCGTACCGTAGTCGAAGCACAAAAATATTTTTCTTCAATATTTTGAAAGGTTGTATTTGTATTTGTCAATACAATTCTGTTGCTTGCTCGAATAGAATTAAGTTATGATATATTAACAGAATCTTATTGTTACTGGAACTTTTTGTACGGAATATTCTCGTATGTAGTGATGTGACTGACTACCCCAAACTCAAACTCAAAGCATTTATTTCAAATAAACCAATTACAGGTACTTTTGAATTGATGGAGAAGAACGGGCAAGAAACTTCATGGACACTCTCAATTTTCAAAGTAACTTGTTAATGATGTTTGCGCTTATTTGATCTAGGAATAGAAGCAATAAAAGAAAAAGGAAGTGAGAAAGTGTAGGTAATGTAAAGTACATTTAACAAAATTGCAGTAAAAGATAGTTTATTTGGCCCATTATGATTTAACAATATAATCCTATGGAAAGTTAGGGTTATCTAAACAGAAATTTGAAAATGTGAGAGCAAAGAATATTAAGAGAGCTTAGAAACAAAAAAGTATTTTTTTAAACCCTAAAGGTACCTACAAATCTTAGTGTAATCTGGCTTAAATCACATCTTAGGTAGGTACTTAGGATTTGTGTGAGATCTAAAAGCTTTTTTTGAAAATAATGACTTTTTAGAGTAAAATTTGAAATCTATTTGTCATTACTTTCTTGTCTACCCAATCTATACAAATTGTATACAAATATATTATCTTTAATTTAAAAAAATACAAGATAAATTATAAAATCGAAAGCTAGACAGAAAAACGACTTTTAAAAGGTATTTGAAATATACGAAACATATTATTGAACTTCTTTTGCGTCAATTATTTCTATCTTCATAATTAAAAGCTGTTCATGGTACATAGGTTTCTTTCAAGTACTCGTTTTTAATTATTTTACCTATTGTGGTATAGTAATTTTATTTTAGGTGCATCGTCCTCACATGTTATTATATAATTAATGTACCCATGCTAAATATTGTACCTAAAACATTTTAAAAGAGTAACGGTGGAGTTTCTTGCCCATTCTTCTCCATACGAAAACTACCTTTTGGAATGAGCGACTAGAATCAATTCAATCAATTAAGATAATTTTTGACTTTCAAAAGTGCCTTTTATGTGCCTATTTGAAATAAATGCTTTGACTTTGACTCGTAAAGCGATACTTATATGAAATGAACTTTCAAGTGTAAAATTAAATATTTTTACAATTATTACGCTTGATACGAGGAGGTCGGATAGACAGTCGATCCATGTAAGACTAAAATACTAGAAGACTTAAAGTATATCATAGTGTCAACTATATTTCTTTATGTATTTTTTTCGTTTCGTATATTGACATCTAGTTTTTATTATAGTTATGTAATCTACTATACTGGCTGCACCTGGTAGGTAGGACTGGAACTTGGACACCAAAGTAGTTGGGAAACGGTTAGGCAGACGATGAACATTCAATAAATTCACATACATGAATGTTATGTTCCTTTATGCTTACTTTTCCAACGACATTTTATATAAATTATTTTATTTTCTGTTCTATGCTCCACTGACTTGGCCGGAATACCACAAATTAGTATGTTTCGCATTGCCAACTACATGCTGAGTTCAAGACCATTTTATTCTTTATTTATTTGTTCTGCGGTCATAATACAGGGTGATTGGAAGATGGGTGCAAAGCTTTAAGGTGAAGATAGTATAGACAATTTAGGACCATTTAAGCCATGGTTGTCTTAGACGAAGTCTTACCAAATTTTTTTAACCAAATTTTTAAGTTTTTTTTCGGAAATTCTCAAAATTTAATGAAAACTGCATAATTATGGCCAAATTGAATGATAAATGAATTAATTATTTATTTATTTAATTAAAGTAATGTGTAAGCAACCAAGCAAAACATGTTTTAGGCTTCTGTGTCATTAGACATTTTTTTTACAGATATTTAAACCTCAGAAAAAATAAAAAATTTGTACAATACGTCTTTTAAACCTTATTTAAAAAAAAAACGGAGGGTGCTTTTTTTGTTCAAACCTTTTTGAAGACATGCTTGATAATCGCTCTTTCTTTTGAGGTATCATTTATGCGGATATCTTACAAATTATTGAAATTAGGACCTAATAAACCAAATCGAGGGAGAAATTTTAAATTTTAGGCAGTCTAACAAAACACAAAATTTTTGCTTAAAAGAATACTTTATGTGCTCGAAATGATAACATTGTTCAATTCTAAGAATTTTTGGCACATGCAGGAACCAATTGAGGGGAACCCATTGAGGGGATTCTCTAAACAATGGCCACCGAGCGCGGTGCGACGGCATTTCCAGGTAGAACGCCCAATGAATAGCAAAAAGCGATAAAGAGTTGGTTTTTACAGCAAAATGGTCTTAGTTACTGAGGCAACAAAGTCGTTTTTCTTTAGTCAGGGTCAGTCGGTCTGTGATGAAGCCGTTACATCTTTTACTTATTAGTCAAACTACTGCCCTTGTGAGTGGACGTTGTCGTGTTGATTCACAATTTACCGTGTTCAGTTGTAGCCCTTTGCGTTCCTGCACGTGTTGTTTGCGTTAGTTTTGAACTTTTTTGTTTCACCGTGTCCAGTCGTAGCCTCGCGCTCCTGCACGTGTTGATTTTTGACTTAATTGTGTTGAGTTGACGTTTAGTGCGCTCCTACGCCGTTTTTCTTAATTGTTAAGTGACTATGGCTACTTTTTCCAATCAAGAATATGCGGATATCGTATTTATGTACGGTAGAGCAGACGGCAATGGATCTTTGGCGCGACGGATGTATCAAGAGCGCTATCCGAATCGCAGGATACCGAATGTCCGAGTGTTTTACAACACGTTTCGTCGTCTTGCCCAAGATGGGTTTCACCGCGTGGAACCTGGAGTCAACCCGGGCAGACACGAAACTGCCGTCGACGAAGACATTTTAGCAGCATTTCAAGCGGATCCTACTACCAGTACTAGAGCAGTAGCTCGAAATTTAAACATTTCTCAATGGAAGGTGTGGCATACAATGCACCAAAATGATAAGTATCCGTTCCATGGCAGGAGTGTGCAAGGTCTAGTAGAGCAAGATCCTCAAAGAAGAATTCAGTTCTGCCGTTTCCTCCTCAACAGAGACATCGAAGATGCGTGGTTTCTGAAATC
Source organism: Amphipoea oculea (assembly GCA_945859645.1). NCBI lineage: Eukaryota > Metazoa > Arthropoda > Insecta > Lepidoptera > Noctuidae > Amphipoea > Amphipoea oculea. The sequence goes on from OX243862.1 coordinate 17,592,798, forward strand.
AATCTTGTGGACGGATGAAAGTAAATTTTCAAGGGAAGGTATTACAAACTTTCACAACATCCATGAATGGGCCGACGTAGACAACAATCCACATTTTAAGAAGCAGGTGTCATTTCAGATGAAATTCTCTGTGAATGTATGGGCTGGAATAATTGGCAGAACATTGATTGGGCCTCACTTTTTGCCTGATCCATTGAATGGCGAAAATTATTTGCAATTTCTGCAAATTGATTTACCACTGCTGATAGAGGAATCAGGTGTCCCGATCTTCGAAAGAGACCGAACAGTCATCTTTCAGCAAGACGGCTGTCCAGCGCATTGGACTTTAAATGTAAGGGAACACCTCAACAATTGCTTTCCTGATAGCTGGATCGGCAGGGATGGACCCATCCCTTGGCCCGCTCGCTCCCCAGATCTGACCCCGTTGGACTTTTTCGTGTGGGGCCGGGCCAAGGAACTGGTGTATAACAACAAAGAAATTAACACTAGAGAAGAATTGATACAAAGAATAAATTCAGCGTTTGAGACAATGAAGCAGGAGATGATGTTGAAAATAACGACTACAGAAGTTAGAAGACGGGGCCGTGCTTGTATTAGGAATCACGGCCGTCATTTTGAACATGAAAAATAAATAATTTTAATTCAAATGTTGTTTTAATTAGTCTGCCTAAAATAAAAAAAATTCTCCCTCAAATTGGTTTGTAGGCCCTAATTTCAATAATTTGTAAGATATCCGCATAAATGATACCTCAAAAGAAAGAGCGATTATCAAGCATGTCTTCAAAAAGGTTTGAACAAAAAAAGCACCCTCCGTTTTTTTTTTGAATAAGGTTTAAAAGACGTATTGTACAATTTTTTTATTTTTTCTGATCTTTAAATGTCTGTAAAAAAAATGTCTAATGACACAGAAGCCTAAAACATGTTTTGCTTGATTGCTTACACATTACTTTAATTAAATAAATAAAAAATGAATTCATTTATCATTCAATTTGGCCATAATTATGCAGTTTACATTAAATTTTGAGAATTTCCGAAAAAAAACTTAAAAATTTGGTTAAAAATATTTGGTAAGACTTCGTCTAAGACAACCATGGCTTAAATGGTTCTAAATTGTCTGTACTATCTTCGCCTTAAAGCTTTGCACCCATCTTCCAATCACCCTGTATATTACAACGTAGTTGTATAATAGACAAAAAGTTATCTTGTAATGAAAAAATAATTGCTGCTTCCTTAAAAATCGGTTTTATAATTATATAACAAATAGGTACAATATTCACGACATTAAAATCAGTTGCATATAAAGCGATGCTGAAAAAAAAACATATTAATATAATTTAAAATTTTAATGCAAATGAGCAATCGTCGGGCATATGGCACAAATGGGCATACGGCACAAATGTGGCTAGCACAGGTAATGGATTGGTGCACAAATATGCACATTGTTGTACAATTTTGCCATTATTAAAACGTTCCGCAAAAGAAAGATCATTATTCCATAGTGTTTTCGTTCACAGGGTTGGATTATTATGCGGGATATTTATTTTTGTACCTAGTTAATGTAATTACATTATATTAATAAATATTTTAGAGACTTATTTTAGAAGTACGCAAGTATATTTTCATAATATATTGTGTTTATATTTCAATTAGAAATTGTTATGTTTATTTAACAGGTCAAGCACCGCGCGTCGCCTATTGGCGACGAAACAATAGAAAAATCAATTGCGTCTCATGAGCGGAGCTCGACAGATTAAGCCTACGTTGTTCTGGTGATCCCAAGTTTCTGACTTCCCTCAATTAGATGTTTTGTCCACTGTTTAGATTTTCCTCGTTAGCAAAAACCATCATATATTTTTAACAACTGCGGTTAAAACAATATTCCTCCCAAATAACGGTACCCACGGAAGAGTTAAATCAAATCGAATACATTACGTACAGTTTATTAAATCAAACTAAATGCAAACTTGGACCAATTAGCGGTGGACAACCCTAGTTGTTGGTGGCGCGTAAACACAACTCGCTAACGAACCGAACGGGCCCCCCTGCACAAATTTGCAATTTCGATTGCTACTGTTTGCATGTACCTGGCAACCCTGCGTGTGTGTTGCGGAAAAATTCAAAGGAAACGAGATCACAGCAGATCTCTCTGCAATACAGATCTGGGACGGTTCATGCGTGATTCGAAGTGAAAACTTGAGTTAAAAAGGAAGTCAGAATCTGAACACTGAACATCTAATAAAACGGGTGATAAGTTAAGGTTAATCACATGAGAAGTTACAGAAGATAGCCTAAAGGTATCTTACATGGAAGAACATTTTAGGGTCTTGGTCAGAAAGAAACTAACACATATCCTAACCCTTCGTCTTGAAGAGCATCCATGATGATTGGGAAGAAAGAAAGAAAAAAAAAATAAAAGAAGAAATAGAAAATTTGTTTATTCTGCAAAAGCATCGTATTCTAAACCTTAAAAGTGTGACAGTGTTGTCAATTGCTTGACGACATGGCAGGTCACAATTTAATGATCACACCAAGACCACAGACAATACAAATTACTTGCGATACCTACCCAAAAATAAAAAACCGGCCAAGTGCGAGTCGGACTCGCCCATGAAGGGTTCCGTAGCAGCAAGTAACATAATATAAAAGTTCTTGTAGTTCGTTGTAACTTTGTGAAAACTAAATTGCGGTTTTCGACTTATGACGTATTAAAAAAAAACTACTTACTAGATCTCGTTCAAACCAATTTTCGGTGGAAGTTTACATGGTAATGTACATTATATATTTTTTTTTAATTTTATCATTCTCTTATTTTAGAAGTTAGAGGGGGGGGGGGGGGGGGACACACATTTTATCACTTTGGAAGTGTCTCTCGCGCAAACTATTCAGTTCAGAAAAAAATGATATTAGAAACCTCAATATCATTTTTGAAGACCTATCCATAGATACCCCACACGTACAGGTTTGATGAAAAAACATTTTTGTAGTTTCAGTTGTAAGTATGGGGAACCCCAAAATTTATTGTTTTTTTTCTATTTTTGTGTGAAAATCTTACTGCGGTTCACAGAATACATCTACTTACCAAGTTTCAACAGTATAGTTCTTATAGTTTCGGAGAAAAGTGGCTGTGACATACGGACGGACGGACAGACAGACAGACATGACGAATCCATAAGGGTTCCGTTTTTTGCCATTTGGCTACGGAACCCTAAAAAGGGACTAGCCTCGTTGCTGATCGAGTGATGTTTGCTATACAATATTTTTTTATTAATTGTAACAATACACGTGGGTATCATACAGTTTACATTACACATATAGAGGTATGAGGAACAGGGTGTAAAGTTCACTCATACTCTATAGAAAAGGGAGGATCCTCCGACCAGATGGGTATTGTGTCTGGCGGGCAACTGCCCGATGATTCATGTCGCGCTGTTGTATCTATGCTAGTTGCGCGGTAAACTCTGCTTGCGAGATGCAGGATTTGCGTGACGTCGGTATGACGCGTTGTTCGCATGTGGCGTTGTAGATACCGCTACACACATATCACACAGTGTTTTCTATAAAAAACAGTTTCAAATGTTATCAGAAAAACACTGCACAAGTGATTCTGTTCCCGTGCTTGCGTGCCCTACTAATGTTGTAAACGTGTGACTCTAGAAAGGCAAATACAGCCGCAGTAATTTTTCAAAGCCTGTTGAATTATGTAATTGGATAAAAGCGGCGATTTGCACGTGTCGCGAACTTTTATTGTACTGTAAAATGAGGCTAAAGAAAAGCTAAGAACCTTGCTAATTGGCGCGGAGAATATTTTCTTGTGATTTAGTTAGAAACTGAACTATATGCGATTTTTGTTTTCCTGAAAGCGTTGTTTTTCAAAACTCCTATATTTCATTCTCATCATAGAGCAGAGCAGTGGTGGCCCAGTGGTAATGACCCCGACTAACGAGTTATAGGTCGTGGGTTCGAACCCAGGCAGGCGCTTTGCTTTGTGTAATTTATTTCATCATAAAACGGTGAAGGAAAACATCGTGAGGAAACCGGCATGTGCTAGAACCAAAAATTCAAAGACGTGACATCCACCAACCCGCACTGGGTCCGTGCGGTGGATTACAGCCCACTCCCTCTTACAGAGAGGAGGTCTGTGTCCCAGCAGTGGGAACATTATAGACTGAAAGTCAAAGTCAAAGTCAAAGCATTTATTTCAAATAGGCACATAAAAGGCACTTTTGAACGTCAAAAATTATCTTAAAATAGAATTGATTCTAGTCGCCCATTCCAAAAGGTAGTTTTCGTATGGAGAAGAACGGGCAAGAAACTCCACCGTTACTCTTTTAAAATGTTTAGGTACAATATTTTGCATGGGTACATTAATTATATAATAACATGTGAGGACGATGCACCTACAATAAAATTACTATACCACAATAGGTAAAAGAATTAAAAACGAAACCATGACATATAAATTAATTATCTGATAGATACATGGTGCTCACATATTTACAAACATGGTACAAGCAAAACGATTTTAATTAAAAAACAAAATACAAGTAATAAGTCAGGGTGTGAGTAATAAATATAAAAAAAAGAATAAAAAAAATTACAATTAAATTAGCAACCAGTTTGATTTTGTCTAGACTCTAGATTGTCCTATGGAGCAGGACCAGCATGTTTCCAAGCGTTCTTATCTTGGATATAATCTTCTAATTTATAGTATGCTTGTTTACAAAGTGTACGTTTAATGTGAGTTTTAAATTTTCTTTCATTTAATTGCAATATATCACAAGGTATTTTATTGTAGCATTTAACACAGTACCCCATAAAAGATGTATGTACTTTGGCTAATCTGAAAAATGGTTGATGTATTTTATCTTTGTTTCTTGTATTAAAGTTATGTCTATCGCTTATTTTATTAAAAAGATGTAGATTTTTTCTTACATACATAATATTTTCATAAATGAATTGGCAAGGTACCGTCATAATATTAATCCTTTTAAATAGTTCCCTGAGAGATTCGCGGCGACGTAGATTATAAATGGCTCTGACAGCTCTCTTTTGCAAAATAAAGATTGATTCAATGTCAGCAGCTCGACCCCATAGTAAAATGCCGTACGACATAATGCTGTGAAAGTAGCTAAAATAGACTAAACGCGCGGTTTCTACATCTGTTAACTGTCTTATCTTCCTAACAGCATAAGCGGCCGAGCTAAGCCGCCCCGCAAGAGATGTTATGTGAGGTCCCCATTGTAATTTCTCGTCTAGCGTGATTCCCAGGAAAACCGTTTGATCAACAAATTCTAGTTTTTCTCCATTCAGTATGATGTCACATTCGCTACTTCTAACATTTGGTAATTTAAATCTAATGCATTTGGTTTTCTTTTCATTTAGTACCAAATTATTTACCGTAAACCAATCTTGGACCTGAAGAATAGAGTTATTCACGTCGTCAAGATTTTGTGCCCGTCTGTCTATCTTAAAGATCAATGATGTGTCATCTGCAAATAACACCATCTTCGGTTGGTTTTGAAGTAATTGTGGTAAATCATTAATGTAAACTAAAAAGAGGAATGGACCCAATATCGAACCTTGAGGAACGCCCATTGCCATTTCAGACCCCAATGAGTTTACGCCGTTTACTTGAACTTTAAGCTTTCTATCTTTTAGATACGACTTTAGTAAATCAAGAGCTAAATTCCTAATCCCATAGTGCTCAAGTTTCAGCAGAAGTGTCTCATGGTTGACGCAATCGAACGCCTTTGAGAGGTCGCAAAAGATTCCAATGGCATCTTGCGCTTCTTCCCAGGCGTTAAAAATGTTCTTTATTAGGGTGACACCGGCGTCAGTGGTACAACGCCCTTTGGTGAAACCGTACTGTTGTTCATGAAAGATGGAATTTTTATTAAAGTGGCGTAACATTTGATTGAGCATCAACTTTTCAAACACCTTACTGAGAACTGGCAGAATTGACACAGGCCTATAATTGTTGGGTTCTTTACTATCACCGGCTTTGAATAAAGGAACTACTTTACTGTGTTTCATGAGATCCGGAAAGACTCCTTGGTCTATACTGATGTTAAATATGAAAGCTAAATAGGGCGCAATCGTTTCAATGATAGATCTACAAACTTTAACAGACATTCCCCAGAGATCTTCTGTTGATTTAATTTTAAGATCTTTAAAAGCTTTTATAACAGCCTGGGGGTTCGTATGTTGAAAACTAAACTCCGAGGGGCATGCCTTAACATTCTTTCTAAGTAAATCAGCAGAACGCGCGGGTGAGGAATTTAAAGCTTCAGTAGTTTTAATGGGAATATTAGCAAAAAAGTTTTCAAATTCCTGAGCAATTTCTACATCTGAGTTTATGGGGCCATGTGCAGTTTCTAAATTAAATTCAGTATTACGCTGTTTTTTCCTACCTGTTTCATTATTTATTATTTGCCAGGTAGTTTTTATTTTATCATCGGCTGATTTTATTTTATTGCTAATATAAAGAGCTTTAGCTATTTTGCATACACTTTTAAAAGTCTTAGAATATGTAGCAACATACTGATGAAAGCTTGTGTTATTCATATGTTGCTTTAGGCCATAAAGTTCAAAAAGGTTTTCCCTGCTTTTACGAATACCTGGAGTCGCCCAATCACTAAATAAGAACTTTGTGTAAATACTTTTAGTCTTTAGTGGGAAAGTGTCATTAAATTGCGTGTTTAATAGTGAAAAGAACTCGGCGTAGAACTCATTCGGGTCACATAAATTATTAAAACTCTGAACACATAATTTACTTGCTAAAGAATTATTTAATTTCTCTAAATTTTTAGATGTAATTGGCCTAAACCTTATTAGAGTTTTTTGTAAAGGCATGTAGGAGCAAAATGTTATTGTTTGTCCGCTGTGATCAGATGGCAATTTATTTACAATTTGTTTGTGTAAATAATCACAGTTACAGAAAATATTATCTATACAAGTGGCAGAGGAAGCTGTCACTCGGGTGGGTTCAATAAAAACATTTGACAAGTCAAATGACCTAAAAAGACTTAATAATCTCATAGTATTTGAGTTATTTTCTAATAAATTAATATTAAAATCGCCACATATGATTATTGACTTACTACTAGCAGAAAGTTTCTTTAGCACATCTTCCATTACAGAATCAAACACAGATAGATTCTGGTAACTTGGAGGTCTGTATACGCATACTATTACATGCTTATCGAGCTCAACACAGGACAATTCAATGGTGTGTTCAACAGACAGCCCGACGATGTCTTTTCGTTCCTTTGATTTAACAGAATTTTTAACTAATATTAATGATCCACCATGTATCATACATGTTCGGCTGAAATGGCTAACTACACAATAATTTTCATAGTTAATTGACATTACTTGATGAGCTTTTAACCAATGTTCTGTTAAACAAATGACATCAAACTTGGTTTTTTCTAAAAACAATTCTATTTCCAGTAATTTAGAAGAGCAACCTTGAATATTTTGGTTAAATAATTTTAAAACATGTTGCCCTCCCTGAGTATGCTTTATGCTTATGAAGCTAAAAATTTTGCACGAGTGTGTCCCTCTTGAATTGAGATTGTATTTTTCGTTAGTTCGTCGTGCATTACTGAAAATAAAATGCATATCGGGCGGATAAATCAAATTCAAATTAATCACCTTTGATTGATTTTTGAAACGTTCAAGAATGTTGGACATGATGTTGACATCAGTTTTGGACTATAATTTTTTATAGAATTCGGTGTTAAATTGCGACCATACATGTTGAAACGACTTTATCACAAAACAGAAGACCAATTCTCGTAATTTAAAACGTTCAAAATCTAGTCGTTAGTCTCATCTCGGCGACAAAAAAATGTCAAAAAGCTGTCAAAATGTAGGGAAATTAGAAGTATTTTTGACAGATTGAGACTGAGATCAGACTGTGAACGTTCTTAAAATTACGAGAATTGCCCCTCTGATTACAACGTAACTTCACAAAAAATCGAAAACCACATTCTATCTATGTTTTATAAATCAACGAAATACACTACGGACCACTTTACAAACAGTTTTTATGTACTTTTTATTCATAAGCCAGAGAGTGGAGTGGGTTGCTCTGATAGAATCGTAAAATCATTTTTATGTGATCTGAAACATGTCAGCTCCCATAGGATTTTTGTGACAATGTTGTCTTTACGATTTGAATGTAAAATCGCGGCGAGGTGTGCCAGGCTATTCCGAGAATTGGGTTAAAAAGATGTAGACACCCATAAAACGATTTTTACGAATCTCAATCGAATGTTTCAAGGAAGCCAGTAGACCATTTTATATTTATGATAAAATAACGGAAAGTTACTTATAAATACTGTATTGATAATCATTCTGAATTTGACCCTTCGTATGCTTAAACGTGGATCCATGCGAGACACAATGGCTTTTTAATTGTGTCTGTAATTACGGTTTTTAACCGGTTAATGCTATCTCTAGCTGAATCAGACCATCAATATTTTCAAGTCTAGACATCGAAACACCTTTTTCGAGAAATTAAAAATAATCAAGATGTTTGGTGTTAGGCTTATTTTAACTATATCCTTGGTAAGTATGAACCTATCTTATTGAACAAGCATCTACATTGTAATATTAAGACCCAGCCGTGCAGTTGTAATTGCAAATACGTGGGCAGTGTTGCCACGCCTAGACAGTCTGAGACTAATTCAGTCACAGGGGGAAAGACATAGTTATCTATTTACATGCAGGTACATAATAAGAGCGATGATACCCACTATAATCACATTGTTGCTACTCACCCTCTCTCAATGGATCGAATATTAACATAAACCATATTTACGAGCTCGAAACGACTTTAAGTGCACTAGCGACTCGCTCCTGCTTGGTACGGGTGTAACTGTGGTGGCATGTCAAAACATCTAGATTTCTTTGCCATACCGGGCGGGCCCTAAATGATCAATTATATTGCACAGGATCAAAATCCATCGTGCAGTTTAGAAAAACTAAACGGTCACACAGACAAACACAAAAAGGCACGGCTTTATTTTATACTGTGCAATAGATATATAATACTAGCTGCGCCCTGCGGTTTCACCCGCGTAAATGTCGATCCCATGGGAATATCGGGATAAAAAGTAGCCTATATGTTAATCCAGGGTGTCAGCTACCTCCAAACAAAATATTATCAAAATTGGTTCGGCCGTTTGAGCGTGAAGAAGTAACAAACATATAAACACACACACTCACAAACCTTTATAATACTAGTGTGATAATTGAAGATTGATTATACAACTCAGTCTGCCAATCACTCAGATTCAGGCTCAGCCAATGGATTGATTTTCCAGGAAACTACCTGTTTGAAATTAAAATACGGTATTATGTAAAGCAAGAGTTTGAGCTCTAGAGTAGAAATTATAATAATAATAACTAGACTAGAAACGGACGACCGGGTGAACGTAAATGAAGCAAATGAAGTGTGTAAAGATCGTAGCAGGTGGCGTTCTGTACTTTCTGCCTAGCTCCGTGGGAAAAAGGTGTAAGTTTATTCATGTGTATGTAGAAAGTTAGAAATAGACGGTTATAAGGGTAGGTTTACAATAATTTGTCTCGGTGCGCACATCGAACCTGCACTAATTCAGACGGCAGACAATCCGCAGCTGCGCCACTCCACTCTATGTATCTTTGGTAGTGTTGTGTTTTCAAGACTTCTGCGGGGCAATTGCATAAGACTTTATCAATCGGAATCGCTTTCATTTTGACAGTTCAACAACATTCATTGCGTTATTTACGTGTTAAGCAGACAAATTTTTCGAACTTATGAAGCAATGGATTAGCAATTGGCTTCGAAATGATTCTGATTCCGCATGATAGTGTGTTACGCAATTAGGGTGCTGGTTTGCTGTGTGATTTGAGTTCTTTTTTTAACCGGCTTCAAAAAACAAAATGGAGTTTAAAAATTCAACACGTATGTATGTTATGTTATTGGAATGCTATATTTATCACAAAATGAATCTTATAGGACTTCCAAACAAATACAATTTTTTATTTAGCTTATTGTACAGTTGAAAACGAAGCCTGAAAACGACCTGTTCCTGAATTATATACTTCCCGGAACCTATGCTTCTTTTTGTGTCGTACATAGTCGTTACAGTGTTATTAATATAAATCGTGCAATATATAATATAAAAATATAACTTAAAGACAAATATATTGTAGCGGTATCTACAACGCCACATGCGAACAACTCGTCATACTGACGTCACGCAAATCCTGCATCGCGCAAGCAGAGTTTACCACGCAACTAGCCTATATACAACAGCCCGACATGACTCATTGGGCAGTTGCCCGCCAGACACAACACCCGTCTGGTCGGAGGATCCTCCCTTTTCTATGGAGGTTGAGTGAACTTTACACCCTGTTCCTCATACCTCTATAATATAAATACTTATATAAAATATAAATAATACAAAAGCAAATGATACTATTTTAACTAAATAATTATTTTTTCTTAACAAAAGCGCCTTCATCCTCTCTCCTAACTTTGCTGTGCCCGACAGGGTCCATAATTGATTCGATGTTTTAATATACCAACTGTTATATATGTACACATTATGGAATGCAATAAAGTATTGAGTATGTTGTTAGACAACACAAGCAATACAGGACAATGAGCGTTAGTTTCCTCAAGGCGGTGTACAGCAAAATCAGCCTATAACGTTCCCACTGTTGGGAGACAAGCCTCCTCTATATGAGAGGGAGTGGGCCGTAATCTACCTCGCCGGCCCATGCGGGTTGGTAGATGTCACATGTCTTCGATTTTTTTGGTTCTAGGACATGCCGGTTTCCTCACAATGTTTTCCTTCACCGTTTTGTGAGCAGCGGTGATAAAATTAAATACACAGAGTAAAGTACCTTCCTGGGTTCGAACTCACGACCTACAACTCGTAAGTCGGGGCCAATACCGCTGCTTTTCAGATGGTATATGTTGCCAATAAATTGGTACCCACTTCATTTATTTTTTAATTTATTGGCCAACCAACTAATCGTATGTTTGCCAACCAATAACTGTTAACACTGTTAATATTTTAAAATAATGATTCACCTAAGTAGGTCACGCACAATTTTCTCGTTTATGGGGATAAACGCAAAAATTGTGCCAGACCTTCATATGTTTTTATTATAAAACTAGCTGCTGCTTGCGACTTCGTCCGCGTGAAATCCTATCCTAACTAAAAATATGTTTTTTCTAAAATAAAAGTAGCCTACTTTACTCCTTATTACATCAGCTATCTGCCAGTGAAAGTCCCGTCAAAATCGGCCCAGCCGTTTCAGAGATTAGCCGGAACAAACAGACAGACAGACAAAAATTGTAAAAAATGTTATTTTGGTTTATGTACCGTATATACATCCATATACATTTAGTTAAAAGCGGTTATTTTAATATTACAAACAGACACTCCAGTTTTATTTATTTGTATAGATTAAAATTTCATGGAAATTCTACATGCCCATTTCTGCAATTGCTAGTGATGGCCCATTGAAGTAGCGGCATCCTCATCTATCTCGCATACAAAATCGATAGTTGTATCGACTGCGACAAACGGCCAACGCTAACCACTCGTCCGTTTTGCAAGTTTAACAATATTTCAGCTGGCCGTCATACGAACAAGCCAGTTTTATTGTATTGTCGAAGCACGATCGACTGTCGTCGTTTTGTTTCCCATAACGCTGTTTCGTTATGCGTACCAATATTTTTAGTGGAAGTTTTAAAGTCACAAAATGTGGGGTTTACCTTTAGAACACAGAAAATAAAACTTTATCCACTTCGTTATCTTTATTTCAATTTTCTAACAATAATATATTTTTAAAAGTATTTATCAGATAGTTCTTTGTTAGCTAACTTTCATCAAATTTGTATGGACATGGCTAGTCCGCGTTGGGCTATAACCGGCGTTGATAAAATTGTTTTTGTTTCTTCAAAACTTAGCTCGTGGGCGTGTTTATCAACGTCTTATGAATTTGGTTTTCACCTGCACCCTAATTGCGTAACACACTATCAATCGGAATCAGAATAATTTCGAAGCCAATTGCTAATCCATTGTTTCATAAGTTCGAAAAATTTGTCTGTTTAACACGTAAATAATAATAACGCAATGAATGTTGTTGAACTGTCAAAATGAAACCGATTCCGATTTATAAAGTGTTACGCAATTGCCCCGCTGAATTCCCATGTCTGTACTAGCTAAAACTCAAACTCAAAGCATTTACTTCAAATAAACCAATTACAGGCACTTTTGTATTGTCAAGGGGTCGGTCAGCCAGATAGATGATGCCCATCCCAAAGCGTACCTAGTAGATACCTATAGAGACGAAGGGGCAAGAAACTCCGTCATGAAAGTACCTAAATTTTTTTTTTACCAAATCTGTGAATTATTGTTTACTAGCAGTGCCCCGCGGTTTCACCCGCATAAGTTTCGATCCCGTGGGAATATCGGGATAAAAACTATCCTATGTCCTTTCGCGGGAATTCAACTATCTCTATACCAAATTTCATCTAAATCGGTTCAGCGGTTTGAGCGTGAAGAAGTAACAAACATATAAACACACACACACACACACACACTCACAAACTTTCGCCTTTATAATATTAGTGTGATGATTCTAGGTCAAAAGGAAAGTACCCTATAGGTTTTGATTTTGGAACATAGACTCTCGTATCTTTTGATTGCGTTGACTTAGAAGTTTGATTTTTTCAATGCTTTAAGGGATTGCAGCCTTATATTAATGTCAATTTGATAACTCCACGCGTTCCTGAAAAAAAGGGTCTTGACTGACGGACAGACAGACGGACAACGAAGTGATACGGGTTCCGTTTTTCCGTTTGAGGTACGGAACCGAAAAATAAGGCATCCATACTAATATTATAAATTCGAAAGTAACTCTGTCTGTCTGTATGTTACCTTTTCACGCATAAACCGCTGAACCGATTTAGACGAAATTTGGTATAGAGATAGCTTGAGTCCCGGGAAAGGACATAGGATACTTTTTATCCTGATATTCCCACGGGATCGAGACTTATGCGGGCGAAACCGCGGGGCGCAGCTAGTTAAAATATAAAACTTGGTTGTTAATTAAATATTTCTATAAAGTAACTTACTCACTTCTTTATGCTCTACTGCAACTCACCCAGACCCCATTTTACCGCATTATACTAGAAAAAAAAATCCCGTATGCCTCTGTCATTACCATAACACTTATGTGCTTAGTGCTTTAAGTGCATGTTGATGTAGGTACAAGGCCGCTAGAGACTGCGTCCTTGCATATATTCATGTACGGTTTCATCTATAGAATTCTAAAGCCTAGCGGCTCTTAACGCATTTATATCCCACTCAGGGTTAGAAGAAGGCCTTAAATAATTTCGAGGTGTAGTGTGATTTTTTTTTTTGCGTCAATAAATACAAATACCTATGTATGACTTGAAAATACCTTACACTGTTTACTTACAAGGTGGCCCCTTGCGCAAACTGTAATCATAAATTCAGATTCACAGCAGACCCCCTAGTGTATTAATAATAAGTGTACAAATAAGTGTAAGTAAGTAAGTAATAATAAGTGTACAAATAATAAGTGTAAGTAAGTAATAATAAGTGTACAAATATTTCAAAAAAATTATCCTACCTAACTGTATAGATATGTTATACGTATTTAATTTGCTGATTTTCAATTGTTTTGTCAATACAGACGCCAGTCCACGGTAAAACACTTAAAAAAAAAAGGAGCTACCTACTGCAATATAAGTCTTTATTATAAAGCTGGCCCAAAAACATCGAGTTCCGCTCCTCCCGCATATTTTTTGGGGCAACGAAACGAGATTTAAGTAAAGTTCTAAAATATGATTAAAGTTGACCTAATCCCATTAAAAATCCCAATATCCCATTAAGATCAACTACCAAGCGCTCCCCTAATAAACCGCTATCACGAAAATTGGCAAGCCCCAAAAAAAACCCTAAACACTGCGTAATTTAATAACAAAGTAACTACCTATCATCGCTAACGGAGACGATAATAATAAATCTAATGGCGGTTATCACAATAACAGTTGACAACGATTCGCATAGTTCATCGATTAACCGAAGCGAGTGCGACCTGCGATACTCGTAATTAAAATCCAATATTGTCTAACCAAAATTGATTGCCAGAAACCACGCTCGATAGTACACCAGCTTAATCTACCGTTTATTGTGAAGTAACAAGGTGGAGAAACGAAATTATGAACTGCAAATATTTGAAATGATGTCCCAATTTTATCGAGATTTTATGGCGCTCGCTCCGTGGATTTATCACTTTTTATTTTGTTATATTTTTACGGGGTATTAAGTGGATGTTAAATTAAGTTTTGGTTGTTTAGCTTTACTTTGATAAAATGAAAACATGTTTGAGCGTTGAAACTGTTTTCGTCTGGATTTTTATTAGGTATAGGTACCTCACAGAAATTTGCTCGTAGTTTTACCCAAAAACTTTTTAAACACTAAAGGCGAGATAGAACATAGCATATTGATTGATGTTCTCACAAAATGCCAATATACATCCTTTATTATTTTATAAAATAGTACTTGAAAACGTAACCTTGCAAATATCTTCAATTCTACTGCCCTCAAAAGTCCCACACACCACACAATTTCCATACAAGAAAAGTTGACCAACTCCCATCTATCGATAGCCTGCAATTTGCAAGCGCCCGGGCACGATACGGGCTTGAAACAGGGCACCTTGCTAGATTTACGACGTAACATGGTTTACAGGGGAGCCCTCAAGGCTTACTTACAATGTGAACTCAGCTCACAGCATGCGAGATACTTAAGCATGTATTGAACGGGATTTATTTGTAGTACCGTACTGTATTCTGTTTTATCGGTAGGTAAGGGAGTTAGGTTTGTAATAATTGTGAGACAGGGTTATCGGATTTGGTGGTAACAAGCTTTAGTACTGGCTGGTGCTAGTTCTGAGATCTGGTTTAGATAGGTATGTGGGTAGAGCAAGAGGAGGTAGTTGGTAATTCTCAGAGAGGTGAGTCCACATTGCCCGGGTTTAACAGCACGTCTGATAAATCTGACCCTAATGGAGAGGACGAATGAATGTACTCTAGAGTACAATAGATATTAAATATATGAGCTATTAACGCTAAAGCCATACAATATTAAAATCAATAAAACAAAGCTTTAACTCCAATGTTTTATTTAACAGAACATTTGAAACAAAAGAATCTCGAAAAGTTATCAGCACGCATTCAGATAATAAAATCCAATTTTCGATTTCTATTAATCGGCTACAATCGGAGTGGGCCCAATTGTTCTTTGATATCGTTGGCATTGAATCGGCGGCTCGATTGCGTCGACACTGGACAGCAAATTAATCCAGTAGACAATGGACTCGTGACGCGGCGCGCGCCATGTTTGCGCAGACAATAACAAATTATTCATACTCGGTGATGGAATGTAAACAGAATATGATTGGCTATTAGCATGTGGGGTGTTGAGGCCTCCTGGCACTTCGGGCCTCCGGGGACCGGGGGACCGCATACGGCCGCTCGGACCGACGGATCATCCCCTTAGCTATTAACAAGTCGCCGGTAGCCACATCCAACTTTGTTCCTAACGTATTCCGAACTTAATTTAATTAATTACCTACCCTCATTGTACCTACTCCATTTCGCTAAATATTATTTTCAAGTTAAGGGGACTAAATAACTAAGATCAAACGAACGCACGGACATAACTCACGTTTGTGATGTTTTAACGAAGAAGGCGAAATGAAATTATTTCATATGTTTTGGAGGCGAGCTATAAAAGCTCTTTGGGATTACACACAGTCGCGTTTGGTAGGATTTTATTGATCATTATTCATTATAAACGCTGACGTAACTGGCCGCTGCGTGTTGTATTAAGTTGTTAAAAGGGTTTATGGCTTGAAAAAATAATTTACGTTGTACCTACAATAAACGTAATGGCTGACGCAGGACATGGCAAGCCCAGGACATGAAATAATCATTGTGAAAGCTACAAAAAGATTTAAAAAGGTAAGTATAGGTAAAATGAAGGAAAGAGATGACGGGATGAGCTGGACTCTTTCTTAAAGGATTGGCCCACAATCGCAGTAGACCGGGGAATGTGGAAAGAGGGAAGGGAGGCCTTTGCCCTGCAGTGGGACAACACAGGCTTGTAATAATAATAAATAATAGGCTAAATGAAACACGAATTTAGAAAAAAAAAACAACAAAACGGTAATTTATGTGAAACCCACTTTATAGCACAGCAAAATAAATGCCTTCAAGTAACTTCAACGCAATGTAAATAAATATTTTTATAGGTGTTATTACGGGCGATAAAGTGCAAAATCTAGGTTTATTTAGACGTTTAGAATATCTTAACGAAAATCTTACATTCTTGGGAACACGGTTTTATGTTTATTTCATTTTCTTCAGGGGTGACTTAATTATTCTGGGTAATTTTTTTAAAAAAAGGTATTGACATTTTTAGTTTAAGCAAACAGGCCATATTACCAGCTGAAAAACAATAAGGTATTGCTGCTTATATACGTTTATAAACACTTCAAAAACGCGCCCGCGATTTTTCGATTTTACGACGAAAAGATTTTATTTTCGGCAAAGCAGATACTTGAAACCACCCATGCAAGCGCTTCACTTTTTGTGAACAATT
Organism: Amphipoea oculea; assembly: GCA_945859645.1. Classification (NCBI taxonomy): domain Eukaryota; kingdom Metazoa; phylum Arthropoda; class Insecta; order Lepidoptera; family Noctuidae; genus Amphipoea; species Amphipoea oculea. The sequence goes on from OX243862.1 coordinate 17,609,501, forward strand.
TCATCACCACTGTTCTCAAAACGAATGAAGGAAAACATCGTGGAATCCGACATGTCCTAGAACCTAAAATTCATCAAGATATGTGACATCTACCTACTCGCACTGGGCCCGCGTGTTAGATTACAACCCACTCCTTCTTGAATAGAGGAGGCCTGTGTCCCAGCAGTGGGAACATTATAGTCTGATTATGCAAGACACTTGAAAGTCAGAGTTACATGTCCTAAATAAAAAGCCTCAGTTTTTAATATCTAGATACGATATCAGGAAATGGAAAGACGCATTTAAAATGTCAGCACTTGTTGTTCGCAAGTACCTAATAAAAAGCATACTTTCCATATCGAACATCGGAAAATGATTTCTCTCATTTTATCACTGAGAGCCGTACTATTGTCCACACAGCAGCCATTTACCGCCTCACTGAACCCTCACAGAATATCGAAACACCCGTTTACATTTTTACGAATGCAATGTAAAGACAATCTTGTTAATGCCAGTTCGCATAGTTAACGAAGCAACGCTGAAATTTGCAATTTTGATTGGCTCTACATCGCTACCAGTATTTCGTCCATCTGTTAGAGCTGATTGGCAAATTATAATGTAATCGACGTGTATTTCAATGAAAACATTGCATTTCATTGACACGGTTTGTCCGATAAAGTAATTAGTGTCCGCGGCGGAATAGCTATGTTCGTGTTTGTTTAACTTTACTTTTGCCCGCGACTTTGCCTCTGGGAAAGTAAAAATGTTTGTTAAATTATTATGTCGGTGTTTGCGATAGGAATTTGTTTCGTACACGCTACCCGTGGGGGTAAACAGGGTTAAGTTAATGTTTGGAGTAATTTATAATTAAAATTAGGTTAATTTATAATTGGGTTTATTAAATAACTTACGCTTCAAAGCATTGGTCCCTCTGAAACATGGAAGTTTTATTATACAGGGAATCTATGCTTAGCCGTAAATTAATATAAGAAAATGAATAGATACCTGATGAATAGGTAATATTAAGATTCAAAGTCAAAGCATTTATTTCAAATAAATCAATTACAGGCACTTTTAAATTGTCAAGAGGTCGATCAGTCAGAAAGATGAAGCTAGTTGCCCGCAAGACACGCCACGGACTCTCTTTTAAATTATTAAAATATGGTTACAAAATATTTGTTACATCATAGATAAGAATAAAATTAATCATGAGTATACGACTAAAAATAAAATTAATTATGGAAGTAAGTACTTGATCCCTACTTTATTCAGAAGCCTTTCCATGAAAACAGAATCATAATTAAGCTGTTTATAGATAAGTTTCTAAACATACATATTCTCGTAGATACTCGTACATGAATTGTTTATTCATAATATAACTAGAAGTTTTCTAGAATCGTGGTACTTCCATAATATACAGATCCTATATATAAAATTCAAAGTCCTGAATGACTGATATATCAACGCACAGCCTAAACCACTTTTCTCAGAGACATGAAATTTGGAGGGTATATTCTTTGTTAAGAGTAGGTATCCAATAAGAAAGGGTTTTTCGAAATTCCACTCCTAAGAGGGTGAAATTTTCTGTTAATAATTTCCGACTTCCACGCGGGCGAAGCCGCGGGCAAAAGCTAGTGAAACTATTATTTACAAGTTACAAAGTTGTTAAGTAAAGAAACGAAAATAAAATTGCAGCCACGGAACTACACGCAAAAGCTAGGTACAGAATAAACCGCTTATTTTTCCATAACGTGGTCTGCAGTGATTACATCGATAAATCATAAACAATTCAGAGCAGCAAGCACGTACGAGTATTTAAGTGCAGGGCCACCAGCCTGCGCCACCGAGGCATAGTCTCATTCGATTTATTTTATAGCTCGTAAACAAAGCTGCCAACTTCTGCTACTCTCGTTTGACACTTTATGGTAAATAAGATTTTACGGTAACGCGAACTTCCAATACCTCCTTTTCTATAGCATTTTCTCTCTACATGCAAATGACAGTAACCATAAAGAGTATTGTACTTGAACGACAATTGCTCTACAGACAATATAAATGTTGATTTCTGCGAATCCTGTCATTCCACAGCGTGCAAATCGGCCCGATGTAATCTTTTGCGGTGTGTTTGTGCAGAGCCAATAACATAGCGTTCGTAATCGCTACGGGCTCCACCTTGTTTTCGCCAATAATTAGACTTTGTAAAGTTTGGTTACATTAAAAATAAACGACTGCAGCAAAACTTTTACTGCGGTTTCATGAAATCGAAGTCCTCGACGCGGTACCACGACACCGTTTTTAATAACCGCGCCCGCTCAATTTTCGAATTCTAATCGAGTTTTAAATTGCACCTATTCTTGTCTGGCGCTCTCGTTTCTCTCCCTCCGAGCTCGGGCTGAACTTTCATCTCTCATCTACGGTTCTATTCCTCGTTAGCTTCTCCTTAAAACTTCGCCAGCGACTTCGATAAGTTTTTTAACTTTAGTGGAACTCGCGTCTCATGATTAATTAATTCGATTGTGCGTGAGCTATTTGCAACGTGATCGCTTGCTGTGGTGTCCATTATTTCACGATTTGGGTCGAGGGGAGCCTCTATGGTAGGGGTCGATTCTGCTCGGTCACCGCACTAAACGTTCTTGTTACATTCTGCCTTTACAGTTTCGTGTTTTTATACGAAAAGTTGAAAGGGGAGGCATGTTCCTTACGGGACAAGTACAGCTCAATTTAGACTATCATTTTATAAGGCACATTGCAATTTTCCTGTCGTAGGCATCTTCTGTTGTTATTTGTACTGGAGACTAAATAATAAACTTTTGTTTTTTCATCCTTTCTTTTGTAAATAGAAAACAGATTTTCACCTGTTTCATCTGAAAGTAAAATAAAAAAAAGATATTACAAGGAAGTTTTTTTTTTTGTAGAAAAAGTTGCAAATCCATTTTAAAACACTCATGTTAGGTGAAGCAAAAATTTCATATTCAAACCTGCGCTTACGTTACGTTTACGCTACGTTTTTACGCTGAAGAGCGTTGAAAACGAAAAAAAATACAGGTTGTAAAAAAAACGCCGTCAAAATAAATCATTTTAATTTCCACACGGCATTAAGAGCATAATCCGCAATATTTTAATAAATTTTACTACTCATAAAAACATGAACAGCGCACGTTACACGTACGCGGGCGTTTGCGGCTTTCGGAGCACGCAATGTAATTTAATTAAAAGCGACGTATAAAACACTGGTGTGCGTTCGTACTTAAGACGGCGTTAATTCACGGGGGCTTGATGTACCCCAGTCCCCGTGTACCCCGCTAATGTGCGCATTACTCAGGCGGCGACGGGTTGATTGTTTATGTGCGGATTCGCGGTCCTGTTGTTATTGGCCACCGTACGTTTACTCTACAACCGCGGGTTCTAAGATAAATACGTAAAGGTCCAGTCAATATTTTACGAAGATATTTGCGGGTGATATTGGTGACCTTTATCGGTTAGTTAAACTTGGTCGCGGTCGGTCGTCCGATAAATGCGGATATAGAACGTCGTGGTGTTTTTATATTGATCTAGGATGAAAGAAAACGTAGATTGCCATCTCATCGAATATATACGTTGGAATGGTCAGCAAAAGAAGTCCATTAACACTGTCACTCTAACATATAGGATTTTTATTAATGTTATAAGTAAGTGTTCCTGAACGGAATGATTGTGATGAATCTATGAACTAAGCGTTGAGTAAAAGGGTACCATCACGTCTGCGGAGTTTCGCTACCTAATTTAATTTGACCCTGAACTTTCGAAAGTCAATGTTATCTACATGTTAAAATATTTCGATATCAATTTAATTGCAGTGGGGCGCAACGTGTGTCGATACTCTTGCGCCTCAAGCGGCGCAAATACTGTAACCTTATGGGCAACTACAGCTTTGAGTCGTTTGGGGTCGAAACGTTCAGGTAATGGGGCCTGAGCGCGCGTCTCCTTTTTAAGGAAGTTTCTCGCCGGCTAGGCTGGTCGATACTTCACTTGACCAGGGGGCTAATGAGTCGTTTTTTGGCCAAAGAATTAGCATTGCCATTCAACGTGGCAATGCTGCCAGTCTTCTGGGCACGTTTCCGGATGACAGCGATGCCGACGAGTACTTCGACGCCTAAATGTCCTTTGTTTTTGTATTTATTTGTATAGTAAGTTAATGAGTCATTTATTTTAGTATCTAGTGTAAATAGTTAGTTACATAGAAGTGCAACAGCAGCAGGACATTTTTATTTTTATAAGTAGATATTTTATTCATTAAAATATTTTTCTACATTTAAACGAATAGGTTTACCAACCTTACCTACATCAAAAAACCTTAAACACAGGCTTCCACTTGGCCAATTATGAAGCACGTATTATTTAAACGTGAAAGGAAGGTTTTCTCAATATAAACCGATTACGTAAAGGTTAGGAACATGAAAAAAGAAATAAATTATGAATATGCAGGTAGGGTTATTTTTCTTTCGTAAAGCGTTTTCCCCGATTTTCTCCGTATTTTATTCAATAAGGGCCTTTCAATAACATCCCTCCAGTCTTATTAAAATTATAAAATTGAAGGGTTTTTTTATTAATGCCGTCACTTAGAAATAAATTACTTTCATTTTTACATCACGGTGTGTTCTTAGAGAAAAGAAATAATAATATTTGCACCTGTTATTTTCGCAGGCGGGAAAATATTTGACAATTGTTTTGCGTGTTTAGTGAAAAAGAACCACTGAATTAAGCTAATCAAACGGCAAATTGAAAATAAAAAATAATAATTCAGATTTTATATCGGTACATCTGAAAACCAGTTTTTATAAAGGGATGAAATGAGGTGATGGAGTTTGTATGGGCTATTACTTTGAGTTGTTGTTGCAGTTAAAAAACCTGTTTCTTGTCAGTTTTGACCTGCATTTTTTTTGTAAACATTACCAACTATTGTTATGGTAATATGGATGTTGTTAGTAGATAGATAGATAACAGTTTTTATTTTGTCAATATCATTGTAAATTAAAATGTTTTCATGGTCCAACAGAACTTAAAAAAAAGAAAAACAAAATCCGCAAACAAAACCAGCCAGCACTACCATAGAGAACAAAAACCTAAATCCATTTGCAAAGATTCCAAATCCAAACGCATACAGTGCAAGCTGACTGTATAATTTAACAGGCGGAGCCCACAGCGGGTACATAAATAAAAGATGGCTGTCGATAGATACAGGAAGGAGGGGGGACAATTAATTAAATTAAGACTGAATAAAGTTTGCTATCTTTTCTTTTATCCTGTCGCCGACGCTATGGGGATAAGACGAAACCTCGCTTCGAGCAATTAAAATTTTAGTTTCGTTATTTAAGAGTTAAAGGGGAAGATTTTAAATTGTAATGGACATGTCTCTAGTCCTTTTGGCTTTAAACATATACCTAGGTTTGGCGTTCCATCAGAATATCAGCGTCAGGTACATTTTCCTGACACATGCTGAGCTGGACTCCCATTTGGTGCAAACTCGAGACATACTCCGCCACAGATATAGATAACAAGTTATAAAAATAACGTAATAAATATTGACAAAATATTATGAAACTCTTATAACTGGAATCACCTCTGTAATCTCCACTCTGGAATTCGTACCCCGAGCTGGGGCTCGGGGGTGGTTTTTTTAGTTATTCTGTACCTTGGGAGATACAGTCTAACTTTCTAGTTTAAGGCTCACTGGCAAATAATATATTGTAACCTCGCTGTAGGTAATATTTTAAGCTACTCATGTCGTCTCAACTTGCTGTTAACCTGTGAACCCGCTTACTGTGTTACCTGGACATTAAAATATTTTCTATTTGTAATTGCAATAATAATTCAGCGAACCAAATCGAAGTCTGAAAAGTCAGACTTCTAAAACTACTATATATTTACAATCATAGTTGGCTTGAACATTGAAATATTTCTCATAAATTGTCCATTTCAAATTCATGTGTATGTTAGGACCTTTTCTCTTGGTTTGTCACGTACCTACCCTTACACACGCACCCGTCATAATACGCTTTTTATTCGACAAAATAACTTTTATATTTGGACGTATCGCCTTTATTTTGTAGTCATAAATAACGGAGATATTCTTCTCTTTGGGAATAAAAAAAAAAAATAACACCTGGGATTACTGATCCAGGTACTTGAACTATAAATAGACCAGCGAGAGAGACCTCAGTTACTCGGTATGGGAATTTAATAGTTAAGCAAATTGATTAGCAACTTAAATTGTCCGTAGCTATATTCAAATCACAACTATTATTCTTTGACTGGTGTATGAAACGCCTATAACACGGCAACTTGATATAGTTTGTCAATTTGTTTAACAATTAATTTCGCTGACTTGAATGAGAGCGCAAACCAGCTAAGTTTTTGGAACAAAACCTTTTGCAAGCCAATAAGTTCGATAACAAAACAACACTACCACAAAACGAAAATATAGATTCCGGAGCGGAAAACGATAGGCACGTTGCACACGACATAACTGTAGGTACAGCACACTGCCCGTTGTATTGTGGTGGGGTGACGAGTCCCCAGGGTGTGCGCGCCCCTTATAGCCATATCCATCAAAACGTGTATAGATTTACATGTTATTACACATTACACTCAATTTACATACCCGCACTGCACTTTACGCTTTTCACTTTGAACAACAAAGGTAAAATGATGAGTAGGTGGATAAAGGTAAAAATATGAGTGGGACCCAACGTATATAAAAACTCGGACAAAATATTGAGATGATAAAGTCAGGTGTTGGTGTAAACTGGATGCTCCAAAGGAGAAGGTTATGCGGTGACCGAGTATGCGGTGTGTGTTAGGGGAGATTCTTATTCAAGAGTGTTTGCAATGATAGATTGTTCTATCAAACTATATTTCTATGGATTACAATCTGTATTGTATAATTAAACAAATATACATAAATAACTAGTGAGAGAGAACAAGTAAGAGAGTGTAGTAGAGCAGTGGTGGCCAAGTGGTAACGGCCGCGACTTACGATTTGTAGGTCGTAAGTTCTTACCCAGACAGGCGCTTTACTTTGTGTAAATTACTTCATCACCACTGCTCTCAAAACGGTGAAAGAAAACATCGTGAGGAAACCGGCATGTCCTAGAAGCAAAAATTCGAAGACATGTGACATCTGCCAACCCGCACTGGGCCCGCGTGGTGGAACACAGGTGTGTGTCCCAGCAGTGGGAACATTATAGGCTGATTATGTATGATGTATGTGTAAAAAACTAGTGTACCTAATTATTACAGCAACACGAGTAGATGATCATTTAGGAATTTTGATTATTGAATGTCGTAGTATCTTATTATGATTGAAATTAAAATCAACTTTAAGGTAACACATGGGATTAATAATCTCTAAGAATTCTCTTAGTAATTCTAGTAAGGTATTCTTTTCAGTATCTATATAGGTACAGATTTTACCTACAACAGACATCAACCTATAGTAAGTGTTAAGTACCTTGTCTCGGTTTGTGATGATGAGAGATTAATACATAAATCTCTTCTGAAACTCTGGTCTGTAGTTCCCCGTATGTCGCTGACCGTGTTAGCCTTGCTGAATATTCCAGTAACTCTCTCTAGCTTCTGGGAGAACAACCTGAAAGAATAGACTACACTAAACGACTGCGACGTCGACTTCGTCGAGACGAAGGTCATAATTCTAAAATTGTATCCTTGCTTTTCTCATAACAAATGGCCAAACTTCTCCCAAAAGACCATGTTACCAACAATAATATCGTAAATAAGATAAGCTCTCGTATTTATGGAGTAGAATCTACCTAAACTGATGTCAAAAACCAGAGTCGGGTAAAGGCCTGAGGCACGGTCCGAGCGATATATCCCATAGGATATGTATATATGATTTTGTATATGTATTTCATGATATATATACAGGGTGAATTTTCCAAGTGGGCGTGGATGGCCAAATTCTAAACTTTGAGGAATAGCGAAAAGTACTCAAAGGAGTCGCGGGCTCGATTTTGATGAAAACTAAAACTGCATCATTGGATTTTTGAAAAATCAATATTTCTGGCCAGGAATCGAACCTGTTGATTTTGAAAAAAAAACACACGCTGTATTATTACACCATTCGATAGTGTCCCTAATAAGGATCAAATTCTGGGAAGTAATGATATACGGCAAACTAAAGGAAAGAGCTCATTTTTATCAAAATACTTTTTTATTTTCTTATGCTACCTACCTATTAAACCTTAACTGATTAATTGTTCAAAATTATGACAATTTTTTTAAAATTACATAACTGGATTCGACGTCTCAAGGATTGTACTGCAATTTAAAATTTGAATTTAGAACATAATTTTGTGAAGGTGACTGCGCTACGAGATGGCTACGAGTATTTCGGGTGTAAAAATATTGAGCATCATTTCGAACAAGGTATGAAAAAAGAAGCAGTTTATTAAAATTCAACATTTTCCTTAAGTTTGCCGTATGTCATTATTTCCCAGAATTTGATCCTTATTAGGGACACTATCGAATGGTGTAATAATACAGCGTGTACGGCACATCAAACTACTACAATCTGTCAAATTTCTTTAATAGATTTTCAAATTTATCGCTAAAGCATAAGGTTCAATTTTAATTGGGAAAATTTGATAGTTTCGGGTAGCTTGATGTGCTGGCGTCTGTACATTGGACATTAATTTAATATGATAAACTAAAGAGCAATATGAGGTTTATCTTGTCTTTTTTTAAATCATAACAGTTTTTAAAAATATATACAGAACCGTACAAAAAATATTACGATATGTGACCTACATTTTTACTCTGTCATGTTTCAACGTTTCAATAAATCCTGTCACGAAAAGTCTCGTTAATCCTGGCTTCCCTATATGCCTGGATTACAATAAATGTACCAACAAATAACATTACACTACAATATTGTGGTTTGTGATGTAAGTGCAAAATAAAACCAACATGATAAGTGCAACAGCATTTTTTTTTCCATGATTGACTTTGATGTTTTTAACCGTGTCTCTCTTATTGATATACTTTAAAGAAATTATGATAATAACTAGCTGTGCCCCGCGGTTTCACACGCGATGAAAGTATTATACTTAGTACTTTTTTATTGATTCCCTTTACAAATCTCCACCCCCCTTTTTACACCCGTAAGGGATAATTTTGGGGATAAAAATTATTTCATATCCTTCCCCACAACTCAAACTATCTCCATACCAAATTTCATCTAAATCGGTTAAGCTGTTATTGATTCCCCATACAAACTTCCACCCCCCTTTTCACCCCCTTAAAGGATGATTTCTGGGATAAAAACTATCCTATGTCCTTCCCCGGAATACAGTCTATCTCTCTGCCAAATTTCATCTAAATCCGTTCAGTGGTTTAGGCGTGAAAAGGTAACATACAGACAGACAGTGTTATTTTCGAATTTATAATATTAGTATGGATACCAGCCTATGATTTCAAAATCAAAATCAAAAGTCATTTATTCAAACTAGGCTGAGAATCAGCACTTTTCGAACGTCAAAATTACAAAAGACAGTCCCCCAAAACGCCCGCCCTTCGCCACTTCCTAGTGCTTTCACTGGGGAGAAGAAGTGGCGGAACAAACTCCTCAGCGATCAGCAGATTGTCTCAATGAAGAGCAAAGACCTCTATTTTTTCTTATCCGACTGATAGTTCCGGAGATTACCCCTGCATACAAACTTACAAACAAACAAACAATACCTCTTTATAGTATTATAAGTAACTAACTGCGCCCCGCGGTTTCACCCGCATAAGTTTTGATCCCGTGGGAATATCGGGATAAAAAGTAGCCTATATGTTAAACCAGGGTGTCAGCTACCTCCATACCAAATTTTATCAAAATTGACCTACTTTCGCCTTTATAATACATATTAGTGTTATAGTGTAATTATAAGTTTCCTCACGATGTTTTTCCTAAACAGATGTTAGTAGTATCCAAGACAACCTCACTTTAAACTAAGCTCTATCTAAATAAATATTCCTTCTCAAAAGAACGTAATGCCGTAACTTGATCATGCCAACTTACTGATGATAACAATTAAAAAAAAAAGACGTCTTTTCCTGAAGACATGCGATATTCATAATCAGCTTCGGAGAACGACTACAATCGCTTTAAGCGTTGCCACCTGCAATCCAATTGCGAAACACACTTTCATTCACAATCCAAAGGATATTGAAAGAATGTTTCATACGAGATGTTTGAAAAATTCATCTGCTCAGCAACGTAAATAACGCAATCAATAGAATAGAATACTCTTTATTATGTACACCATATAAATTACTGACATAAATATAGAAACTTTACAATGGGTGACACAATGGGCGGTCTTATCGCTAAGAGCGATCTTTTAAAGACAACCTTTGGATGGATTAAAAACGGGAAGGACAGACAAATACTGTAGGTAGTCTGTGGTGTACCATTTACACAATACAATAAATACATAGGTACATAAAGTATAGGTATATAAATATATACATATACATAATAATAAACATGAAACAGGAGCAAAGAAAATACAATGACGATGTTTAAGGAGAGAGAAAGTGCTTTTTTATCATAGTCTTAAAAATGGACAAAGTTTGAGCAGGCCTTATCGACACGGGCAAGTCATTCCATAACCGTACTGCTTGCACAGTAAATGATTTATCATAGAAACTAGTGGAATGCATCGGCATCTCTAGTCTCAGGTTTTCCGATGACCTCAGATATCTATTATGTGTGTCATGAAGGAACTCGAAACGTTCTTTAAGATAAGTGGGGGTTTTAGGATTAAACAAAATACTGTAGAGCTGAAACAAGATATGGGAATTCCGGCGAAGACGTATGGGAATCCACTTGAGCTTTGTACGACGATCAATGTAGTCGAATTGTCGAAATGAAAGGAATTTGCAATGGTTAGCGTATTACGCAATTACCCCGCATGTAAACAAAACAACCAGTGAATGTAATATTGCGAGTTTGCTATATTGTAATGAGTCAAAAACCCTGAAAGTTTAAAGAAAAAATATTTAAAAAATACAGCGCAAAGTGACAGCCATTTCCAGAAAATTTAACACATTATTCATTTGTTAGACGTGTGGTTTTCCTCGCGCTGTTTTCCTTCAGCTACTCGTAGCAGTGATTAATTGATGGCACGGTGGCCAACGTAGGCTAATAATAATAAAAACCTCTACCATGAAACCATTTCATAATTATGAGCGCAATTATTGTGAATTTTAATATATTTTTTCTGTACCCTAATATTATAGAGGTAAACTTTACGAGTTTGTTTGTAATCTTCCAGTGGTAATGGCCCTGACTTGTGAGTTGTAGGTCGTGGGTTCGAACCCAGGCAGGCACTTTACTCTATGTAAATAATTTCATCACCACTTCTCTCAAATCAAGGAAGGAAACCGTTGGGACATCTACCAACCCGTACCGGGACCGCGTGGTAGATCATTAGTCCAGTCGATCTGGAAGAGAGGAGGCCTGTGTCCCAGCAGTGGGAACATTATACATTATTATTATGTAAGTAATCTTCGAAACCCTTGATCCGATTCCGAAATGTTTTTCACTAATAGCTACAATATTGCCAACTGTCATATAATATACTAGCTGCGCCCCGCGGTTTCACCCGCATAAGTTTCGACCCCGTGGGAACATCGGGATAAAAACTATCCTATGTCCTTTCCTGGGACTCAAACTATATAAACCAAATTTCATCTAAATCGGTTCAGTGGTTTAGGCGAGAAAAGGTAACATACAGACAGACAAACACGCAGACAGACAGACAAAGTTACTTTCGAATTTATAATATTAGTATGGAAGTATGGATTTATCTTATACAAGAAGAGCTAAAAAAAAAGAAGCTAGTCGTTAATATTTGAGTTCACCGACTTCCACGTAAGTATTGCGGTAGATTTCAGTTGACCCATCTCCCATCTAATAAGTTTAACTCGAGCGTGAAGTGTCTCCTGGAACCCCGCCAGTATTACTGCCAAATAGATATCTTTTATTCAGCAAAGCTCAAACTTTTTCAGCATAAATTCCACAACTAGAGGGAGCCTTCATGAAAATGTAATGAGGAAGAACTATTTATGGCTAATCCTTTCGAAACAAACTGCACGAACCGTTGTCCGTTTGAGTTTTACGCATGGTCGTTGCAAGAAAGTGTCTAGTGGCATTGCTGGCGAAAAAGCGGTGGTGCGAGACAAGGATCGATATACATTTTAATGTGAGTGTGAAAGAGAGGGGTTTGCTAAAGACAGACGAATGAGCTGGAAGGCAGAGTGAATTTTTGAATTGCAAATGGGGGAAATGAAACCGCCGCCGCCTTAGTCGCCGTCAGCCCGCCACCCTCAGACCTCTTCCGGAGTTATAATCATCGTTAACCTTTTCGACGCCCATCTACATAATACGCGATGTGTCCTCCAGCGCCACGCTACAAATGTATAACGTATCTATAGTAAAACGTAGGGATGGGTTTAATGTCCTATCGATAAATAATATTATAAGTTGAAATTAACGTTTATTCACCAATTTACGAAGCTAAATAAAAACTGATACCGTATTTTCATATTTTGTTTTATTTCATAAAAAAATCAATATGAAAACCTGGATATATTTCCCATAATAAAAGAAAAGAATTGTAAATTTATTAGACGTGTGTTCTAGAAGGCACATCCCTATTTGTCTCCAAATGTAATCCTTCTGCTTCATATCAAGTCGTTGGCGCTCGAGGCACGTCAAAATCCTTTCTGATATAAGGATTTCTAGATGTCGATGTCTATGGTATTTTTCTTTTTTCTATTCACTGTGGTCGAGTTACACGTGCATAACCTCAACCGATTCATGCATAATTTATTTCGTTTACTTACAAAAAATAGAACCAAATACAATCAATAGAAGCTAGATACGTGGTTTTCTATCTACGTGTTTTAAAAAAAAATTAAAATGGAGTGTAAGTGACTGTTTTACGCAGATGTTACAGATCTTTTTTTTAATGGTAGGTATAGGTGTCGCAAAATACTAGCAATGATTTTTCTTGTTTTTAGAAACTAATAGAAAACGGAAGTACATTCCTGAAACGGAAGTTGACGACTTAACGTAATGTCAGGGCGACGAACTATTTCAAAATTCTGATTATTCACAAACTTTTTCTTATGATGAATCTACTCAAAAAGAAACAAGATGTAAACATTGCACTACACTAAAATGCACAAAGTCACTATGACCTTGAAAGCCGTCCGCTTGTGACGTCACAGATTTACTTCAATACTAGTTCTTGGCGTCGCGTTGTGCGCACTGACAACTAGCTACTTTGTAGGGATGGGTTTTTCACACGGTGTTTCACTATCGACAATGATTAGAAAACCTATTTATTCTTGATTAAGGCGAATAAAACGTAGTTTATAGTTTACAATATTTATAAAATATTATTTATTCACGTCATTTTCTTGCAATAATGATATTTATGATCGTTTTGACGAGATGAAATATAGCGAGGTCTTCATCGTGTCCCATCACTGGCTTACTTTATATCAAGTACTTGGCGTTGGGGGCACTAAAATATTTTGTGGCGTTTTTGTTTCTATTGAATATAAAACAAACAAGAACTTATTATGTGTGAAAAAGTTAAAAATATGGCTTATAACAGGGCAATTTTCCATAAAAACAAAATAAAAGGTCTTGTAAAAGTCGTAAATTTATTTTATACTATTATTACTTCTAATCAAGTAGTGGCGCTGAGGGCACGAAAATCTCGAACTTGTATACAAGTGATTGGCGTTGAAAAGGTTAATAACAGTGGAGTACTTTAATGAATTTATTTAGTGATCAAAGTAAGAAGCTAATTCGAGGAAAGTTTAACTCACACTTTTCTATAGGGTTCAGGGATGACTTAATCCCCATTTCGTGTTTATGTTGCTTTTGCATTTGTTAACCAAAATGGACCAACTAAATTAACTGAGAGCTAAGTTTGTTATTTAAACAGAATGAATTATTCAAACCTAGGCATTTTTGTACGCTGTCGAATCGTCTGCTGTACTAATCTAATTAAAGTTAATGTTGGCAATTCTGCGTTGGAATTCCAATTTACTTCCAGCCGGTCTGTTTGTAGTCAAAGCATGGAGCTCTTAGCGACAATACACAAAATAAAGGATTCATAAGACCATTTAACATTATCTTACTAAACACAAGGGACAGAAATTATAAAGAGGCGGATTTAATTATAAACATGACTCGTCGGTTATTTAATACAGCTAGAAGTTGCCCTCGACTTTGTCTGCAATCTAGTATGAAAAGTAGCCTATGTTCTTCTCCAAATTTCATACAAATCCGTTCAGCCGTTATAGCGTGAAAACATAACAAAGAAACATACAAAAATCAAATCTTTTCTCTTTATAATATTAGTGTAGATGACCTAAAAATGACTTTGTGGAAATTGCACAAAGTTCTTTAGTTAATTAAAAATCATTGATTCAGATTTCTTAGTTTTGTTTTAGTTTTCGTTCAATTAGTTTATGTAAACGAAACAAAAATAGACAAACCTAATTAAAATGTTTTCAGTAATTTACTTCATTAGAGGCAGCCAGTGGGACTACTAATACCAAAAAGAAAAAGAAAAAAAACTTTACAAAGTATTTTTGTTTTATGTGCCATTTTTTCCGTTAGCCTGTACTGTCCCACTGCTGCACAAAGGTCTCCCCCATTTTCTTCCACATTTCCTTGTGCTGTGCCTTATCCGTCCAGTCGGTTAGGAATGAGTCTAAATCGTCACGCCAGCGTTTCTTAGGCCTGCCTCGGTGACGACGCCCGTCTTCAGGCACCCACTGTGTGACGACTTACCTATGTGCCATTGCCAAAAAAAAAAAAAACTTATCACACGAACATGAAAAGATAGTTCTTATAAAAAATCCAATTACCATAAAAGTCATATTCACGAATACCTCGGGGAGGTAGAAGAACTTGACTGATGCACTACCGAGCAGGGGTAGCTAAAATTTAATTCTAGTGGGAAGCATTCCGCCGCAGATTGCATTCCTTTGCCGGCTGTGGCACCGCTCGCACTTGACGACCCCTGATGGAAGGTTAAGTGTTCATAGAGAGACGTTGTTATTAATTTTGTGTTTGTTTAATTAGTTTTATGATATGCTAGCTGAGCTCTACGGTTTCACTCGCATAAGTTTCGATCCCGTGGGAATATCGGTATAAAAAGTAGCCTATGTATTAATACAGGGTGTCAGCTACCTCCATACCAAATTTTATCAAAATTGAAGAAGTAACAAACATACAAACACACACACACACACACACACACACACACTCACAAACGTATTGAAGAACCTGTTTGCTTAGACAAGAGTGTTAAAAGACGAAGGACAACACTAAATAAACTGTCTACTAACTAAAAAATACCTGTAATGAACATAGTCAATAAATTAAGAGACAATTATTTTAATTATTTCCACTGACAAATTGTCACCGCTTACGAGTACCACAAATGGCCATGGAATGGTGGCCAAGGTTAGGTCAAAGATACCAGGGCCGTCCACAAACGCATTGGGTTTATGATATCGTCAAAGTCGCGGGGAGCACCTGGATGAGAGACGGATGGAACCCGGATGTATGGCAGAAAAAGGGGGGGGGGGGTTGTACCCAGCAATGGGTGATTCCAGCCTGAAATGATAATGAAATTTCAGCGCTCCTTGACTGTGCACCCATAAGCTTTAGAAAGAAACTACTTAAATGTGCTGTTTTAAACATTAACAATACCTACCAGTTATACAGGGTCGAATTAAAAAATACCAAAACAAACAATATCAGAGGGGCAATTCTCGTAATTTTAAGAACGTTCACAGTCTGATCTCAGTCTCAATCTGTCAAAAATACATCTATAGTCCGTTCGCGTTAAGAAAATAGTGAGTCATCAGTGCAACTGCAGGGTAAAGGTGTTATCATTGGTCAATGTGAACGGCTTTCTAATTTGTTGCGACCTAATTGGTCGAGGGCCGGGACTAGGCCGGCGGACAACGATGACTTACTGTTTTCTTAACGCGAACGGACTAAAATTTCCCTACATTTTAAGTTTTTGACATTTGTTTGTCGCTGAGATTGAGACTGCTACTAGATTTTGAACGTTTTGAAGACTGATATCAGACTGAACGTACATAAAATTACGAAAATTACCCCTCACGTATTTTAATAACTACCCCGACTAATAATCTTTATTATCTTGAACGTACCTCAGAAAAAAACCTAGCTAACAATCACAACGCAAAATCCACATTTTTCTTTCATTCCCACACACGAAAGCAATCACGAGCGTCATCAGTAAAATTCTGCTCATAGCATTTGCGCCACTAATGTCACAAAATTAGCTGAACATAAATGTGATGTCCGCGTGTCACATTCTCCACGATTGTTCACACTACGCTCTATGAATACGGACGGACATTTTCTGTGTTCAGGCTTCAGTAATAGCTGGATTTGTAGAAAATAATTAAAATGAGGAATTACAAAACATAATATCACCCCTATATTGTTCAAAGGATTAGGTAGAGGTGTACCGATAGTACACCTAAATTTCGCCAGTTATGCTTAAGGAGAGGGGTCCGTGGCTTAATAATAACAGCCGCCCAGATCGGTCGATCAGGTTAATCTACGCTTGCCGCGGTTGGTCTGTGGATGGGTGACCATCTTTACATACCGAGACCCCTCCGTGCCTCGGAAAGCACGTTAAGCCGTTGGTCCCGGCTGTTAATCGTAGATGTTTGACAGTCGTTACGGGTAGTCTGACAACCAGTCTTACCAAGGGGTATCGTATTACCCAGTAACTGGGTTGTGGAGGTCACATAGGCAGTCGCTCCATGTAAAATACTGGTATTCAGCTGCAACCGGTTAGACTGGAAGCCGACCCCAACATAGTTGGGAAAAGGCTAGGCAGATCATGATGTTTAAGGAACTGGTATTGCTTAAAGGGCTATTATGAGGAATTAATCAATGGTTATATTTAATTAGTGGTTTTTAGAAAATGACTGAGAGACTATTTACTAACGTATACGTAATTTATCATTTACATATTTTGTGGAATAATCAACAGCACGTTTGTACGTGTGTGCATGACTTTCGACTAAACGCGAAACAACGTCCACTAATGAAATTACTTTTAGCAAGACCGCCGTTTGTACCTTCCTAAATTTTTATGTGGGTATTTGTGTGTATGTACCCATGTTGTGTCCTGTTGTTCGTCCGTCTATCTGTTTGGACATGAACTACTTCTACAGCTCCTCATCCGGCAGTTCAGTACATTAGGATTCCGGAGTAGGAGCTGCATTAAGTCTGCCTTTGTAAATTTATGTGTTTTTTATAAACAAACTAGCTGCGCCCCGCGGTTTCACCCGCGTAAACGTCGATCCCGTGGGAATATCGGGATAAAAAGTAGCCTATATGTTAATCCAGGGTGTCAGCTACCTCCATACAAAATTTTATCAAATTTGGTCCACCCGTTTGAGCGTGAAGAAGTAACAAACATATAAACACACCACCCCCCCCCCCCCCACACACACACACACACAAACTTTCGCCTTTATAATATTATACGTCGCGCAACGAGTTATGAGCGCTGACCTTGAAGAAAACAGACGCCACAAACCCTTATGCCTTAGTAATAAGGGTTCGATTCGCTTGTTTTTTTTCAAGGTCAGCGCTCATAACTCGTTGCGCGACGTATATAGTGTGATACTCCCAAGCATCGCCATAAGGCCTAGTATGTTTTTCTCAGGAAATGAAATAGCCTATCAATTCTAACAGTTTGTAAGAAAATTAGACTACATCCGTGAAAACGCATTAAACAGACCATAAGATAGGGACACTATCACATAGGAAAGGATTTCCCGTTCATTTTACTACCAGACTATAATTCTGTGCCTACAGTAATTGACGATTACAATGTTTTTACCGGATTTTATGTTTAAATTTAATAGCAATCGTTAAATAGAAGGCTTTAACGTATTATTTCGCAGCATAAATATTATCGCCTTACGATTATAAGAAAGCTAGCACCTGACTTTTACAGCGCCATTAGGCTTTGGATTTTATTATAAGTATAATAAACTTTAAGGATTTATTTCATAATTAAGGCACCCAACATGACGTCACTGAATGCTAGCAGAAACTACGGAATGGGACATGCCTTATGTTTTCCCCATTTTTATTAATTCTGTATTTTTTTTTCCAAATGGTTGGCACTGTATAAGTTATTAAAATCATTGCAAATTCAAGATTTGTCTAAACTAATATATTAAAATATTTGATTTTTTAGTGTGCTTGTTTGTTACTTTCATGCTAAAACCACTGAACAGATTTGGATGAACTATCGCACATAGGTAGACCATGACTTGGATTAGGACATAGAATACTTTTTATTTCGATATCACAACGGGATCGAGACTTATGCGGGTGAAACCGCGGGGCGCAGCTAGTCGTTAATAATATTGTAATGTGTTTAATAATAAAAACAGCTGTTACAAATTAGAGACAATTGCAAATTACAAATTAGGTACTTGTCTTGCTCTAATCAAACTGTTACCCATCCATTCTTATACGAAGTCCACGATGCACCCTGTTGTCACACACAGGCCGCTTTTATTCCCACACAAGATTCATAGTCCCATAGGGATATAGAATGAACACGCACGGATTCCAAGTTTTTCTGAACTCTAAATACCAATGAAACTATTTCATGAAAAATAAGGGTTAAGTTAGTTAAAGCGGAAAATTAAAATTGAAAATTGTTTCATATTTTTTAAAATACCAGTCTGTTACTGTCCCACTGCAGAGGGCCAAGGAATACAGAAGAACAGACAATCATGCAGAGAAGGCATGAGCATTGATTACCCCTGGACGCTCAAGATCTTCAAGACGGGTTACCGATTTCTAGCTTATTTATAAACATTAAATTAAACAAGTTTTTTTTTGTCAGCCTATTTTGTGTCCCACTGCTGGGCAAATACCTCCCCTTTTTTCTTCCAAACCTCCCTATCTTATGTGATCCCTGGCCATGTTGGCTCTGCAAATGATATTAGATCACCACACCATCCGGAGAGATGGGCAAAGATTGTCACTCACTGGATACCGGAGGCAGGACATCGCCGTCGAGGTAGACCAAGGCAAAGGTGGTGCGACGATCTGATTAAATAATACCTTATTTTAATTTAAGCAGTATTCTTAAATGTGAATACTTCGTTTGTAAATGGGTTAACAATTTACAAAATAAAATGATTAGGACACCACGTAAAAATGTAAAAAAATAGGGTCACAAAACAACAGTACAATTCCCTTCAAATTCCCCTTCCCTTCTAATCCTTCCATATGTTTTTGTAACGACTCCCCCAACACTAACCTCATCCAGACGATTAGCTCCTCGCATTCCAAAATTCAGCACAACGACCTTTCCACACCAGCAAGTTTTTCAACTAAAATAATGAAGTTGGAGAATTTCACTAATACTAATATCGCAGTGTTGAACCTCACACACTTAACTCAGGTATTTGGGTTTACACCAGACTTGATTAAAATAATAATTGCTTACCTACTAGGGTCCGCTAGACGCTGTCATTATGGCGCTACCCCAAATATAGTACATACTAATTCCATGCGCTACCCTAAATATTCTGACGGGAGTTGTTATTCGTGACTACGGTTCACAGCACTGAGCCTGAACTTGTGAATGAATTTGGAACATTCTTTGGGAACACAACCCTATGAGAGAAGAAAATATTTCATTTCATCAAGGATTTACGTGGTTTGTTAATGAGATTTGAAATTGAGATGTGACTGTTCGGTATATTTATTTAGCCTGTGGTTGCACTTAGGTACGAGTTGAAAATCGTAGGTTCGAACCCAGACAGGCGCTTTGTGTAGATTATTTCATCACCACTACTCTTAAAACGGTGAAGGAAAACATCGTGAGGAAACCGGTATGTCCTAGAAACAAAAATTTGAAGACATGTGACATCTACAAACACGCACGGGGCCCGCGTGGTAAATTTTACGGCCCACTTCCTCTCACAGAGAGAAGGCCCGTGTCCCAGCAGTAAATGATAAATGATTTATTTTCTGTAAGTAGGTTTGTACAAACACTTTAACACGTCAATCATATTTTTCTTAATCTAGATGAGATCGGCATTTCCTATCTGACTATTACTCTGAGAAGAAAGGCCGAAACAAACTCAAAGGTAACAGTCTCTTTTAAAGTCCAGACAAAATCCTGGTCAGATCATGTGAAGACCATGTAGATTGGTGTCTGAAATGGTCTTTTGAGGAAAGAATCACACAGTTTGAGCGGAACAGTAGGAACATTATAGGCTGATTATGTACAATTAGAAATTATTTAATTTATTAACAATTTTTTGAAGTGAAAACTTCTTTAGCGGCGTTGCACACTTTTTGTAATGGGTAAAAAATTTTAAACTCTCGTCAGGACATCGCGTCAGGACACGTGACCGTCAGGAGAGATTCTCCCCCCCCCTCTCTTTCTACGGCGGCGCCAACCGAAGTGAACCAAGTGTCACACGACAATGGATGGATGGATGGATGGATGGATGGATGGACGTGGACGTGTATGGATAGACGGACAGCTGATGGCTCGACCGTCTGTGTTGTAGCCACACTGCTGTGTATTCGTAAAATTCGTGTATATAAAGTGTTTAAAATATGGAAATTGAACAAAGTGCATCTATTAATGAAAAAAGTGACGCAGAAATAGTGAAAAAAAATGAGTTATATTAATTAAATTAATAATTGATTTATTTCAACGTTAATATTCAAGTTTTCACTTCTGCCGGCACTCCCGGAGTGCAAGCCGTCTTTTTTTTTTCAATTTAGTTTGTTAACAATATTATGTCATTATCATCATCATCTGCCTAGCCTTTTCCCAACTATGTTGGGGTCGGCTTCCAGTTTAATCGGACGCAGCTGAATACCAGTATTTTACATGGAGCGACTGCCTATCTGTAACAATATTATGTACGTTCCAAAAATAATAGAAGAAAAAAGCTCTATCCTTCATATCCATCGTTCGTTAAAATAGCAACCCCATCATAACATTTTTTATTTCCACAAATAACATTTCATCAGACGGACATTCCATTAAATCTTCCTCAAATACACAAAACGAAGGCAAGAGGCAAAAACGATTGTTCCAAAGGGACAACCCTCGAAACGCCCTCCATTGGAGTGCATGCAAATTGATATCTCTCTGGTAACGCGACAAAGTCGAGTGCTGCGACCTCTGTATAAACTTACCGACTACACTGAATTTGTTAGGGAAATTATAAAGCGCAGCCGTTTGGACAGACTGATATTTCAGTGACATTGTTTAACTGAAAGGGGTTTGTGGCTAAATAATAACAGCCGCACGGGTCGATCTTCAAGGTTAAGCAACGCTTGGCAAGTTCGGTTTGTGGATGGGTGACCATCCATTACTTACCGAGACTCTTCCGTGCTTCGGGAAGCACTTCGTCGGTATTTGTCAGTAGTATTTGGTAGTCTGCTGACTACCCGAAACGACGCCCTAAAGTCTGACAGTCTGGTTTGCCAAGGGGTATCGTGTTACCGAGTACATAGCTGGGTTGTGGAAGTCAGATAGGCAGCCGTTCAATGTCTGGTACTCCACTATATTCTGCTAGACTGGAAGCTGACCCCGACATAGTTGAGAAAAGTCTAGGCAGATATGATTGTTTTAGTTAGGAGAAGGAATAATAACAACAAAGAGCGATCGATCGATTTGTACAGACGCCAGCACATCAAGCTACTACAATCTGTCAAATTTCTCTAATAGATTTCCAATTTTATCGCTAAACCATAAGGTTCAAAGTTGATTGGGAAAATTTTACAGTTTCAGGTAGCTTGATGTGCTGGCGTCTGTACTTAAAAACCTAAAAAAACATAGCCACAATGATTGATATATCGGGTAGGTAGGTTCTGAAGTCAGTTTTCAGGTATTTTTCTTCCAGGCAAGGTACCTATCCATTTCTAAATATAGGCGTCTCTGTAGACATCTAGGTACAAAGTTAACTCGTAAGTAATGGATTGGTTAGAAATGTATATTAGTACTAGCAGCGCCCCGCGGTTTCACCCGCATAAGTGTCGATCCCGTGGGAATATCGAGATAAAAATTAATCTACCTATATGTTATTCTGACGTAGGTATAAATTATACTACTGCAAAGATTCATCAAAATCAAATTGTCACTCACTGGATACCGGAGGCAGGACATCGCCGTCGAGGTAGACCAAGGCAAAGGTGGTGCGACGATCTGATTAAATAATACCTTATTTTAATTTAAGCAGTATTCTTAAATGTGAATACTTCGTTTGTAAATGGGTTAACAATTTACAAAATAAAATGATTAGGACACCACGTAAAAATGTAAAAAAATAGGGTCACAAAACAACAGTACAATTCCCTTCAAATTCCCCTTCCCTTCTAATCCTTCCATATGTTTTTGTAACGACTCCCCCAACACTAACCTCATCCAGACGATTAGCTCCTCGCATTCCAAAATTCAGCACAACGACCTTTCCACACCAGCAAGTTTTTCAACTAAAATAATGAAGTTGGAGAATTTCACTAATACTAATATCGCAGTGTTGAACCTCACACACTTAACTCAGGTATTTGGGTTTACACCAGACTTGATTAAAATAATAATTGCTTACCTACTAGGGTCCGCTAGACGCTGTCATTATGGCGCTACCCCAAATATAGTACATACTAATTCCATGCGCTACCCTAAATATTCTGACGGGAGTTGTTATTCGTGACTACGGTTCACAGCACTGAGCCTGAACTTGTGAATGAATTTGGAACATTCTTTGGGAACACAACCCTATGAGAGAAGAAAATATTTCATTTCATCAAGGATTTACGTGGTTTGTTAATGAGATTTGAAATTGAGATGTGACTGTTCGGTATATTTATTTAGCCTGTGGTTGCACTTAGGTACGAGTTGAAAATCGTAGGTTCGAACCCAGACAGGCGCTTTGTGTAGATTATTTCATCACCACTACTCTTAAAACGGTGAAGGAAAACATCGTGAGGAAACCGGTATGTCCTAGAAACAAAAATTTGAAGACATGTGACATCTACAAACACGCACGGGGCCCGCGTGGTAAATTTTACGGCCCACTTCCTCTCACAGAGAGAAGGCCCGTGTCCCAGCAGTAAATGATAAATGATTTATTTTCTGTAAGTAGGTTTGTACAAACACTTTAACACGTCAATCATATTTTTCTTAATCTAGATGAGATCGGCATTTCCTATCTGACTATTACTCTGAGAAGAAAGGCCGAAACAAACTCAAAGGTAACAGTCTCTTTTAAAGTCCAGACAAAATCCTGGTCAGATCATGTGAAGACCATGTAGATTGGTGTCTGAAATGGTCTTTTGAGGAAAGAATCACACAGTTTGAGCGGAACAGTAGGAACATTATAGGCTGATTATGTACAATTAGAAATTATTTAATTTATTAACAATTTTTTGAAGTGAAAACTTCTTTAGCGGCGTTGCACACTTTTTGTAATGGGTAAAAAATTTTAAACTCTCGTCAGGACATCGCGTCAGGACACGTGACCGTCAGGAGAGATTCTCCCCCCCCCTCTCTTTCTACGGCGGCGCCAACCGAAGTGAACCAAGTGTCACACGACAATGGATGGATGGATGGATGGATGGATGGACGTGGACGTGTATGGATAGATGGACAGCTGATGGCTCGACCGTCTGTGTTGTAGCCACACTGCTGTGTATTCGTAAAATTCGTGTATATAAAGTGTTTAAAATATGGAAATTGAACAAAGTGCATCTATTAATGAAAAAAGTGACGCAGAAATAGTGAAAAAAAATGAGTTATATTAATTAAATTAATAATTGATTTATTTCAACGTTAATATTCAAGTTTTCACTTCTGCCGGCACTCCCGGAGTGCAAGCCGTCTTTTTTTTTCAATTTAGTTTGTTAACAATATTATGTCATTATCATCATCATCTGCCTAGCCTTTTCCCAACTATGTTGGGGTCGGCTTCCAGTTTAATCGGACGCAGCTGAATACCAGTATTTTACATGGAGCGACTGCCTATCTGTAACAATATTATGTACGTTCCAAAAATAATAGAAGAAAAAAGCTCTATCCTTCATATCCATCGTTCGTTAAAATAGCAACCCCATCATAACATTTTTTATTTCCACAAATAACATTTCATCAGACGGACATTCCATTAAATCTTCCTCAAATACACAAAACGAAGGCAAGAGGCAAAAACGATTGTTCCAAAGGGACAACCCTCGAAACGCCCTCCATTGGAGTGCATGCAAATTGATATCTCTCTGGTAACGCGACAAAGTCGAGTGCTGCGACCTCTGTATAAACTTACCGACTACACTGAATTTGTTAGGGAAATTATAAAGCGCAGCCGTTTGGACAGACTGATATTTCAGTGACATTGTTTAACTGAAAGGGGTTTGTGGCTAAATAATAACAGCCGCACGGGTCGATCTTCAAGGTTAAGCAACGCTTGGCAAGTTCGGTTTGTGGATGGGTGACCATCCATTACTTACCGAGACTCTTCCGTGCTTCGGGAAGCACTTCGTCGGTATTTGTCAGTAGTATTTGGTAGTCTGCTGACTACCCGAAACGACGCCCTAAAGTCTGACAGTCTGGTTTGCCAAGGGGTATCGTGTTACCGAGTACATAGCTGGGTTGTGGAAGTCAGATAGGCAGCCGTTCAATGTCTGGTACTCCACTATATTCTGCTAGACTGGAAGCTGACCCCGACATAGTTGAGAAAAGTCTAGGCAGATATGATTGTTTTAGTTAGGAGAAGGAATAATAACAACAAAGAGCGATCGATCGATTTGTACAGACGCCAGCACATCAAGCTACTACAATCTGTCAAATTTCTCTAATAGATTTCCAATTTTATCGCTAAACCATAAGGTTCAAAGTTGATTGGGAAAATTTTACAGTTTCAGGTAGCTTGATGTGCTGGCGTCTGTACTTAAAAACCTAAAAAAACATAGCCACAATGATTGATATATCGGGTAGGTAGGTTCTGAAGTCAGTTTTCAGGTATTTTTCTTCCAGGCAAGGTACCTATCCATTTCTAAATATAGGCGTCTCTGTAGACATCTAGGTACAAAGTTAACTCGTAAGTAATGGATTGGTTAGAAATGTATATTAGTACTAGCAGCGCCCCGCGGTTTCACCCGCATAAGTGTCGATCCCGTGGGAATATCGAGATAAAAATTAATCTACCTATATGTTATTCTGACGTAGGTATAAATTATACTACTGCAAAGATTCATCAAAATCCGTTCAGTAGTTTTTGCGTGAAAGAGTAACAAACATCCTCATAAACTTTCGCCTTTACAATATTAGTGTGGATCAAATTCTGGGAAGTAATGACATACGGCAAACTTAAGGAAAATGTTGAATTTTAATAAACTTCTTATTTTAAAGTATTCATACCTACATTACATACCTTGTTCGAAATGATGCTCAATATTTTTATTAACACATCCGCAGTGCAGTCACCTTCTAATATAATAATATAATATTAGTAGGATATAGTGTGATATTAGTGTGATGTGATAGTCTGATTAGTGTGATTCATATTTATTTTAGTTTTTTCTGTCGTTCAAACGCTAATGTTTAAATAAAATATACGTTTATAGAACGTACGGTCAGCAACAAAGGTCGATTAATACAGCTTCATTTACACATCATGTAAATTGATACAAATTAATTTGATAATCTCCTTTTTAGCATTTCTATAATACCTAACCCCCTTATTCATAATCCTATTTTATCTCTATTTTAGCTAAAATAGGTTTATAGAACGTTTGTCTTTATCTGTCACGTTGACATTTCTGTGTATAAGAAAGAGACAAACCCTATTTTAACTAAAATAGGTTTGATAAGTTTTATGAATAAGGGGGTAAGAGTTTAACAATGTTTAAACTTTACTACTGTTCCGATTAAAATTAAATGTCTTGCGCAATAATTAAGATTTAGAAAACTGAGGTGTTAATCGACCAATGTTGCTGAATGTACGTATAGGTGGTGAATTGGGACGAACCTTTAAAATAGATTTTAGCGCTGAAATAATATAGTTTGTTGCCGACAAGGGCACTTAATCGTTAATTATAATATAGTAAACACATTAGAGTCCTTTTTGGCAACAAACTATATAATTTCAATGTAAAAATCGCTTATAAAGTTTCGTCCCTATTCAGCCCCGTGTCGTCAATACTAGATTCTATGAATTTTCACACACATGTTTAAAACGGCTCCCCAGAAAACTTTCATCCTTCGCCAAGGTAGGTAGGTACATAAATTATATTCAATGATGAAACTTTTACTATCACAGAAAATTCCGCTAAAAACAGCAACTTAAATAATTTCAAAATCTTTGTTTTAAATGCCTATTCTGTTCGACGGCTTCTGCGAAAAGCTGACGTCAAGAAATATAATTTTCTTTGCACAAACTTCGTAGAACAAATAGAATTTACAAAGAGTTCGTTTCCTTGAAGTCAATAGTATTAGATTTTATTATGAAAGCTCGGTAACAGGCTCATGTTTATTATAACGAGAAGTTACAATAAATCTATTTGCCAGCGAAAATGTGTGGCATTATATTCATTCTTTGTAAAGGTTTCTCTCATTCTACGGTATCTTGGTTGGATTCCGTACCGCAAGGTCAAATAGAAATTATATATTAACTAGCTGCGCCCCTCGGTTTCACCCGCATAAGTCTCGATCCCGTGGGAATATCGGGATAGAAAGTGTTCTATGTCCTTCTCCGGGACTCAAACTATCTTTGTACTTAATTTCATCTAAATCGGTTCATCGGTTTAGGCGTGAAAAGGTAACATACAGACAGACAGAGTTACTTTCGAATTTATAATGTTAGTAAGGATTATTTCATCACCACTGCTCTCAAACCGGTGAAGGAAAACATTGTGAGGAAACTGGTATGTCCTAGAACCAAGAATTCGAAGACATGTGACGTCACTCCATCACTCCTTCCAATTCACATGTTGATTTAGTAAACGTCTAAGAAAAAGATTTTTGGCATGCGTCGTCATCATTTCAGCCGAAAGAAGTCCACGATAAAGACCTCCGACTCTCTTCTCGTGACTTTCACCAGGTCATCAGTCCGCCTTGTGAGACTTATCCGTACTGCTGTAAAAATAATCAGTATTTTTAGGGTTCCGTACCCAAAGGGTAAAAACGGGCCCCTATTGCTAAGACTCCAATGTCTGTCTGTCTGTCTGTCACCAGGCTGTATCTCATGAACCGTGATAGCTAGACAGTTGAAATTTTCACAAATGATGTATTTATGTTGTCGCTATAACAACAAATAAGTACTAAAAACAGAATAAAATAAATATTTAAGGGGGGCTCTCATACAACAAACGTGACTTTTTTGCCGTTATTTGCTCTAACGGCAACAGGTAGACGCTTGAAATATTTACAGAATAGGTACTTAGTTGTATATTCACTTTAAAAATTAAAATAAATTAAGGGGGCTCCCATACAACATACGTGATTTTTTTATATATTGATTACATATATAAAAAACCACCGTACAATATTTAACATTAGTTAAATATTGTACGATGGTACGGAACCCTTCATGTGGGAGTCCGACTCGCATTTGGCCGGGTTTTGTTTTACTTTACTTCCACTATCCATGTGCAATATAACAGAGATCCCTTTAACAAAAGCGTTCATAATATTTTAGTTTTATTATCTACGGAACAGAAATAGTTGGAGCAAGTCTTGGAATTATTTCTAATAAACTACCGACACAACAATCTTGGCTCAACCTAGCTTAATCTCGCATAAACTTAATTATTATGAATATAATATAAGTACCAACTTCAGTTAATAAAGTAATAAACAAAAATGTTAGTCATAGTTGTGAATTTGACTTGTTTCATGTAACAAAACAAAAAAGTAGTACAACCTTTAATTTGGGACGTTGATTTATTAATTTATAATCCTGTTTGGTTATTTTCCGGAGTAGAACTATGTAGATATGTTATTCCTTTGTTAAAAGTTATACTTGTGAAAAAGAATCTTATTAGAATTCTAAAAGTCACCAAATTGGCAATGGAGAGGGCTATGCTTGAACTTTTCCAACGTGATCGAATGAGAAGTTAAGAGATCCGCAGAGGAACCAAGGCAACTGACATAGCCCGAAGAATTGCCAAACATAAGTGTCATTGGGCAACCGGCACCCCCACATTGTTCGCAGAACAGTTGGCCGTTGGGGCCGTTGGGATTGGAGCCGCGTACCTGAAGACGTAGCGTTGGAAGGCCTCCCACAAGGTGAACCAATGACCTTGTGAAATCCGCTGGATGCAGGAAGCACAGAATCGGTCTACGTGGCACTGCTTGGGGGCCTATTTCAAGCAGTGGACGTCTTTCGGCTGAAGTGTTGATTATGAATATTATCAGTACTTATTATTTTTGTGTATTTTAGTGCCCTTATCGAAACATAATAATTTTGTTTTTGTTATCTACAAAATAATATACCAGTGCCTGCAATGTTGAATGTATTCAAATAAACCAACAATCATACCTATTACAAAATAATATTTAATTTTATTTATTTATTTAACAAGGCTTACCAACTAAACACATACTCGTACACAGCATTAATCCAGAGTCGTTGACATAATATTGATCTCGCATGTATTTAAATTATAGGAAAGCACGGCACTATCAATTAGCGTAGGTACTAGTACATCATACAACAAGTAGAAAATTAAACACTAATACAAATCAGTACAATTAAAAAAGAAAAGGAAAATAAAATGAAGAAGAAAATGTATATTTATTTTATCTACATTATCTGTACCTATTTTAATCTATACCTCGATAAAAATCTAAACACTGGCATCAATTCTGTTATAAACTTTTACAGCAGCCAGTCTTCATATTATACTAGCGCTATTAGGTGCCTGTAAAGGTTATTCTCACATAATGAAATAGCCGCTGAAGGCAATGTGGCGAATTTTAGCGTAGCTTATTAAAGCATAATGCTGATGGAATTTCGTTGTCACGGACCTTTGCTCGCTTTGGCCGTACCTGGCGAAATAAGTTGCGAGTTTCGGTGATAAATTAATTGTGGGCTAATATGTCTGTGTTGGCATAGTTGAGTAATGAGGGAAATTTATCATTGTTTGAGAGCTTTGCTTTTTAATTTTACACCCTGTGAAAGGTGTAGAGATGTAGTTGATGTCTACCTATAGGTACATACTGCTGGCTGCCTGCAGCCACAAAGCAGGAGGATTCAGTAACCACGGAATTTCAAATGCTTGCTAGCTTTTCCGAACGAAAAAACACCGTCTGTCGACACGAAAAGAAGAATCTTCATTTCATTTTATGTCCATGTCGTATACGGCATTCATTTTATCCCCTCAAGCGTCAAGTGTACACCAAGTGTACATAAGAGAAAGTGCTCGAAACGTCAACGGTACACTAAGTGTACACAACAGTGTCATTGTTCCATTGTCGTTGTCATTATTAAAACCATGACTTTACTACGCCTGTTCAATTACTCCGACGTGTCGGGTGTTTCGACAGGTAGGCGGGCAGACATGTGAGAGGCTATATTGTTTGAGCTCAGTAGTTAGCCACGAATCGGTGTACCTAAACTATATACCTACTGATCAGACACAGTAATAAGTTTTCTTAGATTTTTTTAGTAGGTACCTACAAATAAAATCAATTAAATATGTTAGACACTCTCCAGCTCATTCCAACAGCAGCCAAAAAAATAACAAATAAAGGCATTAAGTTTCCGAACGCGTCCCAATCTTTTTGTGATCAGTTTGCTTTGTATTTAAATCTGACATCCTGCAATACTGTATCCGCCCTTAGAGGCAAAAAATACAATATGGTATTTCTACAAACTAGGGAAGAGATTTATGTATCTTCGATTTGCAAATCTGCGTTTTCAAGAATGGTGGTAAAATTCTGCAAATTAATAGACTTATAAATAACAACGATATAAAATATATTATTATGCTTTGATAATATCGTAACAGTTTACTGTTACTACCGACATAAATACAGGACACTGACCCATTGCCGATAAACACAGTGCTCTATTTCTTTCTCATAACATTATTTTAACCTTGATTAAAGAAAAGTTTAGTGTTTAGCATTTTATATTTGCATAAAAATAGTAGCAAGAAATGCTTTATTTTGTTTTACCTGTAAAAATATCTGTCGAAGTGAAATATCAGTGTGCAACGCCGCGCATTTTATTTTGCAATACATTTGACAGCTTATCTGACAGTTTGTTTTTTTTTTAATGGCGCCATTTTGAGCACAGATAAAAGAATAGCCGCTTCAACGTGCAAAATAACGCACATTTTGTGACTCGTCATTGTCAAATGCCGAACTTTTAGATAACATTTTCGAAAAGGATTAATAAAATAATTTATCTGAATAAAACGTTGTCTCGAGAGACAGCTGAGTCCTCGGTTAAGTCAATTTAATTAATATTGTAATCCCGATGAAAAAATCCAGACCGTACTTTCCCATCTAGAACTCCGTCCCGATATTACTCTTAAAATTGGGCCGACGTGGTCCATTTATAAATTAAAAACACGAACTGCAACTACAAGCAATAAAGTTATTAAGTAGAGCTGTAGTCGACAGAAAAAACGAGTTTATAGCTGCACAGAAGTTTGTAAACGCTGGCCAAAAAACATTAGCGAAATATATTGTCGGGAGTGTAGTGTTGCTTTGTAAATATCGCTTGGTTGCGGAGAAGTTAAATTGTATCTCATTGTTGGGGGACATTAAGTACAGATTGTAAATCTCCCGGTGTCCTACGCTGCCGGTTTCGACGGGACACGGTGCGGCGTGCATGTGGCGATGTGGCCGATATGTCTGTGAATTCGTTTGCGAATTTCCACACTGCTCTGTTTTTAGTTTTATGTTGGGTATAAATAAAAATTATTTAGGAGAACAATGTTATGGTAACAGTGTTTTGAGCTGCTCTTTCATAATTTAGCTTTTCTAACATTTTGTAACTTATAATTTTTAACTTTATGCAAAAATAATTTTGTGTAGTTTGAGTTTTTTTCTTTGCAGCGCGTCTTAAGGAAGACCTTTTTTTAATATCCTTCGACCATTTTTAATTCAAGAAACAATATTTCATATCGTAAAATGTAATATCCTTCCAAAAGAATCATATTTCACCTTGGGCATCGTAAAGATAGACTGTAAGCATACAGGCTTTGTCATATTAAGGACAGAACTATGAACTACTTAGAACAAAATAAATAATAATTTTGACCCGTCACAAAAGTCTACAAAATATACAAAAAACATTCAATAAAACTCACGACACGCGCCGTTGAATGAACTTGATAAATATCCCTCTTTAATGGAAAATGTAATAAGAAATCGTAATTTATTTCTTATTGAAATGAGGATAATAGACGCCCAGCCGCCCTAAGAAGTACCGAAATTGTTCCCCGCAAAGAGCACCCCAAATCATGATATTAACATTATAATCCAATTTGCGGTACGAAGCGAGGTGAAACTCATTAACGGAGTTCTTGCATTATTGCATCTAACGTTAGATCTACGGACTGTCTAATTTCTGTCTCTCAAATGCATTTTAAATCACCCGGACGTCACTTAAACAGCTCCGAATCTCTTGGGGATGGCTAATACGATTTCCTGCTTCCTATTACTGTCAGACCCAAATTGAATAAGTTTTGCAATTGAAAATTTAAGTAAAAATAAAACGTTGAATATGTATGAAGAAAATGGCGGTACAATAACAAAACTACGGGAGCTTTACCTAATTTTTCTCAAGAGTTTGTGTAAAGCTGTATAAAAAAATCTCAGGTCTTTCGTTTATAATGGCTCACACTCTGAACGGAGCGAATAACGGTAAAATTTTCTGAGCCAGGCTTTTTACGGTAACTTAAGTCTCTCGCTAGGGCGGCTAGAATATAAAATTAAGTTGCTCAAATTTTTCCTTATTACAATTTTTTTTGTAATCGAATTGACTGTGTTCCTGGAAAATTGGGGGAACTAAGTTCCAGTGTTATATTCGATAAAGTATAGGTCAAGGTTATCTATACAAAATGTAAAAAAAATAACCCAACAAACTTTAAGAGGTGCTTTAGACCATCGAACTGAACAACATTCACTATGGGACCAACTCTGAAATCACGAAAAAAAAATCTGCCGTTTCATACATTTTGGGCAGGTTGGTATTGAACTTTTGTATCAAACAGCAGATTTTTTTTTCTGGCGGCATTACCACGTTGTATGGCAATGCTTAGCCTCGGAACACGATAAAAACCAGCCCTTCGGATTATGTTATGTAATAAATTAAACTTTTAAGGAACCTATGTTTAACAGAATGACAGGTTTTTGATTAAAATTACTGCAATACATTTGCCACACAGCATTATGGAAATATAAATTCTAAGACCCACGTTCACCTGCAGTCGTTAACGGGTCCATAAAGAGTTTAATATTGTGATCATTTGTGACGGTACAAAGGTACGCCCTAGATATTTTTAGGGCTGAATTAACGCAAACATAGACTATTAGTTTCCTTGCAGTATAATAATATCAGCATATTATCGCCCCAATACAGGGCAAAGGACTCTTCTCATACAAAGAAGGCACGAGCTTTGATCACAAGTTCACAACGCTTGCTCAAGACGCGTTGGCGATTATAGATTTATATTTACTCGCGACTTCTTCCACGCAACCAACCCCGTCGCATCGCATCGCCAGTCCGCGCGATTACTTCGTTGTCACTTAGTTGTTTCTTACTTTTTTCTTTTTCACGGCTCCTAAGGGTCATAGCGTGATGTTAACTCCCAAGCGTCAAGTGTACACCAAGTATACATAATAGAAAGTGCTGGAAACGTCAACGGTACACCAAGTGTACACAACAGTGTCATTGTTCTATTGTCATTGTTAAAACAACACTCATTCAACTGTGCCCATTCAACTACTCCGACGCGTGGAGTGTTTCGGCAGGTAGGCGGGCAAACGTGTGAGAGATTAAAAGCATTCCTCAAGAATAGGGCTATCAAGTACAAAAAGATGTTTTCAAATTAGACCGGTAGTTCCAGAGATTAGCGCGCTCAAACAAACAAAAACTCTTCAGCTGTATTATTAGTATAGATATATGTAGATAAGTCCAGGTTTCCTCTCGGTGTTTTTTCTTCACTGATGTAAGTAATAATCAAGGTTAACTCAGAAAGTACAGACGCCAGCACATTAACCTATCCGGAACTGTCAAATTTTCCCAATCAAGTTTGAACCTTTATTTTTAAGCAGTAAAGTTGAAAATTTATTAAAGAAATTTGACAGATTGTAGTAGCTTGACGTGCTGGCGTCTGTACATTATTATGAATTGAAAAAGTCACATTGGTTCTTGCTCGGATTTCAACCCACAACCTCGTGCATGAGAAGCCAGCCCATAAACCACTGGGCCACCACGACTTCCAGTATGTTTAGAAGTAATTTCCCTTGTCTTTATTTCGAAAGCGAAAAGTACGGAAAACTTTTACATTCCCAAAGCATGTTTACGACAACTTTATAATTTGTACAAAAATTATAATCCCATTAAATCCCATGACCCGGTACAACTTTACATAAATACTTACGATTTACATAAGTAAGTTCACACATGTATCAAATATTATTAACATTTATTTTACACCTGTCTTCTTCAAAGTAAGTTTATTAAAAGTAATATGAACCTTTATCTTCGTATTAAGTTTGGTATTTACCTTTACGTACCTACTTTACATAATTAGCCTATAATGTTCCTACTGCTGGGACACAGGCCTCCTCACAGTTGGAGGGAGTGGACCGTAATCCAGCAGGTGCGGGTTGGTAGATGTCACAGTCATGTCTTCGAATTTTTGGTTCTAGAACATGCCGGTTTCCTCACGACGTCACCCTTTGAGAGCAGTGGTGATGAAAGTCAAAGTCAAAGATCTTTATTGTGAGACAGTGGTTACAAAGTTGTTATTTGAATTATTTTGGTGTGCGCTTGCACTGCTCCACCATGTTAGGCATACAATAGTTTGGACAATTTAAAAAATAAAAAATTAAATAGACATTTTAATTGAAATATTTTGCATCAAAACATAGTGTGGTACTAACTCGTCACGAATCTGTCGGACAGAAATTCATGTACTGTATAATATGGTCTATTTACCAAGAAGTCATTTAATTTTTTCTTAAACAATTGAATGTTTTCAATTTCTCTTATTTGCTTAGGAAGCTTATTATAAATTCGTGAAGACATTCCGAAGAAACTTTTAGAAAGTAGGGCTGTTTTTGAGGGCATATTTGTTATTTTGTCGACATGTCGACGAGAGTGCAGGTTACCAAACTTTTCCTTATTAGTTTTTACAAATGTAGCGACCTCATAGATGTAGAGGGCAGGAAAGGTTAAAATCTTAAGCTTTTTAAAATATGGCTTACAGCTATCTGGGGCACGTATGCCACAAACAGCTCTAAGACACTTCTTCTGCGCTCTAAAGGCGAGTTCCCTGTCTGTAGCATTCCCCCAATAAATAACTCCATATCTAAGCGTAGACGTTACATAGGCATGATAGGCGGTTAGTACTGCTGTTTGATTTACAATCTTGGATAGTCTATATAAAGCGTAGGAAAATTTATTTAGTTTTTTACACACCGTATCAATTTGCGTTCTCCATGACATATTTTTGTCAATCCATAGTCCTAAGAATTTGATGGTATCTGTTTCCTCTATTTTTTTCATTTCATAATTTACATTTAATGTCAAAGGCATTTTTCTTTGGTAATAACTAACTATTTTTGTTTTGTCTAAATTAATTATGAGATTATTACATGTTAACCAATTTATAATGTCATTTAAAGTATCGTTTATGTCATTTTCAAATGTGTTGATGTCAGTAGGAGAAAATACAGCAGTGCTGTCATCAGCAAAAAGGACTAACGGAATTTTTACGGCTCTTGGTAAATCGTTTATATATATGAGGAAAAGCAAGGGACCCAAAACACTTCCCTGCGGCACGCCATATGTAACATCCCTCGGGTTTGATAGATACTGCACTTCAGTTTTCGTCGTAAAAGAAAGCTTACTAATTTCAGTTATTTGTGATCTCTGGCTTAAATACGATTTTATCAAGTCTAGAGCATTACCCCGTATGCCATATCTATACAGTTTGTTGACCAGTAATTTATGATCCACATGGTCGAACGCTTTGGTCATGTCCATGTACATAGCCGTGACTGGTGCCCTATTGTTCATATTTTTGTAAATCCTAATAAGAAGATCGTAAATGGCCATGTTGATAGTCTTGCTTTTACGGAATCCATTTTTTTCACTAACAAAAAGATTATGTTTTTCAAAATAGTTATAAATGCTATTGTAGATTACTTTTTCAATGATCTTGGAAAAAATAGGGATTAAAGCTATCGGCCTGTAACAAGAGATATCTTCCTTTTTACCCTTTTTGAACAAAGGCTTGATGATTGAGACTTTTAGCTTACTGGGAAATTTTCCGTTTTGGATGCATAGATTGATCAAGTAGCTTAGAACCGGACTAATGGATAGTGCAACGTACTTTATAATTGACGTAGATATATTATCGTATCCAGTACTGTGTGTATTCTTTAAAGATTTTATTATTTTAAATATGTCATTTGGAATTGTAGGATTTATAAATAAGGAATTATAATTATTATCAATCAATGTCAGCGTTCCATTATGATGTGATGTCAAAGGATTTAATGTTGAAGGGTCTGTAGGTTTAACAAGATTAACAAAGTAAGTATTAAAAGCTTCAGCAATTTGTTGCGGGTCCGTTATAGATTTTCCATTTAGATTTATTCGTACAATTTCTTCTTTAGGTATATTATGTTTTGTGGAGTTGATTATCTTCCAAGTTGTTTTAGTTTTATTGTTGGATTGTTTTATATTGTAGTCATTTTGCGATTTTTGAGTCAAGTTAATTATTCGCTTCAGCCTTGAAGAATAATTTTTGAATTTATTATGATCCGCTTTATTAGATGTCTTGCGATACGTCCATAACAATTCTCTCTTCCGTCGGCAGCATTTGGCTATGCCCCTCGAGATCCATGTAGGTCTTTTTGTTGGTGTATGTCTTATTCTTATAACAGGAAAGCAAAGATTATAAAATAACTGAAAGTGATCAAAAAAAATATTAAAAGCTATTTCTGCATCGTTTTCGTTAAAAACGTCAGAAAACGTGAGACTTTCTATACACTGCTTAAATTTTTCTTTATTGCTGTTACTAAAATCTCTTCTAAATGTATACCATTGTTTTAATCGACAGGTTTTTTTAACTGGGCATGATAAAATTTGTGCAGCATGGTCCGAAAGAGCAAAGTCGATGATATCGCACTTGCTACCCCTAATATTGTTAATGATATTATCGATACATGTATCACTACTTAAACGTGTTGGTTCTCTGGTACCAAATTTTAAGTTAAAGTTTAGGATAGTATTTTCAAATTCAGATGATGAATAGGTTCTTTTTTTAAGATCTATGTTAAAATCACCACAAATTATTATTTTTACTTCTCTATGACGTAGCTCTTTATTAAGAATATTAATCAAAGTTTCAAGAAATATATTTATATCGCTTATCCGAGATTTTGGCACACGATACAAGCATACAATAACAATGGGATGTTCAATTAGCTTTATAGCACAGCATTCTATCAAGTTTGGGATACTCAACTCTTCAATATATTTAAAATCTATATACATATATATAATTCAAAGTCCTGACTGACTGATATCTCAACGCACAGCCTAAACCGCTGGTCCTGGAGACATGAAATATGGAGAGTATGTTCTTTGTGAAGAATAGATATCCACTAAGAAAGGGTTTTTCGAAATTCCACCCCTAAGAGGGTGATTGGGGGAGGGTGAAACACGCGGACGTAGTCGCGGGCTGAAGCTAGTAATTTACACAAAGTAAGGCGTATGTCTGGATTCGAACCTACGACCTACAACTCGTAAGTCGCGGCCATTACCACTGGGCTACCACTATTCTAATATTTATTTTTTTCTCTTGATATTTATTCTTAACACGTGACCCCCAAAAAGTATTTTTTCAGTATATCCTAATCAACTAAACAAAAGCTCCAGCACCCTAATTGCGTAACACACTATCAATCGGAATCAGAATTATTTTGAAGCCAATTGCTAATCCATTGCTTCATAAGTTCGAAAAATTTGTGTGCGCAACACGTAAATAACGCAATGAATGTTGTTGAACTGTCAAAATGAAACCGATTCCGATTGATAAAGAGTTATGCAATTGCCCCGCAGGTTGAGTTTTAATTCAACTCCGTTCATCAATCTCTACTCCATATCAGATATTGGATAAACCATGAAAAACTGGTCCTACTTATTATCGCAAACCCCAAATGGCTATTACAAAATCCTACCTTCAATAGCCTATGTTTGTCAGCTCTAACCCAAAAGCAATCATTTCCCGTAAACCAGGACCTCTCATTTCCCACTGAAAGCATCGTGAATAGCGAAGGTCAAGTGCAGGGTCCTCTTATCTGTTGATGACAACATCCTCATCAGCTTTTCAAACTGTGATGAATAGCTGATTGATAAACGCAAACCATTGCAATTGTGACTGATCAGAAAAAATAACTATTCCGCCATCTTGAGTGTTCCGCCATGTTGGATTTAGAATGACGTCACAGCTAACCATGCATTGTTATCCAAACTAAACGTGTATACAAAATTTCAGATTTCGGTTGAAGATATCTGCTTCAAAATTGAGTTGCAAGAATCTACCCGAACAAACATAGTTACATACATACATTGCAAGTTAAAAAATAAAAAAGCTTGTAAAAACGGTTTTGTTAGGTTATAAGGGCTTATTTCTGTGACACCTCCATGTTTCTCTCTCAAAGTCAAAGTATTTATTTCAAATAGGCAACGTAAATAGGTAAAAGGCACTTTTGAACGTCAAAAATTACATTGATAAAATAGAATTGAGCCTAGTCGCCCCTTCCAAAAGGTAGTTTTCGTATGGAGAAGAATGGGCAAGAAACTCCACCGTTACTCTTTTAAAATGTTTTACAATATTTGGCATAGTTACATTAATTATATAATAATATGTGAGGACGATGCTGAATCTGGAACGTCAACCTGCAGGTAATTGCTTCACACATAAAATGACAATTGATCGCAACAGCTTTCATTTTGACAGTTCAGCCACGTCCATTGCATTATTTACGTTGTTGAGCAGACGAATTTTTCAAACCGAAGGCGCAATGGATGAGCCATATCCTTCAAAACTGTCAGATTGTGATTGAAATGTGTTACGCAATTAGGGTGCTGCATTGAAATATTAACAAGGTAAATACTATGTCATGTAAAGGACGATTTCCACTAAACGACTCGCACCGCGTCCGATCGGAAAGGATACGAACGTATGCGGCGACAGCCGACCGCATCGCATGTCAACGCATATGATCGGCTCTGTACCGTCGCTTGTGAACGTATTCGTTTCTGCGCCTTGTCAAATAGTTTCATTTCTACCGTGTTGACGATTTCTAATTTTTGAAAATGGTTGAAGTTGAAGTTGTACTGTTGGCTATTGCATTCCAAGAAGAAGAAAATAATCATAAAATCCAGAAGAGGAAAAGAAAAATTTGGACGACAGCCGAAAGGATTCGATCGGATACGACGACAGGCGAACGGAGCCGTACGCGCGTCGCAGCATACTTTCGGCTACAATCGCGTGTCACAGAAGACGGCCGCGGTCAAGCTGCTATGCGCGGCTTGGTAATATAGACTTTAAATACTGTGTACATGATTTATTATCGTTTAAAGATTCTAAAATCCGTACCGATCCGATGCGATGCGAGTCGTTTGGTGGAAATCATCCTTAATTGTAACCATTTTAACAACAAGTTAACCCTTCAAATATTAACAAAATTCAACTATTAACCTACATTTCTAGTACAAACAGCGACCAAAATGCTACAATATTACAATGTACGTGCTCGTCTCGTCAAATTTTAATCTCAGTACATAATGAATATGTTTTCAGAGCTCTGAGTACAGCGCAGGTGTATAATAGCTTTCACAATGTACCTACAAAATATAATAAACAACAATCTAAGTACTAATGTTTAGTTAATTAATTATATTGTATTGTTGTTTGTAGGTATGTGTTTTTGGGAGTTATAGGTCACAGCGTGTTTAATCTACCATTATTGTCGATATATGCGAGTAATGGGCGATTTTATAATTTACTGGTCATAGATAAGCAAAAGGGGTCCCGTGGCTAAATAATAACAGCCGCACAGGTCGATCGATCAGGTTAAGCTACGCTTGCCGCGGTTGGTCTGTGGATGGGTGACGATCTTTACATACCGAGACCCTTCCGTGCCTTGGAAAGCACGTTAAGCCGTTAGTCCTGGCTGTCATTCGTGGATCTTTGACAGTCGTTACGGGCAGTCAGAAGCCCGGAAGTCTGAGAACCAGTCTTACCAATGGGTATCGTATTACCCAGTAACTGGGTTGTGGAGGTCAGATGGGCAGTCGCTCCATTTTTTACTGGTATTGAGCTGCATCCTGTTCGACTGGAAGCCAACCTCAACAAAGTTCGGAAAAGGCTTGGCAGATGATGATTGTTTTAATGAGGAGGAAACAACAACAAACAAGAATTCATTAATTGAGACATTGGTATACCCATGTTTAGAAGATTGAAATCCGGGTGAATATACTTGTGACTAAAACTAAAAACAAAACCAAGAATGAAAAAAAAAAGAAAAATTAATGAATGAATAATGATGATGTGTTAGTGAATAAAACTGTATACCTACTAAATGAAAAATACCAAGACATCATAATTTAAAAGCGTTGATTTTGAACTCTGTTTACTTACACTTTTGCAGGCGATTTTGACCCAACTTTATCGTTCATTGTATCGTTCATACTTATTACTTAGGCATTTTATAGCGCTTTTGCAAATCGATCTTGTACAGGAGGGAATTTTATGTATTATTTTCAAAGAGCTTTTTCGAATACTAGTACAGTCAACAGCAAAAGTAGATGATGAATTGAGTTTATAACTTTTGGAGTCAAAACTGATCACGAATATATGGCAGCTGTACTAGTAGTAAATGTTTTGGTATAATTTACAATCACATACTTTTGGATCACTTAGTTTTGACGCGAACTCCGTTCATAAGTATTGAATTTCTGATTTTCATCATCTACTTTTGTTGTTGACTACAGTCGTCAACATAGAATCTGGATTTCTATCATACTTTTAAAGTCCAGTAAACCTAAATCTGTTCGATATTTTCATCTCACCGCACCGCAATCTCACCTGCAATATGTCACTGCATTACTTCGTAGGTGTCATAAAATTCGACTTAGGGATTTTATCAGGTGGAGTTTGTAGCTGTCTTTCTATGCTCACAGGTCACCACCACTAACTTGGAAAGTTACTGGTAGTCAATTTAGGAGAGAAATGTTTTGCATTTCTGAATATTTAGAAGATTCTCTAACCCCGAGATAATAACCAATCCTTATTTCCACTCAGACACCCGCGGGGTAATTTTGTAACGCACTAATAGTGACTATCGTTTTGACAGTTCAACAACATTCATTGCGTTATTTACGTTGTTGAGTAGACACATTTTTCGAACATATGAAGCAATGGATTAGTAATATCCTTCAAAAAGATTCAGATTGTGATTGAAAATGTGTTACGCAATTAGGGTGCGGGGCCCTATACTACAATATTTTATCATTATAATTTAAAAGTAAGTAAAAATCTTCCAAGTGGGTGTACCACAAAACTCTAAGCCACACAATTGTAACAGAAAACCCTTACGAATATGTAAATTGTAATGACAAGTCTACAGTTTACATATTTTTTTCTGTGTTATGCATTTTTTACAAGTTAACAATCATGTAGAATTCTAAACTTGTATTGTACCCATTTATTACAAAACCAGGTTTTTCTTTAGATCAGGTTTAAACCACCGAGCCAGTAATTGAATTATGAACCTAACTGTTAAAGAAATGTAGTTCTTTATACAAAAAAATGACAGCCTAGTTCGGTGCTAAGAGAACTTTGCGAAATTCGAAATAAAGTTTGAAATACACAAATACTGGCTCAAAGGTTTAGGCTAGAACTAAAGTAAGATTTAGTTTTGTAATAAGACGGGTAAAGCTTTGTGGAATAGAGTCCAGGGCAGTTTCTCAAAGGCTATTAATTAGTCAGTTGCCAAATATAATATCGAGTGACATGGTTGGTAGACGTTAGGCATTTTGGTCAACATATTCATCCATCCATCTGCAGCCCGACTTCACCTACTGTGAGCATAGGTCCCTATTTTCATGGCATGTGCCAATCCCCACGCCCCTGGGCCATCCTCATCCAGGTTCTACCAGCGATGGTAACAATGTCGTCCGTCCATCTCCTCGCCAGACGACCGACACCCCATCGTCTCCTAGTCTTTGGGCGCGACACGTTCACTGCCTTACACATTATGTCATCACTCGCTAGACTAAACTACTTGTATGGCTACTAACGCCATCTATGTAAACTTGCTTTTGCTTATAAACGTCAGTCTATAACCAAGATCTTACTCAGTTTTATCCGTCAAGCTCCGCTAATGAGACACAATTGATTTTCTATTGTTTCGTCGCCAATGGGCGGACCGCGGTCCTTGACCGGTCAACACTTTGAGCGGAGCATCTGGGTATTCAAATGTTTGTAGCGCGGCGCACTATTTTCTCATACAAAATACGTAATTAGAATGTATGTGTGTGAGTACAAAAAAACTAAAGTGGAGTGGCGCTAGCAGTCCGAAAATTTAAAGTGATACGGCGCGATGACGTAGCTTGAAGGAATTGCTATAACCTGCAGCCGTTTATACACGTTGTTTTAAGAAAGACATAGTTTTTGCTGACATGGTTAAACGTTGTGTCAAATAGCGTTTATCAAATTTTACGTATTATAACGTCACTCCGCTCAAAGTGTTAACACGCCTTGCCAAGTTCAACACCAATTGAGTTTTCAACAGATCACACCCGCTAAAACATGAGGTTTGACTACTGTTTCTCTTGTTCTAAAACTTTCTGAATTCAGAGGAACCTAAAAAAAATTGTCCCAGACAAAAATGCGATAATTGACCTTCTTCAACCATCAATAATACAAAAAAACAGCTTCACTTTGTCCTACCCTCAAAGTATTAGCAATAATGATAATGTACCTACCCGCAAAATCCACGAAGAAATGAAAGCGACGCATTTACTTGTAATTTTTTCGTAACTTTAAGTGGATTACAATGTTAATTTTATTGATGCGAACGCGAAGGATAGACTGGGAGTCCTATGGACCCCAATATTAGTATGCCGATGGTGGAAAAGATAAATTTGCTGGCGGAACATTTAATTTATGCGATTTTGTAGGGAGAAGAGCTGTTCTGTAAATATATTTTTACGTGAGTTACCCTTGTCTGGTGTAGTGGGAAGAGAGGGAGGCTATTTAGTTATTATGCATGGTTTGAGCTGTTTTTGTAGACCGAACTCTGTAGTTTGCCTATTCATTCGTCCATTTTTCCAGCCTAATCCATTTTAAATTGGAAAAATGGATAAAAGAAAAGGGAATTCTTTAGCAAACAAATTATTCAAGCAACCACTTTAGTAAAAAAATTCCGTTAATAATTTGTCAAAAAATATTTTTCCTACAATGTTTGGAAAAAAGTACTCCAAACTTAATTTGCCTTCAAAGCAAGAGCGTTCATCCATCGCTTGCCATCAGGCGTGATCGAGGCCTTCCTTTTCAAAGTTTTTTCTTAATTGAACGTGAACTTTATTAGGAACACGTTAATTGACATAATAGGAAGTACTCTATGTGTCAGTAGTGGTCAAATTTAAGACAAAAAATAATCAACTGTCCCATACAAAACTTCAATAAGTACCCGAGTAGGTATTGAAGTTTTGTACCCGAATGTATGGTACGTATTTCTTTAATAGATTTTCAACTTTATCGCTAAAGCATAAGGTTCAAATTTGATTCGGAAAATTTGACAGTTTCGGGTAGCTTGATGTGCTGGCGTCTGTACAGTTTGATGGTACATCCTGTATTCTAAATTCGCGTCATAGGATTTTCGGGAGTCTCGACTTTTTAATTAGCTAATTAGGAGTTAATAATCAAAACTTTCTTAAAGTTTTCGACGGTTTTCAGAATTTCACGACGGTGCCTAGTCGTACTTCAACAAGGTAGGCAAAGTGTTAAATTACTTTAGTTATAAAACAAACTACCATCATTTACCAAACGACGGTAGTTTGTAAAAAATTTAAAACTGTATTATATGCTAATTTAAGTATTTACACTGTTATTCTGATCCTAAACCAACATAAACGATAAGTTGAGCTAATTATCAAAATTTTAATTAGGTTAGTGAATTTATCTGACTATAAAACCTCATACTTTTGTTTTGAATAGGGTTCAAAACTGAGGCCTTTTGTCATTACTGTGATAAACAGTTTGTTTACTTTTAAATAAAGAGGACCCTTTTTTACAATAATTGTGGACATAAAATGGCTTTTGCAACAATAAAATCTGATGGACGGAATCTTGCATCTTGTGACTCTTGTTTATTTTATTTTACTTTACTATCTATTTGTTTCATCATCAGCCTATAGCAGTCCACTACTTGATATAGGCCTCTCCTATCGCACGCCATTCAACTCGATTTTCGGTAACTCTCATCCATCTTCCAACAGCCACCCTGCGAAGATCGTGGCTCCACCTAGCCTGAGGGCGTCCCACCTTACGTTTACCGATTCGCGGTCTCCACTCAAGAATGTGTCTACCCCAACGGTCATCGGTTCTATGGCTAATATGGCCGGCCCATTGCCACTTCAGCTTGCCTATTCTGTGAGCTATGTCGACAACTTTAGACAAGTTTGTTCTGTTTGTTTCATCTGTACAAATGTTTGTACCTCACTTGGTTTCCGTACGTCGTTTTCGGGTTGACCACTGATTATCAGCGCTGTGCTGTGGGTCTCCCGTAGTTCTGGGTTTCTGTGACAAATAAATTATTTTTCTTTCTTTCTTTCTTGCGGCTTGTTATGAATTACACCATTAAACTTGCTAAATTTTAACACTGCAACTAGCAGATCCTGATCTGACGAACTGAAACCTATGAAAATTTGTTTTAAAAGTTGATAAGGTAAATCCAGGTTGCTAGGGACAGTTTAATTTAATTGATAATTTTGCCGTTATTAGAGATGGATCGTATTATTTAATTCCCGACAAGAACTCAAGATTGGCAGCTTTATTATATAGCAAAAATTTTATTAAGTAATTGTAGGTAAATGTTTCAAACAATTATCAACCTTAAATTAAAATTGAACTTTGACATACTTAGTTCTTCCATTTCGATTTCACATAGACGTAATAAAAAAAAATTAAGTCTTCATTCCTTACTAATAACTAAAGGGTTGAAACTTGTAGTAGAATCAAGAATTTGTTATAATTATGTTAGTAAAACTAAAGTGAAAAAATCTCAACATAGTAAATATTATCCTTACATTGAAAACGTAAGCAAGGATGATACCTTTACGTAGATGCATAATATTAAACGCAAACAATAAACTAAAATCCCACTTTTCAACAACGTTCCTTTAGTGGAAACGGCAGACAGAAGCTGG
The DNA here is from genome assembly GCA_945859645.1 of Amphipoea oculea. Taxonomy (NCBI): domain Eukaryota; kingdom Metazoa; phylum Arthropoda; class Insecta; order Lepidoptera; family Noctuidae; genus Amphipoea; species Amphipoea oculea. The sequence continues at coordinate 17,654,294 of OX243862.1, forward strand.
CCAAAGCAAATAGGTTTTATCTATAAAGTGTTGCGCTTATGGTGAAATCCTATAGCCTTCGCAAGCTCTATCATTCAAAGCTAAGGCTGTCTGAAACCTTTAGATCCGACGCTGAAACTTTAAAACAAGCCCGCATTTTTCTTTATGCTTTTAAAACAACGGGAAGCTTGGAAATATCCTTTCTTTTCCAACCTTAACTTTAAAATTATGTTTATTTTGAAGCGATATTTTTTTAATTTAAAATTATATTTGTTTTTCGAAGTTTTTGCGAAGTAGGTAGTGTTCCGATGTTTATTTGATTATTAAGTTAACTGTGGTGTGTATCAATCAGCACCCTAATTGCGTAACATACTATCAATCGGAATCAAAATCATTTCGAAGCCAATTGCCAATCAATTGCTTCATAAGTTCGAAAAATTTGTCTGCTCAACACGTAAATAACGCAATGAATGTTGTTGAACTGTCAACTGTGATAAAGTGTTGTGCAATTGCCCCACAGTTCTTGTGTGGAAAACAACTTATACAACACAGCGTAAAGTTTGCTTTTCCATACAAGAACTGATAGAAAATCTTCTTCTTTCAAAATCTTAGGACTTCAATTTACAAAGTCAGCTTTGTGATTTATTCTGGTCTGATCCCTTGACTTGCTAGATATCTAGCAAGTCAAATATGCATAAACACCAATTTTATTTAATAGCTAGCTGCACCCCGCGGTTTCCCCCGCGTAAATGTCGATGCCGTGGGAATATCGGGATAAAAAGTAGCATATGTATTAATCCAGGATGTCAACTACCTCCATGCAAAATTTTATCAAAATTAGTCCAGCCGTTTGAGCGTGAAGAAGTATAACAGAGATATAAACACACACACACACTCAGCGCCTTTATAATATTATATTAGTGTGATGTCAGTTGCTAGGTTTTGAAATTTCACAGCCGAGGCATCGTCAATATTCATTGCATCACATAGCGTAGCACACACACAATTTCACACTGAACAACATCCTGTAATTCTACAGATCATTTACCTCGCTTCGCATCCGCATAGACACTCAAAGAATAATCCCTCACAGCACCATATTGGTCCACATCTCGCACAAACGGACAGGCCGACCGTTTAACTTACTGTCCGAGGCTCAATTACCACGCGCCCTAGGGAGCAAATTTATTCATAAACCATAAAATTACATAGGCTTTCTCGTTTGTTTACCGTTGCTGATCAAATATGAACCCCTCGAGTTATATAAGACTATGTATGGGGTCTTCTGAATACTTATTTATCTTTGTGTTCTTATTTGCTGATGTGAATCGAATGTATGGAAATGTTGGTGGTAAATAATAATGGGTATGACAACAAAGAGGTTATAGAATAGGAACTTTTATTTCAGACAGGAGTCCATAGACTCCAAAAAAAAGTAAAATTGTTACTAACTCTATGGAGTTAGTAACAATTTTACTTGTGTGTGTTAGTAGGTTACAGAAATACAGACACAGATAATAATTATTATTATTTCCTTTATTTCATTATTTACATATAAATTATATTTTTAAATATTAGGATATAAAAAATATATAAAAACATTTAAAAATATAAAAAATAGTAGCCCACCGGTATCGGGAACACGGTCCAAGCTACCGGCGGTCAGGGCTCCAGAGAGAGGAACCTCCTAACAATACAGGTCGTGTCCAGAAGTACAGCTTTCTGAATCAAGCCCTTGATTTAGCTGCCCAACGAGAGCCTCCTTAGGTGTTGGTCGAGGCTCTTAGCTATCAATCCATTGGCTGTAACGACTATCGGCACAATGATCGCTAAATTATTATTCAGCCATTTCTGTCCCACTGCAGGGCAAAGGCCTTCCTTCCCTCCTTCCACTTATCCCTATCCAGTGCTATTACACGACCATGTGACCTACAACGGCAATTTGAGTTTTAGATCGCAGTATCGAGTCCCTTATACGACCAGTAAGTTTGACTCGAAGGATACGAGGATACGCGCTCCATTGCTCGCTGACAGACCCTGAGTGCGGACTTTTGACGTTTAGTAAGTGGCAATGTCTGCGCTCCATAGGTGAGGGTAAGAAGAATGCACATGTCCTAAGTTTTCTCTTTAGTGAGAGAGGGAGAGTTCCCTTCATTATTTGTTTCATCGACCAATAGCACAGATAAACAAATAAAATTGAATGTGGAGCTGCATCCATCTCCGCAACATCGGGCAATCCCACCGATCTGCGAACACGCTAAGAATACTGTTGGTGCCGCCGCGAACACGAGTCATCAGGGATGCTCATCTACTCCTAATAATGGGGGCAAACCCATTAATATTATTATCCGCAAACATCCCTGATGCACTACAATGCCACGGCAGTCGCAGCAGTACTGTCAGTGCATTATTATATTGAACTCGTAGGTCGCTGTATGCCTGCTGAATTATTGGAAGGCCATTTTTGTAAGAAGAATAAAAACAACGGAAAATATATGGCAATGGAAAATATATAAAAAAATGTAACTGAATCAGAGAACTAAAAAAGACTAGAAAAAGTCAACGTTAAGATTCCTATTTGCATAATTTGAACTGTAAATTTTCACTTGTCACCGAAATTTTCGTAAGCCAAACTAAAAATGAATATTGTCTGCGTGGCCCCTTGGCCCAATCTCCAGCGAATAAAGATTTTCCTAAAATAGATTTGTATGACATTAAGTGGGTATTTAACGCTGTTTATGGATTTGACAGGCCTCCCCCAAGATTCCATTTAAAATCCTCTTGGAATACTGAGTACCTACATTTCAAATAACATTAAATAAACTCCTACCAGAGTAAATAACAATTTTTTACTACTTAAATATTTCATGAATTCCGTGATATCTGATTTTATTCGAATTTACGATCTTGGCTATAAGCATAGCTCTCGTGACCTCGGCTATAATATTTCTAACTATCTTCTGCCCGCAACTTCGTCCGCGTGAAAATTCACCCTCCCCCCATTCACCCCCTTAGGGGTGAATTTAGAAAAACCCTTTCTTTTTGGATACTTACTCTTCACAAAGAACACACACATTTCATGAAATTTCATGTCTCTAGGACCAGCGGCTTAAGCTGTGCGTTGATATATCAGTCACTCAGGATTTTGAATTTTATATATTTAGATTTATCATTTTTAAGTCCATAAATGGTTATTAGGGTTAGTGCTAGGTTGCCTAACCTATAAGAATCACGCTTGACAGTCGATTGGTAACCCTCTTTTTTAATAGTGAAACCTATCAGTATGTTTACAAATATTTTTATATATTACCAAATTTTTTACATAATAATCAATAACATGACAGTTTATTATCAGTTGACAATTCTAGAAATCAGTGGAGCAGTTTAAGAGAGCAGTGGTGGTCCAGTGGTAACGACCGCGACTTACGTGTTGTGGGTCGTGGGTTCGAACCCTGACAGCCACTTTACTTTGTGTAAATTATTACATCACCATTTCTCTCAAAACGGTGATGGAAAGAGATCGTGAGGAAACCGGCATGTCCTAGAACCAAAAATTCGAAAACTTACATACTGGGCCCGCGGGGTGGATGATGGCCCACTCCCTCTCACACAGAGGAGGCCTGTGTCCCAGCAGTGGGAACATTATAGGCTGATTATATTATACTAGTTCTAGAAATCTAGAAACTACCTGTGTAAAAGCTAACACAGCATATAATTATAATCAGAAATACATCATGCTGTGCTCAAAGCAAACAATAACATCAAAATTAAATTTTGACGTCTTGAATGGCAGCACAACCTCCTACACAAAGCTTGTATGGCGTAAAACATTGGTTACGAATACGGATGTTTGAAAAGGTTTTGAAAGCACAAGTTTTGATAGAGTAAAAAAGTAAAGGTATACTTTAATAATTTACGTAACAGCCATAGATAACCTAATCAATTAAGATAACAATGAGAATTCGAAAAAAAAAATCAGCAGTTTAATACAAAAGTTCAGTACCTACCTACTTGACCAAAATGTATGAAACAGCAGATTTTTTTTTCGTGATTTCAGAGTTGCTCTCATAATGAAATTTATTCATATTCATGAGTAGAACACCCTGTAAAAATTTGGAACCAGTAAAAAATCATTCTGTATAGTGAGAAACGGAGTGGAAAACCCAAGAAGAGTTTTTGGAATTCAAATTGAATTGGTCACCTGAGTGCCTAGACAAATTCAAAGATGTATCGGATTGACACAAGCTACCGAAAAGCTTATCTCAATTCTGTTGAAATTCGTGGAAAAAATACGAATTTCAAACCGATTGCCACTTGTCTAGGCACTCTGGTGAGCCTCTACTCACAGCACGCACCTCTACTTGCGAAAATAAAAGCGAGAAAGCGAGAATAAAACGTAAATAAATAGACAAATGCAATAGAAAAACACTGTCTTTCAAGATGCTTAATAATATTCCTTTATTTTTACATATTATAAATTAAAGCCGATTTTCGTGACTGTCTGTGTGAGACTGCGTCGTTCATTTAAACTAAACTTTACAACGGATTTTCACGGGATTTTCGCCATCATTTAGAACAATTATTCAGGAACGTTTTTTTACAATATATTTACTTACATAAAGAAATCACGATGTTTTGTCAAGTCGTAAAAACTATGCGAAGAAGCTGGCCGCGAATAACAGAATAATTCGGTAAGCAATAGGCATTCGACCCTTCGACGGATAATTAATGTTTGTCTTGGCATTCCATTTCCTGATTATTCTGTGGCAATAGCATAAGGTACCTCCCACCAATATTGCACTAGGCGTAATAACGTTACACACAGCAAATGACGAAAGCATTATTATTTTAAATACCGCTACCCCAGTCCTGTTTATTTTCTGCCTATAAGATATACAGGTTGTACAAAAACATTCAGATTAGTTATTCAATCTTTAAAAATTGTGTATTGGAGCGCATTTTTATTTATTTAATTATTGTTGCAATGTAGAGTTATGCCTACCTGCATTACAATGACGTTTTTAAGATGAATCATTTAAATACCTTGTATAAGGCTTCACAATGATTCAACGTTTTCTTACGTCAAAATGAATACGCTTCGCTGCATTCTTTTTTTTTTTTTTTTTAAAAGGCAAAAGACTTGACATTGGAACATGTTCTGCGTTTAGATATTGCAAATATTTACTTTTTGATACTACTTTCAGATTGAATAAAATCTTTGTATCTTGTTTTTTTGAAGTGAAACTTCTTTAGGCGCGCTTGACTTGGGGAGTAAACTGGCGAATGCGTTACGAAAACGTGTGATCGCGAGTAGGGAAGGTACGTAAAAAATAGCTGGAAATACCTGGTGTAAAAACCCGGTCCCGGTCGCATGAATATGCGATCGGGTTTTTACACCAGGTATTTGCTTCCAAGTACGCACACCGGGTACCGACTCAAAGTACTTGCAAGACTATTAAGTATCTTATACGGCTACTCGCTCAAATACGTAGGTACTCAACCGCGTTAGTTTTCGCAAATGCGATCATGCTCGTTTTGGGACAATTTCGTATACAAGTATTTTTTACCGACTTCACAAAAAGGAGGAGGTATTATGTTCGGCTGTTTATATGTTTTTTTTTTTTGTATGTTTGTTCATCGAATACTCCGCCAATTGTCGACGGATTTTCAAAATTATTTTTTTGTTCCAAAGTAGATAGTTTTGAGGTGGTCCCACTGTCACCAAGTTAGGATCTGATGATGGGATCTTAGAGTAATCGAGGGCAACCTTTAAATTTTATAGGCTCACTTATTGTTTTTCGCATATTTTACGAAGTATCTTGTGTATTTGCGTATGGTTGTCACCATCTCAGGTAGCTGGGCTGATGATGGAAGTTACAACTCCTTAACAGTAAGAAGTTACTCGAACAGGCAAGGACTGTTTTAGTCAATTGTTTTGATGTTTGATAGGGCATTTGCCACATTTGGTCTCATGATCATCAAGTCATGACCTGATGCTGCAGTCAGGATAGTCTGCAGAGTACCTAACTCCTCGACAACTAACAGCAGATATATCGTGTTAAGGCTCATTGAAAAGGGCTCGATGTGTGGATAAACGTACTGTTAATAAGGAACACCGAAGTACATAAAGACCTGATGCTGAAGCCAGGAGCATTAGAAAAAGTACCCACCTTGAAATTACAGCACCGTAGTCGTGTTTGGGCTCATTTTAAACAGGACTAAATTTTAAGTTCAATGCAATGTTGACAAGTCTGGCCTGATGCTGCAGCCAGGATTATCAGCATCTAGTCTAAAAACATCAGGGCAGGATTTGATGATGGGATTCTGGAGAAATCGAAGGAACTCTTCAAATATTATAGACACACCTATAGCCATTTGGGTATTTTTATAGTAACTCGTGCATTTGCTCTCGGAAAGCACTATTTGGTGATGTGGAACTGATGATGAAGACCACAGATGGCCACCGGAACTACTCAATAATATCTAAGTATTTCACGGGTTGCGATTCGATTACTTTAATATGGTTGCTAAGCAATTTATGCTCGTCACAATGTGAATGGTGATACGGAGCTGATGGTGGATCTGGAGAACTCCTCAACAATTAACTTCCCTGTATCGGGTAAAGCAATATTTTGTTTGTAAAAGGCGATGATCACTAGGCTATTGTAACTTAGATAAATTATAAGCAGACCCACTAAAAAGCGTGAAATAAAAACTTTTTAAGAAAAAAAAAAACCGACTTTCAAAAAAACACTACAAAGTGAAAAATATCTTTAATTTCGGAAGTCGGTGGCAAAAAACTAAAATAAAGATCCAAAGACACCGACTTCCGAAATTAAAGTTATTTTTCACTTTGTAAAGTTTTTTTTGGAAGTCGGTTTTTTTTTTCTTAAAAAGTTTTTTTTACTTTAATGGTTTGCAAGTATTTATTTGTAAACGCGATTTTGCTCCTTATTTATTCGAAGTCATTGATCAATTTCCTATGCAAGTAGTTTTACTTCCAACGGGGCTTTTGAATACGCGATTGTATTTCTTATCTGTATGAAGTTATGGATCAGTTTTCTATGCAGATAGAAAATACTTGAAAGTATCTCACTCCGTCGTGTCTCGACGCTCGAGTACAAAGGTACTCAAATAGTTCAACAACCGCGTTTGTTTTCGCAAATGCGATCATACTCCTTATCAGTAAGAGCACAGAATACTTAATAGTACTACGTACAGAAAGGACACTCCCTTCCTCGCCCTCATATCAGATACCACACCTCACCCCGCACTTCGAGGTATTCGTCGCCGACTCTTTAGCAAGGGCGCTCGCGAACCGCAGCGCTGTATTGCGGACACACAATTATGCGATTTAAAAGTTTTATTTGAGTTTTAATCACGATGGTTGGATATTGTGATGCTTTTCCGAATTCGTATTTACATATACTGTATGTATGATTTCGCATTTTTAATAACATGCGATTTAATAACCCATTATTTACAGATAAGTCATTTAAACTAAACTATTTTAGTGTTTTTATTTCATTACGAACCCGACTATATAAATAAACAATTGAACTACATGGTCACTTTATAATAATGCACACGTTCGGGCAGCGCCGCCGCCGACGTCGTTCGGTTCCCCGACACAAATTGCTTTCCGCGCCATTTTGCACGTATACAAACGTCATTTGTTTATGTAGTAGTAATAGGTAATTATTTTGCGAGCGTTGTATGGAGTGTCCGAGGTGTGGTAAGAGTCTACGGAACAATTTCGTATGCAAGTATTTTTACTTTAATGGTTTGTAAAAGTATTTATTTGTAAACGCGATTGTGCTCCTTATTTATAGGAATTCACGGATCAATTTCCTATGCAAGTACTTTTTACTTCCAACAGGGCTTTTGTTTGATTACGCGATTGTACTTCTTATTTGTATGAATTTATGGATCAGTTTTCGATGCAGATAGAAAATACTTGAAAGTATCTCGAGCCCTGGTTTTAGGCCCTGGTTTCTTAAGGTGGACGTACTTGGAAGCCCTGGTACTCGATTTTGCAAGTACGACCCATGTCTAAGGGCTACGGGCGAGGCGAACGGGAGTTGAGTGGGGGATATAAGCAAGAGAAAGCAGTGCGCGCGCACATTTTCTTTCTCTCTTCCTCTCATAGCCAAATACGTTACGTTAGACCGCCCATTGTGTCACCCATTGTAAAGTTTTCTATATTTATGTCTGTAATTTATATGGTGTACATAATAAAGAGTATTCTATTCTATTCTATTCTACGTTTGAAGTTTCACTTCAGTCGTGTGGTCATAAGCACACTCGGTTTTTTTTTTATTTGTGTAGCTTAATAAAAGGCTAATGGATACAAAGTAAAGCCATTTAATTGTTTCATAGAATACAAACTTTAATTCATGAAGGGTTTTGAAATTAAGCGTCACCACAACTGTTATTCTTCTTTAAAACCTTATCTGTCTGTCTGGGTAATTGCGTAACACACTATCAGTAGCAATAGGTTTCATTTTGACAGTTCAACAACATTCACTGCGTTATTTACGTTGTTGAGCAGACATATTTTTCGAACGTATGAAGCAATGGATTAGCAATATCCTTCAAAATGATTCAGGTTGAGATCGATAGTTTGTTACGCAAGTAGGTTTCTGTTTTTCCTGCTTTCTCGCCTCGATATCTTTGCTTTAAAACTCTAACTTACCTTCGGAACAGCCTGTACCTACAGTAAGTTATAAACGTCCCCTGCATAACGTTGCATCATTAGGGGAGTGCCTCTCGTAAACCACGCGCAATGGGCTTTATCTTGAACTATAAAATTTATTTACACATCCACGGCTGTATCGAGCTTGTAATGTGCTGAAAACTGTTATTTATTATGGAAAATGTAATTATATATGGGGTCGGGCGTCAAGACTGCTATTCTCGTCCTTACAAATCCATGATGATACATGTTTATGCTTTTGAGTGGGCCTTGGTTGGAATATATTCTCCATAGGAAACGACTAATGGGAACCGTGCACCTAGCTTCTAAAGTTTCACAAGTGCCAATGTAGGTTTATGTAAAATTAAATATTTTGAATAAAATAAATAATTTGACTTTGAATTTGATACTTAAATAACATTTTAACAGAAAGTATAACATGACATAATCAACCTATAATATTCCCACTGCTAGGACACAGGCCTCCTCTCTGTGAGAGGGAGTGGGCCGTAATTAACCACGCGGGCCCAGTGCGGGTTGGTAGACACATGTCTTTAAATTTTTGGTTCTAGAACATGCCGGTTTCCTCACGATGTTTTCCTTCACCATTTTTAGAGTAGTGGTGATGAAATAATTTACACAATAAAGCGCCTGTCTGGGTTTCTACGACCTTGTAAGTCGCGGCCGTTGCCAGTGGGCCACCACTGCCACAGAAAGTTATTTTATCATAAGAATAATAATTTTGTAGACCTATTTTGTAAAGTACCTATTCATACATATAAAAAAAACATACCTACATCAAAATCGTGTGTATCAAAGAGACAATCTTGAACATAATCAAAACGTATTATGTGCCAAACAAAACAACAGACAATACATGTCCTACTAATTGGCAACCATTCATATCCACGAGACAATCAATCCATCGTACAGGTATTTGTTAATCGTGACAATACGGGAACAATCGATTTCAGAACCGAACAACAGTTGCTTCACAACTTTACAGTAGGAAATTTAATTAACAAGAAGAGAACAAAACTCGATTTCGACTCGTCCCAATTCCCACGGAATACGTCTCTGATCTCCCGATCTGTGGTCATATAATACAAGGATATGTCCACTTCTCAGGGGCGTACTTGTGTGGTTTGGGAAAAACCCCAATTTTGAATTAAGTGCTGTGCAGTCATGTGGATATTATTTCCCTTCCGTCCCACGTCAAACATCTGATACAAACGGGTTTCCGTGATGAACGGTATATAGATTGAGCTGTAGCCATAATTACTATGCTTGGTAAATGTATTCATAATTACCCGTTATCGTTTAGAAGGCTAGGTAAAATAGTTGATTTCATTCGTGCAGCCGAAAGACGTCCTCTGCTATAAATAGCGCACCAAGCACCGGTTCCGTGCTTCCCGCATCCTACAGCATTCACGAGGTCATCTGTTCACCTCGTGGGAGGCCTTCCAACTCTACGTCTTTCATTTTAAAATGATTGATGGAAACACTTCGAAAGTGACTTTTAAGTTGAAGATAAACTAAAATTTAGTTTAGTTAATAGAAACTATACACAAACTATAATATAGCGTCGAAAAATTCATCCGCATTGCTGTCGACTGGTAATGTACCCAAGAGACTGGCGACATTACCACGTTGTATGGCAATGCTTAGTTTTTGGCCAAGGCAAAAGCCAGCCCTTGGGTCACGGGAAGTGTCAACCAAAAAAGATAAATTGGATTTTCTATCCCTACAATTCAAACTCAAAAAGTCAGTTGCAAATTCGCCCCAACACATTACACCTACAACCAACGGCGAAGTGTTGCTGAAACAAATCCGTCGGGTCCTTCAGCTGTAATAAAAGTCCCGGTTTGGCCATCATAACAACATAATCACGACATTGTCACGAAAATTAAAAGGAGCCCGGCCCTGTAGCCTATGTTGCAGGCTGCATTCTCCAACATTGTCCCTTTGGTGCCATAACGAGTACTGTCGTGAAATAAATCTTGCCACCCCAGCTGTAACGTGCCGTTTCAGCCGCCTTTCAGGACGGGGATAAAAGGTCTTTATTTTTTCTCATTGATGCCCCTTTATGTGGCATGTTTTGATTGGTTCCGTTTTTACGAGGAAAAGGCGTTTTTTTTTTCTCTTTGATAATACTTCTATTATATCTCTAACTAGCTGCGCCCCGCGGTTTCACCCGTGTAAATGTCGATTCCGTGGGAATATCGGGATAAAAAGTAGCCTGTATGTTAATCCAGGGTGTCAGCTACCTCCATATAAATTTCTATCAAAATTGGTCCAGCCGTTTGAGCGTAAAGAAGTAACAAATATACACACTCATAAACTTTCGCCTTTATAATATTAGAGTGATTTTGCCTTTAGGTACCTACTTGTTACTTCCGATTTATTGTCCGATTCGGGAACTGTGATTTACGAGTGGGAAATTATATTGGTTAAGTTCCAGGATTTTAATTGTTGATCCCGAACAAAGATACGATTGGACGGATGCTGATTGAGAGTCACGTACAGGGAAATGGAAATTGTTACAAGGTCTTTTCACAACGTCGTTATTATTATAATGATTTTTTTATTCGGTAGTAAAACGAGTGGAATAATTGAGTTTGATCTTGAAACTTTCATGTTTCTGTGTCAATTATGATTGGTTGCTATTAAGCAATCAAATAATAAAATCATTGAACATAAATAACGCACGACAAAAACAAATACAGCATAAAAAATATATGGTAGAAAATAAATTTTCCAGAGATACTAATTTCTGCATCGAATTACCCAGCCAGCCTATTATCGAATTCATATTAATTAAACAACAAACAGAGCGTAAACAATACAGATACAGACAAATAAATTAAAGCCAATAGACTGCGCTGCGCGGGAAACATTTCCAAAAATCGAATTGCCTAACACAACGCAGACGGTATCAGGGTCCAGAAATTTATTTTCTACCTACAGTCCCTTACCGAGCCCATTAAAACTGTCAGTCCATCCGTTCGCAGATTTAAACCAAACGTTCGGGTGTCACGAATCTAAAAAACATTTATCACTCTCGATTTTCCGCCTGGCCGTAGCGTGGGCAAGGAGCGTGTAGTCTGTGTATTTTTCATTGAATGTTGTCGAGCAACCCTGAACAAGCTAACTTTATGGCTCACAGTACTGTAATGTGGATAAGAATTTATGCTTTAATAGATACTACGCTTCGTTGGATAAGTATTTATGTTGTCGGTGTAGATATCAAGTTAATATTTAGGTTGGTTTTTCACGGGTCACGAATCAGTGACATATTACATGTTAATTTGGTGTGATTCAGTGCTCTTTGAATCACACCTCGTGTTGTTTTATGGTGACTAACTCTACTGAGAACGCAACTTCATGACATGAAATCACATTTAGTATGAGTGGATTGATAGTGTTTATATGGAAATCAAAGTTTCTGTCATTTTCGCCGAATAATTTTTGAGTCATTACAAAGCTCAGAATGCACAATTTGGTGCAAACCGAAGCCACTATCGGTAACTTTAAAAAAAAAACAAAAGAAACTTCTCAAAATGGTAGTTTCCTAACCTTAGTTTAATTCCAACCCAGCTGCAGCAAAATAATTTCTAATCCTAATCAACAGCTGCATCTCGGGGAACGCAGTCAAATTTCGTACGTGACGTCCCGTACGACCGCGACACGATACGACACGACAGGACGCGGACACACAATCTCTTAATTACTATCCATGCCGCAGTGTGCCGCAAACACGCTTGATTTTAAGTAGGGAATGAACTCCTGTTGGTATTTGTGTGTTAGAAGCTTTAGTCTAAGCGTTTGCACAACTTTAAATAGGTATTAAAATTTAAAGAAACTTCTGGAAAAAATAAAAATAAAATTGAGTTAAATATATAGTAACTTTACCTAAACTTCTTAATGCGTTTTAAAAGCACCGCTAGCAGCGGTTACAACGCGAATACGCGGGTCGACAGCGCAAAAAAAGGCCGTGTGCATTTAAAAAATATAATAACTTATCTCACTAACTAATCTTACTAACATCAGCTCTCCATGTCCTCAAAAAACGCCAATCATTCTACACAGACGCAGAAAATCGCTACATCAAGGTTGACGGAAATAGTCAAGTACTTGATGATGATCGAGCGCGAAGCCTTTTAGGAAAAATCTGGCAATATTCCATGAAAACGTTTAGATGAAAAACACATTTCGTTCGCGCATTGCTTAGCAACAGTAATCCATTTTATACCTTGACTTGACATACAACATTTACAAAACTCTTTTATGGGAATCTCGTTTCGCTAAAATGTTACGTAAATATAATGTTTAATTTTCTCGCTGTATTTCTGAAATAAAATTAGGTTAGGTCCGTTTTTGTATTCTATTCCCCGGAGAGCAGGTGTCCAGTTGTCAGACCAAACTTAAACGGTTACTAATTAATTGACGTTAATATATATTGTTCTAAAAATACAGTCTATCGAGCTCTCACTAAGTGTTATTATACACTGGAGAGTATCTAAATAAATCGTAACCATTTATTCCAGCTCTTTTTTAATGACTTTATTCCGTAACTTTCACGTTTTATTTTTAGACATTTGGCTGGCTCATTAGCCTTCTTTTATATGCATTTACTTAGTAATAAACCTTACCTTTTTGTGCGAAAAGTTTAAATAAATAAATAAATATATCTAGAATAGTCCCCGTAGTCTCAATCGGCCCCATTCTCGGTTTATTTTCATTTGTAGGTACAGATTAGCATCAAACGACAGCTGAAAATCTGACCCAAATTCTGAAACCTCTACCCCTTTTAGAGAGAGAACTCTAAGCAATGCACATCTGACGTCCAATTAATGTTGTCATATCTGTGCTTAAACTAATTAGGGGACACAAAAATGTACACTTTTCAGTGCCGAGTCATTTAATAAGCCCGAATGGGGGTAAATTTGAACGTGGACTAATTGAGAAACAAATGTCCTACACGGTTCCTCCATTTTGAGGGTAACCCGCTATTTTACTTTTGAGGGCGAGCTGGGCGGTTATTTGAGTGCTTTGACATTCATTTATCTCCATTATAGATCTGTGGAAGTAACGAGCAGGGTAACGGGTCCCTGGTGTGTAGTACCGTGACTAGCTTGGATGAGGTAGCTTGGACGGCAGTCTTAGTATAATGTTTGCTTAGTTGTAGGTACGTTTATTTTACCTGAAATGTCGAATGGATATTCTTCTACAGACCTCAAAATATATCTATTAAATTAAATTTTTAGCCACGATAAACTTACTTTTCGCATCAAAATAATTTGTGCTTACATTTCTTAGTTGTTTTTCAGTAAGTAGGTTGTACCTTGTGCCACAATACAATGATTCAAACTAATAGAGAATGCGAGGAACCTGTGAAAGTGCAACTGTCAAGATAACTGCGACTCTGTGCTATGTAAATATACGGTGAATTTTTCAAGTGGGCGTGGATGGCCAAATTCGAACCTATGAGGAATAGCGAAAGTACTCCAAAGAGTCCCGGGCTCGATTTTGATGAAAACTAAAACTGCATCATTGGATATTTTTTAAATCAACATTTCTAGCGAGGAATCGAACCTGTTGGCTTTGAAAAAAAAAATACTGTAATATTACACCATTCGATAGTGTCGCTAATAAGGATTGAATTCTGGGAAGTACATATGTATGCAAATCGGTACTAAAAAAACCCGGCCAAGTGTGAGTCAGACTCACATGAAGGGTTCCGTACCAGAAGACAAAAAACGCAGAAAAAAATACGTTTCTTGTATGGCCCCATTAATTTTTTCTAACTTTATTTTAGTTGTCATAGTGGCAATACAAATACACACTATGAAAATTTCAACTATCTACCTATTAGGGTTCATGAGATACAGCCCGCTGGCAGTCAGACGGACGGACGGACAGCGGAGGGGTCCCGTTGGCACCCTTTGGAACGCTAAAAACAAAGAACGTCCGCAACAAAATATTCACAACACATATCACAAAAATGTCCACATTTCCCGATAATTTACATGAAAATTCCACACATTGAGCCATTTAACGTCCAACTGATAGGTAATTGTGCATGATAAAAAGGCAGCCGGTGGCATTTTTCACGCACCCCTTGTTAGCCGTCAAATGACTGTCATCCGTCGATACTGACCGAGTAAAATTACTTTATTATAATCAACTTGTTGTGAACCACGATGTTGTGAACAGACAGGAATTCATTAGCAGTCGCACATTTACTATGCGTTTTAGCCGTAAAGTGTAACTGTGGAGTTTTAATTGATATTTCAGCCTATGTTTCCCACTGCTGGGACACAGGACTCCTCTCTTTGAGAGGGAGTGGGCCGTAATCCACCACGCGGGCCCAGTGCGGATTGGTAGATGTCAAATGTCTTCGAATTATTGGTTCTAGGACATGCCGGTTTCCTCGCGATGTTTTGCTTCACCGTTTTGAGAGCAGTGGTGATGAAATAATTTACACAAAGTAAAGTGCCTTTCTAGGTTCGAACCTACGACCTACAACTCGTAAGTCGCGGCCGTTATCACTGGGCCACCGCTGCTCTCTTTTTTATATATAAATTGATATTTATTTACATTTGGTTGAGCGAATGTTGTGCGGTTTCCTATTGTTGGAATGGATTTATTTATTTTATAGTATGAGTTTCCTGTTCATTAGGTACTTACAGTATTAATTGTTTAATGTGTTTTAATGCTACATTGCTACAGCCAACGACCATACAGCCCTATAGCCGTAGCATAACAAAATCGTGAAAAATCCCGTTTCAAGTAAATTATCCTAATTATGAACACTCTATAAAAATAAATCTTGGTGTTTTGAAGGCAAGATTCTATCATGAAAGGCTGATTTTACCAAGTCAGATACCTTTTATCCGTGGAATAAAATTGACGCCTGATAGTTCTAGTATGGCAAACTGTAAAAAGTTCAAAATTTATTCTCCGGAAACTTGTATACTTACCTAGAATAAGTCTTAAGGCAGCTTTACACAGGGTCAGTAACTGCATGTTGTCAGCACTGGCGCCGAAAACTGACTCGTGCTATTTAGACGCAGTCAGTATTTCGTCAGTTGTCGAGGATATTTCTTTCGGTGTACCTACACACGTTTGTAAAGTCAGTGCGGAAAAATGAATTCTCGAAAACAGCAAAAAATAAAACTAAATAATTTGTTGAGAAAAAAATTAAAGAAGGGAATTCCTTTTTTTAATTTTTTTCAATAATTGTCCTTTTCGAGAATTAGGTATTTATAGAAGTGGCCGTTTTGCGAATTAGTCCTTTACAGAAATAGGCATTTTGAGAATTAGTCATTTATAGAATTAGCCTATTTGAGAATTAGACCATTACAGACTCAGTTACCATTTTGAGAAGTGGGTATTCTGCGCCTAAATCAAAATATTAACATCTAAATAGTAGCATCTACAGACACTCGTACTTCTTATATTGAGTCATCAGTGTTTATTTTAAAGATATAAAATAACCTCACTCACCCCTCAATTTGGATTGACGATAGGCGCATGGCTTTTATTGCTTCACCGGACAATGAGTTTTCACCCCTTCTGGCTAGCCCTGCCTGCGTCGTAAAAGAAAAATAACTTTTCGCACAATTTTTGTAAGTAATAGGTGCACTTTTTCAATCTTTTTAAAGTAGCTATGAATCACCTTTACTAAAAGGTAACGTCTTTCTATCTATGTGTGTTCGTTAGTGCGCTTATAGATGGAGAAATGCTAATCCATTTTCGTGTTTTTATTTATTTACAGCTATATATTTGTTTATGTGTATATGCCTCGGAAAGCACGTTAAGCCGTTGGTCCCGGCTGTCATTCGTGGATCTTTGACAATCGTTACGGGTAGTCAGAAGCCCAAAAGTCTGACAACCAGTCTTACCAAGGGGTTTCGTATTACCGAGTAACTGGGTTGTAGAGGTCAGATAGACAGTCGCTCCATGTAAAATACAGGTACTCAGCTGTATCCGGTCAGACTGGAAGCCGACTCCAACATAGTTGGGAAAAAGCTAGGCAGATGATGAAATAGTTGCCCATATTAGTAAATCAAGCCGGAAAAACTAAGATTGTGTAAGTCCATGTTAATATTGGGAAATTATACAAGTTCTGACGTAAACAATGAACACTTAAACTCACTTTTAATTATATTCAACACTATCTACTTATCGAATTAATTAACGAAACAAGTCGATTTCAACTTGTTTTCCAAAACTTTTTAACTTTAGAACTTCGATAAATTTTATGATTCTCGTATTTGCTTTTAAAAAGACTTTTATTTCCAATGTTTTATGGTATCGATGTACATAAATTAGCTTTTATTTACGTATTTAAATCGACTAATTAATACTGCAATAAAAATGAGGTATTTACATAGTTATGCACCCGTTAATGTTCAGTTTTTGTTCCCAATGGGGTGGTTTTAGTGATCAATGTAGCGGTTTCTGGGTTGTGTAAATTATGTTGATAGGCAAAGGTGGAATTCAAAATAGTCGTGAAATTATGGTAAGTTTTATTAATCATATGATTGAAAAAGTTTCTCAAATTTGTTAGCAGCCCAGTCTTTCCTGCTCGGTTGATTTCAATAGGGTCGCCCCAAATTACATCTTCATCTGCCTAGCCTTTTCCCAATTACGTTGGGGTCGGCTTCCAGTCTAACCGGATGCAGCTGAATACCAGTATTTTACATGGAGCGACTGCCTATCTGACCTCCACAACCCAGTTACTGGGTAGTACGAGTACGATACCTTGTAAGACTGGTTGTAAGACTTTCGGGCTTCTGAGTACCTACCCGTAACGACAAAACGAAAGAAAGATCCACAAAAAAGATCGAATCCAAGAAAGATCGTCAAAGATCCACGAATGACAACAGGGACCAACGGCTTAACGTGCTTTCCAAGGCACGGAGTGGTCTCGGTTTGTAAAGATGGTCACCTATCCACAGATCAACCGCGGCAAGCGTAGCTTAACCTAATCGATCGACCTGTGTGGCTGTTGTCATTTAGCCACGGGTCCCAAATTACATATGACTTAAAAATAACTGGCGAAAAGTAGGGTCCTGGGTTCGATTCCCGGGTCGGGCAAAGTGTTATTGAGATTTTCCATTAGGAATTTCTTAGTAACAGCCTGGAGTTTGGAAGTTGGCGGTGTGATACCCCCGTGCCTCGGAAAGCACGTTAAGCCGTTGATCCTGCGCCTGATCTCTCTCCGGTCGTTTTGGATTGCCGTCCCATCGGACTATGAGAGTGAGGGAAGAGGCAATGCACCTGTGTCTGCGCGCACACTTGGGCACTATATCTTTCGCGCCGAAGGTTAGTCTCCGTTGAGGTTGGCCGCCGTGGCCGAAATACGGTGTGAAGGACTTTTTTTACGTGCTTTTGGTGGAACAAAAATCCTATTTTTTTTTTTTAATCCTTGTCATTACCTATATTCATGCTTATTAAGGCATTGACTGCCACTGCGGTCAACGATGACCGTGAACAATAGATTTTCTATTGTTTCTGTTGTCTGGCAGTCATCCTCATCATCATCAGCCTATAGCAGTCCACTGCTGGACATAAGCCTCTCCTATTGCACGCCATTCAACTCGATTTTCGGCAACTCTCATCCAGCTGCTACCAGCCATCCTGCGAAGATCGTCGCTCCACCTAGCCTGAGGGCATCTTACGTTACGTTTACCGATTAGCGGTCTGGCAGTCAACATGTTAAAAAGGTTTTACAAAAAAGCTGAATTTCACAGAGCAGTTCTTACTTAATTTAACTTAATAGATATCTGTGTTATCAACAATTAATTATCCGCCATTTTATTACTTATTATTCTTAGCCTAAACTTCTTGATAACTAACGGAACGAAGGATCAAATATAAGTTATTAAGGTTATATAACCCTGCTATGTTGTATGTTAGTAGATACAGTCTCTCTCTAATTTGAGAGCACATTCATGTCGCAGCTAATTTGCAAGCTTCCAGAGTACTCTCGAACAGTCTCGAATCATCTTGATTCCGTTGAGAATAATTAGGTAGATCCTTTTGTCAGCTTTGTTGAAGAATTTGTGCTGTGATGTTTATGCATATTGGGTGATTTATTAATAAGCCATATTTATAGACATTTTTAGCCGACATGTAAATTATTATGACGATAACTTTCTTGAACAGGGCAATTTACGAGTTTAATCATTTAACGTACAGACGCCAGCGCATCAAGCTATCCGAAACTGTCAAATTTTCCCAATCAACTTTGAACCTAATGCTTTTTTTCATAGACACGCTGCAGTTATTTTTGGGGTTATTTTAGTTAATTTTGTTATTTTAGGGGAAGTTATTATTTTATGTTACACTTTTGACACTGAATGCATTTCACTTATTATTTTCGTTACTCGTTCACTCCGTTAAGAAATATCCTCCTCAGTATACTCACGTACAAACGCCAGCACATCAAGCTACCTGAAACTGTCAAATTTTCCTAATCAACTTTGAACCTAATACTTTAGCGATAAAGTTGAAAATCTATTAAAGAAATTTGACAGATTGTAGTAGCTTGATGTGATTCACGCCTTCTCATGGGGGTAGTAGAAAATATAGGACGATCATTACATACTTACATACTTCTTTTGCTGCGTTTACTTTACGCACACTGGTTGCGAGTCCTACGCACCATTTGATCATTAACCGACTCCAAAAAAATAAGGTTCTGTATTTTTCGGTACCTATGTATTAAAAGTAGAATAAATGAAATTCTCCTTTTTAATGGCCCTTCTATATTCGTTATGTATTTATCGTGTGTACTGAGTATATAAGGCAGTTTTCTCTTTTTATTTCTATTTTACTTACTTATAAATGCTACTATCCCTTGAACATGTTTCTTCCTTTGTTTTCAGATATCACATCATACTGCCTTCTCTGCTAATATGGGTTGAGGAATTTTCATCACCAGGATCAGTGGGGTAATTTCATAGTAGCAATGGATTCAATTTTGACAGTTCAACAACATTTATTGCGTTATTTACGTAAAGTTTATTCAAATTCATGTTTCTAATTGATGTTATTTCAAGTTAAACAAATATGAACTTTATTTTAGTGGTACCTAATTTTGATTTCGGAGTGACTAGCACCATTGAAAAAAATATAAAATTGTTTGAAGTTGTAAACTGAATTTTATTGTGTAGTAGTTAAAAGTTATTTTTCCATAAACTCATAATTGTTTACATGTTTGGCAAATACATACCTACACAGCGAACGCAGATTAGTTGAACAGACAAATTTTTCGAACATAATATGAAGCAATGGATATCCTTGAAAATGATTCAGGTTGTGATTTACAGTGTGTTCCGCAGTTAGGGTGCTTCCCACCCAAAAAAAAGGTAAGGTTGGTTGTTATATAATTATGTTTCCAGTAATTATGTGTGATCTATGTCCATCATAGTTAGGAAAAGGCTAGGTTCAAAAATTTGTACTGAGGGTTTATGTGTTCAGCTTCGGTTTATTTTAGTCATAAAATTAACTTGTTTTTGTTTTTAACCTTCAATAAAATGTCTTGCTTTCTGGTTAAATGGGTGACCAAACCTGTACCATAGATAACAGACGACTTATTTAAAAGAGGTAATAAAATAATGCCAGGCTAAGTAAAGCCTAGTTCACAACGGTCATAAAAAATAATGTCATTTGCAAAGGCTGTAAAATGTAGAGTACATAGATATTTATGATACTGATTATGCAAACCATAACGACCACCCCATAATAATTGGATGTAATTTGAGTGGGCCGGCAGACATGTAGCTACGTATTGAAATTTTATTTCTCACTCCAATTATGAATTGCCCCACAATAATTAATTGGAATGAGCGTTCAGAGTGCTTACTTCAATTAAAATGCAATTAATATTTTTAATTGTTTATTTGTCGTTTGTTTTAATGCATTATATATTTAAATAAGTTCCATAACAAAAGGTTTTTCTTTAAGTAGTATGTATAAATAGTCTTACACTATAGTTATAACTGTAGGTATCGACTGAATAGGTTTGGTTATGAAGCAGATATATCTTTATGTAATTCGTATTAGATATTCTTTATATGTATGTATAAAAATTATTATAATTGCAGTGATTACTTCAGCTAGAACAATTTAAACTGTGGGCTCTAAAAGTTTTTGGCGTGTAATCAAGAACAATACTAACAGTCACATCTCTCCTTTGTGAAGTAATCTGAACTTTAAATTCTGTACCTTACTGGCGATTTCAGCTTGTGTTTTTATGTTCCTTATTAAATGTAACATTATTTTGAACACGTGTCACTTTTCTTTGAACATAATGACACAATCTGTAACCTGACGTACCGTTAAGGCTCCGGCAGACAGGGGCGACGCGAATCTAGTAGAATAATTTATATGTAAACTTCATGGAATTTGTTCTGCCACAATCGCGTCGTACTGCCGCGGCGCATCATTCTGTCTGTGGGGGCCTTTAAGGTTTTAAGCACATAACGCGCTAGACAACCAGTTCAATGACACTAGCATTTTCGGTTAGTTAAACAATTCAACTTAGGATAAGACTAGCTGTCTTCAGTCTAGCTAGCTTAGACATAAAACGCACTACGTTTTATGTCTAAGCGATATTTACAAAAGATTATCTGATACCGCTTTGTAATATAAAAATTTAATACATTTTTATTCTGGTTTTCTTTTCATTCTTCATTAATTAAACAATAACAATCATATTCTATCCTATTTAAATTTAGCAAAAAAAAAAGAAATACAAATAGTCACACTGGTTAAAATTAAAACGAGTTTCATTTGAAATAAAAAAGTTCACAATTGTCTTTTCATATTTTGAACAGTTCTTTCAAATGTTGTCGCAGCATTTTCTGATTTGTACGCGAAAAAGCTGCGCCCAAACCCAAGGCATTCAGTTATCTTAACAAACTTGAAACCGAAAACTTTTAGACCCAACATTCACGTATTCACTAAGTACAAAAATATTAATTTCAGAATATCTATTAACAGAATATTATTAAAATAATTTTCATTGAAATCATTTTGTAAAGCCAATAAAACTGTATTTTGTACCCCTTACCATCAGAGCAACTGGTTTATTGTATAATCTATTCATTTATGTAGATAGGTAATTAATGTTCTTAGCATTTACTGTCAAAAAGTTCATCTCTAAATACAACTAATAAGTTTGCTATAACAATGTACCGAATTAAATTAACGACATGATAACATTTTAAATTATTCTATATTGCTCATATTTGTACAAAGTTTTCATCAAGTATTGGTGTTTTCAATTCTGAAAAATATATAATGTATACTATATTATTACATATGTATATAATATTCATTTAGTATTGAACATCTTAGAGAATTTTACAAAGCACTTAACAATAATCGAGTACCCATATAATCGAGGAACTAGAAAATAAAACAACTGAACGTCGACACTACATACAGGTGAATGTGACAATTAATATTAGGTATAAACATGACTAAATGAGTAAGTACAAAATCGAAAATGTCTATAAAGTAATGTCTTTATCTGCACTGAGTAATATATTTACACGTCTATATACAAAGCTATCACATATTACATTTTATTCATATCACTATATACATTATTGCAAATTCAATGTTCCTCGTCGTTTTGACGACAGTACACAACTTCGTTCGTATAACTTAGCAAAGAAAATATACCCGCGATATTGTCCTTTGCGCACAACTTATGTTAGACGTACACTATGTGTGGTTTCTCTGGCGTCCTGTGATGAGGAATCGTCTCATAGGCAAACTGCTGGTAGATGTGTTCCTCACTGTCCTCCTGGTAGTAAGGATTCTTGTCCACACTATGCCAGGGAGGATTCAACGAATGAAAGTTATTACTCACTGACGAACCGATCATTAGATACCGGTCTACGTCTCTCTTGGCGTCCTGCTCCCTACTCCGAGTTGAATACCCTAAACCATTCCCTAACTTGGACACGTCACCGTTCATCATGACACTCGTCATAACTTGTTTTGACTTATCACCCTTACACTTCTTCAAGGGTCCCATGAAGTATAAAACACCACCCACCACGCTTATAACGATACTCACAGTCAGCACCACAACCGCCACTATCACCCATCCACTCGAGCACCCAAATTCCGACTCCGGAATCTGTACAAAGAGGACACCCTTCAGGTGCGCCGGAGCTGCACACTTCACGTCCTCATAGTCTATTTTAAGAATGGAACTCGCGTTCCCTGACTTCCTGCTGCTGATTTCACTCTCTCGCCCAAGTTTCCACAGCCACAATAAAGAACAATTGCAAGAGAAGGGGTTCCCGGCAATTTCAAGTTCCTGCAGTCTGTCTATTGGAAAGTGTGACGCTTCCAAAGTCACAAGTGCGTTGTTCCTCATGTAAATGTGAGTCAGCTTTGGATTACCATGGAACAGTCTGGGTGGAACATCGCCAACTTTGACATTCTCGTTCATCCATATTTTTTGCAAGTTTATATTGTCCACAAAAGCTCTTGAGTCAATTCTCTCCAATTCGTAAAGTCTGCTGAAGTGTAAATGTTTTAAATGAAAGAGACTTTGGAAGGAAAGCGCCGTAACGTTTTGGAAAAAGTTTCCACTTAGGTACAAATGGGACAAGTTGGATAGTTTAGACAGAGCCGACGTAGGGATTGATGTCATATTATTATCACTTAGATCCAGGTGCCGCAGCGTCGGTAGGTTATGGAATCCTAATTGATCCACATTTTCAATTAAATTATTGTTCAAGTCTAAATGCTTCAATTCCTGTAAATATGGGATACCATGCTTTGGTACTTGCTCTATTAAGTTTTCTGACAAGTCTAGAACTTCTAGATGAATTATGAAAGCGAGATTAGCTGACGGTATGTCTAATATGGAATTGTTTTTGAGCGATATAATCTTCAGTGACGTCAAAGGCTTAAAAGTATCCGGCTCAAACTTCACTAACTTATTGTTGGACAGATCTAGCGTCTCCAGCGCAGACAAGTCTTTGAACGTCTGCACGTGTATGTTCGTTATTTCATTGTCTGCTAGGTTTAAGTCTACAAGACTTTTAAGTCCAATAAATGTGTCCTTATCTAAGCGTTTTAGAAAATTATGACTCAAATTGAGATGAGTCATCTCGTTGTTGTTTTCGAAGTTTCTACTACCTAAGTCTAGGATTCTGTTGTAGGAGATGTCGAGGACAGTAAGCTGCGTGTAGAAGCCGAAGGTGTAGAGAAGGTTGTCGATGGCATTGTGTGTGAGGTTGATGTGGGTAGCTTCTGGGTTGAGTTGTATGGGAACGATCTCTAGGCTGGCGTTGGCGCAGGAGGCGGCGCGCAGTGCGTCGTCGCAGGCGCAGCGCGCGGGGCAGAGCGTGCGCGCGGCCGCGCCCCACGCCCACGCCACCACCACCACCCACCAGCGCCACTTCGCTACGCAGGAGCCCATAACATCTCATGTATACGCCACAGGTGACCTGCAACAAGCAAATAAACAATTATGAAACTACTTCGTAAATAAGAAATAGGTATATGTAGACCTGAAGATTTTCTTCATATATTTTTCAGCATAATAAAGATTAGGAACGTAATCTAGTACCTTTGAAGATAAAAAGATTTCTATAAACAACAAAGGAATGATAATTTTATCGTAGTTACTTAAACTACTCTTGGGACATTTTTATGTCCTAATCTCTTAAAAGAAAATTAATTAATTATCTACACAAAAAAAAAAAGAAAATCTCATTGCCACAAATGGTATCTAGTTTATTTTTCGCGTAATTTATTGTTATCATAAAATCCGACTCCCTCAGGATACATTGCCCTCTACCACGAGTAAAAATATACAACATTATCGTAACACAAAATCTTAATATAATTTCTCCCGAAAACTGCAGATAACAAATGTGCCTCTCCGCAATTTGTATGGGGGAGTGGAATTGTTTGATCCAAATTAGGCCGATAAGAGACGTGCCGCGCCGGCGGAATGGTAGGCTCGCCACAAAAACTTTTTTATTATCCTGGTACGGCATCCTGGCCATTGTAGACAGAAGGATGTTTCATCGGAGCATATTGCACAAACTCTGTTTACGTCGTTGATTTGTTATTCAATATAGCATTATGAGAACGACTTGTCATTTGTCCGCGGGCGGCGAGCGGGCGGCGTCGCGCGGCACGTGCCGGAGGGTTAATGCGTTCCGCGGCGCGCGCCCACTAGCGCACAGCCGGCGAGCTCGCAACCCATATTGCGCACCTTTATTTATCGTCCCGCATTTCCCCGCAAGACGAATGTTCTCCGTAAACGGGAAACTAGCGGGCAGCACTCTGCCGCTAATCCTCCGCCGCTCCAGCGCTTCCTCAACAATACCGCCCAAAATGTTCGGCGATTTAACAAAGGAGCCTTCGGTAGGTACTTTAAATTAAATGTTCGGCTTTACAATTCGACGGAATGTATAATGAATAGCACCGTAACATCTGTTAACGAAGGCGAACGATCTAGAAAGTTTTCACGCGCGGGAATAACTAATTGCGAAGGTTGGAATTCAATTTATGGTTTCTAGTGCGCCTCCCGGGAGATCACGCCATGCTGAAGTATTAATAATGCAAAACAGTGTCACGGAAAGTTTTCGATTCCAAATGCAAATTGAATTAGGAAACAAAGTTGTGAGTGTTGAACTTTCGCTTTGTCATCATCGGCTGTATCGCGATTAACATCCATTTGGAGTAATTAACATGAAAATCATACCAACTTTTCGTAATCTCAAATTCAGAATATTTTAACTCAACCCAACCCAATGAACCTCACGCTTGGTGAGCAAACAACGGCCAGCCACAACAAGCAATCCATTTGCAGTTTGAATGCATTGGATCCTATCATTATGGACGACACTTTGCAAACCAAACATATTCAGATCCACACAAAGGGGAGGATAAACAGGCAGCATCTCCACGGAATCCCGCGTCTCAAACCGCATTGTTCCATGCGATAGGAAGCACGAGCGAGTCCATATAAAGATGCGAGAAAACGGCATCTAGCCTCCCCCAGAAACTCGATATCGCTCGAAGCGAATGGATTACACCGGCCCGCCTGAATTACAGAAACCATACGTAGTCTTGATACATTGAGGATCCCGTATTAGGAAGGATTAATTCTGTTACATTCCAAATGTATTCGGCATCGCGTCAACGTAAAAGATTGCATGTTTAATCATTTTGATACTCGTAGCCTGAAGGATGATTACTTTTATTAGATAAGGGTCTTTGAAAGGAGCAGGCTTTCTTGAGGGTTTTGGTGTTAACAATTATATATAAAAAAAAAAATCTGATTACTGTTTATATATACGTGCATTCCTTTTGGTTTTACCGCTGAATTTGATATAGTTTCCTTTGCTAAAATTCGCGTTTAACTCTGCTATACGGCCTATAGTCGTTATTGTTTTCGCTGTCGTGAGTAAAACGGTATAACCGAATAATCATAACACAAAATGCGTCAGCACCGCTTTTTTAATATTCATACAGAGGTGGTTGCGGTTTGGCGCCGATGAAAAAACGGAGAGGGTAGGGCACGCCCTCCATTTCCGAACCTAAACTGCCCTGGCCGGCACTCTTTTGTCTTTTAATTTCCTGTCCGCCAGAGTGCGCTCCCATCGTGAATTTTGCTTTCGTGAGCTTCGTTAACTTATATCGGCCTTTGTTGTTGCCTATTGAACTTTTCCATTACCGACGTCATCGATTGAAACCGCTAAATTCGTTGGAAAATTCTCGTCGCCGATATCGACGCCCCCCTCC
Source organism: Amphipoea oculea (assembly GCA_945859645.1). NCBI lineage: Eukaryota > Metazoa > Arthropoda > Insecta > Lepidoptera > Noctuidae > Amphipoea > Amphipoea oculea. The sequence goes on from OX243862.1 coordinate 17,680,770, forward strand.
GAAAACAATATGAACAACGACTCCATTCCCGTTTTCCTTTTATAAATCGAGTATGTTTTCAAGTTTTTGTTTTGTTTTCGCTCCGTCGAAGCTCTTGAAATGGAAATTAAATATTTCCTTATTGAAAAGTTTGAATGTTATAACATTTAGATGCGGATTTTAATAATTGTAAGAGACTTTCTTTCGCCTCTGACTGACTGCAAATAAGGACTTTGATTAAAGTTTATTCAGTTATTTTCTTTTTTTTAAACCAAATTACAGACTTGAAAAAGTTCGTCGGATTGATGTTTTCCTCAACAACCGAGTCGTGGATTGTTAATTTACGTCACGTATCAGCGCTTATTATCGCTCGTTTTACTATTCGTGTGTCGGCACGTTTTAATGAACTCATTATTTCATTGTACGATGTCGTTTCCTGTCCCAATTCCGTAACGCGTGTTTAGTATTAGTTTCACATTTAGAGAATATTAACCCAACAACCGCTTTTGTAAAACGGTTTGGGGTACTCGACCCGGCAGAACTGGCGACCTTCCTAATTACACCATAACATCTAAACACCGTTTAGGCCGCGACGCTAAGGGATACCCGTAATTTATTATACAGTTTCGCTTACGAAATTCAATATCAAGGGTCTGAATCTCCCCTGAGTATTAATAGTAGGAACTGAACGTCATCGGCACCATTTAAATTATTATCAAAACTATCGGCTTACTTCGGCCTCTCGTCCTCTCGGCCTAATTGCGTCGACGAGCCAATCGGACTCGTCGAAGCAAACGGTCCCCACTAAAGTTATCACAGTGTTAATACAACTTGAGACGTTACTAACACAAAGGACGCTTTACGAGGGGCTGAGACAATAAAACCAGTGTAAAAGTCGGCTAACCGCTCCTCTCGCCCTCCCCGGGAAAATATCTTAGCCCTCTCCACTTTTATGAGTTGCTTAAGTCGTGCTTTGCCGTTTTTTAAAATAGTCTCCCGGAGTTAAGCCGAAAACTTTGGTGCTCAACATATTGAAATAGAAGATGTTTTACTTCGAGCGTATGGGTAGTTTTCCTGGGGGATATATCTACACTTTTGTTGCATTCGGGGCTGGTGCGTACGTGTCGTGTTTGACGCTCGTAAGTAATAGTGTGAGTGGCAGGCGGCACTAACGGCCGTAATGAGAAAACTTGGCCGGCTGAGGAGAATGCAGCCAGTAGTTACTCGCAGCGGACGAGTCTACGCGGACCGGCGGCGGCGAGCGCACGTTCAGTTCTCACAATGAGTTCTATTAGAATGAATGCCTGCGCCTACATACATTATGAACTCAACAGCCAAGGTGCTTCAATATTTAAGTACTTTTAAACTTCAGTTCTCAAACACAGTCCAGCAAATTGGCAGTTCTCTAGCAAAGAATATAAAACTAAGTTCGCAATTTAAAAACAAACTCGAACATAATTACTCAAATGCAGTCTCATCAGAACTACTAATTAAACCAACTTGCAAGTAAACAACAAAGTTTAAAAATAGGTATATTCTCATTAATGGCTATTTAAATGAAAATCTTGCCAGTGCACGGTAAAGTGTTGAACTGCTGAAATAAACTTTTAATTTGATCTCGGGAATTCAAATGTCCTTGACTTGGGAGTGCCTAAGTTAGCACGCTTTGGTGCACTCCTGTCTAGAGTCCTCGCTTTTACAATCTACTACCTATAAACAGCTGCAAAAGCTGTAAACTACACGTAGACTAACAAGATATGTTAGTTCTTTAAAAGTGAAACACTTAAAAGTTCGCTGATGACCACTATCACTTTAAATGCAAATAAGGATATCTTGGAAAATCTTAATGGCGCTACATCAGTAGAACTGCAGTCGTTTATAAGTCTTTCAGGAATCGTGACAACAAAGAAACCATGGCAGCAAAGCATTATCCCTGAACTTATCCAGCACATGCAATAGTAACACCATTAATACTGCTCTTTATCAACTTTATGTTACTTTTACACCATTCTAGCTTGCACATGTTTATAACAAAATGTTAACAACTTTGTAGCAAGGTGCTAAATATATACATATTTATAGAAAAGATAGAAAAAAATACTGCGGCAGCTTTTATTGATGATAGCATTAAGTAATTAAACACCTCAATGACGTCAACGTTTCATAATTATGATTAATACACCCAATTGACCCTCACCAATCAAAGTGGGGCGCCGCTAATCGAAGCTGCGAATCAATTTAATCAAAGGGCCATCGATTTAAAGCAGATAAACGCCGACCATCGCCGATTAGCAGCCTGCTCGCGCCCTAATGCTCGCGGAGCTGGCTAACAAATTTTAATATCACCGAGCAACACACCTGCCGATAGTTGCACGCCCCAGCGATATTGATTTTGCAATCAAAGCCCCGTTAGAGAACCACGCCACTTCCCCGTGATTATAACTAGATTTATTAATATATAACCCGTAACACTCTATCGAACAATTCCCAACATAGGAAATACATTTTTTAAACAAATATTCCCACATCGCTTCATGCGCTACCACATTTTTATGTAGCTCAAGTTACTAACAGACTCCTAACTAGGATTTCCTGTCCTATAAAAAGCCACCGCAACTCGGTCCAGTGCGAATAAAAAGTAAGCTAGTTCATTAAAGCACAAAATAAAGTCACCTATGTGGAAAACGACGAGTCTATTTTATGTCCTCCTATTACTTTAATGTCTAACGTTAACTAAAGAACAGGAGAAACGTCACGTCGTTACGTTCACAATGCAGAATGTTGCCACAAAATATCTTTCCTTCAGATACGCCCTCGCGACGACGGCTTACGGTAGGTAAAGAATAAAAAAGGAACTTTAGCGAACAAAACGTCTACACAATTCCATTTTCTCTTTCACCAACAGAGCGAGTCTTAGTGAATCAGGCTCCTGTATGGGCGCCTTTATAAACGCAATAATGAGGAGTGCTAAGGCGGTATTCAGGCGTGCGCCCTAACGAGAGGTGCCGATGAATCGCCCATGAGCCGAGCACAAAACTTGCCACTTGGGGCGGTAATGGCGAGCAGGGAAGGCCGCCGCACGCGCCTCGCCGCCGCCTCGCCACCGCCTCAGCACCGACTCGACGCCTCGCCAAAGGGCTTTTAGCGAGCACCAACTTGCTTTCGCTTTGACTTTCATCGCTGAGCGAGGATTAGGCGTGCCCTGGCGCGATTGGATGCGGCCCACGGATGAATAGTCAATGAATTTAGGCCAAGCAACGGCAGCGCAAATTAAAAGCGTACTTGTTTACATTTAACTCCATTCAAAAAAAGTGTTTGCACTGAATCGTGCTGGGAAAAGTGAATGCTGACGGAATCGTGACTCATGTCATAAACTGGACTACCTCAATTGAACCGTTGTTCAATAAAGCGTTTAATTCCAGTGAACTCAACATGTTTTCATTGCTTTCATTCAGTGTATAACAATAAAGCTTGCCTTTATTCCCGAGAGCTTTCAAGAATAGAAGTTTGCATCTGTAGGTACGGGATTTCCGCGGTGTTTGCCGCAAGTCTACGGATAGCGCGCGGTACACGTTTAGAAACTCCAACTTTGACTTTCGTAGACAGGAATAAAAAACAACAGTCATGAATTGTTTGACTGTTATTAAAACTTTTCCTTTGAGAAATGTTCTCTATAATAAAATTAAAGTTACCGTTTGCATTAAAAGTTATATTTAGATAGACGAGGAGGTTCTGGGATCTGAGAGGGAGTTGCAAACGACGTGCTTACGTGAGAGATATCGAGCGATCTCTTACTAAGCCCGCAAAATGGTCTCGGCCTAAATGAAGTCGCGACGCGACGCTCATCTAAAGCATACTGCGAAATTAGTCAATCCTATCGCAGCCATCTTTAACGGAGTCGGTGAGGCTGAATAATGAAATAGCTCGTTGAGACGGTGGCTCGACGGTATCGACACTGTGGCCCATTGGAACGCGATCGCGCGGCCGGGCATAAGCGAAAATCCCACGGATTCCGTGTAAGATATCTTCCTCCTCTTTTAGGGTTATTAAGTGAAGTGGGTTTTAGGAAAATGAGCCGGCAAATAAATCTACTCTCCCTTAGAACGGAAAAATCTGTGTTCTTCGTAAATAAGGAATGCTCATGAAATAAATTAGACAGGCTCATATATTGTCTTCATCGGGGCGGTGGGAAGCATTCCTGACAGATAAAAATCCGCGCTCGTACGGCTCGATTGCCAATAAGGCGAATGGGTGTGGAACAGTTATCGTTGATAAAACCGTTGTTCTTCGTTTAAACGAAAGGAAGTCGAACGGTAATATTGTGATTGTAAATTTAAAATTGGATTTCTGATACAATAAAGCAACGTGCTGAGATAGAGCGCGGAGCACACCAGCCGACGTCGCTACCGGGTATTGTTTTAAACTTATAATCTTCCCGATCGTGGATCAATTTTTAATTATTAAATATCTTAATGTAGCGGATTGTTTGTTGTTATACTTTAGGTACTTACGGATTTGTTCAAACGGATTTACTAGAGAGCTTTTCAACATTGAGAATTTCAGATGTTCTAGCTTAAAATTATTTTAATTTACGTCATGTACACAGACAAGTAATAACATTGCAAATGGCTTCAAACAGGCAAGGGTTTTGAGTTACTTACCTATCAAATAATAATCTGAGTTCGTAATGCTGAAACATTAATTGAGCCTAAAATACTTCGTAATAATGAAAATCCATTTGATGTTGTAGTAGGGCATTTACTATTATGCTAACTTTTATTTTAATGAACATGATTATTAATGCGAGTTCTTTGATAAACAATAACACAGACATGTTTCATAAATCTTTTGACTACTTTGCCTACTTTGAAAACTAGGCCGGAGAGAGAATAATTAAAAAGCTACGAAAAAAGTTTTCAAACAAAAATTCGGGCCTTACACCGAATATCATCTCCCAATCTCCGCAAACTGACATATTCATTCCTTTCCTCCGGTTTTATTAAAGGCGAATACAAAACGCGGCGGCCTCGCCCGAGCGGGCACAAAGCCCGATGCACACCCAGGAGCTAAGCTTACCCGGGACTCCGCAAGCGTAACTTGCAACAAAATCCCGCGTTCACGTTTCCATCCCGTATTGCAGTGTATGGAGGATCCCCTTTAACGTATTCCGCGTTGCAACCGAGACGGCGGGGTTAGGGCGCGCGGTGACGGTAATGCGTTTTATGAATGAATGAACGAATGAATGGGAGGATTTCACTTCCAACTAACCGTTGGTTTGAGCAAAAGCGCAGCCGACGCACCGGTAAGATTTTTACGGCTTTGACTTGGGCTTCCGCATTTGGTTTGAAACGATAAATTTTGAATAGTTTTGCTGTAATGTCGTCGCCTGGAAAATCGCTGTAACACAAATATTGGCTCAATTTCATAGTCGACGTGTCGTAGTGAGTACCGTTGCAGTTTATTACGGTGCATAAAGTTTGGAGCGAGAGAATACGACACTTGACTTGAGACAGCATAAAGACGACGAGGTGATTTAGTGAGCATGTCTCGAGGACGGCATTCTTGGATTAAATGACTAGCGCACATAAATTTCCCCTAATCCTCTACTACTACACGTCACTCAAAATTGACTCTTGTAATAAAACCCTTTCGCACAATGGACGCTTCAATGTTGTCGCTAACTTGATCTAGAGACAAAAGGCAGACTTGAATGCTGATAGGGATCTAGGCGGAGACTGTGCCCTATATCTTACTCACATGAGTACGATATAGGGCATAGTTACCGCCTTCAAATAAACGTACCTAGTTACTTACCTCGTCAGCAAAATTTTACTGATGACAATAATTCTGAATATAAATACTCCAACGTCAACATCCGAACTTGTATGAAATTTGTAACCTTTAACAAGTCTATTTATAAGTCACCTTTACACAAAGTAGACATAACAATATAGTTTTATAGTGCATCACTATAATTGCTTCAAAGAAGTGTGAAATCGACCTACCCAGTGGGGCGCACCCTGGCCAGGCTAGGTATTTATTAATGAATGCGCCTGCAAACGGTCGGCGACACTCAAAGGACAGATGATTCGATTAATTCAATTTTCCGACTGGACGCTTTGATTGGGAGTGCAACAAGACCGAAACTGTTTTCTATCAACCCACTTTGATTGTGTGTCGTTGGCCTTAGATAAAAGCAATAAGGTTCAGTGACCATTGTGCGATTCAGATTTGTGCGTTTTACTATTTCGCATTGTGCGACTATGCGACTATGTATATCTTGCATGTAGCGTTATAGTATTCATATTTTGACGTAAAGATTTCTATTTCTGGGAATCGGAAAAATGTCTACTTATTGAAGTCGACTACATAGACTTTAGTTTCTTTGAAATCAAAATTGATGAAGATGTTTAACTGATACCAACATCTGTTTTTCACTTGTAGCGGTATCTACGACGCCACATGCGAACAACGAGTCATATTGACGTCACGCAAAATCCTGCAACTCGCAAGCAGAGTTTGCCGCGCAAGTAGCATCAACGGCCCGACATGAATCATCGGGCAGTTGCCCGCCAGACACAACACCTGTCTGGTCGGAGGATCCTCCCTATTCTATAGAGTAAGAGTGAAATTTACACCCTGTTCCTCATACCTCTATAAACTATTAAGTACACATTAATTAATTTTCAAACTTACGCTGTTTACTACCTATCTTGTGTCATTGTCCTTGAAACCATACGCTCCACAGCACTCAATGTTTTGCTACACCTGTGTGTACTCAGAACATAATGGCATGTACCAATCTCCAAATGGTACCAAAATGAGGTGTGATAATATAAAGCAATTTATTACCACATAAGTACCATTAGGACCGGTACACACGACTTATTTGTACTTAAAGTTTTATAACACGTACATAAAATGCCCTTCACGTAGGCACGGCTTTCTGCATATATGTAGTAAAGAACAATATCTTATTGTTATGGCCTGACTAACTGTCGGAGAATTTAAACCTTAAACACATTATACATAATTTTATTAAATACTAGCTGTGCCCCACGGTTTCACCTGCATAAGTCTCGATCCTGTGGGAATATAGGGATTAAAAGTATCCTATGGCCTAACCCAGGTCTAGGTCTACCTATGCGCAAAATTTCGTTTTAGTCTGAAAGCGTAACAAACATACAAAAAGTCAAATTTTTCTCTGTACTATTAGTTTAGATTCAGCCGTAACATCAGCATCACCATCAGAGGCTTTTTAGGTTATAACTTTTAAATGAACGGAAGCTTGTGATTTCATTGAGGATTTTTCCATGCAAATCGGATAAGATTTAAGCTGAAATTGACTGAGCGTAGGTACAGTTTTGGCTTCCTCCGCTAATGTATGTGCCCTACTCATTTTTAAGCTCAATAAGTATCATTCGTAGCTTAAAGTATACCTCATCGTAATTTTTCTCACATAATAATACACTAACGGTAAATCTTCAAACCAACAATAAAAAATCCTCATAATAGCCCCACATTTTCTAAGGTCACACTAAACTTTCTCGAAACTGTCCCATATAATATTCGCATAAGAATGTAACCTTAGCAATTTCACGGAAAAAAACTAAACTTGTTCCTATTTTCTATGAAAACTTCTAACAACACATCTAAATTCCTGAGTCGCGCATGCGTCCTGCAAGTGGCGATTATAAAAACATCGGCTGCGCAAGCACATACACCGTTAGGTACTAAGTAGGTAGGGGTATCGCATTATATTATGTGACATTCTTGAGATTCTTTGTATGATAATGGAAATATAGGGAACTTTTATAAAATAAGTAGTTGAATTTAAATTGAAGTTTAAAACTTTGGGGTGCATCAAAAGCTTGCACTAGGCTTGCACGATACCCAGATAGATATATTTATAAAGTACGTCCGGAATCCCTTGGGCACTGAAATGAAATTGTTTATTCTGTAAATAGAATATCGGAATCACTTTTATACGTCATACTATAAAATAAAAAAATAAGCTAGATGATGTCGGCGTTTTTTATCTGACTAGTCTGCGAAAAAAGGCTGAAACAAACTCAGAGGTCAGACTCTTTTAAATTCCGGAGATAAATCTTGGTCAGATCATGTGAATACCATGTAGATTGATGTCTGAAATGGTCTTTTGAGGAAAGTACCACACAGATTTGAGTGACTGACCATCCAACCCCGTTAACAGGCAATTTTTATCAAGTCTCGCTGAAGTCTAACCCGTAACTAGGTATATTCGGGTCATAAACAATGGCAACAAAAAAGTAACACCCGAAGTTACACCTATTCAGATAATAAGATGCAAAACTAACAAGACCAGACGCGGGTCGAAGAACGAACGCGGAAACATAAAACAAAACACCAACTATGTTTAAAAAGTAAAAACCCAGGACTAGACTACAGCGGACATTATATTTTACTATGAGTGACGATAACTCAGGATTGAAAGACGGCAGCCCTACGGTAACTCGACTATAGGCCGTTTTACAACCTGTCTCGGTGACAGCTGCTTCCTTTCCATTTACTTGTGATAGACGAGCGAAATGTAACAAAACGGTTGCGTGCGAACAAAAAGAACGTTGAAGAAATTCAGCGGAATATTAAAATATTTGGTAGTTTGATCGTGCAATTAGTCCCGTGTCTGATAGACTGAAAAAAATTAGCTTTCATCTCAGGATGTTCAAAATATTGTTGGATTTAACTTAGGTATATATAAAAAGAGCAGCGGTGGTCCAGTGGCAACGGCCCCGATTTGAGAGTTGTAGGTTGCAGTGTCGAACCCCGACAGGCGCTTTACTTTAAGTAAAGTATTTCATCACCACTGCTCCCAAAACGGTGAAGGAAAACATCGTGAGGAATCCGGCATTTCCTAGGACCACAAAATTCGAAGACGTGATCAACCCGCACTGGGCCCGCGTGGTGGATTACGGCCCACTCCCTCTCACAGAGAGGAGGCCTGTATCCCAGCAGTGAGAACGCTATAGGCTGACTATACCTAAAATAGACAGAAGGCGATAAAACCCAGGAGTTTTGTTTAGTCAACAGCGATGGACTGGCTTTAAAGGAGCTTAAATCACAAAGCGAGCCGAAAATTGTTTGTAAAAGTCTCATTCTTCGCAGAATATGTTACATAAAAACTTAATATTCAATGGCAACCACGAGTTCAAGAGTCAGAAACATAAAGTTTAGATGATGTTAGCAATTAAGATTACAGCCCATATAAGAATCATAACGGTGCACTTAAGTACTATAGTTAACTGCGTTGAATCATCTCATGATTTCATAGAAATCGGAAGGCGGATTAAATTGTTCAACTACCTTCAAAATTTGAAAGTCATAACAAAATAAATTAAAGTCTACAGCGTATCCGACGATATAGAAAGGAATTCCTGGAACGATATTCGTGGTCCATACAAAACGTCTTATTATAATGGGCACAATCACAATATTATTCGAATTTGAATGCATAAGATAGATATCGCTCGGGTATTAATAAAGTAAAGGAAAGGACACTAATGATCAGATTAAGATATTATATCAGAATTTTAAAGCAGTATAAAATGAGAGTCACCTCGCGACCCCCGGTAACAACATTAATAAACAAACTTGATTATGTTTATACTTAGATAATTCGAACTTTACTGTTGTCGCACTAACAAGATGACGTGTCTATAACAGTAAAAGTTTTAAGCCAGAGTCTGCTCACGTGTGAAATCGGAACTTGGTTCCCATGATACGATATTAAACGTCAAAACTACATGCATATAGGCGATTCTGAACGGTCTCCCACGAAACGTTATGGCCTACCTCAGTGGCGGAGTTGGCCGTTATTCGAGGATATCTATGCTCTGTTACACAATATAGCGTATCGAATGTCGCTGTGACCGACTCTCGTACTCAAAAATGTAGACTGACGTGGGCTTATGGACCGTGAAACCGCGGTTTTTCGGACCGTGTGAAGATAGGTAGGTACCCAAAAATAGACAACATAAAAACAAAAAAACTACCAACTATAAACCCGACGTTTAACACGAAGTAGGTAGGTACTTTCAGTTTAAAATGTCAGCTTTTCAGAGGAACTTTGTGCAACTTTTAATTGAACTGAAAATATGAAAGACTCGGTAAACTAATTAATTTTTAAAGTATTCTGTACTGTATAAAACTTATTGACCTCATTTTAAAATCAAAGTGTTCAGAGTTAAGAATCTTTAAATACCGTTAATTAAAAACTTTAGTGCAGGGAATGAATCGATAGTTTCCTTTATCTATTCATGTTTTACAAGAGAAATTTTCGATTAAAAAGAAAGGGCAAGTTCTGAATATCTTATCGTGTAACCAAGCTCTTCGACGTTTTTATACCATAGACTATATGTCGTCACAATAGTACCTACATAGATTAGTTTTCTTTCAAAAGTTCCAAATTCAAGATTATCAAAACCATGGGAGATACAAGTAGCCCATTGTCACCTAAATAATACATTCAAAGACAGTAAACCAACCCAATCTTGCGGTAAAAAAACCACGAGCGTATTCCGTTCCGTCCAGTCAGTATCAAATGTAGATTAACAAAATTCGAAAAGTTCTCACCGTCGCGCTCCAATGCCCATCAATATAACATCTTCAAAACTTCCATAATTATTTTTCTAGTGAACCAATACAACAATTACACAATTCGACACGTTCCCTGTGATTTGATTCTATATATTACGAGCAGTAAAAACTATTACAAATTCGTTATAATTGTTAAAAATAGTTTAATGGCTCGAATCGGCGTGAAGTGAAAACAAAAATGTTTATCGAAACTGATACGTGGTCGTCAATTTGCGTTTAATTATGGCCGCTTTTAATTATTATGTGCACTTGTGAAGTGCAGGCTATTTGAAGTATTAATTTTTATTGAGCTGTTAATTGGGTAGTGATAGACGATTGATATTTAAAAACTTTGTGAGACTGCTTTGACCTTATTAGGCATGAGCTAAGCATGTGGGTCAGATAGGTACCTATAATGAATGATAGAAACACTTGAGGTTTAGATTAGCTGTGTGCATTTTTTAATGTTCTTGCCAGTAAAAAAAAAAGATAAATTAAAACAATAACCAATCGATTCAAATAATGATTTTCACAGATTTATCAAATGGGATTAATTTCATAGGATACCGTCTCACAAACCACAAAACAGTTTTCGAAACTTATTTATTTTAGCACAAAAGAGGACCGTTACTCGGATAAATAACCTCCGTAAAGGCGTAATCACAGGCAAAAACGAATATAGTTCAATAATAATCGCTTGCTTGAAACGATGAAAAGTATTACCATCCATTTCTCCCTACAGAACATAAACTTTAAAACAAAAACTACACTTCCACTTAGCTCAAACTAGATAAAAGATTCCCCTTATCGGACAGAACACTTGTTTAGGTGTAAACACGATAGAGTAGCAATTACGTGCTCGGAAAATACAACAGTACCTCTACTTTATAAGGCATCAACTAAGCTGGTTTGAATGACTGGTTAAACCAGGGACACAGCCACGGGCATGACTTATGGGCGGTATGGGCCCGTGTGACGTATAGAAAATAAACTAAAAATGGTAAATCAATGATAAAGTTCGGGCCACCCTATCAAGGCGCGGTTAGAAGAAAATTTTTTGGTAAACGACAATACCGCATCACGGCAACAAATAAGGCTTAAAACAGCGATGCGTTTGATGATAATTAAATCGATTGAACACTATAATAAAAGTAATTTTGCAGGTTAAATTAAATTAACAAATAAATTCCACGGCTCAGTAAAATCATTTTCAGGTATTTCTTTAGTTGATAAAATTCCCTTTATTATCATTACATAATATATATTATTATAATTACGTTAAAAATGTTTACGTTTTAAATTTTTTATCATGATACTATTTCATTTTTAAGAAATATTTTTAAATAAGTCTTTTCTTTGAACATTTTGACAATATACTTAATTTTTTTGGCTAGTAATATGTACAGACGCCAACACATCAAGCTCCTACAATCTGTCAAATTTCTTTAATAGATTTTCAACTTTATCGCCCAAGTATAAGGTTCAAAGTTTTTTGGGAAAATTTGACAGGTTCAGGTCGCTTGATGTGCTGGCGTCTATACCAACAATACGCCTAACAGTGCGACAGAAAACTGAGCGTTTTACGGTGTGCTACGTTCGGGCAGCGCCTTAAGCGAGCGTCTCAGTTTTCTCTTTATAGTTCAAACTTGGGCTTTGGGAAGGCTTTGATCTGTGATGACAATCAGCGTCAGCTTCAACCTTTTGTTGTCATCTGACATTATGCTGAGCTGAGACCTTTTTGGCATTAGAAGCATTGTTTGCTTCCTGTATTTTATAGGTTTAAAGTGTTTCTTATTTAATGCCAATAAACGCATTTTAATTTCTTTCTTTATTTATTTTTTGAACGAGAATAGAAATCCGAATCCCTTCAAAATATCCCTCGTTTAACCAGTCGGCCTGTATAAAATAAAACATATCGTTCCTTCAGCCGTGTCCCTATTCGAATTCACGTCAAGTCGTTCGTATTTGTAATTCAAGGCGGGGTCTCGGCAGTACTGTTTCACTCAATGTTACTTACGGCGACGCGCGACGTTCAGTTGTTCAGTTCGGACCGTTTATTGATAATCCGAATAGGCCTTCAGTTCAGACTGAGCGGTCGGTAGTTACAAATTAATTTGTGGGTATTGCGCTGTGTCTATTGAATTCAATAGTAGTGATAGGAGTTATTTTGTGAATGTATTATACAAAATACGGGGTATTCAGTTTTAGGTACCTACAGGCCTAATGGGATATTGTTCAATGTATTCTTGGTAAAGTGTTATTTAGCTGAGTACATTTTCTTTTGGCTCATGTATAACTTATCACCAGATAAAGTAAAATATAACATTAAAAAAAACACTTTTTACTGCCAAAAATACTAAATGATCACCAAAATTAATTTGTATTCTCATTTGCTCGCTCTTGCATCCTATGTCGACGGAAATTCTATTTCTATTATATTTCTGTGTACAGGATTTAAAGTAACCTAACCAAACCTAACCTCGGGGTACCCAGCTAGAACTATTAATTTTAGACTTCATTTTTTGGTGATCATTATATTTAACCCCTTTTCTTTTCTTAGTACCTATAGTCATAATTTTTTCGTAAAAATCTTCAATAACTACTAGACCCAAATGTATGGGACACCTAATATTTTATTCGAGATTATGATGTTGGTCCGTTAGAGAAACTGGTTCAGTTTGTTTGATCCACACCCTTTAATATGACCACACTTTTTTGATACACGCTGTATAAAGCACAAACAATCACATAGATGCCACTTGAATCGCCACTTTTTTATCTTACTAGAATATCATTAAAAACCAAATAATAGTAAATAAAGCGAAAAAATAAAGCTTCTGGAAGCACATCCTCAAAAACCCGAAATAACAGAAAACTCAAACTATATTTCAAAAGTCACAACACTCAAACACAGACAACATAAAAACAATAATACAATAAAAGAATCATAACCGATTCACATCGTTCGTTATCGGATCCAATCAGAGTAATTAAAATAAACGTAATCGTTAGGATAATGGCCGGTAATAGCCCGAGCCGCGGTAAGTCAGTGAAACTGATTACAGAGTACAGACACCGTTGGTTTCCAATAACAGTATAGAACTGTTAATTTGGTATAACATAAATTGGATGGTTTTGGACAGCCCTAGACTTAACTAGAAAGCTATAAAATGAAAACATAAGGATGTGTCGACATATAGTAGTAGCGGTGGAGACAAGTTATCAACTTTTCATGCTTAGATTTTTTTGAGGACTTAAGTAACCACCACAACTCGTGAAAACAGCAGGGTAATTGCATACCACACCATGAGTAGCAATGGGTTTAATTGTGACAGTTGAACAACATTCATTGCGTTATTTACGTTGCTGAGCAGACAATTTTTTCGAACGTATGAAGCAATGGATTAGCAATATCCTTCAAAATTATTTAAATTGTACTCTCAATTTGAATAGTGTGTTACGCAATTAGGGCGCTGGTGACACATAGATATTCGAAGCGTTTATGAAATAAGGCATTTTATTATAAAAACCCATTACCGTAACTGAATATTTTAAGGCCTACGTATGTAGGCATGAGTTTATGTGTATAAACTCATGCTGTCTTCACATGACGGTCGGCAGAAACTCCAGAACGCCACCTTCTACGATCCTAAAGCCTTGTACGAACTAAGCGTTCCAATGTACGTCGGTTACGCGTACGTAGGAACGATAGTCTGTACCTACCTGCAGTAGTTGCAGTACGCGTATACAATTTGCTACTACAACTTGCAACTACATCTGTACGCGTATTCAACATACCTAGATTACGCTTTATTTATTAAAACTTTATGCACAAGTAAAAACTGTACAAAGGTGGACTTAATGCCTTAGGCAAATCTCAATCAATCTGCTTAGCGTTTTCCCAACTATGTTGGGGTTGGCTTCCAGTCTAACCAGATGCAGCTGAGTAATACGATACCCCTTGGTAAGACTGGTTGTCAGACTTTCGAGCTTCTGACGACCCGTACCGACTTTCATAGATCCACGAATGACAGCCGGGACCAATGGCTTAACGTGCTTTCCGAGGCACGGAGGGGTCTTGATTTGTAAAAGGCCAACCCATCCACAAATTAACCGCGGCAAGAGTAACTTAACGTGATTGATCGACCCGTGCGTCTGTTATTATTTGGCCACAAGCCCCTCATCTCTAACAATAGCGTGTCAATAATAACCTAGCCTACTTCTACAGTGGCCCAAAGAAACTGGACCAACCAATTCGGCCCAAGTCGAGATAAATAACCCACTTTTCCTTAACTACAATACTCATAAACTTTATGTTATCATTGTCATAAAAATGCGCTGCTTTCGCTAATTGCTGATGAACTTAATCAAAGTTTATACATTTGGGGTTATTTTTTTGGTAACATACAAATAGTTCGCGTTTCTCCTGTTAGAACCTTTGTTGTAGTATTATGCCTATTATATTGAGCTTTAGTAAGAAACAATTTGTATTTTTAAAAGGTTTAGTCCAGCTTCGCTGTACACCTAAACGGATTACCGTCTTCAAAGCGAGACAGACCCAAAAACGTGTTAGCCTGGAATCTCGCCCCTAATTGCAACATGTATGCAAACCAATTTCGGGGCGAATCTAATTTCGTCATGTATCTACAGGCCACGTAAACCGCTGTGGAGATGACGGACGTGGGCTTCCGTCCGAGATGCTCCTCTTCATTAAGAGAGAGGGGCGGGGCGGGACGGGGCGAGCGATGGCTTTATGGGACAATTTGCATTTACACGAGCTCCGGCACAGATTACGGGCGCACTTATCCGCCTGTCGAAATGAGCCGCTTGCCACCCCACGCCGAACAACCTACGACCAAACAAGCCGTTGTTTATATTCCCTTGTATTTTTCACCCGCCATTTGTTTTGACGGCCTATTTCTAAAACATGAAGGTTTTGAAAACCCCAAAATACTTTACGACGGCCACCGCGGGCACTCTTGATTTTTCACGACCGCTTTTATTGTTGCCTACCCTGACCAATCGGATATACGTAAAACAATCGTTTTCAACGCCCAAACATTGAAGTCGCATTGTGTTTGCGTATAACAATGACAAAAAACCGTCCATATGAACGTATTGTTGCAAAAAGTGGCAGTATTTGCACGAAAATATTCCGCGTATCCAGTAAAAAAGTCCGTTTTAAAACCGAGGACGTGCGCTCGTATAGGTTTTTAGCTTTATACATAGCTGTATAGGAATTAACTGTAAACAACAGAGCACGTTCACTAAATAGCTGTCGCAAAGCTAAAAGGCCTAACAAAGACCAGCCCACAATAGCTGCAAGGCACATATAACTGAATACATCGAAAGCAAATCCCAGTTGACCCACTTACGGAGAACCACCTTTGAATCGCTCTGACAAAAGCATGTCGCTGCAAGAACATTATGTCCGAGCTGCCGTCGAGCCTCAATTTAGAGCCCGCATGGACCTATCTAGAGATCACGCAGAACGATGAAGCAAGCCCTGGAATCTACATACTAAAGGTAACAGGAATCGAATCAAGTATCACGGTACTCGTATCACCTACGAGGTAAATGTTGAAGCTATTACTGCAAACGATAGTGGAAACGAACCATAAAATTTTATCACGAAGTTCTGATTCGAAATAGGTGGCTACTATTAACCTTTGTTACTACAAGTTTGTAACTTGCGAGAAATTGGAGATAGATAATTTGCCTCTTTGAGATACAATATACTTTGGAGAAGTTCAATGTAACTTTATATTAAGATTTGTTTTAAAGTTGCGCTTACTTTGTGAGTAACGCTATTTTATTCGAGACAGACATCTTGTAATTAAATTAACTCTGTTTCATTTAGTAGGTATCTGTTATAATATTAACCGGTTGAATGCCGTAATTACAGAAACAATTATTAAAAAGCCATTGTTTCTCGCGATCCATGTTCTAGGGAGGGTTATTCGAGTTCAAAGGTCTCTTAGATTTTGATTTCTAGACAATACAAAACTGACGTAGCAGCGTCATATTATTTTCCTACCCATGCAGTCTTTAAAATATCTCAGTTCTTGTGCAACTAAAAGACTGTGTTGTATACAGGTAACCTTTTATGCAAAAACGCTGCTAACAAACACCTTGACCTACTCAGCTTTCATTAAAATTCCGCTACATCATCTTGGAAAATAAACAAGGGAAAAAATCTTGCTTCATAACAATTATGGCCGTAGAATGATGAACACACCTCTTCAGAAGCTGATGATATTTTCATGTAATTTTCCCAAAGAGAACACTAGGATTTAAATGACTTTCATGGCTAAAAGATTTAATTAAGTAATTACGTTGTCCGCGGATTCAAGCACCGGACGGAAAAGCTTGCGGTCAAGTTAAATAAATCGCGGACTAATCTGTAAAAGTAGTTTTCATTTCATTCGCCTCGTACTCAGTGAAATTCGCAGAAAAGAAAATGAGAGAGAATTTTTCCATCTACTCATTTTCTTGGCAACACGTACAAATCTATTGAAGAATTGATTCTTCTAAACAAGATGCCTTCTACTAAGGGCTATGTCCAATTTAAACGAACATACCTCATCCAAACGACATTGCTGTGCACATAAATATTCATTGTGGAGTACCCGATAGTCCTATTTGCCGGTCTGTCGCTGTCGCCGTGTGCACACGCCCTTAATCAGCGAGATTGCTGAGTAATCGAGATCAACTAAAGTATGATAATGAAACGCGACGGGGGACCGCGTAGCTTCCGTAGTTACTTTATAATGTTTGCTAACTTTGTTATTATTTTTCTCTTATTTTATTTTCCTCCATAATAAGTAAGTAATTACAACATATGTAAGTTTAGATCATAGGCCTTAAACGTGGGCGATAACGCCCCCTCGTGGGCGTTAAAGACTTTTAGGGGGGCAGTAAAAGGCCCAGAGAAAATTATATGTATATCCTACCTTACCTATAATATTAGACATTTAAAAATAATCGTAGCAACAGGTATTTCAGATCCACGACATATGGTAAGTAAAAAAAATGGGGGGGGGGCTCCAAAAAAAATATTCTCAAAGGGCGGTGGGCAAAATAACGTTGAGAACCTATATATGGTCTAGATATATTATGAAACTGTACAAAGGGTAGTTTTATCGTTGTTCTGTGTTTTAACCGACTTCAAAAAAGGAGGAGGTTCTCAATTTGGTTGTTTTTTTTTTTTGTACGAGCAAAAAATAGGCGAATTGAAGGAAAGAGGGAGAGCCCTGTGTCGGCGAGCGGCGCGGGCGGTAGTTTTCAAACTACATGCAAATTATTTTATGTTGTTATAATTTTTATACTACCACTGGCCACTAGCCCTACCCGTGTGCTAAATTAATGTCTTTTTTGTAGCGTCACGCTGTAGATATAGGTATTTACCTACGGTATTTTAATTCTTAATGAGTTAATTGGGCTAACATTTTAGGCATTATAGATATTCACGAAGACGCGCCCCACTTTTCTCACTAATCGATAATGGTTATCGCTTGTTAATTCCGCAAGTGTTTTAGATTTTTGATAGGTACACACTAATTACCCACTAATAAGTAATTACTGCGTATCGACAAAACTAAAACACTAGCGGAATGTTGCACACTTGTACTGTATGTGATTAGGAAGAAGAGTGGATCTTCGTGGATGGCGCTATCTGTACGAGAAAATAGATCTAGTTTTAACTTTGTTTAGGTATACACTAAGCTTGCAACAACATAAAAAAAAAACTGTTTTGTACCTATTTTTATGGAACTTATTTCTTTTCTTGCTTAAACCTATTTCAGACATAGCTTTAATAAAAAAAAAACAATTTTCTATTGATTTTATTATGACGTGTACACACGGCTACACATCAAGCTATACATTTCCAGTTTTAGCTGACCTCGCATTCTATAGTTTTTCATACAATCAGAAGTCAACTTATACTGGTTATGTATAGCTTGATGTGTAGCCGTGTGTACAAGTCTGTTAACTAAAAATTACCTACAGTTTTAACCCTTACTTTTTCATAGACTTTGTTTGTCAACCTTTGTTAACGGTGTTGGTTTAGCCAGGACATTAGTGCGCCAATGCTGCAAATAGCATCGATTTTAACAAAAAACTGTCATGTCTTTATTTTATCTTGAGTTAATAAAGCTTGACTTTTAATTACCTGCATACAAGTGCTAGAAGTGTGTGTCCCTATTGGTCAGGATAACATTATCAATCAAGGTGACACACCGTTACCGTGAAAGGTCAGCACTACTCGTAATTTTAAGAACGTTTACAGTCAGAAGGCCAATTCTCGTCATTTAAAACGTTCAAAATCTAGTCGCAGTCTCATCTCGGCGACAAAAAAACGTCAAAAACTGGTCAAAATGTAGGGGAAATTAGAAGTATTTTTGACAGATTGAGACTGAGATCTGGGGGCCTAAAAAGGCCACTTTGGCAGAATCATAAAAGGATAACATTATTAATCATAATGAAAGTCGTAAAATGGTCACAAACTGACAATTCATAATATTATTTGACATTAAAGCTATTCATATTTTGTGGACCATTTTACGAATCTCCATACAAAACTGTCAAACAGATGAATTGCGTGATATGAAATTGTACGCAAATAATAATATGAATTGTCAGTTTGTGACCATTTTACGACTTTTATTATGATTCATAATGTTATCCTTTTATGATTCCGCCAAAGTGGCCTTTTTAGGCCCCCAGACTGTGAACGTTCTTAAAATTACGAGAATTGCCCCTCAGATCTGTCTCAATCTGTCAAAAACACCTCCAATTTCCCTACATTTTTGACAAGTTTTTGACATTTTTTGGTCGCCGAGATGAGACTGCGACTACATTTTGAACGAGAATTGGCCTTCTGGTGGATAGAAAAACATAGCTTTTAATAGTATCATAATTTTACAGTCAGGGTTTTATGTTGTAAAATTCCCTCTTTCATAATTTCTATGAATGAAAAATTTTCCAAGACTTTACTCCGACCTAGATATCTGTTAACTTTATTTTCCTAGTAAGTCCACAGACGCCTGATTACTAAAAACCTAACCTAATTAAGTCCTTAAACGCCAAGCTAAACTCTCTCTAATCAGTACACTGGCGGCCGGCAATTTTCGACGAATCCCCGACGTACAACGCCACTGTACATTTGGGGGCGACCATACGTGTGATTGACACATTGGAAATACGCGTCATTCAAACCACGCTTTAAATCTGTCTGAAAGCGAGTGTCGTTGAAAAATGATTGGTCATATATTTCGAACGGCAGTGTACGGAACAAACATGGCCCGTTGAATGCCCATAAAGAAATAAAAGGAAAAGTATACGCTGTATCTTTATTATAATAGTTATTTTACTAATAGTAATTTATTAAGGCCAATTGACTGGGTTTGTCGTGATGCGTTGTATTGTTGAACGAGGTAATCTATTGCGAGCTTTAATTTTTGACAGACACATAAAAGTTCTTTTTTTATGTTTCTTTTTTTTATGACGGCAATATTATGTGTGTTGAGAATTTGAATTGAAGAGAGATCTGAAGAAACTTATAGCGCTCCTTCCTCTTTCTACTTATAAAAACTTTTCTTAGAGTTTGCGTACCATTTTACAAAGTAAAGGGTAACGTTTTTGCTGACACGCATTACTTAAGGGGGAAGCGCTAAGGTAGCCCGCGAAATTCAAATTTTCTTATGTTTCTTTGCAATTTTCTGGTCAGTATTAAGTTGTACGTTGATTAAAATTTGATTCGCGATCGTAAAAAATAATATGTATTTACAGAATTATAAAATCATTAGAATCAGCATACGACTTTTGACAGGCCTGATGGTCTAGTGGTTAGTGACCCTGACTGCTATGCCGGAGGTCGTGGGTTCGATTCCCACCCAGGACAAATATTTGTGTGATGAGCACGATCGTTTGTT
The DNA here is from genome assembly GCA_945859645.1 of Amphipoea oculea. Classification (NCBI taxonomy): domain Eukaryota; kingdom Metazoa; phylum Arthropoda; class Insecta; order Lepidoptera; family Noctuidae; genus Amphipoea; species Amphipoea oculea. The sequence continues at coordinate 17,701,298 of OX243862.1, forward strand.
CTGTGTCTGGGTGTAATTTATGTATAATATGTATGTATTTAGAAATATATAAGTATGTTTATCAGTTGTCTAGTACCCATAACACAAGCTCTGCTTAGCTTGGGACTAGATGGCGTTGTGTGATAGTTGTGGAATATTATTATTACCTATAACTTGTTAAGTTAGTAAATAGTCGTTCAGTAGGATTTGGTCTTAGAGAGTTGTGTTGATGTCTTTTTTTTTAATTTAATTCTGTAAATACATATTTGTTACGGTCGCGAATCATATTTTAATCAACTTACAACTTAATACTGTCCAGCAAATTGCAAAAAACGTACAAAAAAATGAATTTCTCGAGCTACCCTGGCGCTTTCGCCTTAACATAGCTTATTTTACAAGGCTTTCAAAAGAGCTTAAAACATAATAATAGGTTGGTCGGTACCTATAGGGGCGCAATAACAAAAAAGTACTAAAGAAAAGCAGTAAGAAAATATCTAATTGTCCGCAAACCCGCACAAACCCAGTATTATTCCAGCAATTACGAAGTCTAAAACTTATTACTAAATAACAACACTAGCACGACACATGTTATATACTCAACAAAAAAGTAAATAAAAGAGCATCGTGACAAATAAGGCTAAGTCCACACCGCACGACAAACTGTTGCGACTGAGAAACGAAACAGTTTTTCAATTCCGCCACAAATGGCGTAACATTTACAAAGCTTTAAGCTTAGAGGGAACACAAATGGCCGCGGCGCAGGTGTTGCTTTATTGAAAAAAAGATACAAATTACCCCTTTCTACGCAATTTGATGGCGGATTGATGCCTTCACAAGCAGAAGTTGGTAAACGGTCTGCAGATTGTTTCTTGTTTTGTATTTTTCACTTTTTCTGTTCAAAGTCTTTGGGATTGCTTGCATAAACATTTTATGTTGTTTACTGAAAAAGCTTGTTAGCAATGAGATTTTCTTTTACTTTGACGATTTGTTTTACTGCAGCTATTGTTATAAAAGATGATATTTTTTTCTTATTATTTACAGAATAATTTAAATCGAATGTTTTAGTCTAATGTGCTTACCTAATGGTGTGCAGGGCTTGATGTTATAACGCGGCGATACTTGAGATCATGAGCTCAAAGTAAACTCGGAAAATCCTGAAACAAAAGAAACAGTTTTGTAAATAAAAGCGTTCATTTACATCTGTAATGCACTTAACCCACAAACTTTATTATCTTTCCGGATAACCGTTACATTATAAAGCATCGATAAAGAAGTTCCTCCCTTAGGGCCCTATATAAACAGACCTTCATAAACAAGCAATAACTTTTATACATCCCCATAATTCGTTTTCTTTCCCATTTCTTTGAATATGATAGAAAAGGTCAAGTAAATTATACCTAAAATATCATTTATATTTACTTTTCATAAACTAAATTGGCCAGCAAAGGGCGACACGGAAAGGGACGTAAAAGCATTACGAAAATTAGCCCACGTACACCGAATTTCAAGAGGAAATCGCTGATGAAATAAAACGACATATATCGCAGTGAAATTTCGTTTCTGTCGGGCAAAAGTCAAACGATGCCCGCATCGCGTCGGTCCTCAGCGATAAAACTTCGCCGGGGTAACGTTCAGAATTCCAAAACAAAGCGCACTGAAAAGTCGGCACACAGATGGCGCAGGTGTCCTCGGCGACTCGCACGTCCTCTATTCAAGCGGAAATGTGTGCTTGGACGGCCGGCAGCCGGACGACCGGACCGGGCCGGCGGCGGCCGCCTGACCGGTCGCGCCCGGCGCCCGCCACGCTACACCTGAACGCTACAATCCCGCGCCCGCCGGAATTTGAATCGAGTTCACATTTGGTCAATTCTAACAGGAAATTTAGATTCCGTTTTGAGCTATCTTTCTGTTTATTCGCTTGAGGCGCTCTACAAATGCTTTTACATCTTTACTTTTGTTACAGCGCCGAAGCACAGCGCGGCCATAAAAAAGGTTTACGATAACACAGTGAGCTGAGCACAATCAATTTAACAATTCCAAACGGGTTTATATCATAGCCTTAAATTAATGTCGTCAGACAAAGAGCGGACTTGCCGCTTATCGGGGAGAAAGCCGGTTGTCGGCTATCGGTGCGGCCGACTGCATCATGCATCAATCTCCACGGATGTAGGTAAGTACTTAAAGTATCGAGTTTCCGACATAAAATATTTTACAAAAATAAAAACCTGATTTTAATTCTGAAAGGCCATCTCTCATTATCTGAGATTAAGGTTTATTTTTAGCACAGACTGGAGTTCGACAAAGTCAATTTAAAATACACAAGAAGTCTTTATCGGGTAGTCTATCAAATTGACCTCTGATTTTATATCGAGCGCTTACCGCAGCTATTTCATTTCCCCGTTTCGCTGGCCGTGCAGACGGAACATTCTTTTGTTTCTACTAACCGTGCCTCGTTACCAAGATCTTCGTAAACCTTTTGACATTTCGCTAAAAGGTTCATTTCGGCTGATTAATGCTGTAATTCTATCGGTTGAGAACAAAAAGGCACTACAACGTTTGTACGGTTACGGACGCGAGATGAGAGAAATGGTGGGAATTTATCTGGCACGTGTGGAATGGCCGACTGTATCTGTTTTAACACGAGTAGGTACCTTAAAAAATAGTAACCCAATTTAGGCACTGTACATAAATCTATCAAACGCGATTGAGTAAATAAATAGGATTGCTAAATTGATGGGTGAGTGGTTACAAATAGTTTTGCTGCTGTTTGCGGTTTCGAGTGGTTTTAACATCCCTCAATTAGATGTTATATACGTTTAAAATGACATTTAGAATAGTATATAACATCTAATTAGGGTTAGAAATATCATTACCATCAAAATATTTTCCTCGTCGTTGTTTATGTGTTTTACTCGATAAGAAGATAAAAATTACATAAATAATAGTCTAATACATTTTATTCGACGTTAATTATAACACTACAACTTATTATCTGCTACAGGAATTCACCTCATTAACTCTGAAGATAAAAAATAATGGACAGGCACCAGGGACCATCTCATTACAGCGACCTGTTTTATAAAGAAATTATTTTTAATAATAAAATGGCGCCTGCATTACAACCTCTTTGAAGAAAGTATTTGAAAGAAAGTTCTAAAACCAAAAAGTGAACGTTTCAATTTCGTCCCTCGAACGCGTTCGGATACATTTCCCAGCTGACTTTGTTCTGCGACGCCATTGTTATGCAGAACGCTGTAACAAAGTTGTAGATGCATAAATTATGTTATTTTGTCGTTTATTATTACAAGCGTGAAGTTTAGTAGATAGAGTCACTTCGGCTTGTTTACGCAGACATTTGAATGGATGAATAATAAAGTGGGTTCGGAAAAAAATGCTCGAATTGGACAGAAAGGTCGTAATTTTTCCGAGACCACCCGTATTCATGCGGTTAATAGAATCAGGGTAATATGTCCCGCCCGTTACAGCTGCTCCAATCGATAGTAAGATAAGCACACCTTGTTTAGGGGACCATCAGCTACGAGCCTTTATGTCTTTATTACCCAATAACAACGGTATAAATCGCACTGCGGGGTTACTTTGACTGATAGACGTAGGCTGAAATTGAAATATCATTCTCATAAATAAGGTGATTTTTCAATTCAGCTTGTACAAATGAAAAAACCACGAGCAGCTGCTCATCAACATGAGATTATTAAACGGACGAGAAAAAAGGAAAAAGAAATGAAAATATTACTAAGATAACTACTTACAAAGTTATAAAAAAATATTATTCACAAATTTTTCACCAATTCGTTCGGTATGTTTGGTTCATTTGGTTATGTCTCACTAAGTTTAGGTACTAGATATCACCTCATTTCTAATAACTTATTTAATTAATTCCAAATGTTTCTACCCAGTAACGAAATCATGAGTACCTACTGCATAAAAAGAAATAACAAAATTAAAAAATACCAAACATTGTTATTCACATTAATGAAGTTTGCAGAAAGCTAAACAGAGGCAGTTGCCACAAAGGCAGCGTCGAGCGAAGGCTAACAATCTAGCTCATTAGCAGAGGAATATCCTTTTAGGAAAAAAGCATCCTAGATTAATTTGAGTTTTACTTCTGTAATATTTCGTCGCGCCCGTTAACGAGGTAACTCACCGTGCTTAACAAAGTTACATGCTGCAAGTCTTCAGCGCTTTCAAAACCTCCGCGTCGTAGCGATCCTTAATTTTCTTCCAAAACTTTTTAAATTTTACATTGCTTTTAAGATTCGCAACTTGGGTCTCGCGAGAAACTATGTCGATGGTCCTGACATCTTACCAGATGAATTTATTAATGATGTTTTTAATTAAGCTTTTCCATATACAGGCGAAGTTTAAATTATGGATCACGCTTTCTGCGTCTTTGAACTTTTGATTCATATTTCTCAATTAAATATTAAAGTACAAACTTAATTGGCATTGCTTTAGAGACTGGCATTAATTCGTGTATTCTAGGGATAACGAGATTAAAATCTCATAAAATATTAATGCTATTTTCGAGACCGAGAATAACAATGTACAATATTCTCTTGCTGAACCTAAAATCAAGATTATAAAGATAAAGATAAAGATAAAGATCAATTTATTTGCAAAAACATGTGTAGATTATAAACATGGTATAATGTTTATAATCTACACATGTTTTTGCAAATAAATTGATATAAACACTGGACTTCAGTCTAACAATAACCACATACTAGAAGACAGTACCCTACCCAAGATACCCGATGTTTGAAATAATCTGATTATGGAGCATAAGCGTTGAATGTTAGACGAAGCTTATCGAACCCTCTACATTCTCATATACGCAAAAGAAGTTCTTAAACCATAATATCGTGCTTAAATTTTACAGCATGTTTATAGACAGTTATCGCATTGTCCATTGATTGTGGGCAAACATTTTTATTAGGATATATTTTTATAGATTTATCCCGACTGTATTAAGTGTTTTGTATAGCGTGGGAGGCTGTTAAGTTAGCGTGGGCAGTTTATTTATTCACATGCTTTTGTGTACAGCCTTTATGGTTCCTGCATACACTTTTCTATGTATATCTAACAGGTAGTTTTTCATTGATTATATCGTTGATACAGGCCGTTTGTAGCGTCTGGCTTACATTCCTTTCCGTAATGTTAATATAAATATCCATTGGTTTGATATTGCCGTTCAAATTGTATAGTGTGTCTTTATGTGAATATGATTCGGTAGGAGGACATGATATCACCTTTGTGTTATATTTCTTACTATGTTATGTTGCTAGTTTATTATTTGATTCAGAATCTGTATCGATACAAATGTAACTTACATTTCTTAGTAAGATTGTAACAGTTGCGTCATCAGTAAGCGCTGTATTTATAACAAAGACAAAAACTTGTCTTAATTTCGCAATGACTCAACCCCAGTAATGGTTCTTAAAAAAAAAACAACATCAGATCTTCTAAGAACCCATAAGACAAGCTGAGTTCTACGAATAGCCTTATCTTATTAACACTTCTGAATCTCCGGCAATTATGCACCTGTATTCACCATAAACGTTGAGCAACTCTTTTTAAAACCTGTATCAAAGATGTAACGCGGACAGCTGCAGCTTCTCTCAAGCAATGTGATTGCGTGTAACATAACTTGTTTTAACTATTTGACAGGTGTATCGACCATACTTTTTACACGAATGTCTTTTGTGATGTTATTGTTAATTATCTAATGTTTATTGAGTTCCTAGACTTTGAACTGATACGTAAATGAGCACCTGTCTATATTGACGCACGATTCTTATTTTCAAGAGCTGGCGTTGTTGCAATTTGTGTACAAAGAATTTACTTATTCAGCTTTCGTGTTTATTCAAATAGAAACAGGTATTACAAAAAACCTTAACGTTTTTGAGGAAAACGAAGAGTCTAGGTGTTGTCAAGAGTTTCAATTTCAAGGAATTCCAACGAAACAACCTTTCAGTGTAAGATGCTTTTAAGTTTTAATACTAGCTGGCACTGTGCTATTTACAACCTGTTATTAAATATTTTGCTAATAATAAATTAACGTCTACAAACTATTTTAATCAACAATATATCTTTGCCGTCGACATAATATACGTCAATCTTGTGTCTAATTTAACGCACAACATTCGTGCACTCGCTACAAATTCGAGCATTAAAACAGTCACAAATGATCGAGACAGACATACTCGCCGCCATTTAATTTTATTACCTTACAGTCTGACGGCAAACTGCAAACAATTTATAATTTTGTACTACTTACGCTTTCATTTAAAACGTTTATTAATGCACTAACTTATATTACGTTATAGTGGTTGGTTATTGAAATAATTTCTGCTCCATTTGTCATGTTAGGAACTGCCCGAGGCTTTTATAGTTACAAATGTGTTTGTTTTTGAACTGTTATGTAATGAAAACTGGTTGCTTGTTAGGATGAATAATTGACAGTTAGACAAACAGTCTAATCAACAAGTTCAGACATTTGACATTTGTGACGCATGGTGTATGTTGTAATTGAGAAAAAAAAACCGAGTGTGCTTATGACCACACGACTGAAGTGAAACTTCAAACGTATTTGGCTATGAGAGGAAGAGAGAAAGAAAATGTGCGCGCGCACTGCTTTCTCTTGCATATATCCCCCACTCAACTCCCGTTCGCCTCGCCCGTAGCCCGTAGACATGAGTCGTACTTGCAAAATCGAGTACCAGGGCTTCCAAGTACGTCCACCTTAAGAAACCAGGGCCTAAAACCAGGGCTCGAGATACTTTCAAGTATTTTCTATCTGCATCGAAAATTGATCCATAACTTCATACAAATAAGTACAATTACGTAATCAAACAAAAGCCCTGTTGGAAGTAAAAAGTACTTGCATAGGAAATTGACCCGTGAATTCCTATAAATAAGGAGCACAATCGCGTTTACAAATAAACACTTTTACAAACCATTAAAGTAGAAATCCTTGCATACGAAATTGTTCCGTAGACTCTTACCACACCTCGGACACTCCATACAACGCTCGCAAAATAGTTACCTATTACTACTACATAAACAAAAATGACGTTTGTGTATGTGCAAATGTGTGCGTGAAATCTAGTAGCGTAAAAAAAATGGCGCGGAAAGCAATTTGTGTCGGGGAACCGAACGACGACGGCGGCGGCGGCGCTGCCCGCACGTGTGCATTATTATGAAGTGACCATGTAGTTCAATTGTTTATTTATATAGTCGGGTTCGTAATGAAATAAAAACACTAAAATAGTTTAGTTTAAATGACTTGTCCGTAAATAATCGGTTATTAAATCGCATGTTATTAAAAATGCGAAATCTTACAAACAGTTTATGTAAATACGAATTCGGAAAAGCATCACAATATCCAACCATCGTGATTAAAACTCAAATAAAACTTTTCGTGTCAGCAATACAGCGCTGCGGTTCGCGAGCGCCCTTGCTAAAGAGTCGGCGACGAATACCTCGAAGTGCGGGGTGAGGTGCGGTATCTGATATGAGGGCGAAGAAGGGAGTGTCCTTTCTGTACGTAGTACTATTAAGTATTCTGTGCTCTTACTGATAAGGAGCATGATCGCATTTGCGAAAACAAACGCGGTTGTTGAACTATTTGAGTACCTACGTACTCGAGCGTCGAGGCACGACGGAGCGAAATACTTTCAAGTATTTTCTATCTGCATAGAAAATTGATCCATAACTTCATACAGATAAGAAGTACAATCGCGTATTCAAAAGCCCCGTTGGAAGTAAAACTACTTGCATAGGAAATTGATCAATGACTTCCTATAAATAAGGAGCAAAATCGCGTTTACAAATAAATACTTGCAAACCATTAAAGTAAAAAATACTTGCATACGAAATTGTTCCGTAGACTCTTACTGATAAGGAGCATGATCGCATTTGCGAAAACTAACGCGGTTGAGTACCTACGTATTTGAGCGAGTAGCCGTATAAGGTACTTTATAGTCTTGCAAGTATTTTGAGTCGGTACCTGGTGTGCGTACTTGGAAGCAAAAACCTGGTCGAGTAAATACGTACCTTCCCTACTTGCCCGATCACACTTTTCGTAACGCTTACGTCACGCGTTCGCCAGCTTACTCTCCAAGTCAAGTGTGCGTAAAGAAGTTTCACGTAAATAATTTTGACACAACAAAAATCGAATTTGACAATCGCGACTCGTCGACACGTGGTACAGACGCCAGCACGTCAACCTACCCGAAACTATCAAATTTTCCCAATCAACTTTGAACCTTATTCTTTAGTAATAAAGTTGAAAATCTATTAAAGAAATCTGACAGATTGTAGTAGGTTGATGTGCTGGCGTCTGTACTTATTTGCCCTAACCCCGTGTATTGTTTTTTAGAGCCGCAGGCGCGGAGGGGGGCAGCCTTGGCGTGTTTTTTAAGGAATTTTTCACTTTTTGTATGGAAAATATGAAAAATGATTACCTACATGTTGAGTTTTAGGAGTTTATGGGTTTCATAAAGGGGGTCGAAATTTTCATTATTTTTGCGATAGGACGCACCATTTTCGAGATATAAGCAAAAGAAAAAAAACTTAATACGTATTTGGCTATGAGAGGAAGAGAGAAAGAAAACGTACGCGCGCACTGCTTTGTCTTGCTTATATCCCCCACTCAACTCCCGTTCACCTCACCCGATCACACTTTTCGTAACGCGTTCGCCAGTTTACTCCCCAAGTCAAGCGCGCGTAAAGAAGTTTTCCTTCAAAAACATACAAACAGCCGAACATAGTACCTCCCCCTTTTTGTGAAGTCGGTAAAAATTACTTGCATACGAAACTGTTCCGTAGACTCTTACTGATAAGGAGCATGATCGCATTTGCGAAAACTAACGCGGTTGAGTACCTACGTATTTGAGCGAGTAGCCGTAATAGTCTTGCAAGTATTTGGTCGCATATTTATGCGACCGGGACCGGGTTTTTCCACCAGGTATTTCCAGCTATTTTTTACGTACCTTCCCTACTCGCGATCACACGTTTTCGTAACGCATTCGCCAGTTTACTCCCCAAGTCAAGCGCGCCTAAAGAAGTTTCACTTCAAAAATTGCATACAAGACCGTGTGCAGACGTTGTGGTGCTTATCAGCGTTAGTCACCCCGAAGCGGTGAGTTGACATTTAGCCGCGGTGACTTGTAATAACGCGGTAATATTATGTAGACAAGCGTTATACTTGCTCCCTCACTTCGGCAAGTCTACACGCGAGCGGGGGTGACAGTACTGGGGTACTGGTGAGTTCAAAAGTTATTTTTACACATTCCATTGATGTATTCCACGGCTGGATACAATTTATTTTGTATGTGGAAGTGCTTGCAGGCAGGAAGTGCGGCTTTAGAGTGTTTAATATCCAGATTGACAGCTGTCAACATATCCGACACTTGGAACTGTTAATTAAACATTGTTAGGTATATAATTTTTCAGATACTCTGTCATACAATTTAATCATATTTCTTCCTGAAAAACGTTTTTAATTTACCTGACAAAGGTTTTCTCGTAGAAGAATAATCAATCAGAACGTTTTTCACGTTATTTTTTATACCTTAAATAATCCGACCCAACCCCTATTTTGCATAAAAAATATTAAAACGTTGCACAAATAAATATGTGCCTACCATTACTCTACAGGTACATTTTATTATTAATTACATGGAGACTGACGGCATGCGGCGTTATGGCGGGTGAAAAAATGCAAAGTATACCTACATTTAATTTCGACCCTCGTGGCTAGGGGCCCCTACTAATTAATTAGATGCCCACCTGCCGTAAAGCACCCTGTATTGTGGTGAGTTCGTGTTTAAATAAATATCTATTATTGCCGACCGTTATTGGATTAATAGCCGTTTGTGTAAAATAAACTTTAAACACGTGTTATTTGAAATACACTTGAATTTAGCTGAACATTCTGAATTAATTGGATTATTCTATCTGACAGGCATTCGCTTGTAAATGTGAAATGTGGCAAGCAATTTGGCATCAAAGACGAATTGTAATTCAAAAGAACGTGAACGCTAAAATGTTTCTGAAACTTAAGAACAGCTTACAAGCAACAAGGGCAATAAAGAGTATTGAGTTCCAATTCGCTCAAGTAGCAGCCCTGGTACACAAATAAAACAATGCATCATTGCATGTTGTCGCCTATTCCCGGGCCAGGCGGTTGGCGGCTCCCGAGCGATATTTCCTTGAAAAATTGCCGCCGGCGTTGCTCGCTACTCGCTGGATGGGCGAATTTGTAAGTAATATTTATGGGGGCACGAGGCGAAATAATGATATGTATATTATTTGGGCCTCAGCGCGGGCGCCGAGGGAGCGCGGCCTAACAGCAGCATTTGTCAATGCCGCCCAGGTGGGCCACCCGTGATCCTGTTATTACTTTATTTTTTGGTCCATTTCAATAACCTACGCAGCTTCTTATAAATGCTCACGATCGTGCAGGCATTCGATGTTATAGACTCGTGTGTGGTCTGTTGGGCACTCGGGGAACCTACGCATAATAATAATGCATCTAAAGGACCTCTACAAAAATGTAATACTCTAATATTACAGACATATCTACTAGGTACTTAAAACAATTTAAAAGCCATATTTCATTCTAATTAAGAATTCAAAAGGGTCGAGCCTCGAGAGTTGAGACAAGTGGACATATCAATTATAAAAGTTGATATTTTCATCCACTTGCCCTTGCTCCCTTATTCCGACAATTTAATAAATGTCGGATAAGTGAGCATTAATATCCAACAGTCAATGACCGGATCATAACCGAAAATCTTCAGTAAGTCAGTGAGAGAGAGGCTCACCGCTCACGGTGCGCGACGTGAAAAACGACGTCCATTAAGGAAGTGAATACATTTAAAATAATCGGCTTAGCCGTCCGACGTTGACGTATATTCGTACTTATCTCACGGAGATACCGGCACAGATATCCCGACTAATCCCTTACACAAACATCTGAAAAAGACTCGGCACTCCTTGTACGGTTGATCCGTAATTGAATGGGCCGCGAGTAGCTCTTTGACTTGAACAAAAGTGCCCAATAATTTATGCCTATAATCTGACGCGCGGTGCACTCTGTTCGCGTCGCGTTCGTTTTTCGTATCGGACTTTATTTCCTTTGTGGGATTCAGATATTAACTGCACTATGCCGGCGACAGTCACAATATTACCCGCATGCAGGTTCTTTATCCGATTCTTTAGTGGCTGTCACGCCCTCTGGCGCGGATATTTATGTGCTGTTGGATTAAGAAAATATCAACAGGAATTCGACTTAACCACTGAAAGGAAATGCAAAGTTATAAGGAAGATTAAATCGTAAAGATGTTTGTGTCAACATAAATAGACTCGGTAGTCTAAATACAACTCATACCTTGGATCTTTAGAGTAATCAGGATGTCTCCATTAATTTTTAAGGACTTCCTTTGAGTGGCGCCGGGTTTACTTCGAAAACAAGGAAACTTTTAATGGAGTTACAATTCGTTGACCCTCAAACACGGTTTCTGGAACTAAGTTCCGACTTGTGACACCGTTTTGATGACTATCAGATTTACATTTATTCATTAGTTGTTGAAACTTAAAGTTTGAATATCAAAATCTAAGAAAATTATTTAGTAGGTATGTATGTATTTAAGTATCTATAATTTTGGATATGTATATATCTGTGTATCTATTTTAGTGTATTGTATACATAATATTTGCAACGACAGCCCCATTTTATGTCCAGGAAAATCACTGTCCATTCCAAGGTTGCCTGGAAGAGATTGCAGAAAGCGATAAGGCCGCCCGTTGTATATTTTGTAGTGTTTGATGTATTTTTTTTTTCATTTTACTATGTATTTTTGTGGTGTACAATAAAGTATATATAAATAAATAAATAAATAAAATGTTTTAGGTAAAACTTATAAGAAGACAACCAATAATGTACATCCATTATCTACATAATTATGCATTTCTCGTTGAATATAACACATCTAATTACTAGCGAGCAGGCAGTTAGTACAACTATCAGAACATAATTATCGTCCTTACAGCTCCAAGCGGCGACGTCCAAACTACGTAGGATTACACACAATGCAAAATCCATTAATTAATGCAATGTAACCTAAGTATATTGCGGTGTACATGTGGTACAAAATAGTAAACTCAATGAATATTCCCGGGGCGTGCAATCAAACACGACTTATCGATTTCAGAGCTAAAGCTGTAACCGTGTCGCTAATTATACCTATCTACTTATACATAGCAAAGGAATACACAAGACTCGGTGACGATTTTCCGTATCGTAGGCAAGCGTTTCCAGAACTGTAGTGATGTATCGATACGAATTTTTCTCGAATTACCAGGTTATTCGAGTATTTATGATCCGAATTCTGTAATGATCAATTTATCAGAGGAAGAATAACTTTTACATCGTTTCCTGAAATTGCTCTCCCTATTCCTTATTGGTCTATACTCAATTTTTACTTATCAGTAAGTATTGTTAATATCGTTGTTACCCTTTTTTTCGTGAGCACTTGAATATCAAAGTAACGATATCAATAAATCATTCGAACCATCCAAAACTGTTGAATAAAAAATGTATGAACAGTAGTCCAATTTTCGCACAAAGAAATATTACTAGAAATAACTTCATGAAACCGCCGAGCCGTAGGGAGTCTTATAAAAATAATGTAAAAGGTGAGTCCCCGTGACTCTTAACAAGTAGTGAAGTGGCTTCCATCGAAGCGACACGACGGGACATGAATTATTATGAGGATGCGACTATCTGAACTTCAAGTAGTGTTCCGAAGCATATCTCGTCGCCCTACCAACGAGTGTGTACAAATAATTATGACAGTTCTCATAGGAATGGCGCTTGAAGCACCTGTCGAGTACCTCAGGAATTTATAGAGTTCATAATGAGACGCGACTATAAGAATTTATATAAGTTTATTAATGTGTTCTTGATGACCGCGCCTCATCAGTGCGAGGGGAAATTTTCATTTAAGTGTGAAAACTTTTATTGGAGGAGAAAGTTTATTACGATACTAAAGTTACAATGGCTTAATACTTTGCTCACGTGTAATTATTACTAAAAATAAACAGGGACGTTTCAAAGCTTCATTTCGTTGACGGCCATCTTGATGATCATTTGGGCAGCTTGATTAATGTTTATCGCGGTTAGCAGTCAATTAGACGGGCTCTCAACTCAAGTAGTTGCCGATATACACAAATCGTTCAACAGCCGCACTTTCAAAGCGTCCCGTCGCGCGTCGACGTCACAGCGTCATCCCTGCTCCCGCGCACAACATAACGCTTCCTCGGCGCCTGCACATGTAGTCATCCTTTTAAGCCGTCTTCCCGTCGCGTAGACTCTGACGAATTAAGTTATTAACGTTGCCAGCTGCCTCACACAAATCAAAGTGCCTACACCCAAACACTCGAAAAGCACGATCGTCACTCTTCATAGAGTTTACGACCGTTTTATGAGCCCTTTCATATACAACTTTCAGTCGCATCGTTCTTAAGTGAGGACGAAGTGCGATTGTTTCTACGACAGAATAAATTAATGCGGGTGACTCGTAAACGTGTTTATTTTCCGCGCCGGCTCGCGATATCCTCGGTTATTGTTCTTTGAAGTCAGGCGAGAGCTCCATCGTTCGACACCTTTGATGTTCTCGATAGTGTTGACTATCTAATAAAGCTTCAAGTCAGATATTTCATAAATCATTTCCACATTTGTCGACTCGCGCGTAAGTTTGTTTAGGCGGCATTATCACTCGCCTAATGCGCAAATAGCTTTGATGTGCTCCTGTGCAAACGATAGCGGAATTACTGAGCCCAGGAATTGGGAAGGTTTCAGTACGTCGTCAGCAATAATTCCACTTAGCGGCGATGTATTTTGGGCAATATCTTCGGCTGGCATCGTCCTGTCATCGCAGTGTTGGAAACATCGTAAAACAGGGCGCTTATAATAAATTATTAACAGTTTCCACGCGAACGCCGTGTATTTGTCACCCCGGGCGAAGGTGGGTATTAAGATATTGCTTGGTATTCCTGCGGGTCTCATTACAGGCCGGGGCGGGGCCGACACCTCTAATATTTCATCCTTAGCAGGGGCCGCGACGACGCTACTCGACGAAACAGCTTTTTCCAAAACGATACGCGAATATATTTGAGAGCTTTCTCATTTTCATAAAACGCTCTTGTTGAATGTGTTCCTTTTCGTATATTTACTCTTAATTTCATTAAGAGTAAACGTTCCGTGGGAAAAAAAGCGGAGGACCGATTCGCTAAAAAGGTTGTTTTGATGGTAGGTACATTAAGGTAATTGGTGTACGGCTGCGAAACATTTTTATAGCCCATCGCATCGGTCGTTCGGGGCTGCGCTAGGCCAATCATTGTCAATCTTTGCCGCCGGCCGAATTTAATACGGGGGATACAGTGCTAATGGAACGAATTTAAGTATCAGTTAGATAGATTGCTTCTCAAGATTTATAGAACAACAAACAGTCGAACGAATGTATTTAAATTAAAAACCGAAAATTTACAGCCCATTGTCACGTATCTTTAACGGTATTTGCGTTATTTTAATTGGCCATAAGCTAAACTAATATTTATAACTATTAATCATTGGAGCTATTATCGTACCAGCAGAAAAATGCCCGTGGTTCAATTAGATTTGTATAATTGCGACCGCGCCCGCTCGGCGGAGGCTCACAGATCTATTTACTCTCACAATGACCTAATATGAAGTCATCTCGGCGCAATGAATGGAGAGTAATAATTTTCATGTGAGTATTATAAAGAAATGCTATGTCGATGTTATCTCGAGCGCGAGTCGCGTGTGCGAGAGGAAACGAGAGGCGACGTTATTAAAAAAGCACATGTGGCCCGAGATGCGTATCGCAGCGTCTGTTAATTACTTTTGACACGCAGCATATGATTCAATTATCATATGATTTATTCGGAGCGAAGGGTCGCGACTCGCGATGCGCACAGGTTCGCCGTCGCTCGATTTATTTAAGCGTTAACTATCGCATTAATTTCCAAGTATCGCATTCCTGGAGCAGATGGTAAATGGTAGCAAAATCAAGACGGTAGCCGTTTTTTTTGTTGTACAATTTCGTTAACACGCCAACTATTTGTGTGGGCCCGACCAACGCGAAGGTATTCGGAAGATGCGAAATATTTAGACTAATAGCCGTCTTCCGAAATGAGAATAATGGCTCCGAATTGTTACGACTCCGAGGTTACTTGAACATTGATACCAATCTTCAACACCTAAGTATAACAACATAAATTCTGTGATTATCGCATGCCGCATCTAGAAGTCCACGTAGTTCACATAAAAACAGCTTTAATTGCTTAACTCATCCGTCCCGTAACCACATAATTCACATTAAGCCGCTTTCACACTAGAAGATCGCCCCGGCATCGGCATCAGACGCACGAAGCCACTCGGTAATAAATACTAATTACTGGTAAAATAACAAACGATAACATCGCGACCGAAATATTTAACATTATAATGCGGTATCGGTAAAAAAGCAGTCGTTACACATACACAGTAAATCTTGCGTGACGCGTAATGGTCTTATGGAGTTTATTTATCGTCGTCGGTCGTTTCGAGTGAACCGTTTAATAAATATTATCACACTTTAAGTCGTCAACAAACGTGAGAAGATAGCCATTGACCCGGTTCGTGATATTTGTCTCATTTCGGGGATTAAAAGTGATCGCTGTTGAACGACACCGCCTTCTGTTTGTTCAATCTGTCTTCACAATAAACATCGGGGGTTGGTTTACGCGCGTCTTTCGTACGAACATCTCGTATAATTAGAGCTGGTTCTAAATGGCTTTGCTGTTCGAGTGTTCTCCAATGACAAAAGAGGACTTATAACAGCCTGTAAAGAAGGGATCTCTGCCTAATTCAGAAGGCGGTTCAATGACATCTCGAACGGTACAGCGTTTGTCGAAGGTAATGTTTTTTTTTAATTCGTATCCGGTGCTACTTAAAAGCTTTTTAAAGGTTTTAAAGGCAAAAAAGTAGAAAAGAAACTGCACGTGGATTTTGAACAGAAAACGTAAGTGCACTTGATCGGAGCATTCATTCATTTCAAATTAAATCTATCCGACCGGAAACATGTGTCTCACTTGAAATCCGAAATGCCAAACAATATTAACGTCATGGTTCATGAAAAAGTATGCGCTACTGAATAAAAAAATAAACAAACGTAAATAAAAAAGAGTTTATTTCTGAAACAAACACATTTATAACAGCACAACAATGAAGTAACAAAGTCGTTAGTAGGACAACATCTTGGCGGGGTTCCCACATTTGCCACCACATGGCTCGCATTGAAACATATCTCCTACACTGCAGCCTACTTTCAATAAATCCGGATTATCATTTATTTAAGCATACCCAGGCACGAACACCACCTAATGGACTTTAAAAATGTTTTATATTACATTGTCACAAGGTTTATAATTCACTAAACACCGGTAACAAATGTGCAACCGTGGCCGGGTACCGTGCTTTCAGCCCGTAGGAAGTGCGTGTTATTGCAGCTTATGTTTCGTAGTCGCCCGCTGAGATATTCGAAGCACCCGTCCGTTTTTTGTGACAGACCAACCGAGTGCCATAAATAATAGGTAGGGGTTCCCGAACCAAAGAGCTTTGTAATAAATTCGATGCTCTTTTTGGTAGCAAAGGAACGGGCCACGATTGAATTATGGTGATGCGTTAAGCCAGCAAACTCGGCTGGAATTCCACGTTTTTATTTCCTTTACATTTGGCGCTAAGCCCCGCTAGCTGCAGTCGTGTCGTTACATTCATATTCTTCGAAGTCTCTTCTTTGTTCAGTCAATACAATAAGTTTATTTTGCTACACGTACACACTCACTCATCCTGTGCGGAGTCCCGGATCAAGTTACTACTCCCGAGTCGGGACCATTTGAAAAAGACAACACACAGATGGTACCTACATCCGTATTAGCTTTCTCTTAAAACAGAAGACATTTAAATCACATGAGACCCTCGATATTTCCTTCCCTTAGTAAAACAAAGGCATTTTGTCTAAGGCGGTCCGTTCTAAACTAAGATAGATTAGTGTTAGTCGCTGTGGACGACGCGACACAACACGACCGACGCAGACCATGTCGGAGATTTATTCTGTTTACTTGCTTTCAACTATTAAAGTCAACTTAAGTTGACTCAAGCTCGTAGAATATTATATTTTCTAAAAACACATTGAATAAATTAAGCAACCATGATCTTTAAGATACGGCTTGAGATGCGCTTTGAGAATCATATCTCTTTAAGAAATTTTACGCCTGGTCGACGCACATCCGACTGAATTATGAAATCCGTGATATATGTATCAGAGATATTTAAACGACCTTTCACTTTAAGATAGCTGTCAGTGTGTGACGTTGCAAAACTAATACTAGCGACACCTGTCGTGGAATAGCGATTGACATGGTGGTTTACGTTACGCAAAGACGGTTTTTTGTGTTTAGTAAATTAATTGCAGTTTAACAGTTAATTAAAACAAATAAACAAACATACATAATTCACCATATTTTTAATTAAAAACATAGTCGATTGTATTAAGGATAAAAATCGATAATAATCTTATATAGTCTGTGGAAGATTATTCGAGAAACTGTCAGATTGGTTTGGAAAAAAACGGTGTTCCGTGTCCGGTCTTTTACGACCAAGAACACGAGCCTGGGGGCTGTTTGAGAGGGACTTTATATCCTGAGAGGAACGGGATGTGCCCAAATAACCCGATGGGGTTTTAATATAATCCAGTAAGAGCAGAATCCTGTGAGTATTAAACCATTTGCTTTATTCTTGCTGGACAGCCTATAGCCCAGGTCTCTTGCATGTATGTTCTGACACGAGGACGTTGTTACAGGTCTGGCTTGTTATGCTAGCCTTCATTTTGATTGGTGCTATGCGCAGCTAAATTGATGCCTGGATGTTGCGCCGTTGTGTGATGATTTGGAATTCATCAGAGCGCAGGCGGCTTTAAGGTTATCCCTTGCGGTGTGGTCATCCGACGTTCAGGAAGGCCTTACTTAGCCGGTTCCCGGTTATGAGGGAAGTACGCCACTCCAGGTAACGAAAGCGTCACCATCTCGTCCGTAGGCCGCGTTCGCGTGTGCTCACAGGAACCTCCTGTGAGCGAAGCCAAGGACCGACGATCCGTCAACTGACTGAGATCAAAACTGAGAGGTTATTGTGTAAGAGTATAATTTAACCTATGAGAGAGTTAGGCCTTTTGTAAAAAGGCTAGGTGTTAAGACCAGTTGTCGTAAGATATTGTGTCTCGGGTTTGCTTAGCATATTAGTTATTTTCCCCATATGAGCACAGTCCAAATAGGTCGACACATGTACGTGAGCTAGTAAGGTTATTGATCTATTCCCTCGCGGACTCGCCATAGCGACTCTGAGAAACTGCTATTTGTCTCATGCAGGTTTTCACCCATACCACTAGGTACGGAGACTAGTTGTGTGGGTGAATGCCATAGTAGCAGGGAAAGAGGCATTATTTTAGTGGCTCGCCACTTCGTTTGTATGTGTGCCTTAATTATGTTTTAATTCCAATAAACTTGTATTGTGTAAGAAGGTACTTGTTTAATTGAATCTTTCCCTAGCAGAATATACCCTATAAATTTACTTTAGCACGGTGGTGAGTAGTATAGTTCAAATAGAAACCATCATCAGCTTGTTTCCAATTAATTTCTGTAAACTACGCGCGGGCCAGTGTTACAGTTGGCGCCCAACGGTATATAATTATTTAATTGTATAAGGTGAACAGATTGATAACAGTATCTCTCTCTCTCTCAGTTCTCTCAGTCCTTTCAGTTGGCGGATTCTCGTATTAGTTTAAGGCTAGTTTATAAGTTTTAAATATAAAGTGGTCAACGCACCACATTCTAACCATTTCTTTGTTGGACCGGTAAGGTGCAGAGTGTTGATAAAGGTCATTTCCTTATTTGTATGTATGCTCAACTCACAAGTTGAACAAGTTGCATTCTGTTAATTATATTGGGACTATTTATGTACCAAATGTTTGTTTAGTGGTTGATGACTTAATATTACCTATATTTTGAAAGTTTATGTAACATACTAGTTTGCATTTGTGGTAAGGTTTATTTCTTGCAACTCACAGGTACAAGTATTAATTATTACAACTGGAAGATAATTAGTTTACAATAAAAAACATAACAGTTCTTGTTTATGTTCATGTGTTTGTTTCAGTTCATATATTCAGATAAACTGTAAGTATTGCATTTGTATAGTGAAACATTGTATTATAACTCAACAAACCCAATATAAATTTCTGTAACAGTACTAAAATAATTTGGGGGTAAACTTAAAAATTGTAAAGTTTCTATGACGCAGTTCTCAGTAGTGTTCTAGCGGTCTCTTCTTTGTTATAGAGGATTTCAGTAGTAAGATAATAACACTGCAGGCAAGCTTCACTATTATTAATTGGATTGTGCAATACAGGGAGCTGAAATTTGTGTAAATCATTGAACAATAACATTCAACTTTCATTGAAACGAAACACTTGGAATTTTTATGACAACTGGTCGGTCACTTCGATGTTTAACGTTAAAACACTCATCCTTAAACCCAGATTTATAATACAACCGGCATTCCATAAAACAGCATTGTTTATTATCGACGTTCGTTTTCATACATTGGAACTTAACCTATAAAACACATTGACATAATTGACATATGACGTTTGACGTTTAGAAATATTACGGTGCGTTCGGAAACGAGATTGGAGTTATACACGTTTTGCGTTTAGTTTCTTGTTACTTATTTTGCGTAGCATAGCTTTTATTATATCGAAATAATAACGTTACAAATTAAAAATAATAATTATAATAATATTGGATTTAGAGACAGTATATTGACGTATGAGGTTGCGGTTTATGCATTACTTGCGTGCGACTCGTACATTTACTTGTAGTTATTATTTGCTGTTATATAAAAAAAAAAAAATGTTACTGATACCATTACACAACTAGTGATTATGGTAGCCGGAACTTGAATTATGTATGTTCTTCTTGCTCACGGGATTCCTGAAACCGTAATTACCATTTATGAGGTTAAATTCACGGGATCAGAGTTTCATAGGCTACTATAGAAGTTTAACGTACCTCAAGTTCACTATGGGCGCACCACACACTAACATGGGGGAAAGGGACATTTAAACAGCAAAATCAATTTTATCGTCTTAAAAAGAAAAAATATATTATTTATTTAGAATTTTTTTTTTTGCTTATTAATTTTAATATTAATTAATTCCAGAACAAAAAATAGTACCAAATATTCTAAGAAACTAGTTTCAACAGACAGTCTCCAACCACCAGAACCGGTCGAAATGGGTAAATAGATTTTTTTTTTAAAGTGTTTCTGATTATAACAAACTCAACACATCAGAGTCAACACTATTCAAGCCAGACAGGGATATATTTCAGCCTAATTGATATAAATATATATATATATATATATTTTAATAAATACATGGCATGGTTTGCTTTTAGCCATGTTAATTTATATGTTGTAACAGTTTACAATATACTAGCCGTAGTCCGTGTTTTCACGTGTTGTTTTGAGGTCTATTCGAACAACGACGACGAGGCGTAACGTAACTATAATGCTGCACATGGTATTTACATTGTTTTGCTTATTATATTAAATTATGAACGCGAGTTTAGGGTTTTGTTTAAAATTTATACGGGAACTATGCCGTTTTACATGCACACGTTTTGCATGCCTTGCGTTTAGTAACAAACTTATTTTTATGGCTCGGTCCATAACTTTTGTAATCAAGTTTGGTTGGTTTTTCTTATGGAGCGGGTAGTAACTCCTAAAATAGGCCTTGACTGAAGCGGATAGTGACTTCTAAAATAAGCCTTCACGATATTTATAATCAATTCTGCTTGGTTGGTTTTCTTATGGAGCGGGTAGTAACTCCTAAAATAGGCCTTGACTGAAGCGGATAGTGACTTCTAAAATAAGCCTTCACGATATTTATAATCAATCTGCTTGGTTGGTTTGTCTTATGGAGCGGGTAGTAACTCCTAAAATAGGCCTTGACTGAAGCGGATAGTGACTTCTAAAATAAGCCTTCACGATATTTATAATCAATCTGCTTGGTTGGTTTCTCTTATGGAGCGGGTAGTAACTCCTAAAATAGGCCTTGACTGAAGCGGATAGTGACTTCTAAAATAAGCCTACACGTTGTTTATAGCCAAGTTTGCTTGGTTGTATTTTTTTTATGAAGCGGATTGTGACTTCTAAAATAGGCCTTCACTAATTGTTTGTTTTGCCGAGATAGCATTGTTGCTTCGGTGAGACTTTAGATAGCACTAGTGCTTATCTAGTTACGAGCGGCCGGTGACTCTTAAAATAAGCCAAACCACCATTATGTTTTCAGAAGTTTTATTTCTGGGAACGCTGTATACGTCTTGCCTGGTGAGTTATGCACATTGGTTGCCCTATATATGTATCAGCTCGCTGAACATATTCACCAGGAGGATCGTTTAGATTTGTATTAAACAATGCAGAGTTCCACTGGTATACAGACGGAATTCGGGAGTATGCAAGAGGTGGCTTCCTGCGATATGAATGCAGGTTGCTACAGGATTGAAAGAGAGGAAAATTTAGGGATGTATGAAAGAATGGGGGGGGTTATGCCCGGAATGTAGGAAGATTTGTAAGCAGAATAAGTTTCCTGGCAGTTTGGATTTTATAAGGTTGGTCATTTACTTACAGTAGGAGAAATTAAGGAAATTATTTATATTCCATCTTAAAAATTATTACATCTGTCGTTTCAGAATCATCAGATTATAAAGATTTGTACTCTTCCACTGAGCTTTCTATGAGAATTTGTTTACCCACTCCAGTGTTATAACACCGAGGGCGGTGTTGGTTTTTGCGTACACAAAAACCTTATTGTGGGAAGAGGGGCATTGTGACGTTGCAAAACTAATACTAGCGACACCTGTCGTGGAATAGCGATTGACATGGTGGTTTACGTTACGCAAAGACGGTTTTTTGTGTTTAGTAAATTAATTGCAGTTTAACAGTTAATTAAAACAAATAAACAAACATACATAATTCACCATATTTTTAATTAAAAACATAGTCGATTGTATTAAGGATAAAAATCGATAATAATCTTATATAGTCTGTGGAAGATTATTCGAGAAACTGTCAGATTGGTTTGGAAAAAAACGGTGTTCCGTGTCCGGTCTTTTACGACCAAGAACACGAGCCTGGGGGCTGTTTGAGAGGGACTTTATATCCTGAGAGGAACGGGATGTGCCCAAATAACCCGATGGGGTTTTAATATAATCCAGTAAGAGCAGAATCCTGTGAGTATTAAACCATTTGCTTTATTCTTGCTGGACAGCCTATAGCCCAGGTCTCTTGCATGTATGTTCTGACACGAGGACGTTGTTACAGGTCTGGCTTGTTATGCTAGCCTTCATTTTGATTGGTGCTATGCGCAGCTAAATTGATGCCTGGATGTTGCGCCGTTGTGTGATGATTTGGAATTCATCAGAGCGCAGGCGGCTTTAAGGTTATCCCTTGCGGTGTGGTCATCCGACGTTCAGGAAGGCCTTACTTAGCCGGTTCCCGGTTATGAGGGAAGTACGCCACTCCAGGTAACGAAAGCGTCACCATCTCGTCCGTAGGCCGCGTTCGCGTGTGCTCACAGGAACCTCCTGTGAGCGAAGCCAAGGACCGACGATCCGTCAACTGACTGAGATCAAAACTGAGAGGTTATTGTGTAAGAGTATAATTTAACCTATGAGAGAGTTAGGCCTTTTGTAAAAAGGCTAGGTGTTAAGACCAGTTGTCGTAAGATATTGTGTCTCGGGTTTGCTTAGCATATTAGTTATTTTCCCCATATGAGCACAGTCCAAATAGGTCGACACATGTACGTGAGCTAGTAAGGTTATTGATCTATTCCCTCGCGGACTCGCCATAGCGACTCTGAGAAACTGCTATTTGTCTCATGCAGGTTTTCACCCATACCACTAGGTACGGAGACTAGTTGTGTGGGTGAATGCCATAGTAGCAGGGAAAGAGGCATTATTTTAGTGGCTCGCCACTTCGTTTGTATGTGTGCCTTAATTATGTTTTAATTCCAATAAACTTGTATTGTGTAAGAAGGTACTTGTTTAATTGAATCTTTCCCTAGCAGAATATACCCTATAAATTTACTTTAGCACGGTGGTGAGTAGTATAGTTCAAATAGAAACCATCATCAGCTTGTTTCCAATTAATTTCTGTAAACTACGCGCGGGCCAGTGTTACAAGTGTTTGAGTTGTGTTTGTCGTCGGAGAGCTGGGATAGTGTTACAACTGTGGAATCGGTGGCGTGGCGGCCGGCGAGCGGGCCGCGTCGGGCCGCAGCGGCCGCACGTCGCGAGAGCCTCTCAAGTTACCCCCGGATAAGTCAATCATTGGAACGTCCACATTTACCCAAAATAAAACACCGTCCAATGTTACGTGTGGCGCTCGGCGGCATAATGCGGAGCGACAGCCGACATGTTTTGTGCGAGAAAATAAAAATGATGGCGCGCAGACCTAAATAGATCACTATTCGTGCTTTAGCTAAACGCTTTTGTCTATTTTACGACCGGCGTCGCATCTCTCTGTTTTCCTTTTATTTTCGTGTAACGTATTAGTTTTTCCGACGACTATTTCGTGTCTTTCGGAAATTGCTCTGTCACATACGTTTGCGACAAAACGAGCTTCGCCCTTTATTAAAAACGAGTGTTCGTATTTAACAGTTAAACTGTTGAAAAGGAAGTAATTGGACAAGTGTTAGCGTAGTCGAAACCGGCGGCAAGGTCCAATTTCCTGCTCCAGCCGCAGTCTTCGACGAGCAAATAGCTCTTTGCAAATCAAACAAGGGACCGTCTGGCGAATCCACATATCAACTTCGCATTGTTTCTCTCCCATCATTCGGGCTAACCAGAGGCGTTTTCGATTATCCGCCCTCCGGAGAACAAAGCCTGCGACCGCAGAACCAAGTCAATTACATAGTTCAACAACTCAGCCCTTATAACTTTCATGGGCCACCACCGGAATACAGAAAAGGGTATCTGTTTTCAATACACTGGCCGAGCGATGCGATTGACCCTTTCGAGTGTTCGCATTGACTTTTAAATTACTAATCCCGCGGGGGAAAACCAGAAAAAGCGCCTCCGGGTTCGCTTGTTTACACAGTCGAGTGTACTTGCATATCTTCATTAACTGCTGTAACTCCGCGCGCCTGCTTGCTCAACACTCGTGCGCTCGACCGACTTCTACCTGGGAACTCTCATTACGATTCTTTCATTTCTAAACGATACTCGAATTTTGATGACACCATACAATTGATGGCTCTCCGCGTGAATAAATTACCTTATCAATATTAAATTACATAAACAGCGCATTACGCATACATATGCGCACTAATTTGATGTGTATCTTAACAAAACACACGCATAATGAATTTAACATTCTTTCACATCGTTCGAGTTCGGGTGTATGGTGCATAACTCGTTTTCCGGAAATCATTTAACTTGCCAACCGCCATTTTAGATACATATAGAATAGAGAATGCCTTAGGGACTTATTAATGTTTATCTAAACATCAGAATAAGAATGCGTTGGACGGGAGAGTGAGCGGTGCCCGCCCGTGGGGAGCCAGCCAAGCGCGCCCATTCCGACTGCTGCCTGTATAGTAGGTACCGCTTTTTTACTACGTCAGATACAAATATTCTACCCTTTCAACCCGAATGAATTACTTAATTTTCTATATTGGGTCTGCGCCCAACGATACTCGATGTCGAAATAAATTAGCGTTATCCATTGTTATACGGCATAAAGGAAGCGATGCTGTGAATTGTATTTGAGTGGTTATGCGGTTGCTGAACACAGGGTGATATTATTATTTCGGCTAACATTTGCTAATAGCCGAATGTTTTAAATATAAATCAGATAAATTGGGCTTTCTACCGTGAAAACGACTATTCGTTTTAATGATAGCAATAAGAGAAATTGGGAAAGCAACATTGGACAAAGGCGGGCGAGGTTAATTACCGTTATAATGAAGAGCATCATATCAATTAGAAGTTTTATATTGTACCTACTGATGCAATGGCGGCTTATGATCTGAATAAAACATTTAAGATTATTAATGCGAGCGGTACCATCGAGTGTAACACGAGCCCGCCGCTTAAATGTGTTTTCTTTCGCTCCACTGCTTATTAATGAGATGAAATTGTTAATAACGACTACGGACATAAAGTAAAAAATAACGATTAACTGTGTTAAACTAGCGTAACCGATCGGAATTCGGCGCGCCAGTTTTGGTCCGCCATTGTACTCCGAATAATAGAAGTGTTTATGTTTGGGTGGAATTTTTTTGGGCGAAAAGAAGTTTAATAATCACCATGTCTACCTGGCTGCTTAGACCATCCATCACGTGATATAACGAGAAATATTGTCCGTTTTTATTATCCTTCTAGGAAGATTCATCTTGCTGCGAAACGGAGGCTCGACTCTTTATTTGGAAACATTGTAAGGCTAAATTAATGGAATTGACTTGTCAGGTTTTTTTTTTCTATTTTGGACACATAAATAAGCTGACATGACGTGACGTGTGATATATTTACTAAAAATTTATTAAGGTAACGTCCTACTAGTGTTCATGCTACTTTTTATAATGCCATATTTAAGTATGGACTCATCGCCACTTCAAAATCAAGAACAAAGCATGCGACAACGGAATCTTCACTGTGCGTTTTGGAAATGAAAATTATTGACCTTTGTGGTCATGGGCTTAAGGTTGATAATTGGATGTTATGATGTAGACGTGTGCATGTAATGTTTGGAAGTCCAATATGCAGATTAGTGGAGGGATAGTTGTCCGCGCCGCCCAACGCGCCACGTTTCGATTCACGGAACACACGTGGGCCCTTTGAAATTATCATTGTTTAGCTTGTACACTCGCCGAGATCAATGTACAAGGGATAAACCGACGCTAGCATTTACTTTATTAACATAAAGATTTACATCGCATAAATTTAAGAGTATACGCAGTAAATTTATCAATTTAAATATCGTTTATAGTGTTCAAAACGATGTTGGAATTAATCCGGGACATTTTATTTATCGTAAATCGCCATTAAACAGAAACGTGACTTTCGTTCACATTTTATTTTGTTACCATTCGTTCATAATATGTAGTTTTGAACTTTGTACTTTTTGAAGTGAAACTTCTTTAGGCGCGCTTGACTTGGGGAGTAAACTGGCGAATGCGTTACGAAAACGTGTGATCGCGAGTAGGGAAGGTACGTAAAAAATAGCTGGAAATACCTGGTGGAAAAACCCGGTCCCGGTCGCATAAATATGCGACCAAATACTTGCAAGACTATTACGGCTACTCGCTCAAATACGTAGGTACTCAACCGCGTTAGTTTTCGCAAATGCGATCATGCTCCTTATCAGTAAGAGTCTACGGAACAGTTTCGTATGCAAGTAATTTTTACCGACTTCACAAAAAGGGGGAGGTACTATGTTCGGCTGTTTGTATGTTTTTGAAGGAAAACTTCTTTACGCGCGCTTGACTTGGGGAGTAAACTGGCGAACGCGTTACGAAAAGTGTGATCGGGTGAGGTGAACGGGAGTTGAGTGGGGGATATAAGCAAGACAAAGCAGTGCGCGCGTACGTTTTCTTTCTCTCTTCCTCTCATAGCCAAATACGTATTAAGTTTTTTTTCTTTTGCTTATATCTCGAAAATGGTGCGTCCTATCGCAAAAATAATGAAAATTTCGACCCCCTTTATGAAACCCATAAACTCCTAAAACTCAACATGTAGGTAATCATTTTTCATATTTTCCATACAAAAAGTGAAAAATTCCTTAAAAAACACGCCAAGGCTGCCCCCCTCCGCGCCTGCGGCTCTAAAAAACAATACACGGGGTTAGGGCAAATAAGTACAGACGCCAGCACATCAACCTACTACAATCTGTCAGATTTCTTTAATAGATTTTCAACTTTATTACTAAAGAATAAGGTTCAAAGTTGATTGGGAAAATTTGATAGTTTCGGGTAGGTTGACGTGCTGGCGTCTGTACCACGTGTCGACGAGTCGCGATTGTCAAATTCGATTTTTGTTGTGTCAAAATTATTTACGTGAAACTTCTTTACGCACACTTGACTTGGAGAGTAAGCTGGCGAACGCGTGACGTAAGCGTTACGAAAAGTGTGATCGGGCAAGTAGGGAAGGTACGTATTTACTCGACCAGGTTTTTGCTTCCAAGTACGCACACCAGGTACCGACTCAAAATACTTGCAAGACTATAAAGTACCTTATACGGCTACTCGCTCAAATACGTAGGTACTCAACCGCGTTAGTTTTCGCAAATGCGATCATGCTCCTTATCAGTAAGAGTCTACGGAACAATTTCGTATGCAAGTATTTTTTACTTTAATGGTTTGCAAGTATTTATTTGTAAACGCGATTTTGCTCCTTATTTATAGGAAGTCATTGATCAATTTCCTATGCAAGTAGTTTTACTTCCAACGGGGCTTTTGAATACGCGATTGTACTTCTTATCTGTATGAAGTTATGGATCAATTTTCTATGCAGATAGAAAATACTTGAAAGTATTTCGCTCCGTCGTGCCTCGACGCTCGAGTACGTAGGTACTCAAATAGTTCAACAACCGCGTTTGTTTTCGCAAATGCGATCATGCTCCTTATCAGTAAGAGCACAGAATACTTAATAGTACTACGTACAGAAAGGACACTCCCTTCTTCGCCCTCATATCAGATACCGCACCTCACCCCGCACTTCGAGGTATTCGTCGCCGACTCTTTAGCAAGGGCGCTCGCGAACCGCAGCGCTGTATTGCTGACACGAAAAGTTTTATTTGAGTTTTAATCACGATGGTTGGATATTGTGATGCTTTTCCGAATTCGTATTTACATAAACTGTTTGTAAGATTTCGCATTTTTAATAACATGCGATTTAATAACCGATTATTTACGGACAAGTCATTTAAACTAAACTATTTTAGTGTTTTTATTTCATTACGAACCCGACTATATAAATAAACAATTGAACTACATGGTCACTTCATAATAATGCACACGTGCGGGCAGCGCCGCCGCCGCCGTCGTCGTTCGGTTCCCCGACACAAATTGCTTTCCGCGCCATTTTTTTTACGCTACTAGATTTCACGCACACATTTGCACATACACAAACGTCATTTTTGTTTATGTAGTAGTAATAGGTAACTATTTTGCGAGCGTTGTATGGAGTGTCCGAGGTGTGGTAAGAGTCTACGGAACAATTTCGTATGCAAGGATTTCTACTTTAATGGTTTGTAAAAGTGTTTATTTGTAAACGCGATTGTGCTCCTTATTTATAGGAATTCACGGGTCAATTTCCTATGCAAGTACTTTTTACTTCCAACAGGGCTTTTGTTTGATTACGTAATTGTACTTATTTGTATGAAGTTATGGATCAATTTTCGATGCAGATAGAAAATACTTGAAAGTATCTCGAGCCCTGGTTTTAGGCCCTGGTTTCTTAAGGTGGACGTACTTGGAAGCCCTGGTACTCGATTTTGCAAGTACGACTCATGTCTACGGGCTACGGGCGAGGCGAACGGGAGTTGAGTGGGGGATATATGCAAGAGAAAGCAGTGCGCGCGCACATTTTCTTTCTCTCTTCCTCTCATAGCCAAATACGTTTGAAGTTTCACTTCAGTCGTGTGGTCATAAGCACACTCGGTTTTTTTTTTCATTTTATGAACTTTGCCAGTCTCTGGCGCTAGTTGTAATGAGTTGTTTTATTTCTCTTGGGCGCAAAACAAATAATAACTGCTGCTACTAAACTTATACAGTGCAATCTTCCAATTGGATTTGAAACTTTTAGAGGTGTACTAAAACAATACGTATTCCCCAGTCATACACGTAAGCTTAAAGAAGTTTAAAATGATCTAATCAAAGTCTCACTCCTTCTCAAAGTAGCTCCAAAAACTCATAATATAACTACTTTAAAGCACGACAAAAGATTGGCCGCAAAAGGCTACATAAAGAACCTTCTTCGGCAATAGAAAACCTCATGCAGGTTATATAAAACATGTCATTAAACTAGCAATGTAGCCAAAACAACTTCTGTTAATTCGAAGAAAAGAAAAAAATTGACGATCTCAACCCAACTTTAGTTACTTTTTCTACCTACTATAAGGAAAGTGCACTAGACAACCATAAGTCGACAAGAATATACACAATAATGCTAAGTAAGTGCGCTTATGTTAAGTAGGCATAATAAACTTGACTGTATAAACAAGTTGAACAAGATTCTTATCGCGGGCAAAGTGCCAGATTCAAATGAAATTTTTAACTCTAAACAGTGAGTGCCAAATAAATGTGTGGCCTGTGTGGGTACATACAAACAAGTGGTTTATGCTAATATGAAAGGTTTTTTACCTATAAAGCTTGACGAGTGTTTTATTTAGTTGTGTAGTGTTTGGCATAAATATGTAAAGTGACAATAACGAAACAGCTGAATCTTTGACTCCCAACCAGATAACTGTACACTCAGATTCCATTCAGTTTAAAAACCATAGTAGAAACTAAATAAGCGAACAATGTACCTATGTTCAAAGTAAATAAACATTTGACCTTTATTATAAAAGCCAATAATGAAATGCCGGAAATAAATTATTTTCCTTCCACACAAACTGTTGGTAGAGCGATGATTCCCATAAACATAGCAGACAATAGGCCAGAAAACGCTGAGAACATTTTCTTTCTACAACACATTGTCCTGATATAACTTACAAAAGCTCTTCATTCCTTTCAATTAAACCAACAGCATGTATAAAATCAACACCCATGTATAAAGTGTATTACATTAACTTAAAATAAATGTGCATATCATTAGAGCAGCAAGAGATACGGCGGTGTGTGGTCCCGCTAAAGTATTCCACATACACACCTCCCTTTTTCAATCGAAAACATTTCATTCCTATTAAATCAATGGGCTACAAGATCCAACGCGTGTGGAGCATTTAAGTCATTAGGGTCGTTAGCGGAAGGCTCCAAATTCGGTACGGTGCCTTTAATTAATTAATAGCTATTATCCAAATGATAGTTATTATCCAGATTGTTGAAGGACAGCCGTTCCTAACCCAATGGTGTTATAATACGACCATTTCGATTAAAACCCACAAAGTTATTAGTTTCGTCATCCATTTTGGGTTATACCATTTGTCTAAGTTTATCGAGTAGTATATTTATATCGGGCCTATTACTTTGTATTACCCATAAACTTTGCATTTTAGCACGGGTTATACTTCCTACATTAAAATCACTTGAATATTTATAATATTTACCTAAAGTATCTCGAACTGCGGAATAGATTATGCAAAAGAAAAATAAAGAGTAATAAAACCGGTATTCATCTTGCGAACTGTTTCAACGTCGGGAAATTAGCAAAAATTACTAGCTACATCAAGCTTTCATGAATTTTCTTGTTCTCTTCCTTCCATCTCTTTCTTTTCCAGGCTAATGGTGGTGTGTAAAAGAGATAGTAACACAAAATACACTCGATATCTCGAAGTTTTGTTCGTAACAACGCCTCCGCGTTTCCGCTCGTCGCAATGGTGGCTGGTGATTTAAATTCATTTGTTTTTCTTTGAAGCATGTTAACAATAAAGCTTAGTGCATCGCAAGGCGATGACTCGACACAATCAAATGGATCTCATACACGATTAGAATGACTGTTGTTTGTTTTTTTTTTTCTTAATACACCTGGAGTACAAGAATGTCTTTCTCTAAACCACTATAAGTGCTAAGAGGAAGGTAGTACTGATCTCGTAATGAGAATATTTTGTTTTAGACGAATGAGGTCTTTACTATTTTATTTAAGAAGTCTTTTTTCACAGGAATTATGAAGCGGAGGAAACTTTCTTCAAAGTTATACTTATCTAGATCCTCCAAAGGATTTGTACACAAAGAGAACTCCACAGGCGTTTCCATTTTCCACTGTATTCAAAATACATTTTCTAATTGAAAATTAATTAGAATACATTACTTACACGAGTTAGAAAGTTACCACATAGGACGGAGTAATATACAATGTATTAGAGATGGTATCAAGTTAAGTAACGAACTATGCTAATGCGTGTATAATGGGCTAGAAAACAATACTCGAGCACACTTAATAGAATTCCTAAGTAATATCAGGCGGAGTTCCATCAATCATTCGAGATATCCGATATGATCTTATCTGAAATGAAACTCATCATTTATGGATCTGTCCGTCGGCACTGTCCGAATGTTATTAATAGATTTCTATCTCGTCATCAACTGAATCTGGTAACGGTAATCTCGGTCATTTTGTCGGTCTGATATCGGTAACAAATTATTGCTCTCAGTCATTGCTTCGCTTCGATAGTCATATGTGGAGCGATCAATGTTGTCGGCAAATACAAATATTGACAATCTACCGACTATCCAACTTTTCTAAGTAGTGAAACGAAATTGAAAATACGGCGTTTCTAAAATTCAATCAATGATATATAAAGGCTACCCATATATTTAGTTTTATGTCTCGTCTCTAATCTTTTGGCATTTGTATTACTACATATAATTTTATTATAGGTTCGTCAATTTACTCTTAATAAAGATTATTTTAATGTCGGAGCTCTTTTGACCTGGCACTCAAATATTCGAAGAATTATCATCTTCAATTTTAATACCGCGTAACACAGTCACGAGACAATGAAATCTAAGAATACTTTATCAATAAAATAGCTATAAAACTTATTAAGCATAAAACTTTGTATATAAAAAATGATAAAGTAGCCAGGTATACTTTTAGATAACAAAATAGCGGTTTAATAGGATAAGGCTTAAGGTAATTTGAGCTTTGGTCCTAAGTGGCGCGGTTGTAAACCAGTAAAATGTTACGACGGTGCATTAACGGCTAATAATTCGTCTAGTGACGATTTCGAAACGTCAGTATCCGGACATTCCGTGAGATGTTAGATTAGTATTACTGACAGCGGCGATAAGTTAAAAACTTTTTTCTTGTTTTCTTGTATTACTATTATCGCGAGTACCGTCTTGATGGGAGCGTTAGATATAAAGGAATCTTGTCAATATCATTATACGTGCGCCGAGTCTTACTTAACAAGATTGTGGGTTCGTATACGATAATGGTTTTGTTTTATTAGTTCTATATGTCTTACATGAGTATCTCGTGTCTCTTATTGATTAGAAGCATAGATACTTGTTCTGCTTAATAGCGTCATCAAAATCTATGGATTTAGGTACTGTGTAATCATGTGATACACGGGTTTGGAGACTTTCTTTATTGTTTGCTTTCTATTTCTCTCTCCTATTCGGTGTAACAGTAATTTCTGTGCGTCTTTATATTGAGTTTTCATGGCTAATTTACTGAATAAATTTTGATGTCTGTCTGCAAGAGAGGCAGCGCGGTATTTGGAAGATGACAGAGTATGTTTGCCCTGAAAAATGGAAAATTAATACAGGCAGTATTTTTTGCCCCGGAAAAGCTGAAACTTAATACATGACTGGAGCCTCGGCGCACAGTTCGTTTTTTGTAGACATTTAAATGTAAAAATAATAAAATATAAAACGGTTGCCGTCTACAATAAATTAGGACGACCCATTACAATATTTGTGCAGTTAATGCCATAAAAAACTATGAGGGTATGTTATCAACCCCTGCATCTCAATTCTTCGAATTCCCTATTCATGTCGTTTAAAAATACTATTAAATACAAACTGCCGTACTGGGAGCAATAATGAAATCCAACTGCAGATCCCCTTTTACAACTTCAGAAGGAAGGACCAAACCAAGCTACTAATGGTGCGCAAAAAAGAACCATTGTTTGTCTAATATGTCCAGTCATTACTCTCTATTGTAAACTAAACTAAACTTTTAGGGGTTTTCAAATACAATAGTAGAACTTTAAAATTTTGCCAAATTGGAGGCGGTTTATTTCGCAACTATATTAATAATGATTAATCTTTTGTAAACTACCTAGTGAGCAGTGGTGGCCCAGTGGTAACGGCCGCGACTTACGAGTTGTAGGTCGTAGGTTCGAACCCAGACAGGCGCTTTACTTTGTGTAAATGGGTCAATCAACTTTTAAGTGTACATCAATAATAAATTTTATTTTTTTAATTTTATTTGAAGTTTTTTATATTTTAACATTTTTCCTGTAGATAATTATTTATATTTTAAGAATTCACATATAGCAGAACGATTTATTTAAATAAAATAGTAAATTTGGCGCCGAAATCCACATGACTCTAGTTAAGATAGTCCCTTGGACAACTAACTAAATAGACTTCTGAACTATTTGAAATTCAGTCAAATTGTAAACCGTCACTTTATTCTCACTTAATATAGGATGAATTTCAATTTATCTTCCATAAATAAATGACGCGACTTTTAATTTATAAGTTATTCCCAATAATATTGTCTCCTGGACAACGAAAAACTTTACATGTAACGAAGTTTTCATTTAACTTGTAAAATAATAATGAATACGTGATATAACAGTCTTTATGAATTCACTTTTAATTGTTACATATTCATATTTCAATATTTTGTAAACCTTACTGTTTTTTTAAAGTAAAAATGACGATAATGTGTCTTTAGAAGACAGGGACAAAATGGTTGTCCAGTGGATGTCCACTGGACATATCTCTGGATACTCGGGAGTCCAAAGGAGATACTAGGATTAAAATCGCCTGTATTTGTTCCTTTTATGTAAAAAAAAACAACTATAGGACAATAATTATCAGTTTTATTATATTTTTTTTACGAAATAATCAACATTACAATAAATGTTTGAACAGACCTATAAACATGAAAACTCTTACTAATTAACTTAGAAACATTAACAGCCTCTTTAATCAGCTTAAATACTTTTTTGACTCTAACTTGTACTTTTCTGTCTTAATAAATGACTAATACCTCTTTGTATCACATAAGGGTTCAGTAAAATACAAAACTTAAAAATTAATCTTCAAAACAAAATTTCTTAATCATAGCAGAGATCCATAGGTGTTACACTAAACTACATGAACTATTTTATAAAAACATTAATATCACATGAAAACTTATAATAATCAGTGCCTCTTTTGTGTTCAATGTCCGGGGTTGGAAGTTTTTTAATTATATCTTCGAATGCTACATAGGATTTATCTTTCTCATTCAATACAAATAGTTTTCCATTTTTCACATATTTTAGAAAAGTAACTCTGATTTCACCGTCTTCATCGATATCGGTTTCGGCAATGCACGCATATTTATCGTATGATTTACCTTTGGTGCTGTAAACTTTGACTAGCAAAAAGTCACCTACACCAGGCAATAAATTGTTTTGTCCTGACGTAGACGGCTGTGGTTCCTCTGTAATCTCATTTTCATTGTCAGAGCTATCAGACGATCCGTATACACTCTTGTATATGCTCTTACGTAAACCTTCGTGTAGTTCAGGGAATGTAACATTGTCGTTTTTATTCGAGGACAGCAAATTACTCAAAGGTACGTCGTCAACATCGCTGAATGTGTCGTCGTTCCAAATATTTGCCAGTGGTGCTGGAATGGGACTTAATGGCATATCTTGAGGTATGTCCTCGTCAGGGTCGACAGCGGTTGGAATGTTCCTTGTAGCTGGTATCGGTGAGTATAACTTGGGACGCAAGCATTCGCATAATCCTCTAGAACAGAAGCAACTCAAATTTCTGGACATTAGTTGGCCGTGGGTCCTTGAAAATATTTGGTGCACCTCTTTTGTACCGGGCAAAGGTAAAAGATTCTTTGGTATGTCCCTCTGAATCGCGTCGATCTCTTCTTTTGTTACATAAAATAACTGAATTTTACTCGACTCTTTGAGAACTTGATAAAATTGAAGAGCATCAGTAACGTCCGTTCCTGTTGCCACTTTGTTATCAGCTGCTCTTTTTAAGTATCCCCCAATACCGTCTGCAGGGCCTTTGCCATGCCCGGCTTCAAAGAATGACCAGCTAAAAGCTTGGAAGCCGTAGCTAAATGTTTTCGTGCAGGCCAAATAAAAATTTGCTTTTTGACGATATTGTGAAAATGGGCCATCGGAGAAATAATGAATAGTGTCAATGCCAGGGTAATTATCAATAATCTTTATCAAAATGGGATGCAAATGGGCCCATATTGCAGCTGGTTGATGAATATTGCATGGAGAAATAGTACAAAACGATAAAGCTTTATATTTTTTATCTTTATCATATACGTAAACCACAACTGTGTGAAGAGTGACTTGATTACGAGAACCACCAAATTGATGCGCCTGAATTTCTTCGGTACATTTACAATTATAATTTTCGCTGAAATCAACTAATATCACAGCTTCGTTTGCTCTGATCTCATCAACACATTGGCGGAAATTTTTAAACTGAGTCTTCATATTAAAAATATGTTTCTTTATAGTCTTCAGTTCTTCTTGAAAGTTCTTCACCATGTTTTCTATAGTATCTTCTTTAGGTCTTTTCACGTTCTTTACGGCTTTAAATTGCTTGTCGTTTTTCAAATAGCTTTCTTGTTCCCTCACCCATTCAAACCACTGTATTTTGCCTCGAACACTGTCACTATTTATCTTGAATTCCTTATTCCGGCACTGGTTACAAGTACCAAACATGCACTCTTTTTTAGTGCTGTCACAGACTGTCTCCGATATCAGTGTGCTTAGATCAAAAGCACTAATAACTCTTTTTTGTTTGAGAGCCTTTATCTTAGCTGCTGCATTAGTATGTACTTTACAAAGGCACATATCCCTTCCATCAACTGTTGGTGTAACTACGTAGAAAGGGCGATTTTTAGTGAAATAGAAATATGAGCATTTAGCATTGGGATTCTCTGATTTGAAGGCTTTGAACAAGTTTTTCATTGAGTCCAATAGAAACCGTTTTTGCATCTTTTCTTTGCCTTTAGTGATGGTTTCTTTTTTTCCGGCAGTATTTCTAGATACATCATCTCTTAAGAAAAAGCTATTAATTTTTTTTGTCAGCTCTGTATCTGAATTACGCGCGTTAATACTTGTTCTGAGTCTTCCTTGTAAGCCCAAACAGTCTTTTACTATTTCATGATTTTGCGCACCAAGTTTCGCGAAAATGTTTTTCAGCATTTTTTTACCTGTTCTGGCTTTAATTTTCCTGTAATTATCTTTGATAGCGTTTGTTAATATGTTTTTTCTCCCTGTTTTTCTTTTAATTTAATTAATTCCTTTTCTCTCCGATGAGCTCTCTTTTTATATTTTTCAAACTTTTTCTTCCACTTCTTGCTTTCAGATTGCAATTTTACATTTTCTCTATATAATTTAGATCTGTCTCGTCGAACTTTTTTTCTGCCTCTAATCTTTTCATTATTCGAAGACACGGCTGGACTAGGAGGTGGTGTCATCGGTTGAAGTTGATCTTCGGGATTTATTTCTTGCAGAATAGACGGAGAGCTTGGAGGCGTATTCTCAATTATATTCCTAACAGCTTTTTGGCGATTTCTCTGTGACTGTTTTCGTAGCTTCCAGATAATTCTGCAGTTTTCTTTATCTTCTGACGGCATACTTGAAATTAGTTTTTTATTCTTATGGTAGCTTTCCCTTTTTTTTCTCTTTCGCTCAGCTAATTTCTCCGGGTCTGCTTTAAGTCTTTCTCTATAGCGTCTTGATTTTTCTTTTTCCGTCAAACCCATTATCTAAAAATAATAACAAAAATAATTTAGAATAGAGAACTATTAGATCACCAGAGATCATCGGATCGTTCCTCGACTCGGTGTTCCACACGTCAAGAAGTAGAAAGTTGAAATTGGTCAAAATATCAATCTAATTTATATTAAACAATAATAAATGCTCTAGCCCTTGTAAGAGGCTCTTCAATGACTAATTATTGAAAGAAAAAGTATTGCTTTATGCTGATTCTATCATTATTGTCCTATGGACAACCAAAATGTCTCACGGACAACTGTTTTGGTTGTCCAAGTGACTGGTTGTCCGAGTGACATTTATCAGTCTTTGCGCTTCCTGGTAATAACTAATGATATTTTGAATTAGGTCTTACGCGCAGTGAAAAATATAGATTGAATAGAATATATTTCACTTTAATTTACTACGATATATCAAATACTTACGTTTTTGTGCTGGTTGTCCGGTAGACACACAAAAAAGCCACCCACTTTCTCAAAACGCACTCGGCCGACTGACGCCGCGGGAAAGATGAAATCAAAATGGCGGCTGGATGAGTGTTGTCACCAAATCGATCGACTTGTTCTCAAGGCACTGATCACGCCATCTATGTTTTGTTTTCGGAACTTTTTTACCGTTGTCCGATGGACGTCGGGATAGTAAAATATAATAGGGACCAAAATGAACATGCAAAAAACTCGTTAAAATGATAAAGCAAACAAAAATCTATATGCTAGCATCATAGTAGATATTAATATATAATTATACAGTACAAGCGTAATTAATTGCCATTAAGAATTTTTTTGTATAAAGTAATGTTTCATTGTACTAAGCTACTGGGGGACAAAGAAAAAAACACTACATCAGATGTTTTGTCACCTGGACAACCATTAAAATTCCAGTTTATTAGTGATTTATTTAAAATAATTTACTCGTATGTTTGCTTAATAATAAGATAAATGCGATATATGCCAAAAAAACACTTAATTTTCTTTAGAACTGCGATTATTGGTCAGGGACAAAACATAGTACTTACAGGACAAATAAAAGTTGATTGACCCAAATAATTTCATCACCACTGCTCTCAAAACGGTGAAAGAAAACATCGTGAGGAAACCGGCATGTCCTAGAACCAAAAATTCGAAGACATGTGACATCTACCAATCCGCACTGCGCCCGCGTGGTGGATTACAGCCCACTCCCTCTCACTGAGAGGAGGCCTGTGTCCCAGCAGTGGGAACGTTATAGGCTGATTATGTAAACTACTTAGTAGTAAAATTGGAATATAGGTATAGTTTCTTTTTGGATAATTTTTATTTTACAAATTACTGAATCAAACTTATATTTTTGGGTACCTACTCTAAATAGATACCTAATTATAAAATTCCTAAAAATTAAGGAAAGTATGGTGGTGGTCACCGGTGACCACCACGGCATTCAATGTGTTAAACATTTTTAAACGACCTATCAAATTAAACAATTCCGCGAGATTTTTAATACATTTTTAATATTATTATTAGGTACATACGAGGGCTGCTATTTATGTATCCGGAATAACAAAGTGAAACAAACATATAGTATTTATTATGGTTTTATTGCTTTTCAAAGTATTCGCCATGATGATCGATGCACTTTTGCATACGTTGGAACTAATTTTCGTAGCACTTTTTCCATTCGGATTGAGGTATCTCCAAAACGTGCATTTTGAACGCATCAACGGCCTCTTCACGACTCGAAAAACGTTGACCACGTAATTTATTCTTCACGGTTGGGAATAAATAGAAGTCGTTGGGGGCCAAGTCGGGCCTGTACGGCGGATGACCCGTTAATTCGATCTTTTGACCTTCCAAATACCGAGTTGTTTCGGCCGATGTGTGGCAGCTGGCATTGTCATGATGAAGAAGGATTCTGCGTTGTCGGTTGTTCTTTCTTATTTCTTTAAAGACTTCTGGCAAACAAATGCTCGTGTACCATTCAGAATTAACCGTTGTACGATGCTCTAGTGGTACTGTAGCCACATTTCCATTTATACCAAAAAAACAAGCGACCATTTGCTTCAAAGTGCTTTTTGAAAGAATGACTTTTGTTGGGTCCGGCTCATCTTGGAACACCCATACCGTAGATTGTTGTTTAGTTTCAGGATTATACGCATATATCCAAGTTTCATCACCTGTGTAGATATTATAGACAGCTTTTGACGCACCCTGATTGTACTTTTGTAACAATTTTGTACACCAATCCACACGAGTCCGTTTTTGGTCAATGCTCAAGTTGTGCGGAATCCAACGTGAACAAATTTTTTTTACAGCTAAATGTTCGTGTAATTTTTTATAAATACTCGTCATACTTATGCCCAGAGACGCCTCTATCTCGCGATATATAACATGACAATCTTGCATTATTAATTCCCGCACAGCATCAATATTTTGAGGTACAACAACCGATTTAGGGCGCCCTTCTTTAAATTCGTCCGTGAGCACAGACCGCCCACGATTAAACTCACTATACCAGTGATACACAGTAGTTTTCGATGGTGCTTCGTCCCCAAAAGTCGAAGTGAGTTGATCGATGCACTGTTTTTGAGTTAGCCCTCGCCGAAAATCGTAATAAATCATAGCGCGAAAATTTTCACGAGTTAAATCCATGGTGATAAAGTCACGAAATTTTCAAAATGACGCCACAAAGGAAAAACAAATGACAGCTAAATGAAACAAATTGTATTCTTCAGCCAAAGAGTTCCATTTTTGAATGTTATAATAACTTTTTTAATATTGATCTGTAACTGGCCGGTTCCGGATACATAAATAGCAGCCCTCGTATACAGGCTGTATTGATATTTTAGAAAATTGAATTAAAAAATTTTACTGTCTAGTTGGTCTAGTGGTCGCAAGAGCTACTGCTGAGCTTGAGAGCCTGGGTTCGATTTCCAGGTCGGGCAAAGTATTATTGGGTTTTTAGCAGCCCGGAGTCTGGATTTCTGCCGGGTTGATGACAATAGTCTCCCCTCCTATTACATGGTAGGTACTTAAACATAACTGGCGTAATGTCGATGTGCCTTTAGGCACACTTCTGCCTGACCGTTCGGAGAAAATAAGCGTGATGTTATGTATGTTATAAAAATATTCATTTCCAAGTTCTTCAAAAATGTCAAGGGCTCGCCACTCTCCTCTGTCATACCAATCAAGAGCCTGCCGTAAGAAATAAACAAACCACCATTATAATAACAAGTCCCGAGTAGTTCTCATGAGTTGTCACACGTTTATCCCCAGGCAATTTACATAACACCTCACCGCATCATACTGGACTGTCCATATTAATAGGTTTACACAGTCAAATGCACCCTATTGAGCATTCTCAAACACGCCTTGCGGACTAACGCTTATACAAATATATTCAGCAGGTGTTCACGTATTTACATACAATTTACGAAGGCACACACACGATAAGTTGGTATTTAGCATTAGATCCGGTGCGATCGGTTGCAGGCCTTTGTCGTATTATAATGACTGTAAACCTGTAGGTAATGTGACCGTGCATTTACAGGACCAGTCTACCGCACAGAATGGAGGTATTTGCATGATTTTCTGGCCACGCATGCTGTATAATAGATTTTAACAACATCCTGTACGTATTAGTTTTGTACAATGCTGAATTTTAATTTTATTCATACCGTTAGGTAACCTAACGAACATAACATCACGCCTCCTGTATCTCCGAGGGATCAGGTAGAGGTGTACCGTCAAGGAAACTTACATCTGCCTAATTTGAAAACAAAATCCCGTGCACACGATGACCACATCTGTTAGCAAGCGTTACTATAGCGGCCGAGCGCTGCAAGCAAAAATAGCCCTTACGGTGTATAGATGTAAACTTCCTCTATGGTACCTATAGTACCTAGTAGTAGGCGAGTAACCTAATAACTAGAGCAGTGGTGGCCCATTGGCAACAGTCGCGACTTACGAGTTGTAGGTCGTAAGTTCGAAGCCAGACAAGCGCTTTACTTAACGTAAATTATTTCATCACCACTGCTCTCAAAATGGTGAAGAAAAACATCGTGAGGAAACCAGCATGTCCTAAAACCAAAAATTTGTAGAAATGTTATGTCTACCAAGCCGCACTGGACCTACGTGGTGGATTACGGCCCAATTTCTCTCAACGAGAGGAGGCCTGTATAGGCCAGCAGTGGGAACGTTATAGGCTAATGTAACCTAACTTACATCGATAAAAGTAGATCAAATACGACAAAAGACGCATAAATAAAACATACAAGAAAAAATTCTACACGTTGTCAACGCATTACCATAAAACCTTGTTTATAGGGCAGAC
This sequence comes from Amphipoea oculea, assembly GCA_945859645.1. Taxonomy (NCBI): domain Eukaryota; kingdom Metazoa; phylum Arthropoda; class Insecta; order Lepidoptera; family Noctuidae; genus Amphipoea; species Amphipoea oculea. The sequence continues at coordinate 17,742,438 of OX243862.1, forward strand.
AAAAGCAAGTAGTTAAAATAAATTGTCTAGATGGAGACGACATTTGTATTCAAATACATTAACGTACATATTTTAAGACTACTTTGCGAAAAATCTAAAACCTTCGTTCCTTCCGTGCCTCCTATTCAAATACACGCGTAGTACTCGGAAGATGTTTTATTTCGCCTTGAAACTGTATTTAAAATATAAAGTACGCTAAAGTATGTGAGTTACCTATTTACTTGAAGACGAATTATGAAAGAAGGTTTACTCTTCTATGGGGTGAAAGGCAAAAGTATGGAAATTGTATATTATGTATGTTTTCTTTTACTGATACGTGGAAAAGATTAAACAGAAAGTATATTTCAGCACTTGTGGGTTAGGTTACACATATTCGAAAGGGCATTGTTGATAAAAAACCAATGACTTAGCAATAGCTTTAAAACCTACCTGCTCTTTCAAACACGTTTAATTAATTACGTCATAATTAATCCAACACATCATATTCTAAAACAAATAGACTCTTCACGAAAGCACTATATTTCTCTAAAAGGTCGACAATTTGCATGAATATATCACTAATCGGTGAAGTGAACGATGCAGGATATGAACAAACAAGGCACAACGAATTGTAGGTTAACTCACATGAAAGCATTGTTTAGCACTTGTATCTTACATACATTATGTTCTATTGAATATTACTAAAGACACCAAACCATAATCACAGGAAAAAGCCTTTAAACTCCATCTTTGCTCTCAAACATTATAAAATATATACCTACTTTACTAGCTGCGCCCCGTGGTATCACCAGCATAAGTCTTGATCCCGTGGGTATGAAGACACAAAACCAATTATAATTAGCTAAAGCTATAAGCTCTATTTGTACTTTCAAACACATAATTAACTTACATCATTATTAACCCAACCCATCATTTTCTAAAACAAATTGACTGTTCTCGAAAGCACTACTTTTCACTACAAGTTCGACAATTTGCATGAACATCACTAATCGGTGAAGTGAACGATGCAGGAAACGCTAGACAAACAAAGCACAATGAATTGTGGGCCACCCTCAGACGATGCCGCCCGCGAGCGATCGTGACGGTAACTGCCTACTGCATCGGGGTTTCGGGGTGTGGTGTTAGCGAGAGCGGGTAGCGGGGAAAGGGTTGCAGCGTGTTTCCTGAAGGTGAAAAAGGAATTTTTTTGGAGAAAGCTTAATACAGTGAGTAAAGTGCAGTTTGTACTGGCTTTGGAAGTCATTTTAAGAGCTCCGCAATTAAAACAACTTAGGTAATTGATATCCATATTATAAAGGTGCTAGATTGTAAAGATTCATTAACTTCTTAGCAAAGCTAAGACTGAAAAAAAACAGGGTGAGGGATGAAGACATCTAATCATCCCTCAAGTGTTATCTTATCTTTACAGTCAAGTTTTGTATCGTAAGATCAATTTTAAAACGAATAACCATCTTTTCAGGTTATTGAGCGATTCAGAACAAGATACCTAATTTCGATTGCTGACTACTCAACGTCAAACTTCAAACGTCTTTATTACGTTAGAAAATTAAGTTAACTTAAAGTTGAGCTGAGTTAAAATAAATTGAAAGGAATTTCTTCATACTAAACAGTTACTAAGCAAGTCAAGCATCGTTTCAATCGAGACAGCACTCGGGGCATTGTACTTATAAGGAATGATTATGAAATTACTGAATACGACAGATAAATAGACAGAAGATTAAGTGAAATTACTTATTAGATATCAAGGAAGAGTTATTAAACCCAGCTAAACATAGCTGGTAAAATTTGGGTGTACCTAATTTTGGGACAACTCTACCTAAACCTTCGGGACATATACAAGCATGATAATATTATGTTTTTTTTTTATTATTATTTATGTAAGTGTTATGTTATGGTAATGAAGAGTTATTTATTACAGTAATGTTTTAACCGACATAATGTATCTATTCTGAAGTTATAAGTACAGAGGCCAGCACATCAAGCTACTGAAACCTGGCAAATTTCTTTAATAGATTTTCGACTTTATCGCTAAAGCATAAGGTTCAAAGTTGATTGGGAAAATTTGACAGTTTCGGGTAGCTTGATGTACTGGCGTCTGTAGTTCTGTACATATTAAAAAAAAAACATCAAAAATTTAAAATGTTGATAACATCAATGAAAAAAAGCTAAAGTCTTAGTACAAACTTTTGCTTGAGCTATACAAGTAAAACTCGATAATTATGTAAATCGTTTGTTTTTATTCACAGAACCGTGACGACTGTAAAACTAAGCATTGATTGGTAATAAAACCCAATAACCAATTTTATATTCTTTAATATTTATCTCTCATTAGACCATGTTGTTATCAGAGATCAAGCTTAAACTTATTGGTTTTCAATAAAAAATTAAGTAGGTAATAAAAGCGGTGCGTATTTCGTAAATTCTAATGTTATATGGAAATATGTTATGCGTAATATGTATGTAAAGGGGGATTGTAAATTAATATTAACGCCGGCAAACATTTGCAGACTCTGCGGCTTACTTGTTAGCAATCAACTCCCTGTAGCACCCTGTATGTGTTGCCCGGGGCGGTTCGCGGTTTGCGATTCGCGAATCGCTGTCACTCGCAACTCGACTCACACTCACGTAAAGTTTTATACCCACCCGCTGATATCTCGCCCGATGTGCAAGGAATATCAATAAGAGGCGCAAACTATAAATGAAATACCGCACAAAGCGAATTGTTTGGTTTCCATGTTGTTTTAAGAAATTGCCTCTATCAATATCTAATACGGTTGGCTTGCTCTCTTGTTTGTACGAAACTCGGTATTAAAATTCTAGGACTGAAACATATCGCTAATTTGGAGAAACATCGACGTAACGACTTGCTTTCCTAACGTAAATACGCTTTCTAAGTGCTTTGTCATATTTAAGTCATATTTTTTGGAAAAAAATACATTTACGTCGATGTTTCTCTAAATGAGCGATATCTATAGGTACTATAATAATATTATAAAGAGGTAAAATTTGTTTGTAAGTTTGTATGTAGGGGGTAATCTCTGGAACTACCAGTCGGATTTGAAAAATTCTTCTTGCATTTGATAGCCCAATTTTTGAGGAAGGCTATAGGCTATTTAACATCACGCTATGACCCTTAGGAGCCGAGCATAAAGAAAAAAAGTCAAAAAGAACGTTAAGTGATAGCGCGGGCGGGTGATGCGATACGACGGGGTGGCTCGGGGGAAACAAGAAGTTTCACGCGAACAAAGTCGCGGGCTAAAGCTAGTGTCTAAATAAATTAATCTGCCAAGCATTTTCCCGACTATGTTGGGGTCGGCTTCCAGTCTAACCGTATGCAGTTGAATACCAATATTTAAAAAAAAATCTTATGTTTTATTCGTTCTAATGGTTTATATCTAATTAATGTACGGTATCCAATAGATAAATTAGCTTCACGAACAAAAATAACGATGGACTTTGCGTTGGCGTTCATAAATTTCACTATCGTGGTTATTAGCTTTATTATTGCGGGGAGGACGCCTTTATTATGCTGTAAATATTTTATTCGACGATAAGAGCTATCCATAGATAAAGCAAATTGATCGGGGAATAGACACTATAGAGTTTTGGTGACTTTATGAGATAAGTGGGTGGGTTTAATTGATACAATGAGATTGTGCGAACGACGCCGCACATAAATTAATATTTATCGTCCCTGTTTAGCGGCCTAATGCATAATTATACAGATAAGCTCTCCAGCGCGTCGGTCACAATGAAAAGTTATACATAGTAACGACTAATTTGAATTGACTATGTGCACACTAACTATATGTAGGAATTCATGTGTGCTGTTACGACATACCAAAGCGTTAGCAAACAATATCAAATATCCAATATTGTCTTGAACATGTCAGAAACGTAAAGCACCAAAATCAATATTTTAGTTATGTTTAACTAAGTGAGGCTGTAGGTAATTTCGTCGGTTATACCTCCACATTAGTCCTACCACGTCGAAGCCCGGGGCACTTCCCGCAGCCTCGCTGTACTCATAAAACATAACATAAAGACGCGAACACATATTTCCCTTTATCTAAACATTAAGTATTCCCCTTCAATCGAGAGTACACACGGCACACGCGTCTTTTTATTAAGATTTAATTAACATTCTGTAAGCGGGAGCGTTATTCACTCGTGCGTGCGATTACGTACAACCCCGCGCTATTTACACTAACTCGCTCCATATTGCACTATAATGGAAAGCCGTATTAAATGTGCCTTAACTCTAATAGTAGGTTATCGAGCATCTTATGTTTTATTCAGTAGAGATTAGCGGCGGGTGCGCCGGCCGGGCCGCGCGTGCCTGCTAGGATTTTTCTTAATGTTAATATCCTACACAGTAATTCAATATGAAAATCGGCTGGAATTGAGCACAGCGGGATGCCAGCCGCCACTGTGGAATCAAAATTATTAAAGTGTTTGATGTTGATTAATGAATCGTAGAATTGATTTCGGGCGCGCTCGCTCGGCTCACCTCTAGTAACTTCAATTTATTTGTGATTTTCTTGTAATGAGCAGACTAACTAAATAAAATATTGTTCATTATAATATTCTGGGTAATTTGATAAAGTTTCTAAATTGCTCGGACCCTTTAATAAATTTGTAAATTAAATTATATTTAGCTAGGCAACGACTTAAATGTAAACTGATAGCTCTGCTTAGAAGCTTTTAAGGTCAATTGAAAACAAAATCAATGTCTATTCTCGAATAAATAATATTAATAAGTAGAACATAATTTACTTTATCTACAGCCAACATAACGGAATTCAATTTGTACCAACCTCTACTTACTAATCAATATGAGCCAAGTATGGACACATAATCTAAATCAGGTTTAATTTTACATTGTCGAACCGACTATTATCGAAAACACTGAACAGTTTCATGAACGTGAAATAGTTGCGGTTTGTAACAGCAACCTAGATATAACAGTTTAGCGACGGCACGCTAAAACCGTTTAATTACTTAACATTACGTACGCTAAGCGTAACCGAATATATACAAATTAAAAATAATGATCGTCTGTATTTCTGTTACATTTTTGTGGAATTCGGTGTTACAAAGGGACGGTCGGGGCCGGTTCGAATCGATGCTCGCTTGACGGGCAGCTGCAGAATGAAATTATGAGCATTTTTATTTCCCGGCGCGCCTCGGACTACACCTGCCTACCCCGGCCGCGATTGACACCTACCCCATTATACATCACGATCCACACGCACACAAAAAATAATACAACAATAGCGTCGATCGCAGACGCATGAGAACTTATTATTAGCCCTTTATAAGATAGACCATTCATTTTTACATCTTCATACAATCCTGACCATTAGCCGAGGCGTGTGGGCAGTGGGCTCGAAGTTAAATAAAACTATTGTTGCGCCAAACAAAACCAAGTGAACATCTTCATAAGACGACATCTCAGTCTATTGTTACGAAAGGTTGAGCTCCAGTTGACGGGACGATATTTTAGAGAGGGGAATTTATTGCCAATTTCAGAAAATGTTTACCGAAAAGTGACTGAATGGTAGGCGAGTGAATTACTTATTGTAATGAAATAAAGGAGGGCCAGATTGAAAGCGTCCGATGAAAGCCGACGTCGTCGCCGGCCCGGAATACTGTTTGATGATAATGATTTATGGCGACAGTAGCACGACACGATTTTAGCGCGTTAATGCCGAGAAAGATAAATGTTTCGTCTTTGTGGAGCTGTGAAAAATAAATGTTTTCATTATTAAGTCACAATGGGTAGGTGACGAACCATTTAGATGTCCTCAACACAAATATGGCTGGTGAAAAGTTCTACAACAAATATAATTATTTGAATGTGCGAGGCGGGAGCTTTCGCGCCGAGATCTCATAACTGGAGTTGACCGCAGGTGTGAACAAAAACGCGCAACCGCAGAAAAGCCGAACAAACCACAGGCTCGTTCGCAGTAAGTACAATCATCTCGACACGAGTTCTATATTTAGATCATCGCTCAAGACTGGATCAGACACAGTGCAAGGTGTCTGCCCCTAGTCTCACCGCTCACGCGACACATATTACATTATTACGCTTACTGGAAGTAACAAAATTACAATGTATCACTAACGTCTTTGAAGAAAAGACGTAGGATCCGAACACGCAACTTAATTAGTACATAATCCTGAAATGTACAATGACGGTCATTACGACAAGAAAGGAATTGAATATAGGCACCGAATGTCGTGTGCTCGACGGTACCGCGTTAATGACTGCGAGTCGTCGCCGTATTCGGGGGCGAAACTGAACCGTCCGGTTATGAGGCGATGGCGGAGCGCGGGACGAGCTACTTCGTTAGCCGCTCCTGTAATGACTCGCTTAATTCGAGATAATTACGCTTCCAGCAAACGCAAACGTGGGCCACGGAAATTTATCGAGACTAGTCGACAGAACTTCCATGTTCCTCTTACTCAAACCGACTAAGTGTAGGCAGTTTACATTCATGTAACAAGATTCTATAAATCAGTGGCCGGCCATAAGATCTCGGTTAAACACTCACTTTATTCGATATTAAGAGCGCTACCTAATTTGTATGCACTGAATAAGCGGGCCCTTCCTATCACGAAGTTAAAATGTCCGTCCATGGCCTCCATATTTTAATAAACAACATTATTCCTCGAAATCACGTGCGCATCAGTCATCCTGTCCAAAATCGCTTCTCTTTAATCAGAAGCGAGTCGAGCGGTTAATATTCGCGATCCGGCAGCGACTTGGCACGACTCGGAGACATCCTGTCATTTTAATATTCTTCGTCAAACAAAGAGTTCTCTTTATTCGAAACTTTTCCCCTTTAGGTAGCTAACTTATTGTTTCTTTTTTGTGGGTGTCGCTTAGACATTCTGTCAGTCAGTTTGGAATAATTCAGATTAAATACACCTACCGCGCGCGGCCGCTCTGTGAATGTTAAGGAGCGGCGCCGCACTCGCTGGAATTAGAAATGAGTGCGCTTCATGTTTTGTTTTAATAAACTCACATACCTACTTCCCTTCAAAGTGAGAGCTTTTTATTTGATTTGTTCTCCCGCACCGAACGAGTTCCAGTTATGACTATTAGGGCTCGCATTAACTTTGCCACACAAAAAAATAAATTCGGTTGAAGTCGACGCATGTACTTGGTCTGTTAGCATTCATTAATACAAACTAATGCTGCAGTCAAGTTCGTAATACTTTCTCGTGCGTCCAAAAAATATCAGATGACATCAAACAGAGTATTTGAGTCTGCATTAACATTCCAAAAAGGACTTTAAGCTGGAAGACGGACCGGTCGATAATGGTCCGTTTCAAATTATACGATATGTGTGCATATTGCTTAGAAATATTACGTCTAGACTGTTGGAACGTAAGGAGAGCAAAACGAATGCGGAGTACGAACTATGCAGCTCAGTCCGGCCTATTGTTAGCGTGATGTGGCGCTGTAAATCCCTAACCACCGCCTCTGGCGGATCTCACTGCACTATAATTACTTAATATAATTATACCATAAATAATTCTGGCTTTCGCGAACAAATTAAAGATGTACATTTATCCTAATTTGTGGCTTTGGGAACGGCATCTAAATTGGCCATTGTATAATAAATGGTAAATTTGTTTTGACGCATACTCTATCATGTTCTAACTTGGAGAATTGTTTTAGTATTTCTTAGGTCCTAGTTGTGAGAAATAAAAGCATGAGAAAGACGTTCATCGAACCGTTTAACGCGTGGGACTTAGAGATCGCAGAAGTGCATAGGTGACAGCTTGACGCCATCGCCTACGAGCAGCGAACATAAAGATGAAGATAAAGCTAAAATATTACACACGGTATGAATATTTTGATAGGTTTAAATTTTAAAAAATACCCAACATCGTTAAAGTAGATATAAAGCTCGCTGAAATAAATTAATTGTTAATAACTTTAGCGCCAATTATACGACTTTATCAACATCAAAATTGCGAGCATCATGTTCGCACGCGTGTTCGTGTCGCACGGGAATTATTTTTTTCTATTCTGCCGACTTTACCGGCACGACATATGCCGAAAACAAGGACAATATAAACTATACGAACGTCCTTTTGGCAACATAGAAACGTATGATATACAGGGTCGGATTAGATTAGCTAGCAAAACAGATATGATGGGTATCGATATGTGAAAAAAACAACCAAATGAAAAGGGTTGATGATTTCTTTGGGGCATCAACGACCGCTGGTAGTGTTTTACCTGAAAAATGTTTTTGAAGTGAAACTTCTTTAGGCGCGCTTGACTTGGGGAGTAAACTGGCGAATGCGTTACGAAAACGTGTGATCGCGAGTAGGGAAGGTACGTAAAAAATAGCTGGAAATACCTCTGGTGTAAAAACCCGGTCCCGGTCGCATAAATATGCGACCGGGTTTTTACACCAGGTATTTGCTTCCAAGTACGCACACCGGGTACCGACTCAAAATACTTGCAAGACTATTAAGTATCTTATACGGCTACTCGCTCAAATACGTAGGTACTCAACCGCGTTAGTTTTCGCAAATGCGATCATGCTCCTTTTGGAACAATTTCGTATGCAAGTATAGATAAAATCGGTGGTAGATGGAGAAGAAATTATTTATAGATCTAATCTAGTTACGGTATGCCGTGGTGTTCCTCAGGGATCCGTTCTTGGCCCAATCTTCTTTATTGTATTTTTAAATGATTTAGTGGAGTATATCAAGACACGTGTAAAGGACACAAAAATAATAATCTTTGCTGATGACACAAATGCGATAGTAGCTGCAGACGATATACTAGAATTAGAATCCAAGATCAATGCTCTCTTGAAAGCTTTTGAGAACTGGTTCAGTACTAATAATTTGAAACTTAACATAAATAAAACAAAGTGTGTCTTATTTAAGCCCACGGTACGAAATAATGCTAAGTTGGAGATTGTATCTTGTGGCAACAATGTCGAATTAGTTGATAGTGTCAAGTTCTTAGGTGTGCACATTGATTCGTTGTTGAATTGGAAGGTTGAGACATTGTCTTTAACGAAGTCTATTAGCTCGGCATGCTATGCGATTAGGACACTGAGGGAAGAATTAAGTTTACCTCAACTTAGAAGTGTGTACTTTGCCTTGGTGGAGTCAAGGCTAAGATACAGCATCGAGTTTTGGGGCAATAGCTACAAGTACAACATACAAATGGCATTCGTGATTCAGAAAAGAGCTTTAAGGACTATGCTCCGCATGAAACAGACGGAATCATGTAAAGACCATTTTATTAAACTTAAAATCTTGACAGTACCTTGCCTTTACATTTTAGTGTTACTTAGCAGCTTAGTTAAAAATTTGCACAAAATTGAGACTGATGAGCAGAGACACACTAGAGCTAGCACACGTAGGAAAGATTTGCTCAATACGATTCAACCGAAATTGAAAGTTGTCAAACATAGCCCGAGGTATCAGTCTGTAGTTCTATATAACAAATTGCCTATAGAATTCAAAACAATATATAGTGTCAACTTATTTAAAAACAAATTGAGGACCTACTTGTTGGGGAAAGGCTACTACAGTATCAATGAATTCCTAGATGACACATGACATTGTAACTTATTTTATTGCTTTTGCTTTTATTTTATTATTTTATTGCTGTTATTATTTTGACATTTATTATTTATAATTTATTGTACTTGAATTTTTTTAATTATTATTGATTTTATTTACTTTTCGAAATGTATTTAATGAATTTTATTTTAATTGCAAATGTAATAAGTTATTTTTTTAAATTTCAACACAATGTATTTATATTGTTATGAAATAAATGACTTATGACTTATAGTAAGCAGGTTTTTTACCGACTTCACAAAAAGGAGGAGGTACTATGTTCGGCTGTTTGTATGTTTTTTTGAAGTGAAACTTCTTTAGGCGCGCTTGACTTGGGGAGTAAACTGGCGAATGCGTTACGAAAACGTGTGATCGCGAGTAGGGAAGGTACGTAAAAAATAGCTGGAAACACCTGGTGTAAAAACCCGGTCCCGGTCGCATGAATATGCGACCGGGTTTTTACACTAGGTATTTGCTTCCAAGTACGCACACCAGGTACCGACTCAAAATACTTGCAAGACTATTAAGTATCTTATACGGCTACTCGCTCAAATACGTAGGTACTCAACCGAGTTAGTTTTCGCAAATGTGATCATGCTCCTTATCAGTAAGAGTCTACGGAACAGTTTCGTATGCAAGTAATTTTTACCGACTTCACAAAAAGGAGGAGGTACTATGTTCGGCTGTTTGTATGTTTTTGAAGGAAAACTTCTTTACGCACGCTTGACTTGGGGAGTAAACTGGCGAACGCGTTACGAAAAGTGTGATCGGGTGAGGTGAACGGGAGTTGAGTGGGGGATATAAGCAAGACAAAGCAGTGCGCGCGTACGTTTTCTTTCTCTCTTCCTCTCATAGCCAAATACGTATTAAGTTTTTTTTCTTTTGCTCATATCTCGAAAATGGTGCGTCCTATCGCAAAAATAATGAAAATTTCGACCCCCTTTATGATACCCATAAACTCCTAAAACTCAACATGTAGGTAATCATTTTTCATATTTTCCATACAAAAAGTGAAAAATTCCTTAAAAAACACGCCAAGGCCGCCCCCTCCGCGCCTGCGGCTCTAAAAAACAATACACGGGGTTAGGGCAAATAAGTACAGACGCCAGCACATCAACCTACTACAATCTGTCAGATTTCTTTAATAGATTTTCAACTTTATTACTAAAGAATAAGGTTCAAAGTTGATTGGGAAAATTTGACAGTTTCGGGTAGGTTGACGTGCTGGCGTCTGTACCACGTGTCGACGAGTCGCGATTGTCAAATTCGATTTTTGTTGTGTCAAAATTATTTACGTGAAACTTCTTTACGCACACTTGACTTGGAGAGTAAGCTGGCGAACGCGTGACGTAAGCGTTACGAAAAGTGTGGTCGGGCAAGTAGGGAAGGTACGTATTTACTCGACCAGGTTTTTGCTTCCAAGTACGCACACCAGGTACCGACTCAAAATACTTGCAAGACTATAAAGTATCTTATACGGCTACTCGCTCAAATACGTAGGTACTCAACCGCGTTAGTTTTTGCAAATGCGATCATGCTCCTTATCAGTAAGAGTCTACGGAACAATTTCGTATGCAAGTATTTTTTACTTTAATGGTTTGCAAGTATTTATTTGTAAACGCGATTTTGCTCCTTATTTATAGGAAGTCATTGATCAATTTCCTATGCTAGTAGTTTTACTTCCAACGGGGCTTTTGAATACGCGATTGTACTTCTTATCTGTATGAAGTTATGGATCAATTTTCTATGCAGATAGAAAATACTTGAAAGTATCTCGCTCCGTCGTGCCTCGACGCTCGAGTACGTAGGTACTCAAATAGTTCAACAACCGCGTTTGTTTTCGCAAATGCGATCATGCTCCTTATCAGTAAGAGCACAGAATACTTAATAGTACTACGTACAGAAAGGACACTCCCTTCTTCGCCCTCATATCAGATACCGCACCTCACCCCGCACTTCGAGGTATTCGTCGCCGACTCTTTAGCAAGGGCGCTCGCGAACCGCAGCGCTGTATTGCTGACACGAAAAGTTTTATTTGAGTTTTAATAACGATGGTTGGATATTGTAATGCTTTTCCGAATTCGTATTTACATAAACTGTTTGTAAGATTTCGCATTTTTAATAACATGCGATTTAATAACCGATTATTTACAGACAAGTCATTTAAACTAAACTATTTTAGTGTTTTTATTTCATTACGAACCCGACTATATAAATAAACAATTGAACTACATGGTCACTTCATAATAATGCACACGTTCGGGCAGCGCCGCCGCCGTCGTCGTTCGGTTCCTCGACACAAATTGCTTACCGCGCCATTTTTTTTACGCTACTAGATTTCACGCACACATTTGCACGTATACAAACGTCATTTGTTTATGTAGTAGTACTAGGTAATTATTTTGCGAGCGTTGTATGGAGTGTCCGAGGTGTGGTAAGACTCTTACTACACCTCGGACACTCCATACAACTCCGTAAGAGTCTACGGAACAATTTCGTATGCAATATTTTTACTTTAATGGTTTGTAAAAGTATTTATTTGTAAACGCGATTGTGCTCCTTATTTATAGGAATTCACGGGTCAATTTCCTATGCAAGTACTTTTTACTTCCAACAGGGCTTTTGTTTGATTACGCGATTGTACTTCTTATTTGTATGAAGTTATAGATCAATTTTTGATGCAGATAGAAAATACTTGAAAGTATCTCAAGCCCTGGTTTTAGGGCCTGGTTTCTTAAGGTGGACGTACTTGGAAGCCCTGGTACTCGATTTTGCAAGTACGACCCATGTCTACGGGCTACGGGCGAGGCGAAGGGGAGTTGAGTGGGGGATATAAGCAAGAGAAATCAGTGCGCGCGCACATTTTCTTTCTCTCTTCCTCTCATAGCCAAATACGTTTGAAGTTTCACTTCAGTCGTGTGGTCATAAGCACACTCGTTTTTTTTTTTTTTTTTTTTTGTTTTGTGTTTTATCGTGTTTAAATATCCATACCCATCACGTTTGAGAAATTTACACAAAAAAAAAAAACCGAGTGTGCTTATGACCACACGACTGAAGTGAAACTTCAAACGTATTTGGCTATGAGAGGAAGAGAGAAAGAAAATGTGCGCGCGCACTGCTTTCTCTTGCTTATATCCCCCACTCAACTCCCGTTCGCCTCGCCCGATCACACTTTTCGTAACGCTTACGTCACGCGTTCGCCAGCTTACTCCCCAAGTCAAGCGTGCGTAAAGAAGTTTCACTTCAAAAAACAATTTTTTAAACTGATATTTGAAGTGACTGCATACACCTGATGACCCCAAAAAAAACAACATTATCAAATAAATTTATTTTTTGTTTTCTTAATACCCATCACATCTGCGGTATTTCTCTAGCAAATTTAATTTTCATCCGACCGTTCTGTATCGCACGGATTCGCACGTAAACGCCGATTCATTACTTATTTAACCCTAGTACACGTGCCAACTTTGATTTCCACTATTTCCTTCACAAAGCAAACGCGAGTACGTTTGGTTTAAATTATTGATTGTCTCACAGGAACATTTATAATTAAATAATTACATGGTAGGTACGGCCGTAAGTTCTGACGCCGTAGTTACGATTTAATTAAGATGTATTGTTCATCGAGCCGAGGCGTGACTTTGCTTTTAAAAACTCCTCGCCTCGTTCACATCACTCCATTAAACATGCGTCGGTAAAGGTACTGCCTTCCGTTATTTAGATAATGTAACTTTTGTATTAAGTTTTGTAAGCCTCGTCAAGAATTATTCTATAATTATACTAGTACAGACAACAAAAGAGATTAGTATGCAGGATCGTCGGATATAGTTGAAGTTTAGTAGGTAAGAAACCGACGGATGTTCTCGAATAAAATTTAATTTTATATTAATATAAAACAAACAGCTTTTTTATCGAATTAAATTCGGTTTCTTGCTAAACTTCAACTATATCCGACGATCCTGCACACTTATCTCTTTTGTTGACTGTACATTTTGTATGTTTATATCGCCCCGGGGCAGTTTAATTTTCCGAAGCTGCTTACTTAGCCAGAGATAATTAACCTAGGCAGATTTTATGCGAAACTAAGTAGTGAGAATGACTGACTTAATAGGATATCTTTATTCAAGAAACATCATAACATTAACTTTTACTATAAACTTGAAAGTTGCCGCGAGTGAAGCGCCTGAGAGCGCAATAATAAATCTCTTAGATTAAAAATAATATAGTGTACCTACCGTTATTCTTCGAATGGGGCACACAGTACAGACACGCTTCTTTATTGATTCGATGTTGTGATATTGCGACCCGTTGGGATACCTATTAATTCTACACAACAATGACTAAGCCCCAAGCAGCGCCATGTTTTCCATCTCGCACTCTATATTGTTGTTTATAATTGATTTTTTATTTGTCGAACTGATTGTACGATTAGCTACGAGCACAACACGAAAGAATGTTATAAAGAGACGGCGAAATCCAATCTAAACTCCGAAGTAAACACCGCGAAAGACGGCCGAGACGAACCGTAGACAGAAGAAAAACAAAACTTCGAGAACACGATCAATGGTACCGAGGGGCGAAGGCAAGTGAAAAATCAAAACTCACAGAAAAAAAGGATGAGAACATCCCATAAATTACACCTGCCTCGATGAAATATAAAGCGGAGATATTGTTTTAAAAGTAAGTCCCGGGCGGGTGATTACGGCCGGCAGCTAACCCAGACTTGAAATTCCGATAGTTTTTGCGCCGGTAAAAACTGATATTCCGTTCGGCCGCGTTCCGTCCGTCGTATATTGAGTTAATATCGGTCGTGATTGTGCGGCCGTCCCTTTTATCTATGCGAGTGTGAGTGAGATGAAGCTTTGTTTCAACGGGGTTGGTTCGAATCGCATTTTATGGTAAGTTGGCGGGCAGGTGTACGCGGTGCACCTGCGGCGCGGTCGAGCGAGATGCGATCGCAAGGACGTCGACCCGTAGCTACTCGGACGAGTATCTCAACATAGATAACGCTGGCCACATAATTCTGAACAGAAAGCAACATAAATTAACTAATGATACGTGGTGAAGGAACCAGAGCGGGATAAGAACGTTTCCAGCGCTAGATCTGCGGTTGAGATAATGCTACTCGCGGCGGCTGCGTACTGATGCAAAATCGTATCTGTCAGCAAATATCTACTGATACCATGTTGATTCGCGGTGAGGCCGAGGAAGGCAATTGCGAGATTAATTCACGTGCCAATATACAGAGATATAATCAAGTTGGATTGAAACTGGAATCTTAGCATTCGTGGTTAGGTTAGTGCCGTAATTATTGAGCAGACCGTTTAAAAAAGGTCAGAGTAGAAATGAGAAAGCACCTGCTCGATGTTTCGGATAAAAAAAAAACAGATCAACATCCTTTCACAAGGTGGACTCGTGAGAAAGGGACAATAAAGAGAATATAAACTTAAATGTTACCAGACTGGTTTATCTGAAGGGTTGCTGAAGGTTGCAATGAGACCAAACAACATTAAAAAAGATAGGTACAACCTACCGTCATTTATCATGAATATTATTATCATAATTTTTCTAATGAGACATTAAATTCTGTAGGTCAAAGAAATAATCGGAAAATGAATATTTACATAATTCATTCATTCACTTATTATTTTAGTGATGGTCAGACTGATAGTCTACATACTACTGATACCTATACTGATAGACTAACCAACCATTACTAAAATAATAAGTGAATAACCCTAAAACATGACGCATAGGAGTTTTCGTTTTACGTTAATAATAACATTAGTAATAACTTATTATTAATGAGAACTGAAATATTTACCTACTTTCAAAATGAACATAGAATAAAATAATAATTAAGTACGAACATTTTAAAAGCTTGCCTGCGCCTCTGGGATCTAAAACAATTCCCTATTATTTTTCATTGAGAGACAAAATTAATATTCCTATTTGTATTCGGACTTCGACTTAGCTATTAAATAATAAATAAATATTACCTACTTAGTTCTTGTGTTAAACTCATGTCTAGGGAATGTCTGCAAAGTTATTAATGACGTAATTTGCCAATGCTTGCAAATCGTAGATAATGTTGCATTCGAATTTATTGTACCAACTTCTGAGATAAACAAAGTTATGATATTATCGACCATTATAACATAAAACTCTTTCAAGATATCGCCAAGCGGTTAGTCGACTCTTCACGTGACCAGAGGGCTGGCCTATTTCTTTTCCAAAGAATTAGCATTGCCTTGCCATACAACGTGGCAATGCTGCCAGCCTTTTGGGCACTGTTCCTGTTGACAGCGATGCGGACGAATTCTTTGATGCCCTATGACGATCTTGTTTATTTTTCCATAAAATTGTACATATTATTATAGTTTATATGTTAGCTTATATTATGTAAAACTCTTCAATAAAATTATTCTGTTACAAGTTTTGTTAAACTCAAGTTTGACAGCTGCTGATAACTTTACTTCATCATCATCTGCCTAGCCTTTTTCGGCTACCAGTATAACCGGATGCAGCTGAATACCAGTATTTTACATGGAGCGACTGCCTATCTGACCTCCACAATCCAGTTACTGGGTAATACGATACCTCTTGGTAAGACTGGTTGTTAGACTTTCGGGCTTCTGACTACCCGCAACGACTGTGTCACCCATCCACAGACCAACCCCCCTCCCCCTGATAATTTTACCTATTGAATAATTATATATTACGACAAACTATTAATAATTAATTATAATGTAAATGGCGCTTAATATTTGATATGATGCTGATGTCGCTAATTACATCAAACATTAGTTTAGTAGCACAATGGATGATATATATTTGTAATAGTATACAGGTAACTATAAATTCTGATTCCCTGTGTTGAATATTTTCATCGGTGATTAAAAAAATAATAGCTGTCCCATACATTTTGACCACGTAGGGGGGGTGAGGAGCTTGTGGCTAAGTAGTAACAGCCGCACAGGTCGATCGATTAGGTTAAGCTACGCTTGCCGCGGTTGGTCCGTGGATGGGTGACCATCTTCACATACCAAGACCCCTCCATGCTTCGGAAAGCACGTTATGCCGCTGGTCCCGGCGGTCATTCGTGGATCTTTGACAGTCTGACAAAGATCCACGAATCTTTGTCAGTCTGACAACCAGCCTTTTTAAGAGGTATTACCCAGTAACTGGGTTGTGGAGGTCAGATAGGCAGTCACTCCATGTAAAATACTGGTAGTCAGCTGCATCTGATTAGACTGGAAGCTGACCCCAACATAGTTGGCTAGGCTGATGAGACATTTTGACCGCGTCGCACTTTTCTATGAAACAGCGGTTTTCTTTTTCGATAACCGACAACAAATTTCTACGCTAGAGAGCCTAGAATCATGTGCTGAATCCATGATAACAGGCTGCGCGTGGAAATCTCTGCCATCCTGTATATTAAGTACCTATAATATAAATTTGAGTTAGCTTACCAATATTTTATTCTCAGCTTTCCTTAAATAATGCAGCTTACCTGAAAAAGACAAATAACAAACTTTAATTTACTAAAACAATTAACATTTATTCACAAAGACACAACAATTACAATTTACAAGCGAACACTGAAATAAATACAAGTACTAGCAGCGCCCCGCGGTTTCACCCGCATAAGTCTCAATCCCGTGGGTATATCGGAATAAAAACTATCCTATGTCCTTTCCCGGGACTCAAACTACAAATTTCATCTAAATCGGTTCAGCGGTTTAAGCGTGAAGAGGTAACAGACAGACAGACACACTTTCGCATTTATAATATTATAGTAAGGAATATAATAAAAAATTAAAGAAAAAGGCAGGAGCTCAACGGGAATAAAAAAAAATTGAAAAGACAAGTGAATTGACACGATACATTACATATATATTCAGCCAGTCCGATTGACGTAAAATTTTTTTGGTCTAGCCACCGAAGACGTTTTTAAAATGAAAATTTTCACATTTTCATTTTTTGACACAATACACATACATAAACTTTTGCTATTCTTCCCACATGGGGCTAAGCAGAAACTACAGAACGCCACCTTCACTTTACTATGAAAAACTTGTTTTCAAATAAGTTATTAATAAGATTACCAAAGAGTACAGTGACGTTATATTCCAAGACTGACACGCCCATATCACAACAAACTCGCTTCGAACATATCTGTCAGTCCGATAAAGATTCTATTTAACTCGAGATAACTTTAGCTGGTGTATGCTTCGATTTTCACCACGTCTACGAACATTTTCCTAGGAATTTGGTATATTATTTAGTCACTTACGAAGCCACGGGCGTTGTGTGCCAAAGGGTACCAACGGGACCCTATTACTAAATCTCCTCTGTCCTTCTGTCCGTCCGTCCGTCTGTCTGTCAACGGGCTGTATCGCATGAACCGTAATAGGCAGACAGTTGAAATTTTCACAGAGTGTTTATTTCTATTGCCGCTATAACAACAAGTAATAAAAATAAAATTATTGTTCGGCGGTACGGAACCTTCATAATTAAAGCTAAAATTATTGCATGCTATGAAATCCTTAGTCGTGTTATAAAAAGGGGAGAACCCTATCTGTCTGTTTGTATTTGCAACATACAAAAAAAAAAACTTGACGGATATTAAATCTGCCTTTCAGTGGGTTGGTCTCATGAAGCTTTTATTATTTTGCAAAACCTTCTGAAATAATATCTTACTATCCATACTAATATTATAAATGTGAAAGTGTATGTGTCTGTTTGTTTGTCCGTCTTTCACGGCAAAACCGCTGAACCCATTTAGAAGAAATTTGGTATAGAGATAGATTGAGTCCCGGGAAAGGACATAGGATACTTTTTATCCCGATATTCCCACGGGATCGAGACTAATACGGGTGAAACCGCGGGGCGCAGCTAGTAATAAATAATACCAAGTTATTTTTTTTTAAGTGGGATTAGTTATAACTATGGGATCAATTTAAGATTATGCCACTCTCAAGAACCAAATCGAGTAATATAGATTTCCTTTACCTACATCGCGATCAAAATGGAGGGCAAAAGCCAGTAGAAAATAAAAATATACCGCATAGGAGCAGCTTATCATGCGCAAGTTATAAAGTCAGCTGAAGGGAAACGGGTTATGGTTTTGTCCTTAGACGATGGGCTAGCAACATGCTACTTGTGCAAGGTACACCTATAAACCTTACTGGTTATAGCCGGACGTGGCTCTTGACGATACTAGAGTAAAAATAGTACGTATGAGTACACAATTTTTAAGGTTTCGGTAAAAACCTTAACAGTAATACGAATATAGACGGCCATCACCGAAATATTTGTCTTCAGAAGATAATTAAGGACCTAACCGTATACAGGTAACACATTTTTATTTAACAGACTTCTCAAAACGGCTCTAAGATGAAAATTCTAAATTACTTACGCAACTTTTTTAAATAATCAAATATTTTTACCATCTTAAAATCGCGGATCTACTAATGAACGCTCCTCGCTGTAATAAACGATTTGATATAATATCGTATTAGGTTATTACTGTTCCAAAATACTACAACCGCAGTATATTATTTATAGGAGCGATGGGTCCTCCAAAAATGTACCAAACAAAAACATAAATGGCTTTAAAATGGCAACATTATTACAGTGTTTTAGATTGATATAAGAGCATGCGTCACTCAGGAGGCTGAGCGAGGTCAGTTTGAGTTAACAGAGGGGGATTTTTTGTACCAGATTCCTGCATCGGGCAAAAATGGGTCAGATGGCTAATCCCTCTCCGTTACAGTTCCTAACTGGGCCTCTATTGCCTCTGTTCGACGAGTTAATGAATTTAAAAATAACAAAATTCGAAGGCAGATTTTAACATCAACCTGTGTTCCCCAAAGCGATAGACACAGGTGTAATGGTACACTCGCATTTGAAAAAATCGCCCCTATTTTTTACTACGAAGAATCGCCTTATTGAAAAATTCAATAACACTTTCGATCCCAGAACATCGCTTAGGAGTCACGCTTTCGACCACTACAACAACAAGGCAGTCAAAGTCATGATGGTCATTTCAAGATAATTATAATAAACAACGCACAATGCTGATCACGATTCTAGATTGCGGACTAAATATCACGACTCCTGATACCTACCGTGTTTATTAATCGCGTAGGTGTTGCCATCATAGATTCGCAATTCCACTTTACATATCACAAAAGGCTTCATAAAATTCGCACGTTGTGGTTCTATTGTAATTCAAACTATCTTTTATATCTGACTCGTATCTCCGACAAAAGTTATAGTGAAAGTAATGTAGGTTACGATGTTCGCTGGTGATGCACTGGCCACCTGTAGCTAATGGTCGCATTATACTTTAATCTCTCTACATCGGTTGTGACTACTTTTGTACCTACAACCTTTCCCCGAAATGCGGGCCTAGACTATCCCGTTTCTTTATTATTTCTAAAGATTGCATTGGTTAATTAACAGCATCGATCCGTCTTCTTCGTTCAGGCGGGTGAGTGCACTCCATGAATCGATTCACATTATCATAATATTAACTCGGCTTATCGTAGTTCAAAGCTGAGAATAGACCTTTCCCAAGATCTGCGTAATCAATTTAGAGGCTTATATTTGACCCTGAATATCCGACCTCTAAATCGCCGATCGAATACTTAAATCCCGTAGCAACAAAGCCCTAAGTACACGATTACCGCATACCCTAGTTGGCGTTCTAAAAATAGGATATTACGTATTCAAACCTTCGTAGAAAGTTTGCATAATCTTTCCTTCCAGTTATTTGTCACCGAGTTAATCTGGGAAAGAATTTAAAAGAAAGTGTGGACTGCTTATCGTGAGTAAGCGAAGGGAATTGATTACTTAATGGCATTGTTGGTCAACTACCTCTATTATCATACCGGCCACTTACAGTTGCAGCTGCATAGGTTAGCTTCATTTATTATTACTACGTTGTTGCTTTGTACTTGTGCTTTCAATTTGCTTTTGAGTCGTGCGTTTTGGCTGACGGATGTTTGGTTAAATGTTAATAATGTAATAATCACGCTTCTACCTAACCCTGGGTATAAATACAATCACCAATGACTAAGCTAGTCGTGGTGATTATGACCAAAGTACGCATAATAATAAATATATCGTTTGCGTTTGAGTGACAGTCGTTTCCGGACAAATGCGAAGGCCGGAAAATTGATCATTTCGGGTTTCACACACATGAAAATATGTCAACATTTTCACTTAATTTTAACGATTGCGGCACAGATAAATCCAGTCATGTTACTTAGTATATCCGGCGATCGGAAGAGGCGAATTCTATCCGGATATTGAATATTGATCGTACACCCCTAACCCTGACGTATCGGGTCGTTACCGGCCCTCAGGGACGATAAAAGGATATTCGGCGATTATTCAATTGTGCCCGGTAAAAAAAAAAAAATAGAAAACCGAGTGGTTAATAATATAGCCATTGGTTGTTATGACTTCTTTGATCGTTTTCGTATATAGAATTAGCTTTGTGTTGTAGCGTATTTTGTTAACCCATTTTCGATTGAGCTCCTGGATTTTCGTGAACGACGACGGTATTTGAGAATTGCTATAACTTATGAACTACAAATTATTATTTTTTGTGTTCAGAAATGACCATTTTAGTAAAATGCAAAGACACGTATGTACATAGATATTTACATACTATCCCCCTTACTAATAAATGTATTATATCAGATGAATAGTTACACACTGATTACTCCCTTTCCGTCGTCAGTAATTTGACTTTCGAAAGAAGAAGACAAAGCGTTGTGTAACTATACAGACGCTATACAACGTTTATTAGTAAGGGGGGTAAAATTACAATATATGCAAAATAAATAAAGTATGTAAAAAGTGGGTTACATTTAGGCTAAGGTAAATCTGAACATCGATCATTTTTACAGCGAAATGCAGGTAGCCAATATATTTATAGGCTTAACCCCTACGGATTCCGAGCAGCCCAACAGAGTATATAATTACACCTCTACATATTCATTTACTAACCTACATACATAGGTACCTATATAGGCTACGTAAGCCTCTTCCCTTCTAATCTATAATTATAAGGACCCATAAAACAGAAGCATCAAATTCAAGGCGATGCAGGGTTTCTTTAGTATAGAATACTAGCTTTTGCCCGCGGCTTCGCTCGCGTAGAATTTGGTCTGCCACATTAAGTTACGTGACATTTTTTTTAAAATACTGATATTTTTTTAATGTACCTTCACATCGTACATCCCAGATTTCTAACTTCAAAATTAGTTTCCATACAATCTTTGAACTCCTATACCTAATATTTAGAGGGTATCTCTTGAGGGTGGAATTATCTGAATTCCTTTTTAAGTGCTCATTATTTTAAGCTATAATAGAACTCTGCAAATTTCAAAATGCTAAGTCCAGTGGTTTCTTCATCAATCTTTACCTGTATGGTGTGTTTATAAAAAGTAGGCTTGAGATTATCCTATCCAGCACAAACGGATTACCGTTTGTTTGTGTTGGCAGTGTTTAGTAATCTAAACCACAGATTACTAAATAGTTACTCGTGTGGTGTTAGTGCTTTTTTGTAGCCACCTGCGCTGAAAATATGTCGCATTGTCATCATAATTGATAAGTAAGTATATCAAAAAGACTTCAGCTCTTTCGATTTAGGCATTAATTCCGCCTTTATACCTTTTTTTATGTTGACTTGAAAGAGCATGGCAGTTGAGTATGTGTCATGCTCACTTAAATGTCTCACTGATGGTGGCGCGTGTGTTGGATCATTCGGTTCCCTACAAAATGGTTGAGCTAGATGGTGCTGATCCACGCGTCATGTTCGTGAACGGGCGCCGTCGGTTGAGACTGGTCATCTTATTTTTAATCTTATTTCTTGTATTGTTTCTTCATTTGTGTGTTTTTTTACATTGTTCTCACATATAGAAGCAACAAGAATAATGTACCCAGGATTTTGTAATACGAGTATCTTGATTTAAAAGAGTGTCCATGGAGTTTCTTGCCCTTCTTCTCCATAGAGATCTACGCTTTGGAATGGGCAACTAGCTTCAACTTTCTGACTAACTGACCGACTACTTAATTTTGACAATTCAAAAGTGCCTGTAATAGTTTAATTGAAATAAATGCTTTGAGTTTGAGTTTTGTGTGCAAAAAGTTTAAATAAATAAGAAGAAAGAAATTACGTGAATCTATATTTTTGCTAGAAAAATCGTCATTTTACATACATAGATACTAAGGATAGGCACTTACAGTACCTGCTAATGTGTCAGCAATTCTGCCAGCCATAGCTAAGTCTTACTCCTGTGCTAATGCTCTATCTACCGGTATCCAGAACTTTAAGCCAACAGCAGCTTTGATACCTGTATAGGTAAAATGTGGCTTAATAAGGGCATGTGTTTAGAACTTTTAGTTAGGAATTTGGAATTTTCTAAGAAACCATTATCAGAACTGTAGCTAATCGTATAAGTACTAGTGTCTGCGTGTGGATATAAGCCCACGTATGCACGGACGTAAGAATATCGCAGCAGGATTTTACCGCGCAATGGATTTTCTACTCACCGAGAATTCAAAATCCAGTTGAGACAAGTGTTGAGAATCCAATCGTATCCCAGGGCGTCAAAAAACACTGTTGGATTTTCAACTCTTGGCGTTAGGGCCGAGAATTGAAAATCCAACAAGCAATGCGTTAAAAATCCAGTGCGCGAAAAACTATCGCCGCAGGAAAAACGCGCCCTGCGGACCTGGGCTAAGAGTCACCGTAAATCGAGCTCAATGTAGTCCAATCGGGAAGGCATAATATGCCACTGGCAATACACTGCTACAGGCTGACGATGATATCTGGCTACATCTTCAGGGTATCAGTCGCTAGGGCACGCCACGATAGTGGCGATAAGACCCCTCTTTGAGGAGTGGCTAGACAGGCGTCACGGCGTCCTCACCTATCGCCTGACGCAGGTCCTCTCCGGACACGGATGTTTTGGGAGGTTCCTGCACATCATCAGGCGGGAGGAGACGCCCGGGTGTCACCATTGCGAGGATCGCCCAGAGGACACGGTGGAGCATACGGTGGAAGTCTGCCCCGCATGGGCGGAGCACCGCCGTGCCCTCGTAGAGGCGATTGGCAGCGGCGGCGACCTCTCGCGCGTCCGGCCCTGGTTCAAGCCATGGTCCGGGGCGAGAGGGAGTGGGAGGCAGTCACCTCCTTCTGCGAAGCAGTCATGCTAGCGAAGGAGGTGGCGGAACGGCTGAGGGAGAGAGCCACACGTCCCAGCCGCCGCGGGAGACGCTCCGGGCGTCGGGAGCCGCATGACGACTCCCGGCCACCGTAGGCGCGGGCCTGCGGACGGAGAGTAATGGGTAGCTCACCGTCCGATCAGGACCAGGCCCGTGCCGGACGGCGCGTATGTGTTCCACGCGCGCCTCAAAGAGATGTCAGCAAAAAGGAAGGGGCCTGCCAGGGCCGAAGCCTGCCGGGGGTGCGGGATTGTCCGAAAGGGTTACCGCTACCCCGGAACATAAAGGTCTAAGGAAGGAACACGGATGGGTTTTAGTCAGTAAGAGTCTGACACTCCCTTCCGCTCCACCCAGAGCGGGAGGGGTCATTAGATGATTTTCCATCCATAAAAAAAAGGGTATCAGTCGCATAACAGTTAGGTACGTTCTTTTAATTCAAACCATCGCTCTATTAGACCAACTCCCACATAACCATAACATACTAAATTCGTCCATAACTTCTGTTCCCTCCTACGACCAGATGACAGGAGCCGATAGTCGGGTCAATTTTTACGACCAAACTTAACAAAACGGTGTCCAATGACCATCAACTATGCAAAATATCCGACGTTTACATCGGGAGATGTTATCGTTAATATTTTTACGATGTAACTTGAAGCTAATAGGTCATCCTGTGTTTGATTTATGAATATTTTAACGACTGGAGAAATTTACTTGACCTATATAATATCATGGCGGAATCAATAAATCAAGATATGATTAATGACGTCTAAAGTCGACTCAAAATTAAAAAGTTATTAAATTCGAAATTAGCTTAATTCGGTAGAGATAAACGAAATTCCACAAAATTGTTAAACAGTAAAACTGTAAAGTACTATAAGTATAAAAAATATTATAATAATGTTATCCCACAAAATATAGCTAATATAAGAACACTAGCAGCGCCCCGCGGTTTCACCCACAAAGGTTTAGATCCCGTGGGAATATCGAGATAAAAACTATCCTATGTCCTTTCCCGAGACTTAAACTATCTCTATACCAAATTTCATCTAAATCGGTTCAACGATTTAAGCGTGAAGAGGTAACAGACAGACTGACAGACATATTATACACATTTGCATTTATAATATTAGTATGGATTTTCATAACATGCCTTCCATGACCTAATGCAATTTTAAAGACCACCAATACAAAGTGCTTACATTCCAGATTTTTAATCCACTTTAAAGTCTTTCTTTCTCCCAACGTTGCTCTAAAACAAGCAAAGAGCCAAATTCCTGAATATAAATATCTAAACGAGCCACAAACGTGTTGCACATAGTTTTGGTCTGAAAAGCGGAATAAACTATTAAAATCCAGCAGGCCGTAAGTACAGGCCACAGTATGGACTAGGCCTGGCAAATAACTTATTCATATCGTTCATGTATGCCCCCGTAAGGACGTGAGTTGTGTGCAAATTATATAATATACGACAACTTTTCGTACTTTC
Organism: Amphipoea oculea; assembly: GCA_945859645.1. NCBI lineage: Eukaryota > Metazoa > Arthropoda > Insecta > Lepidoptera > Noctuidae > Amphipoea > Amphipoea oculea. The sequence continues at coordinate 17,767,780 of OX243862.1, forward strand.
TTGTTACCCTACCCCTGAATTTCGTTGTTTTTTGTGCAATAAATACTTTATTTGAGGGTAAGGGGCGTAAAAGTAAGATGTCGTGTTTTTATGTTATGGCTTTAAAGGGTTAAGTTGATAGCAATTTCGGTTTAATTGAGTGATGTGAGACAGCGAATGGTGGGTATCTAATAAACCTTTATTTATTTTTCGTAACTAAGAAAAAACCCTTTCACCATCCCGTCTTCCTAGCACGGTGGGCTGTACTGGGGCGGCTGCTGCAGGTGCAGAAAACCTCAAACAGCGAAAATATTGCAACCTGATTGGGAGTTATATGTTCGAGCCGTTTGAGGTTGAAACACTAGGGCCATGGGGTCCGAGTACCCACTTGGTTTTTCGAGATATCGCCAAGCGGTTAGTCGACTCTTCACGTGAGCAGAGGGCTGGCCAAAGAATTAGCATTGCCATACAACGTAGCAATGCTGCCAGCCTTTTGGGCACTGTTCCTGTTGACAGCGATGCGGACGAATTCTATGATGCCCTATGATTATTTTGTTTATTTTTTCATATAATTTTACATATTATTATAGTTTATATGTTAGCTTATATTATGTAAATATCTATAAGTACAAATAAATAGAATGTTTCAGAAAAAACTTTTTTGTTAATGGGACATGTTTCAAGGACAGCTTCGAATTCCAATTTTCATCTTCAGTGCAATTATTTAAGTAACGTTACCAACCTAATTCCTCCATATAAGAAAAGAATCGCTATCCTAATATACGTATAGACAAAAGACCCCCCAAAATGCAAGGGCCCATAAAAGATCCGTCATACAGATAGGGCAGGAACTCGCAACGCCCGTAGACACTTCCAAAAACTCTTAATACCCGGCAAAAACTTTCAACAACCATAAATTATTAAGATTCAAACACTCAAAATGGCGGCCATTCAGTAAGAACAATATTACTGGAAAACACGTGCTTTAAATGTAAAATATCAAGTGATACAGAGTTACAGACCTCGACACGGAACTTGCAAAAGTAAAATGTTTATGAATGTACGAAGAAACTTCGTTGGAGGAACTTTTAGCGCTTTCCGTAGAGCCGGGATTACATGGGAACTGCGTTACCAGGCTCTCTCTCAAAGTCCGATAATGGAATAAAATTGTGAACTTTCATGCCGCATTAATTCTCTACGCCGAGGATAATCGCGAGTCAATACACTTCGACCTTACCTAGTATTGGTGAGTATGAGACCTTGTCAAGTCACTCATAAAGATAGTTTTAATGTAGTTTTGGCAGCAGTTTAAAGTTGCGCGTTTTATCGAATGAACTTTTAGACATTATTGGGCGTTGACTGACGGCTCGCCGAAAATGTTAAAATAAAAATTACAATAAATAAAGTATTATAAAAATAAAATTTCAATGGCATAGGAAAAGATTAGTAGTTATAAAAACAAAATCTAAACGATCTAGGAATGCTATTCATCTTAGTGATATTGCAATTACACAGTCAAAACAATCAATTAAGTTCTTTTTGTCTTCCAAAATTTCTTACGCAGGTTTGATTTAATGCCTCTAATAATATACAAATACTTGATAGATTATAATTTCTACATCGTCTTCGGATACTTCCGTGCCACCGTTAAGCGCACTTCTGTTTAAAACCACGCTATTAGCCGGTTCACCGTGTAATTTTCTCCACAAAAATTACGTACATATAGAAATAATCCGTGGGCCGAATACTGCTCGGGGCGACGTCTCATATATTAGACTATTCCCTACAGTTATAACGATCAGAAACAAAAATAAAGGCTCTGACTAGTTTCCAATTAATCGTAATAATTGGTAGTGAACGTGGCTATGTATTGGGCTATGCGGGGCTATTTATTTGAGCCACACCTGGTGTTCATGGCCCGCGGGCTGAGCTCAGACTGTTGTTCAGAACAGCCATTCTTCTGGTAAATAATGAACGGATATTGTTCGCTCGGTTTAAAGTTAGCGTGTTGTTGTGGTGCCTACATTTTTAAGATCCTTTTGGAAATAGTTTACCGCGACACTAAACTAAAGTGCTTTGTTTTGATTTATTTTGGTGGGTTTTTAAACGGTTATGTAAGAACATGTTTTTATTTCATAACTGAAATTATTTTAGCAACTTTGATCTTTGCGCATTTGATGCGTTTCACAAGTATTTTGATTCTTTATCGCACGGTTTTTTCAGGTCTTTAAAAGAGAAGTTGAGTCCGACGTTAATAAAATGCACACTGATAGATTCAATATAAACAAAACAAAAACTATTCCTCCGAACTCTAAACTGACCAACAAACAAGCCGATTGAAGCAAACCAAATTGAACACGATTGATGGCCATTGATCCACTCTCAAAATACTTTGTGCATTCAAATAAAACTACACATCATCTCCAGGGCGGTCCGGATCAATTTTCTGTTTACAACCCAATACCATCAAAGAAACCCGACTGCTGTACTAATTGACCGTAATAGTACACTTATAAACCAACTTAGTTCGATTTACAACCCAACATACTGGACGCACAACTTTTTACATGCCAGTATTAGACTTAATTAGGACGACGAAGGTTCCTTTTATAAGTATTTAAATTAGAAACTTGTTTTTTTTTTTTATATTGACGTTCCGTCGTGTACAGTTCGCCCGAATAATTTATGGCCTCCGCTGTAAAAGTTCTTTCCTTGTGTTGTGTGGAATAAAAACTTGACGGTAGTTACCGATAATGACATATGCATTTTTAAAACCTCGGCAATGAACCGATGCATTATTATGACCTACTTAAAATTGCAGTTATTATACTACTAGGTTATAAATGTAATGCACAAGTGCTACTTTAGAATAAATATTACTGTTTTTAAATATAGTTGTTATTATGTCTGTAATGGTCTGGAAATGATGCAAAACAGGGAATATGCATAATAAGCAAGAATACTCGTTTGCAATCTTGGGAGGGTTCTAAATGGTAAAGGGAAATTAAATGTTTTTAAATGGTCGTTGGCGATGGGGTTGCCAATTGTCATACCTACCGCTTAGAAAATGGCACCCTGTAAGGAAAAAAGTTTAAACCACTTTCGTTGCTGTACAAGTTTTTGGTTTTAATGTTCTGAATATTATTAAATATTATAAGGCCGGAAAATATGCGTAAATTACAGTAAATTCAATATACATAGCGTAAAATCAACAAAGAGCGGTGTAAATCCATTGCGTTTAAATCTCACGTCGATGCATTCTTGCATAGGAAACCTGTTAATCAAATATTTCTTAAGCGCACGCACACAATGAGCAATTTAATACTGAATAATCATTAAATATTTTTACTTCGGAAGTTCCTGTTTGATCGCACCGTTGAGTCAACTATAACGAGTTTAACAATTAAGTTTTCGATTAGTAATGAATGCTGGTAAACGTTTGTCGATATCGACATCGGAGATTTTCCTTAAACACATTACTTAGGTACATAGTGCGATGCACTTTACTTTGCTGCCGAGTGTACCTACAATGAAATGAAGCTGTTGCAAACTTGTTTGCGTATGTAACCGATGTCTGATTTTAAACCATTTGTACAGAAATTCAATTCATTTAAAAGATCCATTAACTTGGAAACTTTTCAATTTTGTTCAATTAAATCTTTTATTTTACACAGGGCTGATTTTTCAATAGTCCGGTAATTTTTATATGACGAATAAATAATGGAAGTTTATCATATTTTCCATACTAAAGCTTTCAAACCGCCATAAAGTATTCCTCAGATAAATATTGCGTTATGATTAAAACATAACTCTTTAATATTTTTAACGGAAAAACTTAAGTTACCTCGATGTGTATTTTTACAGTATATTTTAATGAACTACTTAATTAATTTTAAAATTACATCGTTATTCACATAGGTACGAATACTAATATCACTTCGCTCTACATAAATTATGTATGATTTTTATTGCTACATCACATTTTTAGAACTTAATTTGAATGCTATGAATATGGAATAAATATATTAACACTACAGTGTGACTGACCCTTAAAGTGTGTCAAAAATAACTTCATCATAAAGCAACTTATTTAAAACAAGATATTCATATCCCAATTTCGAGTCATCGAAGAATTTTCATGGGATTAGTCTAAACACTTCCTGTGTTTAGAATAATCCCTTATTTATTTCAGTTCAAAAATGAATCCAAAACTAGATTTTCTCTGCTTTTTTATTGCAAATATAATATTTTATTGTACAGGGTGGCAGGGGGACATCGACGCGTAATCTGTAACCATGAATACAGCCCAAGATTTTAAGCCCCTAGGGGCGAAATTTTGCGTAAGTTATGAAAAAAATAATCAGCTATTTCATAGAAAAGTGCACGCGGTCAAAATGTATGAAACAGCCATTTTTTTTTTAAATTACTTACGAAAATTTTCAACGCAGGGGGTTCAGAATCATATGTATTGAATCCAAGGTCATAGGTTGCGCGTCGATGTCTTGCCACCCTGCTTATTTATTGGGGCTGCGGCAAATATGAAAGCTACTTGAAGAAATAACAAATCGTCGAGCGAAACGCTACGCTCCCGACGATTTTTTTTACTCCAGAATTAAGTTCTGTCGAAAGGCAAGGCTCAATAATACAGAAGGAACACACTTATGTTCCGTTAAGTGAGATTATCTCTTATTTGGTGTTTTGTTTATTGATTTATTTTCGGATAAGTACGGATGTAAATTACAAATTTCTTAAAAAAAATATATATTTTTTTAGTTGTTAATAAATAACAAATTCTAATCTAACTACCCCACTATTATTGTATTATTAGTATTGTCCCACTGCAGGGCAAAGGCCTCCCTCTCCCTTTTCCACACAATTCTGTCTTTTGCGAGTGCCGGCCAGTCCCTACGGCAGGAGTCAAGCTCGTCCCGCCATCAATAATTAATGATAAAATGTAAAAAAAAAAATTTGCTACTCTAACATTGAACGAAATTGATAAACAGATAATAGTAGACTGTAAATAATAAAATGATTACATAAACCTAATCCACGAACCTTCCCAAAACTCATTTTAAAAAACCCTTTTACGTAAAAACTTCAACATGATCGAACATCACAGAAATACCTTCCAAAAACGTAAACACCGCTAGACCCCATAATCTGCTAGTTCTCTTAAATCTAAGCTTGTAGTCAAAGCTCTGCATGTCGAATATTTCCGGCTCCTAACGTTTGCAAAGTGGAAATTCCTCACGTGAACCACCTGAACAGCTCACTGACCGAGAAGCCGTTTTAACATGTTAAAGATTCGCTATTAAACAAATAGTAGCCTTTGAGAAGGTATTACATGGTTCGAGCAAATTCTGGCTGTTGGTAATGCGAAAATATTATGTTGGAACTTTGTAGCTGAAAGCGATCGTAATGAATGTGTTGGAAAATTAGATGTGTGAGTAAAAATATTATTTAGTTTCATGTCCAACACGGATTGTAAAAAAAAAGTTAGTCAAGAGAGGGAAGAGTGGAAAAAAGAAATCCCCCCTTTGCCCTGTAGTGGGACAGAATAAGCGAAAAATAAATATAACAGAATCAGTGGCGCCTTGCAAATAAAAACTTTTCTTGAGCGTGTGATTCCCTAATAACAAAAGCTCAATTCCGAATTCAGACCAAGTTGAAACTCAATTTTCACAAGTTTCCATCAAAGAATTCTACACACAATGGGACACTTAATTCCAAAACTTAGTCCTAATAACACAAACAAAATATAATAATAGAAAGAAACTATAGGTAATTTAATAAATCAAAAGCAACTAGAGTGAGATGTCATGATAAAAGAAAATATATAGCGTATAAAGATACCTCTTATCAACGACAATAACTCATTAATATTTGATGTCTGGACTACTTATTGAGACATAAAATGTGCATCTGTATCGTTTGTTATCATACAGAATACTAAACAAACCGTTATTTTATACGATAAAATACTAAAGTTATAAGAATTTACATGAAACTAGGTTGGTTTTTGAATTTAAATTACTTATTTTATCATCATGGAAACTATAATAGCGGCGTTTATTAACCCATTCAAAGACGCTGTCATAATTCTTTTTGTAATATTTCCGTGTTTACAAATGTGTCATATTTATGTGACACTCACTATACCTGCTTAGTTGTCATTAAAAGTAAATTATTTTTAATTAGATATTTAATTTTGATGTGAAATGCTAAAGTCGTTGCATTTGAAAACAGATTTCAATTAAGTTTCCATTTGAAATTGCTTTTATAGAAGCTTTTAACTTTTATGTTGTTTGTCTTTTTTCTGTACTCATTTAAAAAAATAATTAGCAATAAAGTTTAAGTTATTAGATAAGTTTAATTGCTTTTTCTCTTTCTGCTCATTCGTAAACAATATTTCTTATGTAAGAGATTGTTAAATTCGAGTCATTTTATTTTATGGACATACCTATTATCAGACACTTTTATACACTAAAACAATACTCATAATAAAGCAGTTAATAACTAAAAAACATTATCTCTCGCTCCTTTTATTAAAACAAAGTTGTTAGTGTCGACGACCCAGTAAATTAACGTCGTATCACTTAATTATAGCCTACAATACAATATCCGGAAAGGGTTTGTCCGAACAATTAAAAAATGAATAGAAATTATTTCCCATACCTTGTATCGAAGAAATGAAATTAATTTTTCAATAAAAGTCCATAGATGCGAGCAGTTATTAAATAATCATACAGTCACTGAAAACCGGCAAAATATTCTAATAGTCCACAGGGTAGCACAGGGCACGATCAAATCCAGTTCGGGGCACACAACACACCAGTAATGCTCTATTAATTAATTTCAATTTATGTTAATTACGGAATCGGGTACGATGCGATAGCGAAAGGGGAAGACGGGGACGCGTGCGCTCAGTTGGCGCGCCAAGCGTGGACTGCCGGCTGGCGGCTAGAAGCATTTCTAAATATACACCCCCCGAACGTTTCCCGCGCACCCTATGGGCGCAACGCGTGTACCATGCAATTTTCTATAAATTTTCGCATAAGCTCCGAAGCCGCGCTGTCAAAAGCTGTTTTTACTGAAGCTCGCCCCCAAACGCTGTGTGCACGTTTTAATTGAATTAAGTGTAATGCGGGGTTTTGAAGAGTAAATTGAAAATAAGCACACGTAAAACTAACCTGTGCCGCGATATGAATTTTGTTTAGATGCTACGAACATTTCGTGTTTTTTGACTTATACCTTTTAGTTTATTTAACCACCACAGACTGGAATCAGTTAAAAGTAAAGGCTTCTGAATGACAAATAACTTTAAGCGGTGAATTATAGTAATGATCGTTAAGAGCAAATTGCTACATTATTCCACCTAATATCATGGCCCGTAGCGCTACGCTTTTCCGTAGGCGCGGCGCGCGGCGTAGCATTTTTTCGCGAACTCTCAAAAGTCGTTAGAAAGAAGTTGTTAGCTGTAACCCTTAGAACGGAATGGAAATCGTCAAAGATCAGTCTCCTTTGTTGAAGACTGAACGAGATTTCTGTAAATAAAACATCGTTTCAAAGTTTTAATTGAACAACATACCTAGGTACTCTACTGAAATATTGAGATAAAGTTTGTTTTGTTTGGAACATTTTCTTTACGAATTTATCTGTAAATTGAAATGCGAATAAATCAACAGAAATAAACTTTTCTAATGTTTCAATGTTATCGAATATTATAAAGTTTAATATACCTTACCGACGAGAGCTATGCTTCTGTTGATTGGGTGACCCCTTCTGCCCTAAACAAATAGTGAAAAACATTGTTAGTAAAACTAGAGGTTCATGATACTCGTAGTTTACGTTGAGATCAATCACAATATCTAAATAATATCATAATATCGTATTCTCTGTAGATGTAAGCAGATATTTAGTACACCCAAGAAGTCAGATATTTAGTACACCTAGTGCTACAACCGGGCACGAATCCTGACTACAAACAGCTTCTTAGACTTTTCTTCTGAAAAATTACAAAAACTATTTGCTTAACCTAGAGACCTAACCCAAGACCCCATTGTTCAGCGATTACGCTCGCGATCACTAGACCAACAAGAGCAGTCAAATGAACCAATATGTATATTCAAAAAACAGTTATTTCTCACATAATATGCTGCCGCTCGATCGCCGTGTATATTTTATTGCAATTAAACGAACACTAAATAAAACTGTTTTGGTCGTGAGACTCGCTCGTTTATACATTTTTACGAGCTCCCAACCAATACGACGATCAACACAGTAAAATTAGAGTATAAAGTTACAGGTAATATATTATCAAGTTACTAATTAAGTTAAATAATCTGATAAAAGTTTAGAAGAGATGTTTCTCCTAAGGAAAACAAAATCGGAAGATACTTTCCTCGAAGAAACAAGAATATAATGCAAAACAATACACGGTTTACGCTGTTACTTATTACATACACAGGTCCCTTTTTGGTTTCATTTGAATAAACACAACAAACGCACTGTCACAACATTTTTATGACAAAACAAAAATTCAGAACAAAAGAAAAAAACGAGATAAACTTAAAGTAATTTTTTTTATTTTTTATTGCTGAATGGGCCCGCGCTTGACCTCGATCACGCATGATGGAAAGCGATGGATGAGGTCTATGATGGAACGAGCGTGCAAATAAGATGCCTAAGGCACTGGAACTCCCACACATCGACGAAACACAGCAAGCTGCTTGACGCCGGACTCCGGTGGGAGGGTGATCGCAAACCAGGCGAGCGTTAGCCCTACCACCGCAAGGGAAGAATTTGCCAGTCAAATAAGGTGTTGGGTGTGACTGTCCAGGATGCGCCGAGCGCTCGGTTCAGTTGAGTAACTGGCGAAACAAACTGCCCAGATCAACATCATCATATTGTTATCAACCTGTATTCGTCCATTACTGAAGAGGAAGTCAAATACAGGCACCTGGTGGTGACTGAAAAGTAGTGTGGAAACCGTTTGTTATGGTATGGGTACGTGATGCGAAGAAATGAAGAAACTTTTGAGTATGGATGTAGATTGCTATAAGAGTCCAAAGGAGAGACCAAAGAAACGATGGATGGACTATGTGAAAGATGATATGGCAATAAAAGGGGTGTGGCTAGCTGACTACTGAGATGATGACTAATAAAGAAGTATGGACGAAGAAGACTTCCTGCGCCGACGAAATTTTTGATACCCTATGATTTTTTTGCTTATTTTTTCATATAAGTAAATGTGCATATTATTATTTTAAATGTTAGCTTATATTAGTTATGTAAATATTTAAAAAAATAAATGACCAAATAGTTCTTTGAATATAGAATAAGTCTTATACAGAGAACAAATTTTGAATTTTTGACAGTTTTTCCATACTAGAAACTGTCAGACGTGAATTTTATTCCTCGGATAAAAGATATCACACTTGAAAGAAATAAGCAGTAAATAAAAATGAAAAAAACATTAATCTGAACTGCTTTAAACAGTTCCATGTGAGCCTAATGTTCATAACAGTATTTTTTACTGATCCGACAACAGTTAAAGCTTGAGGCAAAATGTTACCGTCATGACAGTAAACTTTAACGTTTTAAGTAACTAAAAGGTCACAAAATTAGCTGTTTTATTTATTTGGTGATATCGTTCAAACCATTGAAAATTACTTACATTACACTAATGGTGGTTTTCCTTTTTTTTTGTTTTTTTCATAAAATAGTATGTTCAATCATTAAAAGTTACTGTTTTGTCTTTTACTGTTTTACAAACATTCCTTTTTGCCGTATAAAACCAAGAAATGCTCAATGAAAGACATTTTTTTCAGTGCAGACTTTGTTAAAATCAGCCCTAAGAAAAATAAACAGCGTTATAACTATTGGAATCTTATTCTCTTTTTCTTTTTTTTTCTTTTGGTCTTATTAAAGTTAGACCGACAGCAAAAAATAGAAGCTTCACATTGAGAGCTTATCTAACTCGATCTCGTTTCAAGGCACAAAAGTTTTCATTCTGCAAATCATGCACAGCCATTTACAAACACAAGTCAAACAGGTTAGAAAAAGTTATTTGCTATGTGTGCTCGACTTGTGAAATTTATTATTGTTACTTTGTAACCGTATGTAAGTTGAATTGCAAAATAATTTAGTTCCAAATAATAGGCGCTTAATTTGATTTTCTGTAACTTGCCAAGTATAGTTGCATTCGTAATTGCTTTTCCACTTTTTTCAACAATTCAAACACTATGGTTGAAACTGTTTAATCGTGACATAGACAAATATCACCTTATCATTTCATCATCATCATCGGCCTACAATAGTCCACTGCTCATGGGTCTTTCTAAATGCACGCCATTCAGCTCGATTCTCGGCAAGTATCATCCAGCTGCTACCAGCCACGCTGCGAAGACCGTCGCTGCACCTAGCCTGAGGGCATCCTACCTTATGTTTACCGATTCGCGGTCTCCACTCAAGAACACGTCTGCCCCAACGGTCATCGGTTCTACAGCTAAAATGGCCGGCCCATTGCCACTTCAGTTTGCTTATTGTGTGAGCTATGTCGGCAATTTTGGTTCTCTACCGGTTCACCTCATTCCGGATTCTATCGTTCGGTTCTATATCCTGTCGTTTTCTGTCGTGTAAATGACATTTAACTTTAGGGTGGTAAAGTTATGAGACCGACTGTACCAGGACTAAATAGACTGAATCAAATGATTCAGGGGGCTTAAAAAGGTCACTTTTGCAGAATGATAAAAGGATAACATTATAAATCATAATAAAACTCGTAAAATGGTCACAAACTGACAATTCATAATATTATTAGACATTAAAGCAATTCACATTTGTGGACCATTTTACGAATCTTCATACAAAACTGTCAAACAGATGAATTGCGTGTTATGAAATTGTACGCAAAAAATATAATATAAATATGAATTGTCAGTTTGTGACCATTTTACGACTTTTATTATGATTCATAGTGTTATCCTTTTATGATTTTCCAAAGTGGCCTTTTTAAGCTCCCTGTAGTTGAAATACATTCACACTAGATAGTAATTGTACACACATAATATAAAATCACGCCTGTAATTCCCATAGGGTAACGCAGATGTGTACCTATACATATAATACACCCACATACCGCCAGTTATATTTAAGTCCGATGTAAATAGGGGGCAAGCCTTTTGTAATAGCCTATTGTAATTGAACCTATGTACCTATAAATGCCTTCTTGCTACACTACACAAACATCTCTATCATGTCCATTGAGAAAATATTTTGGGTCCACTTTTTCTATCGCATCAGCTCTTCAGGTAGAAACTGACCGCAGTGAGATTACATCTGCAGACGGGACAGGTGTATTCTTATACATATTAACTGATAAATGATGCGAACAAGACCACATGAAGAGGGCAGATGTATTTTGTTCTCGGTAATCTTGATTCTCACCGACCACATTGTAGACAAATATTTTTAACATCTTTAGGGTTTAAGTATTTTAAATTTTAAAAGTTAGACTGGAGACTGTTTAATTTAAACATACATTTGATTTTTGACGTTTAAAAATCTTTTAACTTTAAGCAAAGTTTGTAAATAAAGAGTACGTTTTTAATTTAAGTTCAATTTAAATATTCAGTACCACCTAAGTGTCTAATAAATAAACTCCTAACTCAAGCCAATTTAGAAATACATAGCTCTATATTTCTATATTCTATATATTTTACGTAAAAGAGAATTTTCTGCGATGGGCAAACAGATACTCCGGTATAGTGATTTAATAAGCATCTTAAAGATAGAATTGGTAGATTGAAAAAAAAATTGGTGAGATTCAGAGAAAACTATTGCAATATACAGCCTCAAATTAAATAAGCTAGCGAAACTCTGCAGATGTGATGGGTATCGATATCAAAACACAAAAAGTCAAAAGTCAAATAGGCACATAAAAGGCACTTTTGAACGTCAAAAATTACATTAAAATAGAATTGATTCTAGTCGCCCCTTCCAAAAGGTAGTTTTCGTACGGAGAAGAATGGGCAAGAAACTCCACCGTTAGTCTTTTAAAAATATTTACAATATTTTGGCGACGAAACAATAGAAAATCAATTGTGTCTCTCATTAGCGGAGCTCGACAGATTAAAAAAAAAATTTAATGTTTGTTTTTTTTTCTGAACATAAGGATTTATTAAAACGTAAGGCGTCGCTTGGCTGAAGAATGGTAATAATAAACAGCAAGAGCATTGGAGGTTTATGCAATCTGGATCATCTTACCTTTTTGCAATCAAGGCTGTTCAAACCCGGGTAGGTACCTAAGTATTATTTCCATTATTTACATCCAAATGAAGCGAAACAACTTTGGCAATTATTTCGCCGTAGCTGTACGTAATTTACAAAATCTTCGCATTCTTAAACAAAAATAATGGATTGCACGATAAACGAAAAGTTAGATTGGAAACGAACTTGTTACAACTTCGCTAAGGAATATTATTTAGTTAGTGACAATTCTAGGAAATATGAATTCTTTTGCTTAAAAAATACTTGGACAGTTTCAGTACAAAACAAAAGTATGTCTCTTACAAAATAAAATTGGTCTTTTGCAATTACAGAACCTAAAAGTGTCTAAATTGCCAGACGGCTGGATTGGCGCAGTGGCTGCCTTGACTTTCAGCGCTACGTGAGGCGGATTCGATTCCCGCACGTAAGAAATACGTGTCTAAACGGTAGACCGTCTGTTGTCCCGGCTGGAGGATGGTTCAAGCTAGATTTTTGTTGTAAACGCAAATGCGATATAAGAAAATCCACACGTGGAGTTGTTTAAAATTAAAAATATCTAGTAGTATTAAAATGCAGCAAAGTTAAAATATAAAATTGTCTCGTAGGATTAAAAGACACCACAAATAATAAGCTGTTTTTTTATATATTTTATATATGCCAAATGCAATTAATATACCTACATTATAATATACTACCTAAAAGCCCATAGCTCAGCGTAGGTATATTGGGACTTGGAACTCAAACAAAAAGCGTCACGCCTGGCTACGATCAACAATAGCTCCTACTAGATTTCCGATGTGCGCATCAAAAAACATTATAGGCTGATTATGTATGTATGTATGCATCAAAAAAGGCCGAAAAGTAAGACTAGGAATAATTTTGAGGTCTGTTTTCAACCTTATTGCTTAGAAATTATGTTTTACTTTTCCATAAATATTTTTGTTCTTATATTGTAAAAAATACTTCATCATCATTATCATCATCATTTCAGCCGAAAGACGTCCACTGCTGGACATAGGCCTCAAAAAATACTTACTTAATACTTTTTACTCAAAGTAGCAAATATATTGCAAACGATAATAAACTTTACGTTTGAAAGTTAAGGTTTATAATCAAGTTATTGCGGCCACTTGAGCGATGTGTTTTTGTTCGTAATCCTTAATCTAGTGCTATTGACGCCTGGCTAGGCTGCACTTGTGACCAATAGACAAATAAATGTCTTACAAACTATTAATTATAACAATCATCTTAATTTTAAAGCCCCATAATTATTGAAAACAATGTTGAGGAAAAATGTTTGTGCAATGGGCACAACTTTTTTCCTCGTATTATTAAAAATATTGATGCTCGTCTTTTTTGAATCCGGAACATTAGCGTGTTGCCAGCAACATTTAACCATTCCATGCTGCCAGCAACTTTTTTTCGTATGATGTTGGCATTTTATTTTTTCCCAATAAATACGCGGCTTCATACAATGTGGTATAATAATAATATAATAAAACATTTATTTCAGGCTACAATGGCTCTTAGACCTTAATAGATATTGGCACCCAAGTTAACATATACCTATAAAGCATAAAATAAAACTTGTGTTAATAAATATAGCTAAACGCTATGTTAGTAGCGCTTCACTAGCTTGTCCTTGTCCTGTCCTGTGGTACTTGTCCGCGGAAGCGACGGAACAACACGTCCTGCGGCCAAAAGTCTTCTTCCATGATGACGGGCAGATAACAATTAGGTACGCGTACCACGAACGTCTTGAAGTTGACGTTGCGGTGCGACTCCACGATAAAACCTAGAGCGCCATCTGTAGCCGATTTCTCGTAACGCTACACCTTCAGCAACTGACGCATAGACAACGGTACCTATGAAGCTCGTTAGAGGGCAGTTTCATTTGGAATCACGTTTTTCTGAGCAACCAGGGAGGACTTTTGTGAAGCATTTTTAATTCGTTTATATCGGTTTGGAAAGCAATAGGCTAGTTTCCTAAAAAATTCTAATTAGTCCGTCAGTTAGATTATCGAAAAATAATGGACCCATATTTTTTCTTTTGTCAATCAAACAAAAAATGACAAAGATAAAGCGCGTCAAAATTTGGGAGTTGGGGGTCGTGACGTCACGCCGTGCGACAATTTTTAGCACGGCGTGACGTCACGACCCCCCACTCCCAAATTTTGACGCGCTTTATCTTTGTCATTTTTTGTTTGATTGACAAAAGAAAAAATATGGGTCCATTATTTTTCGATAATCTAACTGACGGACTAATTAGAATTATTATTTTTTTACCCAGGAAACTACCCTATTTTCTTACATAATCAAGCTGTTTTTTTAATGAGTTTTCATAGTCATTTTCTTTTTAATTTTACTGTGCCATTGTTAGTAGTGGTGACCCCGACTTATCAGTGTTGTAGGCGGGTTCAACCCCAGCCAGGCGATTTATTTTGAGTGAATAATTTCATCACCATTGCTCTCAAAACGGTGAAGGAAAACATCGTGAGGAAACCGGTATGCCCTCGAAACAAAAATTCGAAGACAAGTGACATCTACCAACCCACACTGAGCCCGCGTGGTAGATTACGGCCCCCTCCCTCTCGAAGAGAGGAGGCCTGTGTTCCAGCAGTGGAAACATTATAGGCTGATTATGATAATGCTGTGCCATTGATCAAGCGGTCCCAAGTAGGTACCGAATTCGTTTCTATAAATCTGTGAATTAAGCCCGAAGTTTATAATTATAGGTACTTAGTCAAAAATACTAAATCAGCCCGAGACTTAAAGCAATAGCAGATCAAATTAGTAAGCCTGCTCGAGAATTTAACTGACTCTATTATCTCTAATCATCGACGGTTTTAGGGTTCCGTAGCTCAAAAGGAAAAAACGGAACCCTTATAGGAACACTTCGTTGTCCGTCTGTCTGTCTATATGTCAAAACCCTTTATCTTAGGAATGCGTGAAGGTGTCGAGTTAAAATTAAAACCATATATTCAGGTCTACAGTCCCTTGAAGCTGTGAAAAAATCAAACTTCTAAGTTTACGGGAAAAAAATACGGGCTTTTATACCTACTGCAAAAAACTTATATATCGACACTCTCAAGGAAATCAAAATTTATAGGGTACTTATCGACATAGATACCACGCGGTCGAAGCCGCGGGTGGAAGGTAGTACTTTTAAACAATAAGGCCGGCTGCATACGTTCGGTTTCCTGATTCGGTTCCTGAATTCAAATTCAGATTCGGAGACCCCGAATGCACGCATTTCATACAAAATCTTGTCTTCTTATATTTTCCGTTCGGAAACCCTGAGGGAAAATATAAGAACGTGTGCGCTAAAGAGTAGATTTTGTATGAAATGCGTGCAATCAGGGTGTCCGAATCTGAATTCTGAATCAAGAAACCGGACGTATGCGGCCAGCCTTAAACATAACATTTATTTATATTTCCAATTAGCATTCAGAGAGTAGTAGTAGGTACCTACACGTAACCACACAAGTACACCTCATACAAGACGGTAACGAAGTAAACGAACTTCGCAGTCAATTAGAGGCATGTGTTCATCGATTGTTTGCAATCAACTGTTCTCACGAGTGCACCGTAATATGGAAATCGATCAGTTTCTATTTTCGCTCTCTTTCTCATAATGAAGCTATTTCATGACTGGCATAGTATTTTGTGTCACCTGCGGGTTAATTGCAAAACACAATACCAGTAGCAATGGCTTTGATTTTGACAGTTCAACAACATTCATTGCGTTATTTACATTGTTAAGCAGACTTTTTCGAACATATTATGAAGCAATGAATATAGGCTAAGTTGGTTGATGACACGAGTAAGGCGCATGCGCACGTAAGACCGAGAAAAATGTAGGTAGGTACTGAACGCAACTGAAGGACAAGGTTTGATTGATGTAAGCGCAGCTCATCTTTCAGATTTTCATCACAACGCCTCAGAAGTTTAATCCTGTAAGAGTAACCTACAAAATAAAAATCAAGTCATACCTTCAAAACATCACACTATCACACTAATAATATAAAGGCGAAAGTTTGTGAGTGTGTGTGTGTGTGTGTTTATATGTTTGTTACTTCTTCACGCTCAAACGGCTGGACCAATTTTGATTAAATTTTGTTTTTCGTGTTTCGTTTCGTTTCGTATTTTGTATACTTATTGTAAATTTCATAGCTGACACCCTGGATTAACATATAGGCTACTTTTTATCCCGATTTTCCCCCGGGATCGAAATTTACGCGGGTAAAACCGCGGGGCGCAGCTAGTAATAAGTATAATACTTACGAATATTTTACCGTATGAACTATTATCTATAAATAGCTAAAGTATGCACTATATAATGTTTAAAAATAAACTTATCATAATCTTAATGTTATAAACGTAATCAGTAGGTACCACCTACTGATTCGGTTCTAAAAAATAATCATTATCGCAGCATTTTTTGCGGAAAACCATTAGCAAAATTATCATGTCCGTTTTGGCACTCCTAGATATGAGCAATCTTTAGTTTTCCATCCTGTTGTCGCTGCGATGTGATGTGGTTGTGATACGTGTGATCGGGCCGTTACGTAAGGCATTCTATTTTCAAAAAACCAACATCCAAATTAAATCTACAAAAGTAACATTTGTCTTTAGTGGAGTTATAGTTCGTTTAATTCGTTTACCTATTGATACAGCAAGTGTAATTGCTAAAATTTAGAGCTGATTTTTCCAACGCCAGATAATCCGAGGAATAATTTTGAATTGGATTCTCGCCTCGGTGTTCTGAGTTAGCACGTGTGTCTAGAATTTTTAACTGTTTTTGTGGTATTGTTGATACTTTTGTGACTTGTGTTAGTGTTTAAGTGTATCGTTAGTGTTCGTAAATAGGTTTGTATTGTGATTGTCTTGTTTTAAGTCTCGTTTTATTCAAGATGGATAAGAATAAACCCCCTGATCCTGACCCCCCAGATATTCCAGATCCTTCAACTCCTTTTTCCCCTTTCTCTCCGAATCCACTATCCCAATTCGCGGATGTTGTTTGTAGTGTTACAGAAATGGATGTAACACAATCACAACAAAATTCACGCAAACGCCATGGTAGCGAAGAAGTTTTGACACCTACCCCTCCAAGCAAGCAACTAAAAAGCCAAATTGGTCGCACTAAATACTCTGTAATGGATAAAGCTCCCTATATTGTCCACGTTTCTCGTATTGAGAATCAACCAAATGCTGGCACCACCCTACATCCCGTTAATTTTGGTAAATTCCTCCTCAATAACAACATTGCGAACATTGTTCGTGGTGGTGTTAACAGAGTCGGTAGAAACTGTGTGTCAGTGGAGTTTACTTCCCCTCAGGACGCTAACTCTTTCTTGGTTAATAGTCTGTTGTCCAAATATAGTTATACTGCATCAATTCCTACATTCAATATCACAAGGATGGGTGTTGTTACTGGTGTTCCCTCAGATATTACTGAAGAAGAAGCTATAACATATTTGACTGTGCCCTCAGGCTGTGGGCAAATACTGAAAGTCCGCCGTATTAACAGGAAAACTCAACGAGACGGGGTTAATGAGTGGAAGCCCACTGAGACATGTGTTCTGACATTCGATGGACAAGTTTTACCAAATAGGATTTACTGTTGCTACACTTCCCTCCCTGTTGAGCAGTACATATACCCGACAATTAAATGCCGCAAGTGTTGCAGATTTGGACATGTGTCGAATCTATGCAGGTCTAAACCACGCTGCAGTAAATGTGGCCGCGATCACCCTGGTGATGGTTGCAACATTTCTGAGGGCGAGGCCTTCTGTGTGCTTTGTTCGGGTAATCACTTCGCCAATAGCAGGTCATGCCCCGAGTATGGTAGACAGAAGGCTATTAAGACTGTCATGGCTGAGAAATTCATTCCCTATGCTGAGGCTAGTAAGATTATCCCAACAGCTTCCCGCAATTACGCCAACATCGCCAAAACTCCGATTTCACAGTCCTACCGCAAAACTGTGACACTTAAACCCAAAACTCATGCCCCTCTTTCCCCATCTTATGACAATGTTGCTCATCAGCAGATAGTTAGTTCTCCCCCACCTTCACAGCCTAATGGTTGCTCTCTTAATTACAATAATGTGTCCTCTAATAATACTGGTTCTATTATTGAACTTCTTATAAAACTCTTACCTATTGTTATTTCTTCTTCTTCTTCTTCTAATACTCAATCACCGTCCAACGTTGCCGACCAACTTATAACTCTTCTTCTAGACATTAGAAATGGCGTCTCGCCAAGTATTCCTACAGTGGAACGTGAGGAGCGTGTGGCATAAAAAGCACGACCTCATATTCCTTTTAAATAAATACAAGCCATTGGCTTGTTCCATAGCTGAGACTTGGCTTACACCAAGTCTTAGCTTTCATATGCCACACTTTAACATTCTCAGATGTGACAGATCTGATGGCTATGGAGGATCGGCTCTCCTTGTCAACAATCGGGTCTCTCTTTTGCCCTTCTCTTTGCCTTCGCTCACGGGTGATATGAGTATTGTAGCAGGAAGGGTGGAAGGCATTACAGTGTTTTCAATTTACATTGCTCATCCTCATCAAGATTTTTTGGTTATTTTAAAAAACATTTTTTCCAATATTCATGGACCAATTTTGGTCATGGGTGATTTTAACTGTCACCATTACAGATGGGGATCGGAACGCTGTGATGCCTTTGGTGTAGCTTTGGTTGAGATCTTGGACGATCTGGATCTCTGCATCCTTAATAATGGTTGCCCAACTCGCAGATCTCCTCCTGGTCAACAGAAAAGTTGTGTGGATTTAACCTTTTGTTCTGTTGAGCTGGCAGCTTCGACCCATTGGGAATGCACGACTTTGTCGCATGGTAGTGACCATTACCCTATTGTCATATCTTTGGTTAATAAGACTTATTTAGAGAAAACTTCCCCTCCACTTTTGAAATATAACCTGTCCAATCCAGATTGGACAAAATTTGTATCATTATTGGAGGGAAAAATTGATGTTCTTCCAAATTTAAATTCAAGTTTATTAGATCCTTCTGGTCACTGCCATGCCAAAAGCTGTTATGAGGGATTCGTTGCAGCCATTACCTCCAGTGCGGATTCCTGCTTTCCCCTGAAAAACAGTGCCCGTGACAAAATACCTTCTCCCCCATGGTGGGACCCAGAGTGCACTGCGGCAGTCAAGGATAGAAATGAGGCCGAGCAGTTTTATAATGCAGATATGAGCACCGAAAACCTATTGGCATATTTGCGGATAAATGCCAGATCCAAGCGTCACCTTCGCAAGAAAAAACGTGTGGGTTGGGTTAAATTCTGTACCTCCTTATCTCCCTCTACTCCAGTCTCGTTAGTTTGGAAAAGCATCAACAGGTTTAGACGTGGGTGCTCTCCGTCAGTGTCTTCACCAATCACTAGGGAAACAGCTGACCTTTTTTTTGACAAAATTGCTCCGCCATATGTTCCTCACTCTTCTGAATGTTTTAATAATATGTCCCTGCAAAGTGCTTCAGAGGATCCTTTTGATGTGCCATTTACTTTGAAAGAATTGAATGTGGTCCTCAAGCATGTTCGGGACTCAGCCCCCGGTATTGACGGTGTGCCATATTCTTTTATTGTACATTCTGGAGACAAGGCTAAACTATACTTCCTTGACGTCATTAATTTTTGTTACTGTAATGGTCGGGTTCCTGATCAGTGGAAGTTACAAATTATTATTCCCCTATTGAAGCCAGGCAAACATGTAGATGATCCGAACGGCTTTAGACCAATTGCTTTATCCTCAGTCTTGGCCAAACTATTGGAACACCTTATTAAGAACCGACTTGAATGGATAGTCGAATCGAGAGACTTGCTGCCGAATTACCAATTTGGTTTCAGGAAAGGGCTCGGCACTATGGATAGTGTTGGCGTTTTAGTTGCAGATATTCGCTTAGCGTTTTCTAAAAATGAATCCGTTGTTGCCGCCTTCCTAGACATCTCCTCTGCATACGACAACGTTCTTCTTCCCGTACTCAGGCAGAAACTGCACCAGCTGAGTCTCCCGGTTAAGATGATCGAATGTATCTGTGCTCTTCTCTTGTCTCGTTCTCTGGTTTTGAGGGTCCAGGGGGAGGATTTCGATGAAAGGCAGACTTGGAAGGGACTTCCGCAAGGCTCCGTACTGAGCCCCCTTCTTTATAACTTATATACAGTAGATATTGGCTCCTGCCTAAATAATAACTGTCACATCCTCCAATATGCCGACGACTTAGTCTTGTATGTGACAGATTCTTCTATCGTAGACGCTGCGTCATCTCTTTGCCTCTCTCTGGACTCTCTGAACCAGTGGCTCTTAAGCCATGGTATGTTGTTATCCGCACCAAAAAGTTCGGCAGTAATTTTCTCTCGTAAAAGATTGATCCCAAACATCTCAGTGGACATTTCGGGTTATAATGTTCCGTTAGTTAATAAAGTAAAATTTTTAGGCGTTTTTCTTGATTCAAAATTAAATGGTAAGCAGCATATTAATTTATTAATTCAAAAATGTGAAAAAATTGTTTCGCTTTTAAAAGCTCTAGCGGGTGTCTGGTGGGGTGCCCATCCTTACACTATGAAATTGGTCTATAACGCTTTAATTCGTAGTGTTTTAGACTATGGTACGTTCCATTTAGTTCCATGCAACAAGGGTGCTTTGGCTGGGCTGGATGGGATTCAGTCAAAATGTCTTCGGATTATCTCTGGTTGTATGAAGTCTTCTCCCATTAATGCATTGCAGGTTGAGTGTGCTGAACCTCCCCTGGCCTTAAGACGGCAGTATCTGGCCTCCCGTTTTCTGGCTAGGTTAATATCTAGATCTTCACATCCCCTTTTACCAAAACTAAATGAGTTAGACGCCTTATGTAGAAACTCAAATTTCTGGAAAAACAAAGAAACTCCCTTAGTCATAAAAGCATTTCGTCAAATTCATAATTTAGGATGTCCAATAGAACAGAATCCCCGATTACCTCTTTTTAATTTTCCCTATGAAGTCTTATGTTTCACCCCAAAAATTCTCTTTGACATTGGTATTTCCAAAAAGTCCCCTTCAGCGGATTCAGCCTTCAATGCGGCAGTGGGAGAACGATGGACCGGGTTTCAAAGGTTTTTTACAGATGCTTCAAAATTTAATGATCTCAGTAATACTGGCGCTGCGGTTTATTACCAAAGCTCCAGAATTATTTTGCAGTTCAAATGCCCTGAGGAGTCTTCCGTGTTCACTGGCGAGTGTGTGGCTTTATTGGAAGCTTGTCTTTTCATAGAGTCACATCACAATATTGACAGAGCCGTTATTTTCACTGACTCTCTTAGCTGTCTGCAAGCCTTAGTACAAAACCCTTTCAAAAGTAAATTGCACAGTTCCCTTGTTTTAAAAATTAAAAATTCTTTATATTCTTGTGCTAGTCGTCAAAAGGAAGTTCAGTTAGTTTGAATACCTAGTCATTGTGGCATTAAGGGCAATGAATGTGTTGATGCTTTGGCCAAAGATGCTTGCTCTTCAGCAACAGCTGATCTCACCTACAATTCTCATCAGGGGTATGACTTACTGAGCCTTCCAAAAGCTAAGCTCCAATCCTCATGGCAGGAACAGTGGAATATCACTGGAAGGAAAAAGGGCAGATTTTACTATGCTGTACAACCAATAATAAAATCAAAACCTTGGTTCTATGGCTACAAAAAAGCCTCCAAAACAATTATTTCTACCCTTTGTAGAATTCGCTTAGGTTTCTGTTGCACTCCGGTTTTTCTGCAAAAGATTCGCGTTCGAGACTCCTCTCTCTGTGAGTGCGGGTTGGAAGAGGGCACTCTGGATCACATCTTCTTTGAATGCTCGAATAACTCTCCACCTTTAGATTTATATAAGCGTCTCCCAAAATTTAAGATCCCTCTTCCGACTAATTTCCCGTCTCTACTAACATACTCCTCTCCAGATCTGTTTGTGGCGCTGATGACCTTCATCCGTCACAATAACATAAAACTATGAATTATTCTGTATGTGTGGGTGTGGTATGCGTGTATTCTATGTTTTAACAATTATAATATTTATTTATTTCTATTTTTTGTTTGTTTCAGTCCCGTACTAATCCAGCAAGATCTACATTGTATCAACTAAATCAATCAAATAATTTTATTCGTTTAAAACCAATTTTTTTTATTTTTTCATATACTTATTTTTTTTTCTCATGCACACTTGTTCTTACAGCTCACTTTAGACATTGGCAGAATAGTCGTCATCGGCTTTGCTTGCCATTTATTAAAAATAGAATAGAATAGAATTTTGAATTTTTGACAGTTCTTCTATACAAAATCTGTCAGACGTCAATTTTATTCCACAATTAAAAATTATCTGTTGATTGAAAAATCAGCCCTAAAACTAATAAATAATAATTGGCAAATAAAGAAACGCAACCCACTTAGAGCCAACAATGGTTTTATTGTGTAAACAAAAAGGTGTTAAGTAATATACTCGTGTATGTATCGTCAGTTGTTTCCAAGTGTTCAAGTAAACCATGGGTGTGCTCGGAAAATTAGAATCCTGTTAGGTAAATAGAAAATAGTAAGATGGTGCACATCGTGTTTAAATTACAGCCGTTACAGGTAATTGTAGTTTTGTAGGTATGTAGTTTTATTTAAAAATCTATTTATGTACCTGTAGGTAGTGTTCATTAATTTATGAAGAGAAGCGGAGGCGAGTTTTGGGTTAACTTAAAAAACTTTTTTACAAAAAAAAAACAACCGACTTCCAAAAAAAAAACACTACAAAGTAAAAAATATTGTTTTTTTTTTGTAAAGAAGTTTTTATTTTTTACTTTTTAGTTGTACCTACCCCACACAAATTCATATTACACTACTTGCTATGAAAATATCAGTGAGAGGAAATTATTAAGGTGAATGCGCAGTTGTAACCCGCGAAATTATTTTTTTTACGTTTTTTGCAATTTTCAGGTCAGTATCAGGTTGTATCTTGATCAAAATATGATTCGCGACTGTAGATATTTACAGAATTATAATCATTAAATCATCATCATTAAAACATCTTTCTAAGTTAGATTTGTACCATAAGAACAAATCTCTTATGGAAAAGTGCTTATGGTACAAGATTTGAATTACTAAATAATAATAATAATTTGATTTTTATTTGATTTTGAATAAGTAATTTAAGGGCAATGCTTCAAATCTAATTTAGATCAACCACTTAATTAATTATTCATTTAATAAAAGAACAAAATTTTTTACGTTAGAATTTTTTTTCCACAGATCGTCATAGAAACATTTTATAAATAGGTACCACAACCATAAACCGAATATTTTAGTTCCTAATTCATCACTTGATTGAATCACATTTAATACGATAATCGCTGGCACAATCTACTAATATCTTTGCCCGTTGAGTGGCGCTTATCTGAATTAATCATATTCCTTAACAGTCAGTGTCAGTGATATTTAATAAATTCAGTCAGTGGTTTGTGCTAATATCCGTCAGTGCCGCGTCGCGTTGTGTTTTGTTTTGTGCATTTTCTGTGATAGTAACGTTTTGTTGACAAATATGGTAAGTGTCTTTGGTTTTTCTGTTTAAGTTTGTGCTTGTTCAATAAAGTGCTGATACACGTATCTATGGATTTTGTGAGCGATAAATGTCGGTGCAGTGTTTTTCTCCGATAATTGCGCACGGATGTCAATGTTTTATTTGATTATGTTTTGATTAGGTTAATTCCGATTTTATTTTTGCCTGCAGCCTTAGGTATTTTTTTAGTATAGTTTTTTTTCTATGTTCAATGTATAAAAATAATGTTACTTATAGGCTTTTAAAGAATTATTTTATGGAGCCAATTAAATTCTAACAATGTTGTAAATGATTTACTATGAGTTTCACCGAAGCACGAATCGTACAATTAACATATCTCACCTATACGAGTACATAAAATCCATTATTGACCCTTGTTTGTATCAAAAGGGTTCCTTACCTTAGGGTTCGCGCCATTATGAGAGCCACCTAGTATCTACCGTATATCCTTGAAGATTCCTAAACAGTTTTTCACCGAAACCTTTGACGATGGAAAGTAACTAACTACATAATCCATGCAGTAAAACGCATAACAATATAAAACAGAAAATATTTCGTGCGCTAATAATGTAAAGCCGAGTCTACATCAATGAAGCGACAAAACAGTTTGTTTATTTACAATAGTTTTGTGGATACGGGTTTTTGTCAGAAAAATACACAATATTGAGGCAATGATGACGCGAAATTAATACGTAAGATGAGTCTGAAAGACGTAAAAGATTTATAAGCCGGCCGTAAGAAAGTACGCAGGACACAGTTAAGTACGGATTTTTGTAACGAAGGAAAAAGCGTGATGCCCCCTCCACGAGACTTTCTCTCTGTCTCTCTCTTTCTCTATCTCTTTGTTTCTACTATATATACGAGTGTATGTGTGTGCGTGCGGAACTTCTTTCCTGACGGGGAACTCCCGACCGCTCACGTTTTATTCATCTACTCTCAAACGTTGCTAATTTATTTTATTGTGCCTGTTATTAATTTATTTCTATGTTTGCAAGATACGCGGCTTCTTACTCAATTTGGACGCAATCTTAGACCCATGACATTGCAGAAGTATGTTAACGCCAAAGTCTTGTTTTCCAGTAATCCTGTTATCAATGAAAGAATTCATTGTGGATGGATAAGGACGATAGAGCCGAGATATGGTATCGACTGATATAAATCTGCTTCTATTGTCGTGTAGTAATTAAATCTGACAAATGTTTTTTTGTGTGATTGTTGCAACACTTTCTTGACCGCAATATCACATGTCTATGTTGACATGCGACATTCTTGTGTTTTCGTTTCACAATATTAAAGGTCATAACATAGCACACGTATCATATCGGAATGGGATCGTTACCGTATCAACTCGAGCCGTTCAGTATTCTTTGTATGAAACTCCCTACTGCAACTCACACTAATCGGAATCGTAGCGTAATCGCCTCGCCTCGGGAAAAACTCACGAACCGCGGTGCGGCGCGTTACGGCTTGTCGTCCCGCGCTTACGTCTCTCCGTACCCGAGCTTACGTCTCTTCGTCCACCCTTGCCCCTCTCACCCCTCCCGCGGCCTGCGTGCAGCATTATCAACCAGCGGTTGGCGAGCCGTAAGCGCGGCGTCGTCGCCTAGCCGTACCCGAGTCGACGTATCGGAGCTTCTGATCCGCTTTGGTTACGTGCTTACGTTAGGTTGACGCCGAGGCGAAAGGCGATACGGTGAGGATCCCTTTTCGAGTTGATATGTGTACTATGACCTTAACGATACACATCACGCCTGTATTCCCTAAGGTTTATATAGACACAGAGATGGTCATGTGGTGGTGTCGACAAAAAAGGAGCTAAGTCTGCCAACAAACTGCTTTTCAGTTTGTCAGAGATAATATATCTTGTTTAAAATTAATTATGTCAATAAACACTTTTTCATTATTTTTTTTATTTTTAAAAGTAGCTTTTATAGGCCAATAATTAAAAATAGCGCTATCACTACTTATTTTGTTATATGTTTATTGATATTCGTATATTGTATTTCCTATGGGTATACTTGCTTGCAATTAAAGACATAGGAAGACATTCTTACAATTTTATTTTTCATTGTCAGATCATTATGCTCTTATAAAAGGTTATTGGTAAAACCAGCCGAATTTTACAAGCCCAAATCGAAAGAACCTAATACGAACTTCATTCTTCTTAGGATGAGCAATCTTCTCGGACGATGGGGTCTGTGGTGCTCCAAGTGGGAGCCCTGGAGCTCCTAGCACGATACTCAATGAACTCTGGCAGAGCCACCAGCCTTCTATCATCTTTACATGAATTCAGAATGCAAGAAATAGAGCTAGCTCATGGAAAACAATGGAATTGGAAATATTTAAGGGTGAGTTTCCTAGGTCTTTTTTTCAACGACTTCAAAAAAAGGATGATGATTTTTTTTTTATGAAAATGGTCATCGGACCAAAAAAATTCAACTTACACTTTATGTATTATGATGGTGTTTAAGTAATAATTTATTTTATAATCCTAAATACTGAAAGTTTTGAAATCTTTATTTTTTTTTTACAACTGCAAACGTCTCTGCTTCGTGCTTATTCGGGTTTTTGCTGGAGCCCTTTGTATATCTGGAACTTCTCTGTTCGTTATGAAAATATGTAATGGTTAATCTTTATTTTTAGGACCAATTCGACCAGAAAGACTTAGAAGGCTTGTATAGAAAATATGATGATAAACTAAGAGAAACGCTAATTTATATTTATTTAACTTTATTAGTATTTTTTTCTACCGTACACGTAGTCTTAGTTATCGCTAGTACATTTTCGGAGGTAAGTTTCCTATATTTTTACCATCGTTTTGTGTTTTGTCTGTGTCTATTAGGGTTCCGTACCTCAAAAGGAAAAACGTAACCCTTATAAGATCACATCGTTGTCCGTCTGTCTGTCCGTCGGTCAAGACCCGTTTTCTCAGAAACTCGTGCAGTTATCAAATTGAGATTAATATCAAATATTTAGGGCTGCAATCCCTTGAAGCAGTGAAAAAATCAAACTTCTAAGTCAACGCAATCAAAAGATACGGGTGTTTATGTTCCGGAATCGAAACCTATAGTGTACTTCCCGTGGACCTAGAATCATGAAATTTGGCAAGAAGCAATGTCATGTCGCACAAGTACCTAAAGGAAAAATCTGAAAACTGTAAATTTGTAGTTACATTGCAAAAAAAATATTATTTTCCCGTGAGAAACTATTTACATACCTACAAATTTGTACGGAGCCCTCGCGCGAGTCCATCTCGCAGTAGACCGGTTTTTTTTTTGCACTATATTGGGTGGCAGGGACAACGATGCGCAAACTGTAACCATGAATTCAGCACATGATTCTATAACCGTAGACATTTTTAGTCGGTTATCAAAAACATATCAGCTGTTTCATAGAAAAATGCAATACTACGCTGTCAAAATAAATGTATGGAACAGTTAATTTTTATTTTAATAACCGACGAAAAAATTCAACTCAGGGGTTTCAGAATCATGTACTGAATTCATGGTAACAGCGGGGTAATTACGTACCATACTATCAGTAGCAATGGGTTTGATTTTGACAGTTCAACAACATTCATTGCTTTGTTTACGTTGTTGAGCAGACACATTTCTCGAACATATGAAGCAATGGATTAGCAAGATCCTTCAAAATGATTCAGATTGAAATTGATAGTGTGTTACGCAATTAGGGTGCAGGTTACGCGTCGAATGCCACTCTGTATTATGAACGTTCGATCATATTAGTTTATTTATGTTTCGAATTAAGTGACTCTCTTGCTATGACGTCATTTTGTAAATTAACGTGTTAATGCATCCCAAATGAACCCAATTACTTTTAAAAAAATACGTTTCATCTTCATACTTCACTATTACAGTAAATCAAGTTTTTCTTGGGCTGAGGTTTCTAGTGTGATGTCCAAACATTCATTTCTAGAGCTATTTTACAGGATGCCCCGGAGCCCGAAATTGTAGACAAGACATTATCATCAATAGCGGTTTTCTTACAGCAAATCCAATCAACATCAACATATTTAACGATGGGAATGTACATATTAAGGATAGCTGTATCGTTCATATTCCTTTGGAAACCTTTATACTATCCCATGAAAAGGAGATGCTTCTTGATGCCAATACTTGTCACTTTTATTGTGACTTTGGACCTCGTCTTTACCGGTAAGGGAATTTTGTAGCTTTAAATGCCTAAAAGCAATGCAAACTTCTGCCTCTCATCATCTGCCTAGCCTTTTGCCACCAATCGTGGGGTCGGCTTTCAGTCTAACCGAATGCAGCTGAATACCTGTGTTTTACATGCAGGGATTGCCTATCTGACCTTTACAATCGGTTACAGGGTAACCTGCCCCTTTACCCTTGAAATTGAAATCGAGTAAAACTATGTATTTGAAAACAAACACAATAAATAGGATGAAATCTCTTATCATTGGCCGAATACAGCGTCTTCCCGTATGACCATCATCAAGATGCTTGCGACAGAAATTATCTGAATCACTGCTCACTACTGCTTAACAATTCTCCGTGAAGATATCGCTGACTCCAGAAGGCCTAGAAAAAGGGACATTCTATTAGCGATAACGATGATGTAAAAGTGAAAAATGTATTCAATACGCTACCGAAATGCTTAAATGTCTATCTTATTGATATACGACACGCTTTGAAAGCGATCGCCATGACTAAGCCCTAAGAGGCCACAGGTAGCATACAATAGGAGACTTCAGCCTTACTTCTCTTTAACAGGACTACATAACCTAAAGCGCGGTCACTGTCGGACTGTATAGAATAGAAAGAGAAGCGCGATGACGCAACGTTGGTAATTTATTGCAAAATATGAAGCAATTATTTATTTACGAAAAATCTATTGTTTAGACTAAAAAATGAAAACACTAGAGATTTAGTATGTTGCTTGTAGAATAATCTGACAAAAAAAATCAGAATGATTGTATGTATTAGGTCCTTACATATGAAATTGGCGTTTTTCGTACTGGCCACTTTAATCACGAATTTCTCCTCTTTGGTAAGGAATTCCAAATTCAAATTTGTACAGCTATTTACTCATGTATTTGTGCTTCGATGACCGTCATTCATTTGTTTTTTTTCTTCTGTTTTTTCTGTTTGCGTCACTCATTTTACAAAATGGAAAATTTAAAATATCGCATTATTTACAAGTACGAGTTCCGCCGTGGCACTAGTGCTGCGGAAACGACTCGAAGGGTGAATGATGTGTATGGCGGTCATGTTGCAAAAGAAAACACAGTTCGTTTTTGGTTCCAACGTTTTCGTTCTGGAAATTTCGACCTGCAGAACAAGCCCCGTGGACGGCCTGAGACCCAAGTTGATAATGGAGAATTGAAGGCTATTGTGGAAGCGGACCCATCGCAAACCACGTCCGAGTTAGCTGCAGGCTTCGATGTTAGTGATAAAACTGTTTTAATTCACTTGAAGCAAATTGGGAAGATTAAAAAGCTTGAAAGCACGACAACGCCAGACCACACACTGCGCAACAGACGGCTACCAAATTAGAAGAGCTTGAATTGGAATGTCTTAGACATCCTCCGTACTCCCCGGACCTTGCTCCAACAGATTACCATTTTTTTCGCAATTTGGATAACTTTTTGCAAGGGAAAAAATTCAACTCCGATGGGGCAGTCCAAATCGCCTTCAAAGATTTTATTGATTCCCGTCCGACTGGTTTTTTTAGTAAAGGGATCAATGAACTACCTATAAGATGGCAAAAGTGCATTGAAAACAATGGTTCATACTTTGATTAATTAAATATATTATATTAAAAAATATTCGACTTTTTGTTCCTTCCATACAAAACGCCAATTTCATATGTAAGGACCTAATATATTAGTATGTTTTTTTTTTTGTCAAAAGAAAGTTTTTAGAGGTATCTTCATGGTTTTTTTCTATCGTACCAAATAAGTTGTATTATGTTTTCAACACACTATCTACGTAGCATATCTCCTGAAGAATATCATATATTTTTTGGATTTTGTTTACTGTAGTCGATCATATACTTTTATTGTTTCTAAAACTTGCGTTTTTTGCGTTTGGGTCCTATAAGCCCCTTAAATGGTTATCGAAGTTGTCTAGGCTCATGTTCAGGGCCCTAATTCACTATGACCTCTCAACGATTCCCTACTTCGAAACCACGTCAATTCCTTGGCTAATCACGCGAACCTCGTGTGTCATAGAGAATATATGGCCCCTGCAGTGCGGGAAACCACGTTGTTTTTAAATTCCTCCTTTTCTCCCGCAGATATCACAATAAGCATCTACAGTTCGTTCGAAGGCATATCCTTAAGACCTGCATACGCGACCATGGCTCTTCTCTCCAACTACATCTTCCTTCCAATGAGGAACAACTTCTTGGCGATATTCCTCGGTATCTTCGTCAGTGTTATCTATGTGCTGATCTTCGCCTTCTTCACTTATGATCAGGATCCTCAGATGGGCGTTGTGGTAAGTAATATTGTTTTAATATAACTTTTTTTTTGTAGGTAACTAAGGCGCCCTGTGTTTTTTTTTTTTTATTTTTATTATTTTTCTAGCGGCCCGCTCCAGCTTCACACAATTGTAATTTAGTTTTTTTCCGTAATTTTCTTTCATACGAACCTTGTCCTGGCAATACCGAACACAACAAAAAAAAAGAATTATCCAATTAATTTGGTGCAGTCATTCGGAAGTTATGCGCGCACAGACATTTCGGCGACTTTGTTTTATACTATGTAAGGGTACTGCAATCTATGTTGTCATGGTATGACCCTGTGATACGGAGGAATGAGGAAAATGTCGTGAGGAGAGTTTTGGATATGAATGTCGATGGCTAAAAGAGTAGGGGAAGACCAACGAAACGAAAGATGGACTGTGTGAATGATGTCATGGTTAGAAAGGGGCTGACTACCGAGATGACGACTAATAGAGAAATATAGAAGAAAAAGACATGATGCGTCGACCCCAAATAAATTGGGATAAGGGCAGGAGAATAATGATGTATATTGCAATCTATCTAATCAATATTCGGCAATTGCTTGATATTTTTTTGCATCAGGGTTGTGTGGTACAGACGCCAGCACATCAACCTACTACAATCTGTCAAATTTCTTTAATAGATTTTCAACTTTATCACTAAAACATAAGGTTCAAAGTTGATTGGGAAAATTTGACAGTTTCGGGTAGGTTGATGTGCTGGCGTCTGTACAAGTCTAATGACAAGTCCGTTTTGTCTCAGTCCCAGTTTCCAGCACAGATATAGCTATCTATATCTGTGCTGTGGTCTATACCTAGACAACGCAAGTATCACGATCTGTATGAAACCAAGCGTGCCATTTTTTGACTAGGTACCTACTATGACGTCACAAGCACTATTGAGTGATGGGAAAATCACATCGATTCAAAGACGCCGCCGTGTGCGGCACCCGTCTCGCCCAACCCCTGGGGCCTAGCGCCAGCGCTTACGCTCACCCAACCAGCAGTACACAGGACTGAGCGTGAAAGTGGCGGCTTACGATTTTTGTACGTAAGCAGGTGCGATTTTTGGCACGCGAAGTAGTTGCTCTTGCGTTATCTAGGTGTATCTATATCTGTGGTCTACATTAACATGTCCTGCCGGTTCCGTTTAAGCTTTCGTGGCATGGTTGGTTCGCTTATTAGATGTTTTACAAGTGCGTTAGTTAGTTTGGTAATAATTTGTGGACAAACACAGGAGTGTTTGTCCACAAATTATTATCAAACTAAATTAATAATTGGGAGCTAGCTCATTACCATAAATCAGGCAATTATCAAGCTTTTGGGAGACTATTGAGAACTTTCTTATGGAAAAACTCAAACTCTTTGCCCAGGAGTCCATTTATAAATTTTAAATATTAATAAATAAGTTTGCATAGCGTTTGCTATAAAAGGGTATCAAAGGTGACCTGACGATGTATTTAGTTTTCACTGTCACTTTGTATCATATCAAAAAGACTTAGCAGTTTAAAGTACTTATTAGCTAATAGGCTAGATCGTAATGTGAATAAAGTAACACTGACTGTGATACAATCATCCGAACATAGTACCTCCTCCTTTTTGTGAAGTCGGTAAAAAATATAGACTGGTTCAAATTAAATTAGCCTAGCAAAACTCGACGCAGACGTCATGGGTGTCGATATCTAAAAGCGACAAAACAAAAAAAAAACAAAACAAAATAGAATGATGATTTTTTGTGGGGTCATCGACCACAGTTAGTGTTATCACTTGATATACCAGTTTAAAAAAAGTTTCATACTTCATGTAACAACACTGGCAGCGGTCGTTTACTCTCAAAAAAACATCAAATCTGTTTTATTTTTATTTAATCGTGTTTAGTTATCGATGCCCATTACCTACGTCTGCAGAGTTTGACTAGCTAATTTAATTTGACCTTGCATATTTTTAATCAGTCATTCTGGATACAACTAGTTTTACCAAACGATAAAAAAACAATTAGACTCGGTGCGCCTGAACATTTAATCCTTTTTGTGTATTTCCAATATTTTTCTTTTGGGATGTTATTTTTTTTCTGCAATTTATTAACTTATATAATATTCTAATCGGTGGTTTATCAATCACGCCACCCGCTAGATAAAATGGCTTATAGGTAAGTATACAGAAACACGATGTTGCAAAGAAAACAAAAACATCTTGTTGGTAGTTTGTCGAAAAGTATATTTATCGCAAGTGTGCTTGAGCTTAGCATAATTAATATAAACAAAGTCCTGACTGACTGATATATCAACGCACAGCCTAAACCGCTGGTCCTAGAGACATGAAATTTGGAGGTTGTGTTCTTTGTGAAGAGTAGGTACCCACTAAGACAGGTTTTTTCGAAATTCCACCCCTAAGAATGGGGGAGGGTGAAATTTCACACAAAGGAAGTCGCGGGCAGAAGCTAGTAACTAATATGACTGATTGTTGTTATCATGAACCACAGATTAGGTACATAATTAGATTTGGCATATAATATAGAGGAGTAGTAGTGGCCCAGTGGTATCAGCCCCAAATTACGGGTCGTGGGTTCAAACCCAGGCGCTCCACTCAACCGAGCGGTGACGGAACGTGACAGCGAATGAAAACCACTTCGCGACCGCGCGTCCGAGAATGACAGCGAAAAAACGGTGACAGCGAGCACACCCCGGCCCGCAGTACCTATTTTATTTTTTAGTAATTTTGTCTATGGGAGGCCCGCGTGGTGGATTACAGCCCACTCGCTTTTTACAGCCCACTCGCTTTCCATGAGAGGACGCCTGTGTCCAGCAGTGGGAACATTGTAGACTGATTGATTTGGCAGCAGGTTTACTTTTTAGAGACTTGAGCTAGCATTTAATATTTTCATTGAATGAATGAAAGTAAAAAAAATAGATGAATGAATTATTTTAATCATTAACGACAGGAGAAAATATACTATCTTATATTATTGTCACGAGACAGGTACAGTCATCAAAAGAGATAAGTAATCATGGTCGGCGAGTACAGTTGAAGTTTAGTAAGAAACCGATAGCTGTTTTCAATTGAAATTTAATTTGATAAATGAACTGTTTGTTTTCTATTATTTTTATTCGAAAACATCCTTATGTTTGTTAATAAAATTACACTTTATGTGTGGGAAATAAAGTTTTTTTTCCAAATTTATTTACATGTTTGGAAAATAAATTACGAACGCTGAATAGGTGTAAAAGTTCAGTCGCGGAGATTATTTTCTCATCTTTCAAACTTCTCTGTTTCAGGTATCATCGGACATAATATATCTGATTGGTGTAAATCTAATGGGTGTATACTTTAGACTGATGAACGAAATAGTGACGAGAAGATCCTTCTTGGATAGAAGAGCGTGTGTTGAAAGCACGCTGAGATTGAAATTTGTTAAGGATCAGGAGGTAAGTAGTACCTTTTAAACTACGGTACTATCTAGGTTCTACTATTTTCTAATAACTGACAAAACATTATTGACGAAAGTATTTGGACAGCTCACATTGTACAGTCACGTCTAAAAGTATGTCAACACTTGGCAATTTTCAATTGCGATTTTTTCGTGAAATAACGAATGCAACGTTGAAATACGACGCTTAACATAAACATATGGGTTCGAAAATACTATGTTCGTAATAACATAAAATTTCATTCAAAAATAAAGGAGAAAATCGCCTTTGAATAAAGTCAAGTGTATACATACTTTTAGACGTGACTGTACACATGGCTACACATCAAGCTATACATTTCCAGTTTTAGCTGACCTCGCATTGTATAGGGTTTTCTTACAATCAATAGTCAGCTTATACTGGTTATGTATAACTTTTTTTTTTTTTTTTATAACTTGATGGGTAGCCGTGTGTACGTTCAACTTTATTCACACATCCATACTAGTATTATACAGGATCAAATTAAAATAGGTAGCGAAACCCCACAGAAGTAGACGTGGTTGGGAAATAATAATTTTTATAAAAATGAAAAACTAGAAAAAAAACCGTATGATGTGTATTTGCTTGAAATATTGACGCGTGATTGGGTATCGATTATCTAAACACAAAAAGACTGATTTTTTATTTTTATTTCTCAACTCTCTATTATTTCGTTTTGTTTACCTACTTACGTTTTTATGTACCTACTAAAATATTCGGGATGTCTGACAAGATTAGCACACGCATGCACAATGGCCTTGCCATGATGAGTTGTCATTCATTTAGGTTTTTTCCCTAAATTACATGAAAACAGTGGTAAATTAATCTTATCTGCTGATAAGACAGTTACTTACTACATTTGGAACGATTATCCAATAATGATTGATAGTTTATTTTGACATAGGAATCGTCAAAATATTTTTCTAAGGATTTTATTTATTTATTACTTCAAGCACATAAATGTACAGAGGCGGACTTAATGCCATAGGCATTTTCTACCAGTCAACCTTTGGGTGATGCAGAGACAAACAGCATTATTTTGCGTTAATCTCAACAGGCCCTACTTAATTCACTATGACCACTCAATGATGCCTTACTTTGAAAACACGTCAATTCACGCCAATGGGGCCGTCTTAACCATATTGGGCGCCGGGGTGCGAAAACCAGCCTGGGCCCCAATTTTCGTGTTTATTCATTTATTTAATCCTTACTCTTTGCGCAGCAGTGGGACAGTACCTATATGCTAAGAAAAAAAAAAATACTCTACAATAAAATTATGTACCTACATACTGTAAGCCAGTCAATTTGTCTTGAGTCATAGTTAATTGTAAGTAGTTTTTTATTAATTTCAATTTCGAGGTTTGATTACGCATGTTATGGGCAGGTATAAGGCGATTGGCTTCCGCCCTTAAGACCCTGCGCCCGGGTATCACGCACCCCTTGCACCCCCTGTAAAGACGGCTCTGCACGCCAACATGCTAATCATGCCAATTTCGCGTTCATTTCACGCGGTTTCGTTCATTCTATCATAGAGAATACGGTGTAAAGACCCTCTGAAAACTTTGTACCTCAACGCCTAGTTTTCTGATAAACATCTTTATTCTTTCAGGAACGTCTGATGATGAGCATACTACCAGAACACATAGTCTCCAAAGTGCGCCAAGACATCAGAAATATGTTCATGGGACTCGAAACACGTTCCATAAGCAGAAATTTGAGATCTTTCAAGTAAGTTCACCACATCGTATACCTATTCTTTAGGCGAGGAACAAAACTGAGCTGAGAAACGCAATGTTTTTCCTTGCTAATTATGAGCGATGTCACAAGTTTAAAAATCCACCGCGCTTGTCTGCTCCGTTTTGGTTCCTAGTCATACTTAGGTAGACTAGACCATAGGTTCTCAACGTGGGCGATAACGCCCCCTTGTAGGCGATTGTAACCTTGAGGGGCAGTAAAAGACCCAGAGAAAATTATAGATATCCTATCTTACGACTATGTAATATTACACGTTAAAATATAATCGTGGCAATGGCTGTTACAGACTCGCGAAAGATACTTAGTAAAAAAATTGGGGGCTCTAGAAAAAAAATATTCTCAAAGTGGGCAAAATAAGGTTGAGAACCTACATAGTCTAGACAGAAACAATCAGATATGCGATTTGATTACCAGTGTTTATGCTAAAAATATAATTATAATCAGAACGTCTGCATTTTTCGGGGCAATAACATAAAATAAATATCCTTTATCTACTCCCATGCTATAATAGTACATTATGATACATGTGTGCTATGTTGATCATTAAACTCGAGGCGGTATTATTCGCGCGAGCCGTAGGCGAGCGCGATAAGGTAGCCGAGAGTTTAATTATCAATGCACACGCGTATCATACGACGTTTTTCAACACACTTGTGAGGAAAAAACAGACTTGTATTGTTAAATATTAACTTGTATGGATAATGGCGGGCTTGGTTTGTCATTCCGCGCGCCGCGCTGAGTGCGCGCGCAGGTTTACCCATAGAGTAAGTAATGGTCATTCCTACACCTGCGCGCGCATTGCTAGCGCGGCGCGCGTTTATTTACTTAAAGGCAAAGACAAAACCGATATACAGCCTATAGAAAAAATATAATAAACACAAAATAATGTTAAGACTGATCGTAGTGTTGTCGTACGTCAAATTGTAGTTTAGTTAGTATGGAATTAGAAAGTACTATTTGCATAGAGAAATATACATTAATTCAGTGAGAATCCGCAATAATAGAACGCCAGTGGTCTTTTCCGTTTGGTTACGGGAGGGACGACGGAAAATTATAAGGTGCATCCAGACAGAGCGAGCTATGCGCCGCAAATGCTTTTTTTTGTATGTTACATGCCTCAGCCTGAGGCAACCATACATATAAAAAAATCATTTGCGGCACATGCTTCGCTATGTGTGGATGCACCCTTAGGTGAATGCGCAGTGGTAGACCGCGAAATTTTTTTTTTTTTAAGTTTTTTACAATTCGCAGGTCAGTATCAGGTTGTATCTTGATCAAAATGTATATTTATATAATAGATATGTATTTAAAGAATCATTAGAATCATTAATATAATATTATATATATATTTAAGTTAGATTTGTTCCCTAAGAACTTTTCCATAAGAGATTTGTTCTTATGGAACAAATCTAACTTAGAAAGATGTATTTAATTATTCTAATGATTATAATTCTGTAAATACGTATCTGTTATACTTAGTCGCGAATCATATTTTGATCAAGATACAACCTGACACTGACCTGAAAATTGCAAAAAACGTTAGAAAAATGTAATTTCGTGGGCTACAACTGCGCATTCATCTTAAGGTAAATAAATTTTAGTTCATCTTGGGACCAAGAACAATTCAGACTATTTAAAAAAAAAGTAAAATATGGCTCGTGGATTCTTTTTGGCATGAAGACTCTTTGAAGAGATTAAAAAAAAAACGCACTTCTCCGACCTCCGACTAGTAAATTAAATAATTATCTGTGGAAATAAAGCACAAGTACCGTAACGTAAAGAAAAAGCACGCGTTTGTAATACACTGCATTATGGATCTAAAAGCTGTGCATTAAGAGCCATTTTACGAGCAAGTGTGTTGAAAATCTTCTATAAAAGTTTCTGAAACAGTTAGCTTATTGCCAACATTAAGACAACCAGTGTCATAGTAACCATAATATCATCCAAACGAGTGTTATTATGTTGTACTAAATTTCATTATGCAACTCGTTTTCAAAAAAAGAACCTTGTCATGCACGCGCGTTTCACTACCACAGCGCAGTAATTTAAAAAAGGAACTTATAGGTTATTCGAATTCACGTCGTATCCCTCCGGCCGCCATTTTTTTTCGATATTAGTATTGCAAAAAACTGTTTCAGAACCTTTTATAGAGGATTCATATCATGGGTGTAGATAAAGTCTTGTATGCAACTGTACATAATTAGGTATTAAACACTCATGTGATACTATGTATTATCACATTCGTGTTTAATACCTCTTATTATACGACAGTTGCATAAATAATTACAAATATAGTTATCGGTCGTTTACAGCCAGCTTTACGTAGAAGAACACGATAATGTAAGCATTTTGTACGCGGATGTGGTGAACTATACGATGATATCAACCACTTTGTCGCCAATGAGGATGGTGGAGCTACTGAACGAGCTGTTCGGGAGATTTGATGAAGCTTCTGAGGTATGTCTTTTGTTTCTTAATTAGGTTTAGTGTTAAATAGAAGGGCACGTTAGTATGGTGGCTAGCACAATAATAAGTCAAACCTTTTCATGAGGATTTAGTCTCTCAAACAAACCAATATTGTTTATGATAAGGCTGTTCAAAAAAGTTAAAATGTGATAAAAGTGAAAAACCCAAATCACAGATATCTTTATAACGAGAATAAAGATCATTGTGATTCTGACAGACTTGTCAGTAGCAGAAATCCAACAGCAACCTTATTACAAGAAATATAAAGACCACTATGATTTTGATAGCGATGCAAAATCAGAGGTAAAGTAACTGCGACTGGACTGTAGCAATATGAAGTCCGGCCACCATTTTGAATATCTTGAACATTTATTTCGTTAGTGACAGGACAGATGATAATAATAACTCTTTTAAGGAACATGATGTACTCAGAATAAAATTCCTGGGAGACTGTTACTACTGCGTCAGCGGTATACCGAAGCCCAGTGCCCAGCATGCTAAGAATTGCGTAGACCTTGGCCTGGAGATGATCCACATTATTAAAGACGTCAGGTATGAATACATTTTGCTTTAGGATTCTAATAAGGTTTACAATGCCGCCAGTCTCTTGGGTACATTACCAGTCCACAGCGATGCTGAGGAATATTTCGACACATTATTTTAGTTTGTTAATAGTTTTAGGTTTTAGTTAGGTTAGGATATTTTTATTTTAATAGCTTGTTACTTTAATTAGTGTTAGTAGTTTGTACATTTAATAAATATGTCTTACTATAAGGTTTTAAATTATCAGATGGCTTACAAATGCAGAGGTCTATCCTTTTTTTCCACGACCCAAAGGCACTCCCTCACCGAGAGCGTTCCCTGTAATGTAACAATCCAAGATTCCACTGTAAAGGCCTTTGCAAGTAGACTGCGTAGACCATCCACTGCTAGGAAGTGTAGAGAGTTAATTCACATTAAAAAAAAAATGTTTTTAATATCACCTAGTTTGGAAGGCGCTGGTGTTTGTGATACAATTTTTTTTTTCATCAGAACATACACCAATGATACACTTATATCTGGAAATGTTCTATTTTTACTTGAAAAATTGTTTTTGTGAACTGTAAAAATGTGTTTTTACTTAAATAAAATGTATTTATGTAATTGAAACCTGCAGGATAGGTTAACACATATCATTAAATACTTAGGTAGAAGTAACACGGGTAGATCGCAGGTAAAGGTTATATTACAGGCGAATGCTCCTTAATACCGCTTGTGGTCACTATAGTCGTCCAAGACGAGGCAAACGAACAGGCCACTGCGGTTTTATCTTTCTAAAATCAATATGTTGTAGATCGGAATTTTAAATGCTTTTATTGCTCATAACTTCAACAACTGAAAGTACCGGCAGCCTCATTACATATGTTTACAGATAAGATAAACAATCATTTTGTGTTTTTCTAAACGTTAATACATAATTTTGATATTTGTGGCTTTTAACGTCAGCATTCAAGGAAGCCACACACACCTGCAACTTCTTCTCAAAGATAATGTTACTTCTAAAATAATATTATCAATTGATTTGCATAGCATGATAGCAACGGCTTAAAGAAATTATTCGGAACTGACTTGCAACGTTTACTAGACGTAATGGCTTTTACATTAACAGAGAAGGAATTTACGATAAAAAGATATAATTCATTCACTCAACGAATGCCCCAAAAGGGGTTGTAGAGTGCGTGAACAGGGACCTAAATGATTCCTTCAGAAACTTGTACCTACTTGGGGCTTAAGGAGTGAACATACTAAAAGTCCTGTCGTTTACGAGGTGTGCCGAAGCTGAAAGTAGGAACTATGTCCCAAGATGGGGCACGAAGTTCCCACTTTTGGGGTTTTTGCTAATATCCCAAAAACGGTGCGTCTTAGGGAAAAAAAATCTTATGCCAAATGACTAACCGGCCTCCCGTTCCCCTTTCTACACAATTTTGTTTTTTGCGAGCGCCGACCAGTCCTTTCGGTAAGAGTCAAGCTCGTCCCGCCATCTTCGTCTTGGCCTGCCGCGATGGCGTCGTACGTTTAATGGGACCCAATCGGTGGTTTTCTTAGCCCAATTGTCATCTGACATGCGGCAGACATATCCGGCACAGTCCCACTTAAGTTTAGCGGCTTTCTGGGTAACGTCCGTTATTTTGGTTACCAAGATACCAAGGTTACCAAGATACCATAGAATCCAATATTATTTGCGAAAAACCTGAAAACCCAAAAGTGGAAATTTTGTGTTCCTCCCGTCACTCCGACTCACCTTCTAGACGTTAGGACTTTTAGTATGTTCACTTCCTAAGCACTTTGAACAAGTTTCTGAAGGAATCACTTACGTCCCTATTCACGCACTCTACAACCCTTTTATTGACTGAAGTAATATTGGATTTACTGGCGACTTGTTGTTACTTAATAAAATAAAAAGGTTGTCACATTTTTTATTATAAGAATTATGCTATAACCATATTTTACAGGGAAAAGCGTTCGCTGAACATTGACATGAGGATAGGCGTTCACTCAGGGAAGATCCTTAGTGGCTTGATCGGCATCAGAAAATGGCAGTACGACATTTGGTCGAAAGATGTTACAATAGCTAACAAAATGGAATCCACGGGTAAATCTGGGTATGTCAAACCATTGTTTTCATGTTTTACGGACCTATAGTAAATCCTGTTTACCTTGTCCAAATTAAATTATTTAACAGGAATATGGATACCTACTCCAAGGGATATCTTGTCGACAAAATCGCAAACAACAACATCAATAAAAATGATATTATTGCGCCTGATAACGGTATTCTCAACCACAATAAGGACAAAAATTCACATGATTAAAACATATTATTCCAATAATGACGTAAACTCTTTCTTTTTTCAGAAAAGTGCACGTGACCAAACAAACTCTCGAATTACTTCTGGAATACGCCAGAGACTACATTATAGAACCAAACTTTGAATCTCAAAATGATCCTTTTATTGCTAAAAATAAATTGGAAACATATCTACTGTCGAGGCCAGCAAGGGTAAATATTCATCTACTAAATAATTTCACGAATTATGGAAGATTCTTCTGTAATACAGCGAGCGGCCGGCAGCGGTCATTATCCATAGTCATTTGAAGGCAAAGGACGGGCAACGCGGCGCCGCGAGGCTACACGAGCCTTCTAAAAAGAGAAAAGTCACTTGCTCTTAAGGCCGCTGCGCGCTCTCTCAGTGGGGATTGACCTTTTTTTTTGTGGATGGGAAATCATCAAATGACTCCTCCCGCTCTGGGTGGAGCGGGAGTGTCAGACTCTTACTGACTAAAACCCACCCGTGTTCCTTCCTTAGCCCTTTATGTTCCGGGGTAGCGGTAACCCTTTCGGACAATCCCGCTACCCCGGCAGGCTTCGGCCCTAACGGGCCCCTTCCTTTATGCTGACATATCTTTGAGGCGCGCGTGGAACACGTACGCGCCGTCCGACACAGGCCTGGTCCTGATCGGACGGTGAACTACCCATTACTCCCCGTCCGCAGGCCCGCGCCTACGGTGGCCGGGAGTCGTCCCGCGGCTCCCGACGCCCGGAGCGTCTCCCGCGGCGACTGGGACATGAGGCTCACTCCCTCAGCCATCCCGCCACCTTCTTCGTTAGCATGAGTACTTCGCAGAAGGAGGTGACTGCCTCCTACTCCGTCTCGCTCCGGACCATGGCTTGAACCAGGGCCGGACGCGAGAGGGGATTGACCCTTATGGCGAAATTAATTTAACACACGTATACGGTTTTGCGTTTTATGAATATATGCAATTTACTAATTTCTCTGATCGATCTTTGACAGTCGTTACGGGTCGTCAGAAGCCCGAAAGTCTGACAACCAGTCTTACCAAGGGGTATCGTATTACCCATTAACTGGGTTGTGGAGATCAGATAGGCAGTCGCTCCATGTAAAGTACTGGTATTCAGCTGCATCCAGTTAGACTGGAAGCCAATCCCAACTTAGTTGGGAAAAGGCTAGGCAGATGATGAATACTGGCCAATAGCCCTACCCGTGAATTATTGTCGCCATTGTACCAGCACGTTGTTGTAACAGAACAAAAATCTTTTCGTTTCAGACTCTTGAATACAAACCATTTCGGCGAGCATCAGTCGGCTTCAACAAAATAATAACAAAAACCAACACTTCTACTAGAGTAAGTCCGATTCATGCATTTATTTATAAAAGATGATATCACTCAATAATGTGCTATATTATTTATGTATTTCTAGTAGCGAGCGGAAAATAGAAACACAAATAACTTCCGAAGAACCACAACGTTTATGGATGAGAATTTAGTGGAATACCAGCAAATGTTGAAAGCTGCTGACGCCCAAATGGCAAAGGAAATTGAAGATATGACAAACGGCAAGTAAGTTCAAATCCATTTCAGCCGAAAGTTGGTCGTAACGATCAATATATTTTAGAAACGTAGGTACTCCTAAATATATATATAAATAAATATATATATATAAATATAAATAAAACAAAGTAGCGTTACTTACACCATTTAAACTCCAGAACGGCTGGACTACTTTTTATGTTTTTTTTGTTGGATTTGTCTCCGTTCCGAATAGCAGGATAGCTATTAAAACATGGGGTACATTTAAGAAAAAAAATAGTGAAGATAATTCATGCATTTGTTCTTATTGATTCTGAGGCGGTACAAAGTTCGCCGCCGGGTTAGCTAGTTAAAAATAAAAATGTCTACCACGTAACAAAAACAAATGGTTGTACATAATATTTGTATTGGCAACTTCAATCAATTCATCTGCCTAGCCTTTTCCCAACTATATTGGGGTCAGCTTCCATTCTAACCGGATGCAGCTGAATAAAATTACTTTACACGGAGACTTTTATTGGCAACTTGTCACTTTTACAATGATTACAGGGATCATTTCCGAAATGAGTCTAAGATAAACATATTCACATTGATGTACAAAAACTTTCAAATGGAGAAGACATTCCTGTTGCTACCGGACCCACTGTTCAAGTATTACATCACATGCTGCCTCACCATCTTCTCACTGATGTTAGTGATTAATGGCCTGACAACGACGTGGTAAGTAATTGTGAGACATGCTATTAGTAGCAATGGCTTTCAATTTGACAGTTCAACAAAATTCATTGCGTTATTTACGTTGCTGAGCAGACAAATTTTTCGAACATATGAAGCAATGAATTATCAATATTCTTCAAAATCATTCAGATTGAGATTGATAGTGTGTTACGCAATTAGGGTGCTGGATATCTTCAAGTCGAGAGTGAATATGTTACTTCTAAGTTAGCGTGCTTTACCGTTGACCACGTAGTCGATCATCTTTGACTATCAAGTGAAATAATGGTGAAACGCAAGCCTAACAATTATTTTAAAAAAATGTTGGAATTGGCATGATTGATCCACGGATTTCTCATCGTATGCATTGTGTGTTTGTCTTTTTAGGTTTGAAGGCTTTGAATGGTATGCATGGACGCTACTTGGTGCTCTCCTACTTGTACTAATAGTATTGCAGCCCTTCACTTGGTTCCAATTTCTCTGGACCAAATATAAAGGCTATGAAGAGCCGCGAAACAAATGCCTGCGAAGGATCTACGATATTTCTGCTAAAATAATTAAATCAGCTATCATAAGGACTGCCATATACCTAATGTTAAGTATTGGACTCGCTGTGACTTCTGTGGTGAATGTCATCGCTTGCAGAGAAGTCGAGGTGCCTGAAGGTGAAACTGTGCTATCCAACTGCATATCGTCGTGGGTAATCATGTTTCTATATTTTCCCTTTATTCTTAATTCTTGTTTCTTCAGTGTGTTTCACAATAAACTTTTTTCCAGCATGTGACTCAATGTTGGGGCTTGACTTTGCTCTTGAACTTTCTGTTCAGCAGGGTTTTCTTTATCTTTAAATGGATCGTCGCTGGCGCCATGACATTCTTCTACTTATGGATCGTTTGGGAGATCAAAACGTCGCTCTTTATCGACGACGTAACTTGGAATGTTGGACTGGATGCCAGAGTATCTCACACTTTAGCTGTCGTCGTTATAACTGTAACTTTGTATTGGATTGATAGAACAACAGAATACAGGAACAGAATGGACCACTTGTGGCAATTACAGTTGAGTGCAGAGCAAACAGAGGCAGAGACCATGTTGAAAGTAAATAATATGCTTCTGGAAAACATTTTGCCGGCTCATGTAGGTGCGTAGATACTCGAGTTTTAATACCGCCTCTTCTTGACATTGATTGGAAGTAATCAAATTTTGTTTTATTTTCAGTCCAAGTATATCTGAACTTGAACAGATCCTTAGATGAATTGTATAACGAGAAGTATGACAACGTAGCAGTAATGTTTGCGTCTTTAACTGATTATAAACTTGGCGTTGAAGGTGATGCTGACATGAGTGACAAATTCCTCTTGAGCATCTTGGACGAAATCATATCAGATTTTGATAGAGTACGTAATTAATTGTATGAATTTCTAGAACCATTTTTAGTGTTTTCATTTTTCTATAAATTATGGAATTATATATTTTCTGTTAGTTGTTGCTTGCGGGGACTTCAGATTACAAGGTAGAGAAGATAAAATTGGCTGGTTGGACCTACATGGCTGCTTGTGGCTTGGACCCAAGTAGGAGAGAATCTACGGACTCCATATCCGACGTCAGTATTCGACAGAACAGTCCATATGGTCGGGCAGTGGTACTGACTATGGTGGAATTTGCTGCGGCTATGATGATGCAGGTTCAAAACTTCAATCGAGGCTCGTTCCAGAACTTAAACTTGCGTATTGGTGAGTTTTAGTATAGT
Organism: Amphipoea oculea; assembly: GCA_945859645.1. Classification (NCBI taxonomy): domain Eukaryota; kingdom Metazoa; phylum Arthropoda; class Insecta; order Lepidoptera; family Noctuidae; genus Amphipoea; species Amphipoea oculea. The sequence goes on from OX243862.1 coordinate 17,812,599, forward strand.
TTTAGCGTTCTGAGTTGTTAATTATTTATCTTAACCGACGAAACAAAAGGCCTATTGCACTGCTGCACGTATTTATAGGCGTGTTTAAATGGCTGATCAAACAATTATCTAAACATCTACGTTTATAGGTATATCAAATGGGGAAGTAGCAGCTGGTGTGGTGGGTTCACAGAAGCCACTATACGATATATGGGGACATGCAGTGAATATGGCGTCACGAATGGACTCCACTGGCGAATCTGGAAAAATACAAGTAAGCAACTGCGATCCACTTCAACATATATGTTTCTTTTTATAAGTTCTGAAGAACTTTCCGTAAAAAAAATCTGATACCAAATTTTTCCATTAAAACTTCTACTATTATTCAACTTTAATCCATAACTGCACTAATGTGTTTCCAACCAGGTGACAGAGAACACAGCCATAATATTGGACGAATGTGGCATCCTTACGACCTGTCGCGGCGAAACCTTTGTGAAAGGGGCTGGCTACATCAAAACCTACTTCGTTCCCCTCGACGAGAACTTCAACCTCATCAAGAAGAAAAACAGCATGGACTTCTACAGAATCGAAGACAGGAATCGGTACTTTGCTGTGAGGGCCAGCAAATTCAGTAATAATTCTAGCAGTTCTAGTGTTTATGGGTACTCCACTTTCGATATAAGGAGGCATTCGTTCAATAGTGCAGCTACTGATGACAGTGTGGATACTGAGCATGCGAGAACTGCTACACCGGTGGACGACCCCGTGGATGACCCCATGGATGACCCTTTGAATGATCCAGTGGATGATCCGGTTGACGTGTATAGCGTGGATAATATAGATGTTACTAGTGTATCAACTGAATGCGAAGTCAAAGAGACTCGATGCTGACGAACAATTTTAATTAAGATTCTTAAGGCACACAGTGGCCTTCAAAAGTTCACCAAGTTCACCGCACGGCCGCCGCACGGCCGCCGCGCGGTGGCCGCAAGAAATTTTTCGCGCCAACTGCGGCTTTATGGTGCTACAGTGTTAGTTAGTTGGCCAAAACACTTTTTTCTCATACAATTTTTTTACGGGACTAGAGAATATTTTTTGTTTTAATTTAATGTTTACTTGTAGTTAAATATAATTTTATGTAAGTTCTCCCTAGTTTTTTATTTATTTAAGGCAAATAATCGATAGATTAGGTTTAACGTAAGTATTATTTTATTAGGTACTTATAGTAAGTTTTATGTATATAAGTTAAGATGTTCTATTGTAAATATTTATCCAGATAGTGTTTGTTATAAACACAGTCCATTTTGACCAACAAAAACAAAATCTCATCAAAATTCAATCTTATCCTACACTGTTATGTTACAATTTTTTTAATAGGCAACGGACTTGTCTTGAAATAACTAAGGCTACGTACGCACTGGCAGGTAGCTTGCTTAGCTCCTCGACTCGAGCGTAGCGAGTCACCTTGCGAGTAGCGAAGTGAAACGAACACTCTTCAAGAACTTTCGCAACCGACCACACTGCGCGCTTGGCGCCTTCGCTAGTCACCTAGGTTGTATGTATAACTTTTGTATGTATAACTTTTGACTTTTGAAAAAGCCTAAGTAAAAAGTCATAATTCGAGGTTTGGCTCTCGCCTATTTCCTCCTCCAATATTGGACCAATTTAAAAGATATTTCATAAACTGAATAAGAAGGATATGTACTGTGTTCCTATGTTTTTCTTTTTTCATGAATAGTTGTCAAATTTGTTCACTAGGCCTCTGTTGACAGCGGTTTAAATCGGCATTTTTTTAGAGTTCCAGTGCTTATAAAAATAATGTAGGTATCATCAAAAAGGAAAACATAGGGACATACAAGTAGTTAATATTTATTATTCTGTAAAAAATTATTGCTTTATGGTCATTTACCTGAAAGAAAACAGGCGAGAGCGTTTCTATGAAGAAAAGACCACCCGCATTTCCTCTTAAGTCACTAGGCTCTAGGCGCTAAGCAAGTCACCTGTCAGTGCGTACGTTGCTTTTATGTACAGACAAATTTCTTTGATAGATTTTCAACTTTATCGCTATAGCATAAGGTTCAAAGTTGATTGGGAAAATTTGACAGTTTCGGGTAGCTTGATGTGCTGGCGTCTGTACCTACATAGATAGAATAAGTATTTGTTTCAAAGGACTGACACATCTATTGTGTTAACTTGTGTATGTTATAGAACGAACCATAAAATGTATTTTAGGTACAATTTAGAAACTTTACAACCACCGACCGCCATAATATTACCTCAGTAAATAAATGAAAAAATTTAGTATTTTCCTTTATTTCATTATATTTTATGTCCTTCACCACACAATCCTCACCTTTGAAAACTTCATGAAAATCAATTTTGAGAACGCCAAAAAATAGCCAAGAAATAGTCATAAATAGTCACCAAGGTTAAAAACATGTTGAGGATTGTGTGGTGAACGTCTCCACACAACCCTCACCTCTAGTGCAACCAAACGGCTGGGAGTATCGACTTGGTTTCAATTCCAAAAAATAGTCAAGAAATAGTCGTAACGCTATGCCAAATCTGGAAAATAGTCATTAAGTGATTCCAGAGATATACAGGTGCCTTGGTGAGGATTACGTGGTGAGCGTTTTGACTTTTGTACATAATTTTCTGTTCAGTTTTTTTTCTTGTGTGTTTATATACTCGTATATATGTCGCTTGTCCGGAAGAATACAGTATCATGTCAAAATTTGGCACTAACTGACTTAATTATACAGTTCGACAAAAAAGTACGTTCTACCTTTTAAATTAGGTCGAAAATCGCTTTCACCTTGAATAAAAAAAAATAGGGTACATACTAATACATATTAATAATAAAAAATAATCTGTTTATCTTATGGATATACCACAATATTTTGAGTTAAAAACTTTAATCTCTTCTCCTGAAAAAGTACGTTTTTAGAGATAATACAGTATTCTTGCGTGCAAGCGATGTGTGTACTTACATAAATGGTATAATAAATAAATAAATAGAACTTGGGAAAAGGCTAGGCAGATGATGACTCATGGGTAAAGTTGCTCATGGAAAGTAAAGATGCCAAGTTGATAGCTAACGTGCTAACCTTTTAACTAATATGCATACCTAACGACAAAAATATCATGAAGTGTTGAATCCGTACAAGTGACAGCGAACGCCAACATTCGGAGCAAAACCCAAAATAAAATAAAAAATTAAAGTTATTCATTTTTATTTTTATGTTTTCCACATAATTTGGATTCAATGCAATAGTCCGTTTTTATTACATATAGACATTTTAATTGAAGGTATAGCGAATATATTGAAAGTAAGATAAGAATTTCCGTTCGGGACAAAACATTGCAATTCGATCATAATAAAAATGGATTAGACTTTCTACTTACTTATCCTAGTGAAGTAGGTTAAGTAATAAAGCCATTTATTGTAGTTTGTTGATAAGTGCTACAAGGTTTGATTTTAATTTTTTACCTTATGAGTCATTCAAATGATGTGACCTTCCTCAAACGGTAGAAGTGACACCTATCAGACAGAAGCGAAAAGCAAATTAAAATCGTGGGACTTACTGTTATTGCTATCTACGAATTGACTTAGTAAGCAATTGCTTGCCTCTAATAAGAATCTAGGTTCAAAATAATTATGAGTTTGTTTTTTTTCGATTGGCAGTCACGAGCACCAATATGTCAACACTTGGCAATTTTCAATTGCGATTTTTTCGTGAAAAATAACGAATGCAACGTGAAATACGACACTTAACATAAACGTATGGGTTCGAAAATACTATGTTCGTAGCAACATAAAATTTCATTAAAAAATAAAGGAGAAATTCGCCTTTGAATAAAGCCAAGTGTATACATACTTATAGACGTGACTGTACTTGTATCTTCTATCCATCTATTTCTTCTATATGTAATGTAGTTAATTGCAGTGTGTTAGTCTTGCAAAAACTCAAAAATGACTCTAAAGATTGTGATGAAACTTTGGTAAATTGTTGTGTGCGAGCTGGGAAAGGTTCTTAACAAAAAAATAAAAGGGCATTGCAACGCATGCATCGGCAATAGGTTTTTAGTAGTACTTACTAAAAACGTACCTATACGTTTCTAATACCTAAAACTACCCTCACAACAAAATGTTGCGTTCACCTGGAAAAAAACAGTGCAGATTAGCGACATAGGGCTTCGTTCTAGAGCCCGCAAGCTACCTACTTAGTGTCCGCCCGCCCCAGTGTCCACTCACCATTTTCGATACCTCGTCATTTTGTAACATCAAGACGTATTTTATCAACTAAAAGGCAACAGCTGGTGTGGTTTTTCGGAAGGATTTCCATATTTTGGTAAGCATTTTCTTCAATAGCTATTGTGTCTGCAGTTAAGCCGCTACGCTACTTACCTATATAATTAGCATTAAGTATTCATATTTATAGACTAAAAAATGTTGGTATTTGCTGTTTCCACGGTCATTTAGGTCACCTAAAAACTATATGTCGACTTCAATCTTCTTTCTAAGAACGAATAGCACAATTTTTTAACTTATGACGTCACGTTTGGTCCTTTTTATAACTTGATCAATCTGATTCGAGGTCCTTCAATAGCTGTCTTGTCATGTAACTCTTAAAAGACGACGAGAAGTCACGGGGTGTGTGTAGAATGATATTTATTTATTTGTTCACCTAATGCTTACATTGTAGCATAGGTCCTACTACAAATTATCAAATAGAAGTACCTAATCAGAAAAGTAAAGCACATTTGCGTAGACTAATTCTTCAGACCTACCACAGGAATAATTTACTCTTTATTATTTTCCAGTTATAAGTACGATAATAACAAAATGGCAGACGAATCAGAATGTCAACTGCGTCGACGTAAGGTGTCGGGCAATCCTAATCTGCCGCTGAATCTCGACGTGGAGTATCTGGTCAGCGACGGTGACCCTGCCCAGGGAACACCGACTCCTAGCAACATCAGGCGCTTGGCTCACCACAAACCGAAGTCTTCGTCTTCCGCACTCCTTGACTTTAAGAATAAGCAGCAGTCTTTTGATATTCGGGTCAGTGAACATACCAATAATAGAACCATCGACGCGCAATCTTTTGCCATGAATTCAGACTCTTGGACCTTGGATCCTTGAACCCAGATACACGATTTTGGACCCAGGGAGTCCAAAATCATGTATCTTTGTCGGTTATTTAAAAGAAAATTAGCTGTTCCATACATTTTGACCGCGTAGGTAGGTTCTTTTCTGCCCTTTTCTGTGAAACAGCAATTTTTTTTTTTGATAACCTACCAAAAGTTTCTACTCTAGAAGGGGTTCTAGAATTTAGCTTGGTAACGTTACGCGTCGGTGTCCCTGCCACCCTGTATTTTGTGCTACGTTAGGTTGCAGCCTCTGGTTAGATGGTGCGAAGATCTTCGCAAGGTGGCTGCTAGTAGCAGAAAGAAACTAACCGAGAATCCAGTTTAAATCGCGTCCGATTGGAGGACCCAATGTCCAGCAGTGGACTCCTATAGGCGGATAGTGTCAAAAAGACGCACCTTGTTATTCTCTGATGAATTCAGAAACGGCACCTGCTTTCACTATATGTTTTTACAAACGTCGTCAGTACAGTTTGTTAGTAATTAAACACAGGGTTAGCTGTTGTTGCCACTTACTTTTCCTGACCTTTGTGAAGGTTAATTATTTGGTTAGACTTGAGATATTAAAACATGGCTCAACAGCCTTTTAAACGACAGAAGACACAAAACCCACGTAGTTCATACCTATCCGTCATATTAATACAATGACCAAGTAATTCTAGCAAAGATTTATTTATCTTCCTTTGCTTTTCCAGGTGGAAGATTGCGAAGAAGTAGAAATCATAATAGAGAGTGATGATGACATGGAGGACATCGCTGAAGGAGTTGACGAAGACGACCGTTCCGTCACTCCGACGCCTATACAAGACTTTGGTGCCAACACCGTTTATTCTGAAACATGTAAGTTGCTTGACCAAAGTTTAACTAGTCATCGCCTTTTAAGATGACCGTCCACTGCTATGTAGGAATTGCTCGGAGGTTTCCCACGTTACGGTGGATACAAACTTTGCGAGGCGTGCGGCGCATCGCATGCGGAGCACATGCCTCGCAATGTGCGTACTTGCTTGGTCTGTTACAATGCAACCTTTAGCTGCGCGGGTCATTTGTTCATTCGTGCGTAGCGTGGCCGTGGTTCAGAGTAGACATCCCGCCTACATTTTCATAGATAGTGAAGTTAAGTACGAGTTCTTCACTATTATGGCGACTTGCAGGCCAAACAGAAAAGTTTTTGTGTTTAAAGTCGGTAACGTAACGACAATTCTTTGAGTGATGCAGAAATCACTTTCCATGAAACGGAACTCCCTTTTTCGACATCCAAAGACTAGGTAGAACATTGCATCTTCACCAGAATGAAAAACTTCTCAAGAGAAGAACATTAAAATCAGAAAAACACATGTCCTTTTTCGAAAAGTTAAAACTGGCAGCAAAATTGGGGCCTGTCACAATCTCAGCTTCCATTTAAAAACTAGGGCGAAGAAACAGGTGACGGTCAAATGAAGGTCACGTGGACCTAATTGAATTTGAATGTTACACAAGGCTAGGTTTAGCCGTAATCCTATTATGCAGTCTGTCTCTGGTACGTAGGTATAAGTCATTACATTACTTCGAAGGTATGAGTAGTAGGAATTCAGAATTAAAGACTTGCTTTTGGTTTTCTTTGAGTTTGATGACATAACGCATCAGCCTTTTACCTGTCCGACTTCATATCAGTCAAGCCCCCAGCGCCCAAAAATAAAAACAAAAAAATACCTGATAGAATATACAGCGTAATTTACCTAAATAAAAAAGCAAATTAAACGAGCTGTGGTATTTGGTCGTAAATATACGACCCTGGCGAAATGGACACGAAAATAGTTGTCGGATTAATCCGGCGTAAGCGGTTAAAAGGTTAATATGAGCTGTTTCATACAAAGGTTTGTGTGTGTGTGTGTGTTTATATGTTTGTAACTTCTTCTCGCTCAAACGGCTGGACCAATTTTCATAAAATTTTGTATGGAAGTAGTTGACACCCTGGATTAACATGTAGGCTACTTTTTATCCCGATATTCCCACGGGATCGACATTTACGCAGGTGAAACCGCGGGGCGCAGCTAGTACCTACATCATAAAGACCAATTTTTGGTTGAAAACGGTTCGACGACTTTCATTTGCATACAATATTTAAATCATGACACCTTGATTCCAGGTCCTCAATCCAGTGACTTCCTAAGGGTGAAAGCCGTGGAGACCGACTGCTACACAGATGTTTCGGATGCAGACACCGACGAGGAAGATAACTAATAATTTATTTATTTAAATAGCAATGAATACTCAATGAATTATTTAAAACATCATTATCCTGACACTGTATTAAACTAACATATTTTTTTTTGAAATCGCGTTGAAAATATATAAGTAAATGCTTAGATATTTTATGTTTTGTTTTGACTACTGCACTGTCTAGTGATTGTTCCCGACTTTTTGGTAAGTTTGGTGACCCCTTTGACTTTATGACAGCCTAGTATTTTTCATTTGATTAATGAACCCATGAAAAATTAAGAATATCAATCGTGATTTTGCGTAATCGCAAGGTGCTTCCTAAAATTGATATCATGTTCATTTTTTTGCAAATATTTTCAAAAACCTGACGTCCTAGGTCAAAAATAATGAAATTTTTGTCCCCCTTATATAACACCCCTGGACCCCCAGGATGTCTGTCTACCAAATCATGGATGACTTCAAACGATTTTTTTCTACTACACTGTAAAAATGACCCCTATGTGTTTTTCGAGAAAGAGTGGTAGAATCGGACAGCGAAGGCTTGAGAAATATAATAATTACGCAAAGAGAAAAACAAAAAAAAAACTTTTGTTCTTTAAATGATTTTTATTGCACATTTAAAAATCATCTTGATTTTACATTTCCGTCTATACACACGATAATAATTACAATAAAACAATACAAATAATTTACATAATGTTGCATTATCGGGGTTCATTTCATAATCTGTACTTCAATAAAATATTCTGATAAATATACTACTGCACGTAAAAACATCTTACTTTAACCTTAATAGACTTCAAGAATACACTGTTTAAGCTAGAGGATTCGAGACTTTTCATACTAGTCGACCGCCATAAGCTTTATAAAAGTGGGACGAAGTTTGGAGTAGACGGATTATCATGGGACCTTTTTTGCTGTCTATGATTTCAGAAATGTTAAAAGATAATCGACGTCGATGACCCTTTCCCCCTAATTTGTTTCAAATTTCCACCAATACCATGTTTAGTTTGCGTTAATCAAACACTACAGAGCTTACTATTTGTCTACAGATTAATGGATGACCTTTAATTAACCTTGACCGTGACCTAAATTTGCATGTCTCACTTGTATTACATCCCCCGGATTGTTATTTGTCTAAAGCTCAACGAATTTACTTTTACATATTTTTTAGATTTAGTTCTTTTTTATTTGATTGTTTTTTTTAAACTTAGAAATCGAAATGATTCGAAAACGATAGACAAGCAAAGGCCAAATAGGTTCCACAGATCACACTACAGAGGCATATACCAGATTCTGCCATACCAGGAGTTCGTCGAATTAAAAGTTACTCAAGAGAAGAATAAGGTAAAATAACGTCAACATTTAAATTATATTTTTTAACCTACTTCAAAAAAGGAGGAGGTTATCAATTCGGTTGAATTTTTTTTTTTTACTTTGTTCTGCTTACCTCCAAGTACAAGTCCCATGAAAATCCGACCACTTATAAACTTCGGTCTACTTTTAAGAGTATTTTTGGTTAAATTGCATTTGACCATTCATTATTTGCAAAATCAGTAAAGCTATTGACGAATTTTCAGGCCTAAAAACTGACCATATTCATATTTTTACCCAGTAATAGAACGAGTAGACAAAATTCTATAAGGCAGGCCCTAAACGATCAATTATATTGCACAATATTACGAATCGCGCAATGTTTTTGACCGTTAATGGATAAAATTGAAGATTGCGCAATGATTGAACAAAATTTTGAACGAGATTAATTTTATTGCATCTTGAAGGATACGTATTGCGCAGATCTTGAAAGCTTATGGGCAGTCAATGTTATTGCGAGAAAATAATGGATCGTTTGAGTGCAAAGGCTGATTCAATCATATAGCGCAACATACATATTGTGCATAGGACATCACCCATTCTGGGATATTTTTTTTTTTTTTTGGCGGCCTTCAATAATAATTACATATTTTTAAAGTACACATATTATAAGTATTATAACTCATTATTTTTTACTAAGGCGTCAAAGTCGAGAACAAATAGGATTCGGAGATATATATTTGGAGGCGGATCGAAAGATAAGATCGTTGTATAGCTTTGTTCTCAAATTATACATTACAGCGCTGTCGCCATACAAATAAATGTTTCTACTACTGCGACCATTCAAATAAAATGTAAAACATTCCTGGATTTCCTGGCCGCCGACTTTTTATTTTTTATCCCAATTCGCCGAACAAAATGGGTGATCTCCTTTTTTGTATAAAGTTATATTACTGACCAATGAAATATCATATGCAGGGACTAGCCAGACAGCTTCCTCCGAGTCAACTTGATAGCTGCTTTGTTCATAATCTAGGTCGCAAGAATCAATTCTTGATATAAATTTCCTGTTAAAGCATGTCTAAAACTACACTAGTTTGATAATAGGAAAGTGTCTATGTACTGAGAAGTCAAATTCTGGGGGGACTGTCGAGTCCCTTTTGTGTCCTCCAGCTAATAATTTTAATACTACGAAGTTTGTTTTGGCTACCTTCAGAAGATCTTGAACCTGAAAGAAAGGACAAGATTTCGGTTAATTTACTTCAAAACTAATATTATAAAGAGAAAATATTAAATGTTTTGTATGTTTGTACTTCTTCAAAATCATATCTTTTTTCTCCAAGTGAACTCAGTCAGACATACTTTCCTAGGATTAATTAAACTACTCCCTGAGGGCATAAAATACAGGCATAGTACATAATGCTACATTTTTTTTTTTGGTACGGGGCCCATACAATATTACCCATTTTCCTTTTAAGTTTACGTTAACGCAATCGGGAAGTATAAAAACTTGCCCTCTTTTGATCTCTTGTCCGCCATTCGAAGTTTTAGCTAGCTGCATATCACACTTTACGAAGCACGAAGCACTTCTTGCACCTCTTTGGAAAAATTATATTAATTTTATATTTAACCAGATGCAAACGTGACTACTTACCTCCTGATCAGGCGTTGTAATGGTTTCAAGTAAAGATCGAGCCTGCTGGAAGTGTTTGCATCCACCGAGATAAAGTATCACAGGGTTTTCGTATCTGTAAGTAAATTAGAAAAGAGTTAAAATAAACTTAACTAATTCATAAACAAAAGTGGTCAGAAAGATAACTTAGGTACTGTCGCGGGATAGAAATGAAGCTGTTGTTAATCAAATTGTAGACAGAATAAATAACCCTTGTTATACAATCTGTTGACGAACCGTCACAAAAGTGTTATTGGGGCAAACGAAGGGTTTTATGGACCGAAACTACAGATAAAGATACACCTAGATAACGCAAGAGCAATTACGTGCCAAAAATCGCACCAGCTTACGTACAAAAATCGTAAGCCGCCACTTTCGCGCTCAGTCCTGAGTACTGCCGGCTGGGTGAGCGTGAGCGCTGGCGCTAGGCCCCGGGGGTGGGGCGAGACGGTGAGAAGAACTTGTAGGTTATTCGAATTCACGTCGTGTCCCGCCAGCCGCCATTTTTTTTTCGATATTAACATTGCAAAAAGCTGTTTCAGAACCTTTTATAGAGGATTCATATCATGGGTGTAGATAAAGTCTTGTATGCAACTGTACATAATTAGGTATTAAAACACTCATGTGATACTCGTGTTTTAATACCCCTTATTATAGAACAGTTGCATAAATAACTATAATATTAGTGTAGGTACTCACTGCAGTGGCTGAGTCATTTCGCAGAACTCATGGTAGTGCACTTGTGGCGGTGTGAGCACAGAGAGAGGCGCGAATCGATGCTTGTAGCGAACTGCCTCGTTGTCGAACTCAGACTGCGGCTGGCGGATCTTGCCTTGTAACTTGAAGGCGACGAGTGCCTGGAAAATAGGAAGATTTATACAAGATATTCAGCAGCGGTAATACTCGGTTAATTATGTTACTATTTTTACGTTGAGGGACAGAAAAAAACCACTGTTGTTGGGCAGAAACAAAACTGTTGATAGACCAAAACAAAACGGTTGTTGTACCAAAACTTAGCTGATGTTAGTCTGAAACAGTTTATTTTTCAATGCTGTATTACATTGCTCAGCAGTCATCCCACGCAAGAGCAAGAAGAGGATCCGACCACAGATATAGATACACCTAGATAACGCAAGAGCACCTACTACGCGTGCCAAAAATCGCACCAGTTTACGATCGAAAATCACAAGCCGCCACATTCGCGCTCAGTCCTGCGTACTGCTGGCTGGGTGAGCGTGAGCGAGAGAGCGCGAGCTTGTGACGTCATAGTAGGTAGTCAAAAAGTGGCACGCTTAGTTTTCATACAGTTCGTGATACTTGCGTTATCTAGGTATATCTATATCTGTGGATCCGACCCTATGCGAATAAGGTCGCGCCCTCTTCTTGCTCTTGCGTTGTTTGCGTGAATCCCGGCTATCTCGCCTCGCTGCTTCGCCTGCCAAGTTCTCAGCCCGGCCTAGAGCTGAGACTATATCCTAGTACATACGCCAGCACATCAAGCTACCCGAAACTGTCAAATTTTTCCAATCAACTTTGAACCATATGCTTTAGCGATAAAGTTGAAAATCTATTATAGAAATTTTACAGATTGTAGTAGCTTGATGTGCTGGCGTCTGTATATCTGGCATATAAATAAAAACTTTACCTTATAATACCCTCCGCACATGTTCTGCATCACATTGCACAGCAGTCCTTCTCTCGCATAGGGACGCACCCTCTTTTTGCTCTTGCGTTGTTTACGTGAATCCCGGCTATCTCGCCTCGCTGCGTCGCCTGCCAAGTTCTCAGCACGGCCTAATGCTGAGACTAGCCAGCCGTATAGGAACTCGTACAGATACCTGGAATGTTTGGAATGGGCATCATACAACATTATTGCATGCAACGCCAGACAAGGCGGTGCGACCAAGCGCGTCAGGGAACACTACGGTTCGAGGATGCAGATGCGGCTCGCTCTTGCAAATCGATTCGGCGCGAGTTGATATCAGGCGCCTTGGGAGTGGGCTAAATGAAACTAAAACCAAAACGAAAAAACTTTCTGAACATTATCGTGAAAATAAACAAAAAAACCGACTCACCAGAAAATATAATGGTATTCATGCACGCTGTACAGTTCAAGCTCCAATCCGGACAGCAAATACGCGATCATGACCCGCAATACGTGGTACAACACCCACGTGCCGAAGCATGCGCGAGGGCCTGTGCCGGCTGCACCGCTTACTACCGCGTCCACACTCTCCGCCTGCATTCACAAATAAGCACACAAATATGAATACCAGTCCATAGCCATCCCACTGCAGGGCAAAGGCCCTGTTCGGTGCGGCGAATGTACAATTATCTCCCGGGAAAAAATATGTTCGCCGAATTTATGCGAACATATTTTTTGCAGCTTTTTTCGCGATTTTTTGGAAGTGCCAGTCACCCCGTGTTAAATAAATAATACTAATTTTCAGAATCTTTCATTTGACTGGAAATTTTATAGATTAGCCTAGTAACTAGGCTAATCAACAATATTGCAGTGTTGTCTATTATGCAACTAGGCCCTAGTTTCATATTGGAGACAATAAGCGATACATTACCTCTTCCTGTAAAGCGGCGAACTCGTCCAACAGTAAGGCGAGCTTGTCCCGTTGCCGGGCCCGGTTGTGTCCGCACACTTGTAACAACACCGCGAACGGACGCACGCAACGAGCCAGGAAATTCTCCACGAACTCTCGCGCCTGTAACAAGTCAATTAAACTATTAACATTGAATCTAGTTAGACATAAAGGCGGTACTGACACATACAACTTCGTGGGAAGAATGATTTGAGTTCTGGTACAGTTAGCAACAAACAACAAAGACTGATGATGAAAATCTTTGAGTTCTACAAAATTTGACTAACAATGTGCAAAATGAATATCCATAATTATTTGAAACAACATATTTAGTAAGCCTAGAAGCGCAGCGTGCCTTTAATAAAGCCAAGCTTTTAGGTTAAATTAGTTGCTTAAATAAATTTTTCTTATTAAAAAACCACTTACTTGCGGCGTAGAGATCATGGGGGACTTGGGCGTCAGAGCGGGCGGGTTGACGAAGCTCTTCACGGAGTCGCGCAGGATCTCCACGAAGGGATGCAGTGGGCGCGGCTGGCCGGCCGGGCCCGGCATGGCGGACTGCGCCAGCGACGCCGTGCTGGCGGGCGACGGGCTGAGGTACAGCAGCTGTAGCGCCGAGCGGGATAAGATGCAGGCGCGTTGGCGACTGAACTCCATGAAGAAATCCTGTGGAGGATTTAAGAGCTATTATTGAATAATTAATATTCCGATGGTTTCAGCTTGCTTTGAGAATTGCAACTTTTGTGTTGAATCTGACAATTACAAAATAATACCAGCTGGTGAGAGGCAGGTAAGCGTCCTCATGTACAGTACCCGGCGATAAATATTGCACATCGACCTTTGGAAAGAAACAATCGGCCAATTTCGGCTTCGTAGTGCGTTATCACTGTCGCACACTACCTATGTGACGTTAACTGACGTTTTGTCAGTCGTTGTTCAAGTGCGATAGAGTGCGGTCGCGTCCAGTTTAAAATATATATCTAGAGTTGTTAACACCCCCAAATAATTTAAAGTTGTACTATGGCATCTTTAGGAAAAATAGGGGAATCTTTTTATTTTACCCCAACCTAAAGCAATAATTTATAGAAAAATTGGTGTATTTTATACAAAGAATAAAAAGAATTATCAAAAGGATCAAATCATAATTGTTTTAACAGCTCCTAATAGATACCGGACTGTTTGTATTTCGTGCGACAGAGATAACGCTCTACGAAGCCGAAATTAGCCAATTGTCTCTTTCCAAAGATCGATGTGCAATATTTATCGCCGGGTACTGTATTGTAGTGTTAAAACTGCAATGTTTAAACTGGTGTTGTATACTGTGTGCCAAATTTCATACAAATCCGTTCACCCGTTTTTGCAGCAATCCAGAACATACATCTATATATATAAAATTCAAAGTCCTGACTGACTGATATATCAAAGCACAGCCTAAGCCGCTGGTCCTAGAGACATGAAATTTGGAGGGTGTGTTCTTTGTGAAGAGTGGGTATCCACTAAGAAAGGGGTTTTCGAAATTCCGCCCCTAAGAGGGTGAATGGAGGGTGAAATTTCACGCCGACGAAGTCGCGGGCAGAAGCTAGTCAAGTATAAGTACGTGTGAAGACAAACATTCTAAAAATTATATTTTCGACAACAGACTCGTTCTCACATCTCATAACAATTACTTTTTTTTTTAATATTCACTGTACAGTTTTGACTTCATTACTATTGTATTATATGTATAGAGAGGTGTGTTTATATTACCAGCGCGGTATGGAAGTTGGTGCAGGACGTGATCTTCCAGGCGTGGCGCAGCCTGCCTACCAGCTCGTCGAAATAATGCAGCGCCTCGGCCCGGTGTTTGATGCGAGTGTAGCGCGGGAACGTGGGCGGGAGCAGTCGCTGGTTTATCATCGGCTCGAACCCCATGGGGTTTGGGGAGTCGGCTGCAATGGCAAAGTAACTTATAAAGAAAGGTTACCTTCCCAAAAATAATTATTTAAAAAAAACCGGCCAAGTGCGAGTCGGACTCGCGCATCGAGGGTTCCGTATAAAAATTTAAGGTTTTCGGAATTTTTCCTTTATATTATGTGCTATAAAACATTGCTTCATGCCAAATTTCAAGATTCTAGGTCGACTGGAAGTACCCTTTAGGTTTTGATTCGGGTGCGCCAAAGTTCACCTAAATTTTCAACTCCGATAATTGGAAATCCGAAAATGTTCTTCCTAATATTTTTCATCCTAACAATCACAATTCCTAACTACTCTGTCTCTAATGTTCATAATTCCGAATCATTCAACTTCATAATGTCAGTAGCAATAAACATCTATTATACTTTTATTTGTTTTCCTATATTTTCTCAACATAACCATCTTTTACACTATTATTCAAAGTCATATATTTTTTGTTTAGATCGTCGACATAGGATGCAAAAACGAGCGAAGGGCACCCCGAGGTTCGGTTTGGTTAGGTTACTTTAAACCCTTTACACAGAAATAGGGGCCCCGTGAAGCGGGGCTCCGTCGACATAGGATGCAAGGGCGAGCGAAGGGCACCCCGAGGTTCGGTTTGGTTAGGTTACTTTAAACCCTTTACACACAAATAGGGGCCCCGCGAAGCGGGGCTTCGTCGACATAGGATGCAAGGGCGAGCGAAGGGCACCCCGAGGTTCGGTTTGGTTAGGTTACTTTAAACCCTTTACACAGAAATAGGGGCCCCGCGAAGCGGGGCTCCGTCGACATAGGATGCAAGGGCGAGCGAAGGGCACCCCGAGGTTCGGTTTGGTTAGGTTACTTTAAACCCTTTACAGAGAATTAGGGGCCCCGCGAAGCGAGGCTCCGTCGACATAGGATGCAAGGGCGAGCGAAGGGCACCCCGAGGTTCGGTTTGGTTAGGTTACTTTAAACCCTTTACACAGAAATAGGGGCCCCGCGAAGCGGGGCTCCGTCGACATAGGATGCAAGGGCGAGCGAAGGGCACCCCGAGGTTCGGTTTGGTTAGGTTACTTTAAACCCTTTACACAGAATTAGGGGCCCCGCGAAGCGGGGCTCCGTCGACATAGGATGCAAGGGCGAGCGAAGGGCACCTCGAGGTTCGGTTTGGTTAGGTTACTTTAAACCCTTTATACAGAAATAGGGGCCCCGCGAAGCGGGGCTCCGTCGACATTGGATGACATAGGATGAAAAAAAAAAGTGTTTATCATATTAGACTAAATAGGTTTTATGTCTATTGAGTGGTATATCAAACGATTTTATATTGTCTGTTATTCTTATAGAAATTAGTTACATTAGTAGTTATGTTTAGGGATAAAAGCGTTATGATAAAAAACAGTAGGAGTTTAAAATATTTACATTAATGATATTATTTATTACAATTTTCGGAAACATGAGTGTTATGAACATCGCCGGTAGCACTACAAATAGTATGAATGAAAACTTTAGGATGAAAAATTTTAGGAAGAGTGATCATTCGGATTACAAATCGTTAGGAAGAACAATTTCGGGTAAAGAACTTTAGTTGAGCCAATATGGACCCTTTTGATTCCCTTGCGAGTAGTTGCGAGTTTGAAAATATGCGGCTTAAATTGCTGTTTCTTTTGATTGCGTTGACATAGAAGTTTGATTTTTTCACAGCTCCAAGGGACAGTAGACCTGAGTATTTGATATAAATTCCAGCTTGATACCTCTACGCGTTCCTGACAAAAAGGGTCTTGACAGACAGACAGACAGATGGACAACAAAGTGATCCTAAAAGGGTTCCGTTTTTTTCCTATCGAGGTACGGAACCCTAAAAACAAAACATAAGTTTAAGTAGTCATTGTTTTTAAGTTTTCATGAAACAATATTTATCAAAGAAAATAGACGATTTTGGTATAAACAGCTTTGGATAAGAAAACCTCTGCTATAAAGGCATTAATTTTACTTTAAAAAATATTTAATCAACAACAACCCAGACCATCATTCAAGAAACGGTAAGTTTACATTGAAAAAATGGACCACAGTATTTGGTCCAAATATTCTTGATCAATCAATCAGCCTAGCCTATTCCTAACTATATTGGGGTCGGCTTCCAGTGTAACCGGATGCATTTGAATACTAATGGATATATATAGCGACTGCCTATCTGACCTCCACAACACAGCCACTAGGTACAACAATACCCCTTGGTAAGACTGGTTGTCAGATTTTCAGGCTTCTGACTACCCGTAACGATTGTCAAAGATCCACGAATGACAGCCGCGCCGTAGAAAAAACGTGTCTGTGGACAAGCTTCCATAGTGATCCATACAAAGCTGACGACCGTACCACACGTACACGGCGAATAAACCGTAGATTTTCACATATGTAATTATCGTTGGCCCTTTGGGTCCTAAGGCATGGAAAAAAGGAAAATTCTCGACAAAATTCAATTCAATTCTTTTTAAGGTATTGAAGTCAAAATAACGCCTTTATCATACAACTCACAATTCTCCACAGGCTGTGTGCCTTTCCCCGAGGTCTTGATGATGACCTTCATCATCTCGGTGCAGCCATTGAGCAGAGCGACACAATCAGCTCCGGATTGAGAGTCCCTCTTTGTAATCATAAGGAGGGCTTGGAAGAACATTCTCGTGAACCTGATGCGGGCTTGCAAGGCGGCCCATAGATTGTCCTGAAAACAAGTTATTTCAATCATCACAAAATATTTCATATTCATTTATTTGCATACCATAATGTGAATAAAGGTGTCACAAATAGGCTTAAAGCTAAGATACAGTTATGGACCCTGTAAGGGCACAGCAACATAAGTAACAAGGAAGGCTGTTTGTGTATGTGAGTTTAAATGTTTGTTAACGCACCCACAATTCAGGAGAAATTCCTAGTGTGGAGCAAAGTTTAAAAAAAAAAAAAAATATAATAATAATTAATTTAAACATTAAAATTTAATAATAGCATTTAGAACATGAATTATAGATTACATAATTATACAATATTAATTATTGTTTATTTTATATGCGTGAATGTAATAGGCAAATGTAATGCAACATTCACTCTTGGACTCAAGAAAGAGTTTCTATGCAGTTTTGAAGTTGACATACTGGCCTTCATGTTGATGTCATCATTGTTTCGAATTTGAATTACGACCATTTAAAAAGCCATAGACATCTATAAAAAAAAACTGCAGGGTGGCTCCATTTAGGAGTCCGGGAGTGAAGGCTTTTCTTTTATCGTTTTGTTCCATTAGCATACTTGCGTTCCCATTGAGGGACCACATTTGAATTTTTAGCTTTTGAAAGTTCTCAAACAATTGTAAATTCAGCCTTTAATTTGTAAAAGTAGCCACTCAAAAGTTACAATCGATTAAAGGTGGTCCCTCAGTCGTGACTGACAGGCATCCCTATCTCAAAACCTAGTGAAAATTTGCAACTGCTATAAATTACTACTCTTAGTAAAAGATTTGTAAAACTAATTTATTTGAATATCAACCCTTCCTGTTCAAGGAATAAAAAGAACTAGCAAGCGGAAGGTGGTCCCTCAATCGATCACCATATGTTCACCTTGAGTGGAGACCACAATGGAATTTGAAATTTACATATGGGTCTAGCGTTAGTAAAAGTACTTGAATGATTGTATATTCAACCTTTAGTTTGTAAAAGAAGCCATTCAAAAGTTACAATCGAATTAAGGTGGTCCCTCAATTGAAACGTTAATCATAAGAAAAATCAATTTACGTAGCATTCGGAGGTTAAATAGACGAATGCTACAGTCTATCCTTTAGTAAATTTTTTTTACTAACGATTACTTTACTAAACAGTATCAAAAAATGTACCGTTTTATTTTAAATAATAATCAAATAGCTGGGAAGAAATACTAAGATAGAGGTGACCACACAGCAGGGTTTTTCTAGTGACTGTTGATAATAATTTTTAATAAAAATAAAATCTGCGCGTCGCGTACCTACGTGAACATACTTAAAAAAAATTGGTTCAATGACTAGTAACTCAAGCCGCAAATAATTTTAAAAAATCCGGATAAGTCGGACTCGTGCAACGAGTATTCCGTAAGGTATGTAAATAGGTTATCACA
Source organism: Amphipoea oculea (assembly GCA_945859645.1). NCBI lineage: Eukaryota > Metazoa > Arthropoda > Insecta > Lepidoptera > Noctuidae > Amphipoea > Amphipoea oculea. Next base: position 17,831,559 of record OX243862.1, read on the forward strand.
GTTTTTTTTAAATATAACTACAAATATACGATTTTCGGATCTTTTCCTTTATTTGTGCTACATGACTGCTTTAATGAGGCTAATGTTGATGATGACATAATTGTAATGTATATTAAAGGCTTGAATGACAATAATTACAAGATAGATGATATTTACTTCCTGAGAGCACAAATAATTTCCCAAGCTTGTAATAAAAAGAATAAAATCAGAGACGTCGTTACTTACAGTTGCGAATGTAATGTGTCTACCGTTTTCGAAGAAGTTATTAATAAGATTTTTTTTAGTGTCAAATTCTCCAAACTGTGTAGCAATGCATGGTGTCAAACAGAAAACATTTTAAAAAGATATACGTTTATCAGTTTGAACATTCAGGTTATTAAAATATTTGGCATTAGTATTTTGGAAGAAGCCATTTTAATTCGTGACGAAATTAAAGAATGTACATTGTGTAATAATCAAGTGACGTACGAATATGAGCTTACAGATTTTATATCTTTCAATTTAAATGACACACCTAAAGGACCGATTAGCGAAATACCTCGAACGATCAAAGTCAAACAAAATTTCTACAAATTAGTTGGGGCTATTGAATTTTTTCCCGGAACTAGCGCCAGTGAGCTCGGCCATTACAGATGTTTCTACTTCTTTAATGAGAGCATACGTTCTTACGACGACTTAAGCTTTAAATTTGATGGCAGTCCTCTAAACGAACAAATTTTTAGACATACACTTTGCTACTGTCTCATTAGTAGTAATGTTTGATGTAAAAACCTTTTTACAAAAAAAAAACGGCGACTTCAAAAAAAAAAAACACCAAAAAATGTAAATGCAGAACCAACGACACCGATTTCCGAAATTAAAATTATTTATCACTTTGTAGTGTTTTTTTCTGAAGTCGGTTGTTTTTTTTTTCGTAAAAAAGTTTTTATTTTTCACTTTTTAGTTGTACCTACCCCACACAAATTCAATAAGCACTAGTGCACTGAAGAATTGAAGACACCGACTAGAAGAATAATCAAAATTCGCATAGAAATGCTGCATTTATGCATATAACTTCGTACATAAGAATAATTACCTAATGTATTATATACTAAAACCTTCCTTAAAGTATTAGGTCCTTACATATGAAATTGGCGTTTTTCGTACTGGCCACTTTAATCACGAATTTCTCCTCTTTGGTAAGGAATTCCAAATTCAAATTTGTACAGCTATTTACTCATGTATTTGTGCTTCGATGACCGTCATTCATTTGTTTTTTTTCTTCTGTTTTTTCTGTTTGCGTCACTCATTTTACAAAATGGAAAATTTAAAATATCGCATTATTTACGAGTACGAGTTCCGCCGTGGCACTAGTGCTGCGGAAACGACTCGAAGGGTGAATGATGTGTATGGCGGTCATGTTGCAAAAGAAAACACAGTTCGTTTTTGGTTCCAACGTTTTCGTTCTGGAAATTTCGACCTGCAGAACAAGCCCCGTGGACGGCCTGAGACCCAAGTTGATAATGGAGAATTGAAGGCTATTGTGGAAGCGGACCCATCGCAAACCACGTCCGAGTTAGCTGCAGGCTTCGATGTTAGTGATAAAACTGTTTTAATTCACTTGAAGCAAATTGGGAAGATTAAAAAGCTTGAAAGCACGACAACGCCAGACCACACACTGCGCAACAGACGGCTACCAAATTAGAAGAGCTTGAATTGGAATGTCTTAGACATCCTCCGTACTCCCCGGACCTTGCTCCAACAGATTACCATTTTTTTCGCAATTTGGATAACTTTTTGCAAGGGAAAAAATTCAACTCCGATGGGGCAGTCCAAATCGCCTTCAAAGATTTTATTGATTCCCGTCCGACTGGTTTTTTTAGTAAAGGGATCAATGAACTACCTATAAGATGGCAAAAGTGCATTGAAAACAATGGTTCATACTTTGATTAATTAAATATATTATATTAAAAAATATTCGACTTTTTGTTCCTTCCATACAAAACGCCAATTTCATATGTAAGGACCTAATATGTCGATCACTTTAGTGAAAGAATTATCCAAATCGGTTTTAGTTTTTGAGAAAATCTCGGACATACAAACATACATACGGGTCGAATACAGAACCTCCTTTTTTGAAGTCGGTTAAAAAGTTCAGAGTTACATTTTCAGTGCAGGGTAAAATTTTGTTTCTTTTTTTTTATTATCATAAACATTATTTTCTTTGTGTTTTTATTTAGCTAAGTTATGTCAAATATTAATAAAAATTAATATCAACTAACACTCACTAGTTTTTACTTAATAAACAATCCTGCTGTGTGGTCACCTCTATCTTGGTATTTCTTCCCAGGAATTTGATTATTATTTGAAATAAAACGGTACATTTTTTGATACTGTTTAGAAAAGTAATCCTTAGTAAAAAAATACTACTAAAGTATAGACTGTATCATTCGTCTATTTAACTTCCGAATGCTACGTAAATAGATTTTTCTTATGATAAACGTTTCAATTGAGGGACCACCTTAATTCAATTGTAACTTTTGAATGGCTTCTTTTACAAACTAAAGGTTGAATATACAATCGTTCAAGTATTTTTACTAAAACTAGACCCGTATGTAAATTTCAAATTCCATTGTGGTCTCCACTCAAGGTGAACATATGGTGATCGATTGAGGGACCACCTTCCGCTTGCTAGTTCTTTTTATTCCTTGAACAGGAAGGGTTGATATTCAAATAAATTAGTTTTACAAATCTTTTACTAAGAGTAGTAATTTATAGCAGTTGCAAATTTTCACTAGGTTTTGAGATAGGGATGCCTGTCAGTCACGACTGAGGGACCACCTTTAATCGATTGTAACTTTTGAGTGGCTACTTTTACAAATTAAAGGCTGAATTTACAATTGTTTGAGAACTTTTACTAAAGGCTGATGCATTCAAAAGCTCAAAACTCAAATGTGGTCCCTCAATGGGAACGCAAGTCATTAGCATTGAAGGCGACTTAGAGATTTTGTAAAGAGGATGAATAGGTTATTACAAAATGCAACCAGCAAATTATTGGATGCTATGTTTTAAACCCTCTTTGCTGTTAAGACTGAAGACTGTTATCTACTCTTTTAGTAGCTAGCATACATTATATTATAGCTATCATACTATACATATACACACACATGCACACTTCCAACTTCGCGATTGTCCAGTGACGGTACCGAGAGCTGCTGCGTTACCACACACATTCCTAACGTGTTTATACAAGAGGAAACCACAAGTAAAGCACGCGTCACTTCGTAAGATAATAGTTCAGAATCAGAATCAGAATTTTATTAGCTCAAAATGTAGGTACAGTATAAGATGGACATAGGTAATTATATTATGAGATCAGCTACATTTTACCTTACGGCGTGCAAATTGTACAGTAATTGATATAATGTTAAAATTAAAAATGTCAGCACTTAAAATCAGTTACTTACAATAATAGATAAAATAGAAAAATTAAAATTGTCAACGATAAAAAAATAAAAAATATTCAGACAATTATCTTACAAAATTATTGCATGTCAAATAATATGTAATTAATAATTTCAGTCATTCGTTATCCAAAGTCAAATCATTCAAAAAGTCCTTCACTGAATAATAACATTTTTTTAAAAGCAGTGCTGTTAACTTAGATTTGAAAATGTGAACCGAATACTCTTTAAAACTATGCGGTATTTTATTGTAAATAACAGGTCCCATTGACATTATACTTTTTTTGAGCAGTGCTGTTTTGTAATTAACTGTGTGTAATAAGTTTTTATATTGGGATCTCAACTGGCCTGTACGTGTTCTTTTATCAGTGAGAGACGGAAATAATTTTAAATTAGTTTTGACAAAAACTGCCACCTCCAATATGTACAAACAAGGAAAAGTTAGTATCCTCAGAGATCGAAACATAGGTTCACAACTGTCTGTTGACTTAAGTCTTGACATTGATCGTATACACCGTTTCTGAGCCTTAAAAATCTCCTCCCTTTCGGTGCAGTTGCCCCAAAAGATTATACCAAACCTTAATACTGATGCAACTAACCCATGATAGGCTGCCAGAAGTGTTTCTTTACTGACTTTATGTGACAGATTGTATAGTACATATGCTAACTGGCTTAATTTTTTACAAACCTCATCGGACTGGGATTTCCATGTTAAGTTACTGTCAATTAAAACTCCAAGAAATTTTGCTACACATGTCGTGTCGACATTTTGACCATTATAAGTTACATTTATGTCATCATTCCGTATTCTTTGGTAAAAATGCATAATTTTTGTTTTTTTTAGATTTATTAGAAGATTGTTTTTCTCAAGCCAATGTATAATCGTTTCTAAAGTGTTATTAATTTCTCTTTCATATGTCTCTCTATTGGTACACTTGATGATTGCTGTACTGTCATCCGCAAATAATACCATGGGTTGTTGCGTTTGACGAGGCAAATCATTTATATATAGGAGAAATAGTGGAGGTCCCAGTACGCTTCCCTGGGGCACACCATATCTCACCTCCCTGCTATCCGATGTGTAGCTAAGCTCACATTTAGAATTAACACATACCCTGTTCAATTCCGTATATTGCTTTCGTCCACCAAGATAGGATTTAATTAGTTTCAGGGCATTCCCGCGTATACCGTAGCTATCGAGTTTTTCTAAAAGAATTTCATGGTCTACGTAGTCGAAAGCCTTAGTCATATCGGTATAGATAGCACATACAGGAGTCCTATTATCTACATTTGGCATTATATACGATAAAAATTTGTATATTGCAGTGTTAATATTTCTATTCCTTCTAAAACCCATTTGTTCATCGCATAATATATTATGTTTATTTGAAAAATTCTGGATTGCTTCATAAATAACCTTTTCAAATATTTTAGATAATATAGGAATTAAGGCAACAGGTCTATAGTTGGACATATCTTGTTTATCATTCTTTTTGTGTATCGGTTTTATCTTAACTATTTTTAGTCCATTAGGGAAAACGCCCGATACAATACTCATATTAATAACATGGCACAAAGGGTAAGCCACAACATTGCCAACGAATTTAAGTACCTCAGTGACAACTCCATCATATCCATAACTTTTTTTGTTTTTAAGGCTTTTTATAATTCTGATTATGTCGTCTGGTATTATTGGTGACATAAAGATAGAGTTTGGAATTTTATCTAAACCAATAGTTCTATCGGATGCCTTTATAGATGTGCTTTGTACCTGATCAATAAAGAAATCATTAAACGCTGTGGCTATTTCATTAGGATCTGTAATCGTGATATTTTGTTTGGTCACACTTGTGATTGGCTCTGCAATATGTTTGGTGTTATTTATTAGTTGCCATGACGCTTTACATTTATTTTGAGCGGTATTAATCCTGTAATTATTCTGAGCCTTTTGTGTGAGTTTAATAATTTTTTTAAATCGTTTTGAATATGTCAGAAATGAATTTTTATTATGATACGATGGATTTAATCTATATTTCCATAATAAGTTTCTTTGTTTCTTACTACAAAGCCTAATGCCTTTTGATATCCATTTAATTTTTGTTTCTGATCGTTGTTTAATCCATTTGGTTGGAAAACATTGATCGTAGAGAAGAAGAAAAATATCTAAAAAATTATCATATGCCTTATTGGGGTCATGCTCACTATAGACATCTGAGAAAGATAGCGCTTGCAAATAGTTTTTAAACTTAACTAAATTTTCTTTAGAGTAGTCACGTTTCTGAGTTCGCCACGAATTTATAATGCAAGTTTTACTGACCCGGATTTGTAATATTTGAGATGAATGGTCAGACATAGCAAAATCAATAACTTCACTTTCACAGTTAAGATTTGCGCCATATGCAAAATTATCTAAGCACGTTTGACTTCGTGGCCTTGTCGGTTGTCTTATCTGTAACTTAAGGTTATAGCTTAAAAGGAGAAATTCAAAGTCAAGGGTGAATTTGTTTCGTTTGAGGATATCTATGTTAAAATCTCCGCATAACACCACCCTTATCCCAAGTTTAAAGCACACTTTTTTTAAAACAGAGTCCAAAGCATCAAAAAATATACTAATATTAGACATGTTTGGTGGTCTATAAATACATACAACAATAACTACCTACATTTTGAGCTAATAAAATTCTGATTCTGATTCTGATTCTGAGTTATTATGCAACTGTTTTATAATAAGGGGTATTAAAACACGAATGTGATAATAGTATCACATGAGTGTTTTAATACCTAATTATGTACAGTCGCATACAAGACATTATCTACACCCATGATATCAATCCTCTATAAAAGGTTCTGAAACAGTTTTTTTGCAATACTAATATGGAACAAAAATGGTGGCCGGCGGGATAAAACGTGAATTCGAATAACTTATTAGTTCCTTTTTTAAATTACTGCGCTGTGGTAGTGAAACGCGCGTGCATGACAAGGTTCTTTTTTTGAAAACGAGTTGCATAATGAAATTTAGTACAACATAATAACACTCGTTTGGATGATATTATGGTTACTGGTTGTTTTAATTTTGGCAATAAGCTACACTATTTGCGCTGTAGCATGGTGCGGGTGACAGTTGCCCGTATGACGTTGACATTTGTCAGTACCACATGACTAGGGATGTGAGGTTATGCAATTCATTTTTATCGCTAACGATACTCGCAGCGTGAATCTAGTTCTCTTTAATATTGTTATGAAAATTAGTGTATTATTCAGTTGTGCAGTGTAACTACGTGTGTGCTACGTGTATAAACTTGTCAATATAAATGTTTTATGGCTACATAATTATCTTTGTACTTATATAAAATAATCAAAATCGGGTTTATGTTTTTTTTTTCGTGACAACATTTTTGCTCTATGGTGCATCGGCGCGGCGGCCATGTTGTTTACCCGTGCGATGCTGTGAGTGCGAGTACGAGTGCAAGCGCGTTATATTGTGACTTAATGTGACACGTATTACGATTTCATTGTTTGTTTTTATTTTTGTTAAATTGTTATTTGTTATAAGTTTGTTGAGTTTGTTGTTATTACCATGCCTAAGCATACAAAAAAAACTGTTTTGGGTAGTCAGGCCAGGGAGCTTGTTGTTCGCCTCCGAGACTACTTTGAAAGAGAACAACAAAATAATGGACCGTTGTTACCATTGAATCATATTGTAGAACGAGTAGCCGAAGCTCTTGATATTGGCCGCAATACTGTTTCGCGTATGACACGTGAGAAAATTGGCCAAGATGGGATGTTTGAAAATAAATTATCGACACCCAACAAAAAGCGGACCAAGGTGAAGCCAATCACAGATTTGGATGATTTTGCTAAGGTTGCTATTAGAAATCATATTTATGATTATTATAGAAGAATGGAGCTACCCACATTGCTCAAGCTTCTAAAATCATTAAAAGAAGCTGACTTGTTCAAAGGAGGTATTACTTCGCTACGGCAAGTTATAAAAGATATTGGCTTTGTTTACAAAAAAGTTAACAAAATAAAGATTATTATGGAGAGGACTGACATTGCCCTAGCAAGATGTAGATTTTTAAGGAAGGCCAAAAACATAAGTGATTGGAGCAAAGTTGTCTTTTTGGATGAAACGTGGCTAAACGCCAACCACACAGTGGGTAAAAGTTGGACCGACGATACGGCACAATCGTGTACCAAAGTGCCGGAAGGCAAAGGCGAACGCCTTATTATTTGTCACGCAGGTACAGCAAGTGGATTCGTCCCTGATTGTTTGCTGGCTTTTAAGTCAAAAAAAACTACGGAGTATCATGAGGAGATGAATTACGAAAAATTTAAAGATTGGTTCATAGGTCTATTAAACAATTTAAAAGAGCCTATGACCATAATAATGGACAACGCACCCTACCATTCGGTGCAAGTTAATAAACCCCCAAACCAATCCAACCGCAAAAGCGAGTTGGTGAAGTGGCTGAGTGAAAACGGAGTTACAGCAGATATAAAAATGTTAAAGACGGAGCTTATTGCCTTAGTCCGACGCCATAAGCCACCAACTCCTACCTATGCTCTGGACGAGATGGCAAAAGAAAAAGGCCACCAGGTCCTTCGACTACCACCCTACCATTGCCAGTATAACGCTATTGAGCTGATTTGGGCCCAAATAAAAGGTATGCTTTTAATTTCAATTCCCATTTTGAAGCTTTATAAAAAAATCAGCTTTCCGATCGTAGCATGTACCTAGTTTAAAAACATTACCAGATACTAGATTAGGCTGATTGATGATTATTTGAATACTTTTTTTTATAAGTTCGTTTATTTTTAGGTTACGCCGCAAGAAATAATACTTCGCCGCCATTTACGGCAAATAAGATGTTGGCCCTATTACAAGAGGCCATCAACAATGTTCAACCTGAAGACTGGTCGAAGGTCGTGAATAAAACAAAAAGGGACATTATGTCTGATTGGGATCGTGACATACATATTGACAACATAATTGAGTCATCGTTAATAATATCCGTCACAGATTCAGATGATGAATTGAGTGACAATTCAGATGTTCCTGACTCTGATATGGGTTTAGACGAATAACATGTATTTTTTTTTTAGCAACCTTTTAAGCAACCTTACCCTATAAATGTTCTGTTGTATAATTAGACCTTTTAAAAATAAAAATTGACCTACGCACAATATACGTTTTTTATTATAAAAAATATCGACTATCCATCGTAGCAGTACATCCCATCACTAAATACGTCTATGGCGTTACGTTATACGCATAACACTTTGCTTAATTTTTCATTCAATTTGATTTTATTTCTTGATTAGAACATTCTGGTTGGGTTTAATTTAATTTACTACAGTTATTAATTATTTAATATATTACGAATGTGGTACAACTGAAATACTAAGTCATAAATTGTAAATCGCGGCAACTTTCAAGAGTGAAACGAAATGTTACTGAAACTGTCACCCGCACCATGCTACAGCGCAAATAGTGTAACTATTTCAGAAACTTTTATAGAGGATTTATAGCATGGGTGTAGATAAAAATACTATACGCTCACCTCATCATCACAACTCCGAGCCTTCTTATTGAGTTCCTCTTCTTGCTCCCTGAGCATTAACACGCACTTCTGCTCACTGACTTCGAGACGTGCGTCATACGTGTTGCCTGACTGCGGGTTCGAGCCCAGACGATAACCGTAACCCATTGGTTGGAAGTCTTCCTCTTCAAATACTTGGGCCCTGGACATATGGGAGAATATTTGATAAGATATTATTATGAAACCAATCTGATTAAACTGGAAATTATATAATTGGGTTAAAGTTGTATAGCAAATTGTATGTGTTCAGTTACATTCTCAATAGATTTGTGTAGCAATTAAAGAGTTGCATAATTAGCCTCTAATGTTCCCACTGCTGGGGGCACAGGCCTCCTCTCGGCGAGAGGGAGTGGGCCGTAATCCACCACGCGGGCCCAGTGCGGGTTGGTAGATGTCACATGTCTTCGAATTTTTGGTTCAAGGAGATGCCTGTTTCCTTACCTTGTTTTCCTTCACCTTTTTGAGAGCCTAATTGAACTTATTTTTCACTCTTGGTATTTGACTTTACAATGCAAGTTTTGTTTATTGGATTAAACTGCTTAAAACTGATCGCGAATTACAACATGAAAAATAAAATCGCCTTTGTTCACAATCTAACCATTTAATCAAAAAGAATTTAATGCCTGTTTAGAAAAGACAGAGATTCTTTTCTACATTAAAATTGTTTGGTATTCAGGCCACAAATAAACAAACAAATCAACTCACTTGTTAATACAATCCCTGATACAATCCAGCAGTTTGTAGATAGCAATACAATATGCCTTCAAAGTCTTATTTACAATAGAATGAGGTTGATGCAGGTAGAGGTTTGTGAACACCGTCTGAGCTAGAGAGTGGCCTTCCAACCAGGAGACTATGCAGGCCATTGTGGCATCAATGATGCCTATTAGCTCTGCTGGCTCAAGATCATCTATTTTTAACTTTCCGGCCTGTGAAAGAACAGAAATATTTATCATTATACAAAAAGTAGACTCGGTGACGGCGCCCGTCTTCAGGCACCCACTATGTGACAACTTTGGCGCATGTCACCGAGGCAGGCCTAAGAAACGCTGCACGCTGGCGTGACGATTTGGACTTGTTCCTAACCAATTGGACGGAGAAGGCACAGCACAAGGAAAGGTGGAAGAATATGGGGGAGGCCTTTGCCCAGCAGTGGGACAGTACCGGCTATCGGAAAAAAAAGTAGACTAGGCCTGTAATCTAAGTAGAACATTAGTCATGATTTTTTTTCAAGTTAAGACTAGTATTAAATGTCCGTTTTAAATCAAGATTTATAAATGAAAATCATTCTGGAATGCAGGACTTGCAAAAAAAAATTATAGGTATATTGATTATTTATTATTATACAATTGATTAATCTTGCAAATATTTCTAGGTCTGTTTTATATTTGATGTATTTGTCACTATTCTACTGCTAGGCAAGGTCCTTTCTCACAGAACATCGAGATTTCCTTAATACTTATATGTTTTAAATATCTATATAATATACACATAAACCCTCCAGAATAAATTCTCTAAATGATAGTGTTCAATATCAAAATCCGTTTTGTAGCTTAGAAGAACAATGCGGGCAAACACACAGACAAGAAAAGCGACTTTCATTTATAATAATATGTATGTAAAGATATAAGTACTAGATACATTTTTATTATCTAATACATAGAAACTTCTATCTAATACTAAATAAAGTACAAATTATAAAAATATAATAATTAGATTATTATATTCTAATTTTAATAATGTGTGGTTTCTAACAAAAAGGATTAAAAAAAATAAAATATTGCATCAAAATATTCCTCCGCAACGCTATCGACTGGTAATGTATAAATGTACCCAAGAGACTGGTCGCATTGCCACTATAACATAGACAAAATAAGTAAGTATCTTTATTTGCATAAAATACAGTTAAATCTCAATTTCATATTTAAAAAATACTTACAGCAACAGCTTGTTGGAAATTCAGTGGCTTAGGATTCCCTCGGTTGCAGAGCATGCCTGCATCCATTTTGGGGTCCATCATCTCGATGGCCGACATGGCCTCAAAGAGACCAAATAAGTGGCCATCGTGAAGTAACTCGCCAAGTTGAAGATCTAAAATATGTCAGGGATTAGGTAATACGGGCTGGTGTCCGCAACTCCACATCAATACGCGTATTTTTCGTACGGAACGTCAGGGATTTATATAAATCTTGATATTATACCAAAATCTTATTAAATAGCTGTTATGTTTTAAATGCCGTCTGTTCGAAATGTGTCTGTTGAAAGTGTAAACAAATCCTGTTCAGGTTAAATTTTTTGCACTATCACTCACTAAAGGAAATTAGTAACGGACACATATTTAGAAGGTTCAACTTAATATCTCACCAGTTTTACCAAGAATTATGTTTGAATATGATTATTAAATTGTAATTGAAAATTGGAATTCACAGGTATGTTTTCTGACCCATTTGTTTACATTTTTATCAAATACTTTTACAAAACAGACCATACACAAACTTAGTTAACTATAAATAAAATAAACAGTTTGTTCAATATTCACCTTGAATATGACTGAAGAAGTCTGATGTGATGTCAACCCAGTTGTAGATGACCTCGGGTGCTGCCCCCAAGGAATCCATTCTCCTATATTGAAGATGTTTTAGTAAATATACTTTAAGATATGTTTTTGAATTTAAAGTTTACTGAGAATTGAAATGGCTGTACACAGTTCATCACTGTTAATTGTTGGTAATACTACAGGCACACTACACTTTGCATGCTCTGTCACACGCAACTCGGCTTGTCTCCTTGGCTGTATGTGAGAGTGCAGTAAGTGTAGTTTGCATTATTGCGATCATGTAGCCGTACCATAGACTGTATAAACTTTATTCATTTATTAGCTTTATCTGTAAAGGGTATAATGTAGCCTGCTTGCCTGTCACAGATTATTCAATGTTACATTATGTCTGTATTTTATTTGTATTAATTTTGCCTTACAAGAAAAACATGAAAACTCACTTTTACATTCATAATATTAGTTGGTATTGAAGTGTGGAATCCCAGTAAGATCAACAAAATGCTAACATACATACCTTCACAAATTACTAACAGTGATTGATTCTGCATAAAGCTTTTTTTTGCTTCTAAAGAAATTTTAACACACAAACCTGGCTATTCTGTTTTATGTCAAATTACTTCATTGATAGATACGAGTGTTCTCAAATATAATACATCTACAAAGATTAGTGAAACATTAATGAAATAGTCTATTTACAGTGATGGTCTAAATTGTGAGATTGTTGCAAACATAATCTACAGAAAGCTGGGCAAGATGACCATCGATTTATATACAGGAACATTACATGTTTTCGTTCTAATCGATTATTGAGCTCTAGCGATGCATATACAACTAAGATATGAAGTGTCAAATAAAAGCCGGTGTAATATCACATTTCAGCCACTACTCAAGCAGAAAATACCAAATAAACTACGTCGACAACAGCCCGTAATACAAACTACGAGGATTAATCAATAATATCTACAGGAGTTATCTAAAATTAATACCATAACACTATCTAACATGCGAACAGTACTAACCCGTCACCATCATAATAATCATCATTATCGCCCATTTAAAGTGCACTTCAGAATCTAAGGTAAAGGAAGACTAAATTACCATTAAATTTGGGGAAGATTTGCTACATTTACGAATAGAAATACATAAAAATAAGTTAGAACCCTCAACTTTTCGGTTTCCACACCTCCCTGCTTGCTTAATTTTTTTCTTTCAATCAAATGTCAAAGTCATTTTACGGCTTGTCAACCGTAGTGTAGCGCTTGATGTCGGTTCTAAAGTGAATTCAATCAGTTTAGTCGATTTGAATAAACATGGAACGGCAAAGGTGTAGAAAAGTAGTGGCGCTACTTTCGCTTACACATAAATCTGACTGGGATAGGCAGAGGCCGAAGAGGTGTTATAATATCTCAGACGTCAGTTTTGATTACCCTATTATTTTATAATTAATCATAATTATCCTTTCACTTTAAAGAAAAGGGCTGAGAGATGTTGGAAAGAGGCGTAAGATAAGAGGAGACCTTTTGATTCATGGAAAAAAAAATACAGTTTTAATAAATTATTAAATATATTTAACGCTATTATTAAATACAGAATGCTGCGTGGTTACACTGGCATTTTCCGTAACCGGATCGTAAACATCTCCATTAAGCTGTGGTGGCTCGTTGGGATCACTTCCTCCTGTAATCTGATTTGTGTTTGGCTTTGTCAAACTTATTCCACCGAGACCCAAGTCCATGCAGTCGAAGTGAAGGATCTGAAATTGAAATAATAAATGTTTAATTTCCAACCACGTAATTTTGTATCATAAAAGAAAGCACTTACGATGGGGAGTTACTGTACTTATTAATAATCTACTAAGCTAATATGATTATGTGATTGATCACGAATAACATATTCGAACTTTTTTTCTATTCGGCAACTAAAATATTAGATACAATCGACTAAAACAAAACAAAATAGTTCCAGTAAATTTTTGTAAGCCCTACTAGGTACCAGCACAAACATCGTGCTGTCATTTTTTTGGCAGAGCATGGGCAGAGCTGTTGTTAAATTCTAATTCTATGCTTTCCTTTCTCCCGTTTATCTTACTTGCCTGTTAGATATTTAGACATCTGCTAAACTGCTTAGGACATGCTCCAAACCTATGTTCCTAACAATGACGCTATGTTTATTCTGAGCTTACCAGAACTGGAGCTTTGTCGACTCTAGTGTCCCAATCCATGCAGACGTGCATCTTGGTGAAGTCGATAGTAATGTCGAACAGTCTGATGCACATGTCGAGAATAGTGACGGGCACGTACGGAATCGGGATGGGTATGCAGAATGGCGGCGGGTTGCTTGCTGGAAATGAAGGGGAAAAAAAAAAGATCAAATTGTTGAAGTGCCTATTATCTTTTTGTTCTTCATGAGGATAATCGTTATCACACTATCACACTAATATTATAAAGGCGAAAGTTTGTGAGTGTGTGTGTGTGTGTGTTTATATGTTTGTTACTTCTTCACGCTCAAACCGCTGAACTGATTTAGATGAAATTTGGTATAGAGATAGTTTGGGTCCCGGGAAAGGACATAGGCTACTTTTTATCCCGATATTCCCACGGGATCGACATTTACGCGGGTGAAACCGCGGGGCGCAGCTATTGAGAAAATAAATAAGACGATCTAAGGACCTATGTAAGAGATTTTGTGATTTAATTCGTGGCAGTTTGTTCTAGCGCTCCTTGTTCAAAAATGAATTCACATGTAATGTCTTTAGGTAGGTACCTACCTGAATAAGATTTATGGTAAATGCTTTCGTTGTTCATTTTAACATCCAGGTTCAGATATCCCTCTGATGGATCAAAAGTCAGCTCGGCGCAGGCTGTAAAAAACCAAGTTAAGTATTTAATTAAGAAACATAACTTATCACAACGTGTAGGTATTCCCCGGGGGGTTGGGCAGAGGTGAGCTGCTAGGGAATCTATTGCACCACTTTTTATTATCAGCTAAAGCACTAGGAAGTGGTACCTAAAAGGCGGGCGTTTTGGGGGACTGTCTTACGTAATTATGACGTTCGGAAAGTGCTGATTGTCAGCCTATTGTGAATACTTAGATGACTTTTGATTTTTGTACCTAAGTAAGTTGGTATCATTTATTTCAAATAGGCACATAAAAGGCACTTTTGAACGTCAAAAATTACATAAAATAATATAAAATTGATTCTAGTCGCCCCTTCCAAAAGGTAGTTTTCGTATGGAGATGGATTTCGTATGGATGGGCAAGAAACTCCACCGCTATTCTTTTAAGTTAAGTAAGTAGATATACGGATGACATTTTTAGCAGGCGACACAAAGCTCGCCAACATGGCTCCAGCAACGCGTTGCATCTTCTCAAAGACATTCTTTTGTTTTTTACGAATCACTTGTGCTACGAAGACAAAATTCATAAGCCCAAAAATCGAAAGCATGTTCATACATACTTTGTCTATCAAAGTTAAAAGCTGGGATGCGCATTCCTGAACAGCAGTTGCACTTGAGTCCGTCACAATCGCACTTCCCGCCTCTGAATGGTAGCCGTAGTCTCCAGCCAGGCTGGTACCAAGGACGGGGCATCATCTTTCTTATTGTCTGGAAAATAAGAAAACATTTTGTAAACATAGCAAGACAATATAGTACAAAGAACAAAACATTTTTAATCCTGCATAAGAAACTGTATCAAGTAGGTAATGGGTATTATTTGGAATTAGAGACTTTGCTTAGCCATGCGTTTTCTTGCGATTTTCTGCCTGGCACGTATACAATTTTAATGTACAGACATTATGACTGTGTTATTGATAGGCACTTGTTTTATAAGATATTTGATCGTAGGTTTCTGTCACAAAAAAATAGGCCTTAAGACACTTATTAATAGGAACCACTCACCGTGTTCGAGTCTATATCATAATAGATAGAGAAGTCAGTCACATCCATTGAATTGTCCTCTTTATTGTTGAAATGCCGATTAAGTCTAGATGCATCGCCTAAAAATTTAACAGAAAAAGAATGCTTAGAAACTAGACGTAAATATTTTTGTCTAATTATATCGTTCCGTAGGTAAAATTAAACTGTCCACTAACACAGTAACTCAATTGAGTTAATTACCGTAACGCTATGTAAATTCTGTCTCAATATAATGCTAATAGGAAACTGCACGGCAGAGACATTCTTATGCCTGAAAACGAATTTTAGAAAAAAAAAGTCCACATACCTGAACCAAATTGAACAAAACACAGAACAACAAACAACGCAAACATTTTCGTTTTCATTTTGACTGAAGTTCGTTCAACTCCACGGCTCTAGGGACCAAATTCAAATGATCGGTTTCCGATACCCTATGTCGATACTTCCAAAGGTAACTCAGTATTTGTATGCAAGGTATGCGATGCGCGAGCGACTGACTTGCGGTACTTTCTAGAGAGAAACTCCTGCGCATCGGATCGATGCGATACCACCACTGTTCGGATAATGGCTAGGTATTTTCACGTATATATTTTCACGCATGTTCATTAATGTGAAAATGAGTAATGATGCGCATGACAAATGCTCTTGTAAGTGTGTCTAATACCGCGACTTATACAAGTAATGCTGACCTTTGATCAGACGTCAATCTGTCAGGCTAGACAGTTGCTGAAAGCTAATTACTATGAGTAGGTACTTTCTTTATAATGCCTACCTATACATCATATTTTGAGATATAACTACCTACCCGATTATAATTTTACGGTCGCCGGTCGTAGAGTCTTTGGGGATAGGTAGAAAAAAAACAGCATAGAGTCTACGAGTACCTACTGTCTATAGCTAGGACCTACGTAGGTACGACGATATACAACGATAGTGAATCCGTCGTGATTACCTGAAAGCCAATTCCCGTAAATAAAACGTTCAAAATAGATTTTGAACTGTTGCTGAGATGAGATTGCGACTAGAGTCGCAATCTCATCTCAGCAACAATTAATGTCAAAAACTTGTCAAAAATGTAGAGGAATTTGAGGTATTTTTGACAGATTGAGACTGAGATCAGAAGGCCAATTCTCGTAATTTAAAACGTTCAAAATCTAGTCGCAGTCTCATCTCGGCGACAAACAAATGTCAAAAACTTGTCAAAATGTAGGGAAATTAGAGTTATTTTTGACAGATTGAGACTGAGATCAGACTGTGAACGTTCATAAAATTACGAGAATTGCCCCTCTGACTGTGAACGTTCTTAACCGGTCAAGCGGCGCGCGTCGCCGATCGGCGACGAAACAATAGAAAATCAATTGTGTGTGTCACATTAGCGGAGCTTGACAGATTAAAATTACGAGAATTGCCCCTCAGATGTTGACATTGTGTTGATGACCAGAATCAAGTTGAACATGACCAATACATTTAATTTGAAGAGTCACGGATGCGTCTCTTCTAAACGACCTTACACGGCTTAGCTTAAATTCAGTCAAGCATCCTATTGAGCTCCGCAGGAAATTGACCCTTCATTGTCAGATATTGGACTAGGTATTATAGATATTATTATTTTCAGCGTAAGAGTCATTGCCAATCTCTGATATTCAGGATAACCAAGGAACCAAGTCAAACGAAAGTTTCATGTGCACACCGCTAGATGTCTATAGTTCGATTGCCTGACTTTGCATTAAAACTACACCTACGGTGATTTACTAACCTCTATAGTCATCATATTTCTTACGGGGAATATACAGAAATAGATAGAATCCTGGGTCCTATTCCCGGGTCGGGCCAAGTGTTATTGGGTTTTTCTATCTGGAATTTCTCAGTATCAGCACACCCCGGACACTCCATACAACGCTCGCAAAATAATTACCTACTACTACTACATTAAAAAATGACGTTTGTATACGTATGAATGTGTGCGTGAGATACTTGTGTTTGCGAGCGCTCTTGTTAAAGAACCGGAGACGAATATGCCGAAGTGCGGGGTGAGGTGCGGTAACTGATGTTAGTGCGGGGAAGGGAGTGTCCTTTCTGTACGTAGTACTTTAAGTATTCTGTGGTATCAGCATGGACACTGGACTTGTGCCCGGTTGGCGGTTGATGGCAATAGTCTCGCCTCCTATTAGGTACATGAGACAAACATAACTGGCAAAATGTGGATGTACTATAGGTATATCTCTGCCTTACCCTTCGGCAATTTCAGGCGCAATATTATGTTATGTACCTATAGATAGAATACTCTTTTATCTATATCATAAAAAATACAGACGTAAATGTAGAAAAATAATAAATGATGAATAATGATAATAATGATGAGAGCAGTGGTGGCCCAGTGGTATCAGCCGCGACTTACGAGTTCTAGGTCGTAGGTTCGAACCCAGACATGCGCTTTACTTTATGTAAATTATTTCATCACCACTGCTCTCAATATGGTGAAGGAAAACATCGTGAGGAAACCGGCATGTCCTAGAACCAAAAATTAGAAGACATGTGACATCCACCATCCCGCACTGGGCCCGCGGGGTGGATTACTTCTCTCGCAGAGAGGAGGCCTGTGTCCCAGCAGTGGGAACATTATAGGCCGATTATGATTATGTATAGGGAGGGGCTCGTAGCAAAATAATTACAGTCGAATAGGTCGATCGATCAGCCCCCTTATTCACAAACACTCGATACGCTTCCGTATCGTATCGAACATTAATCATTGTTATCGTATGACTCTTCCAAACGCTGTTCACAAGTCCAAAACCCGAAAATTTTGTCAGTTTAAATCAAATAGACGCCCGCTATTCTTCC
The DNA here is from genome assembly GCA_945859645.1 of Amphipoea oculea. Taxonomy (NCBI): domain Eukaryota; kingdom Metazoa; phylum Arthropoda; class Insecta; order Lepidoptera; family Noctuidae; genus Amphipoea; species Amphipoea oculea. The sequence goes on from OX243862.1 coordinate 17,849,920, forward strand.
AACAGCTATGTGCTGTTGAGGGCAAGTCAAATCAGGTTATCGAAATGTCAGGTTTTCGATACGATAGCCTTTCGTATGGTTGTGAATCAGGGCTCAGGTTAAGATACGCTTGCCGCGGATGGTCTGTGGATGGATCTTTACACACCGAGATCCCTCCGTGCCTAGGAAAGCACGTTAAGCCGTTGGTTCCGGCTGTCATTCGTAGATCTTCGACAGTCGTTACGGGAAGTCCGAAGCTCGAAAGTCTGACAACCAGTCTTACCAAGGGGTATCCTATTACCCAGTAACTGGGTTGTGGAGGTCAGATAGGCAGTCGCTACCTACTAACTACTTGTCTGTTCCAGTCTCTGCCAACAGCAGCTGTTCCTACAGTCTTACTTTAAACATTGATGCCACCAAAATTATGTTTCAGCTCTAAATACGAGTCTATACAAGAAAGTTAAAACGTTTCTATCTTATGTTTTGTTTACTGTAACGTTTGATATTCCTAGCCTAGTATAGGCGTTTTCTGTTTTATTGCATCGGCGAGCGACATTTAAGTGGTAATCAAAGTATCTGTCTATGTAGTCTGAATACCAGAAATCAAACTGTGATATCAGGGGTACAGAAACAAAACTGGTAATGTCCTAAGAAAAAAAATCACAGTAGGTATATAAAAAAAAAACGTACGGTCTATCATTTGTATTCCCAACGCTTTATACCCACATACTAAATTTAAAACATTATTTTTACGTTTTATAAAATTGGTGGACACAACCAGTTTTGATTCTATACCCCTGATATATGATAATCAGTCCATGTGTAGTCACAGCGGTCTTCAGCACTGACCTAATAGATCTAACTGATGTAGCAAATGCAATGGCGTTGTCGTACTCATTTTGAAACAAATGAATGTCATACCTAATTATGTGTGTATACTCAGATCTACGGTGCTATTCTTTAAAAAGATCACCGCGATAACGTAGGTGAAGTGAGCTTCAAGTAAGCTGTCATTCCACCTGATGCTAGGGATTGACACTATTGACAGCTCACTTTAAGCCCACTTCACCTAAGTTTTCACGGTGAGATTTTGACAGAATAGCATTACAGAGTTTCTTTGCAGTCGGCCTCCACGTGTTGCGTGATAACTGTGGCAGTTTCCCTATCTATTGAATGTCTAGAATGTTTACAAAGTTGCAATTGCAGTAAGCAATAGGCACCTATTAGATGCTTTAACATCATGGATGGCCAGAGAGAGCTTCTGTATACAAAACCTTTAAGCCGTCTGCCGTCATAGCAAGAGTGAACAGGCATCTTCTGGACACGGGCACTGGGCAAAAAACTACAAAAATGCTCAGTCGTACTATGGATAGCAGCTTCGTTATCTAATAGTCATATTATTATATTTTTTATAAACCTTTGCTGTCGGCTAACAATGTGCTATACCGCAAAACGGGGCTACTTTGACTTCCAGGGTTACTTTGACAGGCGTTGGAACTACTTTAACAGAGCGCCAAAATCGGTTTTCACGTGTGCTCAGCAAGTGTGCGTGACCTCGAGTAATATTGCGCGAGGCGCGGGGTGTGGGGAACGCGTCAGAGCGTTGTGATCGGCCTTGTCAAAGTAACCCTGGAAGTCAAAGTAGCCCCGTTTTACTGTATACATTTCAAGTTACTACAGGTTCAGAGCAAACAAACAAACGTATACAATATAAATAATTTAATAAATAACGTTGCCGTAATTCTTATTCCCAAACAACAAAACCTTCCATTTTCCCATCATCGGTCGAACAGATTCAGTATGGATCTGACAACGTTTTCGTCATAGTCTTCGATGTCATCCTCTCCTGTATCCACCACCGCGTCCACTCCCACTCCTTGAGGGCTTGCTATGGGTATACCCACGTCGTCGTATGGTTTCACCATCGCTATTCCATTGGCTCCCATCCTGAAAATAGTTTTTTTTTTATTGGGCTTCGTCACCGAGGCAGGCCTTAGAAACGCTAGCGTGACAATGTGGACTCGCTCTGACCCCTTGGCCGGAGAAGGCAAAAGATAAAAGAAATGGATAAATAGAGAAACAGAGATAAAGATAAGGAGAAACCAAGGAGGGGAGATGAGGAGGAGGGGAGGATAGAGATATGGGGAGACGGAGACCTTCGCCCAGTAATGGGACAACATAGATAAAAAATGGTAATCAGATAGAAAGACTTTGTAGGTCCGAAGGAAGTACAACACAGCTAAAGTTTTTAGGAAAAAAAAATCTACTGTTTTAATAGGTAGATTGTTCTTTCAGAGTATAATGACCCTCTTTATAATTATTTCAGTTAGATACCTAGCAATATTAGCAGACAAAGTAGCTATTATTTATTCTGTGTACAAAATTACCTACAGGCAATAAATTAAGAAAGTACATTTACAGAAACATCAAGCTATGAAATATCTAAGAAATATATGAGTCGATAAGGTCACAGTGTTTTTGAATTGTAAACTTAAACTAGAATTTAGGAGTCAGAGCCGATCGAAGAGTTTGATGAAAGGATGAGACAAAAATAAGTGGGTATTGTTTCAATGTAGAAACGAACTCATCGGTTATTTTAAGACTAGTAAAATGCCGAGTGCATAGAGTCGCACTTTTACAACATAGGTACTTTTATTTAATAAGACACATTTGCCTACTCCTCCGGGGAATATAGACGAGGTTTTATTTAGGTATGTTTGATGTAAACAACGCAACCTCTGGTCCGTAACTGATAACATGTACAGACAGCACATCAAGCTACTACAATCTGTCAAATTTGTTTAATAGATTTCCAACTTTATCGCTAAAGCATTAGGTTCTAGGTTAGGTTAAGTAAAATTTGACAGTTTCAGGTAGCTTGATGTGCTGGCGTCTGTACCTAATAACAAATTCTACTCAGTTATAGCCAATACGAGAGCATTGGTAGCTCAGTGGTAACGGTCCCGACTTTTTGAACTCAGGCAGGCGCTTTACTTTGTGTAAATAATTTCATCATCACTGCTCTGAAAACGGTGAAGGAAAACATCGTAAGGAATCTCTATCTAATGTTCTAGAAACAAAAATTCAAAAATTCAATGACATCTATCAACCAGCACCGTGTCCGCGTGGTACATTATAGCCCAGTCCCTCTCGAAGAGAGAAGGCCTGTGTCCCAGCCTTCGATCTATTATTGATTGAAGGTTCCAGCAGTTGGATTACAGGCAGATTATGTTGTAGCCAATATTGGTCATACATAGGGTTTTTAAAGATTTAGCCACGAAACTTTAATCACGGATCACGGAAGTTTATAGCTACTACTTAATAAATAGAAAGTATGGTTAATTTCTTTAGTCGATAAATAGTCGTATTACTCACCGGAGGCAGTCAAAAGCGAAATTGAAGAGTTCGAACGAGCGCCACTGTCCTGTCATTGCCAGACAGAAGTGAAAGTTACGTCCTGGGAAGAATACGTTGTAGAACTTTGCGCACACTTTTAAATTGTTCATTCTTGGTGGATTTATGCAGATTGGTCTGGGGTTCTTTCCTGAAAAGAGTTTATGTTTGCTCAGTTACACAATAACACAAATTCTAGACAAAGTATATGTTTAAGTATTACCAATCCCAGTACAGGAGTTACTGGGTTTTCTTCCCTGAGTCACTTACACAAATATTACTACCCAAGATTTGTTGAAATACAATATATTCCATAACATTACCTATAATATTTCCATAAAATTTTAAACTTGTGTTCGTTGCCATTATTAGTATTTTTTGTAGCAACATTATATTTTCAGATAATTTATTGCATTCACCTCAGTATTAGAAAAAGTATTTTCATGAATAAAACTGCCATCATCATTATCATTCCTTTCTTGGAAATGAAAAATAAAAAGATTAAATCAGGTCATTGTACTTTTAACGACACAATTAACATCGTTGAATACTATAAATGTTTGCTCACCTGACAAAGAATTTTCATAGAGCACCCTGTTGTTGAGCGACATGGCCACATCGAAAGCAAAGTCTCCAGGGTGATACGTCACGCGCATGCAAGCCTTCTGCTGCAGCAAATCCAAGAAGTAACCAGTACAGCATTTACAGATACCCTTGTCACAAACACATCGTCTGTTATTCGAGGAGGTACCATTTTGGGTTTCTTGGTTCTGTCTCGACAACGCGGTCGCCATCAGTGATGAATTACTCCGCAACAGATCTAGCATCAACAAGAAATCGTCTGGAACTTCCATTCCATTGATGTGTTGTGACACTTTTGTTTTATTTACATTATTTTCTGCAACAAACAGTTTTACTGATAGAATCAATTTTGCAAAAAAAAATAAAGTTAGACTTGCATTAATTAATAATTTAATAAACTTACCTCCTTGTACATTTTGTAGACAAAATATCGCGAATAAGAAAATCATTAAACACATTTTCCTTGACTTTGTGGCGCGAATCTGCGCGTGCACCTATCGTCTGAACAAGCCCAACACTCCAATTCACACGCACAACAGTGAACCGGTTCAACAGGGGCAGAGAAAGATCTGTTTATCTCAATATTTACACTTTCACGTTAAGTTCAGATTGATTCACTGTAGTATACATTTCATTAAAATTCTCAGCTTGATGAATATATTTTATTGGTAATAATAAATAGACTTAGCTACAACATAAATTATTTGTACGTTTCTAAAAATACTGGTTTGTAATGTTACAATCACAATTGACTAAGAGTCGCCGCTGAATAGATCTCCAAACGCGTCACCGATTCCATCGAAAGGGCCGTCGTCACTGGAGCCTCCACCTCCGAATAAGCCGTCTCCACCGAAAACGTTGCCAGCGGCGTTTTCTAAGAAACCACCACCATCATCGTCATTATTGCTATTACCAAACAGACTAACTGGTTTGGGTCCTGACGAAACTGGTCTCGGCTTTAATCCTGTCTGTACTCCAGATGCTCCAAGTCTGGTAAAGATAACAAATGTGAAGATTCATAATAGATGATTTCTGCTTATTAGTTAGTATAAACACTACCCGTAATTAAATGTTACCTGAAACATCTGAAAGACGCTGAGTAAATTGGAAATCCTCCAATATCTGCATTGATGTCTAAACAGGCATGAGCGTTTCTGTTTCTGATTTGTATATTCGATATTTCGGCACAAATTCGAACGAATGGAGCTCTTCTAGGATTGAAGCATATCGGCGGCGGATCGCTGGCTGAAATGACTTTCTAATTATACCTTTGTCTCATGTCATTGATTTTAAATAGCATACTTATGACTTCGCTGCATAGAAACCTTATTTGTATTCCAAACTATGTTTCAAAACAAAAGATTAGAAACTTTCTTAAGCCGACGTTAATGTTCATTCTCACCTGAAACTCTTCGCCGCACAACAGTGTTATTGTTGATGCTCATCCTCACGTCGAATACAAAGTCTTCGGGTATAAAGGTGATGTTTCCACACGCTTTCATTCTGAATCGGTCCATTATAGCGCCTGTGCAACATCCACACTGTCTACGTCGACACGCACAAGGGAATCTTATGACTTGGCCAGGAACATCTGCCACGGGTTGTTCACTCACAACTTCGTCTTGAAGAACTGGATTCTGTGTAACTGGTGCTGCAGTAGTGACTTCTAGTACTGGATCCTGTAGGACTGTAGTAACATTGGCAGTCTCAATAACAGCGTCAGTGACTGGTGGAACTTCATTTTCTATTTCGTCTTGAACCACATCTTCAATCTCATTGTCATCGTCTTCAATATCTTCATCCTGAACGCTTATAGGCACAGTAATGGTAACTGGAGATCTCAGTACAGGAGTCGGCTGCAACGCTTGCCTCCATATCGTTTGAGGCACTTTGAATTTTATTACTTTATATGCTTTGTCACCTGGAAGAAAAAAAATTTATAATAAATATCACAACTTTCATTTTAATTTTTGTAAGATGAAATCACTTACCGAATCCCAAATGGCAGGTGGATATCATTAGCAATATAAATAGTTTCACGGAAGGGCCCATTTTCTGTGAGCAATATAAGTAAAGTTGAACAGTTAAGCCTGACACCTCATTACGGATTGTAGACGTAGCAAGTAACCGGGAGTATTTAACGGTCGACCACTAAACATTCAATGTTTATTTAAAGCTGTACAGTCAGTGATAGGAACAAGTTTTAAATTTTAATGTCAGTTCGAGAGAAAGTTGAAATTTAAAACTATATTATGCTGCGTAGGTACTTTCGATATGGATACGTGAAAAGAATTTGTATTTATAAATTACATTAACGTTTATTATTTAATGTTGTGCAAGCTGAGTAATGAAAGTGATTGTGCAATAAGTCACCGCATAATCTGCTAAATATATAATCGTTTATTTTAATGCCAGAGCAACGATTAACGAACGTCTTATCCTTATACGAACTGAACACAAAAATGAGAGAATATAGTTTGAAATATTTATAATGAATTTTTCGATTTCATTCATTAACATTTTGCTTACGCATTATTTAAATGTTATTTGACTATGCATCAACGATTATGTGATTACACAATTTATTGAGTGTAAACATGTAATGAACTAAACATTACAGTCAAAGTGTTAATGACCATAATATTATTAGATATAAGGTGTAGGTGTTTAGCCCTTCGTGTGCTTAATCGTGGATCCACGCGAAACACAATGGCTTTTTAATTGTGTCTGTAATTACGGCATTCAACCGGGTAAGGATGTTATCAACTGCTTTATAATATTAATAAACGTAACTGAAAGTAACATAGATATTTTAGGAGTATGGGCATCTAGGGAGTCGCAATGTTCTGCGATTACTCATTAATATTTTTTAAGTTGATTTTTATTTCTGGGCGCCTCTTGAAAATGTTTTAGCAATCATGCTTAAGGGTTAAAAAAAAACGGAAAAAGATTGCAACACACCTATCATTGCTGAAGTATCTTTATTTTGAAGTATTGTAAAACAAATGACCAGAACAATGAGTATGATGTGGCAGGACCATTTCGTGAGCTTCCTATTTCCTTTATCTACCGGGCTGCTCTTGTATTTATTACTGTTTATCTTTGTTGTCTAGAAAATGAGGACGTAACAAATTCAATATAGCCAGTCATTCATGGAACATAACAATCAGTAATAGTTTCTATTGCTTTTGGCCGAATGAAAAGTTTTTTTTTTAATGTAAACATTATATCTGTCTCTGACTCAGAACCCGCTCGGCCTAACTCCTATTCGTTACATGCCAAAAACACTGTTTAAATTTTATAATTTTCAATCACCTATATTATGATATGATATGGTACGGAATATATGATATGGTATTTGGATTAATAAACTGAGGCATTTAATTGAAAAGTTTTTACTCATTCATGCAAAATAAATTATCTCATACAAAATTTTGCTATTTACAACACACACAATAAATAAGTTAGAAGTACAAAAATAAATAATGTCTAGAGCTACTTAGAACTAGCCTGACTAACGACGTCATACTTGTGACCATTCGCGCATCATTTTATTCTGTCTTCTCCTATCCTTTTTATTTTTATTGTTCTTATTGTCATTTGACTTCCTCATCATTAAAGCCAATTCACTAAAGTCATTAACGAAGTCGTTGTAGTCATTGCTTTGATCCTTTTCACCATGAACTTTCGTGTCTTTGTTCTCTCTATGTTTTCTCTTATTACCAAATATTCCTAATTCATCACCCAATGTCTCTCCGATCTGACCCAGATTGAGTACATCTAAATCATGCATGTTAAATAGTTTGTTCCTATTCTTCTTCTTAGGTACGGTGAGACCATCGTAATAACTTTCTGGGACGGGAGCTCCAAATTGGTACAGGTGAGCTCTACTTTCGTCTCCGGACATTGTTTCTCTTTCAGGCATAGTTTCTGCGGAGGCTGAATCAAGACTTTGTACAATTTGAATCATATCATCATCAACGGCTTCCTCAGAAGTAGGAATGAAAGAAATGGTTGACGGTGTTTTAGGGGTAATTGTGATCACTTTTTCATAATTGGTCGGTTCTTCTTCTTTGTTCATCACGTTTGAATCTTTGCCTTGATTTGAAATCATTGGCGTAACCGGCATCGCAGATAATTGACCAGTGATATGTGCTAATGACATTTCTAGACCAGGATCTTCAAAATCAGTTACACTTTTAGGAGTAGTTGCAGTGGGCAGTAAGATTGACGCGGGATTCTCAGACATCATAGAAACTGGTGCAAGTGATTGCTCTTGAATAGTGCTCATGACTGGACTACGTTCTGTTTGAATAGCAGCGGTAACTGAACTTGACACTACTGTTGAACTTGGTCTAACTGTAGTGGTTGTTGTCGTCAAAATTGATGTAGAACTACTTTCCGTAGTTGGTTTCCTAGTCGGTCTCCTGTTAGGTCTGCGAGTTGGTCGTTTGTTTCCCGCGGAAGGTCTAGTTACTCTTGCAGTAGTAGTGCGTCTTGGGCGTGGTGTTGTAGACCTGGTACCAGGTCTCCTTGTAGGCCTACGTGAGGGCCGAGGTCGTCTGGTAGTGGTTGTCGTTGTAGACGGGGCAGGTGCTTGCTTTTTCTTATTCTTGTTCGGTTTCTTTCCACCTGTAGTTCCAAACAGGTCTCCCAATATATCTTCTCCGAGAAGACTGAAACCTGTGTAATCGGCACTGTCTACGTCGTTGACGGCGTCGAGTGTACCTGGAAAACATAAAAGGGCGTTGTTTATTCATCCTAATATTATAAATTCAAAAGTAACTCTGTCTGTCTGTATGTTACCATTCACGCCTAAACCACTGCACGGATTTAGATGAAATTTGGCAGAGAGATAGATTGCATCCCGAGGAAGGTCATAAGATAATTTTATCCCAGAAATCATCCTTTAAGGGGGTGAAAAGGGGGGATGAAGTTTGATTGGGGAATCAATAACCGCTGAACCGATTTATATGAAATGTGGTATGGAGATAGTTTGAGTTGTGGGGAAGGATATATAATAGTTTTTATCCCCGAAATTATCCCTTAAAGGTGTAAAAAGGGGTTGGAGATTTGTACCTAAAGGGAATAAATAAAAAAGGACTATAATACTTTTATCGCGGGTGAAACCGCGAAGCACAGCTAGTTAACTATGTTAACTTCATTTATTTTAACTTAGTGTAATATTTGAAGTAGCTGATAGGGCACCTACCATCATCATCATCATCATCGTCATCGTCGTCATCTTCGTCTTCTTCGGCACCGAGCCCGAATGTATCGTCATCTTCATAATCGTCATCATCATCGTCTTCAGACTTCTCATCTTGAGGGACTAAAGGCAATGGGTCAGCTGGCTCCGAGGTCACGCCTCTAGGACCAAACTTGAAGCAGGAAACTCGAACGGCAGCTTCCACTGTACTCTTCGATTGAAGCTCCAAGCCAAGACAAGCTCTAAATTCTTCACCAGCTCTGGCGATGTTATATACTCGTCCACAAAACTTGGACACACCACCCGGCAGTGGCATGCAGACAGGGCTGGGCTTGCGGCCTATGAAAAAAAAAAACATATTATTAGGGAAATTATAATTTGCAATAGATTACAGCAATCTCATTCAAGCTGACGTTATGATGGCATCCGTAAAAGTCTCAGCCACTTAAAATCAAAAGTGAAAATAAACATAAAAACTTACTCGACAGAGTCCGGTTTGTTATGACCTTCTTTCCGAAACTCAACGACACGGACATTTTGTCACCGTTGAGGTACATCAAGGAGGCGCATCCTGAAAGTATACAAAATTCAATGTATGGATAACTAAAATTCAACATTCATTCATTTAGTTTCTTAAAAGAAATTGTAACATATACTACTGACAACTAAATAGTTTGATTAATTTCGTCAGCTTCAACGTAATTTCCAAGTCAAAGATCCGGAACGTACGTTCCACGCTGGAAATGACTCAGTTCAATATTCCGGACTTTACCATCAGTGCAAGTGTTGTAACTGACCTCGTCTTACTTTTACGAGTAGTTCAGAACTCATGAATGACATTACGTAACAGACTTTAATGCGTAAAAGAACGTACTAGAAGAATACATTTTCTCCGTTAGCAATTACAGCTGCAGCAACTAAACGGAAATGCGGACAGAAACAGAAATGCGGACGTGGAATTGGTTACGTCTATGAATATTTATTGAAAAAGGGCGCCGGTGCTGGCGCGTTGTGTTCTATTTTCTATATGAATTTGAAGCATATGTAAAGACAATACCCAATACTGAATATTCATAGCTCAATTTAAAGTCACACAGTGTTGGTAAGTAAAATGTCCATCGAAGGTGATAATAAGGCGTTTGATAGGAAATTTTTGGCCTAATGCGGGACTTTATGTTTTTTCTTCTTTTTTACATAATTTAGTTTTTATGTTTCTATGGTTGTGTTTAGTTTAGTTTGTGATCTTCCTGTGCGAGTCCCATTATATACTTTTTTTTAATAACCAGTTCAATTTCTATACTGACGATATGCAAAGCCTTATGAGCTTAAATTTCAGACACTATACCTATAGTATTTTAATGACCATTTCACTAACACTAGATGACACCTAAATAAATGCCTAAATAAAATCCTGCTTTTCGATTTTCTACTTTCGGTGCTAAGCCGAGCATTGAAAATCCAACAACGCGTATTGCCTAGTGTTAGTGAAAACGGGCATTATTGTCCTTTATCAGTTAATAAGACATTACCTGGTCCATGTAGTTCAACAACAGGCAGTTTGAACTCCCGGCAACAGTTGCAGTAAGCTTCCACACATTTGCAGTATTTGTTGATGTTGTTCTCGTCAATTTTGTCGTCATCGTTCCTGTTTTGGATCTGTTTCTTCACACTGTTCTTTTCATTTCCTAAAATCAGGCATTTAACGTTAATTTTCTCAATTTTTGGTCTAGTCGCTTGAAGGTAATTGCTATTGTTGTTCATACAGCGCCATTAATTTCAAACGTTTGATTTATATGTAAGAGAGAGAGGTAGACCATATGTTTTGCTAGCATTTCTGACTAATTATAAGCTTTAGTCTTTGATTGATTTATTCATTACGTTTTGCAATTGACTGAAAGAAGATTAACTGCGTCGTTGTAAAACATTGTGAGTTATTAACTGCTTTTGTCAATAAATATAACACTTTCGATAAAAATGTTGATTACAATCTCGGACAAATTATGAAAGATTTTTATAACACATCGATGAAAAACGTACGACATATACAGCGCAGCAATATCATAAGTTGGTTTATACATCTCGTTAACGAAGAAATATCAATGCTTACACGCTATGCGATGTTTTATTGAAAGTAATTCAGCATAAAAAATTTGACGACGACCGGTCGCTCGTCGACTTTCACAGTTTTTTTAAAAGGACACCTCTTCAATGTATTTGGCATACAAAATGTTGATACGTTTAATTGACTGTATAAGTAGTGCGTTCGAGGTGCGGTCACGACAGCAATCGATCATTGGTATAGACGCCAGCACATCTAGCTACTCGAAACAGTCAAATTTTCCCAATCGACTTTGTACCTTATATTTTAGCAATAAAGTTGAAAATCTATTAAAGTAATTTGACAGATTGTAGTAGCTTGATGTGCTGGCGTCTGTACATATTTTTTGTTGGAAAATTAATTTCTGGCGCTTGACTAATGTGAACATGGTTATTGATTAGTTAGTGATGTATAGTCTAGGATACTTACTGACACTCTTCGACGCAGCAAAGGCCAAGAGTATGAATATTAGAAGCAACTCAAAAACCAGGGAGAGCTTCATCCTGAAGACTGGCTCCCTGCCTGCAAATAATAGAAGATACAATATAGAATAGCATGAAGACACCTTTGCTGCTTGCCCTAAAATAAACATTATTTTACCATTCAATATGTATATTAATTATCTGTTTTAAATATCGTTTCACCTACATGCTACACCTACAAGATGCATATTTGATCATTAGAACGTCACACACAATATTTTATATCAAAACAGTCTTTCCAAACTACCTTTTGGAAGGGGCGACTAGAATCAATTCTATTTTATTGTAATTTCTGACGTTCAAAAGTGCCTTTTAAGTGCCTATCCATACTAATATTAAAAATTCGAAAGTAACTCTGTCTGTCCGTCTGTATGTTCCCTTTTCACGCCTAAACCACTAACCGATTTAAATAAAATTTGGTATAGAGATAGTTTGAGTCCCAGAAAAGGACATAGGATAGTTTTTTTCCCGATATTCCCACGGGATCGAAACTTATGCGGGTGAAACCGCAGGCGCAGCCAGTTTGAAATAAATGCTTTGACTTTGAGTCTGTACTTTTTAAATATTTTAAGTACCATCAATAAATAAAATAACTGTGCTGGAAAACTTGGAAATATAATTTTCGTAAAAAATCTGAGTCAGTAGCGCGTTGAAGTCTTTTCAACTGCGCATTTCACCGCTACTTATGAGAAGTTATACATGCGTGTTTACATAAATATGTATGTTTTGCTATTGAACTTTCTTCCTATGTGTACATTATTTTGATGGAAATTATATACTTATTGGAATTTAAAAATAAAAAATTATATGAAAATAAAATTTCAAAGAAAAATATTTTTTTTTATATTATCTTTAATATTGGTTAGAAAAACATCTAAAATAGAAAAACAAAATCTTACCTTTTAGTCAAAAACTTCAATAATCAATCAATTAATCAACACTCGAATATATCCAACACCTTCGATCCACGTTCTAATAAATACAATATTATTACGAGTTCACACTATACGGATCTAAAAACGCAGACGACACCGTAGTAACAGCTACACTGATTTGTTGTAAGCCTCGAGTCGCTCCGGGAGAAATGTGCAGTGACGTATAACAGTGGGCGAGAAAGGAAAACTGCCCGTCGGACCTCTCTTTCACTCTTGTACGAACGGTGAAGGATGGGTGAAAGCCGAGACGCAGTTGGTCGAGTATGTAGAATTCAGTGTCAAGTAAAGTCGGCATTCGAAGTGTTGATTACAGCGCGGGAAGGAAATGATAGGCAGTTAACGTAAGCTTTTTTGGGGTGTGAAAACGATTCGCTAGGTTAATTGACGGATGCAATTGTTTTTGTTTGTTTGTACGTTGTTTAATTACTCGACGTATTTATTTGTTTTAACTTACGATTTATAGTCCCGACTGTACTTTATTGTGGCAACAGTTGGTGTATAATACGATACTTTATTCATAAAATACCTACATTATTATTATAATAAACAGTAGTTTGCTAAGTAATGTTACATAATTAACAACTGCTTCCTCTCTCCATACTCACTTATCTTGCTGTGCACGACAGAGAGTATTATATTATCTGTGCCAACAGGGTCCATATTATGACCTAATTATAAGTTTACCACTTAAGAACACCTATAGGTGGAATGCACTCTTTATCTCTGCATCACCTAAAGGTTGACTGGTAGAAAATGCCTATGGCATTAAGTCCGCCTCTGTACATTTACCTGTGTGCTTAAAGTATTAAATTAATAAATAAAAGTATCGAGTAAACAAAACTATTTTATTTTAATAAGTTTATTTTGCTACCTAAATTCGAAGGCATTTTTTACTAACCCAAATATTTTGGCTGCAAAACCTTACATAACTAAATCAAAACAAAACACTTGTACTTATAACATTTCCACGTAAAATTAAGAGATTGTTTCTAAGAAACGCGTTTCATTTCTCCGTAACTTCCAGAAGCGTCTCGTACAGAACGATGCTCTTGGATATAGTAGTGACGCGACGCATTGGCGACATTATCGTAAACATAAATAAACTTTGAAGCTCTTGAAAGAATAGAATAGAATACTCTTTCTTTTCTTTTCTTTTTTTTTTCTTTCTTTTTTTCTTTGAAAGCACGGAATAAAAACCCAATCATAGAATCATTTGCACGTTAACCAAAAACTGTTTTCCCATGCAAAAGAAAACGAAATGATAGAATAGAATACTCTTTATTATGTACACCATATAAATTACAGACATAAATATAGAAACTTTACAATGGGTGACATAATGGGCGGTCTTATCGCTAAGAGCGATCTTTCAAAGACAAACCTTTGGATGGATTAAAGAGGGGAAGGACAGACAAATACTGTAGGTAGATGGAAATGATTGATGTATTAAGCAAATTAAAAACCAGTAATATAATTCTGCAATGAAAATGTGTCCTCCTCTTTACTTCACTTACGTTCCAGAGAATGAAACAATCGAGTTGCTTTATTGCACTAAAGAACTCTTAATTTAAACAATATTATGACTTGAAAAAGTCTACAATTTTTTTTTTCATTGGCTTTCAAGCATTTCTAATGGCCAAAAATAACAATATTCCTAATCAATTAAATGAAAATCAACTCAACCAGGTGAACTAATCCCCCGTAAAATACTACAATGAAGTTTTTATACCTACATTACCTACTCTTTAGTAAACATTTACATAATATCATTATTCCCAAAATAGCCAACCGACACAGTGGCCAATTCACATCGCCCATACTAAACCAGTCGGGTCAGTCACCACTGGCATTTGGTCCATGAGTGGTCACTTTCCCGCAGAGAAAGTGGACGGGATCGAATTCTGACCACTCTTGGTGTACACGTGTTTACACTGTGGGACATCGTTAGCGGGTCCATGATGATGGCTATGGTGTAACCTTTGTGGCGCCATATTTATTGTACTGTGTTATACGTTTGTGTGTAATATGCTTCAAGTGTATTTTGTTTAGTTATGTATTGTTGTGTTTATTTTTAGAAGTGAGAGTTTCATGGGTTTTTTTGAATGACAGATAATAAATTATGTAATCAACTGTTAGTAAGCTTTTATGACAGTGTTTGGTTTTCATACATTTTAAAATCCAATAGCGATCGAATGCCAATAAATGCAAACATTAACGTTATTCACTTTACTTTTCACTAGAGCGGTTCATTTATTTATAAAATGTTTAAATGATAATACCAATTTACAATTTTCACAAACAAAACACGCGTACTGTGCAGAGATAGACGGTGTGTTTAGTTTCTTCTTTTTATTTAATTACTAACATTACTTATAAGCTAAATTCTTGTTACTAACAACCTTGCCTTGCCTATGGACTTTTTTGTCTGAAATAAATGTTTTTTTTTTGTATTTTTTTTTAGGTACTTTATTTCCACAAAACCGTGTTTTTCAGCCGTTTAGGTTAAACAACTGTTCAACAGGAGATTAATGATGGAGTTTGACGTTAGACTGACAGTAGACACCCTTTCAACAAGTATCTAATTTTACGTGGTAAGACCCTTGAAAACTAGATTATTCATCAAATATATCTCTTATAATACCGGTATGGAATTACCTACAGGGTGAAATTGAATTCATGGGCATCCTTTTAAGAGGTCATTGTAATTATCATTATGAACAACTTTTACTACAGGGTGAAATTGAAAACATGCGACAAATCGAAATGGGAGATTGTACTCATCATTATGAACAACTTTTACTATGGGACCGAACTTGAAATCGCGAAAAAAAATCAGCTGTTCCCTACATTTATGTTCGCATAACTCGTCAAAATGTAGGGGGCAGCTGATTTTTTTTTCGCGATTTCAGGTTTGGTTCCATAGTAAAAGTTGTTCATAATGATGAGTACAATCTCCCATTTCGATTTGTCGCATGTGTTCAATTTCATCCTGTATATTGGACCAAAACTGAAATTGCGAAAAAAAAAACAGCTCTTCGCTATATTTGACGAGTTTTATGAGCATAAATGCAAGGAACAGCAGATTTTTTTTTCGCAGTTTTAGATTTAGTCCCATAGTAAAAGTTGTTCATAATGATGAGTACAATGACCCCTTAAAAGGATGCCCATAAAAATTTCACTCTGTATAAACGTTGAAGGTATGTCTGTATAGGTCATATTTTATTAACCTGGACGTGAATAGCACTTTTATAGGAGGTAATAAAAATACTCGAAAGCCAACTAAGGCAATTGAAAGCGGCCTCCATAATCGATATTCAACTTTTCTTTCTTTCTCGTGTAATTGGGCCACAGCTTCCTACAAACACACGTCGAATCAACTTCCCACGTAAAACTCTCTTTTTTATAAAAAAACCTGTAAGATGCACACTCATGAGAATTTAAAAATGACGTGTGTTTCAAGTAGTGTTTTAGTTATTTGTTGTTTTTGCCTTTTATTATCAAACAAGATGATATTTACATAGTGTAAGCTAACAGACTTAAAATAATAATTATTTTACAGACGCCAGCACATCAAGCTACTACAATCTGTCAAATTTCTTTAATAGAATTTCAACTTTACCGCTAAAGCATAAGGTTCTAAGTTAATTGGGAAAATTTGACAGTTTCGGGTAGCTTGATGTGCTGGCGTCTGTACATGTATAATAAAAAAAGGAGGGGAATAAAAAAGAAAGAAAGGAGAGTACAGTACCCGGCGATAAATATTGCACATTGACCTTTGGAAAGAAACAATCGGCTAATTTCGGCTTCGTAGTGCGTTATCTCTGTCGCACACTACCTATGTGACGTTAACTGACGTTTTGTCAGTCGTTGTTCAAGTGCGATAGAGTGCGGTCGCGTCCAGTTCAAAATATATATCTAGAGTTGTTAACACCCCCAAATAATTTAAAGTTGTACTATGGCATCTTTAGGAAAAATAGGGGAACCTTTTTATTTTACCCCAACCTAAAGCAATCATTTATAGAAAAATTGGTGTATTTTATACAAAGAATAAAAATAATTATCAAAAGAAGCAAATCATAATTGTTTTAACAGCTCCTAATAGATACCGGACTGTTTGTATTTCGTGCGACAGAGATAACGCTCTACGAAGCCGAAATTAGCCGATTGTCTCTTTCCAAAGATCGATGTGCAATAT
Source organism: Amphipoea oculea (assembly GCA_945859645.1). Taxonomy (NCBI): domain Eukaryota; kingdom Metazoa; phylum Arthropoda; class Insecta; order Lepidoptera; family Noctuidae; genus Amphipoea; species Amphipoea oculea. Next base: position 17,866,793 of record OX243862.1, read on the forward strand.
TTATCGCCGGGTACTGTACATCAAAATATTCGTCCGCATCGCTGTCAACAGGAAAACTGTTCGTCATTGTATTTTCTATATAATTATAAAATTCTAAGTCCTGACTGACTGAAATATCAACGCACAGTCTACCGCTGGTCCTAGAGATGAAATTTGTGGGTGTGTTCTTTGTGAAGAGTGGGTATCCACTAAGAAAGTGTTTTTCAAAATTCCACCCCTAAGAGGCTGAATGGGGGGAGGGTGAAATTTCACGCGGACGATGTCGCGGGCTAGTTAGATATAATTGGTTGATTATAATCTAACTAATTAATACGACGTTGATTGCAAACTCAAACGAATTTGCTCAGAAGCTAGAGGAGAAGAAGCATAGCATTATAAAGATATATTTACCTTAGTACTAATGCATTGTGTATTAAATGATCGACCGTATTTCATTATCAAAATGAACGTTAGTTTCAATAAACGATTACACAAATCAATTTTGATGCCAAGTAATTAGTTACGCTTGCCAGTCCTATTTTTTTAGCATGCTATAAATAGCGAAAAGCATGTTCGAATATTGGTACAAAAACAGTTAGGTATGCTGGCCCGGAATCAAGCTATGTTCCATTAAATTCCGTACATAGGTACGAGGTAGGTTTTTGTATTGTATAGCGGAATACATTCTGTTTGTCTACCACACAACGTCAACCAGTGGCGTGCATTGCATATAGGCATATAAGCAGTGCAGTGTAGTAAAATCTTCATACATTGTATGAAGATTTTGTTTTTTGTTAGGTATGATAATTTTGTGAGTTTCTTAATTGTGGGGCACACACTAATATGTAATTGACAGGCTTATGTTGATATATCGAGGTAGGCACTGCTTATATGCCTATATGAAATGCACGCCACTGACGTCAACGGGCCGTCAACGAATGACGAGATTATTCGAACCGAGCGTGACGTCCCGGTGACGGCATGCAGTGGACACGCGGTCATAGTAAATAAATAATAATAATAAATATTTACTCATAAATAAATGCTGTATAGGTATTCTAAAGTATATACTAGAATAAACATGTATAACAGGCGGTATGAGTTCTTAAAATTACTATTAAGAAAACTGAAGGCCAATTCTCGTAATTTAAAACGTTCAAAATCTAGTCGCAGTCTCATCTCGGCGACAAACAAACGTCAAAATCTTGGGAAGTTAGAGGTATTTTTGACAGATTGAGACTGATATCAGACTGTGAACTGTTAAAATTACGAGAATTTCCCCCTGATTTCTTAAATAAAATTAAAAGTATGTACCGCTACTTCGGCGCTGTCATCTCGATCTCGTTGATGTCGTTGTGCTCCATGTGTCCCGTTGACGAGGATGTTGGGCATTTATTAATTTTCAGGAAAACCAAACTGGAAAGTAATACGTGCATAACTGATAAAGTTAGTTACGTTTATTTTTGACTGGCCAGTATTATTATTTTAGAATTTATTGAAGTAATTTAACGATCGTCTTGTTTTTTATAGCTGGTTGCTAATAAAAGTTGGTCTTGAATAGCTTGCACGTTCATGAACTTGGAAATACGTACGTGCATCACACAGTGCATCAAATGCAATTACAAAGACACTCGGAGGAATGAATTTTAGGTGAAAACGAACGAACGATGAAGGAAAACATTTTGAGAAAACTGGCATGTCCTAGAACCCAAAAATTCGAAGACATGTGACATCCGCCAACCCGCACTGGGCCCGCGTAGTGGAGTATGGCTCGTTCCCTCTTACAGAGAGGAGTCCTGTATCCCAGCAGTGGGAACATTATCAGCCTATAATGTTTGTATGTTATTATGTTATGTAAAGATACGATGATATTCCATAAAAATGTGAATTAACTGATTGTTGACTCACATATACCTATTGTAGTTTTTGATCAAAAATTGTATTTTCTCACGGACGGTAGGACAACATATAGATAGACTACACCCCTAATTAAACCTTTTTTTGTTTCTTTTTTTTTTAGAAATAAATGCTTTTTTATCTTTACCTTTCTGCCCTCTGCCTAAAGACTACATGTAAATGTAGAAATACCTATATTATAAAACTAGCTTTTGCTCGCGGTTCCACTCGTGTGGATGTCGGAAAATATCCCACGGGAACGTACTATCGGGATCAAAAGTCCTTTATGTGTTAGACCAAGTTATAAACTATCTGTGTGTCAAACAACCAAATCCGTTCAGCCGTTTTTGCGCCAATCCGGAACTTATGTGTATGTCGCAGCCAACTGGTTTAATTAGCCGTTTAGTTAACCGCCTAGCTTTTTAACTAAACGGCGGTCATTCAAATAACGGCCGGAATGATATTCAATTATAGTATAGGTTGGAAGTCTGTAACCAATCATGCGCGAGTCGAATTGGTCGCAGTAACTAAGCAAGGGCACCATGACCAAATGGGTTAGGTTAGGTTAGAACTGTGATCAACCGCGTGCGAGCCGAGAGAGCGAAGCGAGGCCAGCACTACTAAACGGCTAATTTAACCAGTTGGCGACATATACATCCAGACAAACGGACAAAAACTCTATATTTTCGGCATCTGATTCGTTCTGACCAATTACTTTTTTTTCACAAATATTCAATGTATAGTTTTCACTTCGTTACTTTTTATTATTAAGTAACTTGCATACAAAGTCATACGAAGATTTACTTCGGTATGAAGAGCATATATTGCCTTATTTCCACCTCATAGATCATTTCAATGTTTTATCAATAAACCAAATGTTTCTCACAACACGTAACAATAATTAACCGGCATCGCCAGTTCTATCACGTAACGTGGTCTACAACGTCTTCAAGACAACGACCCGCAAGTGGGGCAGTGGCGCGCGCGCACCTGACTGTGCACCGTCAGACAGACATGCAGACGAACCAGAATAACACTAGCTTTCTATGTATATGTTCCTTTTTTGTCGTTTCACGTCGTTGTCAAGTATTGTTGTAAGAAATTTAAAAAGCTGTCTCTTTCAGTAAGGGCCGATTTCAATGATCAAAGGGGCAATTCTAGTAATTTTAAGAACGTTCACAGCCTTAACGACGAACGAACGAAGGATCTCAGTCTCGTTCTGTCAAAAATATCTCTAATTTCGCTTCATTTTTGACAAGTTTTTGACATTGAATACAGCTGAGATGAGATTGCGATAAGATTTTGAATTTATTTAATTACAGGAATTGGCCTTCTGATAACTTTTATCTCAAGAATAAAAATGGCAGTTTGGCAGCTTTTGTATAGAAAATATGACAAATTGACGTATTTATTCTTTATACGAAAGTTATCTGACTTTATTAAATTTTCCGGTCGAAGTGGAGGTGCTTGGGTGGTTGCCTATGTCCAGCAGTGGATGTCTTTCGGCTGAAACAATGATGATGATTAAAATTTCAGTCCTAAAAACTCAAGTTAAAATGGGTTGTTCTGCGCTTTAAGTTTTTTTAACTAGCTCTGTCTCTTTTGTCTCTCCTCGATATTAATTAGTTATAAAGCACACACATGCGGCATACTACTGCAAATACATATTGCTATTTTATTCAATGTGCAGTGTAGTGCTGTACCTATATATTACCTAGGTACCACATGCCATAAAAGCTAAGTTAGCCATTGATTTCCAGTTGATTCTACTGAGGTATCAGCATTTTTTTTATCTTTTGTTTTCATACTGGCTGGAAAATTCGCAGACTACATATTTTCCCACAGCCTATGAATAAACTTAATTTATAAACTACTTTCTTATGATATTGTGTCACTAATAACATCATCTTCATAGACATTATGTAGAACGCCACATTTAAATTGATTTAGTACGATACAATAGAAAATCAATTATTGTGACTCATTAGCGAAGCTTGAGAGGTCATCATTGATCATATATATTTATTAATTTATATAGATAAGTATGTTTTGTGTATGTATGTATTTACTGTGTATATGTAACAGTATAACACAGACTACCTGCTGTATTACCATTCCTTTCTCCCTTAATCCATGCAAAGGTTATATTTAAAAGATCGCTTTTAGCGATAAGAAGAACCCGCTCATTGTGTCACCCCTTGCAAAATATTTGTAATATTTATGATATACATAATAAAGAGTATTTTATCTACAGTTTTGCCTAATTAAAAACCACTATGCAAATTAAATTCACGCCGATATTGATAGCAGTACCGATTGAATGAATAATATTTTGTTTCAAATTGTATATTCTGGTTAAAAGTTACCTACTACTCAGTAGGTAAAAAGAAAAAAAAGCTCTCTATAATAAACAACCCTTCTAGAAATTGAACAAATGCAAATAAGTTCTAAAATTGTGCACAAGTGCTTAAAAGTAGCTAGGTAAGTACGTACAGTTAAATTTCTCTAAACACACTATCATCATTATATGAAACGTATTAGTCAGCAGTCACCACTTTTATTGTTTGCCTTATAAACACATCGAAGCGGCCGTAACGACCGGGAGAAAGCGAACAAACAAGTTTCGAGCTCCTACATTATACCCAAGTACGTACTAAAATGTACAAAATACTGTAGTTTCCCCAATACTAAAACAAACATGGCTGAATTAGGGGGAGTATGGATGACAGCCGCTTTCTCAATGCATCTCACTGATGCATGTCGTTATAATACTGCGTTATGCTTTATTTAAATTTCACCTTCTATTGTGAGCGAGGTGAAACGGCCGGAGCGAGATCTCTGGGAAGGAGCAGTGTATTGCCGACGCTTGCGACGGTCGCCTTCTCCAAGCACACGAGCCTAGCTCCTTTATAAAACGCGGTATAAAATAAATCGTCTTTTTCGTTCGTTTTACGTCGAGATCCGTGACAGTGACAGCTGATCGACATGTCGGTCAAACTCGCGCTTTCTTTGCTCTTCACTGTACTTGCGGTTGCCCATTGTGCAAACATTTTAGGTAAGTACTTTTGATCTTAGTACCTCATTAGAAAGTGTATGTACTAAGGCAACAATTGGCTTGAAGTGATTCATGTATCTAAGTGTAATTGACAGCTGTGTGCGACAGGAAGCTATTAAGGTTGCGTCTAATGAATAACAGATATGTTGTGAATGAATATTGCATTCATTATTTTAATGAACCGTTGTACATAAGGAATTTGGTACATGTCTTGTACTTTATTGTTGAAAATGTTTCCAGGAGAAACTTGTATTAAGTATAATAATATTCAAACATTGAATAATAGCTTGTCCATGATAGCTCCCTTCATACCTACCGCTACTATAAACCGTCATGCATTTTAAACACACATTTACTGGTTATATGTATCAAATGCAGTCATGGTCGAACTAGCACAAAGGGAATAATCAAGGGGTTTGATTTGGTTTGGTTGAATGCCGTAATTACAGACACAATTAAAAAGCCATTGTGTCTCGTGTAGATCTACGTTCCGGCATACGAAAGGTTAAAAGACGTCCAATATTTTGTAGTGGGTTTGCTCTGTTTTAATATTCCAAATAGTTTTGATAAGTCTTGAACATACGAACGGTACTTTCATCCCAGTAATACGATACTTAAATAATAATTGAAGGTACACGGACCTTAAAAATATGCATAGGTAAGTTGCCTGTTTACGTAAATCATGATTCGTTTAATTGGCCATTTTTTTCTCTGAAAACATAATGTAAACAAGATACTTACTAAAAGTACTTATTAGGAACCTAGAGAATATAAAAATTAATTATTTTTACAACTTCACTTTTATGAGTAGAGCTATACATTTTTAGGGGTCCGTACACATAGGGTGCCAATGGAACCCTGTTACTAAGTCTACGCTGCCCGTTCGTCCGTCTGTCTGTCATTTAATGATCCGTTATAGGTAAATAGTTTAAATTTTCACATTGTGTATTTCAATTGCCGCTATAACAAAAAAGAATAACCATAAAATAAAGCTAAAAATTAAAGGGGCTCTCCATATTATAAAAGTGTTTTTCGGCGTTATATGCATTGTGGAGCCCTTCGAGTGCGATTTCGACTCGCACTTGATCGCATTTTTAACCGACATCAAAAAAGGAGGTTCTGTATTCGACGCGTATGTATGTATGTTTGTATGTCCGCGATTTTAAAAAAACTAATGAACCAATTTTTATAATTCTTTCACTTATGTGATCTACATACTTTCAAGAAGGTTTTAGTATATAATACTTTATGTAATTATTCTTATGTACGAAGATATATACATAAATGTACTGCATCTCCGGCATTTCTATGCGAATTTTGATAATTCTTGTGTAGTCGGCTTCTTCAATTCTTCAACGCAGTATTGTTAATTGAATTTGTCTGGGGTAGGTACAACTAAAAAGTGAAAAATAAAAACTTTTTTACAAAAACAAACAACCGACTTCAAAAAGAAATACTACAAAATGATAAATAACTTTAATTTCGTAAGTCGGTGTCAAAAAACAAAAATGTGGAATCAACGACACCGACTTCCGAAATTGAAGTTATTTATCATTTTGTAGTGTTTTGTTTTGATGTCGGTTGTTTTTTTTTTGTAAAAAAGGTTTTTTAGATCTTAATATTAATATAATAGGTATGGTATATGCTTATCTTATATTTCACATTTGCTAGAGTCTAAAATAACCAAGCTCATCACACGACTTATTTCTTTTAGTGTTGGTCTTGCTCTAAATGTTAAACAAAGCGTGTGGAGATTATTTTACATCTCTCACAACCGTAAATATGAAATGGGAGGAAATCTTCAACGTAATGGTCTACTTAAAATTCAGTGTTGATAAAAATCAGCTAATAACTGCACCAATGCCGTTTGTAAAACGTACAACAAAGATAGACTGAACATTTTGGAGACTTAAAATAATGTTATGGTGATTTAATTAATCACTAAGGAAAAGTCAATTACTGTGAAAGAGTGCCTAATAATGGCAATATTCTAAACAGTAGCCGAAAAGACCATCATACCAAAAAAAATGCACTGTTTTCGAAACTGAATCAACATGTCAACTTTGAAGGATAAAAGGAAGTGGTTCTAATTCAGCTTGCAAGATTTGACCAACATCGAAACTTATACTTAATAGATGCTAACTACAGTTAGTTAGTATGCCTTGTTAGTTAATATTCACTAAGTAACTACAGGTTGAAATTGAAAATATGCGACAAATCGAAATGGGAGATTGTAGGTACAGTCACGAGCACCAATATGTCAACACTTGGCAACTTTCAATTGCGATTTCTTCGTGAAATAACGAATGCAACGTTGAAATACGACACTTTACATAAACCCATGGGTTCGAAAATACTATGTTGGTAATAACATAAAATTTCATTCAAAAATAAAGAAGAAAATCGCGTTTGAATAAAGCCAAGTGTATACATACTTATAGACGTGACTGTACCCATCATTATGAACAACTTTTTCCACCAAACCAACCAAACCTGAAATCGCGAAAATAAAATCGGCTGTTCCCTACATTTTGACGAGTTATGCGAACATAAATGTAGGGAACAGCTGATTTCTTTTTCGCAATTTCAGGTTTGGTCCCATAGTAAAAGTTGTTCATAATGATGAGTACAATCTCCTATTTCGATTTGTCGCATGTTTTCAATTTCACCCTGTATAGTTGGTTAGTTAAGGCAAGTTGAATTAAAAGCTTGTAAAAACAGAAACCTTGTCACGCTTTCATACCCAGAGTAACACAACATTTATCTACAATCAAACGGCAATCAAAAACAAAAGAAAACATACCTACCGTGACACGTGTCTTACATAACAAGTCAAAATAGACATTGTTCCATCATCTACAGTAACAACAAACCATGAACAAAACAAAGGCGCAAGCGCACCTAACTAGTGAAAGTTATAACTACGCATGCGTGAAAGTGACTAAGCAATATTTGGCCGCGAATATTTTTTTGGCTTGTCATGTCACCCGCTGCATTTGACGAATGTTTTTTTCCTTATAACTATTAAGTACATACTTTATGACTATGTATTTTACTGACGTGCGGTTGTTCGTCACGAAAAGTCTATATTTTTGTCAGTACTGGTATCCAGAAGAGATAACTAGGTGTTTTCATGAACCCTTCGTATGAACGTGGAACCACGCGAGTCACAATGGCTTTTTGATTGTTTCTGTAATTATGGTATTCAATCGGTTAATGTGCAGGCACCTTGAAGGGAAAAAATCATAAATAAGTCCATTTAAAAATCCATCACTTTTTAGTTTCTTTCATGTTTGCTGACATTCTCGTCCCCACGTGAAAAAAAAATCTGCGTTTTGGAAAAGTATATTCTCAAAGGTTACCGTTGATCTTGATATTACAACATGTCATTCATTTTTTTTTTTTTTTGAGGACCTGTTTCGAACTCTAAAAATTATTATTTCAAATAGCCAGAGACAGTTTATTTAATTGAATATAGATACCTAGGCAATTGCTTAGCATGCAACTCCTATATTAGAGATCTACTTTCACAATATTATTACGATTAGAAAGCGTAACAGTACTAACAATATAATAAAATACAATTAGGATTACGTCCAATGCAATCGTATATTAGACCAAGCGTATATTAGACGTGTCGCATGTTACAAAGAGAATACTTTTCAACCTAGAGCAAAATCTAGTTCAAGTTATCGCTGTTACCTTCATCTTTGAGTCTTCACCATAAGATATTTCAGGGCTGACACCATCAGCTCTACTTCAAATATGAAGGAAGACAAAAAAATACATCCCTAGCAAACGACGTTACTATAATTTTATAATGATAAATAAATAAATGGAGACCTCAATATGCAAATTATGCTGTAATAAAATAGCGTTAAGATTCAAAACCAAAAGTTTTGAATACTAAGTAATCGTTTTTGTTTTGTTCACAGATTTCCTGAACATAGAAGATGCCAAGAAGCTCTTAGATCCTGCAGTACCAGCGGCCGCAGAGCCTCGTGAGGACCCGTCCTGCAAGTGGAAGTGCAAGGGTCCGGCCTGCGCCTGCTGCATTGACCAGAACATCACCTCCTACGACCCATCCGGAGCAAGTACGTATTTCTTTAATATAACATGGAAGAAAATCCGATATCTGAACTTATTACCATCGAAATAATGTGATATGCAAAATGTTTAAAAATATTTTTCTTTTCCTATGGTTCCTCTTCCTCATTTAAATACTGCGGGAATAAATAGGTATTATTAAATGTGTCCTTTATACCTTTCAGAATGCATCCACATGAGGTATCTTTCGAAGGATGAAGGCTTCTTTGTACAAATCTCCCATGGAAAGAAAGTTGATTATGAAAAAATACAAGGTACATACGTTAATTATTTTTCATCAAACTCAAACTCAAAGCATTTATTTCAATTAAACCAATTACAGGCACTTTTGAATTGTCAAGGGGTCGGTCAGTCAGAAAGATGAAGCTAGTTGCCCATTCCAAAGCGTAGGTACCTATGGAGAAGAACGGGCAAGAAACTCCATGGACACTCTTTTAAATCAAAATAATATGGTTACAAAGTCTTGGTTACATCATTAACGTTAAATATTATACATGTGAGAACGATGCAGAACGTTAAAAGCGTCCATAATGAAAAGATGAGAAAAACAACAATTCAAATATTAAATTAAAATAAAATAAGCCATGGCAGCAAAGAGATGACCAGTCCCTACTGACGGCGCCCGTTCACGAGCATGACGCATGTATTACCACCATTCAGCTCAACCATTTCAGCTCATAATGGTATCTTCGCGTTTTCAAATTCATTTCACCGACCATAGTATCTTATTTTGTAGAGTCTGTTGGGAACGACACGTTCTTGACTTTAAATAATTTTCTAATCTGTAACCACATCTATTGGTTTGTTCGAATAGAACTTTCAATAAGGGCGCTCACCCGCATTTCTAAAGAAAGTTGTTCCGCCACCTGAGCAGCTGCAATCACCTATATTTGCATCTAGAAGTTTCTCGGATGAATTCGCGAGAAAGTCGAGTGCAATGCCTGTTTCTCTCTCGGCTTACACTTCCTTTGTGCTTTCATTTACTTCGGAAGCTGTGGCTCCTAGTGTAGTTACGTTAATATGTTTCATTCGCTAGTAATCATTTTTACCCGACTACGGCAAAGCAAAAAGGAGGGTTATGATTTTGACCAGTATGTATGTGTGTTCATCTGTTCCCTCATAACTTGTAAACTACTTGTCATAATTTGAGAAATGAGGTATCGTTGGAAGCGTCTTAATCGTCCGCTGGATATAGGCTATGTGACGTCACATTAAATATTTTCGTGTGTGTCGTCGAGTAGTCGTATGCAAAAAACAATACATTCTTACAGTACTTAAACGATCATAAGCTTTGAGGCAAAGTGGCATACGACTACGGCTATCCTCTGAACATCACTATGAATATGTATTAAATACATTAAAATATATTACGTTTAAATTGTTTATTTTATAAACGATAAATATGAATAGTTTGTACCTACATAATAATTTCAGATGAGAATATTTTCTTGTTTCATACTTTTTAGAGCGTGATTTTTCAGTAGTCAGGTTTTAGTTTTTGTTTATTTTGGATTTAGCTAGTAGTACCCTTGGTTTCGCTACCCGACAAAATTTAAATCTTACGTGCGGAATCGTCGTCGTTACGTAGTTTTATTAACTTACAACAATTTATCGGCTGAAAGATATTTAATAATACGATGATGATGATGATTGATGTTGGTAGCTACGCTTCACAGCCTGGCTCATCAGAGTAATGTTGTTTGCCTAACGGTCTTCTACAGACTGTACGTCGGAGAGTGTGCGCAGGAGCTCCACGACCTGATCCCACCCGTACTGCAGCGTACCACCCGCACTTGGTTAATATCCCGATGAGTCGTACTCAGCGCTTCTCCTCCACTTTTATTATGCGCACAACCAAAGTGTGGAACTCTCTGCCGGCATCTGTGTTCCCTCCCACATTTCAGCCGTCTGTCTTCAAATCAAGAGTGAACAGGCATCTTCTGGGCACGCTCGTTCCATCATAGACCTCATCTATCGCTTTGCATCAGGCGTGATCGGGGTCAAGAGCGCGCCCATTTAGCAATAAAAAAAAAATAGTGTTTGTATGAAATATATAAATTAAATGTAGGTTTTTCTAAGTAGGTTCCCTTTTTTAATAGAGAAAAAAGGTTTTGTGTATTTTCTGAATTTGGTTTTAACTCATGATAAACATGCCTTCTAAATTTTTTACGGTTTCTCTTACAGCATCAAACCCAGATCCTCTGTGCCTTGTGATGGGCGTGCTCTTCCAAATGTGCGCCACCTTCACCCACATGGCTCCTACCGCCGATGGTCTCCGAGGATGCGTCAACCTTGAACCTGGGACTATCTTCGTGTCCCAAAGGAAGGTTCCACTAGGCTGCTTCAAGGCTAACGAGAGTTTAATGGAAATGACGGAGCCACCGAAAGAAACGTAAGTTAAATAATTATCAAGTTTTTTAAATAGATGATTCTGTCAGCATTCAAAACCAACTGAAAAAAAGTACGGTAAAAAATCGAATCTTTAACAATACGGCTATATTGGCTATAACTGCTTTCGGTGATTAGGTCTGAATTTCAGTTACCTAAATACCTACTTACGAGTATGTTATAGCCCAATCTCCTTACTCGCTTGCCTGAATGATGTATCATCATTCACGGCCAAGGTTTATTTATACAATCAATTCCTTCGTAGATAGTGAAATAAATAGCATTTTTGTGGATTACGATGGTGGCCTTGAGCCCGTCGTTTGCCAATGTCGTTATCAACTGCTAAAGATATTTTTTTTTATATCTAAATCTTGGATTAACGTGGTAATCACAACGTATAGAATAACAAAAATAATATTCCGAAACATAATTATGTTCGCGGAAATAAGATTAAAACCACGATTAAAAGTTTCTCGAATAAAACCATCTATTTTCCGCTTGTTTTGTATGTTTATTGATGAGAAGGTTTTTTATGACAATTATTCGAATATATGATTTAATTCCAGAGCTGTGGAAGAAGAAGACAATACAGATGACAACAGTGACGATGGCGAGGATGTGGAGGAATTTGATCCAAACAAGTTCTTTGCTGGAGTGTATCAAACTGCACAGCAGAGCATTGCATTACTCAGCAGTCTTTTAGAAGCCCCGAACACTAATAGCACTTCAGTTAAGCCAGTCAGTTCCACTGAATCAAGCAGTTCCTTGCCCCAAGAAAACCCAACAGAGTCTTCGCAAAGAAGGGGTCCCAAAAACTTGAAACATCCCAATCAATTGTGATAACTTACTCAAGCGCAATGTTAGATACAAAAACGCATTTATCTTAGGTTATAAACTTCAGTTCTCATGCTTGTTATGAATCAGTATCCTATTTATTGCTTTAAACTTTTGTGATGCAAGTGACTAGACAGTAGTAATAAATAATTTTGAGTGTTTATGTGTTGTTTTCTTTAATCTTGAGAGAAGGGAGGGGAGGCGTTTGTTTCCAACAAGAATACACCAGTTCTCCTGAAAAAGAAAACATAATTGTTTGTACAATCTAACATTGAATTTTTTTTCCCTAAGTATTTACAAGGGAAACTTTAGATCATCATCGTCCACAGGCGGACTTTTATTTTTCTATTTTATTTATAGAGAGTTTAATCACAAATTGATTATTCCACACAGGCCACACTCATCGGTACAAACAGTTATCCCTTATGATCTAAATCCTATTTTTGCTAACTTATATAAGAGTCTTGCATCCTTTGACAATGGGGACGCAAGAATGCTATTACACCTTCCAACGTCAGTGACTTGCATAACAATATGACTCTTTTGGCCTCATTCCGGACGCACTCCATCAGTATATGGTAAGTGTCTTCCACTATATTACACTCTCAGTACTAGATTAAATAATGGTAAGTTTGTTACTAAGCGAAGCGAGCGGAAGCATTTTATTTAATTTTCTTTTTGAAAATTCATATATTTACATAATTAAAAAAATATATATATACGCGTCGAATTGATAACCTCCTCCCTTTTTTCGTCGGTTAAAAAGCTAACAATCTTAAAATAATAATATGTACAAGTATGTAAAAAGGGAGGGGAAATAAAATCAAAGGGCATCAAAAAATTCGTCCGCATCGCTGTCAACAGGAAACGTGCCCAAAAGGCTGGCAGCATTGCCACGTTGTAAGTAATTTAAAATTAACAAATATTCCAAAATACTTACCCAGTTTTAGGCTTTAGTCCTCCCATCTGCAGACTACCAGGCAAAACGTCACACGTGTTCAAAATAGCAGCGAAATAGTTAATGCATTGCCTTCCAGTGAACCCTCCTGAAGTGATAGACTCCGCAAAGTAAAAGTAGCTCCTTGCATGGTCACAAGCGTGGGAGTCACAGCCAGGCATGGATATACCACCGTTGGGGTAAAAATCGACGTCACCGAGGTCTGCTAGGAAGCCATTAACGCCATAGTTCGTGTGTATCACTTCGGTGTACTGTCCGTCGTTAGCGTTGAAGCGATCAGGGTGGCTCGCCCAACCGAGGAAAGCAGGGTCCAGGGCTGAAATTATGTTGAGAAACTCTTTTCACACCAACTACTTTAAAGGCCAATCTAATTGTTTTTGTTATCTATCATCATCATTACCTAGAAAAATCACAAAGAAGTTAATTTTCCAACTTATTTCTTCAAAATCTCACCTGTTATGTACGCAACATCTCCATCAACGTTCCTGCCAATAACACCAGCCTGGTGGCCACCGACGCCGTGTCCAACAATGTGGTACATAACAGGGGTGGAGCCAGTCTCCTGGTTCACCCAGTTTATGAACGCTCCGACTGCTATACCCGACGCAATGGTGTTACGGTTGAGGATCCTGGGGTCAATAGCACTGGCTCCAAGACTCCAGTCTACTACGATGATGTTCACATCTTCAGCGGCGAGGAATACTGGAAATGTGATATTATTAGTTACAATTTTCATAAGACCAAAGTATAGTTCTGTTCATTACTTGTTACTTAGAAATATTAGCACGATGTCCAAGAGCCGTACCTCTATTTCAAGTACAGTGCAGGCTTTCTGAGAGCCAGTGGTGGCTCATTAGTAACGGCCCCGAAGTGGCTGGGTTCGAACCCACGACCTACAACTGTAGGTCGTGGGTTCGAACCCAGCCACTTTACTTTGTGTAAATAATTTCATCATCACTGCTCTCGAAACGGTGAAGGAAAACATCGTAAGGAAACCAGTCTGGTCCCGCGTTATAGATTACAGGCTACAGCCCACTCCCTCTCGAAGAGAGGAGACTTGTGTCCCAGCAGTGGGAACATTAAAAGCTGTTGTGCAGGCTCTCTTAAAAGAACCTTGTCCGTGAGATATGATGTGAAGAAATTACAAAATGCTGTCAAAATGGGATACCTAACTATTAAGAAGTATAAATTACTTACCTGGAATAAGTACACGGTTAAAATCAGAAATTACAGATTCCGACCGTCCATGAACGAGAACAATTGTACGTTTGTTGCTTCTGTAGTTAGTTGACTGGAGAAGAGTAGGGTTGTTCAAAAGGAGAGGCTGGCTTACCCCTGGATTATTCCTGAAAAAAAGGTGCTTACGTACAAAAAAAAGGGGGTAATATACAGGCTACGGCAATTTTTCTTTTTTAATAACCAAGGAAAATTTTAAACGCAAGGGGTTTCAGAATCATGAGTTGAAAATATGGTTGCGCGCAACACGTTACATATTGCGCATAAATATCATAAAACACGTTAGTTGGACACCGTCAAAAAAAAAAATGAACAAATATTACCTTGTAAATAAGTGATAGGCATTTGTTTCAACTGGGTCGAATCTCATAGATTCACTGACATCACCATCCGATATCGGTGACTCCACCACACTCCGATAATTATGTCCAGGTGAGCCATACTGTTCCAGGTGTTCTAAATCAAGCTTTTGACGTTGAGGTTGAGGGTTTGGCAGGCCTAAAACAGAAGATATTAGCATTCTTAAAGATGCACTAGTCGAGAGCTCGAATTCGTTGGTGGGTGTGGCTAATATGCATGTTAAGGCGGATACAGACATTGCGAGGCATGCGCAGCGCACAGCGCTCATCGCATGCTTCGCAATGTGTGGACGATCATATTCGTGGTGAGGCTACTCGATATACTCGAGGAAAAGTAATATCGAGGCGTATGTTGAAAGGGGACGCGCAATGTCTGTATCCGCGTTTAGATAATGACTAGATAATTAGACATCATTTTTATTAATAATAATAATTATTATTAATTATTAATAATATTTTTTTTTTTATTGGACACTGTCATACAGTGGAGTAAACTCCATACGACCATAGCATGCAATGCATGCATAGCATGGAAGAATGACTGACTAGTGTGACCTTAAGGTATTATTATTATTAGGTGGTATTGCAAAGGTTCTCTGTTGAACTAAACTTCAATTATCATGAAAGCACGCATGAACGTTTGTCTTTTTACCCGACTGCGGCGAAGCCCAAAAGGAGGATTATATATTTGTATTGTTTTGACATGCTTCTTTAGTTATTCTCACATACGACTAAAAAATGTAGACTTTAAATAACATCTACAATCTACATTTAACGGATGAGAGTCAGAGGTAACAAAAAATCACGAGAAAAAAAATTTAAAGATGGACAGGATATACAACGAACCTCTAAAAGAAGCCGTTTTAGAAGTGATAAAAACTATAGACGATGTGGTTAATGATGAACAAGGTACCAACCAGAAGGAGCAGTACCTACTTATCTACAACAATGAGTACATAATGATGTAGGTACCCATGACTTATAATCAGCCTATAATGTTCCCACTGCTGGGACACAGGCCTCCTCTCTTCGTGAGGGAGTGGGCAGTAATCTACCATGCGGGCCCAGTGCGGGCTGGTAGATGTCACATATGTCTTCGGAATTTTGATTCTAGGACATCAGTTTACTCACAATGTTTTCCTTCATCGTTTTGAAAGCAGTGGCGGTGAAATTATTAACACAAAGTAAAGCACCTGACTGGGTCCGAACCCACAACGATGTAAGTCATTGAAATACACTAAAATTAAGAAAAAACTCACCATAGCCAAGACCAAGAATTAAAAAACAAAGTAAAACTGTTAATTGGTCCATGGTCACTTTACAAATGTATAAATTTTATTTATTTCGGTAATTCATGATTTGATTGACGACCAGTATGATAAGCATAAGTACCCGGCAAATTATCTGACTAATATTGTTTAGATTTCCTACTACTAAGATAGGAAAGGCATTTAGTTAATTCTTTGTAACAATCTGAAATCATCTTGATATTGATGAATTAAAAGGCAATATTTCAATTCATCAATAACCTAACGCCTCATTAATTCGACAGGATCGTAGGCACAGAATACATAGTATGTCACAGGTTCAATACCTTGAGATTACATTATGTACTGTTGATGACGACATGCGACATGTTATTTAAGTTGTGCATGTAAACTTAAAGAAATAAATAAAAAAAAAGGTTGGTGAGGTGTCAAAAAATAAAACAATAATAAGAATTAGAAGAACTTTTATTTTATTTACCTATCAATCCTCTATTGTAACTACACTAAAAAATCCATGAAGACTCAACGGGGTTGCTTAGTCATGAATCATGATTCTTATCACGATCGATGCGGTAGGTACGTCCACTAATTTCTAGAAAGTACCTAATAAAAATTCCTGCCGGTAAATACCTATTATAAGCATAACAAGTTACTCAGATAGTGTCCCTGAACAGTGTATCTTTAAAGTTACAGAAATAGAATCTTAAGGATTTTTGCTCTGGGAGATTTTTTGGTTCTGAAAGCTGCACCCTAATTACGTAACACACTATCAAACACAATCTGAATCATTTTGAAAGATACTGCTTATCTAATGTGTCATAATTATGTTCAAAATATTTGCTCATCAACGTAAATAAGGCAATGAATGTTGTTGAACTGACGAAATAAAAACTATTGCTGCTAGGTTAGTGTGTTACGCAATTACCCCGCAAGGCTAAATTAACACTCTTGCTTTAAATCTACCCTGCCTAAACTGCCAATTTATTTATATGTAATTACAAGTAATAAAGGACTCAAATATGTTAGTAACAATATTTCTTAACAACTACGTTACTGCAATATTGTTCATGCAAATCCCTGCTACAAGCTCAACACCGATGTGGAAAGTTTGCAGCAGCGATTCACATTCAAGCAGTCCAGTCTGCTCGCGATACACCGCAATATAATGTTGGGTAAAATGATCCGGATACGGAAGATATAGATGAATGGACTTAAATGCTGGTTGCAATTTGAGAGATGGCAATGTCTTTTTTCTTAGATTTGCATCATCATGATTATGTTAGGCGTATCAATTACCCCTGATACAGATAAGTACTACATAAAATAAAGGCATTTCTGTGGCATTATACACTGGTAAAGCTTTACAGCAAAAAAGATGTGTGTACAACAACCACAACACAATCTGACAGAATTTGACAGATAGGTAGCTTGACACCTAAAGGATAGTAAATAAAAGGGTCCATTATCATTTTCGCACAGTTTTCAAGACGCTACATCAGCTGCTTCATACCTATTCCCCTTCTTCTTCTTCTTCTTCGTAGCACTCTTAGCAGAGCGGTCGTAGTCCTCATGTAGTTTCTTGTCTAGGGGCTGAAGTGATTCGCCTCACGATTTCTCGCCACCTCCTCCGGTTTCTGGTATTTTTTCTGCACTCATACAACGGATTACCCACTGCGGATTTAATTTAGTCAGTCCATCTCATGGGTGAGCGACCGCGTGACCTAGTGCCCTCCACTCTACCCTGCACGACAAGGCGCTCAATAGAGACTCCCTCACGCCTCGAGACATGTCCGAAATATTTGAAGGCTGCGCGTTTGGACCATACCAGATGAGTTCTTGGCGTATAGAGGTGTTGGTGCAAAAGTCAGTCCACAACACCCCAAGCATTCTTCTCCATCATCACATTTCCAGAACGTCTATCTTCTTCTTCTCGATGTCTCGCAACGTCCACATCTCAGCAGCGTATAGGAAGATAGGGAAAACCAGTGAATGAATAAGCCGGATCTTGGTGGCTTTTGTAAGATCTCTGTTCCTCTAGACTTTTTTCAGCTTGTCCATCGATGCTTTAGTTCGCCATACGTCTCTTAATTTCATCTACGCACCCACCCCCGTTTGAGACTATAGCTATAAGATAAATGTAGGACTGGATCACGTCGCAGTTCGCAATTTTAGAGACTTTGGGCGAGTTGTTGTTACCGCGGTCCACGATCAACACCTTAGTTTGTATGCAGTTATTCTTTAGTCCGAATTCGAGGCTCACAGTATCCGTCCTCCGAAGTAATTCCTCTACCAGTTCCCCTATAACTGTTATTTTACTTAAATAAAATTATCTAGAACATCTACTTTCACTCTTGTTAGCCATATAATCGTAAGATACCTACTTATTATAATGTATATATTTAATCGCCTAATGACGTCCAAAGAAGAATATAATGATACGATTTCGATACTTATCTACCTATTTTTGTTAAACAATCGTTTAAGAAATCATTAAAGAAAATGATGATTATCATTAGATAAAAACGTACAGAAGCTGATGTAATAAATGTTTTTCAGAAGGAAGAGAAACAATGCAGGTCAATCTACTTTAGGTTTATATCACTGAGTGGGATATGCATCTATCTAATCCATTTGAATAGCAATACAAATATTACTCGACTTCCGCTCATTGGGCTAATAATGCGAACATCGACGAAAGTAACTCATGACGCAATTTAATCAATATAATCCATTAAATACTTTGATTCCTCACGCCAGAGGCGGTATCGTGACGAAATGACACATTACGTTTCAAAAATGTTTCGCAACAAATTGAACCCCACATGTGTATGGCCGAAATTCAATAGTTTTCGAGATATTTGAAACATTTTTGAAGCGTAAAATTAAAATATTGAGAAGATATTATTCTTAAATCGCTCATCATTTTAATTATTTTGTTGAATTAAGTAGTTTTAATTATGTTCATAGCTTAATTGAAGTGCCAACTACAAATTCATTTTTAATAGTACCCATTCAACATGTAGTTTTCTTTTTATTTGGAATTATATCGAAAAACCCTTAAAATTCAAATATCTCGAAAACTATTGAATTTCGGTCATACATATGGGGGGTTCAATTTATTGCATTTTGGCCCTCCTATCAGCTCCTGACGGATATACGTCGAATTACAAGTAACCCTGTATTAAAAAAAAAAAAAACAAATGAATTGTATTTCTAAAACTCTTTGATAAGACACTTCGTACCTACTTATCTTGGTTTCCTTGTATTTTAAGGTAAATGTAGAATAACAATAATGGTAGCTTCTTATCACTAGGTTTTTTTAGTTTTATTGTACAAGTTTAACAATTATCTTAGATGGGATTAACTGTCCTGTAATCTACGATAAATTGTTTTAATATAAATCCGTGGTTATTCTGGCAGAGCTAGTTTGTGAAAAATGACTGTACTTGTGAAGTGTGTTTTTATCCTTTGCGCTGCTGTTGCAGGTATGAATTTAACGTTAATGTAACCCAGTCTATGTCGAAAAAATTAGGCTAACCATGCGGTTCTGTGTGACAGTAGGTCAAAGTGATTAAGGGCGTAAACATTCAAATATTATGTTCGGCCAAACGTTTAAGACAAACGCGAGAAGTCCAAATTATGTAGTGTTGCACTTCCATTTTTCGTCTTAGTGTCGATCAAATTTTTGTAAATACAATTACAATGCGGCCGACGAAAGAATGCGTTCTTAACACCTCCTGTCAGTTTCATGAAAACGTTTTCGAATTTGATCTTTATTAGCTACTGCATTTATGCACTGACAGATGTAAGGAGCTCGTTCTCCCGAAGGTCGGACTTTACCAACCACGTACTACTAAAAACTAGCGTTTTACCATCCATCAGCGTGTGGTTATGGCAATATGCTTCCATGAAAACGGTGAAGAAAAAGATCGTGAGGACACCGACATGATTTCTAGAAGCATAAAATCAAAGACATGTGACATCCGTCATTGGGACCCACGTGGTGGATTAAAGGCTGTTTCCTCTCACGTCCTGGGGAGCTAGGAACATTAAAAAGGCTGATTTAATCGATACATATTATAAATTAATGTCGTTCGTGTCTGTCTGTGTGACCGCGTCCTTCTTATA
The DNA here is from genome assembly GCA_945859645.1 of Amphipoea oculea. NCBI lineage: Eukaryota > Metazoa > Arthropoda > Insecta > Lepidoptera > Noctuidae > Amphipoea > Amphipoea oculea. Next base: position 17,887,001 of record OX243862.1, read on the forward strand.
AACTACGCAATTTATTTTGATGCGTTTTACATTCACTACACGATAAATTACATACATAACATAATCAGCCTATAATGTTACCACTGCTGGGACACAGGCCTTCTCTCTGTGAGAGGGAGTGGGCCGTAATCCACCACGCGGGCTCAGTGCGGGTTGGTAGACGTCACATGTCTTCGAATTTTTGGTTCTAGGACATGCCGGTTTTCTCACGATGTTTTCCTTCACCGTTTTGAGAGCAGTGGTGATGAAATAATTTACACAAAGTAAAGCGCTTGTCAGGGTTTGAACCTACGACCTATATCTCGTAAGTCACGGTCTTTACCACTGGGTACCACTGCTTAAATTACATTAATGTCGGATAAAAAAGATTACCAATTTATCGATAAATCATTAAAAAAATATGTTTATCTGTTAATCTTTCTTACTAAAAGCTTTTCATATCAGTAGTCAATCGATTGAGCAAAATATCATGTTGTTTACATATACCATATTAGCAGATACCTAATCATGTCAGCGTGCTACACAACTTTTAATTTTATAATAGATTGATTGCGCCTGACGTAAATTGACGTAATTTTATTAGGCAAGTTTTTAAACACGTCTAAACTTGTATGGAGTAGTATCAGACGCTGATTAATTTGACAGGACTAAACTAACTTCTGTCCTATTCTTAATGAAATAGAAAGAAAAAGATGCACTCAGCTTAAATTTAGTTTAGTTTGTGAACAAGGGAATCGGTACCAATATCAGCCTTTGAACGTCCAAATGACTACTACAAAATGAAAAATAGTTGCCTATACATACATTATAGTATATGACACATGATTTATGGCTAAAAACAATGTGTGTCGAATTTCTTATACTACAAAAATACCTCTGCCCAACCCATCTAATTATTATCATCTTATTTTAATAGTTTTAGTTAAATTATGTTATTATATTTTTATTTTAATCCTTAATTTGTAGTTTATTTAGAATTAGAAGTTTGTACAATCATATTAGATTATAAACACGTATCCTACAAACAATAAATTAAACATTCGTCACTTGCTACGTAAATAGCAGTGACAGGAAGTTATTAAAACATCATCTATATGAACTTTTTGTAAATAAACAAAGCTCTCGACCTGCGAAAGTTAAGTGTTTAAATGCTTTGATCTAGAAAAGACCAACTAACAACGGGCATTAATATGACGACTTATGAGAAATACTGGAAACAACAACAAATATCCTTCCTACTAATAATATAATTATAATTATACAATTATTAACGCGAAATATATATAACATTATAAACGCGAAAGTTTGTGATGATGGATGGATGTTTGTTACTCTTTCACGCAAAAACTACTAAACAGATTTTGATGAAACTGTACAGTAACATAGCTTATACATCAGAATAACACAGGATACTTTTTATCCCGATATTTTTACGACATCGACAATTATGCGGGTGAAACCGCGGGGCGCAGCTAGTATTTTTATATAAAAGCTAATTGAGGCTTAATTCCTTTTTGTGATTAACATATCGGCGATTCTCGCAATTGCATCAAAAATATAATATTTTTATTTTCAAAACAAGATTATCTTCACGTGATCAGTGCATTAGCAATCCGCTACCGTAGTTCTTATCATTTTGAATGTCAATCCTTTTGATAAATCACAGCTGATCAAAAGAGAATAATATTTTATCTACACTAGGTAGGTACTTACTTCTTTTGCGGGTCCTAATTCTAATATAAAGTAGGTATATGTTAATTAAGCATGATTAATACAGCAGGTTCTAACTGCTGTACCAATCATGCTTGCGAAAAATAGTAAGAATTAGTTTATTTACTGCGCTTAGGTCCAGAAAAACAAAGAATACCACACAGATTTAATTTTAGAATACCAGTTGTCAAAACGGGCCTCTCGTATTTACTACGCTTTTACTTACCGACTAAATTAATTATAAACAGCCAACGCCCTAATTGCGTAACATACTATCAATCACAAATCACAATCTAAATCATTTTGAAGGATATTGCTAATCCATTGCTTCATATCTTCGAAAAATTTGTCTGCTCAACAACTTAAACAACGCAATGAATGTTGTTGAACTGTCAAAATGAAAGCCATTCCTACCCCGCTATATCATTTTTGGAAAATGTCTAGTAATAAAATAAAGTATAATGACAAAACACGACAATCAAGCGGAGGCATTATTATTTTGTTTTTACCTATATGTCGGATCAGGAGTAGGTTATTGGCATCTAGTTACTATTAGGCATATTTGATTAACTACAGTGGGCGTACTGTGGGTAGTGTTGGTTATTGCGCAATAGAAAAACCGTTTGTAGTTCAAATCAAATTATAATATCACGAACAAAGTAATCACACACTGTAGGTACACGACACAACTAGATACACAGTAAAATAATTATGTACAGTAACAAAGTAATTGCGAACAAATCGTAGGATCAATTACTGTTCGTATAGTGACAGAGCCACCCAAGTAAACCGACAGGTTTGTCGGGAGCTAGTGCTCTGTCAGAAGTCGAGTCCGAACACCGACTGACTCTCACTGACTGTGACTGACTGTCACTGACTGTCTGTCTGACTGTCACTGACTGACCAGCCGCTCATTTATAAAGCTTTGTCCCCACCACGCACTCGCCCCACAACAACTCTGTCCAATGGCGTACGGAAATACGTCATCGTGTTTACTTGATACAAAATACTAAAATGTGCAAAATCTAATAAGACTGACATTAAAGTAATCGAATAATACAACAAGAATAATTCTTAAATAAACAATAGTGATTTCACAAAGTAAATCATTTTAAAATCAAAGTAACATGTCATCAATTGTTTTGAACAAAACCATCGGTTACAATTATCAAAATAAGTTGCTAAAGTCAATTAGCGCGTACACTGAGTACTCAATAAATTATGTTCCGATTTATTAGATAATAATTGATAGTAAAATCTTAATAAGAAAACAAATTATAACAAATTCTGTTAACTATCCCTCAAATGTAATTGACAACTGTCTCCTACATATATATCCAAATGATATCTTAAAAATGAAATGCTGTTCGTTGGTAAGCGCATCTCATGAGAACGGCTGGACCGATTCGACAATTTTGTTTGTTTTGAAATTTTTGTAACAGCCCGAATAAGGTTTTTAGGAAAAGAAAAATTAGGAATGTTTCCCGGAAAATTGAAAAAATCGGGAACATAAAAATCGAGGAAATAAAAATCCGATGCTCTATTGGATTCAAGACTTTCAAAAAGTTACGTAGTAAAAAGTTGGTATCGAATGAGAAAAGTGCACATAGGTATTTAAGTTAAATATTTATTTTTCCAGCATCCGGTCTTGGGGAAAACGATGTCGTGTTCCACCTATTTACACGGTTAGTATAAAAAATATATAAATAATTTAATAATTGAGCTCCGGCTTCAACGCGAAAGGATTTCTCGACGAATACCTACTAATAATCTAAATTATAATTTTAGAATTTTTCGTAGGTAGATAATGAGCGATAATACAAGGCCAAATTAAATTAGCTAGCCACCGTCCCCGGACATGATAGGCCGATTTCTAAGCGCGGGAAAATTTAAAAAAATAAAAAGTTGATGTTTTTTTTTGGGTGCAATGACCACTGATGTTTTTGTTACAGTCATGAAGTGTAAATTAAGAAAATCCAGTTTTTTATTGTTTTATCGTGTTCAGAATGTGATGCATATCACGTCTGTAAACTTTACACAAAAAGAACTGATATTTTTTTAAGTGATATTTCAAGTGACCTGCGGTTTATGACCCCAAAACAAGTCATCAAATTAATTTCTCGTTTGATCATGTTTAGACATCGATAACCATCACGTCTGCGGAGTTTCACTCGCTAATTTAATTTGTCAATGTATAGCAATGAAATAAAGAAAGAAAGAATTACAATTAGAGAGAATTGCAATTAGGGACTGCCAATCTGTTGCAGATTTTAAAAGAAGAGTGAAAGAACACTATCTTTAGTATGTATATATTTAAGTATCTATAGTTTTGGATATGTATTTATCTGTGTATCTATTTTAGTGTATTGTATACATAATATTTGTACCAACGACAGCCCCATTTTATGTCCAGGGAAATCACTGTCCATTCTAAGGTTACCTGGAAGAGATCGCAGATATATATATAGCGATAAAGCCGCCCATTGTATATTTTGTACTGTTTGATGTGTACATGTTATGTATTTTTGTGGTGTACAATAAAGTATATATAAATAAATAAATATCTTTCCACTTTGTCATAGTTGTGTATGTACTCGTATTTATAATTATTTTATTCACATGCTAGTGATATTTATTTTACAAGTATGTATGTTTATTTGTATGTATGTAAGTATATTCTCATGTTATTTGTTTAGTTTAATTAAGTGAATTGTTTTTAGATTTTTTTTTTGTCTCCTTTACTCTTTAACACGCTGTCTATGTCTCTCTACTTCTTGTCCTATCGCAGGTATGCTGGAAGAGATTTCTTATGAATTAAGCATCACCTTTTTACCCATTTTTCTGTTCTGGTTTTTTCTTGTCTGTTTATATATGTGTGTACATAAATGGTAAAATAAATAAATAAAGAAGAATAATACAAAAAATCGTTGCAAATAGGTTTGTTGTATAATAAGATTTACGTTTTCAGGCAAAATCCTTCAATGAGTCAGCCTCTGGTGCCCGCCCCAGGCTCCATCATGACGTCCTCATTCTCTCCCATCCGTCCCACCGTCATCACCATCCACAGCTACGCTGACAGTGTCACCGGAAACTTCAATGCCTTCGTGGTTCCAGGTAATTGTTTCATTTGGAATACCTATTGAAGTTGAAGTAGTACCCCCAGCCTGAACATGTGGCATATACCTACAACTTTCTTTTTGTTTACCTCTAGTTTTTCTAACGGGGGTAAAAAACGATTTACGAGGCCGAGCGTGACTCGGAGGATTATTGTTATATTTTTTTAAGTGAATACTTCTTTAGGCGCGTTGGGCATTTTTTGAGATGGGTAATCGACACTGCTTCGGATGTGTTCGGCTGTCCTCGGGATGTACTCGGTTTTAATGTATATCCGATATGACAGTGAGTGATGGCAAAGTATTGTTTGTATTCACTTCTGTCGGCACTCCTGGAGTGCCGCTGTTTTTTTCTTGTACTAGACCATGACCGGGAACCTTCTGGTTACAGAGATATTGATGGTTTTTTTTACTTGTTTTCACGACAAGTAGTTTTTTTTAATGTTACAACTTAAATACTCAATAAATCGATTTTTACTTAAAAAATTAGTGCAGCGTCCCAGCAATGTTTTTTGCTTAATGTTCATTAGTTTGATATAGGTTCAGAATGCGTAGTTAACGGCTATGCCAAAGGTATTTTTACTCCCTGTATGTATAAACAACTTTTAAGAAGGGATCAACCCTGAATTACGAATACAGTATTGGTCCTATAGAGGTATGAGGGATAGGGTGTAAAGTTCACTCATACTCTATAGAAAAGGGAGGATCCTCCGACCAGAGGGGTGTTTTGTCTGGTGGGCAACTGTCCGATGATACATGTCGGGCTGTTGTACCTATGCCAGTTGCGCGGTAAACTCTGCTTGCGAGATGCAGGATTTGCGTGACGTCAGTATGACGCGTTGTTCGCATGTGGCGTTGTAGATACCGCTACAGTCCCACAGTAAAGATCCCTGAATCCCTTTACGGGTTTTCAGTTATTTAAATTACACCTTGTATACCATTCATATTCCAGCTCACCTCGGCGCTCATGACGTGAACCTGCTCGCTATCGACTGGAGCCCGGTGTCAGGCATGTACACCCAGGGACTCAGCAACGCTGTCGCTGTCGCTGAACGCATCGCATTGTTCATCAACCTCCTGTCCTCGGCGTTCAATTACGGCCCCAATAACATCCGCATCGTCGGTGTTGGCCTAGGTGGACATATTGCTGGCATAGCTGCAGAACGTGTCAATGGAGAGATTCCTCACGTTATTGGTTAGTTGGTTTTCTCTTTACATTCTACAATTAAGGAATGGCTATGTCCTGCTAAGACATCTTTCGGGTGAATCAGGATTCTACCATTTTCACTGCTAGTCTATTGTTATCCTGATTTTGGCATTATTTGATCTTTCAAAAAAATCTTACCTTTCTGGTTTCAATATACAGTTTCTGCTGTCAAAGTTTAGCATAATTATATTCACTTGTTTTACAATTTCTTTGTAGTCTATTATTCAATCAATTCTTTTTTTTAAACAGCCATTGATCCTTCCTTAATCGGCTGGACACACCACCCTGACATCCTGAAGCCTGGACAAGCTGCAGTGGTTGAGGTTCTCCACACTTCTGCTGGCATCCGTGGCTACGACTATCCCTTGGGAGACCTGGACTTTTATCCCAATGGCGGTAGCTACCAGACCAGCTGCGGTGCTGACTCGGCCTGCTCGCACATGTTTGGTTATGTCTTCTACGCTGAGTCTATCTCTGCTCAAGATGGTAGCAGGTTCGTCGGTACAGCCTGTGAAAGCTATGAGGAAGCCATTGCTCAGACTTGCTCTGGTGAAAAGGGCGTTGTCTTCGGCGGTCTCAAAGATAAGAGGGGGTAAGAATATGTGCATCTTTGAAAAATCCTGTCGCTAGTAAAATAGTCGTTATTCAACTCTTGCTTTTTTTACACGCATTTTGTAAACTAGGTAGAGTAAATTAATAGTAAAGTTGAAATTAATAATAACGTTATGCAAAATACGCGCTTGGACGTGGAGTTGCGGACACCAGGTCGGTATACTATATCTACAACACTAACTAAACATTTATTCTTTTACAGTCAATCCGGTATCTTCAGCTTCCAGACCAACCCGCAGCAACCCTTCGCTCAGGGCTAAACATTTTAAGAAGTTTTTCAAACGCTTTCGATCAACCTTAATAAATAAGATTTTTTTAGAGCATAATTTTTTATTACTATTCATTTTAAAATTATTTAGATATTATATTCGCTAATATGGCACAATGGCAAAAGATAACGAATTAAAATACATTCAACATTTATGTATCTACCCATTTTTTCACAAGCAAAGCTTATAAATTTGAAACTAAGCGAGAACTAGCACTAGTACACGTACTTGTTCCATGTAATAAGGGGTAAATTTTGCCATACTTCAGTCAATTTTGGCTGTGTGTACCAGACAAGTATGTGACCAGGCGGCGGTGGCCACGGCTGCTGGTGGTGCTGAACACGCGCACCAAACTACTTCAGCGCGCGCCGCTAACTCGTGCCCTGTGCACTCTTAACGCGGTAGCCGATAGAATAGACTTGTTTTCATGTACACACGACGACATATCAAACTACACATTTCCAGTATAAGCTAGGTCTCATTGTGCAAAAAGCCTATACAATGCGAGGTTAGCTATAACTGGAATTGTATAGCTTGATTAATACTTTATCCAAAATATTTGCGATGCTTCCATTGTTTGTCCGACAACCGATGGTATTTGTGGTCATCGATTTATTCAACGCATTTATTATAATACGCGCCACGAAAGATGAGACTTGACGAGCTCAGTAGTGGTGAGCTTGCGCAGGTAAATCGTGTACGAAATAGTTACCCATAATGTGTATATTACGAGTATCTATTCCTGAATAGATATACACATTATGGGGAACTAAGCAGTGGCGGATTTACCAACAGGCTGAGTAGGCTGGAGCCTAGGGCGGCAGATTTTAGGGGCGGCAAAGAATGTTGTAAGTAGTAGGTATTAAGGCGCCGCCTTACTAGTAGTACATAATTCGAGCTGTTATGAGCTCAGAAATACAGATAGGTACCCAAAAACTATTTCTTGTGCAATCTTAACATCGTTGGGTTATAATTATTATCTAGAAATTGAACATTATTGTAGAGGTTGGAAGGGGTGGCAAAATTTGAATAGGTAGCCTACTGGCGGCAAATGTGTAAATCCGCCACTGGAACTAAGACTTTTAATCTAAACATATGGAATAAAGTTTAAGATAAAAAAGTCAAGTCTCATAATTCATGGCGCGTATTGTACTGTGGACTTCACTATTCTACTTGCTATCTCGTCATAAATTGGGATTCCGTAATCTTTTCAGCACTGCTTGTAGTAAAATTCCCTATTGCAACTAGCAAGTACTATGAGTAGTCCACATAATTTTTGTCTAACGTGAGAAGGGAGTGAATGATATCGTGACGGTTGACAAGGGAGAATGAACGAAGGAAATGTATTGCACCGACGCCAAGTAACATGGAACAAGGGAGGAAGATGATAATAATCTGAATCTTAGTTAATTGGTAATACAGACTCCGTCACAATATTAATTATATTCCTATAGCATTTCCACCAAAATAGTTATCCCTACATTATTCAATCTATACAGGGTTAAATTAAATTCATGGGCATTATTTTAAGGCGCCATTATACTCATCATTATGAACAACTTTTACTATGGGACCAAACATGAAATCGCGAAAAAAAAATCAGCTGTTCCCTACATTTTGACGAGTTATGCGAACATAAATGTAGGGAACAGCAGATTTTTTTTTCACGTTTTCGGGTTTCGTCCCATAGTAAAAGTTGATCATAATGACGATTACAACGACCTCTTAAAAGGATGCCCATTAATTCAATTTCACCCTGTATATAAAATTCAAAGTCCTGACTGACTGATATATCAACGCACAGCCTAAACCACTGGTCCTAGAGGCATGGAATTTGGAGGGTGAGTTCTTTGTGAAGAGTAGGTATCCACTAAGAAAAGGTTTTCGAAATTCCACCCCTAAGAGGGTGAGGGTGAAATTACACGCGGACGAAGTCGCGGGCAGAAGCTAGTCATTAACATAGCATCAAAGCTTCGTCTAACCTGACCAAAAAATAAAGTCAGTCAGACCGAATTTCGGCCATGGCGACCAAGCGGAGACTATCAATCGGCGCGGAAGACATTATAGTGCACAAGTGTGTGTGCAGACACAGGTCCTCACTCTCATAGTCCGATGGGACGGCAATCCGACACGATCGGAGAGAGACCGAGCTACGGGGGTGTCAGACTGCCAACTTCCAAACTCCGGGCTGTTACTAAGTAATTCCTAATGGAAAAACCTAATAACACTTTGCCCGACCCGGGAATCGAATGAAAGATCATCATCATCTGCCTAGCCTTTTCCCAACCATGTTAGAGTCGGCTTCCAGTCTAACCGGATACAGCTAACTACCAGTACTACCAGCCAACTACATAGAGCGACTGCCTATCTGACCTCCACAACCCAGTTACTGGATAATACGATACCCCTTGGTAAGACTGGTTGTCAGACTTTCGAGCTTTTTGACGACCCGTAACGACTGTCAAAGATCTACGAATGACAGCCGGGGCCAACGCAACGGCTTAACGTTATTTCCGAGACACGGAGGGGTCTTGGTATCTATAGATGGTCCACGGATTAACCGCGGCAAGCATAGCTTAACCTGATCGATCGACCCGTGCGACTGTTATTTCATAGCCACAAGCCAATGGTAAATAAAAGATAAACACCATATCTTTAAAAAAATGCCAAATGATTCTGATTATCGTATTACAAGAGTGTAATTACGATAACACAATTTATAAAAACCCCTACGAAGTGGCATACTTCAGCAGTGACTAATTTCCTCGTGAACATGAAAATATTAGTGGTAGCTGCGGCCTTAGTAGCGTGTTAGTATTCATCTTTTATATTAACTTATATTCAACAATCATTATCTAGAAGTACCTATCTATAACATCGCAATAACTTTATTTTAATATGAAGTGATATATCTATAGATGTATTCCATTAAAGAGAAAATAGTTCAATATTTTTGGTAAGGTTTCCCGCCGCGTCTGTGAATTTGGACCACAGTTTGGACCATCGGAGTAATTGCGTATCACACTATCATTAGAAATGGGTTTTATTTTGACAATTCAACAGCATTGTTGAACAGAATTTTTTTACAGATTAGCAATATCCTTTATAAAATGATTGAAATTGATAGTCTGTTAAGCAATTTGGGTGTTGTTCAAAGAAATGTTCAAAAATTTGAATTCCGAGAAATAATGTGAAAAATAATTTCATTATTTCTTAGCAACTAAGCTAAAAAAAATGTGTTTTCGGGCTTGGGTGACGATCAATACCCCCATCGCCGGCTGAAGAAACTTTTCAATTGAACGGTTGATTTAGAATGGTATTCACCGCTTCGAAGTTTCGCTACATCGAGTCAATGAATTTAAATTGTTCTGTTCATTAGATTGCGATATTCTTCTTTCTTCGGCGGTGTAAAATTATGTTTTTGATTTAATTTCAAGTGTGCTCCGGCAACGCTCTTCCCACCGTCCCGGGAGACAATAGCCACTATGTGGAGGGGGAGAGCCGGTACATCTGGATGCCTGATAGTGAAGGTACACCTGTCCTCGTGGACCTTCACGAGCCAGTCGATGAAACTTTGCTGAACTCTAGAAACGGAGCCAACAACGCCTACTGGTTGTTCACCAGGTAATCTGTGATATTCACTAAAATGTTTTACTTACTTACTTACAGTTTCTCCATGTCCTTTACTTGCAGACTATAAACCGCCTTATAAATGTAAAAATAACCACTATAATAATTTACCATTACTAAATTGTATTAAATATTTTCAGGAGAAACCCCAACAGTGCCAATGTTATTGTCAACGGCAATGCCAACTCAATTCGGTCATCCAACTACAATGGCGCCCGACCTTTGAAAGTTATCGTCCACGGATGGAACAACAACGGCAACACAGCTATGAACCCTCTCATCACATCTGCATTCCTCGCAGTCCAGGACTGTAACGTCATTGTAGTTGACTGGCGTGCTCTGGCTAACTCTGCCTACAACACTGCTGCCGCCGGTGTCCCCGGTGTAGGCCAGCATCTCGGAAACTTCGTCAACTGGCTCCTCAACACCGGCGGTGGTAACTGGAACCAGGTGCACTTTGTTGGCTTCAGTTTGGGTGCTCATGTTGTCGGAAGAGCTGGGCGTCAGGTTGGTGGCCGTCCTGCCCGTATTACTGGTGAGTATGATTTGAAGGTATTTATTGTATAACAGACAACACAAATTATATAGTCTGATTGTCTGTAACGATAAATTACTTTAAAGTCAATTAATAAACCTACTTGATTATAGGTCTCGACCCTGCGGGGCCTGGCTGGGGTAACAACGCCAATGCGTTGAGCAGTAACGCTGGTCAATATGTCGAAGCCATCCACACCGATGGTAACCTCCTCGGTATCATGAACCGAGTTGGTAACGCCGACTTCTACCCCAACGGTGGTAAGAACCCTCAGCCTGGTTGCTGGATCAGTACCTGCTCTCACGGTCGTGCGACTGAGCTGTTCGCCTCCACCGTCCGCAACAACCACTTGACTGGAAGACAATGCCCTAATATTTGGGAAGCTGAACTTGGAACTTGCTCGGGGGCTTCCCTCCGAATGGGAAATGCCATCATCAACAAGCGCGGGTGAGTTCCTTAAAACACATGCATCTGAAATCTTTAGTTAAGTGAGCTTTCATTCCACCTGGTTCTAGGAATTGACAGCTCACTTCAAGCTCCCTTCACTTAAGTTGTTACGGTACAATAGATCAGCTGTTTTCTCTGTATTGCACTTGCATATCTTGAGTTTTTCTTGGGGCCCTGTAATTCTAGGGTCCATCAAATTATGTAATGTGATGATGGACTGACATTTTTATAGATACACATACACACACTATATGCTTTAATATAAATTTAAATTAACTGACAGGATCAAATTTAATTAATCATAAGTAAACCCCGAAATAAATCAGGATAAGCACAAGAGAATAATTATGATGATGAGTTATTAACTGGGTTATTGTTTTTACAGAAACGGTATTTTCGCACTCAGGACTGGATCAAGCTGGCCTTTTTAAACTACGGGCTATAAGACAAATTGATGCTGTAAACTAACTGCGATTGAAATCTGAATATTTTGTACAAGTTTATAATGATTCTGATCATCTGGTTAAAATTATTAAATTGCTCTTAAACTAATAAAACCTATATTTTTTTCCTAAACGTATTCTACATTATAAGTGTATTTACATCTACATAGAAAAATTTACGAATTAATTACGCAACTCAACTACATAGGTGTACAATATACATAACATAATCAGCCTATAATGTCCCCACTGCTGGGACACAGGCCTCCTCTCAGGACAGGGGACATAGGTGTGATTTACGGCATTTCACACATGTGATATATTCTTATAGGTATATAAAAAACGACTAAATGCGAGTCGGACTTGGACACGACCGGTTCAGTACACCTTTGGTACGGAAACTATAAAGTAACTTTTTTAGAAAACAGCTCTATAGTCTGTTTCCCTGGTCATGAGTTTCAAAATAACAAAAACAAATCAGGAAGTATCACACTGAGTATTATCCAATATGCAATGTAAGTGTCTATTGTTTGTCCTACAACCGATGGCTGTCATCGATTTATTCAACGCATTTATTACTGTGGACTTCGCTATTCTACTTGCTTTCTCGTCATAAATTGGGATTCCGTAGCCTTTTCGGCACTGTTTGCAGTAAAATTCCCTAGCAAGCACTAAGTATGAGTTTTCCACATATTAATGTGAGTGCAAACATTACCTACTTTATGGCACTATGTTGGATCCTATTTTATTTTTAATCAAATTAAAGGTACATTACTCGTTGATCTTGAAGATTTGATCTCTGTACAGCTTTTGTTATTTTTACGCCCTTTACCGACAAACGACCATACTTCAATAAAACGAACTGAAGATTAAGCTAGAACACAGATGTGGCACAGAGTTGTCATCGTTTTTGCCTATTTTATTACCTCTCTGAGGAGTATAATAGATTTAATTCCTCTAGGAGTCATGTACGAGTACCTACATCATAAATTATATTTATTTTGTAATAAATAAATGATGCGCTCTGTCTGTTGACCTAGCTTTCATCAGTTCGTTTATTGAGCACGGGTGCTAGCTACTACCAGATACTTTCTGAAGGTCTGATGATGACTAGGTAAGTACTAATCGGTTCTCAGCAACGGAAACAGTTAGGATAACCTAGCTTTGAGATATAAATAAAAAAATTAAAAAGTTTTGGTTTTGTTTTAGTGTTGCCATTTGCCATGCTCCAATAAGTACAAAATGTTTCCACCTACAAAAAATTTAAAAACCATAAAAACAAAAATCATCATCTATGTTGAGGTTGGCTTCCACTCTAACCGGATGCAGCTGAATACCAGTATTTTTCATGGAGCGGCTGCCTATCTTACCTCCTGACAGATCATATGTTTCTGTTAACGGCTGAAGTTCCTGATCTTGTAATTCTGAGTTTGCTGGTTTCATAACTGCCTGAAAAATAATCGATATTCCCACGGGATCGACACTTATGCGGGTAAACCGTGGGGCGCAGCTAGTCTATATATATAAAATTCAAAGACCTGACTGACTGATATATCAACGCACAGCCTAAACCGCTGGTGCTAGAGACATGGAATTTGGAGGGTGTGTTCTTTGTAAAGAGTAAGTATCCATTAAGAAAAGGTTTTCGAAATTCCACCCCTAAGAGGGTAAGGGTGTAATTTCACGCGGACGAAGTCGCGGGCAGAAGCTAGTCGTTAACACAGCATCAAAGCTTCGTCTAACCTAACCTGACCAAAAAATAAAGTCCGCCAGACCGAATTTCGGCCATGGCGACCGAGCGGAGACTATCAATCGGCGCGGAAGACATTATAGTGCACAAATGTGTGTGCAGACACAGGTCCTCACTCTCATAGTCCGATGGGACGGCAATCCGACACGATCGGAGAGAGACCGAGTTACGGGGGTATCAGACTGCCAACTTCCAAACTCCGAACTGTTACTAAGTAATTCCCGATGGAGAACCCCAATAACACTTTGCGCGACCTGGGAATCGAATGAAAGATCATCATCATCTGCCTAGCCTTTTCCCAACCATGTTAGGGTCGGCTTCCAGTCTAACCGGATGCAGCTGACTACCAGTATTTTACATGGAGCGACTGCCTATCTGACCTCCACAACCCAGTTACTGGATAATACGATACCCCTTGGTAAGACTGGTTGTCAGGCTTTTGACGACCCGTAACGACTATCAAAGATCTACGAATGACAGCCGGGACCAACGCAACGGCTTAACGTGATTGCCGAGGCACGGAGGGGTCTTGGTATCTAAAGATAGTCCACGGACCAACCGCGGCGAGCATAGCTTAACGTGATCGATCGACCAGTGCGACTGTTATTTCTTAGCCACAAGCCAATGGTAAATGAAAGATAAGCTACATACTTATCTTTAAAAAATTCCCAATGATTCTGCTTATCGTATTACAAGAGTGCAATTACGATAACACAATTTATAAAAACCCCTTCGAAGTGGTATACTTCAGCTTGACTAATTTCCTCGTGAACATGAAAATATTAGTGGTAGCTGCGGCCTTAGTAGCGTGTTAGTATTCATCTTTTATATTAACTTATATTCAACAATCATTATCTAGAAGTACCTATCTATAACATCGCAATAACGCGACTTCGTACGCGGATCCTGTTGCTTTTGCCAGCGACAACGGGGTCGTCAAAATCGAAGATCTGAAACGTCTGATGTCGAATTGTATGAGCCCGGCGACTGGAAAACAACGGGATGCGCGAGATGATTCGAGACGTTCCAGATCTTTCATGTTTGTAAGTCAACAGGAAATGCCCATTAGACTAAATAACTTTTGCTAAGACGTCGTTCCTATATATGTTATAGTGTCGTTGGGCTTTGGAGTTCCAGAACAGGTGTTCCAGATCTTCAAATTTATTCTCACAGCAGAAAATACTCTTCACGTGGAATAATTCTTGCTATGGCGCTATTTTTATATCTCTTATACTTTAGCTGGTCTGTTGCGGTTCTGCATCAGGTGTTCCATTTTCGAAAATAAATTATAGCCTTTATGTTGCCCAGACTTAATACCTATACAACAAAAAAACTTTTCTTCTTTGTTACTGGAGCGTTGTATCTGCCCCGATGTCCAGTAGCGGGTCGTTTATCAGCATCAATCACAAATTTATAACTGTTGCTTTGTCCAGGGGGGATAGATTCTAATGCAGATTTAAAACTGTGTACTCAGGGATTTACTTCATGCAACATACTTTGAAGCAGTGAAATCAGACTATTGTTCAATTGCGGAAAGTTTAGGTTTCTAATATTTGCCTGATCTTGATAATTGGATACGAAATATATTTGGAGAAACTTGGGGTCATTTTCAGGCAATAATGAACCAATAAGGTGGTAAACTTGGCCTTGCATTTTGAATGTTGGCATAAATGGGCCTTCTGAAATCTAAAAATAAAAGTTTCGCAACAAAAGATGTCATTTGAAAGGCATTATTGTACGAACGGATTTTGTCCAAGAAATGTTTTGACTGTGGATGGTCATCGATTAGCAGTGATCTTAATATTTCTGGATGATCTTGTAATATTTCAATATGTACTTTCTCACCTGAGCAACATATACCGTTTGTTTCTTTTTGCCATTTAACAGCTTCACAAAAAGTACAATTTTGAACCATACCTCCGATGGCAATCATAGGAGTATACGTAAATGCACTCCGTTCCTTATCAACCCAAGGAAGGTCGCCATGCCCTACGGCAATATCTTGAGACACATCCGATTCTTCAGATGATATCGACATTCTGTTCAGAGAATGTCGAAGTCGATCAGAATTCAAACGTTCATTGCGCTCTTCTTCTGTCTCTTCATGCCGTACTCCAGCAATTCTTTCACTCTCACTTTCTAACTGATAATGAATATTTTGTTGTGTGCGTGTTCGGGACAATGTATGATGATCTCGATCAGCAGTTAGTCGCGCATCACGTTCATCACTCGTCTCAAAAGACCTGTTACTAGATGTGCGAATACGCTGAAAACTCAAGCGTGATTCTGTATCGGCAAACGTTTCCGATTCGCGAGACAATGCATGTCGCTCACGATCAGCGGACAGTCGCGCATCACTTTCCGCACTTGTCTCTAGAAACCTAGAAGCAGATGCGTTGATACGCTGAGAACTCTAGCGTAATTCTCTATCCGTGAACGTCTCCGACTCGCGAGACAATGCGTGACGTTCACGATCAGCGGTCAGTCGCGCATCACGTTCCCCACTTTTCTCTAGAGACCTAGAAGTCGATGCGTAGATACGCTTGGAACTCAAGCGCAAGTCGCTATCCGTGAACGTCTCCGACTCGCGAGACAATGCGTGACGTTCACGATCAGCGGTCAGTCACGCATCATATTCTTCACTGATCTCTAGAGACCTGGATGTAGATGCGTAAATACGCTGAGAACGCAGGCGTCCTTCGCGATCCAAAGAGGTTTCCACGGAGCGAGTTGCAGCCTGATGTTCTCGAACAGCATCAAATCTCTCCTGACGCTCTTCGGTAGATTCTTGGGATCTTATGATCATCAATCTTTTAGCTCCTTTGGAACATTGGGAAAGATTTGACGTCTTTCTAGGCATGGTTATAGTTTTATTGTGAAGATATCTGATCAATTAAAATCTAAGTGACTGCCCCCCTGCGTTACCGGGTTGGCTACCGAGACACGAAGATAAATGGAAAAGGAAATTAAACACTCAAATAACATAAGCCCGAAGGCATATTTATTCGATAAAATAAAAAAAATAAATGGGAGTTTTGGCCAGTAGAGTCAAATTTTCAATGATATACCATCTTCATCGAAAATCAGTCCGAAACTGTTACCGCCTTCACCGCGTGGAGGCACTCCCAGCTTATGTTATTTTATAATTTTACAGTGAAATTAGTGATAGCTTTGATTTCCACATCAGATGTTTCTGATCTTCGATTTTTTTAAGTCAACAGAAAATGCCCATCAGACCGAACAACTTTTGCTAAGACGTCATTCCTAAATGTGTTATGGTGCAGCTGGGCTCTTGGAGTTCCACATCAGGTGTTCCAGATCTTCAAATTTATTCTCTCAGCAGAAAATACTCATCACATGGAACAATTTTTGCTATGGTACCATTTTTGTATCTCTTATAGTTTAGCGGGTCTGTTGCGGTTCTGCATCAGTTGTTCAAGTTTCCAAGATATATTATAGCCTATATGTTGCCCAGACATAATACCTATACAACAAAAAAAAATCATTCAAATCCGTCCAGCAGTTCCGAAGATTAGCGTTTACAAACAAACAGACACACAGACAAACAGAAATAATTTTTTTTTTGGATTCGTGCCCTATTACTGTTTCTAAACCCCCAGCAATTATTATTTTTTTAATATATTCAATGTACAGACACAGTTTTTTTACTGTTTTATTATATGTAATAGATTGGAAACCGCACGAAAGGTCTATCTCTTTTTCCAACTCCTCCCAATGAGAGGGATGACAACAACTGTATCAGAGTGCTTGACAAGTACCCTCGTTTTGAAATTTGGTTGCAGTCGGGTTTTTTTTTATTTTTAAATTATTTTGGCCTGCCTAATGGTACTAGAGCCAAATATCTAAAAATTATGGAAAAAGAGCAAAAAGTTACATAAAATCATGATTTTTAAACCCTGCTACTAACATGATTTCTTTTTTTCCAGAAATGGTCTTTACGCCCTCGGGACGGGAGCAAATTGGCCTTTCTAAACTACGAACTTCACTTTATAAAATTCATGCAGAAGCCAAATTGTGACAATAGTATTTATCTTTTTATGTTTTTTATTGTCTTTATATCATACACACATAACATCAAGCTTGCATTCCCCGAAGGATAAGGCAGAGGTGTGCCTATAGTACACCCACAACAACATAATATTAAACCATTTTACAAAGTTTATTAAATAATAGTCTTAATGAATTATTGTTTATCTTTTCATTTAAAAATACCTTTGTAGTAGGTACGTGAATGCATATCGGTCGCAAAACCGGGTTTTGAATTTATGGTTTTTCAAATAAGTATTGCTTACAACAGTGTTTCTCTCAAGCATATCATTTCAGGAATAGATCAAGAATATAAATAACCTTTTCATCTATGATCGAGACACTAGTTTCAACTTTTTGACTAACTGACCGACTATTTAATTTTGACAATTCAAAAGTGCCTGTAATGGTTTAATTGAAATAAATGCTTTGAGTTTGAGTTTGACACAAGTGCAGTACCTACACAAAAAGCTCACCCCTCTCTCGAAGTCTCGACTGAGCAGAACTATTACGATTATTCAGGCAACCCTTGAACTGTTTTAAATAAGTAGCAGATAAACTTTATTATATCTATAGATAGTTTAAGATGGCAAACTAATATATTTCTGGTTTCAACATTTGGTGCGACACTGGCTTTCACAAACAATTTACATTGTGTTTGAAATCATCCATAGGATAAAAAAACACCAAATCTAAGCGTATTTAGTTTCGATTTTTCAAAACTCAAACTCAACTCAAAGCATTTATTTCAATTAAACCAATTACAGGCACTTTTGAATTATCAAGGGGTCGGTCAGTCAGAAAGATGAAGCTAGTTGTCCATTCCAAAGCGTAGGTACCTATGGAGAAGAACGGGCAAGAAACTCCATGGACACTCTTTTAACCGGTCAAGGACCACGGTCCACCGATCGGCGAACAAACAATAGAAAATCAATTGTGTCTCATTAGCGGAGCTTGACAGATTAAATCAAAATAATATAGTTACAAAGTCTTGGTTACATCATTCATGTTAAAATTTATACATGTGAGTACGATGCAGAACGTTAAAAGAGTCCATAATGAAAAGATAAAAAACAACAATTCAAATATTAAATAAAATAAAATAAGCCATGGCAGCAAAGAGATGACCAGTCCCTACTGACGGCGCCCGTTCACGAACATGATGCATGTATTAGCACCATTCAGCTCAACCATTTTGAAGGGAGCTAAATGATCCAACACATGCGCCACCATCAGAGAGACATTTGAGTGAGCATGACATACTCTCAGCCGCCAGGGCACATTCAAGTCAATGAAAGACGTACCCAGTAAATGGTAGCTTTATAGTATGTACATAGTGCTCACACATGTGCTATGCAATTATACAATACTAGGAGATTGAATTTATACAATGCAAAGATAGACTTACAATCTTCAGCAGCTCCAACAGTATTTTCAAGTGTTAATCAATTAGTTGTGGTTGTGGAGCAGGACCAGCATTGAGCCAGGCATTTTTATCAGCGATGTAATCCCCTAACTTATAATATGCCTGCCTGCATAGTGTGCGTTTAATACAAGACTTGAATTTTGTCTCATTCAGTTGAAGAATGTGGGGAGGTATTTTGTTATAACATTTTAAACAGTACCCCATAAAAGATGAGTCTACTTTAGCTAGTCTGAAACCCGGTTGAACTAATAGGTCCCTATTTCTAGTACTATAATTATGTCTCTCACCTCTTTTACTAAAAAGATGTAAATTTTTCCTTATATACATGATGTTTTCGTAGATATATTGACAAGGTACCGTCATGATGTTAATTTCCTTAAACCGTTCCCTTAGAGAATCGCGCCTGCGGAGATTATATATGGCTCTGATAGCTCTTTTCTGCAGAATAAAAATAGAATTGATGTCTGCAGCCCGTCCCCAAAGCAAAATACCGTAAGACATGATACTATGGAAGTAGAAAATTAGAACAGATTTTTGACAATTTAGAAAAAAAAAAAAAAAAAAGTAACTAAAATAGACCAGTCTCGCGGTATCTACATCAGTAAATTGACGGATTTTTCTCACAGCATAAGCTGCTGAACTTAGCCGTCCTGCAAGAGATGTTAAATGCGGATCCCATTGTAGCCTTGAGTCGAGCGTGATCAATAGGAAAACAGTTCTATCGACGAATTCTAATTTCTCTTGATTCAATATTATCTCACAATCACTACCTTTGACATTTGGTAAGGAAAATCTTATGCACTTAATTTTTTTCCCATTTAATACTAAATTATTAGCAGTGAACCAATTTTGGACCTGCAGTAGGGCGTTATTTACGTCATCAAAATTTGTAGCACGTCTATTTACCTTAAAAATTAAGGAAGTGTCATCAGCAAATAACACCATTTGTGGTGGATTTTTTAATAAATGGAGTAGATCATTTATATACACTAAAAAGAGGAAAGGACCCAAAATCGAGCCCTGTGGCACACCCATTTTTACAGTTAAACCATGTGAATTGACACCATTTATTTGAACTTGCTGTTGTCTATCATTTAAATAAGAACTAACTAAACTGAGCGCAAGTTTTCCAAGTCCGTAATGCTCAAGTTTCAAAAGCAAGGTTTCGTGATCGACGCAATCAAATGCTTTGGAGTGGTCACAAAAGATTCCTATGGCGTCTTGGGCCTCTTCCCACGCGTTAAAAATGTGTTTTAATAAGGTTACACCGGCGTCGGTCGTACATCCTTTGGTAAAACCATACTGTTGATCGTGAAGGATTTTATTCGTGTTAAAATGATTGAGCATTTGATTAAGCATTATCTTTTCAAACACCTTGCTGAAAACCGGCAACACGGATACGGGTCTATAATTCTTAGTGTCTTTACTGTCCCCGGATTTGTAAAGTGGTATTACCTTACTGTATTTCATTAAATCGGGGAAGACTCCTTGATCAACACACAAATTAAATACTAAGGCTAAGTAAGGCGCAATAGACTCAATTATGGAGGTGCACACTTTAATGGACATTCCCCAAAGATCTTCGGTCAATTTGATCTTAATTTGCTTAAAAGCTTTTATTACTACTGCGGGGTTAATATGTTTAAATTGAAATTCAACCGGGCAGGCTTGCACGTTCGCTCGTAATAAATCAATTGATACGTCGGGTGAGGAATTTAAGGCTTCCGTCGTTTTCGATGGTATATTAGTAAAGAAATTTACAAATTCTTGAGCTACTTCTAAGTTAGAGCTTATGGCACCACGTGAAGTCTCCAACGTGTAATCAGTGTTTCGTTTTTTAACCGACTTTAAAAAAGGAGGTTCTGTATTCGACCCGTATGTATGTATGTATGTATGTATGTTTGTATGTCCGCGATTATCTCAAAAACTACTGAACCGATTTTGATAATTCTTTCATTAGTGTGATCTACATACTTTCAGGAAGGTTTTAGTATATAATACATTAGGTAATTATTCTTATGTACGAAGTTATATGCATAAATGTACTGCATCTCCGACATTTCTATGCGAATTTTAATGATTCTTCGAGTCGTGTCTTCAAAGCACTAGTGTTAATTGAATTTGTGTGGGGTAGGTACAACTAAAAAGTGAAAAATAAAAACTTTTTTACAAAAAAAACAACCGACTTCAAAAAAAAACACTGCAAAGTGAAAAATAACTTTAATTTCGGAAGTCGGTGTCAAAAAACGAAAATGCGGAACCAACGACACCGACTTCCGAACTTAAAGTTATTTTTCACTTTGCAGTGTTTTTTTTTTTGAAGTCGGTTGTTTTTTTTGTAAAAAAGTTTTTTTATTCCTACTAGTTTCGTTATTTATAATTTTCCAAACTATTTTTATTTTATTTTCTGCTGATTTGATTTTGTTGCTAATGTACAGGGCTTTGGCTATTCTGCAAGTATTTCTAAAAATTTTGGAATATGCAGCAACATACTTGCTGAAAGTATCAGTATTGATGTAAGGCTTAAGACAGTTCGAACAGTCTTTCCCTACTTATCGTAATACCTCTAGTTGCCCAGTCACTAAAAATAAAATTAGGACAAATGTTTTTTGTTTTCTTTTCAAAAGTTTTATTGAACTGAGTCTGCACTACTGAAAAGAAATCCTCGTACAATTTATTTGCATCATCCATATTATCATGGCCCAGATCATTTAACTTATTATTTAGAGTAATACTGAATCTTTTTAGTTTACCCGTCGTTATTGGTCTAAATTGTATTTGCACTTTTTGCAAAGGTATTTTAAACTTAAAAGTTACCGTTTGTCCACTATGATCAGACGGCAGATAATATACGATGGCTTTATCTAAATAATCACAATCGCAAAAGACATTATCGATACAAGTAGCAGAAGTTGGAGTTACTCTAGTCGGTTCTGTAAAAACATTAGATAAATTGAACGATTTGAAAAGGCTTAATAATCTACTGCTATATAAATTATTTTCCAAAATATTAATATTAAAATCACCACAAATAATTGCGGCTTTG
The DNA here is from genome assembly GCA_945859645.1 of Amphipoea oculea. Lineage (NCBI taxonomy): Eukaryota > Metazoa > Arthropoda > Insecta > Lepidoptera > Noctuidae > Amphipoea > Amphipoea oculea. Next base: position 17,909,236 of record OX243862.1, read on the forward strand.
TTATTGGATGCCGGTTTTGCTAGGGCATCTTCCATTATTGACTCAAATACAGAAAAGTTCTGATAATTAGGGGGTCTGTAAACGCACACTACAACATGCTTATCTAGCTCAACACAAGACAGTTCGATGCAATGTTCAATTGATAAATCCACTATGTCATTTCGTTGCTTGCATTTTAAACAATTTTTATCAAGATTAAAGAACCTCCGCATAGATTTACGATTAAAACAACTGCCCACACTATAGTTCTCATAATTGATTAACATTTGGTAATCCTTTAACCAATGTTCAGTAAAACAAACAATGTCAAACTTTGTTTTTTCTAAAAACATTTCAATTTCTAATAATTTGGAGGAAATGCCTTGAATATTTTGATGAAATAATCGATGTTCCTAGAAGGCCAATATTCTAAGTCTGTTTGTAGGAACATCGTCGACTTTTACTCGACACAGGCCGCCATGACAACCTTTTATGCTTTTATGCATGTTACGCTATGCACGCTACTGAAAATGTATAAGTAGCTTAATATGTACCCGTGCGTACATATGTATCTTATGTGGAAATTGGTTTTGGCATATCATTATTCAATCATTTATTATGTCAGATAAGTTAACTTCTCTATCGCAAAATTTCCTGCAGTCTCTGCAATTATTACTAAACAAATCTGCTGCAATTATTAAGTACTTTATCGCTTTGTTTTTCAATCGTATTAACGAGATAATTTAATGATGGATGGCCCCACGAGTCTATGGCTACGCAGCTATTGTGAACATGATAGGAGATTATTTTGACCACAATTTTTATTGATCTTATGAAGTTTCGCCTTTATGCAAAATTAAACAAATAATAGTACATTGTTCATGGAGGGGACAAAGTGACCGATTACTAACGAGGGTGTAGTTTGAGGCCCAAGGCTCTGCCGAGGGCTTTAATATATTCGAGTGGGAATCGCACTTTCTTCCGAGTGATACGTAGTGCTTTATTGGTATAAAGCACTACCTACGAAGAAAATATTGTTTTTCAAAGTGAAGTTTTTAAATTAAAATTGTTACAGTTATTAAAATTCAATGTAACACTTTTGCCAAGGAGCTTAATATTGGTTTGAATGATCACCAAAAGTATGTGGCCAATATAATTTTGCGCTTGGTGGACTATCGGCTTCAGCATCCTCGAAAACTACGAAAACGACACCCATGATGACAAAAATGAGTAAATATTTGCAACCGCTATTTCGGGTTTTCATTTTGACCTCACTCACTTTAGCACCCTCGAAAACCCTGAAAACGACACCCATGAGTCAAAATTTTCTCTCTATCTAAAAAATAGCGAGAAAGAGAATTGCATGGAGGGGGCATAAAAATTCCGGGTGTTGATGGGGCTGTTTCGCTTCTGTAGCGCTTCAGGGATGTTTGCTGAAGCTCGTGTCGATTGCTTCTACGCTACGATGCGAAAAAGATGCGCCTCCCTGGTGCGCCGGGTGCGGGCCAGCCCCAACATTATATTGCGGTGTATCGCGAGCAGACTGGACTGCTTATGTGTGAATCGCTGCTGCAAACTTTCCACATCGGTGTTGAGCTTGTAGCAGGGATTTGCATAAATCAATATTGCAGTGTTAGGTTAAGTGTGTAGGTTAAATTTACTAACGTAGTTGTTAAGAAATATAGTTACTAACATTTTTTTTAGGGTCCTTGGTACTTGTTTTTAAATATAAATAAATAACCCTTTTTATGACGTGATGATTTGTACTAGTTTACTTCTACCGCAATTCGCGCTAACGAAAAAAAGCCTCATAATCAACCTTTATGCACATAATTTTCCCACAACCGAACCTAAGGTTTCTCTCATAATCTACCACGTGCGTCCAATCCGAGTTGGAATAGGTAAAAAAATGTCTTGTGATTTATTTTCTCCTCTACGGTTTTTAGAATAGTAGTGATAAAATACATGACAGAAAGCTTCGTACCTACGTAACTACATATCATATTATAGATACATATCATAGTAGATGATTAATTACTTCGATATTTGTCTATAGCTACCACCCAAGGCATTGGGTGTCGGAAAACGACACCATAGGAAATAAGGGTAACAAGATCAACTCACAAAGTTGACCTTTATTTTTCTTTCTTTGACGTTGATACGACGAATTACGATTTTTTTTTTCATTCCATCTGTGGTTTTAGAAAATATTCTACTTATAAAACTTTTTTACAAAAAAAAAACAACCGACTTCAAAAAAAACACTACAAAGTGATAAATAACTTTAATTTCGGAAGTCGGTGACGTTGGTTCCGCATTTTCGTTTTTTGACACCGACTTCCGAAATTAAATTTATTTATCACTTTGTAGTGTTTTTTTTGAAGTCGGTTGTTTTTTTTTTTTTTGTAAAAAAGTTTTTATTTTTCACTTTTTAGTTGTACCTACCCCACAAAAAAGTAAACAAAAAAATCGTTAATGTGGACAATGTAGATAAATTTTTACATTTTTGTTGATTTTTCAAAAATCGCTTGTCCGATTTCGATAAAATTTTCATGGGACCATTTGGGAACTATACCCTTTCTAACAAAAAAAGAATTTTTAAATCGGTTGGCAAGCGACGGAGTTATGCGCGAACAAACATAAAAAAAAAAAAAAAAACATGCAAACATTCGAATTGAGAACCTCCTCCTTTTTTAGAAGTCGGTTAAAAAACAAACTCACTTTGTCATAATTATATTAAATATCAATCAACCTGTCAATTATCCTATCGCAGACGTCAAAAAACATTATCGTATCTATTCAATGAACATTTTACACAGGATCTGATGATGATTAGGTAAGATTAAAACGCTTACACACATATAAATACTATTTCGTCTTCACCTGATTTAATTCTACTGCAAGTCATGAAGTTTCTGGTAGTGTTGGCTGGTTTGGTTGCATGTAAGTTTATTTATATGACATTTTATGTAAATATAGCAATTAAACGTAAGGGTATATTAATTATTCCCAAAAGCTTGAGAAAGATTTGAGATTTAAAAAAAAAAAACCATCTAAATCTTGCATCATTAGACACTTGTAAATAATCACACTAATATTATAAAGGCGAAAGTTTGTGTGTGTGTGTGTTATATATGTTTGTTCCTTCTTCACGCTCAAACGGCTGGACCAATTTTGATAAAATTTTGTGTGGAGGTAGCTGATAGCCTGGATTAACATGTAGGCTACCTTTTATCCCGATATTCCCACGGGATCGACATTTATGCGGGTAAAACCGCGGGGCGCAGCTAGTTATTAATACAGGGTGTCCCTGGAAGTATGGATCAAATCGAATAGGGGCGTGGGCAAGGTCATTTCCAAACTTTTTAACCCTGAGAATGTCAGTGAATTTTTTTACGGTTCAAAAGTTATGACTGATTTTAATTTTTTTTTCAATCACTTCGCTTAGTGCTCAAAGAAAATAATCATAAAAAAATACTATCAGGGCTATCTAAAAAAATAAATTAATAGCCCAGATAGTTTTCACGAATTCGATCTTTCTTCGCTTTCTTTTTAGTATTTTTTTTTAGTTTTTTTTAAGTTTTTTTTTTTTTTTGCTAAAACGTTTAGGAATGACCTTGCCCACGTCCCTATTCGATTTGATCCATACTTCCAGGGACACCCTGTATAACCAGACTGTTAGCAAAAGTAACAATTACTCATTCAGTATTTACTTCGCTTTTCAAATATCTTTCTAAATCACACTGAAGGAAAATCTAATCCAGAATTCATGATTTATTTCCCTCCTGATCAGAAGGTCTAAGTAGCAAAATGTCCAACAGCGCGAAATGCCTAATGAGCAGTAAGTCTAATTAGCAAAATGTCCATGTAGCAAAACGTCCAACTATCAAATGGTCTGTATAGCAGAACGTCTATTTAGCAAAAAGTCATTTTTAAAATGTGTACACTCATGATAGAAAGTAAAAGTCATTTGTAAATTAGAGTAAATTTATTTGTTAAAAAAAATATCAGGGTTAAAAACCTTATAGCCTCATAATTATTAGGATATTAGGCGCACAAATTCCCCTGCATTTATTCACCTAATATCCTTTTGATTTGGCCAAGATTTGTCAAAAATTCAAAGGGGCTAACTTTTTGGCCCTCAGGCTTTTGCAGCTTTCTTTTGTATTTGGCATTAAACATTATATCGATCTTTCTTCTTTTATTTCCTTCAAATAACATATTTGTATATATAAGTATTTGCGATCTTGCCAAAGTGCTTCTCTTCTAAGAGCTTTGAGGAATAGTAGCAGGGTTGGCTTTGATTTTATATTCGTGTTTAGCCGCCTGTGCCACCCCTTTTTTTTTGGTGGGTTATCATCAAATAACTTCTCCCGCTCTGGGCGGAGCGAGAGAGCGTGTCAGACTTTTACTGGCTAAAACCCACCCGTGTTTCTTCAGTTGCCTGTGCCAGGGTGGCCCCTGGCACAGGCAACTGAAGGAACGGTATCTCTTTCGAACAACCCGCGACCCCGGCAGGCTTCGGTCCTGGTAGACCCCGTCAGTTAGTGCTGACATCTCTTTGAGGCGCGCGTGGAACACAACGCGCCGTCGACCCGGGCCTGGTCCTTACTGGACGGCGAGCTGCCCATTGCTCGCCGTCCGCAAGCCCGCGCCTACGGTGGCCGGGAATCGGCTATAGATTCCCGACGCCCAGGGCGTCTCCTGCGGCGACTAGGGGCGCGAGGGCGCCAAGATTGCCTCTCCCTCACGCGCTCCGCCTCCTCCTTCGCGAGCATTACTGCTTCCCAGAAGGAGGCAACGGCTTCCCATGTACTCTCGCTCCGTACCACGGCCTGGATCAGGGCCGGACGCGAGAGATCGCCGCCGTGAGGACGCGGCGGTGCTCTGCCCAAGCTGGACAGGCCTCCACCGTATGCTCCACTGTGTCCTCCGGGCGATCCACACAATGGTGACACCCGGGCGTTTCCTCTCGCCTTATTCGAAACAGGAACCTCCCGAAGCAGCCATGTCCGGTGAGGACCTGCGTCAGGCGGAAGGTGAGGACGCCGTGACGCCTCTCCAGCCACTCCTCAAAGAGGGGACTTATCGCCGCAATAGGTATGGACAAAATAACACAGCTCGTTTAATCTGTATTATTATTACATCATCACAGCTCGTTTCATCGGTATATATTTTTCGTTATTTTTTTTTATTTTTGTCGGGCGCTGGGGGCACGACAACTGATATAAAGTCCGGCGGTTAAAAGGTTAAAAAGATATTATATACGCTACGAGTACATAGACCAAAGAGTCTGTATGTACATATTATAATACCGTGTCCGTTTCCTTCCCGATGCAATTTGTGTGTTGAATTTTCTGCCTGAGTATCCAGACATTTTGAGAATCTGACTTTTTGCTAAATAGACGTTCTGCTATACAGACCATTTGATAGTTGGACGTTTTGCTACATGGACATTTTGCTAATTAGACTTACTGCTCATTAGGCATTTCGCGCTGTTGGACATTTTGCTACTTAGACCTTCTGATCAGGAGGGATTTATTTTTAGTATGCGCTGGTAGCGCCCTCCCCGTTGTTCCCGGGGATAACAGCCACTATGTGGAAGGTGAAAGTCGCTACATCTGGATGCCTGATGGCGATGGCGTACCTCATTTAGTGGACCTGGAAGAACCCGCGGATGAGGAAGTTCTGAGCAGAAATGGCGCCAACAACCAGTACTGGCTTTTCACCAGGTATTTATTGTTATATTTTCTCTTCTAAAGTTTGATAATCTTATATTTTCACGTAATTATTGAAAGAAATTGGCTACTACATCATACGTGCAACAAGTTGGACTATTTTTAATCAAAGGGAAAATTCTCCTGAAGACTAAGCATTACATACTGGTATGTACCATGGCAAGCATTTACCGTTGATTAAAACAATATTATAAAAGTTCCTCAAATGTAGAGTTGTCATTCTTAATTTGTATTTGGGTATAGCCACGCGACAAGTGTGAGTTGTGATGGTAAATTCCCGAGAATATTCTCCCATGAATATTCTTTTGGAGGAGAATATACGAGAATTTAAAGTTTGGATGACCCTGTTGTATTGATCTATATTTATAGTAATAAATCTGAGTGCATCTGAACGTTTTGCGTACTTACCACAGCTTAAATTCTCAGTAAATTCTGAGCGAGAATATTCTAGAGAATAAATATCCAAGAACATTCTCATCAATTCTCACAAATTCTTTTAAATTCTCTCGAAAATATTAAATTAAAAATCGTTAAATTAGGATTTGTACATTAAAACAAACTTAATAATCAAAAAAAGAAACAGAAAAAATATTGAATTTGATTTGATTTTTTTTTTGAAGTGAAAGCTTCTTTAGCGGCGTTGCACACTTTTTTGTAATGGGTAAAAAATGTTAAACTCGTGTCAGGACATCGCGTCAGGACACGTGACCGTCAGGAGAGATTCCCCCCCCCCCTCTCTTTCTACGGCGGCGCCAACCGAAGTGAACCAAGTGACACACGACAATGGATGGATGGATGGAGTGGAAGTGGAAGTGGAAGTGGAAGTCGAAGTGGAAGTCGAAGTGGAAGTCGAAGTGGAAGTTGAAGTGGAAGTCGAAGTGGAAGTCGGAATTGAAGTCGAAGTGGTAGTCGAAGTGGAAGTGGAAGTCGAAGTGGAAGTCGAAGTGGAAGTGGAAGTCGAAGTGGAAGTCGAAGTGGAAGTGGAAGTGGAAGTGGACGTGGACGTGGAAGTGGACGTGGACGTGGACGTGGACGTGGACATACTGCTGTGTATTCGTAACATTCGTGTATATAAAGTGTTTAAAATATGGAAATTGAACAAAGTGCATCTATTAATGAAAAAAGGGACGCAGAAATAGTGAAAAAAAATGAGTTATATTAATTCAATTAATAATTGATTTATTTCAACGTTAATATTCAAGTTTTCACTTCTGCCGGCACTCCCGGAGTGCAACCCGTCTTTTTTTTTATTTTGAATTTTTTTTTTTTAGAAAAAAAATTCTGTAATATAATAGGCTTCTAATCGGTTCACCTTTTACACCCTGATTTTGTCCAGACGGTAAAAAAGTGACCTGGTAGGTATATTAAAAGAAAAATATCAATCACGATTTCTTTATATATTGCAGATATTCCCGATCGGAGTAATTCTCCATGAGAGAATATTCTTTTGATCCATCACTAAGTGTGAGGTCCTAAAGTCCTAATGATCATCATCATCATCATCATCAGCCTATAGCAGTCCACTGCTGGACATAAGCCTCTCCTATTGCACGCCATTCAACTCGATTTTCGGCAACTCTAATCCAGCTGCTACCAGTCATCCTAGTGATGGCCTGATGATGTCCTAATGATGTTTAACTAATATTAAATTGATTAAAGGTCATAAAAATAATTATGAACAGAATCAATGCTACTACAATAATATTATTTCTTTTACAGGCAGAACCCCACCAGTCATCAAATTATCGTTAATGGTAATGCTAACTCTATCAGGAACTCGAACTACCGGGCCAATCGGGGCTTAAAGGTTATCGTTCATGGATGGAACAGCAATGGAAACTCCGGGATGAACCCTCAAATCACATCTGCTTTCCTCGCAGTTCAGGATGTAAATGTCATCGTTGTTGACTGGCGCGCTCTAGCTAACTCCAACTACATAACTGCTACCAACGGTGTTCCCGGCGTTGGTCAGTTCCTCGGCAACTTCCTCGTGTGGCTCATCAACACCGGCGGTGGTAACTGGAACAACGTCCACTTGGTCGGCTTCAGTTTGGGTGCTCACGTCGTTGGCAACGCTGGACGTCAGGCAGGCAGACGTCCCGCTCGTGTTACAGGTAACTTATTTAAACTGTACATCCATTATTGTTGTTGTTATTATCCAACAAATATATTATTGCTATGGAAATGCGTCAATAGATGAGTAATCACAAATTGTATTTTCCAGGTTTGGACCCCGCCGGACCCAACTGGGGCGGAAACCGCAATGCTTTGAACGGCAACGACGGCCAATATGTTGAAGCTATACACACTGATGGTGGTCTCCTCGGTATCTTCGACCGAATTGCTAACGGTGACTTCTACCCCAATGGAGGCAGGAATCCTCAGCCTGGTTGCTGGATCAGTACCTGCTCTCACGGCAGGGCGCCCGAGCTCTTCGCGTCCAGTGTCCGCACCAACCACTTTGTCGGCAGATCATGCACCAACACCCAACAAGCCCAGAATAATCAGTGCACTGGCGGTACATTCAACATGGGTAACGGCGTCGTTTCAAAACGAGGGTAAGTAATTCGATAACTTGATTTAAACTCAACATTTTATTAATCTATATAAATAAAAACAAAAGGCCTGACTGACTGACTGACTGACTGACTGACTGACTGACTCATCAACGCCCAGCCCAAACCCTTAGACCTAGAAAGCTGAAATTTTACACAGTGGTTCCCGTTATAATGTAGACAAGGAATAACGAAGGATTTTTCGAAATTCCACCCCTAAGAGAGTCAAATAGGGGATGAAAGTTTGTATGAAAGTCCCTCAGTTTTAAAGTTACGATCTTCAAATTTTGTTTTTAGGCTGGCGATTGAAAATTAATTTATTTGTGTCTCAGCGTTTTTGATAATTCCACCCCCAAAGGGCTAAAAAGGGGGATGAAGTTGTGTATGAAAGTCCGTCAGATTAAAAGTTAGGATGTTCAAATTTTGTGTTTAGGCTGACGATTGAAAATTAATTTATACGTGTCTCAGCGTTTTTGATAATTTCACCCCCAAAGGGGGATGAACGACCTGACTGAGATATCAACGGACAGCCTAAACCGCTGGTCCTAGGGACATGAATTTTGGAGGGTGTGTTCTTTGTTAAGAGTAGGTATCCAGTAAGAAGAGGTTTTTAGAAATTCAACCTTTAAAGGGGTGAAAAGGGGGGATTAAGTTTGTATGAAAAATCTTATTCCTTGAGTTAATAACCGTGAAACTTTGCACGAATACCTATCTAAGTAAAAAACGAAGTTTGGCATTTTTCGTTTTTCTAAACTACCCCCTAAAGAGGTATTGGGGGTGTCAAAATTTGTATGGAAGAATTTTAACGCGCGATCCGAGTAACTCGAAACTCAGTATTTATACTAAGGACTAAAAATAAAGAATAACGTGTGTCAGGGTTTTTCGAAAATTTACCCCTAACTGTGTGAAAAGGGGTGGTTAATTTTACAGGGAGGATTTTACTGCGTGACTTGATTAGCTTGAAAATTGGCATAAATAATCTTTGAGTCGAGTTATGAACACATTTTAAACGATTTTTTATAATTCGACCCATCTAGGGGTGAAAAGCGGGAATACTGTTTATATGAAAAATCTTATTCACTTGGTTAATAAACTTGAAACTTGGCACGAATATTAATCTAAGTAAATTATGAAGTTTGGCATTTTTTGTTTTTATAAACTACCTCCTAAAGGGGGGTTGGGGTAGTCAAAATTTGTATGGAAAACTTGTAACGCGTGGTCCGATTACCTTGAAACTCAGTATTTATATTTAAGACCAAAAACAAAGAATAACGTGTATCAGGGTTCCCCCAAAAACTTTCCCCTAACGGGGTAAAAAGGGGTAGTTAATTATACAGGGAAGGATTTTAATGTGTGGCTTGATTAACTCAACAAGTCGTATACTTAAATAATCTTTGAGTCAAATAATGAACACATCCCAAACGATTTTACGAAATTCCACCCCTGTGGGGACGAAAAGCGGGGATACAGTTTATTTGAAAAATCTGATTCCTTTGATCTATGAACTAAAAAATTGGCCCGAATAATTATTTATCTAAATAAATGATAAAGATCATACCTATATAAATTTTCGAAATTTTTAGTGGAAAGTACGAATTTCACGCGGACGAAGTCGCGGGCAGAAGCTAGTAATATTATATAAGGACTTGTAGATCCTTCTTCGTAAGGTGGTAATATTGATCTGCAAAGTTTCGAGTATTGGATTGGTTACTTTGTTCTAGTACACTAACGCGCCACAGAGAACAGCTTCCCTTAATTTTCATCTTGTGGAGGCAAGGAAACGATGCCTTCTTTGGTGTATACTGAAACACGATATACACGTACATATGTAACCAATTTTATTTTGATTTAAAAGAGTGTCCGTGGAGTTTCTTGCCCGTTCTTCTCCAAAGATAGCTAAATAAAGCCCTCCAGGCCGTATTTTGGCCACGGCGGCCAGTCTCAACGGAGACTAGCCTTCGGCGCGGGAGATATTATAGAGCACAAGTGTGCGCGCAGACACAGGTGCACTCCCTATTCCCTCACTCTCATAGTCCGATGGGACGGCAATTCGACATGACCGGAGAGAGATCAGGCGCAGGACCAACAGGTTAACGTACTTTCCGAGGCACGGGGGTATCACACCGCCAACTTCCAAACTCCGGGCTGTTACTAAGAAATTTCTAATGAAAAAACTCAATAACACTTTGCCCGACCCGGGAATCGAACCCAGGACCATACACTCAGCAGTCGCGCTTGCGACCACGATACCAACGGGGCAGTTCAAATAGGTAGCTACTACGCTTTGGAATGGGCAACTAGCTTCATATTTCTGACTGACCGACCCCTTGACAATTCAAAAGTGCCTGTAATGGGTTATTTGAAATAAATGTTCTGAGTTTGAGTTTTACGAGCTTATGTTACGCTTTTATAATTTTGTGTAAGGCCAGAAATATTGATATATTCTACTTATATTCGTCTCTTTTTTATTACAGAAATGGTATCTTCGGTCTCAGGACTGGCGCCAACTGGCCCTTCTAAAGAACACGATGATCACTATGAAGTATTATAACGATTAAAACTGTATTTATTGACATTGCGTTGTTTTGTTTCGAATTACCCTTGTGATGTCCAGTGGTGAACCAGTTTGACATGTCTATTTAAAATAGAATGCCTACTACTCCGACAAGAAAATAGACAGTATAAACAAATATTAATGGACTTAAAAAATATACGTGTTTTCAGTACGAATATTTCTGTATTTTTTATAAACTTGTTTGCTGCGCAACTAGCATAATTTTGCGACAGAGCCATATATACAACATCTCGACATCAATCGTTGGGCACGGGAAGTCCCAGACACGACACCCGTCTACTCGAAGGATCCTCCCTTTTCTATGGAGGATGACTTAACTTCACACCCTTTTTCTCATACCTCTATAATAATAATAGCAAATTTTAACAAACTAATTTAATCACTCAACATAATATTATTAAGGACTTCTTGTAGACAAGCTTTTGGTTCCGAGCCTCGATGAGAACTTACTTCAGTCCAAACCTCATGTTTTTCGGTAACTGTCAAATCAAATACTTTTAATCTTCATGAATACACCGATACAAAAATCATTTGAGGCAAATCACATACTTTAAAATATTTAGAAATCTTATTATTCATTGGAAATCATGACAGTTTACTAAAGGCTTATGGACGTTAATAGCATAGTTTCTATACTTTATCGAGGAACTCGTGGCTAAATTCGAAGGCGATTTGATAAGCGACCATGACTTTAAGGTTGAATAAAAACTTTTTTCATAGTTCATTTTTGTTTCATAATAAGGAACTCCTTAGAAAGCTATTGCCGTTCTTTTTTTCAAATTTGGCGCGAAAATAATCTTTTTAGAAACAAAAAGTCGACAGGCGACTTCTAAGTATGATCTGAAAATGGAGAAATCCGAGTTTCGAGTGATAATTAACCGTATAGTTCGGTAACGCCCCCGATTGGACCTGAACACACGAACCTCCGCCGGGTCCCATCGGTCCCAAGAATGACGCATGTCGACACCCTCAATTGATTATATAAATATTAATTATGTTACTCATCAAATCTAATGAATATGCGTTAATTAAGAGAGTTGGATAAAAAGCTCATAAATATGTTAACGCCATTAAATCTTTCATATTTAGCGCGCAAGTTTATTATTTTATCTTTATAAAATCCAAGTATGTAAATGTGATAATCGCCATTTTGTTAACAGTGGTGGTCGAGGCTAAAAAACATCAAACTTGGGAATTTTGAACATCTACACTCCACTATAGGGGCAGGGAATAATACATAATTTAATTATTTGACGAATTCATCCATTGTTCAAGTTAAATAAGCAGTGGTAATGAAGGGGATGACTACCGAGATGACGACTAATAGAGAAATATGGAAGAACTAGCTGCGCCCCGCGGTTTCACCCGCATAACTTTCGATCCCGTGGGAATTTCGAGATAAAAAGTAGAATATATTTTAATCTAGGATGTCAGCTGCCTCCATACTAAATTTTATCAAAATTGGTCCAGCCGTTTGAGCGTGAAAAAGTAATGAACATATAAACACACACACACACTCACAAACTTTTGCCTTTATAATATTAGTGTGAAAAGACATGTTGCGGCGAACCCAAATATATTCGGATAAGGACAGGAGAATAATGATGACTCTTTGATGAAAATTTGTAAATATTTGCAACCGGTATTTCGGGTTTTAATTTTGACCTCACTATCGGCTTAAGAGCCCTCGAAAACCCTGAAAACGACACCCATGATAATAAATTTCAAAATTTTCTCTCTATCTAAAAAATAGTGAGAAAGAGAATTGCATAGAGGGGGCATAACCCTTTTTTGTGACGTGACGATTTCTACTAGCTTACTCCTACCGCAATTCGTGCTAACGAAAAAACCTTATCATCAACCTTTATGCACATAATTTTCCCACAACCGAACCTTAGGTTTCTCTCATAATCTACCACGTGCGTCCAATCCGAGTTGGAATAGGTAAAAAAAGTCTTGTGATTTATTTGCTCCTCTACCGTTTTTAGAACAGTAGTGATAAAATACATGACACAAAGCTTCGTACCTACGTAACTAGTACATATCATGTTATAGATACATATCATAGTAGATGATTAATTACATCGATATTTATCTATAGCTACCACCCAAGGCATTGGGTGTCGGAAAACGACACCATAGGAAATAAGGGAAACAAGATCAATTCACAAAGTTGACCTTTATTTTTCTTTCTTTGACGTTGATACGACGAATTACGATTTTTTTTTTCATTCCATCTGTGGTTTTAGAAAATATTCTACTTAAAAAACAAACTCACTTTGTCATAATTATATAAAATATTAATCAACCTATCAATAAGCCTATCGCAGACGTCATAAGACATTATCGTATCTACTCAATGAACATTTTACACAAGATCTAATGATGATTAGGTAAGATTAAAACGCTTACACACATATAAATACTATTTCGTCTTCACCTAATTTAATTCTACTGAAAGTCATGAAGTTTCTGGTAGTGTTGGCTGGTTTGGTTGCATGTAAGTTTATTTACCTGACATTTTATGTAAATATAGGAATTAAGCGTAAGGTTATATTAATTATTCCCAAAAGCTTGAGAAAGATTTGAGAGTATTTACTTTACTTTTCAAATACCTTTCTCAATCACACTGGCAAAAAATCTAATCCAGAATTATTGATTTATTTTTTTAGTGTGCGCTGGTAGCGCCCTCCCCGTTGTTCCCGGGGATAACAGCCACTATGTGGAAGGTGAGAGTCGCTTCATCTGGATGCCTGATGGCGATGGCGTACCTCATTTAGTGGACCTGGAAGAACCCGCGGATGAGGAAGTTCTGAGCAGAAATGGCGCCAACAACCAGTACTGGCTTTACACTAGGTATTTATTGCTATATTTTCTCTTCTATAGTTTGATAATCTTATATTTTCACGTAATTATTGAAAGAAATTGGCTACTACATCATACGTGCAACAAGTTGGACAATTTTTAATCAAAGGGAAAATTCTCCTGAAGACTAAGCATTACATACTGGTATACCTACTGGTATGTACCATGGCAAGCATTTACCGTTGATTAAAACAATATTATCAAAGTTCCTCAAATGTATAGTTGTCAATCTTAATTTTTATTTGGGTATAGCCACGCGACAAGTGTGAGTTGTGATGGTAAATTCCCGAGAATATTCTCCCAAGAATATTCTTTTGGAGGAGAATATACGAGAATTTAAAGTTTGGATGACCCTGTTGTATCGATCTATATTTATAGTAATAGTTCTGAGTGCTTCTGAACGTTTTGCGTACTTACTCCACAGCTTAAATTCTCAGTAAATTCTTCTGAGCGAGAATATTCTAGAGAATATATCCAAGAACATTCTCATAAATTCTCACAAGTTCTTTTAAATTCTCTCGAAAATATTAAATTGAAAATCGTTAAATTAGGATTTCTACATTAAAAAAAAACTTAATGATCTACAAATAATCAGCTTAATTTTTTTATAAAAATAATTATTTTTTTTATAAAAAAATTAAGAAAAACAAAAATAATTGAATTTGATTTGATTTTTTTTTTTGTTTTTTTGATTTTGAATTTTTTTTTTTTGAGAAAAAAATTCTGTAATATAATAGGCTTCTAATCGGTTCACCTTTTACACCCTGATTTTGTCCAGACGGTAAAAAAGTGACCTGGTAGGTATATTAAAAGAAAAATATCAATCACGATTTCTTTATATATTGCAGATATTCCCGATCGGAGTAATTCTCCATGAGAGAATATTCTTTTGATCCATCACTAAGTGTGAGGTCCTAAAGTCCTAATGATCATCATCATCAGCCTATAGCAGTCCACTGCTGGACATAAGCCTCTCCTATTGCACGCCATTCAACTCGATTTTCGGCAACTCTAATCCAGCTGCTTCCAGTCATCCTAATGATGGCCTGATGATGTCCTAATGATGTTTAAGTGATATTAAATTGATTAAAGGGTATAAAAACAATTATGAACAGAATCAATGCAATTCTACTCCTACAATAATATTATTTCTTTTACAGGCAGAACCCCACCAATCCTCAAATTATCGTTAATGGTAATGCTAACTCTATCTGGAACTCGAACTACCGTGCCAATCGTGGCTTAAAGGTTATCGTCCATGGATGGAACAGCAATGGAAACTCTGGGATGAACCCTCAAATCACATCTGCTTTCCTCGCAGTTCAGGATGTAAATGTCATCGTTGTTGACTGGCGCGCTCTAGCTAACTCCAACTACCTAACTGCTGCCAACGGTGTTCCCGGCGTTGGTCAGTTCCTCGGCAACTTCCTCGTGTGGCTCATCAACACCGCTGGTGGTAACTGGAACAACGTCCACTTGGTCGGCTTCAGTTTGGGTGCTCACGTCGTTGGCAACGCTGGACGTCAGACAGGCAGTCGTCCCGCTCGTATTACAGGTAACTTATTTAAACCGTACATCCTCACAAATACATTATTGCTATGGAAATGTGTCAATAGATTAGTAATCACAAATTGTATTTTCCAGGTTTGGACCCCGCCGGACCCAACTGGGGCGGAAACCGCAATGCTTTGAACGGCAACGACGGCCAATATGTTGAAGCTATACACACTGATGGTGGTCTCCTCGGTATCTTCGACCGAATTGCTAACGGTGACTTCTACCCCAACGGAGGCAGGAATCCTCAGCCTGGTTGCTGGATCAGTACCTGCTCTCACAGCAGGGCGCCCGAGCTCTTCGCGTCCAGTGTCCGCACCAACCACTTTGTCGGCAGATCATGCTCCAACACCCAACAAGCCCAGAATAATCAGTGCACTGGCGGTACATTCAATATGGGTAACGGCGTCCTTTCAAAACGAGGGTAAGTAATTCGATAACTTTATTTAAACTCAAGTTTTTATGAATAATATTGTATAAGGACTTGTAGATCCTTCTTCGTAAAGTGGTAATATTGGTCTGCAAAGTTTCGAGTATTGAATTGGTTACTTTGTTCTAGTACACTAACGCGCCTCAGAGAACAGGGTGCTTACTCTTGAATTTAATTCCGATAGATCGACATTAGAATTATGACGTTTCGTACTTTTGAGTTCGGTTTAATTAACGAACTCAAAAGTACGAAACGTCACAATTCTAATGTCGATCTATCGGAATTAAATCTGCTTCCCTTAATTTTCATAATTGTAACAGTTTTCTCGGCATTTAAATGTCCAATTTGTATTACATCTTGTGGAGGCAAGGAAACGATGCCTTCTTTGGTGTATACTGAAACACGATATACTCGTACATATGTAACCAATTTTATTTTGATTTAAAAGAGTATCCGTGGAGTTTCTTGCCCGTTCTTCCCCAAAGATAGCTAAATAAAGCCCTCCAGGCCGTATTTTGGTCACGGCGGCCAATCTCAACGGAGACTAGCCTTCGGCGTAGGAGATATTATAGTTCACAAGTGTGCGCAGACACAGGTGCACTCCCTCTTCCCTCACTCTCATAGTCCGATGGGATGGCAATTCGACATGACCGGAGAGAGATCAGGCGCAGGACCAACAGGTTAACGTACTTTCCGAGGCACGGGGGTATCACACCGCCAACTTCCAAACTCCGGGCTGTAACTAAGAAATTCCTAATGAAAAAACTCAATAACACTTTGCCCGACCCGGAAATCGAACCTAGGACCATACACTCAGCAGTCGCGCTTGCGACCACGATACCAACGGGGCAGTTCAAATAGGTAGCTACTACGCTTTGGAATGGGCAACTAGCTTCATATTTCTGACTGACCGACCCCTTGACAATTCAAAAGTGCCTGTAATGGGTTATTTGAAATAAATGTTCTGAGTTTGAGTTTTACGAGCTTATGTTACGCTTTTATAATTTTGTGTAAGGCCAGAAATATTGATGTATTCTACTTATATTCGTCTCTTTTTTATTACAGAAATGGTATCTTCGGTCTCAGGACTGGCGCCAACTGGCCCTTCTAAAGAACACGATGATCACTATGAAGTATTATAACGATTAAAACTGTATTTATTGACATTGCATTGTTTTGTTTCGAATTACCCTTGTGATGTCCAGTGGTGAACCAGTTTGACATGTCTATTTAAAATAGAATGCCTACTACTCCGACAAGAAAATAGACAGTATAAACAAATATTAATGGACTTAAAAAATAAACGTGTTTTCAGTACGAATATTTCTGTATTTTTTATAAACTTTTTTGCTGCGCAACTAGCATCATTTTGCGACAGAGCCATATATACAACATCTCGACAACAATCGTTGCGCTCGGGCAGTCTCAGACACGACACCCGTCTATTCGAAGGATCCTCCCTTTTCTATGGAGGATGATTGAACTTTACACCCTTTTTCTCATACCGAATATGCGTTAAAGAGCTCATAATTATGTTAACGCCATTAAATCTTTCATATTTAGTGCGCAAGTTTATTGTTTTGCCATTATAAAATCCAAGTATGTAAATGTAATAATCGCCATTTTGTTAACAGTGGTGGTCGAGGCTAAAAAACATCATAATTGGGTATTTTGAACATCTACACTCCACTGTAGGGGCAGTGAATAATACATAATTTAATTATTTGACGAATTCATCCATTGTTCAAGTTAAATAAGCAGTGGTAATGAAGGGGATGACTACCGAGATGACGACTAATAGAGAAACATGGAAGAACTAGCTGCACCCCGCGGTTTCACCCGCATAATTTTCGATCCCGTGGGAGGTTCGGGATAAAAAGTAGCCTATATGTTAATCTAGGATGTCAGCTACCTCAATACAAAATTTTATCAAAATTTGTCCAGGCGTTTGAGCGTGAAAAAGTAATAAACATATAAACACACACACAAACTTTCGCCTTTATATAATATCAGTGTGAAAAGACATGTTGCGGCGAACCTGAATATATTGGGATAAGGTCAGGAGCACAGATATAGATATACCTAGATAACGCAAGTATCACGAACTGTATGAAAACTGAGCGTGCCACTTTTTGACTACCTACTATGACGTCACAAGCTCGCGCTCTCTCGCTCACGCTCACCCAGCCAGCAGTATGCAGGACTGAGCGCGAAAGTGGCGGCTTGTGATTTTCGATCGTAAACTGGTGCGATTTTTAGCACGCGAAGTAGGTGCTCTTGCGCTATCTGGGTATATCTACAGTGGTCAGGAGAATGATGATGACTCACTTTGTACACAATTTTATTATTAAAGGTGTCTATGTACCGGTCTGTGACAAGTGTTTAGTACACGATATAGTCTAATGGCCTTTTAAATCTGACTGAACAGATGCTCGTATCAAATGAACGTTACAAAGGCGTTACAGAGCATGTGGTATCTAGGTATATCAGCCATGTGAATCCATCCAGCAACCTAATTGCGTAACATTATCAATCGGAATCTGAATTCTTTTTTCAGCAAATTGATAATCCATTGCTTCATAAGTTCGAAAAATGTGTCTGCTCAACACGTAAATAACGGAATGAATATTGTTGACCTGTCAAAATGAAACCGATTCCGATTGATAATGTGTTACGCAATTAGCCCGCAGTTACTTACTATACCTTCCTACCAGATAGAATTCTACACTGATTGATTAATTTAAGTTATGAACCTACCTGTTTATTGGCATACAAGCCGTTTGCTCGATGGGATGTCCCATCGGCAAAAATCATAAACTTTCATGCAAGCTTTCATTCCCTTTTTAACCCCATTTAGGAGATGAGTTGTCAAAAATGCTTCCCAAGTGCTCACCTTAATTAAATAAGAAACTCTTGTGCATTTAATGCTTCTAGCTAGACCCAGCGTTTGAGACTTCTATCTGTGGAATAAGATTGACGTCTGACAGTTCTATACTCCATTTGTTTAGGTAATTAAATAAAGGTAAACAAAAAAAACATGTGACTTAGTTAACCGACTAAACGTAATATCACTCACTTCACTTGTCATGCTATGTCACAGTTGTATTCTTCAATTTAGCAACATTATTAACGAATTATAACGTTGCTAAATTGAAGAGTACAACTGTGACGTAGCATGACAACTGAATAGACTGGTATTACGTTTAGTTGGATAACCACGGCACGTGGTTTTTTTGTTTACCTTTATTTAATTACCTAAACAAATGGAGTATAGTATGCAAAAACTGTCAAAAAAAAAAATCTCAGAATACGACTTCTTCTTCTTCTTAGCGTGTCGATAGCAATCTAAATGTACTCGGCCCAGAATTCGGCTACTTGTTTGGAGCCATCACTAGCGTCCGTCAGTTCCTGTAACGTGCAGCTGACAGGACACGCAGGGCACGATATGAAAGGAGCCTCCCCGAGCGACGTATCTACAGAACCCCTATACGTCCGGCGCACCCTGGGCAATTAGCGAGTTATCCACGCTGATTGGCTAATCCTTTCACTACGATGGCAATCCAAAGGATACGACTTATTCTAGGTACCTATAAAAGTTTGGTAGAATTCGTCGTAGAAAAGATTTGATAGGTAATGTCGGATAACTTCTTACGTCATGTATCCACTTCAAAATAATTATTTTGATTAAATGTGTTGATTAAAAATGATAGGACGTTAATTTACGTTGTAGGTAGTACCTACGTCATAACAAATCGTGCTATTCGTGAGCAGATAAGATTCTCATTACCTATATAGAATCCATATTCATTTATGAATTCGAAAATGTGTTTGATTGTTATTTTGCTGCTTCAAACAACGAGCAACGGTGATTAAATAATTTACACAAAGTGTAGAATAAATGCGCGTAAATGCGCTAATCGAGGAACTCGGTCAATGACCTGATGATAAATGTTGATGATGATGTGGTGCAAGGAGCCTTTTGGCCTCGTATTGGACATTCTGTTTCATTTTTCTTTTTGTTACTTTTTTTTTAATATAATTTGGTTTTTTTTTACAGTGTTTAGTTTAGTTTGTGGTCTTCCTGTACGAGTCGCAAGAAATACTTTATCTTTCTTTTTTTCGGTAGGTGGATGCGCAGAGAATTGTAAGCCCTTTGGGTATATCTGAATCACAGGCTCGCTGAGTACAGAGATGTGCAGTACGCTAGTTTGAATAAAGTTACTTTCACCAGTATTCTGTGCTTTCACCGAGTCTGTACATCGAGCGAACCTGCGGGCCAGCATGTTCGCCCGGACAGACAATGCCTTGCGCTCCCTCTCCATGTCTACATCATCTCCAAAATTTTCGGTAATCACATGCCCAAGATACTTGAATTGGTATGCTCGATTAAGAGGAATAACATTGAGTAACACTGAAATAAATCAATTATTAATTTAAAAAGCTAACAATCTTAAAATAATAATATGTACAAGTATATAAAAAGGGATAATCCACCACCACCACCAGCACCACCACCACCAGCACCACCACCACCACCACCACCACCACCACCACGAGCACCACCACCACCACCACCACCACCACCATCACCACCAGCACCACCACCACCACCACCATCACCACCACCACCACCACCACCATCACCATCACCATCCCATCCCCATTCCCATCCCCATCCACATCCCCATCACCATCCACATCACCATCACCATCACCATCCATCCATCCATTATCGTGTCTCACTTGGTTCACTTCGGTTGGCGCCGCCGTAGAAAGCGATGGGGGGGGGGGATCTCTCCTGACGGTCACGTGTCCTGACGCGATGCCCTGACGCGAGTTTCACATTTTTTACCCATTACAAAAAGTGTGCAACGCCGCTAAAGAAGTTTACACGTCAAAAAAACACACACATAAGTACAGGGCGCTGTTACGACTGCCACGCTTCTGCAGTGCTTCAATAATATTCGCTGAGTCGCGCACAGACGGCTTTGATGCCAACTGGCGCAAAAATACAGCCTCACTGCTAAGCAGATTTCGTGGGCGCAGTAACAGCATCCTGAAGGTAATAGGTACTTATTAAGACAGCCCAGTGGTGTGAAGCCTAGCCCAGAGGACTAAGTCTCTCTTAGTTATTAGGTACTAACATAGTTTTTAAGTTTATGCTAACAATATAAATGTAATGTAATGGATCAATGGTAGTCTGAATAAATTAATTATTATATACACCGTGTTCTTTACGATATCCATAAACTTCGTCAAAGGCTTCTATAGTTTTTACAAATTAAATCTAATAATGACAAAGGAAGTAGTACTTAAAAAGGCCTCGTTACAAAGATATTTGTAATTTCATTTATACTCTATTTATTATAACATTATAAAAAAGAGGCTCGCAGAAGCAGGAGTACGAAACCTTTTATCTTCAAGTTAAGTTCAAACAATTTTGATAAATAATATATGTGCTTGTTTTGTAAGTAACAATGTATGGCATACAATAAAGCATATTATATCTATCTACTCGTTACGATGCTTGGATAGGTACATGAAATGAAACAATTTTTAGTAACAATCAGTTTATTAAAAACAACTTTTTATAATCCGACAAAATTAAAAAAAAACACGTGCTGCCACAACCTATGAAGGGAATAGGTAACATTTTAGATTTGGTAGAGTTATAGTGGCATGAAAAACGTTCCCGGTACTGCCCGCCCCTACTTTTTTTAGATTTTAAAAATTGACACGACAATATTTTATGTAAAAACTAAATAATATTAAATGAAAGCCTTGTAATTTCAGAAGGTAGATAGGTTAAATAAGTACAATTAAGTGTGACTGTTGTTATTTAAATTGATTATATTTAACTCCACATCAATCTCGACTGTAATAATGTTTGTTGTACTTTTATTACAAAGTGTGCTCCTAAAAGAGCCCTTTTTAACTTCTGTCTAATGCACTAAATGGACTATAGTGAAATTTAATTGAGCATGCAGTAAGAAAAGGTCTTAACTCAGTTTTGACAAGTTGCAGCCCGCCAAATCTTATGAATGAAAATACGTCATGTTGCCAATTCGGATAAAGAGGCATGCATATCGGGCGATTTACGTCAAGGTATTTAGTTTATAATGAAAATCAACAAAAAATAATAATTCATTAATCCTATAATGAAAAATGCTTATTTCCATGGTCTGAAAATCTGGTCGAAGTTTATGTACTTATATCGTTCGGAACACGGTGTATATGTAGCATCTGTTAGGGTTCGAACAACTCGTAAGTCGCAGCCGTTATGACTGGGCCACCTCTGCTCTCACTGGTCAAAATACAGGAAGATTTTTTGATCACCATCCAAATTTTTACAGGCTGTTCTACCCATGAATATGAACAACTTTCACTACAGGACTAACTCTGAAATCACGAAAAAAAAATCATCTTTTTCATACATTTTGGTCAAGTAGGTATTGAACTTTTGTATTAAACAGCAGATTTTTTTTTCGTTATATCAGAGTTACTCCCATAGTGAAATTTGTTCATATTCCCATGAATAAAAAAATTCCAAATCCAATCCAAAATTTTCAATTCCAATTCCAAATTTTTACAGGTTGACCCATGTCAACCTATAAAAATTTGGATGTTGATAAAAAAATCTTCCTGTATACAATAAAATGTTAGTATTAGTTCCTACTAACCTAGTAGGTATTGCAGAAAGAAAGAAAGGCAGACAGGCAGAAAGACAGAACCTCATCATTTCAGCCGAAAGACGTCCACTGCTGGACATAGGCCTCCATAGACAGAACCTACCTTTGTAAAAATCGTAATGTAATAATAATTCAGTGTCTACTTCAATTAAAGCACTACGAATTCGACCTAAATTCACAACTTTGACGACAACCAGTAAGTAGTCTTGCAGCGATAATCATTTAATTTGTAGAAATACAATAACATACCTAATCTGTATATTATGATCTTCTGCGTGTTATAGCCCACGGGTTTCTACATACCTACCTACACCTACTAAGTGCGTACAATCAACGTATTGTAAACACCTGTTTCATTTGTAATCTAATCAATGAACCGATCCAATCAATATACGTACGTATTACTATGAATCAATCAATCATGGAAACTACGTTTTTCTACATAACAACGTGATTATTGACCATGTTAAGGCTACCACACATTAATGCAAGTCGCGCCGCAACGCAACAATTCTCCTCTCTCTCTCTCCACATTTAACTTCCAAACATTTTGTATGGAACTTCGCTCCCTAGAGGCTCAGTTTAAAAACGTGCTAGAATCGTCAGGCGGCCACATCCTGGCCGCAGCGCGTTTATGGACGGATTACTAGCCTCCATTAGCCTTTGAAAGCATCTTTTTAGGGTTCCCTACCTCAAAAGGAAAAAAATGGAGCCCTTATATAAGATAACTTCGTTGTCCGTCTGTAAGTATGTTTGTCAACATCCTTTTTCTCAGGAACGTATGGAGGTATCAAGTTGAAATTAATATCAAATACGTAAATCTGCGGTCCCATGAGCTTAAAAAAAAGTTAACGCAATAAAAAATACGGTAATTTATACGACATATTTTAATACTTGCAAATAAATCAAAACATATAGGGTACTTCCACGGAGTATAGTCTATACCAACCCAACATCTACAGACCTGCCTGAAAGAGGACTTTTGGCCGAAAGGTGTCGTATATCGACGTTTCCGAGGACGGTTACGCGACACCACGCAGCGAAACACGACGCCGACAACGTTACGTGTATATAATAGTCATAGATTTAAGGTTTTTAATATGTATTAGTTTATTATAGCATAAGATTATTTTGTGTATTTTATCTATGGGCCTCAGTTGCCTGATAATAAAATTATTATTATTTTTGGTAAACAAGTTTGTTTCTTAGCTCTTTGGCTAGTTTACGGACCCAAGCCAAGTCAATGTAGCGTGTATGTGGTGTTTTTTTTACGAAGAATTAATGTTATGAGGAGTAGTGATTTCATTTTCGTCAATTTGCATGAACTTTCTAACTATTCTGCAGGTGTTTAAAATTGCGGCTTTCTGGATTGTCATATAAATTGAGTCTTTTAGGTCTAATTGTTTAAGGCTGTGGTGGAGGTGATTGGGTATAACACCCGTGGTGGAGACAACAATGGGTACTATGTAAACTTTTTCCTGCCTCCAGATTATTATTATTATACTCCGTGGGTACTTCCCATTGACCTAGAATCATAAAATTTGGCAAGAAGTAAAGGAAAAAAGTCCGAAAATCGTTCATTTGTTTTATCACATTAAAATAAATGGGACTATAGATTTGCACTTGGAGAATTGACCGTGACGTATATTGTGCGCTAGCCTTTAAGTTTCATGTACCACCTCAGGTGATGGATTTTCTAATGCGATTAATTATAATCTTAAAATCAAAGTCGTCATTAATCATATCATATAATATTTATTATCAAAGCTGTCATTTTGCGCTATCAATCAATAATAAGACCAATACTCACGATTACTTACAAATGCGAATTAGAAATACCGTCTTTGTCACAGTCCCAACTGTAAACCTTATAAAAAGCTTAATAGCGTCAGTTTCAATGGATTTTACCCATGATAAATGCAAATGCGAGGCTAGGATTATTTGTGTCCTTCTGCTAAACAGTCGTCTCGCAGAAGGAGGCTGCGGAAAGAGGGAGGGAGATCTCGTCCACTCACCCGGCCCGCAGCAGGCGCACCGGGCGTCGGCGGAGGGCGGACAACGCGCTGTTCTAGCCCCCCTAAATGGGTCCAGGGGCGACGGACTCGGGGATGTCCGTCGCCCCCCATACACTAGGACCCGAGGTGGAGGCGCGTAGTGTTCCACGCGCGCCCCTCTTAGACGTCGCGGGGGGAGTCAAACACCTCACTCCCCCCCCTGACCTGAGGAGGCCCGCAGTGGCAGGCCGGCACCAGCCGGGGGTTGCGGAAGGATCGTACGTTCCCGCGACCCCTGGCGTAGGTGTGAGATGGAAAACCGGGGTGTTTTTTAGTCAGTAAGAGTCTGACAGACCACGCCGCCCGCCCCAGAGCGGCGGACATCCATGACGATTTTCCACACCGGAAATTAAAAAAAGGGATTATTTGTGTGCTCTTAAACAAAATGTAGGGACAAGGGTATTCATAGTAGGTAATTATTTTTATTCAAAAAAAATTAAACATATTTATACCAACAGAAGCGTAATTTTATATAGATTTAAATTATTAATTAAATAAAAGGGTTGCTATTGAAAAAAAAAAATTATTACGAAAATCTAAACTGGTATCAAAAACGAAAAAAACAATTTTTTGTACTTAGGTATATAAGAAAGTTAATGCCCAGATAACGTTAACTAGAAAAAAAATATTTCTAGCAACTTTTTCGTAAACTGTTGGTCCTCCCAAGGCATGAGCAACGACTCTACATCAGCATGGCATGCTGAGTATCAGAACTTCCTGAGCATTCTGGAATCGACTCTGGCGACCAGGAACTCGCCAAACACGCAGGATTTCTTGAATCGGGATGAAATCCAAAGCGTGACACTGAATATCGGCCCAGAGTAAATGTGCGTTAGCTCCATCCATCACTAACAGTTCTTTATTAGTGATCGATGGTTAGCTCACAATAATCGACGCCCTCGATTTCCGCGTCCTAGAACTGGAAATCTAAGCGGTCAACGATCGTAAAGATTAACTTCATGCAATCTTCTCCTGACGGTTTGATCGCTGATGACCACTTGGTGCTGAGACTGGAGTCTTACGACCAGCTGGCGAGCCAAATTTTGAGGCTGCCTCTTCGCAGCAATTTGCAGAAAGTGGTCTTGTCTGTGAGTAGAGTAGTGATCCTGTATCTTTCTCGGTTACGTTCAGTAACATCACCTTTAGCCCAGTAATGCGCCCACAATCGGCAGATTACGCTTGATTGCGTGTTGACAGCGTCGGCATTTTACGTTGACTGCGTCAAACCGATAACAGACTCAGTAGCAGTAGCTTCAAAGCGCCGCCGCCGTACGCTGCGACCAAATGAAGTTATTACAAAATGCTTTTGATTTTAAGTTTTTAAATTTAGTACAATATTTAATGCAGGTTCAACCAACACTTACAATGTAGCAAGTAATTCTTCTAAATAGTTTTCTTAAATAACTTGATACAGTTGGCATGTTTCCTAAACTTTTTCAGTAGTGTACCCATAGTAAAAGTGCGCAGTGCTGCTACCCCCACCCTATTTCAAGTTAAACAAATATTAACTTTATTTCAATGTTAATTAAGTTGATTTCAGAGTGACTAGCACTATTGAAAAAGTTATAAAAATGTTTGAAGTTGTAGCGTAACTGATCTTTATTGTGGAGGAATTAAAGTTATTTTTCCATTAATTCATATTTGTTTACATGTTTGGCAAATAAATCGCGAACGCAGATTAATATGTAGTGTTGGATACTACTACCCGGCCCAGGAGCGCGGAGGACGCGGTCACTGAAAGGAGGCTGCCGTAGGCGGCGAGTTAGGCTCTCTGGTTCTTGTTTGGTGGTCTATGCTTTTTGACAGCGTTGCTGGTGGAAGCACTATCTGTCAGCCGTTCGGTGTAATCTGGTATCTCGTTATTTCTTTAATTAGTTTAATGATGATTTTGTTCCTCTGATTGTAATTTTACTATGGTTGATAATTCTTTTCATAATTCATGTGATTAGTTATTAGATTATTAAATAATTCTGTTATTTAATTGTGATTTCACTTCTGTCCTAACAGTAGGATATTTTATAGGTCTAAAATAGTTAAATAAGTCATAAAATTTTTAACCGACGAAAAAAGGTGTTCAAGTCGACGCGTATATTTGTTTTTTTTTTTTAAATATGACCACGCATATATTTTTACAGGATAATCCGATTCTGAAAATCCACCCCTAAGGGCAGAAAATTAGAGGTTGATTTATTTTTCACCTACTGAATTTTCACTTATGAACCAATTCTGTTGAAACGTGGTCCACATATGTAGTTCTGATGACACTACCACATAATAAATACCAGGAGTTGGTCTGACGATAGAGATGGAAGACAATCGAGAGAGCTCCTCAATAGTTTAGTTTAGTTTATTTATTCATAAATTATTAAAATTACATGTCATTAACCAAAAATGCAGACAAATACTCAACTTATAATTAAATCAGTTACATGTTACATGTCAATAAACAAAAAGCAGACAAATACATAAATTATAATTCAATCAGTTAAAACCATTCTTTTAGGTCATATAATACCTGGTCGGTTAACCAGCCCAGCAGCCAGCAGCCAGCGTCTACATCGTGTTTGGACTTATTTCATTCATCCAAATGAGAAGATAGCTCTATATTTATGTCTGTAATTTAAATGGTGTACATAATAAAGAGTATTCTATTCTATGACACTATGACTGTCATGGAAGGTCTGATGATGGATTTCCATATCCATCCTCAGACCTCTATTCCATATCTATCAATCAATAACATAGGTATAACTAACACTAAGTAGCTTATTTAAAATTTATTAATAGGCGTATAATGGAAATTTACTCATTTATTTATCATCATAGTTATATAAGTTTTGATTTGAACTACTGAGATAAAACTATTAACACTGTTATCAGTTCGATAGACGATAAAACATTATTATTATTATTATGATCATAACATGATAAATGGATTTAATAACATATAAATACACGTTGGATCAAATAATAAAATAATAGATACAATTACTTTACTAGTTTGGACTAGCTCATGTGTCTCTCTTGAGTAATATGAAGTGCTTGTTACTGTTATCCGTCGCTATAGCAGGTAATTTTAGCCTAAATCCTATTCCTACTAATATTATAAACGCGGAAGTTTGTGAGGATAGATGGACATTTTGTTACTCTTTCAAGCAAAAATTACTGAACGGTTTATGATGAGACTTTAAAGTAATAAAACTTATACATCAAAATAACACTTAGGATACTTATTATCTCGATATTCCCACGGGCTCGACACTTATATGGGTGAAACCGCGGGGCGTTGCTAGTATTCTTATAATTAAATAAAAAATATCTAAAAATTATATCGAAATAATATACAGGGTGGCAGGCACATCGACGCGCATCCTGCTACATAGATTCAGTACAGTCACGAGCATAAGTATGTATACATTTGGCTTTATCCAGAGGCGATTTTCTCCTTTATTTTTAAATGAAATTGTATGTTATTGCGAATAAAGTATTTTCGAGCCCATAGGTTTGTGTAAAGTGTCGTATTTCAACGTTGCATTTGTTATTTCACGAAAAAATCGCAATTGAAAGTTGCCAAGTGTTGACATATTAGTGCTCGTGACTGTACATAATTTCGAACGGTTATTATAAAAAAAAATTACTGTTCCATACACTTTGACCGCGTAGGTATTGCACTTTTCTGTTGAGCTCATAACTAGGTTCAACAGAGTAAAAATAAACATAAAGAAAATAAATGTGTCAATTAGTAAAATATTTTATTTTATATATATAATTTTTTTGGTTGTTTCCGAGCAGTGGGGAACATTCTAGGCTGATTATGATGTACGTGTTATGTTATGTATTTAATTTTAAGACAGCAATTATAATCACTATTCGGTATGTACTTTTTTTAGCTATTGTATTATATTTTTAATTTATAGATTTAGGCGTTTTAAGAAACGAATTTCAGTATTTTGATTTTCTAAACAGTCATTAATTTTAAATAAATTTTATACATTCTCCTTCGAAAAGTAGGCTGATTAATTTGACAGGACTAAACAGAAATGTTTCTTCTGTCCTTTTCTTAATGAAATATAAAGAAAAAGATGCACAGTACTTAAATTTAGTTTAGTTTGTGAACAAGCGAATCGGCACCATTATAAGACTTGATTTTTTTAACATGGGAGAAAACCCAATCTGCCAACTTTTTGACGGAATCTGGAGGTCAAATGAAAGTCAAATGGTTTCATGTGTTTATGTTAAAATAAACTCCATCTTATACTTTTAAGCGGAAAAATAAGATTAAGAAACCTTCAAGCTCGAAATGGTTTTGGAATCAGCTTAGGATACAAGGAGCTCTCTAGTACTCACCTTATGCAATGGTGTTCATAATATTAAGATAAACGATACTGCAAGGTTTTTAAACGCCACAGTCTACCCAAGTTTCTTAATTCTTATTTACACAAGTTTCAGTTGTACCTTACTAATGTGGTATTGGTCTTTAGGAACGAATACGGATAATATCATAAACTGAGTAAATCTACCCGACACGGCAAAAATATAACCATTGAAAAGTTTACCAACAATAAATTGTAATTAATGTTTAATGTTTTATTTCAGCATGTGCTGCAAGCGTCCTCAAAGACCCTATGCAGGGTTACAAGGAAGATGACAGGTACTTCTACTCGTCTGGAGATGGCGACGACAATACCCTGCGCCTTGTTGACACTGAGGAGCCAATAGATTTTGAATTTATTGAACAATTTACCAGAAATCCAGCGAATAACGCATACTGGCTCTTTACTAGGTAAAAAAAACACGTACCTTCTTACAAATTAGTTTTGATTTATGTGAAAAGAGTCCGTTAATAATATTTAGAATACCGAAACAAAAATACTACGTAGGTACAGGCGCCCGGCACATCAAGCTACTACTATCTGTCGAATTTCTTTAATAGATTAAATTTGATCGTTTCGGGTAGCTTGATGTGCTGGCGTCTGTACTTCATTATATGGCAGGGACATCGAGCAATCTGTTTCCATGGATTCAGTACATGATTCTGTTTTTTTTTATATAGGTACCTATTGCTTTTCTATACATTTTGACCGCATAGGCATTTTTCTGTGAAAGCGGTTTTTTTTTTTATAACTAATGAAAAATTTCTACACCAGGGGAGTCTAGAATCATGAGCTGAATTCATGGTTTGCACGTCAATTACATCCCTGACACCCTGAATATGAAATTATTTCGACGGAAAAACGCATTAAGAATAATAATAGATTTTGCATTAATAATAGATTTTTGTAATTGTCCAATTTTCAGGGAAAATCCTACTACAGCTCAATTCATTGTGTTTGGTGATGAAAGCTCCGTAGCAGAGTCAAACTTTGACTTTTCAAAGGTTACCGTATTTCTGGCTCATGGCTGGAATGGTGACGGTGGAAACTCAATGAATACGGATCTGACTGCAGGTAACTTGAATTTATTAAAACAAAACTACTTACTAAATACCGAAACAAAAGCTTGCTATTTGCTTTAGATCAAATTAAAAAAGTACAGGTGAAATTATCAAAAATACTACCCCGACGTAAGCTAGGGTGTATACTATAGTCGACGAATTCGAATTCAAAACTAATTTCGGCAATAGCGACCAATCTCAACAGAGACCAGACTTCGACGCGGGAGACATTATAGTGCACAACACAGGTGCCCTCTCTCTTCCCGCACTCGGGGATCTCTCCCCGAGTGGGGGAAGAAAGGGGGCACCTGACCTCTCGGTCAGGCGCAGGGCCAACGGCTTAACGTGCTTTCCGAGGCACGGGGGTATCACACCGCGAATTTCGAAACTCCAGGCTGTTATTAAGAAATTCCCAAAGGAAAAATCCAATCAACACTTTGCCTGACCCAAGAATCGAACCCGGGACCCCACGTTCACACTCAGTCGCGCTTGCAACCACGAGACCAATGGGACAGAAATGTACTATGTAACATCCTAGTTTAAAGCAATTGAACTGATGTTTCAATGTGGTAGTTCTGGGTCTTTTTCTCTCGTTTTCATCCAAACTACGAACGCACGTAACTACGTATTTGGTGTTTGCAGCGCGACTTGACAGCATGATCTTCGGGTGGTTCACTGAGCTGCATGTCAGTTCAGTGACTCGTTGTTGGCCGGGGAACATGAGACCAATTTAGTGTTGTTACCTTCTTGATTTTACTGTTTTATTTTAAAAAAAATGATAGCACCGTATGCTTGCTACTCGATCTCATTGTTTGATATTTTATAAATCAGTCAGTATATCCGTCCATAACATAAACAAATGATCTCTTTGTTATGTTAACCTTAGTCTGTATTGTAATTCTAACATAGTTTTAAGACTTTTGTAACTAACAATTATTATGGACAAATAATTAGTCTGAAAATAAAAAATAAATGAATATCTCTTGCTGCGACCATGAGAAAAATATACGCCAGTCAGCAAGATGGCAACGAGGCTAGGTAATCACCTACACCCATTTTTTGTAACTCTAAAAAAACATTTACTGAAACTCGTTAAAGAAAACCTCATCTTGTAGATATATGCAGGTACCTATTCTGCCCCCCTGTTATAATTACAGTGAGTCAAAAAAAAAAAATTAAAACGGGATATCGCACTTTTGTTTCAAGATTTTTAATTTGGTGATCTTGATGATTATAGCAGATAACTTAGATATTTAAACGGATAACAAAAGATACATTTGTGTAGATTAATCCTGAATACGAGTATAATTTATTTGTTCAATATTAATAGGTTTTTTCTTTGTAAAAAAGTCATAACACCAGTAACACGACTTACTGTAGGGGGCAGTATTATATCTGTACTTTTATAGTGATAGTATCCAGTAGTGATTTGCGTTTTGTCGAATAATTTAAGATTTCTAATTTTGTTTCAGCTTTTCTCCAAAATGCCGATGTCAACGTTATTGTTCTCGATTGGAGTAGACTAGCCAACAGATCTTACACTACAGCGAAAGGTGGAACTGCTGCAGTCGGCAGAGGACTTGGACAATTTGTGAACTGGCTCGTTTCATTGGGACTGTCCTATGAAAGAATACACTTAGTAGGTTTCAGTCTTGGTGGCCATCTAGTCGGAAACGCTGGCAGGGAAACGGGAGGCATGGTGAAGAGGATTACAGGTAACGATCATTTCTTTAAATTTCGATACCTACATACAACAGACACTTTTATATTTGAAACATTTCATAACAGTATCTTAGGAAATTATACCATTAATGAATTATGCTTCCAGCTTTGGACCCCGCTGGTCCTCTATGGAGCAGAGACAGTAACCGCGTGCAGGCTACTGATGCCCAATACGTCGAAGTAATGCACACAAACACTAGGTTTCTTGGATATACTGACCCTTGCGGTGATGCCGATTTCTACCCCAACGGAGGCTCAGGACAGCCGGGGTGCTACCTAAACTCATGCTCCCATGGTCGTGCCAACGAGTTCATGGCCAGCTCCGTGAAGTATAACAACCTTCTCGCCAATGAATGCGCAACACTTAGGGAAGCTACTCGCGATAGATGCACTGGTAACCATTACCCTATGGGTAACAGCGACCTTTCTAAATCAAGGTAAGATAGAGCTATCACTACTACATAAGTTTAGATTTAATGATGATAAAATAGGAATTACTTAACTACCTTAGCGTTATTATTACCCCCTTACTAATAAACGTTGTATAGCGTCTGTATAGTTACATAACGCTTTGTATTCTTCTTTCGAAAGTCAAATTACTGACGACTGAAAGAGAGAAATCTGTTTGTAACTATCCATCTGATATAATACGTTTATTAGTGAGGGGGTATGTATAGAAATACTATGGAATTTATTTAAATTGTTATCTATACCTAAACGAATAGATCTTTAGGTATTTCAATAAGCATAGATAACAATAAAAACAAAACCACGGTATCCTTACAAATAATACCTAAATTAAGCTGAAGAGTTTGATTGTTTTTTTTTTGTCTGTTTGAACGCGTTAATCTCTGGTAATACTCTGGTTTTGAAAAGTTATTTTAGCATTTGATAGCACAATTCTTGAGGAAGGCTATAGGCATCACGTTAGGACTCCTGGGAGCCGACCAAAAAGAAAAAAGTAATAAAGAACAAAAAAAAACGGGGTGGGTCGGGGAACAGGAAATTTCACGCGGACGAAGTCGCAGGCAGAAGCTAGTCCATGAATATACATGTAGTTGAACTGATTCATCAACATCTGCACCCTAATTGCGTAAAACACTATTACTCTTTTGAATTTGGATCATTTTGAAGCATATTTCTAATCCATTGCTCCATATTTTCGAAAAATGTGTCTGCTCAACAACGGAAATAACGCAATGAATGTTGTTGAACTGTCAAAATGCTACTGTCCATTGTTACTGATAGTGTGTTACGCAATTACCCTGCTGGTTACGATAAAACTAATCACGCGTGGTTTTTAACATTATTGTATTTTTTACAGATCGGGTATATTCAGAGTGAACACACTCAGAAATTACCCATACTAAATGGCATACTTATTTGCTCACACAATCAATACTACTCCAACGTCAACTATCTCCTTTTAACGCTTCGAATACGCGTGAACGTGGATCCACGCAAGACTCAATGGATTTTTTATTGTTCCTGTAATTACGGCATTCAACCGGCTAAAGAATAATGTGAATTCGTTTGTAAAAGAACCATAACACAATAAAATGCTTATTATGAGTATATGTACTCCCTGCTTTTATTTTGTCCCAAAAGCCCTTTATTCGTCTTGAAAATACATAATTATATATACCTACCCCCTTATTCATAAAACTTATCAAACCTATTTTAGTTAAAATGGGGGTTGTCTCTTTCTTACACACAGAAATGACAACGTGACAGATAAAGACAAACGTTCTATAAACCTATTTTAGCTAAAATAGAGATAAAATAGGATTATGAATAAGGGGGCTAGTATTTCCGTTTCCTACATTCTGTCCACTCTGCTATGTTTTATAGTGTGGTTGTGCTTCTTAATTCTTATCCGAAAACATTTGATTAATACTCTTTTTTATTATCAAAATATCTATTTCTTATTTATATCCAATTATATATTTGTAATCTCTTAATTACAGTTGTTATTATCATTTAAACTATAAAAGAGATACTAACATTGATAAAAAAAAAATTATATCCGGTCCAACAGTACTTCCTCTCTAAGAAATAAGGCTGCTCCACATTTATGCAGAATTTTACACCTACTAAGAATGATAACCACCCCACTACCTTTTGGAAGGGGCGACTAGAATCAATTTTATTTTAATGTAATTTTTGACGTTCAAAAGTGCCTTTTAAGTGCCTATTTGAAATAAATGCTTTGACTTTGAGTCTTTACTCTTTAAATATTTTAAGTAACATCAATAAATAAAATAACGATGTTGGAAAACTTATCGAATAGATAGATAGGTATATCTATACTATCTAACCTTTCATTTTTTGACAACTTTACTATCATAACAGACATGGGCACAAAACACATATACTCCTAGCGGAGGACAGGGGAGCCAACATTATAACATAGGAACAATTTGTTGCAATGCGCTTTACTATTTTTAGTAATTTTGTCTATGGGACTTTTGCTTGCGTTCCAGTTTCTTTAGTCGAGTGGTTAGACGTACTACAATTGTGCCAAAGACCGTGTGGTTGTATCGGCATTACGACATGAGTTATCTGTAGTTGAAAATCATAAAAAAAAAAATGGCCGTGATGACACGAGAAAGGTTTTCGTAAAAATATGTCCATAAATTTAGCTGTATATGACTTCTTAAGTTTAATATATCCTAGATTTGATAAAAGACAGCCTGTCTATGCTTTGTATATGGATATGTCAAAGGCCTTTGACTACGTAGATCATGATATACTACAGAGTAAGCTGGAAACGTACGGTGTTAGGGACAACACTTTGGACTTACATCAGTAATAGAACTCAGAATACGAGTAGCGTCAAAATTTGTCCTAATACGAAACATGAAATAAATTATAAGTCCAGGAGCAGAAAAATAAAATATGGAGTTCCACAGGGTAGTGTTTTAGGCCCGCCACTTTTTATTATGTATATCGATGACCTGCCAAAATCTACTACATACACGTTACATGTAAAATAATAATTTATTAATTAATATTGATAAAACTAAATGAATGCAATTTAAACAGAAAACAAAAAACACTTTACATACTCGAATAGAACTGAATGATGAAAAAGTTGAATTGACGACTACAACACTCGGCGTACACATAGATGACAATTTGAAATGGCAAAGTCATATAGAGTTTGTTTGCAAAAAAGTGTCACAGTCATCTTATAGTTTATACATGCTAGCGAAAAAGGTCAATCTTGACACATTACTTGTAGCTTATCACAGTAATGTCGCTTCTAGACTCAGATATGCAATTATATTCTGGGGAAATACTACCAACTGGGATAAAGTTTTTAATTGTCAAAAAAGGTGCGTGCGAGCTATGTGTGGTCTCAATAGAACTGACAGCTGCAAGTAATACTTTAAAAAATTAAAAATACTTACCGTGCCATCTTTATATATTTTTGAAATGGCATTGTTTATTAGACATCATCCGTCACTATTTACATTAGAGCTTAAATCGCGAAATAGAAGTTATTTGTATAATAACCTTACCCGTCAGTATAGAACTACCCTCTTTGGAAAAAGTGTGTTTGCTATGGCCACAAAGATCTACAATAAGATTCCTAATGACATAAAAGAAAGTAACAATTTTCATGTTTTTAAAAATAAATTGTTCCGATTTCTTATAGAAAACTGTTATTACTATGTTGCTGAATTTTTATGGACTGGAATTTTTCAAATGTTTTAAATGTTCACTTGACTATAATGTATTTTTGTTGATTGTCTTGTGTCTGTCATGCATGACTAATAGTAATAATAGCATTTATATTTAATCCAATTGAATTTATATCGAATCATTAGAATTTTATAATCATATTTTCATTACCTATATTATTTAATCATTTGTATGCCTAAATGGCTGATCATGGAATGACCATTGTTAAGTATATAGTTATGTGATGAACACCTGTGTTTAACCCATGTATCACAAATAAACGATTTGATTTGATTTGACGCATCCACAATGCGATATTCGCGTGATGTTATTCTTATCGTAATTCAAAACTTTGGAAAAACAATGGCATATGTCATTCGATTCAGTTTGAATGGGGCTATTTTTAGGTAAATAAAAAAATAGGGTCATCGCTTTAGATTTTGAAATAATATTTTTTTAGTTTTTTATTGGCGTAATGTAACAAACAAATAAAATGAACAATTATTGAAAAAAGTCTAAGCTGTGTAATGTACCCTGGTCTGTCCACTTAGAGAAATAGCCATTAGTTTAACAGCGGTCCATATAATTTATTTGTGTACAAGTCGTGTTTAAAAGGCGAGTGCCCTGTGGTGCGCCGAAAATAAGTTTTCTGGGACATTCGAGACGACGACGTCACGCGGGGGTGAGGGGGGTTCATTAGAGTTTTTCGTTCGCCGTTACTTTCGGGCGCATAGTCCTAAGTAATGAAAAAAATGTAGTCAGCTCTTGGTATATGTAGAAAAAAAAAATAAAAAAAAAACTTTGTATTAAAGATCCCTCATGCTTACCCTACAGGGGAAAATTGTTTTGTATAGCCTCGATCCTGAGTCCCTGTGGTCGTTATAACGGAAAAATTATCTCGTACGTCATAAAGTCCAGACATTATTCACGGTTGCCATTTGTAATAACCGGACGTACTTTGTAATTGTAACACACATATTAGTTTTTCGTTTAAGAATCGGCGCTGCTACACCTGATTTCGTCGGTTCGTACGATAATTTGTCCGTTATAACGACCACAGGGACTCATTAGGCTATAGATTGACTATGCATTTTTGACGATTGAATAAACTATAAGTGACAACCCTACGTGTTTAGGCTATTATGGCTCGCTCGGGGCTCGCTCGGGGCTCGAGTTGGTTTTCTTATTTGTTTTTTCTATGCTCCAGCCTTATAAGTTTAATGCCCGATAAAAAGATCTTTTCTACTTTCACTTTATCGCGATAATTTAAAAATAATCTTGCGTTAAAATATTATAAATATCATTGTAATGTGTGTTGTTTATGGACTAATGGTCTGAAATAAATTTATTATTATTATTGTAACATTAATAATTTGACTAAATTGTGCGACTATTGTCATGAAGTACGTGTTACTGTTATTCGTCGTTATAGCGGGTAAGAGCAAAGTTTCCTATCGCAGAAGCAGAACTAAGCAAAAAACTTACGTTACCATTGCGTTGTTATTTTTTTGGCATATATTTCAAAATTAATTTTTTCTGCTTAAAAACTTTCCATCAAATAAACCTTTTATTTGATGGAAAGTTTTTAAGCAGAAAAAATTTACCTAAGTATACTTCATTGGTTCACAGATACAAACTTTTAATCACACTATATTATATTATATTTAATAAAATATAACAATAGTAATATTATATTATAAGTATATATATAGGTACTTATATATAATATATCACACTATAATCACACTATCACACTAATAGAATAAAGGCGAAAGTTTGTGAGTGTGTGTGTTTATATGTTTATTACTTCTTCACGCTCTAACGGCTGGACCAATTTTGATAAAATTTTGTATGGATGTAGCTGGCACCCTGGATTAACATAAAAGCTACTGTTAAGAAACCGCGGGGCGCAGCTAGTACTAAATAAACTATGGAAATTAACTAACTTGTCGCTGATTAACTGTAATTATACTAATTATGAACAAACTAAAAGATGGTGTTAAAATATTCCTCCGCATCGCTGTCGACTGGTAATGTAGGTACCCAAGAGACTGGCGGCATTGCTACGTTGCACGGTGGTCCAAGCGCCGAGTGGTTCGTCAACTCGTCCTACATGTCTACGGCCCATTTGGGACGACTTGAAGAAAGAAAATCAAAACAAATTTTATTTTGGGCCGTAGGCATGTAGGACTAATTGACGAATCACTCCAAGCTCCGAACAATGGCAGCCATAACTCCGTAACTTTGTGAATAGCGTTATTTTTTTCATGAAAATTGTTTTAAATCCATACTTAATATTATAAATGCGCTTGGTGGATAGTATGCTTATGCCGGGAGCAGCAAACACTGCGCGGGTGACAGATCTCGGCGATAAGCGTAAGTCCAGGGATGTGTGGCCGGCTTTGGGGTTTCATCTCGATGGGTCTCTTGAACGCAAAGAATGTCGCAGTGAGTTTTGCGGTAGACATCAGAAAGAATTCCAGATTTGTCTCGAGAGAACCCTTCGATGTTAATCGAGACTACGTACAGAGCCGGTTTTATAAAGTGGACATTGGATCGTGGTGAAAGGATTAGCCAATCAGCGTGGATAACTCGCTGATTGCCCAAGGTGCGCCGGACGTATAGTGGTTCTGTAGATACGTCGCCGGGGAGGCTCCTTTTACCATCCCACCTGGACATGAGTTACCTTAGGTAACCTGGAATTCTTTAAACAGACTCCGGACCCAGATTGGCCGAAGCAAGGAAAACCTGTTCAGGTGGAGATTTTTAGACGACTCCGCCTTGGAGTGTAAATGTGGTGCTGTTCCACAAACGATGGGACACTTAATATCGTGCCCTGCATGTCCTGTCAGCTGCACGTTACAGGAACTGATGGACGCTAGTGGTGGCGCCAAACAAGTTGCCGAATTCTGGGCCGAGTACATTTAGATTGCTATCGACACGCTAAGAAGAAGAAGACTCAACAACCAACTAAACGAAAAATAAAGCTAAGCTCGTAATCTTAAACATGCGTCGACATTACGCTCATGTTCTTACGGAGAAGTTTCCGAAGACCCCGTAATGAATGGGTCTGAACTAAGTAAAAGTCTGTTTAGTGAGTCCGTATTCGTAAGTTCTCTTGAATTTTTTCGAGTATGACTAAAGGCCTTATAATATTTATTGTTCGACTGCCCCTTCGGGTAGTTTCCCGATAGATAATAGACCATACTATGCCACTTCAACACCATGAATGAGGACTTTGTGGACGGAAACTGGAAGACTGTACCATGGATATTCCTGAATTAAAAGTCTCACGGTTTCTCTCATTTTTTCTATATGTACCTGTGTATATTAATAATGTTGCGTCATCTTAGTTATTTAATATTTTCAAATTTAAATCAGAATAATAACTTGTTTGTACCTACCTACTCTTCTTTTGACCACGGAAAAATATATGAAATATAATGTCATTTATCGTATATTACCAGCATATGCTTCAAGCGTCCTCAAGAACGCTGAGCATGGTTACGAGGAAGGGGACATATACATCTACTTCGCGAAGGGCTATGAAGATATCCCTGATCTTGTCGACGCAGAAGAGTATGCAGATTTAGAATTTATAGAAGAATATACCAGAAATCCAGCCAATAACACATATTGGCTTTATACCAGGTAAAGTTCCATACATTGTTTGATTCAACTTATTTATTTATTAGGCACAAAAAAATGTTACATGCTACAAAATACAGAAAAATACTTAAACTAAGATTTAACAAACATGTAACCCACACCATTGTCCACGTTTTTACTAAAGGTTAAAAGAAGCGCTGAAGACATAAAAAAGAAAAATAAAACAATAGTCGCTGCCACAACAATATTGTTGTGCTTAGCTTTATTTAACTTAAAATATTGCCGGCCGCTGCTCGCATGTATTTGGCCAGTACAGCAATTTTGATTTATCTCGAAGAAGGTTGTCAAAATAATGCTCAAATTTTCAAGCATGTTTGAGAAAAATGGTTTTTCATACCTACTAACTTTGCCGGTTTGCTGGCCGTTGCTCGCGTGTATTTGATCAGTACAGCATTTGCTATTTACTTCAAAGAAGAATGTCAAACAAAATAATGCTCGAACTTCCAAGCATTTTTGAGAAAAATATATACTGATCCTTAATACTTATACGTTTCAGTAAAAAAATGGTGCAACAAAATTTAAACTCGCTCAATTATTTGTTCAATCATTGCGCAATCTTCAATACTAATAGTATTTATGTATATTTATTGGTGCTTATATTTATATATAATCAGTTATATATTATATTCATAGTTTTATAGGTTTCTGCGTATCTTTATATTTAAAATATTTATTCCTTAATTTTCATGATTGCATCTCCCATTGTTTGTCTCTGCATCACCCAAAGGTTGACTGGTAGAAAATGCCTATGGCATTAAGTCCGCCTCTGTACATTTATGTGCTTAAAGTATTAAATAAATAAATAAATACTAACCTGCGGGTCAATTGCGTAACACTTTATCAATCGGAATCGGTTTCATTTTGACAGTTCAACAACATTCATTGCGTTATTTACGTGTTGAGCAGACCAATTTTTCGATCTTATGAAGCAATGGCTTAGCAATTGGCTTCAAAATGATTCAAATTCCGATTGATAGTGTGTTACGCAATTAGGGTTCTGAAACAACAATTAATTTATTAATCATTCATCATCACCCGCCTTTTAAATTGTACAAATCGTAACAATGACAATAAAATTATTTTTTTGTTCAAATTTCAGACTCAATCCTTCTACACATCAAGTCTTAGTGCATAATAATTTCACCTCCATAATAACCTCGAACTTTGACCCCTCAAGAATCACTGTATTCCTGGCTCACGGATTGGTTGGAAACGGCAGAGACGGTTTTAATACAATGCTCACTAATGGTATTATTTTTACTATGAATATATTATACTCTAAGAAATCAGAAATCATTTATTTTGCGAAGAATGTGGGTATACAAAATAAGATGTCGATATTTTAATAAATAATAGTTCCAACACACTCTACCTTACGGCATGCAAAAGTAAAATAAACTTACATCTATTCAAGCTAATAAAATTTAAAATGAAAAAATTACATGTCTTTGGATCATAACAATAATTAACACAAATTACTAACACAAAAAAAAGAAAACAACAATCAATTACTAAAGCTATAAAATAGTAGATTGTTATGCAAGGGTCGAAAGGAATCAATTCCTATACGAGGCATTTAGACGCCCGAGCGCAGCGAGGGCGGCTATAGCCCGAGTAGGAATTGATGACTTTCACCCGTGTTAAACACTCTACTTTTCATTTCGAATATAAGGAAAGTAAAAAGTAGTAGTTTTTCTAAAATATTTAGATATTGATAACAATAACATGCAAAGTTTTTGAATTTCGGTACAGCTTACAGGGTTAGTATCCCGCCAAATAATACTATTGGTCTTTTTTTATTTTAAACATGGAACACACCGCGTCATCGCCGCGGGCTGTCCCGCTTAATAGGTTTTTTTTTTTTAATTCACACTGGCTGTTTATACACTCACAAGACTGCAGCATTTTTCTTAATTTATGTAAAAAATTTCGTAGCTGACTACAGTTCTATTTTTAAAATTCATTCCCACCCTAAAGAGGGAAGTAATTACTACGAGTCTTTCCCGCCCTGTGTGGTGGGAAACAGCGTCTTCCACCCGCTATTTGGATCAAACAAACACTACTTTCCGAGTATGAGAAATGAAAAGGTTTTATCATTCTTTTATTATAGTTACCCATTTTGTATTATTCCATTAAAAGTTATAACAGCGGTTGTGGCTCATGCTCAGCAAAACAATTTGATGAGCTTTTACAATTAGGTACCTGACTCAAAATATAAAAATACTGTATACATGTATGAAGAAAATTAAGTGTACCTAGGTACTTAATTTTTTTATTTTTTTAGCTTTACTGGAAGAGGATGATGTCAACGTTATTGTTCTCGATTGGAGTAAACTAGCCAACAGACCTTACTCTACTGCGAAACGCGGAACTGCTGCAGTTGGCAGAGGCATGGGACAATTTGTGAACTGGCTCGTTACGTCATTTGGATTGCCATACAACAGATGTCATTTAATAGGTTTCAGTCTTGGTGGTCATTTAGTTGGAAATGCTGGCAGGGCAACAGGGGGTCAAGTCGGTAGAGTCACAGGTAAAGAATTGTGATAAGCCCTCACTTTATAAATACCCTATAAAAAGTAACGTATCATTAATTGATTATTCTGTTCCAGGTCTGGACCCTGCTGGTCCTCTTTGGAGATTTGATAACAACCGCTTATCCCCGAGGGATGCTAGATACGTAGAAGTGATCCACACAGATACTCTATTCCTGGGATATTCCCACCGGTTAGGTCACGCTGACTTTTTCCCTAATGGAGGGTCCAACATGCCCGGCTGCTCAGCTGTCGCATTCAATTGTTCCCACTCTCTTGCCGTCGCGTACATGGCTAGTTCCGTGAAATACAACCATCTTTGGGCCAACGAATGCGCAAATATGGCGGAATCTTATAATAACAGATGCAAGGGCAGCCTTAACCCTATGGGCAACAGTGATATTAACAAGACACGGTAAGGACAGAATCATACATATTATTCAGCAAATAACGCTATAAAATAACTAAAATAGACTAACCGAGCTGTATCAACGTCAGTCTTACTTTCCTGATGGCGCAGGTGGCCGAACTGAGCTTCCCCGCTAGGCTTGATATATGTGGGCCCCACTGAAATTGGGTATATGACAAACTACTCTTTCAAGCACCTCTTTATCTAAGACGATGTTGGGTCCTCTAGGACCCAACATCTAAATCAAATGAAATCTATTTCTAAAATTGCATCAATCAAATACAGGCACTTTAAAATTATTATTTGTTTTCAGATGGGGTATATTTAGAGTCAACACAGGAGAGACCTATCCATTCTAAGTAAAGAAAAGACAAATAGGCATGGTGGGATACAATAAATTGGAAACAAGGAGGGACATGGCTCTTGCTACCTATATTTTTAAATTATTACGTGGCAAGACTTCAAACCCAGGTATATTAAAAGAAATAAACCTGTGTGTGCCCGACAATTATGTATGGCGAAGGCGACAGCCGCGGCTATTAGCGGTGCCCAGTAGTAGGACCAATCTACTGAGTAAAGCCCCTATAACGCGTACCTTGCGTATACTCAATGACGTAGCAGACAGCATAGAGATTTTTACTTGTTCTCTGAGTGAGTTCACAAAAACCACGATGTATAAAATATGTTATACGAGTAGTAAATGATGAAACTGTAACTATGGCCACACTATTGAATTAGGAAATTCCTGTCATGATAGTGATGTTGGGTTAATAAATAAATAAATAAATAAATAAATCTTTGGGGCCTAGCGTAAATAATAAATATTATTTACTTAGTCCGCTTCATCATTGAGTATCATTATTGAGTAAATATAACCAGCATCATTATTGAGTATATATATATACAGGGTGTTACGGAAAGGGTATATCAATACAAACGGGTTGAAGAGTGTATCTGGTCTAGAATCTCTGTACAAAATTTCAGCTCAAAAGCAGTAACTTTGAAATTGCTTAATATTTTTTTATTTCGATAGTTTATTAAATTGAAATCAAAACAAACGTGTCACCGCACTACGAGGGTCATTATCCATTATCTGTAGTGGGTCTGTGCGCCTAGTACAGGCACATCACGCCGCCGCGCGCCAGTGCAGCGCCGTGATGTCGAAATAAAAAAATATTAAGCATTTTCAATGTTAATGCTTTTGAGCTGAAATTTTGTACAGAGATTCTAGACCAGATACACTCTTCAACCCGTTTGTATTGATATGCCCTTTCTGTAACACCCTGTATA
Source organism: Amphipoea oculea (assembly GCA_945859645.1). Lineage (NCBI taxonomy): Eukaryota > Metazoa > Arthropoda > Insecta > Lepidoptera > Noctuidae > Amphipoea > Amphipoea oculea. The sequence goes on from OX243862.1 coordinate 17,952,417, forward strand.
GTAATATAACCATGCCATCAAAAACATAACTTGTAAAAAAAGCCAAGTCTCGCAACTCAGTTCTTCTACCGTAAAAAGTTGTGCTACTGCTACTAGAGGGTGAGATCCATGTAATACCAAGTCGGTTAATTCATTCAGTCCCTACTTAAGGGACCTTCTGTCTTAAGTTATTAAGTAATTAGCTAACCTAACAACATCTTATAGTGACAATATCAATATTAAAAATCTTTTATATGTTTTAAATATGTTTCATTTTGTATTTACTTTTATTATATTTTATAATTATTTTTGTTTACTTATTATTGTTTTATTTCCCTGGATGTTCTGCACAATGTTCTAGTTTTTATATCTAGCAAGACTACTTTATTATCTATAATTTTGCTTAACATGTGAATTTTACACATGTTTTCTAAAAGCTAACTTACATATTGAAGGCACATATTGAAGAAGATGACAAGAGGCAAATCCCCTGGGCATGACGGACTCAGCATTGAGCACCTGCAGCATGCTGGTTCCCACTTACCTCGGGTGCTGGCACTTTTATTTAATATATGTTTGTGTCATTCACATCTTCCGCCTGATCTGGTGCAAACTCTGGTGGTGCCGATGGTTAAAAGCAAGACAGGGGACGTATCGGACAGGTCAAACTACAGGCCTATTTCACTCGCCACCGTCATAGCCAAGGTCCTTGACAGCGTGCTTAACTCGCATCTAAATGAGCATGTGCGGCTCTGTGATGCTCAGTTTGGATTCCGACCTGGGCTGTCAACAGAGACTGCTATTGTTAGTTTGAAGCACGCTGTCAGGTATTACACGGATAGAAATACACCTGTTTATGCAGTTTTCCTCGACTTGTCCAGGGCCTTTGACCTTGTCCCATACGATCTTCTCTGGCAAAAGCTAGAAGAAACAGCGATGCCGCCGGAGTTCGTATTACTCCTCAAGCACTGGTACCTGAACCAAGAGACTCAGGTGCGGTGGGCGGGAAAGCTGTCGGAGCCGTTCCGGCCGGAGTGCGGGGTGAGGCAGGGGGGTCTGTCCTCGCCTTTGCTCTTCGGTCTGTATATTAATGCTCTGATTGAGCGACTCAGCAGCACACGTGTCGGCTGCTACGTGGATGGAGTTTGTTTTAACAACATTAGCTACGCAGACGACATGGTGCTGCTGGCTCCCTCGATCGGCGCTCTCCGTAAGCTACTCAATGTGTGCGAGTCGTACGCTGCGACTCATGGGCTAGTTTACAATAGCAGTAAGACAGAATTTATAGTCTTCAGGTCTGGCACCAGGTGTCCCACTACGGTTCCTCCTCTCCTATTGAAAGGTCACCCGATTAACAGGGTGTATAAATTTAAATGCCTGGGCCACCTGGTTACTGATGACCTGAAAGATGATATGGACCTAGAGAGGGAGCGCAGAGCATTGTCAGTTAGGGCGAATATGCTGGCCCGCAGATTGTCTCGATGTACAGACGCAATTAAAATAACCCTTTTTAAGGCATACTGTACAGCACTGTACTCGGGAGCCCTATGGTTCACATATACCCAAAAGGCTTACAATGCTCTGCGTATCCAATATAATAACGCATTCAGGATATTGTTGCGACTGCCGCGTTTCTGTAGTGCCTCGGCAATGTTTGCAGACGCACGCACTGACGGTTTTGATGCACTGTGGTGTAAGAAGTCTGCTTCGCTTCTTCGGAGGCTGCGTGGCAGTCCCAACACTATCCTGCAATCAATAGCCGCCCGGGCAGATAGCCCGCTAGTGTGGGCGATTATAAACCGGACCCGTTCTGTTTTAGTTATTAAGTACTAACATAGGCTAAGCTATTTTGTTACTAACACTATCTAATAGACCATTGTAGTCTGTTTCAATAAATAAAAAATATTAATAATATAGGTACCTACCTCTTTGGATTTTCATCTTGGACGAACCATCCAAAGTGATAAGTGTAGATAGCCTATCATTTTTGGTCCATTCAAGTGTACACAACCTGTACAAATGTACATACCTCCACAATAAACTTTAAATGACATATATACGTTCCTCGAATCGATATTCATATTCATCCACATCGAAGGCGCAGTGAAAAATTGATAACAAACAGTCTGTTCATTTCAGTCCCTTTCACTAGTCACCAAACTGCCATAGGATGCACATATTATGGCTACAACCAAGTAGGTAAAGGGGTCCGTGGCCAACTTTGTATCTTAGGATGTTCAACGGGTTGGAACCGTGTGGTGTGTAAACAAAGATGGTTTCTATAGATCCACTTTTGACATTCATTAATATTGATGCAGTGAAAACGTAGACGTAAGTACCTGAAACTCAGATCCACACAGCTAAATCCGCCTGTCCGTGCATTGCGTGCTCATCAAACACGACGAAAACAAAACACAATCCCTGCCCACCAGCAGAAACTTTTTGCCCGGTTTATGCATGACCGCACATTTGTCCACACCAAATTCCATCCTGATGGGGCTACTCAAAGTTTCAGTAATTTTCAGTAGCTCCACCAGTTGCAAATTATTGGGGGCAAAGAGTTTTAGGTCATCCATGTAGAGGAGATGAAATATAACCTGACCACCTCTCCTCAGCCGATAGCCTAGGTCTGAATCCTCCAGCAGTGTGCCACCCCGGACATTCCATGCAACCCTCGCAAAATAATTACCTACTACCACTACATTAACAAATGACGTTTGTATACGTGTAAATGTGTGCGTGAAATCTAATAAGGCTGGCTGGCAGTAGTGCGTAGGCGGCGGCGCTGCCCGAATGTATGCAACAATGGGGCGCCGCGCGCCGCGACACTACTCACAGAAATCTAATTAATTACATTTCTATTGTACTACTTTTCAAGTCGAAGAACGAATAGAACGTCAAAGAAAGAGACATGACTAAGACAATAAAGAGAGAGAGAGCAATAATTTAATAGTTGGTATGTTAATATTACGGAAGTTTTAATTGTTCTAAAACGAAGAAAACTTGGAGAATATAGAGAAAATTATGAAAATAAATTATCACAACACTGGCTTAACTTGTTTGTCTGTAAATACTAGCTTTTATTTTTTATGGGTTTAAAGGATATTTGAGTTGCTGTTCCTTACCTTCTTTCATGTTTCGGGAACCGAAATAAACTCCTGTCTTCATCGTTCCTCGATGAAGATAAGCATCCAAATAATGCACAATATACAACCATTGTGATTAACACAAAATATAAAACTTTAAAAAAATAATGTGTTCGTGTCAGCAGTAGGTAGGTACAGCGCTGCGGTTCTTGTGTTTGCGAGCGCCATTGTTAAAGAACTGCGACGAATACGCCGAAGTGCGGGGTGAGGTGCGGTAACTGATGTTAGTGCGGGGAAGGGAGTGGCCTTTCTGTACGTAGTACTTTAAGTATTCTGTGGTAGAAGTAAGCAGTAAGCAGAACCAAAGTGGGCTCAAACTGTCGCTCTGGAATATGCCTCACTCGATCCTTATCGGCTCGCTATTCGTTTGGATATTTCGACATCCTGGATAGCATAGGACTGTCCTCCATTACCCTATACACGACATCAGGAAAGTGCGCACAGTTGTATCTACTTTATAAAATTACAGCATTCTCATGAGCCCATGTATGTCTCACAGAGTCATAGGCCTTCTTATAATCTATCCAATGTCGAAAGATCCTTTCGGGAACGATGAACCTGTTGACTAATGGCCATATCAATCATTCATATTTTACTTTGAAAAACTTTGTGGTATTTCGTTTAGCATAACATTCTACGCATTTCTTTATCATGATAAATGGTGTGATACTTCCTGGCCGCGCCACAGTGGAAAATTAAAGTAACACGTTTCTAGATAAATTGTACCCTTTATGTACTTTAGGGTACATGTAGTAAAAAAAATTGTACCTAATTTAAATTGACCTTCAGGATGAAGATAATTCTTCCTGAAGGTCAATTTCTCTTGTTATGCACATCGATTCGTATTGTGTTGCTTATTTCTCGCCATTCTATGCAAGTTATACAACCATCCATCCGAGATAATTCCAGTACCTACTTCTAATTTGGAGGCCACATCTAGTAGGTACGATAGGCTGCAAAAGTGCATGGGTAGTACAGAAACAAAATCGTATGAAACGAGAAATGACGCCATCTAGCGTAAAACCAGTTAACGACTAACAAAATTTAATTATGCTGTTGTTAGATGGCGTTGCTTTGCTTTATATGATAAAATATTTATGAAGTTTCTTTTTGTCTCTTCAAACATTCCAACAATTTATAATTAATAGTTTCTTTTAAAGAAAATTGTTCCTAATTATTAACCTACTATGTTAAAATTGAATATCAATTTATAAGTAGGTAGGTATCTGATTTGATCTAAGTTTTAGTTTGCAAACTTGAGAGGGTAGGTTGAATATGGATTTATAAATAATTGGTAGGTGGTATGAATAATACTTACAAGGGGACGGCACGACCTTGGGGAAACGGTTTTTAATGAATTTTCGTGTAGTGGTAGTATACCATGTGGGTACTACCACTGTAAAATATTTCCGTCCAATGCCCAGTAGAAGCTGAGAAAAATGCATAAGCTTACCTCGTACAGTCACGAGCACCAATATGTTAACACTTGGCAATTTTCAATTGCGATTTTTTTCGTGAAATAACGAATGCAATGTTGAAATACGACTCTTAACATAAACGTATGGGCACACCCCGGACACTCCATACAACGCTCGCAAAATAATTACCTACTATTACTACATTAAAAAATGACGTTCGTATACGTATGAATGTGTGCGTGAGGTACTTGTGTTTGCGAGCGCTCTTGTTAAAGAACGGGCGACGAACATGCCGAAGTACGCGGTGAGGTGCGGTAACTGATGTTAGTGCGGGGAAGGGAGTGTCCTTTCTGTACGTAGTACTTTAAGTATTCTGTGGTGTGGGTTCGAAAATACATAAATAATTTTCATTCAAAAATAAAGGAGAAATTCGCCTTTGAATAAAGCCAAAGGCCAAGCCCTGATTGTTAAAATGATTTTTAATTATAAAATATTGAATTAATAAATTTAAAATATTTATAAGACCTCGATTTGATTTTGTACCAATCCATAATTTTCAATTTAAATATGTTTATAAAATTTATATTTTTTACATAAGAAAAAATCAAAACGAAAAATAAAAAAGTCAACTAGCTAGACTCGAACCTGTGTATGCGGGAGTACGAGTCTAGAGCATTACCGCTTACGCCACAGTACGTTCAAACGGTATACAACATAACTTCTATACAGGGTGTTACGGAAAGGGTATATCAATACAAACGGGTTGAAGAGTGTATCGGGTCTAGAATCTGTGTACAAAATTTCAGCTCAAAAGCTCAACTTTGAAAATGCTTAATATTTTTTTATTTCGATAGTTTATTAAATTGAAATCATAACAAACGTGTCACCGCACTACGAGGGTCATTATCCATTATCTGTAGTGTGTCTGTGCGCCTAGTACACGCACATCACGCCGCCACGCGCCAGTGCAGCGCCGTGATGTCGAAATAAAAAAATATTAAGCATTTTCAAAGTTAATGCTTTTGAGCTGACATTTTGTACAGAGATTCTAGACCAGATACACTCTTCAACCCGTTTGTATTGATATACCCTTTCCGTAACACCCTGTATAAACTTTACATGCATTTTTCTCAGCTTCTACTGGGCATTGGACGGAAATATTTTACACTGGTAGTACCCACATGGTATACTACCACTACACGAAAATTCATTAAAATCCGTTTCCCCAAGGTCGTGCCGTCCCCTTGTTAGATCGAAGATTTATGACAGCTCAATTGATCGTTCGCTAAGTTCATTTCGATTACCTCGTTCGAGTGCCTTTTGTTCATTTTTATTTATGATCAGGCGAATTACTTATTTTACTAAAATGAGCACAAGTTATAATATTGATTTCGTTACAAGAGCTCAAATAATTGCTTTGAATAATCAAGCCAAAAACTTGTCAGAAATAGCCAGAGACCGGTGTAAACGTAAGTAGTTTTATTTATACACTTTTATTAAAAACTGCATTATTTTTTTGTTACTATACTACATAATAATCATTATTGGGTATTATATATTTCTGTTTTATTGTTGCAGAGAAAAACAGTTGTTCTTTGAGTACGACGATTTGAAGAGGAGGGTTCTTTGAAACACCATCAAAAAACTGGTAGACCACGACTTATAAAACACATTGCAGCATCAAACCATGATAAAGGAGTATGAAGAAAATGGATTTCTGCCGACGAACCACTATGCTGGTTTATTTGACACAAGTTTTGACACTGTCCGTTGTGCTCTCCATAGTGGGCCGCGGAGGCATGCTGTAAAACCCTTGCTCACGGAAAACCATAAAAAGGCAAGATTACAGTTCGCTTTGGATCACATAAACTTCGATTGGAGTAATGTCATCTTTACAGATGAAAAAACTTTTAAGTCCAGTGAACACGGACGCTTATGTTTGTGGCGTCGAAATAATACGCGATACACAAGTGGTTACGTAGCTATGAGCTAAATAATATTATACTTAGATAATATTATTTGAGTTATTGTTTGAATATTATTTCGTGAGGAAACCGGCATGTCCTAGAACCAAAAAATTCGAAGACATGTGACATCCACCAACCCGCACTGGGCCCGCGTGGTGGATTACGGCCCACTCCCTCTCACAGAGAGAAGGCCTGTGTCCCAGCAGTGGGAACGTTATAGGCTGATTATGTATGTTATGTAATATTATTTATATTGACTGGAGACCTGGTTATGTGTGTATAACCTATAACCTACGTATTTTTAATAATTTAAAAAGTTATGAACACTTCAAGCTCAAACAACATAGTTTTTAGTTTTTTATGTTGCCTACTAACCATTTAATATGTTTTTCACTTCTCATGCTCTAAAAGTCAGTCTTTATGTTGTGCTTAGACGACATAAAATCGCTTTTTATGTTCTAGTGCATAAAGTAAAATTTTTTTCTAAGACTAAAGTAATCAGGCCCAACAGCCACACGTACAATAAAATTTCGCAGATTAAAGTCGTGATTTATTTCATTTTCTTTAATTTATACCACTTCCGTGTTTTCTATCGTTAATTTAATAAAATCAGGTAAAATAGTTGTCATTTATTATTTAAAAAGGCAAAGAAACGTTTTCATTTTTTGGCAGTATGAAGTACCCAAGTCGAATGACAAATGTTGAAAATTAAAAAAAAACTTTTACAAAGTTTCGTGGCGGTATTATCTGTGGTGGCGGGAATTAGCTATGGAGAGTCGTTCAGTAAGTCGTCCTACATGCCTACGGCCCATTTGGGACGACTTGACGGAAATCTAAATAAATTTTATTTTCGTTCTGCAAGTCGTCCCACGTTACTCTTAAAATGAGAAAATGTACAATCAGCAGCAAAAGTGTTAATGTGGAAATAATACAAAAAAAGAATTGGTTACAAAATATTTAATCATATTGATCTTTTACTTGTAATACCATCTATGTAATACATATGGAATGCAATAAAGAATTGAATATTGAGTATTAATAATCACAACATTGTCACATATAAACAGAAAATATTAAATCATGACAAATTTACAAGAACAGTTCACAAGCACAGAATACAGTCAGAAGGCACAAATAGGAAAGAGTCACCAGCACTAGAACGATAGGCAAAGGTTTTAAACAGGAAGAATTAATTTATGCACAGCCAGAGTCACAGATTCATCGGAGTTCAAAATGAAACCAACAATAAATTTGTAAAAATTTGTTCCACATTCATTTAGTTTAGTTTTATTTGAAAAGTACTAGGGTAACAGAAGTTAGTAGGAGGTTGTATAATACGTAATGCGTACCAAATGCATAACGATACCTTAATCCGCAAACCAGCCAACTCCATTTTGCTATAGTTTACAGGAGACACTTAAAACTTTCTAGTTTTTATTTTGACTAAAAAACGACATCATAATATTTTTTTTGACAAAAATGGAGTTGGCTGGTTTGCGGATTAAGGTATCGATAAGCCGTCTCAAATAATGTCTTTACCTTTTCTTTCGGAAAGTATAAACCATACTAACTCGTTTTAGCAACAATAAATTCTATGAAATACTAATCTTAACTACTTATCTCTAAGTAGTTTTATTTCTTTATTGATACTGAAACAAAATATAAGTATTTTTGTATCTTCATTTTATTCATAGGTCTGTCCTGTCATCGTTTACTTCAAAAGTAACCACCGTAACCATTGTTTATTACCTGATAATAACCGAAAGTCATACATGTCTACTATTCTTATTAATTTCTGATAACACTTCGAACTTGTACGTTTACTTGTAAAATGAAACAATAAACTGTTGTTCTAGAAAAATATTATTTAGTAGGTAGGTCTGTACTGACTTTTTTAATATTAAATAATCTATAAACAAAACGAAAGTAAAAACTAAAAATACTTAAAAATATATTGTTATGTCTTGTCTTGCTAACTGTACTAAACGTCGATAAAGTTTAAAGTTCCATACAAAAAAAATGTGGGACGACTTGCAGAACGAAAATAAAATGTATTTTGTTTTCATCAACTCGTCCCAAAATGGGCCGTAGGCATGTGGGACGAGTTGGGGAACGACTCGCTATGGACGCAACATTTTTGATTAATTATGTACTGTATACTTTATGCCTGTTTCATTTTCTCGCAATCGAATTGAAAAGCAGAGTGTATAACTCAGGCATAAACGAGCCATTTTACCCCTCGACTTAACTATCCACCCTCGCCTGCGGCTCGGGTGGATATAAACGTCTCGGGGTGAAATAGCTTCTTTTATGCCTTAGTTGTACAATCTACTATTTGTGCAATTTTGTAGTTTTTAGCCTACTTATTTAGTGTCCATTTAATCCGTTTGACCTTTGTAATAAAATAACCTGGTCTCCTGTTTGTTTTTATTGAGGTTACATAAGCTTCAATCCTCTTTCCGATTTTGGAAACGAATACTTAAGCTATCGCCTCAATAACTTCATAATATTATAATGTTATACCTATAATAATTAATAAACTGACTATTAAATTTGAATAATAAACTGTAAAAAATAAACCTCTATAATTTTTTAGTGCCTTTTTTTGCGAGCCCACAAGGCGAGCCTGTTTACCTGCGATGAATATGCTCTTTTTTCCTGTTGCTAAGTGACTACCAATTCGAATATTAAATTAATTATTAAAATACCCACTCGTTAGCTTAATAAATATATTCCTATCGGTTTCTTTTATTATTTTTATCATTTAAGCTACGTATGCTGGTAAATGTAATGTAATAATTAGATAAATGTATTAGCCTTGTAACTCCTTGCTCAATCCTACTTAAGGCGCAGATATACGACTTCTAATGATTTTAAATTCAACATCACGTCTAATCGACCGGACTGATTTCTTTGAATAAAATAAATGTTATACTAGACCATTTGCTTCGTAATTTGATATGTGAATATTTGCAATTATATTTTTTTAACATAGTGTAATTAATTTGTAAAGTAATGTCTACCGCGGACATAAAAACGATAATCGCGCAAACACTATCGGGTGTATTTTCATAAAACTTTCACCATCTAAAAGACAATTTAATTCCCCGAATTTTAGTATACGGTTTTTATTTGTTTGGTGTTTGAGAGTTTTTGTAAATAGATAATTGCTTCATATTTGCAATAAATTACCACGGTTGTGTCATCGCGCTTCTCTTTCTTTTCTATGCAGTCCGACAGTGACCGCGCTTTAGGTCGTGTAGTCGCCTTAATACGTTTCTTCCCAACTCCTTACTTACGTTTCGTAAATTAGTCATAGTTGTGAAGAAACCAACGCCATCTACTTTATTTTCGAAAACTTGAATTCAAACGTTCACGGGAAAATAGACACTAAGGTATCCATGCAATTTTGCTGGCGACTGTACAAAGATCAGCAAGTCTGCTATGCGCTTAAACGTGTTTTGATGTTTTCTCTTAATATATTAGGTCCTTACATATGAAATTGGCGTTTTGTATGGAAGGAACAAAAAGTCGAATATTTTTTAATATAATATATTTTTCAACACACTTGCTCGTAAAATGGCTCTTAATGCACAGCTTTTAGATCCATAATGCAGTGTATTACGAACGCGTGCTTTTTCTTTACGTTACGGTACTTGTGCTTTATTTCCACAGATAACTATTTAATTTACTAGTCGGAGGTCGAAGAAGTGCGTTTTTTTTTTTTAATCTCTTCAAAGAGACTTCATGCCAAAAAGAATCCGCGAGCCATATTTTACTTTTTTTTTAAATAGTCTGAATTGTCCTTGGTCCCAAAATGAACTAAAATTTATTTACCTAAAGATAAATGCGCAGTTGTAGCCCACGAAATTAAATTTTTCTAACGTTTTTTGCAATTTTCAGGTCAGTGTCAGGTTGTATCTTGATCAAAATATGATTCGCGACTATAACAGATACGTATTTACAGAATTATAATCATTAGAATCATTAAATACATCTTTCTAAGTTAGATTTGTTCCATAAGAACAAATCTCTTATGGAAAAGTTCTTAGGGAACAAATCTAACTTAAATATATATATTAATGATTCTAATGACTATAATTCTTTAAATACATACCTATTATATAAATATACATTTTGATCAAGATGCAACCTGATACTGACCTGCGAATTGTAAAAAACTTAAAAAAAAATAAATTTCGCGGTCTACCACTGCGCATTCACCTAAGGGTGCATCCACACATAGCGAGGCATGTGCCGCAAATGATTTTTTTATATATGTGGTTGCCTCAGGCTGAGGCATCTAACATACAAAAAAAAGCACTTGCGGCGCATGGCTCGCTCTGTCTGGATGCACCTTATAATTTTCCGTCGTCCCTCCCGTAACCAAACGAAAAAGACCACTGGCGTTCTATTATTGCGGATTCTCACTGAATTAATGTATATTTCTCTATGCAAATAGTACTTTCTAATTCCATACTAACTAAACTACAATTTGACATACGACAACACTACGATCAGTCTTAACATTATTTTGTGTTTATTATATTTTTTCTATAGGCTGTATATCGGTATTGTCTTTGCCTTTAAGTAAATAAATGCACGCCGCGCTAGCAATGCGCGCGCAGGTGTTACTCTATGGGTAAACCTGCGCGCGCACGTCAGCGCGGCGCGGGGAATGACAAACCAAGCCCGCCATTATCCATACAAGTTAATATTTAACAATACAAGTCTGTTTTTTTCCTCACAAGTGTGTTGAAAAACGTCGTATGATACGCGTGTGCATTGATAATTAAACTCTCGGCTACCTTATCGCGCTCGCCTACGGCTCGCGCGAATAATACCGCCTCGAGTTTAATGATCAACATAGCACACATGTATCATAATGTACTATAATTAATCAAAGTATGAACCATTGTTTTCAATGCACTTTTGCCATCTTATAGGTAGTTCATTGATCCCTTTACTAAAAAAACCAGTCGGACGGGAATCAATAAAATCTTTGAAGGCGATTTGGACTGCCCCATCGGAGTTGAATTTTTTCCCTTGCAAAAAGTTATCCAAATTGCGAAAAAAATGGTAATCTGTTGGAGCAAGGTCCGGGGAGTACGGAGGATGTCTAAGACATTCCAATTCAAGCTATTCTAATTTGGTAGCCGTCTGTTGCGCAGTGTGTGGTCTGGCGTTGTCGTGAAGCAGCAGTGGCGTGGAGCGATTGACCAGCCTTGGTTGTTTAGCCGCTAGCTTTTCCATCATGGTTTGTAATTGCTGACAATAGACATCAGCTGTAATAGTCTGGCCAGATTTGAGAAAACTGTAATGAACAATACCGGCACTAGTCCACCAAACGCTTACAAGTAACTTTTTTGGGGTTAATTTTCGCTTGGGGCAGGATTTGGCTGGCTGGCCAGGATCCAACCATTGCGCTGAGCGCTTCCGATTATCGTAAAGAATCCATTTTTCATCACAGGTAATGATTCGGTTTAAAATACCTTCATTGTTGTGCCGGTTCAGTAATGTAACGCAGCAGTCGACGCGCGTTTGCCGGTTTGCTTCAGTCAATTCGTGAGGTACCCACCTTTCAAGCTTTTTAATCTTCCCAATTTGCTTCAAGTGAATTAAAACAGTTTTATCACTAACATCGAAGCCTGCAGCTAACTCGGACGTGGTTTGCGATGGGTCCGCTTCCACAATAGCCTTCAATTCTCCATTATCAACTTGGGTCTCAGGCCGTCCACGGGGCTTGTTCTGCAGGTCGAAATTTCCAGAACGAAAACGTTGGAACCAAAAACGAACTGTGTTTTCTTTTGCAACATGACCGCCATACACATCATTCACCCTTCGAGTCGTTTCCGCAGCACTAGTGCCACGGCGGAACTCGTACTCGTAAATAATGCGATATTTTAAATTTTCCATTTTGTAAAATGAGTGACGCAAACAGAAAAAACAGAAGAAAAAAAACAAATGAATGACGGTTATCGAAGCACAAATACATGAGTAAATAGCTGTACAAATTTGAATTTGGAATTCCTTACCAAAGAGGAGAAATTCGTGATTAAAGTGGCCAGTACGAAAAACGCCAATTTCATATGTAAGGACCTAATATTACAGCCATCCGTAATATTATTATGTTTTTGGGTAGTACATAATGCGTACAATTCTTTAGTGTATACTATGTCAGGGTACGCCTACTAAAACTTGGTGGCGCGGCTGGGAAGTATACGTATTTCCTGGCCGCGCCACCAACACAAGGCTATAATTTCTAAATTAGTAAAATTTTCGAATTTCTTATAGCGCACGGAAAAGAACAATTTTGGTACAATTCTTCAGTGTGCACTATGTCCGCGTACGCCGAATAGTTTCAACAAACTTCATGATATTTCATTATTCTTTGAGGTACAATTTTTGAAGTGAAACTTCTTTAGGCGCGCTTGACTTGGGGAGTAAACTGGCGAATGCGTTACGAAAACGTGTGATCGGGCGAGTAGGGAAGGTACGTAAAAAATAGCTGGAAATACCTGGTGTAAAAACCCGGTCCCGGTCGCATAAATATGCGACCGGGTTTTTACACCAGGTATTTGCTTCCAAGTACGCACAAAATATTTGCAAGACGGCTACTCGCTCAAATACGTAGGTACTCAACCGCGTTAGTTTTCGCAAATGCGATCATGCTCCTTATCAGTAAGAGTCTACGGAACAATTTCGTATGCAAGTATTTTTGAAGGGAAACTTCTTTACGCGCGCTTGACTTGGGGAGTAAACTGGCGAACGCGTTACGAAAAGTGTGATCGGGCGAGGTGAACGGCAGTTGAGTGGGGGATATAAGCAAGACAAAGCAGTGCGCGCGCACGTTTCTTTCTCTCTTCCTCTCATAGCCAAATACGTATGAAGTTTTTTTTTCTTTTGCTTATAACTCGAAAATGGTGCGTCCTATCGCAAAAATAATGAAAATTTCGACCCCTTTTATAAACCTCATAAACTCCTCAAACTCAACATGTAGGTAATCATTTTTCATATTTTCCATACAAAAAGTGAAAAATTCCTTAAAAAACACGCCAAGGCCGCCCCGTCCGCGCCTGCGGCTCTAAAAAACAATACACGGGGTTAGGGCAAATAAGTACCTTGTCAAATTCGATTTTTGTTGTCAAAATTATTTACGTGAAACTTCTTTACGCACACTTGACTTGGAGAGTAAGCTGGCGAACGCGTGACGTAAGCGTTACGAAAAGTGTGATCGGGCGAGTAGGGAAGGTACGTATTTACTCGACCAGGTTTTTGCTTCCAAGTACGCACACCAGGTACCGACTCAAAATACTTGCAAGACTATAAAGTACCTTATACGGCTACTCGCTCAATTACGTAGGTACTCAACCGCGTTAGTTTTCGCAAATGCGATCATGCTCCTTATCAGTAAGAGTCTACGGAACAATTTCATATGCAAGTATTTTTTACTTTAATAGTTTGCAAGTATTTATTTATAAACGCGATTTTGCTCCTTATTTATAGGAAGTCATTGATCAATTTCCTATGCAAGTAGTTTAACTTCCAACGGGGCTTTTCAATACGCGATTGTACTTCTTATCTGTATGAAGTTATGGATCAATTTTCTATGCAGATAGAAAATACTTGAAAGTATCTCGCTCCGTCGTGCCTCGACGCTCGAGTACGTAGGTACTCAAATAGATCAACAACCGCGTTTGTTTTCGCAAATGCGATCATGCTCCTTATCAGTAAGAGCACAGAATACTTAATAGTACTACGTACAGCAAGGACACTCCCTTCCTTGCCCTCATATCAGATACCGCACCTCACCCCGCACTTCGAGATATTCGTCGCCGACTTTTTAGCAAGGGCGCTCGCGAACCGCAGCGCTGTATTGCTGACACGAACACACAATTATGCGATTTAAAAGTTTTATTTGAGTTTTAATCACGATGGTTGGATATTGTGATGCTTTTCCGAATTCGTATTTACATAAACTGTTTGTAAGATTTTGCATTTTTAATAACATGCGATTTAATAACCGATTATTTACAGATAAGCCATTTAAACTAAACTATTTTAGTGTTTTTATTTCATTACGAACCCGACTATAAACAATTGAACTACATGGTCACTTCATAATAATGCACACGTTCGGGCAGCGCCGCCGCCGTCGTCGTTCGGTTCCCCGACACAAATTGCTTACCGCGCCATTTTTTTTACGCTACTAGATTTCACGTACACATTTGCACGTATACAAACGTCATTTGTTTATGTAGTAGTACTAGGTAATTATTTTGCGAGCGTTGTGTGGAGTGTCCGAGGTGTGGTAAGACTCTTACCACACCTCGGACACTCCATACAACTCCGTAAGAGTCTACGGAACAATTTCGTATGCAAGTATTTTTACTTTAATGGTTTGTAAAAGTATTTATTTGTAAACGCGATTGTGCTCCTTATTTATAGGAATTCACGGGTCAATTTCCTATGCAAGTACTTTTTACTTCCAACAGGGCTTTTGTTTGATTACGCGATTGTACTTCTTATTTGTATGAAGTTATGGATCAATTTACGATGCAGATAGAAAATACTTGAAAGTATCTCGAGCCCTGGTTTTAGGCCCTGGTTTCTTAAGGTGGACGTACTTGGAAGCCCTGGTACTCGATTTTGCAAGTACGAACCATGTCTACGGGCTACGGGCGAGGCGAACGGGAGTTGAGTGGGAGATATAAGCAAGAGAAATCAGTGCGCGCGTACATTTTCTTTCTCTCTTCCTCTCATAGCCAAATACGTTTGAAGTTTCACTTCAGTCGTGTGGTCATAAGCACACTCGGTTTTTTTTTTTCCTACATGTACCCTAAAGTACATAAAGGGTACAATTTATCTAGAAACGTGTTACTTTAATTTTCCACTGTGGCGCGGCCAGGAAGTATCACACTGATAAAATGTACACTAATCTTACATTCAAATCTCGTAATCTCATTTAAAAACAATCGAATTCTAATAATTTTGACTAGAAAGTGCTACTCTTGTGCATCATGAAGTGCTTATTACTTTTATTCATCGTAATAGCAGGTAAGAACTAATTTAAGTATTTACTTATATTGTGCTCTGTAAAGTTTTCTAGGAAATGAAAAGAGTAAAAATCGCTCTGTAATAATTATGTTATTAAACAGCAGGCTTTGTTAAGGTATGTAACTACCTACATATTGTTATTTCTTCTGAGATTCCGATAGACCTCAAAGTTGAAATTTTAAGCGCTCTTTTCATGCTCTTCTGCCCACAATATAACTTGCAGTAGGTACCTATGTCTTTCTTAGATCTAGGTTCCAAAAGAATAAAAAGGACCTAAATTTAAATCACTAGCAACTCTCTGACGCACGCGGCACGCCACTTCTTTGAGCTCGTAAAAATGTGTAGTGAATCTGATAAACAAAAATATTCGTCTCTCATCCACAGCATGTGCTGCAAGCATCCTCAGAGACCCTGTTCAGGATTACAAGAAAGGTGACAGGTACATCTACTTCCCGGGAGATGACGACAATACCCTGCAACTTGTTGATCTTGAGGAGCCAGCAGATTTAGCATTTATTGAAGAATATACCAGAAATCCGGAAAATAACGCATATTGGCTTTATACCAGGTACATTGGTTGATACAACAATTAACATTGCTAAAAAAATCCCTGTCTTTCTAGTACCTACACGAATATGCTAAACACTTTTAATTTAGACTGGATTTCAGTTACACATATTTATAAAATCTTTTAAATCTTAACTTAAAAAAATATTGTGACACATGGACTCCAGCCGATGTATTCTGTAAAAATCTAACCGTAAAACATAGATGAAGTGAGCTGTCAATAGTGTTAATTCCAAGCGCTCCCTGGTAACAGTTGGAATGACATGATATTTTTACAGAATAAACCGTCTGGTAGAATGACAGCTCACTTCACCTAAGTTTTCACAGTGATAGTTTTACAGAATAGACGGGTTGCTAGTCTATTTTGTAAAAATATCACCGTGAAAAAGTGAGCTGGCGTCCCATCTGATGCAAGGGATTGACACTATTGACAGCCCAGAATAGATCGGACTTTTACAGAATAGATCGGCTGATTACAAATATTTGGTACTTCTTTTTCAGGGCCAATCCCAATTCAGCTCAGGTCTTAGTGCTCGGTAATTCTGGTTCCGTGTCAAACTCAAACTTCAGTTTCTCAAAAATCACCGTAATCCTCGCTCATGGGTGGAATGGTAACGGCGGAAACACCATGAACAGGATGCTCGTCGAAGGTAACATGTATTACTATGTAATGTTATTTGTAAAGCAAATCCTCCTGATTCCAGTGACATAAATAAAAACTATCATTGGACAACAATCGCTCAATAATCAGCAACGTATATTTTAAGCATTTTTTTTTTTCTTGTTTCAGCTTTTCTCCAAAATGCTGATGTCAACGTTATTGTTCTCGATTGGAGTGCTCTAGCCAACAGATCTTACACTACAGCGAAAGGCGGTACCGCCGCAGTTGGTAGAGGACTTGGTCAATTTGTGAACTGGCTCGCTGGATTAGGAGTGTCATACAACAGTGTACACTTAGTAGGTTTCAGTCTTGGTGGGCATCTAGTTGGAAATGCTGGCAGGGAAACGGGATCCAGGGTCCACAGAATCACAGGTAAAGCTTTATAATAAACTCTTTGTAATGATTTAACTAAATATAAAGATCAAAGTGAAGTTACTGTAACTATGAATGTTCTGTTCTAGCTTTGGACCCTGCTGGTCCTCTATGGAGTTCAGACAGCAACCGTATTGTGCCAACTGATGCTCGATACGTAGAAGTGATCCACACTGACACTACAGTCCTTGGATACAGCGATCTGTGCGGTGACGCTGATTTTTACCCTAATGGAGGTTCCAACATGCCAGGGTGCATGATAAACACTTGTTCCCACAGCCGGGCCTACAAGTATATGGCTAGTACCGTGAAGTACAACCACCTTCTGGCCAACGAATGCGAAAGTCTCAGGGATGCTACTCGTAATAGGTGCACGGGAACCCTGAACCCTATGGGAAATAGCGATATCAACAAATCACGGTAAGGGTAGAATAAAACTAATAGTAGATTTTTTTACATCAGAACAATGATGAATACATTGCCAGCTATGAAGACATTCTAAAATTATTTTTTTTTTTTTTTTACAGAGCTGGTATATTCAGAGTCAACACAGCACGGAACTATCCATACTGAGTGGACCAAAGGAATTAAATGATATGTTATCGTGTAAAAAGTTCGTACGATTTAATTATCGGATAACATTTTATCCATAAAAATACATGATGTTAAAAATAATAAAAAATATATATTAAAATATATTATTATTCGATACTACATGTGTGGTCATCCTATATAAACATACCTAATAACGGGTAATATTTAGGCTTTATACAACATTATTTTTAGTATATGCGAAACCTGAATATAGTTTGTTCAGAATAAGTAACTGAATCGATTCCAATAATTTTTACCCCATGTTATATTTTGGCCCAAAAATATTTAAAAAAGGTTAATAGTTGGACACCCCGAGTATATTATACTGTGCCCCGAGGAGCGACTAAGTAGGTACCATACGCGCACAATGGCGCGGCGCGGACGCACAGCGAGCGGGGCGGGGGTGCAGCAACCTCCCTCAGTCACCCGGGAACCACTTGTTGGCGCGCACGTGTCGCGTGGGTCCAACTGCATAATCGCGAGCGCGCGGGCCGCCGAGTTGTGTTTCGGTTGATCGTGTACTTACCTATCGTATGTAAAAAGTGTCGTTTAACCATGACTTTCTCATACACAAACGTCCAGTACACAGAAACAACGATAACAGTGATAACGTATCCGTGGCAGTGCGGTGGTACGAGGAGCAATCAGAGTGCTTTGAACAGAACACAATGCTTTGCCGTGATGATTAACATTTTTAAACACGCCAAGATGGTTAATTGTAGAAAGTTATTATTTGTACCTACAGCCTGCTGTGGTTAAGTAATGCGATGTTTAACACTTTTCATCCACTTTGAACAAATCGCATTGTATCACTTACGGCTTACGAATAAGTAATTACTTATTCGTAGCTTACGGCTGCATTTATTTACGAATAAAGTACATTATAATAACTACCTACACTTGACCATTACGACAGTCCAAAGCCTGCAAGTGTGATGGAAAATGTTATCACCCGTAAATTACAATACAATCGCCGCGCGGTGCCCATGATTTCATACGGACAAACAGGTAACATAACAAGCTTATAACTTGGTGATTATTCATGATACAGTTTTGAAATTTTGTACATAGATTCTTTACATAAAAATACTAGACACGTGTTTCGGGTTTCGCATATACTAAAAATAATGTTGTATAAATAAAATGCACTGAAAAATGTCTAATTATTTTATGACTAAGATAGTTATACCATGGCAACCCGTAATTTTTCCCATAGGTATTCTTTTTGCATCACTAAACCGAATTCAAGTTGTACTATATCACGTACGTACTTTGATTTGATTTTAATTTCGCTTCTTCTACAACTGTCTTTATCCATTCTTCTATACCCTTCAGTTGTCCTTAAGGTGCAATTTGGAACCGAGCTGCCAACTGCAACTACCGACAGCACGTGCAGTGGCTTCATTCAATCGGCAGCTGGTTTGTATGTATTTATATGAAGCTGCTGCACGTGCTGTCGGCAGTTGCAGTTGACAGCTCAGTTCCAAATAGCACCTTTAATTATAAGTTTCCCTTATATAATATGAAGAAATCTCGCAATTCTTTAAGTTCTTCATTGTTATTCACATTTCACACTTTCATTCATTTTTGAATATTTTTCAATTGTATTTGATTTATCTGTAACAAAAGTTATTTTTGAAATATCTTACTTAGGAAGTTTGGAACGAGTTCCTGAACCAAGCCTAAACCGACCTTGCAAGAGTAGGTACTTACACAGCATGAATTAGCAGCGTTCGTTCTAGAAAATTATAAATATTATTACTTTAGGTTTGAAAACGTTCTGACTTACCACACATACTTAAAAAATATTGAAAAAGATTACATTTTTCATCAACCTGTATCATCCTCCTGCTGGACAAAGGTGTTCCCATGTTTTCCAACCCTTTTTCCGTGTTGAATATTGGTCTTCATCAAGAAAATATTTTGTTAGACCAAAATAATGGAGAATATTCATATGTAAAGATTGTACGTAATAATAACTAGCGGAAAATGTCAAGGCACTGATATTGATCAAACAGATAAAGCCATGCGATAAACAATTAAAGACAATAAATGACGTCTGAACTAATTGATATTTAATCTGTGTCAGCGATGGCCATTGTGATTTTGTTTTGATAAGTATTGACGATTTTTGTCAAGGTCACGCTACGGAATAAGTAATTTCGTAGAGGTCACGTATCCAAGTAGTTAGGTACGATATAGATAAACCCCCTTATTCATAAAACTTATCTAACCTATTTTAGTTAAAATGGGGTTTGTCTCTTTCTTACACACAGAAATGACAACGTGACAGATAAAGACAAACGTTCTATAAACCTATTTTAGCTAAAATGGAGATAAAATAGGATTATGCATAAGGGGGTAAGTATTTACTATATACAGACAACAAAGCAGGTACCTAAAGTAATTCTCAGACATTCTGAGAAATACTTTAGGGCAAAATGAGGACAGCAATATAGGTAAAATATTTACTATAAGTACAGTCAACAAAAGAGTCGTCGATGGATATGGTTGAAGTTTAGTAAGAAACCGATGGGTGTTCTCGAATAAAATTTAATTTTATTAATAGATAACAAACAGCTCATTTATCAAGTTAAGTTTCAGCCGAAAACATTCATCGGCTTCTTACTAAACTTCAACTATATCCGACGGTCCTGCATACTTATCTCTTTTGTTGACTTTACACAGAAAATAAAGTAGATACCTAAAGTAATTCTCAGTAATTTAGTGAAATACTTTAGGGCAAAATGAGAACATAAATATTTTGCTGTTGTCAAAATTTTTCTATTCTATGCACGAGCATATTTTTAGATAACTGATAATAATCATCATGCAAAAAGACAAAGTAAATATTTCCACAGATAATATGTTTAAACAGTTTTGAAAGCCTAACATACCCTAAACATTAGCAAGTTTGAGAAATATAACTAATTTAAATTTTACCTTATCCTTCTCCAACCACTTTCGTATAAAAGGAGCAAACAAGCGATGATCGTGGTGCACTGTAGAGGTTCGCCTCAGGCTTACGATGCAGGCAATGCCGATGGTCACCATACAACCGAACGCAGTGAACCACATGAATGAGATGCGGTATAAGTATGGCACTTGACTGAAACAACATGTTAGACTTTTATTGGTGTCTCAAATCAGCGCACACGGAAAAGGAACTACAAATATAAAATATCATCAACTTCCTGCCCTTGTCCCCGTTGTTTGGGATCGACGGAACACGTTTTCTTCTTCCATTCCATCACCGTCACAATTGTCATTCATTCCCTTTTCTTTTATATACATCCGTCTTTTATTTGGTCTTCTTCTCCATAATATATCCATACATCCATATTTTACTCACCACTCTTTTAGCCGACGCGCAGCCTGTTACCTTGGTAACTGGTTGTGCGTCGTTGCCCCTGCCACCCAGTATCTTTGAAACGTATACAATGTGACTAAAGGTGTATTCTGGAGAGCGTTGAAATTTTTCGTCGGTTATTAAAGCTGTTCCACATATTTTGATCGCGTAGGTATTGCACTTTTCTATGAAACAGCTGTTTTTTTATGCTAGAGCGTTTAGAATCATGTGCTGCATTCATATATGGTTACAGTTTGCGCCTCGATATCCCTACCACCCTGTATAAAAGCTCTAAAACAGATCCTTCAATAAAAGTGGAAAAAGGACTGTTTAAAAAAAATACTTAACTTAATTTCTAAGAGAGAGTGCACTGTTATCAAAATACAAACCTTTCAAGGTCAACCACATTAGGAACAAGTGGGTCGAAATCATAAGTACAGTTTTGCGTGAACCTCTGCTTCTCATTGGTCGGCATCAGTCCCCTCGCCTGAGCTAGTTGCGACTGCGCAGCTATCCACCACGCTGATACTAGTCCTATGATGCCTCCGCTTAAGGCACTCTAAAATTATGGAATCTTTATAACTCAAAATGTTTTATAAAGAAAGAGAAAGTAAAAAAAAATACAACTAGAAGGTACAAGCGAATAGGTTTATTCTAGATTTTATTTCGTTTTCTATCCGTAATTGTTTTTCGTGCACTAACAATATCAATTCAAGCAAAAAACTTTTTAACAGAAATAAAACGAAAAATCGGAGACTAAAACAGTTAAAAAGAAGAATAAATTAAAACCACTAACTGTAGAATCTATGAAAGGTAAGAAGATTCCCATGAGGAACACTCCAGCCAGAGGTCCCATCGACGCGGATGACAGGCTCATTGTCAGCTGTAGAACTGATCCCAGCATTTCTACTACATACACTAAACCTGGAAATAATGAATACAACTAAATAATAAAATAAAAATAATAATAGTAATGAAGAATGCTAATTTGATATCTCCAAGGAATATCAATTCAGAATCCAACAATTTAGGCTGCTGTTGGCAATAAGACTAGACGAAATATCATTAATATATAAAGGTTCAAATACGTACCAACACAAATGACTCCAAGTACAACAACCACAGATCGAATCATAATTTGCGTTTGCCTGTGTGTTAACTCTTTGAAGAATGGTTTCCAGAAGTCTTCCAACACAACTGCAGCCATTGAGTTTAGGCCAGTAGAGAGGGAACTAAAAAAATACATAACATCACGCATGTGAATACATGAAAACACTTAGCGAGGATATTCCATGGTATCCGAAACATAACTTTTATGGCAGTTTGGAACTTTGAGTTATAGGTTACACGCCCAACTAAAATACCCAAACGAAATATAACCGAAGTAAAATTATTACAAATTCGTACAGTCAGCAACAGAAGTCGATTAACACTTCAGTTTTTTTAATCTTAGTTATAATTTTTAGAATATAAACGCAACGAAAAACTAAAATTTATTGAAAAAAATTGTTGTCAATTTAGCAACATGTAAAAATGACAGTGTTAATCGACTTTTGTTGCTGACCGTACCTACCTAACTCACATAGTATAGGGTGAAATTATTAACACAAACTAAAGCATCTAGCAAATTGCGCAAAGGAACATCTCTGACTCTCTACAATAATGACAAATCTAGTGGAGCTGTTAACTCTATTACTGGCATTGTTTCAAATTAAGCCACAAACTCATTTTAAACACTGGGTCTTTATTAATAAAAGACTTACCTTAAAGAAGCACTGAACACTCCAGCCACAAATATCCCCGGCATGCCAGGCCAGTCTCCTAAGACATCCATGACCAATAGAGGCAGTAGCTGATCCTTTGCCAAAGCCAAGCGGGAGTCCAGCGGATCACAGTCGTGGTACTTAGCGTACGCCAACAAACCACTGTATCCGCATATTAGAACAATGAATACGACCCCGCCAAAAAAACCCCAGATGGCCCTGAAAATTATATAAATGTTTCAAATGGGACTTTTACTTTTGAATTAATTAGGTAATTATCAGGATTATTGTGGTGGTCGCTAACAGGACTAGTATCATAATCAGCCTATAATGGTCCCACTGCTGGGACACAGGCTTAATCTATATATATAAAAATGAAACCTGTTTTCCGTTGTCACGACTTGACATGAAAACGGCTTGACCGATTTCGCTAATTCTTTTTTTGTTGTGATCGGTATTGCCGGGACAAGGTTTGTATGAAAGAAAATTTTGGAAATTCGAAAAAAAAAAATTGCACCCGTGCGAAGCTGGGGCGGGCCGCTAGTAATGTATAAATATTGTAGCGTATAGAAGCAAGTTGGTGCAAATTGCTGGTGAAAAAAGACAGGAAATTCGAGTTTTCCAGGAAAACTTTTGACGATCCCGAAAATCTAAATTACTTATTGGGAACAAATTGTTCTTGTGTTAGAATTAAAATCCAAACTAATATTATAAATGCGAAAGTAACTCTGTCTGTCTGTCTGTCTTTTCTTCACGCCTAAACTACTGAACCGATTTCGATGAAATTTGGTATAGAGATAGTTTGAGTCCCGGGAAAGGACATAGGATAGTTTTTATCCCGATATTCCCACGGGATCGAAACTTACGCGGGTGAAACCGCGGGGCGCAGCTAGTATCAAATATCTTAGACAGGGATATATTGGACTAGCGACTCGACATCCTATGGAACAGTGGACGGAAGAGTTTTCATAGTGGAGCAAAAAATAAAATCCATTTATAACAATAGAAATTCAATTGTGTCTCATTAGCCACAGTTGAGCTATGAACTAACCTTTTTGAAGATTTCAGTTCGGACAACGCAAGGAATCTCTGCATCATGGATTGATTCACAGCTACGTTGCCGATCCAGTAGAATGTAGAGCCGATAGATACAGACCAAATTGTATGCCGAACGGTGAGATCTGAACTCACACTGAAATTAACATAATGTACGTTTGTTGACACAGTAACAACAATATAAAAACAACAGACTATAGACTCCAAATATTAAAAAAGTTCTCGGTAAAGCGACTACAAATACTAAATTAAAAAAATGGTGAAATGTGGTGTAATTTTTTTTACACCGACTTCGTTTAGTAACGACAGACGTCCTTTTCAAAATATCTTCCATGAAAGTTATTACCACTAATACTCGTATGTTTGGGTGTCGGTAAAATAGAATGCACAAAAAAGACATTCTTATACAAATATCGGCCTCATTCCCTGATATTGAATTTAAATTATTAGAAGAATCACATATTATAATTAGGTAAAAAAAAATACGGTGGTATTTCCAGTCGTCCTGTATTCCAATTTTCTCGGAACACCTCTTTGAATCCGCCAGCGATGATTGTACCTTTAACAACCACTATAATCATAGCTCCTATCATCACTATTGTCTGAATTACATCAGTCCATACTACGGCTTTGAGGCCACCCTGAAAAGTAGAAAAATATTGTTCTGTTATATTCTGGGAAAGCCAATTACGTTTATAAATGAAAATAATGGCCCGTTTCACCGTCCCCTGTCATATAAAATCGAAAGTGCTATTCTGTAAAAATCTCACCGTGATTGCTTAGGTGAAGTGAGCTGTCAATCCCTACACTTCCTAGCGTCAAATACCAGTTCACTTCAAACTCACTTTGCCTAAATTTTCACTGTGAGGTTTTAACAGAATAGACCAGAGGGGCAATTCTAGTAATTTTAAGAACGTTCACAGTCTGATTTCAGTCTCAATCTGTCAAAAATAGGTACCTCTAATTTCCCTACGTTTTGACAAGTTTTGACATTAATTCTCGCTGAGATGAGAAGGCCAATTCTCGTAATTTAAAACGTTCAAAATCAAGTCGCAGTCTCATCTCAGCGACAAACAAACGTCAAAAACTTGTCAAAATGTAGGGAAATTAGAGGTATATTTGACAGATTGAGACTGAGATCAGTCTGTGAACGTTCTTAAAATTACGAGAATTGCCCCTGAGATTGCGACTAGATTTTTAATTACGGGAATTGGCCTTCTGCTGTCATTCCACCTGATTGTCACTTCACCTAAGCTATCACGGTGAGATTTTTACAGAATACATCGGCTGTTTGATTTTTATTTATCTGGTACATAATAACTTTCTGGACACTGAAGTGTGAACCTCTTTAGTGTTCTAAAACTCAATTATGTAGGTACTTACCAAAGATGTATAGAATATGCAAACAATGCATACCATCGAGGTAGTAATATGAATATTAACCCCAGTCACTGCAAAATTAAGTTCAATTTTAAAAGTGCTGTGCAAGTGCAAAGTTCGGCTTTATACAAGCTGGCAGAAACATCGACGCGCAACCTGTTACTATGCATGTTTTTGAAGTGAAAACTTCTTTAGGCGCGTTGGGCATTTTTTGAGATGGGAAAAACAATTGAATTCGCGCCACTGTTACCGTAACCGACACCGCTTCGGATGTGTTCAGCTGTCGTCGGAATATACTCGGTTTTATATATCCGATATGTCAGTGAGTGTGTTCAGTGAGTCAAAGTATTCTGTTTGTCTTTTGTTTTCACTTTTGTCGGCACTCCCGGAGTACCACTGTTTTTTTCTAAAACCACTAGTAGGACCGAATTACCAATACTGTCATTACATTACCTTGATTAAACGCTAAAGCTGGTACATAAATTACGATCGGCAGCCACGCCATCTAAAAAGTAATAATTTTATTATTGAAATAATTTACCAACTATTAACGGGGTATAAGAAGATTATACAATATTTAAGCTTGTATGACTACGTACCAAATAAACGCTGAAAAGCACAGATCCGAAAAGTCTCATACGTTTATCATATCGAAGTTGTAAGTACTGAAACAACGCAAGAAATTAAAGTATCGTGAATACACCAGCAACTTAAACTATAACTTAAATCAATGCCTTTACGTAGATAAAAAGAAACTAAAAGAGAAAACATCTAAACCCAACCAAACCGCCATCCGCTATGATACAACTTACCAACATACGAGATAGGTATTCAGAATTTCATACTCATCCATAACAAAAACAATTCTTCTATTCTACAAATCATATTTTTCCCACATTATTCAATTAATTCTTTAACTAACAAAAAATTTTTTTCAATTTGGCGCCTATTCGCTATTTGATTTTTGGAACTGTCAAATACACATTTTTTTTTTAAATTATGAGCACTCATACTGCCATTATTACAATTTACAATACTATAGAGAAAAAGGTTTTATAACAATTACCTAGTTTAGTTGTTTTTTTTTTCTTAAGTAGGAAAACTTCTTACCTCATAGGCTGAAGTGAGTTTTAATTCATGAAGTACTGGTAAAAACGTAAATGCGACTATAATTGACATCAAAAGAGTGCCGATCAAAGTGAACACATAAGCTGTCCCATAAATGTATAACTCTGTAGGAATGCCTAAAAGGGATATTCCTGAAATAAAACTGAAAAATAATTGAATTGATTAGATTTCATAAAACACATGACGAATGAAAATTGATTTTGGGATAGCACAACCTGGGTAATAAGTATGCAAAAATCATAATATGTAGTTACAGGTTTCGACTAGGTACTATGCGAATGGAATACATTACCTAACTACATTTTTTTAATATGCAAAGAACATAGTTAATCATCCCTAATATAGCAGACACCTACTTATTTACCTTGCTACTAACGAGAAGCAGACAGGCAGTAACTTCATATTTCTTCCACCCATCAAATAATCTTGAGTAGAACTCTGTTTCTTCACAAATCCGAAATAAACTCCGATTCCACCACATATTGTTAACATAAAAATAAACAATACATAATCAAACCACGCAAAATGTTGCAAAGATTGTCTGACTGCAGAAACGTGTAACTTTTCTTCAGACATGCTGGTATTTTTCCGTTTTTGTTTTAGGTCCGATTTTATTTTAACTGTATTTATTTATATCAAATACATAACTTTGGTCACAGTCGTCGGCTATGGCACATCTCAGTGTCAAGTGTGAATGAATGCTAAAGCAATTTTACAATTGCCGCCCGCGATTTTCCTCGATGGTCAGGAGCTATTTTCGTTCCAATTGACCATTTCCTGTGTTTGTCTAAAATAGACTTTAATGTATCTTCAAAGGACACTGTTATGTCTTGTCTCAGACGATATTATCACTGTTGTTCGCTGCTATTTTAAGGATATTTTATATATATGATGCGTACAGAAAAGTAAATAAAGGCGCCTTAATATTTTCGAAGGCACTGATAAAATTTAAAATCAACTGTTACACCAACCAAATAAGGTTTTATTATGATGAACCTAAAAACGTACATGCCGTTTCGGGTAAAAAAAATAAAACAAAACCATTTACTGAAGAAAAATATTTAATATTTTGGTCTAGAGTGGCCAGTACAACCCGAAGATTGTCCTGCATCGAGCTAAAGAGGTTGCATGCAATATACCTACAAAAAAAATAGTCATTTAAGTCATTTGACGTGGTTTAGGAAGATTTGGTATTTTCTACTTTATATCTAATCAGGAAATAGGTAAAGCTAATTTTAAGTTATAAATTCTGAATTAGAATAAATGCATTGATATTAGGTAGGTATAGGGCAGTTATAGTAAAGGAACTACAAAGTATTTTTTTGCTCAAACGATTTATTACACAAATATAAAATCAATAAGGTTTTAACTTATGAGATTAGCTAATTTCTTCGGTTTCGGTGATTGGTTTCATATTTATTGAGGTAGAGTTGATGTGGCAGGCTTCCTGTAACAAAATTATAACAAGATATTTGAGCAGGTATACATATTTAAGATAGATAGATAGAAGACATTATATACACCGTAAAAATTATAGATATAATTTATAAGGTTATTCTGATCTGTCATGTACGAATCTAGAAAAAAATTCAAGAAACGAATCGTTGATGATTATGCGTGTATCATTTTACGACCGAACCTGAAGCCTATTCGCTACTGATGGTAGCCAGTATACGGTAATACGGTAACTGCCAGTATTATTATAATCATACAACCCGCTACTGATAAAGATTATAGGGACGTTAAAGCCAGAGATATATAGGTTTTTCTACCTCCATTATGCCAAAACTGGTGATAGATAGGTAAATGTCCAGTGCACCCCGAGCATTGAGCAGTCAACCTTGCTATCTCATCGCTGACTGGCTGATTTTTAACAAGATATGAACTATTGCCGTGTGTTTCTTTGGTACGGGCCGATACCAAAGAAACACATGTGTGACCACTATGTACCTACTATAAATCTACCATTTACTGCGTACGTGTTTCATTGACTTGGATATGTCCTGGCGGTTGAGAGTATGTCATGCTCATTCTAATGTCTCGCTGGTGGTGGCGTGTGTCTTGGATCGCGTTGCGCTATCAAGTCGCTCCTGTCTGTGGCAGTTGCGCAGAATGGTGCTGATCCATACGTCATGTTCGAGAACGGGCGCCGTCAGTAGGGACTGGTAATTTCTTAGCTGCCACGGCTTATTTTAATTTTTAATTTGTTTTTTTGTTGTTATTATATTTTTTATTACGGACGCTTTTAACGTACACGTCTTTCTACATCGTTCTCACATGTATAATTTCAACATGAATGATTTGAACCAATATTTTGATATAAAAGTGTGTCCGTGGAGTTTCTTGCTCGTTCTTCTCCATATGAACCTACTACCCTTTGAAATGGGCAACAAGATTCATCTTTCTGACAGACCAAACCCTTGACAATTCAAAAGTCCCTGTAATTGGTTTATTTGAAATTTTTCGAGTTTTGAACTTTTGAAAAAGACAATACCTACAATAAAATTAGTAAAAGAAAATCGACCAACTAGTTTCTCTACCAACCTTATTCTGTCCATAAGCACTAATATACGGTTCGTCGGTGGGGTGAGGAGGTTCCTTGTAGAAGCGCCGGAGCTGCGGCGCGAGCAGGCGCGGCGCGGGCGGCAGGTGCGGCGTGCCGCGCGCGCGGCTGATGCGCGACACGATGGCGCCCACGCATATGCTCACCATCATGCCAGCGAGCGTGTACCACATGTAGGATACTCGGAGGACTGGGTTTATTTCCTCACTAGAGAGATACAAATGTGTCAAAGAGAATATATGTTTTTTTTTTGTATCTTTGTTTGTTACACATTCACGCTAAAACTGGCTGAAAAGATTTCCATGAAATTTGGCACATAGGTAGACCATGACCTGGATTAGGACATAGACTACTTTTTATCCCGATATTCCCACGGGATCGGGACCGGGTAAAACCGCGAGGCACAGGCGCAGCTAGTAACCGCGGGGTGCACATAATTATGTAGAGTTCCTTCTCAGGGTAGGAGTCTGATCTTTAAAGCACCTGTGTCTAGAAAAATTCGGCTACTAAAAAGATTTTTTAATAACTTATAGGTTTGCCAGTGGAGGAACTTGTAGAAAAC
Source organism: Amphipoea oculea (assembly GCA_945859645.1). Taxonomy (NCBI): domain Eukaryota; kingdom Metazoa; phylum Arthropoda; class Insecta; order Lepidoptera; family Noctuidae; genus Amphipoea; species Amphipoea oculea. The sequence goes on from OX243862.1 coordinate 17,981,979, forward strand.
AGAGCTTAAACTTTCGCGCCACAAACGTTGTGCTGCCATTTAAAAAGTGAAGCAAGTGTACTTTATACTAGGTATTCAAACAAGCAAGGATCTGGCAGTCTTAAAATTCGCTCCTACATTGAATGTTAACGCCTACAATTCAAAGTTCACTAAATTTCAGATTTGTTTGTGCCCTAAAAGATACTCACTTGTGCAGTGCGGGCTCACTATTCGATAACAAAAATACATGCCATCAGATATACCCGAAACATCCCTGATCATACTATGGTCTCCTTTCTATCAAGACTTTTAACATTAGGGGTTTATTAGAGACGTTTAAGCCTTGTGTTCACCAAAATTTAAATCAACTGATTAAATATTTAATCAGTTCTATATTTAAAATTTCCTTAGGAAATTTGACATAAACCAACTGTTTAAATACCTAATCGTTGGTTTGAATGTTAGTGAACTCAGGCCTAAACGTCAAAAATGTATGGTTAAACAGTCGCTAATCATTTACTTAACTGTAAGCAACGTTTGTAAACAAAGGGGTTAATAAGCATTGACTTACCTAAACACTGACTCTTCAATAACACTCTCAACTGTAGTGAAGTTGTATGTGCATCCTTCAGTAGACAGAGATTTGTGTGCATGCACTATTTGACCTCTGGCTATGGCAAGCTGTGATGTCAGACACCACCAGGCCATTATTGCTAGGCCACTAATACCTCCAACTAGTGCCCCCTGATGGATAATACACAAAAGTTTAGACCAGAAGCAGCTTTGCTCCAAACTTATTTTGCCAACAAACTCATGCAGGAGCTGTTCTAGATTCATGAAAGCACGTATGAAGTACTTCGTCTATGCAGGGTGGCAGTATGGATTCAGTACCTACATGATTCTGAACACCCCCTGCATTGAAATTTTTCGTCGGTTATTAAAAAAAAATAGCTGTTCCATACAAATTGACCGCGTAGGTATTGCACTTTTCTATGAAACTGCTGATTTATTTTTGATAACCGACGAAAAACTTTTGCGCTATAGTCTAGAATTATGTATTAGATTCATGTGGTTTCAGTTTGGATTCATTCTTGGATCTTTAACAGTCGTTACGGGTCGTCAGAAGCCCGTAAGTTCGACAACCAGCAAGAGGTATCGTTTTACCCAGTAACTGGGTTGTGGAGGTCAGATAGGCAGTAGCTCCATGTAAAATACTGGTATTCAGCTGCATTCGGTTAGATTGGAAGCCGACCCCGACATAGTTGGGAAAAGCCTAGGCCGATTGATACATGGTTTCAGTTTGCGTGTCGACGTCCCTGCCACCTTGTATAGATATAGACAGCCTGTATAGTATTTGCTTTGATACAAAAATTTGGGGGTGGTGGATTTGGGGACTGGAACTATTTTGGAGTTTTGTAGGAAGTTTTCCTTATGCTTGTCGCAAAACTGATGTTCACTTTTTTTCATGCTGGGTCCTGAACCCTGTTTACTTCTATTTCAACTTACCGTAGCATCCACCCACGGCATAAGGATCCCCATTGTGAAGACTCCTAGCTGTGGCCCCATCGTCATAGACTCTAATGTCATAGTCAGCTGTAAGATTGTTCCCATCTTCTCTACTATGAATACTAACCCTGAAATTGAAGAAAACCTTATTTAATCGTCACTTAATAAAGACTTAACAAACGGTTTTATTAATAATTATTTATCTGGTCTCTTTTGCTGGTTTTTTTGGTGCTCTTTTGGTGAACTCAAACAAAAATGATGATACATCGGTAATATGAACGAGATAACTTGAGACGAATTCCTAAACGGTTTCAGAAAAGCAGTCACTAGCATCATTCTATTGTCATGCCAATATCAGAATACATACATAATTATACAGTATATATCTACCATTGATTTATATTAAAATATTTCTACGATGGTTGCTGAAAGTATTTACCTACACAGAGTGTGCCCAGGAGAATGACGACGCCCCTCATGAGCCAACTGGCCTGCCTCTCTGTTAACGTCTTCTTGAAGAACGGCTTGTAGAAATCTTCTAATACCACTGCTGACATCGAATTCAGACTTGTTGATAGAGAACTGGAATAAATGATTGTCATTTGTTACTGTTAATAAAAACTAAATCATTAGTACCTCATCATCATCGTGTTCTTTGTCTACAAATGCAACTTTTTTTTTAGATGCATTGTCTCGGTTAAGGGGGAAAGGTAGGGGCCCGCGATCAAATTTTCTTACGTTTTTTGCAAGTGCAATTTGCAGGTCATGGTAGATTAAACTATGATTCACGAGCGTACCAAAAATGACTTTACAGAATTATAGGTACTCATTAAAATCATCAATGAAACCCTCTAACCAACCTCTCTTAAGAGGGTTGTGTTGATAATTTTAATGATTATAATTCTGCATACTTATTACGCTCGCGAATCATATTTTGTTCAACATACGGCTTGACACACTGCAAATTGCAAAAAACGTAAGTTTGAATTTCGTGGGCTACCTTACGCAAAGCGGCGCGGTTCGCCGATCGGCGACGAAACAATAGAAAATCAATTGTGTCTCATTAGTGGAGCTTGACAGATGAAACGATGTTGATAAGTAAATTCTAGGTTTAGTACGTAGATCACAAAGCCATAATCTGATCATGCCAAAATTAAAAGTAAAAGTTTACCTCAATGCTGCACTAAAAATGCCAGCAATAAAGACTCCTGGAAGGCCAGGGATTTCACCAAGAACATCCATGACTAGTAGTGGGAGGAGTTGGTCCTTCGCCTTTGCTAACTGGAAATAATTATTATTATCAAGATTTTATTTATTAAGAACTAGCTGTGCCCGCGACTATGTTCGCGTGCATGTCGGAAAACCTATGGGATTACATGGGTATTTAGTTTTTCATCGAACCCTAATTGTTTTTCTAAAGTAACAGTACCTACTCCTTAAGCCTAAGTTACTTCTTATAACATGAGCTCAAATTGTCTACCAGTGAAAGTCCTGTCAAAATCGGTCCAGCCGTTTCGGAGATTAGCCGGAACAAACAGACAGACAGAAAAAAATATTAAACTTTCGTATGTTATAAAGTACCTCATATACGTTCATATGCATTTACTAAAAGGATGTTATTTTGGCATTACAAACAGACATTTCAATTTTATTTATTTGTATAGAATGATAGATATGGTCTTGAATAACGATGTGAATACTTGAAGATTTAATGAGAAAATGCAACTGCAGACAAGAACCTTCTTTCATAACCAAAAATTATGTTGACGTCCACCTGTTTCCAGTGATGGCGAAAGATATCTTTCAATCAAAGTTTTTGCACTTCTTGTTACAAATGATAATTATGGCGGCTCAGTAGATGCATTTTTAGATTGCAAAATTGGTTCCACACTGTTCTCAATCCTGTGCAATGAGGAGTCAATTGCGGGATGTGAGTCATTGGCGGTGGTGGTGAGTAGGCTACCAACCCATCCATCATCTATTGTGACCTAGCCTAAGACCTAAATGAATATGTAGGTGAATGTGACTAGGTCTTACCTTGGTTTGTAAAGGATCGCAGTCGTAAAATCTTGCGTATATCAACAGCCCGCAGTACAGGCAGAAGCAATAGAGGAAGGAGATACCGATGCAAAATAGGAATACTGCCCTGAGGACAAAAATCATAAACTTCACTTATATTTGAAAGCAGTAAATGTAATGATTGCCTGCCTTTAGTTGGCTTTCTTGAATCTACATCATTATGCTTATGAAAAAAAACTCGCTTTTCTGACTTACCATTGAGCTCCACGCAGTGTTGGCAAAGCAAGGTATCTTTGCACCATGGTCTGGTTGACGGCGTTAGCTTGGAGCCAATAGATCGTACCACCTATCACGAGGCTCCATATTGTGTGCCGCGTCAGAGGATTCGGATCCCAACTGAGAAAGTCAATATTCGTTTCAACATTAAATTAAGATAAATTAGTTAGTAAATATAGAATATATCCAAAAACTGACCTTAAAGAAAAAAACTGGGAGGAGATGCATCGAAAAAAGCCATGCCTCGTAAAGGAAAAGAAGAACTAAAAATTGAAGTGACAGGTAAGAATCGCGAAGGACCCAATCGATGATACTGATTGAACAAATTTTAACTAAAAGTATAACTTTAAGCCAACTTAATGTTATACTTCTTCATTCCTCACGCTTGTTGCCAACGTTATTTTCCACGTGCTAATTCCCAGCCATAAATATTGCAGTTATACGACTGATACGAGTAGGTATGTCAGCGAGGTGCAATTCTTTAAGATAAACGTTTCCTTCAAATCAGAACAGTCACTGTGGGTGTCTAGTACACAAAGCAATCACGTTGAATTGTGCTACAAAGATTCTAGGAAGAGTCCAGTAGGTAGAGATATAATTGGAATTTATGTCCTACGATTACAATACCTACACAGATCCTACTTTAATTCTGGCAGACCACAACAAACCTGTCTACAATCTTACACTCTTAAGTAGACTCTTCGATTCGTATGTTGTTGCATCGAATTATCTCGTATACATATATGGAATATCAACTTTAGTATCACCTCCTGCATTATATGCTAAGGATTTTTTAAATCGATTAAAATACTATCAACCGTGCCATCAGTACTGAATACTAATATTTAGTTCATCGTACTTTGTTGATGTTATGTTAGTTCTTACTTTGGGAGTTCAATTCTTCCGCTGTCCATGTTCCTCTGCCAGACAACTCCTATGCCACCCACGTCAATGGTCCCTTTTATTGCGACCAAGGCCATCGCGCCAAACATTGCCGTAATTTGGATCACATCCGTCCATACTACCGCTTGTAATCCACCCTGGATACAATGAATGTGTATGAATCACTCGTTTGATTCAACAATAACATGAGAACGACAATGCACTTATACAAAGAACTTACCGCACTTGTGTAGAATATGCAGACCAAACACACTATTGGAGTAATTATGTGTATGTTAACACCCGTTACTGAAAAAAGATAATGAACTAAGATTTATTTTGTAAAAGATTCATCTATAAAGAAATAGTGATGTGGTTGCAAGGATAAAAATAGGTACGAACGAAGTATCCTTAAATTATGCAGTAAGTGGGTAGTTCGATGTAGTAGGTACCTACTACTATGTCATACTACGGTGGTCCAAAGAACCTACCCTGTGGGACTCCTTAAGCCATAATTACAAATTATTTAAATAACATACCAAATCTTAAAGATAACGATCGTTTGTTGTGATATTTTTCAAACTGCTAAGTTAAGAATTATAGCTGAAACTTGGGAAAGCTGAAAATAACAAAGTATCATGACCCTACCTTGGTTAAAAGCCAGTGCTGGAACGTAAATCACAATGGGTAACCAGCCTATCTGGAAATTTAAAGAAATCTAAGTCATTTGCCCTCGTGCATTTAAACAATCATTACCTATGTTCTTTTAGAGTACTTACCAACGTAAAAGCGAATAAAATCGATCCAAATAATCGCACTCTATTGTCGAATCTTATTGATAAGTACTGAAAACAATAAAAAAATATTATTGTGGATTAAGCTAGCACCTTTGTAGATGAATTAATACCTTTGACTAGATACTGGTAAACTTGTCGCCTTACCTCGTAATTGGAAGTAATCTTGAGGTCATGGAACACGGGCAGATAAATCTGGGTCATGATGAAGGACATCAAGAAAATCGCCCCTATGATATACGCGTACTGGGTTCCGTGCATGTAGACCTCTGTCGGTGACCCCAAAAGGGTTATACCCGACACAAAACTGGGGAATGGAAATACATTTTGAATCACTCCATTCTTCTGGTGAAGTACTGTGTAACCTACACAGCCACAGGTGACACACCTTCACCAGATGTTAGACATGAAGAATGAACTCGGTGTAAAATTTCTAGAGACACCTGCGTACAGGCTGCATCATACCTACGTGCAGACAGCATTCTGCGAGTGAGTGAAGTCAGAAATGATATATCTACCTCAAAATCAATAAGTAGGTACTTTTGGCAGGCAGGAAATAAAATGATTAGAAGGTACATTCCTACATCATAAAGTTCAAAGGATTCTATATAGTAGGTACCATTTACGTATTTAGCTATTGGTTTTACCATAAACATTTCATTGTTGGTTGTAAAATGATCAGGTGTCCTATGTCCGATGCATAAAAGATCGAATTTCGATTATTTTCTTAGTATTCTCTGCTCAGCGCATTTATTTGAATCATCAAAAATTACTAGTTTTCTTCTGTGACTTTGTCCGATATTATTATATAGAAACTGTAAGAAGTTGGTGGCATTGAAGGCAGAAAATCTAAACTCAAACTCAAACTCAAACTCAAAGCATTTATTTCAATTAAACCAATTACAGGCACTTTTGAATTGTCAAGGGGTCGGTCAGTCAGAAAGATGAAGCTAGTTGCCCATTCCAAAGCGTAGGTACCTATGGAGAAGAACGGGCAAGAAACTCCATGGACACTCTTTTAAATCAAAATAATATGGTTACAAAGTCTTGGTTACATCATTCACGTTAAAAATTATACATGTGAGAACGATGCAGAACGTTAAAAGCGTCCATAACGAAAAGATGAGAAAAAACAACAATTCAAATATTAAATAAAAATAAAATAAGCCATGGCAGCAAAGAGATGACCAGTCCCTACCGACGGCGCCCGTTCACGAACATGACGCATGTATTAGCACCATTCAGCTCAACCATTTTGAAGGGAGCTAAATGATCCAACACATGCGCCGCCATCAGCGAGACATTTGAGTGAGCATGACATACTCTCAGCCGCCAGGGCACATTCAGTCAATGAAAGACGTACCCAGTAAATGGTAGCTTTATAGTATGTACATAGTACTCAACATGTGCTATGCAATTATACAATACTAGGAGATTGAATTTATACAATGCAAAGATAGACTTACAATCTTCAGCAGCTCCAACAGCATTTTTAAGTGTTAATCAAATAGTTGTGGTTGTGGAGCAGGACCAGCATTGAGCCAGGCATTTTTATCAGCGATGTAATCCCCTAACTTATAATATGCCTGTCTGCATAGTGTGCGTTTAATACAAGACTTGAATTTTGTCTCATTCAGTTGAAGAATGTGGGGAGGTATTTTATTATAACATTTTAAACAGTACCCCATAAAAGATGAGTCTACTTTAGCTAGTCTAAATCCTGGTTGAACTAATAGGTCCCTATTTCTAGTACTATAATTATGTCTTTCACCTCTTTTACTAAAAAGATGTAAATTTTTCCTTACATACATGATATTTTCGTAGATATATTGACAAGGTACCGTCATGATGTTAATTTCTTTAAACCGTTCCCTTAGAGAATCGCGCCTGCGGAGATTATAAATGGCTCTGATAGCTCTTTTCTGCAGAATAAAAATAGAATCGATGTCTGCAGCCCGTCCCCAAAGCAAAATACCGTAAGACATGATACTATGGAAGTAACTAAAATAGACCAGTCTCGCGGTATCTACATCAGTAAATTGACGGATTTTTCTCACAGCATAAGCTGCTGAACTTAGCCGTCCTGCAAGAGATGTTAAATGCGGACCCCATTGTAGCCTTGAGTCGAGCGTGATCCCTAGGAAAACAGTTCTATCGACGAATTCAAGTTTCTCTTGATTCAATATTATCTCACAATCACTACCTTTGACATTCGGTAAAGAAAATCTTATGCACTTAGTTTTTTTCCCATTTAATACTAAATTATTAGCAGTGAACCAATTTTGGACCTGCAGTAGGGCGTTATTTACGTCGTCAAAATTTGTAGCACGTCTATTTACCTTAAAAATTAAGGAAGTGTCATCAGCAAATAACACCATTTGTGGTTGATTTTTTAATAAATGGAGTAGATCATTTATATACACTAAAAAGAGGAAAGGACCCAAAATCGAGCCCTGTGGCACACCCATTTTTACAGTTAAACCGTGTGAATTGACACCATTTATTTGAACTTGCTGTTGTCTATCATTTAAGTAAGAACTAACTAAACTGAGCGCAAGTTTTCCAAGTCCGTAATGCTCAAGTTTCAAAAGCAAGGTTTCGTGGTCGACGCAATCAAATGCCTTGGAGAGGTCACAAAAGATTCCTATGGCGTCTTGGGCCTCTTCCCACGCGTTAAAAATGTGTTTTAATAAGGTTACACCGGCGTCGGTCGTACAACGTCCTTTGGTAAAACCATACTGTTGATCGTGAAGGATTTTGTTCGTGTTAAAATGATTGAGCATTTGATTAAGCATTATCTTTTCAAACACCTTGCTGAAAACCGGCAACACGGATACGGGTCTATAATTATTAGTGTCTTTACTGTCCCCGGATTTGTAAAGTGGTATTACCTTACTGTATTTCATTAAATCGGGGAAGACTCCTTGATCAACACACGAATTAAATACTAAGGCTAAGTAAGGCGCAATAGTCTCAATTATGGAGGTACATACTTTAATAGACATTCCCCAAAGATCTTCGGTCAATTTGATCTTAATTTGCTTAAAAGCTTTTATTACTACTGCAGGGTTAATATGTTTAAATTGAAATTCAACCGGGCAGGCTTGAACGTTCGCTCTTAATAAATCAATTGATACGCCGGGTGAGGAATTTAAGGCTTCCGTCGTTTTTGATGGTATATTAGTAAAGAAATTTACAAATTCTTGAGCTACTTCTAAGTTAGAGCTTATGGCACCACGTGAAGTCTCCAACGTGTAATCTGTGTTTCGTTTTTTATTCCTACTAGTTTCGTTATTTATAATTTTCCAAACCGTTTTTATTCTATTTTCTGCCGATTTGATTTTGTTGCTAATGTACCGGGCTTTGGCTATTTTGCAAGTATTTCTAAAAATTTTGGAATATGTAGCAACATACTTGCTGAAAGTATCAGTATTAATGTAGGGCTTAAGGCCATACAGCTCGAACAGTCTCTCCCTACTTATCCTAATACCTCTAGTTGCCCAGTCACTAAATATAAAATTAGGGCAAATGTTTTTTGTTTTCTTTTCAAAAGTTTTATTGAATTGAGTCTGCACTACTGAAAAGAAATCCTCGTACAATTTATTTGCGTCATCCATATCATGGCCCAGATCATTTAACTTATTATTTAGAGTACTATTGAATCTTTTTAGTTTACCAGTCGTTATTGGTCTAAATTGTATTTGCACTTTTTGCAAAGTTGTTTTAAACTTAAAAGTTACCGTTTGTCCACTATGATCAGACGGCAGATAATTTACGATGGCTTTATCTAAATAATCACAATCGCAAAAAACATTATCGATACAAGTAGCAGAAGTTGGAGTTACTCTAGTTGGTTCTGTAAAAACATTGGATAAATTGAACGATTTGAAAAGGCTTAATAATCTACTGCTGTTTGAATTATTTTCCGAAATATTAATATTAAAATCACCACAGATAATTGCGGCTTTGTTATTGGATGCAAGTTTCACTAGAACATCCTCCATTATTGACTCAAATACAGAAAAGTTCTGATAATTAGGGGGTCTGTAAACGCACACTACAACATGCTTATCTAGCTCAACACAAGACCAGCGTTGCCAGAATGTTACTTTTGTAACATTTTACGTTACTTTTGGCCCTGTTATGTTACTTCCATGTTACACGACACAAGATGTTACTTTTACGTTACATTTCGTACCTACTTGAGAAATATTTCAAATTTTAAGAACGACCGATCAAAATATGAAAGTATATCTCTACATGTTGTACACACGGCGAAACATCGAGCTATACATTTCTAGTTTTAACAGAACTCGCATTGTATAGGTTTTTCGTACAATCAGAAGTTAGCTTTTACTGGTTATGTATAGCTTGATGTGTAGCCATGCGTACCGATGATTTTATGTCTTTCGCCGTTTCGGGCACTTTCAAAACGAGTATAATATTCCTATTAAAAAAGTATATTCTAGGTTCTAAGTTCTATGTGGTGATTATAAACGGGTATGTTTAGTTATGACTTTATGTTTAAATTATATTACAGACTAAGAAAAAAATTAGATATTTTAAGTATTATGTACTTTTTTCAAGCGATCCAAAATTTTGGTACTTACAAAGAAGAAAAAACTGTTTTTGAGCTATTTAAACAAAATTAAATATTCCGTAAAAAATAAAATGTTACTTTTGTCATCAAAATGTTACTTTTTGACTCGTATATGTTATTTTTGACAAAAGGGCACTGGCAACACTGCACAAGACAGTTCGATGCAATGTTCAATTGATAAATCCACTATGTCATTTCGTTGCTTGAATTTTAAACAATTTTTTATTAAGATTAAAGAACCTCCACGCAGCATAGATTTACGGTTAAAACAACTGCCTACACTATAGTTCTCATAATTAATTAACATTTGGTAATCCTTTAACCAATGTTCAGTAAAACAAACAATGTCAAACTTTGTTTTTTCTAAAAACATTTCTATTTCTAATAATTTGGAGGAAATGCCTTGAATATTTTGATGAAATAACTTCAAGGTATTCTGCTGATCTCCTTTTTGATATTTAATTATTTTAGAGCAAGAAGATACCTTGTTGCTGTTAGGTATTAGAATATTATTACTGGTACCTTCTGTTGTCTCACAAACTAGTTTAAATGATTATCCGGAGTTAATCCCAAGACTTCAATGTCATCACCAGGCAGTGAGCTCATAGTGCGTGAGATAAATGGAACCTCCTTCGTACAATTTGTATACATATTTATAGCATTTGAGCTACATTCATTTAGGCAAACCACCTTATTATTAGTATTATTACTAATTGTTGTGGTGTTAATAATACAAGACTTCGACATAATACTTATGTCTGTGTTTATATAAAAAGCTAATAGCCTTGCTATTGTGTGTCTAAAACTAACAGGCAGATACACAGTACCCCTAGTCGACTTTAAAGTTTCTACAAAACTGTTAGTGTCAAAATAGACAAGCTTGTCACTGTAATGACTAACTAAAAAGTGCATTTGCTTATTAAGCATATGAATATAATTGTTTTGTCTATTTGTCAATTTTTTAAAATATGGGAAAGCACACAATATTATTTTATTACAATTTAACTTTAACAACTCAGTTACACAGTCAGTTATTTCATATTTTTTGACTTTAGCACTGTTACCTACAAATACAGTAATGTTGGTTTTAGGATTAAATACATTTCCTGTTATTGATGCCATTATTTCTTTGTAGGTTGACCCTGGCATACAATTGTTTTGAGTAGAATAACTCAGGTTGTTACTAATTAATTTACCTAATCCTCTTCCTATACTATCTGAGAACATAACTGAATTATAACAATCATGACTACTGAACGATGGACAACTACTAACCTCAAGCTGTACCACTGGGGATAGATCCTGTACTATATCAGATACATCTGGGTTAAGGATACACTCTTGAGACAAACACTCAGTCTGGGACGGGTCCTCCGTTGCCTCAGGCTGGACAGCAACAGGGTTTGAAACCTTCTGACAAGTACACTGACACATAACTAACTCATTAGCAGCAAGAATATGTTCTTTAATTTGGTTCTGAGAACCCACATATTTAATGTAAAGGGAACTAAGTCTGCCCTCAAGTACCTGTATGTCAGACTGTAAGCGCTGTGTATCAAATTCATATATTTTTGTGCTGTCTTCTAATTTGATTTGATAATTATTTAATTTATTAATTAGATCAATACGTTCTCTCCTTAGTGGAATATTTTTAGAAAAATGTTTTTGTTGTTTCCTAAATTGATTACATTTTTTAATTATTCTATTCATTCTTGCATATTTTTTCAATTTGTTATGACTCAATTTATAACTATAATTCTGTTTTAGCAAGGAATCTTCAGTAAGGTCAATAGTTATTATGGGAAGAGGGTTACAATTAATGTTTAATAATTCATTATATAAATGGTTTGTTTCTTTAACCTACTAAAACTTATAAAGATTTAACCATGACAGTTACCTTTATAGGGCAAGTGTCGCATTTGTCCCTAAAACTAACAACAACGTTGGTTGATTAGGTGTATTTAGCATTTTTTTACTATAGGTATAGGTAGAGCATTGTCTTAACAAGAACTACTTTTATACAAGAATATTCCAATCCAAGGCCCGTAGTTGTACAACTGTAGGAAGCCACTTTGAACTTCACTAGGAACCTACCTTGCCACAAGGGACATAGAAACAGGAATCACTTTCATATTTCTTCCACCGAGGAGATAATCAGCTTGCGTGGTCTGTTTCTTCATAAAACCCCAGTACACTCCCACAACAGCACTAATAGCCAACATAAACACGAACACAACATAATCCGCCCATGAAAACCTCTGCATTAGATGCGTCAGTTCCAAAACTTCCCCACGCATTTCCCCCATTGCGACAAGGGTCAAAAACTCTACCTTCGATAAAAATAATCACATAGAATTTAAAACTTCCCTTGTATTCCTTGACCAAACTTTCTTTACAACGCAACTTTTTTTATTTCAGGTCAAGGGTTTTTATTATTGAAATTGATAGCCCGTATCATATCGATATGCGTAGCACTAAAGGCACCCAACATTCAAATGCATGAGTCCGTCGAGACGTAAGCTCAATCTGTTACAATGAAACAATTACGATAACTCGCAATTTAAAAGAGGATGTTGCGAGATCGCCCCCCAACGGTAGCTAGGAGCGAATCGGGAACTGACTACTTGTACTTAAAAATGTGTAGGTTGAACATCACCATAAACGCTTCCTCGGCTGACAACTCGTATAGGCACAAACTTAATACCACTAAAAATAGCCCATGTCCGGTTATAAATAAAAATAAGCTAGACAGCTAGTTGAGATGGCAACCTGTCGAGGGTGCGCCTGGTGTACCTACCACTTGTGATGGAGGATATTTAAATGCACTCCAATCCATTTATGTACAGCAATTACTAGCTACCAATGAAAATGGAACTCAAGACTGAAAGGTTACTGCGGGATTTAAATTGATTTTATCTGTACCTACTGATCTAACTTAGTAATGCATTCGGCGAGTAGATATATATGTATATATATATAACTGCTGGTAAAGAATCCACTCCTAAGACGACCCACTGACCGTTCTCGCTGCTTACCTACGGCAAACTCAGAGAAACGTCTAATTATCTAAATAGTACACTTTGGCTTTGGTTAGTTGTAAAAAAAGGCCACAAAAACTGACTGCTATTATAATATAAAAATACAATTTTACTCATAATAATTATATAATAGCTTGGTTTAATAGCCAAGAGCCTCGACCAACACCTGAGGAGGCTCTCGTTGGGCAGCTAGATCAAGGGCTTGTTTCAGAAAGCGGTAGTTCTGGACACGGCCCGCATTGTTAGGAGGATCCTCTCTCTGGAGCCCTGACCGCCGGTAGCTTGGACCCTGTTCCCGATACCGGTGGGCTACTATTTTTAAATGTTTTTATATTCTAATATTAATTAAAAGTATAATTTATATGTATTTACAGGGTGAAATTGAATTCATGGGCATCCTTTTAAGGGGTCATTGTAATCATCATTATGAACAACTTTTACTATGGGACCAAGACTGAAATCGCGAAAAAAAAATCAGCTCTTCCATACATTTTGACGAGTTATATGCGAGCATAAATGCAAGGAACAGCTGATTTTTTTTTCGCGATTTTTGGCTTGGTCTCATAGTAAAAGTTGTTCATAACGATGAGTACAATGACCTATTAAAAGGATGCCCATGAATTTAATTTCACCTTGCGTATTATAACCACTGAAACAATCCTTTCATTCTCGTATTTCAAAATGTTCTAAACTAAAATTGTATCTAATGATTTATCTAGCCTTTATTATTATTTCTATCGCAAATGAATAGATAATTGCACAAAATTAGGTAAAGAGTTTTATCCTATTATGAGTTACATTTCCAATTTTATTTTGTTAGCCAAGATGGATTTTTGCTTTCCCGCCACTTTCTCGAAGTTTTATCTCCGAAACCGCGAGCGACGTTTCGTTTACATGCGTTTAAAGGCTTCATGTGTGTAGTCGTACAATCTAAATGTAAACTAAGAATTAGAATACAAATATGTCTATATACTAATATTACGTTATATAGATATTACGCTTGGTTTTGTAAAAATCTTTATTCTTATTTTCTATCGTAAACTGTTCCAAATCCTAACTAAACGTGACTTGGTTGAGTCTGTCGGCTTTTATTGTCTGGGACTGCTATCATGTCAGCTGTCTGTCATGTCAGTCATGTCATTGATGTCATTGTCAAAGTGAAAGATATTTGTTTTGTGTTTGTGAACAGTTGCTGAAATCAAAACAACTTTTTCATATTATTACCATTTATTGTGCTTTGATATTTATTCCTTAAAGACTCGCCTAACCGTCTAAATGGCAGGACTCTTACTTAGTCCATCAGAAAAACTATTCATCGTTCACGGTGTACAAGTAAGTTTAAACATAACCTAAAATAACCACCTTAAAAATTTACAATTTTAGCTTATAACTGCACAATTGCTTGGACAACATAAAATAATGACGTCTCAAAAACTGTATGCTATAAATTTAAAAGAATCATACCCTTTCATTGTCTTATTTTGTGCGTAGGATGATTATCGATCCGATGGCCGATCAAACATTGATTACCGGCCGATGGAGCTCGAAACAGACCTCGTTGACACTGCTACGGGATCAGCAAGGCTTCGATTGGCTAACACAGATTTACTTGTAGCAGTCAAAACTGAAATAGAAACCCCAAGTCCAGAGAAACCTGACTTGGGCAAGATTGAATTTAATGTTGACTGGTGAGTTAAAAAAGCTTATTATAACTGTGCTTCTGTAATTATATAATTTAAAACCATAACCAAGCCATTTTAGTAATGTTAAAAATGACAGTATTACATCAATAAACAAAGTAAAACCTTTCTAAAGTTTCTTAAAATTGTTTATTTTCACAGCTCAGCAAATGCTACCCCACAGTTTGAAGGTAGAGGTGGTGAGCAGTTAGCCATCGGTATAGCTAACTTGATGCAAGGAGCATACCAATCATCGCAGGCTTTCAATTTAAAACAACTGTGTATATTTGAGGGCAAGCAGTGCTGGAAACTTTTTGTGGATATATTGGTAAGGATCTGATGCATTATCCAACTACACTTACCCACTTATTTCTTCTACTAAACCTACCCGTACCCTATCCATAGAATATATTATACAGGGTGGCACCTGTTATTATGGATTCAGTAAGTACATGATTCTGAATGCCCCTGCATTGAAATTTTTAGTTGGTTATAAAAAAAGAATCTGCTGTTGTATGGAAAAGTGCAATGCAGTCAAAATGTACTGAGTAGCAATTTTTTTACCCTTAATTGCTTGCATGGGATGTGACACACCCCAGTGCATTTTTAAAGATAAATTTGCTGCACTGATGTTCCCGGTAGCTACGTAAAATGCAGAATTTTATGATCTAGTAGCAAGCAGTTCTCGGTCATCTATACTTATATCAGGAGAGCGCTTTTGAGAGTGTTAATCCCACTCAACTATTTACATGGTTCTATCAACTCTCAAAGCTATATACAAGGCCAAAGTTAAATCTACAATATCGCGAAAGGGTATTTCTGAAGCTGTTAGCTGTTGATTTGGTCAAACCATATCAAAAATTAAAATTTAGCATATCAACACTACTTCAACCTTTGCAAAAGCGTCTAAAACTGCACATTGAAGTTGAGGACCAAGAATCATCTTCTGGAGCTGACAGAGCGCCTCCATATAAAAGATGTCATATATATGTCCAAGAATTAAAGACAGATAAACAATTACTACTTGTTCAAAATGTCATAAACATAATTATGTGCAATTACCACATGATTGTTATCTGCTAAACATGTGCGGAAGAAAACGAATATATGTATTATATCTATGTTCTTGTTTCAAATATACTATTTGTTTGTATAAGTTTAAAATATGTGGAAAAGTTAATAAATTAATAATAATTATGTGACAAAAAAAAATCTAATAAAAAAATTATTGCAGAAAGAGCATGTTTTTCGTATTTTATGTATATGATCGGGGTGTCACACACCCCAAGCGACCGTTTACGTAACTTATTAGACGCGACCAATTATGGGTTAATAACATTTTCCATGCCACCTTGTATAAACCTGTCAGTGAATTGGTTATTGATATAATTGATATCCTTATGAATGTTTAATTCTTTTCAGATATTGGAATGTGGAGGCAATCTTTGTGATGCTGTATCTTTGGCTGTGAAGGCTGCCCTTTTCAACACAAGGATACCTTGTGTGAAGGCAATACTCATGGATGGGGGGGATGTAGACTTGCAGTTGTCTGATGACCCTTACGACAGTAAGCTGTTGGATGTTGGAACTGCTCCTTTATTGGTATGGTGTATTATGATATACTTTAGGCTTTCTTTCCTTGCAAGTATAAAACTCTCTCATCATCACACTAATATTATACTTAAAGGCGAAAGTTTGTGAGTGTGTTTGAATGTTTGTTACTTCTTCACGCTGAAATTACTGAACGGATTTAGATGCAATTTGGCACACAGACACTTTATAGCCAAGATTAACACAGGATACTTTTTATCCCGATATTCCCACGGGATCGAAACTTATGCGGGTGAAACCGCGGGGCGCAGCTAGTTATTTTCATATAAACTGCTTAAAATTGTAGTTTTTGATATCAGCATGAATTTACGACGTGTCGGCAGCTGCCGTCAAAAACATGCCGCTCGTGTATTTGAAGACACGAGCGGCACATTGTCGGCGTCGACGGCTGCAGTTTTCTCTGCCGTTGACGCGTGTCGCTCGTGTGTATGCGCACTAATACAGGCAATTCTGTAAAACAATAATAATACTATTGACCTGTTTCCCTTTGCTATGCCTCTTTCACTAGTATTGGCAAAATTTAGCTAACAAGTCTTAAATGATTTTTGTCCATATATTTTAAAATAGTCTTGATTGCAACTTCTTTAGTACAGAAACCTGCATAGTCATTTTAAATTTTGTATAAATTTTCAGGTCACACTATGTAAGATCGGTGACAAATGTGTAGTAGATCCATCAGCTGAAGAAGAAAACTGCAGTGTTGTATCGCTCATAGTAGGGATCACTGGGAGTCCCAGCTGCTACAGTGATCAAGAAAACTTAACAGAAGTAGGGGGCAAATTCAGCACAATTGATATGAATGGGCCAGGCAGTGTTGCACCCAAAACCTTGAAAGATGCCATCAACCAGGGAATGTAAGTTTATTTAAATAATTTAATTTACTTTCATACATATTTAGAGTAGTAGCCTCAAACCAAAAAGTTACCTAAAATTACCAGCAAAGAGTATCTATCTGGCCCAGAATGTTACGTGTTTCCTAGGGGATTAACTTGAAATTCGATTTTAATATTATCTTTTTGTTTACAGAGTCGCAGCAAAGTTACTCGACAAAGCATTAGCTAAAGCCTTGCTAAATGAGAGGCAAGAAAATATCAAAACAAAAAAATGTTCATATGGATTCCTAAAATAAAATATGTGTATTAAAACTCTGTTTCCCTTTAAATCCTTTATTCATATAACCAATCAATTTATTATAATAATACATAGAATTCTTATGTATTATATACATAGAACTATATTCTAATATACCTAATAATGTCACTAAATAAATGATATACTACCATAAATTCAGTCATAACTAAATATCACATTCGTTTAGAATCCACACTGAAATATAACAACATAATAATAATAATATAATACATATTTTGGAATTTTATTACAGAATGAAATCACTACAAAAAATAAATCAAACTAAATAAAAACAACAATGTCACACTGATAACAATAAAAAATTAAGTAATTGTTTTCAGGAATGTGGATATATCATATAATATATAATGCAGTGCATAAATACTTATTTCTGTTCAGGTTTTATTGTATAATTTTACCATCACATTAATTAGCTACATCTACAAAAGGCAAGATCTGCAAATATTTAAATGGATAGAGAGAAGAGAAAATATAACTACTAAATCTATGGATACGTAATATTGTATTTATAATCTTAATCCCTGCACCCATATGATTATGTTTATAGGGCTTACATGTCTAAATTAGCGAGTTATTCCATTTCCATCTTATTTCCCTATCACATCTATAGTTGATATAGATAATGCCAACCACGAAGACGCGCCCACTCTTCTTACTAATCGCTAGTTTATCGCTAGTTAATTCTGCTAGTGTTTTAGTTTTTTGATACACACTAATAAGTAATTACTGTGTATCGACAAAACTAAAATATCAGCGCAATGTTGCACACTTGTACTGTAAGCGATTTGGAAGAGTGGGGCGCGTCTTCGTAGATGGCGCTATCTGTAACCATTATTGTATGCCTCCTAGGAGACTAATCACATTATAATAATTGCCAATAAATGTGGAGTAACATCGTTATCCTAAATAACATAATCAAGAATAATAATATGTAGGCCTTATATGGCAAGAGAAAGCGTCGTCTACTTCTTGGGGTTGACGGGGGTAAGAAGATCCAGCACAGCAGCGATGTTGCCATCCTTGCTCTCCAGCAATTGTGTCAACCAACCACCCTCGTTGGTGAAGCCCATTGCCAGCATCTGCTGGATCGCCGCATCGATATGAGCTTCTGTGAAAAGGATAAAACAAAATAATTAAAAACATTGAAGTGGTATACGATTCCCTGCATTCTTTATTGTTTACTAGCTTCTGCCTTCTTTTTTCTGTCTTCTTCGCGTGAAATTTCACCCTCCCCCCATTCACCCTCTTGGGGGTGAAATTTCGAAAAACCCTTTCTTAGTGGGTGTCTACTCTTCACAAAGAACACACCCCCCCAAATTTAATGTCTCTGGGACCAGCGGTTTAGGCTGTGCGTTGATTATATCAGTCAGTCAGGACTTTGAATTTTACATAATATAGGACTAGGGACCCGCCACTACTTCGCACGGTTTTTAAGACTTGAAAAAACATCCAGATTTCTGTGCTCTCTTATTTAAATATTAATGTATTATACACATACACCTTCCGGAATAAATTCTCTAAATGATTGTGGAAAACGGCATCACATCCGTTGCGCAGTTTAGAAGAACAATGCAGTCACACAGACGGACACAAAAAGCGACTTACATTTATAATACGTATAGATATAGATTTTAAATGTTGCATCGACTATCGGATTTTTCATGTACAGTTGTATTACTTGAACACTCTCGTGCACATTCGGACGAGGAACTATATCTACTAATACTAGAACCCAAGCACGTGAACATTTAGAGGAAACTGTATGAAAAATTATAATAATATTCAATAGCACCGTTGCTATGTCCACTATGTGTCATAGTTTGTAAGTAACGTTGTGCAACGTGACCCTCGATATCGTTGACTGCGACCTACTCTGTAAGTACATATATACACTTAAATCCGAAAGCTAGCCCTCACTTATTAAAACATTTTATCGTATGTTATGGTTGAATCTAAAATAATCTTATGGGTCATGGATGTTCTGTTTCGATAGTGTCCATCAAAAAGAAATTCATGCGATTTTTGTCCATAAGTAAATTGGGACAGCAAAACAAGGTCATGATAAGCGTCATATCATATAACACGTACTTCGCAGTATTTGTAAGTACAAAATCAAAGATGACTATATTCCGCATACACTTATACTAGCTTCTACCAGACTTCGTCCGCAGAGATTTCTAGTTCTCACGAGTCACGACCCACCCCGTCGCATTGTCACTTGCCCGCGCTATAACTTTGTTTTCGCATAGCGTTCTTTCTGAATTTTTTTCTTTTTGCTCGGCTCCTAAGTCTCGTAGCGAGATGTTAAACAGCTATAAACCTTTGTTAAGAAAGAATTGGGCTATCAAACGCAAAAATAATTTTTGTGTGATAAGCGCGTTCAAACGAACAAATTCTACGGATTTATTATTAGTAGGTATACTTATATATAAAAAAGTAGATACCTAGAAAATCGATTGAACCAAAACAATACAGAAATGATTCATTTTCATATCGATAGAAGGATAAGCGGGCTTGTTCCGCGATATGATATTTAAGTAAGGGAATAACATTATTTTATTCTTCTTTTATAGGTACGAAAATGAATCATAAACGAACGTTATTTTTAATCAAAATTCAGATAATAAATAACCCTAAACATGAGATTACATACCATTATTGTAGATTATTATTTTAAAATCCTTGAGTTACATTAATAGGCTAACTTCTGTACCTAATAACTAAATATTGGACACAAGAAAAATACAGAAACAGCTAAGATTTCAAACAACTTATTTTGTGAATGCTGAGTTCAATAGTCTCTTGCCTAACTCATTCATTGGCCGTGACGAGCGACTTTACTGGCGTGAGGTCACAGACAGTTACTCGAAGAACATGTAGGTACCTATGTTTTGAAATATTTTAACCAGTATCATCTCGGTATATGGGATTACTAACGTGACCATTCGTCCCGCTTTGGGCGGGACAGTCCCGCTTTCAGGGTGTCTGTCCCGTTGTCCCTAACCAGAGCAAAAATGTCCCGCTTTTGCAAAGGGATCAAACGATATTCAATCCAATTTATTCATGAACAATTTACATTGTATCTGAATATTCTGCAACTATGGCCCATAAATAAAATACACAAAATAATCTTATACAATAATAAACTAATAAGTACCAATATAATATATTAAAAACTTTAAAACTATGACTACATACGTAACGTTGTCGGCGTCGTGAACTCGTGACAGCATAAAACAGTAAGTTGTCGATAAATTTTAATTAAAAAGACTAACATCGAAAAATCATGTGATAAGCTCCATTCCTACTTCATTAAAATCTAGACCCGACATTTTGAAACTTATTTGCTCCACCGAAAAATACAAAACAAATGCGTCTTCAACCGCAATGTAATGTTAAAATTACATATTATTTTATTCTAATAAATACGTAGTAATTTTTTTTTTTTTTTTGTTTAATTCCGCAAGCGTCCCACTCTGACAAAAAAATAAATGGTCACGTTAGGGATTACTTAATGCTGTATTTTGGCTGGGGTACCTTTAAGTTTAATTATTGTAGACCTTGTTTTTTTTTTTGCGGATGTTGATACATACGTCTTGTTGTATGGCATGACAACAAAATATAACCTCTATTTTCCCTTTCCTATACAATAGAGAAAATTATTAAAAAAAAAAAACTTACGTGGGTGGCGTTGCCTGGGTTGTGGCTGAGGTGGAGGCTGTTGTTTGGCAACAGCTGGCTTCTCCTGCGGCTTGGGAGCAGCCGCGGCGGGTGCGGGCGGAGCAGTGGGCTGGGCAGGCTTCAGCACTTCGGGCTCTTTAGGATTCAACACTAAACGGTCAGCATGGGTCAATAGTGATGGATCATGACCTAACTAACTTGCAGGTAAGTATACAAGACATTCTATATTAAAAAAAAGACTACTACCATACTAAAAATTTGTTACAGTTGAAATTAGATCACGCTGTTATATTTCATCTCGGAAAACGAAATAGACAGGCTATAATTTGTTCATTTGACTCTATAAAGCAAGAAAAATGAGACAGAAAAGCCAATTTCACATCACAAAACAAAAATTGTCAACAGCACAAAAGTTAATAAGATTAATAATTACCTGCAGTCGAGGTATTCAGGGGTGGGTACAGACCTCCTGCAGAGATCTTGACACGCTCTTGGAACTCTTCGGGCAAGTTGAAACCGATCGGAGCAGCAGCTCCAGGAAGAGCACTGGCTGTGTCCATCAAGTCTAAAACATTTCACACACTTAGTAAACATTCTTGGGATATTTTATCTTAACATGTGGTAACAAAGTAGAATCAAACAAAAGATACCTTTCTCCTTGTTAATCACAGTCCAGTCATCAGCTTTGTCAGGGGAAGCATCTCTGCCAAAGTCATTGACACTTGACGAGGAGGAAGTGTTGGTCTTGACGGCGATGTCATCAGCCTCAGGCGACTTCCTGTCTCCTTGTCCCATCTCCACGTCGTTAGTTGAAGCCGGTGTGGGTGCAGCAGCATTCGCAGCTGGAGTAGGAGCCTGAGTCCGAGATGACTCAGGCATATAATTCCCACGGATGAAGTCTTCCAGAAGGTTGCGGATTTCTAGGACATTAATTGTCTTCGGGGGACTGAACGGACATTGAGTCTGAGCATGTGCAGAGGTGCTGGCCTCAGGTTTGGGAGCTTGAGTAGATTCGGCGCCAGCTTGTGCCTTCTCTTGGGTCTCCTGTGGATTTTGCGCCTTTGTTTCGGGAGTCTGGCCTGGTGCTGGTGCCTTAGTTTCTGGAGCCTTGGTTTTCCCGTCATCTCCGGTCAGGTCAATGTCTCCGGCGAGGTTGGCGAACTCATTCATGTAGGTGGAAAAGGTGTCGAGCCAGCTGACGCGCTGGCGGCGGCGGTGGTGCTCGCCGTGGGGCCCGTGGGGGCCGTGCTCGGATCCGGGCGGCCCACGGTGCTTCCTCTCACCACCCCTCTCGCTGCGATGCTTCTTGTAGGGACAATCATCGCCCATAGCAGTGGCGACGGACTTCA
Organism: Amphipoea oculea; assembly: GCA_945859645.1. Classification (NCBI taxonomy): domain Eukaryota; kingdom Metazoa; phylum Arthropoda; class Insecta; order Lepidoptera; family Noctuidae; genus Amphipoea; species Amphipoea oculea. Next base: position 18,004,545 of record OX243862.1, read on the forward strand.
AGAAATGCCGGGATCTCTTGATCGCAGCTTTAATAACCGTGCGCTGTAAACGTAAAATACCTGCATCAATAATCAGTTAACAAAGGAGTTATGCAAAATTGTTAATCTTGTTGATAAAAGGCGGATATGCGCATCCTGTGGTACTTACAGGCATGGTCGGCGTGGGCACTCTCACCATGCAATGTTCCGGGTGATGGCCGGCGGCCTCGCATCGTGAGCACAGGTCGAAGTCATCGCAGACGGAGCACTCGTATCGGAACCCGATGATCGAACCGTCGCAAGAGTCGCACATCACACCGAAGTGCACCGCCGGTGTACCCGCGTGTTCTAAAAATCATTGTTATATTAAAATATGTAAATTTAATTCCAGTCCTAATTAACCGAGGTCGTCGAACATTATAAGACCTATAAATAAAAGGCGTCATGTATGCATAAGCGTGCCATTCACTAGTCAGTGTTACAAATAACACATTGTAAGTTATTGAATTGATAAGTCCACTTGAAAAGATAACAATAATTATAATATGGAAATATAACAATGTTCATTCCCAATATACAAAGTACTTATCTAATTCACATGGATTAGAATTTAGATAATTACTTATTCTTCTTATTACAAATTGTCCTCCTAATCCATGCCAGTCCACAGTTGTTCATAGGCCTCTCTAAGTACCTATTCTCACTCTCATCTATGTATTACTTTGTTAAGGGTGCTTCACACTAATTCAGGTTGACACGATTCAGCACAGCCAGGCAGCAAAATCGAATATAAATATTGTAGATTTTGTTCTGGAAAAAGCTGCGCAGGAAAAGGTGTGCCCAGCCGACCCCAACATGATTCAGCGAGGGTAGATGCCGAATGGATTTTGCCGATCTGCACGAGCCGAATGAAAGCTAAATATGTGCAGTAATTGCTTCAGGTGGACTTTGTTGTTCAACAAAGACTATCGAATTGAATGTGCCGACCTGGACAAGTATGTAGAACCCCTAAAGAATGTTATTGTACCACCTTTTCAAGTATATCTTCAATCCTAAAAGCCAACTAGTAATATAAACTTACCATTAGGAGTGCCAGCTACGGCAGTAAAGACAATGTCACAATCATCTTCTTTAACTTCATTTCCCTTGCAGTAGACAAAGAGTTTGATAACATCTCCATTCAATGCCTGCAGGGCAGTCATCACCTCGTCATCCGATGATACCACAACATCATCTCCATCCTCATCTGAATAGGACAATGAACATTATATTCTACAGCTTAATTGCTTAATCACCGCTAATGAGCACAATTGATTTTCTATTGTAATGGGCCTTTACAAGAAGCTTATAGGTAAAAAATGGAGACAACACTAAATACCTACGTGAAGCCGACTGTGGTCGGACGCTCTCTTTCTAAATACATACATATGAGAAAGAAAACACATATCACTGTCTCGTTCTTATGTATGTATTTAGAAAGAGAGTGTCCGACCACAGTCGGTTTCACGTAGGTATTCAGAGTGTTGCCTCCACTTTTATCTATAAACTTCTTGGGCCTTTATCATGCCATGCTGGTCTTGATAAGTTAAGTTAAAACTCTAATGACAGCAAAGTCCTGTTATCACACTAATATTATAAAGGCGAAAGTTTGTGAGTGTGTGTGTGTGTGTTTATATGTTTGTTACTTCTTCACGCTCAAACGGCTGGACCAATTTTGATGAAATTTGTTATAGAGATAGCTTGAGTCCTGGAAAAGGACATAGAATAGTTTTTATCCCGATATTCCCACGGGATCGAGACTTATGCGGGTAAAACCGCGGGGCACAGCTAGTAAGTCAATAAATATTGTGCAAAATGTTAACTGGCTAAACCCTACAAAAATCACTTGCCCTTGTTAGAAGAGTACATATTATGAAGCATTAATGAATTTAAATGATTAAACAAATGCTAATTCAAGATTCAGAGGTCACTATTTTTTTATTTCAAAATATATTTAATCTGTGGTTCTATTATGTTTGAGACGTCATGACACATGACGTGACGATAGGTAATAGGTAATAAGGGCTGGTGTCCGCAACTGACACGTGAGGATATAATTAATTTCTAAATTAACACAATCCATGTTTTTTACAGCTAGAAAGTGTCAGACTGGACAACAGAGAGAGGAAACATTAAATTATTTTTTAGGTCTTCTCACATTGTTCTCAAATTAAAAATGGGATGTGTGAAAACAGATTAGTTTACTTGGATGTGGTAAAACTCCTAGTAAAAGATAAAAAAAAACCGGCCAAGTGCGAGTCGGACTCGCGCACCCAGGGTTCTGTATAAAAATTTAAGGTTTTCAGAATTTTTCCTTTATGTGTGCTATAAAATACTGCTTCATGCCAAACTTCAAGATTCTAGGTCGACTGGAAGTACTCATCATCATGCTCACTTAAATGTCTCACTGATGGTGGCGCGTGTGTTGGATCATTCGGTTCCCTACAAAATGGTTGAGCTGGATGGTGCTGATCCATGCGTCATGTTCGTGAACGGACGCCGTCGGTTGAGACTGGTCATCTCTTAACTGCCAAGGCTTATTTTTAATCTTATTTCTTTTATTGTTTCTTCATTTGTGTGTTTTTTTACATGGTTCTCACATATAGAAGCAACAAGAATAATGTACCCAGGATTTTGTAATATCTTGATTTAAAAAGAGTGTCCATGGAGTTTCTTGCCCGTCCTTCTCCATAGAGATCTACGCTTTGGAATGGGCACCTAGCTTCAACTTTCTGACCAACTGACCGACTACTTAATTTTGACAATTCAAAAGTGCCTGTAATGGTTTAATTGAAATAAATGCTTTGAGTTTGAGTTTGAGTACCCTTTAGGTTTTGATTCCCTTGCGAGTAGTTGCGAGTTTGAAAATATGCAGCTTAAATTGCCGTTTCTTTTGATTGCGTTGACATAGAAGTTTGATTTTGTTACAGCTTAAAGGTATTATAGACCTGAGTATTTGATATTAATTTCAATTTAATACCTCTACGCGTTCATGAGAAAAGAAGTACTTAGTAACATTAAAATTTTCAAAACTATTTTTTAATATATGCTGTAACTAAAAATTTACGGTTTTCGCAATTTTTCCTTTATCTGTACTATAAGATATTACTTCGTACCAAATTTCAAGATTCTAAGTTTACGGGAAGTACCCTGTAGGTTTTGATTCCCGTGCGAGTTTCGAAAATTTGCGGTATAAACGGCTGTATCTTTTGATTGCTTTGGCCTTAGAAGTTTGATTTTTTCACAGCTCCAAGGGACAATAGACCTGAGTATTCGATATAAATTTCAGTTTGATACCTCCACGCGTTCCTGAGAAAAACGGTCTTGACAGACGGACGGACAGACGGGCGGAAGGACGGATGGACAACAAAGTGATCCTATAAGGGTTCCGTTTTTTCCTTTTGAAGTACGGAACAATAAAAATGCAAAAAAACTAATTACCTTTCCAAGCTACAGAGTATGTCTTCCCCTTGAGGCCAGGGTACACATCCTGAAGCTTAGCATTCAAGTAGTGGAAGCTGGTGACCACACTCTTCTCCACACCAAATCTTCTGACTTCTGGCTTGTCACTCTCCCTCCAGAATGTATAAACTTTGAATGGAACTTGGTCTTCCATAGCTGAAATTAATATATTTTTAAGTTTTTGTCTTGAAAAAACCAAAATATTAATGTTATCAAAATGAGCAACCACAGAACTTGCAAGTAATGTTTAAGAATTAACTAAAAAAAATAATTCAGACAAATACTACTGTCTATTACATGATGCAATACTACCATTTAGATAGCAAATTAAAAAAATATGAAATGAGGTATTATTCAAATGTAAATGTCTAGAATGAGATCAGAAAATATTACCTACTACTATTTTAATAAAATTAACCGAAAATAAAGCCTAGCTATTTATTCATTTCAGTACCCAGTTCAAAAATATACATTTACTTTTTTTGTATTTATATAGTAAATAGGTACTTGTGTTATTTCAAGCATTAAATACCTATCAAAAAAAATCTACAATGTTTTAATAAAATTGTTTTAACTAAAAACCATTTTGTTTATATCTAGAAGCCATTTTGTTTGACTTCTACAGTCCACTTCAGATATTACCATATTGTAGGATGTTCATGATGCGACAAAGCTCAAACCTATATTCGAGCCTTACTTTACTGCGCAAAAGCTGCAGATAGTGCACTAAACATATTTGTTTATTTATTTAGGAACTCACCTGCTGGTCAAACTTGGTAATGTTAAGAAATTACTGGTGGTAAATAAACACTGACACGGAAATACGTCGTACTTGCGATAAAGTTTCAGAGTGAATGAATGTTGTTAAACGACGCATACGGTTTTTATGGCTTCAAAATAATGAATCATCAAATAGAACAGTTGAGAAAAACAATATTTTGTTGTGCAATAGAGTAGAGCTGTCAAAACAAAAAGTCATCGTCGACATTCCATAAACTGATTTCTTATATCAGCAGCATCAACATATTTCTTTTCCTTGTCTTTCTCATTATAATACGCCTTTCGATAACCACTATGATTGTATGACATATAAAAAAAAAAAAAAAGTTGGTATGGAACGCGTGCGAGAATTCCTTTCCACGCAGTATTTAGAAAATGTAAAGAAAAATCACACATGTACAGCTACCTATGAAAGGTAAAAAAAAAGGCTTGCAATAGCTTTTTTTTTTCTAAAAAAAGGATTATGTGGGAATGCTAATCAAGCAGTGTCTGTCGACAAACCCACCTGCGTTACTGTCGCCGAGCCCAGGCGAATATTAAAGAAAAGAAAACCAATGTGCTTTATTCTTTGCTTTTCTTTTGCATTGTATAAGACCGTACCGCGTACTTTACCAACGTACGTACCAAACTTTGATTCCTTCCCGTTTCCCAGAACCACTTGTAACTTTGCCTATGTTGGGAATCGAACTCTAACCCAGATCCTGTAAATGCATTTCTTTGCATTTGTTACATACTCAAGAGAAAACCTATACTTGAACAAAAATGTGATTGCCCGGTGGGAGGGTATGGAGCGACGAAGCGGGCTTTTTTAAACAACACGCGTATTTTGTGTATCCTGACTCCTGGAAGCTGAGGTACCCGCTGTTATAATTATTATATTGATCTAGGTACTTATAGTTCTGAGGGTACTTACCCGCACCCGACTACCTACCTGCTTCTCAAGCGCGGGGTTACGAGTTCGAATCTTGCATGCGACTTTATCTCGCATCGCCATTCGCCAATGCGAATTATGTTGTTAGTGTGGTGATCAAAGCTTATTCTTTGTCTGTAGGAGACGACGACTTATCCAGTATCAGACATCACCTGTATGTGTATGTATGTACAGTCACGAGCAATAATATGTCAACACTTGGCAATATTTTCGTGAAATAACGAATGCAACGTTGAAATACGACACTTTACATAAACCTATGGGTTCGAAAATACTATGTTCGTAATAACATAAAATTTCATTCAAAAATAAAGGAGAAAATCGCCTTTGAATAAAGCCAAGTGTATACATACTTATAGACGTGACTGTACATTATGGACGCAATAAAGATTGAATTGAATTTAATCACAAGCTTATACAAGTACAACCCACTGCTCATCTATTTAGATTTTCATCATACCACCATCGCCGCGGTCAACATCGCGTCCCGCAGTTTTCCAGTATGCATAGTTTTATTTGCACCATTAATGGTGCAAACGAAACTAATTTATAGTCTCTTCTGCATCATTGATGGTGCAGGTCAATGTTTCAGTATATTATAGAGTGTACTCTGTGATGGTGCATACGGTACAACGGGACGAATAATACGTAAGATCCGGCCGCGCTAAATTTGCCAAAGATGGCCGCTCCAAATTGAATAGAATCGATAATAGAACATTTAAGTAATGTTTGTTTTTGTCTAAATCTCCGAGCTAACTATAATAAACGAAAACAAACATTACTTAAAATAAATGTTCTTGTATATCAATTTTATTCAATTTCGAGCGGCCATTGTTGTTTATATCTTTGGTAAATTAAGCGCGGCTGGACTCTCAGTCTATCAAAAAGTACTCTGTGGGTGGACCTTACTTATAGTGTGGTTGCGCGTTTCAAGTAGGTACCTGGGCCACTGGGTCTCGGATGACCTCTCAGACCATGAGCATATTGAGAGAGAGCGCTGGGCGTTGGCTGTTCGATGCAATATGTTGGCTCGTAGATTTGCACGCTGCAGTAAGGCAGTAAAAGTAACATTGTTTCGGGCGTTTTGTCAATCTTTTTATACGTGCAGTCTATGGGTCAAATATACGCAGAAGACAATCAACGCCCTGCGCATTCAGTATAACAATGCCTTTAGGATGCTGATGCGGCTGCCGAGGCACTGCAGCGCGTCGGGCATGTTTGCCGACGCTCGCATTGATGGCTTTCATGCCATACTCAGAAAGAGAGCGGCGTCATTGCTTAGTCGGGTCCGCGGCAGTAGCAACAGCATTCTGAGCGTTATATCGGAAAAAATAAACTGTCCAATATTGTGGCATTGTGTGCAGTTGCATGTCTGTGAGAAAAGCTTGTAACAGATCACATTCGATTTAAATTGTATTATGTGAATCACTGCTGCAAGCTGTCCACCTCGGTGTTAGGCGCGTGGCAGTGATTTATATATATTTCGTGGTTTTTTTTTAGGAAAGTGATTAGAATAGGAATACTAACATAGGGGTAAGGAATATTGTTACTAACACAAATGAGTCTTGTTACTTACTGCAATAAAGATTATTATTATTATTCCAACAGCCATTTGCTGTTGAAGGGAAGTCAAATCAGGCTATCGAAATGTCAGGTTTTCGATACGATAGCCTGTCGTATGGTTGTGAATCAGGGCTCTGCATAGCTATTCACAACCTTACGACAGGCTATCGTCTGTGCTATCGTATCGAAAACGACACATTTCGATAACCAGCATAGCTATTCACAAACACTCGATACGCTTCCGTATCGTATCGAACATTAATCATTGCTATCGTAGGAGTCTTCTAAACGCTGTTCACAAGTCCAAAACCCGCAGCCTAATTGCGGAACGCCAAATCGTCAAATGATTCTGATCAGTTGGCTTCATTTCTATCACAATTGGCTTCATTTTACGATTTTCGAATTGCGAAACTCTAGTTTCTGCGCAGGGCCTTAACGTTCATAATTGGTTTCATAATAAACTAGAGTTTCGCAATTCGAAAATCGTAAAATGAAGCCAATTGTGAATAGAAATGAAGCCAACTGATCAGAATCATTTGACGATTTGGCGTTCCGCAATTAGGCTGCCGAAAATGTCAGTTGTTATCGATACGATAGCCTGTCGTATGGTTGTGAATCAGGGCTCTGATTTGACTTGCCCCCGAAAGCAAATAGCTGTTGGAAGAATAGCGGGCGTCTATTTGATTTAAACTGACCACATTTTCGGGTTTTGAACTTATGAACAGCGTTGAGAAGACTCCTACGATAACATTGATTGATGTTCGATACGATACGGAAGCGTATCGAGTGTTTGTGAATAGCTATTATGCAGGTGCTTTCGGCAGACGTGGACATATTTCGACCTTAGCATTTAATTACCATTCATGGTTTAGGTTGGTTAATTTGCATACTTCACATGTTTAGGACTCAGTAGGACAAATAAAATGCTTGGTCATGTTAACATATTGATGATTCATATTGTGATGAAATAGTTCTGGAATACTCTCATAAGCAATATTTTTATTTTTTAGTCACTTTTGAGGATTATATTGAGTAAATACATACTAATTCCACGGTACAAACACAGTCAAATAAAATTAAAGGCAGTTGTAATAAATAAAAAGTTTATAACATTTTTCACAATGCTGTAACTATGTAATTAGGTACTAAATGACAAAATAATAACAAATATCTTGTACTTAACAAATCATAAACTAGTCCTGATGTTCTTTATCATTAGAATTGTTAGTTATTGGCGGCACGTAATATGGTGAGCTTTTTGAAAACTTAGGAGGACCACCTAATTGTACAGTTTCCGGAATATTTAATTCTTCATTCAACTTTTTGGCTAGGAAGTATATCTCTGCAAGGGCGATTACTAAGGCACACATAACCCCTAGTAATAGCCTAAATCCAAAATCTATATTGCCCACCATTAATTCAACGCCTCTAAATCCAAATAGGAATCCAGCAAATATGGAAATGATGAATTGCGCAATTGCAATCAACTGGCGATTCATTTGTTTCACTGAAAACACAAAAGCAAGTTTATCAATGATTCATTCATTATTAATTTATAATAGCATAAGTATGTGGTACCAATTTGAAATAGTACTACAGACTGTAGTAAAATATTGTGATATCTATCTTAAAATGCGATGACCACTAAGCTACTAATAGAGAAGTATGGAACAGATGCGTGAAGATGTTGCGCGCCCAAATAAGTTGGAATAAGGGCAGGAGAATCAGAATGATATCCAGCTAAAAATGAAAACTGTTTGTATTTGTATACTTACATTGATATGCGATAGTATCTTCTGGAAACTTCATTCTAACATTGTCTACAGATTTCGTCATTTTCCGATATTCCCTAGCCTCCTGTTGAGACCTCAATTTTACACATCTGGCCTCAAGAACAGGATCCCTTTTAAAAACCTGGTTTTTTGGTGTTTCAATAGAAGCTCCTTCTAATAGAACATGTAAGTATGGAACACTTTTGTCTCCATTTTCTTTTGAATTTCTTTGTTGTTGCAAGTATGTATAAAGCCAGTCTATATCGGCAGTATTTAAATGCAATTTGTCTTCTTCTGTAGCATCATCTTTATTTAGGTCCTTTTTAGCTACGGATTTGTTATCAGAGACTGCTTGGGCCGGCTCTTCATTATTTTCAGCTTTCCCTATACTTTCCTCTTTAGAAGTCTCCTCAACATCTTTTTTTTCTAGTTCTTCTGTGCCTTCTTTAATTTCTGCCTTCATAAGAGCTTTGATTTTATTTAAATTTTCAATGTCATTGCTATTAAGGTGTACTGGAATTATCTTTGTATCTTCTTTGGGTGTTTTATGTTTAGCTTCATAACTTTCTCCTTTGACCAGTCTTGCAATATTTAAAGGTACATTATTATCAATAGGTATAGTTTTGAGGTAATCTATTAAATACTTTGATGGGAAGATCCTGAGGTTGGTATTGACAAGTGATCCTATGGAATCCATTGTTTACTTAGCAATATTTAGTTTATGGTTAAGATCAGCATACAAGTCCCTTAGTTCTTCTTCTTTTTCTTCAAAGGTGTTGTCTACTCTTTGACATTTGAAGTTCATATCATCAATAAACTGATCCCATTCTTTTTGTCTTTTTTGTTTCAGTTCTTGTCGGCGTTGTTCATGCACCTGAATGAGAAAGAAGCCAGTCGTAAAACAGTTCCTTATTAAAAGTTAAAATCATCTGCCTAGCCTTTTCCAACTCTATTGTGGTTGGCTTCCAGTCTAACAGGATGCACCTGAATACAAGTATTTTACCTGGAGCGATCGCCTATCTGACCTCCACAACCCAGTGACCGACTGGTTGTCAGACTTTCGGGCTTCTGACCACCTGTAACAACTGTCGAATATCCACGAATGGCAGCCAGACCAATGGCTTAATGTGCTTACTGAGGCACGGAGATGTCTTGGTATGTAAAGATAATCACCCATCCACAGGCCAACCACGGAAAGAGTAACTTAACCTGATTGATCGAACCGTGAATCTGTTATTACTAAGCCACAAGCCCCTCTTATTTACTTATTAAAAGTTAAATATCACATTATGTTAATAGTATATGTTTTCTTCAACTTTTCCATTCAGATTATTTCACAAAGTTAATAAAACTTTCATCACTGTATTGTAATATCTAGACTAGTGACACATCAGAAATGACCAAGCATTATTAAATAAATATAAAAACCTTGTGTGATTCAAGATAATCGTTTTCAACCTCTTGACTGAGCTGCAAGGCTTGATCTAATTTTTCTTTCAACACTGGAAGTCCTGTTTCACCAGATTTTCTAATCTTTGCGGCCTGACTATCTTTTATATCTGTTAATTTTTCAAGTATAGCAAACAGATTTTCAACTTCTCGATCTCCACGCTTCTCCTAAAAATGAATGATTCAAAATTGTATTAATGTTATTCTGTAGTTGAGTCAGTGTTGACATGACTATGTTGGAATATGCCAATAAACTAAGCATACCTCAAACTCTTTCAGCATAAGCTTTATTTCACCATTTAGAAACGGACGGTGGTCGAATAATCTTGACCAGATTTCTCCAATTTCTGTAATGAAATAAATAAAGGTCACGGACTCCATGTCAAGTTACCGTTAATGCAAGCAATGAGAATGGCAGATGAACAAATTCACTTCCAAGTGGAATTAATATTGCAGCAACAGTTTAACTGATAATACATAGTTATATAAAATAAGAAGACAATTCTCTAATCGGATTATCCTCTACAAGTAACAAAAAATTGTATTGTTTTCCGTACATAATTACATGTACTTAAGTTATAAACAAAATGTATTCTTACAACAATTTAATGGTGTGTTATTTTGTATGTATAAATGTTCCAAACTTACAAAAACCGGGGGTAAACAATAATCTTAAAATTATAAAATACGAAAGTAGGACACACATACCTCGTGACAGCTCCGTCATTATATTTTTTGTCGTTCACATCACTAGTTCATTCAATGTTTGACAGACAGTGGTTTCAACACGTATTACTTCCGCCATAAGTTCGGATATATCATTCTAGGAAATCAAAATAAATTATCTAGAAATTAATTAATTTACATAAATAAATCCAATGTAAAAGAATTTAGGTGTTTTGTTAGGCGGAAGAGCATCAATAGTACACACGGCGACATATCAAGCTATACATTTTTAGTTTTAGCTGACCTCGCATTGTATAGGTTTTCCGTACAAAGAGAAGCTAGCTTATATTGGAAATGTATAAGATTGATATGTCGTAGTGCGTACACCCACATTTTGACTAGTTAAGTTTAAGTACGACGTAATAGGGGCTGGCCCACAGAAATCTTAATACTTATTATTAAGATTTCTGTGGGCTGGCCTATTGCCATCAACTGGGCACAAATCCAAACTCCGGGCTGCTACAGATACAGAGATATGCTCGTTACATGTTGCCCGACTCAAGACCTCATGCTACGCAGTAGTGCTTTCAATCACCAGACCAACGAGGCAGATATCAGTCATTTGCAAAAAGTACAGACGCCAGCACATCAACCTACGCGAAAGTGTCACATTTTCCCAATCAACTTTGAACCTTATGTTTTAGTGATAAAGTTGAAAATCTATTAAAGAAATTTGACAGATTGTAGTAGGTTGATGTGCTGGCGTCTGTACAAAGTAAAATGCTTAAAATTACACATGAAAGAAATATCCGAACTAAAAAACGAAGTAGAAGCACCGGAAACAGGTGTACAAACTAAAGAAAGCTAGTGTTTCAATTTACATTCGGTCTTTGTTCTCCGTCGTAGTCTCGTTCTCGTACGTCGGTCTTCAATCAATTTAGTAACTTCATTCATCTTTGTTGAGAATGGGCGGTTTGTGAGTTGACGTGTTTAGATGCGATATTGTTTTTATTTGCGCAGAGGTGTTTTGCAGGTGATAATGTGTTCAATTTGCATTTCGATGTTTGTTAGTTTTGTGTGATTTGTTAACCATAAACGAATGTGAAGTTTTGGACTTGAACTAGTGGATCTTCGTGTTTGGCCACCATGCCGGGTCTTATTGGTATCGGTGAATTCATTGAGGAAACTAGAGAGGATTACAGTTCTCCTACTACTTCTACGTTCGTTTCCCGCATGCCACAATGTCGTCAGACCATCAGCGCTTTGGAAGAGGTAATAACAGCCATTATAATTCGACAAATTGCCAACAAATCTGAGTCAAGCAGTTGACAAGATAAGAAAACATCATCTTCCTGTTACAAAACAGGGTGTCAATACGAACAATTTCGACCACATATTGAAAGCGGAATAAACAAAATCCTCTATAACTAACTATGATCGTTAGTATGGGTAGGTAGCTGCTTTCGCCACTTACCTGCTGATATTTGTTTTCATTGCAAATATGAAATCCGCATTTACTTTTACTCGAAAAAAGACAAACATGTTGAAACATCTATTATTTGTTTGACGAAGCTGCCTGTATTATAATTTGCCGTGTTTATTTAGGCGGGTCTGTTAATTTATTAAACATTTGTTTTGATATAATAGCGTTATTCAATTCAGGACTATAATATGATAACACCAGGAGCATAGGCGCGCCTCGACCTTGGAAACGCCCCCATGATAATTATTGTGAACAAAAATATTACACACCCTGATAAATTTTATTGTGCCCACGCACGAACAGTCCGACGTATTTCTGCAATTTGATTACGAACGCCTATCATCATACGTTATTGTTGCAAAGACAGAGCTACGCATAGTAAATATATATATAATATATATATATATCTATGTATCATTACTACTTTGCTTAATGAACTAGGTAAATAGACACAGATTTTTCGTTTATTGTAGGTAGGTATTTCTCAAAAACCTCTAGGACCGTACCCGTAGAGTTAAGCACACGAATTTAATAGGGATGAAATGCAGGGAATTTGAAAAAGCTACTCAAGTTTGAATCTCGGATAGCTCGATTTCAGTTCATTCTTTATGCTATTCTTTCTTCTGTCCGGTGAAGTTCTAATAATAATCAATCCTCGTAATCGAAAACTATGAACCGAAACTTCAACCAAAACAAGACCGCTGCAGTTCTTGATATTCGCCTATAAAGACGTAGCGACAAGTCGTATCGTATCGTACGTATCTACTTATCACTTAAAAATCACTTAAAACAGCTATTATAACGCGTGTGTTCGCGTTTCAAGGAAGTCTCTCCAAAGGGACGAATCGGCGGAAAATAATTCCTCAACGCATCGTACGCCTTCATAATCCGTAACAACACACAAAGCCTCTATTTCGGGCTTTTATTGTGGTTCGCGGGCTAACAAGCAAGTATCAACATTTCCTTTGTCTAGAATTCTAGATAATTTTTGTTGACTAAAGTTTCGCCAACATTTTTCTCATGGAACTTCTTTGAATCAATGGGAGTAATAGAGCACAATGCTCCTTGATAACACTGAAGTACCTAGTATGATGGTGGGGCATTTAAAAATAATCCAGGAACACTTGTCAGGTGTCGGCAAAGACTTCAGCAGGTAAAGACTAAATCTGGGGTAGGCTCTGAGTAATGCGTGGTTCTGCCTTACCTCAGCCACCCTCAGCCATCTCGGACATAAGAATACTCGGGAGTCGGATACCATTACAATAAAATCTTACGAAGAACCGAAGGTATTGTCTCCGCAATTACCTACGAAGGAAGTTATATCATGACTAAACACCGGAAATACTTATTAGGGGACGACACGCTTGACATCTGTCGAGCATTCCAATGTTCAGGTGAATCCTGGCTTCCGGCTGCTTTCTTAGCGTTAAAGGCAAATACTTTTTGAAATGTAATCCTCTTTTGAGCCCTGATTCACAACCATACGACAGGCTGTCGTATCGAAAACCTGACATTTCGATAACCTGATTTGACTTCCCCTCAACAGCAAATAGCTGTTGGAAGAATAGCGGGCGTCTATTTGATTTAAAGTGACAAAATTTTCGGGTTATGGACTTGTGAACAGCGTTGAGAAGATAACAATGATTAATGTTCGATACGATACGGAAGCATATCGAGTGTTTGTGAATAAGGGGGCTGCTCTCTCTCTCGTCGGCGATTCGGCCTGAACTAATAGCTCATGCCGTAGTAAAAATATTTGCCAGTCGGCGAGGTGGTATAGAGCAGCTGTTTACCCAGGGGGTGCCTGACGCACATTTTAGTATCGCCACTAGTGGAGGCTATAAAAGCATTAAGGAAGCCAGGATTTTTGTTCTGAATCTGAGTTGCTTAAAGATGCCTACACGATATTTTGTAGAAAAAAAAACCTTGAAACTGATATCGGGAAACAACACGATGTTTGTTCCGTTTCATGTCATTACAATCTCGTATACCTATAACCACAGCCTATAACAAAAGTAACAGGGTCATGAAGACATGGATACGACACTGTTGACGTGTTAAATGTAGGATGTGGCAGGCAATCACTGTCAATAATCGTGACGGTCAACTGCCTGGCGGCTTGAGCCTTGATAAACGCCGTAAGAGGCTCGTGTTAGGCCGGGTCAAGGGTTTGAAGCCGAGAGCTGTATTCCTGAACACGGCAGCAAATTATGATGCTTCACTTTTCCCTAAATCTGTCAAGCTCCGCTAATGAGACACAATTGACCAATGGGCGACGCGCGCTGCTTGACCGGTTCGAGTTGATAACAACAATAATAAAAAGGGTTATCAACCAACGGGTCATGTAATGATTAAAATAGTGATAACGTATAAATTTTGGTAGGTTTTCCTTTCCATTCCATGTACGGTTTGCGGTTTCCATAATGTAATAGGTAATTTCCTTATCACTCATCACTGATCAGTAATTAAAATAGTTTACAGACAAAAGGAAAAAGCTTTTGTGTAATTGAATGAAAGTACCTATAATAACCAATCAACACGTAGAGGGGGGAAAATCTTGGCAGTTTCCATGTGCCATTTCGATTCCTACTTGCTGTTTAAAGGCACCACATAAACAGTAAAACACTAACAATACCTTAAAATCGTGGTAGACGCTTCGGAACTTACGTACCTATAGTCAAATATACAACTGGGGATCGCAGCATCAGCGAACGTGATAACAACCTAACTTAGCGTTTCATAGAAATGTCGAGTCACGGACGTGGAATTTGTCGCGATCTCTGGTTCCCTTCCCCCTGCAATAAGTAGGTACAGCCATATAGCCATTTCAGTCTAGACATTTCACATACTTACTTAAGACATTTTGATAATTTCTACTTGAGGATCAAGTAGGTAGTGCTTATTATAGGATTAGAAAGACTGCAATAGTCTGCACTCCCAAAGGAATATTTAATATCAGACTGAACTTCCCTTTGCTCTTAGTACATCGGTGGTGGAACCTCAGCTGTCCTCGTTAAGTATTTATTGTCAGTAAACACTGCCTCGGTAGTTCACCTTGCGATTTTATCCTGCCTACCTTCTTGAACATAAAACAAGACGGTTCCATATTGAATTTGCAAGTCTCGGTCGCTATCAGAACTTTTATTATATTCGTAATACTAGACGAAACAAAGAATTAACATATTCCGCATAATGAACACCAGAACCGGGATTACGAGTTTAGAGAAAGTTCGATATTGATATCTCTCCGACTACCATTGCAAAAGGAAACCTTGACCGGTTGGTCGACTGATCGACAAACAAGTTTCAGGCTGCGGAAATTAGTATTTTATTTTCATTGTTAAACATGCTCTTCTAACACGCATTTCATGATCAATGCAAAATTGTATTGATATCGCGTTGTTCTCTTCTACACTAAAAACGTGTAAGCAAATGTGAATTCACATTTACATAGAATCAAACTTCAGCAGTTTTTCAGGAATTTTCACATACCGGTAAGGTCACAGCATGTGACTACACTGTTTACACTACAACATCCTTCAAAAGTTCACACAATAGACCGCGCCCGATATCCTTATCAAATAGAAATGTAAACTGCAGCTTGGATACGTTATAAGTTATTTTCTGTTATCAAACTAAGTACAAGTGGCAGTTTCCAATTTCCTGCGTGAGCGGACTAACTGACCACTGGTCGTTATATCGGAACACGTTTCCGCCAACAAGTAAAACAAACTCGGATAGAAAGGTGGTAGCCAACGTAGGTCACTGGGTCGCTAGGCGTTATTATGGAAATTATCAATTTAAAAATCATCATGTATTGGAAAGAGGAGTTATTAACAAGTAAATTAATATTTTAACTAGGGCCATTACATATTCTTGTCTGCCAGAAGCTAGAAGTTGTCTAATTCGGAATAAAGCTTAAAATATCAATAATTTTCTGATTTATAACGCGTTAGATGAAGAGGATTGGAATAATGCAGAACTATATTAAAAGCATCCTATGCATTTCAATCAAGGCACAAGCTGCACTGTCGTATGCAGATGATCTAATGGAGGCTGAAGATCGTGCAGTGGGATAAATTGCAGTGTAGCCCACAAACACGACAAAAGTGAATTATCTGCTGCTTAGAAGCGTCGAGTTTATGACGCTTACTGAATGCTGATGACATTTTGACGACAGGGACGACGATTGGGAAATGATTGATATAGCCAGCCCACTGCAATCGAGGACTAACAACTGCCCATTACAGAGAGATCCGAAATTATTTTACACTTTCTCACTAGGCAACCCAAAGAACAGTTTAAAATTAAACATTACCAAACGTTTTGGTTTTAAAAGTAAATAAAACGAAAACTCTAGTCTTAAAGTAACAACTAATTTATGTAATTTCAGCATCGTATACCATTTCACTGCGTGCGTTTAAAACGTTTGGCTTATAGCCAGCAAGAACTGGGTACAAATTGAATAAACGGATCGGTACTTAATCACTGTCGGATAGTCGGTGAGTTTCGAGAAAAAAGAAACCGACAATGGAAAAGGACCTACCTACTTAGTAGATTATATATTTATATAGATCCATGTACATATTACATATACTGTACTGAAGGTCTCAACACGCACAAAAGATAACGATGAATTTAGTGTTACTTGGTTAGTAATATGCCACGGACTCCAAAACCGACTAACTGATTTACCTAAAAAAATTAAATTAATTCGGTTACTAGGCATAATTTAACATTTAAAATAAAATATCGAATGCAGGTTGCTATTTTATTCCTAAACAGTTTATTTAAGCTCAAACCCAAGATGAATATGAATAATGTTAACCCATTTACCGCCGTGCTATCGGTTCCGGTCGTTATAGTGCGTTTATGAATAGGCCTTAAAAGGTCAACAGCCAATGAGTCATCATCAGTGCCACTATCTCGCGATGCATACCGAAGTCTTCGGCTAAGTAAGCACCTCAGATGCGGTAGGCGATAAAAATCATGTGTGACTCATCTGTATGGTGTTTGTTTACAACATGAGTTGAGAGTTGAACCAAGACATTTTTGTCCTAATGAACATACTCCATCGATAAAACAGTTGTATTGGGGCTATTCGTGCTAAAGCCAGCACCTCTTCGCCGAATAGCGGGCTAATAACCGCCGTATTTTATGAATACTTCCTTTATTTGACTCATGGTGACTTCATAGAACAACACACCGCACCTATTCAGTATTTAGAGAACATTTTATTCTTGAAGATATAATACCCGAGGTCATAGTTTCCTAGCAATAATGGCGTAGTTTAATCCACGGCAATGCAGACACGATTATGCATGCCGCTAGAGCAGCATGCATTAGACTCGTCCCCTTCAGGCCCTCTGCGATAGAGTTACGGGCACTTGAGCACGGCAGGTAACTATACTTTAAAGTTTCTATGAAAAGGTAGTGCTTTTAACCCTTCTACCAAAGACTTGTATAGAATAAGTAGGTATCGATCCATATGTTATGAACTAGCTACTCATACTACAGTGGAGAGTGGAAACCTCACTGGGGTGCCATTGAAGAGCGGACTAATTTCAGATTTTGTATAGGGCGTTTTGTATATCAAATGCTCTGCGCTAGCAAGCATTGAAACTGCAAGACGTGGTTAAAATATTAACAACCATCAAAATATTATAATATGTTTGTGATGAACAGAGTAGAAAACTTGTATCACAAAAGAAAAATTTAAAATAGTTGTAGTAACTAGCATAAAAGTAAGAAGACAAATGAAGCGATCAGAGAAACGACAATGGAAGACAAAGAAAATGAATAAAGACACAAAATGCAACATCATCTCTCGTTTGCAGCTCTGTTAATATTTTATACATTTTACAAGATCAACATGTTTGGCACATATTTCCATATTTTTGTCATGACATTCCAGCAAAATATAATGTGTAAAACAATGCACTAACCTATGCTGTGTTGTGTTCAATCGGTTCTTTATCTGTGTCTATCTTTGTAATGATTGATCGTTTGCTTGCTGGCAATAATATCGGAATTTGTTACTTCTTACGTATTCAAGTAATTTATGTTATCTTGCTTTCGCTTTGGGATATTAAATAAATATTATTTCGCGGAACATCAAGTTCGGCCATGTTCAACTCTATCAGTAAAACGGAACGTATTAAAATGATGGAAGAGGACAATCATGATTATGGAACGTCGAAGAGTATGTTATGTTCTCCATAGGTACCACGATTTAGAATCCTGGGCTTTATCTTTCTGACTGACCGACCTCTTGACAGTTGAAAAGTGCCTGTAATTGGGTTATTTGCAATAAATCCTTTGAGTTTGGGGTGGCTGTTTACCTCACGCTAGTCGATCCTATTCAATGTAATACAATACGAATAGCCAGTAAACGCCCATCAAGAAGGAACAGAAAGCGATAAATGAACACCCGTCGACATGGAATTAGAAATTTTTAAGAAAAACATCAGGCAAAACAAATTAGGAGAAACCAATTGCAGTAACTTATTGTCCAAGACATGAAAGAAGTTAACATCTGTCTACGTATCTTTGAACGAAGCAATTTAAAAGACAAAAGCTGATAAAACTTCTGTGCATTTTGTTCGCTTCGAAGTTAATCGGAAGTTGGGCTGCAGAATTTATGTTCTCTTTTCATAAAGGTTTTAATTCTGACATCGAGGTCTATTCAGCTTGACTGTTTGCTGCAGATAGACTGATGCGACATAATAGAGTGAGTACCTATATGTCGTCAACTCAGCTTTCTCATTTCCCTTATGACTATTATGAAGATTGTAATGTATGCGTAGAGCCTGCAGAGCAAGGTTTTTACCATAATATTCGAATCTGTCTTGAGAAACATCCTCGGTTATCATCTCTGAATTAATTTATCAATTCATTCTTATTTCTTTAGCATACTCAGCGTCAACTTTCATTGTTTCATAATAAATAAAATCCAGTAGCCCAGAAACGAGGGCATTCATTCGTACTAAAAAGGCAAAATACTCGTGCCTATCGAACAGTAAAATAACATGTGGTGTTCCTTGATCAGATGTGATAAAGCGAAAGTACCTGCTTGTGGTTACTCGCCGTGTTGGTACATTTTGTAATGAACTTTCTCTTTAAATGAGTGTGGGTGTGCTATTACACTCAAATTTTGTTTATGATCGATTGCTGTAATCAATATGTAAATATTTAATGTCTGTACTTATGAACCTACGGGCGATCATACGTCTAAATGAAAATAATTTACTGAATTCGCTATAGATGGGCTAGGGCTTAGTGTGTGAGCTGAAATAATGTTGAGTACAGCACTAATCAACTATTTGCAGGATACATTAAATTAAACAATTATATGTATACTATACCTAAAAGCCACAAATTAACTACCAGATTTGTATGATAGGAAAAATCCAACAATAGGTTTGTCAGGTTACAAGAGGAAGACCTGAATTATGTTTGTTTAAATAATAAAATACTTACATGAGTGTATAACTGGTTAGATAAAATTAATTAGCATGAAAGTCACCGTCAGGAATGAGTAACAGACCGCAATGCAACGTAATACTTACAAAAAAGTAACGTGAACAGAAATGTGCCTGAGGCTTGCAATTTTTTGACCCACTGACGAACAGGTTCACTGTTAGTCGTACTGTGTCTATCTAGATTTTACTTATATTGTCCCTGTCGAATTTAGATGTAGTCAATGATATGACCTAAATAAGGTGGCTGGGGTAGACTGGATGCGAAGGCGGAGGACAGGGTGTTGTGGACTTGTGGCGCAGTCTGGGAGAGGCGTATGTCCAGCAGTGGACTGCGATAGGCTGAGTTAAATTCATACTAATATTATAAATTCGAAAGCAACTTTGTCTGTCTGTCTGTATGTTACCTTTTCACGCCTAAACCGCTGAACCGATTTAGATGAAATTTGGTATAGAGATGGCTTAAGTCCTGGGAAAGGACATAAGATACGTTTGATCCCGACATTCCCACGGGATCGAGACTTATGCCGGTGAAACCGCGGGGCGCAGCTAGTCTATACTAACATTATAAATTCGAAAGTAACTCTGTCTGTCTGTTACATTTTCACGCCTAAACCGCTGAACTGATTTAGATGAAATTTGGTATAGAGATAGCTTGAGTCCCGGGCAAGGACATAGGATACTTTTTATCCCGATATTCCCACGGGATCGAGACTTATGCGGGTGAAACCGCGGGGCGCAGCTAGTAACATAATATTCTATTCCTTGCAATACTTTCCATAACTCGCTTGCCTCACAATAAATGTGCAGATAAAGGCTGTGCCAGTGCCAAAGTTGAACTTACACCATGCTTACACCTGCTGCCGTTGGCAACGAAACTTCTGCTGTATATTTGAATAAGTTTAACAATAAAAACTTTTTATTGTTTAATCTTGTAACTTATGAATTAAGTTATTCTTTGATATGTTTGGGAGTTACTCCTTTGTTATTGTATTCAACCGAAGCGTCACCTGACCTTTTAACCGAAAACATACCTAAATCATAATTGGTTCATCAGTAAATAGAGCGTAAGAGGCGCCCAACATGCTAATGTGTTAATTAGATTAGAATCAAATTCAACATGTTTACAAACAACATCCCTGGATAAACGAACACGTTTAAAGCTCAGTGTTCATGTTTTGGTAATCCGATAGCGTAAACAGGATCCTAATACCTACTTAGTCGGTGTGATAAAAACGTTCTCGACTTCCTCACAATTCTTACCTAAAATAATAAACAACAGTTTGTAACTACTGCTGTAGGCGAGATGCTATGCCACATATTACCACCAATTTATGTTCAGAATCATAGATATATTTTACATTTCTATGTTCAGAATAAAACTCTTGTTTTATTCTAAATCGGAAAACTCTGCGTCAGATTCACAGATCTTCCCCTTGGGACATTTTACCAGAGAAAGTTTTTATCCGGGATAGAGAGCTTTGGTACAACTGGTGCTAGCGCAAAATAGATAGTGAGTTTCTCGATTTTGAATAAATCAAATCCAATTTGTAAAAATTGTTCGACGATTGGGTTTTAAAACATGAAAACGTAACTTAAGTTTATGTTCCAACTGTATATAATATTTATAGGGCAATCGTACCTACGGAGATTGTTGTAGTTGCGGTTAAGCGCACCCTTGGAAACTCGGAATCGTATTTAACGTATTTATTCTACGTTAAATCACAACGACTGCCACAGATTCTACTATCACAATTCGACCATAAATTGCTTCAATTTGGGCAAATCTTCGCGGTCGTTCGGTGTCAGCCGGAGGGTAAATACGCAAGGTCAACCGCTTTCGCTGTAGGAACCCACTTACCATGGGCGACCCGTTGCAGCTGGCGATTCTAACGAGTCTTTTTCTCCTCGAAATACCCCCTCAGTTCGTCTGGCCGTGGTGAAGCTGCTGTTGTGTTGTTTGCAAAAAAACATGTCCACTCAAATTCAAGCAGGTATCCTACCGGCAAAAATATCGTAAAGAAACATCCATTCGTCATATGACGCATAACTGTGGTTACCAGTTACAAAGCACGTTCAATTAAGTAACAACACAGATGAGTCACTTCCATCATCATTGTGAAAACCTACACTTTGTGCTATAGCAATCACTGTTCTGCTATGACTATCACAAATTCACAACTCTATACAGATTACAGATGCGACTGACGTTTTAATTACTCGACCTATTTTGAACAGCTGTTTATTTTATTGCTCAATAAATTTCGGAAATGTAACACCTTGTTAACCCTTCAGTTACTAAAACGCGGGTGTTTACAACTGGGAGGATCCAATTTTATGTGTGTAAGTAAGCTAATTTCGATAGACGTGTGATTTATAGAATTGGGTACTTATTTATTTAAAAAATAATAGCTGGTAATAAAAATACGGTAAAGAGCAACAGCGGCTGTAAAGAGGCGTGACCCATTTTGAGAAATCTTATGCAGAGAGTTAAGCGTGCAGAACTGAGAGGTGATAGTTCGATCCGTTAGAAGACAGAACAAAGGGGGCGTTTGTCTATGGCTTGAACAACAACTATTGTGAGCGTGGCCTGGCTCTAGCCCGGCGGCTACATTGTTCGTGTATGCTAAACGTTTTAGTAAAATGGTTAATTTAGGATTCACTCTCTTGGCCCGTTTTTAATAGGCCCGCCGACGCAATGTGTAAGGACGATTATACCTGCGTAAAGGTCGTTTAGTTTCCTACGATAGCGGGCTTTTACTCGTAGCGTGGGTCAATGGATTACATCGTACATGATTTGTGCTTTATTAAATGACGCAGGTATTACTGGTATTGGCGTTTCTTTCTCCAAACAATTGTTTCTGCCTCACTGTTCAAAATGTACAGGTCGAGTGAAGGAAGTAGGTTACTACAATGGTTGCAGGTGGTAGGCGGGGAACAAATGTATGTAGTTTAAAAATAGCTGTACGTAGACATTAATACTTTGTCGTGATATGTTAAGTATACAAGCCTCGCTGCCATTTTAGATGCTATCTTATCCGTTATTATAATGCAGGTGCCACACATCGTTGCTATGCAAGACTACCTTCACTGCAAGGAAACGAAAAAGATACATTACATGACGTAATCGATATGAACATAGCTTTAAGTAGATAATGTGACAATGCAGTTTAGAGGCTTTATTATCCGTTATTATCATAATGGAGATTACGACGACTTACGTTTGTTTTTTGCGTCTGATGGCGTGGTTTACGCAACTTTTCATGCGTCGGTGGTCACGAGCAAGAAAGCGAATATTCTCATTGTGTTCTGTTATCTCGGACTTATCATCTTTATGTTTGGACAAATGCGGATTATGTAAGTTGGGTGATGTTATGGACGTTTCAAACTTTAAGTGGACATCGTGGACGGCGATATTGCAATAGCTCATTACCTCTGCTCTTATGACAAAGATGGCATTAACATTCACCTCTTGTACATATACTTAAACGAAACTCAGTTTAAGCAAATAATATTACGGAAATCACTACATTATTATATTATAAAACAAACTCTCCCCCGCCACGTCAGTCTGTCTGTTTGTCTGAATGCGATAAACTCAAAAAATTCCGAACAGTTTTTCATACAGGTTTCGCCAATAGACGGAGTGATTCACGAGGAAGGTTTAGGTACATAATTCATTAGTTATTGTGTAAATCGGTTGAAATATAACGATGATTGTTTGAAGATGTTGGAAAAAATCATGCCGACTGGAAGCTTTACTGGGGTGCGCTGCGTTTAACAAATAGAGTTATATGAAAACAGTGTATTACGGAATTAATACATTGTTTTTATGGATTAACACATAGGCTACCTTACTTTTAATCCCGGTGGTACGTTCCTGTGGTATATTTTCCGACATCCACGCGGGCGAAGCCGTGGCCAAAAGCTAGTAAATTATAAAATCGCATTGCATAATGCCCGAGCTTAGCACAAAGTTGGTCATTTCAGTGAACTATTTTATTTTTTTACAACGTTATTTCCAGGGTAATGTTTGCGGGCGGGTTAGTTTATTTCGTCACGCTACGTTGGCGCTATAATAACTTAACTATAAGGGTTGGGATCCGCTACACTATAGGAGTTACCATGTCATTAAATTATTCTAATTAATGTCGTTTAGCCCTTTATGGCTAATAGGTACTATAAGTGTGTTATTTTGCTCATCATCATGCATGTTTTTTCTTATAATGTAATTTCTTGTAAATTGATATTGATCTTCATAATCATTATTGTCTACTATGGTTCCTCAATAGCCAGGTGTTATGAACTAATTTAAATAATTAACAATTAAATGTGCTAAGTGGCGTGTCCGTGTCCAATATTGTTTTGTTACAAATGGCATAAATTATAATACCGTCTTTCCTTTTTGCATAAAAAAAATTATTCGTTTTGGATTTATTTATTTTAAAGGTCATTGACACAACATTCGATAATGTTTCCTTATCGCTCTGTATCAACATCAATCAAAGAGTTCGCTCAGGCTGACTGCAAATGAACACTTGAGCCAAACAGAAGTCAAGGTGCACCGATCGTTGCGAGTTTTATTTTCGTACGGGCCGATTGCTTAATTCAGGGGGGCCATTGATTAATCGCCGGCTGGGGCGACAGATGTTCGCTGTGCTCCCAAACCGAGTTGAATGGCTCGTGGCTCCTATTGTAAACGGGTCTGTATGCCGGTGACAGCTTGTCCACGTAAAAAAAAAAGATTTGAGCAAATCCAATATCGTACTCGCAATCGCAACGGACGCTTCTGCCGACAAAAATATTTAATTTTAAAGAAATTCGCCGCCATATTGACGTCACGGTCTCACGGCACGGAGCATGTTTGATGTTTTCTTTATTTTGTTTCAGACGTTGGATTTCGACCGAGATGGCCTAACTAAGTTGAAAAAGGCGATAAAGGCAATACATAACTCTGGAAATGGTGAGTAGTACCGTAGTTTTACACCTAAATAAACATACTTGGCCTCAAGTCTCTACCAAAAGAAACAAAAGGAAACTCGGACATGTATTGTTTTTCTGCACTACCGGACTATGGCTCCAATTTTACTTGACGCAACTAAATATGTAGTTATTTACCTAAAATTATGCGAATATTAAAAGCCCCAATATGTCCACGGGCATGCGAAATGAAAAATACTCTTGTACTTTTTAAGCCTAATAGAAAAGCCAATAATGTCCTCTAGTCCTCTTTTAGCGCGGAACAGACGGCAACCGGACAATATACTTTCTGACGGGTTTATTTGGATTCCCGTCTAGTGGCGCGTTTTACAGGCGACACGAGAACGAGACTCGATTAAAAATAGAAATAGAGGAAGTATATACGGTATGAACAGCAGACCGGAATAGCGGAGATATCCGATGCATGTTTGGTAACTTTAAAAATAAATTCCATTTCGATACTTGAAAATTAAACTCGCCTCAAGGAATGAGTGTCGGAGAACACCAAACGAATAAGGTATCTTCGATGCCAGAGGTGATGAAATGGATGTAGCTACTCTCGTAACAGCCCCCAGAACAAATAAGTAATTGTGAATAATAATTATTCACAATGATTTGCAAAGAAGAGTGATTCGTCAACTCGTCCTCCTACATGCCTACGGCCCATTTGGGACTATTTGACGAAAATCAAAATAATTTTCATCAAGTCGTCCCAAATGGGCCTTAGGCATGTAGGACGAGTTTTCGAATCACTCGTAAATAATCTTCCAGTGGAACACATATTGATTTTCTTTTACCGAACAGCATCGCTGTTTTAAGGTATGTTCGGATGCGATTTTATTTTGCTATTCGTGACATCATGATAATGTACCACGCATTTTACGAATTGCCTATACCTACCTGTCACATTGAGGCATAACAGTGCAAAGGGCTAGGTATAAGGTACCTACTCAATATTCAAAACTATAGAAACTACTAATGCATAGCTTAGGCCGAGCACAGAACCGGCTTGCTAGGACGAAAGGCCGTTCAACCCGCTGAACTAGAATGACCCAAATATCGCAACAAATAGTGTTTGCAGACAGACATTAATGCATTATTTGTAAACACTTCCATTCACTTGTTATATAATTATACAGATCGGACTAACTTACCTAGTGACGTCCGATCCTTAATTATGTGAAGTAATCTAATCCTCATTGTATATACTATGTAGTCGCACCATTTCGTGCGCACACGTCACAATATTTAAAGATGAAATTCAAATTTTTTCATCCTAAAGAAAAACAAATGTTGTCTGTGGTCCAGTCGTTGGCGCGGTCTCCTGACATCTGTCAATCATTCTTTCAAAGCATAAGAACGGGACTTCACGATGACCTACATGGGCATCGTATAGTCCCGGCATACAGCACAACACAACTTCTAGAAGGGGTTTAATAAGGCAATCCAATATACCTAAAGTATAGGATGATTATCTGGGAAGGGTTGGGATACAATGAGGATTAGATTACTTCACATAATTAAGGATCGGACGTCACTAGGTAAGTTAGTCCGATCTGTATAATTATGCATCGTAATCTAATCCTCATTGTATATACTATGTAGATGTTCAAAGAATAAAGTTGTGTTGGTCATCATAGGTACATAAAATGAGCATTGTTCAATAATTGAACATTGTAACTTAACATGCTATTCTATGTTTGTTAGGTACTTACTAATTGTAATGCATTTCTATTAAGAATCAGTGTACCATTAAGGTAAATAGTTACCTAACTTAATTTATAATTCTCTAATTACTATTAGATTCTGGAAATATAATCAGTTTTGAATCAACTAGTTTAATTAATAATCCCATATGGCACACATCAATTTCTTATAATCAGACAATTAACATTGACATGTAATAAGTTCTATGTACAACCACTCTATAGAGCACACAGCTGGTGCAAAAGCATTAGAATCACTAATAAAAAGGTCTCTTATAAAACCGAGTAAGGGTTGAGAAATTTGTGGTCCAACCACCATAATGACACCTTCTTCAAAGCCCTTTGAAGTAGAGGCATGTCTGTATATGTGAATTTAGAAATAGTAATATCTATTCCACTCTTACTTGAAATTTGTTTTATCCATCTATTATTGGTTACAGTAGAGGTTGCATCATAAGGCTTTCTTATAGTTATAATTAATGATTTACAATTTTGTCTTATACTCTTACCTAGTAAAATCTAGATAGGACAATTTAGGGGTTGTGGCAGTACAGAAAGATAAATTATTTTTAAAAAATGGTAGAATCAAGTTGAATTCGGATCTACCAGGTTTTAATTATATCTGGATTTTTATGTTAATATTGTCCTCATTATAAGAAGTGTACTAATGAGTGACCAGGTTTGAATTTTGTGTGCAGTTACAAGAGCTATTATCGTTACTAATTGTTTGGTTAGAAATTCTAAACCAAGGGTTTGATTGGGAAATAAATTAATCTGTCGAACTCCGCTAATGAGACACAATTGATTTTCCATTGTCTCGTCGCCAACAGGAGACGCGCGGTGCTTGGCCGGTTAAATAATGCAAAACGATACTAGGGTCCCACTAACTTCATATTTGGGATTCTTTGGTCTTAATATAAATATATCCGTGAGAAACCTTGTCGCTCTGTCATTTTTGTGTCAATGTGGCGGCCAAAAACTACAGAATTTGCTGATTATTATATAGCTCACTCAATACCATTAGGATATCATACATCATTAAACTTAGTGGTAAAAATTATATGACTATCATGACTGAGCCTAGGGGTCAATGTCTTGTGTCTAACAGAAGAGAGTCTACTGATCTAGAGCAAAGCTAACACTATATTAATTGAGGGATCAGTCTTTCTCCTATCAGGAAAGCGTCCCTGATAATATGGCAGCAAACAGTGACTCCTGTGCATTGGGTGTCGAGATCCCATTTGACAGTGAAAAGATCTACAGAACATACTTGGATCAGGGAGCCATGATATGTTGATATTTAGTATTAGACCTGATTGTAAACAGGTCAATCGGGGGCTGGCCCAGTACAGCACACCCCCCCCCCCCTGCTTGCATAGGTATATCTTTACTTAGAAGTTGGTCCCTATGTAGGGTTTCATAGTTGTACAAGTTGCTGCAATTTTTTTTTTTTTTTTTTTTTTTTTTTTTTTTTTTTTTTTTTTAGCAACAATGGACTTGTAGGCTATGTCACATCACTTCCATTTAATTTCTATGTTAGGAAGCCTAGATTCAATTTCCCATACTGTTTTCTTTGGAACTAATATAAAATGCATAAACCCGTATTTGTCATTCCTCGCACCGTTGCCAAGATTGTTAAGCCAAGCTATTCAGATGAGTAAAATGAGTACCACCCATCTTACTGACACAGGATATGGCCGTTGTGATATCTTTTCTAAGTCCTCACAGTAACTGAGTTTTCTTGCAAATGTTTTGAGCCCCATAAATGCTGCTAATAGTTCAAGGTAAGGTAAGGAACTTTTCAACATTGACTGTCCAGTGCCTGTGGATGTTGATATTATTACATACCAGACCCCAGTCAGTTTGGGACAATATTTCGAGAACAAAATCAAATTGTTTAATTCTATTGTGGTTTGTTGAAATGTAAGGTAACCAACAATCTCTGCAAATAAATGATTTTTAATTTGTTTCTAGTTCTGTTGTATTTGTGAATCAGTGATTTTTAACCTAGTTTGGTATAAAGTTAACCATATTCATATACAGATGCAGCTACTAGAATACCTAGTAATTAGACACACTCTATTATTTATATCTCATTTCAGACTTAATATTCTTTATGGACTACAGGGTAAAGTCTATATTTTCCTGAGGAAGTGAAATGGCAAACTGGACTGAACCCAACTAATATCCTAGACATTGGCAGCACTGTCTGGGCACTCTTTTCAGTTTTAATAATAAATCCTAGATATTTAACACAGTTTGAGTATCAGACATATTTTCTAAACACTGCATACGGATCGGCAGGGCACAGAATATAATTGTCAAGATGTATGACAAAAAGCAACCCTAGTGACCTCCGGTGACAGACAACTGGCTTTATGATGTTTGTGAATACATATGGAGCGGTGCTAAGTCCAAATACGAGGCATGTAAACTGTTATAACTTATATTATAACATATCTTGAAATAGAAACTGGGGATATCTCCTGACATATTTTCATATAGATAATTGATATGAATTTTTTAAATCAATGTAATATTGTAGGCAAAAAACTTATATACCTAGTAACATACTACATATTAAGTTTTTATTTAATATGTATCTCCAAGCACCATGCGATTTTGGTACAATTATACCAGATAAAATTACTTATTTGACAGGAGCACATGTTTCTATAGCACCTAATGTAAGAGATTATTCCATGGGGATAGATTGCTTTCTTTCTGAATGAAGTTGTTATTCAGAGGTTTGAATTGGAAACTCAGTAAAAGGTAGTTTATAACCCTTGATCCACTCAGGTATGGTTGGATTAGTAGTAATACCATACTTCAGAGAAATATTGCAATCTACCAGTCTGTACCTGAGCTAGTGATGATGCTGGTTCTGGCAACGGTTGTTGGCATTGGATTTATCTTGAAGCTTATAGATAGCTATTCTGAATTGGTGTGTAGAATAGGTATTTTGATATTGGTGTTTACTCACATCAATTCTTGAATTTCCTCATGGCTAGGTAGGATTAAGGATCTCAGATTATTGCAATTTTCATGATAAATTAATGTTACACTCAGTCTAGCTCAGTAACTTAATGTTTCAATTTGATCCGCACTATACAAACGCTTGGGAGGCTATTAGACTGTTATGAACTTTTCCCAATGAATGTAATAGTGCGGCCACTGTAGTTCGCTGCCCCCTGATTGTGTGGTCCCATTTGATTCCACTTCCATTTACTGCTGTCACCCTTCCTTTTTAAATTTTGGTGGGTTCAATAGGCTACAAATTATGAATGTTTCATACTTCTTTTAAATGTTTAACTTCATCTCCACATTTAGTCCATTATCATAATTGACCACCGTGTGGCCAGACTGCCATGCAGTTCTACAGGTAAAGTAGCTAACTGTACCCCAGCATCTCACAAGTAGATTTTCAATACTTGAACTTAGGACTTCACGTTGGGTATGTATATCGTTCCACTCTCAGCCTCCTTTCGGCTGTATTTTAGTAGAATTGAAGTACTAACATAGCTTATATAAGTTAAATTGTATATTAACACCCTCACTGAGAGGAGGCCTGTGTCCCAGCAGTGGGAACATTATAGGCCGATTATGTGTTATGTATGTATATTAACATCTAGAATATAAAGTATTTTGGAATTAGATTATAATTAGCGGCATTGAGTATGGGTATTCCCAATCCGGCTGCGTTGGCTCCGGTCACATAACACACAGTCCAACTGTAGTCTTCCATGGAAGAGGGCTCCGTACTCATCTACGAAGACTAATTAGAGTTAGGTCCCAGACTGCTTAGATCTAAATCCATGGCTAACCTCACGTGATAGCTCTAGGAATGCAGGAGGGATGTGTTTTTAACACTGGACGTATAGACTGGTTTATATCTGATTTTATTTGATTTAACCTGAAATAAATGGATTATTATTATAGAACATTGACTAACCTCTCGTGAGTCTGTGTGGAGTTGATGGCACAGTTGAATGTTCTCATGGTTCACCTCGCGTGAGAACACTTAGAGACGGCCAAAGATCCTCAGAACACTGAACGTATATACCATCGGCTACCATCGCGTGATAGCTCATGTGGTGTCGTTCTTATGTAAGTATACAGCACAGTTACGTTCTCATGGTTGACCTCACAGTGAAAACTAGAGACTGCTGTGTGTATTACGGCATCCTATGTCGGCCAAAGATCCTCCGAACACTGAACGTATACAGGGTGACTGGAAATTAGTGGCGGAGCCGTTAAGGGGAGGTAGTCTAGGGTTTTTCCGACAGATATCACTATGAGACCTACCGTCCTTACTTAACCCTTTCCAAGATATTCCTACTTAAAGAGATAGTAATAAATCCTAAAAAAAAGTGATTTTGGCCTACTTTTTTTTGTTTTGCAACAAAGATATTCTAAATAAGTAATATTAATTGTAAAATTTCCGCTACTGTCATTATTTTATGCAAAAACTGCTAAACAAAAAGTAGGAATATCTTGGAAAGGGTTAAGTAAGGACGGTAGGTCTCATAGTGATATCTGTCGGAATAACCCTAGACTACCTCCCCTTAACGGCTCCGCCACTAATTTCCAGTCACCCTGTATACCATCGGCTAGCATCGCGTGGTAGCTCATGTGGTATCGTTCTTGTGTAAGTATACGGCACAGTTACGTTCTCATGGTTGACCTCACAGTGAAAACTCTAGAGACTGCTGTGCGTATAACGGCATCCCTTTAATAGGGAGCATGATTTCAATAGTCTTTGATTTCAATTGCCGACAACTGAGTTTCGATGACGGCTCCGCTTTGCTTTTTCAAGCGATTTTCCAGTTCTCGCAGGCGTACGGTCAGCTCCTACATTCCATCGTCTCGTTTTCTTCTGTTTTCCCATCTTGTTAAAACTTTTCTGAACTTTTATATACGAAAACGTGATCAGTGCGCGGCACAAAAAAGTACAATGATTGACAGATGTCAGGAGACCGCGCCAACGACTGGACCACAGACAACATTTGTTTTTCTTTAGGATGAAAAAATTTGAATTTCATCTTTAAATATTGTGACGTGTGCGCAAGAAATGGTGCGACTACATAGTATATACAATGAGGATTAGATTACGATGCATAATTTCGGATTCATTTATAATGTTCGCAAGTGTTTAATAACTTTCCTTCCTGTTACGACGAATTTCTTTTGTTTCCGTTATAAATTACAGCCAAGCAACCAAATCATAAGGGCGCCGCTTAAAAATATTGAAATGTCTGCAAAATTGTGGAAATGAACTGAGTGCAAAGTGGTAAGCAGATTTTAATAACCACAGTAATTCACTATTTAACTAAGCTTACAAATATATGAAAGAGCTGAACCAGTCTTTCCATTCAATGGAAGGACTGAGTTGTAGGGCTTTAAAATGTAAATCATTTTAATTCTCCTTTTATCTCTCCAAGTACGGTTTCTGCATTTGAACAAATTGAAATATAAACCGATTCGAGTCGCGGTGGCCGGTCACGAATGAATTTCCCTTCATGTGCGACTTGTCAAGGAAAGTAGGTCGAACGTCTGGTTTCGCTCGGTGTAACTGGATATACTATTAGATTATTGTTTCGAACTGGAGATATACCATGGGGGAACACCCCGCACCTGCTCTAACTTCTAGTTATAAAACGAGTGTAGTGAAAACCGTGATTTATATAGGAGTTAGCGCACGCGCTAGCTATTTCGCGTCTGCAACATTCCCATTCCACACGATGCAGTATTTCCTCAATTTAAAGCTGTCTGACTGCACTCTATATGATAAGATAAATCTTCATTAGGTATTCACACATAAGTCACGCTAGGATGTCTAATTTTAAAATGATAAACTACAATGTGATGCAGTTCCTCGACGCAGCTCTATTTAAATAACCTGAATGAGGTGCTCGACTGCTCTATTCTTTACACGAAGCCGCTGCCGTGTTTTATAAATAGGTAGTACGTTTTAGTTTTTTTCTAAGTTGTAAGTACAGGTTTATTGAGTGCAATTCCATCGCGTGCTAGGGTTTGTTTATTGTGGTCGCGTTTAGCGCCTGTGCCGCAGGCCGCGTCAAGCTAAACGCTCGGAACTGGTCGTGCGAGTTCGGACTGTGCTCTGGCGCAGCTGGCAAGGTCGTGCGCTCCGCGAGCACGCGCTCGCAAAAACAACCAATCAAAAACACCAACATTCCTACACAATGATGCAGTGTTTTTAGGTTTAGGGAAGACTAGCACTTTGCCAGCGACTTGGTCCGCGTACATTACCGACTTTCCCGTACAAACTTTCATCCTCTATTTTACTTAGGGGTAGAATTTCCAAAAACACCTTTTCCAAAAAAACCTAACACTTGTTTCATAGTTTTTAACAAAAAACCCAAATAGCTACCAATATTCTTGGATTTTACTTTAAAAAAATACGGATTGTCATGTAAACTTTCATCCCGTATTTAACAATCTAATTTCCAAAGATCTTTTACATAATAACATAGCCTCAAAAAAAGGAACCTGCCATGTTCGCCACCTTTAGTGGTTTAGGTTCTGTGACTCTACGTAGAGCGCGTAGTTAAATCTGCGTTGATGAATCAGTCATCTCTCATTATAATAATAAGGTAAACATGGTTCTCAATGTTCACTTTATTTCTTGGAACAACGAAAATGGCAGGTACATTTTTATTTTTCGGTGAGCGTGCTGTGCAGAGATAGACGGTGTGTTTAGTTTCTTCTTTTTATTTTATTTTTATTTTATTATATTTTATTTTATTTATTTATTTTTATTTAATTACTAACATTAGTTATAAGCTAAATTCTTGTTACTAACAACCTTCACTTGCCTATGGACTTTTTTGTCTGAAATAAATGATTTTTAATAAATGTTTTTTTTTTTTTTTATTTATCTTTTCCTAATACCTACTACAATGTTCACAGTTCCAAGTAGCCACCTACTTATTGTAAAATCTTAATGGGTGGAAGGACGCGTTCTTGGAACGTATCCAACTTTACACGGGCGTTAGTGTTTTGGTCAGCATTTTGTTGCTTACTTTCCAAGTTTCGATACTGTTTAGGAACTTTGTTGCATTATTTGTCTACTTAATACTGGCGTTAGCCTTTACAATTTCAATTAGCTCACATTCACCCACTTGCAATTACATTTTACTGTTACAAGTCACGACATCACTTTCGTTTTATGTTAAAATCCCTTGTTATTGGCAATTTGGGGGACCAGTTTCACGAAAACCCGGCCCGAGGCTATGTAAACCTCATATTAAGTGGAAGGTTAAAGAAGAGCTCCACGGAGAAATTGAATGGCGTGAGGTCTGTGATTTAATATTCAAAAAGCGTTCGTGGGATTGAGCTAGGCAAATGTGGGCCGCGACACGGATCTCCGAGACTCATCAGTTCGCCACCTTTATGTTGTTTATTTTTAACTGGACCCATGATTAGTTGCTATATTCCGATCCTGAGAATCCATTTCAAAATTTCGTAGCAACAAGTCAGCAACGGATATACATAAAACATGTTATTTTATGGAGCACTTATCCCGAACTTCGGGAAAATATTCACCTTACAACGAACCGTCTTTAAATACAGTTGTTCTAAGTTTTGTGGATCAAATAAAAGTCTTACAATTAAATACTAAGCACTTACGGCAGTGGGCGAGTAATAAGCTGCAGTTAAACGCAGCTAACTTTAGTGGCGCTTCTCTTTATAGCGACCGAGTAAATCCGACTGGAAAACTAATTAAATGTCCGTCGGCTCAAGGAAGATAAAACGAGTCTTTGTCGAACAACCTAGAAACTTAGTGAAACAGAATTTTTCATTGGAAGAAAATTGTACCGGCGTTGGGAGATTAATTAATTATATTGGCTACATTTTATTCTTTATCCTCATCCTTTGTTCAGTCTGCTTGGTTTGAGTCCGACTCATTTGGCTCATTGTGATTTTTATCCAATTACTTATAACATCTACAGGGTGAAATTGAAAACATGCAACAAATCGAAATGGGAGATTTTACTCATCATTATGAACAACTTTTACTATGGGACCAAACCTGAAATCGCGAAAAAAAAAAACAGCTGTTCCCTACATTTTATGTTCGCATAACTCGTCAAAATGTAAGGAACAGCTGATTTTTTTTCGCGATTTCAGGTTTGGTCCCATAGTGAAAGTTGTTCATAATGATGAGTACAATCTCCCATTTCGATTTGTCGCATGTTTTAAATTTCAACCTGTATATTGATTTGAAATCGTACCTACACGTGCTAGCTTAGATTGTTTATAAAGTATCGGTTGGTATACTGAATTATTCTGGTAGCGTATTACATTATGTCCTAATCCCCAATTTTTGTATGTAGCTCACGTGGACAACGAGATGTATCTCTCCCGGGCGCTGGAGCGGCTGGGAGGGAACGCCCTCAGCAAAGACTCGGAGCCAGACATTGGCGCCGCATTCTTCAAGTTCGCTGTTGTCACCAAAGAACTGTCTGCACTCATGAAGACACTGGTATGTCGTAAATACACACTAATAGAACTGCTATCAACTCCCTTTGTATCTTGCATTGAATTGACTTACGACAAAATGAGGGGAACCTGGTGGTAGTTCATTTAAAGCTTCTCACTGTTGTGGTCTATTAGGTAACCCGTTTCTGAAGATGTTACGTTTGTCGGGACGGCCGAAATAGAATTCCAATAAACTGCTGATGAATCGAACTGTATGTATGAAGAGATGTTATCGTAAAACTATGCTCCACTTTCCAGAGCAGTATAACAAAAACTGTTGAGAATCTAATCCAACTCAAAATTTGTATGCAGATTTTAAAAATTAACTTTCGTTTATAAATGCACAACCAGTCTAAGAGAAAATACTGCATATTACCTACAGTAGAATTCGTTTTCTAATCATTACTTGCTTCGAAGCATTTAACACGTCCACAATATGTTGTCGGCTGAATTGTTATGAACAGAAGATGATTTTGGAGATTCAATTTGAATATAAAAAGTTTTGACAGCGATTTCATACGCCAAGCTGTAATTGGAAGTGTACGTGAACTAATCAAAATAAATGGAACATTCTGCTGAAATCAATTTCCATATTCGAGCGCAATAACTAAACAGATTTGATTCTAAAGTTAAAACAATTTCCAGTTAACAGTGTCCCAGTTTGTATGTGTTTGCACGAAACGGTAGCTAAATATTTGTGCTAATACGGTCATCGACCGACATCATACATATTTACGAGCTAGAATGTTTTACATGCCACGCGAACTACCGCAAATCATATTAATTTAGAACATAAACGAAGTAATCATTATTGATAAACATATCCTTGGCAGTGAAAGTGGTGATGACTAGGTCTAAACTTTCACTTTTAATCTCTCATGGCTGCGTAGACAGGTTATCAAGATATAAGAAAACAAACCACAACTTGGTGTAAATCGGGACCTATGATGGTAAACATACATAGGTACTTACGTGATTTGGAACATTGAACTTGCGGTTGCCTGTAGAAAGTTAAAATGTCGCATGTTTCATAAAGTTCCATAGCTTTCTTATTGGTAAAGAAAATAGAGAGTATTTTCTGTTAAAAGTAAAACCCATTATTACCCTCATGTGGTAATGGCTGAAAAGAAATAATATAACCAAGCACAATGTATGGAGAGCACGATTATTTTAATTGCAATTTCCTCTTATTATGACTAGCTATATAACGAAGTGGTTGCTTTGTTTCGTACCGTTTTGTGGCAGTGTTTGAATCTTGTACCTTATCGACAAAACGTCTGAACTTGACAAAGTGCTTTATACAAGAGTATCAAGTCGCTTATCAACCCTCGATTCTAAAGTAATCAGAATCCGTCGCAACAGCAAGCGGAAATTATACTATTGAGGGAGCCTGCGGCGGATGTCTCGCGAACATCTCGTTGTGGAGACGGAGCGACCGACCCGGCCCGAGTATAAGTCTGCAGACGGAATAGGCTTGTCACGTCATAACTCGAAATTAATTGAAAAACAGCGACAATTTCATTACTGATTTATTGCTTGCTTTCGGTACCTAGAGCAATTTCTCCTTACTTTATATTTAGGTATTCTACTGCTTTCATGGATGGTATTTTTTACTAACAATGAATTCAGTTTGAAAGATAAGTTTTTAATTACGTCTCATAACTTGTGCCGTCGCGTCAGTTTCCTCCTTGCAATTAACTGCACGTATGAAATTAATTGTACATCGTTATCGTTAATTTCAATAATAGAGCATTGTATTCAATCTATTATCAGGCTGACATTAATCAATCCTCTCCCGTAATAATTGATGTTGTGTCCTTCAATATATTGGATAGCCCGTCTATTTAGTGCGTACATAAATAAAGTTCGCCAGGTGAGGCAACCTTATCGACATAAGTATGTATATTCTCGATAGACTATTTGTGTGCTAATAGGGGCTGTATCTTACTGTTCATCTTGTCGTGGATGCCACTCGCATGCGATGAGCAATATTTTATGGATGTGCTTCTAAACATGCCACAGTATTACCTCATAAATAGTGTAATTAGATCTTCATGTTAGCATTTTAACGAATCGTCCTTCTTGGAAGGCGAGGCTATTAAATGCTGAGTTTGAAACGTGCGATAACTGACGGTTGACGCAGATACCGAGTGCGTAGGCGCACAGCAGATTTGCTTGTAAATGGGTCAGGGTGATGACACGACCAGGCTAATGTTGCTAGCCAGTAAATACCACAGTTGATGTTGCATCGTTAAATTCTTAAACCAAATCCTGTTTTGTGAAATGTTTACGGTTTACGTCGTGGTTGTAATTACTTTACTAATAAGCATATTTACATTCGTTCTAGCTACTAACCTAAATAGGACTCGGAAATTGTTAGCAACGGATTCTAATTTCCATAAAAAAGTGCTGTATTTGTAACGCTTGCAAAGAGAGTATTCCTTAGTGTCCAATATTTTTGAGATTTACCTCCATCTTCCTTGCTAATTTTGAAGACACACCTTGTTTCATTACTTTTTGCGATTTTCCAATCAACAAACAAAGGAAAAATCCTTTGTACTCTAGATGTATCCGGAAAATCTAAAGTGTCGAAGACCTGAAACTGTTTATATTTAAAACAGCTCATTAATTCTTCAAAGGACGTATAAAGTGTAAGAATTTTCCATACTACCTTGATGGTTTCAAAGTTAACCACAATTTTTAACAAGGGTCCAACCTCGCTCCATTTCTGCAGTTCTTGTAATACGTGCCGAACCCCCAACTCTATTGCGCAGAATCCTCGACCTGCCCTTGACATGTTGCTCCTTTGTCCTTCCTCATAGCTCCCTGATCATGTGGAAAGTTATATTTTACTGTGAACATTTAGGTACGAAACGCAGTAAGTAGTCTTCGTTTCAAGTAATTGGATTCCTTCCACTGATGATACTATCATCTAATGGTTACCGAGAAATATCTGAAAGAAATGCCCCAGAAATATTGGAATCTCATTCTGAATTATTAAGGGAAGCTTTTCTCAAAGGTTTGCAAACAGGATTAGAATTGGAAAGGCCTTCGTTTGCTATTGATTGTATTCGGAGATATTCTTTGATTTCGGCATGGAGGGTTACGCGATTCTTTGATGCTTTGTAAGGTAGGTAGGTATAAACCATAGCAAGGCATGGAAAAAAATCCTAGACCAAAACAAATTCTGCGCAAAATAGGTGTGTCCGATCCGAAGAAACAATAGGATAACAACTTGTCACTATTTATGCCTGCACACGCACGATATTCATATACCTACGGCTTCAAACGATATTAATGCGTATATGAAGCCTTGTCGATTTTCGTAGTGTACCAACACCTGAGCAGATATCTTTTTTTATTTCTAGTATACTTGTTTTTGTGTGATACTTTTTATGGGTTATATGAAACTGCATCGTTCCAATGTAAAACTTGTCCGGAATTACTCACCGATGACTCGACAACTTGTCGCGTTTCGCATGAGGAGATTGCCGCTCTCCGCTCCGTTTACCCTCTGAATTGTCTGTTACTGCAGTAATCATAATACTGTATGACTAAAGTCACCTTAGCTGTGCTATTCGTCTGGTCTATTCGCATACTTGTCTGAACAATCAACTTTTATAACAACAATTTCGTGCTTTGCGCAGTATTCATGGCATGTTATGATCCATTCATCAAACATTAACACAAATACCATTTGATGTGGATTCCTTTCTTCTGACTTATCGCTCTACATGTATGGATGTGGTGCATTATAATTCTGCAATTCAGGCATTCCGGAGTGGTTGATTACAAGTTTATATCATTCCCCATCTCCCTTCATTTTCAGATTATTTTCCGATATAGCATAGCTCGCCCTCAATACGGAACCTGATCAACGCAATTGCGCATAAAATCAATCCCAAAGGGCGTTGCTTGTTATTCGGATGATACGTTTAAGTAATTAAAAACGTTGCCCATTTTGCTCGCTTAGAGGATCATTCATTTCTACTGTTTTATTCGTTTGTGATAAATAATTGATCACGTAAACGCGCTCGGGGTCCTCTTAATTTTTAATTTATTAACGAGACCTTATCAAAGGCTTTTAAGTCCTAACACCTCGCTATACTTTTGGGAATTAGGCAATTAATTATTTTCGACAAAAGTATTTGATCAAATATGGAGAGCACGACACTCGCTAGCGCCTTTTCATACATTCGCAAGCGGAATAAGTTACCGCCGCTTTAAGGCGGTACTCTTGTTACTAACTGCATTACTTATGTACTAAAACGGTCTTGTCTAGAGTACACATTCTATCTATCTTGCACAAGCATCAATGGCGATGCACTCTACATAATGCAAGTTTATGCTTTATTGAAATTGTAAATAATATCATCGATTTTCCTAACAATTAGTCGAGTTAAAAGAACTGTGGGATATAGGTACGAGTAGTTAATTTAATTTTCGTTTAATTTCAAAGCCGTAGAAGCAATCAACGAAAGTTGAACCTACTGGGAATCTACTCCAGAGGGGAGCCATAGTTGAAATTAATTCTTCATATTCACGAATTTTTTGAAACTCCTCTCTTTTCTGGTAACGTTTTTATTTGTTTTCTGCTCTATGTTCGTCTTTATTGGTATAAGCAATGTTGTACATTTTATTTTATTGTGCCCACACGTACTTTCTACAGTTTAGTATCGTGTTTATTACATGTATGTAACATAACATAACGAAATGTTTAAGCTTTGTTTCAAAACTTCCAAGTTAATTTTATTAGGCACATTCGTATGCTAAGTAATTCGATGAAAAGGTTTGTAATAAAACACTACAAAGTGAAAAATAACTTTAATTTCGGAAGTCGGTGTCGTTGCTTCAGCATTTTCGTTTTTTGACACCGACTTCCGAAATTAAAGTTATTTTTCACTTTGTAGTGTTTTTTTTTGAAGTCGGTTGTTTTTTTTGTAAAAAAGTATTTATTTTTCACTTTTTAGTTGTACCTACCCCACACAAATTCAATTAATACAAGTGCATTGAAGAATTGAAGACACGACTCGAAGAATCATCAAAATTCACATAGAAATGCCGGAGATGCAGTACATTTATGCATATAACTTCGTACATAAGAATTATTACCTAATGTATTATATACTAAAACCTTCCTGAAAGTATGTAGATCACACTCATGAAAGAATTATAAAAATCGGTTCAGTAGTTTTTGAGATAATCGCGGACATACAAACATACATACATACATACATACATACATACATACATACATACATACGGGTCGAATACAGAACCTCCTTTTTTAAAGTCGGTTAAAAAACACTTCGTTGGTCATTCCTGGTAACTTTTGAATACCTGCAGGGCTGCAGGCAAAAATACTTATCGATATCAAATTATTTCGAAATAAAAGAAAAACAAATGACAGTGACGGAAAAGTTGTGAAATCACTATACTAAAGTGAATTTTTCCAAACATCAGAGGGCAATTCTCGTAATTTTAAGAATATTCACAGTCTGATCTGTCTCAATCTGTCAAAAATACCTCTCATTTCCCTACATTTTGACATGTTTTTGACATTTGTTTGTCGCCGAGATGAGACTGCGACTAGATTTTGAACGTTTTAAATAGCAGATTCGACTGATCGGTAAAAGTTCCTATCGTTCTCGGTAAGCCCCGGATTACCTCACCATGGGGAAAAAACTACTACAAACATTACTAGTATGAGTAACATACATTACCGGTGTTTTAGCGTGTGACTTTGAATTACCATACAATATAGTAAAGCGTACGGATCGCACGTGCGCTCGTTGCTCTCAATTCGAACAATGATCATTGTTACACCACGTAACTAGTACAGCAAAAACGTTCGTTTTGTACTTTAATTAATTTTGACGTTGGTTATGATTTTATGAAGCTTAGGTAATTAATGATGTAAACCTATGTTAACACCATTAGGTCAGTCTTCGTCACTTTATTTTAAAGCAATTATCTCGAAAATTGTTTTTTTTTACCCGACTGCGCCAGGAGTGTTGAATGTTTTTCGAGAGTATGTATGTATGTATGTTTGTTTGTATAATTGTTTGGCACGCTCTGTGGCCTGAACGGCTCGATGGATTTTAGCTTGAGAGCTGTCGTTAGATTCGTATTGACTGTGAAAGTGACACTGGGTATATCAAAATAAAAAAAACCAAAATGGCGGATTTTTGGCGCCATAATTATTATGCCTTCAAAAAATTTTTTTTTCTCAATACCTATCGAGTGGGATATCAAAATGAAGGGTTTAAAAGGTGATTATAAAAATATATACAACTTATATGGTTAAAAGTAATTCAAAGTGACAAATCGTACAAAAAAACATATCAAGAACTAAATCGCCTGCGAAATCTTTCACATTTGTAAACTAAAAAGCTGGAAATAAAAAAAAGTAATTAAAAAACCCGACTGCAACCTTATACTAAAACTAACTGAAAAGCTAAAAACAAGCCCATTTTAAATTAAATAAAAGTTGGAAGCAGGCCGGACCCATTTGAGTTTGAAACTATAATAACTAATTTTTAGCTTTTCAGTTAGTTTTAGTATAAGGTTGCAGTCGGGTTTTTTAATTTTTTTAATTACTTTTTTTTTAGGTTCGTACTTTAGATTAAAAACTCTGCTTGATAAATACAGTCATTATTTATCTATTTAATCTGATGGAAAACAATATAATTATATCGTTGCGATATTTATATCGCAATTGTAATCCAAGATATTATGATTTGAACGTATTGATTCTTGTAGTTCAGTTCAGTTACCGATTTCAAATTGGAATTCTTGAATATCGACTTGAATCGAGTACCTAATTCCGGTCGAATCTCAAATGATGTTTTACTTCCATTCATAAAACAATCACATGAAATAATATTTATAGGTATGTAATTTATAATACTGTATCACATAAGTACATACCTATAAATATTATTTCCGTT
The DNA here is from genome assembly GCA_945859645.1 of Amphipoea oculea. Lineage (NCBI taxonomy): Eukaryota > Metazoa > Arthropoda > Insecta > Lepidoptera > Noctuidae > Amphipoea > Amphipoea oculea. The sequence continues at coordinate 18,046,285 of OX243862.1, forward strand.
ATGTCAACAGCATTATGTAATGTATCACATGCTGTTGACATACCGGAATCGATACCTTTACTTAGAATTATCTGTGAGATAATGTTCAGTCAGTGTATCAATGAAATTAATCATTCAATCGTCATGCTTTATCAATTTATTATGTCAAAAGAGAATTTCTTAGTCTAATGTTAGGATTAGGACTGCCTTATCAGCTTAAATTTTGTCTTAGCGGTGAGTTTCATTGACATTTCTCACGCTGCCCTAAGAATTTGATCCCGTGAAACTTGTGCAACTTCACAGAACGCAGAAAGCGAAACCTGGTTGGTAATTCAATTCTCCGTTCAGATAAGCGATTCGCGATTAATCGAGCGTGTTTGTGCCGCGATGGGAGTATCGCGTGCGGATAACATTGTGTCCGAGTATTGAGCTGTTATCGAGATTGCGCCAGATTGCACTTCCAGCCCGCAGCTATGTGCGACACATTCGCTGAATTGATTAACCTTGTCGAAAGTGAATTTATCGCGGTAATCGATTTTGTGTTATCCAGCGCTGTCCGTTCCCACAATGGCAATAGGTATATCCTAAAGGGATTGGTGGTTGAAACTCGAATAAGTGCTTGGAGTAGTTGGATTGTTTGTTGGTTGCCTTGTTGACATGTGATGTAATATGAACCTTTCGTAATATAATATTAATTGTCCTTTGAGCATCAACATCATTTGCACGGTTAAAAATAGGTTGTTTGTATCTAAATACCTACTTCTTCATTAGTTTGGTTAAGTATGTGTTACATTAATTGCATCATAAATAACCTATCGTAGTATTACCGGTCGTTAAAGTTTTCTCCCTTAATCGGTGAGTAGTATTCCTACAACAAAACCGCTTACAACCTCATACACCAGTAACCTGTTGGACTTAAAGACAAGCAGTCACTGCCCTCCACATTTTTGCGTCGCTGTTACCTTTTTTTTTTTTTTTTCTCGCGGTGGAAATCCTCATGGACTTCCTTTATCGTGGGGGTGACAGAGGGGCATGCCGGACTCTTACCGGCTAAAACCACCGCGGTGTTCCACCTCTACCTATAGCCGGGGGTGCGGGATTCGCAACAGCATTCACCGCTCCCCCGACAGGCCTCGACCCGCTGTTCCTTAGCGGGTCCCACCTCCCCGTGCGCCCATTCCTGTAATGGCCGCACCCACTCTCGAGTGGCGCGCGTGGAACACTGCAGCGCCAACTCGGGCCTGTCTGATCGAACGACGGACGCCCCTAGTCCGCCGACCGCAGGCCACCTCTCATGGAGGTCGCAGATCGTTTTGCACCCTTCTCGGGCGCCCGGTGCGTCTCCTGCGGGAGGGGAGAGAGGATGCGGCTTCTCTCTCCCGCTCGGCCGCCTCCTTTGCAGACATGACATCCTCGCAAAAGGAGGCAACTCCATCCCATGCGCTCCCGTTCTCGACCATCGATTGAACGACGGCCGGGAGCGAGAGATCGCTCCCGCCTATTGCCGCGATGAGGTCACGGCGCAGCCCTGCCCAAGCTGGGCACTCTTCCAACGTGTGCTGCGCCGTATCCTCAGGGCAAGCCGCACAGTGGTGACACACCGGCGTCTGCTCCCGACCTATACGACACAGGTACTTCCCAAAGCAGCCGTGGCCAGAGAGTACCTGCGTCAGCCGGAAGCTGAGGGCGCCATGCCGCCTCTCGATCCACGCCTCCATGACGGGTCTTACCGCCGCTATAACGGCGTGCCCCGCAGTGGGTTGCGCAAGTCGCGTCTCCCATTCCGTCCTCAGGGCCTGGTGGAGCTCAGACCGCCGTGCTTTGATAATCCGAGGCAGGGGTCTCTCGCCACGCTCCAGCACCTCCCCGCACCACTGATATAGTGACGCGAGTGCTCTCGCCTCCAGGTCCCAAGGCGGGGATCCGGCCAAAAGGGTCGCCGCCTCGAATGAGATCGTGCGGTACCCGCGAACAATCCTGACGGCCATCGCCCTCTGCGGCCTTCGCAAGATTGCGATGTTGCGAGCCGTGAGGTTGTTCGCCCACACGGGCGCCGCGTAGAGCGCCATCGACCGCACGACCCCCATGTACAGCTTCCGGCAAGACGTGTCGGGCCCCCTCAGATTGGGTAGCAGCCGCGACAATGCACCCGCGGCGCCCATCAATTTGGGAGCCAGCTGCCGGAAGTGCGGCCCAAAGTTCCACCGACTGTCAAGAACGAGCCCCAGGTACTTCATCGTCGACCCGACAGCGATGGTAACGCCTCCCACGATTAAGTTGGATCCCGAAGGTGGCGCGCGCCGGGCCCTATGGAAACACAGGGCCTCGGATTTGTTCAGGGCTACCTCGAGACCCAACCGCCGGATCCTCGTAACGACTTGCGCAACTCCTGCTGTCGCCAGTTGTGCTGCGTCTTGGTACGTACTCCCCCGCGCTGTCACCAGAGTGTCGTCGGCGTAGCAGGTAATGCTAATGCCATAGAGGAGCATACCACGCAGCACCCAGTCATATCCGATGTTCCACAGGAGCGGCCCCAGTACCGACCCCTGTGGAACACCACACGACACCTCTCGCCGTCCCCATCCTTCTCGCCCAGGGAAGACGACACACCTGTCCGCCAAGTAGGCCCCGACTGTGCGGCGAAGGTAGTTTGGCACCCCGTGATACCGAAGTGCCTCCCTAATGGAACTCCAGGGCAAGGTGTTGAAGACATTGGCGATGTCGAGGGACACCGCCAGGACGACCTCACCCTGGGACACTGCTTCCTCCGCCAAGGTCCTTACACGCATAATCGCGTCCACCGTGGAGCGCCCACGTCGGAAACCGAACTGGTTATCCGATAGGTCTGGACCCACCCCCGATAAATGTTGGACGAGGCGGTCTGCAACTACTCTCTCAAAAAGCTTGCCCACCTCGTCCAACAACACAATGGGGCGGTATGCGGATGGTGAGTCAACGGGACGTCCCTCCTTCTTCAGCAGGACCAGCTTGCCCATCTTCCAACGCCTTGGAAACTGGCCCCGCTCCAAACATGCGCTAAAGAACCTTCCCAGTCGGGGCCCTAGAGCCTGTGAAGCCAGGACCCAAGCGCGGCCTGGAATGCCATCGGGCCCTGGGGCGGTGTTTTTGGCTTGAAGCCTCATCACCGCCACTCTCAGCTCTACTGGGGTTACTTCGGGCACGTCGTCGTCTTCGTCCGCGCTAGGTGTCACGGTAGGCGGAACCATAGGTGGGGGCGAGTGCTCCTCCCTGGACGGGAAGAGAGCACTTACCACGTTCTCCAGCAGGTCAGGCCGGAGACTCTGGGACAGTACATTATTTAGTGACACGTCTTACGTTATTTATTTGTTGACGTTTTGGAGCTTGGAAAACGTTAACCCGTTTACATATTACGATTTACGATGTTTTGCTTCTCGCAATAAATTAAACATACACATGTCCACAACTTCCCTGTGACGATATAATTAGCGGAACATTCAATGACCAGCAACAGTGTTCAGGAAGGGTTTCATTGTGTACATCAACCCTTTGTCCCTCATTGCCTCCCCTGTCTCGTCTGTCAGAGCATTCGCTTCATTGATTCCATAATCGACCCTCCATGAACGGGGTTTCCATATAGCGTGTTGACTTTTTGTTCTCATCTGTTTAATTACTTTATCTGCTCCACTCATTATTGTAACTGACGTTCTTAATGATGTAGCATGCTTCGTTATGTTCTGTGCTCGGGTAACAATACTAAATGTTTGTTATGATGTAACTGCGTACTTACAATATAACATATTGATAGTTTTAACTACGAATCCTAGCAATTACATTTCGTTTTGAGGTCAAGGGTAACGTTCAATATTCTTCTGCCAATGATGCTTACTCATATCCAAATGCATATTAGGGTTTCTCAACCTGGCATCATTATTCAATTCACGACGCGACGTTTGGCGCCTAACCGGGCGGTGCATTTCAACCTCTTAGTATTTTGTCTGTCAAAACTGCGCTAGTGAAGCAACACATCGCGGGTAAATGACTCTAGGAATGCAAATTGTGCAACGTAATCGCGATGCAGAATGAGAGCTCGCTTTGATGGTTGTCACAGGTCTTGTTAACTTTTATTGAATTTACCGATAAAGACGGACGAATCAAAATTTAATTCATGTAGGTAACCACGAACGATATTGATTATCCATTGGGTCTCTTTAAGTTTAGGTACTTTTATGAACAAATATTTTACTGTCAAATTTCTTGTTCCAGATGCAAAATATAAACAACATCGTCATGTTTCCGGTCGATAGTCTTCTAAAAGGTGACCTGCGGGGAGTTAAGGGGGATCTAAAAAGGCCGTTTGACAAAGCCTCCAAAGACTACGAGTCCAAGTACCTGAAAATTGAGAAGGAGAAGAAATCGCAGGCGAAGGAAGCCGGTCTCATCCGAAGTGAGGTGACACCGGCTGAGATAGCAGATGAGATGGAGAAGGAGAGGAGGCTGTTTCAATTGCAAATGTGTGAGGTAAGTCGTCTGAAATATGTGCATGCATCGTAAACGTTCTTAAAATGACATAAAAACTCCGACTGTTAACTTTAAAGTGTTTAAAAACGACGCAAACCACTCGAAGTATTTAGTCTTCAGGGGCTTCAAATATAAATAAAACTCACCGTTTGTTTACATAACTTCTTGCTCCTTATTTGTTTTATGTGGCAGTTTTATTACGTCTTAGTGCTTTTACGGATGTGCCGCAAGAAAATGTAGTATCGATTCCAATTTATATATCTTTCATTATTTTCCAACAAAACATAGCATCTAACATAAAAGTGTCTTGTCTCCCATTAAGTCTGAAAAAATACTTGGCCATGCAAAGCCAATGCTTTAACTATTCATTAGCAGAATTAAACCATGCCTTTTATGATACCGTTCTCCTAGATCTGCTTTTATAGCTGTAAAATACGACCACTATCTTTGCGAATACGTCTGTCTTAGCACAGTTTTAAGACATTCCGATGCTAATCCATTTTGGACTTTAGGATGATTATCATGAACGTATAAGGATTATAAATGACTTGGTTACACGATTCTTGGAACAAACAATTCTTCATACAAATTGGGGTTCAAATATCAAGTTGTTAATGCTTTTATTTTTGAAGAACATTATCACTTTTAAATACTGTTCCACGAACTGTCTGACACCGACTGACATTTGGCCGTTAGCCGAGCTAAGCCAAAAGGTGGATAATTAATAATTGGTGCTGAACAATTTGTGGCTTCATTTCACACGCCCTGTGGGCAGGACCTGTTGGTCGCTTACCACTTTAATAAGTAATTTTATACTCATACATATATAAGTACTGCGTTGTATAACAACGCCTTCTCATTACGCTTCGTAAATGATTGCTCTGGGGCCAACAGCTCGTAACAAATGGTGGTACTTTGTTAGATAAATTTTAGGAAAATACTAAACGAGGTATGTATGTATTCTACATTATGTAGGTGCCGGACTGTTTGTTTCATCTCGGTTCAATGAGTTTGCTTTCGAAGTTGGTAATCAATATTGGAAACCCTGTTGTCTTTCAGGAAGCTTATAATGTTTAGAGTTATATATAGGATCTTATTATCGAATAGGATCCTATCGTCACTGAGATTTAAAGGAAGCTGCGTTGACACTGTTACTCGTTAACTATGTGAATGACGGACATAGCCCATGCCCGTATTGTCCACCATTTTTTACCCATTACTCTCTTTTGTCCGCTCCGCAGTTACAAATACAACGTTAATTAATTAAACGGATCGCGTGACAGCTGTTAATGAGCGTGCCACTCACACGTGCACTTATTGCTGATATATTGTACTGCCAGTCTTTGATGTTTTAACTTAATGAAAATGTTCCAATAACACATTGACATGGCCAGTTTTATCGAAAGCTTTTCCCAGAATTAATCAAGAGACTGTTGCTGTAGATATATTTTCTGATAAACATTCTTGACTCGAAGATTAATTATGTCGTTTGCACAAAGGAATATACACAGCCAGCAAATTCATTAGATACTGGCTTTATCAGCATCACTGGCGAGATAAGCTCAACTGCTTCGGTCAAGAGGCTCAAGACAGGTAGCCTTTGTTTTCGACTAGCAACAGGAGTAATGACCGAAAGAATAACTGTCACAGACGCACATCTATGCAAGCCTTGTGCCCCAGAATGCAATTAACAATGCGTGTGTAACAATACTAACAATATGTTCGTCCGTGACAGCCATTTACCTACGCAACGTAGCAGCGTTAGTCCCCATACAATAGCTGTGGCAATAGCTGTCATTGTGGACACCAGCTAGTGCCGTTATGCGCATAACCTGTGGCTGCAAAAGGTCGCATGTCCATTGGCAATGACACTGGTGTACAGTTACATTAAACGTACGTTGCCAAAATTCCGACTCTACTCGTATTGTACATTTGAACATTATGATATGATGTGCATTTTTATGCCAATTTTGATGCATTTCAGTCTTTTGGTTTATTTAGTTTCTTTGGGACAGTAAAGTAACGTTGAAGAACATATAGTTACACTAAATTTTTATCGGACAACATCATTATTTGTCACATCATTTGTTAACATCATTATTATTTGTGGGTACAATGTATTAAAGGTGGTAATTTAGGGGTTTATTTATAAACGATGATTAAAGTTAACTGAGAGTACGTTTAAACATCAAAAATCTATGGTAATCACTACTTAACTTTAAGCAACGTATATGAATAAAGAGGTTAATCTGTCAAGCGCCGCTAATGAGACACAATTGATTTTCTATTGTTTCGTCGCCGATCGGCGAACCGCGCCGCTTGACCGGTTAATTATGAAGTATTTAATGTGGGCGTATTTGGGTTTGGTTGGATAACATCCTTAAATCCAGATGGAAACTTGAAAATTTAATTGTCGTTACTAGGTAGACTATACTTTCTTTCCTCTGATCAGCAACGGATATCAATATTTATTAGCAAGTGAGCAACGCATAATGTTTCCAGGTTTACGATATGTTTTTGATAAGATAGTAATATTATGCTGGTGTTAGCATTGGCACGCTACACGCTTTCATATAAAATAAACGTTATCGATGTTCCTAAATTATAAGCGTTCTGATTTTATTAATCAAACTTAAGGATAAAAATTCATGTGAATGAGATGTTAAGGAAACTTAATTATTCATGTGAATCATATTATGTAGGATGACTAAAGGTATCTACGACCATGAAATTATTAGTCAAAATTATAAGCATTTTGTACCTATTGTACCTACCTATTAACGCACTGACTGAATGAACCAATGCAGACAATGCATTACTCATTGAATCACTGAGGTATACAAGTTTTTGTTGTAACTACTGTATCAGTTTGTAGAGGGCTCGTGGCTAAGTAATCTGATAAGGATCGATCGATCAGGTTAAGCTACGCTTACCGCGGTTGATCCGTGAATGGGTGACCATCTTGATATACCGAGACCGTCATGTTAAGCCGTTGGTTCCGGCTGACATTCGTGGATCTTTGACAGACGTTACGGGTCGTCAGAAGCCCGAAAATCTGACAACCAGTCTTACCAAGAGCTTTCGTATTACCCAATAACTGGGTTGTGGAGGTCAGATAGGCGCTCTATGTAAAATACCGGTATAATTCAGCTGCATTCAGTTAGACTGGACGCCGACCACAACAATATAGTTGGAAAAAGGCTAGGCAGATATACTGTATCAGTTTGTACTACAGGGACATATCTTTTAGCCAAACTTTAGTCCCTTATAAGACATCACAACTGTCGTGAGTGCCAATCGTGTATTGCATAACATACGCGTCTAACTGCGATGCTGAATGCAATGCCAAATGTCTCGGTAAATATCTTTAGCTGTGACAAACTTGCCAAATGGCACCAGACAGGGTTCACGGGCGAATTGCTAAATCACGACTATTATCATGCTCTGTGATTGGCTAGACTGAATAAGGCGCTAAAACAATCGAAATAATGTTATTTAAAGTGTTAGGAATCGATTGCGTTGGCGCATTTTTGTTACTGTGATGAAATTCGATCTTTTAATTTTAGAAACTACATTTTGGACTAATGAATGGGCATAGCTTATAAATAAAAGGATTGAAACTTTGATAGAGTATCGCGCATTTCAATTTCATGACGTGGGTTTTCCACCTTGATTCTACCCTTGCGAAACTCAAAGGACTATAGTTTTGTGTACCAGTATCATCCATGATCCATGTACAGTCACGAGCACCAATATGTCAACACTTGGCAATTTCCAATTGCGATTTTTTTCGTGAAATAACGAATGCAACGTTGAGATACGACACTTAACATAAACCTATGGGTTCGAAAATACTATTTTCGTAATAACATAAAATTTCATTCAAAAATAAAGGAGGAAATCGCCTTTGAATAAAGCCAAGTGTATACATACTTTTAGACGTGACTTTATATGTATCCTTTACTAACCTTATTATAGCCCACTTCAGTAAGTAACACGATTAAGCCTAACTCCACTTTGTTAGAAATTGATAATAATCAACATACCTACATATAAATATACAGGGTGACGGGGACACCTACGCGCAAACTGTAACCATGGTCCATGAATTCAGCACATGATTCCAGCGTAGAAATCTTTCGTCATTTATAAAAAAAAACCGCTATTGCTGTTTTTTGGGATGCATGAAGAAGCCTCCTCGTGTAGCGCAGTTTGTTCCGCCAGTTACTCAACTGAACTTAGCGTTCGGCGCATCCTGGACAGTCACACACTCACACTCAACACCTTATTTGACTGGCCAATTCTTCCCTTGCGGTGGTAGGGCTAACGCCCGCCTGATTTGTGACCACCCTCCCACCGGAGTCCGGCGTCAAGCAGCCTGCTGTGTTTCGTCGATGCGTGGGAGTTCCAGTGCCTTAATCATCTTCTGGGCACGCTCGTTCCATCATAGACCTCATCCATCGCTTTCCATCAGGCGTGATCGAAGTCAAGAGCGAGACCATTAAGCAATAAAAAAAAATGCTGTTTCATAGAAAAGTGCAATACCTACACAGTCAACATGTATGGAACAGCTTTTTTTTTAATAACCGACGAATAATTTCAACCCGGGGTTATCAGAATCATGTACCTATTGTATCCATGGTAACAGGTTGCGAATTGATGTCCCCGCCACCCTGTATTATAGCAGCAGTAGCTCGCAACGAATCTAGTTAGAGACCTAACGATATTATCTCGATACAATGTTTATGTACAGCATCTGAGTTTGAAAGCTCTCCATTTGCCCATTCATCCTTTCAGCACCCCGGGGAAACTTGTTCACAAGCTTTTGAAAACTTTAATCTGAGTTATTCCGAGCTTTCCGATGAGCTAAACTCCAATAAAATATTTTTATTTACCAACCAAGATAAAATATTATTTGTTCTTTTCAGTTTATTTTCATTGAGTCATTTTGCGTTTCGTTAACATTGGTTTGTGACGCTGCAAGAATAATGACCTGTGTGCAAAGACATTAAATTATGTACCTTAAATCTCGCCTGTGTGTGTAGTTTTTCCTGTCCTATTTGTGATCTATGAGCACTGAGCACATAAACTGAAGAAAAATAAATGTGGGGTTATTTTTGTACTCATTTCATAACAACTTTATTATAAACATTTTTCTACAATCGTAGAAACCGCAAATACATAGATGGAAAAATCCACTACCTACTCAATACTTATTAATTTATTACCCATCAAAAATGTATTGCAAGTTTTTTTTTTCCGTGATTAAGCTTGAGACATCACAGCTGCGGCGTTGCATTGCAATTGCAAACACTCGGACATCGAGTATTATTTAATTAATCTAGTGAGTGACAGCTCATGAAATGAAAACAATTGAAAAAGAAAAAAAAATATTATTGCTGTGGTAAATGATGACAGTTTTTACTTGTGTATAAAGTTTTAATAAATAAATAAATGATAAATATGCACAAACTTTTTTATTCTAATGGTGGAGTCATTGTCTGTTATTCGCATTAATGAATTTATGGAGAATGTCCAATTATCTGTTGGTATTTAATAGTGCGCTTATTTGTTTGTTGTTGGTTTCACAGCAATCCTTATGTTCTGCCGTACAAACTTCCGCTCCCGAGTTCTCGACCCAACTTCATTGGTTTAGTTAGGATGTTTGTTCAGTCTTACTGTCTGACAAATGCGAAAGTTGGGAATGGCTGTGTTTCACAACTTTAATGAGGTTTTAACATAAAGTTATAATCGTTCTAAACATACATACTTAGATGACAGATTGAATGGATGAGCTTCAAGAAGGTCCGTTAGCGTACTTTCGCAATCAAAGTTATCAACAACCTGTCTCTTTGTTAAGTGCTAAAAAAAGAAACCTGGAAGCCCTGTGGTGGTAGGGTCGGTGCGGTACCGCGGAGGCGCGCGTCAGGTCGTCGACCGGCCTTGCGCCGCGCAGGGCCGGCGACGCGCTGACCCTCGCTTTGTTCCACGACTCACTCGGTGCAAATACCTCCTCGGCCACAACATACCCACAGCCCACTCATTTACCTCTGTTGCTGTAATAAATACAATGATGTTGTGCATGCAGCGGCAGCGGCCAGCTTTGTAACAAGTCAACAGTCGCGAAGTGTACATTCTAGGAATGTAATACCTATACTTGTTACTACAACAAACGAAAAGATAAAAGTTAAGCCGGCGACACGCCAAGAAAGTTGTGCAAGGTCGCGCGTTGAGCTTTATTATTATTACACAACTCTGCAAGACAAATCTGGATCCACTATATCGCGAATGCGCGTGCGCGTGCGTCATGAAGTATAATTTTAACTCGCGGAAGGGCACGTAGTAATATCGGTGCGTTTCCACAGTCCCGGGTGCCGCTCGTGTCTGTCTCGCGTCGCATTAGACACGGTCTCTGATGAAGTAATAAGCATGCTCGTGCCCACGCGATGTTTTCGGCGTCGTTCTGTCTGCCCAATGAACTGGCTCCATTCCATTTTTGAACGTTGTTGTGACTGGCCCTGTTGAAGTGTTAGCTCCTGTGTTAACTAAATGTTATTGTTCCAGTACCTGATAAAGTTCAACGAGATAAAGACGAAGAAGGGAATCGAGCTGCTCCAACATTTGGTGGAGTACTATCACGCACAGACGAATTACTTTCAAGACGGTCTGAAGACGATTGAACACTTTGGTGTATACGTCGCAGACTTGAGTGTACAGCTGCAGAAGATCAGGCAGCAGCAAGACGACGAAAGACGGAGGTTATTAGAGCTCAGAAACATGCTGCGAGCAGCTGCGCCTCAGGACAGAGAGGTAATGAAATTTACCATTTATTATTTTGCACTCGCGAGACTTGTGAGAATCATGATGAGTTGCCAGATATTTGTACTCGCGGCGCATTAGTCGTACTGTTCCTTTCAAAACAGCTAGATTTGTTTATTTTCTACATTTATCGTGTTTTTCTCACTTGCATATACCCGTGTTCCAGGTGGTGTCATCGGTGGGTGGCTACTCTCTGCACCAGATGCAAGGCGACAAGCAGCACGGTGTGAGCCGGAGTGGCTACTTGCTCAAGAAGTCCGAGGGCAAGGTGCGGCGCGTGTGGCAGAAGCGCCGGTGCCGGGTCACTGCGGAAGGTTTCCTCGACATCTTCCACGCAGACGAGAACAAGACTCCGGCGAGGGTCAACCTCCTTACATGCCAAATTAAAGTTGCCGCTGAAGATAAACGGGCATTTGATCTAGTCTCATGTGAGTTTTAATAATCCATACTAATATTATAAATGCGAAAGTGTATCTGTCTGTCTGTCTGTTACCTCTTCACGCTTAAACCGCTGAACCGATTTAGATGAAATTTGGTATAGAAATAGTTTGAGTCCCGGGAAAGATCGAGACTTATACATACTTCAGAAGTTTTGCTACTAAGATTAACGTTATTGGGTCAAGCTACTTAGAAACTTGAGCAGTTACTAAAAGTTGAGGCTTCGATTCCACGCGGGGATAACTTTAACAAGTTAGACAACTTTCATTTAATATTTATGATGCAACATCGTATCCAATTATGGGTAGTAATTACTGGCATCTCTTTGCAACTTTCGCAGCATGATTTACGAGCCCTCAAGACGTATATTTATCTATCATTCACTCGTTCACAGACAACCGAACATACCATTTCCAAGCTGAAGACGAGAACGAGCAACGAGCGTGGACATCAGTCCTGGTCAACTGCAAGGAGGGCGCTTTAATGAGGGCCTTCCACCAACAGGCGGGCGAGAGCAATGACTCCGGCCACTCGTTGTTAGACCTGCAGCGGTCCATCATACGGGCTGTGAGGGCCATGCCCGGCAACCAAGTCTGTGCTGACTGTGGATCTACTAATGGTAGGCTTTATTCTGTGATGATTATAACTAATACAGGTAGCGCCATCCACGAAGACGCGCCCTACTCTTCTTCCTAATCGTTTTGTCGACACACAATATAGTAATTACTTATTAGTGGGTAATTAGCAGTGGCGTAACTATAGGCACACCCCGGACACTCCATACAACGCTCGCAAAATAATTACCTACTACTACTACATAAAAAAATGACGTTTGTATACGTATGAATGTGTGCGTGAGGTACTTGTGTTTGCGAGCGCTCTTTGTTAAAGAACTGCGACGGTAACCTCGAAGTGCGGGGTGAGGTGCGGTAACTGATGTTAGTGCGGGGAAGGGAGTGACCTTTCTGTACGTAGTACTTTAAGTATTCTGTGCTATAGGGTGGCATTGGGGCAAAATGCCAGGCCCCCCCGAAAGGGCCATGAGTACAGGAGAATCCTAACATAAGGACAGAAGCAGTCAGGAGTTAAAGTTTTTGTAGGGGAAAACATACAATGTACGCGAAAGAAGTCGCGGGAGAAGTGCTAATAAAAAAAAAAAAACTAACATTAGGTACTTGAGCTTCTTTACATTGAAAGAGGGCCCCATCCCTTGAATTTGCCACGGGCCCCAAACGGTATAGTTACGCCACTGGTAATTAGTGGTTATCAAAAAACTAAAACACTAGCGGAATTAACTAGCGATAACCACTAGCGATTAGTAAGAAGAGTGGGGCGCGTCTTTGTGGATGGCACTATCTATAATAAGTGCACTTGGGTAGTGCATACAGGGATAATCGTCGCTTCGTTCCTCATTTCGTTAAAAGCGTCTAAAGGACCTCTACGAGTTGGCTTCAGCCCCTCGTACGCCATCCAAAGTTCCGGGATCCTAGGTTCTGAGACATGTCTGAGATGTAATAATACTAATAATTGGCCTGCGTTGTCCCAATGTAGGGCAAAGACCTCCCTTGCCTTGTTCTACTCAACTCGAAGTGACTAGACGGTAATTAAAAAATATAGTTAAAGATAGATATTCAAGATGACTGTATAGATTGTTTGTAACCACTGTACCTACTTATGTAAAACATGCCACATACTTGTGACTTATATTGTAGGAACGCCAAATGACGAGATAGTTATTTGTTTAGCCATAAAACGCATTGAGTAACTATGCAAGGAAGTGCTAAAAGTATAATTTTGGCATAAGCGAATTGGTAATAGCGTAATTAGCCTATTATGTTCCCACTGCTGGGACACAGGCCTCCTCTCGGTGAGAGGGAGGGGGTCGTAATCTACCACACGGGCCCAGTGCGGGTTAGTAGATGTCACATGTCTTCGATTTTTTCTTCTTCTAGAACACGTCGGTTTCATCACGATGTTTTCCTTCACCGATTTGAGAGCAGTGGTGATGAAATAATTTACACAAAGTAAAACGTCTCTCTGGGTTCGAACCTACGACCTGCAACTCATAAGTTTAAAGGGCTGCCGTTATTACTGGGCCACCACTGGCATAACCGCATAATTATTTCGGCGGCGTATTTTTTATCATTACGGTTCAAAAATATAAACATTATTTAAGCACAATCATATTGTTACCTACTTCCTGTCCTTGATCAAAGCGACATTGAATAGATAGTTGACTTCCTTCCCCTATAAAGGTGAACGCACACTTATCCGAGCCGAACGCATCGAACGAAACGAATTTTAGAATTCTGTATATGAAATCTTATGAAACCTCACACACTTGCCCGCGTCGAATCGTCCGAAGTGCAAGTGTCGGCTCGGATAAGTGTGCGTTTACCTTAAATAGGTACAAATTAATACCTTCAAATTCAGTTACGCATAAGCGGTATAAATATGAATGAATATTTCCAACCTGCACCCTAATTGCGTAACACAATCAATCACAATCTGAATAATTTTGAAGGATATTGCTAATCCATTGCTTCATTTGTTCGAAAAATTTGTCTGCTCAACAGAGTAAATAACGCAATGAATGTTGTTGAACTGCAAAATGAAAGACAGTGCTGTTGATAGTGTTATGTAATTACCCCTCCGGATAAAATCATATCAATATCACAAATGATGAGTAATTTTGCGTGGCCACTTATTAATCCCAGAATGATTCTCTATAAAAACGAGTTCAGAAACGCTTGAGCACTAGAAACTTGGTTCTAATTATTGTGTTCTGTAATTTCAATTAGCTCAGATTTGCAAGTGTGCTCACTGGAAACCAATCCCATAGTTAGAAAACTGTTGAGATAATAAAAAATGAGTAAATGGAAAAAAGTAAGTGGTAGGCTCAAAGAGACAGGATAGAATTAGGAACACAGATCTCCGGGCAAAAACAAAACTGACCGACATTCTAACAAGAATAGACCAACAAAAGTGGAGGTGGACAGGCCACATGATGCGAGACACTAAAGGAAAGTGGAGCAAGGTGGTGACAGAATGGTATCCAAGGGATGGCAAAAGAAATCGGGGAAGACAGCTTACCCGATGGGAGGAGGAAATTAAGCTGACCGCAGGTCCAAACTGGAGGAAGATACCCCGCGACAGACGACAATGGAAATTGTTAGAGGAGGCCTATGCCATGAGGCACACCGAAATTCGAGACATTTTGTGATTCTTTTGTTGTAGGTACATATTATAGTAAATTTTGATGTCTAGTTTTCGGAATAAAAGGCTTTATTATTATTATTATAAGTGGAAAATATGATAGTTTTGTTTTTGTGGTGTGCTGAACTAATTTCATAATTTCCTTTTCCAGACCCCACCTGGCTATCAACAAACTTCGGTGTAATCGTCTGTATAGAGTGTTCGGGCAGTCATCGGGAGCTGGGCGTGCACATATCTCGCATACAATCACTGACGCTGGACCGGCTGAGCACGTCGCAACTGTTGCTCGCAAGGCATATGGGAAACCAGATGTTCAACGAAATTATGGAGAACACGCTGGATGATAGGGATAAGCTCACGCCTGAGAGTTCCATGTAAGTTACTGACTTTAGGAAGGAATTTATTTATTTGTATGATTATGCACACACATATGAACAGACAAGAAAGGAACAGAAAAATACATACAAAGGTGATGCTTATAAAGAAATCTCTTCCAGCATACCTGCGATAGAAAAGCAGATAAAAATAAAGAGATTTAGACAACATGTGTAAGAGTACAAGCAAGAGAAAACAATATGGATTATATGATGAAAAATTCAGGAGATAATTTTATTAAGCTAGCATACTCAATATATTATGCTATGACTGTTTTGCTAATTGCTTACCATCAAAGCACGTAAAGCTTATTTGCTATTCTCGATTGTGCTGCTTAGAGCCCACATATTTTTTCACTAATACTACTTCCTTATTATTAGATTCTTTAAGAGAAATAATCTTCTTAAATTTCACCAACATCCTCATGTAGAGGTCGTCGTCTTGGACGGAGGGGTCTTTATATGTAATGGATGGTCACCCATCCGACCGCGATAAGCGGAGCTTAAACTTCGATCGACCCATCTTTTAAATTTGTCATCATCTGCCTGGCCTTTTCCCAACTACATATTATTATGTTGGGGTCGACTTCTAGTCTAACCGGATGCAGCTGAATACTAGTATTTTACATGGAGCGACTGCCTATCTGACCTCCACAACCCAGGGTGCTTACTCTTGAATTTAATTCCGATAGATCGACATTAGAATTATGACGTTTCGTACTTTTGAGTTCGGTTTAATTAAACTAAAATGTAACATTGGATGATTGATTTTGGAGCCCGGCCCTAATTTCCACTTAGTTCACCAAAATGGACACCCAATTTTACCTTTTAGTTTAATTAAACCGAACTCAAAAGTACGAAACGTCACAATTCTAATGTCGATCTATCGGAATTAAATTCAAGAGTAAGCACCCAGTTACTGGGTAATAAGCCATACGATACCACTTGGTAAAACTTCGATCGACCCGTGCGGCTGTTATTATGTAGCCACGAACCCCACTATATCATACTGACAAGTAAATCAATTTCCAGGGAGGAACGCCTCCGGTTTATCCGCGAGAAGTACGTATACCGTGCGTTTGCAGCGCAGACGTGTTGCGACGCGGCCGAGCGACTGTCGGAAGTGGAACATGCTGTCAATAACGGACATCTGCAGAACTTGCTGCAAGCGTATGCTGAGGGAGCCGACCTGGCTGCTGCACTGCCTGGATCTGTAAGTACAGGCTGCGTAAAATATGAGGTTTCAAAAAAATACATGAAAAGGATTTTCTTTCCTCTTCTAAAATATCACAGTTGATACTTTATTCACATTATAATCTAGTCTAATAGCTAATAAGGAAAAATTGGGAATGTTTTACTGACATATCTATGCCTTTTTAACCGACTTCAAAAAAAGGAGGAGGTTCTCAATTCGTCGGAATCTTTTTTTTTTTTTTTATGTATGTTCCCCGATTTCTCGAAGACGCGTGGACCGATTTGGAAAATTTTTCTTTTGTTTGAAAGGGTATACTTCCCAAGTGGTTGCATGATCATCAGGTCAGGATCTGATGATGGGATCCCAGGGAAATCGAGGGCAACCTTCAAATTTTATAGGCACATAGTACCATTTTCATATATTTTCTAAAGCTGTTTAAGTATTTGCATCTGATAATCATCATCTCAGGTGGATGAGCTGATGATGGAAGGTACAACTCCTCAACGGCTTGGAGTTAAAAGAAAATTCTTTCAAAATTATTATAGTAACACTCGTGCATTTGCTCTCGGAAAGCACCATTTGGTGAAGTGGAACTGATGATGAAGACCGCAGATGGCCACCGGAACTACTCAATAATATCTCCGTACTATTTCACG
Source organism: Amphipoea oculea (assembly GCA_945859645.1). Lineage (NCBI taxonomy): Eukaryota > Metazoa > Arthropoda > Insecta > Lepidoptera > Noctuidae > Amphipoea > Amphipoea oculea. Next base: position 18,063,462 of record OX243862.1, read on the forward strand.
GGTTGCGATTCGATACTTTAACATGGTTGCTAAGCAATTTATGCTCGTCACAATGTGAATAGTGATATGGAGCTGATGGTGGACCAGGAGAACTCTTCAACAATTAACTTCCCTGCATCGGTAAAAGCAATATTTTGTAAAAGGCGATGAGAAAGTTGACTCTAGGCTATTGTAACTGAGATAAATTATAAGCAGACCCACTAAAAAGCGTGAAATAAAAACTTTTTAACAAAAAATAAAACCGACTTCCAAAAAAAACACTACAAAGTGAAAAATAACTTTAATTTCGGAAGTCGGTGGCAAAAAACTAAAATACAGATCCAAAGACACCGACTTCCGAAATTAAAGTTATTTTTCACTTTGTAGTGTTTTTTTTGGAAGTCGGTTTTATTTTTTGTTAAAAAGTTTTACATTGATCGGTTTAATAGTTATTACATAAATATCATTATGTACAATATATAACGCAACTAAGTATTTACACTAGGTACTAAATTAAATGATTATCTAACTAAATATATAAATAAATACAAAAAACAAAATTACACTTAGGCGTCGAAGTACTCGTCCGCTGTCATCCGGAAACGTGCCCAGAAGACTGGCAGCATTGCCACGTTGAATGGCAATGCTAATTCTTTGGCCAAAGAACGACCCAGCCCTCTGGTCACGTGAAGTGTCGACCAATCGGCGAGAAATTTCCACAAAAAGGTGACCTGCACTCGGGCCTTATGACCCGAGCGTTTCGATCCCAAACCGCTCATAATTTAAATATAACATGAACTGCGAATATAAAATAAAGGAATAAGTAAAATATTCTGTGAACACGATGTAGCTTGGTTCAGGGTTGTCGTTGCGTATACGCAAGTGTTCTATGTACTGGGCCAACTGCGCTGAACAAAAGGTACTATAGAACGAATATTAGAAGAATCCACATAAGAAGTAAAAAAATGGCGATATGAAATCAATAAAACACAGCATCTAAAATTCTGAATGGTTTTACATATAATAAATAGCTTTAAACTGATAAAATCATCATAATTTCCAGGACCTCGGCGAAACATCACTCCACCTAGCGATATCGCGGGAACTCGGCGACGGTTCCTCTCTACATATAGTCGATTTTCTAGTCCAAAACGGTGGCTCAGCTCTGTTAGACAAGCCCAACTCACAGGGCATGACCGCTCTACACTTGTGCGCGGCCACCGACAGAACTGAACCTATGAAGTTGTTGCTCAAAGCGGGTGCAGACTCTACTATCAAGGATGCGAGTGGCAGGACCGCCTTGCAGATCGCGAGGCAATATGGCCACCATGGATGTTTAGAGTTGGTATGTATGTTACATCCAGATATATCTGTGCTTATTATAAATTAATGTCGCGTTTCGTGTCCGTCTTTCTCGCGTTATTCATCTAAACGACGCAACGAATTTTGATGCTGTTTTCAGCATCATTTAGAGAATTTATTCCGGAAGGTTTATGTGTATAATAAACATATTTATCAAACTTATATTTAAGAAAGAAATGATGTTTTGTGAAGTCGTAAAAACCATGCGAAGCGTCATTAGTCTTTCATAAAATGTGGATATCGAAACTTGGTTGGCTGCTTTATGCGCTCCTAAAAATGATAGCCTAGCTGACCTTTTGTGTGCTAACGGCATGGTTAAATGGAAGTGTTGTTTTTCAGTTGGAAAACGTGGATAAACGAGAGAAGAGTATATTTGAGAATATCAACATAGACTGGAATTTATCACACGATGACGGCTCAACAGATTTCTCTGACGACGACACAGTTATAGACGAAAGAGTAAGTTGTACAATTCGGATTTAGAAATGATTAATGCTCCTTCTTTCTCAGTATTTGAAACTGACTTCCCTGTGCATGTCTTTTCTATGATTACACAGTTTCAACCCATAAGAAAGCTCGTTATGACTTGTAATACGGGGAGTAAAAAGACCCATCATTTATAGCCGCTATCTGCGCATTCTGTACATCAAACCTTTGAACAATAATTATTGCTGGGAGACAACTATTATGTTTGGTTTTAAAAAAAATCTTTACGGCACCGCGCAATGTAACGTACGATAAACATCGTGCTTATGGGTGCTTGCAACGGTACAGGAGTTGTGGGGGTTTTTGAAGTGAAACTTCTTTAGGCGCGCTTGACTTGGGGAGTAAACTGGCGAATGCGTTACGAAAACGTGTGATCGCAAGTAGGGAAGGTACGTAAAAAATAGCTGGAAATACCTGGTGGAAAAACCCGGTCCCGGTCGCATAAATATGCGACCGGGTTTTTACACCAGGTATTTGCTTCCAAGTACGCACACCAGGTACCGACTCAAAATACTTGCAAGACTATTAAGTAGTTTATACGGCTACTTGCTCAAATACGTAGGTACTCAACCGCGTTAGTTTTCGCAAATGCGATCATGCTCCTTTTGGAACAATTTCGTATGCAAGTATTTTTTACCGACTTCACAAAAAGGAGGAGGTACTATGTTCGGCTGTTTGTATGTTTTTTTTTTTTTGTATGTTTGTTCATCGAATACTCCGCCAATTGTCGACGGATTTTCAAAATTCTTTTTTTGTTCCAAAGTAGATAGTTTTGAGGTGGTCCCACTGTCACCAAGTTAGGAACTGATGATGGGATCTTAGAGTAATCGAGGGCAACCTTTAAATTTTATAGGCTCACTTATTGTTTTTCGCATATTTTACGAAGTATCTTGTGTATTTGCGTATTGGTTGTCACCATCTCATGTAGCTGGGCTGATGATGGAAGTTACAACTCCTTAACAGTAGGTAAGAAGTTACTCGAACAGGCAAGGACTGTTTTAGTCAATTGTTTTGATGTTTGATAGGGCATTTGCCACATTTGGTCTCATGATCATCAAGTCATGACCTGATGCTGCAGTCAGGATAGTCTGCAGAGTACCTAACTCCTCGACAACTAACAGCAGATATATCGTGTTAAGGCTCATTGAAAAGGGCTCGATGTGTGGATAAACGTACTGTTAATGAGGAACACCGAAGTACATAAAGACCTGATGCTGAAGCCAGGAGCATTAGAAAAAGTACCAACCTTGAAATTACAGCACCGTAGTCGTGTTTGGGCTCATTTTAAACAGGACTAAATTTTAAGTTCAATGCAATGTTGACAAGTCTGGCCTGATGCTGCAGCCAGGATTATCAGCATCTAGTCTAAAAACATCAGGGCAGGATTTGATGATGGGATCCTGGAGAAATCGAAGGAACTCTTCAAATATTATAGGCACACCTATAGCGATTTGGGTATTTTTTAAAGTAACTCGTGCATTTGCTCTCGGAAAGCACTATTGGGTGATGTGGAACTGATGATGAAGACCACAGATGGCCACCGGAACTACTCAATAATATCTAAGTATTTCACGGGTTGCGATTCGATTACTTTAATATGGTTGCTAAGCAATTTATGCTCGTCACAATGTGAATGGTGATACGGAGCTGATGGTGGATCTGGAGAACTCCTCAACAATTAACTTCCCTGTATCGGGAAAAGCAATATTTTGTTTGTAAAAGGCGATGATCCCTAGGCTATTGTAACTTAGATAAATTATAAGCAGACCTACTAAAAAGCGTGAAATAAAAACTTTTTAAGAAAAAAAAAAACCGACTTTCAAAAAAACACTACAAAGTGAAAAATATCTTTAATTTCGGAAGTCGGTGGCAAAAAACTAAAATAAAGATCCAAAGACACCGACTTCCGAAATTAAAGTTATTTTTCACTTTGTAAAGTTTTTTTTGGGAGTCGTTTTTTTTTTCTTAAAAAGTTATTTTTACTTTAATGGTTTGCAAGTATTTATTTGTAAACGCGATTTTGCTTCTTATTTATTCGAAGTCATTGATCAATTTCCTATGCAAGTAGTTTTACTTCCAACGGGGCTTTTGAATACGCGATTGTATTTCTTATCTGTATGAAGTTATGGATCAGTTTTCTATGCAGATAGAAAATACTTGAAAGTATCTCGCTCCGTTGTGCCTCGACGCTCGAGTACGTAGGTACTCAAATAGTTCAACAACCGCGTTTGTTTTCGCAAATGCGATCATACTCCTTATCAGTAAGAGCACAGATTACTTAATAGTACTACGTACAGAAAGGACACTCCCTTCCTCGCCCTCATATCAGATACCGCACCTCACCCCGCACTTCGAGGTATTCGTCGCCGACTCTTTAGCAAGGGCGCTCGCGAACCGCAGCGCTGTATTGCTGACACACAATTATGCGATTTAAAAGTTTTATTTGAGTTTTAATCACGATGGTTGGATATTGTGATGCTTTTCCGAATTCGTATTTACATATACTGTTTGTATGATTTCGCATTTTTAATAACATGCGATTTAATAACCCATTATTTACAGATAAGTCATTTAAACTAAACTATTTTAGTGTTTTTATTTCATTACGAACCCGACTATATAAATAAACAATTGAACTACATGGTCACTTCATAATAATGCACACGTTCGGGCAGCGCCGCCGCCGACGTCGTTCGGTTCCCCGACACAAATTGCTTTCCGCGCCATTTTTTTTTACGCTACTTGATTTCACGCACACATTTGCACGTATACAAACGTCATTTGTTTATGTAGTAGTAATAGGTAATTATTTTGCGAGCGTTGTATGGAGTGTCCGAGGTGTGGTAAGAGTCTACAGAACAATTTCGTATGCAAGTATTTTTACTTTAATGGTTTGTAAAAGTATTTATTTGTAAACGCGATTGTGCTCCTTATTTATAGGAATTCACGGATCAATTTCCTATGCAAGTACTTTGTACTTCCAACAGGGCTTTTGTTTGATAACGCGATTGTACTTCTTATTTGTATGAAGTTATGGATCAGTTTTCGATGCAGATAGAAAATACTTGAAAGTATCTCGAGCCCTGGTTTTAGGCCCTGGTTTCTTAAGGTGGACGTACTTGGAAGCCCTGGTACTCGATTTTGCAAGTACGACCCATGTCTAAGGGCTACGGGCGAGGCGAACGGGAGTTGAGTGGGGGATATAAGCAAGAGAAAGCAGTGCGCGCGCACATTTTCTTTCTCTCTTCCTCTCATAGCCAAATACGTTTGAAGTTTCACTTCAGTCGTGTGGTCATAAGCACACTCGGTTTTTTTTATAACTGGTTTTCGTGAATATGAGTAAAAAAACTTGGAACATTGACCTTCAATTTCTCTTTATTCAGAAAGTATGGCATGATCCAGCACACAAAAAAAAAATATCCCAATGACTGGGAGAACAAGTGACTCTCGGCTTCGTCAACGTCTTTGTACACCCGTTATACTCTATTAACAGTTTATCTAACATTGCTTTTTTTTAATATTAACAGCAAAACGGCAGTTTAACTCCTGAAAAGAAGTGTCCCCGTTCCCGACCGCCTTCGTACGCGGGCGGCGCGGTACTGAGCACGGAGCGCTGCGCGGGCGCGGGCGACTCGCCCGTGCTGCGCTCGCGCTCGTCCACGTGCGACTCGCTGCACCACGCGCCGCCCACGCCCACCACGCTACCTAGGAAACCTAACGTCTGTTAGTATTACATGTAGCTTAACTATAAGAGCGGCCTAAAGTGTAACATCTGCAGTTAACCTTTTCTAGCCCCCCTTGACGCGCGACCACTGTACCAAACGTAACGTAAAATACTCAGTTTATTTGAATTAGCAGCGGTAGTGTCCATGCCTTCGTTTTCACAGCATACATAATCAGCCTATAACGTTCCCACTGCTGGGACACAGGCCTCCTCTCTGTGAGAGGGAGTGGGCCGTAATCCACCACGCGGGCCCAGTGCGGGTTGGTGGATGTCACATGTCTTCGAAATTTTGGTTCTAGGACATGCCGGTTTCCTTACGATGTTTTCCTTCACCGTTTTTGAGAGCAGTGGTAATGAAATAATTTACACAAGTAAAGCGCCTGTCGGGGTTCGAACCTACGACCTACAACTCGTAAGTCGCGGCCGTTACCACTGGGCCACCACTGCTCTTTTCACAGTACTTTTCACAGCATATTGCGTGGTATTCCCGTAAGTTTAATGTAACCACCATACACATGTTTTTTTGGTGTACCATATCGATAAGTATGAAGAAATACATGATACATTGCAGACAACATCGGCAGCCTGAAGAAGCGCGCGGCCCCGCTGCCGCCCGCCGTGTCGCTGTCGCACGCGCCGCACGCGCGCGGCTCGCCCTCGCCCTCGGCCGACAGCGCGCCGAGGCTGCACGGTACTGTGCCTACACCTTTCACATTACAGAGTAACGTTCTATATGGAATCCCCTCTAACGATAATATGACTGTTTTGCATTCCAACAAAACAGGTATTATGTGTGAATAAAACACACAGTGTTGCTGGGTGAAGAAGCTGATGTAAATTTGCCTTTATATTGATATCTATGGTTAAAACTTACCGAATTATCCCAGGTTTTATACCTGTCTCTCTCACTCACCAGCATGCGTCCTTTTCTAATTAAGAAGGACGCTTGGCGCGAAGCTGTCAATGTCATAGGGTCTTCAGCTCACCAGCTAGAGAATAGCTGCAACACTGTGTGTTTTATTCACACATAATACCTGTTTTGTTGGAATGCAAAACAGTCATATTATGTGCTATCTAAAACACACAGTGTTGCTGGGTGAAGACCTGTTTGGTATCTGCTGGTGGTAAACACAAACGCTATGATGATTGAATTATACAACTGTTCTAGAAAATAAATCAGTTTTATTACAATAACATCTGTCTATGTCCAAATGTAACAAAAAATAAATTTCTTTAAAATCAAACAAAGAAAGCAAATAAGTAATTCTGAAATAATCCTATATCAAGGAATTAATAACTTAAATCTCTTAATAAAATCTATTTAAATTTAAACAATACTAGAAAAATTGAAATGCAATGAATCAACATTAGAATTGGTATTATCAACTCTGTTTACTGGACGAGAGTAAAATTTTTGAAATGTTTTAATACTTTTCCAGTTTCCTCTGTTAAGTATTTCTTGAACAGGTCTATTCTCCAACCAACTTCTGGAGGCTACCGCTGACCTGATACTGCCTGGTGGGGCATCAATATTGGCATCTTTAAAAATGCTACGAATCCAACCTGCAATCATTGTTCTTGAAGCAGGTTTTAATTTCCCTGATAGAGAAATAAATAGACTTGAGACAGTTCCGTCTGCGCTTCTTCTAATTTTAGACCTCTCTATAAATTTATTAATATGTTGGACAGGGCAGACACGATGGTCTGGGTGTTTCCGCAACAACCAACCTGACTGTCTGTGTGTATCAGAATCTGTTTTTGAGCCAAACTTTGGCCACAGAGTAATCTCATTTTCCGTAGCAATTAGACTCTCAGAGCTATTTTCTAATAATGTGAGGTCATGAATCCTACGACCTGAGGCCAGCAAGAGTATTAAAGCGGTGCGTCTAGCGATTTCAAATAAGGAATCAGAATTTGTTGAAGTCCTTAGCCAGTTAAACAAAATTGCAGTGTCCCAAATTGGTAGCTTTTGTACTGCAGGTTTAGCAAATGAAATGGCTTTAAGAACTTGCTGAACGAAAAAATGTTTTGAGATATCTACTTTTGAAGTTGCACAGTAAGTAGAAATAGCTGATTTATGGAGGAGGATAGTTCTATAAGCTAACTTATCTTCTAAAAATAATTTTGCCAAAAATCTAGCAACCTGCTGGGCCTCAGGTGTTTTTGGGTTAATTTTATTGGTATCGCACCACAATAACCACCTTCTAATAGGGGCATTATATGTTGTCAAAGTATATGTCCGCCAGCTACTTTTTAACAAGTTCTGTTCCTTTATGGACCAGTGAGCAACTTGATCGGCCCACCCCCAATTTTCCAGGCAAGAAGAGCCAACTTGTCCACTTGTGCAGGGCAATTGCCTGTCGTCCGATCTATTAGGACCTTCCGCAGGTTCTTTATCGGAAGTGGCTCTACTATGGCTCTCGCTCGCAGATCGGGTAGCCAAAAACATTTGGTCCACTCCGGTGCTATTAGGATGTAAATCCCTTTTGCACTGTTCAAATGAGCCAGTACTCTTGGTATTAAACTGGGTGGGGGGAATGCCCACCCTAGATGATAGACCCAGTTTCGGCTGAATGCGTCGCAAAAGACTGCTGAGCAATCTCTGGCATCCAATGTTACGTACTTTGGTACGATAGCCGTGTCTCTTGACGCGAACAGATCGACGTCTGGGACACCCCACACTTTGAATATAGCCTCCGTGGCTTGGGGTAGAAGATGCCACTCTGGTACTTTGCGACCCCTTGATAGGCGATCCGCAATTCCGTTTACTCCCCGGGAGGTAAGTGGCTGAGAGAGTTAAATGTAACTGTTCTGCGAGTTTTAGAACTCTGGTCGTCAGTCCTAGCAGTGCTAGGGAGTGTGTCCCCCCCTCGTTTTTGAGGTATGCGACCAGGGTCCTGTTGTCCGACTGAATATGGATGTGCGCACCTTCCAGAGTCATCCGCTGACTGTTGATGGCGGCAAATACGGCATACATCTCTTTTCTGTTTGAGTGCCAGTGTACTTGATATGGGGACCACTTTCCTGATAGGTAAGTGCTGTTTAATTGAGCTCCCCATCCTGAGTCTGCAGCATCCGTGGTCAAGAAGTGAGTCACACTTTTCTTGACTATTGGTGTCGAGCTGTAATCTACAGCTTTTAACCACCATTTTAGGTCTTGCTGAACGGATGGAGGAAGATCTTTTCTTTCTCTTAATCTGTTTTGGTCGAATAATTTTAGAAAGAGTTGGGCTCTGCGACAGCGCAGTCGACCTGCTGATACAGCGTAATTTGCAAAGTTCAGCAAACCTAATAAACTCTGAGCTTCTTGCAGAGAACTGTTTCCATTGCTCAATATTTTGGAAATTAGTAGCTTTATCTTTTTTATCTTCTTGGAAGGAAGTTTTACCCAGTTTTGCTGAGTGTTCCATACCAAGCCAAGATATTCTACCTAAGAATCTCGCCCGTGCCCGTGCAAGTCGGACGCACTTGAGTCGTCTCCGTGTTTACAAATTAGTAACAGTGTTTAAAACCGCAAAAAACTACTGCGACATATTGCAAGTTATGTGTTTCACTATCAACAGTTCAACTATTGAAAACCACAAGTGCTAAGTGTTTTTAAACAAACTAAAAAGCTAAAAAAAAACTAATTTGTGACAACGTGGGTGCAAGTGTTTGTCAATTTACATCGTGACATTGAGTTACTGGAAAGGTCACCCCACCACAACTCTTCGCCGTACCCCGTTACTAATGAACTCTAACTTCGACATAACTGATTAAAGCGAGTTTGGTCTAGCGGCCCCGGCATTCGACTGAGGTGCAAAGTGCTCCTGGTTCGAATCCACCTTTCGACAAATTATTTTAGAAGTTTTTGTATTTGATTTAATGCGATCTCGGTAACTACATATTTGTCAGTGAATAACTCCACTGACAGTTGAAGTTGAACAACAATACTTTAAAAACATTACTGGTATATTCTGTAGCTCCGCATAATGAATTTTCAACGTACCCCACCTTCGAAGCTTCGCACGGCTCAATCTTTATCCGATCCCAATCTCTCAGCTGCAGTAGATGAGGAGGGTAAGCAGGCAAGTAATAGTGGCAATAATATCAATGTTGTGAGCAACAAGCGCCAGCGTATAAATGATTCCCCTAACAACTGTGAAATGAACCACTTTACGCGTACCTTTGAAGACTTTAAAGATGAAATCAGGCTAATGCTAAACTCATGGAAAACTGAGAATGATGACCGTCTGGCGAGCTGGAAAAGTGAACATGATGCGTTTTTAACTGGGCTTACTAAGGACTTAAATGACCTGAAAGTACAATGCTCACAAATCCGAGAATCGCACTCTGAGATAGACCGTAGTATGGAGTTTATGAATGCAAACTTTGAAGAAATAAAGAACAAATTGGCTGGAATGGAGAATCAGGGAAGGGACAACGAACGGGAATGCAATGACCGCCTTAAGGAACTAGAACAACGTATCCTAGACTTACAGCTTCAATCGCGCCCTGCAACAATTGAACTCAGAAATATTCCGCTAAAACCTAAAGAGAGCACGGAAGACCTGATAGCTATGGTGTCAGCTGTGGGAAAAGTTGTTGACGTCGAGATCCTGGAGTCAAACCTTCGTGACATTTATCGTCTTCCTGGAATGTCCGGTACCCCTCGACCGATTGTCGCCGAATTTATTTCAGTTCCGAAAAGGAACACTTTTCTGTCGAACGCGCGGCGCTATAATAAGGAGCGTCCTGTGGCTGACAAACTAAACACACTGTCTATTGGCGTACCTGGGGAAAAGAAACCAATTTATGTTGATGAGCACCTGACACCAACAAAGAAGAAACTGTTCTACGATACCCGGGTATTTGCGAAATCTAATAATTTCTCCTGCTGGAACTCGTACGGAAGAATTCTCCTACGGACCGATCCCAACGAGAAACCTATTGAAATTAAATCAGGGAAACGTCTGTTAGCTTTACTTAAAAAACCATGACTTTGTAATCTTATTTTTTTACTAGTTTTTCTTTTTATTACTTTTTTTGATTTTTTTAATATTGATTTGCATGCAGACTGTGGTTTATGTCAATTTTGTAACGTGCATCTGATTATGTTTACATTGTTTAACTCGGTTTCATTTGTTATAACCTTGTTTATTCTAAATTTTTTGACTCCACACCTATTTTGTTTACTTCATTACTGTACAGTATATACACAAGTATTCTTTTTCAAAATACTCATTCTTATCAGTCGTAATATGATCAACTTCCTCAACCTACAACTGTCTTACATTCATAATTTCATAATTTTGTGTATAGATCCCAGGTTCGTGTCATTAATCGATTATATATCGGCAGCCTTGTTTATAAAAAGTATAGTCTTTATGCTGCTCCTAGGCATACAAAGGCTTAAATTGTCTGAAACTAAGGTTTTTGCGCACTTGATTGGAAATGGCAGTAATAAATGATGTATCTAACGACATCGATAATTTCTTCTTGGCTAGCGCTCATAAATGCTCACCTGACCTTTGTTCTGATCTTATTATTCACCCCAATGATAATCTTAAAATTATTCATATCAATATAAGAAGTATAAGTAAAAATTTTGATCAGTTCATCGTGATGTTAGCTACTTCCAAAATTAATTTCGATATCATTGTTTTCACTGAGTGCTGGCTCAAAGTGTCTGGGCCTTTACCGGTTTTGCAGGGTTACAATAGTTATGCCACTGTTGAAAATAAGTTACAAAATGATGGAGTTGTAATTTACTTTAAAGCCACCATGAAAAGTGAAATACATGAACCCCCGTTTCTTGATGCCAACTGCCTTGTTTGTACTGTTGGAAATACTGCTATCATTTGTATATACCGCTCTCCATCATATCATAACTTGGACCAATTTCACAGTAGTCTAAGTAGTCTTGTAGATACTCTGAAACATTGTGGGAACGTAGTTCTTATCGGGGATATGAATATAGATATCAAACCGTCTAACAATGACTGCCACGCAAATGATTATCTTACCCTAACTGCCACACTAGGCCTCTTACCTGCTCATGTGTTACCAACGAGATCGGAAAACTGTTTGGACCATGTTCTATTGAAAACCAAGGGAACAGCATGCGTCATTGTACTTGAGTCACATATTACTGATCACCTTCCCGTTATATTATGCTTAAAGACCAGAGGCATAATGCAACACAGTCCCAATACATCCTATCGATACAATTATGCTGCGATAAAAAATGAAGTAGATGGTACTGATTTCCACTTGATTTTGGAGGAGCCCAATCCGAGTCTAGCTGCTGAATTATTGATTACCATGGTCCAAGGTATTATCACAAAGCATTCTCAGAGCATAAAAGTAAAAAGAAAAGTCCGTGTATTAAAACCATGGATGACGCAGGGTCTAGTTCGTTGCATAAGAAACCGGGATATGATGCATATAGAAGTGACCAGTAACCCTAATAATGATACCCTTAAAATCACCTACACACGTTATCGCAATTTTCTTAATACACTACTCAAAAAACTTAAGCACGCACATGACAAAAATAAACTGGCAAACGCAAAAAATAATCCAAAAGCTACGTGGAAAGCTATAAAAGAAATAACAAACACCTGTTCACAAAAAGAGTCCCCAAAAAAGCTACTTCAACTTGATACTGACCCAAAAAAATCAGTTAATAATGTAAATAGTTTCTTTGTCAACATTGGACAATCTCTGGCCTCAAACATAGCTCCTCCTACAAGACCTACACTCGGAAGTGAGATAAGAGTGCGCCCTCCCCCTTGCTGTAATTCACTCGTAATATTACCAGTGGACGAAGCTCACGTGAAAAGACTTGTCGACAGCTTACGTGGAAATTGTGCCACTGGTTATGATAATATTCCAGCGAAGGTACTTCAACAGTCAAGCTCTACTCTGGCAGTGCCCATTACGCACATCTGCAATCGAGCCATTGAGACTGGGATTTTTCCTGCCGCTTTTAAAAAAGCTGTAGTGCATCCCGATTTTAAAGGTGGCGACAAGACTAGTGTCAATAACTACCGGCCCATTTCCGTGTTGAGCTCTTTGTCGAAGATTCTTGAACGAATTCTCAACAACTGTCTGGTAAATTTTCTAAATAAACATAAACTTATTGCGAGTAACCAGTATGGATTTAGGTCTGGAGTATCGACTGAAGATGCTGTGATTGACGTTACCAAAACTCTGGTTGATAAATTGGATAGAAAGATGAAGTGCTACGGCATCTTTCTTGATCTGTCCAAAGCATTCGACACGGTATCTATTCCCTCCCTTGTCTCGAAACTTGAGCGCGTTGGAGTGCGTGGCTCGACGTTAAACATCTTCAGAGACCACCTCTCTAACCGTACTCAATGTGTGAAGATCGATTCTATAAAAAGTGACCATCTGAAAATCAATTTCGGTGTTCCACAGGGAAGCATTCTTGGGCCTACACTCTTTCTTCTATATATTAATGAATTGTGTCAGGCCCAGATTCCAAACTGTGAAATTTTTACATACGCCGATGACACAGCATTAATAGTCTATGATACTGACTGGACAAAGGCGAAACAAAGAGCGGAATACGCTCTTCGCTTGGTAATGGAATGGCTCTCGGAAAATATTCTGACACTAAATCTGGCGAAAACCAAAATTATTCAATTCTCTCTACCAAATACCACTTTGCCGCACCGAGATTCAGGTTTAGTTAAAGCTCACACGTGCCTGGAAGGTAAAAATGACTGCAACTGTGCACACATATCCTTGGTACCAGATATAAAATATCTTGGAGTCTACATTGACTATAGGCTAACCTGGCAACCTCATACTGAGAGACTGTGCGCGCGTATCAGGAAATTAATATACGTATTCAAAGTGCTGAGACATTCTGCTGATCCAGAAACTGCGCTACTAGTGTATCAGAGTCTTTGCCGATCGATCATCACATACTGCATCTCTGCTTGGGGTGGAACGTATAAGACCTTTTTACTTACCGTGGAACGAGCTCAAAGGGCTATCCTCAAAGTAATGCTTTTTAAACGTAGGGACTTCCCCACAACCCAACTCTATTTCGAAGCTCGAGTTCTGATAGTCAGGCAGCTGTTTGTACTTCGTGCTGTGCTGCGTAGACACTCCATGTTACCTCTAGTGCCAAAACTCCTTTTAAGACGCAAAGGTTTTCCTGTCTGTGAAACTGTCAAGTGTCGAACCGCTTTCGCTGGACGCCAGTTCTTAGCCTCAAGCTCTCGACTGTACAATAAAGTCAATAAGGCATTATCCATTTATAAATGTCCAAAGTATGAAGTTAAAAGTATACTTACTAAGTGGTTGCAGGAGTTGACATATGACGAAACTGAAGGTCTGATTAAAATGAGTTCTTAATTAATATTAGAATATAGTTCAGAAATTATTTGCAAAATATTCAGTTACCTATCTGTACAAAGAAAATTAAAAGTACTTGCACGATGTTTTTGTATGTATAGATGTATATCACCGCACTTCGGGGAACAAATGGCTTCTAAGACACAGGCTTCTTGCCTAGTTTAGAAGTCAAATGCTTCATTCATAAATTGTCTCTGCTGTACAACTAAATCCTGTCACTAAATTGTATTGTTTGGTTTTTGTGTACAAAATAAACATTTATAAACAAATATAAACCTCCTGAGAGGGCTCCAGAACGGACTTGTGATAATTTATGTGCCATCCCAAAGTTTCCAACATTCTCAGTGTTTCCGAAACCTGAGAAACTAGTATGGTCCGATCCTGATTGACCAGGAAGAAATCGTCCAAATATACAATTATGCGGAAACCTCGGGCTCGTAGGATCTCCGCAATCCAATTTGTTAATGAGGCAAACATTTTTGGGGCCGATGACAGGCCAAATGGCAAGGCTGTCAATTGTAGCACTTCGTTGTTGTAAATCACACGAAGGAACCTCCTGTGTGTGTCTGCAATTGGTAAATGAAAATAGGCCTGGTGAATGTCTATTTTCACTAACCAATCGTTTGTCTGTAGAAAGTTGGCTACATCTGTTTGTGAAATTAAATGGAAATGTTTCACTGACACATACGAGTTGAGACCTCTGAGGTCGAAGATGGGACGTAGCCCTCCGTCTGATTTTTTTACTAGGAACATTCGACATAGAAAACCTGGATTGAGGATTGGTGGTGTTTCTAGTATTTTCTCTTGTTTTAAGTGAAGGATCATGTCTGTCATGTCCTTTGTTATCTTGGTTGCAAATTTTTTTAAAACATAGTTGTCTGGATACTGAAGGGGAGGTTTCTTTAAGAAAGGGATGCGGCCACCTGTTATTAATTTCATTATATAATTGTTTGCTCCCTGTTGTTGCCATAAATGGGCATGGTCCTTTAGACAACCCCCTTTGAAAGTTTTGGTTTGAAAGTCATTGTTTATTATTGGTGTTGGAGGGTGTGTTATTGGTTGCGTAATTTTTACGAAAGGGCTGATTAAGGTGTTTTTTAAATTTTGGGTTTTGCTTCTTTTGTAACTTGTAATCTTTGTTCTGTGTTTTATAAGGGCCATGATGTTTCTTGTTTTGAACATAAGATGTATTCAAGGCTTTTCTATCCTTAATATAAGCCGGAGTGTTAAGCCATACCTGAGATCCACCTAAAGAAGCCATGATAGGCTGTAAAGCATCTCGGCTAAAAAGATATGCTTGGCTAGGAGGAACATCTTGCAGAGTAGCTTTTAAATTCGGATTTACAATTTCTTTTAAAATACGGTCCCGTCTAATTTCAATACATTCTGCCCTTTTACCACACACAATCTGCATTGCAGTCTCCGAATTTTTATAAGACGGGGACCCTGGACCAAAAGTACTAGAAATCTTTTCAAACAATGTGCTAATATTAAAAGTATTAGAGTTTGTTGATGCCCAGTCAAGCAATTCTTGTAACCCCGACTTTAATAATTGTCTTTGTTCCAAAATATTGTTAGATAAGCCTGCTAATAACTGTTCCGTGGAAGCTAAATAATCTTTGCCCTTATTAAAATGGCACAACTCTTCATTAAGTTTAAGACCTACAAAACCAGGACTAGCAAAGCAAGATTGAAGAGCTTTTTTGTACCGAATGCCCTTCCAAGAAGGGGAATCAAACTTTTGAAGGGTAGCTAATTCTTTCAATCGTTCTTCGTCAGCTTGTGGAATAATGGTCTTTTCATCAAACTCAGTACCAAGTACACCTAAAGAGAGTTTACAGTAAGTGTCGGATGTTGTTGGATTTCTCAAAAAATGAGATGTAGATGGGGTTGGATCACTCTCTTGTTGTTCCTGTATGGATTTGCTAGGATTAGTCGGTAGTAATGGTAAGTTACTTAAGTAACTAGATATAAACCCCACTTGTTGTATAAGAGTATCTACTCGTGGGTCCGGACATGTCTGTATTTGTTTGTACTTACGTGAAAGCTTTCGTCTTTTGTTGGGTGGCGGTGATGCTATGCCCTCCTCATCCTCCGAGGATGAAGAAGATGATGACGATGAGTCATTAGGCCTCGTATTATTTGAGTGCTGAACTCCATCCGAAGCTTCAACATTCGAACTTTGGTCACCTCCAACACTTAGCCGTACAATTTCGTCCGGATTCATCTTACACTAATCACAGAACAACAATACTCAATGATACACTAATTCACGACGTGAAAACCCGACACGTATACTAAATTGACACTGTGTGTTTATTTGATACGATATATTAATGTATTTAACACTTTTTTGAAACTTTGAAAATTTTTCGATGTTTTAGCGGCAAAATTTACAAACGCTATGGCATTGACAGCTTCGCGCCAAGCGTCCTTCTTAATTAGAAAAGGACGCATGCTGGTGAGTGAGAGAGACAGGTATAAAACCATGGATAATTCGGTAAGTTTTAACCATAGATATCAATATAAAGGCAAATTTACATCAGCTTCTTCACCCAGCAACACTGTGTGTTTTAGATAGCACATAATATGCCTTAACGAGATAGCAAGCAGAATTATCCCGAAAAAAAAATCGTGCTCTTATAAGACACTGGACACGATACGTGTAAAATACTATCATAATTGTGCAGTTTTTTTTAAACGCACCCAATTACAACATTGTTATTTGTATGTCATAAAATATAATTTTGCAGTAACCAATCCTATTTGTAGGTATAATACATGTGTATCATATGCATTCTCTTGTTCAAAGAATTAACTAAAATATAAAAGAGTGCATTATTACTTTTATTATTATGTATTTTGAAGCAGTACTAATAATCTAAGTTGTTATCAAAGGTGATTGTGTACTTGCATACCTACGTGATGGATAATGTTCTATCATAAATTAATGAATTATCTTATCCAAATGATCGCATATTGATGTCTAAATGTTAAGGACAGTAATAAAACGATTTATATCCAAGAACAAGTTGGATTAAAAATTAACTCATTCATTTTCTATTAATTGAATTTCTAAATGGTTTTGCGTCCCACTGAAAGTTTATATAAATATAAACTAAATTGATTTCCACTAATTTGTATTTTTACTAAAATTTGTACGCCTGTGTGTAATCGTTGCAAACGGGCTCGCCGTAAACAATATCACTATACAGGCAGTTTAGCTAGACGGATTTCTAAAATCAAGGCTAAGAATGTTAATTTATTTGTTTAAAAAAAAAAGATAATTTAGCCATACATCTGCGTTGTTTTTATTCTGTGGCCCGACTGTGCTTGTTTGTATCATGCATCCCTTATACCATATAGCCCGGTCAAAATAGACATTCAAGGTTACATTAATTCGCATAAAGCTGAAAATTGGTATAAATGTTGGGAACACCATTAAAAATAAATTGTCAAAAGTCCCATCGATCCGAAGTGTGCAAAAAAAATATGCAAGGTCAAATGTAGCACACGTCGGATCGATGGGGACTTTTGACAAATTATTTGTAATGGTGTTCCTAACATTTATACCAATTTTCAGCTTTATGCGAATTAATGTAACCTTACCCTTATTTTTGAAGCTAACTTGACCGGACTAATAGCAACATTATAAGTACTTTAATAGGAATACTAACATGAATAATATGGTTGTCCTGCAGTAGTGGGCGGCGTGCAGAACAAGCCCCGGCCGGCCCAGCCGCCGCCCACGCCGCCGCCCGTCGCGCTGCACAACGGCGCGCTGCGGGACGAGCCCACGCCGCCGCCTAGGAAGGTACGTGCTACAACCTTACTTTATCTTTACATTCATGATTCATGCGTAAGGGAGATGGGCGATTGGCTGCCAATCTATTCTGTACAAACCTTACCGTGAAAACTGAGTTAAAGTCAATAGTTTCAATCCCAAGCATCAGGTGGAGTGACAGCTCCCTTCAAGCTCACTTTACCCGAGCTTACACGGTGAGATTTTTACAGAATATACCGGCTGTATCTATGGTGTAAGTTATGTAGGTGGTCGACATTGCCAGGTTTAAAAAGTCTTGAGTGAGACCCACGTCCAGTTTCTTGAACGAAAAAAAAAAAATTTGCTAATAAATTTACAAGTGTACGTCAACTGCTGTGATACGTTGACTGAATTATCAACTGCCTATCAGAACACTTTACTTGTTTAATTTTCACATGTCGACAATAGTTTTTAGTTTTAATTGCATTTATTTTGTACGTAAATTGTGTCCTGGCAGTCACTACAACGGAGTATGTTCTACTAACACTAGTCTGAACCGCCCGAAGCCTTGAAGGCTAAATGTTGACTACCTACAAAACTTTCAAAGGAACCCCTGTGCGGTATACCGTCACGCTCCCACATAGACAATAATAAGGGAAGGATGAGCAGTGGGACAGAATGTTTAAGTTTGTGACTCTTTTGAATCAACTTTAAAAACTTGGTATCTAGTTTTCTACGAATTTGATTGCAAAAGCGTAACACAAACAACAAAACAATCCATCAAATAACTGTTTCGAAATTTGTAAAAAAAAATGTATATAAATCAATAGCTGCTAACATAACAAAATTTATAATTGGAAAGATAAAAAAAAAATATTAATACAAATGAAATAATAGCGACTAACCTAATATTGAAAATAGTACAGGGTGATATTTGTTTTTGCTACAGAAGAAAAATAGATTGCACCTGGAAAAGGCTGTGAAAGCGAAACTGAAAAGGGTAACGAACGACAGACAGAGAACTTAGTGTACTTACTCGCTTACCCTTGTTTGATTTACGCCCTTACATTGTTATTAATAATTGTTTTAATTATATTTTATTGTCAAGAGAACACCGACAAAATCGAAAACGTGCAGCACTAAAAACCACAAATAACTTCCCACACAGTACCGGAGTAATCCGCAAAATTGTGCACGCTATTTTTACTTTTATATCTAAGTGGTATGTTGTCATAATTGCTTGACAATAGCTTACACTATTTTGTAATATGGTGCAAATTGGCTATTTGACAGTTTTCGAAAAGATATTTTTAAATATACGTAGGTTTATTTTATACCTCTTACAATTATTTTTTTCTTAAAAAAGCGTTGTTTATTCGAAAAAAAATGTTTTTTTTCATTCCGTATTTTGAAATTCGCGCGGAAACAGCCGATCACGTGACATTTATGGCTGTGACGTCACATTTCAATAAACTAAGTAAAGCTAACTACGACGCTTCAACTCTTAAACATATTTTGTGTGGAAAGTTTGCATAAAAAGTTGCATAAAAAGTATATTTTGTGTGGAAAATCAGCAAACTGCCAACGATGATAAAACACAGTAACACACAACGTTTTATTTATTGTGATGTGACGTCATACGATGCTCGATCATGGCCGTTCGCGTTTCAGTTTTTGTAATCCACAGATAAAAAATCTCTAATTTATTTTTCAAAAATAAAATAATTACAATTTATTTTAATGCATAAAACCTATTGTATGATTATTGTGAACCTATATGCTACTATATCTAACATATTATATATTTTATCGTTACAACTGTCAAATAGCCAATTATATGTTTATATCACGGCTTTGGTTCCTCTGTTGGAAAATTAAGGGGATAATTACATTCAATTGGCAACACGGCTCTTGACAATCGGTTCCTATGCCTGCACCATAAACTATGCATTTTATTGCAATTATGTGTATTTTATGGGTATTTGATTTCGTCCTCACTGCATGCCGTATTTATCTAACAGCTTTCAGCTTTCTTGTATTTTTATTAAACATGCCCCTTTGTTTTAGATTCTCCTTCATAGAATACATAGAAGTATTTTATGTAGATATTTAATTTATTAGGAACCACCCATTTAATATAATGTTTATAAAGTTTATTTTTTTTATTCCTCTTAATATTTAACCAACTCCTAATAAAAGTGTGGAACATTAACTTTTGAATTTGTTCTGCATGAATGACATTGTATCATCTATTTATTTTTAAATGCATTATTTAAAAAAACCTAGTTATGAAACTAGAACATCAATAGAATTGTCTTAAATTTTATTTTTATATTATAGTACTTTTTTTTTTGGAGCCTAGTTCCCTGTTTTAAGTGCAATTTAGAGTGAAACATTCAAATTCTTTAGGACTTTCTACAAAGCTTAGCCGATAGTTGTTTACCTCGAAAATACAGTCATTATACTAAGACAATGTACATGTTTCCAGGAATGTTCTAGTCAAGACTCGTCGTTGGAACTGTGCGACATGGCGGATTCATGTGTGGACGACAGTCGGCTGCAGTCGGCGTTGTCGTGCGATAGCTCGCGGTCACGTGAACGATCGCGAAGGAGTGATAGTCGCTCGCTCGACGTGTCGGATACGTCGAGCGTACACTCGCGGTCGCCCTCGGCGTCTATCACTATGGTAAGTTATTGAGGCAAAAAAAGTCTGACTTCAGAAGGTATTTTGGACAGCACGTTAAGGTGAATGGGTAGTTGTAGCCCGCGAAATTCAATTTTTCTTACGTTTTTTGCAATTTTCAGGTCAGTGTCAGGTTGTATCTTGATCCAAATATGATTCGCGACTATAATAGACATGTATTTACAGAATCATAGTCATTAGAATCATTCATATATCTCTTTAAGTAAGATTTCTACCATAAACACTTTTCCATACGAGATTTGTTCTTAACGGTAGAAATCTAACTTAGAAAGATGTATTAAAGATTCTAATTATTATAATTCTGTAAATACGTACCGGTTATAGTCGCGAATCATATTTGGATCAAGATACAACCTGACACTGACCCGAAAATTGCAAAAAACGTAAGAAAAATTGAATTTCGCGGGCTACAACTACCCATTCACCTTAAGCCGTTGGCTCTATCCCTCTGTCCGGTCGTGTCGGGTTGCCGTCCCATCGGACTATGAGAGTGAGTGAAGAATCAGTGCACCTGTGTCTGCGCACACACTTGTGCACTATAATATCTCTCGCATAGATGGCTAGTCTCCGTTGAGATTGGCTGCCATGACCGGAATTCGGTCTGGAGGACTATTATAATATGACATTATCATTCCAGATGGGAGGGCTGCGACGGTGTCGCGCACTGTATGATTGCTCAGCAGACAACGAGGACGAGCTATCATTCCGCGAGGGAGAAGTGATTGTTGTTATAAACGAACGCACCGAAGATGACAACTGGATGGAAGGACAGGTGGAAGGCACCAGCCGGCGGGGCATGTTCCCCGTCTCGTTCGTACACATGCTACCTGACTAAGGGAGACAGGGACGGAACATCTGGCAGCCATGGAACTTAGGTCAACACCAATGTTCGTAGAAAACCTGTGTTTAATCTATATCGGTAGTAACCACGTATTACGTCAGCAGCCGCAGCAATGCAAGCTTGACATTGTATTCCTGCTTAGCAAGCTGAACCCAAGGCCATAAAACTGACAAGTTCAAATGTTCCAGTCAGTCTGGGGATTGTATTCAAAATGTCTATTGAGCTCCGTGTCTACGACACATATGAAATTCTTATTGTATTGTATATTCGTCTTTTAATGATAATGGAAACCAAAAATATTGGTTATATAGGGCTGGGATGTATTGATCAGTCTGACTGAATGGATTATGTGTTCAAAATTACTAAAATAACACCAGTGTAAAGCGATATTGGAAGTGTTTCGAATTTCAACTATAGATACTTTACTTTGGGTATCTGGCCTAAGGCTTGAATTTTGTTTGTACGGCTACGAGCTTATTTATTCTAGTATTTTATACAATCACAGTTCAATACACGGCAAAAACACTCGTTAATGTTGTAAAATAGTTATGTTGGAGCAGCTAAACGATTAACGTTTCGTAATTTTTCGACGTTAACTTCACTATAGATCGTTCAGTATTATACCTCTGTTTCAAGCATGTATGTCATTGTTATTATACACGGTTTTCATACTCAAACATTTTAACCATTCCACATTTGGACAGTCGTCTATCTACACAATATATTGAGATATTACGATAGTTTCCCTTCGTGTTAGTTACTGCTTTAGCGTCGCTACGAATTTATAACACCAATATTGTAAGTATTGCCAGTAGACCGTCCGTCCCGACGCGGATTTTTTACTTATATTTTTATTAACGTTCATAAATCTTTTAAAAAACTTTAGTAATTTGTATTGACTTCTATAGTTTGGTAGTTTCTTAAACATCGGTTGATATGCGACGCGTGTGAAGAGTCGTAGCTCAAATGCTCACTCTTTTATAATAATTCTGAAATATTTCGTAGTAAAAATGAAAATTGGTGTTGTATATTAATTCTACTTGTTCGTGTAGAATTGTAGCATAATAAGCTAGTTTTTAAATTACAATATTATAAGAAACTCAAATGACTGCGCGTGCGCAGTTTGGAATTACCAAATTAGTTTCGACGTACTGTGGGGTCGTTTAGTTTTTTTGTAATGATATCCTAGCTTATAAAATTTTAATCGAGTCATAGCATTGGTGTCACATACATTGAAAAAAAATGCTTTTCGAAGATTATCAGCAATAGTAACAGCTGGTTTGTTGAACTACTGTTTTCGATGTTAATAATGATTATTGAATAACCAAAACTTTGTTGATACTATAAAAGCTGGTGAATAATAATAAACAACAATTATGTTATAGAGAACATTTAGCCCTCGTTTGTAAGCTAATAAAAAATGCTAGTTTCGTAACACCAGTATTTCGCCTCGTGTAAACGAAGCAATAGATATGTGTTTACAGCTCAGTTAGATTTGCCAAATATGTAATTGTGATGAGTAGTGAAAGAGATAGGTATATATCAGCGACAAACTATCGGACCAGTGACTGTTTGTTGTCTAGTTTGTTCTAGTAGATGATACTGAGGTGTCTTAGACTGTTGGTGCATGCTGTCTATAGATATTGTGTTCTTACTGCGAGACTATAGGCTGGAAAAATTATATATACTATATGTGTATAGTCGTTTGAAAATCAAACGATCCATTCGGTATTTTTAAGCTAATTCATCTGCTGCCAGTTATTCAATATGGACCAAAGAAATTCTTTATAGTTGCTATACGAGGATAATGTTCGCCTATGGTCTCCCAAGTGACGATGAACACTGAAAATTGCTGTTACATGTTAAATTTTAACAATTTCCACATTTTAATAGACGAAAGTATCGTAATAATAGCAATAGGTATTCGCGTTTGTAAGACGACGGAAGATAATTTAAGAAAACAAATGTAATTAATTATATTCTCATTATTTCCTCTTCGTTGCGTTCAAGCAGATACCATGTACTCACAACTTCACATTCCCATATTTATAATCGTAGTTTTTCTCTATATTAAGTTCTCAAACGATCACTTATATTCATAGGTAGTAATAGTGATACTGCTCATACCTATATACGATATAGTTACCTACATACCGCGCGCGTTGCCATACACTAGTATTAACAAAAGTGAGCGTACTACACATACATTTGATTACCCATATAATAGAAATAATTTTAGAATTGTTAATCATATTTGTGATCATATCTCTGCGTGCACAGTCCCACATTACAATCGCATGATACGAAGTAGGTATCAAGATGTTTTTCCTATGAAGGAATCTTTGTAAATTGTGATGATTATAATCGTTGCCATGAATGAATTTCGCATGTAGCTATAGCAACACTGCAGTCGTGTAAATAGATATTTTACCTATTAGTTCGTAAATATGTAAAACAATTATATTTTAAGTTATATAATTATTTCGAGATATTATTTAAGTAAATGCTGAAAACTGTTTTATGTTCTTTCGTCTTATGTATAAATTGTATTTATTTAATAATATATTGTGAAATCTAATTGTGATGAAATATTTTAATGCCATTTTAGCCTGTCAGTACGTTACTTATTGAAAGTTATGTAACCAAATGATGCTAATAGCGTGTAAGATGTTTTATTCTTTATTATGGAGTTGTAGTCGAAATAGTTTTTTCTATTGTGTATTATGTGAACGAAATCTGTATGAATTTATTAATACATCACTTGGATGTCTACTTTGGATTTTATTTGTATAGAAGTCGTCAATCAGTTCCTCAAACTTACATTTGATTGCTTATCGAAATTCGATTATTGAAAAATACCTGAAATCAGCCACCCTATTAATAATATTAAAATAATCCAATTTGGCTCTATGCGGCAGACCTGTAGCAGTACTGGCAGTGGACTGAACCACTGCTAGTGAGACTTTCAGTACCTAAGGATAGTCAAATCATTAATGATTGTTGTTCTGCTGCTTAGCAAATAAAATCCCTTGCTTTTTACTTACCGGCTTAAGATAGCAGGGAAAGGAAAGGATTTTTATGCGACGAATAGGAACAAAACTCAAACTCAAGTATGACATTGATATTTCAAGAAATAGTCATTCAATGGGATTATATGAATTGATTATAATTCTGTAAATACATATTCGTTAGGGTCGCTAATATATTTTGGTCAACATACAACTTATCACTGATCTGCAAATCGCAAAAAAACGTAAGAACTTGTGAATTCCACGGGCTACCCTCGCGCAAAAATTACTCTGTGCCTCGCGCTACCCAACGGGTATAAAACTGCCACTTGATCTCTTCATGCGAAGTATATAATTGTACCATGTCTTCATGGTTCAATCTCTTCAGACGTCGCGCGTCGCTACCTATTACAAGAACAAGAATTTGACAACTAGTTGTCACTATCCACATGGTACAATTATATACTATCCATACATTTTTAGGGTTCCGTACCTCACAAAGGAAAATACGGAGCCCTTCTAGGATCACTTTGTTTTCAAGTCAAGACCCTTTTCTCAGGAGTTCAGGACGCCTGGAGGTGGTATCAATGTGTAGGTCAAAAAAGCCTCTAGGAGCTTTAAAAAAATGGAGCCATTAAGTCAACGCAATAAAAATACAGTAATTTATGCGACATTATTTTGATACCCGGAAATAAATCAAAACCCGTTTGGGTACCTACTTCCCGTTGACCTAGAATCATAAAATTTTGGGGTTCCCTCTATCTGGCAGAATCTTGATGCTCCGATTTTTTCTTGGCATAATCTTCTTTAAACGAATATTTTTAAGGCATAAAAATTATTTAACATAATTATTGTTTGGCCGAATGTTTATATGTCCGAATTTACGATGGCATACTTTTAACCGCCCGACTTTATATCAGTTGTCGTGCCCCCAGAGCCCGCGAAAAAAAAAAAAAAAAAAACGAAAAATAAATACCGATGAAACGAGCTGTGATGATTTAATAATAATACAGATTAAACGAGATGTGTTATTTGGTCGTATATATACGACTCTGGCGGAATGGGCACGAAAATATTTGTCGGATTAATCCGACGTAGGCGTTAAAAGGTTAAGATGGCAGAATTTTATTTGGTATAATTACCTTTTGCAGAGTTAAAATTCCGCATAATTTCGTTTAGCATTTACGTTTATTTAGAGCGGCGATTATTTGCTATAATTTCCCTTGGCATACTATGAAGATGGCAGAATTTCCAATTCTGGATGAACCGTCGACCTGCTGACAGAAAACCTAACCCTAGGCGGTCGACGTCAGGGGCACCCCGAGGTTCGGTTGGTTAGGTTCCTTTAAACCCTGCATGCAGAAATAGGAGCCCCGCGCAGCGGGGCTCCGTCGATCTGCTGACAGAAGTCCGTTTCATCCGGTTCATCCATAAGGTAAAAAGGAACCCTTATGGTGCGACTTCGTCCGTCCGTCACACCGCTATATCTCGAAAACTACTTTACCTCCACATTGTTTATAGAATTGCTTAGAATGAGATTTCCTACCGAAAAATTCCGATTTATTACTGCCCACACGTAACCGCTCGTTCAATAATTTTTACCGGCCATTTAATTATTTTCCTGTTCAATTATATATCCACTGATCCATTTCATTGTTTTTTATTACTCATTTTTGTTTACTTTACTGCTTAGTTTTTACTGCTGAACTAGTTAACGTGCCATTTATAATTTTTAACTTACCAAAACCGCTATTTACAACTGCGTCATTAAATCAGTGCCGTTTTTTATTATTATGGTAAGAAATACAAAATTATTCTAACTGTGAATTTTCTGTAATGTGATAGATGAGTCTTTCAATTATTATGGATATGAATGTATGCCAAAAGATGGTTCTAACTGTAAACTTTCTGAGATATGATAGTTCTGCCTTTTGATGATTATCGATATGAAATGTATGCCAAAAGACGATTCTGACTGTGAACTTTCTGCAATAATATGATGGTTCTACTTTTTAATTATTAGGGATATGAAATGTATGCTTATAGATGATTCTGACTTACAAAATTATGAGTTTTGAATGTATGATAAATGAGTGTACCTATGCCAAACGATTTTCTGCGAAATGAAGTTTATGCTGTCCGCTGTTATGCAAAATAATATTATGACATAAAAAGTTCTGCTATAAAAGGTGTACCCAAAATTTTGCAAGAAGCAAGGTCTCACTGCACAAGTAAAGAAAGAAGTCCAAAAATGGTTAATTACTTAATTCATTCCAACTACGAAACCCTTTATTGTGCGTGCTGCAATACGCATTTGGCCGGTGGTCCATGTGTTGCCCAGAGATGTTAAAAGAACTGAAACAGGGACTAACAGCAGGCAGGGCTGCCACCTATCTCGAGCTTTCACTTATTCCAATATGGCACACATTTTCAGAACGTCTAATTATTAAAAAAAAAAAAAATCTGAACGAATGACGTATTTTTGACAGTGACAGGCGTCAATGTGGGAATACTTAATTGTTGTTTACGTTTTTATTTATAATCTATCGATTACGTAAAATAATGTAAATATAAGAAAAACTAAATATTAGGTATAGGACATCAATAACCCCACTCCCAAAGTAGGAAAAAAACAAGAGCCCATAACTATAATTATTCATATAAAAAAAAATACATAGATTAGATACGGCTTTCTTGACAAGCGAATCATGTTTTCATGTGATAAACTCCGAGATAAAAGTCCATAATAAACTATTTTCGAGTGACTTTTGATCCAGTCGCGAAGGACAAGAGAAGATGGGCAACCGTAAAAGAGTTTTTGATTTGCTAAGAACAATCAACGTTGCATCGTAAGTGCTTTTATAAGAGTTAATTATTAGTTTGTTTATGAGTTAATAATTGTTTGTTGTAGACTTGATTTGTTTTGCTGTAAATATTTTTTTTTTCTTCTAGTTGTCAGTGTCCAGCTCATGGCAACCGAGGAAATTTTCAAGTATCAAATGCTACTCCACAGAAAGACTATGCTTTTGAAGTAGGTATTCTTTGAAATAATTGTATTTCTTAGATTTACTTAGGTACAACTATTTTCAAGGAATGGTTTATGCTACCAAATAACTAAAACTACAACTACAGCTTCGAGCCGTTTGGGGTCGAAACGCTCGGCTCATGGGGCCCGAGCGCGCGTCTCTTTTTTAAGGAAATTTCTCGCCGGCTGGTCGATACTTCACGTGACCAGAGGGCTGGGTCGTTCTTTGCCCAAAAAATTAGCATTGCCATACAACGGGGCAATGCTGCCAGTCTTCTGGGCACGTTTCCAGATGACAGCGATGCGGACGAATACTTCGATGCCTAAGTGTCCTTTGTTTTTTTTTTATTTATTTGTATTGTAAGTTAGCTAGTCCTTTATTTTAGTATCTAGTGTTTATACACTAAATAACAAAAATAAAATAAACTAACTACCTAACCTACTAAATAGTAAAAAATTACTTTATAGTTATTTACTTATTATGAAGCACTAAAACTATATCCGTCTTATCAGTATAAATGTGGATTTGTTATGATACATTAATCAGTTGTCATCTCACCACATGATTTGTTGTCAACTCACAGACTATTATTTAACTATATAGTTAAATAAACTGTGCCTAAATTCTTATGACATCATCTACTGCCTTCTACTAATTTGAATGAGATTTTTAAGCTCTAGCTTATATTTTTTCATTTGTAAACAGTCTGTTCTTGGAAATAGCAATTTTTTAAATCGCCAAATGGGAAAAAGCTAAATGATAATACATATTTTCTGACTTTTATGCATTTGTAGATAAAATGCTCTACAGTGCGATATGGACTGGGAGTGACACGGGAAGTTGGCCAGGACTTGGTCAACATGAACTCAAAGAATGTATGCGTGATGACCGATCCCAACGTTGTTGCCTTGAACCCTGTGAAGGCAACGCTTGACTCGCTCACAAAAAATGAAGTCAATTATAAAGTGTTTGATAAAGTTCGGGTAGAGCCTACTGATACAAGGTTAGTCTGTGAAGTTACTTATTTTCAGCTGTTTAGTATTAATCTGTGAAGTGTTTGCTAGCAATTAATTTGGAAAAGCTGTAATCCTTTATACACACAAACACTCTGATCTGGCTGCATTTTGTTGGATTGCCTGGAAAGTTAGATTTGTTGGGGCTTATACTTGAATTCAGAATCATACATAAATTAGATTCTTTGTCACTTAATCAATTAGCAACTTTATCATTATGTAGTCTCTGTTGATTTTTATTAGTGAACTCAATGTTTAAAATAAATTTTGGTTGGAATGGACTTTGAACTTTGTCATGCTACTGTCAAAGAGCCTTGTTAGTTGGTCTGGGGATATCATTTACGATGGACAAGTTAACCTTGCCAATCTCGACTTGCATACCTAATCCCAGAAAATAGTATAAAAATGGTCTTGTAAAAATTCCTTCAATTAGTGAGATAGCTATAAACTCCTGCCTTCTCTACAAACTCATGTCTATGCTACATCTTTCAACAGTTTCAAAGAAGCGATAGCATTCGCGAAGAAGCATGACTTCGACAGTTACGTGGCGGTTGGTGGAGGTTCCGTCATGGACACTTGTAAAGCGGCTAACTTGTACGCTTCCGATCCCGATGCTGACCTGCTGGACTATGTTAACGCACCAGTGGGTAAAGGGAAACCTGTCAATGTCCAGCTAAAACCTATGATTGCGAGTAAGTAAATAGTTTTTTTTTAGCTTGGGTTTTAGTGTTGTAGGACTCGACTTCTTAGCACTAACCAAAATATACTCTTTACCCCGTGTCCTAATATAAGCGATCGTCGCGTTAATTTTGTGCCCAGAACTCGAATG
This sequence comes from Amphipoea oculea, assembly GCA_945859645.1. NCBI lineage: Eukaryota > Metazoa > Arthropoda > Insecta > Lepidoptera > Noctuidae > Amphipoea > Amphipoea oculea. The sequence goes on from OX243862.1 coordinate 18,092,567, forward strand.
AGTCGTCGCACCGACAGAGGGCATGTTCGTGTTTTCCGAATAAATAAAGACAAATAATAGCGATTATCTGCACGAGTCGCGACGATCGCTTATGGTTGGGCAGCTCAGAGAAATTTCGAGCAAGCATATGCAGGGCGAAACTTGATAGCTGAGTAGGTGCGGCATGATGAGATAACACCGAAAATATATTTGAAAAGTTTCTTATAGGAACCTCGTGGTCAGGAGTCCACTTTCAGATTTCAAAAAGGGCCAAAGATAAAGTGATCTGCAGAGCCGTTGATTTTGGTATGATCGGGTGCGCGGCGGCCTAACCCATAATGACTTAAATAGGCAAATCTGATGGAGAAACTGTCGGCTTTCCCTAAATCTGACGACTTTGAAAACCCTGATTTGGATCATTTTTAAAAGGATTTTAGGTATATTAAGACATGGCCATACTCTTTTTGCACAGTAGTTTGGTGATTAAATTGCGGCCTATCTTGTAGCTTGCCTAGTAGATGTTGTAACTCACATGGATTTTTTTTATCCTCATTATGCAAGTTTGTTTTGTTGGATTTATAACAGCGCTATCTATTGGTAGCCAATAAAACCAATCCATTGTAACCATCGTCTTAGTATTTGTGCACCAAGTTGCCTGTTTTGCGGTTTATTAATCAACAAACCGCAAGTCCGCAACATTATAGGTAATAAAAATAGGTCATAATAATTATGACCTTATTTTCTTTAGTACAAAATCTGTAACGACTGCAGTATTAATTCAAATACCTACCTACACCATATAAAATAGCCGGGCCATTCCGCTCAATTAGGCCGACTTTTATTTGCAAATGGTAAGGACATTTGGTGCGTGTTGATTGCAATAATAAATTAAATAAAGGTGTTATACTTTTTTAGATAGCGGCGCCATACGTAAAAACATGTAAGAAATGTCATATAAAGTAAAAAAAGAATGCAGCTATGATATTTAATTTATTATTAGCATATATTCGCCGTTAGTGGATATCCGCGGATTGACCCAGCCACTCCATTGATCAAAATTATTTCTTTCTCAGTACCAACAACAAGCGGTACGGGCAGCGAGACGACTGGGGTCAGCATCTTCGACTTTGAGTCAATACACGCTAAGACTGGTATATCGCACGGCGCTCTACGACCGATGCTCGCTATGATCGATCCTCTACACACTCTTACGATGCCCGAGAAGGTAAATAGTAAAGTGCCCTAAGAGGCCGTCTCCACGAGCGAGAGAATCGCGGCGATAGTCTCTCCGTCCTATCAAATTTTCGCCGCGATGATATCGCCTTGTGGAGACACGTTCTAAGAGAGTGTATAGGTAGAAATACGTGCCACGACGATAATATCGCCGCGATTCTCGCGCTCGTGGAGACGGCCCCTAAGGCCTGATTTTTCAATAGTCAGATATTTTTTATCTGAGGAATAAATATTGCGGTTTGATAGCTTTAGTATAGAAAATATGTCAAACTGTTATATTTATTCTTCAGATATAAGTTATTTGACGATTGAAAAATCGGGCTGATTTTTTATACATTATCTGTTCAATAAAGAGTAGTGCTCAGGTGTGAAGCAAGCGCATTCTCATTTAATATGAGTCGTGATTTTGGACATTTTTTTTATCAGCTACTGTGTATTGTTTAAAACCCTAAAGACAACCAAAACTTACGGTACTTTTGCAATTGGCTTTGGTGCAATAGAGTCGTTTGTCGATCATGCACCCGATGTAGACGTTGCGCAAACGCCGTCGCGGAACATACTACCAGTGCAAGACATTCTTAAGAAATAATGTAATCCATGTCTGTTCGTCCACCTTATATTATAATACTTGTATTGAAAAGATGGGTTGGAACATTTAAAGCTGCCATTGATAACGAAAGAACAGTAGATTACCACTTAGTCGTGAACTCTGCCATCTAAATGGTTCAATATTTATTTATTTATTAAAACTTTATGCACAAGTAAAAACTGTACAAAGGCGGACTTAATGCCTTAGGCATTTTCTACCAGTACCAATATCTTGTAGGTATCCAACTACTCCGGCTTCGACATATTCTGCCATGCGCTGGAGAGCTTCACCGCGGTGCCGTACAGTGAGAGAGGGCCGGCGCCAACCAACCCGGCGCTGAGACCGACGTACCAGGGCAGCAACCCTATATCCGACGTCTGGGCCAGGTTCTGCTTACAGGTAAATCAACATTTAACCATTTAACCGCCCGACTTTATATCAGTTGCCGTGCCCCCAGCGCCAGAAAAAAAAAAAACAAAAATAAATACCAATTAAATGAGCTGTGATGATGTAATAGTAATACAGATTAAACAAGCTGTGGTATTTGGTCGTATGTATACGACCCTGGCGGAAAGGTCACGAAAATATTTGTCGGATTAATCCGACGTAAGGTTAAAAGGTTAACTTACTTACCTTGTTTGTTTCAATTTTTTTTAAGGTTCCGAACTAAAACAACAAATCTTTTTATTTCTTATTGTATCGTGTTTAGATATCGATACCCATCGCGTTTGCGGAGTTTAGCTAGCCAATTTAAAATAACCCTGTATATAATATTTAAAAATCGAATATTTTCTTCTATAGAGATATAGGCAGGTGTATAGGTAGGCAGGCAGCTATTGCCCATTCTACTAAATCTATACTTCTATACTAATATTATAAAGAGGTAAAGTTTGTAAGTTTGTATGTTTGTAAGTTTGTATGTAGGGGGTAATCTCTGGAACTACCAGTCGGATTTGAAAAATTCTTCTTGCATTTGATAGCCCAATTCTTGAGGAAGGCTATAGGCTATTTAACATCACGCTATGACCCTTAGGAGCCGAGCAAAAAGAAAAAAAGTAAAAAAGAACGTTAAGTGATAGCGCGGGCGGGTGATGCGATACGACGGGGTGGCTCGGGGGAAACAAGAAGTTTCACGCGAACGAAGTCGCGGGCTGAAGCTAGTGTTATATAATTGCATAATATGTTATTATGTTTTGCTGTAACCCACACTAATAATGATGCAACGAAAATGCAAGCAATTTAATTACAGATGAAATATCTTCAAGCTATACGATACGCATCACCTAATTAGCTGCTAGTGTGTCTAACCAAATAATAATAATAACAGAATAGACATTATTGCTAAGTGTGTTACATCGATAACGGCTTAGTTGGTAACAGTGGCGTGCATTGGTTTTCAGAATAGGTAGGCACTAGGCCGGGTCTAGTCTAGGCAAACACGGTCACTAATCAGAAAAAAAAGTGAGGTCATAAGTATGGTTATTTGACTAGGCATGCCTACTTAAGGGTGATAAATTGCGAAGGTTGAACGTTATGGTTTTACGCGGGAGACGTAGGTATTTTTAATTTTGTCGTATATAAGATCAATGACAATGTGCGAATAGTACGGGAGCCGAGTAGGCCGTCCGGCGACTGCCTACTGCCGCGCGTGTTTGTATGAAGATTTTGTTTTTTGTTAGGTATGATAATTTAGTGAGTTTCTTAATTGTGGGGCACACACACTAAAATGTAATTGACAGGCTTATGTTGATATATCGAGGTAGGCACTGCTTGCTTATATGCCTATATGCAATGCACGCAACTGAGTTGGTACCTACTATTCCCAAGCACAGTGGAACAGACACTGACCATGCAAAAATCGCGTCATCTATAAATAGATACATTCATATAACATTATACATACTGTAAGTTGAATTTTGTTTTCTTGCAGTTTCCAATAGACAGAAGTACATTATTTAAAGTTGTCCTTCCTCAAGTCAAATGCATTATCAATTGCATGACGCATATAAGCTATGTCAGTAAAATGGCCGAATGATTTATCATCGAGAAAAAATGAATCACGACAAAAACATTTTGGTCGGCGATCTAATTAGTGAGACCGGTTTAAAAGGAATAACCGACTCAATTGACGTAACATAATCTTATAATAGATCTGCTACTAATGCCACCAAACGGAGGATGTAATTCATTACTAATTTGTGGTGTCTGACAGTACCTATATTAAAGTATGTATAGCTTGGTTCAATGCCAGTGCTTATTTGAATAGTTTACCACCTTAAATTTTCTGGGGCACGTGTCAAGTGGCATTGGTATGTAGGTAGTAAATTTTATGAGCACAAGATCTGCATATTTATTGCTTTTGGCATAGCTGATTATAGCTTGCGAGATCAAACAGAGACATCGATGTCTCGAAAATCCCGCCCGGTGGCGAAATATGTTCATAACCTCAGATAATTTACATTCCATTTCCACTTAATCAGTTATCTACTTTAGTGAAATGTATGCTAAGTTGATTTTTGAGTGACCATTTGTAACAAAAAGGTCCTAATAAGTTTTTTGTTGTAATGGAATTTGAACTTGGTTAAGTATGACATTCAGTTTGCTGTTCCATAATTTGAAAATTATCTCAAATTCTTAATTCAAATATAGAGTCTATTCTCTGGGAATAACTCAACGGGATAAATAGTAGCACACAACACACGTCTGGGTCTCGATGATTTAGCTCTGCAGTCTCCATACCGTCTCCCAGGCGTACAACATTTCAAAGGAGATGCAACCTTGAAGTCTTTTGCATACCCTGGTCTAAAACAAGTGCTTATTCCACAGACGCTTCAAAAGTATTTCGCCCGTTCGGTGTACAACCCTGATGATATTGAGGCGCGTTCTTGCATGCACCTGGCGGCGACAATGGCTGGCGTCGGAATCGGCAACGCTGGGGTGCATCTGTGCCACGGACTCGCGTACCCCATTGCTGGGAACGTCAAGTCGTTTGTGCCTAAAGATTATGGGTAGGTAACTATGTGTGTGTGTGTGTGTGTGTTTGGAAAATGCTCTGATGAAAGTTTTGAGTATGATTGTAGATGGCTATAAGAATAGGGGAAGACCAAAGATATGATAGATGAACTGTGTGAAAGATGATATGGCTGGACTAGTGGCTGGTTACTTTCGAGATGTCAATAAATAGAAAAGTATAGAAGAAAAAACATGTTGCTCCGACCCCAAGATTGGGATAAGGGCAGGAGAATAATGATGATGAACTATGTGAATAATTTAACTGAGGCATATCTAACAAAAAAAAAAAGTATCAGCTGTTTCCTAAATTTTGACGAGTTATGCGAACATAAATGTAGGGAACAGCTGATTGACTTTTTTCGCGATTTCATGTTTGGTCCCGTAGTAAAAGTCGTTCATAATGACAAGTACAATGAACCCTTAAGAGGTTATCCATTAATTATGGGACATACTGTATATCATTTAACTGAGTAGATTCGATGACCTAACACATTCCACGCCTGTGACTTCTTTAAGCTAGGGGCTTCATCCTCCTGCCCTGATCCCAGTTTATTTTAGTGCGGTACAGCATGGCATCTCAGCATTCATCCACCCTTTTTCTGGCTCTTATCATGTTTTTTATCCATTGATCGTTTTTTGGTCTCTGAGGGCTGAGTTCACCAGCATTCTAACCACCGGTTAGGTATTGAAACAGTTGGTTTATGTCAAATTTCCTAAGGAAGTTTTAAATATAGAACTGATTAAATATTTAATCAGTTGATTTAAATGTTGGTGAACACAAGGCTTATTGTTATAACCATCCAAAAGGTAATGGACAAATCAAGACATTAGGCCGGGTGAGTGCCAAAAGTAAAAATGAAATAATAATTAAGTTATGACTGCGCATGACATTTGGAATGTGGACAGTCACTGTGGTTTTGGCCATTGTTTTGAACTTTAATTTAATTTTATTATAATTATTCAATGTTTTACCTTTTATTGTAAACAAATTGTGATGGGATTCCCCATCGGCATAAATGAAGAACTTCCAAACAAACTTTCATCCCATATTTAGCTCTTTTAGGGGATACATTTTCTCATAATAAAAGGAACTCTCTTTTTTGGCAAAATGTCATGCTTAGACCCAGCGGTTAAGACTGTGCGTTGCCTGTCATTGACTTTAAGATTTCTATTAAGTAGACAATTATTCAATTGTGTACCTTATACTGTAATTGTAAACTATTGAAACTACTAGTCACAAATCTCAGATTACCGTTTGAACCGCCTTACATCGAAGTTACAATGCACAGTCGATGAAGAATAGAATAGATGTAGTTCGCAGCTGCACAAAGACCTCTCCAATAGCACGCGACTGACCTAAATCCTAGATCACTCTATTGTTTTCATTTTAATACTGCAGTATCTAAACGAGCAAATTCATTTTACGGTCACTCTGACCTAAATACTATGACCTATTCAGAGCAGCATACTTGTGCCAATTCTTGTAAGAAAAAAATGGATGTTATCAGATGTTTACCGTTTACGTCAATTGTTAGCGAAAAAAAATGTGTTGTTACGGCCTCGAGACAATAGCCCGTCGACCTGTTTCCGAACTATTGATTATTGAACTAACATTGAATGAACCGACGATAAGGCATTGACTTTAATAAGCCACCTGTATTTCTTTAAAATAGTTCGTAGACTAGACTTTAACACGGACAGCCGAGTTTGAGGGTCGTACACTCAAACCAATTACAGGCACTTTTGAATTGTCAAGGGGTCGGTCAGTCAGAAAGATAAAGCAAGTTACCCATTCCAAAGCGTGGTAGGTACATAGGTACCCGTTCATCTCCATGAGGAGATGAACGGGCAAGAAACTTCTCTACATGAAGTAGTTTCCCGAATGCATGAAAAACTGTGAGCTAAAGCTACACTATAATTACTGGTAGTCCAGAATGATGTACCTACAATAATGTTAGAATATGTGTTAATTGCACAGTTTCAATAGATTACTAAGTATTTATGTCTGCCGCTTAGTAGCATGGATGTATTCCGGTTCGAAAGGTACACATGCCGGTGAAATTTCAGAAACCTGAGATATTTTAACTTTGACCAACTGATGTTGCAGGGTCTTCTTACAGACCGTGGTAACCACTTTCCATAAGACGATCCGCCTGCTCCCCAATTGCGTAACAAACTTTTCAATCACAACTCGAAGGATTTTTAACCTTTTGACCGCTTGTGTCGCATTTATGCGACACATATTTCCGTGCCCCTACCGCTTGTGTCGTATTTCTGCGACAGAGAACATGCATGATTTTTTCGTTCTATTTTCGTCCTACTAACTGCGTGGTACAACCAAACCATCATTAAATAGAGATAAAAACTTTTTGACTATTTTTTAATCGATACAACGATTTCTCCTCCTTATTTATTGTAGGTATTATTTTATGTTGATTTTATCGATTTGTAGCCGCGCGCTAGGGGCACGGCAATTGATATTATTTACCCAAGCGCTTAAAAGGTTAAGGAAAATCATAAGCCGTAAATTCGTCTGCTCAAAATAAGGCAACAGTTGCCAAAATGAATGGCATTGGGATTGTGAGTGTGTTACGCCATTGATACGCTGATCCTTTGATAAGGCGGTGAGCAGACGATGGTCGCGGTCATCATCGTCGCGGACAACATGCCCGCGACAATAAACTTATTGAGATCGACGAAATTACGCACATGTGTACTATGCGTTATTGAATAGATTGCTGGTATTTCGATACGTTCTATTGTCGCGGACAAATAAGTCCACCGCCTACTCAGCGCTTTAGAAATCCCTTGTACCGTTACTGAAGATTAAAATAATACCTACTCCAGTTCAGATCCGATCATCCCACACGGTTTATCCGTCGTGATGACAGCGCCCGCAGTGTTCCGCTTCACCGGGCCCAGTGATCCAGCCAAACATCTAGAAGCCGCCAACATTCTCGGTACTGATGTCTCGAATGCCAAGGAAGCTGATGCTGGCCCAATACTGGCGGACACGATCCTCAAATATATGGACAAGATGAAGATTGAAAATGGACTTAGTACCCTCGGATATACCAGTGAAGATATCCCTGATTTGGTTAAGGGAGCACTGCCTCAGGTATTTTTTAATTTTTTTTTTTATTTGTAAATGGGCCTCCTCTTGGCCTCGATCATATCTGATGGAAGGCGATGGAGGTCTGTGATGGAACGAGCGTGTCCAGAACCTGCCTGTTCACTCTTGCTTTGAAGACAGACGGGTTATTTGTTACGTTGACGTGATATTTTTTTATTTATTTTTGTACGTGTTGTTAGAAAAGGAATTGGTATGTACAGACGCCAGCACATCAACTTACCCGAAACTGTCACATTTTCCCAATCAACTTTGAACCTTATGTTTTAGTAATAAAGTTGAAAATCTATTAAAGAAATTTGACAGATTGTAGTAGGTTGATGTGCTGGCGTCTGTACCTAAGGGTTGTAGAAGGTGGCGTTTTGTAGTTTCTGCTTGCCCCCGTGGGGACAAGAGGAGGTGGGTTTATGTATGTGTACGTGTATTTAGTGAGAGCTGTGGTTGATGATGGCCCATTTACGTAGTTGGCTAATGAATTGTCAATGCCAACCCCATTTTTTATATCTGCGCAATCACTGCCCATTCCAAGGTTGCCTGGAAGAGATCGCAGAAAGCGATACGGCCGCCCATTGTATGTTTTGTATTAACAATCGTATTTTTTTGTTATGTATTTTCTGGTGTATACTATAGTACTTATATAATTATTAGAGATTAGCTGGTTTCTCCAAAGGTCACATCTTTGACAATCATGGTGTATCTGGGTATATTATTAAGTTTCCTCAATCATTATTTTGTCATTAAAGTTTTTTCTGTAGAGATAAATCATTTTAAAAATAAACGCTTGTTGCAAAGTACACATTACAAATGTTTTTATAGAAATTTTAGTGGAGGGGCATGCAGTTTTATAATGGTTTATCTCTACCTACCTGTCGATTTGTTCCTGCATCAACTATAGCAGGGACAATAGTATATTTTGAAATCTAATTGACAATAAACCTCTTTTGTTTCAGAAACGACTATTGAGTATGACGCCGTTGCCACAGACAGAAGAGGATTTGTCTAATCTGTTAGAAGATTCACTTACCATTTATTGAGGTAAAGCAAGTAATCAACAATAATAGATAGCAGCTTGTAGAAACTGTATACTCTATACATGTATGTAAAAAAGTGGAAAATTCTTTTACTCTATGGTTTTCGGATATATTTATATAAATATGTAATGTAGTGTAGGTATATTGCTGTGATAACACACGTAGTCTTTATTGTTGAAATACTATATTTACATGAGAAACGAAAAGTTTAATGAAATCAATTTGTTATAAAGTTATCTTGAATAAAATATTTATGATTCTAATGACTGGTTTTGTTCATTGTTTTATCATTCATTTTTTAGTAGAAGAGAGAGGGAAGGTAACACAAACAACAATGATTAGTGTTTAATTTTTAATAATTTTAAGTACATAAAATAAACCTATCAACTAATTTGTATAATATATAATATGTATAATCTTAAATTAATTTGTTGTAATTTGACTTCATTTGTTACTTTAATATTCAGAAAGCGCTAGATTGAAAACATTGTCGCGATTGTTCGAGAGTGATCATAAAGGCACTGTACTAAGAAATGTTTGTTAGATATGTATTCGGCTGTGACTAGCGCTTACAACTATCACTTACTGCTTATGTAAGAGTTAACGCAGTTGTTAGTATAGAGTTTTAACTCTGACATATGTACGTTTGTTCTGCGTCGCTCAGACGGCCTCTGGCACGATGTTGCTGTGGTGGAACGGACTGCTCTCGTACGACATGTTGGACGCGTTCACCGTAACGCTGTGCAGCGGCGTGTAGCGGTTGAGCTTGGGCGTGGCCGGGCTAGCCAGGTCCTCCGTCAGCTGCTGGTACACCAGCCCGCAGTCCTTCTTCGTGCGCCCGGGCTGGCTCATAGCCGCAATTATGGCACTGTTATATCTAACCTGCTTGGTCCTCTTAGTGCAAGCCAGCATCACAACCTTAGCGATGACAATGAGCAGCAGCAGCGCTCCAAAAATGGCGATTGAAATCGGCCACAAGTATCCGTAGTGGCTATGCTCGTCCTCCGTGTCAGTGGAGGCTTGCAAGTATAAAGTTCCCGTTGATTCTTCATTACTAATTTCGTTTTCAAGTAATTTGATATTAATTTGAACGTCGTTAATCGATGATGGAGTAGTAAGGTTGACTCTTGGGACCGGTTTGGTGGCGTTCTTCTCAATAAGTTTAACTTTAAGGTCGACGTCGTCCTCCTCTCCGTCGTAGTCCTCGCTGGCGTCGTCCTCGTCTTCGTCCTCCTCGTCGTCGTCGTCGTCTGCTGCATCATCGTCATCATCATCCTCGCCATCTTTGGCTTGATCATCAATCATGTCATTGTCTAAGAAAATGTCTTTTGGAGCAGCTACCTTGCCGTCATCTAATGTGTTCTTCAGATCAAAGTTACCCTCGGAGTCGGTATCGATTCTCTCCCAAATCTCCTCATCTGAGACGGGCGGCAAGGGCTCCACGGGATGTACGACGGCACTTCCGCAAGTCTTGCGGGTGAGGAACTCCCAGCTGTAAGTGCCGACGTCGTCTTCTTTCGTGTCCTTAGCTAGATTAGCAATGCTGCTGCTTCCGCTTCCGTTAGGGGACACTTTACGTTTGCTCAACCAACTCATAAGGTTCTCAAAATCGTGGCTGCAAGCAAGTGGGTTGTTACTGATGTCCAGTGCGTTAAGTTTGTTTAAGTGATCGAGTTCCGTTTGTTTGATTTCAGTAATACGGTTGTGAGAAACGTTAAGGAATGTCAAATTACTGAGGAGAGTCGGTGAGCGGTTTTTGTCCGCTTTCCATAGTGAGGTCAGTTCAGCGTGGCTCATGTCCAGGTATGTAATCATAGGCGTATGGACGAACACTTCTGCGTTAAGTACTTTCAGTGGATTGCCTTGGAGGTATAATTTGCCGAGTTCATTATTTTTCTCAAAAACTTTCGGGTCCAATGTTGTGAGTTGGTTAAATGAAAGGTTGATTTCAACCAGTTTGGGGCACATTGTGAAAACTTTAGTTCCAATGGATTTGATTTCATTGTTAGACAAATTAACCACAGATAAAGCTGAGAAAGTCCTCAAAGAGTTGTCGTAGACCTCCTCCAGGCCGCAGTGGGATGCATCGAACAAGTAAATGTTAAACTGATCAACAGAGCACTCGAATCCTTCAGCGGGTAAGTGTTTCAATTTGGGATTATTTGAGATTTTGAAGATATCTAATTCAATATTTTCTTTGATGAGAATGTTGGAAATGAAGTCAAGAGTGTTGAAAGAAAGGTCGAGATAGTTAAGTTCTACTAGTTTATGGAATGCTTGGTTGTGGATCTTTTCAATGTTGTTACCACTGAGATTGAGATTGGCAATGTAAGTCATACCGTTGAACATGGAGGGTCCAATGAATCGAATGTTAGTTTGTCCAGCGTTAAGAGTGAGCAAGTCAGAGATCTGCAGTCCGTATACGGTATCCACAGGGTTCCTTGAAATGTGAAGAGTGGCGAGCTCGTTGTTCTCAGAGAAGATGTCATCGGGCAACGACTTAATGTCATTGTCGCTCAGATCAAGCTCCTCCAAGTCCAGTAACTTCTTGAACGTGTTAGGATCCATGTTGGACAGGTTGTTGCCGGCGAGGTTCAGGTACATCACACCGGGCATGTTGGTGAACGTGTTCGCAGCGATGTACTTCATGTTACAGTACGAAATGTCAAGCTCTTGAATTGACGACGTATTTAAGAAATAATCTTCAGAATCCGCGGCGGGGAACTTCAAAGGATTATTAGCGAGTGTCAGCAGCACTAACTTTTTGTTATGTGCGAACGTTTCTGGGTGTAAAACCTTCAGTCTGTCGTTCGACAAATTAACTGCATACAGGTTAGGAAGACCGTGGAATGCATTAGGTGCAACAAAATCAATTGAGCTGTTTACAATCTTCACTGTTGTAATCTGGTGGAGACCGAGTTTCTTGAAGATGAAGTCTGTCAACTGAATGGGGAACCGCGAGTCGGCGTTTTCAATGACAAGGTCAGTGATGTCATCGCCGAACTTCTGTGTACCGATTTCAAGACGATCGCACTTGGCTGTTCTGTATCCTTGGGATACAGTGCATATGCAGTCCCTTGGGCACGGTCTGTTCTCATTGTACAGCACTTCTTGGTCATCGGCCGCGTCGAAGTCGTCGTACTGGAACAGGAAGTTGTCGACGTCTTCCTTCTTTTTGTCGTCGGCGACTTTGTTCACGGACTCGCTGAGTGCCAGCGCACACACTGCCAGGAGCAGAATCAACTCCCGGGACCTCGCCCCCATTTCGTAGCGAACTCTGGAAACAACAAAAACATCACGTTACTCCCTAGGCCAAATCAAATATTACATCAATTATGAAATTTTCTCCAAACACGAAAAAAACATGCGGGTCTCGTTTACAAATAACAGTAGTAAGAAACAATGGTTTGAACAAGTTTTTTTTTAATTGCGTTTTTGGCGAGCTAACAATACGGTAACATAACGTTGTTTCACCCAGAACAATGAAAAACAACATTTGCAAAATAGTCCTCTTGACCGTTATTTTAAGTTAACAGACAACACGTGTGCGTGGTCATCAAAGTATTAGCTTTTCCATAAAATGGATAGGACAAAACGTTATTTTATATACTTAACGCATTACATATTTATGTTACCAACATACCAACATAAATATGATATTCCTACATGTATCTTGATTGTTGTGTACCCAATTAATACACACACGGTGCACAGATGGTGTAGCTTTGTTCGCGTGAAATCTTATCTGCGCTTTGTCCATCTGTCGGTCTGTGTCGTGTTCTGTGTCGTGACTTCACTCAACACATTGCTATAAAACGGCTCTTTTGTGAGATTACTTTGTGTGACAGGAGTTGTTGAAGGATATTTTTTTTTTGTTTTTGTAATAAGTACAAGTAAAGATATAGTAAGGTAGAACGGTAGAGCAGTAAATCGGAAGAGCGGGTTAGGTAGGTAGAGTCCCTAAAAATATTAAATAACAGGTAGATACAAGAAGTTGGTAACATTTAAAATAAAATCTATACATATATATAATATAAAATTCAAAGTCCTGACTGACTGACTGATATATCAACGCAGTCTAAACCGCTGGTCCTAGAGACATGAAATTTGGAGGGTGTGTTCTTTGTGAAGAGTAGGTATCCACTAAGAAAGGGTTTTTCGAAATTCCACCCCTAAGAAGGTGAATGAGGGGAGGGTGAAATTTCACGCGGACGAAGTCGCGGCCAGATGCTAGTAATGTATAAAATTTAAAGTGATTGATTCAAAGACCTTGATTAGGACTTGACACTTTATTTTCCTACAAAATTTGTTTTTCCTTCTACAGTTCGCAAAGGAAACTATCGTTACTTAATAACTTGAAACTCTACTCTTTACTTACATACAGAAAGAGTTAAAATAATTTAAACTCTTTGTATGTTTTTCCCAAAAATAGAGTTTTTAATAAGTTGCTGTCTTGGTACACATTGCTCTAGTTATTCTCAATCAAAGTTCACATTCCACAAACGTTGTATGAAAGCTTCAGATTGTTATAACTTTACGACTTTGTGTACGACTGTACGAGCAGATAGATACTACTTACTTATTTTATTCAATGCTCCAAGTGGATTGAGTCTCGCTTATATCAATAGGTACTTAATTCATATAACTAGACAAGTTTCGCACTAGTTTATTGTAGAAAGTCGCACTTTCACATCAACCACAACACAATAACTCACAGCGCACAATAACGGACCAGATTATGTTGACTGTCTGATTGTCACTGGGAAGGGAATATATTTGTCGCGAGATAATTACGTGATCACGAGAGGTAACGCGATTGGCGACTGTTTGTGGAGACGTGTAACGCGGCGCCCGATCGCCAACAGACTAACTCCAATTTATATTTTAATACCGACACCACAATTCTGTTTTTCGGAGCGATGACGATGATTCGCGCGTTGCTAATATATCTATTAATTTGATGTTTGTTTACAAACCGAGGTCACGGCGTTCGTATTGTGTCGCGTCAATAGTCTGCCATTAGATTCCTCAACGCAGAGAAAAGCTATACTGAATTAAAGTCTTATCAGGCCATTCTGTCATTGTTAGAAACATTGCGTACAATCGCTGATACGGCAGGTCATTGATTTTTAACTTTATTGTGGAAAAGGTGAACGGTACACAATGTAAGCACTATAAAATTGACGCGACCGCATCTCTGTCTCCCTGATAAGAGATAACTGTGATAAGATAAGTGAACGAGCTCGTCGGTACACAAAGACGCCTTTAACACAGATGTTTAGAGACTATGTACCTATGTAGGTACCTGCTTTCATTTTGTTTATTTTGTCTACCTTGTATGATAACATTTTATGCGTATGAGACATTGATGTATAAAATTATATACGTCAATAGTATGAGATGCTTCTTGATTCAATAAATGTAGATATGTACTTGTAGTCTCTTATAATTTAATAAAATCTCATAAACAATATTTTAAATACCCACCATTTGCAAAAACAAGCTATTGTTTTCATAACATTTACATAACACACATACATCAGACTGAATACTGCAGCAACATATACAAACGTAGTTCACAAATTTTATTAGGTATATCTACCTTGTTGAAAAACGATGAATGATTCTTAAAAATAACATTTATTAAATTATTGTTAAAGACTTCTAAGAGAAACATGCCATTGAACTTTAAAATTTCTATAATTAGAAGAATAGGTAGCGGAAAAGTTAATGACTTTGATCACTCAGGGCTGAGGGGGAAAAGGTCTGAAAAAAAAAAACATTTAAAAGAGCTTAGTACTATTTTGCCATTCGGTCACATTTTATTAAGGAAGGAAAATCAAGATATTAGGAAGAGGACTATGAAAAAAAATTCCGTTTAATTTTGCTCCATAGACCATACCGTCGCACACTGGTTCACTTTGGCAAAACTATAGACTTAGGAATCGATGTGAGTCAGTGTGTATATTTTGAGTTGGTTTTTTTTTACGTATTCCTCTTTTGATTACAAACAACTTTTTCTAGTCGCGTTTTTTTAAAAAAACGTACTATTACCGAGAAAAAAAATATTTTGTGTTTTTTTTGTATGCGAGGGTATGTAATGCGTGCGTGGGTCAAAATCAAACTTAGTAGGTATTCAAGAACACGTCATTCTCAAACAGAAATAACAAAGAAATGTTATTGTATCCCTGCCGCTTTTCGAGCTACGGGCGCTCAAAGATTAGAAAAAAATAAAATATTTTGTTTCCATTTTAAAAGACCTACTGACAACATACAGCTGTTTTTATGAGTGTTGTTGGGTGCTGCGATGTTTAAAATTAAATCTTGAACGGCATTTTCAGATTTCATTGTCAGTAGGTCTTTTAAAATGGAAACAAAATATTTTATTTTTTTCTAATCTTTGAGCGCCCGTAGCTCGAAAAGCGGCAGGGATACAATAACATTTCTTTGTCATTTCTGTTTGAGAATGACGTGTTCTTGAATACCTACTAAGTTTGATTTTGACCCACGCACGCATTACATACCCTCCCATACAAAAAAAACACAAAATATTTTTTTTTTCGGAAATAGTACGTTTTTTTAAAAAAACGCGACTAGAAAAAGTTGTTTGTAATCAAAAGAAGAATACGTCAAAAAAAAACCAACTCAAAATATACACACTGACTCACATCGATTCCTAAGTCTATAGTTTTGCCAAAGTGAACCAGTGTGCGTCGGTTCAAAGGTAAAACACACTAAGTGACATTTTGACCCAAAATGAGATTTTACTACTTTTGCTTCTATACAGAGGAAATCTACGATAAGAAAAAATCACTATGTGCGTATTGTGCTCCCTATTGTATTAGGGAGCAAAATACGCACATAGTCGGTTCAGCGGTTTAAGCGTGAAGAAGTGACAGACAGACACACTTTCGCATTTATAATATTAGTATGGATAAGTGGCGCCATATACACGCAGCTGCGCCTGAATAGTTATATCCTAGGTACAGGAATTTTGAATAAATACTGTGTGAATTTTCGTTTGTTAAAATTATTTTTAGCTTCAAAAGCTTCTTTCCGTACGCGAAATACGTGCATTAACGTGGAGTTGCGGACACCAGCCCGTATTACCTATTAGCTTCAAAGAGTTTAGAATTAAATTTAACAAATTATACGATTTCGCAAATGTAAATACAAGGAACTGTAAGAAGTTTCATCATCTGCCGAGCCTTTTCCCAACTATGTTAGGGTCGGCTTCCAGTCTAACCGGATGCAGCTGAATACCAGTATTTTACATGGAGCGACTGCCTGTCTGACCTCCACAACCAGTTACTGGGTAGTGCGATACCCCTTGGTAAGACTGGTTGTCAAATTTTCGGGGTTCTGACGACCCGTAACCACTGTCAAAGATCCACGAATGACAGCCGGGACCAACGGCTTAACGTGCTTTCCGAGGCACGGAGGGTTCTTGGTAAGTAAAGATGGTCACCCATCCACGGACCTACCGCGGCAAGCGTAGCTTAACCCGATCGATCGACCCATGCGGCTGTTATTACTTAGCCACAAGCCCCTCAAGGGTTTGAAGTTTGTGTGATTTAAACACTGGTCTACATGATTCAGACCAGTCCATGTTAAAGCTTGTACGAATGCTTTTTTTTGTGCTATTAGTAATCTAGATATTATTTCCGTGGAATTTCCCTAAACAATAATAAGTACCATACCGATTAATGGAACAAATAAATAGGCGTGAATCGGCGTGATACACTATCATTGCAGTTTGTTTAGAATCTTTAGATGTCTCATCCTTAAATTTTTTGAAGTGAAAACTTCTTTAGCGGCGTTGCACACTTTTTGTATGGGGAAAAAATGTTAAACTCGCGTCAGGACATCGCGTCAGGACACGTGACCGTCAGGAGAGATTCCCCCCCCCCCTTTTTCTACGGCGGCGGCGCCAACCGAAGTGAACCAAGTGAGACACGATAATGGACGGACGGACGGACGGACGGACGGACGGACGGACGGACGGACGGACGGACGGACGGTGACGGTGACGGTGACGGTAACGGTGACGGTGACGGTGACGGTGACGGTGACGGTGTCGGTGACGGTGACGGTGACGGTGACGGTTACGGTGACGGTGACGGTGACGGTGACGGTGACGGTGTCGGTGACGGTGATGGTGACAGTGACGGTGACGGTGACGGTGACGGAGACGGTGACGGTGACGGTGACGGTGACGGTTACGGTGACGGTGACGGTGATGGTGACGGTGTCGGTGACGGTGACGGTGACGGTGACGGGGACGGTGACGGTGACGGTGTCGGTGTCAGTGACGGTGACGGTGACGGTGACGGTGTCGGTGACGGTTACGGTGACGGTGACGGTGACGGTGACGGTGACGGTGACTGTGACGGTTACGGTGACGGTGACGGTGACGGTGACGGTGTCGGTGACGGTGATGGTGACAGTGACGGTGACGGTGACGGTGACGGAGACGGTGACGGTGACGGTGACGGTTACGGTGACGGTGACGGTGACGGTGATGGTGACGGTGTCGGTGACGGTGACGGTGACGGTGACGGGGACGGTGACGGTGATGGTGTCGGTGTCGGTGACGGTGACGGTGACGGTGACGGTGTCGGTGACGGTTACGGTTACGATGACGGTGACGGTGACGGTGATGGTGACGGTGACGGTATATTAATTCAATTCATAATTGATTTATTTCAACGTTAATATTCAAGTTTTCACTTCTGCCGGCACTCCCGGAGTGCAACCCGTCTTTTTTTTTAGCATTAACAAATCTATTTATTTTTATATATTTATTTTTATATTTCGTTCGTTCGTTTTACAATTTGATTTGATTTTTTAAAATTAAAATAAAATTATAATTTCATTTAAGTATTTAAATTAAAATAAAATTTAAAACAAAACTTGTTAACAGGAGGTTGACAGTAAAACTAGCCTGCACTGAAAGCGATAGGACCAAAATGAGGACTGGCGTAAATAAGGTAAGACTGGCGTAAATAAGGGAAGAATGGCGTAAATAAATGAAGAATGGCGTAAATAAGGGAAGAATGTCGTAATTAAGGGAAGAATGGCGTAAATAAGGGAATAATCTCGTAAATAAGGGAAGAATCTCGTAAATAAGGGAAGAATGGCGTGAATAAAAAAAGAATGGGGTAAATAAGGGCAGAATGGCGTAAATAAGAACAGAATGGCGTAAGCAAGGGACGAATGACGTAAGACAAAAAATAGAGATGATTAGCGTAAACCAAAAAATAAATAAACGAAGAAGAATGCAAGCGTTAAAGACAGGCCCATTATGCTACTTATACTTAGAAAATTGACTGGAAAGACACAAACTGGTAAATGATGATCTCATTAAAGCTGACTAGCTGTTATGCAACGAACAAATGTATTACGATATTATCAAATATGTGGTTTGACATTATTGATAAATAATTAATATATTTATTTTTAGATAATTAAAGCGGAATTGAATTAAATTGGATCTCACTATATAATTATTGAGTGGATTTTTGATAGCATTGTTATTAGGAATTAAAACGAAAATGGTTTGAAAAAAAAAAACATTGTCGCTGAATATTCCTCATAAAGTTATCTGCGAACGCTGTGACGGTGGTATCAGTAATATGGTGATTCCAGACGGACCAGTTACATATATCTACGTCATAGGAGTGTCCTATTATGCGGGTATTGAGGCAATCAGTTAAAAAATACTGACATCATACAAATCTCGATACTAGGACCAGCAATATACGTCATAGTCTTTCGTCATTCACTTTTTCCTTGAAGCATACGTAATCTGTAGGTCACGCGAAGTCCATTCAACGGGTTGCTGTCTCGCGGTCTCGACACGAAGACGGATACATAATAAGCCCATCCCTAACATAAATCATTAATGTGTATTTGCATGGCCCAAGCTGGCTTGACGAACAATGTCGAATAACGATACCGAAAGCGACTTGGACGAGGCACTGCATATTAAACGTACGCAGTTAGATGAATGATTTAGTTTGCATACAATCGCCGCCGGGGGCCGCCTGGTGTAGTGACGCGATGGCGCGTGCAAAAATGCATAGCCCGTGTCTGACGGGCTGACATATTTTAATAATCCTGACCTAAATCAATCGGGTCGTGATGTTACATATCAAGAATTCGATTTAAACTGTAGGTAACAAGTTTTCTGCGGCGTGAGTGGGCAAGGATTTCCCCGGCACTACATAAAGACGTTTGAATTTTCTAAACGGATAATGATGTATTTCTATTCAAGTCATAGATTATAAATTTTGATCTTACGTTCCAAGAAAACCCTTTCTGCTAAGCTCTTTTTATTGTCTATTTAGGAATTCAAGTCTAGAATAATAGTGGTGAAAGTTTCGCGCAAATATATCTACACTATGCAGTTTATTCTGTGTAATTCTAATTCATCCGTTGCTGGGTCGGACGTGATTTAGTGCCTAACGAACAGACGTACAGATAAACACTACAATATTCTCTAGGATAATACTAAATTGTGTGCTTACGATTTAGTAACAACGCCACTGGGATCTTACTTGGTTTCATCACAAATAATGTGCCTCTAAAATTACCGTTTATCCACGGATATTATGTTTTAATGAATGAGCCGCTCATTTTGATAACGAGTTTCTTGTATAGGTTAAATCTTATAGTTTCGCAACTCAAAAGAAGTTTCAAAAACCGCAAAATATCATAAGGTAAATTATTTGATTTTGGAAAAGATTAAAATAAAACCCCTAGGTATTAGGAATTTTCATAGATGATGCTAGATGTCATTTTCTGGATTTCCCGAAAATGTTTCATTACATTAAAATAGATAGGTATATGTACTTGTGCAATACTAGAAATAAAAAAAAAAATCTCGGATAGCACAATACATAAGCGGAAAATACAAAAGAAACCCAGGACAATACGAGTACGGAACTAATACACATGTGTGTATTAGATGACAGATAATTTTCCCCTCGGCACATATCTGTGGTACGTATGTAGTGCGTACACAACACATAGGCACTGCAGATGCTATCCTATTACAGTATCATGCGCAATTTATTATATTCACTCGCAATGACAATCATTGTAATGTTTCTAGATTCTTCGGTGTGTTTGACAATCATAGGAAATTGAAATGATGTGAGAGAAATTCTCGTAATTTTAAGACCATTCACAGTCAGAAGGCCAATTCTCGTAATTTAAAACGTTCAAAATCTAGTCGCAGTCACATCTCGGCTACAAACAAATGTCAAAAACTTGTCAAAATGTAGGGAAATTAGAAGTATTTTTCGACAGATTGAGACTGAGATCAGACTGTGAACGTTCTTAAAATTACGAGAATTCATCATTCTCAATCTGTCAAAAATACCTCTAATTTCCCTACATTTTTGACAAGCTTTTGACATTGATTGTCGCTGAGATGAGATTGCGACTAGATTTTGAATGTTTTTAATTGAGTACGGGAATTGACCTTCTGGTATCCTGAAATACAGGATTTGACCTCGCTTGTGTATTTACCAAAAGCCTACGTATTAAATTTGAGCAGTGTGTACTTAGGTAGTTACATGAAGAAATCAAAATGGCTATGATGATTAGCTGTCAATTGCTACTGAAATGTTCAGTTTTGATCAGGCTTTCAGTGTGAGGGCTACAAACGAACTTTTCTGAGAGAATGTTTCGAGGTTTGTTTGTGTTATTAAAAAACAATTTATTATTAGGTTGGTACGCCTATCATCGTACGTCTTTCTTGCATAACCATCTCTTCGTCTTTAAGGAAGTACCTACCTATAAGGGGTCATCTTTATTCATGATTCATAAAAATAATATTTTCATTTCTCATACTCGGAAAGTAGGTATTGTATGTTTGATCCAAATAGCGGGTGGATGGAAGACGCTGCTTCCCACCACAGGGCGGGAAAGACTCATACTAATTACTTCCCTCTTTAGGGTGGGAATGAATTTTAAAAATAGAACTGTAGTCAGCTACGAAATTTTTTACATAAATTAAGAAAAATGCTGCAGTCTTGTGAGTGTATAAACAGCCAATGTGAATTTAAAAAAAACTATAAAGCGGGACAGCCCGCGGCGATGACGCGGTGTGTTCCATATTTAAAATAAAAAAAGACAATAGTATTATTAATTGGCGGGATACTAACCCTGTAAGCTGTACCGAAATTCAAAAACTTTGCATGTTATTGTTGTCAATAAATATTTTAGAAAAACTACTACTTTTTACTTTCTTTATATTCGAAATGAAAAGTAGAGTGTTTAACACGGGTGAAAGGTGGGTATTTTATCAAAATATGTTTCAAAGTAAGTATATCAATCATAGAGGCGAAGAAACTAAATATGATTTTTATTACTTAGTTATTATATTAAAATTAATTATATGTATGTATTTAATTATATTATTAATTCAAATGTTTTTCGCGATTTTCCGATAGATATAAAGTGTCTTCCATGAAACTTGATGAGGATTATTTCGACCTGAGAATTTATGTAACATGTTATGCAAATGTTATATTAATTTAATATACTCGGTAATTACATAGCTATATTAATGTTAGCTGGTTAATTTATTATAGTGAATATTTATATAAATATCTAAGTACATGGTTTAATTTATCGTTTATTCATTGTTTTAATAAATAGATTCTGGTGTCTAATGGTTATAACAATTATTCACATACCTATTCCTATACCTATGTCAAAGGTTGTCTTTAAAAGATCGCTCTTAGCGATAAGACCACCCATTGTGTCACCCATTGTAAAGTTTCTTTATTTATGTCTGTAATTTATATGGTGTACATAATAAAGAGTATTCTATTCTATACGCAAAATAATATTATTGTTTCATCATCATCATCAGCCTATTGCAGTCCAAAGCTGGACACAGGCCTCCCCTATTGCACGCCATTCAACTCGATTTTCGGCAACTCTCATTCAGCCGCTACCAGCCATCCTGCGAAGATCGTCGCTCTACCTAGCCTGAGGGCGTCCTACCTTACGTCTACCGACTCAAGACAGTCAAGAACGTCTACCCCAACTGTCATCGGTTCTAATTCGGCTAATATGGCCGGTCCATTGCCACTTCAGCGTGCTTATTCCGTGAGGTATGTCGACAACTTTGGTTTTGTGCCGGATCACCTCGTTGCGGATTCGATCCCTCAGAGAGACTCCAAGCATATTATTGTTTGTTGTTACATACATAATAGCAATTGTGTGTATTTTAATAATCAATACCCAAATGCTATCAAATAATACTACAAAGTAATTAATCACGTACCTACCTATGGCCTCGTTCAGCTATCCAAGCACTCGTCAGTTAAAATCTGAAACAAAAACAAAATATCATTAGTTCTGTGTCGTTTTACAAGTTTTTTTTTTCAAAGTTAAGTATTAGAACAAAAGTTCCTGAAGTGAGCAGTTCGCAAACTTACACGTTATGCTTTTTTATAAGTATTAATGACTTCAGAGACATTTTGAATCTAGAAAGCTCTATACGCTTACAGGTCCCCCAGTTGTCAGTTACAAAAATAAAATGCAAACAGAATGAATGAAACACATGCCACGGGTCACTGGCCAAATGGTGACCCCAGCGTTCCGATTACTATATCGATTCATATATCGATAATCGAGTACCTACGCGTAAATTATATCGATGCATCGATACGCGAGCACAGGATGGGCGTGGCTAGCCGAGTCGCAAGTACTAAGACTTGTTCTAGCCTAGCCGGACTGCGTCGTGTTCTAAGTTAAGGAAGGAATATGAAACGAAATTTCATTGCACATTCATTGGGTTTATTTTCATGCCGGTCTCGGTATTAAAATAAAGTGCTATGTGCACATCCTTGCCTTGCATGGAAAATAAGGGAAACAGCATCACTATTCGCTGTTAGTTATGGTCTGGCAGTTTTAAATAACTCAGGTATTTGTTGTCTACTAGTAAACAATTCTATAGCTTATCGTTTACCATGCATTCATGCGGATATGTTAGACTTTATTCACTATAATTTGCCTTGCCAACATTTTTATTGTATGCGTAGTTCAGCCATTGATGTCGAAAGAATTTATTTAGTACAAAGGAAGTGCGGGTGAGTCCTGTGGTTTAGTGTTCCTCGGTAACATTGTGGTGATTCTAAAGAGAACTTTGTGCCCTACTCAATAAAGCCTTTACAGCGTCGATTTGGGCTTGGTTTTTATTTTTTGGTGTTGCACACACATCTTCCGATTTACCATAAGTCCTAAAACCGTAAGTAAAGTTAAAGAAAAGGTCAAGAAAACGTGTCTTTTCCATAGTCACTTTCTTAAATCTCAGGTCAAAATATTCAGTTTAAAACCTAATCGATAAAAATCGAAATTAGCCTGATGCTGAATGAGCTCACTGGCCATCATAACAGTAATTTAGATAATACCAAAACGGTCAATTAACGATTAATCGAGTCGATTCGAGACATCACATGCCACAGACAATTAGCTAAACCTGCGTCGGACTGTGGTCGCCTTGAATGTTGAATAAGGTCGTTAAATGTTGTCGCGACAGGAATTATAATGCACGCCTTTGCCTACCGTTAATATTCTACCAAAATGGCCACCAATCTGTTTAGTCTATACTGACTGCAGATAATATAATCGACTGCTTTGGGCGCTCGTTAAATTGTCAAAGCAATCGCAGTTTATTATGTTACTTGTAGATTTATTGCTGTCATGATCATTTAGTTAGTCGCTGATTCTCTTTGTTGACTCAGAAATGTATATACAGCATATACTAAGCTTATAAACACCATTTGAATGCAGCATTATTTAAATATAGGTAACTGTGTCAGATAAAAACACAATGTGAAATTGCACTACATACAATTACAAAAATAATACGGTACATGATTTGCAACGCGCCCTAATCTTTTTTTATTATTTTTTTTATAAATTAGTCTGTGTTGTCCTACTGCAGGGCAAAGGCCTTCCTTCCCTCTTTCCACTTTTCGCTCTCAATTTCACGTGTTATTTACGTAGTTTTCTTAGGCTCTCGTAGTTAGACCCAAAGTGCTGAGATAGTTGTTTGGTTGTAAAAAGAACTTGCTCTAAATTGCCCCTTAGCTCTAGATGAGCACATTACAGTGCAAAGATCACTCGCAAATATAATTAAATTAAACGAAGCGATGGTCCGTATACCATGTCCTGTCTATAACCCATAGACGTACTATTTTGATTCGTTTCCAATATGGCGATGTGGCCTAGTCTCACAGCCTAAAAAGGCTTTGCTTATTATACGTCCAGACTGCCGCTTGCATCGCCTTTGCCTAGTTTTTATTGCCCTACGTCAGTTTATATAGAAAGTTAGATCTCTTTGTTCGAAAACCTACCTGTTGACTGGCACACTTTTTTAACTTAATTATTTTAAATGTAATGTTTTTTTCTTCATGACACTGCATAGTATCAGTTGTTAAGATAAATTAAGGAAATGACGGAAACTAAGACAGCTTGTACTGACAAAGCAGGAAAAACTACGTGCTTTGTTATAGTAAATAGAGTTTTTATCATAGAAGTCGTTCTTGCATTTAATTGGACGAAATTCGCACCTAAAGATTCTTTATTTTTGTATCAAATTAACAAACGTAACGCGACTCTACATACTGTTTCAATTGTTTTCAGCTTTAAGTTGCTGTCTATGACTCCGTGGTTTTTAAGAGGCTGCATTACTAATACAAAGGATTACAGAATTTTATTGTTTTCAGCATCGAGGGTGTTCTCGAGTGTTTCAATAATAGGTACTTTTCCGGTTTATGAAGGCAAAATTAATGTTTCATAAACACATAAGTCAGTGTTTGAACATGTAGATAAATATGAATAAAAGGTAAGTATTATGTTGACGCACTGACCACTGAAGTTGTTTATTTGTACATACGATCTCAATTTTACATAAATGAATTGTTGATGTTATGCCTAACTACGTTTAACTTAACATTATTTTCTGTACGTTGGTATAATTTTAATTCGTGCCAAGTATTGGCATAGTTTCAGATAATTAAATTACTTAAAGATTCTTAAACGGACATGTGTTGGGATGGGACCACCTGATGCC
Source organism: Amphipoea oculea (assembly GCA_945859645.1). Taxonomy (NCBI): domain Eukaryota; kingdom Metazoa; phylum Arthropoda; class Insecta; order Lepidoptera; family Noctuidae; genus Amphipoea; species Amphipoea oculea. The sequence goes on from OX243862.1 coordinate 18,117,640, forward strand.
ATTTGAAGTACCTACACCTGCAGGACATTGCTACCAACCTTGACAAACTTTTGATCCAACATTTCAATAACCAATTCAAAGCGTCTGAAACACCTTGAAAAAGAACGTTTGTCGCATACCAATCGATATATGTATTAATATAATGTTTTCAGTAGACGAAATGAAAAATGTAGACAGTTAAAATAAGCATTTTGGATCTTATTTCCATCAGTGAGTTCTGTTATGCTGTGTGTTCTTTTCCAGCATCTAGGTACATTATAATGTACCATTACGAATAGTTTAATTTCAGCGTCATAAATCAAGACGTTCATTGATTTGCATTGCGGTATGAACTCCAGAAGTCCAGAGTGCCTGAGCAAAGTTTTGGCTCAGTTTCAATTATGTATAACAACGGTCTTACAAAGCAGATTGAGATTGTTTACATACAATAATCGTATTTATATCCGTTCTTCTATTTACGAGATAGTCAAATGTTTGTAGTTTCTTCGAATTTGTACGAAAATATGTAGGTAAATAAGGCACGGTTATCTGATATTTCGACTGCAGATTTGTCGTCTAACTGCCGTAAAAGGCTGTCTTTGATCCCACCTGTGTCCCGAATCTTGTTTTTTGCTAAACGTAACATAATAGAGTGGTTTTTCGACGTGATCACATTACATGGCCAGGTGGCTGATGTAAATAAATTATTAACTAAATAAATGCAAATGAACGACACGTCGGCTTGTTTGTCGTACGTTTTTGTGCAATAGACAAGGACCTTGTTTTCACGGTCCTGTCTGTTACTTCTTGAGTTTGAGTTTCTTATGTGTTTCATATTATACCTAATTTGTCCAGACTGTTAATTTTACAATGTCTATAGAGTAGTAAAGCCATGATAATGTTTATTAATATGTCGCAAAAAAGTATACTTTTCGCTGTTATTAACTTTGTACAGGCTGCTTGGCGACTTGAGTGATCGGCGCAAAAACATTTGCTGTAATAACGCTAAAGAAAAACATCGCCTCTATCACCACTAACGTAGTTTTTACCTACTATGTCTCGCTACGCGGCTGTAGGTACCTAAGCGTCTGAATTGCCCGAAGTTGATCACAAATATTTGCTGCAGATAACTATCAATGCAGAAGTTTACATGACCTACATGAACAGTCCTTGTGCTTAATAGGTATAGATGTGTAGCAAAATATATGAAAAAATGACACAATGTGCCAGGTGGCTGCGCCCGCGACGGTAGGGACATCTGTACGTACCAGGTTTGACCAGACAAACCAGTTGGTTCACAACTTTGAGACAGCCAGACGGGGCTACGCGTAATCAGAAATATGATATATGTTGGTATATGACTTAATTAGTTATGGCATAAAATTGATACACAGTAAAATATACCTAGTACTACTGCAAACTTGGCAGGTTTCTCTTTGATGATTCGTAGTTCTACAAATAAAAACTTTCTCTTACAAGTATGGTAACAATTCAACTCCTCGTTTTGCGTTAAAATAAAGAAGACAGGTTAAAGGAGCTCTAAAAAGAGAAAAATTAAAAAAATGCAGCCTCTTATCTTAACTTTATAGCTTCGATTATAATAAAAAGGAAGGTGTTTTTTATTTTTTATTAAATATTAAGAAATTCATTTCGGTTTACAATATTTCTATAGTAAGTAAAAAACATGATAGAAAGTTAGCTACATATACATATTTCGCTTTTGGAAATAAAATAACAATTAAGAGCCCTCCAACAGTAAAGTTAAAGTATCTAACAATAAAAGTAGAGGACAACTTTGATCACTGATATCAGAAAAAATTGCAGTTGATAGGAAAATTGATGGTTTCTTAGAAATATTTATGGGTATTTTCGCTACCATGTTATTTGTCTCAATTGGCATCATAGTGCACTAGGGTACAATTATGTGCACGTAGTTGTAAGCTGTTTTTCCTTTAGAGAAACGTTTCTGAGAATAAGAACGCTTATTTTTCCTTAATTATTTTCGGAATTTCATTACGAGGAAGGGACTAACTGGCTTTTGATCGCAGGGGAAAATTCAAATGTATTTAATGGTTTATTCTAGGATAGAACCTAGGTTACACCGTTAAAAACATTTGCATTTTTTTTCCTCAGCTTAATATTAGAAGTTATTATGTATGTTAATTAAGTTGAGGAAAATCTAAGAGAAAAAGGAAAATACCTTCTACATTGTCAAACCATATTTCAGTTTTCAACGCAAATAAATCCTCGATTTCCCTAAAACATTGCAACATGGTGTGCAATGCAAAACATTTAGAACACACGCGTGCTTTCGTGTGTGCAAACCACAGGCCACGCTGGCAAGCTTTAGAAATTTAGGTACCTAACCTACCTACCTACAGGATCATTTTACATTAACAACACCGGTTTTGCGCGCACAGCAGCTTATTGTGGAGTTAATTACAAGAGAGGGATGTTTGTTTAATCGTCAAGGTTAGGTTTTAACATAACAGTATAACTGTTTTACCTAACCAGTTATTCGCTGGTCTCACTCTTCCTTATAGGCTCTCTCTTTCTCTAGCTTGAGTCCCACAAGTGGTGGAAGGTATCAAGACTTTTTCTAAGTTTCCTTTCCACTCGACCTATTCCTGCAATTTCGGTGCTAGTGCCGATACCAAAGAGAAGGAGGGCTGGCATCGAATTGGTAGACAGGCTTGTCTACCAATTCGATAGTTTATCCAAATCATAGTCTTTTTTAATACAAGAAACGCAGGTACAGTCAAACGGGGTGAATAGGGATGCAGGGGTGAATCGGGACAAAACTTTAAAAGGGATTTAAACATTAAAATAATATAGTTTGTGGTCAAAAAAGACACTAATGTGTTTACTGTAATTTAATTAACGATTACGGGCCCTTATTGACAACAAACTATATTATTTCAACGTTAAAATCCATTTTAAAGTTTCGTCCCGATTCACCCCGTTTGACGGTAGCTTGTATCGGCAAAAACTACGCAAAAAGTAAACAAACAAATAAACGAAATGATGAATATGTATAATCGAGCTTGCTTGGCCTGTAGAGCGATTCCGAATGAGCTGCAATTCAATCCCTTATGATTTCCTGTCTATATTAAGTCGGCTCAAATTCTCCGTACCAATTATTTGGTGCTCCGTGCTAGCGTGTAGCCCGTTTATAATTACTATAGTAATTTAGAACACGCGGCGAATACTCAAGTTCTTTATACCTACAGCTGTGCAGTCGACTAATAGCTTTTGAAAAATTTGCTATAATTTGACATTTTGATGACATTTTGCCTCTGCAGGCAGCGCTTGAACTATAAAAATATTATATGCCAGGGTTACCATTAATATTTTTAGTTAGTTTTATTATTTAATTAACATAAGTTTAATCTGTCAAGCTTCGATAATGAGACACAATTGATTTTCTATTGTTTCGTCGCCGATCGGCGAACCGCGCCGCTTGACCGGTTAAATGGTGTTTCTATTTTATTGCTTAGTCTGAGGAAAGTTTTCTTTAATTAAATTAAATGTTCCGAAAACGTTCGCTCTGACTGGATTGAGTATCTGTAAATAAGTCGTGGTAAATTTGCTCTGGAGCGATGGTAAAGATAATAAATAAATAATGAAATGTACAAGAAGGACGATGTTGTGGTACTAGGCATACATAAAATTATACATACGAACTATTACTAATCAATACAAGCATAAGGAACTATTTCCCTAAACCCAGAAAGAGCTACACGTATGTATGTAGATAGGTACAGCCACAGGTACCGATACATAATAAATAAATAATCAAATGTTTAATAAGGACGATCCTGAGGTACTAGGCAAAAATAAAACCATAACAGACGAACTAATCGACACAAGCATACTGCACAAGGAACTATGTATTTCCCTAAACCCAGACAGCCGCCACTCTGCAACTACACGTAATGACAGCTATAGATACATTTCCGTCATCGCGTTGTATAAAGTCTGTACGTTTCATTGTGTCCATAAATGCCATGGCACCATAAATCGTGGCCCATGGAGCGATATTGTACCTACTATAGTAAAATCACGGTGCCAACCTAACGGGACATTGACCCATATCGAAAAGGTTAAATTATAGGTTTGATGTGCTAGGAGATTGAATGTTCATGAGCTTTTATTAGCCTTGTCTGGTTTTTATGTTGTTTGGTGTAAAAACACGTAATCTCGACGTAATTCGGGTAAGCGGTTATGGCTACCTACATAATATTTTTTAACCCGGTTTTGTAACTCGGTAAAAATTTGCAGATAGGTAGGTACCTACTTCAAGCTTTTATTACGCATATTTTCAAGAATTATTAGTTGACCGATGATTCAGATTGTGAATTGTTTTCCTAAAGTTGTTTTGCAAAATGAAATGGCCAGAAATCATGATGATTTATATGTTTCTAATATTTTATGAAAACAATGGATATTGATCACCTACCTACCTACTCTACGAAGCGTTAAACTGAAAGTGCTCATAAAGTTTTATATTTTTTAAACATTGTAAAAAGTATTGATTCATTTCTTAAAAAACAACGACTTACAAAATATACCTCAAACAAATGTATTTCTTCTTATTGAAAGTTAAAATGTCATCTACCTACGCAATTCCAAAAAAGTTTTTGGACGTAAAACCATGGTGATGTTTAGCTAAGACGAAAAGTGACCAAATTGGCCTTAATCCATGTTTTTTTACACTATTCAGCTATTCAGTGTCATCTGGGTCACATCCCATGATGGCGCGAAATTAACATCGTGCGCGATCATAAAATGGCGTCGTGTTTGCTTTGGCGCCTTTATTGCCTTGTCCGATTTTAGTTACTTAACTCTGATCGTGTGGTTAGCGCACTGTCTGAGTAAACTTGGGAGATTTTTATTAAAATGGCTTTGGTTTGACATGAGGTAGGTAGGTACATGTTGAAATGCAGATTTAAAGGATTCGAGTGCAAAGAAAATGCACGTGGTAAGAATCTTTTTCCAGAGTATTCGTTCCCCCCGATAGCAAAAAAAAGGTACCTACTTAATTATGTTCAAATAACACCATGCTTCGTAAGTGTTAAATAAGCTCTGGCTCCATTTAAATACTAAAATCAGAATCAAGGACAAAACATTAAATTCATTTAACGCATCCAGTACATTTGTCCTCACTCCACAGTCTTCTCAAATTGTTGCATACGGAAAACAAACAATATACCTAATGAAATGTGAACGAAATTAAAATTCGTACCACAACAAATCGATTGTAATGAAATTCGCGGAAAGAACAATCAAGTCAATGAAATATGCATTCAGAAGGTAAGTATTTAAAAATATTGCAATACGGGAAGTAGGTAGGTACGAAATAATACATATTTCATTATAAATAAAGGGATTTTTTTTCTTGACCACAGTACCAAGATAATGTATAATACGATATCTTGGGAAAGTAAGCAAACTTACAAGATTGGAAAAAAATATAAAATAGTATTCGAAACAATGATACATAACGTACCTAAGCCTGAGGTTTATTACCGTCAGTTAATAATTTTGTATTTCGTTTTAAACCTGAGAAACGGTATCTTACGGGTTACGACCATATTTTGCTCTGTCGTAAGATACGTTTTTCCTTCCAAAGTAGAGTTCTAGCTTATCCGTAAGTCTGTGCACTGTATACCTATAAAGATTTCTACAACACATAACATCACGCCAGTAATCCCCGAAAAGTTAGGCAGAGATGTACTTATCTGAACTTAGTCTGAGTTTAGTATGTAAAGATAGGTACCTATCTTTACATACTAAAAATTAATGTCGCTTTTCGTGTCTGCCTGTGTCACCGCGTTGTTCTCTTAAACTCCGCTACCTACGGATTTTGATGCGGTTTGCACCATTATTTAGGGAATTTATTCCGGAAAGCGTATGTGCATAATACATTACTATTTAACTTGCGTATAATTAAGACGCAGGGGCCCGACGCAGGGGCCCGGGCAGGTCGCTAGTTTCTATATAATCTAGCTTTATAGGTTATATACAGGAAGTAAAATAAAACGTACAAAGTCAGAATTGTCTAAATACTAGGTAAACTAATAAACGATAGTGTTCTATCTATTCTCAATATAATAATGCTGAGTCATCAGTCGTAAACTTAATTCTAGCCAATTCCCTTCAATTGCCTCAAGTTGCTATAGAGATAAGGGGCGGAAGTCTTGTTTTGTGTTCCAAGCGCACAAGGGTTTAGGCAGACGATCTACACTTCATCATAGAGATAAATAGATATGTAAATGATAGGCATTTTGACAGAAAATGTATCACGTCGTTGGAAAATTAAATGCCGAGATTGATCGTAAAAAAGGTAAGTGCTGAGTACTTTAGATTAGAGACTGTTACGTCTTTCACGTCAGTTTCTAGTTTTTTCTTCGAATTGTTACTTAATTATATTTTTTGCATGTTATAATATTATGTACTGTCAGCAAAAGAGAAAACAAACAGCTCATTTATCAAATTAAATTTTCTTCGAAAACATCCATCGGTTTCTTAGTAAACTTCTACTATATCCGACGATCCTGCATCCTGTGCTCTTTTGTTGACTGTACCTACATTTTTACGAGTAGGTAGCTAGAAATTAGTAGAAATAGGCATAATGATACTTGTAGATTAGAAAAGGCTATACTTATAAATATTATAAATACCTACATACTTAGTAGGTGTCTATTGCATTTATTAACAATACTAGGTGCGCCCCGCGTTTTCACCCGCATAAGTCTCGCTCCCGTGGGAATATCGGGATTAAAAGTATCCTATGTCCTTTCCCGGGACTCAAACTATCTCTATACCAAATTTCATCTTAATCGGATCAGCGGTTTAGGTGTGAAAAGGTAACATACAGACAGACAGACAGAGTTACTTTCGAATTTATAATATTATAAAGTATGGATTAGGTATGTATTTGAAAATACATTTAGCTATAGGTATGTTTTACGTACATTTTACACATAATGCGATACATTGTTTATTTTATGTATTACACAGATTACAATGAGTACCTAACTGAAGGAATTTTATGTCAGATTTGTCAAGCTATGAATGGAATTTACTACCATTTGAATATTTTTCCCGCTCTGAATCAGAATAAACTTCACGTTTTGAATTGTGATAACTTGGATATTCCTATTTCTTTTTTTTATTATAAATCTCTATAGAATATTCGCATAATAATCAGATTATAATGTTCCCACTGCTGGGACACAGGCCTCCTCTCTGTGAGAGTGAATGGGCCGTAATTAGAGCTTTTAATACCGAGACCCTGAACATTTTTTGTCATTTTTCAATACCGGTATTGAATTATCCAATACCGGGATCTCGGTATTGGTGATTTTATTTTATTTCAGTAGAAACTACAGCAACTCAATTTCGTTGAATTGCACATTATATTTCTAATGTTTTTTTTTACCTGGGCAAGTTTTAAAAACTGCGTATTTTAATTATCACGTGGTTAATTTAGACAGTAATGTAACTAACTAACTACTACTTGTGCAGGTAAAGAAAGGGATTAAAATGGTGGTCTTCGTCTTGAGATTCCTGAGGTAAGAAAGAAGGTCGAACGGCGCGCGGCGGCAGGGTTTTCCTACGCGCTAAAAGGTGCATCCTACGGAAAAGTCCCCAATACATTTTTAAAGTACTTATACAAAATTTGAACGCAGCCATAGCTCTGTAGGTCCAAAAAACTCGAGATACAGTATTGTATATTTAAAAAATATATTGGGTGACTTTTCCGTAGGATGCTCGAAGAAGTCAAAACCTGAAAGAAGTCCGAAAATTTCGAGGTTTTTCGAGCACCACGCAGTTAGGACAGGTCTTTCGAAACTGCAAACTTGGTTTTACAATATTGGTAACTATCCTAACATCACAAAACATCCCAATTAATCAGTACAGTACAACTTTGTGCGACCTAACGCGATTTTTTTATGTCTACGGTGCATTCACCGTAGACATACTGTAGACGTAGACGTAGTAGAACCATCCTTTATAGGCCAGTGCCTATAAAGGATGGTTCTACTAAAAAGCGGTATCTTATTGTTTTGTGGTGAAATGTATTAGTTATTTAATTTAAAAAATCTATTTTGTTGAATAATAATATATTTTTTAACCGACTTTAAAAAAGGACGTTCTGTATTCGACCCGTATGTATGTATGTTTGTATGTCCGCGATTATCTCAAAAACTACTGAACCGATTTTGATAATTCTTTCATTAGTGTGATCTACATACTTTCAAGAAGGTTTTAGTATATAATACATTAGGTAGTTATTCTTATGTACGAAGTAATATGCATAAATGTACTGCATCTCCGACATTTCTATGCGAATTTTGATGATTCTTCGAGTCCTGTCTTCAATTCTTCAATGCACTAGTGTTAATTGAATTTGTGTGGGGTAGGTACAACTAAAAAGTGAAAAATAAAAACTTTTTTCCAAAAAAAACAACCGACTTCAAAAAAAAAACACTACAAAGCGAAAAAAAATTTTTCGCTTTGTAGTGTTTTTTTTTTGAAGTCGGTTGTTTTTTTTGGAAAAAAGTTTTTTAACAAAATTGATTTTTAACGGTATTGGAAATTTTCTATGCGGTATTAATACCGGTGTTTAAAAAATCCGGTATTCGAAACCCCTAGCCGTAATCCTTAACGCGGGCCCAGTGCGGGTTGGTAGAGAATATTAATGTTAGGAACTAAATTCAATCTTCGAAACTAGGAAGTCAACTCCATATTGGGGGTCCCCTTTTGTCGTTTCCAATAACATAATTCACTCTTCCATAACTATCAAATTCAAGGATAAAAATAAGCTTATTATTATTAAACTGACAGTTATTACAACGATTGACTGGAGCTCGAGTCCTATTGTTTGTTCTTTATTCAATTTATTGATTCTATTGTTATTGTCGTGACAGTTACTAGAACAGACCAATTGCTAATCTGTATTTTAATGTGTTTGGCAAACCTGTTTGTAAGCTAGGTAAGGTACCTACACAAACATAGCGTGGATTTGAAGTAAAATCTTGAACGCATTTTTTTTACGTATCACGGAGGTTTTTGAACGGCTTATTAGTTGATTCGCCCGAAACGTGCGAGGTATTCCTCGTAGCGCTCCCGTTTTGAAACGCTCCCATCTAAGCGCTCCCGTTTTGTTCCTCCAAGCGCTCCCAAAAAGAGCGCTTCGAGGAACGATTAATAATATTAAAATTTATTTCCTCGAAGCGCTCCCATGATTAACTTTCGGATAGAGATGGGACTATACTAACTGAAATTATCGATAATAAGTAGCACACATTGTTATAATATACAACTAGCGGCCCGTCCCGGCTTCGCACGGGTTTGGTAATTAATTTTTTTTTTGTTTTATTGTAAATCCTTTAGTCCACCAAATAGATGAATATAATCTACCGACATATGTACCTATTCATATTTTTTTATTGTTTAGAAAGCTTATGATTTCTCTCCATTATGTTTCCCATTACTACCCCCTTCCCCGCACACCTCAATGTTTTTTTTTCGGAAGTTTTTCGTAGAAATAAGGCAATGAGGTGTCTATCGTTTACGTCAATGGTAGAAATGACTTTCCTTGTCCTAGGCGGGGCGAGAGAGTGTCAGACTCTTACTGACTAAAACCACCTACTGACTAAAATCACCTGCTCTGAGCCGGGATCCAGTAACGTATTGCGCTCAACGGTGATGCTACCTATGCGATTGATAAAATGGTTAAAACAATTTTATAATTAATTTTTGCCAAAAATAGCGATACTAACTTCTTAACGAGTTAAAGATGCGGCGCGCGCGGCGTGTGAGTCCTGCACACACACATACAAACCGTAACCCCGCCTCCACATTGTATCCTAGAGAGTCGCGTTTAACGAATTCACACGAACCCAGCCGAGCATTGCCCGAACTTGCGTTTACGTAAAATTGCGTTTTGTTGTTATCGCAAGTTGCGCGAATGTGTCACGGAAGCAAGTTTGTTTACTAATAAAGTTTGTGAAATAATTGTGTGAGCATGGAACCAATTGCTGGACCAAGTACTGGAAACGTGCTAATTAAATAAGTACTTCCAAAGTAAAAAACTTTTTAACAAAAAAATTAAACCTCCGAAAAAACTGAAAAGCAAAAAATAAAAACCTTCTTTATTTTACCTTAATAAATATGTTCTTAAACTAATGCAAGTATACCTAACTAATTTTGAGTCGGCGCCAAACAAGCAACTTAATATCGTTGCGAGTGGTCGTGCGGAGAGCGCATTTTTTGTTCGGAATGTTAATATTTAGCGCTGGAGATTTCACGTTGCATTATTAATTTGATTTGGCTATTTCTATAAATTTAAGGTAATTTAGTGATCTTTGTTCATTGATTGTTTGGCGCCGACTCTAAATTACTTAGGTATACTTGCATTAGTTTAAGAACATATTTATTAAGGTAAAATAAAAAAGGTTTTTATTTTTCGCTTTTCAGTTTTTTCGGAGGTTTAATTTTTTTGTTAAAAAGTTTTTATTTTATAATTTTTTGAGGCTATAATTTACTTATTACTGCATGCTTAATTTTTGATTACTTTTAAAATGGCTACCTACCTTACTTTAGATATTAACTGTTATATAATCCTACTTTAACTATTATTTTTTGTATAGTAAAATACTTAAAAAAACAGGCTTTATATACCAACATAGATAGGCCTTTAATTTTAATTGTAATACACAGCTCAGCATTAAAATCTGTGAATGAACAACAAATCACCCCTATTTTCCCACCCTTAGGGTAGGATTTTTTTTTCCAAATTTACATGCGACCAACTTCGAGGTATGTTCTATCCATTAAAAAAAGAATTACCAAAATCGGACTAATCTGTAAAAAGTTATGCGTGGTCATACATTACAATCAGTGAGTGAACTATCAATCATCCCGTGTTTTCCTACCCTTAGGGTTGGATTTTTTTTTTCCAAGTTTATATGGGACCACCTTCGGGGTATATCCTTTCTAATCAAAAAAGAATTATCAAAATCGGACTGCTCTGTAAAAAGTTATGCGTGATCATACATTAAAAAAAAAAAAAAAAAATATACGCGTCGAATTGATAACCTCCTCCGTTTTTTGGTCGGTTAAAAAAGGAAAGAAAGTGTTGTTATGTGATAATTATATATATACAGACCTATAAAAGTTAATAAGAATGGGAACAGTATGTGGCGGTGTACAATAAAGACGTGTGGCTCTTTGAATACCTACACAATAACATTGGTCCTTGTATACACATAAGAGTGCCGAAAGCAAAAAGATATTATTCTCTCAATTTCGTAATTTGGTTAAGCAACTTCGATGTCGATGATGCACACATGAGTTTTTAAAAATTATCGATATAATTCATTACTTCATGCTTTTCCCTATTTTTAAACGTGGGAGCGCTTCGAGGAAATAAATTTTAATATTTTTAATCGTTCCTCGAAGCGCTCCTTTTAGGAGCGCTTGGAGGAACAAAACGGGAGCGCTTAGATGGGAGCGTTTCAAAACAGGAGCGCTACGAGGAATACCTCAACGTGCGAATCGTCACTTTTAAATAATAATATTATTTTTTCTATAGACGACTTGCACGATGTTAATTTATTTGTGTGCGAGTCGACAACTCCAGAAATACCTATGTATTAGGCAATTGTCATATTTTTAATTTTATTTATAAATTAACATTGTGCGAGTCGCCTATAGAAAATAAATAATATTATTTAAAAGTGATGATTCGCACGTTTCGGGCGAGTAAATTCGTGGGAATCGACTTATAAAGCCATTTCTACTTGCAGGAAGTATTTCAAACCTGAAAAAATGTACGATAGTCAAGGAATCGTTGATCGTTCAAAAAACGATCGTCGATTGTTTTTAAATCTTTCAAAAAACAATCGAATAAGTACCAATAAAATGATGTTCTCGACCACATTATGGTACTTACTGAACTGTCAATGATGAAATTATTTCATTACAAAACGTGGGTTCGATGACGCATCATGAGCCCTCCATGTAGGAAGCCAGATGTCCCACTTCTGGGCTCCTTACACTCATTTATTTATCGCGTCATAACTACGGTTCTACACTTCAGGCTTATAAACCCTTTAGAGGTTCAGATTTATTCACAGTAATAAAATTTCTATTCATTCTACAGATATTAAATACATTTCCAATGGGCGTTCGATCCTAACAGGCAGTCGGCTCCCACGCCCAACTCTCTGATTGTAGAACTACATATACTTAACTCTATATACCAGTAGTAAAGTCTATAGATCATTTGTATGCTAGTTCATGTGCGTGTGTTTAGGTTTTAGAAGTTAAATCTAGGCGGGGCGAATGAACGACACTAACAATAACTCGCGAACAAAAATGTGAATCACAAATTCCAATGAAGGCTTATCGACTCCCTAATAGAGTAGTTAATAGTCTGGCAATTATATGAACAAGTATTTTTGAACATCATCGCATGTTTCTATCGTTGACGCAGCAAATCAATACTACTTTCATTCATTACAAACCAAAAATAACTGTGTGATGTCAACAAACTGTAAACCACAACTACATCAAATCAAAACGTTATTGACCGATATACCTAACACTAACAATGGAACTTATTTTCAACTGGTAGTACACATGACGACAAGTTAAATTATACATTTCCAGTTTTATCTAACCTCGCATTGTATAGGCTTTTGGTACAATGAGAAGCCAGTTTATACTGGAAATGTGTAGGTAGCTTGATATGTCGTCGTGCGTACTCTGTACTGTAATGGCCTGCGCAGACGGACGAGGGACTTTTGTCCGCGGAGAAATTGTCCGCAAAGACAGAATGTATGGAAATCCCAGCAGTCTACTTGTCCTTCGTGTGCGTTATTGCATAGATTTACATACGTTCTATCATTGCGGACAATTTGTCCGCGTTGAAATTGTCCCTCGTCTGCGCAGGCCTTAACTCTACTCATCATCATCTGCCTAGCCTTTTCCCAACTATGTTGGGGTCGGCTTCCAGTATGGATGAGTCCGGATGCAGCCCAAATTTCAGTATTTTACATAGAGCGACTGCCTATCTGACCTCCAGACCCTGTTACTGGGTAATACGATACCCCTTGGTAAGACTGGTTTTCCGACTTTCGGGCTTCTGACGACCCGTAAAGACTGTCACAGATCCACGGTACTGTAACTCTACTACAAAATAAAATATCCAAGGACACATAAATAACTCTGCTACCTCCTTCCGTGTGTCGCCTTTAAATCAAAAGGCGCCAAATATTCATGCGCTAATTTGGGCCCAAAGAATACGAATCGTATTATCGTATATTTTCCTGAAGTCATGAGCTGAATTGTAAATCTACATACATTATTCGCAATGATTTATGTTCCAGCGCAAGTTGGCCCGCCTCCTCCGTAACTATGCCATGCGTTTAAAATTTTAAGTCTGTATGTACCTTCATTAGGACTGTATGTACATGTACAGTCACCAAAAGAGATAAGTATGCAGGATCGTCGGATATAGGTGAAGTTTAGTAAGAAACCGACGGATGTTGTCGACTGAAATTTAATTTGATAAAAGAGCTGTTCGTTTTATATTCTTCTTCTTCTTCCTGCCCTTATCCCATGTTACTTGGGGTCGGCGCAACACGTTTTCTTCTTCCATTCTCCCCTGTCAACCGTCACGCTATCATTCACTCCCTTCTCTTTCATATCATTCCTCACACAATCCATCCATCTTTTCTTCGGCCTTCCTCTCCCTCTCCATCCATCAACATGTATATTCATCACTCTTTTAGTCACATGCGTTTCGTCCCTTCTCATCACATGCCCATACCAAGCCAAACGATTTCCTTTCAACTTTTCTGTCACTGGCGCCACTTTCAAACTTCCTCTTATATACTCATTTCTTACTTTATCCATTCTCGTCACTCCACACATCCATCTCAACATTCTCATCTCCGCTGCATGCAATCTTTTTATATTAATATTAAATTTTATTCGAGAACGTCCATCGGTTTCTTACTAAACTTCAACTATATCCGACGATCCTGCATACTTATCTCTTTTGTTGACTGTACCATTATGAATGGGTGACTCTACTACATGAATGTGTGAATCTAATTCCAACTGCCTTTTTATCCAGTGTTTTGTAAGAAAATTAATTAAAACCATTGTACGGATTTAAATTAATACCTTGTCTAGACTCAGAGTTTACAAACAGTAGGTATTCGACGCTAATAAACCTCCACTCGTAGGCGTGTCTATGTACATTCACTGATCAGTATTATTTGTATTCGTGCTGATAAGACAAATGATAACGCTTGTTATCTGCGCGTGATAATAGTACGAGGTACTTGCAGGTAGCTAGATAATATTCAAGAGATATATCACAGATTGCTTTTTCACAATTACACACAATCACACTATTACACACAACTACATACTGTGCTATTACAAACAATTTGAATTCTGAAAGCACTTATTAGCCTAACTTATAAATTATCCATAGTTTTCGTAGATTAGATTCCTTTATTATATATTTTTTTATTATTGTTTTAAATAAAAAAGTTTATAGTTAATACCAACAATTTATGGAAGAGCGGAGTCTCCTAATACAGGCTTTATTAGCTTAAAAGGAGGCTCCAATCACTACCTAGTTATGTAAGGAAACTTGTTAAAACTAATAAACATTTTTTCATTTTTCATTTTTTTTCATTTTCATTTTTCATTGCTATATTATAGTTTTGTATGTACACGAACATTATCGATTACAACAGCCTGTACAAAGAAGGGAAAATACTTTTCTCGAACAATGTAGCACTTTCCAGTCTATTGTAAACTCTAAGGGCAAAAGAAAACTGAAAATCATTAAACCTTTTTGCTACCTTCTATTGCTTTTAAAGCTCCTTTAACTCTATTGAAAATCATAAAGCTTTTTGCTTCATTTTTATCGCTTTATTAAATAGCTAAACAACATCTCAAAACAATATAACATTATCAAAATCCGCTTTGTCCTTTCCATAGAGGTGATAATTCGCGTTGCTACCTTATTTGTCCTTGAACCATTGAACATGTGTGCGCCTAGCTCCTAGGCTGACACGCGTCATCGACTAAAATAAATCAATCCGACGACGTTCTGGCATTGGATTTATTAAGAGGCATTAACACTTGAGACTCGTACGTTGATGAGATCACACTATGGTCAGCCACGAGTTGTTTAGCCCTTTTAATTACGATAGACGTGTGGAGGATGTTAAATTATTATGGTTTATATTCATGATATTGAGAGACTGTAAGCATCTACTGATGAATGGCCTTCTAATGTTTTGTTAAAGAAGATGTCCTGCTTTTATTTCTACGCTTCCCAAACGAATAATTCCATAGTACAGGGTGAAATTGAAACCATGCGACAAATCGAAATGGGAGATTGTACTCATCATTATGAACAACTTTTATTATGAGACCAAACCTGAAATCGCGAAAAAAAAAATCAGCTGTTCCCCACATTTATGTTCGCATAACTCGTCAAAATGTAGGGAACAGCTGATTTTTTCGCGATTTGAGGTTTGGTCCCAAAAAAAAAAAAAGTAGGAAACGTTGTTCATAATGTCTCATTTCGATTTGTCGCATGTTTTCAATTTCAACCTGTAGGTATGTAATGACATTATCCGTTTGGGAAGCGAGCCTAAGGTTCTTATGGCCATGAGGCCATAGGAGAACTTAGCGTTAAAGTGTTCCCTATGGACCCGTACCCCAATTGCGTAACATACCTACCGACTATCAATCACAATCTGAATCATTTTGAAGGATATTGCTAATCCATTGCTTTATATGTTCGAATTTTTTTCTGCTCATCAACGTAAAAAACGCAATGAATTTTGTTGAACTGTCAAAATTGTGTTGTTGAACTGTAGCTTTCAGCTATTCCTACTATTAGTGTGTTACGCAATTACCCCGCCGCTTGCCATTCCTATATTCATTTGTCATGATTCCTATTTATTTAGTTCTAAGTGCACACATAAAATTTCTATCGAAAAAGGCCATGGGCCATGGCGCAGTTGAGCGAAGGAGCATACTCCTTTCCATCTTCTTGACACAACTTATTCCTTATTAAGCGTAGTATACCTACAAATACCCATGAGGCCTGCCCTTAGTTTCTTTGCCTACCTACACAACTACGTTAATAACTAAACACGTAAACGGTCGCTGCAGAATATCGATTTCTAACTTTATCCGATAGAATATTAAAATATTTACGAGTTTCTGCTATAGTTAGTATCGTTCTCGTTTTTTTTTATTTACAACACAGTTTATTTAAATTTTCGCGGTTTTCTTGACATTTCGATGTTTCTAAAATCTCGATCCAGACTGATTAGTGACTGCTTTAATATCGGTTTAGTTTAGTCAATGAAATTGAGATCTTACAGTATGTTTATTGAATTGGTTTTCAGAAAGTAGGGGCTACTGGCTACTTAGGTACTTACGAAAAAAAAAAAAACAGTGGTACTCCGGGAGTGCCGACAGTAGTAAAAACAAAACACAACAGAATACTTTGCCATGACTCACTGACATATCGGAATTCGGATATACATTAAAACCGAGTACATCCCGAGCACATCCGAAGCGGTGTCGATTACGGTAACAGTGGCGCGAATTCAGTGGTTTTTTCCCATCAAAAAAATGCCCAACGCGCCTAAAGAAGTTTTCACTTCAAAAATAAAAGATTCTGACATTTCCGACGAACTGAGAACCTCCTCCTTTTTTTGAAGTCGGTTCAAACCAATCTGCGTCAAATGCATTTTCTGCCAATTTTTCCTAGTTTCCGATAAGCTAAGTAGGTACACATACTTAGGTGTATTCGATAGGTAAACAACATTTTAATTCGACATAGGTAACCGGTACTCCGGTAGGCACTTTGCAGTCACCACTGAACGTGTTGAATCACGGCTTGTTTATTAAGTTATTACATAATGTAGTAGGTATAAGTACCTAGATGTACTTTATGACTATATACACAAGCCGAGTAGCTATAAACACGTCTTCATGGATATTGCTCGATTATATTGATATATATTGTTTATTTAAATAATATGATTATATTACTGCATTTTGTAAAATAGATATTACATCCAGTTGCTAGGATTCCGCTGCCAAGTAATATTTCTATAATCATAACTGTTTTAAATCAAATAAAAAGTGAGCGCTTTTATTCTTTCAAACTCGAGAAAAGCCTTCAAGTCTAGATCAATCTACAATAGGGTGCAGCGACTATTTAGAAAAACCAGCGGAAAGGTAGCATTTTACTAGCTACTAGCTTCCGCCCTTGTGGTATGTCGATAAAAAGTAGCCTATGTCCTGCCCCAGGGTTCAAAGTATCCCCATACCAAATTACATCAAAATCGGTCTAGCCTTTTCAGAGATTAGCCGGAACAAACAGATAGACAGACAGACAAAACTTAAAAAATGTTATAGGTACCGTCCGTATATACATTCATATGTATTTAGTAAAAAGCTATTATTTTGACATTACAAACAGACACTTCAATTTTATTTATTTGTATTATAATTATGAATATATTGTATGTAAGTATAGACTATCTACTTCTGAATAGAAACCTGAATGCTATAAATAGATACAAATCATAAACAACAGCGGTCTCACTAAAGACTCCTTTAATTTAAAAGGTCGTTCGACTCGTTCGTGATTCTGGAGGTTAACTAGCCTGATGGAAAGAGTTCACAACGCTGAGGAAGTTTCAATCATTGACGCATTAGTAACCTTAATTACCTCACTTCTACATGTTTATTGCGCGATCATGAAGAATAAATTGTTGCATAAAAATATGGCAAGAAAATGTTTAGATACTGCATGGCTTTTATAATGATCCTCATAATAATAGAGACACTTCTTGTCATAACAGTTGTTAAAGATAACAATCTCACTAAGTAGCGACAGCATTGACAGCTTTAAAAGATATGAAGTCACAATATCTACTATAATGAGCCGCTAAGCTGAAGTGGGACTGGGCTGGCCACGTCTGCTGTAAGCCCAATGAGCTGTGGGACAAAATAACCACCTCGTGAAGTCCTGACACAGCTAGAAGGCGTCGCGGCAGACCCCGTAGAAGAAGCCGGGACGAACTGGCCAAACAAACGACCAGTGGTCCACTTTAGCGCTGGATCGAAAGAGCTGGAAGTCATGGGGAGAGACCTTTGCCCAGCAGTGGGATGGTGCAGGCTAACGGTAACAGTAATCATTGTTTTGAAAGGTATTTTTATAAAGAAAGCTTAGAGAAAGAAACATCGAAAATTTCATATCAGTAAAAGGTACGATCATGATGACTTGCTGTCTGCATAAGAAAAAAAAAAACAAATGACGACGAAGAAGATGCTAATCTTCTTCGTCGTCATTTGTTTTTTTTTTTCTCTAATCAGAGCTAGATGCTAATCAGAGTAGTCTTCTAAACAAATGAAGATCACAAATTAAAAGGCGCATGAGACACTTCTTCCAATAGTTTGGATCGAAGAGAAATATAATTACATACGTGCCAAAAACATGCGGCCTGTAAGCGGGCAACGGTCCAATCCCAATGTCCATGCAAAATCGATCGGCATAACTGCGCATTACGAGAAACGGTATATTAATAATATAATGTACCTGCCTGACTATTGTACTAAAACTAAGATTTTAACAAGAAACTCAGTCTTTGTCTGTTCTACGTGATTTGTTCATTGCGGATAACTGGTCACGTTGATGTGCATCTTATATATTATTTAAACACTGCTTTATGTACCAATTTGAAGTTTCTTTCTATCAACAATCATCTAGCTCTGGCTACATTGACATAATTACGATCAGTCATCAACTCATCACAGACATAAAATTAAACCTGTCCTATTTGAGATTGAGATAAAAGTTGAAACTGGAAAAAATGCATTTGCTATTTGTAGGCCTCAATTACTATTCTATACGTGCAGCAATGACGTTAGATGGGTAGTTTATTGTCGTAGCATATTACGTCATAATGTGCATATGATAAGGCAGATAATTATCTGTATTACAAGGCTTTGGCAGTCAATGCATCATGCCATAATGTTTGCAAAACCATATGGCCCAGTTTTTCATCCGCCTTATTGAGATAACTTAAGGGCTAAGATACACGATGAACAGCTCTCAGAAGTTTTTGCTTGTTCTTCAATCATCGGCAAGGTTACTGGCAAAGCACAAAAAACAACTGCAGCATTTGTTACAGTAATATCGGTAATCGATTAAATTTTTTCTATAATCGAATCTAAAACGAATCTAGGTTTTGTTATTCGTTTGCGTAGAGGCTGAAAAAACACCATTTTCCTCTTTGTATGATAGATGAACTGATGAAGCAACACAAACATTGGTTTGCACTGGTTTATTATTGTGTGCCAAATACCACTCTGTAAACAGAGTGAATGAGATACACAGACATTCAATATTTGCATGGATTTTTTTCTCGGATGCATCTTTTAGTTGAATAACACATTATATTTCTGTGAAATTTGGCCCTTCTACATTTCAAACAGTATTAAACCTAAAAAAAATAAAAGGCGATTTCGCTCCAAGAAGGCACAATGGAAAATCTTTTAACAGCCAACAAAACATCAATTTACTTTGATTCTGTGGTAAATACGACTCTTAATCTTCACAGACAATTGAACACTTACTTAACACTTTATTTTGATAGAATTGCAAGATTTGTTGTATAAAGCCAATATTTACAGTGAAACAACTATGAGCGCCTAAATAAGAACAGCAATAATACCAAAATTGTTCCCAGAAACACGTACAATGAATAAGCACTTTAAGTAGGTACATACGAGAGTCGAAAAGGTAAACAACGAATTACCGTTGGTAGAAGATAAAGTTTATGTCGGTAGCCTCCCGTTAGTACGACCTCTTATCTGAAGCATTCTACCTCGCCGGTTATCAACGAACACCTACTCGTAATTAACTAAGCATAGTGTGGAAATTGTAGAAACTAAGGAATTATAGGAATGTAGAGAATCTAAGACGCCGCGCCGGTGAGATAAGAGATAATGAAATAGCAAATAAAACTGTTGTTGATAAGAAACTGTGGGCCGCTAAAGAATGCAGAAGAATCAAAAGTCCCAAATTATGATGTCATAACAATCAATTTGCACTTAATTGAAAAAAAAAAAACACAAGAAGAAACGAACTGACACACATTATTCAAGAACATCAAACGATTGATGTGGGCTTAGACGTCGATTATAACGAGCAAAGAATCTTGCTTAGACGAGTCGCGGCCTCACTTGCTTAATGTTTACCTTATTACTTATTGCCGCCGACGCTTACCTACAGAAATAAAAACACACCCACAGAACAACCGGCTGCATTAGATACGCACAGTTTTCAATGGGAACCCACTTGACGAGGGGCTTTTCAATTTGACCGAGAAATTGAATGCAACTAGTGAGGGAACGCAAGCTGTGCGGTTACAAATCGTAATGTATATGAATGGCTGACTCTCCGTCCTGCTCCCACTCAACAAACAATTTGAGACATGAGAGAAGCTTTTTAAACATAATTCACTGAGAACACTCCAATAACATTGAACGAAAGTCAAGATATTTATAAATTCCTTTGTTGAGGAAGGAAATTTTCAACGAAACATGACCTTCTGGTGCACGAACAAGAGTATCCGAAAAGTAATGATAAAACAATGATGATGATATAAGAGAAGATATTTATGTTAAGCGTTAAAACAATACTTGTAAAAGCAAAACGTTATAAGATGTGAATATAACAATGTTATATAGAATGAAATGCTCTGTAGAGATTTCAGTGTTTCAAGGAATTTAAGAAGCATGACCGTTTTATTGTCGTCGAGGGATTCGTTGAAACGGCTCGTTGCGGATCAATGATGTATAACCTGACGTAACTGTTTTGTTAAATAACAAATGCAACTTTGAGAGACTTGATTAAAATTCTGAATCCCACAAGACCAATAACTGTTACCGTGATCCGACTCTCTCATTTCAGTATTTACCTTTTAAATACGTTTCGTCACTTTAATAGTCTCTGTAAGGGGTTTGTTGTAACCCCATTGTTTAAATTACTCTTATCTCTATTTTCTAGAAATTTCGTACGGATAAAAACATCTTGTTTTAATAATGCTTCATTGTTTGAACTAGAAATTCCAGGGTGATAAGAAGTCAGTCTAAAGTATTAAGCGGTGTGATCATTTCATCTCCGTTATCAAGAAAATGCATAGCTTTACCTTTAGCTCACAAACATGTTTCACAGTCGTATGTTCTGTCTATATTATGTGTTAGTATATTTCTTGCATTTAATAGCACGACGGAGTCAAAGTTCGCGATTCTAACCTCGCTGTCTGTCTTAGGATATTAAGGCTTCATTACGTTTTTGCATATATTTTAAGGAGTTAGTTTCCATTCTACGTTAACATTCGCTGCTAGTTTCTGATAATCTGTCGTCAATGTTTTTCATGATAACCACGGCTATTCAGGTTATCAGGAAAATGAGAAGATAATGGGCGTAAGCACGTTTGTACATCGGAATTACCGCGGTAGATAGAGGCAAAAGGAATGTAAATGAGTGATACTTATACTGGGAAAAATAACAATGACTGAAATAGATTTAAGATGAAATCAAGTGCATAACTTAGAGTTTACCTGTTGCCTTATTAATTGCACTGTGCATTGTTATGTTGCCTCCTTATTACAGTATAGAAAGTAAACTAATAAGTAGACACGTATTATTTTTTTATAAGTAACTTTCAAAAATATTTTTATTATTGACAGAAAAAATATTCTGTTGTAACTGGAGATATTTGACAGTAGACAACATGATGGTGGACCTGGAGCAAAATTTATCGCGATGCAATGAGTGAATGAATGAATGAATTGCACCGATCCCAGCATGGTTAAACCAGACTCGATTAATCGAATGAACCCCAAGATTCGCACTAGCTCCTGTAGCCTCATGTTCATGGTGCTACAGCGACCATTGCATATCAAGGAATAGACCGGGGGGCGCGGTAATGGTAGGGAAGACGTGCCCGAAGGATAGGTAAGGATTTAAGAGCCTACCGGATATGCATCCTAGAGCAAGCATTGGACTAGTGGAGAGAAGGGTAATTATATCTATGGATGGGCATCTTTTAACGACCTTGCCGCCAGGTTGGTTAAGGTCGAGCTTCATAGTTGAGTCTTTTGGCAGGGTTCTACTGCTTTCTCGGTTCTTTTGTGTGTTGCTGCTCTGCTGTGTTGTGCTAGATGTTGCTGTTTTCAATGTCATCGTCAGAAGTTTCGCTACTATCCGTTTCCGGTTTTTTGTAAATTTCACCAGCAGCAACCTTAATCTTATTTCTGTCTTCCGCTGTATCCATCCAAAAATTGATTTCCTTGTCAAAGTACTTCATGTCCTGTTTTAAATTGTCGTTCCATGTGTAAATAGGTCGGCCGACCTTCTTGGATTTGGCCTTGTACTGCATTGCTGCATGCAGCAGGTGTGGTTTGCGGCGCCTGTAGACATGTGCGAGGTAGCACATCCTGTGATTCTTGATGCGTTTGGTTACTGTTTTTCCGTCTAAGATTTCATGCATTTTCTTTTGTTTTGGTTTGTTCCTAGAGTGGTTAATCAAGTCTCTCATGATAACTCGCTCATATCTTCTGAGTCTTGACCTGTTGGCTTTAGTAAGTGCCGATACTTTCAACCCATGTATCATGCACGGTACGATCACCATTTGATACATGAGTCTGGCTAATTTCCAGTCCATATTTGAGTTATTTATGAATGGTAGTAATGATTTAGCGTTTTTCATGGCTTGTTCGCAACGTTTTTTTATAGTCCTTTTTCTGCTTAATGTAGATGTTATGTATGTACCGAAGTATTTAATTTTATCACATGTCGATATATTTATGCCATTAAGGGTCACTTGTGTCGTTATCTGTGTAGATATGGGGTCCCTAATTAGTATTTTTGTTTTTGTTTCGTTAATATGGAGGCCTACACTATTTAGTAGGGGTTTAATATGGTATATGATACCTTCTAACCCTTTTAGGTCATCTGTAATGATGATAAGGTCGTCCGCAAATGATAGTACTAGGGGGAGTGAAATTTCAT
This sequence comes from Amphipoea oculea, assembly GCA_945859645.1. Taxonomy (NCBI): domain Eukaryota; kingdom Metazoa; phylum Arthropoda; class Insecta; order Lepidoptera; family Noctuidae; genus Amphipoea; species Amphipoea oculea. Next base: position 18,140,774 of record OX243862.1, read on the forward strand.
GATCCTGGTCAAGTTTTATTAATTGGGTTTCCTCATCGAGAGTTCGATAAAAAATACATTTGTAATAAAATGGCCTGCCAGTTCTCCCTTCTCTCTTCAGAAACCTTTTTCGGGTTTCCGAAGAGAGAAGTTTTGTTAAAAAATTGAGATAATGTCAACCCTGATAGAGAACTCAATCATAAAGTTAAGAGTATTAAAGAGTCAAGATGATTAAATTATTATTAAAATGGTTTCCTGTGATTAACACGCATTCCCGCAGTTTATTAACCATTTAGTTGATTTGAAATAAATAACAGTTGTAAACTAATGTCTTCCGATGTTGGTGATAAAATTTTACTGAGAGTAAAGGTGAATATTGTGCAAAGACTGTCTTAACAACTTGTAAGCAGTTTTGCAACATTACAACCGGTAAACACAATAACCATTGGTATTTGTTGCTTCTAGCAGTCCTCATAAATACTGGTAGACAAGCACTAAGTCAGTTATCTATACAATACCAGTATTTGTCTTATGTCTCAGCTTTGGACAGAGAGAGGTGGAAAGAGAGTAGGAAGGCCTTTGCCCAGCAGTAGGACAAAAATGGCTAATAAAGTGAAATAAGCACTAAGTATTGTTGCTTCAGAAAAAGTTATGCCCAGAGTGAAGCATTTGAAGCTTTGTATTCAATTGGTATAGAACAGAATATTTGTTTATTTTTCTTTCTTTTGTGTAAATTATAGATGTTCAATATAATTTAGTCCAGCAACCTTCACAACATATTCAAATCTAAAGACCAATACAATAGAATTTATTGCTAGGTATGTACTATTATTCTTACCAGCCGATGAGTCTGCTTAGTCCGATCTCTTTAATACACAAATCCTTTCAATATCTGATATCTAATGTATTATTTTTTACCAACAAAAAGCCTTTGCGATTCCGCACCAACGAGAAACACTAATTGGCCAAAATATTAACCTCAGTTAAACAGACCGGATTTTAAAAGTGAAATTGTCTTCGTCATCGACTTCGTTCGCAGGCTGCTCAGCTTCCGTCATTGCTACGGTTTCTTAAAATTATCTGAGTCAGCTATAAAGGTGATTTCGAAGGCTATTAAAATAATACATTAAATCTACAACATGCCCACATATTCATTGAAGTTACGACTTACATTCACTTGTGGAGTTGTACGCCTACGGCTCTATAGATATGCCTATTTTTTTGCATCGGTGCTAACGTATTTCTGTTTGTTATTAGATTTTTAAGGTATTTAGAAAACCTACCCAGTCATAATCACTTTGTCCGTTACTTCAGATATAGATCATTATTCCAGAAAATCATGTCTTAATTATTTTAATTTCTCATTGTAAGTAGTAACTTTGACATCAATTTTATTACAAAACATATAAGCAATTCTCTAATAATCCGTCATACTTTTACAATTAAGACACAACAAAGTCCATGAATAATGAGGGAAGGTAATGAATTATAAAGTTGATTGCAACGCTTTGTGGCTAAGTATCGAAACGAGTGATGCTGTCATCGTTGCAAATAGAGTTGGGTTGGATCATGAGCGTTTTATTTGGTTGGAATAGAAGAAAATTCAATTAGGATGTAGTAAAACAATGCCAGTATGTTCAGTGATGTCACCGGAGTCACAATGTGTGACGGACACAAGTCCATATATGAGTAGAGAACTACACATAGGTACATAAGTATGAACTAGGCACACTCCACACGTTGGCATGCGGGTAATTGAAGGAGCTAAGTGTTAGCCGACTATATATCCTATTTTAGGACTAAGAAATGCTTTCTAGAGCACGTGCAACAATTAAGAATAGCAGAATGTTAAGAACCCAGGAGCTGTTGAGTAAATAATGTCAAGTTTGTTCGTGCCGTCTGGCAGGAATTGAAGCTTAGTTGGAAAATGAGGCAAATTGAAATAATGAAAATACTAAACTGAATTTTTAATAAGGTAGGTATTATTTCATATTTTTCCATTCGGTACAGACGCCAGCACATCAAGCTACTATAATCTGTCAAACTTTAATAGATTTTCAACTTTATCGCTAAAGCATTAGGTTCCAGGTTGATTGGGAAAATTTGACAGTTTCGGGTGGCTTCATGTGCTCTGGATGGCGTCTTCTGTACAATGTATTTTTTCTCACAAACGGCAAATATACCAAAGCAACCTTTAACTATTGGTGCAATAAATTATTTTACAAATAGTTTATGAAAAGACCTTCTAAAATACAATAACAACACACGGTCAAATCATATTTTTGTCTGTGCATGCTTTTATGAAGTCAAATAGAGCCTTGTCCAGGCTTACGTCATGTTTGACATGTCTGCGGCTAAAATGGTTTACGAAACTGCAATTTTCAAACGAGATTTGGCAGTCCCATCGTTATTGAACCAATTATCGCGTGAAAATCTTAATCGACATATAAATAGAACGTATAGGACGTACCTACGAGTAGCATAGACGACAACAACAAACACCACGTGACGAGAATCAGAAACAAAAATAGTTTTACCAAACTAAAGTGCTTTAGAGAAGTTAATTGTGTTGTCGTAACGCAAACAATCGTCGTCAAAGTGTTCAGATGCTTCTAGAACGTCAATTTAGTTGAATTTCGTTCGTATTGTGTGTTGACATTGAAACTAGTTGTAAGAAATTACTAGCAGCAGTAGCAGTTTGTTTTTTTCACTTATCTTTGCACGTCGCCATGGCGCGAAGATTATGCGCATGTATTGTGCGTAAACGCATCCTAACATGAAATGTAAAACACCCGCAGCAGTAATCATCCAAATGATTTCCTTAAAATGCAAATAAAACTGTTTCAAAGCAAGCGGCGTGCTGAATAAAGGTTTGTCGGCGTGCGTGCAGCTTGCAGAATGTCTGGAATGCCCCGTGCACTTCTCAGAATACAACTGGCCCTCCATTCCTGCCCTTAGGTAGACGCGTTTTGCACCATTAGCTTTTTCTACTATGTGATGCACCGCCTTCCAGACTCTTATAATGACTGATGCAGCATCAGTTGTTTAGATTTCAACTCTTTATATTGTTATAATTTTTTTTTGTTCGTCTATTCTTTTATGCGAATACCAAGTGTTTATTTAAAAAAGTCGTTGTTGAGAAAATTTGTGAAAATTAGATGAAAAACATTCCGAATGTTTTCATACTTTAGCGTTTCAATGACCGTGGGAATGTGATACGAATGTTAGATGATGTTGTGTATTGTTATAACCGAGACGCTTCTGAGATAATACAGAAGCATTATAAAAGCTTCAACACGGCGCGGCGTGGCAATAACAGACACGTGTGAAACATACAAAGATTATAGTTTATTAAACTCCGATGTCCTAAAATATAGCATTTCAGGATTGTATTACCTATAATGTTGTATAACGGCGTGCTATTTCTTGCAAAATGTCTTTCAAGCCACCTCTTAAATTTTTTTGGAAAAGGCAGTTTATATAACAGCACATCAGTAATTGTTATGCCCAAGTTTCATTATACCTTCAATTAATTTTACGCAGTTACCGAACATGTTAATGTTATGAAAAATATGGAGCGTAGGTATGGATTGTTGAGATTGGAATTGAAAGATTATATGAAACTGGAAACAATCATTCTTGGAACTAAAGTCATTTTATTCTGTTCAGAAGCTGAAGACATTGAATACAAATTCTTTGGTGTCTTCAAATGATCAAGAGAAACAAAAGAGGTCGCTTAAGTTATTCCACTTTCGAGGTATAGTTTATTTACTTCTGCTTGATTAATGGCTTGATCACCTCTCTTTAAATGGAAATCAGCGTCTTTATGAGATTATAAATTGTGGCTTAACAAGCACAAAGTTAACGGAAAGATTATAAAATTTATAAATGTAGAATGCAACATCAAGTCCAATTTCAGATAACGGTGTTATACAAATAGTTTTTAAAATCATTTAGTTGACTGTTGGAAGTTGTTTGTTCACTGTGAACGTAAAGGATCACATGACCGTGTTAGTTCGCGTCGTCTCGTCGCCGGCGGCGCGGGCGCATAGCCTTGTCTTTATCCGCAACCGGTCGCTAGATCAATTGAGCCGATTGATTGTTACCATCCACAAATTATACTTGTCCATCTGATGTCACGTACCTCTTACGAACTGCATGCTTAAATGGGCGCAACTAGGTCAATCATTTAGCAAATTACATGCTTCGTTAGTACTCATCTGATATTCAACGAGATCAAAATTCAACGAACCATGAACTTCCAATAGCTGTTTATTGTCAGAAATAGCGATAGCAAATCTAAATTTTACCATACTGCCCGTGTGACATACGGTATTTTAATTATCTGTGCCATGACAACAACTAATGACAGGAAACGCTCGGACAATTGGGATTTTATTCCAACGCGGGGTGAATACAGACAGGCAGACCCATTCAAAACATGAATAGCATCAATTGTAGAGGTTTAAATGAAGCTTTGCCCTTTATTATGACTGTAGCCAAAATAACCTCAAGTGCACATGTTATAGCTAAGCTATATTACCTATATAGACGTAATTAAAGTTTCTTCTGTTACTGCAAAAACGGGGAAAAACAATGGCCAAGCTGTTTGCACATTTTGTCACGAGAAAGAACTAAGGACTAAGAAAATATTGGCACCGATTAAATGGAACCATTGATTTATCCATTGGAGAACAATGGCACATTTTATTGCTTATTGGAAATGGAACTGATTGACGTAGAAGTTTTTACAATGCATAACATACTAGGCGTCCAGACTGGTTTAAGACTTCCAACGATGAATCATCTGGGTCAGAAAGCCGAGACCGTAAAAAGAAAAGGCAACATACAAATTTAATTAGGAGTTCCTTTGAAAGAAGGTTTAACTCCATCAATCATGAGGTATGATAATGGTGAGTGTAGACACTCGTTCTGGCACGTATTCTCGACGAAGGTCAGCTTTTATTACATTAACACTTGTAATAACTATCTTTATGTCGTCAGATAGGTCTACACTTCATACATTTCTAATATTATAAGGACATTCTGTTGCAATAGGCCTTTGTTCACAAAGTTTATTGCCAGTGTTCCCCTAAATATTAACTTTGTTCGTGAAAGGTTCTTCTGTTTGATTCGGTTGCATGACGTCAACTTGAAGCTGAATACAGTAACTTCGTTCTCAAAAGCTTTTTTCTGTTTGACGGTCAGACGCACGACGTCCAATGAATAGGTTAAAATTGTGAGTGAAAGCTCCGGTGCTGCAATTTCTTCGAACTCATTATGCAATTTCCAGTTTGATGTCACCTGGTCTCTTAGTAATTGTTAGTTTTAAACATTTATTGTATTCAATACATAAGGTATTAGTTGTTGAGGTTGAAACTCATCACTGACTTCATTGAGTCACGTATATAACCACCACCTTTTATCATGGAACACCTTGGCGGCATACAAGGCTTGATTAGGTATAGGTACATAAATATTTATTTTGTATGATTGTTATGAACGGTGACATTAGGGCTAATTGCTTAAGATTGGCTTATCTTCGCCGATTAAAATTGTTTTGTTTCAAGGAAACGATGAATCAAGCATTGTCTTTATGTATGCTCTTATTTCAATCGTCAAAAACTTCGCCGTTGGCACTAAAATATTGAAATGTTGATGAAATGTTATGGATTTCACAATTTTATACAGAGAAGTACCTACTTCACGGCAAATATCAAGCATGATAAGGCGAACTCAAGGAGAATGACTAAAGTTGTAAGTAATGTCATGCGTCAGCGCAAGAAATGAAGACGAATGCTCACAAGTTTCACAACACAAAGAAACTGTAACCTTATTGTCTTCAGAGGCAACAACCGTTGTTGTAGCACGAAACGGAACACCAGGGGCACAAACAATATACACAAGTCACAGAAACACTGAGCACGATAGGAAACTGGCACGTGATTTACCAAAATTGACACATTAATGTATGAGCACAGTGCGTAGGGTGCGCAGGCGGCGGAGGCAGCGCCGCGCGCCGCACCTCGCCTGCGAGCCTCCGACTCGCCTGTATGTATGTACACAACGCCCTCGGTAAATTCTTTGCATAAATAAACGAGAAAGCTCCAGCTAGGCCACTAAACTATCGCTTCGATTGCACTCACTTCGCGAAACAAGATGCACTGCTTCCAAAACAACTTAAAAGTACCTTACCTTTTACACTGCGCAGTAATGATGTTCTATCACGATCGATGAAGAAAAACAAGCGAAAACCAGGCACAGTCACGTTCGTGCGGATACGTCGAGAGCAATGGCGCCGCGCCGCCGGTTCGTTCGTCGTTTGTCGAGTAGAGCGCAGCCTAGGAAGGCAAGCCTTGTTTGAACAGTGACGTGAGCCCAGATGGCCTCCTACCTCCTCTGCGCCGCGCGATTCACCTCTGCCCAGAAAGAGACGGCACTATTCTTATCAACCTAGTCTTTTACCTGTAGTGCAGCAACCTACATCAGACCGATGCGTCGAATAAATTGAACAATGTCAAGTCTGATATTTGCTTGTTTGTCTCGAAAAGTTATGCAAAAATGCAATGTGCTCATTCATAGTTTACAGTACACCTTCACATGTCACCTGTTCTAAAACTGTAAACAAATGAAACTGTTCGCGTGACTCTAATGTTTCAAATAAAACCAGGCGTGCCAGACGCTGAAAATGAGTGTGATTTGTAATGAAGTAAAATTATTTCGTCAATTTTCACGAAACAATGTTTAGACATAAAACAGTTAAGAAACCCTTTAGGTAATTCAACCAGAAACAGAAAACAGCATGTTAAATACCTACATAGAAAGTCGGAACCAAATAACCCATAAAAATTATTTCTATGGAAAAGTTTATGGAGTGCTGCCATCTTGCGGAACATTGGATGTTCTTTATCATTTGCACTCTACTGCGGAGAATGGTGTTTTGCTGATTGGTCCTCGAGTTTGAGTTTCAACAAAAGATGGGTAGATGGCGCTAATTGACGTCCTCAATAGGTAATTGGTAATTTTTAATTATTTAAGTATCTACATAAAAAGAGTACTTATTCTATTCTACATGCGTAATCTAAGCCATTTTTTAAAATCTATCAATAAGTACGTTGGAAAAAATATATTTTTGGATCACCTCTGTAAGTAAATACTGATGAACCCGTTGCTGCCATGCACCCAAAAAGCTCTTGAACTTAAAATATTTTTCAAACATTCTATGTTCGAATGGTGTCAAGGTGTGATTCCACGAATATTAACTTTAAAAATTAAAAACAAATGCTTTTGCATTTGGAGCGATCACTTGAAAGAGACGTTCAAATTCAAAATGTATTAGATTCGTATACAGAATACGTACCTACCTACTTACATCAGTGAAATTTTTTTTTTTTTTATTAGAATTTTATGAATATACCATTCATAACTTCCAAATATTTTCCTCAACTTTTAAACAAAAAGATAACATGGTGAGTTGCGCGTAGGTCGCTGCACGCTATGTATAGATATGTATTCCCATAGCCGGGACGGAAGAGCTTATTGTCGTGTTGTAAGTCACGTAGGATATTACGGGCCAATCAGCCAAAAGCACCACAAAGGAAAAACAAATGAGTGCAGAAATTGTGTTAAATGTGTTATGATCTCAATTCTCTGAGTATAGGGAACATGCATGTATTCTTTCAAATATTTTTATCCATAGTTTACATTTTTTGAAGTGAAAACTTCTTTAGCGGCGTTGAACACTTTTTGTAATGGGTAAAAAATGTTAAACTCGCGTCAGGGCATCGCATCAGGACACGTGACCGTCAGGAGAGATTCCCCCCCCCCCGTCTCTTTCTACGGCGGCGCCAACCGAAGTGAACCAAGTGAGACACGATAATGGATGGATGGATGGCGATGGTGATGGTGATGGCGATGGCGATGGTGATGGTGATGGTGATGGCGATGGCGATGGCGATGGCGATGGTGATGGTGATGGTGATGTGATGGTGATGTGATGTGATGGTGATGGTGGACGCGGACGCGAACGCGGACGCGGACGTGGATGGACAGCTGATGGCTCGACCGTCTGTGTAGTAGCCACACTGCTGTGTATTCGTAAAATTCGTGTATATAAAGTGTTTCAAAAAATGGAAATTGAACAAAGTGCATCGATTAATGAAAAAAGTGACGCAGAAATAGTGAAAAAAACTTAGTTATATTAATTCAATTAATATTCAAGTTTTCACTTCTGCCGGCACTCCCGGAGTGCAGCCCATCTTTTTTTAGCTGAAGTGTGACTGATCTGGCCACGTCTGTCGTATGCTCAATGAACTGTAGGCCAAAATAACCATCACGTGGAGCCCTGCGTCTACGTCGCGGCAGACCCCGTTGAAGATGGCGGGACGAGCTGAACAAAACAAACGACCAGTGGTTCACTTTAGCCCTGGATTGAAAGAGCTGGAAGTCATTTCTGTCTGGGAGTCTGGGAGAGGCCTTTGCCCAGCAGTGGGATAATGCAGGCTAACAGTAGCCAGTTTACATAGTCATATAATAGTAAAAAAAATTCAACGCCAAAAAAACAATTAAGTAAAAAAAAAAAGTTTAAAATAGCCAACCGACACGGGTGCCTTAGGCCCGATTCAGATGGCTAAATTTTGACGAGCGTTTTCGAATCGTGCGCCTAGACATCATGGTATTTACGTACCTACAAGATCACACGAACGCGCGTTACCGCGCGACAAAAAGTCTAAATTGCTTTTGACATGCGTCGATCGACGAGGCATAATTCTGTAGTACTCAAATACACTTTATCCAAACTATAATATTATAAATGCGAAAGTAACTCTGTCTGTCTGTCTGTCTTTTCTTCACGCCTAAACTACTGAACCGATTTGTGTGAAATTTGGTACAGACATAGATTACATCCAAACTAATATTATAAATGCGAAAGTAACTCTGTCTGTCTGTCTGTCTTTTCTTCACGCCTAAACTACCGATTTGTGTGAAATTTGGTACAGACATAGATTACATTCCGAGGAAGGACATAGGATAGTTTTTATCCCGATATTCCCACGGGATCGACACTTATGCGGGTGAAACCGCGGGGCGCAGCTAGTTAAAAATATATTTGGCCCTTATTTAAATCACTTGCATATTCCCCACTCTCGTGAACAAGGCCTTAATCAAAGAACCTCCCATACTTTAATATGAAACTGTAAAACGATCAGTACTGAGCATATAGACATAAATAAAGGCAGAAAGCTGTTTGAAAGGAATCTCTTTGATTACGTCGCCGATGCCGACTAGTGTGAAGCTACATTTAATCGATAGCGAGGTAATAACGATTTATCAATGCGCTTGATGTCGGATCGTGAAAGTCAAAATCAATTAGCAGCCTTCTGATTGAATGTTTAGCAAATAGAAAGTGCTGTTGTGATTTTTTGATGTGCAATGTTTGTGATGAGTTCGAGTTTGTCAATAAACTTTGGAGTGTGAGTTTCCTGTCGTCTGGACATGTTATTGGTTTAGTCATGTTGATTTTGGACAAAGATTTATACGATTAGAGAGTCAAAAATATTTGTGTTAAAATTTTCATTTTTCATTCAAATTTTCTTAGGTTTTTTGCAATTAGCAGGTCAGTGTCAGTCTGTATGTTGATTTAAATATGATTCGCGAGCGTAACAAGTAAGTATTTACATAATTATTATATTAATTAAAATCATCTATCATCATCATCATTTCAGCCGAAAGACGTCCACTGCTAGCTGCCGTTTTGCGTGGATGTGACGCATGTTTTCCCCTACCTTTTTATTTTATTTTTTGTGTTTATGTTCTTTTTTGCGTCATTTTCACCGCAAATAAACGTATTTTCTTTCTTCTTCTTTCTTTCTTTACATAGGCCTCCCCCAAGCACCGCCACTTCGACCGGTTGTGTGCTTCTCGCATCCAACGGGTTCCTGCGAAATCATCAATTCAACTCTCAAAGTTCATATATGTGTACCTAATACCATTACCATGATACTTGTTTTATGAAATAATCAATTTGATGAATTTCGCGGGCTACCCTCGCGCTTCCCCCTTAAAGGGGAATTTGTCTTCCTGCCTATATGATGTGTAAGTTTATTAGGATGATTCTTTGAGCCTCTACACGGTTTGGCTCGATTGCAGGGTAGGTCCTTCGCAATCAAAGACATAACAAACTCTTCTAAACTTTTTTCACGTAGGGTTTTAAGCCCTTTGATTTGTTTTAAGCATTCCGTGCAAAATATATTTATTTAGCCATAACTTAACCGTACCATGCACGACACACTTATCTTTATAATTGACACCAAGGAACCACTTTCGCTGGCATTACTAATGGAACTTCAGAACATATCGACAGACAGGACGTTTACCAGTGATAAATCCCAGTCTAGAATCAGTGTCCACTTTCGAATACTCAGTAGTCTTTATATTATTCATTTAGGATGTAATAAATTGGTAGGGAAGTAGCGCATCCATAGATCACGGGCCCGAGGCGCTTTACGCAGACCGCGGGATTAGATTTCTTCGGCGACAAAGAGTTATGAATTGTGTTTATGTGGAGTGCTATTGTAATTTTGATTATAATTTATTGTTTATGGTGACAGTGTCCTCAGGGTAAAAATTTTTTTTTTTTGTAGCCGACAAATAAGTTTGCCATTTTGACAGTTTTTGTATGGACAATCTGTCAAAACGTCACATTTATTCTTCAGGTAAAAATTTATGATTGAAAAATTGGCCCTAAGAGGAATAAATACATCTGGTACAATAATTCTATTTTTTTAACTGGAATGCATACCTGTTCATTTTGACTAATGGACGAATCTTAGGTTTTAAGTCTCGTTTTTTGAGGTCAAGGTTGCTGCATTACCTATGTTCAATGTGCTTTTGAATGTCTTTCGTCTAAGCCAGTATGGACAATGACTTTTGGTGAAACAAAACATTGTTCAGAAACCAGAGGGGCAATTCTAGTAATTTCAATTCCTTACATTTTGGACATTGATTGTCGCTTAGATGAGATTGCGAATTGAATTTGAATTGGCCTTTTAAGGCCTTCATGGCCTCTCATCACTGCTCAGCCTATTTTTGCGTGAGAAGAGGCTTTAGATTATGCTAAGGACGGCTATAAAGAAGAGCGCTTTTATATCTGTTAAAATTAAAAAAATAGTGTTACATTACAAGTGGGTTGAAAGTTAAATATCCACTTAATCATTCCGTCTTATACATTGCTATTTTCTAAACATATGTAAATACTTAAAAGCAATTTGTAGAGTCAAGTATTTTAAACATGGTCGCAAGTGGCTCTTAACGTAGCCAGTTTTTTGACACAGTCACTTTTATCTTGGTGTCGTAATTAATTATTTACAGCTTAAAACAAGGTGTTAGTCACCTGAAAGGTGGATGACATTGCTTGTTTCTTGAAAATGTATTGCATTAGCGGCAACCTCAAGGTTTTGAAAGGATACAAAATAATTTTGACTGAGAACAATCGTAATGGTTTAAAGGTTACATTATACAATACTTACTAGCTAGGTATATATTAAAAGTTTCCTGTATGATCCCTGTAAATAATAAGCCATTTTATCTCCACGTGTGGTTGTGGTAAAACATAATCTAGGGATTATATGAAACAAAAAAGTTGTAGGGTATCCTTATGTCAACTTAAGTATAGGTATAACAATTTATTAAGATCACACAACAAACCAAACTTGGTGATTAAGATATTAATTGCATTCTTTAGCAATTTATTGCGATGATCTTTCTACTATGTCAAACGTGGCGACGATTACTTACGATTTGGTATACTTATTTACGCTCTAACAACAAGGGTTGTTAGACTGAATTATTAACAAGCTTGTATTTGGCAGCAAATATGTAGACGCTGATATATAAATCATAGACTATCATTATTTCAACTAGCATTTTTTGCGCAGCTTACCGTCCGCTCCTGAGTTTCATCGCTCGATGTGGTCAGTTTCAAAGCTCGCCGCGACTCGGCGAGCTTTCACCGACGACCGCTGCCGCTTATTATTTTACCAGCAACAGCTGAGCTGTCACGATATTGTACGCCTAACAGTTTAATTAAGCGAAAACTGCACTTCTGCTAAGTATTTTATAGGCAGTTCTGTGAGTGACCGATTGACTGACTGACAGACAGCGCACAGGCTAAAAAGTTATGTGCTTCTGTTAGGGGTAGAAAATGTGCACTAAAAAGGTTTCTCCTACGAGCGAATGAGTTGGATTCTATGAACGTTTTTTGGTCTTTGAAGCTGTCTAGTATACATATTTTGAAACGCGACAAAATAGAGAACTTCATTAAATTAGAGCGGAATTTTTATATCTTCGCCTTCGCAAGGCAGAAATACAAAGATGTATAAATTCAGGAACGCCGCTGTAGTGTCTTAAGATTGAATGGTTGCTCTGTAGCATGATTGATTGATTTTGCATTCAGATGTTCTAGTTTAAGCGTTAGTGTTGATCAAATTGTTTTTGAACGTATAATGGGTGTTCAAAATGTTTTGTATTTAATTTATGTTGCCTTTTACCATTAGTTTGAGAGGCGTAAGAATTATTTATGGTGTGTTTCGTAGTATTTCATTCTGCTATCTCCCACAAAACTATGTCTAGGCTATCCTCGACAAGGTCCTGCATGGTTTCGAATAAAAAATGTTTGTTTGCAATTAGAAATATGACTTTTAAGTTTTTTTATCTTTATATTCTTCAAAAGGAACCACTACATTTTGAGGAAATATCGATGTACAGAGGACGGAGTGTTGCGGCGCAGCCTGGGAGAGGCCTATGTCCAGCAGTGGACTGCGATAGGCTGAGTTGATTGATACTAGTAGAACTAAAACAAATTACATATTTTTGAAGTGAAACTTCTTTAGGCGCGCTTGACTTGGGGAGTAAACTGGCGAATGCGTTACGAAAACGTGTGATCGCGAGTAGGGAAGGTACGTAAAAAATAGCTGGAAATACCTGGTGTAAAAACCCGGTCCCGGTCGCATAAATATGCGACCGGGTTTTTACACCAGGTATTTGCTTCCAAGTACGCACACCGGGTACCGACTCAAAATACTTGCAAGACTATTAAGTATCTTATACGGCTACTCGCTCAAATACGTAGGTACTCAACCGCGTCAGTTTTCGCAAATGCGATCATGCTCCTTTTGGAACAATTTCGTATGCAAGAATTTTTTACCGACTTCACAAAAAGGAGGAGGTACTATGTTCGGCTGTTTGTATGTTTTTTTTTTTGAAGTGAAACTTCTTTAGGCGCGCTTGACTTGGGGAGTAAACTGGCGAATGCGTTACGAAAACGTGTGATCGGGCGAGTAGGGAAGGTACGTATTTATGCGACCGGGTTTTTACACCAGCTATTTGCTTCCAAGTACGCACACCAGGTACCGACTCAAAATACTTGCAAGACTATAAAGTATCTTATACGGCTACTCGCTCAAATACGTAGGTACTCAACCGCGTTAGTTTTCGCAAATGCGATCATGCTCCTTATCAGTAAGAGTCTACGGAACAATTTCGTATGCAAGTATTTTTGAAGGGAAACTTCTTTACGCGCGCTTGACTTGGGGTAAACTGGCGAACGCGTTACGAAAAGTGTGATCGGGCGAGGTGAACGGGAGTTGAGTGGGGGATATAAGCAAGACAAAGCAGTGCGCGCGCACGTTTTCTTTCTCTCTTCCTCTCATAGCCAAATACGTATGAAGTTATTTTTCTTTTGCTTATATCTCGAAAATGGTGCGTCCTATCGCAAAAATAATGAAAATTTCGACCCCCTTTATAAAACCCATAAACTCCTAAAACTCAACATGTAGGTACTCATTTTTCATATTTTCCATACAAAAAGTGAAAAATTCCTTAAAAAACACGCCAAGGCCGCCCCCTCCGCGCCTGCGGCTCTAAAAAACAATACACGGGGTTAGGGCAAATAAGTACAGACGCCAGCACATCAACCTCCTACAATCTGTCAGATTTCTATAATAGATTTTCAACTTTATTACTAAAGAATAAGGTTCAAAGTTGATTGGGAAAATTTGACAGTTTCAGGTAGGTTGACGTGCTGGCGTCTGTACCACGTGTCGACGAGTCGCGACTGTCAAATTCGATTTTTGTTGTGTCAAAATTATTTACGTGAAACTTCTTTACGCACACTTGACTTGGAGAGTAAGCTGGCGAACGCGTGACGTAAGCGTTACGAAAAGTGTGATCGGGCGAGTAGGGAAGGTACGTATTTACTCGACCAGGTTTTTGCTTCCAAGTACGCACACCAGGTACCGACTCAAAATACTTGCAAGACTATAAAGTACCTTATACGGCTACTCGCTCAAATACGTAGGTACTCAACCGCGTTAGTTTTCGCAAATGCGATCATGCTCCTTATCAGTAAGAGTCTACGGAACAATTTCGTATGCAAGTATTTTTTACTTTAATGGTTTACAAGTATTTATTTGTAAACGCGATTTTGCTCCTTATTTATAGGAAGTCATTGATCAATATCCTATGCAAGTAGTTTTACTTCCAACGGGGCTTTTGAATACGCGATTGTACTTCTTATCTGTATGAAGTTATGGATCAATTTTCTATGCAGATAGAAAATACTTGAAAGTATCTCGCTCCGTCGTGCCTCGACGCTCGAGTACGTAGGTACTCAAATAGTTCAACAACCGCGTTTGTTTTCGCAAATGCGATCATGCTCCTTATCAGTAAGAGCACAGAATACTTAATAGTACTACGTACAGAAAGGACAGTCCCTCCCTCGCCCTCATATCAGATACCGCACCTCACCCCGCACTTCGAGGTATTCGTCGCCGACTCTTTAGCAAGGGCGCTCGCGAACCGCAGCGCTGTATTGCTGACACGAAAAGTTTTATTTGAGTTTTAATCACGATGGTTGGATATTGTGATGCTTTTCCGAATTCGTATTTACATAAACTGTTTGTAAGATTTCGCATTTTCAATAACATGCGATTTAATAACCGATTATTTACAGATAAGTCATTTAAAATAAACTATTTTAGTGTTTTTATTTCATTACGAACCCGACTATATAAATAAACAATTGAACTACATGGTCACTTCATAATAATGCACACGTTCGGGCAGCGCCGCCGCCGTCGTCGTTCGGTTCCCCGACACAAATTGCTTACCGCGCCATTTTTTTTTACGCTACTAGATTTCACGCACACATTTGCACGTATACAAACGTCATTTGTTTATGTAGTAGTACTAGGTAATTATTTTGCGAGCGTTGTCCACAAGACAACTCCGTAAGAGTCTACGGAACAATTGCGTATGCAAGTATTTTTACTTTAATGGTTTGTAAAAGTATTTATTTGTAAACGCGATTGTGCTCCTTATTTATAGGAATTCACGGATCAATTTCCTATGCAAGTACTTTTTACTTCCAACAGGGCTTTTGTTTGATTACGCGATTGTACTTCTTATTTGTATGAAGTTATGGATCAATTTTCGATGAAGATAGAAAATACTTGAAAGTATCTCGAGCCCTGGTTTTAGGCCCTGGTTTCTTAAGGTGAACGTACTTGGAAGCCCTGGTATTCGATTTTGCAAGTACGACCCATGTCTACGGGCTACGCGCGAGGCGAACGGGAGTTGAGTGGGGGATATAAGCAAGAGAAATCAGTGCGCGCGCACATTTTCTTTCTCTCTTCCTCTCATAGCCAAATACGTTTGAAGTTTCACTTCAGTCGTGTGGTCATAAGCACACTCGTTTTTTTTTTTTTCAATTAAAGGAAGTTTTTAACGTACTTACCAATTTAACGTAATTAGTCGTCGTTACGCTGTTGCCATGGTCAGTGGTGATTAGCCTTGATTTGTGCGGTTTTTTAATCTTAAACTTGTCCAAGGGGATCAAAATGGACATCACATACTTAGTCATCGCTTTACTAATCTAAATGATGGTGTATATTTATTTACTACCGTTACTTTTGCGGAAGTACGAATATGTTATTACGAAAGTATGTAGTCATTTTAAATACTTGTAGTTGTATCCTGATACTAGTATTCAGATCGGAATGGACCAGCCTACTTCTTATTTTGAACATTGTGGTGACTCATCGGTGACCAGAAATTCACAAAAATTTCGTGATATGTTTTACTAATGAGTGATTAATAGTGTACTAATGAATGAATAAATATTTATACCAGCAAGCATGAACATTTAAATCGGAATGCTCTTTATCATGGAGCATTCCAAAATGTTGGTGAAAATCTATTCCTTTTGGGAACTAATATCGAAAACTAGGCAGTTCTCACTAACTTACTCATTGCTTCAGGGAATTTTGGGTGTCGATACAAGTTCTATATTTCAACCTACATCTGGCGAGTTGTTAGTCAAACACAACAAGCACTTACTGACGACACACATCTGCCAATTGTGACCAGCCCAGTGATAACAGTTCCCTGTAATTATGTGAGTCAAGTTCGTGATAAGCACAAGATAAGAACTCTTCAATTTAATGTCCTCTTATTCAACGAAACCATTTTCCTGCCAATTCACTTTGATGATTCGCTAGGAAGGCCGCGAAATTCAAATTTTCTTACGTTTTTGCTATTTGCAGGTCAGTGTCAGGGAGTAGGTATGTTGATCTAAATATGGTTCGCGAGCGTAACAAGTATGTATTTACAGAATTATATAATTAAAATCATCAATTCAAACCTCTAAGTTCATATAGTCCATATAATCCTATTGATTTATATTTCACGAAATAGCCATTCAATAGGATTATATGAACTTAAAGGTGAACGCTCGCGAATCATAGTATTAGTAATCTGTGGTATGATACTGACCTGCAAATTGTGGTGATATAGAAACTCATTGGAGTTTCTATGGTTTAAAAATAAAACTGTTAATTTGACATAGTCATTTTCTGTCAATACGACTGAAATCTTTTCGTTGTATTTTGCTGAATAAAACCATTTATTCTAAAGGTTTTATCTTATTTATCAATTTATTCAGCAAAATGTTCTAAAATGGAGAGATTCTTACGTCCCGAAAAACTAGACATTGATCCGTCTGACAGCTCCGCCTCGAAGGACTGGGAGCACTGGAAGAGGACATTCGAAAGTTTTTTATCACATTGCGAAAAGGATACGAAAGATAGTAAAGTTACACTAGACTTACTCATAAATCATGTATCCGCTCGAATTTACTCATTTATTAGTGAGTGCACCACTTATGATATAGCTATTAACACACTCAATAAAATTTTTATCAAACAAAAAAATATAATTTACGCCAGACATATGCTGGCAACAAGAAAACAAGAGAGTGAAGAAAATATTGATGCATATATTCAGGTACTAAAGTTAATGGCGAAAGACTGCAAATTTGAAAAAGTGGATGCCGAAACGAATAAACAAGATAGTATAAGAGATGCATTTATTTCTGGCATGAAGTCAAACAAAATAAGACAACGATTACTTGAAAATCTGTCATTAACACTTGATCAAGCCTACAATCTGGCGTTGTCGTTGGAAATGGCCGAATTGAGCTCACAGAACTACAATACTTCAAATTTAAGTGCTGTTCAAAGTTTAAAAGAAGACAGGGAACCTATAGCAGCAGCGTTTACTAAGCGAAAGTGTTTCTTCTGTGGAGGGCGTGTGCATCCTAGAAAGGATTGTCCAGCTGTCGATGTCAACTGCCAGATTTGTGATAAGAAGGGACACTATGCTAATGTATGTCGAAGCAAGAAACTTAATACTGTTGCTGTTCTAGATAAGCAAGATACAAATATTAACAGTTCTGCATGTATTGTAGCAGCATCACCAGATTCTCTGAAGAAAGCAACTGTAACAGCCTACATCCAGGGAATTCGTGCCCAAGCATTAATTGATACGGGTAGTTCTATCAGCTTTATGAATGAAGCCTTCTTTAAATTGTGTCGATTAAAGAAGGGACCTTGTAACCAAACGATTTCAATGGCTTCAACTACACTGACGTCTCAAGTAGAGGGACAAGCCTGCGTCTCGGCTAAAATTGGAGATCATAATTATGAAGGTCTGAATTTGCTTATTGTAAAAAACCTGTGCGCTGATCTTATTATTGGTCATGACATACTAGAGAAGCATTTTTCACTAGAGTTCTCTTTTGGAGGATCAAAAGATCCAATTAAGGTATGCAGTGTTGCTGCGGCTTCTGTACCTGCTGTGCCTTTGTTTTCGAATGTTTCTCCCGAATGCAAGCCTGTCGCCATAAAATCTCGAAGATACAGTGAGGATGTTAAAAAGTTTATTGGAGATGAAATAAGAAAACTTTTGGCTGAGGGAATTATTGAAGAAAGTATGTCACCCTGGAGAGCTCAAGTCCTCATTTCACAGAATACTAATCATAAGAAACGACTCGTTATCGATTATTCTCGAACAATAAATAGATACACTCATTTAGATGCATACCCACTTCCAAACATAGAAGAAATGGTGTCACAGATTTCAAAATACCGCGTGTTTAGCGCTATAGACTTACAAAGTGCATATCATCAAGTCCCGATTCTGCCAAAGGAGCGTCACTTTACTGCTTTTGAAGCACTTGGAAATCTTTACCAATTTCGGCGTATTCCATTTGGTGTCACTAACGGGGTGTCAAGTTTCCAAAGAACTATAGACTGGGTTATTCGCAAAGAAGAGCTTAAAGGAACGTACGCGTATTTAGATGATATCACGGTGTGTGGAATAAATCAGGAGGAACATGATGAAAACCTTAAGAGATTTTTAGCAGCAGCTCAAAAATATGGCTTAACTCTCAATAAAGAAAAGAGTAAGTTTTCCAAAAAATCTATTAATATTCTGGGATACAATATAGAGAACCAGGTTATTAAGCCGGATGAGGAACGCTTAAGGCCACTATTGAGTTTGCCACCACCAAGCGATGTGCCATCACTGAGAAGAACAATAGGAATGTTTGCACATTATAGCAAATGGATTCCTAATTTCTCAGAAAGAGTTCATGCTCTCGCTCATACACAAATATTTCCGCTAAAAAATGAATTAGTTCAAAGTTTCGAAAGACTAAAATCTGATATTGCAAAGTCAGCTGTTCACGCTATCGATCACAACGCACCATTCACTGTGGAAACAGATGCATCCAATCATTCCATCGCAGCAACTTTGTCACAATGTAATCGACCGGTTGCATTTTTTTCCAGAATGCTAAATAATAGCGAACTTAATCACTCAGCTATAGAGAAAGAAGCTTATGCTATAGTGGAATCGCTAAGGAAATGGCGTCATTTCCTCATTGGCAAACCATTTCGTCTCATTACTGACCAGCGATCTGTATCATTCATGTTTGATAATAAACTGACGAGCAAAATAAAGAATGAGAAAATACAGCGATGGCGCTTGGACTTAGCACCTTTCAAGTACGACATAGTGTACCGTCCCGGAAAGCAGAATGATGTGGCTGACGCACTTTCCCGAGTTTGTGCTTCGGTACCGGTACGAACTGAAAAACTAATTTCATTGCATGAAGCTTTGTGTCACCCAGGAAGAATCACTGGATAAAGTCCAAAAATTTGCCTTATTCTACTGAAGAAATTAGGAATATGACTAATTCCTGTCGGATATGTTCCGAAATAAAACCGAGATTCTACAGATCTGACCTATCAGATCCAATCTTAATAAAAGCAACTTCACCTATGGAGAGATTAAGCATTGATTTCAAAGGTCCTGTACCATCTAATACAAAAAATAAATATATATTGACTGTAATCGATGAATATTCACGTTTCCCGTTTGCGTTCCCGTGCACCGATATGAGTTCTGCAACGGTTATAAAACATTTGAATGAGATATTTATGTTATTTGGCATGCCATCTTACCTTCATTCGGATCGAGGAACTTCATTCGCATCGGCAGAAGTAAAGAATTTCTTGAATTCACGTGGCATTGCTTCTAGTAGAACCACTCCGTACAATCCAAGAGGAAATGGCCAAGTAGAACGTTTTAATGGGACTCTATGGAAATCAATACAATTGGCTCTACGTTCACGCAATCTAGCAATAGAAAATTGGGAACAAGTTCTTCCTCAAGCTTTACATTCGATACGGTCTTTGCTGTGTACAGCTACTCATTGTACGCCTCATGAACGGATGTTTACGCACACTAGACGTTCATCGAATGGAGTCTCTATCCCTACTTGGCTGACAGAATCAGAACATGTGCTAATGCGAAAATTTAACCGTAATAATAAATATCAACCAGTCGTTGAGGAGGTGACGTTACTTCATGTAAATCCGGATTATTCCTATGTGCGTCTTGCAGATGGTCGAGAATCAACTATCTCTAATCGACATTTAGCACCATTAGGACAAGATAGTGAGATAATCCAGGAAACGCCTGAAGTACTTAATGAGACCCAAGAATCAGTCGAGACTAATGAAGACTGCTTCTATGATTCTCGAAGTATGAACGAAGAAGAGGAACTGCAACAGTTGACAGATCACCCAACAGTCGAAACCGATCACATGGCTACTGAAACTCCAGCTACTGTTCAACGAAGGTCCACTAGAAATCGAAGGCCCCCAGACCGCTATGGAGATTACGTTCTAAACTGAATCGTTCTCTTTTAAGCCTGGAAGAATGTGGTGATATAGAAACTCATTGGAGTTTCTATGGTTTAAAAATAAAACTGTTAATTTGACATAGTCATTTTCTGTCAATACGACTGAAATCTTTTCGTTGTATTTTGCTGAATAAAACCATTTATTCTAAAGGTTTTATCTTATTTATCAATAGGATTATATGAACTTAAAGGTGAACGCTCGCGAATCATAGTATTAGTAATCTGTGGTATGATACTGACCTGCAAATTGCAAAAAACCTAAGAAAAGGACATCATTCAAGTGTTAAAACGCTTGTGTCAAATAATACCAAACGATTATAAATCTGGTTTATTTAAAAAAAGAATATCATTAGGTATTATAAACACTGTTACAATAATGTTTATTCAGCTAGCAACATTTATGTAAAATTAAAATGCTTGTAAATAGATAAATAAAAGATTATTCCATTTTTAATTTCAGCTAGTAACATTTATGTACATTTGTATTTATTTTAGGCCAGTAAATTAATTGTAAATAGAAAAAGAAAAGATTATTCCATAATTGATTCGGCTGACAGCATTTTTCGTTCATTGCTTATGGTAAACAAAAAAAAAAAAACAATAGACGGAGTTGTTTTCATGAAGTAAGCGGGTTCGCGCCCTTTTATGAAAAAATGTAAAAACTATTGCTGTGTTATTTTTGAGTTAAGTAGATGTGTTGTGAAATGTACTGTAGTTGCAGTGAAATAAACTAATTATCCGTAATACGTGGACTTATTTTAATAAGTGATCTAACAAATCCGAAGCGGGATCACTACGCGCCGTTCTCGGTCAGATACAAAGGTTTGATTGTTATTACTTTTTTTTTTTTTTTCGCGGTTACTGAATAAACTCAATGGGATGTGATAGACTATTACGATCAAGAACGCGACGTACATCGCGTTCGCATAGTAGTTCGGTGTTTCCTGTGCAATCACGAATGAAATCCCGAGGTCGACACCAAAGAAGACCTAGCCGGACATGTGTTGCAAAATGGCAAACACGTTCTGGGTCACGCAAGTCTCGTTCTCGCATTCGACGCAAGGATCGACGGCATCGTGGTACGTCACGTAAACATACTTCGCGATTGCAATCTCCTCGAAGTCTCACGCAGTCCGAATAATTCGATGCGAAGCTGCTCTCGAGGAGAGGAGTTTAGAAAAACCGACGTTACAGACATAAAACATTGCACCGCTCGCGAGAAATAACCGTTGTGTCTCAGTGTGCTGATACTGATGCACGTTTAACTGGTGAATCGCGTTGTGTGAAGGGTCATTCTTCGACGAAGGGTCGTCGCAGCATAAGGCCTGTACGACAACCTTATACGCCGACGACTAAAGTCACTGAAGTATGAACATCGTGCACACCGAAGAACAGCAGTTCTCAGAATATTAGCGTTGATTTTGTAGAGACCCTTAATAAAATATTACAAGCTATAGCAACCGTAAATCCCCATAAGGAGAAAAATAAATATACATCTATTAATGTACTGCACGAATTTGTCCCCAAAGTTAAAAATCAAACAATTCTAACTTGGCTCAACAAAGTTAACGAATGTGCTGATATTTAGGTACGGTTGGGATAGTAAACAAAATGCTCATTAGGCTCTTCCAAAACTTGTGAATACTGCTAAACGTTGGTTTGAGGGCCAGTCCTCTGTTATGCACTCGTAGGACCTGTGGCAGGAAAAACTTAAGGCAGGTTTTCCTACCACTGAAAATTATGCTTATTTGTTAACTGAAAAGTTTAACTTAAAAGCTAAATTTGGAGACGATTTAGAGGAATATTATTATGAAAAGTTGGTTGCTTTGAATCGTTGTCATATAGCAGGAAAAGACTGATTGATTGACTGCATTGTGTATGGGATAGAGGATAGGGCGGTCCGCTATACGGCGCAGAGGCTGTAGGGTTTGATAATGTTGATAAGTTGTTGGGGTTTTTAAGAAATGTAAAGCATGAACGTATTGAACGAAATGCTGACAAGAAAATAGTGAAAACTGTATCAGATTTATCGCGACGTGAATGCAAAGACGATCTTAGTAGGGTTGTAAAATGTTTCAACTGTCACGAAGTCGGACACATGGTTGCTAACTGTCAAACCCAAATCCCAGTAATTAAATGTCAAAATGCATGGGAGTAGGTCATGATGATTCTAACTGTACAAGAGAGATTAGAAAAGATAGGACTGGGTTTAAAACTTTGTCTAAATGAAAACAAACAAATAAACACTGATCAAAATTTAAAAAATTGATAAAGAGCTTACAAACAGTACATTTGTTGATTTAAATATTGGTCCCATAAATCATAGTCAAAAAGAAAACTTAAAACAACTAATTTGATGAATTTCGTAATTGTTTTGCGACGAATATGTCGGAATTCGGTCACACTATCGTAAGAGCTATGGATATTCTATTAAACGATAATAATGACACAGACACACACTTAGTTACACAGAACGCCACGAGGTGAGACTCAAAATGTAAGTAGATAATAAGAAAGAAACTGTTACCATAGTTATCAGGTCCATGTTACAAAAGTATTTAACAATAACAATAGGTTGTTGATATTCTGTTAACTACCTAAGAAAAGTTCGAACCTTTACAAAGGGGTATACCTAGACCTACGCAGTGGATAAAATTTATCGGTTGTACAGTCAGCAACCGCAAATTGTACTTTGGCCTAGTTAAAAATACTGCAAATATAGTTAAATAATAAAATGTACTTGTAGTATCGTCACGTACGCAAGTACGTCAGTCTTCGGTTTTATATCGAGCTCGCGCAACTTCTATAACATTTTCTATTAGTTTTATAATACATTATTTTAGTGCAGTTTCTCATAAATATTTCTCGAACATTAACATTTATTTTATTAACATTCAACATTATTTATGTAAGGCTTACCCTTACATCTGTGGTTGTGTTTTGGAACAGATCAGATTGACGAATCATCAAAAAAATAAAATGTGCGAAAGTGAACAGTTAAAAGAAATGGAGGCAGATGGTAGTAAGTCTGATGGTGTATATTAAAATATATTGTAAATTAATAAACAGCCAGCGCAAAATGCGTTGAGGAGGCGTGCGTAAGGTCTGTTGTACATTTTTAAGTTATAGTTTATGTATTGGGTAGTTTTGTATAGGTACATAACTAATATTGTATTGTGTGTATACGTATAGTTAGTTTTAATCATGATCTGGCAGTTTGAGTAATTTACGCGGCCTACCCAAATGTCTTTTGTTTGTTATTGTTCGTCGAATCGTTGAGCTTCTCAAGTTCTAAGTTGAGATGCACGATTTTTGGCAAATGCGTGCACTGACTGGACATGGTCCGCTCAATCTGTGTGGTTCTTTCCTCAAAAGACCGTTTCGGACACCAATCTGCATGGTCTTCGCATGATCTGACCAAGATTTGGTCTGGACTTTGATGGAGGCTGTGACCTCTGAGTTTGTTTCGGCCTTTCTTCTCAGAGTAGTCAGATACTCAGATAGGAAACGCCGACCTCAACTAACTTTAAAAAAAAAATATGATTGACTGTAAAAGTGTTTGTACAAACCTACTTACAGAAAATAAATCATTTATCATTTATTGCATAGAATAGGCAATGCGCAAGATGTGCAATGCAATGCGCAAGGTGCGCGACGTATAATAACTAGTATACACGAGGTATGCGATGCAACGCGCAAGGTGCGCAATGCATAATTAATAGGATGCACAAGGTGTGTGATGCAATGCGCAAGGTGCGCGACGCATAATTAATAGGATGCACAAGGTGTGCGATGCAATGCGCAAGGTGCGCGACGCATAATTAATAAGATGCACAAGGTGTGCGATGCAATGCGCAAGGTGCGCGACGCATAATTAATAGGATGCACAAGGTGTGCGATGCAACGCGCAAGGTGCGCAATGCATAAATAATAGGATGCACAAGGTGTGCGATGCAATGCGCAAGGTGCGCGACGCATAATTAATAGGATGCACAAGGTGTGCGATGCAATGCGCAAGGTGCGCGACGCATAATTAATAGGATGCACAAGGTGTGCGATGCAATGCGCAAGGTGCGCGGCGCATAATTAATAGGATGCACAAGGTGTGCGATGCAATGCGCAAGGTGCGCGATGCATAATTAATAGGATGCACAAGGTGTGCGATGCAAAACGCGCGTGGTGCGCGATGCGGAGTGCGCAAGGTGCGCGATGCGGAGCGCGCAGGGTGCGCGATGCGAGGCGCGCAGGGCGCGCGATGCGGAGCGCGTATGGTGCACGATGCGGAGGGCGCATAGTGCGCGATGCGGAGGGCACAAAATGCGCGATGCAAAGCGCGCAGGGTGCGTGATGCAGAGCGCGCATGACGCGTGATGCAGAGCGCACATGGTGCGCGATGCGGAGCGCGCATGGTGCGCGATGCGGAGCACCCAATGTGCACGATGCGAGGTGCGCAATGTGCGCGATGCGGAGCGCACATGGTACGTAATGCGGAGCGCCCAATGTACGCGATGCGGTGCGCGCATGATGCGAAATGCGAGGTGCGCATGGTGCACGATGCGGAGCGCGCAACGTGCGCGATGCGGAGCGCGCAACGTTCGCGATGCGGAGCGCGCAACGTGCGCGATGATGAGCGCGCAACGTGCGCGATGATGAGCGCGCAACGTGCGCGATGCGAAGCGCGCAACGTGCGCGATGCGGAGCGCGCAACGTGCGCGATGCGGAGCGCGCAACGTGCGCGATGATGAGCGCGAAACGTGCGCGATGATGAGCGCGCAACGTGCGCGATGATGAGCGCGCAACGTGCGCGATGCGGCGCGCAACGTGCGCGATGCGGAGCGCGCAACGTGCGCGATGATGAGCGCGCAACGTGCGCGATGCGGAGCGCGCAACGTGCGCGATGCGGAGCGCGCAACGTGCGCGATGCGGAGCGCGCAATCTGTGCGATGCTGAGCTCGCAACGTGCGCGATGATGAGCGCGCAACGTGCGCGATGCGGAGCGCGCAACGTGCGCGATGCGGAGCGCGCAATGTGTGCGATGCTGAGCTCGCAACGTGCGCGATTCGGAGCGCGCAACGTGCGCGATGCGGAGCGCGCAACGTGCGCGATGCGGAGCGCGCAACGTGCGCGATGATGAGCGCGCAACGTGCGCGATGCGGAGCGCGCAACGTGCGCGATGCGGAGCGCGCAATTTGTGCGATGCTGAGCTTGCAACGTGCGCGATGATGAGCGCGCAACGTGCGCGATGATGAGCGCGCAACGTGCGCGATTCGGAGCGCGCAATGTGTGCGATGCTGAGCTCGCAACGTGCGCGATGATAAGTGCGCAACGTGCGCGATGCGGAGCGCGCAATGTGTGCGATGCGGAGCGCGCAACGTGCGCGATGCGGAGCGCGCAACGTGCGCGATGCGGAGCGCGCAACGTGCGCGATGCGGAGCGCGCAACGTGCGCGATGCGGAGCGCGCAACGTGCGCGATGCGGAGCGCGCAACGTGCGCGATGCGGAGCGCGCAACGTGCGCGATGCGGAGCGCGCAATGTGTGCGATGCTGAGCTCGCAACGTGTGCGATGCTGAGCTCGCAACGTGCGCGACGATGAGCGCGCAACGTGCGCGATGCGGAGCGCGCAACGTGCGCGATGCGGAGCGCGCAATGTGTGCGATGCTGAGCTCGCAATGTGTGCGATGCTGAGCTCGCAACGTGCGCGATGATGAGCGCGCAACGTGCGCGATGCGGAGCGCGCAATGTGTGCGATGCTGAGCTCGCAATGTGTGCGATGCTGAGCTCGCAACGTGCGCGATGATGAGCGCGCAACGTGCGCGATGCGGAGCGCGCAATGTGTGCGATGCTGAGCTCGCAATGTGTGCGATGCTGAGCTCGCAACGTGCGCGATGCGGAGCGCGCAATGTGTGCGATGCTGAGCTTGCAACGTGCGCGATGCGGAGCGCGCAACGTGTGCGCATAATTAGTGCAATGGGCAAAGTGATGTGTTGTGCGTGCACGGTATTCAATGTGTTGTGTAAAACGTGTTTATTGTGATTTGATAGATAATTTACTATAGGTACATTATTTTTTTTTGTCTCTTTGTTAATTTTATTTATTATACACGAGGACGTGTATGGTTATCAGGATGGACGAGTTGTTAAAACGCTTGTGTCAAATAATACCAAACGATTATAAATCTGGTTTATTTAAAAAAAGAATATCATTAGGTATTATAAACACTGTTACAATAATGTTTATTCAGCTAGCAACATTTATGTAAAATTAAAATGCTTGTAAATAGATAAATAAAAGATTATTCCATTTTTAATTTCAGCTAGTAACATTTATGTACATTTGTATTTATTTTAGGCCAGTAAATTAATTGTAAATAGAAAAAGAAAAGATTATTCCATAATTGATTCGGCTGACAGCATTTTTCGTTCATTGCTTATGGTAAACAAAAAAAAAAAAACAATAGACGGAGTTGTTTTCATGAAGTAAGCGGGTTCGCGCCCTTTTATGAAAAAATGTAAAAACTATTGCTGTGTTATTTTTGAGTTAAGTAGATGTGTTGTGAAATGTACTGTAGTTGCAGTGAAATAAACTAATTATCCGTAATACGTGGACTTATTTTAATAAGTGATCTAACACAAGTGTCGAACATTATATAACCAAAAATTAAAGTACAGCTACTCGTAAGTACCTAGTGGTAAGTAACAAATGTTTTAACCATACCTAACATTAAAAAATACCAAATTGTAATTGAATTTAACATCCTGAATGTGTTTAAACTATAAACTTATGATTTTTGGCAGACTTTCGTTGTAATAGTAAAACAATGCTCAAGAGGTCATTTCCCATAAGACAGCAGTATTTTTTTTGGCTGGTATGAGTACGAAATGAATGATGTCCTTTGAGCTTCGCGGGCTTCCCCTTTAATGTTGTAGGTTGAAAATTTTTGTGAGGCTTTGTTTTAACTATGTTTGGTACTGTCAGAGATCAGTTTAGAAATCGGAGTCATATAAAGCAGTTGCTGTGTGTCTTTAGAGCCTGAAAACGGTAGTAGCAATTAGGGTCGAAGTCGGCTCCAAAATGTTTGGTAAAATTGGGATCACTTTGATAAGACCTCACTATTTTAAAGCATCTAGTCATACGATCATTTTCATTACATAGATATATTATGTCTGCTACGATATCCCTGACCGGCGAAAAATTTTTAGCCGATCAATTCTGGGTGTCCGTGCTACTTCAGCGAAAACACAAGAATATTAATTTACCTACTAACATTCTTATTAATAAACTTATTATATCAGATGAATAGTTATACACTGATTTCTCTCTTTCAGTCGTCAGTAATTTGACTTTCGAAAGAAGAAGACAAAACGTTGTGTAACTATACAGACGCTATGACGTTTATTAGTAAGGGGGTAAGTAATAATATAATAAATAAAATTTATTCAATAATATATGGACTAGTTTTCTTAAATCTATGTCAAGTTTACCATGGTTTGTGCCTGAATTAGGTAATCCTGTATTTCAGGCGATTGGAGGTAACATTAATTGATTAAATAATCACTAAATAATTATTAAAACTAATTAAATAATCACATACTTATCATATTTATCTTACTGGTACTTACATTACATATGTAAAAAGGTGTATAAAATTATATAATGCAAACAAATGTTAACAAACAACTGACGAACTGTAAGTACTTTACAAGATTTATAAAGGATGTTAGTGGGGACAAGAAAAGGGCGGCAAGTAGCCACCTTGAGAATAGCTCTTTGAGCTCTTTCAATGGGCAACAACAAAGTTTTACTCGCCCCACCCCATGAAGTAATACAGTAAGTCAAAATTGACTGACAAAGAGCAAAGCATACTTGCCTAATTATTTTTGGATCTGCCATAAATCGTATCTTTTTGAATACGTATATCAGCTTACGAATTCGAGTATGTACCTACTAACTAATAATTTCAAACAGTGCCTATTTCGCACATTGTTCTTATAGTAGCCTACAGCGATCACCGCGATTGCCTGTCATATCTGGTCTGAGATTCGTAATAGGAAACAAACTCTCGGGGCTATAATTTTAACGAGACAACTCTCAAATGTAATTTATTTTGTGTTGTAGTAGGTCCATCTAGATTTACATGTCTTCTTTTTTTTTAAAGAGAAAGCGAAAATTATGCAAGCGCTTTTTAAACTTTTAATCGAGTGACCTTTATAAAGTACTTTGTAGAATTAAAATTACGTAATAAAAGTACAGGTTTAAACGAAAGCTGAGCACTGTATGTAAAGTTAATGTCAAAAAGTGATTTTGAGATGCATATCTTATGTGATCGCATCTATGTGCTATTAAAAACGATATTTTAAGTAGGTATTATGTGACAGTCTGTGCAACATTGCTCACTATAAATTAAAAGGTGTATGGTCAACACTAACTGAAGATTTCTTGCTGAAACAGAATTATAGTTATAAATGTAGTCCTAACAAAATGAAAAATATGCAAGAATGAAAAGAATAATTAAAAAAATTAATCTAGGTATTTAGGAAACAATAGAAATACTTTTCCAAAAATATTCCGCTGAGGAAAGAATGACACATATCCACATATTTAATGTAAACTATGTAAAGGGAACTAAGTCTGCCCTCAAGTTCCTGTATGTCAGACTGTAAGCGCTGTGTATCAATTTCGAAGATTTTTTTGCTGTCTTCTAATTTGATTTGATATTGTTTAATTTATTCATTAGATCAACACATTCTTTCCTCAGCGGAATATTTTTGGAAAAGTATTTTTATTGTTTCCTAAATACCTAGATTAAATTTTTTAATTATTCTTTTCATTCTTGCATATTTTTTCATTTTGTTAGGACTAAATTTATAACTATAATTCTGTTTCAGCAAGAAATCTTCAGTTAGTGTTGACCATACACCTTTTAATTTATATGAGCAATATTGCACAGACTGTCACATAATACCTACTATACATATCGTTTGTTAATAATAAGAATATGTTCTTTAATTTGGTTCTGAGAACCCACGTTCTCAGAACCAAATTAAAGAACATATTCTTGCTGCTAATGAGTTAGTTATGTGTCAGTGTACTTGTCAATCAGTTCCACACCCTGTCGCTGTCCAGCCTGAGGCAACGGAGGACCCGTCTCAGACTGAGAGTTTGTCTCAAGAGTGTATCCTTAACCAGGATGTATGTAGTGTTCTTTTTTATTAATTTTTTAGTTGTTGAATATTTAAATTTAATTAGTCACAATTGTATGTTGGGTTTTTTTTTAGCTGTTTGGAATTTAATATATTTTATAAGTAATTAAGTATAATTGCATGAGTTGAATCTATGGACTATCTCTCTCTCTTAATTTTTTTTTATAGTACAAGATCTGTCTCAATTGGTACAGCTTGAGATTGGTGGTTGTCCATCGAGTTGTTCATCTATGAAGTTCATCATCATCCAAAGCCTCAACTTCACTCACTGCTGAGAATAGGCCTCTGTTTCCAAATGCCACTCCACTATGGAGTTACTACATGTTAAACATGGTGGTCTAACCATCTCGAACGTAATTGCACATATTAAATTCAAGCCTAAGCTATTCTGTGTCTAAGCGTTTATCTATACTAATATTATGAACAGGTAAAATTTGTTTGTTTGTCTGTATGTAGGAGGTAATCTCCGGGACTGCCAGTCGGATTTGAAAAGTTCTTTTTGCGTTTGATAGCGCAATTCTTGAGGAAGGCTTATAGGCTATATAACATCACGCTAAGACCCTAAGGATTCGAGCAAAGAGAAACAGTCAGTAAGAACGCTAAGCGAAGACGAAGTACTAGCGCGAGCAGGCGATGCGATGCGATGCGATGCTACGAGGACACCAAATTTCACGCAGACGAAGTTGCGGGCAGAAGCTAGTTCCATATAATTTCGCGTTGTTTGTCTGCGTAGGAGTTTTTGCTCTCACTTGTCCACTAGCTACGGACCGACTTTCATCCTGGCCAATTAAGGGCCCCTGTTATAACTAGATTTTATACTAGTCATTAAACCGAGGCACATAAACGTTTTGTTTTATGTTTATGGGAAGTATATACCTGCTTATATTTTAATGAACTTGTTATTCTTACCGTGGTTATTATCTTCATATATAGAAACATGAATTTTTGAAAGTAGCTTTAAATCGTTAGGTATAAAATGTGTAATGACGAGCCCTGAAAGTCAGTTTCTATTTCATATAGTTTTTGTAATTATGTTTCTAAACTTTATGGACTGTCACGTAATTTATTTCATGGTAGAGTCAACTAGAAAACTTTAGACTTATGAATGTTCTTGGCAATGGAGACCAGCCAGGCAGTTTTTACTTTATGTTTTAAATTTTATCACCCCAGCGGGGCAATTGCGTAACACTTTATCAATCGGAATCGGTTTCATTTTGACAGTTTAACAATACTTATTGCGTTATTTACGCGTTGAGCAGACAAATTTTTCGAACTTATGAAGCAATGGATTAGCAATATTGGCTTCGAAATGATTCTGATTCCGATTGATAGTGTGTTACGCAATTAGGGTGCTGCTCTCAAAATGGTGAAAGAAAACATCGTGAGGAAACCGGCATGTCCTAGAACCAAAAATTCCAAGACATGTGACTTCTACCAACCCGCTCTGGGTCCGCGTGGTGGATTACAGCCCACTTCCTCTCACAGAGAGGAGGCCTGTGTCCCAGCAGTGGGAACATAATACGCTGATTATGCTTGGCAGTGGAATGCACTTATTGTCATATTGCGGACCTACCTGAACAATACATGGAATTTTTTCTGCTTTAAAACGTAAGGTTCTGTCGGGAAACGCCCGAAAATTAGACGTTTTTCTGAGCATCTTTCGGAGTAGTTAATGGCATAAAAAAAAAAAAAAAAAAATATACGCGTCGAATTGAGAACCTCCTCCGTTTTTTCGACGGTTAAAAAGCAGGATGGTTTTGTAAATTATAGTCCATATGGAACTAGATGGCCGCGCCTTAGGTATGCGAGCGGTGGGACGGAGGGGCGGGCGCGCATTACGCAGTACGTGCGTTGCGAAACGCGGCCTCACCCCTATCCGCATCTCAGAGGCCACCTAGTTCCGCGCGGACTATAACAAGTGTGTTTTTCAGTCCATCCAAACTAATATTATAAATGCGAAAGTAACTCTGTCTGTCTGTCTTTTCTTCACGCCTAAACTACTGAACCGATTTGTGTGAAATTTGGTACAGAGATAGCTTGAGTCCCGGGAAAGGACATAGGATACTTTTAATCCCAATATTCCCACGGGATCGAGACTTATGCGGGTGAAACCGCGGGGCGCAGCTAGTTAAAAATATATATTGCTTTTAATAAGGGTAATGGTGCATAGAGAGAATAGTTCACAGTCTAAGTTCTTAATTAGTTTTTATATCGAGAGCTAACAGTGCGCCCGCGCCGGTAGACCGTGCTAATCAGTACAGAGTACAACGAATGCCGCAGGTACAGGCGAACACAAAATGCTTATTATTCCGATGATGTAAAATATACATTTTTGGAATCAAGTTCTAATATATTTAATGAGGCATTTGTGGCATGGCATCAAAAGTTTCAAAATCTTGTGCTTTTCAACAAAAAAATCTTATACACTGTGATTTTTCTTCTGAAAACGTACTCTGCTGCATACACTCATGAAGTTGTAAAAATATGTACATTGTTTGCTACGAAAATATTAGTGTATTTTTACTTTAAAGCAAATCTACCCATCTTAACTAAACTAAAATAAAGAAATGAGATATACTGATTGTGTTCACTGCTGCGCTGTACGTAGTCTGTGGCGAAGCACGCGCGCATCCTGCATGTTTGGTAAATATCAAGTGAACTCAGTGACCCTCGCGCCTAGCGGCATACACGTGTATGCGCTTGCGCACAGTTCCTGTTGCTACCTATTTGTTTACATGCAGATTTGCAGAATAACTGGCACTTAACGATTTTTGTTGTAACGAGTAGATGTGTGAAAATAACTGTGTTTTAAATCAACCTGTTATATTCATACTATGAATATGCGAATTTTGTGCAGAATATTATTCTATTCTATTGATTAGAATTCTCTTCTAACATAGCTTAACTTAGCTTGGCTTCTATAGGTAATAGCAGCATTTCGATGTTAGGTTTTTGTATAAAAACATGTCAAATTATAGGTACTATACCGGTCTGTACCTAACTGTCCCACTACGAAGAAAAGGCTTCTACCCATCTGTATAAAAACCACGCTTGGTTAGTATACACCTTTTTTCTATTCTTGATGACGTTATATATTATGCCTTTGTTTTGATTATAAAACCCCAATATCGTAGGTGTATCTCAACATCAATAAATGTTTGATATATCTACAATACTAATGTATATTGATACGTCTTGTACAATATTATTAGAAATGGTATTGCAATAAAGGTGTTTGTAGATTATGTAATCTGAGTGATGTTTTTCACTAAAGAGAATCAACATGGAAACAAAAAAAAAAAGAATTGAAGTTCCTAATTCAAATAAAATGAAGAAACGAAATTCAAGTTAGAATCCTGGCCACTTACATAACTTGAACCGTTGGAAACTCATTACTGTTCGTATGAAAGTCTTACATGAATATAATAACCGTGATCGGTCTTAAGATATTTGTATCTTGTTCTCACAGACTCTTCAATGAGAAATATCTTGCACTTTCTATCAGTTATGTGCTTTTACTTTTTGCTATTAATTTGTAAGTAAGCTTAGAAACGTACCTATTACAACAAAGTTGACGTGTACTCACTAAGTATGTAGTAAAACTCCCTAGAAGTTTGTAGTAAACATAGAATGATATTCGTGTCTATTGACTAGTGGATCACGTAACTGTGTGAGATTGACAGCATTATCCGCTCATTAACCATTTGATCTCTTCGTTCTGGAATGCAATTATTAAGCTTTTAAACTAAAACATTTGCAACAATGGATATCATCGATTAAGTTCGATTGGAAAGACGTCTTCAAGGAAACATGTAATAATCGAGTATTCAGTATTTAATAGCTGAAGTAACATGATCGTTAGTACAAAGGAGCCATATACGGTAACATAGCCGCTGTGGTCCTCTGTAGGTGGTCTTATAGTAGCCGGGAGCTACCTGCACTAGTTATTATAAAATGATCCATTAATAGAGAAAGGAGTGCTGTCTAATTGAAGTAACATCGATTAATTATTTACCAATGCATCGTAAAATAAATTGTTATAAGTTTAATTAACTTCACTTTAGTTAGATACTTTCGAAGTGGACGGTTTCTTCTTTCTCAGATACGAAGTACTTGAACTGTAAGTAGACATATTGGATTTATCAGCTGATTACTATAGACAACTAGCAGCACCCCGCGGTTCGACCCGCATAAGTTTCGATCCCGTGGGAATAACGGGTTAAAAAATATCCTATGTGTTAATCCAGGGTGTCAGCTACCTCCATATCAAATTTTATCAAAATCGGTTGAAGAAGTAACAAACATACACACAATCACAAACTTTCACCTTTATAATAATTATGTATTAATGTGAAGTGTTATAGACCGAGTTCCAAACTTCGAGATACGAAGACGTACGAAGGTCTTCGATTTCGGAAAGCGTATTATGGAACTCAAATGTAGTTAGGCAAGACACCTTAGATACCTGACAAGGTGCAGTGATGACAGGTGGAGAAAGTGGCTATCAATTATCTAAGGTGTCTAGCCTAACTCCATTTGAGTTCCATTATACGCTTTCCGATATCGAAGACCTTCGTACGTCTTCGTGTCTCGACGTTTGGAACTCGTTCTATCACATTTCATTTTTGATTGCTGTGACAAAGTGGCGTCCAAGGACTGGAAGACGAGATGTCGGTCGTCCTGCAGGGAGATGGGTTGACCACATTGTTGCCATCGCGAGTAAAACCTGGATAAGGCTGGCAAGTAAGGGACACGATGTTTTCCCTTACGCCCTTGGTGCTCTATAAAGTATCTTGAAAATGATTAAATTGTTCTTAACTGCACGTGTTAATGTTTTGAGTCGGTATATTTGATGCAGAATTAAGCTGTTGACAACAATAATAAATTAGGTAAGTACCTACTTGAATACATTAGGGATATTACTAAATTGCTAAGAAGTTCGATGGCCTTTGAATGTTCTACAGTTAGCTTTGTACGTCACATAGGACTCATTTTTAACTCTATAGTTAATAATGTTAGTGATCTATTACCATCAATAATAATAAATTGCTGTTTACTGGTGTGAATGATTCACCTATAGCCAGTTTATTTTTTTATTGATTGGCCACAAACCTATCAATTATATCACACGTGCAAAATAATGGTGTTAGGTATGTGATTTTTTTACTTATTCACTTTGCGGGATGAGCTGGACTCCTTTAACAAGAACTGGTTCCTTGCATCTTTGAACAGATAGAAGTGAAAGAGAATGGGAGGCGTTTGCCTTACAGTGGGACATCACAGGTTAATAATAATAATTAACTTTCGGTATTTTTATTTAGGTAAGGATAGGTAGGTAGGGAGGGGCTTATAGCTAAGTGAGGGGCTTGTGGTTAAGTTATAAGAGCCGCACGGGTCAATCGATCAGGTTAAGCACCGCTTCCCGCGGTTAGTCCGTGGATGGGTGACCATCTTTACATACCAAGACCCCTCTGTGCCTCGGAAAGCACGTTAAGCCGTTAGTCCCGGCTGTCAATCTTGCATCCTTGGCAGTCCTTACAGTTCGTCAGAAGCAAGAAAATCCGACTACCAGTCTTACCTTACCCAGTAACTGGGTTATGGAGGTCAGATAAGCAGTCGCTCCATGTAAAACATTGGTATTCAGCTGCATCCGGTTAGAATGGAAGCCAACCCCAACATAGTTGGGAAAAAAAGGTTAGGCAGATGATGATAATAATTTTTATTTAGGTCCATTTTCACTGATCTGATTCTACCAAATACTATTACATTGTTATGGAAGAAGAGCAATGAATGACTAGGACAAGTACTTCAACCACACTTCAACGCATAGCTTCAATTACATCACATAACATCACGCCTGTAATTCCCGAAGGCTTAGGCAGAGGTGTACCTATAGTACACCCACATTTTGCCAGTTATATTTAAGTACCATGTAACTGGGGCGGGTCTATTGCCATCAAATGGGCACAAATCCAGACTCCAGGCTGCTGCTCACCATCCGATCAGGACCAGGCCCGTGCCGGACGGCGCGTACGTGTTCCACGCGCGTCTCGAAGAGATGTCACCACAAGGGAAGGGGCCCGTCAGGGCCGAAGCCTGCCGGATCAGCGGGATTGTCCGAAAGGGTTACCGCTACCTCGGAACATAAAAGGCTAAGGAAGGAACACGGGTGGGTTTTAGTCAGTAAGAGTCTCACACTCCCTTCCGCTCCACCCAGAGCGGGAGGAGTCATTTGATGATTTTACCACCCTCAAAAAAAAAGGCTGCTGAGAAATTCTATAATAATACTTTGCCTGACCTGGGAATTGAACACAGGTGTTGCACACCCCCACCCTATTTCAAATTAAACAAATATCAGTTTTATTTCAATGATAATTAAGTTGATTTCAGAGTGACTAGCACTATTGAAAAAGTCATAAAAATGTTTGAAGTTGTAGCGTAAACAGAATTTTTGGCAAATAAACCGCGAACGCAGATTAGTATTGTTAGTCGTAAACGTAACAGACTTCTTGGAATGTGGACTTATCAATTTTAGCATAAAATGCAGCTGTTTTTAATGTTTCCGCTAATTTAAAAATCTGTGGCGTTAATAACATCGTCGTTTCTTGGGACTCCCGTTAGTCTGCGATTGGACCTAGATCCGTAAAGTTATGGGGTCCATTAAATTAATTAATGCTCCTATTAGCCCCCAAGCCACCTGGCACTTAATTCGTGTTCGATATCAATACATAATTTATTTATAAACATTTATTTTACATAGAATAAGTTGTCATTGGGTTCCTAAAGGGATTATGTTCCGGAAAATATTATGTTTAATATTTATTTGAATTTTATTCGAAACTGATGTGATTTGTAGAAGTGTCAATTGGATGTCCATCATTTATAATTAGGGCATCCGTATACAGGCGCGACGCGACGGTGAGACGGCATTCTGGTAGAACAAATTCTACGAAGTTTTCATACAAATTGTTCAACTCATAGATATAAGAAAGTTTTTACATTTCTATGATTCTACTATTGTCGTGTCTCGCCTGTCTGCGGGACCCGTAAGTGCACGTATGCATAATCTTCCCAAAACTAATTACCATATTATTTCTAAGCAGATCTTCCTAATTGATTAATTTTCAATCAATTCAACGTCAACAAACATGATTAATTTCTAACTTGCTTAACAAAACTGTTATAAGACATTTTGTTTCTTATTAGGACATTGAATGCAGAGCCACGCACATAGAATATGTTTATGTGGCCGAACGTGGTCACAATTTTATTTTATTATTTATTGTTAATCAGATTAGTGTGGAGTTATAAAAAGTGGTTGTCATTCCTGCTATTATAATGGAGGACCACCCGGCTGCCTTGTGTCATTGTTTGTTTACGACTGGGTTCGAGAAATTAAGTAGTTGAAGGAATTCTATTAATTTTTTACTCTTACTTATTTTATTTTACTGGCTGTAGGTGAAGACTGCCAAACTGTTGCTGTATTAATAAGAAGAGTGAAAGAACTATGTCTCTACTTTGTCATAATTGCATATTATATATTTTTGTTATTTATTACGTTATATTTATATCAGTATGCATAATATTATATTTGAATGATTTTATTTTAGAAGTATGTATGTAAGTATATTCTCATATTTTATGTGTATATTTAAATAAGAGAATTGTTTTTGATTTTCTATACTTAGATATTTTGTTTCCCCTTCTACTCTCTTACACACGTTGTCTACAATCATCGCTTTTTATCTAATCTCCTACCGCAGGTATGCTGGAAGAGATTTCTTTAGAAATAAGTTCCACCTTATTTATAAGTATGTAATGTTCCTTTCTTCTTGTCTGTCTAGATGTGTGTACATAAATGGGTAAATAAATAACTACTAAACTAAACGTATTTCTGAATAAAATCTAAGGCCAGACTCGTCCGGATAAGGCATATTAAAAGCAAAAATATTAGTTGGTAAAATAGCGGATAAAATTATTGATTAAACACTTTAAAAATATTAATTAATTATCGCTTCAACCGGTTGAAAAAACTGGCTTCACTTTCTGTGGAGTCCGGAGGAATAAATTACTTAAATGTTGTGTCATTAATTACATGGTAAGCAATAAGTATCGACTTGATCCACAATATGAGAACCTGATTTTTAAAACTGTAATCACAGTCATTGGCTGCAACTTTCAAAGAAACTTAAAAATAATCTAAGTACAGATAGCGTTAGCGCCATCCACGAAGACGCGCCCCACTCTTCTTCCTAATCGCTTACAGTACAAATGTGCAACATTCCGCTAGTGTTTTAGTTTTGTCGATACACAGTAATTACTTATTAGTGGGTAATTAGTGTGTATCAAAAAACTAAAACACTAGCGGAATTAACTAGCGATATCCACTATCGATTACTAAGAAGAGTGGGGCGCGTCTTCGTGGATGGCACCTTTAAAAGTTTAATCCAAACGAATGACAATACATTTTAATTTTAACCTCCAAAATATAAACAAAACACCACCATTTTGACGTTTCCTTTTTTTTTTAAAAAATAGAACAGCAAAACAATGACACACAAGTTAATCCGTTAAGTGGTTCTCAGAGATGTTAGAAACAAAGAGTCTGATGTGGATTGAAATGTTGTTTGACCTATCAGACTGTCTGTCTGTCTAGCTGGTAGTCGACCGGGCACTATTCTACGAGAGCGATGACTTGGTGAAATTGATTGACTTCATTCAAAGGTGCAGAATGGGTTACTCAACATCGGGTTGTGGGAAAAGAGTTCACTTGTTTTTGTTTAAAAGTAAAGATATACAGGGTGAAATTAAATTCATGGGCATACTTTTAAAGGGTCATTGTACTCATCATTATGAACAACTTTTACTATGGGACTAAACATAAAATCGTGAAAAAAAATCAGCTGTTCCTTGCATTTATGTTCACATAACTCGTCAAAATGTAGGTTATGTAGGGAAGAGCTGATTTTTTTTCGCGATTTCAGGTTTGGTCCCATAGTAAAAGTTATTCATAATGATGAGTACAATGACCCCCTAGAGTTATGGGGTATAAAAAAAAACACATTGTATATCTATGTTCACATAACTAAGTAGTCAAAATGCAGGGAAGAGCTGATTTTTTTTTCGTGATTTCGGGTTTGGTCCCATAGCAAAAGTTGTTCATAATGATGATTACAATGACCCCTTAAAAGGATGCCCATGAATTCAATTTCACCCTGTAGGTTTAGGGCGGTTGATGACTATTGGCACAGTTATATTATATTTACTGTGCTATTGGTAATATTTCTTATATGTATACACATCAGATGGGTGGTAGGTACAGGTACTCCTTTATCGTTTCCTTAGGTACCGCTCAGTGCTCAGGGTTACGACTTAGGTACCACAACATGTAATAACACAGTCGTCATCTCAAATCTATGAAGTCTTCACTAGTACTTAGTGGCGAAAACCGCTGGGGGTGTGCGGTAGCGGCAGTAGCGGTTTTTACCGTAATTTCGGCCGAAGATAGGGGCAAACCCTATTCTTGTTACAATACGGACATATGATTAGTACGGGATCCGAACTAAGAATGAATGACAACACGATTTGATAGTTGTCCCTAAACCCGATATGTATTATCCCGTCCGAAAAATTTAATCTGACACTTGTTTGGACCGTATCAACTACTATCGGACTGGCCCGTATCTTCACCGACGCACTACTATTCAGACTATTTCAGTAAAAAATTCGGTTCTGTGATTTTAGTATGTGCTGCAATAGTAGGTACCGTCGCGGACACTGGCGTTGCACCACTTTTCAACCATATTACTGAGGGCATAAGGGTGAAAAGTGGACGACCGTCATTGTCCGCGGTTGTACCATCGAGGAATCTTACATCTATTCACTCGTAGGGGCTATTCTTGCTTGCAGCGCATGGCCGCTATAGTAACGCTTGCTAACAGATGTGGTCATCGGCAACTTGGGCAGATGTAAGTTTCCTCGATGGTAAGTACATACAGGGTGGCAGGGACATCGACTTGCAAACTATAACCATGGATTCAGCACATGAATCTAGACGGGTCCTAGCGTAGAAATTTGTCGTAGGTTATCAAGAAAAAAAATCTGCTGTTTCATGGAAAAGTGCAATGCCAACGCGGTCAAAATGTATGGAACAGATATTTTTTGTTTTTACTAATAACGGACTAAAAATTTTTTGAAAGAAAGAAAGAAAATACATTTATTTAGCACAGACTAAAAGACACACAATACACCAGATACCTACATCAGATAAAAAAAAAAAAACAAAAAATAAAGATCAAATAAAAAGCGCAAAGTCCGATGTAAGTAATTGGCAGGAAAGTGTGCCTCACGGCTGCGCCAAAAAGGCCCAATTTCAATGCAGATGGGTTCAGAATCATACATATTTACTAAATCCATGGTCACACGTTGCGTGTCGATCTTTCATATCACACTCAGGCGCGGTCGCAGCCCAAGATTTTGGGGGGGGTCATCATGGTTGCCGAGGAATATTTTAAGGGAGGTTCATCTTCTCGTAGGTCTAATGGTCGCAAGTGTTACTGCTGAGCATGAGGTCCTAGCTGGGTTCGATTGCTAGGTCGGGTAAAGTATTAATGGGTTTTGCCATCAGAAATTTCTCAGAAGCAGCCTGGAGTCAGGATTTGTGCCCGGTTGGCGGCAGTAGGCTCGCTCTCTATGACATTTCACTTAATAACTGGCGAAATGTTGGTGTATGTACTATATGAAGGTAGACCCCTGCCCAACCCTTTGGGGATTAAAGGCGTGATGATATGTTAAGGTTCATGTACATCTCCAGCTCCACATTACTTATGCTATTCAGGGACGCAGCTTTTACATTTGTTACTTAAATGCTGCCAAATTCGTTGTATGTATTAGAATGACAGATTGTGCAGGGTGGGGAGAGCGAGCGAAGCGAGCTCGAAAATTTTTACAACCCGCCTCTATTTAATTAGGTTTTGTTTTATATTTTTAAGTAGAAATAGGGGTTACATTGTCGACTTGTGCAGGCAAGCTCAAGCAGCTAGAAGAAACTAAAATGCAAGAGCGAGCGAAGCGAGCTCGAAAATTTTTCACACTCCTGGTTCGATTTTCTTTCGAATTTCGATCATTCCAAAACGACTAGGAATTACAGTACCCGGCGATAAATATTGCACATCGATCTTTGGAAAGAGACAATCGGCTAATTTCGGCTTCGTAGAGCGTTATCTCTGTCGCACGAAATACAAACAGTCCGGTATCTATTAGGAGCTGTTAAAACAATTATGATTTGCTTCTTTTGATAATTCTTTTTATTCTTTGTATAAAATACACCAATTTTTCTATAAATGATTGCTTTAGGTTGGGGTAAAATAAAAAGGTTCCCCTATTTTTCCTAAAGATGCCATAGTACAACTTTAAATTATTTAAATTTGGGGGTGTTAACAACTCTAGATATATATTTTGAACTAGACGCGACCGCACTCTATCGCACTTGAACAACGACTGACAAAACTTAGTATGTTGATCTATGGACAAAACGTCAGTTAACGTCACATAGGTAGTGTGCGACAGAGATAACGCACTACGAAGCCGAAATTAGCCGATTGTTTCTTTCCAAAGGTCGATGTGCAATATTTATCGCCGGGTACTGTACTTGCTTTGTCGACTTTTGAAGAAAAGCTCAAGAACCAATTTCAATTGCAAGAACGAGCGTAGCGAGCCTCAAAATTTTAGCACCCCACCTTGAATAGTCTGTTTTCTTTTACCCATCATACAAAAAGAGAACTTACTTTATCGAATTATGACGAAAAGCTTAAACTCGTTTTACAGCAGTTTAGGTTTTGGAATCTGGCCTTACCTAAGCCTTTCAACCTTACGTACGAGCGGGGTGCCCAATATCCCGAGTTTGCTTCGCTCGCTTTTAAAGAAAAATATTTTTAGGCGCGTTAGAAAACCCACAGTCATTTATTTATTTTCACTTCTCATGCTCTAAAAGTTCGTCTTTATGTTGTGCTTAGGCGACATAAAATCGCTTTTTATGTTCTAGTGCATAAAGTAATTTTTTTTTCTGAGACTAAGGTAATCAGGCCCAACAGCCACACGCGCAATAAAACTTCGCAGATTAAAGTCGTGATTTATTTCATTTTCTTTAATTTATACCACTTCCGTGTTTTCTATCGTTAATTTAATAAAATCAGGTAAAATAGTTGTCATTTATTATTTAAAAACGCAAAGAAATGTTTTTATGACTTGGCAGTATGAAGTACTCAAGTCGAATGACAAATGTTGAAATTAAAAAAAAAAACTTTTAAAAAGTTTCGTGGCGGTATTATCTGTGGTGGCGGGAATTAGCTATGCTTTGCAACATTATTGATTAATTATGTACTGTATACTTTATGCCTGTTTCATTTTCTCGCAATCGAAGTGAAAAGCAGAGTGTATAACTCAGGCATAAACGAGCCATTTTACCCCTCGACTTAACTATCCACCCTCGCCTGCGGCTCGCGTGGATATAAACGTCTCGGGGTAAAATAGCTTCTTTTATGCCTTAGTTGTACAATCTACTATTATATATACTTTATTGTACACCACAAAAATACATAGGTAACATGAAATAAACACATTAAACACTACAAAATATACAATGGGCGGCCTTATCGCTTTCTGCGATCTCTTCCAGGCAACATTGGAATGAAGTCATTTCATAGTTTTAAGTTTTTACTTCAGTCGGCAGTCCCCATGTCTGCCGATGTTCTTAATGTTTTTGAATATGCCTATCGGGGTTTTCGTGGCTCATGCACAGTTTTAAGTTTAATAAGGCAAGTAAATCATTCAGACTCTTGACAGCTTGAATGATTTTGGGGGGGGTCATGACCCCCACGACCCCCCCCCTCGGACCGCGCATGATCACACTGTATTTAAAGATAAGGCTCCACTCAGCTGTTCGCTCGGTTCCAGAATGATCGGGAACCACACAGCACTATTCTACATTAAAAAGTACCAGGTAATCTTTTATTGAATCGCATCGTATCTTTTAAATAGGCTATTGTACGTGATGCCACACTAATATTGGTTTTGAGAAAGCATTACGTCAATACACAGAATGGCCCGGTTTCGATTCCCCGTTCAGAAGAAACATGGCGATCGGATTACGTGCCGACATTCTTCACTATAATACTATGTAAATGTTGGCTGTATGTTTTTTGTTAATAATGTATATCGTTCAAAAATATGTGAAATTGCAGCAGTTTACATAAAAAATGTCATGCTTACGTGTTTGGAACTAAGGATTTGCTGTTTGAGTTTTTATGATCCTTGTTGTTTAGTTTTTTTGACACTGAAATGAAGTGTTCAGTTCAGATGTTCTGTTATTTAAGTTGTGAACTTAATATTCTCAAGAAAAATCGATTCTTTGGAGAGGATGGGCAGATACAAGTGTGTTATGTGATGAACTGATGACTCTATTCTAGCGGCTATTCATACGTAGGTAGGCACTCCTTGTTTCTTTACTATCGATACAAAGTAGGGTTATTATAATTATTATTAGATACCCACATCGGAAATGCGGTATCAAATTAATGGTAGCGGTCGGTATATTTCTTTGAACACTATTGTTTGGAACATTGTGCAACGTATGTGCAAAATATACCTACATACCTACAAAAAGTTGGTTACTAGCATTTTTTTTCTAGATTGTTTATAAGTACGTCTTGTAGCTATATTTGCACTGTAAGGTCAGTCCGGGTATTTCCCAGCTCGAAAAACATAAAAAAATAATTAAAACTTCGTTGAAATAATGAAACGTCGTACTTTGATAAAACTGCTTACCTCCACTAGCTCACTTACATGCTTACTTTAAGTAATTTGAGTTAAGTACCTACTACTGTCGACACTTCTTTTTGGTTACCTTTTTAAATTTTTACTTTGTCTGTTTCGACTGTTATTTTTGTGTAATTCGACGACGCTTGGAGTTAACATTAAAAAAAAATCTCTTCTTATATTTATTTATCTAAACAAGGACATATATTATAAGATTCACAATAGCATCGCCATATGTATAATTATGGTTTAGAATTAGAATTACCTAAACGAACGATTGCATTATGATGCTCTTAGCGCACAACACTACCTAGGTTTCTGCATATCTTTTGGCATAACTCTAAAAGCAAGAAACTTATCTCTGTCAATAAAGGGAAAATGAGGAATTAATGGCAATGACACAACTATGACAATATCGGACTGTTTGGAGGTTGATCGATTCCATAGAATAATCGGTCTATCCAGCCTTTTCCATGAATAATTTGACCAATGCATACAAAATAAAATAATTGATGCTACTTTACTCCGATCGCGATAGACCAAAATGGAGACATAAAACCGAATGGCCGGTCATGCGTTGAATCGAACAATGAGAAAGGTTGACGCGC
Organism: Amphipoea oculea; assembly: GCA_945859645.1. Lineage (NCBI taxonomy): Eukaryota > Metazoa > Arthropoda > Insecta > Lepidoptera > Noctuidae > Amphipoea > Amphipoea oculea. The sequence goes on from OX243862.1 coordinate 18,184,982, forward strand.
TTCCGTCCCTTTATTATTCATTTACAACCTACTCTTTGTCTGTGGCATCCTGTCGTACACTCAAACTTTTTGACAGATAAATTATTGTTTATCTTTTGGGTTGTGGCCTTGTGGGCAGCGGGAGACAGCGCGGTTGTTCATTAAAAGCGCGGGACGTTTACAAATAGGAGATCGTCTTCGTATCCTATCAAAAGATGACATGGTATTTTTGGAATTGATGGCTCTGCTGTAGGTCAATATCTAGAACAAAGGACCTGTGTTGTATGGCCCGCTTTAAAATAAATAAAATTTTCGAAAACTCTTGCCTGTAAAACTTTTATCGGCCATACGCCACAACAATTAAACTGTGCGTTCACGTATACAGGGTGACATTTTAATCACCGTTTTCCTCTTAAGGGGTAATTGTACTCATCATTATGAACAACTTTTACTATGGTACCAAACCCGAAATCGCGATTTCATGCTTGGTACCATAGTAAATGTTGTTCATAATGATGAGTACAATTACCCCTTAAGAGGAAAACGGTGATTAAAATTTCATCCTGTAGATTTAAATTATGTTTTCATAACAACCGCTTATTTCATGGCCCAACTAACACAACGCATGGTTAGACCTGTCAGCCAGTGTCACATTTTGTCCAAACGTTTATGGTTTTTTTCGAAAACAATAGTTGTATCCATTTTATCTAATTGAATATACGAAACAAAGGACCACGAGTATTATCGTCATCTGCAGACCTAAATAAGCAGTTGTTTGCGATAAGCTATGATTCAACGGCAAAGGATTCTGATATGACACGTTATATTCTGTAATGGATGTTGCATGTTACGTCTTTGTTGTAAATCTAGTTGATAAACAAATTGTTGTGGTATGTTTTGGGTCAGTAGACCTAATAGGGTCAGTCTCTGTCTGGCTTGCGGTCAACACTATGTCAACTGTTTTCTATTTTTTTTAAATTTCTTGTTCCCCAGACTCCATCGCAACGCATCGCCTGCCCGCGCTATTACGTACTATTTATTCTGTGCTATTATCACAGAATACTTAATAGTACTATTCGTTTTCGCTAAGAGTTCTTTCTGACTTGTTTTCTTTTTGCTTGGCTCAGTAAGGTCTTAGCGTGATGTTAAATTAATGGCCTTTAGCCTTCCTCAAGGATTGGTCTGTTCAATGCAATTTTTATTTTATTTGACTGATTCGAACTTTCTAAGTATAGATTAATAGCGCGTTTAAACCAACTCTTCAGCTTTATTATTAGGTATAAATTACTAGTTTATGTATTAATAAGCTTAAGATTTTACATTGGCCCCAAAAGCAAGTCTGTATCTTGAGCACCAATATGGAGGGTTTGCCATTTAAACATTTACCTATTTTAAAAACATGTTCGGTACCTAATAAAAGTAAAATAAGAATTAAAGAAAACGTAACAATCAAATCGATAATTAAAAGAAAATAATATTTTCCTTTTTCATTTTTTACTTTCCGTGAGATGGAGTGGGCCGTAATCGCGGGCCCAGTGCGGGATGGTAGATGTCACATGTCTTCAAATTTATGGTTCTAGGACATGCCGGTTTCCTTACGATGTTTTCCTTCCTCGTTTTGAGAGCAGTGGTGATGAAATAATTTACACAAAGTAAAGTGCCTGTCTGAGTTCGAATCTACGACGTAAAACTCGCAAGTCGCGGCCGTTACCACTGGGCCACCACTGCTCTCATTATTGTATTAAGTCATTAAAATGTAAAATCCAATTATTTTTTTTAATTGGGTTACAGTGTTAAAGTAAACAGTAATAAACTCATGTTAATGGCTGCGGCTGAAGTGATGTAACAAAAAGTATGTAATCCGTGAAAGTGAACATTATCGGAAGAGGATAACATTATCGCGTGAGTAATATCCGGCGCGTATGCGCATAGTTCGTTGCACTATAGCTTTACTTACAGCTTTCCGTATCACAGGTTTGAATTTTTGAAGTGAAACTTCTTTACGCACGCTTGACTTGGGGAGTAAACTGGCGAACGCGTGACGTAAGCGTTACGAAAAGTGTGATCGGGTGAGGCGAACGGGAGTTGAGTGAGGGATATAAGGAAGAGAAAGCAGTGCGCGCGCACATTTTCTTTCTCTCTTCCTCTCATAGCCAAATACTTTTGAAGTTTCACTTTAGTCGTGTGGACATAAGCACACTCGGTTTTTTGTGAAAAAAGTGGTTCTTGATAACTTTCTTCTAGTCAAGTGCTAGATGGTTCTGTATCTTTTAATTAAGGTATAACTAACATTTATAGTTGACTGGATTGCGTTCGTCCTCTATCTTACCTTTTTATAATTGGGTCGACTTTCAGCTACCATCTTTCGTTATTATGTTCATTGACCATAAAAGGGCTTTTCTTATGATATGAGATTAAATTGACAAAATCAAAAGTCATTTATTCAAACTAGCTGGCTGAGAATCAGCAATTTTTGAACATCAAAATTACATAATAAGACAGTCTCCAGAGCGCCTGCCCTTCACCATCTTCTAGTGCTTTAGCTGAGAAGAACTGAAGAAGAAGTGGCGTAACAAACTCCTTAGAACAGACTGTGCAGCACTTGGCACTTGTGGTGCTGTTCCACAAACGATGGGACACTTAATATCGTGTCCTGCTTGCCTGTCAGCTGCACGTTACAGGAACTGATGGACGTTAGTGATGGCGCCAAACAAGTGGCCGAATTCTGGGCCGAGTACAGATTACTATCGACACGCTAAGAAGAAGAAGTCTGTGCAGCTAGAAAGACTCAAAGTCAAAGTCAAAGCATTTATTTCAAATAGGCACATAAAAGGCACTTTTGAACGTCAAAAATTATCGTAAAATAGAATTGATTCTAGTCGCCCATTCCAAAAGGTAGTTTTCGTATGGAGAAGAACGGGCAAGAAACTCCACCGTTACTCTTTTAAAATGTTTAGGTACAATATTTTGCATGGGTACATTAATTATATAATAACATGTGAGGACGATGCACCTACAATAAAATTACTATACCACAATAGGTAAAAGAATTAAAAAAGACGGGTTGCACTCCGGGAGTGCCGGCAGAAGTGAAAACTTGAATATTAACGTTGAAATAAATCAATTATTAATTTAATTAATATTACTCATTTTTTTTTCAATATTTCTGCGTCACTTTTTTCATTAATAGATGCACTTTGTTCAATTTCCATATTTTAAACACTTTCGGTCTTATTCATAAAAAAAGCCTATTGAAGGTTTAAACCATTCATTAGTTAAAATGCTCAATAGGCCTTTAAAACATTCGATAAAATTTTGTATTCATAAACGCTTCATAAACGTTCTATAACTAGAATGTCCTACAACTTCTAAATGTTGCCATTATAATGAAGTCATCCAACAAATTGGCCAACACATTAAATCGGCATACGAGAATATCTGTCTATGAACCGAATATTTGTGTCCATAGACATTATTACGTATGAAAAACTAATTTATTGTCTACAGTTTCAATAGTTTTGACGCGACAACGTCATGGTCGTCATGGAAACCAAAAAGTACTCTGTGAAACTGACTTTTCAAACATTTGTACGTCAAATGTCATTTTCTTCGGCCATCTTTGTCGTGTCTCACTTGGTTCAATTCGGTTGGCGCCGCCGTAGAAAGAGATGGGGGGGGGGGGGGGGGGGGAATCTCTCCTGACGGTCACGTGTCCTGACGCGATGCCCTGACGCGAGTTTAACATTTTTTACCCATTACAAAAAGTGTTCAACGCCGCTAAAGAAGTTTTCACTTCAAAAACGAAACCATGACATATAAATTAATTATCTGATAGATACATGGTGCTCACATATTTACTAATTCTATACAATAGTAAGTAATTATTATTATTTGCCATATGTCAGCCAATATAAAAATAATTCTTGCCTATAACAACATTTTTATAGCACAAAGAGTTACGTTATGGAAAACGGTTCTTTGTTTTATACGGTTATCAAATATTTGAACGGTTCACAGAAATGATGAGATCACCGTGCTTTGTCCTTATTCCGTACCTACTCGTAGATGTAACCATAACTATGTTTAATTTTACATAACATCTCATTTTGAAAATACGTTTAACTATAATTTGATTTTTGTTTTTAAGACGACTGATTTGGATGGTTAATATCTAAATTAAAAAGGTCGTAAGTAATTTAATATGCAATTATAATAATATCTAATATTCAAACACAATATGAATGGTTTTATGAACAAATAAATGAAAAATTAATGAAATATAAGAAAAAAAAATCTTCAATTTCTGGAGGTCAATTTTTTACAGACTATTTAATAACACTATTAACGGGTAACGTGCTGAAGAACAGGCCTGCCTCAACTTAGACCAGAAGGGCAATTCTCATAATTTTAAGAACATTCGCAGTCTGGTATAAGTCTCAATATGACAAAATACCTCTAATTTCCCTTCATTTTTGACATTCGTTTGTCGCCGAGATGAGACTGCGACTAGATTTTGAACGTTTTAAATGACGAGACATTGACAGGTCTGTCCGGCCTGCGTCAAGTGAAGAGTCGATGAATCCTTTGACGATTTCTCGAATAATTAGATAGCACTTGCACTAAACTCCATCAATACCATATTAAGGCCCACTTACACCAAAAAAACGCCGAAGGGAAACATCGTGAGGAAACCGGCATGTCCTAGAACCAAAAATTCGAAGACATGTGACATCTGCCAACCCGTACTGGGCCCGCGTGGTGGAATGCGGCCCACTCCCTCTCACTGAGAGGAGGCCTGTGTCCCAGTAGTGGGAAAATTATAGGCTGATTAAAACGTGTTTAGTTATTTGTAGGTAAGCCGGACAAGTATTATAGTCTCCGCTCAAAAGAATCAAGAAAATATTTTTTTTGTATGCTACAAAATCATTACACATTCATTAATGTTAAGGTTACCAATAGGTCCCAAAGGGACGTTTAGGTTATTCTAGAAACATTTCGTCACTCGTTGAGCACCTTAATTTCTGAGTTGAGCTACCCGATTACTGATAAATGCGTGCACGGACTATCTACAGACGCCAGCACATCAACCTACCCGAAACTGTCAAATTTTCCCAATCAACTTTGAACCTTACGCTTTAGCGATAAAGTTGAGAATCTATCAAAGAAATTTGACAGCTTGTAGTAGCTTGATGTGCTGGCGTCTGTACAGGTCCATTCAAATCTGTGTGATTCTTTCCTTAAAAGACCATCTCAGACATTAACCTGCATGGTCCATATGGTCTGACCAAGATTATGTCTGGACTTTAAAAGGGACTGCGACCTCTGAGTTTGTTTCGGTCTTGCTTCTCAGAGTATTAGGAAACATCGAACACATCCTAGTTTTAAAAACTTAATGTGGTTTATTTATAAATGACTAGCTGCGCCCCGCTGTTTCACCCGCATACGTTTCGATCCCTGGGAATATCGGGATAAAAACTATCCTATGTCCTTCCCCTGGATGCAATCTCTCTGCCAAATTTTATCGAAATCCGTGCAGTGGTTTAGGCGTGAAAACGTAACATACAGACAGACAGACAGACAGATAGACAGACAGACAGACATAGTTACTTTCGAATTTACAAAAATGTATAGTTAAACAGTCGCTAATCACTACTTAACTTTAAGAAACGTTTATGAATAAAGGGGTAAATTTAATTTTGACGTGTAAATGTGGTTTTTTTTTAACAATTTACAGAAATTAGAAAAATAATTAGCATGGCCATTCAACGTGGCAGTACTGCAAGTCTTGAAGGGCACGTTTCCGGATAACAGCGATGCGGACGAGTACTTGTGTCCTTTTGTTTTTGTATTTATTTGTATAGTTAGTGTAAAAAGTTACTTGTGTGTGTGAATATTATAAAAGTTATTTAAGTAAACCAATAAAATAATTTACAGAAATAGATACTTATCATTTATCAGTAGGTACTTTGTTTCAGTCGAAAAACTTCGGTAATTCGCCTTTCAGTTGTTCATTGCAAATAAAACAAAAGTTTTGCCTCGAAACAATGACATAATTGGCGATAAAGGTCATCGGGTATTTGACCTAGTATCCGCACTGGTCCGGAACACAGATTAAATTGTGCATTATGTGAGTCACTCAGATAGTGCATTGTAATAATTTTATTTTGTTATGCAAGGTTTTTAAAGCGGATAAGTAGTAAATTATTACAAAATAATAATAATTTACGAGAAATAAACAAAATAAAAAAGTAACCTAAAATATTATTTTTAGTGGCCACGATTGTTATCATGCTTGATATCTAAACTAAACGAATATTTTACTTACAATAAAGAGGAAATATTTGTCTTTTTGCATATTTTTTGGTACGTCTTCACTAAGGCGGTACATAAAAGTTTATCTCCCAGCCCATAAAATTATGCAACGACGATGAAAAGATAATCTTTTTTTCAATGTCCTTTTTAACCGACTTCAAAAAAGGAGGAGGTTCTCAATTCGGATGTTTATATATATTTTTTGTATAACATTTTGTCGTATAAGAGGGGCTTGTAATAACAGCCGCACAGGTCGATCGATCAGGTTAAGCAACGCTTGCCGCGGTTAGTCCGTGGATGGGTGACCATCTTTACATATCGAGACCCCTCCGTGCCTCGGAAAGCACGTTAAGCCATTGGTCCCGGCTGTCATTCATGGATCTTTGACAGTCGTTACGGGTAACAGAAGCCCAAAAGTCTGACAACCAGCTTTACCAAGGGGTATCGTATCACCCAGTAACTGGGTTGTGGAGGTCAGATAGGCAGTCACTCCATGTAAAATACTGGTATTCAGCTGCATCCGATTAGACTGGAAGCCAAAAAGGCTAGGCAGATGATGAGGCTGGCCCATACAGAGCAGTAAACCTATAACAATCTTCTGGAACGAGATATTCTAATCTATGCCATTACATTGTAAACATTATGTGCTATTAACTTATCGAGAGAGGCCCGCGTCATCATTATGTCTAGTCCACTGTTCGTTGACAATGTCCGAGGTTAGCGACCCTAGCCGATGCACACATACGTGCGCAATTAGCTACTCCATCTAACTTAATGACTGCAATATATTATTTATTTATAATAGCAGTATTTTTTACGCCATCCTGCATTTTATGATGTCTACTATTTTTATATGGAAACGGTAAATTGAGCTTGGACTTGCATCGCGCAAGGATTTTTATGTTTGTGTCTAATATTTCTGATATTTTATGACAGTATAATAAATTATGTTCCCTGTTAAATACAGGTAGTCGAATCAAACTCAAACTCAAAGCATTTATTTCAATTAAACCAATTACAGGCACTTTTGAATAGTCAAGGGGTCGGTCAGTCAGAAAGATGAGGCTAGTTGCCCATTCCAAAGCGTAGGTACCTATGGAGAAGAACGGGCAAGAAACTCCATGGACACTCTTTTAAATCAAAATAATATGGTAACAAAGTATTGGTTACATCATTCATGTTAAAAATTGTACATGTGAGAACGATGCAGAACGTTAAAAGCGTCCATAATAAAAAGATGAGAAAAAAAACAACAATTCAAATATGAAATTAAAATAAGCCATGGCAGCAAAGAGAAGACCAGTCCCTACTGACGGCGCCCGTTCACGAACATGACAATGGTCTTTAGAGTCTTAATTGCAATTATTACCATGCTTGGAAGGTAGGCTAGTGATCGTATTATATCGTATGTAGGGTGAAATCAAATTAGCTAGCGAAACCCTGTAGACGTGTTGGGTATCGATATCCAAAAAATGATCAAACAAAAAATAAATTAATTTTATGAGTTTATTTTTTTTTTGGACATCAACCGCAAGTAGTCTAGTCACTTGAAATATCAGTACAACAAAATTAGTTTTCTTTGGGTCACAGACGTGATCGATATTTAATGATGATAAAGCAAAAAAAAAAACAGATTTTCTCAACTCATACCTACTTCAAACAACATCACCACGACCACTTGTTACGGTTGCGGATCATATTTTAATCAACACACAACTTGGTACTGACCTGCAAATAGCAAAACACGTATGAAAATTTTAATTTTGCGGGCTAGCGCATCCCCCTGAAGGCGACTACATGACCTAAAGCGCGGTCACTGTCGGACCATAGAAAAGAAAGAAAAGCGCGATGACACAATGGTGGTTATTTATTGCAAATATTATGAAGTTAAGTATTTACAAAAACTATTTAATAATAAATAATCCATCACTGAATGCAGTTTGGCATTAGAAATTGAATGGTATATTTTTAATTATAATTAAAATTGTTAATGAAGGAATAAACTGCTTTTAAAGACAATTAAGAGGTGTATTTAAACATTTTTTTTTGATGCACTAATGTATATTTAATTATGATAATGTATATTTAATTATGATTTGAGTTGCATCACTGTATTAAAAATAGGAAAATATATTTTTCTTGGTCCAAAATACCTATTTACGATTTAAGAGGTTAACGGTCAAAAAGTTTTTTAAAGCAATGTCTGCTTTAAAAAACCAAGATTTTGACTGTTTTCTGAAACCTCCGCCTTAAGTCGAAACAGGAGTCACTTTTCTTTCTTAATATTCGAATACATGAAACTTTGAAAGCCTGACAACTTGACGTTACAAGAGGCGTCAAAGACTTCAATATGGACCACTGTAACAGAAGCAAATAAAAGATCTTGAAAAGCCAAAGGTTACATCTTTTATTCGAATGCCATATGGGCGTCACTTGAATCACTCAGTGAATATGGCCACTAGTCACAAATGAAACCTAACTAGAAATGTATTTCGAAACATAATGACTGGCTGTATTGCGATCGATCTTGTGCAACGTTTTTTTTTGTTGTTACGAAACTGATGTAATGTAGGTACTTATCTATACCATGTATTATATGGATCATTTGTGAACGTATGTAATTTAAATTAATTTTGTGCTAAGCATTTGGATAGGGAAGTAGAAGTTAGAAAACGGAGTTCTATGCCATTTAACCTAAAAATAAGTTTTTTCTATTTAAAATCAAATTAAAGAACAGAATCATCACGACTTGAATTATCTACCTGACTCAAGAGACCTGTTATGTTACATACAATTAAATCTATCAGAATAATCATTCTAAAAGCGTCTTCCCAAAATAATATTCGCGTCAATCTGTCAGCAACGAAATTTACCTTGTGCCAATCTATGTATTATTACAAGCGACGCTGTTACATAAGCCCATTGTCGTGTAAAAGAGTTGAAATACTTGTACGGATCTGAGACGCCAAGCTGTCTGTCATGGCGTTACGTCAAACGGTCGTTGAACTGTGAGGCGGAGCCACATTTTCTCGGACGGGAAAACTTTTACGAGCAATGTCTAGCGTGTTATCAGATATTGTGGGTTAGTTGCACAAGGAAATCCCGTGGTTAGTGGTGTGGGTATGGGAGTACATGTATTACGAATTGTACCTAATCTAAATGCGTGGTCGGCGTGGGACTGAAAATTCAGTTGTTATCTGTGAACAGCCGATTTTGCATGTGGGATTCGTATTTATTAACGCACCCACGATAGGTACATATAAATACCTAGTGGGGGCATCCATACTAATATTATAAATTCGAAAGTAACTCTGTCTGTCTGTCTGTATGTTACCTTTTCACGCCTAAACCACTGAACGGATTTAGATTTTGATAGTTGAGTCCCGGGAAAGGACATAGGATAGTTCTTAGGATAGTACCGATATTCCCACGGGACCGAAACTTACGGCGGTGAAACCGCGGGGTACTGCTAGTATATCTAGTATATATAAAATTCAAAGTCCTGACTGACTGACATATCAACGCAAAGCCTAAACCGCTGGTCCTAGAGACAGGAAAGGAGGGCGTGTTCTTTGTGAAGATTAGGTATCCACAAAGAAAGGGTTTTTCAAAATTTCAGCCCTAAAAGGGTGAATGGGGGAGGGTGAAATTTCACGCGGACGAAATCGCGGGCAGAAGCTAGTTTTTTAAATAAAATAAAATACAAATGATGTTCCAAAGGTACGTAAACTTTTTTGTTAGGCAATGCAGTACCTAACCCCATAATAAGACCTTATTAGATAGGAAACATTCTACTAACCAACTAAGCTCCAATAATTTTACAAATACTGTTCTTGTAGGTATAGGTATTATATATGTAAGTACCTACCAACTACATAGAATAACTTGATGTGTCTCTCCATAGCTTTGAGTATTATTATGTCACAGACTTTCAATAGAAAAGGAATGAGTGGAAAATCATGTTAGCATCCATGGACAAACTTCTGAAGCTGTTTGTTATGGGTAAATGACGCATATACGGACATAGTCTGTTAACTTTGTTGGTTGTTTTTGAATAAACACTGCCTGCGCCATGAAGGATGAAACGACTAGGTATCTACATGCAAGGAAGTGAACTCAGAAATTGGACAGGCCTTAAAAATAATATGTCTTTTTTAACTCTTTTTTTGTATGTTGGCATTTTCAAATACTTATTCATGTAATTTGTCATCATTTCGTCGGACTTTTATTTGTCTTTTGTGAGCACCAAATAAACGACTTATCTATCTATCTTTACTTAAAGCACACGCCTATACCACAGTATAATATACAGTAAGTTATCTAAGGCCGCCCGCCGAGTTATTAGCCTACTCTTGCGTTGATCCCCAGGGTTGTCACTTTTACTTTTAGTTAATATTTTCGAACAAGCAGCACTTGATCTAAATTTTTGAAATAAAAAGCATATTATGATTGAATATTTTACCAATTTATAAATTTAGTAAAAATAAAAAGCCTTTATTCACATAACATTTATTATACTAAGTTACAAATTTGATACCGAGAAAATTTTTCTGCTGTTTCTGAACGTCCGGAACGCTTTATTATTATTTGTTAATGTAAAGTAAATTCTCATTCTTATGTAAAGTTTTTGTAAAAAGCTTTTGGGAAAGCATGGACAGGGCATCTTAAATTCTATATCATTCAGTTGATCGTAAATTGACCGGCCAATTTTAATGTTGATGTGGTCCTTTTCGAACGCTTTGCGAAACACCTGCTCCATCCTTTCTACATTATCGACAAAATCATCAGGTGGGATCATGAGTAAATTTCGATCTTTGCCGTAATTCCTGTAATGGGTGTGTCTAGATTCTACACTTAAATTACACGCTCGTTGATTAACGTCGACGTAATTATTTAAAAAATCGCAGTTCTCATGGTAATCAACACATTTTTTTAACAAAGCGCCACAAACATAAAAAAATGCATTTTTTTTCCGGTAGCTCATGTTGTATTGGTACATAGTCAGAACGTAAGATTTCCGACAAAATATTTTCATTTCCTTGTGTTTGATTGCTACTGGTAACTAACTTTAGCTCTAAACATAGTATTCAGAAAGTAAATTTGGGAATACATTTATATGGAAAAATGCGACTCGGCTACGCTCTTAATAAAGCAAATAAACTGTGAAATAAACAATACAATACCACATTTTCTAATAATATTTAAGTATAAGTAGGTCTTACATTTCTGGTTGAGTAGGAACTATGAAGAATGATAAGTCCGGGTTTGCGAAATCATTATTGAGGCACCCGAAAACACTACAATATTTTTTCCCCTTTTTGAAGTCATGATACTCGTAATTTAAGTGGCCGCCGCCGGCGAGAGTTGACGAACGCAAGCGGTCATGTAGCGTACGCGCGTGCTCACAGTCGCGCTGCACAGCCCGCACTGCCGCCACCTTATTCCCTCATATATTATGCTAGCGTGTGCGTGAAATCACGTGCCGACATGGCGCGCGGCGCGCACGCACACATTCAAACCGAGAGCGGCACGTTTGTATGAAGATGTTTTACTGTATATTATACTGTGCCTATACATATATTTAAGGAAATTCATGAATGTCAGCTATGATAAATGATAGATACAAAATGCATTTTATCCAATACCTACTTCATTTTGAACTTTACTTACAACTCTTTTTGAAGTTTCTACCAGGGCATTTGCTATTACTTCCAGATTACTGCTGTAACACTACCCACCTCGCAGTAACAATTTAGCATTAAATGATCATACAATAGGTACCTACACGTGTACTGAATGACATAATAACTCTTTGCACATAATGTTGCTCACATTTCTGGTATTGTCCACCCGATGCTGGTCATTATCGCCGCTCTGGTTGCGACCCGGTATCTATAGGGGCATTGTCGTGTTGGACTGTATTGGCCGTTGTTTCTTTGATACTCAACTTCCAAATGCTGACTCTGAATATCATATGTTGTAGACCCGGATTCAATAGGTAATTCTTCTCCTTCCTGAAACGACAGTTATTTAAATTTTGCTGGCCCAAAACTTCGCAACTTCCATAGCGTTATCGGTGGCAGCGCAGAGGTCGCTTTGGCTGCAATTTTTTGGGGCACAAAGGGCAGGACAGGGGGTGGAGCATGCTATGCTCCAATAGGTAATTGATTAGGTAAAAGTCATCAAGTCAAGTTAGTTTGACAAAAGTCGACGCGGATACGTTTTAAAAGGAAGGGAAAATCTGTGGGCCGCCTATTTTTTTTTGTATAGCGTCAAATACTTTGTAAATACTTTGTGCAGCATGCAGGGCATTAGTGGCCCAGTGGTAACGACCGCGAAATACGAGCTTTAGGTTTTAGGTTCAAACCCTGACAGGCATTTTACATAATACATAATCAGCTGATAATGTTCCCACTGCTGCAGGTACACAGGCCACCTCTCAGTGAGAGGGAGTGGGCCGTAATCCACCACGCGGGCCAGTGCGGGTTGGTAGATGTCACTTTACTTTGTGTCATTATCACTGCTCTCAAAACAATGAAGGAAAACATCGTGAGGTAACCGGCATGTCCTAGAACTAAAAATTCGAAGACATGTGACATCTACCAACACCCACTGCGCCCACGTGGAGGTTTCCGTCCCACTTCCTCTAACAGAGAGGAGGCCTGTGTCCCAGCAGTGGAAACATTATAGGCTGATTACCTAAAAAAAAAAAACACTGTTTTGCTCTTTGCTTTTTTGCTTTGCTGGCTAAATACTTTGTGCCGCTGATATAGCTACCTACTCGACGAAATGAATATTATAGTTCATTTCTAATTTTGCTGGTGGGGGTTGGTAGGTAGACAAATGTGTTTGACTACTGTTACATAATTAATTTCTCTGTCTATTGTTTAGAAGAGAAAGTTCATAACAGACCTAGTAGCCAACTCTCGCTACCCACACTAAGTCAGGGGGTGATTTCTGTAATAGCGACAGTTACTACTTAATTGTTACAGACGGTGTAAGTAGTACGACGATACGACGAACCAACCAGACTCCCACGTCGTGCGCTGGCGCAAGTCATATGAGATTAAGAGATTGAAGAAATTGTAACCTTCTTGTCATGAGCTGTTAATGGCTCAGCGGCGCTGGAGATTAGAAATTAGTAAGTGTCAATCGTGATATGTTAAGATTGTTTTTAAAATGATTCTCGCTCTTTGTACGATGTAATCTGTAAAATAATCTATTTCAGTCAATGTTAGTTTTACCCTACAACGCACCGTTTTTGAGATATATTCGAAAAATCCAAAAATGGGAACTGTGTCCCCCAATCCGGCTTACCTCCAAGACGTCAGGACTTTTAGATGTTCACTTCCTAAGCACGCTGAACAAGTTTCTGAAGGAATCGCTTAGGTCACTGCTCACGCACTCTACAACTCCTTTATTGACTGGACTCGTATTACAACACTTATTTTTAATCCATACTAATATTATAAATTCGAAAGTAACTCTGTCTGTCTGTCCGTCTGTATGTTACCTTTTTACGCCTAAACCGCTGAACCGATTTCGATGAAATTTGGTATAGAGATAGTTTGAGTCCCGGAAAAGGACATTGGATTGTTTTTATCCCGATATTCACACGGCATCGAAACTTACGCGGGTGAAACCGCGGGGCGCTGCTAGTGGTCTATACAATTCTATCGGATAGGTTTTAGTAATTTTTATTTTTAGTAATTTTATTTTTCAGAGATGAAAGGGTCAAGTTTTGAAAAAGATGAGAACGCTTGGACCTGTTGGTGAAGATGATGATACAGGAGTACCAAGATCAAAGCTCAGCGATCCTAAGACATGATGGAAATTCACAACAGACTTGCCATACGATTGTTTTTGCTTCCAATTTCTCTTATAATTTGCACCACTCGCACTCCGATGTCTGATAGTCGTCTGCATGTCCCGAGGTGCATCATTAATGACCTCCGATCGTCACTTACCGTGCTTTGGCCATAAAACGGTGATAACCGTTACCGAGTAATTAGGTTATAGCCGTAACCGAGACTCTAATGTTCCATGACACGTTTCTTTTTACTAAGGTTGTGAATACGGCTTTGTAGAATGTTTGTAACCAGCCGGTTACTGTCGCACTGCGAGGCAAAGAGGAGGTGGTCGGCTGGCTAATTGCGTAACACACAATCAATCACAATCTGAATTGATATTGCTAATCCATTGCTTCAAATGTTCGAAAAATTTGTCTGCTCAACAACGTAAATGACGCAATGAATGTTGTTGAACTGTCAAAATGAAAGCCATTCCTACTGTTAATGTGTTACGCAATATAGAATACCGCGCGCGGGCTATCCTGTGGATGCCTTTATAAATTAGGGTCTCCAGGCAGGGCATACGACTTATAAACTAAGCGACTACACGTTAAAGCACAAAATTGTGGTGGGGATGGACCTCGGGCATCACTGGACCGAATGGTTCGGATCTTGATTATTTAGGGAGCAGTTATAGCACTAGACTTGCTCTTCTTTGTTAACAAATAATCAGCCTACCCCTATTTCTTTGAGGAAAACGGGCGTGATGTTATATGATGGTTTTGTTATCCGTAGAAACGTCATGGATTGTACTTACTGTAATCCTTCTTAGGCTTTTAATATTTTACTCTTATATGGACTTGTTTCCCCAAATAAATATAAGTTAAATTTCTAAAGAACGTCTATTAAATCATTTATTGGGAAATTAAATGTGTAGTCGAGGATTTATGATTAATGTTCCAGTCTGGTAGTGTATAACTTGAAGCGGTTCCGTCTAAAGATTGAGCGCCTAGTGGGGCCAGCAATAAATCCGCTTCAGATGGGTCGACAGCTTTGTGAAATAAAATGAGAGAGGAAATTGATTCTAACTGTAAACAGCTAGAATTAATTTCCTTGCTAAGTGTTTTTTATTATGGAGTATTTGCTGATTAGTTTACTGTTTTGGAACAAAAGTTAATCTACTGCTAATTAGGAGTTTTTTACCGGAAAAAAATAAAACGGCGAAAAACCGTTTTTCTTTTAGTAAAGCACATTAGGAAGTGATGACAAGCGCGTTTCTAGTTGCTGGTCGACGTTCATTTGTTTTTGATTGGCTTCTGTCTATTTTGAACAAATGTTTTGTTTATTTTAATTCTACTTTGGTTCATGTAATATCTGCATGTTTTATGCGTAATACCTGATTAGGAAATGTGGTTATCCCAAAGGTTATAAAGCTCAAATGTCAGTAGCAAATCAGGAAATAATTATGCGATTACATGATTCAGATAAATAATAATGTAAGTCTAGACCTACACGTTTTCTATCTAATGGGTTGATGGAAAAGTGTTGCCGACGCATCTTAAAATGTTAACATTGTAATAGGGACATGGAAAAACATAAAGTCAAGACTGTTAAGAGTAATATGACATCATGTATCATGTAGTTACGAGACCTTAAAATGTAAGTGCCATCAATGGCCCGATACAGCAATAAATCCTCCAAGTTAAGTATAAAATTGTTACACTGAGTGATTTACAAAATATTAATGTTCCCAAATAAACTCATAAATTGGAATTAATTCCTCTAGACTGTGATCTGTAATGGTACGCAAAGACCAATTTACCTTGACACTTTAAAACGGCGCTATATGTCAAGAAAAATGTCAAAACCAGTATTTTTTGGCTTAGTCCCTAACTTTGCCGCGTGCCAGGTAAATCTGGTCCTTCGGTACATATTAAGGCTTTGATAAATGTACCATTAACATTCCATAGGTTAGAGGATGCAGCTATCTGTCATCTTATAGGATTAGGCGTTCGAATTTAAAGAGAGGTGTTTTTCGAATAAAAATCTTAATTGACGTTTTATCTAAGTGGCGTTAAATAAAAGGAAGGGCAAAAGAAAGTTTTTAAGACACGATTTTTATTATTTTTCTATAAATAAATGTTTGTCTTTATAGAGTACCTACGCTATTGTTAAATGAAAAAAATATTTTTAACCTTTTTGATTTAATTTTCACAGTTTGATAATTATAAATATTCAATAACACAAATCTCCGTAAATGTCAGAACTCGGTTTTCTGCATTGCATTTCTTTGATGATGAGCGAATATCTATGTCGTCCTGAAAAAAGGGGAAAACAATCTTTTCAAATACATAGCATACATACATAATCAGCCTATAATGTTCCCACTGCTGGGACACAGGCCTCCTCTCTGTGAGAGGGAGTGGGCCGTAATCCGCCACGCGGGCTCAGTGCGGGTTGGTAGATGTCACATGTCTTCGAATCTTTGGTTCTAGGACATGCCGGTTTCCTCACGATGTTTTCCTTCACCGTTTTGAGAGCAGTGGTGATGAAAATAATTTACACAAAGTAAAGCGCCTGTCTGGGTTCGAACCTACGACCTACAACTCGTAAGTCGCGGTCGTTACCACTGGGCCACCACTGCTCTCTTTTCAAATGTTTTGTATAATTTAAAGTATTTATTGTCTATCTAGCCCGTAATGCCCCACTGTTGGGCAAAGGCCTTACATGGCCAGACACGTCTGTCCTCAGGGACTTGTGGCTAAGTAATAACAGCCGCACCGTCGATCGATCAGGTTAAGCTAAGCTTGCCGTGGTTGGTTCGTGGATGGGTGACCATCTTCACATAGGTACCAAGACTCCGTGTCTCCGAAAGCATGTTAAGCCGTTGATCCCGGCTGTCATTCGTGGATCTTTGACAGTCGTTACGGGTCGTCATTAGCCCGAACGTCTGATAACCAGTCTTACGAATACCAAGGGGTATGGCATTACCCAGTAACTGGGTTGTGGAGGTCAGATAGGCAGTCACTCTTTGTAAAATACTGGTATTCAGCTGCATCCGGTTAGACTGGAAGCTGACCCCAAATTAGTCGGGAAAAGGCTAGGCAGATGATGATGTCTGTCCTCTGTCCAAAAAAGTCAGAAAGTATGTATTGTACTTAATCAAAATAATAACTTAAATAATAAGGACATTATACAAAAGGGTTTGTCATAAAATTGGGCCAAGGTCCATCATATGAAACGCCACAATAATAAACAATTTGTTATCTTTGCAATAAATTAAACATGATAATTAACAGTTAATTTATATAAATTACAAATATGTTGTAATAAACTTGAAACGTTTATTTTCTCTTGACTGTACTTACCTGTCAAAAAGAGTAACCTAGCTTATCGTTGATAAGACAAAGTTTAAAACAGAAGACGAACTAGCAGGGGATCGAGGAGAGGGGGTGGAGGGGGGGGCTCAGGGGATCAGAGCGGAATAAATCGTTATATTCACTGCAGACCCACCGTAGCCCTGGCCGTACCCCGGTGGTACGGGGGGTCTTACCTATACAGGGTGTTACGGAAAGGGTATATCAATACAAACGGGTTGAAGAGTGTATCTGGTCTAGAATCTCTGTACAAAATTTCAGCTCAAAAGCAGTAACTTTGAAAATGCTTAATATTTTTTTATTTCGATAGTTTATTAAATTGAAATCATAACAAACGTATCACCGCACTACGAGGGTCATTATCCATTATCTGTAGTGTGTCTGTGCGCCTAGTACACGCACATCACGCCGCCGCGCGCCAGTGCAGCGCCGTGATGTCGAAATAAAAAAATATTAAGCATTTTCAAAGTTAATGCTTTTGAGCTGAAATTTTGTAGAGAGATTCTATACCAGATACACTCTTCAACCCGTTTGTATTGATAACCCTTTCCGTAACACACTGTATTTATACAGCGTTTATTTTATAGGGCTATAAATTAAAACATCTTTTATTTAGTCAGTAATGACAGGTTCCTCATAGAGTTATAAAATTAAAAACAATTCGTTTCGACCACTCCATGGGTCCAGTTTAATATCAAGCTGTAAACAAATATTAATTGGTGATGTTTTAAAATAATGTTCTTTTAATTATCTAAGCATGAGTCCATTACCCATGAAAATGTTATTGAATAAACTGTTGGAGACCAAAAATCCCAGATTTTTAGGGGTTATTGAGGGCCGATGCCGGTAGGCCAAATTCTCGTTAGTGAAAACGTTCAAAATCTAGTCGTAGTCTTAGGCCGCTATCCCACTGGCGTTTTACGAGCGTTGGCGCTTCTCCAACGTCTGCGCAGCGCCGACGTTGCGCAGACGCGACGTTAACGTCGCGAGTTTCAGTGGTAAACTCCACCCGCGCCCACACAGACAGAGCGGGACGGCGTGATTGTACCTGTTGCCAAAAAACGCAAGAAACTCGCTACGTTAACGTCACGTCTGCGCAACGTTGGTGCTGCGCAGACGTTGGAGAAGCGCCAACACTCGTAAAACGCCAGTGGGATAGCGGCCTTACCTCAGCGACAAACAAGTGTCAAAAAAAATAAACATCTGAATTGAGAACCTCCTCCTTTTTTTAAGTCGGTTAAAAATTGGTCATACCTACATTAGAAGCATTTTTGACATTGACACTGAGATTAGATTTAGAACTTTCTTAAAAATACGGGATTTGCCCCTCAGATTTTGTTAGCTCTACTTTTCGATCGACCTACTAAAATAATAACGAAAAGTAAAGTGTGCAACAAACAGGAGAGATGATTAAACTAGTTTTAAGTTGTAGGTAAATGATTTCACTATAGCGTAGGCGCAATTCACGAATTCATAATTACTCATAAATACACGAAACTTTCTTTATTGAATATCATAACATGTTTTTTTTTTTAAATACAAATCAACGGGTTTTATTATTTTACTAGCTGCACCCCGCGGTTTCACCCGCATAAGTCTCGATCCCGTGAGAATGTCGGGATAAAAAGTATCCTATGTCCTAATCCAGGTTATGATCTACCCATATGCCAAATTTCATCCAAATCCATTCAGCCGTTTTAGCGTGAAAAGGTACATTCATTGATTTGCGACATAAATAACGTATTAAAATATTGCTACTAGAAAATTAAAAAGTGATCAAGTAATCACCTTTCAGACAAGTTGACAAAAATAAAAATGGTGAAGTCATTTTTATTACTATTAATGATGATTTTACTATTTTGATTGCTTTATGGCAATGACAATTTATAGCTTAATAGATTCGATTAGACTAATATAGAGCAATTACAACAGTTGTGTGACATGATATCAATTAGACATGCTCTAGAATGTTAATTGATTATTTAGTGCTTGTAAAAATTGACATAAATGATGCTAGGAGAGGGAACGCGTTTTATGTAGATGTTTAAAAGGCTCTCCTCCACAGGGGCTTTACTATCGGCCGATAATATCGGATGCGTTATTGCGATATCTTTTTTCAGTACATTTTGTATTTAATGTAACTACATATCTATTATAGATAATATTACCGTGCCTGTAGTGCCATTGGTTACACGCACACGTTAGAATCGGACGATAAAAACCCTCTGTGGCAAAGAATCGGGACGTATTACCGCAATAACGCATCCGATATTATCGACCGATAATAACGAAGGAGTGGAGGGAGGCCTTTGCCCAGGAGTGGGACAGCGCAGGCTAGATAAAAAAAAAAAAAAAAATAACGTGCCTGTGGGGGAGAGCCTTAATTCTTGCTTAAGAATTGGTTTTGTCATCGAATAATATTTTTTACTCGAAGTGTTTATTTTGTTTTATCTGCCAACCCGCACTGGGCCCGCGTGGTGGATTAAGGCCCACTCCCTCTAACTGAGAGGAGGCCTGTGTCCCAGCAGTGGGAATTTTATAGGCTGATTATGTGTGTATGTGTGTTTATTTTGTTCATAATCTTCTTCTTGTTCGTGCTGCTGGTACGACTGTATGTTAAATCTTGATGGCGCAAAACTTCGCCACTTCCACGGCACGGCGTCGTCGGTGGCAGCGCAGAGGTCACTTTGCATGGTTTGGGAAAAATAGGGCAGAATAGGAGGTGTAGCATAGTTTGCGCCACCTTCACAGCCACACCCTACTGTTGTTCCGTCGAGGTACCCCCCTTTACCAGGTCGGAGTTACATTTTTCCACTTGTGTCCGGTGACGGTTCAGGGACTTCCAAGTGGACCTCGAAAGGTCAGAAGAAAACCCTGCAGACAGAAGCTCCTTTAGTGGTAGAGAGAAAATAGGAGGGGAAGAGTATCTTTTGTTTATTATTGTTGGTTATCTCTCATTTGATGTCCCCTTCGGATAATTTTCTGGTCTTCCTAGACAACAGTTATAGGTACCGTACCTATGTTCTGAATCTGGGAGGCAAGATGAATTTATAAGAAATTCAATTAAAACCTACCCACGCCTTCAAGCGCACTTACACATTGCGAAATGAAACGCGCATAAAAACAAATGCAAGTTACAATCCATCTGTGAGAAGTAAAAAAACAGTCATTAGCATACCTCGTTACTACCCAACACCTTCAGTACATTAAGCGAGGTCAAAGATCCTCATAGGTACCTCACTACCTACCAAGTAGGTAGGTACAACGCAGGTGTGCCGACAGGACGTCGATGATTGTTACAAACAGGATCGTACCCCGATCAGTTGTAACCATGCCTATCGACCCAGGGCAAAGAGTACATTGTAAATGGAGACACAACTTGTCCACAAAATACAAAAAGTTTTATTGGCAAAAAGGAAAGGTGACGACAGACAGTAATCTTACATAAACACAGTTAAGTTTGTACATCACAATGTTTTGGTTTGACCGTTGTGCCCCAAACTAAGCAGGGCTTGTATCTTGGGGGTCGGAGTGCGAATAAACAGGAATAAATACGTCGGTTTTCAAGGCTAGTTAAAGTAAAGCGTGTATTATGTTGTGTGAGTGTCTGTAAGGGTGTTATTTTTGTTGTTCAAATATTCCGGTTAACTTTGAATTCCTCGTGTTAATCCTCTTTGATCTGTGAGGTTGCATTCAGATAATTTCTGTGATCGCTCTGGCGACTGGCCAACAGATCGTTTTGCTCCTTTTGGCATCCATTCAGTCGGAGCTTTACTGCATATGCTATGATTATGGTTTAGAAATGTGTATATGTGACCCATTGACTAAGAAGTCGGATCTCGAAGTTTTGGATAATGTTTCACTTGCGGTAAGTTTTCAATCGCAAATGCGTCTTAAGAGGACTACATGACCGAAAGCGCGGTCACTGTCGGACTGCATAGAAAAGAAAGAGAAGCGCGATGACACAACGGTGGTAATTTATTGCAAAATATAAAGCAATTATCTATTTACGAAAAATCTATTGTTTGGACTAAAAAAAAAAAACACTAGAGTTTTAGTATGTTGCTTGTAGAATAATCTGACAAAAAATCATAATGATTGTATGTATATTAGTATAGTTTTTTTGTAAAAAGAAAGTTTTTAGAGGTATCTTCATGATTTTTTTCTATCGTACCAAATAAGTTGTATTATGTTTTCAACACACTATATATTATCTAGCATATATCCTGAAGAATATCATATATTTTTTGATTTTGTTTACTGTAGTCGATCATATACTTTTATTGTTTCTTAAGCTTGCGTTTTGGTCCTGTAAGCCCCATATTTGATGCTGGAGTTATCATTGACAAAACTTCCCTTACCTCAGAAAATATCATAAGTGAATCCTTCAAAAGTTGAACGCATTTGCGCTCCATTATCTTCCTACTCCATGGTCCTGTCCCCATCAAACCGAGGTGTTTTACGAGTGAGTAAAACGAGCTGAACAAGTTTGAATCCTGGATGTGAGCCGAGCGTTCTTGAAGAAGGATGAATTACTATATTATTTGTAAACGATATTGCTATAGTATAAGTAAGAAATGTACCCGTACCTACGTACGAGTCTATTTTATGATCTCATGACTGGGGCAAATAGTGTTGCTTTTACATAGCAATGCAACAATTAGCATAAGCTTGTTCCACTGCTGGGACACAGGCTATCATGTTCCCACTGCTGGGACACAGGCCTCCTCTCTATGAGAGGGAACGTGCCATAATCCACAACGGGGGCCCAGTGCGGGCTGGTAGATGGGTGGTACCAATTAATAAACTTACTCTCCAAGATAGAACATGTATCAGGATATAAGCCTCTCCCAAGTTGTTCCACAAGTCAACAACAACTTGTTTCCGCCTTCCGCATTTATTTTTCTTCAGCTTTTTACGTTGGTTCGGCAATCGTTTGACATAACACAACATCACGCTTGCATTTCTCGTTTTTCTTAGGCTGAGGTGCACCTATAGTACACCCCACAGATATAGATACACCTAGATAACGCAAGAGCACCTACTTCGCGTGCCAAAAATCGCACCAGTTTACGATCGAAAATCATAAGCCGCCACTTTCGCGCACAGTCCTGCGTACTGCTGGCTGGGTGAGCGTGAGTGAGAGAGCGCGAGCTTGTGACGTCATAGCAGGTAGTCAAAAAGTGGCACGCTTAGTTTTCATACAGTTCGTGATACTTGCGTTATCTAGGTATATCTATATCTGTGGTACACCCCCATTTCGCCAGTTATGTTTAAGTCCCATGTAATAGGTGGCGAGCCTTTTACCACAGAATACTTAAAGTACTACGTACAGAAAGGACACTCTCTTCCCCGCACTAACATCAGTTACCGCACCTCACCCCGCACTTCGGCGTATTCGTCGCCGGCTCTTTAACAAGAGCGCTCGCAAACACAAGTACCTCACGCACACATTCATACGTATACAAAGGTCATTTTTTAATGTAGTAGTAGTAGGTAATTATTTTGCGAGCGTTGTATGGAGTGTCCGGGGTGTGCTTTTACTATCAACCGGGCATAAATCCAGACTCCGGGGTGCTATACTGAGAAATTCCAGATGGATAAACCCAATAGGTTCGTTGGCATTAACTTTCGTAATCAAATGAGGGGTTTAATATATTTACAATATGACGTTTCTGGGTAGGAAGGTCACTTATTTAATGCTTGTATGTGTAGGTTCAGTAACTCTTAAGCCGTCCTAAATTACTTCGGGTTTATTTATAAACGATTATTAAAGTTACCTAATTGACGTTTAAACGTCAAAAATGTATTTTAAACAGTCGCTAATCACTACTTAATTTTAAACATCGTTTATGAATAAAGGGGTTAATGTCATTTGGATTGCCGCATCCACAATACTTTATACTTACAGTGTTGTGGTTTATTTTGTGAAAACAACATCATAATTGACGCTTACTGAATTTATTTTGACCCTTTCTAGTTCCATGAGAGGAATAAAGAGGGCAAGATAAAGTTATGTGAATGAACGATGGAGTCGCTTTACTGGTTTCAGTTTAACAATTAAAGGTGGATTCATACAAAGACTTGAATGAAATTGGAACCTAGTATTAAAATAAAATTAGAAATCAAATGCATTGTGTCTGTGAAATTTACGCATGTAATAATTATCTATTTGTGAATTTAATATTTAAATGTAAAATAAACAGAGGGGCAATTCTTTTAATTTTAAGAAAGTTCACTGTCTTATCTCAGTTTCAATCTGTCAAAAATACATAAGTAGGTAGGTACAGTCGCCAGCAAAATTGCATGGGTACCTTAGTGTCTATTTTCCCGTGAACGTTTGAATTCAAGTTTTCGAAAATAAACTAGATGGCGTTGGTTTCTTCACAACTATGACTAATTTACGAAACGTAAGTAAGGAGTTAGGAAGAAACGAAGGAATTACAAGGCTAATACATTTATCTAATTATTACATTACAATTACCAGCATACGTAGCTTAAATGATAAAAATAATAATAGAAACCGATAGGAATATATTTATTAAGCTAACGAGTGGGTATTTTAATAATTAATTTAATATTCGAATTGGTAGGTAGTTACTTAGCAACAGGAAAAATGAGCAGATTCATCGCAGGTAAACAGGCT
This sequence comes from Amphipoea oculea, assembly GCA_945859645.1. Lineage (NCBI taxonomy): Eukaryota > Metazoa > Arthropoda > Insecta > Lepidoptera > Noctuidae > Amphipoea > Amphipoea oculea. Next base: position 18,209,086 of record OX243862.1, read on the forward strand.
CGCCTTGTGAGCTCGCAAAAAAAGGCACTATAAAAAATCATAGATGTTTATTTCTTACAGTTTATTATTCAAATTTAATAGTCAGTTTATTAAATATTATAGGTATAACATTATAATATTATGAAGTTATTGAGGCGATAGCTTAAATATTCGTTTCCAAAATCGGAAAGAGGATTGAAGCTTATGTAACCTCAATAAAAACAAACAGGAGACCAGGTTATTTTATTACAAAGGTCAAACGGATTAAATGGATACTAAATAAGTAGGCTAATAACTACAAAATTGCACAAAAACATATCAAATGGTTAGTAGGCAACATAAAAAACTAAAAACTATGTTGTTTAAACTTAAAGTGTTCATAACTTTTTAAATTATTAAAAATACGTAAGTTATAGTTTATACACACATAACCAGGTCTCCAGTCAATATAAATAATATTATCTAAGTATAATTATTTAGCTCGTAGCTACGTAACCACTTGTGTATCGCGTATTATTTCGACGCCACAAACATAAGCGTCCGTGTTCACTGGACTTAAAAGTTTTTTCATCTGTAAAGATGACATTACTCCAATCGAAGTTTATGTGATCCAAAGTGAACTGTAATCTTGCCCTTTTATGGTTTTCCGTGAGCAAGGGTTTCACAGCATGCCTCCGCGGCACAAGTTTTGACGCGGCTCCGTGTCAAAACTTGTGTCAAATAAACCAGCATAGTGGTTCGGCGGCAGAAATCCATTTTCTTCATACTGCCTTATCATGGTTTGATGCTGCAATGTGTTTTATAAGTCGTGGTCTACCAGTTCTTTGATGGTGTTTCAAAGAACCCTCCTCTTCAAATCGTCGTACTCACAGAACAACTGTTTTTCTCTGCAACAATAAAACAGAAATATATAATACCCAATAATGATTATTATGTAGTATAGTAACAAAAAAAATAATGCAGTATTTAATATAAAAGTGTAAAAATAAAACTACTTACGTTTACACCGGTCTCTGGCTATTTCTGACAAGTTTTTGGCTTGATTATTCAAAGCAATTATTTGAGCTCTTGTAACGAAATCAATATTATAACTCGTGCTCGTTTTGGTAAAATAAGTAATCCGCCTGATTATAAATAAAAACTGAACAAAAGGCACTCGAACGAGGTAATCGAAATGAACTTAGCGAACGATCAATTGAGCTGTCATAAATCTTCGATCTAAGTATTATTCATACCACCTACCAATTATTTATAAATCCATATTTAACCTACCCTCTCAAGTTTGAAAACTAAAACTTAGAAAATCAGATACCTACCTACTTATAAATTGATATTCAATTTTAACATAGTAGGTTAATAATTAGGATCAATTTTCTTTAAAAGAAACTATTAATTATAAATTGTTTGAATGTTTTAAGAGACAAAAAGAAACTGCAAAAATATTTTATCATATAAAGCAAAGCAACGCCATCTAATAACAGCACAAGTAAATTTTGTTAGTCGTTAACTGGTTTTACGCTAGATGGCGTCATTTCTCGCTTCATACGATTTTGTTTCTGTACTACCCATGCACTTTTGCAGCCTACTGTACCTCTAATTTCCCTACAATTTTGAGAAGTTTCTGACATTGATTGTCGCTGAAATAAGATTGCGATTAGATTTTGTACGTTCTTAATTTCGGGAATAATTAGCCTACAGAAGTCCCATTAAACTCTGTAAAAGACTAAGATTTCTATGGACTCTTAAAGTCTCAATGGACTTTCTTACGACATTCAATGCTAATTCTGTCATGTTTTAAATGGACACAAAAAACAATTGCCATCTTGATTTGTAGCATACAATCGAATTACTTATCTGTCAAATCAAAATAACACAACAATCGGTCTATTATGTATCGCTACAGATAACATATCACCAACAAATAGATAGCCATAGTTATAAAATTATGTCGAGATTGTATGACTAACTTTCGTTTCAATAAAAAATATAGCTAGACATAAAGCTGAGTCCACATAGAAAAATAAACGACTGAGAACGCACATCTTCACTGATGGAGGCGTCAATGAAAAATATGTTTTTTGCGATCAGTTTAGTTTTTTGTGTGAACTCAGCTTTACAGGCCGCATCGCACAGAAAGCGGCCCAGGGGCTCTAAACCCTCGGTGATTAGTTCGCTACAAACGATTGTAGTATGTACTGAACGCGAAAGTTGTCCATTTAACTGGCAGACTGCTTTTTCATAGCTATTGATTGATGCGAGGTACCTATCTACCCGTTAGTTTGTGCCATCAGCTCTGTCACCAGAGAAAGGCGATGAAAGTGATTTTGTTATTAAATTATAATGCGCGAGAGTTGACAAAGGTTATGCGTTTGTTTTACGATTGGAAAATGTGGATATACATTATATCGAGCTTTCTTGGCTTTTGTATGTACACAGCAGCCCTTTGTATATTGCAGACTCTCTTATTTCTTATTTATTAAAATAGTGAAATCTTCTTTTTAAAAGCTGGCAAGCCTTTGTTTTTCGCGTATTTTCCCAAGTACTATGTTAAAGATTTATGTGCCCATGAAAAACCTATTAAATTACAAAAACGCTGCTTATTTATTTTCAAGTATAAAGTACAAAACTTGACTGCACTGTTTTTGTCCCAATGTCACTCAATGTTTTTGCATGTACCACTTGCAGTTACTCCAATGTGCACTGCACGTGTGCCGATGAAAAACACGTGTGTTGACGATCGCCGCATCGCATTCAATTGTTTGCTTGGGGCAGTCTTTTGTTTCACTTGATGCCATATTGTGCATAATTATATTGTTAGGAATCGTTTGTGTAAAGTTAATCTTAGTACGACAGCTCACATGAAACGTTAAGAATGGATGATCGAAGTCTTGATTTTTAAAGTAATAATAGCAGTTTTTAGATTTGCAATTGCTTAATTGTTTTCTTCAATTCTCACGATAACGTAAATGGCTGTTCAATAAACTCGCGCACTAAGGGGGCACACGTGCTAAGGGGTTCCGTACACGAGGCGAGTCAGTTTGTGAGTCAATTTAGGTGGTAGGTCAGCCAATGGTCTCCCAATAACCTCATGTGTGAATATCTACATTTGAAGATTCGTGGCCAAAGTTGTCGACATCATCATCATCTGTCTGCCTAGCCTTTTCCCAACTATGTTGGAGTCGGCTTCTAGTCATCCGGAAAGTTGTCGATATAGCACTCACAATAAGCTAGCTCAAGTGGCAATGGGCCGGCCATAGTCGTAGAACCAATGACAGTAAACTCAAAGCATTTATTACAATTGAACCATGTACAGGCACTTTTGAACTGTCAAAATTAAATAGTCGGTCAGTTAGTCAGAAAGTTGAAGCTAGTGACGTGTTCTTGACTGGAGATCGCGAATCGGCAAACGTAAGGCTATGTGGAGCTACGATCTTCGCAGGATGGCTGGTAGCAGCTAGATGAGAGTTGCCGAAAACCGAGTGGAAAGGCGTGCATTAGGAGAGGCTTATATCCAGTGTCCAGTGGACTACTGTACGCTGATGATGATAGCTTCGTGTACTCGGCAATCCCTGAACTGACTCAATCTGGCCTCGAGTCCGGAGTACATAAAGCCGGTGTTATTTTTTCGAGTCAAAACTGACGCTGCTTATGTAAAACTTTTTGCGGACTTCCCACTGTCGACCCACATTATTTATCCTCATAAAACAGTTCTCAGTAAAAAAAATGTAAGTATACTTATTGACTATGAGTAATAGCACCAATTGACCTGCATCATTCAGTTTACGCCCCTCGGCCATCTCACTTCATTACAATTGACCCCTGGTTCAACCGACCCACAATAAATAGCTGGCCAGTGATAAAAAATCAGTTTCTTGAAATAATAACATAATTATCCGACTGTTGATATTTATTGGGATATTATTGTTATTCGATGTCAGTAGTTATTAGGGCTTACGGGCATTGTACAATGTGTAATGGTAATTGATTTAGCTAGGAGCTTTGTTTCCGTATTAAACCGTAATTGAATTTTTTGTTATTCGCAACTGCCATTTATAACCATAACTATTTAACCTTTACAATAGCCGATCTATTTTGTAATCTCACCGTGAAATCTAGGTGAAGTGACCTTGAAGTGACCTGTCATTTCACCTGATACTAGGGATCGCTTGGGATTGACAGCTCACTTCAAGTTCACGGTGACATTTTTTACAGAAGACCGGTAGGTATCTAGCCTCGGGCCCAACTGAGTAACACACTAAGGGTCTAAGGGCATCGGCGATCTGCGATTTTGTGACTATATCGATGCTGCGTCGCGTTTTAGCGACTGTATGCGTTCCATAGCAGTATTAAAATCGCGCGTTTTAGAGATTCTATCGGTGCTGCCTCGCGGTTTTAAGACTTCCAGCGTTCGTATGCGGTATTGGAATCGAGAGGATTGTAGCGTTCAGCCACTGTGTCGAGCTTCCGAAAAGCGACTCCATCGCCGCGTTTGGCGTTTTTAAGTGTGCGGTGTGGAATGTTTGGTCGCTGATGCATATAGCTTCTAAAAAGTGGCTAAATCGCCGATCGCCGTTCCTAAAAGTAGCTTGTCTGCTGTGACCCTGATAGTACCAATGGATTTCATTTGGACAGTTCAACAACATTCATTGCGTTATCTAATCTATTTTATATTTTGATAAATTATATCTGTCATCCATACATACAAGTACATAGGTACATACTTACCTATAGAAATTGTGAAAGTGAACCTCTCTTATTAAATAGCAACCTGTAATGGACATTTAAGTATTCGAGTACTGCTTTATTTTTATATCAGCTTCAGTCTAGTGTAAAAGTTTATATAATAACTGTTAGGTATAGCCTCAAAAGTTACGCAATTTGAGGAAAAATGGCTGACAAAAATCTTGAATCAATCATGCAGAATAACTAATTGAAATCATGAATAGGTAAAAAAAATATTTACTTTGAGGAATGAATGGTAAACAAAATTATTTCTGTATATTTATTTCCTTTCTTTAGAGAAAACGTAGCGGCACTATTTATACACTATAAATATCGGAATATTTTGAAATATAGAGATGGGCCTTGGCAATGACTTCATCTCTTCTGCTCAAGATTACAAGGCAGGTAATTATAAACGCCAGCGCATACGCGACAATACTGTTTAATATAAAAACCTTGAAGAACTTCGGACAAGGCCGCTCACTCGTCGCTGAAAACGCTGCGGTTTTAAAGCGTTTCTTTTTAGGAAATAGATGTTTGGTCGTTTGCTTAATTAAGAAATAAACTCTTCATGGGTTCGCATTCGATGATGGTCAAATAATCGCTTAGGTAGTTCAGATTATTTTATATTGTTATTTTGTTGATGAACTAAAAACCTCTCTAGTTGAATTGTTACTTAAAAGAAGATTGAAGATTTTTGTGTGATAGACATTCTTATGCTGATTGCCTTCTTAGACCCAAGACTGAAATCCTACTATTATATAATCACTCTAATATTATAAAGGCGAAAGTTTGTGAGTGTGTGTATGTGTGTTTATGTTTGTTACTTCTTTACGCTCAAACAGCTGGACCAATTTTGATAAAATTTGATTTGGAGGTAGCTTACACCCTGGGTATTTTTATCCCGATATTCCGACGGGATCGAAACTTATGCGGGTGAAACCGCGAGGCGCTGCTCGGTGGCAGAAAAAGGTATGATTATAATAATATACCAAAATACATATGATTTATTATTTTAATGGAGGTAATACTCAAATATATTAATCACAACACGACACACCCGCACATGTATACTCGTACATGTGCGGGTGTGTCGTGTTCACATACCTACTCAGGTATGTCACAACATTTTATTTGATTTTGAGCTTTTTTATATGTATAATAATCACCTTTTTTTGGTTATCCTATACTGTCCCACTGCTGGACAAAGGCCTCCCCCAAATCCTTCCAGGAACTCTTTTCCCGCGCCACCTCGAACCATTTATTAAAAACGGACACACACTCTCTATGTGTTTATTATTTTAGCGTATGGCACTCGTGGGTTGCAGCTGAAAATCACCTCATGTTGTCATCTGACATTATGCAGAGCTGAGGCCATTTTGGCACATACCTACGTACGGAACCCTAGTTGCGAGAGTCCGACTCGCACTTGACCGGTTTTATAGTTTTTTTTTTGCTGTAATGCCAATAAACGCATGTTCTTTTCTTTCTGACGAGCACCTTGACAAAGATCTCAATGATCACAAACTTTTTTCCAGATTCACGTAAACCCTCAGCATGTTTCATCCCTAGTGCGTGACCAGGACATAGGTTCCGTTCACACCGAGTAGCCAGGTCGAGACGAAGGCGAGCACCGGACCGGAACGACACTCGATACGGTTGCCGATCGCGCCGTCATCGGGTTACAACCGACCACGATATTTTAACACCCCGTCCTCAACCTTTCAGAGGATTCCCACCCCTATTGGCGTAAAACTAGGGCTTATAGTTCTATAGTTAGTTGTCATATTTATTGCTGTAATTTGCTAGATCGTGTTGGCGTCTCGCCAGAAGTATTTTGCCTAGATAATCTGAAGTGTGGTCAACAGTTGACAATGAATGCCTTAGTAACGGATTTGAGCACTAGAATTTAATGTTCTGTTAAATTAGCATTTGGTCGTTGAACTGTTGCATGTTTGGGTACTGTAAAATTTATAAAAGGATATATTATATTAAAATGTGAGCAAGAAGTAAGATAGTTATGAACATTATTTGCATAATTGAGAGCAGTGGTGGCCCAGCGGTAAAGGCCGCGACTTACGAGTTGTAGGTCGTAAGTTCGTACCCAGACAGGCGCTTTACTTTGTGTAAATTGTTTCATCATCACTGCTCTCAAAACGGTGAAGGAAAATATCGTGAGGCATGTCGTAGAACCAAAATTTCGAAGACATGTGACATCTACCAACCCGCACTGGGCCCGCGTGGTGGATTACGGCCCACTCCCTTTCACAGAGAGGAGGCCTGTGTCCCAGCAGTGGTCCGACCCGAACATTATAGGCTGATTATGTTTGTGATTGTTGCATAATAAGACGATCGAACAGATCGAAGTTTATGCTTTACCTCTTCTAAAAGATTATCAGAAGTTATAAAACAGATTTTGTGACTGACGGTAACATTAGCAGCAGTACTTTACCGCCAGAGAGGCTACACAAGTGGCAATCGCTTTCAAAGCGTTTCGTACTTCTACAACGACTTTCAACAGGATTCACATAAGCTTTCGGTAGTTTATGTGAATAAAATTTTTTGACTTATCCTTCATCGTTTTCGCAGATAGAATGTCAATTTTTCTAGGCCCTCAGGACCTCAGGCTGGCTGTCATTACCGTAGCAACGTCATCGCCATCACCAGTATCAGTCTTAAGCGCATAATCAGGCTATAAATTTCCCACTGCTAGGACAGAGGCCTTCTCTCTGTGAGAGGGAGTGGGCCGTAATCCACCACGCGGGCCCATTGCGGGTTGATAGATGTCACGTGCTTTCGAATTTTTGGGTCTAGGTCATGCCGGTTTCTTCAAGATGTTTTTCTTCACCGTTTTAGGAGCAGTGCTGATGAAATAATTTACACCAAGTAGCGCCTGTCAGGGTTTGAACCTTTAAGTCGTAGCCGTTACCACTGGGCCACCAGTGCTCAAAATTCACGAAAAAGGGCGGACGGTAGTGGATTGCTTCCAGCTTGATCTCATTTTCTAGTTTTCTTTAGTATTACCACACGATATAGCAATAAACGTACGTTACGTTGGTAAGCTTTCCGATAAAAGAGCAGCTCTTTGATCTCCACGTGTCCATCAACACACGATTACATTACCCACCGAGAACAAAGCTGCAGTCAATAGCAAAACAATTGACTAACCCCCTTACTAATAAACGTAATAAATCAGACCACCGATTTCTCTCTTTCACTCGTCAGCAATTTGACTTTCGAAAGAAGAAGACAAAGCATTGTGTAACTATAGGTACATACGCTATACGCAACGTTTATTATAGTCCGCGCGGAACTAGTTGGCCGCGCCTTAGGTAGGTATGTGAGCGGTGGGACGGAGGGGCGGGAGCGCATTACTCAGTACGTGCGTTGCGAACCGCCGCCGCCGCCTCACCCCTGTCCCCATCTCAGCGGCCAACTAGTTCCGCGCGGACTATACAGGGTGAAATTGAACACATGCGACAAATTGAAATGGGAGATTGTACTCGTCATTATGAACAACTTTTACTAAGGGTCCAAACCTGAAATCGCGAAAAAAAAATCAGCTGTTCCCTACATTTTGGCGAATTATGCGAACACATATGTAGGGAACAGCTGATTTTTTTTCGCGATTTCAGGTTTGGTCCCATAGTAAAAGTTGTTCATAATGATGAGTATAATCTCCCATTTCGATTTGTCGCATGTTTTCAATTTCAACCTGTATTAAGGGGGTTACTCTATACCTATGTTTCACCAGAGCGCTGTATATGCTTCCAGATACCAAATGAGTATTATATCTCTCGCAACCACTAAATTAGTTACTTCACTGCTTTACCGCAACTGGATTGAAATGTTACAGATAACTTGATCCTGCCTTATTATTACTTCCACCAATGAACTAGATTCCCACACTTTATTGGTTTAGTTGATACTCGGTTTGTTTCAGAGTAACTGCAACTTTTAATGGTGCCTTTAACTTTGAATGTTACTGCAGGACGCGTATTTATGGATAGAACGGATACGGCTTTCGAATTTAATCTGAATCTGGCCTACATTATACTAATGACATTTAGAGGAATAAATAGAAAATGTAACTAAAAGACATTAATAACTGGAATATTGCGATAGCCTAAAGGCTAATTCCCGAAATTAAAAACGTTTCAAATCTAATCGCAATCTCATCTCAGCGACAATCAATGTCAAAAAATCTTCTTTTTTTTGTTATCCTATACTGTCCCACTGCTGGGCAAAGGCCTCCAAGTCCTTCCAGGAACTCTTTTCCCGCGCTACCTCGAACCAGCCCTCGTGGTACGCGTCCAGGTCATCTCGCCATCTCTTTCTGGGCCGGCCTCGGCGGCGCCGTCGTATCTTCAGGCACCCATTGTGTGGAGATTTTTGCCCAGCGGTCATCGTGCATACGGCTGATGTGACCCGCCCAAAAAATCTAAATTAACTAAATTACCTTTTAAGCAGTTTTTACATGGAACATCATTCCATTCTGTATCTGGAGAAGGGTGTTGTTAGCTGCGTTACAGTTTATACTTTTGCAGCTATCATCGTATCAGTTCTTGAAAAAAAAAAATTCGGAACAATAACACAAGAATAAGGTGTTATTGTTCCGAAGTAACCTTTTTTTTACTTTTCAAAACTGAAAAAATTAAAGGTATTTTTGACAAATTAAAAGTGGGATCAGACTGTGAACGTTCTTATAATTATGAGAATTTAGGTCCCTCTGAGGTCTTTCAGACTCGTACCACCCGGTTCTAATTAAAAAGAAAATTACCTTAACGTTAATTTGCGTAACAGGGAAGAGCTCGCACTAAGAGGAAAGTATTACATAAAGGTAGAGTCACGTATTTGCAGTACAGTTAAGAAAAGTAGGGTACCTTTTATGTGTGCGAAGTTTTAGCAAAAAGTTCTCATTTTGAGAAGTTATTTCTGCCATCTCTTATCTGCATCAGTTCGTGACTGCGAAAACGATTAAAACATGTTTGAGCACGTGACATTTCAAACTCGTGGATATCCCGAGAGAAAGGTTAATATGTCTACATTATTTCAGTGTAATGTACGTACAGATGTAGTCACGACTTAGAAAAGATGCAGTTTGTATGAAGTTTCTAAGTATATAAAGTGAAATTTATATGATAAATGGTAGCATCATACGATGATGCCGACCACCCGCGTGGTGTACGAACAGTCATTTGTCACATGAAAACCAATACAAACTATAAATCATACAAATTTTTAACCCACAGCCTTATTGCGAAGGTAATTAAGGTGATATTCCTCAGTGAAACAGTTTTTGAACAGCACCACCATTTGGTCCAGAGATCATAACAAACATTGCCTATTAAATGGAATTGAGAAGATCGAATTAAACTTAAGAAATTTGATTCCAGTGAACATTTGTCTGTACCAAATTAAAGTTTGTTATGAGTGACTCAATTTGGTTTTAGAAATATCTCAGATCTGTAAAAGAGAAGCGTGCACTGTAATGCATTGTGTTGATCTTTACTAAAATCTCCCAGATTTCGGATACCAAACTTATTTGGGAAGAGACTGGACCCCACGACACAGGGAATTCTCGTCTGGGCTCTAGGGCATTTGTAAAAATCTAGCACCTTAAGACACCTGGTCTATGTAATCAGTTACTAGTTTAAAAAAAAAATTAACACCTTTCAGGTTTGACTCTTTGAATATAGATAAGTTTTGTATAATTTTAGAATACGAGACTCACTAATTTTTCCTGCAAGTCGCTTGTAGGAACATAATGTAAGTACTAGCTGCGCCCCGCGGTTTCACCCGCGTAAATGTCGATCCCATGGGAGTATCAGGATAAAAACTAGCCTATATGTTAACTCAAGGTGTCAGCTACCTCCATAATTTTTTTTATCAAAATTGGTCCAGCCGTTTGAGCGTGAAGAAGTAACAAACATATAAACACACCCCCACACACACACACACATTCACAAACTTTCGCCTTTATAATACTTATGTGATTCTTTTATCACATAAATACCTATTGAACCGTCCTCACCAAGGTTCAACTCTAAAATATGACCAGGAAACGAAATAACAAAGCGAACTATACCATTCGTTCAATCGGTAAATTTACCGAGAAAGTAATTTAAATCGATTTAAAATGGCCGTCGCATTTTTAATCAAATCCCCATCAATTACATTCGGCGAACAATGTTTATACGAGATTAATTAATTACTTACATTTATCAATGCGTATTTGAATGTGATTGATAAGTATGGCATTTATTAATATTTATAAGATTTTTATGAAACATGGTGGGAGAAAGTTGGTAGTTAAAGTAATGAAGCCATTAGAAAGATCTTTGCTAATATAATTAATTGATATCCTCTTGTTTATATGAAAGCATCCGTCATTCGTGTTACGGCTCGTCAGAAGCCCGAAAGTCTGACAGCCAGTTAAGACTGGCGGTCAGACTTTCGGGAGGATACTGATACCCCTTGGTAAGCCAAGGGGTATCAGTAACTGGGTTATGGATGTCAGATAGGCAGTCGCTCCATATAAAATATTGGTATTGAGCTGCATCCAGTTAAACTGGAAGCCGACCCCAACATAGTTGGAAAAAGGCTAGGCAGATGATGAGCTGTGTATTTGAAAGCATTGAAACTTCACCTTGAACGATTATAAAAACCACATTGAAAAATTAAAACAAAAAGAACCTTACCAACCTTTATAAACTTGAAAAATTAAATGTACCCACCCATAGGTAGGTACATATAATTTTTTCATACAAGTTCATCAAGATCACCTTTCCCAAAGTAAGATCTTAATTTGAACTTAGTCAAAAAGATTCTAAGATTTTCATTAGATTAAGTTGTGATTAGAGGTCGCTGCTCGCTTACTTGATCAGTGAGTCAAGTGAGCCTCTTTTATTGTCCTATTGCTTATTATTTTTTTTATTTATTAAAGAGCCATCTGCTTTCTCCGTTAGCCAGTAACTTAGAAACGTCATTTATAAGCGCGTGTCTCCAGGTTATATAGAAAAGAACGATCTGACGTTAGAGATTTTATTATAATACTTTTTCAATTTGGTAGTTTTCTTGAATTTTTTTTTCTCTCTGTCTTTCACGACAGTCACTTATCATTGACGTAATTTTTATTAAGCTGGGTGTAAGTGTTCGTATCGCGTTCGTACAGACACACGGGACAAGATGGCGTTTTAATTGTATCTTTAATTACAGCATTCAACCCGTAAACAGTGCAGACAACATCAGCACAATACAAGGCAACGCAAAATAAATAAAATTCAGGTCTACTTTTATTTGTAATATACTTTATTTCCTCCGCCATTATTATTCTGATTTGCGTGTAATTAATTTTAATTATCGCTATTACAAGAACATTACGTGCGAAGTGATTCGGCTCTGATATTTATAAAATCAGTTATCGGCACAACGGGTGGTTACTCGAGAGCGTTCACTTTTCCTATGTGATGCAACACCTCTGATATTTGCTTTATAGGCCTGCATCGCACTGAAAGCGAAATAATTGCCATGTGAAGCTATAATCTTAGTACAGTCAACTATACGACTGCGCTAGTAGCTAACACTTGAGTAGCGAAAACGCTACGCTTTCCTGCTACGACGTAGGCGCTGTCGATTTCAAAGGAGATGCGGTTCAATCAACTCAGTCTATCGCAGTCCACTGCTGGACAAATGCCTCTTCCAGGCTGCGCCACAACACCCTGTATTTCACCTTCCGCATCCAGTCTGTCCCAGCCACTTTCTTAAGTTCGTCGATCCATCTAGCTAGGGGGCGTCCCACGTTACGCTTGCCGATACTCGGTCTCCACTCCAGGACTCGTCTGCTCCACCATCGGTCTTTCCACAAACATGGCCAGCTCACTGTCACTTCAGTTTGCTTACTCTGCAAGTTATGTCGGTAACTCCAGGTCATCTCGTCATCTCTTTCTGGGCCGATCTTCCGGCACCCATTTGTGTGCAGACTTTTGCCAAGCGGTCATCGTGCATGCATCTGATGTGACCCGCCCAATCCCATATGAGCCTGGCAGCCTTCTTTCCTACATCCAGTTTGCCCGTTTTGGAAAGCAGCATCACTATTAGCTAGCTTTATTCTTTAACTGGAACAAAATGTATGCTATAACTTTAGATTCATCTGACCTCATCCAAATTCGTACCGTGTGTGGCTGTTACGGCTAAAGAGACAACTCCCTGAGTGGAATCGTTTCTTTAAACTGATGAGATTGTTTAGTTTCACCTTAGTAGGTCGGCCAAGTTGGCCTGCTTTAATTGATCTCTCCATGCATGGGACCCTTTATGAGCCACAATATCTATAGCATTGCTTCCTTCGGTGTGGCACAGTAATTGGTTGAGTAAGCAGCGCCTGCCCCATTTCACATGAGCGCCGCTAACGTGATAAATGCTGTGCGCACGACCGTCAAACCTTATCATCGCTTTCAATATTGCTATCAGTTTTAGTATTTACATGGGCATGCAGTTTATTTTGTTGGCTGACTTCTGTATCTTCCCCTTAGAATCTTGGGATATTTTTTTTTGACATTACTTCCTGTGTGTCTAACTATGTATGTACCTCTTTTGTTAGATGTAATTTTATTGTATCTCATGTCAGCACGAACGTCATATAACATAACAATGTATGTATACTCATAACGTGGTAAAAAGATTCGACAGTGTTAATATTTCTACCTGCTTTAGACACTACTTATGACTTGTAGCAAGGCTGATTACCTAAAGAACCGCCGTATGGACTAAGTATCCTCATTCCTAGACGCTGTTATTGTTCCACAGTTCAAGGTAATAGCTGTTAACATTAACTGTAATAAGTTGATCTCCTTTAGAGGAATCTAACTGCACAACAATGACTCAATTTAATTAATATCTATTAAGTAGAGCATCTGAAGCAGACTGCCAAATAACAATTAAAATATTTCCCCGTAACGTTATTTCATTAATCTTGTTCTTCTTAGTAAACCATGACGTCTTATCTTTCGACATAGACATAATTATAATCATTATCATCTATTGTAACGCTTACCTTACAAGATCGCTTGTGATAGGACTTTTTATAACAACAAAAAAAAATGACCTCTACCTCGACAGTCTCCCACCGCGCAACCATACCACCGAATCCGTTACCACAGCATTCATTGCTGTATCAACTAGAGCATTGTTTACTTCGTTCTGAAGTAAATGCAGCAATGGACTTATATGCAATGAGTGATCAAATAATGCTGGCTTCAACGCGACGCGACGGTGCGTTTTTTGCTCCGCAGTCACCGTCTACCACCGGTCTAGTCGCTCAAAGGCAATGACAGGCCTACTTTCTCAGACGATTCGCGTCATATAATCTTTTGGCCGTTACAGTAACTGAACAATGGGCTTGTTATTACTTGGAACGGACACTACAATTATTTGCCACCTCAATTTTGGCTGTAGGTTAATTGTATTGGGAAGAAATGCCCCAGATTTGCACGTGTGGCGGAACTTTACATCGTACTAGCCTTAAAAATTGTATTGGTTAACATAGGCCTACAAAAAAGCGAAACAATTAGGGGTCTACTTGTTTGTAAATATTAATTCTTGTGGTATAGAAATTTTGTTCTAGGTGCATCGTCTTCACTTATAATAAATTAATGTGTACAAAATATTGTATACCGTTTAAAAAAAGTAACGGTGGAGTTTTTTGCCCATACTTCTCCATAAGAAAACTCTTTAAGGCGCTTATCCTTTCCTTACATAGTATAAAACAAAGTCGCCGAAATGTCTGTACGCGCATAACTTCCGAATGACTGCACCAAATTGGCTAATTCTTTTTTTTTTGTGTTTAGTATTACCAGGACAAGGTTTGTATGAAAGAAAATTTCGGAAATTCGAAAAATATTGCACCCGTGTGAAGCTGAGGTGAGCCGCTAGTTTAAAATAAATCCTTTGATTTTGAAAACACTGCCAAACATATTGATTAATCACCAAGTTTGGTAGTTAGTTAGATCGATGATTACGGTTTGTCGTTATTAGCACTTCTGTAGAATCCATTTTCCGATGCTGCTGAAAAGGTTATTGACGTAATTAATACCTTTAGGTGAGACAGAGGTGCATACACTTTATTGCCAGTAACAGACAGAATAATTATGTATCGTGTTGAAGGTACCTGTGGACTATACAGGGTTAAATATTAGCGATGGGTATCGATATTTCGAACAAAAAGAAACACGTTTACGAAGTTTCGCTAGCTTACTTAATTTGATCTGGTATACGTAGACATTAATTATTGGGATATTACAATGGGGATATATAAAAGCTCGTTACACATGTGCGTAATAAATCAACCTGGTTCCGATAAAGCTTTCATTGCTCGCTTTATCTGTGGATTATTAAGGTATTGTTTCATGACCTAAAAAAGACGCGTATTATTCGTTAGTGCCACGATAATAATGTGTAACTGACTTTAGTCGATGTGTCCTCCAAAGGCGGTTACAATATTTATATTTCAATACTAGCTTCTGCCCGCGACTTCGTCCGCGTGGCATGTTTGGTTCCGCCGAAACATCGCATTGCATCGCGTTTTCGCTTGGCGTTTTACCTAACTTTTTTTTTCTTTCTGCTCGGCTCCGAAGAGTCGCAGCGTGATGTTAAATAGCCTATATCCTTGCTTATATCTTACATACGTACAAACAAACAAACACCTCTCTATAATATTATTATAGATTATTATCTTCGTCGTGTGTGACAGTTCATTGAATTGTATGGCGAGCGATATTGTATCTTAAGACAAAATATTATAGTATCTTAGCCGTGTGCAGCGCCCATTAGTGAACTCCATTGCGGGTGACGTAACCTACGACAAACTTATTATTTGCGGTTGGTACAGTAATCGGGTCTAGGGATCGAACCGCAAAATTAAGCTTGTTTTTTATTGTATACTTATAGGTACTTTTCCTGGATAAAAAGTACCCAGTGTGGTGCCCAGGATATTAAAGAATAATTATACCAAGTTTCGTCGTAATGGAACCGGTAGTTTTTGCGTGATGCCTGAACAAACAGACAGACTGAAAACTTTTTTTAATCACATTTTTGGGGTCGGTGTCTGCCATTTATTTTTTTGATATTTTCAATGTACAGAATTTTCACTTCTACAGATTTATTATATGTATAATATAGATATCCTTCCGATCTGTGGCGTGAAATTCCTTTGTTGGCGAAAACAGACCAAAGAAATTACAATGGGGAAAATATTGAAAACAACAACATCGCTTTTTCTTCTCTCTATTTGTTATTTCATGGCTTGTTTATTTTCATAGTATACGCACTTTTATAGTGACATCAGCATTGTCATTCAGTAGAAACAATTATAACAAAAAGTTTAGATTTTAAAAGGGGAGAGATGCAAGAGGACTAAGAACGACACTCCGAAAATGAGTAAATAAAAATTGGGCTTGAAAGTGGTCACTCACAATGGGCCTTATTAGAAGGCTAAAAGTCACCCAAAGGGCATTGGAGAGGGCAATGCTTGGAGTTTCCCTGCGTGATCGAATCAGAAATGAGGAGATCCGCAGGAAAACCAAGGTAACCGACATAGCCCGAAGAATAAATTGCCAAACTTAAGTGGCAGTGGGCAGTGCACGTTGCTCGCAGAACAGATGGCCGATGGGGCCGAAAGGTTCTGGAGTGGCGACCGCGTACCGGAAGACGTAGCGTTTGGAAGGCCTCGCACAAGGTGGACCGACGACCTTGTGAAGACCGCAGGAACCCGTTGGATGCGAGGAGCTCAGAACCGGTCGAAGTGGAGGTGCTATGTCCAGCAGTGGACGTCTTTCGGCTGAAATGACGATGATGGGCTTGAAAAGTGGCAATCGCTTTCCAAGCGTTTCGTAATTTCTACAACGACTTTCAACAAGATTGACATAAGCTTTTTGGTAGTTTATCCAATACATTTTGACTTTTCTATCATCGTTATCGACTTATCGCTGATACAATGTCACTTTGTCTAGGCCCTCTGGCCATTACCGAGATCATCATCTGCCTAGTCTTTTCCCAACTATGTTGGGGTCGGCTTCCAGTCTAACCGGATGCAGCTGCGTACCAGTATTTTATATGGAGCGACTGCCTATCTGACCTCCACAACCCAGTTACTAGGTAATACGAAACCCCTTGGTAAGACTGGTTGTCAGACTTTCGGGCTTCTGACGGCCCGTAACGACTGTCAAAGATTCATGAATGACAGCCGAGACCAACAGTTCAACGTGCTTTCCGAGGCACGGAGGGGTCTTGGTATGTGAAGATGGTCACCCATCCACGGACCACTTCTTCCCCACTGCTCAACTAGATTGCTCAACTGCATAAAGTTGAGCAGTAGGTAATACCAATGGCTCAATTGGTAATTGCTCAACTATGAATAGTTGAGCAGTGGGTAATACCCGCTGATCAACTAAAACTGCACAACTATATTTATAGACTAGAAAGAAAAAATCCAAATCACCAAGACCCCGGCAGGCATCGGCCCTAGCGGACCCCGTCAGTTAGTGCACACATCTCTTTGAAGCGCGCGTGGAACACAACGCGCCGTCGACCCGGGCCTGGCCCTTACCGGACAGCGAGTTGCCCATAGCTCGCCGTCCGCAAGCCCGCGCCTACGGTGGCCGGCGGCACCCTAATTGCGTAACACACTATCAATCGGAATTTGAATCAATTTGAAGCAAATTGCTAATCCATTGCTTCATAAGTTCGAAACATGTGTCTGCACAAGTGCACAACACGTAAATAACGTAATGAATGTTGTTGAACTGTCAAAATGAAACCGATTCCGATTGATAATGTGTTACGCAATTGCCCCGCGGGAATCGGCTATCGATTCCCGACGCCCAGAGCGTCTCCTGCGCAAAGATTGTTTTGCCTCCTCTCGCCACTCCCATATGTGGGCGAGAACTTTAGCCTCCAGATCCCATGGCGGCAATCCGGCAAGGAGGCTCGCCGCCTCCCAGGAGACCGTGCGGTATCCCCGGACTAGCCGGACGGCCATGATCCTCTGGGACGCGTTCAACCACCGGGCTGGTCACCGCCTCAATGAACGGGACCACACCGGTGCTCCGTAAAGGGCCATGAACCGCACGACCCCCGCGTAGCCTTTGGCAGGAGGCGTTTTGACCCCCTAGATCGGGCAGGAGCCGCTTCAAGGCAGCCTCGGCCCGCTCCAGTCTGGGAGCCAAACGACGGAAATGCTCTACAAAGTTTCACCGGCTGTCAAGGACTTAAGTCTCAGATACTTCATAGTCGACTCGAGCCAGGCCACCTCGAGTCCCAGTTGCCGAATCCTTTCAACGACTGTCGCAACCCCGCGTGTCGCTTATTCAGCCGCCATCTGGTTCGAACTCCCTTGCGCCAGGACCAGCGTGTCGTCAGCGTAGCAAACTATGCTGACACCGCTAGGGAGGTCGGCGCGCAGCACCCAGTCGTACCCAATGTCCCACAGATGCGGCCCCAGGACCGATCCCTGTAGGACATCTCTCGCCGGTTCCACTCTCCTTAATGACCGGGGTAGATGACGACCCTGTCCGTCAGATAGGCCTCAACCACGCGACAGAGGTAGGTCGGCATCCGGTGATACCGGAGTGCCTCCCTGATGCAACTCCAGGGCAGGGTATTGAAGGCATTGGCGGTGTCCTTAGACATCGCCAATGCCTTCAATACCCTGCCCTGGAGTCGACGCCTGAAGACGACGCCACCCTGGGCAACAGCATCCCCCGCCGCCGTGAGGGCTCGTTAGTGGCCAGTGCCTCAAGAGCAGTTGAGCAGTAGGTTATATTGTTCGATTTTATAACAGGATGACCTACTGATCAACTAAGTTGAGCAAAAAATAGTTGAGCTATAGAGCATAAAATGTTCGGTAATACAAACTATGTCCTACAGCTCAACTGCTCAACTAGTTGAGCAATCTAGTTGAGCAGTGGGGAAGTAGCGCCACGGACCAACCGCGGCAAGCGTAGCTTAACCTGATCGATCGACACGTGCGGCCGTTATTACTTAGCCACAAGCCCTTCATATGGCCATTACCGAGATATCGTAATCAAAGTAAACTAAAGCAAAGAATTTGATTGAAATGCTGAGCATGAGGTGCTGAGTTCTATTCCCGGGTCGGGCAAACGGTTTATTGGGTTTTTCTATCTGAAGTTTCTCAATAGCTGCCCGATGTCTGGTTTTGTGCTCGGTAGATGGCAATGGCCTCGCCCCCTTTTGGGACTTCCACTAAGGTGGAGGACAACGTGGAGTACGTGCGCCAGAAGACGAGGTACACGCCGAGGGTGCAGTTACTGGAGTCGTACCGCAACGTTAACTTCAAGGCGTTCGTGGTGAGCGTGCCGAATTGCTATCTGTCCGTCGTCATGGAACAAAGACTTCTGGCCGCAGGGCACAGAACTGCACAAGAGTTAGCTAGTGAGGTACTGTTTTATGATAAAAATATGTATGTTTAGGTTAAGGTATTTATCTATGGGCCTGCTTCGCCTGAAATAAATAAAAAATATAACTGGCGAAATGTGGGTGTGGAATATAGGTGTGTCACCTCTGCCCAACCCTGCGGGGATTATAGTCGTGATGTTATGTTTATGTGTTAAAAGTGTAAAATTGAGAAAGAAATGCTACATAACAAGTGGGTGACCTACTGTTGATTATTGCCTGGTCCAAATAAGTTCATATCTTTATTCAATTAAAATTAGTGCTATTTTCCGTTGGAAAATTGAGGAAGTCAAACTTATGCGTTCTGATTATTAACGTTGATTATTTATTTTATATACGTTTATTACGAGACATAATATGAAGTAGGTTCTTGTTTTTATAAGTCAGGTAAGTAAGTATGGGTACATTTATGTATTTGTAAAAAAAACTTGCAGCTGTTCTTGTTGAAGTGTGACATTATCGTCATTATCTTTTTTTGTTTAAATCGTATTTGTTATAAACTTCAGCTTAACACATTTTATGTATAATGGACCCAATATTATTACCATATCGTATCTTGAAAGAATATATTTATAGTCCGGGCACTGGCAGTAGTGGCAGTGCCCTATATCTACATTCTTTTTACAGAGATTCCTAACGAAAAAACGGATCATAGGCAGCCTGAACGATCAATTTACTTGCAAATTTATATACTTATGATGCCAAAGATGATGCTCGACCTTAACCAACCTGGCGGCAAGGTCATTAAAAGATGCCCATCCATAGTTATAATTACCCATCTCTCCAATAGTCCAATGCTTACTCTAGGATGCATATCCGGTAGGCTCTTAAATCCTTACCTATCCTTCGGGCACGTCCTCCTTACCATTACCGCGCCCCCCGGTCTATTCCTTGATATGCAATGGTTGCTGTAGCACCATGAACATGAGGCTACAGGAGCTAGTGCGAATCTTGGGGTTCATTTGATTAATCGAGTCTGGTTTAACCACGCTGGGATCGGTGCAATTCATTCATTCATTCATTATGCAACAGTCAAAATCGCTCTCCAAAATGGAATAATCTCGGCCTTTGCTGATGACACTGCACTCACCTTTACTGGCGACACCTGACATGAAGCTTTTGACGCGGCGCAGAGAGGACTAGATCAAGTTTTACATTGGCTTAAAGACAGTCAACTTACCCTCAGTATCTAAGGATAGAACAAGAATAATCAGCTTTATCCTACGCCAGCCGCTGATGTCATATTTCCTAATCGCTCACTGAAGCGTTTGCCCAGGCACCGCAGCTTGCTCTTGCCCTAAACTCGCACGTACCCCTGCTATCAGGCATTAAGTCAAGTGTATCTATAGATACCTATTTAATGTTAACATTGTTATTTGATTTAAAAAAATCTATATTATACTTATTGAACTGTTTTCCGCTTATTTGTAATGAGTGACCTCATTTTGATAACACCACAGGTGGTTGACCTCCTTAGCATCGAGTGCTGATAACTAACGAATAGGCCCAATAAAATCAATAAAGTCACGATATATAAAGTTAACGAATACATAATAAATTCTGATGTTTACTAGTAAAATAAAATATAATTTTATTCAGCTGGTCACGGTCGGCGACTGCTATAAAAAGTTTAAGATCATGTATGTGACTCATGCATAGGTAACTCTTTCATTATATTTTTTATTTATATATTCCGATATTATTATATATTATATGAATTATTATAGTACTACCTTCTGCCCGCGACTTCGTCCGCGTGAAATTTGTTGTTCTCCCGACCCACATTAATTCGTTTTCGCTTAGCGTTCTATCTGACTTTTGGCTCGGGTCCTATAAAGGCCATAGCGTAATTTTAAATTTCTTAAGAATTAGGTTATCAAATGCAAAAATGTTTTTTCATCCCACCATCTCGGAAAGAGTATTTTTAATCTTCAATATCTGAGTGGAAAAGCCGTTTTTATTCTCTAGAGGATAAAGTAAATTGAATTTAGAACATCGTGTGCACTAAGTTTGTGAATTAAAAAAAACATTAAACCTATTTACTGCTACCTCTATGGTGCCGAATATATCATACAACTTTTTTTTAATTTGTTAAATACTCAGACTCGGAACCTTCTTGGTGTTCTTTTTTCAATTTGCTTTGTACGCGGTTCTTTACGCGGCATTTTTTCACGTCATTGTTTTTTTTTTGCATTTAGTCATTTCCTCGCTGAGGTGGAACGAAAAGTTACGTGTTGCACTCGAGTGCAAAGATTTTTCACCTCGTGCTCTTTTGATTCCCTCGCTAACGCTCAGGATTCTAATTTTGAATCACTCGCTGCGCTCGTGATTCAATTTTAGAATCCTTCGCTTGCTCGGTCATCAAAATTGAACACGCGGTTAAAAAGCAACTTTGCACTCTTGTATAACAAATAACTATTTCAAATCCGACTGTCCAGAGATCAGCGCTTTCAAACAAACAAACATTCACTTTAGGTTAATTATTAGTATATTATATAGTTTTATATATTCGGGTATAGAATAATTGTGGTTATTGCAGAAATTACTATGGTTATTATTCAGTCATGTATCGATACTAATAATATAAATGCGAAAGTTTAAAAGTTTATAACTCAATCACGGATGTTGATTATATTTGGCACAAAAGTAGAATAAGCATTGGAATAAAGCATAATAATGTTTTATTTTATCTCAGTTAAAGGTTACCCAGAGATCGATGTCTGGCAAGCAAAAGCTAGTAGGTAGGTATATCTTAAGGTAGGTAAGTACTAAGAACGCATTTATATTTTGATGATCGTTTTCATGGCCTGAATGAAGTATAATCTAATTGGCGATGTAACCGGCAATTTGCAGACGCTACTCAAGTACAATCGAGAACATCAATATTTACTACACTACTGACGTTAAATCTTATTACCTAGTTAACGAGCTTATTAGGCAATTAACTTGCTTTATTGCACTCTACTTAATAGGTTGTTAGCGTTACTTGTTTTTACATTTTGTGTTCAGTAAGCAATTTTAGTATCGACAGTACAACGTCATTCAAAAATCTTCGCGCTCCAGTTTCGATGTAGAACTCTAAAAATGGTTAAAAACACTTATCGAACACGTTAATTGATATCGAGTCATGCGATAGCACTGCTATTGTACTTCCGAGTGCAATGACTTACACAAACGATTGTGCGGCCATCAGGTCAGCTACTAATTTACTACAGTTAAATGTTAATGTGCGCAGGATACGCTTTAGAAATCGGGTTACTTGGCATTTACTTCATAACAGTAATTATCATTTACGATAGAAACGCAATTTCCTTTTTACGCCTGAGACTCTTAGGGGCGTTTTATGACCGGGCAAAACTTGAAGAACATGATTTTAAGCACTTCTTCTCATCTATTATATTAGTTGTGTACGAGAAATTGTTTTTTATGATTAACACTTAACAGCTCATAAAATTTAGGGATATTGACTTTGGTATTAGAAATTGATGAGAGACATAATTAAATTTTAAATTGAACGTTTGAGCTTTTAAATATGACTTTCTTTCTGCTCGGAATTTGCTTTCATTAATATTTTCTAAGGAGATCTTAGCTATATTTCAAGTTTTTTATGAATTTAGGGACCGATGACCTTGTGAAGGTCACAGGAATCCGCGGGATATGAGAAGCACAGAACTGGTCGAAGTAGCGCTCCTTGGGGGGAGGCTTATGTCCAGCAAAGGACGTCTTTCGGCTGAATGAATGATGGTAAGTACTTGGCAAAGTTTGAGCTTTTCCGTAGGTACTTCAATGACAATGTTATTAAGTAACTAGCTGCGCCCCGCGGTTTCACCTGCGTAAATGTCGATCCCGTAGGAATATCGGGATAAAAATTAGCCTATATGTTAATCCAGGGTGTCAGCTACCTCCATTTAAAATTTTATCAAAATTGGTCCAGCCGTTTGAGCGTGAAGAAGTAACAAACATATAAACACACACACACACACACACATATAAACTTTCGCCTTTATAATATTAGTGGGATTAGTGTGATTTTGTTTAAAATTTGATTCATTTAATTATTTCTTATTATTTGATTCTGTGAAAAAACGCTCACAAAGCAGTAGCAGGTAAACGCGATATCAAAATCTAGGTAATAAAGCCATTTAATTTATTTCACTATTTAATTCGTCGATTCAGAATAAATCAGTAATATAATGCCGCGAAAGTTCTTCGTCCGCGTGTTCCAATCACTTGGCAGTTGATAAGGATGCACTCAAGGATGTGTCGTCAGGTTGCACGTGTCCGCTGCCCTGTGTTGTATGTGTTCTACAGGCTACAAGATAAAATGAATGAACAGCTGTCTACCAACATTAACATTTCCTCGATGGGTCAAGAGAAACCGAAAAAGACAACCAAACAAACATTTTAGCTAAAATTTCTTGCGTCGTTTTCGGTGCTCTTCTCTTGATATTTCAGGAACACCCCAAAAATATCTCCACTTAAAATACAATAGTAGGTACCAATCCAATCTACTATTAGATTTATGTATCGTTGATCATCACTTCAGCATTATAACAATAATAACAAACTATATAAAATTGCATTTAAAAAATATTTGAGAAAAGATCTTAGCTATACTTACCACTAAACAGAACAGTTTGAAGATCTTCGTTTTGCAGCCTAAATGTAAAATAATGCCAGTAATTCCAGCTGCTTCCTGGTACTTAGGTGAAGTGATGATCAACGTTGCAAAAATCTAATCGTAGGTAGATATGATAATTTCGAGAAAGTTCCTCGTTCGCGCGTCTCGTTGATAAGGATGCATCCAAGGATGTGGCATACGGCACGTGCCGACTGCCCTGTGTTCCTGCGCGAGCACAATGGCGGAACACTTCTAATTGTGTCCTGGTCCTGGCCGCAAGGTCGCGAGGACGACCGCTAACTATATCAATACGAAGATTGCTGTTGAAATGCGGGTGCACACCGGGTAGTGGTGGCAGAAAAATTAAGACAGGATTTTTTTTTAATTTTATTACAACTCTTATGATGTTTTATTATTCATTTCTCTATTATGGTTACAAAGTAAACATTGAATAATCGTTATGAACCGTCACGTATACGTAGGTCCCTTGAGATTTAATAAATCCCTTTGAGAGCAGAACCATCACTTTGTATAAAAGGTCTTTTGTTTGGAAATCAAACTGCTTTCAAGACACTTTTTTCTATTTACAAATGGTTGGTACCAAAGCACAACTTTCTTCACTGATTCACGTAACGGTCGATCCATCTTCAAAAGCCCAGATAGTGATTAACGAAATGAAATGTTTATTTATGTAAGTAGATCTTTTACACATCAATATTTCCGGCATGTCCTAGCCGACTGATCTCTGAGAAAGAAATGCCGAAACAAACTCAGAGGTCACGGTCTCTTTTAAAGTCCAAACATTATATTATTAGACTTTTATGTGAGTCAAACAATGCAGGGCTATGTCTGTAAAGGCCTTTTGAGGAAAAAGCATTGCAGCTTTGAGTTGACCTGTCCCAGCAGACGGTATGCATGCACAGTCGTTGTGTAGCTGAACCATATTTTGGGCAGCTCAAACGCCCCACACGACGCTACCAGATCTGCAGGATTTTACCATGCCAACAATGGCATAACAGACCGTATATCGAAATAAAATACAACTACGATTAACAGTGTTGAACCAGTAATAGGTTACACACGTAAACAGACACGTTTGGCATCTAAGCTACAGCTTTTACTTATATTACCCATAGGTTAATAGCATAGAAATGTGTTGTTTCAGTGATCCTAGGTCGTGAACGAAAGCGACCTCACACCGAGTGCTAGGACCTATTATGAGTACAGGCCACGAGCGATACTTAACATCATCGCAACACCTGTGATCTCCGAAGGGTTAGATATTAAAGGTTTAAGTACAAATAGACTTCTAATTTATTGATGAGCTGACTTTAAGTACTATGGGAAAGAGGGTGAGCCGTTAGCCAGGTAGACGCGAAGAGTTGGGATATATAGTTACATGCAATTAATGTTTATCAAACTCACATGGACCGAATCTAGACAGAGTCAGAATCGGTCCAGAATTGGTTGTCAACGTGCCTTAGCTAATTGATGTATTTAATTCAGAATTTTCACTGTTTTCAGGATTTTGCAACTGAAAAGTCAAATCAAAACCCTAATGGTGTCTTTACAATACCCTGGTGTCTTTTCGATACTTCCAATTTCACTGAAAACGGCAAGGAAGTTCTAGTCAGTGACTATTAGAACTTACTAAACTTACTATTCAACAATCAATTCCACATTTGACTTAATTGAGAAAGTTACTGGCTCGCAATTAAAAAAAAAACCTAGTCTAATATTTCTTTGAGAAAAAAAAGACGGGTTGCACTCCGGGAGCGCCGGCAGAAGTGGAAACTTGAATATTAACGTTGAAATAAATCAATTATTAATTGAATTAATATAACTCATTTTTTTTTCACTATTTCTGCGTCACTTTTTTCATTAATAGATGCACTTAGTTCAATTTCCATATTTTAAACACTTTATATACACGAACTAGCTTCTGCCCGCGACTTCGTCCGCGTGAAATTCGTACTGTCCTCTAAAAATTTCGAAGATATATGTAGGTATGATCTTTATCATTTGTTTAGATAAATAAGTATTCGGGCCAATTTTTAAGTTTATAGATCAAAGGAATCAGATTTTTCAAATAAACTGCATTCCCGCTTTTCACCCCCACAGGTATGGAATTTTGAAAAATCGTTCGTGATGTGTTCATAACGTGACTCAAAGATTATTTATACCAATTTTCGAGTTAATCAAACCACGCAGTAAAATTATCCCCTGTAAAATTAATTACCCCTTTTCACCCGGTTGAGAGTAGATTTTCGAAAAACCCTGATACACGTTATTCTTTATTTTTGCTCTTAAGTATAAATTCAGAATTTCGAGTTAATCGGACCGCGCGTTAAAATTCTTCCATAGAAATTCTGACGCCCCCAATCCCCCGTTAGGGGGTAGTTTTTTTTTTTGTCTAGCCTGCCCTGTCCCACTCCTGGGCAAAGGTTTCCCTCCACTCCTTCCATTTTTCGCGTGCCCGCGCGTCCTCCCTCCAATTTTAACGGAACCTATCCA
Organism: Amphipoea oculea; assembly: GCA_945859645.1. Lineage (NCBI taxonomy): Eukaryota > Metazoa > Arthropoda > Insecta > Lepidoptera > Noctuidae > Amphipoea > Amphipoea oculea. The sequence continues at coordinate 18,235,388 of OX243862.1, forward strand.
GCTCGTCCCGCCATCTCATACGTGGCTTGCCGCGACCCCGCCTCACTGTCTCAGGGTACCAATTCTGCACTATTTGGGCACAGTTAGTCCGGCATGCGGCAGACATGTCCTGTCCAGTCCCATTTAAGTTGAGCAGCCTTTTCAGCCACGTCAACTATCTTCGTTTTGGAGCGCAGTATTGTGTTTCGAACACGATCCGTTAATTTAACGCCTAGTATACTGCGCTCCATTGCTCGTTGGCAGACCTTGAGTTTGGACTTCTGGATGTTAGTCAAAGACCAAGTTTGTGCACCATAGGTTAAGACGGGAAGAATACACATGTCCATGAGCCTGCGTTTCAGTGCCATAGGCAACTCACCCTTAAATAGTTCCTTCAAGGACCAGTAGCTCTTCCAGGCGTTTTCCGTTCGTCTTGAGATTTCTTTATCTTGCCTCGCCTGGAAAGAGACTACTTGACCCAAGTAAAGATATTCCTGGACATGTTGTATTATCTCCCCGTCTACTTTTATGCTTCTAGGTGTTTCATTGCACATGACTTTGGTCTTAGACATATTCATCTTCAGTCCAACCTCAAGGCTTGCATTGCTAAGTTCTTGGAGCATCTGTTCAAGTTCAGTGGATGAGGGGTAGTTTAGAAAAACAAAAAATGCCAAATTTCATAATTTACTTATATAAGTATTCGTGCCATAAGATTTTTCATAATTATACACTGTATTCCCGCTTTTCACCCCCATAGGGGTAGAATTTCGAAAAATTGTTTGGGGTGTGTTCATACTTGACTTAAAGATTATTTACGAATTGTTGAGTTAATCAAGCCACGCATTAAATCTTCCCCTGTATAATTAACTACCACTTTTCACCCCATTAGGGGTAGATTTTCAGAAAACCCTGACACACGTTATTACCGAGTTTCGAGGTAATCGGACCACGCGTTAAAATTCTTCTATACAAATTTTGACACCCCCCACCCCAATCCTCCTTTAGGGGTTAGTTTATAGAAACAAAAAATGCCAAAGTTCATAATTTATTTAGATAAATATTCGTGCCAAGTTTCAAGTTTATTAACCAAATTAATAAGATTTTTTATATAAACTGTATTCCCGCTTTTCACCCCTACATGGGTGGAATTATGAAAAATCGTTTAAGATGTGTTCATAACTTGACTCAAAGATTATTCATGCCATTTTTCCAGCTAATCAAGCCACGCAGTAAAATATGACCTTGCAAAATTAACTACCCCTTTTCACACAGTTAGGGGTAGATTTTCGAAAAACCCTGATACACGTTATTCTTTATTTTTAGTCCTTAGTATAAATACTGAGTTTCAAGTTAATCGGACAGCGCGATAAAATTCTTCCATACAAATGTTGACACCCCCCAATACCTCTTTAGGGGGTAGTTTAGAAAAACGAAAAATGCCAAACTTAATAATTTACTTAGATAAGTATTCGTGCCAAGTTTCAAGGTTATTAACTCGAGGAATAAGATTTTTCATACAAACAAAATCCCCCCTTTTCTCCCCCTTTAAGGTTGAATTTCCAAAAACCCTTTCTTATTGGATACCTACTCTTTACAAAGAACACACCCTCCAAAATTTAAGTCCCTAGGACCAGCTGTTTAGGCTGTGCGTTGATATCTCAGTCAGGTCGTTCATCCCCCGTTAGGGGTGAAATTATCAAAAACGCTGAAACACGTATAAATTAATTTTCAATCGTCAGCCTAAACACAAAATTTGAAGATCCTAACTTTTAAACTGACGGACTTTCATACACAACTTCATCCCCCTTTTTAACTCTTTGGGGGTGGAATTATCAAAAACGCTGAGACACGTATAAATTAATTTTCAATCGTCAGCCTAAACACAAAACTTGATGATCCTAACTTTAAAACTGACGGATTTTCATACAAACTTTCATCCCCTATTTAACTCCCTTAGGGGTTGAATTTCAAAAAATCCTTTCTTATTCCTGGTCTACATCATAAAAGGAACCATTTTGTAAAATTTCAGCTTTCTAGGTCCAAGGGTTTGGGCTGGGCGTTGATGAGTCAGTCAGTCAGTCAGTCAGTCAGGCCTTTTGTTTTTATTTATATATAGATACTAGCTTCTGCCCGCGACTTCGTCCGCGTGAAATTCGTACTTTCCTCTAAAAATTTCGAAAATGTATGTAGGTATGATCTTTGTCATTTATTTAGACAACTAAGTATTCGGGCGAATTTTTAAGTGTGTAGATCAAAGGAATCAGATTTTTCAAATAAACTGTATCCCCGCTTCTCACCCCCACAGGGGTGGAATTTTCAAAAATCGTTTGGGATGTGTTCATTACTTGACTCAAAGATTATTTACACCAATTTTTGAGTTAATCAAACCACGCAGTAAAATCCTCCCCTGTATAATTAACTAAATACCCCTTTTCACCCCGTTAAGGGTAGATTTTGGAAAAACCCTGATGCACGTTATTCTTTATTTTTTGTCTTAAGTATAAATACAGAGTTTCGAGTTATCGGACCGCGCGTTAAAATTCTTCCATAGAAATTCCGACGCCCCCAATCCCCCGTTAGGGGTAGTTTAGAAAAACAAAAAATGCCATACTTCATAATTTACTTGTATAAGTATTTGTACCGTAAGATTTTTCATATACACTGTATTCCCGCTTTTCACCCTATAGGGGTAGAATTTCGAAAAATTGTTTGGGGTGTGTTCATTACTTGACTTAAAGATTATTTATACGAATTCTTAAGTTAATCAAGCCACGCATTAAAATCTTTCCCTGTATAATTAACTGCCCCTTTTCACCCCATTAGGCGTAGATTTTCGGAAAACCCTGATACACGTTATTCTTTATTTGTGGTCTTAAGTATAAATACCGAGTTTCGAGGTAATCGGACCACGCGTTAAAATTTTGACACCCCCCACCCCAATCCTCCTTTAAGGGCTAGTTTATAAAAACAAAAAATGCCAAACATTATAATTTATTTAGATAAATAAATGTTCGTACCAAGTTTCAAGTTTATTAACCAAATGAATAAGATTTTTCATATAAACCGTATTCCCGCTTTTCACCCCTACATGGGTCGAATTATGAAAAATTTTCCAGCTAATCAAGCCACACAGTAAAATATGCCCTTGCAAAATTAACAACCCATTTTCACACAGTTAGGGGTACATTTTCGAAAAACCCTGATACAGGTTATTCTTTATTTTTAGTCCTTAGTATTAATACTGACTGAGTTTCGAGTTAATCGGACAGCACGTTGAAATTCTTCCAAAGAAATTTTGACACCCCTAATACCTCTTTAGGGTTGAAATGAGTTTAGAAAAACGAAAAATGCCAAACTTCATAATTTACTTAGATAAGTATTCGTGCCAAGGTTCAAGGTTTTTAACTCAAGGAATAAGATTTTTCATACAAACAAAATCCCCCCTTTTCACCCCCTTTAAGGTTGAATTTCCAAAAACCCCTTCTTATTGCATACTTATACTTTACAAAGAATACACCCTCCAAAATTCAAGTCCCTATCACCAGCGGTTTAGGCTGTGCGTTGATATCTCAGTCAGGTCGTTCATCCCCCGTTAAGGGTGAAATTATCACGCTGAAACACGTATAAATTAATTTTCAATCGTTAGCCTAAATACAAAATTTGAAGATCCTAACTTTTAAACTGACTGACTTTCATACACAACTTCATCCCCCTTTTTAACCCTTTGGGGGTAGAATTATCAAAAACGCTGAGACACGTATAAATTAATTTTCAATCGTTAGCCTAAATACAAAATTTGAAGATCCTAACTTTTAAACTGACAGACTTTCATACACAACATAATCCCCCTTTTTAACCCTTTGGGGGTAGAATGATCAAAAACGCTGAGACACGTATAAATTAATTTTCAATCGTTAGCCTAAATACAAAATTTGAAGAACCTAACTTTTAAACTGACAGACTTTCATAAACAACTTAATCCCCCTTTTTAACCCTTTGGGGGTAGAATTATCAAAAACGCTGAGACACGTATAAATTAATTTTCAATCGTCAGCCGAAACACAAAATTTGAAGATCCTAACTTTCAAACTGACGGACTTTCATACAAACTTTCATCCCCTATTTAACTCCCTTAGGGGTTGAATTTAAAAAAATCCTTCCTTATTCCTGGTCTACATCATAAAAGGAACCATCGTGTAAAACTTCAGCTTTCTAGGTCCAAGGGTTTGGGCTGGGCGTTGATGAGTCAGTCAGGTCGTTCATCCCCCGTTAGGGGTGAAATTATCAAAAACGCTGAAACACGTATAAAATAATTTTCAATCTTTAGCCTAAATACAAAATTTGAAGATCCTAACTTTTAAACTGACAGACTTTCATACACAACTTAATCCCCCTTTTTAACCCTTTGGGGGTAGAATTATCAAAAACGCTGAGACACGTATAAATTAATTTTCAATCGTCAGCCGAAACACAAAACTTGAAGATCCTAACTTTAAAACTGACGGACTTTCATACAAACTTTCATTCCCTATTTTACTCCCTTAGGGGTTGAATTTCAAAAAATCCTTCCTTATTCCTGGTCTACATCATAAAAGGAACCATCGTGTAAAACTTCAGCTTTCTAGGTCCAAGGGTTTGGGCTGGGCGTTGATGAGTCAGTCAGGTCGTTCATCCCCCGTTAGGGGTGAAATTATGAAAAACGCTGAAAGACGTATAAATTAATTTTCAATCGTTAGCCTAAATACAAAATTTGAAGATCCTAACTTTTAAACTGACAGACTTTCGTACACAACTTAATCCCCCTTTTTAACCCTTTGGGGGTAGAATTATCAAAAACGCTGAGACACGTATAAATTAATTTTCAATCGTCAGCCGAAACACAAAATTTGAAGATCCTAACTTTAAAACTGACGGACTTTCATACAAACTTTCATCCCCTATTTAACTCCTTTAGGGGTTGAATTTCAAAAAATCCTTCCTTATTCCTGGTCTACATCATAAAAGGAACCATCGTGTAAAACTTCAGCTTTCTATCTCCAAGGGTTTGGGCTGGGCGTTGATGAGTCAGTCAGGTCGTTCATCCCCCGTTAGGGGTGAAATTATCAAAAACGCTGAAACACGTATAAATTAATTTTCAATCGTTAGCCTAAATACAAAATTTGAAGATCCTAACTTTTAAACTGACAGACTTTCATACACAACTTAATCCCCCTTTTTAACCCTTTGGGGGTAGAATTATCAAAAACGCTGAGACACGTATAAATTAATTTTCAATCGTCAGCTGAAACGCAAAATTTGAAGATCCTAACTTTAAAACTGACGGACTTTCATACAAACTTTCATCCCCTATTTAACTCCCTTAGGGGTTGAATTTAAAAAAATCCTTCCTTATTCCTGGTCTACATCATAAAAGGAACCATCGTGTAAAACTTCAGCTTTCTATGTCCAAGGGTTTGGGCTGGGCGTTGATGAGTCAGTCAGGTCGTTCATCCCCCGTTAGGGGTGAAATTATCAAAAACGCTGAAACACGTATAAATTAATTTTCAATCGTTAGCCTAAATACAAAATTTGAAGATCCTAACTTTTAAACTGACAGACTTTCATACACAACTTAATCCCCCTTTTTAACCCTTTGGGGGTAGAATTATCAAAAACGCTGAGACACGTATAAATTAATTTTCAATCGTCAGCTGAAACACAAAATTTGAAGATCCTAACTTTAAAACTGACGGACTTTCATACAAACTTTCATCCCCTATTTAACTCCCTTAGGGGTTGAATTTCAAAAAATCCTTCCTTATTCCTGGTCTACATTATAAAAGGAACCATCGTGTAAAATTTCAGCTTTCTAGGTCCAAGGGTTTGGGCTGGGCGTTGATGAGTCAGTCAGTCAGTCAGTCAGTCAGTCAGTCAGTCAGTCAGTCAGGCCTTTTGTTTTTATTTATATAGATTATTATATTATATGAATTATTATAGTACTACCTTCTGCCCGCGACTTCGTCCGCGTGAAATTTCTTGTTCTCCCGACCCACATTAATTAGTTTTCGCTTAGCGTTCTTTCTGACTTTTGGCTCGGGTCCTAAGGGCCATAGCGTAATGTTAAATTCCTTAAGAATTAGGTTATCATATGCAAAAATATTTTTTCAAATCCGACTGGTAGGTCCCGAGATCGGCGCGTTAAACTTAAAACCAACAAACATTCACTTTAGGTTAATTATTAGTATATTAATATATATAGTTTTATATATTCGGATATAGAATGATTATAGTATTGCAGAAACTACTATAGTTATTATTCAGTTATGTATCGAAACTAATATTATAAATGCGAAAGTTTAAAAGTTTATAACTCAATCACGGATGTTGATTATATTTGGCACAAAAGTAGAATAAGCATTAAAATAAAGCATAATAATGTTTTATTTTATTCCAGTTAAAGGTTACCCAGAGATCGATGTCTGGCAAGCAAAAGCTAGTAGGTATATCTTAAGGTAGGTAAGTACTAAGAACGCATATATTTTGATGATCGTTTTCATGGCCTGAATGAAGTATAATCTAATTGGCGATGTAACCGGCAATTTGCAGACGCTACTCAAGTACAATCGAGAACATCAATATTTACTACACTACTGACGTTAAATCTTATTACCTAGTTAACGAGCTTATTAGGCAATTAACTTGCTTTATTGCACTCTACTTAATAGGTTGTTAGCGTTACTTGTTTTTACAATTTTGTCTTCAGTAAGCACTTTTAGTATCGACAATACAACGTCATTCAAAAATCTTCGCGCTCCAGTTTCGATGTAGAACTCTAAAATGGTTAAAAACACTTATCGAACACGTTAATTGATATCGAGTCATGCGATAGCACTGCTATTGTACTTCCGAGTGCAATGACTTACACAAACGATTGTGCGGCCATCAGGTCAGCTACTAATTTACTACAGTTAAATGTTAATGTGCGCAGGATACGCTTTAGAAATCGGGTTACTTGGCATTTACTTCATAACAGTAATTATCATTTACGATAGAAACGCAATTTCCTTTTTACGCCTGAGGCTCTTAGGGGCGTTTTATGACCGGGCAAAACTTGAAGAACATGATTTTAAGCACTTCTTCTCATCTATTATTTTAGTTGTGTACGAGAAATTGTTTTTTATGATTAACACTTAACAGCTCTTAAAATTTAGAGATATTGACTTTGGTATTAGAAATTGATGAGAGGAATGATTAAATTTTAAATTGAACGTTTGAGCTTTTATTATGACTTTCTTTCTGCCCGGAATTTGCTTTGATTAATATTTTCTAAGGAGATCTTAGCTATATTTCAAGTTTCTTATGAATTAAAGGACCGATGACCTTGTGAAGGCCGCAGGAATCCGCGGGATGCGGGAAGCACAGAACTGGTCGAAGTGGCGCTGCTTGGGGGAGGCTTATGTCCAGCAATGGACATCTTTCGGCTGAATGAATGATGGTAAGTACTTGGCAAAGTTTGAGCTTTTCCGTAGGTACTTCAATGACAATGTTATTAAGTAACTAGCTGCGCCCCGCGGTTTCACCTGCGTAAATGTCGATCCCGTAGGAATATCGGGATAAAAATTAGCCTATATGTTAATCCAGGGTGTCAGCTACCTCCGTACAAAATTGTATCAAAATTGGTCCAGCCGTTTGAGCGTGAAGCAATAAGAAACATATAAACACACACACACACACACACACACACACAAACTTTCGCCTTTATAATATTAGTGTGATTTTGTTTAAAATTTGATTTATAAAATTATTTCAATTAGCTGCCGCGCTCTTTGATTCTGTGAAAAAACGCTCACAAAGCAGTAGCAGGTAAACATGAGTAGCGATATCAAAATCTAGGTAATAAAGCCATTTAATTTATTTCACTATTTAATTCGCCGATTCAGAATAAATCAGTAAGATAATGCCGCGAAAGTTCTTCGTTCGCGTGTTCCAATCACTTGGCAGTTGATAAGGATGCAGTCAAGGATGTGTCGTCAGGTGGCACGTGTCCGCTGCCCTGTGTTGTGTGTGTTCTACAGGCTACAAGATAAAATGAATGAACAGCTGTCTACCAACATTAACATTTCCTCGATGGGTCAAGAGAAACCGAAAAAGACAACCAAACAAACATTTTAGCTAAAATTTCTTGCGTCGTTTTCGGTGCTCTTCTCTTGATATTTCAGGAACACCCCAAAAATATCTCCACTTAAAATACAATAGTAGGTACCAATCCAATCTACTATTAGATTTATGTATCGTTGATCATCACTTCAGCATTATAACAATAATAACAAACTATATAAAATTGCATTTAAAAATTATTTGAGAAAAGATCTTCGTTTTGCAGCCTAAATGTAAAATAATGCCAGTAATTCCAGCTGCTTCCTGGTATTTAGGTGAAGTGATGATCAACGATGTAAAAATCTAATCCTAGGTAGATATGATAATTTCGCGAAAGTTCCTCGTTCGCGCGTCTCGTTGATAAGGATGCATCCAAGGATGTGGCATACGGCACGTGCCGACTGCCCTGTGTTCCTGCGCGAGCACAATGGCGGAACACTTCTAATTGTGTCCTGGTCCTGGCCGCAAGGTCGCGAGGACGACCGCTAACTATATCAATACGAAGATTGCTGTTGAAATGCGGGTGCACACCGGGTAGTGGTGGCAGAAAAATTAAGACAGGATTTTTTTTTAATTTTATTACAACTCTTATGATGTTTTATTATTCATTTCTCTATTATGGTTACAAAGTAAACATTGAATAATCGTTATGAACCGTCACGTATACGTAGGTCCCTTGAGATTTAATAAATCCCTTTGAGAGCAGAACCATCACATTGTATAAAAGGTCTTTTGTTTGGAAATCAAACTGCTTTCAAGACACGTCTTTCTATTTACTAATGCTTGGTATAAAAGCACAACTTTTTTGGCTGATTCACGTAACGGTCGATCCATCTTCAAAAGCAGATATTGATTAACGAAATGAAATGTTTATTTATGTAAGTAGATCTTTTAAAAAACTTTTATACATCAATACTTCCGGCATTACCTAGCTGACTGATCTCTGAGAAGAAATGCCGAAACAAACTCAGAGGTCACGGTCTCTTTTAAAGTCCAAACATTATATTATTAGAATTTTATGTGAGTCTAACAATGCAGGGCTATGTCTGTAAAGGCCTTTTGAGGAAAAAGCATTGCAGCTTTGAGTTAACCTGTCCCAACAGACGGTATGCATGCACAGTCGTCATGTAGCTGAACCCTATTTTAGGCAGCTCAAACGCCTCACACGACGCTACCAGATCTGCAGGATTTTACCGTGCCAACCATGGCATAACAGACCGTACATCGAAAGAAAATACAACTACGATTAACAGTGTTGAACCAGTAATAGGTTACACACGTAAACAGACACGTTTGGCATCTAAGCTACAGCTTTTACTTATATTACCCATAGGTTAATAGCATAGAAATGTGTTGTTTCAGTGATCCTAGGTCGTGAACGAAAGCGACCTCACACCGAGTGCTAGGACCTATTATGAGTACAGGCCACGAGCGATACTTAACATAAATATCATCGCAACACCTGTGATCTCCGAAGGGTTAGGTATTAAAGGTTTAAGTACAAATAGACTTCTAATTTATTGATGAGCTGACTTTAAGTACTATGGGAAAGAGGGTGAGCCGTTAGTCAGGTAGACGCGAAGAGTTGGGATATACAGGGTGAATTTTTCAAGTGGGCGTGGATGGCCAAATTCTAAACTATGAGGAAAAGCGAAAAGTACTCAAAGGAGTCGCGGGCTCGATTTTGATGAAAACTAAAACTGCATCATTAGATTTTTGAAAAATCAATATTTCTAGCCAGGAATCGACCTGTTGATTTTGAAAAAAAAAACACACACGCTGTATTATTACACCATTCGATAGTGTCCCTAAAAAGGATCAAATTATGGAAAGTAATGACATACGGCAAACTAAAGGAAAGAGCTCATTTTTAACAAAATACTTTTTTATTTCTTTTACGTTACCTACCTCAATGATGAGGTAGGTAACATGGATGATGACATCTGCCTAGCCTTTTCCCAACTATGTTGGGGTCGGCTTCCAGCCTAACCGGATGCAGCTGAATACCAGTATTTTACATGGAACGACTGCCTATCTGACCTCCACAACCCAGTTACTGGGTAATACGATACCCTTTGGTAAGACTGGTTGTCAGACTTTTGAGCTTCTGATTACCCGTAACGACTGTCAAAGATCCTGGAATGACAGCCGGGACCAACGGCTTAACGTGCTTTCCGAGGCACGGAGGGGTCTCGGTATGTAAAGATGGTCACCCATCCACAGACCAACTGCGGCAAGCGTAGCTTAACCTGATGGATTGACCTGTGCGGCGGTTATTATTTAGCCAGCGGGTTAATTTACCTACCTATTAAACCTTAACTGATTAATTGTTCATAATGATGACCATTGTTTTTAATACATAGCTGGATTCGAAGTCTCAAGGATTGTACTGCATTGAGCATTACAATATTATTGATTTCACTAGACTATTTTCCTAAGATCGTAATAGAAATTTGAATTTAGAACATAATGTTGTGAAGGTAACTGCGCTGCGGGCGTGTTAATAAAAATATTGAGCATCATTTCGAACAAGGTACATACGTAATGTAGGTATGAATACTTTAAAATAAGAAGCAGTTTATTAAGATTCAACATTTTCCTTAAGTTTGGCGTATGTCATTACTTACCAGAATTTGATCCTTATTAGGGACACTATCGAATGGTGTAATAATACAGCGTGTGTTTTTTTTTTCAAAATCAACAGGTTCCATTCCTGCCTAGAAATAAAGATTTTTCAAAAATCCAATGATGCAGTTTTAGTTTTCATCAAAATCGAGCCCGCGACTCCTTTGAGTACTTTTCGCTATTCCTCATAGTTTAGAATTTGGCCATCCACGCCCACTTGGAAAATTCACCCTGTATAGTTACATGCAATTAATGTTTATCAAACTCACATGGACCGAATCTAGACAGAGTCAGAATCGGTCCCGAATTGGTTATCAAAGTGCCGTAGCTAATTGATGTATTTAATTCAGAATTTTCACTGTTTTCAGGATTTTGCAACTGAAAAGTCAAATCAAAACCCTAATGGTAATAATGCCTTTGTGTCTTTTCGATACTTCCATTTTCACTGAAAACGGCAAAAATAGTAAATGGGTACTATATTTTCTATCACCAAAATTTATATTTGTCATCAAGTTGTATCACCTAATAAATAGATCTATCGCCACGAAATATTTGTATCACCTAATAAATAGATCTATCGCCACGAAATATTTTCGTTCTCAGATAGCGGGGCTCCGTCGACATAGGATGCAAGAACGAGCGAAGGGCACCCCGAGGTTCGGTTTGGTTAGGTTACTTTAAACCCTTTACACAGAAATAGGGGCCCCGCGAAGCGCGGCTCCGTCGACATAGGATGCAAGAGCGAGCGAAGGGCACCCCGAGGTTCGGTTTGGTTAGGTCACTTGCATTGTTTGGTGATTACATTTTGGTGACAGATCTACTATTTGGAGGACAAACCCTATTATTTAAGAAACACAAAACTAATTAAATTGGTGATAGCTTAAATGATACCCACAGTAAATTTTGTCAGTGACTAGAACTTACTAAACTTACTATTCAACAATCAATTCCACATTTGACTTAATTGAGAAAGTTATCAGCTTGCAATAAAAAAAAATCCTACTCTAATATTCCTTTGAGAAAAAAGAAACAATTATCTAAAAATAAATCACAGTTTGCAGTTTTCCTGCCACCAGTACCAACTGAGACGGAGTCCCAGTTTAATTTGGCCCCACGTATGAAGATTGATTGCGCCCACCCTGGGATTATTTTGTCTACACAACAAGCCGTCTTTATCCTTACCGTGACGATGACGTCACGGTGCACTGGACGGCTCAGGACGTCCTTATTTTGACGACGATTCGCAAGGAAATAACATTTTGTAGCAGACACTTTTATTGTGCTTGATTATATGACTTTCCTTTCGGTAGCATCGACACTTAATGTTATTTTAACCTCGATTACGACTTCTTGATTTATTGGTCTTTAGAAATTAGGAATTAAATTAGATCTAGACTCTTTACTAAAATTTTACGATATTTTCGAGATGTTTTGAATATTAATCAAGCATTTAGGAGAGAGTAGTGTGAGAGCAGTGGTGGCCCCAACTTACGAGTTGTAGGTCGTGAGTTGGAACCCAGGCAGGCACTTTACATTGTGTATTTTATTTCATCACCATTGCTCTCAAATCGGTGAAGGAAAAACTTCGTGAGGAAACCGGCATGTCTTAGAACCAAAAATTCGAAGGCATGTGGCTGGACCCACCAACCCGACTGGACCCGCGTGGTGAATTATGGACCACCCCCTCTCATAGAGATGAGGCCTGTTTCCCAGAAGTGGGAATATTATAGGTTGATTATGCAAGCAATAAGGCATAGTCACGAGAGTTGTATAAATCGATGTTCCTTTAAGTGAAAGTAGTTCTAATTAACTGGGGTATCACGTAGTAATAGATATACGGTCTGAGAACTTTCTGTTATGTTCCCGCTTTCAGTGCCGCCGCAAAGTCATGTAAATTGTTCGAGTTTGTGTTCAACAAGACGAGATATAACTTAAGATGTATCGCTACGACCAACGCGGTGTTAGTCGTGAATTTAGTTTGTTTGTGTATTTAATTTGAGTGAGAATAATATTACGAAAATTAAATAGTGAGAGTTGTACCCCAAAAGTAGTTTTTGTGTTGATGATATAAAAAAATATTAAATTAAAATAATTATTTTGCGTTTCGATTTACAAGTAATTCAATTTAGCTATAGATAGGCCAGATAGGCAGTCGCTCCACGTAAAATACTGGCACTCAGCTGCATCTGGTTAGACTGGAAGCCGACCCCAAACATAGTTGGGAAAAGGCTAGGCAGATGATGATGATGAAGTAATTCAATTTATCTTGATTAGTAGGCTGACTCGTTTTAATAAACGTAAAGGATGTCCCTATTTAGAGAGATGACTTAGTTCCTGTTCAAGAGTTCTACGTCGTATACCTACTGGTCTACGTCTAATGTCTTAAAATGTTAACAAGCAGGCTGGAATATGGTGCACAGTTCAAAAGAAAAGATCAAAAAAGTATCATTAAAATGTACACTTTCGGCTCGGCGAATTTTGTACTCATTGTACACACACAAAGATTTTGGCATAGATACAAAAAGTACTGTTTTTCAAGAGAAAATAACATCTTGGAAGTCGCTTTATGATCCAAAAGTCACCTACGACAATTAAAATGTAGATGCTTGGATGGCTTGTGCAGCCATGCGCGACACGACGCTGACGTTGCGTTGCGTTTTGGTCCAGCATTTTCCATGAAGTTTTCTTCATAGAAATTTTTCTACGAACGTCGCGTCGCGCCTGTCTGCGGGAGCCTTAAACAAATTTCATCTGCACACAATCAGTAGCAATGGGTTTCATTTTGACAGTTCAACAACATTTATTGAGTTATTTACTTTTTTTACAAATTTTTCGAACATGGAAGCAATGGATTTAGATTGTGTTTGATAGTGTGTTTCGCAATTAGGGTGTTAGACTAGACAGGACATTTCTTAATGATTTTTATGACTTTAATATTTAAAGTAAGAGAAGGATGTGGCTCCTTTGTCGGTAAACACACATCAAATAGATTATTTGCATTTATATAGATATTTTACTAGCCACAATTAAACGATCCGTCCAAACCCACTTGCCACCCATGCGGCTAACGGATCCCCGCTTATCCAAGGACACACAGATAAGTAACTGTGAAGGGCATTCAACAGAATTGAATAACTGCGAGTTCATTGTGTAGGACAAATTGATTCAGAATCCTACGTGTTATTAAACCACAGAGTAGTGAGAAATGGAGTGATAATGGGCGGATGTGGTTCAGAACACAAACACGTATTCACTAACCGGTCCGTATATGGTTTTTCATAATGACTGATATAACATGGCGCACGATAGCTTGATAACCACTCTATCGTAATAATGGGCACGACCCAACCTAAACTTAACCAAAATTAACTTATTTGAAATAATGACATGACATGCGGTTAACAGAATGTACTTATATACCTTTTTACCCTTACAATTTTGCAAAGAGATTCTGCTGAAAAGTTATATAAATGCTTCTAGAGTGCAACAACATGGATATTTTAGAGTCTGAATGACATTTACGGGGGTATGTTGGTTAACATTTGTGAAATACGAACATTCAAGCGAATTTAGAATAGGTAAGCTGTCAAATTATTTCGAATAGGGTTTTCGTTTCAAAAACACAGTGATATAATAGGCGCGTTGATGTAAACACGTTCCCATGAATTAAACGTAATAATTAGATATAACGTGTATCATTTAATAGTCCATATAGTACTATCTACTCCATGTTTGACTCCCACGGCACCCGGTTCGATTGCGATTTACAAGTAGACAGCATTATAGAATCCGAAAGGATTGCTGTTTTGAGGCCTGCTATCAGATCCAACATTCTGTGCAATGAAATATTACTGACTTCATAAGACGGCCGTAATAACGGGGATTTTGAAGTTAGGGAATTGTTGCTGTGTCCGTTTATAGCCCAGTGTTTTAGATTATATCAGTGTCAAATGCCCTTGGTTTCAAATAGGACTTTCTCGAATAAATCTGTTTATTTAGGTGCACTATCAATGCCAACATTAGTGTGGTAATTGCTGCTTATCTTCGGAGTACTTATCACGGTGGAGTTTCTGATAAGTATCACTTTAGTGAAGGGCGGGTGATTTAGGGGGGTTTCTTTTATCGTAAACATTCTGAAGGTCTTTAGCCGATTTGGGTTAAATAATAGTCTTGGGTCCAATTGCACCACACACCACTAAACACGATTAACGCTAAACATATTCAAAACATTATTCTGTCTCTCCTCTTCAAACGATTGATAGGAACAGGACGATGTTTTAAATTCTTTTAGCGCTAAATCAGCTTTTATAATTAATAATAATAATTTATTTATTTTCAAAAAAGTGTGGTACTGTTTACAGTCTATTACCACAAATATAATTTTACTGCACTGGGCCCACGCGGGCCCAGTGCGGATTCGTAGAAGTCACATGTCTTGGAATTTTTGGTTCTAGGACATGCCGGTTACCTCACGATGTTTTCCTGCACCATGTTTTACACAAAGCTAAGCGCCTGACCGTGTGCTGACTGTGCCGTAGCTACTGGGCCACTGCTCTCCCTTTGATACCTACACCTCAATTTTATGGCGCCAAGGCCATCGCCCACTACTCATTTCACGTTACCACCGAAACCGGAATCCCAATTGTGTGCCCAGAGTTTCCCGTTCTACTAATATTCTCATTCAAACCCGAACATTCGCACTTTGGTAGACCTCAAGTTCGTCGTGCCAAGGCCCTCGCCCACGACTCCACAATTCAGTTGTGAGTCTTGTGTCGCATTTGTTGTCGCCGACATCCGCTGATTTACGACGTCATCATAATAGCATCCTACCCCGTTTCCTCTCGGACTGAAGGCGTTTACTGCTGAATCTTTAATTGTAATGTCACGGTTATTATTCACTTGTCGGAAATTTCTTTGAGTGAGATAGACTTGGAGTTTATGATAGTATTTTATGGGTCTTAGATCAAAGTTGCCACTCTTATATCTTATTTCAACAGCTGGATGTCTTGAGCCCTTAGAAGTTATTCTACGTTCTCAACTATTTACATTCTGGCACTCGATGCTACTGCCTATTTGTCCGACTAATTATAGGTAATGTCTCATCATCATTATCCGTAAGTACCATGTGTACTGCTAGACAGATCGTAGACGCTCCGTAGACTAACACAAGGTACAGACGCCAGCACATCAACCTACCCGAAACTGTCAGATTTTCCCAATCAACTTTGAACCTTATGATTTGGTGATAAAGTTGAAAATCTATTAAAGAAATTTGACAGATTGTAGTAGGTTGATGTGCTGGCGTCTGTACCTACACCGATCTTTACCTGTTTCCTGTTTCGTTTGTCACAGAATGTGAGGAAGTACGCATAGTCGAAAAGCCAAAATATTTAACATTCTACAAGAGTCAGAGGAAACAACGCACTTTATCTGGCCCAAGCATGTATACGCGTAAAGGTGAAAAGACATAGGTCACACTCTCAGCAAATAAGCACCGGTTTTATAGACGTGTTTCCCTACATTAATTAAGGATACGTCTACCAGACGTAGATTTGTCAAATACTGGTTTGTTAAGTATACAAACAAGTTCTCAAAATAGTTAATTCCAGTTTCGTAGTAGCTCTTTTCCGTTCCATGTCATAGATAAGGAGTTTCAAGTAATTCTCGTGCAGCTGTTTCGTTTGTCTTTTGCGATAAGATTGCGTTTCGGCTTTTTAATGTAAGTAAGGTACCTAACCGTACATTTGAGGACAATGGAAATTGCTGATAAAGAATTCTAATAGTCGTTTGTGCTCTTTTTCTCCTTGATTGTTAAAAGATGTGAAAAGAAGATTGTGAAAAGCTTTTTAATGATTTGATTAGAGTACCTAAATGTTGAAGATACTTAGCGCTAATCTGGGTAACGTTGTTTTATTTTTCGTCGTGGGTACTAACAATGCAGTAATTATGAAATCGTAGAAGGACCTAACTTTACGTTTCAAAAGGAGGTCTCAATCTATCTACATAGTATTAAGATTACAAATATCGAGCAGGAAATCCTTAAAATAATTACATTTTACACTTAAAACAAGCTCAAAAACTGGCCAGCCCAGCCTACGTCTACAAGTAAATAGTTAATTAGCAGCGGCTATCGTGGCACTGAATCAACTGGACTATTCCGACGTGGATTGGTTTCCCAACGGCTTCCACTCAGGTCATTTATATATCCCAGTTTGGTAAACTCGGTTCGTACCTTGTTAACGTTTCCCTGCACCATAGAAAGTTGGTTGAATATTTATTTATTAATTACGGAGACCATCTTCTGCGGATGTGAGCTGAATGCAGGAAATTGCAATTACCTAGGATTTAAAGTATTAGTAGCTAGGATAGGTTACAAATAGGTTTTAATAAATACCTACCTAAGTCGCAGACTCGCAGTATAAGTATGGGTTCCAAATCTGCGATTGCGACATTGTTTTTTTTTTTTAAATGGAAAGAAATCTGCTCTAGTATTTTTTTTATTTCTTTACAGGGTGCCAGGGACATCGATGCGCAATCTGTGCCTTGGATTCAATACATGATTCCAAGTACTGAATCGATGCTAACAGATTGCGGCGTCTCCCCTGCGTTGAAATTTTTCGTCGGTTATTAAAAAAAAAATTGCTGTTCCATATATTTCGACCGCGTAAGTTCTTTTGTATGAAACAGCAGATTTTTTGTTCCAGAATCCTGAGTCCAGAGTCAACAAAAGAGATAAGTATGCAGGATCGTCTGATGTAGTTGAAGTTTAGTAAGGAACCGATGGAAGTTCTCGAATAAAATTTAATTTTATTAATAGAAAACCCACAGCTCTTATGTCTTTTGTTGACTGTTCATACTGAATTTCAGTTTGCGCATCGATGTGGGATGCCACCCCGTATATTCACGAACTAAACATCTGCCAACGTACAAGACACAGATTTCTTTAACCGTAAAATAATTTGCATAGCGAAAATTTATTTTAGTGTAACCGTAACTTTATCTTCAATGTCTAAGGACTCGATAATTCTAGTCACATTACAAATTGCCATCGGCAATTTATAAGCTTTTAAAGACCTAACCACACACTAAGACACAAGTTTTTTTATCGGCCAACTTAATTTATTCAACAAACATATAGTTATCTCATAAGCAGTACAGTAATAACAATTACCAAGATTGTTAGATGTAGCAATTATGTTTTAGAGGCTTTCACCGGTCAGCTTCAAGTTCGATTACCCGCTAAGTTATATTAGTAAATTAGTTAATCCGTTAATCGGCTAATTTAATCGTAAAGTGCTAGCGTGAAAGGAATACGGTCATACTTTCACTTCATTGGATGGGAATATGGGATACACGTGACGCGCTCATGTTAGGAATCAGCAATTTATGTCGTATTGTGAGACGGAAAAGGGAATCGCCATTGAATAGCTACACTGATCCATAGAGATCTTCTAGGCTAGCTAATATAAGTAATAACTTATGACCTCCTTAAATTGTTAGTCTCATAATGCGTTAGTGGATTTTTCGAGAAAATTTAACACCCAATTTAGAACTTTTGTTTCATCACCACTGCTTTCAAAACGGCGAAGGAAAATATCTTTAGGCATGTCCCAGAAACAAAAATTCGTAGACATGTGACATCTACCAACCCGCACTGGGCCCGCGTGGTAGATTACGGCCTACTCCTCTCACCGAGAGGAGGCCTGTGTCCCAGCAGTGGGAACATAATAGGCTGATTATGCTAGAACTTTTGTTAGGTGACTTACTACTGCACCACAAAATATAATAATATGATAGCAAGTGAAAACCTTACAAAGAAAACAATTTTTCCCAAATTTAGCCTCGCAAAATTAATAATGAGCTTCAGCAAAACTTATGGAGGACACGTTCATGTTTAGCTATTGTTTAGCATTGAATTGTTCTTTTTCTTTCACGTGCAGGATTCGGGAAGGCCAGCGGGGTCATTGCGTAACACACTATCAATAGCAATGACTTTCATTTTGTTTTGACAGCTTAACAACATTCATTGCGTTATTACGTTGTTGAGCAGACACATTTTTCGAACAAATAAACCAATGAATTAGCAATATCTTTCAAAATGATTCAGATTAAGACTGACGGTCTGTTACGCAATAAGGGTGCAGTTTTATTTCGATCTCAAATGGCAACGCTACGCAGGTGCAGCAACATTATCAATATGATAATTAGCCTGCAGGATTAACTCATGTACATATAAGTCCGCAACTCAGGCAAAATGCACACGAATAAAACTGTTAATTCTCTTTACAACAATGTAGATGTTCATAGCTCACATCACACATGTTACAAATGAAGCAATGAGCGTTGAACTGTAGCACCATAAAATATTGTCTAGCACTTGAAACTTTAATTCATTTGACATTTTCACGTTCCACTGCCTTCACTAGGGGGCCAAAGATTTATTGCGCATGTCAACCACAATTTCTCTAATTTGGTAATTGTTTTAGGGAACCCTATTTGATAGAAGGGGAACTAATGTCATGGAGTGTATGGGGCCCATTGTAAGTCCTCTGTTAGTGTTAATGTGTCGGTCATGTTATGGTGTGGCATGATAATAAGCAATACTGTTAGAATATTAGATTTTATCAGTATTTCGACGTGTTTATTAGTGTTGTTTCCTTTCGTTAGCTTGTTATGAATTAAACATTCGTGTGTCAACATTAAGTAGTGAGCCGAAAGTCTTTTTAAAAACATAAATTCTTTGCAATAATTAAGTATTAACTGGTTTTTATGATGTACTTAGGTTCCGCCCGCGGTTACGCCCGCGTGGTATGGCAGTGAAACGTAGCCAATAACATTCCCACTGCTGGGACACGGACCTAATTTCTTTGAGAGGAAGTTGGCCATAATCCAATGTCTTTAGCCACGTCGGAACAGTAGATTAGCCGGAGCAAACTGACAGAAAGACAGACAATTAAAAAAAAGACCGTATATACTCTCTTAAGCATTTAATAAAAAGCTGTTATTTTGAAATTACAGAGAGACGTTTCTATTTTTTATTTATTTGTATTGATTACGTCTTCTTCTTGTTCGGTATTTGAATAGCTTGAGTTTTGGCATAGCGAGTTATCCCCTGAACCCCCCCTCCACCTTCCCTCTTCGATCCCCTGCTAGTTCGTCTTCTGTTTTAAACTTTGTCTAATCCACTATAAGCTTTCTCATTCCGGTTTGATCCAGTTTTTCTTTTGTTTTTATTCCTGAAGGATCGTCAGCAACAAAAATAAGTACAGGATTTATTGAAATGCATATATTGATATGCATGTAACGGACACGAACTTCTTGTAGGTATGTCTCTAATCCCGTGGTAAACTCAAGTATCTAAAACTATTATTCAAGACTGTTATATTTTGCACTTTCGACGCTAATAAATATTTAATTATCCGTCAGGTTACGACGTCATTCCACTTCCATAGCAATAGGGCATGGCTATGGAAGTGGAATTTATGTCTTAACCTGACGTATAACATTTCTGAAATTGCCTATAATAAATGTTTTCACTCCATATAGTCAATGAAATCTTTACGATCATTTATCAATATAAACTGTTCGCATTCCGTTTTGAATTGCATATTTTGTATTGTATTAGTATTTTTTTCGCTGATTGTTTATTGCGTTGCCCTAACATCCGGCTACCGTCACGGTTATAGAACTTCAGTGAATCCATTCATAATTGTTCATTGTTTGGTTTCATCAATTCGAAACTAGGAGAGCATGTGCCCTAAAAAGTTTCATAGGCGAAATATTATTTGTTTATATTAGATAACTCTATCAGAATACCAGCGCTGCGACATTTATTTTTTAAATGTCGCAGAATCATGCTGAGATAGGACCCTTTTGGCCTCGTATAGGACTTTCTGTTTAATTTTTCTTTTTGTTGCTTTTTTTATAGAAGTAAACTTGATTATTATTTATTTATACTGTATTTAGTTTAGTTTGTGATCTTCCTGTACGAGTCGCAATAAACAGATACTTTTTCCTTCTGTATAACAGGGTGTGCCATAGAATTTCCCAACAGCAAAAATTACGAACTGCCTATGCTTCTATCTTTTATGGGATACATTTTCAGCAATCCTTCCTTAGTGATTAACTTCGTTATACATATAAGGAACTCATGCGCAAAATTTTGGTGCTTCTAGTGCCAGCGGTTTAGGCTGTGCGTACGCTGTCAGTAAATAGATTTTGATTGAGTAAAAGATCTTAAGGTTGCTTTATATACAAAAAAAAATAGTGTAGGGAGAGATTGGCTTGGACCGTTTCACTTAGCACTAGACAGACTAAGCAGAGCTGTATGGGCTCCTAAATTTGTGCTGAACAGACATATATGTATATAACTAACTAATTAGCCTGTATTGTCCTATTGCAGGACGAAGGCCTCTCTCTACCTTTTCCACACAATTCTGTCTTTTGCGAGTCCTTTCGATGGTTCCGCCATCTTGGTCTCGGCCTGCCGCGATGGCGTCGATATATCTAGTACCAGAAAAATAAAAGTTGTCCGGGTTAATGCTACGTGCATCATTCAAAATCATGTACTGCCTATAGCTATGCGATTATAAACGGTCAGCCAATTGAAAGCGAATAATCGTTTCAGGCACGCGAAGAAATAAGTAACTGCTGCGGATTGACAATAATCAATTAATCAGTAGAAACATGTAACTGCTACGCATCCGATTGATTTAAAGAGCTAGGAAGTTAATCACACCTTGTAATTAAGCAATTGCTTAACACACGATGACTTAAAGCAAAAGCAACTTAAGCCAGGAAAACGCAGTAAGTAATATCCTGCCGCATTCGCCTCATTCCCAAGAATAATCTGTGAGCAAATAGAAATGTCAGCCAGTGGTACAATTAACGTTTAAGTTTTATGCCCAATTAGCTGCCTGATATTTTGTCACGAGTCACATTTTGCAATTATCATTACGGCACGACACGGCGGCGACGTATAACAACGTTATAGGTGTTCTTTAGATGTTTCATGCGATTTTTTGTCGCAAACTCTGCTTGTCAGAGGGCCCATCATTTAAGAGTTCGTTGTTTTTGAGAGCTGTGGCGGAGAGCTATACCTACTCTAAATATTAGGCATTTTATTCGGAGGTTGCTCAGGTAGGAAACATTTTTGAAGTGAAACTTCTTTACGCAAGCTTCACTTGGGGAGTACGCAAGCGAACGCGTGCGTGACGTAAGCGTTACGAAAAGTGTGATCGGGCGAGGCGAACGGGAGTTGAGTGGGGGATATAAGCAAGAGAAAGCAGTGCGCGCGCGCATTTTCTTTCTCTCTTCCTCTCATAGCCAAATACGTTTGAAGTTTCACTTCAGTCGTGTGGTCATAAGCACACTCGGTTTTCTTTCTTGTCTGGCCGTCCTCTGCATGGAGTGTGCATTATTTAAACTCCCTATTTTTTATATTAGTATCTACTACTAACACTAGAATATAAGTTGTTTTGTAATACTAACACAATATGGATCACTGTTGTCAGAAATAAAGGAATATTTATTTTATTTAATTTTGACTTGCTTGAATTGAATTATTAGTTCTAACACCATCAATATCAACGATTTCAAAAATGTTTCCATTTTCTACAGAAAATGCGTTCCATACGTACTGAAGTTTGAGCCCCATTAGTGTACATAACCACGAGCTTGTTAATATTGCCCTATCATCGGGCTACTGCCAATGTTAGGTGTGGCTAGATAGTTATCTGCGAGTTCTCTCATAGTAAATCGCACGGCCGGAAAGCTATTGTGTGTCGCAGCTCTAACAGAAGTGCATTCTACGCGTCGCGTCGCACCGTCTGCGGTTTTCGTTCGAATGCACTGGCCTCGTTTGTGTCGGCATTTTATCATTACGTAGCTTGAAATACTCGTATATCTGCATGTCCGACTTTTTACTGTGTGGTGTGCGTTTTTGACGACGCTAAATTGTTTATTTTTTAGGTCTTGTTTAAATGAAAGTTTCATTATAATAAGACCTAAAAAAACACATGACTTTCGTAATGAAAGTCTGGCAAGAATGCTAGGATAGTTGCTGGAATATTTTGGCAATCGCTTAACTTTTTAAATCTAAAATCGTGGTGCGCGTACGGAAATGTTATCTGCCCGTCGTCCTGGAAGAAGACTTCTGGCCGCAGGACGTGGTGTTCCGTCGCTTCCACAGACAAATACCACAGAACATTACACGAACAAGCTAGTGGAGTACTATCTTATTATAAAAATATGTATGTTTAGGTTAAGATAAAAAAATGAATAATGATAATATATCTATTCGTAGGGAGTAGGGATTCGTAGGTAGACCCATTTAAGAAATACATAAATATTTAGTTTGAAGATCTCTCGTATTTTTTTTTCTAGTCACTTTTTATAATCTTACAAATGTGATAGTTTTCAGTATCGTCTTAGAAATATCTGTTATGCCGGATGTAGATATAGGTCTAGACATTCATTATCAGCAACTTTTACTAGGCGTGGTCATGACTAGATTATTGCCAGGCAATTGTATGTGTACTTCGTCGCATCGGGTGCCAAATGTCATGTGGTTATCGGTGGTAGTAAATATGGAGTCACGTGAAATACGAGTGTCGGAACTATTGGCACTGGAACTATGCTCGACTGTAAACAATAATTTTATGGACATACTAGCTTCTGCCCGTGACTTTGTCCGCTACTTCCCCACTGCTCAACTAGATTGCTCAACTAGTTGAGCAGTTGAGCTGTAGGACATAGTTTGTATTACCGAACATTTTATGCTCTATAGCTCAACTATTTTTTGCTCAACTTAGTTGATCAGTATGTCATCCTGTTATAAAATCGAACAATATAACCTACTGCTCAACTGCTCTTAAGGCACTGGCCACTAACGAGCCCTCACGGCGGCGGGGGATGCTGTTGCCCAGGGTGGCGTCGTCTTCAGGCGTCGACTCCAGGGCAGGGTATTGAAGGCATTGGCGATGTCTAAGGACACCGCCAATGCCTTCAATACCCTGCCCTGGAGTTGCACCAGGGAGGCACTCCGGTATCACCGGATGCCGACCTACCTCTGTCGCGTGGTTGAGGCCTATCTGACGGACAGGGTCGTCATCTACCCCGGTCATTAAGGAGAGTGGAACCGGCGAGAGATGTCCTACAGGGATCGGTCCTGGGGCCGCATCTGTGGGACATTGGGTACGACTGGGTGCTGCGCGCCGACCTCCCTAGCGGCGTCAGCGTAATTTGCTACGCTGACGACACGCTGGTCCTGGCGCAAGGGAGGTCGAACCAGGTGGCGGCTGAATTAGCGACACGCGGGGTTGCGACAGTCGTTGAAAGGATCCGGCAACTGGGACTCGAGGTGGCCTGGCTCGAGTCGACTATGAAGTATCTGAGACTTGTCCTTGACAGCCGGTGAAACTTTGTAGAGCATTTCCGTCGTTTGGCTCCCAGACTGGAGCGGGCCGAGGCTGCCTTGAAGCGGCTCCTGCCCGATCTAGGGGGTCAAAACGACTCCTGCCAAAGGCTACGCTTCAAAGAGATGTCAGCACTAACTGACGGGGTCCGCTAGGGCCGATGCCTGCCGGGGTCTTGGTGATTTGGATTTTTTATTTCTAGTCTATAAATATAGTTGTGCAGTTTTAGTTGATCAGCGGGTATTACCCACTGCTCAACTATTCATAGTTGAGCAATTACCAATTGAGCCATTGGTATTACCTACTGCTCAACTTTATGCCGTTGAGCAATCTAGTTGAGCAGTGGGGAAGAAGTGACTTTGTCCGCTAATTTCGTATTCCCGTCGACCCATCCCGTCGCATCGCATCACCTACCCGCGTATCACTTCGTTTCCGCTTAGCGTTCTTTTTGACTTTTTTTTTCTTTTTTGTCAGCTCCCAAGGGTCATGGCGTGATGTTAGCCTATTGCTTTCCTCAAGAATTGGGTTATAAAATGTAAAAAAAATAATGTTTAAAATTCGACTGGTACTTCCAGAGATTTATAGCGTTCAAACAAAGAAACTCTTCATGCGGTTTATTGTAATATATAAATATTTAATAAGAAGCAGCTTTAACATAAGCATATTTTGCCTATGATGTTCTCACTGCTGGGATACAGGCCTCCTCTCGGTGAGAGGGAGTGAACTGTAATCCACCATGCGGGCCCAATGCTGGTTTCTAGATGGTGCGGGTTGGCGTTGAAGAAGAAGATTTATTCTTATTAAAAAAAATGCATATTTGGACACCTAAAATTTTCATAATCGTTTTCCTCGTTTTCTTGCTTTGAACGAACACAGACATGTTCGTTTGAGTCCACAAGTCCAACATTTTAATAGAGGTGATGCACTGAATAATAATCTATTCAATGTTCAATGATGCATATTACGAACTATCTCTAAACATGACTAACTTCATTTTATAGTACAGTTCATAATAAATGTGTCAAGAATTCATTACCAATATATGTATATCTATAGTCAGGGATTGAAAACGGTTCCAAAATACCGGTAAAATACAGGTATTTAGGGGTTCCGGTACCTATACCGGAACAGGAACTTGAACCTAACTTGGAACCTTTAAGAACTTTTATTTAACCGGTTCCGGTTCCAAATTACCAGTATTTAGGAATTCCGGTACCTATACCAGAACAGGAACCAGAACCAAAATTAGAATCTCTAAGAACCTTTATTTTACCGGTTCCTAAGCAAAGCGAGTCCAAACTTGTTTAAGTTTGTAAAACATCACATTTGTATTGGTAAGCTAGTAAGCTTAACCTCTAATACTACGAATGGAGGCGAACTAAAAAAAAAGGCATAGTGTGCTACGCTCCGAACACATCCCCTCTTCCGTAAAGGAACTTTTAAGTCGGGTGACAAGGAACCGGTATAATATCATCTGATTAAAAAGTTCTACGAACCTGTTTTTAGAACCGGTACATCGAAACCCAAACCGGAACCGATACCGGAACTGGAACCGTAGGTACCGAAAAGAGGAACCTTTATAAGAAACTAAGTGAAGAACCAGAACCGAAATTGGTACCGGTTTTCAATCCCTGTCTATAGTGGAGCTGAAGAGTTTGTTTGTTTGTTTGAACGAGTTTTTCTGGTCTGATACCCTGACCCCCCCCCCCCTTCACGCCCCACTCCTCGATCCCCCGCCAGTTCGTCTTCTGTTTTAATCTCTGTCTTATCCAATATAAACTTTCTCATTCTGGTACTACCAGTCAAATTTGAAAAATTCTTTTTGCATTTGATAGCGCAATTCTTGAGGAAGTCTATATATAGGCTATTAACATTATGCTACAACCCTTCGGAACCGAGAAAAAAGAAAAAAAAAAGTAAGAAAGAACGCAAAGCGAAAATGAAGTGATAGTGCGGGCAGGTGATGCGATGCGATGTAATGGATTGGGGGAACAAGAAATTTTACGTGGACGAAGTCACGGGCAGAAGTTAGTGATTTATATTATTGTGTGTTTCGTGAACACAATTACATAGGTACTTATATGCATAATACATATTCAAAGTATTACGACATTGTCTTGAATAATGATTGTTACTCATCGCTTTTCGGTCAACACAGTGAAATGCTGCATTTGCTTGTTTTGTGTAGATACGGCTATTGTTTAAGTAATCGACATATGTAGTACCTACGTCCTTGGATGGAAACTTAAGTTATTTTTAAATTATTTCTAGAATGAAACAGAAATGCCCTAGTTATCTATGCATAATCAGCATATAATGTTCCCACTGCTGGGACACAGGCCTCCTCTTTTTTGATAGGGAGGGGGGTTTAATCTACCACGCGGGCCCAGTGCGAGTTGTTAGATGTCACATGTCTAGGTATTTTTGGTTCTAGAACATGACGGTTTCCTCATGATGTTTTCCTTCATCGTTATGACAGCAGCGGTGATGAAATAATTTACACAAAATAAAGCGCTTGCCTGGGTTCGAACCCACATCCTGCAAGTCGTAAGTCGGAGCCGTTACCACTGGGCCACCACTGCTCTAAATCAAAAGTCATTTATTTCAAATTAGGCTGAGAATCAACTCTTTTCGAGTTGGGGTCGTTATAGTCGCTTTTCGTATATGTGTGACTTCATTGTTCAGCTTTCGCCAAAGGAAATTTTATCAAAATCGTTCCAGCCGTTTTGGAGATTAGCCGGAACAAAGAGACAGACAGGCAGACAAACATTTTAAACATAGTTATTTTGTTATAAGTACCGTAAATACATACTTTCATATTATGCTTTACTTTTATACTATGTACCGTATATAGTAAAATACTGTTATTTTGACATTACAAACAGACACTTCAATTTTATTTATTTGTGTAGATACATTAGTATAAAACTACAAAATAATAAAGAAATATTGATGTTTTGTCAAGTCGTAAAAGTGTCGCTACTATAGATACCTACCTATAACTTGGAAAAAAATGTAGAACACAGGGTGAGGACGAGGAGGAATAGCTTACTCAATTGTATCGGCCGACACTGTGTCCTATTGTCCAGACATGATCCCGTAGGTCAAGACGTCTTGGTCAAGGTCACAAGGAAGTGAAGCGTCCTAACGCGGACAAAATAACCATTATTAATGGAGATCTATTTAGGTAGGTGTGTTAGAGAGGCAGGCACACACACCGCAAGCACCTTTTGGGTGCTAGGTAGTAAAAACACAATTGACGAATTGAAGAAAGTATTTATTCCCTTCATTTAAGAAGTTTAGACCGACAAAGAGTTTGTCGAAGAAAGGTCTCAAAGTAAAAGATGTCAAGGCTAAATCGTGATTATTGAATGAATCATGAACCATATTGCTCGCTAACTAGTGGCTGTGAATATCTATACTTAATATTATAAATGCGAAAGTGTGTCTGTCTGTTACCTCTTCACGCTTAAACCGCTGAACCGATTTAGATGGAATTTGGTGTAGACTCTAGTAGAGATAGTTTGAGTCCCGAGACAGGACAAAGTATACTTTTTATACCAATATTCTCACGGGATCGAGACATATGCGGATAAAACCGCGGGGCGCTGCTAGTTGATTTATAATTGTTGAGTATTATTACAGGGTGGATTTTTGAAATGGGGCATTAAGGACAGGTACCATAACCGTTGTTGCTGCTTCAAAATGGTCTTAGGAGACTCCTTAACTTTTTGAAATTTTCCGATATGCATTCACTGATTTTGAAAAAAAAACTTTTAGAAAAACTCTATCGGACCAACTGAGGTCTGAGTACTAAAAAAGTAAGAAATCGCAAAAAAAAATTGTAGGAAATGGACCCCGACCTAATAAAGTAAGCTGCCTTATCAGGCGAGTCTCATTTCTGCCAGGGTCGCGGGTTGTTCGAAAGAATTACCGTGGCCCCTGGCACAGGCAACTGGAGGAACACGGGTGGGTTTTAGTCAGTAAAAGTCTGACACGCCCTCCCGCTCCGCCCAGAGCGGGAGAAGTTAATTTTGATGATTTCCCACCCAAAAAAAAGGGCGAGTCTTATTTCCTCTTTTGCTGTGAAACAATTAAACAACGATTGGTCTGGTGGTCGCAAGTGCTAATGCTGAGCTTGAGGTCATGGCTTTTGATTCCCAAGTCGGATTGATGGCAATAGGCTCGCACCGTGTTACTTGGGACTTGAACATAACTGAACTGTGAAATTTGGGTGTACTAGGTATAGGTATATCTACACCTCTGCATAACCTTTTGGGAATTACAGGCGTGCGCCAAGGTGCTGGTGAAGAGATGGTAGGTCCTCGTAATACCCACCGTGGCATCGCCCGCACACACAGGTATCACCAGCTGCGATTCTTTATCTTAACAATGCTGAGTTTAAGTTGTGTAGTTCCAATTATGTGATGTTATGTAGAACAAATGACGTGCATCACCACAAAATCCCGCATAAATTCAATCGTAACACAGTCTTTGTCGGAGGACGGTCCACTTGTTTGAACTAGGCCATTCGTTTGCACGTAATTTTGTCGCACTGATGCAGATTATCCTCTTCCAGCCACTTCCATTATCTTGCAAATGTGACAATTCTCGCTGTTATCGTGCAATGACTTGACGTTAAAACAACCGACTTGTTGTTGCACTTTCAATAACGTGGGGTCTTGGGACGATCATTATTTCTATTTTATGTTGTGTGTATTCGTGTAGATGTTTGCATGCTTTTCTGATTGCATTTCCTTAATTTATGTTCAGGGTCTTCCCTTTGCTTCGGTATTTTGTAAGCAGCTCGATGTTTATTTTGAATACTCTTGTTGTTGATTCCTATAATTTACCGACTGTTATTGGTTTAAATTAAGACTTATATCTTTATCAACAATGAAGCAAATAAATCAAAGCTTTGCATAGTAGACCTTCCCATATGGAAGTAGCTATCATAGGTAAAATTAGCTTACGAATCTATTTTTATGTCCGGTTTGGCAATATAAAGTGATACCATTGGTAATTGAATGAATAAATGAATTTCACCGATGCTAGCGTGGTTAAACCAGACTCGATTAATCGAATGAACCCCAAGATTCGCACTAGCTCCTGTAGCCTCATGTTCATGGTGCTACAGCGACCATTGCATATCAAGAAATAGACCGACCATTGGTAAGCAAAATTATTCGTTTTCGTTTATAGGAACAGAGCATTAGTAGGCAAGCTTTGTAACAGACTAAAGTTTACTTGTACGGATTTCTATCTTAAACTGATAAAGAATTTCGAAGATTTAGAATGGAAATATTCGTAGTAAAACATGCCGCAATGTTTCTTGAACTAGCAAGTCATGAAGACAAATAAGATTAAAGTTAAACATATAAGTTATCTTTTCCTTCTATCTTACCAGGGACTGTGCGACCCGCAAATATTATCGTTTACCACGTCACTCTACTTATTTTGGGCAATTGTTGCTCAATTTGCGTCATCAACATTCGCCAAACCTGTAGTGATTGCGCAGCACATTTAACAACATTCATTGCGTTATTTACGTTGTTTGGCAGACACATTTTTCGAACATATGAAGCATTGGATTAGAAATATCCTTCAAAATGATTCAGATTGTGATTAATAGTGTGACACGCTATGGGGTGTCGTAGTGACGATGTATATTTTTAATAATTTTATAGTGATAGCAGAGTTTGCAACCATTTTATAGGCATAAATCGCGAAATTCTTGGAAATATCTTAGTAAACAGACTCATAAGTTATGGTCCTTGAATCACTGTTGCAGTATATTTACTTTGTCCTGTAAGAAAACTAAGTTTTGGAACTTGTGTAATAAGATTGAAGGATTGGGCGCCGAGTTCTCGCTTTTTTTTTTCCTATTCAAAAGATTATGGAGTATTTAAATTTGCCCTGATGTATGGAGATTGACCTCAGAAATTGTATTTTCTCGAACTAGAAAATGTAAGAACTTTCCTAGGTACTAACCAAGCCTGGTAGGCTTATCAGACGCTCTAAACGTAGTTCATAAGTTTATATTACAATTGCGAGACTTTAATTCACGTCTTTATTAACGTTAGCTACAATTATTTTAATTTGTGGAATTTATCGAGACATGGTAACCGATACCTAAGATTAACAAGACAAGATTTAGAAAATGTGTTCACGTAGTGTATACTTCACTATCGGTGACGCCTTAGTCATAATCGATTAATCGCTACGAATTTATCGTAATAATAATTAATCAGTAAATTAATTGCTTGGCAACGTTACACCACATTCAATGTTTTATTAATTTGAGTTAGTAGGTTCTAGAGTCTAGAGAAAATACTTGAATACGGGGCAATACGACTGCACTTTTGCGATATAACTTCTTATGATTGCTAGCCACTAAGCAAGCATAATTATGATCATTTGTTCGACTTATCAATAGGTCATATAAAAAAAATTGCTAGATGGACTCGAAATTTCCTCTCTGACTACCCTGAGAAGACATGGCGGAGCAAACCCAGGGGACAAAAAACAATTGGGGTTCCGAAATCCAATGTAGATTATTTCTCTGTATCTCGGAGTAATTGAGCGGAGAAAAATTGCCAACATGATATTCCTGTTCAATTTGGTTCAACCAACTGTTCAGAACTGATGAGCAAAATTCCATCCTTTCTCCTTAAGGAATCATCAACCTCTGTATGTTCCCTCTGTGCGGTGCATATATCGTCAAAACTCTTATATGATAAGAGCTAGCAGGGCATACAACTCGATGTGTCAGTGTTGATGATCAAGATTTATTCTACACCAATGTTCCTAAGTAAAAAAAAAAAATACTGTGTAAAAACTTCTTTGAAGATCACTAAAACCTGTTCAGTCTTTTCTTAATTCTCTTTGAGTGCTTACTTATTCTTATTCTTGCTATCCTTACCTGTCTACTGTTTCTTGTGCTACACTAATATTGTCAGTGGAAACTTGGCCTTTAAAAAAAAATTGGCCTTCTTTCACTAACTGTCACTATCAGTATCCTAGCTGTAAGTTTTCTTAAGAAATAAAATAAAATAATCGCGTAGCTATTTCGTAGTTATCTCGTAGCAATAGATTTGATGTTTATAATGTTGTCATTGAAACAAAATATTTAATTTCCCTTCCTACCTTTCTCAAGAATAGGAACCATCTGGCCATGGAACCTGTTTTAAAGCATTCAACTGCAGGCAATATTAATCCAGCTGATAGGTAGTTACCTACGGTAGTAAACAGAACCATGCCATAACCCTAAGTAAGTACACAATTTATTAATTTATTTACCCCTTACAAAATACTTGACAGTAGAAACCGGGAATTGATTGCTACTATAAAATAATAACATGTTAATACTTATAAATAAATACTTGTAACGGAAGGTCGTAAACGAATAAAAGTCTTTAAAACGTTCACTTAAGTTTTATAGTTCAAAAATAGATAAAAAAAAACACTACTTACTTCTTATTGACCGACTTGACATGTCATAATATATGTATGTTTTCACAATCATCGTGCGCCTTCAATAACCTTTTTCTTATGATGGTGTGGTCTCAGTCTCAATCTGAATAATTTTGAAGGATATTGATAATCCATTGCTACATATGTTCGAAAAATTTGTCTGCTCAACTACGTAAAAAACGCAATGAATGTTGTTGAACTGTCAAAATAAAATCCATTGCTACTGATAGTATGTTACGCAATTAACCCGCACATACGCCGACATTTTAGTCTGTGACTCACGATATCATAATAGTCCTCTAGACCGAATTTTAGCCATGGCAGCCATCTCAGCAGCCACTAGCCATCGACGCGGGAGATATTATAGTGTACAAAGTGTGTGCGCAGACTGACAGATGCACTCACTCTTCCATCACTCGCATAGTCCGATGGGACGGCAATCCGACACGATCGGATAGAGAACAGGCGCGGGAGGGATCATCGGATTAACATGCGCACGACTCGGTGGTATCTATCACTGAGACTGTTACCGCGATGTAAATGTCATATCAAGGTGCCCATGAATGTCGAAGTACCGATTGGAAGCCCCGGGAACTGTTTGTTGAGGTGCAAATAGAAGACGAACTAGCAGGGATCGAGGAGGAGGGGGGGGGGGGTGGAGGGGGGCTCAGGGGATCAGACCGGGATAAATCGAAGCCTAGAAATAGTAGACTGCGAAAGGCTGGGTTGATTTACAACCCATTTACTAGCCAATATCAAGGTCCTAAGGTTAAACCGGTTGTTAGACTTTCAGGCTTCCGAAGATTATATAATTACTTAGTATGACATTTACTCACAACTGTGGCTGGTGTAGATGGTAGGTATATTATGCTACTAGCAGCGCACCGCGGTTTCACCCGCATAAGCTTCGATCCCGTGGGAATATCGGGATAAAAACTATTCTATGTCCTTTCCCGGGACTCAAGCTATCTCTATAAAAAATTTCATCTAAATCGGTTCGGGTTAAGTTTCTATATTTATGTCTGTAATTTATATGGTGTACATAATAAAGAGTATTCTATTCTATTCAGCGGTTTAAGAGTGAAGAGGTAACAGACGGACATACAGACAGGCACACTTTCACATTTATAATATTATAGTATATAGTATGATGCTCGCTGGGCCCCAGAGAGGTCACAATGCACGAAATGACCTGACGACTTACTGGTCCAAACATCTAAAAATATACGAAGATTAAAAACCACGTTTTGGAAAGTCCCGAAGATTATTCCGAACAAAATAAAGACACAATAAACAACTGATGCAATTAGGGAGTTCCCATTATCAAATAGGTATAGTACCTATTTATAGACACTCGTATATACACACCTATAATATGTACTATAGAATAGTCTGCTTTCCACATCGATGAAATAATTTTCGCAGAATAGTATTTCGAACTCGTATAAGGAACCCTATATTAACAAGTTCTCGAGATTCAATTACCAACTGCAGATATAGAATCAGATAGGTTACTAGCACTGAACAGCGAGGTGGGCCACCTTTATCAATATTAAATTTAGAAAATTATTAGCTATTGCTTATGGCCTGCCACTGTTGTTGTTATCAAAGATGTAGCTTCAACCCTTCGCCGGAACGTGAATCCAAGCGAGACACAATGGCTTTTTAATTATTTCTGTAATTACGAGTATTGTATTCAACCGTTAAAATTTAGGTCAGACTATAAAACTTTTATACAAAAAAAACAACCGACTTCAAAAAAAAAACTACAAAGTGATAAATAACTTTAATTTCGGAAGTCGGTGTCGTTGGTTCCGCATTTTCGTTTTTTGACACCGACTTCCGAAAGTTATTTATCACTTTGTAGTTTTTTTTTGAAGTCGGTTGTTTTTTTTGTAAGAATGTTTTTATTTTTCACTTTTTGGCTGTAAGTACCTACCTACCCCACACAAATTCAATTAACACTAATGCACTGAAAAATTGAAGACACCGACTAGAAGAATCACCAAAATTCGCATAGAACTGCCGGAAATGCAGTACATTTATGCATATAACATCGTACATAAGAATAATTACCTAATGTATTATTCACTAAAACCTTCCTGAAAGTATGTAGATTACATTAGTGAAAGAATTATCAAAATTGCTTCATTAGTTTTCAAGAAAATCGCGGACATACAAACATACATACATACGGGTCGAATACAGGACCTCCTTTTTTGAAGTCGGTTAAAAATAGTAAGTGCAGTTTACTGCTCAACAGTGATAACACTTTGACCTTGAGGTGGTTTTTGACGGAGCGTTAGAATACGAGGCTAGTTGATAAGTAGTTTCGTTACCACTGAATGTGCAAATGACTGTACGCGTGTAGACTGAAAGTAGACATATCAAGGGCATCGAACTTTCAGTTGATTTATCACACGTGTTCGACATTTATTGCAGTTTACCTTTTCAACGGTATCGCAAAGGCTTCCGCAGACAGGCGCGGCGCGACAAAGCGACGTGATTTTGTAGAACGATTTCCATGAAGTTTTCATAGAAATTGTTCTACTAGAATCGCATCGCGCTGTGGGAGCCTTTGTGCGGGAAACATGAGATACAAGTTTCTACTTAAACCTAGAAACTTCTAGATTGATTCCTAATGCTATTCATATCTATCGGAAGTTTGTAATCTCTGCTATCAATTTAAAATTATTAATAAACAAACAGTTTTTGCAGGCATCGTGATGACGCAAATTGAGCAAGCAACATTTGTACAAAATAAGTTGAGTGACGTGCCAAAAGATATATTCGCGGTAAGATAGGAGGAAAAGATACCATTTAAGTTATGTAAACTTTATTATAATTTGACACACCATGTTATTTATTTAGTTCGACGAATAAGTTTTTGGAAATGTCAGTCAATTTTTTTTGCGTAGTGCTACGCGGTCTTTGCTACGCCTGACTACGCGGCTACGCTACACGTAGTATACTATTAAGTATTTTGTGGCTACACTTTGAAGACTACGCTTTTATTATTAGGGATGTCACACCGTCTCGTTGGTCTAGTGGTCGCAAAGGCTATTGCTGAACATGAGGTCCTGGGTTCGAATCCTGGGTCGAACAAAGTGTTATTAGGTTTTACAACCTGGAATGTCTCAGTAGCAGCCCGGAGCCTAAATTTGTGCCTGATTGATGACAATAGCTTCGCCCCTTATTACATGGTGTACTATAGGTACACCCCTGCCCAACCCTGTAGGTAAAAAAGGCGTGATGTTATGTGTGTGATGAATTGATGATACACTTATGGCTTTATTAAATGATTTGCAGAAAGAAGATTTAAAAAAATCCCTAGTACAGAATAGGTATCTAATATAAAAAGAATAAAACGTTTAGTTACTTCCATTGCATAATCAGCCTATAATGTCCACTGCTGGGACAAAGGCCTACTCTCTTCGAGAGGAAGTGGGCTGTAAAATACCACGCGGGTCCAGTGCAGGTTGGTAGATGTCACATGTCTTCGAATGTTTGGTTCTAGGATATGCCGGTTTCCTCACTTGTTTTCCTTCACCGTTTTGAGAGCAACGGTGATAAAATTATTTCCACAAAGTAAAGCGCCTGTCTGGGATCGAACCCACGACTTACATATCGTAAGATAGGCCCGATACCTCTGGGCTAATTATCCAAATAGAAGTTCGACTAAGGTTTTTTATAGTCAGTGCCTAATTTATTCCAATTCTAAAGCTTATTGTAACATAGTTGTTACCTAACAAGAATCCTGTTTCATAGAATCCAAGAATTCTTGTTAGATTTCATTTGAAGAAATAAATAAATACGGTCGTACATTATGTCATGGCGCCACGAGGGGACTTTTGTCTGACGACTAAACGCCGCCAAGTCAACTTTAAAAGCTCACTGATTATTTCTAAGTTGTTTAGATACGTCCTTTACTGGTTTTCTAACGGTAAAATATCTGTTTCTATTTATTACAAGTAATTAAGATTTTAAATTTCTCTAATTACAATTCAGAATTCCTTTATTTGTGATGGGTGATTTCGTAATGACTTTATTTGCATTTTATATTGACGACGATGTTAAAAAAAGGTTTTAGATACTACAGTGTCCCAAAACGTATGTAATACTTTTCTTAAATAATGGAACTTAGCGCAATCATTTGTTTCTTGTTGTAGGTATCTTTGATGAGACCAAATATTATTATTTCAGATATTTCAGTAAGGCGGTTTCTTCATACTCAAACATACTCTTATTAGAAGTGGTGCAACGCTAGTCAATTGTGCATTATATTCTTTCCAATTGAATCTATACAAATAAATAAAATTGAAGTGTTTGTTTGTAAAATCAAAATAACAGTTTTTAGTTTTTGTTTTTTATGCATAATGCATATACGGTACTTATAACAAAAAACTATTTTTAAATTTTTTGTGTCTGTAAGGTCTGTCTGTCTATTTGTGCCGGCTAATCTCCGAAACGGCAGAACCGATTTTGACGGGACTTTCAATGGTAGGGGAGCCCAGAGGGTTTTTGAGCAAGCATATTCAGGGCGAGAAGTTGATAGCTGAGTAGGTCTGGCATGAGGAGAGAACCCCGAAAATATATTTAAAAAGTTTCTGATAGGAGACCCCTGGTCAGGAGACCACTTTCAGATTTCAAAAAAGGGCCGAAATTAAAGTGATCTTCAGAAGCGTTGGTTTTGGCATGATCGGGTCTGGCCTAACCCATAATGACTTAAATAGGCAAATCTGACGGAGAAATTGTGGGCTG
This sequence comes from Amphipoea oculea, assembly GCA_945859645.1. Lineage (NCBI taxonomy): Eukaryota > Metazoa > Arthropoda > Insecta > Lepidoptera > Noctuidae > Amphipoea > Amphipoea oculea. Next base: position 18,271,777 of record OX243862.1, read on the forward strand.
TCCCCAAATCTGACGACTTTGAAAACTCAGATTTGGGCCATTTCTAAAAGGATATTCAGGGCGAATGAAAGTTATTCTGTGCAATAGTGTTACATGTCCTGATAGTGAATATATAAATATCTGACGGGATGATGGAGCCTTTTGGCAAATATGAGGAAATTTCATCAATTCAGAAAATTACCCAAAAGTGGCCATAATTTTGCATTTATACCTAAATCAAGGAACCTAATAGCTTCGATTACTGTTTCCATTGGAAGGTGACACGTTTGTGAAGATTTCTCGATATTCAGAAGTTTGAAAATACTAAACACTTGAACGTAATGACTGAAAGTTAAGTAGCAAAATTAAAACATCGTCGGAGTACACCATAAACAAAGTTGATTATTTCAACATTTTACTATGACACCATGTAAACCAATTATTTCAAAAACATCCTCATCTTATGGGCTATCTAACGAACTAGCAACGTTTTAAAAAATATTGAGATTTGCTCGTCAATTATTTGATAAAGCTGGCAAAGGTGGAAAGCCATACTTACTAAAATTAACGAGAACATTAAATTAACGACTTGTTTACGTCGTAATACTTTTCTATTCGAGGTTTTATGGTAACTACGAACCTCTGTGCTCGATATCGTTACTGATATCGCCTCCAAATCTCAGTGATAGTTCGTTATGAGAGTTTTGTATACCCTCCGATGGTGTCGCTAATAAGGATCAAATTCTGGAAAGAAATTATATACGACAAAGTACAGTAAAGGGCGCATTTTTAACAAAAAAACCAATTATTTTAAGATAGTAACAGTTTTTAAGTATCTAGAATGTAAGTGATTTATTCGTTTGCACTGTAGCAGTAGTTATTTGGCCGTTAACCTATGTTTTCAATATAATAAATTATATTTTGAATTCATTGTTAAACCATAATTAATCAATTTGTTTATCTGATTTTAGTTATTCTTAAAAATGTCCACTTTCCTTTACTTTGGCGTGTATCATTTCTTTCCAGAATTTGATCCTTACTAATGACACCGTGGGAGGGTGCAATAAAACAGGCAGTGTTTTTTTTTTCAAAATATATGAGTTCGATTCCTGGCTAGAGCAATTGATTTTTCAAAAATTTAATGATGCAGTTTTAGTATTCGTCAAAATAGACCCCGTGACTCCTTTAAGAATTTTTCGGTATTACCTATACTTTCGGATTTGGTCATCCACATGATGACTTGAAATATTCATCCTGTATATACAGACGAACTGATAACCTTCCTCTTTTAGAAATCGGTTAGAAATAAATTTGTATCTCATGATCTGTCATTTAATCTAGTTAACTAGCAGCTGGCGGCCTAAGCAGAAGTGTTAGGATTTATTTAACAAAACTCTCATAACGAACTATCACTGAGATTTGGAGGCGATATCAGTAACGATATCGAGCGCAGAGGTTCGTAGTTACCATAAAACCTCGAATAGAAAAGTATTACGACGTAAACAAGTCGTTAATTTAATGTTCTCGTTAATTTTAGTAAGTATGGCTTTCCACCTTTGCCAGCTTTATCAAACAATTGACGGGCATCTCTCAATATTTTTTAAAACGTTGCTAGTTCGTTAGATAGCCCATAAGATGAGGATGTTTTTGAAATAATTGGTTTACTTGGTGTCATAGTAAAATGTTGAAATAATCAACTTTGTTTATGGTGTACTCCGACGATGTTTTAATTTTGCTACTTAACTTTCAGTCATTACGTTCAAGTGTTTAGTATTTTCAAACTTCTGAATATCGAGAAATCTTCACAAACGTGTCACCTTCCAATGGAAACAGTAATCGAAGCTATTAGGTTCCTTGATTTAGGTATAAATGCAAAATTATGGCCACTTTTGGGTAATTTTCTGAATTGATGAAATTTCCTCATATTTGCCAAAAGGCTCCATCATCCCGTCAGATATTTATATATTCACTATCAGGACATGTAACACTATTGCACAGAATAACTTTCATTCGCCCTGAATATCCTTTTAGAAATGGCCCAAATCTGAGTTTTCAAAGTCGTCAGATTTGGGGAAAGCCCACAATTTCTCCGTCAGATTTGCCTATTTAAGTCATTATGGGTTAGGCCAGACCCGATCATGCCAAAACCAACGCCTCTGAAGATCACTTTAATTTCGGCCCTTTTTTGAAATCTGAAAGTGGTCTCCTGACCAGGGGTCTCCTATCAGAAACTTTTTAAATATATTTTCGGGGTTCTCTCCTCATGCCAGACCTACTCAGCTATCAACTTCTCGCCCTGAATATGCTTGCTCAAAAACCCTCTGGGCTCCCCTACCACAATGGCAGATAGCTGATGTTATAAGGAGTAACTAAGGATACTTTTGTTTTAGAATAAGAATTAGAGCTCCACACCAAAATATTAAAATCCATTAAATCTCATTTGTTTTCCAACATGCACGCGAACGAATTTGCGGACACAGCTAGAGTCAAATACTCGTAAGTATTGTAAGAAACAATGCGGACAGACCAAATAAAAACTTCACCAGTAAGTATCCCGTTATAAGGGAAGTAAACATTGTGTAATATGATTCGGTTTCCCGGTCACCATTACCGAATTTTTCTGAGCAAACAAGTTAGGTACCCTATATTTTTATGTGTACCTTCTTTCCGAAGAGACATCGTTTATGATGATTGTGTTTTTCTCATCTATGTACATACTTTCTGGGAGACTGGGTCGCACGCAATTTCGGACTCGATGTTACCCTTTTATGTAAGCTCTTCAGTCAGAAATTCAGTCTGCTGAATTTAGGTCATCTTCGAAAGTACTGTCACCGTTGGTATAGAAAACATGAATAGAAATAAATATTACCTAAGCAGTCTAATGAATAACGTCATTATTGTTCTGGACGGTAAGAATGGCGAAAACGATGCAAACTGAAACTGCAAAGGTGGCTCAAAAACTACATTTTATATGAAAAAAAAAAAAAAACTCAACACAAAATCAAAAGTAATTTATTCAAGTTAGGCTGAGAATCAGCACTTTTCGAACGACCAAATTACACAAGACAGTCCCCCAAAACGCGCCCGCTCATCACCACTTCCTAGTGCTTTCGTTGTCCAGAAGTGGCGCAACAAACTCCCCAGAAACTAAAAGATGTTTTTCAAAATAAATGTCATAAAGTTGGCAGATAATCGTACAAGTCTACGTAAATGGAATACGTTTTCAATAGTTTCCATGATTGCCTCTGCTTCCATAGAAACATATTTTCCCATTACTATTACATCATAACATGGTTACATAGCCCATCGTTTGTCTTAACTATAAACTAATGTGAAGTGCACCACTGCATTCTCAACACTGCTCCCTCACAGATTAAATATTAGGTCCTTACATATGAAATTGGCGTTTTGTATGGAAGGAACAAAAAGTCGAATATTTTTTAATATAATATATTTAATTAATCAAAGTATGAACCATTGTTTTCAATGCACTTTTTCCATCTTATAGGTAGTTCATTGATCCCTTTACTAAAAAAACCAGTCGGACGGGAATCAATAAAATCTTTGAAGGCGATTTGGACTGCCCCATCGGAGTTGAATTTTTTCCCTTGCAAAAAGTTATCCAAATTGCGAAAAAAATGGTAATCTGTTGGAGCAAGGTCCGGGGAGTACGGAGGATGTCTAAGACATTCCAATTCAAGCTCTTCTAATTTGGTAGCCGTCTGTTGCGCAGTGTGTGGTCTGGCGTTGTCGTGCTTTCAAGCTTTTTAATCTTCCCAATTTGCTTCAAGTGAATTAAAACAGTTTTATCAGTAACATCGAAGCCTGCAGCTAACTCGGACGTGGTTTGCGATGGGTCCGCTTCCACAATAGCCTTCAATTCTCCATTATCAACTTGGGTCTCAGGCCGTCCACGGGGCTTGTTCTGCAGGTCGAAATTTCCAGAACGAAAACGTTGGAACCAAAAACGAACTGTGTTTTCTTTTGCAACATGACCGCCATACACATCATTCACCCTTCGAGTCGTTTCCGCAGCACTAGTGCCACGGCGGAACTCGTACTCGTAAATAATGCGATATTTTAAATTTTCCATTTTGTAAAATAAGTGACGCAAACAGAAAAAACAGAAGAAAAAAAACAAATGAATGACGGTCATCGAAGCACAAATACATGAGTAAATAGCTGTACAAATTTGAATTTGGAATTCCTTACCAAAGAGGAGAAATTCGTGATTAAAGTGGCCAGTACGAAAAACGCCAATTTCATATGTAAGGACCTAATATTATCAACCAAAAGTGGTTAATTACCAATAAATAATAAATAGTTCTTACTGATAATTTCAAATAAGGCTTCATTATTGAATTATCAATAAACTATGTCGTCTGTTATTGCTTAATCAAAACTTGGAACACTGCGAACTGCGAAACTGATTACATGTTGTAATAAATACATAAATGCCACTATGAAAAATATTTATACCTAAGTAGAAATTATTTTGTGAAATCATCAAATATATATCTCGCCACTTATTCTGATTCCAGTCTAGCCAATGATATGTTAGTATCATTGTAATATTAAAAGCAAGAAATATTTGTTTGTTTAAGTATTTTGTTGTTGAATTGCATGTTTTATGACATTGTCATATCAGCCCGATGTCCGTTGCTGAATAGTAGTCCGGTATAGTTCGTTACAATGGATGAATATTGGTGGATAGGTTTGGTCCTATTGACCATGACTGGCCTGGATTCCTGAAGTATCTATGATTAGGATTGCCGCTATCCTTTTGACATGATCAGCATCAATTATATCATCCGTTGTGCTCTTGTCACCACTGGGGTGCCAGTTGTTTTAGAACCCAATGGCTTGGCACGCGACGATGGCAAGAGACCAGACGGAATGACCATAATGCCTTGGAAGATAGGTAAGCCTTTGGTGTAGGATGCAACGTGTGTCGACACCCTTGCGCCATCCCATCTTCCAAGCACAATGAGCTGTGCTGGGGCGGCTGCTGCAGGTGCGGAAAACCTCAAACGGCGCAAATACTCCAATATCCTTGGAACTTATACATTTGAGCCGTTTGGAGTTGAAAAACTAGGGCCATGGGGCCTGAGTGTCCACTTAGTATTTCGAGACATCGCCAAGCGGTTGGTCGACTCTTCACGTGACCAGAGGGCTGGCCTATTTTTTGGCCAAAGAATCAGCATTGCCATACAACGTTGCAATGCTGCCAGCCTTTTGGGCATGTTTCCTGTTGACAGCGATGCGGACGAATTTTTTGATGCCCTTTGATTATTTCCCATCCCTTTTTAAATACTTGTAAGTACATATTTTTATTTTAAGATTCTTAGTTTTTTAAATTATGTAAATATTTGAATCTTTAATAAAAATATAGTTTAATAAAAAATCCTTTTGATATGTTGTGATATATTCAAATATAGAGGTAATAATTATTAGGACTGTGTTAGTGATTCTTTTGTAAGTACCTACCATTTGTTTAAATTCTTTTTCATTACATTTTGACATGTAGTCGTGGACGACTATGTGTTTCAGCACTGTCCAACAATATTTTAACAGTTCAACCATTGTGTATATTTTCCCTTAACTTCATTTTTTATGTCAATTCATCAAATTATATTACCACTCATATTTTACCTAATAAAATATCCTTATAATAGCTTGAAATAACAATCTTGCAAACATTATTGTTTCTTAAAATACATTATTTTAACCCAAGAGTTGGGGAAATTTAATTTAATAATAGTTTGTTACAAACAAGTCTAGACCATCGATAAACTGTCTCCAGAGCTATTAGGTATATCTATCGTTTGTACGCTTAATTACCTCTTAAGAGATAGCAGAGCAATTAATTATTTAATTGCAGCCATTACTACTGGCTCTGCTTACTACGGTTTCGAAAATCTATATCCCTTGCAAAAAGACAAATCTTATCAAAAAAAAATTAGAAACTGCCGTGGTTTATGGAAAACTGAATTTCTGTGGAAAAGATAGAAGCACTTTCTTTACTCACACATAGATATCAATCAACAAATTTATCTAATATGACATCAATTACTCGACAATACTGATAACTGTTGACGTTGTGTATTATAACCAGTCAAACAAAAAAAAAAAAGATAAACACCCATTAAAAACACGTTTTTAAAACAACGGTGCTATTCCAAAAAGTCATTGCATCTGCACGAGAAAAAAAATGTGTTTAGTAAAAGGCGCGAATAGCAGAGGTGGCGCGATTGTCGTACGATCTTGAACCGAGCACGCCGCGTTTTCCCACAATTACACACTGTGTTAATCCAGCACCGTCGTGTGTGCCACTGCCAGTGTACATAATTATTGGATGATGAACACTATATTTTTATGTTGCCGAGTAGACTCAATTATATTCACGCGATGTTGCGGTCAATGCTTTCAGTGGTTTATGCTACGGAGTTGTTTGTCAAAAACACGCGTATCATAAACTGTCAGAAACTGAGATAACTTCTAGAAAAAACCGCAAATTTTAATCTACGTGTATATTAGTTGCTAAGTAAAAACTAATTACTGATCATGTTGGGGCTATTTGACTAAGGTTTCTACAAGACCGTTAAAAATTCCCAAAATTCCCAATAAAGTTGGATCACATCGAGGCACAGTGCTGATTATGCACAGCATGCCCCTATTCTGTGTCTAGTGCACACAAGTCGAGTTTCGGAGTCGGCGGCCGGCTTGCGACCGTCAGCCGCCAGTCAGTCCGCAACGATCCATCGAATCGACATCACGCACCGTTCCCACGGAGGCACACACTTTGGCGTGATAACTTTAAAAAAAAGCCGGCCGTGCTTGAAAAGTGACAGTGCGACAGTGAGCGGGATTGAGTGATCCGGAAAAAATCTGGCGAGGACTTGAATTGCAACGTGCATTCGACAACGAATCGAAGTTACGATACGAATAGTTTGTAATTTGCACGATATCCTTGGTAAGTATTTTTAAACAGTTCTTTACGATTGTGTTAACAAAAACTTGTTGAATAAACTCATCATGTGCAATTGGAATACCGAGTTAAATAATTTGCAACGCGTCAATTGTTTAGCAACTACCTACGCATATTTTAATTCTATTGAAAAGGTGTTAGTCGGGTGATATTTTAAGTGCGGTTACCTAACTTATTTAAGCTGGTAATTAATTAATCGTTGTTACGTCAGTTTGATTAGTTTGTCAAATTGTGTGTGTCATTTGATGAGCACAAACTTCACACGTGTCCAAGGTTCAGCCTAGCTTGTGTTTCCTATTTATTTTTTCTATATTCTTTTGCTTTGCGTGAATCTCGGAAACGGGTTTGGTTATTGGTAGGTAAGTACGTTAGAAATAAATCAATTTAGCTTGTATACATCGGGAATTGCTCGGAGGGATAATTAAAACGTTGGAGTAACTACCGATTAATAGTAATGTCCATAGCAATCTAACACCGCTAAATATTATATCTTATCGAGAATCGCGGTGGGCAGTAAATACCAATATGATAGGTACGTACCTACCTAGTTGCTAGCTAGTACTTTCCACGTTTTATGATCATACCTATTTTACGATTTCCTTGCGTTCGGTTAAAGTACCTTCTCTTAGTCAATGCCTAACAAACTGCATATTAAATTCTAGGAAGGTAAATTTAAATTTACTGGCTGTCATTTGTTTCTTATTTTAAAATTTTATTTATTTTATTATTTATGTACACACAGTAAAGTACATAGGGATACTGGTATTGCATATTTCTTAACAAATTTCTTCCAGCAGACCTGCGAAAGGAGAAGTAAAAAATAAATTTTCTATCTTTTTTTTTTTTGTTGTCGTTTGGTTGTTTCAATTTAAGTCGCGGTCAAAGTCAAACTGAGAAAAACTACTCAACCACCTAGGTTGAATTATTTATAGCAGAATGATTAAGATTGCCTTTTAAATAACAAGTGTGCAATTACTGGCACATAAAAAGTAATTGAATTTATGCTTCAAATTGGTATAAGCAGTACATTTTGTCTCTTTCTGTCTGTGTTTTCGAATTTTACGTTAGTTTGTTTTTCATTAACGTTTTCATTTGACGAGGGTTATTTTTTGTATAAATTGCCGTGTTTTTGTTTACGAAAGTTAATTGGGCAAAATCATGATTCTTCTCATCAAAAAACTGAATTTCTGTAAAAAACCTGTATTGTTTTAATATTTACACTTGGTTTTTCGAGACATCGCTAGGCGGTTTGTCGACTCTTCACGTGACCAGAGGGCTGGTCTATTTTTTGCCAAAGAATCAGCATCGCCATACAACGTGGCAATGCTAACAGTTTTTTGGGCACTTTTATTGTTGACAGCGATGCGGACGAATTTTTTGATGACTTAAAATTCTTTTCTCTTTTTTTATATTTAAGTATTTAAATATTATTATTTTAAGTTTGTTAGCTTAAATATTATATTCTGAATTATTACAATAATATCGTTAGTAAATAATCTTACGTCAAACAGAACACTTTACTCAAAAACAAAAATAAAGTTTATTTCTAGCTTTATAACCTGTTGATCCCACAGTGTAATCTACGCCGCGCGTAATAGTGGCGTCCTCGTAATAGTGGCGTGATTAGCGAACGGTTACGGTTAACCTACCGACCACCAGCAATGAGCAAACTTTACCGCTTCATTTCCTCAAACTACATGCATTAAGACATTCGCAACGGTTTTGGACCACCCTACTCTCTGTTGCATTTTATAGGGTGACTGAAGTACTTGTAACAGCTGATGGCCAGGTGCGATCGCTCGTGGAGTAAGAATGACGTATTCAATGCCCATTGGGATTGTCAAGGTTACGAAGAGTACTCTTTAAGAGTGGTTGAAGTGGCATAGTAGTTTTTGTATCATACCTACTACGAGTATCTTAGTAGTCATGTTTACGTTGACGTTGTCCTCGAGATGAAGGTACTGATGCGTTGCTCATAGAATGAATCATACGCCTGACTGAATTTTGAGGCTGGTCAGTGCGGTACCTACATTTTATTATCTCCATACCTACTTGAGACAAGCACTTTGCCGAATTTGATGCGATCAATATGTATTGTTTGAACTAAATTCTCAGTCTCACGACGATTTTGGAACTGACATTTCTGAGTGGAGAAATAAATCAACAATCGCGCCCGAACTTATATTTGCATAATACGAAATATTCGTAAGTCATAATATTTCAACAAATGTGTACTTGCGAAAATTATTATCGTCACCGGAAACCAGAAAATGGACGTCGACTTTATGTCTGTTTGACTTCAAAATAAGACAAAGCTGTACTCAACATCTGTGAAGTTTCACAAGAAACGCCTCCTCGACGCTGCGATGTATCGGTGTTCAGCTGTTGTATTGTAAAACATAATAATTGTTGCACATGTCGAGTGAATGCATTTATCTCGCGCCTACATTCAACTGAGGACACAGTCCATCACACCAATGTTATCAGACAAGGCCTTTAGAGAGTAATTATGACGCATACGCGCCGCACATAGAGGGATCACAGTGCAAATGTGGCTTCGGTATATTCTGCGGTTTGAGATCCAATTGTTATGTTCCCATTTAGAACAAGTCGTCTTTTTCTAAAACGTGTAAAGTCAATCGGCCTCTTAAGATCTCAGTCACGCAGAATCTTCATTCTAATCTATACACAAACGATAAAAAATATTTGCAAGCGTCAATTCGGAACGGAAAGTCAAATTACCGGTAATAAAATTTTGAATTGCCATGATTGCAGACTTGGCGTTGATTCTTGCTATGATTATATTTGCCGATACGCCGTTTTTTATCCGTATGATTAAAAACACTGGCTGGCTATTGTCCGTTTAACTTCGTCAGTATTTGAATTACAGTTAAAAATTTATTACGTAACCTTAATTGGGACTACAACATTAAAATTGTATGATGTTGCGAAAGAATTAGTAAATACCAGAACAAATGCTTTGCAATTAATTAAGACATGGTGCTCATTCTGTGAAAAATGTTACACCATTTGAGGAGCGTTCGTCGATAGAATAAAATACCTTCTTTTAATGACAGAAAAATTCTCGGAAAAGATTGTATTCCCGGCTCAAAATAGTACCAATTGAATGAGCAAAGTAGCGTAAATATAAAAGCCTCAATCAAATCACTTAGCCAAACACATTACGAAGAAGCGCAGCTCAACAAAAATGAGTTTCCACTTAACCGTATCAAAGTAAGCAATTTCGAATTAGCCGTATATGGCAACGCACGAAGTTAACGTATCTGGCTGTCGTAGGTGAGTGCCATTGCTTTCCACTCGCCGATGCAGCCATGATAATACCCGGATGGCAAACTGTACCTATAACTCCTATAAGTCCTGACGTGCCTCTCGTGTACGCTGAATATTCGATAGCAATGCCGCTAATGTGCTCAGATCTAGGGTCATTTGTGAGAGTCGCTGCAGCAAGATTACGCGCTGTTTCATCTTTATCAATTTCTAAATGTACTTAGTGATAGATTTCTAGTATGTAAGGAATTGGGGTAATCTTGACAATAATGGATTTTAAGTTCGGATTATCTGTTTCCTAAAATAGCTTTCGACTTGATGTGACTTTCTTTTTAGATGAAAATTGATCTCGTCAGTTTTGGTCTATAGAAAATAATATACCGCTAAAGATTGGCATATTTATCTAACATATGATTATGTCAAAATATTTAGTCAAGCTTTCCTACGAGTTGATTCGCATCGCACCGTCATTATTTTTTGGCGGAAATGATAATTTCACATTCTAAACATAGACTTTATATGAGACGGCAAAACTGCTACTTACGACTCGTTGCATAAGGTCTAATTTAGAGTTCAAATAGTCGGTAAACGAAGGACATTTAAAATTTAATTGTGTATTTACACATTTTACACTTGTTGAATTCGTGTGAATATGACGTTTACAGACGATCGTGACCGACGACTTATTTATTACTGATTCCACGATTGTGTGCGGTAGACGGTTGCTATCTTCAGTTTGGTTATCAGTTAGCAGGAACTACATAATGTTGGATGTTCCAATCATCATGCCACAGCGTCCTCTTCTCCCATCAATCATTTTTATCTCTGCAAGCTGACGAATACTAATGCGAAGCGTTTAATTTTGTCATTGCCAATTTATATTAGCCGATGTGGAGCAAACACATATCTTAGTTTAAACACCGTTATTAGATTACAAATGATAATTTATTGCTAGAGGGCGGTACATTTGTGACAACCAAGTTTTATATATTAATTTTAAACATCGGTTAGGGCTTTTACGTGGCGTATCATTTGATCTTTTAGAATATCACAAGCTAAAAATTATTTTATCTGAACGCTGAATGCAGTGAAAGCACGTCTACTTTCACCCCCAGCTCGATATAATTTGGTTCGCGAATTTGTATCAACGGTTACGCTTGCGCCGCGCAAAAAAATGGTGTCATTAGGTCTTCATGCGATGAATAATGTCAGGTAATGCAGATTGCAATCTGTTAGATACAGTCTACGTTCAAAGTAGATCAAAATTCGCTTGAAATGTGGCCCAGTTATAATATCGAGTGTCCCACTGGTCTGTAATAAATACACTAGTGTGTATAGGAGTATGTACAGATATTAATATGGACCGGTATTGTTATCTCGTATCCCCAGTGGTCACACAACAGCGACTTGGACTATATACCTACATTTATATCTTATTGTACCATTAGCTTTGAGTAAATATTCACTGACTATATTAGGAAGAGACTTACTTCTATTGTATCTAAAATCTAATTATGTGATGTTCGGGTCGTAGCATTATGCTGAACGATGGCCGTTTTGCGTGGATGTGACGCTCTTTTTTCCCCCAAATCTTTCTTTTTTGTGTTGTGTTCTTTCTCAGCGTCATGTTTACTGCAAATAAACGTATTTTCTTTCTTCTTTCTATGTTCTTTTTAATTTCATCATCAAATCTCAAGGTTACGTCATCATTTCAACATGAGATCTAAGCGTGATTGCGTTTATCAGTGGTTGTGATAGTGGAAGTAATTATGCTCTTAACTAAAACGCTTAAAACAATTATTGAGGGAAATATTGCGTTATACTATAACGTTTTTGAGAAAACCAAGAAGAATTTAGTGCTTCTATAGGAGACAGGAGTTATTAGCGAAAGTTTTGACTTGCACTTTCTTTTGCTACCTAAGTTACTAGTATTCTAGGCAAAGTACAAGATTGTTTTGTATTTAATGGTGGAACTAAATTGAAAGATAAAACGATACTGACTGGGCCTTTAGTATCGTAAGTTTTAATAACTTCGTAAGAAGCTAAAACATAGATGGAGAGACGAACAGCGACATGAGTTACATCTACATGTAGATGCGACACTGAGAATCTCAAATGATTTCTTTTTCAATTTCTTTGCCATCAGCTTATTGCAGTTCAGTGCTAGTAGCCTCTCTATATGCTCGCCAATGAGCTCGATCACTGACCACTCTTATCATCATTACGAACCATTAGTAGTCTGTTATACAAGAATGCGAGATGTAACTCCTCTAGAATTTACGTTTACGTACACATTGTAAAAACTATAAATTCAACATTGAAAATAAATATTGAGTAAGATATAATAATATACAAATTACAGAATGCAGATAGTAAAACAAGAGTCAAGGTTAATCTTATTTCGTCCTGAATCAAAATAGAAACACAGAAATATTCGGTTTATCTTTCACTCTCATCTACTTGTACGATACTATATTCAGTATAGACTATATTCTGTAGGTGTGGTGTAATGTTTAATTTCGAAATCGTAGCAACAGGCGTATCTAATCTGATTAGCGTAATATAAGTGGGTTCTATCATTGGACCTTTGTCTTTAGTTCCCACTAGGTCGCTGGTATTCGCTTGTGATGTCATCAGATTTGAAACATATACAGCTATGCATACGATTAAATGGCTGTAAAAATCCATCCCTAACGATAAAATTGAGGTAGACAATGACATGTCCTAAGAATCATATGTTTGCTTTCATGTAGATGAGTTTGTGTGGTAGAATCATCGTGTAGATTTCCTGGATGCTATAAAATTACGAATTCGAATAGTTTATTGCTATTGCATTGAATTGAAACCTTCGATCCTAACAGGATATACAAATTAATGATGTTAAAGAATTAACATGACATAAACCAAGACTCCGTCTTGTTCCTGCAACGTGTTATATCTTAAATTCATCGTCAGATGAAATCATTGTTAAGATTTGCTGCATCGTAATAATTTTTAAGTTCGCAATTATGTCAATGACGGTCATTCTTCTTAAGGTCATGACTGTCATGAGGCTTCATTAACAAACCTTGGAACTGCTACTGCACAAAAACTTCCAAAATAACTTAAATAACATCCTCAGTGTAATTTAAAATAATAGCTATACGTATACAATAATGGACTGAACATTCAACAGCTAGTTTCAAATAATTATCCAGTTTCAAACTAAACAAACGACGCATTTAATTGAATACCCTTACATTACCCGCCATGTCATGCTTTGAAGATCCAAATTGAAATGTCACCAGCAATGTACGACAAAAGCGATCTGTCAGATAAATTAGTGCTGTACCGTGTACGCAACGCGTGACTGACTCTGTTTGGGCTTATTCACTAAGGTGCGTAAATAGGACATCTCTAGTTAAGGTGCGGCCGCTTTAATGGGTCATAGACGTATGTATATACCATAGACCATTATGCGACTATTGGGCTTCGTAGAAGCCATTGTAATTGACAACATTTCATATTTTTAACCTGCATGTATTATTACGTTATATAAAAGTAAATTCAAATCTAGGGCAACCATATTTTTACGTTTTTCGAAATGATGTACTTTTCATTCATAATTTTAACTTTGAAATTCGGTGTATTCTAAAAAGACGTAAGTGCCAGATGACGGTAGAATGGCGATATTACCTTTGCTTTATTGTGACCCGTCAAAAAAACTGTTAGATGTCACTTGTCTCAGTCGTTGTTTTGGTTCCGTCATTGGCGTATATTTTTCATTGGGATCCATTTTATTGGCGAAATATCAATCAAAAATTGATAATATTAACAGTAAGCAGCGTGTCGAGTTGATAGGAAAAAATATTGTTGAATTCAATTCAGTTTTTTAGTTGTTTTCTAGTTACACTTCTTAGGTGATATTGACATGTCTTGTTTGATGTAATGTTTTCAATCAAAGAAATTGGAATGCGCAAAGGTAACTACCTCATTCCGCCGTTTATGTGACGTCATCACATGTTTTTTGATTTTTATTTTTTTTCTCAGAAATTTAGAAATAAAAAAATAAAATAAAAATATATTTGAACTCAGGATACGAAAATAAAGAAATAGTATTTTTGTTTTAAGGTCGTGTCAGGTTTGAAATGTTGTCAATTGTTGCCAGAATATTGTGGAATATGATAAGTAGTATTGCCATCATTTTAAATAAACTGGGCGATGCGTTGCGTTTGTGCGGTGCATCTCGCCAACAGAAAACAAAGGAATATCTCTATTGTTTGTAAAGTTCTGTGTGAGTAGGTAAGTTGTACGCAGAGCTGTCGGCTTGATGTTTATATAAATAGACATTATTGTCTGTTTCATGTTTCAGAAAATTGAATAAGTCATATTTGTGATGCTGACTAAGGTCATTATGAAAGCTGCTGCTGGTTATGGTACCCACGTACCGTCAAACGGATGAATAGGGACGCAGGGGTGAATAGGGATGAATCTTTAAAAGCGATTATAATATTGAAATAATATAGTTTGTTGCCAAAAAGTACTATGTGTTTACTGTATTATATTTAACGATTAAGTACCCTTGTTGGCAAAAAACTATAAACAATCACAAGTTAAAATCCATTTCAAAGTTTTGTCCCGATTCACCCCTGCATCCGTGTTCATCCCGTTTGTGGGTCTAAAAAATACATTAAAGGTACTGGTTAATTACTCCGATTTATCAAATTTGAAGTTAGGTACGTTTATATAGGTACAAGAAAGTTCGCGAAGAAAATAAATTGCAATCGAAAAAACCACTCACCCATACTTTGGTAGGTATAGACGACTTCAAAAGAATAATAGTTGCGATACCTAACTATTTTTGTACACTGCTATCGCATTCATATTAAAACTCCGTTATTCTAAGAACGATACGCAAAACTACTACCGAACATTCTATTCCCATCTTTTCACTGAAATCGATAATAGACTGGTCCTTTTTTTAAATATTTGTAGCCGGATTCCTAATATTCCTGTTACTATTTTAAGTTTACAGTTCCATTTTGAAGTCCATTGCGTTATGTCAGGTACGTCATCAGCGCACGTCAGGTAATAAAACAACGAGGAATGCGATACAAAACATGAAATTGTGTACTTACGTCACGCCCTTATTTGGCATATCGTATGCGTTGGCACAAGCCCCTGGTGACTGCAGTAGCGATAATAGCTCAATCTACCCAGTTACTGACGCATGGAGAATTCGGGGTAGGCAGACATGGCATTGAAGTTTGGTCAGTAAATCAGAACAGTTGATGGTCACCAAGTCAGTGGGTGATTACTTCTAATCACCGTTGATGCTCAACTCAAGTGCCTTTCTTGTGAAGTGTCCCATGGAGTGACCTAACCTGATCTACTAACGATTTGGGAAGGCGTATGTCAGACATCTACTTTTAAAACTCCTTGCTGTCTAACTAACTTTTGCACATAAGAAGGCTAGTCGTTCGCGTCTGCAGATCCACATGTATTCCAATAAACCGAGTATCGTGACCAGCCTTGACAACATTTTCCAGTAACCTTACAAAATGACACATAGGTAATGTTAGATAAAAATTAATCATATTCCTTGGTTTATCTTCGACCATATCGCAAATCACGTTTCGCGATAAACGGAGCCACTGTGCAGCTTTGACTACTTGTAATTGATTCAGTTGATGTCTCATTATATTCATGAGAACGACAAACTAATTAATAAATTATGATTAATGTACACGAACAGATATTGCTGTTGACAGTTCGCTGATAAAGCCTTATCTTCACTGTGTAAACGTTTGAAGTGTTGCCGTGTGTCGGTCCACACCTGCGTTTGGCGCACTGTGGTAAGAAATTAGGTTCACCGCGCCACTGCTACAATAATGGATCTTGTGCGCTTGAGTTGATTTGCGAACGTAATTTGCCGTTTTTAAACAAGTTTTGGCATGGAAACACTGCATGATAAAAATAAATATAAAATTGAGCCTGTATTCTTATATTATATCAAACAAAACAATCTCGTTGTCTCTAACAGAAAAGCACGTTAAATATCTGCAAATACTAAAATAGATACAAGGCATCTCTCCGCCAATATTATGCAACTCCAAATAATTTAAATGCGCCGAAATTATCTGCAAGTTTAACAAACGCTTTGCGGTTGTGACATCACTAACTACGATAACGATATCTTTTCGGCGACAAATATTGATTTTGTATCAACAAATCACACGTTTGAGTGCACATGTCTGATTCAAAATACACTAAAATTATCTAGAGTTTCAAAAACTTTCCCAGGGTGTCTAACAAAGAATTCATTGATAGTTTAATGAAGACGGTCGAGTGCTCACAAAAAAGTTTCAACAAAGACCACTTCAAACCAACCAGACGCTTCTGGCCCCCACTTTCGAAACTAATAACTCAACTGTTAACTATGACCAAACGTCGCAGGCGCAGCTTTATCATTTATCAATTTTGTAGTCAATAAGTGCTAATGACGACTATATTTGGCCTCGTTTTCTATACATTCGGCGCTTTAAAGCGATATTAAACTGTTCGAGTGTCTGTTAAAATCTGCGATTTATTTATAAGTACTGTAATCGATTGATTTATAGGCTGAAAACAAGCATTTAATTCAAGCCATTATTATTGATCCCGTAAGGTCTATATTGACATAGCATTTTCTTTGCGGCAAGCTTGTTTGTAATAGGAAAATAGTAGTAATTAAAAGGTAATATGAATTATCCGTCAACTATGACTGTTGATAGCGTTAGATCAAAGTCGATGTGACACGTGAATGCGACTTGTTTTTGCATTTAGCTCGTGATAACCCGGGCGCCATTTTTTGCTCCAAACAAGCTACTAGCTGTGCCCGCAACTTCATTCGAGTGGATGTCAGAAAACAAAAATGTTCTTTTTCTATAATAAAATAAACTCCTTATAACATCAGCTATCTGCCAGTGGAAGTCCTGTCAAAATCGGTTCAGCCGTTACGGAGATTAGACGGAACAAGCAGACAGACAGACGAGAGAAAAATTTAAAAAATATTTTTGTATACAGGGTGAAATTGAACACATGCGACAAATCGAAATGGGAGATTGTACTCATCATTATGAACACCTTTTACTATGGGACCAAACCTGAAATCGTGAAAAAAAAATCAGCTGTTCCCTACATTTATGTTCGCATAACTCGCCAAAATGTAGGGAAAAGCTGATTTTTTTTTCGCGATTTCAGGTTTGGTCCCATAGTAAAAGTTGTTCATAATGATGAGTATAATCTCCCATTTCGATTTGTCGCATGTGTTCAATTTCACCCTGTATACCTACTTTAATATGCATTTAGTAAAAAGCAATTATTTTGACATTACAAACAGACAGCAATTTTATTTTATAGATATCGTGGAATGAAAATAAAGTGTTAATTAATTTAACATCAAAATTAGATTTCACAGTACGACTTCCTTGTGCTAGTTTTAAACTCAGTTTAACGTCCATCGTTCGAATCATGGAAAGTAATTGAACTCAGTTAGAATAAAACCTTTGAAGCGTCGATGTAGAATGAGTTTAATTTGTCTCAAGATTCCGTATAAATGTGAAGTTTTATAGTTTCCTTTGAAATTGTTGCAGGAAATCATTCTAGATTTAATTAGCGAAAGGGGGTTATGGGTCAAGCCGAGAACATGTTGATTATTAGTTAGCCGTGTGTGGCATGTGATTATGATGACTTGACTGTGTTTATTAAACTAGGTAGGTCGCGTGACTGATCTGTATCTCAGATACAGATTTGGTTAACTTAACCGGTTTTTAAGCAAACGTTTCGGGGTTTCGTTTAGACAATGGAGTTACCAGTCTATTAATTATTGTTACCCAAACTCGAGGGGTTTACTAGTAGCCACTGAAGAGTTCCACTATCCACCTCCTGGTTCCATCATCAGATCAGCTTCAAAATACCAAATTATAGTTTTGTCATCCGAACTACATACAGGCTTATTTATTTTTATCACCATCCAAATTTTTACAGGGTGTTCTTCCCATGAATATGAACAACTTTCACTATGGGACCAACTCTGAAATCACGAAAAAAAAAATCAGCTATTTCATACAAAAGTTCAATACCTACTTGACCAAAATGTATGAAACAACAGATTTTTTTTCGTGATTTCTGAGTTGGTCTCATTCTGAAAGTTGTTCTTATTCATAGGTAGAACAACCTGTAAAAATTTGGATGGTGATAAAAAAATTAGTCTGTTTGTATACATGCAAAGTTTCATTTCGATACGACAATTATACGAAGGTTAAAATTGACTTCGAAGATGTTATTACATTGTTGCTTAGTTACTTATATGTGAAGCTAATGAAAGCGTGTTAAAAACGATTTTGTAAGAAAATACTGTCTATTTTCTCGTAGCTTAGTCTCAATTTAGAAAATAAGTAGTCATACGCGAAAATATCCCACTCATACATCTGCCAGGCGGTATCGTAAGTGGTCGTCGGACCCCCTAATGTTGGCTGCTAGCACGCACACAGCTATTCCACCTTATTACGAGCACTATTATCGTTCCAGGGGACCTGTTTCTAGCCACTATATATCCCAGCCGCAGCCATGTAGGGAAGAAACTCCTTCCGTGTCGTTTAAGGCGGCGCGCGGACGTGACGAGTTTTAGTTGCCGACCAAAACCAGTGAACATTCTTGTCTAGTTCGTTATAAGGCGCGATGTCTATCTTTGTAATTTAAACTCTGAAATAGTTCTCGATGCGAATCTTCTATCTATACATATAAAATTCTAAGTCCTGACTGACTGACTGATACCTATATCAACGCACAGCCTAAACCGCTGGTCCAATAGACATGAAATTTAGTGGGTGTGTTCTTAGTGAAGAGTAGGTATCCACTAAGAAAGGGTTTTTCAAAATTCCACCCCTAAGAGGGTGAAGGGGGGGAGGGTGAAATATCATGCGGACGAAGTCGCGGGCAGAACCTAGTTGTTTCATATGACGTCATATGAAATGATGTTAATACAAATGACATTTATAAAAGGATGTTTGCCATCTTGCTCTTATTTTTGAGGAAGTTGCAAATGTGGAAACGAGGTAGGTACATTCAATTTGCAATATAAATAACTTGAACGAGTTCTTTGGCACATGCAAATTTTGACAGCTGAAGCAATAAAACAGCTGTGTTCACGAAATATATGTAATTGTAGTTATGTTATGACTTGAGTTTCCTTTCGAGCAAGTCATTTGATATCGTATCGCGTACGCGTAATTGTAATAAAAATTCAAGAAAATAAAATGATAAGACACTTTGAAGGTTATCGACGCAACGACAGCAACTGTCTAAAATAACATTCATCCATACTAATATTATAAATTCGAATGTAACTCTGTCTGTCTATCTGTCTGTATGTTACTATTTCACGCCTAAACCACTGAACCGATTTAGATGAAATTTGGTATAGAGATAGTCTGAGTTAAAGGACATAGGATACTTTTTATCCCGATATTCCCACGGGATCGAGACTTATGCGGGTGAAACCGCGGGGCGCAGCTTTTATTTTTATAAAACTCCCTCGACACAACGCGTTGCGTCGCATCGCCCGCTTGCGATATTACTTCGTGCTCGCTTAGCGTTCTTACTGGTTTGTTTCTTCTTTTCGCTCGGCTCTTAAGGGTCGTAGCGTGATACCCTAAAACCTTCCTCAATACTTAGGCTAAATGTAGAACTTTTCAAATCCGACTGTTAGTTCCAGAGATTAGGGTTCAAACAAAAAAACCCTTCAGCTTTATTATACAGGATGTTACGGAAAGGGTATATCAATACAAACGGGTTGAAGAGTGTATCTGGTCTAGAATCTCTGTACAAAATTTCAGCTCAAAAGCATTAACTTTGAAAATGCTTAATATTTTTTTATTTCGACATCACGGCGCTGCACTGGCGCGCGGCGGCGTGATGTGCGTGTACCAGGCGCACAGACACACTACAGATAATGGATAATGACCCTCGTAGTGCGGTGACACGTTTGTTATGATTTCAATTTAATAAACTATCGAAATAAAAAAATTATAAGCATTTTCAAAGTTACTGCTTTTGAGCTAAAATTTTGTACAGAGATTCTAGACCAGATACGCTCTTCAACCCGTTTGTGTTGATATACCCTTTTTGTAACACCCTGTATTGGTATAGATAGAACTATTTATAGTAAGTAAATGTATGTGAAGAATGCAAGAAGCGCCGTAATTGACCGCCTCGTTAGACGCATATTGTCATCCGATGACGATCAATCTGTCGCGCTTGCAATCGGATTAATCAGACATACCGATGTATTGACTCTTGTTTGTGTCAATAAACATCGGAGGAAAGTAGTCGTCTTTTCTTTTTTTCTATCAAAGTATATCCCCCTTACTAATAAACTTTGTATAGCGTCTGTTTAGTTACATAACGTTTTGTCTTCTTCTGTCGAAGGTCAAATTACTGACGACTGAAAGAGAGAAATGGGTGTGTTTTTAAATCATGTTCGTTCCTCAATTTGATCAAAATTGGTTTGTGAGTTCAGACATGACACCCAAACAGACTTCTACATACTTATAAAGACTTAAATATGCGTAAAATGCGTGTGAGTACGTAAAATGTAAGATATTTTTTAACCGTTACAAACAAACAGTAATATATTCGCGCAGATAGCAGAAATATGTGCTTTAAGTAGACAAGCACGCTTAGAACGTTGATTTTCTCAATAAGGCTGTGGTAAGACGAGTAGGCGGGTCGGGTACAAATCGTAAGGTAAAATACAGTGCAATATTTTCTTGTTAAGCTGCAATACCAAGGATGTAATTAGGATGTATGAACTCGTAAAATATTGGATGTGTAGTCGTGTACAGCAATTTTCCTCTGATCAAGATTGTCGAAGAAATATTACGATTGATTGCTTGTTTTTGTTATTCGAAAGCAGATTCTACGAAGAAACGTAATCGTTTACTAACGGTTCATAACACCATGTTTTTCGTTTACTAAGCGAAACTTATTGGCATATAACAATAACCCAATTGGCAGTTAATTTCGATTGTCCAAAATGCGGGCATAATCAATTGTCGTTTCGACATTGTTAGTTACCGAGTTATTCGGTGACATATAGATACATCCCTTTTACGACATTTTACCAGGAAGGGTTCTGGGGTGTCAGACATTATGTTTATTGGCATGCTTTATTTATTTATTTCTGTCACATAATGTTTAGTCAAAAAATAAAACTGGATGTTTATAGGATTGGTTTGGGGAGGTCTATTGATATTTTTTGTGGTGAAGAAGATGAAAGGAAGAGGGGTAAAATATGTTGAATTTTTTATATTTAAATGAGAAGTGCTTTATATTTTGAGTGTCTTGTGTGGTAAGTAGGGTGTAATTTATTTATTTATGTAGATGTAATGATTGCTCAGACATGTCTAACAAATATCGAGATGAGGCATGGAGAATTGGAGATAAAGTGTTTGCATGTTTGTCCTGTATACTATTATGTCGTTATATTTTCTATTGTTCACTGTCTTATTTACAAATACCTACGCAAAAGAGTCACCTCCTCGCACAACATGCAGTTCGTTCATCGTTCTCATTCTGAACTAATTGCGTAACACACTATCAACCAAAATCTGAATCATTTTGAAGAACATTGCTAATCCATTGCTTTATAAGTATGTTCGAAAAATTTGTCTGCTCAACCAAGTAAATAACGCAATGAATGTTGTGGAACGGTCAAAATGAAAGCCATTGCTACTGATAGTGTGTTACGCAATTGCCCCTCTGTTCCTAAATTAGCGTAGACTTCATGTACTACGTATAATTTTGGGTTATTGTCAAGGATATTTCAACACGCGCGTGCGCCATAATTATTTACGCGTGCCATAACCTTCTTGTAAACATATTGGTAGCTTATAGAAACATTCAGTTTCCCTTCCCGGTTATACAAATACCTAAGTACCTATTAGTTAATCATCATAACGTTGTTTACGTTTTGTTAAATAACATTTCGGCACATGTATAAACAATACGCACGACCTTAGTGTTGAAAGAAGCTATATAGCTCCTGTAGCCATTTATTGCGTGAATGTATGGAGAACCGCGGGCTATTTTAGTTTATTTATTCTCTTTATCAAGTAGTTCTTGATCTTGCTACCCGTTGAAGGCGATCTTGCTCATTCATTGCTATTGGTCAGAAAAGTGCGTGTAGTAGTTTAAAACGAAAATCATTAGTAAATTAGTGTATTTATGTAGCGTTTCAGTGTTCTAATTAACGGTATTGGTCATGCGTGTAATGACAGTTTAAGTAACCAATAATTGGGTATGAAAAATTGAGTCTTTAAACGCACGTGCATTGCTGGTAAAATATGTCATTTTAGAATTTACTAGCTGCGCCCCGCAGTTTCACCCGCGTAAATGTCGATCCCGTGGGAATATCGGGATAAAAAGTAGCCTATATGTTTATCCAGGGTGTCAGCTACTTCCATACAAAATTTTGTCAAAATTGGTCCAGCTGTTTGAGCGTGAAGAAGTAACAAACATATAAACACACACATACACAAACTTTCGCCTTTATAATATTAGTGTGATACTCATTGAGAAAAGTATCGCACACTTTGTAAATAAAAGAAAAGTAAGAAAAGCCCAAGAATGTAAAAACTGAGTTCAGTGTAATTCGAAAATCAATCCCAAAATTGTTAATGGATATTTAATTTTTTTGAAGTGAAAACTTCTTTAGCGGCGTTGAACACTTTTTGTACTGGGGAAAAAATGTTAAACTCGCGTCAGGACACGTGACCGTCAGGAGAGATTTCCCCCCCCCCCCCTCTTTCTACAACGGCGGCGCCAACCGAAGTGAACCAAGTGAGACACGATAATGGATGGATGGATGGACGGACGGACGGACGGTGACGGTGACGGTGTCGGTGACGGTGACGGTGTCGGTGACGGTGACGGTGACGGTGACGGTGACGGTGACGGTGACGTGACGGTGACGGTGACGGTGTCGGTGACGGTGTCGGTGACGGTGACGGTGACGGTGTCGGTGACGGTGACGGTGTCGGTGACGGTGACGGTGACGGTGACGGTGACGTGACGGTGACGGTGACGGTGACGGTGACGGTGACGGTGACGGTGTCGGTGACGGTGACGGTGACGGTGACGGTGACGGTGACGGTGACGGTGACGGTGACGATGACGGTGACGGTGACGGTGACGGTGACGGTGACGGTGACGGTGACGGTGACGGTGACGGTGACGGTGACGGTGACGGTGACGGTGACGGTGACGGTGACGGTGACGGTGACGGTGACGGTGACGGTGACGGTGACGGTGACGTGACGGTGACGGTGACGGTGACGGTGACGGTGTCGGTGACCGTGACGGTGACGGTGTCGGTGACGGTGACGGGGACGGTGACGGACACTGCTGTGTATTCGTAAAATTCGTGTATATAAAGTGTTTAAAATATGGAAATTGAAAAAAGTGCATCGATTAAAATAAAAGTGAGGCAACAATAGTGAAAAAAAAATTAGTTATATTAATTCAATTCATAATTGATTTATTTCAACGTTAATATTCAAGTTTTCACTTCTGTCGGCACTCCCGGAGTGCAACCCGTCTTTTTTTTTATTTAACAACATCATCGTCCTATACTAAACTACTACAATAGGTACATGAACATCGTTTTATATTTCGTCAGCATTATTACGATCGACATTGTGGTGAACGTCCTGTCACCAACTAGTAATTACTACCGTGATTAATTAGAGGCTAAATTAGCACGTGTAGAATGCATCTCCTTTACGCCTGTCTGTTCTGTACTGCTGTAGTAGCCATGACATGTGAGTAGTCAACGATACGCTGTTGACAAATATGTGGGCGTTCTTGTGTGTCATATTAAGTGATTGAAAGCATTGTGACGTTGTATTGGTGACGATGACGAGTCTAACACCACAGTTTATGAAAAAACCGGGCGGGTCAGCTTCACATGGCTTCTTTGATAATGTAGATATACAACAGTGCAACTCAATATTCCGATTCATTATATCTACACTGGAACCGTATAACGTGTCTGATGAAAACTTAATTAAAACCGTACGGCACTTTTGGAGATTAGCATTTTCAAACGGACAAATACGGTATCGCTTCTGCTTCTGATTTTATACTATGCACTTTAGGTGATATATTTGTGCTAACCAAGTATTATAACGTACATATAGTATAACTTGCACGCAAATAAAATGATGCAGATAAAAAAACGGACGTACAATTTAACCGAGTTGCCCACCATTTAAAATCATGCGTGTCCCGTAAACAATATTCAGTGCTTGGCCTCGGGACAGTTAAATATGATCGTAGGGCCTATCTTGTAGGGGACATAACACCTACGCCGCGCGTGGGTGAGCAGTACTGATTGCCAGCAAAAGTACACGACGAACTATAGAGCTGTAACTTGTTGGCACTTAAGGTGCAGTCTTTTAAGTTGACTTGCTAAAATGACAATTTCTGTCTTTGTTTGTATTGTTACATACAACAACGTGGTTCGTTAAGGAATTTGTATCTATGGTAAATACATTGTAATCTTTGAATAATTATGGTATACTAGCTGCGCCCTGCGGTTTTACCCGCGTAAATGTCGATCCCGTGGGAAATATCGGGACAAAAAGTAGCCTATATGTTAATCCAGGGTGTCAGCTACGTCCATACAAAATTTTATCAAAATTGGTCCAGCCGTTTGAGCGTGAAGAAGTAACAAACATATACTTAAACACACACACTCATTCACAAACTTTCGCCTTTATAATATTAGTGTGATTCACTAGTTTCCATAGACCAGAACCCTAGTTGCGTAACACATTATGAATCTCGATCTGAATTATTTTGAAGGATATTGCTAATTCATTGCTTTATATTTTTGAAAAAATTGTCTGCTCAATGACTTAAATAACGTAATGAATGTTGTTGAGCTGTCAAAATGACAGCCATTACGCAATTAGCCCGTAAATAAAATTGTGTTAAATAAAAATACACAGTCCCACTTTTTAAATACATTTGCACTTACCTACTTGAGCAACTTTTTTTTCTCATTTTCATATTAACAGAAATGTTCTAATAAACACATTGTCAGCCTGCCTTCGATTAGCTCCAAGTAAACTTGGCTGGTTGGCCATTGACTCTGCGGTATATTTCAAAGCCCTAGAACTTGGGAACGACAATACAGGTCCTACCACCCACGCCAACAGCTCTCCAATCATACCGATTCTCGCTTTCCAATATCGAGAATCGAATTGGAAACTGCAATAAACATAGAATCGATTAAAGTGTGGTCATTCGATTAGACATCGAGACGTTTAGTGTTTGCCTCGACATTTACTTACAGAACACGAGAGCGGTCTTAAATGTGCGAGTTTTATAGGCGCAATGAAAGATACAGAATGTTGATATTTCCTTTAATTGTAGGCATATTTTATTAGAATAATGTAATTGGTTTGTAATGTTGTAATAAATGTAACGTTCTTGGTAGTTTATATCAGCTTTCTAGCAAGTAAAATTAATAAGACAGATTTCACGCGAAAGAAAATAACATCTCGCATTAAAGCAATTAGAAAACTCCTGTTTTCATTTATTTGTATAGATATTTACATAATATAAGCTAACATATAAACTATAATAATATGTACAATTATATGAAAAAATAATCATAGGGCATCAAAGAATTCGTCCGCATCGCTGTCAACAGGAACAGTGCCCAAAAGGCTGGCAGCATTGCCACGTTGTATGGCAATGCTAATTCTTTGGCCAAGAAATAGGCCAGCCCTCTGGTCACGTGAAGAGGCGACTAACTGCTTGGCGATACCTCGAAAAACCAAGTGGGCACTCGGATCCCATGGCCCTAGTGTTTCAACCCCAAACGGCTCTAACATATAACTCCCAAACTCCTGTTAAAATATACTTATAATCTTGGGACTGATTAAAGTAGGTAATCATCAATAATTTGTCTGATGTTTTTACGCTTAAAACACGCAAAAAGACAGTTTCTTAAGTCAATTAAAATCACTTACCTACAGCTGTGTAGCTGTAAGCTGTAACTGAAACGGTGTCGCTTCAGTAGTCATTACAGACATTCAAATGATTTCAATGCAACGATACGCATGGCCGACTCTTACATAACCTGATTACATAAACCTTGTCATTTAAACGACCACCTGAAGTATACGAAAACACAGTCCTGAAAAAATTTACAATTTTAAATATTGTGCCTATTGTACTTTCTTATAATGACGTCACAATCGTTCTATTATAAAACTGTCTACGGACTGCTATTTTACTTTCTTTAGTGGTGAAAATAAAATTTTATGAGCATTTTGTTTTCAACAAACAACGTGGAAGTTTATGGCATTTCCTCAGGTTTTATTATAATCTAATTCACACCAAACTTTGAATAGTTTACCGTGCGTGATGGGTGTCAGAATGTGGGGCTATAGCTAAGTGTGTTTATGTATATGCAGGACTTATGGGGTTGGTATTCAGTCAACCATCAAAACATCATGGACGATATAATCAAAATTGTCATAGACGTGCTTTTGGAATAAAAATCAAAATCGAATAGGCTGAGAATCAGCACTTTTCGGACGTCAAAATTACTTAAGACGGTCCCCCCAAAACTGCTTTCGCTGGAAAGAAGAAGTGGCGCAACAAAATCCCCAGCGGCACAGCTGTCTGTTCAGTTAGAAAAACTTGATTGTATACAATAATAAGTATGGTCCACAAATATTTTTACTGGATCAGATAAACATTTCCAAGCGTCACAGCTATCTCTTTTGACGACTGTACAAAAATAAAATCTTAAAAATAAAAATACTATCTTTTATAATAAAACCTGGAGATGAAGAAGCATTAAAACTTCGTATTTTAAAATGCCTAACTACAGCTTGAGCAGAATTTCTAACATAATTACAGACATGCTGATTTCACAATAACAGTTTCGTACGCCGTAATTACTCAAATTACTCCTGAGCTTATTACTAAGTGTAATAATTATGCGAATTCGTTCGTTTTAATGTCTACTTATTAAGTCTCATATAACTGTCATTTCTGTTTAGTAAGACGTATCAAGTTATAATTTCTAATTATGTTTAAGTAACACTGTTTAATCGATTCTTAGCGACCTAAATCGATATGAAACGTTCAAGTATGCCCGTCGTAAAATTATTTGTAAAATCTACAGCAATTATTTCGATAACACTCCACTTGGCTGCGATTAATGCCACTTTCGGTTGAATTTCAGCAGTGTGCGACCGCAAAAATTCGTGCACATTCTTGCGATCAGTGTGTCAAAGGAAAAAATAAAAGGCATTCTCATTTCTTCAACTAATTAGGGAGATGAAAAGGGCCGCGTGACATAGAGTGATCCGCTTCATTACTCCCATCTTATGTCGCTCATTTACCATCAGCTGTGGCTACCGAGCCCATAACCCAACCATTACCTTTACCACTCACTAGATCACTTATCTCCGCAAATGGTGAGGAATATTTTCATGCTCAGGTTAACGATGTCAGATAGAACAGCTACGTATAGTATAGTTGAGGCGGAAAGTGGGACAAACTGCGTCCAAATTTGTCGGTGCATTGTAAACATCATCGTATCTTTCGGCTCGACAGACTGGCGAGAAATGCCCGAATACAGAAGATAATAAATGTATTATTAGGATTAAAGGCAGATATTTGGAATCATTCGTTACATAATCTAAACCACAGTTTTATGTCGTGAACTTTAGTTCCAGACTTCGTAGTTCAAAGACCTGAACCAAACTTTAGCTAAACGTGTTCTATTCGATACGTAAACGTGTCTTAGACGGACCACACTATGTTTTACTCGACGCGGGATTGATTTTATGCGGAAATTCGATTTGTCGTGCATCGGATAGCTTTACTGCAGGAAAAATATTGTACCTATTATTTTAATTTACAATAAAAAGTGACTGGTACCTACAATAATTTTACTGCGGGCGGTAAATTGTAATATTATCTTTATGGACGCATTGGCATTGACGGAAAATTATGTCAGTAGGACGAATCCTGCCATAATAATTAATTTGCGTTAAATAGGTGTGTCATGTAAAGGGCCAAGTTGGCGTGCTCAACGATAACATACAAAGTTTTGGTCGACATGTGTGTACTTCCGTCTATTATGACTTCTTCAAAATAATTTAAATTGCATCTGATTAGATTGTGCCGATGTACCCGGTATTGTTTTGCATTGTAATGCATCGGCGAATCGACGCGTGATTGGCATAATTGTCCAGTTGTAAGCACTCAATTGTTCCAATATAAATATGGCTTCATCTAATTGTTATGTGCAAGTAGAGGCCGTGGAATACGCACCCGTGATTAATGTGTTGATTTGTTTAAAGTATACAATGTCCGGCTTCCTGCATTCAGTTGATTCAATACTGTATAAAATAGCGGTATCTTTTAACTAATTTGTATTAAAGTTGAGGTTATCCCTTCATCATTAACCCCCTTACTAATAAACGTAGTATAGCGTCTGTATAGTTACACAGCGCTTTATCTTTTTCTTTCGAAAGTCAAATTGTTGATGACTGAAAGAGAGAAATCGGTGTGTAACTGTTCATCTGATATAATACGTTTATTAGTAAGAGGGTAAGTATATCTACAAATTTAATGACGACCAGATCAATCTAGTTCCGGCTCTTCCTTATCATATCATAAAGAAATTGATGGATAGCATTTCGTTACATTTAACTTCATAATATAAAAACAAGTAACCTAACTGTTAAAGAATAAATAAGTTTAGCTACTAAAACATGTGGTTTCAAAAATGGTTCATTAAAACTTACATAGACTTCACATGCAGACGATAATATCAATGATAACAATGAAACATATGACAAAAATGAAAGTCTCCATTCAAAACAATGGCACCCACACAATGCACTAATGGCACTTTGATCTTTGAAGACAGAAAATCATATACTATATGTACTCTTGACAAGTTTCAAATTACCTAGCATGCATATACAGTAGTACTGCAATTAAAAGATATTTACTCCTAAGGCACGTGAGATAATGATGATGCTATCTTGTTTTACTTCTACTGGATACTATGTAGAAGCAGTTCCTCTGTATTATAAACAAGAGGATGATAATCAAATTAATTTTTAATGATGAAATAATAACGTTCTTCGGTCTTGCCAATGAACTAAAGATGACATGAAAATAATGTAAACGTTGAAATTATAACTGTCGTCGACGTAAAGCATAATCTGTTTGAAATTCTAAGCGTCAATAGATAATCTAAAATCACATCAATATTAATAAAGTAAAACAAAACAAAAACGTGCATAAAAAAGTGACGCCAAACAAAACAACGTCAAAATTTTAACACGACCCAAATGAAAAAGTGTGTGTTTTCAACACCATTAATATTAAAGAGGGGTACACATGAATTCAGTTGACCTGTCTGGTCTTTACGTATTCAAGGTCTGGCGATGTAACATCACTTTAAATACAGTGTGGGACCAGTAGGGGACCAACTTACTGTGAATTTTGTATGTCCGCTGACCTCTAACCAAGGACAACTACTCACAATTCAGATGGACAGATGTTATCTACCTAGTAAACCTGTTTGGTTTGTCTGAAACTACTGAATTTTTAAACAGTCGATTAGACTATATTTGCTATCTTATACATATAATTTGCCAAGACAATTTTAATAGAATCGATTGCATTTAGTTGAGCTAATTTGAGCAACGACTAAAAATGTAAACTCCAAGTAATTTAAATGTGAAAAAGATTTTTAAGGATTATCCTTGCCGTGTAGTCCTGAGAAAAAGTATAACGTGTCAAGATTACATCGTGCAGTTCATCGTAATTCTGACATGGCAAGATAGTATTCCGGATTCCTGCAAGAGCAAAAATCTCAGAAACTACTCGAGAAACGATGGTTTCTAGATAAAAAGGCAAGAAAAGGCAATACAGTTTTATGTGCCACGTAACACAGTCACGTATGCAAGCTGGAAGGTCGTCCATATTTGCGCAAACAGTTGGCTCGGAGATAGCAACGTTTGTACTCGTAAGTAACCAAGATAATATCAGTACGAGCGAGCACAGCTAGAGAAATTCTTAAGTTCCTACCTGCGCTCGCGCCGGACTCGCCGACGCCGCCCGATTCTCCCCGACAAAAAACCGTTTCCTTTACATTATGTTTACAAGACCTCTCCGACATTGAGGTCCCTTTTGTGGCCGTCGCGTCGCGTCGCCCCCGTCGCCATCCCCTTCCATCGCCTTACCTACGACCCTTTTTTGTCCGCGTGCTTCTCCACAATTATTCAAGTTTGCGAGATTACGACTCATTAAAGCGGTTTTGGAAGAATATTTGAAACAAAATTGATTATAAGTCATTGCCCTATTATTATGATTCTATATCTACTGCAAATATTATCCTAAAATATCCATCAATCAACTGTCTAAGATTATCAAGATTATTTATTTACTAAACTAAGAATACAACAAATATTTACAAAGTTATAAAGAATTTAGTAATCTATTATTGCAGAAATAGTTACTTTGCATGTTTCTGTTAATGTGGAATCGTACAGTACAATTACAAATATGTACGAATAATAACAGGATGTAGTCTCAGAAATGTGTACAAGTGTCAATGACGTGGTCCGTCTTATATAATCGAAAGTGATCCATGACAGCCTCATTTACATGAATGATGTCATGACCAGTCACTGTGTATCACAGGAGGGCAAAATGTTGCAAAAAAAACTGTAACACTTTCAGAGAAATATGATAAATACGACCAAATATAGAAACGTGGATTCTCTACAAAATTATTAAGTATACACCTCGTAGGCGATGTCACTGGAAACAAAAGTAGTGAATCAGCAAACGCCTACGGTAACGCCCCTGATTTTTTTAACACAACGAATTCCGTGAAAATGACCTAAGCTGCCAAGACTTTTTTATTTGTTTGCACTGATCTTGTCATTGGTTTTTTTAGATTCAATTTTTTACGTATACAGGAAATAATCATCGCTTTGCACCTCATGTTTACGGATTTGACCAACCGCTTGCAAACAAATACGTTGGGCAAAAACATTTGTGCCGTTTGCATACAACATCCTGGAGTGAAGAACATTGTTTATCGGAGTAGATAAGACTATATCTATGAGGTATTAACATACATAGATAGATTCTTTCGGAATAAGTAGCAAGGTTACTGACGTCACTTTAGATTAATTAATCCAAGTTACTTTTTTATTTTTACCAGCTGTTCGCACTTGATTTCCATTTTCCATTATGCGATGAGTTAAAACAATATATCTACCACTACAGTGATAATATCACAATCTAAGAACGTGAACATTTGATATCTAGGTAACATTTGTATAAAATGTAACCATCTTCCTATCCTGTCGTTTTGTTAGCAACATAACATGTCGTTCAGTTTGTAAACTTTTGTAACTGGCGCAACATGACTAGCAATTGATAAGCGAGTTTCTTTATGCAGCTCTGCTTCTATATCGTCACAGACATCTGCAGCATTATTTTGATCTTTACTTTAGGAATTAGCTCGATATTTTATTTGTGCTTGGTATGTTAACAGAGTGGTCGTGTCACCCCACTGACCTTGTGTGGGCAAACATATTTATCAGCTTTCCACTATAGTTACTAGCTCACATTTACATTGATATCTACTATCTAATACTGACTGTATTTCTTGGGTATCATAGTGAACTTTTCTTAAATAATCTATTTGAATTATCTAAGCAAATGTTTTATCTTGTCAATATAAAATTCCAAATGGTCGTAATTGATATCTAGATCGCCTATCAACTTTATCATTTATTGTTCATCATTATTTATTTTAAATAAACCCCATATTTTATTAGAGAAGTTGACAATACGACATTAAGGTGGAATGCTGCAACTATTAATAGCCATTAGGGGAGAACAAGTCGTAAAGGTTAAAAGCAAATACGTAAACTATTTAGTTTCGGTCCTTAAAATATATCTCGAACCAAACTGAGAGCATCAGCAGCCGTGACAGTTTAGTGATCCTTCGGAAAATAAATGACTAAAGTTTCGTCTTGCTTCAATCTTATAAATTAACCGTTTCAGAAGATGGTTCGAATCATCGACAGATGAGGTTACTTAGCAGAGATTCCCACGACGGCCTGCAGCAAGTTGCGAGCCGGCTAATGAGCAGCCGATGGGATTACACGTAGTCTAGTGCAATTTACGCACTAATGCATGGCTACAGACAACCGCAAATGTGTCTAATTTTGCACAACTCGCGTCCCCCTGAGAACTCTAAAGAACTAATAACGAGCTCCTAGTTTTTACGTATCAATATTATGTTCCGCGTTAAGCACGTTCATAGAAGTAGTTTTCAGCTTGCTTTTTACCGCGTTAGTGGCAATAGAGATAAATCTTGTTTATAAATTCTTGATTATAAGGCTAATGAATAGTAATGTTCAATTTTTCTAGCAATCACACCGGTTGCAATGAGCCATGCGTTCGATATACTAGTGAAGCAATAAAACATGCAAAAAGTGTTATCTTCGACTTCCTGTTGATGATCTGCAGTTGTTGCTTCGTCAATATTAACGTGCAAGTGAATCCTAAAATAGATTATCAAACCGCATCATGGCCTATTAGTTACATTTTAATACTTATTTTTATTGTTGTCTGCATTTTATATTGGATGGATAAGTGTTATACATATTTGGTTTCAATTTGCATATTTTTGTAATAGTACAATGCATTAAAATTTGCATTTATACGTGATATGTTATCAAACTCTTTAATTATTCAAATATCGACACTTCCAAATTGATCTTTCTATTCATCATTGTTAGAAATAGTACCATTGACCGTATTTGTAGTTGCCATTCATCACCAAATGCTTAGTGAAATAATGTAGGCATTAATATTTAGTGTAACATTAATTAGCTTCTGACTGACGTTTGTATGATTTGTTTCGCAAATGCCACCCACACGCTTATTATTTGCAAAGTTGTCTACTTTCACCTCGGGGACGTTTCTGTCATTGACCAACACTGTCGTCGATTGTTCTTTCCACTCCACTGTGACATGTAAAAGCTTCTGAGAACTAAGAGCCTTACTAATTCATGTATTTTTATCTCACTTGTATGAAACTCTCTGGATTAACCGGTATTGGTACTCGTCGAAGGTTATTATTAGTTAGTTTATTTATTTTTATTCTGAATTGCGTTGCGTCAAAAGCAAGTTTTTTCTGTGAGGAAGGTCCATTCATACCCTTTTCGCTTGCATAACAAATAAACTAGTTACCCTTGAAGCTGGTAATAGTTAAGTTTCATCTTGTTAACTTGAATAAATGTATTGTGGAAACCAAACTGGTACATACTTCTTCTTCGTATTTCGTTCAGCTTGTTACACGGCGTCTAGGTTGCCAATTTGGTACAGACTTGCATTATAACGGTAATGTAAAACGGGAAATAACTGTGGTCACGAAACGGATGATGTCGTTTTTGTCATTGTAATTTAGTCTTATCATGATGTTTCAAGGCTGTACATGATACGCTTACAGAAATCGGATATGTTGCCTTTGAATAGATAAACACTAATGCTAATAAATATCTAGGCAATGAGGACACATATGTTAACATAAGTAAACATAATTAATACACGCTTTGTAACGTTCGTCTTAACGATGTCCGAATTTGGCAATAAGAGGCCAGTGCAGCTCAAAGCCTCTTTTGGTTTATGTCCCGTACGGTATTTGCAGCGGTTTGTATTCACCGTTATTTTAACTACTGACAAAACCAGATGGTATTATAATTCATAGGTAGATGGGTAATTTGCTTTCTTACATGCTGAGTTAATTGTATTAATATAATGTTCATTACATGTAACAAACGCACCCACGGGGAAAGTATTATATCTGATCTAATTAAGTTTTTAATTTATGGCTTATATAACATGGATTACTGGCTTATATATTTGATAATCTAAGAGCAAGTTTATAACAATGATTGTGTCATCGTGGTTTGCTTTGACACAGGTGAAGTCAGCGCTCCTAATAGATAGTTATTTGAGGATAAAATAATCAGCTCAGTTGACATGGTAAGGTCTAGTAGACATAGATTATGATAATGACACAAAAACATTCGTAAAAAAAGGGTTGCCAATAATATAACTTAAAATGTGTGTACTTTGTACCGTCTAATTTTCCATTTGCAATTTAAATCATGTAAGTATCCAATTTTAGTCATTGAAAGATTTTGTGTTCATTTTCAAGTGGCTACTATTATATTTTAAAATGTTAAACTGTAGCAACAACAATTAATGTAGGTATACACATTAGAATGGTACTAAAAATGTGTATCTAGATCACGTCGAGTCAATTCAAAGTCAATCTTTATCAGCAACCTTGTCACATTAATACGACGATATTATGACGTGAACTTTACCTTATTGATTTACGTCACCTTGTTATGCAAACTGGTTCTTGTAATGGAGATATTAGCAGGTTTTTTGAATAGTTTATGACCATTTAGCAATGTCCAAGACTAGGCATTTTGGGTCTTAGTCTAGCTTGGTGACTCATGCAACTGTACGTCATAGAATGACTATACATAAAAAATACTCTGTTTATTGTCTTTGGAAATATTTAAATGATGTCTTGGAAAGACAGAAGGAAGATAAAACTAGGTCCGGTTCAAAACCGAATAGAAACCTACGCTGGAAGGAATCAATGCAAAGACCCGATAAATGCACAAATATCTTATTAAACCAAATATAACGGAAACTGACGAATAGCATCATAGCGAAACTGACGCAGATTCGCTATGATAGTCCTAAAGTTTGTTTATCTAATCTTATTAGGAACATTGTTCTATTTATCGAACAGGAAGCGGGTCTTTTATTAGAGAGCGAAACAATAGAAATTGGTGTATAGTTCCCACGGAAGATAAACGTTGATAATTATGGGCCCAAGCTTGCTCCCTGTGGTACTCCGTGACCGTATCGTGTGTAAGCTATGAAGTTGGTCCGATCTTAGATAACCTATGACCTGTTATTGAAACTTAAATGGGAAGCTACGGTGGCATGTATGTTATATTTATAAGCTGTATATTTTTTATTTAACGGCTTATTTGTTTTATGAAATACTTAATCACATGCGTTAATTAAATTCTTTAAATTATATTTTAAGTAGTTTATGTCCTATTAAAAACATCACCTGCTCCTATGCATATTTATAAGTATTATTTGTTAGCTATAGAAAATTAAATGAACATCGTTTTAATCAAATCTTTGTTTTTAATTATACAGCAAGTATGATATGGGCTCTGGTGCTTAAATTTTAAAATTGATTAAGTAATAAAATTGAAAAAGAATAAAGATGTTTTAGATTTATTTGCATAAGGAAAATGGTCTTCACCAATCCTTAGACTTGTGTAACTTGTGTTGCATGTTCATTGACGCGACCGTTGCTCTCTGAATCAGAAAGATTATTCGTAAAGATCGTATGATATTTTACCTGCAAAACTTGATAATAATAGTTGCCTCAGGCGCCGTAACATCTGTTCGGGGGCTCACCTTTGTATCAGGGTCCATTGAATGGACTCTCTGACTCGGCTTCTTTGATATATCTCTTGCAAATATTTTTATTATTCTACCGTAGACAGCTGTGTTTATTATTACTTCAATATTTCTGCCAATAAAACTGCGTTTTCCAGTACGAGATAAAAAATATCCTTCATGTTGGCACACGATTTTATATTTTGTTTTCTTGTTGCAGAAGTGCAAGACGTGGGATGTTCCAACACTGATGACGTCTTTATTATAAAGGTAAGCTAATATAAATAGTTATTTAGTTGTAATAGCAGTAAATGTTCCAAAAGCAGCGAACTTGGCTCAAATGTAGTTTTAAACAAAATAAATATGCCTGAATTCTCGTGATGGATGGCTTGTCTTATAAAAACTTCGAGATTACTATCTGTTCCGTGAAACGGTGTTGCATTTACTCTTAGCGTTTAATTTATAACAGTTTTTATAATGTTAACAGATGTAAAATAACAAACTGGTCCACTTCGATGGCAATCTCCTTAAAATTTAAATTGCTTGCTTGTTTTAATTTACTCTCTCCTTTCATTTATACGGCATCTATAAATTTTAATATAATATCATTTTATGTGTGTTATTTCAATACGGATAAGGAATAAATAACACGTACACACAAGCATGTTTGCAAAATAATTATTTATTTAAATATTTTCATATCCATAGGCAGTATTGTTTAAAAATAACACTATGACTTGTCTTTGACAGCCTGTTTGATACGACTTCAATAGTTAATAGTTCACAATTCGGGGTCAACTGAGTCTAAGGGTCATTTTCAATTTGTAATTATTACTCGTAGATAAATAAATAGACATAATTTATCTATATGCACACTGTCACGTTTTTAATATTTAATATTTTCCAATTTGAGTCGCATACCATTATATTGTATCTCCATAAAGAAAAGTATTTCGAGCTTCATGATTTTTTTTTTAAACTTAAGCTTACTTTTTAGTTTTCAAACACTTGGAACTTACACGTGTCTTTAATGTTAATAATATTATATAAGTTGTGTTTTCCATTGTTATTGTCACATCAGGATTCAATTATGAACATAGGGCAATTGGGTTTAATTAAACTGTATATACTTTCGTAATCGGTCTTCAATTGATGATCATTAAAGTGAATTGAATGCGGTTGGGTCTTAGTCTTTATTGTTACACCAGTTTCACCCTTTATGTTATTGAAAATGAAAGATTTTCATTTTTACTATTGAGACTGATTGTTTTTGGAAACAGTACCTGCAACCTCTTTTGGCTTTGAAGGTTTTATTTTAACGTTTTTATCTTTTAAATTTTGCTACATCATTCTCACGTCTATTTGAGCTCCTGCTTTATTAAAGCAGTTATTGTTAAAGTACAATACAATTATTCATATCGCAATTACGACTTTTTAAATCTGGTTGCCTCACACAGTACATTTATGGACGCACATCGCATATTCAAATACTTGCACACCGGTGTTTCCTTACGAAACGTTGCAAAAGCCTGTAACTTGAGTCCCGATATGACATCATGCAAGATTCACTATCGATAGGATAATATGTACTTCTGTTGGCAAGATCACCTCGCCTGCACATCCCTATTTTAAGATATTATCGTGTTTATTTTATTACAAAAGTTCTGCAATTTCGTTATAAAACAAACACGTTCGTCTGGAAAAACTGGTTGCACGATTTTATTAGTACAACAGACAAACTTCACTACAAGTTCTTAAACAATTACAACGATCGATTAACGATTTTACATCGTGAATTATGGGTTAGCTAAAAAACATATTCCGTTTGCAAAAGTTTTTCAAGCTCAATACCATAATTATTTCAAGTGTGATACTTGAAATATTATATTGAGCATAATATAAAATATACAATTTTCAAGAAATATTAAGATAGTCAATGGGTTCATCTAAGATTATGCACAAACATGATGACTTGACAAGTAATTCGCAAAACTTGCTTGCAAGCAACATGAAGTACGAGTTTTTCTGAACGTTGCACATTGCCTTCATCTCAGTGTCAATGG
This sequence comes from Amphipoea oculea, assembly GCA_945859645.1. Lineage (NCBI taxonomy): Eukaryota > Metazoa > Arthropoda > Insecta > Lepidoptera > Noctuidae > Amphipoea > Amphipoea oculea. Next base: position 18,309,694 of record OX243862.1, read on the forward strand.
TGGTAATAATTGTAGTAAACAACAGTGAGTCAGGTCAAATTAATTTTATGATAATCACCATAAAAAGTGTGACGTAGGTTAGATAATCTGTTCATTTCTAGTACTAAAAGTAGTTTTTGTGCATGATATTCCAGATACTCGATGACGTCATACAGATTAACGAATCTTATCAAACGTTGATAACAGTACTTTAATTCCAAAGTTTCCTTCCAGGAAGTTTTGCGCATAAAAAACCATTCGGGGCTTTAAAGTTAGTGGAACGGTATACTGGAATTCTGGTTATAATATGTTTGGAGCATGCAAAAAATCGTGCTCTACTTAATGTGCCCGCTTTAGTATTTTTTGCGGCTCTTGATTTAACTTTAGCTATCGACTGTCGTCAATTGGTCTCTTCAGAATTGCGTCAAACTCTTGCTAAAATTGTGAAAACATTCTAGATTTTTTTGCTTATTTGCAGTTTGTTATATCTAGTATCGTATCTTGCGTATATGACTACACTAGGTAGGACTAAACTAGGTTTATTAGAGAAAATACAGGTCCGGTTTGATGAGGATGTTTTCCTGGAAGTGCTGTCTGACTACCGGTGTTGTGTGATTAATATTAATTAAATATTCAGATTACCATCTGCATAATAAATTGAGAGGTGTCGGGCAACAGTTTAGTTATAATTACAGCCGGCCATCCATACGGGCTATACGTGTTTTTGTAAGCTGATAGTATTGCCTTGCCTGACATTTGTATATAGTATCATTATCTTCTTGTTCTTATCCCAATTTAATTGGGGTCAGCACAGTAAGTCTTTTTCTTTCCTACATCTTAGATTAGCTGTCTTTCCAGAGTCCTTTGGTTCCTAGCCATACCATCTTTCAAACAATTCATCCGTCTTCTTTCACACCATCGCATAGTATGTAGCATCACATGGTTAAAATCTTTGAGGTTATATCTTGCTTTCTTTATACTGCATGTAAAATAAATTTAGCTTGCAAGTTAGCTTTAGAATTTCAATCAGTTCTACATGTGCCACCAAGTTTGAGTGTGTGTATCGATACATCAGTGCCATTTACTCGTACTAATCTTTAGCACACAATGCTTAGTAAAAGTGTTTTCCATATTCACTTACACTTTTCTTGACGGAGAAAATTATATATTGTACCTATTTGTAGCCGTATGAAGTAGAATTATGGGTCGTACTTCTACTAGTAATGAAACAATCACTTTCATCTTATTACGTAGTTCAGTTCTTGTTTCCGCTGCTTTTGTAGTGTTTTCTTCATGTTTATCGAATTCTTTATTTTGTTGTTCTGTAGATTGTAAAATTTTGAACAAGTGTTATAAACGCTACTATTTAAACTTTGTATGTAACTAGCTGTACCCCGCGGTTTCACCCGCATAAGTCTCGATTCCGTGGGAATATCGGGATAAAAAGTACCCTATGTCCTTTCCCGGGACTCAAACTATCTGTATACCAAATTTCATCTAAATCGGTTCAGCGGTTTAGGCGTTAAAAGGACAGACAGACAGACAGAGTTACTTTCGAATTTATAATGTAAGTATGGATTCGGTACAAAAATCTTACTTACGTAGGTTAATAAAACAATGAAATCGTAAAATGTTTTCTTTATAAAACACAGAATCACACAAATCTTAAATTAACGAGACTATCGTATGATTTTGTTTCATTTTTAATTTGACTCTTCTATTTATCTTTAGCAGGAAATGATATGACCAAATTTCAAGATACTCTAATCAAACAATTGTTTTATTAGACAGCATTTGAATTACTTTTAGTATCTAAGCAAAAACTTCTCATTCATCATAAAACATCAGTCGGTGGTCGGTGTATCAATATAGGTCTGAAAGAGTTATCTCTGGTTTAACGCATTAATTAAAATAGCTGTGATTTTTCATAACAAGCCGTTTCTTCATAACTTATCAGCAGAACGGGGTTAGTTGGGTTCAATTGCTCTGATATCGGTCACAAGGTAATGTTAAATCGCGAAGTTTCTTTGGATGTATTACTGTAGACGGTAGATAGGATTTATTATAAATAAAATGAAGTGGTTTCGCAGAAAAATGTGTAATTATTGATGATTGTTAAACTCAAAGCATTTATGTATTTCAATTAAACCATTTACAGGCACTTTTGAATTGCCAACATTACCTTATCTACAATACAAAAAGTGTTAGTCAGAAATGCTTGTAAAAATGTTACAAAACGAAACAAAAGTCATTTATTCAAATAGGGCTGAGAATCAGCACTTTTCGAACATCAAAATGACATAGGACAGTCCCTCAAAACTGCCCTTCACCACTTCCTAGTGCTTTCGCTGGTAAGAAGAAGTGGCGCAACAACTCCCCAGCAGCACAGCTTGGCAGTAATTAAAGAGTTCCTCACAATTATTAGGTATATTTATCTACCACTGTATGCTAATTGTTCTGAAGAAGAATAAAATAAAGATTAAAAGAACAATGGCATTAAGTTTTGACTGATTGACGTCACAGATGTACATTAGGTACTTATCTACTTACGTAAGCATCACATCTTGCACGTTCAATTACCCGTGTCTATACATCTTTAAACAAAAACTTGTTTTTCACATCTGTGCTTAAATTCTTTAAGTGACATTTACCCGCTTTGACAACGTACACTAATATTTGAGCAAAAAATCTTGCAAAAAAAATTAAAAATTGAATATCATTATGTAAATTATATGTTACGAAGTACAATTTGTCATTTTTAAAGAATTTCTGTGGCTGTAATTAATACTTTGTTAAATCAGGCAGATATAATGAGTAGGTAATTAATAATTAACGAGTTTGATTATGTAAAAAGTGTAAAAAAATATTGATGTAAAAACCTTTGGAATATTATGTTGTTATCAAAAATATGATTGACGTGTAAAAGTGTTTGTACAAACCTACTTACAGAAAATAAATCATTTATCATTGTATGCAGAAAGTAAGCGTTAATACCTTTAATCCTGAGATTATGATCCTTTAATCACGGCTTTGTAGCGATAGGTTCCAAAGGTTCTGTAACCGTAGGTACGAGCACATAGTAACAATTTGAATTTGTCAATGCCTTTACCTATTTCGCAGCAGTAAAGCTACGGTTTCCTAAGACAGCGATGGACATAACAGTCGCAGTGACAGCTGTCATAAAAATAATGACAGCGGGGTTTGACTTTACGGTGTCAAAAAACGCTCTCAAGGGAAACCCACCAACTTTCATAAACAACGTTTCCGTGACGTCATTCGATGGTAAATTGCGAATGCTTTGTGTGATGGCCACCTCAGTCTTAGGAATCCCCAGCTTAAGTTTCATAGCGGTTTTAGGGCTGATTTTTCAATTATCTGATAACTTTATTCGAGGAATAATTTTGAAATTTTGACAGTTATTTCATGCAAAAATTGTCAAACGTCAATATTATTCCTCGAATAATAAAAGTCATCTTGCGATGGAAAAATCAGCCATTAGTAGAATAAAGTGTACTACTAATAATGTTACAAGCAACATGACGTACTGTTGACCACATCTACCTACTTGTCAATTTCTTTCAATCAATCAACTCAGCCTATCGCAGTCCACTGCTAGACGTAGGCCTGTCCACTGCTGCGCTACAACACCCTGTCCTCCGCCTTCCGCATCCAGTCTGTCGTATGGTCGTTGAGTCTGTCCCAGCCACCTTTTTGAGGTCGTGGGTCCAGCTAGGGGGCGTCGTGTTCTCCACTCCAGTACTCGTCTGCTCCATCGGGTATCGGCCATCACTTGTCAATTTATGAATTTATAATTATAATAAAACCTGATGATGTACGCTGAATTATAATATTGGCAGTTATATTACCTACATTGCGTCAGATTTGTATTAAAATTGTACATAATTATCTTTTTGTAAAACATGTGATATGTCACACAGGCACTGTCAATTAGGTAGCAAATGTAGGTAGTATCAGATAACCTTGAATAATTAAGATATAAGAAATTCGACCTTCAATGATTAGATAAAACTTTATGTAATTAAAATTCCTGACGTGTAATTTAGTCACTTAGGCATCTGCATAGTCTTTTCAATAGAACAACTTTTGTAGGTTGATTTGATTTGATATTCAAAAATTTTCTGTAATATACGAAAAAGTTCACTGTTTACAAAAATGATAAACGCTAGCTATTTTACATTAAAATAAACTGTTTTAGTAGTACAATATTCAAGATTTTACAAATCAGGCGACCAATTTTTCCTAATGCTGTAAACTCTGATTTTTAATTTGTTAGACCAAAATGTGTCACGTCGATTCATTTGCCGAAGTCTTGAGGACTTCCCGAATTCCCGAGATCTTGATAGTGGTTTGTCGGGTCTCCGTTAATGTGTGACTCTTCACATGATGTAATAGGTTCTGTTCTATCTACGAATAAAAATACAGTAGTATCAGTAATTAAACGTGTTTTGTTACTATCAGTATCTATCATTGTAGCCTCTTTTTCCTTATCTTGAATCCAGCCAATCCTGGCCGACTCGCGACTGCGCATGCTCTTATTTTTGTTGTTATTCTGTGCAAGAGGTCACAAAACAACTTACAAAATTACAAAATAATGCACGTCATTGAGCGTGTTCTGTCACTATTTAGGATGTTTCCTCTTGACACAAAACTACTGACACGTAAAAATAATAGTTTTAACTGTCGCAAAACACGCACGACCCCCATTAAAAGTTTTGGTTCTACTATTTTTATGACTTATTTACATCATATCTTGTGGTTAGTGTTTCGGACTTCCGCGGTTTGCGCATGAGTGCAAAAACTGGTTATTTTTTAATAGATTTCTTGTTAGGTTAAGTGTTATGTCAGTTTATAAATATTGATAATTAATTGACCAAGAACTATTGAAAATTGCAACAACCAGAAGTATTAAATTAACAGCATTTAAGAATACAATACGTCCAGCGGCAGTGCGGAAGACCCAGACGTAGATGGCGAGACGAACATGACGCATATAATATGAGGGAATGGTCCATATTGGCTCCGGATCGAGTTGGTATTATATAATATTTCCTTTATTCAACTAAATACATATAAATTATATTTTTAAATATTAGAATATAAAAAAAAATATACAAACATTTAAAAATAATAAAAAAATATTATTTTTTATTATTATATTTCGTTTATTCATCTATTTACATATTTAATGACATTTTTAAATATTTCATAAGTATAAAAAACATTTAAAAATATAAAAAAATATATTATTATTAAGAAATATTCCTATGTCTGTTAGTCGCTTCTCCTGTACTATAAAAAGAAATTAAACAGGTTTTTGAACAAATTATACTAATAAAGTAATGCATCGCTGTCTTACCCCATTATCAGTTTATGCAGTGCATAAAATTAAAATAATATTCTGCTCAGGTGGCGCTAAAATCACTCGGCTACTCACCTGCCGTACCTATCGAGTCATCGCCAGGTGCATCAATTTGGGACGCATCCAAACAGCTGTAACATTACTGCACCATGTTAATGACAGTCATTTACTGAATATAAATATCAAATTGAAGATATTAAAAAGCAATAAAGTTCCAATTTTTTATTCAGGTGTACTTAACTGCAAGTTTTTTGATATGATTTTATTTTGCCGACTTCAACATAAGTAGTTGGGATGTACGGGTATAAACAGATGATCATGATAATTTTGTTTTGCCAGATAATGCTATACAGGGTTATTGGAAAAACACCAACAACCTCTTAAGAGGCCATTGTACTCATCATTATGATCAACTTTTACTATGGGACCAAACCTGAAATCACGAAAAAAAATCAGCTGTTCACTTAGGCATTTATGTTCGTTTAACTCGTCAAATGTAGGGAACAGCTGATTTTTTTTTTCGCGTTTTCAGGTTGGGTTCCATAGTAAAAGTTGTTCATAATGATGAGTACAATGGCCTCTTTAGAGGTTTTTGGTGTTTTTCCAATAACCCTGTATATATGTAGATCGATCTTTGCTTACCTTACCATACGTATTCTACCGTGAATCCATCTTTGTTTTGTGTCCATCAACGATTGTTACAAATCCATCGCTTACAAGTTCTCCTTTTATAGCCTATTCTTCTCGGAACAATGTCCATACTATTCCGTATAACGCTAAAACAAACATATTCAGAGAAACGATTGCTCAAGAGGAAAATAAACGGCTTAACTCAATCTCTAAAGATAAATAAGTACTGAGAAAAGGTCATGGTTTGTTTCTGATAATCAAATAAGTATATACAGGGTGTCCCTGGAAGTATGGATCAAATCGAATAAAGACGTGGGCAAGGTCATTTCCAAACGTTTTAGCAAAAAAAAAAAAACTAAAAAAAATAAAAAAAAAAATTAAAAAAAAAGACTAAAAAAAAAGAGAAGAAAAATCGAATTCGTGAAAATTATCAGGTACTATCAATTTTTTTTTTTTAGATAGCCCTGATAGTATTTTTTTATGATTATTTTCTTTGAGCACTAAGCGAAGTGATTGAACTTTTGAACCGTAAAAAAAATCACTGACATTCTCAGGGTTGAAAAGTTTGGAAATGACCTTGCCCACGCCCCTATTCGATTTGATCCATACTTCCAGGGACACTCTGTATAAGTTAGTATGTATTTGGAAAAGTACGAGTATTGCCGTAAAAACCCTTTTATAAGATTTGGTTTATCCATCACGTCACGATGGAAATACCTAAGTTTATTCTGTGGCCTATTATAGAGACACAAAACATGTATCGAGATTACTGCACCTCTTGTGGCTTATTGCCATTGTATTGCATTCGACAGAGCCACGTCATTGCTTCTAGTCTTCTACGTATTCAGTATTGAATGAGCTGTGATTCAATTTACCTAATCACACTATCACACTAATATTATAAAAGCGAAAGTTTGTGAGTGTGTGTTTCGTTCAACCGGCTGGACCAATTTTGATAAAATTTTGTACGGAGGTAGCTGACACTCTGGATTAACATATAGGCTATTTTTCATCCCGATATTCCCACGGGATCGACACTTATGCGGGTGAAACCGTAGGGCGCTGCTAATTCATTCAATAAATATCAGATGTATTTATTATTACCGCAAGATTTTTGGTGATGGCCCAGTGGTAAGTCGGGGGACTTACGAGTTGTTGTAGGTCGTGAGCTCGAACCCAGACAGGCGCTTTACTTTGTGTAAATAATTTCATCACAACTGCTCATAAAACGGTGAAGGAAAACATCGTGAGGAAACCGGCATGTCCTCCAAAAATTCAAAGACATGTGACATCTAGCAACCCGCACTGGGCCCGCATGGTAGATTGTAGGTATAGCCCTCTCCCTCTGAAAGAGTGGAGGCCTGTTACCTAGCAGTGGGGACATTATAGGCTGATTATTCAACATTTTAATTAACAAAATATTATGCCCACACACCCGACGTCATATATTTTTTACCTTTAGCTTCGTAGAATCATAAATGTCGTAAATCTTCGTTTGTATTCTTATTATCTAAGTGGTAGGAAGGTTGACGCATTTCAACAAAAAATCTATGATTTCAAGTTTTTTCTTTGTATGTTTGTTTTATAACCTACGCAAATTTAATTGCATGTAACAACGTACCTAATTTTTGGTATAATACTGATAATAGTGTAAGACTACAAAGATGGCAAATGTTTATATAGTGTAGTAGGTATACACATACCTATAAGGGTAAACTAAGCAAGCACACGTGCAAATGATAAGAGTTGAAATTTGTGAGTTTTATTTAGTCTGAAATTAATTGTTTGGGAAACTGTTACGCCGTAGCTGAAATGTAGCTTCTAATGTAATGTTTCTTCTTTCTTTGTTTCCCAATCAACTTTGAAACTTTATACTTTCGCGATAAAGTTAAAAATCTTTTAAAGAAATTTGACAGATTGTAGTAGCTTGATGGGCGTCTGTACATCGTCGCATCGTGTAATTGAAGTCCGTAGAATTCCGAAACGACCCTAAATTTTCCGCAGGAAGGACAATCTTTGACAGATTTCCGCACGATCTTCTTCTTCTTCATGACGCGGCACGACAGTAATTCAATTATTGTTGACCCAAAACTTCGCCAATTCCACGGCGTTATCGGCGGCAGCGCAGAGATCACTTTGACTGCATGTCCGCATGATAAAAAATTGCGAGAGGACTAAAATTTTTTATGAAACAAATAAAAATGAAATAAAAATAGCAAGGAAATGTAGCTCTTTGTGACGTAACGTACAGACGTTAGCACACCAACCTACCCGAAACTGTCAAATTTTCCCAATCAACCTTGAGCCTTATGCTTTAGCGATAAAGTTAAAAATTTATTAAAGAAATTTGACAGATTGTAGTAGCTTGATGTGCTGGCGTCTGTACATCGTCGTAGCGTGTAATTGATGTCCGAATCGACCCTAAATTTTCCGCAGGGAGGACAATCTTTGACAGATTTCCGCACGATCTTCTTCGTCTTCATGACGCGGCACGACAGTACCTAATTTAATTTTTGTTGACACAAAACTTCGCCAATTCCACGGCGTTATCGGTGACAGAGCAGAGGTCACTTTGACTGCATATCCGCACGATAAAATATTGCGAGAGGACTAATATTTTTTATGAAACAAATAAAAATGAAATACAAATAGTAATGAAACTAATTTGACTCAAAAAAACACTATTCGTTCAACAAAAAAAAAACGTCTACGACGCATATTCTAAATCAGACTTTATATACTTGTACATATTATTATTTTAAGATTGTTAGTTTTTTAAATTATGTAAATAACCTTTGAATTATAAAAAAAAAGGTAGTTACTCAATTGTTTCGTCTTAAATACCAGTCGGTATTCCTAGCATTCCTACAGTTTCCTAGTCTACGGGGCGTCTCCTAGTCTCATATAACTATGTCTTGGCTTGGTGCCAGTTCTCCTAGATTGCTTGTAACAGTTGTAACGAGTCGTCAGCCCACCGTAATGTATTCACGTAATTGTTATCAAGACTAGCCTGGTGATAGTGACCTAGTATTACAGTGAACTATTCTTTCTTTTGTTGTTTAATACAATATTCTTTCAAAAAAATAAAATAAAAAAGTTAATTTGAGGACTTGGTTTTCAGATTAGATTCCTCAAATACTCCTATGTTTAAAGGTTGTAGATAACTTATTTTTCCTTTCATTCATTTATACATAAAAATTGTTCTTTTGGATAAATTAATCTGTCAACCAATACCTACAAATCAATTCTAAATCAGATCAAAATCTCTCAAAAAGTTAAGGTTTGTCTCCCTAGACCGTTTCTGCCCTTACTGCCCCATCTGAACCATCCTTTATATGTATGTTTTCCCTCATCTATGCGAATTTAGAAAAAACTTTCATTTACAATTAAACTTTTCGAAAACTTCTGAGGTTTTATCAATTAATTTGTGATTTTTCATAACAGTATGCTACCTAAGTAACCAAGGTTGTTATGATGTATGTTTTCCCCCTTCTATGCGAATTTAGAAAAAAACTTTCATTTACAATTAAACTTTTCGAAAACTTGAAGTTTTATCAATTATTTTTTAATTTTTCATAACAGTATGCTAATACCTAACCAAGGTTGTTATGAGATATAACATAGGAACTAACTGGATAGATAGTGTCAGTACTGAATATTTCACAGCTAAGACCACAAATGTTTAAAAACATAAAAAAAAAAGAAAAATACAGTCGAATTGATAACCTCCTCCTTTTTTTGAAGTCGGTTAAAAATCAGTTGTAAAGGTATTATGGCATTCTTACGCATGTTTGCGGTTACCTTTATCATAAAGAGCGGAGTGACAAGTTGACATTTCATGCGGCCATTTTTATTAACACAACTTTTAATCGAAATCTTACCGAGAGAAAAATACCTGCTTATCTTGTAGGTATTTCATGTTTATCTTAAAGTTCAGTTTTTCAATTATACAACCGTATTATCTTTCAATTATTGTTTTCATGTGCGTAATCGTATGATGTCGCCGTTTTTTACCTATTTATAATTTTGAGATGTATGTTACTATGTAATTGTGTGTAACCCTGTATAACCTGTAATTTGACAGCAAAAAAATCAAGGTTTTTGATATCAAATTGTGAACGAGTAGTAGTAGTGACGTAGTGAATACGTTTTTAATTTATCGACTATCGATGTTATTGATGACTATAGTTTTGTCATGTCATAGGTCACGCATTGGTAGTTTTATTTTGCTAAAGTTTTTAATTTGCTATATTGTTTACACAAGTTTATTATAGTGTCAAAGTACATAAAGGTAGGTACCAAGACAAAAACCTTGTTATTGCCTTGAACTTCAAGTGACGTTATTTATGTACCTAGCCTTTCCATCTCATATGAATGATAAAATAATATTAATGGCTGTGAGTCTGTGTTAATATCTTGACCACATAGGTCACATATGAAGGTAGTAGTACCGCAAATGAAATAGTAGGTACAGTCAACAAAATAGACAAGTAGGTATGCAGGATCGTCGGATATAGTTGAAGTTTAGTACGAAACCGATGGATGTTCTCGAATAAAATTTAATTTTATTAATAGAATACCAACAGCTCATTTATCAGATTAAATTTCAGTCGACAACATCCGTCGGTTTCTTACTAAACTTCAACTATATCCGACGATCCTTCATACTTATCTCTTTTGTTGACTGTACCATAGTAACCGATTGACGTACTGAATAATCTGATTTTCTTATGTTCCAAAGTAATTCATTACATTACTGTATACTTGACCTCTATCGATGTTCTTGTTTGCGCCATATCATTATAACTGTGAAAAAAAGTTTAGCAATTCTGATATGAGTTTTGGTTTGCAAACAGTCCTGTTTACGCACATCCTGGCGGGCGCCGTCGTGCCTCAGTACCGTTTATCTCTATGAATAATATATAAAATGCGTTGATCTGATATATTGAGCACATTTCGTGACGTTTCTTTCGAAAATAAAAATAAAAATTACGCAAGACTATTTTTACATTCTAGCTTTTAGAGCGCGTACTGTTTTAAAAATGCATCCCAGTTATCGTTTTGTACCGAAATACATCAACACTGGCAGAACATTGACCTAGGCGTCTAAAGAGACGTCTGATGCTCAGAAAAATATATTTAAATATAATTTTAGGTCCAAGGTAGGTAGGACAAACCAATTTGTATTTAAAAAAAAAAACAGTCAATGGTTTTTCACTTTAAACCGGTCAAGCTCTGCGCATCGCCTATCGGCGACGAAACAATAGAAAATCAATTGTGTCTCATTAGCGGAGCTCGACAGAAACATTCAATACACAAATCACTTACACTATACATCCAAAAAAAATAAACGGTATGTAAGTCGAACAAAATATCTTTATTTTCCCCCTATTCCCAAAGATGTAAATGCTATGTATATTTGCTAATAAATATGAAAACGTACGAAGATCAAATCGGGCGTGTGAGCATTACTCTCTTAATTCGCGAGTAAACACGAAGATTGATGAAAGTGAATTCGCACGTATAACTTTGTACTAGTAAGTCAGTACTCGTCAGTTTGATGGAGTGGCACTCGATCAGCAAGTGACGTCATGGCTTGGAGGGTGTTAGCAAATTGACAGGTGTACACAATCATGGCGAAGTAGATACATATGTAGGGCAATGTTAAGGCCAGGTTGCGAGTTGCGGCTTTTTTTTTGTTCATGCTAGTGATGTGAATTTACAGTTGGTTGACTTGATATTGAGCGGTAACTTCTCTGTCAGTAAAGGTGAAAATTACTGAACTTAATACTTAATTGAAGGTTGTGTGTTAGTGTGCATACACAGGAGCGACACGCGTCGATGACAGAGGCAACTGTTAGTAGTCCTATTCAACAATAAACGGTTATGAACTGCAGTTAACCGTGGATTAGAAAGTGTATCTATTGCCTGGAATTATCGCTTCATTTGTCAGCATTAAAAACATATCTTTATACAGCATGAAATTGTATCTTCTTTGTAAACAAAACTACCATAGATTTTCTTAAGTGCTAATAAAATTGCTGTTTTGGCATCCCTCGGCTCACATAAATGTCTTATTCCATCAACAATGAAAAAGATAATTCCTCCAACGGCTTTTTAAATATTTTACAGACGTATCCATAAATAGAGGAAAGTGTTGAGCTATAAATTTTCTGTAATGACCATCTTACACCTTGCTTCGCAGTCCGTTTTCATTACTGTGGACGCGACTGTGGAAATTACGGTGCCCGCGTTTATTCTCGTCATTGATGACTTGATGAGACTCGGGTGCGCTCGGCAATTTCCGGAGACATTCGATTTAATGATAATTCTGCGTAAATTCATGGTTACGAGTTGGTCACGACTGCACATAAGTGTGTGTAAGCATTTATTACGGAGTTTTCTTTGAATGAAAAAGATATTTCCTCTAATTCTTAAAACGGATAACCGTGAAGTGCTGAAAACTATACCATCTTAGATAATATATCATTCAATTAGACACAACCTACAGGATCCGTAATTGAATACAGGTTGCAACGAGATAATCCAATCGGGGTCAATGTCTTCAGCTCCATATTGATAACGCTATTAATAGCCGTGACTTTACTAATTACTGGATCTACCTTAATTTGATTTATTGATAACGCGTAAATAGGAAAACCACACTAGAAATAGACTTTTTGACCCACATTCGACTAGTTGATCAAAGAAACTGCATTAAAACAATAGAACATCGAACGTTCGTTTAATTTAGTAGACATCGATAATAATGGATAGCAAAGGAAAAAGTATTGCAAAAACATTGAATAATCAGTTCATATTAGTCTGCTATCTAGGCGCAAGTTATCACGTAGAAAGACGAAAATAACTTGATGACCCAATTTATTCCCTAATAGATTCTCGATGAAACTGATCCACTAATTTAAATCCCATTACCGATAATCATTCAAATCCTTGGCTTAATTGTTTTAATAATAACTGGGTAACTGGGTTAATAATCAAGTCTGATCATTCAACGCCAGTGCACGTGGTTCAAGACAATTATCTCTTAGAAAATTGTAATTTTCTTTACCGCACTTGGCGTCAGTCCAGTTAGAATATTGTCTCCCTCACCTTGTACCGCAAATAAAATGTGACTTTTCACTTCAAATGCAGTGAAATCTTCTCAGAGTAAATCAACTGATTGTTCGTACTAAGTGGTGTTGTTAGCAGAAACGTGCATATTGTTAAACATGTGGTGAAGTGAGCGAGTTGCGTCAGCTTGTTGACTTCCATTATCTTTGAGTTTCGTGATTTTGTGATAGTCACTTGTTTCTTCTTCTCCTTTGCGTACCTAAATGTGACGGTTTATTGTATTATTGTGAGTTTTAATTGCGTTTCATGGAACTGGATCATTGAAACTGGTGTACCTACTGGTATGTTATCAAATATCCTTTGATTTTCTGAGAAATTTGGTACTTCCCGATGGTGGTTTATAGAACTGAGATTTGCTAGGACGCCAGTACTTAGAATCTTTGTAGAGGTAAGAAATTTACTATAAATAAATTAGTGTTATTAAGAACGTTCGCATGCAACGGTAGTTTCTAAAATATTATTGCTGCTAGAAATGTTAATTCATCGTAAACCAAAAAAACTAAATTCACTTTATTTTTCGTTTAGGTACTCATTCTAATTACCTAGTATTCACACTTCAATTAGCATGTTCGTATTATAATTACTAAAGTAATCGTTAAAAACAATCAGAGTAAAGAGACTCGCCCAAGCGGTAATGACCGGGCCACGAACAACAAGTTAACATTGCATTAACTTACATAATTTTAAATTTTACTTCCAACGTGACGGTTTCATGCAAATTAATACTTATTATGTAACAGATTACCTGGTACTTGTAGGTACATGACATTCATCAGATTATAACTGAAAGGGTCTTTTATGAAAGTTGATCGATCGCTCAGTGAACTATACTTATGATCAGTTAATGGATTGGCTTTCTCGGGTGACACCTGGTTCCTTGCTTCCTTAGCACTTTCATATCAAAGATCTATACGTTCTATGGTGAAATCTTTTGTGGAAGCTTTATCATTAAACGCTTGATAAGATATTGCTTTGATAAGTTCCTTCTCGGAATGATCACCAAGTCTTAATGAATGCGTGAAAACTAACCTAACTTGTGGATTGCTGAAATCTGAGTTATTGTTGACTTGATATTCCAAGATTTTAGTAAACAGCTTGCAACTTGTGTTGTGCCCAACACTGGGCCAACCGTAGTAAGAGTTAATGATTATTGATTTGTATGATGTAAAAGAATAGCAACGTATAAAGACAACGACAAGTACAGACGCCAGCACATCAAGCTACCCGAAACTGTCAAATTTTCGCAATCTACTTTGCACCTTATGCTTTAGCGATAAAGTTGAAATTTCACAGTTTTTTTATTTTGATATCTTTGCTTATTTATTTGAATTCTTCTGTAAATGAACTATAAGCAAATAATAAGCAATACCTAATTAATTAATAAAAATTATTTTAATTAATGAATTTGACAGATTGTAGTAACTTGATGTGCGCGTCTGTACATAATTTTTTTTTATAATATATACAATAAATGACGCAACTAACTAGGTACATATTTACAATAGGTACTAAATTAAATGACTGACTACTAAATATAAAAATAAATTAAAAAAAAGTAGGTCTTCAAATTAGAATTTTTAGTTATCTAGAACCTGAATGACGCCTTCTCCGCCGAATAATGGGATTACTAGCATGACGTCAGAAACGCAAGTGGTCAAATACGCATTTCGCCAGAAAACGCATGTTGACAGAAACTCATCTCGACATGTCATCTATGATTTCAATTTCCAAGTGAATACTTTTTATTAATCTCTAGTTGAAAAATATTATTTCGGGACTGCGTGGGCCATTTCTCTGCATTGATATAGCGATCGGTCGACTTCTTGTGACATGAAATGAGAATTCAGGGCCACTATTGTTTTGTGCGTCAAAAAAATTTTGTTCTTCAGATTGTAAATGATTTTAGTATAAAATCGATATCACTTATCAGAAACCGGCTGTTGCATTATGCCTCATGAAAATAGTTAACATGTGTAAGGAAAAACATCTTGAATATTCATTCTCGAATTTAAATTATAAGAATTAATTACGATTTCAACTATGCGAAGCAACGTGAGAATCGCAACCATGAACTTGATGCTCAGTTATGAATTGCAAATGATTGGCTATTTCTCGTAATGACACTTCGCCCCGATAGACCGGTGCTAGCCAGTTCGGTAACACTCGAGAACGTTCGGGCTTTTACGACAGCATGCGCGGACGCATAAAACCGTTGGCATTAATGCGGGAAAGTGGAGGACCGATTGGGTGTTTTATTGCTTCAAAGAAACTCTAGGGATTATTGCACTCTCCTTTGTACTTGGGTCTTGCAGAGCTTTAATACAGGTTGCATCTATAGTGAACTTATTGATAAATAGCTGTGCTCGCGAATTCGTTCGCATGCATGTGGGAAAACAAATTGGATTTTATGGGTTTTATTTTTTTGCGCAGAACCGTAATTCGTTTTCTAAAATAAAAGTAGCCTAAGTTATTCCTTATAACATTGCAACCAGTGAAATCTCCTGTCACAATCGGTCCAGCTGTTTCGGAGACCAGATAGAACAAAAAAAAAAATTGTTTGTTTGTAAAGTAACGTACAGTACTTTCATATGCATTTAGTAAAAAGCTGTTATTTTGAAATTACAAACGTCTACACATCAATTATATTTATTTGTATATAATATGTATATATATATATTTTGATTCTTCAGTTGTAGACGTGGTTCTACGATTCGGTGAAAATGGAAATTGCTATGCTGGAAGATCGGTCCTGAAATGATGTTGTTTTGTCTCGTTGTACATTCTTAATAAGTCACCTGTGTCAGTGTTGTTTCCTTATACTTCGTATCTGTCTTAGGATTTCGTATGCCTACCTACTTGATATTTGTACGCCGTTAGCGGCAAAACAGAGATCTCTGTATCTATTATATTTCAAACACCTATTTTTAATCTCGTTTGTTTAACAAATAAAAAACTTCGACTTTGACTTTTGACGGAACGTTATTTACCAACAATTACTTATGTAACAATGACGTAGTCTTACGCGGTAGACATCCAGTTAAAATCGATAATGTTTTCACAGACTTGAATACTTCACTTCTTTGCAATTCACAGAACTCATCAAACAGCATTGTTTCGAAGGTGGACTATTTACAAACTGTCTGATCAATGAAACAGTCAATACACGCCTGAAAAATGTAACTGCGATGCCTATTGTGATACCTTCGCGTATTGCGAAAACATGCGATGCCCTAGTTAGTGGAGCATTGAGCTCGTGGAGTTTCGCAATTATCCTGTTTTTGTTGTATTCACTGCAACATTTTAGTACCTTTTTAATGAAGGATATAAAAGTTGGATAAATTGAGCGATAATTTTATCTTTATTGGACCTCTTCGATTCATTAATGAAGTCTGGTTTCCAATCAGACCGGCGAATATTATATGTATTCGGCATTATTCGTATATCTTCATTTGTTTTTCCGAACGTGCAAGCCAGGAGTTTAAATGAACTGTTAATACGTCAGCAGATTCGCGCAAATCATGGTGATATACAATCTATTTCCTGGAACGCTTATAGTAATAGTAGGGAAATCGCGGGTCTCTGTAGCGTCGGCACATTTATCTCACAATTTATTGGCTGTCGGCCCACGCGCCGGTGTAATGGATAGAGTTGTAACGAACGTAAATATATCTTGAGGTTCAAGTGCATAAAAACTAAATATTTATAGGTGAAGGTGAGATAATCACTATGTACGCTACGTCGGTACTACTGGTTAGGAAGCTCGTATCCGACTGCATGATATTTTAAATACTTCCTCTAATTCTATACGCTAGCTATGTTTAGGTTTAAATTTTACCGCTTAATATCCAGCTGTTGTACGTTTCAGGATGTGGTTTTATGCAATATGCATTTCGTACATTCATACTGACTATTTAAACCAGTATTTCACATTCGTATTGGCATAAACGGCAATAATGTAATACGCAATCTACCTATCATAAAATGTAATGCACTTTACAGATTGCGAGCTTTATGAGCAAAGCTCCTGCCGTAGTGATTATATTCGTAATATCCGTCAGTAAGATTGATAGCGGAGCAGATGACCATGACATCAACTTATCACTGCATGTGCCTTCTGACATGCATGTAATGACAAAACAATGTAGTGAATGTGCATTGATGTACGCTGCTATATTGCAGTTCGGCAAAAGGTCTTCGTAGCTATATGGCTACGAGCTCGCAACACGCCAGGTCTCCATCAAATATGCTACAGGCTCGTCCGGAAGAAATTCTGAACTTCAAAGTGAACCAGATTCGAATAATTAAGTTTTTCGGACGGGCAAAAACATCGGGAGTTACTTAACTGTCAATACTCAATTCCTTATTGCATACCATAATGTATTACATAGGCATTACAAAGTAAAAGATCAATATGGACTCTGTCGAGCACCGCAAAATTAGGAAAGAGGAAGATCGTGGTCTAATTCATTTTTAGGTCGGACCCCAAACTAATCTTCTTAGTCCGTAAGTGATACGGCTTAGGAAAGGCCCGTAACTTCGGCCGATACTATGAATTTCGCTTTTAGGGAGTAGACCTCCAGTTTCAAATCCTCTTTCGTTGTTAAATGAAATTAAGAAAATATTTGACCAAGGCTAGTGTCATACTTCATATTTACTACTCTATGGTATACATCCATTGCAACATGTCATTTAACAAGCTCATGTTGGGCGTATATTACATATGCACAGGATTGTGCATGTAGGCACTTATAGCTCAGATCCAGTTTTCCCATGTTCGCAGTCGAGTGGGCAGTCGGTGTCGGGTTCAGTCCCCGGCTAATGCTCACTATTCGCATGTCGACTGTTGCTGTACTCCTTGCTATGCTATGCTGTAAATTCAGACGAAATTGTTATTTCAAATGCACAAGAAATCCTTTTATTTTCTTGTAGAATAAATTTTTGGGTATTTTTGTTTGTCAAGGCATCTACAAATTGGCAAAAATCTGTTTCAAATAAAGGAAAAATAAGCTATCTTGATTCTTGCCTATAGTAAGTGTCATTAACGATAACGACTAAGAACTTATGCCCCAAGATAGGTTAATAGCAATCCCTTTTGTAGTCAATAACAATCATTCACGAACTAGTTTGGTAGCTAGCTATCTTATCCACGATACCTAATTAAAATACAGGCGCCAATAAATGACTGTAGCGTGTAATTAATTCCAGTTTGCACTACCTTATAGGCTATCTATCATCTTGCGGAATTACACATGCTGCTTTGGCTTTTTTTAGACTTTGGAGTTACCTACCGAGCGTGTTTTGTTTTATAATGTTAGTGACAATAAAAACCCGATTCCATTTAAAACCTGATTCAGGTTTGTAGTGAAATATAGTGTAATTTTTATGTTTGGTTTTTTTTTTAATGAGGCAATAAATTATAGTAGATATTATTTTATTCAATTTTAAGAACATTAGTGTAAAAAAAAGGCCTTGTGAAATCCACACCTACTATATTATTTTGATTATGTTCGTCTTCTAAGGCTTCATCTAAACTAATATTATAAAGAGAAAGAATTTGATTTTCTATGTTTATTTGTTGCGCTTTCACGTTAAAACGGCTGAACACGTTTGGATACAATTTGATACATGGGTAGACCATGAAGTGGGTGCTTTTTATCCTGATATTCCCATGGGACCAAGACTTTTATGTGGGTGAAACCACAGGGCGCTGCTAGAAGAAGTATTCTGCAAACTCCAGTCCTTTTTCCTAGCGTGTAGTATTTAAGCAGTTTTTGCAACTATTGATCGCTGTAGAGGACCTATAATTTTCATCGCACTCAAAACGTCTCACAATATTTTCTCTTTTCCCTCTCTGGAGGCTTTACCCTTACAACATGACGTGACGTGGGAAAGGAATGAGGATAGGAACACACATAACAAATGGTTGAAATCTGCATGATTTATTAGTGTTTTGACGGTTAACAATCACTTATCATCGGTTAGCCTCTCCATACGCTTATCTGTAGCGGAATCGGAGGCTGACTTTCTTTCGGGGAAGGCTTTTCCATCTTCTTTATCTCTGTGTCATCAATGTTTGGTATGGTGAGGAATTAGTATGAATATTGCCTGTGACGTTTGCAATACATTTTCTTCTTGTAGAAATAATTTGTGTTTGTCAAGCCTAAAAAGCTTTTCAAAATATTTTATTTCAGTAGACTTTTGATGAGTTATTTACTGCTTCTGTGAATATTTACATAATATAAGCTAACATATAAACTATAATAATATGTACATGTATATGAAAAAATAAACAAAATAATCATAGGGCATCAAAGAATTCGTCCGCATCGCTGTCAACAGGAACAGTGCCCAAAAGGCTGGCAGCATTGCCACGTTGTATGGCAATGCTAATTCTTTGGCCAAGAAATAGGCCACTTTTGTATAAGTTAGAAAGACCATATTTATGTAAATTTCACTCTCTAATGTCTAATTGAAATGAGTTAGGTACCGTTCATTATTGGTTAAGGTGCAAGTCTATAGCCGACTGCAAACGACAGCAGCTGGGGACACGGCGTCTGCCACATATTTCATGGACATGCACTTTTAGGACTAGCTTATTTTTTTCCAATAAAGAATTGTCTACTTAGCTAAGCATAGCCTTTACCAACTTGCCGCGCTTGACTCGGTAGAACGCAGAGCTAAGAGGCTCATTGGCGACGTAAAACTGGTGGATGCCAAGCTTCACAGCTTGGCTTATCGCCGCAAGGTTGCCTGCCTGTCGGTCTTCTACAGACTGTACTTCGGTGAGTGTGCCCAAGAACTCCACGACCTCATTCCACCGGCCCCCTTCTACCTTCGGACATCCAGGCGCACTGCAAGTTACCATCCCTACCTGGTTGCTGTTCCACCAATTCGCACTAAGTGTTTGCAAATGTCGTTTATAATGCGCACAGCAAAAGAGTGGAACTCTCTACCTGCGTCTGTTTTTCCGAGCGCATACAACCCGAATCTCTTTAAAGTGAGAGTGAACAGGCTTCTTCTGGGTAAGCTCGCTCCATCGTCGACTTTGTCTCTGTCACCTTTGACCTAGGCTAGAGACAAGAGCAAGCCCATTTAAAAAAAAAAAAAAAATTCTTAATCGAGGAACAATTACAGACAAAATTGTGTTTGTTCTTTATGCAAATCAATTTGTCTGGGCATAAAGTCATAATAATTTAAACCAAGATCAAGCGGCATAACGCAACAGATCGCTCCCAAGTAGGACAGAGCTACAATACAGTGCATATTGCTTACATTACATTCGCAAGGCTGCATTTGCATATGTATGAGTGCACAAACACATGTAAAGAGGTCGTTTCATAAATCAAGTCAATATGCCTTGTTTACGTTAAGAGAAGGTAAACAATAACTATTTTCAGGATTTCAATGTTGAATATCACAAGAACAGGGTCGTATGATAAAGCAATTGCCATATAAGGAAGCGGTTACCTTTTAAACCTCCATACGAGAGTGATTGATAGTGTCTTCAAGAAAATGTCGGCTGTCAGTCAATCGTGTCCGAATTTGGTGTAATTCCGATATCGGTGACTTTATTAGCGTTTCGGTTTCGGGTGTCAAGATGTCGTGATGGGTCTGTTACGTCATGTCCGATTACACGGACGCTGACCGGTAAGAAAATCATTTTATTAAATTTTGCCGACGCGTTCCGGAAGAAATTATTTTTTTATTTATTTTGCAGTGGGATTTTAAAGTCTCGTTTACACCAAACGTGTTTATTTTTTTATTTCCCTTGACCTCTGTAAGTTTCAAGTTTCTGTAATACTTAAATATTAAAGTATTTATTTTCAATGGGGTTCGAAGTAAAAAAATACCCGGAATTAAAAGAACATAAAGCTTAATTTTGTTGAAATTTTAAACGCAAATGTCCCACGAAACAATATATTTACTCGCCATACATAAAACCAAGGTTTATTTAAACACGCACTTCTCACTTTTAAGTAAAATAGCTGTGATAAATCTCCGTATGCACTTGCCAAGGCAAAAACAATATAAATTAATTTACAGGCGTTTTATAAATTGGCAACTCTGTAAAAGAAGCGTCGCCGCGTCGGAAGCTTTTAGGGCGATTCACACTTTGCCGTGTCGTGTCTTTCTGACAGTTGCATGCTTGTTGCATAAAACATTAATGGTCGGACATGCTTAAACGCCTGTTATGAGACCATGTCTTGCCATTGAATGCACTTCTAAAGACTTTTCGGGCACTGAACATGCAGATGGTAAAGACTAAAGTTTACATAATTTTTGTCGGTCTGTCTGCGTCTGAATCACGCAAGAATAGGGATGGGCTTCAATGAAGGTAAATAAATACGTCACTTAACTTCTACACCACGTAAGTCAAAGATAGCAACTTTACTGGACGTTGTTTGTTTCTGATTGGCTGGAACAACGCGTCTTCCGATTCTCTAGCAAACGGCATCAAGATGTCGAAACCGCCAAAAAATGACTTTTAAGGTAGGTACTTGGTAGAACTTAAAAACGACGATATGGATTGACATTTTTCTTGGTCGAATATATCATGATATTTGTTTCTTGTAATCTGTAATATCACTCTTCTGAGCGTAGTCCATTAATTTAAATAGATAAATACGTAAATAAAAAATAAATACACTCTTAGAGCGTCGCCGTCGCCCTGATGCATAACGTATAATTTTGTGTAGGCAGAAAATAAATGCGCATAATTTTACTCTCACTTGAAGCCGTTTTTATTATTGTAAATCTCACTTCAATATCGCATCCTGCAACAGCTGCAGTGATAGACGTGTGACATTTCAGACCCACGGTCGCTCGGTGTGAGTCTGACCCTGAATTTGTGAGTCAGACCTTTCATGTATTTAACCCTTTATAGGTTATCTCCATAATTTTAATATCACTTGCAAACCTGTTTAATCAATGGGTGACTCATTTGTTTATGTATTCTGTTTTCCTGATATCGCGTAAAGGTCTGGATTGCCCTTACATGGTTGTTGCATAATTTAATCTATACAAATAAATAAAATTGAAGTGTCTGTTTGTAAAGTCAAAATAACAGTTTTTTACTAAGTGTATATGAAAGTACGTACGGTACTTATACCAAAAAAACATTTTTCCGGCTAATCTCCGAAATGGCTGGACCGATTTTGACGGGACTTTCACTGGTAGATAGCTGATATTATAAGGAGTAACTAAGGGTTCCGCGCAAAAAATTAAAACCCACAAAATCTAATTTGTTTTCTGACATGCACGCGAACTAAGCCGCGGGCACAGATAGTTTGAAATAAGTTCGTTTCTTGTTGCAGGTTGACATATGTAATTTAATTGTAATATTATTTCGTGTCAGAATAGGTACGATCAATTATTAATTAGTCTGTTATTTAAATTGACATCTTAGCTAAC
Organism: Amphipoea oculea; assembly: GCA_945859645.1. NCBI lineage: Eukaryota > Metazoa > Arthropoda > Insecta > Lepidoptera > Noctuidae > Amphipoea > Amphipoea oculea. The sequence continues at coordinate 18,332,228 of OX243862.1, forward strand.
TACAGTGTTATTGTCTATATTTCGTTAGAGTTAGGAAAATAGTAGAAAATATATCTAAATTATGATATTTATTTCAGATTATCTTATCTGATGATCGCCTTGGGTGTAATGTTGCTAACTTATGTGATACTATTTTTAAATGGTATTTTTAATTTGCACACTACCTAGTACCTACTAAAAATAAAGATTTGAGATAAAAAATTACGCAAATTACAAATATAACTAAAGGAATTTCGTAAAAAAAAATACCTAGGTACTTAGCCTTGTACAGTAACTTTCATAATATGTTATTTAATATAATATTTCCTGCAATAATTAAAGAAATAAATAAATATTGACAGTTTTTTTATTTGCCAGCACTTTTACTGGAAGTAATTACCCTCATTGAAACATTTCTATGTACAGACGCCAGCACATCAAGCTACTACAATCGGTCAAATTTCTTTAATAGATTTTCAACTTTATCGCTAAAACATAAGGGTCAAAGTTGATTGGGAAAATTTTACAGTTTCGCGTAGTTTGATGTGCTAGTGTTTGTACTTTTAAAGCTTTTAACCGACGACCTCCTAATGATGGTTGCGATTGCGACAATAGACTTTTAGGCATTTCACTAATTACTTACCATTAAGTTAGTAGTACAGGTGGGTTAATTGCGTAACACACTATCAGTAGCAATCGCTTTCATTTTGACAGTTCAACAACATTCATTGCGTTATTTACGTTGTTGAGCAGAGAACTTTTTCGAACATATGAAGCAATGGATTAGCAATATCCTTCAAAATTATTCTGATTGTGATTGATAGTGTGTTACGCAATTAGGGTGCCCGTTTTCTCAGGTAGAAGAAGTTGATAGTTTTAAAGAAACTGTTGCAACGCACGAAGGTATTTTTTTTTAAATGGCAAAGATAATTCTATTAATGTAAATATTCTATACTACGGTATAGAATATTTACATTAATAGAATTATATAACCTTTATTATAAAAAAATATTTCCAAAAGTTCCGTCTCTGTTCGTCATCATTATTCTCTTGCCCTTATCCAAATTATCTGGTGTCGACGCAACATGTCTTTTTCTTCGATACTTCTCTATTAGTGGTCATCTCGGTAGTCACATATGTTCCGTCACTATTGTAGAAAAAAAAAATATAAATATCTAGAAGCAAAACACATATTCCATGCGTGGGAATTAACCTGTCATATTTTGGTAAATCCGTCTCAAATGGTAAATTAATGCATTCCACCCACATAATTAGCCTATAACGTTCCCACTGCTGGGACACAGGCCTCCTCTCTGTGAGAGGGAGTGGGCCGTAATCCACCACGCGGGCCCAGTGCGGGTTGGTGGATGTCACATGTCTTCGAATTTTTGGTTCTAGGACATGCCGGTTTCCTCACGATGTTTTCCTTCACCGTTTTGAGAGCAGTGGTGATGAAATAATTTACAAAAAGTAAAGCGCCTGTCGGGGTTCGAACCTACGACCTACAACTTGTAAGTCGCGGCTGATACCACTGGGCCACCACTGCTCTATTCATCCACATCATTCCACCCATTTGGACAATATCCAGATCTGCAGGCTACCTTGAAACATAATCAAAGTCGGTCCCCACGAATGCTAAAAATATTCGTGTTCTATTGCGCAATATTAGCCCCTGGGGTCCAAACAATACGCCCCCACGACGTCGTTTGGCGTCACATTCGCACAACTGGGTAACTGTCTACTTCCTGGCAGGGTAACATTGAACCACTTCTTCGAGCGGCCAAGTGCACCGAGGATGTTATTACGCGAACTAAAATAGAACGAATTTAAAATTAGGTTCGGGATCATTAACGTTCTAGGTGATTTGCTAAGAACTAGGAGTTTTAGAAAGGTGAAATAATTCATAGATTATAAACAGTGGCATCCAAAAATTAGATTAAATTTTTCCATTGCAGCTGTGATGCCACATTATGAATTAAAATAAAAAAATAATAATCCGGTACTCCTAAGGGATTACAAGCTTGATCATTATTGACCTATGATAAATCATAGGTCAATAATAACGTTATAGCAGTTCAAACATTTGGATCAGTAGAATTTTAAATCATAATGTGGTGTGTGCTGAAGTGGCAAAATGCCAAATAAGTTTTGGATGCCACTGTACGTTATAGAATTCATCTCAAAGTTCCTCTCATTCTAAAATGTGTTTAGTTACGAGTGCTTAACTCCACACTAAACAGCTTTCTCCACGTTTTTGTCGCATATTTTCCACCTATAAGATAGATAACAAGGTGAACTTTGTATGAGAGATACTTTAAAAAAACTGGAACAAAGAACCTGTTTTAAAGTTTGTCCATACTATAACCAGAATTGCTGCAATCGGTTAATATTAAAATTATGATAGACATACTGAGTTGCTGACGTTAGTTCAAACAATTTGAATTATAACAAATTATTATAATTGCAGGTCAAAGCCAAATAGTACTAAGTAAGCGCAATATAGACACGTGTAATAGATAATGAAGATCATAAGGTCTTCTTAAAGAACTTCTGTCTGTATACAAGTAAACAAAAACTTATTAACGAAACTAAACGTTTGGTTTGGTTTTAAAAGGCTTGAGTTGCATAAAACCTAGGAATAGTGAACCTAGGAATAACCAATAAAGTGGAGTCTGAATCATTTTGAAGGATATTGCTAATCCATTGCTTCATATGTTCCAAAAATGTGTCTGCTCAACAGCGTAAATGACGCAATGAATGTTGTTGAACTGTCAAAATAAAAGCCATTCCTACTGTTAGTGTGTTACGCAATTACCCAGGAGTACTAAAATCGTACGAGAGTTATGGCATGAAATACGTTTAAAACGTAGTCCAGATGCCGTTATGAATGAAAGGAAGCGCGTAGATTCAAATTGCCGGCTAACTGCAGTTGCAATAATTGGAGAGGTGGAGACTGTAATAGACCACAGGGGACCGTTTCGCCGTATGTTATTCAAGCCTATATTTAGATGACAGTTTGCGAGCAGGGATGTTGTGATTTATATAATAGCAAGATGACCGACCGGTCGTCCTACCAACGAGTTACACCTCTGCTACATACATCACCTTGTTCATCTCTGTTTGCATTGCATTGATAAATATTTATAAAACAAGTGTAGGCTGCAGTGCATTGCGGCTGAAATTTAAAACCATGTGACGACTAACAGATTAACGCTAAAACATATGTACGTTATTTACCGCACGTCATTTAAGCGTCACGTTTGTTAGAAAGATCAACTACGCCCATTACACGATCAATGACTCTTTTATCTTGAACCCTTTAGTCATTTGTTTTATTCTCTTTATTCCAGGTGCTGCGATCAAGTCAAGATGACGTGGCTTCGAGTGTCAGTGTGCTTCCTGGCGCTGTCTTTGCTGGCTGCACCAACTTTTGCAACTTTGTGCCCCGACGGATGTGTATGCAGCACCACACGATATGGCCTCCACCGTGCCACCTGCAGTAGTCTCCCCGAATTGTACAAGTTCACTCTCCGCCAGAAACATCACAACATCAATATTCTCGATCTGTCGCACAACAACATCACGAAACTCAACCACGAGCTCGACCGGCTTACAGAAGTTGTCACGCTGGATCTCTCCACAAACGGCATCCAGACGCTGAACAAATTTTTCCATAACGCAAAGAAATTAGTACATCTAAATCTAGCCAACAACAGGATACAAAAGCTTTCCTTCGTTCATTTACCTTCAAGCGTTAGTTCATTAGATTTAACTAACAACTTATTGAAAGATGTGCCTTCAGATATAGGACATTTAGTCGGTCTGGAGCATTTAGAAATGGAGGGAAACCCTTTGGATTGTTCGTGTGAAAACTTATTGGCACGCGATCGTTTGCTCATTGCAAATGTTTACATAGATCATGTCAAATGTGCTTCACCTACTAAGTTCAAAGGGAAATCTTGGTTAGAACTAAAAACGAAAGATATTTGCAAAGTTCCTAAAACTGAAAATAACTTTATGGATATGATGATGGGAGACCAACCCATAGATGCAGTTCAAATTGGAGAAGAAACTACGGCCTTGAAATCCATGCCCCTCGTAGCTAAAACTGATTTAGACGACAGCAATGTAATACAAGGAAATGCTCCTGTAGAAGATGATGATCAACTACAGTTTTTGAAAGTGGGACACAACTCGTCCCCATCGCCTTATAGCCAGATAGAGGGTTCAGGCGATGGTGACGATGCCGAACACACGACAATGTTTACATTTATGGATACTAAAATCCATAAAAAACTTGATGAAGGTTTGTTAGCAGCCGATGACTTTATAGCTGCTGATAATGAACAGAACACCGAAGATCCGTATGAAGGATCCGGGGAAACGGGTTCTGGTTTTATGGGTATTGGTCATACGTTCGAAGAAACAACCACTACAGCGTACGTACCATTAAATCCAGAACCAGTACATAAATTTTTTGATGATGAGAACAAAACTATTACTGAATTTCCTTTGCCTGAACCTATATCACCCATATATCAGGGTGATCCAAACTGGAACAATGCGTCTCCCCCGGAAGTATCGACGGAAAAAGTAGCAACATCGGTCACACCCGTGCGTGATACTACAGTGTTTGAACAAATAAGGGTAACGCAAACATCTGAAGTGCACGGACAAATACCTGCTGAAAGTGAAAATCAAGCACCGCACAAAACAGGCACTTATGTTTGCATTGCAATCATTGTAATATTATTAGTGGGACTCATTGGATTCGCAATAATCAAAGGACAGATGAGAAAACGAAGAGACAGAAGGCTTTTACGGCAGCAAAAAAGAGATGTGGAAAAGGCGTCAAAAGAAATGGTCGACATGAATAAATCTCTGTTGGGAAAGCCGGCCGGCTTAGAGGCTCCTGTCGACAAAAAAGTAAATGGCAAATACGAACTGGTCCCAACACACGAGACACCTCAAAAGAAAAGTGAAAATGGGGAACTCGGCAATGGTGTCAACCGCAATAACAATAATGGCTTAAGAACCGATAGTCCGAGAGACACGAATCAAAATAAGAGCAGTTCAAGAGATAATAATTTAGTAGATGATAAACCACAACAACATGAGACATCTTTTGATTCTGAACCTGCATCACCTGATTCAAGAAAGGACACCAATTCGTTATCCAGTGAAGATATTTTTGTACCCATTAACGATGATGATACCCCTAAACTAAACGGTACCGGTGACTCCGATACATCTCAGCCATTAATAAATGGGGACCAAAATACTGATTCTGATTTCTTGTCACCGTCTCGTGAATACGTTCCGGTGTACTCGCCCGACATGGGACGAGTGCGCATAAAGATGACGGAGACTCCTAAACCCAAAACACCGGTACTAGTCACCAGAAGTAGGTCGAATGCTGGAGACATCATCATAACTCCGTCAGACGCGCTCAAGTCGACCACTTGAAACCCGGCCTCAGTTGAAAGGACAATAATACTTCGTGTATATCAGTGTCAAACAGCAAACACTTCACTATTGGCGAAATTCTGTGATTATATTGTGCGTGTAGTTAGGTCAAATCTCGAGTGTAAAGGATTGAAATGGATTTATTCGATCGTGTGTAAGTCTAGAACCTTTGCTGCCAAAGTGTGTTTGTAGTCGACAGTGCCTTTATTTTAACTTTGTTAGTGGTATAATATATTTATAAAAATATATTGCGCAATAAGTAATAAAAATATTTTTATACGTGTAAAAAGTGTTGCCATGTTCATGATAGTTGTAAAAGTCTTGTTAGTAATACATGAAATTTATATCGTAGCTCCTCTTTGGTGAACGAGTAACGACCGATTCATGTTGTTGTACAAACATTGTGTTCTGTGTTTCTGCTCGGTACCTCTCGGTACGTTTATCCTACGTTATCTACGTGTATAGTATAATATAATGGGGTACAATTCTTGAATTGTTATATTTTCAATGGTTGTGTACTTACTTCTACCCTGAGAATATTTATCTAAACAATAATGTATAACAACGTAAGGTCCAACTGGCTATGTTTAGTTATCGTTTTCTCAATTTCTGTGGAGAGATTCATTCTTTCATGGTCTGGCTAAGCATAAGTTCCTTAGTAATTTTATTGAGTTTAGGTTCTAAGAATGTGATACCATTTATTTTAAGTAATCTGAACTATTTTCTATGTATGTATATAACTATTCAAATTCTATTAGTGTATATTTCGTAGATCTTTGTATTTGAATTATTTTATTTTGTAACTAAGACACTGCTTTTAAATTAATTACTTTGTATCTTTATGCTTTTACTGACCTAATTTAAATTATGATAATGAATAGTTAACTGTGAAACGTATCAATTTTTTTTTAAATGAAAATCATAATTATTGAGAATAAAGAACAAAACAGAACAATAAATAGTTCAGTAAGCAAATATAAATTTAATGTATTTTTATTTCGAAACTATTTTACGATATAAATGGTTGAATCAACTTTGTTGTTGTTGTTTTACTGACCCTGACCCTGTTCTACAGACAAAATAACTAGGCATATACAGTGCCCTCCAAAAGTTAGTTGACCCATTTTAGCTGAGATACCACATTATGATTTTAAATTCCTTTTTCAAATGTTTGAATTCTACACTACGATGTTTTTATTGACTAATATTCGTCTACCTATGACTTAAGTACTTATATTATTTTTTTAATCATAATGTGGCATCATAGCTAAAAAAATATCAACTAACTTTTGGAGGGCACTTTATATGCTTGACATTTATTTGGTTCAATAAGTATAAAAACTTCAAATTGAAAATTGAAATAAAGTTCGAAAGCAAAGCAAAAATTACAATAATTAATAGAACACCAGAGTCATTTATGACAGCAATGTCATAATGTGACTCCGATGTTCCAACGGAATTAAAAACAATAGACCAAATCATCAAGTTTATTACGTGTAAAAGTATTTGTACAAACCTACTTACAGATATAAAATCATTTATCAACCGGTTCAATCCCGGTTTCTACACTTTATTATAAAGGCACGTTATAATAAAGTACCGCAAAACGGGGCTACTTTGACTTCCAGGGTTACTTTGACAGCTTTTGGAGCTACTTTGACAGAGCGCCAAAATCGGTTTTCACGTGTGTGCTCAGCAAGTGTGCGTGACCTCGAGTAATATTGCGCGAGGCGCGGGGTGTGGGGAACGCGTCATAGCGTTGTGATCAAAGTAGCCCCGCCTGTTCAAAGTAGCCCCGTTTTACTGTAGCTAATAATAATATGCATTTAATATCGTCGGTTGGTGCCTCGTTCCGTTTAAAATGGTCTCAGGAGTCTCTGCGGCCTTCGGCCCCTCGTACACCTTCCAAAGGATCCCCATGGTCCCGAGATATTATGTTAACATAATTATAAAAAATACACTCAACGGCACGAAATCTTGGATGATTTGTTCAGTTAGGAAAATTAATTGTTGAGCGCACCGTACGTCTATTTGCCGTGTTATAGCCATTTCATACAACTGTCGATATTTGTGATATAAATATACGGACAATTTAAGTTGGTAGTCAATTTGCTTTATATTCCTGTTAGATCCTTTATTAACAAAAATAACAAAATTAAAACCTAACTTAACTAAAACTATACAAAAACTTAATATTTAATTTCCCTGACTTTATCTACCCACATTCAATAGCTTTGTAAAGAGACCAACATTACTTTACTATAGGTATAGTAGCGACATCTGTCCTGAAATAATGTATTCACTAAGTATCTAATGTGCTTGCTTGTCAAGAAACCTACCGGACGGATAAAACACGACTTAGTAAAATCTACCTAATAACGGTTTACATGATAGATGGGAATGATGGGATATAAATGTTATAAAAAAAAATAGAACCAAGCTGCTTTTGAGGTACCTAGTGACTTTGCAGTTACTTCGAATGACTGTCAATAGATGGCGTAGGCCTCAAGTTTTGAAATGTGTAAACCGCTGAATAAATATGTAGTAAAATACTAGATTACCTAAAGTAAATGCACTTTTTGTAATATTAATTGATTAAAGCTTCCATTAACAAAAAAATAAAATGCTATGGTAGAACACATTTATTTCTCTTAAGTATCAAATTCTTGCACTTTACTTAAAACTCTTATTCTATCTTAATTTATAATTATATTGGTACTATAATTAGGACGTATTGTTCAAAATTACTTCTACGTATATTTTATGAATGATAATCTCGTTCAGAAGTCGCTTTCCCTGATGTCATCATTAGAATACCTTCGATTTCGGGGCCGCAAGGGTCTTTCTAATTCCGCCTGAACTTCAACAGTCGTAGTGCCGTCATTCTGTGAGTCATATTCTGCATTGTACTCAGACATTCGCCGGCGTCGGGCACCGGGTGACTGTTCTAGCTCTGCTACTTCATGGCTGCCGTATCTGCTTATCTGCCTCCTTGGTCTACGTTGTTGCCGATCATTTGAAGCTTCAGATAGCTCAACATCTTCTAATTGAGGAACATCCCCGTTTCTCTCAGTTTCTTCTAGTAAATCTCCACTTGACTTAGTTTTCCTTCGACCCCGTTTTCTCTTAGTCTTGCCCGTACCAGTTTCATTAAGAGAATGACAGGATGCACTTACTTTGGGCATTGTAAGAGCTTCATCATAAGACGGTGGTGCAATCAGATCTCGAGGATCGGGCGTGTTGCATAAAGCTTCTTGTTCTGCACGCATTCTTAACTGCCTCAATCTATCTCTTGCCTCTTCTACTTGTCTTTCTCTTTCAACTTGAAGAGCAGCTAATCGACGGTTCATGGTCCTTCTTATACAATTCACTAACAGAAGGCATAAAGTTAATCCTACGATCATTACAGTTATGAACCATATTAAACCGTCTGGATTAGGTAGTTTTTCGGTGGGATTCCAAACAAAATAACAGGCTTCTAACCATGACTGTCCAATCAATATAATCGGGCTATTACAAACGAGGTTGTAAGATTCTTCCTTTTTACTAGGTTCTAGAGTAACAAATTCATAGAAATCGTACATGTTTTCGTCAGCACAATCACATCGCCACATGTTATCACTTAAATCAAGCCGTTCTAGATACGGATTTGATTCAAAATACGACCTCCTCCAGATTGTAGTAAATCTGTTACCAATAACACTCAAACCAATAAGTCGAGGGAGCATAAAAAAGGTATAATTATTCACGAAACTTATTCTGTTGTAATTGAGGTTTAAATATTTTAACGTGTTAGATGATATACCGTCGGGTATATGGGACAAAAGATTTCTGGATAAATCTAAGTCTACAAGACTCTGCAGTCCTTCCAAAGAATCTTGCCCAATACTGCTTATTTCACACGAACTCATATCAAGAACAGTCACTGAGTCAGATTTTAAATGACCAAGATTTGTGAGATAGTTTCGAGATAATCTCATTTGTGTTAACGAAGGCATTTCTAGTAGTGTATCTTCGGGTATAGTAGCTATTTCATTCCAGGATAAATCTAAATGTTTTATCAATGTCAGTCCTCGGAATGTATCACTTTTCAGCGATCCGATATTATTGTAGGATAAATCCAAATATTCCAACATAGTGTTATTGACAAACTCATTACTCCTCAGAAATCTGATCATATTGTGGTTAAGGATTGCTCTTCGGAGATTAGGAAAACCTTGCAGGTTTGGTTGTAACACGTTGCAGTATGATATGTCAATATATCTTAAAGAGTCTGAGAATAAATTGTATGCTGTTGCAGACAGTTCCAAGCGATAGTTGTGAGACATTTTCAAGTAAACCAAGGATGGTAAATACATTAATTCGTTATGATTTATCGTGCTAAGAGCACAGTTGCTGACGTCGAGACTCTTTAACGAAGAAGATATAATACTTTGTATTCTAATTAAAGGGTTTGAATTTAATTTAAGTGCTTTGATGTTAGTTAGACCACTTAAAGGTGACCTTCCGTGTATGGAATCTATTTCACAGTGCTCCACTATCAAAGTTTCAACAGAAGAACTAATGATTAGCTCTCGATTTGCCAAGTTTCCCATTGTTTTAAACTTATTGTAAGATAAGTCTAGTGTCTCCAGGCTTGTCGTTGGTTGGAACGCTTCGTTGGGGTTTATGCTCAGCCATGATTCAAAATAATTTCTGGATAAGTTGAGCTCTGCAAGGACCGTGAGGTTATTCAGCGCATCTTGAGGCAGTTCGTTCAGACGATTTCCACTTATGTCCAAGCTGACCAAATTGTAGAATTTATGCAAGTTTCTGGGAAATGTGGAAATTTCATTGTTCGAAAGATTCAGCTTCGTAACCTGTAAACAACCAAATAATTATGATTAGAAACGTTATATGGAAATAATGAAACATGTTTAGATCGCATAATGTGTAGCAATACGTGAATAAATAGTCTGTTTTACAGTGTTCGAATAGGCACTATTTACTATACAGGGTGAAATTGAATTCATGGGCATCCTTTTAGGGGGTCATTGTAATCATCATTATGAACAACTTGTACTATGGGACCAAACCTGAAACCGCGAAAAAAAATCAGCTCTTCCCTACATTTTGACGAGTTATGTGAACACAAATGCAAGGAACAGCTGATTTTTTTTCGCGATTTTAGGTTTAGTCCCATAGTAAAAGTAGTTCATAATGATGAGTACAATGACCCCTTAAACGAATGCCCATGAATTTAATTTCATCCTGTACCTATAACCGAAACCAAAGTGTGTTTAAATCTGGACCTCAGAAACAGAAGTTATGAATCGGATTTGCTAATTTTTTTCTATTTATTTATATTTATTATTATAAATTCAAAAGCAACTCTGTATATGTATAATATATAACCCACTAAACGGATTTCGATAAAATTTAGCAAGGAGATAGATGGCATACTGGGGAAAGACATAGGCCTTTGTCCCGGTAGCATGTTCCCGAGGGATAATTTCGGACAAACACGCAGATAAAGCCGCGGGCAGAAGCTTGTAATAAATAAATTAATATTAAATGTATTTTGAAAATTCATAAATAGGTACCTGACTGCTGAATCCATCAGGTAAATCAGTCAATCCTCTGCGTGAACAATCAATGTTTGTTTTGTCTGCACTGCATACACAGGTAAAGCAGAGGTCACCGAGTCCTTCATCGAAATCTGCTGCTCCGTTCGCTATACTGATCAGCATCAGAACACATAGTGTTATGGGTAATTGAACCATTACGTCTCGATCTCATTACGACCTGAAAATAACAAAATACTCATTTCATTTTTTATTATTATCAATCAATTCTGAGCGTTGAACTGTCTTGACGTTCTATTTCAGCAAGAAGGCAGGTAGACATTAGCAGCCCGGATTCACAAGATTAATGGAATTTTTATCATATTATTTTTGTGTTTGTGTGTGAAACAGACGAAGTGAATCAGATACTAATTTCAAACATTATTCATCAATAAATATATTTCTATATTGAGTCATCGTTTATTCATCATTAGTTAGTTAATCACTTCCAAATTACTCTGGGAAAACTATAACAGCGGCGTTTTGTGGTAAGTGCCTACTGTCAACAGTGAAAAAGCAATAGCTCTTTTCGTTCTAGTGAGAGTGAGGTACCACCAGATATTTCAGGACACTATGGTTACGAAAGACGCTGTCAAAAGCCCATATCTTGATACAGAAGGGATCTACCTGGACTAAAAAAGCGAGTAACTGTTGTGATAAAAGATCTTCTATTATGTCGCGGCCATATTGCATTTTGACGGCTTTAAAAAGCCTCGCAGCAGTCGACAGGATATTAAGAACACCAACATATACTATTATCGATTATTCAAAACCATCAACAAATCGATTAGTTACCAGTAGAATAATACCGGGTTCAATCTTTTTGATACTACTTTCGCAGGATTAGTATGATTCGTAGACAAGTAACTTAAAGTAAAACAATCTCTTAATTGAAGTATTTCTTCATATCATAAGGAAGGAAGGAAAACAAGTTCAAATTGAACACCTGCTCACTAAAATTTCTTGTCACGCACAAAGTTTCAAAACTGTTTACGATGGAGGACTAAAGGATAGAATTAAAAAACTATTTGTAGCACCATGAATAACCGCTGCATTTGTAGATACAGAGGTACCTACAACAATTTTATCTTTGTTATCAGCTATTGATAAAACAGTAGGGTACTTAAATTTGGGTCGACTTTGCGTATCTGTATCGAAAACGTGAAGTAAATCCAGGACAAATCGTACAAAATTGGGCTATTCATGGGATTTTGCAGATATTGCCTTTCAGAGCATTATCATTCTCCTGCGTTATTCCAATTTATTTGGGGTTGGCGCAACATTTATTTTTCTTCCATACTTCTCTATTAATTGTTATCTCGGTAGTCACCCCCTTTCTAACCATATCATCATTCACACAGTCCATCCATCTGCCTATGTTGATACTAATTAACTATGCTGGGCTAGACTTATTATTGATTAAACTCAGTGATTCATAGTCTTAAAACAGAACTTATGAGACAGAAAAGATTTCTAGAGAGAGCAAAATTACCACAATCTCGAGCAATTGGTGGAGATACTGAAAAAAATGAAGGTGTGATAAATAAGTTTTATTTACACCTGTTTACTGGCAGTTTCAAGTGGTTGTTGACCTCGTTAGCCAGGTGTTTAATTATTGGCGAGTTGAGTATCAACCTAAGTGTATTACTTTATCCTATGGTCGTCGGAGAAATGGCCACTATCTGATGTCACCGGTGTGATTGTGCTGAATTTTTTTATTTAGGTATCATTCCAGATAATCTTCCATTGCAGTTAGACATGGCGGACACTTAATTTTCACAATTTTAAAACATTACATACCTTTTGTCCTTACAATTGAATTCAACACACATTTATGTAACTCACATTATCTGTACTTTTCACTTATCTTCACTTTTAGTACCTACTGCAATAAACACCCTAAACGTCGTTTTTTTTGGAACAATTCTTTTATTTTCAGACGTGTTGTCCACACGGTGCGATTACATTGTGTGACTCAAATTCGTGACGTTATCACTGATGATAAGAATGGCGAAAGCGTATGTGCTAAGGGGCGCGGTAATCTGTACATACTTGGCCGACTCCTAGAGTTTTCTGTGACAATTATTATGTAAGAAAACATAATAGCCGATTAATTTATAATTAATGTTTAAACGTTGTAGGTATAAAACAAATCTAACAACGCGATGTTTTTTTAACCGACTACAAAAAAGGAGGTTCTGTATTCGACTCGTATGTATGTATGTATGTATGTCCGCGGTTTTCTCAAAAACTGACGAACCAATTTTGATATTTTTTTCACTAATGTGTTCTACATACTTTCAGGAAGGTTTTAGTATTTGATACATCAGGTAATTATTCTTATGTACGAAGTTATATGCATAAATGTACTGCATATCCGGCATTTCTATGCGAATTTTGATGATTCTTCAAGTTGGTGTCTTCAATTCTTCAATGCACTTCAATCAATGCAATTCAATATTAATTGAATTTTTGTGGGGTAGGTTACAACTAAAAAGTCAAAAATAAAAACTTTTTTACATACAAAAAAGACAACCGACTTCAAAAAAAACTACAAAGGGATAAATAACTTTAATTTCGGAATTCGGTGTTAAAAAACAAAAATGCGGAACTAACGACATCGACTTCTGAAATTAAAGTTATTTATCACTTTGTAGTTTTTTTTTTTTAATTCGGTTGTTTTTTAATAACTGAAAACAGACAAATAGTACGATAGCACTAGTTTATTATAGTTTAAAATACAGGCATTTTGTTACCGTACACAAGGGTGAAATAAAAAATAAAATTATAATGTATGCTTGAAACTTTACTTTCCTTACTTTTATCAGTTTGATCGAGAAACTTTTTGCCGCCGTTTTTTTATTATGTACAGCGCCATCTACCATCAAAGTTAAAAACTTTCTCTGTAACATTCTGACCACTCACCGCTCGGGGATGAATCTTTACGATATTATTCAAAGCTATTGATAGATGTCACTACTAGTTTACTAATTCAACTTTAGGGTTTCAAATAGTATGTAGAAAAAAGACAAATCTCATAATTGATGAGGATAGTAATAAAACAACATATCAATCAATTTAAACCTAGTATAAGAATATAATTATATTTACAAAAAACTTAAATTAAAACATAATCTTAAATAATACCCATTGGCAAGTCTTAGTTTTAGAGTTAATTCTTATAATAAATAAATTATTTACAATACCTGTCTTATTTAATACGGTGTAAGTACCTAGGACAGTCGTTACGGGCAATTATAAGCCCAAGTGTTACCCAACGCTATTAGGGTACCGTCAACCTGTAGTTGAGTTACTGGGATTCTCGTCCTTTAAAACCTGAATAAACTAACTTTTGTCAAAACCCGTATTTGATTGTCAATTGTTATAAATATAACAATTGCCAATCAGTGATGTGTCAGTGGGGACTACAATCCAATTGAAATATGGTCTGATTAAGTACAGTCGAAACGAAAAGACTAGTTAGATTATAAAAGTAAAAACCAATTAAGTTCTGGGACTGTACATGTTGTTTGGGTTTAATATGTGCTACAAAATCACTCTACTCAATCGATGTTCTTGTATGTATCTCAACAGGACGTCTCATAGATCTCCTATCTCCTATTCTTGGTCTGGTCTCTGTAAGATCACCAATGGATCTGGACCGTCGATAGTTTCTCGGTTCCTCCTCATCTACGAAATCTGGTAAAGAGTGGAAAGAGGAGTTCAAGCGAGGCATCAGCAGCGCTTCGTCGTAGCTCGGTGGAGGATCCAAGGGCACCCGCAATATAACAGATTCGACTCTAGGCTGGGTAGCCGTACCGTTGAGATTCTGAGTTGTGGTATCTGGAGGTGGCCTTGTCTGGTCAGACCTAGTTATAGACACCAGACCGCGGCACACGCACGACGTCACAATTATCCCTATAATGACACCCACCATCAGCGCAATCGTAGTGAAGGGAGGCGTGGTCGACTCCACTGGGTGCCACGTCCGGATGTACGCCTGCTGCCAGCTCAACTGCGTCACATTCGATGGTGAGTAGCATATCAAAGATTCTCTGTCAACGATCTTAGTTGGCTCCTTTGTCAGAAATTCATAAGTCAGCAGAAGATTGACGCTAAAACCCTCACAGCTCCACCGGTTTCCTTTCACGTAGACTTGTCTCAAAAACGGATTTGAAGCAAAGTGTGAAGTCGACCATACATCTTTGAACTCATTTCCTCTCAAATCCAGTACCGCTAGATGCGGTAACGACGAGAAGCTATTATCAGTCAACGAATTTATTGAATTGTAACTTAAATTTAGCTCTTGCAGCGTATACGAGGCAAAGTTTTCGGGGATCGCCTCAACCTGATTCATAGACAAGTCGAGCTCCCAGAGCGAACCCATTCCAACGAGAGAGTCGACGTTTATACTTGCGATTTGACAGCTGCTCAAGTGTAGACTCCGCAAAGAAGGGGATTGGAAACTGGGCACGTCGGAAAAGTAATTTCTGGATAAAATGAGACTGTCTAAGTTGCGTGCTTCAGAGAATACGTCGGGCGGCAAATTGTTAATTCTGTTCTCCGATAAATCGAGGAAACGTAAGTTGGGCATTGTAGTGAATGCTCTGTCATCTACTTCATTTATTTTATTCTTAGATAAATCCAGGTTTTTAATAGAATATTTCTGTCCATTAGTTGTCCAGGCGTCGAATAGGTTATTGGATAAATCAAGAGTTTGTAAATTGAACCAGTTTTGTAAATAGTTGGGAATGGAATGACTCAGTTGGTTTCCTGACAAGTCGAGCGTTTCCACTCGAGAAAAATTCTGTAGTTGTGTTGGAAACGTCCTGAAGTTGTTGTTCGATAACAGCAATACTTGAGCCTGAAATAAACAAAAATAGTATGTTGAATGTAGATATTTGTTTCAGATAACAATGAATATAAAGAAATATCAAGATTTTTATATCAATAAAAAAATATATTTCTTTATATTCATTGTATTGTATTGTATTTTTAAAATGTATTGTTTTAATTAATTGAATAATCAACATAAAATACTATGTATTTGTATATTCATGTATGAATGAAGAAAGCTGTTAAATAGAAATGTGATAACATAGATAAGGAGACACCTGATGCAGATCAAGCCTATTTAAAAAAAATGAGACCTTTCTATCGATTCGAACGTTCATCAAGTTTAATGAAATAATTTAAAACATACCTTCAGCACCATAAAGGCAAAACCTGTTATTTAAAATATTTTGGCTGAGTTTATAAAAATAATTAAAAGTTGGCTCCTTCAACCAATAATTTGACTGCGCAACTTATTTAATAGATATGATGAGTTCATTTTGAAACTTATTAAATACTGATCTCCAAAACTATATTGTCAAGGCACAATTCAAAATGCATAAATAATGAGCCTGAATCTCAAGAATGAAGTTTATTTTAATGTTCTCCTACTTACAGTATAGTCCAGCTCTTCAGGCAAGTCCTTCAGTCCTCGATTCGAACAGTCCAGGTGCAGTAGACCATTCATAACGTAAGTGCGACAAGGCGGCAAGGTGTCTTCTAGGTCTTCAGCCTGTCGCTTCACTACTCCTGCAGACACCAGGGCCGGCATCAGCCATACCAATAGCGCTTGTAGTATCACATCTGGAAAGAAACAGTTATTCGTCGATCATTAGGTAGTCCTACCAGGAAATAAGAAGAGGTGAAGGACCGACTGACTCGAGATAGTTAGGCGTCTTGGTGACACTAATTGGTATTGCGGTAGAGCTTTTATAGTACCTGGGCGCACCGAGGGATTATTAAAAAAAAAGTTAATTAATATAGGTTCTTTATTAAATAGACGTTATATATTTACATAATATAAGCTAACATATAAACTATAATAATATGTACATTTATATGAAAAAATAAACAAAATAATCATAGGGCACCAAGAATTCGTCCGCATCGCTGTCAACAGGAACAGTGCCCAAAAGGCTGGCAGTATTGCCACGTTGTATGGCAATACTAATTCTTTAGCCAAGAAATGGCCAGCCCTCTGGTCACGTGAAGAGTCGACTAACCGCTTGGCGATAAAAAGTTAATTAATTTGTCTGTAATGTCATTTGTTTTTTTTTTTAATATTTTTTGTGTATTATATTTTTTAACCGACTTCAAAAAGGAGGAGGTTCTCAATCCGGTTGAATATTTATTTATGTTTGTTACCTCAGTACTCCATTATATACAAGCCTTTCTTACGTTTTTTTTTTATGGTGTACACTAAAGTAATAAATAAATGACATTGCGACCACTATCCATCCATTTGGCAAGCTACGTACGAGTAATTATGGCAATATTTTCAGCCCATATTTTTTCTTTGTTACGATGACTTTGGAGGCATACGACATAGTTTGGCATAAGTATCATTTGATTTGCAGTATCTAAGCATCTTTTGGTGTTCTACCATTCATTATAAATAATAGCCCATAGCTATCGGCGTCTGTTGCAATACATAGGCCTCCATTTTAAAATTATTTGATCGAGCGACAAATTATCCCAATTGATATCTATAAGTTATAACAATGTTTTTATCTATCTGTGATGACGTGTTGTTACCTAAGTATAAGTATTATCTTTAGGTAACGGCTACGGGAGGTATTTTATGTTTAGATTAAAATGATAGCTAAGTATGAAATTATGAAGTGAACTTAACAATTATCACCGAGAATACAGCTTGTATAAGAAAAACCGAAACAAGGAACGAAGAGACTCAAGATGAGAGACCACGGAGAACAAAATTAATGGAAAAAACGGAAAGAGTGAGGTAGAGTAACATCGCAACGATAAAGAAGAAAAAGGAGGTCAAAGAATTATCTCCCATAAAGAGAGAGAGACTAGGAAGATTATGCTCTGACAGAAAGCGTAACTTATTGAAGAAGAAGAGTAAGTACTGTGACATCATTTGTACCAAGGAAGAGATACCCTTCTTGCTGCTCTTGACCGAGTTCTGAACTAAAGTAAATTACCCGTAACGCCTTAGTTTTAATACTGATAAGCCTACAAGCTGGTGATAATGATATTTGTCTTTCGAAATGTTTTATCTAAGAAGGATTGACGTGTAGGTACATCTAATGCTACACTTGAAAACTGAAGAATGACTGGAGTATCGAAAGACCTTTTTTCTATATCTTTTTGCTTAAAGTTAGAGCTAGATCTACCTAAAGCCAGGAAATGGTGTTCATCTTAGGTTTTGTAAGGTGAACTTCAAGACTATTGCTTACATTTGAACCTATGGACAATAAATAACAACTGATAGGCAGCTTATCAGTGTAAGTAATGGAGGGAAATGGTATTGAAGATATACTAACAGTATTTTCATTGAAGGAAATATAATAACCTGATCCAGTAGCATGGCAATACACGAGTAGGAATACGAAATACGTTATGGAATTCATGAATGAAAAGCCAATACAAAAGTAATAAATAAGCTTATCAGAAGCCTACCCAAATTCGTTTAATTGAATACGGAACAGAACGAGTATCAGCCCACGTAAAAAAGTACTATTGAACATAATATGTGCGTGGATACACTTTATATTGTCGTCAAGTAGTATCTTAAAACACGAATCCGCGTGTAAAGCAACAGATTATTTTAAACAAAACCTTCCTGTCCAATATAGCCTTTATTTTTAACACAGCAGAATCGAAATCTCTATGCAAAAAATATGCTTTAAATTCATATTTCATTGCAAAAAAACAGAATTAATTGACAGAGTTTTGTAAAAGCAGGTGTTGTCGTAATACTCACCGGATGCCATTGAATATGCGAACTTATACACAGTTTATTGACACATTTTCACATATTTAAACCACTCGATTTTATAACGAATATTATCGTTGAACATTCAGCATGTTGTATGTAGTCCACGGAAAAGTTATATTGTCCACGAAAAATATCACTCAACAACGTCCGTGCGTATTGCTTTTGTAATGATAAAGATAGTACAGTTAGCGATACTAGGTGGGTTTCAGAATTCGTAGGATTGTCCATTATGTACAGGTTGAGTCTTTTTTGGACAGTGCTTAAAGATCTCATAAGAGTACTTTGTGGTAACTCATCTCCATCTGTGGCTAAAACATGGGACTTAGGTATTTAAAGAAGGTGGTTTCAATTTTAGTTTTACTTAAAAATATTAATCTATCTAAGTACCAAAGGTCAAGTGATTATGAAAATATATGTAGTAGTAGTAGGTTGACACTTCCCGTGACCCAAGGGCTGGCTTTTACCTTGGCCAAAAGCTAAGCATTGCCATACAACGTGGCAATGCCGCCAGTCTCTTGCGTACATTACCAGTCGACAGCGATGCGGATGAATTTTTCGACGCTATATTTTAGTTTTTGTATAGTTTTAGTTAAGTTAGGTTTTAATTTTGTTATTTTTGTTAATTAAGTTTGTAGTAACTAGATATGCATTTCCATAATGAGCTATAATTATATTGGTTTTAGTGCCATTCAAACGTGAAAGTACCAAAATAGATCCTTTTTCAGATTGGTCGAAGAAACATAGAAGAAAATCTATATTTTTAATGTTAGTTGTATAATCAACAATGAGTATTGTGTTTAATCTGAAATATAGTACCTATGATCTAAACTAACGATGTTCATTACTATACCGTATCAATTTATTACTATATACGTGTAAATGTAGATACATTTTTATATTATGTCAAGTATAACCGGTGACATATTATAAAAATTTATCTACATTTTATTTGCAGAAATAAATATTCCTGCTCTGGGATTTTTCCTCTAAGTAACAATAATAATAACCAACCTGTACCTTTTACCGTTATCGCTGTTGTCTTATCACTGATTAGTTATCGACTTATCGCCAATGCAAAGAAATATTCACCTCGAAATATACAATGAATCACTAAATGTTCTTGCTTCTACATTTCTTATACAAGAAAATGTAAAGATAAAATGAAAATAATTAAATAGTTTTTGAACATCACATGTAAAAATAATATATTTTTTAGAAAATCTGCACTTTACAACGTAGGTCCCATGTAATTAAAGATAAGATAAAGTCAGATAGGTGTGTTGTTTACACCCACTTTGGCACAGTTCATGATAGTTGAATCAGATTCTTGATAGAGACCAATTTGTTTGAGGATTTTTCGGTATTGTTTTATCGTCGCTGGCTACACTTTAAGCCATGAAATGTTCAATTATTTATTTATTACTAGCTTTCGCCTGCCTGGTATGTCGATAAAAAGGAGCCTTCGTCCTTCCACAGGAGGCCATCATCTCCTTGCCAAATTTTCTCGAAATCCGTTCAGTGGTCTTGAACATACAGACAGACAGAGTTACTTTCGAATTTATAATATTATTATGGATTTATTACTGTTAAAAAACTTTTTTTTATTAATGTTCGGTTACCATACTGGTTCCCTCCCCTTTCCCTCCTCTTCCTTTATCTCTATAGGCGCCGTAGAAAAACTAAGTAAATAAAAACTCATGTTCCTGAAAGCAACATTGTTATTAGTCCTACAAACATATTATTATCTTAGGAGTAAGTCATACCAATGCAAGTGAGACTGACCTAGATTTCTTTTCATTAGAAAAATAAAATTATTGGGGTCAAAGTCTAACGCTGCAAATGCTTAATAGGTAACTTAGATGGCTGGAAAAACTTATCAAAACTTATTCCTACTCAAAATGTTTTATTTCACATAAACCCAAATGTAACGCAAAGGGCACTTATGAAACGTCAGAAGCTAGGTGCAAGGTTCCAATTGGTCGTTTCCGATGGAGAAAAGCCGGAAGGCAACTCTACGGTTACTCTTTTAAAAATAATTGGCTTTTACAATATTTTTAAATAACAGTGTTATAGGTATGATAGTGTAGGTAAGCCTGTCAATAAGTACCAAGTACCTACTTAATAAAATAGAAAATGGTCTACAAATGTACAGGTCTACGAGGTCTACTCTTGAAACCCTTTCGAAAATAAACAACGATCCTTACCAGCTAACAAGTATTAGACCCTTAACCAAGGAATTTAGATGTTAAATATCCCGAAACCGTAACAAAAATCCATGGTATGGTCATTTTAATCTCAATTTCATTTTTTCTTGTATCCAGATCAGATAGTCCTACAATAAATTTGTAAATACCTATTTTTAGTGGCGATACAAAGCAAAATTCCACGTTCTGCCACAAAATCCCTTTTTAGATAACCAATAAAACCGAACTTTATCTTGTTTGCGCACCATTTTAAACAATCATTTACCTTCAATACTCTAAAATCCTAAGTGCTAGGATTAATGAGAACAGGTGTCGACTGTCGGGTCTCGAAAAACGCGACACGTTCGACTCGTCACGCCTGTCTGAGCTCGTTTGCGCTCGTCCTGAGTCCTGACCTGTTTACCTCCCCCTCCCCCTAAGTTAGCTCTCAATGGGGAGGTCGAGATGTTCACTGATAAGCCCCATCGATTAGAATGAATGTTTGAAGCTGCACTGGCTTGAATTGAGAACTTGAGAAGTTGAGACTTGAGTGAGTGGTATAAGAGGTTTTGTTGTTTTCGTTTGATAGCATAGGTATCTTCAGATTGATATGTTACGTTTATATTTTTTATGTATTTTGCTTATTATTTTATATGCATTCTTTAAGAAATAAATGTAAAATTAATATTTGTTAGGTCCTAACAATGAGGCTGGCTGATTTCCTAAAAAATACAGCTCGCAAAAAAAAAACTTAAACTTTCTTCTTTTAATTAAAGGGCTGACCTGTTTGTTTCTTCAGCAATACCAGTCAGCCAACGATTGGTATTTTTGATGACCTAAATGTAAAATTATTATGTTTTAGGACCTAATAATGAGGTTGGTAGGTTTACTATAAAAATGACAGATATGTACCATTAAAATCGCAAAAAAAGCTTTACCATTTTTGACCTATTTGTTTTTAGCAATATAAGTCAAGTGGTATTTTTGAAGACCTAAACGTATTTATTTTTTTGAGAACCTAAAAATACTGAGGCTGGCTGACATCCTATAAAAATTACAGATCGAGACCATTAAAATAGAAGAAAAAAAAACACTTTTTTCCTTAAATTAAAGGGCTGACTATTTGTTTTTTTAGCAATACAAGCCAGCCATCGATTGGTATTTTTTAAGACATAAATATGCAAAATTATTTTAGGACGTATTTTTTAGGACCCAAAGGAATGTAAAGGCTTGGATTGTATGTGAAAAATGTGACATGGGTGACATAAATTGAATGTAGGACAAATCGAGACTGCTTTTCCTTGAACATAAACATCTTTTCCGAATTAGTAATTTATATTCGCCATTTGCAATCATGAGGAAATTTCTTCCTATGATGCTAATATAAAACATAATCAAAACTTTAAAGATACTTCGTAACGTTTCCGTTTCGGCGGCAAGTTCAATAAATAAGGATAAAGCCCATTAGAGACGGTCCAGCAAATCTTCGACCGCCGAACGCCACTTACTTAGACTTAAAGTGTTCCGGGGAGCTATTTTGTTAAAGATTTGGGATTGCTCCGTCCATTTTGAGATATATTTCGCTACAAGTAACCGACGTAATTTTGTCTGCCACCGGATTTGGAGTGGCCAGGGAAAGATTGGTGGCCTTTTTACTTCCCGGGACGAAATTCTGAAGTAGGTACTTCCCGGGATACATTGCACTCTTTTCTTAAATGCGCGTTTTATTAGTAGTTGCTTTCTACGTCTTGAATGCATAACTTGATTGCAATACATACGCTCTTATCCGTTTCGCTGAAATTGTGAAATGGTTTTTCTACGTAAGAACTAAGTAAGTAGGTAGGTACCGTAGAGATTATCACCTGCATGGTTTGTGGCATGCATCCTTTTTGGTAATTTTAAGATAATGTCACATTATAAGATAAACGCCAATGCGAAACGCCAGGAAACAGTAGGCATCAAGATTTAGCTGACAAGCCAAGTGAGAAGGATAAAGGTCTAAAAAAAATGTGAAGCGATTCCGTAACCTTTGTACCTATTTTTCTGTTCTGTTTTTTTTTTTCTTGTCTGTTTATTTATGTGTGTATACATATAAATGGTAAAATAAATGATTATATTATATTGTTTTATTTATGTACCTCTCCTACAGTACCTACTGCTAATGAAGCTGAAAATAACTATTATACCTATCAATCTTGTAGTCAGCACATTAACCCAACATTCAAAGCTTGAAAATAAAAAAAAGGAAACCCCAAATAAACAATAAAATATCATTCATATCAATTGGGGATCAAAACCTCGTATTACAAGGTTCTAAGAGCGAGGTATTGCTGACCCTTCGAGAGGGGATCAGGGAAATATAATAGGTTCGGTCCGTATTTATTTGTGCCCACTAAGGATTTGCCCATCGTCCGCTAAGCGGGTTGACCCGAAACGAGATGCCAATTTGCTTTATTGACTCCTTGATCTGGATGTTACGTGGTTTGTTGTAAGTTATTGTCTTTTTATCTGTTTGACAGAGTATTTCAATTTCAATAAATCTTCTAAAGATGCAATTAACGTGGCTCACAAGGCTGCCCAACTTAATTGGGACTGGGCAGGACATGTTTGCCGCATGACAAAGTGTGGGCCAAAATAGCACAGAACTGGCTACTGGTGCCCTGAGACAGTCAGGTCGCGGCAGACCACGTAGGAGATGGCAGGACGAGCAGGATAGGTTCCGTAAAAAGTTGAAGGAGGACGGGCAGACTCGCGAAGGATGGAAGGAGACCTTTGCCCAGGAGTAAGACAGCGTAGGCTAGTAAAAAAAAAGATGCAATTGTTTCCTTGTAAATGGAGCTACAATACAAACTGGAGCTGGAGCTTATTCAAGTGTGAACTGCAGCCTCAGTTTAAACTACTTTGAGGACTGAAATGGCTGAATGTATGCGGCATCTCAAAAAGGATCATGCAACGTCGTTATTGTGTTCAAAAGTTATAAAAACCCATTTTGGAAGGGGCCATAAAAAATAGGCAATACACTATCTGAAATCATGAGTATCTGGGGTAGGTATATATACATTCTTACTCTATAAACACTTTCTTTGCATGTTAGATTTGCCATTATTGACCAAAGTGCTTAAGCCATAATTCCTTGAGCAGTATTAGGTACAGGCAATTGCTACTTAAGGGTGAAACGCCACTGCGCCAAGGTCTGCAGCCCGTGAAATTAAAATTTTCTCACGTTTTTTTGCAATTTGCAGGTCAGTTTCAAGTTGTAGGTATGTTGAACAAAATATGATTCCCGACCGTGACTAATATGCATTTAAGTACAGAATTATAATAATCATTAAAATCATCACTACAACTCTTTAACCGGTCAAGCGGCGCGGTTCGCCGATCGGCGACGAAACAATAGAAAATCAATTGTGTCTCATTAGCGGAGCTTACCAGATTAAGTGCATATAACCTTCTTCATTGATTGATATTTCATGAAATAGTCTTTCAATAGGGTTATATGAATTTCGCGGGGTGCCCTAGCGGTTCCCCTTAAGCAATAATTCCTTGAGCTGCCTTAGGTACAGACAATTAGGTACAAATATACCTAAGACAAGTCCCCTTTCAGTATTCAAACAGATCTGACAAATAAGATATTAGGAATATATTTGAATATCTGCTGAATATTTGCCATATTAAAGGAGAACCCATTCGAAGTCGACTTTGTCTCGGTCTGAATCCGCTACTTCGCTCGTCCTCCGACTCAAATGTCAATCCTTTTATAGTAGGAAGGAGATATCTGTCGATGTTACTGTTTATCGGTTTTTCAGACATAGAAAATAATGATAGCGTTTTATTTGATTTTAAGAAAACACCTATTGCTGTTAGTAATTTAAGTATGAATACTATGTGTCCTTGATCGTGACCTTCACAAGACGCACCTACTCCTACTTTTCATTTTATCTTAAAGGGCCAGTCATGATGTTTGAGTGGACCATTAATACACATACTTATTTAGTATCTTCGTCATTAGATTGAGCTAATAAGCGTTCATAGCAGAATGTTAATCTTCTCTCCAATTTCGTGAGCGAATGCGCGAATAATAATAATTTGGTAAAAGTAGCTCATCACTGATAAACATTTTTAAAATAATATTAAAATATCGATATCAGTCACGTCACTAAACCGTTCACAACCGTTTTAAGTATTGATGGCAGCAGAATAAAACAGCATTGAGTCGATGTCGCATCCCTAAACCTGGCAGTCGGGAAACAGGCTTATTCGTCCGATGAGTGCTATCGCTCCTGGCCTTTTAGCCCCACCTCCCACGGGAGCTCAGCCTTTTACAGTGTGTTCCTGGCTTTATGCGATCGACTTTCAATATGAATTTCAGATGGGTTATAAGATTGTACGCTTTGTGCTTGTACCGCAAACGTATTTGAGATTGGTTTTCGAAGTTCGAATTTTTGATAGATCGTTCTATTTGTGTGCATTGTTTTAATGTTGGTAGTTCTGTGACGACTAATAATAGCCGCGCGGGTCGGTCGATCAGAAGACCATTCGTTCAAAATCTAGTCGCAATTTCATCTCAGCGACAATTAATGTCAAAAACGTGTCAAAAATGTTGAGAAATTACAGGTATTTTTGACAGACTGCGACGGATCAGACTATGAACATTCTTAAAATTACGAGAATTGCCTTTGGATGGGTGACCATCTTTAAATACCAAGACCCCTCCGTGCCTCGGAAAGCACGTTAAGCCGTTGGTCCCATCTGTCGTTCGTGGATTTTTGACAGTAATTACTGATCATCAGAAACCCGAAAGTCTTACTATTAGCTTTACCAATAAGTATCGTATTACCCAGTAACTCGGTTGTGGAGGTCAGATAGGCAGTCGCCCCATGTAAAATACATTCAGCAGCATCCGGTTAGACTGGAAGCCGACCCCAACATAGTTGGGAAAAAGCTAGCTAGATTAAAAGAGTTCTATGGCGTTCATTTTGTAAACACATGTAAAATCGTCATCATTAATTCCTGCCCTTATCCCTATTCATTTGTGGTCGGCGCAACATGTATTTTTCTTCCATACTTCTCTATTAGTCGCCATCTCGATAGTCACCCCCTTTGTAACCATATCCTCATTCATCCATCCATTCATCGTTTCTTTGGTCTTCCCCTACTCTTATAGCCATCGCGCATGTAAAATATGTCGTGTGAAATATGAGTATTGGAACAGCTTCTACACAGTCATGTCGTTACAACGTTTTCAATTTGTGTTCAGATGTAGGTAAACATGTTATTAATGTTCATGTTCAAACACTGTGTAGCCAATGCCCAGTCGTTGAAAGTTTCCCCACGTCATTTTTACCTTGCACAACATAGCATTACACACCGCTCCCCAATTTGTCCGTCGGGAAAGTCAAGAAAGAAGTCATAACGAAAATTAAATACGCTTTGATAAATTTTTGTTGGAAGCCACGTCTTACTTCAGAGCTCGTGTATAAGTTTTCATAAAGTTATAGTTTCTCAAAGCCCGTCTCGAAACTGTGGAACATTCCAGAAAATGGAGAAGCAAAGCGTCGCAGTGAAACGTAGACGCGGGCTGAGGCGGAATAAAGTTGACATTTTTGCAAAGCTACGTTAGAATTTCAACAAAATTAAATGTGGCACTACACGAAATGAAAATAGTGTGAGCGAGGCCCCCTTCCCCCTGACACGCCTCGCGCCTCGCCTCGGTTCGCGAGAATTCTCAGACGAGAGAAAGAGTTTATTCTGTAGTTAGCCCTGATTATGTAATGATTTACAAACTATGGGATACTGCACTGAACTGAAATTATGTAAAAGAGAGCGCTTTCAAATTACTTGGTTACAACATGTGCAACATACCTACTTACAATACTTTGTGCGTTAGGTACTACATAGAACCTTGAATGTCGTAGCAGTTCTCAGATAGATAGAATAAGTAATAAGTTTTTACTAAATGCATTATGAAAGTATTTAGTACTTATAACAATTTTTTTTGTCTCTGCCTGTTTGTTCCGCTATTATCTCGGAAACGGGAGGACTCATTTTGAAGGTACTTTTACTGGCGGATAGCTACTGTTTATAGAGTGTACTACGTGAGCTCGACAAATGGAATAAGGAGTAACTTAGGCTCAATTTTATTTTAGAAAAATAATTAGGGTTCCGCGCAAAACAATTAAAACTTAAAAAAAGAAAAAAAGTTTCTTCCTTTTCAATGGGGGAGTGGTACCTACATACCTTCAAAGTCGCGAGAACAGCTAATAATGTAATAGTATTGTAATATGACCTCACTAACCTCTGTGCCCTTTACCGACACACCACTTGTGGTACCTATTCCACTGGCAACGGTGTAAAACGACCATGTAATAACCAGCCCCAATCATCAATTTTATTTCCTGCACGAACATCATTTCCATCAGTCCTGGCCAAATATTTGGTCCAACACTGCGATGCAAATGCAAACGAGATGCAAGGGAACATTAGCGGAACGAATAACCTCTGTCGCGGCGACTATCGCGCTCCACATAAACTACCGCGCACATTACCGACGCTATACACACTGTAGCAACGAACAGACAACAAGAAAAACGTCATACAGTTGGAGAGAACTTACTAGATAATGCTTGCTGAAAGCCCTATAGGCTGCTCTACTGAACACAGTTCCTGAATGATTTCGCTCCAAACTCAAACTCAAAGCATTTATTTCAATTAAACCATGTACAGGCACTTTTGAATTGTCAAAATTAAATAGTCGGTCAGTTAGTCAGAAAGTTGAAGCTAGTTGCCCATTCCAAAGCGTAGATCTCTATGGAGAAGACCGGGCAAGAAACTCCATGGACACTCTTTTAAATCAAGATATTACAAAATCCTAGGTAGGTACATTATTCTTGTTGCTTCTATATGTGAGAACAATGAGAAAAAAACACAAATGAAGAAACAATTAAAAAATAAGAATAAAAATAAGCCTTGGCAATTAAGAGATGACCAGTCTCAACCGATGGCGCCCGTTCACGAACATGACGCGTAGATCAGCACTATCCAGCTCAACCATATTGCAGGGAACCGAATGATCCAACACACGCGCCACCATCAGTGAGACATTTAAGTAGCTCCATCTTACATAGTCTATTATCTAGGCACTAGGAACAGGCAATGCTGGAGTTACCCTAAATGAATAACAGAAACATGCAACCAAAGTGGTTGTCGAAAAGTCTTACTGAGAAATTAAATCAGGTTAAATCATCAGGTTCAGGCTTCAGGGTTTAATCATCAGGTTGTTGTGCTCCATGAATTAAATAGAAGTCTTTTTCTTAGCTTGTCGATGGCAATCTAAATGGACTCGGCCCAGAATTTGGCTACTTGTTTGGCGCGATCACCAGCGCCCACCAGTTCTTGTAACGTGTAGTTGACAGGACACCCAGGAAACGATATTAAATGTCCCATCGTTTGTGGAACAGCACCACATTTACACAATAAAGTAATAGAAGTGGCAACCAATGATTGTTAGGGCAGAGAGCCAGAGACGTATTCTTAACCGGAGACCGTAAAAGGCAAGCGAGTGGGATCAGGGTAGATAATGTAGTGGGAGCCGCATAGCATTTTCATCGCCATAAAAAGATGGAATAAATCTTGGTTCGATTTAGAAGGAAGAGAGTGGCCGAAGATTGAGCCTCAGTTAAAGTGGCCGGCAAAATACTGCTACAGGCTGATTATATTGAGTAGCGGGATTGTCCGAAAGGGTTACCGCTACCCCGGAACACAAAGGGTTAAGGAAGGAACACGGATGGGTTTTAGTCAGTAAGAGTCTGACACTCCCTTCCGCTCCACCCAGAGCGGGAGGGGTCATATGATATTGATGATTTCCCATCCAAAAAAAAAAAGGCTGATTATATTAGTGGAAACAGGCAATCGTTTTTAAAAGACTGTAGCTATTTAGTTTTATCACCACTGCATGCACTGCTCTCAAAACGGTGAAGGGAAACACCGTGAGGAACCCGGCATTTCTAACCCGCACTGGGCCCGCGTGGTGGATTAGGCCCACTCCCTCTCACAGAGAGGAGGCCTGTATCCCAGCAGTAGAAACGTTATAGGTTGATTATGCTAGTAGGTGTTGTTGCACACACAGCCCAGCCGTACGTCTTTCAATAGACCATCAAGAGTGCACTATCGTAAGGCTAATGTGCCCTGATCGTAGCTTACGAGTTTCATGGCTGTTTTACTGTTACGACTGCTACTTACAGACGCTACTTTTATTACAACAATTACATAGATATGTAAACAGATACATATATAGGTACATGTTTGCTGTATTTGTGCAAGATGTGTGAAATTGGATGAAGCAAAAGAAGTGTATAAGGAAATGTAGTACGTGGTTCTCTGCTTAAAGTCAAAGTCATAGCATTTATTTTAAATAGGCACATAAAAGGCACTTTTGAACGTCAAAAATTACCTTAAAATAGATTTGATTCTAGTCGCCCCTTCCAAATGGTAGTTTTCGTATGGAGAAGAATGGGCAAGAAACTCCACCGTTACTCTTTTAAAATGTTTTACAATATTTTGCATGGGTACATTAATTATATATTACTTACTTCCACGGCGCCGGCGCCAGAGGCTTGTGTAGCCTCTGTTAGCGATCCAAGAAATAAATAAATAAAAAATATGTATGTACATATGTGTGTCACAAACACATACATGCATGCATAAAATGACACAAAATTACTCACGATGGCATCATGAGTCATTTCGGTGCTTACAGCAACTGTCATCGATACAAGAATAACATACAGCATTCTTTATTACGAAATCAATCACAAAATCCACCCACGTATAGGCATTTTAATTACAACCGATTCATTCATAAAATCAAGACATCAAGATAACGAGTTCTGAATGTAGGCTTATGACGTCATTAGTCATTCAAGCTCCAACACTAAGTGAGTAAGGTATCTGCACCATTTATCGGCCCAGTTGAACTCCCAGCTAAATGTCGTCCGTAATTGGCGCCGGTCCATCTGCAGGCAATTAGGAAGGCGGCGCGTTTTAAAAGATCCATATTTATTCTCCAAGCCGTACCTACCGCTGTAAATGTTTTGCACTGCCTTGATTACATTGGTTACGCAATAAATTGGCGTATCTGCCTCGTTTTGGTGTTTTGGCTTGTGATGGCATTTGTAGCTGGCTATTCTATGGTAAAGTACAATAATAAAAAAAATCCAAGGAGCAGTTTCTGTACGTTTTTTTTTAAAAATAATAACCAGCTTATTGAAAGAAAACACTGCCTACTGACAACCCATGCGCAGGAGTCAGCTGAGCTTCACATTATTTGTACATTTTGCTATACTGAACTGTGATTTTTAATTTGCTAGATCAAAATGTAATAGATGTACTAAATAATGTCATGTTGAATAAAAGACGTGTATCGCAGCGGGCATTCTAGTCTAGCAAATTAAAAATCAGAGTTTAAATAAGTATATTTTTTATGCCAATAAAGAAATTATTATTATAAGATAAAATTATCAGACAGCATTTAGTTTCAGATATTATAGTGCTGAGATTTTCGGTGTTACTAATTGATCTACTCTCAAAGGCCTCTAAGTTCTATGGGCAAATTTCACCAAATATTTAAACCTAGAAGAGTTTTTCTATAGGTAGGTACCTACTAGAATTGTCAGACGTCAATTTTATTCCACGGATAAAAGATAACCGACTTTGGTAAAATCAACCGTAAGCATTTTTATAAGGAGTTTATACAACTTTCGTAGAAGAATGAGGCGGTTTGACCGACCTCAGCAAAGTATAGTTAAAGATATTTGCCACAAAATTATTGTACAAAATAAGCGCGGAAACATATTTTTCTTAATTTAATAATGAAAGTTGATGTGAAACGAGCAGAATGGTTGAGTCTATTGCAGTATCACATCAGTAAATCACGACTCCACGTAGCATACCTAATTCCCTACTTCTAAGTCAAAACAACTTTAATTGAACATCCCTCAAATATTACGCAACGTACCTAAAGTATACGGAACGTTATACTCGTAGTTTGCCTAGAACGTTAGCAAGTCTACCGGTCAAACCAAGGAGGCCTAATGCACAAGACGATGCCGCCATATTGAATTAATAAGCTCCCAACGTTCCAAATTCAAAAGCTTCCACGCCGCTTTCTGGATGATAATGACCTCTTGCATGCGGCCAGTAACTCAAGCAAACTTGTCTATGCCTTAGCAAACATATTCCTTCCTATTCGAAACTATTTTATCTACTGTATATCAGATGCACTAAGGTTGAAAATTCCATGTCAGTTGATGTTATTGACTGAAGATTCAGGGTTGTCGGTATTGGACGTTAGAGGCACAATGCACTAATTATATCAGTATCTTAGAAAGCCCCTAACCAGCCCCTTAACAGTTTTCCACGGTATCGAAGAGGCATTAGTGCATTTCCCAGTAATGCTTCTAAAGACGGTTGGCGCACGATGACCAAGGAG
This sequence comes from Amphipoea oculea, assembly GCA_945859645.1. Classification (NCBI taxonomy): domain Eukaryota; kingdom Metazoa; phylum Arthropoda; class Insecta; order Lepidoptera; family Noctuidae; genus Amphipoea; species Amphipoea oculea. The sequence goes on from OX243862.1 coordinate 18,363,740, forward strand.
ATTGGTGAGTTGCACCAAACTTTAACTGTAGGTTTAAATAAAATAATTCGTTTTATAGCAAGAAAGTACATTTTTCAGTGCTGAGAAATAGGACGATAATACTGTTTTGTACCCTTGTTACAAAAATATGATCACAAAACTCTGTTTTCATGACACGTTAAAAGACTTTATGTTTATCGTTAACTTCATCAATTGAATACCTAATACAGTTTGAAGAGAAAGATTTATAGAATCACAGTTAAATTATCAGAAATAATGTAAGTCAATTCCAGAGAGGTTAAAATTATATCATGGGATTGATCATACAGAACCTTCTCTATTTCTGTCTAAAATAATCAGTTGATATTTGCCTCTCTGCCACATCAATTCGTTAACCTGAACTTAACCAACCATCAAATTCATGGTGCAACCGACCGTCAGCTAATTTAGAACTATCGGCCAGCAAAGTGGCCGGTACGTCTTGTGTCCATAGACAAGTTGCGGCCCAACTATTCTGGGTCACCACTCTGACCGTAATGTCAGTATGTGTGATCTTTAGATCGTGTTCAAACGTCTTATTAGTAGGTATATTTAGTACCTACCAACCTAATTCTCTTCAACTCGAAAACTAATCAGTTGGTAATAAAGTTTCCTTTTCAGATTTTACACTGCTCATTTCTCAGCTAAGTATTCTCTTTGTTTTTAGTATTTATTTTCAGCCGAAATTAAAAATGGTAAACGTAGCAAAAATGGCCTATATTCTAAAATATCAGTTCCCTACATTTATATATCTACTAAGTATTTGGAATGATGGAACGGAAAATGATCCCTTGAGATTTTTTTGAAAGGACTTAAATTTGTTTATTGACACAGTTCCAGTTAGAGTTTTTATCATAAGTATAGAAAAAGGTCAATCAATCATCTGGATCTCCGAAGAAAAAAACCCTACCCTTACATCCCAAACGTTTGTGCAATGCCATCAAATCTCACTAAATCAATCGTCGAATTCAAAGATCACGCAACAAGCATACTTACATAGAAACTCAATCAAACTTATGAGAAACAAAACAACACCCAGAGACGTACAGAGGGTACACGAATTAAAGCGCTGGTATCCCTTAATTGCCAAATATCGTCTCGCAAAGGGGATCCATCTTCACTAAACCGTTAAAAGGATCCGTGCTAAGTGCAGGATCGGGGTTCGATTCCCCGTTTTGTAATTCGATTCGGTGCCAATTAGGAGTTTAGTTGTCGTCGGTCGAACTACGTCTTAAAGGTAAGACGAACTATTTCGTTGTATCGTCCATTTGAACCCCTTTGTAGGTTTAAAGGGTGTCTGGCCAGCCGAATGGAGCTCAATTATTTAATTAAGAGGTACGGTTTCTTTAATTACTTTAATTGAATGTATTGGCCATCTTGTGTTGGAGAACATTTTCTGGAAATGAAAACGGAGTTAATACTCCGTCCGTCGTTCCGTCGGTATCGTTGTTTCCGCATTTCCGTTTTTTGACAACGACTTTCGAAGTCAAAGTTTTATTATATTACTCTTCGTAGTGTTTTTTTTTTTTAAAGTCGGTTGTTTTTTTTTTTCAAAAACTATTTAAGCAAAGTTCATAAAATTTATATGGGACCACCCCTGAAGCATACCTTATCTATTAAAAATGAGAGAATTTTTAGATTAGAGGTACCCCAATAACAACTTTGACAGAAATGAGGGTGTACCGTGGTATACTGAACACATCTGCGTACCCCTTTAGAGGGTACAGGCGTGATGTTATGTTGTGTGATTGCTTAAACAATGCATACATATGCGACAGCAGCAATCGCGGTTGATTTGCTGGCATTTAGGTATTGAAGAGTTCCGTTGTCTGTCTCCGAAATTCATCATCAGATCTTTACGAAATTCAAATGGGACCATTACGGAATGCAATGCAATGCATTGTGGAATGCGAGAAGCACAAAACCGGTCGAAGTGGAGGTGCTTGTATGTCCAGCAGTGGACGTCTTTCGGCTAAAATGATGATGATTACGGAATGAACTTCTTTCGAACAAAAATCATTTTGCAAATCCGTCTATACAATGACGGAGTTATGCCCGAACATACATAAAAAAACATCCGAATTGAGAACCTCGTCCTTTTTAGAAGACGGTTAAAAAAAGAATAACAATTAAAAAAGAGGAAGACTAGGAGCGTTTCGACGTAATTAGTAAGTACCATACCTATGTTAGTTGTAACTGGCTTCTCTCACATATTCATAGTTAATAATTCCAGTCATTTCTTATTAAATTGAGCATAAAAAGCTTATTTCAGCAAAGAGGATTATTTCTGAGAAAATCCGTCGCTACGCTCTCAGTGAAGGCACTCTATCTATCTTACCTCGGCAGTCTCGGTCTGACTTTATGTTAGGATTCCAAGAAATTAAGATTTTCTCCGTTTAAGAAGCTGATTGCGAGGGCAGAAAGATATTTTCTTCAGCTTGTTGCTAGCTGTTTTAAACCACCCACGCTTTTGCCAAGAACTTCTTAAAAGGTGATGTTATTTTATTTATTTATAGTTAATTAAAACGGTACAACACCAATTACATTAATTAACATAGAGACAATTATAAAGTTGACAATTTAAATATAGTTTAATTTAAAACTAACATGACACAGTGGATTCCAGAACACCAGACATATACCCATAATTTTACTCCATTCATCCGCAAACATATCACATTCCGGGTTGGCAGTCAGAGCATTTAGCACCTTTACAGTAAGACAGACCGGGGATTCGGCTCTGGCTACAGTTTTAGATGGCAGTTGCGCAAGCAGATTGTGTCCGATGTAGTTGTCGGGCACAATGTTTTAATAATAAAGTCAAGGGGTGCTATTTTAATTGTAATTACGAAACCTTATTGAACGTATGTTGATTTCAGCAACACTGATTTTCAACTGAGATTTCTAAGTATGCTGAAAAGAACATAATGTTTGGTTTTACTGCCCTAACTTTTGTTTTGTAAGTACCTGGTAAATAGCCTAAATCTCGCTTGATGGACTAGACTAATAGATCTAGACTAGATTAATACAATCTTAAGTGTACTGGAGTTGTATATAGGGTGTTACGGAAAGGGTATATCAATACAAACGGGTTGAAGAGTGTATCTGGTCAAGAATCTCTGTACAAAATTTCAGCTCAAAAGCATTAACTTTGAAAATGCTTAATATTTTATTTATTTCGACATCACGGCGCTGCACTGGCGCGCGGTGGCGTGATGTGCGTGTACTAGGCGCACAGACACACTACAGATAATGGATAATGACCCTCGTAGTGCGGTGACACGTTTGTTATGATTTCAATTCAATAAACTATCGAAATAAAAAAATATTAAGCATTTTCAAAGTTACTGCTTTTGAGCTGAAATTTTGTACAGAGATTCTAGACCAGATACACTCTTCAACCCGTTTGTATTGATACACCCTTTCTGTAACACCCTGTATACAGGTTATTTTTCTAGCCATTATTTCTAAGATCTAAATTATCGGACATAGAAATAAACGCTTCAAATAACGCAGTCATGCGAAGTTTTTAAATATTGCTTAATACATAATACCTGGGCATATTGTACATCTTATAGCACTTTCTTCAGTAATCTTACCCGACGACAAATCTAACCCGTTGGGCGTAGCGAGGCGTGGCGAGAGCGGATATCGCCGTATCCGAATATATCCGCGCACAGCGCTATATCCGCGCATATCCAGCGGGGGCGGATCAGCCGGATCAGCAACAGGTGGGGGATGAGCCGCGGATGTATCCGCCCACTGAAGCCACGTGCTGCACTTTGCTGTTTTGTTTTGAATTTGTGTTTGTTATCGGAGTGAGGATTGTGTGGCAATAGAGTCTTTTCTTTGTGCTATTTGATGGAAGTATTCCAATGGTAAAAGATGCTACGTGGCTTCAATTGTTTTTTATCAGCCATAAATAGAGGAACAATTCTCGTAATTTTAAGAACGATTACAGTCTGATCTTAGTCTCAATCTGTTAAACATACCTCGAAAATCCCGATATTTTTGACACTGATTGTCACCGAGACAAGGTTGCGACTAGATTTTGAACGTTTTTAATTACTTACAGGAATCGGCCTTCTAGTAGTTTTAAAACAATAATAATATAATACACAGTTTACAATTATTATGACAGAACGGATATAATTTGGTATTAATAAAGTCGTCTCAAATAGGTATATTAAAAGTCATCATCATGATCATCTACATAGACGTTATTCAACTATGTTGGGGTCGGCTTCCAGTCGAACCGGATACAAGTAAGGTATTAAAAGTATGCCGTAAGAATTGGCAACAGTGCGACATTATACTGCGATCATCGACCCGCTTGCCAAATGTGGTGCTTATGCCAATATTCTGCCAAAGTGCTCGTTGTAGCGACTTATAATGGCGACCCTTGTCTAGTTAAACATCAGAAGGCCAATTCTCGTAATTTAAAACGTTCAAAATCTAGTCGCAGTCTCATCTCGATGACAAACAAACGTCAAAAACTTGTCAAAATGCAGGAATATTAGAGGTATTTTTGACAGATTGAGACTGAGATCAGACTGTGAACGTTCTTTAAAATTACGAGAATTGCCTCTCTGACTGTGACTCTAAATCTAATCGAATATTGTTATACTGTCGACAAGGTGTTTAATACTTAGGAATTATTTTTATAACGGCGAATTTAAAACAGTTTTTTGTTAAAATATCACTCAAAATTCTACTGAAATGTGAATTGAATATTAATACAAAGAGAGGAAATGGTTTTCAATGACTTTCAATAATCCAATTATGCACGCTGATGCGTAATACATTTTATTTCAGTTTCTGTTAAATATCATTGCGACTATCAAGCACGCAGCATTTTCGAGTTACTAAGTTTATTGTTCGTAAGGCCGAATTCGACCAAACTTTTATACATAACATAAGTCTTATACTGTGAATAAACTGACAGTTTTTGTTAAAATAAATATGTCTGACTTTGGTAAAATCTGCCCTTATTACCTATGACAACTCTTGATATAAAAAATTGACTTTCTGACAACTTAAACAGAGAAGGTAACTTCCAAAGTAATTATGATAATTTATTATGCACCTTATCAATATCAAGTTCTCCAATAAAGTGTTCCGATCGTCATCAAACAACTTTCAACTTTAAACAGCCCAATAAATAAAAAAGGATTTACTCTTCGAAACAATTAAAATAAATCTAGAAATATTTTAATATCACTAAGTTGTGAGCCGAAATAATCACAGCGAAATTTATCGTACCATTTTCGCACTTAATGCGTAAAATTGACGAAAGCAGTCGTTTCGAGTGCGAAAACTTTCGTTGAAAGTCATTATAGTCGAATCAATCAGGGCGTAATGGCACCCTCAATACGCTAGGGATGGGAAATGGTTGTTAGTATGACGCTCTACTTATTTATGGTAATCACTAGTGTTGTGAGGGCTCTCGGGCTCCGCGGTCAATTTATTTTTAGGATGGATGGTTATGGGTTTGGAATATTATTATGTTTGGTTTACCATCCCATTATGGCAGTAAAAAAAATGCAGTAGTTATAATGTGAATAACCGTACCTATCGTATTTTGGACCTAGCCCGAATCAGGTACGCAGAAATAATATGTAAGTATAGTTGTTTTTATATTCTGAAAATCTCTGCTGAGACTTCATAAAGTAGCGTTTAAAAAATCAATACCGATAAAGCACTTCATTTCTTAACCCTTAAATGATAACATCAAAATCATCATCCCACCCCATCCTCTCTCATCATTTCTTTCCATCCCAACGAAATTAATGCGAAAACACACACACGTATCCATATTTGTCGGCGTCTAAGTCCCAAATTAATAGTCTAAACTTGGGTGTATCCCGCACGCGCGCGCCCGTCTTACGCGCAACTTAGAGCCAATTAATTTATTGCGCCAACTTTACTTTCCATTCTTTAACTTAGCACTTATACATCTGCGGTGGCGGGTTAGCGAGTTGCCAGCTTATTGTGATTTATTCGCATTCTTGTCTAGCGAATATTAACAGACTACGTTTTATGGGGAAACGAAGTTGCGGGTAAATGTTTTAATTTTATGTCAGATTACAGTTTCAATTTAGCTAAGTATGTTTTTATAACGTCATACATATTTTTGTAATATTTTTTTTTAATGTCCTTTTATTATAATGTGGATATTTGAAACATTTATCTGTGTTGCTTTCAAACAGCAATTAACAAGCTAAATACCAAATACGCACCTTCTATAATCTACAAACCAATAAATCCCTAAATTCATAACCGCATTATTTAGTCCACCATCTCAACTATATCGTAATTAATTACCCTAAACCATTCCATAGATAAATATCTGGCAACCCTGGCGAGACGTCGCGCCTAGCCTCCTTCGATAACCGCGCGAAAGAGATTTATTTCGCGAACTTGTTATAACTTCATAATTTCCCCGAATTATCGGCACACAGTATGTGGTATACAGCCTTATCAGATGCGCCGGGTGTTGTTCTTTTGTAACTTTTGTTAATTATAATTTTACTAGCTTTTGTCTGCGGTTTTGTCTGCAAGGAGGTCGGAAAGCGAAAATTGAACGTTCATATTATCGCCACGGTAACGTACAACAGGGATAAAGCAAACGGCCTAATCCAGGTCATGGTCTACCCGTGTGCCAATCCAAATCCGCTTAGCCGTTAAGGCCTATGGTGCTATTCTGTAAAATTCTCACCGTGAAAAGGAAGGTGAAGTGAGCTGTCATTCCACCTGCAGGTCTATTCTGAAAAATCTCACCATGAAAACTGAGGTGAAGTTAGCTTGAAGTGGACTGTCATGAAAACTCTGTAGCTGTTATGCCACCTACTGCAAGGGATTGTTACTAATAGACAGCACACTTCACCTAAGTAACCACCTTTTTATTTTGTTAATTTTGTGTTTCACGAACTGTGTCCAAATAAACTGTTTTTCTTTCTTTCTTTTTTCTTTCTTTCTTTCTTCTTCTTTCTAAGTTTTCCCGGTGAATTTTTTACAGAATAGATCGGCAGGTTTCTTCACGATGTTTTCTTTCATCGATGTGAGTAATGTCCAAGATAAACTCAGAAAGTAGATATGAATGAAAAAAGTAAAATAATTCATCTAATTTTAACAACTACAACTCACAGCTACAACTCACATAAACTACGAACACAACACAATAAATCGCCTACAAGACGTAAGTGCCTAAATTCTACACAATATTGAGCCTACTAACAACGTTAACAAAATCTAAGTGTATTCCGTAGCCGTACAGCAATTCTAATTAGCCCCTCCTTATTTATGATTCATAAGCCGAAGTACAATAAATTCTGGTGAATCTTTCCGTCCCACATGTGTTAGTAAGCCGAGGCCTTAGCGAATGTTGAATGTAGGTTCTCGCCTAATAAGAGGCGGGATGTAAGGAATCGCACTGATTACTATATTATTTATTACGCTACGTGCCGCCCGTGTAAACGCTTCCTAATACTCCTATCTACGCTCGCGTCTTGGAACTTTTTCATACCAAACGTTACCTCACTTTTCTTACAAACCAGTACAGAGAGGCGTCTTTTGTTTACTGTGAAAAGGTTGCAAGACCGTGGGAGGTATAACGCCATCTATCAAATGGGGTAACGATTAAGTGAGTTGCAGCGAGCGGCACCTATGAGATTTTTAATTATTGCCTGTATTAAATCGTGATTAATGTGAACCATGCTTTATTGCACGGTTTTAAGATGTTTATGGCTCTATTACTTATGAACGAAGTTGTTTACAAGATTTCTTCGCAGTTTCTAGGCGGAGTTAAGGATATTTTGTGGGTTTTGTTAATGATTTACAATCTTCTAAGGCTGCAAACAGTTCGAATTTCGAACTGATTAGATGACGAAAGAGTTTAAGTAACGTAAAGAAGAGAATATTTTACATTATTTTATTGCTATGCTTGTCCAGTCGTAGATCGTAATAAATGCTCAATCAAATCACAAAAAAGGTTGATGCTCATTCCGTTGACATTGCATGACCCTGCAGTGCTATTCAGTAAAAATCTCACAGTTTGAAGCGAGCTGTCAATCCCTAGCATAGTAAAATGACAGCTCACTTCACTTAAGTTTTCAAGGTGCGATTTTACAGAATAGACCGCCTTTTGTATTTTATGTAAACTTACCTATGTAATGAAATAAGTGAAATACAGCAGATTAACTGATCAGAGATTTCAATAACCCCTAAAAAGTCACCACTTCAAAACCCAAACACATTTTCTTGACTTCATTATGTTGATCACCTCTTACGCTCAATTTTCCCCTCCACCACACAAGATACCGGCAAAATGATTATACGGTATAACCCAGGTAATATAAATTTATCAAACGCATGTTGACAAAGCACCGTTGAATAATGACTATCATATTTCTCCGTATCTCCTCTTATGATTGCCGAAGGGGATAAAGAATAGGACATTTTGCTTTATATGCTGAGCTGAGCGAGCGAAGCGCTTTATTCCATATAGCGATAATTTTAATGAATATTTATAACTTTATTACGCTTGCATTTGGTTTTAGTTTGATAGAAACTGTGTTGCGGAGTGTGATGAGAAGATGGATAATGGTTATGAAATAAACTTCCCGACACTTAAAATGAGTCATTCTGCAATTTTTTGTACAAAGGTCTGAGACTTTTAGAAGTTCCTGAATTCAGATTTGGAAAATTAATGACACTAAAATGATGGCCTGTATGTTGACTTCAAAACTGTATGAGTAAAACTCTTTTTTGACTCATAATTATTATTTCATACTCATAACCATAGAGAAAGTAATGTTCATTATATGTAAGAAGAGACGGGAGTCCCATACAAAAAGGTGAAAAACGTCGCTGGTATGAAACTTGTACTAAAACTGAATACTTACCAACATAGCAAAAATGACACAAACTATGCACAAACTGCAGATGTTAAAGCGAGACAGCGATAGCCTCCATTATGTTTAGTACACGTTTCATAGTTTCTTTTTTTATTAGACAGTTGCGTCAGACTGACATAACGACATCGCGGCAGGTCCAAACTGAGATGGCAGGATCAGCTGGACTACTTTAATAAACATTGGTCCATGGCAGCTCTGGAAAGAGGTAGAAAGAGAGTAGGGAAGTCTTTTTTTAATAATTAAAAAAAAAGTTATAAAATTCCTCTACTCCATGCAAACTTTACTCTCTCAATCACGACGCGCGTCATATATCATCTCAACCTAAACGTAATCTACGGCGCACTGAATGATTATTTATAAGGTAATTACAAAAAACACTCGCACGATATCTCAGTAACTGCTAATGTTATTTATGTGCGGATAAACGACTATGAAGAGTTTTTGCATATCGCCCCTCGTTCGGTTAAATTGAATGATAGCGAGTTTCGCGGTATTTTTAGAACAAGATGGAGACTGGAGAGTGAAGGCGGGTTGACACGTGCAGTGTAAAGTGGTTGAAAGGGACTGTTAGCAGTGGCGTGCATTGCATATAGGCATATAAGCAGTGCCTACCTCGATATATCAACATAAGCCTGTCAATTACATTTTAGTGTTTGTGCCCCACAATTAAGAAACCTACTAAATTATCATACCTAACAAAAAACAAAATCTTTCATACAAACACGCGCGGCAGTAGGCAGTCGCCAGACGGCCTACTCGGCTCCCGTACTATTCGCACATTGTCATTGGTCTTTACTCGTTCAAGTTAATACGACAAAATTAAAAATACGTACGTCTCACGCGTAATACCATGACGTTCGACATTCGCAATTTATCATCCTTAAGGGACTAATCACACTTATTCAGCTCTGTTCAGCTTTTGTCCATAGAAAACAACGATTTTGTATGGAGTCCGTTCAGCTTTCCGCGGCTGAACGGATTCGTACGCATCTCATACAAAATCGTTGTTTTCTATGGACAAAAGCTGAACAGAGCTGAATAAGTGTGATTAGTCCCTTAGTAGGCATGCCTACTCAAATAACCACACTTTTGACCTCACTTTTTTTTCTGATTAGTGGCCGCGTTTGTCTAGACTAGACCCGGCCTAGTGCCTACCTATTCTGAAAACCAATGCACGCCACTGACTGTTAGCTGTGCTGTTAGGCCCTTTGTACAGACACGTTTTTCTTGCCGTGGAAAACTACGGTTTATTTTCGGTGTGTAGGCACGGTCGTCAGTGACGTATGGATTACTATGGAAGCTTGTTGACGGACATGTTTTTCTACGGTGTGGTTTATACATCGTACCGTAAAGAAACCGTGCCGTGTACAATGTTGTGTATAATTTTTTATTCATGATAGTACTATAATTATATGATAGCCTCGTCCGAAGAGATTAGCTACCCACCCTCCCCTTTACCTTTCAGTAGACCCCTTGTAGTAAAATATCTGTTAAGTGTCGTTACAGCTCTGAACTTAATGAAGCATTGACGGCAAACTGACAGCGAGAATAAGGCATCCGTCTTAAGAAAAAAAAAAACCTTAAGGAGTTTTAAACTAAAGTGCATAAAGAGGCGACATTATATGTGCTACTATAGATAAGTGGTAAGTTATAGATGTATTCGTAAATAATTTTTATGACAATCTTGAAGCAGTGTGGCAAAAATGACGAACTTTCACAAAATTTTCATCTCCATTTAACCCCTTACCTTCGTTAAATAAGGAACTCTTGTGCTAAATTTCATGCTTCTAGAGTCAGCGGCTTAGGCTGTGCGATCGCACTAAGTTCTTCTGAAAAAGGATGCCAATAACTATGAATCCATACTAATACTATAAAAGCGAAACTGTCTGTCTGAGTGTCTGTCTGTCTGTTACCTCTTCACGCTTAAACCGTTGAACCGATTTAGATGAAATTTGGTATAGAGATAGTTTGAGTCCCGGGAAAGGATATTAAATAGTTTTTATCCCGATATTCCCACGGGATCGACACTTATGCGGGTGAAACCGCGGGGCGCTGCAAGTAGTGATTACTTTAAAAAGCAATACTAATGTTAATTAATAAAATATTAAAAGGGAGTTCTTTTTTTAAATTATTTACTTTCGTCACACGCAGCAGGGAATCTAACAAAAAAACCTTAATTAAAGGAGTGTCACTATTCTAGGAAATTGTCTTTTCGAAAATTGATTCCCATTTACAAAATCAAATGCCTACTTATAATTATTAATAAAAATCTTATAAAACCATTAGCAAAAGCCTCAAACAAGAGATCTTTTAAAACTAACCCATAGTGTCCATTACATTACACAGAAATAAGGCTTATAATAGGAAAACGACAGAATTTTCATCAATATTTTAACCCATGACACCTAAGGCGTCGTCCTGAAACTTTATTATCGGTTTTCGCTAACCGATGTATCCGAACTTATTTTGCATGTTAGCCGAGATAGGGTGCAACGTGAAAGAAACTTATGAATTATGTGACACCCCACAAACACACACATGTGAGGCAGGTTCTGTGGCGACTGTGATTATCTTGGGAAGAAGTCATTATTGGAAACCATGATGTAATTACGTAGCACACTATTAGTAACGACGGTTTTCATTTTGACAATTCAACCATATTATCTGTGTTGTTGAGCAAACAAATTTTTCGATCATATGAAGCAATGGATTAGCAATATCTTTCAAAATGATTCCGTTTGAGATTGATAGTGTGTTACGGAATTAGGTTATTATTATGTTGATTATAGGTAGGGTATCGTCAATGTCCTTGGTGATTTTCCACGAGCTAGTTTTCATTCCAGCTCATAAACGGTAAAGCTACGGGTTCCTAAGACTGCGGTGGTAGGCACAAGGCATCGGTGGCAGCCACCGGAGTCTAGCTTAACTCTATTGTCAAATATGTGAAATGATTTGATTGGCTGTTTTTCACAGTAGATTTATCTAATAGTTAGAGATTTAATCAAGATTTCAGAAACAAAACTCGTATTTCAGCGCTGGATAGACAGCAGGGCCGTGCGCGTCTTGCGCTGCTACCCCTTGAACAACCTTGGCCGACATATTCGATCAATTTATTACACGTATTGTGTTCTAATATAGTACCAAACTTCTATACGTTGTACAAAGAGTTATGATAAATCACTGATTGTACAAATTGTCAAATAAATATTGATTGCCCTTATACATAAATTTTATGGTGTTAAGGAAAAGTAGTAAAGGCATTACTCACAAAAAGGTGCAGTGTTTTCCGGAAAATCTTTCTAAAACTACCATAAAATGTAATGCTTAACTCAATACATGCAATAACTCGCGTTATCATAATAGCAGTTTGACATTAAACGTCTCTCAGGGAACTGTATCCAGTCTTAAAGAAAATCATATTCATAGAGACTATAAATTCTCAGCCAACTCGCGCACCTCTTTAACCATATCTGTATTATTTTAATATACGTAAACCGAGTAATACGTCTGTCTCTCTCACGCTTGAGAGTATGAGGGTTGGTGTCGTCTCTCTCTGTTTTTGGAGGATATCTTAATAAGATTCATGAAAGGACGCCATATTTTATATCCGACTCTGTCCTCTATCTTCTTATATTATCCGGGCAGAAGAGAGCTCGTGAAATATGTGCCTGCTTGGGAATTTCCAATCTTTCAATAACACCTTTGTGAGAAAGTTCGAGTGTTTCGGAAGTTGTGAGATAAAGGCTTTGTGCAGCTCAAGTTGACGTTTTAATTACGTGTTGCCTTTAGTTGTTAGGGCGGTAGTTGCAGTTCTTCAGGAATGTTGAATGTTGATGACTGTTTCAGTTTTGTTAAAGCAATAATAATATGTAGTCTTTTCTCATCAAAATTAATGATGCTGTTATACACTGTGTTATTGAATTAACGCAAAACTTCTTAAGGGTTCATTGTACTCATCATTATGAACAACTTTTACTATGGGAACAAACCTGAAATCGCGAAAAAAAAAACAGCTGCTCCCTAAAATGTTTGCATAACTCGTCAAAATGTAGGGAACAGCTGATTTGTTTTAGCGATTTCAGGTTTGTTCCCATAGTAAAAGTTGTTCATAATGATGAGTACAATGACCCCATAAGAAGTTTTGCGTTAATTAAATAACATCCTGTATAAAGGAAGCACATAGCTGTCATTCCACATGATACTCGAGATTGACACTATTGACAGCATTGACAGCTTACTTCAAACACACTTCACTCACAGATTATAACTTGTTAGTTCAGCTGGTTGCTTCCTTATTGCTTGTCATTAATTGCAAGCTTTCTTTACGAATTAAAGCCATGTGAACTGTGATACGGAAAATTATGAAAAAAAAAAATAGACATACCTACAAAAAAGTTCGTAAAGGCCAGACTAGATTTTTAGAAAAAAAAAAAGCAGTAATTTTCATGGCTTCCTAAATCATTTAAAAAGTTTCCCTAATTTTTTTTTCTAAAAGGACTGAAATAAAATCCAACACGTAAGCAATATACAAGTAGTTTATGTAGCTTAAAAGTTTTCGCTAAGGGAAGGCATGCGGGGTTACACCGGGATATTAAATAAAGTTATACCCATAAATATTTCTTCAGTTAACTCAGTAACAAGGTAAAAAGCTGCTGCATCATTATACAGCGGATGGATTTATTAAAAAGAGGTAGAACGGCTCACATTTATCATTTTGACACTGGCCGTACTGTTTGTTTTATAGAAAAAGAAAAACAAATCCTAGGTCTTATTTTGAAAAAAGAATGGTTAGTTCTCGACGCCTTTTGCTTTAGTTCCTTTTGATATTTCTAATCGATTTGAAACGACCATATCTCGGGTTTAAAAAGGCCTTGATTTTGGGTCAAGGGTTGTGAACAACAGATCCTACACGTTTAACTAAGTACCTATTTGTATTCAACCCTCTGGCAGGCGAGCATAATGTAGGTCTGTGAGTCATAAAGGGAAAAAAATGATGTATAAAGTAGATACACATAGAATAATTATTTTTTCATTAAAATCTACGATCAACATTATAAAGCTTACTTAATTTCATTATCTTTTCGTATTTTCCTTCCTGTTAAGTTAAAGTAAATTGAAAGAGATGCTAATCAGCTGTTATGAGGAGAAAAAAATACAGCTAATATTATGTAAAATGTCTAAAATTACATAAACAACATTCTGGAGTAAATTAGAAAAAAAAACCTATATTTTTATAACCATAACTCGAAACACTAGACGAGGCATGCAAACTTTTTTCATAGACACAAACGTAAGCTTATTTCTGGGGGGCGGCAATATAATACCTTTGCTCGTAAATCTTAACTTTAAGTGAAGCCGGGAGGGGGGATTAAAGATCAGTAATCTTAGGTACAGATGAGTTATGGCCGCACCGCGATCCTCTTTATTGTGACTTTAAGAAACTAAGAGGAGATTTTGTTAAACGTTCGAAATTAATTTAGATAATGATTAATGGGATCTTCGGCCTCCCTTAAGGAATGTATTTGCATAATTGAACGGTGCGTGGTTATGTTAGTTTTGCGGTCTCTGGTGGTCGATGTTCTGTTGTTATTTGTTTGTTTTATTCGCGGTTTTAGTTATTGGTGACGCGATAGTTTGTGACGAGCAAATCATTATGGGATTAAGATTTTGAGTGATTGTGACTCAAAGTTGAAAACGGACAGTATGTTGCCAAGTTAGTGTCGCTTTATGCATTAGAAATATGTAATGTGTGTGTATGTAATATGTATGTGTGTGTGTTTGTATGAATAGATATATGTATTTTTTTCTATCCGTTACAGATAGAAAAAAAAATATAAAGAAAGAAAAGTTAAGTTTATTTGGACGCAGTTCCTGAAACACAAAATACAATTAATTACAAAATAAAAAGAACAACCTTATACTTCCTACCTATGTTTTTGGAACTAATTTCTTCCGTCGACATTTTTTGAAGTGAATACTTCTTTAGCGGCGTTGAACACTTTTTGTACTGGGTAAAAAATGTTAAACTCGCGTCAGGGCATCGCGTCAGGACACGTGACCGTCAGGAAAGATTCCCCCCCCCCATCTCTTTCTACGGCGGCGCCAACCGAAGTGAACCAAGTGAGACACGATAATGGATGGATGGATGGATGGTGATGGCGATGGTGATGGTGATGGCGATGGCGATGGTGATGGCGATGGTGATGGCGATGGCGATGGTGATGTGATGTGATGTGATGGTGATGGTGGACGCGGACGCGGACGCGGACGTGGATGGACAGCTGATGGCTCGACCGTCTGTGTAGTAGCCACACTGCTGTGTATTCGTAAAATTCGTGTAGGTATATAAAGTGTTTCAAAAAATGGAAATTGAACAAAGTGCATCGATTAATGAAAAAAGTGACGCAGAAATAGTGAAAAAAACTTAGTTATATTAATTCAATTAATAATTGATTTATTTCAACGTTAATATTCAAGTTTTCACTTCTGCCGGCACTCCCGGAGTGCAACCCGTCTTTTTTTTTATTGAAGATAAGCTTATTGAATAACACAATACCAGCACACAAGTAACCTAGACGACGTGAATGATGAATTTCATTAGAAAGTAAGAATTTCAGATTAAATAATTAAGTAGGTACGGTCAGCATCAAAAGTTAATTAACACTTCAGTTTTTTTAATCTTAGTTATTGAGCAAAATATTTGTTCAAATTGCAGCAGAAGAAATTTTTTTAGAATATATACTCTTGTCTATTATGTGAAAAGCTAAAAATCAGTTTATTGAAAAAAGCTGTTGTCAATTTAATAACATGTAAAAATGATAGTGTTAATCGACTTTTGATGCCGACTGTACCTGCCAATGATTTACATTTTCACACCAATTTCTTAATCTAAATCACCCGAGCAACGACATTACTCGCCATCCCTTTATCAGCCAATCAGCGTAAAGACAAACGGGCTTATTCATAAATCTCGATGGCGCGGGCGCATTATTCGCGGAAGGTGAAACAACAAACATTACAGACATAAATCTGCAACGTATCGCGGTTGCGTGTTATAACTGTGGAATACGGACGGGAAGGTTAGTCAACGGTTGTGCTGATTTGTAAGAGACCGGGGGACCTTTACATTTTGATGGATTTTAGTTTATAAACTAAGAGATTCTGGCTTAAACGAAAACCGGTTTTCTGCCTAAGTGTGCATACATTAGTACGGTACTCAAATACACGAGCGGCATGTTGTCGACGGCAGCCGTCGACACTCGTCGACGGCTGTAGTTGCCTCGGTCGTTGATGGGTGTCGCTCGTGTAGTCGTGTGTATGGTCACTAAGCTGTAAGTTAAGTAAAACTAAAGAATCTCGGAAAATGTCAACTTATGAAATCTCTTGATTAAGTATGGAACCCCATTTTTGGAAAGATTTTTTATGATCTACTGCCTCGTTATTTCGTGAATACACTTTAAAAGGCTTCAGTTGTTATTAGTAGTGTTACAATGAAGTTTGGGCCTCGCTTCGCGGACTTATATTGTAACATGTAAAGGCTTGTTTTTAAAATACACGAAAATATTGCAAAAAACGTATAAATTCGGGTTTGTTTGTGCTTATATTTATATATAATTCAGTATATTATATTTATGGTTTTAATAGGTTTTTGCGTATCTTTATATTTAAAATATTTATTCCTCAATTTTCATCAATGCACCTAACACAGTGTATCTGCCTCACCCAAAGGTTGACTGGTAGAAAATGCCTATGGCATTAAGTCCGCCTGTGTACATTTATGTGCTTAAAAGTATTCAATAAAAAAAAAAAGTCACAGCCAAAATTCTTACATAGCCAACAAAACAGCTATACAAAATAAACATCCGCGTGTCCCTCGCGTTATCTGGGACCGTCGCGCCATAAGACAATAGTAACGTAATAATAAAAATGTTGAATAGCCCCCGTAATGATATTGTTACTGGCCGTAATGCATTGTGCGATAACGGATAAACTGTACCCAGTAGACGAATATACTGGGTACTGTGAGTTATGACGGAGTTAGGATTTTATCTAGGAAAAATGGTTCTTAGGACTTTTATATGCATGGTAGTTTATGGTAAGGATGGTTCAGCAACAACCTATAAGCCTTTTAGTCTGTGCTAAATGAATGTATTTCTTTCATTCTTTGAAAGAAAAAAGAAAGAAAGAAAATACATTTATTTAGCACAGACTAAAAGACACGCAATGCATCAGATACATACATAAGTAAAACCAAATAAAACCTTTAAAGTCCGATGTAAGAAGTTAATAGAAAAGTGTACCTCACGGCTGCTCTAAAAAGACCCAGTTCAGCAAAAATGCTAGACAACTAGTTCCTGATGTTGGTTTTCAACTGGACCTGATCAATATTCTTTCAACACTTACGGAGGCCGGTCCGTGAATGGGTGAAGAACCATTACCTACATATCGAGACCCTGCTGCCTCGGAAAGCACGTTAGACCATTACCATGTCCCGGCTGTCATTTGTAGATCTTTGACAGTCGTTACGGGTTGTCAGAAGCCCGAAAGTCTGACAACCAGTCTTACGAAGCGGTATCGTGTTACCCTGTCACTGGGTTGTGGAGGTCCGATATGCAGTCGCTCCATGTAAAATACTGGTATTCAGCTGCTACTGTATACTGGTTAGGTTAGGTTTTCGACCCCAACATTGTTGAAAAAAGGCTAGGCAGATGATAATGGAAGTTGTAGTATGATTAATGATTATATAAAGAAAAAATGTATCGATTTTCTTGTAATTTCTTTCTTGTGAAATCATTTACTTATACCAACTTTTCTCACCTGCCCATTTTCCTTTTCAATTTGCCACAATATCCGCGCAACGAAACAATATAAAAAGCTCACAACAAACTTCTAACCATGCCGGCTTATTTATGACACAACATCAAGATTTTCTTTCAAATTTCCCCGAAGTAAACACGTATATTTCTCCGTTTATTATCCAGCGTCGACCTCCTTACTTATCTTACCGAGTATATTGTTAAAAACATGATGACTTAGGAACTGAAAGTCCCATTAAGTAGCGTCTCTATTCATGTGGTAACACAGGCGCGGAAGGGGGTTGTGCGCGGTGCGGCGGGGGGATGTGGAATAAATACAAATAAAGAAGTGAGTTGTTTAAAAAGCGGGTATTCCGCGCCAGATAAGGGTGCGTTTCCGTCGTCTCCCCCGGCGGCCGCTCGGCGGAATTATTTCAGCGGTTCGTCGAAACCCGATGTCGTGTCGCTGTCGCATTCAACACTCTATCTTTAAAAATGTCTAGTGTTGTACTCGAGGTTTTCAAACTGTCGATTGCTTCCTTGGGATTTAGTAAATATTTTATAAGAGGATCAATCGATTGGTTTGCAATGTTATCTTAGTTCTAATTAGAAATGACTCATTTATTTATCAATCGACTCAGACTGTAAGCTTGAGTAGAATCAAGTGCCGTTAACATCGTTCTAGAACACAGATCTTATCAAAAGATTTCACACGTTCTACAGTCTATGGTGTTTTAAATTAGTGTTACTACCATATTAATATTAATACGAGCCGAAAAATACAGACCCTCCTTGGGCTTCTTAAAATAGCAAAGAAAACCTCTTAAAAATAAATCAGCGAAGCTATTTCAAAACAGTCATCCAAAGAAACCTCAAGTTCTTCCAAACCATGATAAATAAGTATATGACCTCTTTAATTAAACTTATCGACATTACATTCCGCGCTTCCTCCCACCCCTAGTGACAGATCTGGAAAGAGCCACCGTGTCAGATGGCCGCTGTTTCTTAATTTCCTCTCGCCAAGATAAGATTGGCTTTTAGCTTTTTATTGAATTTTCTATGTTAGACGTAGCACTTTACAACTTGCTCTTATTCCGACATAATAAAGAAGCTGATATCAATTTAATTACGGAGCTATCAAACGATATAGACTTTGTTTAATAGTAATTGTTTAGAAGAGAAAATATATTGTTATTGTATCTAGATATTGAAGTTAGATATAGAAAATAAAAATACAAATATGGAATTATTTGAGACAGTAATAAAAGTATTACCTACTAGCTAGGTAACGCTCATTAAATTATTGTCACTAAGCCAAACACTAAATAGGTGGTTAGTTTATATCTTGGGGCCCATAAACTTCATGCTAAGTATTGGCAGAGTCCAAATTCCTATAGTGCTATGATAGAGGCGTTTGCCTGGCGATAGCTTTGTTTCTTGGCAGTAACGTGAAATAATTAACGAAAATGATCAAGTATAATATGTTTCAATATGTCATAATAATAATAGTCCTCCAGACCGAATTTCGGCCATGGCGACCAATCGCAGTGGAGACCAGTCTTCGGCGCAGGGAGATTTTATAGTGCACAAGTGTGTGCATAGACACAGGTGCTCTCATAGTCCGATGGGACGGCAATCCGACACGAACGAATAGAGTTCAAGCGCAAGGCGAACCAACGCACTGGGGATCACACCGCCACAGATAATATAAAGACCGCCAACTTCTAAACTAGCAGCTGTTACTAAGAAATTCCTAATGGAAAAATCCAATATTAATATGTCATACTTAGTAGGTACCTGGATAGTATCTATCACGTTACGATGATTTTCCCTACCAAAAAGTATTAACCACTTTGTACAAACCAGACAAAAAATATGACTCATTCAAGTCATTCACCAAATCACTCTGCAAAACAATTTGATTCATCTCGCGACGTTTCGTTTTACGCTCCCATATAAAGATACTGCATACATTTGCGCCTGCACGTCTTATCTGTCGCATAAACCGCGCATTAGCTACCGCTGCACATTTCCGCTTAACACATCTCTGTATTTTATTTGTTCACTTTCCTTTGAAAATATTTTATATTGCTTATAAAAATATTTGAAGGGAGATAAAGGAATAACCCGCGAGGTCTCATTTTTTTTCTTTGTAATGACGGTATTAGAAATGGTTGATGAGTAAAATGTGTGCGACTAATCGCATCTTTGATGTCTCATCTTATACAATTTTTTTTCATGATGATGATTATTTGTCATAATTGTAATATAGTCAGAGATTTTTATGTCTGTGAAGTTAGGTGAGGTCATCTGTTTATGCAGAAATTGAGAGAAATCCCATAAATCTCGATCTTGAAAAAGTACTCGTTGTCTTCTGCAGACACATAAGTATAATCAGCCAATAATGTTCCCACAGCAGGGACACAGGCCTCCTTTCAGTGAGAGGTACCACGCGGCTTCAGTGCGGGTTGGTAAATGTCACATGTCTTCGATGCTTCTGGTTCTAGGACATGCCGGTTTCCTCACGATGTTTTCTTTCACCATTTCGAGAGCAGACACAATGTGTACTTTTCAAATTAATATTTGTTAAGATGAAGATGGAGACCAGAATAAGTTACCAGAAGACGGCTAAACAGTAATCACAGTAAAGTAACTTCGGCAGAACAAAAAGTGGCCTTTACCCAACAATGAACATTACAAACCCGTATCACGATGAAAACAGTCCATAAAATACAAAGAGCAAAAATATCAATTAATTTAATTTCCCTCATCGTTATCGTTAAAATTAAAACCACAGAATAAAAAACAAAGCAAGTGCAACGGAAACGGCACTCCGTTAAGTTTAAACAAAGCGAATTCAAATCGTGAAAAACTCTCGCGAAAATATTACTTATCTGTGCAATTGTCTCGACGGGCGACAGATTCTTTTAAATGAGTTGCAGTAATCACAAGAAAACTGTATTGTGTAAATACAACTGGGGTATGTTTTGAGGGGAACGAATCTGAGAGACCTTTTGACCTAACATTGGTTTTGTTGATGAAAATGGTACTCATTATTACATGTGTATAATGTCACAGAATGTAATATGGCAATCGAAATTGTTTTAAAATTTTTTTCATCGCTACTGCTCTCAAAAACGGTGATGCTGCATGTCCTAGAACCAAAAATTCGAAGACAAGATCCGCACTGAACCCGCGGGGTGGTTTACTCTCTATTCTCTCTCACTGAGGACACAGGCCCCCTACCTGTGTCCCAGCGGTGGAAAGATTATAGGCTGATTATGTACGTATGTAATAATAACTCAGGCATCTAAATAAACACCTAGTAAGTCTTATGAGACATATTCTGGTTAATTATGAAGAGAACAATCTAAAAAATTACCTCCAGTACCTAAGTAAATATCTACGCAAGTCCTTAACTCAATCTAAAACCGACACGAATTATTATCAACGACTTTTTTAAACACTGGTACAGCAACAATCATGCCCCAAAAACAGTCGCACAACTGCCCCACAACCGCGCCACGATTGTCATTTAAACAATCGCTTCACTGTCGAGAAACGAACTTGTATTTTTAAGAGCTAATTTCCTGATTTCGTCACAAGGGGCCGCTCCATCTTCCATTTATTGTTGCAGTTACGGTTGCTAACCAAAACGGTTGATTAGGTCGACCGTTTCACGCTTAGCTGTCCCTCAGGGATGTAATTAAACAATTTTGATGAGTCCTCGTTAAAAATTAACTTGTTTTGTCTCTCGCTGTAAACGAAGGGTGGGTGGCGATAGGTCTTGTTATTGGTGTGGAACGTTTTAGGAACAAGGAAGAAATAACAATTAAAAACAGTGTTAAAATAAAAAGATTCTGTTCCTTTGATTTTCGCTTGTAGCCTTCGATTTGTAACTACACGATACTGATTGTCGTTCGATTCGCTAAGATCTATGTTATATATTTCGATCCGTAGTGGTCCAGTCAACTTTTCGTTTTTTTTTTTTTAATTGTTACTTAAAGTTTAAACCTGGGCCAAGATAATATGGTTATCACAATACCATCAAACACTAAAACCATTATTGTGGATAATACAAGGCACTTGTTTTATTAATCGGCTGAAGGACAACAAACAAGGCACAATAAAATGTATATTCGCATCATAAGCCTACTGATGCCCCTTTTATGATGAACAGAGAGTAGTTATGTCCTATTTTAATACTTCGTATGCTTAAACGTGGATCCACGCGAGACACAATGGCTTTTTAATTGTGTCTGTAATTACAGCATTTAACCGGTTAAATATTAACCACAACAACCAATCTATTCCGTAATAATCTCACCGCGAAAACTTAGGTGAAGTGAGTTTGAAGTGAGCTGTCAAAAGTGTCAATCCCTAACGTCAGGTGGAATGACAGCTATAACTGTTCCTATTAGGGTTCCGTAGCCAAATGGCAAAAAACGGAACCCTTATGGATTCGTCATGTCTGTCTGTCTGTCCGTCCGTCCGTATGTCACAGCCACTTTTTTCCGAAACTATAAGAACTATACTGTTGAAACTTGGTAAGTAGATGTATTCTGTGAACCGCAGTAAGATTTTCACACAAAAATAGAAAAAAAACAAAAAATTTTGGGGTACCCCACACTTACAACTGAAACTCCAAAAATTTTTTTTCATCAAACCTGTACGTGTGGGGTATCTATGGATAGGTCTTCAAAAATGATATTGAGGTTTCTAATATAATTTTTTTCTGAACTGAATAGTTTGCGCGAGAGACACTTCCAAAGTGGTAAAATGTGTGTCCCCCCCCCCTCTAACTTCTAAAATAAGAGAATGATAAAATTAAAAAAATATATATAATGTACATTACCATGTAAACTTCCACCGAAAATTGGTTTGAACGAGATCTAGTAAGTAGTTTTTTTTTAATACGTCATAAATCGAAAACCGCTATTTACCTTTCACAAAGTTACAACGAACTACAAGAACTTTTATATTATGTTACTTGCTGCTACGGAACCCTTCATGGGCGAGTCCGACTCGCACTTGGCCGGTTTTTTGTTATGTTATATTCAGACCGAGCCAATATTATCACCATAGCTTAACCTTTTGAACGCCATTGTCACATATATGTGACAAACGAAATCTTACCCTGAACGCCAACGTCACAAATATATGACAAAATACACGTCGCACGGGTCGCACCATATTATGAAATAAACAATTTAATCATTTTAATCACTTTTGCGTGTTTTTATTTATATAATTTAAAAGTTTAAGCTTCCGTCTATATTGTATTGCATGAAACTAATATAAATAAACCACCAATATCGAGAAATTTGTTGTTTTAAGTGTGTGTGTGTGTGTTGTTTGCTAAAGTGACCTGGCGTCAGGGGTACGGCGATACGTTTATACTCTGGCGTTCATAAGGTTAAAGTATTCTTCTAGCACACGCCAAAGAAGAAGTGAACAAGCAAGTAGTTGTCATAAAACATAATAATGACATCCAAAAGCCAACAGAAATCCTTTCAGATTTGAGGTCTCCACCACAAAGATCTTCTTGACATTACTCTCGTCTATTGTTGGCAGTAATACCGCGCTTGTGCCGTCGCAGGCTCGGCAGAACAGTAAACAGTTAAACCAGACGCAGACATAGCGTGGGATCTTTTCACCTGAGGACGCGGTAAACGTGGCGCGGGCGAAATTAACTGTATGTTGTGAGAGATGTTAATACCCTAAAAAACGGAGCGTTTGGTTTTAAAACTGAACTGAATTAAAACATATCATACACTACAGTTGTTTAAATGTTTGTATGCTTTTAAAAATCATTTCGTTTTCTTTCAATATTAGTTTTCCTAAGTCTCTTTTTGGTGTCAACGGCTAACATAAAACATATTTTTTTCTTATTATTCACATCCTAATAATATTTAACCATTTATGAACACACTAGCTGACCCGGCGAACTTCGTACCGCCTCAGAATTAAATAATGTGACAAAGTTCAATACACACGTGGCGCCATCTTGTTGTTTTCCTCGGGAACAGAACTTTTTTCCGGGATGAGAGCTACCTTATGTCCATTTCTGTACACCTGAAAACGTATATGCAAAATTTCAGGATGTTCGGTTCAGTGGTTTAGGCGTGAAAAGGTAACAAACAAACAAACTTACTTTCGCATTTATAATATTAGTTAGGATAGGATTGGATTAGGATAGGTATACATATTAACAGACAAGAAGCAGAAAAATATGTACAAAGGGGATGCTTATTTTAAAACAAATCTCTTCCAGCATAAATTATGGAATCTAAAAAAAAATATCGACTCAATAGAAGAATGTCAATAACATATTACGCATGTTATAAATATATTTTCACCCCTCTGACCTCACGTATCAAGCCATACAACAATAACTTACACTGTCGGTATCATCAGCTCCACATACTTCCCGGGTGTTGCACTGCATAAGTGCGATTTAGCTAGATGTCAGGGCAGGCGACGTTACTCATGCGTTAATTTTGCGCGACAAATTAATTCGAGCACAGATTTAGCAAGAATAAAATGTTGCCCGCCTGTTTTGTGGCCGACATGTGTGTCTGTGTGTATGTATAGTTATGCAATTGGGATTTTGAATGAATTAAAAATTCGTTTTTGTATAAGCTTTGGATTAGGAGTTATTTTATGCGGAAATGTCTTGGAGTGGTATTTTTCTCTATAGGTTGAGAAGAGACTTTAGCCGTGCAGTGGTTCCATTAAAAATAATATCCATACTAATATTATTATAAATTCGAAAGTAACTCTGTCTGTCTGTCTGTCTGTATGTTACTTTTTCATATACTAATATTATAAATTCGAAAGTAACTCTGTCTGTCTATCTGTCTGTCTGTATGTTACCTTTTCACGCCTAAACCACTGAACCGATTTAGATGAAATTTGGTATAGATATAGTTTGAGTCCCGGGAAAGGACATAGGATAGTTTTTATCCCGATGTTCCCACGGGATCGAAAGTTATGCGAGTGAAACTGCGGGGCGCAGCTTGTACTAAAATATGCTCAAAGAGTAGTAGTAGCCCAGTGGTAACAGCCGCAACTGACGAGTTGTAGGTCGTAGGTTCGAACCCAGGCGCTTTAATTTTTGTAAATAATTTCATCACTTCTCTCAAAACGGTAAGGAGAACATCGTGAGGAAACCGGCATGTCCTAGAACTAATTCGAAGACATGTGACATCTATCAAACCGCACTGAGCCGAGTGGTGGATTACGGCCCACTCTTACTCACAGAGACGAGGCCTGTGTCCCAGCAGTGGGAACATCATAGGCTGATTACGAAGTCTCCCGTTTAACAAGTAGACAAGTGATTATATACATAATCCAGGGGATTATAGCCCTGCAGTGGATCGATTAAAAATAAACTAAAATATGCTCAAGGAAACTATACCTACTTTTATTTCCCCCAAATACCCACTGATTAGCCATTTGAGACTATTGAAAATAGCTAATATGAGTTGGATTATGAAATACAATGCTTGACACATTATCCTTTTCAAACCGACTATGGACTCATACCGCGATAAAAACATCTCCGCGTAGACGGTCTACGGCGTAGGCGTCGTAGCTGCGTAGGCCGCGTTCCTCGTAAAAGCTACGTTTTCTTGTAGAAAGAAAATAATATAAAATGTTTTTGTAAATAAGAGTTTCATTGTTATTGAATGAATGAGAAAGATACACTATTTACTTCTACCCTGTTAGAAAATAATGATAAGCTAAGTATTGTAATTGAATTTGATGGAAATTCAGTGTGGCTTCTTCTTCTTCCTCTTTCATGAAACCCTTCTTATCAACTTGGCTGATTCTTGGCAAAGAGCTACGGACCGCAGTCAGAGCACGGTCAAAATTATATGGAACAGCATTTTTGAAGTGAAACTTCTTTACGCACGCTTGACTTGGGGAGTAAGCTGGCGAACGCGTTACGAAAAGTGTGATCGGGCGAGGCGAACGGGAGTTTCTTTCTCTCTTCCTCTCATAGCCAAATACGTTTGAAGTTTCACTTCAGTCGTGTGGTCATAAGGACACTCGGTTTTTTTTTTACTAAATGGCCTAATATTTCAACGCAGAATCATGTACTGAATTCATGGTAACATGTTGTGCATGTGCGTCCTGACACCCTATAGTTCCCAGTACTACTGAGTCAGTGGGTAGTGTAGCTATGTTACAAATACATAATAATAGATCAAGCTTTTGTAAACACCATTTAACAAGAAATAATTGAAAAAAAAAAAAACTTTCAAGTATCTTCTGCTCATCAAAACAAATACATATTTTGATTCAATTTCATTTAAATTTTTAAACGCATTTAACAAAGCAACTGTCAACCTGATTACACCTCAATCTAACTGAACAGCGGATGAATTGAGATGAGTATCCACCCCAATGAATAAAAAATAAGCCGTGGCTCATCACAAAAAGCGGGGGAGTAAAAAAATAATATTATCCTGTGGAAATGAATTAAGCAACTCACAGATACTGTGGCTCTGGATACTGACTGGAGCGGATTGGAGGATAGTGTGGAGACGGACTTTGAATTTAATAAAATAGATTACTGGCTTTGACACAGGGATGACAAAAATTGGTATGTGTAGATGTTTTGTTACAAATATGGGTATTATTTGGGTGTTTAGTGCTAAAAGATGAAATTCAAATAAAGTATTAATCATTTAGCATTTAGTATTTTTGACGAAATTCTAAATTAAGTATTAGTCGTTTAGAATTTATAATTTTTGAACTTAAGGTATAAAGCAATTTGCCGTTAAAGATAATAACACAATTTCAGATTTTCTAGAAATATTTTTTTTTATTGAACCAATGTTGTTCTACTTCTAGGCAAAGGTATCTCTCATAGCTTTCCAATTTTCCCTGGGTGGTGCCTCCAATGGCCAGTCTCTCACAAACTTGAAGATAATCTAAGTATATAAATAAAAATGAATCGCCGAAATGCATGTGCGCGCATAACTTCCGAACGACTGCACCAAATTGGATAATTCTTTGTTTGTTGTGTTTGGTATTACCAGGACAAGGTTTGTATAAAAAAAATATCCGAAATTTGAAAAAAAAAATTGCACCCGTGCAAAGCTGGGGCAATCCGCTAGTATTCACATAAAAATAAAAATTCCAAAAAAAAACACTAAAAGCTTAAAAAAAATAGACAAGTATAGGTAGGTATCACGTATTTGCCACTAAAATTCAATCAATCTTCTAAAGTCATACAAAATCCGTCTCCCTACCAGAGAGCGTTTGTCTCCGATCCTTGGCGGGGTAAGTAGGGAATAAAATTAACCGAGGATGATCGCTAATGAAAATAAATTGGCGGCGGGAGATTCCAGATTACACCGACCGCGACGCGCTAGTCCTTTACAAAAATCGGGACACGTACCGACTACGCGACCGAAGATCAAATTGATTATTGTTTTAAAATCTTCGTGTGGAGTTAAAGGTTTTAATGTCATCATCTGCCTAGGCTTTTCCTAACTATGTTTGGGGTTGGCTTCCAGTCTAACCGGATGCAGCTGGATACCAGTATTTTACATGGAGCGACTGCCTATCTGACCTCTACAACCCAGTTACTGGGTAATACGATACCCCTTGGTAAGACTGGTTGTTAGACTTTCGGGCTTCTGACTACCGTAACGACTGTCAAAGATGATAAAGGGGAGATATTAAAGGTTTTAATGTAAATAGGCTAATTAATTAAATATTATTTATAACCCTACATTATTTGCTTATACATATACTTAGTAGTGTTTTACCAGTGTTGTAATAGCGAATGTGAGTACCTACCAATATAAAACATAACTGGTTAAGGGCTGATTTTACCAAAGGCCATTTTATCTTTTATCAGTGGATTAAAATTGACGTCTGAAAGTTCTAGTATGGAAAAACTGTCAAAAATTCAAAACTATTCTACGTACAGACGCCAGCACATCAAGCCACCCAAAACTGTCAAATTCTCCCTATCAACTTTGAACCTTATGCTTTAGCGATAAAATTGAATATCTATTAATAAAAATTGACAGATTGTAGTAGCTTGATGTGCTGGCGTCTGTACAAAAGTTTGGTGGAAGGCGCCCTTAATGGTACAAAACAAACATGAACCTTTGGAGAGACTGTATGTATAATTAAATAATTATAAGTGGAAAACTCATTATTTAACATACATACGTGGGAATTTTTTTTTTATTGGCGACCGTTGTGTAGTTTAGAATAAACGCGGTCATAAAAAGCGACTTTTATTTACAATATGTCTGAATTTTTAAGTAGCTTTTAAGTTGCTTTTTTTTTGTATTATAACTGGTTACTGGTAGTCTGCATCATCCAACTGCTGGACAAAGGCATCCACCTGTTATTGTCCAGAGATTATGTAGAACATTGCTGAATGGTTTGCATTTGTGATTCTAGGAAAACACTCATAGAGAATGAACCAGCGAGCACTTTGTGGACTTCTTGGGGGAAATCTACAGAATGGATTTAATTCACGAACTAATTGGCAAAATGGCTTGCGATTAATTGTTTACCTTAGGTACAGCCGCCAGTCCGCGGTGGGCGCTGAAGCAGCTGGACCGGGAGCTCCTCCTGGAAGCCTCGATCGTGCAGGCCTGGGTGTCATCACCGGACAGGCCTGCCGATATTGACAATGAGGCGGAATGGCTCCAGGAGGCCATGTCCGATATATGTGACGTGGCAATGCCCCGAGTCCGGCCAGGATGCGCCCGACGTCAGGTGTACTGGTGGTCGCAGGAGGTGGAGTCGCTACGCAAGGCGTGCGTCGACGCGCGACACCGGTACACCAGGCACCGCAGGCTCCGCATCCGCCCTCCGGATGCGGAAGCCACGGAGGCGGAGCTGTACGAGGGGTACAGAGCGGCGAAGACCGCCCTCCAAGGGGCTGTCCAGCGGGCCAAGGATACGGCCCGCGAAGAGATGGTGGAGACTCTGAACAGAGATCCATGGGGGCGCCCTTACAAAATGGTGCGGAATAAACTCCGCACCTGGGCCCCCTCGCTGACGCAGAGTCTCCGCCCACAGCTGGTGGAGGAGGTGGTGAGCACTCTGTTCCCTTCACGGGGGGAGCATACTCCCCCGCCCATGGCTCCGTCACTTGCGGTGCCCGAAGCGGACCACAAAGACGACGACGACGACATCCCTGAAGTGACCGGGGTAGATCTGAGAGCGGCGGTAGGCAGGCTGAAGGCCAAAAATACCGCCCCAGGACCCGACGGCTTGCCGGGTAAAGTCTGGGTCCTGGCCTCGAGGGCTCTCGGGCCTCGACTAGAGGCGCTCTTAAGCGCATGCATGGAGAGGGGCCAGTTTCCACTCCGTTGGAAGACGGGGAAGCTGGTCCTCATTCAGAAGCCAGGGCGCCCTGCGGACTCTCCGTCCGCATACCGGCCCATAGTGCAGCTCGACGAGGTCGGCAAGCTCTTTGAGAGAGTGATTGCAGGCCGCCTCGCCGGGCACCTAGTGAGGACGGGGCCGGATCTTGCGGATAGCCAGTTTGGCTTCCGCAAGGGGCGCTCGACAGTGGACGCCATCATGCGCGTGAGAGCCCTCACGACGGGGGACGCGGTGACCCGGGGTGGGGTCGTCGTGGCGGTGTCACTCGACATCGCCAACGCGTTTAACACCCTGCCCTGGAGCTGTATTGGGGAGGCACTCCGGTATCACCGGGTGCCGACCTACCTCCGTCGAGTAGTTGGGGCGTATTTGACGGACAGAGCCGTCATCTACCCCGGTCGCAACGGGGAGTGGAACCGGCGAGAGATGTCGTGCGGTGTCCCACAGGGATCGGTTCTGGGGCCGCTCCTGTGGGACATCGGTTACGACTGGGTGCTGCGAGCCGACCTCCCTGATGGCGTCAGCGTGGTTTGCTACGCTGACGACACGCTGGTCCTGGCGCAAGGGAGGTCGCATCAGGCGGCGGCCGACGCGATGACACGCGGGGTTGCGATAGTCGTGGAAAGAATCCGGCGGTTGGGTCTCGAGGTAGCATTGCACAAGTCCGAGGCCATGTCTTTCCATGGGCCTCGGAACGGGCCACCATCGGGATCCCAACTAACGGTGGGAGGGGTTCACATCGGCGTCGAGGCAACGATGAGATACCTGGGTCTCGTCCTCGACAGCCGGTGGAACTTCGTCGAACACTTCCGACGTTTGGCCCCCAAACTGGAAAGGACCGGGGCCGCCTTCAAGCGGCTCCTGCCCAACCTGGGGGGGCCAAACACCTCCTGCCGGAGGCTTTACGCGGGGGTCGTGCGGTCCATGGCCCTATACGGGGCCCCGGTGTGGGCGCGTTCTCTGCGGCGGCGAGCCGCCCACTATCTGAACGCGCCCCAAAAGGTGGTAGCCGTAAGGCTGATCCGGGGGTACCGCACGATCTCGGGCGAGGCGGCAAGCCTCCTTGCCGGACTGCCGCGATGGGATCTGGAGGCGATAGTCCTAGCGCGCCTGTATGAGTGGCGCGCGGAGGCACTGAGCCGGGGGGAAACTCCGCTTCCGCGGCAAATCGCGGCGGAGCGGACAGACCTCCGGCGCGATCTCATGGTGGCATGGAAGGAGCGACTTTCGCAACCCAGCGCAGGGCACGCCACGATAGTGGCGATAAGACCCCTCTTTGAGGAGTGGC
Organism: Amphipoea oculea; assembly: GCA_945859645.1. Lineage (NCBI taxonomy): Eukaryota > Metazoa > Arthropoda > Insecta > Lepidoptera > Noctuidae > Amphipoea > Amphipoea oculea. Next base: position 18,394,126 of record OX243862.1, read on the forward strand.
TAGAGAGGCGTCACGGCGTCCTCACCTATCGCCTGACGCAGGTCCTCACCGGACACGGATGTTTTGGGAGGTTCCTGCACATCATCAGGCGGGAGGAGACGCCCGGGTGTCACCACTGCGAGGATCGCCCAGAGGACACGGTGGAGCATACGGTGGAGGTCTGCCCCGCATGGGCGGAGCACCGCCGTGCCCTCGTAGAGGCGATCGACAGCGGCGGCGACCTCTCGCGTCCGGCCCTGGTTCAAGCCATGGTCCGGGGCGAGAGCGAGAGGGGGGCGGTCACCTCCTTCTGCGAAGCAGTCATGCTAGCGAAGGAGGTGGCTGAACGGCTGAGGGAGAGAGCCTCACACCCCAGCCGCCGCGGGAGACGCTCCGGGCGTCGGGAGCCGCGTGACGACTCCCGGCCACCGTAGGCGCGGGCCTGCGGACGGAGAGTAATGGGTAGCTCACCGTCCGATCAGGACCAGGCCCGTGCCGGACGGCGCGTACGTGTTCCACGCGCGCCTCAAAGAGATGTCAGCATAAAGGAAGGGGCCTGCTAGGGCCGAAGCCTGCCGGGGGTGCGGGATTGTCCGAAAGGGTTACCGCTACCCCGGAACATAAAGGGCTAAGGAAGGAACACGGATGGGTTTTAGTCAGTAAGAGTCTGACACTCCCTTCGCTCCACCCAGAGCGGGAGGGGTCATTTGATGATTTCCCATCCATAAAAAAAAAAAAAAAAAAAAGGTACAGCCGCCAGCAAATCAAGCTACTACAATCTGTCAAATTTCTTTAATAAGTTTTAAACTTTATCGCTAAAGCATAAGGTTCAAGGTTGATTGGGAAAATTTTACAGTTTCGGGTAGCTTGATGTGCTAGCGGCTGTGCCTTATACTTAGTACGACATAATTTTGTATAGAGTATTAAAAAATAATATTAACAAAGCCTGCCAAAAACACGTTCACATTAGCAAAACATTCAAGTATGGACGCGCAGATATAATATAGAGTGGTAGCAGCGAAAATGTGAGTAACATATCCGGGGGGGTTCATCTTCTTAAGACGTTGTAAGATCAACCGTGAGTTATGGCTCCGGCAAATAGGAAGTTATTAAAGAAAGTGCGATTACGGTTTTCGTCAAAATAGGGAGATTAGAGACGGTAAGAATGTTCATGTTATTACGGACTAGGAACGCAGAAACAATATTTGTATGGTAAGTAAATAAAATTACTGCCCACTTTTTGAAGCGTTTATATTAAGAAGGTGCCTAAAGTTTTACTTGGATCTATTTTTTTTTACTATCTTTATAAATACCTAAGACAAAATTGGGTTTGTTACACCATTTAATTGTATAGCTCACGAAAGGCTGGACTGATCAAGTGATCATTGACTTTTATGATTTTTGATTTGATGGATTTGTCTCCGCCCCAAATAGCAGAATAACTATTAAAATATCGGAAAAAATCACGAAAAAATTATGATTAAGATAATTTATTTTCACATACTTACATTTTATATGGAACGGTTTTTTTATACTGAATTTAATTCAGCTAATAAGTTAACACAACATTTATTGATTCTGAGGCGGTGCGAAGTTCGCCGGGTCAGCTAGTTAAGTATTAAAATAGATGTTAGATTGCCGCCAAATGATTTTTTAATTTTGCAAATTATCTGTGACTATTCTTAGGGGCTTGTGGCTAAGTAATAACAGCCGCACGGGTCGATCGATCAGGTTAAGCTACGCTTGCCGCGGTTGATTCGTGGATGGGTGACCATCTTTACATACCAAGACCCCTCCGTGCCTCGGATAGCACGTTAAGCCGTTGGTCTCGGCTGTCATTCGTGGATCTTTGACAGTTGTTACAGGTCGTCAGAAGCCCGAAAATCTGACAACCAGTCTTACCAAGGGGTATCGTATTGCCCAGTAACAGTCGCTCCATGTAAAATACTGGTATTCAGTTGCATCTGGTTAGACTGGAAGCCGACCCCAACATAATTTGGAAAAGCTAGGCAGATGATCTATTACTATTCTTACTAGATAAAATCTGTAACCACGTCGGTAACCCAAAGCATTTCATTCAATAGGTCATCTCAGGTAAGTCACCTTTGAACTGTCAACTGTCAGATACTCGTAGCGTACATCCAAACCACTTATTGCCCAATTCCTTTTATCCATGTTCCCTCCCAATTTTGGACAACATGCTGTACAAAAAATTTCATGTCAATTAATAAAATCTACGGTAAGCCTCGGCTTAGCCGGCTCCTTGTTATATCATAACTAAAGCCCGAAGATAGGCCGAGGGGCCGCCGGACGGACCTCTATGTCTAACCTTACTATGTTATTGTTATATGTTTGTTTGTTTAGAATATTTTTTGGGAAGTCTTTTGCTGGAGAGGAGAGTCAAGTATCGAGTAATAGTTCGTTTCTCAGCAAGATTGGTAGGAGAAAATCTATAAGTACAGTCACCAAAATAAGTTTTAAAACTTATTTTTTATTTAAGTATTTTGGGGCTTATTTCAGTAATATTTATATTTTTGAAATAAGCATTTGATACCAACACTGCATGATTTAAAAAAAATATTTTAGGTCATGACTTTATGTCCGTTAGATGCCGCCATATTCAATTTATTGTGACGTCACATAGCATAACCAGCGGATGATCAAGACGCTTCCAACGATACCTCATTTGTCCTATTATGACAAGCAGTTTAGAAATTATGAGGGAACAGATGAACATACATACATATAATACATACCGGTCAAAGTTATAACCCTCCTTTTTGCATCGCCGTAGTCGGGTAAAAAGAGATAAGTAACCACGGTCGTCAGATATAGTTGAAGTTTAGTAAGAAACCGATGGATGTTTTCGAATTAAATTTATTCTGATAAATGAACTGTCTGTTTTCTATTAATTAAATTACATTTTATTAGAAAACATCCATCGGTTTCTTACTTAGTTAAGTAAGAAACCGATGGATGTTTTCTATCCAACGGCCCTGGTTACTTATCTCTTTTGGTGAGTGTACGGTAGGCTGCAAAAGTGCATGGGTAGTACAGAAACAAAATCGTATGAAGCGAGAAATGACGCCATCTAGCGTAAAACCAGTTAACGACTAACAAAATTTAATTATGCTGTTATTAGATGGCGTTGCTTTGCTTTATATGATAAAATATTTTTGTAGTTTCTTTTTGTCTCTTCAAACATTCAAACAATTTATAATTAATAGTTTCTTTTAAAGAAAATTGTTCCTAATTATTAACCTACTATGTTAAAATTGAATATCAATTTATAAGTAGGTGCTAAGTAACTACTAATTCGAATATTAAATTAATTATTAAAATACCCACTCGTTAGCTTAATAAACATATTCCTATCGGTTTCTTTTATTATTTTTATCATTTAAGCTACGTATGCTGGTAAATGTAATGTAATAATTAGATAAATGTTTTAGCCTTGTAACTCTTTGCTCAATCCTACTTAATACGTTTCTTCCTAACTCCTTACTTACGTTTCGTAAATTAGTCATAGTTGTGAAGAAACCAACGCCATCTAGTTTATTTTCGAAAACTTGAATTCAAACGTTCACGGGAAAATAGACACTAAGGTACCCATGCAATTTTGCTGGCGACTGTACATGATGACGTTTGCAGTACATTGGCATCTACTATCTTTCACAAGTCACACATTCAAATGACAAATAGAGTTATCTGGCACATGCTGTGCTGAACACCCATTTTGTACCACTATCATGACATTGTTTTATTTATTTATTTATCATCCTTACAACTATCATTACAAGCATTACCCTGTGGTTATCAACTTAAAAAATAACTTATCTAACCTTATACCTAAAAAAAAATACAACTTTTTACCTTACATAGTAATGGTACTCAGCTGCATCCGGTTAGACTGGAAGCCGACCCCAGCATAGTTGGGAAAATGCTAAGAAAAAAAAGAAAACCTTACATAACTAACTACATTTAATAAAACTCTTGCGAATTCATTCAAAAAGCACGAAAAAGCCAGGATCTTAGGAGAAAAATGATCGATGACCAGAAACAACTTTGTCTTTTCTTAAACGATTTCTAGTTTCTATTTTTTATTATTATTAATAATAATAAAAATTTATTTATTTACTCAGACCAAGTATATAATTGTTAGTTACAAAAATTATCTTACAAACTATGTTAGTACAGACATATTACAAAAAGGTGGGTAAATACAAAAAAAGGTGTGCAGTCATGAAAACTCTCGCTCGAGTTAGGATAGATTGCCACGCAATCTGACCAGAATCCGAACAAAAGCCCTCATGGCTGTCGAGTCATACTTTTCAGCAATTACTCTAAGGATATTAACTATTGCAGTTATTTACTTACACTCGAGTATGCATATTTTTTTTGATAAGATACGCTACTATATTGATCGATTGTTTACTAAAAGAACGGACCCCATTTTCCATCTACAATAATTTCAAGATCACCCCTTAAGTTACGACCACCATAATAACAACAACATAAACAAAAACAAGCTCCTATTTGTTATTAATCTCGGCTGTAAGGCAGAGGACAGACAGCGATATTACGCCGTATTAAGTTGCTCTAGTAAATCTTTCCGCTATGAGGCGGGCTTAGAGTTTTACTGTCTTGTCTTGTCCGTACCGGGGGCATGTCAGACGGTATGCACTCGGCTTAATAACTCTCTTTAAGTGGCCGGAGAAAAATAAAACTTGTAATTAGGTTTTCCGACTTTTTGTAAGAGTTAGATTTGCTTAAAGAAATTGATCGTCGATTCACACATTTTCAATTTAGAGCAGTAGGTACTTAGGTACCATCGCGGCCTTTTAGTTTTCGCCTATTAGGAAAGCGATATCGCAATTAGTTTCAACCTGCACTTCGCAGCTTCGTGACGCATCACGTGTACTCCTTTTGCGAATTTTACAGACGAACTATTTGACCTTGGCGCGCTTACTAGAGAGCGCTTCTATTTTTTTAGTGCAAGCAAATATGAACTTAATGGTGGTCAAGCGGGAGTGTCCGCGATAGTACATTCTATACCTAACGAAGAGGTTCTATTAGTAGACTTCAAGTACTTATTTAGCTTAATTAATCCACCAACTTCAAATTAGTAGTAGTTTATGAACAAATTCGAAGTATTACATTTATTTAGTCAAGAAAACACCAAAGGGTCAGGGTCCGTCAGGGTATTAGATCAAGAGATGAGCAACAACATTCTACTCAGGCTAATTAGGTATAACATAACTACAGCGATCTCCAAGCAGTCTTCTTAGGGCGATGAATCGGTAAGGTTGACCTAGCAACTTCTGCGGCAACGAGGTCACGACGCTGCACAGCCTAGTCTAGGCACTTATCCAGGGTGTGCTGCGCCGTGTCGTTGAGGCAGTCTTGTAAATTACAGCTTTACCAGGATCTTTTAGCGCGTGACCAAAATTGGAACTAATGTCGCAATCTTCTTTTGTCAATACAATTTCTTAAATGTTTACCAACAACGCGCCCTTATCAAGCATAATCATTCTATTGTGTGTTGTGACACAGGCTTCCTCTTGGTGAGAAGGAGTGAGCCATCTTTCACCACGCAGGCCCAGTGCAGGTTGGCAGATGTCACATATCTTCGAATTTTTGGTTTTAAGACATATCAGTTTCCTCTGATGTCTCAGGATGTTTTCTTTCACCGTTTTGAGATTAGTGGTGATGAAATAATTTACACAAATGAAAGCTCCTGTCGGGTTCGAACCTTCGATCTTCAACTCGTAAGTCGTGGCCGTTACCACTGGGTCACCACTGCTCCCTGAGTCATCAGTGAGCGGATAATGCTCCCTTGTCAATAAACATGCAAGCGCCAAAAATTTTTGTATTTCACAGTTATTTTACTCTCAAAATCACAATGATCTTTATTTTCATTCTAATAAGATTGCTGTTGGGTTGCTGCCGTTAACAAGTTTGTCAAAATCATTGTGATCTTTGTTCTCGTCACCAATAAGGTTGCTTTTAGGTTGCTGCTGGCTGTCAGAGGTCAAATAACTGCATGTGAACGGACTTGTAGCACTATAACCCCTTATCTACTAATAAACATATTATATCAGATGAATAGTTACATACTGATTTCTCTCTTTCAGTCGTCAGTAATTTCACAGAAGAAGACAAAGCATTGTGTAACTATACAGACGCTATACAACGTTTATTAGTAAGGGGGTCATCATCTGCCTAGCCTTTTCCCAACTATGTTGAGGTCAGCTTCCAGTCTAACGGATGCAGCTGAGTACCAGTATTTTACATGAAGCGACTACCTATCTGACCTCCGCAACCAAGTTACTGGGAAATACGATACCCCTTGGTAAGACTGGTTACCAGATTTTCGGGCTTCTGACTACCCGTAATGACTGTCAAAGATCCACGAATGACAGCTGGGACCAATGGCTTAACGTGCTTTCCGAGGCATGGAAGGATCTCGGTATGTAAAGATGGTCACCCATCCACAGACCAACCGCGGCAAGCGTAACTCAACCTGATCGATCGACCTGTGCGGCTGTTTTTATTAAGGGGGTATATACAGGTTGAAATTGATCAATTTCACCCTGTATATTAACGTCACGTCAGTTTAGCGCTATAGTTTTCTCGCTTTCTTACCGAGTCTTCAACTAACCAACAAGGCACTAACTAGGTACAATATAATAAATAGCGTTATTACACGCCGTCATAATCCACGGTTAACTAACATAAATGCCCGGCTCCCTGGCAGGCAGTTTGTTTAGATTAAAACATAATGCTCCACTGATATTAACATGACGACAGTGTTATTTATTTTTTTCTTGACTGTCTTGGAAATAAAAAGCGCTGGTTTGGAGGTCAGTGTTATAGAGATTTCAACCAATGAGTTCCTTAAGTAATTTAATTAAAAAGTATCATCGTCATGTGTATCCTGCCTGTCCTAACCTACGGTGGTCAGACCGGGTCGCTCACCGAGTCGCAAAACTTCCGCCTTGGAGTTTACCAAAGAGCGATGGAACGCAGCATTAAAACAGGACAGAATTCGGAAAACCATGCTGCGTTCCAAAACGGGCATACTGGATGTAGGAAAGAAGGCTGCCAGGCTCAAATAGGATTGAGCGGGTCACATCAGCCGTTTGCACGATAGTCATCGTGCAAACGGCTGATGCTGGGCAAAAATCTCCACACAATGGGTGCCTGAAGATGGACGGCGCCGCCGAGGCCGGCCCAGATAGAGATGGCGAGATGACCTGTACGCGTACCACGAGGGCTGGTTCGAGGTGGCGCGGGAAAGAGGTCCTGGAAGGATTTGGGGGAGGCCTTTGCCCAGCAGTGGGACAGTGTAGGTACGCTAACAAAAAAAAAAAAACCTAGGCATGTAGGTAGGTCACTGTTCTATTTCCTAGTGTGTGTCTGAATGCATGATACCAGGAACGACTGTTACCTCTTTTTTTTAGCCCAATTATGGCAGACCTTATCGAAGTAAAGTTATACTCAGCGATAATACCCCTATTCGTCATCTGCCTAGCCTATCCCCACCTATGTTGACACAAAGGGTGAAAATTTCAAATTATGTCAGTGATAGTCTGCCTGTTACCCATGGAGTGCCACAGGGTAGTATTCTTGGCCCAACGTTATTCATAGTTTATATTAATGAGCTTACACAACTTAATATCGATAACTGTAAAATTATTTCCTATGCAGACGATACGACCCTAACATTCCATGGTGACACTTGGGATGAAGTTTATCAAAAGGCCCAACATGGATTTAACATGGTCACTAAATGGCTTGCCTTAAATCATCTGTCGCTAAATACAGATAAAACTAAATTCATCCCTTTCTCAATTCGCAACCCTGGTAAATCGCTTCAACTGACTCATCACTTAATCGCTCACACTTGTCATACTGAAACTGTAAATTGCACGTGTCCGTCGTTATCTTCAGTGGATTCTATAAAATATTTAGGTCTTATATTTGACAAAAATTTGAACAAACAGAATTAGAAAACTTATCTATGTTTTCAAAAAAATCAGACACTCGGCCAATACTAACTTGATAAAAATTATTTACTATTCCTTGTGCCAAGCCGTTATAACTTATTGCATCACTATCTGGGGCGGTGCTGCCAAAACGCATAACTTAATTGTTGAACGCGCACAAAGACCTTTGCTTAAGGTTAGTTACTTTAAGCCCAGGTATTTTTCTACCACGGAGTTGTACAGGATCAGTGAAGTACTTACGGTTCGAAAACTTTTTGTACTATTATCAGTTATGAGACAACATTCCAGTGTCTGGCTAAATACCCTGACTGAAAAAGGAAATACAGGGAGAAGGCGGTTAGAATTATGTAAATCTGTGCCTTGTAGAACAACGTTTGCTCAAAGATTTAACCTGTTCCTGGGCCCAAGACTATATAACATAGCTAACAAAAAAAATGAAATTTTCTCCATTACAAAAAGAGAGTGTAAACATAAAGTGATTAGCTGGCTTCTAGCACTTACATATGACGAAACTGAAAAACTGTTTCATGTCCCTGCATAAACGCTCCGTGAGTATCAAATTTTATTTGTATTGTTAACGCCATATACACATCTCTTACATAAACAAACCTAGCACACATACACAACTGCACACATCTTTACCCTCACCCCACACTCACATCCACCTCTCACCAACACACATACACACACACCCCAACACTTCCCACCTACACACAACACAACACACAAATCGCAATCATACCTACATCTTTTTCTTGCTCATTAATAATGCCTTATTAGTGTTATGTACATACTTACATCAATTATAATTGTTTTATTTTCTTTTGCATGGTATTTTAATTTTATTTTTTTAGGCTTTCAAATTATTTTTCTTAAAAAAAAAACTTTATCACTTGGTTTACTTTGTACCTAGAATGCTCTTTTCTTGTTCAAATTGTAAAACAGGAATCTAACTTTTAGTACAATATTAAGCTTTCTGGCTCTAATGTATATTAGTATTATGTGAATGCAAATGAGGATGTGTGCTAATACCTATATCACAAGATATTAAGTTATCTTAGCTTAGGTATTAGTAGCAACTCTAACATGTAACTTGTAACTACCTTTTGGCCTATTTTATTGTAAACCTGTTTATTTATGCTAATTTTGAAGGTGCAAATAAACATTTATTATTATTATTATTATTATGTTGGGGTCGGCTTCCAGTCTAACTGGATGCAGCTGAATACCAGTATTTTATAGAATAAGCTATATTGTAAAAAAGCTGTATAACAATTAGGGTGTACAATGAAGTATATGCTGTGTATGTATCTATTCACTGCCTAGATTCTAGGCGTACCTACCTACTCTGAATACACAATAAATATACCCCCTTACTAATAAACGTTGTATAGCGTCTGTATAGTTACACAACGCTTTGTCTTCTTCTTTCGAAAGTCAAATTACTGACGACTGAAAGAGAGAAATCGGTGTGTAACTATTCATCTGATATAATACGTTTATTAGTAAGGGGGATAAATGTTCTTAGTGTCGAAACTTACTGACAAATAATAGGTCTTTACCTATGTAATTGGAGATTCTATAACCAGCATTTTCAGATTTAATTATCTGTGGATTGGCGCGCAATTCGAAATTCAAATAAATTTTATTCGAAAGTCGTGTTAATTTAATTTCAAATTCAGTCATTTGTTTTTAGATAGTTTTTTGTTTTTGTGACACTGACTGGATAATTATGTCCACTCAATCTGTGTGGTTCTTTCCTCAAAAGACCATTTCAGACTTCAGTCTACATGATCTGACAATGACTTTAATAGGTGATAGCAAACGCTGACGAACGCTGAATATGACTGACGTGTAAAAGTTTGTACAAACCTAGTTACAGAAATAAAAAGCCTGGAACCAAAAACCTACCTTACTATTCATTATAATATTGTAGATGTTATGCCTGCCATAACGAAACCTTATACCTAAAAATAATTTCGCAGATATCTTATCAGAGTCTATTAATTAATTTAATTTTAATTTCCTCTACTGATTGAACCGCGAAATAATGCCGTCGGTATCATCGGAAAAAGGCTGAATGACTTGGATTAATTTCAATATGCTTTTGTATCTTTAGTATCATTGTGCTTTATTAAATGAGTTTCGTCGCTGAAATGTTAATCTGCTTAAGTATATCCGGCACGTGTAGATATTTTATAGGGATAATTAATTCAATGGATATTTAAATAACAATTTTAAGCTCCAAAAATACTTAACTCATAACAGCACTCCAATTGCGTAACACACTATTATTCATAATTTGAATCATTTTGAAAGACATTGCTTCATATGTTTGAAAAAATTGTGTACTCAACAACGTAAATAACGCAATGAATGTTGTTGAACTGTCAAAATGAAAGCTACTATTAGTGTGTTTCTCAATTACCCCGCCGTTCTACTAATAGTAAGATTGGCTAAATTTACAAATAGAATGATAAGCTTATTGGAAAAAACAACGCCTGTTACATTTATCATAGCAAACACACACTAAAGCGTATCGCTTCAAAAATATTAATTTTACACCTCGCGCCATCATTAAAAAGTTACGTTTTCAAAGTAAATACTTCAGGTAAATACCTACTTATCATTAGAACGTACTTTACGAACTTGAAAATTTTCTTAATGAGTTCCAAATAATTAAGATTCTACTCAAAAGCGAATACGCTAAAGGATGGATAAGAATGTCGGAGTCTGTACGATCAAAGAATGATTCCGCGAACGAACTTTAAATCTCTCTAATTGGTATAATCCGTTTCACCCTATGTTCGAACGTTCTAGCCGAGCGGCACTCCTGCAGGCAAGACGATCATATTAGCGCAAAAAGTGTGCTTCATATTTCCAAGTATTAAAGTACCTACTTATTTATTTTACTTAAATTAATAGAACATCTTTTGTTCGTTGATACCAAAAGAAGATGTTCTGAGAATATTTATTTCATAAGCTAGATTTCAAAGAAACTTTAGATTTTACTTGTCTAGTTGATACTAGAGAGGTAAAATCAGAAGATTCCCTGAAATATAGCTTTACAAGTTACAGCGCCTAACTGAAATGTTATAGCAGCAAATGTGTGTAGTTTTTTAGATATTATTATTAATAGCACAGGCTCCTGTTATTTTTTATAATTCACATAATATTCACAGACCACAGTATTACATAGTTGAAAGCCTATTATAAAAAAAACAATGAATAATAACATTAAATTTCAGCTGTAGGAATGTAATTGTAAGACAGATTTCGAGGTCTCTATTATTTGCTTTACCATCCTCGAGATTTGAAAAGTAGGTATGTATTATTTTTATTTTATCAGTTGTGGTTCAACACTTAAATATTGTATTTAAATATTATAGTTAGTTATCCCTCGTTCAGGCTTTAATTCAAGTGCAAATACTCACCACGACTAAACTACAAAGTTACTCGTCTCAGAGTTAAAGTTTGGAACTTGTGCCTTGCACCAACATTAGTATAGTATCGCCTGCCTAATATTGTGCGAAACCCCGAAACAGCCGGTCATTCACCACGAAGATCGAAGTGTTGACAAAGATGTCTGTAGATACTGGCGATTACACCAAGACTTGCAACTTTGACAGGTGATTTGGGTCCCGACGACCGCTTCCGTCGAAGCTTCGGAGATAACTATTGACACATGTTTAGTTCCACAATGGTTTAGAGGGTGGCCAGTGTATCTTGGTACTTGGCAGTGGCGCTGCTTGCAGTGGCAAATGTCAACAAGATGTAAAATTCAGTACTTTTGGGTATAGTTCACTTTTTAGCCGCCTGTCAAAAAATACTGAGCAACGCGCTCGTTGCTCACCAGCGATAGACTTTAATACTATTGTGCGGCGCCGGCGTTCCATTGTAAATTCTCTTTTTTTGATAAGTGCAGCAAATGATTGCGTTGTGTGTGAGAGTAGGCACAGATAAGCTAAGTATAGTGTAATATTCTGTGGTGCAAGTTTTGATTATTGTATACTGTACAGTGTTACGGTATTTTTATTACCATCATTGTATTTCGATAAAGCAAAACGGTCTGTTATCGTTAATTGTATTTATGTTTTGTACTTTTATGATGTTCGATAAATTAATTGCAATGAACTTCATTATGAACTCGTGCAAACAGCTGTTTCAGACCCACGATTGTTAGTAGGTAGATGTTTCGATTTTTACTTGCCGTTGTTTCTACATGCAGTACCTAACCACAGTAGATATAATATACAGTAGAACATCTTCATACAAACGTGCCGCTCTCGGTTTGAATGTGTGCGTGCGCGCCGCGCGCCGTGTCGGCACGCGATTTCACGCACACGCTAGCATAATATATGAGGGAATAAGGTGGCGGCAGTGCGGGCTGTGCAGCGCGACTGTGAGCACGCGCGTACGCTACATGACCGCTTGCGTTCGTCAACTCTCGCCGGCGGCGGCCACTTAAATTACGAGTATCATGACTTCAAAAAGGGGAAACAAATATTGTAGTGTTTTCGGGTGCCTCAATAATGATTTCGCAAACCCGGACTTATCATTCTTCATAGTTCCTGCTCAACCAGAAATGTAAGTACCTACTTATACTTAAATATTATTAGAAAATGTGGTATTGTATTGTTTATTTCACAGTTTATTTGCTTTATTAAGAGCGTAGCCGAGTCGCATTTTTCCATATAAATGTATTCCCAAATTTACTTTCTGAATACTATGTTTAGAGCTAAAGTTTATTTTAAGAAGTCTAGTTTTTAGTGTCCGGGTCCTTCACCACACAATCCTCACTTTTGAAAACTTCTTATAAATCAATTTTGAGAACGCCAAAAAATAGTCAAGAAATAGTCGTCTCCAACCATGATAATTTCGACCTGGTTTACTATATGGAAGTATGTTAAATATCCACGTGAACTTCTACATACATTTTCGAGTCAAGTACAGTCGAGCACAAAATTATTAAGTACTTTTTATGGTCATCTTATTTTTTGGTTGTATTAAAAACGGTATAATTGTTGGTTATGTAGCTATTTTGGGTAGTTATTTTATTTATTTATTTTATTTATTTATTCTTTACTAATAAATAAGGGCAACAAAGGAGCTAAATCAATAATAAATACAAACTGATGAGTTACTTGCTTGATATTATTTTGAGAGCTTGTCACATCACATCACTCAGAACTACTTACTACTGAAGTCTCTTGTGCGAGATCTAAGCCGGAACTGATTAAATACACAAGCAAACTATCAAAGACATATTTTTATCAAAGGGTGCCGACAATTTGGTTTACAATACCAGCAATAAAACATGTTGAGAATAATAAAACAACACAATGAATTTTAGTTTTGGGAAAACCAATAATTACCCTGTGTCGCCCCAGCACCGTGGGAATTCTGCGTGATCATTATTTCAAAATTGCATAAAATTGGGTTTCCCAACCACCGAAAGTAAAATTAATGAAACTAATAGGTCGATCGTCCTGCACACTAGGTATTTTATTTAGTCAATTCACGATCAACTGAATGATATAGAATTTAAGATGCCCTGTCCATGCTTTCCCAAAAGCTTTTTACAAAAACTTTACATAAGAATGAGAATTTACTTTACATTAACAAATAATAATAAAGCGTTCCGGACGTGCAGAAACAGGAGAAAAATTTTCTCGGTATCAAATTTGTAACTTAGTATTATAAATGTTATGTGAATAAAGGCTTTTTATTTTTACTAAATTTATAAATTGGTAAAATATTCAATCATAATATGCTTTTTATTTCATAAATTTAGATCAAGTGCTGCTTGTTCGAAAATATTAACTAAAAGTAAAAGTGACAACCCTGGGGATCAACGCAAGAGTAGGCTAATAACTCGGCGGGCGGCCTTAGATAACTTACTGTATATTTATTATACTGTGACCTAACCGTCAAAAGGTATGGAGACAATGACCCATAATAAATAATAATGACTTATTGCTATAAGTCATTATTATTTATTATGGGTATTAACGTATCTATGAGTAATGTTCAGTGTTAATGTTTAGGAGGTTAGTATCAAATTTTTCTTGAAAAAAAAAGGTAAATAAAAGAACAACATCTTTTCATATTATATTCAATTAAATTTTCGTTTATATAATTGAATCGAATAAACATTTAGCCAATATTTTCGTTACCTAAGCGGTAATGCTTTAATTGTTCGTGTGAGCCTAGTGACGTAGTTTTACAATAAAACTTATGTTTAACATTAATAAAATATTTACAATATTTGGAAATTTCATCACAGCTTCACGAAAACAAGCATAACGTGGGAACAACAAAACAATCTGTCGTATTACAACTATGATGCGTCTAGAACTATAAAACAAGAGTGTGACGAAACAGCCTCAATCGATAAATGCGTGAATACTGTAACATAAACTGTTTGGTGGAAACCGATTTACTGGGCAAAGCGGTATTATGAACTATGAAATACCCGCACATAAACCTTCACAAAACGAGCCGGCATCATCAACGCTTACCGCTTATTATTGCGAATAGAGTAATCAGCGCGACCCATTTAATTTTGCCACTATTCCTATTCTAACTGCACCCTAGCGCTCTGCCCAGTACAACGGGAGACTAAATTGATTATCAGTAATTACGTGATCACTCTACAACACTAACCGATCTTTGGATTGAGGAAGCATTAACATCTATAACAAAAGAATACATAATACGGAATGTGCGTAACCATTCGGCCGCCGAACACCGACCGATAATATCAGAAATATCGATTCCAGTATACTATGTGCAATATAATATCATTATTACTATGACTCAATACTAATTATACAAATAATGTACATAATTAGAATAACATTGAATACCATTCTATACTTCGACCTCACTATTATAATTTAAGTGGAACTTTTAATGAGAGTATCCATTAATTACATTCTAACAACAGATTTATACAACTACTGTAAAATTTAATAAATAAAAACCGAGTTTTGAGTTTCTTATTTACATACATACATACTACTAGAAATATTGAGATTCCTTCACAAACAACTGTGAAATGTCCTTTGATAGTAATTTTGTACCTACAACTATGTACACAATAAACAACACGATGTGATCGCTCTATCAGATAACTTGATACTACTAGTTTAAACTTATAATGATATCGCATTCCAATATGTCTAGTCTACCTTAAGCAAAACTATGATCGTTAGGTAATAATCTAAACAGTTACTAATAAAGTCCTCTGAATAATACGAACTGTTTAAAGTTAGGATGACGCGCGCGTCGTCATCTTAATACTAACATGGCACTGCACACCATTAAACGATTCGATATCAGTCTTTCGTGTATATGCTGCGACGCCACAAACACAAAAATCTCTCACATTTTACTAACATTAAGCGCAGTTAGCTCACACCAGCTTCCTTTCAGCCATAGCGTGGGGGTGTCCAGGGTGGGAGTAGTGGCCGGGAGACGACGGCTCGTACAACGACATCTTCAGTCTCTTGCACTTCGCTCTTCGGTTCTTGAACCAAAACTGCACGTTCTTCGACTCCAGCCGAGGAAACTTCTGCCTGTAAGGCATCCTGTTCAACTCCTCAGTGTACTTAAGTATCAGGTTGTGCGACGGATGCGTGTTCATTGAGAACCATTGCTCTAGTACGGGGACCTCCGACACGGGGTCGATGAAGGTTCGGTTGCGTTTGCGTCGCTCGTCCGAAGCCCCTGCGAGTGCCAGGTTGAGGCCGCTGGCGCCTTCGCCGGGGACTGCGCCAACGCCGGGGAAGCCGCTCATGTATTGGCTCATGTACATGATACCATGGCCAAACATCGGGTGGTTGGGCACCATGGGGAAAGGAAGACGATCTAGATGCGGTGAAGATGGCCCGTAGTGTCGTTCCTGGATCACATCCTCATCAGAACCATCATGGTCATCCCCGACACCGTTCTCGTCCTCATTATTGTTATTATTGCTGTTGTTGTTGTGCGAACTGTCGCTGTTCTTGGCCGGAGAACGTTGCGGCGAGATTGTGTTGTCAGGCTTACTCAAATCTCTCGGCTCTTGCTTGATGTCATGTACCTGTGATATGAAAAATAAAATATTAGATCCTTTATTATCTAATGAGATATGGATTTGTCGCGTTATATATCTGTGAACAAGGGTATGGTTACAAGTAGCGTGGCGTTATAAAAATCTAATCATGAGTAATTGATTATTCAATACTGTACAATTGTGTCTAGACGTCTCTGTCACATAATCAATATAGTTATAGAAACTCACCTTTATTATATCCGGCGGCTTTGGTGACTCCTCAGGCCTGTCGTCTGTATCATGATCAATATTCTTCTTAGTTGTGATCAAAGAAAGAGGCGCATCAGGGCTCTCTGGCCTATCATCAGGGTGTATGTCACCTCCATCATCTTCTAAGTCGGAACCTCCATTGGATAAATTGTCTTCAGACATCACAGACATCGGGTATCTGCCCGGACTGCCTGATAAAATAGGACTCTTCATTGAGTTGTGGTCTTGAGAACCGTAAGTGTCACTGCCAGCCATCAATGACCCATTTGTCGGACTATGACTCCTGCTATTAAACCCATTCACCCCAATGTGACAGGTCAGTCCACCAATATTCCGAAGCTCAGCGCGTTTCTGCGCAGCACGCGCGTTCTTAAACCAGTAAACAACGTTGTTGACGTCGAGGGGCTTTCGTCCTCGCCTCGATTCTAAGTTATTTAACTCTCGGACATACTGTTGTATTTGCTGTCTGCTTGGATGTTGATTTTCAGAAAACCAACGCTGTAGTTTGGGCAGTTCCAACTCTGGATCGAAACTTGTCCGCATTCTAGTCTTTTGTGTAGGATATTGACTTTGGACTGTCTGTAACGCTGGATGTAAGTGGTCTGGTATTGTGTTCAGGGTAGGTGAACGAGTTTTAGGACCAGGCGATGGGTATCGACGGGGGCTGAATGGCGGCGGTCGGGGTGTCACTTGAGCACTCCACCATGATTCGAACTTACGACGCATTTCTTCAGTCGGCTCATGAAAGTTGTGTGGCCCCGGCGTACGGTCCTGGCCGCGACAAATCTGAGCTAATGTTACCTGTAACAAAAAAAAAACACTTTAAATGGAAGGTCACCAAACGGAACTCGAACAGTAAATAAAACAACAAGATACCGCAAACAATTTTAGACGATTTTAAAGAGGTCAGTCTAACCAGCAACAGATACAGAGATAATTGTTTGAATAAACACGAAGCATTGTTTCACAGAACATCGCCATTAGATTATGAAAATATTAGGTCGGCTGTTAATGCATGTGTCATGCGCGAGCGGCCGGCTTCTGACGCGCTCGGCGTGAGGTGTTTACTCGGTGGTTAGTGCGCATCACTCCCGCGCACCGACGAAACTTCAATCATGGTCTGCTCTAAAACAATGAGCGGGAAGGGCGTCTCAACAATTAGCATCCACCCACTACGCCCTCAACTAGCGCCGGCACAGCCGCGGACTAAGTGCTCCCTGCATCGTTACCGCACCGACTGCGCTAAACAAAGCAACCGAAATGCCTCAAGCCGATCCGATGCCGCTGTTTGAGCATCAAATCAACCGTGTGACTCGGAATGATTCTAATGCTGTTTAAATTTCACAATTATTTGTTCAGTGTGATAACAGGAGTGCATGTTTAGAGAGGTATTAATCGCACAGCAAGTAGTCAATCATAAAGAACTTGTCAGATTATAGTTCCGTCGCGCAGTTTACCCAGCTTGACAGTTATGCAAGTGAGATCTGCTCGTATCGCTAGATTACACAGAACAATGCCAGTGATTACGTCGTCAAGCGAGTTGTCAGGCGCAGGCCTGCTCGCAGTGTTGCTAAATCAGACGTTAAATTAACTGTAAGTATTACACATCGAGATTGTGCCTATAAATCATGTCAGAGGTATTAGCGCCGCGCTGGAGTGATACGTTAATCCGCTTCTTTGTTTTATATTTTTAAATAGTGAGGCCATATTTGCTTTCAGATATTGTCTGTTTCAGCTTCATGGAAGATTTACGAGAGCTGGCGCCTGCGCGTGATAACTCGCGTCACGTGTAATCCGCCTAAGTACGTAATTCGGTGTGTGATTGCGAACATTTCTTGATATACTTGTAGTTAAAAGGACAACTTTGAGCACAATAGGCTTAGTGTTATCTTATATTATTTTCGTTGTATGTACATACGCTACTTACGCACGCTTGAAGGAGTGATTAAATTGTAACCCGTTACAAAGAACCTTGAAAGAGATTTCGAAATTAAGTAAGAAAGTAGTCTTAAAGAAGATTTATGGTTTAAAATTGATCCTGCATCGAGGTGGCACTCGGGAAACCCCTTCGATAAAATATTCCTCGAGCGTCCAAAAGTTTGCTCCGAGTTAAAATCGAAGTGGCGCAAATTGGCGTGAGATAAATTACCATAATATCATAGAGCCGAGTTCATCTGGCGTTTAGCTACCTAACAACTCCAAGTTCGAGGTGTTTGATTATCTTGCCCGGTCGGGAGTTCCTTTGCTTCATTTGCGCCAACTTCGAATCGACTTTTCAACTTCAATTTGTTTCTAGCTGTCTATTAGACCATTAGATCTTCATTTGTTATCTTTCAGACATTATGAAAGATGGTATAACGGAACCGTGCCACTACACGCTGTCACTGCAAACTCCAAATTGAAATATCCGTGAGCCGGTTACGGTTGGAGGGCGCGCATGGAGCGCTAACCTCGCGTTTAATAAGATTATAAAGCATTATTTTATGGTATTAATAAGATCAAAAGCGTTCGTACATCTAAAACTCCTTTTAACCCTCTTTCGGTGTGGCTCAAGTTGGCAAGACGAGGGCAACCCCCCGCCGCCCTAACCCGTTCGCTACAAGGTGGATATTTTGAAAATATAATAAGGCCTTACGAGGCGCGGATGAGACGGAGATTCAATTAAATTTATTATGTATGGAGATCTTGCGTATGAGACAGGTGCTCATCGCGTCGACAAATTGTTCTCTATCGTGAGCGAGAGCTTTAAATCTCTTTAGAATTCACTGGTTGCTGAAAGTTTTGGATGATGTTTTCTTTATAGTCTCATAATTATGCATGGTTTTTAAATACAGTTAGACTTCAAGATCATATGAGTCTAGTATTTAGTCAAAATAATGGTGACAAGTAAAAAAGCAAACATAACATGAAATCCTTCGCGTAAGTACTAGTCATAAGAATTAATAAGAAATTTAAAACTTTCATAGGTAGGTAACAAAGTTGATGTTAAACTACAGAATAAAACGTTACAGTAAAAGTGACAGTAAAAGTTAACTTAATGATAACTAAATTGAACCAAAAAACATGCAGTAACACATTGCGTTAAGAAAATCCACTTCCATACAGCTTTTCTGCAACAACATCAACATACAATCAAAACATGACATCAAAATGTCTATGAGCCTACTCATTGTTAAGACCCGAGCCGCGAACATGAAAACAAATGCTTTCTTAATTCTTCCCCCGAACGATGATCCCTATTAGCAGGGTCTTAGCAGTCACCTCGCAATTATAAAGACCAAATTGAAGAACGCGCGCCTACTTAACGAAGAGTTTTGATAATCTGTCTCTTCGTCTTTCATCCGAAGTTCTCGTTAATTTTCATCGATATCGAGTGCTTCGAGTGCCAGTATTTATATGTGCTTTGGCAGTTGAAAGCTATTTGGCAGGCGGACTTGGAAGATAGGCCTTCATATCATTGTTTGTTATGTAATAGTTTTCGTAATGTTTGTGCTTTCTTTACGTTTTAATCGATAATTTTATTATATGGATATTTTGATCAAGAAATGGTCCTAAATAGATATAAACAAAGTTCAAGATTATCTATGTATCTACCTATATACATTATTATGAAGTCAATGAAAACTGCCGCCTCAATATTACTTAGATAAACTTCGGTGACATATTCCAAAGACAGACACCACTTTGTCTACAACTATATGAACGATTTCCTCTGGTAATGTTAAAAATTACCAACAAAACCGCTAAAAGCTCGAATAAAAGCTACCAAAACCGATACAAAAATCACGAATCTTAAGCAAATAAGCACTCCAGCTTTAATTAAATCGTTAAAACAAACAATACCTACTAGGATAAATGTTTTCGATTGAAAGCGTGCTTTACAAAGCGGGCTTAAAATATGGAAAACAATGAGTTTCCACGTTAATAAGGGGTAACAGGGGGTAGGGGGTAAGGGTAAAGGTTTAGTTCGGGGTATTGTTCGGGGGTAAACCGAGGACATGGCATTCCGTTGTGAATGTTGGTTTAGTCCGTTGTACCGTGTACTCATTGTCACCCATCAGGATGATTTTAACGCCCCAATCGGTTGATGTAATTTGATTTGACAGATGTTTTCGGAAGCTTTGCTTTGAATGTACGTGTGGTTGAAAGATTATGACGACTGTGTTTGTGGCTTAATTCTTTTATAACTGGGGTTGTGTTTGCAAAAAACCGGGAGTTTGTTCTTCGTTTTTGATACACTTTACAAACTTCTTCTTTTAGGAGAAGTTTTTAAACACGTTTTCTGCCAAAAACATATTAACGTTACTGGTGTCCCTATAATATATTGTAATGTCAACAGTACACTTAGGGCTACTTTTCAATCGACATATAATTTTTATTCGTAGAATAAAATTGACGTCTGACAGTTTTTGTATGGAAGAACTGTCAAAAATTCAAAATTATTCCTCATATAAAATTTTCTGGCGTTGGAACAATCAGCGCTAAAGATAATAAATTGTGCACAAATAAATAAATATATTAGGGGATCTCTTTCTAATTTTTTTCAAAAACTACTTAATTTGGAATGTCCTCCAGTTTCTTTTTTTTTTCATTTATTTGTATCTTAGCTGGTTAGACTTACTTACAAACAACGACGTAAGTCTTCTCCCTTACCTCATCCAAAGGGCATCCAGTAGACATGAGCAAAGGTCTGCTCTGCAGTAACAACAGTCGCAGAAGTTTGTCTTTAATGTCCTGCAGTGGTGTTGGTCGCGGTCTCAGCAGTTGGATCCTGAGGGTGGCGACAGTCGTCAGCTCCCCAAGAACCTCGCCGACCGTGGCCAGAGGACCATCAGAGATCCTCTCGAATGGCAGCGGCTTCCAGTTGTTTATTACTACGGATCCTGGTGACAAGGAAATTGCAGGTGTGAGATATTGGTGTTTTACTTGGGCAAGAAACAAGCATCCTCCTCCTTGGCACAGATATAGAGGGTGCAGTTGCCCCTGGGCTTCAACCAAACTGAGTCTAGAACTCTAAATTAAATAAAAATAGTTTTACAAGCATGTATTTACATAGTAGTCATCCTCTAAATAAATGAGGACCCATTCTTAATTTTACGGAAAACAGGTGCTGAATGTTTTTTAAACACTCGTCATAATAATCAGCCTATAATGTTCCCACTGCATGCACTGCTGGGACACAGGCCTCTTTTCAGTGAGAGGGGAGTGGGCCGTAATCCACCACGCGGGCCCAGTGCGGGTTGGTGGATGTCACATGTCTTCGAATTTTTTTTGGTTCTAGGACATGCCGGTTTCCTCACGATGTTTTCCTTCACCGTTTCGAGAGCAGTGGTGATGTAATAATTTACACAAAGTAAAGTGCCTGTCTGGGTTCGAACCTACGACCTACAAGTCATAAGTCGTGTCCGCTCCCACTGGGCCACCACTGCTCTCCTTAAACACACGTCACGGCTTGTGAAATCCCCGCCTTCTTCTTCATTTGTCTCCCCTTCAGCGAAAACCTAGATCCGCGCCTGGATCCTTCTGCCTTCATCCCAATTTATTTAGGGATCTTTATTGAGGCGCTCGAAGGATAATTATGACGAAACTTGATTATTGATTGACGTATTTAAAATGAAGCCTTATGTAAGTACCTAATTTAAAAATTACAAGAAAACGTATTCCTTATAATTTTCCTCCTCTTTGGTCCTTAAGTAAGCATATTAAAATTACAGGAATGCACAAGGTATTCCTATAATTTTCCTTTCACCTGCCAAGGACTTAGCAGCTTTATAGCAACATCCATCAATAATACTCTTAGATAGGACCTCGAAATGTAAATCGAACCAAAGAGTTTGGTACACAAGAAGAAATATTCAACTTAACATTTTTAAACTGTGTGTGTAATAAGCTTTTTAGGCAACATCAAAAGTATTTGTGTTAGCTGCCTGTATTTTTTTCATTATCCTTTGTTTGACTGTTAAGTCGACCTCGTAACTGCTTTATCACTTTTGACAATAATACCCACTACAGCCCATTCAGAGTTATTTTACCTCTAATAGCAGCAACTTTATTGGAATGAGAATAAAGATCATTGTAATTGGGACAGTGATGCAATGTCAAAGGTAAAATTACTGTAAAAGGATAGTAAACAGAATCTTCACTTTGATTGAAACTATCTAATTGTCACATAGGCAAATAAACCTAGTTGTTTTAAGACGTACAAAGGAAATTCAACCTTAGGTTACTAAACTTTTATATAAATTAACAAAATAAACGAACGTACCTTTAGCAGAAGCAGCCAATTCGTGAGGGTATCCAAGTCTCATCATGGCGGCGGGCACAAGCTCGTGGAAGGCAGTTGCAGCAGGGATGATGACGTAGCTGTCAGTCTCCACCACGGCTCGTCGTCTCCATGCACCTTCTTCAAGAGAGGCTACTGCCTCCACCACGCAATGGACTGGCAGTGTTTTACCTAGGATAATAGAGACAGAATTCGTTAGAGTTTGTAGGTGCCAAGTTACATAATCAACCTATAATATTCCCACTGCTGGGACACAGTTACCAGCACCTCCTCTCACCACACGGGCCCAGTGCGGGTTGGTAGATATCACATGTCTTCGAATTTTTGGTTCTAGGATATGCTGGTTTCCTTTCGATGTTTTCCTTCACCGTTTTGATAGTAGTGGTACTATGTTAATTTTTCTAAATTGTTACACTTTCCATCTGCATGTGGTTTGGATGGTTTAAATAGCATGTACCTCATATCAATAATATTATTATAAGTTTATACATATTGTACAAGCTTCAGCTTTCTATGAATATCATAAAAACATAATTACAAACATAATCTTCCTGAACGTCTGCCGAACTACCACAAAAAAAACGTACCTAATGGAAAAATCTTTTCCAAGACGTGGTTCCTCTGAAAAATCACCTACTTAGTCTCTTGGACGTCGAAACGCTGTCGTTAAGAAGGCGTCTTAATTATTTAGCAACTTTTGAAGCGAGAAAGCAATGCTTTTGACTTGCTCGCGGACGCGGCAAAAAACCTACTGAAATGTTAAAATAATAATTAATCCTGGTGGAAGGAACGGCCGACGCGCGACGGCGATGGGCGCCCGACGCTTTGTAGCGTTGCTTTGTTGCGTTATTAAATAGTTTTTGCTGCTTCGATGCGCTTTTTTATAGCCGTTTAATAACTCGGCGCGTTTAATGGAAATCTGTCGCGCTTTTCTTTTATGAGGAAATTTTTTGCCGCAGTTGAAGAAATTTCTTTGATTTTTCGCTAATGTAGCGCATTTACAAATTATATACTACTAGCTTTTGCTCGGGGCTTTGCCCGCGTGGAAGTCGGAAATTATCCCACGGAAACGTACAACCGTAATAAAAACTATCCTATGTCCTAACCCAGTTCACGATCAGTCCCTTACATAATTGATAACAGTCGTTTGGCCATGTTATTTACCGGGAAAAGAAGTATCATATTGTGTTAATTCAGGTTATTAAATAACTGTGTGCCCATACAAATCAGTTCAGCCGTTTCCGCGTCACGAACTAAACATACAAACTTTTACATTTATAATATTAGGTATAGTAAGACTAGGATTCAGTTCGAAACACACAGGTAAACAATCCCAAAATATTACCCATATTCAATAATATTACGGTGAACACTGATTTAGAGTATCAGTCGAAAACAATAGACGTCTTTGAGCGCACAGTTATTGAATCTACATAATACGGCTCCCGGATTCGGTCCACAAAACATAGTTACATTGAAATTATAAATTTTGCGCCACAATAATCTTTTAGTAACAGGGTGGAGGTGCGTTAAGCTGTGTTAGCCTTTGGGTTATGTACTTTTGAATAGGAGTTTCAGTTCCCGTAATCGCTGAAAGTAAGTTTTGATAGTTTTCGTTGGAGAGTTCTTTGGGTAATGCGTTAGGAGGGTTATGTGTTTGGTTATTTTGATCCCTTTGGACTTTTATTATTGGTATACTACTAATTAACATTAAAAAAAAATCATAGACAGTATACTTAACAGCAATATATGATCGGATCTTTTTTTTTAAATAAGGTGCTCCAATTTTTAAATAAGAAGGAAACAAAACAAGTGAACATAGACCTAGGAACTTTCTCACAACTTTTCTTTTTCACTCCCAATATTTTCCATTTTCACGAAGAATTTTCCTACACAATTTCCAATAACACTGTTTAGTCAACCCTACAAAGTTCGGAAGGTAGTTGCAGGTTAGCACCTAGGCAGCGATTTAATACCCAGCTTGGATTAGTGAGGTTTAGTTGTGGCCCGCCCGCCGCCCGAGACGGTCCTCTGGTCAGTTTAAACCCTTGCTTTATGAAACTATACACGGGGAATTGAATATTAATTAAATGCGATAGGTGGGACCATATTTTGGGTAAACTGACTAGCTTGTTTATGGGGTTACATGCAGGTAATTTTGAAAAGTTGTGTTGTTATAGGAAGCAAGGTATTGTAATATCCACAAAGTAACGTATGTAATTAGTGATTATAATTTCTAAGACTGATCTTTTGATAGACTTTCAAAAGAATGCCATGTAATAGATACTTTTATATGTAAGAATATACCTACAAACATATATGCATAGAACAATATAGATTTCCTGAAACGCATAAGTAGTATGATCAAGGTAAACGTCATCTTGTACATGTTTGGAGTTTAAAAGAGACCATGAACTGAGATTGTTTCGGCATTTCTTCTCAGCGATCAGTCAGCTTGGAAAATTTCAGCGCCATCTAGTTTAAAAATATTGACTGATAAGTAGACGTGTAAAAGTGTCTTAAAAGATCTACTCACAGAAACACAATCACCATCATTTCATTTCTTCAAAGATTTTTTTTATTTGAAATGGGTTTGCTCTTGACTCTAGTCTAGGTCAGAGGTGACAGGGACAAAGTCGATGATGGAGTGAGCTTACCCAGAAGAAGCCACTCACGTTCACTCTCACAAGTTCACTCTCACTTTGAAGAGATTCGGGTTGTATGCGCCAGGAAATACAGACGCAGGTAGAGAGTTCCACTCTTTTGCTATGCGCATTATAAAGGACATTTGGAAAAGCTTAGTGCGAATTGGTGAAATAGCAACTTTGCAGGGATGATAACTTGCAGTGCGTATAAATTACGAATTGCGGAAAAAAGGACCCAAATCACGTTCACATATAAAACAAAACAAAAATATAGCATTGTCACTTGTCACCCAACACTAATGACTTGTGACGTCATAACGCGTGTGCCGCAAATCCTCGCACACGTGTTATCTCGAATCCGGCATAAAATTAAATCGAATTAGCTTCGAGTCCGCGAGCCGGCCTCGCATTACCGAAAAAAAGTAATACTCTTTCATTTCGGTCGACGTCATTGGGTAATTCATAATTGGACTGTCTCTTTTGAAGTTACGGGGAAAATGTTTAATGAAGTTGTACAGGAATATTATGAAAGTAGACAATTTGGTACGTAAAGCCGTACAAGTAGCTCGAAAATGAAAATTCTTACTAAGAAAATGCATCACAAGATTCAAGCGTAATTAGGTACCTATGTACTTAATAAATACAGTAAACGTTTTTTCTTAAGTTTCTTGACATAGAGAAAAGTAAATATACAAGTTGTTACGCAACATGAAAAAGAGATAGGATTGTCTCATCTACGAGTAAGTATTTCAAATTTGCAGCCAAATCGTCCTACTTCCTTATCCAAATTTACATTAATCTTTGAACAAGTAGTACAAATCAGTGCAAGTTAAGAGATACAACGTTCATTAACTCGCTACATAAAATAGCAATTAGACAGACAGACGAACAGAGAGGTCTTAGGACGAGCTAAGAAATACTCGACTTTGTCGCGAGCACGCGACTAGGAACCGATCGCTAGTGATTAACAGAATAGATGCTCAATTGTTTTATTTTTTTCATCGAGGCATTTTCTTAGTTCTAATTCCAAAGTTCATTTGTCTTGATGAAAATATTTATATGATCGCAACAGACCGATATCAACAAGAGGAACTCGTGGCTATATAATAACAGTCGCACGGGTCGATCGAAGCTTATGCCACGCTTGCCACGGTCGGTTAGTGGATGGGTGATCATCCATTACATATCGAGACCCCTTCGTGCCTCGGAGAGCACGTTAACGTCCCGGCTGTCATTTGTAGATCTTCGGCAGTCGTTACGGGTAGTCAGAAGCTCAAAAGTCTGACAACTGGTCTTTTGAGGTATCGTGTTACCCAGTCTCTGGGTTGTGGAAGTCAGATAGGCAGTAGCTCCATAGGCAGCAGCTCCCGCTGAGGACCTCCCACCTGGACATGAGTTACCTTGGGTAAACTGGAAGTCTTTCAACAGACTCCGGACCCAGGTTGGCCGAAGCAAGGAAAACCTGTTCAGGTGGAAATTTATAGACGACTCCGCCTTGGAGTGTAAATGTGGTGCTGTTCCACAAACGATGGGACACTTAATATCGTGCCCTGCGTGTCCTGTCAGCTGCACGTTACAGGAACTGATGGACGCTAGTGATGGCGCCAAACAAGTGGCCGAATTCTGGGCCGAGTACATTTAGATTGCCATCGACACGCTAAGAAGAAGAAGTAGCTCCATATACAATACTGGTAGTCAGCTGAATCCGGTTAAACTGGAAGCCGACCCCAACATAGTTGAGAAAAAGCAACGCAGATACATATATTGAATACAAAGATGTCAACTTATCTAGGTACACATCTGGCAAAGAAACGAGTGTTAGCTTAAACAATCACCGAATATCGGACCGATATAGGAATTGCGCATAAGTAGGTAATCCGATTTACCTACTTAGTTGTTTTTCAAGCTCATATAATGTGCTAATTGGAATAATGCCTTAAGGAATCAGCTTATTCTAATGCAAACATAAGTATTATTTTCAAATATTTTCCAAAGGAAAATTACTTTTATTATCTAATAACTTAGACAAACACACAAAAATGTCAAGTGACTTTGTAAGTACCTACAGTCACAAAGTTGTGTCGTGCTAACATAACCACATAATGTTCCCACTGCTGGGACACAGGCCTCCTCTCGTGAGAGGGACCGGGCTTTCATCCACCACGCGGGCCCAGTGCGGGTTGGTAGATGTCACGTCTTCGAATTTTTGTTTCTAGGACATACCGGTTTTCTCACGATGTTTCCCTTCGCCGTTTTGAGAGCACATAATCAGCCTATGTTCCCACTGGTGGGACACAGGCCACCTCTCGGTGAGAGGGAGTGGGCCGTAATCCACCACGCGGGCCCAATGCGGGTTGGCAGATGTCACATGTCTTCGAATTTTTGTTTCTAGGACATACCGGTTTTCTCACGCTGTTTTCCTTCACCGTTTTGAGAGCAGTGGTGATAAAATTATATACACGTATAATTTCCACCTAAAATATCGCAGCATTATGCTGAGATAAGAACCTTTTTGCCTTCGCACGGGTTTTTTTATTGTAACTTTGTTAGTTTTAAATGCAAGGAGCATTTAAAACTTTTAACTATTTGTAGTTCCTGTGTCTATGTCCCAAATAAAACATGTTTCTTTATTTTCTTTTTCTTTACATAAGTATTCTGCTGAAATAAACCATGAAGTTTAAAATCCTCCTCCTAACAATACTACATACTTAATTGTTGAAGCTTACTATATATAATACGCGCTGCAAAGCTAAGCCGAGCCAAGACCACTTGAAAAGAGTTCGGTACACAAGACCGGGAAGTCGGCTTGTGTAAGCACTGAATTAAAACTTCGTACTAACAAGAATTATCTCATGCTCTGTATTGTTGCCTTAGCAATACTACGAAGGAATTATTGGGAAAACATGTGAAGTGCGCGATCTTGTTTTGTTTTTATTGTTGTTAGATAAAAGTGTTTATTGTGGAGATATCTAAAAGGAGCAACCGGGGTAGGAGTATTCCCGTTTGAGCACCTATTTTTAGAAAGGTATTCCCATTTGAGCACCAATCAATATTTTACCGTGGTGCTCAAAGGGGAACAATAAAAAATATTCAACTTTTTTCCTAACAGTAGGAATGGCGTTCATGTTGACGATTCAACTGTACCTACTGTTGGGGAGTTTGTTGCGCCACTTCTTCTTTCCAGCGAAAGCACTTACTTTTACTTACTTGCTTTTGTAATTTTTACTTACTTTTTAGTGTTTTGGGGGACTCAGTAATTTTGAAGTTCGAAAAGTGCTGATTCTCAGTCTATAATTTTAATAAAATAATGACTTTTGATTTTGATTTCGAACAACATTCATTGGTTTATTTACGTTGTTAAACAGACAAATTTTTCGAACACATGAAGCAATGGATTAGATCCTTCAAAATTATTCAGATTGTGATTGATAGTGTGACGCAATGAGGGTGGGTTTTAGAAAAGCCATTTTACTAATTATTTACAGTAGAATTGAAGAAGGTCTTGACAATTTAAAATTTCGTCACAACACAAGTCGCACTTAGGTAGAGAATCGATTAAACCTACTGGGAACAGACACGATATATTTCTGTATACCCCAAAAATCACACATTCAGGAAATCCGTGTTCCAAAATCCGTCTAATGGTGCATGACGTCACTGACATGTACCTGTACGCACCTGTCTGAATGGATGTAAGGGCTTAACAGATATGTTCTGAATCAAATTCAACGCCTTTTGGGAACGCGCACCCTTAAATTAAAGACATAGATATAAAGTTACTGGATTACTAAAGCGCGCTGTTTGGGGAGGTTTGAGCACGGTTTTAGCGTCATTCGCGTTGAGCGATAAGACTGAAATATTATTATAATAGTGGATTCCCCACAGACAATTACCTACATTTAAGATTATAGTTTACTGTTTCGACATACATAATTAAGATTTATTCATATTTTTCATAAAATGTTTCTTAAATCGCACCTACACTACAGTTACCGGCACGTAAGTTGGCAAGATATTTCGTAGTGGGGGAAGTTCGCGCATGTAAAAATGTATGAATTTGTGCATGCGCGAACTTCCCCCACTACAAAATATCTTGCCAACTTACGTGCCGGGTATTATACGTCTAATCAAAAAAGTAAGAAAATGCCTGCGAACAATCAAGAGAGGTAAGTTTAAGAACCATTATACTTCTGATTTGTTCTATTTCACTATTAATTACTATTAGGACCGTATTTTTAATCTCTTGCCAAAATATACTCCTCAAACTCAAAAACCCCGATCAAATAAGGGCAGAATTTCCCAGATTGAATAGAAAACCTAAAAAAATAATGCATCATTCTCGTTAGATAAAGTTGCAGTGTTTTTTATCTCATGAATTAGAAGCTATTTAGTACTGGTAGTACGCGTATATAAGTACCAATTTTAACTACTTATCTACATACTTAACTTTGAACAAACAGAAGCTAAGAAGCTAGTTTCTTCGATTTTTTAAAATAATTTCTTATGGCTTTCAAAAATGAGTTTTTCGTTAGAAAGGCCCTTCTAGTAATCTTACAAGAGTCACAAAGCATTAACAATGAACAGTGAGCGACGTGTGTACTTACTTACGGAGTTAGCATAAGTATTTCGCTAAAAGTCTCATCCAGACCCGCCGGAGAACAGGGGCTTAATTGACTCTCCTTTAAACTGTGTAGGAGGCTTTATGTATGTTGTTCATATAAAGTTTTTTCTCAGCCTTTTAAGCATTTTTTGATAGGTTGATTCTTGTTTTAGTGCAGTGGTGCTATTCAATATTGTCAATCCTTAGCATCTGGTGGAATGACAGCTCACTTCACCTAAGTTTGAGTGAGATCGGTGAGATTTTTTACAGAATTAGACCTGCAGGTATTTTAATTCTTCATGTTTTAAATTTTATTTTTAAAAAATCCGGCCTCACAATGCGATCTGAATTTTGTTTCATGCTTTTATAACTGTGTGTATACTTACTAGAAGTAACACCAAAGTTTTTTTTTTATCTTACAATTAGATAGGAAAATCATCGTGAGGAAACCAGCACCCTAATTACGTTACACATTATCAATCACAATCGGAATCATTTTGAAGGATATTGCTACCATTGCCTTATTTGTTCGAAAAATGTGTCTGCTCAACAACGTAAATAACGTAACGAATGTTTTTGAACTGTCAAAATGAAAACCATTGTTAGATACTGATAGGTAGTGTTTTACGCATCGCCAACCCACCGTGAGCAAGCGTACCTAGTGATCAATGCTCGTGACTTGTCTGTGTGGGAAGAGGCGTTTGCCCAGCAGTGGGACAAAAATAGATTAGGTAGTATTATTATTTAACCTTACTTTTAATTTTTCTAAAATTCGTAAGTTACGAAAGTAGGTCACTGACAGAAACATACCTAATCTGCGTTTGCGTTTTACTTGCCAAACATGTAAACAAACAAATATGAGTTATTGGAGAAATAACTTTAATTCCTACACAATACTTAAAGTTCAGTTTAACGCTACAACTTCAAATATTTTTAGGACTTTTTAAATAATGCTAGTCACTCTGAAATCAACTTAATTACCACTGAAATAAAGTTGATAATTGTTTAGCTTGAAATAACGCCAATAAAATTGGAAACGTAAAGGGGTTTGAAGGTTTTGGCCCTAAAACCAGCCGCCATTTTGATTTTTTTTCAGAATCGCGGTACACAACAAAAGTTATATATTTAGATAGAGGACACTTATAAAAACAAAAAATGTAATATAACATAATATCCTAGTGTCAGGTTTCGGAGTTATTCACCGAAATATAAGTCGAAAACAACAAGGATTTTTTTGTTTTTTTTCCCTCCAGGTAAGCATATTGAACTATTGAGGTAATAGAAACGTTATGAAACCTTTATGTAGAAGAAACAAATGAAGAAAAGACATTTTTTAAATAAACAATTAAACACGGCAATTTATAGTTCGTTTTTTAATCCCAGAGACTAATCCAAAAATCTTCAAACCCCATTGAATAGACCTTAGGTGATATTGTATCACAAACACATCCTCCACAGTAAAATAACATACCTAACAGTTAATTATAGTGACTACTATTGGATTTGCGTGTTGATTGAAGGCCTATTCGTGAGCGATGATCTATTTAGATTGGATAAGTCCTGCGTGCCGGATGCTGAAACCTAGCAAATACTGTGTCATGCCATTATTAAGTACCTTTGTCTGTGATATTTACAACGTAATTATGTGTTCTGTTATGGGGGGAAAGCACGGATGTTTTATTATTATAATAGGTATTATTGAAATGGCTATGAATGTTAATACATACACAAATAAATTCACGCCTGTTTTCCATAGGGGTAGGTAGATAATACAGAACAATGTCTGCTATGATCATTGATACTTACTCATTTTGCTTCAATGTTACTAGTATTAATCCAAACTAATATTATAAATGCGAAAGTAACTCTGTCTGTCTGTCTGTCTGTCTTTTCTTCACGCCTAAACTACTAAACCGATTTGTGTGAAATTTGGTACAGACATAGTTTGGAACTTGAGAAAGGACATAGGATAGTTTTTATCCCGATATTCCCACGGGATCAAGACTTATGCGGGTGAAACCGCGGGGCGCAGCTAGTAAATAATATATTATTAAAAAAAAAAGACGGTTTGCACTCCGGGAGTGCCGGCAGAAGTGAAAACTTGAATATTAACGTTGAAATAAATCAATTATTAATTGAATTAATATAACTCATTTTTTTTCACTATTTCTGCGTCCCTTTTTTCATTAATAGATGCACTTTGTTCAATTTCCATATTTTAAACACTTTATATACACGAATGTTACGAATACACAGCAGTGTGTCCACGTCCACTTCCACTTCGACTTCGACTTCGACTTCGACTTCGACTTCGACTTCGACTTCGACTTCGACTCCGACTCCGACTCCGACTCCGACTCCGACTCCGACTCCGACTCCGACTCCGACTCCGACTCCGACTCCGACTTTGACTTTGACTTTGACTTCGACTTTGACTTTGACTTTGACTTTGACTTTGACTTTGACTTTGGCTTTGACTTTGACTTTGACTTTGAATTTGACTTTGACTTTGACTTTGACTTTGACTTTGACTTTGACTTCGACTTTGACTTTGACTTTGACTTTGACTTTGACTTTGACTTTGACTTCGACTTCGACTTCGACTTCGACTTTGACTTCGACTCGACTTTGACTTCGACTTCGACTTCGACTTTGACTTTGACTTCGACTCTGACTTCGACTTCTACTTCGACTTTGACTTCGACTTTGACTTCGACTTCGACTTTGACTTCGACTTCGACTTCGACTTCCACTTCCACTTCCGCTTCCACTTCCGCTTCCACTTCCACTCCATCCAATCCATCCATCCATCCATCCATCCATTGTCGTGTGTCACTAAACTTGGTTCACTTCGGTTGGCGCCGCCGTAGAAAGAGAGACGGGGGGGGGGGGGGAATCTCTCCTGACGGTCACGTGTCCTGACGCGAGTTTAACATTTTTTACCCATTACAAAAAGTGCTCAACGCCGCTAAAGAAGTTTTCACTTCAAAAATTAAGATGGACTCGCGTAGATTTAAGCTAGTATTGTAAGTTTAAATAAGAATGGGTGTGCCTGATGTGGGAGAATTGTAACTGTTCCCTATAAAAAGAAAAATAACAAACAAACAAAGAATGTAAAAAAGGGCGCGGACCACCAAGTCCGCGGTAATTAATAAAAAATAAAAATACCTATACGACTCTTTTTGAGTGTGTAAAAAAATATAACTAGGTACGTACAGTCTCATTGAAACAAGTAAGAAAAAAAAAATGTGGAAAATTGCATAGATAATTTTTCTCCAGTTCTTGCAAATTCCATTCATCCAAAAATTTTTTTGTACACAACTCTAACACCAATGCACATCGTTACAGAAAATTTGGATCAGGTTGGCTATTTTTTTTTTCAGAAACTTCTACAGGGTGAAATTGAATTCATAGGCATCCTTTTAAGGGGTCATTGTACTCATCATTATGAACAACTTTTACTATGGGACTAAACCTAAAAATGAAAAAAAAATCAGCTCTTCCCTACATTCTGATGAGTTATGTGAACATAAATGTAAGGAACAGCTGATTTTTTTTTGCGATTTTAGGTTTAGTCCCATAGTAAAAGTTGTTCATAATGATGAGTACAATGACCCCTTAAAAGGATGCCCATGAATTTAATTTCATCCTGTATATGTCTACTGGCTTCAGATTCAGAGCGCGTAGTAAGCTATCTACCTTATATTACTTATATAGCACAAATGAGTAATTCAATTTCACCCAAAATCTACCCTCACATCTAAATTGAATTCAACACCAACAGTAACTCAAAAATGAAGTTTAGCAGTTTAATTTAGAGGTGGACAGGATGTAGACTAACACCTACGGTCGTCTGTTAATCCCTTTACAGTGGCCCCTAAACTTTCACCTGACCAGGGGCAGACGGTCTAATGCTAGACTAAACAATGCAAATACATCTACCTGAGTAGAACAGACTTGGAAAAATATAAATACATCTAAGTACCTGGATAGAGAACAGACTTGGAAAAATATTGACTTGAGTAGGTAGGTACTCGTATGTTAGCAGATGTAAGTATGCTAAAATGGGTTGGTGACTGATATTTAAGTAGATAGGTACCTACTAATTTTGCATATACTTAATAAAAGATAATTTATTAAAGAGGATAAAAACACTAAAAAATAAAAATAGAAATACTAAAGAAAATAAAACTTAAGAATAAAAATGGCGATTTGACATCTTTTTTTTCTATTAAAGCTGTCAAGCCGCCATATTTATTCTTAAGATAACAGTTATCTGACGATTGAAAAATCAGCCCTAATAAATTAACAAACTATTTAATATTTTTAAATACAAACCTAACCTAACTAAAAATAATAACAAATTAAAATATATGGCGTCGAAAAATTTCTCCGCATCGCTTAAATTTTAGTCGACAACATCCATCGGTTTCTTACTATATATAAACTTCAACTATATCCAACGATCCTGCATACTTGTCTCTTTTGTTGACTGTACCTAAAAGACTGGCGACATTGTCACGTTGTATGGCAATGCTTAGCCTCTAGCCACGGTAATAGCCAGCTATTGGATCACGAGAAGTGTGAACCAGCCGTTTGGAGATTTCGTTGAACAAAGCATGAGCACTCAGACCCCACGACCCGAGGGTTTCAACCCCAAACGGTTCGAAAATATAATTACCGAAAATGTGAGGTTTTCCGCAGCCACAACCGCAGCACCAGCACAGCACGTTAAGTCAGAAAGATGGGATGGCGCAAGAGTACCTTTCCACACATGTTGCGTCCCACACAAAAGGCCTATCCTACTTTTAAAAAAGTATTTTAAGAAAAATGTTTTTAAATTTCGTTTTGTGTTTACCTACATCGTTTTGGATGAGATTGTACTGGATCAAGCAAGAGAAAGAGTTGATGGAAAACACTATGATTTTAATAAATGGAAATCACATTTCCTGATAAGCTGCAAAAAGGATTTAGTAACGGGGCAGACAGTACAAAAATGTAAAAAAAAAACAAATACAAGAAAAAAATATAAAATCCAATGGATGATGAATGGAGAACCTATTTTAATCATAATAAGACAGAATTGAACACCAAATCGGCTAAAATCTTAAGGACAACACAAACCCTTATATCCGTTAGGGTGGTCCTTATTTTTCGACTTTTGAATTATCCTCGGGGCACTTTCTCATTTGATTATATACCTCTAAATATGAAATACGTCTTTTTATGTTTTTGTTTTTGTTAAGATTTAGAGGTCGCTACCGGCTGTCAAAATTTTTACAAATAGCGTTGAAAGACAGCTTACATAAAGGTTTCAATAATTTTTAATTTAGGTGTCTATATATATTTTGGATGGTTATATTAAAAGTAATAAATACATTAAAAAACTGGCATACCTATTCAATTAAAAAAACGTCATCAGTAAAATTGAAAAACTGTTCAAAGAATGGCAGAATCTAAAAAAAATAAAGAAAACAAGAAAAAACGTTCAGAAGCATTGAAGAATAACAATAACAATAATTTCATAATATTTTGTAAGACCTGAGTATAAAAATAAAGAATTCTAACAAATACAGATTTTGAGTTTTTATACTTTTTATTTAAAATTCAAACCTTGGTAGCGACCCTTAAATGTCATTTAAAAATTTCAAAAAAAATACTGAAATACTTTCTTATGGTATATAACCAAATTACGTGGTGCCCCGCGAAATTAAAGAAAAAAATTTTTTTTTCTTAGGAATAAGGACCACCCTAATATCCGTGCTTGTACTTAGGTCTTAGGTGCACTTGCATCAGTTCTTAAGTAAGTTAAGCCTAGCATGGGTATCAACTGACCGTCCTGTCTCGTAGGTAACATGACCTAGGTCTCAGACGCCGCAGGGCTTAGGTCTAAGCCCTGCAACCTTTATTATACTCTACTTTAATACTCAGATTTAAGTTTAATACAAGTTCCGGTTAACGTGTAGGTGTTATGTTAGTCTAGCTTAGAAGGTATTTATTAAAGTACAAAGATTTTCTTCAAATAGGATAAAACGGCTAATTAAGTCGGCTGATATGACTACTTAAAATATTATTATCGAACGTGATTTGTTTTTTGAGAAAATATCTTTGAAGTTGAAGAACGTGGAGGAAAAAATTATTATCAATTCCGCCCTTTGGCTCTCCCAAAGGGCGGAATTGATAATGATTGTTTGGATAGCTGCCAAATGGTGGTAGATCCACTAAGAACAATACCACAACAAACACAAAACCTTATCATTTTGTTTTTTTTTTTAGAAACACAAATAATCATTACAAGCTGTCGCCCGCAAATTCGTCTGCTATCCAGGATGAAAAGGAGCCTATGTCCTTACCTAGGCCATGGTTTACCTGTGTGCCAAGTTTCATCCAAATCCGTTCAGCTGTTTTAGCGTGAAAGCGTAACAAACAAACCTACTTTCGCATTTATAATACTAAATTAAAGAAGAAAGATTTGAAATACTTTTCAAGTGCATACTTAGAATATAATTGATTCATCGAAAATATAAGGTATAATAAATATTTCTCTTAAACCCGTAGGACATGAATACATAAATACAATACAGAACCTAACTGTAATTCCCTACTTTCCCATAGTAAACTTATTCACGATCAACATCAGAATTCAACCAAGTTAATCAAGTTGTTTTGTAATTCAAGACGGAGCGCGTACATGTCGACAATGGTAAAGATAACGCTTACAACTGATGGAGGCGCCACACCTGTCATGCTTGTTTGTTTAATTAAGAAACTTATCCCCTAATTCATCCCTCGGATCGACCCTACGTTTGGCACCATTTTATTAATTCACTATAGCTGCACCCCGCGGTTTCGCCCGCATAAGTCTCGATTTGGTGGGAATATCGGGATAAAAAGTATGCTATGTGCTAGTCCAGGCCATGGTCTACCCATGTCAAAGTCAAAGTCAAAAGTCAAAGTCAAAGCATTTATTTCAAATAGGCACATAAAAGGCACTTTTGAACGTCAATAATTATCTTAAAATAGAATTGATTCTAGTCGCCCATTCCAAAAGATAGTTTTCGTATGGAGAAGAACGGGCAAGAAACTCCACCGTTACTCTTTTAAAATGTTTAGGTACAATATTTTGCATGGGTACATTAATTATATAATAACATGTGAGGACGATGCACCTACAATAAAATTACTAAATGTGCCAAATTTCATTAAAATCCCTTCAGCCGTTTTAGCGTGAAAGCGTAACATACAAAAAATCAAATCTTCTCTCTTTATAATATTATAATAATAAATAGCAGCGCACCGCGGTTTCACTCGCATAAGTTTCGATCCCGTAGGAATATCGGGATAAAACTATCCTACGGCCTTTTTTGGGACTCAAACAATCTCTATACCTAAGCGTGAAGAGGTAACAGACAGACACACTTACGTATTTATAATATTAGTATGGATTTATATTCGTGCTTTTTGGTGAAAGGAACTATGGTCGGTCAGGTCTTGGTGAAAAGTGTGTGTGTGTGTAATTATGTTGGTGTCTTTCCGAATTTTCAAATCCATAAGTACCCAATGAGAGATAATAAGCATCTTAATGATGTTGCAATTGTGAAATTATTCATTTTATTTATCTTGATGTATCCATTGTCAACAGATAGATATAATCATACAGATGTAGGTATGTATACTGAAACATATGCAAAGTTACAAATACACATCGCTTGCCAAACAAAGCGCATGAATTCTATAAGACCGATACGATTTAACGAACCCCAACAGGGTAATTAATTCAATCGCGTGTTTAAAGGGCGTCGCTGAAGGAAACGTCATCATTATCTTAGCAGTTGTTGCGGCAACGCGCCGCCTCGCTGTGAATGAGTGTCGTGTGTCTCTCAAGCCTTTGTCCCTCCCCTCGTCAATCGGTAACACATTTACCCACTTACGACTGGGTGAAAACTTGCAAAACGAACACCATTGTTAAGAACGCTACAGACACAATAACCTGTCGCTGCGGCGCGCTTATCGACTGCGCGTCAAAGAAGTTCAAAAGCTCGGTTTAGACGTTCGCTATCGCGGCGTCGTTTGTCAGTTTACGCCGGGAGCTATGATTGTCTCTACGTTACAAATGGCCTTTTTGAGGGCGACGTTTGTTACCGTTTTAATTGACATCGCGAAAATATCTGAGCTCTGAGAAGTTCTCGTATCGCGACGTCGCGTGTGTGAAGACGCGCCGGCGTTCGACTTTGATTTGTCTTTGTTCTGTACTGGGTTCAAATAATATTCATATTCGTATACCACCTACGTATAAATGGCTTCGCAATTTTCATGCAGACTACTTGAAATAATCTCTACATCGCAACTAAATGTGTACCTCTTAAAAAACAGAAGTTTCGTAGATC
This sequence comes from Amphipoea oculea, assembly GCA_945859645.1. NCBI lineage: Eukaryota > Metazoa > Arthropoda > Insecta > Lepidoptera > Noctuidae > Amphipoea > Amphipoea oculea. Next base: position 18,432,337 of record OX243862.1, read on the forward strand.
CGCTACGCCACTCGACAGACTTATTTTCCCTACGCGCTACGAAATACGTAGCAGTTAACAACGTCTACGGCTTTACGCAACAATGTGCGTTTGAGTATTAATCTCATTTGTGTAATAAAATCTGTGCCTTAGCCGAGCCGATGGCAAGGCGTGATCCGGCCGTGAAATGCTTGCCTCCGACGATAATCCTGTTAGGTTAAGAAGGTTTCTACATATTACGTGCTTTGCTACGCCTTAAGGATTAAAACGACGTGTACGCATAACTCGATACGTATTGTTAGGGAAGACATACCCTCGTTTTATCGATTTTCCATCGCCTGTATCATAATAATGTAGCTACTGTAAAACGATGAACTCGACTACGAATTTATAGGTATTCATTTAGCGGGGACTAGCCCAAGCGGGCTTAAGCGATTACGCCACGGCAAAGATGCAACGTAGATTTACAGCAAAGCTTGCCATGACAAGGTGGTCATCGCAAGCCCCCAGATCTTTACGCCGGACAATGAAGACAAAGGACCTTTAAATTATTCAGTCAGAGTAAAAGCGACCTTAATACTTGAAGCGTAAATACCATTTGTAAATATTTAAGTTTGCGCGTCAATTTTGCGTTAAGACGAATAGTTTGCATGAGAGAGGAATCGGAGAGCGTCTGGGAGCTAAACCTACCCTCGGGCAGTAGGGGGCCGTCCATAAATAATTAATCTGCAGCGATGTGCGTCCGACGGTTTACTAAATCCTGTGGCGGTTTAGGAAACTGGCCGTCGGGGATACCTCAAGAACTGAACACTGTTTCTTGTTCAATCCTATTGTTAGATGGGCTAGATGTTTGTTTTAATCCCTATAATATTTGGGTGTATATAAAACAATAGCCTACAGTCTAGTACGGTTTTAAATTATATTATTTTGGTATCAGCTGACGGTACTAATAATGTCATACAGTATCTGCCACGATCTATGAAGTTACTGCATATCCTGCTTGCCACATTTTAAAACTTATCTGCATATAGGGAGACCCAAAGTTAAACTAAAGTGTTTTGTTTTTAACCAATCAAGCGTCGCGGTAACCAATAGAAAATCAATTGTGTCTCATTAGCGGCGCTTGACAGACTAGATTCATGCATTATTTTCTCTGTGTAGATTTTTATTTTCTCTAACTAGGTTTTAGTATACACTAGCGGATCCAGCGAACGTCGTAGCGCCTCAGAATCAATAAGAAAGAATTAATGAAAACGAATTATCTTCATTAGTTTTGTTTCGTTAAATTTTCCCATGTTTTAATAGTTATTCTGCTCTTCGGGGCGGAGACAAATCCAACAAATCAAAGATCATAATAATCGGTCCAGCCGATCTTGAGTTATAAATGGTGTAAATAACCCGGCTTTATTTTATATAAATAGATTCTTGTATTTCTTTTCTCAATTTCTTTTATGACCAGAGGGCTGGCCTATTTTTTGGCCAAAGAATCAGCATCGCACTACAACGTAGTAATACTGCCAGCCTTTAGGGCACTTTTCCCGTTGACAGCGATGCGGAAGAATTTTTAGATCCCCCTGTGATTCATTTCCAACTTTTTTATATACATGAAAAAAATATTAATTTTATTATTATTTTATTTAAAGTCTGTTACCTTGTATATTATGTTACTATTATCTTTAATAAAGTATCTTGTATGACCTTACTTTAGAATATTTTACATTTGAAACAAGGTCAGATAGGTAGTGGCCCCATGTATTATACTGGTATTTCGCTGCACCCGATTAAATTGTAAGCCGACCCCAACATAATTAGGAAATGGCAAGGCAGATCATCATCTGACATGATTATTTTCAGATCAGCTAATATTCCCTAACAATTTATATTTTTTATTACTCTTTATAAGTCTGCCAGTATATATATTAAGCGTGTATACATATAAGTTTGCCCGGACTAGAGAAGCCCCACTGGCGAGCAACAAGCGGCGTCTTGCGGCTCTATACGGATGGGCGCGGATTAGGCCCGCTTTACACGTAAGACAGTAAGACACCGACCTATACAAGTTCACCTTATCATTGTACTTCGATTGTTTACGGAGTGTCTGCTTTGATATTGAGACGGTATTGTTTGTAAAAAATCTAGGTGTTATGACCCAGAGGTAGAATTTTCGAGTAACGACTAGATTTGAGTAAAAATCAGTATGAAATCTGTAATTTTGAATTGAAATTCATTATTTATTATTATTATGAGCCTGTTATGTCCCACTGCAGGGTAAAGGCCTTCCATCCGTCTTTCCATTTTCTCCTGTCTCTTGCTACATCTGGCCAATCCTTTAGATAGGCGTCCAATCCGTCGTGCCATCTTTTTCTGGGCCTACCGCGTCGCCGATTTCTGTTATTCGGAATCCAGTCAGTGGCTACTTTTGCCCAATTCTGTTGCGATATACGGCAGATGTGGCCTCCCCAATTCAACTTTGTCTGCGATTACAAATTCATGGTTGCAGTTTTTTCTTAAGAACTGGATGATGCCTAAAAGTGCTATGTCAGTATAAATAAGTAAGTAGAAGTACCTATTTATTTTAAGCTATGCGTACATATCTTAAAAAGTTATAATAGAATAAAATACTTATAAGAAACGCAAATAGTATGGCCTAGTAGGTAGTCTCAACATAGTAACTAAAACTTTCAGGAAATCATCCAATATACAACATAAGACACGGAAGAGAAATTCTGTTTGTACTCATAGAAACGTATGCTAAAAACTTACTATATGATATAAACGTAATAAAAAACATACTAAATGCTTCCAGTCCATTAAACGATACTGAAACCCCATCACAAACACAACGCGTAAGTTTTAAGCTTAATTTAATTTCAATGGCGAGCAAAAAGTTACGTTAAAACTAATCGAGCCTGTTTCAAACTCACTTGTCTAAAACTCCTCGCTAGGGATATTGGATTATGCACCGTATTCTGTATAACCGCCCTTCGTTAGATGCATTTGCATGTTACCGGTAGTCAGTTAACAAAGTTTATTTTTTTATATGTATACGATAGAGATCAAATCAATTCAATTTGATTCGATATCATCTTTCACACAGTCCATCCATCCATCGACACAATGCAAAACACAACAAAATAATATCGAAATACCCATTCAAAATAACACAAAACGTTAACATATTCTACTAAACAATAATAACACATTATTAGCATTTAAATAAATTAATCGGCTAAAACTGTATTAACTGAGTCGCTTAATGCCTCCATTCTCAATCAATGGCGGTGGAAATACCGACCAAATAATCGCAATGCAGTTAATGAAAGCATTTGAAAAGTTAAAAGCCTGTTTAGGCCGTGGCCACGCCACAGACTAATTAACGTCGTCCAGTAATACCAGCAGTGTGAACGAGGACTTAGCGGCATTATCGCCTAAATTGTACTAATGTTCCGTTGTGGGCATGGACGGTCATTATGATTTGAGACGCAAATTGGTTATATTTTGTTTGTGGTACCTATACGTTTATATTGTAAAGCCTAATAAACTGATATGTTATGAAAGTTTTTTCAAGCGAAATTCTTAAAAAAAAATTGCCAAAGACGAAAAAGCAACTTTTTTTATCTATGGTTAGCAATATTTTCCTCATTGATAAAAATAAAACATCGTACGCAATCTCTACTTCGATCCATCTATAAATAAGAAAACTAAAAGTTCATATGAAGCGACATAGGTACGGACAGCGTCAGAGAAAAGGGGTTCCTTTTCTCTGACGCTGTCTGTACTTCTTAAGAATAAACTCGGCGTAGACCCTAGCGTAGCAATGTGCTACGAAAACCCGTGTCTCAAAAATCACGATAAACTACCAAAACAAAATTGCACCACCACTTCTTCGAATAATATTCTTAATCATGTTTGAAACTCAGTAATTACTTCCCTAAACAGCAATAGAAACATGTTATTAAAGTTAGACAATTTAAAACGTCAGTCAAAAGGCAGGATTACTGAAATTGTACGCGCAGTAGGCTTTGAAACGAATCGTACTATTAGAGCAGGCAGACAGACTCGATTTAGTAATTAATTTTACCGCGCGAAGTGCATTAAATGCACTAGAAACTATAATCCTCATTAAAATGGGAAATAGTCGACGATTCACTTTGCCATCAAATATAATTTTGGCTCCTAAACGCAAAACTTAATTATGTATTTTGCCAAATCTGTTGTGCGCCGTGTGTGCCGACGCAAATGTACCAGTTTAATATCATCATCTTTTCAACGGTACATTTGTATAATGATTTATGCAAATATCGTGAAAGTACATTAGAATCGGTAACGGGCCAACGTAACTTAAATTCTATTCACGTAAACAAAGCGAACTTGCATCAATAATTCAATAACAGAGTTTTCAGTACGAGTTGGTAAGTAGTGCACTTTGCGAACGATAGTCCATGAGAACGAAATAATATGAGGCGATCATTTTCATTTGCTTCCCGACGGCCGACCGCTCAATTTTTCGCATAACGCACCACCCAATGAAAACACAAATTAATCTGCTCATTTTTTGCATACAATTTTAAATCATTGAGTCCACATATCTGAATGCGATGCATTTCGCGCTCCATAATCCCGTGTCAGCGAGATAGTTATGAAATACTTTTATCTCGATTGAATTATTCCATCATAATATTATAAATATTATTAATTTGTTATTATAGCGGCGTACGCGTCACGGTAATCCTCAAAAGGTCCGCTCTCGCTTTGTTTACGCGTGCTTTTATGCGAGTTCAATGAAGGTGCGCCGTGAAATCCGAAATCAATATATAGGAGAGTATAGAAACAAGAGTGCGGGCGAGGCCTGTGTCGACGCGATATCCAACACGGGTTCGGATTAAGCGACGTCAAATCCGGGATTAAACGGGGCCGGGATAAAACGGAAGCCGGGATCGGCTCGAGCTCGGGTCAGCGGGATTTCGCCGGGCAATAAAAGTGTCTGCAGCCGATTTAGACTGAGCCCGCTGGCAATTCGGCGCGGCAACCAATTGCTAGGTAATTTCGGCGTGCGAGCGCGATCTGTCCGCACAAAGCCGTTCTAATGCCCGCCAATGAGATTAGCCGAGTGTCGTGCGGCCTTTACAATTTATTGGACGGAATCAGACATCTGAATTAAGACATAGTTCCTTGATGTGTCTCGATGAGATAGAACACGCCAGAGGGAATTATGTCTATTATTGTTTGGCACAAAAGATGTAAACAGATGTGAAACAGTATGATATGCCACGCTGAAATATTAATCAGCTCTCGGTATTCAAACGGGTGCGCACTAGACTAATCAACGTTTTTTCTAAACTAAATCCCACTCGTTTGCAATGGACGTCGCTCGTCTATTATAGGGGCCCCTCGGTAATCCGGATTGGAGATTCATTAGGGTGAGATTATACTCTATTGAAATCTGGCTTAAGCGGGCACGGGTGGATCGGATCGCGGACCGCGGGGCGAACCGGGACCATTCATAGAATGATAGCGCTCATATGAGTGATGCGGAATTCATCTATTTTAAGTAGATTTAATGTTGACTGTGATTTAATATTTATTTTGTAAATCAAAGCACTAGCAGCTAACTACTGTTCTTTATAGTAATTAGTACTTACGGAGATTAGACCACGGGGTACCTTATTGCGTAACAGACTAACAATAGCAATGGCTTTCATTTTGACAGTTCAACAACATTCATTGCGTTATTTACGTTGCTAAGCACACTAATTTTTCGAACTTATGAAGCAATGGATTAGCAATATCCTTCAAAATGACTTAGATTGTGATTGATAGTGTATTACGCAATCAGGGTGATATCAGAGGCTGTTGTAAAGTTTCATCGTTTTTGGCGAAGAGTTCAAACAAATCTACACGTCTAAAAGAAGATAGTACTATTATAACCTCTAAGCAAACGTCATAGTCGCTCTAAGGTCACGTACAGGAAGTTTTTTTTCTACATTTAGCCTAGACCGCAAGCCGCGACCGACGGCGCCGTTTCCAAGTAACGCTGTTATAAAACTGATTCATGCATGGAGCACATACCTAATCCTGGTCTACTTCATGACGTCAAGCCTTTGACCATTATGATATAATCGCAACCTTAATAAAGAAGTCATAAAAGCTATCAGACAAAGCGACAGGAACCTATTTGAAAACATTATGATGAATCACCGTATTTGTGTTATTACATTACGCTAATCAATTGATATTCTCGACGTGCTAAAGGAAACTTGTGGTACCATAGGCAACAGCATTAACGTTATTGGATAAGACGTCAACATCAAACGGGACGGTAAACAAAAACCGTACATTTGCCGGATGAAAATATTGTTCGTAATTACTGTGATATTTCATGTTATTTTCTTTGATGAGGTAGGCAAGGAAGGAGGGGATCGTGGCTGAATAATAACAGCCGCACGATTCGATCGAAGGGTAAGCTACGCTTGCCGCGGTCAGTTCGAGGATGGGTGACCAACAAAACCATCCATTACATAACGAGACTTCTCCGTGCCTCGGAAAACACGTTAAGCCATTGGTCCCGGCTGCCCAAAAGTCCGACAACCAGTCTTACCATGGGATATATATAACGGATAATTCCACTTTGCCCCACTGGCCGCCTCACTGGTGGGGCAAAGTGGAATGCCTAAAATTTTGCAGTGTGTTACCCAGTAACTGGGTTTTAGTGGTCAGATAGGCAGAAGCTCTAATCTCCAAGTAAAATACAGGTAGTCAGCTGCATCCGGTTAGATTGGAAGTCGACCCCAACATAGTAGGGAAAACGCTTGGCAGATTGATTATATACAGGGTGAAATTGAAAACATGCAACAAATCGAAATAGGAGATTGTACTCAACATTATGAACAACTTTTACTATCGTACTAAACCAGAAATCGTGAAAAAAAAATCAGCTGTTCTCTACATTTATGTTCGCATAACTCGTAAAAAGTTAGGGAACTACTGATTTTTTTTTTTCAGTTTCAACCTGTATAATTATATAGGTAAGGAAATGTTTTGAATGGTAGCTAACTAGGGTAGTGTGGCAAATGCTATGCGATGTGTTAAGTCTTGTCCGACATTTTCGAACTAGTTTGACGGTAAGTTAAGTCGTAACGGGAATGTGTGCCGCTTTGCGTTTGGTGTGCACCAGCCCTAAGAAAATGTGACGTTTTCAATATTAGAACGTTTCGTATTTATGTAGCTTTAATTTTTCTTTTTGTCTTTTAGCAAGCACGGGCACTATTTATCAAACTTCTTCCGCGTGAAATTTATTGTACCCCCGCCGATACACGGCATCGCGTCGTGTCGCCCGCCCGCGATGTAACTTTTTTTCGCTTAGAATTATTTTTGACTTATTGCATGAGTCCTAAGAATCGTAGCGTGATGTTCAATGGACTACAGGCAGTTCCAGAGATTAAAGCGTTCAAACAAACATTAACCTTTCAGCTTTATTATTAGTAAGTATACTTAGATATTGATTCTAGGTATGCGCCTAGTCCATTAGTTTTATAAAAATACTTATCTTAATTTTTACTATTTTATCCGTGTCATTTTCAATTTTAATTAAGTACTTACATTTTTCGTAAACAATAGTATTGTTTTTTTTCTCGTGTAACACGGTGCAGATATGTCGTCATTCATTTCTTACTTAAGTGTCAACCTATATATTAAAATATTTAGCGATAAGTTTTAATACCCTGTTGCGTAAAACACGACAGTTAAAACATCTTTATTTTAAAGAGGCTTAAGTATTTTTATAGAAAAGTTATGTCATGTGACATAATTTTGAACTTGTTATCTTTCAAAAACATGTTGTACAAAAACGTGTTTATTACTCTAAAAGTTGACCCGTTTTACTAAGAAACTGTGATCCGTTTTTTATCCGTTTACCTTTATATAAACTTTATCCGCTCAATACCATCTGGCTACAGATAATAAGGCGCTGTAGGTAATAATAAAATGGAAATGCTACAAAAACTCTACATTTAATCGTACTAGTGGCTTATCTCTTTTTGTACTCGTCCACTCGGGATTATTCCGGGTCCGGCTTTATCCTGGAATAAAATATTTATAACCAACATAACGAGCTCACGGACAAACATGGGCTCAACATGGCTGCTTTCTGATAATATTAAAAACATAATCGTGAACTTTGCTTTATGTGTGTGAAAGGAAATTTAATGTTTCGTATTTCTTTGGTTTAAATTATGAATTTCATCTCATTGAACGTAGGTTACGATAAAAAATTATTAAAAAAATACTAGCTTGATGCGATGCGACGGCATCGCATCAAAAAGCCCGCGCTATCACTACGTTTTCGCTTAGCGTGCTTTTCTTCTTTGTTGCTGGGCTCCTTAAGGTCAAAGCGTAATGTTAAATTGTCTACGACCTTCCTCGAGAATTGGGCTATCAAAGTCAAAAAGATTTTTTCCAATCTGACTGGTAGTTCCAAAGATTACCCCCTACATACCTACAAACAAACAAACAAATAGTTTCTAAAAGCTATTGGAAACTAAATTTTTTATCATAGCGGTGACGGATGGTCGCGATAAGAGTTAATAATGTCAGCATGAAAGTATTTTGTTAAAAAAATCATTATGTTAGAAGAATCGAATAAAAAATTAGGCATATCTGTCAACCAAAAAAAAAAACGTGTTTGGTCGGGGGACCGCCGCCGTCAAGACTGATATTCCGCACGCGATTCTCGCATGCAAACGCACTCGTATAATAGAAAGAGACAGAGAGAGAGAGGAAGCCGTATAGTGGAGGCATAACGCTTTTTCTTTACGTGACGATTTCAACCAGTTAACTCCAAAAATCTAGAGATTCACAAGCATCCCTGATTCATAAGCCCTACATAAGTACCTATGGTACAGCTCTTACAAATGTAACAGTAATTATTAAAATAAATTATTTTAAACGAATAAATATTATTTTCCCATTGCGATCGTTGAGCCGGGCGAATAATCCAGTTTTCAAAGAATACCCCACTTAAAAGATTTAAAATTAATCGATTGTGACCCATACGCCCGTGAAGACACGGACTTGCATATTAATTGAGATAATCCTGGTGAATGAAAAAAAAACGGCACGGAATTTTCAAAGGGATCTGATAGGATAACTAATGCGAAATCAGTTGTAATTGTTTTCTGTTTTCTCAATAATAAAAAGGCCGTCAGTACCATTATAATTATAGAACTATTGGGTAATATACTAGACAAATCAGGTAAAAAAGAAAATGGTCTTAAAAAGAACAAAATCCAAAGCGAAAAGCTCTACGCTCTTATCACTGACGAAATTTTATGTAACCCACTAAAATCTTACAGCAATAAAAAATGACGTAAGAAGCGAAACATTGAATGTAGAAATATTCGACAACTCTACAACCCCTACGGTAGGTCGCGGTTTCGTCCTACGAGGTTCATTGACTACCGAAGAACCCCCTAATAAAATCCCTACACACAATATTAAACTCTAATCGCACACATTTAGAACGCAATTTGCAATAACAACCAGAATCTGGTAGCTTTCTACTGCAAGCTGAAGATAAGCCGACGGATTAGTTCAGCGGAACGGAAAAAAAGAATAAAAAAGCATAAACTTCAGCCCTGATTGAGTTCAATTCTTTTTAATGTATGGGGTTTGACAACCCTGCCGCATATATCCCTAGGTAAACATGAATAAAGAATACGTGTTATAAGATTAAAACGGATTCAGCTCCTTTGTATAGAATTTTTGGGAGTTCTGATATAAATATAAGATTTTAAACTCTGTCTGCCTATTTGCGTACTTCATGACCAAAAAGACGTGACTGAGAACGCAAAAATATGTCCGCAGTCCGCATGAACAAGCTAGTTGACATAAAGATTTTCCGATTAAAAAAATAATATGATAAGGTACAAACACGCACGACCTTGGTCCTTGTACACACACAAACAACTGACACCTGACTCGTGTAGGCAGTAGGCTGTATTGTAAATAAAAAGTGATTGTAAAAGGGACTGGGGCGAGAAAATCCTGAAAAAGGCACGTGGCAATCCCGGATACTGGGATTCCGCCTATCCCGCCTTACCTTAATCCCGCGCTCCGGGAAAACATACAAATATGCGTGGATTTATGTGCCTTTGTACACGTGCCGTTCACAAATAAAGAGTTGTGATGTATTATTTGTGGGCTAATAAAGGCCACCTGCGTTATTGTGGACTAGTATCAATATTTTGTTGGTTTCAGTTTTGTTATAAGCAATAGTAGGTATCATCGAGAGATTAAGCACCATCAAACCCATAGAAATGATCTATGATCTAACCTGTGAGAAAAACTGTCAGTATCGGTAAACTTAAAATCATTACATGTACGACTTGTTACTTATTCGTAGCATGTACGAGTAGGTACTGTATTTTCACGCCTACATAGAATCAAAACCTAGTACTCCCCTTTACTTGCGACTCTTCCACTTTGTATTTTATTTCTTTCTATAAAAACATGCAAAACAGACCTTGCAAGCGATTACACCGGCTCGTCTGCAGCCAGCCTTGCACACTTAATACCTTAATTTCGCATTCTTTCAAATCCAAAGCTAAATCTTCATACTTAGCGCAACTGCGTCACATATTACGTACGGGCACCACTTGGCGCGGTCCGACGAGGATAATCCCGTCTTCTGTCTCGCTCGCACCCGCAGTTGTCCCGCGCAAATCCTCGCCGCGTCCCTCTCTAATCCCTTATTTGAATCTTATCAGATCTCCTGAGATACACCGGTAGTGGTGGCCATGTGTGTGTAGTGGGTATATCCCCTAGGGTTGTCGAAGAAACTATGATTTGGGAGCTTAATCTCCTTAAGAAAAGCTTTAAATCCATCAGATTTAATGTCCGATAGTTTGTTTTTGAATATGGGTTTTTCTGTATAAATAGGTTTAATGGATAAAAATATATGAGTTGGTTTGATAAGTTCCTTTTCTGTATCCGTATTTTTTATAACATTAGGTTCTCCATTAAATTCGTAGTTAATTAGTTCCGATATCTATTATTACCGTATGTACTTCCTTCTACCATGACTTTGATCTTACTTAAGATGTAGTACGCAAATAGCTGACGTTACATAAAGATCTTTTCTTCTTGGCTCCCACAGAAATCTGAGCATACGTATTGGTAAATAACAACATCTCTATAAATATCAGCACATCCCTGAACCCAGCGCATGCATTAAAGATGCGTCCACACTGAATCCGCGATTAATGGGCTTTGAATGTGCGATTGAAGCCAAATTTATGTATCTGCAACCCGTCACCAGATTACCGCGACACCAGAATGAAGATATGAGCAGCTGCTTTGATCTGTCTCCAAATGATCCAAGTAATGGCTGGACGGGGATTTTCTAATATAGATATCCTGTATTAGTACTCCTTCTGGTACGTACATTAGAATACGTAAACGCTGTGGCGTTTACGTATTCTAAATTAATATATATTAATAGTATTAATAGTATTGCTGCTGAATTAATTTTACCGCCAGCTTAAATCTTAAAAATTATTGGTATTTTTTCTTTTATAAAAACGCATTTATTGCTATCAATATTGGCTAGGTAAAGTCATTTATTTATTCCCCAGTACATAAATTTAATAGCGTCCATATTTTAAAGGAAGCATGAGAATTAAAGGTTTATTTCTTGCGACTGTAATAAGATAATATTACTAACCCTTTGTAGGGATTAAGATTTTGTTAAGGGCGCCGTCCCTAAGCCCTGCCAGACGGGGTCCCGCGATTAGGGTGAACGAGGCCTTTGCCGCTCACTTCTATGGTTTTTACGATGCCCTAAACAATGAGAGGAATTGTCTCAAAAACGTATTTAGATTTAGAGCTGCTAATGAAATTATTATGCTGTGGATTATGCGGTAGACGATTGTTTCAAAATTTATAATGTCTGGGTTTTATACCGGCAAGTTTAACGTATTTTATAAAGGAAGCAAACACAAACAGACAACGTTAAATTTCGTTCTACACTATGGTATCATGACGTAATACGACAAAAAGCTCCCGCTTGACCGTTCCCGAAGCACGGCAGGCCGCACACAGGAGTGACAATCCGCGCCTCGGCCCGTAAGCCTAATCTTGACAAATGGTCCGGATCATCCGTTACCAGAGCCTACAGGCCACGCTTATTTGTCCACACAACTCCACCGCCACGATTTTTTATCGATTGATCAGAGGCTCAGCTGATTGCCTCTCTCTGTTGTTGCCGCCGGATTAAAACACACACGGAAACCTTCCCGCGTAGTTACGGCTGTATACGCGGACGTACGCATGTAGTCGTGGCTTTAAAACCAAATTAAAGTCAGACACAAAAGAATAATCGTAAAGGATTTGCATTATGATACGCACACATTGAAATGTTATGTGTAATGTAATCAGAAGCCGTTTATCGTTCGTTTTCGAATTGAATCTGACAAACGACTTACAACTTTATGCCTTGGGGAAATGGGCTTGGTGAACTTTAATCGACAGTTAACTTAGTAAACTACGAACTAGTTTCCTGCAAATACTTCAGAATGTAGTCTTCTCCAAAATTATTCAGTACACCAGTCACTTCAGAATCCAAGAATGGGAAAATGTCCTAGGTGGACGATATTTTCCCAAAAATTTTATATCTATATTCCTTTCCCATAAAAAATTAATGTAAAAAGTCAAATGCTTGACCAATGAGCCGATAAAAAATACCCAAAAAAAGTTTCAGCAAAAAAAAGTTCAATCAGAATTTTTTTACGATTATCATTCGCAGACTTCAACCGTCTCGTGTAGTAGCTAGCTCATCGTGAAACCGGTCCCTAACTGTCTGTTTGTGTGCGTTAAGCCGAGTGCATGCCTCAAATTGGGCTGAAGTACAGGAGATTATCTCAAGATGATTGATGGTGCCCCCCTCGCCTCCCCCCGCTGTCCCGCGCCCCCGACGCACGTGATAACCAGTTCATTGCATTGATATGATTGGGTAATGTAATCCTCCGTGTAATTAGGTAAAAGTTAATCGTTCCAGAGTTATTAAGAAGATCCAGATTTGTTTTGGACGTGACAGACTTGTAAATACAATAGGGAGGCAACACTTTGATGCAGCACAAAAACTTTAAAAAATTCAGCGAAACTTCGAAACAGCACAATGTTTTTCACTGAAAACCGTTATTTTAATTGATAGCCAACAAGAAACACGCGCCAAATTCTAACAAACACAGCGCAGGTCCGACTTTTTGTCCGTCCATTCCGAGTGATAAAAATAAACGGATTTAACAAGTAAAATCGGGTTTGAACCGGTCCGAACTAGTATTCACTGGAAAATCCTAGTTTCTAACAAAGACCTGAGGAGCTCCAACACGTAGAAAGCTAGCTAAGTAGAACATACATATAGAGCTAAGTACTCGTGATCCGGATCAGGGAGATTAGGTGGCAGCGGCCGGCCACGGTCCGGGATACATCTCCTACCGGATTACTGAAATCCGGATTTCGTTGAATAACTTGCCGGGGATTTATGACGTAATTTATATATGTAGTCTAATGGACTTTTCTTATATGGTGGTCATCAGCGGTTTAGTAAGCGTTTGCGTTTATGAAAACTGAAAAATAATAAGCATTTTCGTCGTCTGTTTTTATTTGACTTGTGTGGTTCATCAATGAATCTAATTCTCTCGCACTCTCTCTTGTCGAAGGTCTGCTGGAAGTTTCTAATGAAATAAGCAGTACCTTTGAGCTTTCCTATTTAAAGTATTTTTCTCTTTTAAGTAAATAATCTACTTATCAAGTTAATCGTAAAACATTCCCACTACCTATAGAAATAAAATAATCAATAAACTGGATACAACTTAAGTATCTGAGATTATTACGTTTATTATTGCCACGAAATGTAAATAATGGTTTGTAGCCTGAGTGACCATAAATTCCAAGGTGATGACCACCGCGAGTTTATCGACACTCGCTACAATATCGATCGTTTACATAATTGTATGGCCACTGGTGTTTACGACTGCTTTAGATTTAAATCCCTTCACGATTGACCGTTTGTTGGATAGTCAGAAGTATAAAGCTCTTTAAACACGGCACGGTTTCTTTTTAAGGTACGCACGGCTACACGTCAATCTATACATAATCAGTAGGTATAAGCTGACTTCTGATTGTACGAAATACCTATACATTGCGAGGTCAGCTAAACTGGAAATGTATAGCTTTAACTGTCGTCGTGTATACAGCGTGTTAACCGCTCCGAAGAAAAATCTTGTGACCTTAGCTTCCTCTCCATTTGCGCGGACGCGTCGTGCGACGCGTCCGCGGATGCATCCGCGCATAGTGGAGAGGGCGAAATCTGTCGAGATCTGCCTGCGTGTCCGCGTCTGCCTGCGTCCCTGCCGCAATCCGTGATTTGTCGGTTTTTTGGGCACGCATCATAGGAATCTGCCGAGAAATGCGTCTCGCCTCTTCACTATCGCCGCCTGTCCAGTTGCCGCCGGGCCATCGAGCGCTTCACACGTGTTGACTGTATTGAATAATTATGGCTAGTGCGTGGTCGAACGAAGAGACTTTCAAATTCTATTCTTGTGAATACTCAAAGAGCACCATCTTCTTCTTTTCCATATTTTTTTTCACGACTCTTCTTTGGTACACATTGACATAATGGTTGTATGTCACCATTAAATAAATAGCGGCAGTCGCACTAACCAGGTCCACGTCCATCCTCTTGGGTTGCGTTCGTCACACTGACACAAACGGAAGTGAAGAGGGCAGACGGATTTCTAGACACGTGCGCGTGCGCGGACGCGTCGCACGACGTGTCCGCGCAAATGGAGAGGGGCCATTATATATGACACGGTTCTATGGTACAGACGCCAGCACATCAAGCTACTACAATCTATCAAATTTCTTTAATAGATTTTCAACTTTATCGCTGAAGAATAAGGTTCAAAGTTGATTGGGAAAATTTAACAGTTTCGGGTAGCTTGATGTGCTGGCGTCTGTACATATACGGTGCCGGAGCGCGCCGTACCGTAGTGCCGCCGTATCGTCAACAAACTTCCTTAGTGATCCATACAATACTGACTACCGTGCCTACACACGGCGAATAAACCGTAGGTTTTCACGGCGAGAAAAACGAGTGTGTACAAAGGGCCTTAAAGTTACATTTGGACATTTCAGTTTTAGGCTTCTTCAATGGCTAGGTGAAATGGAATACTTATTGTCCTATCTGTGACGATTATTTTAATCTTTGAAAATAATGTTGTTGTATTGTAGAGAGAGGGCAGTGGTGTTCCAGTGTTAACGGCCGCGACTTACGAGTTGTAGGTCGTAGGTTTGAACCCAGACAGGCGCTTTACTTTGTATAAATTATTTCATCACCACGGCTCTCAAAACGGTGAAGGAAAACATCGTGAGGAAACCGCCATGTCCTAGTACCAAAAATTCGAAGACATGTGACATCTACCAACCCGCAGTGGGCCCGCGTGGTGGATTACGGGCCACTCCCTCTCACAGAGAGGAGGCCTGTGTCCCAGCAGTGGGAACATTATAGGCTGATTATTATTGTAGATTGTGTAGCATAAGCATCAGCCTATAGTTAATGTTCCCACTGCTGGGACACAGGCCTCCTCTCTTCGAGAGGGGGTAGAGGGGTAGGTGAGTAGGCTGTAGTCTACCACGCAGGTCGAGTGAGGGTTGGTAGATGTCACATGTCTTAAAATTTCTGGTTATAGGACATGGCGGTTTCCTCACGATGTTTTCCTTCACCGCTTTGAGAGCAGTGGTGATGAAAATTTACACAAAATAAAGCGCCTGTCTAACGAGGTTTGCAAGGCCAACATGGCCAGAGATCGCTCAAAACAGGGAGGTTTGGAAGGAAAAAGGGAAGGCCTTTGCCCAGCTGTGGGACACAATATAGGCCAAAGAAAAAAAAAAGCGCCTTTCTGGGTCGAACCTACGACTTACAACTCGTAAGTCAGGGCCGTTACCAATGTGCCAATACTGCTCGATATGTAGATGGAGTGAAGCATTTGAATTTTAGGTCTTTGGTCTACGGGGTCGCAGTGTCAATTCTTACACAAAATAAGCATTCTTTCTAACTGTATTGTTTCGTCCTAGTAACCCAGACTAAGTTCATGTTAGTCTAAAGCTACACTATAGTTCTAGTTTCAGATGCACCTTCTTTCAATGACCTTCCTTGTGACCGTATTTATTGCTACCTAATTGCTACGGGCCTGCCTGGGCAAATTCATTTTGCACCCTTAATAGGCTTGATCTTATAAACACCTTGCTCAATGAGTGTGTCCGTCGTAGGACGTTTTACACCTTCAGTTTTTACTGTCTGGAATATGGAACCAAATGAGCTTTTTTAAGGTTAAATAAGGTACGGTCACCAAAAGAGATAAGTGACCAGGGTCGTCGCATATAGTTGAAGTTCAATAAGAAACCGAATTTAATTAATAGAAAACAAACAGTTCATTTATCAACTTAAATTTCGTTCGTAAACATCCATCGACTTCTTACTAAACTTCAACTATATCCGACGACCCTGGTTACTTATCCGTTTTGGTGACTGTACAAGGGTTGGTTGATTAAAATCTTGAGTTTATTTAATCTGTCAAGCTCCGCTAATGAGACACAATTGATTTTCTATTGTTTCGTCGCCAATGGGCGAAGCGCGCTGCTTGACCGGTTAAAATATTAACGCTCGGTTCCTATAAACAAAAACGATTTGTTTTGCTTACCAACGGTAGAATTTTTTATCGCCAAAAATAGATTCGTAAGTTAATTTTACTAGAGATGGTTACTTCCCTAAGGGAGGGTCTACTTTGCAAAGCTATGAGATCTTTGCTTCGTTATTGATAAAGATACAAGAGTCATAATTACAACCAATAACGGTCCGTAAATTATAGGAATCCGGTCTAAGTGGTTGAAAGCATAGTTTCATCTTCAGGGCTTTAAAAAGCAATGCAACAAAACTACAAAAAGGGGATTCAAAAGTCCACCGCAACACTTAACGTGTCCTCACTCCGTACCAAACAATATAGGGTAGGGTGTCTACACACACGCATACTCGGATCAGTCCTAAGCCGGATTACACGACCGCCAGATCTGGATGTACGGGACTACGGCGGTAGCTCGAGGTCGACAATATTATGGATTTTGAATATGGAAAATGTACGTTGGGAATCTTTTGAATTTATCGTTTTGTGGTCGCTCTAGTGGGGACAGATTGAACTGTATTAGGGGCTAATCTTTGCGCCGCGCCGGTTGTCTTTGAGAGTTCAGAGAGAATTGTTTAACCTTTTTGTGTAGATTTTTTCAGGACTGTACTTAATTGCCGAATAACGTATAAAGAGTTAACCTTTATCGAATTTCGAATAATATTTTTAACATAGAAGCTGTCGTTAGCATATAAAGATGAACTGATAAGCACTTTCAGAACTTTAGATCAGTATAATATACATATTATGTAACTTATTTGTATAGTTAGTTAGTCATTTAATTTAGTAACTAGGGTAAATAGTTAGTTGTGTTAAATATTAACCCCTTTCTAATAAACGTATTATATCAGGTGAATTCACACACCGGTTTCACTCTTTCAGTGACTTTCCAAAGAAGAAGACAAAGCGTTGTGTAACTATACAGACGCTTTACAAAATTTATTAGTAAGGGGGTATAAAAGTTTTGTAAGTAAACCAACAAAAATTAATAAATAAAATATAGTAAATTCGAATACAAACGCTTTAGCTGCGAAAAATAAGCTTAAAAAAGCTTTTTTCGCAATCGCAGCTTAAGTACGCTTGAATCAAATAATAAGTGTTTTTATAAACATTTATAATTTTTGTTTCAAACATAATTATTTTCACACGATTACGAGATATTTATAAATATATATTAATATAACTATTCCACATCCAGATTTATAACTGAGAAAATTCACTTTTTAACGCGGCAAAGGAAAGAAAACTAGATAAACGATGCATAAATCAATACACACATAAAAGCGTAGTTTTTTGTAAATATTGATTTATATGAATTAATAAAATTATCATAATTGTTCGTAGAGAATGGTTATAACACCTGTGCGTGACGAAGCTCACGTAACGTTTGTAACTCATAAAAAATTGTATTTATTGTAATGATGCTACTATTATGAGTTTATAACAAAATAAATATTTTTTGCAACTTCTGTTTTATAAGCTACTAGCTGTGCTGATTTCGTTCGCGTGCATGGGTTCCCCTTATTCTTTTTTTTGTCTATAATAAAAGTTACTCCCTATAACATCAGCTATCTGCCGGTGAAAGTCCCGTCAAAATCGGTCCAGCCATTTCGGAGATTAACCGGAACAAACAGGCAGACAAACATTTTAAAAAGAGTTTTTTTTTGCTCTAAGTCCCGTAATACTTTCATATGCATTTAGTACAAAGCTGGTTATTTTGACATTGCAAAAAGACCATTGAGACTTCCATTTTAATTATTTGTATAGATTATATTACCTTTTACTGCAGAACTTATATTAAAAGACTAACCCCCTTATTCATAATCCTATTTTATCTCTATTTTAGCTAAAATAGGTTTATAGAACGTTTGTCTTTATCTGTCACGTTGTCATTTCTGTGTGTAAGAAAGAGACAAACCCCATTTTAACTAAAATAGGTTTGATAAGTTTTATGAATAAGGGGGTAAGTGCATAGGCACACCCGAAAGTATAGAATACGTTTGCAATATTGAAAAATAAAAGAGAGGATAAAAGAGGATGAATGAACTGACATTGTAATATAAAACAATATGTGACTCTTTGTATGTACATCTGTCGGTCAAGGTTAAAAACGTTTTTCAAAGGGTCACCCACGAATAAGGGTGCTTTCTCCCCCGACGGGCGCTGCAAAGGCGGTGCACTAATTATTATGATTCCAAAATTAATGTTAAAGTAGCTAGTACTCGTAATGCATTTCTATAAATCTAATTGATATCCTTGGTTCATTGTGTAGTTTATCGGTTAATCTGAAATTGTTAAAAGCTTTTTATTTAGGGGTCGCGCTTGGGTAGGGTTGCCTTGCGGTGCGAATGTCAAAAGGAGTAGGGTCCAACGCAGATGTATACGCATACTTCTAGATGTGGCAATATCATACACTTTTTATTAACAATGATTGTTGTTGTATATCTATAATTATACACCGTGTTCCGGACGATATACATAAACTTCGACCAGGTGTTCAGACCATGGAAATAAGCATTTTTCATTATGGACACATTCGTGAATTCTTATTTTTTATTAATTTTCATATAAACTAAATACCTTGACGTAAGTAGCCCGATATACCTACATGCCTCTTTATCTGAATTGGCAACGATGACGTATTTTCATTCAAAAGATTTGGCGGGCTGCATCTTGTCAAAACTGATTTCTTACTGCATAGCGAAAACTACCTTTTGGAATGAGCGACTAGAATCAATTTTATTTTAAGATAATTTTTGACGTTCAAAAGTGCCTTTTATGTGCCTATTTGAAATAAATGCTTTGACTTTGACTTTTAGCTCAATTAAATTTACTAAATGAAATTACAAATATCTTTCTAACGTAGCCTTTTTAAGTACTACTTCCTTTGTTAGATTTAATTTGTAAAAGCTATAGAAGCGTTTGACAAAGTTTATGGATATCGTGAAGAACACGGTGTATACTAATAATAAAGCTGAAGAGTTTGTTTGTTTATTTGAACGCGCTAATCTCTGGAACTACCGCTCGGATTTGAATATATATTTTTGCATTTGATAGCCCAATTCTTGAGGATGGCTATAGGAATTAACATAACGCTGAGCCGAGCAAAAGAAAAAAAGTCAGAACGAAATCGAAAATGAAGTACCTAATAGCGCGAGCAGGCGCTGCGCTGCGATGCGACGGGGTGGGTCGGGGAAAAAGAATTACACGTGGAGGAAGTCGCGGGCACAAGCTAGTGTTTTTATAATAATACCATATTTTTGAGCCGAATCTGTTATTTCGCGGAATTCCAACGAATTTACATTTAATCTTAGATACTTATCTTATAACTTACCTAATGATGCAAAAATACGTCACATTTTGGCAATTATTAATTGGTGAGAATGTTTTATGTTTAGGATTTAAAATATCAACAGCTAATCTCATTCAAATTTGGAAGAGATAAAATTATAATGAGCTTAACTGCGTCAGAATAGCGCATTTTCAATTTCCGTGTTTTAAAAAGTCACATACGCAATACATTCTAAATATGTATCTATAATAAGTAAGAGTTTACTCTAAAACAAACTCAAATTAAAAATCTCTAACACCTTAGCTATCAAAATACGCCACCAAAGATTACAAAAACACTCACACAGACAAGGAAACAGCACGTAAGTCGAACGTTAAATCGATAACACACACACACATATTACCCTCACGGATCCCGCTGATCCGGATCATCCCGCGCGGATCAGCCTCGTGTCGCCCGGAGATAAAGCTCTGCCCGCGTGTGTGCTGGCCCTAATCATACGTGTCACACCGCGCTACGTCATACGATGACAGTTATGAATTTGATGTTATTTTTTTTTGCGTTTATCTCCCTACGTTTTGACTTTTGAAACTTCATTGATAAAACTTTGTCTGCAAAGCTTGTCTTCGCTTTTAAAGTACAGTGGAGGCTTATCATTTGTGATATACATAATACTTACTTATAGAAGCCTCTTTTATATTTTTCAGTAGATTGGTGTGTGTGTATCTAACAAATAAATAACTATTTCATGTAAAGATAGTGTGATAATATACACCTCTGCTGTAAGTAAGAAGTTTTTCTAATAATATTAAATGGCCCGTAAGTAGGTAATGACTAAAGTGCTTGGGGAAGACCTTTGCCCAGCAGTGAGACAGCATAGGATAATAACAAATATATGAAAAATTTGGTAATCTATACAGAGTCCTGTTAAAATAGATGGACAAATTTTAACATAGCGCTCAGTACGTCTAACCAAAGATATCCAAGCAAATTAAAACACTGATTAAAGTGACTTTAATTTGACCTAAAATAATAAATTGCCGGCACATTAGTGTATTTTCGTAAGCTGATTTTTTTTTTGTAAGTATGTATCTAATGCGTTTTCCCTATATATTTTTTACCATCGTCCTTATTTTGGTGGTCTGAATGATTTCTAAAAGTCTGTCCATCTATTTTAATGGGACCTTATTATACATAAAACAAAGTCGGGTTAGTTACACCATTTATAACTCAAGAACGGCGGGCCCGATTTTGATGATCTTTGATTTATCTGTCTCCGCCCCGAATAGCAGATTAACTATGAAAACATGGGAAAAATTCGTAAAAAAAATATTCGTTTTTATTGAATCTGAGGCGGTACAAAGTTCGCCTGGTCACTGTATGGTATAAAATTATAATTCGCAAAATAAATATATTTAATTATATTGCTTTGCGATAAAGACTACTGCTATAGCCAGGTTCGTATCTATAGGTACCTAAGTGCTGCGTCAAACCGCTTCCGCTTGTGGTTTTCCCATATCTGTGAACCTATTTGTTTTCTTTAGGTTCAACCACGTGTTCAATTTTATCAGTATTATGTTGATTGAAATAGGAACTATTTTATCAATTATGTACCTATAAGTATAATCAGCCTATAATGTTCCCACTGCTGGGACACAGGCCTCCTCTCTTCGAGAGGGAATGGTTTATTGGAATGTACTACGCGGACCCAGTGTGGGATTTCACATGTCTTCAAATTTTTTTTTTTGTAGGGCATGCCCGTTTTCTCACGATGTTTTCATTCACTGTTTTAAGAGAAATTAAGAAAAAAAGAAAGAAATTAATTACGTTATTTTAAAGTTCACGAGCTTATAGGGATAACAGACAAAATAAAGGTTTTGAAGTTAGTTTAGGTACCATTTTAGCAAGAAAGTATTTGTAACACTACCTACTTACTTACCTAGAAGTAGGTACGAACGTGAAACATACATACATGGTGTTCTATGACACATCATTCATTAATTTTATTTTTTCGTTGCTGTTAAACGTATTTTCTTTCTTTTTTAGGGTTCTGTAGTAATAGGGTCCCGTTTTTACCCAAAAACGGGACCCTATTCCTATGACTCAACTGTCCGTTTGTCTGTCTGTCACCAGGCTGTATCTCATGAACCGAGATAGCTAGACAGTTGAAATTTTCATAGATGATTGATGATATTTTTGTTGCCGCTATAATAACAAATACTAAAAACAGAATAAAACAAATTAAGGGGGGCTCCCATACAACAAACGTAATTTCTTTATACGAGTATAATATGTATTGTTAAATATTGTACGGCGGTACGGAACCCTTCGTATGCGAGTCCGACTCGCACTTGGCCGGTTTTTTATCTTTATATTATTTATGATAAAAGAAAAGAAAAAGAAAGAAAATTTGTTTATTCTGCACAAACAAACCCTCATTTGAAAAGAAAAGAGACAAAATATACACATACATCGTAGTCAAAATCCTCGTACTCAAGCATATAAAAAGTATTTATTTTATTAGCCTATTTCTTGGCCAAAGAATTAGCTTTGCCATACAACGTGGCAATGCTGCCAGCCTTTTGGGCACTGGTTCTGTTGACAGCGATGCGGACGAATTCTTTGAAGCCCTATGATTATTTTACTTATTTTTTCATATAAATGTACATATTGTTATAGTTTATATTATGTTAGCTTATAATATGTAAATATTTCTATAAAAAGTTCACAATTTTATCCATTGCATTACCTCATTTGATTTCAAGAATAAATATTGACTTAAATCTCCATAAATGTATTTCAGATTAATAAAACCTTTCCTTAATCTGATCTCCGATTAAAATAATTTTATCTTTAAAGTATTAAAATAAATATAGAAGGAAGATAACATCTATTAGATACACAGCTAACGACAATATCCAAAATATTATTACTTAATAGTCGATATTCTGCGATAAAGGTGTCCGTAATAGGAATATTTGCATATAAATTTTTAAAACATACCGTTCATTTTAACCATAAAACCATGCTTAGGTACATACGTTATGTCTTACATATAAAATAAAAGATTATAATAAGGTATAATAAAAAATATAAATCGGCTTATCTATATAAAACTGGCTTATTTGTGTAAAGTAGGGTCGGCAACGAAAGTTGAAAATAATTAATTATATTTTTATGAAGTCTTTTTCAGAGTACTTCTGGCATAAATATTCTTATATCAATGGTACATGGAAATTAATAAAGTAAAATACATGTCATGTATCATATTAAAAGGAAGAATACTAATCTCGATTATATTTAAATAAGCCGTTTATTAGCTGACATAATGTGGGAGGTATATTTTGCATAGCACTTTTACCGTAATAGACAAGAAATATTGACATTACTAAAGAGGAATGAAAAGTTTCAGAAACATCAAATGCCGCTAAAGCCTTATGTTTGCCATCTGTTTCACAAAACAGCTACTTCATGAATGTTAATCCAATCATACTAACTCTACATTTCAAATAAAACGATAGTTAAAAATCAAAGTATTTCCAACCAGATTTAATCTTCTGACGGTACTCAGGTACGATTTGACAAAAAGATATATCTTCAACGTCGGGCGTAATCCGTCGGGCATTGTGCAATCGCTAATCGGCGCGGATCGGCGGCGGCGCGGGCGGCGCGGCCCGATTCGAAATTAATAATGATTTATAACGCCCGATTAGTGGCATTAGGCATTAACTCACCGGCCGATTGGCGGGACAAGCTCGCCTCTACTAACGCTACTTATAATAGTCTTCTTGTTCATATTTTTCATTCTGTTTGCGCAACCGACAATAAAATTTTATTTGATCTGTGTGCTTAAAGAATCTGAATAACAGATTCTTTAACAAAATCAGCTACCATTTATGTTAATACGATAAAAAATAATGATACTTTCAGGAAACACAAGGTTACGTTAATTTGAAAAAAAATCAAAATAATGTCTAAGTAGGTAGCTAATACCAAAATTGATGTTTTCTAAAACATCAAGGATAAATATAATTTTCAAATATTTGAAAATTATTCACAATAAATCTTCAACGTAATTCTAAAATTCTAATGCTTACAAGTACTTATTATTTGTTTAATTTATCTTACAACCTACGCACAAAGAAAAAATTCTTAAGGATGGAACATACTGTATATGTGATATGTGCCCACTGCGTGTGCACTTGGGCTTATGCTTTGAGCGCGCCTTATAGCAGACGGGATGTCCCGGATTAGATTTAAGGGGTAAAAGAACTAGAAAGGGACGGAACAAAAAGGATTTGTATTAAAAGACAAGGACAGAAGACGGTAGATTTAGAGATTATGATTTATAAAGAGGAGAATGAATGGGAAATTATTAGGTAGGGTTTGAACGGTGGGTATTAGTCCGGTGTATGGGAAGTTGATGCCGCGTCGGTTCGGGTTTCATGCGCAATGCGCGCCAAACTGGTCGTGAAATTAGCTGCGTGGATTTAGGGGTCGTTCTCATTGGCCATCTAGTGTCCCTTCTATGAAAAATTGTTATATTTTCTTTTAGTAAGCTGCTGTAGGCTATTTAGATGTTGGTCCTACGCCTGATCTCTCTCCGGTCGTGTCGATTTGCGTGCCGTCCCACAGGACTATGAGAGTGAGGGAAGAGACAGGTAGTACCTGTGCCTGCGCACGCGCTTGTGCACTATAATATCTCTAGCGCCAGCGAAGGCTAATATCCGTTGAGATTGGCCGCCATGGCTAAAATTCGGTATATAGGACTATATTTACCAAAGTATTACAAAATATTGCTTCTCAAAATGATACCTTATCGAAATGATGTTCTGCTTAAATATAAGTAGGTTATAATTATCAGTAGCACCTGATCAATATTATCGGTTATTTAATTCATTTTCGTGACACTTCCTGACCTTATCGTATTTTACTTTTTTGATTGTTATCTCGAATTTCTACGGAAATGGTTACAAATAAAATAATCGCGATTTATCAATGGACATTTTAATGAAACAGTCAAGCGAATGAGTTTACGCCAAAATTGAGTTCTCTGACAGAATACGAAGGTATAATCAGTCTGTACGTTCCCACTGCTAGGACACAGGCCTCCTCTCTGTGAGAGGGAGTGGGCCAAATCCAGCACGTGGGCCCAGTGTGGGTTGGTAGATGTTACATGTCTTGGAATTTTTGGTTCTATGATATACCAGTTTCCTCACGATGTTTTCCTTAATCGTTATGACAGCAGCGGTGATTAAATAATTTACACAAAGTAAAGCTTCCTCTCACTGAGAGGAGGCCTGTGTCCCAGCAGTGGGACCATTATAGGCTGATTATGTAAAGCGCCTTGTGTACAAAATTTCATCACCACTGATTAAAACGGTGAAGGAAAACATCGTAAGGAAACCGGCATGTCCTAGAAGCAAAAATTCGAAGACATGTGACATCTGCCAACCCGCACTGGGCCCGCGTGGTGGATTACAGCCCACTCCCTCTCATTAAGAAGAGGCCTGTGTCCTAGCAGTGGGAACATTATAGGCTGACTATGTGTGTTATATAAAGCGCCTGCCTGGGTTCGAGCCCACGACTACGTAAGTCAGTGCAGTTAGGTACTACTGGACCATCACTGACTGCCCACAAACCAAGCTCGATAGAACAAAATTTATTCCTCAAGCCAGCTTGATAAACAAACTAAAACTTTCTTTCAATCACAATAAAACCTAAACGGCACAGAATAACTAACACCAGAGAGGTGACTCCTTAGAAACTATTCAATAAACATTGGCAGATTTTATTGACGCATATAAATATTGAAATCACTGGCGCATATACTGCGAACGTTTGATTTAACGACCTAAAGATATCGGGGAATCAATAATGGCATCAGATTAACTAGGACTGTACAGATGAACCGTAGTTATACAAAGGGGCCGAAGAACAGTGCGTGACTAGGAATAATGCACTCTTACTTGTTTCAAAAGACGTTTGAAGGACGTTTCGGCTTTGACTGAGAGAAAAATGTTTGATAAAATCGTTTGTGATCGTTTTTTGTGACTCGGTTAATCGCAGTTTAGACTTTGGTTGACGGTGTGCAATCTGCTTTAAATCTAAGTTCACAGACTTCATACGGCCGACCGCTTGGTAATAGCAATGCACAATGGCAGCACCAGTTACTTTATATGATGACTTCCAAAATTTTTAAGTAGCGCTTACTTAAAATAATTAAGTATGTCAATTGGTAGTGATCTGAAACTACCATTTATTTAACTACCCATCTAAACTGTTCTCACAGCTTCATTCAAGAGGCCATATTCGTAGTTGCGCCTAATCACCACGTAATATTCATAGTCTAGTCATAAAGTGGTGTACTCACCAGTAATACCTTTGTTCAGAAGATTGTTGAAGGCCTCCTTCTTGGGCGAGAGGTGCGGGGTGTGGGGGGTGTGTGGGGTGTGCTGGATGCGCTCGTGGTGCACGGGGGCGGAGGGGGGGCGGGGCAATGCGCGCTCCTCCGGCGAACGGCGAGGTGGCGTCTTGCTGCGCCTGAGTTCCGCTGACAGATTCTACGAAAGAAAAGTGTGGGTTAGACTTTGTATGGAGAAACAAATGAATATAGGTTTTACAAGGCATGGTAGTGTTTCTTGGATCTTGAAAGTACATACGGCAAACATTTTATTTCGATGTTCAATTTTGATATTTCAAAATAGGAAAGTTCCGCACTTCCATATCAAAACTGAAATCAATGAAACACAAATTCAATTAATTCTGTTAATACTAATTAAATTAAAAATCAAAACATGTCCTACTAACTAATCATTAATTAATCTACAGTAATCAGAAATATTTTTGATAGACTGTATCTATATCTATCTGAGATAACAACTTCTTAGTACAAGATTGATAATGATTAAAAAGTTTAATCTAGCCTTAATCTCGAGGTCTGATTTTAATCCCGTGATTATCCACCTAAAAACAACGTTTTTCACATCTATTTAGATTTTGATAGATAAAATAAGTGCGAAGATTTATATTTTATTGCAGAAAATAATGAGTTGCAAAAACAATTTAAATTAAACAAGTGTACTAAAACGGATACATAAACTTCCAATCGCAGCTAATTGTTTCAGACCATTATCTAAGCATTAATATTTAATTTGCGTACGACCAATTAATATAACGGAGTGGATAATTTCAATACATGAACACGGGCTTATCCATTCTTTTATGGTATCGTGTCTAGACGAGACCCCATAGCTTCCACTAAGGTCGAATAATAATGAATAATTCTACAATTTGCGCTGGTACACTTGCATGCATTGGTGCAATATGGTTGCGTATGCGCACAGTGTCTGTCAAAGGCAGACGTGAGGGACATTTGAAACGTATCGGCAAACGAAGGGAACCGTTGCCTTACATTATATTGTGCATTATGTAACTGTACTTTTTTCATGTAATTGTACCGTATTAAGTTCATGATCTGATTTTAATGAAGACTGTTTTGACGCATTTGGTGTCTTCGTTTTAACCGGTGCAAAAACAGCCACTTAAGGAGTCAACGGTAAAAATCGCAGACATGTTAAAAATACAACTTATTTTGCTTGTTTCTGATCAAAACAAAAACCAATGGGTAATCAAAAAGATGCAAGGACCCGAAATATTCGTAAATAAGATGACATGATGTCATGTCATCTTATTTCCATGAATATTATTTTCGATCTTGACCAATACTACCAAAACGGTAAAAACAACAGAAATTCACACGTTACAACCATTTTACACGTTACAAACTCATGTTGGAAATCCGATCACAAATTCGGTTATACTGGTTTGTTTAGCACCCGTGTGACACTCAAGTACTTATACTCAAAATAGACACCGTCGCTATTTTTACCATAGACAAAAGAGTCACGACAAGAGGTGACAATTTTATGATTTACTGCCAATTGCTGAACGTCAATGAAGGCGTACGTCATATCTCGCTTCTGGTCGAGAACAACTGAACTACAGTTTGCAAGTTAGATAAGCATCTAATCTGGAATTCCCGTTGTCTAGTCTATATTGGCCAGTCCTTGGATTCAAGGATTGATGTTCAGGTTTATTTCTAGACATTTCAGTTTCCATACTTTGTTATTTTAACTATATGAACTGAGACTGGGTTAACTTGTATAAAAGCATATCATTTCAGAAGAGGATCGTTAACTGCGTAGTTCAATTTGGAAATGTAATGCCTTCAATGACCATATTTTCAACACCAATGAGAATAAAACTCCAAGTGAACTCACAAGAAAAATAAAGTACACATCTTTATGTATTCTAATCTAAGAAAAGTCGAACCACTTAAGGCGAATCGTGATACAAATTGGACACTTGGCCATTGCGTCAGTCGATACAAAACGTTCATGAGCCGCACTGATTACATTCATTGAATATTGTTACTGAACGCCGGTTTGACCACATAACGGCAAACTCACAACGAATGATAGTGTTTTAATAAGGTTAATGATGTGCAAACACGACATATCTCATCACGTTATAATGTTAAAGTTGACACAAAAAATCTCGTCGGACAAAAACAAAATGAGCACAGAGCTTTTAATTGAAATTAAGGAATCATCACACCATACCCGAAACTCCACAACAAATTATCTAATAATTTTTTATTCAATAGCAGAACCATAAAACTTAAGAGGGCATTGGAGGAGAGATGAAGAGCGAAATGATCTACATAGTCGCAGAGGTACACTTGGCTGCTCTCAACAATAAATTAACCCTTACCAATTCTGAGCAATTTGACGTGCACAATCAAAGTGCATGTGCAAAATATGCCGCATGAAGCGAACAAGCGCAGGGGCGTGTTGGCCAATAGCACGCACAGTTTGCCCGTCCATAGAATCGTTGATTCGCGCCACAGATACGTCTAATATCGTATTGGAATTTGTGATGTCGTTTGACCCCTGTTAACCCAGATTACGCGCGTCGCCGCCTGATTCGTCCTCGGCGGAGCCTGATTGTGTTGTGACATAAACTGTAATGTATTATGTGTTAACTCTTGCTGCAATCACGGCTAGCACGTACCACAATTACAATGGATATGTTCGCCGAACTTTACAATTTATTTGGAACGATTTGTGTGTGCTCTGGACTTGTTGAGCTTTGCTGGGCGGTTTTGTGTTCGTATGATAAGAATTAGTAGCGATGGGGGAAATGGTTTTCCTGTTATAGCTGACATAAAATTGGGATGAAAGCCGTCATCTTAAATCAATTTCGTCCCAACATCTTCTTTATTTTCTATTTTGGGGATTAAAAGTATTATTTGGAGGTTTTGAGACTGGTCAAAAGCTTAATTGTAAAGACAGAAACGTTATTGCTAGGTTTTTGATCTGAATGTTGAAGATTTTTGATCTGACCATTGACGATATGAATTTTTCAGTGATAGAAGAATCTCAGTCTCACTTAAGACTTAGACACCTCTTTACCATGTTTTTTTTTTTCTTTCATAGTCTGGTAATTGTAACGGCTAAGTGAATCTAATCGGCTGTTTTTAATTAGATGTCGATTTCCGTTAGATAAAACACGCTAAGCAATCATTAAGAACAAAAACGTTTGGTTTATGGATTTAAAAAGGGTGAGTGCTTATTAATTTTATCTTACAGTTCATCATCTGCCTAGCCCTTTTCCAACTATGTTGGGGTCGGCTTCCAGTCTAACCGGATGCAGCTGAATACCAGTATTTTACATGGAGCGACTGCCTATCTGACCTCCACAACCCAGCTACTGGGTAATACGATATCCCTTGGTAAGACTGGTTGTCAGACTTTCGGGTTTCTGGCGAACGGTAACGACTATCAAAGATCTACGAATGACAGCCGGGACCAACGGCTTTACGTACTTTACAAGGCACAGACGAGTCTTGGTATGTAAAATAAATAATAACAAATGGACGAATTAGGTTTATGATTCACTTACTAATATCTTGTTGTTCTAGTAATTACTGATAATCCTGTTTATATTCCCACACTGATTTCATACGTTCATCGAATATTTGGGGAGCAATATTGACAAATAATGCATTAGTATGTTTGGAAGTGATATGATTTAACTTAGCTTAATAAACCCACATTGTTATCATCGTCTTCATTCAGCCTTTAGACAAATTTGTCTCTGATTATCCGTCAGAAGTAACTAAACTATATGTTAGCACGCACGCATTCTTTCCTTTTCTTGATTTCAACATATTAGGTAATTATCCAACATAAAAACAACTACCTACCTTCTTCAGTAAATATTACATACTAAGTATGTACATTCCAACAAGTAGGTACATAGAGGTGACAGTAACATCAGTCTTCAGACATCAGATTACAAGATCGGCAAATATGTAAATCATAAGTAATTGTAACAATTGCTCAACAAACAGGGCTCAGCGGTTGTCAGCTACTATTTCCATAGATATCCCACTGGTATTTAGTAAGTATATTATATATGTTTGTTTTTGTGTTATCTATAATTTTAACTATGCAGAGTTAGGTAAGAAACCTATGAATACGATACATACGACTAAGGGGCAGGAAAAATGATTTTCCGACCGTTGTGCCTACTGTGGAAAATGATTTTCCGACCTTTGTGCCTACTTTGTTTCCTAGACCCCGACTTATCTGTCCGCGCACCAAGTGACCCCAGAGAAGACGGCGGCACAGTGGTCACGTGCTGCCGTGCATAGCGAGGCTCAGGAGAGGCCTCTTTACAGTCTCCCCAGGGACAACCCTGGGACCAATTCCGGAATCCCCCCATGCAACGCCTGTAAGGCACAAGCCTTACAGGCGTTGCACGGGGGGATTCCGGAATTGGTATTTTAAGAGGAACCGGGACCACCTCTATGTGCTGATGGTGTTCACCGGGGTGGTTTTAGTGAGGTAAAAATCCCACACTCCCCGACCCTCCCTCCCTGGAGGTCGAGTGCCTTTTGAAGGTTTCCCCCGACTACAAATAAAAGGCCCTGACTTAGAAGTTGTAGGTCGTGGGTTCAAAACAAGGCAGTCGCTTTACTTTGTGTAAATAATTTCATCACCACTGTTCTGAAAACGATGAAAGAAAACATCGTGAGGAACCTGGCATGTCCTAGAACCAAAAATTCGAAGACATGGTGACATCCTTCAAGCTGCACAGAGCCCGCATGGTGTATTATGGCCCACTCCCTCTCACAGTGAGGTCTGTGCCCCAGCAGTGGGAACATTATACACTGATTATCCTTATGTACCTACTCAAAACAGTTTTTCAGAAAGTTAAATTTTCCGAAGACAGTAACCGCTTGCTTTTCCGCCTGAAACGAACAACGAAACGCACATCAGCAATAACACTTGCACTACGAAAACCGCCCTTACTGCTACGACATGAAGGCTCTGTCAATGTCAAATTGTTACATTATAAGTTTCGTACGTTTAGTAGGTACTAATCTTCTGTCTTAAAGATAAAGAAATACGATGGAACATAAATCTAAACCAAATAGATAAACTTACGTGATTTTGGTCATGAACATCATAAACCGGTGGATTCTCTGACACACTGACGGATAAGCTTTCGAATAATGATTTATTTGTACTACCAACGTTTAGCAAACATTTAAACTATTCTGTAATATGAACCTATTTATAAATTTGTTTGTTTGAACGCGGTAATGTCTATTATGTTATAATATTGCGAAAGTACAAGTCGGATTAAAAAAATCGTTTTGTAGCCCAATTTTAGCGGAAGGCCATAGGGACCCTTAGAAGCTGAGCAACAAGACAGAAATAACGCTTTGCGAAAACGAAGTAGTACAATGCAACGGGGTTAGTCGGGGAAACAAGAAATTTCACGCGGACGACATCGCGGGCAGAAGCTAGTGTAAAAATACGCATAGTTTAAAACAAACAAGAGAAATACCATTTTAAAATGACGCGCCAAAATTAGCCTACTATTTATCTCAAATGATGAAAACGCGATAACCAACTCCCGTCTAATCTGACGAATACAGAGGCAAGTAAGTGACACACAAACACACAGAGAGACACTACGATAGTAACATTTACCGTGGCATTACCCCTGTTGTCTATACACCACGGCTCTGATTAATTTATGCTCCACTTATTTGAACGAGATAGCGTTTAGAAACCACTCATATTTGTACACCATGTGAGCTTATCTTTTAATTCTTGAGCTGTCAACGCGTTCAAAACAGCGACGTGGTTTTTCCTAAATATTTTAATTTTTTAAATATATTTTTGTAAGTATATATAACCTTCAGCGATAGGTACGAAAATCGCCTTTCAAACGTTTGCAACAACTTTACATTTATTTATTTCATAATACTTAATTCTAATGATTTAGAAACCTACTCTATGACTGAAAAATATTATGTTTATATTATGTTTTATATTAAAGTTTTTTGCGTTGAATTTATGTATAATCGCTTAGATATGCGCAAAATAAATAGGTACGATACGTAATGTATGTATACTTATATAAAATTTCCACTGTAACTCCTAATGCTACTTAAACATTGGAATAGGTATGAATCACATAAAAATAGATAATTGAGACGTACAATTAGTTTAGATAACAACTACTAACAGTTGAATTATGAGCGTGACATACGGATTCATAGAACTGCCAATGATTAGTAGATAACAATAAAGACCAAATTTCGGATAATATTCTTTTTGTTTTTTTTTTTGTGACTAGAGAAAGATACTGGAAAGTTAAAAGAAAAACTAAAAAGTTTTTCTTGAACTGCCTTTCATATTAACTGAAAAGTTATTTGTGAATTCTAATATTAAGTTAACTAACAGGAGGAAAGATAAATATATTAATTCACAAACAAATAATGTGACACTAAGAATTTTTAGTCCACTCTAAAATTCTTGAGAGAAAGACATTGAGCTGTAAAATTGTGTTGATTATCAAAAACTATGCCGTTTGTAAGTAAATAACTTACTGACAACTGACAAATATACTTCGAACCGAAGCACAACAATGCTAGTCCACTACAAGCCCGATTAAAACTTTATGGCGGCTCTGAAGTGCGCTACTCGCTGCGCAGTACCTCACCCCTCACCCCCGCTGACACGTGAATTTGTTATTGCGCAGCGACTCCCCTCATGTTCCGAGTCGCCATAATGTTTGAATCGGGCCGTACATAGCTTAAAGCAGTGGTGGCCCAGAAGTGACTCCCTCTCATGGAAAGAAGGCCTGTGTCCCAGCAGTGGGAACGTTATAGGCTGATTATACTTATATGATGTGACTATGTACATTGGTAGGTACGTATTGTTAGGTCAGCACTTCTATAAAAAACTGTATCGCTAGTTTTACATAGTAAACACACTTGCTAACTTAAAAAATATAAGTCAGTAACTTATTTTATTAGCCAACCGCAACAACAGTGTGTATCAACCTAATCGGGATTTGTGTTATTATACGTCGAAGATTTTTATAGTTTACGCCGAAGTTATCTCGGCTTTTGAGCCAATTTCGTCAGTGTCAGTCACTGGTGCCACGGACATGAGTCGACCCCTGACCTTCCATGGAGGATCACCAGATATACTGCGTGATTAGCAAATACGAACGTAGTCGTTAAACACGTAGGTATAGAGATTAAAATATTGCGCAATTTTTAATTGCTAAGTTGAGATTTTGGAGCACCAATCCAGCCTGGATTCTGGATTTGTGCCCGGTTGGGGCAATAGGCTCGCCCTCCAGTTACATGGGACATAACTGGCGACATGTGGGTGTACCATACGATACACCTCTGCATAACCCGTCGGGAAATACAGGCGTGATGCTATCTTATTTTACCTTTTTATTTTTCGGTTTTTTTTATAACGTAAGATAACAAAAAAACAAAAGAAAAGCGTCTACATTATGAAGCTTTTCTTTTGTTTAATCGCTTTTCACTTGTTTCTGTACCACTTTTATTTAATAGGAATTCCTTAGTTTCGCTCTGTATAGAGTTCTTTTTTATTTATGAACTCTTTCGACTAGTTCAGGAACCTACCAAAGCTCATACTTTTGATTTCTAAACTGCTCAATCACATTCGAAGTATGCATATTAACTCAAGTTCTGAGTTGAGCTGCACGATTTTTGACAAATGCGTGCACTGACTGGACAGGTCCGCTCAATTTGTGTGGTTCCTTCCTGAAAAGACCATTTCAGACACCAATCTACATGGTCTTCACATGATCTGACCAAGATTTTGTCTGGACTTTAAAAGAGATTGTGACCTCTGAGTGTGTTTCGGCCTTTCTTCTCAGAGTAGTCAGATAGGAAACGCCGACCACATCTAGCTTAAAAAAAAATATGATTGACGTGTAAAAGTGTTTGTACAAACCTACTTACAGAAAATAAATCACATCACACTAATATTATAAAGGCGAAAGTTTGTGAGTATGTGTTTATATGTTTGTTACTTCTTCACGCTCAAACGGCTGGACCAATTTTGATGAAATTTGGTATAGAGATAGCTTGAGTCCCGGAAATGGACATAGGGTACTTTTTATCCCGATATTCCCACGGAATCGAGACTTATGCGGGTAAAACCGCGGGGCGCAGCTAGTCGTTTAATAAAGTCATACTTTATTCCACTGCTTCCAAAACACACCACACCTTTACCTACGAGACATCTCATAGAGCGGCGCCCTTAACCCATGTTTACACTGACTACCGCACGGGTGCCGGATTTAAGCGCGCCTCTAATCCAGACGAGCAGCGGGAATGTTCCCATATCCAGCGTTTGTTTAGCTATGTCGATTTAAGGATTTGTCGGATACCTCGCTTATTCAAATGGCGCCCATGACTTAGGAAGTTTCGTCACCCCGCAATGGAAACGTATGATACGAGTACGTCATTCACACATTTGAGATTGGTGTTTATACAATTGGGTTCATTGTTCCAGTTGTAGTTTGGTCAGCTGATTTTGCCGGTGTTTTTTTTTTCGTAGAAAAACGTGAGTTTTATTAGGCTTTGATTAGATTAATTTCGTCAACGTAAAGACGATTTTTTTTACCTAAGTAACTATTAATACAGTTTCACAATATTTACTAAGTAATCACACTAATATTATAAAGGCGAAAGTTTGTGAGTGTGTTTATGTGTTTTTTACTCCTTCACGCTCAAACGACTGGACCATTTTTGATAAAATTTTGTATGCAGGTAGCTGTCACCCTGGATAAACATATAGTCTGCTTTTTATCCCGATATGCCCATGGGATCGACATTTACGCGGATGAAACCGCGGGAAGCAGCTAGTACTAAGTATATAATATTTACTAAGACAATGTATTGCATCACATCACATCCGACAGCAGTGGTGGCCCAGTGGTAAAGGCCGCGACTTACAAGTTGTAGGTCGTAGGTTCGAACCCAGACAAGTGCTTTACTTTGTGTAAATTATTTCATCACCACTGCTCTCAAAAACGGTGAAGGATAACATCGTGAGGAAACCGGCATGTCCTAGAACCAAAAATTCGAAGACATGTGACATCTACCAACCCGCACTGGGCCCGCGTGGTGGATTACGGCCCACTCCCTCTCACAGAGAGGAGGCCTGTGTCCCAGCAGTGGGAACATTATAGGCTGATTATGTATGTATGTATGTACATCCGACGATAATGACGATTTACTTAGCTGTCAAACTATTTTTTGTAAAGTCACGTTGGATAAAATTATATGAGTAGGTAATGATGATTTAATATTCCCGGTTACCTGGTTGGTTTGGTGGTACCTGCCTTAATACCTGTCAGGTCCGCGACTTAATTTCATTTATATTTTACACATAAAACAAAAAAATAATCAAAATTATATAGAATCAGAATAAAACAATAACATTGAATGTATTTACTCGTATGAGATTGTACGGGGCAGCTGGGCAGTCTACCTACAGGAATCTATTCAGGTATATGTGACCCTGTGTATATTTTAATCTCATAACACAAGAAATATAACGATAGTCGCTTGTACTATAATGTAAGTGCGTTACTTCTGCTAATCCCACCTAGGATAACCTTCATATATTATGCCGTATTACGACGAACGAGCAAATCATCGTCGATAGTTAATCGCCTGTTATCAACGGATATCAATACAGAGTTCATATTCACAGATTTATTTGATAGATAAAGCTTATCCGGTGATAGTAAGCCCAGTATCTAATGTGATTGATTCAGTTACACGTGTCCGATGGCACAGTGTCTGTTAAGGTATGCTGATTCATTTTATTTTTATTTTTGGCCTAGTGGGCGCCAGCGCTCAGGGCCGGTTCCCTACCCAGTGGAAAACTGGTCGTCTGGTCCTGCTCAGGAAGGCGGGGCGCCCAGCTGACTCGCTGTCCGTATACCGGCCCATAGTGCTGCTGGACGAGGTGGGTAAGCTTTTCGAGCGAATAATTGCAGCCCGCCTCGACGGTCACTTATGCAAAGAGGGGCCGGATCTAGACGGCAGACATTTCGGTTCGATTTAGGTATTATATATACAGGGTCCCATTAAAATAGATGGACAAATTTTAACACAGCGCTCAGTATGTCTAACCAAAGATATCTTAGCAAAAAAAAAACACTGATTGAAGTGATATTATTTTGACCTAAAATAATAAATTGCCGGCACATTAGTGTATTTTCGTTAGCTGATTATTTTTCTTGTAAAGTATCTAATGCGTTTTTCTTATATATTTTTTTACCATCGTCCTTATTTTGGTGGTCTGAATGTTTTCCAAAAGTTTGTCCATCTATTTTAATGGGACCTTTATAATATATAAACCTTACGAAATAAATTCTCTAAACGATTCACGATGTTGAAAATCGCAATAAAATTACAAAGATGGGCACGAAAAGCGACTTTAGTATATTATAGGTATAGATATAAATAAATACTTAGATACCTACTTGATCCAACTTGTTTCAACAAAGAGAGTAAACTATTACTTCCCAACAACTAGTCAGTTGCATCTAACAGTTCACTTTCCTTGCAGACTAATCAAAAGTACATAAACTTGATATCAATGAATATTCACCAAATAAACTTTTGTTAATAATTATCATGAACCAATTAATCAATTTCCCGATTCCCACATTCCACATAATAAAACAAATATTGGACAACGGAAGTTGACATTATATCGTTAATTCAATAGTTTTAATATTTAGTTATTGAACCAATTTGATAATATTTTAGGTATTTTAACACGGATATATTATATTCATAATTTATGTTTGTGTCATTTGAGACGAATAACATCCAAGTTATAACCAAATAAAAACCGGATTAATTTACGCAAAAAAAAATCTTATCCACATCATGATGCAATTATGACCCCTATTTCATCAAATATTTGTAGAATCCGATAAGAATTCTTTTGAACTATCCTCAAGAAGTCTTCAACAAATTGTAACCTCGTGTGTTCTTTAATCTGAGCTAATCATTAATTTCAAACAGTGAAGGATATATATTTTTACTATCTGCCATATTAACAGTATTATCTCTTGCTCGTCATAAAATCA
Source organism: Amphipoea oculea (assembly GCA_945859645.1). Classification (NCBI taxonomy): domain Eukaryota; kingdom Metazoa; phylum Arthropoda; class Insecta; order Lepidoptera; family Noctuidae; genus Amphipoea; species Amphipoea oculea. The sequence goes on from OX243862.1 coordinate 18,469,870, forward strand.
GATTTATTATGTTATTTACTTTTATAATAATCCTCATTTACATTGCTGAGATTATTTGCTGTGCGTTATTACTGCGACAAAGAAACATTATAGTATAATCCACCTACATAATAATATGTAGATAGGTGCGGTCTGTTTAAAATAAAGGCTTAAAAATCGACAAACTAAGACACATTTACACACTATCTAAGCAGGTATAGATGTTAAGGAACAGGGTGTAAAGTTCACTCATACTCCATAGAAAAGGGAGGATCCTCCGACCAGACTGATGTCTTGTCTCGCGGGCAACTGCCCGATGATTCATGTCGGGCCGTTGTATATATGCTAGTTGCGCGGTAAACTCTGCTTGCGAGATGCAGGAATTCGTGCGGCAATGAATTTGGTAGCATCATGATCATAATCAGCCTATAATGTTCCCACTGCTGGGACACAGGCCTCCTCTCGGTGAGGGGGTGGGAGGGGGTGGGTCGTAATCCACCACGCGGACCCAGTGCGGGTTGGCAGATGTCACATGTCTTCGAATTTTTGGTTCTAGGACATGCCGGTTTCCTCACGATGTTTACCTTCACCGTGTTGAGAGCAGTGGTGATGAAATAATTTACACAAAGTAAAGCGCCTGTCTGGGTTTGAACCTACGACCTACAACTCGTAAGTCGCAGCCGTTACCACTTGGCCACCACTGCTCATCATCATCATGGTCGGTTCATGGCAATAACAGAAATAGACATCCTCCTGACTAGCCTATCACAGTCCATCGCTGTAAAAACATATAATCTCACGAAAAATATACATTATAGACTGTAGCAACTCTCCGGCTTGGTGAAAAGTTATCAAAAGTAACACGGAACAAGGTAGGTACCAAATAAATCATGACTTCAAGATTTTTCTATATCAGTATCCATAAAAACACTACTTACTACTAAATAATATGTACGTAACATAGGTGAAGCTAGCTGAAGTGGCAATGGGCCGGCAATAGTAGCCGTAGAAGATGACCGTTCTTCTTGAGTGGAAACCGCGAATCGGCAAACGTAAGAGAGGACACTCTAAGGCTAGATGGAGCGCTGACTTTCGCAGGGTAGCAGCTGGATGAGAGTTGCCAAGAATCGAGCTGAATGGCGTGCAATTGAAGAGGCTATGTCCAACAGTGCGCTGATGATGATAACATAGATATCTAAATGAGTATGGAATAACAACACATATTATGAGATCAGTATCAAACAAGTAGAATCACGCGCTCAATCAGAACGATGAAGTCTTTGTACTAGTCTAGATAGGACATCAATTGCTACATGAAATTGCGAATTTAATCTCTGACACACAAAGAGACGCAATGATTTTTTGTTTAGGAGATAGTGTCAAGAGGTAAGTGAAAAATCTTGTACATTTACAATAACTTAATAGGATCAGCCTTTTTGGTTAGCGCATTGATAAGATATAGGTGCATAAGATATCACAGATAGTCAAAAGTCACTTAATACACCAGGCTAGTACTGTCCCTTGACCGGATCCCCGCCTTGGGACCTGGAGGCGAGAGCACTCGCGTCACTATATCAGTGGCGCGGGGAGGTGCTGGAGCGTGGCGAGAGACCCCTGCCTCGGATTATCAATGCACGGCGGTCTGAGCTCCACCAGGCCAGACAGGTCGAGAACGGGACCGCATGGGACGGAGTTGCCTCCTTTTACGAGGATGTCATGTCTGCAAAGGAGGCGGCCGAGCTGGAGAGAAAAGCCGCATCCTCTATCCCCTCCCGCAGGAGACGCACCGGGCGCCCGAGAAGGGCGCAAAACGATCTGCGACCTCAAAAAAAAAAAGGCTAATACTGTCCCACTGCAGGGTAAACGTGTCTTCTCATGCTGAGAAGGCACAAGCTTTGATCACCACGCTAGCCCAAGACGGGTTGGCAATTTCAGACTTATACCATCTATAAATTCAGGTTTTCGCACTATGTATTCCTTCTCCGATGTCTTTAAGGTTCAAGATAAACTCAGAATGTACCTACATAGGTATGAATATTTAAAAAAGACGGTGGCATTCCGGGAGTGCCGACAGAAGTGAAAACAAAACACAAACAGAATACTTTGCCATCACTCACTGACATATCGGATATACACTGAAACCGAGTATATCCCGAGGACAGCCGAACACATCCGAAGCGGTATCGGTTACGGTAACAGTGGTTTTTTCCCATCTCAAAAAATGACCAACGCGCCTAAAGAAGTTTTCACTTCAAATGTGACTTTTGAAGTGAAAACTTCTTTAGGTGGTACATGCCCGGAATTGAACCCCGTACATGAGAGGCAAAAATCACATTATCAGCAGTACACCCCCAACTGGCCCAAGACTGACAACAATCACAAAAGCAACCGTTTTAATTCCAACAAATCGGTTAGTGAGTCAGCAGCCTAATGTAAGTCCAAACTCCAAGCAGTGACGATATTTGCAAACAACACTGACATATAAAGCAAAAGGTCCAGATTCATAGTTCACGATAGAATTAGTGACGTATCTATTGACATCGTCATTCGGACACTCGATACTCAATCAATGGAAATAGGTCGATTTGTGTGCTGTTACACTCCATGTTACAAACAAAAGTGCGTATAGGGAATTAAGATGGTCGTTTTGTTAATGTTGCTATCATAAGCATTAGCATAAGCACAATCAGCCTATAATGTTCCCACTGCTGGGACACAGGCCTCCACTCTGTGTGAGGGACTAGGCCGTAATCCACCACGCGGGCCCATTGCGGGTTGGTGAATGTCACATATGTTCGAATTTTTGGTTCTAGGACATGCCGGTTTGTTTCCTCACGATGTTTTCCTTCACCGTTTTGATAGCAGTGGTGATGAAATAATTTACACAAAGTAAAGTTAATGCTGCTTAGGACTATATTTTTCTCATACAGTAGACTATACTGCTATTCTTAATACCAATAACAATCCCGAAAGGCGATTTTGCGACGATTTAATAAAAGTCAATGTTTAAACAAGTGAGTTCGCTTTCTTTTATTTTTGCATTTTACATTTGCTTGAGTGAGCTTCGAAGTGCATTCTATAGAATAGCACTACTGTACGCAAAGAATTCTAGTCCAATCCACGTGTAAGTTGAGTAACTCTTCATAGACCGTCCACCATACCTACGGTTTAGTAGAATTCAGAGCGGTATGAGCAATCTATTAACACGGCCCCGCTACAATGGCGTAATTAGTGTCATTTGCACTGTTTTTGGACGGGATAAACACATAGGGCATATTGTCGAGCGGCCAAATTGGAAACAAATGGTTTCTAGACATCGAAGTGCTAAGTTAATTTGTTCGGCTTTCGCTAACGTGTGAGCAATCAGTCGGATCCCTCACAGAGCTTTTGTTATTGCTTCACGTTGAAACGTGTGATTTGGTTCACTATCATTCACCGTTACGCACCATTGGCAGGCCTTCAAATTGGACGAGTTACAGTTAAGTAGATGGTGAAGATTTGGGGTTTAAATTAAAAACAAATAGCTGGTAATTGAATTGTAACCGACGGTCTTTCGCGGATATTATGAGTGTATAGCTATTAGGAATTTATTGGAGTTACATTTGTGGTTTCCGATGAAATGAGTGAATATGACGTGAATTAAGACTAATTGAGGGGCCCGTGGCTAAATAATAACAGCCGCACAGTTTAATCGGTCAGGTTAAGCTACGCGATTGCCGCGGTTGGTCTGTGGATGGGTGACCATCTTTACATACCGAGACCCCTCCATGCCTCGGAAAGCACGTTAAGCCGTTGGTCCCGGCTGTCATTCGTGGATCTTTGACAGTCATTACGGGTAGTCAGAAGCCCGAATGACAACCAGTCTTACCAAAAGGGGTATCGTATCACCCAGTAGCTGGGTTGTGGAGGCCAGGTAGGCAGTCGCTCCATGTAAAATAGTGGTATTCAGCTGCATCCGGTTAGACTGGAAGCCGACCCCAACATAGTTGGAAAAAGCGTTCAATCTCAGAAGATCCATTGGCCAGATCCATGATGGATCTAGTGACGATTGTTTTCTCATTAGATAGGCTAGGCAGATGATGATGAGGTAAGACTAATTAATTAAACAGAAAACGATTCACAGAATTCCGTAAAACCCACAATCTCAGAAATCCCTAATTCCACCATCATATAAAACAGCACAATGATATAAATATAATACGATAAAAATAAATCCAATGACGTTGTCAGTCAAAAACAAGTACGCGCAATCTTGTCGCGATCTCTTTGTGAATTCCGACAAAACGCGATAAAACAAATAAATCAATGCGGTAATCCGCGACTTAACGCGATAATGCACGTTTGTCGATATAACGCGATATGGCATCGTCATATCGTTGGACTGCGGCACGGATAATCCACACGTGCTCTATCTAAGAAACTTGTTTCAACAAAATGACACGAATTACTTTTCAACGGAAATATTTGGTGTTTGACTATTCTGTCGGTATTTTATTTTATCAGACAATCTCTGGTCATATGTATTTCCGTTTGTATAGTGTGGCATCTGTATTTGGTCATTATTGGTATATGGGTATTTTCTTATTTTTGGTAATGTCTGGATTTTTCATATTGCTGTTTCACGTAGAAGTCTATGTCTACAAGCGTCTTTCGGCTGAAATGATGATTTAGGAGTCAAATGTTTAATTACAATTCTTGACAGATTATTTATTTCAGTAATTCATGGAATAGTAAAGTGTTTCTACCTACAGTTATCATAATATTATCAACTTGTTTTATTCAAATCAGAAATGGTTAAAAAATGATAGTGAGATTCTAATAATAGGTAAGGTAAACGCGGGTGAAGTCGACAGTGACCCAGAACTCGTCAAATTGTCTAAAAACATCAATATCTTTTTGTACTAAACATTTTACTGGCCCATTTTTATGGCAACATGTTTCTGTTAACATATTGCAAAATTAAAATAAAACACTGAGTTTCAACTGTAATGGTGGTTGAGATATCTGACTTAAAAAGTGTGTCCCACAATTTTTTCATTTTTTTGCAAGTTTAGCTGCTAAATGTCAAACTCGGCACGTAGTTTTGTGTTTTGATTTACGAACCTTCTGTTGGGTATGTGGTAAGTCTGATTGTTTGATGAATTAGTTAAGTTAATTTACTAATGATGTAACTTGAAGTTTAGAACACTTTTAAAGTAAAAGTATATTTTTTTTAACGTGACATCTATTGGTACCTAAAAATTCCTACTTGACCCAAATCTCGTCATTTTAAGTACTTTTTTGACGATTACTGGGACACGCTTAATACTTGCCTCCAAACTCGTCATATTGTAAATATTTTCAACTTTATTGCTAAAGCATAAGGTTCAAAGTTGATTGGGAAAATTTGACAGTTTCGGGTAGCTTGATTTGATTGATTGCTTACTCATTGCTTGAGTAAGCGTGCTCTGCTTAGTTGTCGCGTCATTGGGCTCACTTTGCTAGCTCGACACGAAACTGTGCTCGCGCGTCACTCGTGATAGAGCTCGCTTCGCTCGCTCTTGTCATGTGTAAGTGCGTTCGGCTCACTAGATGAGCTCGCTTCGCTTGCTGGTTTAAGAAGCTGTTAAGACTAACAAGAGAAGTAAGTCCATCTTCTGATTAAGCGAGCTGATCGTGTAATTAAGCGTGCTTTGCTTTTTTTTTTATTATTATATTATTATTATTATTTGTATCTAGGAAGGGCTCGCTTCGCACGCTGTATCGTAAGCACGCTCCACTCCTTCGGCCCGTAAAAAGTATTTTCAGTTCTAACCTAAACTGCCTTACTGGGAAAGGTATAATAATGAACTGTAATAAGCCCTGGATAATTGATAGTAGTTTTTTTACAGTACCTCACTCAGATCGAGTGTGGATGTTACAGTTCCAATCAAATCCTCACATATACAGGAATATTTTTTATCACCATCCACATTTTTACATGGTGTTCTACCCATGAATATGAACAACTTTCACTATGGGACCAACTCTGAAATAACGAAAAAAAAAATCTGCTGTTTCATATATTTTGGTCAAGTAGGTGTTAAACTTTTGTATGAAACAGCTGATATTTTTTTCGTGATTTCAGAGTTGGTCCCATGGTGAAAGTTGTTCATATTCATGGGTAGAACACCCTGTAAAAATTTGGATGGTGATAGAAAAATCTTCCTGCATAGAGGTGTGTTCTTACTAAGTCTTCTGCCGTTGAATCTTCCTAATGTTCTCGTAATCTTCACACATACTTGCACGATGACAGGCCGGGGCGCCGTCCATGAATAACATGGTGATTGGCGATGATTTTAGGTACTACCCTAGCTTTTGAATTCGCTCATAAGTATATTTTGTAGGCTTATTGTGTTTCTTATGATTTAAAACTTTCTTTGGTTGGCTTTTGGCTGGGCTGATACTAGTCGGAGGTGCGGCGAATGTACAAGTATCTCCCGGGCCCCGGACTCATGGGACTAGAAGGAACAGTGGGGTTTTAGTCGGCAGGAGTCCGACATAACCCTCAGTTCTTCCCAGACGGAGGGTATCCATGAGGAATTCCCCACGAAAAAAAAGGCTCATTGTATTTAATATTAAATTAACCTTTCACCGTATGTGATATTTTTCAGTTCTAAGCAGATTTGCGGTCGATATGAGACGACATCTTTAACTCTTATGCTATTTGCTGCAGATTTTCTTACGTTTTCTGATACTGCCGTAGCTATTGTATTTGCTTGGTACTAGGCTTTTTTGAGGCTCATTGAATTCCTTATGATGCAAGCTTACTTTTATTGAGATATTATGCATTTTTGGCCAGACTAACGGCCGATATGAGATGACATATTTTGAAATTATTTTGCTATTGTCAACTTCAAATGCATTTTTAACTCGGCCAATATTTCTGTTGATTCTCTTTAGGCCCTAGTAGTACTGTGTCAATTGTTGACAATGGCACCTTGTAGCTAAAAATTTGTTTGCGAATTAATATTTCGACGCATAGTAAAAAGGAGGGTCGGGCCCACTGCACTTGCGATGTGACGTCAAACACAAATTAGATCCTGCTTCAAAATTGGTACGATTATTACCCATATATTGTATGCTCAATCATTACCCAAGCATTCTGGTAGTTAAAAGCGGCTGAAATATTACATGTCGGTCAGACATATTGAATTTACCACAGAGTGCAGCGACGATTTCACGTCAACAGGCCCAAAACACAAAGTGACAGCGAAATAAAAATTTATTATTATTTAGAACTTCTACGACCATTTCCTCAGCTGTTTTTTAAAGTTGAAAAAAATCTAGTTTTATAAATTTTAATAAAATATATTAACTACCGATTGGCCAAAATAAAAGAAAGGTGACCTAAAACAAGTATTACCTACAATGACAAAAAACCTCTGCGAGTGTTACTATAACTATTTTTTGCCTATATAGTTCTAAAATCAGGTTTTTTTAATGTATACAACTTTATTTTTCAATTTAAAAAAAAGCTGAAGGAATGGTCTTCGCGATTCGGCGCAATATAGTAAAAAATGATAAGGAGGTCTTCCCCGACCAGGGTAATACATTTTTTTCGTTGGCCGGCCATTTTGGGTTTTGGGCCTAATATGGCTGATTTATTTATTTATATACTTTATTGTACACCACATAAATACAAAACATAAAAAAACATTAAACACTTAATATACAATGGGCTCCTTTATTCTGATAAAAAACTTTTTCTGTGATTCGGACATCTTAATTTTTTAAGCTAAAATATATTAGAATTTACCTACTTAGTCTGATTTCTTGCGATTTGGTTTTCTACCTACCTTTTATTTCTTAGGCTTGCCACTCATATGAAAGACAATTACAATATGTTATAATGTGTAATAATCTTGAACTCTATGTTCAAGGCTTGAAAGTTCAAGTTAGCATCAAAAATTGACGACTACTGGGTCCTTTTGATGAGTAATAGTACAAATCTGGCGAGTACTGGTACAAATCGCCCTTTTTTCACATTTGCTTAAATAAGTATTTATTATCACTAAAAATTACTAAAATTAACAACTTATTTAGAATAACGGATAATTTTTCTATTTTATCATGCAAAAAGTTTCATTCTAAATGAAATACTTCTCACGCAGCAGTTCTTCAAAGTCAGTGAATATCAAAACCCGACGACTATTGGTACATTTACCTTACGCCTGCTGAAATTTTTGACATATCGATAAAATCTTTACATATCGCAACCTAACGTCTTAGATATTAATACGAATAAAAATGAATGCCAATACTAGCTAGTTGGATTAAAATGATATGAGTGGTCAAAACTTTTATAGGTAGGTAGATACCGTAGATACGTACCGTATTTAAATGAATTTATTAAACTAAGGAATGCAACTGAAAACAAATATACATTAGGTATACTTAGCAACTTAACGATTAAGCACTTAGTATAATACCTATAAATGTTATTACGATTGTGTAGATAACATTATTCAAAGAATTTTTATAAATTGTGTTTATCAAGGAAACGATATAAACCACTCGAGATATTTCCACTTGAAGAATAAACCTGACAGTAATCAACACGAAGATTATTTGCCATCATGATAATCGCTAATTAATACTCAAGTAGTGGACGATTTAAATGGAATAACCCAGTCAAACCACTTGCGGCGAATAGAGATATTCTAGAGCACCGTCTATCGTGAACAATCGCACCGATTGTTTTCAATAAGATATATGTCTGTGTCATACATTATGCAATATTGCAGTATTTAATATGGCGCCGACTATAAAAGTACTTTGGAAACGAATTTATATGAAACAAAAAAGCTATCAATGGCACCGCGGCGAGTTCGCGGAGCACATTAGATATTGTTGACAAAACTTCCTCCTTCATTAATATGCATCGGCAGGTAATATTGAGTACGTGCCCGTGCGCCGCCGACGTGCGCCCGAACACATTTTCGCATGCGCGACGCATCCATGCAAAATTTTAGGCGGGATGCGTTTGCTAACGTAATAAACGTCCAGTAAAAGTAGTCATACTTTCCACCATTACTTCTTTGTCTGCGACGGTCCTCGCTGACGGGTTAGACAAGGAAGGCGCGGGTAGCTCCGGCAAAGTCCGGCGAAGTCCGGTGCGTTTGGAGAGCGCATAACGCATTCGGTAAAAGCGGGTTTTGACGACCGCCGCGCACATTCCCATGCAAGGTATGCCCGGAGGAGCTATGTCGGCAATTTAAATATTACGGGTACTCAAAAACTTGAGATATTGGTAGCAAGAAAGCCCGTGTGGGCTCCAACTCGACGAAACTCGGATACACTGAATCCGACTGAAAAAAATAATAAGCGGCGACATTTTTTCGTAATTAAATTGTAGCTTTTTGCAAGTGCTCTCTTGAACGAACGTAATTAATAATATGCGCCTTAATTTCGACAAGGACCATCTGAATGTAATATGGAGGTATAATGTCAACGAAAAAATTCGGGACGACTCATAAAGCTTCTACATGCTGAGATTATGCGCTATAAAAATTCTTTGTTTTGTGTCAAAACGTTTGTTAAGTCGAGCGCTGAGCAGTATTGCGAACATTGTGTGTGATGCCCATGGCGGGAGGTAGCCATTCCCATGTCGGCACCGAAAAAAATATTCAAATTGATTCACGCGCGCGCGCCTCCGTCCGAATTTTGCAGCGCGTTTGATGCGCCCGCGCCGATTCCGGCAAATCCGTCGCGTCGGAAGTGCGTGGCGCGCGCCGCCCTGCCGCCGCTGTCGATGTGTCGATATGCTCACATGGAGTCGTTGACCTCGATCAGGACCTTCGATAATGGACATCTGATAAACTCTTATAGGTTAGATTAAGAGGCCGAAAGAGATATTTTTGTTCTTAAAAGTCAATGCGACTAGAGGCATATGAATGTAAGAGCGCATCGATTGAAATATCATATAAAAAATACCAGCAGAACAAAAACCTAATTAGTTAAATTGAAACAAATTCTTCCAACGATAAAAATTCCGTCACCTGTCGCTGTCTTCGCTCCATTGGGTGTGCAAATTATCGACGTTACGTATTCCCCTCACTAATCCGAGTGATACGTATACGGTCACACAATGCACTTATTATTCGACAGTTCAGTTTCTAAGTAAAGTGCATACGGGTTGAATACAGTTGATATGACGTGTGCGTCTGCCCTTTCAATGACTTGAATAATATTATATAAAAAAATTACGCCATGAAAATAATATTGCCGCACCAAATACGGATTTTAATTACAATAACCAAAGCTGAAGGCAAATGAAGGAAAAGGTCAGGAAGGCGATAAATTATTAAATTATATAGTTTATTTATCAACTGTTTATATTCTTACATCCGACAGTTATTGAAGAAATGGAATAAAAGATAATTGTGCGTGACATCTCTATGTTGGGTAGATTATTACGACTTAAAAAAAAAAACGTGAAACAAAAAAATAAATAAAACAGTCCCAACACTAAGCTCCGCCTTAACAAAATCAAACGTGTCGTCTGACGGAATTGTGAAACTAAGAGCAATTAAGATGTTCCTACAAGTGAGGTAGCCTTTACCTGTGTTTTATGACGCTTTAACAATACCTCAGATATCCGTGGCTTGCTATTGGGCTATTGTTTATCCCATTACGTCAGCTCCAAACAATATTCTTACAAACAGGATCATCAGTTTAACGGTAACATTACAAGGACGCAGTTTGTAAAGATGAAAGAAGAATCTACCTGTATTTGATGACGGTGCGCTTTTGTGCGCACAAATTCGTGCTTTAGAATAGGCTAGGAAATAATGTAGTAAATTAAGTAGAACGGTTCAGTTTTATTTGACTGGCAGTTAAGGTGTTAACTAGATATTATCTTTCTATGACTCTGCCCAAAATGTTGTCTGTAAATATTTTTTGGCACATCACTAATCTTTGATTTTTGGGCTGACATTTTGGCTCGGCAAGCCTTTTTCGCATCATTAATATGGTGAAATAGATAAGTATTGTTAATCTAATTAATTAAGTAAGATAAAAAATATGTCTATCTATCCCCAAACGTCTCGATAGCATCCCTTCAATTACATATCTTTCTGTATCGGATTACTCAATAAAACTCGGATCAACAAACCGAATGAGACAACCGATTGAAAGTTGAAACACAACGTATAACTACCGATCTATCAGTGCGTACGCACGTTTACATCTCGCCGGAGTCTGGAAGCACAAAACAGAGATTAGAGTTCGTTCACACAGGATTTTATTCCTCTGCATCAGTATCGATGCATGCGTATCGGTGCACGGCTCTTACTCATTTGTTGTTGTAATTGTAAAAGGGATGGACGGACGAGATAAGTGGGTCGATGACATTTGGCTCCAACTGATTACTACGATTATGCACTTTGTGCGTTGAACTTTAACTACGAGCTTTGATATACACAGCTTTGATACGACTCGACGATTTCACGCCTATCGGAAACAAAGCGCACGATAAGCTTTTGTTTGTCGACTACTGCCTATATTAACTGTCACTCGTCTTCTCTTTTCACATTTTTTTTTATTTGCTATTGATGTCCAACTGCTAGGCAAAGGCCACCCTACTCTCTTTCCACCTCTCTCCGTCGAGCTCTGTGTGGATCTGAAAAAGAACAAGGAGTCCAGCTCATCCCGCCTTCCACGTCTGGGTCTGCCGCGATATCATTTGCCATCAAACATCTTGTCACTTGACAAAAAATAATTGATACTTACTGTCAGTTATAAAAATTAATGGATAACCTATTTCTGGAATAAAGGAATTCAAACAACACTTAACACAGTAACATTGTAAATAATATGAAATATCGCAAACATTTCCATTTTATTATTACAGTTTAATCTCCCAAACATGTTGCTGACAGGGATCATAAACCCATGGCTTCTTATCTCAAACTATGGTACATTTCGTGTAACGAAACAACTATATTACGCTTGTACACATACACACGAGTATAAATTCCCATGTAGGGCCGATAGGAGCCGAATCTATCTGCTCGATAGTAACCGCTATTACCACTATCGCATCCGCCGGTCGCTACAGATAACTGGACGATTGTACAACGTCGCCCAGTAATCTATTGTTCTAACTCTAAACCGCAAATAGGGATATTTGTAAGTACGCAACGTGCGGAATGCGTTACGTTTGAACAGGACGAGCAGACTTTACTCAGACAGACAATCTCGCTGCAATTCCTATGGCGACCGTGCCATCTAACAGTTATATGACACTACAAAGTAACTCCTGTCTCCTTTAAACTTTCGCAGAACCCAACAAACGATGCGTACATAGTCTACTTCGACAAAGCTACGTTCTAGAACTAGTTACATTGGAAGTAATTATTTAGGTCTACGTGAGTATATTGTTCATTATTTTAACGCGATAATGTCGTCTAAGCTATTTCTATGCAATCTTAGATCTTAATTAAATCTCGATACCACATTCTACTTTCTTAAACCTACTTGGGTTTAATGAAAAGTGTAGACAAATTGCGCAAACGGTCAGTATTTAAAACGTTGGAAAATTGCGCAACTGGTGTGAATAAATATTTGAAATTTATCATTAGAGGAAGGTGGAGGCTTATTAAGTTTCCGTTTTCGTATTAGGTATTCTATGGGGCATGTGATATTGGTAAGTATAGTAAAAATGGCTCGTAAACTATTAACTAAACTCGTGTGCCTAACATGTTAGCACGACGTCCGTGCGATGCATAGTAATTGCAGATAACGTGCGTGGCGCAAGTATGGAGCGACTAGCTATTAATTGAAACTAACCATTATCGTACAATTAGTTTTCTTTGTAAACATTCATTTAAATCCATACTATACTATATACTTATTATACTTATACTATATATTATATTATAAATTAGAAAGTAACTCTGTCTGTCTGTATGTTACCTTTCCACGCCTAAACCACTGAACCGATTTAGATGAAATTTGGTATAGAGATAGTCCGAGTCCCAGGAAAGGACATAGAATAGTTTTTATCCCGATATTCCCATGGGATCAAAAGTTATGCGGGTGACACCGCGGGGCGCAGCTAGTAAGTTATAAACTAAATTAGTTTTAGGTAGGTGCCTACCTAAAACTTCATCATTTTCAGGATGATGTTAATCAAATATTGGTACAATATTCATTTTTGCAGGAACGTGAACGACGAGCCATTGACAAATTGTAATGTGTAGATCGCGCCTGATGACGAAAATCTTGCCCAGTCAAGTAATATTGCACTCAATGCCAAAGCATTCGATCGATGGTTTTGGCATCAATACTTGGAGCTTACCATTCGATCTGGAAGAAAAGAATCAATCACAGTATTCACGGATAGGGAGATGTAAAATTATGTTATGTACCTATGTCCAAATAATGTTCATCAGTATCTTACATAGCACCAACCAACAAATGATAATTATCGAATATATTGGAAAAACTTTAAACATATAGGCCTATCTTACCTTACATAATCAGCCTATAACGTTCCCACTGCTGGGATACAGGCCTCCTCTCAGTGAGAGGGAGTGGGCTGTAAACCACCACGCGGGCCCAGTGCAGGTTGGTAGATGTCACATGTCTTCGAATTATTGGTTCTAGGACATGCCGGTTTCCTCACGATGTTTTCCTTCACCGTTTTGAGAGCAGTGGTGATGGAATAATTTACACAAAGTAAAGCGCCTGTCTGGGTTCGAACCTACGACCTACAACTCGTAAGTCGCGGCCGTTACCACTGGGCCACCACTGTTCCATCTTACCTTACCAACTCCAATTTGTACTTTATACACGTGCTTTTACAAAAAAAAAAAAACTACACAAAAAACTGGTGAAATACTGGTATTCAGCTGCATCCGGTTAGACTGGAAGCCGACCCCAACATAGTTGGGAAAAGGCTAGGCAGATGATGAGTCGTGTTTTTACAAATAAACTATATTTATCTTCTAACAATTTTATACACGAACTTATGAGTTTCTATTTTCCACATCCAATATACACAAGCTTCAATCCCCTAATTGAATGAGTGCACTAAAAAAAAACCTAATATCTTTATAAATTGTGTTTTTTTTTGTGTACATCTTTTGTTGGAGGTCCACTAGTCAAACTTTTTAGTAAAGAAGCAGGTTTTCTCGAGTGTCGGGAAGCCCACTGAGCTCTTTTACTGCTCGTTATGTACTCTTTTTTCTGCTTTGGTGTCCGAGTCAAACCGCGAAATCAATCAATTATTCCACCGCCTCGCTACTCGCTCATAACTTGCGTCCGGTATCAATTTTGCATATTAATAAAATGAAAAAGAATTGTCATTTCTTTATTCATCTGTGCGTTTCAACCGCCATGCTACTGCCTAATTATGCATGTTAGTTATGACGAGCATGATATACGACCGTATTATGCTGTGAATTAGATATCTTGATTCTTGATAGGAATTCAACACAAGTACGGCGATATTGAGACTGATTTGTTAACTGTAGGAACCTACTGTCTGAATAAGCGGAAGTAGAATATTTTGTAAAGCATTTCACCTTGATTTTTAGAGTTCCGTAGTAAAACAAGAAAACCTTATTCATCATCATCATCTGGTCAGCCTTTTCCCAACTATGTTGGGGTCAGCTTCCAGTCTAACCGGATACAGCAAAACAAGGAACCCTTAATAAAATAAGTAATTTTTAGTATGACATTTTCTAAGACAAATGTATAAGCTAAGGGTTTGATTCACCTACACACAGACCTTTTTTACCGTCCCCTTTTTTTATAGGCCACATTAATACCTAAATACCACTCAACAAGCAAATTAATCCCCACCATATCAGCACCCAAATATAAATCATGACGATTGATTCCTATATTTCGTAGACAATTGCTAAATTGGTGGTGATGAAAGATAGTCTTAAAGCCTGGGGTTACGGTGTCAATTGTCGACGTGAGATGACTTAGCCATAACCGACACACGCCCCACTAAAACGTCCATTAATCAGTAGCACAGATTCTAAATATAGCCACTTATGCTATCGGCAATCCGAGCTTCTGATGTCAGCACATACGGAATTGTGTCGCAGAAGGGTCGCCAAGGACTTCGGCATGGACAGGTTACCAAATGGAAGCGATGTCGTTTGTGTGTTACACTTTGGTGGAAGAAATACTGATTACATTAATATTTTGGTAGAAAGCGGAAATTAGGATAAAAGAGAGCACGGTGTGACAACATAACGAACATATAAAAATGTGAAAGATCCAGTAACCTACGTGAAAAAAAAAAGAACTATTATCGCAAGTGCAAATGTTGTTCGGAAAAACTACTAAAGAAAAGCTGTAAATATTACCGATGCACCTGTTGATACTGATTGATTCTCGCTACAAAAAGTAGAACACGAAGCTTTCCATAAGGGAATAACAACGAAGAAAACAGAATTTGAAATGGTAAACAAACATACACTGAAGTGTGACCACGTATCGAACAAAAACCTGCTTTAATCCTACGCCTCTCGTATTAATTAGATGGCACACTCGAAGCTAATTTGTCTCTCACTAACAATGTATATGACATCACAAGATAAATCATCTATTTGACAATTCAAGAGGATAATCTGTATAAATATTCAAATTACCTAATTAATGTGCATAAATAGCTAAAAGTTTGGGCTTAACAATTTTTCACAATGAAAAATAACGTCGTTTATAACTATATAGAATCTAATACTTGGGTGTGGATATGATACCGAGCATTACAATAAAACGAACAAAGAGAAAGTCTTGATCGATAGTATCTTTTGTAGAGGTGTGTCAGCGATACAAAAAGTTGACAAAATCGACGAAAATTTAATCCGTGTGCTTAATAACTTGGTACGTTTGCAAATACATTTTAAGATACAGATGCTTGACTTCGACTTTTGACTTCGGAAAGAATTCTTCATGTGGGCGTTTCTTAAAGAGCCGCTTCGTGTCTGATGGTGGTAATACTCGTAAGTATAGTGATTGGTGGAGTAATTGAAAGATGGGGTGGAACTGTAATAGGTAATTACATAGATATCGCAAGCGATAGCCGGATAATTGCAGACACCTTGTAGGCGACGCGCGACGGACCTTTTTGTGCTGGGTAAACAATGTAAACGTTAATAGTGGTAACGAAGAAAATTTGACACAAATAAAGAAAGGAACGTTGTTATTTTGTACGGGAAAGGAAGAAGTTTTTATGGCATAGACGAATAGGCTTAACTTGATGGTTTATGTAGCAATGATGGTGAGCCGATCCTTTTCAGTCAAAATCAGCAAGAAGCTAAAGGATTTCAACTTCCTTGAGCATCGCAAGGATCCGATCCTTGAAATAATACACATGAATTTAAAAAAAAATGCCAGTAACTGAATTTGCAAAAAACAGAAAAAGATAACGTCTGCCAGCAGTAAAAAAAAAACGCATGACCATAAGCTAAACGCAGAAACGCAATAAACTATGCAGGAAAGTGCAAAAACGAATCAATTTGAGGCGATTAAGTGTATCGGAACGCAGTGAAAATAGTCATATTTAGTCGCGTACACATTTTATTGTTCGGCGGGTGGCTAGCGGGCTGTGTCGCCCCGGATCCACGGATATATGCGCACAGGTCGGGATTAGACTGCATGAGTTTTATATAATATTAGCTTCTGTTGTAGAAGAAATGTAGATATTCTTCTGTATTGCGTCTCTTGATGTGGGAGTAGAAAAAGAAGTTAAAGCTGGCCGAGCAAAGTTGATAATCTTTTAGTGTCTCTGTTTAAAAATGGAACAAGAAAATATGGAAGGTCCAATAGATATGATTAACAGACTCTGTACTAAAGGATAGGAATATGAAGAAGGAGCCAAAAAGACCACATTGAATTACCTAACACCTTTTTTAATTTATACCTAACGAGATCAAAAACAAGCGTTAGAAGGTATGAACTATGGAGGCAATGTTTTAAGCTTGTCAATCCTTTCAAATGAAGGAAAGAGAAGAATATTTCGGATTTTCGATATTGATGGAATATAGTTTCAGTATAATATTAAGTTTAGAGGCTGATATTACTATAGAAATTAGTTTTAGGCTGGCGAATTCCAGACTCTACGAGAAACAGTTTATTTTATGCACCGGCTAGCAGCAGGGCGCTTAAATGACTCAAGATATTTAAACATTTGCAAATTCTTAAGCGACAAAAACAGAAGACACCAAGAATTAAACTACCAGCTTTTTAAATCCAACAAATCTTTAGCGACCGGACAACGATTGAAAAAAAAAATGCACAAAACGTTTATATATCAACAAAAAGCTCATCGCATAATCCGTCCCATCGCACACACAAGGACATTGCATAAACAATGTGTGTGTGCGTGTACGCACTACATGTGGGTAGCTTAATGATAGCGGGCTTCCGTCGCGTCACACCTGAGGGATCCTAACCGCCATCGGGTTATAGATACCTACCCCCTCGCCCCTTAATACTGACGCACTGTGCGTGGAATTGAAGGAGTGGTTGACACCCACAGAAGTAGCGAAAACACTGGTGTTGATTTTGATTGATAGTACACGTAGAATGTGCTAATCCTACTATCCTACTTCCTACTATATATCACACTAATCACACTATCACATCACACCAATATTATAAAGGCGAAAGTTTATGAGGATGTTTGTTACTCATTCACGTAAAAACTACTGAACGGATTTCGATTAAACTGCACAGCTTATACATCAGAATACTGGATACTTTTTATCTCAATATTCCCACGGGATCGACACTTATGCGGGTGAAACTGCGGGGCGCTGCTAGTACAGTATAAGCTGATGGTCATCATCTTTCTCTTAAAGCCTTGGGGATTTCATTGGGGATAGCACAGCACGTCTTTTTCTTCATCATATTATTATCTCTACTAGCTAGAATTAATTTTCTTTTTATAACCAGTCTATAATGGTCCCACTGCTGGGACACAGGCCTCCTCTCGGTGAGCCTACTCCCTAGGCCGTAATCCACCACACGGGCCCAGTGCGGGTTGGTAGATGTCACATGTCTTCGAATTTTTGGTTCTAGGACATGCCGGTTTCCTCACGATGTTTTCCTTCACCGTTTTGAGAGCAGTGGTGATGAAATAATTTACACAAAGTAAAGCGCCTGTCGGGGTTCGAGCCTACGACCTACAACTCGTAAGTCGCGGCCGTTGCCACTGGGCCACCAATTTTCTTCTTAGCCATATCATTTTTCATGCAAAGAATGGATGGCAGGTACTGTAGCAGAAGGTGGTACGATGCTAATGGCGAATGAGTGTTCCACTAGACTAGATATGTACGGTGCGCCGGCGCCCCATTATGAACCTTGCTGACAGGCTTTTACTAAGACTAAAAAGCTATTATTGAAAAACTCATAAATTGATAATGAATAGAATAGGGTGAAGAAAATAGATTGTTTCTATAGCAGACGACAATATAGAAGTAATAGTTATATATGTATATACGATACTGTGGCAAATCCATCTAGATATACCATATATTATGTATCTGAGAAATCAAGCACAGGTTGGCTCCTACTGGCCATTCAGTCCTTAGTCCTTTAGTTAGCAGATCGATTCATAAGTTGTGAAATATTTTATTGTAACCGACTTTGACTAAAACAACTTTTCACATAATTATGACCCAAGGGTTCATAAAAGTTAACTTTAACAATAAAATTTGTGATAGCTAAAGTTAACTTTTATGAACTGCTAACTATGTAGTTATAAGTAATGGTTCAATGTTAAACTTGAAGAAACAATGCAGTTCTATTAACTTTCCTATTGCAGCAACAATGAGGCAGGTGTTTAAAAATACTCATTAGTAATGATTGTCTATGAATGTTGATGACTTGCTAAACCAGTAGCAAAGTAAGCGTTTATTGCTGTCATTATCTAATCTAATGATTATTAGTTTTAGAGTGGAGCCATGCACTCTTGTCACGTTTAATCTATCTATGACACAAATAACTTCAAGATTATTAAATCTACTTCAATAAATGGATCCTTTAAATACCTATTCAAAGCTGAAACTGAAGGCAACGGTTATTCGATTATATTATCCACTCCATACACTTCCGTGAGTGACACGTTGAACGAATTACGCACGAACACAAAGACGCTCACAGCTAAAAGGAAAAAGTTTAATTAATCCTAATTTGCTCGCTGAGATTAAGTACGCGATAACCGGCATTCTATACGAACCCTTTACTTCACTTCCCGGCCCTCTATTCATTTTTAAGCCGCTTTAAAAAGCCGTAGAGTTCGACATCGACAAACAAGGGACTTATAATGCGTAACGGACTAAGAATTATTGTTCCCAAGAAATGCATCAATTCAGATTAGGGCGCTACGGAGTAATTTAGGGATCGATGTAAAATAAATATCGATAAACATCTACAGGAGTACGTCGATACGTATATCAATGGGGTCGATACGATCAATGACCGGTCATCGATACATTTGCTATTACAATAGATCAGTCAACTCTACCAGCTAATTATGTATGCCAGTGACAATGATCGGGTCGGTAGTCGGTACCCCATCGAGAAACTGCATAGTTTTTTTTTCCATCGTTCAACAACATGCAAACTACTTTGAAAATTATTTCCCTCTTAATTAGTAAATACATTTGCATAAACAAGCGATGGCCATCCCATACTAGGACGATCATTATTATAATTATGTTTTTTTTTTTCTCGCGAAAAACTTACGCCGTGTAACGGTCAGCCCTGCGATGGTAATCGCCAACGCATCCGCCGATAAATCGATAAACAAGTCGGGCGACTGTGACGAGTTTCCCAACTACCCGCAAATTATAATCGTGCCGCTACTGTTTTCACAGTAGACAACGGAGCTTTGATTGTTGTGCGTTCGATGAGAGCGTTTTGCGAGATCGTCGGCCGATAGGGCGAGGCGGGCGGCGAATTAATTACTTAATACCGATGCGTGAGTAAATGTATGCAATTTCTAACGCAACTCCCCGCAATTACAATTTTTTTCGTTTACTCCATGATAATAATTTTTTGAAAGCTTATCTATCGTCCGTGCTCATGAATCGTAACGCTATTTACACTTTCGCATGAAACAACATTAGCGTCTGAATGAGCTAGATCAAAATCACCGGCCTTATTAAACCACATACTTACATTGCACTTTAGAATGTAATATCAATTGCGTGCGGTCAAAAACTTCGTTATTACTTTCCGTTTGTATCCGCAACTTCCTTTACCAAAACAATTATTACATTCGAAAAAAACAGTGGTATGTGTAGTGGTGTGCGTGGGAGTGCACGACAAGTGGCGCATACGCACACATGATAACATTTTACTGCACGCATGTCTTTGTTACAGTTGCAGATGTTATCAGAAGCGTTAAATTCATTACCCGAACTTATCTGCATAGATAGTTATACTTAATACCCCATTAACGATATTACGCAGTACCTACCATGAAGTAAAAATACAGTTTATGGTGTTGTGTTATTGCCCTGTATTCCCGCAAAAATACTATAAAAAGTGTGGAAAACAGAGTTGCATACATAACGTGTCTGGTGTATTAATATTTATTTGCATAGACAATGGATTACTAATATGTACATAGGGTTGGGTGGACGTGTGTGCTGAAGGTGTGTTGTGCGTTCGGGTGTGTGTGTGTATTTCCGTCATTTCCCTGCGCGGGAGTCGATCGCGATGATTGCTCACGCGTTTCGCATCACTCACCCCCAGCGGAGGGATAACTCGTTCACATACAATTTACATGCGCCTTATTATGCAGTTGTTTTTTGTGTGACATAAAATCGATAATCTAATAGTCTCGCAACCGTAACATCGAGTAAATAATACATGAGCAGATTATAGTGATAAAGATTAATAGTAGCTATTGTTCTATTTGAATTGGTTCAAAATCAGCTCAGTAACACACCTATTATAATAAAATTATAGAGAACTAGCTGTAGCACGCGACTTTGTCTGCGATCCAGGATGAAAAGTAGCCTATGTCCTTCTCCAGGTCATGGTCTACTCATGTGGCAAATTTTATCTAAATCCGTCCAGTCGTTTTAGCGTGAAAGCGTAACAAACAAACAAACTTACTTTCGTACCGCGTCAGAATTAAATAACGTGACAAAGTTCAATAGACACGTGGCGCCATCTATTATCATAATAACGTTATTGTTGTTTTCCTCGGGAACAGCACCTTTTTCGGGATGAAAGGTACTCTATGTCCGTTTCTGTACACCTGACAACGTATATGCAAAATTTCAGGATGATCGGTTCAGTGGTTTAGGCGTGAAATGGTAACAAACAAACAAACTTACTTTCGCATTTATAATATTAGTTAGGATTTTAATCGATTCAATAATAAGCAATGGAATTTAAGTCGAAGTTATTGCATTCATACGCAAAAACCTGAACTCATAAAGCAACATAATTGTGAAATAAAATAAAAGCGTAATGAGTAACAAAGCTATAATTATGATGGCGTAACGAGCCCTTGACGACACTCGTCTATTCTGTTAAAAAAAAAAGACGACCGAAACAAAACCGCGGCCGGTGCACGGTGTACAGTCAACAGTCGAAGCACACATGTGCAGGGCGTGTCTCCATGCGCGACTGCACCCTCCCCATTGTTTATCCCACGATTAAAACCAATTCAAATACTAACTCTCACTTCAAAATTAAACTCTAGTAGTCTCCACAGCCCCTTTTGTTTTAAACACAATACACGCACTTATGTAGCTGGTCGCAGCGAAAACCACGAACCTCATAATTATGTCACAAATATGCAGTGACGCGATTCAAGAAATCGTAATGTTAACTGCGAAATAACGATCGGATAATTATGAAGTTATAGGAATTTCCGGCGTCAACTTCGTGTAGTGTTATCTTTCGCATATCGCGATCGTAAACGAATGGGACTGTAAGCTGTAGAATTATGGTATTCCATATTCAGCACATTAAGCGGTTGTCCCGTGCTTACCAAATTGGGACTTAAATTATAGGTGCATAAGTTAAAAGGTGCGAAATTGTGAATACACAATTGCAATTTTTAAAGTGTAAGTATTCATATTTCATAAATTACTTTATTAAAATCTTTCAGTCACTCAAAAACCTATTATTAATGCAATTTACATAGGTATTGTCACATTTCGTACCTGAAAAAATATCTTACGTAACTCTCTATAGGGAACATGAAAATAGAAAATGTGTGAAGTCCCCAGTAGCAGTAGTCAGGCACGTAACGTTTGCTAAGCGTGGATTAAAAGTGGGGTGTTCTGGCTCTTCAGGCTGCGCCGGCGCAACGACAGCTGACGCTAAGTTGTGTGACCAAAAGGAGTTTTAAAAATAATTAAACAACCTATTGTACACTTATTACGGTGATTAATATCAGTGAATGGCAATCTTTATGTATTTTTGGCTAAGGACGTCGTTGAAGGTACTCGAAAGTTATTGTCTGAAATGTTATAGAAAAAGAATAAAGACTGAATTTTGAAAGGTAAAAATTGAATAAACTTTATAATTGGTTTGAGGATCAAGAATTTGAGTCGAGTGCAGTTTAATTGAAGACTCTCCGAAAGTACGCAACATCGTATGAAGGAAGGCTAAACTATAATTTTCATGATAAACCAGTCCCTATCAAATTTCATCGATACGAGCAATGAAAAAAGTCAGATTATAAACATATCGTGCAGACATTATTTACGCATACTTTATCGTCAATCAATAATTAATATCTCGAGGCTCGACGGGTGAGACGCTCCCGAATTTCGCCGAGAATGATGAGGCGATCGCGTTCGCGTAATCGAACCGACAAAAAGTAAAAAATGAAGCAAATACGAAATACTCCATTACTGGGCTCGCTACAGCCGGCTATCGAGACGATTTCATGCAAATAAAATTGTTAACAAAATAAGACATCATTGCCGATAACACTCTCATCCAGACAATCTATAGAATCTAGACAAAGCGTTTTTTTTCCGTATTTGATTTCAGATGAGTATTTCTTATAGATTATTCCGTCTAGACGCGTATTGTTGTCCGAGCGATTGACGACCGGTCGATTTTGACGTATCTCAAATCGTCATTGTTCCGTTTGAGCGGTAATCATAGAAAACCGTTGTGATTGCCTTTTATAGATCAGGACAAACAATCAATATCGATCAGCAGTAAGGTTGGACGGCGAATAAAGTTGAAATTTTCAGCGAACGAATGTGGACTGTCGAAAAAGTCGAGCGGATGTCGTCTCCACTGCACTTGTGTCTCGGTGCTCGCACATTGTGTATGCAAGGCGCGGCGGGCCGCGGGCCACGTCAGCTATTTGCTCGTGTCCAGAGGGCTAAACCATTCAAGGCTAAGACGCGGGGGCCAGTTTTTGGCTGTTTTCGACTTGATCCGCCACTTGGACACCCATCCGACGGCCTCGCATCTCCGACCACTTGCCATTCCATCTACAATCCTAAAATAACGAGACAATACCTTCCATAAATTTTCTCATAAGTAATATTTTATGGATTTCTTATACCCATTATCAGAATTTGATACGATAATTTTCTCAATTATATTTTCTCTTAAATTCCGAAATCAAAAACAGTAATTGCTGCCAATTGAACAGCGAATAAACAATTCATTCTATTAACAAGTTTTATTCATTGAAATAACAATTATTGTTTTAGAAACAATAATTGCTTTCCATGCTACTTATCTACTACATACGCTAAGTACATAAATTACACTGCCTCATTGCATTAGTAATTGAGTGATTACCGAATTAATTCTCCACCCTCGCGTGAGTGTGAGAAGTAATCTTGAGCAGAGTTTGCAGATCCCACGAGATGTAAGCTCTCCCGCCCATTATTAATTGCACTCCTCAGGTGCGGAGATTATCCTTATTAGGCCGCCACAAACGGGAGACACACATGCATTTCCACACGCGTCCTTACACTTTCGGTTGGGAACTACGTTTAAAATCTACTTCGCCTCTCATTCAGTCACGATAAAAAACTCAATTTCGTAACCCAGAAATAGTATTACTCAGAAAATGTTTGTTAGTTCGCAATCTCATTTACGTTGTTAATCATGCAACGTAAGTAAATAATAGGTATCAATCCATTGTAGTGAAACAACCGTATCATTTCAATTACGGTAAGCGAATAATCAAATGCAATACTCCTTTCATTTTTGACGGATTAAGTAACTTAAGCTTGCATTACAGCTGCAAATGGGAGCATATTAGATATTATGTAACTGAAATTAAAAACGTATTGTGTATTGTCGGCGTGGCAGCGTGCTTGCGCGGCCGCAGCGCTCTCCCGGCCGACTGTAATTGCGCGAAGCCGCGCGCGCAGATTATCAGAAGCAAGTGCGTTCGATAACGCATGCGCACGAACGCGTGTTATTAAATTTATTCCTTTTTCGCCAGAATCTGCATAATGAGGGGGGCAAAAAAAACGCGTAATCGCTAGAGTGAGCGTCGCCTTCCCTTGGAGAAAGGCGGGCAGCGGCCACTCTTTGTCTGATATGTTCAGTATAATGAATATTTAAGGAGTAGCCGAGCACCCGCATTGCTATTTTATTTTTGTATTATTATGGAAACAGCAGACGATTACGGACGATTATTTCTTGTCAAAGCGTGGCATCGTTTTCGAAAGAACCAGGGTCGTGTATTAACACTGGCTACTTATGTATTATTATTAAATACCGATATCATGATCGCCTACAGCGGCGGGGATCCTCTCACGTCAACATATTTATACTTGTAGGCGTTCGCAACGATTTGCACGCACCCTTAACTTAACACAGGGGCGGACTTAAATGTGTCAGTTGCCACAGTTTTCTCACGTTTCCTGAACATTAAATCAACCAGATTGTATTTGAAGTTAAGTACTATTTTGGGTAGAGTTGCCACTCTAACTTAGTTTACTTTACTCTAGATTAGATGACTTTTCTTTAGTTTCGATGACTCTACCTTAGATTCGTCTACTCCAGATTATATTACATGTCTCTACTTAAGGTAGCTTTTATTCAACAATAGTGCTGACGCGCGTTCATAACTCTTCCAAACTTAAAAATAAAAATAATCGAGAATCAAAATCTTATTAAGTACCAAAATAAACAAAAACATCGTATTACCACTTAAGGATACGTTATGTCGGTAAACTGCATTTGCAAACTCCTAATTCGACCCTGTCAAGCCCTGGGCTACCGAAATTCCACATTTATGAGTCCGTACTCGTCTTTATTCAGCTCCCTTTCGTAAAAGGATGGTCGTTAGGTATTAATAAGAAAATGAGCGCCCAAAAAACAGTAACAAGTAATTTTAGGAAACGCACGGAACAAAAACTGGCTTTGACATCATTCGAGTCACGATTAAGATGACAATGTCTTAATACGAAATTTCTCATGAAATACGACTCAAGCAGTAACTCATAATTCTCGAACGTCATTACTCAGAGCAATTTCTTAAAGATATGCCTATAATGATCTGATGTCCGTGAGAAGTTTACGTTGTAACAGGATCGAAGGAGCGGCAAAAAAGTACCGCGCGTGTCGTAGTCAGCGGTCCAGCAAGTAGCCAGTAATTTATGGTTAGTTTTTGGCTGCGCCAACGCAATGCGGCCTCGCGGCTTTTCGCAGCGCCCCGCGCCCCGCAGCTCCCGCCCTCACCCGGTCACAGACCTCGCGTCATTCCGTCAATCTCAACTACTTATCCGTCCGCGCCGATCCCTTATATTAATCATTTTTTTCTCTCAAAAAACAAGCGTAATAAAGATCCTATCGAGCCAGCCCCTGCAGCTCGGAGCTCGGCACGTCGCGCGCGCGCGCTTTCGAAACTTCGCAATTGACAAACTGACTAACAAAATAATATCGCAACTGATACTTATTAAAGCATGTATTATTGACTATAAACTGGTTCATTGTGCCGCCAAAATTAATCTCCGAGCTTAGCTACGTCACAAAGGCGGCGCGCCGGCGCGTACGGTGGCTATTACAGACACCACATTATAATTACCTTTTTAAATAGTTTTTTCAGTCGGTGTCGATATTAAAACGTCAATGTAAATAACTTGTTAGCCGCAATCTCATTTCTGAGCGATTGGATATTACAATAGTGTACGTGATTTGAGAAAGGTAACGGTGTCGCTGCTTTATCCGCGAGATGGAGCCTATTACCGGCGACGTAAGCGGCGCGAGCGCAGCGCGTGCCGCCCGCGCCGAATAGTCCAGCATACACTTAGATTATTTTATGAGCCAGCGAAAAAATATCCAATCAATTGCGTTCAATGGCGGCCTGCGCATCTGTAGGTAATGTTCATTTCACGGAACTTATGATCATTGACCTTTCGCACGCAGCGACAAAATGTGTGAACGATGAAGTTAGCATTATTAAATTTGATATGATAGGGAAAAAAAATTGGAACCTGTCAAATAATGGCGAGGTGTCGGTGTAATATAGGCTCCAAAAAGAGAACGGTAGCGCGTGGTGCTGTAATTAGGTTCACTCCGGCGCATTGTGTCGACTCCAGCGCAAATTGAACCACGGAATATTTCACCTGACACACCGTACGTGTCTAATTGCACGGATTATTTATCTTCTAAAACCTCTCAAGCAGTTTTTGTCGAGTTGTGGCACGCGCCCACTTTCTATGTAGCCGACTAGAGACGTAATTGTGCTTATACCCTTTTTTATTTCGTTTTCGAAACCTCTAAGTCATCATCTGGAATCAGTAACGGTCCACCAAAGTGTTTTGTTATACATTCCTAGTATTAGATGTTCGTACACGTATCGGCAAACAATCGGAGACTTCATGTTAATTGAACTAGATATAGCGGAAAATGAGAAATAATTGTGTGAAATTCTTTGCTATAAATACGTACAAACACATAGATGTAAAAGAGTGCAAGCTATTTATTTCCTTCGTTCGCCCCTGCTCTGTTTTCCTGAACGTTTCACATACTTACCTACTTAAAAACTTAAATTATTTAGAGTCGTAAGATTGACTTTAGACTTCCTATTATTTTTTTTACTACATAAATTGTCTAATAAAAATGACGACTTGGTAAGTCAACATTGAGAGAAAAAAATGATAAACTTATTTTCAAAAAAATAACAATAGCTCCACCTAGCTTTCAGGAGAACAATGTTACAATAGAGCTAGAATAAACGAACTACCGACTTAACCTCTATTCACCCAGCTCAAGTAACCTATAACAACCAAATCAACTCTATCGATCGACTGTCTATCTCTTCATCGACTCACTTTACAAGCTTACTAAATCATT
The DNA here is from genome assembly GCA_945859645.1 of Amphipoea oculea. Classification (NCBI taxonomy): domain Eukaryota; kingdom Metazoa; phylum Arthropoda; class Insecta; order Lepidoptera; family Noctuidae; genus Amphipoea; species Amphipoea oculea. The sequence continues at coordinate 18,497,149 of OX243862.1, forward strand.
TTTTTTTTTCACCTCGATAAAAAACCATAACAATAGTGAAATTCTTTAGTTTTTTAACGCACATTGGTAAGCAATACATTATGATAATCACTTTCACCCATTGATTGCAGTAAGAGCTAACTTTTTTACTGATATAATCAACTGTATGATCGGAATCGAATTTAAAATCAATCATAGCATAGCACACATTATTATCAAAGTTGCCCAGAACGGAGCCGTATTGTGCGATAACAGCAATACGTAGCCGTAAGCTAGTTATCGCTTCAAACAATAATCCACGATAATGGATTAGCTCACTGGGCGAATATTTATAAACACCACTATCGTTTTATTCGGTAAAAATCGTATTCGAGCTACATTTGATCGATTTTAACTGACACGCTTTAATGACTACGGACATTACGTAGAAAAACTGTTCCTATATTCTTCTATTTTGATTTGTGGTTTTTCTCAACCATATTACAGTTCACGATAATCTGTTTTGATAATGCTTAGTAACGTAAAAAGCTTGTTGTTTCGTAATCTAGTTTCACTTACCCCGTTAGAATTGTAGAACATTATTTTAGAGTTATATTTTAAGATTTCAAATTAACCGCGACAATAGTAGATTAAAGTATTGCTGAACATTTCATGACAGCTAAGTCAAACGGTATTGACACAAAGGCACTTGAAAAGGTGACACAAAAAATAATCGAAAGGAAAAATGCGCGATTATAAAAATCGTATCGGACTCGATCGAGGGCACGTGTTAGCACAACAAAGCCTTACACTGAAATAACCTTAATGTGCAACGACCACGGCTTTGACAGATTTCAAATTAATAATAAATAGATCAAGATTCCTTGCAGTTAAAAATGTGGATAGTTCTAGTGTCCGTACAGTCTAATTTGATTCATGTAACGCTGACCGCAGAAAAACCAGTCCACCAATGAATTTCGTACTTAAATTGTTATTTAAGTAAACCATAATCAATTTCGATTGCAAGATAATGATAGAATATCGATAACAGTAGAACATTATGAACATTTTATCCCTCGTTATGGTGATGCAATTTATAACTTGTGGACTGAACTGGTGCAATGTAGTTGAGGAGAATATTCAAAGGAATTCTTGCATTTGAGAAGCAAGACGGGTTAACTTATACTAAAATATTTTTGGAAAACTAATAATTTTCTAGAATTTAAAGAAAAGCTGAACCAGCCAACAAACAAAAGAACTTAACCGTATTGAAATATTTTCAGCATTTAGTAAAGAGCTATTGAAACTATGTCATCTATATACATATAAGTCCGTAACACTGTAAGATTTTTCTAACGGGACCTCTAACCCCGATTAGGAATTTAAGATCAAAGGCCTTCCCAATAGAATTTGGATCCGCGTCCAAATGCAATAGGCACCGGTCACAGTTTGAAATCCGTTCATAATTTAATCATTGTGGACTTCAATTGTGTCCAGAAACAGTATTAGCATCTATCTGGGTGCCTAATATTCAAGAGAATTGCTAACAAAAACTAGTAGTACCTACATTAATTTCTCGTTATTCTTGTTTAAGCACTGAATTCTTTAGTCGATTGAGAGACTGGAGACACAAGAAACTTCTGTAGATCCACCCATTTTCATTGTCCTGTTTTTTTTAATGTCAATTATGTGCAAAATTTTTACTCTATCATTTCCCTAATGGAGACGTTTTCTTTAACATAACAGATGAGCCTTGCCAAATTTATTATTTGGGCACTCTTTAATTCTTACTCAGAATCTCAAACAGAAAGTCCAGCATTTTCACTTCTTCGCCACCTGGGAATAGAGACCAGATTACTAGTTTCGGAATACGACAGTCATGTCGTGACCGCGAAGCAACTAACAAAACATGGGGCGCCCCATGAAGAGATGGACCAACGACCTAAGGCAGGCGAAGAGGGTACATTGTGTGCGGAACTGCGGAAGGCAAGAAACCGTTGATCACGACGCTTCTTAAAAGACGCGTAGATACAGAGTGGCAATTTAGTCACCAGCATCTGAATAATTTTGAAGGATATTGCTAATCCATTGCTTTATATGTTCGAAAAATTAGTCTGCTCAACAACTTTAAGAACGCATTGAATTTTGTTGAACTGTCAAAATGAAAGCCATTCCTACTGATAGTGTGTTACGCAATTACCCCGCTGCATCCGTCAAGGGGATGATTCGACACGTCATTCTAAACAAAAAAATATTTCATAAATGCATCGAAATAGTTTGTCTACTGTTTTATAGGAATTTGATTGTTTTTCGCGAATCAAATAAGAGTTTTGTAGCGAAAGTTGTTTTGAACCAGGTAGAATAACCTCCTTGACGGACACAGGTGACTAAATCACCAGCATGTGTCTCCAGCTGAAGACTGGCTGAGTTTATTAAGGGAAATGGCATGGCAGCTTCTAAACTGTGGAGCACTGATGCAATGAAAGCAGAATTATTCATACCTTTAAAACATATATATAAAATCTTTGTCTATATAAATGTCAAAGAGATCGAACGCCAGGCCAGGCTAGGATGCCAGCGTTTAGTAAACTGTCCGACGTGCTCAAGGGAAACATACCCATGAACCTGTAGCGCAGAGCCTTCGAACAGTGTGTCCTTCCCGTAATGGTTTATGGCTCAGAGACTTGGACGCTCACACAGCAGATCATACACAAGCTGCAAGTCACACAGAGATCAATCGAGCGTGCTGTGTTAGCAGTGGCGTGCATTGGTTTTCAGAATAGGTAGGCACTAGGCCGGGCCTAGTCTAGGCAAACGCGGTCACTAATCAGAAAAAAAGTGAGGTCAAAAGTGTTGTTATTTGAGTAGGCATGCCTACTTAAGGGTGATAAATTGCGAAGGTCGAACGTCATGGTAATACGCGTGAAACGTACGTATTTTTAATTTTGTCATGTTAACTTGAACGAGTAAAGGCCAATGACAATATGCGAATAGTACGGGAGCCGAGTAGGCCGCCCGGTGACTGCCAACTGCCGCGCGTGTTTGTATAAAGATTTTGTTTTTTGTTAGGTATGATAATTTTGTGAGTTTCTTAATGGGGCACACAAACTAAAATGTAATTGACAGGCTTATATTGATATATCGAGGTAGGCACTGCTTATAAGCCTATATGCAATGCACGCCACTGTATGTTAGGTATAACTTTAGACCGAATTAGGAACACGGAAATCCGAAGAACACAACTTACCGACATAGCCGCGGTGATTGCGTGAAGAAAGTGGAAATGGGTGGCCCACATGTGGAGTAGAACAGATGGCAGATGGGGTAGAACAGTACTGGACTGGAGTCCGAGATCTGTTAATGGAAATGTGGGCAGACAGCCGATAAGGTGCACCGACGGCCTGGTCAAGATTGCTGGACGACTCTGGCTTAGGAAGGCTAGAGACAAAGAAGATTGGCGTGCATTGCAGGATGCTTACACTAAGCATTGGGTGGCAGGCGAAAGTCTGAAGAAGGAGAAGAAGATATCTATATATTCGCAATGCATTGCTACCAAGCTAATGATCATGCTTATAAGCCATGTGACTCGAAAGTTATTGGAATTTATTAGATTATCGCAAGCAGAAGGTAACTAATTCCAATTATTACCTACTATAAATTGTAATTACCTACCTGGCTATTCAAGAAGTTTGAAATTGATAAATATCCAATTGAATGCAAAGAAGGCGAGGTTTCTCACAAGATGATTTGCTTATCATTATTTTTTCTTCGTTTTTTTCTTCGTTTTTGTGTTTCGTGATGTCTGTCAATTAAAAGAAAGTACTGTACTGTACATAAAACTCATGAAAATTAAGTCCTTTTGAAATGTAAATTGAATGAAAAACGCAAGATTCTTCTTCATTTCCCAAGAATTACAATATTGTATTTAAAGAAATTAAAACTTGTTACAAACGTCAGAAAATCTGATTTCATATCTCCCAAAGCTGGTTAAATATTGTTATCTATTTTGTAACAGAATATGAAGACTTTCCAGCCTAACCTATAACTCCTTACTCCATAGGAAATAATATAAAAAAGTTCTTCCCAAACACCTGTTAGTTTTTACGTATAATATTTTCTAATACTTGTAAGTTTACGGATTATTAATTGATTTCCCCGTGACCAGAAGCGAGGTAATGAGTTTTAAATGAGCAATGTTGACTTGTTTCAATTTCTTCATCCAATAAAAACTGATGATAATTTGTCAAACAAGTACGGCTGATTAGAATACCAGTAATAGCGGCGATTAGAAAAAGATCTCAAAGATGATTGTTAGTTTTAATTACGATTGGGGTAATTAAAAGGTTATTACGGAGGCCTTCGACATGATAGCCAACTAGCCAGTCGGTGCAGTATTAGTGTACATTGCCTACTTTATGGTCAATAATTACATAGTTTAGTTCAACGTTTAAAAGATTACAGTAAAGCATTTGATAAAGTGTTTACTTATCCCATGCCTCGTTTGCAGTAACCTGTGGACCCATTAAATCTGTCTTAATATCTTTAAACATTCATCTGGCTTGATACTTGGAACAGAAATCAATCATTAATAACGAGCCCAAAATACAGGCACTAATTAAGTATACTACACACATCATTTGTATGGATTTCACATATAAACCAGACGAAATTCCGATAAACTGTAAATCAATGGGGCCCTTCAAAAGGAACTGTGGCTTTAGTCCGGATAACGTTACATCCGACACGACCAATGCTCATTCATACAAAAAGACACTCGAAAACCCCCCTTATCGCAAACAAATAGAGTCTACAGAATCGTCATTATTAAACTTATATAAGTTAGTGTTATCAGCAAATAAACTAATATTAATAACAAAAAAGTTAATGACGTTTTTGCGTAGTCAACATCACGTCAATTATTATCAGAAATCAATATAAAAGACGAAATAGAAGGACACGTTTTATCTAAGCGGGAGCTTTAGGTTTACGATAGTGATGAATTGATAGTAAAGAAATCGATTATAAGTTTTGTTTCCTTTTATTATATTCTTATTAAGTTGGTCCAGTTCCACGAAATATAGTATAATATTTCGCAATTGTTCATCAAATGGATCTTTTAACAATTTTTCTAATTGTCTACCATTCATTTGTGTATTATTAAATAAAAGAGTCTATCTAGCATCGAACTCATTTCTCCAAGTACACACAACAGTATTATATTGAGCCGTGCATGAATAGACAGATGGACATAATTATTTTGACTTTGAACTGATTAGCGCTGACATTTATTATTTTATATTATCTTCATCTTAGCCTTTTCCTTAGTATTGTTAGGTTCGGCGTTAAATCTTTCTAGAAGATATCTTCTAATATCTTCTTCTTTCTTCTTCTTACTAATATCTTCTTCACAGATGAAACTTATTTATTTTTATACTTATATTGTTTTCTTCACTAGTAAGTTAACCTATTTCTCATTTTATAGAGATAGTTCATGTTCTCTTTATTGTGCTCTTATAACTTAGTCATTAAGTTGTCAAAGTGCTGTTTCAATATCATCATCTGCTTCTTTAACCCATTCTTGAGTTTCCATATTAATTTGTTCTACTACTTTAAAATATATTCTAAGATATAGTTTAGCGGCAAAGTTGTTTGAATTATCTATTATAATAATATAATAGATTTGTAATACGACCTTGCTGAAAATATCGACGGAGTACCTATTGTCTTAGTAGCTATATATGCAAGTATATAGTGCGGCTTCATTTTCAATGCTAATGAATATTTGTTATCTAGATGAACTTGGGTTATTGTCTATGCGTCAATTAGGAATGCTACGAGCACTGCTTCAACTTTATTATGAATATTCGCGTTTTCATAATCTTGTAGACCATTTAAACTGGTAATTTCAGGAATATTAGGATCACCTTCATTTATCGTTACTTGCATTCATAAACTTAAATGGATCAAACATTTCAAGCTTATCAGGAATATATACAAAAACTTTGTTAATTGAAACGTATTTAAACGTGAACATATTAATTGTTTGTTACAATTATAAATAACTTAATCATCATTATCAATATTTTAAGTACCTACTACATCCGCTAGTAAAATAGTAAAAATAATATTACAATTTTTAACAACCGTATAAATATAGATAAACATTCAGGATCCCGTTAATTATGGTAAAACTATAATGTGTGTTAAATTTGCTAAAACAATTTCTCAGTAAACCGATGATTGAGAATTATCAGCTGTGCATGCTAAACTTTTTAAATGTTTTTGGTACCTATAAAGTTTTTAAATTCGTATAATGAGGTGGAAGAAAGTCTTTATCCAAGTCAAAACATAGGCCAAAGTATTCCTCGCATATTAAAATTATTTGTCAGGAAAAGAAATGTGTTTTTTTTAATTTAAGCTTATGTCAAAAATACATTAACTTACGACCCAAAAAAAACTAAAATTCAAACTAACCTGCGCTAAATCGCTAGGGCCTTCCGACTTCACAGTGTTGGCCGCAGCCCACGCCTCAGCAAAAGTCTCCATTGCACTCTGAAAGTCCATCTTGTCAATTCACGACGACATCAACATGCCGAAAATTCACACAACATGTGCACGGTGCGGGACAGACGGACAATGAGGCTGCGACACGTACGAACGGGCCGGCCGGCGGCGCGCGACTGGCGCTGGGGCCCCGCCCAGCGAACCGCCCGCGTCGAGAAAAACCGATACCACCCGAGCCTTCCCGTTTCAGCGCTTTTCTTTTTTAAGCCGCTATTTTAACGAGTTTTTTTTCTACCCAAGCCCGGCCCACGGTGGTGGTTGGGCGTCCTCTGGATTATTTACACTTGTAATTCACAGATTGCTTCGTGTGACGGCTAATTTGTTGTTGAGGGGTGTCGGCGCTATCTCGATTAGATTACGTGTTATTGAGAGCTACTCGTGTTATTTGTTTGAGCATCATTTGTGCTGTTGTTTTATGTTCAGATACCGCTAGTTTGTTATTTGCTATCTCTTCCTCTTTGATTTATCTAGCTGTAGGAGCTAGGAGACTATTCTACAAAGATTGTAGTTTAAGGTACAGTGACGGAAATGCAAAATTTCTTGGAAATTAGAGGGTGCAAATTATGAAGACATCAATATAATAACGTGGTAATTTGAAAAGCTATCAGTGTGGTTAATTGCAGTATCCTTGTAAAATGGCGGCGTTCGTGCTTGAAAGCATTTTTATTCATTATATAAATCACGGTGGCTTCCCGCCTTCTGAGATGTACGAAAAAAATTGTCACGGCTTCACATAATTTTGTACGTGGCCATTATTACCTTCCGGGGAAGTTAATTTTTCTTAATTTCGGATGTTTAACGAGGAGGCTTTAAATGTTTAATGTTGATAAGTAAAGATGATCATTTGCTATGTGTGAGTTATGGAGGCTTTTGTAATGGTTTGCTGTTATCATTTGTCAGGTTTAGAGTTGTGGTGATTATAATGGAAACTAATAATTTAATCGTTAGTTATATTTCCTTGAGTTTTTCTTTTATTCACGTAGAACATAGTTTTGAGATTGTAGATACTGTAATGAACTAGATCTAATTAATACCTAGCAACGTTGAAAGCATTTGGTATTTCGGTTTTTTATGACACTAATTAAAACACGCTTGTGAAAAAAAATGTTTCAGTTTAACTCTAGGCTAACTGTCATCTAAATTACCTCCGTGTTATTTTTACCTTCGAATTACAATGTTTATTTGTGTTTAGCAAAAAAAAAAAACAAAACATCTTTTTAGTTCGCCGTTGTATTTGTTTCAAAATCAAAGATGATCTATATCTACATTAAAAAAGCATAAAGAGGCACAAATAGGCATAATAGGCCGTTAGAAATGGGCCAACGGAGGTAGCTCTGCTTTGTATCGACCGCCTCTTTGTGTGCCGCGGATAAAACAATGAGATAGGTACTTTACAGGTTTTGTTTTAAGAAATGTTTGTATACGACACATATTTGTAGAGTTTGCGAGTGTTTTGATGTTAGCAAGCTGTTTTGGACATCAACCCTCTTATGGAACATTCCACCAAACTTTTATGCATATAATAAGTCTTATACTTTTTTTTATGGATGGGAAATCATCAAATGACCCCTCCCGCTCTTGGTGGAGCGGAAGGGAGTGCCAGACTCTTACTGACTAAAACCCATCCGTGTTCCTTCCTTAGCCCTTTATATTCCGGGGTAGCGGTAACCCTTTCGGACAATCCCGCACCAATAAGTCTTATACTGGGAATAAATTTTGAATTTTTGACATTTTTCCATACTAGAACTCTGAGACGTCAATTTTATTCCACGGATAAAAGATATCTGACTTTAGTAAAATCAGCCCTTAATAATAAACTCAGTTTAAAGCTGCAACCAGTTTAACCTTCAGATTAACGATACATTTTTGGAGGAATAAGTTTGATATAACTTTATTACACGTTAATAAGGGGGGACTTGGATTTTTATGTCTTGGCCATGATTTATTTAGGTATATAGGTGCAGATTAGCCTCTTGATGGTGTGTACATAGTATTTATCAAAGGGTTAAATGGCCAACTGGTTAAGAAAAATCGGTTTAAAAACGTGCAATGAAAGTGTGGCAAATAAAGGATTATGCCTGACTTAAAGGTTTCATCACAAGATTTATACAATATCTACCTAAAGCTTTGGTTTCTTATGAAAGCGGTGACGGGCACGCAATAACGGCTGTCAATGATAAACACATTACCACTCCTTTGCGTCGCGCAGTCGGGTAAAAATACGGAGTTTTTGACACTTTAATGTCAAATATACTTGTGAAAATTACATCTATTCATGACAGTTGTTATATTTCCTATGACGGAACCGCTTTTCTCGAAAACCAAATAAGTTTTGACGACTCAGATTAAATTAAAAACATCTTTTTTCAGTCTTCCTACATTTTGTTTTTTCATTTGACGGCATCCTGAACAGTTTTATTTATATCTATTGTATTGATCAGTATTACAAATATTTTTAGCGACTCGTAGCAAAATTAAGACAATCCCTCAATCGGTAAACGTCAGATAAAAGCTCCTCCTACGTTTTGACCTTATTTATCTCGATATTTATTATTATCATTCAAAGATGAATGATAATTTTATAAAGAAACAAATTGATCGTTTATTATAGATAAGATGGATACATTATTTCTACTTTGCGTCTACCACATATTATAATAATATTATCAAAGATATTTTTTTTATCACATTAATGTTAAGCGTATGCCCTTTGCTTAATTTCAACAATACATCAAAGTGTGTGGCGATGAGAGCAGTGGTGGCCGCGGCTTACGAGTTGTAGGTCGTAAGTTCGAACCCAGACAGGCGCTTTACTTTGTGTAAATTATCTCATCACCACTGGCACTGTTCTCAAAAACGGGAGTGTGTTATGAGGACAATTTGTTATTATTTAGGTAAAACATTATTAGTGTTCATTGTTAGTGTCGTTGGTCTAGGATAGATGATGGTTGCGTTCTGATGACAGAGATGGTATCAGGAGAGCCGCTGTCGTAAAGGTGCATCCAGACAGAGCGAGGCATGCGCCGCAAATGACTATGACTAGCCTAGGCATGTCTCGCTGTCTGGATCTGGATGCACCTTAACACGTTCACGATGAACTGTTATATTCCGACACAATCCTTATATTGAAGCTGCTGAACTACTAATACGGTGATCACTTCTGGTAAAGGCTATCCTGCGCTGTTAAATATTTTGCTCAAATGATTAAGATTTTAAAACTGAAGTGTACAGACGCCAGCACATCGAGCTACTACAATCTGTCAAATTTATTTAATAGATTTTCAACTTTATCGCTAAAATATAAGGTTCAAATTTGATTGGGAAAATTTGACAGTTTCGGGTAGCTTGATGTGCTGGCGTCTGTACATACATCGACGGATGTTGCTGACTTACCTAAACCTACTAGCACTAAACCTTGGCACACACCCGTCGTGTCATGACGACAAACAATGACCATAGTCAATAACCTGTCGTAGTTGTCAATCAACATCTAAGTGGAACTCTTTTATCTTTTTAGCGGGTTCCAGTTTCCAGTAAAGACACTTATTTAAAACCAGCCTTATTGCAGCTGAGAAACAAATAAACATTCGAATTTGAATCTTATTGCGAATGATATAGGAGTGGGTCAGTTCTTTTGGAAGTGATGTTTGGTTTCAGAGTTCTTCTTTCGGATTTGAAACGTTAGTTAACACGTGATCTCTCTTTTAGCTTGTCATGTACTAATTGAAAAGGTAGAATATCATTGACAAATTCTGATTTTATTGTCAAGAATTACACATAGGTACACGCCAGCACATCAACCTACCCGAAACTGTCAAATTTTCCCAATAAATTTTGAACCTTGTGTTTTAGCAATAAAGTTGAAAATCTGTTAAAGAAATATGACAAATTGTAGTAGCTTGATGTGCTGGCGTCTGTACACCCACATTTCCCCAGTTGTGTACCATATTCTTCCTCTAAAGAGGTTATATAATCTGTGCATTGGGCTTCTTATGTGATAGCAATGTTAAATTATCAAGGATTAATTAAATCCTGATAGCACTTAAACTCAAATAAACTATTAAGTAATCTTATCCTACTGCTATAATCCGAGTAATGCGCATTAAAATGAATCTTTATCCACTACTTATCCGTGATAATACAAAAAAGTTGATTATATTTTTAACAAACAAAATAATACAAACTGAAAATATGCAGGAAAATAAGTTTCCCAAAAAACAGTTTTAAATTTTATACAAAACAGTTTTTTGGTAGATATGTATACAGTTTTAATTAGTTACTGTTCATTAATCACTTGCATTTGAATATTCATTTCGCCGATCAACAGGTAGGTATATAATTTACATTTTTAAAAATAGGTGTAGTCAACAAAAGAGATATGTATGCAGAATCGTCGGCCTAGTTGAAGTTTAGTAAGAAACCGATGGATGTTGTCGACTGAAATTTAATTTGTTAAATGAGCTGTTTGTTTTCTATTCATAAAATTAAATTTTATTCGAGAACGTCCATCGGTGTCTTGCTAAGCTTCAACTATATTCGACAATCCTGCATACTTATCCCTTTTTAACTGTACATAATAATGTAGTGTACGGTCAGCATCAAAAGTTGATTAACACTTCAGTTTTTTTTAATCTTAGTTATTGAGCAAAATATTTCTTGAAAATTGCAGCAGAAGAATTTTTTTTAGAATACACTTGTAATATACACTTGTCTATTATGTGAAAAGCTAAAAATCAGTTTATTGAAAAAGTTGTTGCCAATTTAATAACATGTAAAAATGATAGTGTTAATCGACTTTTGATGCTGACTGTACCTACCTACATTAGTAAGGTACCTATTATTTTTATGTGTTTTTTCCTTACGTGTCTTATTTTGTAAACAAACTTGTTACATACGATGTATCTTTATCTTTAGATGAAAATAATGGGGTATCATTTAAGCTATCACCAATTTAATTAGTTTTGTGTTTCTTAAATAATAGGGTTTGTCCTCCAAATAGTAGATCTGTCACCAAAATGTAGTCACCAAACAATGCAAGTGACCTAACCAAACCGAACCTCGGGGTGCCCTTCGCTCGCTCTTGCATCCTATGTCGACGGAGCCCCGCTTCGCGGGGCCCCTATTTCTGTGTAAAGGGTTTAAAGTAACCTAACCAAACCGAACCTCGGGGTGCCCTTCGCTCGTTCTTGCATCCTATGTCGACGGAGCCCCGCTATCTGAGAACGAAAATATTTCGTGGCGATAGATCTATTTATTAGGTGATACAACTTGATGACAAATATAAATTTTGGTGATAGAAAATATAGTTCCCAAAATAATGTAGTGTCAATCACTAGCATCAGGTGGAATGACAGTTCACTTCAGCTGGTCTATTCTGCAAAACATCTCACCGTAAATACAAATATTTACGGTGAGATGTTTTGCAAAATAGACCAGCTGCTCCATATTTAAACATATTAGGTAACTTTATCAAAACATTGCGCCATATTTGTTTACCAAATTGGACAAGCAAATACGAACATACTTTAAGCAGGTAATCGTCGTAGCTCTATAGCTAACCATAGATAATATGACAGCTTACTATTATCAGCTGCCTACTTGGTAGCTGAAGTATTTAATTCTAAACAAATGAATGCGTTATGATAACGCAAATAACAAAAGACGTAAAGTATCTACTTAATTAATGTTTGTGTGTGTGTTTGTTTGTTATTAATGTTTGTGTGATGAGCACGATCATTTGTTCTGTGTCTGGGTGTAATTTATCTATAATATGTATGTATTTAGAAATATATAAGTATGTTTATCAGTTGTCTAGTACCCATAACACAAGCTCTGCTTAGCTTGGGACTAGATGGCGTTGTGTGATAGTTGTGGAATATTATTATTATTCACATCAAAGTTATAACATAATCTTACTCGTATGAGGTGATGTACACTTTCTTTCTACATGACGTAGGTAGTTAGTTTACGAATCCTGAAGTAGGTAGATTTTAATAGTAATACTAATGCATATACTTAGATAATATCCCCCACTTTCAATATATTTGCGCCAACCACAATAGAAATCTATACGTTCATCACACAATCGTTTTCTCCAATGTCCCACTCACCGCACAGACTTCATTCACTCTTCCTTCTTCGTTCAGCCTATCTCTCTGTGGAATGCGCTCCACCAGGAAATCAGGATGGCAACCAGCCGATTATCCTTTAAAGTTAAGGCTCGCGAGCGCATTCGCAAGAATCTGGCAGTATCATCACAAAGATAATATTTTCTCATTGTTTGTCTTATTTTTTTTAGTATATTCATATATTTATGTATATTTATTTGTGCTTATAATTATATGGAATTAGGTATATATTCATATTTTTAATAGGTTTATGCGTATCTTTTATATAAAATATTTATTCCTCAATTTTCATTGTTGCACCTACCACTGTTTGTCTCTACATCACCCAAAGGTAGACTGGTAGAAAATGCTTATGGCATTAAGTCCGCCTATGTACATTTATATGCTTGAAGTATTAAATAATAAATACTAATAATTACCAAGAAAATCCTTAAAGTTCGAATAATTAAAGAGAGTATTTTGTTTTCCCTCTTACTCTTACACACTTTGTCTACAACTTTTTTTATGTACTCTTCTATCGCAGGTATGCTGGTCTTACCAAGGGGTATCGTATTACCCAGGAACTGGGCTGTGAAGGTAGGATAGGCAGTCACTCCATGTAAAATACTAGTACTCAACTGCATTCGGTTAAACTGGAAGCCGACCCCAACGTAGTTGGGAAAAGGCTAGGCAGATGATGATATCCCAGGTATGCTGGAAGAGATTTCTTTAGAATTAACCATCACCTTTGTACGTATGTTTCTATTCTTTTCTAAATGGTTAAATAAATCAATAATTTATAGGTTATTTTTATCGTAAGATAAAAGGTAGAAATCCAAAAAAAAAATATAGAATTAAGTAATTATTTATTAATCCGCAAGTTGAATATTCAAAAACATTAGAAGCTTTGCCTCTGGGGGGATAACTCTGTGGCGTTGGGTTCATGCTACTCAATTTCGAAACACGGAGATTACGCAAACCTGTTCTGGTTTAGCCTTTACACTTTTGTAAACCTAATGAAATACATTCATCACTTTTGGACTTTAAAAGTTCTTTTAAAATTAGAATTAGTATGATCTTAAACTGCTCATTTTGTCTCAACTGGTGCATGTGGACCTGCTTACTGTATTATCTGTAAAATAAACTATTTCTTCTTCTATTTCTATGTCTCTGTTCTACGTGTATTTATTAGTATGCAAATGGCCTTAGACCATGGACACATAGTTGTAATGTAACGGTGGTCACTCTTTTACGTGACTGAATGATTGACGTTTTGTTTCGTGTGATCGTGTCCTTAAAACTTGAACGAATGTCGTGATAGCTCGTCATGATAAAAGATATTACCGAATACAGGTGCTGCTAATATATGATAACGTTATTTAATTTGTGTCCACTTTATTTGTAACTGGAGTTCCAGATAATTTTTCAATGAATAATGATACCAAAATTGCAAGTCATCATTTCATTAGATTTGCCTCGATATAAACTAAGGTCACTGACGTTCAACATGTCGAGGCTTTTTCTGCTTTCATTAAAATCCATCTTTATCTACCTCCTCTTGTTAAATGTTTTGATTGGCCCACAGTAGCTCAAAACAGAGAGGAGTGGAATTGAAAAGGCAGACGTTTGCCCTGCACTGTGTTGGAACAGCATAGGCTTAAAAATAAAAATAATAAAATGTTTTTATAACACCAAAAACCGTATGCCTTAACCATACCACAGGATAATCTATCATCCCAAAAACTATATTATTTCTCGGTAACACCAAGCAGAGTCGCGGGTAACACCTAGCACATAGGATCTATGTAACATTACACAGTAAATGCTTAATGAAGTATCTATCTAATTCCTCTAATAATGATGATCAGAATAGCAAACAGCTGTTACATAAATGTATGGCTGATAACACGGCGCGGAATGTGGGCTTTCACGAGAACTGTATGGGCAAACACTTTGCGGTCGCGTACTAACTGTTCGTGTGTATCGGTTACCACTGGTAGATGGTAGATGCATCTGTTAGTTAGGTAAAACGGATAGTTAAATAAATAAATCTTCTGGACACGCTCGTTCTATCATAGACCTCATCCATCCTTTCCATCAGGCGTGATGGAGGTCAAGAGCATTCAGCAATAAAAATAAAAAAAGTTTAAAATTTATAATAGTGCTTGAGTTCGTTTATTGTCGTTGGATCCCACTTTTGAATCCCATTTTTTAGGTATTAACGATGGATCCCGTTTGCTATTTCCGTTGAATCCCATATTATAACAACATGTGTACATTTCAGAAGAAAAGTGATTTACCTTTATCAAACAATAAAAATAGATTATTTTTAGTGGGGTACCCGGAACCGAACTAGTTAGATTAGGTTAATTATTTAAAAAAAAAAAACAATGTTAGGTTAGGTTAGGTTAAAACTGTGACCCCTACGCACGAGCCGAGCGAGCGAAGCGAGCGGTGCCGCGGCAGCGGCCGGCGAGTGCCAGAAACGACTAGATTATATAGAAAATGAGTTGTTTGTGAAATAAATAGTATACGAAACGTTGGTTGTAAACTAATTTGTCAATGGAGTTTTGGTGAAACATTAGTGAACCCCTCATTTTATTATAAACAATTTTGTTGTTGAAAGTACCCGCATTCAGATTTTTTTAAGCATTCGGGATCCAACGGAAATACTTTTCGGGATTCAACGACAATAAAACGTAATTATCTTGCATTTTTTAAATTCGGGATCCAACGGAAATACATAATAATGTTTTGCGGGATCCAACGCCAAAAATATTAAAATGGGATTCAAAAACGGGATCCAACGGCAATAAATCCTTGAGTTGAACGAACCTCCTTTACATGTTCTCACCTTTACCAACAAACGCTTATGGGAAGTTAACAAAACACACCATGGTTTTACTAATGAATGTGGTTTCTGATATCACTTCATTCAACTTTCAGAAATATTTATTTTTGTGAGAATCAGCCCTACAAGTAGTGTCTTAAGGAGAAATCAGCTTTATAGACATGGTGGCTTAACGAAGATAAAAATAAAAATGTAAGTAAATTACCAAGCGAATAAAAAGTAATTAATTCAATGTATCTGGAAATTATAACACTCTGATTACCAAATTAGTGATGTAAATAAAAGAAAACCATAGTGTGTAAATTATTCATAGAGATTTATTTGTCTTTTGTTTCAAACATAAGTAGGTAACTAGGTACAACCTTCTTCTAATAATTATCTAGTTAGCTAAAGTTCACCCAGTAACTAAATAACATTAATTTTATTATAATTAACTTCACAAAACAGACAGTAACATCTTAAACATCTGATAAAGCTATCTATCTTATTCTATAGTATCCCATCGTGTCACAGGATGCCAGTTAATTCAACATCGTAAAACGTCGGACCGCAGTGTGACAGGATGTTTCAAGAGAACTTATTTAGACTGTGGCTTCTTTGACAATGTTTTACAATTATAAATTGACTGGTATATGAGTGCGATCTTAGATAACGGAGCAGTGTATTTCCTCTTTGCTTGATTTCTTTTTTACTAGATGTTAAAAGAAAAACTTAAGTGGAAGTAAAAATTAGACTCTTTTAGAAGTCTAAAGAGATATTTATTTTTTATAGTAACCAAAAACAAGATAGAGGTACTGTTATAAATAAAAATATAAAGTAAGATTAAGAAGTCAAGTTAAGAGACTGAAACTGAAAAACCGCAGCGCCCCCCTCCCACCTCCCCTACATAAGCCGGGCGCCTGAAACGTAACTTAGGTAAACTTTTCTATATATATCCTAATCCGCCTATATCCGAGATACCAATAGCGTTCGCTAGGCGTTGACATTCGCTAAAACCTCCTCCAATACGGGTGTGTCCGGGTTAGGTTTATCCGTTATCCGTGAGATTAGGCGCTCTCTGTCTGACGGGGCGGGGTCGGGGCACGCCCACCGGTCGATGCGGCCCACCGGCGCTCGCCTCATTGTTCCGTTATCTATCCGAGACGCAGCACGCTCATCCGCCGCTCGTCACAGATAAGCGGCTTGATGACGTCATACCACCACCGCTACCTCCACTATGATTCTTCTCCTCTCACGTCACTAACTTAGTTGCGATTGCGACACACCAGACTATCTATTATGCCGGCTGTCTATCTGTTATGCTATTGTTGGTCTTGTTGCGCTAGTAATAGCGGCTGTTATTGCATGGCTGTTGGTGAGAAGTTAAAAACAAGATTTTCCGCGTGATGCCGTAATGAAACTGAGTAATTTATTAGCGGAGTATTCGCTTTAGTAATATCTTTTGTAATCGCCTTGTATTTTTATCTAGTTGTATCTTCAAGCTGTATCCAAATAGAGTCAGCAGGGAACATGATTCTATTTTTAATTTCACACAAGTAGCTTGAATTTATTTCATAGCTTGACTTTGGTATTTTTCTCTCTCCTAAAGTGGAAACATTTAAAGAGAATTGGCAGTTGACCTCCTCTTTCTGTTTATGTAGATATGCTGGAATCACCAAACTTGGTAGGTTATCAATCAGTCTACCAAGTGTGGTGATTATGACAAAAATCCCTCTTCGAACTTCAATGGGAGCATTAGCCTACGTACGCACTTAAGTACGTAAAAATATCGAGCAGGATTTTATAGGGCACTGGATTTTCAACCCTCGGTTATGAGCCAAGCGTTGAGAATAAAACAGAGCGCATCCCAGCGCGTCAAAAAACACAGTTGGATTTTCAACACTCGGCATTAAGGGACTACCTACATGACCTAAAGCGCGGTCACTGTCGGACTGCATAGAAAAGAAAGAGAAGTGCGATGACACAACTCTGGTAATTTATTGCAAAATATGAAGCAATTGTCTATTTACAAAAAATCTATTGTTTGGACTAAAAAATTAAAACATAGTAGAATGTTGCTTGTAGAATAATCTGACAAAAAATCAGAATGATTGTATGTATTTAATATACTTACATACATACAATAATTCTAATTTTTAATTATCAGTAGATATGGTTTTTATTGTAAAAAGAACGTTTTTAGAAGTATATATATGTAGTATATTCATGATTTTTTTCTATCGTATCCAATTAGTTGTATTGTTTTCACAATATCTTTCTGATTTTGTTTACTGTAGTCGATCATATACCTACTTTTAGGCATTATAAAACTTGCGTTTTTTGCGTTTAGGTCCTGCGCGAATAAAAATCACCGCGGGCAAAACGTGCCCGTGCTACCTGGGTTAGGTAGGTTCAAGAGTATCTTTCATAGTGGCCAACTAAAAAGTTTGGATACGAATTTAAAGTAGCTACGGTACTTCAAAAACCTCCCAGCTGGCACAAAGTTTCGCCTACAAAACATAGTAATATGATCGACTGATATCGCTCCGTATAAGGAAGGCAAGCCGCTGAGAATGTTAATAAGGTACACAGAACAATCATGAATTATTAGCTGTGTGATAGACATGTGGCGTTCCCTTTGACTTTGAACTGATGCATGTTCAGGGTCGACTGGTACACTGATGCTCTGATTTGAAATAAACAAATGACTGAAATTAGCAGTTTGGATTTTTCATTTTGACAGTTCATTCACGTTCATTGCGTTATTTACTTTGCTGAGCAGATTAATTATTCAAAGTTTCAAACCCAAGAAGCAATGGATTAGGAATATCCTTCAAAATCCTCAGACCGCAATTAATGACTGGTTTTTAGAAACTGAGGTTACTACGCTATGCATGTCATGTCTCGCTGAAACACTAGGTACTATTTTGGCTTGGTATTGTAAATGCTAAAGCCAATACTCAATTAATGCAGGCGTTTGAAGGTACTTATAAGTCACCATAGACTTATTATACTTATAACCTACTATGATTTATACATTTCAGATTGACATATTGTTATTGAGGACTTATTAAAACTATGTAAACAAAAGAACTCAAGAACTATGAAATCATCAC
Organism: Amphipoea oculea; assembly: GCA_945859645.1. NCBI lineage: Eukaryota > Metazoa > Arthropoda > Insecta > Lepidoptera > Noctuidae > Amphipoea > Amphipoea oculea. The sequence continues at coordinate 18,515,724 of OX243862.1, forward strand.
CAGAAAACGTTAACCTCAATCTTCGACACATAAAAACTTTTCACATCCAATTTTCTACAAGAAAACAGCTTCACTCGATCTAAACATATATCTCTACATATATTAAACTCCCTAACGTAAGTAGGACACGAGTGTTAATCTACTCGTGCTCATACCGTGAGACAGTACACCGTGGGGTGGGGGGTCAGGGGGTGAGAGACACCCCCTCAGCTTTATCGCGAACTGCCGATGAATATCAGACATGCTGATGTAGATTGTAAGCGGTTGATTGAAGACGGTGCTGTGTTTATTGTAGATGATGGGAGATATCTTTGTAATGAAGTAGCAAGCCACAAAGTTAGGTTACGGATCCAAGATTAGTACAGTTATAACAAAATGTGGATTGTAAATAATGGGAGATGTCTTTGTAATGATGTAGGAAGCCACAAAGTTAGGTTACGGATCCAAGATTAGTACAGTTATAACAAAATGTGGATTTTAAATAATGGGAGATGTCTTTGTACCTAATGAAGTAGCAAGCCACAAAGTTAGGTTACGGATCCAAGATTAGTACAGTTATAACAAAATGTGGATTGTAAATAATGGGAGATGTCTTTGTAATGATGTAGGAAGCCACAAAGTTAGGTTACGGATCCAAGATTAGTACAGTTATAACAAAATGTGGATTGTAAATAATGGGAGATGTCTTTGTAATGAAGTAGCAAGCCACAAAGTTAGGTTACGGATCCAAGATTAGTACAGTTACAACAAAATGTGGATTGTAAATAATGGGAGATGTCTTTGTAATGATGTAGGAAGCCACAAAGTTAGGTTACGGATCCAAGATTAGTACCTATAGTTATAAAAAAAAGTCAATGCTTCTTATAAAAATTTGCATAAACGGAAAGAGACTCGATTAAATAATGCTTCGTAAAAGAAAGGACGTATTTCAGGAAAAGAATAATAACTCCACAATCGTAGAACTGGAGCAACGATGTAAATAAATCCGCGAGGTAACATTGCGTTATTTACGTTGTTGAGCAGACACATTTCTCGAACATATGAAGCAATGAATTAGCAATATTCTTCAAAATTATTCAGATGGAGATTGATAGTAGATATGTTTGAAAAATTTGCCTGCTCAACAACGCAAATGACGCAAATATGTTGTTGATCTGTCAAAATTAAGGCCATTGCTATTGAAGAAGAATCAGGCGGGATAGTAGTAATATTGCAAGGACTACAATATTAAGAGACACAACATTATGAGATATCTTCGGTACCCAGTGGTAGCAGATTGCATCGTACCCCAACATTTAACGCCAAGTAATCGCATAATCATCAATAATCCTTAAGTCACACAAAAAGTATCGCAAGAAACGGATTTCAATCATGATACAATGACCAATTCTTTAATACAAACTTCAATGTAAAATCAACTCTATCATCTACAAAACAGAATTCAAATTACGTTTTCTATCGTTAGAAATGTTGCAACCCGCTGCGAATCAGGGATCAGTATTGAGTAAAAAAATAAACAGATTTTGGGATTATAATTAATGAAATGTCACTTGATTTTTGACTTTTACTCAGGTACCTGAAGTTTATAAGATGGATTTTGGAGATTCCCACAACTAAATTCCTAAAATCGCAGAGATATTTTATATAGGTTATAACAGATTAGATCATATTAGATTTTTAGTATCTAGTGTATATAGTTAGTTTCTAAAAGAATAAATACAGATTAGATTATAAAATGATATTTATGTCATTTCAAAAAGACTAGGGACCCTTATCACAATTAGCGTAATTTACAATGGAAGGATTGTCAAATCAGAAGAATCTGGCTTAATAATGGTTCTGCTGAATATTAGAGAGAGAAAAAACACAAACTTTTGTAGACACTTCCTATTGATCAAATGCTTATAAATACTTACTGGGATCACCCCTAAGATTATAAGAAAACAACAGGAAACTATCATTGATTTGAATACATATTATTATTACGAGTCTGTGTTGTCTCACTGCAGGACATTGAATACATTATCAAAACTAATATTTGTAAGTTTTAAATTGCTCGAGGAAGCTAAATGCAATATATTAGTCATGCGTGCTCTATTCTATCGACCTTGCAAGATACCCAAACGTGAGAATAAACTTAATGCAACGCCACGTCTAGAGGAAATCTAAGAATCAATGCAAAATCCATTGAAAATAAAACAATCATAGGAAAAACAGGACTGAATTCATAAAAGTATGGCTTAAATATACATATATAATAAGCACTGTTAAAACTGAAAACACACAAGTGGTGACGATATAAAACTGTTCGAAAGTCATACATTCTCATTGACTCCAAACCAACCTCTTCATCAATGTTGAGGAGTCCATCAACATAGTCACAACCCAACACTGTCAAACAAAAATAATCTTGGTACCAATGATATTATAAGTAAAAATTTTGCTTATAATATCATTGCTTGGTACCTTATACACGTCCTCTGAAATTGAAGACTACATGTAGCTTCTAGAAAGAAATTCAGCATTCACTATACGAAATATATCAAGAAAAAATTCATAACTTTATTAACAGTTTCGCTGCTTTTTCTAAACACTTAACCAAAAGAACAACCAAACAGAGCAGGATCCTTATAATCCCAAAAGCAAAGTTTTAGATTCTCAAATAATTTGAACGTTACAAAATCCATCGGACATCGGTTAAACATCCGAAACCAATCCGAAGATCGACGGCCGATCCAAAAACTCAGTATAGAATGCGACGAATTTGACAAGTCACCGATTTTTTATCTCAAGCACAGATTATCTGGTCTCCTTACCCCACTCGATCAATCTTATCGAGGCAACTAAGACATGCTGTAATCAAAAACGTCACATGTTCCCAAATTTCACTCGTACAATTGAGAACCTTATGATGGTGAGTAAGGGCTTATATTTGAAGTGATGTGTGTGAATGGATGGAGATGCTAAGGTTTGAGTCGGCGGATCATCGCTGGATTCCGGGAAATTCGGCCCGCGTGAATACCTGCCCGTGCAGGTAAGACTGGCCACTAAATAGGTATAGATATGGCAAAATATAAATCCAATAGATTTTATCTATGGAACTATTTTTAATTCCAAAAGGTCAACGGTGTTTAAGTCCGCGTAGGTGCGCATGGTGAAAAATTCATTCTAGGTAATTTGTTTGTGGTATAGGCAATCTATACTAGTACGACGTATGGCATTTCATACAAACTTTCAAGCCCTTGTTTTTCGAAATGAATAAACCGATAACAACGAAACTTGGTACGCATAAGCAGGATACAAAGGTCTAAAAAGTTAGTTCAGAACATTTTTGAAAAATAGTCTTACAGCCAAATTAGACCGATTTTAAATTTTCCATAGAAACAGAGATTTCCAGTTATCTTTTTTTAAATAAGACATTTCGAAAATGTTCTTTACTAACTTTTTAGACCTTTGTATCCTGCTTATGCATTTGTCGGATTCGAAAAATTCTTTTTGCATTTGAAAGCCCAAAACTTGAGAATGATTTTAACATCACGCTATGGCCCTTAGGAGCCGAACAAAAGAAACAATGTCAGAAAACGAAGTAATAGCGCGGGTGGACGACAGGATGCGAAAAGAACACCGAAATTTCATTTTCTTTAATTTTATTAATAATTAGTGTAGCAAATTCAATAGTGTAATGTGCTATTTGCTCTTCATCAGTTAAATCGATTAACACAACTGGTATATACATGACAGTAACTTAATTGCTTGTTGAAAGCCGAGTTCACAAATCAAGATTGATTGATTGATTGACGAGTAATGATAATAGAGAGAGACAGAATATGACGATGAAAAAATACGTAATTTTTAATAACTTTATTTAATTTATGTTATAGCGGCAATAGAAATACACAGACTGTGAAAATTTCAACTGTCTACCAACGACTATTCATAAGATACAGCCCGATGACAGACAGACGGACGGACGGAGAACGGAGTCTTAGTGATAGGGTTCCGTTGGCACCCTTTGGATACGGAACCCTAAAAACACAGCAAAACGAAACGTTTCTTCAACACAAACCCAACAAAATTGAACGCCTGACGCGTCTAACCATACATAAGTCTTCAACAATATGACTTGCTATTTGCCCACAGGCCTGTTATTGTTGACCCTACTTCTTGCTTTTAAACAAATAATCTAGTAACGTGCGAATATAACAGAGTTAATACCTACCTGCTTCATTTCGTTGGCCAAGTGTTCCGAGAAGATGTGTCCTATTAAAACAAGTATCGATTAATTATGGCAATGGTGGCCCAGTGGTACGACCGCGACTTAAGAGTTGTAAGGTCGTAGGTTCGAACCTAGACAAGCGCTTTACTTTGTGTAAATTATTTCATCACCACTGCTCTCAAAAAGGTGAAGGAAAACATCATGAGGAAACCAGCATGTTCTAGAACCAAAAATTCGAAGACATGTGACATCCATCAACCCGCACTGGGCCCGTGTGGTGGATTACAGCCCACTCCCTTTCACAAAGAGGAGGCCTGTGTCCCAGCAGTGGGATCATTATAGGCTGATTATGCTTCATTTCATTGCTCAAGTGTTCCAAGAAGATGTGTCTTTTTAAAACAAGTATCGATTAATTATGACGATTCTGCTATCGATTGATCGTTGAGATAAGTTTGGTTAAAAGAAGCCGATGTTTTAATTTATTGTTAACGAAATTAATAAAAACGAGTTAATCTGTGGGAATCGTGTGAAATTATGCTGATTTAGCTTCGGTTAGCGTGCAGATGGCTTTATGACTGTTTAAATTTTAAACTTCAAGATCGTGGCTCTTTGCTTATGAGACCTTGTTATGTCTCAGTTGGAATATTACGATTGTCGTCATAGACACAAACTTTCACATTTAGGGGTTTACTTATTAACTTGGCTGATAGATTGTTGATTGAATCTCGGTTAATGGTGAAGATCGAAATGTAACTGTGGAAGCACTAAGTATGTAAAAATATATTCAGCCCCCCCAATATTTGACTGATTTGAACCCGGGACCTCTAGGGTAAAACAGGGCTCGTCCGGGATTTGAACCCGGGACTTCTCACACCCAAAGCGAGAATCATACCACTAGACCAACGAGCCGCTTATCTATTGTCTACAAACGTTAAATACATCGTTAATAAACACTTGTGCAAACTTAACTATTTCGTGATGTCACATATCTGAACAAGAACTAGAAAATAACTTGATTTTACAAGCGGCTCGTTGGTCTAGTGGTATGATTCTCGCTTTGGGTGTGAGAGGTCCCGGGTTCAAATCCCGGACGAGCCCTGTTTTACCCTTCCAGTTGCTGGAAATTCTCGCCAAAAAAACAGGCTTCCATATTCTGTTGCTTACCACATCGAAATACTCGACAGAAAAATAAATAACCGAACATGTTTCGACGAATCCTCACCAAAATCACATCTGTATATTGTCGTGAAAGAGAACCGTACATCTAATTTTTTCCTATTTGCCATACATTTCTCCTAATTCACTTTATTACGCCTCATTCGTCGTATCTCACATACAAATTGTGTTTAAACGGAACTTTATTATTTTCCAAAGCGGAACGGGCCGCAGATGTTGGGTCTCAAATAATTTCCAGATACCATGTTATGAGTATGAACCGATACGCTCGCAATAAGAATGTATTTACTGTGTTTTACTTACTCGGAGAGAGATGGGGAGTACGCGACACGTTTGAGAGGGCTTTTAGACTTCACGGTTATTGGGACTTTATTATTTTCGATTTTCATTGTAGATGTGCATTTGGCATTTCAAAATCTTTTGCTTAGATATAAGCTGGAGGTAATTGCGTACCACACTAACAGTAGCAACAATGGTTTCCATTTTGAGAGCTCAACAACATTAATTGCGTTATTTACGTAGTTGAACAGACAAATTTTACGAACATATGAAGCAATGGATTAGCAATATCCTTCAAAATCATTCAGATTTTGAATGTTCCTGTGTTTCGTAATTAGGGTGCTGGATGTCCACATCCAGCACCCTAATTCTTACTTACTTTACTTCTTAGCACTGCCATTTTACTGTAATAGAATTTTGCGTCGAATCGTAGGGTCTAAATATCATCCGTAACCATTCGTTTTATACACAAATGAATTGAATAGACACTTTTCCAACGTTTATGCTGATATTTTTCTGCAATATATTTTATACTTGGTAGGATAATACTTAAATGAAACAACTTATAGCATATATCTATATACGAGTATATTACCCTTTATAATTTAAGTAGGTAGGTACTTGGCACTTGGCAGTTATTGTTTTCGTCATCTGCCGAGGCTTTTCCCAACTATGTTGGGGACGGCTTCCATTCTAACCGAACGCAGCTAAATTCCAGTATTTTATATGGAGCGACTGCCTATCTGACCTCCACAACCCAGTTCCTGAGTAATACTGGGTGATACCCCTTGGTAGGACTGGTTGTCAGACTTCCAGGTTTCTGACGACTCGTAACGACCGCCAAAGATCCACGAATGACAGCCGGGACCAACGGCTTAACGTGCTTTCAGAGGCACGGAGGGTTTTCGGTATCTTAAGATGGTTACCCATCCACGGACCAACCGCGGTAAGCGTAGCTTAACCTGAACGATCGACCCGCGCGGCTGTTGTTACTTAGTCGTGGGCCCCTCTAGGCAGTTACTGTTGTCAATAGTAGATATTATGATAATATTACGATAAATTATTTGTCCCGTTTCGTCTAGTGTAACTTTTATGGGAGAAAAAGAGATGCATAACTTTTAAATGCATCAATTAAAAGTAAATCTTAATTACCTTTTTTCTGCACGACGTTCTTTAACTACAGACAGTTCTTTTGTTTTATCAGTTTATACAAGTGGCTCGTTGGTCTAGTGGTATGATTCTCGCTTTGGGTGCGAGAGGCCCCGGGTTCAAATCCCGGACGAGCCCATATTTTGGATATTAGTAGATTAAAAATAGCAAAAAAAAATGTTGGAACCTAAAGACATCTGCGGGTTATTAGTTATTTATTTAGTTATTCGTGAAATGCTTGCGCTGTTATTTTTTTTAACTGAGAAATGACTACAAATTCTATTAAACCATTTCTAAAAATAAAAAAAAGACGGGTTGCACTCCGGGAGTGCCGGCAGAAGTGAAAACTTGAATATTAACGTTGAAATCAATCAATTATTATTTTAATTAATATAACTCATTTTTTTTTCAATATTTGTGCCTCCCTTTTTTCATTAATAGATGCACTTTGTTCAATTTCCATATTTTAAACACTTTATATACACGAATTTTACGAATACACAGCAGTGTGGCTACTACACAGACGGTCGAGCCATCAGCTGTCCATCCATCCATCCATCCACTTCCACTTCCACTTCGACTTCCACTTCGACTTCCACTTCCACTTCCACTTCGACTTCCACTTCGACTTCCACTTCGACTTCCACTTCGACTTCCACTTCGACTTCCACTCCGACTTCCACTCCGACTTCCACTTCGACTTCGACTTCCACTTCGACTTCCACTTCGACTTCCACTTCGACTTCGACTTCCACTTCGACTTCCACTTCGACTTCCACTTCGACTTCGACTTCCACTTCCACTTCCATCCATTCATCCATCCATCCATTGTGTCCGTGTGTCACTTCACTTCGGTTGGCGCCGCCGTAGAAAGAGAGGGGGGGGAAATTTCTCCTGACGGTCACGTGTCCTGACGCGATGTCCTGACGCGAGTTTAACATTTTTTACCCATTACTAAAAGTGTGCAACGCCGCTAAAGAAGTTTACACTTCAATAAATTAATCATTACTTTTCTATTTAAAACTTCAATAAATATTAACTAGAAACTATTGAGTCCATCATCATTTGCCTAACATAGCATTTGTTGCTTTTTTTTTCCAAAATTCTTGTCTTTTGAGTATGTACACCTCATTATCACTTCCCTCATTATCACTTCCCTCATTTCAAGCCCCGGCAAAAGCACTGCATACCTTTATTTAGCAACGATTGATCAAGACAGAAATTAGAAAAATAAACCATTTTTTTACCAAAAAAGCCTTATAACGATCCGTTCAAACCAAGGATCACACAGGCCTCAATTAACATCGCAAGATCTTCCGTCGATTGATCAGCAAACGTTCTCAAAGGAAATAATCTATGTTGGGGGTGCATTATAAAATATAAATATCATCGTTAGCAAATCATTAGCCGGTACATTTTTCCTCTGAAGGATCGCTCCGTTTCCTATCAATCGGAACAAACAGAGGACACTAAAATGGCGCTCTTTATGCGGAGATGAGATAACAGATGAATGTTACTTACAGCTCTCCTTAATATGTAAACGTTTACATGCTACTTTAGCAATGGCAGAATCAAATCTCTTCATCATCTTGTCATATTTAGGCCCATTAGCACCAATATAATGAAATGTATTTAGCGCTAAACGAAAAACATCGTTTCATTCCTAGCAATCGATTGAAGCTGACAAAGACTTAATTATGTTTTAAATACGTGTAGTATTAAACGCGTTTAGTAATTGGTGTTACAAGCGGGTCCTAATTTCTATATTTATATTTGAAATGGAGTACTTAGGTAAGGTTTTTCTAATTGGACTCTGATTGCAAAATACAGTTTGCAATGTTGAATGATATTAATGACTTGATACACCAAATTTTCCTCAAACTTTTGCCTTAATATATGTACTTAGTGCAATGATTGCATAAACTCTTATACGTATTAACTGAAGGCCAATTCTAGTAAGTAAAAATGTTCAAAATCTGGTCGCAATCTCATCTCAGCGACAATCAATGTCAAAACACTTGTCAGAAATGTAGGGAAATTAGAAACATTTTTGACAGGTTGAGAATTTGAGACTAGGATCAAACTGTAAACGTTATTAAAATTACAGGAATTACCTCTCTGATAGTTTGAATTAACTAAAATCAGAAAATAAACGCGAATCGACAACAAGCAACATTTTTCATTTTTTTTTTTGATCTTTTGGATAAATAAAGATGTTTTTTTTTTTTTTTTTTTTTTTTTTTTTTTTTTTTTTTTTTTTTTTTTTTTTTAGCTCTTACCCTATAACGACCAAATCTTAGGGGTGATACATCCGTGCCCTAATACAAAACGTATACAAAAGTCATAATATACAGAGATAAACGTACTTTATAAACATTTGAAATGGAAATATGCCGAGGGAAAGCATGTTTTTCTTAAGTGAGTTAACACATTCAGATCAAACCGATGGATTCAAAGAAGTTTGCTAGCATTTTTCTGAGTTTGACCATGTTTTGTATATTATCCACCTGGGAAACTGAGAAGGCTCTTATAATTTTGATTGATAATATTAGTTTTTTACCCGACTACGGCGAAGCAAAAAGGAGGTTTATGATTTTGACCGGTAGGTATGTATGTATGTTCATTTGTTCCCTCATAACTTCTAAACTGCTTGTCATAATTGGACAAATGAGGTATCGTTGGAAGAGTCTTGATCGTCCTGTGACGTCACACTAAATTCAATATGGCGCCATCTAGCGGGCATAAAGTCACGATCTAAAAAAAAAATTTTATTAATCATGCCGTTTTGGGTATCAAATGAAAGGGCTTAAATAGCACATTTCAAAAATATAAATATTACTGAAATAAGCCCCAAAATAATTAAATAAAAAATAAATATAAAAACTAAAACCCGAATACTGAAAAGGATGAAACAAGAAAGTACCTTCCCGTGGTCGCAGTCTACCATAGCTTATAAATATGTTAGTACAGCGGCATGCATTAGTTTTTAGACTTATTTTTTACCTTATTATTATAAATGAAAGTCGCATGAAGGGCCCATAACGCTTTTTCGTTCCGTGACGATTTCTCCCATTTTACTCCTACCGTAAGCTCCGTAAAAGAACTTCATTCCAAAAAAATAAAGAAATCTAAGTACTTCAACTTGAATAAGTAAATAAAAATCTAAAATTATAATTTTAAAAAACTCCGCGTAAGTACCAGCCCTGCCCAGTGCTGCTCATTTTGTCTCTTGCCACTCCCTCAGCAGTTATATTGCGATTAATATCCCGATACACGAGTAGGGAGGCAGATAATTTAATAACCGACGCACTTCGATCGATGGAGAATGGACAGGGATCATGATTCCTTAGCATTATTGCCCGTTATTCTTTGCCAAATATAAGGTTAGTGGGCCGTCTTAGGGGCGAAGTTTTCTAATTTAGAAATTACAAAAAAAAATCGTCATCATTTATCAACAATTATAGGAATTAAAGTCGGAAGAAGGCTTTTTATAACACCTTCTTTTTCTTAATTTTCAACAGTAAGGGCGGTTTCGCACTAAGTACAGTCACGTCTAAAAGTATGTATACACTTGGCTTTATTCAAAGGCGATTTTCTCCTTTATTTTCGAATGAAATTTTATGTTATTACGAAAATAGTATTTTCGAACCCATAGGTTTATGTTAAGTGTCGTATTTCAACGTTGCATTCGTTATTTCACGAAAAAATCGCAATTGAAAATTGCCAAGTGTATACATACTTTTAGACATGACTGTACGTCCGTTCCGAATCCGAGAAATGCCAGTCCGAAGTGACCATAGTCCTGGGTCATTCCGCGGAAATCCAGTAACGGCGAATATATGCTAATAATAAATTAAATATCATAGCTGCATTCTTTTTTTACTTTATATGACATTTCTTACATGTTTTTACGTATGGCGCCGCTATCTAAAAAAGTATAACACCTTTATTTAATTTATTATTGCAATCAACACGCACCAAATGTCCTTACCATTTCCAAACAAAAGTCGGCCTAATTGCGCGGAATGGCCCTCCTATTTGTATGAGGGGTTGCGCACTCTATCCGTCCGAATTCAGAACATTTCCAATTCAGGTTGAAGTCGGATCTTTAATTCAGATTCGGATCGGATGTAGTGCGAAACCGCTCTAAGGCTCAATTTACATGATATTTATAGTAAATCAAGGCACGTCCGGGACTTGAACCCGGGACCTCTCACACCCAAAGCTAGAATCATACCAATATACCAACGAGCCGCTTGTAATAGAATCAAGTTATTTTATAGTTCATGTCTAGATAATAATGACATTATGACGTCACGAAATAGTTAAGTTTGCACAAGTGTTGACACTAATGATCTACTTAACGTTTGTGCTCGTTCGAAATAAAACAAGCGACTCGTTGGTCTAGAGGTATGATTCTCGCTTTGGGTGTGAGAAGTCCCGGGTTCAAATCCCGGACGGGCCCTGTTTTGTTGGGGGCAATCTATTTACTTCCCACAGTTGTAATCTCCGGCAGTCCGAAAATTTATAACCTCAAGTTTAAAACGTTTCGTTCGTTCGCAAAGTCGGTGGACATTTGAATGTTTTAACATTACTTAGGGGGTGTACTTCGTTTTGTTCGAGGGAACTGGAATCATCTTAATGCCGGTAATTATACGGATTCAACGAATTACTCGGTCATAAGTAAACAAACGGAATGCCCTATTTACAACCGTAAATTTTAGAGTCGACTCTGAGCAAAAACGAGTAAGGAGGCTACACCTAAGCTTTGAATTAAAATGTTAGACTTTCTTGTTCAAATAAATTAAGTCTTAATTCATTTGTTTTCTTTTTGTAGTGAAGTGAATCAAATGTTTATTTAGTCTGTGTAAACTAGACCTTGCACATATCAATCATGGTTATCAATGTTACCTATACTCCATTTGTTTAGGTAATTAAATAAAGGTAAACAAAAAAAACCACGTGCCGTGGTTAACCAACTAAACGTAATACCAGTCTATTCAGTTGTCATGCTACGTCACAGTTGTACTCTTCAATTTAGCAACGTTATAATTCGTTAATAATGTTGCTAAATTGAAGAGTACAACTGTGACATAGCATGACAAGTGAAGTGAGTGATATTACGTTTAGTCGGTTAACTAAGTAACGTGGTTTTTTTGTTCACCTTTATTTAATTACCTAAACAAATGGAGTATAGTAACTAAAATGAGTGTATTTATAAAGGTTGCTTAAAGTTAAGAGACGTTTAACCGGTTGAATGCCGTAATTACAGACACAAATAAAAAGCCATTGTGTCTGGCATAGATCCACGTTTAAGCATACGAAGGGTTAAACGTCAAAAATTTAACTTTAAGCAAAGTTTATAAATAAACCCCTTACTGTCGGGCCGTCGAAAGAATGCGTTCTTGACACCTGACAGTTTCATACAAACGAATGTGTTTTGCGAATTTGATCTTTATTAGATATTGGTCTTTATTAGTTACTAGAATTATCGCACTGACTCGACAATAAGTTTAGGTCTTTCAATAATCATACCTAAGTATAGGTATAACTTTGGTTGGTACTTCTCCCACGATATACTTACATGGAGTAACAAACTCAGTGAATCAATTAATTCAGAAATCAAAACCTCTCTTCATCATTTCAATATAAAAGTAAGTAACAAAAAGAAAATCTCTTTATGAATATTTCATTACGTTTCTAAGCACTAAGATTTATAGATTGTTGACATTAAAAATTGTAATTAAAAATAACATCAATCAGGGGATGACGGGTGGCTACATTCACAATGGTTTCCTAAGCCATTCATTTATTTGGACTTTGGTATAAAAGCTTCTGAAAAAAGTACTGGTTTTCTCGAATAATGATGGCTAGGCATTGTCACAGTCATTCGAATAAAAATGGAGCATTATCTTTTTGTTTTTTTTTTTTTCGTTTTGACTTTCAGATAATATGTCGATTATTTCTCAATCGCCACTCAATCAATTATCTACTTTTGTGAAATGTATTCTAAGTTGATTTTTGAGTGATCATTTGTAACAAAAAGGTCCTAAGTTTTTGGTTGCAATGGAATTTGAACTTTGTCAAGTAAGACATCCAGTTTATTGTTCCATAACTTGAAAATGATTTCAAATTTAAATATAGAAAACAATATGACTCTGTCAGCAGATTATACAGGGTGTAACCGACATCGACGTGCCTTTTTATAAATAACCATCGAAAAATTTTCAACTTTTTTTGTGGGTGTAGTGCAATCTGTGCAATGATATGCTAAATTTATGGTGCTTAATAGTTTTCGCGTCGATGTCCCTTACACCGTGTACCTCTACTTGTACAACCGAATTTGCAAACATTAAGTGAAGACTATTTCCAACCTAGTTTTTCTACTATCAACCATTGTACTTTTCTCAATCTTACTTTCACATCAGCTGGTATATTCTGTAAAAATTTCAACGTGAAATCTTAGGTGAAATGAGCATCATTAAGTGTCATTCCACGATGGGACACCTAATATCGTGCCCTGCGTGTCCTGTCAGCTGCACGTTACAGGAACTGATGGAAGCTAGTGATGGCGCCAAACAAGTAGCCGAATTCTGGGCCGAGTACATTTAGATTGCTATCGACACGCTAAGAAGAAGACTAAAAGGCCAATTCTCATACTTAAAACACGTTCAAATTCAAGTCGCAATCTCATCTCAGTGACAATCATTATCAAATACTTGTCAAAAATGTATGTAAATTGATATGTATTACTTTTTACAGACTGAGACTATAATGCAAAAATTCTTAAAATAGGGGAATTGCCCTTCTGATGCTAGGGATTGACACTATTGACAGCTCACTTCATCTAAGTTCTCACAGATACAGATCAGCTGTGTCATTGCCAGAATCGAGCACTGAAAGAAAATTCGAAAGTCAGAACCTATTTATAAAATAATTATTAATATTGATGTTTACAGTGCAAGACAGATTTGATAGAATTCCCTTTATTGTGTTTACCAAGGTACGTTAGTACTTAAGCTATACTTTAATATTTTTCTGAGAAATTATGAATCTTGTAAAGATAACATGCGTAGAAAGAATGAGAGCCTTTTTAAACCATTTGTTTTTCTGCTTCGGAAAAATACAACTCACATTCATTTTAAAATACAAGCTAGCCTCTATACTTCACAATACAGGGTAAAATTAAATTCATGGGCATGCTTTCAATGGGTCATTGTACTCATCATTATGAACAACTTTTACTATGGGACTACACCTTAAATCGCGAAAAAAATCAGCAGTTCATTGCATTTGTGTTCACATAACTATCAAAATGTAGGGAAGAGCTATTTTTGTTTTATTTTATATTTTTTTTTTTATTAGGGAAGCTGTAAAAGTCACTACGGGATCTGTAGGGACTGTAGGTATAGCATAATCAGCTTATAATGTTCCCACTACTGAAACACAAGCCTCCTCTCTTCAAGAGGGAGTGGGCTGTAATCTACCACGCCATACATGTCACACGTGTCTTCGAATTTTTGGTTCTAGAACATGCCGGTTTCCTTCACCGTTTTGAGGGCAGCGGTGATGAAATTATTTACTCAAAGTAAAGTGTCTGCCAGGATTTTAACCCTCTTGTTGTAAGTATGGGCCATTACCTTTAGGCCACCACTCACTCTCTCTCCCTCTCTGACTGTAGGTGTAAAGCAAACATAGCCAAATTCATATACTTACCATGTCTTTCTTCGTTCTTTTATACAAAGTTGCAATACATAGTTTCTTTGACAGAGCGTCGCGATTTTGTCGCATTTAATTAATAAGAGGAACAAGGCAACTTAAACATAAACAGATCAAGTATCTAGCGTGAGCTGTACACTGTACAATTTCGTCGTATTTACAGGAGCACCAGTGAAGTAAACCTGAGGACTGAGAGACGCGGAAAATGAACTGCGACTTACCCTAAGAATATTTATCGCGTGCTTTGCAAGAACTTTATTGAACCTTACAAACTAATTTCACATAAGGTTTTAGAAACAGTAAGTTCATGAAAAAAACCGGCCAAGTGCGTGTCGGGCCACGCATTATGAAGGGTTATACCTAGTTGGGATGAATTTATTCCAAACACAAACTTAACAGTGTAATTGAAAAATATGTTCTCCTATACATCGATATACGTCACGGTCAATTCTCCAACTGCAAATGTTTGTACCTAATCGCAAAAAAAGTTTTTTTTTTATGTGATAAAACCACAAATTACCATTTTTCAGACTTCTACCTTTACTTGTGCTGTAAGACGTTGCTTCTTCCCAAATTTCATGATTCTAAGTCTACGGGAAGTACCCTATAGGTTTTGATTTATTTGCGATTTGATTTATTTTAGAGCTACAAGTGACCGTAAACCTACGAGTACGTATTTGATATTCTTTCTAATAAGGCGTCACCAGAACGGCTGTAAGCTTACGAGCTAAATGGCTAATGAAATAAGATCCTGGATTCGAGCTAAGGAAACGACACTACGTAACAAAACATTTAATATCGTTGCTCTCTCCACCAAGGTCTCACCAGAACGGCTCTTTAGCTTGCGAGCTAAATGGCGCTAAATGGCTAATGGCTGATGGTGCTCCCTCTCGCGGCCGGCTAATGAAATAAGATCCCGGCTCCGAGCTAACGAGTGGTGGAAACTGGAAATGACACTACGTAACAGTATAAATGACACTACATAACAACATAAATGACATTACGCAACAATACGTTGAATATCGCTGCTCTCACCACTATGGGTGCACCAGAACGGCTCTGTAGCTTGCGAGCTAAATGGCTGGCGCTCCCTCTCGCGGCCGGCTAATGAAATAAGATCCCGGCTCCGAGCTAAGGAATGGTGGAAATTACACTATGTAACAGTATAAATGACACTACGTAACAATATAAATGACATTACGCAACAATACGTTGAATATCGCTGCTCTCACCACTATGGGTGCACCAGAACGGCTCTGTAGCTTGCGAGCTAAATGGCTGGCGCTTCCTCTTGCGGCCGGCTAATGAAATAAAATCCCGGCTCCGAGCTAAGGAATGGTGGAAATGACACTACGTAACAGTATAAATGACACTACGTAACAATATAAATGACATTACGCAACAATACGTTGAATATCGCTGCTCTCACCACTATGGGTGCACCAGAACGGCTCTGTAGCTTGCGAGCTAAATGGCTGGCGCTCCCTCTCGCGGCCGGCTAATGAAATAAGATCCCGGCTCCGAGCTAAGGAATGGTGGAATTAAAACTACATAAATGAGCGGCCGCCACTCCAAATGGGAAATTTTACAGCGGCACAGTAAATTTTATACTTTGATACTCTGGACGTTTACATTTTCTTTACTTGTTTGGTAGATTGTAAGTTGTTTTGAAATACAGCCTGAAAAAATTCATAATAGGTCTCTAAGACAATGAGTATCTCATATAATGGGTATCTCTTAATAAAATGTAATGTTATCTTCAATGGCTATCCATTGAAGACAAAACATTGAAACAAAATCTTATCGTTCAATTACCAACATTTTCACTATCCTCATGAGTTTGTTATACAGGTGGATTATTTTGTTAGGAAATATTCTGCTAAATATCTTCCTAATATAGGAGTCCTAGTAAGTAGGAGGATAGTAAGTACCTAAATATAGGACCAGTTCGACATAACAGGGCACGTCCGGGATTTGAACCTCCGGACCTCTCACACCCAAAGCGAGAATCATACCACTAAACCAACGAGCTGCTGGATGGTGGTAGTAATTTGATAGTTATTTAATAGTCATTATTGTGTGTGACATTACGAAATAGTCAAGTTTGCACAAGTGTTTACTAATGATCGATTTACTTAACGTTTTATACTGGTTTGAAACAAAACATAAGCGGCTCGTTGGTCAGGTATGATTCTCGCTTTGGGTGTGAAAAGTCCCAGGTTCTAATCCCGGACGGGCCCTGTTTTGAAAAATCCATCAAAGCAAAGATTTCTACAATAATTCTTAAATACGCAAAAGATACTACCTATGCTACTGAAAATAGTATATTTTATTTCGATTTTTTATTTAAATATATAAATAGGATAGTTTCAAAATTATATTTTATCTACCTACCTGACTGAAATAACAAGAAAGCCTGAGCGAGTAGTGAAGTAAAAGAGCGTTTCCTGAAGTGTATGAACAAGCAACATTAAAATAATATCGTTTTTCTATCTAAAAACCTCTTAAAACAAATGAATAACCATTTCTACCATGGTAGATCACGCGAGTAAACTTGTAAAAAAAAAGGGGCGCGTGCGCTGTAGTGTTAAAATTAACCTGAGTTTGTATGTACCAAAATACCCATTTATTTCACGATAAAAACTCATACCTATACTCCTCGATTCCTAGACCTTACATGGAATTAACTATCTTTGTTACATAGGTAAATAGGTATCTACACCCACAAACGTGTATTGATCTCCTTCAAATGCCTACAATAAAAATAAATAATTATCATTGTTGAGTTGCCTTCCTTCTTTACTTCAGATGAAAGTGAGGGCTTAAGAAGCCCTTTCAAAGAAGTCATCTGGCTCTTGATTGATAGCACTGCGCAGATTTATTATGTTAATTCGATGCCATTACGAAAAACTCTTCTAATGAAGCGATCGTTCTTTTTTTAAAGTTATCACAATGAAAATTTTATTTCTTTATGGAAAAGATTGGTGTGTCTGCAAATTTCTAATTAGCTGTCAATTTTAGATTTTTCGTTTTTCCCAACACTATCGACAATTGGTTCGTCCCTACTAAGTTTTCACTCGCTTGTCCACGATTTCGAGATATCTACACACAAGGGGTCGAGCGTCGCAATGCCAATCCTCCATACAATACTCAGGCTGTGGGCAAGTTTACAATGGCGCCTGACATACGTATCGGCTGTCAATACCTTTGTGTGGACTACAACTGGCTTGTGGGTTAGACAGTGCCTATGTCCCTAATAGATAGTTGGCTAACCGCTTTGTAGTGTCTTTTCATAGGAGCTTTGTCAATAAATTTTGCCGCTTCATCGTTCAATTCGTAGACCATCAACTCTACTACTCTCTTTCTGACATACGCAATGGGCATCCATTAAATTGGACGCATTTGACATCCATGAAATTGGATGTATCAAAGCGGCGAAGGAAATATTCGTGAGAAAACCATATAATCCACTATGTACTCCATTAACTGACCTTTGGAACAAAGTTCTTTACACACGTTCACACGTTATACTCTCAGAGTATATAACTACAAAAAGTGTAACATTTCGACCGGCACGACAGTTTATTATTTTATACTAGCTGTCCCGGCGAACTCCGTAGCGCCTCAGAATCAATAAAGTTTGAAATGAATTATCTTCATTTTTTTTTCGTGATTTTTTTCATATTTTAATAGTTATTCTGCTATTCGGGGCGGAGACAAATCCAACAAATCAAAGATCAGGAAAATCGGTCCAGCCGTTCTTGAGTTATAAATGGTGTAACTAACCCGACTTGGTTTTTAATGAAGATTTCATTTTTTTCACATTTACTCTCAAACATTGTTAATTTATGTTATTATGCCTCTTATTTATATACATATACTTACATAATATACAGCGAAAGAAAGTTCTTTCCAACCGGGTGGTCCACAACACCTCTCGACTTTTTTGGCTCAAATGGGATGAGTCGCGGGCACTTCTAGTCCATATTTTCTATAGAAAAACTTTTGCAATTGTGCGTTACTCATCGTCTGACCCTCCGGTTAGGGTTAGACACAACTGTTGCATGCCAGAAATCGATAAACGTAACTAAGTATAGAGTACCCACTATGATGAGTCCAAGTTACGAGGCCTTTCAAACTTTATGAAACAGTCGTAATTTTTCGGCTAGTATATGAATTTTCTCTTTGTCGTTTTATGAAAAGCTACTCATAGTAGTCATGAGACATGACAATTATAAAAAAGGCTGTGTCCTTATGACCACACGACAGAAGTGAAAACTTACGACTGGAGCCGAATATACGCAATTCAGCGGCGAGTATACGCGAATCAGCGCCGAGTATACCCGATTTAACGTCACCGACCCCGGTTCAGCTTCGTTCACTATTCAGAAAAAGCGCAGAGTGCGCTTAAAGCAATTTTCACTTTAAAAAAAAAACAATACTAACTTGATAATTGATGAATGACAATGTGTATAGTTACGTAAGGTAAACAGAAAACCAGACGAGACGCTAAACAATTCCAGCCAAATTACATCAAGGAAGCTAATGAACAGGTAGACGATACATTTTAGATACTACTCCAGGCATCCGTCGCAAAAACTCGATAAATAACATTATTAGTGGTACAGTCGCGTATTATTGAATCAACATCAACCCTCGCCCACCTCACAATTACTTGGTGCCTTGCCTCCAAATCATTTTAACCCTTGCCCGGCCGAGATAAGTTTATTTTGAGCCGGTTGAGTGCCGTTGTTCGTCATTCGTTTAAGTGCTTCTTTTGTGACGACATTCCAGTGCGCCTCTCCCAATTAACCCGGTGGAAGCTCAAAAATTAAGTTAAATACTCCGACTTTGCTGGCGGTGTTTACTTATTGGCAATCGACGTGGTAGCAATAACTTCGTAAATTAAAACTCTGCTGGGACTAATGTGCTCTCTCGTTTTAAGGCTGGCGAGATGGTCTGCTTCGTCGTTTTCTATTAGGTACAGATGATAAAATCGATACTCTTTCTGAATACGAAGCACTTGGGTGTCAGTAGCATGAAAAATTACATATCCAGCTGTCAAAATTGTGCTCTACATTAAATAATTTGCCTATGTAGGTATGTTGTCCCAAAACTCCTTCAGATAAATGAAAATCATCTTGAGAAAATCTTGGCTTCATGATTTGAAATTTTCAACGCAGTAAAGTAGTTAGACAGTTCTTCTTCTTCGTCTTGCGTTCTCTGGTCCCGTTATTTGGGGTCGTGTTTCCTCACTTTTCTGCGCCAATTTATTCCGTCTTGGGTTGTCGATTCTGGACTTTCTTCCTCTAGACAATTACAGGCCAATATGATTATATCAATTATTTTATAGCCAAAACCACAACTTCAAGAGTAAAAACTAATTTTTATTTATCCCAACAAAAATGTGGGTAGTTACACCCATCGATCACTCGTCACAGTAAATCAAAACCAAAAAAATAATCCCAATTTCACAGCTATACAACTCGTTTCCAATAATAATTTCTCAGCATACTTACTTGTCAAACGTACTTACAACGTAGTGTATGTTGTAACAGCATGTCTAAGTTGTAAAACTAATGCCGACCGTGTAAACTTAGCTTACCGACACTATAAGTAGCCACATATTTCATACGGGGCTCAGCTACCTGCGCCTAAAACAATCAAACAGCCACTTAAACAACGTGTACAAACAACTACAAGTTACAAACACGCTTAGGTTTAACTAAATACCAAGTTCGGCTTAAGTAAGATAAGTTAGGCACGGATACGCCATGTTTGTTGTACTTAAGCGCAGGTGAAGCGTACTTAGCGATTGTTTATGAAGCGGTACGAAGATTTTCCTTGGCCTGATTTTATCGTCATCATTTTCAACGCCGCAGGTCTCCGCTGGATGCGGGAACCACATACCAGTCGAAGTGGAGGTGCTTGGGGGAAGCCTATGCCCAAAAGTGGACGTCTTTCGGCTGAAGTGATGATGAGCGGTTATCAATCTTATCGGGTTCTTTATTCAAGGGACAACATAACCAAAATGGAATATTGTGGTAACCGGAGATCGAAGCGTAGGCATGTGTAAAGGATTGTCACCCATTCATTGGCTGCCCATGACGGTCACAGCACATAATATTAGGTAGGTACTTATTAACGAGATATTTATAGTTTTACTTACATATGAATTGGTAATTCCATGCAGCAACCGAATGAACATTTTTTTAAATAGCTCCACAATTGACGGAAAAATCGGTGAACATACATAAACTCGAACATATAACCTCCTCCTTTTTGGAAGTCGGTTAAAAACAAAGTATAAACTGTATAAAGGATGGTCTATGTATAAAAACCGAATGAATAACAAAGTAGGATAGAAGAATAGAGTTTACATATTATACTTCTATCTTATTTTGTTTTTCATTCAGATTTTGATTACTAAGGAAAGCATCACACACTTTGAATCTGAATCATTTTAAGGATATTGATAATACATTGCTTCATATGTTCGAAAAATTTGTCTTCTCAACAACGTACATAACGCAATGAACGTTGTTGAACTGTCAAATTGAAAGCCGCTGCTTTGCTACTGTAGTGTGTTACGAAATTACCTCTTATTAGACCGAATTTAACGTAGAACTGTAATTTCACTGATACAAGATACAATTTAACGATTGACATAAATACCTACCTAGTTGTAGCACACCAAACATCTTCGTTCGTAAATTATGCGATGGCACTCGACTAATCCGCGGAATAAATTAATAGTACATTAAGCATCAATCCTGAATTCGCATTAATAAGTTTATACAGTACACCGGGCGATTCGTGTTCAATGGAGCCACCCCAGGCGCCCGCAATTTATTTAAGAATGTTATGTAAATTTGAACACAAGTCTTTGATCGTCCGCATCAAAAGTCCAAGCAAAAAACTTCCACTAGAGCAGAGAAAAAACGAGAGAAGCTTAAGAAAAATAATGATTTAATCTTACTTTTCGCTGTCTCGCATATAAAAGCGTCGGTGGCGGGTGGCGTGGGCGGAGGGCGCGAGAATCGTTTTTAATC
Source organism: Amphipoea oculea (assembly GCA_945859645.1). NCBI lineage: Eukaryota > Metazoa > Arthropoda > Insecta > Lepidoptera > Noctuidae > Amphipoea > Amphipoea oculea. Next base: position 18,537,315 of record OX243862.1, read on the forward strand.
TTTGCTTTGTAAAGGTGATTATGAAGGATTATAGGTTTGCAAGTATGGCTGAAATTTTGCGGCTGAAGAGGCCCCTTCGACTCGTTTATGGCATATTTTTTGGGCGCAGGTGGGGTTGCGGTCGCCCCCCTCGGATACTTTATAACTTTCCTTATTCTAGAGCCGTTCAAAGGAAAGGCTTTATTACATTTTGTTTTGTCTTCGCCGATTGACGTTTGTAGTGTTTCTTTTGGATGAGCTGTGGTCTCGATTTAGGTGGCCAAAATTTTAGCCGAAACTGTGCTAGGAGATTTCAGGACGAAAGTTTGCTATGTAGGAGTAAATAAACTTTTTGTTGTTGCAGAATCATAAATTTATACTTTTATCGTAGGTAGGTCTGTCTCTCAAAACGGTGACGAAAAACATGGTAAGGACCAAACCCAAAATTTGAAGACATTGTGACATCTACCAACCCGCTCTGGGCCCGCGTATATAGTCGATTACGGCCCACTACGTCTCAAATAGAAAGACCTGTGTTCCAGCTGTAGTAACATTTACAGGCTGAATATGCAGGATATGTCTACTCTCTCTTAATTATAATTTACTAGCTGCGCCCCGCGGTTTCAACCGCGTAAATGTCGATTCCGTGGGAATATCGGGATAAAAAGTAGCCTATATGTTAATCCAGGGTGTCAGCTACCTCCATACAAAATTTCATCAAAATTGGTCCAGCCGTTTGAGCGTGAAGATGTAACAAACATATAAACACACACCCTCACTCACAAACTTATAATATTAGTGTGATTGTTTAAATCGTGTTACGCGCCAATTTCAAAACCGTGTTTACTTAAACTCTGCTTAAACTACTAAACATCAACACGTTTTTGGTATAATATGTATGACAACTAAGATAGCTAAGAAAACCACATATTCAGTTCCCAACACAGAAAAGTGGGTTCACATTCTTTTTGTATTACCTACAGTATCGAAACAAGAAAAGGTAGGTAAGTACATACCTACACTTGAAAGCGTTTCCATTCGCTAGATCCGAGGCAGCGAAGCGGGACAGCGTGCAGTTTTGTCATTTTTCATTACGTGACCAGATCAGGTTTGTCATTTGAAGCGACGGCGATCTCCACCGGTATAGCCTTTAGCCAACTTCTTACAAAACATCACAACGTCAAACTCACCCTTTAAAGTAAAATAGATCTAATTACAATCTACTAAGGTGTAAAGTTCCCCGTGCAAAGTTGGAGTTACTGTCTTTAAAGTCGGAGCGAATGATTGAGTAAAGCTTCTCTTGTTAGATGAAGAGTGGTGCCTGTGTAAGACTTGGACTGTTACTATGAATACGTAAACGTTGGATGAAGCCACGTCTAGATGCAAAGACTTTAAATTTTATAGTATTTTCCACGAAGCAACGTTTTCATGCGAACATCTCAACGTGCTACGACGCGCGACGCTACGAGTGTTCAGTGAGCTCGTAGCGCCGTATCGCGTATCGAGATTTAAATTGTTTTCATGTTCGTATTGAACAGTCTTTCATGTTTCAGGTCTTACGATAAATAAAGATACTTTTCTTCACACATATCTAGATAATGCGATTAAATTGATAAAATTACCCTATAGAAATCAGGCATAAGTAGACGGATACTTATGTAACGGCTGACTTAATTATATTACTTGATCTCTGCGGGGCGGAGGCGGGGGGCGTCTCATCTCAATCGCAAATCGGCCATCTTGCGCCCCCGAGATCGCCGCCCGCACCCCCGCCACCCCCTCGTCCATTATACTTTTTAAGCTCCAATCTCGTTCATTTAAACGGTTGGCTTTAGATGGCAATCGCATTTTTCCACTGCAGGTCACGTCTCGACCCGTCTCCCGACTCGAGGGCTTAAATCAACAAAAGAAAATAATAAGATTCGTTCAAATTAAAAGTGTAATGTCGCGAAAGTGCGCGGCGCGGGCGGTTCTTAATCCCACCGCTCCTCTTCATTAGGCGGGCGCCGCTAAGGCCTCGGGAAACGCTTAAAACCGTCGCCAAGAATTTTTCTTTATTCATAACGGAGATTAAGAGAAATGCAAATGAAGCGAGGCGTCGGGGGCTACTTAGCTTTGTCAACAACGTTTCGAGGACTCGGCGGTGGATCGGAGTTTTTTTCCGCTCCAGCGGGCTCGGCACGTGGCGTCTGTGTTGTTGTGTTTAGATAGACTCGTGCCTGCACGTAATTGTTATTGACAAAGAAGTACAGGAATCATGTAAACCTTTATCATTTTCTGATTGATTAAATCACTAAGGTACTGAATCATGGCTATAAGTACTTATAAGAATTATAATATTTACCTTTTATACATCGTGAAGAAACCGGCATGTCCTAGATCAAAAAAAAATTGAAGGTATGTGACATCTACCAACCCGCACTGGGCCCGCGTGGTGGACTATTGCCCACTCCCTCTCACCGAGAAGAGGCCTGTGTCCCAGCAGTAGGAACATTATAGGCTGATTATACTATTTACCTTTCACTATTATAAGTACCCCACTACTTAATAGTAAGTAAGTAATCATGTTTTCTACTGCTAGAAAAACGTACCCATAACTATGAGCATACGTTTCTGCATGAGGTTTTTATGAAACAATGATGGGTATCAGGCTATGGAACTTCCACCACAACAACCTGATCTTGGGATCAGGTTAAAAATTAGATAGGTACTTACATGACAAATGACTGGTCATTTTTCATTTAAGTACCTACCTACCTAATTTTTATTTACACGAGTTCCAATCACCCCTCCCACCAAAACTAGATCAACAAACCTCAAATACGAAATTAGCATCTTAACAATCGCAAGATCACTTAAGACAAAACATCTTAATGAAACAAAGGACATCGATTATAATAGCTCTGAGTAAGTGGCTATTGTAAGGAATCGAGTTATTTCGTCGATGGCGGGTAGTATCGATCGGGTGGCTCATTTATTTGTTCATCCGGCCTCAACGTTTATGCTGGTCGCAACTCTTTCGCGGCCGCGGACTTAGTACTCTAGTGATGTGACTGAGACTCCAAGTTGTAATTCTTGTCGATGTTTTTGATAATAAAAGGACTCAGATCATGTAATGCTTCAACATAGAGACCTTTCGCCTGGGAAAACTTGAAATTGATCTTATGAATATCTATCAGAATGGAAAAAAGGGGGCTGGGACAGTCTGGATGTGGAAGGCGGAGGACAGGGAGTTGTAGCGCAGTATGGGAGAGGCGTACGTCCAGCTGTGGACTGCGATAGGCTGAGTTGATTTGTTTTATCAGAATGTAGACGACTAATACAAATAGAGGGCCCTCAGCACATGTAGGTCGGTTGCGTAAAATCGCCAATTGTGGGCCCTTTAAAAAATTAGTTTTAGTTAACAACGTGAGGTGAAAATTCAACATGAACTTTGAACTACGTAAGATTGTAGGTACGGTTAGTAATCTTGTAAAGATTTAGTTAAAATTAAATACAATATAATTACCAAACTATTTACAATAGGTACTAAATGAAAAGAGTAACTAATAAAAAATACAAAAAATCCTTTTGTTTTTTGGTCACTTAGACGTTAAAGTACTCGTACGCATCGCTGTCATCCGGAAACGTGCCTAAATGACTGGTAGCATTGCCACGTTAAAGGGCATGCTGAATCTTTGGTCAAAGAACGAGCCAACCTTCTGGTCACGTGAAGTGCCGACTAGTCGGCGAGAAATTTCTTTACAAGCTTAAAACAGTACTTACGTGTCTAAACTACTTGCTTTCGTTGACCTTTAAAAACTTACGTGGGCTTATAAGAGCCACGGCAAATTTTTCTTAGTGTTGTGGGGAAGAAGATCCTCGATTTTATAATACTGTATGTAGCACTTAAAACGAAAAATGAGGTAGCCATTGAAAAGCGTGTCCACAGGTTTATTAGCCTGCTTTTAGTTGCAACACCTGAAAAGAAAAAGATTTAGTTACTAATCAATCAGGCAGAATATAAAGAGGCCTTTTTATGCATCTTTAAAAAACCAACAGGGCTATAGGATGTACCTAGATGTTTAAGTGGGTGGATAAACTTTCATAGTTACTTTAAACGCTACGCTTTTGATTCTTTAGAGCAAATAAATATGAATATGAAAAACTAGAAGAACACAAACAAGTTATCCTGCAACTGTAACTAAAACAGTTTTTTTTTTTTTGTTAACCTATATTCTCCCACTGCTGGGCAAAGGTCTTCCCCATATTTTTCCACTTTTCTTTGTACTGTTCCTTCTCCGTTCCATCGGTTAGGAACACAACACTTTACAACAAAAATATCGATAAAAAAACACAATACACAGAAACACAACACTATAACCCGCTCAACAGCGCACAGAGTGTATTTTTATTCGGAATTTAGATCTCGCTTCGAATCCCACATTATTGTCTCCCAGCATTTATTTTGTGATGGGCATTAAAACAAACCCCTTTTTCTTGTAGACGATTTCATTTTAGCTGGGTTTAGGAAATTTAGAGCCGGTCTTTAGAGCTCCGATATTGCGAGCCGTGGTGGGCGGAATAATTAATTTAGTCTATTATTCCCTTTTCTCCAAAGATAACGATGGATATAAAGTGTTGCGATCTATAATTAATAGGCTGGTTTATTTAAGACATATAGGACGGACTTTGACTTTGTTTTTAAGGTGCGTGTCTGTCTCTGTTTTAGTGAAATGTAGATATGTAATGTTCGGAATTTACTATTTAAATCTGTATGCTTCGACTGTAATACGTAATGGACCTACCAATAACTGCAATAAATTAATTATCAAGGAGAGTAATATTATCATAATCACCACTATGGTCAAACGTACCTATTACTGAGAAATGCGTGCTGGACTGGTCCACTCAATCTGTGTGGTTCTTTCCTCAAAATAAAAAAAAACACCAATGTACAGACGCCAGCACAAAAAACCCTTTATTTTGATACCCCACTCGATAGGTTTTGAGAAAAAAAAAATTTTTTTGAAGGTATGATATGGCGCCTAAAATCCGCAATTTTGTTTTTTTTTTTTTTTTAATATACCCAGTGTCACTTTCACAGTCAATACGAACCTAACGACACCTCTCAAGCTAAAATCCATCGAGCCGTTCAGGCCACAGAGCGTGCCAAACAATTATACAAACAAACATACATACATACTCTCGAAAAACATAACCCTCCTTCTGGCGCAGTCGGGTAAAAATATGATTATCGTGTAAATTGTTTGTGCAAACCCACTTATACAGAAATAAAATCATTTATCAGTGGTCGAAAACGATAAAAAATGCAAAAAAGTGAGTGATATTGCGATATGATATGTCGGGAAGGAACTCCATAGCTAAACTAGCCTTCACTAAGTCTTAATGCAGACTTAGTGGAACACCTGAGCTTTATACCTAGGTAGCGTCAACAAAAGAGATAAGTATGCAGATCGTCGGATATAGTTGAAGTTTATTAAAAAACCGATGGATGTTGTCGACTGAAATTTAATTTGATAAATGAGCTGTTTGTTTTCTATTAAAAAATAAAATTTTATTCGAGAACGTCTATCGGTTTCTTACTAAACTACAACTGTATCTGACGATCCTGCATACTTATCTCTTTTTTTGACTGTACATAGTTTACGTACAGCTTCACCTGATCCTGAAACTAGTGAACTAGGTACTTAATATGTTACAATTTCTATTCTCTGCTCTGTTCAAACAACACAACTGACACAGCAAATACTTTGATCTCAATATTCGAGGCATTACAAATTGGCATCCACAAGTACATTTTCTCGTCCATTTATTTTCATTTTTATCAGTTACTTATGGATAGATAAGTACCATATTACCCAATACCTGGGTTGTGGAGGTCAGATAGTCGCTTCATGTAAAATTTTGGTATTCAGCTGCGTCCGGTGAGACTGGAAGCCGACCCCGGTATATTTGAGCAAGACGCTGTCTGAAGTGGGCTCACGCTCGGGGATGGGTCGCAAGGCATTTAATATTGAGGGCGGTATAAATAATTATAATTTTGAAAACCTAAACATCAACGGCTTTATCTAAATTGAGAAGAGTTAAAAAAAGTGGGCTTTAACCTAATCTGGCTTTGGCCTATAGGTATCTAAGTACTTTTACAAATCCTACTAATATCCTACTATCCTAATTCCTACTATCCTAATTCCTACTAATTTTATAATGTGAAAGTTTGTGAGGATGTTTGTAACTCTTTCACGCAAAAACTACTAGACGGATTTAGATGAAACTTTACAGTAATATAGCTTATACATCAAAATAAGACATAGGATACTTTTGATCTCGATATTTTTACGGGATCGACACTTACGTGGGTGAAACCGCGGGGCGCTGCTAGTCTAAGATAAATGTTTCTCTTAAAATATTTCATGTATGAATAAATAGACCTTACATAAACTAGATTAATCATCTCCTCTCACTAAGTGAATACAGCCGATTCCCCATCCAAATAATCACACTAATATTATAAAGGCGAAAGTTTGTGAGTGTGTGTGTGTGTGTGTGTGTTTATATGTTTGTTACTTCTTCACGCTCAAACCACTGAATCGATTTAGATGAAATTTGGTATAGAAATAGTTTGAGTCCCGGAAAAGGACATAGGATACTTTTTATCCCGATATTCCCACGGGATCGAGACTTATGCGGGTGAAACCGCGGGGCGCAGCTAGTACTATCATAAAAATATCCGTATACTATAAAGGGCTAACGACAGACAGTAATTAAGCTAAAACACGTAATAATTTTTGTGTGGAAAGCTCTCGTGGAATCAAAGCGAGCGTCCACTTTTGTTTGCACACTCGTTCATATCCCGCACCACTGAAATCGCCTGCATATCCCTCGGATATGCTTATGTGGACACGGCTTTTAATTTAAATTAAAATTCAAAATAATAAACCTACATGGGCACTTATGAAACGTCAGAAGTTAGGTGCACGGTTCCAATTGCTCGTTTCCTATGGAGAAGAGCCGGCAAGAAACTCCACGTTTACTCTTTTTAAAATAATTGGCTTTCACAATGTTTTCAAATTACACTGTACATAGGTATGGGAGAACAGTGCAAGCCTGTCAACAAATACTAGCATCCTTATTGCGTAACACACTATTAATCTCTATCTGAATCATTTTGAAGGAATCACACTATCACACTAATATTATAAGGGTGAAAGTTTGTGAGTGTGTTTGTATATTTGTTACTTCTTCTCGGACAAACGGCTGAACGGATTTAGATGAAATTTAGCACACATATAGCTTATAACCAGAATTAACACATAGAATACTTTTTATGCAGATATTTCCACGGGATCGACACTTACGCGGGTGAAACCGCGGGGCGCAGCTAGTTGCTACATATGTTCGAAAAATGTGTCTGCTGAACAACGTAAATAACGCAATTAATGTTGTTGAACTGTCAAAATTAAACTCATTGCCACTGATAGTGTTTTACGCAATTACCCCGCAGGTATTACTTACTTAGCTCACCGTCCGATCAGATCACCGTGCCAAACGGCGCGTACGTGATCCACGCGCGCCTCAAAGAGATGTCAGCAAAAAGAAAGGGGCCTGCCAGGGCCGAAGCCTGCCGGGGGTGCGGGATTGTCCGAAAGGGTTACAGCTACCCCGGAACATAAAGGGCTAAAGAAGGAACACGGCTGGGTTTTAGTCAGTAAGAGTCTGACACTCCCTTCCCGCTCCACCCAGAGCGGGACGGGTCACTTGATGATTTCCCATCCATAAAAAAGGTATTAAGTTTACTTATAGGTAGGTAGTACTAAATCCCGTAATTTACCGTAAGTTAGAGATAATTGAATACTTCATTAATTTTATTTGTAACGTTTAAATTAGGAACGTCTTCTCCATACTATCGAGCCAATAGTATCCCAAGCTTAATTTGATTAGCGACCACAAGCTGCGGAGTGCGCTCTCGATGGCCACACTCACCACAGTCAACTTTGCCCACGAATTTGTATATCAAGTGTTATTCGTATTTACATAGCGACCGTATTCATTAATATTATGGCGATTGATAGATAGACAGGTATTGTTTTTATTATAACTATACTATACTCTATACAAATAAATAAAATTGGAGTGTCTGTTTGTAATATTAAAATAACCGCTTTTTACTAAATGCATATGGACGCGGTATACACGGTACCTACAAATACCAAAATATTTTTTTTACAATTTTTGTCTGTCTGTCTGTTTGTTCCGGCTAAGCCCTGAATCGGCTGGACCGATTTTGACGGGACTTCCACTGGCAGATAGCTGATGTAATTAGAAGTAACGTAGGCTACTTTTATTTTAGAAGAAGAATTATCGTGCCGCGCAAAAAAATTAAACGTTTTCCGTCATGCACGCGAATGAAGTGACGGGCTCAGTTAGTCTATACTAAAAATAAAGCTCAAAGGTTTGTTTGAACGCGCTAATCTCTAGAACTATCGGTCGGATTAAAAAAAAATATGTTTGTATTTGATAGCAAAAACAAAAAAGTCAGATAGTACGCTGAGCGAAAACGAAGGCGATGCGACAGGGTGGGTCGCGGGAACAAGAAATTTCACGCGGACGAATCCGCGGACAGAACCTTGTGATAAGTAAAAGGAAGAAACTACCTATTTATTTTTAGCTAGCTGCGCCCCGCGGCTTCACCCTCATAAGTGTCGATCCCGTGGGAATATCGGCATAAAAAGTAACCTATATGTTAATTCAGGGTGGCAACTACCTCCATACAAAATTGTATCAAAATTGGTCCAGCCGTTTGAACGTTAAGAAGTAACAAATATATAGGTAAACACACACACACAAACATTTGCCTTTATAATATTAGTGTGATAGTGTGATTAGTGTGATACAAGCCATGTGTACGATGGCATTTCCTATTGGCAAAGATGACGAACTTCACAACAAACTTTCATCCCCCATTTTACCCCGGAAGGGGGTGAATTTACAAAAATCTTTATGAGTGCTTACTCTTGTGCAAAATTTCATGTTTCTAGATCCAGTGGTGTGGCTGTGCGTTGTCTGCCAATAAATAATGAATTTAATATTCAAGTATAATTAAGTAGAATTCATTATATTTCTTCCTATATCTCTAAAAAGGAAACTCATCGACATGTGCATCCTGCCCGTCCTAACCTACGGTGCACAAAGTTGGTCACTTACTGAACAACAGAAGTCCAAACTCAAGATTTGCCAACGGGCAATGGAGCGCAGCATCTTAGGTTTTAAGCGTACAGACCGAGTTAGAAACACCACGCTGCGCTCCATAACTCAAGTAGCGGATGTTGGAGAAAAAACAGCCAGGCTGAAGTGGGAATGGGCCGGACACGTCTCACGAATGCACCCGGAGAGATGGGCAAAAATCGTCACTCACTGGACGCCTGAGGCAGGACATCGCCGTCGAGGTAGACCAAGAAGAAGGTAGCGTGACGATCTAATATCATTCGCAGGGCCAACATGGCCAGAGATCGCACAAGACAGGGAGGCTTAGAAGAAAAAAGGGGAGGCCTTTGCCCAGCAGTGGGACACAATATAGGCTGACAAAAAAAATAATAATTAAGTAGATAATAATAATGGTAGCAGCTGGATGAGAGTTGCCGAAGATCGAGTTGAATGGCGTGGAATGGCCTATGTCCAGCAGTGGACTGCTATGGCCTGATGATGATGATGAAGTTGATCATATAGATGAGAGCAGTGCTAGCCTAGTGGTAACGGCTGCGACTTACGAGTTGTAGGTCGTAGGTTTGAACATAGACAGAGGCGCTTTACTTTGTGTAAAATGTGCAAATTATTTCATCACCACTGCTCTGAAAACGGTGAAGGAAAACATCGTGAGGAAACCGGCATGTCCTAGAACCAAAAATTCGAAGACATGTGACAACTGGATTACGGCCCACTCCCTCTCACCGAGAGGAGGCCTGTGTCACAGCCGTTGGAACATTATAGGCTGATTATAATACTAAGTGGATAAATGTTGAAATACCTGCACAGCCTACATGAATGCATGGAATTATTATAGCCAATTATGGGATTTCTATTTTCTTATAGCAAATTAATGAACACACTTCATAAGACTAAGAGCGAATTTCACCAAACTCTTATATCTGGAATACTTAAGTCTTATTCTGCGAATAAATTTTAATTTTTGACAGTATTTCCATACTAGAACTATGTTTTTATACTGTGCTAGAACTGTCAGACGTCAATTTTATTCCACGGATAAAAGATAGGTACACCGTACAGACGCCAGCACATCCACCTACCCGAAACTGTTAAATTTTCCTAATCAACTTTGAACCTAATAACTTAGCAATAAAGTTGACAATCTATTAAAGAAATTTGACAGATTGTAGGTAGTAGCTTAATGTGCTGTCGTCTGTATCTACCTATCTGACGTTTGTAAAATCAGCCCTAAGAAGAAAACTAAAATGTAGGCACACGCTAGAGCTGCAGTGCTGTCCTACGACCTTCTACTGGGTCTACTCTGATGGGTACACAATTACAATGTACACTTAGAAATAATGAAAAAGTTAATGTTTTGGTAAGTACCTATACCTAGGTTATTTATTTTTATTATTTTTCTGTTGATGCTTATTTTGCCTGTTTTGCATATAAACTTTGAGTTATATTCATATTCATTTATTTTGCGTTCCACAAGGTAAAAAGATGTTTACAAAAGGCTTAGAGCTAAGATCCGTTGTAGACCCTGTTAGGGCACAGCAAATTTTTTTTATTGGTACATACTTAGCAATTAAATATCTAAATCATAGAAACTAAAATTAAAATAAAATTATACATGAAAACTGAATATATAAGTAGAAGAATATTTAATAAAGTAAGTACCTATTTTCTTAAAATACTATCATTACGTTTAGATAAATTTATATTTATATTGCCTAAGGTAATAATTATTATCACAAAAACTTATTTAATAAGAGATCATAATTATTTTAAGATTAAAAATTATTAATAAAGAGATCAGGTTTACATGTATCCTTATCAGAGACAATTTATAGATTTAGTAGGTAGGTAACATTTTATAATTTACTTAAATAATCTTCTTGATAAATATATGCATGTATATATTTAAAAACTAGCTGCGCCCCGCGGTTTCACCCGCGTAGACGTCGATCCCGATCGGGATAAAAACTGTCCTATGTCCTTTTCCGGGACTCAAACTATCTCTTTACCAAATTTCATCTAAATCGGTTCAGTGGTTTAAGCGTGAAGAAGTAACAAACATATAAACACACACACACACACACTCACAAACTTTCGCCTTTATAATATTAGTGTGATGTATTTATTGCAATTATAATTTTTCATTTAAGTATTCGTTTATATTATAATAGCTCTTGTTTAATAGCAAAAGTTTTACTTTATTAATAAAAATATTGTATTTATTTATATTTCTTACTAGCTGCGCCCCACGGTTTCACCCGCATAAGTTTCGATCCCGTGGGAATATCGGGATAAAAACTATCCTATGTCCTTTTCCGGGACTCAAACTATCTCTATACCAAATTTCATCTAAATCGGTTCAGTGGTTTAGGCGTGAAGAGGTAACAAACATATAAACACACACACACACACTCACAAACTTTCGCCTTTATAATATTAGTGTGATTTCTTCTGGTAACTTATTATATATTTTTATCGACATGGCATAGATACTTGAAGAGTGCATTTTTAATCGAGATGTAGGTATGTTTAATTTATTATTATTAGTTTGTAGTATGTCTTCTCTTTTTGTGTAGAATTCCGGGTATCTTCGTACAAATTTACAGAGTTCAAAAATGTAGAGACACGGTATATAATAATATCACACCCAAAACTGCATTAGCCGAATGTAAAATATTTTCTATTTTTATCACAAGTAAAATATTTCACATGTCCTAAAACAGAGCATTGCAATATGAGGCTTGTAGTGACATCTATTACCAAACCTAGTAAACGCAATAACTACAATTACTGCCATCTATGAATTAGATGATACAACTAGTTGGAAACGCAACTCATCCAAGTGAATGAACCACTAAAAAACGACGTTCTACTTGAAACATTGTTGACTCAATAGTACGTACATTAAACCATAGATGGCAGACAAAGACTTATGGGCAAAAATATTTTTATTTTGTTTTTTTTTTATTTATTATTTTATTAACTTTTTATTTTATTAAGTTAGTGTAACATTTTTTGTAAATATATGTATTGTAATATGAGGTTTACTTCCATAGGTAAATTACTCGTATATAGGATAGGCCGTGAATGTCGGCCATGAGTCGTGATGCGAATAATTAATTGTTGAATTAGCGTTTGCTAATTAATTTACATTACTCAGGTAGGTACAACAATCTTTTCAAGGACTGTTTTAAGTCAAGTTATTATAAGTAGGTTCTTGGCCAGAATTTCAAATATTTTTTTATTATTTATTAGGAAGCTTCTAGCAGAAAAACAAAAGTGTCTTCGAGAATAACTAGGTACCATTGCTAAATTAATTCATAATTAAGTATGTAATTTGAAGAGTCGTTGTTACTTACTCAGGCCACACAGTCACGTTATTCGTCCAACAGCTGACCGTGGCAACGGACGCTTAACCTCGTAGGCAGATCGACCTTCTCACTTGTTTATGACGAGCCCCCCGTTTACTTACATAGACTTAAATTAATATTGCAAAATAAATGGCCTTTAGAGAAGACGAATACTCAAGGGAATAGCCTACCTGCTGCAAATCGCGTGCGCATCTTATAATAATCCACAAGTTCTATCACACAACGCCATCTAGTCCCAAGCTAAGCAGAGCTTGTGTTATGGCTACTAGACAACTGATAAACATACTTATATATTTCTAAATACATACATATTATAGATAAATTACACCCAGACACAGAACAAATGATCATCATGATATGTGACTAAGATGGCCTTTTTTTTTGCGCGATGGAAATCCTCATGGACTACCTCTATCGTGGGGGTGACAGAGGGGCATGCCGGACTCTTACCGGCTAAAACCACCGCGGTGTTCCACCTCTACCTATGGCCGGGAGTGCGGGATTCGCATAAGCATTCACCGCATTTACCTAGGCCATCTTAGTCAGGGACTAACATGGCCTAGGTAAAAATGTTGACAATCCTAGATGTCAATAATTCCTAGTGGTATTTGGTCCAATTGAACCTTCCAAAATGGATCCTAAGGCCCGAATTCGTTTTATTTTGTAACGCAAACAAACAGTTGATAAGTACTTCCATAATCAGTCTATAACGATCCCACTGCTGGGACACAGGCCTCCTCTCGGTGAGCGGGAGTGGGCTATACTATAATCCACCACGCGGGCCCAGTGCGGGTTGACAAATGTCACATGTCTTCGAATTTTTGGTTCTAGGACATGCCGGTTTCCTCACGATATTTTCCTTCACCGTTTTGAGAGCAACAAACAGTACCTACTTATGTATATTAAAAATATCTAAATGGAAATAAATTAACAATAAACTTAACAAAAGATACTAGGTACCTGCTCACTATACATCTTCAACAGATTACAACTTAGATATGAACTAAGTGGTTTATAGAGCACAGCTAATAAAACTCATCTGCGTATATAGCCTTTTCCCAACTAAGTATGTTGGGGTCGGCTTCAGTCTAACCGGATGCAGCTGAATACCAGTATTTTATATGAAACGACTGCCTATCTGGCTTCCAAAACCCAGACGGGGTAATACAATACCCCTTGGTAAGACTGGTTGTCAGACTTTCGGGCTTATGACGACCCGTAAAGACTGCCAAAGATGCACGATTGACAGCCAGGACCAACGGCTTAACGTCCTTACCGAAAATGTAAATATGATTACCCATCCACAGAAAAACAGCGGCAAGCGTAGCTTAACGTGGCTCGATCGATCACGATCGACCCACGCGGCTGTTATTACTTATCAACTATTAATTATTTCCCCGAATCCTAAGAAATTGTCACTCTGTTTCAATAGGCTTTTATCACCCTATAGCTAAAGTTAATAAAACTATCTAAGGTTAATTATTTACAGAATAATTAGCATCTGGTACTTTGAAATCGGTGAACATGCGACACGAGCAACGAGTGTGACCTCATAGCCGTGATAGCGTCCATTGCAAAAAAAAAAAGGTAAGTAAGTACAGTGTGCAAAAACCGCTTCTAACCGGCGAACTATTGTTCAGAGATGACATTACAAAATAAATAAGCCAATACCGGTTTTAGTTTTTAAAGATAGCAATAAACCGGTTAAGTGTAGTCTATTAACGGCTGCTAACTGGTCGCTCCATGACCTGCGCCTACGCGTGATTGACCATATCTTTTGACACTCGGCTATCGGCTTTCTGGTTTGGACTGACTTTTGTTGTTCACTTGACACTGCAGGCACAGCCTTATCTTTTTATACCGTGCTGCAGGCCTGTACCTACTCATACTCAGTGGCGGATTTACCAATAGGCTGAGTAGGCTGGAGCCTAGGGCGGCAGATTTTAGGGGCGGCAAATTTGGGGTTAACATTTTTTTCAAATGTCTTACTGAAATTAAAATGATTAATATTTATATACCAACTATGTTTTTTTGGAAAGAATAAACAAAGCGAATGCTCAAATTCAGGTCACATTTGCCGATCTTTACAAGTTCAAGTTCAGGTCTTTCTTTGCAAGTTTTTCGTAGCTGATGAACGAGAACATTTTAATCATTTTGAAGAAAAGGCGAAGCAGTATACAAAAGACATGGGATATTATTGTAGAGGTCGATAGGGGCGGCAATATTTTGAATAGCCTACTGGCGGCAAATGTGTAAATCCGCCTCAGCTCATACTACACACACCCCATATGTATTATTATAAACTCACGAATTGTCTGCGTGGATATGGCTAGAAAAGGGGTGACTGAGATGACGACTAATAATATAGAAGTGTGAAAAAAGATGACATGTCACCCCAAATAAATTAGGATGAAGCCAAAGTTAACCCGCACTTTGTCCACGTGGTGGATTATGGCCATAGAATCATAGAATATCTAGGCCTGTGTCCCAGTGGGAACAGTATAGGCTGATTATGCTGTAAAGGCAATTATTCGGCTGTGCAATTTCAAAACCTAGCAACTGACAATAAAATATAAAATATGTGTTTATGTATATTTGACTTGCTACATATCTAGCAAGATATGGAAAAAACACCGATTTTTTTGAGAAATTTCACTTGCTAGGTTTTGAAATTGCACAGCCGAATTATGATGATGTTATGCTAGGATACGATCCTTAGTTTAGACTTCGTTTTGCTTCATCCTCAATCAAATATGCTGGTGACTGACTACGTACCTGAAGAATTTTCGTGTTATTTCAGCAATCCTGTACTGTACTGAATACGAGTCTTTGGTCAACTGGACTCACTCGAACTGGACCCGCGGGTCCAGTTGACCAAATCATTGACGATATATGAAAGAAGTTTTCTGTTTTTTACATTTCTATGGTATCACAGATGAGAAGCTGAAGAAAGGATATTAAAAAAATGGTAGATGCGGTCGATGTTTACGGTACTTATGTGTAATTCACATCCTCCATACTCGTACACAGCTCGTACCTGTACCGTACCTCATCATCGTGCAATGACCGCTGTAGCCTGTAGCTACGTAAGGTCCAGCGTTTCTAAATTTTCCAAAGATATAAACAAGAGGTAACTAGACGAAAACAAATAAATGTTCTTAAATATCGATTTTATTCAATTTCGAGCGGCCATTGTTGTTTACATCTTTGGCAAATTTAGCGCGGCCGGAGCTTAGGTCAAGTTGTACTAAATACACTTTAGTTACTTACCTGCATTATTTTAACTTGCCTATATGTATTATAGAAACAGGATTCCATTGTATGTTTATCAGATGCTTACAAAACTTCTATAAGGCATGTAGTCCACTTCAACAAGTCTATACTATAGTCCGGCGTTTTTAAATTTGCCAAAGATGTAAACAACAATGGCCGCTCGAAATTGAATAAAATCGATATACAAGAACATTGATTTTAAGTAAATAATGTTGTAATGTAAGTAATGTTGTAATGTTCTTGTACAGGTATCGATTTTATTCAATTCCGAGCGGCTATTGTTGTTTACATCTTTGCCAAATTTAGAAACGCCGGACCTTATGTCTATGTGTGTCCGTCCAGTCTTCTATCATTAATGAGGAAGCCGTATCACTGCGAATCAATCAGAATCGTACACAACACGATACACGATCACCTTGTCGATGTCGACGACTTTAATTCCAAGCTTATATTACATTTAGTATTTATTATGTTCATGTTCATTTCAAGTTTAAAAGTACATAAGTTTTGCAATAAAATAGCATTGAGGGTAGTTGAATCTCAGGCACATATTAAGCCGTCTTTTACTTGAACAACCTTTCCATTATATCTTGAAAAATATCAAGGCGAATAAAAATAATAAGTTGGCTTAAATGTTTTATAAATTTTTTTTATTTCAGTCAATAAAGAAACAACATTCATTTTGAACCATGAATAAAAAATAATAATCTTTATTATAGTATTGGCATTTCTATGGTCTTATCGCTAAGAGCGATCTTATGAAGACAACCTTTGGAGGGATTAAAAAGGAGAGAATACTGCTCCAAGCTCGGTTGGAAGGACCAAATTGGTCCTTTCAGACGAAAGGACCAATTTTTTTTTTGCTTAGACAAGCAAGATACCATCTGATTGATATTTGATTGAAATACCTAAGTATCTTTATCAAACTAATACCTAACTAAATCAATAAATCCTTTCATGGACATATCTTTTATGACTATTGATATATAGGCACTTCAAGCTTAAAGTTCTTAGTAATCACCTTATTATAATTTATCCTAATTAGTTTTATTGTGAAGTGGGTTTTTCCATTTGGAATTTCTCAGTAATTTCCCTACGTGGAGACTGGTTACTCTGGCGACCTGGCGACACGTAGCCAACTCGCCAGTATTTTGTATACAAGTAAGTTACGCCTCCCTCACTCAGTGACCAACTGATAGCCAGAACTGAGAGTTAGTAGCCACTGACTACTTATTTGGTTACGGTAGATAGCCAGAGGTAGCCATGGCTACATAGATAGCGATGCGACGTCGCCATTTCGTCTTCCCAGAGTGTTAGCGCTCTTAAACATACAGGTTGGTTTAGGTAAATATCGGGTCAGCACTGACTGGTCTCGAGTTTGGAGTCAGCTACTTACCCTGTCTAAATGTAAATCAGCCTTAATTATTTGTTTATTTACCTAGTGTAAATTGAATTTGGAATCAGTAGTACTGACTCCACTGACTCCAAATTCAGTTTACACTAGGTAAATATCGGGGCAGCACTGACTTGTCTCGAGGGTCAGCACTGACTTGTCTCGAGTTTGGAGTCAGTTACTTACCCTGTCTAAATCAGCCTTAATTATTTGTTTATTTAACTAGTGTAAATTGAATTTGGAGCCAGTAGTACTGACTCTACTGACTCCAAATTCAATTTACACTAGGTATATATTGCCTCAGGCATTAAGTCCGCCTTTGTACAGTATTATTTTTTTTACTTGTGCATAAAGTTTTAATAAATAAATAAATAAATATCGGGTCAGCACTGACTTGTCTCGAGTTTGGAGTCAGTTACTTACCCTGTCTAAATCAGCCTTAATTGGTGAAATGTGCCCAACCTTCGGAAAATTCAGGCGTGATGTTATGTTATTATACAATGTGTCAGGTTAAACGGGGGACATAATAAACTGGTGTGTTACTTTACTAAGAGACCAACACTTAAATCGAGAAAAGAAAACCAGCCGCTCTATACATTTATGTTCGCAAAACTTTTTAACAAAAAAATTAAACCTCCGAAAAAACTGAAAAGCAAAAAATAAAAACCTTTTTTATTTTACCTTAATAAATAAGTTCTTTAACTAATGCAAGTATACCTAAGAAATTTTGAGTCGGCGCCAAACAATATCGTTGCGAGTGGTCGTGCGGAGAGCGCATTTTTTGTTTAGAATGTTATATTTATCGCTGGAGATTCCACGTTGCATTATTGATTTGATTTGGTTATTTCTTTAAATTTAAGGTAATTTAGTGATCATTGTTCATTGATTGTTTGGCGCCGACTCAAAATTTCTTAGGTATACTTGCATTAGTTAAAGAACTTATTTATTAAGGTAAAATAAAAAAGGTTTTTATTTTTTGCTTTTCAGTTTTTTCGGAGGTTTAATTTTTTTGTTAAAAAGTTTTTATTTTATAATTTTTTGAGGCTATAATTTACTAATTACTACATGCTTAATTTTTGACTACTTTTAAAATAGCTACCTACCTTACTTTAGATGTTAACTGTTATATAATCCTACTTTAATTATTATTTTTTGTATAATAAAATACTTAAAAAAACAGGCTTTATATACCAACATAGATAGGCCTTTTATTTTAATTCTAATACACAGCTCAGCATTAAAATCTGTGAATGAACAATAAATCACCCCTATTTTCCCACCCTTAGGGTAGGATTTTTTTTTCCAAATTTACATGGGACCAACTTCGAGGTATGTCCTATCCAATAAAAAAAGAATCATTAAAATCGGACTACTCTGTAAAAAGTTATGCGTGGTCATACATTACAATCAGTGAGTGAACAATCAATCATCCCCTGTTTTCCTACCCTTAGGGTTGGATTTTTTTTTCCAAATTTATATGGGACCAACTTCGGGGTATATCCTTTCCAATATAAAAAGAATTATCAAAATCGGATTGCTCTGTAAAAAGTTATGCGTGATCATACATAAAAAAAATATATATATATATACGCGTCGAATTGATAACCTCCTCCGTTTTTTCGTCGGTTAATAACTGGACA
Source organism: Amphipoea oculea (assembly GCA_945859645.1). Taxonomy (NCBI): domain Eukaryota; kingdom Metazoa; phylum Arthropoda; class Insecta; order Lepidoptera; family Noctuidae; genus Amphipoea; species Amphipoea oculea. Next base: position 18,556,193 of record OX243862.1, read on the forward strand.
AAATGTAGGGAACAGCTGTTATTTTTTTTTACATATTTTTGAGTCTGCCCCATATTAAAAGTTGTTCATTTTCGTGGGTACTACACTCCCTTGAAGTATGTCCCTCGTTTAACGTGACACACTGTATACTTATTATTATTTTCTTTATGTCTAATTTATTTATTTATTATACAATATAACATAGGTAATATATCATCAGACCTGTAATCCCCGAAGTAATATTAGTTATGAAATAAAAGATAGGTAGGTTTTTGTATGCTGTTAAGTATGTATTTAGCATCCACTTATTAACAAAGTGAAGCTGATTATTATCACTATAATACATTTTATAAATAAAATCATTTATTTTCCATTTAAAATCTATATATTTATTTCTGTAATTTTAAAATAATAAGTAATCCAATAACAAATAATACCTAATTAATTAATAAAAATAACAAAATTAAATCCTAAATTAACTAAAACTGTACCTACACAAGCTAAAACATAGCGTCGAAAAATTCGAAATAAAATATAGCATCGCTGTCGACCGGTAATGTGCCCAAGAGACTGGCGGCATTACCACGTTGTATGGCAGTGCTTAGCCTTTGACCAAGGTAAAAGCCAGCCCTTGGGCACAGTAGAAAGATATACATATACTGTGCCTTGGGTCACCGGGAAGCGTCAACCAGCCGTTTCAAAATTTCCTTAAAAAGATCATGAGCACTCGGACCCCACGGCCCGAGGGTTTCAACCCCAAACGGCTCGAAAATATAATTTCCGATAAAGTTATTATTAAAGACCTGCAGCCTAATTGCGGAACGCCAAATCGTCAAATGATTCTGATCAGTTGGCATCATTTCTATCACAATTGGCTTCATTTTACGATTTTCGAATTGCGAAACTCTAGTTTATTATGAAACCAATTATGAACGTTAAGGCCCTGCGCAGAAACTAGAGTTTCGCAATTCGAAAATCGTAAAATGAAGCCAATTGTGATAGAAATGAAGCCAACTGATCAGAATCATTTGACGATTTGGCGTTCCGCAATTAGGCTGCGGATTATATGCAACATAAAAAGCTTGAAATATGCACGAAAACTGACAGAATATGCAACATTAAATGACAATTTTTTTTTTGTTTTGTAAATATTATTCCTTTAGATTTAAGTTTATTGTTAGTAAATAAACTTAAAACTTGTCTTAAGTTTTACTTTATTAAGTAAGTATCTTTATAATTTATTGTTTTTTAATAGCCAAAGTACATACCTACATCTTTTATGGGGTACTGTGTCAAATGTTACAATAAATTACCTTGTGATATATTGCAATTAAATGAAAGAAAATTTAAAACTCACATTAAACGTACACTTTGTAAACAAGCATAGGTACTATAAATTAGAAGATTATATCCAAGATAAGAACGCTTGGAAACATGCTGGTCCTGCTCCATAGGACAATCTAGAGTCTAGACAAAATCAAACTGGTTGCTAATTTAATTGTAATTTTTTTTTTATTTGTTTTTCATTCATTACTCACACCCTGACTTATTACTTGTATTTTTTTTTTATTAAAATCGTTTTGCTTGTACCATGTTTGTAAATATGTGAGCACCATGTATCTATCAGATAATTAATTTATATGTCATGGTTTCGTTTTTAATTCATTTACCTATTGTGGTATAGTAATTTTATTTTAGTTGCATCGTCCTCACATGTTATTATATAATTAATGTACCCATGCAAAATATTGTACCTAAAACATTTTAAAAGAGTAACGGTGGAGTTTCTTGCCCATTCTTCTTCATTCGAAAACTACCTTTTGGAATGGGCGACTAGAATCAATTCTGTTTTAAGATAACTTTTGACGTTCAAAAGTGCCTTTTATGTGCCTATTTGAAATAAATGCTTTGACTTTGAATAAAATTAAAAACGTTTAAAAAGTTTTAGATTTTTTATTACAAAATCAGCATACATTTAGTAAACTATCCATTGATAGACGATAATCGATACAGTAACATGTTACATTATTTAATATTTTTGTAAACATTAACAATCAAGTAGGTATTGTTCTAAATGTTCAGTGGTAAGATTAGTTCTTCGAACATTCAAAATATTTTTATAGGTCGAAAATGATCGCTCCACATCTACTGAGGTAACTGGGCAGAATTTGAACTTGGGTGCTATGTTAGCGCTTATATTTTCTGGCAAAATTTCCGCCGGCCCATTAATAAAACTATCAATTTGACACAGATGTTCAAAGCCTGGATTATTGTTCAAAATGTTTTCAAACTTTAGTATACTGTAAATTATAGCGATAATATGCATCATCACTAGATCTTAGGAAAATTATGCTATTAGCGCTGAAAATGGTTTAAATATGCAAATCCATGTGCAAATATGCAAATGCATAGGTACTATCCGGTCTCTAGTTATCTATATCTATACTAATATTATAAAGAGGTAAAGTTTGTATGTTTGTAAGTTTCTATGTAGGGGGCTCTGGAACTACCAGTCGGATTTGAAAAATTCTTCTTGCATTTGATAGCGCAATTCTTGAGGAAGGCTATAGGCTATTTAACATCACGCTATGACCCTTAGGAGCCGAGCAAAAAGAAAAAAAAGTAAAAAAGAACGTTAAGTGATAGCGCGGGCGGGTGATGCGATACGACGGGGTGGCTCGGGGGAAACAAGAAGTTTCACGCGAACGAAGTCGCGGGCTGAAGCTAGTTATATACAATCATAAAGCTAGATTACCAAAAGAGTCGCATAATCTAGAAAGCTCCACCTGGTCAAACAAAAAGCTAACCTGCTCATTTATGCTGATTACTTACTTATTACCTCATCATCATCCGCCTAGCCTATTCCCAACTATGTTCAGTTCGGCTTCTAGTTTCCAGTCAGTACTTTGAGCGACTGCCTGTGGGACCTCCACAACCCATTTACTGGGTAACACGATACCACGCGGTAAGACTAGTAAGTACCGTGCGCTGGACTGGTTGCTGGTTATTACCTAATTACTAATTAAAGTCAAGTTCAACAACCTTGTATCGACATTATTTTGCGCAAATCGTGACGATCTTTACAATATAGTGATGTAATCAAATACCTACATAAGTAATACCTACTTCTATCAATGTTTTTGTTTATGTTGCGTGAAGATAATAGCAAATAGCAACTAAGTTGTAAATTATTCCTAGTACTATTATATATTCTGCGATTATTCTTTTCATTCGTGATTTTTTTCATTATATCCATAATGATGACTTTAAGTAGGGTAATAGAATTTAAACAAAATGTAATGATGAAATGATGCACAACATCGATACAACTAACAACTAGTTATCATCTTATTAAAAGAACTAGCAGCGCCCTTCGGTTTCATCCGCCTAAGTTTCGTCCCCGCGGGAATATCGAGATAAAAAGTATCATAAATGTGTTAATCCTGGTTATAAACTATCTGTGTGTAAAATTTCATCAAAATCCGTTCAGTAGTTTTTGCATGAAAGAGTAAAAAACATCCTCACAAACTTTCGCCTTTATAATATTAGTGTGGTATAAATAATATATAATATAATATATAGTGGGATACTTGGGATAGGATAGTAGGAAGAAGGATATTATAGGTAGGTAGGTACTGCAGCTGAGATGAGAACGCTAAGAGAGATGTGTGGTGTTACACGAATGGATAGAATGAGAAATGAGTACCTACATAAAGAGGAAATCTGAAAGTGGCACCGGTAACTGAACAGTTGTGTGAAAATCGGTTGCCATAGTTTAATAATACAATAAATGTCTCTTATAATAATATTATAGTCGTAAGGGCAGCTGGACCTGTAACGGTTGAAACACTTCAAATAACAAAGATATATGCGTCTTCCTTAGGTACACCTACCTACGACTGAGTTCCCACGTCAGCGTCGTGTTGAGATTAAAACGGTTCCCTATCCATTTGCATAAAATTTTAAGACCTAATATAACTTAGCATAATTTTGTTTGGCATAATTATATTTTCGCATAATATAATTACGCATAACAGCTTACGCATAATTTTTTTAAGCATAATTTCTCTAACCATAATAATGATCAAGCATAATATTCTAAAGCATAAATTTATTAAGCATAAAGTTCTAAAGCATAACTTTTTTAAGCATAATATCCTAAATCATAAATTTATTTACTTAGGAAGCATGAAGCAAGCAAGCATACAGCATGCAAGCAAGCATACAGCATGCAGCAAACAAGCAAGCATGCAGCATGCAAGCAAGCATGCAGCATTCAAGAGAGCATGCAACATGCAGCAGGCAGGGTTTCTGTCACGGCTCCGGCGCTGCGGGCCTCCGGCGGCCCCACGCGCCTACGCGATTTTAAATTACAATCTAGGGGTAGGACAAACAAGACTACGTGGAGTCGGTTTTGCAGCAATTCGGTTCTGTCACTAACTTTTGTTGCACAGCATACCAACAATATTATTTAATTGTTACAGAAACTATAGCAAATTGGTTTATAGGAAATATTTATACATAATTAAGGACCACTGTTTCAATCAGCTAACTTCTATCTGAGGAATAACCGCCATATTTATTTCTCATAATAGAAGTTAACTGATTGACATATTTTTTTATACAAAAACTGTCAAAACATGTAATATAATATTCTTCAGATAAAAGTTATCTCGCGATTGAAAAATCGTTTAAGTTACATAATGTTATGTATAATAAATCATTTGCATGAAAATTGTTTTTGTTTTTTATATTAATTGTATGCCTAAATATTATTATGCTAATAGTCATTAGGCCTACTAACGTTATCCTAATAGTCATTAGGCCTACTAACGTTATGCGAATCAAATTTATGCCAAAACAAATTAGTCTTTAAGATGATTATGCCAACATAAAATGTATGCCTAAAAAAATTATGCCGAAGTATTATTATGCCAAAACAAATTGTGCCAAAATCGTTATGCCGAAGTATATTAGGACAAAAAACATTATGCGAAAAGAAGGGATCCCGATTAAAACATTACAACATTTGTAACATGAAATGTTGAACGTTGGTAACAAAACAATTAGGTATTTCTTATTAAATTTTGACAATGTTGTGCGCATGTGATGCGGAGGTATGAAAAAAATGTCGTAAGGAAAGTTTTGAGTATGAAATTCGATGGCTATAAGAGTAGCGGCAAAGAAACGATGTATGGAATGTGGTATGGACTGAGTGATATGGTTAGAAAGGGGATGACTACCGAGGTGACGACTAATAGAGAAACATGGAAGAAAATTACATGTTGCGTCGACACCAGATAAATTGGGATTCGGACAAGGAATGATGAGGTAGGTACTGTAGAATACGGCATCGTTGTAAATATACCGTAGATATAAACTGGGAGATTACGTTTCCTTTATTCCCTAAATACATATAAGTAAATTATATATTTTTTTTTTAATATTAGTGTATAAATAATAATGTTTTTAACATTTAAAAAAAAATTGTAGCCCACCGGTATCGGGAACAGGGTCCAAGTTACCGGCGGTCAGGGCTCCAGCCAGGCGCGGTCGCAGCCCAAGATTTTGGGGGGGTCATCATGGGTGCCGAGGAATATTTTAAGGGAGGTACATGTTCTCGTTGGTCTAGTAGTCGCAAGCGTTACTGCTGAGAATGAGGGCCTAGCTGGGTTCGACTCCTAGGTCGGGTACAGTGTTAAAGGGTTTTTCCATCAGTAATTACTTGAAGTCTGGATTTGTGCCCGGTTGGCGGCAGTAGGCTCGCCCTCTATGACATTTCACTTAATAACTGGCGAAATGTGGGTGTAAGTACTATATGAAGGTACACCCCTGCCCAACCCTTTGGGGATTAAAGGCGTGATGATATGTTAAGGTTCATGTGCATCTCCAGCTCCACATTACTTATGCTATTCACGGACGCAGCTTTTACATAGGGGGGTGTTACTTAAATACTGCCAAATTGGTCGTATTTATTAGAACGGTAGATTGTATAGGGTGGGGAGAGCGAGCGAAGCGAGCTCGAAAATTTTAACAATCCGCCTCTGTTGATTAGATGTTTTGCTTTATATTTTCAAGTAAAAATGGGAGTTACATTGTCGACTTATGCAGGCAAGTTCAAGCAGCTATCAGAATCTAAAATGCAAGAGCGAGCGAAGCGAGCTCGAAAATTTTGCACACTCTCGGATAGGTTCGATTTTCTCTCGATCATTCCAAAAGGACTAGGAATTACTTGCTTTGTCGAGTTTTGAAGAAAAGCTCAAGAACCATTGTAAATTGCAAGAACGAGCGTAGCGAGCCTGAAAATTTTAGCACCCCACCTTGAATAGTCTCGGTTTTCTTTTACCCATCATACAAAAAGAGAGCTTACTTTGTCGAATTATGACGAAAAGCTTACACTCGTTTTACAGCAGTTTAGGTTTTCGAATGTAGCCTTACCTAAGCCTTTCAACCTTACGTACGAGCGGGGTGCCCAATATCCCGAGTTTGCTTCGCTCGCTCTTGAATCCTGGATTCTATATTTTTATAACAGGCTTTTTAAAGGAAAATATTTATTAGGCGCGTTAAAAAACCCACTGTCATTTTATGGCTTTAAGTTTTTACTTCAGTCGGCAGTCCCCATGTCTGCTGATGTTCTTAATGTTTTTGAATATGCCAATCGGGGTTTTCGTGGCTCAAGTACAGTTTTAAGTTAGTAAGGCAAGTAAATCATTCAGACTCTCGACAGCTTGAATGATTTTGGGGGGGGGTCATGACCCCCACGACCCCCCTCCCTCGGACCGCGCATGGCTCCAGAGAGAGGAACCTCCTAACAATGTGGGCCGTGTCGAAAAGTACCGCTTTCTCAATCAAACCCTTGATCCAGCAGACTAAGGAGAGCCTCCTCAGGTGTTGGTCGAAGGTCTTGGCTATTAACCCAGTGGCTGTCACGACTATTAGCACAATGATCGCTGAGTTTACATCCCACATGTCGACAACCTCGCGAGCCAAGTCAAGATACTTGATTTGTTTATCTTTTTCGGTTTTCACGAGGTTCTCATCATGCGGGACGGTTATGTCAACAATCATTCCGTGCCGCTCTGATCGATCCACCACCAACTGGGGGATTATCATTATCGTCTGACGGGTACAGTAAAGTAAGAGAAAGAAAGATAGATCGCACAAGACGCATGTTGCGCATCTTATCTGAAGGTCTATTATAATAGACTACGTGATATCTTTGTGGAGAAATGAACTACCTAGGTCCTAGAATGACATCATATCAGATAACGCTATTATCGGATAACCAATGAATAAGTCTTAGTACATATTATTTTTATTGGAATACAATCCCCCTGTGAAGTAATAATAGCTGATACCGATAACTTGCTCAGCAACCGTGATGATAAGAAGGTTTACCTGCTTCTTATCATAAGTTTTAGTAAGGCTAGGTACTTGTTGTTTGTTGACCATACAGCCCTCTGTCTGTAATTTATATGGTGTACCTACATAATAAAGAGTATTCTATTCTATTCTATTCTGTATGGTCCTTGGACCACAAGGACCAGAGGGGCAATTCTCGTAATTTTAAGAACATTCACAGTCTGATCTCAGTCTCAATCTGTCAAAAATACCTCCAATTTCCCTACATTTTGACAACTTTTTGACATTTGTTTGTCGCTGAGATGAGACTGCTACTAGATTTTGAACGTTTTAAATTACGAGAATTGGCCTTAAGTTATGCTACCTATCTTTGCAGTACCTAGTATAGTATAGTCAAACATTGGGTGATAATTTGACATAGACTGCAGTGCCAATTTCGTAGCAGGAAGCCTGGTTTTCGTAGTTAAAGTTGTGCTACCGACGTGGGGTCGACCATATCACCCTCTATACAGGAATGTCATTGATTTGATTCATTAGATAAATTTCAGTCATCACAGAACTCATATGTAAAACTACAGCATTTCCCACTACATCAGAAATAGACTAGCACATATTATAGTGGCAAAGACGCAACTTGTCAAATCCGAACTTTTTGAAGTGAAACTTCTTTACGCACGCTTGACTTGGGGAGTAAGCAGGCGAACGCGTGACGTAAGCGTTACGAAAAGTGTGATCGGGCGAGGCAAACGGGAGTTGAGTGGGGGATATAAGCAAGAGAAAGCAGTGTGCGCGCACATTTTCTTTCTCTCTTCCTCTTATAGCCAAATATGTTTGAAGTTTCACTTCAGTCGTGTGGTCATAAGCACACTCGGTTTTTTTATTTTATACTCGAAGTGCCACTTTACGGTCAGGTGAGGCCAGGAGGCTCTGTGATATTAGAAGAGGGAAAAAGATAAACAAATCCTCATTGACACTAAACTATACCTAAGTGGAGTGTGGTGCGATTATAACACCTAAGCATATCTAGAGCGGTTCAAAACATTTTCTTGGCAAAGATTTCAATCGTGACCTGCGCCATTGTATGATGTTCTGGATGCACACGTGTCCAAAGAATTCAATAGATAGTCGGCTATAATGTATAGAAATCGTTTGACTGTTGGTCTTAAAAACGGTATATTTCATCCAAGTAATTAAGTATAAGAAAATAATTATTTTATACGCCTTTAATAAAAGTCTTTCATTATAGGTATTGGTTTTTGTAAAATTAGATGCACTCATACTGAAATGTTTACAGGGTTCTCGATTTAACTACTTAGTACTAACGAAATACAGATATTTATTAGCTAAGTACTTGATCTATAATTTAGTAGAAACGGTTGGCGCCATAGGTAAACAATCTGAGTTTACGAAATGTTTGCGTGGAAAACGTAGATACATACCTAGTGCCTACCTACATGTAAACAAACGATAAAATTGATAAATGGCTTATAATTTTAGTATGCATTAATGAGATAAATAACGCGTTGCGATAATAATTATGCAAAAATAACGCGTTGCGATAATAATTATGCAAAAATAACGCGTTACGATAATATTTTCTTGAGATAGGGCCTGAGATTCGAAAGTACGTCCTTACGCATACCTAATACCTACATTATAAGTTTTACGAAAATTAATATAGTAATTAATGAGGGGCTAAATAATAACAGCCGCACAGGTTGATCGATCAGGTTAAGCTAGGCTTGCCGCGGTTGGTCTGTGGATGGGTGACCACCACCACACCATCTTTACATACCGAGACCCCTCCGTGCCTCGGAAAGCACGTTAATCTGTCAAGCTCCGCTAATGAGACACAATTGATTTTCTATTGTTTGGTCACCGATCGGTGTCCCGCGGTCCTTGACCGGTTAAGCGGTTGGTCCCGGCTGTCAATTCGTGGATCTTTGACAGTCGTTACGGGTAGTCAGAAGCCCGAAAGTCTGACAACAGTATTACCTAGGGGTATCGTATTTCCCAGTAACTGGGTTGTGGAGGTCAGATAGGTAGTCGTTCCATGTAAAATACTGTTACTCAGCTGCATCCGGTTAGACTAAAAGCCGACCCCAACATAGTTGGGAATATTATTTTCAGAACAACTTCTACTGACTCCTAAGACCAGGTTATTCAAACATCGTATGATTTAGTTTAAAGTATTTTATTTGTATTTTACGATTGTAGTAAAAGTAAATTGAGGAAAATTTACTTTTGCAACTCTGCTCGCAGTTTGCTCTTACTCCTACGGTACAAACTGACAAAGTTAATATTATGGATGTAAATTAAACCATGTTTTTTACAACGGTCATAATGGTAAAGTCCCGTACCTATTCTCGGTTGATATCTATAGTAACAATAGATAAGGACATACCGGAAACTTTCGCTACTAGTTCCGTACCCAAAGAGTGCCAACGGGACCGTTCGCCGCAGATCTGTATCCATCTGCGATGATGATGAAAAGTCTACAGACCTCTTCTTCTTTTAGAGATCTTTGTGATGACTTGATCCTAAGGCAAAACGCCACTGTCTTCTATTGGCATATTTGTTGAATACTCTTACAGCGCTAAAATCACCAACCCACTGACTAATAGAATAGAACAGAACCTGCATTCAACCTCCCAATTTTTCCCAAAATGATACCTACAGGCGAATATTCTTTGTTAAGAAGTCTTTGTCCGATACTGCACAACAAAACGCTACACGTACCTACATACTCACATCACATTTACAAACAATGCACGGGAGCAATAACACACTAGAAAGTATTTCAATCGGCATCATAGGTATTAAGGGCTGGTAATAGTTCAGCTAAAATTCAGATTTTGTCCCCACTTCCCCGCGCTATGTATCATTCTATCCCACTCGCACTGACATACTGATTCAGTTAGGGTGAACTGAACTATTGTTGGAAGGATGTCAAGAAATAAAATGATTAAACTTAACATTAATTTATTACATTCACATTTTATGTACAGTATATATAAAATTCTTTTAAATGGGCAGGTAAATAATAAGTAGGTATAACAAAACAAACATGAGACACTCATCATTCGCATAGCAAATACAGTTTACATCGAAATCCGCAATATAAGTACCTACTTCATTAGTGTTCTATGACCGACCAAAGACCATTGCTCTATCGCCATATATTTGTCACCATAAGACATCGACAGCCAAATAGAGCCGGCGCTCAGCTCACTGACAGCGTGCCACGGCAGGTTGTGCTGCGGCATCCCGCGGCGTTCCGTGGCATCCTGCTAAAAGCCCGCACAGACCGGACTGCGTCCCATTAACCGAAATGACCGCAGCACAAGTTTCAATCTTATTTCAACCAGCTTAGCAATCATAATTCCTCGACACAACGTGACCCACACGTCCCGCGGGATGCAATGGCGCGCCGCGGCATTACGTGGAATGAAACGGCATGACACGTCATGCCGCAGCATCCCTGGCGCGTTGCGTCATGCCGCAGCGTCCCGCGGCACGTCGCGTCATTTCCCGGCATCGTGGTATCGAAATAAAGTAACATGAATTCTAAACTCATTGAAATAAGATTCAAAATAACTTGATTAGTAATAAAATCCTTTGCCATGACAAAGCCTTAAAATTACTTTCTTTTTGCTGAATCTTTGGCCAAAAAATAGGCTAGTCCTCTGGTCACGTGAAGAGTCGACCAATCGCTTGGCGATTTCTCGAAAAATTAAGTAGGCACTCGGACCTTATGGCCCTAGTGTATCAGCCCCAAACGGCTGGTACATATAAGTCGGAATAAGATTAGAGTATCTATTTGCGCTGTTTGAGGTTTTCTGCACCCGCAGTAATCGCACTAGCACAGCCAACCGTAATAGGAAGATGGGGTGGCGCAAGGTAGTCGATACATGTTGCATCACACACCAAAGGCCGACCTAACTTCTAAGGCATTATGGTCAATCTGTCTGGTCTTTTCCAATCGTCGCGAGCCATTGGGTTCTAAAACAGCTGGCAACCCAGCACTGTCAAGAGCACGCAATGGTTATAACGCATAATAATACGTCATCGGAATGACTGATGTCAATTATAAAGTTTCATACATTTTGGCTTTAACGGAGGTTTGGAATAGAACGAATTTTAAAATAAGTTGTTTTTAACCCCCGACGCAAAAACGACGGGGTGTTATAAGTTTGACGTATCTGTGTGTGTGTGTGTGTGTCATGAGTCTATCAGAAATAGATTTATATCTTGAAAACCGGAATATGACCAGAACGTCATTCCTTTCCTCGTACATCAGGGAAATCATTAATATTAATAACGAGCCAGAAGCTTTAGCCGAAAACGCAGCAAGTACAAGCACCAGCAATGTAATTGACACATCATTATTGCACAAACTGTCAAGGAAACATAGTAAGAGTTCATACCAAGGCATTCAAGGTGATCCAATAGAGCAAGAATGTTGGCGTTACATTGCTGGTGCTGATCCTACAGAACCATAAAATGGTGATTTACTATCCTATTGGAATAATAAAAAAGAAGCATTTCCACCAGGAAATGCTTCTTTTTTATAGAGTAAGGCTCTAGCAAGAGCAGCAAGTCATCTTGCTGCTCTTGCTAGAGCTTTACTCTGTATACCTGCCACTAGCACTCCGAGTAAGAGGGTATTCTCGGTAGCTGGGCTAACAGTTACGGCCAAAAGATCTCGCTTGAGCTCGATTCGGGGTATTAAAATCATATTTATTCATGATAATTATAAAATATGTAAGATGTAAGATTGATTATCAATCTTACATAATTTATAATTATTATTATCTGTGTTTATATTAAAAAATTGTTTACTAGGCTATTAAAGTGTCCCTTTAGAAAACTGTTTTTTTTTTGCACCTGATGACCTGATCTGGACAAGGTATTTACTGTACTGTATAGGACTGACATTTTCCTGTCGTCCGCCTAAAACGATACGGCCGGCTTAAAGAACATAGGGAGTAGATTGCGAGTTTTAGTTGTGAGGTAGTAGAAAACTACGCCGCCGGCGCTACGCCGCCGCCGATTGAAATTGGTCAGCGCGCCACCGCCGAGAATTTTTAAGGCGGCGCCTACATCTAGTAGAAACATAACTGCTGTTAACTTCCAATTTTCATTAGCCGTCCCCCGACGTGAGGACGCTTGGATCAAAATATTTCGTGCAACTTATATTAAACTTAAAGGGCTAATATATATTATTATTTTACTTTTTAGAGGTTTTTGTTTGAGTCGGGGGTTTTTTAAATTTTTAATTTTTAATGAAAACATTTAAATTAAAAAAAAAAGAATCAAGAGGAGGAGAATGACGAAAGCAAGAACATTTATGTGAATTCCCTTAAATCCCTAATTTCCACATTCCGTGTAGGTATGTCTGGTATCACATAACTCTGGCAACATGTAGGTATGATGGATGAGTAAAAATTTGTTAATTTAGGTCTCATGAATTTTGCCCAATAATGATCGTCTTTCTGTATAATTTCAGTTTTGATATGATTTTTACATCCCGATCATACGCCAAAAATACATGTTTTTCTACCAGTTATGTGTAGTTGTCCCTGCACCTGAATGTACCAAAGATGTTTCAAATTTATGGAAAGTCCATCTTTCGTTTTCCTCCAAAACCTTATTTTTTTTAATCTATTGCATCGTCCAACGAAGTCCTGAATGCAGAAATTGGACACTTTATTTCTACTATTGTGTCTTCTCCCTGCACAACTCCGTCCGGAGTTGCACCTAGAAAAGGTAACTCTTTATCAATAAAAAGACCACAAGGCTCTATTTTTTTAATATTAAATTGTGATGCTAGTTGTTCCATGGTAGTTGTTTCACTTTCTATTCCATGTTTTATGGACGGCACATTACATACATTTTTTGGATATATAAGATTTTTAACTAAAAATAACTTTAATTTCGGAAGTCGGTGGCAAAAAAGTAATATACAAATCCAAAGACACCGACATCCGAAATTAATGTTATTTTTCACTTTGTAGTATTTTTGGGAGTCGGTATTTTTTGTCAAAAATTTTTTGAAGTGAAACTTCTTTAGGCGCGCTTGACTTGGGGAGTAAACTGGCGAACGCGTTACGGAAACGTGTGATCGGGCGAGTAGGGAAGGTACGTATTTATGCGACCGGGTTTTTACACCAGGTATTTGCTTCCAAGTACGGACACAAGTACGTAGGTACTCAAATAGTTCAACAACCGCGTTTGTTTTCGCAAATGCAATCATGCTCCTTATCAGTAAGAGCACAGAATACTTAATAGTACTACGTACAGAAAGGACACTCCCTTCCTCGACCTCATATCAGATACAGTTACCGGCACGTAAGTTGGCAAGATTTTTCGTAGTGGGGGAAGTTCGCGCATGTAAAAATGTATGAAATTGTGCATGCGCGAACTTCCCCCACTACAAAATATCTTGCCAACTTACGTGCCGGGTATTATACCGCACCTCACCCCGCACTTCGAGGTATTCGTCGCCGACTCTTTAGCAAGGGCGCTCGCGAACCGCAGCGCTGTATTGCTGATACGAACACACAATTATGCGATTTAAAAGTTTTATTTGAGTTTTAATCACGATTGTTGGATATTGTGATGCTTTTCCGAATTCGTATTTACATAAACTGTTTGTAAGATTTCGCATTTTCATTTGTTTATGTAGTAGTAATAGGTAATTATTTTGCGAGCGTTGTATGGAGTGTCCGAGGTGTGGTAAGAGTCTATGGAACAATTTCGTATGCAAGTATTTTTACTTTAATGCTTTGTAAAAGTATTTTATTTTTAATTATAATTAAAAATATACCATTAAATTTCTGATGCCAAACTGCATTCAGTGATGGATTATTTTTTATTAAATAGTTTTTGTAAATAGATAATAGCTTCATATTTGCAATAAATTACCACCGTTGTGTCATCGCGCTTCTCTTTCTTTTCCTACCGAACCTACGGTCCTGCATGCGGCAGCAGCGGGCAGCATTATATATGTTTATTTCCTTCAAAGGAACTATTTAGTCTCAGTAGTTCCTTCAGCTTTTGCAAAGGGACTACTGATCAAAAAGTTCTCAGTAGTTCCTTCAAAGGAACTGCTAAAGGAAATATCTAGTCTCAGTAGTTCCTTCAGCTTTTGCAAAGGAACTACTGATCCAAAAATTCTCAGTAGTTCCTTCAAAGGAACTACGCGAAGGAACTAGTGAGCATAAACGATATTTTTTACGAAAACAAGTTTTGATATTATAACACAACTTTAAATACCTCCAGGACCCCTGTACAGTTACATGCGGGTGCAAAATTTGCTGTTTGTGGTAGTGCGCATACAGCAAAATTTCACACCAAAAATTAAAGTCGATTTCCAGCAATTACTTTTGTCACAGATCTTTTGTGCAATGTTACTTAGTTTGATGTACGACGGCTATAAGTCTTTTTACACCCTGTATCAATAAATAGATAAAATATTTATAAAAATAGTTTTGCTGAATATATTGAAAACACCATTACACATTGCGAACTGTCTAAAATAGGTACGTTTACCTCCCTAAATTTCTGACAATGTTTTGACATTGACATGAGATTACGATTTTAAACCATTTCAAAAATTATTTTATGAATGAAAACTACAAAATTTGGAAAAAATAAAAATACGAGGCCTTATATTTTACATCTATATTTCATTTTACTTTATTACATCATTTCTTCAGAACATAAAACGTTGTCAATCGGGTCTTTTGAGCGCAAGCAAAGTGACACGGGTTCCCCGTCTGATAGCCGAAGCGGTACTGACAAATACTGAATCGGGGTCCTGTCGGGGGCCGGGCGGCAGAGCGGTTCAAGTATAAAGCTGGATATTGACGAACGCGAGCCGCTGTGTTATATAATAATTTATTATTAAAAGAATTAAGCTATTTTGTAAAATGCAACCACAAATTACTTTTCTCTACGTTATTGCCTTTTTTTAGATATGATTTTTTAGTAGTAAAACATTTATAAACTATGAGTAAAACAAGAAAAACATAAAAAAAATATCGATTAAGCCTGTTTTTCGGATTTTTTTTTGATCGAGTGAAGTTTTCGATATCGTGTTTTGAACCACAAATTGTCAAAATACATAAAGTAAACTAGAACAAGTTTTTTTTTTTCGATTTAAAAAATCACGATTTCTTTGTTTATTGTTAAATCAAAGTGATGTAAAATTGGGAATACCTGGCCTTAATTATAATCTTTACGCATTGCTTTGCCGGCTATAATTATATTATCTCTTCCATTCAACTCAATAAAGAAGATCATTTTACTAAACTGACCCGTGTAATTATGCAAATAGAAACTATCACATGATCATTATGGGCATAACGCAAGAGCACTGAGTAGATAATACAACAGAGAGAGATCAAGCTAGACTTATACTTTCTGTAATAAGTATCGGCCCAAGCACACTGCCTTTAGGTACACCGTGGTTAGAGCTGGCATTACGGCTGCAGGTCTTGTCCCCCATGCGGACCCTTTTATATGCGGTCTGTTAAGTAGGACTGAAGAGCTAAACCTCGCCTCACTCTATCTTTTTAAGTAGAATTCACCTAGACACCGTATCAAAGGCTTTTGCCAGTAAAGAAAGACCTTTAGTAACTACAAAATCAACTATGTTAGTACCTGCGTCCACCGTTGACCTGTACGAAGCTATATTGATTCTTTTATATCAGACCGTTCTTATCCAGGAAGCTGACGAGTTTATTATTCATAATCTTCACCTGAATTACTTTGGATAAGGATGTGAATAAGCGTACGCGAGTCGTCTTAGGATCTCTCCACACTTTTCGACGCGGAAAAACGCGCGCGAAATTTCATCGCACTTTTTCGTTTGGATTTGTCCCTGGTATTACGGAGTTACGGACACGTGTATGAAAGAGTTGCAAGTGAATTTAATCGCCATCAACACGCATACATACATAACTGTGCCATGTGCATCACAGCAAGATTGAAGAAGCTAAGTCTCTGTATGATTTCTAAGCATGTGCATGCAACGTGTTTTACAGTACTTATCTCATAATGCTCACATGACGCACGGTGGGTGTGTCGTCCATGCGATCTTGGCATGACATGTTACACTGATAACCTGCGCAACCTGACCCCCAACGAATTAACAACATATTGACTTGACAACAGCCAGCCTGATAGTTACTTCTTTAAGCAATACAAATATTATTTTGCGTAAGTTTAAATGTCTCTGTGCGAATTTGTGTCAGATATTTAAAAATAATCTTGCACATATTGGTGTGGAACTCATTGTTTCATCAACTCATTTAATAAAGTTAATAACAGGGAAACTTTTAGGAAATAAGGAAACTGTAAAAGAAATGTATCTGTTGCGGCCAACAAAACTTCTCATGACGCATACATAACCGAGCTAGGTCTGAGTAAAAAAACCGCAGAAAATAATATAAGTAATCATGGCACGAGCCGCTGAGGTGGTTTTGAAATTCTAATACACAGACACACAGTAGAACCAGACTATACGCAGAACTTTTCAAATGGGTACCTAATCGGAATTGAGGAAAAGATACTCTATCGCGTTTGAAAAACAGGAAAGCCTGCCTGAATGCGTCACATAGATCTCCGTTTTTAGTCACACTCATCATTGATCACATTTTCTTATGAGCATCATAACGCCACATATCGCACGCGTGATGCGTAATGGATGCAAATAATAAATAGATTTACGACGTCAGAAGCTAGCCAAACAGTCTAGCGATACACCAATCCAGACTTTATTGCTGAACAGGACAGCGCTCGTTTTAGCTTCACGACACTTTTGTTATGCTCAGCCGATTCCGATTTATCGATAAAAACATTATCTGATGCAACTTTTGACTCTAAAACTAAATCGAATAATATTTTCATTTGTGGGCGTAGATGTGACGTACGGAATAATTATGTTCTTGTTTTCTGCCTTTTCGAAAGTGACGGAGGTCGGAAAATTAACAAAGAAATAATTAATTACTTATCATTCGCTTTGGTTCGTAATTATTCGTAAGCGCATTCGACATTAACATGAATATTTTTGGGTAACAATAAAGTGATAATGACCTCGTAAGTAAATATCGATCCGGATTGATTACAAAGAAGAATTAACTAATACTAATAAAATGAAGTCGGTTATTAAAACTGATAAGTTTGTTTATTTGAACGCGTTAATCTCTGGAAGTACCGGTCGGATTTGAGTAGGTATTCTTTTTGCATTTGATAGCCCAATTTTTGAGGAAGGCTACTTAATATCGCGCTAAGACATAAAGGAGCCGAGCAAAATAAAAAAAAATCAGAAAGAACTAATAGCGCGGGCAGGCGATGCGATGCGACCGGCCCACCCCGGCAGAACAAGAAAATTTTCGCGGGCTATTATGTGTTTTGTTAGCTCAACTTGTGGCTAATGAGACACAATATAAATCAAATTTTGATTTTTCAACAGTTGAGACTTGAGTGGTTGAGTGCAAACAAATTTTAACAGTTTTTGGACAACAACACTGCAAAAAAAACTTGTTATTAAGTAGTCATTTTTCCACATACACCTACTTAGTTCTGTTAAACTTGATCTGGGCAACGAACGCCAAAAATTATATTAGGTATGGCCTTATCGCATCGTTCGACGTTCAAATGTTTTCAAGTGACCAATCACAGAAATATGCGTGGATTTGACGTGACTGTTATTTTTAACAGGAAATTAAAACTGTTTATTGGGCCTGCTGGCTCTAATACTAGCATAACATAACGTCACGCCTGTAAATCTCCGAAAGGTTAGGCCGAGGCGTAGTAGGTACTATAATTATGTATTCTTCTGTGGCCTAGGTGAATCTATAGTAACACGGTAGGTAACACCAACATTTCGCCAGTTATGTTTAAGTCTTGCGTAATAGGGGTGAGCTTATTGTTGCCATCAACCAGCCACGAACTCCAGACTCCGGGCTGCTACTCAGAAATTCCTGATGGAAAAACTCAACACTTTGCGAAACTTGGAATCGAACCCAGGACTTCATGCTCAGCACGCGCATGCGCGCTTGCTGCTATTACTAAATCTACTAGATAATAATAAGTATTAAGTACATAAAAGTAGTACTATTAAGTATTCTGTGATAAAAGTTAAAACTTTGAAAGCCCAAGCACATTATTCGTTTTACAATTTTCAAATGATTCGATTTCTCGTAAACGACCATAGATACAGAAAAGAAAGAAGTTCTACGTAGACGACTCATTGTATTTTTGAATTACCTACCTACATATACATATGAGTGTTTTAATAACGGACGACTAATTCTACGAAGTCGATTATGAAATAATACATAGGTATTAAAGTACTTACCTTACCGTACGTTAGTAGCTACCAGGAAATAAGAAGGTATCTACCCATTTAACTCTTAATAAGTTTGTAGGTGTTTCAGAGTGTGATTAAAAGTTTTAAAGACTATTTCATTTAGCACTGTTTATTATATAAATTACTACAGAGTTTGCTGTAAGTAGGTAATTTGTTTCTTTTTACCGACTTCACAAAAAGGAGGAGGTACTATGTTCGGCTGTTTGTATGTTTTTTTTTTTTGTTTTGAATGTATCTGCACATACTCACATGAGTATCAAAACACAATGTCTCATCTACTGTCATCCTTACTGAGAAATTCTCTAGGATTTTCCTGACCGCAAGAAAGGCAAATTTAAAAAAATACCCAATCGACAAAGCGATACCTTAATCCGCAAACCAGCCAACTCCATTTTTGTCAAAATAGTAGATTGTACAACTAAGGCATAAAAGAAGCTATTTTACCCCGAGACGTTTATATCCACGCGAGCCGCAGGCGAGGGTGGATAGTTAAGTCGAGGGGTTAAATGGCTCGTTTATGCCTGAGTTATACACTCTGCTTTTCACTTCGATTGCGAGAAAATTAAACAGGCATAAAGTATACAGTACATAATTAATCAAAAATGTTGCAAAGCATAGCTAATTCCCGCCACCACAGATAATACCGCCACGAAACTTTTTAAAAGTTTTTTTTTTTAATTTCAACATTTGTTATTCGACTTGGGTACTTCATACTGCCAAGTCATAAAAACGTTTCTTTGCGTTTTTAAATAATAAATGACAACTATTTTATTAATTTAACGATAGAAAACAAGGTAGTGGTATAAATGAAAGAAAATGAAATAAATTACGACTTTAATCTGCGAAGTTTTATTGTGCGTGTGGCTGTTGGGCCTGATTATCTTAGTCTCAGAAAAAAAAATTACTTTATGCACTAGAACATAAAAAGCGATTTTATGTCGCCTAAGCACAACATAAAGACGAACTTTTAGAGCATGAGAAGTGAAAAAAATATTATGATGTCGTTTTAGTCAAAATAAAAACTAGAAAGTTTTAAGTGTCTCCTGTAAACTATAGCAAAATGGAGTTGGCTGGTTTGCGGATTATGGTATCGAAAGGTCTTCAGTATTATGCCAATGGCTGCCAGCCAGCATCATGCAACACGCCACCTGTAAAACCTATACATCACGTGACCATCAGGTTTAACTAGCCATTGAACTTTAGAGGCGCGTGTCAATGATTGGCCAATTATATTATTATTAATTAATTTATAATCGGGCGTGTACACAATGGCCAAACATTCTGGTGAACTTTGACGTTCATAGAACGGACAGCTCTAACTGTCATAGGTAGTACGTGAACGTGACCCCCAAGGATCGAACTTAGTACCTACATACTAATTCCATGGTATAAAAACGAATGCAATGGAAGCTTAAAAATCGCCTCTCTCTAGTGTTGCGCGCCTAAATTGATAACAAACGAAGTTCCTAACCCTAATTTATAAAGAAACCATCTGGCGCTTATTTCGTCGTAAAAGTACCTACGTCATATGAATTGCTGCATACCCAGCGTTAATGTCTTTATCTACTAGGTATCTACGTATGCGCCAGCAACACCTAACTACCTACCTACTTATGTTTGCAATGCACTTTCAAGATCTTTCGTGCGACACAAATAGATGCAGCGGGCGGTTTGACGTCTAATATTTAGTTAGGACGAGAGTTCAATTCCCGCAACAACTCTAAAAAAAACTTTTACTCTTTGAATAATGATCGTACAAAAGAGGCAGGGGCTATCTGCATGAATGAACTAAAAAATATAATCAGTAGAATTTTACAATATTAGTCAAGGTTTGTAGTATCTTAGGACCAAAATATACAAGACAAGTATATTGACGGTCAGGAATTCGTTGCTCCCAGTTTATCATCAAACTAACTCAATGTTAGTTAATTTTTGTTTTAGTCTTCCATAACTAACGCGGAATCAATGGGTAGGCAGATAGGCGCTTATATTTATCATGAATATTCCAACGATTCAAATACCTTTATGTACGTAAGTAAATAAGGACAATCAATTCAACACTTTGCATACAATAAGTAAAGTATATTCTACAGACCTTTCACCTTATTTACTGAAAGAAAGTAGGTACCCATGTATATTCAGTGGTTTGTAACCATGTTGTAATTAAAATAATTAAGGCACATTCCATTTCAAGAGTGAATACTTTATTAGAAACTAAATAATAATAAAACCAATAACAGAAAGTATGAAAGAAAAATAATCATTATGTCGTTGTAGAATGAAGAAGCATTATTTTATGAATGAGCATCTCTCGGTCCAAATTTTAAAATACCCGCGCAAAGCACCAAACTATCAAACCAATGAAAAAAAGACTGGGGTTCAGACCAACCAATCACCGGCTCTGTATGTGGTGTGACTTCTGTGGGACGCGCCCGGCCGATCTGAGTATACTCAAGCAGATACTGTTTTCATGACAGAAACATGGTCTCAACTGTGTGCCAAAACAACAGAACTACTTATTTCATTAGTATTGTTTAATAACATCGATTAAATTCATATCATTAGTTAGTTATTCTGTAATACCTACACTGATAAAATTCAAAGTTCGCTTCCCCCGCATCGTACGATCGTGTCATATAAATACGAGCGCGCTCCCCACCTCTAGCAAAACGTCAAACCTCTCCGTAGCGTGCGGGTGCTTGTTGGAGACCGTCAGTTTAATTCAGTAATCAGTTCGCGTTGTTTCGCAAGCCGCGTAAACGTCAATTTTATAGTGACATCACAAAAAATTGGGGCGTGTGTGTTCAGTGATATTTAAATATTGTTAAATAACACGAGAAAATGTCTTTCAACACCGATATATCGAGCAAATTGGAGAATAGCAGGTACGGCATAGTGTTAATTTACAATTTAACCGCGACCGATGGGCACGGCTTGGATACTGCATGCCCCTTGCGTGTATGGCCCTGTGCCCTTTCTTCTATACGTCCGTAATGCATTCTGGAATTTGGGTGACGCTAACGTTTCAAATTGGTGCGTGGCAGTATAAAATATCGTACGGAAAGGATTTTTTGATATGGTTGCGCTCTTGGCCACCTTTCACATTGCTGACGAGTCATTTCTCAACAAATTCCAGAATTCACCACTGTGCGGATGACCGGTGGTGTTGTATGGCATTTCCGAGAGCATTTAGACGCTAATAGTTTCATCGATGAGGTTATCCTGTGTTCTGGGCGTGCGCGGTGCCAGAGTGTGACTCAGAAAATATTGAAGTGACTTCATTGAAATTGTCAATTGATAAGTATCCGTTGCCATCAAGGCTCTGTCACAAGTAGTCGAGTACATCTGATGAATACATTAGCATCGAACTTGTAACCACATTGTATCAATCAAGGTTCAGGCCATGCCAAATTCTTGAGCTTCATGTCTTGTTCAGCATTTAAGTACCTGTTATGTCACCATAGTTAATGGTATGTTAGTAACATATTACCATGAAGCCACACTGCTTTGATTTCAAATAAAATGGCAAAGGCTGGAAGCCATTGAGCTTGGCTGTGATTTGCATAGGTTTTAACATTTATGTTTTAAAATAAATGGTCTTGAATACTTATTATACTATTAACCTTGTATTTACAGATTAATTCTCATTTTATTTTATATATAAATAAACATTAAACTATTTGAAAGGCCCAGCATGGCAGAATTATCACACAGTATAGCCTCCATTTTGGAAATACCCTGTCAGCACTCCAAGCATGTTGTTTCCTCTTTTGAATTTAAACAGTAAATTATTATACAAGGAATTTCATCACACACTTAATGGAATTTAGAACCAAATTTAATTTATTTAAAATGATCAAGTATGCTAAACTGGGTATAATAATACCTTTAAATATCTGTGTCTACTACCAGTTTAGAGTGAGTGACCAGCTTTCTGAATGTTGATAAAATGTGAATCATGTACAAGTGAATGCTGGTGATGTAATATGTAAACAGTTGTTATTAACTTGTGTACTATAGTGCCATTGATAGTAGATAATTGAAAGAAGCCATGTGGTGATTCTCCTGAAGCGCTGTTAAATAATTGTCTGTTGAATGTCTTCTCCCTCCTCCCGCAGTCCCGCTTCATAACTTTTATTGTTGTCTGTTACTTTCACCAAATAACATTTTATAATGGTTCATTTGAACTGAAATAGCCAAATTGATACAACAGGAAGTCAGTTTTTATCTTATTGGAAACGGTTCAACTGGTTGTTTCCAAATCATCGAAAAACATTTAAAATGACTTATGGGTAGTGAACAAATTCAAGTCATTCACCTTACATGATATTATTACTTTAAAACTCATCATATTCTGCTATTGGTTTAACCCGCAACCGCAATAAAAAAAACCATTTTCTATTCAACATTAGTTATTTATATAGACTTAGACACACATGAATAGGACAATCATAGTACCTATAATCAGTCATGATCTCATTGGGGTCTCATTAAAATAGTGTTGAATAAGGTCATGATCGGCTACACAAATAGATGCTTCCCATTTTAGGCAATTTTTATAACCCAATTTAAGATATATTTAAGATCATATTGATGGTTTTGAGTAAAGTACTATGTTTGTCACAACAGAGCAGTGAGAAGAGCCATGGCAATACTTAGCTTTTCCAATAATAATAATAACTGCCTATTATTTTCCCACTGCGGGGCAAAGGCCTCTTTTACCTTTTCCAATACTAGTTATAATTAAAATAAGTTGTGGTCATGATGAATTTGTTGCTAATGTAATCTTTGCCATTGTTACAGGAACACCCTGCGCAAAATTGCCCGCCACGACGACACTGAGTTCTCAAAGCAGAGCATACTGAATGACATGGAGAAGTTCGTCAAAATGGTGAACGTCATGGACGAGACGGTGCTCGTGCCCAGCCGGCTGATGAACTTGCCACAGGAGGGTGACGATGACCCGTTCAACATGTTCGCCATGCTGAACGATTTGAAGACTGAGCTGCTCTGGTCAAGTGGGGACACAGAGGAGCATGTGGAGCGGGGCAGGCGGGTGTCGGACCTCAGTGACACGGAGAGTGATGCGTCGAGTGCGGCGGGAGACTCTGGTATCGAAGGGGAGGACGAGCGGGAGTCAGCCGCACGGGCAGCGGCCGCGTGTCGGCGGCACCTCCGCGGCCTGCGCCGCTCCCTCCGCTCGCTGACGGCTGCCGCGGCGCACCTCACGAGATCCTACCAAGAAGAAGTCGGCGCACCGGTTTAG
Organism: Amphipoea oculea; assembly: GCA_945859645.1. Lineage (NCBI taxonomy): Eukaryota > Metazoa > Arthropoda > Insecta > Lepidoptera > Noctuidae > Amphipoea > Amphipoea oculea. Next base: position 18,580,180 of record OX243862.1, read on the forward strand.
GGCACATACTACATAATATTCCTGTGATTGATTGAAGCCTGTCCTGCACGTGCTGTACATATAGAGTAAGCGGGCCGAACTGTACATATAGGTTATTGGGCTCGGCGTGTAAGGGATTCTCAGTAAGTTAAAGGTTATTTAATAAATTAAATTTTTAATTATTTCTTAGTTTCTTTTTCATGCAACCTTTGAATTGCCTCACATGATGAACAATAGACACAATCACGCACACACACACTCATACAGACCGAACCGGCTAGTTAAATTAGAAGCACATAGAATATTAATAGATTTCTCATCGGTTTCGTAGCTACCTAACAGGTGTGAAAACAAATATTAAGTAGGTAATTCATATTTATAACTTAAAGTTAAAACTAGTTAAGTACCATTGGTATTTTGTTGACGCCTTATTCTGGTTAGGTATAACAATTTCAACGGTATTAAACTATTATCTGCTCGAGGTCATGCAAGGTCGTCTTTAACTGTCCAGACACTAAAATAACCAAAAGAAAAGTCTTATTGAAAAGGCCATCATTGTGGAGAGAGCTCGTTTGACTTCAATAATCTCCATTCTAAAAATGTTGAACCTGGGCATTATCGATAACAATTTAACAACTCGTAAAACCTGGGTTCACCATAAAATATCCATAATATCGTGTAGACTTAGTTACGATATTCAGCAATGCCGCCGGCTCGTAAATATTTGCGTGTACAAAACTATCGCATAACTTTTAGGGCAAATGCGCCCTTGAACTGAATAAAATGGCTTGTTCTGCTAGAAATCGATTTCGAGTTGGCTCTATTCGTCTGCAGTGTCTCGACTTAGCACGGAACGAGACTAAGCCGTGGGATCAACCCACATTCTGTCTCGACAACTACATAACTATGTAATATTCATGAATGAGGACATAATCTACCGACATTCTTTGTTTGTTAAGCTGTTATAGAGATTTATAACATTCTAATGTGGAACTACGACATGGTGATAATATAAAGAGACAATGATACAGAGTCATCACAATTTTTATTGTCGATAGCAATCTGAAACTCAGACGGATAGTAATAGCCTCTTAAATTGATCTACCCTTGAATCCATGTCTGCGTTTGTTGGCCATTTGGCATGGTCATCACGTAAATACGTTCCAATTAGAAGTCTGCAAAAAAATGCCTCGATTTCTTTTAAATGCTTCCAGCCAGGATATTACAAATTGTTCGGAGCATTCGAACGGTTAAAGTCTATGCTATCCGTCCGCTATTACAACCAATTTTACCTACTGACATGGAACCACAAATAAATCCTAGAAAAGATAATTCAGAAATGAAACGCGGGCTCCGCGAACCCTCCTAAAGCGATCAATACAGAATTTCCACCCCAAGTCTGAATAGGGGAGAGAATGTACAAGACTCGTGTCCTGAATATTATAACGATACACCACAGAAAGTGTTACAAAATTTTCAACAACGGCAGTTATCTCTGTCAGATAAAACGACTGATAAGAAGTCTGTGTATCGTGCTCAATCGTATCTCGTCACACATTTCGCATCAATTATGAAGGTGAAGCAACCTAATTGACTGACACAATATTACCAGACAACGAGGATTTGGAACGAAAACATTCCAATGTAAATACAAAGAAGTGGAAATGACTGTAAATGATTTAAGAAGACGAAAATAGATTACCTACTAAACTTCGTCTTACACAGAAACATTTCATGAAATCCCTGGAATAATATGTGACGCAATGTCTGACAAAGAAATCTAGCGGAAGCCAAAATATTTGGGATAGAATATCATGTTCTCATCTAGATACAATGAGGACTGGTTGACACACCATAGGTACCATGCAAAAACATTTAGAAATATACATAATTATGAGACACTAGCTGCGCCCCGCGGTTTTACCCGCGTTAATGTCGATCCCGTGGGAATATCGGGAGAAAAAGTAGCCTATTTATGTTAAAACAGGGTGTCAGCTACCTCCATACAAAATTTTATCAAAATTGGTCCAGCCGTTTGAGCGTGAAGAAGTAACACACACAAACGTTCGCCTTTATAATATTATTGTGATTCTAATGCCAAAACAATTAGAAATATACATATGAGACATTTTGCTCTACACGGCTTGTCTATTTCTCATTTCTAAGTCCCATAAGGTTTTGGGTTCCAATAAAATTCAGGTAGAGATCCCGTCCGCTGTGATGCTCGCAAGGTCAATATGAATAAAAAATTGGGTGGTAACATTCATCCTTATTTCCTAGGAAAGAATCAAAAACACACTATTAATATTATAAAGGCTAAAGTTTGTGAGTGTTTTTATATTTGTTACTTCTTCACGCACAAACAGCTGAACGGATTTGGATGAAATTTGGCATACATGTAGCTTATAACCAGGATTAACACATAGGATACATTTTATCCCGCTATTCCCACGGGGTCGACACTTATGCAGGTGAAACCGCGGGGCGCTCTAGTCACGCTAAACACATTATCACACTAATATTATAAATGCGAAAGTTTGTGAGTGTGTTTGTTACTTCTTCACGCACAAACGACTGAACGGATTTGGATGAAATTTGGCACACAGATAGTTTATAACCAGGATTAACACAAGGGATATTTTATATCCCGATATTCCCACGGGATCGACACTTATGTGGGTGAAACCGCGGGGCGCAGTTAGTTCTCCATACTCTCTAATTAGTTTGTAATAATTTAAGTAAGGGAAAAGAAGGAGAAGAATATCATGATGCAAGGCTCAAAATAATAAAAAAAAGTACTAAAACGATATTAAAAATGACAAAGCGATTTAAAAACTTGCCACAATGGTCGTTGGTATGAACTGTAAAGAAAGGTCAAAGTCCCAGTGTTTTGTTTGGGCTCGCCATGTTGACACAGCAATGATGCAAACTCGCTGATGTAAACTTCATTCGGCTGCCTTCCTTCTGCAGTATTGACATTACGTCAAACAGGGCAAAGAGAATGTAAACAAACTAGCGTTTCTTGGATTCGAGCCGGTTCATACACTTACCTACTTACTAGGTACATATTATTAAAAATATTTGTAGTGGGTAATAGCAAGCTACCTATTGCCGGCGACTTCGTCTGCGTGTATTTTGTATTTCATAATTTTTTAATACAAAAATCAGGATAAATAGCTTATGGTACAACGTCCAAACCTTGGACCACTTTTTAATTTGAAAAATCGGTTGTTTTTACTTGCGTAATTACTAGTAGGTATTGACCGATAACTGGAATGTGTGGTGTAAACTGTAAATATAAGTTGGTTATCTATAAATTTAAAAAAAAAACCAGTTCCATACATATATTTTGATCGCATAGGGCACTTTTCTATGAAACCGCTGTTTTTTTTGATAACCGACGAAAAATTTCTACGCTAGGGAGTCTAGACTCTAGAATCATTTGTGCTGAATCCATGGTTACAGTTGGGGCGTCAATGTCCCTGCCACCTGTATAGTATGGAGGTGTGATATGGATATTATCAAATAACAACTTCTACATATTATATTATATTATTATAAGTACGCAATTTCAACCGCTAGAGTGCTACCTACTGCAACTCCGACCAAACGATGCATAACGAATCTAGTATAGTCATAGAAATGATCTTGACGCAGAACGTCACTTCGCAAAATGTCATCGTGAAAAATTTGGTCACTTTCGCATAATGTTTTCATGTATCTATGAGTGTAGTAGTAGTAGGCTCTTGGCCTTGTAGTACAGATTGAAATGATTATGACCAGCTGTTAGCTAATTTCATCGAATTTACATTTCGATGTGTCGGTATTTAAGTATTTCAATTTATTTAGCAAACACTGCCGAACTGGCACATTGCAGTGGGTCTACCACCACTCAAACTTTATTTGTGATCTAAGCAAGCAGTTAGTAGGTAGGTTGTTTGGAATTTCTGCAATTTGCATACAATTGAATGGGCAATAAATTGTCTCCTTGTTACATAAATTGAATGGGTCGAAAGTAAACTTTTTTTTTTTCACGATTTAGGGCTGATTTTTCAATAAGTAGTCAGATTACTTTTATCTGAGGAATAAATATTGCGGGTGTCAACCCGCACAGTCTATACACAAACTGTCAAGTTTATGTATAGAAAATATGTCAAACTGTCAAAATATGTCATAATTATTATACAGATAGGTATACATAAGTTATCTGTATATTGAGTTGGGGAGTTTGTTCCGCCACTTCTTCTCCCCAGCGAAAGCACTAGGGAGTGGTGAAGGGCGGACGTTTTGGGTACTGTCTTTTGTAATTTTGACGTTCGTAAATTGCTGATTCTCAGCCTTGAATAAATGACTTTTGATTTTTGATTGGAAAATCAGCCCTTAGTGCACTAAAGTTTATTTTTATTCGAGACCGACCGCTTTGAAACTCCGAAGGTTAGGCAGAAACCTGTAAGCATCGTCTGTGCAGTCACACGTCAAAACTTTACATAATTTAATTGTCAACCTGCAAATGCCCGCGTAATATAATTTGGTGCGATCCTGGTAACTTTTTTTAAGGGTAACTTAATTCCTTTTTAGATGAAATTTAAAATTACTGTCGTATTTAAACAGTTATTGTTATGTTTGTTAAAAATGAAATAGGTAGGTACCTACATAATGTAAAATAAATATTGCACGGAAATTGTTAAGGTAAACCGTAGTTTATCGGTCAATGCCGAATTAATTGAAACGTTTGACGTAAACCATACTTTCCTACTTACGAAAACATAGTAATCTGTAGAAGTAGATATGTTACGGCTAATAGCCGAAGTGCGGCTACACCTAGTTTTAGCAACTAGGTGCATCCTACATAAAACTATGTGTAGCCGCACTTCAGCCGGCTAAAACTAGGTGTAGCCGCACTTCGGCTATTAATCGTGACAGATATACATTCATACTGGTAGTATATCAAAACAAAGATGGTGTGATTTGTCACAGGTAACCATTCTGAATGCCACGAGTTAGAAGGACGTTTCGTTAAAATCGGCTATTCTTTATTCTGTTGCTGTATGTTTATGAAATAGGCAGGGCGCCTGACGGGCTACAATGTCAAGAGTACGAGGAAAACATTGGGTAACCAGACCAATGCTAAATATTAAACACAATCAAATTGTTAGGAAATAAGCTACTAATATAAGTAAGGTGTAGAAATGAACGAATAGTGAGCTAGTCTAATAGTTGAGCGAGTCTACAAAATTTACAGCAATTTGCGATTCAAGCCTGCAAAGTTTCCGTATGTCGGCCTTCGTCGGCTGAGGTTTACGCAATGCAGCGGTGTGCGTTGCATGCGATACGAGTCCTCGACTCCTTGTATCGACTGTCGAGCCGGTTCAAGATGGAATGTATAACACAGAGGCCTAGAGGTAAATAAATAAATAGGTTATTGAGATAAAACTACCTACTTAAACAAAACTTTGGAGTTTATAACTAAGAGTGAAAGATTCTTGCAGAAAGAAATGCAACCAGAGGGGCAATTCTCGTGATTTTAAGAACGTTCACAGTTTGATCTCAGTCTCAATTTGCCAAAAAAAAACTCGAATTTCCCTATATTTTGACAAGTTTTTGACATTTGTTTGTCGCTGAGATGAGACTGCGACCAGATTTTAAACGTTTTAAATTACGAGAATTGGCCTTCTGATCTTTCGTTTTCGGTCTCTCTCCGTCCATCGCATCCGCAGTGCATGCCATTGCCTTGGGCTCGAAAGATCTTCTTAAACTCGTTTAACCATTAGTAAAAAGTTGTACCTAAGTAGACGCAATTTATAACCAACTTGGATGTAGAACGAAACCTTGTTTCGGAATAATAAATCTCCGACTCTCGGTGCAACGAAATCAAATTAAACTACATCGTACCTACCACCTACCCACTTTATCTCATCATTAAACTGTTCTTGATAATTAACCATCGATCGTATTTATGATCGATGTAATTAACTGATAAAAATTGCTACGGTTAACAGAACAGGTAAAGTTACACGTAGTTAAGAGTACCTACGTAAGCATTGGTGATTATTGACTCGAAAATTCGCTTAATTTGTACAAATAAGGGGGTACTTAGTTGGTACTCGTACTCGAAAAATGTTTGCAGATTGGTCAAAGTCAAATAACCAGCAGACAGTTGCGACACCGGCGGCGGCGCGGCGGCGCTGCTATAAAAACGTATATTGTGTTTATTATGTAGATTAGATGTAATTTTTTCTGATAATTATGTATGTGTAGCAGGCTTCACCATCGGCATTGTGACGTAAGCTGACGTCAGGGCGTCGGGCTTCGCGAATGTTCTAGAGAGCTAAGCGACGTCAGTCGGCGGTCAGCCGGGCTTGACATGCGCAGTGGTCGTCACAAGCGGTGCGCAACTCGCGGACTCGCGGTGCGCGGCAGCCGGTCGCAAGTCGCACACACGCACCGGCCGGCTCTGGGGGGTTAGGTTAACCCGCTAACCTTTGTCACTATAAACTAGAGCAATGTACTGAGACTGTCTAGGCTCGCGTCGGTCGTAGTAATTACGGACTATGCGACGGAGCTGGGCGGACGTTTATGTGACTTTATTTCAGTGTATTTTTCACGATACTTGAAAAAGACTGGCTTGTACTGCATAGCATAAGCATAATCAGCCTATAATGTTCCCACTGCTGGGACATATTATCGGCCTCCTCTCGGTGAGAGGAAGTAGGCCGTAATCCACCACGCACCAAAGTCTTCGAATTTTTGGTTCTAGGACATGTCGGTTTCCTCACGATGTTTTCCTTCACCGTTTTGAGAGCATACCGCACCGCACCGTTTTACTGCATACGGGACTAAAAATGGGAAATCACATATGTTTTATGAGCTTCTTGTCACTACGATTTCATAGGTATTTGAGTACCTACTGTATCTATCTGGCTACAGTCTAGCCTCATGGTCGTCGGTCGTCGTCCTGTCAGCGACTTTACAATGTTCGTAGCTTCATAGTTTTGCACTTACCTAGGTACCTCGGTCTTTACACCCGCTCCTTAAGTAGTTTGTGGCTGTAAGAGGTACTTCACCGGATACCCACTGTTTATTCAACAACGTTGGTTTTGGTAACATTTTATATGAATAATTTATTTTGAAACTCTGATTTTTGTTTATTTTCCTCGTTTTGGTCAACTTCGCACTGAATAACGAAAACTCTCTTAAATTTTAGGCCTGCCTAAACATTGCGCAGTAAAAATTATGATTTTTGTATTTAGCACCCCAGAAGGCTTGTATTTAGCCATTGTGCCACAAGGGGTTCATCAAAAGAGCGTTGAGCTAGCGTGCATCTCAAACTCAAAGCATTTATTCAAATAAACCAATTACAGGCACTTTTGAATTGTCAAAGGGTCGGTCAGTCAGAAAGATGAAGCTAGTTGCCCATTCCAAAGCGTAGTACCTAGGTATCTATGGAGAAGAATGGGCAAGAAACTCCACGGACACTCTTTTAAATCATAAAAATTATTTGTTACAAAATATTGGTTAGGTACATCATTCATGTTGAAATTAAACATGTGAAAACGATGTAGAAAGACGTGCACGTTAAAAGTACGTTATAAAAAATAACAATAATTTAGAAATCAGAATAAGCCGTGGCAGCTAAGAGATGACCACTCCCTACTGACGGCAACCGATCAAAAACATGACGTATGTATGGATCAGCACCATTCAGCTCGACCATTTTGAAGGGAATTTAATGATCCAACACACCACGCCACCACCAGCGAGACATTAGAGTCGGCATGACATACTCTCAGCCGTTAGGGCACAATTCAAGTCAATGAAAGACGTACCTACCCAGTAAATGGTATAGCCTTTCTAGACTATGCATCACACTGACGACACGCAAAATCCTGCATCGCGCAAATAGAGTTTACCGCGCAACTAGGATAAAACGTGTTGTGTCTGGTAGACAACTTCAGGCAGTTGCCCACCAGATGCAAAACCGGTCTGGTTAGATCATCCTCCCTTTTCTATGGAGGATGAGTGAACATTACACCCTATTCCTCAAACCTCTATATCTAATATAACTGTCAACGAATGAGAATTGTGATTTGAACACATTAACCATTGATTTTTTATATATCAATAACATTAACGGACAATTTAATTTGTTCCCTGACTTTACCTAGACAGGTTAGGTAATGTAGTTGCAATTGCAGCACTCAAGAGAGATGAAAAGCGGTATCTGGATACAACACATCATGTCTGAATAATCGTAAATTAAATTTTATTAGCAAACCAGCTTAGTTACAGTTCTTGTCGCACTTGTTATGTTACCACTTGGTTATTTTCCTAGCGCTAAGTATCATACAAGATTATTATCTTCAAGCACTAGACACTTAAAACAGGTTGCAGTAACATGAACTACCTACTTGTTAGGTTATTGAAACAGAAATACTTAGAGTGACATCTTATTGCTAAAGAGACGGTTATTCAGTTTTTTGACCGTGTAAAACCGGATAAAAAGTAGGGACCTATTCTACCTACTCCTGTAGCCACTCAAGTTCTTCTCGTGGATGCATTTCATGTCGATCAGTTAATTTTTTTTAAGTGAGCCTACACTGTACCATTGCTGAGAAAATGTCCCCTCTAAATAATTCCAGGCATCCTTTCCTAGAACCACCTTGGTCCAACCCTTGCGGTACGCGTCTAGGTGTCGCTACATCTTTCGGGGCCGGTTTCGACACCGTCCATCCTCAGGCATCCACCGTGTGGACACAAGCCCAGCGGTCACTGTGTATGCAGCTGACGTGACCCGCCCAATCCCTATTCAGCTTGGCAACCTTTGGAGTTCATAACCCAGCAAAATACTTCTGTGGAATGGAATCAGCAATGATATTACTAAGAAAGAAGTGAATTCAGAGACGACAGCTAATGGTGAGTGAGATATCACACTAATATTATAAAGGCGAAAGTTTGTGAGTATGTGTTTATATGTTTGTTACTTCTTCACGCTCAAACGGCTGGACGAATTTTGATAAAATTTTGTAAGGAGGTAGCTGACACTCTGGATTAACATATAGGCTACTTTATATCCCGATATTCCCACGGGATCGACATTTACGCAGGTGAAACCGCGGGGCGCTGCTAGTAATAAATAAAAGACTGGAATATCTATCGTCTGAACTCCAGTACACCACACTTGGCAGACGCAGTGGTGATTGCTGATTCTATCTCATTACCAGCACGACTTTTTCTGCCGCACATCATGTTTGTTTGGAAGAAAAAGACGTGCTGCACCGATCCCAAATAAATTGTGATACCTAAGGCCTGGAGGATGATGAGATGGAATCAACAATCCTCAATGCTTCTTGTGATGAATTTGTGTTTTTGACAATATCCCAGCCTTTTAACAATAGAAGGCTAGGAAGGATCACTACACAGTAATCTAGCAGGAGGAAATGACGTATATAGGCATTTTACCTCAACAGAGAATGTTTTTAAAAATAAAACAAAAGAAGTAAGTACTTTACAAATCATTACTTTAATTGGTTGCCATAATTAAAGCATTGTGCATTAAAACACTGCAATAAATTACTTCCTACTTACTGCCTATCTACGTAAATTCATGCTGAAATTCTAATTATATCTTGCTACTGATAATTTTGTTTATTATCCACGTGTTTTCGCTTAAAATAGATAAAAATTGCGTCATTAGGTATTTTTAGCGCTCATTAAGCACGTTATCAGCAAACGAATATCTGCAGATATCAAGATAGTTTTAATTAGCAATTTCACGCTATACATAATTTCCAGTTTTAGGTGACCTCGTATTGTATAGGCTTTTCATACACTGAGAAGTCGGCGTATACTGGAAATGTATACCTAGCTTGATATGTCCTCGTGCGTACCTATAATCTACCTAAAATTAGGAATTCACATAAAAAAATCTCAAACTTCGTATTAGGATTTACAGAAGTATTTATATCGTCATGATATCATTTCTATATTGCGAATATATATCTATATTAAGTTTATCCTCATCAAGTCAAATCACTTTAGAAATTATGTAGCCAATTAGGTATGAATGTCCAAGTTGCTCCCACAAAAAACCCATGGTGTTCTTTTCTCCTTGTAGTTAGATTTCATTACACGAAGTTCAAAACAACACATCTACAGACTTAAAAGTAGTTAAAGCTAAATGCATAGAAATCTAAATAAAACCCTTCTGCGAGACCACCCGCGTGCAGCTTAGTGTGCATAGACACGAGCGACATGCGTCGACGACATAGGCCACTGCAGCCGTCGAGGCGTGTCGGCGACAGCCATCGACAACATGCCGCTCGTGTTTTTGAGCACGGTACCTACTCAAATACACGAACGACAAGTGACGGTAGCCGACGACGCGACGCGAAGACGGCTGTACGCGTGTCGCCCGTGTGTAGGTATGAGCACTTAGCTAGATCTCGGATAACCAGGTGCTCAACTTCCTTACTGCAATAACAGTACCGTATAAAACGAGAAGTAGTCGAAGCAGGTAAATCTGCATTTGCTTATGTATCGGCTTATAATGCATTATTTGACCAAGTCTAGCTCGAACGTCTAGAATTTCGGTCTAGCACTCGCGATTAAGTATTTGTTTTCCAAAAATAAATCTTAACTTAACCGAGTAACCTACATTTTAGGATAAACTTCAGAGGGGCAATTCTCGTAATTTTAAGAACGTTCACAGTTTGATCTGTCTCTATCTGTCAAAAATACCTCTGATTTACATTTTGACAAGGTTTTGACATTTGTTTGTCGCCGATATGAGAATGCGACTAGATTTTGAACGTTTTAAATTACGAGAATTGGCCTTCTGATGTCATTTGTACAAAAATGTCGTTGATGACACTGTTTAATTGCGTTCGGTTTCTTAGAGCAGGCTGCCACAGTGCGTCCGCTATTTACCGGCGAATGAAGACACTGAAACGTTATTTATGAAAAAGTTGGTGTGTTTTTTCCAGAGAACGTTTTTTGACACCGTAAAGGCAAACCCACTGCCATCATTTTTCACCGACTTTAAAAAAGAAGGAGGTTCTCAATTTGACTGTATGTTTTTTTTTCTTCGTATGTTTGTTACGCGATATCTCCGGCAATAATTGTAAATCGATTTCAAAAATTATTTTTTTATGGATAGAGTGAAAAATAACTTCAATTTCGGAAGTGGGTGTCGCTGGGTTCGCATTTTCTTTGTTTGCCACCGAGTTCCGAAATTAAAGTTATTTTTCACTTTGTAGTGTCTTTTTTGGAAGTCGGTTGTTTTTTTTTTTTTTTTTAAAAGTTTTTATGACAGCCGTCACTGCGGCCGCTATGTAGAGGCCACCGATTTTCTATGAAACCGTAACTTTAGTCCCTTCGTAAATTATGAAACGGTCTCGATCTCGACAAGCATTATTATACACATTATTATAATTTTAAGGCTATTTAGGGTCAGTACACATTGATCGACGGCCTTTCGCACTTTGCCGATTGAAAAGGAGCACACTACGCCGGAGCGCGTTCGTCGCGTCGATGCAAAAGGATGTGTATGACGATCCATAATTTGCTCTTTTTTGTATGGACAAACCGTCGAACGCCGTCGTTCAATGTGTCCTGACCATAGAAATCTTTCATATATCTATGGTCCTGACCCTTACTGATATTAGAATAAATCAAATAAAAACTTCAACTAAGCAAGCAGCTGGGGATATAAATATTCCTACCTACTTACCTACTTATTTGAATGCGCGTTTTCTTTGTTTGACGATGAAGTTAATTAAATTCAGGTTTTAGTTGTTTAGAACCAGTTTCCTCATTGGTTTAATATGAAAAACATCATCTGCCTAATGACTTTCATCTCGCGAAAAGTAAACAACGTCAACCATGCGTAAATGAATTAAGTAGTAGATACACAGTTCGCATTTAATGGGTTGAATGTCAAAGAGAGGTGTATGGATAGATAAATCTATAGCCGGCTGTACACATGGGGCCAAGGTGTTGGGCCAACGTGTAGAGAGCTACCTGGCGGTATGTTGGCTTAATTGGTCTTGTTGGCGCCAACATTGGCAGGCCATCCGAATAGTGTCGGTTTTTTGTGCACACATCAAAGGATCTTGGCGCGCTCCGCAAACAGCGTTCACACGTTGGTGTCTTGTTCAGTTCGTTGTTACTCGTCAGCGGAGACAGTATCGTTGCGCGTGAGTGAAATTTACGTTCCCATGTTCCGATAGCAAAATTATTATCACCCTGTATATCAATAATACCTAATAACACATTTACCTCGTTCTATTCCGATGAATAGTCACCATCCACCACCTTCTTTTGCGCCATTTCTTTTTAGTCACTCTACTTTGGTGCACATGTACGTAATAATTAAACGCACTGTATAAATAAATAGCCGCGGCTGCAAGAACTTCTACGTCCATCTTTGAAGCGCCAATGCAGAATGATCAGTAAGCCAATGTGTGAACAGCAATCTTGGTTATCCATCATTTTTGCCCAACACGTTGGCCCAACACCTTGGCCCCATGTGTACAGCCGGCTTGTGACGAATTCGCGGGCAACAGCTACATTAAAATAAAAGTAGGTAACATATTTTGTCTCATTCAATAGAGACATGTTCTTGCATCAGTTAGTGGACTGCCGAGTCAAAGGAGATTGTACAATAAATGATAAACATAACATAAATGATTTAGCAAATCATGATGCAAATATTTTCAAGATGTTATAACCAGTTAGGTTATGACTTCACATTAGGTATAACCGCTTCAAGTTGTTAACTTGATCCTGCGTAAACTTGATTTCTTTAAGGTCTTTATCAGACGATAAACTAGATACACGACCATAGACGGATACCGGTAATTAGAAAAACGGTCACTGGCCATAAAATGAGAATCTCATGTACTAGGGGTCGAGCCTGTTGCCAACAACCAGGCACAAATCCAGACTCTGGGATGCTACTGAGAAATTCTAGATAGAAAAACCCAATAACACTTTGTCCGACTAGGGAATCGAACCCAAGACTTTATGCTCGGCAGTAGCGCTTGCGACCACTAAAACAAAACGAGAATAATTCTATTATTACAGACATAGCCAAAACTTGTTCCCATTTAAATAAGAAACGAGATTATCAAGGCTAAGTAGAACCAAAAGAAAAATAAAAAAGTACTAGCAGCGCCCCGCGGTTTCACCCGCATAAGTCTCGTCCCCGTGGGAATATCGGAATAAAAAGTATCCTATGTCCTTTCCTGGGACTCAAACTGTCCCTATACCTAAGTACCAAATTTTATCTAAATCGGTTTAGCGGTTTAAGCGTGAAGAGGTAACAGACAGACACACTTTCGCATTTATAATAATTATAATATTAGTATGGATTGCAAGTCCTGCTCTGACTGAAATGATCACTCGAGGTGCTAAAGCTCAAAAACGCATTCAGGTATTCAAAATTGGTTAAAAAAAAACAGTTAGGTAAGTATTCCGGTTAACTTCAAATCAAAAAATCCTAAATGAATCCAAATGTTGCTAGGGAAAAAAAAAGACGGGTTGCACTCCGGGAGTGACGGCAGAAGTGAAAACTTGAATATTAACGTTGAAATAAATCAATTATTAATTGAATTAAAGTAACTCATTTTTTTTTTTCACTATTTCTGCGTCACTTTTTTCATTAATAGATGCACTTTGTTCAATTTCCATATTTTAAACACTATATACACGAATTTTACGAATACACAGCAGTGTAGGTACTACACAGACGGTCGAGCCATCAGCTGTACATCCATCCATCCATACACCCACACCCACACCCATCCATCCATCCATCCATCCATCCATCCATTGTCGTGTATCACTTGGTTCTCTTCGGTTGGCGCCGCCGTAGTAGTCTCTCCTGACGGTCACGTGTCCTGACGCGATGTCCTGACATTTTTCACCTATTACAAAAAAGTGTGCAACGCCGCTAAAGAAGTTTACACTTCAAAAATGGCGGTTAAAATTCCTTGGCAACACGCCTCTATATTTGTCAATATTTACGAGGCGTTGCAAGATTACATGCCTGATCACTGCTACTAAAAATAAATTACGGTTTTAATATGATGTTAATTCCGGTGCAATAAAAAAAAGTAATAATGCAAAAAAAAAGTCGTACGACCATAGTGACTTATTAACATATAAATAAAATTATCATTAACTATTGGGCTAATGACCGCGGGCTGTCTGACTGGTTCCAGGTGCCAGGTGGGTGCTGTGATGTAACGTTAGATTTATTTTGACTTTAGTTAACTTTCTATATTTAGACTTCTTGATTGATAATAGATCAATGAACGGAATAATGGTAATCATGCCGCTTTAACACTCTCCCTGCCGACAGTATATAAAACTTTTTTCACTTCTCATGCTCTAAAAGTTCGTCTTTATGTTGTGCTTAGGCGACATAAAATCGCTTTTTATGTTCTAGTGCATAAAGTAATTTTTTTTTCTGAGACTAAGGTAATCAGGCCCAACAGCCACACGCACAATAAAACTTCGCAGATTAAAGTCGTGATTTATTTCATCTTCTTTAATTTATACCACTTCCGTGTTTTCTATCGTTAATTTAATAAAATCAGGTAAAAGAGTTGTCATTTATTATTTGAAAACGCAAAGAAACGTTTTTATGACTTGGCAGTATGAAGTACCCAAGTCGAATGACAAATGTAGAAAAAAAAAAACTTTTAAAAGTTTCGTGATGGTATTATCTGTGGTGGCGGGAATTAGGTATGCTTTGCAACATTTTTGATTAATTATGTACTGTATACTTTATGCCTGTTTATTTTTCTCGCAATCGAAGTGAAAAGCAGAGTGTATTTAAACTCAGGCATAAGCGAGCCATTTTACCCCTCGACTTAACTATCCACCCTCGCCTGTGGATCGCGTGGATATAAACGTCTCGGGGTAAAATAGCTTCTTTTATGCCTTAGTTCTACAATCTACTATTAAGTTCAGGAGCCCATGGAGGCCGCCGGGCGCCGGCGGGTCCCAAACTTTCTGCTTGTGAAGGCCGTGAGTCAAAAAAAAAATCTTTCAGGATGCCGTGGGATCCCCCCTAAGACAACCCACTGACCATGCGCGGTCCGAGGGGGGGGGGGGGGTCGTGGGGGTCAAGACCCCCCCCCCAAAGTCTGAATGATTTACCTGCTTGCCTTACTAACTTAAAACTGTAGGTACTTGAGCCACGAAAACCCCGATTGGCATATTCAAAAACATTAAGAACATCGGCAGACATGGGGACTGCCGACTAAAGTAAAAACTTAAAACTATGAAATGACAGTGGGTTTTTTAACGCGTCTAAAAATATTTTCCTTTAAAAAGCCTGTTCTAAAAATATAGAATCTAGGATTCAAGAGCGAGCGAAGCAAACTCGGTATATTGGGCATCCCGCTCGTACGTAAGGTTGAAAAGCTTAGGTAAGGCCAGATTCCAAAACTTAACTGATGTAAAACGAGTTTAAGCTTTTCGTCATAAGTACCTAAGTTTTCTTTTTGTATGATGGGTAAAAGAAAACAGAGAGATATTCAAGGTTGGGTGCTAAAATTTTCAGGCTCGCTACGCTCGTTCTTGCAATTTGCATTGGTTCTTGAGCTTTTCTTCAAAAGTCGACAAAACCAGTAATTCCTAGTCCTTGTGGAATGATCGAAACAAAATCGAACCTATCCGAGAGTGTGCAAAATTTTCGAGCTCGCTTCGCTCGCTCTTTCATTTTAGATTCTGATAGCTGCTTGAGCTTGCCTGCATATGTCGACAATGTAACTCCTATTTCTACTTGAAAATATAAAACAAAACCTAATCGAACAGAGGCGGGTTATTAAAATTTTCGAGCTCGCTTCGCTCGCTCTCCCCGCCCTGCATAGTTACCGTTCTAATACATACCTGCGACCAATTTGGCAGCATTTAAGTAACACACCCCCTATGTAAAAGCTGCGTCCCTGAATAGCATAAAGAATGTGGAGCTGGAGATTTACATGAATCTTAACATATCATCACGCCTTTAATCCCCAAAGGGATTGGCAGGGGTGCACCTTCATATAGTACTTACACCCACATTCCGCCAGTTATTAAGTGAAATGTCATAGAGGGCGAGCCTACTGCCGCCAACCGGGCACAAATCCAGACTCCAGGCTGCTTTTGAGAAATTTCTGATGGAAAAACCCTTTAACACTTTACCCGACATAGGAATCGAACCCAGCTAGGACCTCATGCTCAGCAGTAACGCTTGCGACCACTAGACCAACGAGGAGATGTACCTCCCTTAAAATATTCCTCGGCACCCATGATGACCCCAAATCTTGGGCTGCGACCGCGCCTGCCACTGACCCCGCCCTGACCTCCCGAATTCAAATAGTTACAACTACTAGCGTGCTGTTATGGAAAATATGATAAATGTAAGTATAAAAAAATGTGCTTTGGCCTCCTGAAAAAAATTTTTGGCGGGTCGCCCGGCGGTTCCCATGGCAGGATAGTATTAAACACGAATTTCGGTTAAGTACCAAATTATATAGCAGAATACTAAAGCGTTACCAACAACCTACAAGATAACTGAAATAGCTGAAACCCTGTGCTTCATCATTATGAATATGTTCTTGAATTGGAACAATCCTGAAATAACGAATAAAATTTGCTATTCACTACATTTTTTCAAGTTATGCAAACACAAATGTAAGAGAGCAGCCCCGATTTACGAGTTGCATGTAGGTCGTGAGTTCGAACCCAGGCAGGCACTTCACTTTGTGTACCTAATTTATTTCATCGTCACTGCTCTCAAAACGGTGAAGTAAAACATCGTTAGGAAACCGGCATATCCTAGAACCAAGAATTCAAAGATATGTGACATCTACCAACCCGCACTGGGCCCGCGTGGTGGATTGCAATCCACTCCTGGAGGAGGCCTGTGTACCAGCAGTGGGCACATTATAGGCTGATTCGATATTGTGTGACTATGTAAATGTATGGAACAGCTAGTTTTTTTTCGTGATTTCGCTATTGTTCCCGTAGAAAAACTTGTTCATCACTAGCTGCGCCCCGCGGTTTCACCCGCGTAAATGTCGATCCCTTGGGAATATCGGAATAAAAAGTAGCCTATATGTTAATCCAGGGTGTCAGCTACCTCCATACAAAATTTTATCAAAATTGGTCCAGTGCGTTTGAGCGTGAAGAAGTAACAAACATATAAACACACACTCACAAACTTTCGCCTTTATAATATTAGTGTGATTTAATGATGAGTACAAGGACCCCTATTTTTTTTTTCGTGCGCGTTGGAAATCCTCATGGACTTCCTCCATCGTGGGGGTGACAGAGGGGCATGCCGGACTCTTACCGGCTAAAACCACCGCGCATTTACAAATTGTGTCTTTAATAATTTGATTATCACCAACTTAGAAGGCGAGTGTAAGAATTTTAAAAAGCTTTTTAAATCCACAAACATGATAATGCGCAAAAAAAAAACAAAGTGCGATCTGCACAAAGCACATCATGCAGTGTCTTAGTGTTAAATACTAAAATAAATAACAACGCTTACGAAGCTTGTAATTATTTTAAAGTGTCTTCCACACGACAATGTCGTGAACTCGTGATTATTTATGTAATTAGTCAAAAATGTGTCGATCAAAATTTCCATTTTAATGGATTAGGGAGCAATTAAGATATGGTTATGGAAGTTATCATTAAATAGACTAGACAATGATAAAGTGACCTTTGGCTTTAGTTTAAAAAAGAGTAATAATTAAAGCACCTCCAATTATAAATCTAGGTTAACGTACACATAATAATAATGATTGACAACAATAATCAAGCAATTAGGAAAATGTCTACTTAATGAACTCATTTCTTAATTAACTTAATCTTTGACAGACAAAGAAAACACCGTCCAGTTACAGTCAACAAAAGAGATAAGTATACAGGATCGTCGGATATAGTTGAAGTTTAGTAAGAAACCGATGGATGTTGTCGACTGAAATTTAATTGGATAAATGAGCTCTTTGTTGTCTATTAATAAAATTAAATTTTATTCGAGAACATGCATCGGTTTCTTACTAAATTTCCACTATGTCCGATGATCTCGCATACTTATCTCTTGTTGACTGTACCTAAATAAATAATATTTCCTAACAACATAAATACTTATCTGAAAGTAAAATAGGTTAGTTACGGCTATTTGGGAAATCCTGCTCGGCTGACTGGATGCCTGAAAAACAAAGGCCTGAATAAAGAAAATGGCGCCATTTTTGTCTGTTTCGGTGATTTCATATACTTTCCAGCTTTCAAAATGTTCTTGCAACGCGCTATTAATAAGTTCGAGACGAACTCTAAAGCTTTGGTTTCATATAAAGAAAGCGGTGAACGGTCACACAACAACGGCTGTACAATTAAAGAGTGTTTATTGACACCTTAGATAATGTCAAATACCTACTGGTGAAAATGACAGTTTTTTGTGACGGCCGTTGTATGACGGAACCGCTTTCCTATGAAACCTAAGCTTAAGAGATCTACAGAGGTGTATATACTTATTGTTATGAGATTACTCTATACAGCTTACTACCTACAGTAAAGAATACTTAATCCGTTTCATAAGAATCTCAGATCTACAGGGTGAAATTGAATTCATGGGCATCTTTTTAAGGGGTCATTGTAATCATCATTATGAACAACTTTTACTATGGGACCAAACCTGAAATCGCGAAAAAAATCAGCCCTTCCCTACATTTTGACGAGTTATGTAAACATAAATGGAAGGAACAGCTGATTTTTTTTCGCGATTTTAGGTTTAGTCCCATAGTAAAAGTTGTTCATAATTATGAGTACAATGACCCCTTAAAAGGATGCCCATGAATTCAATTTCACTCTGTATACTTATTGTTATGAGATTACCCACAGTAAAGAATACCTAATCCGTTTCATAAGAATCTCAGATCCATAAAACAAAACTATGCTCACCGACGTAGGTTTCTACGTCAGTTTATGCGTTGCGTTGCCTCGCTACGTCAGATAAAAAGCAATCAAAAGCTCTCCGAACAATGCAAGAACAATGCAACGATGCGAGGAAAATTTCCAAGACTCGAGTGTGCATCGCACGCGTCTTTACGACATGCAAGCCGTTTCTACCAGTACCAAGTGCCCAGTGTATCCTGGCCTGTAGTGGCAGCGCAGCTTGTGAAGACAAATCTAAACAGGACATCATATTCGATAGCTTCAATGAAGTTTCCACATTTCACCACCTATCAAGATAAGCTGGGCGGTTAAGAAGACGTGTAGATCTTCATAAAATTATATAGTTACCTCCTTACTAAAAATCGTTGTATAGCCTCTGTATAGTTACAGAATGCTTCGTCTTCTTCTTTCGAAAGTCAAATTACTGACGACTGAAAGAGAGAAATAGTAAGTAATTATTAGTAAGGGAGTTACACTATGGACAGAACAAAACAACATTCTGTAAATATTACCTAGCTCGCTAAACTTCGATAAATGAGCAGTTTTCTTTGATCTACAGTTTATTAGGCAGAATTTACGATTCGACAGATCGTTCTAAAGATTTGCTTATTATGATAGTCAACTAGATTACGTTTCTGTATTCAGAAAGAAACGTAGATATTTTTAGAGCCGAGAGAATCCAAATAACGCGTGATTTATCTGGTACACACCCATATCTAATTCGGGATCTACTTTCTGTGAAAACGATGTAAACATTTCTCTTGACTGCTTTTTGTAGATAGCACATGTTCTTTTGATGATTCACACTGATCACAAGCGTGGTGGTCAATGCACCTACCTTCTTTGTATGAGAGGAGGCATTTGCCCTGCAGAGGGACAATAACAGGCTGGTATAATCACAGTATCATCACACTAATATTATAAAGGCGAAAGTTTGTGAGTGTGTGTGTCTGTGTGTGTATGTTTGTTACTTCTTCACACTCAAACAGCTGGACCAATTTTGATAAAATTTTGTATGGAGGTATCTGACACCCTGGATTAACATATAGGCTATATTTTACCCCGATATTCCCACGGGATCGACACTTACGCGGGTGCAACCGCGGGGCCCAGCTTGTTATTATATAATTCGTGACTAGCTGATAATTTCAGCGAAATCAGAGCTAAAAAAAAAGCTTGTGAATACGTCGATTCAGAGTTTCAGACAAAGGTATATTGCGGTATATTAATTATTATAATAGCGATTTTTGCTCATCGTGGACGAATATCGCTAACGAACAAAACACAAAGAGCTTTTATACATCCAGCCACAATGTTGTAACGTAAATACTTCGAATTTCCAGTTAATGTGTACAAAATTAGATGGCTACGACTAATATATTACATCATATACTCGTATAAGTATGTATAACATAACGAGATGTTAACTTTGTGATTAATGGCTGTCAGCAACACATGGGTTTCCATTTGGATTTAAAGGGATAACGATGCTGATGATGGTCTGTTTTTAATTTTTAAAAGCCAAAATACCTAGTATTTTACAAAAGAAGAAAGGCAAGATAAATAAATAAATGAATGAATGAAGAGTTTATGTAAGTAATCCACCACGCGGGCCCAGTGCGGGTTGGTAGATGTCACATGTCTTCGAATTTTTGGTTCTAGGATATGCCGGTTTCCTCACGATGTTTTCCTTCACCGTTTTGATGTAGGTATGTTATGTTCACGTAAATAAATATATTTTAATAGAATATTTAACGATAAAATATGCAGTAAAGCAAAAACTATAAACTGACTAATAACAATAACAAAACGCATTGAAAACATTGCAAAATTATTAAAATATGGAAAACTTCAACAACGTAATAATATTTACATACAATGGAAGTTGTTAGGTCCCTATTCAAAATGTGAACCCGCATTTATAGAAATAATACCTATGACAAACTATTAAGTACATAATATACATAGAATTAGATTCATTTAATTTAATTCACGAAAAAAAACGAGCTGTTTCATACATTTTGGTCAAGTAGATATTGATTTCGTGATTTCAGAGTTGGTTCCATAGTGAAAGTTGTTCAGTTCGATGGTCTAACTAAAGCACCTCTTAAAGTTTGTCGGGTTAATTTTTTAACACCTTATACATATATAGGGGGTTAAATAGAGATAAAATTTCGTAACATTTTACTGATTTTAACAAAGGAGGAAGTTGTCAATTCGTCTAGTATGTTTTTTTTATGTTTGTTCATCTATATTTTTTAAAGTTAGAAAGTGGAAAATGGCTTTCACTCTTTATATGTTAGTTCTATCTTACTTAGTTTTTTTGATAACTGAGTCCCTAAACCACCTAAAGAAGGGGGGGCTTGTGTCCTTATAAATACCCATATTGCCAAAATTAAAGCCACACCTGACATTTCGGTGATTGCTGTATGTAGGTGTGTACCTACTAGTAAACGGTAACACACTGCTGCTATCTTCAAAACGTAATCCCTAAACAACTTGGCTTCTATAACCATGTGCTCAATTTTATTATCATCGATCTATCGTTCAGCCTTCCTTCTTTTAACCCAATTATAGTCTAAAATAGATAGTTATCTAAGTATAGAACGCTTAGACAGGCAATTTATTATTTACGCCCGCAATAGAGTGAATCAGGACAATATCCTCGCGGTCGGCTCTAAGGTCGTGTGTGGTCGTAAACCCTTAGAACTATGTCGTGTTGTGTTCTAAAAAATCATTGTTTGCCTTTATTTCAATCTTTATTCTTGCTGTCAGTTCATTCATGCGTATCGTACTCATGAATATGAGCTTTTTGAAATATAGCTATGTTATTGTAACTGTGGGGATACTTTTACCTTTTTGACAATGCTTAGCAGCTTTACTTGTTTCGTTCAATCGTTCGTATTAATGAAGTCAGCCTATCGCAGTCCAGTGCTGGACATAGGCCTTTCCCAAGCTACGTCACAATACTCTGTTATCCGCCTTCCGTATCCAGTCTGTTCCAGTCACCTTGTATATCTATCTAGCTGGGGGCTCGTTTGCTTGTCTTTATATCTCTCAATTGCTCTGACCATTTTTTTTTTATTTAGGGCTGATTTGTCAATCGATAGATAATTTTTATTCGTGTAATAAAATTGACGACCGACAGTTTTTGTATGGAAGGACTGTCTAAAATTCAAAATTATTCCTATGAAAATATTATCTGGCGGTTGGAAAAATCAGCCCTTACAAGAAAGAACTAAGCCATTCATAATCGTGTACAGTGATGTCAATCTGATAGGTACCTACTGTTGATGCTGATATCGATAATCTGCGGGGATTATGACCACTTCGAATTGGTGGTTTTATTGTTCATCGAACAAACAAAGAGAAAAGTTGCTGAGGATTAAAATATTAAGCACTATATAGCGACCCGCCCCTGCTTCGCACGTTTTTCCGACTTGACAAAACACCGAGATTTATTTTAAGTAGGTACCTATACATTATAAACCTTCCGGAATAAATTCACTATATTATTGTGAGACCCGCATCATAACAAAATCCATTGGGTTAGTTTAGAAGATCTAAGCACACAGACATGTAGCGAAAAGCGACTTTGTTGAATTCGTATAGATATAGACTAGCTTCTGCCCGCGTTCACCCTCCCCCCATTCACCCTCTTAGGGGTGGAATTTCGAAAAACCCTTTCTTTCCTTATCTTCACAAAGAACACACCCTCCAAATATCATGTCTCTAGGACCAGCGGTTTAGGCTGTGCGTTGATATATCAGTCAGTCAGGTCTTTGAATTTTCATATTATATAGATAGCCAAAAAAAACACCAAAAAGCAACAAAAAAGAAGAGTATACACTTTATTATGTATTGTACACCAAACGAATTACAAGATCTAAGATCTTCTACTAAACACTTTTATCCACTGGATGTGGTAGGCATGTCCGTATATCTCGATCTACAATATTACCTAGACCTACTAGGTCCACCTCCCTACATAGACATATATATCTTACTTACTTTCCTTTGTTACTAGCATCTAGCCTTCACTTTCACGAAGTTGAAATAGGTTTCTTGTCATCTGCATGACTTAGCGAAACCTTTCCCCATAGAACTTAGGTATATAATAGAATTTCGTATTTTGTTTCTAGCTAGACTGATAATTTAAAAGAAGTTGTTTTTTTTTAGTATTGGCGTTTTAAGAACAGAAGAAACTTCAGTTGTAAACTTACTTTTTTTTTTGTTTCTTTAACTGCAGTGGATCTTAACTTCCCCGTTGGTAGGTCGGGCAAAGTGTTATTAGGTATTTCCATTAGGAAGTTCTTAGTACTAGCCCGGAGTTTGGATGTTGGCGGTGTGATACCCCATGCAGTGCCTCGGAAAGCACAAGTACAAATGATAAGTAGTTAGCTGCCATTACTGCCCCATTTTGACAGATAGAGGCAAACTAAATCCACTAAAAGTTTATAAATGGCGAATTTAGACGAGACTACATTGGTTCTACGCCTGATCTCTCTCTGACTATTAGAGTGAGGAAAGAGAGAGTGCACTTGTGTCTGCGCACACACTTGTGAACTATAATATCTCCCGCGCCGAAGGCTAGTCTCCGTCGAGATTGGCCGCCATGGCTGAAATACAGTCTGGAGGACTATACTTTATGTGTACCTACCTGACTTTATGAATGCGCTGAAGCTTACTTTACGTGCATTACACTTTCATGTTCGCCTAGGGGGTTTTCCCTCTAGGACAGACAAATCGATATGTGTACCTAGTAGTTGGTTACCTACACAGATATAGATATACCTAGATAACGCAAGTATCACAAACTGTATGAAAACTAAGCGTGCCACTTTTTGACTACCTACTATGACGTCACAAGCTCGCGCTCTCTCGCTCACGCTCGCCCAGCCCGCAGTACGCAGGACTGAGCGCGAAAGTGGCGGCTTATGATTTTCGATCGTAAACTGGTGCGATTTTTGGCACGCGAAGTAGGTGCTCTTGCGTTATCTAGGTATATCTATATCTGTGGTTACCTACGTATGCCAGTGCACTCTCTTTTGACGGATTATCGTTTTACAATCTCCCTAATTGCAACCATATCTTTGATAATACTGTTATTATTCGCTTAGTTTGTTGTCAAGAGGATTTGCATTTGCAATAAAATGAATGCTTTTGTGGGCGAGTAGCTGACATTTAAATTAAAAGGTCGTTTAAAGGTGCATTGTGTTCAGTACAAATGTACCTAGACGGGCCAATTGTACATACGTACAGACGTAGCACGTTGTAGCGACTGGCCATACTTTGTTCGAGTGATGAAAGACAGTGCCAGTGGTGGCATGATCGCTACTTTGTTCGAGTGATAAGCTAAGACAGTGTCAGTGGTGGCATGTTCGCACAGAGGGCCTATACAAAATGCTATTCTAACAGCGATAACCACAGGCGATAACGATGTTGAAAAAGTCAAAAATGTATATGGGACTGACAAGATATCACTTTGTGTGTGCCCCACAATTTATTAAGAAACTCACTAAATTATCATAAACAAAATCTTCATACAAACACGCACGGCAGTATAGGCAGTCGCTGGACGGCCTACTCGGCTCCCGTACTATTCGCATATTGTCATTGGTCTTTAGTCTTTACTCGTTCAGGTTAATACGACAAAATTAAAAATACCTACGTCTCACACGTAATACCATGACGTTCGATCTTCGCAATTTATCACCCTTATTAACTAGGCATGCCTACTCAAAATAACCAAACTTTTGATCTCACTTTTTTTCTGATTAGTGACCGCGTTTGTCTAGACTAGACCCGGCCTAGTGCCTACCTATTCTGAAAACCAATGCATGCCACTGTTTACGAATACGGTTTGCTATAAACGCCCCTTAATATGAGAAATCTGGTATGGTTGGTCACCCTAGTTACGATTTAAATTCTCTGAAGAATTAATTAAACTGTACAAAGATTTGTTACTGGTTATAATTTTAAAAACATAATTGATTGACTAAAACCATAAAGCGAAATTCAAGTATTATTGTCACGTCGAGGAGTATGTTCCGTCGAAATAGAGATCCGCCGAACAAGTGCATATCGAAGAAGGGTTCTGTCGAAGTAGTGTTTTTCGAAGGTGTGTGTTGTGAGTGTTGCCGAAGTATGTTCTGTCGAACTAAATGCTAGTCGAATATATACTCGTATGTCCTGTCGAAGCAATGAGTAGTCGAACTATTGTTTTTCGAAATTGGGACCGTTTCGAAATAATTAACTGTCGAAATTCAGTATGACGGTCGACGACTTTACTTCACAGAGGAAACCTAAGCACCTATCACAGGAGACCTAAATTGCGACATTTTCAACATCTTAGCCATTGCCAATAAACCGCACGTCGTAATGACACTATGAACTTGAGCTAGCCCAGCGAAGCACGGAGTTTCAATAGAATGCGGGGCCACCTTATACTGGTTTATTTATTTCACTGACATGCGGCGTAGGTAGGTACCTATCTACCTATACAACAACGACGTGTAACTGAATTAATGCACATTATGAAAGTAGTTTGTTCAGAATCGTTTACTGAATCGATTTCTGTCATTTTTAATAAGTATACAGGGTCAAATTAAAAATTATCTAGCGAAACTGCAGACGTGACAACTTTCTTCCATAAATACATAATAGGAATAATTTAGTGTATGTATTAATTTTGAACAAGGGTCTTTGTTGGAGTGTGTTAATTCCGGGACATGTTGTATATCAAAAAATATTATGACGAAGGCATTTATTATTATTACGAGTAATAAAAGTAAAATTGTTTAGATTAATCAGGTGTTTTATACATGCCATAATAATATAAGTAGTGCAAGTGCATTCGGTTTATGGCTGCACGTGGAAGATTTATAATATTAGGTCCTTACATATGAAATTGGCGTTTTGTATGGAAGGAACAAAAAGTCGAATATTTTTTAATATAATATATTTAATTAATCAAAGTATGAACCATTGTTTTCAATGCACTTTTGCCATCTTATAGGTAGTTCATTGATCCCTTTACTAAAAAAACCAGTCGGACGGGAATCAATAAAATCTTTGAAGGCGATTTGGACTGCCCCATCGGAGTTGAATTTTTTCCCTTGCAAAAAGTCATCCAAATTGCGAAAAAAATGGTAATCTGTTGGAGCAAGGTCCGGGGAGTACGGAGGATGTCTAAGACATTCCAATTCAAGCTCTTCTAATTTGGTAGCCGTCTGTTGCGCAGTATGTGGTCTGGCGTTGTCGTGAAGCAGCAGTGGCGTGGAGCGATTGACCAGCCTTGGTTGTTTAGCCGCTAGCTTTTCCATCATGGTTTGTAATTGCTGACAATAGACATCAGCTGTAATAGTCTGGCCAGATTTGAGAAAACTGTAATGAACAATACCGGCACTAGTCCACCAAACGCTTACAAGTACTTAACTTTTTTGGGGTTAATTTTCGCTTGGGGCAGGATTTGGCTGGCTGGCCAGGATCCAACCATTGCGCTGAGCGCTTCCGATTATCGTAAAGAATCCATTTTTCATCACAGGTAATGATTCGGTTTAAAATACCTTCATTGTTGTGCCGGTTCAGTAATGTAACGCAGCAGTCGACGCGCGTTTGCCGGTTTGCTTCAGTCAATTCGTGAGGTACCCACCTTTCAAGCTTTTTAATCTTCCCAATTTGCTTCAAGTGAATTAAAACAGTTTTATCACTAACATCGAAGCCTGCAGCTAACTCGGACGTGGTTTGCGATGGGTCCGCTTCCACAATAGCCTTCAATTCTCCATTATCAACTTGGGTCTCAGGCCGTCCACGGGGCTTGTTCTGCAGGTCGAAATTTCCAGAACGAAAACGTTGGAACCAAAAACGAACTGTGTTTTCTTTTGCAACATGACCGCCATACACATCATTCACCCTTCGAGTCGTTTCCGCAGCACTAGTGCCACGGCGGAACTCGTACTCGTAAATAATGCGATATTTTAAATTTTCCATTTTGTAAAATGAGTGACGCAAACAGAAAAAACAGAAGAAAAAAAACAAATGAATGACGGTCATCGAAGCACAAATACATGAGTAAATAGCTGTACAAATTTGAATTTGGAATTCCTTACCAAAGAGGAGAAATTCGTGATTAAAGTGGCCAGTACGAAAAACGCCAATTTCATATGTAAGGACCTAATATTATGAAACGGTTATTAGTTGACTTAACAGTAAACAGCTTAAAGTCAACCTCTGTAGATATCTGAAATGTTTATGGTGATGGGTAGGCACCATAGAAATATAAAATTCTTATATCTATGGAAGAGAAAAGATATTTTTTTTAATGATTACCGACCAAAATTTTCAACGCGGCGGTTTCAGAATCATGTACTGACGCCAGCACATCAAGCTACTCGAAACTGTCAAATTTTCCCAATTAACTTTGAACCTTTATGGTTTAGCCATAAAGTTGAAAATATGTTAAAGAAATTTGACAGATTGTAGTAGCTTGATGCGTCGATGTCTCTGCTACCCTGTCTAAGTATGTAGTATGCATAACCTTATGATTACCAGCAAGCGCAATCAGGCAGTCAACCATGTTTGTCTATGCATAAGCGATCAAGTATTTAAATTTTAAATAAGATGCATATAAGCACCTTTGCCATAACGTCTGGTTCTACATAGAGTTCACGGTCATAACATTTGCACGTGGAAGCGTGTACTAATGATACCTTTGCGTTTTAATTACTACTTACTGCTGTTTGTCTCGTATCTACCTATATGTGAGTACTTAAGTTATTGTCGCCCTGCCAGTATTTAATTAATGATATCCGTAGTTGGTGAATAGCCCTTGTGCTAGCGGCTGTATTTTTGGAAACACAGGTCGAACGCAAATCAATGATCTACTAAATATTATGTGACTGTGTGTGTGTAGTGTTAGGTATATGTCTTCAGCTCAATTCTCTTAGATCAATTTAAAGAAGCTACCAATCATCACGACCGTACTGAACAACCATAGACAGAATGCTGGCGACGAAATCAGCTGAATGGCATCATCATAAAACTTCGAAAGGCCAATGGCTAAGGTGGTGTCCAGCGAGAGAGAGGTCGTGATTTCTATCACCAACCGTTGCAATAAAGAACTGACCCACAGAATCAAGAGTGGTGGTTTTCCTATTCAACTGAATTAATTCCTCAAATAAGCGTAATGAATTTCAATGCATTTATTCAATAATGTAAAAATAATAAGAATTACCTAAATGGCATCATCAAAAAAACTTCAACAGCTCAATGGCTGAACGGGGATCTGTCGACCGAGTGGTTGTGAGTTCGATCTCTATCAGTAGCATTATAATGAATGAAATGGTGTAGTTGCAATGTATTGACTAAATGCATTCCTAGCATAAGCACGAAATTAATTTCACAGCATTTACACAATCGTGCAAAAATAATGAGCTACCTACCAGATCTAAAGATATTGCTTGTACCGACGCAAAGTTATATATTTGCAACAATTACTTTAATTACTCACTTAAAATTCTGAATAAGTAGGTAAAGGTTCAAGCATGGGTGGGCCTACACATGCTTAAATTTTGAGATAAATAAAGTACGACAAAAAAATTGAAGTACAAAAATAATGAATTCTAAATATTTATACAATTAACAATCTGCGCACGAATAAGCATGCTTAAATTTTGGGATAAATTAAGTAGGACAAAAAATTTTAAGTACGAAAATAATGAGTTCTAACAAAATAAACAATTAACAATCTGCGCACAAATAAGCAGATTAGCAAACCATAACATTTGAAATCTACGTTCTAAGTATATACAGACGCCAGCACATTAAGTTACTACAATCTGTCAAATGTCTTTAATAGATTTTCAACTTTATCAATATTTGTATTAGGTTCAAGGTTGATTAGGAAAACTTGACAGTTTCGGGTAGCTTGATCTGACACACAACGCACTGCATAAACCGCTGGGCCTAGAAGCATGAAATTTTGCGCAAGTTTCGTACCTCTCATTTTGCATTAATGTCAAAATCACAGTGGTCTCTATTCCTTGTAATAAGGTTGCTGTTGGTTGCGCAACTTTCGTACAGGTATAACAAAAGTAGGGAAGGATGTTTGAAAATTCTTCCCCTCATTATCATCATCCCCAGCCCGACTTCACCCACAGCTGGGCATAGTCCTCTCTTTTCTTGTCCCAATCCCAATTGTTTCCCTAAACGGGTTAAATTGGGAACGATTTGCATCGAAGTTCGTCATTTTGCCGATGAGAAATCCCATAGGCACACGGCGCGGCGTGTTAACGTAGAAGACTATAGTCACCTTATCACCTACCTACTCGTCATCTGCCTAGCCTTTTTTCCAACTATTTTGAGGACGGCTTCCAGTTTACAAGGATGCAGCTGAATACCAATACTATACCTTCCTTTACCCATACCAATATTAAAAAAAATAGCGTGATAACACAGAAAATAAAGTTTGTAGATGCTTATACTACTTGACTCAAAATGCTTACTTTAGCGACATATATAATTTCCTATATCTCTCCCACGCATGGTTCAGTAAGTAAACAACCCAAGCTTAGCGTGCCCCCCAATACTTTAGGGAGTAAACGTACGATAAAACCCGGTATCAGTTGCTATCTCCATGCTATCAGTCGAGGGAATTACTTATTATGAATATTGTATAAATCATTATGAACACATTTTTCGAACATTCGCGAAAAATTATTAATATTATTTATGTTGTAGGTATCGTGTTTCAAGTCGCATTGCTGAAAACATGATAATAAATAATATCTAAGTAGGTATACATTTACACGTTTTTGACAATCCGATAATCCGACCTTTGTAATTTACCTGACAAAGATTATGTCTGCGAGGTAATTGTGTAACACACTAACGGCCAGTTTCTTCATCAATAGTAACAGCCAAAGTAACGTCACAAAAGTCAAAGTAACGGTTAAATTTTGTTTCTTCACTATTTTAGCTGTTACTTGAACGAAGAAATACATTTGCCGTAGTATCAGTAAAAGTCAATACTTTGACTGATTACTTTATTTGTTGATGAAGAAACTGGCCGTAACAGTACGAATGGCTACCACTTCGGCAGTTCAACAACATTCATTGCGTTATTTATGTTGTTGTGCAGACAAATTTTTCGATCATACAAGCAATGGATTAGCCTTTAACAATGATTCAGATTATGATTGTGTGTTACGAAATTAGAGTGGACTTTAATAAAAGAGACTGTGACTCCTGAGTTTTTTTCGGTTTCGTCTCAGAGTAGACGGATAGGAAACGCTGAGCTCAGATAGGTTTTAAACATTATCTATTTTTACCCGCGACGATACGGAGACGGTACATGCGTTTGGGGTGAGAGGATGTGTGTTTGTTTGTTTGTTTGACTTGTAAAAATGTTTTTGAACCATTTTACAGGAATTATTTTCATATTCCTATCTACAAAGTGTGTTTCGTACACATCCCTGTAACATTACCTAAGCTTGGACTCTACTCAAGTGACGTTTTAGGGGTTGCTACGTACGGCTACGCATCTCGTAGCATCGTAGACTCGTAGCTAAATGAATAATTACATAAAGACGCATAGACTATTATTATGACAGTCTTGACATTTTTACACGCTTTGGGTTCCGTACCCAAAGGGTAATAACGGGGCCCTATTACTAAGACCTCACTGTCCGTCTGTCTGTGCTCCATGGTCACCAGGCTGTATCTCATGAACCGTGATGGCTAGACAGTTGAAATTTTCACAGATGGTGTATTTCTGTTTCCGCTATAATAACAAATAGGTACTAAAAACAGAATAAAATAAATATTTAAGGGGGGCTCCCATACAACAGACGTGATTTTTTTGCCGTTTTTTTTTCCTTGTGGTAAATTTGAATTTCTCAGTATACAATTTCGCGCATCCCCCTTAAATGATAAGTACTTGCGCAGGTTAGTTTTCAATTCTTAATCATAATTATCTCTATTTGTAACTAAACAATAAACATAACACTTTTTCAATGAGTCACAAAAGGTATTGCTCTGTTTTTTCCTTAAAAGATAAAAGGAAAGTAATTCTAATTCCGTTTTATATCAAGTTTAAAGATAAGGGGAACTCAAACAGATATAGTCAACCGCACATCAGTGATAACAAATTAACATTGACAGTGCCTTTATGTCGTAGCAATAAGGGTGATTGTCGTATTGCAAATGTAACCAGTTTGACTGTACCTACAGCTTTTAATGTAAAATGACGTAAGTTTTATCTCTTACGCCATCTTGTTATAAAACGATTAGCTATCTACACGTGTCATGTCATGTATCTATGAGCCTTATAGATACAGTATAGGTAATTAATCACTGCAAAGGTATTTGAATCGATTTGCACATGATTTGTAAGAGCGTGTCGGACAATGCGTGTAGAATAGCAGATATACGTTCTGAGATAAACGTTCGTGTAATTAAATTTTTAGGTACCCCACTATTTCGATTTAGTGGGGCAGATTCCACTGCAAAATTTTTGACATTCCACTTTGCCCCACCAGTGGGGCGGCCGGTGGGGCAAAGTGGAATAATCCATAATTATGGGATTATTCCACTTTGCCCCACCAGCCGCCCCACTGGTGGGGCAAAGCGGAATGTCAAAATTTTTGCAGTGGAATCTGCCCCACTAAATCGAGATAGTGGGGCAGATTCCACTGCTTAAAAATCCTGGTGGATTCTGCCCCACTAGGGTTGGCGCCTTAGAATAAACGTACAAACATTTTATTTTCGCAAAGGACGATGAGTCAGAACGTCCCCCCAACCTTACATTGACCAACAGACTTAAAATGTATCTCATTCGAACCGCCTTAGCAAGCGGATCAATTTTTACTATGACGACATCTCTCAAAAGTGTGGGATATTCCGAGAAAATCATGTTTTAGTGTCAATTTCGTCACAACGTCCCCCCAACCCTTACATTGACCAACAGACTTAAAATGTATCTCATTCGAACCGCCTTAGCAAGCTGATCAATTTTTACTATGACGACATCTCTCAAAAGTGCGGGATATTCCGAGAAAATCATGTTTTAGTGTTAATTTCGTCAGAACGTCCCCCCAAACCTTACATTGACCAACAGACTTAAAATGTATCTCATTCGAACCGCCTTAGCAAGCTGATCAATTTTTACTATGACGACATCTCTCAAAAGTGCGGGATATTCCGAGAAAATCATGTTTTAATGTTTATTGCCAGAACGTCCCCTCAAGCCTTACATCGACCAACAAACTTAAAATGTATCTCATTCAAACCGTCTTAGCAAGGTAATCAATTTTTACTATGACAACATCTCTCAAAAGTGCAGGATATTCCAAGAAAAATCATGTTTTAATGTTAATATTGCCAGAACGTCCCCCCAACCCTTACATCGACCAACAGACTTAAAATGTATCTCATTCGAACCGCCTTAGCAAGCTGATCAATTTTTACTACGACGACATCTCTCAAAAGTGCAGGATATTCCGAGAAAAATCATGTTTTAATGTTAATATTTTTGGCACAAAATAAGAGTTTATAAGTAAACCATATTCTTTGATTTTCAAACCTCTCAAGATCAATTAGGAGATGCCATTTAAAAAACGGAAAACGTCATTCGTTACTCGTCCAATTTTTTCTATTCCTATAGACAGGCAGTTGTCCCACCGGCGGCGATGAACGATTAGCGAGTAGAACTAGCAACTGAAAACGAGATGGCGAGCAGCGAGCAGCGTGTGTGTAGTTCCGATAGTTTTGTCGCTGGGCTATCAGCAAGTTTTCGAGTGCGACGGGCGATTACTCGCACCACTCGCTCGGGGTGGTTAGTCTCACAGGGGTTTCTCTCGGCGTGAGCTCTGACCACCAAGCGACCATCGCTGAGCGAGTATCGCTAGGCGAGTATTATCTTTGATAGCTCTTGTCGCTCAGCGACAAACCAGTGAAGCGAGTCCTCGCCGGCAGTGTGAACAGTCAGCGATCAACTGTTAATATATGCATTTCTTTTGTTTACACGGAATGTATATCTATTATCCCTCACTGCACTCAGGATTCAAGTCTTAACTCCCTCGCTTCGCTCAGGAGTCAACTCAAACCTAGAATCCTTCGTTGCTTTCAGGATTCAAAATAGCGCCCGCGACAACAAGACACTACTTTATCCCAAAATAAATAAAACGATTTTTTATTTTATTTCTAAGCCCCATGGATTTTGAAGTTAAAACTGGTTGCTAGTCTTTTTATAGATCTTTATGAACCTGATAGCACATACAAAAGATCTGTTGCAGGGCGGGGGACGGGCCTAGCGAATTAGAAAAATTAATGAAACGTTTTTTTAATTTTCATTTTATTTCTAAGCCCCATGGATTTTGAAGTTAAAACTGGTTGCTAGTCTTTTTATAGATCTTTATAAACGTGATAGCACATACAAAAGATCTGTTGCAGGGCGGGGGACGGGCCTAGCGAATTAGGAAAAATTAATGAAACGATTTTTTAATTTTTATTTTATTTTTAAACCCCATGGATTTTGAAATTAAAACTGGTTGCTAGTCTTTTTATAGACCTTTGTGAACCTACTAATACATACAAAAGTTCTGTTGAAGGGGGGGGACGGGTCTCATACAAATATGGTCATCGTTCTTTTTATTATTAAAATATAACTATGTACACTAAACTTTTAAAATCACAGATATTATGCGATTTTAAATGAAATTAAATTTTTAAATTAAATTATGGTTTTGTTATTAAATATTTGTTTATTAATGGCAACTAGATTTGTTTTTACTATTTTATTTAAGCTTAAGATCACAAACTGAGCACTTATAAATACTCGTAAGAAACAACTTAACTAAAATAAAATCAACTAAAATCACACATTAATAAGCTTACATAAAATCGTTTCAAAAACAAAAAAAAAAAAGACCTATACGTTGCATGGTGATTGGGGTAGCTCTCAACACAACAAATATTGTGCCATTCGTGTACGCTGTTATGAGTACAAAGTCAACAGAAGTTTACACCGCTTTTTTTCTGTAATAAAATCACAGATTCCGGAATGGGAACCACACTTTTCAATCGGATTTTGAGGCAGTGGCAAAAAAAGAAAAAAAAAATTCAAAATTTTGCCAAAACAAGTAGCACTTAGTGCAGCTGTTTTACCCTTATTACCAGAAGAAAAGATAACTGAATGGTTTGGATTATTCCACTTTGCCCCACCGGCCGCCCCACTCCAGATGATGAAGGTTGGCATAATAAACTAAATAAAAAGATTTGCAAAATAGCCGCACAGAATCCAGAGGATGAAGGTTGGCATAATAAACCAAATAAAAAGATTTGCAAAAAATAAACTCCCCAGTTTATTTATACTCGTTAATGTTTTATATGAAATATAACACTTTCCATGGTTAAATCTATGCAGAACCAACTTTCCAAGCCTCGCCTTAATAAATACATAGGTACAAAGCGATCAGAATAATAAGAAAAAATCTATCGCATTTTTTCCAAGAAATGCCCAATTGATATATCGCCGTTTAGGAGCTCCATTTGGGCATTTTTTATATTCTGATCGCTTTGTATGTATTTGTTAAGGCGTAGCTTGGAAGGATGGTTCTGCAAAGATTTAACTATAGAAAGCGTTATGTCTTCATATAAGACATTAAGGAGTCTTAATAAACTAGGAAGTTTTTTGCTAATTTTTTTATTGAGTTTGTTATGCCAACCTTCGAGAGCATTGGTTGTACGATGTTTTGCACCTAATAACATTTATCACAACATGATTGTGTCAGGTGCTTTACTTGATCCTAGGTTTCAGGGTCTACCTGCATGAAATTGATATTTACCTAGAAACCATTGGCCAAACCAGAGTGTCATATTTGTCGCGATTCCCATTATTCCCAAGAATGAAAGTCGATCAGAACCTCAGTTATTGCTTCAATTGTCCAAAAAACATTCTTCCACGTCTTAGTATAGATGCTGTTACGAATTCAATTGAAACGGAATGTTGGAAATACTTCGCGGCAGTGGATGCTGCATCGAGGTTTCTGTACGAAAACGCAACTATGTCAGTCCGACTCCTGGATCAGACCTCGAAACCTATCCTTCTGCAGAGAGGTGTGAGACAGGGAGACGTTATCTCTCCCAAACTGTTCACGAGGATGTCTTCAAGGTTCTGAACTGAAAAGGGGCTGGCATTAGCATCAATGGTGAGTACCTGTATAACTCACCTTCGGTTATTATATATTGTAGTCATGGCTGAGACTATGGAGCACCTCAGTACAATGCTTGATGACCTCAGTAGAGCCTCCGAAAGAGTGGGTCGCAAAATGAACTAAACTGATAAGAAAGCAAATGGCCAAGTGCACGTCTATTGTGTAGGTAAATGATGGTTTGGTCATTCTTACTCCAACGTTGCATGTAACAAATGCTTGTAACAAATCGTGTAATTAATCTGCGATTTACATCCCTTATCCTTCCAGAAACAACTAGGAAATACAAAATTTGCGAAAATAAAATGTTTGTACGTTTATTCTAAGGCGCCAACCCTAGTGGGGCAGAATCCACCAGGATTTTTAAGCAGTGGAATCTGCCCCACTATCTCGATTTAGTGGGGCAGATTCCACTGCAAAAATTTTGACATTCCGCTTTGCCCCACCAGTGGGGCGGCTGGTGGGGCAAAGTGGAATAATCCTAATTATGTTGTATTATGCATAATAAGTGTAGGTAGGTACTTATAAGATAACTGCAGCTGATGCGAGAGGAATCAGGGGCGAATTTATCAGTCAGACCACTGTACTGAAACGGCTGAAAATGGCGCCGCGCATGACGCCGCGGCGCCGATGACCGAGAATTTTTGTGAGAATGAGTTATCTACAGAGTGTTACGGAAAGGGTATATCAATACAAACGGGTTGAAGAGTGTATCTGGTCTAGAATCTCTGTACAAAATTTCAGTTCAAAAGCAGTAACTTTGAAAATGCTTAATATTTTTTTATTTCGATAGTTTATTAAATTGAAATCATAACAAACGTGTCACCGCACTACGAGGGTAATCATCCATTATCTGTAGTGTGTCTGTGCGCCTAATACACGCACATCACGCCGCCGCGCGCCAGTGCAGCGCCGTGATGTCGAAATAAAAAAATATTAAGCATTTTCAAAGTTAATGCTTTTGAGCTGAAATTTTGTACAGAGATTCTAGACCAGATACACTCTTCAACCCGTTTGTATTGATATACCCTTTCCGTAACACCCTGTATAGATATTATAGATACTAATAATAAATCTGAAGAGTTTGTGTGTTTCATCATCATCTGCCTAGCCTTTTCCCAACTGTGTTGGGGCTCGCCTTCTAGTCTAACCGGATGCAGCTGAATACCAGAATTTTACATGGAGCGACTGCCTATCTGACCTCCACAACCCAGTTACTGAGACTAAGACTGGTTTTCAGACTTTTGGGTTTCTGACTACCCGTAACGACTGCCACCTGGGTGGCAATCCGTATGGGGACGACTGGGAATATTCGCAATTTAGGTAATGAATGTGTAAAAGTATAGCAGTGTTAATCGGCGAAATGGTTAGTGTACCACAAAGAGAATTAGAGGATGGTGCATACTATGAGTAGGTACACCTCTGCCTAACTCATCGGGGAACCAAGGCGTGGAGGCGGTACCCCGACCAAAACCGCGTTTTTCTTCGTTATTCAGAGGCTATTAACTCAATAATTATGAGAAATAAACTACATCTGAAAGCACATTATTAATGTTCGATATCCTATCATCACATTGTACGTTATTATTTGTTTTTATATGTTACTAATACATTTAAAATCTCCTTTTAAAAAAAAGTGCCTAAAATTATTTAATGCATGCATCTTTTGCTATACGTTCTAATAATTTGAGGATTTCACCAATGGATAGATAATTTAAAAATGTAAATAATCCATGTTATAATTTATTTAAAAAGACCGCTATTCTTTTTTTATTAAGATAATGCCAAAAATTGTGCGAGTTCTATGATAAACGGTCGTGCGCAGGGTGCGCTGCATCCCTTTCGTACGAGGAAGTCGTGTCGCTCTATATCTCTGTCGCAATGCTCAAGGTTTCTTGGTCGGGGTACCGCCTTAAGTCATGTCAGTGTGCATTAGGCACACACGAGCGACACGCGTCTACGGCAGATGCAACTGCAACCGTCGACGCGTGTAGACGGCTGCAGTTGCCTATAATATCGTCGATGCGTGTCACTCATGTGTATGAGCACTACCTATCGGCTTTTGTACGCAAACCGTACCTGCCTTACCTATTCTAAAATCATTCGCCCTTGATCTCGCAACAACTGAAATTATCGCATTGTTTTAAAACCATTTCATAATGCATTATGTAGTGATGTAATAATATACTGGCTGCGATTACAACTTTCGACTGAACTGGGAGATAGCGTGTGTCTGTGTTATCTCATTTGAGTTTTAATTGGAAATATTTTACTATATTATACTTGCAGATGTTATAATATAATAGATACCTAGGTCTTTACATAGTAACGTACCGTAAAGTCAACAAAAGAGATAAGTATGCAGGATCGTCGGATATAGTTGAAGTTCAGTAAGAAACCGATGGATGTTGCCGACTGAAATTTCATTTGATAATTAAGCTGTTTGTTGTCTATTAATAAAATTAAATGTTATTCGAGAACATCCATCGGTTTCTTACTAAACTTCAACTATAACCGACGATCCTGCATACTTATCTCTTTTGTTGACTGTACCTGTCTTTATTCATGTCGGACGTGTGATATTGCTACATGATACAGGGTCAAATTAAATTAACATGCAAAACTTCGCAGACGTGAGTGGTATCGATATCTATACATGATCACGCGTGTAATCCCCTAAAGACTAGGCAGAAAATTACTTTTAGTACAGACGCCAACACATCAACCTACCCGAAACTGCCACATTTTCCCAATCAACTTTGAACCTTATGCTTTAGTGATAAAGTTGAAAATCGATTAAAGAAATTTGACAGATTGTAGTAGGTTGATGTGCTGGCGTCGTACAACGACATTTCGCCAGTTAGATATGTTTAGTCCCATGCAATAGGGGCGAGCGGCAAGCGTCTCACGACATTTTATATCACCGGTAAATAATTCCTTCCGATGGATTATCCAACAGAAGGAATTATAAATATCCATCATGGATGTTAATTAGGCTGGTTTACTGTTTTTCAGGGTTGAAGGCATTGACATTGCTTACGGTTCGACCGGTTATCTCGAAAGAATCGCTTGCACAAATTTTCACTTTCACGCTATTCCAGACTTTATTTTGCCAGCAAAAGGGTAAAAAATAGCCTGTTCGTTTTGGTATTCATGAGTCAAAGTTATCAGATGCGATTTTGCTTTGGTACCAATTCTTTGTTGATGTAACATTTTATTGTATTTTTTGTAGGTATTAAAAATATTCAATAGAAGGAAAATTATTCTAAATAATGATTACCTATTGGGAATTTTTATCGACTTCAAATAAAGCGAATTGACAACATTTCAAACCTGACACGACCTTAAAACAAAAATACTATTTCTTTATTTTCGTATCCTTAGTTCAAATATATTTTCATTTTATTTTTTTTTTTCTAAATTTCTGAGAAAAAAAAATAAAAATCAAAAAACATGTGATGACGTCACATAAACGGCGGAATGAGGTAGTTACCTTTGCGCATTCCAATGTCTTTGATTGAAAACATTACATCAAACAAGACATGTCAATGTCACCTAAGAAGTGTAACTAGAAAACAACTAAAAAACTGAATTGAATTCAATAATATTTTTTCCTATCAACTCGACACGCTGCTTACTGTTAATATTATCAATTTTTGATTGATATTTCGCCAACAAAATGGATCCCAATGAAAAATATACGCCAATGAAGAAACCAAAACAACGACTGAGACAAGTGACATCTAACAGTTTTTTTGACAGGTCACAATAAAGCAAAGGTAATATCGCCATTCTACCGTCATCTGGCACTTACGTCTTTTTAGAATACACCGAATTTCAAAGTTAAAATTATGAATGAAAAGTACATAATTTCGAAAAACGAAAAAATATGGGTGCCCTAGATTTGAATTTACTTTTATATAACGTAATAATACATGCAGGTTAAAAATATGAAATGTTGTCAATTGCTCGCAGACAACGTTATCAGTTAATTTTAACGAAATAAAACAACTGTAGGATATCATAAAACTATTTCGGGTCTACGTTGATAAACATTGTACAGTCACGCTACAAAAAGCTGATAAAGTATTGATTACAAAATTAAGATAAGGAACAGTTTAAGCACAGTATAATATACAGTAAAACATCTTCATACAAACGTGCCGCTCTCGGTTTGAATGTGTGCGTGCGCGCCGCGCGCCATGTCGGCACGCGATTTCACGCACACGCTAGCATAATATATGAGGGAATAAGGTGGCGGCAGTGCGGGCTGTGCAGCGCGACTGTGAGCACGCGCGTACGCTACATGACCGCTTGCGTTCGTCAACTCTCGCCGGCGGCGGCCACTTAAATTACGAGTATCATGACTTCAAAAAGGGGAAAAAATATTGTAGTGTTTTCGGGTGCCTCAATAATGATTTCGCAAACCCGGACTTATCATTCTTCATAGTTCCTACTCAACCAGAAATGTAAGTACCTACTTATACTTAAATATTATTAGAAAATGTGGTATTGTATTGTTTATTTCACAGTTTATTGCTTTATTAAGAGCGTAGCCGAGTCGCATTTTTCCATATAAATGTATTCCCAAATTTACTTTCTGAATACTATGTTTAGAGCTAAATTTAGTTACCAGTAGCAATCAAACACAAGGAAATGAAAATATTCTGTCGGAAATCTTACGTTCTGACTTTGTACCAATACAACATGAGCTACCGGAAAAAAATGCATTTTTTATGTTTGTGGCGCTTTGTTAAAAAAATGTGTTGATTACTATGAGAACTGCGATTTTTTAAATAATTACGTCGACGTTAATCAACGAGCGTGTAATTTAAGTGTAGAATCTAGATACACCCATTACAGGAATTACGGCAAAGATCGAAATTTACTCATGATCCCACCTGATGATTTTGTCGATAATGTAGAAAGGATGGAGCAGGTGTTTCGCAAAGCGTTCGAAAAGGACCACATCAACATTAAAATTGGCCGGTCAA
This sequence comes from Amphipoea oculea, assembly GCA_945859645.1. NCBI lineage: Eukaryota > Metazoa > Arthropoda > Insecta > Lepidoptera > Noctuidae > Amphipoea > Amphipoea oculea. Next base: position 18,620,321 of record OX243862.1, read on the forward strand.
TTTACGATCAACTGAATGATATAGAATTTAAGATGCCCTGTCCATACTTTCCCAAAAGCTTTTTACAAAAACTTTACATAAGAATGAGAATTTACTTTACATTAACAAATAATAATAAAGCGTTCCGGACGTGCAGAAACAGGAGAAAAATTTTCTCGGTATCAAATTTGTAACTTAGTATAATAAAATTAAATGTTATGTGAATAAAGGCTTTTTATTTATACTAAATTTATAAATTGGTAAAATATTCAATCATAATATGCTTTTTATTTCATAAATTTAGATCAAGTGCTGTTTGTTGGAAAATATTAACTAAAAGTAAAAGTGACAACCCTGGGGATCAACGCAAGAGTAGGCTAATAACTCGGCGGGCGGCCTTAGATAACTTACTGTATATTATACTGTGGTTTAAGGCTCCTGTAGATAGGCGTGACGCAACTTTAGTAGTACAATTTCTATGACAACTTCATGGCAATTGTTCTACCCTGAACCGCGTCGTACTCGCGTCGCGTCTTTCAGCGGGAGGCTTTATTCCAAAAAAAAAACTAATTAAAGAATTTGTGATCAAAAGCCCATTTGGTCTAATGGCCTTCTGGCCCAGAATTTATAAAGAAAGAAGGATCTTAATAAAAATGAGGCCATGATCTAATTACAATTGATTTCTTTTCCTGTTGCTGAAATAATTCGATTGTTAACGTACTTAGGTACGGGCACGGACGCGGGCGCCATTATTGCGTAACGCATCGCTGACCGACCGGCGGCGGCGCGGCGCACGCGCCACCAAACTTGAACTTTCAGACGAGTTTTACGCCCGTGAAGGTTCGCAGTACAAGTGTTTTTGTTATTGTAATTAACAAGGAACATTAATTGGAAGTAACTCAACTGAAAAAGGAAAAGAAATATCGTGTACAATAATGTTGTATACTTTATTTGCATAGGTACTGACTTATTTAAAGTAGGTATGTCTATGTACTATTTTATAGTCTATTCTATTTTCTTTCTTCTCTTTTTTTCTTTTTCTTATTGTGATTTTTTTTTTTTTTTCAGGTGTGAATATTGTAGGTACTTATGCTTGATTTGCATAGGTAGGTAATTATTTGTTTATAATTGCACATTTTTCTTATAGGTATAAAAAATATTAGGTACTCACTACTCAGTTGATATTAAGTATTCTTTCCGCATGAACTACCTACATTAGAAGATTGTCTCGAATTAAAATATTTAAAACATTTCCACCGGTTGCCTATTACATGAAACAATAGCATCACGCCACATTCCATAGTCACATTAAATTGCAAAACAATAGGAACTTAATTCTTTAAACTGTATAGCGTAACAAAACATCCAAAATACACGTATTTTAATTTGTAAATAGTTTTAGTTACGATAGGATTGGTATAACATTTTTTTTTTATATTAGGTAGGTACTATTAATAAATATAGCGTATGTTACTCAGTGATAATGTAGCTTTCTAACGGCAAAAGATTTTTATAAATCGGTTCAGTAGTTTTTAAGTTTATTCGTAACATACAAAAATACAAATCTTTCATCTTTATAATATTATAATTATTATTATAGTGTAGATAAGTTGGTATTTAACTAAAGTACAAATTAATTTTATGTATTCAACAAATACCCGAGGAATTTACGTCTAATCCGGAACACGGAACACCTATCTACATTATCACCATTAAAGGAAGCTAGATAGCCATAAAACTTGCCTACACATCACATTTAATTTGCCTATTGGCACTTGCTATCGGTGGGGCGAACACGAACGCACGCGCACGGTGTAAACGTAACTGACGTAACGTAAGTACGACAGATTTTAAAATAAAAAAAATCTCGTTTTGCACCTATTATTTACTACTCAGCGTATCACAGTCCACTGCTGGACATAGGCCTCACCCACAACACCCTGTCCTCCGCCTTCCGCATCCTGTCAGTCCCGGCCACCGTCGGCCCATTTACGAGTAGCTGGGGGGCGTCTCACGCCTGCCGAAACGCGGTCTTCACTCCAGGATTCGTCTGCTTCACAATCTATCGGTCCTTCGACAAACATGGCCAGCCCACTGCTACTTCAGTTTTGCTTACTCTGCAATCTATGTCAATTGGTTCATATCTATGGGTGACACTAATATTAGATATTATTGTGGTTCTCGCAAAAATTTTGACCAAAATGTTATAGGTAGGATACTAAATAAGAATCGTTCGACTTTACGTAACGTTCATGTCGCGCGTTCGTGCTAGGGCTTCTGAATCAGTCGCGGAGCCACGGTCAAGTGGTTTTGTCAGCGTCCATCTTTGTTACAATTAAATACAATAGCTTCACTGACCATGGCGAATCGCTTCCGTGAATCGCATTGACAATATTTATACCTCACGTGACTTGGTGTGTCCAGGCTGTGGTGGACAGGTTTTTAGTCAGATTCTATAGGGTCTGCCAAGGGGTGTTACGACGTACAGCCCGTACAGGGGTGATGAAATTGTTGTGTCCCGTGTCGAGCAATTTGAGTATAGCCCGGAGAGGGATCAATGCGTTCCGCTAAAGGTCCCAAATATGCTAAGGACGGCCAACGTGGTGGTTTTAATCGGTACCTATACAGGGTGTTACGGAAAGGGTATATCAATACAAACGGGTTGAAGAGTGTATCTGGTCTAGAATCTCTGTACAAAATTTCAGCTCAAAAGCATTAACTTTGAAAATGCTTAATATTGTTTTATTTCGACATCACGGCTCTGCACTGGCGCGCGGCGGCGTGATGTGCGTGTAATAGGCGCACAGACACACTACAGATAATGGATGATGACCTTCGTAGTGCGGTCACACGTTTGTTATGATTTCAATTTAATAAACTATCGAAATAAAAAAATATTAAGCATTTTCAAAGTTTACTGCTTTTGAGCTGAAATTTTGTACAGAGATTCTAGTCCAGATACACTCTTCAACCCGTTTGTATTGATATTCCCTTTCCGTAACACCCTGTATAAGAATCCAGTAAAACCCCTACGCCTTTCCCTGGCACTGGGTAGCCATTTCCGAAAGGTACCATATGGGTCTTTCAGAGACCTTTTTTGCCAGCGATGTTAAAGAATTTATATTGTCACTAGCAGTGCCCCGCGGTTTCACCCGCATAAGTGACGATCCCGTGGGAATATCGGGATCAAATGTACCCTATGTGTTAATCCTGGTTATAAACTATCTGTGTGCCAAATGTCATCCAAATCCGTTCAGCCGTTTGTGCGTGAAGAAGTAAAACACATACAAACAGACTCGCAAACTTTCGCCTAGTGTGATTAGTAGGATAGATCACGTTCAGTTTCAGGGTTCAAATAGCATCTATTGCAGCTATGAATTGTGTTATCACAGTCAACACAATATCCTAATTTATTTATCATCAAACGTCAAAATAACGACTCTCATCTGACAATGCGCAAGCGCAATCAACTTTCTATTGTTCGAGCTCGAGCAAAATAATAATATCGATACTGTTAACGATAAAATACTCATGAGTTACGACCAAACATTCCGTTCATTAGATGTGAATTATTAATTAACTTTTATTTATTTATTATAATTATGTCAACGGGTCAAATAAATTATATTCTTCACGTGTTTTTCACGTCCAATTAAAGAAAAAAAGAATAAAAATATAGTCAAAGGTGAAAATAATATCTTAGTAAATGACGCAAGATGGTCTAATTTTTAACTCAAGAGTCAACACAAGATCATTCAGCATCGTGTGATTACCGCATGATGTTTATAGCAGCGATAAAAAAATATATGATAGCTTGACCTATCACAGTAATAAGAAGTCGCCATTGGCAAATTACACGCGAGGTTGGAGACAAATACAATATATTTTTTTAATTTAATCAGACCATCCAGTAAGATAAAAAATACACGTGTTAAAGTTGGTGTCATCAGCTGGCTGTTACAGGTTGGTAGGAAAGATTTCTGATGGATTCTCCTCAGACCTAGAAATCAGTGGCCGAGATGCTGCTTCATCAAGTTGCTTGTGACACCTGGCACGCGCCCATTCGAGAACCATCGATGGCCAGTGTTTCTGAGGCGAAATGTTCAAAAGCGGTAGTCACTTGTGGGCCAGTAGTACGTATTGGCAACGGGACTACCAATAGTTGGCGACGCCACTAACACTAAATTACAACAGCTGCACGGCTTGCTGAGGTCGGTCCGTGGATGGGTGACCACCCATTACATACCGAGGGTCCCGGTTGTTATTCTTAGATCTTTGACAGTCTTTACGAGTAGTCAGAAGCCCGAAAATGTCAGACTTTCGGGCTTCTGACTACTCGTAAAGACTGTCAAGGGGTATCGTGTAATAAACCAGTTACTGAACTGGGTTGTAGAGAGAGGCAGTCGCTCCATGTAAAATATTGATATTCAGCTGCGTCGGGTTAGACTGGAAGCCGATCGCAACATAGTTTTTGAAAGTTATCATCTGATAACAGCTAGGTATGTACGTTTTAAAAACCATCAAAACAAAGATGTATCATAACGCCGATAATTCCGATATGTACACACCTACCTACACATTATCTGTAACAACTATCATGCTCGCTGCATTACAATGCCACTTGGCTATCACGTGGATCGGATCTTCATTGTAGTCGTCAATATCGACAGAACAAAATGTGTCGACGAACACTTAAGCTTCATTATTCACATGGATTTATTGCTGTGTCTATTATAGAGAGTTATTGACCTTTGACTTGAAATTATTTTTTTTCTGGCTGTAAAGGAGTTCATTGGTGATCGTTAGGGCAGAGAGTGTTAGACGACATTCCAGTTAACCAGTTGACCATTCAACTCAGCCTATGGCAGTCCACTGCTGGACATAGACCTCTCCCAGGCTGCGCCACAACATCCAGTCTGTCCCAGCCAACTTCTCTAAGTCGTCCGTTCATCTAGCTTAAGGGCGTCCCACACTACGCTTGCCGATGCGCGATCTCTAATCCAGGACTCGTCTGCTCCCCGGCCATCGGTCCTTCGAGTTCGACAAACATGACCAGGTGCAGCCCACTGCCACTTCAGTTTGCTTACTCCGCAAACTATGTCGATAACTCCTGTTCTTTTCCGGAAAATTTGATTTTAGTTTAACGTACTATGCCGTGAATGTCAAATACATTTCTAGTTTGATCTAACTGCTATGTTATGTATCGCGGATTTATTCCCTTTAACAACACACACGAAGAGAATGAATATTTTTGGCACTGAAAAAAGGTTGTAATTTCGCAAATTATAAAATTGAGTTTCAATTGTCGAATCATTCATTCGAAAATAATGAAGCTGTTAATAATGAACTTTGTTCATCATTGTTTACTCACGGATATTGTTTACTTCTATGTTGATAAACAAAATGCCTAATAGTAAAAACCAAAATTAATTGCGGAGGTAAATCCCTATAATAACAAAACGATTCCAATGACGTCGTATATGTTGTTAATGATGAAATAATAACATAATTAACATTTAATTTAGGTTCTATATAAAACCCCGAGGCTAACAAAAAATCGCGATCAAAACAACTGATCTTATAATAGTTAAACTTGTTATTGGAGTAACGCCTGAAACTGATAATGATTCATGTGATATTCTGTGACTCACTCGACAAGATTCAGATAATAACATCGATATATCAGTATCAAACAATATGTATAAAGTTAGTGTTGTTATCGATGACAGTGAAAAGCTGTGGAAGATAATGGACGCTTTTACGGATGGTAAATAAACAGGTGTACGAGTACTGTAGATGTTATAGTTTGGATCCTTGGGATTAATAGCATTAAAGATAAAGGATAATTTTATTTACTAAATGACGTAGTGGCTGACTTTTAAGCTCCTATTAAAGACCTGCAGTATCAGGTTATCAGAAGAGCAGTGGTGACCAATTTAAGTGTTATCGACCCCGAATTAAGAGTTGTAGGTCGTAAATTTGAACCCAGGCAGATACTTTACGTTGGTATTTAATTTCATCACCATGACTATTCTCAAAACGGTGAAGGAAAACATCGTAAGGAAATCGGCATGTCCTAGATCCAATAAATACGATGACATGTGACATCGACGAACCCGCACTGGGCTCGCGTGGAGGATTATGGCCCGCTCCCTCTTAAACAGAGGAGGCTTGTGTCCCAGCAGTGGGAACATTATAGGCTGATTATGCTTAATATGAATGTTATCATGTTACGGCAAACTCTTCTGCTAAATTTTTTAGGGGTTTAGTAGCAAAATCTTTTCTGTTTTCAGTGTTGTCAGGCAAGTCTCTTAAGCTAACAATAAACCAAACAGCAGGTAACACATAATATTACATCATATACAGTTCGATACTGAAATGTTTATTGCACACAAAACATTTTTATAGCTATTGTACTGACTTTTATGCTATGTTTACTGTTTCGGATATTGGACTGTGATGCTGTTATGAATTTTCAACGATTCCATTTTACACGTGACCTTCGTACTTATAGTTCTTAGATTGACATTTTTGTCAGGATGAGTAGTCAATTACAACATGCAGGTAACCAAAGTGATTCATCATTCATATAACCAAATAGCATCTGTTGCAACATCTCTTAAAACCTTGCCAAGATTAAGGAAAACATTCGGAAGTTAGTTAAAATATGGCAAAAAGCCTTCGACTCTACCATGCAAAGGACCTTCTATTGGATTTTAAAGAATAATTGGATTCCTCCTGATTTGTTAGTAGCGTAGGTGCGTTTATAGTCTACAAATCTCATTTGAACGAAAACCCAGTGGGGTGATTGCGTAACACACTAACAGTAGCAATGACTTTAATTTTGATAGTTCAACAAGATTCATTGCGTTATTTACGTTGTTGAGCAAATGAATTTTTCGAACGTATGAAGCAATGGATTAGTAAGATCCTTCAAAATGATTCAGATTGTGCGCAATTGCGTTACACACTTTCAATTACAATTGCAATAATGCAGACCAGAAAAGCTGGCATGCAGGGTTGTAGGCTATACTAATGTCAAATATTATCAGTGTAATATTTTCTTTTATTTATTTCTTTTGCATTCAATGGACGATGTAATACGCAGTTATTTATTGCTTCATAATAAGTACCTAACTATATACACTAGATACTAAAATAAAAGACTAACTAACTTACAATACAAATAAATAAAAATTAAAAAAAAAAACAAAGGACACTAGACGTCGAAGTATTCGTCCGCATCGCTGTCATCCGGAAACGTGCCCAGAAGACTGGCAGCATTGCCCGGTTGAATGACAATGCTAATTCTTCGGCCAAAGAATGACCCAGCCCTCTGGTCACATGAAGTATCGACCAGCCAGGCCCCATGACCCGAGCGTTTCGACCCCAAATTATGTATTAATTCTCCTTTCAGATTTTTTATGTCTTTCTGTATTATATGCGAATCATCGTGACCATACGATACGAGTAGATGGCAAGGATGCAAATAATATAAGAAAATCATATATTTATCTGCTTAATTTGCCATGTCATGATGACGATATGAAAATTATGCAGTACTAGCAGCGCCCCGCGGTTTACCCGTATAAGTATCGATACCGTGGGAAAATGGCTCTGGATATTTTGTTTAGCGAATATTTTAAGTTAAATTAAGCTAAGTAACACAGCAATATTGTGGCAGCGACTATTGTTTTTTTTTTTATTACTTGTCTTTAGCACTTCTTTTAACCTTTAGTTAAAACGTGGACAATGGAGTGGGTTACATGTTTTTAAAATCTTAGTTTAAGTATTTCTCTGTATTTTGTAGGGGTTGTTCCACTGCGCTCCAAAACCCATTGTTCTCATAATTTTAATATTCATACATTGATTCCACTGCGCTCCAAGAAATGTTGAGTAGAGTTAGCAAAAAAATAAATTAAGCATGAAACTTTATATTTAATATCATAAAAAAAAAGAAAAAAAAGAATATCAAATATGTTTATTCAGCCATAATCACAACGTCACAAATCAACACATTACAAGGTAAAACTGTATTAAGTTGCACTTATTCAGTTAGCTTATTTTATTGCAATTCCAACGACATATTAAGTTTTTTTTTTAAGTAAGTAAGTATTTATTTTTCAAAAAGACTTAGCCTAGGTAACATCAGTGTTCATTCAAAAAGGGATCGGTATGGCTATAACGTATGAGAAGACCCCTGCCCTTCAAACTAGGAAAATCCTGTATCTTGAAGGACAGTGTACTTTTAAGGGTTGACACATTTTACAAAATAACTGTGTAATAACTCTGATGCTAACACAAGGGGCTTAAAAGCTAATTGTGGGGAGTGTTTGTGGGTGTGTGAGGGAGGGGGTGTGTGTGTGTGTGTGAGGGTGAAGGTGGGTGTGTGTGTTGCTATTGAGTTAGACTGGCCCGTAAGGGTGTGTGGGTGTGGTGGATGTAGTAAATATCTGGCAAGGAAATGAAAAGTTAGGTAATTTAGTGTTAATTTGTAGAATAAATAAGTTCCTCTGTTTCGCAATAATTTAAGCCCAGGAGGAAAGTTAACAGTTTTCTTTTTAATTCGAAAGGGTTTAGAATATTTATTGTTAATTTGTTTTGAAGCTTGTTGTATAATCTAGCACTTAGGATGAAATATTGGTGGGCAGCAAATGTGGTCCTGTGGCGCTCGACCTGACAATTGACATACTCGAGCAGACCTACGTCGAGTATGGAGTAATTGTCTTGATGGGACAGAGGAATGTTTGCGTAGAGTGGATCGGAAAACAAAGAGTTGTCTGACAGTGAGCAACTTCGAGTCCTGATATAATTGTTCAGACGGGTATCTAAACGGTTTGCGTAGCATCACTTTCAGAACAGATCTTTGAGCCCTCTCCAGCGATAGAAGAGTTGTTTTCGTAGCTCCCCCCCAGGCAGTCACACAGTATGGCAGTAGTGACTGGCACAAGGACTAGTACACCGTTTTGAGTGTGTCAATGTCCGCTGAGTTCCTAAGTAGCTTAAAAATATAAATTATTTTGCGAACTCTAGATGTAAGTGATGTAATATGGTTGTGCCAATTTAGATGCTCATCTATTATTACTCCTAGATATTTAATATGTGATCCCTTGGTCAAGTGTGGACAAGTACAGTCAGGCTTTAAGTGGCAGCTATGATATTTAATATCAAAGTCCTGCAGAGGCTGACTTTTTTTACTTATAGAAAAAGGAATGAATTTGGTTTTTTCGACATTAAGAGTAAGAAGATTAGTAGAGAGCCAGTTTGATACCGTGGCAAGACAGTTCTCAGCGTGACGTTTCGTTTCATTCCAATCTGAGCCGTGTACAATAAGCGATGTGTCATCTGCGTAACTAAAAACATTACAATTTGTAAGTTTTAGTGTGCTTAACTGGTTAATATATATTAGAAAGAGCGTTGGTCCCAAGATACTATCCTGGGGTACTCCGTAACTACCTAAAGGGTGCTCATTGCTTGTGTAATTATCTATAATCACACTTTGCATTCTGTTAGTGAGATAGCTTTTAAATAAATTTAGTTGAGTTCCTCGTACACCGATATTCTCAGCTTTATACATAGCTTTCATACAAAATTTTAGATATATCGTCATTACCACAAACAACTTATGGTTTGCCTTTTATACTGACTCTACTTATTTTATTTTGGAGCCCAGTGGAATGCATTCCTGGAGCGCAGTGGAACAACCCTTTTGTAGCATGTAACTGTTTTTTGTACCTAATAAATAAATATCGGGACGAAAAGTATCCTATGTGTTATTCTGAAGTATATATGAAAGAAAGAAGAAAGAAAGAAAATACGTAGATAGTAGTTTTTGCGTGAAAAAGTAACAAACATCCATTCATCCAAACATCCATCCATCCTCACAAACTTTTGCATTTTTAATATTAGTAGGATAGTATATCTAAAACTAAAAAATAGTTGAAATACCCACATATTAATTTTGAATGAGGAAAACTACTTCTTGTGATGTGACGTATTTTATAGTTATTTCTTGTAGATATAGGTATGTGTCCCTAACTTCCTGAATGCCTCTTTCCCTACAAACTCAGAATACAGAACAAGTTTGTTCTGTATTCTGAGCCTACAAAGGACCCTGCTCACTATGTGTTGGCGATTTCAAACCATTCAAGTCTAAGTTTACTCACGTTTTTGTTCAGCGCAAGCCATGGGTGTTTAGGTTAACGCTAAGGAGTTAAATTAGAATTTACCTGGTTTTAACTAGTATTCTTTTTAAAGAAGGGGGGAAAGCAACACTTTACGCCTCCCGATCACGAGACGAGTCCACTTTGTACCCGTCATAGATCCTACAACCACTCTTCAACAACTTCAGTATTAACATCAATACACTAGGTACTTAACTCCTCTTGTACCAAATGACAAATTGACCCATCATTAACATTATTTACTGCGTCTTCTATACAACTTCCTATTATTAACAATATTTTTAACTAAATGTTAAAATTATACTGTTGTTAGGACACGGTGCGCAATCGTCATTTGTCTTTTTAGCGATACATCGCCAATGGTCAACCTTGAACGTTGGCTGCTAAACCATGGGCCTCCCATCAATCCTAATGAAGCATTCATGGTCTACGCTTGGTAGATGAACCGATGATCGTAGTTCATGGTTACTGGGAAAGATCTACTTCTTCGTCGTTCCCTCAATGCTGAGAATCGCGATCATATACGACGCGTCTCAATGTTATGTGGTCTTTTGCAGTGTGGACCGCTTGGTAAATACTGCCTCCAATAGCTTTGCTGATCGCGTCTGACCATCTTGCCGGTGCTCTCCCCTGGGCGCATTTCCCTTCCATCTGGCCCAGTATCAAAAGCCCTTCCAGACTATGCTTAGGTGAACGAATAATATGTTCGAAAAAGCTAAGGGTATGCTTCTGGCATATTGTATGCTGGGAGCGCAATATGCCAGGAGCGTGCAGGAGAATGCTGAGCGCTTGGTGATGTTCAGTTCCTCCAGTATAAATTATTAGATTCATTCGTTCTCAGGTCGGTCCATGATATACGAAGTAGCCTTCGCCAATACCACATCTCGTAAGCATCGATCTTACTGCTTCCGCAGCTTTTAAAGCACCACGTTTCGGCGCCAAAAAAAATATTTAAAAAACTTAGGCATGGATCAGTCGTATTTTGGAATTCTGACTGGGAAATAATGCTGAACCTATTACTCCACATTTTAATAAGTACAGACGCCAGCACATCAAGCTACTACAATCTGTCAAATTTCTTTTCAACTTTATCGCTAGAGAAAGCTTAAGGTTCAAAGTTGATTGGGAAAATTTGACAGTTTCGGGTAGCTTGATGTCCTGGCATTTATAGGTACCATAAACAATTCTCCGACACCCATGTCTTTAATTATCTTACCCGCACCTTCCACCAAAACAAAACAAATCGGACTTTTTCTCACATCGATGACCAAAAATCAGCCAGAGCCTGCAGTACTGGGCAGATTCATCCAGCTTCATGTGACGAGATAACTACTTATGAGTTTTATTTATTTTTATTATTTTTTTGACATTTATGGTTTTGTGATGATTATTTATGATTATTATTTTATTATTGTTTTTTTTTTTTTAATAATGTTTTGTTTTTGATTATTTTTATTTTTGTAGTATTGACTAACATAGTTTTAAGACCTTTGTTACTAACAACTATGGACATGTAATTAGTCTGCAATAAATGGAATTATTATTATTAAAAATAACTCAGTATTGTGCTCTGAATAAAACACTCGGAAAGTTTTTGGTCCCAAAATTTTTTACTAAAAAAAATATTAACTTAGTGATCAAAAACTTTCCAGGTTAGCATGCATAGGGTCCGTATGACGTCAAAAGCACTCCTTTATTTTCAAGTTATTTTGGAACTTCCATTTTTAGATTTCAACGGCCCAAGTCCAGTTAAATGACGCAAAAACTGCAATAAGCGATAACACAAAAGTGTTATGGAGGATATTGATATTCCTGGAAATGTCAAGAAGTTTGACGCTACTGCGCAGTTCTAAGTTTGTAAATTGTGATTCATTTTAGATGATGTCAACTGTATTGCGTAGACGTTAAACCTGTTCTGCCGTAGATGTCAATGGGGTTTCAGTGTTTCACCACATCTTAGAATTAACCTGTAATACAGGTTTTTATATAAACCTATCTCAGGCTCCAGTCTCTCAAAATGTTAGCTCCTTCTTCGTGCACTACTGTCAAAATCTAGCATTAAGTTCATAACTTGTGTACTTAGAGAAAATTAACGTTTTGTATATACATCTTAGAATTTACAGCCACTAAAGCTACGATTTCCTGGAAGAGCGATAGCAACTACATAGCGTCTGCAATTTACCGGCCAATGACGTCACTGAAACGTGACTTATGAAGGAAGTTGATGTGTTTTCCTAGAAAGCCTTTTTTTGACACCGTAAAGTTAATCTAAACCCTGCTGCCATCATTTTCATGGCAGCTGTCACTGTGACGTCTATCGCTCTTCTAGGGAACCGTAGCTTAAACCCTGAGAATTTATGAATTTCATGATTATTTGACCGACATGATTAGTAGACTGAAAATCAAATTCAGACTATGCAAGACTATTGTAAGGATCTTTTGTACAGACGCCAGCATATCAAGGTACTACAATCTGTCAAATTTCTTTAATACATTTTCAACTTTATCGCTAAAGTTCAAGTTGATTGGGAAAATTTTACAGTTTCGGGTAGCTTGATGTGCTGGCCCGTCTGTACCTAATATTAAAATGCGAAACAACAAGAACAAAATATACTTATCACCAAAATAATGTCGTAGTAGGTAGCTCCCTCTGCGGTTATATCAAACGAGGCACACATGGACCATGCAGTTAGCACGCAAAACCGTATCATAGAATAATGATCCACATTACATTTTAATGTCGTCAGATGTTCAACAAAAAAATCGACCTCGATTCAATTCGCAATTGTTAAAACGCCCGCAAACCTTAACGGTCTTTTTTTGCTATGTAATGAATCTGCTAGCACCATTGCAAAGCGGCCATTTTGTTTCATTCAAATATTACCGTTGTTTTACTTTTTTATCTGTGGCGTTATGTTCCGACATTCTTGCAATAACAGCTAGAAGATATTATAAGTTTTTGCATAAGTAATCTAGGTAGTATTTCCCCTTTCGCTTTTTTGTAGGAAGTTATGTTAATAATTATTTTATAAGCATTTTAAATTGTTTCCTGTTCAACTAAATTCAAACTCACTTATGGGACAAAATACTTCCGAAAAGTATTGAATTTTAGCCCTAATGGAAAATAGCGTCAGTTTTCATGTAAAACAATGGAAAGAATTCCCTCATGACCTTGATCTGTCTGTATCCGAAACCTAATGCGATAAAGTCACGGGGGGATCCAGTGACAAATGTGTCACCCACATACGCGAATCAATTGAATTAGCTTTAGCCAATCAAGTATGAAAGTCATTGCCAGTGGATCGAAAGAGTGCGGCGGGATTTTATCGCGCACTCGATTTTCAACTCTTGGTGTTGATTGTTAAGAATCCAATAGAGCGCACCCCAACGCGTCAAAAAAACACATTGTTTGATTTTCAACTCTCGGCTCTAAGAAGTGCGTTCAAAATCCATTGCGCGAAAAATAATCGCCGCGGGAAAAACTCGCCCGTGCGAACCTGGGCTACCATGAATTGATTTAGTCTTCTTTTTTTCAAAACGATTTGAAGTGCCTCTTAGAGTAAGAGTTAATGATATCAACGAGATCAATATCTTGTAAATCACGAACGTTTGGTCACTGTTTTATCTTGTTAAAGTAGGCATCAACCTACTACTTTGATTAAAATCTTCTTGAGGTAGGTTTTGCGGTTTCCGCATAATTTAATACCACGACATTTTTTTATAGTTTCTCCCAAAGAGATTTAAATTAAAAAACAAGTTTGACCGCTGTGGCTATAAACAGTGTTCCTACGCTTTTAGATGCGTAATTTATTTTTAGACCTTAAATTTTTTGTAGGTTCATTACTAGTCTAAAGTGAGTAGGGAATTTTTTATCTTGAATGAATATCTACACCATATAATAGTTACCTACTATAATTCTGGCATATACATTTAGGCCGGTATATTTATATTTATTTAAATATTATTATTCCTGCAATAATAATATATTGTTTTCTATAAATATTTTATTAGCAACGTATAACACTAGGTATGCTTATACGTATTATTGAAATAGATATGAAGGATTTTGTTACCATCAGTAATGATTATATTGCACTGACATTGACGGATGATATCGGTGCAGTTGTAAACGTTATCGCCCTTGACAACACACTGTTACAGGATATGGATGATAATGATAATATTATTATTATTGATAAAGTTTCTTTCTCCGAAGCACAGCTCGACGACCAAGAGACAGAACGTGGACAATGCATACGATGCATGGGCCCGCTTACACCGACGCATTTTCAAAGTTCATTACTCTGTCCATCCATGGAGGACTTTTCCTTTATAATAAAAAACCCGTCCGATAAGCCTAGCACAGCCACAGACCTCTTTCGAACATAGTCTTTCAACATTATCTAGCTAATAGTATTAATTTATTGTTTAGTCGCCCCCATTATATGGGACCTAAACATAACTGGTAAAATTTAGGTGTACTATAGATACGTCTCTGACTAACCCGTCGGGGATTACAGGCGTCATATATTATGTTATTGTTCAGTCGAAACTGTCTATTTATACGCCAAATTCATAAGCATTAACGGTTTCTCTGTCTCCATTCAAATATCCTATAGGTCCAATAACCTTTATAGTTCCTCTTTTATACTACCTTTTAATTTTTCGTTAGCCGTTTTTCTTTGTTTTTATTCCTAACCTATTTTCAATGATTCACAGTTTTATCTTTATGCGGCGTCATTGGCACCAACGATAACATTGAGTTTTACAACAAAAACTAAAGCAAAGATAGATAAAGTAAAAATAACTGGTACTATTATGCAACTGGCTTCCGTAATAAACAAATGTAATATAGGAAGTAAGTGTGTTGACGAGCTCAGTGTAGCATTACAGCTCGTGATTATTCTGAGTTCTAGTAAGTGTACCAATCATGATTTTGATGATTACTTATACAACATTATTTTTAGTATATGCGAAACCTGAATATAGTTTGTTCAGAATAAGTAACTGAATCGATTTCAATAATTTTTACCCCATGTTATATTTTGGCCCAAAAATATTTAAAAAAGGTTAAAGCTTGGACACCACGAGAGCGACGCGTTCGAGGAGGTATATTATAGTGTACTCTGTGTTCGAGGAGCGACACTAAGTAGGTACAACAATAGCGGCGCGGGCGCACAGCGAGCGGGGCGACCGGGGCGGGGGTGCAGCAACCCCTTCAGTCGCCCGGGTACCACAGGTTGGCGCGCACGTGTTCGCGTTCCCGTCCAACTGCATAATCGCGAGCGCGCGGCCGCCGCGGGCCCAGTTGTGTTTCGGTTGATCGTGTACCTATCGTATGTAAAAAGTGTCGTGTAACATTTTTAAACACGCCAAGATGGTTAATTGTAGAAAGTTATTAAGGTGCAACAAATCGCATTGACTACATTGTATCACTTACGGCTTACGAATAAGTAATTACTTATTCGTAGCTTACGGCTGCATGTATTTAAGAATAAAGTACATTATAATAACTACCTACACTTGACCATTACGACAGTCCAAAGCCTGCAAGTGTGATGGAAAATGTTATCACCAGTTAATTACAATACAATCGCCGCGCCGCCGTACCGAACGGCACGCGGTGGGGGAGACCATGTTTTTGGACGGACAAACAGGTAACATAACAAGCTTATAACTTGGTGATTATTCATGATACAGTTTTGAAATTTTGTACATAGATTCTTTACATAAAAATACTAGACACGTGTTTCGGGTTTCGCATATACTAAAAATAATGTTGTATAAGTATAAGGATATGAGCACGTGGAAGGGTGATGATGGTCAAAACAACCTTATCAGCAGTCTATAATGTTACCGGTTCCCGTAATCCACACCACGTGGGCCCAGCGCGGGTTTGTAGATGTCACATGTCTTAGAATTTTTGGTTCTAAGACATGCCGGTTTCCTTGCGATGTTCTTCACCGTTTTGGGAGCAGTGGTGATGAAATCATTTTCACAAAGTAAAACGCCTGTGGTGTTAGAATCTACGACCTACAAGTCGTAAGTCGCGGCCGTTACCACTGTGCGACCACTGCTCATGGTCAAGCTGAAGGCCCAAATGTCATCGTGCATTCCATTGATAGATGCTGTGGAACAAGAGCTAGTAACATATTTAATAATAAAAATACTTCAACCTCAAAGGACATTGACATCTGTAGCTACATATTAAAAATTAAAGTCGTTTTTCGTGCCTATGCGATGGCGTTGTTCTTCCAAACTCCGTAACTGATTTTGATGCAGTTTCGCCAACATTTTTGAATTTATTCTAGAAGGTTTATGTGTATAAAACATTGAAATAAAAATAACATCTAAGTAAAGAAATCTCGATGTTTTGTCAAGTCGTAAAAACCATGCGGAGCAGTGGCGGGTCACTAGTTAAGACATAATTATAATTTAGAATTGTATATACAACTATTATTCACAACGTTACGCTAATAATTTAATTGAGATATCAACTTTATGCAGCTGAGCAATCTAGTTGAGCGGTGGGGAAGAAGTGAAAACAAAACAAATTACGAAGATTACGTACAGTATGCTCTTGACTCCTTGGCAGAAAAATAGTTAAAAGGCAGGTTATCTCAAAGATAAGCACAAAGTTATTAACTAAGTACAAAACATCAAATCAGCCTGTTTACACGTGTATAATTAAAACTTCACTGAAAACAATGGAAACAAGCAATCTATAATTCAGTATCAGGTCGACCTAATGCGCACAGACAACAGAAAAACCAGTTGCACAGTCCATGTGATTATTTCTTTATTCATTACATTATTAGACGGCATTGCACGCACCGATCACGGCTCCCCGTACCTAATTCCGGTCGATAAGTCGAATGAACTTTGAAATACGTTGGACGATAAAAAAAACATAAACAAATGTCTGTTCGCCCGTCTGGTTGGACGTGAACATTCACACGAATGAAGATTTGATAATGCGTCGTAAGCGGCCGCAGTAGGTCATGCTAATGCAAGCGCTATCGTACCTTTGCGCAATAAAAATAATGTTATTACCAGAATTGATATTAACAACTCGTATACATAGTGGTTTATGATGGACGAAGTTTTTAGTGACAGCCTAGTCCATCGCGTTTAGTCCACTCTCGACCCCTCGCCCCCTAATAATTAATGTGTCCACTGGACCCCTAACTATAGTTTACTCTCGACCCACAAGGGTCGAGAGTGGATTTTATTTTCCAGCCAAGTTTTAGTTTCCTCTCGACCCCCAAAGTAACTTTACGATGATAAATCATCAGTCTACCCTATAGTTGCATACTATTTGACTAAAATACCCTTTTATAATACTTTTCAGTAGTTATCAAGCGATTAGTGGTTGTTTTTATCATTTCAACAGGGCTGTTTGGAGAAAAGCGAATGCTTTATCGTCGTTGTCCTGCCTATATCTTCGCTTATTTGGGATCGGCACAGTATATAGAGGGGCAGGAACACCGACGCGCAAACTGTAACCATGAATGCAGCACATGATTCTAGACAGATTGCGCGCCAATGTCCTTGCCAACCCCTGGATTAGACACACTAGTTTTTTTTCCTAACACCTCTCTGGAAAGGAGTATGAAGGGATCGTATTCGGTGGCGTTCTGTAGTTTCTGCCTATCATCATGCGAAAAAGGCGTGAGTTTATGTTTAGCTGACTTTATGTTTATTTTGACCTCTATATCAGCCATCATCTCAGTATTCACTCCCATTCTGGCTATATCAACTTTGATATGTGGCACCTAAATCTAAGTTCAAAATTGTCGAATCCATCAATTAATATGTAGAACGTTCAGTAGGTATGTCCAACATTTTCATTGGATCCTAGTGGACATTGTTCGGGTCTAATGGCTACAAAGTGGCAGTCACGTCTTTATATCATAATGTCAATGTCATGTCATCAATTGTTTCTTTCCTTGTATTGTTACTAAAAAGGACTTTGTTCTAATTATAAACACAGTGACCTCTATACGGTCGAGTTCTTTGACTTTAAGCATAGAAGAGTACAAAGTAATTAATGTTTTTTTTTTTGCATCGGTCGATACATTTGAGATTTTTCTACTAACACAATGACAATCATTTTCTCAACACTTTTTGATGTCACGGTTGGAAGATTTCTAAAGCCAACACGTATTGACCTATAGCTGTTAGATACCATAGTTGTCAATGCGAATCTTCAATCACATAGATAGAAACCATGCCTCAATAAAATTGACGATAGTGAAAGTCACGATACTCACGGTGCTGTGACAATAAAATACATGACAAAAGCGGTTACATTGAGTGTCCAGTACATGCTTATCTACACAGGCCTGATGGTCTAGTGGTTAGTGACCCTGACTGCTATGCCGGAGGTCGTGGGTTCGATTCCCACCCAGGACAAATGTTTGTGTGATGAGCACGATCATTTGTTCTGTGTCTGGTTATAATTTATCTATAATATGTATGTATTTCGAAATATATAAGTATGTTTATCAGTTGTCTAGTACCCATAACACAAGCTCTGCTTAGCTTGGGACTAGATGGCGTTGTGTGATAATTAAAAAAAAAAAAATGTGTTTTACATGTGGCCGTGTCAGCTAGACATCGTGAACAAGTCGCTATCGACCACTTAGAAGGTACAGGGAGGATTGATCACAGCATGGTACTATGAGCATATCGAGCCCTGAGTGGCCTGAGTCCTAACCGCCCGCCGACTTATCGTAAGGGACATTTTTACGAAATTGCTATTTTAATCCTAAAGGGTATTTAATTAAATTTGCTAGCGATAAGCCGGGGGCAGGAGGTCACGATAAAGGCCTCGATATTTAGAACTTAATGGGAATCTCGACAAATGTAACTAAATTTCATCATTATTTCAGCCGAAAGACGTCCACTGCTGGACATAGACCTCCCCCAAGCACCTCCACTTCGACCGGTTCTGTGCTTCTCGCATCGCATCCAACGGGTTCCTGCGGACAAATGTATTTACTACATTAGAATTGCTATCGACAAATACATTGCCATGTATAACGTGACGTAGAGATTCTCTTATTAGGGGTGCTGAATTTGACATTTGTCTACCATGACCTGCAATGCAGGCATTAAAGACATCATATCTTCAACTTTCTCTATATTTATTGACCAAGAAAAATAATTAAAACGAATGGATGGATGCATTGGGCAACAGATACTTTTAGACACCTCGTTTCATTCTAGTATTATTACTGCTCTTCAATGTCAATCACGATAGGCTGAAGAGGCAGATATCGCGAACAGTGATCAGTTTCTAAATCAAAATTTCATTTTTTTTTCTAAATCTAATCAAAAATCTACCATACACTGAAGGTACGAATGAACTCAACGTAATGTTAGACACCATTGTTTCAGTAAAGGCTAATATCGTAACGAAACTGTTTGTTGCAGTTTGTGACCGTCCAGAGAGGCAATTCCCGTATTCATTCTACTGTCAGCCCCAATCTGTCACAAAACGTCTAAATTCTATACAATTTTGACAAGTTTTTGACATTTATTGTCATTGATATGAGATTGCGACTTGAATTTGAACGTTTTTTAAATACGAGAATTGGCCTTCAGATCAATACCTACTACATTTTAAGTTTTTCCTCTGTTTTGGAAGAAACATTGTCCAAGTCGGACAATGTCCAGCTAGTGTCGACAATCCGTCATCACTTTTTGTTTCTCAGCTTTATTTTTTGTGACTTACTACGTTTTATGAACGGAACAATTACATAATTAAAATTGCCCACGGTGTAAATGCCTTGAGCAATAGAGACGGTTGGGCAAGCGGCCTCGAGCACACGCGTCGATCGTCGAACCGACCACGATGTGAATCCGTACTTTAGTACTGCGCCACATTTACAAGGCTGCACACCTCTTTTAGCCGTTTTATCTCATAGGTATTTTACAATAATTATTGCGAAGATTTTTTAGTTTTTAGTTTAGGTTATATAAAGGTTTACGTTATATTATATTTTCAACGAGTCAAGGTTGTTAAGATTGCGTGCATTCTTGTTTGTCTGAGGCTTTGGAGGCGTGTCTGACGATTTGGAATTTTTAGTTATAGTGCCTATTCTACACAAAATAATAATATAATTATTAAATAGTCTTAATTTAAATATAAAGAGAAATAGGTAGTATAGATAGGTATATGTTCTATAAACCTATTTTAGCTAAAATAGAGATAAAATAGAATTATGAATAACGGCATTAGTATATATATATGTTGCACAGGTTTGAGAATAGTAGGTACTTATCACGGATATCGATATACAGAATGTAATTTATTATTTTTAAAGTATTTTTTTAATTATGAAACAGGTTAATTGCGTTAAAAGCTACATTTTCTGTTCTTAATCTGACGCAAATTAAATAAGTATTTAAAATGAACGTAAGTATATAAAAGAAAAATAAACTCATTTTAATAATAGATATTACAATTACTTACTTAGTTTCTGTAACATTTACCCTTTGGATGTATAAGTTTGAAAAATCGTAAAAAAGGCAATCTATTTAATGTTGTGGGAAGGAGATCGCAGTGAAGACCTGATGGATGGGACTCGCGAAGACCAGGGAAGCATGGCCCAAAAGGGAGAAAGCCTATACTCAGCAGTGGAACAAGACTGTCGATGAAGATGATGGTTATGATACGATATTGTTCTTTATTTCTACAACATAAGGCTTACAATAACAATCTTATAAAAAAACAAAACACACAAAGAAAAATCAAACGATTCCTACGATTACATAATAATTATAATTTGCCTATATTTATACGCATCTAGATTTTCCTGTTTCCTTCGAGTCAGTAGTAATTATTTATCAGCATAGCCGTACAAAATTCCCATAGTGTGAGTCAGCTTATTCGTAGAGTTACGTCAAACAACAAAACAGATTGTTATGCCATACTTAGGCACTAAGTGCATTTACAGTGCATTTTTTCTAGCATGCAAATAATTCAACAAAACAGACTGTTATGCCACAATAAGTGCATTTTCAGTGGAGTTTTTTCTAGCATTACTATAATATAATTCATTATATCTGGGTGGAAGTGCACGCTGATAAAAGTTTCCGTACTCCTATATTGTTCTTTCTGTGGTGTACCTATACATGCAAATACATACAAATATTTAGGTACTAAAAATAAATAAAATTGAAGTGTACCCGATACGGGATACCTACAACAAAAAAAAAACAATTTATAATTTTTTTGCCTGTCTGTTTTTTCCTAATCTCCCAAACGGCTGGACCGATTTAGACGGGAGTTTCACTGGCAGATAGCTGATGTTATAAGGGCTGATGTAAACTACGTCATTCAAGAGCTGTTTTATGTAAGTAAAGAAGATGTACTTAGCGTGAACTTACGTCTCTCTTGGTCCTCACTCTCATTTTCCCTCATGCATGAATAAGTTACCTAATGTAATTATAGATACGTGTGTAGGTACTTCAGCAGAATTATCTTACGCCATAGTGACGAATTGTGATGCCATTCTTGTTGGGTATGCGACACTTATAGCATAATGGTTTCCTCTACTCCCAAGGTATTTTACCACTTAGGACAATATTATTGTATCCGAATCTAAAATAATAGTTGCATAACAGGAAACGAAGTCTAAATATTTTGCATAACATGGGATTTTACTGTAGCTACCAAAGTACTAATGCAACTGTATGTTTCGTTCCCACCCAACAAAATAATATTTTGAATACAAAACATAACATATATTACGCTTATTATCCCAGAAGACGAAGGCAGAGGAGGGTTATTGGAAAAACACCAACGATCCATTGTAATCATTATTATGAACAACTTTTACAATGGGACCAAACCTGAAATCGCGAAAAAAAATCAGCTGTTCCCTACATTTATGTTCGTATAACTCGTCAAAATGTAGGGAACAGTTGTTTTTTTTCTTTGCGATTTCAGGTTTAGTCCCATGGTAAAAGTTGTTCATAATGATGAGTACAATGACCTCTTAAGAGGTTGTTGGTGTTTTTCCAGTAACCCTGTATAGTACACTTTACATTTACCCAGCTACGTAGTACAGTCAGTTACTGCAATAAGCTGCCCCACCTTTGCATAAATGGTTGAGATTTTTTGAAATACGAATTGATATAATTTTATAATTCTTTTATATTTTATTTATTTGAGCAAAGTAAATAAAATATAAAAAATTATAAAATTCTATCGATTCGTAATCCAAAAAAAATCTTAGCCATTTATGCACAGATGGGGCAGCTAATTGCAGTAACTGACTGTACCTACCTATTTGGTTATTTTACTACCTACAGTGAGCTTCAAACTTTATGGCGGTTCTGAAGTGAGCTACTCGCTGCGCAGTAGGTACCCCCCCTCACACCCGCGGTCACTTGAATTTGACACTGCGCAGCTACTTGCCTCGTGTTCAGAGAACATAAAATTGCCATCGGGCTATACTTAGTACCTCTCTGAAAAATACAAAATCTATTTTTCCCTTAATCGTTTCTCTTTCCACGAATATTTATATAATAACACTACGTCTGATGTACTCAATATGGACTAATGACTGGTGACGTCAAACAGGTAGTGTTGTGACTGATAGATAATTACTATAACTGGCTGACCGTAACATTGACCTTTGCGTCAGGAAAAATTCAACCTGTGCGGTCGGGGGATCCCCGTCAGGAACGAAGTTCCTTACGCGATATTCCACACACACTCGTATCGTATAAAATAGACAGAGAGAGAGAGAGAGAGATAAAGTGTGAATTTAATACGCGTTTTTAATACAGAGCCATCTAGTAGGAGTTTAAGAATATCTTATGAAATTGTTGCCATCTTGGATTTTCATTTGGCCTCACAATAGTCTTTAGCACCCTCAAAAAACCATGAAAACAACACCCATGATGAAAAATTTGAAAATTTTCGCAGCTGGCGTGGAAATGTACGTACCTACTTCAGAAGATTGTACCACACCACAGTACAAATGTACGTACCTACTTCAGAAGATTGTACCACACCACAGTACAACCCAGAGTTAACTTGAGAACTGAGCGGCCTCTCCCGACCCCCGCGCTGTTACCACTTTCGCCATCGACACCTCAATACCGCGCGAAGTCTCATGTTGACTCTTACGGGTTGTAAGTATTGAAGTCCACATGAGTTCTAGATCCCAAAGCAACCCCAGCCCATGAGCTACGGGCAAGCACCACAAACGGTGAACGAAAACATCGAGAGGAAACCGGCATGTCCTAGGACCAAAAACTCGAAGACATGTGACATCTACCCACACTGGGCCCGCGTGGCCCACTCCCTCTCACAGAGACGAGGCCTATGTCCCAGTAGCGGGAACGTTGTAGGTTAAATATGCTATACAACTCATCACGCTGCATTTCATTAATAGTGGGCATTAAAGATATTATATGACTACTTCAGTTTGCGGAAAATCCTACCACAAATCAGATGTTGTTTGTAGTTTTTATAGATATAACTAAACGTTCTGAATGAGGTGATTGACATAACAAGCATGACGAATGCCACCTGTTCTGTCGACGTAAACTCAGATTTGCATACAATTTAATAATTATCTGTATTACAAAGCGGTTTACGATCACGATTCTTTCCATGATTGCATATTTACAATGGATTTGCTGCGCATGGCATGTGGCTTAACATCGATCTTAGCATGCAACCATTGTTAGGGCTGAGTCACACCGTCCGACGTTTCCGTCGCCGTCGCACAGTGGGCCCATACTGAAAATTTGTGGACTTAGGCAACAAAGTTCCAATATCGATGCGATTTTTTTTTATATGACGTGTTATGATATTCCTAACAACTTTTATTCTTATAAAATTTCGTCTAAAGTTGATAGTTTGTCTTGAAAAAAATTTATTAGTTTTTTTTGTATGGAGCGAATCACGTTTCATTTTTTTTCTTCAATTGTACTAATATGTTGAGTGTGTGGCGGTGAGTATATGATAGCTAGGGTCATTCTCTATCCATGAAAAAAAAATCAGCGCCGGCTATCTGCGGCATCGCGAGTAATCATTCGGTAAAAAAAAAATATTTTGTATGAAATTTTTTGCCATTTAAAATAAATTCAAAGTATATTTTTTGTCTCATTTGGCTGTTTTGACCTTCTTTTTAGTTAAATATATAGTTTTAATAGCGCATAATTACATATAACTAGTAATTCTGGTAGAGATTTAGTTATTATTGCATGTTATCGGTAGCACCTGCATTGTGATTGATGACTCATTTGTTTGTGCGCTCGGCTAAGCGCATAACTAATGAGTTTTCAAAAATGCTCGTCTCTGATTGGCTGAATAATTTTCACTCACTGTTATGTCCACTACTTGAGTAATTAACACTGACTATAAATATAAAGACATTCATTAAGTCCATCTAGTTTCGCTCTTGTCGCTTATTTGTGAACACAGTGAAATACTTTTATTTTTATATTTACATTAGAACTATGGCTGGATTTTGTACCAACCTAGATCTTTTTGTGAAATTAAGAAGTGGCGGTGATCTGAAAAATCATATGTTTCTATATGAAAGTATCATTTCTGTCTTGACTACCGAAGTTTCTGAAGAAGACAAGAACCGAATCAAGGAGTTCTGTCGACTTTTTTGTGTAAATCTAAATAAAAAGTGGATAGAGTCATGTAGACATCAAAAAACTTTTATGAACCGTGAAAGTAATCGCAAGTGGTTGGAAAAAAACATCAAATGGCCTGTTTGTGACACTGTTGACCTGAGAAGTGAGATGGGCTTTTCAGACGCAGCCTTATCTGAGCCTGTGGATATAGATTCCCATGTTCCTACTCTTGCAGTATGTACTGAGGAAGCGGGAACATCTACAGAAAAGGAGCACAGAAAACCGTTCGAAGACTTAAGTAATAAGCAAAAAAAAAGACGTTCTACTTCCATAGTAGAGGAAAATTCCGAGGAAGAGTTGCAGCACTGGTACATAACAAAATTGAAAGACAACGGCAAAACGAATCTGGCAAAAGTGGTCGAATACCTTTCCAGTAATCCAGATGCGCTGTCCGAAGTAGATGAGCGACTATTCAAGAAGCAGAGCTTAAGTACTGTCTCTGAAGATAAGTGTTTAGCTCTTTATACATCACTTGCGCTCTCGAAATGGAAATACTTAGCTCTTCGACAATTTCTGAAAGAAGAAAACTGTGCTGCCTTTCCATCTTATCCAAATCTTGTAAATGCCAAGAAAAGATGTTACCCACCACAAGAGAGTATGGAGATTACTGAAAAAGGAGCTCACATTAAATTGCAAGCGCTATTGGACCACACTGTGAAGAGGATTTTACTAGATATGAATTCTGTTGATAGGTCTCAAAATGAAGAACTCAAGTTAACCTGGAAATGGGGACTTGATGGTTCTTCGTCGCAGAGTAATTATAAACAGAAAACGTCAAACACAGCTACAGAGTTCGATGATTCATCAGTAGTCATGATAAGTATCGTCCCTCTTCGGCTAGTGTCTACTAGCCCATCATCTGGGAATGAAAATATAGTTTGGGAGAACCCCACACCTTGCTCAACTCTTTACTGTCGACCAGTGAAGTTTACTTTCACTTCAGAGACAGCTGATTTTATAAAGTCTGAAGAGTCTGAGATGAAAAAACAAATTGATGAACGAATATCTACACAGTTTGGAAATATTATTGTATCACATGAATTGCATATGACCATGATTGATGGAAAAGTGGCCAATATTATTGCTGAAGTACCATCATTTGCAACGTGTCCCATTTGCTTGGCAAAACCGAGCGAAATGAATAATTTAGACGCTTTGGCTTCCAAACCACTTCGTGAAGAAATTTACAAACAAGGAATTTCTTCACTGCATATGAAGATTCGGTGTATGGAATGTCTTCTCCATATATCTTATAATCTGGATTTTCAGCGATGGACTGCTCGAGGCGAACATAAGGCTTTGAAACAAGCTAAAAAAAATACCACGCAACAAGAATTTCGTGAGCAAACTGGAATGCTGATTGATATAGTCAAACAGGTATGTATTTAATTTTCGCTCTTTTTATGTTGTTTGTGTATTATATCTCTATATATTGTATATTACAGTATTGTTTTCCCATTTTAGGGTTTTGGAACTACAAATGACGGGAATACTGCTAGGCGCTTTTTCCAAGATTACAAAAGATCTTCCAGAATAACGGGAATTGACGAAAATCTGATTTTCAGATTTTCCGTTATTCTACAAGCCATATCATCAGGCAAAAACATTGACTGTGAAAAATTTAGAAGGTACTGTAGAGAAACAGCTGATGTGTACGTGCAACACTATTCGTGGTACTACATGCCAGTTAGTGTACATAAACTTCTAATGCACGGTGCAGACATCTGTAACCACTTTGGTGTTTTGCCAATCGGTAAGTAAAAAATAAATATAGTATGATGTATTATATTTGACTCGATTGCGTTTTGAAATTAAAATGTACATAACTTATTCGTTTTAGGTACCTTATCTGAAGAAGCTTCGGAAGCCCGTAATAAGGACTTCAGAAACGTCAGGGAGAGGCACACTCGGAAAACAGGGAGAATAGCAACAAACGAAGACATCCTTCATGGACTTCTAATAAGCTCTGATCCCCACATATCCTACATAAGGCCTAAAATAACGAAGAAGGTTCATAATGAGTTGTGCCTGAAGCAATTCAGTTGTTACAGACTACTGAGCCTCCCTGTGGCAGTGAGATTATGGAGGAAGAAGAATGCCTCATAGCAGAGTCCGAAAATTTGCCAGACCCACTAGCACTTCTGGAACAAGAAATAATGTGATCCGGCTCTAGATTATTCCCACAAAAGCCCATCAGGGCTAGGAATATGACAAACAGCCCTTTTCAGGGCTACAATTACTTCACAGTTTCATATTGGTCATGGTCATACGTACGATAACTTATACTATAATATACATACGCTTGATTATGTAGGTAATTATCAATGACTTGCCCGTACAGATTTAAATTATTTCACCTATCATTAACAAAATTAGTATAACCTGAAACTTATTACGATATTTATTCAACAATAGATAACGTGCAGTTAAAAAAATAACACAGCCAATCAGAGACGAGCATTTTTGAAAACTCATTAGTTATGCGCTTAGCCGAGCGCACAAACAAATGAGTCATCAATCACAATGCAGGTGCTACCGATAACATGCAATAATAACTAAATCTCTACCAGAATTACTAGTTATATGTAATTATGCGCTATTAAAACTATATATTTAACTAAAAAGAAGGTCAAAACAGCCAAATGAGACAAAAAATATACTTTGAATTTATTTTAAATGGCAAAAAATTTCATACAAAATATTTTTTTTTTACCGAATGATTACTCGCGATGCCGCAGATAGCCGGCGCTGATTTTTTTTTCATGGATAGAGAATGACCCTAGCTATCATATACTCACCGCCACACACTCAACATATTAGTACAATTGAAGAAAAAAAATGAAACGTGATTCGCTCCATACAAAAAAAACTAATAAATTTTTTTCAAGACAAACTATCAACTTTAGACGAAATTTTATAAGAATAAAAGTTGTTAGGAATATCATAACACGTCATATAAAAAAAAATCGCATCGATATTGGAACTTTGTTGCCTAAGTCCACAAATTTTCAGTATGGGCCCACTGTGCGTCGGGTGTCGCACGCGATGGTAGGCACTTGGTATTCCATCAGTGTCACCGCTCTGTTTCTGTCCTAATACAGCGAACAAAGAGTTAAAATTTCACTCGTAGGGTTGTATTTTGTATCACCTATTTGTTGCCAAAGTTGAATTGTTCGTATCGTTGGTCTCGTAGTCGCCGCGCGTGTGTTATTGGGTTTTTCCCTTAGGAATTTCTCAGTAAGTTTCTCTTAGGAAGTTGGTTCTTGTGTGAACTGTGTGAAGCCCCCTTTCCTCAGATAGAAAGTAAAGCCGTTGGTCCTGGGCTTAATCTCTCCCCGGTCGTATCGGATTGCCGTAAAATCGGACTACGAGAATTAAGGAACAGAGAGTGCACCTGTGCTTGTGCACTGTCCTCTCCTGCGTACTTGGCTTATCTCCGTTAAGATTGACCACTGTGTCAGAAATTCGGTTGGGAGGATTTATGTTAAGTACTTCCAATCTGAATGATGATGTATTAGTAGTGATATAGTACCTAGAGGAAAATTGAGTGGTAGTTACATTCCAATACCTTTTAAGGTTTTCCATTGCCTGATTCTACAACTATCGTCGATTTCTTGAAATCGTAATTTTACTAACGTGTTTAATCTGACCACCAATTGACGCAAACTCACTTAGAAATACCTCGTAATTTTAATGTAATAAAGTTGAAATAGCGACATTAATTTTAAAGCTAATTTAAATGTTAATTGGCTTAAGGCGTAGGTACCTATTGTTAAAAATATCTGTAAAAATACTGTGTAAGTTTTAATATATATATTTTTTTTGAAACATTTCTACAAAAAAGAACTAAAACTCATTTTTGAAATGTAAATAATAATCAAGATCATTAAAATATGACGTAAATAGTTAACATAAAAATACGAAAGAGTGCGTCCGCTACGCACTGTAGAGTCTGCAAGTGTGAGCATGTCCTTATTTTGAACTTATTGTCGTGTGCAGGAGGTTAGTGACTTCCTTGCATTTAAACGCATCCAGTTCGACAGGAGAGCTCTGGAAAAAAACTGCATCTCCAACAGGTATTCAAATGACGCCAATCTCCGCACTTGCCTGGTGCAGCTAAGGTGTTTTTTGCGCGCGCACGCCTTAATTCGACGCTCTCTGTAATATTCAATCGGAGAACGTGAATTATTAAGTATTTTATTTAAAAATAATAACACACACACACACCTATAGTAGATACTGTAGGTGTGTGTGTGTTATTATTTTTAGGTAAGTAGCTGGTGTTATACCTGATGCATGTAAATATAAAAAATACTTCAAGGACCGTTACAATCACTACTTACAATTCAATTTATTAATAGGAATACCTAACTGCTCCGATTGAAACATTTATAAATAAAATATAAATAAATAAAAATGTAATGCGTGAGCGCATCACTTGAGAACGGTTGGACCGATTTGGCAATATTTTGTTTTAAAAATAAATGTTCGTTATTGAACCAAATAAGTTTTTATGGGAAAAAAAATTCGGAAAAGTTTCCAGGAAAATTTCAAATTCGAGCAAAACTGAACGTCCTTTTTTCAATGAGATTTTAAAAGCTTTTATTTTTACATAGTATGAATTATTGAAATTTGGACAGGGCAACGTCCGTCGGGTCAGCTAGTAAACAATGAATATCACCAGTGGGATGCAACAACAACAATGCAGGCAACATTTTATGTACAGAAAGAATAATGTTTATGTGAGTAAGTAATATTATTGTATTGTATTAAATATTATTGATTTTTATTGATTTGATGACATTTTGTATAGAGATATCTTGAATCCTGAGAAAGGACATAGACATTATTTAAACTGTCTCTCTGAGGGTCAAGTTGTTGGTTGTATAATGGGATTATCGGAAATTCACTGCACGGACGCAGTCGCGGTCATAGCACTAAGTATACGTACGTCATACATCAAAAAGCACTTAAAAAGCTTATTACGAACTTACATACTTGAAGCTTTCTTAAATTCAGTGAACTTTATTGAGGTCGAATTTAAAACGCCTTTGTAAAGAGCAAATCACAATAAAACTTACAACTGTCCGGTTGTGAAGTTGTGATGTAACCTCGCACAATCGTACCGAAGTATCAGTAATTCGGCGCTAATTAGGAATGTAATTAGCGGTGAATTCTAGTAGGCTCTCTAAATGCTTCCTATTCGTTTCTAGAAACAAACAAAGAGTTATGACGCAATCTAATTTAAAAATGGAATAAAATACTCTTTATTATGTACACCGTATAAATTACAAAAATACAGGGTGAAATTGAATTCATGGGCATCCTTTTAAGGGGTCATTGTAATCATCATTATGAACAACTTTTACTATGGGACCAAGACAGAAATCGCGAAAAAAAAAATCAGCTCTTCCATACATTTTCACGAGTTATGTGAACATAAATGCAAGGAACAGCTGATTTTTTTTCGCGATTTTAGGCTTAGTCCCATAGTGAAAGTTGTTCATAACGATGAGTACAATGCCCCCTTAAAAGGATGCCCATGAATTTAATTTCACCCTGTATAAACGAAGAAAATTTACAAAGGGTGACACAATATTATATTAATGATATAATATAAAAATTTATTATTCAACTAGGACTAGCTTACATGGCAAGGTAATATAATATAAAGCGCAATGGACAGTAATATAAAAAATTACATGACAATGGCATTGGAGAATAAGTATATGTTGGGATCTACTATTTCGGAACCAAAGTAGGTACACTCACACTCTGTCCTACGCCTATCGCATCCAGTCTGTCCCAGTCACCTTTTTAGGTCGTCGTTCCCCCTAGCTGGGGTCGTCCCACACTACACTACTCCAAATAAATGTCCTTGTGTAAATACAATTACAACAGTAGGTACAACTTATTTTGAAAATACAATCGAGCATAATAAATTAATTAACTTTTGTATTGTATTCAATTACGTACTTTTAAATTTCTGACCTGCTGAATTAAAGTTATTGAATAGAATCCTTGAATAACTTCAGTAAAAGATGTGGTAAAAGGTACTAAAATATTTCTTGTGTCTATCTGCGTCTATTTTCAATTGACCCCAATGTTTAATTAATATTCTAGATTGTCCTAGTAGAGGAAACTGATTACCTATACGCCTAAAGTGGATGTCCATGACCGCCTTACCTTCTTAACTTTTATTTAACTTTCCGAGTCCAAAGTCCGTTGCATCTTTTCCGCATGCCATGACTTGACTAAGACCATCGTTCGTTGATCAATGCTGACTTTGATAGTATAATAGTACTATCTATGTTTAATGATGAATTGATTAAGCGTGCTGATAACAGCTCTATGACAATCACTGAAGTCTTCCTCTTGTGTTCAGCAGTGTTTACAAAGATAAAAGTTTGTTGAAGTAAGCTGCGCATGTGTAAAAAGTTTTGTATGAGTCACAGGTCACACAGTACCTAGGCCCTGGTCTGGGCCTGGCCTGGGTGCTTACTCTTGAATTTAATTCCGATAGATCGACATTAGAATTGTGACGTTTCGTACTTTTGAGTTCGGTTTAATTAAACTAAAAGGTAAAATTGGGTGTCCATTTTGGTGAACTAAGTGGAAATTAGGGCCGGGCTCCAAAATCAATCATCCAATTTTACCTTTTAGTTTAATTAAACCGAACTCAAAAGTACGAAACGTCATAATTCTAATGTCGATCTATCGGAATTAAATTCAAGAGTAAGCACCCTGGTCTGGCCTCGTCTATCCTGGCCTAGCCTTCATATATATCAGTAAATAAACGTATAAAGATTACCGATGACATTATTTAAATTACTTTGAATCATTTCAATTATTATTTTTATTTTATTCATACATTTCCTTAAAAAAATATAAAAAATCACGCGGCGGCCGGAGCAATGCCTACATTATACAATTTAAGCTTATGTAGATGCCTTCTCATATATTAAGTTAATAAAGACAAAGGAAAAATTAAGAACCCAAATTCTCGCTTAGTGCAACAAGTACCTACGAAAAGTACCTACTAATGGTATCAATATCGAAAAAAATATCATTAACTTTGACACAACAACAAATCATTAGGAAACCACAAGCGCGAACGATTTCGATGACACTAATTAATTATTGTCTGACGTAGGTATAACTGTAAAACAATTAGAAAGCCTATATTCTGACAAAAACATGCAGTCATGGAGGCAAGCAAAAATGGAGTGTTAAACCAATTTATTCTTCCTAATGGAATCCGAGCCTGGCGCTATTAGAAAGATATTCGACGTACAACAGTCACCGTTACAGGTATATACGGGGTCGGTATGACGCCTCTAGGTTTTAGCTACAGAGTACAAGTTGATCGGTCAAGGGCATTGTGGCATATCGATTATTCATTCATGGGCCGGGAGCGGTAAACTATGCACTTCGTCCTCTTTTATCGAGTCGAAGGCAAAGTAAAGCGATTTATAGATGTATTTTTTGTTATATATTTTCTGGTGTACCGACGCCAGCACATCAACCTACTACAATCTGTCAAATTTCTTTAATAGATTTTCAACTTGATCGCTAAAATATAAGGTTCAAAGTTGATTGGGAGACAGTTTCGGGTAGCTTGATGTGCTAGCGTCTGTACAATAAACATAAAGTATATACATACGAATAAATAATAAACCTTTTAAATATTTCAGACAAATGGAGTATGCCAGCCAAGGAAATTGAAGCAACAAATGATTTGCATCGCCTAAACACTGTTTAGAGTCTTTCAACGATGCAAACAAAATAAAAGTTTCTAAACATACTAGGCAATCGAGATATGTAATATGTTTTGTCTTTTTAATATTGTATGTGTTTTTATTGTGTGTTTTTGTGTTTTTATTTTGTGTTTTTATTTATTTTGAAATTTTGTATATGATCCACTGTTGGTCGAAATAAAAGATTATTATTATTATAATCGTTAGATGGTGTAACTTTTAGTTTATGCTGCAACATAGTGTTTATCACAGGCAGTTAAATTGCACCGGATAAATCAGGCTTTGGACACATTGACTGTTTATCCGGCAGCGTTGATTGGTTCAACATTACTAGCACTTTGATGAGGAGGGGGGCAACACATTTTACTAAAAGAGACATGAATATAAAGGTTGATGGATGAAGAGGTAGAGGAATACAAATAAAAGATGGCTGGTTTGTGTGAACGCCGCTTCCAAGTAACACGGAATAAGAGCAAGAAAATGATGCCTTTGCGAAGACTATACCAAAGTCGCGCTGCACATAGCGCTCCATTTCTTCCTAATCCTTACTTCCAGCTAAACTGCCGAATACGAACACAGCTCTATTGACGTATCATAGAGTACTGTATTTTGTCGGAACCAATAAGGAAGTGAAAACGTATTGCAAGACACGAAAGTACGACACACATCGCTTGGAGCCAAATAGAGGACATTAAGTGTGACTTTAAAATGACTTTGTGTCATTGTTGACGAAAAATCTGATAATGAATTGATTTAATAACACTACACGTGCTGCAAACGTTTTTGGTGTCCTTGTATCTCAAAATTTTGCATTTTCTGTGTTTTTGTGATGTTGATATTCCCCAAAAAAACTGGTCAATCAAAATCATCATTATCATCTGCCTAGCCTTTTCTCAACTATGTTGGGGTCAGCTTCCAGTCTAACCGGATGCAGCTGAGTACCAGTATTTGACATGGAGCGACTGCCTATCTGAACAATCAAAATACTTGATTCATACTAATATTATAAATGCGAAAGTAACTCTGTCTGTGTGTCCGGTCCGTCTGCCTCTCTTTCTGTCTAGCTGAACAGATTTTGATGAAATTCGGCACACAGGTAGACCGTGACCTGGGATAGGACATAGGATACTTTTTATACCGGTAGTACGTTCTCATCGGTTAATTTCTGACCTCGACACGGGCAAACCCGCGGGC
This sequence comes from Amphipoea oculea, assembly GCA_945859645.1. NCBI lineage: Eukaryota > Metazoa > Arthropoda > Insecta > Lepidoptera > Noctuidae > Amphipoea > Amphipoea oculea. Next base: position 18,654,108 of record OX243862.1, read on the forward strand.
TATGATACATAAAAGGATTTGGCCAAATGACTGGCATAAATGCGAAACTACTTATATTATTTTACTGTCGATTAACATCTTAAATTGGACTGGACTGGATTAATGTTCCAGTTATCTTAATTGATGTAAACTTAGACCAACTTAATGTTAGGTTATTTGAAAGGTAAACCCATAATTTGGTCTAAAGGCCGAAGGTATCATTCCACTCATTTATCTTTTAGCAAGGTACTCGTAGAATTATTTTTAAATTAGATATTAGTTTGGAAAGCACGTTAAGCCGTTGGTCCCGGCAGTCATTCGTGGATCTTTGACAGTCGTTACGGGTCGGCAGAAGCCCGAAAGTCTGACAACCAGTCTTACCAAGGGGTATCGTATTACCCAGTAACTGGGTTGTGGAGATCAGATAGGCAGTCGCTCCATGTAATATACAGGTATTCTGCTGCATCCGGATAAACTGGAAGTCGAGCCTAATATAGTTGGGAAAAGGCTAAGCAGATGATTAGTTTAGGCCTCTATAGGGTTAAGGATGAAGAATCATAAAGTATGAATAGTATATCGGGGCCCTCAACAAGGAAGACTCGACGATAAATTACATCCTGTCAGTCAGTATCATTATCACCTGGAAATACCTAAGTCCCGTTCCTGTGTTCAAGCCCTTGGGCTTGCGGATCGGTTATACCATCACTTAATATTGTGAAGTAACTAGGTACAGTTATTTTAAAATCGAGTTCAAGTAGTACCTACACTGATTTTTCTTTAGTATATTTTTATCAAAGTCAAAGTTGTAACATCCCGCCAACCTAACCCTTAATCCTTATGTGCCCTGTTTCACTATTTTACCCGTAGTAAAACATGAATTGAGAGTTGCAGATCATTGTAGTAAGCTTCATAACGATTTTATTAAATCATCATAACCTGTCATACTAGTTAGGTACCTACCTACTAATTCGTAGTGGTTTCGCGAAAACTCGAGAGACGCTGACGTCAGAAAAAAGTTGCGACGCAATTAAGAATTCTACGGGAGGTTTACTTTGCTTGTTGATTGACGTATTAACACAAAAAAAAAACGTAAGACCATCAAAACAGAGGTCTGCGCCCTCAGTTGCTGCGTAGATTTTTCATACAGTAACTTGTTTTTGTGTTCTGATTATAGCAAAAAGTATTAATAGTAAAGCTACGTCAATGTGGAGCTTCAAATGGAAAACTTTCGAGTTTATTTTTATCAGCAAAAAAACATCGCCTTGGATTGGAGCATAGAAATGTAATATCTATGGATTGGAATGTCCAGTTTGCTCTAACGTATGACTGATGAATGATAATTTACTGATGTATTGGTAGATAAGGTAAAGAACAGTTTATCCATGACTTTATAAGCAATAATTTCAGATGGATTGGTCCGCCTCACCAGCGACCAGAAAATTCACAGATAAAGCGACACAATATGGAAAGGTCCGATTCTAATTCTAACTTTGATAACATTGAAAATGTTGTAGCCCTTTCCATCTCCAAGTTCCTGACATCACCAGCGTAGGTAATCAGGAAAAAAGGAGAAAAGCCATACAGGGTCCAGGCTCTTTGACTTATTAAAACGAAGGTGGGTTTTACATCTCCCTTTCACTACCGAACTACCCAATAACTATACAACTTTTTTTTGGAACTACCAGACCCACTAAAGGGTACCAGGCAGTCGTATAATGCGTGCCACGAAAGATGAGACTTAACACACCACGTGTTTTGACATGCGCAGTACACGATTTTAGGTCTCTTTAGCGGTATGAGACCTGAACGCGGGACGGAACCTGGCGGTGTGCGTTACTCCAGCGGAATGTTGTCGCTTTTCAGGATTTCGGCTTTACAGAAATTAGTACCCCATCTCGTGTAATTGTGCCCGAAATTAATAATTTGTGCGTCCAGCCGATCCAAAGATATTCACGAAAAACAGATTCCGCTGGAGTAACGTTACTGCAGCGGCATGTTTTTTTACCAGTGGTCGTAGCTGAATACAAACTAGCTACTTAGATAGATATAATTTGTGCCTAATTGTGCCCAAAAAATATAATTTGTGCGTCTTGAGATTTCAGAGTTATTCAAGATGCCGCTGGGGTAACGTTTAGCAAATTACTGTATCTCTTAAACGGCATGACATACAACTACGATTTTTTTTACTACGGTGGGTCGTAATTTGTGCTTAATTTGTGCAATTTTATTTTTTCTATAATCGACACCTTTGGAAAATTAGAATTTTTTTTTTCAAAAACCCTAAAATCGATCCTCGCGCTTCAATGAGAAACCCTAGAAACTTACCAATTATGGTGGTTTGTACCTTTCATGAACTCAAAGCATCATGTGAAATTCGATGTTTCTATTCCAACTCCTTAGAGAGTTATTCCATTTGAATTAAAATCGGGCTACGATATAATGTAACGCTCCAATACATGAGTTATTATTAAGTGACTGTAATTATGATTATACTAATAATTAGTACCTTTATTAAATGATTTATCCTTAAAGTTTCAGCTGAAAAAACCTTCTAACTACTTAGATATGACAAAAAAACAATAGGAAAAGAAATCACACGATTAACCGAACAAATTCGAATGACTACATAAAAGCGGGCTCACAGTACATTATGCCCACCTTCTTAAATTGGTAGTATTATAATTGAATTTTGATGGGTACAGGTGCCTACAAATGGTTTAATTAGGTAACTATTTATTTACCTACTCTAACGCACAGAAAATACATGTGTGTCGATCTTCTTTGTCACTGAAAAGTTAATTTATTTCACCAATGTACATACCACAAAACCAATGCGTATTGTCCAGCCGAAATTATACACACAATTTCTTGAATTACTGGGAAAAAGATAATGCGCACACGTTCTTCACACACGAGATTGGCGGCCAATTACTCGTGTCAAACAAATTTAACACCGAACCGAACTAAAAGTGCGTTTCATTGACATGTTTTATTATCCCGGTCGTTCTGACGTCATAGCATAGGATAGATGTATTTTATATGTGTGAGTGTAATAGTTCCGATTGACGAATTGGCTGAGATAGACAATTAGACATCCACTTGCCTCAATTTGTGAATATTTCTATTAAGTAGGTACCTAAATAATAAAACAAAATTTTACAGAGGTATCAATCATGCTATTTTATTTAAATTCAAAACTAAATCTATACTTAAAGGGTATTTTTTCTTTTATTTTTTTGGCAATTAAAATAAACTTTCTCGTCAAATAAATCTTTGGTCTTTATTAGATTGTTGTACTCACTAACATTTGACTGAGAGTTTAAAGGTTTGCAAATCCTCAATATCATTTATGGCTTACACACTGTGTGTACGTAATACCCATTGAGTTATAATGTACTACGTACGTAATACGTGTTTTACAAAACAATAAATTATAAGTAACACTTTTGTGAGAGACTGTTTCAAAAAACGAACTGTTGTACTACATATTTAAGAAGGTTGGCACAATGTACTGTGAGCCCGCTTTTATGTAGTCATTCGAATTTGTTCGGTTAATCGTGTGATTTCTTTTCCTATCGTTTTTTTCTCATATCTAAGTAATTAGAAGGTTTTTTCAGCTGAAACTTTAAGGATAAATAATTTAATAAAGGTACTAATTATTAGTATAATCATAATTACAGTCACTTAATAATAACTCATGTATTGGAGCGTTACATTATATCGTAGCCAGATTTTAATTCAAATGGAATAACTCTCTAAGGAGTTGGAATAGAAACATCGAATTTCACATGATGCTTTGACTTCATGAAAGGTACAAACCACCATAATTGGTAAGTTTCAAGGGTTTCTCATTGAAGCGCGAGGATCGATTTTAGGGTTTTTGAAAAAAAAATTCTAATTTTCCAAAGGTGTCGACTATAGAAAAAATAAAATTGCACAAATTAAGCACAAATTACGACCCACCGTAGTAAAAAAAATCGTAGTTGTATGTCATGCCGTTTAAGAGATACAGCAATTTGCTAAAATTTACCCCAGCGGCATCTTGAATAACTCTGAAACCTCAAGACGCACAAATTATATTTTTTGGGCACAATTAGAGACAAATTATATCTATCTAATTAGCTAGTTTGTATTCAGCTACGACCACTGGTAAAAAAACATGCCGCTGCAGTAACGTTACTCCAGCGGAATCTGTTTTTCGTGAATATCTTTGGATCGGCTGGACGCACAAATTATTAATTTCGGGCACAATTACACGAGATGGGGTACTAATTTCTGTCAAGCCGAAATCCTGAAAAGCGACAACATTCCGCTGGAGTAACGCACACAACCTGGCGCCATAGCGGCGGCGGAAAGAGCGCGGGAGGGGGTCAAGTCTCATCTTTCGTGGCGGCGCTTCTCCTCCACATTTATTATGCGCACAGCCATAGTGTGGAATTCTCTGCCAGCGTCTGTGTTCCCTTCCACATTATAGCCCGTCAGCCTTCAAAGCAAGAGTGAACAGGCATCTTCTCCTAGTGGACCTCATCCATAGCTTTAAATCAGGCGACATTGAGGTCAAGACCAGGCAAATTCGGCAATAAAAAAAAAATGTAAAAAAGGGGCCAAGTGCGAGTCGAACTTGCAGACGAAGCGTTCCGTACCTCAAGACATAAAACACCGAAAAATCACGTTTCTTGTATGGAAAGGGAAATCCCCTTTAATTTTTTGTAAATTGTAACTTTATTTTTATTGTATTATTTGTTGTTATAGCGGCAGTAGAAATACACACTGAAAATTTTAACTGTCTAGTGTCTATCGATTACCTACGAATCATGAGATACAACCCGCTAACAGATAGACGGACGGACGCACAACGGAGGCTTAGAGTAATAGGGTTCCGTTGTCCCCCTTTGAGTACGGAACCCTAAAAACAGCAGGTACATGCTGTTAAGTATAACAAGTTACACTTAACGGTACACTAATAACATGCTTTGCCCTTGTATGGTACCCACGAAAATAATCACAGACTGCGAGTAGCATACATGACTGCAAATGTTCACTTTATTTGAGGGCCGAGTCGCAGGCCGCTCGTGACACTGACTGGTGTTCAAATATTCACTGAGCGTTCTGCTAGTTTTACTGTTTTGTTGATAAATTAGTAAGTAGGTAAGTATAGGTACACTAAAGATTTCCTTGTAATTTGAATCCTGTCTTTGCAAGTTTCGTTCTAATGGACCTATGAAGTGTTATCGCAAGAAAAACTGGATTCCATTATCGATCATGTTGAGGTTGGTGTGAAGTAAGCCATAGCTCACACCCGTTTTATTCTGAAATTATCCAATGCAGGTACAGAGTAATATATTTGACTAACATCACGTGTATTTTTCACAGGCATCTTGAGCGACATCGATTATAGAATCACTCTGTACATCGGACAAAAATCCACATGTTATCACAATTGAAAATCATTAAGATATCCTGAAATAGCTTTGGTAACGCGTGTTTATTCACAAACAATAAGAAACGAATAACGACTGATATGAATAAATAATGTTTTTGCAAACAAAATATCCATATAAAAAAGACAAAAAAAAAACAAGTAGACCCAGGTATGCACCTATAGCCAGTCATTAAAAAAACATACGTTACTACGTAATTAAAAACAAATTCTTTGGCCAATACCTGAATTGAATGCTCTGAAAACCTTCAGAACAACTTGAGCTATTTACCGGCTTATATTTAGAACTTTAAAGCCACATCTCATAGAGTTTAACGATCCTGTGGCCTATATCAAAATAAAGACAACACAATAATAATGGGAACCTTGAAAGGAACCTAAAGATTTAAATCGTAAGATTCACCCTACTGTGTCAAAAGATGGTCGCATGTCTGTTTCGTTTTGACACCTTAGACACACATAATCTCGCAGAGGCTTAATTTGTTTGGCATGGACACGCCATTGTTACTCTGTGAGATCACTTTTCTCAGTATGGACACTTTTTCGCGCGTTACGTCGTTCACATCTAATTATTTAAATCTTTAAAGGACACATAAGTACACACACAAGTAAGTTGACTGATGCAAAAAAGGACTTACTGGTACAACTTTTATATATATATTTATAGCTTTAGTAAATGTCAAGGACAACACATATAAAAGGAATGAGAGCAGTTTGTGAAGATCACTTGAACAAGGAAATGTGGTAGCCCTTCTAGTGAGTGGCCAGCAGTACTAGACCCTCATAAGAGATTGCCACAACAGTGGACAGCCTCCATTGCGGGAATGTCTAAATGCATCGTGCTTTTTATTTTATATTCTGTAATAATAGAGTTACGTAGGTATCTTTTTTTACGTAATATTAAAGGTTTATATTACTTAAGGCTGATTTTTCAATCATCTGATAACTTTATTCGAATAGAATAGAATAGTTCTTTATTTGCACAGAAAGTAGGTACAAGTTACAGATGTTAAGTTTATAAAATAATATGATCCTATACTAACTACCTTAAATAAGGCATGCAAACAGTTTAGCTACTTATAATAATAAAGACTCATTAATATTTTTGTTATTTACACATTCAATCAAATTAATTTATGATTACCATGTCAAGATGAAATTCAGTACATTATTTGAAATAGGCAATAAAAAAAGTAAAGTAAAAAAAGTAAAACAATATATAATGTCGATTTTACTGAAATGGGATTATAAATTCGTCAAGTTCGAAGTCAATACAGTCAAATTAAAAATATAAATGGTTTAGTACAAGTCAGGAATACAAAGATGTCATTTTACTAATTTAAATTCATATCGGTCAGAAATTCGCCAATTGAGTAATAACATTTATTAATTAATAGATCTGTCAATTTCTTTTTGAAAACTGGAAGTGTCTCATTTTTCATTAAATCGGGTATTTTGTTAAATATGATCGGACCCATACATATAATACTTTTCTTTAATAGGGCAGTATCGGAACCACTAACAATTAGCAAATTTTTGTACTGTCTCCTGATTGGCCGAATATAGATTATATAATAATAGATTCGAGGAATAACTTTGAAATTTTGACAGTTATTTCATACAAAAACTGTCAAACATCAATTTTATTCCTCGGAAAAAAGTTATCTGGCGATGGAAAAATCATATTCGGTACACGAGTCACGGTTACAATAAACCCATGTTGACGTCCACATACCTAAAATATTATTACACTGTTTACATTAAAGTTAGATAATTGTTATGTACATTATGTAATTCTTGTGCGTAAATACATAATGTCAATATAACCACATAATAGCGAAGTTAATGACATAAAAATGTATAGTCCCACTGTACTATGTGGTCTTACGTAGGTAAGTACGAGCTGAAATCAATTCTATACATATAAGTACGACTAGCTTCTGCCCGCGACTTGTCCCGCGTAAAGCCTTGTACGGACTAAGCGTTCCAATGTAAGCGTAGTCGGTTACTCGTACACAGGAACGATGGTCTGTGCCTGCAGGTACTTACTGCAGGTGGTGGTACATTGGAACGCTTAGTCCGTACAAGGCTTTTTTCGACCCCCGAGCGCGCGTCTCTTCACATCGCCCGCCCCCTTTGCTTAGCGTTCTTTCTGACATTTTTCTTTTTGCTCGGCTCCTAAGTTACATAGCGTAGGTATGTTAAATAGCCTATAATCTTCCTCAAAAATTTAGCTATCAAACGCAAAAAAAAAATCTGACTGGTACTACTGGTATATTATGTTCTGTGCCGATAGTTCTAGAAATTAGCGCGATCAAACAACCAAAATCTTGCTTTGTTATTAGTACAGATAAGTAGATAGACATGTGCGTATATTTGGTTTGCCTGTCTAATGTTTAAGTTGCTGAAAAAAGTAAAGTAGGTAGGTACCTAGTCGGTACACAATCGGTAAAAAGTAAAATAGGTACATACCTAGTCGGCACACAGCGATTAATAGCATTGTAAGTAATTTCAACTTAAAAGTAGTTGACATAATTATCTAAGTTATTTACATAAAGATCAAATCAGTAAGATTGACTCTCGGCACTTATTTTGAAAAATATTTTTTCTGCCACTTTCGTTATTCATCAGCAGATTACAGCAGTCCACTGATGGACATAGGCTTCTCCAATTGCACGGCATTTAGTTCGGTTTTCGGCAACTCTCATCCAGCTGCTACCAGCCACCATGCGAAGATCGTCGCTCCAACTAGCTTGAGGGTCTCATACCTTACGGTTGCCGATTCGCGGTCTACGCAGACTTTCATTAAGTAGGTACTAACCGTACGGAGTCTTAAACATGAAAGTCTTGTACCTAGGTATGCAGAAAGAAGTAACTTCAACGCTGCAACCACGTAAATAACATTTTGAAATTGATTTAAATCATAGTAATGGCAGCACTTATTATCATTACAGTGATTTGTTTCCTATTTCACTTCCACAAACTACTTAGATAAAGCAAGTACACTTGGGAGCAAATAAATCGAGCCACTTCCTTTTTTCACGTATAATGGTTATTATTTTTGGTATTATGGAACGTATCAAATCGAAACATATATCGCCTAAGAGCTTATTTAATAATCTTTACAATGAGGGTAAATTATTGAATGATAACCTTATTTAATGATAAATTATTGGCTCTGAAAGAAAAACGGTAATTTTGATAGAAAATTGTCAGTCCAGAAAAAAACAATTAAAAACAAAATTATGGTATAAACTTATTCTTAATATCTTGTATTACCCCCCCTTGCCCTGATTTCGATAGATTTTCTGGACTGTTTTAACCCTACAATTTTCTATCAAAATTACCGTTTTTCTTTCAGAGCCAATAATTTATCACTAAATAAGGTTATCATTCAAAAATTTACCCTCATTGTAAAGATTATTAAATAAGCCCTTAGGCGATATATGTTTCGATTTGATACGTTCCATAATACCAAAAATAATAACCATTATACGTGCAAAAAAAAGCAAGTGGCTCGATTTATTTGCTCCCAAGTGTAGATAAGTTTCCGTAGAAATTGCAACATTTCTTGTTTTCTTTCGTTGAACACTACGAGGGCTGTTGAACGCAGTGTAACGTCACCCTGGTCGATATACTCCAAAAGTACTGCAGCTTATCGTCATTAACATTTATTATTATTATTTATTTATAGTTAATTAAAACGGCACAGGTCTAATTACATTAATTAACATAGAATTATAAAAATTAGAATAAAATAAGCATTCAAATAATATACAATACAAAAATTAAATTAAATTCAAATTCAAAGATATGTTCATGGATAAAATTACTAATATTTGAGTAAATGGTTAAATAAATTAAATACATCATAAACTAACATGTAACAGTGGACACCCTCGCATATCGTCTCTCACAAAACACCAGACAAGCACGCATTATCTTCTTCCATTCATCAGCAAACACATCACATTCAACATCAGTGGTATTTAGCAGTTAGTGGTTACCTATCCTGCTATCTGCAAACATATTGTTAGACCATAACATTTCATTATTGAACACGGGAAATGAGATAGGCAGCAAGCAGCCTTATTAGCGGCATTTTACAGGACCAATGGTAGCGGAAGGTATGAACAGAAGCAATTATCAGTGCTTCTTCATTCAGTTGCACGTCGCTGATGGGTTCATAATTAAACAAGCTGTATATTATACTAGCAGCGCCCCGTAGTTTCACCCGCGTATTTCTCTATGCTGTCGGTATATCGGGATTAAAACTATCGTATGTCCTTTCCCGGGACTCAAACTATCTCTATACCAAAATTTCATCTAAATCCGTTCAGTGGTTTGGTGTGAAAAGGTAACATACAGACATACAGACAGAGTTACTTTCGAATTTATATTATTAGTATGGATTGGCATTGCCCGTAACATAAACTTAGCTCTTATAAAATAACACAAAATCCTAAGTTCCTTAACAATAATCATCAACAATAATGCTGCACCCACGTATATTACATCAATATGCCTCTAAACTTACCAGAAACAAAAATTTCCTTATTGATTCGTTTGATTTCCGTCTCAATATTAGTCTAAATCAGTAAATATAAATATTTTATTTCACAATCTTCACACAGTAATCAGTGAATGGCGTTGAAAGTCCACTTTGGTTTGTTTTTGTCCAATAGGCAGGTGATTTACATTGATCAACCAAAGTCCAAAGCATTATTGACAATTTATACCTTTGAACGCGAAACTCTTGCGAAATGATCTCGACTTCTCGAGTATATGATAATGTGATTCATGCGTTAGGCCAACTATGTTTTTGTGATTCATAAGTATAATGTTTAATGATGACAATGTGTTTTCCTACAGGTTCACAGGCCACCGGGATCGAACACCAAAGTCAAAGATAATTTTAACTACACTGCATTTCAAAATTCAAAATGTATTTATTCGGTCAACAAAGATCCATAATGTTAGTAGCTTATAGCTAGTGTTAGTTGGTAAAATTATTAGGTATCAAGAATTTAAAAGTTTCAAGACGGCCAAGTAAGGTACAAGATTCTCACTTGACCATCCTCTCCACAAAATGCCTCAAAATGGGAGAATAGCAGTTCTCTGTCACTGTTTTCAGAATGCTGATGCTACTGGCCCGTGTTCTAGTTACTAATGACATTGTCTACTTTGCGAAAGCGAATTACCAGACTGGCCTGTCCATTGGCCTGTCCCTATAACTAGACTCCGTCTCACGAAAGAAGTCCCGCTTCAATAAGTTGAGCTAATTATTATTATAATTAATAGTTAGCAACATTCCTACAACTACCCTCCTGCCTTAAACACCGTTCTCTATTAAAGATTGTGCATTTTATTAACGAGAGCCTGTAATAGTGTTGTCAAGGGACTTCTTTCGTAAAACGGACTCTATGTAGAAGATCGTCGAGACACCTCAGGTCTCCAGAGACAAATCATCCGTCTAAGGACTATAATATGTCATGCGTAGCTTTTTTTGTAGACATGTCAAACCGCGTCGTAGCTATAATGCCACACCCTCTCTTACGTATTAGGTATGTAAAAACTTCTGATAAATATTTATTATCACCATGTTTTGGTAACAGGTTATCAAGGTCATGTATCTTACCACATATTATCGCACAAGTGAAAATATAAACAAGACCTCCGCGCGTGCAGTAGTTGTGCAAGTAATGAGTAATGAATGAGGCACCGGGGTGGCAGTACCTAGTGCACCTTGTGGCAATGTGCCAAAACGACGTCCATGTTATGTACCTCACGTAGGTACTAAAAAGTATCCTAGTCTACGTAGTTAGCCAATTACATCATCAAACTAATGCTAGACAATGGCCTACCTAAATATGAGCACATCGCATCCAGGGAATTCGCACGACCTTCAGTGGGTCAACATCGTCGGTCTAGAAATGAAATGAAATCATTTATTACATAATTACGATATCGGAATCACTTTTACACGTATACTAGCTTGCGCTCGCTATGTAGCATGTTTTCTCAATATTCCTTATGACTAAAGAAAGAACGATGATAACGTAATTTTTAATTGCATAATCCGTGCCAACATCGAGTCCTACATAGATACAATATGCCAACTTGTAACAGTACCCATCTTTGCGGTTCATAGCGTCGCATGCAAAGGCAAAAAGTAACATGTTATGATGTTATGTCATGTCCAGTAGATCGTCGCTTGACGAGATGTGGCGCACACACTGCACAATGTACAGTCAGTGAAACGGATGAGTATGCAAGCAGCTTACTACACTTTAAGTGCACTTTTTAAGCCATGTCCTGCATGCGCTAGTCCAGTCATTGATATCTCATAAACTGTTAGAGCTACGCATCGTGCATATTGCGTTCGTGATGCTTTAAAAGGTTTTCTTGCATGCGCTGTTTCATCATCAATCATCATTTCTGTAGAAAAATGCTCACTGCTAGATAAATGCCTCCCCCAAGTATAGCCACAACGACCGGTCCTGCGCTGCTTACCAAACTCCTTTGTTGACAGTAGGTACCTCAAAGCTGTTGCACGTCATAGCCACAACACTTCCGCCTGCAGCCAATGATGTTCGCTAACGGCACGCGGCACACCACACATCACTGAGTAGAGGTACCTACCTGCCATACCTACAGCTCGTACTTTCTCTCTTCGTCGGTTTCGCAACAACCGAGGTTGCGACAATCAAATATTTTTTGACCTCCGACGACAACTGCGCAGGTTCATCTCAAGTTCTCAACTTCTCAAGTATTTCCTCTATGATTGTGACTTTATTTGTACTTTTAAAGGTCATTCATGGTACATTCGTCTGCTACTGGTCATCATCTGGCCTTCATCTGTAGTCTTTACTACAGATGAAGTAAGTTACTTCTTAACCGGTCAAGCGGCGCGCGTCGCCGATCGGCGACGAAACAATAGAAAATCTATTGTGTCTCATTAGCGGAGCTTAAGAAAGCGATTTTGACATCTTCTAAAACATACACTTCTGAGCCGATGGAATAGTTTTAAGGAAGGTGCGCTATTAATTATAATAAAATTACAAAGTCTGTTAAATTATAACATGTTTGATATCAGTTACATATTTCTAGATATCTAGAGAATCTTCATAGTCTGGTGAACTGTGCCAAATCTTGACAACTGGAAGGCATGTCATTTAGGTATGGGACACTTGCCTCAAAATAATAATTCAAGAGGCTGGATATAAAATACCATAAAAAACCGTGCGTCGCGTTCTAGCGACCTTCAGAGTAACCATATGCAAATTGACGAATCTCCGTAATGTTTGTTAAAGAATTTCTGCACACTGCGCATTTAACCATTTTAGCAAACAATATTTATGAATGCCAGAGTCGCTACTTAATGCCCATTGATATTCATAAAGAGTACAATTTTATAAATAGTATCTACGCAGCACACAAAGAATATAATGTAGACACTGTAAAATGACACGCATTATAACTATAATTATTGTATAGATAGAACTAGCGATCCGCCCCTGCTTCGCACGGGTTCACGACTTGATAAAACATCCAGATTTCTTTCTTATTATTTTTTATGTTAACATGGGTCTATGAAGTCCCGGAGCTTTGGAAGGCGTACGAGGGGCCGAAGCCAACTCGCAGAGGCCCGTTAGACGCTTTTTTATACCGTTGTTGCTTTTTTCTTTCTTTTAACGAAATGTGTTATTATTATTTATTTTATTAAAACTTTATGCAGAAGTAATAAAATACCTACTGTACAAAGGCGGATTTAATGCCCTGGGCCATTTTCTACCAGACAACCTTAGGGTGATGCAGAGACAGAATATGGCAGGTAGAATATGGATAAACAACTCGAAATAGAATAAATACTAATACATGCATATAAGTATACAGAATAAACTTTGTAAGGAGAAATAACGATTATATTATTTTTGTTCGCTTATATTGTGTCCCACTGCTGGGCAAAGGCCCGCCCTTTTACCTTCCATATATCTCCTTTTTGTGCGATCCTTGGTCACGTTGGCCCCACAAACAGGATTAGCTCGTCACTACACCATCCCCGAGGTCTACCGCGACAGCGATGTCCTGCCTCAGGCGTCGAGTGAGTGACGATCTTTGCCCATCTCTCCGGGTGCATTCGTGCAAAGGCTAGTCCACTCTTACTTCAGCCTGGCTGTGTTTTCTCCAACATCCGCTACTTGTGTTATGTAATGACTTAATTATTTATGTAAGATTTATATAGATTAATATGGTATAGGTCGCACCTAGATATGGGCCGCGACTTACGAGTTGAAGGTTGTAGGTTCTAACCCAGACAGACGCTTTACTTTGTGTAAATTATTTCATCACCACTGCTCTCAAAACGGTGAAGGAAAACATCGTGAGTCCTCAAATTCAAATTCAAAGTCAAATTCTCTGAATGATGGTGAAAACCCCATCAAATTCCTTTGCGTAATTTCGAAGAACAACGCGGTTACACAGACAAACACGAAAAGCGTATTTAATTTATAATATGTAAAGATATAGATTAAATATATCTCATGAAAAATGGCATGATTAAGTATGTACAAGCAAACTCATTTACTACACTCTCGGCCAAAATAAATACCTATTACATCATATTTCCACAAAAAGCCAACTGTTACACCATATTACATAAGCCAATTGTTTGTCAATCATTTTCAAAGCGGATTCTTTGTTGTCATTTTAATTATTACGCGTTCAAGGAACATACGACATAGGTACAGACGCCAGCACATCAAGCTACCCCGATCTGTCAAATTTCTTTGATAGATTTTCAACTTTACTACAAAGTAATAAGGTTCATATTCAATTGGGAAAAGGAGAACGAGTAAGACCGTACCCAGAGACAAAGTTAATTGTAGCATTATGGACTATGTCGGTATTTGTTGACCTCATGGAGTAGTTTAATTAATCCTAAGACAGCATGTCTGAATTCACTTGGAGAAAAAAGATATTTAAGGAAGTTAAATTGGTTTTGAGAAGACGGTACCCAGAGACAAGGTTAATTGTAGCATTATGAGCTATATCGGTATTTGTTGACCTCATGGAGTAGTTTAATTAATCCTAAGACAGCATGTCTGAATTCACTTGGAGAAAAAAGATATTTAAGGAAGTTAAATTGGTTTTGAGAAGACGGTACCCAGAGACAAGGTTAATTGTAGCATTATGAGCTATATCGGTATTTGTTGACCTCATGGAGTAGTTTAATTAATCCTAAGACAGCATGTCTGAATTCACTTGGAGAAAAAAGATATTTAAGGAAGTTAAATTGGTTTTGAGAAGACGGTACCCAGAGACAAGGTTAATTGTAGCATTATGAGCTATATCGGTATTTGTTGACCTCATGGAGTAGTTTAATTAATCCTAAGACAGCATGTCTGAATTCACTTGGAGAAAAAAGATATTTAAGGAAGTTAAATTGGTTTTGAGAAGACGGTACCCAGAGACAAGGTTAATTGTAGCATTATGAGCTATATCGGTATTTGTTGACCTCATGGAGTAGTTTAATGAATCCTAAGACAGCACGTCTGAATTCACTTGGAGAAAAAAGATATTTAAGGAAGTTAAATTGGTTTTGAGAAGACCGTACCCAGAGACAAGGTTAATTGTAGCATTATGAACTATGTAGGTATTTATTGACCTCATGGAGTAGTTTAATTAATCCTAAGACAGTATGCCTGAATTCACTTGGAGAAAAAAGATATTTAAGGAAGCTAAATTGTTTTTGAGAAGACCGTACCCAGAGACAAAGTTAATTGTAGCAATATGAACTATGTCGGTATTTGTTGACCTCATGGAGTAGTTTAATTAACCCTAAGACAGAATGTTTGAATTCACTTGGAGAAAAAAGATATTTATGGAAGTTAAATTGTTTCATTAAATAGAATAAAATAAAAGAATAGAACGTTATTTATTCTCATTAATTATTATTTTAACTCCTTTATTTCATTATACATGTTTATACAAATTATATTTTTAAATATTAGAACATAAAAACATTTAAAAATATAAATAAGTTGTAGCCCACCGGTATCGGGAACAGGTCCAAGCTATCGGCAATCAGGGCTCCAGAGAGAAGAACCTCCTAATAATGTAGGTCGTGTCGAGAAGTTCCGCTTTCTGAATCAAGTCCTTGATCCAGCTGCCCAACGAGAGCCTCCTCAGGTGCTAGTCGACGTTTTTGGCTATTAAGCCACAGGCTGTCACGACTATCGGCACAATGATCGCTGAGTCCACATTCCACGTTTAACACGGTATGCACAAAAAAGAAAAACTACATCAATCAACCGTTTCAAAATGATTCTATTTAAACATACTTCACCAGCAGGTCTCACAGGTATAATTTTCCATTTTTACAATAATCTTACTAAATAATAATTACTCTACAATCAATCACTTGCGCCATATATCATATTAGGACTTGGTTCTACGCATGCCTCTATATGGTACCTACATGCCTCTTCGCAAATGCTCTGACACGTATGATTTTGCGAGTTTTAATTGGTATGTGCCTAAACTAAACAAGATAAGTTCCTCCTCGTTGAGGCTAGGAAATGGTACATCGCTTTCTTCCATCGCTGTGAAACGTACCCTTTGGCGGTTGATATTACAGTCCACAACATACACCAAACCTGTTGGAATCGTTAATTCTGTCTTCTATTATTTCGACAATATTGTTAGCGTGTGGGTTATTCTACAATGGATCACAGAACGTGTTCACGTGTTCAGGCTCCAGTGATTTAGAAAATTAACAGAACTTGATTAAAAATTAATTAAAATTGATTTAGAACTTGTATTGTGTTTTGTTTTTATTTCTTTTTTGTATCTCATTTTATGCTGCATTGTCGGTTGCCAGCAGGCATGCTGACTAAGGATTAATTAAACTACTCCATGAGGGCAACGAATACTGACATAGCTCATAATCTCTGCCCCGAATAGCAGAATAGCTATTAAAACATGGGAAAAAATTAACAAAAAAATAAATTAAAGGCGGTACGAAGTTTTCCGGGTCAGCTAGTATTGAATAAGAACCAATATAAGTATGGTAATTACAATAATGAATAAAGATAATGAACTTTCTTATTATTTTATTAAAACAATTAAACATCCTTAAATATCTTTTTTCTCCAAGTGAATTCAGACATACTGTCTTAGGATTAATTAAACTACTCCATGAGGTCAACAAATTCCGACATAGTTCGTAATGCTACAATTAACCTTGTCTCTGGGTAGGTACCGTCTTCTCAAAACCAATTTAATTTTCTAAAATATCTTTTTTCTCCAATTGAATTCAGACATGCTGTCTTAAGATTAATTAAACTACTCCACGAGGTCAACAAATACCGACATAGTTCATAATGCTACAATTAACCTTGTCTCTGGGTACCGTCTTCTCAAAACCAATTAAACTTCCTTAAATATCTTTTTTCTCCAAGTGAATTCAGATATGCTGTCTTAGGATTAATTAAACTACTCCATGAGGGCAACGATTACCGATATAGCTCATAATGCTACAGTCATCTTTTTTTTTGGGTACGGGGCCCATACAACTTTACCCATTGTTCTTTGACAGATTCGGGTAGCTTGATGTGCTGGCCTCTGTACTATGGAACCACTCACGTGATGCGTGAGAACTATTTATTTTACTCGAACTATTTAATTAGTTTCAATAATAACGGATAGTGGTACTTTGATAGTCAATATTATTATTTAATTATTTATTTATATACTTTATTACTTATTTAATTATTGATCTACTTACATCATCATCTGCCTGGCTTCCAGTCTAACCGGATGCAGCTGAATAAGTACCAGAATTTTACATGGAGCGACTGCCTATCTGACCTCCACAACCCAGTAACTGGGTAATTCGATACCCCTTGGTAAGACTGGTTGTCAGATTTTCGGGCTTCTGACGACCCGTAACGACTGTCAAAGATCCACGAAAGACAGCCGGGACCAACGGCTTAACGTGCTTTCCGAGACACGGAGGGGTCTTGGTATGTAAAGATGGTTACCCATCCGCGGACCAACCGCGGCAAGCGTAGCTGATTGATCGATCCATGCGGCTGATATTACTTAGCCACAAGCCCCTCTGATCTACTTTCATCCTGAATGCTATTTATAATATTCATTAAAACTTCGTTACTTATCCTTTACTTCTTTTTAAAATAATCGAGATGTTTAAAATGAAGAAATATTACAGGTTACCGAATTTAAAAAAAATGCTTTTTACAAAGGCACGGCTGACTGCCAGTTATTGCCAGGCTAGACCCTCCACGTCGCTGAGAAACAAAAGAAACAAAAAAAAAAGTTTTAATGGCATCTCGCAGTTCAACCTAGCAGGTTGTCATCTGCTAAACCGGGCTTGCCTGTGGATGCCTCAATAAATTAAGGCCTCCAGCCAGGGCTTTAAAAACTTAGCGACTATACGGACCTCGGCTTAGGGCGTCGCTGGGAGAGAGCAGCAAGGGATAGGCTAGATCGGAATTATTTAGGGACGAATTTAAAAGTACAGGCTCAGCGGCGCGGGCTGACTCAAGCAAGGGTCGGGCGGATGAAACAGAACAAACAAGTTAATAGGGGTGCGACTCTTCCCCATTAGGGGGAACCGACCCAAACACTAATATTTAACACATTTAGGAAAATCGAAAATTTTATCAGCCTAGGGTCGTTTAGGAACAGTCACATGTATTATTGTGTACACGCAGCTCACTTTACCTTTAAGCCCAGAATACATATGCCTGTAACTTGCACAAGAGGAGCCTTTGGTCAACTGGACCCACTCGAACTAGACACGCGGGTCCAGTCGACCAAATCAAATTTTGAATTGGTCGACCGGACCAACTGCCTAATTTCATCATTAGTACAGACAGTCAAGGAGTAAAGTCGAATCTTTTAGTCTTGCATGCCATGTATTGTGCCATATCAACTTTTGATTGGCGAATACCATCATCATGACATGCAAGCTATGCATACTTTTGTGCAAGTTACAGGCATGTGTATTCCGGGCTTCAGAACTGGACGTTATTTTAATCTAGCTTCTGCTTGCAACTTCGACCATTGTGTTTCTTGTTTTAACATACAATATCCTATGACACTCGGCAATACTGCAACATCCCTTTAGTGAAAGATTTTTTGGAATCGGATCAGTAGTTCCGAAGATTACCACCTACAAACATACACATTCACGTTAGCATATATTTAGTATAGCTCGTAGATATTACTTCGTTCTGAAAACCAGTCCAGTAAAGCAAGTTGCTTGACGTCAGACGGACCATTTTACATCTCGATTTTTACCCATGATAATTATAAAAAAAAGGTCAAGTGCGAATCGGATACGCGCACCGAGGGTTCTTTACATCATCATCATCATCATTTCAGCCGAAAGACGTCCACTGCTGGACATAGGCCTCCCCCAAGCACCTCCACTTCGACCGGTTTTGTGCTTCTCGCATCCAACGAGTTCCTGCGGCCTTCACAAGGTCGTCGGTCCACCTTGTGGGAGGCCTTCCAACGCTATGCCTTCCGGTACGCGGTCGCCACTCCAGAACCTTTCGGCCCCATCGGCCATCTGTTCTGCGAGCAATGTGTCCTGCCCACTGCCACTTAAGTTTGGCAATTCTTCGGGCTATGTCGGTTACCTTGGTTCTCCTGCGGATCTCTTCATTTCTGATTCGATCCCGCAGGGAAACTCCAAGCATAGCCCTCTCCATTGCCCTTTGGGTGACTTTCAGCCTTCTAATAAGGCCCATTGTGAGCGACCACGTTTCAGTGCGTACAGTGGTTCTGTACGTAGGTGTGTAAATAGCTTATCAAAGGTTTTTTTTTTTGTAATGTATCTACTAATTTACGTTTTTCGGATTTTTCCTTTACTTGTGCTACATGACATTGCTTCTTGCCAAATTTCATGATTCTAGGTCAACGGCACTTAACATAAACGCCCTAATCTTTTGTTTGCGTCGACTTAGAAGTTAAAAGTTTCATTTTTTGACTGCTTTCAGGGATTGCAGCCCTGAGTATTTGATATCAATTTTAACTTGATAACTCCACGTGTTCCTGTGAAAAAAAGGGACTTGACCGACGGACAGACAGACGGACAACGAAGTGATCTTGTAAGGGTTCCGTTTTTCCTTTTGAGATACGGAACTCTAAAAGCATTTTTAAGAGGTCTAAATATAGATTAATGTTATGAATTAATTTAACTGACCACAACACAATTTTATTAATAGACTTTGATAACATCTCGTTAAAATATTAGTAAACAATGATAAGAGGTTTTGAAGGACGGGCTTGTGGCCAAGTAATAACAGCCGCACGGGTCGATCGATCAGGTAAAGCTACGCTTGCTGCGGTTGGTCCGTGGATGGGTGACCATCTTTGCATACCAAGACCCCTTCGTGCCTCGGAATGCACGTTAAGCCGTTGGTCCCGACTGCCATTCGTGGATCTTTGACTGTCGTTACGTGTCGTCAGAAGCACGAAAATCTGACAAACAGTCTTACCAAGGAGTATCTAGTATCTACTAGCAGCGCCCTGCGGTTTCACCCGCGCAAGTGTCGATCCCGTAGGAATATCGGGATAAAAAGTAATAATCTATAATATGTGTGCCAAATTTCATCCAAATCCGTTTAGTAGTTTTCAAACATCCAATCATCTTCACAAACTTTCACATTTATATGTAGGATATTAGTAGGATTCAGTATAGGTAGATATACCTACTTCGTTCTTAAACCAGTCCAGTAAAGCAAGTTGCTTGACGTCAGACGGACCATTTTACGTCTCGGTTTTTACCCACGATATAAAAAACAGTTTTAAGAGGTCTAAATATAAATTGTTATGAATTAATTTTAACCAAGCACAACAACACAAGGAATTTTATTAATAGACACTGATAAAATTTCGTTAAAATATTAGTAAACAATGACTCAAGAGGTTTTGCGACTAGAATCAATTCTATTTTAAGGTAATTTTTGACGTTCAAAAGTGCCTTTTATGTGCGTATTTGAAATAATTGCTTTGACTTTGACTTTGCAAGAGGGGCTTGTGGCTAAGTAATAACAGCCGCACGGGTCGATCGATCAGGTAAAGCTACGCTTGCTGCGGTTGGTCCGTGGATGGGTGACCATCTTTACATACCAAGACCCCTCCGTGCCTCTGAAAGCACGTTAAGCCGTTGGTCCCGGCTGTCATTCGTGAATCTTTGACAGTCATTACGGATTGTCAGAAGCCTGAAAGTCTGACAACCAATCTTACCAAGGGATATCGTATTACCCAGTAACTGGGTTGTTGAGGTCAGATAAGCAGTCGTTCTATGTAAAATACTGGTATTCAGCTGCATTCGGTTAGACTGCAAGCCGACCCCAACATATTTGGGAAAAGGCTAGGCAGATGATGACGACAAGAGGTTTTGCGAGACTATTAATAAAATAACTTAGGTAAGTAAATTTCAGTTCATCATCGTCATCCACAGCTCGACTTCACCCACTGCTGAACATAGGCCTCTCTTTCTCCTTTGCCATCCTCATCCAAAGGGGTAATTGCCGTAACACACGGTCAGTAGCAATGGGATTCATTTTGACAGTTCAACAACATTCATTGCGTTATTTACGTTGTTGAGCAGACACATTTTACGAACATATGAAGCAATGGATTAGCAATATATTATCCTTCAAAATCTGAATGATTTTGAAGGATAGGTTCTACCCGCGAACGGTAACAATGCCGTCTGCTCATTTCGCTGCCGGACGACCGACACTTCGTCTCCTAGTCCTTGGACGCCACCCGGTCACTGCCTTACTCCACCCTTTTTTAGGGTTCCGTAGTCAACTAGGAACCCTTATAGTTTCGCCATGTCTGTCTGTCCGTCCGTCCGTCTGTCCGTCCTCGCTTAATCTCTGTGACCGTTAGCACTAGAAAGCTGAAATTTGGTACCAATATGTATATCAATCACGCCGACAAAGTGGTAAAATAAAAATTGGAAAAAAATGTTTTATTAGGGTAGCCCCCCTATATGTAAAGTGGGAAGTGATTTTTTTTTAATTTCAACCCTAACGTGTGATATATTGTTGGAAAGGTATTTAAAAATGAATAGGGGTTTACTAAAATCATTTTTTGATAATGTCAATAGTTTCGGAAATAATCGCTCCAAAAGTAAAAAACAATGTGTCCCCCCCCTCTAACTTTTGAACCATAAGTTTAGAAAATATGAAAAAAAATCTGAAAAGTAGAACTTTATAAGGACTTTCTAGGAAAATTATTTTGAACTTGATAGAAACAACAGTTTTTGTACAAAAAAGACAAAAAGTTGTACAAAATCATTTCTGGACTAAGTTCGTAGTATAATCGTATTGCAAGCATTTTTTTTAACTTCGTTTACATATTTTATTATCCTGAACGTATCTTTTTTCAAACAAAAAAAGAATTATTAAAATTGGTTCTCACAATCCAAAATTACCACCGAAAACTTCTGGCACGTCTATGTATTAATTAGTAACCCAATTCCCCGAGAGATGGCGCTGTATGTACTTATTACATTAGGTCGGGTATTATCGAATTGTACGTGGGAACACTTATTGTGACGCGGACGGACGGGAAACTACGGAACCCTACACTGAGCGTGGCCCGACACGCTCTTGGCCGGTTTTTTTTTTCTTTTTTTTTTTTATCGTGTGGAAATCCTCATGCATGTCCACCACCCCGGGGTGGGTGGAGATGTCTGTCAGACTCTTACTGACTAAAACCACACGGTCTCCTGCTGCTACCTTGAGTCCACCTGCCCAAATCTTAGTTAATCTATGCTAATATCGGTACAGAGAATCCATCATAGCCCTACAAAGTACAGTCAAGCGATTTACTACTAAAGTATTGATAGAATATTTTATGGCGTTACGAACATAATGTAATAAAAAGAGTTAGGTAGAGGAATTTTTTTTTTTACTTTGAGAAAATACGGTCTATTTCATAATGTTATGTAGTATGTTTACGAAAGTACTATGTTCGTAACGCCATAAAAATATCTATCAATACTTTAGCAAAGCAACGCTTTTGAATTTTGCGTAAGTGTAAGGTACCTAAGTACTTCCAGAGCCTTTCGGCCCCATCGGCTATCTATTCTGCGAGTAATGTGCCCTTAGTTGAGTGGCGCAGTACCGTAGCGTTGAAGGCCTCCCACAAGGTGGACCGATGACCTGGTGAAGGCCGCAAGAATCCGCAGGATGCGAGAAGCACAGAACCGGTCGAATTGGCGGTGCTTGAGGGAAGGCCAATGTCCAACAGTGGACGTTTTTTGACTGCTAATTCGTGACTGTACTTTTATGTCATATTCTTGCCTGATGGTACAAAGTTTTTTCCTCTGTACTATGATGATTTGATTATAACCTTAGTTGAACCATGCTAAATCAAATAAAAACGCTTCTATTGATACGAATTTCCGAGAAATTTCTAGGCAAGAAACATTAATTACTTAACACAATCGCGCACGTCATTAACTCATTAGCTACAATGACTAAGGAAGTAACTATCTGAAAACTACATCAATACCACCGCTATTAATCGTCGATAATGTTGATATGCTCATGTCCAGTGAATTATTTCTATTCTTCTTCAAAAAAATTATAAAAAAAAGGCTTCTAATCATCTGCCTAGCCTTTTCCCAACCATGTTGGGGTCGGCTTCCAGTCTAACCGGATGCTGCTGAATACTAGTATTTTACATGGAGCGAATGCCTACCTGAACTCCACAACCCAGTTACTGGGTAATGCGATACCCCTTGGTAAGACTGGTTGTCAGACTTGTAACGACTGTCAAAGAGCCTCGAATGACAGCTGGGACCAATGGCCTAACGGCTAACGTGCTTTCCGAGACACGGAGGGGTCCGAGACCCCTCCGTGCCTCGTATGTCAAGATGGCCACCCATCCACAGACCAACCGCGGCAAGCGTAGTATAACCTGCTCGATCGACCTGTGCGGCTGTTATTGTTTAACCATTATCCATCACAAGACTGAGCGATGACTTTTTTACCTTGTTTTAAATAACTGCCTGTGCTTAATTTAAAAATCGATTTACAGTAATGTAACGGGACTTTTGATTGATCTGCAGTGGTTTTGTTTGTCCTTCAGTAGGTCATAATGACAGCGAAATATTTGGCACTGAATCCATAATGATCAAATATAATTGTGTGATTTGTGGTTCTAAGGCGCGGTATGAAGTAAGTAATTGACAATTGCGCATCGCGGCAACAAATAAGGTTCATTACAGCAATGCGTATTTTGTGTTGGTTGAATCGAATGACCACCAAATTATGAGTAACTTTGCAGTTTTAATTAAATTAAAAAGTAAATGCACGGCTTAGTGGAATAATTTTAGGTATATCTTTAGTTGATTGAATTCCCTTTAATTCATCACATAAACACACATCACACAGTTCACACACACACACATAGTTCATCACATAGTTTACTCTGTAATTTTTTAGAGTTATGCGACGTTTTTGAGCTCTGTTTTACGATTATTTGTTGAAATATTTTTGAATACCTACATAAGTCTTTTCTTTGACAAAAAAGTGAGTGCAAATTGTTTCTGGCTTCAAGTAATATGTAACAATACGCCTAATTGTACGCTAAAAAACTGAGCGTTGTACGCTGTCTACCTGTGGGCTGCGCCTTAAAGTTAGCATAAATTGTTATTTTAGTCGAAATAGCTTAGGTACGATAATGGTGGCTTGTCTCAAATTCGACAAGTACATAATATTTAGGTCTAGGTATTGTTTATTTGAACCGAAGTGTACCTCTAGAGAACATGTGATTCACAATAAAAAACAAAAGTAGGTTGCTTAAATTATTTAATTGAGCTCGACCTTGACCGCCAAATCAGTTTGATAGTACGTCAACCGAGGCTTCGGAGATTACTCTTTTTTGTCAAAGTTGGTCGAGGCCAAGGAGTGTGCTCCTGATCCAAAAACGTCCAGACATGTGTCTTTTTTTTTTAGAGCAAAAAAGGTGTTCAGATTTTCAAGGACCTCTTTTAATCTATCTTGCATCCAGAAGAGCACACTCGCGAAACATGACCAGTTCCTGAACTGTTACCTACTTTCCACTTAAAACTATTCTATCTTATCCTACATGCAATGCTATTCTGTAAAAATGTCACTGTGAAAACTTAAGGTCCGGCCGCGCTAAATTTGCCAAAGATGTAAACAACAATGGCCGCTCGAAATTGAATAAAATCGATATACAGGGTGTTACGGAAAGGGTATATCAATACAAACGGGTTGAAGAGTGTATCTGGTCTAAAATCTCTGAACAAAATTTCAGCTCAAAAGCAGTAACTTTGAAAATGCTTAATATTGTTTTATTTCGATAGTTTATTAAATTGAAATCATAACAAACGTGTTACCGCACTACGAGGGTCATTATCCATTATCTGTAGTGTCTGTGCGCCTAGGACACGCACATCACGTCGAAATAAAAAAATATTAAGCATTTTCAAAGTTAATGCTTTTGAGCTGAAATTTTGTACAGAGATTCTAGACCAGATACACACTTCAACCCGTTTGTATTGATATACCCTTTCCGTAACACCCTGTACAAGAACATTACTTATCGATTGTGTTTGTGTGTTGTTGTTTACATCTTTGGCAAAAGCGCGGCCGGACCTTAGGTGAAGTGAGCTGTCATTCCACGTGATGCTAAGGATTGACACTATTAACAGCTCATTTCAAGCTCACTTCACCTAAGTTTTCACGATGAGATGTTATTTACTAATTAACCTGTTGAATGTCGTAATTACAGACACAATTAAAAAGCCATTGTGTCTCGCGTAGATCTACGTTCCGACGTACGAAGGGTTAAATTGGCTGGTTTCAAACTTAGAAGGCCACCGTGGCTAGGTACCTACTCCACCGCCTGAGCTACAGGCTGGATCTATTAATCACTAATTTAAAACCTAATAAACCATTTTCAAGCAAATTGAAACCCCAATCACATAGCATCACTCGTCCCCCCACAACTCAAACGCTGCTGGGTGCGCCCGAGGTCCGCTGTGGTCGGTGGCGCAACTTCGGATGCGCGTGCGCTGAGGTCGCGCCCCTCCATGTAGACACCGACATCGACACAATGCAGGACTTGTACTGAGGATTGTTTGTAAATAAACGATCCTTTACTCGGTGACATTGGTCGTTCGAACTTGTGACCCGACAATTACTATTGTAGTGTAGGTAATTGGTTTTGTTAATTGTTACGGTTTACGGTGTAAGATAATTTATTTCACTCAAAAAGAATACAAATAAAAAAAAAGAATACAATAAACATAATAACTAAGATAAGCGACGGTTTCGCTGGGTTATGTACCTACTAAAATTAAGTTACAAAAAAATTTGATTTAAAAAAAAAACACTACAAACCTACAATTCAAACAGTATTAGGGTCGGTACATATCTGACGGAAAATGAGTCGCGTAACGCCAGAACAGACAATTATAATGATAAAACATTCAACCTTTCACACTCAACCGATAATGCGTTAGTCCGTCGAGCGAATTATAAATCGACGCAATCGAAGTTACGCCCGACGACGCGACGCATTTTCCGTTTTTCTTTCATTTTCATGTTGCGGTTCGATATTATTACCTGCTTAATTGACTTCTTTCGGATAAAGTCTACTTTATCCGAAAGAAGTCAATTAAGCAGGTAATAACTAAAACATTAAAAATCCATACAGATAACATACTAAACTTATCAGTTTTGTTTACCTTTAACAAAACATATATGCGCTTCCATTTCTAGAAATTAGCATCGCCATGAAGGCCAATGAAGCGATTAAGTATTACTTATTTATTATTTAATTTTTTTGCGTAAATAATGGCGTGTCAACGAGTAATTTTAATAAATACCTGTCATTTACATGGTAGGTAACGTTGAAGTCATTAATTAGATAGTGTTATTACTACTTATTTCATAATAATACTTGTTTTAATGAGAGACTCCTTGCTTAATGGCACTTTATAGTGTTTTTTTCTGAACAACTACTCAAAGAAGTCGAACCCAAGTAGCCGAGAGGGAATGGTAAAGATAAAACTGGGCTGAAGACACGCATCTCTGGCGCAGGGTCGAGACATCTACAAATATCAGCAGTCAATCAATCTGCCTAGCCTTTTCCCAACGACGGCGACGTTGGGGTCAGCGCCCAGTCTAACCCGATGCAGCTGAATACCAGTATTTAACATAGAGCAACAGCCTATCTTATAACCTAAT
The DNA here is from genome assembly GCA_945859645.1 of Amphipoea oculea. Lineage (NCBI taxonomy): Eukaryota > Metazoa > Arthropoda > Insecta > Lepidoptera > Noctuidae > Amphipoea > Amphipoea oculea. The sequence continues at coordinate 18,680,805 of OX243862.1, forward strand.
CTCCACAACCCAGTTACAGGCTAACACGATACCCCCTGGGTGAGACTGGTTGTCAACTTGTCAGACTTACAAATATCAGCACTAATATTCTGCGAACTCCAGTCTGATTTTAACTTTAAAATACATTTACACCATGAAGCAATAATACCCGAAACTCCGAGCCATCTAATTGAATCTCCGCCCTCCACTTCAGAAAACTGTAGCATCATTCGGAACCGTTTGTGATTCAATTCATTATTGACAGCAAACCGTCGCGTCGCCCGCATCATACGATGCACACAAAAGGAGCATCCACATCCCTATTAACAGCGCCAGTAATCTCCACTTCCCACGGGCACAATACCACGTTGATTTCGTGGCCTAGTTTCAGTTGGGCCAACGTTGGTCGAATTGAAAGGCCTCCAGAACTTACGATCCGGTCGTATCTTATCATATCGCTTGGTTGCGATCATGCAATGAGCGCTAGATTGGAAAATTGGAGGAAGCACGAACGTGGCATGATTATTTTCAGGCTACATGAAGATAATAAGTTTAAAACTAGAATCAATGCGCAATGGTTGTCCAGTTTCCATTATATTATCCTCTAGCAAAAATTAAGAATCATCTAGAAAAAATGGAGCTCGTTGCGTCCCGTATACCCGATTCAACTACAATAAAGAAATAGAAATATATAGCAAATGATAAAAAAATGATAGGAAAAGCAAAAGTAGGTATTATAAATTTTCCTTCCCCCTTAATAAAGCGGAAACAAAAAAGACTACAGACTTGAAACGTAGTAAATACGCAAGGGCCCGATGACCCTGATATCAATATAATAACCATAGAATCTGTTGCAACACAAATAATGAGGTGAGGTTCAACAGTCAGTCTTAATTACCAGGTGCCTGAGTACTGACCTATCACGTATCTGTAAACTGTGCAATGAAAATCTTTTCATTCAGCAAGATTGAATGAAACGCATATTGTTATAATAGTCAAGGATGGAATACTTAGTTAATTATAATTAACTAAGTAAGTTCCATAATTAACTAAATATTCCATCCTTGACTATTATAACAATATGCGTTTCATTCAATCTCACTGAATGAAAAGATTTTCATTGCACAGTTTTTCCTTCATTATCGTAATACAGTCACACTGAAGCCTTTTGATTACTTTTATAAATTTTTAGCCCGCTGAATTCAAATTTTCTTACGTTTTTTGCAATTTGTACATGCAAATGCCTCCTTGTATGTTATGTCCCTTATTCCTTATTCCTATGTCCCTTAGTCGTTTCATGTAACTTCTACCTTTATTACTTTATTTTATTTGCAATTCTTTTCTTTGGTTTTTCAAGTCGTTACATGAAGACTGCGATTTTGTACCTACTGTTTTTCATATTTTGTTAGGAATCAGAGCTTTCAATGATTATACATAGAATATAAATTGGTTCTAGAGATCAACGTAATCATTTTATTAGATTTTTCAATAAGGAATGAGAAGTACGACTGGCACACTACAATGGATACTGCAAAAGTTGCATGTGTTAATGACAGTTGATGAATGATGATTTTCTGCCTATCATTCCTCAGTCCCTACTTCTACGAAGTCAAGAAGTATTTTATTCTGACAAAGAGTTTCTAAAAATAAAGTCCCCACGTGTCGTCAGACGCCCGAGATTCTGACAACCAGTCTCACCAAGGGATATTGTGTTACCCAGTAACTGGGTTGTGGAGGTCAGTTAGGCAGTCGCTCCAAGTAAAATATTTCAAATATTTGATTCAGCTACATCTGGTTAGACTGGAAGCAGGCCCTAACATAGTTAGGAAAAGGCTATAGGCAGATGATGATGAGTGTCTAAAAATAAAGACGACACTAGAAATAACTAAGTGCATTGTTGTTGCAGGTTAGATCCAATAAAGATTCTTACAGACCATGTGACTGGAACGCTTCCGGTCAGCCCAGACTCGGACAATATAGACCGCACTGAACAAGAAACTACCGAAGATCAACTACTTGACAACGCTGAAACATTTTAGATACGCATGGGTCATATTAGCATAATTAACCTAAAATGTTCCCACTACTGGGACTCAGGCCTCCTCTCTGTGAGAGGAAGTGGGCTCTAAATGCTCTAATCCACCACGCGGGCCCAGTGCGGCTCGGTGGATGTCACATGCCTTCGTTTTTTTTTTGGTTCTAGTTTCCTCACGAATGTTTTGCTTCACCGTTTTAATACCAGTGATGAAATGAAATACCTACACAAAGTAATGTGCCTGCCTGTGTTCAAAATCACTACCTACAACTCGGGACCGATACCACTGGGCCACCATTGCTCTCAATGAGAATGGTACATAATGATCATGATCAATACAAAACAGACTGCTTCCTCTTCAAAGTTCAGTTAGAAACAATCATGGCAACATATTCTTATGCAGTGTTTCGCCTATGGTGAATCACATAAAATATCTTTCAATAACTTTACGAAGAGGGCCAGCAGGGTGACCATATTCTGATACCCATCGGTATCAGAATATGGCCACCCTGCTGGTCCTCTTCGGACATTCGGTTACTCGTACATCATCATGTACGAGTAAGTATAGCTATCTCGATCTAAATTGACAATACAATTTATATGGGATTGAAGATTGATATGGTCTACGCTAGCTATTGAAAAGTATATTGTTTAGGGTTTGGGGAGTCTCGACAGTCTCAAAGTCCCGGGACAGGAGGCAACACACGAAGTCAAAGTTCCAGGACGTCCCGGGACGTCGCGTCGAGACTTTTCAGAATAAAATCCGTATCTTTGTAAGCGGTAGTGGCCAGTGTCTCGAGTCTCGAACCCTAGACAGCTAAATTTACAAAAAAGTCCTGGGACTTCGAGACACGAGACGTCCCGGGACCCAAACCCTAATCTTGTTCCAACAATTTATTTGGGTCTTCTGTTTCATCTATTTGTGTTTCCGTCCTGACTGGACAGTCGTACGATGTCGCGCGATGTTACATCACAGTTCTTTCCTGTTACAAAATACTATTGTGCATGCAATGAGCGTCGCCCGCGCCACTTAATTCACAGTCAACTGTGGCTTTGAACTTGCTCAATTTTAACGTTCTCGGACTGTCTGTATTAATATCAGACTACACAACTTCAATACAAAAGTTTTTTAAACGACTAGCACGGAACGTGCCCGGGACATCGTTCGCGTGCATGTCGAAAATCTAATTGGATTTCATGGACCGTGTTAATTTTTTTGCACGGAACCCTTATTTTTTTTTTCTAAAATAAAAGTAGCCTAAATTACTTTACTCCTTATAACATCAGCTATCTCCCAGTGAAAGCCCCCACAAAATCAGTCTAGCCGTTTCGGACATCAGCTGGAATAAACAGAAAAACAGACAAAATATTTTTTTTTTTCATTTACGTACCGTATATACTTTCATGTGTATTTAGTAAAAAGCTGTTATTTAATCATTTTTTTTTATTTGCTATATATATATATAGATTTATAACTTTAATACTTGATGAAGGCCGTTAGGGCTTGACAATTTATTTAACAAAAAACTGACTTATATTATATTATAATTATTATAATACTATTGAATATTCAGTAAAATAAGCGTCTAATCAATTATGTATTGTGTAATTCAAATAGATATAGTCAAATAATATGTATGCATAATGACAATAACATTTAGATAAGTACTGACCTATTCGACTGAAATTCTGAAACATGCATTTTAAGCATGTCAAAACACGTGAATGAAATAATCCATCCAATAATAAAGATGACAAAACCCTCACAGATTTTGCCAAGATCACGTACCTAACTACCGGATGTTCTCTCAGCAGTAATACCTAAAAGTGCTTCCATAGTTACACGGCTCGAAAATAGAAGATTTTATACTAAAAACTCAAAGCAATAACTAATTAGGATGACCTTTAATAAATTGTTGTACCTAATTAGCCTTTGGCCGTGTTAATCCATACTAATCCATACTAATAATTATTATAAATTCAAAAGTAACTCTGTCTGTCTATCTGTCTGTCTGTCTATATGTTACCTTTTCACGCCTAAACCACTGAACGGATTTCGATAAAATTTGGCAGAGAGATAGATTGCATCCCGAGGAAGGACATAGGATAGTTTTTATTCCGATATTCCCACGGGATCGAAACATATGCGGGTGAAACCGCGGGGCGCAGCTAGTGTTAAAATAAAACAAATAAATAAATGCGTAAACTGATTTTTAACCTTTTAAACGCTTACGTCGGATTAATCCGACAAATATTTTCGTGTCCAGGGTCGTGTACTATATACGACCAAATAACACAGCTCGATTAATCTGTATTATTACATTTATTACCTATTACATCATCACAGCTCGTTTCATCGGTATTTATTTTCCGTTTTTTTTTTTTTTTTTTCGGGCGCTCGGGGCACGACAACTCATATAAAGTCGGGCTGTTAAAAGGTTAATTTGCTAGACCAAAATGACAGTTGCGATCGACCATTGATACATATATTTCATTTACCCGATGGTGCATCCGGTTGGTTCCGATTTGATTTTGAAATCGTTATAATTATTATCTCCGGAAAATCAGAGCCAAACTTTTCTTTTCCTTCACCTCGTCATGGTTTTTATACGTAGGTACGTGTCTACGATCACACACACTATTGTGCCCCAGTATAATTCTCTACTAGGATTTGTTACTCCAGTGTTAATGAATACTAACAAAATATTTGTTTGATCGATTTTTTGCTGGTACAATGAACCACGCATTGATTTCATTCACGGAAAGTTTTCATCAGTGATGACGTGTTTATCGCGATAAGTAGTCATAATTGAGCGATAATGCGTTATGCTGACCAGGGTTTTCCATCAGCTTACCTGCTCCATTAGAACGCATTTACACATGAATTACTATAATACAGTGTCATTTATTTGATAGTACCTTAAAATTTCCCTACGATTGACGTAGATCTCTTACTATTTTCTAAGGAAAGTTTTTAACCCCCAAAAGAGAGGGGGTGTTATAAATAAGCTTAACGTGTTTATATGTGACTCTGTCTGCGGCATCGTTGCTCCCAAACCGCTGAATCGATTCCGTTTTTTTTTTTGTTTAAGACTGATTAAATCATAGGTAGGTACCTACATGAACTTTCGTAAAGTGTAAAAGAGGCAGTTAGTTTTCCGTCTGTTATATTAGTAACTTTTACAAACCAGATACCCAAGTATTTAAAAATATAATCTTTTTTTTTCCTGGTATATTAAATTAATTAATAAGTACAAAAATATGTAACCCATATTTTTGTGTAGGTTACACAAGTGTAGCAGAAGCAACTGCTTTTGAGTTGTAAGGATGGCTCCTCAATTCAGACGTCTGAATTGAGAAGCCACCTTAACTTACTGTAACTTTTTAAGGGTTTTACTCACGGATATCTATGGTTTTACTACACATTCCGAATTATTCCCAATTATAGTCCCCTCTAGCCCTGTCCTCCGGGGTGACAGCTGGGAATTGTCTTCCTAGTTGTCACCGGGGTGACAATTTGTGCCGACTTTTCTGGGAAGGAAGGAATCATAGCAAATTTCATACCCCCCCCCCCCCCCCCCCCCGGTGACAACTGAGAAACAGACTTCCCATTTGTCCCCTCTAGTCAGTTTTCAAAGGGAACAGTCCACCCCGGAGGACAGGGCTAGAGGGGACTATTGGGAATAAACCCATATTCCAGGATCGGCTAATTAACTACAAAATATTAATAGTACCCCCCTTAAATATGAGACATGGCTCCTTATTCCATAAGGATATTTGACAAATTTTCATAAATATAAATCATCTTATACAGAGTGTTACGGAAAGGGTATATCAATACAAACGGGTTGAAGATTGTATCTGGTCTAGAATCTCTGTACAAAATTTCAGCTCAAAAGCAGTAACTTTGAAAAAATATTAAGCATTTTCAAAGTTAATGCTTTTGAGCTGAAATTTTGTACGGAGATTCTAGACCAGATACACTCTTCAACCCGTTTGTATTGATATACCCTGTATTCTTTTATAATTGATATTTACCCTCTTTTGCAATATATTTTAAATCTTTTAAGTACATTTATTGCGCAATTTATTAAAAAGGATGACTGTTGATAATGAATGATGAGTAGGCACAAAGATGACTTCCGAGTTCGGGTTTAGGGTAAAAAAACCATCCAAACCATAAACAAACGTTGTATTTTAAATTAAATTAAATTATAAGCCAGTAGTTTACACGCTAGCGACCGGTGCACAGAAGGCACAAATAAAACCAACAGTTAGGTACAAATCATTGGTGATTAAGTAAAAAATGAGTTTCGTGTTATACAACAGCTGTAATCTCTCCAAGTGTACGCACGACCACGACGACATATTATATATCGTCCAGTATACGCTGATCTTTCAATGTACGAAAAGCCTATGACAATGCGAGGTCAGCTAAAATTGGAAATGTATAGCTAGATATGTCGTCGTGTGTACCATAAAGAATAGAAACCCGTCAAGTACCTACCTACTGCGAGTACATGCACACCGGTCCTACAAAATTAAATTACAAATTACAAATTAAATTAAAAATTAGCCTACAATCCTACAAACACGATTGCAAGTTGTTTCGCGCCCACATTAAACTTGTCACCTATTTAGTTGTAATCGGTTTAATAAAGGTATTGTGTTACCGTAGGTATAGGATTATATGTCTTCTTTGTGGCTAATGCGATGCCAGTGATGCCACTTATCCCTCAATCAATTTCAGTTACTATCAGATCTTTAATATTTGAAAATCTGCTTAGTTTGGCGAAAACGAGAAACAAAATTGTATTTTGGGCATCATTGATACTAGATTTTTATAGGTATTTTTTCCATTCAACTTTTTTGATAGTTTTCAACACTTACAAGTCAAAATTTACACATCCACCTACGCCACAAACAAATACATGAGAAACAGTATCGAATAGTAAACAATCATAAAACACTAATTACATCCTACAAATTATAAGTACCACGGAGTAGTTAATAAACCAGAACGCCATATATAATTTGTTAAATTTTCTAAAATGGTCACAACTTTAGGAAGGAAGAGTTTTTCACTAGAGCACATGAGACGATCACTGAATTTACTGAACACTGATTGTTTTTGTATGTTTATTAAATATTTATTTAGAAATTATTCGAAGGAATTTATCTGAAGTCTTTAGTCCAACGTTATCGCTCCTTTTGCTTATTAACCAGCGCCAATACAACGTCATTTAAAAAAATACTCAGCTAAGTTAATTCATACCTAAGTGTTTACATAAGCTAATATTTAACTTAGCACATGAGTACGTACTACCTGCGTAAGTAGACATACAATGCAAAGTGATTAACTTACGAACGAAGTCCAAAAGGTAGATTAGTTTCAAAACAATTGAATTTACATATTTTACATACATAACAAAGACGGGTCGAAGGAGGTTAGAATTACCTTTGAATGGCTAGACTAGGTTATATTTTAATGACATGACCAGCCGTTTCCTGGTCTCTATAAAAATCAAGTACTTTGAATGTAGGAGACAGATTGTTAGATATTTCGCAAGCATTTGGTTCTATTTTATGTTGAAGAGTTTAATTTATTTATAACCTGAATTTTATTGGGTAATCTGTGGCACAGAACACCAGTAAGTTAGGCATGTTCCCTTATTGCGGTTACAGAGCATTTATCTAAACGTACGACGACCTTATCCCTTCAGCGAGTGGCTTAGTGAAAACGCTGTAAAAATATTAACAGGAAAATAAGTCACAATATAAAAAATTTAAAGTAGAGGTACGTTGCTTCGAAATTCCCCTTCTGAAAAGTACCTATGCCTAGACTAGATTATTTAATTAATTTTGCACGTGAGGCGAGCCTACCACAACTTCGGGATTCGGGATTCATGTAGGTACTCGTATCTGAATCCTCATACATAATAAAACTGCCCGTCTGTCCCTTTAACTGACCAATCAGTTCATTAACAATTACCATCTTAATCTCCTGTGTAAAATACTTACGTTGTTAAAAGAAAAACTCCTCCGATCCCAAGTGCTATAATATTACGATGAACATAAAATTAACTGTGCAATGAACTTTAACACCATAGTTAATGACTAGGCGGTCTAGATGACTACCTTGTCTTGCCTTTCTGACGTATAAACCGGAACAGTTGGAACCATAATTATTTCCGCACTTCCTTGCAAATTAACATATTTTTCGCAATTTATGTTATTTCTATTTATAGTATTTTCACCCGTAAGGCATTGTGTGTGTAAATCAGTATTAACTTCTTCCTGATTGACGGATTATTGAGTGTCGAGGTTGTGAACTTGTAACCGAGCGCCGAGTCAGCTTTATTACAGATTACGCTGTATGTCGAGGGTATATCAATTACAGCGAAGTATTTATCAAATCTCGTGTTTACTTGTGAAAGTATACGTATATACTTAGTGGTAGATGGAAAGATGGTAAGCAGCATAAGTAGGGCAATGAACAATGTGGGGTTTTGGGACCTACCACTACTTAATGGCTAGAAAATTGTACAATCCGACTAAATCAAAGTACCTACGTTACCCTGTTAAAATAGGTGTTACTTTATAGATACATTCTTTTGTTTAGAACAAAGGTGACCAAGTTTTTTTTAAGTAGGCATATAAACCTTGGGGAATAATTCAACATACGTAGCCATAATATCTGAGTTGCCATTACAGTAAACTATAAACTTTGCGTGGCCTTTTGAAGGCTCCATAATTCTACATGCGAATAAGTAGATATCAACTCTTCTCACACGCTTTCTAGAAACAATTTGTCAGTCTTTGATTGTTAAATATATTAAAAAACCTCAAATATCAATAAACCACAAAACATTGTATTAGTTAATTAAAATAATATACAAGACCTAATAGGGAAAGATTAACGTATCTAAATTACAAAAACGTGAGAGAAATATTTTGAATAATTCAAGAGATTACGAGTGCTTGCTCGGACATTCCCCCTCTTCTAGATAGCTGTATGGGTATATAGGTCAGTAAGTAAACCAGGGCGATGGACCAATAACCTGCTAACTTATGCATCGTTGGCCTCTTTGCACACTACGCTACACAAATCTCTTTTGCTTGATGACAACTTGATTGGCGACCACCGGTCTACCGCTTACGTATATCGCATACCGTAATACATTTGTCAAAAATGTCTGTCCCAAGATATATGATTGTCTGTTTAAATTTATAGCTCTCAGATTAATGCAAATAGTATAATGCCCGTGTTCACTAACACTAGGCGTTAATGTAATGCCTAACTACATATATTGCCCTGTTGGATTTGAACTCTACGAGTAGGTGCTGAACCGAGCGAGCGTTGAAAATCCAACAGTGCGCTTTAGGCATAAGTGTAGGTACTTGTAGTGACGGGGAAGATTCAAACATATCAGCTTAAATTGTTGATACGTTCTATGAGCTAGGTCTAAGACTCCAAGCGGTCTAAGTGAAACAAATCACGCGGTGGTGAGACCAAACGATTTTGTGGTAGGCTATTAGAGTAAGAGATTCAAGGGTTTATTTATAAACGATGATTAAAGTTAATATGGTTAAACAGTCGCTAATCACAACTTAACTAGCTAGCTGGCTACAAAAAGGTGTGAATATAGAAATGACGGCTGCTAAGGACTCCTTACGTACCTACTCGTATAAGGACGATACAGTTACATGTTTCGCCGACCCCATACAAACCGGATGAGGGAAGGACGATTATGGATGATGTATCTACAAAAGCTTTAGTAAAATCTTTAGGTTTGATATCTGACGGTTCTTCAGGATAGGAAGGCATTACGTAACAGAATGCTCACTCACTGAGCCCACGGGTGTGTGTGTTATCTTGTTAACATTATTATGCCTTCAATAATATTTCCCAATTTGTCGAATATCCGGCCCACAATTTGTACCAAATGGCGTAACTTTAATTTAATTAGTACATACTAAAGGAACGGAAGCTTTTGGGTCCTTTGGAAGTAATACGTCATACAAGGTCTTTACGGAGTTTCTCAACAAAAAATATAGATTAGCGATAATAACTTGTACATAGGTACTTAGGGTACGTGAAATTTTAACGTAATAATTATCATAAATCTTAAAAACAGGTTGGTACCTAAACAAAGCACCATTGGGAGACTTTCGCCGTACATGGAACTCAATGGATACTAGTCCATTAGTTATTCTGGCAAAACAAATGGGGAGGTATCTAAAAAAGTAGTTGATTACTCTCAGTTAGACCACATATAGAAATTTCAATCTCGTTTACCATCGGGGATGTAACTCAGTGGTAGAGTGTCTGCTTCGCATGCTGAAAGTCCTGGGTTCAAATCCCAGCATCTCCAAATATTCTTTTTGCTACCGCTGTTATATTCAGATGTTAATTTATCACTTATCAACTAGTATTTTATTTCGTAAATACCAATACTATTGATGCACTTTTGAGTATTAAATAAAAAGGTAGAGAAAAAAAACTAGAAATAAAATGTGTTAGGGCTGAGGAACATTTATAAATGTTGTATTTTTTTTTTCTAAAACTTTATCGTGTAGGTAATGTGTTAGCGTAAAAGTATTATGTCATAATTCAATAATCAATATTATTTTCAGTTCAACGACCTTGGGGCCTAAAAAGGCCACTTTGGCAGAATCATAAAAGGATAACATTATGAATCATAATAAAAGTCGTAAAATGGTCACAAACTGACAATTCATAATATTATTTGCGTAAAATTTTATATCACGCAATTCATCTGTTTGACAGTTTTGTATGGAGATTCGTAAAATGGTCCACAAAATATGAATTGCTTTAATGTCAAATAATGTTATGAATTGTCAGTTTGTGACCATTTTACGACGTTTATTATGATTCATAATGTTATCCTTTTATGATTCTGCCAAAGTGTCCTTTTTAGGCCTCCAGATTTACCTAATAAACTACTTACGAAGAACATTTGTGTCTGTTTATGCAATCAATAACACTTCTAACGCTAATTGCGGGTTATTTATTATTGCCTCAACAGTGATGATCAGTGTTTTATTTAGAAAATTGCATCATTTTCAATATCAACCTTCATCGACTTGGCTCGTATTACAAACCAGTAACGCCATCTATCGCAATGTGTAAGAATAACACTATGGTAGCTTTGAAGACAGCGCCATCTATTATTACATAGAGTAACTGTAGTAACATTAAGCTTGTACTTACAATAGGGTAGGCAGAAATATTCTCCTTGTTGACATTGTTAATGAACTATCAATAGTAAAGTCAAGAAGAGAATACTGATTCACTTTTTTTATTGTTCCTAAAAGTAGAAACCTACACATGGAGATAAAACGGAAAAATGAAACCACATTCTTGGAATAATATTTTAATGAAAATTCAACTAAACGTATAAATCTTATTTATACTTACAATGAACAAGTAAAGTGGATAAATATTTACATTTAGCTGGAGGGATGTTCGCACGTATAGACGATCCCCCCAAAATTGCGCTAACAAAAATATGGAAGCCCATATAGACTTCCTTCTCGTTCAGTAGCTGGCTCAGACTTACATATAAACATGAATGAAGTATTTTTTTTAATTCAAGGCAATCTCATGGTTTTACTAGCTATTACTTAAAAGAAACGAGTAGGTATAAAAAAAGGTTTTCTTCCAATTGCAGAAGTAAAATTATATTTAATTAAATAAATGCATTTTCTAAATCAGGTAACACGTTTAGGTAACTAGGTATCAATGGTATAATTTTCCTAAGTCTTATTATCCTTCTCTCTTGAATTTTTCATGAGTCACATTGGAATTCCTGATACAAACTGGCAAATCTCCACGTAAAAATGAGGAAATCATATTTTAATACTAGCTGCGCCCCGCGGTTTCACCCGCATAAGTGTCGATCCCGTGGGAATGTCGGGATAAAAACTATCCTATGTCCTTCCCCGGGACTCAAACCATCTCTATACAAATTTCATCTAAATCGATTCAGTGGTTTAGGCGTGAAAAGGCAACATACAGACAGACAGAGTTACTTTCTAATTTATAATAGGTATTGTATTAGTATGGATTCTAATAAATTAGTAAACTCTTAAATGGAAGACATTACACTAAACAAAACTCATTACTTAGGTATAAAAGTAAATCTTAACACTATCTTATATTAGTTACCAAAAGCTATATCCATATTTGGAATATGGATATAGCTTTTGGTAACTCAGGCTTAGTGGCGTAACTATAGGGTGGCATTGGGGCAAAATGCCACGGGCCCCCAGCCAAAGGCCAGAGAGGGCCATGAGCACAGGAGGATCCTAACATAAGTTCATAAATACAAACTTTTTTGAAAATGTGCAATAAAGGACATCATTAAGGTTTCGAACATTTTGTACCTTTTTCCCATTGTTTGTCAATTTTTCTGGACAGGACCTCATGCTCAGCAGTAGCGCTTGCGACCACTAGACCAACAAAGCAGTCAGGTGTTAAATTTTGTAGGGGAAAATATGAAATCTACGCGGAAGAAGTCGCGGGAGAAGTGCTAGTAGAAAAAAAACTATAACGTTGGTTGAGCTTCTTTACGTTGAAGAAGGGCCCCACCCCTTGAATTTGCCACGGGCCCCAAGCGGTACAGTTACGCCACTGCTCAGTCTTAAAGTACTCAACCAAGTGCGACAAATCTGCAATAATTAATTAGGTATGTACGAGTACTCTATGTAGGTACTCTCCTGCAAGCAGACTGGCATTTCGTCTGTAGGTACTTTTCCTATAGTACCAGGTGTATCTCACGTAAATCTTGAAGCACATGCCGTGATACCGCGGAGTAAACAAATGCCCAGACTGCCCAAAGGGGTTGCTATCATCGAAAACGACGACTTGAACAAGTGGAGATCTCAACCAGCCACCGAACGAACACAGTATAACGAGTAAACATTGTATAAGTTAATAATAATTATAAGATATAATAACGCAGTCTTAGTACGCCGTGGCCACTGGTCGCCCTTACCCTAGTGAGACCGCTCTAGTCTAAACTACGGCGCTACTCGATACGTACGCTACCCACAGAGTAGATAATAAATGGAATGCTAAGCTAAAGTACAGTCCATGATGCACTCAGCGAAATTCTGCTAAGAGCAGAGTTAGCGCTATCTGAAAAAGGACTAAGTTCTGAGACAAAACACCGACTGTGTTTTGTCTGATGATGTTCCCATGCTTACAAAATAACGTGAGAGGGCACTCCGTTTATTTTCTACTTTCCGTCACTACCCCAGAACATCTAACCTGTATATGCGACCATCGTTGTAGCACTACTGAGAGATATGGCACTAATTCATAATATTGTTAATATTGCTTATTCATCCGAACATTTGCAAAACATCCACCCCTATTCTGAAATACACTACAAAACTTACAAAATCTACTTTCGGGGCGAAGGTGAGATATTATTCTGAAAAGATTAGGTACGCACGGCGACATAACAAGATTATACATTTCCAGTATGAGCTGTCTTCTCATTGTACGAAAAGCCAATACAATGCGAGGTGAGCTAAAACCGGAAAATATAGCTTGATATCGATATCCGTGGCTTGAAATATCGTTGTGTGTACTATGGTCTCGTTATTCAGGTTCACACGTTTTCCAATTGTTCAAAGATTCAGTAGAGCTACAAGCCGACGTCAATTACCATCTAATCTAATTACTACTACTAATAAAATGACACTACAAGTATTATGGAAGATAATGAAAGTGGCCTCGCCTATATGGAGATAACAACGCTACAGTAACTACCTGACAGGCTAACTGACTAGAACTTATGGAGGGACTAGAGAAAACGAGTATTTGGAACAACTACGTGCCGTTCACGATCTTAACAACTAATAACGCCAGTACACATAATATAGCAGAAAGGTTGAACTCGAGGGGCTATACTACGAGTATATAAAACGCTTTCTTTTATCTTCTCAAGATGTGTATTATAAATATGTCATGCACAAGTAAAGATCTCATCACAAAATTTGACTAACGTTTTTCAATGATACCAGATGCTAATGTTTGCATAAAATATTATGGTGATCGAATAAATTGTCAATGTGTCGTACTAATTCCATCTATTTTCGTTTTATTGTTACCAAATCCTCCAACATTGATAGATCTTTATTGTCATCGACCCTATCATGTGTACTAAGCCCGTAAATTACGAAATAATTGACAAATGTAAACAAACAATAAAATCTAATCTGCCTTAGTAAAAATACTTAAAATTGAAGACAATCATGGTGAAAAACAAGTTATTATAAAGCTGCAAAGAACGAACGATGACGATATTGATCTGCTTTGTCCTGCAATGACAGCTTTGGCAGAATCTCAGTAAACAACAATTAAAAAAAGCATTACGTTTAAATGTTGAAGAAAACAACAATCAATATAAAAAACCTGTCAACAAACAACAGATATACCTTATTTCAATTTACTACACTACTCTAGTGTGGATCACTCTGCTCTCGGTTTCCGATTAAAATTGGGAAGGGTTAAAGAATATAGTCAGTAGTAACAGTATTATAGGGTAGAATGGATAAATAAAAGTCCAAATCATTGGATCAGTCCACCAACCGCCAAGGCATTTGGAAGAATCCAGAGACTGTCCATTGTCCAGAACTTTTATCCCATAAAGAGATTAGGAGAAAGCAGTATCCTTGTACTCTACATTCCTATTATTGTCTTTCCTTACCTTTTATAGAAGTAAGAAATCCACGAGAGCAGTGCTTTAACCACTAAAAATAATCTACCTATTAAAATCCTTTCAAAAAAGTATTGGCATCGTGTTGCGTGAACCGGCATTGGCTACTTGATATCTAAAGAGGTCTAATACCTAGGAGTGCGGGACGGGAAGGGGACAGTTTGGCGGCTATAGGGAGTCCAGGCGCGTCCGCTGCACCGCTAGCAGAGCTGATTGCTGCTGCAGACTCTTGCGGAGACCTTCCAAGGTCTGCAGCACCTGGTAACAGAAATAACGTTAGTAATATTTAGGATATCAAATAGCTTGACATATTTATTTTTGAAATTCGACATAAGTCAATTCCTGCGTATCACCATCTACCTGGCCACATATATCGGTATTCTAGTCACCATGAAGTTTTTTGACCGTAGGTAGAAATGCTTGCCACTTTACAGTGTCAGATTTCAGTTTGTCAATACACTGATTATACAGTAGGATACAGGTTGCTTATATCTGAATCCTAAATTATCTGCAGTACTTAATTATCGTTATACCCTGATCTGGTGCTAGATAGTAGATAGATAACGTGGTGAAAGTAAGGAAAAGTTATAGAAACATTCAAAATACTTACAAGATTGAAAGTCAAGCAATATTATTATACCTTCTGCTCTAATGGAGAGAGAGAAAAATAGAGATCATCCAAGTCCGTACATGCAAGAAAGACTAACCTCATCCCGAGCATAAGCCTTCCTCTTGGGGGGCTCGGAGTGGGGTCTATCAGTAGGCGAAGGAGGGGTGAGGCGCCTTGCCACGGGGGGCGGGGGCGGTGCGGCCAGCGGGGAGCGCCGCGCCACCGGGGACAGGCGCCGCGCGGGCTCGGGGGAGTTCGCGCGCATGAAGTTCGTGATATGAGTGCGCTCCGGACTTCTACGGGGGGCTTCCACCTGACAACACAAGGTTTTGGACTGTAATTGTGTTTAATATTAGGGTTATGGTGCCAAACGAAAAGAAATTGAAAGTTAATGTGCGGGTCATCATGCAGAGAAAAAGATAGTCCATAAAGACAAGACTGTATTTAAATTCGAAGTTCATCTAGTAAAATTATGCTCTAAACACTATAATTTTCATCTCTTCGACACCTTTTTATGAGTAAATAGAATTTAGGTAACGTTATCATACACCTAGGATCTAGTTTTCAAAGTTACCATGAATAAGAGAAAGAATATAATTTATATGTAGTGTATGTGAGTCGTCACAGTGTCCTGTCTTACCTCAGTTGCCCTGAGCTCTCGAACTCTAGGATTGTGTGGCGGTTCAAGCGGTGCTCGTGACACGGTGACGAGCAACTTCTCCGCCTCTCTGATGAGCTCCCTGTACTTCCTCTCGGCTTCCCTGTCCGCCTCCAGCAAAGGATCCCTCTCGCGGACCGGAGGGGCTGATGGCGCGTGGTTGCGACGTCGCATCCGTGGTGGAGTCGCTCCTGAAAATAAAACTAATCATTCAAACCATATAAATTTTCGTTTGGAAAATTTCAGAAATGGAATCTCTAATTTGTATATCTATTTTCATAAAAAAAAACGGTATAAAAGCATTGTAAAAGTCCAATTTAGAACAAAACCTGTTTTGCCAAATAACGTATGCTTTTTTCAGTCGGTTAGGTACTTACATTAACATTTTTATATATGCAGAGTGCAGAGCCCTATCATTTTACTGCTTAATTTTTAACTATCTTTACGTACGACACAACAGAACCATATAAAGTCCAGCCTACTTCACCTTTGGGTGCATTGAAAATTAATAGAGTCTGCACGGCCAACAATATTCAAGTGCCGAATGTCTTTGGACAGTCGAACAACAACAAGCACCACTGCTAATCTTGCTATCTAGTGACTGCCTAAAATTTTAGCACGGTACGTTGTACAAGCACCTAGTAGTCATCTCACCTGCAGATCGCGGTGGCCGTCGTGGCGGCCTCCTTCTCCTAGCCCTCCTCCTCCCCGGCGATGCAGTCTCATCATCATCTTCATCTCCTCCATCCAGTCCCGTATCACCGTCTGAATCAAAGTCAGCATCAGACAATATGGCCGTCTCCCGGCCTCTCGTTCGCATTCCTCGGCATTCTTCGTCGCTGGACGCTCCGCCACGGTAATAAGGCGATCTGTGAGGCTCTGGGGATAAATGTGGAGAGAGGTGCGGTGATCTGGAATTTAGAAAGGCATTGTAATAATAGATGACTTATACTTAAATATTTTTACAACTGGATGCAAAAGCCTGAGACGAAATGAGTTTTGGATGAAAGCTGCTGACTGCTGCAAAGAAGGTACTTAAGTTCTAAAGGGTTGGCTTTGACAGATGGGCCTTAATTCATTTATTAAAATTTAAAATGTATGTCAAGTTATATATACTTGAAAGCTCGTAACACTGGGGAAACCCTAGTTGAAATACTTTACTAGGTTAAGTAAGTACAGTCACGTCTAAAAGTATGTATACACTTGGCAATTTTCATTTTTCAATTGCGATTTTTTCGTGAAATAACGAATGCAACGTTGAAATACGACACTTAACATAAACCTATGGGTTCGAAAATACTATTTTTGCATTAACATAAAATTTCATTCAAAAATAAAGGAGAAAATCGCCTTTGAATAAAGCCAAGTGTATACATACTTTTAGACGTGACTGTACTTAGAACTTCCCACTTTGCATTTCTAAAGCCAGACGAAAAGCGTACATTATTCCATATTTTTTTGCTCCCGGGCATAAGTCAGTGTATACAAACCAGCAGGTGTAGCAAATGCTACAGGCCCCGCGCTTGGACGTACAAACAATAAGTCATGGTACCCTATACCACCATTAGGTTAATTGAAATATTAAGTAAGAATGGTCAAAGTAAACCTAAGCTCTCTGAGATGGGATGCTAAAATTTTCGAGCTCGCTTCTCTCGCTCTTGTACAAGGTTCTCTCAGAACTTGCATTCACTGTTAAATCACGCGATAGTAATATTGCGAAAAATGAATCATGTAGGTTATTAGAAAAGTACCTACTATACTGAGCATTGTTTGAAGAAATTAATTTGGCTCAAGTACTTCAACTGATATGGAACGGAAAAGAAAGTATTTGTTAGGAAACATTGCAGATTTGACTAGTATCTGTAATTACAGATACAACCGGTTAAGGTTCTAAAGTTTCCAAGACAAAACAGAACTTTTTCATAATATTTAGTTTTAGATGTGCAGTGATTCTTCACTAGTCAAAACAAACTAAGTTCTACCATAAGGGGCCTCTTCTAGGTACAATTTGCTACAGGCTCCGCGCTGGCTTAATGCGGCACTGACAAACCACATTACATAGCGAACACTTGAACTTGATTAAAACTTATGGCACCTTCACTATTATAAATGCAAATATACACCTTAAGATAGGCAGCGATGTAATTGAATTATCGTCTAACTTCGTTGAACAATCAGAGTCCCACTAACCTACTTTAAGTCGGTGCTGCTCCCTGCTACACCGTAGTGTCAACATTTACAAAACTTTAATTAATAAATAAATAGGTATTTGTTTGATAAACTATGTTAATAATATATTTGATTTTAGGACGGATCGGATCTTATAACGGCGCCTATTTAGCAGATTTACGTTTTTAGGGTTCCGTACGTCCGAGTGAAAACATTTTCTCATACTTTCCGTATGTGAGACCATATTTTTCAACTACAATGTTAAGTTTGTTCTAGGGATACATTCATCCCAACTACGGAACCCTTCATTGTGCGTGGTCACACACGCCCTTCTCGGATTTTTCTTTTTATTGCTTCCAATTTTCTTAGGTTTTCTGTCAGTTTTGAAAGATTTGCAACTACAGCAAGTAGGTTTAAGGACTGGTCGGGAAGTGCAACGAAGGTTCCTACAAACAAATTGTTAGCTGAAAAAATATATTACAATATTGACTGAAGACATCTCACCTGGACCCATACTTGACATGAGAATCAAGTGAGTACGGAGCGTGATGCAGCTGCGGCTGCGTTGGTGGGCACTGCAGCGAATGCTGGTGCACTATGTTTGAAGGCCTCCTTCTGTTGGGCGAGGTCGCACCCATCCACGGGTTGGTCCTGATACGGCACCGTGGTCGAGGAGATGGTGTCGCGCATACCACCACGGCAATAGGGGTTGGCTCCGGAATACAGCGGCGGACCACCACGTTGGAGGAGCGACGCTGAAATCACAGATAAATGGTACTGTTTAATTGAAGATACTGGAAGTATATAAAGGGTCAGGTTTTCTAACACTACGTAAGAAGTTTTAATAAGATTCTGACGTAGCGAAACAGATACCTCTTCCAGCAACAGGATTACAAGAGGACCTCCAGTGCTCAAAACAACTTAAAGCAAAAAAAAAGTTCTGAAAAAATGTTTCATGTTTTAGACTTCTTTGTTTATTGAATTTTTTTCGAGTTTTTAAACCCTCTGTAAGTAAGAGGGCTTTTCAAAAATTGCGCTCGGACTCCCTTACGGCAGCCGGGCGCGGGTATACAAGATTAACTTGTGGGTGTCAGCATAAGTGCTCTCACTTTACGATCACTGCGCACTATGCTCCCCGAGACAAGGAAAGTTGAATAGTACCGCGCGACCGCGCCGACCCTAGCCAAACGGCTGTAAGCAAACGATAGCGCGATTCAATTCGACGCCAACGCCATCTAGTTACGAATTTGGAAGCTCGTGCCGGAGTTCAATGTTTTCTTGCAGAAAAGTTTTTACGTTCGTTTGTTTTGATTTACTTTGTTTATTACGGTAAAGTTAATTACGTATTGGGAATTTACGTGTTGTTTGTTAATTAGAGTTCGTTTTATTGAAATTCTTCTAAAGATAAAACATTATTTTTTATAGGTACGTTATCTAAACGATTACTTAGTTAAAATATTAAATTACTTAATTTCTGAAAACTGAACCCCATATATTCAAACACTTACTCTATGTTTTTTGTAGAGACAGATTCCAGTAAACACCTAGGTCCCTAAGTCCTTACTGTTTATTATATGTATACTAAATATTATGTATGTATACCTAAGAATTAACGTGCCTATCTAAGCAAACACCTGACATTTAAGTACGTAGGTACCAAGCAACGCTATACCTAATTGAAACTGATGGCAGGCCAACCGACTTTAAATAGCCCTGGAGGTCCACCCTTCAATTAACACGGTCTACTTAGTTAATAAAGCCGGGAGCGCATATAAGCACGTGGGTCACTGTACCTACATTATTCAGTCCATATGTGTACGGCGGGGCCTTATTAAGTTCATAATGACAGCTATTGGCTTTGTGTCAGACGGGTGAAAATGGATTAACTGTGTGGCTAATTAAAAACTGTGCGTGAATAAATTATTAAATGTGTCATTCATTTGTTTTATCTGATCAGATAGTTCATGATCACGTCGGATTGTGGTGTAAGCTCGGAATTGTAATCTTTTGGGATAGAATAATTATTTCTTATTTATTTATATCCACACTAATATTATTGTCTGTCTGTATGTTACCTCTTCCGCTTAAACCGCTGAACCGATTTAGACGGGTATAGAGATAGTTTCAGTCCCGGGAAAGGATATAGGATACTTTTTTCCCGATATTCTTGACTTCTGAGTCTTCTGGACAAACAGCTGTTTTTTACATTTCTATGACAAACAGCCTTGCGTTTCATGTGCTAGTAAATATTTTTTCGGTTCTGTTTATACTTATGGTGCCCCCTGAGACGTGATGCCCTAAGCAATTGCTTAATTTGCTTAAGGGCTAATCCGGAACTGGGTTTAAAATACCATCAATATTAATTTTCATTTGGAGTTGAAAACGAAACCTAAGTAGGAAAAGTCAGCCTCCAAAAAGTCATAAGCATCGTTAAGAATTTAATGAATTGACTAAAATCATTGTTCCATAATATTGTATCGATGTGTACCTACCCACAAAAAATATTACACCTTCACAGCTATTCACAAACATACGATACAGTTCCGTGCCGAATCGAATATTAATTAGTGTTATCGAAGGATTCCTCTAAGCGCTGGTCAAAAATCCGAAAGCCGAGTAGTTTGACATTTTAAGGGCTGATATGAATAAATTGACGTTTGACAATTTTTGTATGAAATAACCATTAACTGTCAAAATATCAAAATTATTCCTCGAATAAAGTTATCAGATGATTGAAAAATCAGCCCTAAACCAAATATGTACTTAGCCGGTATTCTTCCGACAGCTATTTGCTGTCGAGCAGTAGGTAAGCAAATCACGTAACCAAAAATGTGTCATTTTCAATTCGGAAGCCTGTCGAATGGTTGTGAATAGCTATCCTTGGGTAGATACTAAATTGTAGCTACTTAGGTACACATCGATACAAGATTATAATATGGAACACAAATTGTGGACAATATAAAATTAAAATTTTCGATAATAGATACATCTTTTTGAGGCTGGCTATAATAGTAAGATCGACTTAACTATTACGTACAGTCAACAGCAAAAGTAGATGATGAAAATCGGAAATTCAATACTAATGAACGGAGTTCGCGTCAGAACTGTGTAGCGTCGAAGTGATTCAAAAGTATGTGATTGTAAATTATACCAAACATTTACTACTAGTACAGCTGCCATATACTTATGACGCGAACTTCGTTCATTAGTATTGAATTTCTGATGTTCATCATCTGCTTTTGCTGTTGACTGTACCTACTACAAAAAGGAGTTCAGTAAAAAAAAAAAACATTTGTGTTCAGCTCACTAAACTGTACGTTTGCCTTTTATTTTGAGGATATTCCGTTCTGTTTGTATTCCCTCTAGGTTGTTGTGACTGGTCACGTGAAAACAGTTGATCCAATAAACCTTAATAAATTAAATCAGGTAGATTTTATTACCCAGTGGAATATACCATTTCCAAGACTTTTTTCCGTATCCAATTTGTGCTTCTGCACTACATGACTACTTTTACGAGTGCCCCTTACTATCCACGCGCCCTTACGAGCAGAATCGATCGAGTAACTAAAAACATTACCTAATTAAATTAATTTCTACAGGGTGGAGGGCTGATGTAGCAATTTTTTTTTTAAATATGGTAGCTAACCTAACCTATGTCCTTATTAGGCCTACTGAATACTGTCCACGGAGGTATAGCTTATGCAGGGTGAAATTTAATTCATGGGCATCCTTTTAAGGGGTCATTGTAATCATCATTATGAACAACTTTTACTATAGGACCAAACCTGAAATCGCGAAAAAAAATTCAGCTCTTCCCTACATTTTGTCGAGTTATGTGAACATAAATGCAAGGAACAGCTGATTTTTTTTTCGCGATTTTAGGTTACTATTAGTAGTTAATTATTTTTTTATTAAATAACCGACGACAAATTTTAACCTAGGGGAGTTCAGACTCATGTATTTAATCGCAGTAATGCTATTCTGTAAAAATCTCACCGTGAAAACTTAGGTGAAGTGAGCTTAGAGTGATGTCAATCCCTAGCATGTAGAATGACAGCCTACTTCACCTAAGTTGTCACGGTGATCTTATTCCAGAATAGCACCGCTGGTAACAGGATGCGCGTCGATATACCTGCCAACCTGTATAAGTAGTTTTACATTTGTGTGCTCATTCCTTATATCTTGTAAGTAAACTCTACATCAATTTACACAAACTTACTTGCTACTACCACTAATCCATTTTCAAAAGGTCCTCCAGTCCTTATTTCGGTATGAACGGAGCATAACGCAGATTATACACGGGTATCTCCCACACTGTTTACCATACTGTTCAAACTCTCATTTCAGGGATATGTGCAGCTTTGGGCCGCTATCAGAAAGTACTTTATGGCTATACGCAAACATACCTTGGCTGGTTCATGGTAGAGATGTGTGGTCGGAGGCGCGGGCGGCGGCGGGGGGGCCACGAGCGGAGCGGCGAGCGGGGCAGGGGCGGTTCCTGGCGAGGTACCATCCGTGGAGTACCCCGTACTGTAAGCGCTTTCAGGTGAAGATAGGTGAGGAGGTGGCAGAGGCCCTGTAGTCGCTGTCGCCGTTGCCTGCCGCGACTGCTTCTGCTTACGCTTCTTGGCCCGCCCCAGCTGCGCCTCCATCCATGACTTGAGCCGCGCGCCCAGCATGCCGACGACGGCACCTATAACAAAGTCTACGTCAATCTACTTCTTGCACGCTCACAATTTACAACGCAAATACATTATTTCTTACGATTTTATGATAAAAGCTAAAGCTCCAACTCCAACCAATGTTTCCAAAACACGAACACATTGTTGTCATCGAATTTCATAACCAAAGATTAAAGGGAAAATCAAACATCATTTTGCTGAAAGGAAAGCTCACGGTGACAAGAACATTGTTCGCACAGCGCGTCGTTCACGCCTCGATACCTACACGAGAAAAACATTTTCGTTCGCGACACTTGAACAAAGGTTTTAGGAAAATACATCAAACGGTCGTCGACGGGCGAGACAATAATTGTCACCCCAACAACGACTGCTCTACATTCGCTTGTCATCAAAATTCACGCTTTGAAGTAAACAAAAGTAGTGACATAAAATGTTTTATCGTGTCGTCATTTCATTGCGAAGAAAAGGCCGTTAACGGGGAACCACAATACTGTGTCTGGTGAGAGTGCGGGCCCTCGCCGTGTCATATTTCAAGAAAGTCTAGCGACAGTAGCGACGCTCGTAAAAAAGGGCGCAGTCAGCACCCTCTTCGTTTCCATCAATGGCACATCTTATAAAAAAGAAAGTTTTATTCCATTATCTATTGTCACGATATATTTAATCAACTGGAGTAGAGATTTTCGATAAACAAAATAGATAAAGATAATAGACAGACAAAGTGTTATTAAAAAAAGTAAAGGAAGTAAATGATAGAAAAACTGAATCTGAAAACTATATGTCTTGTTCGCAATCCATCCAATTTCTCTCCCATATGGCGAACTATTAAGCCTACGCCAGCAAAATCAACTAAAAAATGACTGACCCTCCAAAGCAATCTACTTCGATCGCAATCAATCATCAATATCCTTCATTCAAAAACCTATTACGCACTATGTGCTACCCGTATACACGCTACTAGTACTTAACTAACGTTTCGACGCCCTGCCACGGCTGCCACCCTCCCAGGGCTGTGGGAAACGAATCGCCGGATAAAAGACGGATGGAACCGACTTATCCAGTTCAGCGAGGGGTGTAAACTTACGAGATTTAGCTAATATTAGCAATCCATTACGGAGCGGCCGCAGTTTGAAAGTTTATTTAACTATCCGTCCGCACTTGCAACTATACGCTTGATCGCTCCCCGCTGATGAAATATTGATTGGACCTCTTAGCGATACACGGTTCACGATTAATAGCTGATTTGTGTAGATGTTAGATTGATGCTGTGCGTGAGATGTATATTGATCCAAAATCTATTGCTAATCAAAAACGAATTACCGCAAAAGTTGGGGCAGGATTCAGAAGTTATTGTAGCAAGCAATGCACCTGCCTGCGCGGCAGGCCCAGAAAGAGATGGCGGGATGAGCTGGACTCCTTCTTAAAGGATTGGCTCACAATCGCGGTAGACCGAGAAAAGTGGAAAGAGGGAAGGGAGGCCTTTGCCCTGCAGTGGGACAATACAGGCTTATAATAATAAATAATGCACCTGCCATGAAAACATGGGAGAGTCTGCACGAACTATATCAAGTCTTTAATCAATTAAGTTTTTTTGTGTAAGTAGGTATTTATATTGTGTCTAATAAAGATATTTGCTTTCAATCTTTCTTAATTACACACTTAAAACACGACTGTAAAAAATCTACATAAACTACTTACTTATTTATGAGTATCTACACTTGTAGCTGTAGCATCCAATAAAAGAGACAATAAACCTGCACAATCTTCCAATAAGATGTTTTACGAACCCGGGCTCAAGCTGAGTAATGAATCGAAAGCAAACTAATAAATTGTGGCTTCGGGACAAAGTATCCAACTTCGCAGCTCGCCGCAGATCCCTTTTTCTATCGAAACAACTTAAACAAATGTGAAGTTGGCGGGGAAGGGAATCACTTTATCGATAAAACTGTCACCGTATAGGTACATGTAAATAGTACACGAAAGGAAAACTTTTTAGTTTTTGTCCAGCTGTAAGTCCTGAACTGTCCTTTTTGTTATCTTATTGGGATTTTTATAGTCAAACTCTTTTCGATAGGTACCTACTACTGAATTACTGATCTTGCTCTATAGATTCGAATAAGTTTTCATATGGTTCTATTGTGCCCGGCAAAATAACATTATAGTACTTTTCCAAGCTTACCAAAGTATACGAGTATGTTTTCTGGCACAGGAAAATAGCGTAAAAATGCCCCCAAAAGGTTTCCATTTCAAAAACAGGACCTATTATTCTAAATATTACCTATTTCGAGAATGAATAAAAACAAATTTCCACTCGATTGCCATCCCATAACCGAAATGACGTCATGATACTTTACTCTTTTCATAGAATCTCCAATAATACATCCACCATTACTGCTACACAAACGAATTGCAAGCGAACAATTCACCCGACCAAAACTAAATTGGAATACCGTCAATGTCGAAGGCAACGTTGAATGAACGTACGTAACATTAAGGTTACCCATAGTTATTGGAAATTGAACAAGGTTCGACGTCTATTGTCCCGAAATACAATCGTAATGGAACTGAAATATGAGTAAAATATACGACGACGACTAAGAGGGGGGAATTAGGTAACGTAGTATCAATATTTGCGGGCGAAAATAGGCTGTCTGCTCAAATATTTGGCCTACAGATTTGACGTAGGGTATTCAAAAATGGAAAATTGTAGTTTATTTGTCCTGCAGCTTTAGTTAGGCTTTGCTTAAACCCTGAAACAGTAGTTCCGTAGGTATTTAAAGCTAGGCAGCGTCGCCGAAATTGGATTGCTTATGAAGACTAATTTTCATTTTACAAAAGTTTTGTACAGATTAAATTTATTCAAAACTTAAAGTGAACATCAACAACCCAAGATCTTTAGAGAACTTGAAACTTGAAGCCCCGATGCCAAGACGCGACTCAACACAATTAGAAGCACCTACCTAAAGATAATTAACCGGTCAAGCACAGCGCGTCGCCTATTGGCGATGAAACAATAGAAAATCAAATGTGTCTAATTAGCGGAGCTCGACAGATTAAAACATCAGTCGGTCTTTGTTAACTTTAAATACCTAGAAAGAAAGAAAAAGTATTTATTGCGGCTCGTATAGGAAGGCCAACCAAACCACCACCACCTAATTGACCAATAATCATAATATTTTAACAAGTTTATTTAGCTACTTCGCGGCTTTATCTGACTCTGAATATCACAGCACAAAGGAGTTTTTAATGGAATGCAACTCGACTATATTCAAATCATTTCATCAAATTAGATAACAAAGCCTCTCCTACCTTTTTAGTCACGTTACAAAAATAAAGGTGCACTGCCGCCTGCCTCTGACGTAGCTTAATTAGCAAATCAAATATTCATTTATTCAGGGCGTCCCTGATAATGCAGGGGAGGATCGCAACAATAGCAGATCCAAGCTATTCTTGCGTCTCCTTCATTTAAAAATGTTGCCAACCAACCGCTCTGTTGTTTTGCGATTAACATTGTTCTGAAGTGATTGATTTTTTTTTGTGTTTGTACGTTTGCTAGATCTGTATTCTGGTTTTAGAATGTATAAAATACCTATCTATACACAATAAAATTATAGGCTTTGTAATTTATTATTATGTGCATAACAATATAAGTATGAGACTCGGTAAAAAAAACAACCGTTTTCCAAATACCAGACACAAACTGAAAAATAACTTTAATTTCGGAAGTCGGTGTCGGGTTCGCATTTTCGTTGTTTGCCACCGACATTTTTCCAAATTCGTATAACATTAGGTACTTGTTATGTACCTAAATATCAGTGACAGGAAGTTATTATAACATCATCAATCACACTATTAATCACACTAATATCATAAAGGCGAAAGTTTGTGAGTGTGTGTGTGTTTATATATGTTTGTTACTTCTTCACGCTCAAACGGCTGGATCAATTTTAATAAAAAAAATTATGGAAGTAGCTAACACCCTGGATTAAAATATAGGCTACTTTTTATCCCGATATTCTCACGGTATCGACATTTACGCGGGTGAAACCACGAGGCGCAGCTAATATAATATAATTGGCATAAATAGGTATTCATCATCATCTGCCTAGCCTTTTCCCAACTATGTTGGGGTCGGCTTCCAGTCTAACCGGATGCAGCTGAATACCAGTATTTTACATGGAGCGACTGCCTATCTGACCTCCACAACCCATTTACTGGGTAATACGATACCCGTTGGTAAGACTGGTTATCAGACTTTCGGGCTTCTGACTACCCGTAACGACTGTCAAAGATCCACGAATGACAGCCGGGACCAACGGCTTAACGTGCTTTCCAAGGCACGGAGGGGTCTCGGTATGTAAAGATGGTCACCCATCCACAGACCAACCGCGGCAAGCGTAGCTTAACCTGATCGATCGACCTGTGCGGCTGTTATTATTTAGCCACGATTATTAAAGCTAAATCAAAAACTACCCAAGCAAAGTTAATAAAATTTATATGTGTATCCCTATCCATTAAAAAATCAATTTATGAAATCGATGTATAATTGCCGGAGATATCGCGTAACATACATACAAAAAAAAACCGGCCAAGTGCGAGACGGACTCGTGCACCGAGGGTTCCGTATAAAAATTTAAGGTTTTCAGAATTTTTCCTTCATATCTGCTATAAAACATTGCTTCATGCCAAATTTCAATATTCTAGGTCTGCTGGAAGTACCCTTTAGATTTTGATTCCCGTTTGAGTAGTTGTGAGTTTGTAAATATGCGGCTTAAATTGCTGTTTCTTTTGATTGCATTGACATAGAAGTTTCATTTTGTTACAGCATAAAGATAGACTTGAGTATTTAATATGAATTTCAATTTAATACCTTTACACGTTCATGAGGAAAGGGGTAGTAAGTTTAAAATTATTAAAAATATTTTTATTATATGATGTGACTAAAAATTTACGGTTTTCGCAATCTTGCCTTTATCTCTGCTAAGAGACCTTGCTTCGTACCAAATTTCAAGATCCTGAGTTCACGGGAAGTACCCTGTAGGTTTTGATTCCCTTGCGAGTGTCGAAAATTTGCGGCATAAACTTCTGTATCTTTTGATTACGTTGGCTTAGAAGTTTGATTTTTTCACAGCTCTAAGGGATAGGAGTATTTGATATAAATTCCAGCTTGATACCTCCACGCGTTCCTGAGAAAAAGGGTCTTGACAGACAGACAGATGGACGGACAAGAAAGTGATCCTATAAGGGTTTCGTTTTTTCCTTTCGATATACGGAACCCTAAAAACAGTCAAATTGAGAACCTCCTCCTTTTTGAAGTCGGTTAATTATGTAAAGATACGGCACTTATAGCTACAATGCATTCCATGACAATTCCACTAAGCCATCACTGAAAAGTCATTGGAAAGCAAACGACACAATTTCGTTTACTTGAATTTTTACCAATAATTTTGGTTGAAAAACCAAATGAAATTTCTCTGGGACCAATCTGAAAGTACTCGTATAAAAATAAATAACAAATAAAAATAATTTTGAAAATCGGTTTACAAATAACGGAGTTCTGAGGTAACAAACATAAAACAAATTTAAAAAAATAAAATTCAACCGAATCAAGAACCTCCTCCTTCTTTTGAAGTCGTTTAATAAAACAATGTAATTAAGGAAGTACGGTACTTAACTATTTGCAATTTATTCACATAAAAATCATGCCTAATTAAATATAAACGCAACTAACACAGGATAAAAAGGATATGAGAATAACTAAAACTATCCTACAGTTAGTAATAAGATGAGACTGCGATGCATACGGGGAAATTTCCAATATCCGAAAATCGTCGCAGTTCCTCGAGGCGTGAAATTCTGACATATCGAGAAAATATCGAGTCCCAATCATTCGACATGACATCCAATTAGATATACCTTTTTCCTACATGATTTGAGAAGGCATTTCTTAACGTATGTTTTTATTCCTACTTATATCTAAGTATATGTATAAAATAGCCTGTCTTCTATTTTATAGGCACCTATGCGGGAGATTATGGATTTTAATAATTAAAAGATTACACTCAAGTCTCTATGAGCTATAGCTGCATTATCGTTCCCTCAATATTAATAAAGTTTTCCCGCTATCGCTTGCCGCGTGACTCGGACTCATAAATGATATCTCCACGGCATTGTTGAAGCCGAATAGTTATTATATTAGGGAACTGGGATCACTAACCCACTACCCACGTCCTAAGACATCGTAGTTATACATATCTCTAGTCTTCAGGCAGCGTCAATATCGTCGGCCGTCTACGTCAGATTAATTGACGCCTCTTACAATCTCAGAGGTCTAATTTTCTTGTATGAAATATTTTCTCTAACCTAATTTTCTTGTAGGTATGAAATATTTTCTCTGACAAATTATTCAGTTTTGTTCGAGATGAAAATCTCTGTTTCCCCTCCAGCTCTGTAATTGCGTTAATCTCAGCATCAATCTTGTAATTATGAACGCAGACGCAGAACACAGCTCGTCTTGTCTTTTCATTTAAATGTAAAACAACTAAGTGCGTACGGCATGTGTATTTACATCGCTATTTTCACGCAGAGCACGGAAATTGTAGGTACTGCAGGCATTTGTAATTAACAAAGTATTTGAAATTAATTTAAGTTTACATGATGCTTATGTTATTTTGTTAAGAAGGTTGAGGGTTGTTGCCCATTTGTACACGTGTTTGGTCTTGATTTTTGTATGTGGAAGTTCATAACTTTGAATCACAGAAAAACTTATTGGAGTGAACTTTCGAATGTAATTGAAATTCACAATGATTGACAGAATTCCAACAAAAATGAACACAAAAACCAAGAAAACAACGTAGAATCGTCCAACCATGCTGATTACTTCCGTCGTCTCTAAAACGAATCCGTAGATATAAAACGAAGCAATATTAGCTTGCCAGACTCGGGCTAATTGCGGACCGCTTTCAAGCTGTCTCGGCGAGGCCTCACGGAATTGTAGACAAACTAAAAAGACTGAAAGGCTTGAGCCGGCTGCCGGGCGCGCCAGACGAGCGGCAATTGTTTGTCGAATCCGACGACGAGCCAGCTCGTTTTAAATGAGCAGTCTGCTACACCGCGAACCTGCACTACTCGCATGTATGCACTTCCTTATTACAAGCATGCGTTTTTATACATGGTGTGCTGAAAAAGGAGGATTTTGTGAACTCTGTCGCTTCACCAAGCGATTTAGTGCGAAGCTAAACTCATTTCACATAGATTTTTCCGGTTTTCCTAAGTAAGTAGGCATCTAGTTTGATAATGTTGTTAACACATAAGCAGAACTCAAGTAAAAAAGGTGTTGTCTCCCCAAAAGAAAAACCTTATTCACATTTCCGGTCTGTTTACCTACCTGAACATTACCATAATCCACGTGCGAATCCGCACAACTACAAATACAATAAATTATTCATAAACTAACCCCAAATGCTCAACAAAACGTGACAGTTGAATCTTGATCTACATTCAAAACAAAACGTTTTAATCAGAATACAGAACAACCCTTGAAGGAAGGGCTCACTTGGAAGCCTCTCACAGGGGCAGTGGGCTATCGAACGTACCACTCATTTGTTACTGTGCGTCGGGAAGGCACTACCGGCTAAATATGGATCCACGTGCGGAAATCACCATTTCCGCATGACAGTTTTTGAATGAAAAAGTTCTTCAAACATGAAAATATAGTTCCTACTTGCTAGTTATATTGAAAAAATGTACTTACAGGGGCGCGCGGTGGTGTGTATATGTTAGAAGGGGTCCACGGGCAGCACGGGAGCGCATACCGGGCGTGGAGCGGCTACGCGCGGCGCTCGCCGACTGACGCACGCACGCGCGGCGCTCGGCCTACGACACCCGCCGCTACGCCGCTGCTACGAAGGGCGCGTTTGCACCGTGTTCGTAGAGCTTTTCTAATTCAGGGGTTGATGTAAACTGTAAATCCATTAAGTTCGCTGTTAATATTCTGATGATAAATGTGTAACAAAATCCTTTAATAAAGTAGGTTTTCGTAGTGTTGCTGGCCTCCACTATTTAAATATTAAATAATATTTTAGTTCAGAAGGAGCTTACGGGTACAATTCAAATCGCACGTATATTTCGGTGTAAGTAACGCCAGGGCAGGCAGTAGCTCAAATTCTCGTGGCGGCTATTAAGTTAATGTCCGGGGGTAGATTTGAACAATAAAAATAAACGTTTACCCACCGCCCATCGGGACGACAAAACTCCTAAACGACATAACTTTGTTATTCATGTAACGATATTAAAACAACAGATTTCCGCTGACCTTTTTTTTACTTAGTTTATTTAAGTTATAAATTACTCGGGGACTTTGGAGCTTTACCTACTGAAAAGTTTGGCTTAAAATTGAGGTGGAAAGAAGTGTTCATAAATAAATAAGTGGTGGCCCAGTGCTAAAGTCACCGAGTTACGAATTGTAGGTCGTGGGTTCGAACCCAGTCAGGCGCTTTACTTTGAGTAAGTAATTTATTTCATCAACATTGCTCTCAAAAACGGTAAAAGAAAACATCGTCAGGAAACCGGCTTGTTCTAGGCCCAAAAATTCGAACACATTTGACATCTACCAACCCGCAACGTTCCCGTGTGGTGGATTAGGCCCATTCCCTCTCACAGAGAGGAGGCCTGTGTCCCAACAGTGGGAACGCTATAGGCTCTTTTTTGAAGTGAAAACTTCTTTAGCGGCGTTGCACACTTTTTGTAATGGGTAAAAAATGTTAAACTCGCGTGACATCGCGTCAGGACACGTGACCGTCAGGAGAGATTAGCCCCCCTCTCTTTCTACGGCGGCGCCAACCAAAGTGAACCAAGTGACACACGACAATGGATGGATGGATCGATGGATGGATCGATGGATGGATAGATGGATGGATCGATGGATGGATCGATGGATCGACGGATGGATCGATGGATCGATGGATGAATCGATGGATGGATGGATCGATGGATGGATGGATGGATCGATGGATGGATCGATGGATCGACGGATGGATCGATGGATGGATCGATGGATCGATGGATGGATTGATGGATCGATGGATGGATCGATGGATGGATCGATGGATGGATCGATGGATCGATGGATGGATCGATGGATGGATCGATGGATGGATCGATGGATGGATCGATGGATCGATGGATGGATCGATGGATCGATGGATCGATGGATCGATGGATGGATGGATGGATGGATGGACGTGGACGTGGACGTGGACGTGGACGTGGATGGATGAATGGATGGATGGACAACTGATGGCTCGACCGTCTGTGTAGTAGCCACACTGCTGTGTATTCGTAAAATTCGTGTATATAAAGTGTTTAAAATATGGAAATTGAACAAAGTGCGTCTATTAATGAAAAAAGTGCCACAGATGTAGTGAAAAAAAAAATGAGTTATATTAATTCAATTAATAATTGATTTATTTCAACGTTAATATTCAAGTTTTCACTTCTGCCGGCACTCCCGGAGTGCAACCCGTCTTTTTTTTTTAAGTAAGTAGTGTAAATTGGTCGGAGAGGGCAATGCACAAATAAAAATGGAAACATAGGGGAGACTTTTGCTCAGTTATGATGAGACAATATCGGAAACAAAAAAAAATGTACTCTCTGGAATTCTGGAGATTAGAGTATATTAATTTCGTGCACGCACACCCTAGACAGGTCACGAGATGAAAGAAGAGCTTCCTCCTTGAGAGTTGCAGGTTTATTTACTCCCCACACGTACGGTCGAACAATCTATTTGGTATACAGGCAAAAATATTCATCTTTCCACTACACTGCCAATATTTAGTTTTATTTTGTGCGTTATAACTTTTTCAACTTATGGCATCCTTAATTAAATAGAGTGGTATAAAAGAATTGACTAACTCAGCACACCATTGTTTAAAAGCAGTTGCAAGTTAGCTGCCTGTATACCAAATATGTAGCTTGTTCGACCGTACATAGTGTAAACAGACGGGTAGCCGCCATACGCCTATGTACCACCTATGGTAGGGGAGCCCAGAGGGTTTTTGAGCAAGCATATTCAGGGCGAGAAGTTGATAGCTGAGTAGGTCTGGCATGAGGAGAGAACACCGAAACTATATTTAAAAAGTTTCTGATAGGAGACCCCTGGTCAGGAGACCACTTTCAGATTTCAAAAAAGGGCCGAAATTAAAGTGATCTTCAGAGGCGTTGGTTTTGGCATGATCGGGTCTGGCCTAACCCATAATGACTTAAATAGGCAAATCTGACGGGGAAATTGTGGGCTTTCCCCAAATCTGACGACTTTGAAAACTCAGATTTGGGCCATTTCTAAAAGGATATTCAGGGCGAATGAAAGTTATTCTATGCAATAGTGTTACGTGTCCTGATAGTCAATATATAAATATCTGACGGGATGATGGAGCCTTTTGGCAAATATGAGGAAATTTCATCAATTCAGAAAATTACCCAAAAGTGGCCATAATTTTGCATTTATCCCTAAATCAAGGAACCTAGTAACTTCGATTGCTGTTTGCATTGGAAGGTGACACGTTTGTGAAGATTTCTCCATATTTAAAAGTTTGAAAATACTAAACACTTGAAAGTAATGATTAAAAGTTAAGTAGCAAAATTAAAACATCGTCGGAGTACACCATAAACAAAGTTGATTATTTCAATATTTTACTATGACACCAATTAAACCAATTATTTCAAAAACATCCTCATCTTATGGGCTATCTAACGAATAAGTAACGTTTTAAAAAATATTGAGAGATGCCCGTCAATTGTTTGATAAAACTGGCAAAGGTGGAAAGCCATACTTACTAAAATTAACGAAAACATTAATGTAACGACTTGTTTACGTCGTAATACTTTTCTATTCGAGGTTTTATTGTAACTACGAACCTCTGCGCTCGATATCGTTACTGATATCGCCTCCAATTCTCAGTGATAGTTCGTTATGAGAGTTTAGTTAAATAAGTCCCAACACTTCTGCTTAGGCCGCCAGCTGCTAGTTAACTAGATTAAATGTTAGATCATGAGATACAAATTTATTTCTAACCGATTTCTAAAAGAGGGAGGTTATTAGTTCGTCTGTATATACAGGATGAATGTTCCAAGTCATCATGTAGATGACCAAATCGGAAACTATAGGTAATACCGAAAAATTCTTAAAGGAGTCACGGGGTGGATTTTAACGAATACTAAAACTGCATCATTAAATTTTTGAAAAGTCAATTGCTCTAGCCAGGAATCGAACTCGTAGATTTTGAAAAAAAAAATTGCCTGTTTTATTGCACCCTCCGACGGTGTCATTAGTAAGGATCAAGTTCTGGAAAGAAATGATACACGCCAAAGTAAAGGAAAGTGGACATTTTTAAGATTAACTAAAATCAGATAAACAAATTGATTAATTATGGTTTAACAATGAATTCAAAATATAATTTATTATATTAAAAACATAAGTTAACGGCCAAATAACTACTGCTACAGTGCAAACGAGCAAATCACTTACATTCTAGATACTTAAAAACTGTTACTATCTTAAAATAATTGTTTTCTGTTAAAAATGCGCCCTTTACTTTACTTTGTCGTATACCCCCCGATGGTGTAGCTAATAAGGATCAAATTCTGGAAAGAAATGATATACGACAAAGTACAGTAAAGGGCGCATTTTAATAAAAAGCAATTATTTTAAGATAGTAACAGTTTTTAAGTATCTAGAATGTAAGTGATTTGCTCGTTTGCACTGTAGCAGTAGTTATTTGGCCGTTAACTTATGTTTTTAATATAATAAATTATATTTTGAACTCATTGTTAAACCATAATTAATCAATTTGTTTATCTGATTTTAGTTAATCTTAAAAATGTCCACTTTCCTTTACTTTGGCGTGTATCATTTCTTTCCAGAACTTGATCCTTACTAATGACACCGTCGGAGGGTGCAATAAAACAGGCAATTTTTTTTTTCAAAATCTACGAGTTCGATTCCTGGCTAAAGCAATTGACTTTTCAAAAATTTAATGATGCAGTTTTAGTATTCGTTAAAATCCACCCCGTGACTCCTTTAAGAATTTTTCGGTATTACCTATAGTTTCCGATTTGGTCATCCACATGATGACTTGGAACATTCATCCTGTATATACAGACGAACTAATAACCTCCCTCTTTTAGAAATCGGTTAGAAATAAATTTGTATCTCATGATCTAACATTTAATCTAGTTAACTAGCAGCTGGCGGCCTAAGCAGAAGTGTTGGGACTTATTTAACTAAACTCTCATAACGAACTATCACTGAGAATTGGAGGCGATATCAGTAACGATATCGAGCACAGAGGTTCGTAGTTACAATAAAACCTCGAATAGAAAAGTATTACGACGTAAACAAGTCGTTACATTAATGTTTTCGTTAATTTTAGTAAGTATGGCTTTCCTCCTTTGCCAGTTTTATCAAACAATTGACGGGCATCTCTCAATATTTTTTAAAACGTTACTAGTTCGTTAGATAGCCCATAAGATGAGGATGTTTTTGAAATAATTGGTTTAATTGGTGTCATAGTAAAATATTGAAATAATCAACTTTGTTTATGGTGTACTCCGACGATGTTTTAATTTTGCTACTTAACTTTTAATCATTACTTTCAAGTGTTTAGTATTTTCAAACTTTTAAATATGGAGAAATCTTCACAAACGTGTCACCTTCCAATGCAAACAGCAATGGAAACTACTAGGTTCCTTGATTTAGGGATAAATGCAAAATTATGGCCACTTTTGGGTAATTTTCTGAATTGATGAAATTTCCTCATATTTGCCAAAAGGCTCCATCATCCCGTCAGATATTTATATATTCACTATCAGGACACGTAACACTATTGCATAAAATAACTTTCATTCGCCCTGAATATCCTTTTAGAAATGGCCCAAATCTGAGTTTTCAAAGTCGTCAGATTTGGGGAAAGCCCACAATTTCCCCGTCAGATTTGCCTATTTAAGTCATTATGGGTTAGGCCAGACCCGATCATGCCAAAACCAACGCCTCTGAAGATCACTTTAATTTCGGCCCTTTTTTGAAATCTGAAAGTGGTCTCCTGACCAGGGGTCTCCTATCAGAAACTTTTTAAATATATTTTAGGTGTTCTCTCCTCATGCCAGACCTACTCAGCTATCAACGTCTCGCCCTGAATATGCTTGCTCAAAAACCCTCTGGGCTCCCCTACCACTATGTATAAAAGTAGGTAGATATGTTACAGGAATGTCTGTTGTGAATATTAAGTAACTGCTGGAAACAAGGTGCCTGCTTTGATATGCTTTCATTTGGGGCATAGGTAGTTAGGATTCTGAAAGTTGCGGTAGAGCTGTTTAGGTACTCTACTTGTAACAATTTTGGACATTCAAATGATTTGGTAGGTTTTTATATCATACTACCTGTGCCCCGCGGTTTCACCCGCGATAAAAGTCTTATAGTCCTTTTTTATTGATTCCATTTTTATTATCCCATTTTTAAAAACATTAAGGTTTTCTTTCGGGTATAAAAACTAATCTATATCCTTCCCGTTCCCCACAACTCAAACTATCTCCATACCAAATTTCATATAAATCGGTTCAGCGGTTATGATTCCCCATACTAACTTCCACACCCCTTTTCACCCCATTAAAGGATGATTTCTGGGATAAAAACTATCCTATGTCCTTTTGCGGGACTCAATATGGTGTAAGGTATTTCATATGGTGGTGGTGGTGGTGATGTGGCGTGGTGGTGGTGGTGGTGTGGTGTGGTGGTGGTGGTGGTGGTGTGGTTTGGTGGTTTCATGTGGTGGTGTACGTGGTGGTGGTGATGGTGTGGTTTGGTGGTTTCATGTGGTGGTGTACGTGGTGGTGGTGGTGTGGTGGTGTCCGGGGCGGTGGTGGTGGTGGTGTGATTTGGTGGTTTCATGTGGTGGTGTCCGTGGTGGTGATGGTGGTGGTGTGGTGGTTTCATGTGGTGGTGTAAGTGGTGGTGGTGGTGGTGATATGGTGTGGTGGTGGTGGTGTGGTTTGGTGGTTTCATATGGTGGTGTACGTGGTGGTGGTGGTGTGGTGTGGTGGTAGTGGTGTGGTGTGGCGGTGGTGGTGCGGTGTGGTGGTGGTGATGGTGTGGTTTGGTGGTCTCATGTGGTGGTGTACGTGGTGGTGGTGGTGGTGGTGGTGGTGCGGTTTGGTGGTTTTATGTGGTGGTGTACGTGGTGGTGGTGGTGGTGTGGTGTGGTGTGGTGGCTAAATCTGTTGTGTTGTTCAGCGGTTTAAGCATGAAGAGGTATTACCTCTTCATGCTTAAACTGAAACTGAACAGACACTTTCGCATTTATAATATAAGTATGAATGGATGGATTGGCTTGATATAATTATGGCCTCATATGAATGCCTCGTTGGTCTAGAGGTCTAGCAGTACTGCTGAGCATGAGGTCCTAAGTTCGATTCCTACGCCGAGCAGTGTTATTGAGTTTTTTTCATTAGGAATTTCTCAGTAGCCGCCCGGTACCTGGATTTGTGTACTATAGGTAGGTACATCTCTGTCTAACCTTTCGGGTAATACAGGCGCATTGGCGTATATAGGGGGGGGGGGGGGGGGCCGGGTGGGCACGGCCCACCCTAGAATGGTCTCAGGCCCACCCTAGGATATTTGGGGACCTATTCGAAATTTTAAGCTGAATACTTAGGTACATAATTAACATCACACAAAAGCAATCAAATAAATAATCTACTACCAAGACCTACACAAACTTATTATTAACTATGTACATAATACATTTCATTTAGTTACTTTTGAAATCACAAAAATAATTGAATCTACTAATAAGCAACGAAATAAGCTAGAGTATTATTATGATTAGACGGCCCGGGAGCAAACGCATCGGCAATCGGCCATACAGGCCACGGCAGGGGTTGCGCAGGTCGTTGGAAGGATCCGGCGTCTGGGTCTCGAGTTGGCTTTGCAAAAATCTGAGGCCCTCTGTTTCCATGGGCCTCGGAACAACCCACGCACCACGCGATTTACACATAGCGGTAGGAGGCGCCCGCGTCGGTGTCGAGTCGACGATGAAGTACCTAGGACTTGTCCTCGTCAGCCGGTGGGACTTCGGACCGCAAATTCAGCAGCTGCTCCCCAGGTTGATGAGCGCTGCAGTTGCTCTTGCAAAACTGCTACCTAATTTGAGGGGGCCCAACGCCTCCTGCTGGAGACTGTACGTGGGGATTGTGAAGCCCATGGCGCTGTATGGGGCGCCCGTGTGGGCGGACACTTTGACGGCCGGAATGTTGCAATATTGCGAAGGCCGCAAAGAGCGATAGCTGTTAGGGTGATAAGAGGATAGCGTACGATCTCCTACGAGGCAGCAACTCTCCTGGCCGGATCAACGCCCTGGGATCTTGACGCGATAATCTATGTGTCCCTATATCGCTGGCGGAAGTTGGAGCGTGCGCGTGGTCAGCCTCCGGTTCCTCTGGAATTCGATCCACGATCCTAGTGGCTGAATGGAGGGAGCGACTTGCGCAACCCAGGTGGGGGCTCGCCACAATAGTGGCCGTAAGGCCTGTTATGGAAGAATGGTTGGAGAGGCAGCATGGCGCCCTGAGCTTCCAGCAGGTGCTTACTGGACACGGATGTTTCGGGAAATACCTGCGTCGCATAGGTCGGGAGCGGACAGCTGCTTGTCATCACTGTGTGGACTGCCACGAGGACACGGCGTTACATACGTTGGAGGAGTACAGCTTGGGCCCAACAGCGCTGTGCCCTCGTCGCGACACTTGGTGCGGGTGATCTGTCATTTTCGGCGGTGGTT
Source organism: Amphipoea oculea (assembly GCA_945859645.1). NCBI lineage: Eukaryota > Metazoa > Arthropoda > Insecta > Lepidoptera > Noctuidae > Amphipoea > Amphipoea oculea. The sequence continues at coordinate 18,719,514 of OX243862.1, forward strand.
CAGTCCATGGTCGGGAGCGAAAACGCGTGCAATGCTGTGGCCTCTTTTTGCGAGGAGTTGATGCATGCAAAGAAGGCGGCGGAGAGGGAGAGAGCATACCTCTCATTCCACCCGCACCAGAAGAGCAGCTGGGCGTCGAAGGGTGCTTAACGATTTCCGGCCACTATAAGAAGGGGCCTGCGGGCGGCGAAATTGGGGCCGTGTCGTCGCTCGAGCAGTCGGGCTCAAAGAAGTGGCACGCAATAGTGGGGTTTTAGTCGGTAGGTGTCCGACATCATGGTCGGAAGCAGACGCCGGCTTGCCCTGAGAAAGAATCCCTAGATACGCCAATGTACAGGCGTGATGCTTTTATGTATTTTTATTATAGCCACTGCCCTAGAATACGTGCTAGGTACCTGTCTAATTTGCTTTAAATGAGCCTGACGCAATCTTAATCTCTCTCTTTGCTTTTAGAAGTTAGATTTGGATTTGAAATACCTAACCTAAGCAATGTTTTATTTACTGATCGAGTCATACAATCAAAACTGGCGCCTCTTATCACAGAGTACTTTTTGATAGACTGAGATAGAGACCAATCTTGTTCCGTGGAACGAGTCATTTGCGTTTGTGAAGAAACTAGCGCCACCTCGTAGTCAGAGTTAGAACTAAACCGTTGTAAATTTTTTTTTTAAACCGGTATCCTTTTTTTAAACGGTATGCATATGTGTGTGTGTATGTGTGTGGGGGTGTGTGCATATGTGTGGTTTTATATTTAATTCAAGTGTTCATTTCAAGGATTGATAAATGAAATACAATTTTATTTAACTAATCATGTTTTTATTTATTGGATCGCCAACAGAGGCTACACAGTTACATGCATGTGAACAGGGACAAATACAAGTGTGCGCTTCCAAATATAGGCGAACACATCATTCACTAACATCTAGGTAGGTAAAACAAGTTTGACCAGGATGAACTCAATAAAATAAATTACAATACAATACACGAAAATCATAGAAAGGAAAAAACTAAAGCAAAACAGTACGGGTACAAAATCTTTACATAGTATAAAACATAGTCGTTTCCGCTGTCTGTAAGCTTAGATCTTTTAAGCTACGCAACGGATTTTAATGTAGTTTTCAGCAATAGAGTGATTCAAGAGGAAGGTTTATATGTAATATATGCATATTATAGTAGAGAAAAGCCGAGAAATTCAAAGATTTGTAATGTGATGCCGTAACAAACATATTTTTGTGCGCTTACATTGCAAACGCTGGCTAAACCTTACGAGATAGATCAAATTATTGTTCTACGGAATTGTATATCTTAAAAATCGATAAAAAAAGCCCGCGATGGTATATGTTTATCTCCTAAGGATAACCCACAGTTACCATTTTTATCTTTTACATATTACAAACAAATTATGGATTATTTACCAAGCTGTTTTAAACAATACAGTATTATTCCTTATCCAATTAAATAGGTACATTAGATACGTTGTACATTTCATGTAGATCAAAATTGCCTTTTACAGAATATCATTAAAATGAATATTTTAGAAGATATCAGAGACTTAAAAAGCGGGGGCAAAGCAGCTGGCGGGGCGGTACGAAGTTCGCCGGGTCAGCTAGTAAAAATAATAATACCTACAGACTAGTTTCAAATAAAATAAACACAATAACCATAAAAGTCAACAGAAAAAAAATATTACTTGGATACTGCAGATAATCCTGCAATACTAGCAGAATTGCTCAAGCACTGCAAAACTATTAATGCGGATACAGTGGCGAGAAGACAATTGCAGCATTATCGGTTTTTAAACAGAGTCCAAAGGCATATAGATTCTTAAGAAAAATGTTTATTTTGCCCGCAAATCAGACTCTCGCCAAAGTAATACAAAAATGCAATCTTCGACCTGGGCTAAATAAAAATATATTTTCGCAACTAAAAAAGAAGGCTGAAAAAGTGAAAATTTCAGAAAGATTGTGTCTCTTGTTATTTGATGCAGTATCTTAAAAGCACAAATAACATATAATGAAAAAAAAAGATAAAATTACAGGCGTAGTAGTAGATAATGGCCAGCAAAGGCAACCAGAATTTGCTGACCACGCCCAGTCTTCATGGTGCGTGGTCTAATTAAATAAAAACTTTAAGCAAGCCGTTTTTTACACCTCAGCAAGTGCCACAAAAGGGCCAGAGTTGGATAAACAGATAAAAAATGTAATTACTGAGTTGCAACAAGCAGGGTTAATAGTGGTAGTATCAGTCTGTGACCAAGGGACAAACAATCGTCAGGCGATACGTTTGTTAATAAATGAGACCAGGGGGGTCTACTTACGAAGAGGGGAAACTCCAAAAGGAAATGTTATATTAATAAATGATAAAGAAATCATTCCCCTTTATGACCCCCCTGACCTTCTCAAGGGTATGAGGAATAACTTAGTCACTAAAAACTTAACTTTTAAAAAAGATGGCGTTACCAAAACTGCCAAATGGTCTCATTTATTGCAGCTTCTTAAAGAAAACCCTGGCTATAAAGGCATAAGACTGATTCCAAAGCTAACAGAATACCACTTAAACCCTGAAAAACTAAACAAAATGAAAGTAAAATTTGCATCACAGGTATTTAGTCGCACTGTGGCGTCCAATAAAAAACAATAACAGAATACCACTTAACTTAATATACGGGGTAACATCACACTAATATTATAAAGGCGAAAGTTTGTGAGTGTGTGTGTTTATATGTTTGTTACTTCATCACGCTCAAACGGCTGGACTAATTTTGATAAAATTTTGTATGGAGGTAGCTGACACCCTGGATTAACATATAGGCTACTTTTTATCCCGATTATCCCACGGGATCGAAACTTATGCGGGTGAAACCGCGGGGCACAGCTAGTCAAAAATAATTGAGAAAGTGACTATTTGGTAGGGGAGCCCAGAGGGTTTTTGAGCAAGCATATCCAGGGCGAGAAGTTGACAGCTGAGTAGGTCTGGCATGAGGAGAGAACACCGAAAATATATTTAAAAAGTTTCTGATAGGAGCCCCGTGGTCGAGTCCACTTTCAGATTTCAAAAAAGGGCCGAAAATAAAGTGATCTTCAGAGGCGTTGACTTTGGCATGATCGGGTCTGGCCTAACCAATAATGACTTAAATAGGCAAATATGACGGAAAAATTGTGGGCTTTCCACAAATCTGACGTCTGGGTCAGGATGACTGGACCAAGAGAGATTTTTCAAATTTGAGCAATACCAAGTTTTAGTACCTATTTAGTACTATTTGGTACTAGACATCAAATAATTGGTACCTCGCTAAAGAGGAAAACTATTACGAGGAAAGTGACCAGCCATTCTGACTTCAGAATGGCTGGACCAAGTCGGCTGCACCTAGTTGTAGGTGTTATAACTAGTTCATCTTTTCGTCAAAATTTAGTACCTTATTGGTACCTCAACATAATATGTATGTTTTTCTTACATTTTTTCGATAATTAAAAAAAAATTTACACCTAGAAGGAATTTTGCATGTAATCTGGAGCACGTTGATTTCACCTAGTCGTAGACGTTATAATTAGTTCATCTTTTCATTAAAGGGGTTTGAAGGTTTTGGCCCTAAAATCAGCCGCCATTTTGATTTTTTTTCAGAATCGCGGTGCACAACAAAAGTTATATATTTAGATAGAGGACACTTATACAAACAAAAAATGTTACATAACATAATATCCTAAAGCGTCAGGTTTCGGAGTTATTCACCGAAATATAAGTCGAAAACAACAAGGATTTTTTTGTTTTTTTTTCCCTCCAGGTAAGCATATTGAACTATTGAGGTAATAGAAACGTTATGAAACCTTTATGAAGAAGAAACAAATGAAGAATAGACATTTTTTAAATAAATAATTAAGCACGGCAATTTATAGTTCGTTTTTTAATCCCAGAGACTAATCTGACAAGTGTAATGTCAAACTTCTATACTAAAAAAAAACGAAAACACAGAAGACTCAAATGTCAGATTAGTCTCTGGGATTAAAAAACGAACTATAAATAGCCGTTTTTAATTATTTATTTAAAAAATGTCTATTCTTCATTTGTTTGTTCTCCATAAAGGTTTCATAACGTTTCTATTAACTCAATAGTTCAATATGCTTACCTGGAGGGAAAAAGTCCTTGTTGTTTACGACTTATATTTCGGTGAATAACTCCGAAACCTGACGCTTTAGGATATTATGTTACATGACATTTTTTGTTTGTATAAGTGTCCTCTATCTAAATATATAACTTTTGTTGTGCACCGCGACTCTGAAAAAAAATCAAAATGGCGACCGACCTTAGGGCCACCCTCCATACAAAAATCTTCTAACCCCTTTAGTACCTCATTGAAACCTCCACTTATGTTTTTCTTAGATTTTTTCGATAAGTCAAAAATAAGTTACACCTACAAGAAGTTTTACATTATAATAATGCTTATTTTTGTACTAAGAAAATGATCGAAAATAAACCATAACACATAAATATTACGTTTATTTATTCATTGATTGACACATTAATATTTTTTTGCATAGAAATAACAGTGTGCATGCATTTTGTTTTTACTAATTGTGATTCTACTTGACATGTTGTCGTAACATTGCCATTTGGACCCTCTGCGGCAATGTGATTTGTAATGTCCCACGCCTTTCGGAGTCGGAGGTGGCACAAATTCTATAACAGACAAAAGGTGGTACTCTATTCTATACAGGGTGAAATTGAACACATGTGACAAATCGAAATGGGAGATTGTACTCATTATTATGAACAACTTTTACTATGGGACCAACCCTGAAATCGCGAAAAAAAAAATCAGCTGTTCCCTACATTTTGACGAGTTATGCGAACATAAAATGTAGGGAAAAGCTGATTTTTTTTCGCGATTTCAGGTTTGGTCCCATAGTAAAAGTTGTTCATAATGATGAATCTGTTTTTTTCTGATACGCCTTCGTTGAGAGAAAACTGGAGAGGTTTAGCTACAAAGAAAAAACAGCAAAAAAACAAAGATAGGAAAACAAATGATTAAGGTAACTTTGTTGAGAAATGGTTCGATTACACCGTTTGCAGATAAACTCGACAATAGACGTTGAAATTTGCATTCATGATTTACCTAAAAATATAACATTAAAAGGAATAGAGTACCACCTTTTGTCTGTTATAGAATTTGTGCCACCTCCGACTCCAAAAGGCGTGGGACATTACAAATCACATTGCCGCAGAGGGTCCAAATGGCAATGTTACGACAACATGTCAAGTAGAATCACAATTAGTAAAAACAAAATGCATGCACACTGTTATTTCTATGCAAAAAAATATTAATGTGTCAATCAATGAATAAATCTACGTAATATTTATGTGTTATGGTTTATTTTCGGTTATTTTCTTAGTACAAAAATAAACATTATTATATAAGGTGTAAAAAAAATTAACCTTAAAAACTTTAAGAGGTGCTTTAGACCATCGAACTGAACAACTTTCACTATGTGACCAACTCCGAAATCACGAAAAAAAAAATCTGCTGTTTCATACAAAAGTTCAATACCTACTCGACCAAAATGTATAAAATAGCTCATTTTTTTTTCGTGATTTCAGAGTTGGTCCCATAGTGAAAGTGGTTCAGTTCGATGGTCTAAAGCACCTCAAGTTTTTAAGGTTAATTTTTTTACACCTTATATATGCAAAACTTCTTGTAGGTGTAACTTATTTTTGACTTATCGAAAAAATCTAAGAAAAACATATGTGGAGGTTCCAATGAGGTACTAAATTTTAATGAAAAGATGAACTAATTATAACGTCTACAACTAGGTCAAATCAACGTGCTCCAGATTACATGCAAAATTCCTTCTAGGTGTAACTTTTTTTGGCTTATCGAATAAATATAAGAAAAACATATGTTGAGGTACCAATGAGGTACTAAATTTTAACGAAAAGATGAACTAGCTATAACACCTACAACTACGTGCAGCCGACTTGGTCCAGCCATTCTGAAGTAGTCAGAATGGCTAGCCACTTTCCTCGTAATAGTTTTCAATCTTTAACGAGGTACCAATTATTTGATGTCTGGTACCAAATAGTACCAAATAGGTACTAAAACTTGGTATTGCTCAAACTTCAAAAATCTCTCTTGGTCCAGTCATCCTGACCCAGACAAATCTGACGACTGAAAACTCAGATTTGGGCCATTTCTAAAAGGATATTCAGGGCGAATGAAATAAATTCTGTGCAATAGTGTTACATGTCCTGATAGTGAATATATAAATATCTGACGGGATGATGGAGCCTTACGGCAGATATGAGGAAATTTCATCAATTCAGAAAATTACCCAAAAGTGGCCATAATTTTGCATTTATCCCTAAATCAAGGAACCCAATAGCTTCGATTACTGTTTGAATTGGAAGGTGACACGTTTGTGAAGATTTCTCGATATTCAGAAGTTTGAAAATACTAAACACTTGAACGTAATGATTAAAAGTTAAGTAGGAAAATTAAAACATCGTCGGAGTACACCATAAACAAAGTTGATTATTTCAACATTTTACTATGACACCAAGTAAACCAATTATTTCAAAAACATCCTCATCTTATGGGTTATCTAACGAACTAGCAACGTTTTAAAAAATATTGAGAGATGCCCGTCAATTGTTTGATAAAGCTGGCAAAGGTGGAAAGCCATACTTAGGGGGAAGTCCCCTAGTGGCGGACACTTAAGGTTTTTTAGAAATAAAATAAAAAATATTTAAAGGAATGTTTATTTATTTATGACTTTATTGATGTTTATCTATTTATTTACAACAGATAACAAAGTTAGAAACCAAATTAAACTAAGAAAAAAACAACCTCTGCTTAAAAATAATTAACACCATTAATCGAGCTTTGGTAACAAAAAATGTAATTTATAAAAGTGGCACCTAGTACCGGACAGATATTTGTGCCATACCAAAAGCACTGGACATCTCAGAATAGCCTGCATCGATCACATATGTAGCCATCTCCAGACTCTGGGACGTCTGCACATGCTTCATGTGACCACCCAAGACAGGATGAGCACTGGATCTAGTCTTCCTCAGTGTCTTCTAAGCAAACCACGCAAATTGTTGTGTTTGTGTTAGATGTTTCAGTTAACGGTTCCACTTTATTTCCATTTTTTTTTTGGCTCCACGTCTTTCGCTTCTTTTCCTTTGTCTTTCCTTTGGTTTTAATTCCTAAGTGGCATACACCTGTTAGATAAATCTTTGACGTGATCCACCAAAACTTGTTCATACTCTGCTGAGAAGGTGCTAGTGAACCTACCCAACTTTGGTTTCATCGTTACTTCTTCTCCTCGATTTAGCGCCTTTATTTTGTCATGTACAGTGCTTTTAGGAATATTGTATCGCATTGCAGCTTGTCTTATACTCAGTTCTTTGGACAAAATTTTATCGATAGCAGTTTGTAAGCTCTGTGACTCCCACGATCCTTTCTTTTTCTTCTCTTCCATTTCAATTCTATTCATTCTTCTATGTTCTAAAACAAAATTAAACAATTAGAATAAATAACTTTAATTCTCACGAGAAATATCAATTTGTTTATCAGATTTTAGTTAATCTTAAAAATGTCCACTTTCCTTTACTTTGGCGTGTATCATTTCCTTCCAGAATTTGATCCTTATTAACGACACCGTCAGAGGGTGTAAAACAGGCAGTGTTTTTTTTTTTCAAAATCTATAAGTTCGATTCCTGGCTAGAGCAATTGATTTTTCAAAAAAATGATGCATTTTTAGTATTCGTCAAAATCAACCCCGTGACTCCTTAAAGAATTTTTCGGTATTAGGTACATAGTTTCGGATTTGGTCATCCACATGATGACTTGAAACATTCATCCCCTGTATATACAGACGAACTGATAACCTCCCTCTTTTAGAAATCGGTTAGAAATAAATTTCAACCTCATGATCTTTCATTTAATCTAGTTAAATGGCAGCTCGCAGCCTAAGCAGAAGTGTTGGGACTTATTTACCAAAACACTCATAAGGAACTATTAAGTATTCTGTGCTATCACTGAGAATTGGAGGCGATATCAGTAACGATATCGAGCGCAGAGGTAGTTAGAGAGCGCGTAGTTACAATAAAACCTCGAATAGAAAAGTATTACGACGTAAACAAGCCGTTACTTTAATGTTCTCGTTAAGGGGTTTGAAGGTTTTGGCCCTAAAATCAGCCGCCATTTTGATTTTTTTTCAGAATCGCGGTGCACAACAAAAGTTATATATTTAGATAGAGGACACTTATACAAACAAAAAATGTTATATAACATAATATCCTAAAGCGTCAGGTTTCGGAGTTATTCACCGAAATATAAGTCGAAAACAACAAGGACTTTTTTGTATTTTTTCCCTCCAGGTAAGCATATTGAACTATTGAGGTAATAGAAACGTTATGAAACCTTTATAGAGAAGAAACATGAAGAATAGACATTTTTTTAAATAAATTATTAAACACGGCAATTTATTTACAATGTAAAGAAAAGTCAGTACATGGTCTTTAAGGCCGCAAGTAGGTGTCCTGAATCTGTTCCATCCATTACTTTGAATGGTGTAAACTTGGATAGGGTGTCGCAGTTTAAGTACCTTGGACATTACCTTACCGACGGCCTTAAGGATGATGTTGCCATAGAGAGGGAGCGCAGGGCTCTGTCAGTCCGTGGCAACATGCTGGCCCGTAGATTCGCCCGCTGTACGGACCAAGTCAAGATCACACTATTTAAAGCGTATTGTCAGGGTCTGTACACGGGTAGTCTATAGGTTAGTTATACCAAAAAATCCCTGGACACATTGCGCGTCCAATACAATAATATTTTCAGGATGGTGTTGGGAGGGACTTCCTCGTTTCTGCAGTGCCTCCGAGAATGATGTTCGCGCATTCTCCGACTGACGGTTTTCATGCCGTCATTCAAAAAAGTCGTGTCTCTTATGAGGAAGGTGCGGGGGAGTCACAACAGCATCCTGGAAACTATAGCTGTTGGCTATCTTGTTGGGGCGGGGTGTCTCAGCACAGGGGCTTTTTGTGAATTGTGTTGTGATGTTTATTGATGGATGTGTGTTGTTCTTTGTTATTGTATTTTAAGTACTAACAATAGTTTCTAAGTTTTTGTATACTAACCGGTGGATCTAGTTGTCCCGAATAAATAATTTTGAATTTGAATTTATAGTTCGTTTTTTAAACCCAGAGACTAATCTGTCAAGTGTAATGTCAAAGTTCTATAAGTACTAAAAAAAACGAAAACACAAAAGACTTAAATGTCAGATTAGTCTCTGGGATTAAAAAACGAACTATAACTAGCCGTTTTTAATTATTTATTTAAAAAATGTCTATTCTTCATTTGTTTCTTCTCCATAAAGGTTTCATAACGTTTCTATTACCCCAATAGTTCAATATGCTTACCTGGAGGGAAAAAAAACAAAAAAATCCTTGTTGTTTTCGACTTATATTTCGGTGAATAACTCCGAAACCTGACACTTTAGGATATTATGTTATATAACATTTTTTGTTTGTATAAGCGTCCTCTATCTAAATATATAACTTTTGTTGTGCACCGCGATTTTGAAAAAAAATCAAAATGGCGGCCGACCTTAGGGCCACCCTCCATACAAAAATCTTCTAACCCCTATAGTAAGTATGGCTTTCCACCTTTGCCACTTTATCAAACAATTGACGGGCATCTCTCAATATTTTTTAAAACGTTGCTAGTTCATTAGATAGCCCATAAGATGAGGATGTTTTTGAAATAATTGGTTTACTTGGTGTCATAATAAAATGTTGAAATAATCAACTTTGTTTATGGTGTACTCCGACGATGTTTTAATTTTCCTACTTAACTTTTAATCATTACGTTCAAGTGTTTAGTATTTTCAAACTTCTGAATATCGAGAAATCTTCACAAACGTGTCACCTTCCAATTCAAATAGTAATCGAAGCTATAGGGTTCCTTGATTTAGGGATAAATGCAAAATTATGACCACTTTTGGGTAATTTTCTGAGTTGATGAAATTTCCTCATATTTGCCGAAAGGCTCCATCATTCCGTCACATATTTATATATTCACTATCAGGACGTGTAACACTATTGCACAGAATAACTTTCATTCGCCCTGAATATCCCTTTAGAAATGGCCCAAATCTGAGTTTTCAAAGTCGTCAGATTTGGGGAAAGCCCACAATTCCTCCGTCAGATTTGCCTATTTAAGTCATTATGGATTAGGCCAGACCCGATCATGCCAAAATCAACGTCTCTGAAGATCACTTTATTTTCGGCCCTTTTTTGAAATCTGAAAGTGGACTCCTGACCACGGGGCTCCTATCAGAAACTTTATAAATATATTTTCGGTGTGCTCTCCTCATGCCAGACCTACTCAGCTATCAACTTCTCGCCCTGGAAATGCTTGCTCAAAAACCTTCTGGGCTCCCCTACCAATTGTGATGTTTTATGTTCCTTCGAACTCAATGAAAATACTGAAGCCACGTCGACCTGTAAAGTTGATCTTGAATTTGTTTTAGAAATGAATTTTGAAAACATATAACATAAAGAAAAATACCCTAGAATACTGGCCTGGCACCTCTACAGTACGTAATAAATGATTTTATTTTGTAAGTAGGTTTTCACAAACACTTACACGTCAATCATATTTTGAAAACTAGATGAAGTCGGCGTTTCCTATCTGACTACTCTGAGAAGAAAGGCTGAAACAAACTCAGAGGTCACAGTCTCTTTTAAAGTCCAGACATAATCTTGATCAGGTTATATGAAGACCATGTAGATCGATGTCTGAGATGGTCTTTTGAGGAAAGAACCATACAGATTGAGTGGACCTGTCCAGTCAGTGCACGGATTTGTCAGAAATCGTGCAGCTCAACTCAAAATTATGAAGATTCAACTCGACGATTCGATTCGACTGTTTATAATTATAAAATACATTTCAAAATGGAAAAATTGGAAGCAGCTCAATCCCAAAATTTTTTGCCCTCAATATAATCTTTAACGGTATAATAAAAGGCTTTCTGACACCACTTACGTTTAATGAATGATTTGAATTTACTAAGGTTTAGATCTTGAACGTGGATTGGTAGTTATAAAAACGTATACATTGGCATCTGAACGAGTCACCTTTTTTCTTGAGCCTCGTTGTAGGTACACCAGAAAATAAATAATAATAAATTATAAAAATGTTTATAATGATCATAAAGGGGTTTGATGGTTTTGGCCCTAAAATCAGCCGCCATTTTGATTTAATTAATTTTATCTTTTTTTTCATTATATGTTATTTGTGCTTTTAATGATACTTCATCAAATAACAAGAGACACAATCTTTCTGAAATTTTCACTTTTTCAGCCTTCTTTTTTAGTTGCGAAAATATATTTTTATTTAGCCCAGGTCGAAGATTGCATTTTTGTATTACTTTGGCGAGTGTCTGATTTGCGGGCAAAATAAATATTTTTCTTAAGAATCTATATGCCTTTGGACTCTGTTTAAAAACCGATAATGCTGCAATTTTTTCTTGCAGCGTGAATCGACGTCCTTTATCTTTTTTTTTGTCTTCTCGCCACTGTATCCGCATTAACAGTTTTGCAGTGCTTGAGCAATTCTGCAGTACATCTAGTACTGCAGGATTGGCAACAATTTTTTTTGCTGCCTTTATTTCTGCTGTCTGCTTTTTGTTTTTATTTTTTAATTTATTTATTCGTTTTTTGGCAGCCATAATTTTCAGCTGCAGAACTCTTTCTGCCCTGGAAAGCTGAAGCGTCCTGGTCGATATTTTCCTGCCTGTAAAGTAGAAAATGATTTTATGCAAAAGCAAATCAATTTAAAATAAGTTTTCAATTTGTTTGTAGTTAGTGCAATGGTAATCTCCGGAAATATTGATCCAATTACGAAAATGCTTTCACTTAGAAACACTACTACAGACACGGAGTGAAATAGGATACTTTTTACGCCAGAAAAACTCACGGTTCCTGTACGAATCTACATGCGGGTGAAACTGCGGGGCGCAGCTAATCAAAGATAATTTTGTGCAGATCATATAACATCAAACTTATATGGATAAGTTGGATCGAATCGATCGTTTGATTAATCGGTTCAGTGGTTTAGGTGTGAAAAGTTAACATACAGACAGACAGAGTTACTTTCGAATTTATAATATTAGTCCATACTAATATTATAAATTCGAAAGTAACTCTGTCTGTCTAAACCACTGAACCGATTTAGATGAAATTTGGTATAGATATAGTTTGAGTCCCGGGACAGGACATGGGATAGTTTTTATCCCGATATTTCCACGGGATCGAAACTTATGCGGATGAAACCGCGGGGCGCAGCTAGTTTTCTATATACACAAAACTTACCTAAATTTTTCTCAGTAGTTTGAGAAGTATAAGGTGGCACTTGTTCTAATATCACTGTTTCCGGATCTGAAATATTAATAAATCATTATCACTCAAGGCTGGTCATGTGTGTGTAGGTAATGCAATAACATTAGGCTATAAAAGTTTGTAATTTATTGTATTTACATCTCGTGCTGTTCCCACACCTAGCACATAGGCGTCTTCTTTGGGAGAGGGAGCGAGGCGTAATCAATCATGCGAACCCAGTGCGGGTTGGTGGATGTTGTGTCTTTGAAACTTATTTCTTGTTGTAAGTCGTAATACACGACAAAAAGTATGGAATGGAATAACTATCACAAATTAAAAATTCATTTTCAGGATACGACTTATACCAGGTATAAAAGTTTAGTTGAATTCGCCCTTAGTGATAGTGCCAGCTGAAAACCCTAAAAACTCTAAAAATACTAATATGGTGAAACCCTAAAAATATAGACACAAACACAAAATAATTATTATATTTATTGCTAAATAGTACTTACCAATATTTTCTTTTTCCACTGTATTTTCAACGCTTGTAGCTGTGTATGACTGATGATGTGATTCAGGAGCTAAAATGAAATATATACATACATAAGTAATACCTACCTTACGGTAAGAAAGTTAAATTTCTAATCAGTAGGATTATTATATTTAATTCAAATATTCAATTGCAAACCTGCCAAGTGCAAATCTAAGGGTTCCATTCCACCAAACCTATTACACTTTACCTTTATTTAATTTGGAATGATAGAGACCATAGGGACACATATTCTGATATGGAACCCTAGAAGAGTAATATAAAAAAAATCATAATATACCTGTAGAAGTTGATGGATTTGGCTGATTTGCAAGCCCTTCCAATGGTTTTCTTCCAACACATAATGGTACATTTGGTTTTAAAGTTAGACCTGAAAAAATTATGAAGGGATAACTGCATTAAGTAATAATTTTGCTAAGGTGCTTTATAGTTTTTTTTATTAGAGGAATATTGGCAACTTTATTCTTTTATTATACAAAGCAGCATTGTGTAGGTAATGAACAAACCTGGTAAATATAATGTAGGAACCGCAATTTTGCTTATCCTATTATTACGGCATAAATATTTGTCCAAAAAGTGTTTCCGACACACTCGGCGGAACTTAAAAATGTGGTCATTATCCAGTTTCAAAATGTCACTTGCAAATCCAATTGAATACAGCCAGGTATTGAATCTTATTCGGTCGTTTTCAGGGTTCGGAAAACCATGAAGAACTGCATGCATGTCTGAAAAAAATTGCAGACAATTATTAATTTATATTTCTATCAGTTTCCTTTGACAATTATCTCGGGACCCTGGGGTGGTTGGGATCCCGGTCATTTGGAAAGCGTATGAGGGGCCAAAACCAACTGGTAGGCACCAACCATACGATAATCCCTGTATGCATTGAGCAAGTGCACCCAAGGACAACCCCTAGTTGGTGTCGGACTATTGCATGATATGGAAACAAAAATAATTACTTAATGAAGTATGGGTTTGCATGGCTAAAATGGACTGGTAACTAAGATCAATTTCTTTTATTATTATTAGGTTATTTAGGTGTCCTGTCATTTGAAAAAAAAAAAACTAAGGACAATTTTTTATATTAAATTATTTATAATATGAAAATAAGATGAAATGTGACATACCTCCACTATCCTTGCACCCAGGAACACAGCAGTGCTTATCCGACGACATGATGCACTAAAAGAGTCCTATCTCAAACTTAATACTACACTGGAGTCCTATCTCAAACTTAACACTACACTGGAGTCCTATCTCAAACTTAACACTACAATGGAGTCCTATCTCAGTTTTAACACAACCACTCACAATATTACTTTCTGGTTACAAATATGATTAGTCGGAGGAACTTTCGCTCAACTCAACGACAAACGCACAACGTTACACAGAAAGATCACAAAAATATGGCTAAATACAACACCAACGCAAGCGTGAGATATTAGCATTCAGACATTTGTGACATTTGTGATACCAATTAATTGATAGTAAAAACCACCAAAAGAACTCTACCACCACCCCAATGAATGTTTCCAAAATATTTGTGTTAATTATAGCAATAGGTGATAATTATTAATAAAAAAATAAAAAAATGTCATACTGTGCGATAAATGTAATTAAAACTCTTGACAATGATCCGTAATTTAAAATATTGTAAGGATACACTAAAACAGAAGTCATTAAAAATTTACTTTTTTAGTAGTAATGAGCTACCGATATATCAAAGTTGCGATTATGTTTAGAGCCATCTATTCGAATTAATAGTAAACATTGCTTCAGAGCTGCCATCTTACAGTCATAGTTCGCGTAAAGTTCAATTATAATCCGACAAAATTAAAAAACACATTCAAACTTATTTTGTACACAGACAACATATACTTCGTGATTTTATATCATTGTACCCACTGACGTCCCCAGTTTTTTGTTCTAAGATTGAGCACCCTGCCTCTTATTAAAATGCATCTATTTAATCTGTGCTATACCGGTCTATTCAGCTCATTCAATGTTCTTTCCGTTCATTCATTCGCCAATCGCCATCTCTACGAAATCTCTCATCTGTTTCATTCTTCATTCCCTTATGTCAAAAAAGTTGTAACCACAGATATAGATCTACATAGATAACGCAAATGCATGCACTTCGCGTGTCTGAACCCCGACCAAGCGTCGAGGTTGGTCGCCGCTAACTTCAATCCCCGCGCGTCCGTTGTTGCAGCCGAACGTCCGCAAAAAACTAAAAAAATGCCTCGTTGCGTGATAATTAACTGCAATAGCCCAAAAATTTCGAGCACCCAAAGGCAGGAACATATTTCCTATCACAGGTAAGTTATTTTAAAATTATATTAGGCGTAAATTCATATTAAAACTGTTTTTAAGTATTCCAAGCTGCGTGTCGTTCCAGAATATACCTAACTATAAATTACCGTTAAGTAAACTTTATTCACATTACGTTGCCGCGTTTGCTTTGGACGTTTGATCTGACGTTGTGTGTTAGGAGACGATGAATATCGGAACAAGCGATACTGTCGCTCATCGCTTCGACTTCGTGATACAGGCAATTTGTCATTCGTCTGTCAATTGTAGCAACTAGTGCTGTTCGTTCTACAACATATATCAATAATCGATTTTAATCGATATCGGACAGACGAATGATATAAAAAGCCAATTTAGTAGATATAACAAGCTCATATGCATGACCTAATTTTACACTACAGCTATAAAAAGGAAGATAATTTTTTTTAGGGTTAATGTATTTAATGTGTTTTTGTTTATCCTTTCAACATTATACGACTATTTTTATATATTTATTGTGTTTATTTTCTATTGCATTTAAAAATATTTTTTTTTAGTTTCCCACATGATCCAATCATAAAAGAAAAATGGATTGCGAGGTGAGAGCGAGCGGGACAACAGATATAAAATATATGAGTATGAGCGAGACGATCACGGCGGCGGCTTCAGTTGAATCGTAGCGGGGCGAAGGGGCATCGGCGGCATCGATGGATTTGAATCGGTTTGGATGTCCCGTCACTAAATTGCGGCTGTGACGTCACAGTAGGTATTAAAAAGTCGGCACGCTTGGTTTCAATACAAATCGTGATAGTTGCGTTATCTATGTAGATCTATATCTGTGGTTGTAACTTTGCTTGGTGATAAATCGTAATGTTTTTTTAGTTTATTATCGAACTGTGTTCCCACGCTCTTACTTATTTACTCAAAGCAATAACAGTCAAGCAATTAATTACTCTGACTATTAATGAAATCACATTGTGAGATTAACGACAAAACTTTTGAGATAACTGGTGACTTACATCGGACACTGGTGAATTAATCAGCTGAATCATAATGAAAGCGCCTTTTAAATAGCTGAAAGTAGGTGAAGTGTGAAGAATAACATTGAATCGAACGTCGTGGTGCGTTACTGTCGCGTGTGAGATGACGGACAGCACTTTCGTCGCGAAGCCGGCGAGGGGCTGGCTGCACCCCGACTCGGTCCTCGCCAGCGATGGGATCACGTACGCGGTCAGGGTAAGCATCTGCTACAGGCATTCAAAAAAAGAATGGTGTCTGTATAAAAGTATAAATGTTCAAGGGATCAATGACAGGAAATTCTAAGTAATATATTCAAATTAATGCAGTAGGTTTGTTCTAAACAGCTTACATGGATCACGCTCAAGCAAATAAAATAGATTTATAGTTATCAATTTAACATCATGCTGTACCTATGTTTGACTGTAAGATAGCTAGAATACTTTTTAAAAATTGACAAGCATGGAGCATGACATTACATACAAATGTAACTTTGTTTCAGTATGTAGTAATGTTATGAAAACTGTCACAATCACTATTAACGTCATGTTAATACACTACCTTTTGTCACCACTGTATTACTGTTTAGGCAATTTATGTAGGTACTTAACAACATGCTGAAAAATGTCTGCAGTGACAGGACAGGTCCAATTGTGTGGTTCTTTCCTCAAAAGACCATTTCAGACACCAATCTACATGGTCTTCACATGATATGACCAAGATTATTTCTGGACTAAAAAAGAGACTGACCTCTTGAATGGTTTCGGCCTTTCTTCTCAGAGTAGTCAGAATGTCAACCTCATCTGGTTTTAAAATATGATTGTTGTGTAAAAGTATTTGTACAAACCTTACAGAAATAAAATCATACTACTCCCTTTTCAAGGATGGGCTTTCACCGCCTGAGAAATTGTTTACCCCTGTTGATCGAACCTAGAACCTTGTATGGCACCCTGTTCATATCCCTTTGGGGAATCCAGATTATTGCTATTTTTAGACATGGAAGTTACAGATATCTATGCTACGAACATTGTTAAAAATCATATTAATTATGTTTGTTTTTCAGTATATTGGCTGTATGGAGGTTTTAACATCTATGAAAAAGCTCGATTTTGAAACAAGATCTCAAGTAGCAAAGTAAGTTTCTGCTCTACTGATATTTAAGGTGCAAGAAGACATACATATTGACGTTGAATGTTGACGTGAATAACCATTACTTCTTGATTTTGGTTAGGTATATTATGAATTAAATTAAATGAGATGAGCCTTTATATTTCGTTATACTTTGGGATATATACTTTATATTTTAAAATCTCACCAAACTTTACATGGACCATTAACATGTTGACTGCCAGACAACAGACACAATTGAAAATCTATTTTTTGCAGTCACCATTGACCGCAGTGGCAGTCAATGCCTTGAAAATGACAAATAATTTATGAGTAACTTTGTCAGTACAGTGCAAGTTAGTTATATTGCTAAAGTCAACCCGACTAATGTTATAGAATACCAGACAGAAATACTAAAAACACTTTAACTGTTATTACAGAGAATGCATCGCCAGAGTATGTGCAGCAGCTGGCTTAAGATCAGCTGACAAGAAGCGTAGAGTTTGCCAAGCTGCAGTCCGAGCCCTCGCTGCTCGGCCAAGGATGGCGCACTCCGGAGCCAATGTAGCCTTAACAATCTCATCTAAAGCAATAATCTTAGCAGCTCTTGAAGGCGGGGAAACAATAGCCCGCCATGACATGCCACGAGTCTCTTTTGCATCCGGAGGAGATACGGACTCCTTAGACTTTGTAGCCTATGTAGCAAAGTCTGTGCCTCCAGCCGAATGGAGAGCATGTTATGTACTAGAATGCGGTGGCAGACTAGCGCAAGACGTTATAGCAACTATAGGACAAGCTTTCGAACTCCGTTTTAAAGAATTTTTGACGAAACCCTCATCGTAAGTATTGGACTTTCCCTATGATTTTAGATGTTTGTAAAAACCAAACCACAAATCCATATGGTGTTAACAGTATAACCTAATGACAAATATTTACATGAAAAATAATGAATTGAAAGTAGTTTATCCTCATATTTGTGAATCATTAAATCACTCACTCATATGGGTACAGTTATAAAACTTACAACATTACGTCATTACACTACAATACAATAGTATTAATAACAGGAAAAAGTAATTTTTCCCTACTGACCTAAATACCTGTATAAAGTGCACTTAATCACTTATTTTTGTTTCCATTCATATTATTTTCTCTTTCTTCTCTCAAAATAAGTAACTCTCTTGTCAAGTAACACATTCAAGCATTACCTCAATAACAAAACATTTTGGTCTTAAAATTATTAAGTAAATACCATTTGTAGTCATGTAAAATTACATAGACTTTTGATGCTTCCCATAACTCTAATTGTTTTAGTCATATTTACGAGTTAGAGACTATATAACTAGGGTGAGATCAATTGACCAATCTACCTATGCTATTACAAACATGTAGACTTACAACATGCCTTTTAAAGTCATATTTTATTTATTTATTACTAGCGGCCCGCCCCAGTTTCACACGGGACCAATTATTTTTTCGAATTTTCGAAATTTTCTGTCATACAAACCTTGTCCTGGCAATACCGAACACAACAAAAAATAATTATCCAATTTGGCGCAGTCATTCGGAAGTTATGCGCGTACAGACATTTATACTATGATGATTTATTCCCTTTATTTAAGTAAATACATTAAATTATATTTTTAAATATTAGAATATAAAAACATTTAAAAATAGTAGCCCACCGGTATCGGGAATAGGGTCCAAGCTACCGGTGGTCAGGGCTCCAGAGAGAGGAACCTCTTAACAATGTGGGCCGTGTCCAGAAGTACTGCTTTCTGAATCAAGCCCTTGATCCAGCTGCCCAACGAGAGCCTCTTCAGGTGTTGGTCAAGGCTCTTGGCTATCAATCCATTGCCTGTCACGACTATCGGCACAATGATTGCTGAGTCAGCATCCCACATGCCGACAACCTCGCGAGCCAAGTCAAGATACTTGATTGGTTTATCTTTCTCGGCTTTCACGAGGTTCTCATCATGCGGGACGGTTATGTCAACAATTTTTGCGCGTCGCTCGAATCGATTCATCACCACTGGCAACATTAGTCCTGTCAGTGATGATGGATCGATCCCAGTACAATGTGATATTTCCATTTTCGAGAACTGGGTCGGGCACATACCTGTCGTACGGCACCTCCGATTCCACAAGGCTGTATTTCAGAGCAAGTTGCTGATGGATTATCCTGGTTACAAGGTTGTGTCTATGCAAATATTCTCCGTTAGCTAGACGAGAACACCCGGAGATAATATGCCTGATTGATTCTCCCGGCCGGTGGCATGCCCGCCAGATGTCAACCGTGCCGTCTTTCACAATAAACTATGATGATTTGTTATTAGGCTTTCCAACAATAGAAGGTACAATGTTCAATTATCATCACATGTATGAAATCAAAATATTGAATTGAAGATGAATCAAACAAACAATGAATGAATCATTGCTCTGTTTAGTTTAATGTGTGTTTGTTTAGTGTAATTAACTCTGCATTCATTGACATTTTAGTATTGCTGTTTATATGAATACAGGACTTTGATGTATAAAAGACGTGTTAACCGATTCCGTGCGGATGGCGCCGTAGAGGGGCCCTGGGTATTTTCTGTGAATGGCGTGTGGCGCCCGAGAGGAGCCAAAATCTCGGATAAAACACCATTTTTCAGTGGTTATCCGTAAATGAAAGTGTCCTTATTTGTCACGCAGATTACGATTCCAGTGTTAGCTTCGGGATATTGCATGAAAACGCATACTTCAGGAGTTGTAAAAAATTTGTTCGCCACGAAAACATTTGTTCGCCGCCAGGCGCTATAGTTTGAAAAAACTACCATCGCACTGAATCGGTTAATCCAACTATATTAACTGTAGTCAGAAAAAAATCGTGAATTATTTTAATGATTACGGAATTACTAGTTACAGAGGTGTATAGTCCCACATACATAAACATAAGGGGTATATTTATATCCATGGGGTATAAATTATCTGTCCCATTAAACCGGCCCAAATCCAGGGTCGAGGCTGCTACAGAGAATTTCCTTGTGGGCAAACACAATAACACTTTTCCTGATTGAACCTTGAACCCTGAATGGCAGTTGCACTTCCGACCATTGTACCAAACGAGGCGGTATACAATATTATTAAATTGCAGGTTAAATCTTAACGGAGGAGCACGGTCGCTTTGTAGCACAGCCAGCAGTATCCCGCCGGACGAACGCGAGTACTACAACGACATGCCGGACAAGACGCCGCCGGATAATATCCCTTCATACAGACACCCACCGCCGCCGCCGCTGGCTTCACTCGCCAACCTCGCTTCTATATCTTCGTAAGTATTCTTTGCAATATCTTCGTAACCAGATTCTTCGTCAGCTCGTAACAGTTCACTGTTAGTCATAGGCCTCTTCAAACCCATGCTCTTTTTAACTCATTACTAATTCTTCGCGAACGTTCTCACTGTCTTCCGACTAGTCAAAGAATACTTAACTTTATGGACGTTTTTGTGACTATGATAGCACGCTAATTAACAGTGATTTCGGCCGTATGCGAAATAGAGAAGTTTCTTTATTTTGCTAAGCCTTCATTGTTCAGTACAGAAATAATCTAAGTCTGGCGTAGATAATCGAGGGCCGGATAGATAAATTGATGAATATCCGACTGTAAATTGGACGGATATTCAGTACCTAGTTTAACTGCAAGCTATCTGGTTTAATATGCCTTAGTTAGAGACAGTCGATAAAAAGAGGATGTATACCTAAATATTTTGCACTTTCTAAGAAGATGAATCACTTAACTTTTTATCTGGAAATAAAAAAATCAAATCACTTGATGAAATAAATATTGATTCACTTTCTTGGAAACGAATACATTGTGTGTGAGTCAGTATTGTTTACCTGGTAACGCCATATCGGACGAAGGTTATCGCCTCACGTACAGCTACTATCAATAAGGAAACGAGTCGCCGATCTCGCCGAAAGTTCCGATAAAATAACAATAGTATAGTATGCATATATGTACTTTCTCGCTAATCTGGGCGTAAAAACATAACAAGATGATCGATAACGTATTATCACCTTGTGAAGTTCTCTAAGTGTCATCGGGTTATTGTTTTACTTGGTCACATATCAATGACGATGATTTTTATTATTTTTTAAATAATTAATAGAATATCATCATCATTCTCCTGCCATTATATCAATTTATTCGTCGATCTTCTCTTTCTAATGAACAGAATATACTTTACTGAAATGAATGTACTCAAATATGTTTAACGAAGGACTGCATCCTTATACCGTGATCAGCCTATACTATCCCCACTGCCGGAGCTCATCCTCTTTGTAAGAGGAAATAGACCTTAACTTTAATCCACCGCAAAGAAAGAAGGGTTGGTGGATGTATAATATAAAACATTCTAATAATACGACCAATCTATCAGGGGCCGTATTATGTCGACGTTTTAATTCCATCATGAATCCAGTGCGAAAGAGAGACGAAGCAATACATAGCGATAGCACTCTCCCTTTTTCTGACAGGAATCACATTGAAAGAAATCAGCAGTAAATAAGAATGAAAAAACATTGATCTGAACTGCTTTAAACAGTTCCATATCAGTAAACTTTATCGTGTTAAGTAGCTAAAAGGTCACAAAATTAACTGTTTTAGTCATTTGGTGATTTCGTTCAAACCATTAAAATTTACTTACATTACAGTAATTGTGGTTTTCGTTTTTTTTTTTCAGTAAATATTATAGTATGTTCAATCATTAAAAGTTAGTTTTGTCTTTTACTGTTTTACAAACATTTCTTACTGTATAAAGTCAGTAAGTCTTAATGAATTCGCTTTAATGTGGTGTAGCAATTTTTTTTTTTTTTTTCATAGCGTGATTCATAGCGTGAGCAGTGGTGGCCCAGTGGTATGGGGCAGTGGTGGCCCAGTGGTATCGGCCGCGACTTACGAGTTGTAGGTCGTAGGTTCGAACCCAGACAGGCGCTTTACTTTGTGTAAAATTATTTCATCACCACTGCTCTCAAAACGGTGAAAGGAAACATCGTGAGGAAACCGGCATGTCCTAGAACCAAAAATTCAAAGACATGTGACATTTACCAACCCGCACTGGGCCCGCGTGGTGGATTACGGCCCACTCCCTCTCACAGAGAGGAGGCCTGTGTCCCAGCAGTGGGAACATTATAGGCTGATGATGATAGCGTGATTTAATTAATTAGTGTATGTATTCTGTGATTCTAGATGCGAGGAAAGCGTTCGACACTACGTGAACCAGACGCCGCCGCCGCGCACTCCTCCCACCGCGCTGCTAACCAACCATCATACTGATATCTTTGACATGCGTGAGTCTCTAAACAGAATATTTAACTACTACCGAGCCGCCTCTGCTTCGCACGGTGTTTACGACTTGACACATCGTGATTTATTTATTATAATATTATTTTATTTATTATAGTATTTTACAGACGCCAGCACATCAAGCTACCCGAAACTGTCAAATTTGCCCAATCAACTTTGAACCTTATTCTTTAGCAATAAAGTTGAAAATCTATTAAAGAATTTTGACTGACTGTAGTAGCTTAATGTGCTGGCGTTTGTACATCTACATATTAACCTTTCTAAACAAATTCAATAAATGATGGTGAAAACCGCGTCAAAATCCGTTGTGTAGTTTAGAAGAACAACATAGTCACACAAACAGACTCGAAAAGTGACTCTAATTTATAATATGTATAGATATAGATTAGCCGGATACACAATGAGACATATAGAAGAAAGCTGTCATAACAGTAGAACATTTATTGCTATGGCGGCCACAGAGTAATTTTTGATAGGATGGCGGCTATGGACCGTTCAGTGGCCGCGAAGATGATAAATAAAATGTATTCGGTGAATTTATTTGCAATGTCAATTTCAGCCTTATTTAAAACTAGCTGCGCCCCGCGGTTTCACCCGCGTAAGTGTCGACCCCGTGGGAATATCGGGATAGAAAGTAACCTATATGTTAATCCAGGGTGTCAGCTACCTCCAGACAAAATTTTATCAAAATTGGTCCAGCCGTTTGAGCGTGAAGAAGTAACATACATATAAACACACACACACACACTCACAAACTTTCGCCTTTATAATATTAGTGTGATGATAACAGAAAGTTTTATTATATTGCGTCGCCGCGCCAGTCGCCACAAGTCATAGCTTTCATGGGACTTTCTAACAGTACCGTATGAATGATAAATAATTTCACTAATACGTTTCTCATTACAGAACCATTCACCGCGGCGCCGATGACGTCATCGTCAGCTGCGTCATCATCATCAGCCTCAGCATCATCGCCAGGCGACATACCTGCCGAACCGCTGTCGGCACAAGCACAGGCTGCCTTACTGGCTCGCGAGCCGTGGTTCCATGGACCTATCTCCAGGATTACTGCTGAAAAGGTAAGATAAATATCGTTTTACTTGTCTTGGGTTTTTGCTGACATTTAGCTCGTCCCCTATTACATATTACTACCTGGACATACCTGGTGAAATATGGGTGTAATATACAATACACTCCTGCCCAACCCTTCGGAGTATAAAGGCTTGATGTTATGTTGTCTAACTTCTCATTTTAATACCAAGAAGATTGAATGATGACGTGCTACCATAACTTCATCATCATCAATCAGGCTACAGCAGGCCGATGCTAGACATGCCTCTCCTATCACACGCTATTTTACACGATTTTCGGCTACTTTAATTTAGCTGCTATAGTATGTTTATGTCACGAAGCGGCAGCGCTTTACTTGTGTTTATCAAGTGTAAAGACACGCTGTGAATGTGTGTGTAAGCGCAGGAGTTCTCGGTACCGTCCGAGACAATGGCTAGGTCGGAAATGTATGTGCGTGTGTGTGGTTATGTGCTGTCGCTACTCGTATTCACGCAGACAGCGTTTATGTACGGTCACCAAAGGAGATAAGTAACCAGGTTCGTCGGATATAGTTGAAGTTTAATTAGAAACCGATAGATGTGTTCGATTAAGATTTAATTTAATTAATACAAAATAAACAGTTCATTTATCAAATTAAATTTTATTCGACAACATCCATTGATTATTTGCTAAACTTCAACTATATCCAACGACCCTTGTTACTTATCTGTTTTGGTGATTGTACATTGAGTTACCACAAGTAAAGCGCGCGTCGCTTCATCATTATCATCATTTCAACCGAAAGACGTCCACTGCTGGAGATAGGCCTCCCCAAGCACCTCCACTTCGACCGGTTTTGTGCTTCTCGCATCCAACAGTTCCTGCGGCTTTCACAAGGTCGTCGGTCCACCTTGTGGGAGGCCTTCCAACGCTACGTCTTCCGGTACACGGTCGCCACTCCAGAACCTTTCGGCCCCATCGGCCATCTGTTCTGCGAGCAATGTGTCCTGCCCACTGCCACTTAAGTTTGGCAATAAAATTCCTCGGGCTATGTCGGTTACCTTGTGCGCGTCGCTTCGTGAGATAAAAGTACTGTACCAGCAACACTGTCGAAATCGTCGCTCCACCGAGCGCTTTTTCCCGAACAAATATCTAAACAATATACATATTCGATTTTTTTTTAGCATGACGGCATTTTTACAGCGATAAATCTTCATCAGAATTTATTTTGTCGACT
Organism: Amphipoea oculea; assembly: GCA_945859645.1. Classification (NCBI taxonomy): domain Eukaryota; kingdom Metazoa; phylum Arthropoda; class Insecta; order Lepidoptera; family Noctuidae; genus Amphipoea; species Amphipoea oculea. Next base: position 18,744,491 of record OX243862.1, read on the forward strand.
AATCATTTTATTTGTTGTTTCAGTTGGTAGTGGAAGACGGAGAGTTTCTAGTGCGCGAGTCAGCGGCGTGTCCAGGCCAGTTCGTGCTGACGGGAGCCAGGAAAGGAAGCCATAAGCATCTGCTACTCGTCGACCCTAATGGAGTGGTATGATACTTTTATATCTTCCTACAATTTCTGTCATTGAACGGAAGCTGTTTTTTTCTACAGTAGTAGTAGTACTATTTGCGAAAGAACCTGTTCTGGGTAGTAACAATACCTCTTTTAAACCGCCAAGCAGTTTTGCTGTTTTCTAGTTTAAAGAGTATGTGTGCTAGTCTTATAGGCTACATGAGACAAACACCACTGATCTATAAATACATTTAGCGCTAAACGGCGCAGGTAATTGCGTAATACCTTGCCGCGGTTGGTCCGTGGATGGGTGACCATCTTTACATACCAAGACCCTCCGTGCCTCGAAAAGCGCGTTAAGCCGTTGGTCCCGGCTGTCATTCGTAGATTTTTGACAGCCGTTACGGATCGTCAGAAGCCAGAAAGTCTGACTACCAGTCCTACCAAGGGGTATCGTATTACCCAGTAACTGGGTTGTGGAGGTCAGATAGGCAGTCGCTCCATGTAAAATACAGATATTCAGCTGCATCAGGTTAGACGGAAACCGATCCCAACATAGTTGGGAAAAGGCAGAATGACCAATAGTAGCAACAGTTTTAATTTTGACAGTTCAACAACATTCATTGCGTTATTATTAGACGAATTTTTCGAGCATAATGAAGCAATGGATTAGCAATATCCGTCAAAATGATTCAAATTGTGATTGGAAGTGTGTTGCGCAATTAGGGTGCAGATTTAAAACATCATTCCGTCTCTGCCAGCTTCAAACAGTTGACAGAAATAGAACGGTGTTTTAAATTCGTTTAACGCTATTTAGTGTTTTGTGGTGCAAGTAGGTGGGCCTTAGAATAGCCACGCAGCTCTGCTATTGCAGATTTCTATAGGGACGATGACCAGTCTGTCGGTGTTCAAGGTGGTCTGCTGCCTGCGTGATTGTTACGTTTGTAACTTTTTATAAAGCCCCCGTTAATAGTAATGCAACTGATTTACAAACTTAGGCTAATCAGCCTATAATGTTCCCACTGCTGGGACACAGGCCCCCTCTTGATAAGAGGGAGTGGGTCGCAAACTACCACGCGGGCCTAGTGCGGATTGGTGATTTACAAACCTGAAATCTTATATCTCGTTGCGAAACCGCTAAGCTTTGCAGCAACCGAAATGTGTTATCTAGAATACGTCTTCCCAAATACATAGTGGTGATATTCCTATGACACAGTAAAATAATGTTTAATTCTCGCTAGGTGCGAACTAAGGACCGGGTGTTTGAAAGCGTGCCGCATCTCATAAAGTACCACTGCAGCAATGAGCTGCCAATCGTATCGGCTGACTCTGCGCTACTCCTGCGCAAACCTGTGCTGCATGACGGTGCGTCATGAGGGGCATCACGCACGACTACACAGCACATACAATACTCCAAGCTTTTATTTACGACTGATAATGCAACATTGCCATTGCATTGCAATAGGATCTGTAGGAATTGATAACACTTGAATTTAAAATTCGCTTCCATATAGATAGTCCCTCAGGGACAACACCGTCTTCTACTGATACCTCTAGGCCACACTTACCGGGTTTCAGCTGATTTTATATCCTCTTGTTGTCGAAAATTATATAATTATTCTATTTGTAAAATATCGAGTATAATTTAATTTTGTCCTTTACTAATTCGCCGAACCCCGGTAACTTGGCCTTACTGTAACATAGCATAAGGTCTTCCGAAAATACCCACTGAGTGTACGCATTTATAAAGATTCCATTTTGTATTCATATATCCGCAATAAAAGTGATAGAATAATTGTAATTAAGTACCAAAGTCATGTTTTGGTTGGAATGCTATTGCAAAAATTGTGATTTTTTTTCCAATAAACTTATTTTATTTTATAAAATTATATATAATACTAGTCTTCACCAAATCTTTATTTAGGAGTGAAGGCCGCTATCTTGTTTTAGTGAGTTTAAGCATGAGATTAGTTAATATTTAATCACAAGAATAATGTTGCTGTGCAATTGACCATGCCAAACTGTAGTCGTGACACAGGAGTCTTATTTTTATATTATAATGTATTTTGCTAAAATTTCATATACATTTAATGCCAGAGCATGCATTCAAACATCGCACAAAAATACATTGAGCTCTCTGCGTTATAGTTTAATGTTTTATTATACGTTTACAATAAAGTAATAACAGATAGGTGCTATGATGGCTTACTTAAATAATTTTAAATTTTAACGTAGTCGTGTAATTTTATAAAATTGAAACTGTACATACAACATCACATACACATCATCTGTGACTCGTAGACTACTTTAAGACTGTTATGTTAGACTCGAATCTTTTACTGAGTTAAGTGATAAATGTTTGATGCTTTAAAATATTCCTCTCAGTAGTGAGAGCTTATTTGTAGTGACACGATATGGCACAAAAATAAATAAGTTGTTGGTACCCCAATATGGGGGGGAAAAGGGTGTTATTACACCTTCACGATCTGCATCTCGCGTTGATCAGACAATCCACTAATCGACGAACTCGACTAAAAAAGCGGAGCACATCAACTCAAACAAATGAGGTTCGACCTCACAACGACTACCGAGTTGATCATCTCGACGCAGGACTGATTTTTTAGATGGACTAACTAGAAAAGTAATATATCGACCGACGCGGAACGATTTTATTAGATAATGAACAACGTACAATCTACGTCGTAGATCATGCTGGTATAGTAGCACCATGACTGTTGAAACGATGAGGAACACATTAGGATTTTCCAGCACTATTCTAAATTATCTGCTTGTATATCACTGATTAGAATTAAGTGTATTCATAATGCAATATTCCATTGACATATAATGTTATACATCGTCATACAATATAGTTTATGCAAATAATGTTATTGAAGTATCATTATTATTAAAAGTGATGTATTTAAAATAATGTATTATGTGATTTAAATAAACTATTTTAAAAAATGAATAGCTATTTATCTACTAAAACAACAATAGTCATAAGATATATTTAACTAATTAAAGGTAACTCTTGCTAGGGCAATATCATATCTAGAATAGCCTTACATGAACTCATGCCCAATCTAAACGAGCGAGTAACTTCTGAATTCTGTTCTATTTGATGCTTTGGCGGGCGGCCAATAGTCTGCCCAACTCCAGGCCAGAAAGTGGCCCAGCATAGCTATTCACAACTATACGACAGGCTATCGTATCGAAAATTATACATTTCGATAACCTGATTTGACTTGCCCCCGACAACAAACAGCTGTCGGAAGAATAGCGGGCGTCTATTTGATTTGAACTGACAAAATTTCCGGGTATTGGACTTGTGAACAGCGCTCCTAGGAAAACATTGATTGATGTTCGATACGGTACGGTAGCGTATCGAGTGGTTATGAATAGCTATGCAGATCGAAATTTGTCCTTCATGATCCCATTTTCAATTAGCCAAAAACCAGCTAAAAATTAAAGAAATCCAAAACCATACTTTTTAACCGACTTTAAAAAAGGAGGTTCTGTATTCGACCCGTATGTATGTATGTATGTATGTATGTATGTATGTATGTATGTATGTATGTATGTATGTATGTATGTATGTTTGTATGTCCGCGATTATCTCAAAAACTACTGAATCGATTTTGATAATTCTTTCATTAGTGTGATCTACATACTTTCAGGAAGGTTTTAGTATATAATGCATTAGGTAATTATTCTTATGTACGAAGTTATATGCATAAATGTACTGCATCTCCGGCATTTCTATGCGAATTTTGATGATTCTTCGAGTTGTGTCTTCAATTGTTCAATGCACTAGTGTTAATTGAATTTATGTGGGGTAGGTACAACTAAAAAGTGAAAAATAAAAACTTTTTTACAAAAAAAACAACCGACTTCAAAAAAAAAACACTACAAAGTGAAAAATAACTTTAATTTCGGAAGTCGGTGTCAAAAAACGAAAATGCGGAACCAAAGACACCGACTTCCGAAATTAAAGTTATTTTTCACTTTGTAGTGTTTTTTTTTTGAAGTCGGTTGTTTGAAGCAGATTTTTACTGAAACATTTTTTCAAAACCACAGCAGTTTTCAGAAATTTACATAAAATTTTGCAAAGTGGTACCAAAAGAAGACTTTCCTGCAATGTGTGATCTTGCTTTGAATATGCCTACATATTATTCTGTGAAGAATTATTTTCAACTTTCAGCATTGTGAAAAACGAATACTTACCACAGTTCAATGCAAAACATATTTCATGTGATTTTACCATGGACCTGAGATTTGTTGCCAAATATTGATAAATTGTGGGCACAGGAGTATAACAATAGAAACATTTTCAGAAAGGATTTTCTCGATCGTACAGCACTCTCGTATTATGAGTCGTGCAATTTTAGCCCATCTTCAAAATTGGTCGGGTAGCCTTGCTTTAAGGTGAATGGGTAGTTGTAGCCCGCGAAATTCAATTTTTCTTACGTTTTTTGCAATTTTCAGGTCAGTGTCAGGTTTTATCTTGATGAAAATTTGATTCGCGACTATAACAGGTACGTATTTACAGAATTATAATAATTAGAATCATTAATACATCTTTCTAAGTTAGATTTCTACCGTTAAGAACAAATCTCGTATGGAAAAGTGTTGATGGTAGAAATCTAACTTAGAAAGATGTATTAATGATTCTGATGATTATAATTCTGTGAATACGTACCTGTTATAGTCGCGAATCAAATTTTCATCAAGATAAAACCTGACACTGACCTGAAAATTGCAAAAAACTTAAGAAAAATTGAATTTCGCGGGCTACTACTACCCATTCGCCTTAAACTATTATTTTTTTGTCGGCGAAATCTCGTTTAATTTCAAACTAAGTTTCCCGCGACTCTTCTGCGCGTATTTTGTATTCCATCATTTTTATACAAATATCCAGAACGAAATGTAGCCTCTCTTTCTCCAGATCACAGGTTACCTTTCCGTCTAATTTCATAACAATAGGTTCAGTGGTTAGACGTGAAAAGGTATCGGACAGACAGTTACCTTCGCATTAATAATATTTGTATGGATAAAGCTATATGTAGGTATAGGTCGACTTTTTCATTGGTGGCAGTCCCATGGGTCACGAGGGTGAAACCCCGGACGCGGGTAAAAAGGAAATGACGCGCTCCTGACCGCACAAGAATGCTTTGTCAATGATGAGTTTACAGATTTCTCAAGGAAATAATTCGAAATGTACTACCACTGAGCGAAAGGAGAGTGCTTTCTACGGGGATTAGGCCCACCAAATCTTGTGGCGTATATTAACGGAACGCATGTTGATGTTTTCCTTATGATCTCTAGGTTGCAGTGGTAGTAATAATTATACTTCGTCTAACGGGATTCATACTAAGAAATACGATTATAAACTAAAACCGGTCAAGTGCGAGTCGGACTCGCACTGTAGTTATCATCAAAAAGTACTCTGTGGTAGTTATGTAACTACACGGTTTTTTGTTTTTTTTTTTTCTTTATTTGTGCTACAACATGACATTGCTTCTTGCCTTTCATGATTCTAGGTCAACGTACCCCCCCTGTTCCTTATATCCCTACTGATGTATCTCCTAGATTCCCTTGCGAATGTCAAAATATGCGGCACAAACTACGTAAACGCCCGTATCTTTTGATTGCGTTAAGATGAATGGGTAGTTGTAGCCCGCAAAATTCAATTTTTCTTACGTTTTTTGCAATTTTCAGGTCAGTGTCAGGTTGTATCTTGATCAAAATATGATTTGCGACTATAATAGACATGTATTTATAGAATTAGTCATTAGAATCATTAATATATCTCTTTCTACCATCAACACTTTTCCATACGAGATTTGTTCTTAACGGTAGAAATCTAACTTAGAAAGATGTATTAATGATTCTAATTATTATAATTCTGTAAATATGTATCTGTTATAGTCGCGAATCATATTTTGATCAAGATACAACCTGACACTGACCTGAAAATTGCAAAAAAACGTAAGATTAATTGAATTTCGCGGGCTACAACTACCCATTCACCTTAACTTAGAAGTATGATTTTTCTTTCACTGCTTCAAGGGATTGCAAGCTTGAGTATTTTTAACCGACTTTAAAAAAGGAGGTTCTGTATTCGACCCGTATGTATGTATGTTTGTATGTCCGCGATTATCTCAAAAACTACTGAACTGATTTTGATAATTCTTTCATAAGTGTAATCTGCATACTTTCAGGAAGGTTTTAGTATATAATACATTAGGTAATTATTCTTATGTACGAAGTTATATGCATAAATGTACTGCATCTCCAGCATTTCTATGTGAATTTTGATGATTCTTCGAGTCGTGTCTTCAATTCTTCAATGCACTAGTATTAATTGAATTTGTGTGGGGTAGGTACAACTAAAAAGTGAAAAATAAAAACTTTTTTACAAAAAAAAAATTACCGACTTCAAAAAAAAAACCAGTGAAAAATAACTTTAATTTCGGAAGTCGGTGTCAAAAAACGAAAATGCTGAACCAACGACACCGACTTCCGAAATTAAAGTTATTTTTCACTTTGTAGTGTTTTTTTTTTTGAAGTCGGTTGTTTTTTTTTTGGAAAAAAGTTTTTTGATATTAATTTCAACTTGACAACTCCACGCGTTCCTGCGAAAAAGGGTCTTGACAGACACAGACAACGAAGTGATCTTATAAAAGTTCCGTTTTTCCTTTTGAGGTACGGAACCCTAAAAATTCAATAAGAGCTTGTTTAGGGAGTAGGTTGGTGTCACCAACGAGTCGGTCTATAGTTATGTGACGGAATTCCAAAACAACAAAATATCGTACTTAAATTTCTTTATTAAAAATGTAATTTACAGTATAAACAGTAAGGTCATACATGGCAGTGATGTTATTATTAGGTACTTATAAATATATCGGCATCACTATACTTAATCCGACGAACACTTCCATATCCTCAACACCTATACTCGCCTTTGACACTTAAAAATTAATATTTAACGTTGAAATGTTACAAACACATCAATAAAACTCCAAGAGAAACAACAAACAGACAAGTGTCAGAGGCGAGTTGTCCTGCGTACTGCCAACCCGAGCTTACTTGCCTACCCCATCCTAATTTACATCAATCCAAGAAACAACATTTTAATTATTATTTAATTTAAATACAGTCCAATTTCATAAAATAATAATAAGTCAACTTGCTAAAATAAAATTAATTTAAAACTTCAGATCCCAAATGTGTCAGAAATATTAAAGAAATGTCGATATTAATATCAATGAATTGATCATCAATTTCCATTTGCCTACCCGAGTACATTATAACATTCTTTGGGACATCGCAGCACTATTCTCCAGACCCTACTAAAACGTAGGGTCTCCTTACGTGCAATTATACTTAATACTACTATTTGCTAAGACTGTCTAAAAATCAAACTAAGGACACAGTACGATAAAAATAAATAAATACGCCTCTATACAAAAATAACACGTTTATATGATGGTGAACACGAGAGCACTTGAGAGCTCAGCGGGCCGGCCTACTATCCTGCGAACATTCCTAACTACTCGTCTACGCTTCATTCTACGCGCCGAGGCCGCCCGCGCCAGCAATTACAGTATACGTACAAGCTAGAACAACGGCTAGTCGTCGCCGACAATTGACTTTTTATATCAAATATCTCGCACAATTACAAAAGTGATCGAGGAGCGTGTAAACTGTATAAGTTTCCGTATTACAAAATTACGTTTATCACCAAAAATATTTCATCAAGTCATCATCATACAACAATTTTAAACTCAGGCGCATCTTAGTAAAAATAGATCACGTGCATCTGTTACAATTTTACTTGGTCAACAATGACACCGTCGTCAATAATTACCTATATAATCATCGGAATTAGCTAGCATCTAATACTGGGTCTAAACTGTGAAGAGCCGATCGACTACACATTCGACTCGAATCCTCGCATACACGATCTCCATTCGCACGGAAACTAAACCTCGATATATAAAAACTATCTCGTCATAAACCATAATTATCATACACTCTCACACATAATAAATACAGGTACGCCGTCGTCACTCAGGTCACCCGCGACGTAGCTCGAAAAAGTGAACGATGTGCTGATGCCGACAACAGCCGAGCGTGGCGGGCCGACTGCGAACGAAACTAACCGCCTGGCCGCGCCCCGCGCTCTCAGTCCGGGATGGGCACGAGCGAGGGCGCGTGCGCGGGGAGGGCCGAGGGCGCGGGTGGCGCGGGCCGGTGCAGAGTGAAGGCGTCGTACACCTGTGCCAGCTCGTCCATGTGGTGCTCCTCCAGGCACAGGAAGCCGGCCAGTGTAGGCGAAGCACGGCGCGCGCAAGCCAGGCAGTGCACTACGTGGCGCTTCTCGTGCTCGCGCACCAGCAGCGCGTGCCACACCTCGCGCTCGCACGCGCCGCAGTAGTGCGACGCCTCGCCGCGCGCGCGCCCGTGGAAGCGCACGGGCACGCCGCGCGCGCGCACCACGCCCAGCGTGCCGCCCGCCGCGCGCATGGTCTGCATGAGGCACGTGCGCATGGCACGGTGCAGGCGCGGGTCCGACACGCGAATGTTGCGCGCCAGGTTCCACGTCAGGTGCACCATGGGCACGATCGACTTGAAGTTCTGCACCTTGTTCCACTCGTAGCGGTCCAGTGCGAGCGAGTACTGGCGCGCGGTCAGCGGGCCCACGTTCCACGCGATGTTGTTGCACCAGCCGGTGGCCTGCACCCAGTGCACGCAGCCTGCGTTCACCCACACGAGGTCGCCGGGCCGCTGCGTGAAGCGGTAGACTGGAACGCCGTGCTGGCGCAGCTCCTCCGGGTCCGGCCACCACGAGCCGTGCAAGTACGACAGCCCGTGTCTCTCACACAGATCGCGCACGCCACCCCAGTACGCATCGGGTACGCCGAACCACTCGCAGTCACCGGGGCCGATGTTAATATTGATTGAACAGAAGTTGTTGTTCTCTTGATGACCGGGCGTACGGCTACCGGGCACTTTCATGTACAGCTGGACCGTGTTCATGCCCAGGATTACGTGACCCACGTGAGATAGCATATTGGCGGCGGAGGCAACGCGTGCGAAAGCCGGCAGCTTTTGTAATTCCGTGAGCTGAGGACGCCACTTCCGCTCGTCAGATAGATCAACGTTGGTTCCGAAGCGCAGCATGCGCGCGGCGCGGCGCCGCTTGACGGGTCCCGAGCCGGACTCGCGGCCGTCCGAGTCGGACAGGCCGCCGCCGGCCGCGGTGTTGGCGCCGCCTCGCTCGCGCTCCTCGCGCAGCGACTCCTGGAAGGAGCCGGCCTGGTACTGCGCGTACTTGCGCACGGTGGTGTGCGAGCGGTGCGAGGCGCAGGCCCACACGCGCCGCCTGCCCGTGGGGTCCCAGTTCTCGTCGGCGGACTGCATGAGCTGCGTGCGCACCTCGACGGCGTGGTCGGGCCACGCCTCCACCAGCGTCTTGGTGGAGAACAGGCCGAGGTCGAGCTTGAGCGCGGCGGTGAGGCCGCGCACCACGGCGATGGGGTGCTTGAGGCAGAAGTCCTGCAGCTGCGGCGAGAAGGCGTCGCGCTTAGACTCCACGTACACGAAGGGCGCGGGCGGCGCTAGTTGCTCGGGCGACAGGCGCGGCGGCGGCACGGTGGGCGGCTCGGGCGGGCCGCAGTTGTCGCCCAGCACCGACCACGCTGTAGGCGGCCCCGCGTTGTCCCTGAAGCGTCAAACATTGCATTAGTGACTCGCGACATTGAAGCCTATTCAAAGTAAAGACGCGAAGACTTACTTGCAAGCATCCATAATCTGCTTGGAGCTCATGCCGATGTGGTAGGTGACAGGCTTGAGTGGATCCGTCTTGAGAGGCTCCAACTTCACGACAGGCTGCCGCCCGCCCAGCACGGTCTCGCTACTACTGGCTGCATTACTGGTGGTATCCACTGAAAACCAAATAAAACATTGAAGACACGTCTCGATTTAAATAATATTGCTACTTGAAATCTATGAACAAAAACATGGAAACACCACGCATATGCTATTTTAATGCAGGCTGGGTCACATAACGCAGAAATCGTAATTTTGATTAGTAATTTCATGTTGTATGCAGGTGAGCGATTAGAGTTGTAATAAAATGTTCAACTTCAGGTATATTGTTGGAAAATCTGGCAAGTATTTCGTAACCAAAGAAATTATATTTTGGCCGTAACGTTTTTGAGCTGTAATCCTAAATCGGGTTCGATATCCTCCCAATATAAAATAACGAATAGGTACGCCAAGAAATTATTGCATTGGTCAATACTTGAACCGATGAAGACTTACACTGACTTTTCTTCTTATTCTTCATATTTCATGCTTTAAATATTTTTCATATGAATAATTTCAAAGAAAACAAATCCACAGAACCGATCTCTCGAAGATTTTGACAATGACAGTGATGTTTTACTCGAAATTGAAAAATATATTATCAGAAAAAAAAACTTACTTATAACGAGTTTACATTACATACACTGTTAAATATGAGTATTTCGACTGTTATGCTTACGAGAAATCCGAAATAAACCTAAAAATACGTTTAATATTTTTAACGTGTATTTTCTAACATCTCATAATTAATTCAGTAGACAGAATGAGATTTCGTTTATTTATCCTCATTCATCATTAAAATCCATTCTACTACAACAACAAGAACTCATTTATTTTCTATTTTCTGGAATAAAAACTGTAATGCATTCCCTTTTAGAAAGCATAGATGTTTTGAAGGATAACAAAGGCGCTCAGTCATACGTAAGACGACCTGAGGCTTTTGTGAATCGCGAGCTTTTGCTCGGCTTTGTCCGCTGAGCGTTTAGCCACCGAATTATTCTCATATTCTGGTTTTAATGGCTTAAATACACACATCAAAAGTGTCTAGGGATCAAGCATTTTTATGCGGATTTCTTGAGATTGAGATGTGGCTTTGTAATAAATTTATGATTTTATGAATTTGTATGGATCCTTTTTGGTGCATTTCATAATTTGAATCAGGAACTGTGAATCAAATTCGATTAAAAGATGAAAATCAGCTGTCAATATTTTCCCTATAAAAACATACAACGCATTGAAGACATTATTAGTGCTACTGTTTCCCTACTACTGATTAAAACCAACGTTATTATGGAGCGGCGACGTCATTTAAGCAGGGAAGAAATGCTCAGAGCCGTGGGAATGATAGAAGCTGGTTCCCGGCAACGTACTGTGGCTTTAGCTCTGAATACAAGTCAGAGTGTTATCAGTCGACTTTGGACACGTTACCGAAGCACTGGTACCGTGGCTGAGCGCCATGGAGGACGGTATCGCTGCACCACACGGAGACAAGACCGATACATTCAAATCTTAATTCGAAGAGCTCCAACAATAACCGCCATGATGTTAGCCGTGAGGCTTCATCACTCTTCAGGGAACTTAATTAGCGACCAAACAGTCAGAAACCGCTTGCATGAAGTGAACCTTCATTCCCGAAGACCGTTACGGGTACCACCTATAGCAATGCACAATCGTAGGATTCGATATCAATGGGCTCTTGAACACAGAAATTGGGCAGAAGAACAATGGCGTTTCGTGTGCTTTTCTGATGAGTCTCGTTTTGGTATGAGACCGGATACAAGACGTATACGACACTGGAGAACCCCTGGACGCCAACAGCGATTAAAATCCTGCCAGGAAGTCCATCCTTATAGTGGTGGAACCATCATGGTATGGGCGGGTATTTGGATCGGCGGAAGAACTGAGTTGATTTGGATCAGAGGCAACCTCAACGCTCAAATTTATGCTGAGACGATTGTATCAGACGTCATCGTTCCTCTACAAGTGCAAATCGGTCCCTTATTTCAGTTAATGCATGATAATGCACGACCGCACACCGCAAGAGTTGTAAGACAGACTCTCGCCGCAGCTAACATCAATGTCCTGCCCTGGCCTGCTCAGTCGCCAGACTTGAACCCGATTGAGCATGCATGGGATATGCTACAGAGAAGAGCTCTGCCGAATATGGAGGGTATCCAGTCGCAAGAAGACCTTTTTTTGTTGTTGCAACGAACATGGGCGGCCATTCCACAGCGTGATTTGGATGAACTCATTTTGAGTATGCCAAACCGATGTTCTTGTGTTGTTAGTGTTCGCGGTAGAAACACGGATTATTAATTGTTTAAGTTACCCAATAAAATTTTAAAGAAAACTGTTATTTCAGTCTTTTTTTCGAACTTTTGTGTTAGTGGTTCAAATGTCAAAAATCCCTTTATTAGGAAAATGGCAAATTTCTTTATTAATGCAAAGGTGACTTGGTTTATCGTTACTGTGACAAACGAAAACACTTTATTTGATGAATCCTTAAAGAAAATTTTAATTAATATCAATCAGGAGAAAAGTTATTGCAAAAATATATTTTGATCCCTAGACACTTTTGATGTGTGTATATGGAATAATAGCAGCTTTAACAGAGAGCTTAGGCAAAAATGTGCCCTTAATAGATGCGCGGATCCGGACGAACGTTTTTTGCACAGATTAGGCAGCAGGTAGGACTCGCGTCCCAAAAATGAAACAGGTTGCCTAAGGCTGCCGCATACTGGTATTTATTTAGCGGATATTTTACCAAGTTCATAGGAGATCGGTTTAGTTTTATTAAAGTTTTATCACAGAATACTAATAGTACTACGTACAGAAAGGACACTCCCTTCCCCGCACTAACATCAGTTACCGCACCTCACCCCGCACTTCGGCATATTCGTGTCCAGTTCTTTAACAATGGCGCTCGCAAACACAAGAACAGCAGCGCTGTACCTACCTACTGCTGACACGAACACATTATGTTTTTTAAGTTTTATATTTTGTGTTAATCACGGTGGTTGTATATTGTGCATTATTTGGATGCTTATCTTCATCGAGGAACGATAAAGACAGGAGTTTCTTTCGGTTCCCGAAACATGAAAGAAGGTAAGGAACAGCAACTCAAATATCCTTTAAACCCATAAAAAATAAAAGCTAGTATATTACAGACAAACGAGTTAAGCCAGTGTTGTGATAATTTATTTTCATAATTTTCTCTATTATTCATTTATTTTCCAAGTTTTCTTCGTTTAAGAACAATTAAAGCTTCCGTAATATTAACATACCAACTACTAAATTATTGCTCTCTCTCTTTATTGTCTTAGTTATGTCTCTTTCTTTCACGTTCTATTCATTCTTCGACTTGAAAAGTAGTACAATAGAAATGTAATTAATTAGATTTCTGTGAGTAGTGCGCACTTTGTCGCGGCGCGCGGCGCCCCATGCATTGTTTGTAATGCATACGTTCGGGCAGCGCCGCCGCCTACGCACGACTGCCAGCAGTGCCAGCCCTACTTGATTTATATTATATTATATATGATATTATATACAAACGTCATTTGTTAATGTAGTAGTAATAGGTAATTATTTTGCGAGGGTTGTATGGAGTGTCCGGGGTGTGGTTTTATCTAAGTTTTTAGATTCATTCAAACAAAATGACGTCGAATTCAAAATCCCAAGGTAAGGGTTACAAAAACGAACAAGAGCTAAGAGTTAAAACATACTCCCGGCCGAGATACGAAAGAATTTTCAGTGGAATTTACGTTGTCCTAATGCGGTCCTTGGTTACTTTTTGCCGAACTGTTTATAAATGTAGATAAACTTTTTTTCTTCTTACATTAGAAGGGTAAATTGGATAAAACGCTTAGAACTCCAAAGCTTTTTATCCAATTTACTCTTCAACTGGCACAATTTTGAGATGAAAAATATGTTTGCAGACGCTAACTTACTCCCTTGCATGTAAGAAGACGGAAAAGAGATACCTAATATAAAGTAATGTTATAGTTCACGGGAAAACATCGCGAAGAAACCTAGACTTATATTTTTTTTGAGAAAATCTTCAACTCACAGCCGTGAGAAAGTGTGGTGATTTTACTCGCACCTTCTCTGTTTGGGAAGATTTTCAGGCCAGTAATCTAGTATAAAATAGTCACTTAGTAAAGTCATATAGGACAAAATAAACACTTACTGCTAACAGGCTCCTTCTTAACTTCAGGCTGCGTATCTGCGAACCTTTTCAACAGATCTTCGGCGAGCGACTCAGCGTTGTCGCCGCCGGTGGCGTTACCTTCGCTTTTCGTCACCTGTAATACAAATATGAAATTATCACCAGGAACTAAACTTTTAGGAACCCTACCGATAATTCTAATTCCTGCCGCCCGCGTTACAAACAAGGGAAATTAAAGTTAGTACAAACCGTACGCGCTCGCGCCGCCTGCGCTTGACGATACTGCGTCAGTAGTTGTTGCATCAAAGCCTGAAAAAGAATATTACGACCGTTACTACAATTTCGTAGTACGATAGAATATTAATTAAAGCTATTAGACAACTCACGGAAGCATACTAAACTTAATCTATGAGACCGATTTCTTTTGGTGGTCATTACAATTTTAAGGCACACTACAAAAGGAGCAGTAAAGGGTGGAGGTTGAGACAGGTTATCTCGTCTTATCGGCAGCATTGTTGCTCAGTCGTCTCAACGTGTTCGGGAATCAGCTTAAACTTTAATTGAAGAACATGAGGTTAGTACTTGTTGCTGTGGCGACAGATTGTTGGCGTTCTTCTGTAGGTACTGGAGAGTCTGTAGCTGATGTTGTGTCAGTTGTGGGGGCTCTTCCGGCCGCTTGCCCGGGTACGGTGGCGGCGCGGACTTGGGAGCTCGCGACGACATCTCCGCGGATATGGGCAGGTTCCAGGCTTCTTCGATCGATGGGAGCTGACGACGTCTGCGGAAAATTTGTGAAATTAATTTTCACTGGCTGAATATCAATATTTTAAACTAGTAACTAAAATAAAAACAACAGGTTTAGCAAATATTTATTTAAGCAAATAAAATAAGAAGGTAACCAGCCACTTACTTTCCGGTAACAGAGGGCATAGGCGCATGTGCCAGATGTGCTCTCAGGAAGGCGAGCCTCTGTCTCAACGCGGAGTGTGACGCGGTCGCAGCTGCCCCTCCGTTAGTGTAACATGCGAACGCGTCTCTGGGCATCTGACAGCTTTCATACAAACTTCCGAGGTTGGTCCACGCCGCGGAATGACCCTTGTCTAGTTGTACTGCGCATATGTACGCTTGTAACGCGTCCATCGGTTGGTTTTGTTGCTGATATAATACACTGCAAAAAGTATAATGATTATATGTAAAGCAGAATTATTTTTAAATAAGAATAATAAAGCAATTTAACTAATATCTTCTTTCTCACCCTATAGAGCACCAAGTGTCGGCATTTCCTTCGGACTTTTCCACGGAGTTCCTATACGCAATAAAGGCATCGTGCACTTTCCCCTGCGCCGCGAAGCATCGTCCGAGCAGGTACAGTCCTGCGCCTGACTCCGGCTCCGCGGCCACCGCGCGCTGCAAGCACCAGATGGCAGCACGCGCGCGCGCCGCCGGCTCGCCCAGCGACACGCAGCGGTGATACAGCCATCCTACACACCATCATACGTTTTCAATGATGATCGATCAGGTAATATTTTCGAGTATTTTATCCAAAATGCAACGAAGCAATATCAGGCTCTCAACTCCTCAACTCACCTAATTGTCTGCAGACGTCTGCTTTTAAAGTTGAGGACAGCTTAGGTTCCTTTAGTAATCTTTCGTAGGCGTCTCTGGCGGATTTCCTCAGTCCTCTGGCTTCGAGTAGATGTGCGGCGTGGAAGCTGAGCTCGAGGCGCGTGAAGGTGGCGTCCTGGTGCGGAGCGAGGCGCGCACGGCGGAAGTGCACGGCGGCGACGGACCAGTGCCGTCGCGCCTTGAACATCAGCGCCAGGCGCAGGTGCGCGTCCGCCGCGCGAGTGAACCCCGGCGACACGTACAGGGCCATTTGCAACGCCTTTGTCGCCCTGCCATTCAAAACGTTTACCTAAACCTTCCCATCAATATTATGGAGAACAAGAGTTTTATTGCGGAGTGCGGACTATTGTTAAGCAGAATCCTGTCAAGTCAATTGGTAAACAAAAGATTGCAAGCAATAAACTGAATAGTTTACATTTGAAAAGATTTACAAAGGACTTTGTTTTCTTCCAACCGACTAGAAAACAATGTCAAAGTTACAGCCTGAACTTGACTGGCATACAAGGTCAGACGGATTGTAAATAATAGTATAAAGAATGAGTACAGTTATCATAACAACTCTGCGTAGGTACCTACAGTCTACACAGATGCCAAACAAGAGAATAAAGAGCAAAAACATAATGCGGACTTTAAATTTCACTTTTTGTAAAATAAATCTTCAAAAGACCTTTAGAAAACTTTTGAAACGAACGGATGAAACGACAATGCGCTGCAATTTCCTATTTTTTTTTTTTTTCTTAAAATCTATCCGTACACATTCAAAGCGTATGCTTTTATTTTTTTGGTTAATATCACGCATTTCGGATTCAATGAAAAGAACTCATCTTTGGGACAGAAATATACCTACCTAAACTAGGTAGGTACCTATTACAAAACTAAGAATGAGAACGTAAAAACGAGCGTGTAATGCTTTTCGTAGAATACAAGAAGATGAAGAATGCGATGAAGACATCACGGTGCGTAAGGTATGAAACACGGAATTGAACCATAATATCCGTAGGTTATTGAGGAGCGCATCACCGGAGCGTAACGTCACCGATGCGCCCGCGGGGTCGATGACCGTCTGAGGCTCGGTCGTGCAATCGATCGGACGATGCAACACAACGTCTAGACAGCGATCGTCGTCCGAATCCGATGCCTATAACGCCTGTATTTAGATGACCTCCGCTGACATTTGGGAGCCGAAACAAAGGAGTGAGACAGGTGCTGAGCCGAGTCCACCCCGAGGCCCACGAATAAAATTAAATGACGATTATACGCACACACACGTATCCGTCAGTGTGGCGGGCCATAGAGAGCTTTCACCGGCCGTGTCGCCGCCGGCGATGCTCGACATACATAATAATATTATATTTCACATAACTTCTTATTCACATTCATTGTTCCTCGGAATGAGCTATGATTGCCGGTTGTCATGCGATGCTCAAAATTCACACCTTCACTGTAGACTGAACACAAGGCAAGTTGGGACGAAGAAATAAGAATGGATTTGTTTGAAACAATTTCATGAAAAAACTTGAATGAGTTTTCTCTTAATTGCATATTTTTAGACTTCTTACATCATACTACTGTGACCTTCATTGGATAAGTTTTGTCGACGGCTATGATAAAAAATGTTAATTATGTTCATTAACATTTCAACAATGTAAAATTACGTTAACTCTACAATTTCACTATGCATAGCGCGTCGAAGTAGTATTTATCGTCCCTGTAGGACGATAAGGCATTGTATAACAGGGCAGCGAGTGCCCAACGTGCCCCTATACATAGATAACACATTGGTCTTTGTGCGATATCGCCGACTAGGTTTATGGTTCACTACTTCACACCCACCCACGCGCTACGATAATAATATGACATGTATACGACTGTCATGATAACAATATTGATCAAAATATATGCATATGTATTTTAGCATTTGTACGAAAAGCCAATGTGCTGATATCTACGAACATAGCGAGTTACATACCCACATATTGTATTATACTTACCATTAATGTAGCTTTATTATAGATAGTATATATATTACAATTATTGTATTACATATACAATACACGTTCATGTTTTATGTACAATAATATTCGCTATCCAATAATTGACTAAAAGACCATGACTATTCAAATAACTTTACGCTTTTTATAGCTTTCCTGCAGATTGCTCATCTGATTCTGTACATCTGTTTACATTTTTACAATACATGAGCCAGATGATGGTATGGAAAAATAAATATCCTGAGTAAACGACTGGATCGATTATAATCCGGTTCGCTACCTGCCCGGGCCCAACCTTGGCCATTATCAGTTCACTCAGGTAAGGGGATTGTAAAGAACCCTACTTATATAAACGAAATTCTTGCGCCTATTCATATTAAATTTTTAATTTATTGAATGAACAAACATCTGGTGAGTTGTTACGTTCAATGTTAGGATTTTAGAGCCACCATAAAATAAAGTAACTTTTAAACAAAAACCAAACGCAGGAATAAGCTGCGATTAGTTTCGGGCCATGACGTCCGCAGTTATTCCTGCACAATAGTAAAACTAAAAGAAATGACCAGGAAGCATGGAATGTGTTCGGTATTCGAGGTGTTTGGCGACGCACTCGACGCGGTGAACAGCGAGCAATACTCAGGCGGGTGTGCTGGTGGGCGCGGGGAGAGGACACTGGCATGAGGCAGCTCGGCTTGACCTAGTTCTGCACAGTCGCGGCGGCTCAAGGACGGATCGACCGCTATTTATAGAGTTCATTCGTCGGTCGTCATAGCACTCACTTTACATAACTGAAGTAAGCAGTCGCTAGGTGCGTCGCGGTCGCGACACGTGATCCGGCTGCACATAATGAACTCACAATACTTTCCCACGGAATAGCCGACCTCGGGGAACTTACGCACAATAACAAACCTATTTAACGAGGGATGCTCAAGATTGAACAAGGCACACGTGGTGCTGAGAAATAAGGTCAAAGTCATACACTTGTGCGATCCTGATTACAACCGGAAATTATCAATTACGTAATTAAAATGACTAAGACAAAACGAAGTTGGGCAGGGCACCAATCAGAGAAGTTAGTTTTTGTGTTTGTCAAATGGATATGAAATTCCTAATTACGAAATTAATCAGACTTTTGAATCGTGTACAACATAGGTACTGTTTGACTTGGATCGAAGACGAAATGCTATATTATGAAAACAGCAGATAGTAAAGCAAAAAAGGAAAACAAATCGAACGTGTCGAAAACTGTATAGTTTTAATAGGTCCCGTGACCAAGTGATGTAATCATGTGATGCATTCAATATGAACGTACAATTCACCTGATTGTACTTATTGCATCACGGCCTTGGCTCCACGGCAACAGAATGCAATACAAACTGCAATTGTATGCACTATATAACTAGATAGTCATAGTGAAGGTCCTATGGCAACGGAACGTAGTATGTATTATGAACACATGCCTCATTTTATTACCTACTTCCTTCATAGCAGATACCACCTGATGAATTATACATAGCAACAATAACCAAGCTACTCCCGCTGATTGGAGGATTACCTACGTTCAATAGAGTTCGCAAACACAATGGTATTTTGATTGCATGTAGCTTACAGCTGACGGGCAACACTCGATGTTATACTCGTAAATGCTACAATAAGTTGGATTATGTTAACATTACTTGGTGAATCAGTTGAAGTACTATTCTGCGGTTTAAACTTTCGAAAGGGATCTGGCGACATGATGATATCAAGGTTTCTGTAGTGTCGGTTAGGGCACAAGTTTAGCTAGTTTGGGAAACGTACGTGCCTCTATGCACATAAATGATAATGAACGAGGGCTCGTTTATCGCCAACGTCATGCTAGTTGACCCACTTTCATCCCATTCGATACCACTTATACACATTCAGTAGGTTACCTACTCACAAATGATCTCATGAACGCGATATTTCAGATATGTGCCGGCTATTTTCAGTAACGGCGCAATTCAGTATACAGAATTGAAATTGAGTGCTCATAAAGTTGGAGCAATTCATATCCAATTCTATTTTATTCTGAGGCCAAATGAAAATGTGGGTCGTCCTGTATTTACAGGCGAGAAAATTCTATTCAGCGAAATTAGTTTGAAAGTGTATCAAGCAAGTCGTGCTACCAAGAATTCCGGCCGCCTATGAAACTTTTGTGTACCAGATTGGTAGGACTTCATATAGAAACTATAGGTACGTTCAAATACCGGATGACGAAATAAGGTTAGTTATCGATAACAACTGTGATATTAAAAGCCGTATTATCGATTTCAATGCTAAACCTAACGTACTAAAGAAATAAAGTACAGATAAGCCTGTTATTCTATACCGTACTGTACAAGGTAGTTTAAACACGGCAGTTTGAGGCTACGCTTACGGTACCTGAGACCTAAGCCGGCGGTCAAAATATTATTGCATTATGTTTGCAATTTATATTCTTATGAGCACATCCGTTGACTACCCATGATTATTTTAAGTACGCAAACACGTCGCTACTCTCGTGCGGTACGAATAAAGTTCATTACGATATATTAGGAATTATATTATTATTTAAATTACCCGCTTCAATCCCCAACAACTAACTACATATACACAATAATTCTACATTATACTTGTACAAGTACCGTTTTAGCCTTTAATTATAATTAACAGGCACATTGTAAGTGCGACAGAGGCCTCGACTGGTTACAGATAATGTTGCAACGATAATAGATTTACATCACGGTATAATTATTGTGCATTAAATATATATATTTTTTTAATTAAACGACACGCGTAAACAGATACAAAGACACATGTAGGTACGCGGAAGTGGGCCGGTCACAGCTGCACATCGCGACTTACTCACACACGCATGACTCGAATACTTGATATTCAGCACGTCCATAAAATCAGATGTTCGTGGCTCAGCAAAATTATGCGACTTCATTATTGAACAGGTTCTTCTCGAATCTCGAGTCGTCAACTTTGTTTTCTTTGCACATGTTGTATAATATAATATAGGTACGTCAGCTGTTTCTGCTTTACCCGTAGATTATCGTACCAATCAATAATTAAACACGCATAATAAAATTCTGTGCATTATTTCCATAATAACGTGCATAAACCGAACTAAAATTGTAATATTTTAAAACTCAAATCTGATGCGCACTCACAAACATGCAAAGCATGCTTCCCCCTAACATAAAAAGAACAGACCATTCTGCACTATTATTACATTACAATCGGCGGAGTGCCCTTGATAACTACCCCATACGATTCACACACAGCTCACAAGTGTTCCAACAAGTACAATACTTATTTATATGCAGCAGAATTAAAAATGTGCCCCATCTCTAACATTACAGTTTAGAAGGGTTGAACCCTTTGAGAACAAAATTTTTAAGCCTTCATCGACGTCATAGATTGTTGTTAGGACAAAAGCGAGGGCAGTAGCACATACGTGCATGGTAGATTCGGTGCGACACGCACGACGAACATTAGATGGCAAGCCCTCCCTAGCGTCAGCGTCACTAGCGTGGCTGTGAAGCGCAGGGGGAACATTGGTGATAGTTCAATAGTGACGTAACACAATCTTGCAAGCTCCGAGCCCTTTCGAATGCTACCTTTTTGCGGTCACCGTTCGCTTTCTAATTCTAATACCCATTGTGCGTACCAAGTGACGGCTAAATTGTAAGTACAGATCGACATCCGTGAGAATAGCTCCGCTGCTTGATAATTATGCGTGCTCGTATGCGTGAGCGTAACATGTTATTTCCACAAGATATACAGGCAATATACCTACGTATGTATGTAGAACACAGAAAAGCCATTTACTTGCCTGGGGCCCACAACGCAGACGTTTAGTCTCCCAGGCTGTGTTGTTAAAGCTATAACTTTACTAGTAGCTGTATTCATTTCCTTGTGAAACACCAACGGCCGTCAAAATCATGAAGCGTACGAAGGGAAGTAAGTACTGCCGATCAAAATTGCATAGTTTACCAAAAAATATCAGCGATGCGATACATAGAATGCACACATAGGTGCAAGAAGAGACATTTTTTGAGCAGCAATGGGATACGTTACGCTAGTTTAGAAATTTTATGAATTGTCAAGTGGATTCAACATTTGAAGATTTTTATTATCAAAATATTTTTTTTTTTAATACCAATTATTTTGTCTTGTAGCAATGCTGTGGATGAAGCTGTAAAATAAGAAATACACATAAATAAAATAAAATGACGGCGGTAATCACATTTGGAACGTAATAAACCACTGCTTAATTAATTAAATTACTTTTAGGTCACTATCAACAATATCACGTGTATGCTTTAGGGTCAGTATCAACAATAAAATGTTTTCCTGAATTCAAAGAGTGCCGAAGTTATGAACTAACAAAACACTAGTACAAGTCGTGATAAGGTTGTTATTAAACCTAATTCACAGTTGTTATCTGAGATTCTGAGCACAATATGCCAAGTGTGAGGTACGCAAGTAATTTACGTAACACACGTAAGTTCACGCGAATCATTATTTACTGTATACGTGATCGACATATTTAGTGACAACCGTCCGTCCAAATTACACGGAAAAGGCGTAATATTTTGGATTACCAAGAATTTTGAGAGCAGGACGTACGAATACGTTTTTGGAATAGTTTCTGATTAAATCTCTTTAAAAGTTCAAAAATTTAACCAGCGCGGCGTGAGAAATCGTCGGTGAAATCAGGTTTAGGTATAAATAAGTAGCAACAAACATACGAGTAAAAAAATAGAGCAGTGATTTTATTGAAAGGAATGCAATAGGCATTTATATGTCGCATTACATCACACGGCCATATTAGTCAGTAGTGGTGTAAACAAAAAGCTTACAGTGGTGCTTACTCAGCCGCGGCCTTGCTTGGCGTGACGTTACGCGGCCCGCCCGCTGCCGTGACGTGCTGTGATGTGACGTATGGCTTTTTTCGCGGAAATTCCATCGCGGAGATCGCGAATTTACACGGACCTAGCAACGACGCTCGACTCCACAACAAAAATAGTAACACAGTTGAGTTTTATTTGTATTTTTCTGACTGCTGATAATCCTGAAATGAATATACTTAATGGAGAAAATTTAAAGTTTGGTAATGAGGAAAATAAATCCTGAACAACTATTTTCTACGAATCAACATGTAACTCTACTTTACTCTACTTTATCCTGGTAATTAATAAAGTAATTTCCATACAAATCGTTGTTCAGTGCCAACGGGTAAATTAGTAGATTTTGTTGTAAATTAATAATGTTTTAAGAAAGTACGTCAGATTCGCTAATTCGCGAAATGAATGAGATTATCAGAATATTTATGAATAATGAATGCACAATAATGAACACTAAAACAGAGCAAAATCATAATTTTCAACAAACCAGGAGCGGGTGTTTACCTTTTACACGCGTAAACAGAAAAAATAGTGAACGTAGAAACTAGGACAGGCTGCTTGACACAGTTCATGCCCTGCGTGGGTGGTTGCCCTACAGATGTGGGTGGGTCTACTTACGTAACTCAGACAAAGCCGAAGGGCACCCGCTTGCTACAGAGCCTTTCGCAACGCTCGCCCTACGAGTTCTACGACTATTGAAAGAGAATTATGAACGTTTGGACATCTAGCTGACATGATAAACGAGCTCGCTTCGACCGTTAAATGTAAGACTGTGAATGCTTAGTTGGGCCACTGTGATTTAGGAACCGAATGTTCGTGGAGACGGGGTCATTGACAGGGCGGAGGCGGGTGGCGCGGATGCAGCGAGTGCAGCGAGCGAGTTCCGGTGCACTACGCACCAGGTATAAATAGCGATCCGTTAGTGTCGACGACCGCGCGCCGACATCACTACATTCACCCTGCTCTTAACTCTAGAGCCGTGACCTAGATTACAAAAAAAATATAGACACAATCGTTACGTCAGGGGGGGGAAAGGGCGTATCGCAGTGTTACTTAAATCGAAAAGTCGTTCCCACCGCAAAGGTTAGGGGTATGAGAGGGCAGGGTGTCGAGGAGCTCCGTTCCAAAATCGGGCCGGGTGGCCGGACGGTAGGGCCCGGATAAGGATGGGTGAAGGGGGAGAGCTAATAATGCATACGGTTTTCGGCAACTCGATAGTCGCCTTGTCGTTGTCGGTGCGCGCGCGGCCCCTCGCAAGTTGTGCCGTCCTCCCTGTGCGTGTAGGGCCCGCCCGTGCGTACGTGACGCGCCGCACGGTGCGGGACGAAGGGCGAGGAGCCTGTGCCCCGCCCGCACATCTTTAAAACAGCTTAGATGCACTCGTAGCCTAGGGTCGGAGACCGCGTTCTCTACTGCGCACCTAATACTTGTTAGTCCTGTTGCGAGCCAATTTACATAGATAAAACTATATGCATGTACCGCTATTTTCTTTGGCAGTTACTTCACGTAATACCACTAGCTAGCATGAGAAACGCTGTCAATTCCGGTTTGTCCGCTCTATGATGTTGCTAGGCGGCATTCAACAAACCACGCTGACTCCCACATTATATTATGAACGAATAATAACATAGTCGTTTTGACGTAATAATGTTCACGAGGTTTATAAATTTATTTTTTTGTCGAAATAATTTAATAGTCTCTAAGTAACAAATAATATTTTTATTGAATTGAATCTAATAGGATCCGAAAGAGTCATGTAAAAATGTCGAATTCAAGAAACCTTCAGGTTACCTGTTATTATGTATTATGTATACCAATACATTAATTTTACCAAATCGAGTTTGAGAGACGAATATACGATTGACATCAAGCTGTTTTAGACGCGAACTTTAATTTACGATTTCACCGGTAACGCAAATGATTGGAAGACAGCTATATCCATCATGCATTCAAACGGTACATGCTGAGCGCGGCTGCCAACGGCTGTGTACAACTGGCCCTAATAAGACTTCCTCTTCGCTAAAACTATCTACATAGTTACATATGCTGGCTGTTTACCTATCTCTGTTTCTAAGTATGTAGACGGCAACATTTTACGTGAAATCCTCTCAGGGACAGGATACGGTCCGAACTACCGGGGAAGTTTGCCGGTAATGGTGAAATTAACTACCGAATGCAATTACTGTGCAAAGTAGCGAGAAGGCAAACATGTCGAGAAATTTTATCGCTTTCTACGCACAGTCTGTTTGTTTACTACAAAATACGTAGTAAAATCTAACAATAATATCAGCACACCAAGTAACGTTGATGTTGGTAATTCAGCGCAGCGATAAAACATTGCATTTTTAATCCTACATTGCACGGATGAAGCAGTTTTATCTGCAAAAATATATCATCGAACTCTTAGGAACTTTCAGCACGTGTAAGCTGTAAGACATTATGATGACATTATAAAACCAAATGCGGTAACAGTTCAGTAATAATAAAAGAATTTAAGATTAGTAATGAAAAAGTAACTCGGAACTTCTTTGTGTGTAAAGACGGATACACATAGTCGTGAGTAGCTAAACAATATAATAACTAGTTCAAGGAGCAGCTGATGTCGTGACAGGTGTGGTAGCAGCCGGCAGGCACCTGCCCGGCACGCGCCACCGCAAGCTGCTCTAACAATTACATAGCATTCATTACTACATCACAAACGATACTAAACGACCTGACATTACCTAGCAGCTGACCATTCGTTACATAGCATTCATTACTACATCACAAACGATACTAAACGACCTGACATTACCTAGCAGCTGACCATTCGTTACATGACATAATGTAATGAATTATTTAACAACCCAGCAGGGATGGATGTAAGTTGCCAATCTACTTATAAATTTCAAGAACCTAGCTTATTATACATTATGTGTCTGTAGATTGTTCGATACGTATAAACTCGGCCACGCGTCCATTACTGGAGCATTCTAAAATATCCATAAGAATAAATGAATGCTAATGCGCCCTCGGAAAAACAAAAACAGACTTAATTTTATTATGATATAAACTCATGATCTGAGAATTGCAATTTTATTTGTTGAGTACTTTGGCCGTTTATAATATTACTCTACAACATTGCCCCTCTCAATTCACTTGGCTCCTTTTAACAATGTTCTTTAAGTTAACAAATGTATACAAACTTAGGCTTCGACGAGTAAATCTTCAAAGAGAAAATGCTTTTTTTTGTGCAAAATCTACTACTGCTTTGGCTCCGTCAATTCTACTTACATAGAGACTATAAGTGTGCAAAAATGCTACCACGTAGTATGATAGGTAGATACAGCACAAAACCATCTGCAGGTACAAAATCTTTTCTCTGACAGGCATTTCATACACCTAGGCTAAAACTGATATACCCAAATGTAGTTTTAAAAATACGAATGTTCTCTAAATCAACTTATTTAATGTGTCTTCAAATCAAAGAAGCTTCGACTTGTTTAAATCAGCAAACTCACTTCCGGGGTCTACAAAAAAGGACTAGGCGAGCATATCGATGAACAAGTTTACGAAACGGGCCTAGCAAGTCTAGTCGCTGGAGGACTCCAGAGAGTGGAATACCGTTACTGGAAGCGGTTAGCGGCGTTGCGTAGATAATGCGCGGACCGGTCCGCGACTGATAGCCAATATGATTCGTGATAACTATTACGATACCGCTGATGAATGAGATAAAAACATAGTAACTAGATATCAAAGATATTAACGTATGGTTTGTACTTTTTGCGTCATCCTGACGTTAATATAATATTATGATATGAATGTCGAATGTTTTAAGCGTAAAAACCAAAAGCGACAGTATATCGGTTTAATATGCATAATTATGCTAAGCTAGTTTAGTTTCAAAAATCATATTTTGAGTTGGTTATTTTGGAATTTTAGGTTGGTAAGGAAGTATATTTAAGGATAAAATATTTTTATCCTTTTGGAATTCAATTTAATGGTTAAGTGACAGCTCATTTACCAGGAAGTTAAAATGATTAAGTTCCTCAAGCGGAAACAACTCAGTGTGGAGTGGTTTTTCCTATGTATGGAAGTACTCCAGGCCGGTGTCTTAGGTTGCCTCATTAAATATCCGAGTAGTGTCGCCACTACCGGTCCAATGACCAATGACGCAAGACAAAAGTGCGCGAATTCTGCCTGATATAGCTATCGGACAACGGATTCTAGTCAGTAATCATGACTCACAGATTTCCCTCTACAAATCATTTTAATTGTATAACACGGCAATGAAGGCTTACTCATCAGACAAATACGTACGACCAATGGTGACGTGAAGGTAAGCCAGCAAGCAGGCCATACACATTTGTGTCATTAATGTGAATTTTGATTAGATGGACCATCCTATTCGTTTTGTATTATATTAAATTCATCAGTCAGCCAAAACCAAAACAAAGCCTGGCGGCCTGTTATTAATGTAGTGTTCTTAGTTATTTAAACAAAATTGAGAGTAGATATCATGTAAGCAATGGCAAGTGATTGATGAGCTCTTGGCAATGTATACAATGGGTTAGCAATGGTCTGGTGTAGGGTGAGGTGAGGCGAGGCATCGCGTGCAGCACTGTTGCGGCCACACTCCACCGACCTACATTTTATGCGGCGCGGCGGCTCACTGATTATTTACTAGCCTAAGCAAACGCACGCACTGACCACCCCCATCATTTCATTTACCCTTCTTGTTCCAGCTCATATTGCGCTAAGTCTCCAGATGAATGAGGATAATTGCACCAACCAGCTACCTGCGAAAACACTACAAAAAACATGCAAAAACCATTCAAACGAACAAAAACGCGACCTCTCGACGGGACCTGGTCCGGAGTCGTCGACGTTGGTGTCTGCATTTCGGAAACAAAACACAATAGAAAGAGTCGCGTGCGAACGCGACGCAGGGATACGGGCGGCAGGTAGAGAGAGAGAGCCGGCACGAGGGCCGACGTAAACAAACCGCGAGCTGGGAGCTTCGACCGCACTCACCATTTTGGGGATCTTCGGATCCGTTTCTGTTCGGTGCGGCCGCAGCGGCCCACGTAGTGAAGAGCGGAGACGTCGTCAGCGAAAACAGCACAAGCACACGTTCACACAGGGTGGTTCAGCACGCACACGGTACATACGAACACGATTCGTCCCGTCCTACACTACGGTGTCGCGGCCCGCGCCGATGCAGTTTACGTCACCGCATCCCGCTCCCGACTGGCACAAACGCCGCGAGCGAGCGAACGACGACCTCGCGCTGCAGCGTGCACCGTCCCGCACCGCGCGCCGCCACGCCGCCGCGCCCTGCGCCCCTCGCGCACGTAGCACCGCGCCCCCCGCGCAAGCCCTAGCGCGGCTCCCCGCGCACCGCGCCTCCTAGCGCGCTCGTCCTACGTCCGGTGAATCACGACTCACGATGTCGACATGACGGGCTACAGCCAGCTTGCAGACCTTGCAGTGCTTTTGCTCCGACCGAAATTATTATCGAAGTTAGATATTCCCCAAGAGCGACGTCCGTCCGGTATGTGATGAAACGAAACACGCTAAGCTCGTTAACATTCCTATTTACATAACTCATTTTTTTATTCTATTCTATAAGTACGGGAATTCGTGTCATTGACGTACAGTTGGTAAAGTTTATTTATAAATTGGAATATATAGTTTGTATAATTGTACAAAGAAAGCATTGCAGCGTCTTTAGAAAGCAGCGCAGCCCGCACTTTTGTAATGTTCATAGAGCAAACCTATAACTGCTATAAGTTACGTGCCCTTCACCTTTTATTAAATGAGAATTAAAAAAATGGAGTAGGCCTAGTTTTAGATGTGTATATTGATAGCAATTGATTGTAGTTGCCATAACCACCGACCATGCGTTGCCTATTTTGAGTTGATTGGATAGCTATGTCCTTACAATTGAATACAGATAACGCCATCCATGAAAACGCGCCCCACTCTTCTTCAAACGTGCAACATTCCGCTAGTGTTTTAGTTTTGTCGATACACAGTAATTACTTAATAGTGGGTAATTAGTGTGTATCAAAAAATCAAAACACTAACGGAATTAACTAGCGATAACCACTAGCAATTAGTAAGAAGAGTGTGGCGCATATTCGTGGATGACACTCTCTATACACGTATAATTAAATGAAGGAAAGTTTACATAAAAATAATCTATAAACAACATTCTGCAACAATAACCGAAATAATTAAACTATTGTTCTCCAAAACACTTTTGTTTTTAAAATTGACTGCCCCCTGCTGAACAAATCTCCCTCAAAAACCTTAACTTATTATTTTCAATAAAATATGTTCAGTTGATTGATGTTAGTTTGTTTAGTTGATACACTTACCACTCAAAAGCGTTATAGTGATAATAGCAGAGCCCCAATCCATAAAGGAACAGTGGGTCCTTCCAATTATCGGGCTCCAGGGCGTAGAACTTTTGATACGCTGACATTGCTGTAAAAGGGATTGAACAATATTAAAATTCTATCCATACTGAAAGTACTTTTTTTTAAGTTTATAGCAATAATAACATTTTAAATAACATGCTAAGTTAAGTATATTGAATACCAAAAAAAACTGTGAATGATGATATGGCCACAAAGGGAGTGGCTACCGAGATAACGAATAATAGAGAAGTATGGAAGAAAAATCGGGATAAGTGCAAGAGAATGATGATGATTGAATTAAATACTAAAAACTAACATAAAAAACGTATAATATTCCCACTTTGCATAATAATAATGTAAGTATAACAAAAAATTGTTAGATATAAAGTTGACACAAAAAATAATTATCACACGGCAACAATATTGTGTAAATCATAAAACAATAGTGAGCAAAACGTGCCGTTTTGAAATTAACGCAAATGATTTAATATGTACGCTAATAGGAAACGAAAGAAGCAACTACATAGTATTTTTAATTCTCGATTTACATAAAGACTTATTAAAAATCAATGTCACGCGATACCGGTTCCACCCCTTATTGTTCGGTTCACGGATCAGGGTTACAGAATTTATTTGACATTTCAAAGTATTTTAATACCGTCTTTCGACTTGCCCCATCTGCTCTTTCTGTACTTAAGTTACGCCCTTATAAAGTGAGCAGCTGACAGAATTTTCTATCGCCTAATGGGGAATCAATTATTTTTTAAAGGTGTTTATGTTATAAAACCTGACTAAAATATATCAGCATATTTTCGACTGCCTGTCTTCCTGAATATAAACTACTGGCTGAGTATTTCTTTATACACGCTCTAGTTAAGACATTGCTTCTTCAATAATGCTATTAAATGAGTTTATTAGTAATACGACACTTCATAATATTATATATATCCCAAAAGACTATCACTAATAATGCAATTTATTATCAAAAACTGGTTTTCCTCCTATTTCGAACTTGATTTTGAAAGTCAATCTTTCTCAAACCCTCCTCGTTAGCGCGGCCGGACCTTAGCACAGTTCTAATTTTTATTCCCAGAATTCGAATATGTTCGTTTTTTTAAATACATCTTATACATATTAAAGTACAGCCATATTTCTCTATTTAAGATTTATTATTTTGCACACACAGGCCACAGCCCAACTTAAAAATGTATACAGAATAATGTAGTTATAAAAACCCGATATAACATAATATTATAATTCACCCAGCATAATATTATTTTCATGATGTTTAATATTGTTAAGTATATTATATTATACTATTTTTACTGCAAATAAATAAAAGATAGCGCCATCTATTACGTAAGTCAGGAAACACCGTCATACAGGCCGATTATGGAATAACCGCGGATTTGCCTTGATTAGCTTACCCCGTAACCTGTAGTTAGAGGAAGAGAAGTCTAGGAAACTTAAATATTAAATTATTCAGCATGAATAGTCAATGACCGTATGATGGTCACATAAAAATATGTATTAGGTCATCAGATGTCGTGGTATGTGTGACGCATAGCGTTCATTTAAATAATTAATATTAAAATACGTATGAAAAAGTGATAACGTAAATGGTGCACATAAATGATTCTATATTCCAATAGTAATAATAAATTAATAATTGATATCGTGAGAAAACGTGAAAACCATAGTTCTAGAAAAACATGTTTTTCACTGTCTGGGTTTTCACATTATACTGGTTAATATGTAGGAAAATCAGGCCTTTGAGATAGGTAGGTATAGGTACGAGGGGCGTTCAATGTATTCTCGATATCGGCATGAAAATGACGTAAATTCATGAATGAATTGCACCGATCCCAGCATGGTTAAACCATTAAAATAATTTTTATTTTTCAAAGTAATCCCCCACTACCCCAATGCATTTATTACATCTCGAAATTAACTTTCCAATACTCTGTAAAAATAACTTTCCTCTTTCTCTGAAAAATGCGCATTTATTGCCGCCTTGAGCTCTTCTTCGTTGGAAAATCGTTTCCCTCGAAGGTGTTTTTTCAAATTATCCATTTGAAAAAAAAAAAACAAAAAATAATCACTCGGGGCTAGGTCCGGGCTATAGAGTGGGTGGTTAATTTCTTCGAAACCACAATCTCGCACAGTAGCCTTGGAAACACGCGCCGTGTGGACCGGGGCGTTGTCGTGAAGAAGCAACACACCGGGGTGGTCAGTTTACCCCGTCTTTTTTCTTTAATTTCTTCCCGTAAATTTCGTCAAGTGGATGCGTAGGATGCTGCGTTTATGGTTTCACCATGATTTTTCCGGCAGACGGAACGACTGAATTTCTTAGGGGGCGCAGTACCCTTCATGTGTCACTGCATGGACTCTTGCTTACTTTCAGGGTCATAATGATGAACCCACGTTTCATCTCCAGTAACAATTCGATAGAAAATACTTGATGGAACTTCACCACAGAGCTCTAAACACCATCTACAGCACTCGATTCGCACTTGCTTCTGAGGCGCCGTGAGCATTCGTGGCGACCACCGTACACTGACTTTTAAAGGGAAAAAAGGTCATGAAGAATAGTGTGCACGGAACCAACAGAGAGGTGGGTCATCTCTGGTGTCATTTTGATCTTCATTCGGGCATCCTCCATTAAAAGCTTCTCAACTTTTTTCACGTTTTCTTCATAATTGCTAAACAACCACCATCTCTTCGTGAATAGTTTTTGATTTTCCTTGTTTGGTAAGGAATTTAACAACAGCGCGGTGCTCGGTTTTCTTCAACATTGTCACGTTAGCCATTCCAGTTGTCAGTGACTAAGGATAACTAGCAAACTAATGATCACAACTATATGAAAGTTTACCGTTATACTCTTAGATAATGTCATTAATTAATGAATTACTCAATTACCCACATCATTAGTAAATAACCCTGATACCGAGAATACATTAAACGCCCCTCGTACGTTACAATATTACCCATAGGCTGGCCGCATACGCCCGGTTTCCTGTTTCGGAAATCGGATCAGGAAACTAGACGTATGCGGCCGGCCTTGTGCTCGAAAGTATCTACGGCTGAACACGATCCTGAAAAATAAGAGGTCGCCAGAGGATCATATTAATTATATATTATGATAGGTACTCTTGCGTTGTTATATCAGCAATGCGCTTGTCAAGCGTAGGTAGTTGTCTGGTAATAATCCCCACATAGTGCGACCTCTTATTTTTCGATACTCCTTTAATAAATAATTATTTTAGTTAGATTCACACGCTAGCGCAAAAACAGTTTTTTGAAACATGCACATTATATCATCTTTCAATAACTCAAAAATAAAATAATACCATTGAATTAGGATGATGAAGTCGGAAGTTGCACAAATTCCGACACTTATTACAGTTACGTATTACTATTACCAATACCTACAAAACCAGTTACTATGGAGCATAACAAACTTATTTGATGGAGCAAGAACTTGTAAATAAGGAAAAACACCAAAAAGCTTTCCGAAGGAAAAAACTTTCCTCACAGTCATTAAGAACTTTTTTCTTTTCTTTACATTTTCAACAAGCCCGATTCAGTATTACGCAAGGGGTGGGTGTAAACCAGTGGCGAAGGTACCATACAACTCGATTCCCACCGGCTTCTCTTCGACAATTCAGAACATAACCACACTATAGTATAGTCAATTCATAATTGAAATTTTTTTGGCATTTTTTTTGCTCCGGCTTACCTCTGTCATAAATTCACCCTTCGCCACTGGTGTAAACCTTACAAAATACTACGGAACGACAACTTTATTCTAGGAAAAATTACTACAGTTACCTGCGACAGGAAACTGAAAAATTCTGAGAAAATTTGGAAATAAAAATAAAGCTTCTCTAAGAGGTCAATGGTCAAGGTTACAACCTCACCGACTTCTATTTATTATATTTACGCATTTTGTTCCAAGAAGAGACTCTCGTTTCATGGTCCCGCAATACGATACTAGTTAGGTACTATACTACGCCATATTACTTTTTCCGACAGGTTATGAGTTCATATAATTGTTTTTTTTTAATTATTATTATTTTTTTATTTGAGAGTTTTAGTCTACTTATTATTGTATAAAATCAATTATTTTCTAACTGAACAGACAGCTGTGCTGCTGGGGAGTTTGTTCCGCCACTTCTTCTCCCCAGCGAAAGCACTAGGAAGTGGTGAAGGGCGGGCGTTTTGGTCTTTTGTAATTTTGACTTTCGAAAAGTGCTGATTCTCAGCCTAGTTTGAATAAACGACTTTTGATTTTGATTTTTTTGCATTGTTATTAATTGTCGCGTTAGTATTATAAATTGGGTTTTGGAAAGAATGCTTAAAAAAATTTGATTTTCGGCTTGGAGGCGGAATATTATCGAAGATGAATATGGCACTGGAGGATACAACAATCGCAGGGGATTGGCTCTCATCCATTGAAGAGTTTCAGAGCTTCAAAGTTTTTGGTCGGATCATGAATTCAAGACAACATTACATACATAGTTGAAACAAAAGACGCGGCATTACCTATCCAAATAAAACTGACTGTTGTCTTTAAAGTTCTAAAAATAAGCACTAATGAGCGTACGAGAGGAGGGTGAGTACATTAGAGTGCGTTGCTAATATAAATTATTATAGCCGTTAACTCGCCGTACATAAACGTCTCTCTTGCAGTAATAGTTATAAACTCTGTTTATTACTGTTACTGGCAACCTATAAAATCTTACCGCTATTCAAAGACGTCTAACGCCCGATGACTAGACTTTTCCTGCATGAGCTGTGCACGAACGCAAAGTTAATGGCTAACAGACTTTAAAAAGAAAGAGGTTCATTTCGTCTGTATAGAAAATAGGCATAAAAACTTTTTAAGAAAAAAAAAACCGACTTCCAAAAAAACACTACAAAGTGAAAAATAACTTTAATTTCGGAAGTCGGTGTCTTTGGATCTGTATTTTAGTTTTTTGCCACCGACTTCCTAAATTAAAGTTATTTTTCACTTTGTAGTGTTTT
This sequence comes from Amphipoea oculea, assembly GCA_945859645.1. NCBI lineage: Eukaryota > Metazoa > Arthropoda > Insecta > Lepidoptera > Noctuidae > Amphipoea > Amphipoea oculea. Next base: position 18,778,607 of record OX243862.1, read on the forward strand.
TTTGGAAGTCGGTTTTTTTTTCTTAAAAAGTTTTTATTTCACGCTTTTTAGTTGGTCTGCTTATAATTTATCTAAGTTACAATAGCCTAGTGATCATCGCCTTTTACAAACAAAATATTGCTTTTCCCGATGCAGGGAAGTTAATTGTTGAGGAGTTCTCCAGGTCCACCATCAGATCCATATCACCATTCACATTGTGACGAGCATGAATTGCTTAGCAACCATATTAAAGTAATCGAATCGCAACCCGTGAAATACTTAGATATTATTGAGTAGTTCCGGTGGCCATCTGTGGTCTTCATCATCAGTTCCACTTCACCAAATGGTGCTTTCCGAGAGCAAGTGCACGAGTTACTATAAAAAATACCCAAATCGCTATAGGTGTGCCTATAATATTTGAAGAATTCCTTCGATTTCTCCAGGATCCCATCATCAAATCCTGACCTGATGTTTTTAGACTAGAAGCTGATAATCCTGGCTGCAGCATCAGGCCAGATTTATGTCAACATTGCATTGAACTTAAAATTTAGTCCTGTTTAAAATGAGCCCAAACACGACTACGGTGCTGTTATTTCAAGGTTTGTACTTTTTCTGATGCTCCTGGCTTCAGCATCAGGTCTCTATGTACTTCGGTGTTCCTCATTAACAGTACGTTTATCCACACATCAAGCCCTTTTCAATGAGCCTAAACACGATATATCTGCTGTTAGTTGTCGAGGAGTTAGGTACTCTGCAGACCATCCTGGCTGCAGCATCAGGTCATGACTTGATGATCATGAGACCAAATGTGACAAATGCCCTATCAAACATCAAAACAATTTACTAAAACAGTCCTTGCCTGTTTGAGTAACTTCTTACTGTTAAGGAGTTGTACCTTCCATCATCAGCCCAGCTACCTGAGATGGTGACAACCATACGCAAATAAACAAGATACTTCATAAAATATGCGAAAAACAATAAGTGAGCCTATAAAATTTGAGGGTTGCCCTCGATTTCTCTAAGATCCCATCATCAGATCCTAACTTGGTGACAATGGGACCACCTCAGAACTATCTACTTTCGAACAAAAAAAGAATTTTGAAAATCCATCGACAATTGGCTATTTGACAGTTTTCGAAAAGATATTTTTAAATATACGTAGGTTTATTTTATACCTCTTACAATTATTTTTTTCTTAAAAAAGCGTTGTTTATTCGAAAAAAAATGTTTTTTTCATTCCGTATTTTGAAATTCGCGCGGAAACAGCCGATCACGTGACATTTATGGCTGTGACGTCACATTTCAATAAACTAAGTAAAGCTAACTACGACGCTTCAACTCTTAAACATATTTTGTGTGGAAAGTTTGCATAAAAAGTTGCATAAAAAGTATATTTTGTGTGGAAAATCAGCAAACTGCCAACGATGATAAAACACAGTAACACACAACGTTTTATTTATTGTGATGTGACGTCATACGATGCTCGATCATGGCCGTTCGCGTTTCAGTTTTTGTAATCCACAGATAAAAAATCTCCAATTTATTTTTCAAAAATAAAATATTTACAATTTATTTTAATGCATAAATCCTATTGTATGATTATTGTGAACCTATATGCTACTATATCTAACATATTATATATTTTATCGTTACAACTGTCAAATAGCCAATTGGCGGAGTATTCGATGAACAAACATACAAAATAATAATAATAATAAGCCCCCTAAACAACCACACGTCCTGATTGACCATCTAATCACGTAGGGGGCGGACACACGAATAAGAAATTACTGGCGTGGCTAACGTGGCTCTGGAAACCCATTCAACATGGAGACTAGATCGAAGAAAATACGTATAGGACCGCTACCCGAGGGCAATCGTCGGGGCGCACCTGGGGCCGATGCTGGGTGTCTCAGCATACGACCCATCGGCGGTGGGGGACTGAGCAGGCGGGTTCTCCCCGATAAAAATACTACAGCCGAACCGACAGACAGACTAGACAATAGTGATGACAGTAGAGCAGTTACATCTGCCTTGGATGTTTCGCAGGCGGCGTCAGCTACTCAGCCTGCGACCACTAAGGCGGGAAAACCTAGAGTGCGCATGAAATGGATTGAAGATATGAACATATTCATCATGCGCACGTACTACCATATTACAAAACTTGAAGAGGACAGAACTATGTACTGCACACAATTATTCGAGAATTTTAAATTACAATACCCAGACATCAATGTAACAGAACAGAGAATAGCAGACCAAAGACGGGTTATTATTAGAAACAAGCTCTTATCAGACGACACTCTAAATAGAATTAAATTTGAAATAGGAGAACAACTCAAAAAAGAAGAAGAAGAAAATGTGAATGTTTCACAACAAATAAACACCTTACAGACGGCTCAATCACTCACACCCTATAATCACTCCTCACAACATGACACGAGTCTAGTGACTCAATATTTTGATACCGAACTAACCGTAAACACACCACACAACTTTCAATCAACTACAGATGATTCCGCATCACCACAAACGCAAACTGTGTTTGACCCTTCTTTAGTAGAGGCATTAAAGAACGAATTAGAAACAAATTTACTAAAATACAATGGAATGGATCCAGAATGTAGACCATTACTGCCACAAATGAGACCAACTCGAAAATTATCGGATATCATTAGCATATTTAACCAAAAAATTATCCCGCTTAAAGTTTCAGCTCTAGAAAACTTATCCGACACACACTCATTAATTTATTGCATAGCTCTCACAGTTGCTAAATACTTTAAATTAAAAATCAATATAGATAGATCTAGCTATAAAACCAGAGTAACGAACGAACCACCATGGCAAAAAAGATTAGAAACAGACATAGACCAACTAAGAAAAGACATAAATAGATTAACACAATATAGAAGCGGTAACACATCTAGAAAACTTGAAAAAAGAGTCAAACAAATCATTGAAAAAACCAAACAACACAGCTCACACGAAAATTTTAATAAAAGAATTGAAGATCACCTAGACACACACATTAAAACAAAAACTATTAGTTAAAAGTCATAGACTAAAAAGATACAAAAAAGCCAAAGAAAGAAAGGATAACAATAGATTATTTACAACAAGTGAGAAACAATTTTATAGAAAGCTTAAAGGTAACGATACCACAATCATAAACCCTCCATCTCAAGAGGCCCTAAAAGAGTTCTGGCAAGGGATTTGGTCAGACAGCACTGAACATAATAAAGAAGCTAAATGGATACAAGAAGAAATAGGAAGATCAGAAACAATAGAAGAAATGCCGTTTGAGGATATAGACGCTCTTGAGATAAATATAATAATAAATAAAACGCACAACTGGAAAGCAGCAGGAATAGACGGCTTACATAATTTTTGGATAAAAAGATTACATGCACTACATAAGACTATTATCTGAACAAATTAGCGATATTTTAAAAGGGAACCAAAGTCTCCCAGAATTTCTGACTAAAGGTATCACATACATGATCCCAAAATCGAGTAGAACCCAGGATCCCTCGCAGTTTAGACCAATTACTTGCCTCCCAACTTTGTACAAAATCATCACATCATGTATTACTAATAAAATAATTAAACACACCGAACAGTATAACATTCTAACTGAAGAACAGAAAGGATGTAGACGAGGACATATGGGTTGCAAGGAACAATTAATTATTGACTCCACTCTCTTAAAACACGTTCAAAAAGCAAGAAAAAACTTATACACAGCGTACATAGACTACAAAAAAGCATTTGACAGCGTGCCACACTCATGGTTGATTCAAGTACTAGATATATATAAAATCAATCCATTACTAATAAATTTTCTTAAGAATACCATGGGATCCTGGAAAACTACACTTAAACTACAAACAAAAACTGCACACTTATCCATAGATGGAATAGCAATCAAAAAGGGTATATTTCAGGGGGACTCACTCAGCCCTCTTTGGTTTTGCTTAGCCCTAAATCCACTCTCTCGCGCATTAAATGAATCTAGACTAGGCTTTGACATCAAGAACAATAGATCGATACTACACCAAATAACACACTTACTTTATATGGATGATTTAAAATTATATGCCAATAAAAATACAGATTTACATGGTTTATTAGACATTACAACATCATTTTCGAAAGACATTAGAATGGATTTTGGACTAGACAAATGCCGAAAACTTAATATAGAAAAGGGTAAGATTGTGGGAGGAAATTACTCAACAAATTCGGAAGAAGTAATAGAAGCAATGAAAAATGAAGAAGTTTATAAATATTTAGGATACAACCAAGCACGACTTTTAGAACACAAAGCTATTAAAGATAAACTCAAGCAAGAATATTATAAAATAATTCATTTATTATGTAAAATGTATCTAGCCAGTAAAAATTTATTCAAATCCATAAATACTTATGCTATACCTATACTCACTTACTCTTTTGGCTTGATAAAATGGTCCAACACAGAACTACATGCACTCGAAATTAAAACTAGAACAATTATTCTCACACAACATAGATATCACCACCCTAAATCAGCAATAGAAAGGGTAATTATGTCCCGAAAAGAGGGAGGCAGAGGGCTTATTGAAATATCACACCTACACAAAAGACAAATAATAAACCTAAAACAATTTTTCAATAGGAAAAAGAATACCAGCCAATTGCACAAAACAATAGTAGAGATAGATAAAAAATATACACCACTGAACCTTAGCGAAAACAATACTGAAACAATAGACAAAGCGAGACATATAGAAGAGATACATAAACAATGGAGGCAGAAAGAACTACACGGAAGACATCCAAATGATTTATATAAAACACACATTGATAAAGAAGGTTCAAACAAATGGCTGGAATTAAGTGGACTATTTCCAGAAACAGAAGGATTCATGCTGGCCATTCAAGACCAAATCATAAATACCAAGAATTATAGAAAATATATAATTAAAGATAACACAATAAGAAGCGATTTATGCAGAAAGTGCCACAGCAAACCTGAAACTATACAGCACATCACAGGAGTTTGTAGCACACTAACCCAAAACGATTACACTCATAGACACAATCAACTTGTTAATATTATACACCAGAAACTCGCAACAAAACACCATCTCATGAAGGATCCATACACACCATACTACAAATACTCACCTAGGGCTGTATTAGAAAACCAATCATACAAATTATATTATGACCGCACTATAATTACGGATCATACAATATATAACAATAGGCCCGATATAACACTTGTTGATAAAGAAAATAAACACACATACATAATAGATATAGCAGTCCCAAACACCAATAATATACAAAAAACTATCACTGAAAAAATCAGGAAATACAGAATGAAATTTAACACATGCGACAAATCGAAATGGGAGATTGTACTCATTATTATGAACAACTTTTACTAAGGGACCAAACCTGAAATCGCGAAAAAATAATCAGCTGTTCCCTACATTTATGTTCGCATAACTCGTCAAAATGTAGGGAACAACAGATTTTTTTTTCGCGATTTCAGGGTTGGTCCCATAGTAAAAGTTGTTCATAATAATGAGTACAATCTCCCATTTCGATTTGTCGCATGTGTTCAATTTCACCCTGTATACAGAACTACAAGAAGAAATTACCAGAGTTTGGAAAATGAATAGAGTAACAATAGTTCCAATAGTGGTATCAACGACTGGTATCATCCCAAAACAACTATTTATCAGTTTAAATGCAATCAATCTTTCCAAATACACATATCTTACACTACAGAAAGCTGCTATATTAAACACATGTCGTATAGTCCGAAAATTCTTACAATTAGATTTAGACAATAATTTCAATGTAGTACAAAACACCGAATCTACTCAGACTTAAAATCTCACCTTGGTTTACACCCGTGAGATTTTAATAAATACCAGGTTCTTGGAACCTGAGAAAATAAATTTTAAAAACAAAAATAATAATAAAAAAAAACATACAAACAGCCGAACATAGTACCTCCTCCTTTTTGTGAAGTCGGTAAATAATGACAGATATGCAATGCTTGCTTTGTTATGTGATTATTTCTCAGGTATAAACTGGACTTTCCCTCTGTGCGCTGCAAATATAATTTGATAAATGAACTATTTGTATTCTATTATCTAAATTAAATATTCGAAAACATCCATCGGTTTCTTACTAAACTTCAACTATATCCGACGACCTGATAACGTATTCTTAGATAATTAATTTTAAAACTTTACCAACTGCAAACAGTGCTGTTAGTGCGACCAAAATCCAGTCTTTAAGTTATTCAAAATTTTGGACTCAAAGATCATTCAGCAGAAAATCAAAATAGGTATCACGTTCTATGGTTATTTATTTTGACGCGTGGCCGTATTTGGAACTAAAGCCGCCATCTTGTTTTTTAATATATTTCAAGTGACTTTTTTCAAAACAATTGCACAAAACAATGTTTAGCAACGTGTCAACGTCATTCGAGCGCCAAAAGATTATTGTATCAGTTTAGGTACTTCTTTATCTATGTATATGCACTTTACATAATAATAATAATGGCCGAAAGCCTTGATCAACATCTATCGAGGCACTCGTTAGGCGGTTGGATCCAGGGTCTGATTCAGAAGGCAGTACTTCTCGATACGGCTCGCATTGTGAGGAGGTTCCTGTCTCTGGATCCCTAACCACCGGTAGCTTGGACCCAGCTCCCGACATCGGCGGACTACTATTTTTTATAATTTTAAATGTTTTTATATTTTTTATATCCTAATATTTAAAAATATAATTTATATGTAAATAATGAAATAAAGGAAATAATAATGAAAATCACCCAACCAACCAAACCAAAACAAGAACAAACAAAAAATAATGTAATATTTTTATGAAACTTCACTGCAAACTAAATTGTGACAAAATCCCACAAACAGGACCCACCCTTTTTTTTATGGATGGGAAATCATCAAATGACTCCTCATGTTCTGGGTGGAGCGGAAGGGAGTGTCAGACTCTTACTGACTAAAACCCATCCGTGTTCCTTCCTTAGCCCTTTATGTTCCGGGGTAGCGGTAACCCTTTCGGACAATCCCGCACCCCCGGCAGGCTTCGGCCCTGGCAGGCCCCTTCCTTTTTGCTGACATCTCTTTGAGGCGCGCGTGGGACACGTACGCGCCGTCCGGCACGGGCCTGGTCCTGATCAGACGGTGAGGTATGATCGGACGGTGAGCTAAGGACCCACCCTAATTGCGTAATTCACAGTCTCTTCAATATTGACAATACAACACAAAACCTTTATTTATAATACTAATAAGCATGCAAATCTACAAGCACAAAATATGTGAATGAAGCCAAAGCATAATTTTTTTTTAATATATTTCGGCATCCAGCACATCCCGCTGGTATTGTGGTTATGACAGTGGGAGCAATGCATGAAACCAACATTTTTAAAGGAAATTATTTGACTGTTCCTCCAAAAATCTTATTAACCTTCTAATCGTGTACGCTTTTTTTTAATATTTATAAACCCCTAAAAACTTTTTGGGTTTCTAATGATGCAGGTCGGTGGTCGGGTGGGGGTCGGGTTGCCTCCTTCCCTCAAATATGGCGAGGGGGGTAATGGCTGATCTTTGCGTTATTCTCGTGAACGGGTGCTGCTTGTGGTGACTGGTCGTCTTGCTGACCATGGTTTTATTGTTGTTATTAGTAGTAATAACTTGTTTATTTATTTTACTTCGATGGTCCTAGTTTATCATTTGTGACTTCAAAGTGACAGCTATGTAAACAGAACCCAGCATTGCATATATATGTAAGCTGTCACGCCCTTTATACCTGGAGGCTTTTATTTGGTCAGTAAGTTTTTTTTTTTGGTTTGGTTATATTTTTATTTTTTTTTTTTTTTGCTTGAGTACGTATAGTGTTTATTGTATTTGTTGGTATATTGGCGTGGCTAGTTAACCTATGGCAAATAATTTACTTTGCATACTTAGTATTGTATAAAATTAATTATTTTCTAACTGAACAGACAGCTGTACTGCTGGGGAGTTTGTTCCGCCACTTCTTCTCCCCAGCGAAAGCACTAGGAAGTGGCGAAGGGCGGGCGTTTTGGGGGACTGTCTTTTGTAATTTTGACGTTCGAAAAGTGCTGATTCTCAGCCTAGTTTGAATAAATGACTTTTGATTTTGATTTTGCACGCTTTTTAAAATAAATTAACCTCTTTTTAACTTTCGGGCCTTTTCTTTCTCGCAGTCGAGCAAGCGGGTCGCTACCGCAGCCGGTGAGCGCTACGTCCGAGTTGGTCACTGCTATTTAGTATTTTTAGGACCCCAAAATAGGAATTATTTACGGTTCACAAAAAGAGACACATTCATTATATTAGCGTTCAATAATAATATTTTTAGGAAAGCAAAAGAGGAATGATTTGAGGTTCGATACATGTCGTTGGATACATGTTTTTTTTTAAATCACACTTCACATCACACTAATATTATAAAGGCGAAAGTTTGTGAGTGTGTGTGTGTGTGTTTATATGTTTGTTACTTCTTCACGCTCAAACGACTGGACCAATTTTGATGAAATTTGGTATAGGGATAGCTTGAGTCCCGGGAAAGGACATAGGGTACTTTTTATCCCGATATTCCCACGGGATCGAGACTTATGCGGGTAAAACCGCGGGGAGCAGCTAGTCCAATCTAAAATCCACTTAATAAAATTACTGCTTAAATGAATGGGATTTGGCAATTGAAAATCCCTGCAGCATTTAGTTATTGTAATCGTTTTCAATAACAAGTTATATCTTTAAATTAAATCAGTAATAGCTGTCTAAGGGTCAGTGCAGATCTGATGAAGAGTAGCCTGGTTTCTGCGCCAAACAAATATCAACATTGCGCCGTTCGGAATAAACTCGAAATCACCTAACTTTACTGCGAGCCTCTGTATGCTGTGCTGCTAAGGCAGACATATTTATTCATTTTCGCTCTTAGCACTAGCACAATTTTTTCATTGTTTTGGCAGCGAAAATCGTGCCGTTCGGTGCTTCGCCAGATCTGTGACAGCCTCAAGTAAAATTATTAAGCAAGTTCTATAGATATGAAAGCAGGAGTTTTCAATTTGGTATGTATTTTTTTAAAGAAATTATAGCAAAATCATATAACAAAACACACCAGTTTCCTTGGTGGGTTTTAGGTAATAGGTAATACGGGCTGGTGTCCGCAACTCCACGTCAAACCGCGTATTTTGCGTTTGGTGGATTAAGGAGCAAGGCACATTTTCAGATAAACTACAATAGATCACTTTCTCAAGTGAGCATGGTTGTTTGAAAATATCTAACCTTTAGCATAATCCTCCAGCAACAGATGAAAATGTCCGAGTTTGCAGAAAGTTTTAGGGTCTATGCATATTTCTCTTCTAGCTCCGGGTGAACAGGCCCTTTCTTCTTCCTGGTAACGAAATAATTTTAATACGTTAATATGTTGAAAAACATATATACTAACTATAAGAGAAATAGATCATACATTTACATAATGCATGCATGATGTACTTTTCTTTAAATAATAGGGTGCTTAGACTTAAATCTGCAATTTACAAATTGTAAAGTAATAGTGTACTCATTATATTAGGTCCTTACATATGAAATTGGGCTTATTCCACTTTTCCCCGTTGGATGATCCCCATTGATGGGGATTAGTGAACTTTTTGTTCACTATTCCCCGTTGACCCAAAATTTTTATTTAATGGGGATAATTGAACTAAAAAGTTCAATAATCCCCATTAGGTAGGTACGTTAAAAAAATAAAATATATGAATCATGTTACATTTATTAATTAAAAATATAACTTTCTTTTACCTAATAAAATCACAGATTGTACAATTATTAATTTAAAATAAAAAATATAACTTTCTTATACCTAGTAAAATCACAGATTGTACAATTATTAATTTAAAATAAAAAATATAACTTTCTTATACCTAATAAAGTCACAGATTGTTACAATCATTAATTTAAAATTGTAGCATGAAAATATTTCTTTCTTATACCTTGTAAAATCAAAGATTACACTCACTTAAGTTTTTCTAAACAGTGCCCAATCGTAATTTCATTATTAATGAGTTCCATTTGGACCTCCTGTATATAATTATCGCGATTGATGCTTTTTTTTGTTTTTTCCGCTATACCTTTATTTTCATGCATCAGATGCATCTTCAGCCAACGCTGTGAGGAGCTTCATAATGTTGGGTTTCTTTATTTTCACACGCTTTTTTATTTTATTATTCCATGCTTCGACTAAATTCGTAGTGCGATGAGTCTGTCCAAATACACACCACGTTTTAATAAAATCATCTTGTAGCCATTGTCTGAGCATGTAATTTCTAAACTCCTTGCTATTTTTATCATCATCAGGGCTTTGAGAGGCAACATAAAACCAACCCGCAATGATTTTATCTGATGGTAACAAAGCCAAAGCAGTGCTAAGTGCAACTTGTCTTCTGGTTAATTTATCTTTTGTTAGTTTGAGTTGTTTTCCTTTCTTCCATATTGCCTGGGTGAAATGGAAATAACAGCCGCTAATAGATATATTTACAAAAACATTTCGCATTGCGTTCATCGGAGCCACTTCATAGTCACATTTAAATATTTCTGGATTCCAATCAGGTAATGCAGATTTTAGCATACTAAATAAAATTTCATATGTTTGTTGATTTTTATGGCTCATGAGGGCATAAACAAGTGGCACAATGTTTATGTGTTTTTCTGTACTGCCCAAATCCCCATGAATGGTGTAGAGTTGGTAAAAGGGAGATGGACAGATCCAAAACGTTCCATCACCCAAGAACATCTTCAAATTTTTCATTTGATGTCGGGCAAATTCAGAGCAAAAAGCTATTACACGGATACCACTGTCATTGTAGTCTGCTAAAATAAATTCCTGATGAGCTGGAGGTACTTTAACTTCTTCAACATTTTTGAACTCAATTTTACTTACTTCAAATGCTGCATTTCTGTGTTTATATAATGTTGTTTTGATAGACTTCAGGGCAGGGAATTCTTTTATTTTGTCAATTCCGGTATCTTTTAGTGAGCTCACAGCCGCGTTGTAAGCAGTGGGAATAGCAGGTGCTTCTGGATCCGCAAGTGTAGTTTTTAGTTTGAATAACCTCAAGGTAACTTCATTCCGCGCAAAATCAGGTTCACAAACATTGTGTCGTTTCTCAGCTACAACTTGATTGTCCTGTAAAATTAACTAATAATAATTAATTACTTTACATTATTTTTTAAGTAAACAATATTGCACTTACATAGAATACAAAATTAAAATAGGCTATTTAACAACCTTTAAAACTTATAACAAATTGTTGTTATCCTATCAGAATAGTTCAACAAAACATATTTCACTTTATGCTTAACTAAAATATGTAATAATAATTAAATATATACAATTCACTTCAGCTACACTCTTTTACACTAGGTGTAATAGACTTGTTTGACAAAAGAATGACGTCACACGTGCCGCCATGACAGAAACAGTGTTTAAACTTTAACGTTGATTTTTAAATTTTGATATTGATAACACACATAACCTGAGTTATTATTGTCATTATTAATCACAAAATATAATAAGTAACTTACCATGACAGTGATGGATCCGGCACATTTACTTTGTTTTCTTGTGGTACACTCCCACAAAACTCCACCATTTTTATATTTGCATTTTTTACTGTATTGATGTCCGGCCCGGAGAAGTATGGTAGCTTTACCTTTTTTAACGTACTCTAAACAAACGTCAGTTGAACTACCAGCCATTTCCTTTATTTATTCCTATATTAAACTAATAACTGCGAACTGATAAGAACTGCACGCTTGAACTACACTACACACTACTAACCCTTAACGACTACGAAACAAAAACAAAAGATGGGTCGACCAATCACATACGAGCTAACTCGCACCCCGCTCCGCCACCGCCTTGCGCGCGCGCCTCTAGAAAATGAGCATCTTTATCAGTATTGTGTATCTTATTAGATAGATAGATATAAGGTCTTATTCCCAAACATCGTTAGAACAATTTCGTTGGGGCAACAATCTGTTTTTCGTTCTAATAAAATCGTAAAGTAGGTATGTAGGTAATTTAAAATTTTGTTCTTACCTTATAAAAATAAAAGTACATGACCCATATATTTTATTTTTATATTGTTTTTATTTAACGTACCTAATTAGAAAAACTTAAGTGATTGTAATCTTTGATTTTACAAGGTATAAGAAAGAAATATTTTCATGCTACAATTTTAAATTAATGATTGTAACAATCTGTGACTTTATTAGGTATAAGAAAGTTATATTTTTAATTAATAAATGTAACATGATTCATATATTTTATTTTTTTAACGTACCTACCTAATGGGGATTATTGAACTTTTTAGTTCAATTATCCCCATTAAATAAAAATTTTGGGTCAACGGGGAATAGTGAACAAAAAGTTCACTAATCCCCATCAATGGGGATCATCCAACGGGGAAAAGTGGAATAAGCCTGAAATTGGCGTTTTTCGTACTGGCCACTTTAATCACGAATTTCTCCTCTTTGGTAAGGAATTCCAAATTCAAATTTGTACAGCTATTTACTCATGTATTTGTGCTTCGATGACCGTCATTCATTTGTTTTTTTTCTTCTGTTTTTTCTGTTTGCGTCACTCATTTTACAAAATGGAAAATTTAAAATATCGCATTATTTACGAGTACGAGTTCCGCCGTGGCACTAGTGCTGCGGAAACGACTCGAAGGGTGAATGATGTGTATGGCGGTCATGTTGCAAAAGAAAACACAGTTCGTTTTTGGTTCCAACGTTTTCGTTCTGGAAATTTCGACCTGCAGAACAAGCCCCGTGGACGGCCTGAGACCCAAGTTGATAATGGAGAATTGAAGGCTATTGTGGAAGCGGACCCATCGCAAACCACGTCCGAGTTAGCTGCAGGCTTCGATGTTAGTGATAAAACTGTTTTAATTCACTTGAAGCAAATTGGGAAGATTAAAAAGCTTGAAAGCACGACAACGCCAGACCACACACTGCGCAACAGACGGCTACCAAATTAGAAGAGCTTGAATTGGAATGTCTTAGACATCCTCCGTACTCCCCGGACCTTGCTCCAACAGATTACCATTTTTTTCGCAATTTGGATAACTTTTTGCAAGGGAAAAAATTCAACTCCGATGGGGCAGTCCAAATCGCCTTCAAAGATTTTATTGATTCCCGTCCGACTGGTTTTTTTAGTAAAGGGATCAATGAACTACCTATAAGATGGCAAAAGTGCATTGAAAACAATGGTTCATACTTTGATTAATTAAATATATTATATTAAAAAATATTCGACTTTTTGTTCCTTCCATACAAAACGCCAATTTCATATGTAAGGACCTAATAGAAGGACCAAATAAGTGAAATAAAACGGTCACAGGTTAAAATTACGAAGATCTTGATGACGGATTTGCTTGTTCTTTTATAAAAACAGAATCTATTACTTCTATGCTATAAGATAAATTAACTAAAGTGCTAATTACTAAGTATTACTATAATAATGATTAGTACAGATATTTTATTTATTAGAAAACTAGCTGACATGGCGAACTTTGTACCTCCTCAGATTCAATAAAAACGAATGTATGAGAAAATGAATTATCTTTATTATTATTTTTTTCGTAAATTTTTCTCATGTTTTAACAGTTGTTCTGCTATTCGGGGCGGAAACAAATCCGACAAATCAAAGATCATCAAAATCGGTCCAGCCGTTCTTGAGTTATAAATGGTGTAACTAACCTGACTTTGTTTTATGTATACATAGATAGAAGATTCATTCAAATGAATTAGTAAATAAATTATATCATAAGATACAGGTATGTAAAATCAAAATCAAAATATTTCACATAAACCTACATGGGCACTTATTAAATGTCAGAAGATGATGTAAACAGCTAAGTTTTAAAGCTTCCTCTCTCCTACAACCCACTTTGCTGTGAAGGATGGGGTCCGTAATGATCTCATTATACTTTAAATTACCACCCCTGAAATGAACACTAACAGTGGTGCACATGTACTTTGGCGTTTACAAAGCTTACAAATGAAAAGTACACATTGTGGAATACAATAAATTATTGAGTGTTGATAACATAACATTTATGGAGTTTGTAACTATGTAAGGATTGTATTTGGTGGTATTCTGTAGTTTCTGCCTACCCTCATGGGAATAAGGCGTGAGTTTATGTTATGACTAGCTGCGACCCGCGGTTTCACCCGCGTAAATGTCGATCCCATGGGAATATCGGGATAAAAAGTAGCCTATATGTTAATCCAGGGTATCAGCTACCTCCATACAAAATTTTATCAAAATTGGTCCAGCCGTTGAGCGTGAAGAAGTAACAAACATGGATAACGGTGTGAGTTTCACATTTATATAATATCTTTGTTTATATTATTTGCACAGATATAATGTGTTACTGTTTGTTTGTCCAAACACACACACACACACACACACACACACACTCACAAACTTTCGCCTTTTTAATATTAGTGTGATTATGTTATAGAGAACATGCTGACAATTACGAGAATTATTAATATGATGAAGCAGTATTTCCCTGTGTGCTAATTACAAATAACTATGACTACAAATCTAATTGCCAAGAAGGTTGGCAGTATTTCTCAAATACAATCTATGAGAGTCTCCCAATACAGGCATTACTTGCTTAAAAAGAGGCTCCAATCACTAATTCTGTTCTTGTAAAATAATTTTGTTGAAGAAATAAATCAATGGTCCCTATTAACAATGTTGGTTCTGCAAAAAGACTACTGTTCAGTAGAGCCGTTCAAAGTTTGTTTTGGCAATTCTATATTTTGTCTATGTCAGTAGTTCAGTACATAGTAAACAATACATAAAACAATCCATGCAAATTTGAACATCCAGTCTTATAATATTTTTTTACCGCTAAAACAAACTGAACTGCTCTACTGAACAGTAGTCTTTTTGCAGAACCAACATTGTTAATAGGGACCATCCAAATGATTCTTGATATTTTTTTTTGTTTTTGAATGCTTGATCCTTAAGTTTTTATTAACTAACTTCAACATAACATCCCCAAAGGGTTAGGCAGAGGTGACCTGCGGTATACCAGCATTTCAATAGTTATGTTTAATTCCCATGCAAGTGATGTGGTGCAATCCTATTGCCATTAATTGGACAAAAATCCATATTCAAGCTGCTACTGAGAAATTCCTAGTAAAAAAACCTTAGTAACACTTTTCCCAAACAAGTAAACAAACCCAGTGCCTCATGCTCAGCAGTAGTAGTACAGCAGTAGTGCTTGGGGCCACACTAGCCCTACAAGTCATTAACTTTGAGTAATCAATATTCCAGGGTAATTTCAAGAATCTAGTACCTTGACTTGAACCAGCATTCCTTCAAGATACTTGACAGCTTTGAGTACAAGTGCTCGTGTTCTGCCATGTTCGGTACCACGCAACTTCAGGAAACCAAACTGCCGGCTGAAATCAATCAATCATTTAATTACAGATGATATCCAATTTTTCTATATTCATCAATGAAATGGGCATAATGATGAGAAGATAAAAAGGAATTGCATCAATAAAAATTAAAAAAAAACTAGGCCGCTAGGAAAATATGATTCACTGGATATTAAATTCTACCGTGCCCCTAAGACGACCCACTGACCCGTACTAGAACTATTTTGCATTTTCGCAAAAACACAATAGAGAAGAGAACCAAAGTAAAACTTAGGTCCTGAGAAACAAGTCGTCGTTGACTATTTGTTTTTCTCCTATTTTCACAAGTTTTCAACACATTGAGCATCAATAAAGTTACATTTTTATAAGTTGAGTAATGAGCAGCACTCAAAATTGATTCAGATGAACGCCGAAAACTATAATTTGTAAGTTGTTTTATTAAATATAGTTACGTACCTGTCAAGTTCTGACAAAACTTGCAACTCCTGAGAGGTTAGATGCAACTCTTCTTTTTCATCCATTTTCATAATAAAATGAGCCGGAATCTGAAGAAACGCTACAGCTTTAGAGTTTTTATCATATTTCAGTAATAAGATTTACAGTATTTAGAAATAATATCACGCAAACAAGGCGCGGTTACATACGAACTAGTGACGTGACATAACAGAATCTGTCTGTCTTTCTTTCCATGATTTGATCGATTACAAAAAAATCGATTCATCGTTTTCAACGTTCAAAACAAATGTAAATAAAGACCAATAGAACTTTCCCAAGTTTCCCACTAGTATATTAATGAAATAATAAATACACGCAGTCGGTAGCTGCCATAAACAATTACTATAATAACATAATGTTCAATTATTATTTCTTCAGTACGAAAGTTATGAAACAAATGCCATAAAATATTGTCGTATGATCTGCTAGTTTCATCAATCAAAAATTGACAACGTAATGAGCGCTGAGAAAGAAATTTAGGATATTCAACATTCAACTCCATTATATACCTACTATTCAATTTCGAGCGGCCATTGTTGTTTACATCTTTGGCAAAAGCGCGGCTGGACCTTACGTACTGGCAGTAGAAATTCTAAATACAAAAAATGAACGCTTGCGCTAGTCTCCCCTAATTAGGAAACCGTACGTATGCGACCAGCCTTCAAAGGATTTTAGGGGTGTTGAACTTTATAGGGAAGAATCAAAGCGCATGGTCCAATTACCTCAAAATTCGGTATTAATGTTTTTATCAGAAAATAAAGCCTTACTAGATTTTGCGTTTTTCGAAAATAGACCCCTAACGAGTAACGGAGCAATACTTAAATAATATTTAGGGGAGGATTTTACTGTGTTTCTGGATTAATCCAATAGTTAAATGTCAACAATTAAACAATATTAAATGATGAAACACTTTGATTTTTTTTTTAATCTACCTTTTTTAGCGTGAAAGTAAATTATTTTTCCTTTGATCAATAAACTTAAAAATTGAATAAATATAATGATCCATACATTTTCGAAAACTACATTTGAAAGGAGGTAGGGAGGTGTCAATTTTGAAGTGCTAAATAAACATTACCTAAAAATGTATTGCGACTCAAGGTTCATAAATCGCCTGCAACAAACTGATTATGTAATTCTTTGTGGATATCGATTAAATCTCGCTTGACGGTCTTCCCTACGTGATACCATAAGCTACAGACCACGAAACAAGTCAAACCCATAAATAATTGGTTGTTTTTTTTTTGGTTGGTCCTAGCCCTTCTGCCAAGTATTTTATTCGAGCATTCCAATCCAAAGAAGGCACGTCTACCTGGCAAAAAAAATACACATTTCTCAAAATACAGAGCTATGTGGTGAATCCTGGGTGATACTTATTATACGTATCCTAGCAAAAGTATGCATTTAATTTGCAAAATACTACTATTTTGTTTATAATAGTAATCTAAAACCATAGACTAAAACTAACTGATTTGATCTATCTTAGCTCCACTCCACTCTCCAGTCTCCACCTCTAGTCCTGTCATGGCGCGCAGTTGATAAATTTCGATATTTTGTGAGCGCAGTGTTTTCGCTGCGAAAAGAAAAAAAAATATCACACAGTTAATAAATATTTATTCATTTTTATTTAACTATATATACAGCAAATATTCAACATGAGTTATAGGGATACGGTAAGTGATACTTTAAATTACGTCGCAATAATGAGATTTTTTTTAGCAATTTATTTTTCCAGAACCCTTAATTAATTCTTGTTAACTGAGAAATTACTATACTCAGAAATTATTAAGGATTTGTTTCATATTTCCCAAAATAGATTGCTACATATTTACCCTGATCTATTTTTACTCTTTTATTAGTCACGGATTTCAAGGTTGCTGTGATCTATACATACTTGAAGAAGGGATATCAATTTTCCTATTGTACCTAGTTCTTTTAGGACATTACAGGATGGTATAGCAATTATAATTATACATATAACTGCTATAACATTCTTTAATGTGATTTATTATTGTATAATACTATCTTTCTTGTTGAAAGTGAAAGTAAAGATAGCAAATTAATTTTTCCACAGCTTTTATACCCCCGGTATTCCCGACGTCAAGTTTCTTATTGCAATGTATGTACTACACTATATGTTCAAAATTTTCAGAAAACAGTATTTTTCTAAAATAAAAAAAATATATAAAATAATAATCCAGCAGAGTTTAATATTACTTAAAATTGTTTGTAATGATTCTGCTGTCAGAAATTGTTTTCAAAGTATTTCTTACAACAAAAACAGTACTAATATCTGTGTTCTGATTATTTTGTGAAACATAATAGGACTAGCTGAGTTATCCTAACACAATTTTTCAAATTTAATTTTGTATGACTTTTGTTTTTTATCTTTTTGCCATAAGATATTTTATTTATTTGAAAGAAAAGCACTGCACCTACTTATAATAACACTTTTAGAATTTTACTTTATTTATTTATTTTTATGTACTTATTACTTAGTTCTTTTCTGTAAAAAATTATATTAAGTATTAAGCTTTTAAATTTACCCCCTTATTCATAATCCTATTTTATCTCTATTTTAGCTAAAATAGGTTTATAGAACGTTTGTCTTTATCTGTCACGTTGTAATTTCTGTGTGTAAGAAAGAGACAAACCCCATTTTAACTAAAATAGGTTTGATAAGTTTTATGAAAAGGGGGTAAGTCTTTAATTTTATTATAGAAAATTAGTTATTTTCACAGTTTAGTGCACTTTACCTATCTATGTAGATAGTTACTTATTTATATATTTTTAATTTACTCAAATAATGATATACAGTATTTGATTCTAATGCATTGAAAAATATTTAATTAAAAAAAAACATATTACTTTTTATAGGGTTAGGAAGGCGAAAACAAAAATGATCTTGATTATTATTACACAAGTAGTAAAATTCTATTGTATTTAAAAGATAGAAGGTCGGAAACTTGTACATACTCTGATCTATTAATATTAAGCATTTAAAAAGAAACAACCATTGAATTCGGCAGTATTTTTTTTCATGTAGTACTTCATGCAATCTAGATGTTTTTTTTTATATAAGTATAATAATATATTTAACACACATCATATATTATGCTTATTAATAATTATGTGGGTCAATCCGCGGAAATCCACTAACGGCGAATATATGCTAATAATAAATTAAATATCATAGCTGCATTCTTTTTTTACTTTATATGACATTTCTTACATGTTTTTACGTATGGCGCCGCTATCTAAAAAAGTATAACACCTTTATTTAATTTATTATTGCAATCAACACGCACCAAATGTCCTTACCATTTGCAAATAAAAGTCGGCCTAATTGAGCGGAATGGCCCATGTATGCAACATGTTCACACTATCTTCACAATGCTGAATTAATATAAATAATATTTTTTGCTTAATAACATCATAAAAATATGTTATGTTATCGGCAGTACTCACTATTCCCAAGAAGTCATTCATACTGTGCGGCTACAGAACAACGTGTAGGATCCTACTTAAGGACCCTAATGGTATTTATCATCGGCCTATGTTTGTGTGACCCGTGCATAAATCACAGTTGACTGTGCTTGTTTTTATCCAACTACACAAACAATATGGTAAAGGTTCTTATGAAATTTCAATGAAATTGTAATTTTTCTTGGGTATTATAATTAATTAAATGCTGCTTTACTAATTGCCCGAGTGTTGCCAAGTCTAATTTAGTTCATTCAACAACCAATTATTTCTAAATATATCTACAGGATGATACAATTTCCTCAAAATTATTTCTTAATTTCATTGGAGTTGTATGTGGGTGTGTAGAATCAGGCTTGCATGCTTCGCTTTTATTATAACACAGATACATAATTCATGAATCGTTTAATTTTAATCTTTTTGAATAAGTTTTATTGCAAGTTTAGTATCAAATAAAAATTGCAGGAAATATTTATCGTACGAAGCGTTATTCAGTTGCCGTTCTTAAAATGTATAAATTAATTTATGTGCGCTTTCATCCTTATCTCACTTTGACACTAAATGCTAATTATTGCAGTTGTTTATCAATATTTGCAATGAAAACACGTCGTTATTGTGTGTTTACTAAGCATTATCTGTTCAAGAATCTGTGTTTTTAACTAACTTTTCGTGCTCTTAGACATTAACATACTGACTGTTTGATGATATCAAAATATGGGTCAGAATTTGTGTAAATGTATAACGCGACCCTTTCATACGCAGAGTTTCGGCTCGTCACCGTCATCCGTGTTGAGTTCACTATCGTCGTACCGCGCTCGCCCGTTCGCGGATATCTCATACAATACCAGTCCGGATCTAAATGAAGTCTATCCGGGCCTATATGTCGGAGACGCGTAAGTATTAATATCTTCCTGTCTCTTACATGGCTTGTATACCGGATGCTATCATGATGATACTTTGAACCTTGGCTACCTTGCAGGCATACATATTATACGGTCGAGTATATGCCTTATATATATTATGATTCATCTGTTAATTTAGAGTTGCTGCGAAGGACAAGGCATTCCTAAGGCGTATGGGCATAAACTATGTGCTTAATACCGCTGAAGGCAAGCGTTACACCCAGGTGGACACAGACCACCTCTATTACCGTGACTGCCCCGGACTGCGCTACAAAGGTTTTCAGCTTATGGACTTGCCCTCAACAGATATTTCAAGATATTTCCATATAGCTGCTAACTTCATCGACGAAGCAATTTCAAGTGGAGGTATGTGTTCAGTGCCACGTGTGACGTGCCATATTTTATTTATTTTTATTAGTAGAAGTTGGTTGACCAAATAAATATTTATTTTTAGGACGTATCTTGGTTCACTGCTTTATGGGTGTGTCTCGGTCTGCCACATGTGCTATAGCGTTTCTCATGATTAAACGTGGCATGTCTTTGGCCGAAGCGCTGGGAACCGTCCGTTGTCGCCGTGATATTCACCCCAACGAGGGCTTCATCCGTCAGCTGCAGCAGCTGGACAGGGAGCTGCGCCTCAATCGGATCCGCTGACCCTACCGAAACAGTTCTCTTCAGTCTCTCTTCAATTTTTCATTAGACGACGCAGATAGACGACGCCGGGTACGAAGTCTCGATCGAAGTTACCTCTATCATTATTAGAAGACGATCGAGATATTAAAATATTTTCACTGTGTGTGACCATTTGTATGTCACTGCTGCGTAACATTCAAATGAGCACATACCTACCTAATACACTGCTACTTCCCCAAGGCCGTATCCAATTTCGTTATAGAGTGGAGAACTGAAGAGAACACTGCACTCGTGACATTTACAACATTTACACTTAATTTAGAGTAACTTTTATAATATAGCACATACTTACAGTTATTTATTGGTATTTTTTGGCCTAGTGTTATATTGAGGACTCTGGAGAGATTGCGCCCGCCCGCATGTCGCCAAAAATTTTAATCTAGCGGACAATGCTTTTGTTTGTGAGATACAATATTTTAAAATTGTTAAAGTATTTTATAACATTTTTTGAAACTTATTATGTATAGGGTCTGAAATTGAAGTCTATCTTTTATGTACTGTACATATTTTGACTGTTATTTGATCATACTGAATATTACATTAAAATAATAATACTTATACTTAAATAAAGTAAAACAAGGAAATAGTTAATATAAAAAGTTTGTAGAATTTCAGCTCACTTGAGTACCTAATATAGGAAAAATTATAAGGATAATCAAATTATTTAAAAAGCTTTATTTAATCCAAAGTACCTACATGTTATTTTTTATTAATTTACTGTGATTTCAGCGCCATATTTTTTTGATACAATGATATTTCACTAAGAGTTCTATATTTTTAAATATTACATGTAATTGTATAATCTGGGTTATATTCTCGTGTGCCATTTTGTTTTGTATTGATAGATATATTTATGGCTGTTATTTTTGTAGAGACGGAGAAATAATTTTTAACTCTTTAATGTAGATTAAGACTATGTCCAGTTTATAAGATGTTGAAGCTTCTATATAGCGAGTAACTATTGGTATCTGACTATAGTACAATTGCCTAGCCTTATGTCATGAGATGACGTCGTCGTATGCAATAATGTCTGTATTCCCGAGAGTATATTTTTATTAATGTTAAGTTTTCTTCAAGACTGGCAATTATGGCACTTGAGTGATGGCTTACTGATTTTAGTGGTATTTAGCTTAGCATGTTTGTCATTGCCTCGTGGGCAGGTGTTACACACTGTGAGCACTCATTGTTCGAGGACTCGCACTAGTTGCCAACACACGTGACATTTGGCTGCACATATGTGTCACTATTTAATTCTATTTTTAATCATACCTCCATCACATAGTGGAATAAATCAGAAGACCTATTTTTATAACACTTACCATTTTATTTATTTTAGATCTAACTATTACATAGATACTAATTAGCACAGTTTAAGCTAACAACTTATTTCCAGTTACAATGGTTACGTAGGAAACTCGTGGTTGGATTAAGATGTGGTTCGTGACTGATGATGAACTAGTCGATGTTTGTAAGTGCAATATTTAGATGTAAAGAGCACCAAAGGAAGCAATCATTGTGATATTGAATGTGAAGGAATACATATTTTGTTTAGAAAGAGAAATTATTGTAGTTTGTGAACATAGTACCTACAGTACAGGTTATAGTCTCTATTTATTAGCAATATACCTAATAGGATAAGCTGTTAATTATCGACTATGGCTAATTCCGAAGCCTTGTTAGGTAGTTACAAAATGATAGATGAGGCATGTTATCCTTTAATACATTGTACTGTTAATGAAATGTTACTTTGCCACGTTAATAATACATGGTTTATCAAAATAACATAAAGAGTATAAATTGCATGTATTAATTATAAAAATAACGAATATGTACCTGTTAAATACGTTATAACAGTTTCACATATTATATTACCTAATTAAAGGAACACTAGGCTATCGATTGCATTAATAGCATCATTAATTTATTAAATTGTAAAATGAATATACAAACTATTTATCAAAAATAAAGTTATTTATTAAAAACTATTCTTTTCTTTTTTTTTTTTCAATCAAAAATGTAGGTAGGTACTAATTACCATCTACCTGTATACAGTATAAATTAATGACTACCTACCGCCTCAGAATAAATAAATACCTACAAAATGTATGAGAAAATGAATTAGGTAGGTACTTCATTATTATTATTTTTCCCATGTTTTAATAGTTATTCTGCTATTCGGGGAAATCCAACAAATAACAATCTGTCCAGCCGTTCTTGAGTTATAAATGGTGAAACTAACCCGCCTATGTTTTATTTATAAGATTCATGAATAGGTGAATGCTAAGATAGCCCGTTTTTACCCGACTGCGCGACGCAAAGGAGTGGTAATGTGTTTATCAGCCTATGTATGTATGTTTGTATGTTCCTTTGAAGCACTATACAGACCAAACGCCTGGACCGATTTTTATGATTCACACGTCAATCGATTCCTATTAGTCCGGCGAGTGTCACTAAAGACATGACGTTAATGAAAATTCAATATGGCGACTACTAGACGCCATATTGTGAAAATGAAAAAAATGAAAGTCAAGAAACTATGTCAAGTGGGGTATCGTTGGATAGGTCTTTCAAAAATATCAGTGGTTTGGGAAGACCGTGTAAACCGTTCGTGACTTATCAAGCTTTAAAGTACCAATTTTCGTTAGAATCAAGTGTCCCCCCCCCTACCAACTAAACGCGGCAGTAGTACCTATATATTACGAAGTATAAAGGGAAACTATCACACTTAAGTGGGATTTACAACTCATAACTAAAAAGAATAAAATAAAAAAATTAAATTTAAAAAATCAAAAAACCCGACTGCGGTAAAAAACTTAAGTTAAAAAAAACTGAAAAGCTAAAAACAAGCCCATTTTAAATTAAATAAAAGTTGGAAGCAGGCGGGACCCATACCATTTTTCTATTTTCAAACTCAAATGGGTCCCGCCTGCTTCCAACTTTTATTTAATTTAAAATGGGCTTGTTTTTAGCTTTTCAGTTTTTTTTAACTTAAGTTTTTTACCGCAGTCGGGTTTTTTGATTTTTTAAATTTAATTTTTTTATTAGATTTTTGTTTTGAAACAAAAATCGGATCCTGCTGACATAAAAAACCAAATTTTGTCATTTCCAATATTGTTTTTTTTATTAGGTATTAATTAATGTGTAGGTAACTGTAGGCGTGTAACAGCACTGGATAGGGATAAGTGGAAGGAGGGAAGGGAGGCCTTTGCCCTGCAGTGGGACAGAAATGGCTGATAATAATAATAAAATAATTAATTAATGGGCCTCTGTCCAGAGCTGCCAAGGACCAATCTTTAGTAAAGGAGTCCAGCTCATCCCGCCATCTCCGTATGGGCCTGCCGCAGAGGTGAAAGGAGAGTAGGGTGGCCTTTGCCCAGCAGTGGGAAATTACCGGCTAATAATAGATGGGCCCACTCTCGATAGGTACCTATCGACGATCTCGCCTGGTGGAAAGCGATGGGTGAGGTCCATAGGTGAAATAGTTGTGGCTCTCGGTAGGTAGGTAACCTACCTACAACGTGGCGATCGGCCTAACTGAATCGGTGCCAGACATACCCTCGGTCCCGACATACCACGCTCTCGGAGCGCCACCAGTCTGGCTATGCCAAGGTCAGTATTTCTACACAATGATTGACAACGTTCGTAACCAGAGTGTAAAAAAATGCCGAAAAATTGTAATAAACTTCAGGGTTCAGGTACCTAAGTAATGTACCTACAGTCAGCAAAGATGGTCTAATAACTCTTCAGTTTTTCTGATAAGTAAAATTATTACCTAACCTAGAAAAGTTATTTGATTTTACCTAAAAAAATCTTAATTTTAAAATTATAAAGGGGTTAGAAGATTTTTGTATGGAGGGTGGCCCTAAGGTCGGCCGCCATTTTGATTTTTTTTCAGAATCGCGGTGCACAACAGAAGTTATATATTTAGATAGAGGACGCTTATACAAACAAAAAATGTTATGTAACATAATATCCTAAAGCGTCAGGTTTCGGAGTTATTCACCGAAATATAAGTCGAAAACAACAAGGATTTTTTTGTTTTTTTGCCCTCCAGGTAAGAATATTGAACTATTGGGGTAATAGAAACGTTATGAAACCTTTATGGAGAAGAAACAAATGAAGAATAGACATTTTTTAAATAAATAATTAAAAACGGCTATTTATAGTTCGTTTTTTAATCCCAGAGACTAATCTGACATTTAAGTCTTTTGTGTTTTCGTTTTTTTTAGTATAGAAGTTTAACATTACCCTTGTCAGATTAGTCTCTGGGATTAAAAATCGAACTATAAATTGCCATGTTTAATTATTTATTTAAAAAATGTCTATTCTTCATTTGTTTCTTCTCCATAAAGGTTTCATAACGTTTCTATTACCTTAATAGTTTAATATGCTTACCTAGAGGGAAAAAAAACAAAAAAATCCTTGTTGTTTTCGACTTATATTTCGGTGAATAACTCCGAAACCTGACGCTTTAGGATATTATGTTACGTAACATTTTTTGTTTGTATAAGTGTCCTCTATCTAAATATATAACTTTTGTTGTGCACCGCGATTCTGAAAAAAAATCAAAATGGCGGCTGATTTTAGGGCCAAAACCTTCAAACCCCTTTCTATTAGGTACCTACCTATACAAAATCCACCTAGGTTCCCGTGCCTATTCAATATTTATTTACGGGTTACCCTAATAAACGTATTCTACCTTGGTATATCAGATGAATAGTTACACACCGATTTCTCTCTTTCAGTCGTCAGTAATTTGACTTTCGAAAGAAGAAGACAAAGCGCTGTTAGAGCGTTTTCACATTATCCGATCCGATATCGGTGTCGGACGACGATAGCCAACATCCGATAGCCGACACCATGTGCTATTTTCACATAATTTCCGACAAAATCGATCCGATACGGCCATTTGCTCGATAGCTTAGTGCAGGCAAGTCATCATGGCAGACTATAATAGAAAACTTTATTTGCTGTATCTATTATATTTGAGACGCAAAAAAACATCTGTCCACAGACAGTATTGGGTACATCCCATTGTGGTAGCTAGATATTCAGAGGGAGCATTTTATACTCTTTTTAGCAAGCTACAAAACGACGACGACGCCATGATGACAGCCAAACTAGTAAACAAGCTCAAAATGGCCGCCGCGCATCGGGCTCTACGCACACAAGAGACAATTTAGATACACGTATAGCACACATACAAACATTATCGCCCGACGGCTCACGGGCGTCCGATGGTGCCTCCAGCATATCGGTGCCGGCTCCGATATCCGATATCGGGCCGGACAATATGAAAGACAGGTACATATTTCATACATTTTACTTACCCCGATATCAGATCGGCGTCCGACACCGATATCGGATCGGATAATGTGAAAACGCTCTTACTCTACAGGGTGAAATTTTAATCACCGTTTTCCTTTTAAGGGGTCATATGTACTCATCCACATTGGCGTATATAGGGGGGGGGCACGGCCCACCCTAGAATGGTCTCAGGCCCACCATAGGATGTTTGGGGACCTATTCGAAATTTTAAGCTGGATACTTTGGTACATAATATAACTTCACACAAAAGCAATCAAATAAATAATCTACCACCAAGACCTACACAAACTTATTATTAACTACATAATACATTCCATTTAGTTACTTTTGAAATCACAAAAGTAATAGAATCTATTAATAAGCAACGAAATAAGCTAGAGTATTATTATAATTAGACGGCCCGGGGGCAAACGCATCGGCAATCGGCCATACAGGCCACGGCAGGGGTTGCGCAGTTCGTTGGAAGGATCCGGCGTCTGGGCAACGCACAACGGACCAAACGGGAGTCTAAGTGCGGAAAAGGGAGCCCCATCATCATCATCCGGCGTCTGGTTTTCGAGGTGGCTTTGCACAAATCTGAGGCCCTCTGTTTCCATGGGCCTCGGAACAAGCAACCACGCGGTTTACACATAGCGGTAGGAGGCGCCCGCATCGGTGTCGAGTCGACGATGAAGTACCTAGGACTTGTCCTCGACAGCCGGTGGGACTTCGGACCGCACATTTAGCGGCTGGTCCCCAGGTTGATGAGCGTTGCAGCTGCTCTTGCAAAACTGCTACCTAATTTGGGGGGGCCCAACGCCTCCTGCCGGAGACTGTACGTGGGGATTGTGAAGTCCATGGACCTGTATGGGGCGCCCGTGTGGGCGGACACTCTGACGGCCCGCGAGTCCGTAGCTGTTAGGGTGATAAAGAGGATACCGTACGATCTCCTACGAGGCAGCAACTCTCCTGGCCGGATCAACGCCCTGGGATCTGGACGCGAAAATCCATGCGTCCCTATATCGCTGGCGGAAGGCGGAGCTTGCTCGTGGTCAGCCTCCGGTTCCTCGGGAATTCCATGCACAAAGGACTGAGCTCCGTCAGATCCTAGTGGCTGAATGGAGGGAGTGACTTGCGCAATCCAGGTGGGGGCTCGCCACAATAGTGGCGGTAAGGCCTGTTATGGAAGAATGGCTGGAGAGGCAGCATGGCGCCCTGAGCTTCCGGCTGACGCAGGTGCTTACTGGACACGGATGTTTCGGAAAATACCTGCGTCGCATAGGTCGGGAGCGGACACCTGCTTGTCATCACTGTGTGGACTGCCACGAGGACACGGCGTTACATACATTGGAGGAGTACAGCTTGGGCCCAACATCGCTGTGCCCTCGTCGCGACACTTGGTGCGGGTGATCTGTCATTTTCGGCTGTGGTTCAGTCCATGGTCGGAAGCGAAAACGTGTGAGATGCTGTGGCCTCTTTTTGCGAGGAGTTGATGCATGCAAAGGAGGCGGCGGAGAGGGAGAGAGAGCATACCTCTCATTCCACCCGCACCAGGAGAGCAGCTGGGCGCCGAAGGGTGCTTAACGATTTCCGGCCACTATAAGAAGGGGCCTGCGGGCGGCGAAATTGGGGCCATGTCGTCGCTCGAGCAGTCGGGCTCAAAGAAGTGGCAGGCAATAGTGGGGTTTTAGTCGCTAGGTGTCCGACATCATGGTTGGGAGCAGACGCCGGTGTGTCACCACTGTGCGGCTTGCCCTGAGATACGGTGCAGCACACGTTGGAAGAGTGCCCAGCTTGGGCAGGGCTGCTCCGTGACCTCATCGCGGCAATAGGCGGGAGCGATATCTCGCTCCCGGTTGTCGTTCAATCGATGGTCGAGAGCGGGAGCGCATAGGACGGTGTTGCCTCCTTTTGCGAGGATGTCATGTCTGCAAAGAAGGCCGCCGAACGGGAGAAAGAAGCCGCATCCTCTCTCCCCTCCCGTAGGAGATGCACTGGGCGCCCGAGTAGGGCGCAAAACGATCTACGATCTCCATGAGAGGTGGCCTGCGGTCGGCGAACTAGGGGCGTCTGTCGTCCGACCAGAAAGGCCCGAGTTGGCGCTGCAGAGTTCCACGCGCGCCACTCGAGAGTGGGTGCGGCCATTATAGGAATGGGCGCACGGGGAGGTGGGACCCGCTAAGAAACAACGGGTCGAGGCCTGTCGGGGGAGCGGTAAATGCTTATGCGAATCCCGCACCCCTGCCATAGGTAGAGGTGGAACACCGCGGTGGTTTTAGCCGGTAAGAGTCCGGCATGCCCCTCTGTCACCCCCATGATAGAGGAAGTCTATGAGGATTTCCACAGCGAGAAAAAAAAAAGGTGTCCGACATCATAACCCTCCGTTCTTCCCGGACGGAGGGTAAAAAAAAAAGGTCAGGGGCCAGGCCCCCCCTAGAAAGAATCCCTAGATACGCCAATGCTCATCCATAGATTTATAATAACGTCATTATAAATCTATGTACTCATCATTATAACTTTACTATGGGACCAAACATGAAATCGTGAAAAAAAATCAGCTGTTCCCTACATTTTGAAGAGTTATGCGAACTTAAATGTAGGGAACAGCTGATTTTTTTTCACGATTTCAGGTTTGGTCCCATACTCCCATTGTAAAAGTTGTTCATATAATTATAATGATGAGTACAATGACCCCTTAAGAGGAAAACGGTGATTAAAATTTCACCCTGTATACAGACGCTATAGGTATGTAGGTACAACGTTTATTAGTAAGGGGTTAGTCTAAAACTCAGATGAAAGGTATAATATCAAAATAATGGTTAGGCGCATAACTTCTGCAGTCAGTTCATATGCCTACTATCACGTCTATCACCTCATTCATATTTTCTCGTAGGTCTGCGCCGTAGGACTAACCTATCGCAACAACGGATCGTTCTGTATAGCTATACGAAATTACGAATCAACGTACAGACGCCAGCACATCAACCTACCCGAAACTGTCACATTTCCCCAATCAACTTTGAACCTTATGGATTAGTGATAAAGTTGAAAATCTATTAAAGAAATTTGACAGATTGTAGTAGGTGGATGTGCTGGCGTCTGTACTTACATACTTTCGTAAACATGAGCTACTTAGGTGAAATACGACTAAAATAGAAATTCGTAACAGCAGCGCCATGTGAATGAATTTGGAACTAAACTGAACAAGAGTAGGAGGTACCAAGGTCAAGAAGCTTATTCTTATAATTATTATAATATTCATCCATTGGCGTACGTCGGGGACATTTTTTTAAATGTTTTTTTTTTAATTTTCCCCTGCAAAAAAGATACTTAAGTACCAATCAATATAAATCAAATCAAATGTTATAAAGGTATGTACTTACTAGGTATACCAAACGCCAATATTATTC
Organism: Amphipoea oculea; assembly: GCA_945859645.1. Taxonomy (NCBI): domain Eukaryota; kingdom Metazoa; phylum Arthropoda; class Insecta; order Lepidoptera; family Noctuidae; genus Amphipoea; species Amphipoea oculea. The sequence goes on from OX243862.1 coordinate 18,808,388, forward strand.
GACGATCCCGAAGATGTACATACCTACCTTATCTAGGTAATTAGTTTGATGAATTTATTTAGGTAGGTAGGTCGTTGTAGCCGTTGTAGGTGAGCATTGGTTAATTGTAGGTATCCTTCACACTACCTAAGGTTGGACATGATCCATTGAAAATACCCCTTCTACAGTCTACATACGTTTATGAAGACCGGCTATAAAATCTACTATTTCTACTAAGTATTTGCGTAAAATTAGTCGCGCTACTAGAGGGGTAGGTAGGGTACTTAAATACCTTGTAATTCAACGTGTACTTCAACTTTCAAGGTAAGACGGGAATTTCTACGTGTAGGGTACAAAGCGTACGGCCATGGCCAGTAGCTCAACCTCGAAGACCAATCGATTATTCGATTCGTTCGGCGACCCATGAAATTTTATAGCCAGTAACTTACGTTTATGAAGGACGGATCCGGCGCAGCGCAGTAGGTACGGGCACAGGTACGGGTGCAATGCACTGTATTGTATGGTATAATGCTGCCGTTCTTAGTGTCCTTACCACGGTAATGTTATCTCAATATTTATCATTGCGCATTTAAATATTGCCACCATGTACAGGGTGCTGGCCGCATGGACCGACACAATTTTTTGGGGGTTTAGAGGGTCATTTGCGAGGTTTTACCCAAAGACCCCATGACCTAAGTAATTAATGAATTAATTCATTTAGAAGTCGAAATTTTTCATAAGTACCTAGGTACATAAAAAAAAAAGACGGGTTGCACTCTGGGAGTGCCGGCAGAAGTGAAAACTTGAATATTAACGTTGAAATAAATCAATTATTAATTTAATTAATATAACTCATTTTTTTTCACTATTTCTGCGTCACTTTTTTCATTAATAGATGCACTTTGTTCAATTTCCATATTTTAAACACTTTATATACTTACACAAATTTTACGAATACACAGCAGTGTGGCTACTACACAGACGGTCGAGCCATCAGCTGTCCATCCATCCATCCGTCCACTTCCACTTCGAATTCCACTTCGACTTCCACTTCGACTTCCACTTAGACTTCCTCTTCGACTTCCACTTCGACTTCCACTTCGACATCCACTTCGACTTCCACTTCGACTTCGACTTCCACTTCTACTTCGACTTCCACTTCCATCACCATCCATCCATCCATCCATCCATTGTGTCCGTGTGTCACTTCACTTCGGTTGGCGCCGCCGTAGAAAGAGAGGGGGGGGAAATCTCTCCTGACGGTCACGTGTCCTGACGCGAGTTTAACATTTTTTACCCATTACTAAAAGTATGCAACGCCGCTAAAGAAATTTACACTTCAAAAAAAATATACTTTGGAAATGCATAAAATTTTTTTTACAGACCAATTGCATCAAATAATGATTTACTTATATTTAGAATAAAAATACATTGCAGGATACAATAAAAGTCATTTCGTGCAATTACAACCATAAACAAAAAAGTAATGACGATTTAAAGGCGAGATTTCCGGTAGTTTATGGAAAAATCTAAAAAAAAATCATATACCTATCTCAATAACCGTGACACTTAGGCACAGATTACTAATATCTGACTAATATGTAGCCTGCACTTAGGACGAAAATTTTGTCAGTCCATGCGCCAAACACCCCGTATATTTCAGCACAGTTTTCCAGGAGAGCAGTGCTCACCTACACGGTTTTAAATATAAACCCCCTTATTCATAAAACTTATCAAACCTATTTTAGTTAAAATGGGGTTTGTCTCTTTCTTACACACAGAAATGACAACGTGACAGATAAAGACAAACATTCTATAAACCTATTTTAGCTAAAATAGAGATAAAATAGGATTATGAATAAGGGGGTAAGTCTTTGCCCACACGTTTGTAGAAATAGTAGGTACTATATGGTACTATATTTGTATAACTGTATTTTTAATGACTGTGTTCTACAGTCCTTTGTTTTTGAGTAATAGACTAATAGTACATTACTGCAGCAGCCATCAAAAGAGGCATTGATGGACGAACGTGTAAATGTGGACCAAGGGATGAAGGGACACATAAGTAAGTCTATCAGTGCATCAATGTTGTCTTTTAATCTTTGCAAAGGTGAGAGATCACAGACTCTCCACCCAACAGTTACTAAAGCTACATTTACTTATTTTAATATGGGGAGTAAGCTTGAAGCTTTATTTTCATATAAGTGAACAACTACATTACACTTTCTAGTAGGTAGGTGGTGGGGTTTCTTTCTACTAGTAGGAATATAGCATAACATTATGCAATGTGCATACTGGGCTACTGCTTCTAGCCACAAAGAATAATATGATTTGATGCCATAGTGTGTGCCATTTGAAGCTGTAGTTAGGTGAGGTGAAGTGATAGGTAAAAGTTGGGCACTATAGGACAATTCTGCCTAACCCCTCGGGAAGTACAGACATGATGCTGTCATGAGGTATTTTTGTATGATACTGCACACATTATCATATTTTCTAAAACGAAAAATATAGGTATATGACACTTATAGGCAGAGAGTAATATTATGAGGATTTAATAAGTAAAATAATAGTTTATTGAACTATGTTTTATTAATTACAACAATATCCTAAACTAACACATTGGTTGTTTTACAAGTAAGGGCGGTTCATTTCTGTTGTCTTGGCCTTCTTATCTCTAGACCTGGGCCACCATCGGTGCTCTGTTGTTAAGGTTACGGAAGACAGCTGTTTTCTTGCTATTTCAGGCTTCATATCCTTGAATACTCTGTACACTTCTTCTTTATCACTCATTCTTAAAATCGATGTATCAGTAACAGTTTCTTCTGGGAGAGGTCTTGAGTGTTCATAGGGAAATTCTTGGTCTTTATGAAGCGCCACTATTGTTGAACCATTATCTGTTATAACGATTTTATTGTAACATCTTGTAATTATTTCTCTTGGTCTAAACGTTACTGCACGAATTAAATGAGCCATTTTAATAGAAAATGCTTGGAAAAATATTAATTTTAATTATTTTCCACAAACATAACCTAAGAAAATTAGATTTTTTTTTGACATTGACAGTTGCCAGTATTGACTGACAGACTGACACCGAAATCATAGTTGCTAGTGCTAATAAATAAGGAGTGCAATACCTCAATCCGAAAATTAATCGACTAATCTGAATGTCGCTGGACAAAGACAATAGAGTAAACGGGATTGTCTTGCATTATCGAGAATACCATCCAAATATTTTTGAAGCTTTCGGATGCGATCAATACTCGGTCAGTGTATACTCTGTGATATTTTATTGACAAATTGGTTTGCTATCGAAAAAAAAAAACAAATTTGTTTGCGACTGAACTGAAATGGGCATTTAGTTGTAAAATATTATGTTTTAAGTGTTTATAGAGTTAACAATGGAATTCCCAGCCACACCATCCAATGCTTCGGACAGCAATGAATATCCAAGCACTACGCGATCTCCATTTCATAATACGCCAGACGACAATAAAAGACGCAGGTACTTTTTGTTGGATTTATGAAAAACAGAAGACGACCCACTGACCGAAAACTCTTAGAATGTAATTGTTTTAGGTTCAATTATTTCACGTTTCAGTTCATCAAGATCAATAAAACGTAGGCGCTTTGACGATGAATTGGTGGAATACAGTGGTTTGCCTGGGTCGTCACTCGGGAAAGGGGACAAAAGAATGCGTACACAGTCGTATACGAGCCAAGTCAGCCAAGTGTCGGAGATTCCTCTAGCTGCCGCGCCCACGCCCCCTGTGCTCCCGGCTCCAGAGCGTCGCAGGGCTTCCAGCAAAGTTTCTGCTGGAGGGAGCTTTGGTCGCAAGATTCGCCGTAAAGGCCAACTGAGTCACCTATCGACCAAAGATCTGGGACGTTGGAAGCCTACAGATGATCTTGCATTGATACTAGGTGTACAACAGGTAAGGATGTATCTATCTTCATTCATTGTCATGAAATTATCTTTGAAAATTTTATAATGTTAAGGATTTTGAAAAACTAAACTCTTTTTACTATCATATACTTACTCTTTTTAAAATATACAAAGTTAATTATTCTCCGCGCATAACTAGGTGACCTTGCCTTAGGTATGTGAGCGGTGGGAAAGAGGGCCGGGGGCGCATTACTCTGTATATGCATTGCAAACCGCCACCTCACCCCTGTCCCCACCGCAGCGGCCATCTAGTTCCGTGCGGACTATAGTTGTTTCAATTTTATCAGTAAATAGGTGTTAATACTAATACCTAAGTCATTTCATATATTTTCAGACCAATGACTTGCGCATAGTCCACCGAGGAGTGAAGTTCTCCTGCCGCTTTACAGTCAGTGAGCTGCAGTCTCGTTGGTATGCCCTTTTGTACAATGCGGAAATATCACGAGTGGCTATTGCAGCTATGCGTAATTTGCATCCAGACTTGGTAGCGTTGGTGCAGCAACAAGCACTGTACTCTAATGCTGAAGAAGAATTACTTGCCACAATACCAATGGTTCCTGTAAGTTATTATTTCATCGTCATCCACAGCCCACTGCTGGGCTAAGGTATACTTTGCTTGTACCAATCCCCATGTTTCTTTGCCAGCCTCCTCAAAGTTATTATGTATTGGCATCAAATTATTTTTCAATCAATCAATCAACTCAGCCTATTGCAGGCCACTGCTGGACATAGACCTCTCCCAAGCTGCTCTATGGAGGACAGGGTGTTATGACACCCTGTCCTCCGCCTTCCGCATCCAAATTATTGTCACAGCCTAGTAATCTTGCCTATACAAAAATACTTAATTGAGAATGTAATAAAACTACCCCCTGTGTTTAGTTTAGTTTGTGATCTTCCTGTACGAGTCACAATAAATAATTTTTCTTTCTTTCTTTCTTACTAATAAATGTTGTATAGCGTCTGTATAGTTACACAACGCTTTGTCTTCTTCTTTCAAAAGTTAAATTACTGACAACTGAAAGAGAGAAATCAGTGTGTAACTATTCATCTGATATAATACGTTTATTAGTAAGAGGGCTAGTGTCCAACCGAAACAAGACTAAGCCAAAACTGTAACTGTACCTTCAGATCCTCTACTAGTTTCGGCTGAAACAGAAACATAGAATTTAAAAAGTTAGTTAATTAAATTACATCATTTTCTGAGACCAAAAATCAAATTATTTGTAACAAAACGAAAGACAACAGTTGATTTGTTACAAATTATTTGATTGAGGACTGATTTTGCAATTATCAGATTCCTTTTTCCAAAGAGAAAAAGTACTTTTGCAAGATTTTGTGTGAAAAACTGACAGAATTTCTAAATGATGATTAAAAAATGACCCCTAACTTAATAAGAGCCTTAGCAGCATTGTTGTTGGCATTAGCGATTCAGTAATTTTTCATATACTCAATTCAACTCTTTAGAACACATAATCTGAGTATTAGCAATCAGTAATTTAATTGCTTTCTGGAAACTCCATATATCTAGCAACTATGCATTATCTCTCCGCCAAAAAATCAGCATCGTTAAAAAACTCAATTTTTAAACCATTCTCAAACAGAACGAGTCGCCGTAACGCGATGCACCGTCAAAGTAATCGCTAAAACGTGTCATTTTGCTACTGTGGCCAACCACACAGTCGCCAAGATGCATCTGCTGTTAGCCAGTATCAATCTTCCAGTAAGCTAATGCTACTACTACTATCCCTACTCGCTGATACTAAGTTTATCTATTTATATGTAAACACTTATTTTTTGGGTTTTGTACAAAAAGGGTGAAAACAAGACTCCGTTATTAAGTCTAAGTTGTCTGTCAGTTGTTCATATTCTACCAAATCCAACAGCTCATAACCGACATACGCCAGTTTCGGTCGTGACACTATTTGGCCGAAACCGAAACTACGGCCGAAACCGGATGTTTTGGCCGAAACTGAAACCGAACCTTCGTTCGGACAATACCACTATACACACAATAAAACCAGTTTAGTGTGAAAATATCATCATTTAAACTTTGGATTCAGGTTAATAATATCTATGTTTTATTTTGATTTCAGTCATCTCTCCCACCACTGGAAAAATTTCAAGAGTTGTTGGACCAGAATCCACATGTATTCTATCCTTCACGGAATGCTAAGACTTTGTTGGCACATTGGCAGCTCCTGAAACAGTATCACCTATTGCCAAACCAGACTGTACAACCATTGCCAAAAAGTAAGATATTTAATCACTAAAATTTACACTTTCAGAAATTTAAGTAGAAAAGTATTTATTTGTAATAGCCATAAGTAAAGTACCAAACTTTATTAACAATTTAGATTTGTTTGAAAACTAAATAAAAACAGAGAAGTAATAGTTCCTGTACCAAATGTAAGCTGCCCTAGCTCTTTATTCTACAACAACATCAACATGTATCTGTTACTATGACACAGAATAGGAAGGTACTCTCACCGCCTCCACATTTCGCCAGTTTCGTGTATTTCTAATATTCTGCTGCAATATTCCAGCCTCATCGGAAGTGATGACATTCTCTGATGCTGAAGAGACAATGAATGACAATGAGTTGCCAGACTACAAGGAAGATGGCACAGATATTGAAATGCAGCTAGCTGACAGGTACTTATTTTATTTGTATATTAACACGCCTTAAATATCATAATTTTTTTAGAACTTGGTATTTAGTTCAGTCCTACTGCAAAGTAAAGGAATAGTTAGTACAGCAACACAATGTACTTTGTTATGAAATAAACGACTTATAGGTACCTGGCAGTTGTCTGGTTAACTGGCATGTGGCAGAACTCTCAAATATTACAATTTTTGGTTGCCGTTGTCTCCTACTGTGTCTGTCAGTCAACCTATTGTATTGTATAACGGGCTGCTGTCCGCATCTCCACATCCAAGCGCGTATTTTACGTACCAAGACCGACCTATCTCAAGTGTTTGATTGCCCTATACCCATCATATTATTATCATAATATCACGCATGTGCATATTCTCCGAAAGGTTAGGCATTTCGCCAGTTATGTTATGTCCCATGAGATACAACTCGAGCCCATTGCCATCAACGGGGCACTGAGAAATTTCTGATGGAAAAACTCAATAACACTGCCCAATCCGGGAAAAAAACCCAGGACCTCATGCTCAGCAGTAGCGTTGTAACCACTAGCCCAAAGAGGCAGTTCAAAGGACTATCCTACATTGAAAATCAATATTATGTTTCAGGATTGACAAAAAGGACATCCGCCTTCTTGAAACGTCACTGACGCGTTGGCAAGTGTTGGTGCAGTCACTGTCAGGGACTTCTGTGGAGCTGGACAAGAACACACTTGCTGTGCTGCGAGGCCGACTCGTCCGCTTCCTTATGAGGTCCAGAGAGGTGGGTTATGTGTAGGTGGCTTTACTCGTTTTAAACTTTATGCACGCATTTCTGGGTCAAGCCTAACTTATGGCCCAGGAACATATAAGTTCATATAAAATGTTGCAAATAATAATTTATCCGCCCGTAATTGGGCTTGGCCCGGAAACAGAAAATTCCTAACCCTTAGGCCGTTTGTACCTACACACAAGTTTTTCTTGCTGTGAAAAACTGCGGTTTATTCGCCGTGTAGTCACGGTCGTCAGTTTTGTGTTGTATGGATCACTATGGAAGCTTGCCGATAGAAACGTTTTTTCTACAGCACGGTTTATACGCCGTACCGTAAAAAAACTGTTCCGTGTACAAAGGGCCTCACGTGTGGGTAGGCCCAAAATTATGTAAGTGGTGTGTATTGTGGAACTGCACAAAAAATACTTCACTCAACAAGGCAGACCTGTTTCTTAACTTACTTCATGAGGTCCAGCCAGGTAAGTTATGTGTTTAAGTAGTTGTATAAACTATGCAATGGTTATAGAGTGTGGTGCTACGTGCTTGTTTTACTATGAGGCGGACTTGTTTTATTTCTCATTAGGCCTAGAGGTACAAAAGAACACGCTGGCCGAGCTTCGAAGGAGACTTATTTCTTACCTTGTGACTTTCAGAAGGGTTTGATAAGTAGCTTTATTCCTTTATATACAAGTATTTATAGTATGGAGCTATACAAGAAAAAAATCGTTATACTGCTTGGCAGACTTGTTTGTATCCCTATAAGATGCAGACTTGTAACAATGATGTAATGACGAGTGTTGTCACTTAAAACAGTTTTTTTGGCAATTTCTTTTTTACCATGCTACGCTTTTCCAAAGCGCTTTTTTTTTAGCTGGGCAAGAGCCTCCCTCCACTACTTCCATCTTTCGCAGGACTGCGCGTCCTCGTTCCAATTTTGACGAAACCTATCCAGGTCGTCCCGCCATCTCCTACGTGGTTTGCCACGACCGTGCCTCACTGTCTTGCCACTAAAAAATATCAGTATATTAAAACTACGGCTTGCGAATTCACTAAATCCAACGACAACACTGATAGCTTTTTTGTAATATAGAATTGACACTAGGTCCTAAGCTCTATAATTAATGGGAAGGAATAGAGATCGACCACTCCATATACTAAAATTTCGAAATGTAGGCATTTGTGCAGCCTGAGTGATGACACCGTGACACACTAGCTAGTGCGAGCATCAAATCTACGCATATAATATATCATTAAAATTAAATAATCGGTTTCGGCCAAAACAAAGACAGATACCAAAAATCGATTTCGGTTTCGGCTTTCAAAGGTTACACCAATAATTGTAATTGATTGGTCAGTGTTTCAAGTTTAGGTTTTCCCTATTTTACAAATACTGTGTTGTAAAAATGTTTGATCTTTAAGATTATTCCTTTATGTACAGTGCTTATTTCAGCGAGTCGTATATTTTTATTTTATCTAGCGGTCAAAGGTCGTCAGTTTAATTTCTAAAGATACATATTTTCTGTGAAAGATACTTATTGTAATAAATAGTAGTCTCTCCATATAGTTACCTGAAGCTTCCCTAAATTATCCTTCTGCTTATGTTCATTGGTATTTTTTCCTACCTCTTTAAATTCAAGTGACTTGATAATATCGTTAAACGTTAATTTAACGCTCGCTAAATTAAGACCTCATCATTTATTGTAAAACAAAAGTTTTTTTTTTGGAAAGCATTTTTATTTCTAACTGACAAGATATTATTATCCTCTTTTTATTTCTGGACGGATATTACGATACCAATTATGAGGTCTGTACTCTGTATAGCCAATAGATTTACAGGCGGCTTGAAGACACAGACGGTGACTAAGAAATAATTGGGACAAGGTAAGGAAATAAGCGTTTATTATGCATCCTTGCGGGATTTGCAATAGGATTGTTTTTTTATCTAATTTTGAACACGGAAAAAATATATTAAAACAAGAAGTAGACACCTGTGAATATATTTAATTGTTGTAAGTAATAGAAATGTCGGTCATACTAAAAAACAACAGTTCGACCAACGTCTCAACATTTATTCTGTTTCAAAAGCGCAGACATGTCTGATATGACAGTGACAAATTATAATAAAAACATGTTCTTTAAACGTACATTACTTAACTTTATATCTTAATTATGTTTATTCCATCACTATTCCAAGGTAATATAGATACTATTTGTGTTAAGGCGGATCAAACAATCATGCATAATATCAATAGGTACTGTTATCAACAATATTAAAAAAAAAAAAATGTTTTTTAATATTGTACTCTATACATAATAATTTAGGGTATATTTTTAAAGCCGCTACGCAAATTTTATTATTACAGATTATGATAAGACGTAGTAATCTTAAGACTATGAATATATCTATAACGGTATAATAAAATAAAAATAAACGGCGCTTGGCTAACTTATTAATTTTGTTGATATTGATATGTGTTAGTAAAGCGCAAAGACTAATAGCAGCAGCAGTCTCTTTTCTATATCGGCAATCATGACTGTTATATAAATTAAAACTCAAAGCATTTATTTCAAATAAACCAATTACAGGCGCTTTTGAATTGTCAAGCAGTCAGGAAGATGAAGCCATAGCCCATTTCAAAGCGTAGTAGGTACCTATGGAAAAGAACGGGCAAGAAATTCAATGGAAACTCTTTTAAATCAAAATAATATAATACAAAATTATTGAAAGTTGAATCCCTTTTGTTCATCACTTTCATGTCATAACTGCAGACTTAAACTGCAAAGTCACAATTTGAGTTGTGGAAATGTGCAACACTCAATGTTGATCTCTGAAATAAAGAAAACCTTCCGCAGCCCAGACAGAAAGAAATATGCTATTACCTTACCATAGCCACTATCTTATAAATTGTGCACATAAAGTCTATTCAAATACTTTTCCAATTTATGTTATTACCACTTAAACTAGTATCAACTTTCGGAATGACAATACTTACTTGTATTACCTCGAAAGGAAAAAACGGAACCCTTATAGGATCACTTTGTTGTCCGTCCGTCTGTCTGTCTGTCAAGACCCTTTTTCTCAGGAATGCGTGGAGGTATCAAGCTGGAATTTATATCAAATACTCAGGTCTACTGTCCCTTGGAGCTGTGAACAAAATCAAACTTCTAAGCCAACGCAATCAAAAAATACAGCCGCAAATTTTCGACACTCGCAAGGGAATCAAAACCTACAGGGTACTTCCCGTGAACTCAGAATCTTGAAATTTGGTACGAAGCAACGTCTTATAGCACAGATAAAGGAAAAATTGCGAAAACCGTAAATTTTTAGTTACATCATAAAATAAAAATATTTTAAACATGTTTGTACGGAACCCTCGGTGCGCGAGCCCGACTCGCACTTGGCTGGTTTTTTTTTTTTTAGTTGTATCGCGAACTGTATGTGATGGCTTAAAGTTGTTTTTCTAAAAAAAAAAAACCGTATTTGTTTACATGCTTGGAATCCAAATCGCGAACGCAGCATACATACGTGGATTTTAGGCGCAATTACTCTCAGCGGTCGTTGGTCCGTCATAAAATGCCAACGTAGGCACTGCATGTGCGCAGTACTATGTAACAGAACCTCCATAATTTAAAATGACAAAAAATAATCATCTTTACTAGTATAATGTTTTTTACTCAATCGCACAGTTGAACGGATTTGAATGGAACTGGGCACACAAGTACACTAGGTACATCCTAGACTGACGCATACATAGGATACTTCTTATCCAGGCAAATGGAGTATATTTCCCCTAGGATGCGAGTGAAACCGCTGGCGAAAACTAGTTGGTAATAATGACACTGGGCAAACATAAAAAGCTAAGACACGCAACTATAATTAATTGTCACATAACAAAAGTCGCTTGCATGTTTGTAAAGTCCACAAAATAGCAAACAAAACTAATAAGTGTTATGCATCGTAATTACGCTTTCCGTAGCGCATTTCCCCCTCGTCCGTCAATATGGGGTAATGTAACACATCGACTGGTATTCGTGTGAACCCTGACAATAGTTTCAAGGACACCCACCCCTAATGACACGGTCACCACCCGCCAACATAAAAAATATCTATTCATTTCACTATCTAGCCCACATATCGTCATATTGTATCGATTGCCCTCGTTTCAATAACTCTTATGCCGTCTATTTTAAAATACACAAATTCAGGCTTTATCTTTACAAGGAAGTCTGAGATTGTGTTATCTTCTTTATCATTGTTACACCTACCTATTAAGGTTCCGTATTTGTCCTTTGACATAGCTCCCTGGTTATCATTGAGCTACTTTTCCGCAGCCGACCATTTTGAAATAATGCAAATTTGATGAATTCCAAGCAAATTCACCTACATGAATACGTCATGTATAAAACATTAGTGGGATTTCTACACCCAACAATACAATCGAGGCGCAATTATTTATTATTGTTTGATTTGGAATTAAGCTAAAATTCTCACTCTGCAATTACACAGTATTGTAGTTAACGATACGAAACGGTATAAATTACATTATAATTACGTACGAAATTAATTAAATTGGATTTTAAAGTTTATTGTTTTCCTCGAGGGGCTGTTAACAATTCACTTGTGAGTATTGTAATAAGTATGTACCGAGGAAAAATCTTACTGTGGCTCATGTTTTGAGAGTTGGTCGGTGGTAGTCGGCGTTGTTTACATAACATTCTTTTATAACAAGGCGATTGTTTGGCCACTAGAAGTGAATTGGATATTCAAAACAACAAGTATCAATAGAGGATGGAATGGTAAACTTGTGGAACTTGGTCAATGTCCGGTGAATCCACTGAGCGAAGTTTCTGATACACGACCACCTCTGTACATACAATTTCTTTTTTTTTTACCGTTGCTTTACATAATTATAGTTGGCTGTACATAGATATAGATAGTGTGGAAGTGAAGACTCGTGTAAGCTTGATTTTAGTTTTACTTATGACTCATTTTTGACTATTCTTTTTTATATTTTGACTTCACTTTTGTTTTTTTTTTTTCGTGGTATCACCTTGCTAAAATACTGGTATTCAGCTGCATCCGGTTAGACTGGAAGCCGACCCCAACATAGTTGGGAAAGGCTAGGCAGATGGTTACCTTATTGCATTTTGATTAGAGTCCATATGTAACGTGCAATAGGCTTAAATTGAACTATAATATGTTTTAAGGACAAGGTAATTTCAGTTGAGTGAGATTGCATTTTAAACAGAGACAGCAGTGGTAGCAGTTGTAATTGCTTCGACTTACGAGGTGTAGGTTGTGGATTCCAACCCAGACAGGCACTCTACTTTGTGTAAATGATTTCATTACCACTGCTCTCAAAATAGTGAAGGAAAACACCTCACGTCCTTAATCCGATAATTCGAAGATATGTGACATCCACCATCTCGCACTGGACCCGCGTGGTGGATTACGGCCCATTCCTTCTCACAGAGAGGAGGCCCGTGTCCCAGCAGTGGGAACATTGTAGGCTGGTTATGCTATGTATTTTAAAACTAGTGTCTAGTAAACTAACAGTCATTAAAACTAGTGATATCGGTAGTGGGGATAAATGAGCGGGGCTTATGTCAGCTATTGTACAGCTCGGGACAGCACCTGCCATTTTTCCTCAGTCTTGGCTCTGATTTGAATGAAGTCAATTGTGCAATATCCTTACATATTACAACACGGGACATTTTCATAGCCTGTTGATTAGTGCGTTTTAGGATTAGTCAAAATTTCGGGAACCACAAGCCAATTAATTAAAAAAAAAAAATTAAATCCTAGGAATATTCTTTTGGTCCTTTTTGATAATACTTATCCTCACGAGCAAATCAGCGAGCAGGGTTAGTTTAAGAAAATTCTAAAACAAATGAAAAGCACACTGATCTTCAATCAAAGATGATGACTCAATGTGAGCTGTAGCCGTTGTAGGTAATTCTGAAATAAGTTTCTAGAAATATTTCACAGTAAAAGAAAAAGCCCTGAAGGCAAAGTGCTATAGACATTTTCCAAATTATACCATGAATAAAAAGATCCCATTTTCTTGATAAGTAAAGTAATGACGTGTCTCATTATTGCATTATTCACGTTATTAGCTTATATAAAAAAAATGTTTAAATGGTTTCAGTAAAATGCTGTCTTGTTAACAATGAACATCAAATTTAATAGATATCATCTATCATCAATTGACAAAAGAAAACCTCTGATTATGAAATATGAATGCAATACATTTAATAAAATCTACTGAATAGTTTAATCCTCTTAATGTGCGGAACATCCTCAATATGAGCCCATCAATGTATTTAAAATAAGTAGACATTATTATAATTGATCGCGGATAATAATCAAACACTGATGACATGTATGTGATGGTCAATGTATACCATGGCAGTTATTTATATGCCTTTTCCGTGATATGAATAAACCATAATTTAAATTGTAAGGCATTTAGGTACTGCTAAACAGTATGTACCTCTACCTATTTAGTAGCATTCAATGGCTCATTGATAAACAGAAGCCCATTAGCTGGACTAATCTGTGACGTTTAGCTACGCGTGCCACGTCTTAAGGATGAGCGCTCATTTTTTCCCCTTCGAGGGTTCTTCTTGGCTATGTAGGCCTAAACTCCTTCTGGGGCTCGGTTGTCATACGAATGACTTAATATGCCTAAGTTCGGTCGGTAATCGTTTTAGAAGGAAAGCGTTACTCGCTCCGCAATAGAGATTCAATCTGTTCGAACTAAGGGTGTAAGCCTCAGATCTAAGCTAGAGTGGGCAACCAGTCCAGCATTGACAGATAGTGCGTTTTACCAGTGGAAATACCAAGGTTTTCCTATTTATTTGGAAAATTAGTTACTGTTGTTTGTTGGTTCGGAGGGGCTTGTGGCTAAATTATAACAGCCACACGGGTCCTTCGAAGGTTAAGCTACGCTAACCGAGGTCGGTTCGAGGATGGAAGAACATCCATTACATATCGAGACCCTCTGTGCTTCGGAAAGCACGTTGACCCAGGCCTTCTTTGACAGTATTTTCGGGTAGTCAGACGCCCAAAAGTGTGACAACCAGTCTCACCACGGCGTGTCGTGTTAGCCAGTTGTTGCGGAGTTTGTTGGCGGTGGTTGTGGAGGTCAGACAGGCAGTCTCTCCATGTAAAATACTGGTATTCAGCTGCATCCGGTTAGACTGGAAGCCGACCCCAACATAGTTCGAAAAAGTTTTTTGTGGTTTCGGAATTTGTTGTGTCGCTAATGCCTTATACCGAGGCAAGGTTTAGTAAGATCCGAACAAACTGACTTCCTCCGTTCTCATGTTTGAAGCGAGTTAGTGAGCCTACACTTGCAAAATATACTGGGGCTGCCCACTTCCTCGATAGAAATGATGGGTCCAACAGAACCTCACGTACTGAAGACGTCATGCTGAATACTTCCTCTGAGAAAGTCTTCGTTGTGTAACCAATAACTCTTTCACACGAAGCACTCGTACCGTACTGAGCATGGTTTCTCTTTACCGCGTTCGCCGACTACACGTTGCAGCCATATTGAAGCGTTCGCTACACATGCTTCGCGATGTTAGGAGATTTGTGTCCAGTAATGGCAGAATATATAGAGGCGATTTGTGCGCCTCTGAATTACCATCAGGAGTTCAGAACATAAACTTCCACGTAGTTCCAGTTGGGCGGCCAATTCTAATCTATATGTAACTAGCTTCAGCCCGCGACTTCGTCCGCGTGAAATTTCACCCTCCCCCAATCACCCTCTTAGGGGTGGAATTTCGAAAAACCCTTTCTTAGTGGATACCTATTCTTCACAAAGAACACACTCCAAATTTCATGTCCAGCGGCATTGACCAGCGGTTTAGGCTGTGCGTTGATATATCAGTCAGTCAGTCAGGACTTTGAATTTTATATACCTATATAGTTTACGATATTCAGCCCATCATCATCAATCAATGTCTTGTCTAAAGGTCTAAGAAGCGAACGTGTCACGAATTTACTAGGAGCAGATGTTATCCTAGTTATTAATTAATTATTTTCAAAAATAACTGCTCTAAGTACACGTTGCATGACTTGCTTGAATCTAACCCATGGGCTGCTAAGCGGTAACCTTTCCTTGCAGGGCTTACGTACTTCAAGTGGGTCGACGAGGTCACATAGATATACACTTTACTTAATTAATTATTTGTTCGATTGGAAGATTGGAACAAGGCATCGAAATTTCTCTTCTACTTATTGGTTTAATTCATTGCACGCTTGTATCCTTAAATCCTTGAGTCGGATTTCTAAATACTGTGAGCTTGATCCATAATGATTCTGCTAAATCAATGCCTGTTTAATCGCTTCAGTACGTGATTTCTAGTAAAATTTTGTTTCACACGAAAATGCGAAACTGGAGTTCTAGGCAATAGATCGATTCTTTACCTTGGTTAAACCTTGAGCAATGAAGTAATCATTCACCCTGTGATGGAGCATCGTTCTTCATTTCCCATTATGAATCACTATGTGGGCTCAACTTGTTTGCCGAAACCGAAACCTATTTGGGCCGAAAGCCGAAACCAGGCACATTAAAGTTAGCTGACTTGAAAAATAAAGTTTTTGATAAATAAAAAGGTATTATTTTGGATTTTGAGTAGGTAGTCATTAAACAGTTTTTCTGTATAGGTACGGGATCTTATTGAACAACAAAGAACGTGAAGTCAATGCTATCGGGAACAGTCAAAAAGGTCATTATTGCGATTGTAAACAGAATTACACGTCAAATAAAAGTCGTTATCTGATGTTAAAATGCACGATTGTGTCGTAGATAATATCGGGTCATTTTTATATACATAGGTAAATAAGCAGCCATATACGAGCGTTATTAGTATTCCTAACTACCTATATACGAGCGTTATTAGTATTCCTAACTACCTTCATGAAAATATATAAATACCTTTTGGTTTTATGGGCCGTCATTATCAATTGTGACATTTGCTGATGGCAATATTTTTGTCAATGTCATAAGTATTTTTCACTTTTCTTTGCACTTCGTGTAAAAACGTGAATATGTAGGTACATCATTTACAAAGCAGTCTGACCAAACATTTTGTAAATGCAATGGTTAGGTTATTCATATTATCATTTAATACACATAATACTGGTTAATTTAATTAATATTCCCACTGTATTAGGTACATATTTAGTTGAATAATACCCATTATTTTTTACACACTGAGTTTTCCTGCTTTGAACAGCGATAGCAAAACTCTTAAATAACCCACAATTTTGCTCACAAATACAAACTATAGCCGCAATGTTTTTCACGGACCTAGGTAACACGACGTAATTGCATGTAATTCAATTACCTAATAAATATGAAACAATAATATCCACAAGTAAACAAGGATAATTATAAATCTTCTACAAATAGCGACATAATTATAATTAAAACACGTCGTTATATTACTATATTGTTTCAGTTTCAAGGCTTC
This sequence comes from Amphipoea oculea, assembly GCA_945859645.1. NCBI lineage: Eukaryota > Metazoa > Arthropoda > Insecta > Lepidoptera > Noctuidae > Amphipoea > Amphipoea oculea. The sequence continues at coordinate 18,825,196 of OX243862.1, forward strand.
GGCAAATATTTGTCAGATGTGAACCTACCTGCTGCGTTTAGGGGGCAGTATGTATGTTATTCATAATCATAACTTGGGTATCGATTTTCTTGTCCTGAATAGCTATTAGTTCACGACCCTGTACAAGCAAGATGAACTTCAAACCAGCTTTTGAATAAGTAAGTAATGTCACCAAGGTTCTAGATGCGTTGTTCCCGCCAACATTTCTTGTTCAATTATTTACCTTAACCAGTCCATAACTAAGTGGAACTGTCTTTTCTTCGGAACAGTAAGTCTTGTGAGTTGGTCGTTGTTGCCACCGCGTAACGGCTGTTTCATTTAGTACAATTTAAAGTATACACGACAGACGTTACCGTTAGCATATCGCTAACGATGTTAGAAGCACTAATAGGTTCCGCAAATAGGAAAAGCGGTATCTCCGAATCTTTGTCACAGTCACAGCACTCGCCAACAAATAAGTTTTCTCTGTCCAATTTTGAATAATATTGCTATTCATACTACGTCTGTCAATGAATATGGAAACACTTTAATACGAATTTATTATACAGATAGGTAGTGGTCATTTCTTTGTTACGCACGGGAGGGTAGTACAAAATTAGTCTCGAGGACAGCGACAGGCCAATGTCATTTGATTATGCGCTATTCAGAAATAATAAAGTAACATAAAGTTTAGTAAGTAGGTACGTAGTAGGTTCGTAAGTTGTAGTTAAGCGCGTGTTTAGTTTATTCTTTTTGTTGACAATATTATTACATACCTACGTATTATTTTTACGAAAGCGACTGCCCCTGCAACACTTGTATTTTGCTACGGTGTGCGAATAATTCATTGCACTGCGAGTTGCGAACTTGCGACGAACATTGTCTAAATGTAGAAACATATTTATTATAAGTGAACGTATTTGTTTGATAAGTAAGCGTTTAATTACCTCAGTAAATTGATAAAGACAAGCTGAAATGTTGACTGGTAGTTAATAATTAATCGCGAATAGCGCGCAACACTCGATAGCAAGTTTTTAAGACAAGTGGTAATTTTACTACTAGGTATTTCCCAACTAAATTGTTTATTAAGTGGTGGAAACAAACTGAGTCACACATATTTACTTAAACAATTATTTTCGGTGAACACCTGTTGAAGACATCTGTCGAATGTCCACAAATTTTAAAGGTACTTGGGCAAAATGATTAATTAGCCAATTATTGCGATTACTGTTGAGTTTGGTAGAGCAAATAAATTATTTATAAATATTACTGTTTGGCAAGTCATATTCGCGTCGTTTCATAAAAATTGCTAACTAATCTATAATAAGGGCACGATGTCATAGTAGTGGCACACGTGGCCAGCAATAATTCAAGTCGGTGCGCAGAACTAAGTATACTTAACGCAAAAATGCATTATTCATGTGTGTTTATCTATTGTATTTATAGTGATCGATCGACGGCTAATTGTTCTTTTCGATAAAGATAGCCACTCTATCAATTTGTTTCAAGTAGTCGTTGTTTTATAAGATCGGATAAGAAAACTAAATATTTTATCATAAAAGCAATGTCCTTGTTCTTTTATTTGTATTCATTTTAATTACATAATTTGAGGACTGAATCAATTGTTTGTTCACTTTATGCTGTGAGACAGTAGTATTGTACGAGTATAGTAGTGATCGTACAATTGTCGTTGGAAATTGGCGTTGTAGTTATTAGTGTTGCTCGTGCTGAACTTACATACAGGCAGGTAGAAATTGCTGACCATTCTCTCATAAATGTAAATCCCATAGCCGCTAACGGGTCCCACAGGAGGCCTGGCTTGATCTGCTTAAAATCTGTCTTCAAAAAACATTGTACTTAAATAAAAAAGTAACACCAAAATATCGATTGTTCAATGTTCGAAGAAAGTATGCAAACGTTGTTTAGCTCGCATTATCTTTATCGCTTTAGTACCAAGAATGGCTGCACTTCAACTGAATGCAAGCAAATGGAAACTCGGGTAGCGACCGGTGTTAAATTACAAAACTTTGGCGTTTCGTTTGCTAATGTTCGTGAACTAAATGAAAACAGGTTTAATTTAAAGTAACTATGTATTAAAAATATAAGTAATAAAATATTAACCAAATTAAACACGAACGATGTATGAAACATAACCCTGAAAACATGACGTAAATAGGTAGATATAAAAAATAAATTATCTTAATATTATATCTTTATGGGAAAGCTGTTTACAACATCTATGGACAAAGTTAGAACGATAATCCTATCAAGGAAAATAAAAGCCGCCAGCGCCCACTATACCAAAAACAGCGTGAAATTATTATAATACGACATCCGGTAAAATGTGTACTCTAATAGTAATATTGATAAAAATATAGCGATATTTTCCCTAATAGTTACTTATTGGTCTCGGGACACCACGCCCACATTATAGAAATTGTCATCCTCATTCATGTTAAGTTGCAATCAGTCGTAACTCGGTCTTTCTGTCTGTCTGAGTAAACCGAAAGTGAACATCAAAAGTTTAAAATGATATCTACTTGTCTCGTCATTATCTAGTACGGGGTGCCCTAACAGTTCACCAAAAATTAATTTACAAATTTTTACTTGAAAAACATCGATTGGCAAAAACATGATTTGTCATTTCATCATTATACAACAAGTTTGCCAAATAATTCACTTTACAAAATAGTCACAAGATAAACTTTTGTTTAATAACGTGTTATTTAACAAGCAATTCATTTTTTATTCATTTTATCTCATAAAACAACGTTTGAAATAAAAACGTTTTACATAATGATTGACTTATCATTACGCAATTTCTTAAAAATGAAACTCATTCTTTCATCGGCTTGCGCTAATAGAAAAAAAGAGATTGTTTTTAGTGGGCTACCCGGAACCGAACTAGTTAGATTAGGTTAATTATTAAAAAAAAAAAATTAGGTTAGGTTAAAACTGTGACCCCTACGCACGAGCCGAGCGAGCGAAGCGAGCGGTGCCGCGGCAGCGGCCGGCGAGTGCCAGAAACGACTAGATTATATAGAAAAAAATACTTGCCTGAAAGTTATTTGACCCAAATGGAGAATACCGTCGTGATCACTTGACTGGATTAGAAAATCTTTACAGAGAGAAAACAGAGTATAAAACAAAGTCTCTCCCGCTGTTTGTAAGCTTAGATATTTTAAACTACGCAACGAATTTTAATGCAGTTTTTAATGCAGTCGCTAGTGTATTATAAAATGATATTTTGTATAAACGGTATTTTTTTCAAAAGAATCTAAATATTAAATGAAAAATGTATAAATGATTAAATATCATCCGCAACATTTGTAAAGAGAAGTATTTGCCAAATAAATGTTTGTAAAGTGAGTGTTTATAAAATAAAACATTTGCGGAATGAGTTGTTTGTGAAATAAATAGTATACGAAACGTTGATTGTAAACTAAAAATTTGTCAATGGAGTTTTGGTGAAACGTTAGCTAGTGAACCCTATTACGGACACAGAATTTAAAAAACCAAAATTGGTTTGATAGTTATGTGCGTTGAAACTGGCATATTTGTTTTGAATAAATACATCCAGTAGTTTTTTCATCATTTCTATACGCCTATACTTCTATACTAATATTATAAAGAGGTAAAATTGTTTGTTTGTATGTAGGGCGTAATCGCCGGAACTACCAGTCTTATTTGAAAAACTACTTTTGTATTTAATATCCCGATTCTTGAGGAAGGTTATAGGCTATTTAACATCACGCTACGACCCCCAGGAGCCGAGCAAAAGTAAAAAAGGCAGATAGAACGCTAACCGAAAACGAAGTAGTAGCACAGGCGAGCGATGGAATACGACGTGATGGGTCCGAGGCCGAACTTTCACGCGGACGAATTCGCGGGCAGAAGCTAGTAAAATAATAATAAATAGTCAATAATTATTTATTTAAATATTATGCATATTAGGGAAGTCTACCAACGAGTTCGAACCGTCTTCGTTGACTAGTGCAACCTTAATGCGCTGCTTCAGATTAACGTTGACGCGTGTTTAGAGTTCGTGACCTAAGAAATATAAATACAACTTATTGGGTGGTTTGGTTTCAATATCTGAAATAAACCTACTGTTTTTGCTATATTGATGATAATTACATACTCTTATTGTCAGTGGCAGCCAGTGACATCCCAAAAATGAAATGAAATCTAATACTAACTTATTGTATCTAGCTTTCCCAGCCATGTTACTTATTTAGCCATGATATCGCAACCGACTTTCATAGGCAAATGACAAACAGAAATAGGCGGTCGCTAATTTGCTGATATAAAAGCTCTTGAAACCTGGGCCACCATTAATTATACAAGTCTACAAAAAATTACAAAATAGTTTTGTCTACCTGTCGATAGAGAACCACATTGTTGTTGATTCTGTTGTTTTTTTTTAAGGTGACCGTGGCAATTTCTTGCCAATACACAAAAAAAGACAGTTTAACATAATTATGGGCACGAGGCGAATGCGGGCGTAGACTTGCATCTACATGCAATGCCGCTTCACTAGGCAGACAGCACAGTTCTTCTATTATTAGTAACTTACAAACTCGCGAACGACCCATTCGTAACTTGAAAACTGACAGTTTCAAATCAATATTCAAGAAGTTAAGGGTACATACCTACTTTATTTTTTTCGGGGTGGATTTCGTGTTTCGTAAGCAAAGAACTCCACACTGTAGAAAGCAGAGGAACGGACAATGAAAACGTTAAAGTTTCGGTTTCGGCCGAAACCGATTCCGAGGCCGAAAGTCGCTTTCGCTCTTAGAATAGGTATAATAGTTATCCGCACGGATTTTGGTGTCTGGTATACATATCTGCAACTATGCTTTTAAGTCAATATTTTGTCGTGATTGTATTGATGTCTCTCAAAGTTGAGGAAATATTAGTACTCACTAATCATTTTTTTTTAACCGCAAAGTTTGTTATTCTACCCGCACTAGAGAACCACGGCTTTATGTTTGTCCTACCATAAGCACATTAATCGTACTGTTTTCTCACCAATTAATTGTAACAGCGCAGTGTCACGGTTATGACTATTATTAAGCCATGTTAATTTAGAACTGATGCTGTTGGTTGGTAATTGCGTAACACACTATCAATCACAATCTGAATCATTTTGAAGAATATTGCTAATCCATTGCCACATATGTGCGAAAAATTTGTCTGCTCAACAACGTATGTAAGGCAATGAATGTTGTTGAACTGTCAAAATAAAAGCCATTGCTACTGATAGCGGTGCTTCTGCAATAGGTAGTCTACGTGTCGTGTTCGTGGCTCTGTGGTTGAAACCACCGTGGCACAGCCAATGAAAGTGCATATCCGTGTCACTGAGCCACTGCGTCTGTACCTAATTTCCGTGACAATGAGCTACTGCACTTCTTGCTTAGTTAGATGCATTGGGGATCGTTACTTAGTGCAATATTCCGTCCAAAGACTCCGTATCGTCTAATCGCTCCACCCTCTCGCCAACTTGTGACGCAGTCAGTATGTAGGTATCCTAGGATTTTTTTAAGTGAATGAGTTTATCATGTCCATTAACGTGTACGTTGACACCACGAGTAGGTATTATTGACCGCCATTAAAATGCGCGCAAGATAAAACTGCGCGCGACATTGTGACTTCAAGATTATATCCCTGCTAGTATTTTTAATCACTTTGGACGTAGTGGTGGTAATTATTTACTTTGGATAACTCGGAACACAGCATACTCTCTCGACACCTGAAATAAACGTCCAGATAGCGGCAAACGATTATTTCCGATTTCGGCCCCGCGCAGAGTTATTTTGCACGCACTCTTTCACCGTTTGGCTGACTTGTTTGAAACTTTGTGGGGATCTGAATTCACATTTTGGTACACATTTGAATTTTCAAATGGATCTTTTATTTTGATGGGATGTCAATAGAAAACTTAAGTACCTACCTACCTAAATAAATCTAATTTAAAAATGATATAAAATGCTCTTGAAAGCTGCGGGGCAATTGCGTAACACTTTATCAATCGGAATCGGTTTCATTTTGACAGTTCAACAACATTCATTGCGTTATTTACGTGTTGAGCAGACAAATTTTTAGAACTTATGAAGCAATGGATTAGCAATTGGCTTCGAAATGATTCTGATTCCGATTGATAGTGTGTTACGCAATTAGGGTGATGCACCCTAATTGTTGTGATTCAGTGTGTTACGCACACTCTGTGAATCACAATCTAAATCATTTTGACGGATATTGCTAATCCATTGCTTCATATATTCGAAAAAAAAAACTGCTCAACAACGTAAGTAACGCAATGAATATTGTTGAACTGTCAAAATGAAAGCCATTCCTACTGTTAGTGTGTTACGCAATTACCCCGCAGGTATCCCTATCCAAGTGGGACTATTACACACAAACACGGATTCTAGGTACTCAAAATTTCTTGGGAGCGCGGTGGAATCAATGTATGAACATTAAAATTAGGAGAATGTAACAATGGGTTTTGGAGCGCAGTGGAACAACCCATTGTTACCATGTGATAATAAAAATAATACAAGGAAATGTTTTTTTTTTTTTGTAAAAATGTTTTTATTTTTCATTTTTTAGTTGTACCTACCCCAGACAAATTCAACTAACACCATTGAATAATTGAGGACACCGACTAGAAGAATCATCAAAATTCGCATAGAAATGCCGGAGATGCAGTACATTAATTTATGCATATAACTTCGTTCATAAGAATAATTACTCAATTTATTATATACTAAAACCTTCCTGAAAGTATGTAGATCACATTAATGAAATAATTATAATACAATAATAATTGCATTTTACAATAATTGCTTCATTAGTTTTTGAGAAATCGCGGACATACAAACACACATACATACATACGGGTCGAATACAGAACTTCCTTTTTTGAATTCGGTTAAAAAACACAAAACTTGTTCCACTTTATAAAATTAAAACATTAAGAATTGAATTGAAGTAACATTTGAAATTTTTCGCCCTGGAAACGAGCTAGAGGAAAATAATGCACGACACAAACGGTAACAAACATCGCGAAGTACTTACACATAATCAGCTTTACGAATAACTAGTTAGGTACCTACTTGATAACCTTATCTGTTTAATTAGTATGTCAACAGCTCTATCTGGTTTGTTATTAACACAATACTAATGAACAGAATCATTAAACAGTACAGTCGTACAAAAAGTCATGACCGTCAAGACCATTCGACTTTCAACTATGGCTGCTCACATAAGCTTTTATAAAATAAGTAGATATACAGAGTGGAGAAGACAATACGACAATAAATGAAAACACGGACAATACTAGTTTATAGGAATAATTCTAGGCTATCAAAAAAATCATAACATCGAAAATAAAAAAATAAAAATTTCAAACAAACTAAATGGCATAAAACTAGAAACAAAATAGAACACCATTTATAAATATTGGTTCACTAACCTGTCGTAAGTACTCGTACGCGTCAACAGCGTGCGGTCATGTAGCGACTTGATCTTTTGGCGCCATTAAATTAATGCTCAGTAAAAACAATTACACTGAATCACAGATTATTAACCAAATAATCAGGCGTCTATCACTCGCGTGTTATTTATCAATCAAATTATTAATCACGATCAGGATCACTGTTCAATCACTTAGCTATGTAGATATTAATAGTCACTAAATTTTTCGTTTTTCAATATGGCCGCCATGAATTCGAATACACAAATTGCACCGTCGTAAAAGGTTATTTCTAACGTCTGACAAGAGGTCCCCATTCGCAGCCATGTGTTTTAATTTATTAAAAGATAAGATTATTCTATCTTTTAAATCATCAACAGTATCAACAGCTGTTGAGTACACTTCATTTTTGATATGACCCCACAAGAAAAAATCCAAAGGTGTAAGGTCAGGGGACCTGGCTGGCCAACGCTTTGGTCCATAACGGCCAATCCACTGCTGTCCGAACATTTCAGACAAACGCTCTCTAGCAGACACCACTGAATGAGCTGGTGCTCCGTCTAATTGGTACCACATCTGCCTGTAGACATTTAGCGAAAGCTCATCCATGTATTCGGAAACGGGTCCATTGAGGAGTTCTAAAAACTTTTCAGCATTTAAATTTCCATCAATAAAAACCGGACCGATAATGGTATTTCTATGAATGCCAGCCCAAACATTGACAGCAAATCTGTACTGGTGCGAAGTCTCCCGTCCTAGACGCGGATTCACGCGGCTCCAGTAACGAAGATTCTGTCTGTTCCATAAGCCGTTCCTTGTAAATGTACTTTCATCAGTCCACATCACATTGTACAAGAAATCCGGATTCTCGAAATGTTTTGTTTCAATCCAGCGACAGAAGTTTTCCCTAACTGGTTTGTCTCTAGGTAACAATGCGTGCAATTTCTTGTACCTATACGGCTTCCGTTTGTCACGTTTTAAAACTGTTAGAATCGTTCTATGGTTAACACGAAAATGTCGACCTGCCCTACGCAAACTAGACGTTGGGTTGCGTTCAAAATAAGTTAATATTCGTTCCTCAAGGGTCACTCTTACACGTGGAGGAGCACTATCTACATGCGGGATTAAGGATCGATTTTCTCGCATCCTCTGGACAGCTTGGACAATGGTGCGCCCGTTGGTCGGACAAACTCGAGTGTTTCCAAACCTCTCTCGGTATGTCCGTATAGCCAAAGCGGCGTTTCTTTGACACTCCCCATAAATTAAAATCATGTCGGTGTACTCCGAAGCTGTGTAATTGTAACGAGGCATGATTATTAAAAAAAACACGAAAACAATAAAAACTAAGCGTCTAATTTCGCACAATTCACTTAACTGTTTAACTAGATACCTAAAAACGTTACGTGTCCTGTCACTAAAATAAAGCGTCCAATTTCGCACTAATACCGTCAACAATAGATAATGTTACAAATTACAATAACACGAGCGGCGAGCAGCGCCGGGCACTTCAAAAGCGGCGGCGCGTGCGCTTACAAAGCGATGACGCGTGAATCGTCACAGGATTGCGGCGACACACTGACCCAAATTATTTGTAGTTGCAAATTCTTCAAGAAAGCGAAGTAACAAACGAAACTAGATTTATCTCTTTCGCACACAATAAATTTTCTATTAATATGAGTGCATAGCAATTTCCGCATGCGTTATTTTCTTATCTAACTCTCTCTAATGTTTTGATGTTTATACCAATGGGGGTCGCTAACCTCACAGTACTTCCCTATTAACAGATACATCATGTAGCAAATGTTAAAAATGAAAAATAATTTCCTGTAACTAAACTACTGGATATTTTCAAATGATTTTTTGTATGTAGACTGAGAACGTCTTGAGGTATGTGAAGTTTAATTTATTGTCGTATTGTCATCTCCACTCTGTATACGAAGTATCATGTTTTTTTATGTAATTTATTTAAGAATTTAAATATCAGTGACGCTGTCTACATTTCATAATATTATGCATTCTTTAAATAATAAAACACAGCTTATATAGTCACGCAAATGAAGATAAGACATGTGCCTATTATGTATTAATTTGTGTGCTGACGCTTCTCCGCCTTCATTACAAATTATTATAACCAGGTATTGTTTTAAACGGCTATTATCAAAACCATTCGTTTCAGAGTGCATACGTTAATTAGTTTCCGATTTCGATTGTGTTTTAATTGCTTGCGTGCGTGTTTAATAAACGTCGATTTTACGCAAAACTTGTTCAATGGTTTCAGTATTTTGATGGCTTCTGTTACGAACATGTGAAGAAAGATATCGTTGCACACTATTACGACACGTGGGTAACTATGTGAACAGTTATACCGTAGACGTTTATGGGGAAAACGTGAATTTTTATTGGCACACACACGCGTTGTAGGTACCTACCAAACTTATCAGATCGGCAGGATTTTTGAAGCTATCTATTTGAAAACAATGTAGCCATTTTTCGGACAGGTAACTTCGACGGAGGTTAGAAGAGTGTTTCATCGTTCGACCGTTTTTCTTTAATCGAGCATTTCAATTAGCGACTGCACTTATGGCTTAGGGTAGTAATTAGTTCAATATCGTGCGTGGTGGTGACAACGCAGACACGTGCGAATTCATTTGTAGACACACAATGGTGTTTTTTATTTAACAGACTATGATAAAGATCTTTAATTTGTAATTTAACTTTTAAGTTATTTTAATACGGCATTGTATGTAAATTACATACTACGTCAAACACATAATTTAAAAGTTTAAAAGTAAAAAAACTTCGATAACAAATAAACATTTAATTAATCTTATAATTTTATTGTTTATCAGATCGCAGTTGGTCGCAGCACGCGGGACAATTCTATCGATGTGGACTTGACACTGGAAGGGCCAGCGGCGAAAGTGTCTCGGAAGCAAGCCACGATCCGTCTGCGGAACAGTGGCGACTTCTTTATGTCATCTGAGGGTAAACGGCCCATATTCGTGGACGGCCGGCCGGTGCTGCCGGGGAACAAAGTGAAGCTTAATCACAACACCGTCATTGAGGTAGGAGCTCATACTGTTTTGCGTATCATTAGTCTTGGCGATTATATCATGCCCATTGTAATGTATAAACCTTGATTTTGGCCGTCACGTCATTAGGTATTAATGTATGGCAATTCTAGTGAGAGGAAAGTTTTGAAAATACTCAATTGATTGGCAGTAGAGTGCTTGTACCTCTTCATATAGCTATAGTACGCGCCACGAAAGAAGAGACGACTTTTATCTTAAACTTTATTATTTCGTAATAAATATTATAATATTGTTAAGAATTTTTATCTAAATGTCATCGATAAATCCCTGAATAGACACACTATGGGTAACTATTTCGTACACGACTTACCTGCGCAAACTCCCTACTACTGAGCTTGTCAAGTCTCATCTTTCGTGCCACGATACCATGGTGCCCCGCTGTTAGATAAAATATCCGTGGAATTGTTTGGTGATTTCTGTTTGAGTGCTCTTTGAAAAACTTTCGGACTTTTCCGAAAGAACATTATTCACATTTTTTGATTATGACATAAATAGTTAATGCAGTTTCCATTTGTTCCATCCAGATTGCCGGTCTTCGCTTCGTTTTCCTGGTGAATCAAGAATTGATCAGCGCCATTCGGCAAGAAGCTGTAAAAGTTAATATACCCGTGTAATTGTAATGCATTTTGAAATAATAAACGTATATTACTGCGAACACATTTATTTTGGTCAATTATAGAACAATTTCAAAACTAGGTACCACTCGAAAACGTAATACAATAACATCCCATTAATTAACAGTACAATGTGTCACACTTCAGTTTATAAACACTCAGTTATAGAGTAAGTGTATCCAATATTACGTCTATCACCATACATTATCACGTGCGTTACTGGCATAAGAAGATATGCATTAACATTTAAACGACAAACAAATATCTAATTATTAAAATCATCAATAATAACTAATCCATAACCCTTAATTTAAATAATTTAACCACAATAGAATATACCATAACTTAAAGTTATAACAATGGCCAACAAGTGCAGAAAAATTAAACAACAATCCACTCAATAGTGCATAACAAACATACAAGGTACCGAAAACTACGATGAAAATAAATTCTATGGTATTGGTAAGTAAACGTGAAGTAATCAGTCATCAGTCACCGAGAGGCAGCGCCGAGCATCTCCGAGCCCGCGCCGAGCGACCGAGCGGCGAGCGGTGCTGCTCCTCGCATAGTCATTACATACACGTGCTACTAGCAAATTATAATTTTGGTAAATATCCAGCCTCAACATCAACTGAGGCTATGACGTCCAAACAAACACTGGACACAAATCAAAGCATTTCTTATCTTTACCTTTGTACATTTATTATACTTAAAAATTAATCTACTACTTAAAATTACCATTTTTCATACAATATATTATGATTTATCAATAAATTAAACAGTTTAACCGGTACTATACGAAAATTTAACACATTTAAAATATTATTTTAATAACTTACACTATGTAATAATTAATTCTATAATATTTTATCTACGAAGGCAACACTTTGCAAATACATGTATGCAGGACTTAAAAGCACATAATTATATTTGGTATATTTATTGAACACCCTGTACATGATATCAAAATAGTGTATGTATTTAATAATAAAATATATTTATAGGCACGATAAGGCAAAACATGAATCGGCGAGTGCCTTGTTTATGAGATCAACAGATATTTCCAAAATGTTTAAAATGGCCAAAACGTATGGAGTAATAACAGTAGTCCTAAATATGCTATACTTGATATAATTATATTAATATCAGCACAATGTTAAAGGCACTGGCAGCGCAATTTATCGCGCTCTCATTTAGTAAAACAAGTACCTGTATAATGGAACATTAAACTTCGCAACCTAGGTACGTATATGAAAATATGCCAGAAAAAAAATATTCTGGGTGCAAAAATTTGTAGACAATATATTGGATAATATTTTATATTCATTACGATACGGCTACGGGCTAACTCTTCAATAAGTTCCGGACGTATCGTAGCGGTAGTTATTTTGCCGTGTAGGTATAAATTCAAAGTAGTACCTACGTACACACTTTCTCAACACCTATTATTTCTGAGTATTGGCTTTGGTTATTTCACGCTTTAATTTTATTACCTACCTACACTATGTTGTTTCACTGCAACATCATTACAAACAAAATTATTGAATGATATTCAACGAACACTTTCTTAGAAAATACATGATAAGATTATTTGGTATTAACAATTAAAGTGTGCAAATTTTGTACTTCGCCTACACAGTAGCATTGATACACATATCGCAGTCAAATCAATATCTAACAGACATGATTAAACATGTGCTTACAATATAATATGTGAGCAATCTCGACAGTACCGAAGGCACTGACCATACTAACACTAATATAACATCTTTAAAACCACACAGTGATTATATCTTTGCCTAGATAAATATCAAAATTCGTACATCAACTTTATATCGGCCGATGATACAGCGCAGCGCTCTTTGGACACTTATAATTATCATCTGGTCTTTGGCAAGCTGTAACGTGCCGAACGATATAACGATGATGCACATGATGCACAGATGGTGCTCACCAACTTGGTTCAGATTGCAGCACCTCAATACGCACGGCGGCGACGTTCTCAACGTTGGCGACGGAAGACAGAAGGAGGTTAACGAGATATTACAATCAAATGGAGTGAGTCGACTAATCGATATCATGATTAAAAATAAACTCTTTAAATACAGGTACACAAAAATATGAGATATATCGGAATAACACTTTTCTATTACCAATTATCATAGACTAGGTATAAGTACATTTAATGTTAGGTGACCTTGATTAAACACACAACTTCACACAAGAACAATATCTACAAACAATATACCGTACTTTTTCGGATATATGGACTCCGCCGCCAATACGATTAATTAAAATTACTGAAAAATCACCTAAATATTGTGTAAACATAACTAGAAATATCAATATTATTTGGAATCAAATATTTTAACGGAGATAATACTCATAAATTATGGCTACCTAAAATCTTGAAGGTGCAATTCTATTAAATAAATAGTTACAATAACACTAATAAGAAAAAATGGAATGACAGGCACAGCAGGTAAAACGATTATAATAAAATTTGAAACACAGTAACAATTACAGATCAGATCAAATTGCACTATCAAACAATAAAATGTCTTTGCTTTCTTTTCCATATCACACTTAGTACTGAATTTGGCTTCGTTATTAAACTACATAATAAACTAACATGGGTAACTACTAAAAAAACTATAGTGGAATCGTAGGAATGATAATACGAGACCTTTATTGGGGTGGGATCCATTAACACAATAGCCAATATGGCTGTTAATCATCATAAATAGACCCAAGGAACTGCGATGCTCGAAACAAACTACCTCAGTAACTATGTTTCAATCTTATGGTGTATTTTAGTCCCGAAGAAGGGTTATCTGATATCGGTGGCGTTATCACAAACTTAGCGCTGCTGTTGTTAACAGACTTATACTTCTGAAATTTTTCAGCTAAAACATATGTTCTTTTCCTATGACTGTATATAGCTTTCGTTTTCTTTCTGGTTGCCATTTTATCAATGAAATGGTTTTTTTCTATAAACACCCACGGTTGCCATTTCCTACCCGTCATATCTGGGTTGAAATCATCTTTATTTGAAGTACTAGCATAATGAGAACCATTTACATTTTTCTTAATGACTACTTTGGGAATAGCTTTCTTTGTTTTTTTAGTCTTTTCTTTATGCTTTTTAAATTGAATTTCATCTATACTTTTAAGGACGTCTTCAAATTTAGGCTTTGGTTTTTTAGGAATACGCGAAGTATTAGCGTTTTGTTTATTCACCTTTGGTTCATCTTTGGATATTTTTAATTGCTTAAGTTTCATAAGGCTGTGTTGAGGTAATGAAAGTTGAACTTTTAGGTCACGAATTGATTCTTTTAACGGAGGAATATATTTTTGAGCTGCTTTTGTCAATAATGGCCGGTTAGAAGAATAATTAGCACGAGTATGTAAATATTCCTTTTCTTCGGTAAATTTGCAACTTGATCTTTTATTAACTCTACTAATATCATTAATTTGTGATATTCTAGAACCTTTATAGTTTGTTATTTTTAGTAATATTCCCGAGTTCTTTTCCTCAGATGTTGTTGAAGACACTTCTGGAGAACTAGACGTATAAATTGCGTCTTCATCTTTGTGGTTATATGGAAATACATTATCAACGCTTGATTCGCAAGAATGTACAGTATCATCTCTAGTTTTCGCAACAATTTCTATTGAATGCATATTTTCACGCTCCATTTTATCAACATTAATGTCTACAACGATATCTAATGCATTCCCTTTGCTTTGGAATGGAGAGAATGTTTCTATGCTCATATTTTCTTTGTTTTCTGGAGTTTCTTTAGAATTTCCTTTTCCAAAAGGAAACATTGTTTCCATATATTGTGGAACATAAGGTGACACTGGTCGCTCATTAGATTCTGATAACATTTTTTCTAAAGAATCGTTATCATAATACCTATCATAATCACCAGAAACGCGAGTTTCTCTACTATATAAAGTTTTATTTACATCCATTTGTGGAGTTTTATATAAGGTTTCTACAAATAGAGCGTCATCATTGCACATTTTGTCACCATATATGAATTTAACTTTGTCAGTGTGCTCACTGCTACTAAAAACACCGGACTCATCGTTATCAGACAAAGCGTCAACTTTTGGAGAAGAAGGCCCACAGATTTCAATATCTTCTGCAATATCGTCACTGATAACTGTTTCTACACAACCTACATCTTCATCCCAAGATTCTTCGAGTGTTTTATCTTCTTCACAATCCAACACAAAGGAATCTGAGTATTCACACGCGTTTTCTTGTTGTGGACTTAATGCAACTTCCGTCAATGTCTCTATGTTTTCATCATGTTTTGTACAGCTACTTTGTATTTCAGCTAAGCATTCTTCGGACAGTTCAGTATAACACTCTTTTTCTGGTTCTTCGCTTTCTTCCTCCGTTATAATACAACTATTGTCTATTAAAATACAAAACGAAACATTGTCTTCGTTATAGAAAGAAGAAACAGAGTTTCGTCGGTTATGATGTATGATGTTGCACAATTTCTGTGCAAGCAAGTCATTATCAACAGTATTCATTTTTCTGCGCTTAAATGGCCAGATAAATTGAACATTCTCTTCATTATCCTGTTTCGGCCGTTCATCACTATTACACATATTTAATGCTGAATCCGACAATGATCTCTTAAGCCGCTGACATTTTCTATATGGAACGTCATTTGCTTGTATTTCATTAAAAGAAAATCGCACGTGTTCAAAGTGATTAGATGATTCTAGTTCTGCATGTTTATCTTCAGGCTGTTCGTCACACTGCTCTGTCTCCTGTTGGAACGACTCACACAAAACTTCTTTGACATTAGAAGTATCTGGTACTTCACATTGGATTTTAATATCATTGTTGAGCTGCGTTTCGGCAATTATGTCTGTATTTTCATTGCTATCGGGTTCAGATTCTAAAGGATTGATCACGTTGGTTTCGTTGAATTCACAAGTGACCAATGGATTGCCAGCAGAAAGAATGCTATCAGCTTCATCCACTGCGGACATATTTTCTTTATTATTAATGACTTCATCTTTAGTATTATCTTCACATTCGAAGTGATCATCTGAGTTTACAGTTTCATCTACATTACTGTCTAAAATAGGGGAACTTAAAACACTGGTATCAACTGTTACTTCCACTGTACTATTACAATTGTCTTGTTCTACATTGTCTTGTTCTACATCCACATCTTCTGTTACAACTTTATGAGAAACTTCTAGTGGTACTGATTTTCTTATTTCCAAATCACAATCAGACATATCGTTATCATCATTGTTTTCTGTAGTTGTATTAGCCGCTTCGGTTGTATTAGCCGCTTCGGTTGTATTAGCCGCTTCGGTTGTATTAGCCATTTCGGTAGTATTAGCCGCTTCGGTTGTATTAGCGATTTCGGTTGTATTAGCCGTTTCGGTTGTATTAGCAGTTTCAGTTGTATTAGCCTTTTCGGTTGTATTATCCGCTTCGGTTGTATTAGGCATTATAGTTGTATTAGCCGTTTCGGTTGTACGAGTCATTTCGGTTGTATTAGCCGTTTCGGTTGTATTAATCGCTTCGGTTATTTTAGTCATTTCGGTTGTATTATCCGCCTCGGTTGTATTAGGCATTACAGTTGTATTAGCTGTTTCGGTTGTATGGGCCATTTCGGTTGTATTGGCCGTTTCAGTTGTATTAGCCGTTTCGGTTGTATTAGCCGTTTCGGTTGTTTTAGCCGTGTCGGTTGTATGAGTCATTTCGGTTGCATTAGCCGTTTCGGTTGTATTAGACGCTTCGGTTGCATAAGCCATTTCTGTTGTATTAGACATTTCGGTTGAATCTGCCAAAATTTCGTTATTCCTGTCCATGTAATTTTTCTTTGTTGCACTATTACAATTTCCTTCAGAAAACGTAAGTAATTTTTGAATCCAAGGTGAATACAATTCTTTACTTCCATACCACATGTTTCTTCGAAACGGTTCCTCACATTGGTATTCTGAGTCTTCATCGTCTAACTGATCATGTTCAAATAGATCTGTATTTTCTGGAATGCTCTGTGTATCTTCGGTATATGTATCTTCAAAATCCTTCAATTCCTTTTCGTTGTCTGAAAGTTCTTCTGATGATTGAGTCGTACTGTCTTGCGTGTCAATGCTATCATTTATATGATCTGGCACATAGTCCTTTGAAACTAGTTGCGATTCCGAATTCGTATTTTGAGATTGGCTTATGTCTGAACTTTCACAGTCATTGCAGCATGTTTCTCCACTCGTTAAGAGTATATTTTTTTCATGTAGCTGTGTATGTCCAGCATCCAAAGGATCGCGTATTTCGCTTGGATTATTTATTTCTGAAGTATCATTCTCCGTTTTAGTTTCAGCATTCAGTACAGAACAATTTAATTTATCAACAATATCATGATTGTGGCCAAAATCTTCATCTATCGCAACGTTTGTGGCATTTTTAGCTGTGTCCATTTCATAATTTTCTTCTAAACTTTCCCTAGGATTTTGTGAAATTTCTGAATCAATTTCCATTAGAGTAGTATAGTTCACGTCTTCTGTCAATTCATTTGTCGTTGAATCCTCACTGTTGCAGATTTCCTTACCACAATTTTCACTATTAATGTTACTCACAAGTTCATTGACAGATGTTTCTGTTTTTGAAGTCAATAATGCATTGCGAACATCGCCAATCATCTCCTCCGTGCTATTTAAAGCACATTTGTTTATCTCGGTTTGTATTTTTTGATAGCTCTCATTACTTGTTGAAATTTGTTTAGAGTCTATATCATCATTCTTATCCCTAATTTTTGTAATCAGTTTAGGTACATCATGACTGTATTTTATACAATCAAGACTATAATTTCCATCTATATCATCCATGTTAGTCAAATTTTCATTTTCTTCAGTAAATACAGGAAGTAAACTAACCGAATCCGATGAATCATCTTTATTTAATGTGTTTAAAGGATTTTCTTCGATGTGAGTCGAAGTATTCATTTGTGACTCAATTTTCGTTTCTATACATTCGATACTGTTAATGCCTGTTTTGTTCAAACTGAAGTCTATCGCAATCTCCATAGACAACTGGTCTTCTTTTTCAGCATCTTGCAAATCAATGTTGTCAGGATGACTGTCTACATTACATGAAAGGCTTCCCTGTGAGGTTAAATTTATTGGAGCCTGCTGAATATCCATGATCACTTTATTTAAGCTATTCGAAAAATCAGAATTTTCTTCATGATTTTTTATATTTTCAGGATTTTTTATAATAACACTGTCAGTTCTGAAAGCATTAACGTTGTGGTGTATAAGAGTTTCTTTGGGTTCAAAAGTTTTAGTTTTACGGTATTTACTCAATTTAGAAAACTCTTTTTCAGAGTCAATCATATATGGTGATTTATCATTATCATATTCTCTATCTGGTCTAGATGGATTTGTATTATTATATTTATCTTTAATTTGGTTGGGTGATTGATCTAATACTTCTAGCGTCGGCAAGTCTCTTATCGAAGTTGCTAAAACGGTACTATCTCCTTTATTTGCATTAATGAACTGTTGATTGACTTCAGGGAAGTTTAATTCAATGTCATTGTCAAGTCTGGGTAGTGAAGCTAGACATAAGCCAGAGTTACTTTCCAAGTCTTGTATACTGTAGCTACTCTTCATTTGGTCAATAGAGTTGCTATTGGAATATTGTGTATTTATCATTTTGCAGCTTGGAATTCTTAAATTTTCATTCATATTCATACGGTGATCAGTTCTTTTCATCATATTACAGTCAATATTTTCATTCATGCCATTTAACATGGGTGATTTCAACATGACTGGATTCGCAACTTTCTCTATTGCCCTCTCAGCTAAAATGTTTTGGACAGGTGCTGCAACTTCTACATTGAGCATTTTAGGACTACAAGGCTTTATTTCAAAATTACATCCAACTTCTTTATGAATGACCGACTGACTTATTTTAGATTCCACATCTAAAGGCGAAACTGGTCTCGGTGGTATTACAGCTGTCGCCTGTTTCGGATGAGCTCCTTTTCTTGGCATATGGTACATTGACTCTTTAGGGGTAGGTGTCTTGTAGTTATTCATATGTGATGATTCTATCACTTCTTCAAACTGATTGAGTAATTCAATACTATTATATCCTTTAATATTCTCAGGTAATTTAGAAACTTTTTGAATATGTTCATATTTTGCAAGTTCGTCACTGGGAACATTCACAAGGCCAAGGACATACAGTTGTTCCTGACTATTCTTAGCTTCATGTGAGTGTGACTTGCCGAAATTGTTTTTATCACTAGACCCTGTCTGTATTATTATTTCTTTAGAACTGTTTTCTTCTTGCTCTTCATCCCCTTCATTCCACATTTGCAAGAACTGTCTAACATCTATTTGCTTCTTTTCTTTGGATGTATTATTATTAGAATTTAATTGAGACTTGGACATCATAGGTGATGTTCTAACTATTGGTCCGTATCTATTATGATTATCATAATATTTTCTAAGGTATTCATTTGGTATTCTGTTGATGCCAGAATCTATACTTCTAACACTTGCAGTAGATGATTGGCTCACATAGCCACAGTCTTCTTGAGAAGTTCCAAGAGTTTGTGTAGTGTCATTACTAGTGTTAGAATCAGTAGGTGAAATTGCTAGTGTATTGGGTGAAAACACAGGTGCATGTCTTGACATAGGGTTATGTATGTTTAAATTAGGGTCCATATTTCTAAAATGAGCCATATGGTCATAATTTTTCATTT
The DNA here is from genome assembly GCA_945859645.1 of Amphipoea oculea. Lineage (NCBI taxonomy): Eukaryota > Metazoa > Arthropoda > Insecta > Lepidoptera > Noctuidae > Amphipoea > Amphipoea oculea. The sequence continues at coordinate 18,845,117 of OX243862.1, forward strand.
GTTGGGTGTCTTTCTTGTAATAAGGATTTGGTGTTATATTATGCATATTTAATGCGGCATAATTAGGCATAATTACTTGGCTCTTTAAGGGCATTCTTGCCATTTCATTGACAAAGTAGCTTTCAGTTGGGGGATATATTTTCTGTCGACTATTATCATAATCAATATATGTTTTAGCATTGCTATCATAAGGTAGTTTGTTAGGAGGTACAGCTTTCATATGAACTTCAGGTGGGTATGAATGCATTTTATTTTGAGGACCATTTCCAACTACTGGTCCATAGGTTGGATGGATTACTTGATTACGATATTGAATATTGTAGTTGGGGCCTAGACCTTGAGGATTTCTTTGATATCCTTCCATAACAGGTTCAGCAACTCGGTTATCCAGATATTTAATGGGAGGATACGGGGGATAGGGGTGAGGTGGAATAGACTTCTGTATCTCATATTTATGAGATGGAAAGCCAGGTGGGGGATGGAATGGATTAGAATAATTACCAATATATTCATACCTTTGCTGAGGATATCGTTCCTTTATACTTGGATAGGGCTTGAAGCGAATGTTTCCTTCTTGATAATATGGATCAGCATACACATAGCCTTGTTCTTCTGGAACATTCCTATGAGGTCTGGGCACTACCGGTCGAGGACCCGCACAGCTGGGGTAGTCTTGATATTGGTACAGTTCAGGAGCACCATACATCCTTGTAGAACGTAAATTAACACTGCCTGGAGGCCATCCATGAGGAGCAGTCCGGGTATGAGAAGGATTCGCACTAGGTAAACACATTTCAGGGTTCCTAACATTTTTATGTTCATTATTAGTAGGATTAACTGTATAAGGCACGTCACAGAACTTTGCCTCTGGCGGCATGTTTAACTTGATATTTTTAGATAGACCGTTACTTCTATCTGATACTTGAGCATAGTTGGTGTCATCATTTACTTTGATAGAGTTGTATGTAGGTGGCACCATGATACGCTGCATGTTTTCTTGGAATGTTTGTCTTGGGGATATGTTTCTTGTAGGGTTTTGGTAATTGGTTAACTTATGGGGGTATTCGGGTGGACGGCGATACGCGTTGTCCATGCATGTCCATGGCTCCGCGGGACCTTTTTTCATATGATACGCTTCACTGACGGCGGGCGGAGGCACGACTCGGTCGGGTCCTATGACGGCGCACGGCCGCGCGTTCTGTACATCCACTTTGCCCAATGAGTTTGGTCCAATATCTTGATATGACTTATTCCTGTCACAGTGGAGCGCGATACCGCCGCCTTGAGAGTACTTGCTGCCGTCATTGTTGCGTTCACTCACAGCAGACTCGGTCCTCAAGTCTTTAGCATCCATCGTCACGGTTACTTGGACACATATCCTTATTCGGTGTTAACATTTTTTAGTTGTGGGCTAATTTAAATTCCTTGGAATAACTTAATAAGCAGGGGTTGCACAAAACCATTTCCATTCTGAAATATAAACAAAATATCAGATAGATAAAGTGACAACTGTCAAAACAATATGCCACATAGGCCCCCCATATATTCGGGACGCAAAGCTTAGCACTTCGAATATCAACTTAAAATATCAAATATACCTTCAGTATTTCTTCTAATTTCATGAAACATCAATATTATTTCCAAGGAAACACCGATTTATTACGTTTTGAAGTCGCCCATAAATTATGATGATGTTACCCAAACAAAAAAAAACAATACACAGTAGTGTTGTGCGTCGTTTTATAGTATGAATAGAAAAAAATATCAATGCTATTCTAAAATAAAATACAACTATCTTACAATGCTTAGAAATAAGTAATATTTAATTGAAGATTATTTTCAAAGATACAAAAAAAATACATCAAAAGATACAAAATGAGAGAAAATGTAACTAATTAGGTTGAGTTAGTCGATTTTGACGTATTCATTTTAGCGGGTATTCGTCAATCGGCGATTTATCTTGCATTCTTCTTCTTTTTCGTCGTTTCCTCAATGCTGAGGAATGAGGATCGTGACCACCTCTCATTACAGAGTAGTATATTCCTTGGTGAACGTCGCCAAGTTAGGGCGGTCTTCTGCATTGGGGATCGCTCAGGTTGCATTCGATGTGAGAATTTTAACACTAATATGAACACGTTCGCTTGCTACACTGACAACACTACAACAGGATAACGATATGTGTTATTTGGTAAGAGGAAATGGGATGCACCTTTAAAAAACTTGAGAGATCTTTCTCTCATGCATGTTTGACATTTTGTCAATTTGTTTGACAACTTTGACTTGACGTTGACTGACACAAACAATGACATCTTTCTCCAGTTGAGTGCGTGCACGATCGTGACATTTTCTAATTTTACTAAATACAAATATTTTTATTTCATTAAAAATATTCAAGAACTCTCCGGAATGAAATATATATCTGTTAGTTTAATACTGTCTTTAATTTTTGCTGTCTATGTTATTAATACTATATGGACATTAGCTGAAATATTTATACCGCCAGAATGTAGTCGTGGCGAGAGATGTTTTTCATCTTATTTAGCTTCAAATCCCGTGCAGCATTTAGTTCTGTATACTTCTGTAAAAGAGCATCCATACTTAGACGGTTCTACAGCGGAAAGTGTCTCAAAAGTGCATACTTCTCTCAAGTTTGACTATCGAAATCCGGCAACTTTGTAAGTATTCTCCGAGTCTGGGTCCTGCACAAATCTGAAGCAATTTAGAAGAATTTCGTGTAATAATTAATTATGACTTATTTTTAGTGTTATTAAATTGAAAGTGCCTCGTAAAACTCGCAACAATGGCTCATTATTTATGCATGCAGTCTTGTTGGATGATGGCCGCTTATACAAAGAGTTTGATGAGATAGTTCGCACGGAGTCCATACACACTCTCCCTCTGGTGACACATACGGAACCTCAAGCTGCAACATTTAATCTTCTTCAGCAAAATGTGAGCTATTTAATGTTTGTTTATACCAGTTCATGTCAATACGTTCTACCAGGTTGGTGGTTATGGTCTATTAATTTGTAATTGTATGTTATTTTTTCAGGATGAGGGTAAAAAAGTTGTAGAAAAGAAGGCAGTTCGTCCGTATTCTCACATCACTACAGTAGCTCCACTATCCATTCTAACAGATGATCTGAGACTACCTAGTAATAAAATACCTGGTGAATTGTATCCTTACATAAGGTATCATTTTTAATATATTTATTGTTAGTTGTGTTAGTGCAATTTAATTGATAATAGTTTAATTTAACCAGAACATGCTTGAGTTGTGTTAAGAAACAATGATAACAAATTATTTAAGAATGCTGGATGAAGCTATTCTACCGATTTCTACCTGACCCATTTTTAATCCATCTTGAAGGTGAGTTTGAAGATCAACGAGTTGAAAACATTAATTATTGTGTTGTCATACTCGCCTTCAACTTGCATTTATGTTGCTACGGTCTCTCTGTCGAGAGAATGCATTCCTGACACCTGTCAGTGTAACAATTCTAGTAGCTAATAAAGTTAAATCCAAACCGAAAATATGTATTTATACAAAAAAAAAAACAACTTAAAAATAACAGATAGAGAGTTCTATTGATGATTTTAATTATTATGCCCATTAAAACACTGTATTTCGGTAAATACGTTCATTGTGCTAAGTAGCAAAAATAGTCCATAAGTCAACTAAAGAAAACTCGCCTACCCACTACTTAGCCAATCTTATTATTACAATAAGATTTGACAAGTACCTACATTAAATATACAACAGTAATCCAGTAAATACATCATCATTCTCCTGCCCTTATCCCAATTTATTTGGGGTCAGCGTAACATGTCTAATTCTGCATACTTCTCTATTAGTTTTATTTTATTAGTTAATACATACTTATTACCTGCAAATTGCAAAACATTACAAAATTGGAGTGTTACCTTAGCACTTTCGCCTTTGGGGACATAGGTGGAATGTATTCTAACTGTCCCCTGTTACTCAAATTGGATTTAAAATTAGCAACAGTATAACTAATTAAACTAGAAGGGACAAAATAGACTAATGTCATAAAATCTAGTCCGTATCCTGCTACTGTCGACATGCAAGAAGTGGACACTAGGGCCACTTTGGGTAGAGCCCCAAATCGTAGATTAGTGTTGCCACTTAAAAGGGGTGCGTGCGTTCCTGACTAATTTATAAATAATTAATAATACAGACCATGACGCCACATATTTTTAGGTGCATTCAAAACTGAACAATATGTGACCCCAGACACCTTAACCATAAAGACAAGAACAAAAGAGCAGATAAATTTCATGGAAGATAAACTAAACAACATTTTAATACAAGCATACATATCAAGAAAACAAAATAAAAAAAAGACGGGTTGCACTCCGGGAGTGCCGGCAGAAGTGAAAACTTGAATATTAACGTTGAAATAAATCAATTATTAATTGAATTAATATAAATCATTTTTTTTCACTATTTCTGCGTCCCTTTTTTCATTAATAGATGCACTTTGTTCAATTTCCATATTTTAAACACTAACCCCCTTATTCATAAAACTTATCAAACCTATTTTAGTTAAAATGGGGTTTGTCTCTTTCTTACACACAGAAATGACAACGTGACAGATAAAGACAAACGTTCTATAAACCTATTTTAGCTAAAATAGAGATAAAATAGGATTATGAATAAGGGGGTTTATATACACGAATGTTACGAATACACAGCAGTGTGTCCACGTCCACTTCCACTTCGACTTCGACTTCGACTCCGACTCCGACTCCGACTCCGACTCCGACTTTGACTTTGACTTTGACTTTGACTCCGACTCCGACTTTGACTTTGACTTTGACTTTGACTTTGACTTTGACTTCGACTTTGACTTCGACTTCGACTTCGACTTTGACTTTGACTTTGACTTCGACTCCGACATTGACTTTGACTTCGACTTTCGACTTTGACTTCGACTCCGACTTTGACTTCGACTTCGACTTTGACTTTGACTTTGACTCGACTTCGACTTCGACTTCGACTTTGACTTTGAGTTCGTTTTTCGACTTTGACTTCGACTCCGATTTTGACTTCGACTTCGACTTTGACTTTGACTTTGACTTCGACTTCGACTTTGACTTTGACTTCGACTCCGACTTCGTCTTCTACTTCGACTTTGACTTCGACTTCGACTTTGACTTCGACTTCGACTTCGACTTTGACTTCGACTTCGACTTCGACTTCCACTTCCGTTTCCACTTCCGCTTCCACTTCCACTCCATCCAATCCATCCATCCATCCATCCATCCATTGTCGTGTGTCACTAAACTTGGTTCACTTCGGTTGGCGCCGCCGTTGAAAGAGAGGCGGGGGGGGGGGGGGGGGGAATCTCTCCTGACGGTCACGTGTCCTGACGCGAGTTTAACATTTTTTACCCATTACAAAAAGTGCTCAACGCCGCTAAAGAAGTTTTCACTTCTCATGCTCTAAAAGTCCGTCTTTATGTTGTGCTTAGGCGACATAAAATCGCTTTTTATGTTCTAGTGCATAAAGTAAATTTTTTTTCTAAGACTAAAGTAATCAGGCCCAACAGCCACACGCACAATAAAACTTCGCAGATTAAAGTCGTGATTTATTTCATTTTCGTTAATTTATATCACTTCCGTGTTTTCTATCGTTAATTTAATAAAATCAGGTAAAATAGTTGTCATTTATTATTTAAAAAGGCAATGAAACGTTTTCGTTTTTTGGCAGTATGAAGTACCCAAGTCGAATGACAAAATATGTTGAAAATTTAAAAAAAAAATCTTTTAAAAAGTTTCGTGGCGGTATTATCTGTGGTGGCGGGAATTAGCTATGGATGCAACATTTTTGATTAATTATGTACTGTATACTTTATGCCTGTTTCATTTTCTCGCAATCGAAGTGAAAAGCAGAGTGTATAACTCAGGCATAAACGAGCTATTTTACCCCTCGACTTAACTATCCACCCTCGCCTGCGGCTCGGGTGGATATAAACGTCTCGGGGTAAAATGGCTTCTTTTATGCCTTAGTTGTACAATCTACTATTATTCACTTCAAAAATATAAGTATCAAAACAAAAATGTAAATCAATGTTACATATTGACGATGAAGTGACAAGAACTCCTAAGTGACATTTTTGCGATTTTATTTTTTTTACGTAGATAGACTTTAAATAATCGTTGTATATACACTAATACACTAGTCTCATATTATATCCTCCTATACCCGCTTCTTGTATAACCAAGAATAATATTTTTCATACCTTGCGTTTAAAATAAATAAAACGTTTTTTTCGTTTTCTGTAAAATTATGTTCTGGTAGATAAAGGTCCTTGTCACTTCATCGTCGATATGCAATTGTAAAAAAGAAAAATTATGAACAGCAAAAATTAGTAAAAAAAAAATACTTCCTCCAATTGTATAGCAAATCATAATAACCTTGGGACCCGTGCGTGGCTAAATAATAATAGCTGCACAGGTCGATCGATCAGGTGTTGCCCCGTGGTATCAGCCGCGACTTACAAGTTGTAGGTCGTAGGTTCGAACCCCGACAGGCGCTTTACTTTGTGTAAATTATTTCATCACCACTGCTCTCAAAACGGTGAAGGAAAACATCGTGAGGAAACCGGCATGTCCTAGAACCAAAAATTCGAAGACATGTGACATCCACCAACCCGCACTGGGCCCGCATGGCGGATTACGGCCCACTCCCTCTCACAGAGAAGAGGCCTGTGTCCCAGCAGTGGGAACGTTATAGGCTGATTATGTGTATGTGTAGGTCGATCGATCAGGTTAAGCTACGCTTGCTGTGGTTGGTCTGTGGATGGGTGACCATCTTTACATACCGAGACCCCTCTGTGCCTCGGAAAGCACGTTAAGCTGTTGGTCCCGGCTGTCATTCGTGGATCTTTGACAGTCGTCATGGGTAGTCAGAAGCCCGAAAGTCTGACAACCAGTCTTGCCAAGGGGTGTCGTATTACCCAGTAACTGGGTTGTGGAGGTCAAATAGGGCAGTCACTCCATGTAAAATACTGGTATTCAGCTGCATCCCGCTAGACTAGAAGCTGACCCCAACCTTGCTAAGTACCTATTATGTCAAAATTAATACTGTTGAACAACTTTGATCTAATTAAATTGCATTTCTTATTTCAGAGTCAGAAGTGGCAAATTCTTGCCTATTCTACAGCACAATGTTTTGAAGTCCAGATTAGCAGACTACCAACTGTTAAACATTAGCTCAACGGAAGTCAACATAACGGTGAATGTGTCGCCGACATCGTACGGTTCCCTACGGTTGGCACTGCATGTCCGATTGGCGCTAGAACAGCTGTTTTCTCTGGGCTTCAGTGAGAAAGATGTGGATGATGTTAAAGGAATATTTGCTGACACCAACTTGTATTTACTATCAGCTACTGTATTGATTGCCAGTTGTCATGTAAGTTTTATAAATAAGAAATTGTTGTAAAAAATTTGGTAGAATACATTGGAGACATAGTTGGAAGGTATTCTACCTGTCTTCGCCTACGCGTATTGGAGGGGAAGATATGATCGAAGAGTGGAAGTGAAACTTCAACTTGCAGTTAATAATTTTGTAATCGCCACACAATATTATTGCTATAATTGTATTATAGTTTAAAGTTAGGTATACTATTTAGCACATATACCTAATTGAAACTAGTAGGGACAAAATAAATTACTAATGACTTAAATCTAGTCCGTGTCCCGTGACGGTTGGCAAGCAAGAGAGGGACGCTACCTATAGAACGCTATGGGTAGCGTCCTGGGTCGTAGCTGCTTTTCGTGTTGTGTTAACAAGGGTGCGTTCTTGACTAACTTATATAATACTTATAAAAACATGATACAGGCGACGCACTGTGGGCTGGATTTTGAGTTTCATAGAACTTCGTTTGCTTTTTTTGAGAGTCGGGTTTTTTTGACTGGAAATGGTTTCCTTTACCATTATTATACTTAATTATGAAGTATGGGATCATAAGAGTCAGTGTATCTATTTTTAAAACACAAAGTTAAAAAAAATGTATAGCTAGGGTAAAAATGTCAAATATCTCCGGAACCGCACGTTTGGCCGTAATATCCTGACACATGATAATACCTCTATTTATTTGGGATTTTTTGGCATACTTCATATATCGGGCAAAGGTGCGGTTTTTTTAAAAAAATTCGGAGAATATTTTAATTTTTTATGTTGTATTTTCTGATTGGATTCCAGGAGTAGGTGGGTAATGCTGGTCATAATAATTGAAAAACTTAATAAAATATATTTATCAAGACCGCTACCAACAAAAACAAGAATGTCCGCACAAAGAATTTAGACTCGAAAATTGTCAAAATTAAAATGACGTCGAATTGGTAATGATCTGAGATCTGACATGATCGGACATATGTAGATACCAGGTTTTATGCGTGTATTAGTTAATTTATGTACTATTTAGTTAATTCGTGTACCTATTAGTTAACTCATGTACTCAATAGTTAATATTCAAAGGATAATATTGTCCAATAATGCTAATTTGTGTCATTAATTAATGAGTACACAGACTCCCAGTGATTTAAAAAACTTTTGAGTAATATTTACTATGGTTCTAACTTAATTAGCTAACGATCGTAACCTTAATAGAGGATTTGTTTAGCAATAAGTGTTTGTTCTTGAAGGCCATCTTGTCGTGCCCTTCGTTTTTTAATTGAGATGTAGCTGCAAATAATATTTCACTACTCTCACGGTCCTTTTGATCAACAGTTCAAATTTTTTTCTGTTTGGACCCCAAATCTTGAAAAGGCTTTCGAGGTGAAGCTTTTCGTTTTGTCATAGTTCCAACTGATGACGTTGAAGGTCCAGGATCCAAGGAACTTGGTTCTTCAATAACTGGAATTGATGCAACCAATTCCACAATACAACTTGGCCAGTCAATATTTGACTCTAGCCAACCTTCATATTGTTTTTTGAAGTCATCAAAATTCCGACGAACTTGCTGCCATCTCTTCATTGCAGCTCGAGTAAATCTTCGGCAAAACTCTCTCAGCGTCAAACTGTCCTCTTCAGAAAAAGTGAAGTCTAATCGAGACAGCAATTCTTGAAATAAATAATCACTTTTATTGTTACCACTTCTTAAAATAACAAATAAATCTAAGTTAGTTGCTAAACTCTCCATATTTATCTGTTAAAATTACTGTTGTCAGGAAGGTAGCTCTAGACGAACTAAAGTATTTTATTAACGCAGCACTATTTATATTTAACTTTTTTTATATTTCACTCCCAGTAATTAACTAATGGTTGCTAACTACCCTACTTAAGATATCATTAATACACAATGGGTACCTAGTTACCTAATTGTTGATAACTACCCCATCTAAGATATCATACCTAATTTAATCATATTTTTCAAGAACAAACACTAATTGCTAAACAAATCCTCTATTAAGGTGTCGATCGTTAGCTAATTAATTTAGAACCATAGTAAATATTACTCAAAAGTTTTTTAAATCACTGGGAGTTTGTGTACTCATTAATTAATGACACAAATTAGCATTATTGGACAATATTATCCTTTGAATATTAACTATTGAGTACATGAGTTAACTAATAGGTACACGAATTGACTAAATATTACATAAATTAACTAATACACGCATAAAACCTGGTATCTACATATGTCCGATCATGTCAGATCTCAGATCATTACCAATTCGACGTCATTTTAATTTTGACAATTTTCGAGTCTAAATTCTTTGTGCGGACATTCTTGTTTTTGTTGGTAGCGGTCTTGATAAATATATTTTATTAAGTTTTTCAATTATTATGACCAGCATTACCCACCTATTCCTGGAATCCAATCAGAAAATACAACATAAAAAATTAAAATATTCTCCGAATTAAAAAAAAAAACCGCACCTATGCCCGATATATGAAGTATGCCAAAAAATCCCAAATAAATAGAGGTATTATCATGTGTCAGGATATTACGGCCAAACGTGCGGTTCCGGAGATATTTGATATTTTTACCCTAGCTCCATACATTTTTTTTAACTTTTGTGTTTTAAAAATAGATACACTGACTCTTATGATCCCATACTTCATAATTAAGTATAATAATGGTAAAGGAATCCATTTCCAGTCAAAAAAACCCGACTTTCAAAAAAAGCAAACGAAGTTCTATGAAACTCAAAATCCAGCCCACAGTGCGACGCCAAGTATTCTAAAGTGCGTCCACAAATGCACAATAATATGTGACGTGACGCCACAACACATTTTGTGATGAATTTTACACAAATAGGTATCAAACTAAATTACAATTTTACTAAAGTTGAGTACCTGATACCAAGAATAAATGATAAACCATAAAATGTTTATCAGGTACTTGGCATAAATCAGAGTCCTTACAAGGGTTGCATACTTCTTTACCTTGACTAGAAAGTGTCGCTTCCTAGTTCTATATCTATGTAATAAAACCATTTCCATTCCAGCTATTGTTTGACTTCCTGGCCTTCAAGAATGACGTATCTTTCTGGCGCCGTAAGCGCTCCCTGGCGGGATTGTCCGCGCGTACCGTGTTTTGGCGAGCGTTCTCTCAGATGGTCATATTCTTCTATCTGCTTGATGAACGGACCTCTCTTCTTGTACTTGTACCAGCCGGTATCAGTGCGATTATTGAGGTAAGGCAATACATAGATCTTATTTGTACTTGTTTTTTTTTTTGCAATTCATTCTCATGTATTCATTCAATACATACGTTCATTCGTTTATATACATTCATTTATTTATTCATATATATAGTTTTAGCAGTTCATTCATTTATTGATCCTATTGAATAAAATATTTTGCAGCTAACTTTTGTGTCAGCAGAAGATGTAAAAAACAAGATTTAATTTATGATGTTACCAATCCTATTAGCAAATATAATTAAGATCTAATTATCCTTCAGTTATGGAAAGTGACAAAAATTCTGCACCTTCGCGTTTCGTTCTCCGGTTGGAGGGTGCGCGTGTGGCGCGACATGAGCGCGGATGCGGGAGAGAGGAGCACAGCTAAGGCGGACGCCGAGGCCATGAAGTACTTGTCGATGTTGCTGTACCCGCTGTGCTTCGCCGGCGCCATCTACTCGTTGGTTTATGAACCGCACAAGAGGTATGTACAGTCATTTATAGCAATTAGCTGACCCACCTTTGCATAAATGGCTGAGATTTTTTAGAATAAGAATCAATTATTATTATCAATTTTAATTTTATATTTATCTATTTTTTTTATCTGTAAATAAAATAAATATCAACTTAACAGCGTCAACGAGGGTGTCAAAGTGTGCAGAGATAGAGTGATCTTGTTTATTTGACTTTATTTCTACTTGCGCAAAGTTAATATTTATTTTGCACTGCAGGTCTCAAAAGTCTGAGTTCTTAATTTGCTATCAGTAAGCTCAGCCTGGATGTATTAGAACAGGCTGATTGAATTCGTGGATATAGTGATTATTAATCCCTACGGTTCAACCTTCGTAATAGCTCCAAAACTATTTGCTTTTAACAACCGAAAATAGTGTTATTTTTAACCGACTTTAAAAAAGGAGGTTCTGTATTCGACCCGTATGTATGTATGTATGTTTGTATGTCCGCGATTATCTCAAAAACTACTGAACCGATTTTGATAATTCTTTCATTAGTGTGATCTACATACTTTCAGGAAGGTTTTAGTATATAATACATTAGGTAATTATTCTTATGTACGAAGTTATATGCATAAATGTACTGCATCTCCGACATTTCTATGCGAATTTTGATGATTCTTCGAGTCGTGTCTTCAAGTCTTCAAAGCACTAGTGTTAATTGAATTTGTGCGGAATAGGTATAACTAAAAAGTGAAAAATAAAAACTTTTTTACAAAAAAAACAACCGACTTCAAAAAAAAACACTACAAAGTGAAAAATAACTTTAATTTCGGAAGTCGGTGTCAAAAACGAAAATGCGGAACCAACGACACCGACTTCCGAAATTAAAGTTATTTTTCACTTTGTAGTGTTTTTTTTTTATTTACCAGCTTCCGCCCGCGACTTCGTCCGCGTGAAAGAAACTTTTCCTATGGCACTCGCCACTCGGCATTATTTTTATCACTGCAAGCTTTAATCGGATCAGAGATTCCAGAGATTACCTACATCTTTCAGACAAACAAACCATTTTACCCTTATTATACAATTAGTTTAGGTTATAGGTAGTTATGCAATGCTTATGCAATGTAGTTATCTTGTCCTAATTAATTGTGTTCGCGGCAGCACCAACAGTATTGTCAGTGTATTCGTAGATCGGTGGGATTCCCCGATGTTGCGGAGGTGGATGCGGCTCCATGCCGAAATTTAATTGTATATTTTTATGTGTCTGTAACCTACTAACACTAGAATTTAAGTTAAAATTGTTACTAACCCAATGGACTCCGGTCTGAAATAAAAATATTCTATTCTATTCTTAATAACAAAATCTAAAAATAACATTATTATTTCCAGTTGGTACTCCTGGGCACTACACAGCATTGTGAATGGCGTGTACGCATTCGGGTTCTTGTTCATGTTGCCGCAACTGTTCGTGAACTACCGGCTACGCTCGGTCGCCGCGCTACCGTGGCGCGCCTTCATGTACAAGGCGTTCAATACGTTCATAGACGACGTGTTCGCCTTTATTATAACGATGCCCATCGCACATCGGGTTGCTTGCTTCAGAGATGATCTCGTGTTCTTAGTTTATTTGTATCAGAGATGGTGAGTTGATCTTTATATCGATGGCAGCAAAGTAGAAACGGACATCTACATTTATGCGAAAATGCTTTTTTTTACAAAAATGAGCTTATTTCAACCTTATCTACAAGTCTGTATTAAAATTATTTCAAATTTCATAATAATTAAGAAAATCTGCCACTAACTGCCCTAACCACTGCCCTAAATCAGCTATCCTGTAAAATTGTGATTTTGTACATGTCCGTTTCTACTTTGCTGCCATCGATATACAGGGTGTAAAGTACAATACGCACTTTTGTATGAAACAGCTGTTTTAAAAAAAATAACCTACGGCCAATTTCTATGCTGGGGTGTCTAGCTAGAATAATGTGCTGAATTCATGGTAACAGATTACATGTCGATCTCCCTTGCACCGTGAATATTATTTATTATGAATCTCCAACAAAAGACATACTTAGATACGACCTGACATATTATGGTACATTATTTATTTTTATGTGTGTTGGTACTTTATTTCGATGATTCACGGTTACTGGCCAAAGATTCAGTCATTTTCCACTCATAAAAGCAGTAACACTCATACATAATGCGTTTTATGTTTTAGCAAACAGATTTGTTATCGCCGTAACTAATACGTTTCCAAACATGATAATTATAGCTCCGTTCATTCTAGCGGTAATTTACGTGTAGTGGATTTACTATAATCACAGCAACTAACGATTATAGAACCTAGAAGTAATTTACCTACTTTGCTGCTAGTTTTTAGCAGCAGCAAACTTAAATAAGAAGTCGAATTTCGAATGAATTCTACTTCCTATCAAAATGTTTTTTTTTTTTGTTCGCCTATACGGTCCCACTACTAGGCAAAGGTTCCCCCAAATCCTTCCAGGAACTCTTTCCCCGCGCCACCTCGAACCAGCCCTCGTGGTACGCGTCCAGATCATGATGAATAAGATACAATTAATTTTATACTTTATCGAAATAAACATTGTGTATTTCAGGTTGTACCCAGTGGACAAGTCGCGCACAGACACCGCAACTAGTATGGATGAGAACCCGGAGGAGTTGGAGCCAATCAAGCAGAAAGAAGAGTAGTGGTCAACGAATTTTTCTTTTTGAGTTTCCTATTTTACTATAAAGAGGCTGTTTAAGGTGCTACCTGAGTCAGCGCTACGACTGTACTATTAAAAAGACATTTTTCTTTGTCTTTGATATGTTATGAAAAAAGTTTACATATAGAACAATAACGTATACTGACTAAAGACGAAAGACTAGATATGCATTTAGTAGACTGCATCATAGCTACGTTTATTTAAGAAAATAAATATTTTTGCATTTTTTTTAACAGAAATTTTGGATCGGATATTTTTAAAGTGACCTGAATCAGTAGACTATGATAGTTCCTTTACTATGAAACAGACTATTATGAATTATGTACGATATTACGTTTTATTGAGTTACTAGCTCTAGGCCAGACATTTTAATCGTAGGTCGTAAAATATTACACTGCATTGATTTTTTAATTTTAAAATTTGCTACAATTTACAATTGAGCGCAACCGTAGCTCTGTAGGTCCAATAGAACCCGATACAACACTTCAAACGTTCAAATTGTAACAAATATTGTATACTTTAAAATGTATGGAGTGAGTTATATGTAGAATTTACCTTTAAGAAGTTTTAAGCCAAAAACAGAAAGAAGTCCGAAAATTTCGAGGCTTTTCGAGCACCACGCTGTTAGCACAGGTCTTTCGAAGCTGCAGACTTAGTAGTTTTACACTATTGGTATCTATCCTAACAACATCTAAAAAATCAGTACAGTGATATGGTTCGCGACCTCACGTGATTTTGTGTCTACAGTAACTGGCCTATTGCGACGTTTATTTCCTATTAACTTAGTATAGACAACTAGAAGTTTTTTTTATAGACTCATATTGTGTTCAGGGTTTTATCGATATTATTAGTAATTATTTGTCGGATTAGAATTGGTTATTAAATGAATCGTTAGCCCAATTTCAACCTGAGATTTATGTAAAACTAGCACCCGCCCGCGGTTTCGCTCGCGTGAGGGTTGGAAATTATATTCCACGGGAACTTACGCCTTCCCATGAGGGCAGAAAGTAGAGAACGCCACGTGCTATATTCTTACTACTGGAATAAAAAGTATCCTTTGTTCCACAGCATTGTGTAAGCTGACATTTAAACTCAAAACAAGATATTTTTAAATTTTCAAAGAATTTTTCAGTTAGAATTTAGCGCAAAACAATGCGACTACACTCTAAGGGCACCCCCCTGTGGGGTACGGACCTCGGTTTAGGAAGGGCGCCCACAAGCAACTTTGTCTCCGCAACAAATTTGTCTCTCACGTTAAGTCTACGGGTCGGGAGTCTTTGTAAGAAAGTGCGTGTATGTAGCGACGCGACAGCTGAGAGAATTTTGTTGTCCGCGGGTATAGACGCAACTGTCGCCTGTCTATTGTTTTCAATAAGAGTGCGCGCACGGCGCCAAAAAAATGCTGGCTAGCCAGTTGCCGCTCAACCGAAAATTTTACAAAAGAGTAGTGTTGCTGGCGCTCCCGTATGCGCATCGTTTGCTGGGCAACTAAGTTGCTCGTGGGCCCCCTCCCTTTGGGCGTCGCTGGGATTTAAAGCTACGGGCTCTGCGGCGCGGGCTGGCTCGAGCAAGGGCCGAGGCGGATACGATCATCTCGTTTACTTTTTATTCGGAAAACTGGAAGGCGCCTGTCGGCGCCGACTCACGATTCACCGAACAAAAAGTGACTTTTATGAATGCAACGATTGCGTATTCGCTCAACGATCGCTTTTAGTTAGGACGCAGGGATGGACAGAGATTTGAAAGAAATTCTTTACTACAATTCGACGATTTATTTATTTAAATTGATTTGTGATAAACATTTATTGTAAAACAATGAAATAACATAGGATTGTGTTCTGTATATTAGTATAATTTCGCGTGATTGCTTAGCTTATTAGATTGTTTGCGATTCTTTATTGCGAATTATTTATTTGATATTAAATTTTCGGGCTTCCTATCCTCCCTGAAAAATACTTATATACTTACATAATTATACATTTAGGAACTAGTGGCGGCCGACAGAGCGTAAGGCCCCTTGTACACACACGTTTTTCATGCCGTGAAAGCTACGTTTTCGCCGTGTGTAGGCACGGTCGTCAGCGTTGTATGGATCACTATGGAAGCTTGTTGACGAACACATTTTTTCTATGACGCGATTCATACGTGTACAAAGGGCCTAATTCGATGTGGAATTTAAATGAGAAAGAAAAGAAAGAAAATAAGTTTATTTGAGCCAGATTAAGTAAGGCACATAATATTCACACAAAAACAACAAAAAAAAAAATAGTACGAGTTGGCTTTGTTTCAGTCTGGCGACACATTTCTGTTCGTAGATCATAATTATGAAGTCTGATGAATGATTCAATCATCCCAGTATACAACTTACTCTATATCCTGCTTTCGCTCTGGGCAACGTTCCCTCTTCGCCAAATTTCATTGAAATCAATACGCATAGGATAAACTCGCTGTGTATCCCATTTGAGAAATAAGATAAGGGTTTTATTACCTTATCATGGTTGTTAAATAGTCGCTGTGTCGGAAGTCTATGTAGTTTAATGTTATTTAATAGTAGGTGCAGATGGGTACTTGTATAATCACCGAAATTCATAGAGAAATTATTGTTTTTGTGTGTTTTCCTAGTAAGATAGGTACTGCTATTAACCATGATTAGATGTCAATTAAAGGCCACCTACCTAAATCAAAGTCTTGAATCTCGCAGTTATTCATCAGATTTATAATAATGACTATTGATTAAGCCTTAGCGCAGAGCGCGATGCAGAGCCGACGATTTTACCTGATGACATTAAATAATAAATAAACCTTATTATTAGAGACATAAAGTGCAATTGAGAGAGCGCACTTTAGGACACCCGATGACAAGTTCTGTGCCTGGGTCGATTTTTGTACAACTTTGGACTTTATGTTACTGACAATAAAGTGTATTATTTAATGTCAATAGCAAATTTCCTGCTCTGTGGGCCGCGCGGAGTCTTATGTTACGGGAACATTTTTATTATTTAAAAGACAATAATTTGTTTTATGTAAATGTATATGTGGACGTACCTATTAAATATTATGTAGATTTCATAGATTGTGTGGTTGTATACTATTTTAGATTTTTATGTATAAAATTACAACGTAGGACATGTTTTGTTCGAAATCGAGAATGGGAAAATGAAATAAAGTGAAAAGATATTGAAAGATTTATTAAATTAATTCGATATTAAATAAAATATTGACTCGTCACAATAATGGGAGCTATTAATATTAGATAGTAAAATGTATTTATTTAGATTTAAAACAATTTGTTTTATGACATACAAGGTCGAGACGACAATACGACAATAAATTAAATTCCGTATATTAACGTTTCCAGTCTGCATACAAAATTTCAACCGAATACATCCAATAGTTACAGCCTGGCAAAGATTGGCAAAACCCATAGTCGGCCCATCACTACTATACATTACAGTAAAACGGGGTTACTTTGACAGGCGGGGCTACTTTGACCAGGCCGATCACAACGCTATGACGCGTTCCCCACACCCCGCGCCTCGCGCAATATTACTCGAGGTCACGCACACTTGCTGAGCACACGTGAAAACCGATTTTGGCGCTCTGTCAAAGTAACCCTGGAAGTCAAAGTAGCCCCGTTTTGCGGTATGCATTAGTATTGCCAATGTTTGCATTTATTATGGTAGTG
Source organism: Amphipoea oculea (assembly GCA_945859645.1). Taxonomy (NCBI): domain Eukaryota; kingdom Metazoa; phylum Arthropoda; class Insecta; order Lepidoptera; family Noctuidae; genus Amphipoea; species Amphipoea oculea. The sequence goes on from OX243862.1 coordinate 18,862,645, forward strand.
TCGTCTCCACATTGCATAATATTTATGTCATTTTGCAGAAACATTTATGGGCAAATTATTCACCTTTACATTTTATGAGAGCTATTCAAACGTTGACGCTTATGTTCATCAGTGGTTTGCCTTAGGCTGGTGATGATGCAAACATTTATAGGACCGTGCAATTATACGTAAGTACATAATAAAGCCAAGCTTCCTTCCATATATACTGTTGTAGACAAACGTAGATAACACTACGCAATCGTTTGTTAACTTATTGTATACACAAAACTATTATAACATAGCAATAATGTAGAGACTATCTTCTAGTTAATGAATAAATGTATCTATACATAAAGTGTAAAGGTTGTTTTGTTGCTTGCCGTTATTAATAATGTAGGTAAATGCTTGTACAATATGGCTGATGAATGCTGGCCGGCCCGAACTTTGCGCAGAAGGCTCCGCAATAACATTTTTTAGGAACCAAATGGTGACATGAGACGAGTGAGAGAACATGCGCGAAGGTTCGGAGAGCCTATAGATGTTTAGACTGGTCATGATTCATAAGCTGTACTGTGCCCGGCCGTAAATAAGGCACGTCGAGTTATAGGAGAAGTTTCGCTTTTTAGAGCCCCATCTCTGTCACTGATACCCGTATGAGTTTCTTTCTAAAGCGCGATATGCCATATTTATTTTCGGGTAGATGCTGCAATTATTTATTAGATAAAATGAGACTTGGAACTTATTTATTTATTGTTTGTTTATGAATGGAATCGATTCATGTGGTTGACTTTATTGCGCAATAAAATTATGTCTTAATTATATTGATAAGTTTTATTTATTCAAAATTAAAAGTCATTCTTTCAAACTAGGCTGAGGATCAGCACTTTTTGATCGTCGAAAATTAATATAATAACTAATAAGAGAGTCCCCCAAAACCCCGCCCTTTACCACTTCCTTGTTCTTTAGCTGGGAAGAAGAAGTGGAGTGTTCCCACTGCTGGGACACAGGCCTCCTTAAATTATTTGCCATATGTCAGCTGGCACACGCCAATAACAAAAAAAGTTCGTTCGGGGGGTTCGTTCAAGTTTATAAATCGTTTTTTTTTTTTGTTTTACATAAACACGTTTGAAAGTCGACACCCAGAGGTAATTTTTTTTTTTTCAAAATTGACATGTATCCGTTCATTTTGTTTTGAACATTCACAGATCCGAAAAAAAGAGTCGAAAATATTTTAGTAAGGTCCGGTATCCGCCAAAGCGGAGAGGTGAAGAGACGAGAGGAGATGTGCTGCGAAGCTGGAAGGTTATTTCCACCAAAGCGGAGAGGAGATGTGAGCTGTGCGTAGCGGAGATGTGTGATAGGAATGACTTTCGGGTGTGCGAGGCGCAGGGAGAAGGCAGCGGGGAACGGGGCGCACGACTACACACATCTCCGCTCTGCCGCGCCGCTTGCGCGCTCGCGGCACAAAATTCTATAGAAAAATGAGACATCTCTCTTCTCCGCTTGATCCATTTTAATTTTTACCTTTAATTTTAATGTCAAATACTGGTGAAAATTACAGGTTTTCATGATGGCTGGTATATTTCTGAACCTGTCAAAGGCCTTCGACACAGTTTCTTTTCCTAGACTAGTATCTAAGCTACATTTTTTGGATGTACTTGGAATAGCTCTAGAAATCTTCAGAGATTACCTGAGAAATCGCAGCCAGCAAGATAAAATAGACTCGAATTACAGTGACGAAGAAATTGTGTCATACGGTGTGCCACAGGGAAGTATATTAGGTCCCAAAATCTTTCAAATTTACATAGACGACCTTTGTAGAATGTAAGATACCATTACGCCGATGACACAGCGATGTTAGTTTACGGACTTATGTGGGAAGATGTCAAAATAAAGGTGGAATCTGCACTGTGCTCAATAATGCCCATAGTAATACGTTTATGCTCGTGACTGTACCTGTATCTCTTCATACATTCCGCGGTTGTAATAATAATTAAGCTTAATGAAACTATTCTCCACACCGCTGTAGCCATATCCACCGAAATGTAGTCAATGTTCTTCCAGTGATCGCAAGCGCGACTGCTGAGTGTGGGATCATGACATGGATTTATCCCAGGCCGGTCAGTGTTATTGGGTTCGTCCGTTAGGATTTTTTCAGTAGGAGTCCGTTGCCAGGATTAGAGCCCGATTGATGGCAATAGGCTCAGCCCGACAAGATTTTCGGGTCACCATAGGTACCTAGCAATAATTTTAGGGAGGCACAGCTCCTCGTTGGTCTAGTGGTCGTAAGCGCTACTGCTGAGCATGAGGTACGATTCTCAGGTCGGGCAAAATGTTATGTATTGGGTTTTTCCATCAGAAATTTTTCATAAGCAGCCAGAGGAGTCTGGATTTGTGTCCAGTTGATGGCTGTTGGCTCGATCTCGATCCATGTGACACGGGACTTAAAATATAACTGGCGAATTGTAGGTGTAGGTACTATACACTTCTGAGCAACGTCTTCTTCGGGAATACAGGCGTGATGTTATGTAGTTATGCATCGCTCCACTTCATAGTCAAGCAGCCTTAGACATCTCATTTAAAACGGTGATGATATCATACTTGAGCCTATTCATTAGGCTAACGACGCGACGCTATTTACTTATATTGATAGAAGAGGTGACATAAAGATGGTGCCTACTTACCGCGCTATTTACATACTGCGCATGTATATTGATAATATCTGTATCTAAATTAACTATATTTTTATGTATTCATGAACTACAGCGGCCCGCCCCAGCTTCAAAAAAAAAAAAACATCAAAATCAAAAAAAAAAATCGCGCGGTTGCAATTAATTTTTAGGATTTTCCAAAATTTCTTTCATACAAACCTTGTCCTGGCAATACACAACAAAAAAAGAATTATTCAATTTGGTGCAGTCATTTTGTTTTGGTTCGGAAGTCATGTACAGACGCCAGCACATCAACCTACCCGAAACTGTCACATTTTCCCAATCAACTTTGAACCTTATGCTTTAGTGATAAAGTTGAAAATCTATTAAAGAAATTTGACAGATTGTAGTAGGTTGATGTGCTGGCCTCTGTACGTACATTTCGGGGACTGTTTTATATTATGTACCTACTTGGATGATTTCGCATTCCAAATCATAATGGGCAAAATAATAATAGGTAGGTATTATCTTCAGTATCAGGAGGGTAGATAATAACGCAACAAATGGATATCTTAATCCTGTCGTAATTATACGTAAGTACCTACAGGTACTTAACGAACTTTGGAACCACAATCAGAACAATATACTTAGTAACAATGATTTATCAGTTCTATTTAAGTACCTATCTACATATATAGGTACCTACTCCACGTTGCATGTTGTCTATTAGGATTGCACTGACTCATCAAAGTACACAGGAGCGGATCTACATTTTCGCAAGGTGGATGGGGCAAATGTTTCTCTCTGAGGAAGGAGGGGAGAGGATTTCTCAAGCCTTGAGAGCCTTACAAAAAAACCTTCGGCACCTATTTTCCCTAAATTCGAGAATATGCCTTTTCGAAGATGAGTTCGACTTATCTAGGTACTTACCTATATTCTAAATACAGATTATAAGACTCATACACCCGGTTTCTGATTTGAGAATTTGAAGTTGAGAACGTCTTAATCTGTACTTAAGTATAACTTAAACATTTTTTCGTTTCTGAATTAAGTTTTTTTAAACTCTAATCAAGATTTGAGTAATTTAACATCATTTACTCAAATTTGACAGAAAGTATGCTTAACTCATGCTTAAGGTCGTCTGTTGCGTTTCAGAAAAACGTGTTTGACAATACTCAAAGCATTATCAACGTCAAGTTAAGCAGTTGAAAGTTAACACACCAATATCGGCTACTCAAACTGTAATCAGTATAGTAATTAGCATCGTAACTAGTGATTTTGTAAGTGGTTTTTCTTCAATTCTTCATAATGGGGGACGACGATACTTCCCTGTCGTCTTTGGAGATGCCTCAACGCAGACAACCACGCAGAAGAATAGCAGGACATCGGCCTAACTTATTTATCACGCTAAGCGATGAACAATTTAAGAGTCGGTTCCGCTTTACGAAGGAGTCGGTTAGGTTTATTTTTAACAAAATAAAGCCTAAACTGACCTGTCGTATTCAACGGCGGGACTGCATTTCTCCCATGTTGCAGCTACTAAGTGGTTTTTCTTCAATTCTTCATAATGGGGGACGACGATACTTCCCTGTCGTCTTTGGAGATGCCTCAACGCAGACAACCACGCAGAAGAATAGCAGGACATCGGCCTAACTTATTTATCACGCTAAGCGATGAACAATTTAAGAGTCGGTTCCGCTTTACGAAGGAGTCGGTTAGGTTTATTTTTAACAAAATAAAGCCTAAACTGACCTGTCGTATTCAACGGTGGGACTGCATTTCTCCCATGTTGCAGCTACTAATAGCTCTTAGGTTTTACGTGACTGGTAGCTTTCAAGCTGTTGTGGCGGATACCGTGAATGTGAGCAAGGCGACGGTGTGCCGCGTGGTAGAGAGGGTGACTGGTGCGATAGCATTATTGCGACGGCAATATATGTTCATATGCCCACTGCACAGGAGAGACCATCAGTGGCGGCACGATTTTTTGATATAGCTGGATTCCCTAGCGTCATAGGTGTTGTAGACTGCACACATATAAAAATAAATTCACCAGGAGGGAGCAGAGCTGAGCTGTATATGTTTTGATCTGGTCTCTTACGACATTCTTTGGAAGAAGTTGAAGGAGATTAACTTTCCCAAAGAACTTATAAACTTATTTAAATGTTGGTATGGAGGCCAGGTAAATAGTGTTTGGTGGGCCGGTAACATGATAGCTCACAGGTTTGCGCGTTGTTCAGGGTCGGTCAAGCAGACCCTTTTCAGGGCTTATTGTACCTCTCTGTACACGTGCAGCCTGTGGGTAAATCGCACTCAAAAAGCATACGAAGCCTTCCGCATCCAATATAACAACGCATTCAGAGCGCTGATGGGGCTGCCGCGACATTGTAGTGCCTCGGGCATGTTCGCCGTCGCTAGCATCGACTGCTTCTATGCAACGATGCGTAAGCGAAGCGCGTCTCTGGTACGTAGAGTTCGCGGCAGCTCCAACAGCATGCTGGTGATGATAGCCGGCAGGCTCGACTGTCCATATATCAGACGCTGCAGTGACTTGCACGTCACCTACAGTCGTCGGCTGTCAATATGAAAATGTTTTGTGTGGTTATTGTTTTGTGTTGTACCTATTGTAATGTAATGTATAATGTATTCAGTGTGTTCTAGTGTAAGATTTGTGCTATATTTAATTTCTGTGTATTAATGAATCCTTGTTACTTGATAAATAAATGAATTATTATTATTATAGGAACAGAAAAGGTTTATTCTACAAATGTTCAAGCCATCTTTGATGCCAATTTACAAATAATTAGTGTCATTGCACGTTGGCCAGATTCCGTACACGACATTACTATTTGGAATGACTCACAACTTGCAGCTCAATTTGAAGCTGGCAGATTTGGGTCATACCTTATTCTTGGAGATAGTGGTTACCCATGCCTTAGGTATCTCATGACAACCTTTTTAAACCCTGCCTCTCCATCCCAAGAAGTCTATAACAAAGCCCAGATATCATCACGAAACACAATTGAAAGGTGTTTTGGTGTTCTCAAAAGAAGATTTATTATAAAAATGTTTTAGCATTAATTCATCCCTAGGCCCAGTCGTGCATAGGCTATTGTATTCTTTAGTAATGCGCTTCCAGGCTTCCTGTTTCTTTTGAATATAGTAAGCCCCTGCCCTTTTGCACTCTATTACACTGAAATAATCACAAACATCTAAATAACAAACTTGGTGAAACGTAAAATTATATTATGGTAAACATTATAGGTTTTTATGTAGGTACTTACTTTGTTATTATTGAAAGAAGATGTTCTTTCTCCTCTAGAGTATAGTTAGGCGATCTCTTTTTCTTATCTTTATTCATTTTAATTGGTACAATAAATTGGTAGTTTATATAAAAATACAGAATTCCAATAAAATTTGTGTTTATTTACTTACAGTTTGATTGACATTCACGTCACGATTCGGTTCATACAAACACGTCAAATATTAAATTGCTAAAATATGCTTTAGCAAATCTAATAGCATTTTTTTTTAAAATTAATGCCGTTATTTAAAATTAACTAACGTTTTAAATCTGTTTTTAAATTTATAAGAATAAAATTATTTAATATTATGAGTTTTTGAAAAGTACCGGTTTTTTAATGTAAATTGGAACGTGTTAGCTTTGATCAAGAATACTTAAGTAAATGATCAGTTGATTATGGTTTGACGAAATTCGATTTTAACTTGCGAAACGCAAAAAAATTAAGCACATACTTATGTATTTGAGAATAATCAGTTGAGATTTCCTACTTTGCTCAAATCAGAAACCGGGTGTATGTCTAATTTAGACTCTAATTTATAGTTTGGTCGAAGCCCAGGTGGGCAACGGCACCCGTTGCATCTCCCCCTTGTATCCGCGCCTGAAACTCTCATTAATTATTTATTTAACAATTTATTACACACACATCATTAATACAAAGGTTCTTAACACAATTGTTACTTGCAAATACCTACCTAACAATGCGATAAATTTTAAGATAACTAGATTAAAAGGTCACATACATACGTCTATTGCAGTAGACTCAATAGTATAATATTATATAAAATACACCCCGCACCGATTTAGGTACTATGTTACGTATCTAGCATTGATTACTTTATATAATTTATATTTTTTTTAAATTATCATTATCAAATGATTAGGTACTATCGCTGTGATGTCAACATTCTGTGCCTGCTCGTCTCAACACACGGACACGTGCTTGTCCACTCGCTATTCGCTCTCGCTCTACCATTCACAAGGTCCGTAATCGACATTGAACGTTGAATGTGGTCACAATTTGTTTGTTTACTAATGTTGATCGTGTAGTATATTATCTAAAATGGATATATACGATATCCTCCTCCAGTCTGGATTGATAACCGGTGCTATAGTGTTTTACTTGGTATTTATTAAGAAGCAATCACCAAATAAGGGAAACTATAGGGAAGTTGGTAAGTAATTTACTAATAATAACATCTAATATCTAAACTAATATTATAATTATAAAGAGAAAAGATTTGTTTTTTGTATGTATGTGTTTGTTGGTTACGCCTTCTCGCTAAAACGACTGGACGGATTGGATGAAATTTAGCACATAACGTAGACCATTGCCTGGATCAGGACATAGAATACTTTTGCCCCACACGCACAATGGTCCGTTTGAAGGACTAAGTGCGGAAACCAAACCCATAACATACAAACTTTCATTTATGTATACATATATGTAGGGCTCCGTGGTTTCACCCGCATAAGTGTCGATCCCGTGGGAATATGTATCGGGATAAAAACTAGCCTATGCCCTTTCCCGGGACTCAAACTATCTCTTTACCAAATTTCATCTAAATCGGTTCAGCGGTTTAAGCGTGGAGAGGTAACAGACAGACACACTTTCGCATTTATAATATTACTAGTATGCATATTAGTAGAAGACTGCTTATATTTATAACGTATTCAATATGTATCTTCATATCTTGTGCTACAATCACTATAGTGGACCCTCATTACATAATTGGTCCAAGTCACGGGAGTGTGACGGATTAATTCAATTAATGATTGGGTATTCCTATTCCACCAATGATATTACCTACTTATAGGTACCTATACAATTGTATTCAACTATGAAATGATTAAATCGTTGGTTTAATCTAATGAATAGGTATGCCTGAGCCTGACAACAATTGGATGTGCCTGAAAGCCGTGACAGGCGTGAATTATACTTTGAGATGGCGTAAAGACTATGACATAGACCATGATAAATAAGGTATAATATATGGCAGTGAAAATGAATGAATGAAATGAGTGAATAATGTAACTAGCGGAATAAATACTTAGCTGAAGTGCAAATATTTTTGATAAGAGCTCTATCGATTAAAATCGATCTCCTCAGGCACTTCGGACGTGAATTTGTATCGTGCGTTAACGTATGATCGTGGTCAAGTATGAATTGACTGCACGCACACGGATTTGCCCTGCAGTGGGGTAATAACAGGCTGCTATTTATTTATTGTATAAAGACTCAGACTCTTCTCTTTACCTATTAGTCAAGGTTGCGTGAGGAATGTTTAATGTAGTAATTGGTTATTTTGCGTGTTTTCCATCTTCCTTTGACGACTTGACTTGAGCCAAGAAACAACCAAATTCCGTAACAATCGTAGGTAACCGGCGGCGGTCGGTTATTCCGTTTATCCACCCCAATCCGTCCTAAGTCTATAAATTCCGTTTATCCAACTATATAATATAGGCTTAGGGTGGATTTCACTGGATTCTCGGACATGCGTTTCCGCCACATAACAGTTAACTTCTTTTATCTGTTCTGTGGTTTCCGCGTATATCCACCTTAGGGTAATCGGCGGCGGCGATCTCTCGCGTCCGGCCCTGGTCCAGGCCATGGTACGGAGCGAGAGTACATGGGAAGCTGTTGCCTCCTTCTGCGAAGCAGTAATGCTCGCGAAGGAGGAGGCGGAGCGCGTGAGGGATAGGCAATCTTTGCGCCCTCGCGCCCCTAGTCGCCGCAGGAGACGCCCTGGGCGTCGGGAATCGATAGCTGATTCCCGGCCACCGTAGGCGCGGGCTTGCGGACGGCGAGCAATGGGCAGCTCGCCGTCCGGTAAGGACCAGGCCCGGGTCGACGGCGCGTTGTGTTCCGCGCGTGCCTCAAAGAGATGTCAGCACTAACTGACGGGGTCCACCATGACCGATGCCTGCCGGGGTCGCGGGTTGTTCGAAAGAGATACCGTGGCGCAGGCACCTGAAGGAACACGGGTGGGTTGTAGTCAGTAAAAGTCTGACATGCCCTCTCGTTCCGTCCAGAGCGGGAGAAGTTATTTGATAATTTTCCACCCCAAAAAAAAAAAAATTATCATGAGTCCCTCATACTTAGCACATGACTTAATTATGATTAAATGACCCGCAGTTCGGGTTTAGACCCGGGCTATCCACGGAACAGCTATCCTGCTAGAGAGCAGTGGTGGCCCAGTGGTAACGACCGCGACTTACGAGTTGTAGGTCGTAGGTTCGAACCCAGACAGCCGCTTTACTTTGTGTAAATTATTTCATCACCACTGCTCTCAAAACGGTGAAGGAAAACATTGTGAGGAAACCGGCATGTCCTAGAACCAAAAATTCGAAGACATGTGACATCTACCAACCCGCACTGGGCCCGCGTGGTGGATTACGGCCCACTCCCTCTCACAGAGAGGAGGCCTGTGTCCCAGCAGTGGGAAAATTATAGGCTGATTATGTATGTATGTTATGTATCCACAGAAGCTGCTATCGTAGGTCTCAAGCATACTGTCCAGTACTATATGGATCGCAGGACACCGGTATATGCGTGTTTCCTTGACCTCTCCAGAGCCTTTGATCTTGTCTCATACTATGTGCTCTGGAGAAAGTTGGGGAACGTGGGTGTACCGGTTCAGGTGCTCGATATGTTTAAATATTGGTATTCTCACCAAACAAATGTGAGGTGGAATTATACACTCTCTGATTCATATACGTTGGAAAGCGGGGTGAGACAGGGAGGTTTGACGTCGCCCAAGCTTTTCAACCTATATGTGAATGACCTCATCATCGAGCTCAGTAGCAAGCGTGTCGGTTGCTCGATAGATGGCGTCTGCGTCAACAATATCAGCTACGCGGACGACATTGTGCTGCTGAGCCCGACGGTGAGGGGTCTCAGAGAGTTGTTAAGAGTATGTGAGGCCTATGCTGGTGCACATGGCCTTGTATACAATGTCCAAAAAACGGAATTTATGATCTTCAGGGCCGCCGGTGGAGGCCCTGAGTATTCACATAATATAACCCTAAATGGCTTGTGCATAAATCGTGTCAAAAAATTCAAATACTTGGGGCATTTAATAACCGAAGGTCTAGAGGACGACCTGGATATAGAGAGGGAGCGCAGGGTCAGAGGTAACATGTTGGCCCGCAGATTCTCCCACTGCTCTGAGCAAGTAAAAATAACTTTGTTCAGGGCATAATGTCAAAGCTTTTATACGGGAAATCTGTGGGTCAGGCACACCAAAAGACCGCTGGATGTCCTGTGCATCCAGGATAACAACATCTTCAGGATGAAGTTGGGGCTCCCTCGCTTCTGTAGTGCATCAGGGATTTTTGAGCTGTATCGTACTGATGGCTTTCATGCAGTCATCCGCAAGAAAACTGTACCCCTGATCTGCAGAATGCGTGGCAGCTGTAACGGTATTCTGAAGACTGTAGCTGATACTTCCCGACCTATAAACTGCGTGTTCATTGTAAATATGTACCTATTTTATACGCCATGAAAGTTAATTTAGGGATCAATAATAAAATTATAAACGCCTGGCTAACTTAGTTCAAAACATTTACATTTTAGAACAGAAGGATTTGCGTGACATATAACTTAGTTAAGTCTAAATAATACTTTTGTTTTAGGTAGACCCCACAATGATCTATAATTATGCAGATGTTGATAAGTTTGTATCAAAGAATACTGCGAGACGAGGAATATTAAAATCAATAGACCACTTTTTATAATGGTCTTTGAAGTCATTGATTTTGGTTGAAGTGTCTTCTTTATCAACATTATCTTCATTTTCGGAGGATGAACTCTCAACTTCGGAAAATGAACAAGAGTCCTGAACTTTGGCAAACATTTTGGTTAAATTGATTGGTTAAATGGGAAAATTTGTATGGACCCCATCCCCAGCAGTGTAGTACTATGGGCCATGTGTGAAAAAATCGATGTTATTCTGAATAACAAATACTGAAAGAAAGTATGAAATAATGAATGTGGCAAAAAAATGTTTTTCTTAATTATTTTATATTAGACTGCTCTGTATGGTTACTATTTTATGATTTTTATCATGTTCATAGATTTTAAAAATAACAAAGTAAGTAATCATAAGATATTACAAATGAATCTGTATACGTATGGTTCAGTATAATAATCATTATGGTTGTAGAAATGAATGCTTCTAAAAATTATATTTATTATTTATGTTAATACTATTTTAAATACAAAATAATCATAGAGGTTAAGTAATCGTAGGAGCTTGCGAGTTAGATATCGTATGTTCCTAGACTAAACAATACGATATCTTCCTCTTTAAATACAGGAAAAGGCATATCGATGGAATCGTCAGTTAATGTCACGAATGACGCTCGCTGTCGATTAATATTTTGTTCCGTTACACAGCTTCCTAAGCTGTTAGGAACATGCTCCACGAAATTGGCAGCGTTAAAGCGTCTCTAAACGAGTTCAGAAGAGCTCCACCTATACGAAAGTCAATAAATAGGTTCGGAAGGCTTTTATCAAAAATTTGATTTCTGAATTTTTTAAAGTGTCTCTTGAACCAACCGTTGACGACTTCAATGACCTATCGTACAATTGTTAATTTTCCTGGATTTAAGGTTAGTAGGTACTATTATTTATTCTGTGGCTTTAGTGTAGGTAGACTGGCGCGATTCTCAGTCGCAATGATTGTTTATTTTAAGCATGTATTGTGTGCTCAAAAATATATCTTAATAAAAATTATTTATTGTGTTTCTCTTTGTGGATGAATAACTTTTTTCCCTTATTATTTACACATTTACTGTCATACAATAAAATGATGTATTTTTTACGCTCTTTTATTTTATATATGAGAAAAAGTGCTACAAGGGTGGGGACGTTTTTTCCCAATGTTCAGCATTTAAATGTGATACGGAACCCTTCTCATTTTTCTCACTCTCAGCTTGACCTCTATTACTTTGTATTAAATTACGTGCTTGAAGCGCTTTAATATGAATATTAATTATATAGCGGTCGTATTATCATGTTTGTGATACTTTAGGATGTATACAGGTTTCCCTCGTAATACTTATTCGACTTATATATAATGGTTACAAATACTATGTGTAAACAATTATCATCCGTTTAGCAGATGTTTAAAAGGTAATTATATGACCAAATTGACAGTATTATGACATTTATACTACGAAAACGTTTACACGACGAAAAGTTGTATAAGTAAGTTTTATAGATGTCATCGTAGACGCTATTATATGACGATTGTATAAAAATGTAGAAATAACGTCTACATGACATTATTATACGACAAAAAATGTATATGACTATTCGGACACATAATGCACCAGTATATGACGAAGAGTTTAAAAAAATACTGTAAAATAACTTTAGTACGACTCAAGGTCATATAAATGTTTGATTATATGACAAAAATGTTTGCTGGCTTCTCCGATATGGAGATCCTTTATTAAGCGGGTAATTTGAACTGGATGTATTTTAATTTATAATTTAATTTTAATTTTGTAATTTAACTTAATTTTATTTATTGTAATTTTTAATCGTTAATTTTTATTTTTATTTCTGTTTTATTTATTTTAATTTAATGTTATGTATTTTATTGTAAATCGGACTGTATGGAATTATGGATCAATTAGTAATCTGAAATAAATGAATTGAATTGAATTTTTGGGATAGATAAACGGAATAACCCCTGGTGTTCTGGTTGAATTATTAGATTAGTTTGGTAAAGTGAGCTGTAGGAGACTCCGGTGTATACAACTTTCTCAAACCTAAGTAATTAGATCCTTTGCATTATTTAGCCTGTATTGTCCCACTGCAAGGCAAATGTGTCTGTCATCTATAATACTTTCCTTTTAAATCTAAGATACATAGGTAACTTTGTAAAAATCTCAACTTTCTGCGATAGGCTGGAACTACCATCTGCGTCTGTTATTCGCGCGCTATGCCGTTCGCCGCTGGAAGTCGCAGCTGAAGCCAACGCGGCTGGATGAGCTGCCTCGGCCGGAACAGTACCAGGGATGGGACAGCTTCGCGGTTCGGACCTGCGACTCCGACGGCACGGTGCTGCTGCTGGCCATACGCAAGCTGTGTGGACGGCAGCCGCTTGCAGAAATTGTGGTGCACGTTAAGTTACCGGATGGTACTACTTACAAGTTACCGCGTAAGTTTAATAGTTTTATTACTGTTATTTTAGCTCGTAGTATTTTGCGTTGCGCATCTTATCTTATCACCTTCAAACAATGCAACAAAATATTTAGCTCATTCGCGGTTCTTGTGACTCCAGAGCATCCAGATACAGCAGTATGTGCATGGCAGAACATCGAGTGTGGTTGGAGTGCTGATGGCCTCAAGATCCAAGTTCTAGAAGACCGAGAAAGATATAGATTTTTATACAACGGTCTCTTAACTAGAGTGGAAGACGGTGTCACACAGCACGCGAAACTGAACTTCGTGTAAGTGATTTTTAAACCGACTATCATCAACCTATTGTAACAAAATTCAAAGCGTAAAGCGAACGGTGCCGGAGTGCAGAAAAAAAATCTTCGGAAAAGTTAGCTCGAGGCGAGTGATAATTATATGCCGAGCTGCCTGAACCTGTGAATGTTGGAGCTGTGAAATGAATGCCCATTCAGACTTTTTGGTGCACACAAATTAACTATTGCTTTAAGTTTTGCTATTATCTACATTTTTAAACCTTTCTTTTCAGTTGGGCCTCAGCGACGAAACCGGTCCGATACCCTGATGATTGGAGCAATAAGCTAGCAGCGGAGGCATTGGCCCTTGAATCGTGGCGAGACAATAAGTGGCCCTTTATGCTGTAAGTCCATATCAAGATAAGTTATTGCTAATTAGCAGTTATAAAACAGAAAAAAATGGGAGAATAATTTGATTATAGAACCATCATAACGTTCACAGGAACAAATCGGATGAAGGTGGCTGGCTCCAATGGGGAGTGGCACAAGGTCGTTTCGAATCGTTCGATGAGGAAGGAATTGTGGACAAAAGCGTGTTCCTGCGGACTCGAGGGGTGAAGGAGCGGAGATGGGCACCCCGAGCATACGAGGGCCTCAGACGATCCGTCAACATTACTGCAGTGGCACGGGATGGAACCGCTGTGCAACTGCGGTGTTTGTCGTACAGAAATGTATTGACCCAGTGAGTATTTTGGCTGGTTTTATATATTAGGTCCTTACATATGAAATTGGCGTTTTTCGTACTGGCCACTTTAATCACGAATTTCTCCTCTTTGGTAAGGAATTCCAAATTCAAATTTGTACAGCTATTTACTCATGTATTTGTGCTTCGATGACCGTCATTCATTTGTTTTTTTTCTTCTGTTTTTTCTGTTTGCGTCACTCATTTTACAAAATGGAAAATTTAAAATATCGCATTATTTACGAGTACGAGTTCCGCCGTGGCACTAGTGCTGCGGAAACGACTCGAAGGGTGAATGATGTGTATGGCGGTCATGTTGCAAAAGAAAACACAGTTCGTTTTTGGTTCCAACGTTTTCGTTCTGGAAATTTCGACCTGCAGAACAAGCCCCGTGGACGGCCTGAGACCCAAGTTGATAATGGAGAATTGAAGGCTATTGTGGAAGCGGACCCATCGCAAACCACGTCCGAGTTAGCTGCAGGCTTCGATGTTAGTGATAAAACTGTTTTAATTCACTTGAAGCAAATTGGGAAGATTAAAAAGCTTGAAAGCACGACAACGCCAGACCACACACTGCGCAACAGACGGCTACCAAATTAGAAGAGCTTGAATTGGAATGTCTTAGACATCCTCCGTACTCCCCGGACCTTGCTCCAACAGATTACCATTTTTTTCGCAATTTGGATAACTTTTTGCAAGGGAAAAAATTCAACTCCGATGGGGCAGTCCAAATCGCCTTCAAAGATTTTATTGATTCCCGTCCGACTGGTTTTTTTAGTAAAGGGATCAATGAACTACCTATAAGATGGCAAAAGTGCATTGAAAACAATGGTTCATACTTTGATTAATTAAATATATTATATTAAAAAATATTCGACTTTTTGTTCCTTCCATACAAAACGCCAATTTCATATGTAAGGACCTAATATTTTAAATTTCATCAAAAAACTGCAATGGATTTAATAAAGTTTTATCAGCTGTCGTCCTACAATTTTTGATGATGATGATGAGTTACGATCGGGTGGTAGCGGGTTAGCAGCAGTTGTTATTCTCTTGACTTCTGTTAGATTTTGTAAAGCTATTATTTTACTGTTTTGTTTTCCAGTTGCATATCTGGCTGTGTTAGATTCCCAGACTATATGACGAAGGCTATTACCTCCACTGATATAGTGATGTCGGACTTCTGCGAGCGACCTGATGGCTTGCCCGATGTTTACACGATAAATGTGACCAGTAAGTTATACAGATACATTTTAATTGTGTCTGTAGTTTGTTCAAGTAAAAGAAGACGAATGTGTATGTCGACATTCTGTTACGAATGTATCTGTTTGGTTTTGGATACTCTACCCTTAACAACTTAGTGGGAGTCGTCGGACATTTATCAACTAAAATCTCACTGGACTCAAGCCCAAAGCTCTAGCGAAAATATTCTCATAAAACATCCTTGAACCTTATTTAAAGTTCAATATTGATTTTCCAGCTGACGACAGTTTACTGACGTTGGTGCTAAGAATTAATGCTGATGGCGGCAAGCTGTTCAGCGGGGTTCCTTACCAACAAGAAGTGGTGTATCGTACCATGCATGTTGACATTAACTGCAGACCAGGCACTGGCATCCTGGAACTTGGATATGAACCGTCAGGTATGCAGCAATCAGTAAAATAAGCTACAGCTACAAACTTGATTTTTCGTATTTATGAAACCAAACTTTTGTTCCCAAAGTTGTTACGGAGCCGGCTTCGCGTATTGTACCGCCACGTCTGTTGAAGTGGTTGACGGAGGAGCAAGCAGGTGAGGTGGGCTACTGCGTTACATTTGAGGATCGCGCTGCCGCATGCCCCATGTATGTTGGAGGCAAAGGTGCTTCGTTGGCTTTGCTGGCTTCCATGCAAAAGGCTGAGGTACAATTTGCACATTATTTTGACCCTTATTAAATTTGACTAGAGAATTGAATGAATGTTTCTTCTTTCGGAGTAACTGAATACGGTTTACCGGTTTACGTTTACAGGGTTACCGAGTGCCACCCGGATTCTGCCTGACTACTAAAGCTTTGGAGAAGCATCTGGAAATAAATCCTCAACTGCTGGCTGCGATTCGGGAAATCGAAGCTGCTAATGAAAATTATAACGAAGCTACATTCAAAGAATTGTGTAAAAAGTACGTAGGTATTTCTCACAATTTAATGGTTATTATTGGTGATTAAAATGATGATAAGAGAGATGGTGTTGCGCCGACCCCAAATAAATTGGGATAAGGGTAAGAGAATGTATCATCGACATCATTCTCTTCTTGGTGGTGAGAAGTAAGATTTCGAAGAGCTGAAAGAGTTTATTATAATTTCAGAGCATCCGAACTATTTGTAACCACAGAGGTAAAGGGAGACGTAAGAGATGAAATATTGATTAACATGAAGGATTTAAGAATAAAAGCAACCGAGGAGAAATTGGGCTCTGAACTACGTTTTGCGGTTCGATCATCTGGTAAGGTGGCTAATTACAGAATACATACACATTATACGTATCTACATTTTGCGATACGTGTGACTTAAGTAGTCCATTACTTAAGTCACATGTATCGTATACTATTTTATAGACCGTGTGACCTAAATGGGCACTTAAGTCATGCTTTTCTGTGTAAAAATGGACTACATAAGTCACAGATAAGCGTGACTTAAGTGCGGGTTTAAGTTACAGAGTGCTATAAATGATGCCTTAGACGGTATACACAAAAGATTTTGCTTCAAACAAGTTATTGTTTTACAGCCGTAGGAGAAGACAGTGAAGAATTGTCAGCTGCCGGGCAGAATGAAACAATTCTTGGATGTATTAGCGACAGTGATGTCATAGAGGGAGTCCAGAAGTGCTGGGCATCAATGTTTGCCTTCACCAGTACTTATTATCGCAGGTACATGATCAGAAAAAATATATTTTAGGCGCACTTTGCGCTCTTTCCGAACAGTGAACGGTGACTCTGAAACGGGTATACTCGGCTCCAGTCGTAAGTTATCACTTCTACTATGACGGGTGTTTTTTTTTTATGAAATCAATGTAAAAAAAATCTATACTAATGTAGGTTTTCATGTGTCTGTGTGACCGCGTTGGTCTACTAAACTACGCAACGGGTTTAGATGCGGTTTTAACCATCATTCACAGAATTTATTCCAGGTTAGTAGTAGGTAGATAGGTATTAGTCGCAGATTAATTTATGTTTGATTTGGTACAGACAGAACGGGCAGCCATGTTTGTGCGGCGGTGGCGTGGTGGTGCAGGCGCTGGTGGCGCCGCGAGCGGCCGGCGTTATGTTCACACGGCACCCCGCGCATGGAGACCCCTCAAGACTGCTCATCACTGCTAACTATGGACTCGGCGAGGTAATTTTATAGTTTGTCAAATGGTACTTTTTTTTTTTCAAATAACATTAATAAAGATGTTGCACCTCAGAAACAATTACGCTAGGTTGAGTTATACTGAGAACACATTTTAATGAACAGAATATTCGAAAAAATAAAACGTTATTTCCAAAGTTACAGTCATCAAACATTTTTTAATGAAATTGTTTCAGTTATTATAATGTTTTATTTACAGAGTGTTGTATCCGGCTCAGTAGAACCTGATACCATGATAATAAAGCGTACAAGGAATGGTCAACTCACTATTTCGAAGAAAGAATTAGGGTCCAAAAGTCACCGCGTCAAGACAGAGGGCAGCGGCATCGCTATGGAAGATGTACCAGAGGATAAAAGGAACGTGGCTTGTATCACTGATGTGGAAGCACTGAAACTGGCCACCATTGGAGTGTCTCAAGAAGAATTGTGGGGCGCTGGCAGAGATATCGAGTGGGCTGTTAAAGAGGTGAAACCTTCATTTATGTAACATCAATTTAAGCATTCATAGAAAAAATGGTTAAATGAGAGTAAGGATCGGATCATTTCGTACTGTGTCCGTTTCCGTTGAAGACCGTTGATTCTAGCTGTCCCACGGTTGCTTTGGGAGTGTCACGATCAAGACAGATGATAACATTGCAGAATTTTGATTTTGGTGAAGTGCAAGTAGTTTTAGCACTTAAGATAATGTGAAATTATAGGTACTTTGAAGTTTACGTTACATAAATAAAATCTTTAATCCCCAGAACGAGATATTCCTCCTACAAGCACGACCCATCACGTCTTTGGATCGCTGGACCGAGGAGGAGTTACTGTTTGAACTGGACTCACCTGTCATGGCAGACGACGAAATCACCTCGTTCGGTAATTGTGGAGAGGTAACAAAATAAGTACTTAATCAACGTAATAAAATACTCCTTCATAAATTGTCCTCACTTCCTCAGTTAAATCAACACAATCTAATGAATATAATTATCAATAGCAAGGTTGATCTCAGGACAACGAGTGATGAATATACAGGCTGTCCGGTAATTAATGGATATCCTTGAAATGGCTTATAGCAGACCTTATGGCCGTTCAGAAAAAAATACAAAACAAAATATATCCTAAGTAAGATATGCTTTTTTTTAAAAAAAGACTACAAATATTTACCTTATTTTACATTATTGTACGCTACGACCCCAAATGAATGAATTTCATCGGTTTTTTGTTGTTGTATTATTATGCGCTAACTATTCCGACAGATGGAAGTAAATAGTATGTCTAACTACTGCAATAAAAAAAATAAAAAAACTTTCAATTAAGGAGACTGTTAAAATTTGTATGGGAAGTGGTCTATGATCCAATAGCGATGCTGTAGAGGTATTTCTGTGGGAATACCTCAACTATACCATTGTGCAAAGGGGCATCAAAATCTAACCCGGCAGTTTTGAGAAAAATAATACTTTAAAATTCACTTTTTTTGCTACATTTTTATATTTTAAAAACGTTTTAACGGGTGTTTCTGACTTTATACTACTTAATTAATGTGGTTTTCTGCTAAACAAATACACTTACCACCTCGACAGTGCTGAATTTCAGGTTTTTTTTTTTTCGAAAAAATAGCACAGAATGGTTGCAGATCAAACGAAATCACATCACCTCTGGGTCAAAGCATGATTTTATCATTCAATATTTTTTCATTTTATTTTGACGATTTATTTATAGCATAAATTGCTTAGCAACCATATTAAAGTAATCGAATCGCAACCCGTGAAATACTTATTAATGAGTTGTTCCGGTGGTCATCTGAGGTCTTCATCATTAGTACCACTTCACCAAATGGTGGTTTCAGAGAGCAAATGCACGAGTTACTTTAAAGAATACCCAAATTGTTATAGCTGTGCCTATAATGTTTGAAGAGTTCCCTAGATTTCTCCAGGATCCAATCACCAGATCCTGACCTGGTGACATTGGGAACATTTGGGAAGTATACCCTTTCAACCAAAAAAATAGTTTTTAAATCGGTCTAGCCGTCTTCGTGTAATCGGTGAACATAAAAATATTTAAAAAATGTAATTTCTACGAACTGAGAACCTCCTCCTTTTTTGAAGTCGGTTAAAATCAAAACAAATACTAAAATCTAGGAAAGAAACACATTAATTAAGTATTATAAAGTCAGAAATACCCTTTAAAACATTTTTAAAATAAAAATGTTATTATGAAATTATGTATTCTAAAATATTATATTTCTCAAAACTGCTGGGTCAGATTTTGATGCCACTTTGCACAAGGGTATAGTTGAGGCATCCCCACAGAAATATCGTAACAGTATCGCTATTGGTTCATAGACCACTTTTTAATGTTATCATGAAATTATTTATTCTAAAATATTATATTTCTCAAAACTGCCGGGGTCAGATTTTGATGCCACTTTGCACAAGGGTATAGTTGAGGTATCTCGACAGAAATATCGTAACAGTATCGCTATTGGTTCATAGACCACTTTTTAATGTTATCATGAAATTATTTATTCTAAAATATTATATTTCTCAAAACTGCCGGGTCAGATTTTGATGCCACTTTGCACAAGGGTATAGTTGAGGTATCTCCACAGAAATATCGTAACAGTATCGCTATTGGTTCATAGACCACTTTTTAATGTTATCATGAAATTATTTATTCTAAAATATTATATTTCTCAAAACTGCCGGGTCAGATTTTGATGCCACTTTGCACAAGGGTATAGTTGAGGTATCCCCACAGAAATATCGTAACAGTATCGCTATTGGTTCATAGACCACTTTTTAACAGTCTCCTTTTTCAGTGAAAAATTTTCGAATAATTTTTTTTTGACAAAGTTTAAATGTCTTGGGTATAAAAAAAATGTATGAAAACATAAGTGACCAATAATTTTAAAATAATGTCGGTTTCAAGTACATTATATAATGGTATAATTTATTATTGCATCTAATGTAAATTGTGAATTATTGCTATTAATGTAGTAAAGGAGTAAATTTGACTAAATAACAAAATTTAAAATATTGGAACAATTTTTACATCCAATTGCAACTCACCATTGGGGTTTAACAATAAACAACATTAATAATACTTTATTTGAGATTAATCTATTCATAATAAATGTTCAAATTGTTTGCCATCCACTCTTATGCAGGCTCTACATCTGCGGATAAATGCTCTTCTGAGCAGTCTCGTATAGCGTCGTTCAGTTATTTTTGATGCGGCTGCCCTGACATGCCTACGTAAATCTTCTAATAAATACCTGATTGGCTTACGGTATGAGGTGTGCCGTAGGCCAATCGGGTCTTTCTAATTTATTGTACATCTTCCTAATTTATTTGAAGAGATGCTCGAACAGCTGAGGGAATCTTATTGGTTACAAAATGACAGCTGGCCTGAGCATTATGCTTTAGGATATATTTTGTTTTGTATTTTTTTCTGAACGGCCATAAGGTCTGCTATAAGCCATTTCAAGGTTATCCATTAATTACCGGACACCCTGTATATGATAAATGTTTATAGGTGTAGAGGGAGAGGAAAGCTAAAGAAAATGAGAGATTGTGCGAGGAATGATATATAAAAAAGGGTGAATGATACTATTGCGTGTGGTGTGAGGGCCACTTTGTTAAAACTCCTTAAAAATGTGCTTAGGATTTAGTGAACATTCCCAAAGAATTGTGAAAGTTGGAATCAGATTTTGTGAATCTAAGCACATTTTTAAGGAGTTTTAACAAAGTGGCCCTCACACCACACGCATATGAATGATAGCGGCATGACGGTTGACAAGGAAGAATAGAAGAAGAAAATGTATTGTGCGGACCCCACGTAACGTGGGACGAGGTCAGGGAGATGATCATGAGCAAGGTTCATCGTATTATCATCATCGCTCATATCAAGTTTCTTGTATCATTCAAAGTAATTAATATGAATTCGGAGTTGCACTAGGGCTTCGAACACGTAACGAATTTTTATGTAGCCAAGTCGTTTTTCACAGGTCCTTCCTAAACCATTAACTCCGATGACTTTTGATCTGGTGATTACTCCGTTGGGGACCGGCATGGAGACGACAGTCGGCGTCAACGGGAGCGGTTACGACAAGTCCGTAGTGGTGACCCACAACAGATGTGCCATAGCGCTGTATAATGTGAGTACCACCTTTTTATTTATTTTTAGACTCCTGCTCCGAGCCGCCTTAGTATCCATGATGGGTCGTCAGAGAAGATATAAATGCACTAGAGCACTGAGGACCTGGACGGCCAGAGTCCGGATTTTTGTGTAAAAGAATTTTTGACTTTCGCCCATATCGCTCATTTGGAGAAACATCGACGTAACTGATACTTTTTTTTACGTCTATGCTTTCCTAACGTAAATACGCTTTCTAAGTGCTTTGGCATATTTAACACATTTTAGGGAAAGAATACATTTACGTCGATGTTTCTCCAAATGAGCGAAATACTCGTAGAATATCTGATATACATGGACGCAGACCCTAAATCATTTTATTACTTTATTTGGCAGACCTTATACAAGAAGGCTCCCAAAGAACTAGGCGTAAATGTACGTATGATGGAAATGGCTGTTCATGGACATACAGTAGCAGACGAGCAGATATTGCAGACAGCGCAGCACAGGCGGCCACCTCACTGGCTTGACGAGCCTGAGGGGATCTACGTTATGATAAAGGTAAAACCGTATTATGTTTTTATTCCTATACCATTTACGGTATGTACCATTATCGCAGCTTACTGAAGTACCTACTTACTCACGCAAGACATCCAAGTTGTATCTATCGGGAAGCACAGATTTACAACACGCATAATTCATGTTTATACGAAAATGTTTTGTGTAGGTATTGGAACAGTAAAGCTTGTACAAATGTACTTAAGTACTTCTTATTACAATTTGCCTTCCAGACGCTTGCATCATCCAAATGGAAAGTCGATGACTCTGTGAAAGCCAGTGTAGTAAATTATGACATTAAAAGTGACAACCCCGAAGAGCTGTTTGAAGCTCTTTTGGAATCACGAAAAGTAATGGAACGCGTTGCTTACAACCATGCTTTTACGAGCACAGCAAGCACTTGCAGCCAGTTCGTGGCCATGTCAGTATTTTTGGAGGGAAAAACAGGTAGCGCTTTATTAAATATTTGAACTTGTGGACCAAATGTGTGGTAATTATTACATTATAACAAACTAGCTGCGCCTCTCCGTTTAACCTGCATGGAGATTCCTACAGGAGTCGTGTATCGTATCATAGCCTATGTTAGTCGGGAATAGTGTAGCTTTCTATTATAAGCGAAATAAATATTAGTCTATACATCTGATGATAATTTAATGTATGCATGTAGATATTGTAGTTTATAATAATATTTCCCTTTTAGAATTTACTCCAGAACAATGCAGTGAAATAAGTACATTGTTTAGCTCGGGTGACGTGTTATCAGCAGAAGTGCCAGTGGCTTTGGCTAGCATAGCGCAGAAGTTGGAGCAGTCTGGATTAGCCGAAGAATTTAGAGCGCAGGACCCCAAGGAAGCACTGCAATGGCTAAAAGAATACGCCCATGATGACATTTACGTTGATGTTCGGCAATTTTTGGAGGACCACGGCTACAGAGCCGTAATGGAGGTATAAATACTGAATCTGAATAGATGCCAACAAGTTATTTATTTATTTCCTTTGGAAGACTTATAGCTAAACAAAACAGAATAAGAAATTGATGTGACTGACAGCCACGACCAGTCTTCACATATACTACTACATACATTACCTACTACTAATTATACTTTCGAAAATTATTTTGTTTACAATGTATTTGCTTTTAGTTTGATTTAGTTACTAAACCGTGGGTTCTGGTCCCAGAGAATATGATGACAGTACTCCAAAACTTACACGTTACTACTGCAGGAATAAAGCAAACCAAAAGTAGCCAGGAGATTGTAGACGCATTAAAAACTCCACAGAAGCCAAACACTAGGTACGTACCCAAGTATATGTTTGGAATTGTTCTTTTACAATCGAAGTTACTGACCTGAGGTTTTCAGTGATCGTTTCAAGTTGCACTCGAATCTGTCTCTTTGCAGTCATTATACCTACAGTATTACGTAATATGTACATACTTTCACATCAATTGTTACAGGAAAGTTCTTCGCTGGATTCTGCCGTTATGTCACCGTACCGTGCGCCACAGAGAAGGCACGAAGGCACATCTAGTGCTTGTTATTCACAAATTAAGAATCGGTTTCATTCGACTCGGCAACTTGTTAGTTAAAAAGTGGTTCATACCAAATCCTGATCTGGTGTTCTTCTTCCGTAAGGAAGAGCTCAGGAAATATCTTGCTACTAGAGATCCTGCTCTATTGAAAAAGTAAGAATTTTTCGTACTTAAGTAATACTTTTTTTAATGTATGATTTTAAAGAGATGGAAGAAAAAGACATGTTGCGGCGACCACAAATAAATTGTGATAAGGACAGACTGATGTATGACTTAAAAAAACATTTGAATGAACTCATTTACTGAAACATAAGCCTGTCATCAAATCTCATGACCATACATTTGATTTATTTATTCCTAGCAACGCCCTGGGGTTTCACCCATAAAAGTTTCCCGTGGGAATATCGGTATATCATATGTCCTTTCCCGGGACTCAAACTATCTCTATACCAAATTTTATCTAAATCAGGACTTTCGCTGGAAACGAAACAGATTGAAAACGAAATTTTAAAGGTTGAAAGTAAGTCTCAGACTTTCAGAGTTCCTTTCACAGTGAATACAAAACAAATTGGCATACTTTTCAGAGCAATGCAACGTCAACAGTACCATCCAGGCTGGTGTAAGCTTAAGTTTGCGGAGCTGAACACCGGCTGGGTGAACAAGCTAGAACCTAAGGCACCGAACCTGATGGCTGGCGACGTGAAGATATCCGCCACATCGGTGTGTGGAGGGGAGGTGGTCGCGAGGGCCTGCGTCATCAAGGATCTCGAATCAGAAGTTCGTCGCCTTTATTGTTCTACCCTATTTTAATGCATAGCATTCGGCTCCAACAACCATTCCACTAGCTGTCGTGTCGAAAGTGACATTTGATAGCAAATAGGTACTTAGTTGTCGCGGAAGAATAGCTGTCGTCTATTTCATATAAAATGATACGGGGGTTTTGGATTTGTGAACAGCGTTTGGAGGATTCCATTAATAACATTGATTGACGTTCGATTCGCCCCGGAAGCGTTTCGAATGGTTCTCAATAGCTATGCTGATGTCGGAAATATCAGCAATTCTGTACCATCGGAGCTGGTTTATTATAGCGGCACCTGCGTCACTAATGCTTTCCTTTGAACAGATTGGTGATTTGCGCCGTGGTGATGTGCTGATAACGCACGCGACTGATATCGGTTGGTCGCCTTATTTCCCGCTCCTCACTGGCATCGTCACTGAGCTCGGTGGACTTATTTCACACGGTACGTTAAATATTTTGTCAATGATTCTTATACAGATCAGATCTGCAGTTCTACTACGAAAGCACAATATGTTTTTTATCTTTAGGTTCTTTTTTTTAGTTATTCAGTCCTTGAACAAACACCGTTCTTTATCCATAGATATAATATATACAAAATATTAGACTCATGATTATGAAACATGTGGTAATTTAAGTTACAAAAATATTGTTTCCAAATTTCCAGGTGCCGTAATAGCCCGAGAATATGGATTGCCTTGCATCGTAGGTGCAGCAAACGCCACAGATGTATTCAAAACTGGGGATTTAGTGCGACTATCAGGAACCAAAGGTATTATAGAAAAAGTGGAGGTGAAAGAAGAGCCACAAGAAGCCAGTATAGAGAGTTAATAAGAATCACAATATCATGTACATACCTACTACGGGTAAAGGTGCAATGTAGTAAAAGATAATTTTGTAAAGAAATAATTATAATTGAAATAAATAAATACAAAACAAAAACAATAAGACAATTTAAAACATTCTCGCAAACTCATCGACACACAAAATTCAAAACAATATATAATGTCACAATTTGGTATAATTTGCTCCGAGTAACTTAATCCGAATCGGATTCACTAAGATAATCCCAGAGGACGACCACCTTTGAGGTCATATTTTTCTATCAAAATATCTCAAAAGATTACGAACATGGTGAACGCATCAAATCCTCAATTCCCTAAAACTAACGCAAAGTACAGTACGCGACAGTTTTACATTCCAAGAAAATTTCACAAGAATGGCAAAACAGCCGTACTAGGTATCGACGATAGAAATTCAAAAACTGAGTGCATTAACCACTCTTAAACCACGTGCCTGTTTCTAATACGCTGTCGCCTACTGTAAATTGTTGCAAGCTCATTGGTCATCATCACCTGCGAGCACGAGGAGTTCGTAGCAGTTGAAGGCAAAGGGCCTGCCAAAAATGACGACGTGGCAGTGGTAATGTGGTTCGCGAACAGCGCCCAGGAGATGGTTGCCGTAGTAGTGCACGCGGCCGATGTGAATGCCGGGAGCCACGCACACTGCGCGGTCGCTCAGCGAGCCACCGCGCCACGCAACCCAGCGCACCTCCGCGTTACACATCACCTGACCAGACAGCACAATTTTTATCGGGCCTCCAGACACGGCGATAATTGCGTGGTTCATATTTACCTGCACCTTCATATTGTGCTTACGCGGTTACCGCCACTCAATCGCTGAAAATAACTGAACCTCACAGTTTGCAACTTATACCGACGCGGTTCCCGCGTATCTGAACGTGCGCTAAGGGTTTCTGATGGATTGGAGTAGGCAGTTGAGCAGTTCCGAACCCAAAGGATGCCAACGGAAGCCTGTTATTAAGCTCAAGCCGTCGGCTTCCTAAATAACTTATACCACTTCTTGTCGGCACAGATAACAATAAAATCTTGCTTACAACAGTTAGGTCGAAAGGATGTTTCAGCATGAAAGTTGATAAGGTTAGGCACCTGTCCTGCCGCCGGCGATTAGCGAGAAGCGAATAATCATACGTCGCCGTATGGGACCAAACGGTATTTTCCATCTCAAAAAGGGTTCGGGCAAAAGTAGTGTTAGGTATTGAAACCGTTTTGATTGTTTAATATTCTGAAATACATGTGCTATCCGATAAAAGATATATGTATGTATTTCTTTTCCATACACGCGACCTACAATCTTTTGTACGTTTCTTGCACTTGGTGGGACAGGTACCTTATACAGGATATTTGGTAGCCTTGTTGGAAAGACTAGAAGCAGTCCAGATGTCTGAAGATAAATTTATGTTTTTATCTCACCTGATATTTATTGTAGCGATGGACTTTTCCATCCGCGTAAACTATGCAGTAGTGCTTGGAGGGCACCAACGTGGCTGGTAGCACCGTACGCCTGCATGCACAGGAGACATTTAATCATTCCACATTCGGAAATTCTTTTACAAATTACATACCGAATACAACCGTGACCGTGTGTCCGTATTCCATTTGAATACCTGTGTATTGTCCTAGCAACCCAGATGACATCATTGTCGTATGTGCCGGCGGCGACCGCTCCGCTGGGCACTGCGCCGCAAGTACACGCCACCCACACCGGGCCAGGTTTCTTCCACGAAGGCAAGTATTCTATCCGACAAACAAACTATGTATTAGGTGTGCTACACACTTGTTCGGGTCGGCATTATTAGACACAGCCGGGCGGTAAAATCGATTATAGGTACGCAGATTTCCGGGCGGTGCCTACAACTACAATATGCCAATTTAGCGAAGATAGATGCTGAACGTATTTTGCTTCGGGTCTTTGTTGTACAACCTACTGTCGAATTAAATGTGCCGAATCGAACAAGTGTGCCGCCTTAAGTACCTACGCAGGCCTCGCTAAGATGGTATTAGCCTAGGTAGGTTCCATCTAGTACATTTGAGGGACTGATTAATCACTTGAAACTTAGTACGTTTCAACTGTGGTTCTACGAGAGTATTTTTTTTATCATCAGCAGCCTATACTTAGTGGACCTATACTTAGTGGATCTATACTTAGTGGACCTATACTTAGTGGACCTATACTTAGTGGACCTATACTTAGTGGACCTATACTTAGTGGACCTATACTTAGTGGACCATTGCTGCTTGGTAGGTTCGATTTAGCGGTCAGCCTCAGCAACGTAAAAAATATTAGTAACATTATTGATACCTACTACTACTAATTGAAATTACTGTACCAAAATAACATATTGTGCAAAAACATACCGGCTATCACCGAACTGTATTTTTCTTTCCAGAATACTTTCATAAGCTTATTGTAATTCGCCCAATCTTTGGATTGTCCCATTACTTTCGTCTTCAAATGAATCCAACGCCTGTGTTTAAACATTAAAAACTTTCTTACAAAAAAAAAAAAAACGAGTGTGCTTATGACCACACGACTGAAGTGAAACTTCAAACGTATTTGGCTATGAGAGGAAGAGAGAAAGAAAATGTGCGCGCGCACTGATTTCTCTTGCTTATATCCCCCACTCAACTCCCCTTCGCCTCGCCCGTAGCCCGTAGACATGGGTCGTACTTGCAAAATCGAGTACCAGGGCTTCCAAGTACGTCCACCTTAAGAAACCAGGCCCTAAAACCAGGGCTCGAGATACTTTCAAGTATTTTCTATCTGCATCAAAAATTGATCTATAACTTCATACAAATAAGAAGTACAATTGCGTAATCAAACAAAAGCCCTGTTGGAAGTAAAAAGTACTTGCATAGGAAATTGACCCGTGAATTCCTATAAATAAGGAGCACAATCGCGTTTACAAATAAATACTTTTACAAACCATTAAAGTAAAAATACTTGCATACGAAATTGTTCCGTAGACTCTTACGGAGTTGTATGGAGTGTCCGAGGTGTAGTAAGAGTCTTACCACACCTCGGACACTCCATACAACGCTCGCAAAATAATTACCTAGTACTAATACATAAACAAATGACGTTTGTATACGTGCAAATGTGTGCGTGAAATCTAGTAGCGTAAAAAAAATGGCGCGGTAAGCAATTTGTGTCGAGGAACCGAACGACGACGGCGGCGGCGCTGCCCGAACGTGTGCATTATTATGAAGTGACCATGTAGTTCAATTGTTTATTTATAAAGTCGGGTTCGTAATGAAATAAAAACACTGAAATAGTTTAGTTTAAATGACTTGTCTGTAAATAATCGGTTATTAAATCGCATGTTATTAAAAATGCGAAATCTTACAAACAGTTTATGTAAATACGAATTCGGAAAAGCATCACAATATCCAACCATCGTGATTAAAACTCAAATAAAACTTTTCGTGTCAGCAATACAGCGCTGCGGTTCGCGAGCGCCCTTGCTAAAGAGTCGGCGACGAATACCTCGAAGTGCGGGGTGAGGTGCGGTATCTGATATGAGGGCGAAGAAGGGAGTGTCCTTTCTGTACGTAGTACTATTAAGTATTCCGTGCTCTTACTGATAAGGAGCATGATCGCATTTGCGAAAACAAACGCGGTTGTTGAACTATTTGAGTACCTACGTACTCGAGCGTCGAGGCACGACGGAGCGAGATACTTTCAAGTATTTTCTATCTGCATAGAAAATTGATCCATAACTTCATACAGATAAGAAGTACAATCGCGTATTCAAAAGCCCCGTTGGAAGTAAAACTACTTGCATAGGAAATTGATCAATGACTTCCTATAAATAAGGAGCAAAATCGCGTTTACAAATAAATACTTGCAAACCATTAAATTAAAAAATACTTGCATACGAAATTGTTCCGTAGACTCTTACTGATAAGGAGCATGATCGCATTTGCGAAAACTAACGCGGTTGAGTACCTGCGAGTAGCCGTATAAGGTACTTTATAGTCTTGCAAGTATTTTGAGTCGGTACCTGGTGTGCGTACTTGGAAGCAAAAACCTGGTCGAGTAAATACGTACCTTCCCTACTTGCCCGATCACACTTTTCGTAACGCTTACGTCACGCGTTCGCCAGCTTACTCTCCAAGTCAAGTGTGCGTAAAGAAGTTTCACGTAAATAATTTTGACACAACAAAAATCGAATTTGACAATCGCGACTCGTCGACACGTGGTACAGACGCCAGCACGTCAACCTACCCGAAACTGTCAAATTTTCCCAATCAACTTTGAACCTTATTCTTTAGTAATATAGTTGAAAATCTATTAAAGAAATCTGACAGATTGTAGTAGGTTGATGTGCTGGCGTCTGTACTTATTTGCCCTAACCCCGTGTATTGTTTTTTAGAGCCGCAGGCGCGGAGGGGGCGGCCTTGGCGTGTTTTTTAAGGAATTTTTCACTTTTTGTATGGAAAATATAAAAAATGATTACCTACATGTTGAGTTTTAGAAGTTTATGGGTTTCATAAAGGGGGTCGAAATTTTCATTATTTTTGCGATAGGACGCACCATTTTCGAGATATAAGCAAAAGAAAAAAAACTTAATACGTATTTGGCTATGAGAGGAAGAGAGAAAGAAAACGTACGCGCGCACTGCTTTGTCTTGCTTATATCCCCCACTCAACTCCCGTTCACCTCACCCGGTCACACTTTTCGTAACGCGTTCGCCAGTTTACTCCCCAAATCAAGCGCGCGTAAAGAAGTTTGCCTTCAAAAACATACAAACAGCCGAACATAGTACCTCCTCCTTTTTGTGAAGTCGGTAAAAATGACTTGCATACGAAACTGTTCCGTAGACTCTTACTGATAAGGAGCATGATCGCATTGCGAAAACTAACGCGGTTGAGTACCTACGTATTTGAGCGAGTAGCCGTATAAGATACTTAATAGTCTTGCAAGTATTTTGAGTCGGTACCTGGTGTGCGTACTTGGAAGCAAATACCTGGTGTAAAAACCCATTCGCATATTCATGCAACCGGGACCGGGTTTTTACACCAGGTATTTCCAGCTATTTTTTACGTTAGTACCTTCCCTACTCGCCCGATCACACGTTTTCGTAACGCATTCGCCAGTTTACTCCCCAAGTCAAGCGCGCCTAAAGAAGTTTCACTTCAAAACACCTGTCTTTTGTAAAAAAAAGTTTACACTATTTAGCTGTACCTACAGTCAACAGCAAAAGTAGATGATGAAAATCAGAAATTTAATACTAATTGAACGGAGTTCGTGTCAGAACTGTGTGGCGTCGAAGTGATTCAAAAGTATGTGATTGTAAATTGTAACAAACATTTACTACTAGTACAGCTGCCATATATTCGTGATCAGTTTTGACTCCAAAAGTTATAAATTCAATCATCATCTACTTTTGCTGTTGACTGTACCTACCCCACACAAATTCATTTAACACTAGTGCATTCAAGAATTGAAGACACGGACCAAAAGAATTATCAAAATTCGCATAGAAATGCCGGAGATGCAGTACATTTATGCATAGGTATAACTTCGTACATAAGAATAATTACCTAATTATATATTAAAACCTATTATATACTAATTAATGAAAGAATGATCAAAATTGCTTCATTAGTTTTTGAGAAAATCGCGGACATACAAACATACATACGGGTCGAACACAGAACCTCCTTTTTTGAAGTCGGTTAAAAAAGGTCTGAATTGTCGTCTTTCTTTTTACAAACGCCGCAGTTATCATCATCATTTAAGCCGAAACACGCACACTTCTGGACATAGGCCTCCCGGAACAAGTGTCGCCACATCGATCGGTCCCGCAGTGCTCTCGCTTGCAGCGGTAATGTATTGATAAAGTCGCGGTAATTGTCGGCTGCTTTTTTTACTGTCAGATACTTAACTTTTACCTGAAATGTAACAGTTTCACAGCTTTTGTAGGAAATATGCTATTTATTCTATAGTTAAAAGTAATCTAACGGTTAAAATCTGTCCTAAAAGTATTATAAATGAATTACTTACATTTGAGATAAGGGGATCATAGAGTCAGGCTTTTGTTGCAACGACTCGGTTTCTTTGACCTATTTAAAGAAAGTAAAATAAATTGATAGGAAATAATATTTCTTAAATGTGGCTATTAGGTAATTACATTAATTGAAACCACGTATTCTACATTACGTATTTTAAACATACACAAATTCGTACAGTTGGTACCCCTACTTACGACTAAGTTCAGCCACTGGGTCCACCTATGGAACATATCTATTATGTCCAACATTGCCTCCTGGCATTCTATATAGGTTTCGGGTGTCACGTTGGACTGTATCGAGGACACGATCTAAAATTTAAAATGTTGTCTAAGTAAACGAATATTATAAAGAGTTAAAATTGACTTTTTGTACCCGATTACAAAAATGTCATAGGATAATTATGTTTTATTGTTTGTGTTGTTACAGGCAGAAGTAACTCAGAATACATATAATAGGTACCTACATTCAACAAAAGATATAAGTATGCAGGATCGCCGGATATAGTTGAAGTTTAGTAAGAAACAAAAGGATGTTCTCGAATTAAATTTAATTTTATTAATAGAAAACAAACAGCTCATTTATCAAATTAATATTCAGTCGACAACATCCATCGGTTTTTTATTAAACTTCAACTATATTCGACGATCCTGCATACTTTATTTTTTTTTATTTTATTTATTTTTTATTTATTTATTAACTCAACATCACTATCATTACAGGAATTTCCTAATTCAATAGTGTGGCCATACTTATCTCTTTTTACCCGACTGCGGCGAAGCCCAAAAGGAGGGTTATGTGTTTGACCTGTATGTATGTACCTATGTATGTATGTCCGTTTCCTTGTTCCCTCGTAACTTCTAAACGAATGAACGGATTTGGATAAAATATACGTCTTTAGATTTGTCATGGTAGCACGAGTGTCACTGGCTACTTACATTAAGATAAAAAAAAAACAAAGTAAAATGGCAGATTTGGGGTGCCATATTATGGAGTTCGAGATTTTTTTTCTTTTAATACCATCGAGTGGGAGGATTCGGATAGTGACCTCCGAAGGGGACAGACGTGTCGTGTCCCGTCAACTCCCGTCTTTGTTTTACTTGATGCAATGTGCACAACACATGGCTGACTCGGAGTTTGAAACTCGAATTTGAAATACGGACGGTGCCGCGCTTGTGATTTGTAGTGGGTGCAAATTAAACCACCTTAAAACGGTGGTAAAGTGGCTAACGTGTGTTCCTGATCTATCAGCCCGAGGCCTAGACCTGCCGGCCGAGGATCTTGGTGACGTCGAAAATCTGGTGAGATCTTTCCGTATATTTCAGGGATCTCCATTGGACGCTGTATCCGGCTGCGTTTTGGTTTGATAATTTGGACTTTTGAAACCACGCGCGAATTTAACATCATTGTAAGCTATAAATAGCTAAGCTTTAGGGAAACGTTTGCATTTATATATAGGAGGGTGGGATAAACTAATAGGTACACTCCATTATTCTAGTCTAAAATACCTTTAATCGCTTTAGAACTAGTACTTCCCGATTTTCTTAATTTAGCATTGTACTAAATTATTGTCTAGCTTGTAAGTCAATTTTGTATACCCAAGCGCGCCAAATTGGGCTCGAGGTACACAAAAAAAAAGGTTAAGTAACAAAAAATATTTCTAAAGATTTCACAAGTGCGAAGTTCATAAATTTCAGGCGATACGCTCGCCTGTCAGCTATATTGGTTCCCAAACCCAACACATGTGCTGAGAAGGTCTTGAAATACCATAAAAACAATTTTTTAAAATGGTTATTGTACGTATGACAAAAGACGGGAACTGTTTGTTTAGGGCTATAGCCCATCAAATAAATAATGTAATGGGTTTAACTTTTGATCACGTGTCTGTCCGTCAAGACCTCGCTTCATATGTTTTGGAGCATCGAGATGACGACAGAATTCACTTAGCACTTCTTAATAATATACAAGAATTTCTCCATAACAGCAATCTATCCCAGGAACAAAGGATAACAAACTACATAACCACGCAGTTTAAAAAGACGTTCTGAGGAGGAGAGGACATTCTAATCGCCGCGTCTGAATTTTATCTTGTAAAGGACACGGCCGGAATTCTTAGAGAGCTGTGCCCTAACAAAAAATATTCATGTACACTGACTTAAAGTACGTCATATTAAAGCTTACAGGTATGTCTTTACAATAGTTTAAGTTTTATGATCAGAGAAGAAGCGAGAGATACTACAAATAAGATACAAAAAAAAGCGCCTAGACATTTTGAATAGCAATGATCAATCTTTCCGAGTTTTATAGACAAAACAATACGAGAAATACAATATTATCAATGGATATAAATGCCGTTTCTTCACTAGCCGACATGACATTTATTCACATCGATATCAGTGAATATCTAATTCTATGAAAATGTATGAAATAATCTAAACACGTCGTGTCAGCTAGTGACGAAAGAGCCAAAAATCAAAATACCAAGTAAAACTTATTAGAAATCATGTTATTGATGTATTGGTAATAGTCTCTGGCTAGACCATTCAATCGTTGTAGGCAGGCCGCGATAGCGAAGAGCTCGTCGTCTTACAGATATTTCTGGATATTATGACTTCCTCATAGCAACTTGGCAAAAAATATACATTATTGGATTGGCAATAAAACACTAAAATACTTGTAGCACTTGAATTTTTATTTAAGTACCTATCTAATTAAGTAGCTAGAATAGACACTTGCTTATAAAATGTATAGCTACTTGTTTTACAGACATTTTTAGAAAAACATCATTGCAATTACTCAAACAAGACACATTCAAAGTCAAAGTCAAATCATTTATTTCAAAAATTACAATAAAACGAAATTGATTCTAGTCGCCCCTTCCAAAAGCTAGTTTTCGTATGGAGAAGAATGGGCATTCAATGTTTTTACCTACTCTTGCGTTTGAAGTTATTCATCTTCAAAGATCAACAAAATGTTATCAAGGAATGAGGCTGGTGCCGTTATATTTGCTTGATGCCTGGCCCAGCCCAAATACCATAACAACGTCATGACCATTTTTTTTATGGATGGGAAGTCTTCAAATGACCCCTCCCGCTCTGTGTGGAGCGGAAGGGAGTGTCAGACTCTTACTGACTAAAACCCATCCGTGTTCCTTCCTTAGCCCTTTATGTTCCGGGGTAGCGGTAACCCTTTCGGACAATCCCGCACCCCCGGCAGGCTTCGGCCCTAGCAGGCCTCTTCCTTTTTGCTGACATCTCTTTGAGGCGCGCGTGGAACACGTACGCGCCGTCCGGCACGGGCCTGGTCCTGATGGCACGGTAAGCTACCCATTACTCTCCGTCCGCAGGCCCGCGCCTACGGTGGCCGTGAGTCTTCACGCGGCTCCCGACGCCCGGAGCGTCTCCCGTGGCGGCTGGGACGTGAGGCTCTCTCCCTCAGCCATCCCGCCACCTCCTTCGCTAGCATGACTGCTTCTAGATGGCTCCCTGTCATGTCATGTATTTTGTAACTGCGGTGTTAGAGTGGTTACAATATGCCTTCGCATTCGATTAGTGACCACACTACAATTCAGGCACCTTGACATCGTGAGCGTCAGAATCCAAATAATCCAAATCGTAAACAAAAACGTCCAGTAAGCACAGCAGAATATTAACGTTAGAAGCGTAAACGAAAGTCCGATAAACGATAGCGTGGGGTCAAGTTAAAATATCCAACAGAGTAACATAAACAGAATACAGTAATACGTGCTAAGGTCAACGCAAAACTACACAGAACACAGGCCAGGCACGGTCATGGGCACGGTAATGTCACAGTAGGTAATATCATCTATTATCGTGGTAATGTTATCATATCAGTATTCTGTCTTCATACAAACGGTCGAAACGCGAGTCATACCTACGCACCTCGAGTTCGGTATACCCTCGGTAAACAAACAGACGCGAATGCGCCGCAGTGATGAACGGACGGTGTGATGATTTTGTAAGCAGTAAGGCTATCTACTTACTTATGTACTTAGCTACTTACATATATTATTGAATTAGACGAAATATCATAATGAAATGATTATGAGAGTAATAAATGATAGGTAGACCTTCTGATTTACATTATAATTTACTTTTTAAGTAAGCATTGCCATCCAACGTGGTAATGCTGCCAGTCTTTTGGGCACTTATCCCATTGACAGCGATGCGGGCGAATTTTTCGATGCCCAATGAGCTCGTCTTTTTTTTATTTTTATTTGTATATAGTATATATATTTTTTAGTTTGTGTGTACATATGTAAGTAATTATAATAATTTAATAGTAAGATTGTGTAGTAGGTAGTTAGAGGTTTTGATTCGAATTTACAATCACAAAACTACGAGTAGAAAGAAACTCAAGTAGGTTGATGAAATTAAAATACTGTGGGCAGGCAGCTCTATCGCGTGTTTACGTACCGCGCGGGTGTAGGTAATTATTTCAAGAACAAGGCCGAGTCACAATACTGTTAGATAACATTACCGTGGTACAAGGCACTGAGTGACAGGTGACAGACGTGAAAAAAAGAACTATAGGACGTTCGGATACACACTCTTGAATATAATTGTCGATGCATAATGCGTAACGTGATCAACATCATGACACACGGGCCACGGCAACTCGAAAAATAATGTGTGCGATAATCGTGAAAACGTTGACTTCTACAGGTATTTACTTTAGCAATACGATTCTGGCAGTCGTGGGTGTTTTTTTATTTTAATGCAACCTTCAAGCGCGCTACAGATACGGTGTTTGTCTTATGCATATATCCAAACGCACATGCAATTTGTATTGCATTGCTAAAAACCAAAAAATCAATTAACACACATATTGTTTTGCCATTTTTTGTCGCCTGCTCTAGAGAAATGTAATTGTTGCGATTAATTTTAGTATATTTAAGAAGTAATTTTCATATATTAATAATTATTGTACATTTATGTATTCTGAATTGATTTGAGGGCAGAATCCGGCCATGTCATTTGCACGTGCACACGGATACAGGACACACACTTGTGTATCCACCTACCGGCGAACCAGTACCCGGCAACATACACATCTTCTACAGGGATCAGCACTATGATAGCTGGGTCATGACCGACGACGAACATTACAACAGCAACCCGATAGATCTAATGCAAGAACCAAACAACGTCAAAACAACACAACATAACAAGCCTTTAGTTAACCAGTACAACACACGTGAAGAGCATGGTCAACCCACGAAGCCCCAGTCACAAACGAACAGCCCCCAATTAGCTAGCTCATCAACACAGTGTGAACAACAAGCATCAATGCATACACAGTTATCAGAAGTAGTCGCAGATGTCACTGGGTTCACAATACTTAGAAATCAGCCGTCTACCGCAATAAAATATACTTGCCCAGACTTGCGTATTGCAACTTGGAACGTCCGTGGGGCCTCAAAACCGGCCAAAAAAGATAAAATAGACGCTGAACTTTCAATAAGAGGCATTCATGTAGCCTGCATACAGGAAACAGGCATGAATTCAGGAGAATACAACTCAACACACTACGCTTGGCACCTCAATGGAACCGCAGGTAAAGCACACCGGGGACTTGCAATTCTAATCAGAAATGATGCCCAAATTGAATTAGTTAACTGAAAAAAGGATACAGACGCAATGTCAGCTACTCTTAAGGTTGACAGGGGAAATGACATGCCTGCTCAACTGTATATAATCAATTCCCACATCAACAGTTGTACATCTATAGCAAACAGATCCTTCACAGGCTTACTAAACTTGATCAGACAAAAACCAAGGAAATGTACTTTAATAATTCTGGGCGACTTTAACGCTCATATTGGTCGACATGACACACAAAGTTTCCAACGCAAAGGGCTGATCCAACAAAACTTACACCATGACCTTTCCAACTATAATGGGGAAATGTTAATGGATATAGCCAACAGAGAAAAACTTCAAATAGAAACGACAAAAGCGAGATCATCATGCAGGATCACATGGTCAAAGGGCACTCAAAAATCTCAATTGGATCACATTATAACGCCACATGCAACAAAAAAACTCTTCGAACTTATAAAAGGCGAATGGGCCGCTAGGGGCACATCCGACCATAAAATAATCTGGGGTCTGCTAAGAATAAACCGAATTTCAAACAAAAAAGAAAACACCAAACACAATAATACACAAAGACAACAGCAAGCTGCGAAGGAAACAACAATTCCGGCCAAGGACTTCAACTATAAACAGTGCTATTATGCCGCCCTCAATAGTAAATTCACGAAAACAAAATACCAAGATTGCATAACGAAAAAACTAAAAGATATGGGAATCAACTCAACGGACGGAAACATCGAAATACCCTGGAATACCATAACGGAAATATTAAAAGCGGCTGCCCAGGAAACTCTGATTTTTCAGCCAGTTCTCTCCAGAGACCATCGACTAGCTCTTGCTAACCTACAAAAGGCTAAATTCTTACAAAGTAGGCAACCAGATAATCCAAATAGGCACAACCTAGTAAAAGAACGTCGGGCAACACTTCAAAAGGTCAAATATCAGGAAGAGCAAAAAGCATGCAAGGCCTGCCTCAATGGACTGGGGAAAAACCACCCTGCAAAACGCATGCAGATGCTATACTTTTTTTACAGTAGAACCAAACTTCAAACAAAACGTCGGAAAAAATCTACTTATATACCGATGACCAAATGGGAGCAAATATTAAAAAAATCCGAGGGCCATCCTATACCAACAGTTAATATAAAAAAGCCGATAACCGATGCACAGTGTGATGGACCCACTGCGGATGACGTAATGGGAATCATGAATAAAATGCGGAACGGGACAGCTCCCGGAACTGACCAAGTGGTAATCGAGCTCTACAAAGCAATGCCCCAAATAATACAAGAAGCCGTCATCAAACACATGAACAAAGCTTGGACACTGAATGAAGCACCCGACACGTGGCTGGAGACAGTACAGGTACCAATTCCAAAAAACAATAACCCTAAAGATGTGAATGAATATCGCCGCATATCGGTTTGCAATACGGGTTACAGAATTTACGCCTCCTACGTACTTAAAAAACTAGACGAGATAATAACGGAATTAGGCAACTACCAAGCGGCTTTTCTAAACAATAGATCAACAGACGACCATATCTTTACCCTTAAAAGGGTCTTAGACGAAGAATGGCATGCAGGTAAAAGAATTTATGTACTCGCCCTCGACATAGAAAAGGCCTTTGACAACGTCGACCTCAATGCACTAAGAGATATCTTATTACAACGAACCAACAAATCGCTTACCAACAGGATAATCAAAGTATGCATGAATGAACGTATATGCATCAAATGGTGTGGCCAGCAAAGCAGTTGGATTATTAAAGGAAAGGGAGTCAAACAAGGTTGCCCTCTGTCCCCTCGCCTGTTTACACTGGTCATCGACGAAGTCCTTAGAACTCTCGACGAGGAAACCCAATTAATAAAACTTGACCAGGATCATGAAATTTCACTCCCCCTAGTACTATCATTTGCGGACGACCTTATCATCATTACAGATGACCTAAAAGGGTTAGAAGGTATCCTATACCATATTAAACCTCTACTAAATAGTGTAGGCCTCCATATTAACGAAACAAAAACAAAAATACTAATAAGGGACCCCATAGCTACACAGATAACGACACAAGTGACCCTTAATGGCATAAATATATCGACATGTGATGAAATTAAATACTTAGGTACATACATAACATCTACATTAAGCAGAAAAAGGACTATAAAAAACGTTGCGAACAAGCCATGAAGAACGCTAAATCATTACTACCATTCATAAATAACTCAAATATGGACTGGAAATTAGCCAGACTCATGTATCGAATGGTGATCGTACCGTGCATGATACATGGGTTGAAAGTACCGGCACTTACTAAAGCCAACAGGTCAAGACTCAGAAGATATGAGCGAGTTATCATGAGAGACTTGATTAACCACTCTAGGAACAAACCAAAACAAAAGAAAATGCATGAAATCTTAGACGGAAAAACAGTAACCAAACGCATCAAGAACCACAGGATGTGCTACCTCGCACATGTCTACAGGCGCCGCAAACCACACCTGCTGCATGCAGCAATGCAGTACAAGGCCAAATCCAAGAAGGTCGGCCGACCTATTTACACATGGAACGACAATTTAAAACAGGACATGAAGTACTTTGACAAGGAAATCAAGTTTTGGATGGATACAGCGGAAGACAGAAATAAGATCAAGGTCGCTGCTGGTGAAATTTACAAAAAACCGGAAACGGATAGTAGCGAAACCTCTGACGATGACATTGAAAACAGCAACATCTAGCACAACACAGCAGAGCAGCAACATGCAAAAGAACCGAGAAAGCAGTAGAACCATGCCAAAAGACTCAACTATGAAGCTCGACCTTAACCAACCTGGCGGCAAGGTCGTTAAAAGATGCCCATCCATAGATATAATTACCCATCTCTCCACTAGTCCAATGCTTGCTCTAGGATGCATATCCGGTAGGCTCTTAAATCCTTACCTATCCTTCGGGCACGTCTTCCCTACCATTACCGCGCCCCCCGGTCTATTCCTTGATATGCAATGGTCGCTGTAGCACCATGAACATGAGGCTACAGGAGCTAGTGCGAATCTTGGGGTTCATTCGATTAATCGAGTCTGGTTTAACCATGCTGGGATCGGTGCAATTCATTCATTCATTCATTTAATACCATCGAGTGGGATATAAAAATGAAGGGTTTTAACAGGGGAAGGGTCAAAAGTAATTCGAAGTGACAAATCGTAAAAAACACGTAAATTGTCTACGAAATCTTTCGCATTTTAAATTAAAAAGCTGAAAATAAAAAAAGTAATTAAAATAAAAAACCCGACTGCGGTAAAAAACTTAAACATACAATTTTTATTATATTTTCAAACTCAAATGGGTCCCGCCTGATTCCAACTTTTATTTAATTTAAAATGGGCTTGTTTTTAGCTTTTCAGTTTTTTACCGCATTCGGGTTTTTTTAATTACTTTTTTGTTGACTGTACATGACAATGACAATTAGGTTATAAGATCTTACCTTTACCAAACCAATGTATTTCTAGCAAATAAACGTTTGATTTGATTTAGACCGACGGATGATTGCAATGAGACACGCACCGAACAGTAGTGATCGACCATTATAAACGTCATATGAGGTGTCTATGGGTCAATTGATGAAACTGAAGACTGATGATGGCAGGATCGTATCCGCAAAACCTGAGCTGTTGAGAGAGATCGAGAGGTTCTATGGCTACACGTCAACAAGCAACCCCGTTACGAATCTGGCAAACGACCCAAGAGCTAGATTGACCCGACACTATACCGAAGACATCCCGGACGTCAGCCTGTACGAGATTAGGATGGCTCTGAAGCAGCTTAAAAGCAACAGGGCACCGGGTGATGACGGAATTACGGCCGAGCTTCTGAGGGCCGGCGGAAAACCCGTTCTTAAGGCCCTTCAGAGGCTGTTTGATTCCGTCATACTCGAGGGTAAAACACCACAGGCATGGAACAGAGGTGTGGTGATACTTTTCTTTAAGAAGGGTGACAATGCCCTTCTTAAGAATTATAGGCCCATCTCACTTCTGAGCCATGTCTACAAGCTGTTTTCGAGAGTCATCACGAACCGTCTCGCGCGCAGGTTCGACGACTTCCAGCCTCCCGAACAAGCCGGATTCCGTAAAGGCTTTAGCACCGTAGACCACATACATACGCTGCGACAGGTTATACAGAAGACCGAAGAGTATAACCTGCCTCTCTGCTTAGCGTTTGTGGACTACGAGAAAGCCTTTGATTCGATCGAGACATGGGCTGTACTGCAGTCTCTTCAACGGTGCCAGATCGACTATCGGTACATCGAGGTGCTGAAGTGTCTGTACGAAAACGCCACTATGTCAGTTCGACTCCAGGACCAGACCTCGAAACCTATCCTTCTGCAGCGAGGTGTGAGACAGGGAGACGTTATCTCTCCGAAACTGTTCACCGCTGCTCTGGAGGATGTCTTCAAGGTTCTGGACTGGAAAGGAGCTGGCATTAACATCAATGGCGAGTACATAACTCACCTTCGGTTTGCCGACGACATAGTAGTCATGGCTGAAACTATGGAGGACCTCAGTACAATGCTCGATGACCTCAGTAGAGCCTCTGAAAGAGTGGGTCTGAAAATGAACATGGACAAAACGAAGGTCATGTCAAATGCCCATGTAACACCCACTCTCATGAAGATCGGAGACGCTACACTCGAAGTCGTGGACGAGTATATTTACCTAGGACAAACTGTCCAGTTAGGTAGGTCCAACTTCGAGAAAGAGGTCAATCGTCGAATCCGACTCGGCTGGGCAGCGTTCGGGAAGCTACGCAATATCTTCTCGTCCCACATACCGCAGTGTCTCAAGACGAAAGTCTTTGACCAGTGCGTGTTGCCAGTGATGACATATGGCACTGAAACGTGGTCGCTCACAGTGGGCCTTATTAGAAGGCTGAAAGTTACTCAAAGGGCAATCGAATCAGAAATGAAGAGATCCGCAGGAGAAC
The DNA here is from genome assembly GCA_945859645.1 of Amphipoea oculea. Classification (NCBI taxonomy): domain Eukaryota; kingdom Metazoa; phylum Arthropoda; class Insecta; order Lepidoptera; family Noctuidae; genus Amphipoea; species Amphipoea oculea. The sequence goes on from OX243862.1 coordinate 18,904,599, forward strand.
CAAGGTAGCCGACATAGCCCGAAGAATTGCCAAACTTAAGTGGCAGTGGGCAGGGCACATTGCTCGCAGAACAGATGGCCGATGGGGCCGAAAGGTTCTGGAGTGGCGACCGCGTACCGGAAGGCGTAGCGTTGGAAGGCCTCCCACAAGGTGGACCGACCACCTTGTGAAGGCCGCAGGAACTCGTTGGATGCGAGAAGCACAAATCCGGTCGAAGTGGAGGTGTTTGGGGGAGGCCTATGTCCAGCAGTGGGCGTCTTTCGGCTGAAATGATGATGATGATGATGGGTCAATAAATCTTTTTAATCTTTGTTTTTTTTTCTCTCACCTTCTTTGATGTTTTTTTAATGCCTGTATTGTGTCTTTTGTTGCAATAAATAAACGTTTTATCTATCTATCTATCAATAGGGTAGGGGAGCCCAGATGGTTTTTGAATGAACAAGCATATTCAGGGCGAAAAGTTGATAGCTGAGTAGGCATGAGGAGAAAACACCGAAAATATATTTAAAAAGTTTCTGATAGGAGCCCCGTGGTTAGGGTTACCATTTAGAAATTTGAAAAGTCCTGGCATTTCAATAAAAGTCTGGACATTTTAGTCACAAAATCCAAACATTACCTACTTAGTTACAGTGGTATGGTAGGCTTGGTAGCTGACGCTCGCGAGGGTATCCCAAAAAAAAAATTAGCTGAAAAATATAAAAATGAATACCTGGTCTATTCCAGAAACTAGCGGTAGGTCTGATTATTTTACGTAAAACTATTTTTATTTTGGAGAAAATATTATTTTGAACTACTTATTTGATTGTATGCAAATTTAACCTAATGCGATGGTGTGGTATTTAAGAGTATATAATTACAATATTAAATTAACCTAATAAGGAACTTCTATAACATACTACCTATCCTAAATTATATAAATCTCATACATAACAATAACACAGAACAACTATTATATAACTTATTAACCTACATGTAACTACAATACTAAAACATATTTTGCCTAACCTATAACACTTATGTGTAGCACAATATAAATAATAGTACCCTTGGGAGTTCACTCCTAGTACATGTAGGTAAATGTCGTGGCCATCATAAAATTGATCATTTCATGAAGTGTTCGGTTATTTCATGAAATGGTTGTGTATCATGAAATGGCCAGCTAAGATTGACCATATCGTTTAAAAGTCAACGTTTGGCCATATCATGGACTTAGGGTTCGCATAATACTAAAACGACGTCAGGGGCACCCCGAGGTTCGGTTTGGTTAGGTCCTTTTAAACCCTGCAGACAGAATAGGAGCCCCGCGCAGCCGTCCGCGCAGACGGACGGCTGCGCGGACACAAGCCACACCTACTCAGCTCAATATTCGCCCTGAATATGATTGCTGGGCTCCCCTACCAATACTATCTCGGAGAGGATTCTCAGAGATCACATAACAAATTCGTGGATTATCGGTGTTCTACCGTCTACAGCTGGAGTAATTTTGAATATTTAGGGTTTACCATCCAAGACATCAAAATTTAACAGATTTGAATTTAATTAAATGGGTAATAAAGGATATGCGTCAAGAATTTCTGCCTTACTTCTTTGTTTTTGTACCGCAAATGTAGACGAGTCGTCATTTGACGGCTGAACGCACTGTACTGACGCCATTGCAAGGCTTCCGTAGTTACCCTCCAATAGAATGATGACCAAGAGGTTCCTTTTTCTTCTGGAATTTATTCAAATGCACATAAATTGGTTTACAAATTATTTTTTATGTGTTACATCATCAAGATATTGTAAGTGTAACATACGAGTAATTAAAAAAAAATACGTTTGGATTTTTAAATAGTAGAATTTCTAAAGAACTGAATATTCCTGTAGAACTGAATACCATGCTAAGTGTGACAAGTAATGTAGGTAATAAAAACCTCTAGCCGTAGCGAAACTTCTGCTATGTTGGTATGCTAAGGCGTAATCGACAATCTCCTGAATCCAATCCCGCCACGACAGCACATTCCACAACAGACTCACCATCGTGGCGTCCCAGTCCACCATGTGCTCCACCGATATGATCGGGGTTCCTAGAAAATTGTAGTTGGCTCTATAATAAAAGTTAAGTTTGTAACTAGAATTATTATCTACTTAATAATTCTAGTTGGAAACTTAACTTTTATGATGATTTGATTTTGGTTAAGTTTCCAACTAGAATAAGTATTCTAGTCCAAAATCAAATCACATCATTGATCAAATTACTTACGAGAGATGTATCCACTCTTAGCATTTGACATTTTAGATGTATCAGAACTCGGTATAGAAAATTGTTGCCACCAATTGGTGGCAGGGCCTGATTGTGATATCGATGTTCCGTAATTGTCAGTATTGGTCGAAGCAGTGTACGAGGATGCATTCGTCTTCTCAAATATGCAGTTTTGATTTTCAGTTTCCAAAGACTGCATTTCAAGCAGAAGAGATTGGAGGGGCGAGAATTGTTTTGTCGTCCGTAAGGGAGAAATAAACGACAAAGATGATGTAGTTGAGAGAGGTTCTGAACCCGAAGTGCTCGGCATGGAGTCGGAGCCAAATGTTTCGAGTGTTGTTTCATACAAGTGGTACGAAGTAGTGGTTTGTTGGGCGGGGCAAGGGAGATTCCCTCTTCCTTTGGGTCCCCTGGCTTGATGTGGGCAAGGTTTGAAGGTGATATCGACGCCGGGTGCTAACACGTGGGACGCGTCGGGCGTGACGGTCAGAAAGTCTGAGGGCGCGAGGTCCTGCAGCGCCTGCACGGACACGTGGCGCGAGCACGTGCAGCACGGCCGTGCCACGCGCCGCAGTATCTCTTCGCACCACAGCTCGCACTGCACGAACACGTTTTTGTAACACTTGCACACCTTCAACACCTCTGTCAACAACAATCAAAATAGTAAGCAAAGTATAAGTTTACCATAAGGTACTTTAGTTAAAGTTTTATATCTTACGTGGTTCTAGAAGATGCACAGCCAAATACATTGTGGCGTCTTCGATGACCTCTGAAAACATTATTTATTGTTATGTCCGTTTCAATATTAAATGTTTTCTCTCTTCCTATTTATTGCAAGGTACATTTCAATGGGTCCATCTTGTATGTTTTTTTTTTTAAATGTAATTTTGTTAATAATCCACTGGTACATATTTTCTTTTTTTTTGGTTATGGAAATAAAGGCTATAATTATGTTACATTTCAATGATTAACGTCAGAGAAAGGGGTTTGAAGGTTTTGGCCCTAAAATCAGCCGCCATTTTGATTTTTTTTTTCAGAATCGCGGTGCACAACAAAAGTTATATATTTAGATAGAGGACACTTATACGAACAAAAAATGTAATATAACATAATATCCTAAAGCGTCAGGTTTCGGAGTTATTCACCAAAATATAAGTCGAAAACAACAAGGATTTTTTTGTTTCTTTTCCCTCTAGGTAAGCATATTTGAACTATTGAGGTAACAGAAACGTTACGAAACCTTTATGGAGAAGAAACAAAAGAAGAATAGGCATGTTTTTTAAATAAATAATTATACACCGCAATTTATAGTTCGTTTTGTAATCCTAGAGACTAATCTGACAAGTGTAATGCTTAGCTTCTATACTAAAAAAAAACGAAAACACAAAAGACTTAAATGTCAGATAAGTCTCTGGGATTAAAAAATGAACTAAGTATAAAGTGCCGTGTTTAATTATTTATTTAAAAAAGTCTATTCTTCGTTTGTTTCTTCTCCATAAAGGTTTCATAACGTTTCTATTACCTCAATAGTTCAATATGCTTACCTAGAGGGAAAAAAAAAAACAAAAAAATCCTTGTTGTTTTCGACTTATATTTTGGTGAATAACTCCGAAACCTGACGCTTTAGGATATTATGTTATATTACATTTTTTGTTTGTATAAGTGTCCTCTATCTAAATATATAAATTTGTTGTGCACCGCGATTCTGAAAAAAAATCAAAATGGCGGCCGACCTTAGGGCCACCCTCCATACAAAAATCTTCAAACCCCTTTAAAAAAAAAACAAGACGCAATAGTGCGAGTGCGACACTTTAATGAGGTAATCCAACCTAGTTAGTAGGTAGTTACCTACCTATTCCCACTCTTGTCAAAGTGAACTACGTATTTATTTTGGACTTTGTCTGCGTGAATTTCGTTGTTTTCACCTATAGATTCCCTATTTATTCCCCCGGAACATAAAGGGCTAAGGAAGGAACACGGGTGGGTTTTAGTCAGTAAGAGTCTGACACTCCCTTCCGCTCCACCCAGAGCGGGAGGGGTCATATGATGATTTCCCATAAAAAAAAAGCTCCATACGTTTCTGGAACATCTCCTTTAGAATAAGGTTTTACTCAGTTAAACAGTCTAATTAATTAATAATAATCAGTAATTTTCAAGTTTTGAAACCCAAGGAATAAGATAGGTATACTTACAAACTTATTGGATAACGATTTTTTTTTAAAATGTAGATTGTATCTTACCAGTCATAAGTGCCTGAACCTGAGCTGAGGTTTCATCTTTCATCAAGTTAGTCAGTTTTATTTGTATCTTTCTGGAGACGACAGGGTCTGGGTTATTGGGTTCGGCGAGTTCATCTGTAGTTTTCCCTCTCAACCTAAAGGTGTTAATTGTTAATTTACACAATCGTCATTACTTAGATTAGATTTTTTTTCCACATTTTTATTGCTCTGTTTATAAAACTTAAATTTTACAATTAAACAATTTCCGCGTACCTATACCCTACATATACGAGGTATGTTCAAAAGAAAAGGTGAATTTTGATTTTTTTTCATCAATAAGTATCTGTTTTGTCCCCTTCAAAGTAATCCCCCTCAGATATATGCACTCGTATATACCGTAGGAACTGTCAAATTGTCGGTATACTCTATAGATTGGCGATTTAGGGCCAAAGCATACACGCTACTTTTAGCATCGGCGATCGGCGATTTAGCCGCTTTTTAGAAGCTAAATGCAGCGACCAAGCATTCCACACCGCACACTTACAGCATCGGAGCAGCCGCTAAAACACGCGATTCTGATACCACGTCCGACCGCAGAGAGTCGCCAAAACACGATGCAGCATCGGAGCATATGCTAAAACGCGCGATTCGGATACCGCGTCCGAACGCAGAGAGTCGCCAAAACGCGATGCAGCATCGATACAGCCGCAAAATCGCCGATCGCCGATGCTAAAAGTAGCGTGTGTGCTTTGGCCCTTAGTGACAGCTGCAAGCGTCAATGGACTGTAATGGTGGTTCTACTTGGGAAAATTGCAGAGTATCTACCTATAAAGCTGCTGGTGATTAAATCGCCAGACTGTATACCTACAAGGTATAAAATACTAACATTTCGGCACCCTCTTTGTATGTCTTGAGAAGACGTCCATGTCTCAAGAGCGCTCCCGTCCCTGCGGCCTGCATCTCTTTTACAAGAATAGCCAACACTCCAGCTTTTGCAGCTAAAATAAAGCAATATGTATTGATTTATACGCGAATGGATATACTTAATGAGAAATTAAAGTAGGTACCTATTTAGTTGAGCGGATTGTCGAAACCCGTCGTGTAAATGTTCATACACACGAGCGACACGCGTCAACGAAAGAGGCAACTGCAACCGTCGACAACGCGGCAACGTGCCGCTGGTGTGTTTGAGTGCGGTGCTCAAATACACGAGCGGCAGGTTGTCGACGGCGGCCATCGATGAGTTTCGACGCGTGTCGATGGCTGCAGTAGCCTTTGCCATTGACGCGTGCCGCTTGTGTGTATGAACACTAAGGGTCGGGCCACATTGATCGACGGCCTTTCGCACTTTGCCGATTGAAAAGGAGCACACATGCTCTCTTTTTGTACTTTTTGTATGGACAAACCGTCGAACGCCGTCGATCGTCGCCGGAGCGCGTTCGTCGCCATCGATGCGAAACGATGCGTACGTCGTTCCATACTTTGCTCACTTTTTGTATGGACAAACCGTCGAACGCCGTCGATAAATGCGGCCCGAACCTAAGCCGCCGGTTGGAAAGATATGGGCATGTGATGTGGATAAACATTTCGTGAGGAATTTTTGAGTATGAATGTTAGGTAATGGATATGAGGGTAGAGGAAGACCAAAGGGTCCAAATGTGGATGACATCTTTAATACCAGTCTATAATTGTCCCACTCCCTCTGCAAGGCAAAGACCTCTTTTCATACAGACAAGACACGATCATTGATCACCACGCTTGCTCAAGACGGGTTAGCAATTTCGGACTTGTATTAACTATAAGTCACAACGTTTCGACGTTTCTTCTCGATGCTTTCCCTTCACTGATGTCAGTAAGTATCTAGTGTCCAAGATAAACTCGAAAGGTCCGGTTATGTGGGTACCAATGTGACTTTTCCGGATTTGACCGCGCAACCCTGTGCATACAAGGCGAGGCCATTAACCACTAAGCCATCTTTAATTTTTAAAATAAGATAATCGATAACATTTATGCACAAGCATAATGTAGGTACATACCTTGAAGCATAGCATGGGACACCAATAATTTTGCTGATTCAGCGATGGCGGCTAAAATCAAAGTACTTAAATTACAAAATAAATAATTAATATAGCACCTGCTCGAGTATACCTAGGCTGACTGGCAGATCTTTACAGCTGTATTAGCTAATTCTTATTGGTAGGGGAGCCCAGAGGGTTTTTGAGCAAGCATATCCAGGGCGAGAACTTGAAAGCTGAGTAGGTCTGGCATGAGGAGAGAACACCGAAAATATATTTAAAAAGTTTCTGATAGGAGTCCACTTTCAGATTTCAAAAAAGGGCCGAAAATAAAGTGATCTTCAGAGGCGTTGATTTTGGCATGATCGGGTCTGGCCTAACCCATAATGACTTAATCTACATCATCATAATGATTTATCTATCTAGTATCTTTGAAAACTCAGATTTGGGCCATTTCTAAAAGGATATTCAGGGCGAATGGAAGCTATTCTGTGCAATAGTGTTACATGTCTTGATAGTAATAACAATAATAATTTTTATTGCAATAAGTAACAAGACTCATTTGTGTTAGTAAGAATATTCCTTACCCCTGTTAGTATTCCTATTCTAATCACTTAGCCTAAAAAAACCACGAAATATATATAAATCACTGCCACGCGCCTAACACCGAGGTGGACAGCCTGCAGCAGTGATTCACAAATTCACATAATACAATTTAAATCGAATGTGATCTGTTACAAGCTGTTCTTACAGACATGCAACTGCACACAATGCCACAATATTAGACAGTTTATTTTTTCCGATACAACGCTCAGAATATAGTATAATATATATAATAGTGAATATATAAATATCTGACGGGATGGAGCCTTTTGGCAAATTTGAGGAAATTTCATCAATTCAGAAAATTACCCAAAAGTGGCCATAATTTTGCATTTATCCCTAAATCAAGGAACCTAATAGCTTCGATTACTGTTTACATTGGAAGGTGACACGTTTGTGAAGATTTCTCGATATTCAGAAGTTTGAAAATATTATACAATTGAACGTAATGATTAAAAGTTAAGTAAGAAAATTGGGGCATCGTCAAAGTACACCCAGAACATGGACGATTATTTCAAAATTTTACTATGACGCTAAGTTTACGATATATTTGAAAAACATCCTCATTTTATGGGCTATGTAACGAACTAGCAACGTTTTAAAAAATATTGAGAGATGCCCGTCAATTGTTTGATTAAGCTGGCAAAGGTGGAAAGCCGTACTTTTACGTCGTAATACTTTTCTATTCGAGGTTTTATTGTAACTACGAACCTCTGCGCTCGTTATCGTTACTGATATCGCCTCTAATTCTCAGTGATAGTTCGTTATGAGAGTTTTGTTAAATAAGTCCCAACACTTCTGCTTAGGCCGCCAGCTGCTATTTAACTAGATTAAATGAAAGATCATGAGATTGAAATTTATTTCTAACCGATTTCAAAAAGAGGGAGGTTATCAGTTCGTCTGTATATACAGAATGAATGTTTCAAGTCAGCATGTGGATGACCAAATCCGAAACTATAAGTAGGTACCCAAGTAGCAAACAAGAATAGTGATTAAATCTTACATGTCTATACTTTATCTAAAGTTGGATTTAGCTAAATTCAAAAAGGATTTCGTTAAGCCTTTTCTTTCTTTAATACTAAATCGTTTTAAACAACCGCTACTTAAGTAAATTAGGAATACCAAAAACCAAGTTAAGTATTCTCAAAACTAGTTTGTATTAAGTATGCCTACAGTTAATACTAAAAATATTTTTTTACTATACTCAGAATATTTGAAAGCTCACTTAAAACGCAATTGAATAACTGAAGTACTTTTTTAGACAAACAAAGAAGAAATTGATTTTGTAGATAAAATTAAGATAATTGTAATTCCAATTTCTAGAAACTGATTTTCCTGAGTATATTTTTATTCCTTTTTGACTAAAATTAGTAAGTTTAGAGTAAAAATACATTTAACGGGACGTTCTCTTCAAACAGAACCAAGTATAAATATGGATAAAGTGGCAAAATTAAAAAGATTTGTTAGCTTTCATCGACGTGTTATCTATACTAATATTATAAAGAGGTAAAATTTGTTTGTAAGTTTGTATGTAGGGGGTAATCTCTGGAACTACCTACCAGTCGGATTTGAAAAATTATTCTTGCATTTGATAGCCCAATTCTTGAGGAAGGCACGCTATGACCCTTAGGAGCCGGGCAAAAAGAAACAAAGCCAAAAAGAACGTTAAGTGATAGCGCGGGCGGGTGATGCGATACGACGGGGTGGCTTTGGGGGGAAACAAAAAGTTTCACGCAAACGAAGTCGCGGGCTGAAGCTAGTAAAATATAAAAAATTAAACTTAACCAATGTGCCCAGTCGAGATTATCAAATAAGCAGAACAGAAGTTATTTCCTGAGTTTGGGTGGCTTCTAAGAAAATTGGGATTGGATAGTTTAAGTTATTTAAACAATATATCTGTCGCAGGGAAATGAGGATATCACGAAATCCCGGTAGATGTCGAATATTCTTGTTTATTACGTCTTCTTACTAAAAGTATCTAGTGATATACTGACTGACTGACTGTGTAGACTGGTAGAAAATGCCTAAGGCGTTAAGTCCGCCTTTGTACAGTTTTTACTTGTGCATAAAGTTTTAATAAATAAATGTGACAAAATACCAATTTATCGTCAGTGATATGTCGTTTCACTAAACTAAATCTAGTAAAATGTTAGAAAAGCGGATACTGCCGAATAAAAATCGAGCCATGCATTAGCTGGAAGAATTTCTACATTTGTACTTCTACAACGTAATTGTGAAATATCAAAGTTCCAGTGCAAAACCAAAAGATGTATTTGCAAGAAGCTAAATGTTTTGTGTAATTCAAGGTGCCACAAATCACTGCTTTGTTTAAATAAATAACAAGATTTTCCATTTTCCATCAGGAGTGAGTCGTTGTCTTAATTGTTGAGCCTCGCAAGTCATTTTTTTTTTTATTATTTACATTTATATTTTTATACCTAATGAACGAATCCACATAGGTAATAGAAAAAGGTATAATACCTGATATCATTGTCAGATTATTCTTTAGTTGATTAAAACTTTATTTTCTAATAAAAATGCACCAGTTAATTTGTAATTTTGTTTTATTATTACTTGATTCATCAACAGTATTCTTCATTTCACTACATTTAGTTTAGTGAAATGACATATCTCTGATTTTATATTAGTATTTTGTCATATCACTACATACTTTTAGTAAAAAGACGTAATAAACAAGAATATTCGACATCTACCGGGATTTCGTGATATCCCTGATATCCTCATTTCCCTGCGACATATCAATTAGTAAGCTACTTATAGCACTGAATTTGAATCCTTGTGTTCTGTTATGCTTCGTCGAATTCAAACATTAGGAGGTACCTACCTATATTAATTTAATCATATTCTTTCGACTATCTTACATAAACCTGTTTCCACCACAAAATAAACAAGAACCACACAATAACCATAAATGACAAGTTAAGAAAACATTAAGACGTAATCTGGTTTTAACTAAATCAAACTATAGAATCACTTAATACCAAACAAATTAAATAGTACTTCACCAATACTGTTTTTAGTAAAGGTTAAGTATAATATCTCTTAACTAGCACTACTTCAAGTGTAACTTGTCTTAACTTTGTCTGAACTAGCCTTACAAAATCATTATTGTCTAAAATCTTACTTCGTTAAGAAAAATAAGATTTAACGCCATTTTGCACTACAAGTGAAAAAATATTAAACATTTTCCAACAATACTTCATCAAAAACCAGAGTAAATTGAACTTACATTTTTTTCATAGTCATTCTAACTACATTAATAACTTACACATTTATAAAAAATGTAGTACTCTGCACTAAATGGCACAAAATTTTTAATTTGCAATATTATTATACCACATATTTTTGTTTGTTTTCTAGTATTTTAAAAGCCCGTCTGTTCTATAGCACTATCTATAGATTTTACACGAGAAATCATCATGCGCTTTAAATTTCCAATGCATTCAACGACATAAGAAAGCCTTTTCTAGACATAAAAATGTTGTTAAACCGCCATTTTCGTAAGTCTTAAAATACTTTAAAAGTTCACCATGTTTTCTAAAATAATATTACTTAAAGCACTTTAAAGCAAAATAAGTTTTTATTTATATTAGGTCCTTACATATGAAATTGGCGTTTTTCGTACTGGCCACTTTAATCACGAATTTCTCCTCTTTGGTAAGGAATTCCAAATTCAAATTTGTACAGCTATTTACTCATGTATTTGTGCTTCGATGACCGTCATTCATTTGTTTTTTTTTCTTCTGTTTTTTCTGTTTGCGTCACTCATTTTACAAAATGGAAATTTTAAAATATCGCATTATTTACGAGTACGAGTTCCGCCGTGGCACTAGTGCTGCGGAAACGACTCGAAGGGTGAATGATGTGTATGGCGGTCATGTTGCAAAAGAAAACACAGTTCGTTTTTGGTTCCAACGTTTTCGTTCTGGAAATTTCGACCTGCAGAACAAGCCCCGTGGACGGCCTGAGACCCAAGTTGATAATGGAGAATTGAAGGCTATTGTGGAAGCGGACCCATCGCAAACCACGTCCGAGTTAGCTGCAGGCTTCGATGTTAGTGATAAAACTGTTTTAATTCACTTGAAGCAAATTGGGAAGATTAAAAAGCTTGAAAGGTGGGTACCTCACGAATTGACTGAAGCAAACCGGCAAACGCGCGTCGACTGCTGCGTTACATTACTGAACCGGCACAACAATGAAGGCATTTTAAACCGAATCATTACCTGTGATGAAAAATGGATTCTTTACGATAATCGGAAGCGCTCAGCGCAATGGTTGGATCCTGGCCAGCCAGCCAAATCCTGCCCCAAGCGAAAATTAACCCCAAAAAAGTTACTTGTAAGCGTTTGGTGGACTAGTGCCGGTATTGTTCATTACAGTTTTCTCAAATCTGGCCAGACTATTACAGCTGATGTCTATTGTCAGCAATTACAAACCATGATGGAAAAGCTAGCGGCTAAACAACCAAGGCTGGTCAATCGCTCCACGCCACTGCTGCTTCACGACAACGCCAGACCACACACTGCGCAACAGACGGCTACCAAATTAGAAGAGCTTGAATTGGAATGTCTTAGACATCCTCCGTACTCCCCGGACCTTGCTCCAACAGATTACCATTTTTTTCGCAATTTGGATAACTTTTTGCAAGGGAAAAAATTCAACTCCGATGGGGCAGTCCAAATCGCCTTCAAAGATTTTATTGATTCCCGTCCGACTGGTTTTTTTAGTAAAGGGATCAATGAACTACCTATAAGATGGCAAAAGTGCATTGAAAACAATGGTTCATACTTTGATTAATTAAATATATTATATTAAAAAATATTCGACTTTTTGTTCCTTCCATACAAAACGCCAATTTCATATGTAAGGACCTAATACTTCACTAAGACAAGATGGAATATCTGCATGTAGCGACACTAGCGAGGCGATTTGCTGATTCGCATTTTTGATATCGTAAAGAGACGTCAGAGCCAGGCTCGCCAGTCGCTTACTTACCTCCGCCCAGCCACGTCCTATTTATTGTAATAATAGTATAATATAACCGTGTAATTGTGAACATTTATTAAACTTCCATAGTATTCAGTATAAACCAAAGCATATCATTTCTGGACCCTAATAACACGCACAAAAGTGGTGACCCCGAACGTAAAAAGCGAAAAGCGAAAAGCGGTTGATTGACGGTTGTACTAAAATAAGTAGGGAAGCATCCGTCGTAAAGTATACGGAACCGTCGGTTTCAAGCATACAGTTAGATAACCCATACCGAGAAATACTAAAAGAATTCCCGGGCATAACAAAACCAGTATCTTACACAGAGCCATCTAGTCACAATGTTTACCACCATATAGAGACAACAGGCCCACCAGTTTTCACGCGCGCTAGGCCATTACCACCGCATAGATATAAATTAGTACAGGAGGAGTTTAAGTTAATGCAAGAGTTAGGTATTTGCAGACCATCCAGCAGTCCTTGGGCGAGCGCTCTACACGTCGTGCCAAAGAAGGACGGACAGATCAGACCCTGTGGTGACTATCGTGCACTCAACGCGATCACGAAGCCAGACAGGTACCCCATACCAAGACTGCAGGATTTCACATATGGTTTAGCAGGTAAGACAATTTTCGGGAAAATAGACATAAACAGGGCCTACCATAATATTAGTGTAGCACCGCAAGATATCGAAAAGACGGCAATCATTACTCCGTTCGGGCTATTCGAATTTCCGCGAATGACGTTTGGTTTGCGAAACGCAGCGCAAACGTTCCAAAGATTTATGAATAACACAGTGTTGCAAAACATAGAATATCTCAAGGACGGCCAAGAAAGCTCATATTTATTCAATTATATCGATGACCTTGTCATAGCTAGCACCAACGAACGACTTTTCAAAAAACACTTAAAACTAATTTTCAGTAGGTTCGAGCAGTACGGAATAACAATCAATTTAGCGAAATGTGATTTAGGAAAAACCGAAATAGAATTTTTAGGCTACAGCGTAAATAGGGACGGAATTAAGCCACTACAGAATAAGGTTGAGGCTATACAAAATTATCCGCGGCCGGAAACGATCGAACAATTGCGACGGTTTCTGGGTATGGTAAATTTTTATAGGTCACATTTAAAAGGGGCGGCCGAAAGCCAGGCGGAGTTAAATAAATATTTGCACGGAGCCAAAAAGAAGGACAAGTCGAAAATAGAGTGGACCGATACAGCATTGGCTGCGTTCGAGCAGTGTAAGGCAAGCCTAAAAAGCGCCATTACACTAGCATACCCGGGCGAATCAGGCAAATTAGCATTAATGTGTGATGCATCGAACACTTGCGTGGGCGCGGTGTTACAACAAGAAACAAACGGAAAGTGGAAACCGCTAGGATATTTTTCAAAACGGCTATCAGCAGCACAACAAAAATACAGCACATACGATCGCGAGCTAACAGCAGTTTATTTGGCAATTGTTCATTTCAGGAACATGGTAGAAGGTCGGGAATTAACCATCTATACCGATCATAGGCCTTTAACATACGCGTTTACTAAAATAGGTACGGATCGAGAAACATCCATGCGCACACGGCAGTTATTGTACATCAGCGAATTCACGAGCGACATACAATACGTCACCGGCGCCAAAAATGCGAATCAGCAAATCGCCTCGCTAGTGTCGCTACATGCACTTCAAAATTGATAGTTTTAATTAGGTATTGTAGATATCTTTAAGTCTATTTCTTTATCTTAAGTCAACCTACAAGATATCTTGAAGACAGTGTTTAAGAGTTCTGCAAAACCATACTCTCTTAAGTAGGGTTAAAGTTTATCTAAACAGTAGTATTAACTCTTTCTTAACAAGTTCTTAAATACTGTGCCCACTTTTACTTAACTGTTTCTTGGAGTGTATCTAGAAGATATCTTGAGGGACATAATAGTTTTAGCCAAGACAACAGCTGGAATTAGTCTACTTGTCTTCAAGATATCTACAATACCTTTTTAAGACAATTGTTTGCTACTTGGGTAGGTACCTAATAGCGAAAAAATCTTAAAGGAGTCACGGGGTCGATTTTGATGAATATTAAAACTGCATCATTAAATTTTTGAAAAATCAATTGCTCTAGCTAGGAACCGAACTCGTAGATTTTGAAAAAAAAAACAGCGCCTGTTTTATTGCACTCTCCAACGGTATCGTTAATAAGGATGAAATTCTGAAAAGAAATGATATCTACACGGCAAAGTAAAGGAAAGTGGACCTTTTTAAGATTAACTAAAATCAGATCAGCAAATTGATTAATTATGATTATAATAAAAAAATATGTTTGAGCCGTTTGGGGTTGAAACTCTAGGGCCTTGGGGTCCGAGTGCTCATCAAATATTTCGAGACATCGCCAAGCGGTTGGTTGACTCTACGCGTGACCAGGGGGCTGGCCTATTTTTAGCCCAAAGAATAAGCATTGCTATCCAACGTGGTAATGCTGACAGCCTTTTGGGCACTTATCCCATTGACAGCGATGCGGACGAATTTTTTTATGCCCAATGAGCTCCTGTGTTTTTCTTTTTTTGTTTCCTTTATTTTTATTTTACACTTGTGTATGTATATATTTGTAAGTTGTAGCGTAAACTGAACTTTATTAGTTATTTCTCCATAAACTCATATTTGTTTACATTTTTGGCAAATAAATCGCGATTGCATATTAATAAAATTTGAATGGGTAGTTTCTTAATTCACTTACAATCCATAGCTGAACCTGTGCTTTTTCTTCCAGTTGGTGGTGCGAGATCCATCATGCGCTTAAGCTTGCTCTGAATATCAGATTGCATTCCTGAGTTAGGCCGTCCAATAATGTCCTCAAATGTGGTGAGGTGACGAAGACTGTAGAAGGTAAGTATTGATGAAACTAGTAGGTAGGTAAGTAACTTTCAGAGTGATTATGTCAAACGTCTAAGCTACAAGTTGTACGCAAGTTCAAAAAAAAAAAAAAAGTAGGTAATCTTCAATTCCCTTTAAACAGATTTTTCTACAGTTTTCGAATCACAAGTATTAGGCCCGGAATCCACCAAAGAGGAGATGGGCGGAGATGTGCGAAGCGGAGAGATGCTTAAAAAAGCTAGGGTGAATCCACCGAAGCTGTGCGGAGATGTTTACTGACTAGAGCGGAGCTGAGCTGCGTGCGGTGCGGGCTTTGGATGTGGCGCAGACGCGGCTTTCAGGTTGTGCGTCGCTGCCTCGCGGGGGAACTAGCGGTACCGTTTGCCCCACGCCGCTCACACCTTCTTTTGCCTCCGCTGCGCGCCGTCATCGCCAGCTTGCGAGGCGCAGCTCACATCTGTGTTTTGTTCGAGCTAAACAAATATGATACATCTCCTCTCCTCTCAACTCAACCGTAGTGGAGACGAGATAAACGAATAACGGAATCCTATTGGTTGTTTCCAATATATCTCCTATCCTCTCGTCTAGTTTCTGCTTTGGCGGAGTCCGGGCCTTATTTTTCAATAATATCTACGAGTATCTACGAATGATGTAAGTAATGTAGTTAATATCACTCCTGCATAGCTATTCACAAACACTCGATACGCTTCCGTATCGTATCGAACATTAATCATTGTTATCGCAGGAGTCTTGTACACGCTGTTCACAAGTCCAAAACCCGAAAATTTTGTCAGTTTAAATCAAATAGACACCCGCTATTCTTCCAACAGCTATTTGCTGTTGAGGGCAAGTCAAATCAGGTTTTCGATACGATAGCCTGTCGTATGTTTGTGAATCAGGACTCAGTAGTACTTATAAAATATGAGAACTAACTATTTCGCTGATTCTTTATTTGTTTTCTTGACTTCGCCCTCAATAAGTGGAGCGTCACCTTCGTTTTCCATTTCAGCTAACAGCGCGACATAAGCCTCAATGAAATCATCTGAAAAAGTGGTTTGATTTGTAAGCTCAGGATTTATGATTATTATAAAAGTTGTGGTTAAGTATGGTGCTTACCAGGTTTGGTTACCACCGATGATAAAAACTTGGAAGTATCATGGACGTGCTCTGCAACATATTAATACTAGTTATAACAGGTGCATTTTTAACAATGTTCTTCAATCTAAACTCCAGTAGAGTTGAGGATTTGGCTAAGATTCCAAGTTAAGTAATTAATTCTTGTATGTACAGGGTCAAATGAAATCAGGTAGCGAAACTGAATAGTTGTGATTCACTATTTCAACTATTTCTTTGTTTAATCATGATTAGATATCGATAGGTATATAAAAAAAACACAGAATTACTTTTATTCGCCCTGAATATCCTTTTAAAAAAGGTCCAAACCTGAGTTTTCAAAGTCGTCAGATAAAAGTCCACAATTTCTTCATCAGATTTGCCTATTTAATTCATTATGGGTTAGGCCACACCAGATCATGCCAAAATCAACGCCTCTGAAGCTTACTTTATTTTTGGCCCATTTTGGAAATCTGAAAGTCGACTCCTGACCACGGAGTTCCTATCAGAAACTTTTTAAAATATTTTCGGTGTTCTCTCCTCATGCCATACCTACTCAGCTATCAACTTTCCGCCCTGAATATGCTTGCTCAAAAACCCTCTGGGCCCCCTACCAATATCGATACCCATCACATTAATTGCAGAGTTTCGCTAACTAATTTCGTTTGACCTTGTATTATCGCTCTACCTTTCATAGTCATGTTTAGCTTTCTTGGCATAGGGCGGCTACGAACCATATCGTCCAATTTCTTATCTAATTCATTAGCGACTGTATAGCATGGTTCCTTTGGGGCCGCCGACGGGTCTTTTCTCTTCAGCCTACAATTACATTTTACTGTTACGACCCACGGGTATATTACAGTGTAAAAAGAATCATGCGTTCTGTACAATTAACTAAAGTCCCCGCCATGAGAAGCTATAAATTTTTAAAATAAAGAACTTCTACGAAGTTCGTAGCGACAATTCAATCAGCAACAAATAATCCCAAATTCAATCAATTCAAAGTAACATAGGTACGTGTACGAAACTAACGAGCAATTTCATGGTCGGGTTATATTTTAGTGATTGCGCTGTCTTCTAATGTTTTGTGGTACCTACTGGAACGCGTCTGACTCATGGAACGTAAACATTTGGGCCGCCATTTTTAAGTAAGTCCACGCTGACGCTGTCAATTCTGCAGAATGCAGATGCAGAATACTCTGAATCGTCTGACGAAAGTAATTACATGTGTGTAACTGTGTGTTAACATAATTATACCCCTATAAGTATAGAAATAAAAATCATTAAAAAACTGTTTTTTTTTTTTAATTTGATCCAAAGGTTGCGGACCCCTGAATGTGTGTTTACAAAATGTATAGCTTCTCGTGACAGGGACTTTAAACACAGCTTTAAGTAATATGGAGCAAGAATAACTGCTGGGATACGACTTTTATTCTAGGTTTGAAACCCGCACCCTAATTGCGTAACACACTATAAGTCAGAATCTGAATCATTTTGAAGCAAATTTCTAATCCATTGCTTCATAAGTTCGAAAAATTTGTCTGCTCAACACGTAAATAACGCAATAAATGTTGTTGAACTGTCAAAATGAAACCGATTCCGATTGATAATGTGTTACGCGATTGCCCCGCTGGCTGTTTACTACAGTGTAACGGTTGCTACTGATTGTGATTACGTGTTGATAGAACAAGATGTTACCTTCACCGTCAACATATTCATAATCAGCCTATATGGTAGGGGAGCCCAGAGGGTTTTTGAGCAAGCATATTCAGGGCGAGAAATTGATAGCTGAGTAGGTCTGGCATGAGGAGAGAACACCGAAAATATATTTAAAAAGTTTCTGATAGGAGTCCACTTTCAGATTTCAAAAAAGGGCCGAAAATAAAGTGATCTTCAGAGGCGTTGATTTTGGCATGATCGGGTCTGGCCTAACCCATAATGACTTAAATAGGCAAATCTGACGGAGAAATTGTGGGCTTTCCCCAAATCTGACGACTTTGAAAACTCAGATTTGGGCCATTTCTAAAAGGATATTCAGGGCGAATGAAATGTTATTCTATGCAATAGTGTTACGTGTCCTGATAGTGAATATATAAATATCTGACGGGATGATGGAGCCTTTTGGCAAATATGAGAAAATTTCATCAATTCAGAAAATTACCCAAAAGTGGCCATAATTTTGCATTTATGCCTAAATCAAGGAACCTAGTAGCTTCGATTGCTGTTTGCATTGAAAGGTGACACGTTTGTGAAGATTTCTCCATATTCAGAAGTTTGAAAATACTAAACACTTGAGCGTAATGATTAAAAGTTAAGTAAGAAAATTGGGGCGTCGTCAAAGTACACCCTGAACATGGTCGATTATTTCAAAATTTTACCATGACCACAGAATACTTAAAGTACTACGTACAGAAAGGCCACTCCCTTCCTCGCACTAACATCAGTTACCGCACCTCACCCCGCACTTCGGCGTATTCGTCGCAGTTCTTTAACAAGAGCGGTCGCAAACACAAGTACCTCATGTACACATTCATACGTATACATACGTCATTTTTTAATGTAGTAGTAGTAGGTAATTATTTTGCGAACGTTGTATGGAGTGTCCGGGGTGTGCTATGATGCTAAGTTAACGATATATTTGAAAAACATCCTCATTTTATGGTCTATGTAACTAACTAGCAACGTTTAAAAAAATATTGAGAGATGCCCGTCAATTGTTTGATTAAGCTGGCAAAGGTGGAAAGTCGTACTTACTAAAATTAATGAAAACATTAAAGTAACGACTTGTTTACGTCGTAATACTTTTCTATTCGAGGTTTTATTGTAACTACGAACCTCTGCGCTCGTTATCGTTACTGATATCGCCTCTAATTCTCAGTGATAGTTCGTTGTGAGAGTTTTGTTAAATAAGCCCCAACACTTCTGCTTAGGCCGCCTGCTACTATTTAAGTAGATTAAATGAAAGCTCATGAGATTGAAATATATTTCTAACCGATTTCTAAAAGAGGGGGTTATCAGTTCGTCTGTATACAGGGTGAATTTTTCAAGTGGGCGTGGATGGCCAAATCCGAACCTATGAGGACTAGCGAAAAGTACCTACTCAAAGGAGTCGCGGGCTCGATTTTGATGAAAACTGCATCATTGGATTTTTGAAAAATTAATATTTCTAGCCAGGAATCGAACCTGTTGATTTTGAAAAAATAAACACACTGTATTATTACACCATTCAAAAGTGTCGCTAATAAGGATCGAATTCTGGGAAGTAATGACATACGGCAAACTAAAGGAAAGAGCTCATTTTTAACCGACGAAAAAACGGAGGAGGTTATCAATTCGACGCGTATATATGTATATATATATATATATATATTTTATGTATGATCACGCATAACTTTTTACAGAGCAGTACGATTTTGATAATTCTTTTTCTATTGGAAAGGATATACCCCGAAGTTGGTCCCATATAAATTTGGAAAAAAAATCCAACCCTAAAGGTAGGAAAACAGGGGATGATTGATTGTTCACTCACTGACTGTAATGTATGACCACGCATAAATTCTTTTTTTATTGGATAGGACATACCTCGAAGTTGGTCCCATGTAAATTTGGAAAAAAATATCCTACCCTAAAGGGTGGGAAAATAGGGGTGATTTATTGTTCATTCACAGATTTTAATGCTGAGCTGTGTATTACAATTAAAATAAAAGGCCTATCTATGTTGGTATATAAAGCCTGTTTTTTTAAGTATTTTATTATACAAAAAAGAATAATTAAAGTAGGATTAAAGAATTTTTCGGTATTACTTATAGTTTCGGATTTGGTCATCCACATGCTGACTTGAAACATTCATCCTGTATATACAGACGAACTGATAACCTCCCTCTTTTAGAAATCGGTTAGAAATATATTTTAATCTCATGATCTTTCATTTAATCTAGTTAAATAGTAGCAGGCGGCCTAAGCAGAAGTGTTCGGGCTTATTTAACAAAACTCTCACAACGAACTATCACTGAGAATTAGAGGCGATATCAGTAACGATAACGAGCGCAGAGTTTCGTAGTTACAATAAAACTTCGAATAGAAAAGTATTACGACGTAAACAAGTCGTTACTTAATGTTTTCATTAATTTTAGTAAGTACCAGTGGCGTGCATTGCATATAGGCATATAAGCAATGCCTACCTCGATATATCAACATAAGCCTTTCAATTATATTTTAGTGTGTGTGCCCCACAATTAAGAAACTCACTAAATTATGTACACGCGCGGCAGTAGGCTCCCGTACTATTCGCACATTGTCATTGGTCTTTATTCGTTCAAGTTAATACGACAAAATTAAAAATACTTACGTCTCACGCGTAATACCATGACGTTCGACCTTCGCAATTTATCACCCTAAAGTAGGCATGCCTACTTAAATAACCACACTTTTGATCTCACTTTTTTTTTTCTGTTTAGTGACCGCGTTTGTCTAGACTAGACCCGGCCTAGTGCCGACCTATTCTGAAAACCAATGCACGCCACTGGTAAGTACGACTTTCCACCTTTGCCAGCTTAATCAAACAATTGACGGGCATCTCTCAGTATTTTTTTAAACGTTGCTAGTTAGTTACATAGCCCATAAAATGAGGATGTTTTTCAAATATATCGTTAACTTAGCGTCATAGTAAAATTTTTAAATAATCGACCATGTTCAGGGTTGACGACGCCGCCCCAATTTTCTTACTTAACTTTTAATCATTACGTTCAAGCGTTTAGTATTTTCAAACTTCTGAATATGGAGAAATCTTCACAAACGTGTCACCTTCCAATGCAAACAGCAATCGAAGCTACTTATAGGTTCCTTGATTTAGGGATAAATGCAAAATTATGGCCACTTTTGGGTAATTTTCTGAATTGATGAAATTTTCTCATATTTACCAAAAGGCTCCTTCATCCCGTCAGATGATTATATATTCACTATCAGGACACGTAACACTATTGCATAGAATAACTTTCATTCGCCCTGAATATTCTTTTAGAAATGGCCAAATCTGAGTTTTCAAAGTCGTCAGATTTGGGGAAAGCCCACAATTTCTCCGTCAGATTTGCCTATTTAAGTCATTATGGGTTAGGCCAGACTCGATCATGCCAAAACCAACGCCTCTGAAGATCACTTTATTTTCGGCCCTTTTTTTAAATCTGAAAGTGGTCTCCTAACCAGGGGTCTCCTATCAGAAACTTTTTAAATATATTTTCGGTGTTCTCTCATCATGCCAGACCTACTCAGCTATCAACTTCTCGCCCTGAATATGCTTGCTCAAAAACCATCTGGGCTACCAATAATGTACCCATTTCTGGGACATGTCTTCGAATTTTTGGTTCTAGGACATGCCCGGTTTCCTCACGATGCTTTCCGTCACCGTTTTGAGAGCAGTGGAGATGAAATAATTTACACAAAGTAAACCGCCTGTTTAAGCACAAGATTGGAATTCCTTTAGAAAAAGTCATGGAGAAATTGAAACTTTTATAATTTCCGTAATTTTTTAACCTTTTCTATCAGAGCCGAAACAATGAACAATGAATCAGTACAAAGTATTTTTTTTTTCTTCCACGTCTACCGACACAATAATATATACAGGGTCCCATTAAAATAGATGGACAAATTTTAACACAGTGCTCAGTCCGTCTAACCAAAGATATCCAAGCAAAAAAAAAAAAAACAATGATTAAGTGATTTTAATCTATACAGGGTGTCCCAAAACTCAACGTCAAGCCGAAACGGGGTGACAGGATTGATCATAACCATCACGAGAAAAATCTGAAAAAAAATCTATCCCATGCAGTTTGAAAATTATGGGCATTTTAAGAAAAACCTAGAAATTTGATCAAACTGTACCATTTTTCGGTTATTGTGGTTATTATTTTTTATTTTTGTTCATTTGAACTTTAGAAACGTAATCCTAAATAACATTTCTAGAATCCCAATAAAAAATAATGACACAATTGCCTTAAGTTCCCGAGAATTGAGACTATTTGTTAAACTACGAATTTAAAATTTTCAAGATTCGTCGACTTTGACAGGCCCTCCTATAAAAAAAATGTACTAGAGTGCCTTGGCAAGTAGCATTAAAAGTTGGCGCATTTAATCAGAATTCTAAAATGGTACAATACTTGTTAGTTCCATACAATAGAAAAGAGTAAAAAAATTTAAACCTCAAGTAACCCGATTTTTGCTATCAGATTTTACTCAGTTAAAATGTTTTTAATTCGCACAAGCTCTAGGTAGGTTCTTAATTTTAAGGCAAAATGATGAGAGAGATGGATAATGGGTATGTTTGCCATGAGTGAGCGAGACAGATAGTGACGCCACGCATTGAGACGGAGATGCGTCGTTTAAACGAGTGCGAATGAAACAGATAGATGCTATGGCATCTATCTGTTTCATTCGCACTAGTTTCAGCCAAGCAAATGGCTACGTTACCAGTCCGACACCAACCAGTTAGTACGTTTCGCTCATTCGTCTACTGCGCACGTTCGTATTCGCTTGTGTTGATTTAGTACTGACAACTTTGGCTTCTCTTTTTGGACTTGAATCTTTGTGAATTGGACTTGTTGATAACATACCGGCAACTTTGGCTTCTCTCTGGACTTTTGTGTTGGCATCCTTTTTATCTACCATGCCTACGCGCTACACTTCACAAGAATATGCGAACATGCACCTCATTTATGGAGAATGCAGATGCAACGCAAGTGCTGCCGCTAGACTTTATCGTGAAAGATATCCAAATTTAGAGCGCTACCCGGATCACCGCGTGTTTGTTAATGTGCACCGTTCACTCACAGAGGGCGGCCATTTCCCGAATCAAATACAGGCTGGAGGTAGACCTGTGTTTCCTTTCCAGGAAGAAGTATTGCAAGAGGTCGCACGTGACCGAAGTATTTCCGTACGTGGAATTGAAGAAAGAACGGGAATACCGAAAAGCACTGCTCATCGTATTTTACAAAGAGCCGAAATGCATCCGTTTCACGTACAACGAGTTCAAAGTCTTCTACCTCGAGATTATCAGGAAAGGATTTCTTTTTGTAGAACAATGCTACAGAGGCATAATGAGAATCCCCAATTCATCCAAAAAATTCTCTGGTCAGATGAATCGACATTGAAAAAAGATGGTTACATGAACTTGCACAATTATCACGAGTGGCATGTGGAGAATCCACATTTAATGCGAGAAGATAGATCCCAGTATCGTTTTAAAGTAAACCTGTGGACCGGAATTTTAAACGGTAAAATTATTGGGCCTATTGAACTGCCTGAGAACTTGAATGGAACTAATTACCTACATTTTTTAAGAGAAGATTTACCAACCCTGTTAGAGGACGTACCACTAGCAGATCTTCGCGACATGTGGTTTCAACAAGATGGCTGCCCAGCGCATTTCGCAGTGCAAGTAAGAGATTTCCTTGACCAGGAATATCCGGGAAGGTGGATTGGACGTTCGGGCACTATCTCGTGGCCCGCCCGTTCACCAGATTTAAATCCCCTGGATTTTTTCTATTGGGGAGTTCTCAAAGAAAAAGTTTACTCAAAGCCCATTGAGAACGTAGCCGACCTGCGTGAACGCATTTCTCAAGCAGCTGAGGCGATCAACTCTCGAAGATATGCCCGAGTAATAAGTAGATCTTTTTTAAGAAGATGTAGGGCTTGTATTGAGGCTGATGGTAAACAATTTGAACATTTATTGTAATAAAAAACGTTATTTCTCTATCATCAGACTTTTATTCCAACAAACCTAATTATTTTACTAACTTTTTTTCACTTTGGTAAAAGTGGCGTCACTATCTGTCTCGCTCACTCATGGCGAACATACCCATTATCCATCTCTCTCATCATTTTGTCTTAAAATTAAGAACCTACCTAGAGCTTGTGTGAATTAAAAACATTTTAACTGAGTAAAATGAGATAGCAAAAATCGGGTTACTTGAGGTTTTAATTTTTTTACTCTTTTCTATTGTATGGAACTAACAAGTATTGTACCATTTTAGAATTCTGATTAAATGCGCCAACTTTTAATGCCACTTGCCAAGGCACTCTAGTACATTTTTTTTATAGGAGGGCCTGTCAAAGTCGACGAATCTTGAAAATTTTAAATTCGTAGTTTAACAAATAGTCTCAATTCTCGGAAACTTGAGGCAATTGTGTCATTATTTTTTATTGGGATTCTAGAAATGTTATTTAGGATTACGTTTCCAAAGTTCAAATGAACAAAAATAAAAAAGAATAACCACAATAACCGAAAAATGGTACAGTTTGATCAAATTTCTAGGTTTTTCTTAAAATGCCCATAATTTTTAAACTGCATGGGATAGATTTTTTTTCAGATTTTTCTCGTGATGGTTATGATCAATCCTGTCACCCCGTTTCGGCTTGACGTTGAGTTTTGGGACACCCTGTATAAGTATATAAAAATGAAACCCGTTTTCCGTTGTCACGACATAACATGAAAACGGCTGGACCGATTTCGCTAATTCTTTTTTTGTTGTGATCGGTATTGCCGGGACAAGGTTTGTATGAAAGAAAATTTTGGAAATTCGAAAAAAAAATTGCACCCGTGCGAAGCTGGGGCGGGCCGCTAGTTTGACATAAAATAATAAATTGCCGGCATATTAGTGTATTTTAGTTAGCCGATTATTTTTCTTTTAAGTACTTATCTAATGTGTTTTCTTTATATATTTTTTACCATCGTCCTTATTTTTGTGGTCTGAATGATTTCTAAACGTTTGTCCATCTAGTTTTAACCGACTTCTAAAAAAGGAGTTTTTTTTTATGTTTGTTCGCGAATAACTCCGTTGCTTGCCAACCGATTTGAAAAATTCTTTTTTTGTTGGAAAGGGTATACTTCTCAAATGGTCCCATGAAAGTTTTATCAAAATCGGACAAGCGGTTTTTGAAAAATCAACAAAAATCTAAAAAAAAATCTACATCGTCTACATTAACGATCTTTTTGTTTACTTTTTTGTGGGGTAGGTACAACTAAAAAGTGAAAAAATAAAAACTTAAAAAAAAATAACCGACTTCAAAAAAAAAAAAAAACACTACAAAGTGATAACTTTAACTTCGGAAGTCGGTGTCAAAAAACGAAAATGCGGAACCAACGACACCGACTTCCGAAATTAAAGTTATTTATCACTTTGTAATGTTTTTTTATGAAGTCGGTTGTTTTTTTTTTTAAAAAAGGTTTTTTGATTGGACCTTATAAATATAAAAAAAATAATTGCCTGTAGAAGCAAAACAAAATGAGCAGTTGAACACCGCCTATCTGGGTTCGAACCTATGACCCAGAACTCGGTAAGTCGCGGCCGTTACCACAGGGCCACCACTGCTCTCACCTCCACGTATTAAGTAGGTAGTTAAATTAAAGCATTTGAAACTGGTTTGACCTACTGAAAATTATAAGGTAAGCGTAAGTAGTACTTACTGACGCGGGCGGACAGACCGGCAGATTCACAAAGTGATATTTTAAGGGTTCGGTTTTTTCCTATTGAGATACGGATCCTTCTAATAAAAATAAACGCAATGATGGGAAAGACAATTATTATGTGACCCTCGATTCGAAAATGGGCCTTTTTACACCCGCTATAGTGATTAAAAACATTTTTAACGTTTTCAACCTTTGAGCGGCAAAGAAATAGGTTTCTGCTGCGCCATCCACTTCTGTGAGTATTTCGTTTCCGCGGTTTTGCATTTCTGACAAGAGACCGTCTTTTGCAAGGCTCTTGTAATCTGAGGTGTAAATAAAAATTAATTGATAATTTATTAATTTAAAAAAAAATTACTCACCTTGGTACCTACTCAGGGATGTCATTTAAAAATAATCAATAAATAACTCTACCTAATGGATATAAATAGTGCCACTCGCTCGCTTCAGATGTCTTTTGGAACAGACCAAGCTGTCACTATCTATATCTACATTTTTGTAAACAAATTGAGTATAACTTCTTTTAATTATTTGATAGGTACGAACCTTTGTGCAGCTGTTAATTACATAAATACGGGAATAAATTTATTTCATAAAATTGTCAAAAAAAGAAAATTATGGGAGAAAGCTCTGTAAAGGGAAAATTGGAAAGCCATCCATCCACTAAATCTACTCTTTCACCAATGGTATCTCCTTTCCCTCAACTCATTTTTAATGGATAAAACAAACAACAACAACAAATCGCACACATTTTTTTCGTTTTTCTTTAATTAATATATACTAAACAACATCAAAGTGTGGATAGTTGTAAACTTCGGAGGTCAGTCAAAAATACGACCGACTTAGAACATTTAAATTTTGTTGACATATGCTAATATATGCTGGTCAATCAAATTTAATGATTGATTATTTTAAAGTATCGTTCCTAAGTCAATAGTTAAAACTGTCAACACATTAATTTCATTTAAATAATCATGTCATCCTAAATTAAAACGTTTATATTTTAACTCACTTTTTGCGACAAAACGTTCTGCAGATTTTCGAGCGGCCTCAATGATGATATCTGTGAACAAACAATAATCAAATTAATATTTTTGAATACAAAACCATAACACTATTTGAATAATTGGTAGAAAAATTGTCACTAACAGCCGTTAGAGCCTTTCCAGAGACAGTGATTCACGGGCGTAGGTATGTGCTCAATACGCTCGTACTCGTAAATCGCGCGTTTTAAATCGCAGCAGGTACTGTCAGGTCTTCAGGAGCTATTACTACGGACAACTCGGCAATAATGTCTGATTTCATGATTCGTCTACCTATTCACATGCCGGTTTCCTCAAGATGTTTTCCTTCACCGTTTGGAGAGCAGTGGTGATGAAATAATTTACACAAAGTAAAGCGCCTGTCTAGGTTCGAACCTACGACCTACAACTCGTAAGTCGCGGCCGTTTCCACTAAGCCGCGGCCATACATTATACGCGCCCGCGCCACAGAATAAATAGTACAGGTCTCGCGCTCATATGGACACTTCAAAGGAAGTTCATATTATTATGTTTGAGTTCGCCGCGCCGCGCCCGCCCCGCGCCCACATGTGACTATTCGTAAATTACCCTAGGCTGATAAAATTTTCGTTTTTCCTAATTATGTTACATATTAGTGTTTAGGTCGGTTCCCCCCCTGTACAAAGTTGAAACATTTGAAATACAGATGAATGTGTTACTAATTCCTGGACTTTGCCTAGGTTTGTTTACAAACAGGTCATTTTGGATCAGCCCTGATTTACATAAAAACTAATTTTGAAAAGACTTATAAGTCTATTATATGTATTATTTATTATCTATTATATGTCATATTTTGACGCGAATTATGGGAGGAAAGTCACTCTTATAACTGTGGTCACTCCTATAGAAGGGGGGGTGACAGACACTCAGCATAAGTTGTCACCGACTTTGCTAACAGGGGTATAACCCTTGCAAAGTGTGTTTGGTTGACACTTTCGGTTCAACTTGTGTTTGAGGACCAACAGTTTTGATATTAAATAATTGATTTTCGAAATAGGTATTTGACATTCTTTGCTGGAGTAAAAGCATGTTAATTTTCTTCAATGAACCCTGGCCTCTTAAACTTTTCCCTCCCTCTGGCTCAATCCCGTCCGATGGAGTTTAAAAGAATCTGATGCTAAGATCGGTTAATTTTCTTAAGCCTCTTCTAGGTCGATGTGAACTTTCACATCAAGTGTTATTATTAGGAGGCCGCGTCGCGCCTTTTACCGAGGTTTTGACACGACGAGGTTTAAGCATGACGACGTTAGTTTGTATGGGTGCATATTGGCACATATAGATGTTAATTTGCTTGACACTTAACGTGGTGTTGGATTCGCGATTCGTACGTCCTGACTTAAGCTTACTTTTGCAAGAGACGGACCTCATCATGTAAATTTGTTCCTCGGATTTAAGTCAATATATAATAGGATAGGTAGATAGGGTTTGAATATTCGAATGGTGTGAATAAAAGTCTCCGGCTATGCCCATACTTTTATTCTAAGGTGGGCGTAGCTGATGTAGAGACTTCTTTGAGGGTTACTGACCTCCTTGCGGGTCAGGCCGCTGCATATATTTATAACGAGTTCCTTTCGAACATTCAAACAGATGTCATATAAGGGTCGTAGGTTTGACGTCTAATATTTAAGGATTAAATTATGATAATATAAAGAAAGATTCAATATAATCCAAATAAGTATAAAAAGGATTTTGATTTGATCCAAACCTCGTCGAGATCCCACAGTACCTACCTATATTAAACTGACATACCTTATATACTTAGGTACATACCTTGCATACTGGGCTTCAAGTCCTGTGGGGTTTTGTCTTTGACGACCGTACTCAATTTTCTTTCAAACTTCATATGAAGGCGTGTGGTGTCGGTGGAATTTCTCACTGACTTGTCTATTTTTGGGGGATCCGTATCGGCAAGCCTGGGGATGAAATATTAATTTCTATAGACACAGTCGAATCTTTTATCAGGATTCAGGACACATAAATCATTGTGCAGACTGCTTATTGCATAGAAAACTAATTATTTGAAAACAAACTTCAAAATACAATACACCTTTTATCAATGTCGAATTACCATGCAACTTTTTTTAATGGCCTGGCCACAGACTTATATTGGTATAAGTCTGTGGGCCTGGCCATTTTATGAAGAATAAAGATATTTTTAAGTTATAAGTCAGTTGTCACATTTTTAATTCGGTCTGACCTCGGTCTGACTGATGAACTGAGATCTAAGATGGCTGAATGTCATTTTGCGGTAAGTACCTATGTTCACAGTTATTTTTATCTCTGACAGGAACTCAGGCAGGAACCTAACGGCAACCTTATTGCGACGAGAATAAAGATCACAATGATTTTGACAGATTTGTTAATGGCAGCAACACAACATCAACCTTAGGTATAAAAAGTGAATAAAGATCACAATGATTTGGACAGTGATGTCAAATCAGAGTTAAAATAAAAGGTGAAAGGACTTTTAACATAATTTTGAGTAGCAGAGTACTTACGTAAAGCAGATTCTATCGTGCAACGAGCAGACAAAAATAGGAATTTTGCATGAACAATTTTTAACAGGACAACGTCAGTCGGGTCAGCTAGTTTATATGTACAGGGTGAAATTGAATTCATGGGCATCCTTTTAAAGGGTCGTTGTAATCATCATTATGAACAACTTTTACTATGGGACTAAACCTAAAATCGCGAAAAAAAAAAATCAGCTGTTCCTTCCATTTATCCCATAAGTAACTCGTCAAAATGTAGGGAAGAGCTGATTTTTTTTCACGATTTTAGGTTTGGTCCCATAGTAAAAATTGTTCAAAATGATGATTACAATGACCCCTTAAAAGGATGCCCATGAAGTTAATTTCACCCTGTAGATATAATACAACATTTGTACGCTAGCTTCTGCCCAGGACTTCCGGAATATATCCTATGACACTCGGCAATACTGTAGCTTCCCATTAGTGAAATAATTATGTTTCAATTTGAATAATTTTGAATCATATTGCTAATCCATTGCTCCATAAGTTCGAAAAATGTGTCTGCTCAACAACGTAAATAACGCAATGAATGTTGTTGAACTGTCAAAATGAAATCCATTGCTACCGAGTGTGTTACGCAATTACCCTGCGGATTGGTAGTTCCAAAGATTACCGCGAAATTCAATTTTTCTTACGTTTTTTGCAATTTTCATGTCCGTGTCGGGTTTTATCTTGATCAAAATTCGATTCGCGACTATAACAGGTACGTATTTACAGAATTATAATCATTAGAATCATTAATATATCTTTCTAAGTTAGATGTGTACCATAAGGACTTTTGTTCTAAGTTAGATTTGTACCATAAGGACTTGTTCTTATGGTACAAATCTAACTTAGAAAGATGTATTAATGATTCTAATGATTATAATTCTGTAAATACGTACCTGTTATAGTCGCGAATCAAATTTTGATCAAGATAAAACCTGACACTGACATGAAAATTGCAAAAAACGTAAGAAAAATTGAATTTCGCACGGTATGAGTGCTATTGATTTTATCATAATGGTTTTGTGAAAGAATTTGTACCAGTCTGAAACCTGTGCGTGTGTGACGCTTGTTTTCGGCTGCTCGTAGAAAACTTCGGTGCCACGCGATTTCAACTCTTGTTGCAGGATGTCCAGGGACTTCAAGTGCTCCGGGTCATTATAATCTGGACATATGCATGAGAGAAAGTAGAAAAGAAAATAATAAAGAAAAAAAAAAGTTTATACTACACAAACAAGATGCACATTAATCGCATCACCCAATTGTGAGGAATGTGGAGTTGTCGAGGACCTGCAACATTTATTGGTGGAATGTGTCCAATATGAGTCCAGTAGAAATAATTTGGTAAGGTCCGTGAATTTGAACAGAACTGATGTAGGCATGTTCCATACAATTCTATCCCAACCAAATGGCGACGATGCGAAGGGTTTGTTCAAAATAGTGGGTACTTTATTAAGTTGTTGTTTTAAAATAGGCATTGTTTTGCACTTACCAACGCCCTGCAGTGCTCCTCCTTTTACTGCAAAGATTAACAATAATTGACTTTATTATAGATATTACTTATTCATTTTAGATCTGAGTTTTAGCTATAATAAATAACATATAAACATTTACATGACGCCTTTCTTCCCCTAAGCTCGAAGGGTCGCTAGTGGTGTACCCACCTTAAGGTACAGTGTCACATTTCGCCAGTTATGCTTCCGTTCCATGTAAAAGGGGCGAGCCCATTGCCAGCAGCCGTGCACGAATCAAGTACCGTCAAACGGGGTGAATAGGGATGCAGGGGTGAATCGGGACAAAACTATAAAAGGGATTTTAACATTTATTGGTGGAATGTGTCCAATATGAGTCCAGTAGAAATAATTTGGTAAGGTCCGTGAATTTGAACAGAACTGATGTAGGCATGTTCCATACAATTCTATCCCAACCAAATGGCGACGATGCGAAGGGTTTGTTCAAAATAGTGGGTACTTTATTAAGTTGTTATTTAAAAAAAGGCATTGTTTTGCACTTACCAACGCCCTGCAGAGCTCCTCCTTTTACTGCAAAGATTAACAATAATTGACTTTATTATAGATATTACTTATTCATTTTAGATCTGAGTTTTAGCTATAATAAATAACATATAAACATTTACATGACGCCTTTCTTCCCCTAAGCTCGAAGGGTCGCTAGTGGTTTACCCACCTTAAGGTACAGTCACATTTCGCCAGTTATGCTTCCGTTCCATGTAAAAGGGGCGAGCCCATTGCCATCAGCCGTGCACGAATCAAGTACCGTCAAACGGGGTGAATAGGGATGCAGGGGTGAATCGGGACAAAACTATAAAAGGGATTTTAACAATTAAAATAATATAGTTTGTGGTCAAAAAGGACCCTAATGTGTTTACTGTAATTTAATTAACGATTACGTGCCCTTATTTACAACAAACTATATATATTATTTCAACGTTAAAATCCATTTTAAAGTTTTGTCCCGATTCACCCCTGCATCCCTATTCACCCCGTTTGACTGTATCACGGCTCCTACTGAGAAATTCCAGAATTCCTGATGGAAAAACCCCAATAACACTTTGGCCGATCTGGGAATCGGAACTCGGGACCTCATGCTCAGCAGTAGCACTTTGAACCATCAGAGACCCGATATCAATTCATACTCCATACTAATATTATAAATTCGAAAGTAACTCTGTCTGTCTGTATGTTACCTTTTCACGCCTAAACCACTGAACCGATTTAGATGAAATTTGGTATAGAGATAGTTTGAGTCCCGGAAAAGGACATAGGATAGTTTTTATCCCGATATTCCCACGGGATCGACATTTACGCGGGTGAAACCGCGGGGCGCAGCTAGTAATATTATAAATGCGAAAGAAAGTTTGTTTGTTACCTTTTCACGCCTAAAGCACTAAACCGATCATCCTGAAATTTTGCATATACGTTGTCAGATGTACAGAAACGGACACAGGGTACCTTTCATCCCGAAAAAAGTGCTGTTTACGAGGAAAATAACAATAACATTATTATGTCTATTGAACTTTGTTATATTATTTAATTTTGAGGCGGTACGAAGTTCGCTGGGTTAGCTAGTTTAATGATAATTATATTCAAACAATCAATCAATTTATTTATTTTCTCATTAGCATCCTGGAAGCCTGGCCTTGTGCCCGATTGATTGTAATAGGCTCGCTCCTTGTTATATAGGATTTGAACGTAATTGGCTAAATGTGGGCGTACTATAGGCCTCTGCCCAACCTTCGGGGCATAGCATGTGATGTCATGTGTAATAATAAATTGAAAAATGCGATTCTCACACGACTCTCGTTTCTCAGGTTCTGGTCGTGAATTGATGTGAACCAAAAAATATAATATAACAAAAGCTTCTTTGAACCGAAAGTATAGAAAACTGGTGTGAACTCAGGGTTATAATGTTATAATGGAGCATAGTTTTGGTTTACGTCCATTGTGCTCCATAGTCCAGTTGGTATTTGGACGATGGAAACATGTCATTTTCCCCCATAGTCCAATTGGTCAAATTCCAATTGGTCCATGGAGCACCGACGTAAAAAGCAGTTACTTTGAATTTAAATAATGTTCAATATATTTTACTTTAATGTTTCACAGGGAAGGTTTTATGCCTGTCTCTTAGCACAGCAAAAATAAAAAGGAACGAACTATTTATTTTTTCCTATATATTATGGCGTCTCGTAGTTGACCTTGAGAGGTCGTGCAGTTGTTGGTTTTTATATTAATCATTTAGTGACAGTGTTGCCAATAATAGAAAGTGAGAATCGCTTAATTTTTGCATATTTAAACCGACTAAATACCAACATCTCTTTTTCTCTTCTTCGAGTCTTCTTTTTTCTTCCGCCTCTGCGTCGGTTTCACTAGTTACGCCGCTACGGCCACCAGCGCCTTTTTTGCCAATTGCAGCTAATCTACGTACCTCACTGCAAACCACATCATTTCTTAGATAAATAATATTTCTTAAAAGTAAGGCTTTCACGATATTTAGGATTTAAACATTTTCGGTACCTAATGAATTGAATTTTGGAATATGACACAAAATTAATTTTAAGTTTCTTACGCTGCGGCTTCGGCTTCGGCGTCTCCTCCTTGCTTAGCATCCTGAGCACCTTAAACAACGACAATATTTTAAAATATTTAGATTATATTACTTCCAAAAAAAAATCTGCCAGGATTAAGGTCATGGCACACTATACCGGCACCGCAACGGCACCGCTCCAACACAGAAATTAACTTGTCATTCAAATTAGAGCATTAAATCGTGTGTCGTATAATATATTTCATAATGACAATATGAAAAATCCAACGGCGGGCAGTCAGCCCGCTTGCTGCTACAGTGCAATACAAGTCACACAACTCGACTCGCAGCCCGCGCGCTGCAAGCGAGCGGACCGCGTGCTTAATGCGCGTCGACTCCG
Source organism: Amphipoea oculea (assembly GCA_945859645.1). Taxonomy (NCBI): domain Eukaryota; kingdom Metazoa; phylum Arthropoda; class Insecta; order Lepidoptera; family Noctuidae; genus Amphipoea; species Amphipoea oculea. The sequence continues at coordinate 18,938,145 of OX243862.1, forward strand.
AGTCGCCAGCGAAACAACGTCAAGCACACAAATGCCCACACAAATGTGTTCGCATTCGCAGTGACAGCAAGCTTGCACCTCGCGGCCAGCGCGCGGATTGCGAGCTTGCACCTCGCAAATGACGCATAGTTAGCGCGCTGGTGGATAGCCGTAGCCTAAATTCGAGGCGACGCGACGTCATGCTGCAGCTGTGCAGTTACGATGCCGGTATAATAATATGCCATGACCTTTATTGTTCTCTTAAAAGTGTGCGTTACTACAGCGGAATGTTGTCGCTTTTCAGGATTTCGGCTTTACAGAAATTAGTACCCCACCTCGTGTAATTGTGCCCGAAATTAATAATTTGTGCGTCCAGTCGATCCAAAGATATTCACGAAAAACAGATTCCGCTGGAGTAACGTTACTGCAGCGGCATGTTTTTTTACCAGTGGTCGTAGCTGAATACAAACTAGCTACTTAGATAAATATAATTTGTGCCTAATTGTGCCCATAAAATATAATTTGTGCGTCTTGAGGTTTCAGAGTTATTCAAGATGCCGCTGGGGTAACGTTTAGCAAATTGCTGTATCTCTTAAACGGCATGACATACAACTACGATTATTTTTACTACGGTGGGTCGTAATTTGTGCTTAATTTGTGCAATTTTATTTTTTCTGTAATCGACACCTTTGGAAAATTAGATTTTTTTTTTCAAAAACCCTAAAATCGATCCTCGCGCTTCAATGAGAAACCCTAGAAACTTACCAATTATGGTGGTTTGTACCTTTCATGAACTCAAAGCATCATGTGAAATTCGATGTTTCTATTCCAACTCCTTAGAGAGTTATTCCATTTTAATTAAAATCTGGCTACGATATAATGTAACGCTCTAATACATGAGTTATTATTAAGTGACTGTAACTATGATTATACTAATAATTAGTACCTTTATTAAATTGTTTATCCTTAAAGTTTCAGCAGAAAAAACCTTCTAATTACTTAGATATGAGAAAAAAACGATAGGAAAAGAAATCACACGATTAACCGAACAAATTCGAATGACTACATAAAAGCGGGCTCACAGTACATTATGCCCACCTTCTTAAATTGGTAGTATTGTAATTGAATTTTGATGGGTACAGGTGCGTACAAATGGTTTAATTAGGTAACTATTTATTTACTTTTAGATAAATATGTGACGTAGAGAGTTATCAGAGAGTAGGAAGTGACGTTATTGCCGAGTTTATTACAAACATAATGTTTCGAAAGTTTGATACATAGTAGATTTAAAAAATTATTAATAACTCCTTACCGATATTGGTTCATGGCCTGATGACGTCACTTGCCTTAAATGATTAGGTACCAATGTATGAATATGCACTTTTACCACGATAAGGAACCAAATAAACCAAAGATAATGCACACACGCTCTTCACACACGAGATTGGCGGCCAATTACTCGTGTCAAACAAAGTTAACACCGAACCGAACTAAAAGTGCGTTTCACATAAAAATTCCAGTAATGTTGGTACCATTGTTTTTCATTGAAGAATGTTTACAAAAAAACATTCCTTACGGCAACTTCGAATGAAGCAACGACAAGCTTTGGGGATTCCCCCCCCGTAATGTTTTATTATCCCGGTCGTTCTGACGTCATAGCATAGGATAGATGTATTTTATATGTGTGAGTGTAATAGTTCCGATTGACGAATTGGCTGAGATAGACAATTAGACATCCACTTGCCTCAATTTGATCAATTTGTGAATATTTCTATTAAGTAGGTACCTAAATAATAAAACAAAATTTTACAGAGGTATCAATCATGCTATTTTATTTAAATTCAAAACTAAATCTATACTTGAAGGGTATTTTTTCTTTTATTTTTATGGCAATAAAAATACACTTTCTCGTCAAATAAACCTTTGGTCTTTATTGATCAAAAGTCATTTATTCAAACTAGGCTGAGAATCAGCACTTTTCGAACGTCAAAATTACAAAAGACAGTCCCCCAAAACGCCCGCCCTTCGCCACTTCCTAGTGCTTTCGCTGATTGGATTGTTGTACTTACTAACATTTGACTGAGAGTTTAAAGGTTTGCAAATCCTCAATATAATTTATGGCTTACACACTGTGTGTACGTAATACCCATTGAGTTATAATGTACTACGTACGTAACACGTGTTTTACAAAACCATAAATTATAAGTAACACTTTTGTGAGAGACTGTTTCAAAAAACGAACTGTTGTACTACATATTTAAGAAGGTTGGCACAATGTACTGTGAGCCCGCTTTTATGTAGTCATTCGAATTTGTTCGGTTAATCGTGTGATTTCTTTTCCTATCGTTTTTTTCTCATATCTAAGTAATTAGAAGGTTTTTTCTGCTGAAACTTTAAGGATAAACAATTTAATAAAGGTACTAATTATTAGTATAATCATAATTACAGTCACTTAATAATAACTCATGTATTGGAGCGTTACATTATATCGTAGCCAGATTTTAATTCAAATGGAATAACTCTCTAAGGAGTTGGAATAGAAACATCGAATTTCACATGATGCTTTGAGTTCATGAAAGGTACAAACCACCATAATTGGTATGTTTCTAGGGTTTCTCATTGAAGCGCGAGGATCGATTTTAGGGTTTTTGAAAAAAAAAAATCTAATTTTCCAAAGGTGTAGATTATAGAAAAAATAAAATTGCACAAATTAAGCACAAATTACGACCCACCGTATTAAAAAAAATCGTATTTGTATGTCATGCCGTTTAAGAGATACAGCAATTTGCTAAACGTTACCCCAGCGGCATCTTGAATAACTCTGAAACCTCAAGACGCACAAATTATATTTTATGGGCACAATTAGGCACAAATTATATTTATCTAAGTAGCTAGTTTGTATTCAGCTACGACCACTGGTAAAAAAACATGCCGCTGCAGTAACGTTACTCCAGCGGAATCTGTTTTTCGTGAATATCTTTGGATCGGCTGGACGCACAAATTATTAATTTCGGGCACAATTACACGAGGTGGGGTACTAATTTCTGTAAAGCCGAAATCCTGAAAAGCGACAACATTCCGCTGGAGTAAGGCACACCTCTTAAAAGGATCACATTTTTAATAAAATGTGTGGCTGCAATAGGTTGCGCGAAACGTTTTCACGTACCTACCTATTATTGTTTTCACCATGTCATTGTTACCCCCTGAGAGTATCTAAAGATTTACCTTTCGTTTCCATGATATCTGTCAAATAAGCTGCGCCTTCCTCAGTTACATCTGAAAATATAATAAGAGCTTGTACTACAGACAAAAGTAAAATTAGCTACTATAGTACCTAAATAATAATTCGTCGTGACGTACGGGTAATAAGAAGTACCAAAGTCTAACAACCAATCTGGCAAAAGGGTATCCTAAAAATGTTACCCAGTAACAGAGTTCTGGAGGACACCATATTCGCTCCATGTATAATTCGACTCCAAATTATTTGGGAAAGGCTAGGCAGATTAACTAAAACTGAGTATCATATACAGGGTGACTGGAAATTAGTGGCGGAGCCGTTAAGGGGAGGTAGTCTAGGGTTTTTCCGACAGATATCACTATGAGACCTACCGTCCTTACTTAACCCTTTCCAAGATATTCCTACTTAAAGAGATAGTAATAAATCCTAAAAAAAAGTGATTTTGGCCTACTTTTTTTTGTTTTGCAACAAAGATATTCTAAATAAGTAATATTAATTGTAAAATTTCCGCTACTGTCATTATTTTATGCAAAAACTGCTAAACAAAAAGTAGGAATATCTTGGAAAGGGTTAAGTAAGGACGGTAGGTCTCATAGTGATATCTGTCGGAATAACCCTAGACTACCTCCCCTTAACGGCTCCGCCACTAATTTCCAGTCACCCTGTATAAATATGTACCTACACAACAGTGTCGCGCGTTTGCAGGAGCCTGAAACCTAATGGCACAATTTACACCGTAACACTGTTGTGTTTGTTCACCACGGATTCAGTAGAATTCTAGACCCGGATTCAGTGTAGAAATTTTTAGATGCTTTTTTGGGTTCCGAACCAAAATGGTAAAAAGGAACCCTTATGGTGCGACTCAGTCTGTCTGTCCGTCTGTCACAGCTGGATATCTCAAGAACCACTAATGCTATCAACTTGAAATTTGGAATAGTTTTAGATGACGGTTGCCCAATTGTTTTGCAAATAAGAAAGAAATATTTTTTTTTTTGCAAGCATGTGGGGTATCATATGAAAGAGCGTAGTTTGCACATTGTCAAATATTTTTTTTTCTGTCTTTTTAGGCCGCATAGTTTTCGAATTTTGATAAAAAATATAACCCCCTTATCTCCGAAGTTTGCATAGAGAAAAATCTGAAATTATTCTATGTGACAGAAGTTTATGTAAAGATTACAGGAAAAATAAAACTTTTGATCGTACAGATTATCTACGCAATTCAACCACCCAAAGATCACTAGTCTTAAGGTTTGTCAAAGTGTTTTTTACTGGTGTTGAGGAGATGCTTATTTTTCAAACCAATTTTCAACTAAGTAGGTAATGAAAGTAATGAAACCTTTGAGATCAGCCTCCATCTTTTTATCAGGTATAATAGCTTGTATTTGTTTAAACATTTCTTTATTCTTCTCTTGATCTTGGGATTGTGTGACACCCATTGGAGAACGCTTAATACTATAATTAAAAATTCGGGTCATGTAATGATAATACAAACAACGTGTAACGGGAAGGTTATTTATGTTGCTACCTACAAGTATTTAATTCTAAAAAATCTGAATACTTCCCAGACACATATATAGAATTATAGACCTATTATGCTATGCTGAACTAGGTAAGTACTAGATATAAAACGCTAGGTCTTCTGCTCATGTATGCGTTCTCTATTTTGTTCGCACGCTGCTAATGCACGATGTCCCTGGTCACTCGGAGACTCACTAAGGGCTAGTTTCTCAAACGAAAATGATCGATAAATTGTGTGACTTCCTGGCCGCGCCAAAGTGGAAAATTAAAGTAACGTTTCTAGATAAATTGTACCCTTTATGTACTTTAGGGTACATGTACTGAAAAAAATTGTACCTCAAAGAATAATGAAATATCAACTATTTGCTTTAGCGTTATACAGGGTGACTGGAAATTAGTGGCGGAGCCGTTAAGGGGAGGTAGTCTAGGGTTATTCCGACAGATATCACTATGAGACCTACCGTCCTTACTTAACCCTTTCCAAGATATTCCTACTTTTTGTTTAGCAGTTTTTGCATAAAATAATGACAGTAGCGGAAATTTTACAATTAATATTACTTATTTAGAATATCTTTGTTGCAAAACAAAAAAAAGTAGGCCAAAATCACTTTTTTTTAGGATTTATTACTATCTCTTTAAGTAGGAATATCTTGGAAAGGGTTAAGTAAGGACGGTAGGTCTCATAGTGATATCTGTCGGAAAAACCCTAGACTACCTCCCCTTAACGGCTCCGCCACTAATTTCCAGTCACCCTGTATAGTCTAAGTTGATCGTGTCCGTGAGCGGTGTCTATGTGTGCGTTGCTCGAGCGCACTTTGTATGTAGATTGACTTCTGTACCTACTCTCTGTATTTTGTGGTCCCGGTATAGTGTGCCATGACCTTTATTATGTAACCGTTCACCGCTTTCTTAGGAAACCAAAGCTTTAAGCTACGGTTTCCTAGAAGAGGGTTGCCGTCATGTTTATAACGGACGTCATGAAAATCTGGCATTTTCACCAGTATTTGGCATTAGCACAGAATATATACAGGGTGTTACGGAAAGGGTATATCAATACAAACGGGTTGAAGAGTGTATCTGGTCTAGAATCTCTGTACAAAATTTCAGGTCAAAAGCAGTAACTTTGAAAATTCTTAATATTTTTTTATTTCGATAGTTTATTAAATTGAAATCATAACAAACGTGTCACCGCACTACGAAGTTCATTATCCATTATCTGTAGTGTGTCTGTGCGCCTAGTACACGCACATCACGCCGCGCCGCCGCGCGCCAGTGCAACGCCGTGATGTCGATATAAAAAAATATTAAGCATTTTGAAAGTTAATGCTTTTGAGCTGAAATTTTGTACAGAGACTCTAGACCAGATACACTCTTCAACCCGTTTGTATTGATATACCCTTTCCGTAACACCCTGTATATATAAAATTAATAGGCATTAGAGTGTCGAGAAACGCTTTGTATTTGGACATTACGGCCGCATGTGGCGATCACCGCTCTCTAGGAAACCGTAGTTTACGTGACTAATTAGCTATGCAGCACGCCAAGCGTCAGTGTGCCATTGCTATGTTACAACCATGCGTTGGTTTGCATGTCAACTAGCAAGCAGCGTACAGGTTATCCGCTAAAGTCGACCTTATTGTAGTGCAGGCTGGCAATAAATTAGCTCTGGTCGCATTCGAATAGTCAAGCAAGTTTAGAACAAGGTTAGGTATTATCAATTAAATAATTGTTTTTTTTTTGTTTGTGTAAACACGTTCACTCAAAAAAACGTAAAGAAATTGTAACGTTGTTTGATTTCTTAGAGAGCTCTTTAGCTCTTCGCAGTACCTATCTAAGCACCAAACGAAGCACCTATCCGTTTGAGAGAGTTAGGTAATCCAAAATAAATATACTTACATAATATATTATCTTCGTATTGCTCGTTATAGTCCATTCAATAAATCACCCATAAGGAGTTGTAGAGTGCGTGAGCAAGGCCCTAAGCAATTACTTCAGAAAATTGTTCAGGGTGCTTAGAGAGTTAACATACTAAAAGTCCTGACATCTAGGGGGTGAGGCGGAGTGGGGGGAGGGGGTTAAAGTTCCCATTTTTCAGTTTTTCGCTAATATCTTTAAAACGGTATGTTTTAGAGAAAAGAAGTTTTCTGCGCAATGAAAGCTTATAAAATTTCCTACAACTTTAGTCTTATACAATTTTTCGAATTACTACCCATTTTTTACATATACATTCTAAAATAGTGAAAATTTTCGAAAAAACTACTTTTATGAATCTCTACCTGTTGCCTGCTACTTTGTTTGCGTTATTTCGGGATAAAAGTAGCCTTTAATCATAACGAATTTCATCCAAATCGGTTCAGCCTTTGAGTAATCAAAACTTGTATCTTTGATACATATTATCTTTTATCTTTTAATTCGTTTAGGCTGTGAGGGTCCTGACAATGGTTCTTTTTCCAAGGCTCCCTCATCCTCAGTAGATGGTACTTGCTGAAGAGGCTCTACGTCGTCTTCATCATCGTCAACGTCAACAGACACGCCGTTGAGGCAATTCCCTTGGCAGTGGAGGCACGCCGCGGAACAGTTCAACATTGCTTTCCGACATCCACATTTTCTACTACCACAATCCTTCGTGCAGCGGCAAAATATTGTTTTTATTAGTATCTCTGGTGCTGGCAAATCTCCGGTTGTTATTGGCACCAGGCTGTCCCCTTCATGTTTCCATCCCCACTCTTGAGGAGGCAGCTCATTTCCGAGCCACAGCTGCACTTGGTGGTAAGTGCGCCGCGAATGCTGTTTAGCTGCGTTTTCAGTTGGTGGGAGGGAGCTGAAATCAGGCTTAATATTTGCCACTGATCTCACGAATGACTGGTATCGGTACTCATTGAGGGAGATCAGTCTTGCTGGTGCGCCATACCATTTGAGGAAGCACATCTTCCCAGCCTCTTCAACCTCACTGTGCGTGGAGGTGGGCTTGTAAAAGATCGCAGCCGCTTCCTTGATAATATCTGACTTCAAGTACAGTTTTAAGAAACCCACTTTGCTTCTTCTGAAAGTTGCAGATGTTGTGTCACAACCTTTAAATGAATGAAGGAAAAGGATGTGCTCAAATCCATGTTGCTGCATCTCTTGGGTGGACAGTGCAACTGTTTTGGTTTTTCCTCAGCCGGGTTTCAGCAGAATAATGTCTTGGATGGGAGGAGTTAAAGCTATCAAAAGGACAGTAAGGTCCACATCCTCACAAACGACAGCGACAGAACTATGAGTCGATAGTTCCACAGCAGTCTTCACGATAAGAACGTCGGCATCATCAGTGGCTTGGAGAGTATTTATACCATTTATATATACTAGCTCATATTTAACATTCGGTAATGCTTGTCACATCACACTAAATGAACTCCATTTTCACTTTCTTCGGAGCACGCTACTCGAACACAGGTGAAAATTTGGAAAAAGTGTATAAGACAAGTGTAGATAAAAGTTTTGATATCCCAACGGCTGTACAGATTTGGATAAAATTTAGTCCATTGATATAGTAGGAGTTGATTTAAGATATAAGATACTTTTTATCCCCAAATAACGTGAAGGAAGTAGTATACAAAAGGTAGTGTTCAATTCAAGTAGTTTTTCAATTTTCACTTTTCCGGAATGTGTAGTTCGAAAATAGGTAGGAATGTGAAAAAGTGCATAAGATAAAAGTTGTACATAATTTTATAAGCTTTCATTGCGTAGAAGACTTTTTATCTCCATAACGCACCGTTTAAAAGATGTTAGCGAAAAACTGAAAAATGGGAACTTTAACCCCCTCCCGCCACTCCGCCTCACCCCCTAGATGTCAGGACTTTTAGTATGTTAACTCTCTAAGCACCCTGAACAATTTTCTGAAGTAATTGCTTAGGGCCTTGCTCACGCACTCTACAATCTCTTTGTTGGATGGACTATTAATTATTAATACTCAAGCAGGGACTAACACTTCTCCACCCTCTTCATAAGTCAATTTATATTCGTCCTTTTGTCCTAAGACTGCGTCTCCTTTTCGGCCCATTAAATCCGCTAAAACTTGTTTCTTTTCGGCGTTTGCTGACATTTACAGTTAGTTATGAATAATATAAATTGAAATAGGTAATAAATAAAAAATGAAAGCAAAGAATTATATTTTATGTGTAATGTTTACGTACTCTCCGGAGTAGCCGCCGCCAGAAAATTTGCAGAATCGTCGATTATATCTGTGCGCATAAAAATTAATGTTTATGATAATATTATCAACATTTAAATGCTTCACAATAATAAAAACATCGTATGACGAACAAGGCATCATGTATGCAGAACACAAAAGAGATTTAATTGTCAAATAGATTATAAAAATCACTAAACAGGATTGTTACTACGGAGTACGGCCGTTTACACAATATGCTGCAGCTGGAGCGGCATAGGCGCCGCGCCGCCGCGCCGCAGCTACAGCATAATGTGTAAAGGGCCTAAAGATCGATTTTGAAGAGCCTGCCTTTAAAAGTCAAAACTACCAAAATAGTTATTTATGCAACTGTTGTATAATAAGGGAGGGGTATTAAGACACGAATGTGGGTTAGTATCACATGAATGTTTTAATACCTAATTATGTACAGTTGCATACAAGACTTTATCTACAGTCACCCACCCATGATATGAATCCTCAATAAAAGGTTCTGAAACCATAGAGTGTGTTGAACAGTGTTGTAAGAACACAAACCCGGGAGGGAGGCTGGCCGCGGGGCGCAGGGGCCCTAATGTGACTCGTTTGGATGATATTATGGTTACTATGACACTGGTTGTTTTAATGTTGGCAATAAGCTGTTTCAGAAACTTTATAGAGGATTTATAGCATGGGTGTAGATAAATATGTTGTTAAAAGAACAATTTTTCAATATAAGTTTAAGAAACAAAATCGAACATCCTGTATGCACTCGGGCTGTTTCTGAGAATAGGCTTCGTACACCGCGCGCCGACAATACGTATGGCGAACGAACTACTGGTTATATTATACCGAGACTTATTAATAGTCTACCCTCAGAAATAAATAAATGTATTACACAGAAAAATATCAAATGTAAACTTAAGCAATATTACTTAAGTATTATGTAGGAATGATTGTAACCATTTAAAGACCTTAAGATGTTAGTAATTGTATAGTTCGATCTTGAGATAGACTCATGATAGCACAAGTTTAAACCTTAGTGGTTTTTGGTTGCTATTTATTATGAATAATCCTGTATTCTTTTGTATAAATGATAAATAAAAAAATAAATAAAATAAAAATGTAATTATGTAACATTTGTAGCCATAGCATACTTACTCGAGTAGGTAAGTATATAATTTACTCAGTAATTAATATTTACATTAAAATACAACAATTTGTACAAAAGTACTAGCTTCTACCCGTGACTTTGTCGGCGTGAAATGTCTTGTTCCCCGACCTACCCCCATCGCATCGCATCGCCTGCCCGCACTATCACTTCGTTTTCGCTTACCGTTCTTTCTTATTTTTTTTCTTTTTGCTCGGCTCCTTAAAAGTCCTAGCGTGATGTTAAATAGCCTATAGCCTTCCTCAAGAATTGTGCTATCAAATGCACGAATAATTTTTGAAATCCGACTAATAGATCCGGCGATTCGCGCGTTCAAACAAACTCGTCAGCTTTATTATTATTAGTATAGATTTACCCCCTTACTAATAAACGTTGTATAGCGTCTGTATAGTTACATAACGCTTTGTCTTCTTCTTCATCTGATATAAGTACGTTTATTAGTAAGGAGGATAATAATTACTTACCCGGTAGAACTGCTGCAAATCTCTCATCTGGTTTCGCCTTTGTCATATCTGTGAGTTTTTCTTTCACAGATGAGTAAACAGGTATATCAATCATTGAAGACTGTAGAGTTGGAGTTTTTTCAAGTCTACAAGTAAGAATTCAGTTAGTGAATGAATGAATGAATTGCACCGATCCCAGCATGGTTAAACAAGACTCGATTAATCGAATGAACCCCAAGATTCACACTAGCTCCTGTAGCCTCATGTTCATGGTGCTACAGCGACCAATGCATATCAAGGAATAGACCGGGGGGCGCGGTAATGGTAGGGAAGACGTGCCCGAAGAATAGGTAAGGATTTAAGAGCCTACCGGATATGCATTCTAGAGCAAGCATTGGACCAGTGGAGAGATGGGTAATTATATCTATGGATGCATATCCTATACAGTGTGAGACCCAAGGTATAATTTTCAGGTACCCTAGCTACCAACCTGATCTGCCCTATTTATATTCAGGGTGGCAGGGACAGCGACGTGCGCGGCGGTAAGACCCGTGGTGAGGCAGTGGCTGGAGAGACGGCATGGCGCCTTTTCTTTCCGGTTGACACAGGTATTGTCCGAACATGGGTGCTTCGGAAAGTACCTGTGCCGCATAGGCCGGGAACCTGCAATCGGTTGCCACCATTGCAACTGCCTCGACGATACGGCGCAGTACACCCTTGAGGAATGCCCTGCTTGGGCAGTGCAGCGCCATGACCTTGTCGCGGCGGTTGGTGCTGCGGATACTCTCTCGCTTCCGGATGTGGTCCAGTCCATGGTCGGAAATGAGAGCGCGTGGGATGCCGTCGCCTCCTTCTGCGAGGAAGTGATGGTCGCGAAGGAGGCGGCGGAAAGGGAGAGGAAGGATACAACCTCCCTTCAAATCCGTAGCAGACGCACCGGGCGCGGGTACACTACATTAATACGAAAAAATTTATTCCGAAAGTCACAAATACGAATTTCAAAATACCGATTTTCATAATTCCGAATGGTTCAAAATTCCTTTTATAACAACTCCGATTTATCATTCATCCTATTTTAATAATTCCGAAATTTCAATATCCCTAACGTTTATCTATATAAATAAAAACAAAAGGCCTGACTGACTGACTGACTGACTCATCAACGCCCAGCCTAAACCCTTGGACCTAGAAAGCTGAAATTTTACACAATAGTTCCCTTTATAATGTAAACAAGGAATAAGGAAGGATTTTTTGAAATTCAACCCCTAAGGGAGTCAAATAGGGGATGAAAGTTTGTATGAAAGTCCCTCAGTTTTAAAGTTAGGATCTTCAAACTTTCTGTTCAGGCTGACAATTAAAAATTAATTTATACGTATCTCAGCGTTTTTGAGAATTCCATCCCCAAAGGGTTAAAAATGGGGATGAAGTTGTGTATGAAAGTCCGTCAGTTTAAAAGTTAGGATCTTCTAATTTTGTATTTAGGATGACGATTGAAAATTAATTTATACGTGTCTCAGCGTTTTTGATAATTTCACCCCAAAAGGGGGATGAACACCTGACTGAAATATCAACGCACAACCTAAACCGCTGATCCTAGGGACATGCATTTTGGAGGGTGTGTTCTTTGTGAAGAGTGGGTATCGAATAAGAAGGGGTTTTTCGAAATTCCACCTTTAAGGGTGTGAAAAGGGGGGATTTCGTTTGTATGAAAAATCTTATTTCTTGAGTTAATAAACTTGAAACTTGGCACGAATACATATCTCAGTAAATTATGAAGTTTGGCCTTTTTCGTTTTTCTAAAGTGCCCCCTAAAGAGGTATTGGGGGTGTCAAAATTTGTATGGAAGAATTTTTAAGCGCTGTCCGATTAACTCCAAACTCAGTATTTATAATAAGGACTAAAAATAAAGAATAACGTGTATCAGGGTTTTTTGATAATCTACCCTTAACTGTGTGAAAAGGGGTAGTTAATTTTACAGGAGAGGATTTTACTGCGTAGCTTGATTAGCTCGAAAATTGGTATAAATAATCTTTAAGTCAAGTTATGAACACATCTTAAACGATTTTTCATAATTCCACCCCTGTGGGGGTGAAAAGCGGGAATACAGTGTATACGAAAAACCTTATTCATTTGGTTAATAAACATGAAACTTGGCACGAATACTTATCTAAGTAAATGATGAAGTTTGGCATTTTTTGTTTTTCTAAACTTTTCTAAAAGGGGAATCGGGGGCGTCAAAATTTGTATGGAAGAATTTTAACGCGCGGTCCGATTACCTCGAAACTCGGTATTTATACTTAAGACCAAAAATAAAGAATAACGTGTATCAGGGTTTTTCGAAAATCTACCCTTAACGGGGTGAAAAGGGGTAGTTAATTATACAAGGGAGGAATTTAATGCGTGGCTTGATTAACTCAACAATTCGTATAAATAATCTTTGAGTCAAGTAATGAACACATCCCAAACAACTTTTCGAAATTCCACCTCTGTGGGGGGGTGAAAAGCGGGAATACAGTGTATACGAAAAATCTTATTCATTTGGTTAATAAACATGAAACTTGGCACGAATACTTATATAAGTAAATTATGCAGTTTGGCATTTTTTGTTTTTCTAAACTACCCCCTAAAGGGGGATTCGAGGCGTCAAAATTTGTATGGAAGAATTTTAACACGCGGTCCGATTAACTCGAAATTTGGTATTTATACTTAAGACCAAAAATAAAGAATAACGTGTATCAGGGTTTTTCGAAAATCTACCCTTAACGGGGTGAAAAGGGGTAGTTAATTTTACAGGGGAGGATTTTACTGCGTTGTTTGATTAACTTGAAAATTGGTATAAATAATCTTTGAGTCAAGTAATGAACACATCCCGAACGATTTTACGAAATTCCTGGGGGTGAAAAGCGGGGATACAGTTTGTATGAAAAATCTTATTTATTTGGTTAATAAACATGAAACTTGACAATATTTGGGTTAGTAAATAATAAAGATTGTCACATTTAGTTAAAAAAAAAAAACCCGTTACAGAGGATTTAGGGAGTGACAAAGTTGATAGGTTAGAAAAATATGTAACCCGCTGTCGGATTAACTCGAAAGTCTGTACTACTAAAACAAAAAATAAAACAAGTATGTGTTTTAGGGTTTTTCAAAAATCGACTCCTACCAAGGTGGAAAAGGGTAAGTAATAAAGTTTAAGCTTGCTTCCATTTAACTCGAAAATGGTTATGGGTCTTTGAGTCAAGTTATGAACACATCACGAACGATTTTTCAAAATTCCATCCCTGTGGGGGTGAAAAGCGGGGATACAGTTTATTTGAAAAATCTGATTCCTTTGTTCTATAAACTGAAAAACTGGCCCGAATACTTATTTATCTAAATAAATGATAAAGATCATACCTACAAACACATACATATTTTCGAAATTTTTAGAGGAAAGTACGAATTTCACGCGGACGAAGTCGCGGGCAGAAGCTAGTAATTACTATTTTCAAAATACCGAGTTTCAATAGATCGAATAACAAAAAGTCGAAACATCAAAAATACGAATTTCAATTATTAAAATACCGATTAATTAGAATTCCGAAATAAAAACGCTTTATAAAACTGAATAGCAAGACAAATAAACACAATTTCCAATTGCCAAGAATATAGATGGCACAAATCCAACAATAGAGCCCCTATTTCTGTGTACAGGGTTTAAAGTGACCTAAACAAACCGAACCTCGGGGTGCCCTTCGCTCGCTCTTGCATCCTATGTCGACGGAGCCTCGCTTCGCGGGGCCCCTATTTCTGTGTAAATGGTTTAAAGTAATCTAACCAAACCGAACCTCGGGGTACCCTTCGCTCGCTCTTGCATCTTATGTCGACGGAGCCCCGCCTCGCAGGGCCCCTATTTCTGTGTAAAGGGCTTAAAGTAACCTAACCAAACCGAACCTCGGGGTGCCCTTCGCTCGCTCTTGCATCCTATGTCGACGGAGCCCCGCTTCGCGGGGCCCCTATTTCTGTGTAAAGGGCTTAAAGTAACCTAACTAAACCGAACCTCAGGGTGCCCCTCCCTCGTTCATGCATCCTATGTCGACGGAGCCCCGCTTCGCGGGGCTCCGTTAATCTAACCAAACCGAACCTCGGGGTACCCTTCGCTCGCTCTTGTATCTTATGTCGACGGAGCCCCGCCTCGCAGGGCCCCTATTTCTGTGTAAAGGGCTTAAAGTAACCTAACCAAACCGAACCTCGGGGTGCCCTTCGCTCGCTCTTGCATCCTATGTCGACGGAGCCCCGCTTCGCGGGGCCCCTTTTTCTGTGTAAAGGGTTTAAAGTAACCTAACCAAAACGAACCTCGGGGTGCCCTTCGCTCGTTCTTGCATCCTACGTCGTCTATTGCGTTCTTTGAGTTCGGGTGCGGTAACGGTAACGGAAATAATTCGGAGTATTGAAAATCGGAATGTCGTTTTTCGGACCGAAAACCCATCGAGCATTTGATTCTTCGAACATATGAAAATCGGAAAACAAACAAGTCGCATTTATGACTTTCGGTAAAATAAATTTCGTGATTTTTAATAATAGACATTATGATTCTTAGGTATTATGAAATTCGGACTTTTGAAAATCGGAACATCGAAATTAGGAATAAAATATTTCGGAGTATTTGGGTGTTCCCACCGGGCGCGCGGAGAACACGGAACGACCTTCGGCCGCTTTAGGGTGAGGCCAGCAGGCAACAGACTTGGGGAGTTTGTTGCCTGAACAGTGAAAGGCACGAGACGGCGGCGCGCCGTGTCCCGCGCGCGCTTCTCTCTAGACTAGAGGAATGGTGGCTATGTGCGGCCGCTGAGGGTGACGGGGTAATCTAACCAAACCGAACCTCGGGGTACCCTTCGCTCGCTCTTGCATTTTATGTCGACGGAGCCCCGCTTCGCGGGGCCCCTATTTCTGTGTAAAGGGCTTAAAGTAACCTAACCAAACCGAACCTCGGGGTGCCCTTCGCTCGCTCTTGCATCCTATGTCGACGGACCCCCGCTAGCTACAACACCTGGCCGGCTTGAAGCGAAACGAAATGCGCGCGCACTCCAGCAACCCGGCTAAAGGTAGCAGCAGCACACCGTGTGGTTTTAGTCAGTAAGAGTCTGACAGACCCCTCCACCTACCCCAGAGTGGTGGACTTATATGAGGATTCCCACACGAATTAAAAAAAAAATCGTAGGTTATTAAAAAAACCGGTCAAGAGCGAGTCTGACTCGCGCACCGAGGGTTCCGTACCATAATAATAACATGTTTTTTCATTTTCATATTCCTCAGAGAAGTCACAGCGCGCAGTGACTTGCAGTTTTAGGTCAGCGCCATCCTTGACCGATAGTGCAACTAATGTAACTTTTGTTGATGATTTCTGAAAAAGTGTGCTGTTTAGAGACATCGTTTTATTTTTCCTGTAATCTTTACACAAATTTCTATCACATAGAATTATTTCGAATTTTTCTCTTTGCAAACTTCGGAGATAAGGAGCCCCCTCCTTATCTCCGAAGTTTGCAAAGAGAAAAATTATTATAAAAGTATTTTTTTTTTTAATTTTTCGTTAAGTCGAAAACTATACCTAATAAAAAAAGAAAAAATGTTTGAGAATTTGTACACTAGGCTCTTTCATATGATACCCCACATGCCCTAGTAGCGCCACTTAGAATTTTTCAGACCTCCTTTTAGTCACTATTGCAAAAAACTAAAAATTCTTATTTGCGAAATAGTTGGGCAAACGTCATCTAAAACTATTCCAAATTTCAAGTTGATGGCATTAGTAGTTCTTGAGATATCCAGCTGTGACAGACGGACCGACAGACAGACAGACTGAGTCGCACTATAAGGGTTCCTTTTTACCATTTTGGTACGGAACCCTAAAAATTTGCTCTTCCATACATTTCGAGTCGACCGCGTAGGTATTAAATTTTTGCAACAGCAGATTTTTTTGGGGGCTTATCTCTTGCGGGTCTTAAATCATGTGCTGAATTTATGGTTACAGTTTGCGCGGCGAAGTTCCTGTCACCTAGTAAGCTTACCTTCTTGCACCATCATCGTAAGTCTGTTCATATCCTTGCAATTTGCCAAGTTTTTCTTCTCCCTTATCGTGCATAAGATGAACCATATAATCCATAGCATCGCCTGTTGAACACTGTACAATTAGTAAATAATCATACTATTTTACATTGTATAAATCCATAGGTAAGTAATTTGTTTACCTTTTTCAACTCCAACTTTAGCTAAGTGCATAGCTGCTATATCCATAGTAGCTAGAATATAAGTCAACGAGTTAAGTCATTTTTTTAATCGTATTTGGGAGGCTTATTTTAGCTCTAACAATACAAAAGTAATAGAAAAGTAAATTACGACGGGCTATTTATAAGTCTCCAATGTTAAATAATAAATAACACACACATTTAGGTACAGCTACATAAATATTGTTGAATACGTACCTAATTTATTATATAAGCATTTAACAACATTAGTGGAGTTTTTAAGAACTTCGCTGTTGATAAAATTATATCACACTAATATTATAAAGGCGAAAGTTTGTGTGTGGAGGTGCGTTTATATGTTTATTACTTCTTTACGTTCAAACGGCTGGACCAATTTTGATAAAAGTTTGTATGGAGGTAGCTGACACCCTGGATTAATATACAGGGTGAATTTTCCAAGTGGGCGTGGATGGCCAAATTCTAAACTATGAGGAATAGCGAAAAGTACTCAAAGGAGTCGCGGGCTCGATTTTGATAAAAACTAAAATTGCGTCATTGGATTTTAAAAAAATAATTATTTCTAGCCAGGAATCGAACCTGTTGATTTTGAGAAAAAAAAAAAAACACACACTGTATTATTACACCATTCGATAGTGTCCCTAATAAGGATCAAATTCTGGGAAGTAATAACATACGGCAAACTTAAGAAAAATGTTGAATTTTAATAAACTGCTTCTTTTTTCATACATTGTTCGAAATGATGCTCAATATTTTTACTACCGAAATACTCGTAGCGCAGTCACCTTCACAAAATTATCTTCTAAATTCAAATTTTTAATTGCAGTACAATCCTTGAGATGTCGAATCCAACTATGTATTCAAAAACAATTGTCATAATTTTGAACAATTAATCAGTTAAGGTTTAATAGGTAGGTAGCATAAGAAAATAAAAAAGTATTTTGATAAAAATGAGCTCTTTCCTTTAGTTTGCCGTATGTCATTTTTTTCCCAGAATTTGATCCTTATTAGCGATACTATCGAATGGTGTAATAATACAGTGTGTGTTTTTTTTTTTCAAAATCAACAGGTTCGATGGCCAGAAATATTGATTTTTCAAAAATCCAGTGATGCAGTTTTAGTTTTCATCAAAATCGAGCCCGCGACTCCTTTGAGTATTTTTCGCTATTCCTCATAGTTTCTGATTTGGCCATCCACGCCTACTTGAAAAATTCACCCTGTATAGGCTACTTTTTATCCCGATATTCCCACGGGATCAAACTTATGCGGCTGAAACCGCGGGGCGCAGCTAGTTTGTATTATATAAGTAAAACAGATGATTACGTTGTATATCTTGAACAACAGTTGGAGCCAGTTTCGTTGATATTCCTCTTTTCATTTCGGAATTAATTTCATTACTCAAGGCGACTTCAGGAGGCGAAAGATTTTTCAGTGGTACAGTCATTTCAGCCTGTAATCTGTAGATATTATATAAATTAATTAACTCAGCCTATCGCAGTCTACTGCTGGACATAGGCCTCTCCCACAATGCGCCACAACACCCTATCCTCCGTCTTGCGCATCCACTCTGGATCAGGTGGCTCGGAAGCCACCTTTTTGAGGTCGTCTGTCCATCTAGCTGGGGGGCGTCTCACACTACGCTTGCCGATCCGCGGTCTACACTCCAGGACTCGTCTGCTCCAAAGGCCATCGGTCTTTCGACAAACATGACCAGTCCACTGCCACTTCTGCTTGCTTACTCTGCAAGCTATGTCGCACATACGGGTATTTGACCCAAAAAGCTGGCCGGTAGGCTTATCAGGTGATTACCAGTTAGTCGTCATTTGTGAGCTTTACTAAATGTACGTGCATTACGACAGACTTATTGCAATAATATATAATTTTCGTTAGCGATATTAAAATACGAAAGCAACTTCTATTCAGTGATGGCTGCAAAGGATGATAGTCAACCAGGTATGTACAATTCTTTTCATTCAATCAATTCGATTTTTAATGCCAGGTACTCTCAAACTGTTAAGTTTTGTCAACTACCTTAAAAATGCTGATTTTTTTTATTTTTATTACAAATACTGGTAAAAATGTTATACTGCCGGACATTACCCGGTTGTTTTTTCTACTTTATCAGATAGAATGTTTTGTATTGTTTCTAATAACATCAAAATTAGGTGCCAAAATCCGCCTATAGTATTTTTTATTGATTTTTCAATTAATTAAGGATTGTACCAAACAAACTTTGTATTGCAGCCATGGTACTAAACTTTGCATTTTGTTGCCAACAGGTACTTCTGGCGTGAAAATTTTAAATCGAGAAGCTATATTTCTCATGACTGAGGACTTCAACGAGTGTGACTTCTCAAAGAAGTTGGATTTAGTTGAGCATAAGTTTGTCAGTGAGGCTACGTGCTCAGTACAAGAGATAGATGAATTTTGTCGCAATTTTCGTCGATTGAAAGCCGAAATGAAGATTAGATGGGCCAATTCAAACAGAACTAAGCATGCGTTTTTAAAAAAGAATCAAAGCTGGTTACAAGGGACATTGCAAATTCCCGGGAATCGCAAATCTTATTCATCTGGTCGTCCGCAAAAAGAATTTGAAAATTTAAGTGAACGCAGTAAACGCCGCAAAACGGAGGACTTAAGGCAAAATCATGAAGCTGCTGAACTCGTCTATGCCAGCCAGATGATACTGCGTGAAACCGGCAATTCGAGTGGTTCAAATGTGGTTAAGGATATACTGACATCGCCCACAAGAGGAGAAAAATACCAAAAAGCGTTTAGAAAAAGTGACACTCCTAATTACACATCACAAATAAGCTCTACAGAAGCCCTCTCTATGTTTGTAGAAGCTTCTTTGACCCGAAAACAGTATGAAATCATACGCACAAGCCAAAAAAAGCTATATCCCTGTTACAGCAATTTACAGAAAGCAAAGAAAGAATGTTATCCTGCTCAAGAAGCGTTTAGAGTTACAGCAACTTGTGCAGAAGTGGGTTTACAGGCTTTGTTGAACCATACAGTTGAACGACTTATATTGTATCTGGATGAAGTTTTGGACACATTAACTGTGGAAGAGCTAGGTTCCCTGCAACTGGTGGTAAAATGGGGCTGCGATGGATCGCAACAAGTGCAATACAAGCAAAAATTTGAAAATTCAAGTGATTCCGATGCAAATATATTTCAATCTTCAATGGTGCCTCTTCAATTAATTTGTAAGACAAACAATAAAGTTATATGGCAAAACCCAATACCCTCCTCACCACGATTTTGTAGACCAATGAGAATAAGGTTCATTCACGAGACTACGGATGTGACAACCGAAGAAATAAGTTACTATACCCAGAAGATGAGAGAGCTGCAAGATACAAAATCCAAAATAGGCGACAAGAACATATCTGTGAGTCATAAAATGGTTATGACTATGGTAGATGGAAAAGTGTGTAACGCAGCCACTGATACAAAGTCAACCATGAGATGTTACACTTGCCAGACAACTGCTAAAGATTTCAATAAGCTGATCAAGCCCAAAGAGTCTGATATTGGTAATCTGGAATTCGGTTTATCTATACTGCATGCTCGAATTCGGTTTTTCGAGACATTATTGCATCTTTCCTACAAGTTACCGATAAAAAAATGGCAAAAAAGACTGACAGAGGCAGAGAAAAATATTATCAAAACGAGAAAACAGAACATTCAGACACAATTCAAGGAGGAGCTAGGTCTGATAGTCGACTTTCCTAAGCAGGGTTTTGGTACCAGCAATGATGGGAACACAAGTAGAAGGTTCTTTGCTAATGCTGAAGTATCAGCGCGGATAACGGAAATAGACCTCAGCTTAATCAAAAGATTCGCCACAGTTTTGGAGGTCATATCAAGCGGGCAAAAAATTGAATTGAATAAGTTTGAAACTTATTGCGATGAAACAGCAAGAATGTATGTAGATCTTTATCCCTGGTGCCCAATGACCCCCACTGTGCACAAAATATTGACTCACGGCCCCATTGTAATAAAGCATGCCTTATTGCCAATAGGATGTTTGTCAGAAGAGGCATCAGAGGCACGAAACAAACATTTCCCTCAGTATAGACTGAACTTCTCCAGGAAATTTTCTAGGGAACAATGCAACTTGGACATTTTGAATCGATTGCTCCTAACTTCTGACCCATACATTAGCAGTATTAGACCCAGGCCACGCAAAGCAGCCAAGAATTTCAGTATAGAAGCTAGAGAACTAATGGTTCCACCTGAAGTAGACATTGACAGTGATGACGACAATGATAACGAAGAAACTTCTGACACCAAAGATGATTCTTCAGAGGAAGAAGAGTAAAAGTTGTTATTAGAGTGATTTTTGTACCCCTTTTTTTAAAATAATTATATATATTTTTTTAATTTTTAAATAAAATGTCATGAAATGGTCCAAATTGTATCTAAAATACCCCAAAATAACGTATTTTGTTCAAATCGATACATCCAGGTGACAATAATACCAAAAATCGAAAAAAATAGTTTTGGCCAGCTTTTTGGGTCAAATACCCCTTAGTGTGTCGGTAACTCATTAAATAGTTAATTGAACAATTTAATGTCTGGGTTTGTTGGGGGAACGGTGTGTTAGGCGGTAGGGGGGTTACTTATCGCTAAAACTGTTAAAAGCTGTCTTCGAAAGACAGACCAACATATTATATTTTACAATAATTTATGTAAATAAAATTTTACCTACATTCGATAAAAATAGGTTGGAGTGTCCGAGTAGGTACGCTATTACTTACTCATCTGCCGCATCTGAATAGGTTTTTGTGTAGGACTTATATTTATATAGGGGTCTTTTGCCCATAGACTTTTTGACGGCAGCCAAAAAGCTCATCTTGTATCTTTCACCGGCTACTCCACCTAGTAAACACAGTAGGTACCTATGTGTATTTCGTCAGCTACTATCAATAGAGGTTCCATGAAATAGTACATTATGATACATGTGTGCTATGTTGATCATTATGCCCGAGGCGGTATTATTCGCGCGAGCCGCAGGCGAGAGTCCGAAGCCGAGAGTACCTATAATGATCAATGCACACGCGTTTCATACGACGTTTTTCAACACACTTGCGAGGAAAAAAACAGACTTGTATTGTTAAATATTAACTTGTATGGAAAATGGCGCACTGGTTATGCTCTCCGCGCGTCGCACTAGCGTGCGTGCGCAAGTTTACCTACACCTGCGCGAGCATTGCTAGCCCGGCGCGCGTTTATTTACATAACAGCACTGACAAAACCGCTATACAGCCTATAGAAAAAAATATAATAAACACAAAATAATGTTTAGACTGATCGTAGTGTTGTCGTATGTCAAATTGTAGTATAGGTAGTATGGAATTGGAAGGTACTATTGGCATAGAGAAATATACATTAGTTCAGTGAGAATTCGCAATAATAGAACGCCAGTGGTCTTTTCCGCTTGGTTCCGGGAGGGAGACCACAGACAATTTAAGGTGAATGCGCCGCAGTGGTAGACGCGAAATTCCAATTATCTTACGTTTTTTGGAATTCGCAGGTCAGTACCTATCAGGCTGTATCTTGATCAAAATATGATTCGCGACTATAATAGATATGTATTTACAGAATTATAGTCATTAGAATCATTAATATATAACTTTAAGTTAGATTTGTTCCCTAAGAACTTTTCCATAAGACATTTTTGTTCTTATGGAACAAATCAGACTCATAAGCATAACAATCAGACAATTCAGACTATTTAAAAAAAAAGAAATATAGCTCGCGGATTCCTTTTGGCATGAAGTCTCTTTGATGAGATTAAAAAAAACGCAGATCTCCGACCTCCGACTAGTAAATTAAATAGTTATCTGTGGCATTATAGCACTAGTGCCGTAACGTAAAGTAAAAAGCACGCGTTTTTAATTTATACATTGCATTATGGACCTAAAAGTCGTTCATTAAGAGCCACTTTACGAGCAAGTGTGTTGAAAAGTATATTACAACCCGCAAGAGTTAACTTAAGACCCGAGCAGCCCCTCCCGACTCCCGCGCAATTACCGCTCTCGCCATAATATGTAGGTACACGTCATCCAAGCGAAGTCTGAAGTAACCCTTGCGGGTTGTATATTAATTAGGTAATAGGTATATCTTACTTCGTAGTGCGACCAGTTGGGACAAATGTTTAGAAACGTCTTGGATCAGTGCTGTAAGAAACAATTTCATATGAAGTATTTTAATACTTACTAAGTGTTTCATACCAATGTAAAGTGAATGTGCTGTCTTCCTACCTACCTTGTACTGGCAGTTTCAGTGCTGGAGGCGTCACGTCCTTCATGTCTTTGGTTAAATTTTGTTTTCCTTCATCAGCAATGTCTTTTATAGGAAGATATGGGACTAGATAGGGTGCATTCTCAATTCTATAATATAAGCAATGTTCGATAATTCACTTGATTAGCCTTTAGAGTACCTACCTCTTGTCTAAAAAACAAATGATTAATCTTACTCATCCGCTGCAGTCCCGTAGTCCATTGTATACCCTTTTCTGCTAGCAAACACAGTTTTTGGATTTTTCCTCATCATACCCAACAAGGAATCCATCGCAGGACCTAAAAATTTAAAAAGCTGTAACGGAGCTATACTTAACTATAATCAAAAAAATCTAGGTAAATCATAATGTTGGCTGGAGATTTGTACACACGGCTACACATCAAGATATACAAACCAGCATAAGCTGACTTTTGATTGTAAGAAAAACCTAGTACAATGCGAGTTCAGCTAAAACTGGAAATGTATAGCTTGATGTGTAGCCGTGTGTACTGGTCATTACTGAAAATGAATCTATTGTAGCGGTATCTACAACGCCACATGCGAACAATGCGTCATACTGACGTCACGCAAAATCCAATCGCAAGCAGAGTTTACCGCGCAACTAGCATAGATACAACGGCCCGACATGAATCATCGGGCAGTTGCCCGCCATACACAACACCCGTCTGGTCGGAGGATCCTCCCTTTTCTGTAGAGTATGAGTGAACTTTACACCCTGTTCCTCATACCTCTATATCATTAAAAGTTGGAAAATCAAAATATATAACAGATTTCATTGAAAACATTTCAATTTGGTTGGCGTATGCCCAGCGGGGCAATTGCGTAACACATTATCAATCGGGATCGGTTTCATTTTGACAGTTCAACAACATTCATTGCGTTATTTACGTGTTGAGCAGACAAATTTTTAGAACTTATGAAGCAATTGATTAGCAATTTGCTTTAAAATGATTCTGATTCCGATTGATAGTGTGTTACCTACGCAATTAGGGTGCACATCAATCAATCTGTTTAGCCTTTCCCGACTATATTATTTGGGTTGCCATCCAGTCTACCAGACAGATGCAGATGCATCCGGTAGACTGGAAGGCAACCTTAACACAGCCAACAAATGTTTTAGTAGACATTTAAAAGAACCAACCTCTGTCACGAATGAATGCGGACAAGTAATTGCCAGAAAGGTCAACGACGCCTGGAAGAAAGCAAAATGTTTAGAACTCGTGTAAGTGGTTTAACATCATCATCTTATCATTTGAATGATTATTGTGGCGGCACACGGTCTTCGGTATACCAATCACACTTCACACTATCACATCACATCACACTTCACACTAATATTATAAAGGCGAAAGTTTGTGAGGATAGATAGATGGATGGATGTTTTTTACCCTTTCACGCAAAAACTACTGAACGGATTTGAATGAAATTTGGCACACTGATAGTTTATTACCAGGATAAACACATAGAATACTTTTTATCCCGATATTCCTACGGGATCGAAACATAATGCGGGTGAAACCGCGGGGCGCTGCTAGTAATATTATAAACGCGAAAGTAAGTTTATTTGTTAGCTATTCACGCCTAAACCACTAAACCGATCATCCTGAAATTTTGCATATACGTTGTCAGGTGTACAGAAACGGACAAAGGGTACCTTTCATCCCGAAAAAAGTGCTGTTCCCGAGGAAAACAATAATAACGTTATCATGATAATAGATGGCGCCACGTGTCTGTTGAACTTTGTCACATTATTTAATTCTGAGGCGGTACGAAGTTTGCTAATGAAAGACATGAACGCGATCTGTTGTGCACTAAATGCTCTGCTATTCAATCACGTCTAGGTGAATGAGGCCATGATGGCCGTGATTAATTTTCTCTAAAACTATTGATTTCATGAACATCATTAATATACAGGGTGAAATTGAAAACATCGCGAATCACAAACAAAGCGCGAAA
This sequence comes from Amphipoea oculea, assembly GCA_945859645.1. NCBI lineage: Eukaryota > Metazoa > Arthropoda > Insecta > Lepidoptera > Noctuidae > Amphipoea > Amphipoea oculea. The sequence goes on from OX243862.1 coordinate 18,963,166, forward strand.
AAAAATCAGCTGTTCCTTACATTTTGACGAGTTATGCGAACATAAATGTAGGGAACAGCAGATTTTTTTTTTCGCGATTTCTGTTTTGGTCCCATACTAAAAGTTGTTCATAATGATGAGTACCTACGATTTGTCGCATGTTTTCAATTTCAACCTATATCCAGGCAGGCAGGAACATCGAGGCGCAACCTGTTACCATAGATTCAGTATATGATTCTGAATCTCCTGCATTGAAACTTTTCGGTCAGTTATTAAAAAAAAAAAAAATTGCTGTGCCATGGAATGAATTTATGGTTACAGTTTGCGCGTCGATGCCACCCTGCACTAAATTTTAACGGACCATCCATATCTGATTTCAATTCTTTAGGCGTGGCCGTATCTGCCGCTTTATGAAGCCCTACTTTAAAATTCTCCGCGGTCGTAGGATCTGGCTCGGAGGTCCCCAAACCAGGCGCTGACTTTAACCTGAAAAAAAAACCATAGAGCCCCATTTACAGCGCTGACTTTAATCTAAAAAAAGCAGAGTTAACATTTCATTAATAGGTAAGGTAGTCTAAAATGACTGCTATAACCATAGAGGCCCATTTAAACGCTGTCAGTTTCTTGTCTGTCGCATGCAATAAAATTGATGCAACAAATGACATTATGAACCGTCTCTGAAGACTGTTTAGATGATGCAACTTTTATTTTTGCTTCAACTTATGGTATGCTTTAGGCAATTAAATCAAGCTGTGTAAATCAGTCTTAAAAAGTCTTGGGGGAAGTCATCATTGACAGATAACTTACGCCTTTTTGTAGAAAACTTGTACGGTCAACAGCAAAAGTAGATGATGAAAATCAGAAATTCAATACTAATGAACGGAGTTTGCGTCAGAACTGTGTGGCGTCGGCGTCGTGTATGTTTGGTGTAATTTACAATTACATACATTTGAATCACTTCGACGCCACACAGTTCTGACGCGAACTCCGTTCATTAGTACTGAATTTCTGATGAAAATCAGAAATTCATCTACTTTTGCTGTTGACTGTACCATCAAAGTCTGCTTTAAGTTCTCTTTTCCCAAACATTTAGCAGCTCTGATGGGGTGCATTTAACTGCTGCTTTGATCACTTAAATTGGGATCTATATTTCCTTCGTTCAGCTTTCTTTGAGGTATGCCTTAGCTTCCTGTGAATCTCATGGGGAACGATGTAATGAATATTTTAATAAGTAATACACACACGTGTGCGGCTACATCTTTTTTCCTAAGAGCAGGAAATTCACTGAAGGATTGGTCTCCTTGTCTTTGTAGTTCCTTTATCATGACATCAAACGCTGGACCACGTTCTTCTAAATAAAGAATAGAAGAAAGTTTTGGGTAAAACAGATTAAGAATAGGTATTAAGCTTCTGATTTGGTTGGATTTAACAAAATTTGCCACTATTTTGTTACTTAGGGGCTGTCTCCACGAGCGAGAGAATCGCGGCGATAATATCGTCGTGCCACGTATTTCTATACACTCTCTATGAACGACGACGAGTGGCAATGTGCGCGCGTAACGTCATCGTATCGCCGCGGTATCGTCGCTACTGGTGGCGCGCACGCCGCGCGCTCGCCGCAGAACGTGGCGCGCTGTCAAACGCAGCGTCATTTCAGCGATGAGACTGCGGCGCGGCTCGGACCACGACGGGCACACCTCGAGGGTGTGCTGCGCCGTGTCCCCCGCCGCGCCACAGTCGTGGCACGACGGCGTCTCCTCCCGTCCGATTCGGTGCAGGTACGATCCGAAACAACCGTGTCCGGACAGCACCCGCACCAGCCGGAAGGAGAGGAATCCATGCGACCGCTCGAGCCAGTCTCGCAGTACTGGCCCAATCGCGTCGAGGGTTCGGCGGCCGAAGGCTGCGGTGGCGAGGTCCCCCGTCCATTGGACGACGATGGCGTCCCTCGCCTCCCGCTCTTCCTGGGCTGGGCGTTCTCCTCTCGCCCTCCGCCCCGCCGTCCATTCATATACTCTGGCGAGCACCCACGCCTCGAGTTCCCAAGGAGGGGTGCCCGCCAGAGCACATGCTGCCGCGAAGCCCACCATGCGGTAGGCCCGCGCCACCCGCTGGGCTTTCGTCTGGCACCTAACTGAACTCTTTCAACAAAACTATTGCACAACGCCCCGTCGCGGAAACACGGCGATTCCGTTACGAGTCGTCGCGGGCACGCGGCGATTCCGTTACCAGTCGCGACGATACGCTGGCGGAATAATCGCTCGTTCGAGGAGACGACCCGACGATAGAAGCGCGGATCCGTCGCGATTCTCTCGCTCGTGGAGATGGCCCCTTAACCTTTTAACCGCCCGACTTTATATCAGTTGTCGAGCCCCCAGCGTTCAAAAAAAAAAAAAACGAGAAATAAATACCGATTAAACGAGCTGTGTTGATGTACCTAATAATAATACAGATTAAGGAGCTGGGGTATTTGGTCGTATATAGTCGTGGCCATATCGTAGATTTGCTCACTTCATGAAATGTTCGAGAATTGCATGAAATGGTCGCATTTTATGAAATGTTTCACTGGCTATTGGCCACATCATTATGTGGTCTGGCCAGATAAATGATTATTGAGTAATCATTTTTTTTCAGTTTTTGACAAGGCAGGCGTGTTTTAATTGTTTATTTTTTAAATTAAAAATGTCAAATAAAAAAAAAAATCAAATTAAATGGTACTTACTGTCATCCACGGCTTTCTGAGACAAATATTTTGAGCAAGTATCCACCGTTTCTAGAAAAATGAATATTTTAATGAATAAGTAGGTATTCACTGTACCTTAGATGCATTTATTTTCAATGATGATTGCTCTCATACCGTCCATGTCACTTTTCATATCACTCGGCGTAATTGCATTTATTATTCTGTTCATTGCTGAATAAATTAATTGTGACAAGTTGGGTTCATCATGATCGGTCTCCAGACCTTTAGCCATTTCAAGTCTAAAAAGTTGAGTATTTTACATCACACTAATCAAACAATACATAATATCTATTTGAATTATGTACCTATCCTACATATAATAATAACATTTAGCATAATAATAACAGTGCACATGTAATAGTTATTTATGCAACTGTTGTATAATAAGGGGTAATAATAATATTAATAAGGGGTATTAAAACACGAATGTGGGTTTATCACACGAGACGAAGCCGAGTGTGATAATAGTATCACATGAGTGTTTTAATACCTAATTATGTACAGTTGCATACAAGACTTTATCTACACCCATGATATGAATCCTCTATAAAAGGTTCTGAAACAGTTTTTTGCAATACTAATATCGAACAAAAATGGCGGCCGGCGGGATACGACGTGAATTCGAATAACCTATAAGTTTTTAAGCTATTGCATAGCTTTTATCGCGGACCTTGAGTGCGGCGACCGAATCAAGAAATTCCGTAACGAAAATAAAACTTACACCCCACTCCGACCGGCACAGCGTTGCGGCGTTGAAAGCGGTGCGGCGTTGAAAGCCGTGCATCGTCAAACGTCGTTTCAGTTCGGCAGACTTCGGCACGGAGTTTGTGTGCGTGCGACTAGACGTATGCGCGTAGACTGTACGAAGCTCGCATAAGTTGATAAAAATGCTATGCAATAGCTTTACCGCGGCAGTCCCCGAGTGCCACACGTATTTTTTATTGCAGTGCTGTGGTAGTGAAACGCGCATGCATGACAATGTTCTTTTGTTGAAAAGGAGTTGCATAATGAACATACAACATTATAACACTCGTTTGGATGATATTACGGTTACTATGACACTGGTTGTTTTAATGTTGGCAATAAGCTAACTGTTTCAGAAACTTTTATAGAGGATTTATAGCTTTGGTGTACATAAATAGCATATGGGTGTGGATTTATAGAATGGGTGTAAATATTTTTACACTTATCATGCTCTAAAAGTTCGTCTTTTATGTTGTGCGTAGGCGACATAAAGTCGCTTTTTATGGTCTAGTGCATAAAGTACGTTTTTTTTATGACTAACATAATCAGGCCCAACATCCGGCCACACGCACAATAAAACGTCGCAGATTAAAGTCGTTATTTTATTTAATTTGCTTTATTTTGTATCACTTCCGTGTTTTCTATCGTAAATTTAATAAAACCAGATAAAATAGTTGTAGTTTATTTTTTAAAAACGCAAAGAAACATTTTTATGATTTGGCAGTAGGTATGAAGTAACAAAGTCAAATGACACATGTTGAAAATAAAAAAAAAACTTATTAAAAGTTTCGGTGCGGGAATTAGCTATTCACTTTTAAATTTTGGTACATTTTTGAACAATGAAAATATTGTTAATGTCTGTTTCCTTTTCTCGCAATCGAAGTGAAAAGCAGAGTGTGTAAACTCGGGCGTAAACAAGCCATTTTACCCCTCGACTTAACTATACAGACGCCAGCACATCAAGCTACTACAATCTGTCAAATTTATTTAATAGATTTTCAACTTTACCGCTACAGCATAAGGATCAAGATTGATTGGGAAAATTTGACAGTTTCAGGTAGCTTGATGTGCTGGCGTCTGTAAAATCTACTATTATTTGATCCATAAACTTTTTGGTCCAGCCGCGTAATCTACATTAGACACCCGCACATCAAGCTACCCGAAACTGTCAAATTTTGCCAATCAATCAACTTTGAACCTAATGCTTTAGAGACAAAGTTGAAAATCTATTTAAGAAATTTGACAGATTGTAGTAAGTAGTAGCCTGATGTGCTGGCATCTGTACCGCGAAAAGAGTAGAGGGCACTCTAGCTCAACGCGTATCGACTACTGTGTGTTCCTTTGCCAACGACACCCGCACCTTAACTGCGTAACACTCTATCAATCACAATCAGAATCATTTTGAACGATATTGCTAACCTATTATTGCTTTAAATTTTCGAAAAAATATGCTCGTAAATATACAACGTAAATAACGTAATGACTGTTGTTGAACTGTCAAAATTAAAGCCACTACTGTTAGGGCTGATTTTTGGTTGGCTGTTGCTCACCAAATTCTTATTATTATATCTTTTATCTATGGCATAAAATTGACATCTGAGGGTTCTAATATGGAGTAGGTAACTGTCAAAAATTCAAAATTTATTCTCAGGATAAGACGACTTATTCTAGGTATAAAAGTTTGGTGAACCGTGAAATTCGCCCTTAGTGTGTTTCGCAATTGGCCCGCCGAATGAGGACCTTGCCGATAATTGGCGCAAGCCTCGTCTTTCTTCCTAGTAGTTTTAAAAACTTTTAACTACACCCATGTTATAAATCCTCTATAAAAGTTTCACAAACAGTTTGTTGCCAACATTAAAACAACCAGTGTCATGGTAACCATAATATCATCCAAAGGAGTGTTATAATGTTGTACTAAATTTAATTAAGCAACTCGTTTTCAAAAAAAGAACTGTCATGCACGTGCGTTCTACTACCACAGCGCAGTAATTTAAAAAAAAAAAACTTATGGGTTATTCGAATTCACGTCGTATCCCGCCGGCCGTCATTTTTGTTCCATAATAGTATTGCAAAAAAAACTGTTTCAGAACCTTTTATAGAGGATTCATATCATGGGTGTAGATAAAGTCTTGTATGCAACTGTACATAATTAGGTATTAATAAAGCACTCATGTTATACTATTATAAAACAGTTGCATAATAGTAGATTGTACAACTAAGGCATAAAAGAAGCTATTGTAAAAAATGGCTCGTTTATGCCTGAGTTATACACTCTGCTTTTCACTTCGATTGCGAGAAAATGAAACAGGCATAACGTAAACAGTACATAATTAATCAAAAATGTTGCATCCATAGCTAATTCCCGCCGCCACCACAGATAATACCGCCACGAAACTTTTTAAAAGTTTTTTTTTTTTAATTTCAACATTTGTCATTCGACTTGGGTACTTCATACTGCCAAAAAATGAAAACGTTTCTTTGCCTTTTTAAATAATAAATGACAACTATTTTACCAGAAAACACGGAAGTGGTATAAATTAAAGAAAATGAAATAAATCACGACTTTAATCTGCTAAGTTTTATTGTGCGTGTGGCTGTTGGGCCTGATTACTTTAGTGTTAGAAAAAAAAATTACTTTATGCACTAGAACATAAAAAGCGATTTTATGTCGCCTAAGCACGACATAAAGACGGACTTTTAGAGCATGAGAAGTGAAAATAACTATTATGGACCGTTGGCTTTTCTAACAGATTGCATTCTATATTTACTACAGTTCTAATAAAAATGATTTGACACTTACTCTTTGCCCGCCTGAGCCGCCGTCCTTTTTATTTTATCTTTTTCAAACATTGTATCGCTTCCTTTTGTTTTCAGTTCTTTGACTAACAACTTAAATGCAGGGCCTTTTTCCTCTGGAAAATAACTTTATTGAAGCAGAATGACACAAGAAACAACAAACGGAATCTTATTATTTAGGGCCAAAGCACACACGCTACCTTTTGCATCGGCGATCGGCGATTCAGCTGCTTTTTAGAAGCTAAATGCAGCGACCAAGCATTCCACACCGCACACTTAAAAATGCCAAACGCGGCGATTCAGTCGCTTTTCGGAAGCTCGATACAGCGGCTGAACGCTACACTCAGCACACATACGAATGGGCGGTCGCAGCGATTTGGCATTTGCGCCAGCATCGGAGCAGTCGCTAAAACGCGCGATTCCGATACCGCGTCCGAACGCAGAGAGTCGCCAAAACGCGATGCAGCATCGATACAGCCGCAAAATCGTCGATCGTCGATGCAAAAAGTAGCGTGTGTGCTTTGGCCCTTAAATAAGTCTGAATTAAAAATCTTCTAATATCTTCCAAAACTAAGTATTATCAGTTTGTTTAAACATGTAATAACATTAAATCCATACTATTATATTCTGCATTTTGCGCCAAGTAGTCCGAACATATTTCGAGCATATCTGAAAAAGTATAAACACCTAGGTAAGTACTTATCTTGTATTAACAAACTCAATCAGACTATAGAGACAAAGGAATTAGATACGACTGAATTCAAAACTCCTTATTTTTAAGATGCTGATGCTGAACTCTTCGGTGGTCTTAACTTACATCTAAGTCTGAACTTGGATGTAAGTTAAGTATTGTTAGAAAAAACGGGGGGAAGGGGTTTCTTTAAATTCAATTCTTCAACCTGGCATTGCCTCGGCAACATCTGGCGGAGTGATGTTTTTGGTCAGCTCTTCAAGTTTGTCATAAATTTTTTCTCCATGTATCGCACTATATTCTGTAGCTTTCAGATCAGTCGCAGTTTTTAACCTGTGAATAATTTCGTTCTATGATTCTCCTTATAAGTTAATTGTGTTTCATTCCGAGTCTGTTTATGTAATACTAGCTTTTGCCCGAGGCTTCGCCCGCGTGGAGGTCGGAAATTATCCCAGAGCTACGCGCAAAATCCGATTTACGCTTGCGAGGCATATCAAACAAACTTAATCAACTTAAACTAAACACTACTAATGGTTAACAATAAAGCTACAATACAACTACAATTTAGACAACCTTACCTACAACAAAGCACACATTAGCCCGTTATCATTTGTTTTTATATGTTAAGTGGGCAATGTGATGATAGGATATCGAACATTAATAATGTGCTTTCAGATGTAGTTTATTTCTCGTATTATTGAGCTAATAGCCTCTGAATAACGAAGAAAAACGCGGTTTTGGTCGGGGTACCGCCTTAAGTCATTGACATAAGGTCAGAATTGCTATGACTGACGCATAATCAGCCTATAATGTCCCCAAAGAGCACGAAATCGTTGCGCCGGCCATCGACTACAGGCGCCATTAAGTACTAAAACACTTATTGATGCCCGCGCAATTAGAGCTGAATGCAAGTTTGGCTGTCATAGCCTTAGGCATTGTTAAAATTGCCACGGGCCGTCATAAGTAAACGGTGACACTCATTGACACGCTTTGTATGGAAAGCGTTGATAATACCGTTTATATTAGCAGTGGCCGCCGAGGCGTCTCCGTGCTCTGTGTTGTCCCCACTGCTAGTACAGACGTCAGCACATCAAGCTACCCGAAACTGTCAAATTTTCCCATTCAACTTTGAACCTTAAACGTTAGCGATAAAGTTGAAAATGTTTTTAAGAAATTTAACAGATTGTAGTAGCTTGATGTGCTGGCGTCTGTACATAGGCCTCTTCTCTGTGAGAGGGAGCGGGCCGTAATCCACCACGAGGACCCAGTGCCTGTTGGTGGATGTCACATGTCTTCGACATGCCTTTCTTCACGATCTTTTCTTTTATCGTTTTGAGAGAAGAGGTGATGAAATAAATTACGCAAAGTACCTAAAGGTTGAAATCAATATACCAGTCGTCGTCTACAGCCACCAACATAGTTACTAGCACATAATTCAGACGAAATTGTATATAAATAAGTATCTTACTCATCAGATGCCTCGTGGTATGTTTGGTCAAATTTTCCAACCGATAATAATGTCTCGTTGCCCTTTGCTTCCATCGCATCCGTCAGTATATCGAAAGCTTTTCTCATATTTGCTAATAGTAAAAAGTACGTCATAATCATTAAAATTCAATATTTTGTTATAGATTATTTAATATTTATACATTATAATAATATAATAGACTTACCGTCAAACTTTAAATAAGCGGGACGCTCTAAAAGGAAAAAGTATAATTAGTTGTGGAAGAAAATCAGTCACTTGAAGTACAGTAAAACGGGGCTACTTTGACTTCCAGGGTTACTTTGACAAGGCCGATCACAACGCTATCGCGCTATGACGCGTTCCCCACACCCCGCGCCTCGCGCAATATTTCTCGAGGTTACGCACACTTGCTGAGCACACGTGAAAACCGATTTTGGCGCTCTGTTAAAGTAGTTCCAACGCCTGTCAAAGTAACCCTGGAAGTCAAAGTAGCCCCGTTTTGCGGTAAGTATCTACATTATGAGTCTATACTCACCCGGTCTTCTACTACGACCTGGCCCACCCTGAAAGCATAGTACCTGTATTAACTTTACAAAAACAACAACATATTACAATAACGTAAATCTTCATTCTCCATCTGACACAAATGAACACAACGGAGAGATTAGATCAAATCAAAGACTTTTGAATAGAATTTGAGTGAAAAGTGAAACAGTGGGACTTATCAGACGTGGAAAATGAAGATTCAAGCAAAATAATTTTCCAAAATTATTTACCTCATCCCGCCATGTTCACTTGTAAGAGATAGAATAGGAAAGTACAAAAATAATCGAGTCTCAATTTTACTATTTTTATTTAAAATTACTTAGTTAACGTTAGATTGCGATGTTCAAAAGTTTCGTTTCATATTGTTTTGGATTCATTAGTTAAATTGTACCATATGCATCAAGTTGGAGCAGTCGGTTCAGGTCTATATACATAAGTTATTTCAAGGGCTGTTTCTAAACTGTTATTAAAATATTTTAATGCCATTGGTTCCTTTCTTTCCTTGTTGACGATACAGTCAGACTTGATGATTGTATCCTATTAAAATAATTTTGCTTTAATAAGTAAGAATTAATTATGGAGTTTTAAAAAAGCTAATTCAATGTTCAAGGATACTTACAGCGCCAGGAGAACCAGCGCCAGGAGAACCAGCGCCAGGAGAACCAGCGCCAGCAGAACCAGTCCAATCATCACCAGCACCTCTATCACCATATAAACCACCTCCTCTAGCTTCTAATAAAACATCTGTGAACAAACACGTTACTCCATAAATAGAAGTAGGGTTTTGGTGAGTTTTTATTTTATTGCAGAAGCAAATTAAAGTATAGGTACTTACTTTAATGTCTTTTGACATCAGTACCCTATTGCTTAGGTTCTGATGCTGGGGCGGCGTTACTCTGAGGTGTTGCATCACCAGGGGTGGTGGAAGGTGTCTCGGGTACCGAAGAGGCCGGAGTGACGGCAGACTTGGAGCCTGACAGTGAAGCGGCGGAAGGTGTCGTTGGCGTGGCGGCGGGCGACGCCGGCGTGGGCAAGCCAGGCGCAGGCGCAGGATGGTCCTCATCTGGCTTGTCCATAGCTGACTTGTCCTCAACTGGCTTGTCCTTCTCGATGAAGAACCTTTCCACTTCTTCTCGTAAAAAATTAAACAATTTCAGTAACGTACCTTAAGCCTTGCATGAAATTCGTGAGCTTCCGAGAAAATTGGGTAAACATAATAAATAGAGTAAAGTATTTGAATTTGTAAACAATTGTTCAGTATCGTTTGAGATTTTTGATCAATCACCATTTTTCTCGGAACTATTTAAACTTTATAATTTATACTCAAAAGGTCAAACACGTCAATGAACGATTGTCACAATTTCAAACGCCACAGCTTACCTCTGCACGTTGTGTTAAATATCGAGGGCTCCAAATAAAATGTTGACAATAGTTGCTCACAACGTTAAAAAAATTAACTGTACTCACCGTCGTCTTCATCGAAGTCCATCATAAGCATTCTGTCATCGGATTCAGTCAGAATTTCATCAATCCAAACCGCAATCTGTCCACAAGAAAACGACACTTTTTATAAAAATGTGTTTCGCGAAATTCACAAAACAAATTACATTATCGCTTCTTTATCAAATGTGTAGGTACCTTGTCCGCCATCTCCATCATGAACTGCGCTTTGGGATTTTTACATCGCCTTGACGGTGTGCTCACGCGCATATAGCTGCACATATCGTGCAAGATAATATCAGACAGTCGTAGCATTCTATGAAACAAATATAAACACAAAAATCAGTACCTAACAAAATGAAATGTATTGAAATAAAATTTAATATAATAAGTGTGTTGGACGTCGCTCACTCATACGTCATGTCATGACGAAACTTGTAACTTAACTTAAATAACATTGAGCCGATAGAAAAGTGAAGTGAAATGAACTGTATTTAAGATAAATAATGATTTCAGTAAGTCAGACAGCTGAAATATGTTGTTTTTTAAAGGTTTCATCCCCTATTTAACTCCTTTAAGGGTTGAATTTCGAAAAATCCTTCCTTATTCCTTGTCTACATTATAAAGGGAATATCTGTGCAAAATTTCAGTTTTCTAGGTCCAAGAGTTTGGGCTGGGCGTTGACGAGTCAGTTAGTCAGGACTTTACTTTTGTTATGTGTGTTAGAAACTTTAAAGGGTTGTTTTGAAAAATTAATTTAAATAATTATTATAATTATATAATTAGTAAGTATGAGCGCGCTTTGAGAGCAATCTCCGAACGAATTGAGTTAAAATCTAGGTTTGTAGAACTATTCGCCTCACCTAATAATTGAACTGATAATTCCAAAAATTGTTTCAAATTCGTTTAGAATGCGTCGCACACACAGTCGTAGCACGAGCTACGCCGTAGCCAAGCGTAGCGCTACACACTTGAGAAGATTCCAAATCTCTTAGTTGACTAGTCTTATTTTTCATTGAATTTTGTGCTTCAAGTTGAATAATGGGTTTGGCGGCTATGTCGTCACATTGGCCATTTCGTCGCTATCCCTAATAGGTCACTTTCACTAATACGTCACCTTGTGCATCTGGTCAGTTTCTTAACTCGTCTCATGCTGTATTTCGACTCATTCCCAACTCGTCCGATGGATATGTACAACGTACAGTCAGCGTTAAAAATGTCGGGACGAACAGACTGTTCACAATGATCTCAACACCTAATATTTTTTTTTTTTTAATTATTCCTCTATCTTTAGGCGATTTTGTGTAAATTAAAATGCTAGTTGGGTACCTACCTATTTATGTTACGAGAGAGTCCATTTTTATTTAAGTTGAGTTTATTTATTTTTTTCTTTATCGTCTTTCTAGTAAAAATTCTAACAAGATTGAGCGAGTACTACCTCATTTATAATAAAATTTTGTTGTACTGAAAATGTTTGTTTTTGTGCTTAATTGTACATATCCATCGGACGAGTTGGGAATGAGTCGAAATACAGCATGAGACGAGTTAAGAAACTGACCAGATGCACAAGGTGACGTATTAGTGAAAGTGACCTATTAGGGATAGAGACGAAATGGCCAATGTGACGACATAGCCGCCAAACCGAATAATGCGGGGTTTGAGATAAAACATGCAGGTGGGTATACAAATTGTGTGAATCAGAGTGAAACTTACCCGTCAGCGAGCGCGTAGCGTCCAGACTTAGATAAACGTTGCTGGATGCCTCTAGCAAAAGCAACAGTAGCATTTCGTGCCCACACGAATTTCTTTTCGCCGCACATATCAAACATGTCCTTCTTTATTGCACGAACGCCTGCAGTTCTATAAGAAATTAGGGTTGTACAAGCAATGCCTATATCGTTTGGTTTAGCTTTATGAGTGAAAATATTTGACGTGTGGATAGATAGGTATGATCATGGTCCTGCTAAGTCAAAAACATGCGATCACTTGAAGTTTGGCTTTGGTATGTTTTCTTTTAAGAAAACACCGGCCAAGTGCGTGTCGAACCACGCACAGTGAAGGGTTCCGGTTCAGGTTCCGTAGTTGGGATGAATATTTAAGCATGCTCAGTATTGATTTTATCGACCGCAAAAATAAGTTTGTGTTTCTCTGTTATTATAGAAAAACGTACTAACAGTAAAGTTAAATAAGAATTTAATATAATTTATTTAAACTACAAATGATTAAAATACAAAATTAAATATAATAACCTAATCTAACGAAAACTTTTATTTTTTTAAAGGGGATTGAAGATTTTCATATGGAGCCTATTTGTATATCGTCCTATCAGGCCTGTATATCCTATGTAAATAGATATAATATGTATCCTATATACAGTGTGTCATTAATGTTCGTGTGCCGCGCTAACCGACCCGCACTTCGGCTGCAAGACTAGCCGTGGTGTCCGAGGCTGTTGACATCTTCGCCACAGTGACAGCGATGAGGAGAACAGCAAGGAGCTCTTAGTCGCAGGGAAGCAGGCAGCGAGAGTGAGGCGGAAAGTAATGTCGTCGAACAAAGTGCCTATGTTCACGATGATAGTGCATGAAGCCAAAGACCCCAAGCAGGCTTGCAATCTCAGTAGTAGTAGACGAGTCAAGTAAATTGTTCTGTACTACTCTGCAGAGCGGCTCATCCCACCTTCTCTGGGAAGATGGATTGTCTGTGGATCTGTATTCGGGCAAGCGAGTCTCCAGGCATCCATAGCCTCGGAGAAGTACGGCACTTCAGAATTAATCAGCGAGGGGGCTAGGATTTTTCTGATTAATTTATCAGTGTCGTGGGCCGAGGATAAAACTAATAGTAGAAATTTTGCAGACGCCAAGGCCATCCATACGAATGGGAAGAGTAGCTTGTGCCCAAGCTCGGTCGCCCATGGCCACATTTAAAATCGAAGTTAATGTATGCCTGATAATGGGAAACGCGAAGGAAATTTAAAAACAATAGTAGCGGATTAAGGTTATGGCCGAATGCATTATTAATTATTTAGAACTATCTTTCCGAAACGTCATTGAAATTTAAAAAAAAAAGCAAAACAAAGCTACAAACGCTTTGTTTTGCTGTTTTTTGCGGTCGCAACCGAATAGTGTGAGTTATGGGGTATTTTCGACTTCGGTAAATAAAAAAGTCACTTTGAAACATCATCATCTGTTTAATTATGGGACCGTTGGGTCCCATAATTAACCCAATTTTTCGTTCTGTATGTGATGTATGGTGGGGAGTGCCACGCCTAAATAACTCTTTCTTAATTCATCTACACCATTGTTTAGCAGTGCACCGAATACAGCTTCGTTTCAGTTTTCATCAATATAGTGTCAATAAATAGTCTCCGTTAATAGGCCAAACTTCGACCCAGTGGGTCACACTTAATGGCAAACGACAACGCGGCAGGCCCAACCGGAGATGGGGGGATGGGCTGGACTCTTTGATAAAGATTGGTCCTTAGCAGCTCTGTACAGAGAGAGGTGAAAAGAGAGTAGGGAGGCTTTTGCCCAGCATTGGGACAGTAATGGCTAAAAATAAAATAAGTACCTACCTAAATAGTTCTCCGAAGAAAATGGCAAAAATGGCAGTGCGTCATCCGGACGGATGGACTGACGGACTTGACGAAGTAAAGGTTTAGTTTTTGCCATTTGGCTACGGAACCATAAAAAGGCTGATAACTTACGCAGTAGCTTTCTTCGTCTTTTTCAAGTTAATAAAATATTCATAGGCCTGATCTGGCTTGAATGGTTCATCTGCATCCAACATGGATCTCAAACGGGCAATCTAAACAGAAAAGAAAAATTAAGACTTAAGGTGCCACTAGTCGATATTTCGTCCATACAAATTTCGGGAGAGAATTACTCCACTGTTTGACATTGTGCATCCAAAGTTAAACATGATATCGTTTTGACTTATTATTAATTTTGTCTGTACGGTAACAGAATAGTAAAAGAAAAAGCCATTAAAAAGGTATGAGCCAACAAAGATTCGTTTTTCTTGCTATTTTTAACGTAACTTTGGTAAATAAGTAAGTAATAAAACAGCCGAACATAGTACCTCCTCCTTTTTGTGAAGTCGGTAAAAAGAACTGTATCGCTGTATCACTGTAAAAGCTCAGTTATCGAATAGTTCACTAAAGTAATTGATTTAAGCAGTGGTTTTTTCGTAAAACTCGATTTTCCAAAGCACATTTCGATTTTTATACATACGCGCCTTTCAGTTTGGAACAGTGTATCTGTGCGTGAGAAATAGACGTTGTGCATGTAGACTAGCGTCTAACTGCTCATCACTGATACTGTCTCTGTCGAACACGAAGCTAGATGAGACAGCGAGCTTTTTGGCCATGACTACCAGTGAGTTCAAGCTCGCGAGTAGTTTACTATCAAACATTTGGCACTGACCGTATCAGGAGACAGACTTTGTGCATTTTCTCTCCAAAAGGATATGATACCGCGCCGATTCGGCTTGGAAATGCGCTCGAGTCGGTCGGTCAAGACGGCGCCATGCCTCCGCAGGCACCGCGCATGCGCCCGCATGGCTGAGTGCGACATCTTCACATCAGTCGCTTTGGGGCTCCTGGAATAAGCACCCCATTGAGAAGAAACTTACCATCAACAAGTGCATAGCGGGAGTTGTGCAGGGCAGGTTAACGGTTTGCGCATACGGCAAGAAATCGCATAACAATATTCACTTTTCATCTATATAGACGGAGAAGGTATAATACGCGCCACGAAAGATGAGACTTGACAAGCTCAGTAGTAGGTAGGGAGTTTGCGCAGGTAAGTCGTGTACGAAATAGTTACCCATAATGTGTATTGAATATTAAGGATATATTCAGGGATCTATCGATGACATTTAGATAAAAGTTCTTAACAATATTAGGACAGTGGGTCGTCTTAGGGGCGGATAGTATTTATTACGAAATAATAGAGTTTAAGATAAAAGTCAAGTCTCATCTTTCGTGGCGCGTACTATATGCGTGTCTCGTATTATCAGGCATATTTTAATTACTGTGGGAGTACTGTGGGTAGTGTTGGTTATTGCGCAATAGAAAAACCGTTTACAGTTCAAATCAAATTCCTTATTGTAAAACTTCATTTGCAGATTTTTTTAAATTCCTAGGACTATTTATGCATGTAAATACCATAGCAAATCCAAATTCGTAATCTTAATAGTCATGCATGAAGATTATTAAGAAATTTCCTAATAGAACCAATGTTTAACATAAAGACGCCCGCGTGAAATTTCACCCTCCCCCATTTCACTATCTTAGGGGTGGAATTTCGAAAAACCATATATAAAACTCAAAGCCTGTCTGACTGGTATATCAACGCACAGCCTAAACCTCTGGTCCTAGAGACATGAAATTTGGAGGGTGTGTTCTTTATGAAGAGTAAGTCTAGGTATCCACTAAGAATGGGGTTTTCGAAATTCCACCCCTAAGAGAATGAATGAGGGGAGGATAAAATTACACGCGGACGAAGTCGCGGGCAGAAGCTAGTCTAAAATATTATCCCCCGACGCAACGCCTCGTATTTGGTTATCCGTTCAAGCTTGTCAGTCGTGTCGAATTATAATGGAGACAGGCAGCAGCACCTTCTTAGAAGGTACAGCGTTAGGTATATTGCAATCACAATATCTATCTGCCAACAGTTCCAGGACAGTTAGCAGCATAGCACACGTTGTTTCAGCATTCATCGTCAAATTCGAATGACGTAAAACCAGCATGTCATTGCAATGTAACTCTTTATCTTGGCCCTAATGATTCCTTATTTCGAAACCACGTCAATTCCGTAGCTGATCACGCCAACCTCGCGGTTATTTCGCAGAGTTTCGTTCACTGAGTCGTAGAGAATACGCCCCCCGATTGTAATAAAGTATGATTGCCGTGAGTTTGATAAAAACTCGAATTTCGTCATCATTCTAATCTATACCTTACTGTAGAGGCTGGCTGGAAAGCCACACCTCTACAAGACTGGCTAGTTATATTTTAAAGTATGTTCCATTCGATATTTCAAGCGAGTGTCAAATATTCTTCTAGTGTTTTTTATATTGAGTTTAAAACTTGCTATTGTAAGAGGTGGTTCTTATGCAATAAATGCTGTAAAAAGCTTAGAGTGTCATAATTATTGGTCGTCAGCGCCTCTGCAGCTACGACCCCAGTAGCACGGCTACTATAGATAAGCTTAGAGTGTCATAATTATTGGTCGTCAGCGCCTCTGCAGCTACGACCCCAGTAGCACGGCTACTATAGATGGTGGAGGCGCCCGTTTCGAACGTTTTTTTTGTTGGATGGCGTGTGTAGAGCCGTATAATACTACACAAGTTTCACGTACCTCAAAATTTGCTGCCTAATAAACTTTATTTTCAGCCCAATACATACGCTCAGGCATTATTAAAAATTGCGTGGTGAGACCACAAAGTATACTGTGAGTATATATTTTAGATGCGAAGAAACGTCGCCAGGAGAAAAAGCTAAGTGGCTATATGTATTATTTAATATAAAAAGAGTAAGATGGCTCAAGTTTTTACGGGCACGGACGGTGTATGCCTGGAAGATTTTCTTAGGCGATTTGAAGTTGTTGCCGCCTACAATAAATGGCGTGAGAGCGACTGGGCGCTCATATTAATGGCATATCTAGAGGGTGCTGCCCTAGCAGTCCATAAATGGAAATATGAGGATGACATGTCATTTGAGGCTATATGTGATGTGTTATGGGAAGAGCTTCCATGCAGATGTCACAGAGACAAAAGAATTAAGAAGGTGCAAGTAGTCGAGATAGCACAAGATCTGTCTGAGGAAAGCAGACAAGAAAATATTGTAAATGTAGATAATGATGCTTCTGTATTATTTAGTGGAAGACAAGATGACCCGCTACAGAACGAGCAGTGCTGCCTAGAAAGCAGCGTGGAAGTTGACGGTGATGGTGTTGAGAACGAGCGCAGCAGCGAGGTGTGCATCCCCGCAGAGGAGGAGAAGGAGCCGTTAGAAGTGTTCGAGAGGGAACACACGGATGTAAATAACAAATCGGGTCAGTTCTGTCCAATTATTAACGTAATTAGCAATGTTTCAGAGCCACAGAATGAGCACGATGATCACGATGTGGAAATAGATAAAATTAACGTCGCTGTTGATCATTTTGATGAGGATTATGTTTCGATCGATTCTTCTGAATTAGAGGAGAATGATCACGTCGATTTTTCCGAGATAGGGGAGAATGGTCTCGTCGATGTTTCCGAAGCTAGGGAGAATTCTTGTCTCACCGTCGACATGAATGATATTAATACGATGAATAGTGATGTTGACTTAGCGGAGGATGATATGAACGTGGATGCGGTCAGAGATGAGGATGCAGCGTCGAACGACTCCGTACAATCAATAGACTCATTTAGTTTTCCTACGGATGAGGTTGTAGTTCTTAGTTGTAGTGATTTTATATTACATTATGTAGATATCCCTAAAATAAGTAAGGTTTTTTCGCAACGTGCTGCAAACAATAAAAGAAAAGCACGAAAGAAGAAAAGAATCCCATTTTTCAAAAAGACTAAAACTAAAATATTATTTCAAAAAAGTTTTTTAATCATTGATAATTTTATAAAAACATTTTTTGTAAACAAGCATCATTTTATAAAGAAGTTTTCGATTCTAAAATATAAATTCAGAAAAAGGAAGTGTAGAGATAGAAATCTTTTTAATTCAGATTATTTAATTAAAACCTTTTCTTATTAGTGTGTTAATAGTTGTTGTTTTTTTTAATTGTCATGTATCTTGTCATGTAATGTAAATATGTCACTTGAATGTAAACATCATATTTTAGTGCATTATTTTTGTTTGTATGAATGTTACAATTTATTAATATGTGTCCATTTGTGTGTTACATATGCTGAGAGGAAAAACATCGGACGCGGCCGGGAGCGTGTGAGGTCCCGCACCTCCCAGAGGGTTGTGAGGTGCGCCCTCACACCTGCAACGGGCCAAAGGGAGGCTTGAATAAATCGTCGGCTCCATTGTTTAGGGATCAAATAGATTGCTCTTACCCCAGCATATTTTGACGCGAATTATGGGAGGAAAGTCACTCTTATAACTGTGGTCACTCCTATAGAAGGGGGGGTGACAGACACTCAGCATAAGTTGTCACCGACTTTGCTAACAGGGGTATAACCCTTGCAAAGTGTGTTTGGTTGACACTTTCGGTTCAACTTGTGTTTGAGGACCAACAGTTTTGATATTAAATAATTGATTTTCGAAATAGGTATTTGACATTCTTTGCTGGAGTAAAAGCATGTTAGTTTTTCTTCAATGAACCCTGGCCTCTTAAACTTTTCCCTCCCTCTGGCTCAATCCCGTCCGATGGAGTTAAAAGAATCTGATGCTAAGATCGTTTAATTCACTTAAGCCTCTTCCAGGTCGATGTGAACTTTCACATCAGTTGTTCTTATTAGGAGGCCGCGTCGAGCCTTTTAGTCGGGTTTTGACCCGACGAGGCTTAAGCATGGCAGCGTTAGTTTGTTTGAGTGCACGTTGGCACATGTAAATGTTAACTTACTTGACACCTAGCGTGGTGTTGGATTCGCGTTTCGTTTGTCCTGACTTAAGCTTTCTCCTGTAAGAGACGGACCTCATCGTGTAAATTCTATCCCGACATAGGTAGACATCCAATAGGATAGGTAGATAGGGCTTGGAAATTCGAATGGTGTGAATAAAAGTCATGACCTATGCCCAGACTGTTATTCAAGGGTGGGCGTAGCTCATGTAGAGGCTGGCTGGAAAGCCACACCTCTACAAGACTGGCTAGTTATATTTTAAAGTATGTTCCATTCGATATTTCAAGCGAGTGTCAAATATTCTTCTAGTGTTTTTTATATTGAGTTTAAAACTTGCTATTGTAAGAGGTGGTTCTTATGCAATAAATGCTGTAAAAAGCTTAGAGTGTCATAATTATTGGTCGTCAGCGCCTCTGCAGCTACGACCCCAGTAGCACGGCTACTATATTACCTTACCGAGATTTGAGTTACATTTCAATGACTTACTAATGGTTTTACGTCGATAATGATTATCCTACCTAAGAAAGGTAGGTTTCCTTACCTGGGTTTGGCTGGCTTAGGAAGAGGGCGTACGGATTTTCGCGGTTTGGACTTGTGCTGCAGCCGCAGCCCATGTCCTGCGATAATGGCCTCAGCAACTGATGGTGGTGCAGGCTGTACCGCATACGGCGGGTACGGCGGGAAAGATGTCGCCTGTTGTCCGGTTTCCACTGTTCAATAATAATACAAATAATTTAATAAAAATAGTGTAAAAATAAAAAAAAAAATATGATTCGAAAGCCGCCTTCAAGTATCTACGTACCTGGTAGGTACCGTATGTACCTACGTGGTAATGTTCACGTGCATTTTCAATAGGAACTCTTACGCAAAGCCACAGAATACTTGGACCTACTTATGCAAGACGGAACCAGTCCACACACATGCCAAAATCGTATTAGATAGTCAGAAGTGTACCAATGAAACAACTATTACTCAATATCAAATCAAATATTTATTCGTCCTTAGAACACCTGTTAACAAACGTTTAAACGAACTCGTTTTATGAATACCTCCCTAAATTTCTTAATTTCTAAATTTCTTCACTTTTTCACCGGTCGGTATCATTACACGAAATTGCCGCTAATAATTTTTTCAATATGGCCGACCGCCGTCAAGAGAGTTTTTTTGGATGGAAGTCAAAACACAAACTATTATTCCACAAATAAATGTTGTTATATTATTTATTAATTTAGATCTTGCTACTTAAATTATTTTAAATATTTTCAGACGAAATAAATAGCAAAAGCTCACAGTCGGCCATTCTGAAATAACAGAGTCCTCTCGTTACGTTTTGTTTATGACTAACAATGACTAACTTATTGATGTTATGCTAGATTCATGTTCTAAAACTATGAAACAATATTATAAAATAAAATGTGTATTCAAAGTTATTTACAACAAGCGAATCTAATGTCCAAAACTTTTCTTGGCTGACCATCAGATAATGCAGATTTAAGCAGGAAATCAGTAAAATTTCCAGTAAATGCATAAGAATGTAACTAAACTATATAATATAAAGAAAAGGCAAATAATAACATTAATAGTTAAAAAAAAAAAAAAAAAAGCATATTTTACTACTTATCATGAATAGGGAAACATTTTGTATGAATTCAATAATTTTAGTAACTAATTAACTTATTATAAATTCAATAATTTTAGTACTTAAATATCATTTGTTCGGCCATCTTATACAGTAATTGTTCCATCAATTTTATTAATACAACAAAAACAATAAATACAATTTAATTGTTTCAAATATATCTTTAATCTATGTCCATATCAAATTAATTATAACTAAGAAAGCGCTCAAATTCTTGGCCTTCGGCCTCCTTGCGCAATTCCATAAAATCTAACACACTCATAATTGTCAAACGACTCCATTGTGTGTAGATTTTTCCATAACAATTTTCAAATCTAACACACTCATAATTGTCAAACGACTCCATTGTGTGTAGATTTTTCCATAACAATTTTCAAATCTAACACACTCATAATTGTCAAACGACTCAATTGTGTGTAGATTTTTCCATAACAATTTTCAAATCTAACACACTCATAATTGTCAAACGACTCCATTGTGTGTAGATTTTTCCATATCAATTTTTAAGTCTAATCAAAATCATAGTCATTATTCATTCCATATTATCAGTACCTTCAATAGTTTCGTTTACATCTACATCCTCTGTTGAGCTTCCCTCATCGGAATCGGCTAAGCTTTCTTGAGTAAAGGTCAACCAAGGATGTATCTTATCTAACGCAATGACTGCCTCATATTTTCTATTCTGTTTTCGGGTTAGGGGTGTATCTTGAACAACATACCTATCTCTATCTAGTACTTTGGTAATCCTGTATGGACCTTGTAATTTAGCAAGTAACTTTCTCGACTGTCCGCTATTACTACCTACTTCTCTTTCAATTCTTACTAAGTCACCTACTTGATATTTCCTGCCAACCTTCCTATTCTTGTCAAACCTTTCCTTTTGTTTTAATTGATTCTCGCTTATGTTGGCATTAACCTCTTCTCTTATATTCTCTAATGTTTTTTGAGAACACCCCGATTCACCCTGGTCGAGCAACGAAGTTACTATTCCGTCACTTTTGGCCCTCAACCTTATACCAAACAGTATTTCAGCTGGCGTTTTACCTGTACCTTTATTAAGAGTCGTATTAAGACCCAGCTGAATTTCTTCTAAATGAGTATCCCACTCATTTTCCTTACAATTGTGATTTTTGACTGCAAGCGAAGCCAATATGGTGCGATTATATCGCTCCACTTGGCCATTCGCTCGCGGTGTTGCTACCGCATTTAAAACGTGCCTTATGCCTAGTTTGTTCACAAAGTCTTTAAAACTTTTACTTGTAAAAGAAGTTCCCCGATCACTGATTATCCTACTTGGTATACCGAATAAACTAAAATAGTGATTTAAAACTTTGATGGTCGATTTAGTTTTCGTATTTTTGACGGCAAATAAAGTTACGTATTTAGTGTATGCTTCAACAAGTACCAACAAGTAAGTGTTTTTAGACTTACTCCGAACAAATGGACCTAAGTGGTCCATGTGTATCGTGTGAAACGGCTTATCAATTTTTGGAACTGGATGGAGCATACCTTGTCTTTTTCCTGGTGGTACATTGTGATAACTACATTCCAGACATGACTGAACATACTTTTTGGTAAACTTGTTCATTTTGGGAAACCAGTAAAGAGATTTCAACTTGTCCAAAGTTTTATCTAGACCAAAATGACCAAGTTCATCGTGACACTTCTTGAGTAGCTGCCACCTAAATCCTTTAGGGACCAACCATTTCAATTGGCTGTCCACAACCCTATAAACCTTTCCTCCCTTTAAACGATAATTCTGAAAAGTTTCATGGATTTTAGGCGTTTCAGGGTCTTCTAAAATACTTTTAATCCGTTGAACTTCTTCATCAGTACTCTGAATAGTAGTTAACCAGTCTTCTGTTTCTACAACTAAAATATCGAATACAGGCTCAGGTTCATCTGACATAGGGATAGCATTCCTGCTAAGTGCATCCACATGGGTCATACGATTACCCGGCCTATACTCGATACTACAATCGTACTCCTGAAGTTGAAGCCACCACCTACTTATGCGAGGTATCATATCTCTCTTTGATAAAGTAGTACGTAATGCGCTACAATCGGTTACAATTGTAAACTTGAGGCCTAAAACGTATACTCTAAACCGTTGCAAAGAAGCTATTACCGCCAGGGTTGTTTCCAATTCAAATGAATGGTACTTCTGCTCTTCGAGGGTAGTTTGCCTACTGTAATACGCTACCGCTCGCCACCTACCTAATTCATCTTCCTGCAGTAATATTCCCGCTATACCCGTTTTGCATGCATCCGTATGAATCTGAGTTTTTGCACTTACGTTGTACAACGCTAAAATTGGTCTTTTTACTAGCTCTGCCTTCAGGGTGCAAAATGATTTTTCTTGTTCAAGACCCCACTCCCATTTACAGTTCTTTTTTAATAATTTTGTCAGTGGATTAGCAATTATAGCAAAATTTTTTACAAAACGCCTGAAAAAACTAGCCAAACCAACAAACTGGCGTATTTCGTGTTGGTTAGTGGGGCACTTAAAATTTTCTACTGCTGCAGTCTTTTTTGAACCCGGTCTGACCCCTTGTTTACTTATTTCGAAACCTAGATAATCAATTTTTTTTGAGAAAAATACACATTTTGATAATTTTAACGTCAACCCCGCTTCTTTAATAAGTTTAAGTACTGTTTCTAGTCGCTCCATTCCTTGCGAAATACTGTGCGCTGGAATAATTATATCGTCCATGAATGCAAAAGCTTGGCCTTTCACGTCTTTCAAAACGGTATTAATAGTTTTCTGAAAAACAGACGGTGCGTTGGCCAAACCGAAGGGCATGCGGGTGAACTGATATTGGCCGTCCGGCGTTACAAAGGCAGTTTTGTCTTGTGACGAGGGGGCTATTAAAATCTGATAATAGCCTGAGGCCAAATCAAGCGTTATAAAATATTCATAACCACCTAACTGATCTATTTGATCCTCTATTCTGGGCAACGGGTAGTGTTCCTTGACGGTTTTAGCATTTAAAGCGCGATAGTCAACGCAAAGGCGTTGATCACCGGTCTTTTTCTGCACTAAAATGATGGGGCTTGCATAAGAAGATGTTGACTCAGTAATTATACCTGAATCCAACATGTCCTGAATCATTTCTTTGACTTTATTCCTTTCCGAATAAGCTAGCCTGTATGGCCTATACACAACAGGGGTCGCATCTTTTAACGTTATAGACATTTCAGTCAAATTCGTCAGCCCTAAATCAGTTAAACTAAACGAAAAACAGTCCCTATAGTCTCTTAGCAAGTTTTCTAACCGTTCTCTATCTCCTGTACTAAATCCCTCACCTATTTTAAGATCCTTTGATATGGAATCACTATCCCTGTTTTCTAACATTCTAACATTTAGGCAATCATCATCATTTAAAGTGTAAGCTCTAGTCAATAATTGTCCTTGTAAAAGTTTAATTTCGTTACCGTTTAAATTTACTACTAAAATGTGACCTTTTCCTTGCACGATTGTATATAATCCAGGCATAACAAAATAACAATTATCACCTATTTTTCTTAACGATTCCTTTACGTAAATTTTTATGGTGATATCGGTATTCACTCTTACCGGTATCATATTGATAGAGCTAACGTTGACATCGCAGTCTACAACTAAATTATTTTTTTTATAGTTTACTAATTCAGAAGTATTTAAAGGTACAGGCTTTTTTTGAAAAACTAAATGTTCGTCTGTCTTTATAATAATTATACCGGCTTGCTCGGTGAAAGTATGTCCCAACAGTACGGCATGTTTAAGTAATTCGTCTGGTACCACTAATACTTCTACGGATGTTGTAACGGCTTGTACTTGTATTTGGACCACTGCTCTACCTATAGGTTCTATGATTGAATTACCAAAGCCTTTTAATGTTGGCAGATCATTTTTACTGTAAGCCGTGTTTAAATTTTTAAAGTCACTTATTCGAATCAAAGTACTTTGACTACCGAGATCCACATAACATGACATTGTTTGGCCATTAACTTGAACTGGAAGGACATACTTGACATCTAACTCACCGGTTAACTTAACTTCAGATACTGCTTTACTGATTTCATTGTGTTTACCGCCATCATTACCGTTTCTGGGAAGCCGTCTACAATTAGCGCTCTGATGTCCAAGTTTTTTACAAATGCTACATGTCAATAAGGGTTTGTTACACTTGAAGGAGGGGTGACCTACCTCATTACAATTAAAACATTTTATATTGCTACTCAGTTTAGAATTATCATTATTGCTATCAGGGCGCCTTTTTGTAAACGGCTGACGAAATACTCTATCTCTTACATCCTCTAACTTAATAGACTTAAAATAAGATAGTAATTCTTCAGGTTGAGAGTAGTTCGCAGCCTGAGCTCCTAGTCGCATACCCTTGTCTTCTAATCCATATATAAGACAATCCACAGCCCGCTTACCAGTTATATCGCATCGGTTCAGTAAGTTAATTTTGTGATAAAAATAAGTTTCTAATGATTCATATGTCTAACCTTCCGATCCAACATTTCATGCAAAAGTTGAGCATAATTCTGAACTGTAGGAAATGTCTTTGTCAGTTTATCCTTCCACTCCAACCAACTATAACTTAAGGAAGTTAAGCCTTGGTACCACACCTTTGCTACTCCAGTCAATTTAGGCAACGCATAATGAAGTTGTTGTGTTTCAGACCATTTATACAAAGCTGCACATTCTTCCACTTTCGTAATCCATAAATCGATAGTTTGTTCCTTATTAGCAGGATCAAATTCTGGTAATGCGTTTGTTGACATACTAAAGTGGTTTTGAGCCTGGGATGCTGATGAGGGCAGTGATTTGATTAATTCCATAACATCATGAATACTAAAACTATGATCATTTACAGTTTTGTTTTTAGAGTTCTTATTCATATTAGTTAAATCATTGTTATCCACGCTGCTAGTGCATGATGACTGACTTACGGTTTCCCGACGTCTTCGACTCGTCCTGTGTTGACGGGATCCCCGTGGCCGTCTCACCTCGCTACTGCTGTGCTGCCGTCGTCGCCGTCTCGCTCTCCGCGAGTGTGCAGATCGGGAACGCGAGCGCGACCGCGATGACCGCGTTCTTTTTCTAACACGCCGCGACTCAGATTGACTCCGCTTCCGACGCTCAAGGCCCTTATAAGAACCTGCACGTCTTCGTGGTGTACGGCCTCTTGAACCTGCGCGGCTCGAGGAGCTTGAGCTGGTCCGCACAGGACGCGGGCGCCGCGTACTGG
Organism: Amphipoea oculea; assembly: GCA_945859645.1. Taxonomy (NCBI): domain Eukaryota; kingdom Metazoa; phylum Arthropoda; class Insecta; order Lepidoptera; family Noctuidae; genus Amphipoea; species Amphipoea oculea. The sequence continues at coordinate 18,989,020 of OX243862.1, forward strand.
AACAGCTTCTCCTGTGACGCCTGCGCAAACGCCCCGAGCGGCTGCGGCTGCGGTTGCGGCTGCGGCTGCACGACGGCGTAGCTTCATCACGCGTTTGAGAAGCCTCTCGATCTAAAGCTTTACGCATTCTTACTTCTTCACGAAGTCTCGACATATTATTTAGGTCTGTAATCATATTTTTATCAACAATTTAATAACTTTTTAATGAGAACATACATAGCTATTTAAAATCTTAGCTAAACACAGATAAACAAACAATAAAAATAAAATTCAACTATTATAATCATCAAAAATTTCGTATTACTTACTGAATTCGATTGTGCGAAGACAGCAAGATAAAACAACTTATTTTACTTCTTATAATCAAACTATACCTATGCTAAATTTTAATATAGGTACTTATGTATATCTTATAAAATAGGCTCACTTACGTAACTGGGTAAAACATAATAGGTGAAGTACGCATTTACATACATAAAATCACGCCTTCTTTCCATGAGGATAGGCAGAGATTACAACGACTTCCTAATTATTTTTCGTTTTTATTAGGTTTGTTTACGTAATCTCGGCGACTCACAATGCCTTTACATCTAAACTAACTCACTCTATGTATTTAATAACGCAGTTAAGCGTAAGCATACTTACACCATAATTACTGTATTTTTAACTAAAAAAAAACATACATAAGAAATACAACTTACCGAGTTTATGCCTTTTACTTTACCGGTCCTTATAAACGGTCTAAGTAGTGGACGCGATTAGAATATTAAGTAATATTCGTGTCAGATCCCACTTCTGAACTATTAGATAGTCAGAAGTGTACCAATGAAACAACTATTACTCAATATCAAATCAAATATTTATTCGTCCTTAGAACACCTGTTAACAAACGTTTAAACGAACTCGTTTTATGAATACCTCCCTAAATTTCTTAATTTCTAAATTTCTTCACTTTTTCACCGGTCGGTATCATTACACGAAATTGCCGCTAATAATTTTTTCAATATGGCCGACCGCCGTCAAGAGTTTTTTTGGATGGAAGTCAAAACACAAACTATTATTCCACAAATAAATGTTGTTATATTATTTATTAATTTAGATCTTGCTACTTAAATTATTTTAAATATTTTCAGACGAAATAAATAGCAAAAGCTCACAATCGAGATAAGTATACCTATAGAAAGCTTCAAAATGCACCTTCTATCGACCATGTAAAGGTCAAAATGATCTGACAGTTTGTCAGATCATTTAACCACCACACACCACTAGGGTCCACTAATAAAACCACCACCAAAACCCATAAAATAATTTAGTGCTGAACTGCTGATATACAATTTTATATTTAGCTGTTTTCATATGCTACAAGCGAATGTTGCAATCAAACCTTCGGCGTCGGTATCTGGCACCACAGACATGCCTTCGGACACAGGCACCTCGCTGGTAGCCAACTCTGACGGTGTGACCGACATCTTGTATTGTTAAATTCGTAACGTGTTTTAAAAACAGTCCTTGTTATTATTGAAGATATTAATGTAATTGAATGTTTATCACGTTCTTCAGATTTGCTTGCATTTTAAAGAATGACATTTAAATTTCAAATGTCTGATGTGATTATTCTTTCAGCTCAGTTATTTTCGGCCAGTATTTTTTTCTTATAGTCATACTCTATAGAAAAGGGAGGATCCTCTGACCAGACGGGTGTTGTGTCTGGCGGGCAAATGCCCGATGATTCATGTCGGGCCGTTGCGTCGCTACATGCACGCACACTCATACAAACCCGTAGACTTGATGTGAGAGATAAATTAGTTGCGGAGACAAAAGTCGCTCGTGGGCGCCGTCCCTGACAGTGCATCTGGTAGCTCTGAGGAGTTTTACAATAGGTAGGTACCTACAGTTTACTGTAGCAATTACGATAGTGCTATGTGCTCAAGAGTTAGCTAGTGAAGCACTGTTTTAAAATAAAAATATGTATGTTTAGGTTAAGGTTTTATGTATGGGCCTGCGTCGCCTGAAATAAATAAGTGTGCCACTGCGTTTGGTAGAAATTATCATCCAACGGAATATACCCACTATCGTAATTGCTCCTAAACCATATAGGTACACGTGGAAGGTTTCATTTAAGTATGACAAAAATAATGCGTATTTTATTTTCAGATAATTTATAATTTGCAATTATGTGGGTTGGACGCCAAGTTATTTAGGAGACGAACCAACTATATTTCACAAAATGCATTCATTGCTTTATATTCTGAAGTGAATAATGAATCTTTGTATATGTATAGGTAGAGCTATGATTGAGGGAAAACTTATATGTGGAAAAGTGCATGTCCTATATAATGTGTGCTTTTTGCCCTTTCGGGGTCGTGAGATTGAAGAACCTATGTATTAGTAATACCGATACCGAGTAATGAAATACCAGAGGCTATACATCTACAAATTTTAATGTTTTAGAAATTAAACAAACCAGAACAACTTGTAAAATATTAATAAATTATTTTATTGAAATGAATGAAAAACAAACAATAAAAAATTACTTATAACAAATGTTTATCTTAATCTTCACTATGTTGATCTTAAGTTAAACAATAATAATAGCTTATGTTTAATTTTTTCAGCTTAACTGTATGTTGGCCGTCTTTTAAGACTCTTGGGCCAAAAGCATTTTTTCATGTACACTTATAGCAGATCATAATTTGATTCAACTGAGAATTTAATATGATTTTTGAGTTCAGGAATCTGTACTATTGCATAATATTGTCAGCATAAAAAAATTCATCATATTCTTCATAATTCATAGAGTGATCATCATTTTCATCATTCTCATCATCAGATTCAAGCATACTATCTTCTATGCCAGGTACTAAGAACTTGTTAGCACATCTATTTTTCTCAGGAACAATCATTATTTCGTAGTTGTCCATGCCCACTTCTTTTCCATCATATGGTACGTAACAGACTTTGTGTGATGGCTGGACCTTCCCTGGGATTATGTGATCTAAATATTTGGCTCTCCCAATGTAAAGTTTTTCATGTCCACTGTCCTCTGAGTAACCAGCGACAACGGCTCCAACTGGTATATTATCTAATTTACTCGGCACCCAGGTACAATCAAATCCACATAAAACCTGCAACAAATTGTTTCATTGAATGTTGTGTTAACAACAATTTTACTTTTGAAGTCTTATACAAAGTTTAAAGAAAAAGCATACCTCAAATGAATTTTTAACATTAGCATCTCCACCCCAAGGAATATATCCCAGTCCTTCAGAGGATACAAACTTGCCAGGTGTCAACGACCCTCTGTGCTTAGCTCTTATTATGTATAGGTTTTCTTTCTCATACCCCCCAATGTATGCACCATCTGGAAACTGCGTCTCTGCATCAACCTGAACCCAATACAATTCACCTCCTGTTACTGGTTTAATAAGAGGCCTTTCAAGTAGCGGTGGCACTGAAAAAAAAAATCGTAAGTTAATCCACCACAGCATGGGTTCCTGAAAACGTCCAATGGCATCGCGCGCCATCGGCATCGTCCATATTGACTCAAGATCGTATTGAGTGGAAAAAGGAAATGAAATGAAATTTATTTGCATATGGTTGGGGTTTTTTTTTATACAGTTTCTAAAACAATTACCTAAAACTAGCATGCAAAGTATTGATTACTTACATGAATTAAATAAATGAAGCTATTAAAATTGGTACATAAATCATAGCTATTAAATGTCAAGTATTTGTCAAATTATAATAATAACTGTTAATAACATGTCAGTGTGAATCATTAGTCTAAATACTCCTTCACAGAATAGAATGATTTATCTATAAGCCATTTGAATTACGCTGTTTTAAATCAATTGATTGGCAGTTCCTATACGATTTTGGTAGTTTATTAAATATCCTTTAGTAACCATAGGAAAGCAACTTCTATGATATAAGTGGCTTTTCATTGGAGGAATAATTAAGCTGTCAGGATATCTTGTGTTAAGGTGAATGGGTAGTTGTAGCCCGCGAAATTCAATTTTTCTAACGTTTTTTGCAATTTTCAGGTCAGTGTCAGGTTGTATCTTGATCAAAATATGATTCGCGACAATAACAGGTACGTATTTACAGAATTATAATAATTAGAATCATCAATACATCTTTCTAAGTTAGATTTCTACCGTTAAGAACAAATCTCGTATGGAAAAGTGTTTATGGTAGAAATCTAACTTAAAGAGATATATTAATGATTCTAATGACTATGATTCTGTAAGTACATGTCTATTATAGTCGCGAATCATATTTGGATCAAGATACAACCTGACACTGATCTGCAAATTGCAAAAAACTTAAGAGAATTTAAATTTCGCGGTCTACCATGGCACATTCACCTTAAGGGAAGGTTCACATCTGACGGAAGATGCGTCGGGCGTAACATCGATTGCGTCTATTTATTCGCTCGACGCACTAACGCATCATCGGTTGAGTGTGAACGGTCAAGTGTTTTTCTATACATTTGTCTGTTCTGGCGTTACGCGACCGATAATACGCGACGCATCTTCCGTCAGATGTGAACCTTCCCTAAGGTGCCACTATCTGATATTTTTTCCATACAAATTTCGGGAGAGTATTACTCAACTGTTTTACATTGTCCATCCAATGTTAATCATGATATGATATCGTTTTGACTCATTGTTAATTTTGTCTGTACGGAAACAGAATAGAGCCAACAAAGATTTGTTTGTCTTGCTATTTTTAACGTAACCTTGGGTGTAAATAAGTAATAAAAGACCTGTAAAGTCTTCAAAACCAAGTACGTACCGACAAAGCTCAGTTATCGAAGAGTTCAATAAACTTTATTCATAATTGATTTATGCAGTGGTTTTTTCATAAAACTAGATTTTCCAAGGCAGTTTTCGAATTTTTTTACGCGTCTTTCAGTTCGGAACGGTGTTTCTGTGCGTGACAACTAGACGTTGTGCGTGTAGACTAGCGTCTAACTGCTTATCACTGACACTAGCTCTGTCGAACATGATGCCTGGTGACACAGCATGCTTTTAGACCATGATCACCAGTGAGTTCAAGCTCGCGACTAGTTTATTCTTAATCGGTCAAGCTCCACGCGTAACCTATGTAGTACGATACAATAGAAAATCAATTGTGTCTCATTAGCTCAATGAGAGTTAAATGTAACAGTGTTTCCAAAACTTTAAAATAAGTCGGAGTGCATTTTAACAAATTTACAGCATTCAAATATAGGGAAAGGGAGGCCCTTGCCCTGCAGTGTGACAAATACAGGCTGATTATTATTATATTTAAGTTAATGCAAAGATAGCTTTCACAATAATAATGATAATGGATGCACACAGTCGTATGGTGTTACTTGCAGGGAACGCAGTTTATAAATACGGATGAAATTGAAAACATGCGACAAATCGAAATGGGAGATTGTACTCATCATTATGAACAACTTTTACTATGGGACCAAACCTGAAATCGCGAAAAAAAAAATCAGCTGTTCCCTACATTTTGACGAGTTATGCAAACATAAATATAGGGTACAGCTGTTTTTATTTTCGCGATTTCAGGTTTGGTCCCATAGTAAAAGTTGCTCATAATGATGAGTACAATCTCCCATTTTGATTTGTCGCATGTTTTCAATTTCACCCTGTACCTATAGCAAAATAATAAAAAAAAAAAAACTATTACTCACATTCAATTTTCCAATAAACAGGGTTTCTATTATCATCAATGGCAGTAAAAGTAACATATTTCAGGTTTGAATTTTTACTGTTAAATGTTACTATGGGTTTAGGTGTTCCATCGATGCCTAGACGCAGAATGTCTCCATACCATGAAATCCAGAATCGTCTGTACTCCTGAGAGGACAAAATATTTGGTGTTTCAATTGACTCTTTGCTTACTCTTGCTATCATTTTCTTAATCCAAGTGCTGCGGTTATGGCCAATACCAACCTGTAAATGATTGAACTTTGATTTAGCAAAATTATTAAACAATAAGTAGCTGCAGTAGTAAGCTTAGGGTAAAACATTTATCTTTTACACTCAAAAATGAATTCCACAAGCAATTAATAGGAAAAGTAGTGCAATAATAATGTACTTACTAAAAAATCACAGTTAGGTCCTGGTTTACTTGCTAATCCAATGCCTGCATTACCAGGAGCTTTGATTTCAAAGTTTATTCCATTGCTTGTGATTTTATAAAATATATTTTGATGTCTTGGCCATGTTGTGAATTCTGCAAGAGTGACTCATTTAAATTCAAAATATGATGCAATTTTAAGTAACTTTGGTTTGAATTATTATAATTGATCATTATCATAATAACTAGTTTATTGTTTTATATTTGACCAAACTAATAGAAGGAACAACAATGAAAATAAACAATAATTACCGAATATTTCACCCATGGTGTAAATATTTTGGTCGCTAGTTAGTTACAGCAAAGGCTAGCGAAATGAAACTAAATGGAACTGCTGTGCCTTTATAAAACTCACTAGCTTTTGCACAAATGAATAGCTTAAATCACAGCTTTTAGAGTACTTAAATAAATCGATTATCCGTTTCCAGAAGTCTAACTAAGTAACTAAACACTTGTGAGTAATTGATTGTGACTTGTGAGCAGGGTTGCCAGATGCCCAGATGTGATTTTTTATTTCTCCCCAGATTTGAAATATTTTTTCTCCAAAATGATACAATTATTCTAAGTTTTACCGAAAGGCAAAAAGTTTTTACTATTAAGCAATTTTTTAACCATTACGGAACAGTTTTTGATGACAAATTTTAAATAAAGCAGACTAACCAAACTTAACACAACATTGACATAATTGGACGTAGTTATGCAGAAACGTTCCAACCCACAAGTCACTCGAAATCGAGATAATGTGATCAAACTACCTTTTATGACACTTAGCGTCAGATTAGCAAAAAGGTTTCAAGTTTTAAGTCTTATATCAGAAAATATTTTTTTCACTTACGTTCCAACCCACAACCTTTATCAAATAATAACTTGTATAAATTAACTAGAACGTACAGACGCCAGCACATCAACCTACACCTAACTGTCACATTTTCCCAATCAACTTTGAACCTTATTGTTCAGTGATAAAGTTGAAAATCTATTAAAGAAATTTGACAGATTGTAGTAGGTTGATGTGCTGGCGTCTGTACTATGAGGACAGGAACATTTAATGTTTTACGAAACAGTATATTTATTTTGTTAAAACGCCACAACAACCTTGTAGCGTTTTAGCAAAACCATGTTAAACCATTTTATTTTGTAAAAAATGTTCCATATATATTTGGAACGTTTTTGCAAAATTACAAAAGCGAGGCATAAACGATCCAAAACTTGTGGTACGTTATGTTTCAGACCTAAATAACATAATTTGAAAACTTAAAAGGTTTCATGAATTTTGTACTATTATATACCTAAATAAAAAACCTGTTTCGAAAACAAAATGTTTCAACTTTAAAGGGTTCATTTTTAACACGCTTTAATTAGCTTCATCCTTAACTGTTTGCATACACGACCACTAAAAATAAATATTTATAACACGTAAAGAAAAAGTTTATTTTCTTTGAAGTTATTTACAAAAAAAAATATTACTTGAAATTGAAACTTTTAATATCATAGACAAAAGAAAAGAATACTAATGACAATAATAATATATTAATTATATCGTCTCGACTCCGGCACAAACCGCGGCAGAAGCGTCAACTGTTGATGCCATCCCGCCGCGGTTCAATCATGCTGGAGAAGAAGATGATAGGGTTGACATAGTAAGTAGCCAGTGCAACGACCGACTGAGGAGCGCACTGGAGGATGCGTTTCTCGAGTATAGATTCACTCCAACCGAGCTTAGACCCCGATTACCACGATTACCCATGCACAAAAAAAATAGGGCGCTGGTGTGTGCCTTGGATTCGCAGCTCAAGAATTTCTTCGAGAGCAGCGAGGATCTCGTTGATACTCACTCGATCCTGTATTGTGCGGCTGTGGCGACATGTCGTTTAGCTAACGTCAAGTTTCCAAGTTGTGACGGAGCTACTCGACCAAAACCAGCCGTACCAGCCTTGCAGCACAGAATCGAGCGTCGTATCGATGGGACCAGGGTATTCATCGGCAAACTATACTGCTTCAGGGAGGGCAATACACGACCACGAGCGATGCACTTTGTGAGACGGGCATTCTCGGGGACTGGAATCAGCCCTCGAGAATACATATCCCGTGTCACAGAGCGCATCAACTTCCTGAAGCAGAAAATTTGTGCATGGGCGAGCCGAATTCGGCGGTATAAGCGGCATATTGATCGATACACGCAGAATCGCATGTTCCAGAGCGATGAAAGGTGGATGTATAGAGCTTGGCAGCGACCTGAAAAAATTGTGACAGATGTATGCCGTCCGGATGATGCCGCCACGAGTGCATTTTGGCGCAACATCTGGTCGGTGCCTGTCTGTCACACTGAGGCTGGCTGGATACGGGATGTCGAGCGAGTGTGTGAGACTGTACCAGAGATGAAAACGGTACTAATTACGCCATTAGACGTTGCCAGAGTGGTCCGTCCGTTACCGAATTGGAAATCGCCAGGACCGGGCGGACTGCACAACTTTTGGTTGAAATGGCTAATTAGTTCACACACTTGCCTGGCATCTCAGTTCCAGTCATCTTAAGGCCCGAATTCCTCTGTCGCTGATGTCGGTCGCTGATGTCGGTCGCGCGTACGAATATACGTTGTGTTCTATGAAGCACCACACTGTGACGCTGACATCGGCGGCGCGCGAGTTCCTACGCGCCGCTGATGACGCGCGTCGGTCTCGCTCGTCAGCGCCGCGTTCGTCGGTCGACTGACGCGCTATAGAACGCTATGAGCGTCCTCACTCTGTTCCCGACCGTCGGCACGCGCGCGTATAGTCGCCCGCCACCATGAACATTGATACCGAACGTGTGATTACCGAGGTGCGCCTACGTCCTGCATTGTGGGATTTATCGAATGAACTTTACAAAGATCGCGATGCCAGAGCAAAATTTTGGTTACAAGTTTATGAAGCACTTTTTCCCGAATTCAATAATAAGGGCGATGATGAAAAAAAGGAGATCGGTAAGTAAATTTATAAACGGGTTCATAATAATATCCCAAATTCAAACTCCGCTTCACAAATCCACAACAAATCCACTTGGAGACTCCTGTACCGTGGAGCGGTCAGTATCGCACTACGGATGTTTTCATTGGCGCTGATGGTCAGCGCGCTACGCGACTGACGGTACGCGACCGACGTCAGCGACAGAGGAATCCGGGCCTTAGGCCCGAATTCCTCTGTCGCTGATGTCGGTCGCGCGTACGAATATACGTTGTGTTCTATGAAGCACCACACTGTGACGCTGACATCGGCGGCGCGCGAGTTGCTACGCGCCGCTGATGACGCGCGTCGGTCTCGCTCGTCAGCGCCGCGTTCGTCGGTCGACTGACGCGTTATAGAACGCTATGAGCGTCCTCACTCTGTTCCCGACCGTCGGCACGCGCGCGTACAGTCGCCCGCCACCATGAACGTTTTTACTTTCATTCTAAAATAATTAAAAAACTTTTCCTCATCCTGACGTAGCTTTTCAAATAAAGTAGAAAATTCACCATTCGTCACCCTATCAGCAACAATTGGGTGAATGTGATATCTTTTTTTTCTATATTGACGCCGTCTCCGCTTGCGTAAGTATGCTGCAGCAACTAAACAATTTATAAACGGGTTCATAATAATATCCCAAATTCAAACTCCGCTTCACAAATCCACAACAAATCCACTTGGAGACGCCTGTACCGCGGAGCGGTCAGTATCGCACTACGGATGTTTTCATTGGCGCTGATTGTCAGCGCGCTACGCGACTGACGGTACGCGACCGACGTCAGCGACAGAGGAATCCGTCCGGGCCTTAGAGTCTGGGTAGCTACCGCAGTTTCTAACAACAGGCGTTACCCACCTGCTCCATAAATTAGGTAGTCCCGCGGAACCCAAGAATTATAGACCGATCACGTGTTTGTCGACGGTTTATAAACTTCTTACATCCATTTTGAGAACGCAAATTAATACGCACATTGAGAGTAACTCGATTATGTCTGCCTCTCAAAATGGATGTAGGAATGGTTCCCGCGGCACTAAGGAGCTACTCCTCATAGACATGGCCATTAGCCAAAAGGTTCGTCGATCCCGCAAGGATATGTCGACATGTTGGATAGATTATAAGAAAGCCTACGACTCGGTGCCACATACATGGCTTATGAGGGTGCTGGAGTTGTTGTACAAGATAGATGCAACTCTACGCACCTTCCTTGAGTCGTGTATGGAGCAATGGAAGACGGTCCTTCGCTATCCAGGATATCGGCAGATCCAGGGGAATGATGAACCTGTATGGATTAAACGGGGAATATTTCAGGGCGACAGCTTGAGTCTACTTTGGTTCTGCTTAGCCCTGAATCCTCTAAGCAGACTACTGGAGGATTCAGGTCTAGGCTATCGGTTGAGGAGAGGTGGTCAGGTCATATCTCACCTCCTCTACATGGACGATTTGAAACTTTTTGCCCCCAACAAATCGCGTCTGATGGAGCTACTGAAGGTAACTGAAACTTTCAGTAGCGCCATCAGGATGGCATTTGGTATGGACAAATGTGCAGTCATGCATGTAAAGCGAGGGGAGATTATGGATTCCGAGGGAATTCAACTCTCGGATTCCATAAACCTTAGATCCCTCTCCTCATCCGAAAGCTATAAGTATTTGGGTATGTCGGAAGCGTTAGGCATCAACGATGCTGACATGTAGCAATCGTTGAAGGAATGCTTCTTTTGTCGCCTGAGGAAGGTATTAATCAGTCTTCTTTCGAAAACCGAAGGTTTCGTCTGTGCAATTATGGACGAAGTTATCTTGACGAATAACTACCGGAGACATATTATGAAGGACGGGACAGTTGACGTGTGTCGGGCATGCCATCGTCCGGGTGAGTCTATCAGACATATTATCTGTGGTTGTTCTCGTCTAGCTAACGGCGAGTACTTGCACAGGCATAACCAAGTAGCCAGGATTAATCACCAGCAACTTGCTTTGAAATATAAACTTGTGGATTCTGAGGTACCGTATTACAAGTATGTGCCCGACCCAGTTCTTGAAAATGACCATGTCACGTTGTACTGGGATTGGTCTGTCATTACTGACAGGACTATTGTCGCCAATAAGCCTGATATAGTGGTGAAAGATCGATTAGCGCGCCGCACAATGATTGTCGATGTTACCATTCCACATGACGGGAACCTCGTGAAAGCTGAGAAACAAATTAAATGTCTTGACTTAGCACACGAGGTTGTTGACATAAAAACCTAAAGAGTACGGAGAGAATCATAGATGATGTCGATGGGTTTGGTGGGGAACCAGATTTCGAAATGCAAGAGGATGATGAGTATGACGTATGAAGATTTTATCATCATCAGCAGCATATAATAGCAGTCCACTGCTGGACGTAGGCCTCCCCAATAGCACAAGATTTTATACTGTTTTTTAAATTGTGACCTAGTAATAAAAAAATCATAAGCAATTATTGTTCTTTTATTTGTTGTTCAGGTTTTACATATTTATTAAAAAATAAAATTTAGATGTAAAATGATGATGTAAAATTTAGATCATAAAAGGTACAGATGGATAAAAAGTACCTGGAACGTTTGTGCAAAATTAATTGAAGCTATGTTCATGTAAATATTAATTATGTTAAAATGTTCCAATACCAATAATATTTTTTTTTCTTATTGTAAAGTGAATAGTCTAAAATTAAACATATGATTATCTAAACACAATATAATTCAACAATAAAACCTTTAGTATTGACCTTTACTAGTTAGAATAAAAAAGAATACCATTGAAACGCGTAAATGCTTTTATCTCAAATTCAGTTTACTGTGGAATGAAACGTTTTTGCATAACTACGTCCAATTATAAAAGAGCATTGCACGCTCATTGATTGAAACTAAATGGACATTGGTACTGTAGTAAGCCATAAATAATAAGCCATCAAGCAAATTATTTCCAATAACCTATAAAAATTTGTTTGGACTTCAAGTTCAAGCTTCTAAACTTCTATACTAAAGTAGCGTACCATGATGCACATAATTTTTTTGGTGTCTATAGAGGTACACACGACGACATAATTATTATTATCAAGCTATGGCATAATAGTCGATTCAAGTAATAAGCCCAAGCTATACATTTTCAGTCTTAGCTAACCTCGCATTGTATAAGCTTTTCGTACAATGAGAAGTGCATATACTGGAAATGTATAGCTTGATATGTCGATATGTCGTCGTGTGTACTCTCATAGAATAATTACTATCACCAATGTCTTTCTAACTATAAAAAATACCCAAAATTCTCCATGATTTTTTTCTTCTCTCCAAACATTTCTCCAAATATTTCAATTCTCCAAAATTTCTCCAGGAGCCAAATTTTTACCCAAAATTGTGAAAAAATGCCCAATCTGGTAACCCTGCTTGCGAGTGTGACAACACTGACAACAGTGTGAACAGTGACAGTGACAACTGACAAAGTGACAGTACAGTACAGCCATGGACTTTTTTTTGTCAGCTGCTGAACCGATGTCGATTATTCTGCAGCCATGGACTCCATAATAAGCACTGACGCACTGACGTCATATGATTTATACGTCAGTGACGATTACAGCAGCTCTCTCGCTCCAATTGTCTCGCTCGGAGTGCTCTCTGCCATTGTACCATTAGTGACATTGGCTGACAGATCAACAGATGAAATATTGCATGGAATTAATAAGTACTATATAGAGATAATTAGAAATCGACAAAAGTCAATTTCTCATTATCTATCATTAAAAAAGAAACAGAATGGTGAAAAAATAAAGAACACCTCTAGGGCGAAAATCACAAAGTAATCTAAACGCGATCAGCACATCAAAACCGTGTTCAAGAGCTGTCTTTATCAATATTCCACAACAATGTTGGCACTGAAAATTCATGACTGCGGCTTAGGCCCCGCACACATTAGGCGTGCGCCGGGCGCGAGCGTTCCTCGAGCGTGTGACCGACGTGTGCCGCCCAGTCAAACTGACTGCGCGGCGCGCACGTCGGTCACACGCCGGAGGAACGCTCGCGCCCGGCGCACGCCTAATGTGGGGGGGCCTTAGATCGGCAGTTTTGGGGAAGGTCGCCGGTCGGTCAAAGGTACTTGTAGATGGCGTGACCATAGCTAGCTCCTTAGGACCTTTTTTGACATTTTCTTTCGCCTATTCATTCCATTTCGTGCTCATTGGAGTTTGGTTTTATTTCATTAATAAGATTTAGTATTTTCGGTGATTATATACCTACTTTAAATCAATTATGTATTTGACATGGAAAGTGTCAGAATTTAAAACCTTAAATATTGCTTATTTTCTGCTTCAAAATGTTTCAGACTTTGTATAATAAATAAAAAATTCTATTCTATCCATAGTTTTCAAATTTTACGACTATTAGAGTTCACCATTTCATATCATCAGAGTATTTAGGAACACAACTTTTCGCAAAAATAAACCAATAAAACCACCTCACGCTCTGTAGGTAAACTTGTTAATGGGAACTAGCTCCGCTCCGACAGCACCATTTCGACAGTTTCCTTCCCCATTCACTAATTATGCTAACTCCAAAGAGATAGATAGGTAAATTGGCTAGCGCTAAACAAAAAATCAATCAAACTGCCATCATTTTACGCTTCACGTATTAGTAATAAAATATAATTTGCTTGTTTGTTTGGTGCATACCTAGGTACTCAAATAATAGTTGCTTACTTTCATTAAGGACCTAAAGACTGAAAAGGTGTTTGCTTTTATTTTTCCCGTTTCATTTTATTTTTTAATATACCCCAGCTCATCTCATCCCCAGCTAGAGACTCGTTATCGGGATGAACGAAATAAGCCCAAACACGATGTAACTAGCTGCTGTATTAGGGTCGGGAGTCGGGACACATTGATCGATGACGTTCGACGGTTTGTTTCAAATCTGATGAAGTGATGATAGACTAAAGATGGTCACCCATCCACAGACCAACCGCGGCAAGCGTAGCTTAACCTAATCGACCGACCTGTGTGGCTGTTATTATATAGCCACAGGCCCCTAAAAGAAAAACAATATCATTATATAATAATGTGATCAAAATTCAATGAGATATTCTCCTATAAATTTGAATAATCTCACACATGCATGCATAGCATATGATAAATACATGCATTAAGTTTTAGTTTTAGTTTAATAGCATATCATAGTATGCATTAAAAATGAACATTCATAGGAAAAATTTAAGTAAATGTCAAAGTTACAAGCTAATTTTTGAATCGCTTTTCTGTAGAGTTATGTTTTTGCACTAGTAGACGTAGGACCCGTCGAAGTTGCGTTTGCAGGTAAGGCACAGGCTCTTTAGACATTCAAACACACAAACAGGTTTTACTGTAGGACCTGTCGGTACCTACTAATACTAGTACTTGCTTTGGTTCACGCGTTGGTTAGTCCACTATATTGATTGCAACATCTCGTGACGATCAAAACCACTGTCACTTAATTTTAGAATAAGAAAACACTTTAAATAAATAGGTAAATATTTAATAATAATTTAAGTAACAAAAATTTTATATAATATATAAGGTGTTAAAAAATTAACCCTAAAAACTTTAAGAGGTGCTTTAGACCATCGAACTGAACAACTTTCACTATGGGTCCAACTCCAAAATCACGAAAAAAAAATCAGCTGTTTAATACAAAAGTTCAATAAGTACCTACCTACTTGACCAAAATGTATGAAACAGCTGATTTTTTTTTCGTGATTTCAGAGTTGTTCCCATAGTGAAAGTTGTTCAGGTCGATGGTCTAAAGCACCTCTTAAAGTTTTTAAGGTTAATTTTTTAACACTTTGTATACAGGGTTAGTCTTCAAAGACCAGCTAAATTTAAGGGTGTGGTACAGACCATCTAGCTAAACAACTTTCTCCTTGGGACCAACATCGTAATCGCGAATAAAAATTCAGCCGTCCCATACGTGTAGGTCGAGTAGGTATTGAAGTTTTCTATGGAACAGTTGATAAATTTTTCGCGATTACAATACTGGTCCCATGGTGAAAGTTGTTCAGTTTGATGGTCTGTACCACACCCTTAAATTTGGCTGGTCTTTGAAAATAGAACCTGTATAGATGTCGCTATTTCCTTTACATAGTAAAAAACAAAGTCGCCGAAATGTAACACAACATGACAACACATAACTTCCGAATGACTGCACCAAATTGAATAATTCTTTTTTTTGTTGCGTTCGTTATTGCCAGGACAAGATTTTTTGTGGGAAAGAAAATTTCGGAAATTCGAAAAAAAAAGTTGCACCGGTGCGAAGCTGGGGTAGGCCGCTAGTAAATGATTTTATTTTGTAAGTAGGTTTGCACAAACACTTTTGCACGTCAATCATATTTTAAAAACTAGATGTGGTCGGCGTTTCCTATCTGACTAGTCTAGAAAGACCGAAGCAAACTCAGAGATCACCGTCTCTTTTAAAGACCAGACATAATCTTGGTGCATTAAAACTATTAATAAGCTCGCAGCGTGCCACGTCCCACTCCAACTGCAAATATAAGGTTGAATACGCAAGAAAAAAAAAATGATAAAACTACAAATTAACGATTTGCGGCTTTTTCCTTACCTTGCTTCTTGTCATATTTCATGATTATAAGTCAACGGGAATTACCCTATACTTCTATAGGTTTTGATTTGCGAGTATCAAAATGCGTCGCATAAATGGCCGTATTTTTTTATTGCGTTGACTTAGAAGCTTGATTTTTTTAGAGCTCCAAACGACCGTAGACCTTGATACCTCCGCGCGTTCCTGAGAAAAAGGGTCTTGCCAGACAGCCAGACGAACAGACGGACAACGAATTGATCCTATAAGGGTTCCGTGTTTTCCTTTTGAGGTGCGGATGCGGAACCCTAAAAAATATTTTTATTTAGGGCACGAGGATTTCGTAGTCGGGGAAGCCGAGCTCACGTCCAGAGATAGAGATGTAGCAGAAGCCACGCGACCGCTGGACGTAGCCGTTGGTGATGGCTCCCTTGAGGGTGACACGTCCTACGTACAGGGGCTCGCCGTCCTCCGTCTGTCCGCCGGGGAACGCTTCAGGGGGCACGTTCGAGCCGTTTGTGCGCACCCAGTTGTCGGGGCCACCTACCAGCACCTAAGAGTAGGGAAATAAAAAGATTACAGTTTATCAATCTATTGATGGTGGCTGCAGCATCAAATCATGCCCATCAAATTATAGATCTCAACCAGCAATCAGGCGAAGAATCAAGGGAAGCAAACGTTCTTAAACTTAATTAAAATGAAAACTACACTTAGGATAAGCAATAGTGTTATATTTTGTAAATAAATAATTATTAATCGAATCTCGAGACATAAGTATACAAATTGTGCCTTTTTAAAGTTTCATCTGCGCTATCCATACATAACACAACAAATCGGAACACACACATTACACACACTATATTAATTAGATATAATGATACAAAATGGCTTCTCAAGAAACATAGTGTGGTAAGACGAAAGCGCTCGGTTCAAGATCTCGACCGTACCTATTGATAAAGATCTCGAACGAGATTTCAAAACAGGGGTTTTGTTCCCTTGTGATAGAATCTCGAAAAAAAGGGGTCGAGATGTCGCGAGATTCGAGATTGCATTCACTAGTTGTTATGTGGTTGTAGATAGTAGAATCTTGAAACTTACCTGGTATTCAACTTTGGCGTGCTCCCGACCGCGCCACGGAACGTAGGTGTATCCATGCGAAGCGACAAGTTTGCCGGGAATCAAAGCTCCCTCATGCTGTGCCCTGGCGACGTACAGGGGATCGCCGTTACTCTCATATCCACCGACGACGGCGCCGGGGGGGATCACTCCATCTCTGGCGTCTACCCAGTTGCCAGGACCTATTCGTGTCAGTTTCAGTTATCATTGCATGGTAAATATGACATGTACATTTACGTTAGCACTAATGATGTAATAAAAAAATCTAAAGGTAATCGATTTGTTTAGGTAAGTATTTGCAGGACTAAAACTTATCATATAAATCAATCAAATTTCTACACAATGTCGAAGTGGAAACTGTGCTAGAAATGGTAGTCAATGTAGGTATATAGGTACAAAAAGAAAAGGTGTGTAAAAAGAAAAAAAAAACAAACAAGAATAAAAAAGTTGAGCTACAAAATACACCCAACTTAGGTCACAAAATAACAAAAGGAATCATTTAGAAATTATATACATTAAATGCGCATGAGAATTCAGCAATAGACGTCCAAGTATTCTCTAGTAAAAGATAACTCAACGAGGTTGTGCGTCGGGATTGTTGAAGTGAGTGATGCGCCATTCTCCGGAAGCTCCCCAACAAGTCCGCACACCGAAGTGCGATATACCAAATGACGTGAGGTCCACCCACTCCATGATGACCTCGCTCGACTCGCCGTCGCGGACCACCACCCTGCCTCTTCTCCATTCTATTAAAAATTTCTTGAAGTTGTCTGGATCCAGAAGTCCTGGAGTCGGTACATTAACCTAAGGCGAATAGTGAATTGTTAACAATGGTTCCAACAAATAACACAACAGCGATCACAAAATTCTATCCTACCTTATCTGGCTTCTTCCTGCAATATCTAATAGCGGACCTGGTGTTCTGCCAACCACCGAGCATAATTTCATACATAGGGTCCATTTCAGCGGGACCAGGCGTCAGCGCTACATGGCAGTTGTGGGGACCGCGAAACTCAAATTCCAGAGAACCCGCGAGGACAGGTTGGAATATATACTGTGACTTATTCGGAGTATTGAATGGCTGCAGACCTGTATCGGTAGTAAAGGGTACAATTGAATATTTTTTGGTAGACGCATTTCATCTGATAAGAAGCGGTAATTTAATAGGAGATTATTCACTAAGAGGATAAAGTGGTGTCTTTATGTCACGGGTGCTATTTCGAACCCTGAACGCAACGAAGGATTCCAGTGAGGAAGTTAATACTATCCTGAGTGCACCTAGGGATTCAAGCTCACCCAAGACGGATACACCTTTATCCCCGAGGAGAATACTCTACTTTTCACACCTACAGAGAGGTAATGAAAATCAATTCGATTCTTGAATAGTTAGTAGTTCATGAAACGGTTAAATAACCAGGTAAAACCTGGTTATGTGCAGTTACATACACTTTTTTTTTAAATTTCATCTAAAACACAACAAATAATATCGTAAATATGATAGGTGTGACAATATATGGCAGGTGCTTTGGTTGAGAGGAGCAATGTTAAAAAAACATATTATTTAAGATAAAAAATTTCATACGAGTTTTTTTTTTGTTGACGTACGAGTACCAAATTCAAATCACATTATGCACCAGTGCAGCAGTGGGTCATAATGAAATTCAGTATTCATAGCCTAGGTCTCTAATGACTTGCTTTACGTTTGGTTTGCATGACAAATAATTTTACATTAGCGAGTAGGTGCTAGGTGGTATGAAAAAGCATTTTAAACCTTCAATCTTCCATGTGCCGGTCGCGCCCCATTCTGTGCACACTCCGACGAAAGCCATCGGGAAAGGTTCGGGATCTTCCCAAGAGAGTAAAGAGGTATCTTCGCCTTCACGGCCGGCTTGGATGCTGCCTCTGTCCCAACGAACCCAGAAACCCCGGAATTCACCGCTGTTCACAATGTCAGGGGTTTCGATTACAACTTGCTTGCTTTTGTTCTTCCTTATGACACTCTTCGTGTTCTTCCAACCTCCAAGAAAGACCTGGAAAATTTATTGGGAAACGATTTCATAATTCTTCTCATTACTACAAAGTACTAGGTATGTACTAGTTCCTACGTGCAAATGTTTATCATAATGTTCAAAAAATCTTTATAGCCTCCTTTTAAGCAGATAAACCTGTGTTAGGAGACTCCGCTCTTCCAAAACTTAATACATATTGTTTTGTTACTTGTTTTATGCAAAACTAAAGGGAATAATAATACGAATAAAAACTTTTTTACAAAAAAAACCAACCGACTTTAAAAAAAAAACACTGCAAAGTGAAAAATAACTTTTCATTTCTCATACTCGGAAAGTAGTGTTTGTTTGATCCAAATAGCGGGTGGAAGACGCTGCTTCCCACCACAGAGCGGGAAAGACTCATAGTAATTACTTCCCTCTTTAGGGTGGGAATGAATTTTAAAAATAGAATAGTCAGCTACTAAATTTTTTACATAAATTAAGAAAAATGCTGCAGTCTTGTGAGTGTATAAACAGCCAGTGTGAATTTAAAAAAAAAAAAACCTATTAAGCAGGACAGCCCGCGGCAATGACGCGGTGTGTTCCATATTTAAAATAAAAAAAGTCAATAGTATTATTTGGCGGGATACTAACCCTGTAAGCTGTACCGAAATTCAAAAACTTTGCATGTTATTGTTATCAATAAATATTTTAGAAAAACTAAGTACTACTTTTTACTTTCCTTATTGCTGATCAGGCCAATGTTGGCTTATGGCGCTCTGGTCTGGTGGACGAGGACCGAACTCTCGACCACCATTACAAGACTACAGCGTTTCCAACGATTGGCCTGTTCAGCTACCACTGGCTGTATGAGAACCACCCCAACAGCAGCCATGGAGATAGCCCTTCAACTAACTCCCCTTGACCTGTACATACAGCAGGAGGCAGCGCTAGCTGCCATCAGGCTAATGCATCTGGGCATATGGGGCAAAAACCTTACCAGTCCACACGCCAAAATCCTGGACCGGGCGATAGAGTACCAGCCTCTCATCGCTTCCCCGTGAAACCAACCGATGTTCAACAAAAACTACTTTATACAAACAGTTCAGGAAGATAGGGACCAGTCAGGAGCCAATGAAGTGCGCATCTACACAGACGGCTCAAAAACACAAAACGGTTCAGGTGCTGGCGTTCACTCCCTTGACCTTAATATCAACTTTCACATACCACTAGGCACACACAATTCGATATTTCAATATGAATGTGTTGCCTTAACACAAGCCGCAATAGCAGTAAAGCGCTTAGGCATCCGGAACTACGGCATTAAATTCGTATCCGACAGCCTATCTGTACTCAAGGCTTTAGAGAGCAAACAAACTAACAACAAGCTAATTCATGAGTGCCATTTAGCCCTGGAGAGTCTATCGACGTTCAATCAAATTACCCTCCAGTGGATCAAAGGGCATAGTGGATCTTTGGGCAATGATGCTGCAGATGAACTTGCGAAGAGAGGCTCTGACATGAAGGTGCTAGGCCCGTACCCACTTCTTCCTCTGCCTTTCTCACAATTTCGTGCATGGATTCGCCAAAGATCGACCGAACTCCATAACAACAGATGGTCACGGGTAACGGACTGTAGACAGTCAAAATTGGCTTTACCAATGATACACCCGCGATTAACTAAAAAACTTCTTAGCCTAAGCAGAAATAACCTCAGGATAATAATAGGTACAATTACGGGCCATTGCAGGGGCTGCCTTGACGCCGAGGAATCAGCCGCCCACGCCATCCTGGAATGCGAGGCTGTGGCTTCTCAACGCGAAAAAATCCTCGGAACAGTGAGGTCGCTCCGTGAAGCCTGCGAAGCTCCCAGGAAGCTTCTGTGCTTCTGGACGGAGCTAGGCTGGCTCTGTTAGCCAGAATCCCTACCCACAACGGACCAAATGGGAGTCTAAGTGCGGAAAAGGGAGCCCCATCATCATCATCATCATCATTACTTTCCTTATATTCGAAATGAAAAGTAGTGTTTAACACGGGTGAAAGTCATCAATTCCTACTCGGGCTATAGCCGCCCTCGCTGCGCTCGGGCGTCTAAATGCCTCGTATAGGAATTGATTCCTTTCGACCCTTGCATAAAAATCTACTATTAATTTCGGAAGTCGGTGTCGTTGATTCCGCATTTTTGTTTTTTGACACCGACTTCCGAAATTAAAGTTATTTTTCACTTTGCAGTGTTTTTTTTTGAAGTCGGTTGTTTTTTTTGTAAAAAAGTTATTATTTTTCACTTTTTAGTTGTACCTACCCCACACAAATTCAATTAACACTGGTGCATTGAAGAATTGAAGACACGACTCGAAGAATCATCAAAATTCGCATAGAAATGTCGGAGATGCAGTACATTTATGCATATAACTTCGTACATAAGAATAATTACCTAATGTATTATATACTAAAACCTTCCTAAAAGTATGTAGATCACACTAATGAATGAATTATCAAAATCGGTTTTGTAGTTTTTGAGATAATCGCGGACATACAAACATACATACATACGGGTCGAATACAGAACCTCCTTTTTTAAAGTCGGTTAAAAAAAGAGAAAATTAAAAATTAGATAGGACTTTTAGACATGCGAGCGACGAAATGCCTTTACGCTCCTGGAAGTGATGGCTTCTAACTGACGGCGCCGAACTCGTCGCTAAGTTCCTGGGCTGACTCATTTAGATTGCCATCGACACGCTAAGAAGAAGATCGCAAAAGCAAATAGGTACCTATAAGTCAATAATATTACCCACCAAAGGAATTATTAATTACTATAATCATTACTATTGCGCACCTCAATCATAGGTTCACTTTCCTCGGGTTCCGTGGTTAGGGCAAGGTGCGCATCATTGGAAGTTTTCACTTTGAACTGCACGGAGCCGCTCGATACCGGAAAGAAATTATATTCATTTTTGTTCTCGGTAAACAATTCTGTAATCAATTAGAAACTCGAAAATCAATGCTAGATTATTAAAAGGTTCGGCAACAGATTTCAAAGTACAGAAAAATATAATTTCTACCATAGATCCCCTTTAACCCTAACTCACCCATTATATTATCCGCCATTATTTTATAAAGTGCTTGATTTTTTTTGTCATCTACAATAATTGGTGATTAGTAAGAAGATATGTTTCCTTCTTGTTATCTATCTAATTTTAATAAATTTAGAGAGTACACTTGACAATTTGGCATATTAAAAAACATAATTTGTTGTTGTTCTAGTAGGTCATGCATGACACTCATGGCCTTTTTGTCGACTTATCAGAGAATGGAATGGGTCCTGGGCAAAGTGGTAATGCTTCCCTAAGCATTTTTTATTGTCAATAGTGCCATAAGCCTAGATCTCATTGTTTTGATATTTTATTTATCTATCAGTGGACTGTTAAACATAAAATGATCTCATTGTAAAGTTAACCTAGGTAGTTGATAGTGAAGTGTTAATTATTGGTGCAATAATATGATTCTTAAAAACAATAACCATTATACTTGCCTACTTATTTGTATAAAACTATGTCCGCGAGTGTCCACGTGCGAAACTTGCGTTGGGTTGGGGTCGTAGGGACCTACGATATAGCTAGGTACATACCTATTCAAATAATACGAGTAAGAGCATATTGAGAAAGGCATGTATGTAATCGAACCTCAATTATTTTTCATTTTGCTTTCCTGAAAATATGATTGAACACTCTAATATAATGATTAAATGTAAAGATCGTTGTGAACAATAAGCAAGCGACTTTTAAATTTTATGTTTGTTATACCTATAATTTTACATGGATCGCGCATGTTAAGTCTTTTCAACCGCGTGTCGGCACCTCTTTTTGTGAACCTCAAATAATTCCTAGGTCCTAAAAATACTAAATAGCCAAGTAACAGTGCGATCAGCTAAATATTTCCGATATTATAAAGAGATAAAATGTATCAATCTCATGTGCTCTCATTCCTTCTACTACTCGTACATTGTTCTGTCTTGACATAATTCCCAAGAGTTTCTAATTAACATACATTTTTTATAAACTGTAAACAATTCGGATTCACAATCGGTCGCTTGGCGCACTCCACACATCTTTGAGGTCTGAGAGAAGTCACATAAACATGATGCCTTAGTATTTCTTTTCTTGTGTCTGGTCTTACGCTTTCGATTGCGTTTCTTAAGCCACTTTGGTCAGGATATTATCCCTTACTATGGAGTTAGACACACCGCCGTAGATCTGATTATTTCTCCATTGTAATAATAAGATCCAAAGATATACGTTAAAAGTTTGCCATTTCCGGGATCTACTGTCACTCTGGGAGTTCCATAGGGCACAATTCTTGGCCCGTTTCTATTTCTAGGAAAAGACTGACACCTAATGATAACCAGATGTAAACAACAATTTCAGAATTTTTATAATATTTATTTATATTAAATAACGCTTACAGATTTATAACAACTATAATTAGAATAATTAATACATTGGCAAAACATACCGCATTATTTTTTTAAATCTTTGTATGTAAGTATTTTACAAATAAATTATTCTTATTCATAAGGGTAGGTACTATTACTATCATAGTTTAATTTTTTTTATTTTGTACAACCGTGTCCGACGCAATTTACCATCATCAAAAGGGACTAATAGGTAACTAGATAGTAAATGGTAAAGCTTGTAGTATTTCGTCGTCTGGTGTTACTAATATTTCATACGATGATATTTCTATCTCTCTGCCTTTATAGGGCAAATAGCACAAATTGTAACGAGTATAGGCTTTACCACATATAAGTCTGCCATCATACATAGCTCGCGCTATATACAAAGGTTCATTATTCACTTCAGCTCCACCTGTGCGACCACCGATGAACGCATTTTGAGGTATATAGTTGGACTTTGTTTTTATCCATTTAGCATTAAACCCACATAAAATCTGAAAATAAATTAAGACATGCATTATTGTCTTAAATAATCTTGTCTTCACTGTCGTAGAGCTCTTTGCATAATAATGTAACACTATGTAGGTAGATGTCTACCTACCTATCCTGTGAGTCGAGCACTTGGGCTTGCATAAAATAGTTTTTGAAAAAAAAAATACAAAAAAAATCTTAAAACAGTTGTCTTTATACTTTTTACCTCAAACTCCTCTTTGCAATGTTCTCTGCCTCCCCAAGGGACGAATGCTTTTCCAGCTGACTTCACGTATTTCCCAGTACACAGCGAATTATTATGGTAAGCTCTCGCTATGTAAATATGTTCATTTTCAAACCCACCAATCATTGCATCTGGAGGCAATTTGCCATCAACCATAGGAAGCCAGTGAAGTCTTTCACGAAATGTTTTTGGGGATACCGATTCCAGTACGACCGGTGAGACTGTAATGATGAAAGATATCTTGGTTAATACTTAACCACATTATATTCATTTAGTATATGGAAAGGAGAACATTCACCGTTCATACATTTGTCATCCATATGTGAAAGTGTCGACAAAAGTTGAACACCAAAAAAGCTATATAGTAGGTACCTACTTATTGCAAAAGAATATATTTTTCATCCCACCATCTCGGAAAGAGTATTTTTAATCTTCAATATCTGAGTGGAAAAGCCGTTTTTATTCTCTAGAGGATAAAGTAAATTGAATTTAGAACATCGTGTGCACTAAGTTTGTGAATTAAAAAAAACATTAAACCTATTTACTGCTACCTCTATGGTGCCGAATATATCATACAACTTTTTTTTAATTTGTTAAAAACTCAGACTCGGAACCTTCTTGGTGTTCTTTTTTCAATTTGCTTTGTACGCGGTTCTTTACGCGGCATTTTTTCACGTCATTGTTAAACCTTATATTAAAAACAAGAAACTTGAAAACAAGTGAAAAAACTAAAATGAGTGATTCTAGCGACGAGGAAGTTTGCTTGACGCCAACAGAATTGACTGAAACTGTTAATAATGCGCAAATGAGCTTTCTCCCTCAACAATCACGCGAGAAGTATTTAAAACAGTACGATATGTTCAACACGTGGCGACTAGCAAAAGGAGCCAAAACTTTCTCAGAAAACGTTTTGCTGGCATATTTTATAGAATTATCCGAGAACAAGAAAGCAAGCACTCTATGGAGTACGTATTCGATGCTAAAAGCAACAATAAAGATGAAAAAAGACAAACATATCGATACCTATCCTAAATTAGTGGCATTTTTAAAAAGAGCCTCATCTGGTCATCAACCAAAAAAATCGAAGGTTTTCACAGTATCTGATATTGAAAAGTTTCTTAACGAAGCACCCGATTCCGTATATTTGGCGGCAAAAGTAAGTCAGTTGCACATTCAGTATCTACTTAAGTATATTAATCTCAATTAAATAGTATACTTAGTAGATGTTGATAGGCATAATTATGCGTTCATATCAATTTTATTCATTTATCTACTACAATACTCTTTACGTTACAGGTTGTTCTTATTATTGGAATAAACGGAGCATGTCGAACTAATGAACTAACACAACTTAATGTCAAAAACATTGAGAAACATTCAGATGACTTACTATTAATTAATTTACCTAATACAAAGACAAAAAGAGACCGCAACTTCGTCATTCGCAAGGAATACGTAACGATTGTTGAGAAATATCAAGCCTTACGCCCGCCTAACACTCCAATCAATCGATTTTTTCTACAGTATCGCAATGGAAAGTGTGTTAGACAGCCTATGGGTACTAATAAAATTGGCAGTATCCCACGAGAAATAGCAACATTTCTTGAACTTCCAGAACCCCTGTTGTACACGGGTCATTGTTTCCGACGAACTTCAGCCACACTTTTGGCTGATTCCGGAGCTGATCTCCTGTCCCTTAAGCGCCACGGAGGCTGGAAGTCCAATGCAGTTGTAGAGGGATACATAGAGGATTCCATCCAAAATAAGTCTAAAATATGTGAAGGCATCGTAGGAGCCATTACACTGAAAGAGCCTCAATCGGATCTTTGGACTGGCCCTTCTACATCAAAAATAAGCCGTTATGAAACACCTAACCATCTCCCTCTCTCTCCAACATTCACGCCAAGGGAATCCGATGAATCGGTACAACTATTAAGTATGACAGATAGTTTACCGAAAAACAGTACACAAGTGACTAACACCAATATTACAGTACCAAACAAAAATATTACACTCAATTTAAATAACTGTAGCAACGTTACTTTAAAATTTTCTTAATTATACCTTAGTATTATTTTGTTATAATTTAAAGATTATTCTGTAATACTTACCTGTCATAATGTAGTAATTAATACCTAAACTGAAATAAAAGTGTACCTATCTTGTGATTGTAAACGTTTTTTTTTTGCATTTAGTCATTTCCTCGCTGAGGTGGAATGAAAAGTTACGTGTTGCACTCGAGTGCAAAGATTTTTCACCTCGTGCTCTTTTGATTCCCTCGCTAACGCTCAGGATTCTAATTTTGAATCACTCGCTGCGCTCGTGATTCAATTTTAGAATCCTTCGCTTGCTCGGTCATCAAAATTGAACACGCGGTTAAAAAGCAACTTTGCACTCTTGTATAACAAATAACTATTTCTCTTAATTTTTTAATTTGGAACCAAACTCGTAGAGCTATTCTCTGTCAAGTCTTATTTGATACGGCGGGGCAATTGCGTAACACATTATTAATCGGATTTGGTTTCATTTTGACAGTTCAACAACATTCATTGCGTTATTTACGTGTTGAGCAGACAATTTTTTTACAAACTTACGAAGCAATGGATTAGCAATTTGCCTCAAAATGATTCAGATTCCGATTGATAGTGTGTTACGCAATTAGGGTGCTGGTTTAAACAACAGCTTCGAGCTGTGTTTCTTGTATGTTGTATTTTTCAATATAAAGGATGTAAAAAGATCCACCACATTATATAATAAAAACTTTTTAACAAAAAAAAAACCGACTTCCAAAAAAACACTACAAAGTGAAAAATAACTTTAATTTCGGAAGTCGGTGTCTTTGGATCTGTATTTTAGTTTTTTGCCACCGACTTCCGAAATTAAAGTTATTTTTCACTTTGTAGTGTTTTTTTGGAAGTCGGTTTTTTTTTTGTTAAAAAGTTTTTATTTCACGCTTTTTAGTGGGTCTGCTTATAATTTATCTCAGTTACAATAGCCTAGTGTCAACTTTCTCATCGCCTTTTACAAAATATTGCTTTTACCGATGCAGGGAAGTTAATTGTTGAAGAGTTCTCCTGGTCCACCATCAGCTCCATATCACCATTCACATTGTGACGAGCATAAATTGCTTAGCAACCATGTTAAAGTATCGAATCGCAACCCGTGAAATAGTACGGAGATATTATTGAGTAGTTCCGGTGGCCATCTGTGGTCTTCATCATCAGTTCCACTTCACCAAATGGTGCTTTCCGAGAGCAAATGCACGAGTGTGACTATAAATAATTTTGAAAGAATTTTCTTTTAACTCCAAGCCGTTGAGGAGTTGTACCTTCCATCATCAGCTCATCCACCTGAGATGATGATTATCAGATGCAAATACTTAAACAGCTTTAGAAAATATATGAAAATGGTACTATAGTGCCTATAAAATTTGAAGGTTGCCCTCGATTTCCCTGGGATCCCATCATTAGATCCTGACCTCATGATCATGCAAGCACTTGGGAAGTACCTATACCCTTTCAAACAAAAGAAAAATTTTCGAAATCGGTCCAGGCGTCTTCGAGAAATCGGGGAACATACATAAAAAAAAAGAAGATTCCGACGAATTGAGAACATCCTCCTTTTTTGAAGTCGGTTAAAAATAAAATAAAACATTCTGCTTATTTAGGTGTTTAAATCAGTTAATACTAGTGGATAGGTGTAATAATCAATCTGCCTAGCCTTTTCGCAACTAGGTTGGGATCGGCTTCTAGTCCAACCGGATGCAGAAAAATACTAGTGTTTTACACAGAACGACTGCCTATCTTACCCCCACAACCCAGTTACTGGGTAATACGATACCCCTTGTTAAGACTGGTTGTCAGACTTGCGGGCTTCTGACGACCCGTAACGACTGTCAAAGATCCAAGAATGACAGCCAAGACCAACAGCTTAACGAAGCTATGGAGTTATCTCGGTATGTAAAGATGGTCACCCTTTCGCGGCAGGCGCGGGTGCCGCGACAGTGGCGGGCGCCACGCAGGCGCGGGGGCCGTGGCAAGCGCGGGGGCTGATCAATCAGGTTAACCTGATTGATCGACCCGTGCGGCTATTCTTACTTAGTCACGATACATCTAATACTGTAGCTACGTGGAGAATATCCCTAGAGCCGTAGGTATACCATTTATATTTTTTTCACAGTAAAAAATTATATAATACATATATATTTACTGGCATGATTATATCAGTCAGTCAGGGCTTTTAATTTTATAGTATATATAGATTAGAAGTGCGCTCCACGCTTTTAGAATTCAATTAAAATCAATTTAAGTAATTATATTATAATTTTTAGTGCGATTTAAAAGCGTGTTTTTTATTTATTTTTTAAACTAAGCAAGTAATTATATATTTTTATTTTTTTTTAGTTTTGCTTCTATACTAGAAGCACATACATATTGTTAATAAGTATTAAGTCCACGAAGTTATGACGACTTGGGGCTACTAGCAAACTCGAGGGGTTTACAAGTAGCCCTTAAAGAGTTCCACTATCTACCTACCTCCTGGCTCCATCATCAGACCCTCGATATCAAGTGCAACATATTGGACTCGTCAAAACGAATCACATGACCTCAAACTCAAGGGGTTTACAAGTAGCCCCTTAAGAGTTCCACTATCGCCTTCCTGGCTCCATCATCAGACCCTCGACACCAAGTGCAATCTATTGGACTCGTCAATACAAATCATATGAGTCCAAACTCAAGACCTTTACTAGTAGATAACCAGTCCACTGAACAGTTCCACTGTCCACCTCCTGGCTCCATCATTAGACCCTCGACACCAATTGCAATCTATTGGACTCGTCAATACAAATCATATGAGTCTAAACTCAAGACGTTTGGTTGTAACCAGTCCACTGAAGAGTTCCACTATCCACCTCCTGGCTCCATCATCAGACCCTCGACACCAATTGCAATACATTGGACTCGTCAAAACGAATCATATGACCCCAAACTCGAGGGGTTTACTAGTAGCCACTGAAGAGTTCCACTATCCACCTCCTGGCTCCATCATAGATCAACTCCAAGATATCAAATTAATTGTTTTGTCTTCCGAACTACAGATACGAGTACATACAAAGTTTAATTTTGATACGACAGTTAGAAGTAGGTTAAAATTGACTTCGAAGATTTTATTAAAAGAAAGAAAATACAATTATTACATTGTGAGTTACAAGTGAAGCTAAAAAAGAAAGCAAAGCGTGTTAAAATATTTTGAAAGTTAATTATGCAATCGTATTCTAAAAATATAACATCAATCAAGTATTTATAACATATCAAAATTTCAAATATTTAGGTATGTCAAGTAATATCAAAGTTACAAGATTAAGGCTGAGGCAGCGATTTGCGATGCGACTGGAAGACCGAAACGAGATAAACATGGTATGGCTGCATTATAAGCGAAAATCCGGCGTATATTCGGCGATGACGTGCTACAGTACACATGCTATCAAATCATCCATCGCGGTTTACTACACGCAAAATGTAGCCACACGCATATTTAGTAGCACTATTGAACTAGTCGTGCAAGTGTTAAATTTTCTAATAAATTCGCTTCAATTTCGCTGATATGTTGATGTAGCCGATGCCGTGATTACAGTAATGTTGTTCCTATCGTATAAAGAAATCAAAGATCGCTAGTAATATTAATTGATGTACCTACGGTGTAGCCATATACGTGGTAAGCATTCATTTATTTGTTTTAATCGCTCATGTGTCGCAGGTCGCGTCGTGGCCTAATGTAGCCTCAGCCTTAGAAAGATTGAATAGCTCTCCTGTAGAGGGTGCAAGGGGCTCGTGGCAACCGGGCGCGGGGTCTTAGGAGGCGCAAGCCGGAGAGAAGTCATGAAATATCAACCAATATGGTTATATGAACTTAGAGGGTTGTATATCAATACAACCCTCTAAGTCAATTGCAAGACAAAATTGCAAAAAAACGTAAGAAATAACACGTAAAATTGAATTTCCCGGACTACATTGGTGCTTCTCCCTAAAAATTGGACTCCAAAATCAAGTTTTTTTTTGTTGCCGAAAAACAAAGAGCCTACGCCCCCCCCACAGACTGTTTTTCGCACCCCGGCGCCCAATATGGTTAAGACGGCCCTGATAACCACTGTCACTTAATTTAGAGTTGGAATAAGAAAACACGTTAAATAAATAGGTAAATATTTAATAATAATTTAACAAAAATATTACATATAGAGTCGTAACTTATGTGGTACATAACATTTAAATAATATTATGCAGTGCATTAAAACAATTAACATACGTACGAACAGGCACAGCGTGACAAGGCTTTATGTATCTAGGTACTTAAATGCACCATTTAATTGCTCATTTAATTGTGGAAGCAGTTTTCCTAAGTTACACGTTTGTACGCACAAATCCTGAGATTCATTAACAATTTGCGATTTTTATTTAGGGCATGAGGACTTCGTAGTCGGGGAAGCCGAGCTCCTGCCCAGCGAAGGAGATGTAGCAGACGCCGTGCGACTGCTGGACCTTGCCGGTGGTCAGGCTGCCCTCGTGGTTGACGCGGCCCACGTACAGGGGCTCGCCGTCCTCCGTCTGACCGCCGGGGAACGCTCCAGGGGGCACGTTCGAGCCGTTAGTGCGCACCCAGTTGTTGGGGCCACCTACCAACACCTAGGAGTAGGGAAATAATAAGATTAAAATTTGTAAACTTAAATTAACGACCGTGGCTGCGGTCATGCTTATCAAATTACTGTTCTCGGTTCCAGAAGTTTAACATCAATGCTACAAAGGGCAATCTCTTTTTGTTGCACTTCTCGAAAAATTCGATTGCAAGAGTTACTTGCATAGTTCATAAATACTTATATAATTCGTTGTTATGTAGTTGAAGATAAAGTTAAGTGGACTTCGAAAGTATTATTCGTGAAGCCTACCTGGTATTCAGGCTTGCCGTGCTCCTGACCGCCCCACGGTACGAAGGTGCATCCGCGCGAAGCGCAAAGTTTTCCAGGAATAATAGCGCCCTGATGCTGTGCCCTGGCGACATACAGGGGCTCGCCGTTGCAGTCCTGTCCACCGACGACGGCGCCGGGAGGGATCTGTCCAGCGCTGGCGTCTACCCAGTTGCCGGGACCAGCCATCACTTGAGGAGGCGCATTAAATCCGGGCATGACACCAGGGTAGCCGGGTGGCGCTGCGTACAGAGGTGCAGCTACGGGTGCCGAAGGAGCAACTAAAAAATTATAAATTAAATTATGATAAAAACTAACATTTACAAAACACATTGATGGATAAGCAGAAAGTGCATAAAAGTAAATATTATACATATTCTGGCGTTCTGACAGTTTATCTATAGCAGGCAGCAGGCAATTAGATGCAATTAAATAAAAATGGACCCTGTGAACAATTTTACAATCAATTCAATGGTACAATTATATTTTATTACCTTACTTACACCGAGACGGATGTTCACATCGATAACTTTAGTGCTATCACCAGATTTATAAGTAAAACTATTTTATTATATTATTATTTATGTACTTATACACAGTAAAATAGTTAATACTTATTATGTTAATAATTATGTTGGTTATTAGAGTCACTATCAGATATCAATGCATTGGAAACTCGGTGAACATGACATGCATGCATTTTGTGTTTTAATTAAAAAGTTGTCTACTATATTTGATTTGTTTAGGTATCTGCAGGACTAAAAAACATATCAAACTTCTACCCACTGTCGAAGTGAAGGCTGGTAAAGCGGTGGGTAGATAATGTTTATGTCATCAAATACCTGAACGAATGCGGTATAGTGCTCGCAAAGATTATAGTCAATGTAAGTATACAGAAAGAAAAGGCGTGTAAAAAGAAAAAAAACAAAGATGAATAAAAAAGCTTAGCCACAAAATGTACCCAACGTACCAAACACCAATTGAAAACATCCAGATGCAGACTTAAAGTTACCATACGTCAGGATTCCGCAAACACGCAATTTTCTTTAGGACACAATATTTATTATTAGTCTAACGGTGGTGTTGACAAAAATTAGTTGATCTATCGGCTAAAAAATTTAGAACTAATACGCATTCAATGCGGATTAGAAGTTAGCAATTAACATCCAAGCATTCTCTAATAAAAGATAACTCAACGAGGCTGTGCGCCGGGATTGTTGAAGTGGGTGATACGCCATTGTCCGCGAGCTCCCCAACCAGTCCGCACACCGAAGTGCGTTATACCGAATGGCGCGGGGTCCGACCACTCCATGATAACCATGCCCGACTCGCCGTCGCGAACCATCACTCTGCCACTCCTCCATTCGATCAAAAATTGCCTGAACTCGTTAGGATTCATAATCCCTGGAGTCGGTACCTCAACCTACGGGTCAACAGTGATTTTTTAACGAAAGTTCCAACAAATAACACAACGACGATTACGACATTCTATACGACTATCCTACCTTATCTGGCTTTTGTCTGCAGTATCTAATAACCGACTTGGTGTTCTCCCAACCACCGAGCATAATTTCATACATAGGGTCCACTTCAGCGGGAGCTGGCGTCAGGGCTACATGGCAGTTGTGGGGACCGCGATATTCAAATTTCAGAGAACCCGACAGGACGGGCCCGAATTTATACGCTAACTGGTCCGGAGTATCGAATTCAGCCCCATCTGTACCGATAAAGGGCACAATTTTAAATTGTTGGGTACATTTTATGTGATGTCGATTTTAAGCAATGATTTAAGAGAATTTACCTTCAATCTTCCAAGTGCCGGTCGCGCCCCATCCTGTGCACACACCGACGAAGGCAATTGGGAAAGGCTCGGGATCCGCCCAAGAAATGAAGGGAATAGCTTCGCCCTCACGTCCGGCAGAGATGATTCCGCTGTCCCAACGAATCCAGAAACCACGGAATTCACCGCCGTTCAAAATGTTGGGGGTTTCCATTTCGACTTTGTCGGGCTTGGTTCTGTTCCTCCTGATTACACTCTTTGTGTTGCCCCAGCCTCCAAGGAAGATCTGGCAATTAATAAGGAAACGATTAGGTACTTACTGATTACTACTTCTACGTTACTCTGACAAATGTTATCTTATCTATTAAGTACTCACCTCAATCATAGGATCGCTCTCTTGGGGTCCCATTGTAAGGGCAATGTGTGCATCATTGGGAGTCCTGACTTTGAACTGTACGGAGCCGCTCGATACCGGGAAGAAGTGGTATTCGAGTTTGTCCTCGGTAGATAAATCTGTAAACAATAATAACTAAATTAAGCAAGTAACCTAATAAAGGTGTAAACCGCTTTTATAATGCCTATTCTCTAATCTGGCTGAAATTAAAACCGTTCTACAGACATTTTATGATCACCTTTGCATCTGGACATAGATGCAAATGTGATACATCACATTTTCCTCTAGATGTAGGTACACGAAAATATTTAGATTTTACTAGAGTAGAGAAAAATAAACAGTATTACTGCCTGGTCTAAAAATCTAAAGGTGGTAGGTACTAATATTTAAAATCTTACTATAGTAAACATCGATTCGCTTCTATCTAACCTCCTTCTTCGATCCTTGAATTCCAAAGGCGGGGTCGATGGCATTAAAGCTATTTAAAATTCTGTAAACACTTCTTAGTGCTTTCCTCGATTCCTATTTAGTCTAACGATATACGGCCATTGCCTTCCATTCGAGGCATGTGTCTTTACACGGCTCTAAATATAGGCCGGTATATTGGTATGCGAGTATGCGGGCTAGGTGTCCCGGTAGTCGACAGTGTCAGCAGTATCGGCACTCACGAATTCATAACTTGATTATGTCATAGCCTTAGTGGAAGCTTTTCATTGCTGACTATAAGAGATTGTTTTTTCGCTGGACGGTAGAAACACTCCATGGATGGCGCCTGCGCTGTGGGACTCAGTCGCGACTCGCGTCGCTTATTATGAAGTCCGCGATGATGTCATCCTATCAAATCAATACTGTTTCAACCTCTACCTATCTGTAGCTGAGTTTATCTGCGAATTGAGTCAGCTAGGAGTGTGGAATGTTGGTACAGTGAGCTTTTAAAACAATAGGGTAGTTTCCTGGGTAAAAAAATAATAATTCTAATTAGTCCGTCAGTTAGATTATCGAAAAATAATGAACCCATATTTTTTCTTTTGTCAATCAAACAAAAAATGACAAAGATAAAGCGCGTCAAAATTTGGGAGTTGGGGGTCGTGACGTCACGCCGTGCGACAATTTTTAGCACGGCGTGACGTCACGACCCCCCACTCCCAAATTTTGACCCGCTTTATCTTTGTCATTTTTTGTTTGATTGACAAAAGAAAAAATATGGGTCCATTATTTTTCGATAATCTAACTGACGGACTAATTAGAATTTTTTAGGAAACTAGCCTATTCAGTAACCAATGTTAACTTTTTGTTTTTGTTTACGTTACTATTCGGTTAGAGATATCGCAATAACCGCTGGGTGAGTTTGTTGTTCATGCTCAAACGTACAGACAGCTATACCAACCTATTATTAGATAGTTGCTTCAATAAAATGTAATTTATTCTATCCATTATCCAACGCTGTGGGTATCTATGTTATTTTATGGCTGGAGCAGGTAGTTAGCCACACCCTGACAATTTGGAATTTATCCGTTATTCCATTTCGCGTGTTTACAAAGCAAGTGCGAAACAAATGACTGGAGGAAGTCGTAAATCATAATAAAAAAGCTTTCGTCTTCATTGGCTGGAGAGTCACCTGACAGTAAGTAGTTAGGTACTAAGTATCTCGTGTTTAAAGTCTAGAATAGACACGACTTTGGATGGTAATTAGTCATTACCGAGCGATACACCGCGGCACCGTGACGATTGAACTGCCGTAACAAGCTAGCTATTCTTTGTAAAATGTTTAAAATTCTTCTTTTAAATAGATTAGCGCGAAGGTGATAAGTTGTGACTGACATATGTTTACATTTCGTGTTTTGAAACAATGTTTGCACGTTATCAGTCGAGTCGCCAGTCGTCAGTTCAGCATTATTCAGACATTTTAGCGGTATGCAGAGATCTATTAGGTCAATTAGACCAATCTAACATTCTGACCTAAGTCACTATGAATGCATGCCTATATTTTGTCGACGAGGCGGTACGTATTAATGATATTGTTATTTTTAGACTTGTTAGTCCTTTTGAGAAAGTGGCTGGG
This sequence comes from Amphipoea oculea, assembly GCA_945859645.1. Taxonomy (NCBI): domain Eukaryota; kingdom Metazoa; phylum Arthropoda; class Insecta; order Lepidoptera; family Noctuidae; genus Amphipoea; species Amphipoea oculea. The sequence goes on from OX243862.1 coordinate 19,024,175, forward strand.
ACAGACTGGATGCGGAAGGCGGAGGGCTGGGTGTTGTGGGGCAGGCCTATGTCCAGCAGTGGACTGCGATAACCTGAGTTTTTTTTTACAGTCCCTCCTTCAGGAACCGAACATACTATGTTAGATTCCTGCAGGACTAAAAACAAAAAGAATACATGAACAAACAAGTGCATGCACAGTTTACCTTGTTCGACCTACGTACACATCATTCGTGCGCCGAAAATGACTCATTTAGGTGATAATTAACATAATCTCCATATATTTTATCAATTACCTACCTACATATTGGTATGTAGGAAAACAATAGTACATTATGATACATGTGTGCTATGTTGATCATTAAACTCGAGGCGGTATTATTCGCGCGAGCCGTAGGCGAGCGCGATAAGCTAGCCGAGAGTTTAATTATCAATGCACACGCGTATCATACGACGTTTTTCAACACACTTGTGAGGAAAAAAACAGACTTGTATTGTTAAATATTAACTTGTATGGATAATGGCGGGCTTGGTTTGTCATTCCGCGCGCCGCGCTGACGTGCGCGCGCAGGTTTACCCATAGAGTAAGTAATGGTCATTACTCAGGGTCATTCCTACACCTGCGCGCGCATTGCTAGCGCGGCGCGCGTTCATTTACTTAAGGTGAATGCGTAGTTGTAGCCCGCGAAATTCAATTTTTCTTACGTTTTTTGCAATTTTCAGGTCAGTGTCAGGTTGTATCTTGATCAAAATATGATTCGCGACAATAACAGGTACGTATTTACAGAATTATAATAATTAGAATCATTAATACATCTTCCTAAGTTAGATTTCTACCGTTAAGAACAAATCTCGTATGGAAAAGTGTTGGTGGTAGAAATCTAACTTAAACAGATGTATTAATGATTCTGATGATTATAATTCTGTGAATACGTACCTGTTATAGTCGCGAATCAAATTTTCATCAAGATACAACCTGACACTGACCTGAAAATTGCAAAAAACGTAAGAAAAATTGAATTTCGCGGGCTACAACTACCCATTCGCCTTAAACGCAAAGACAAAACCGATATACAGCCTATAGAAAAAATATAATAAACACAAAATAATGTTAAGACTGATCGTAGTGTTGTCGTATGTCAAATTGTAGTTTAGTTAGTATGGAATTAGAAAGTACTATTTGCATAGAGAAATATATATACATTAATTCAGTGAGAATCCGCAATAATAGAACGCCAGTGGTCTTTTCCGTTTGGTTACGGGAGGGACGACGGAAAATTATAAGGTGCATCCAGACAGAGCGAGCCATGCGCCGCAAGTGCTTTTTTTTGTATGTTAGACGCCTCAGCCTGAGGCAACCATACATATAAAAAAATCATTTGCGGCACATGCCTCGCTATGTGTGGATGCACCCTTAGGTGAATGCGCCGTCGAAGAGCGCGAATTTTTTTATTTTTTTTTATTTTTTACAATTCGCAGGTCAGTATCAGGTTGTATGTGAATTATAGTCATTAGAATCATTAATATATATATATATTTAAGTTAGATTTGTTCCCTGAGAACTTTTCCATAAGAGATTTGTTCTTATGGAACAAATCTAACTTAGAAAGATGTTTTTAATGATTCTAATGCTGTAAATACGTGTCTGTTATAGTCGCGAATCATATTTTGATCAAGATACAACCTGACACTAACCTGAAAATTGCAGAAAACGTTAGAAAAATTTAATTTCGTGGACTACAACTGCGCATTCATCTTAAGGTAAATAAATTTTAGTTCATCTTGGGACCAAGGACAATTCAGACTATTTAAAAAAAAAGTAAAATATGGCTCGCGGATTCTTTTTGGCATGAAGTCTCTTTGAAGAGATTAAAAAAAAACGCACTTCTCCGACCTCCGACTAGTAAATTAAATAGTTATCTGTGGAAATAAAGCACAAGTACCGTAACGTAAAGAAAAAGCACGCGTTTGTAATACACTGAATTATGGATCTAAAAGCTGTGCATTAAGAGCCATTTTACGAGCAAGTGTGTTGAAATAGTACATTATGATACATGTGTGCTATGTTGATCATTAAACTCGAGGCGGTATTATTCGCGCGAGCCGTAGGCGAGCGCGATAAGGTAGCCGAGAGTTTAATTATCAATGCACACGCGTATCATACGACGTTTTTCAACACACTTGTGAGGAAAAAAACAGACTTGTATTGTTAAATATTAACTTGTATGGATAATGGCGGGCTTGGTTTGTCATTCCCCGCGCCGCGCTGACGTGCGCGCGGGTTTACCCATAGAGTAAGTAATGGTCATTCCTACACCTGCGCGCGCATTGCTAGCGCGGCGCGCATTTATTTACTTAAAGGCAAAGACAATACCGATATACAGCCTATAGAAAAAATATAATAAACACAAAATAATGTGACTGATCGTAGTGTTGTCGTATGTCAAATTGTAGTTTAGTTAGTATGGAATTAGAAAGTACTATTTGCATAGAGAAATATACATTAATTCAGTGAGAATCCGCAATAATAGAATGCCAGTGGTCTTTTCCGTTTGGTTACGGGAGGGACGACGGAAAATTATAAGGTGCATCCAGACAGAGCGAGCCATGCGCCGCAAGTGCTTTTTTTGTATGTTAGATGCCTCAGCCTGAGGCAACCATACATATAAAAAAATCATTTGCGGCACATGCCTCGCTATGTGTGGATGCACCCTTAGGTGAATGCGCAGTGGTAGACCGCGAATTTTTTTTTTTTAAGTTTTTTACAATTCGCAGGTCAGTATCAAGTTGTATCTTGATCAAAATGTATATTTATATAATAGATATGTATTTAAAGAATTGTAGTCATTAAAATCATTAATATATATATTTAAGTTACATTTGTTTCCTAAGAACTTTTCCATAAGAGATTTGTTCTTATGGAACAAACCTAACTTAGAAAGATGTATTTAATGATTCTAATCATTAAAATTCTGTAAATACGTATCTGTTATAGTCGCGAATCATATTTTGATCAAGATACAACCTGACACTGACCTGAAAATTGCAAAAAACGTTAGAAAAATTTAATTTCGTGGGCTACAACTGCGCATTCATCTTAAGGTAAATAAATTTTAGTTCATCTTGGGACCAAGGACAATTCAGACTATTTAAAAAAAAAAAATATGGCTCGCGGATTCTTTTTGGCATGAAGTCTCTTTGAAGAGATTAAAAAAAAAAACGCACTTCTTCGACCTCCGACTAGTAAATTAAATAGTTATCTGTGGAAATAAAGCACAAGTACCGTAACGTAAAGAAAAAGCACGCGTTTGTAATACACTGCATTATGGATCTAAAAACTGTGCATTAAGAGCCATTTTACGAGCAAGTGTGTTGAAAATACATATACAGGCTCACAGCTCGCACCTAGAACCAGTAAGGTAACCTTCGATGGTGACGGAATTAAGGATGATCTCATACACTACAACGTTTACTAAGTGCTATCAAACAATGTGACCTAGCAAACATAAATAATAAAAAATCAGTTAATTGTGGGAGATTACTAAGCCCGACATTATTGTTGAAAAATACCTACATCTGTAATTAAATGGGTAATGTAGTCAACATCACCACATATTGCAGACATACGGTTCATGTCATAAATAAATGATTAGGTAGGTATTTTTGTGTTAGCCGGCAAGAATGTTTGTTGTATGTTGTGTTTCTAACCAATTCTCTATTCTGCATCACCACGCCCGTTGTTGGCCTTGTGCCAAGAAAACGCCGGTACGGTATTTGCGGCACCGGCTTCTCAAAAAACAACACTAGATTACGAATTATGTAAACCTAGAAATATCCTTTGAATTGTAGACTACCTACCAACGACCACTACCTACCTACTATAAGATGTTTCAGAACTTAAGGCGTCAGTCGGCAGCCTAGCCGGTACCAAGGATTCGAAAAATCTACGAAAATTAGACGCAAAATTCTCCGGTAAAATTATAATTATTCATTAGGTAAAGATAGTTTACTCACCCATTATATTCGCCATGATTTATGAAGTACTTGATTTTTTCTCACTGAATTTGTAACGTACGTGGTGTCTACCGCGAGCGCTATTTCAAACTGGGGCCTGCAGAGCGAGCGAAGTTGGTGCGACCGCGTCTTGTGGCCTCGCCGCGCGCCGCGCGCCGCCTCGCCGCGCCGACGCGACGTAACTCTAGATGATGTCATACTATACTTTTGAAATAAAGTTCTCTCATCAAAGTTTTAAGTACAATTTTTACTATACTATATTTATTGCACTTCTTACGTTTTAGATATGGAGCAAAGTTGTGAGTCAGTAGGTTTGGCGTGTTCGCGTTCACAAAATGGGAATGTTTTTACGAGCTTACGAAGCAGTAAGCAGGATAATTTATAAAGAATATCTGTGTTGTTATAATGACAAGGTATTGCATAAATAAAACAATAGACGACCTTCGCGGGCCCTTGCTTTGGTGGTCAAGGTTAGTCGCATAATGGGTGCGCAGTGATGACCGAGACCGATGTACGTTCAAATACAAATTAAAATAAGACTACACCGAATTCCATACGCTTTTTTTCAACTCGTCTAGACTTTGCATTTAAATTCGTCTCAGGCATACTTTAGTTTTTCTCGATTCTGCGTACCTACCTAGACATTTTCCAGCAGATACTGTACGTACGGCGACATATATCTTTGCCAATATAAGCTGACCTGTCATTGTACAAAAAACATATACAATGCGAGGTCAAATAAAACTGGAAACTTATAGCTTGATATGTCGCCATGTGTACCAGAACCTAGTTAATCAGTTGCTTATTTAAGAAGATGTACGAAGGCCATAGACTCACTTCTCTAATCAGTCATGTATCATACAAATGGCATTTAAACTGTGAATCACCTAATGTTTCTTATTATGTCTAGTTGACCCGATGACTTACGGTTATTTGCGTGCGTAATTGTATTTTTATTTGCTATTTTGGTAGTTGCTGATTTTTTTTTATCCTGCTCGAAACGGTAGGTAATATTAGACATTGTGGAATAGTCTAGAACATGACCTAGCGCTTATACTAGATTCTAGATTGATTAGTGCGTAAGTCAGGTATACCTACGCAATAATATTAGGTACCTACTTATAATGGTAATAAGCATGCGATGTGATATTATCAAGAATTTTAAGGTTTTGATCGTGGTTCTGATAGTTAATATTCGCCTTTTTTTTTCTCGCTGTGGAAACCCTCATGGACTTCCTCTATCGTGGGGGTGACAGAGGGGCATGCCGGACTCTTACCGGCTAAAACCACCGCGGTGTTCCACCTCTACCTATGGCCGGGGGTGCGGGATTCGCATAAGCGTTCACCGCTCCGGTTAATATTCGCCTGGAAGAGTATAATATGGTGATCTATGACATTTAAGCATTCAAAAATAAATACTTAAGTAAATAAAGTCAGGACCTAATAACCACAACCATTACCTAAAAGTGGGTTTAGATCAAAAGGAATACTTACCTATGAACAAGAGCATTCTTTTCCTGATATTCTTTCCATTTTAGTATTGGATAGAGCAACGAAAGAATGCTCTTTTCCTGTTTAGGAAAAAGAATTTGCAAGAGTTGGGATAACTCGTTTGGTGTAAATCAACCGCCTTTATGACATCGTTCCGCGTCAAAAAGGATACCGCCGAAATGAGACTTGCTTGTATCATCAACAAAATACGTCATGAGCAGTCATCTCATGACTCATTCTGCGGCGTCATGGTTTTATCATAGGTCAAATTAGTGACGAAAAAGGCTCCAATGGTCATTTTTATCGGCCATTTTGTGGCTCACCTAGATTAATACGAGGTAGCCGAGGCGACGATTATTACAATTTGAACACAACATGGAAAGAGCAAGGTTTCAGCAGTATGACGTAAGCTTACGGGTCACCTAAATACCTCAGTGGGTAGACAGGTTTTCAACGCAAGTGGAAACTTCTAGGGCGGTACTAAAACTTAGTACCATAATATTTTTAGAGCTCATTTTAAAGATGGTAGATTTTTTGCTTTATTTTTTTGTTAAGTGTATTTTTTTTTGTTATTCCGTTTTCGATTTTTGAGATTCATAAGACAGTTGTAAACATCGTACAAACAACGATATTAAAATGCTAATTAATTGTATAAATTATACTAGGTAATCTTCGCCATGAACTCAACACATCCTCCTCAAGGTTAGCTTTTATTTTTGATAGACTATTTTCCATCTTATCTGAATACGAATGCGTGTGTTTGTTACTATCTACTTCTTTGTCGAAAGTGGGTGCTGATAGATACCTACATGAAGTAGTTCTACTAGAATGTGAGCGAAACCACGAGCAACAGGAGCGCAAAATGGTATTTATTCTGAACAAGCGAACTTCCCGTGCTTCACACAGGTGTATTGTACTAATCTGGCGACATGTCAAAATATTGAGCTGTCCCAAAATTAAATATATAAATGTATTATACACATAAACCGGAATAAATTCTCTTAAATGATGATAAAAACTGCATCGAAATCCGTTGCGTATTTTAGAAGAACAACATAATCTCACGGACAGACACGAAACGCGACTTTGATTTATAGTATGTATATAGATTTTATTCAGCTCGGGCTACAGCTAATATTAGATAAAAAATTTAAACGTTTTTGTTTGCTGCATTGTTACTGTAGATTTTAAACTCATTGCTCCTTTGCTTAAATACTTGGCCTCCAAACTATCTTAGGTATCTCTTAATGACTGCTGCAATAAACTAACAATTACCCTAATCACCGCCATATCACAGCAATTAGCAGACGGAGCGGTGACCACAGTTAATAGACTTACATAACATTATTACATTAAGCCTATAATACCCCAAGGAGGGTTAGAAAGATGCCGTACCAGTACCTACACCCACAATTCGCCGGTTATGTTTATTTATTTATTTATTTCAAGCGACGCAGGCCCATACATAAATACCTTAACCTAAACATACATATTTTTATTATAAAACAGTACTTCACTTGCTAACTCTTGTGCAGTTCTGTGGTAGGTACTTGTCCGCGGAAGCGACGGAACACCACGTCCTGCGGCCAGAAATCTTCTTCCATGACGACGGGCAGATAGCAATTCGGCACGCGCACCACGAACGCCTAAGTACGTCCCAAGACGACGACGTGAGACGTCAAGTCCTGTGTGATAGGGTGCGAGCCTATAGCTACAACAGGGTACAAATCCAGACTCCGGGCAGTTACTGAGACATTACTGATGAAAAAACCCAATAACACTGCCTGCCCCGGGAGTCGAACCCAGAACCTCATTCTCAGCAGTAGCGCTTGCGACCACTAGACCTGCGGGGCAATTGCGTAACACATTATCCATCAGAATCGGTTTCATTTTGACAGTTCAACAACATTCATTGCTTTATTTACGTGTTGAGCAGACAAATTTTTCGAACTTATGAAGCACTGGATTAGAAATTTGCTTCAAAATGATTCTGATTCCGATTGGTAGTGTGTTACGCAATTAGGGTGCTGGTACAAGAAAGGCATTGTATTTATAAGTTCTATGACGTCATTAAATGGAAATCAATAGAATTAGCTGTTCTTACAATATAACAAGCAACCATTATGAACAGCTCTGAAATTACTAGACAGATGCGAATAGATCGAATAATGAAGGAAAACTACTGCAGGCATTACAATCCTCGTTTTGTAATATTACTGTCTTTTATATTTTCAAGAATGGATGTATTAAAAAAAAAGATTAATTAATAAAAAAAGAAGATAAAATAAACGTATTTATAAAAAAAAAAAACTAAAACAATTCTTAATTAAAAACTGCTCTTACAGTCTAAACGAATATTTAAGCGATAAAATATAAAGTATAATAAAGAGTCCCTAATATGGTATTATTGGATTTATTTTGAATTTAAGTTAGTTCATAAATTTGTGTTTTTCTCTTTTTGCTGTGCCCGAAAGGGTCCACAATGAACATTATTTCTTTCTTTTTTGAACTTACCACCTAAGTACACATTGTGAAATGCAAATAAAGTATTGAGTATTCACACTAAAATCTACAAAATTAATATTCATCTCTACAGTAGTTTCTATTGTATACTAATTTCGAAATTCTCAGTAAAGGTGTCATGACATCTCTCGACTTCGTTTACGACCAATAAAATGATGTCATCAACTATATAAAACTAATCACGCTCACAGTCCCAGGTCGCCTACACGAGCTAACGGCTTTATGACGTCACTGGACAGTAGAATTATATTATTTTATTAGTGCACAATGACTGCGGTGCGACCTTGATGTGGCCTGATCTCGCTGACTGACTGACTGACTTACTACAATACTGTGAATCATTCTATTGTAGATGTGATATGCAATGACGCGTAATTTTGTTGTCTCGGAACTATGTTGTGTAAATGTATTGGTTATTAGGTTTACAAGCGAGGTGTTAATCTTCTACTTTGACTAGAACCAAGAAGGATCATATCCCCTCAAATGTCAATGGTACACCGTGTGTACTGCGCCCATTTAACTACTCCGACGCGTGGGGTGTTTCGACAGATAGGCGGGCAAACATGTGAGAGGATATTATGCTTTTTGTGGAAATTACTGGAAACTGAATTAACGCTGTCCCCCGCATTATTAATAAATAAATATAAAGACGGCGAAAGCCGAGCCTAAGACTATCCTTTTAAAGAACTTCAGAATAAAAAAAATACATTCAGAGATATTATGAAACATTTTACTTTTTATTTGGGTGCAGTCGACAGACTTAAATGGGATATGCAAGCAAACACACAAATAAGAGTACGCACGAGTATCTACTAATGCCTACGCCGCGTAGTCTCAGCATCTACGTCGCATAAGCGCTGCTACGCCGCGTAGTCTCGAAGTTAAAGCTGCTACATCGCGTAGGCGATCGTAGATGCAGCGGCTACGTCGCGTAGGGGCTGCGTAGACTCTCGTAGACGCAGCTGCTACGTAGCGTAGGCTTTCGTAGACGCAGCGGCTACGTCGCGTAGGCTCTCGTAGATGCAACTGCTACGCAGCGTAGGCTTTCGCAAACGCTGCGGCTACGTCGCAAAGGCGCTGCGCAGGCATTCGTTGACACCCTATAGTCTGCAATTATTTGTGTATTTAATTTGCTTGCATATCACGTCAGCGCTGCTTAAACGCTGCGTAGAAGTTGTATCGACGCTGTTTACACGTCGCGTCGTCGGTCGTGTATAATCCTAAACATTTCCCCAAGATTGTATATTATTATGTCAGCGAGTAAACGTGACGTAGCCGCAGCGTTTACATCTATCAATATTGTAGAAAGCTGTGTGGGACGATGATGAATGGTTTCTGTGCTACAAAGTGACTTTCAGATAAAAATGAACTGTAACCCGAAAGTTCTTGGTCTATTTCTGTCTAAACTCAAATAACTATTAGAATCACAAATTTTATGTGCCTACTTGATTTAAAAATAACCTTGAAAAGAGTAGAGGTGATATTATTCTTTGCATAGGCTGCCTACCTATACCTGTTTATGTTTTGTCAATCTCTAAGCAGCCCAATTGCGAGAAACGACTCACATTTTCACTCTACGCAATAATTTATTTTAAAGTGTGACGTGGCACAGAACGTCATCATTATTTATGTTATTATTAGGTCCTTACATATGAAATTGGCGTTTTTCGTACTGGCCACTTTAATCACGAATTTCTCCTCTTTGGTAAGGAATTCCAAATTCAAATTTGTACAGCTATTTACTCATGTATTTGTGCTTCGATGACCGTCATTCATTTGTTTTTTTTCATCTGTTTTTTCTGTTTGCGTCACTCATTTTACAAAATGGAAAATTTAAAATATCGCATTATTTACGAGTACGAGTTCCGCCGTGGCACTAGTGCTGCGGAAACGACTCGAAGGGTGAATGATGTGTATGGCGGTCATGTTGCAAAAGAAAACACAGTTCGTTTTTGGTTCCAACGTTTTCGTTCTGGAAATTTCGACCTGCAGAACAAGCCCCGTGGACGGCCTGAGACCCAAGTTGATAATGGAGAATTGAAGGCTATTGTGGAAGCGGACCCATCGCAAACCACGTCCGAGTTAGCTGCAGGCTTCGATGTTAGTGATAAAACTGTTTTAATTCACTTGAAGCAAATTGGGAAGATTAAAAAGCTTGAAAGGTGGGTACCTCACGAATTGACTGAAGCAAACCGGCAAACGCGCGTCGACTGCTGCGTTACATTACTGAACCGGCACAACAATGAAGGTATTTTAAACCGAATCATTACCTGTGATGAAAAATGGATTCTTTACGATAATCGGAAGCGCTCAGCGCAATGGTTGGATCCTGGCCAGCCAGCCAAATCCTGCCCCAAGCGAAAATTAACCCCAAAAAAGTTACTTGTAAGCGTTTGGTGGACTAGTGCCGGTATTGTTCATTACAGTTTTCTCAAATCTGGCCAGACTATTACAGCTGATGTCTATTGTCAGCAATTACAAACCATGATGGAAAAGCTAGCGGCTAAACAACCAAGGCTGGTCAATCGCTCCACGCCACTGCTGCTTCACGACAACGCCAGACCACACACTGCGCAACAGACGGCTACCAAATTAGAAGAGCTTGAATTGGAATGTCTTAGACATCCTCCGTACTCCCCGGACCTTGCTCCAACAGATTACCATTTTTTTCGCAATTTGGATAACTTTTTGCAAGGGAAAAAATTCAACTCCGATGGGGCAGTCCAAATCGCCTTCAAAGATTTTATTGATTCCCGTCCGACTGGTTTTTTTAGTAAAGGGATCAATGAACTACCTATAAGATGGCAAAAGTGCATTGAAAACAATGGTTCATACTTTGATTAATTAAATATATTATATTAAAAAATATTCGACTTTTTGTTCCTTCCATACAAAACGCCAATTTCATATGTAAGGACCTAATATGAATGAGCGGTATGATAGATGCCGAGTCTGACTGTTGAGCAATCAGGTACATTACGTGGTTCAACGTACCATAACGAGTAGCCGTATTAGGAGGACATCGAGATAAAAAAAAAACGTCCTTCATTTGTTTTACCGAAAAGAATTAATGTAATACCTACAACGCTAAAAATAAAGCCATTATTATCATTACTAGCAAAATATTTGCTGATAAGGCTACTGGATTTAATTTTAGTCATCGTCGATAGCAGCGCCATCTATTTATGTACTCATCAACTATACAGTTCTCCGAATTCTCTCTGAAAATTACGTTTTAGTACGTAAATCGCTTGGTGTGCCGAGCGGTGTGAGGGTTAGTTAGTCGGTAAGTGAAACACTAGATGGCGTTGTCGTCGCCGGCGCGGTGTAGCCTTTTGTGAGGACCTTGTGAAAACCAAATTTAAACGTTGGAGGTGTATTAGAAAAGGAAAAATGTATCATTTTGATTACTATGACGGTGTAGACAATGCATCATTATACATATAAATGAACATTAAGATGGCGTCAAAGAATGCTACAGCTTAAATCTCTTTGGCTACAGATATTCGTTTTTGCGTAGCAGGCGGATTGTTGAATGCAATCTGAATATATTTTATTAGCAAGTTAAACAGTAGTTTTGGTTTGTTACACACCTGTAATTCACACATTAACAACCATTGTTTAACCTTGAATTTCAATTAAAAACCAGGGAAAATCACTAAAAGTTGCATCACCCGTTTTCTTTTTACGATTTAATTTCATTAGAGAAGTATCTAATGAGATCAGCGGGACTCACATTTTTAAGACTCCCTAGCATAGTAGATACAGTGAAGAAATAAAAGCACCTTCGAGCTAATTTTTAGTCTATCAAAAAGTACGCTGTGCTTGTTATTTTTCCGACGACATCATTGCCAACATTTAAAATAAAAATGACAGTTCGAAAAGGTGACTTGCACCCGCTATGTCGGAAAGAAATTTGATATTTTACTAGCCATAAATAATAAAAAGTATGTAATTTAAAAAAATGAAATCGTATTCAAATGGAAATTCACTCAAAATTATGAAATAACTATATCCGGAAGTCGGTGTCTTAGGATCTGTATTTTAGTTTTTTACCACCGACTTCCGGAATTAAAGTTATTTCATAATTTTGAGTGAATTTTTTTTGAAGTCGATTTAATTTTTTTACTTTTTATTTCGCAATTTTTAGTTTTAAATTGGTGTACCTACCTATCTAAATATTGCACTAAAATATGACCAAGATTTTGAGATGTTTTCCCTTTGACATTACACCCGTAGCTCGTATCAATAAGCCGGGCCGTCACACTTACACGTATTAGTCCATCTTAAAAAAATACTGAATCGATTTTGATGAAACTTGCACTATTCCCTAGGTGAAGTAAATGTAAGCCAATAAAAAAAGTGGTCACAACTCTCAATCCGATAAATAGTTGCGGAGAAAGGCGTGGACAAACACACATACTTACATACATCAATAAAATTTTGTACTTATATTTGTTTGCCCTAATAGATTGTCATAATATATGAATTTGATGCAGTTCCAATAATATGACATACATACGTGTCGATTGATAACCTCCTTTTTTTTGAAGTCGGTAAACATAGAATAGAAATTTGATATAGCTATAGCTATCTGATGATGAGAGCTAGCTGTATCAAAGTTGTCAGAATCTATTTGGCGATTAGTACTACGTCATTTAATTATCTAATCATTGAATATCCGTGATGAAAACCCGCAACCGTAGTATATTTAAGAAAAATCGTAGGTTATCAAAAAAAAATCCGGATAAATCTAAAAAGTACAACGGTAAAAATGTATGGAACAGCAATTATTTTTTTAATAACCGACGAAAAAATTTAACGCAGGGGAGTTCAGAATCATGTATTTACTGCATCCATGGTAACAGAATGCGCGTTGACGTCCCCTGCCACCCTGTATGTACTTTTCTGACCCTTCTCGATGGTATGGATAATTCCAATATCCATGCCAGCGAGAAGGGACCGAGTATGACCAATGGAAATGCTTTACATTTGAATAGTTGTTGCAGTAAACTTATGCTTAAGTTAAGGGGACTACATGACATAAAGCGCGGTCACTGTCGGACTGTATAGAAAAGAAAGAGAAGCGCGATGACACAATCACACAACGCTGGTAATTTATTGAAAAATATGAAGCAATTATCTATTTACAAAAAATCTATTGTTTGGACTAAAAAATTAAAACACTAGTGCTTTGGTATGTTGCTTGTAGAATAATCTGGCAAAAAATCATAATGATTGTATGTATATTAGTATGGTTTTTATTATAAAAAGAAAGTTTTTAGAGGTATTATCATAATTTTTTTCTATCGTATCAAATTAGTTGTATTATGTTTTCAACACACTATCTACTTAGCATATATCCTGAAGAATATCATATATTTTTCTGATTTTGTTTACTGTAGTCGATCCATTGAATTATACATTACTACTCGTAGCGTATCATATACTTTTATTGTTTCTATAAGTTGCATTTTTGAGTTTAAATCCTGTAAGCCCCTTAATTGGAAGATTATCTACAATACTTAAAACAACATGAAAAATAAAGTATATGCACACATTGTTCATCACAGGTGGTGGGAATGTTTTTACGTTGGCTGATAGAGTACGGAGACAGAAAGTATATTGTTTTGATGGACACTGGCTACTGTACCTACATTATTGTGTTGAGGACTTTCAATGCATTCAGGAGTGCGTAGTTTTCTTTTCTTATATCAATAGCATATAGAATTATACAATCTTAGACAGTGATTCAGAAATCTAGGCAAGTACAGAAAACTAAGAATAAACCTATCCCACTTACCTAATAATCGAATTTCTGGGACAATTTCTGGTCTGGCGAACTAATTTTGGATAAGCTTGAAAATAAATAAATGTTTGTAAACGTTACTTGAAATTTTTTGGCACAATGCCTAATGCTGATTACAAATATTTGTCTCTAATTAAACTAGTAGGTATCGATTAATAAGGCAAGCTAGGCGTTGTTTCACGTAGGTAATCCGTACAGTCATAACTGTACTGATGGATTACTTACGTGAAACATTACTAGTATTATTTCTGGTGCTTCCTGTCTATGTAAAACTATTGAGTGGCTAAGCACCTACAGAATAGCTAATACCTAGATGCTTCTACCTACTGTTCTATCTTCATGTTAGCAGGTAATTGTCTGATAAATAAAAAGAGGCCTGACTAACTGACCGACTCCTAATTGGCAGTTCAAAAATGCCTGTAAATGGTTTAATTGAAACAAATGCTTTGAGTTTGAGTTTGCCCAAGTGTCCCACGACAGGGAACTGCCTCAAAACATTTCGGCAGCTTCATCTAGGCTTGTTGTATTTGTTAGGTAGATGATCCCATTAGGTCGTGAGTTTACGCCGTTAGTTCTGTTGTTAGACAAGGCAGATGTGCACCAACTTGGTTGCTCAGAAAATTTCCATGTTATACCTAAATCTTTTCATAATGATTTACTGATGTAAAATAAATTATGAATCAGTAATTCAATAAATTCTCAACGTAGATATAGCCTTGGTGCATATGTGCAAACAATTCATATGAAATGAACGCTAGGGGCGCACGAACCTATTAGTTAGACGGTAGTTTGCGGAACAGCCTGCAATCATAGAATACCAAATGATATGAGGTATCTATAACTACCTACTTTACAACGTCACTACCTAGAAATTGGTACTTCACGGTGGTATTATTAAGTGGGTAAGTACCTACCAAGTTAAGTAGGTGGTGGACTAAATGATAGGTACCTATTCAAAATATTTGACAAAATATGGATACATTATTACTTAAAAAGTAATTGTAATAATATTATGGTTTTTATATCTTCCATCTTCCAGCCATAATTATAATGAGCCTTCGGCTTCGTTTCAAACGCGTTGAAGTCGTTTGTCTATTTCCGAATGGTTATTAAGTAATTATTATTGTAACCCACATTTCTAATGTATGTACCTGTCCATAGATTAGAAAGATATGGTGCTGTCATACCATATTTATTTATAGGAATACTAATGTTATTATTTTTCGTAGCCTTGTAGGCGACTAGAACAGAATAGTAATTTTCTAATGCAGACTGCATTAGATAATTACTAGTTCTAGACTATGGAAAAGATAAAGGGCAAAATGTCGCAGGTGGATTTTTTCTTCTACAGTCGATCTATTTTGTAGAAATCGCTACGTGAATAGGTACTAAGGTGATGTGAGATGTCATTCCAGTGATACTTGGGAGTTGGGTATTTCACTAGTAGCAGCCAGTCCATTATGTAAAAATCTCACCTTCAAAACATACGTGAAGTGAACTTGAAAAAGAGCTGTCATTCCACCAGCGGTGATATTCTGTAAAAAGATCACCGTGATAACTTAGGTGAAGTGAGCTTAATGTGAGCTGTCATTCCACCTGATGCTAGGGATTGACACTATTGACAGCTCATTTCACTTAAATTTTCCCGATGAGATTTTTACAGAATATAGCACCACTAACTTCACACTCACTTCAGGATGAGTTTTTTACAGAATATATCGGCGTGTCTCTGTAACATAAGTAGGTATATTTTCACAAACATATCACTCAGTTTTCTAGTCAGTTTCTGCAGGAAAATGGGTAATCTTTAGGCTACCTATTATTTTTAGTTGCGTTGATATATATAATAATTTTAAACTGAATTGTTTACTAATTTTAAACTGAATTGTTTACCTAAGACTAGAGAAATAAATAAATAAGATAATATAGTATGTACTTACGGACTATACTCTCTCTGCTCTTGATAAAGTCACCGTTATTGACGTGCAATTGCAAGGGATACGAGCCCCAGAGAAGGGTGCGCGAGCGTCGAGCTGCCCAATGCAAGGCGCAGACTTTCTATTGATTTTGTACAAAAAAGGATTCTTTTTCTTTTTTTTGCGGATGCTGTGAGAATTTTTCTGTAGGTACGTTCACTGGACTTTTTGAACAAAGAGGATGAACGTGATGAACATGTTTTTATAGAAAGACAACTTTATTCTGAATACTTAATGTGTGAACAAGACGCAACGGTAGACTACATACCTTATTTTAGTTGCTCGGAAATAATAACGACTTTTCTTATTTGGCCCTTTAGAAAAAATTCAAGAGTTTGTAAGTTGAAGGTAGTAGAGTAGGATAGGAACACAGTCTGCGCACGATTACGGTTTATTTCCATTCCACCCAAATTATTTCCATATCGCTGTACCCGTTCATCTATCATCAAGTTTATTCACTTATCACGCTTAATAGATATTGTTTGATAGAAAAAAAAAATCAATATCTACCATCTGCCTACCCCCAAGCGTAGGGCGGCGGGGTGCAGCTGCCGTCGCACGCGCTGCTTCGACAATAGACGCGATCAATGAACCCGGCACCCCTCACCCTTCATATCAGGTACCGTACCGTTCTTCTTTCTGACTGCCTACTTTTTGGAACATTATACAAAAAATAAATAAAAATTTGCAGAAAAAATTTTGAACAGCTGATTCTACAGCTGATGCATCTATGCCTTCAAGTCTACCTACTGAGATTGGGTTTTGAGTTGGATTGGGAGAAGATGTAGTGCAGATAGGTAGGTATCTTAATTTTGGTAAAGAACTCTAGAGTACGGACTTACGGAGAATGGCCCGAAGGCATTGCCGTCTGGGAATCGTAAAATTAATTCTTACATAAAAAGTAATTTAAAAAAATTAAATCGACTTCAAAAGGAAATTCACTCAAAATTATGAATTAACTTTAATTCCGGAAGTCGGTGTCTTAGGATCTGTATTTTAGTTTTTTACCATCGACTTCCGGAATTAAAGTTATTTCATAATTTTGAGTGAATTTCCTTTTGAAGTCGATTAATTTTTTTTTTAATTACTTTTTATTTCGTAAGTTTTAATTTAAATAAAACTGGAATATTTGTTTGTAATATGTAGTTAATAGTTTTTTTTTGTAAATATTGCACTAGAATTTGACCACTACACCTATAGCTGGTATCAATAAGCCAGGCCGTCACACTTACACGTATTAGTCCATACCTCGAAAATTACTGAATCGATTTGATTAAACTTGCACTGTTTCCTAAGTTGAAGTAAATGTAAGTTAATAAAAAAAAACGGTCACGATCCTATTAATAGTTGCGGAGAAATGCGTGGACAAAATAAAAAATTAAAAAAAAAATTAGTATATTTGTTTGGAAGCCCTAATAGATTGTCATACGTGAATATATTGCAGTTCCAATAATATTACATAAGTACATACTCGTCGAATTGATAACCTCCTTTTTTTTGAAGTCGGTAATAAAAAATGACATTCGAGACTGCAGTTTCAGGAAAGCTGTTTTTTCCAAAATTTTTTAGTCTCAGAGGCCTTAATAAATTATAAAGGTCATAAAGACCCTCTATTTTCAATGGGCATAATTTCATTCAATGTCTACACGTAACATTTTACGTTAGTCAAGAGCAAACCAGCCGCCATAGCTGAAACAACTAGAATTCCAACTCACGTGCTATTTACGATCACCTGAATATCTCTCAACGTACCTGCACACCTACCTACGGTACTGCAAAAGGAAATAGTGTGTGATTATGACTCGTAACAGGCCGCACTAGCGACGCGACGTAGAGGAAGCGTTCGGTTCCACATAGTGTTCACAAGAACAATGTGTTTCCCACAGCAGGCGCACCGCACTTACGCTTCCGGCCGGTCGAATACGATACCGACCATTGATTTCGATTGACAATTATAAATATCTTGTGATAATATACTCGTAACTTAGTTAGTATTATTGAGATTTGGTCATCTTGAGATAATTTTTGGCGATGTCATCTTCATCGCCACGTATTGTGTCCCATCTGTAATGTATTGCTGAAATGGACGACGTCATCCAAAAGTGAAGAGCATAATTTTATTGCAAAATAGCAACAATTTCGTTATAGGTTACAATTAGGTATTCCTGTATCTATTTTGAAACTTTATTCTGTTAATAGTTGATCAACTCCATTAGGGGCTGATTTTTAAATCGCCAGATATTTTTTATCAGAAGAATATAAAAATGGCGATATGACATAATTTCTATACCTACAAAAACTGTCAAACTATCGTATTTATTCCTCATATAAAACTTATCAGCCCTAAGGGCTAATTTTTCAATCGACAGGTAATTTTCTATTCGTAGAATAAAATTGAAGTCTGACAAATTTTGTATGTAAGAATTGTCAAAAATTCAAAATTATTCCTCGGATAAAATTATCTGGCGTTGGAAAAATCAGCCCTAAGGGCAAGGGCAAGGGCAGCAACAGGCATTATCTTCCAATACCACTAACAAAATACTAAGAAGTAAGATCACTTATCTATGTATAGGTATAGTCATAGACAATATTATTCTATACTTCCCACATTACCACCGAGGTCAATGAGTGACTAAATAATTCATACCTATTAAACGAAAACATCATATATGTACATTTTACCTCAGAAACGTAATGCATTTTCAAAATAGACTTATTTCCCAAGTAGGTATAATGTGGTTTCGTTTATTTGGGTACCTACTAGCGGAACATAAATATAAATAAATATTAAACCTGGTTTTAACCTTAGTTCGCTCATCCGGTCTGCACACATTTCGGAATTGTACATACACAACAGACAACGGCCAAATGTACTAAGTTCTAACATCTTGATCAAACAAACAATAGTAAAGTACCTTTATGATAATAATTAAGAATAAAGACTACACGTAACACACTCACTGAACATAATTGGCGAAATGTGGGTGTACTATTATACAGTACACCTCTGCCTAACTCTTCAGGGTAACGAGGCGTGATGTTATGTTGAGTGTGTAATAAAGACTGCTTCGTTGATTTGGTAGTCGGAAGCGCGACTCGTCGTCGTCGTCGCTTCGATTCCCAGATCAGTGTTGAGTGTTATAGTTTTTCCTGTAGGAAATTCTTAGTAGCATCCCGGAGTCCGCATTTTAGCCCGGTATACTTATAGGCTCGTCTCAGTAGGTACAGTTTTAGGTTAAAATTGAAAACATGCGACAAATCGAGATGGGAGATTGTACTCCTCATTATGAACAACTTTTACTATGGGACCAAATCTGAAATAGAGAAAAAAAAATCTGCTATTCCCTACATTTTGACGAGTTATGCGAACATGCATGTAGGGAACAGCTGATTTTTTTTTCCTGATGTCAGGTTTTGTCCCATAGTAAAAGTTGTTCATAATGATGAGTACAATCTCCTATTTCCATTTGTCCCATGTTTTCAATTTCACCCTGTATAATAGCCACAGGAGTCATACATCCTACGAGTACATCTATTATATAAATCTTACACGTAACTTTCTACCTCTAATTTCCCCTTCGCAGAATACTCTCACAATGTAGTGGTTTGTTTGTTTCTTTCTAAAAGTTATCATTGTACTAGTTTTGTTAGGGTTCTGGAGTTACGAATATGTAAACAGAATCCGTATCGGATCACTTATTTGTTTCGTGTTTTTGTGTCAAGACCCTTTTTCTAGGAAATGGCGCTCAGAATACAGAAAACCGGCCAAGAGCGTGTCGGGCCACGCTCAGTGTAGGGTTCCGTAGTTTCCCGTCCGTCACAATAAGTGTTCCCACGTACAATTCGATAATACCCGACCCAATGTAATAAGTACCTACAGCGCCATCTCTCGGGGAATTGGGTTACTAATTAATACATAGACGTGCCAGAAGTTTTCGGTGGTAATTTTGGATTGCGAGAACCGATTTTAATAATTCTTTTTTTGTTTGAAAAAAGATACGTTCAGGATAATAAAATAAATAAACGAAGTTAAAAAAAAATGCTTGCATATACGATTATACTACGAACTTAGTCCAGAAA
This sequence comes from Amphipoea oculea, assembly GCA_945859645.1. Classification (NCBI taxonomy): domain Eukaryota; kingdom Metazoa; phylum Arthropoda; class Insecta; order Lepidoptera; family Noctuidae; genus Amphipoea; species Amphipoea oculea. The sequence continues at coordinate 19,044,046 of OX243862.1, forward strand.
TGATTTTGTACAACTTTTTGTCTTTTTTGTACAAAAACTGTTGTTTCTATCAAGTTCAAAATAATTTTCCTAGAAAGTCCTTATAAAGTTCTACTTTTCAGATTTTTTTCACATTTTCTAAACTTATGGTTCAAAAGTTAGAGGGGGGGGGACACTTGTTTTTTACTTTTGGAGCGATTATTTCCGAAACTATTGACATTATCAAAAAATGATTTTAGTAAACCCCTATTCATTTTTAAATACCTTTCCAACAATATATCACACGTTAGGGTTGAAATTAAAAAAAAAATCACTTCCCACTTTACATATAGGGGGGCTACCCTAATAAAACATTTTTTTCCAATTTTTATTTTACCACTTTGTCGGCGTGATTGATATACATATTGGTACCAAATTTCAGTTTTCTAGTGCTAACGGTCACAGAGATTAAGCGAGGACGGGCAGACGGACGGACGGACGGACGGACGGACAGACAGACATGGCGAAACTATAAGGGTTCCTAGTTGACTACGGAACCCTAAAAATGGCGTAAGGTTTCGAATTGAAAGTTGCCACAGTTTTGTTCTTTGATGGCCCGCAAAAACACGAGTTCTTTTCAAACTTACGACTTTTAATTAACTACTTTGTCTTTTACTTAACTAAATTCAATAATGTAAGTAAGTTACTTTGAAATAAAAATATGATACTTTATAAATTATTAAACGTAATTATGGAAAACAAAAACGAAGTAAAAGTTACAGTTGTTTGCATCATAGCTAAGAACTTTTTGTCTCATTTGGGGGTAAGTGTGCTTACATTGTTTTGTATACTTAGGTACAAATTCTAAAAAAAAACGAAACCCTGTGGCCATAGAAAACAAAATAAAGGGTCTCAGAAAGAAAAAAAAAAACATGACCAAGATTTACCAAAGAGACTACCACGGTTACCTATTTGGCAATGTAGCTTACCACGTAAGGTCGAAAAAATATGTTAAATTGTTTATTCTCCCGTGTATTATGAAGACTCATTGTTCAGACGTTTTGACCAATTCATTACCATTTCTAATTATTTACGCGTGTCTGCATTATTGTTTGTCTTTTTATTCTAGTTTTAAATAGACATGCGCGGTTTTAGCTTTTAAGACAATAACTCGGTCATTTAAATCTAGCAAGTTAAAAGTTCATTGTAAGCTTTTAACATTAGGTAATGTGTATATTATATAGACTACAATTATTGGATTTACAAAACATAATACTTATGTTTGATTAAGGTGTCTCTCTTAAAAATATCTTATCAAAAATAGCACACGTCGCCACATTTTTTAAAGAGAATAATTATTAGCAATAGGTGCCTCGAATTTAGAAACTTGAAGACTAACACAACTGTGATAACGAGGCATATCATTAAGCGTGAGTGGAGGGTAGCAGGCAGTAGGGCATGGTAGGGCACGCAACGCATGTGGCCGGGACGTTGCCGACGGCCCGACGCATCTGGTGACGAGGGGGGCGCGGCGGGGGCTAAAATTAGTACCGGAGCGCCACGTGCGCCGTGAACGAGCATCAGTCCGCGCTCAACCACCACGACGAACGAACGCTCCCGCACGCACGCCAGTGTTTACAACTGTAACTTAAACTACACACTCGTGCGACCCGTAGACTGGTAGACCGCGACAGCGGCCGCAGTGACAGTGTTAGCAGAGTGCAACGGTGGCCGGCGCGACGGAGGCTGTGCAAGGCATGTTGATGGCGGGCGCTCTGCCGGCCGAGCCCGAAGGGCTGCTGGCTTTGGGCGCGCTGCCAGGCCAGAAAGACACAACCTGGACCAAACTGTTCGTTGGAGGACTTCCATACCACACGACAGACAAGAGCCTTAGGGAGCACTTCGCGGTCTATGGCGACATCGAGGAGGCGGTCGTCATCACAGACAGACAGACCAGCAAAAGCAGAGGATATGGCTTTGTAAGTATTTTTCACAAATAATTGCGCAATTTTTTATGATTTTACGCCACCTGAAACTAACAACGCACCTAGCTTATTTTCATGAAACGAAATTTAAGCATTATGTTAAACTGAATTGACACGTAAACTTTGAATGCTCGTGCGCAGTCGACTCGTGTCGGCTGAAACAGCGGCCGTATCGCACAGTTAACGCGTTATCGCACCTCACTGCTACCTACACTATACCTAACCCACCGGCAGCTAAGTACATAGATGTACACATACGAGGTATATCGCGAAATTACATCAAACACGGAAGTTGTTCCACGCAGGTAAATGTCAAACAAAGTAGGTACCTTCTGAAAATAGAGGGCACGATGCGCAATGCTTTTAAGATGCATCATCATCGCTTACGATTTTCATTTCAGGGCGGCGTAGCGTCATATTAGGAAAATCATTTTCAGTGCCAAAATTAGACATGTCGATATCACGGACACGTGAATCTGGAATGTATTACAATACCTAAGTAAAACTTCTTAAAGATGCATCGAAACTCCTTGGCAAATCATTGTGTGAAGAATGAATTAGTTGCGCGCCATAATTTGATGATTTTTTACCAAGTCTTAGTATTGGTTGGTTCGATAACACTTTTATTTCTATAATGTTTCTATACAACAGATGCAATAAATGACGCTTTTTTCAATGCAGCTAGTTTAATGTAATAGAGTTTGAGGCTTTTTGTTTGGTGCAGCGTGGGGCTCGTGGGAAATGAATCACAACCCCATTTTCAATTCGTGTTAGGGGTGTTTAGACCCTGAGGGAACACAACGCGTAGCACCCTCGCTGTGACATCCAAATAGCTGTAATAATCGCAATTCATCGTTCGTAACACTTCACTGTGTGTTATAAACTTAAATTTTCATTTTCGAAAGCCATCCATAAACTTGGTAGCCAACTAACTTTACAAATAATTTTGTTTTGATGAAATGATTAGTGTTTGCGACATAATTGATATTAATATGATAAGTATTTGAATGAGAAAAGGTCAAAGATTTGATTCGGATGTGAACTTTGAATCGTGTTCAATTAATAATCGACGATTTGTTGCAAATTGGTTGTAAATAATTAAAATAAGCTGTAGATTTAGGTTGCATAAGGCGCCAACACAATTAAGAATCTTCAATATCCAATCAGACTGAGGTATCTAGTAAAAATTTTGACACATTCTTTCGAACTAATTGCGAAATCATAATAAAACACACAAAACATGACATAATAAGTTCTTTTTAGAGTGAAAACTTTAAACTTGTCTTAGCTGGTGCAAGTCCCTTTGCTCTACATAGCCATTGGGTCGAAGCCGCAGCCGGCTCCAGGCGGGACGTGCCAAAGTACTTGCACGAAACAAAAGACTGTCATCTGATAGCGTACGGGCTCGGAACTGGCATCTAACAACGACGAATACAAACGCGATAGATGGTGAGACAAAAACGAAAAAAAAAACTGTTTAAACTAACACCTACAATGCTTAAAAGCCTTTAAGCCAGTAATTGAATTACAAAAAGTAAAAAGTTTTTGTTTTGAAGGAGTTCAATTTTAATTGTCATGTTTTGTCGTCAATATTCAAAAGCAATTGAAAATTGAAGTAGGTAGGTAACTGCCTACATCATGCTTAATCAGGAAGGAAAGATCTATGGAATCAGAATATTGTTTCAAAGTAATGCTTCCAAATCAGATTCTGAGGAAGTAACTAATCAGTAAACTCTGCGAAGATACGGATAACAATGTTTAACGATGTGATTATGTCTAACAACAGCAATCTTTATCGCCTAATCAGTCTACGAAATAAAAAGCGTTCTCGTTCACATTACCTATACAATAAATAAATAGTCTTAAAAGTCTTTTATTAACTTATGTGCTAAAGATATGAGTAACTTGTAGTGACCAGAAATAAACAAATTAGTTACTTACGTATTTAAAAAAAAAAAACTTGAAAATGCAATTTATTGACGTAGATAATAAATAAAAGGGTTTTCTGAAAATGCAGACAGCATTTTTGCAGCGAATTTTCGAACGCCATACAAAGTTAGAAGATACGAATAAAAACCAGTCCAGTTTCTGTTTCGGGACCTTATTAATGGAAGCAGACTAATTCATTGATTAAACTTGTTGATCGCAGAATGTGGACTTAATTCACTTGTTTAAATACCGCTTCCTGTGTCGCTGTAATTTCTTAAAACTTTGACTTTCCTCTGGCTCTTTTACCTACAGTGAGATTTTTCTTCTTCTTCTTCAGAATTAACTATGTATAATACATAATCAGCCTATAACGTTCTCACTGGTGGGACACAGGCCTCTGTGAGAGGGAGTGGGCCGTAATCCACCACGCGGGCCCAGTGCGGGTCGGTAGATGTCACATCTTCGAATTTTTGGTTCTAGGACATGCTGGTTTCCTCACGATGTTTTCCTTCACCGTTTTGAGAGCAGTGGTGATGAAATAATTTACACAAATTAAAGCGCCTGTCTGGGTTCGAACATACGACCTACAACTCGTAAGTCTCGGCCTTTACCACTGGGCCACCACAGCTCTCCTTTAACTACAGGGATTCGCGAAGGTAACCCGCGAAATTCAAATATAATTATGTTTTTTTACAATTTGAAGGTCAGTATCAGGTTGTATGTTGATCAAAATATGATTCTCGACCGTAACAAATATTTCTTTACAGAATTATAATCATTAGAATCAGCAATTCAACTCCTTAAGTTAGAATTGGCCTTAAATGTCATGATTTCATGAAATAGTCATTCAATAGGGTAATATGAACTTAGAGAGTCGTATTGATGATTTTTATGTTAATCCATAATAATATTATAAATTCGAAAGTAACTCTGTCTGTCTGTATGTTACATTTTTACGCCTGAACCGCTGAACCGATTTAGATGAAATTGGGTAAGTATATATACTTAGTTTGAGTCCCGGGAATGGATATAGGACACTTTTTATCCCGATATCTGTCGAGACTTATGCGGGTGAAACCGCGGGACGCAGCTAGTAATTCTATAAACGAATACTTGATACGGACACGAATCATATTTAGATCATCACAGTTCACCTCCTAGTGACTAAGGTTTTATATTATTAATGTAAATCTGTGAACAGCGCTGTGGTTACATTATTATTTAAGTAATTTATGTTTTTTCTGTTTATAATATTGCATAATGTAGCTGTTTGTTGTTTCTATTTAATAAAATAAAATAAACATACAACCTAATTAATACCTAAGTAGATACCTACTACCCTGCAAATTAAAAAAAAATGTCGCCTTAAATTCCTAATTAGAAAGAACGAAGAAAGAAAAATATGTTATAAGTAGGTACCTACTGCATAGGTAAACACGACACATATTACAAGAAAATACTTACATAAAATAATTCTTAATTTCTGTTTTATCTAATTTGTCTGCATAAATTGTTTTATAAGTAACGTTGTTAATGCGCGTCCATCCTTCCGATTTAATCCATGATGAACTTTTTGCAAGTTTAGTTCGCCACGACCAATACAAGGTCTCAAGTATCAACTACCTATTCACTTAATATTGGCACTGAATACTTACCTACTACTCATATTATTGAGAAATCTTAAGTTCAAGGGTAAAGCCATTCGATTCGAAAAGCGTGGCTGTAACTACTTAAACATTATTGCTTTTGAACATATAAATGCAGGCTTATTTAATTTGGAAGTATAATAATTACAACAATAGACCGTCAGCAAAGAACACTTAATAATTTGATAAAATCTTTACTAAGACTTGGTCAAGTGAATGGTACCTACTCGATTCTGTCAGAAGGCTGGAATTTTTATGTTCTTTTTTTTGGAGGTTGAAGTCACCAGAGGCTAGACATAAAAGACAATGCACTATTTTTGCCAAACTACTGTGTTAATAGTTAAATATATCTACTTAAAGTCTAATTGATAAAGTACACATTAATGATAATAAACATAATTAACCGAAAAACAAACCATTCTCTGAATTTGCCTCAGAAAAAACTGCCTTAGGTACGTAGAATGACTTAACTTATTCGTACTAGTATGATAAAAAAACCTAACAATTCAATCAATTATTAAACTTATAAGACAATAATAATAACTGTCCATATGAGTTTAATAAAGAGTGTCGTATGAGGCGCGTTAATATGGGCGGATCATGGACACGCCTCCTGTGGCTACGGGCTACGTCGTAGACATTTAAAGCTACTGCTACATTGTCAAAGAAATGCGTCCTTACTACTGTTACACTATATTTTTGATCTAAACTTAATATTTCCGGGTGTTTATTGAATTAGTTTAATACCTTTTTTTTTTTGGTTGGTATTTTTAATTCATAAACCCTTTTACTAGCTACGCTAAAAGGTGAATACATAAGAAAACTAAAATGATATCTAGATATCAAAGGTTGTTTCACTGTGATTCTTATTGCGAAGGCCATTGCAAATATTTTACTCTGATGCGGGAATCTAACTTGTGTCTAGTCGACGAATATTAAAATAATGACTGTCTTTATCTAGACAATGGAGTGTGTTATTTATTTATGTTTCCGCAACTGTGAGGAATATGTCACTGTGGAAGTTAAACCATAGACAGTACGTTTATGTTCCAATGCACACGATTTTTTTTTGCCGTAACATGCTTTACAAACATAAATGATGTTGCTGAAGGTTGAGGTGCCCGCAGATGGGCTCGATTATTCCGATCGATAATTTCGCCGGATAACAAACTTAATTTCATTAGACTGTTTGATTCTATTAAGTCTACTAATTGAACAAGTCTGTAGACAGCTTTATTTGAAAACTGAAAAAGTAGTACCTAGGTAACACGTTCTTGAACATGTTGTGCTAATCCTGAAGTATTAAATTATGGCTTCACAGACGATGTCGGAAAAGTGAAATTTAAATACGCTGTGCATTCTTGTCATGTTCACGTAAAATGCATGACGCTCAAATAATTATGCATGTACCTACAGTTGATAAGTCGAACCGTGGAACGGTTAATGGATATTTGGCAATGTACCTGTTTAAATGTTTGACAAACAACTTTTTGCCATTGAACTGAAGACTCAAACAAACATTTTTTGAGACTGAATTTTCTGCTAAAGATTTCATAAGCCAGCAGTTAAATTAAACTGTTTTTACTAACACTAAGTGCTAATAGTTGTTAGGTACATCTTTAGGTAGTTTTTGTAGCTATTTTAGCAGAAATCTATTGAAGGTCTGCACTTCATTACTTTGTAAAAGCAAACGGACTGCGTCTGCTCTGCTAAAAGTTAAAAAACTTTTTAACAAAAAAATTAAACCTCCGAAAAAACTGAAAAGCAAAAAATAAAAACCTTTTTTATTTTACCTTAATAAATAAGTTCTTAAACTAATGCAAGTATACCTAAGTAATTTTGAGTCGGCGCCAAACAAGCAACTTAATATCGTTGCGAGTGGTCGTGCGGAGAGCGCATTTTTTGTTTGGAATGTTGGAGATTTCACGTTGCATTATTAATTTGATTTGGTTATTTATTTAAATTTAAGGTAATTTAGTGATCATTGTTCATTAATTGTTTGGCGCCGACTCAAAATTTCTTAGGTATACTCGCATTAGTTTAAGAACTTATTTATTAAGGTAAAATAAAAAAGGTTTTTATTTTTTGCTTTTCAGTTTTTTCGGAGGTTTAATTTTTTTGTTAAAAAGTTTTTATTTTATAATTTTTTGAGGCTATAATTTACTAATTACTACATGCTTAATTTTTGACTACTTTTAAAATAGCTACCTACCATACTTTAGATATTAACTGTTATATAATCCTACTTTAATTATTCTTTTTTGTATAATAAAATACTTTAAAAAACAGGCTTTATATACCAACATAGATAGGCCTTTTATTTTAATTGTAATACACAGCTCAGCATTAAAATCTGTGAATGAACAATAAATCACCCCTATTTTCCCACCCTAAGGGTGGGATTTTTTTTTCCAAATTTACATGGGACCAACTTCGAGGTATGTCCTATCCAATAAAAAAAGAATTATTCAAATCGGACTACTCTGTAAAAAGTTATGCGTGGTCATACATTACAATCAGTGAGTGAACAATCAATCATCCCCTGTTTTCCTACCCTTAGGGTTGGATATTTTTTTCCAAATTTATATGGGACCAACTTCGGGGTATATCCTTTCCAATAGAAAAAAAACTATCAAAATCGGACTGCTCTGTAAAAAGTTATGCGTGATCATACATAAAAAAAAAAAAAAAAAAAAAAAAAAAACAAAAAATATACGCGTCGAATTGATAACCTCCTCCGTTTTTTCGTCGGTTAAAAAGAAACTACGTAAGACACAATACGTGTGGGTCATTTTTGTGTACAATCTAGTCTATTTTAATTTGTTGATCAGGGCCTATACTAATCGTAATTCTACGAAAACGTTGCTCACTGGCGCTTTGTTTTGAGTAAACCGCTCTATTTACGAATAGCAGTATCTTTTACTATTATAATTTATTGCAGGTGTTAGTATTTCGCTAAACTTGGGCCAAGTGTGGGTTAGTAGATGCAGTGATGCATTGCATAAAGGCATATAAGCAGTGTCTACCTCGATAAATCAAGCCTGTCAATTACATTTTTGTGAGTGCCCCACAATCAAGAAACTCACTAAATTATCATAGGTACCTAACAAAAGTAGGCAGTCGCCAGGCGGCCTATTCGGCTCCCGTACTATTCCCACATTGTAATGGTGGTCTTCACTCATTCAATTTAATACGACGAAATTAAAAATACGTTACGACTTACGCCTAATACCATGACGTGCGACCTTCGCAATTTATCGCCTTTAAGTAGGCATGCCTACTCAAATAACCGACCGAATATGAATGTTGTAGATGTCACATGTCTTTTAATTTTTGGTTCTAGGACATGTCGGTTTCCTCACGATGTTTGTTTACTTAGATGTGCTCATCACCTAAAATGTAGACATGTAGACTGCACCTGAATTGGTTTCAACACTAAGGAAGCCAAATTTGTATTTGCTGTTTCAATTATATTGGTAATGCTTGTCAAAACTAATCATAAACTTCATTACAAATCAAGTTTATTGAGTGTATCTAATTGTTTTCATTTCAGGAACACAACCCATTACGATACGGCATGTGCTGGATAACATTCACGTAGAATTTGAAATATGTAGTTACCTACTTTTGCTTAGGAGTTACTTAAAGACCAGTTCGGCAGAACAAACATACAGCCAATCAACTAACTGGCAGTTAGCTGCTGTTGATAATGTTCGTTATCGCATACCGCGCCTAACTACGATTTGTACGGTTTACAAACGTTATAAAGTCTGTACCTAGCCGATTCACTTATTTAATTTATACTTGTTCCTTGATACCGGGGAAATTTACATACAATACCTACTGAATTTCAGACTCGCTGGGTATTTCTGATAAATGTCTGATTGCCGTATAAATAACAAACTTTAAAAATGGTTTTTGGTGTCTTCACGAAGTGAAGAATATATTTCAATCCAATTCAATAGTATGTGTATCTCCCACGCAAAGGACAGAAATCCAAAAAAAACCTAAATTCATTTGAATTTTCAATTATTCCAGGCTTTCGTTATCTGGAGGCCATCAAGCATTTGCCTTAGACCAATGCTCCAATTTAAATTGAACCCCCGGTGTTATATTGTTTGGTTCTCAGTATTGAAACCCAAAGCTAAAGCGGGGGACAAGGAAGGTCAGTTGAAATCGGTCGATTCAATAGTAGAACCGATGCGATGAGGTGGCGACCCGCGGATCACGCATGCATTACAATAGGTAATGCTGGCTCGACGTCATCCTCCGACGTATTTGTTAGTAAAATGGTTTCGTTATAAAACTACATTTATAAAAGTAGGACTGAGTTGGACTTTTGTTTGCAGGTAATAATGGGCGACCGAGCGGCGGCGGAGAGAGCGTGCAAGGACCCGAATCCTATCATAGATGGGAGGAAAGCAAACGTCAATCTCGCCATTCTCGGAGCCAAGCCCAGAGGGAACCTGGCGCCAGGTCAGTGACACGCTTACCTTATCGATATTAAAGATAAGTAACAGCCGGCTACGGGAAATAGGTCGACATAGAGAAAGCAACTGGTATTGTTAACATGCCATTTTTGTAGGTACTAATTTCATGTTTATTACGTAATACTTCATACAAAATGTAGTGTAACACTTCGTATTAGAACCTATATTGGCACTCAAAAAGTGTGTGAACAGTCTTACAACACAGTCTCCTATTTGTTATATGCCAAAGCAAGGAACAAAATAAAATAATAGTGTAGATATGTATTATTAAGTATTACCAAGTAAGTATAATTTGGTAATATCCGTAGCTATACATACTCATAAGCAACCGATATACGAATTAAAAGAACAGGAAATTGCGGTCTAACATTTTAAATATGGGATAAATTATAATGAGTGTTAAAATGTTAATTTATGAAATATATGAACCTATACGATTGACTGAAGGAACTGGATCCGTTGCTACACAGGATTGCCAAATAAAAATATCATACAGTCGCCATTCTTATGTAAAATTGACCTAAGTGCCCAGTTCTTGTGGCAGACATGAAAGGATCTATAACTCGTTTATGAAGACACGGTAACGGACAAAGAATAAATCACAGCAATCTTCACGGGTTGTTTTACTAAGGGTTGTTTAACCTCGACAACTCCAGAGCAATGCTTATCAACGCTCAGCTGTTTGTAAAAGGAGCATTTTTTGTTCGAACAAACGTACACATGATTCTTTTTTGTGCTTTGCCTTCATTTTCGAAGCCAGCGCGTTGTCAACGAACAAAAAAATGGTGTGATCGCGTCGTGTGTGATACAGTGCCTTCGTGGGGGTCAATTATACATGTGTGCTGTGCCGCATTATAATTTATAATATTATGTTAATCGTAACTGTATGAAATGTTACAAAAATAAATGTAGGTAGGAAAGCTAGGAATGTGTGCATTTTTGCGACTGTGTGTTCTGAAGCTGGAGAATTAGTATCTAACTCCTACGAATGCTCTACAGTGAAATTACCACACATGTTATCTTAGACAAAATGTTAATTTATCTAAGTAGGTAGGTACATATTATAAGAAGACAATGCAAAAAATAAATTCAATACGTTGAATCTTGGTTTATGTTAGTGTGCATACATACGAGCGACACGCGTCAACGGCAGAGTCAACTGCAACCGTCGACACCCGTCGACGCCCGCCGACGACGCGTCGGCAGTTCTCGTCCAAAACGTGCCGCTCGTATATTTAAGGGGCTACATCGAAAATCTAAAATCCTCGAAAGCCTACTAAGCGAGCGAAAGTGATGCAATTACTTTTGAAACGCAAAAGAAGAGATGGCTATAGGGTGCGTGCGCTCGGAATAACACGACGTATGTGCCAAAACGAATTTACTCCTTTTTTAACAAAATAAATAAATTAAATTTAAAACTACTTTGAGTAAACTTTGATATGATAATTCTCTATGTTTTAAAGTAAATTCCATTGAATAACTCTTAAGCGTTACGCCATGATGTAGAAAAAAGAAAAAAAAATAGATATAACTTTGCAATTTTTTTTGTATCGAGAAAAATTCATTGAATTGTGTATTCCTTTTACACGGTACTAGACCAAAGAATCAAAAAACATATAGCAAAATGTTAAATCCCTATTCCACATACTTAACAAGTTACACGAAATAGAAAAACAGCATTTTTTTCAACATATTATTATGACCTCAAGTACGGTGCTTAAATACACGAGCGGCTAATTCCGATCCAACCTGTCCCTTGCTGCCCTCTCCCACCGACGCCCTAAGCCGAGGTCCGTACCCCACAGGGGGTGCCCTTAGCGTGTAGTCGCTTAGTTTTTAAGCCCTGTCTGGAGGCCTTAATTTATTGAGGCATCTACAGGCAAGCCTGGTTAAGCAGACTACAACCTCATAGGATGAACTGCGAAAAGCTATTTCAAAAAAAAGTAAACGAGCGGCATGTTGCCGAGGGCAGCCGTCGACACTCGTCGACGGTTATAGTTGCCTCTGTCGTTGATGCGAGTCACGGCGTGTCGCTCGTGTGTATGAGCAATTAGGGTGCAATATTTGCCATGATGTCATTCGTCACTGCTTCCTTTTCAGTGTCCTGAACTTCAATCCAGTAATTTATTCATCAATTTTGAAAGGTCTGCTTGAATTATGTAAAATTATGTATTTAATTACCGCTAAGGCACAAGTGGGTCGTTTTATTTAGGTATATCGTTTGATTAGTTCACGATAGATAGCAATTCGATAGTGAGTGCTCTGATATCAATTTATATAACGTTATCTTTGAGTGTAGTGAGGTAGATGTTAATAAAGTGCCATTCAATGACAACATTAGCAGGAAGAGGTTACGTACAAACCAAGAAGGATTTAGGCACTTACTTTGAGAAGTGCTTCTTTATTTAATAACTTACATAACAATTAACTGTTTTTAAATTAGTCCTTTAGGAAAGAATAGGCTTTCCTAAATTTCTCATATATGTAGAAACATTGGTTAAGCACTATTGATCATAATATAACCTAAAGCAAAACTTAAAAAAAATCATACGTCTTGACTTCGAGTAAAGGTAACGTAACCTTATTTAAAGAAAGCAGTAAATCTGTAGGTAAACTTGTACTACGAATTCTGAAACAATTAGTTGAACGATTACACGTATTCCGTGAAATAAGAACGGACTGAAATTATTCATGTTTATTTAAAGTCTATCATAATCACATCAAGCAACCTAACTTTAATCGTCTATATATAAACTAATGAGCGACGATGCCATTAATTACAATTTATTGCGCCTGCCGCGGTGACGTGTCGAACACAATAGTGATTAGTACAGTCAACCTCACAGGTCATACTAAAAGCGAATCTACAATATATTTTAAACTATAAGCCGACCACTTAAAGTTTTAATTTCATAGGCCTTGTTTAATATGTGTATCGTTGACGGTTGTACCGTGGAATATGGGGAGCGATCTGCGTTCCGCCCCCGCCGGAAGTCCCTAAACGCTCGGAAACGGAAGTGCTCGGTATACCCCGCTCGCTAATTGATTGCGCCCCACGGACACGCACCGCAACCCTTGCAAGGTGACATACTGTAACCTTTGTCTAATCTCTGCATCTACATTCCTGGTACAAGGAAAAATAAAGTGTCCCGTAAAAGCATGAAATGGCTACGTAATTACAATACCCAACGACATGTTTGATCGATCGATACGTAATTTATCATTGTTCGTAATTCAGTCGGCAATTTAGACTAATGAGGGTACATCCATTCGTAGGTGAAACGCAACTAACTAAGTACTATATTGTACTCATAATAACCATACAATAACCCTCCTTTTGGGCTTCGCCGCAGTCGGGTAAAAACGATACAGAATAAGTTTTGTTGTCACGCCAAGCATTATTTAAAAGAATTGTTACGATTGCTATTAATGGGTTACTGCCGTTACTAGTCTATCGTTCTGCATCATAGCATCGGATATGAAATATTATCTTCGATATGAACTGATAATGGTTATGTACAACTTATTATTATATGCACGTTATAATTGATTACAATAACTTCATATTGTTGTTGTTGAAAAAAAAATGTAGGTCTTTTTTGTATTAGGTGAGGATTTTTTATCTTTAGGTAAACATTCTTAATTCACAGTTACTTAATGCACAGTTTCAATTAGCAAATTTTTGTTACGAATGATACATCTTCATTAGGTATATTGCAAGATTCTCAGACACGTCAAAGGTTTTGAGCGCCACCACAGCACACATTTCACATGAATGATACAGTTTCATTCATATAATCAAAGTCCCTAATTACAATTTCTCTAATCAATTCGTTCGGGCCGAGTGCAGAACACATTGGCAGAGATTCAAACGATTCAGCACATAAACCAATTTACTATAACCGACCATCACATGGTCAGGAGGCGACTAATATGAATGACATAGCATAATGAAACTTCCGCGCGTACGCAATCAACAATACCTTGATACTTGATAGCAACAGTAACTCATGCCACATATAATTTTATGCAAAAGAACCATTACAGTTACCAAGTGATTGCAGGACAAATTGGACCCATTTTTGCAAACAAGAACCAACCCACAGTTTGAGTGAAATTGAGTTTAGTACATAGATGGCGCTCAAATCACGCATTCTAGCTTCTCTAAAAAAATGGTTCCTTTTCACCGACTAACAACAGAGATACAACACTGTCACTTGCGGAACCAACCTACTTTGGCCACCTTTTAATAAACTGTAAAGAACTATACGGCATGGTCCCCTAAACACTTATTCCTAGATAGCCTACAGTATGCCATATATGGTCAACAAGTAATCATTCATTAATGTACTAAGTATGCATTTTGCACACTTTGTTTACAAAAGTTTCATTTTCTCGAAAGTAATCTGCTGTGGGTTGGTTCTTGTTTGCAAAAATGGGTCCAATTGTCCCTGCATGATTATTGTGTAGTTTATGTGAGTTATGAAAAATTGTCAGATAGGTAGTCGCCCCATGTAAAATAGTGGTATTCAGCTACATCTGGTTAGACTGGAAGCCGACCCCAATATATGTAGTTGGGAAAAGGCTAGGCAGATTGATTGATGTGATTTATGAAACGGACGTCACACTAAACCGATTCAAAATTGCCTTTCATTTATGCTACGTAGCTTGCGAAACTAATTTCATACGCTTGAAAAAGACATTGAAGACATTGCTGGAACATGAAGTTGTTCAAAGACACAGCTGATTTATGAATAGTCCGTCCTGATTTTTTATATTAAACGGCCGTTACAAAAACCAGTTCATTGACGGCCGGAACAGCTGATCGTCGAGTCTTTGTCAGATGTCTGAGAAAATTAAAGAGCGAATGAATGAATCCGCATCCTTGCTACAGCAACGTTTACTGGAGGTCGCGGCATTGTTCGATGTGTCGGGTAGTGCACACATTGAAAACAGTTGCGCGGGCGCCGCGGGGAGGGGTGGAGGGGTGCCACACAATGGGTGCGGGCGCGCATGACGAGACACCTGGTTCGCTATACCGGCTACGCCATATGCCACGCTCCCTGTGATATGCGCGCGCACTATGACTGCGTCCGACACGCGCGGAAATGGCAGCCCTGCGTCATCAGCGCTAGAATCTTCAATTTAGGCAGTATCTTCTTGTTGGACTTCATTCGCATGTTTACGTTTCGTGTTTGCACTTTACATAAACTATATAAGACGAACGGAACTATAATAAAAAATCTAAATGCTCCAATAAGTTCATCTAGTTAAACGTTCATAGGGTGTTTCTTGCGATAAGCGGTTATAAAACTGTCTGTTTTTACGAGATCGATACAAATCAATAGTTCTTTCTGTATCTACCTAGATGTTTCTGTAAACAATAGTTCAGGTTTTTTTTATGCTCGTTACATATTTTTAAATGCGCTCTCCATGTTCTTTGTTTCTGATCCTCATCAAAATTTTAAAGAACATGTTTTTCGTTTACAGTTACCTAATCAGAAATTTTAAGGTTCATGATCTGATATACCAATAGCAACCTATATTATGCAAATACTTGTAAGCATTTACTTTCTCTGGCTTCGAAAGAGCAGGAGGATAGCGTTTTAATAATAGATTAATTATTGGAATAGGACATAGGTAATATGAATATCTTGTAATATTTCCATGTAGGTTCTTACTCTGGGTTGTCAGCAACTTGTCCATTATTTCGACGATAATTTTGAAAGCATGTGCGCTCAAATATTTGATTCAAACAGTTTAGTTTTAGCTCAGCACTGGCAACAGTGCGGGAAACGCATTAAATCTGCCGCCGCAGAGCCTGTTTAGTCTACATTCTGTGTCTTGTAAAATTGGTTTATACACAACGCCTGAGGCATACAGTGTTTGTTTACGAAGCCCTTCAAACGTGCACCTTTATACTGATACGTTGAAATAATATTCACAGAATCTGTTCACCGTACGCTCATTTGAAACACTCGTTGCAAATTTTGATCCCCTTAATCTAGATTCGGTTCATGTGCTTTGAAAAGAAAATGACCGTTAGCTAGGCCGGTTTTAGGGAGACCGTTTTGTCCTCAAATAATGCGAGTGCAACGCTTTGGCCGTTACCGTTATAGAGGGGCTGCGATTTACCGAAAATGATATGCATGCAACGCATTCAGCTTGGCAGCTATACTTCAATACAATCTGTCTAAAAAAGACAACTTTTTTTTAGATATGTATTCACGGATTGAAAAGAACAGAATTTAAATGACAGTATACATTATATCTCCTGCATTGTACGGACTGTATTACACATTGGTTTGTTGGTTTTTGATATTCATGAGGGTACTTATAAGATTTTTTTTTACAATATAACTAGATTTAAATTTGCTCCATGTAGGCAAAAATCTGGTTTAGATTAAGCCGGAATAATATTTTTTTATGGAAATCCATTCAAGGGGTTTGATGGAGGCGTAACGGCTTGTCTGTCTTCGGCGCCCGCGCATCGTAGCTCGCGCCAAAATAAATAAGCAAGCTGAACGCGTATGTAGAAGTAAAAGGAAATCGATATAGGTACTTAGTTAGTTCCACACGTCTATATTCTTTTTCAAAATTTATAGCTACATTTTCATTATAATAAAGGAGGTGAAGATATTTACTAGTAGGTAGTGTTATAAATGTTTCATGCGAGCCAGTTTATATGTATGACGGTCCCTGTTTGTGTTTGATTAGGTGTTTTTTTGCACAATATTATAAATGAATAGGTACTGAATTGTGCTGTTACATTGTATCGCGGCGGTAGGTACCAACTAGGTATGTTGTTTACGTACATAATGTACCCGTTAACTGCTGCGGTAAGAAATTTGTGTAGCCCAGTTTCTAAATACGTCGTAGTGGTTGCAGCCAATGGGCGATTTCAGCGGGCCTGGCGTCGATTATGAAAACATTGTTAAAGTTTTATTATATGGGCGTGTTGATGAAGGCCGAACGGGCCACTTGTCCAAACACACGAAGCGACACTATGAATTATTGAGTGGAACGAGCAGCGCACTAATCGATTCACACCTGTCTATGAAAGGTCCCAATAGAAAACATTCGACCAACGTCTTGAAGCTTACGACCTTAATATGATTATTATAGTGCATTATTTATTCCATCAGGTATAGGAAATAACCTGAAACAAGACTAAAGATAAATAGTAAATTTTTTCAAGAAGATAGTTACTTATTACCTACCCTCTGGCTTTAGGCTTTGCCCAGCAGTAAGACATTGAAAGATCGGATATCGAGACCCCTATAAAAGAACACTGAAATCGAATTTCAGTGAGCTTTCTAAAGAAAGATAAGAAAGTCAGTAAGGTAACGACGAACGTCTCAAGTTATTGATGCCACATAGGCACTACTTGAGTTAAACAGTAAGCATAGTCATCATTGATTAATGGATAGCTTGGCCCTTTGCGGTGTTTGGAAGGGGTTGTCCCTGTGTTTGGCATTGCAGGCGGATCGCGTGCGCCGGGCGCCCTTCGCTTGTGCATTACTTATGCATGTGCCCAAACCCCCCGCAGTGGCCAGCACACCCCAGCGACTATTTTTATTTAGTCTTTGGGATTTAGGCGATGAATGCACTGATGGGTCCGCACGCGCCGCTTGCTCACAATCGATATGGCACAGCGAGTCGGTTCATTTAATTAACCGATTTTGGTACGCCTAGTTTCTGTGGTAATTTTAGATAGATCATAGACGTATGAGTGATGTGATTGTTTACTTTTCAGCGAGTTGTACGAGTTAACTAATGGCGTTTTAGACTATAGGCGAGCGTCGTAGATTGTAAAAGACTTGAATACAATGCCTTTTATTCGTTTTTGCTTAAAGGTTATCTTGATATTTTGGCGATATGTTTTGGGAGCTGTGCTTCCAAAACATGCTGCTTCTTTGTAAAGAAACGTTTTATATCTATGATTTCAACTAAAGTTGTAAGTAGTTAGAATATCCTATACCTACCTACTATGTGTGAAACAGTACCTAGGTATCGCTGCATGTCCGTTATTGCGATGATATTCTTATTCGTCTACGCATCGAAATTAATCAATTTAGTGGCTGTCATGTATAAAAGTAGGCCTAATGCGTAGGTACCTATACTTTAGCAACGATAGGTACCTATATGTAGATCTATACTAGTTGTAGTAGCTTATCTTCAAAAAGCATAACCACAAATCGATACCAGGCGAGCATGGTCTATAATTGTATGAAGCGAAGCCATAATGGTCAGCCGGTGGCAATGGCGGTCGCGTGGATTGTGATACGATCTCGCTTCACACCAATAGTTACTATCTTTGTTTTATTGCAACGGAAACTAGTAATTACTGCCACAGTGTCGCTTTGATGTGATTTCGAACATAAATTAGGATCAACACTTTTCTACCCATAATGTTTGTTTAGATACTTACTTTCCACTATATTTTTTGTTATATTACACATAATATATTTTCTTATTTAAAGGTAGAAACAGATGCAGGTTAATGATTGTTGAGATTGCGCTTGCGTTATTCCGCGATGAGCTTCTGTCATATAATTAGACTAATGTAAACTAAGTAAGTATTTTGTTTCAGGATTAGTTTGACTCTAAATTCAAACCTAACCGGAATCAAATTGATAATTTGCTTAGTTGGTACAGGAAAGTTCTAGAAATTCACTGAATCGCAACAAAATCAAGTCAATGTTTTTGGAATTAAGTGTGTAATGTTTTGACGGCTTGGTTTTGATTTTCCAGATATTTGGAAATTTACAGTGAATTAGAAGTAAGCCAGATTTAGTGCGCGCACAGATAAATTAATTTGCGACGTCGTCGCCACACTAATAACCTCGAAGTTGTTGAACGCGGTCCAAGTAAATAACAGCGTCTTCCGTATCATGCGGATGTGTGGCATGTGTCCCAAAAATCTTAGTTAGTTACATTGCTCTATAAACTTTGTAATTTTTATGTGTCTCTGTCCATTAATCTTTCTAATCGAAATGTATCCTATGCCTGTTAAACGAAGGCCGATGATTGATTAAATAAAAACTGTGACTATTGCCAACATTATAACTATAAGTTATATTTGTGCGCTGAAGGAAACTGAGCGGTGTAGAGCTATGAGCGTAGGTAGCTGGCATAAAACAGCTTACACTCTTAGCATCGTGCAGTGACCCCAGTTCACACAGGAACACTTCACTGTAGTAGTTCCGTTCCCTTTGTCACCATCTGAAACATGATCCCCGTCCACGACTTCCGTACGAAGCCCTTCGATCCTCCGATAATCCTCCTACATAGTAGATTACATTTCTAGTTTCACTTTAAACCATTTCGAGCTCGTTCCTCATAATATTAGTAGCTAGTCTACAATTTTCGCCCTGATCTGATGATCCTCAAAAGATGGACGTGAAGCTTTCTTCGTGTCTTAATTATTATTTATGTACAACAGCTGGCGTGCAGAGGTTGGTCGGGCGAGGCTGAGTCCGTCCGGCGAACGACGCGGTTATTTATAAAACAGAGTTGCGTCTCGTTTTGTCTTCGGCGCGCTCTTTATTTTGTCTAAATATACGCAGTTTTGGGAACGTCGTCGCGGCCGACTCTGCCGCGACATCAGTTTTGGCATCAAGCCAGAACCTCATCTTTCCTCGCCATCTTATCTTTTGTCGGGACCTACAAAGCATAACTAGCAACTTCATGTCTAGGATGTTTTTCAACTTCTCTTATTAGTGACTGAACTGGAATGCTACATGCAAGATAGGTACTGTAAAACCTAACTAATAACGTACAAAAAAACACCAAGTAATCTCTCGTAACTTAATTAAACATGCCATGGCTGGTAGCGAGTCATCGATGTGAGAGGAAAGACACGTCGGCCATAAAAATCGCCGTTGGCTCATACGCGCACGTGTTTTGTCCAAAAATAAGTGTCCCAGGAACTGAGGTCGCGACGGGGAGGGATGTAATTAATCGCTCCCGGCAATCGTCTACAGAACCGCGACATAGGTATCGGATTGATAGTGTCGCAGGCGACACCGGTCAGATCAAAGGCTCGCCAAACACAAAACCGTGACGGCCGCGAGTCCAACACGGCCAGTTTGGTCATACGAAACTGGGCCACGACACATCTAGTTCTATTCTCGTATCGATAAACTAACACGACATATTTATTCTACAATGTATTCATGAAACCGTGTTCATAATAATGAGAGGTTTTAGTTATTTATTGGGAAATTTTGGCTGCACGAACACATTTCGTACTTATACCTAAACCTAGAACTCATAAACGAAATAATTACACTCGGAGATGCTTCAATTGTTTGAAATTAGACATGTTTATGTGCTATTAGTACTTATGCATAGGTATATTGTGGAAATGTAGAACGTACAAAAGTTAATGGCATTGAAAATACTTGAGTACATACGTAGATTCGAATGCCTACAACATATAATAATACCCTCTTTCTATCCCGCTCAGGCCGCTCGCGTCTAAAATCGTATTTCCGTAGAATCCTTACAAGCGACGTTAAGCACTTACTGTCGGCTTTGCAGTTCGACGACCTGAGCTCCAGAAGACGTCCTGAAAACAAAAAAACTCGCACAGGAATTCAGACAAAGCTTTATTCGTGCCACCTACACAAATGACCGAGATATTTTTCATGAGGACCCATGACTAATTATATACCTCCGGAACTTTGATGACTGATTCATTTTAGTTTTAGCTTCAAACCGTGTTTGCACTGCGTCATATTTTGTTCTACATTGTTGTGAATATATTCAACTGTTTGCCTTTTGTATCGTATTTGACAATCGATTACGACTAAAATCTATCTGGGTCACATATAAGCAACAAAAGACCATCGCGCTACATTCAGGCCAACTGACAATGGACATAAAAGGAAAGAGAAAAAATTTAATGAATCAAGATAAGCTTTGTGGTGGACAGTAGTTCGACCTCGGCCGTCAAATGGCACCGCATCGATCGAACAAATGCGGTGGCACATCACGCGCATTGTATGGCACGCGATTAGAACCAGACTTCAGAACCGATCAGCACTAGTTGTATTATCTGTTGTGATGGACACAACACAGCAAGTTTACATAATCCGGATTTATCAAAGTTTCAATGACACACAGTCATTGAAACTTTCACACCACAGCTGTGAGTTATATGGTAAAAAAATCGAAATTTTTAAATATGGAATTTCAAAATAACCGCCAGTTGACGAAGTAGCCATTGGGATTCAAAAGTGGGATCCAACGAAAATAAATCATATCTATTGGTATTGAAAGTAGCAAGGTCACTCCAACTACTCTCATAGCAAACGAACCGCAACACCATCCGGAGAGGCTGCGGATGTGATCCACTGTAATCACCGGTGAAATTTCGCCACACAATAGCAAACTTATTTACAGGCCGGTAGAGGTTACGCTCTTCTGAATATTAACCATTAATCACAGATTATTATGATTCAAACACACAATCACAGTGATTGCTCATTTCCTAAATATGACATATCATTTGGTTTTCGAAATGGTCAGCCCAGCAATAACCGATCCGTAAAAACACGTACATAACAAACTAGTATATGACACCCGGGAAGTGTCGTCAACTTGGCTACGAGTACCTCCACCTAGGTGGAAGATGTCTTTGCGATCGTTTTGGTAACGTGGGTACATCGGCCTGTGCCAAAGTTCGAAAGCCATTTATAGCGAGTGTTTGTCGTCTTCTTGTCAAGAGGTATGTCCATGGATGCCGGTGCCCGGGCGGGCGGCGAGCGACTAAAATAGACGCCGCCTCGCGCGACTTAACAATGCAATAAAAAGAAATTAACAGTGACGTTCCCTGCGCTAAGTTGACTCTCGTGTCATTTGGATGTGGTCCAATCTCTTCGAGATATATTTTAGTTTGACTTCGCTCTAGCCACTTCCGCTAAGTGAGACTGAAAATAACGTCTTTACGAACATTAATGGTAATGTTGAAAGAGTAATGATGTCGTCTCTAAGAAGTTATATTTTTTACGAATTTTCTTGTACCCTTTTAGTTGAGACTTTTATTATGTACCCGTGTGGTGTGATGACATAGTAATAAAGTTGTATTCTTTTCAGGTTTCGGTTTGGCCGCAGCAGCTGCAGCGGGTGTTCGCGCCGGTTATCAAACGGTGCTGCCTTCGCCGTATGGGTAAGTACCCCGTCGGCTGGTTACATCTGTACCATATCTGTATCATGTATCAATGTTCAGTGGTTCAACACTTCGATATTTGCCAGCACTAGCGGCGCCGCATGCCGCTCTGAATACATCTCACGAGACAAAAATCAGACGTAGATTATTCTTACTTAGATGCTAACGGAACAGCTTAAAATCTTTCCTTGGATCAAAGATTGGACAAGATAAATAACCCATCTTTCCATTTCACAAATACAATCACGTACGTGCGTTCGTAATGTCTACGAATAGGTCGTAATATTCGTTTGATAAATGTCGTTATGGAAACTTATCAAGTATTTTCACAACTTTTCCATTACAAAAACACGTACTTTTCTCACGATATAGGTTTGTTATTGAATCGCATATTTCAACAATATCATTGAGATTCATAAACTACTCCTAAGTTAGAACTGTAGGAATTGAGTAGCTAAGGTCCAGGTTCATATCGCTTGGCGGTATAAATATAGTTTGCTGACTTTTGTCTCGGTAGATGAGGCGAGCGGCGTCTCCTGACGGCTAGCGGCGCGGCGGCCGGCGGACCACACCTAGACTAAATTATCAAACATTTTCACATAGGTATCTATGGCAAGCGTGAGCGTGAGAGTGGATTTTTTTTCGTTTTGGGTGTGAATTAGTCGATTGGGTTTTTTAATGTTTACGTTTTACAAAGCTATACCGGAGCATGGGCGGCGCCGGCGGCGACGTCGTCAATCGCGGGCGCCGCCCACCGCCGTCACACTTTACGCATCGTTCTCGACACTCAATGTTTTCTTTACTTTTATGTTTTATGCCGTGTTCGTGTAAGATTTTGTTGATTTGAATTGAGTTTTGTTGGTGGTGGATTTCGTTTAATACACTTACTAAGTAATTGTCGTAGTGCGGCGGCGGCAGGTGTCGAGGGCGCGCTGTGTGTGCGTAGGTGTGAGCGCGCTCTCGACGGGTCGCCGCTGTTGCCGTCGCCGCCGGTGCCGCCGTGCTGTCTAACATGCATATGATACAACGCGGCCTATCCGTACCGACTGGCCCTGCAGTCATCGTATCCCGGTTAATTACATATTGACGTGAGCCGATCGATGCTCAGCCAGGGCCACCACGCCAACACAACTGTCCATATATTATTCAGCGACACTCTTTGTTTTAATGGAATATAATCAAGTGAAAGCTTCAATCGAATTAACGCTTTTGTTTTCGTTTCCAATCGAATTGGGTTTAACTGCGACGTTTGGGAGATCGATCTACGTTGTTTTAAAAGTATTCTTTTCGTTGCTCAAAATTATCAAAACGCAAGGTTGTCTACGATCAATTTAGTGAACACAGACTAATGGAATTATGACTAAGTATAAAGTACGCGTAAAAGCATTGGCCTGAAATTAATTGTACCTACCAAACCAACAACGTAACGTACGTGTTGATGTAAGCAATGATGTGTAGGTAAACTAATTTTTCATTGTTATAGGCAAATTGTTTTAGAAATAGTTTAATCAGATGGTCTATAAAAGAAGCTTAGTTTAATTATTCTTTCGATAACTTTTGCATGTAATTGTAATTATTATATACTTTCTCCGAGGAACGCTGAAAGTGGCATTTAACTTAAGATCCTGTACATCCTCTATTAGCTATCAGACTAGTATGTGGTTGTGTTTTGTATTTTAGTAGATGTGTCAGCTCGGCTTGTGTGAGTATATATATGCCAGTTTTAATAATGCTGTTTGTTTTCACCTACTACTACCTACTATATTTTTTCTCTCTTCAAAGTAGATAATTATATTAACTCGGGTATCCAAAGTTAATTAATAAAGGAAGCCATGTAACGTAGCTATACGATAGTAGAGTGACGAATTGACGACTGTAGATGAGATTTTACAACTTTACGTGGTATTTTTTCAATAGATTACTAAAATCAAGTAGGTATTTAGAAGTACAGCAGTAGACCACAGGTGGGCGTATATGACGGGCGGGGCGTGGATGCGGGCGTGGACCACGCATGCGTATTGCCTCCGATCCCTGTACCATGCTAATTCAGTCGAAATAGAACAAACAACAGTCAGCCCGTCTCTATCACATCTTATAGTGGTAGAAAAAGACGGATAATTGCATCAAAAGTGGTGCGATGCTTAATAGTGTAGATGAAGAGAGCTCTCTAGAAACGCTGACGCGGCTTCAGGCAGATTCAAGATGCTCTTGAACAAACTTGGCCGCTTTCACAAGCAAATTAAGCAGAATTGGCATTTTTTATTCATGACATTTTGTGTTAGGTCCATCATTATAATATTTAGACCATTTCCCCTAAAGGTCTAAGCTGTAAAGATCATAAAAAGGCCCTTGGAAAATAACGTCCTGTTTTCCCAATGTTATGATATTCGGACACACGATTTTACTGTAAAGGAAAATTCATGACTTGCATAATTTCTTATCCTCTACCTACCTATCCTTCAAGGCTAAATTACTTGGTTGGCCCGTACGTGTGGCAAAGCAGCACATTATCGTAGCGATCTATCTATTTATTCAGATCTAAAATTCAGTCAAAAATAAATCTTATATTTAAATTCGAAACACAGTTTTAGAAGTCTCATCTCTTATTTTCGAAATAAAATTAGATAATGGGCTGCCATCTAAATCTTAATTCTCCCGACTGTTCCCGACGATGTAACGATAACTAGGCAAATACCGAGTGGTCCGGATATTTCGGTCGAGGCGGAGTGCCGCCCGTTGTATATTTTTATTATATTTTTTTAAACTTTCCTGGCACTGACGCACGGCGGCGGTTCCGCAACGGCGACATAGGCAGACAGTCGCATACTTACATAATTATAACAGTTTATCGATGTCTACTAACATAACAAGATTAGATGCTCGTGCCTGTCGAGGCTGCTGGGGCTAGGTAGTGTGACCGTTTTAAAGAGTATTAATTTTTCGATGTCTCCTCACGAGATTATTGAGAAGCTCAGTGAGAGGATATCGCGGGTGACAGTAGACGTCAAATGGGCAGTTACTTTGTGGAGTATCTGAAGGTTTGACGTCTTTGATGCCAGGAGGATTTTTGGATATAACTTTGTTTTAAATTGGCAGGTTGTCGCCTGGATACATGTACAGCACACCGCAGTACATGAATGCGATGAGCGGAGTGGGCGCCAGCGTGGGTTCGGGAGCAGGCGGACTAGTGCAGCTACCGCAGCTGCAGCACGCTGCGGCAGTGGCTGCTGCCAACCACCTGTACGAGTACCAGGCGGCCGCAGCGCAGGGAGCGGCGGCTTACCAGCAGCAGTATGCCGCAGCCGGCTTTGACCCGTATGCTACAGCCGCCGGTTTGTACTACACTCTCAACTAAAGACATAAAGGTGTTTAGATTATATTGATTTTGTAATGTTGTATTTTTATTCCTTTTGTTGCTTTAAACTTAAAAGTCTTTTAACAAAGCCATTTGCTTTAAATATAAGAAATATATGACTCCTGAATTAGAGTGGCTCAGTTAAAAACAATATTTCTATGTTTCAGCAGCAGCGGCAGCAGCAGCTAGCGGTGCCGGATACGTGTCTCCCTACTACACGCTTCAGGGTGGCGGCATGCAGGCTCCTCTGTTGCCTCCACTACCATACCCCCCGCAGCTGCAAGAGGCACGGATGCAGTAGGATTGACATAACTATTCCCGGACACATTACTGATGACACGCGTGATGTTGGTATGAATTCAGATCTGAGTTTCAATGAGAAAAAAAATAAAATATGTAACTTGCTAGTAAGAGTATCCCCAGTAATGAATTTGAGAACTGCTAACACGGTTTTAGGTCTGAATGTGGAATGAAATAAAATAATGACACAGCTGTTACAGCAAACGTTCGATGCCTTTTGTCGAACGGTAGTTAAAAACGATAGCAAACCATGTCATTAAAAAATTTTAATGATTTACTCTCTGAAGGAAGCAAGGCCAAATATAGGAATAGACTACACGTCTAGAATCTAGTTGAATCCATAAACCAAAAATGTTAAAGAATGACCAAAGGCTATGAGCTTTTTATTTAGAATTAAGACCTCGGTACTTAGCCAGTTCAATGGTGATGAAACTATGTAGGTAATAATTACGTACTTATTCGTAATGTATAACTATAAAAAGCACCAGTACCATTATATCATTAAGATACAAACATAAAGATAGCTATGTTGAAATATTCTTGCCTCATTTATTCGACTTCCTAACATCACATAATATTTTTATACGTATAGACGATAGTAAAATATATTTTCATAATAGATACCCTTCATATTCAAATATCTATATTAATATTTAAAAATGAAAGTAACATTTAAAAGCATACCAGCTGTTAAATGACAATAAATACAATATTAAAAGAAAAAAGTATTATCCTCGTTTTTAATGTTAACATTACAAAGTTTGGCACATTCAAAAAATAACGCTGCGCAGCAAAACTCTTCAAAGATTCACTTTTCAAGATAAATTTTGTTATATTTATAGGAATTGAATACTTGTGAATTGATTTACAAGTTGTTTTTACTTTTCTTGAAATAAGTAATTGAAAGAAGTGTAAAACCTCATTATATTTCTGGCATCTAGCGATCAACGCTTGCGGAAACGCATTAACTGTCTGACAGCTGTTTTTAAGATGATCAGTAGGATCACCAGTAAAATAAAATTTTATGATTGTATCATCACATACTATTGTGTACTCCTATCCATTATTTCCATTTTACGTAGCTTTTTATTTTAATAAGGTATATTAAACACATTAATCCAAAACGATTGATCTATCGGACGCCTTAGAACGAAAAGAAAGCCTCAGTCACGTATTTTTTCATCGGATTTTAGCATTTTATACAAGATGCAAGAATTTGCCCAAGTATAACCAACCTAAGCCGGCAAATCTTGATCTTCTAGAAACATTATAATTTAAAAATATAATAAAGTCATGATCGAAAACAATATGACTTGAGTATTTATTATGGTTTGCAATTCCAGTTCTAAGTATGCAAGACATGGAGACTACATCACCAATGCTTCATTCAAAATGAAGCTGTTATTAGTCGACTTGTTTTGGTTGTAAGACGCCATAGATAATTACTTAAGTTTCCTAGTTCTGTATTAACATGTCCATATTGCTCAATAAGTCCGAAAATGGACTTGGTTTAGCGTAAGATAGAGGGAGAGCAATAAAAAGTTAAGTAATTAATGTAATTTTAAGTAATGTACTTATTACTATCTCAGTGAAAAAACAACAATATTTTTTGTACACTACCTATATGCCCTTGTAATATTAACATATTATTACTTATAATTTGTTCTCCACAGCGGTTAAGGGTACTTAGTAGTATTAAAATAGTTAGGATAATTCAATTACTAGTCCATGTAATTTTAATGTATTGAATTATAGGCGGTCGCCGGCCATTCTATTAAAGAAAATGCTTACTTATACATACAAAAAGCTGGATTATACTAAATGAATTACATCGTCAGATGCTAAAATAGAATACGTGCCATCTTTTGAACGGATTTTCAGCATTTAAGTGACTGGTGATGGTTTATTGCTGTCAATTTCGTTCAGCAGCCATTAAAGTATTTGCATGGTAATGAGTTTCATCTCAAACGAAGGCGAGATCTTGGACGGCGACATAGTACAAGTTAGGGGTATTAGCCCAAGTAGGTAGGTATCACTGATACATAGTATGTAAGTTTAATTCTAATTGTAATATTCTGTTATTCGTAATTTATTTTGTTGATATTTGTAAATCTACATGTTGATAACTATTTATTATGTGGAAGAAAAATAAAAATTGTTGAATATTTACTGACCGAATCGAATCTCTTATCGCCCGGAGCTTTCACAGTTTAAGTAAAAACGAGATTCGGTCTAATATATTGAATTATATACATTCATTATACTTTTAAATATAAGTAGAATAATATTAGTAGATGCTTACCAAAAGGAATATAGTAAGCCATAGATGTGGCCATCTTGCCTTATATATAGATGACATATTGTATTCAGATATACATATTATATAACACTAAAATTATATACACATATCATCAAATCAAATGTATAAAATTTTCAGAGCGGCATGACGCACTGAATTGTCCATAATAGTGCATTTCATTCACAGTAATTTTAAGCACAATTACTATTATATATTATGTATTACATAACTATATGAACGTGAATTCATAATAAATACTTAATAACTGTTATAATTAATTTAAAATTATACTATCGTACTTAATTTAGGTTAATAATATAAAATGGAAAATAAATTTTTAAGGTACATTTTACGTCTTTTAATCGCTTCTGAAAGCGTTGAACCGAATCTATGTAGCACGTCTCAATCTATTTATAAAAAAAATATGTAGTTTAGTTGTGAAAAAAATGTGTGTCGTCAAGCATTTGGCGTGGATCCAACATTGCCAGTTTGTTTTTTCGTTTTGACAAAGTTGATACACTAAAATATCTTATAAAATGGGGTTTCTAGACAAAATTGAAAACAATCTCTAAATTAATGTAGCTTCTCATGAATTGAAAACCTAATAACAAAATACCCTATTAGCTTTTCTAAACAAACAAAATACCCTTTTAAACTAATTTAAACTGGAGACTAAGAAGTTTATCATGAGACGAGTACCTACAAGTTACAAGTGGTGGGTACGGTAGTACAACTCTGGAAATAATCTAAAATGAAGAAAGCTAAAATCTGGAATATAATTCCGCAATTGCAAAAGTAGATTAAATAACTTAAAGGAGGCCTAAAGCTTAACGACTCTTGGAAGATCAAAAGGTATCCGAAGATTTTTACACGATATCTGAATTATTCTGTATAGTCATGGTCCATGAATTCAATCAAAAAATCATATAAAGATTCCCACCACGCGGTTAAATAAAATATTACAATTTTCCAATCAATCTGTCTAGCCTTTTCCCAACTTGGGGTCGCCTTCCTGACTAACCAGATGCAGCTGAATACCAGTATTTTACATAGAGCGACTGCCTATGTGACCTCCACAACCCAGTTAATGGGTAACACGATACCCCTCGGTAAGACTGGTTGTCAGACTTTTGGGCTTCTGACTACTAACATAAAATATTGTCATTTTTATCACACATTATTTAACGGTTTGGTGATTTGCACATAGGTCGATTTGTTACGTAAGAAGATGCCGTTGTACTAGTGTAACAGCACTTTGCCGCCCGTCGACACTTTCGTATCAATCAGCAGGAGGTTTCGTTCGTTACAAAGTGAATAGAAAGATGACATGTTCTGCTGACAAGTTTCAGAAATAGATCGTAGATGTGCCAACATAATGTGTCGTGCCTGAACAAGATCTGGTGGAAAATCCAGAAAAAAAAAAATATATAGAAAAAGTGTTGGTATACTTATACAAATATTCCTAACACATAAAACCTCATCCTATTTTGTTGCTTACTCGTTCACTCCAAGCGTTCTTTAAAAACGCGATGATTTATTCAAATATATATAGTTGACACGAGCAGCCGTTTTTCTTTTCAATTCCCATTTCCAATAAAAAGAAATATTTTCTAATTAAATCATCATCTGCCTATCCTTTTCCCAACTATGTTGGGGTCGGCTTCCAGTCTAAACGGATGCAGCTGAATACCAGTATTTCACATAAGCGACTGCCTATCTGACCTCCACAATCCAGTTACTGGGTAATACGTTACCTACCCCTTGGTAAGACTGGTTGTCAGACTTTCGGGCTTCTGACTACTCGTAATGACTGTCAAAGATCCACGAATGACAGCCGAGACCAACGGCTTAACGTGCTTTCCGAGGCACGGAGGTGTCTCGGTATGTAAAGATGGTCACCCATCCACAGACCAACCGTGGCAAGCGTAGCTTAAACCTGATCGATCGACCTGTGTGGCTGTTAGTATTTAGATACGGGCCCCTCTTTTTTTTTAATTTCCGAATTAATCTTATTCATAAAACAAGGCAGTAAAAAAATTTGAATAAATACCACAAGGAGTTCCCAAGGCAACATAATGGGTTCTCTAGCTTGTTTAATTTCATAATATTAAACCTCACACTGCCTCACAGGGAAAACCACAGAGGTAAGCACTTTTATATTTCTGTGAGATTGTTCAAATTAGCTTAGAAAATATCTCCATTAAATTCTCCTGTTACTGTACATCTGTAAATTTACTGAAAATTCGAAGGGTTTATTTTAGAACATTAGGTAAGTATAATGTAGAAAATATAATGACAGTTAAAGCATACCTGCCTACCTATGGAATATTAGGCATGGCATATCTATAGAAACTCCTCAGGTCCTAAATGTTGTGATTTTTTTTGTAAATTCACTATAATGATGTGATACCGCTCTATGAAAACCACTCAACAATTACTAAGGGCTGATTTTTCAATAGTCAGATCTCTTTTATCTCTAGAATAAATATGACAGTTTGACATTATTTTCAGTGCAAAAGCTGACAAACTACAATAAGTATTCCTCAAATCAAAATAACTGACTCAAAAATCAGCCCTTAGTTCAACATATTTTTTTTCCCTTTTATTACAAGTCATTCAGTGATCACAACATACAATAAAAACTATGTAAGTATATCTTCTATGGTATACATAATAATATAATTATACTTACTTTTATTATTGTAGATGGTGCATAGAGCACTGAGGATATTCAGAATTGAAGGACTGAGTGGGAGAATAATTAGGTGACTATTGCCAACTAAAACATTAAGATTTATTTGATTCTGAACAAGATTTTACAATATAAGAAGGTACTTAGGAATCGTATGTATTACCCGAGTTCAAGTCATAGCAGTGCAAAGTCAAGAGGTGAATACAGACAAATTGGTGTATGTGTATAGGTACAGTGTGGGTTTTATTTTAATTTATACATATAATGAGTATGAAACCATACAATATCTTATTTTAGGTATTACTAGCTGCTGCCTGCAACCCTAGGAAAATAATTGGTACCTGGAATACTGGTTGGAGTCTAGCCTTAGGGACTTAACCAATCATAATTATGCTGAGACTATGCTAAAAAGGTTGTGCACAACTTCAATATTGTTTTGTGAACGTCTTATTTAAACCTTATGTAAGTAGATAGGTAGTTACCTACCTTACTTACATTGGGTATAATTTTTACCCCACAGTAGGTAAACTAGGCTGACTGGGCTGGGGTAGGCTATTATTATTTGGAAAAGCACCTAAGTACCTACTTCTCGTATGTAAATTTTGATATACTTAATTTAAAAGATTACTTCTTACCATATAAATTGTTGTAGAGGCTCGCTCGAGCTGAATGTTCTTTTGACTTCTTCGTTCACGATGATGAATAAATTAATAATAGTTAATAACTCAACATTCACTATACCTAAGAACAATTTATACAGTTTCCTTCTGAATTACTTTTCTTATTTCGTTGCACGTAAAAATAAGAGTAAGCTGTAGATTCTACTTTTTTACTTCATAAAAACAAAATAAATTTTACAAAATGTTTATTGTAAAAAATTGATTTATTCCCGCCACCAAGTTGTCACAACAAACAATACCATAGACAACTATTTTTTTTTTGCTTTGTCTGATTGGACTTTGGAGCCATGTTTCTATTTCTATTCACGGTCCATCTGGCTGTACACATGGCTACACATCAAGCTATACATTTCCAGTTTTAGCTGACCTTGCATTGTATAGTTTTTTCACACAATCAGAGGTCAGCTTGTTAATATTTCAAACTGAAGATTATATTATAAGGTATAAAAATTGCCGTTATGTCATGCCAGGCCACGACTCGCTGGCCAAAGTATAACGGTTGGTCACTGTTCGAGGGTTTTCAGCAGTTCAGCACTTAATTGAGAATATCATCCATCCCCATTTTATAGGGTTTGGAGACTTGCTATCCAAAGCCTAAAATAAATAAAAAAGTGAACACCACAGAGCTGCTGAACACCATAGACATAGAAAACAATGCTGAACACTGACAAGTGACAGTCATCAGAGAATAATGACGTCTGATTCCCAGTGTGCCTCTATCATAAGATATTTTCCCCTGAATGCAGGTTTTATTTTTATTTTTATGGGATTTTTAGAGTACACAATGTTTAGGAAAAAGATTAATAGCTTTTATTTTGTATCTTGTGTATGTATTTATACCTTGAATAGTAAGAAATTTACGAATGAAAAATCCACTGTCGTCTTTGAAACTCGACATGGGTGCTTTTCAAGACTGTTTAGTTATAGTTTATCACACTAATATTATAAAGGCGAAAGTTTGTGAGTGTGTGTGTGTGTGCGTGTGTTTATATGTTTGTTACTTCTTCACGCTCAAACGGCTGGACCGATTTAGATGAAATTTGGTATAGAGATAGCTTGAGTCCCGGAAAAATACATAGGATACTTTTTATCTCGATATTCTCACGGGATCGACATTTAAGCAGGTGAAGCGGGGCGCAGCTAATTGTTTTATAAATGATAATCTTAATTTTTGTTTTAGTTTAGTAAGTCCCCGAAATCTGATAATTTTCTCCGTAAGTAAGGAGAAAATTATCAGATTTCCGGGACTTTCGTAAGGAAATAGGAAAATCCAAAGTCGAAGTGTGGGAACACTCGTGATTACTGTCACTGTTAGTCTGTCAGTCAATGACAGCTTGGATTTGTTTGTTGGTTATTTTATTTGTTGGTCCTAAATTGTTTATCATTCAAATACCGATTTATTTGTAAGTGTAAATAAATAACTTAGCGATGGCTGGTCAAGGGCATCAGTTCCCCGGCAACTTCCAAGGTAATGCTGCCGGCATGAGATCTGGCTTCGGCGGGGGACCGATGAGCGGCCAGATGCAATCAATGCCGAATCAGCTAGCAGGTACAATAATTATTATAAAGACCACACTATTATCTTATTTAGGCTATAATTATGGTAATATCCTCAGCGTCGGTAAACATTTAGGTATTTAAACTCCCAAATGTTTAGATTGTCGTATTTTTTGCAGCTTCAAGCGTCATCTTTGCTGGGCGTAAGACACACTTGCATCAAGGAGATCGTCTTGCCAATGTAATGTCGTAATTGTGATCTAATGTTGTTAACATACCTTACAGGAGTGATGGGAGGGCCTATGGCTAACACTGGTGGGATGGTTGGCATGGGGAACCAAATGGTGCCACCGTATGGAGCTACTATGCAGAATCAGATGGGCAATATGGGCATGGGGCCACAGGTATGTAACCTAATGATTTAATAATTACCAGGTAAGTAGTACCTAGTAAAAATGGTTATTTTGATACTTCTTATAAAGTACATGCACAATAGTCCACTTGAAGGACTATGTGCGGAAACCAAACCCCATTATATAGAACATAGTACTAGCCTGTAAATACATATTAGAAGAACCACTATGTATAATTTAAAACACTAAAAGTCAAACTATTTATTACAATAGGTCGTAAAAGGCACAAATTTACAAAAAACAATCAGTTGATTCTTGTAGTAAATCAATTTTATTATAAAACCTTGATAGATTTTTGAAAGAATTTTCAAAAGAATCACAAAGTTCTAAAGACATTTTGTTCCTATATTTTCAGGGTATGGGCGTAGGTGTCAGTGGTGGACCTGGAGGCCCAGGCATGGGGCCTCAGACAGTTCAGCAATCAGGTATACACACTAATCACTTTAAAGAATTTACTTATTTAAAAATAATACATTTAACCTTTTAACTGCCCGACTTTATATCAGTTGTCGTGCCCCCAGTGCCCGAGAAAAAAAAAAAAAAAAAAAAAACGTAAAATAATACAGATTAAACGAGATGTGTTATTTGGTCGTATATATACGACTCTGGCGGAATGGGCACGAAAATATTTTTCGGATTAATCCGACGTAGGCGGTTAAAAGGTTAATGTTGTCATGTGTATGTAGTTCTACCAAGTTTGAAGTTTCAGTGTATGTCTTCAGATGAGCCAAAATTTGACAGATAAAATGTGACAATCAACCATAAGGTAACTCTCCACTTCATCTTTCATATTGGATTAGTTTAGTCACATTCTTTCTTTAAAACTTTTCTCTTCAGAAATGTTATGGAACCTTTGACCTTTTATTGTGTTTGTTAAGCTTCAAGATCTTACTTGGCTTTTATCTTTAGGTGGCATGCAAGCTGCAGGTGCAGTGTCAAACAATACTGCACCCCCTCCTGCGCAGCCCCCCGCCCCTCAGCCTCCACAGAACAAGGAGTTCAACACTGCATCATTGTGCAAGTATGTACCTCATTGCAGTGTACATTTATATGTACTGTTAAACGTGAGCCTCATCACATGCGCAGAAAACATAAAGAAAAATGTTTGTCTATTTTTTTACTTAAAAGAGTACAGATAGTGCCATCCACGAAGACGCGTCCCACTCTTCTTCCTAATCGCTTACAGTACAAGTGTGTAACATTCCGCTAATGTTTTAGTTTTGTCGATACACAGTAATTACTTATTAGGGGGTAATTA
Organism: Amphipoea oculea; assembly: GCA_945859645.1. Taxonomy (NCBI): domain Eukaryota; kingdom Metazoa; phylum Arthropoda; class Insecta; order Lepidoptera; family Noctuidae; genus Amphipoea; species Amphipoea oculea. Next base: position 19,078,723 of record OX243862.1, read on the forward strand.
GTGTACTTATATCAAAAAACTATAACACTAGCGAAATTAACTCGGTAATATGATAGCAATTCATGCCGGAGATTGGGTGTTACATACTCCTTCTCAATAAAGTGTGACTCTATCGGTCCATGGGATTATGAGAAAACGTTTATCTTCTTATTTTGTCCACACGGCGACACAACAAGCTATACACTTCCAGTTTTAGCTGACCTCGCATTGTAAAGGTTATATTAGCGATAACCACTAGAGATTAGTAAGAATGGGGCGCGTCTTCGTGGATGGCCCTATCTATAATAATGATTTCCTTACCTGGTAAGCAGAAAAGTGATTGCAGAAAGGCGTTATCAGAGCAGTGGTGGCCCAGTGGTACGGCATAAACTCGTAAGTCGCGCTTACGACTTGTATGCATTAATATATAAAAACCCAAGATGCACAGTCAACGTCTCAAAGCCGTCCGCATAAAATAAGCGCAGCGCAACATTCTAAATGTTGCGCTTATTTCAAATAGTCTTGCGTCGCTCGCATCTAGCTGCACTCGTTAAAAATGCCGAAGTGTTCTCTGACAAATTGTAGAAATATTACGTCAAAAAGGTTAAAAAAGGATGGGATATCATATTTTCGGTAAGTAAAAGAGTTTATTGATTAGTTTTTGTTGTTTTTATGACTGAATAATTAGGAAGTAAATATGAGATTTTGATTTATTTTTTCTAAAAACTTCATTCAACGATCAAAGTATAATACGGCAAATTTCAATAGCCGCTTTTTCAGTGTAAGAACGATGCATTTTAGTCTCCTTCTTATTTTAGTCGCATAATAAAAATGACCCTGTTCTTGTTCAATGGAGTCGATATTTTTTTTTTGTTCTGTTTATTTTTAACCGACTTCAAAAAAAGGAGGAGGTTCTCAATTCGACGGTATGTTTTTTTTTTTTGTATGTTTTTTACGCGATTACTCCGCCAATTGTGGACCGACTTTCAAAATTCTTTTTTTGTTCGAAAGGAGATACTTCTGAAGTGGTCCCATAGTCACCAAGTCAGGATCTGATGATTGGATCCTGGAGAAATCGAAGGAACTCTTCAAATATTATAGGCACACCTATAGCGATTTGGGTATTTTTTATAGTAACTCGTGCATTTGCTCTCGGAAAGCACCATTTGGTGAAGTGGAACTGATGATGAAGACCACAGATGGCCACCGGAACTACTCAATAATATCTAAGTATTTCACGGGTTGCGATTCGGTTACTTTAATATGGTTGCTAAGCAATTTATGCTCGCCACGATGTGAATGGTAATATGGAGCTGATGGTGGACCAGGAGAACTCCTCAACAATTAACTTCCCTGCATCGGGAAAAGCAATATTTTGTAAAAGGCGATGAGCAAGTTGACACTAGGCTATTGTAACTTAGATAAATTATAAGCAGACCCACTAAAAAGCGTGAAATAAAAACGTTTTTGCAAAAATACAACCAACTTCCAAAAGGAACACTACAAAGTGAAAAATAACTTATTTTGGAAGTCGGTTGTATTTTTGCAAAAAAGTTTTAATTTTTTAATTAATAAGGTTTTTATTTTTTAATTAATAAGTTTATGTACTTTTGAACATTTTTGTATTTCGTTTTTAACGAATATATTTATAAATAATTTAATATAGGAGAAAAGGTAGTTACTTTGACGTTTTTTTTTAAATGTTCGTAAATTAATGTGTTTCGTGCCGTTGATTTTAATTTATTTTGCGTTTAAACTTATAAACAAATCTGTTTTAATAATTTGATACCTTCAATTAAAATAAACGATTTTAACAGTTAATATTTGTTTTATCGATATACCCATATGTCCTACCCAAAAACATATTTACGCTCAAATAAAAGTATAATTATGTGTTTAGAACGCAATTTAACAAACTCTTAAAATACTAAATAAATATCTTATGAAAAAAAAAATATATAAAAATGGTCGTCTCCACTCAATGCCTTGTCCTACCGACCACCGCCGGTCGTAAAATTTTATTGCTTTTCGAACACTGCGTTGTAAAAACAACTTTATACAATTTGCGTAAGGTTGATTTTGTAAAAATATATGCGTACAGTATAACCACACCCCGGACCACATGAATAGACAAACGGAACAGAGACAAAGCTTCTTAAGAACGTGCAAAATTGTTACCTATTTTGGTAGGGTTGTCACAATAGGTTAAGACAAATTAAACAAAACATTTGTTAAATAGTTTTATTATTCAGTGTGATAGAATACTTTACAAATTACTTACTCTAATAATTTTTTTTTGTAATTTTTGTTTTTAATCATTTATTGTTTCTTTTAATGGTGTAGTAAATGCTTTGAGCTGAAACAAAAATAAAATGGCAATGCGAACCGAACACTATTATGCAAAAGACATAGGTAGGTAGGTATATTTTAAAGATTATATACCTATTTTTAAAATGTTTATTTAATTTCAAGACAGACCGACTAGTAGCGAGACATAAGTACGATGTAGGTATTAAAAATGCTTTTTAAACTCGTATTCAAACTTTCATGATCATGCTACTATGGCCGTTGAGGAGTTCCCTTGTGAGAAGACTATCCTGTCTGCAGCAGCAGTTTATGGTGAAGATCATGATTAGCAAGCAAAATTAAATTTTAGTAAAAAGTTTCAAGTCCATGCTACTAACCGTTAAAAACTTCCCTCGTAAGGAGACAATGCTGGCTGCAGCAGCAGTTCATGATAAATATCGTGTTGAATTATCAAAATTAAACTATCATACAAAATTTTGTGATCGTGCTACTAACTGTTGAAGAGTTCCCTAGTGAGGAGATAATCCTGGGTGCAGCGTCAGGTTATATCTTATTATTGTATTATCACCGAGTTACGTAGGTATACAAAATTTCAGCTCAATCAGACATCGGGAAGTGGTTCAAATCTTACTTGCAATAATTAAACTTAACACACATACCTACAACATACTAACCCACCCACATACCTACAAATGTTTAGTAAAACTTATAATAATAATAAAAAGGTAAAAACACCGTGTACAACCCTCTTCTTATCAAAAAAGGATCATACAATAAAATAAAGGTACTTACTTGAAAAAGTAGTACTTAATCAAATATTTTACTTCAATATTGCTCCTTGGGATAGTTAAAGTATGATATATCTTTATTTTTTCTAGTATTATTCATACACGCAGTACAATAAACAACTATTATTAACAATAATATACCACGTTTTTACATTAAAATACATATTCAAACTTGCAACTAACAAAACAAACAACATGCGTCGCACTGACCCTGCGATTGTCGACTGGCTATGCCAGCCGTAAACCGGTTTTTTCCAGTCTCGCCGCGTACGACAAGCGGCCAGTGGTCACGCACACATGCCCCGCGTGCTTGTAGTAGTGCAACCGATTCGCGCGGTTGTTTGAAGCTTTGTATCTGCTCTGTTTGTCTAATCATGTGCCCCGGACACTCCATACAACCCTCGCAAAATAATTACCTACTACTACTACATTAACAAATGACGTTTGTATACGTATGAATGAGTGCGTGAAATCTAGTAGGGCTGGCTGGCAGTAGTGCGTAGGCGGCGGCGCTGCCCGAACGTATGCAACAATGGGGCGCCGCGCGTCGCGACAAAGTTATAATAGTGCGCACTTCTTTTCAAGTCGAAGAATGAATAGAACGTGAAAGAAAGAGACATAACTAAGACAATAAAGAGAGAGAGAGCAATAATTTAATAGTTGGTATGTTAATATTATGGAAGTTTTAATTGTTCTAAAATGAATAATAGAGAAAATTATGAAAATAAATTATCACAACACTGGCTTAACTTGTTTGTCTGTAATATACAACACTAGCTTTTATTTTTTATGGGTTTAAAGGATATTTGAGTTGTTGTTCCTTACCTTCTTTCATGTTTCGGAAACTCCTGTCTTTATCGTTCCTCGATGAAGATAAGCATCCAAATAATGCACAATATACAACCATCGAGATTAACACAAAATATAAAACTTAAAAAAAATAATGTGTTCGTGTCAGCAGTAGGTAGGTACCTACAGCGCTGCGTTTCTTGTGTTTGCGAGCGATCTTGTTAAAGAACCGGAGACGAATATGCCGAAGTGCGGGGTGAGGTGCGGTAACTGTTGTTAGTGCGGGGAAGGGAGTGTCCTTTCTGTACGTAGTACTTTAAGTATTCTGTGGCATAACTATAACTACGTAGGTATAATTGGTGAGTGTTTGGCGACAGTTTCGACCGTTACCTTTATTCGAGAGTGTGCATCTTGGGTTTTTTATATATCAATGCTTGTATGCCGTAGTTTCGAACCCAGACAGGCGCTTTACTTTGTGTAAATTATATCATTACCACTGCTCTCAAAAAGTTGAAGGAAAACATCGTGAGGACACCGGAATGTCCTAGAACCAAAAATTCGAAGACAAGTGACATTACCAACCCGCACTGGGCCGGCGTGATGGAATACGGCCCACTCCCTTTCAAAGACAGGAGGCCTGAGTCTCAGCAGTGGGAACATTATAGGCTGATTATGAAGGATGTGGTTGCTCATCCAATAGACGCCCAAGTCGCTTTTTACGACTGAATAGTGCTTATAATAAAATGTAAAAAAAGACATTTTAGTTTCCAACAGATATTGATTATGGCTTCGTTAATTTTCAGATTTGGACAGGAGACAGTGCAAGATATTGTGAGCAGAACCCAAGATGTGTTCCAGACATTAAAAGCCATACAAGTAAGTTTTAAACACTCAAAATAGGATGCCCAAAGTCATCTTGCTGCCACTTGAAATGCTGCAAGTGTCTTCCTATCTATATTCAACATACATTATAAGTATGATTTTCTTTAGCTGTTAGGTTTATCATGTAAGCATATACAATAACGATAAACTACGGACGAAGACTAGCTCCTGCCCGCGACTTCGTCCACGTGAAATAAGAAATTTCAGTTCCGTTCCGCCGACCCAACCCGTCGCATCGCATCGCTTGCCGCGCTTTTACTTTTCGTTTCCGCTAAGCGTTGTTTCTAACTTTTTTCTTTTTTGCCCGGCTCCTAAGGGTTAAGACCCTTAGGAGCCGGGCAAAAAAGAAAATAGTCAAGAAAATAGTTAAGAATTGGTCTATCAAATGCAAAAGCAATTTTTTTGAATCCGACTGGTCGTTTAAGAGATTAGCGTATTCAAACAAACTATTCAGCATTATTACTATTATATGATTAATAACTTAGTTCGTATTATTTTCAGCCACCAAATGGTACACATGTCGGCGAAAACAATAGTAATGATAAAAAAGCAAAAATGCAGGAGCAACTGCGCACGATCCGGCTGCTGTTCAAGAGACTTCGGCTTATCTACGAGAAATGTAACGAGACGTGTCAGGTTGGTACTTGAAAAAGCCGTAAATGTTTCACGGAATACATGTGCTGCATAGCTATTCACAAACACTCGATACGCTTCCGTCTCGTATCGATCATTAATCATTGTTATCGTAGGAGTCTTCTAAACGCTGTTCACAAGTCCTAAACCCGAATATTTTGTCAGTTTAAATCAAATAGACGCCCGCTATTCTTCCAACAGCTATTTGCTGTTGAGGGCAAGTCAAATCAGGTTATCAAAATGTCAGGTTTTCGATACGATAGCCTGTCGTATGGTTGTGAATCAGGGCTCTGGTCTAAGATTCGGCCTCACCTCAACCTTCCCGCATCGAGTTTCCTAATAAAATGTACTTATATTTTACAAAAACATAATATGTCTGAATGAACAAAACGTGTTAGGGTTGCCGCAATTGCCAATTAGACTTATGGTAGGAGAAGGGACAATGGGATTTTAATCCGTGAAGAAGAAGATCCGTGGGAGTCCGACATAACCCTCCATTCTCCCCAGATGGAGCGCCCGATGTGCGATGCTTTGTGTCGTGAGGTTTTGAACAACCAAACTTTGTAATCTGCATTCCCGATTTATTTGTCAAAAATGTAAACAAATGTTTACGCTACAACTTCAAACATTTTTATAACTTTTTCAATAGTGCTAGTCACTCTGAAATCAACTTAATTGTCATTTAAATAAAGTTGATATTTGTTTAACTTTAATTAATATTAATTTGAAACAAGTTTGAATAGAGTCTAGGCCCATGTTTATCCGACGATATTTGCTGATTGGTATGATGTGATTGTGTTTTAGGGAATGGAATACACCCATATGGAAAGTCTAATACCACTGAAGGACGAAGCAGAGAACAAGGCGTTGGATGAAAGACGGAACACTGAATCGTATAGGCTAGCACTAGAAGAAAATAGAGAGCTCACAGAACAGGTGAGAGGGTCAATTTTATATCTTCTGTCTTTTGATTTCTTTAGTTACTCACCAGGTAACCTTATTACCGGCCTGTTTTAGCATTGCTTAACCCTTCGAACGTGGATCCACGTCAGACACAATAGCTTTTTAATTGTTTCTGTAATGTGGCATGTTTTTTTTAATCTACATTTTTTCTCGATGTTGTAATCAGCCGGTCAGGGAACAATCCCTAATGCCATGGAACTACGGGTAATTCAAACTACCCATGGACCCGGTAATGGGTCGACCCACCCGGACCACGGGTTACGAGTGAAAATCTCACTGTGAAATCTTAGGTGAAGTGAGCTATCATTCCACCAAATCACTGTCGGAATCACTGAAATCAGCTTAATTTATAGAAAAGTAAAGTTGATATTTGCTTAAGTGGATAGAGCGTTAATTGGAAACCAGGATATAAAAAAACACTACAAAGTGAAAAATAACTTTAATTTCGGAAGTCGGTGTCTTTGGATCTGTATTTTAGTTTTTTGCCACCGACTTCCGAAGTTAAAGTTATTTTTCACTTTGTAGTGTTTTTTTGGAAGTCGGTTTTTTTTTTGTTAAAAAGTTTTTATTTCACGCTTTTTAGTGGGTCTGCTTATAATTTATCTCAGTTACAATAGCCTAGTGTCAACTTTCTCATCGCCTTTTACAAAATATTGCTTTTACCGATGCAGGGAAGTTAATTGTTGAAGAGTTCTCCTGGTCCACCATCAGCTCCATATCACTATTCACATTGTGACGAGCATAAATTGCTTAGCAACCATGTTAAAGTATCGAATCGCAACCCGTGAAATAGTACGGAGATATTATTGAGTAGTTCCGGCGGCCATCTGTGGTCTTCATCATCAGTTCCACTTCACCAAATGGTGCTTTCCGAGAGCAAATGCACGAGTGTTACTATAAATAATTTTGAAAGAATTTTCTTTTAACTCCAAGCCGTTGAGGAGTTGTACCTTCCATCATCAGCTCATCCACCTGAAATGATGATTATCAGATGCAAATACTTAAACAGCTTTAGAAAATATATGAAAATGGTACTATATGCCTATAAAATTTGAAGGTTGCCCTCGATTTCCCTGGGATCCCATCATCAGATCCTGACCTGATGATCATGCAACCACTTGGGAAGTATACCCTTTCCAACAAAAGAAAAATTTTCCAAATCGGTTCAGGCGTCTTCGAGAAATCGGGGAACATACATAAAAAAAAAAAAAAAGATTCCGACGAATTGAGAACCTCCTCCTTTTTTTGAAGTCGGTTAAAAAGACTAAAAATTAATGACTTGATTTTATTGTTTACAGGTGGTATTAAAAAACAAGCAGTTGAAGGAAGTGATAACTAACTTGAGGACAATCATATGGGAGATTAACGTTATGTTGACCATGAGGAGGTCCTAATTCAGGGCGGATTTCACCGATGAAACTGATAGCGATTAAGCTCATCTAAACCGCGGTTAAGAGCTGCCAGTGTCATCATTGTTGTGGAATATTGACATTGACAGCTCTTGAACGCAGTTCAGACGTGCTGATTGCGTTCAGTTTCATTGGTGAAATCGCACTTAGTGTAGTTACTTTTAAGTATTGTAGCTGCAATTCAAACCTTATGTCACTGACATAAAAGTCACATGACGCGCTCATGATTTGTAACTACTGTAGGTAATATATTATTCCTCAATAGTGTTCTTGTGATGTGTTATCTTGACCTTTTAGTATTGATAATGGGTGATTGTTTCGGAATTCCCGAGTATTTTCGGACTCAATCGGACAATCCCGAACGCAAGTGCGTAAACAATCATAAATACTAAACTGTACTGAGTCTCGTGTCGTTTCGCTCCTACGTTTTATGACCGAGTCTCGAATGCTTCCCAATTAATAATAAACGCGGAGTTAAGTGACAACCAGTATAACTTTCAGATTAACTATAATTTTTTTGAGGATTATGCTGGGGAGTTTATCTTGGACTTTAATGACATCGGTGAAGGAAAAACATCGTGAGGAAACCTGGACTTATAGCACACCCCGGACACTCCATACTACGCTCGCAAAATAATTACCTACTACTACTACATTAAAAAATGAGGTTTGTATACGTATGAATGTGTGCGTGAGGTACTTGTGTTTGCGAGCGCTCTTGTTAAAGAACTGCGACGAATACGCCGAAGTGCGGGGTGAGGTGCGGTAACTGATGTTAGTGCGGGGAAGGGAGTGGCCTTTCTATACGTAGTTACTTTAAGTATTCTGTGCTTATAGTTAATATCGTCTTGAGCAAGCGTGGTGATCAATGCTCATACCTTCTCAGTTTGAGAAGAAGCCCTGCAGTTAGGGTTACCATCCGTCCGGATTTGTCCGGTCATGTCCGGATTTGTAGGCCTTTCTCCGGCTCTGTAATTTGTCCGGATTTTTTGGCCTATACAGGGTGTTACGGAAAGGGTATATCAATACAAACGGGTTGAAGAGTGTACCTATCTGGTCTAGAATCTTTGTACAAAATTTCAGCTCAAAAGCATTAACTTTGAAAATGCTTAATATTTTTTTATTTCGACATCACGGCGCTGCACTGGCGCGCGGCGGCGTGATGTGCGTGTACTAGGCGCACAGACACACTACAGATAATGGATAATGACCCTCGTAGTGCGGTGACACGCTTGTTATGATTTCAATTTGATAAAACTCGAAATAAAAAATATTAAGCATTTTCAAAATTACTGCTTTTGAGCTGAAATTTTGTACAGAGATTCTAGACCAGATACACTCTTCAACCCGTTTGTATTGATATACCCTTTCTGTAACACCCTGTAGAATACGAGTAATAAAACTTATGTACATACATATTTGGATTTTGTGACTAAAATGTCCGGACTTTTATTGAAATGTCAGGCTTTTTGTCAGGACTTTCCAAATTTCTAAATGGTAACCCTACCTGCAGTGGGACAATAATAGGCGGTATTGTTATATACCTTCTCATAACTTTACTCCGCGTTTATTTATCAAGCGGTTATAGTTTGGTATAGTGCTATTACCATAACAAGACGTTCCACTAGTAGGTCGGTACTGGGGACAAGTTTGCGAGGACAGCTTCGCAAACGAAACACATTCCCTGTTTACCTGTTTCGTATAAATATTTTTGTAAATAGTCGTGTAATAGAATATGTATAGTTAGGTATGTACTGTTGTATAATTTATGCATACAATTTAAAAATAAGTAATAAAAAGAATCTTTCGTATGCAGTAGTTTTATTGTAATCCTGACCTTTATTATTTGTTTGGCAATCGTGTCATGGCTACTTATGTCAATGCAGTGGTCATGGTGTCTCATCAGAATGCTTTTGTAGTCGAACATATTTGATGGCTGTCGAATTTAGGACAACTATTGTAATTTATGTTTTTAAGGTGAATGGGTAGTTGTAGCCCGCGAAATTCAATTTTTCTTACGTTTTTTGCAATTTTCAGGTCAGTGTCAGGTTGTATCTTGATCAAAATATGATTTGCGACTATAATAGACATGTATTTACAGAATTATAGTCATTAGAATCATTAATATATCTCTTTAAGTTAGATTTCTACCATCAACACTTTTCCATACGAGATTTGTTCTTAACGGTAGAAATCTAACTTAGAAAGATGTATTAATGATTCTAATTATTATAATTCTGTAAATACGTACCTGTTATTGTCGCGAATCATATTTTGATCAAGATACAACCTGACACTGACCTGAAAATTGCAAAAAACGTAAGAAAAATTGAATTTCGCGGGCTACAACTACCCATTCACCTTAAGGCTGGCTAAGGTAGATTGGAGTGTGCCGCACCGCAATGCAACTCATTGCAAAAATCCTCCTTTATCAGTCTCGTACATTTTCTATGTGGCCACACCGAAATTTTTCTGTATGAAAATCGTTGCGCTGCGTCTCGTTGCGGCTGTAATGTGCGCTTGGCTATATGGCCCAACGGCTGAAGCTAAGACTGATTAGCAAGTAGTTTCAGGGTTCGACCCCATATTTCTTCTTGGGAATTTCAGCCAATGAACGATTACTGCCTCTGGTCAGCCTTTTTCTAATTAGAAAGTCCCTCCATATATACCTTACGACAAAGCAGGCAGTATAGACAAGCTGGTTTGTGACCACATAAGATGAACTCGAATCGCGCAGTGATTCAAGCCTAGCAGAATTTTAGTCAATCTTCACTGGACGCTTGCTGTCTTTCTGAAGCGGTTCAGGCTCTAGGCAATTTAAAAACAATTGAGTGCTGATTAGCATTCTACAGGCTGGGACATTGAGGAAAAGTATAGACGCCAGCACATCAAGCTACCCGAAACTGTCAAATTTTCCCAATCAACTTTGAACCTTATGCATAAGAAATTTGACAGATTATAGTAGCTTGATGTGCTGGCGTCTATACATAAAATAAATTCAAGACACATAAAAAATAAATTATTTACTTCAGTAAGTTCCGAGAGTATTCTAAATACAAAAATGGCAAACGGCTACGATTACACATAGTGTTAATAAATAAAGCTAATGGCAAGCTTTTAGGAAACTGAGTATTCAAAATTTGTGTTGAGTAGTAATTAAAATTAATAACTTATAATTAGGACTTAAGTAGGTACGTTTATTTATCTACGTTCGATCGGTTTCGGGATATCGGAGCTAGCTTTCTTTTTCTTTTCGAGGAGTTTCTTCTCGTAGGGACGGTGGTCGACGGTTTCGTCGGCAGGTGCTGGGATCTCGTCAGGTTGGGGCTGGTCGGCTTGTTCCGGGGTCTCAGGAGACGCTTCAATTGCTTGCTTTCCTGCGCTTCTCCCCGAAGGTAGTTCGTGGAAAGCTTCTGCCAAGTCCAAGTTAATCTCCTCAAGCGGTGTGTCGCCCGACCTGATGTAGACTGGCACGTATCCGGGCATTGGGGGCAGCACCTGCCATTTGGGACGGGCTTCTGAAATAGAAAGAGATTTTGTTAGTAAACATTTTAAGTAGGTAAAACCATTTTTTTTGACAGCATGTCCTTTCATGAGGAGGCATGAGCCAAAAGGGCGTTTCAGGGCTATCTGATAATGACTGAGGCTTATCACAGATGCAGGGCGATGCAACGTCCATTATAAGGCAGTACGTTCACTAGTTCAGTTTAAACCAGTTCTAATAGCAACCTGGTAGCCTGGTTGTTAAGGATTTTGATTGAATAATAGTGAGCCTGCGATTTCAAGATGTCAGGAGTCGGGATAACCGATTTGTTGTTTAGAACCCCTTATCGTCTAGAACACCGTAATAACCTACTTCCTGAGGCTTGGCGACCTCAAGGCCAGTTTACAGTTTGATAGCAGAGCATTTTTTATCGTTGGCAATTTTCAAAAGTAGGTCATTCGATGCAGCGAACCGAGTGGTCGTTTTTTAAATCAAGTTTTAATAGCTACTACTGAAAGTAGGTTCTTGTTACCACCTACCCGAAAAAGAAATCTTAGACCACACTACCTACACCTGAAGTCACCATGTTTGGTCAACCCATTGAGTCACTCTCACTAGGTAGGTACCTAAGCGTCAAGGACTAGTTATAGGTATCAGTTCGACGAACATTCGCAGTCTGAAGTATTTTGTGAATGATTTATGGATGCTGACCGCACCCCCATCACACCGACATTAATTTCAATAATTCAACTTTATTTAAAATAGCCTTTTTTGTACACAAAATTTAACTACTTAAGCCTTTATGTTACATCTGACCTCTGTCTACTGTCATGAATAACACTGTTGTTAGCGAAAAATCATGACTGATTATTTCACAAATTATAGGTACCTCATTTATTTTACTCGTGATAGCCATAATTTTTTAGGTTTCATAATATTTCTTGTGAGTTTAAACGACTGCGTGTGCGACGTGCTTAGTATCGTATGATACGATCTTCCTTGACAACTCAAACGTGATATGCGCATTGAATTTATTCAATTTATCAACTCTAACATAACATTCATATTCATACCTATCTACGAACATTACTAGGTACAGCACGCGAACTCGATAGTCCTAACTTTATGTAATGTGCTGTATTAATTAAATTAATACAAGCTGTGTGCCCAATGGGATATCCCATCGAAAAAATTATGAACTTCGATACAAACTTTCATCCCCTATTAACCCTTTTAAGTGATAGTATACCTAATCAGCCTATCGTCGTTGTCAAACCAAAATCTTTTGACCACAGCTTATAGGTCACTGTGACCTATATATAAGCTGTGGTCAAAATCTTGAAATCTCAAAAAACGGCACATAGCAGATTTTGGTTTGACAACGACGCTATGTTCCCACTGCTGGGACACAGGCCTCCTCTCGGTGAGAAGGAATGTGCCGTAATCCACAACGCGGGCCCAGTGCGGGTTGGTAATGTCAGAAGTCTCCGAATTTTTGGTTCTAGGACATGCCGGTTTCCTCACGACGATGATTTCTTTCATCGTACCTATTGAGAGTAGTGGTGATGAAATAATTTACACAAAGTTAACCGCCTGTCTGGGTTCGAACACGTAGGTAAGTCGCGGCCGTTACCACTGGGCCACTAGGGGATACACCTTTAGGGGATGAATTTTTAAAAAACCTTCCTTAGTGCTCACCTGCGCTAAATAAGGAAAAAAGTGGCACTCCGGTAGTGCCGACAGAAGTGAAAACTTGAACAATTACGTGTGTATTTTTTAAATCGTCGTATAAACAAAACACAAACAGAATACTTTGCCCATGGAATTATTATGTACTAGCTGCGCCCCGCGGTTTCACCCGCGTAGGTAAATGTCGATCCCGTGGGAATATCGGGATAAAAACTATCCTATGTCCTTTCCTGGGACTCAAACTATCTCTATACCAAATTTAATCGAAATCGGTCCAGCCGTTTTCATGTTATGTCGTAACAACGGAAAACGGGTTTCATTTTTATATATATAGACTACGACGTAGTACATAATAATTCCATGACTTTGCCATCATTCACTGACATATCGGAAATACATTAAAACCGAGTACATCCCGAGGACAGCCGAACACATTCAAACGTAGCGCGGTGTCGGTAACAGTGTCGCGAGTTCAATGGTTTTTTCCCATCTCAACAAATGGCCAACGCGCCTAAAGAATTTTTCACTTCTTCAACAATGTTCTGCAAAATATCGTGATTCTAGACCCAGTAGTTAGGTAAAAAAAAAAAAAAGGTAAGGCTGTGTGTTGTCTGTCAGTGAATGAATGAATTTAAGATTCTTATTAAAAAGACTAGCTTCTGCCCGCGACTTCGTCCGCGTGAAATTTCACCCTCCCTCCATTCACCCTCGAAAAACACTTTCTTAGTGGATACCTACTCTTCGCAAAGAACACACCCTCCACGTAACCTACGACAAACTTATTATTTGCGGTTGGTACAGTAATTGGGTCTAGGGATCGAACCGCAAAATTAAGTTTGTTTTTTATTGTATATACTTTTCCGGGATAAAAAGTAGGTACCCAGTGTGGTGCCCAGTATATTAAAGAATAATTAAACCAAGTTTCATCGTAATCGAACCGGTAGTTTTTGCGTGATGCCTGAACAAACAGACAGATAGACAGACAGACAGACATAATTTTTTTAAATCACATTTTTGGGTTCGGTGTCGGTCTAGAACACCCCCTGCCATTTATTTTTCTGATATTTTCAATGTACAGAATTTTCACTTCTACAGATTTATTATAAGTATAGATAATGGCGGGTATAAAAACGATTCTAGCGCGTCTGATGTATATAAAGAAACTGAAGAAAGTTACCGAAATTAAATCCGTCTGCTTGCACGAGCACGGCACGGGTCGCCGATAGATTGCGCGTTGCACGATGATATCGCATGCATCCGCGCGTCGTAAATTTGCTAATACCTAGAGATAATGGCTAGGCCGGGACTTGTTTAGGTCACTTTACTTGTTACTGCGGTCGTTCAACCGACTATTAACTGCAGATGAAACGAGATACCAATACGCAGATAGACAGTGCGAAGCTTTTATGGTTTTATGCGTATTCAGGCGTTGCTGTAGATATACAAATTAGGTAGGTAGGTACGTTTATTTTCTTGATATTGGCGAAAATAAAAGAGATGCCGTTAGCCGTATGCCCGTTTTCACTAGCACTACCCACACTTAAATTAATGCCTAAATAGGCATTAATTGAAAGCGAGCTGTTGGATTTCAGCGCTCGGCTCAGTGCCGAAATTAGAATATCGAATAACTTATTTAGGCGTCTCCAGTGAAAACGGTCATTCGATTGTACAGCACATCAACCTACCCGAAATTGTCACATTTTCCCAATCAAGTTTGAACCTTATGCTTTAGAGATAAAGTTGAAAATCTATTAAAGAAATTTGACAGATTGTAGTAGGTTGATGTGCTGGCGTCTGTACCTATGAACCTGCAGCTACCCAACTATTAGATGAACAGCAGCAGATGATGATGTCTAGCAGTGAACTACGCTAGGCTGAGTTGAGATATAAACCCCCCAAAACAATTAGGTACCAAAATAGGTACTTACTTACATCAGAATCGGTACTACTAATAAGTAGGTATTACAAATGCTAATGTAGGTATGTATCTCTGTCTGCGTGTACACGACACGCTTTGACGGCTGAGCGGATTTGGATGTTTTGACCCACCGGTAGACCATGACCTGGGTTAGGACATAGGATACTTTTTATTCCGGGGATCATTTCCGACCACCACCGGGGCACAGAATAAATAGTACCTACAAGACCGGGGCGAAGCCGCGAGCAAAAGCTTACTTTATTTACTTACGTTGAACTTTATCAGACTCAGTTTTAATTGCGGACACAATAAGGGTCAGCGCAGACAGAACGGAGCGCAGCGGAGAGGATTTTATTAACGCACTTGAAAATAAACTTTAAAACTATTGCAATAAAGTGCATAAATGCTTGAACCTGACAAAAAATGCTCGCGCGTCCTCGAAGGTACGCGGGAATCCCCGCGCGACTTTATTGTAATAATTTTAAAGTTTATTTTCAAGTGCGTTAATAAAATCCTCTCCGCTGCGCTGACCCTAAGGCATTTTTCCGCGTCAAAAAGTGGATTTGAAAAGACATGGGAAACTATTGAATATTATTTGTTTATAATAGACAATCGAGAGCTTTATATCCGCGTAGTTTTAGGCCACCAAGCTTAGTAACAGTGATAAGAAAATTTTCTGTTCATGATATCATCATCTGCCTAGCCTTTTCCCAACTACTTTCCAGTCTATTCGGATGCAACTAAATACCATTATTTTACAATGGAGCCCATCTGATCTTCACCACCGGGTCCTTGGCAAGACTTGCAAAGATCACGGTCACGATCCAGCCTCTTGAGAGATTGATGTAGACACAAACTATTCGCGAGATAACTAGGTGGGTACGCAGTTCTCCGGGACGCACGTTTGTACATAACTGTTTCGATTAGACAATTGCTGCAATTCAGTGCAATAAGTTAGTAGATTTTACTGCGTAGCTAGATAGAAACATATCTAGAATTAGTGGTCCTAAACATGTCCGCTTTAGCCGCGTGAGGTCAAACTTATTCCAGTGGTGACTGGTGTCTATTTGTTTATCCATACTAATAATATTAATTCGAAAGTAACTCTGTCTGTCTGTCTGTATGTTACCTTTTCACGCCTGAATCACTGATCCGATTTAGATGAAATTTGGTATAGAGATAGTTTGAGTCCCGGGAAAGGACATAGGATAATTTTTATCCCGATATTCCCACCGTTCCCGTGATATTACCTCAATGATTCCCACGGGATCGAAACTTACGCGGGTGAAACCGCGGGGCGCAGCTAATGCTTCTATATGACCAATTCTCCTTGCGTGCTGCTAGTACCCACACGATAGACTTCATGGCGTGGTAAGAACATTACCCAGCCAGTAGTTTGGGAGCTAGAGTGCACCAGACTTTCGTAATTCGCGGAGGTTCTAATGTTTTTTCGCAAATTCGTGTCTATATAAGTAAAAGGTGGTGGTGAGTATTTTCGTTGCAATAATGACTCATGCTGGCGCGAAATAAGAACTCTTCTAACGCCTCCTATGGAAAATCATCTTATTCGTCCGAGACCAAGAGAGGCTATATGAAACGTAGGTAGGTATAATATGATCACTCTTTTTTACCTAACCAAAGCAGGGGATCGAGGAGGGGGGGGGACGGGATCAGATCGGAATAAATCGATTTAAAAAGCTCGCAAGTAGGTAAGTTAATTGGCTTGGCACTTCGAACAATAACTTGGTTGGTTTGAACACTTTAGGGTCAAATCACACCGAGATGGCAGCGAAGCGGCGAGCAGTTTCAGTGTCATATAATTTTAGACTTTATTTTCATTACTATAATACATAGTATCGCATGAGAAACTTGAAAGGTCGCGCGGCCGCCCGTGGCGCCGCGAGCACTCCGACGACTCAAGTTTCTCAAGCGATACTATGTATTATAGTAATGAAGATAAAGTCTAAAATTATATGACATTGAAACTGCTCGCCGCTTCGCTGCCATCTCGGTGTGATTTGACCCTTAGTGAAGGTTACAGGTTGAAATATTCTTCATTCTTTTCAATTATAATTGTAGGTGATACAACGAAGCTTATCAAAGCCTATAACGAGGTAATTGTGTTCATCTCTAGCAAAATTATTATGAATGCAAGATTGAGTAAGCATAAAAAAATATTATTGCTTGCAAACAAAAAATTGTTTGGTTAAGTAGGTACAACATTCTGGGATTTCTAGCTGAAACGTGTTGCGGTGATGCGGTCAGACTCTTGCGCATCATTGCACTTTGATATCTTGACAGCTTTTCTTGTAAACATTGCCAATTGAAGTTTTGTGTACCTAATTACTTCGTCTATGAGTAAGGTCACATTTACCTACCTCTCAAGTCATAATGTTCTTAACTTTCAAAGTTTTATCCTTAATTTACCAACACAATGTGTCAATTTTAAACCTAACTTTTTAGGCGTCAATCATGAAGATATATCTATCTAAGAGCTCACGTTTTCCGAGATCCAATTTATCCGATGTTTGGCCATTACCTATTAGGTGCTAGATTATAGGATGTTTTACATTATCAGCTAACATCAGTTTTAATACGCGAATTACAAGAAGACATATCATTGTTATTATTAAAGCATCTAAAGCTGCATTGGCGTCTCGACGCTGTGCATGCGTCTACACTGATTGCTCACACACAAACAGCGAGAGGTGGCACACTGCTGAGTAAAACCGTTAAAATTAAAATGCCTTCATGATTACCTATAAAATGTTCTAACAAGTACCAGTTTGTTTGTTGTATGTTAGCGTCGTGGAGATGTGAATGTATGGCCACATCGGCTTTCTAACGGTCGCCGGCGTCCATCCGACTCAAGGCTGAGTTTTTGCTTGTCAAAACGCTAACTGTACCTGCATCATTTGTCCAGTACATTTCACCCAAATATATCCCGCAATAGCCATCGATTTTCATCTCAAACCTAAGACAGATAAGATTCAGAATCCAATGCACATTCTCCTGATACAAGTGAAGTGTCTTCGTCTCATAATGCTCTGTAATTCTACTGGTTGCCCTAGTTTTGATGCTCAAAAATCGGAACAAAATGTCTCGAATAAATATTATCACATTGGGGCCTTGATATGGAACTGGAAAGTCCGCTTATACTTACCTGCTATTGTATGTTTATTTATGACTTTTCCTTATTATTGTTAAAAAGTAGGTAGGTAGGTACTTATTTATATAAATAAATTATTATCGGTTTTGTGTACGTAGCAAATAGAGACCGAAAACAACTGGACTAATATAATACGCAGTTATTAAATTCCATGAACTTGGGTAGATATCAGACATACAACGGTCAGACACGATCATTTACATTTGCGCATTATATTTTTTACAAAGATAATGTATAAAAGTAATACAATTAATGGACGTGAGTAATTATAATTGTTCCTCCTATTCGTAAGTTACTAGTAATCTCTAAAGTCACGCGAAGTCGTATTTTGATACAAAAAAATCAAATTGTCCAATTTGCCGGGTAATATTATTGTTATTTATGGTATCTACCAATGTGAAATGTTATATTATATTTTGTCACACAATATAAATGAAAGTGGAAGCGCTACTGCTGAGCACGAGATACCTACCTACATGGTTCAATTCCCAGGTCTGGTTCAATTCCAGAGTTATTGGGGTTTTCTATCAGGAATTTCTCAGAGCACCCCGGACATCTTGTTTTACGGGTCAGACGAAAATAAAACTAATATTTATGATGCTAAGGTTAGACATAAAATTATATTATAACTCAGTAATAGATATTTTATAGATTTTATTGCGTTTCACTTGCGTGTGTTTCCGAACAATCTACCACAGCACACCATACCACGTTCTTCATACAGTTGTCGGTATTTTTTCATAATCGCGCAGTTGCCTCCACTTTCAACTTTGCTATTGTAAAAGTTTTAAAATTGGACAAACATGGATTAACAGCAAAAAAAAAAATCTCTGTAATTTTAAGTAATATGTAATATTTAGAAATATTAGAGTCTATATTGGTGCCGGGTTGATGGCAATAGGCTGGCCCCCTTTTACATGGGATTTAAACATAGCTATACCTCTGTCTAACCTTTCGGGGAAGCCGGCGTGACGTTGTCATGTTCCATCATTGATACTTTTACTTAAATTACTTTGGTAGACGTTCGCAAAACTTTTAGCACATAAACACGAATTGTTTTGATTAATCAAGACGATAGGAGTGAAATGCAACAAGTTTACCCACATTACCACGAAAGTGGGTCAGTAAAGAGTCAAGCCGCTCGTTTCTTATCTATATAAGTCTAAACAACTTAGAATATATGGTGACAATCCCGACTACGTTATATTAATTAACGCTGACAGTTTATCTGAACATGCGTCTTAATTATTGCAGAATAAAAATGATCGATTGATCGAATGAGCCGTTGTGCTTTTGATCGATTGATTTTTAAATCGTCGATTCATCATAACATCATTAGAGACTATCTATGCTTCTGAAGTTTAGGAACCTACATGATTTATTTTGGTCTAATTGTAAACAATATTTTCACTTATTATAGTTATCTACTAATTTTAGCTTTTATTTTCTTTTCAGGCTACCTGTAGTCAATATGGCCTGTAGTCAATAGTGTTCACTATTAAAAATAGCTTTATACTCATTTATATCAGATGTTAGCTCTTTACTGACTCATCTTGCAGTTTCACACTGTTCGTCCATCTTTCTTCGCCTCTTCTACAATAGCTTCCATTTTCAACTAAGGACTTTCGCAACACGCTTATCCATTTAAGTATTTTTCTACATCACCCTTTGTGTCCATTCAACTTTTTTACTTTTGCTTATCTACTAGAGGAATACAGGGTGGCAGGGACATCGACATGCAACTTGTTACCATGGATTCGGAACATGATTCTTGGTCGGTTATTAAAAAAAAATGCTGTTCCATACATTTTGACCGCATAGGTATTGCACTTTTCTATGAAATAGCTACCTATGGTCTAGAATCATGTGCTGAATTCATGGTTACAGTTTGCGCGTCCATGCCACCCTGTATAGATAGTACCTACCTATAAAAGCCATATAAAACCTTTTTAATCGCGACGGGACGTAATGTGAGAGTCATTGTCCTGTCCAGTGGTGTGTAACCCAGCTCGGCTCGGACCGGGCCAATCGTGTTTGTTTTTGCATTATTATAAAATTCCTTCCATAAACTTTTCAAGTACCATACCATTGCCGTGTTTACTGCCCAATGCTTTTTAAGTTCCGCTGCGATGAGCTTTGAAGGAGCTTTCTCATCATTGTATATTGAGACAAAGTTGTGGTCGCTATTTCACCTGTCTACACCATCACAATTTTGTTTTTGTTTTTACTTCTGACAATTTTAGTTTAGCGAATGCTGTTGGCAGGTATTTTAAGGTACCTACGTAACCTTTCCCGGAATTAATTTGGCCCCATAGGTCGATGATATCATTTTCCCGAGTTTTGATTTTAATAAAAACAGGTGTGCAAAAAATACTTGCGGCCAGATGACTAATATTGATGGGCAATGAGATAAGTCAGTAATTTTATAAGAATTCTTATAAACAAATTAGTTGTTTTATTAAGTAGGAACGTTAGTCAGAAGTTTTTTAGCAGATATATTAGGAGAAGTCATCAATTCGTGTCAATGATCGATTGGCTTTACGGATATCGCAATTTAAGAAATATAAACTCCGTTAGGAATGTCTGGTAATGACTTGATTCCTGTTTCTGAAGACAGTAAAATTGAAGCTTGAGATAGAGACGTGCGGTGAATACGGACGAGTCTAACTAGTTCGTGGAAGATCTTAGGCTGTGCGCAGAAGTTAGTCAAAACTGTCTTTACACACACTAAGTATCGCTTTTTGAACGAACTAACAATCGGCCCCTGCTCGCAAGGGTGAAATATCAAAACATCAAGATTCATGTGCTATATCTAAGTAAAATATTAATGTAAGTACTTATAAGACATTAAACCGTCCGGAACAAATTCTCTAAATGATAGTGAAGCGGTCACACAGCGGCTAGATGGGCGGACGACCTAAAGGAGGTGGCTGGGATGGACTGGACGCGATAGGCGGAGGACAGGGTGTTGTGGCGCAGCCTGTGAGAGGCATATGTCCAGCAGAGGACTGCAATAGGCTAAGTTGATTGAAGCGGTCACACAGACAGACACGAAAAGCGACTTTCTTTTATACTTTGCACCTATAGAATAGGCATACTTGAGACAAAACAATGAAAACATACTCATAGTCAAAGTTTTTAGCAACCTACTAAAAACTTTTTGACGCAAGGCAAGACAGCCGGTCTATTCTGTTAAAATCTCACTGTAAAAACTTAAGTGAGGTGAGCTGTCCTTCTATCTGATGCTAGGGATTAACACTATTGATAGCTAACTTCACCTAAGTTCTCATGGTAAGATTTTTAGAGAATAGTACTACAGTTCTGCCTCGTTCAGCTACGATACGACAGACCAAACTGTTTTGACTCTGCTGTGCACACTGCCTTAGAACGTTTAGGACGTCTACAGCATTCCTGCCATCAAGCCTTTTTGTAACATCCTCTTTATTAGATGACGCAGCCTTATTTGATCCTTCAGTTTTTAAAATAGGTCAATAGAGTCTTCTTTTAACCCGACTGCGCGACGCAAAGGAGTGGTAATTTATCTAGTCTAACAGTTTAGTTCAGGGCGTTACGAAAGTAACAAGCCGTGTATTTTAAGTTTTATATACGGTACAATACGACTGTAATTCCCAAAACGATTTTTTGGGTTAATTAATAGGCCTACTGTTATATTTAATAATGGCAGTAGGTACGCTACCATAAATTGTTTACGGTACATTAACTTTTTGAGTAAAGATACAAATTATTAATCACGGTCTCACACTTAAACGTGACTTACGCGTTAACTATGAACATTTTCGGTTAATCAAACTGCAATTAGATAATTCAATTGCACTGGAAATGGTCAATGTTTATAATTTAATTACAAGATAACCATTACGCTATTTAGTTTCAATTTTCAACACCAATTAGTATCTGAAAATATATGTCAGACGGTATTTGAATCATCTTTTGAACAAAAAACTTGTTAACATTTATAATTTTTTTTCAATTTTGATAAATGTCTTATGAATACAGAATAGCCTTTAATTAAATAATGTATTTTATGAAAAAAAACTAACAACTGATCTGGGCTCACGATCACGGAAAAGGATCATCGTGTCACGATTTGATCCACGCCCGATATCACCGTGACTTAACGATGACTAACAAAGATAGATGAACCTAAATAATTACCGTCTTGATTAGTCGTGAACTGTTTTTGTTTTAACGCTTAATTCTTCGATAGGTACAACCTGTTTTTTTAACCGACTTCAAAAATAAAGGACTGTATTCGTCGATTGTTTTTTCTATGTTTCTCTAGGTAGTGATTACGAATTGATGGACGAAAAGCAGCTGCGTGTGTATTACAGTTTAAATTGAGATTTATGTTTCTTAAATGGTGCATACGACTATGTTAACTTCGTCATAGCCTATTAGAATAAATTGATTTCGTGTATTGCAATGCTGTAGGGAAATGAGTAAAGTGCATTGTACTTATGTATTTTCTAAGATTAAATGGCTTTCGAAATATTTTTTTAAAATTAATTTATATATTTATTTTTTAAATAAATGAAAGTTAAAACTTACCAATAATAACACAGAAAACCACACAAAGAACTATCAATGACTTGTACATTTTGGTTAAATTAATAACTTAGCAATAAAAAAATAAAATAGTTTAAAAATTCGCGGTATACTATCGTGTGCGCTTGCACAGGTGACGGGTTGCGCGGAAGACTGCGGGCTAACAAGTGATGCGCGCGCGCTCACATAACCGGATTAAAAGCACTAGGACCTGCACACACTGCCACTAGCAGCTACTGCAGTACTTGCACTAGATAGTAGATAAGTTCTACTACTGCCATTGTTCATGAGAAAGTTTAGGTTTGTCCACTTTCTCGTGTACTTCGAAAACGGAGTTTCTTGTATTCCAGGTTTTCAATAAAGAGCTGATAAATTTGTGCAATTATAGCAGTATTTATCTTGAAATATCACACGCTACCGGACATTGAAGAATGTTATTGTGACCAGTTAGCCATAAATAGATATTCCAACTGGAAATCAAACCAGCAATATTGAATGCTTGCTCTACGTCTACGCCAATTATTATCAAGTACCTCTGACGTCACCAATGGTCTGTAGAGTGAATTGCGAGCGGGTTGTTGACCCTAGAGCTTGGCCAAATTGGCTGATTAAGACTTCTACAGTTGAAGCATCTAGCTTGGGATCAGTTACTTACAGAGATTTCCGCAAACCTAAATCTAAAACAAAGCAATAGATCATCAACAGTTTATAAAGGATTTCTTGTAACACGCTTTCAGGTGCTGTTGTTAAACTTAAAGTGAATGCGCAGTGGTAGACCGCGAAATTTAAACTTTCTTACGTTTTTTGCAATTTGTAGGTCAGTGTCAGGTTGTATCTTGATCAAAATATGATTTGCGACTATAATATACATGTATTTACAGAATTATAGTCATTAGAATCATTAATATATCTCTGTAAGTTAGATTTCTACCATGAACACTTTTCCATACGAGATTTGTTCTTAACGGTAGAAATCTAACTTACAAAGATGTATTAATGAGTCTAATTATTATAATTCTGTAAATACGTACCTGTTATTGTCGCGAATCATATTTTGATCAAGATACAACCTGACACTGACCTGAAAATTGCAAAAAACGTAAGAAAAATTGGATTTCGCGGGCTACAACTGCGCATTCACATTAAAGTCAAGGGGTATAGAAAGATCCTTCAAAATCTACGAGGCAATGAACGCGCTACGAACTTCTAGAAAGCCTTGAAAAAAATTTTAAGTGTAAAAAACTGAGGCATTTTCTTCATTGACTTTTTCTTTTTATATCAAAGGGTTTTTATTTTTATACCAGTAGCGCATCCTGACCTAATGAGCCATTATGCCAAGAACTTTCTCACAGACAGAAGGAAACAAATGAATGTCATGATCCAGTATAGAGAGCTGCCTAAACCATGGTACCACATTGTTAATGGTAGAACATGGAAAATAATAAGTGAAGATAGCAAAAACACTGAAGAGACTATTACGAGGTAATATTGTGAAAAAGAGCAATGTTGGCCCAGTAGTAACGGCCGCGATTTATGAGTCACGTCATAAGTTCGAACCCAGACAGGCGCTCTGTGTAAATTTTTTCATCATCAATGCTCTCAAAACGGTGAAAGAAAACATCGTGAGGAAGCCGGCATGTCGTAGAGCTAAAAATTCGAAGACATGTGACATCCACCAACCCGCACTGGGCCCGCGTGGTGGATTACGACCCACTCCCCTCTCACTGAGAGGAGGCCTGTGTTCCAGCAGTGGGAACATTATAGGCTGATTATGTTATCGAGAAAAAGTGGATTGGAGAAAAACTAAGTACCTACCTATTTATTTTCAACTACTTACTACACATATTAATAATATTATGCAGGCACCCAATAGGTGGCCTAGGTAGATATTTTGGAAATATGTACCTAGACGTGAGGTTGAGAAATTTTCTAAACATATAGGTAAGTACACAAATAAAGGCAGTAAAGTAGGCAGGGACCTTTTTTCAAAAAGTAACCCTCGGTACCTAGGAACGGACTCCTGACCAACGATCTGATACCGGGAAAAACTTTTGATAAACAAAATCGAGCTTTATGCCTATGTTATTAAAATTTGTTTTGCTTGACCCTTCACCTGTGCAGAATAATATTATTCTGGCGATTATTCACAATATTATCTCAAAAATGAATCATAGTGATTTCCAATAAAACATGTTGTTTGATTTATTTCTAGGTATTAGGTACCTACTATAATATTTTGATGTTAGGTATCTTAAGTATTATCTTGACCGTTATTTTCGGTTGCACTTCTAACCTCGGGTTTTTTACCCGGCTGCCTGACGCAAAGGTGTCCGATGGCATGAGATTATACGACTTAGGTTGTACATACGGGGTGTGAGATTGGAGACAAAAATAGGTCATCTTGTTTCCAACCTTTTTAAGGTTCACTTTTTACGTACTCGGGATTTTTACTTTTTTTGTCTCAGAACCTTTGATAAACATGCCAAGCTACAAAAATAAAAATACCCAGCTAAATACTTACTTAATTTTCTAAAGATAAGTACAAATGGTTTTACATCTATAGAAAATTAAGTGCAGTAGGTACCTACGTATTAAGTTTGGTATTTTTATTTTTAGAATGAAGTACCTACGTTAGGTAATAATTGTTTCATAGATAATAAAAACAATTCACCACCACAAAAAAAAACTCGGAAGATTAAAAAGCTTTTTTTTTCCTCTGGTCACAAAATTATAACGAGGAAAATCTAAGTAGGTAATCTCCAATCGGCTGGTTGACACTTCCCGTGACCCAAGAGCTGGCTTTAACGTTGACCAAAGAATAAGTATTGCCACACAACGTGGCAATGCCGTCAGTCTCTTGGGTGCATTGCCAATCGACAGCGATGCGGAGAAATATTTCGACGCCATATTTTAGTTTGTTAATAGTTTTAGTTAGGTTAGGATATTGTATTTTAATTTTAAGAGTTTGTTAGTTTATTTAGCACTAGCAACACCTCGCGGTTTCACCCGCATATTATGTTCCCCGTGGCAATATCGAGATAAGAAGTATCCTATATCCTTTCCCGGGACTCAAACTATCTCTATACCAAATTTCATCTAAATCGATTCAGCGGTTAACCTAAGCGTGAAGAGGTAACAGACAGACACACTTTCGCATTTGTAATATTAGTATGGATTAGAAGTACCTATCTAGTAAACACATTCCCAGCAAAAGGATAGGTTATCAATGGTTAGTTTCGCCTAAAGTAATTAAGTGCATAACCGGCTCGGCATTAGAATTGCACCAAAGTTCTCAACGGACGACGAAAATGATGTTAACATTTTGTATTTTAATAAAGATAGCTAAATATCATTTCAATACATTGTAAATATGAATTTATGAGTAGGATGACCATATTGTATGAGACTAGCTTCTGCCCGCGACTCCGTCCGCGTGAAATTTTGGTCCCCGACCCATCACGTCGCATCCCATCGCTCGGCCGTGCTACTACTTCGTTTTCGCTTAGCATTCTATCTGACTTTTTGTCTTTTGCTCGGCTCCTAAGGGTCGTAGCGTGATGTTAAATAGCCTATAACTTTTCTCAAGAAATGGGCTATCAAAGGCAAAAAGATTGTTTCAAATCCGACTGGCAGTTACGGAGATTACCCATTACATACAAACTAACAAACAAAGTTTTCCGCTTTATAATGTTAGTATATATGAATGCAAAGGTGCCTCAAGTAACTACCCACATTGGTTGAAACGTTATGATTATTTTGAACAATAAAACTACATGGTCCGTCTAGGAGCAGCGGAAAGGAATTCTGTGACAAACCATTGAATTTAATAAATTGTATTGTACTTATACAATAGCATGGCGTTGCATGGTTGGGGGATAACGAACAAAAAACTGTATAGAGATGATGAAGAGAACAGAGAGACTCTATATACACGCTGTATGTGGAGTCTCTCTGTTCAGGGTGTTGGATTAAACGAGGGACATACTATAAGGGAGACTAGTCTGTAGGTACTCAAGAAAAGGAAAATTTTTACTATGGGTCCAATACAAGTTATTATGTCGTGTATCTAAATAACAGGCATCTAGCCGCGGAACCTTTTGACTTGCAATACAGGATTTTATTTAAACCTAACTACTTCAGGTCAGGTTCCAGTCTCTCACAAAGTTAGCTCCTTATTCGTGCACTACTGATAACTTGTGTCGCGAAAATAAAGATTTATAACATAACGTCAAAATATGAAAAAAAAAGTCTAAGAAGAATTTTTTTCTAGGCTAAATGTTTACATTTAACCTAACTAACAACCTGTATATATTATTTACTCTTTAGCAGATAACACTACATTTGGGACAATTTAGAGTAGTTAGGTTATCGTTCTATCCGTGCGAGGTCAGCTTCAACAAAGAAACTGGATACAATGTGGTACTGTGGGTGGCCTTTTTATTAGGGTTCCGGATTTTCCAGTTCCATTTGCGTCGAAAGGAAACTGGATAATTAGACCCTAATAACTAAGCCTGCGCCGCCTGTCTGTCAGGGGTACGACACACATGTTCAGGTCGGCGAGATTCAGCACAGGCTGGGCGACAACATCGAATGTATATTGCCGCCCGACTGTGCCGAATCGGGCCAAATCATGCCGACCCGGAGTGTGTAGCACGCCTCGGTCACATGGCTGTGTCTTTTTAACCGTAGATACTTAATAGGTTGCAGGAGCAGTGGTGGCCCAGTGGTAACGGCCGCGACTTACTGTACGGTCGTGGTTTCGAACCCAAGCAGGCACTTTACTTTGTGTCAATTATTTCATCACCACCGCTCTCAAAACGGTGAACGAAAACATCGCGAGGAAACCGCCATGACCTACAACCTAAAAGGAGAATGGCAGAAGTTCATAGAACGCTGGCATTAAACTTTTTTAGTTTCCACAGAAATAAAAGTGGCATGGTTTGATAGGGAATATTATGAGCTTTTGTTAAAAAAATAAATAAAAAATAATAACAATGGGGTTAAAGAGAAATCTTAATTTTTGTAAAAGTGAGGTTAAGTGCATTAATGTTTGTACTTTAATAGGTTATTTTACCTGTATTACTATTTTAACGCATAAATGTTTATTGTATGCATAACATATTGCTAATTATGCTTTGTAATGACTTCAAAAATGATAAATAACTACTTGTTGAAGTTTGTTTAGTTCAATGATTTACCCACTGATCTTAGACCTAATGACAGTTTCAAGTGTAGATACTCGGTCAGTTTGATTAAACTCAGTAGTCACAGAAAACTCAGGAGACTCTAGAGATTCACTTATCGGAATCTAAGCATACCTATAATAGGAATAATAATAATCAATAAGAATAATAATAAAATAATAATCTAAGCATATAGGAAACGTCGAGGTCCAAGTCTAGCAACAGTCGTTCAGAAAGGTAGGAGTCTTCGAAATCCAAAAGCAAGCCAGGTCGTTGTACATTCACACCAGCACAAAAAAGTAGCGAGCGAGCGAATGTGACTTGTGAAGTTTTGTGTGTCATCTTAGTCTATCAAAAAGTACTCTGTGGTCATCTTCTAAAGAGTCGTGTTTGTTTGTTTGCCATGACAACACTGTCATATAGTATAACAAGTCCAAAAAGCCTTGTTTCCGGCTGCTCAACTTACTCATATTTATCGAGATTTAATCCCAATTCTCAATAATAAAGTTAATCTGGCTATCAATACATAAAAATAAGCGCTTTTTTATTAAATAGCTTTGAATTCTGTGCCTTTCCAAAATTAGCAATGCCAAAAACTGCCATCTCCTTTGAATACATGTGACATCCGCCAACCCGCACTGGGCCCGCGTGGTGGATTATGGCCCTCTCGCAAAGAGGAGGCCTGTGTTCCATCAGTGGGAAAAGCATAGGCAGATCAATTCATCATTTCAATAGCCAGTCGACATTTTTACAGAATATCTACGTGTTAAGGCCTCTATTATGGCAAATATTCAAAAGCCGGTTTTTCATAAAAGGTTAGTCACCTTACCTCATACATAGTTCATGGCTTGAGCCTTCCGGATGTTAGAACCTTATTACGGAAGACAGGAGGCTTCCGTCAAGCCATCAAACCATTACACTACCTATGTGGGTGGTTACTTGTACCTTCACCTCATAGAATGGTTATCCTACTCATAAATTCACCTTTACGTATTGAAAAGCAAAAAGTTAGCATCATTTTGTCTTTTGGTTGAGAATGCACTTCTCACATTTTAGAACTGTGTTAATTAGAAACAAACTTGATGATTACTTTTGGCCAAAATAACCTAATCTTTGAATATGTTTACGAAAATTATCAATACAAAATTCTTTGATTTCTTTCGATATATCATTTTGAAAGTAGGTGAAGCACAGCTTTAAAGCTCTACTAACCGTGTGCTCCGTATATTATGTATTCACGGCTACACATCAAGCTATACATCTCCAGTTTTAGCTGACCTTGCATTGTGTAGGATTTTCGTACAATTAGAAGTCACCTTATACTGGTTATGTACTTATAGCTTGATGTGTAGCCGTGTGTACGATAGCGATATTTAACCTTTTAAGCGCTTGGCTAAATATCAGAGGGGCAATTCTCGTAATTTTAAGAACGTTCACAGTCTGATCTCAGTCGCAATCTGTCAAAAAATACCTCTAATTTCCCTACATTTTGACATGTTTTTGACATTTCTTTGTCGCTGAGATGAGACTGCGACTAGATTTTGAACGTTTTAAATTACGAGAATTGGCCTTCAGTTGCCGTGCCCCTAGCACGCGGCTACAAATCGATAAAATCAAGATAAAATAATACCTACAATAAATATATAAGGACGAGAAATCGTTGTATCGGTTAAAAATTAGTCAAAAAGTTTTTATCTCTATTTAATAATGGTTTTAATTGTACCACGCAGTAAATAGGACGGAAATAGAACGAAAAAAATCATGCATGTTCTCTGTCGCAGAAATACGACACGGGCGGTAGGGGCACGGAAACATGTGTCGCATAAATGCGACACAAGCTGTTAAAAGGTTAAGTTAAGGCATCTTATAGTTCACAATCCTTAATTAAATTAAATACTAATGACCCAGAAATGGTTTAACGGAATGTATGTAGTGAGGATGGTATGTAGTGGTCATGTTTAGTAGTGCTTAGGTAGGTATGAGGGCTTTGGGGTCTTCTTCTTTGTCGCGTACTTCATTAATGAAGGCCCTGAGAGGCCTTCATGGCTTTCTTCACGACGTTCTTCCACTTCATTCGGTTCTCAGCTTCTCTCAGGGCGGTAGTAACAGAGAGTCCAGTGAGGTGACCGGCCGCGAGATCTTTTTCCATTTATCTTGCCTATCACCACCAACTTTTCAAGTTTATCTGGTTCCCGACGGGCAATGTGATCAAAGTAACCGAGGATTCTGAGTGATGTTTAGTAGTGCGGTAGAAATGAGGGTGTTGGAGGTAAAGACTTTATTTTTTCCATATTAGAAATAACAGGTTTTCTGGAGCCGAAAACCACTGGAGACCGATGTTTGCCATGCGGTTTAAAACGCTGTATGATTCCAAAACTACTTATCCGTTTCTTTCTCGGGGAATCTTCTCAAAAAGTTTGTGAAATATTGTCTAGTGGCTTTCTAGTGGGGTAATTGCGTAACACACTAACAGTAATAATGGCTTTCATTTCGACAGTTCAACAACATTCATTGCGTTATTATTTACGTTGTTGAGCAGATACATTTTTCGAACATATGAAGCAATGGATTAGCAATATCCTTCAAAAGGATACAGATTGTAATCGATAGTATGTTACGCAATTAAGTTGCAGAATCAGAATAATTTCCTCACTTTCCAGTGCAGCGGTACAAGTTTTTAATGTAAAAAAGTACGGTATGTTTCAATGAGCTTTTACATTCACCTAGCCAACCTGAAAGTATCATGAAAGTCGACAAGAACGAACATAACTTAGCTTTCTGCTTGCCACATAAAATATTAGCATTCAAACATGAACATAACGACTGTCTTAGTAATGGAGTTGTTATAGAAACAGCCTGCTGCCAATACCCTAATGGGTGTAAAACATTATTTATATTACTTGAGGAAAAGTTGTGGGAATGGTGGTTGTCAGTTTTGTTGTCGTTTTTTGCAACTAACACTGTTACTGCAAACTCAACGCTAGAAAAGATATACTTAGGACTTATAATGAAGTATGTAATGGTATCTAGAATTTGGTTTGGGCCTCATACATTTTTTTTTCTGGTTAGGTAGTGTAGGTACGCAGTACAGAACAAACTGCGGTGAGGTAGAAGTAAGAAAAAATATGTGGATTTTTAAATTATTATCTAAACTCATACTTATTATAAAGAGAAAAAAAAATATATTTTGTATGTTTGTTTGCTACGCTTTCACGCTAAAACGGCTGAACGGTTTTGGATTGGTAGGACATTGGATACTTTTATCCCGATATTCCCACGGGATCGAGACTTATGCGGGTGAAACTGCAAGGTGCTGTTAGTTTCATATATAAAATATATCTAGCTTTTATCATCATCATCATTATTTCAGCCGAAAAAAGTCTACTGCTGGACATAGGCCTCCCCCAAGCACCTTCACTTCGGTGGGTTTTGGCCGGTTTTGCGTAAGTAATATAGCTTTACTTAGATTTATTTTATTTAATACGATCGAAATGTGATAATATTGTTTACCAAAATAAGAATGTGTTTACGGCGAACATACGATATAGGTGTACCTACTTAGTTGTAAGTGATTTTCAAAGAATTATTCATGTTTTGCGAATTTAGAGTAGGTAGGTGTGGTATAGGTATTGATATCAACTAACAGGCTCTCAGTCTTGCGTACATAACCAGTAAACACTGGCAAATACGTTTGTATCTGTTATAATCCTCAGGACATGGAGGTCTTTGCCCTGCATTGGATAATGAAACAAAATCGTAACCCTCCTTTTTGCTTCGCCGTAGTCGCGTAATAATACAAAATTATTCATGCCTTGCAGACTGTTAATAAAAGGGCAGTAGGGGTATTTCTGATCATTTTTCAGTCCTAGAACCAAATATTCGAAGACATGTGACATCTACCGACCCGCACTGGGCCTGCGTGGTAGATTACAGCCTACTTCTTGAAGAGCAGGCTTGTGTCTCAGCCGTGGGAACATTATAGCACATGTGATTATAGGCTGATTATGGATGAGGTAAACATTTTGGTTGCCAGAATTCTCTTTGATTAATGGTCCAAGAGAAATTTATTTATAATCACCAAAAATCGTCTTTGTTCCTAAGTGGGCGGTGGTCTCGTGCTGCAAACCTTACATTCATTTTTTGTTTTTTAGAATTTCGCAGAGGGCTCGTTTGAGTTGGCGCGGGAAAAGAGTTCCGGGAAGCACTTGGGAGAGGCCCTTCCGAGCAGTGGGAAACTATAGGCTAATTAAAAAAAACTACGAATTATTAGGTCTCACTTTCATCACTCTCTGTTACTTAGAAGTTGCGTGTTAAGATATAGTAGATACATAAATTAGGTGAATACTTGAACTGTGATAAGCAAACATGATGTAATTTCGTTTATAACTTTCATTTCCACACAAATTAACTAGTCGACGAATTTGCGATAAAATGAGAGGGATTTCCTCTCCAGAATCGAAGTGAACCTAATTATTTCCTAATTAGGAATTACTGCGTGTATAATTACTTGCTATAATAACTCCTTGACATGGCGTAGCTCAAATCCAAATGATATAAATCTGAAGGCCGATTCCCGTAATTATAATAAAAACGTTCAAAATCTAGTCGCAATCTCATCTTGGCGACAAACAAAGGTCAAAAACTTGTCAAAAATGTAGGGAAATTAGAGGTATTTTTGACAGATTGAGACTGAGATTAGACTGTAAACGTTCTTAAAAATACTAGAATTGCCCCTCAGACTGTGAACGTTCTTAAAATTACGAGAATTGCCCCTCTTTACTTGAGTGTAACTGTGGGCACAGATAGTCATACGAACTTGTATGGCATTGTAGCTATACCGTGACGATGCACCAACGTAATAAATACTGAAGTACCTACGAGTACCTACATAGGTGTTGTAAAAGTATAGCTAGTTTATATGTTTTAAGTCACGGCCTTAATTTACTGAGGCATCCACAAGATACCCCATGTTAAGCAGCCAACAGCCTCCCCAGGTAGACCTGCGAGATGCCATTTACAAAAAAAAAACTTCTATCGCTTTTGATGAGTGTGCACGATGATCACCTGTCGCCTACCTACATGGCCCGTTTCGGTGCGGCCTGCGCTAAAGTAATCGCAGCCGTTGCAGGCGCCGGGTGCCGGCCGGTTGCCGGTCAACAACCGCGCGGGGGTCGACGCACCTACGGAGCCTTGCTTGGCCTTCTGGTTGATGCAACCCTCATGGCCCTCATTCTCCTCGCTTTACAACCTCTTTTATGATGATTAGGTGTTATGTTTTCCTGTCATTATGTAGGGAATCTAGGTGTACAAAGTCGTAAAGGTGGGTTTGATGAGCTTTTATAAATTCTTATGTCCGTTTTCAGTCTAATTAAACCGCCCTGTTGGATTTTCAACTCTGGGCGCTGAGCCGAACGTTGAAAATTCAAGAGCGTCCTTTTATAGATTTGAGCTAAAATAATTAATTAATTTGGTAACGTAACTAGTTAACTTTTTAATCTTAGTATATTTGCTTCTCGTTGTTCTATACAGTCAAAACTTTAAATAGGTGCTATATTATTGTTACTGACAGTCCTAGCTGTATTTGCATATATTTCATTGCAAATGTGGCCACTCTATGCGAAGTCATAAAACTGATACATTTGTCCGATATGGCTTCGTCACGTTTCTTAGCTCAAAGATGTACCTATTCACAAAATCTAGGACGCGCTTACTATAAAGTTTTATTCAAGTAGGTACAATCTATTAAGCACGAGGTCTGTACCTATGTGATAGTCTAAACAGTTTCCAGACTTCTTTATAAAACCTTTGGATCTATTCTATCCACGGAGCACGAAGCTACCTTCTACAAGCAGTTACCCTACGACACGATAAATATTTACTTTGTATTTACTGAATGTGAGGACTATGTGGGTCATTCTTTCTTTTCTCTGTTCGTTCTATTTATTTATTTAAAATTAGAAGTCATAGTATATGATTAGATATGAATTAAAAGAGTGAATAGGGATGCAGGGCTTTAACGTTGAAATATTACTTATACCTAGTTTGTTGCCAACAAGGGCACCTAATTCTTAATTATAATACAGTAAACACATTAGAGTCCTTTTTGGCAACAAACTATATTTATTCAAATGTTAAAATCCCTTTTAAACTTTCGTCCCGATTCACCCCGTTTGGCGGTACTACAAACTTATATTTGCAGTGGATATTCTCCGAACGAATGCTTGTTTTTTCATTAATTTTCTGGCATTTTGTGTCGCTATGGCGCCATCTGTAAGCCACCATAAGCCTCGTCGATAGCATCACCAATTTGCATAAACGTCAAACAAAAAATATTAAAAACGGGTAAAATATTCAAATTCAAAACAAATTATAAGTGCGAACAAAATTTTATCTCTATTAGAACATCCATTATATCTGTTTGAGCTGCGCAAGCGCAACAAAACAGACATCTTATGACTCTCTAGATAGCAATGAGCCTAAAGGTGAAGGATCACAGTTTCATAGGTACGTTAGGTAGGTAGGTATATAGGTACAATGTCACTAGATAGAATTTTAAAAGATAAAGCGTTGTTGTTGTTGCTCCTTGTTAATAATATTGTTATTTTCCCGCTTGCTGTTCGTTGCTCTGTTATAGCCAAAGTCCAGGTTTCGAAGATTCTTCTTAGATTTATGGTGCGATCGTTTGCTTACCTACTTTACTTTTACCTTTAATTTTAACCTTCTACTTTCTTTTCCAATTCGACGGTACATAGATGAACCGTCGAATGTACTTTACTATGTCGTGTGTACTGTTTGGGCCCAGTAGGTGGTTATATTTATTGCGGCGTCAAAGGCGTTGTTCAGATCTGCACCCTAATTGCGTATCACATTATCAATCACAATCTGAATCATTTCGAAAGATATTGCTAGTCCATTGCTTCATATGTTAGAAAAATTTGTCTGCTCAACAACGTAGATAACGCAATGAATGTTGTTGAACTGTCACAATGGAAGCCATAGCTACTGATAGTGTGTTACGCAATTACCCCGCTGTTATGTTGACCTCACTTACTTAGCTCTCTCTGGCTTACTGTTTTTCATCTATTTACGTGTTGTCCAAATCAACCTGTTACAAAAATTTACTTACGATAGTCTATGTACAGAGTTACAGACGCCAGCACATCAAGCTACTACAATCTGTCTATATTTTCAACTTTAGGTATCGCTAAAGTAACTATAGGTTCAAAGTTGATTGGGAAAGACAGTTTCGGGTAGCTTGATGTGCTGGCGTCTGTACAATGCGCGACGCGTATCAGTAAGTGATCATTTGGATCAGCGATGGATCGATCCATCGCATCGAAAAAAGATGGGCAGTGATGGGTCAAATTGGACTATACTGACTCCCAACCGGCTTCAGGTAGATCGTCTGCGAGTCCAGAACTATTAAGTCTTAGACCTTGGGCATGTGACGCTTTTGACAGTAATTAATGGAAATATGAAAGTCTATTTATCTGACCTAGGAACTATAGATACGTCAGTGAGTCGCATCGCGTGATACGTAATAAACTTGCAGAAACGTGGCGCATAGTTCAAATTATGAAAAGGGCTACAGTTTTACCCGTGGGTGCCCTTAAAATTGGGCTGAGGGCCTACACCGAGACGTTTGGCGCCATTGTCCTATTGCTTGTTAACAATACGGGGTGTACGGGACATCGACATGCAAACTGTAACCATGAAATCAACACATGATTCTAGACACCCCAGCTTAGAAATATTAGGTGGGTTATTTAAAAAAAAAACCGGGTTGCACTCCGGGAGTGCCGGCAGAAGTGAAAACTTAAATATTTACGTTGAAATAAATCAATTATTAATTGAATTTATATAACTCATTTTTCTTCACTATTTCTGCGTCACTTTTTTCATTAATAGATGCACTTTGTTCAATTTCCGTATTTTAAACACTTTATATACACGAATTTTACGAATACACAGCAGTGTAGTACTACACAGACGGTCGAGCCATCAGCTGTCCATCCATCCATCCATACACCCACACCCACACCCACACCCACACCCACACTCACACTCACACCCACACCCACACCCACACCCACACCCACACCTACACCCACACCTACACCCACACCCACACCCACACCCACACCTACACCCACACCTACACCCACACCCACACCCACACCCACACCCACACCTACACCCACACCCACACCTACACCCACACCCACACCCACACCCATACCCACACCCACACCCATCCATCCATCCATCCATTGTCGTGTGTCACTTGGTTCACTTCGGTTGGCGCCGCCGTAGTAGTCTCTCCTGACGGACACGTGCGTCAGGACACGTGAGTGTCCTGACGCGAGTTTAACATTTTTTACCCATTACAAAAAAGTGTGCAACGCCGCTAATAAAGTTTACACTTCAAAAAACTCCCGTTTTATATACAAATGTGCAATACCTACGCGGTGGAAATGTGTGGAAAAATTTAGATTTATTCCGGTCTGAACTCGTGAAATCAATTCCCCGCTTTGTTTTTTTTTTCTCTATCTTATCCACTTTATCTAGGTCTGATCCCCTTACTCTTTTTGACAGGTAAGTATTACAGTCAAGAAAAATAAACGTTTCATGTTTACGGTTTAAAAAATTAAGTTTTCGTTATTTCATTTAGCTTTACAAAATTAAATAACGAAAACTTAATGGCTTACAACAAAAATGCGATTCCAACGACATCGACTTCCGAAATTAAACTTATATTTTACTTTTTAGTGCCTTTTTTGGAAGTCGGTTGTTATTTTTTTTTTGTAAAAACGTCTTTAATGCAATGAAATATTGATGATGATTTACAGGTTATTAAAACGGTCATTAAGATTGAAAGTGTCTTGTTCCTAGAAGATTATGCAGTTTGATAAGAAAACGTAATACCTACTTGACACCGTATGTCTGATTAAATCATGGAAAAGGTTGCTTCTCAGAAGAGAAGTTTATCGCAAATCGTTAGCTATTCGTATAATGTAGTTAAATGTTCAATACACTACTGATTACAATACTGGTTACAGGAAAATTAATTATTTTAATCAGTGTTGTGCATTCAGCAATAAAGCCACGTATTCACTGAGCAACAATGTTTCGGATACACGGTTTCTGAAACATCACGTAAATGTTTCCAGGAACAATGTTTCAGAAACTCTGCCGTCCACACGTCAGTTGCTTAGGTCATGTCGCCCGAGGGTATTTTTATAGTCCTTTGTCGAGCAATCCCATTATATTCGTTTTTTCTCAAACAGTTCTATCAATTTAAAGACAGTTTCATCGTCCCACACTACAGCCATGTTTATAAACAAATGTTTAGACGCGTCCATACTCGCATGCACCTGTTGCGCAACTGATTTGTTTCTGTGTTCTCCGCCGCAAGTGGGGAGCACCGAAACATACCGATAAACACGTAGTGTTTACAGAAACAAAATTATATGTGTCTGAAACAAAATGATTTGTTTCAGAAACACGTAGATTTTGTTTCTGAAACAGAGTTTATAAACAATTGTTGCTCAGTGAATACGTGGCTTTAAGGCTCCCGCAGACAATCGCGACGCGACAGTGCGAAACGATTCCAGCAGAACAATTTCTATGAAAACTAGTTTTAAAGATAAAGCGTCGCATATTTTTTTAAATTTAAAATGTTCATAGTCCGAATAGTGTTTTTATGGAAAGAAAATTTGGAAAGTTGCCCAGAAAATTGGAAAATTAGGGAAAAACTGAAAGTGCTTTTTTCTATGGGATTTTTCTATGAACTCAAGACCATATTGAAATTTTGACAGGACAACGTTTGACGGGTCAATAAATGCCAATCAAGTCATTGCATGTGTTGAGACTTGAGATACGGCTGACCAATCAAAACTAGAACCGGACACATCATAACGTATTGATCCCAATTAATACATAAGTAATTAAAATATTCACAAAGACGGAACAATAACAAAATAAGATCTACCTGATAAATCATCGGAAGATGATTACCAGACAAGATTTGCGTGCTATAAAACTATTTAGCTAATTGAATTATTCGACCGTGGGAATTTACCGGTATTCATCTAAGATATTTGAGCAAGTTCGGACTGTTTGTACCTACATAATAATAGTTACAATTCTACTAATACTTGTCATCTTTCACCGGGTCGGAAGTCTGGCACGGGCTATAGGATACCTCTTCTTCATCATCATCATTTCAACCGAAAGACGTCCACTGCTGGACATAAGCCCCTCCCATGCACTCCTACTTCGACCGGTTTTGTGCTTCTCGCATCCAGCGGATTCCTGCGGCCTTTACCAGTTCATCGGTTCTTCGGACATCCGGATTTTGTGGGAGGTCTTCCTACGCTAATGATACCTCTTGGTGCAGGGATATATTTGGCAGTGAACAAGTTGAGTAGCAGGACTGGTAACCCCGGGATGTGCCTGACCGAATATTTTCCTATTACTTTTTTTTGATTAAGTATATAGACTGTGTTAAAGATGATATGGAAAGAAAGGGGTCCCACCAGGACAGCTTTTAAGTTTGTACAAAGCACAGGTCCGTTCCTGTATGAAGTATTGCAGCTACTTGTGGGATGGCTCAGCAAAATATCAGCTTGCTGCACTTGACTCGGTGGAACGCAGAGCTAAAAGGCTTATAGGCGACGAGACGTTGGTAGCTACGCTTCACAGTTTGGCTCATCGGCGTAATGTTGCTTGCCTGACGGTCTTCTACAGACTGTACTTCGGAGAGTGTGCGCAGGAGCTCCACGACCTGATCCCACCATCGCCCTTTTACCACTAGACAACCGGACGTACTGCAGCGTACCATCCGCACTTGGTTGATATCCCGATGAGTCGTACTCGGCGCTTCTCCTCCACTTTTATTATGCGCACAGCCAAAGTGTGGAACTCTCTGCCGGCATCTGTGTTCCCTCCCACATTTAACCCGTCTGCCTTCAAATCAAGAGTGAACAGGCATCTTCTGGGCACGCTCGTTCCATCATAGACCTCATCTATCGCTTTCCATCAGGCGTGATCGGGGTCAAGAGCGCGCTCATTTGGCAATAAAAAAAATAAAAAGGTTTGACTACCGAGATGACGACTAATATAGAGTTATGGAAGAAAAAGACATATTCCGCTAACCCCAAATAGATTGGGATAAAGCAGAAGTATGATGATGATTACTTGTTTTTTGGGCGTCATGAAGGAACGAACTAGAGATTGGAAAAAAAAACGAGTTGCATCGACCACAAGTAACACGGACAAGGACACGAAGATAATGCTGTAAGAATGGTCTGATTCGGGGGTCTCCCTAACCACGTAATCCGTAGTTTCGGCCGAAGTTAAGGGTGTTTCCTACTCCGCATCACCTGCGGACATAAGACTAGTTCGGAGCTCGAACTAAGAATTTATGACGACACGATTTGACAGTTGTCCCTACTCGCGATATGTTTATGCCCGTTCGAAAAATTTTATGTGTCACTTGTTTTGACGGATCGAACCGGCCCGTATCTTCGTTGACTGCCTAAGGATTCCTAGAGCTTTTGCTGCTGTGTAGGTAAGACACAGATAACATAAAGAAGGGCCTTCCTTAAAATATATGTACTTTGAATTGAAGATACATGGACATTGAAGCGTTGATTTGATAAAGTGAGCGGCGCTGCAGGCAAAAACTATCTTAAAAAACCGGTCAAGTGCGAGTCGGACTCGCGCACTGAGGGTTCCGTACAAATTTGTAGGTATGTAACTACAAATTTAAGGCTTTCAGTTTTTTCCGTTACTTGTGCTACATCAAGTAAAGGAAAAAATTAAAAAAAGTAAATTGGAATTTTATGATTCTAGGTCAACGGGAAATACCCTATAGGTTTTGATTCCCTTGCGAATGTCAAAATAAGTGGCAAAAACGGAACATAAACGCCCGTATCTTTTGATTGCGTTGACTTATAGAAGTTTGGTATTTTCAGTGCTTCAAGGGATTGCAGCCCTTGCTGTTGCCCTTGTTGTTGTTGTTTGTTGATAACTCCACGCGTTCCTGAGAAAAAGGGTCTTGACGGACGGACAAGGAAGAGATCTTATAAGAATTCCGTTTTTCCTTTTGTGGTACTGAACCCTAATAAAGCTGCGATTAGATGAGTCACTCTTTGACCGTAACCTACGTTCAAAGTTATCATTGTTTATCAACAACAGCGCCCTGTGAAGTGGAGATCACGACAACCAATTAAGCCAAATTATTTTCCATCAATAATACCATTGATTTGCTGATTGCAATCATTGAACCTACGAGTTTCAGATTTGTAATAAAGTATTGAATAGCAAAAAGTGATAACTTTAGAGCTAAACAATTTGGATATATTTTTTTTAACTATTCGATAAGGCGTTACACTCTTCCTTATCCTTCTTCTGCTTAACTAAATATGTTTTGTGGTTTATCATGGCCTCCATCATAATGTTGGATTATACAAGCGCAAGGCCTGTAGGAAATTCTACTAAGGGGGCCCTTGCCAGAATTTCCTTTGTTTTTTGGTTCTAAAGTTTAGGAGATAAAATAAAACAGTAGGTACTTT
Organism: Amphipoea oculea; assembly: GCA_945859645.1. Lineage (NCBI taxonomy): Eukaryota > Metazoa > Arthropoda > Insecta > Lepidoptera > Noctuidae > Amphipoea > Amphipoea oculea. The sequence goes on from OX243862.1 coordinate 19,119,060, forward strand.
TACAAAATAGTTTCTCTCGATATTCCAAGCCAAAGACGTTCTTTTTCTCGCGTTCCTCAACACTCAAGTTAGGTATTTAAACCAAATGATTTTCTTCAAATAATACTAAATAGGTATAGGTAATACTTTTGTAAAAACTTAGGTACCTACATGATTGATTCTTCGCTTAGTTGGTGCTTTAGGATCTTTCTAAGAGAAACTTATGTAGAGCTAGCGTAGCGAGCGCGAAAATTTGGAGTATTCCCGTTTGAGCACCAATTTTCAGAGCACCTTTTTTTAGAGCACCAAAGGTATTCCCATTAGAGCACCAGTCAATATTTTACCGTGGTGCTCAAAGGGGAACAATAAAAAATGTCACCTCGGATAAGTTAGGTAGGTTTATCTTTTGTTCTATTCGAATCAGCATAAAAGATTTTATTTTATTTATGATAGTTTAGATCATGCTGTAAGTATTATTGGACGCAAAAACTGCAAAACGGACGAAAACGTTTAGGGAACATTAAGGTGACCATGGTTTTATTTGATAGCACTAGACTTTGAAACCTTGGCCATGATTCCGACGATCGAAATAATACACCTATCAGGATCAGGATGTAAGTTCACGGAAACAATAATTCTAAGTCACGTAACACTCATCTTGATTGATTCTTCCTACATTATGATATGCAAGTTTTTTTTTGTAATATTTTGTTTTACATTTTATACTAACTTCTGCCGCGATTTCACCCGCGTGGATGTCGGAAATTAGCCCACGGGAACGTGCTATCGGGACAAAATGTCGACTATTATGTTGCTCCATAACATCCGCTATCTATCAGTGAAAGTTCCGCCAAAATCGGTCCAGCCGTTTCGGAGATTAGCCGAAACAAACAGACAGACAAAAAATAAAAATAAAATGGTTTTTTTTTAAGTAGCATATATGAAAGTTTTACTTTCATATTATGCATTTATTGAAAAGCTATTATTATGATATTACAAAGAAATACTTCAATGTTATTTATTTGTATAGATTTCGTAGGTGTTTATTTATGTATCGATCGTGGATTCGCATAAATTATACGAGTAGTACCTAAGTGTTATTTACAATTGTATCTGTTATTGATTTATTGAGTAGTTTATATTCTTGATCGTGATGTTTAAATTAATAATTCTGTTAATCCATTACTACAGTTAGGATTAAATTTTGTTATTTTTATTAAATAAGTAAATTAATATAAGTAAATAAAGAGTTTCTATTACTACAGTATTCTATACCTAATAAATTTTTGATAAAAATTAATAATAATTATCAATTAATTATTTCAATTATTTTTTTCCTAGGGGTTTTATTTATAAATGATGATTAAAGTTAAGTGATATTTAAACGTCAAAAACATATATGTAGTTACACAGTAGCTAACTTTAAGCAACGTTTATATGTAAAGGGGTATGTGTTTAATTTAATATATGGTCATATAGGTATATAACATCTTGTGTAGGTTGTAAGAATCTAAAATGAACATGTTTTCAATAATCCGCCATGCTATAATTAAACACTTTTTAGTTGTAATGAACCATTCATAGTTCTTAATTTAGGCATTTAGACACGCGGCACCATGTCAAGCTAAGAAAAAGTAACAGGCGACGTCGTAGCACCTGTGTGTTATATTGCACAAACTATTTGGAGCCACTTTGGACCCCTTAATAACTCAAAACCTATTTAACATAAACTATTGTCTAAACTATTATAGTTAAGCTATTATCGTGCATTTATTAAAACCCCATAAATTAACTAGAACCCCTAATTGTCAAACGGTTGTTGGGATATTAACAATCAACCGGCATTTTTATCACTGACTGACTGACGTGTAGATCAAAAATCTAACCCACTTCCAGATGACCTAGAAAGTTGGGGCGTCCAGCTGTGATCTCAAATATTTTCCAAGTAATCGACTTATAATAACACCTAGCGCCTTTCAAAATTATAATAGCAACAAAAACTATTTCGATGAAAGGTCGCTTTTATCGTTTTGTATACCAGATAATTTATAAAACTTAGATAACCAATAATAACAAACTGCTATTGTCAGCGCCGGTTCAGCGATCTGGCATCATTGTGAACAATTGTAACAATTTTGTGACGAAAGCCAAGTCAATCTTCAGCTTCAGTTTATCCTAGGTTATCTACTTTGTGTAAATAAATCGAATATTCAAAAAGAAGTAATATATTTAAAAAGGATTATAAACATTGTTATAGCAGAAAACTCTGAGAAATTGTATTTTTTTATTTTAGAATGTTGTATGCTTAATATCCTGGCTTGGCACATACTAGAGCTGTTTACACGATGCTAGGGGATTTTAAGCCAATAGCATTGCATTGACTTAGCCTTGTGTAAATGTACTTTGCTAGGTTACCTATCATCTTTATTCGACCGCTGTAACTAGGTACGTACATCTGAATCTACCCCTGCCTCTCTTTACTCAGGGATAGAAGTCAAAATTACAGTTAAAGTTATCTCTAGGTTTATTAACTCTTCTCAGAACATCTGTAAATTAAAAGCTTTGTATAATTAATTGTCTAGACCCCTCATGATAACCCCTCATTTACGCCTTTGATGTACCACGCCGATTTCAATAATTAAACTAAATTATTGCTGCAAATAATCATATGAATATTAAAATGTGTCTATTCTTGGAATGAATGAAGAATCGTGCAAGATACGGTCATATTTACATGTACAACATGCACTGAGATATTAATAGCATATTGTATTCTGCTGAGATAGCGAAATTGACTGCAATAGTGGGCATGATAAACAGGATGTGCGTCAGGGTTAAGAACACTTCTGACCATGAACCAGTTTTGAGAATCTCATAAGTAACACTAACTCACTATATTGTGGCCATTGGCTAATAAACACCTTCCTTAATCTGTCGAGCTCCGCTAATGAGACACAATTGATTTTCTATTGTTTCGTCGCCAATAGGCGACACGCGGTGCTTGACCGGCTGAGAAGAAAGCTTTTGCAGATGGCGAGGAAGGTGCTGAGGTCTGGTAACATGCTAAAGTTATCATTGAGAGACTTACATTTTTCCACTAGGTAGGAGGATAGGTACTAAATACAGGTACTTTTCTTTGCAATTTCATGCTAATAATAGTTGTTGTTGGAAAAAGTGCCTTCTAAAAAACGAGTCTAAATAAAGAAACAGCAAGGAGGCACCTTGCTCGATCGATCTATATACTTACTTACATAATTATCATAATCAATCTATAATGTTCCCACTGCTGGGACACAGGCCTCTCTTCGAGAGGGAGTGGGCTAAGTACCACGCGGGCTCAGTGTGGATTGGAAGATGACACAGTCATGTCTTCGAGTTTTAGGTTCCAGGACATAGGTACTGGTTTCCTCACAATGTTTTCCTTCACCGATTTGAGAGCAGTGGTGATGTACTTAATTATTTATTTATGCAAAGTAAAGGGTGTTAGCGGTTTAAACCTACGACCTACAACTCGTTAGTCGGGCTATTACCACTGGGTCACTACAGCTCTCGATCGATCTGCAGTTCTTGGCTAATCAAGAAAAAGTAATTGAATTACCTACCTACAAACACCACTTTTGAGAATAGTGATCAAGTTTCCTATATTTTTTCCTAGGTGCCTAAGTACCTACCAACCTCAAATAAAGGTAGCACTTATTTTATCTGGTACCATTCTGGGATTTATTTCATACACCTAAATGAAACCGTTTATGCTCACTAGTTCCTTCTCGTAGTTCCTTTGAAAGAACCCCTACAAGTGTATGAAAAGCAACAAAGTATCAAACAGCTGAGTTAAGTCAATCGCAACAGAAATATCGTAGGCGCTTTATAAATATCGGTAGGTAAGTATGTGTCGCATATTGCTATTTTAGTTTATGTTTGAATTTATGGCACACTATAGATTTAAAAACAAACTAGACTATACATTAATATACTTGTGATTTTTAATTTAGTTATGGACAAGTTTATTAAGATTTGACAGTAGAATATACAACTGACGACTGAGGGAAACTGACCAGTGATACACGGACTCCCTAAAACAGGTGATTCCGCAACCGTTCTCCTAAGACCGATTCGCCATTGGACTGTTCTTCGACAAGATCATTCATTTATTTCCGTTTCCCCAGCAGAGTATTTCACCTATGGACATTTCGCCGAAAGAACCTTTCATCTTCGTGGTAATGATCAGTTCAGAGAAGTTTATTATTTTTGTAAAGTCAGGGAAATAACTTAATTATTTCTTAAATTGACTATCATCTTAAATTGTCCGTATAATCAAATCATAACTATCATTCTTTTACAGGCAGTTGTATGAAATGGCGATAACACGGCTAATAAACGTAAGTGTCATTTGCTTAACAATAAATTTCCCTGACCGTGCATTAAAAATATGTATATTGTGCAAGTTTTAACCAAGTTATTTTAGTAACTAGACTTCGTACGCGTGAAATTTCTTGTTCATCCGACCCACCCCGTCGCATAATCTCACCGTGAAAATTTTGGTGAATTGAGATTTTAGTGAACTGTCATCCCATCCGATGCTAGGGTTTGACACTATTGACAGCTCAGTTCATGTTCACTTCACTTAAGTTTTCACGGTGAGATGTTTTACAGAATAGCACTACAGCTTCTATTCTTATTAATGGGCTTAATCACGTAAAGGTAATTGTTATCGACCCATTCAAGTTATTTAACGCGAGTATTTCCCCATAACTTTGTGGTTTTTACAACAATAATCTGACATTCTTGTTTACTCCGCTTCGATTTTACTGAGAAACAAGATTATCGCTATAAATAGTAGGTATCAGGTGGTGTAATTAATGATGAGATCAGGGTGAATGCCTCATAGGAACGAGTAGGTAATTATTTCAAAGGAAACGTTTTCTGTTATCCTTATCCTTACATGTATATCCTTACATAGTATAAAAATTGAGTGAAAAAATAAACGGCTCGTTCACACTCAGGCCAAAAGAGCAAATAATGAAAGAATGGAAAAAAATCATTCGAGTTAGCCTATCGCAATCCACTGCTGGACATAGGCCTCTCCCAGGCTGCGCCACAACACTCTGTTCTCCTTCTGCATCCAGTTTGTCCCAGCCACTTTCTTAAGGTCGTCAGATAAAAAAGTAACTCACTTGAAACCTAGAAAGGCTTTTGCGGGATTAAACATTGCAAGATTGATAATTTAACTCACTCATTGTCAATTTTCCTCTCTGGCGATACACTTAAAGGCTCCCGCAGCCAGGCGCGACGTGACCCTTGTAGAACAATTTCGATGAAGTTTTCCCTAGAAATAGTTCTACTAGAGTCGCGTCGTGCTGTCGCCTTGCGCTTGTCTGCAGGAGCCTTAACTCAGCCAAAGGATACGATTACCAGCTTATAGACGATGCGAACAAAATTGCTGCAGAAGAGGCTGGACGCGGGATGAGAAAGATGGTGGATTAGTGTAGATGATGATGATGCCTCGATGGATTCCCGGGACGGGCAATGTGTTATTGGGTTTTTCCAACTGGAATTCCTCAGTAGCAGCACGAAGCCTGGATTTGTGCCGGTTGGATGTCAATAGTTTCCCTCCCTATTACACTGGACTTAAACATAACTGGTGAAATATGGGTGTATTATAGGTGGGTGTACAGTCAGGTCTAAAAGTATGTATACACTTGGCTTTATTCAAAGGCGATTTTCTCCTTTATTTTTGAATGAAATGACATGGCCGGATTCTGCCCTCAAATCAATTCAGAATACATAAATGTACAGTAATTATTAATATATGAAAATTACTTCTTAAATATACTAAAATTAATCGCAACAATTACATTTCTCTAGAGCAGGCGACAAAAAATGGCAAAAAAATATGTGTGTTAATTGATTTATTGGTATTTATTGGTTTTTAGCAATGCAATACAAATTGCATGTGCGTTTGGATACATGCATAAGACAAACACCGTATCTGTAGCGCGCTTGAAGGTTGCATTAAAATAAAGAAACACCCACGACTGCCAAAATCGTATTGCTAAAGTAAATACCTGTAGAAGTCAACGTTTTCACGATTATCGCAGACATTATTTTTCGAGTTGCCGTGGCCCGTGCGTCATGATGTTGATCACGTTACGCATTATGCATCGACAATTATATTCAAGAGTGTGTATCGGAACGTCCTAGTTATTTTTTTCACGTCTGTCACCTGTCATTCAGTGCCCTGTACCACGGTAATGTTATCTAACAGTATTGTGACTAGGCCTTGTTCTTGAAATAATTACCTACACCCGCGCGGTACGTAAACACGTGATAGGGCTGCCCACCTACAGTATTTTAATTTCATCAACCTACTTGAGTTTCTTTCTAGTTTTGTGATTGTAAATTCGAATCAAAACTTCTAACTACCTACTACACAATCTTACTTAAAAAGTAAATGATAATGTAAATCAGAAGGTAGGTAGCTACCATTATTACTCTCATAATCATTTTATTATGATATTTCGTCTAATTCAATAATATATGGAAGGAGCTAAGTACATATAAGTAAGTAGATAGCCTTACTGCTTACAAAATCATCACACCGTCCGTTCGTCACTGTGTCGCATTCGCGTCTATTTGTTTACCGATGGTATACCGAACTCGAGGTGCGTAGGTATGACTCGCGTTCCAACCGTTTGTATGAAGATAGAATACTGATATGATAACATTGCCACGATAATAGATGATATTACCTACTGTGACATTACCGTGCCTGTGCTCTGTGTAGTTTTGCGTTGACCTTAGCAAGCTGTATTCTGTTTATGTTACTCTGTTGGATATTTTAACTTAAACCCACGCTATCGTTTATCGGACTTTCGTTTACGTTAATATTCTGCTGTGCTTACTGGTCTTTTTTGTTTACGATTTAGATTATTTGGATTCTGACGCTCACGATGTCAAGGTGCCTGAATTGTAGTGTGGTCACTAATCGAATGCGAAGGCATTATTGTAACCACTCTAACACCGCAGTTACAAAATACATGACATGACAGGGAGCCATCTAGAAGCAGTCATGCTAGCGAAGGAGGTGGCGGGATGGCTGAGAGAGAGAGCCTCACGTCCCAGCCGCCACGGGAGACACTCCGGGCGTCGGGAGCCGCGTGACGACTCCCGGCCACCGTAGGCGCGGGCCTGCGGGCGGAGAGTAATGGGTAGCTCACCGTCCGATCAGGACCAGGCCCGTGCTGGACGGCGCGTACGGGTTCCACGCGCGCCTCGAAGAGATGTCGGCAAAAAGGAAGGGGCCTGCCGGGGCCGAAGCCTGGTGCGGGATTGTCCGAAAGGGTTACCGCTACCCCGGAACATAAAGGGCTAAGGAGGGAACACGGATGGGTTTTAGTCAGTAAGAGTCTATGATGATTTCCCATACATAAAAAAAAATGTCATGACGTTGTTATGGTATTTGGGCTGGGCCAGGCATCAAGCAAATATAACGGCACCAGCCTCATTCCTTGATAACATTTTGTTGATCTTTGAAAATGAATAGGCTTCAAACGCAAGAGTAGATAAAAGCATTGAATGCCCATTCTTCTCCATACGAAAACTAGCTTTTGGAAGGGGCGACTAGAATCAATTTCGTTTTATTGTAATTTTTTATTTTAATGTGCCTATTTGAAATAAATGATTTGACTTTGACTTTGTATGTGTCTTGTCTGAGTAATTGGAATGATGTTTTTCTAAAAATGTCTGTAAAACAAGTAGCGATACATTGTATAAGCAAGTGTCTATTCTAGCTACTTAATTAGATAGGTACTTAAATAAAAATTCAAGTGCTATTTTAGTGTTTTATTGCCAATCCAATTGTATATTTTTTGCCAAGTCTCTATGAGGAAGTCATAATATCCAGAAATATCTGTAGACGACGAGCTCTTCGCTATCGCTGCCTGCCTACAACGATTGAATGGTCTAGCCAGAGACTATTACCAATACATCAATAATATGATTTGTAATAAGTTTTACTTGGTATTTTGATTTTTGGCTCTTTCGTCACTAGCTGACACGACGCGTTTAGATTTTCATAGAATTAGATATTCACTGATATCGATGTGAATAAATGTCATGTCGGCTAGTGAAGAAACGGAATTTATATCCATTAATAATATTGTATTTCTCGTATAGTTTTGTCTATAAAACTCGGAAAGATTGATCATTGCTATTCAAAATGTCTAGGCGCTTTTTTTGTATCCTATTTGTAGTGTCTCTCGCTTCTTCTCTGATCATAAAACTTAAACTATTATAAAGACATACCTGTAGGCTTTAATATGACGTAGTTTAAGTCAGTGTACATGAATATTTTTTGTTAGGGCACAGCTCTCTAAGGATTCCGGCCGTGTCCTTTTATGTTATTACGAAAATAGTATTTTCGAACCCATAGGTTTATGTTAAGTGTCGTATTTCAACGTTGCATTCGTTATTTCGCGAAAAAATCGCAATTGAAAATTGCCAAGTGTATACATACTTTTAGACGTGACTGTACTATGGGTGTACTATAGGCACGCTGCGCGAATGCAGGCGTGATGTTACCTACCGACTGAGTATAGTAGGTTGGGGTAAGTTCGGCAGGAGGATAAGGTCGTACGAATCAAATTCCCGGCTCATATGCGAATATTTTCCGCGCGTACTCTATGTAGTACAATACAATAGAAAATCAATTGTGTCTGATTCATTAGCGAAGCTTGAGAGGTCATCGCTGACAACATTGTGTCAATTTGATTCGTACGGTCTTATCCCATTGCCGAACTTACCCCAACGTACTATACAGGAGGATGTTTTTATCACCATCCAAATTTTTACAGGGTGTTCTACCCATGAGTATGAACAACTTTCACTATGGGACCAACTCTGAAATCACGAAAAAAATAAATCTGCTGTTTCATACAAAATTTCAATACCTACTTGACCAAAATGTATGAAACAGCTGATTTTTTCGTGATTTCGGAGTTGGTCCTATAGTGAAAGTAGTTCATATTCATGGGTAGAACACCCTGTAAAAATTTGGATGGTGATAAAAAAATCTCCCTGTATATAGTTTTGTTTGTGGGACGTCATCAATAATGACAGGAGATTATATCGCATGAATTAGATCTACATTACAGTGGGTGTCATTATCATCACGATCTATGTTACAATGTTACTGATCATTGTTTCTACATTTCCCATATTCTGCCTCGTGTTATTTCGATGAATCAGAGTATCAATGCTTTTTTTAAGTGGCAGAGTATTTAATTGATTAGCAAAGGTGATTATTATTTATTAGGTGTATTTAACCCTTTAACCGCTTGGCTAAATATCCATTGTCGTGCCCCTAGCGCGAGGCTACAAATCGACAAAATAATACCTACAATAAATAAGGAGGGGCAATCGTTGTATCGATAAAAAAAAGTCAAAGAATTTTTTATGTTTTTATTTTAAATCAACATCTTGCCACCTTTTTAAACGAGCGTACACTCTTAGATCCGTATGCCTGACATAGAATTGGTGATATTTGTTAGTAAAATAACATATTTTTTCTACTAAATCATTGCCACAAAAATGTTCAAAAATATCCAGTTCCGAGGAGTCGCTGCTCAAAGGTACTGAAGGTGATACCCCCGAAATAAATTCGTCAAAGTTTTCTTTATCAGGTACAGTTATGTCTAACGTCCAATTAATGCCTTCATTGTCGTCATGATCCTGAAATGACAAATTAAAATTTATTGCGTAAGTATATTATTTTTTATATTCATTAGGTAGGTATATAACTTTAACAAAAAGGAACCTAGTTAGCGTTCCTGCACACGATGCCGTCACCGCGCCGTCGCGCGCCGCGCCGACGCCCGCCGCACAGTTACACTGTAGAATACGAGTCGCGCGAAGCCCGCCACCGCGCGCGTTCCCGTCCCTGTCTCGTTTGATTCATTCCATTGATTCCATTACCGACCGCGTACGAACGTGCACGCCGCGAGATCGCACGCAGCCGGTACCTAATGGAATGAATCAAACAGACAGGGACTGGAACGCGCGCGGTGGCGGCGGCGCGACGACAGCGCGGTGACGGCATCGTGTGCAGACCGCTTATTAAAGTTATCTTTTTTTTAAAGATAACTCATGCACTAGGAATAATTCCTGTGTAGCTTGGGACTTCACAAACACACAAGTCACGGACACAAAACAGCTACACCCAAACTCGAATAATGATTTATGAAAGAGAGAGAGAGAGAGAGAAAAAGAGACAAACGCGAGTGCGAGTGCCTGTCCGGCTTGGTAGGTACTGTCACAGTACCTTAATAATGGTAAGGACAACATACAACACGGTTCCAAATTTGAACAATCAATAGGATATGTAGGTAGTTAAGTAGGTAATATAGGTAATAACAGAATTACATCTCAATATTTAAAATACTATTTCGATTCATCAAGGAGTTACCTAAACCCAACGGAAGTCTTATTTATACCTACCTATACCTACTGAATAATGTGCAAATAACCTAAGAAGAAATTGAAATAGGTACTTACCTCTCCATCACTTCTAAATTCTTCTATCGAATCGGATAATTCCAATTCGTCGTCACACTCGTCGTCGTCACCTTCTAATATTCTTAATAATTCCTCAGTAGTCGTCATTATTGAAAATTGAAATGTGACTATTTTATCGACAATGCACAAATACCAACGAACAACATTAATGGAACTTTCCATTCGTTTGATCCGCTTGTGACGTAGGCAGTGGTCGTATTAATGTGACAGCCGCGCTAGACTAACTAGAGAAATATGTTGCAAACATAGGAGTCAAGGGATGGGAACTAACGTCAAATGTTGGCATTATACAAAGATCGTGAGGGATATTTTTCTTATGAATAATAAGGAAAAAAATTAATAACACAAGGCAATATGTTAAATTTAACTTTATTTGGTATGACACCGTTTATTTTATGCTGAATGATGCATTATACCTGATTATTTAAGTTCTGTTTGTTATTTCGTTTTTAAAATGCGCATTGCATTGTATCCCATCCCTATGGTCATATTTATGCGACGCGCGCGATAGACGCCGAAGAAAATTTCAAGCTGCCAATTACTTATTTTTGTTTAAGTTTTTTGAATGCTTAGAGTTATGAGACATAATTTTAAGTAATTGTTGTAAATAATAGCTCTATTTAATAATAGTTTTAGTTGTACCACGCAATTAATAGGACGAAAATAGAACGAAAAAATCATGCATGTTCTCTGTCGCAGAAATACGACACGCGCGGTAGGGACACGGAAATATTTGTCGCATATATGCGACACGCGCGGTTAAAGGGTTAAGCCTTGAGACAATGTATCATAATAACAAGGAAATTCGTGAAATGCACTACAACTTCAGGATAACATTTTCCCAGGAAAAATAACTCCGATTTATGATCTGATGGGAATCGAACCCAAGACTTCAAACTCGGCAGTTGTTTCCGTGGTCTCAATATGAATGCGTGCGTAATGTTTCTTAAAATAAATAAGTATGGTACCAGAACCATGACACAGGAAACATTAAAACAAAGAAATTATAAAAAAAAATCTGTATTTCACTTACATCAAAATTACAAGTTACGCATGTAACAATAGGTAGATACTTAATTATTTTTATTGGGGGAATTAATTACTATACATTATATTAAGTATATGTAGATATTGTAAACATTTCCAGTCTTACCTATGACATACGGACATGTAATGTCATACATGAACTATGAAATTACATGTCTTCTGACCGAAAGACGAAAAGCAAAAAAAAAACTTGCAACGTTTATGACAAGTCAAAATATTACACAATCATAAAAATGTATTGACTGACATCATAGCTATGCATAAAAATGTATCATTAAGACACACATGAACAAATCATATACACAAACTAATGTGGATATGAGAACAATTTACAAAAAATAAAACCAAAAAAGTCATCCATACAAACAGTTAATTTCAGAATGACAGAAACTATTGAAAAAGATCATAAAACAATTCCCAGTTGTAAAGAAAACTGAGTCCTTCAAAGTTGAATTAACGATCAAATTTCTAAGACAATTTAAAACTGGTCAATGTATAGTTAATTTTCTTGTCTATAATTACATGTATAGCAAGTAATTTGTAGTTAAAGCTATTTGGTGTTTAGCGAATATCGTCCGGTCACCGTTAATCACAGCTTGTTCAATGCACTTCGTAACACTCTGTTAATTCACTGAGTACTCCGAAGTTAACGTTTTCTGCAAAAGAAAGAGAAGAATACCTTGAATTATAATTTTGAAGCAACTTCTTTAAATGGGCATGCCTTGTGTCATGGACACGCAGAGGTCTTCCACAGTGTAATCATCCACCCTTAATAAGTGGCATCACTATCAGTAGTGACGTCAGTTTAACAATTTTTAGGGTTCCGTACACTAAAGGTGCCCACGAGACCCTATTACTAAGCCTCGGCTGTCTGTCTGTCAGTGGGCTGTATCTCATGAACCGTAATAGGTAGACAGTACAAATTTTCACAAAGTGTGTACTTCTATTGCAGCTATAATTCATACTAATATTATAAATGCGAAAGTGTGTCTGTCTGTCTGTTACCTCTTCACGCTTAAACCGCTGAACCGATTTAGATGAAATTTGGCACAAAGATAGTTTAAGTCCCGGGAAAGGACATAGGTTAATTTTTATCCCGATATTCCTACGGGATCGAGACTTATGTGGGTGAAACCGCGGGGCGCTCCTAGTAGCAAATAATATCAATAATATAAAGTTAAATATTAAAGGGGTATCCATACAAGAAACGTGTATTTTGGCGTTTTTTGCCCTGGTATGGAACCCTTCGTGTGTGAATCCGACTCGACAGGCAGACAGACGAACGGACGGACGGACAGCGGAGGCTTAATGATAGGGTCCGGTTGGCACCCTTTGGGTATTTAACTAATTATGTACCTATATTATCTTATAATGAATTCCTAATGACACTTCATTGTTATGCTGAAAAAACGTTTTATAGAAGAAATATCATTAAAACCCGAGAGTTCAACGACTTCAATTAGGTACTGTCATTGTCTCCGTATCAGGACAAATTCATCTGTATGTCTTTGACTCTTTCATAAATGATAAATTGTCTCTTAAGAGCATAGATACATTGCTAGGATATTTTTATTTAGTCTTCCTTTCTGCTCACCAATAGAATAGAATAGAATACTCTTTATTATGTACACCATATAAATTACAGACATAAATATAGATGGTTTCGTGGTGTCAGGGTGTCATGGTTTTCTTTGAATGGTTTTTAAACTGGTCTTTTGAGTACCTGATTATTATTTTAAATTAAGGTGGAAAAATAATATGTTCTTACCCGTAGCCGCCCGCGTGTGCAGTGGCCGTGGCAGTCGCGGTAGCTGACGCAGTGGCACTGCTACCACCACCGTAGCCGCCATTGCCACCGCAGCCGCCGCCGCATCCGCCACCACCATGGTTGTAGCCACCACCACCCTGGTTGTAGCCACCGCCATTGCCGCCGCCGCCGCCGCCGTAGCCGCCACCGCCTCCGTAGCCGCCACCGCCTCCGTAGCCGCCACCGCCGCCGCTGCCGCCGCCGTAACCGCCGCCTCCACCATAACCGCCGCCTCCACCATAGCCACCGCCTCCGCCATAGCCGCCGCCTCCACCGTAACCGCCACCGTTTCCACCGCTGTAGCCGCCATTGTAGCCGCCACCTCCCTGATGATGACCGCCTCCGTGACCTGAAACAGAATTAAAATAAGTAAATTGGGATAAAAGTTTACGAAGAACCTGATGTGTTGTGTCTTGTAGTGCAACCTGCAAATTGAAGTTCTTATAGGTGCCTTTATAATCTACATACAGAACATAATCTACTACTACAAGCGTACACAACCAACATGGTGCTACTAAGCTAGATAATTTTTTGCTATCTACTGAGGATAAAATATAATCCAATCCATCCAACTACATATTTTTAAATTAGGTAGGTGCTATACTAGGCTTCAGAAACCAAATCATCTACTATTATAAAAGCATAATAATTATTGCATCAGTTGACAACTGTCATCGCCAATTTCCATATTGCTTGAAATATTAATAACAAAACACAAAAGCGTTTACAAAAAGCACATAAAAGTGTGTGTGCGCAAAAAGCTGTGCAGTGCGTCCGTACCATGCTCTTTCACCACTTTAACAATGATAGTTTTGGATGGTTCTTCGTAGCCGCCACCATGGCCGCCATAACCTCCTCCATAGCCACCGCCGTAACCTCCGCCTCCACCATAGCCGCCGCCATGCCCTCCGTTATAGCCGTAGTCCCCGCCGCCGTGGCTGTAGCCTTCGTTAAAGCCACCTCCACCTCCACCGAACGAAAAACTTCCGCCCAGACCTAATTTCTTCAGCAAATGGCGTTTCTGTCTGTTGTGTCCAGGCTGCTCTTGGTCTTCAAGTTTCTGCGAAAAACAAATGAAATCGTTTAAAATAAATTACACATGCAAGTATGCACGCTTAGGAAAGCTAACCGGTACAATCAGCTTGAACATATAAATAAATATGCTAACATTGTGTTACGTCAATTATAATGTGTCTTGGAAATGTTTATTGTGGTCATAAATACTGATTGGTTTAAACTTAATAGCTAGTGACTTTATTCATAAATAAAGAACAAATAAGCGTCATGACATCACGATGATTATTTTAGTATATTATTTTAGGCAGTATTTTTCCATCCACTACTTCACCTATGACATTAAGTATTTCCACGTTGATCATCTGATCTTAATTAAAAAGTTCGTACTTTCAAGTAAAATAATTAAAAAGCAGATGACATGAGCTTTGATTGACTCAACGAATCCTTATTCTTCAATTATCTATCCTGAATTCCTGACTCCACTCTCAAAACCTAACAGGTATCTAAGCCATTTTTGTTGTGTGTTCTTTATGCGAAAATTGAATTAAACTATCTAACGATATTTAACAAGCTGTTATAACCCGATATTAGTTGGAATACTGCTTATTAACGATCACGTTTGGGTCCATGCCATGTATGTTGTTCAACATAACGATGACTAATAGGTTAAATTAACGCAGAAAATAATAATAGAAAAGCATAGTAATAAGATTCAACTTAAATAAAGATAGCCAATGTTGGTGTTACTGAAATAATTTAAAAGAACAAGAGCAGAACTCGATCAGTAATATATTTTCAAGTTATTTCATAATAACTTCATTGACAATTATAAGTTTCAATTATAACTTGTATTCAAATTGCTATGTATATAATTAAATGCCAATAAATATTCAATGCTTTCTAGAATATGCAAGCATGTAAACAAATCGTTTATTAGCATATTACATATATTTTATTTCCGTCATTCATAAGAGGGTGTTGTCTTGAGCATAGTGATTTCATTTAGGACATAAGTAGCCTCATCATCGAAAGGTAATTCGCGAAAACATATACAGTGACCTCCAAAAGCTAATTGACATTTTCCCACTTGAGTTGTGATGCCAAAGTATGACTCAAAAAAAATTTAAATAAAACCTAAGGGATTACTTGATTATTTATTGTTCATATAGGTAGTTGAATTAGTCAATAAAAACGTTATAGCAGTTCAAACATTTGGAACTAGAATTTTAAATCATACTATTATGGTGTGTCAAAGTTGAAGTGGAAAATGTCAACTAACTTTTCGAGGCCTCTGTATGTAAAATATTTACCTGAACATAAATGGGTTGGGGGTTTTTCAAGGATTTAGCTTCGGGTTCCTGTCGCCCATATTGTGGGTTGGCCTGGGCAAGGAGCACAAGAATCGGGAACTGCCTCGAACGCGTCGTGTCGTGTAACCTGGAGTCCCGCGGAGGAGCCAGCACCGGCGAAACGAGCACCACTCGCTCTCCAGCGTCCAAAGAATTGTCTCCGATTGACGGCACTGCTGCCGCAAGCGCTGAAAGCGCCAGCACGCTCACCACCACACTACTATATCCCATCGCGATCACTGACGCAGGACCAACAAAGCAAACCTATTTATATGACGCGATTTTCCTGCGGACGCTACGACGTCATGGACCGACTACTAGTGCCATCAGTCCGCGGGATCACTTCGCGGAACGGGCAGTTCCCACGATGACGTTGACAAACGGATTTACTCAGATTGTTTTCAATATGACGAGAATAATTCAAATTCACGCATCAGATATTATTCGCCATATAGAAAAACAAAAAGATGATATGTAAGTACATGTGGTTGAACGAGAAAAACGTGATGTTACACGCCTGCCAATTTGCGGAGTCCATGCACGTAATTAAGCTGGTTATTCCCATAAACCGGATGCTCGTCTGTGTGTGTTTGGATCCATACTTAATAACAGCGAACAGGTTCTTTATGGTTTTTGTGGCCGATTACCAAGATAAGTCTATATTTAAACACAAAAACGTAGATTCAAACTTTAAGTTCACAAACTAGTTTTCGGTTTTAGTTGAAAAATAAGGTAATTAATGAATTGACGTAAGATACGATCGAAAAATACCAAATATGTGAACATAAATAAATGATTGTTGCCGAAGTAGGCAAAATAAAACTTACAGACGTTGTCTAGTGATGCGAAGATGGAAATAGACATAAATTCAGAGAAAGAAAGAATATGAAAGTGAGTAAATTGAGCACTTTATTTGGCCCAATAGTAAAATACCTAAAGACATCGATTTCATATTGTTCAATCTATCTGGACAGCTATATTGATTTGATTACGATAAAGATGAATACCTACTTAGTGTAAGTTGTATTACCTGTTTTCTCGCATACAACAACGTAAACTTTAGGTTTTGGGAATTGCGAGGATATTTGCTTCTTGGAAACATAAAAAAGTCTTTGCCCTTATTCTTTTGTAGACACTTTGCTACAGCATAGTGTTTCTGTCACAGGTGCGGCTTTTTATCATGATTACAAGTAAAAGTGTTATACAGGGTGTTTGGAAGCTGAGTGTAAAGCTTTAAGGGAGTGATAGCAGCATTTTGAGCCATACATGTCGTAGACGAAGGATGTTTTTTTTATATTTTTTTTTCGCAGTCAAAGTTGGTATTGGTTGACTAAAATTTTGCAGTTAAAAAAAAACATACTTCGTTTAAGACATGTATGGCTCAAAATGCTCTAAATTGTGTCAACTATCACCCCCATATGGCTTTGTATCCAGCTATCAAACACCCCATATACTGAATTAATTTACAAAAACACAAAATAAAAAAATCTACGTTATGTATTCAAATAAGGCTACGAGTCAGTACTTTTCGAACATCAAAATTACATAAGACGGTCCCTCAAAAAGCCCGCCATTCGCTACGGAATGGCGGGCTTTTAAGGGACCATGGGAGGATGTAGATCCTAGTACTTTCGCTGGGAAGAAGGGGCGCAATAAACTCCCCAGCAACACAGCTGTCTGTTCAGCCAACATCTTTTATCATTCATTTTCTATATTTCTTTGAAAACCATGGATATTTACTTCATCTAAGACGTCTTTGATCAATACAATCAATTGAAGTGCAATTCGGTCGTGTAGCTATAAAAAAACTCAAGCATTATTTCAAAGACTTCAAACTAGTCTGAAGTAGTGCTTGAACATTGAGTTAAGACCTATCCTGCCTATATTTGTAAACATCGATACCTACTTTCACACCAAGTGGCAAATGAAGGTAATAAAAACCACGATAACAATAGGGGATTTCAATCTAATCGCTGACAACAGCACTTTCTTGGTACTGTTAACTTCAAATAATAGGCTTCTATATCTTCAATTAATGCATTTTCTTCACAATTAACTCGTCTCTATAGGAACAAAGTGAGCCGGAAGTTATATGAATGAAATGACATCAATTTCATGCATGATTAAGATTAATTTTTTAAGCTACATCATCGCATCTCATAATTATGCCCACAGTTACTCAATTACCAAGGAAAAGGTAAATTACCTGACCTCTGAGGTGAGACAATGGAAAAAGAAACGAGTTTTGTTATAAATAAAGTTTTATTTTCAATAACAAGTATGGATTCTTATCACGTTAATGTAATGAGGTTTTATGGTCTATAATCTTCTTGATGGTACAGCGTACGGGCTGTTTACTACCGGCGAGACGTAGTTGTCATCTGTGAAAGAAAAGACGTTAAAATTAATTGCGCCTTTTACCTTATAACATTCTTTACCGCTGTTGTTACCATGTAAAAAACGATACTAATGAATATTCATAGAAAGATTAAACATGTAAATAATCCCCGAATTTATGATAGAAATTAAAAACACTCATGGGATTTCCTCTTTTTAATGTGTGTGCGTGTTTTTTTTTTGTGGAAATAGCAAATGTCTAGGTATGATATTAGTGGGTTTTATTAAGTTTTTTTTAGTTTAATATTTTAAGTCTGGCTTTCAACAGAATACGTTTTTATTTGTCGTACACCGTGGAAAATCACAGAAAAAAAAATGTGTTATATTTTTTTTTTTATTACTAACAGAAATAATTTTACTGCAAGACATGCTCCATGTAAAATATTTTTAGGTATTCAGCTGCATCTGGTTAGACTGGAAGCCGACCCCAAGATAGTTGAGAAAAGGGTAGGCAGAAGATTAATCAAGACAGTCACTAACAACCAAACATTTAAGAAATCATCCATTCCATGTTTTTGTGATTAAAAAAATTGGTCAAGTCCGAGTCGGACTCGCGCACCGAGGGTTCCGTATACAAACTTGTAGGTATGTAAATAGTTTATCACGGGATTTTTTTGTAAATGTAACTACAAATTTACGGTTTTCAGATTTTTTCCTTTACTTGTGCTACATGACCTTGCTTCTTGCCAAATTTCATGATTCTAGATCAACAGGAAGTACCCTATACATTTCGATTCCCTTGAGAGTGTCGAAATATACATTTTTTGCGGTGCAAAAAATGTATATTTCGACACTTACTTTACACTTACTTTTGACTTTGTTTATTTCGACTTTGTGTATTTTTTATTTATTTATTTAACTTAAACTTAAAAAAAGTTTAACGCCGTTTACGGCGTTAAACTTTTTTTAAGTTTAAGTTTTATTTTTTCACAGCTTCAAGCTACCGCAGACCTGACTATATGAATTTAATTTCAACTCGATTCCTCCACGCGTTTCCGAAATAAAGTGTCTTGACAGACACAGACGGACACCAAAGTGGTTATATAAGGGTTCCGTTTTTCCTTTTGAGGTAAGGAACCCTAAAAATACCAGAATATTATACGAGATCATGTCTTCCCGAAGGGTTAGGCAGAACTGTACCTATGTATAGTACACCCACATTTCGCCAGTTATGTTTCAGTCCCATTGAGGGGCTTGTGGCTAAGTAATAACAACCACACGGGTAAGCTACCCTTGCCGCGGTTGGTCCTTGGATGGGTGACCATCTTTACATACCAAGACCCCTCCGTGCCTCGGAAAGCACGTTAAGCCGTTGGTCCCGGCTGTCATTCGTAGATCTTTGACAGTCGTTACGGGTAGTCAGAAGCCCGAAAGTCTGGCAATCAGTCTTACAAAGGGGTATCGTATTACCCAATAACTGGGTTGTGGAGGTCAGATAGGCAGTCGCTCCATGTAAAATACTGATATTCAGCTGCATCCGGTTAGACTGGAAGCCGACCACAACATACACTCGGCGTCACATAAATCGCACCTCTTCGAAAATAAGTTTAAAGCATATCCCGCCAGCAACGAATACATTAAACCCAATTAATATTGGTATCAATTGAAAGTATGTTTAACGACCTTTAAATTAACAACAGTAAGAATTCCTAAACACAACAGATCTCATTAGCACGTAACGTTAAAAAAAATGTTGTCAAAATACGCATTACAACGGCCACTAATTGCACCTCCCTACAAGAGTATAAAACGGGCGACCCGGGTTAAATGTGGGACATTCGCTATTCAACCTTTGAAGTGAACACACGTGAACAGCTACAGCAAGAAAAATACCCCAGAAGATGGATACCACTGCAGATGAAGCCGCTCAAGTCATTGCACTACTGCAATCAGGGATGCGGCAATGTGATGTAGCTCGGCAACTGAACTTGAGTCGTTTTGCCGTTCGACGAGTGTTCCAACGCTTCCAAGAGACTGGTGGCTATATCCGAAGACGTGGATCTGGAAGACAACGGTGCGCATCCGAAAGAGACGATCGCTTCATTGTTTCGACGTCTTTACGTAATCGGTTCTCCAATGCTGTTGAGCTGCAACAACAACTGCGATCAGCTCGCAGAACTTCTGTAAGCGTCTCCACGATTAGAAGAAGACTGCAGGAGAAGAAAATTGCAGCTCATAGGGCTACTACAGGGCCAAAATTGACTGCACAGCATAGGAGAGACCGGTTGCAATTTGAGAGGGCTGTGCTCTTCTCGGATGAGACGTCTTTGTCTTTTGTGAGATGTCTTTTCTGCAACGATAGGCGTCGAAAAGTGTATAGGAGGCAAGGGGAACGATTCGCACAAGCCTGTATTCAAGAGACAGTGGAATACGGGGGTGGCTCGTGCATGTTCTGGGGTGGCATGTCAATCGACGGCAAAACGAACCTTGTGTGTGTTTCTCAGACTGGAAGTGCTCGCGGGCAAGGGTCGCTGACTGCTGCTCGGTACATAACAGAGATCTTAGATGAGCAGGTTGTCCCTTATGCGGGTTTTGTTGGCAGTGGGTTCACGTTAATGCACGATAACGCCCGCTGTCACACCGCTTTAATTGTAAGAGACTACCTGCAAGAAGTTGGAATCCCTGTTATGCGCTGGCCGGCGCGAAGTCCAGACCTAAACCCTATTGAGCACCTTTGGGATGAACTGAAACGGCGAGTACGGGCACGTGATCCTGCCCCTACCACTCTCCAAGATGCCGTCGTTGCAGAATGGGACAACATTCCGCAAGAGACTGTTGTCACATTAATTAGGTCCATGAGAGAACGCATGGAAGCAGTCATCAGGGCTAGGGGGGTAACACTAGGTTTTAAGTTGTTTTTAAGGAGTTTGTTGTAATTTTTGCTGATAAAATAAAATTTAACTTTTTAATCATTTGCATTAGCTTGCTTTTTTTATTCCCTGGTAAACAAAAAACCAAATCCATTGATTTATTCTGAAATTTAAATAAATTGCGTTTCCAATGATATCTTATAGTCATATGTCTACCATTAATTAATAGGGTTAAAATGACTTTGAAGGGATTTTTTAAAGAGGTGCGATTTTTGTGACGCCGAGTGTAGTTGGGAAAAGGCTAGGCAGATGATGATGTTTCAGTCACATTAACAAGGGGCGAGCCTGTTGCCTTCAACCGGGCACAAATCCTGACCCCGGGCTGCTACTGAGAAATTCTTAATGGAAAAACATAATAATCTTTGCTCGACCCGGGAATCGAACCCAAAACCTCATGCTCAGCTACCAGAATAAAGTTTATAATTATTATCATGTATTATGAAATTATTGTGAAGAATAATTACGATATTTTTGAATAATAATCGTGCGAATTCTTTTCGTATGGGAAATCCGATGACCACAAACGCATGGAAAACTTCCATGGCATGTGAGTATTATGCAAAGTAAAAAAAAACACATGATCTGATTGCCGTTTCTCATAAATTATGTGGATTGTGTGGTTTGAATAAAAAAAACATTAATAGGAACTTGGCTTGTTTGTACAGACGCCAGCACATCAAGCTACCCGAAACTGTCAAATTTTCCCAATCAACTTTGAACCTTATATTTTAGCGGTAAAGTTGAAAATCTATTGAAGAAAGAAAGATTGTAGTAGCTTGAAGTGCTGGCATCTGTACCATCATAGACCTCATCCATCGCTCAATAGAGGTCAAGAATTGGCCCACTTCGTAATAAAAAAAAAACAGTGGTACTCCGGGAGTGCCGACAGACGTGAAAACAAAATACAAACAGAATACTTTGGTATCACTCACTGACATATCGGAAATACATTAAAACCGAGTACATCTCGAGCACAACCGAACACATCCGAAGCGGTGTCGGTTACGGTAACAGTGGCGCGAATTCAATGGTCTTTTCCGATCTAAAAAAATGCCCAACGCGCCTAAAGGAGTTTTCTCTTCGAAAATAAAAATATTTGTTTACCCAGTTAGAAGCAGTGTTACATTAAAATCTTTTTCTTCTTCTTTTTCTTTTTCGTACAGCTACTGCTATCTGTAGCAGAAAAAAAAAACTCATTCAAACTACACCATCACACCGAAAGAAAAATATAAAGATAAGATATAAAGGGACAAATAAAAGTGCTATCCATACATATCAGGGCCCGGGACGTGGACGGACTATACTTCTTCAGGGGTTCAAAAAAATATCGTTTTGTACTTTTATTTTATATAAACAAAACATGTGGGCCATCTAGATCGCCATATGAGAACTACGTAGCACCCTGATGTCATGCAAAATCCTGCATCGCACAAGCAGAGTTTGCCTCGCAACAAAAAAAGCAGAATTATCGGGCAATTGCTCAGCAGACACGACACCCGTCTGGTCGAAAAATCCTACCTTTTCCTTGGAGGATGAGTGAACTTTACACCCTGTTCCTGATACGTCTATAAACTCGTGCACACACATCCCTGTCCAGGGCAGTGCCGGACCTTCAGTGCCTGCCCTGTGTTTGCCACAGCCCTGTCATGTCCAAGGCCCTGCTATGTGTTGATAGACCAGAAGGCCAAATCTCCTAATTTAAAATGTTCAAAATCTAGTCGCAGGCTCATCTCAGCGACAAACAAATGTCTAAAACTTGTCAAAATGTAGGGAAATTAGAGGCATTTTTGATAGATTGAGATCTGACTGTGAACGTTCTTAAAATTACTAGAATTGCCCCTCTGTATACTCGTATACTCCCGTTTTGGGCAACTAGAATAAATCACCTGGCATGTTGACCACTACGGTTGGCCCGTTGACACCAGAAGGAACTCCAGCTGACGAACTAGGACTATAAGAAGACCCTGGTCCCCGGTATAAAGGAGGAACTGAAAACACAAGAAAAATAAAAGATTACTTAACATCAAGGAAATTGTTATGGCCAAAACCCCAAGCCTTGAGATTACTCAATACCTTTATTGCTTTACCATAATGTGTACTTAGGTGGTAAGTATATAATTTAGATTATTATGGGCCCTGTAAGCACAGCAAGAAGGGTAGGAGAGAGGAAGTCCTGTTTTTGTAGATAATTAAGTTGTTTTATGGGAACAAGTTTTAAGTTAGGTACTTAATTATAATCAGAGTCAGGAGATCGCGAATAATATACTAAACATTAATAATATAACCGCTAACGATTAATTAATTGCCCATAATTTATTACATTAGTATCTAAGTATATATGTATACGGATTTCCATGTTTGTCGCAAAAGTCCACTAGACCAACTAAAAAATGTGGTCACCAATCCGTCTAGTAGCATTGATTTAAAATAAACGAATTACAGGCACTTTTGAATTGCTAAGGGATCGGTCGGGCAGAAGATGAAGCTAGATAGATGCCTATTCTAAAGTGTAGTAGGTATCTATGGAGGAGAATGGGTAAAACACCACAGCTAGTTTGGTAATTGTTGCAATTCAGTTATTGATATGTAGGTCCTTAGAATCCAATGTTTAGTAGTGAACGATAACCGGAAAATATGGTTGAGCATTAAACTGAAAAAAGAAACGCTACCAAGTGCGCAAATAATTTATTACGCAAGTACTCCATTGCTACGCACGTGTATTTAACTTCGTTCTGATTGAAAATGTAAGTGGGGTTGCCTACAGCATTAAACGGAAACAGTACGCAATGTCTTATGACGTCATTGTCAGACGCGTAGTACAGACAGCGCTACGTATGGAAGGCGCAGCAACGCTCCGTAAGCGCCGCTACGCACCGTAGCCACTACTAGGCACCGCAGATTCAGCTACGCGGCGTAGCCGGGGCTATGCAGCGTAGTCGTAGCTACGCAGCTTCGTCCCCGTTTGTGGGGAGTGTGATGGAAAGGAAAACTTCGTTGTCGTGCATTGTGCTTAGCCTTGCGTCATCATCATATCCTTGCGCCGCTTGGTACCACATACTAGCGGCCTCCGAGCCTATTTGTCCCGGCAGTGGAGCAGTGCCTTTAAAACTAAAATGCCTATACTTTTGTTCAAGTCGCATGCCTAGAAGAGTCAAGAACGCAATTGCGTTGACTATAATAGATTAATTCTGTACTATGTGCACGTGCATAGATCAAAGCTTAGGGCAAAGATCAATACTAACAATTACATTGTTGTTCACATGATGGAATTCGTGTTAACATTTTTTATTGACGCATAAATATGAAAAATATTATTTCTTAGAAGGGTTATTCCCTTTTACCATTGTTATCTGTCTATTAGAAATGCTTGAGGAAAATTCAGAATAAAATCAATCTGCATAGCCTTTTCCCAACTATTTAGGGGTCGGTTTTCAGTCTAACCGAATGCAAGAATTTCAGTATGTTACATGGAGTGTCGGCAAGCGTAATGTGGGACGCCCCCCAGCTAGATGGACGGACGACCTAAAGAAGGTGGCTGGGGTAGACTGGATGCGGAAGGCGGTGGACAGGGTGCTGTGGCGCAGTCTGGGAGAGGCCTATGTCCAGCAATGGACTGCGATAGGCTGAGTTGATTTTTTTGATTTGACATGGAGTGACTGCCTAACTGACCTCCACAACTCAGTGACTGGGTCACACGATATCTCTTGGTAAGACAGATTGTTAGACTTTTGGGCTTCTGCCTGGCGTAACAACTGTCAAAGATCTACAAACGATAGCCGAGACCAACGGATTAACGTGCTTTCCGAGGCACGGAGTGGTATCGATATGTAATAGATGATCACCCATCCACGAACTGACTTCGGTAAGTGTAAACCTTCGATCATTCTGGAAAAATCAGAAAACCATGTTTTCATTTTAGGTTTTTATACACTTTAAATAATTAGTGGGATTTAAACAAAAAAACTTTTTATCGTCTGCATTAAGTCGCAGATTTATATGCTAATTTGCTATTTTAATACCAGATAGGTATGCGAGACAACAACTGTAAAATTTAAACTGGTCTAACTTCTACAAATAGGTACCTTTTATTTTAAAGAGGTGTTGGTATGGAAGATTTAGTTTTATTTGACAGCTCTATTTCCCTCCTTGAATCTGCGAGGAAAGGAACGGTAAAGCCCGATTCAAATTTTATGGCGGCTCGGAACATGAGACGAGTCGCTGCGCAGTAACAAATTCGCCTCTCAGCGGGCGTGAGGGATGAGGTACTGCGCAGCGAGTAGCACACTTCAGACCCGCCATAAACTTTGAATCGGGATGTAATAATAAATCAAGAGACACGGCTTACATTGCTAGGAGGTTTCTCTCGTTGGAGCGGGTTGTTCCACTGCGCTCCAGGAATGCATTCCACTGCGCTCCAAAATAAAATATGTAGAGTCAGCATAAAAGGCAAACCATAAGTTGTTTGTTATACACAAATATACATATCGGTAGTATTTTTTTACCGTGGATTCATCTCGTGTATGAAAAATGCTCAAAGCCATTTTGCACTTTATGGCCCTAGTGTGACTGAATAAACACATTTGAAATGCAATTTTTTCTTGTTTTATGATATAATATTTAATATAATGTTTCATGCTTAATTTATTGTTTTGCTAACTCTACTCAACATTTCTTGGAGTGCAGTGGAATCAATGTATGAAAATTAAAATTATGAGAACAATGGGTTTTGGAGCGCAGCGGAACAACCAGTTGGAGCTATGGTCGCCGGCAGCTGGGACCTTGTTCCCGACACGGATGCGCTACTATTTTTATGTTGTTTTTATGAAAATACGAGTTGACCCGGCGAACTTCGTACCCCTCAGAATAAAAAAATGTGACAAAATGAATACTTTTTTCCAACAAATCAAAGGTCATAAAAATTGGTCCAGCCGTTCTTTAGTTACAAATGGTGTAACTAACCTGACTTTATTTTATTTATATACATAGATGTGTATTGAATGAATACAGAACACACACGTGTATATAAAACATACCTGGAGAAATGTGGGTGTTTGGATAAGTACAAGTCTGCCTATCCGTTCGGGGATTACGGGCGTGATATTACGTTATGTGTGTTGAATGAATCATCATCTCATCATCATGTTGGGGTGGACTTCCAGTATAACCGAATGCAACTGAATATCAGTATTTTACATGGAGCGACTGCCTATCTGACGTCCACAACCCAGTTACTGGGTAATACGATACCCTTTGGTACGACTTGTTGTCAGACTTTCGGGCTTCTGACCATCCGTAACGACCGTCAAAGATCCACGAATGACAGCCGGGACCAACGGCATAACTTGCTTTCCGAAGCAAGGAGGGGTCTTGGTATGTAAAGATGGTCACCCATCCACGGACCGACCGACCCGTGGGGCTGTTATTACTTAGACACAAGCGTTGTGTTGAATGAATTAAGGGACATAATAATATTATGGCACAATTCCGTAAGATTAGATTAGTTTCCGTCTTTTTTATAAATAACACTATCATAAAGTTTTTACTACTCACCCCCCGGCATGGCGACCACAGGTCGAACCGCCGCTTCTTGCATATAGTTCTTATAACCTGTAATTACCATTTACAACATAATTAAGAAACATGTGTAATTTAATCCTGTTACAGCAGATGCATTAATGTATGTTAATTAATAGATACATACTTTTTGTAACTAGACTTGTAGACTAGATTAAAAATATAGGTAGGTACAATCGTACAAACTCGCAAAACCTCGAAGCTTAGACAAACCAGAAGACTCAATTGTTCTATTTTACATTTTGACAAAGAAAGCGTAGAGCAAAATATCCAACTGAAAATAAACACCTAAAATCGATATGCCACAATTGCAATGCCGGACAGTTGACCAACTTTAACCTACTATAATAAACCCTATGTTATGGATATAAGGTTTGGATTTCAATAAAGAGCTGATTGTACAGATCGTACTTGTATATACGTTATTTGGTGAATCTCTCAAACTTATGATGACATTGCCACTTCGGGAAAGGTAATCCAAATTATAGTTTTTTTTTTATCAACTGTGAATCTTCTAAATTTTTAGCTTTGACAATAAATATCAATTGATATATATCAGCGCGATAACATAGGGAAGTAAAATATATAGAAATATATGAAGACTATTGAATTTCCGTACACGATAACGTTATATTATATATTTGCACGAATTTTCACACATTCTGTTCCAAATTATGTTCCATATGTCTTGTGGCATGTAATAAGAATAAAATGATATAGAATTACGTGATTTCATACGAGACAAAAATATACATACCTAATACAGGACTTTGCCGTCTATACCGGTTTAGAGAAGAATGTCGTATAGCATCCTGTAACAAAAAGTAGGTAGGTATTGCACCACTTTGGACGGTATAAAATATCTCATTTTATTCTATTCTATTCTCATTTAAAAACAAAGAAATGATTTACCTGCTCATATTTCAGTTGAATTCGTTTTTGCTGAATATTTGAAAAACAACTCACATTTATACATACTAGGGTTAAAATAAAACAAAAATACAAATTATATGGCATGTTGGAAAAAGTGTATGCTATTCGCTGTATTTTTTTGTCCATATACTACAACATGGTACTGAAAGTCCTTTATATATAAATTGTCAACTGTAGATAGTATCTCAAATATAATTACGTTGTTATTTATGTTCTAATTACACCCACAGTTGCGCAGTCTACCCTGTTTATCTCTCATTAAACAAGCATAGTATCACGACAAAATGATTGGATTTTTCTAGACGTCATTGTCATAAATACACCAAGTTTTTTTCCAACAACTTTATTGTTAATAATAATTGTTTTTATTTTAAATCTAATAATATCATTAGTTAGTAGGTATTATGATTTGTTTATTCGATCACTAGTATCATGGTTTCAGGTTCTAAAAATGTCAAATAAACGAGAATTATATAATATATTTATATGACATTCGGTAGCGCGGTAAAGGAAGAAACAAAAACATCAGCTGTGATATATTACATGACTAGCCGCGCCCCGCGGTTTTACCCGCATAAGTCTCGATCCCGTGGGAATATCGGGGTTGAAAGTATCCTATGTCCTTTCCCGGGACTCAAGCTATCTCTATACCTAAGTTTGTGAGTGTGTGTGTGTTTATATGTTTGTTACTTCTTCACGCTCAAACCGCTGAACCGAATTAGATGAAATTTGGTATAGAGATAGCTTGAGTCCCGGGAACGGACATAGGATACTTTCAACCCCGATATTCCCACGGGATCGAGACTTATGCGGGTAAAACCGCGGGGCGCGGCTAGTAAATAATAATCAAGTAACCCCCTAGGAGTACCTGATTATTTTTTTCTTTTAAATCGTAATGTGATATCACATCTGAAGTTGCAAAATGTCAAATAACTTTTGTAGGCTAATTGTATATATGATGTTATTTTGCTAATGGTCACTTTATAATATATCATGCATAAACAGGTTCTTAGAAATATTTAAAGAAACTTGAAAAACCATTAATATCGATATACGGCTTTATGTACAGTAACGAGCATAATTATGTATATACTTGGTTTTATTCAAAGGCGATTTTCTCTTTTAGTTTTGAATGAAGCTTTATGGTATTACGAACATAGTATTTTCGAACCCATAGGTTTATGTAAAGTGTCGTATTTCAACGCTGCATTCGTTATTTCACGAAAAAATCGCAATTGAAAGTTGCCAAGTGTTGAGATATTAGCGCTCGTGACTGTGCTCTTCATCAACAACTACAACGGTCTATAACGGTCTATAAGTTAAAGACGCCATATATAGGTACTTATCTATAACATATTAAACGGTGTTTACGTCCATCTAGCTTTTTTATTAGCGTTTCAATCAAAATACTTAATTCGTTCTGGCAGTAAATGCTCATCAGTGTTCTTTTTTTGTCCATTTGTTAATATTTGTGTACGAAGTAGATCCTGCTTGTTTTCCTGCGGCGTCTCAAGAGTTGTCTTTTGTCTTCTAGTTTCTGAGAAATACAAAAAAGCAAGCATTTATTCTCCAATGGATTTGAGAGAGGTGCACCCAAGCGCCAGATAAGTTTAAGTCCTGTGAGCGAATCTATTGCCATCAACCGGTGAGCAATCCGGACTCCGGTTTGATACTGAGTAATTAGCATAATCAGCCTATAGCGTTCCCACTACTGGGACATAGGCCTCCTCTCTGTGTGAGGAAACGAGCCGTAATTCACCACGCGGGCCCTTTACGGGTTGGTAGATCATAGATCACGTCTTCGAATTTTTGGTTCTAGGACATGCCGTGTTTTTGAGAGCAGTAGTGATGAAACAAATTATACAAATTAAAGTGCCTGCCTGGGTTCGAACCCACGACGTACAGACGCCAGCACATCAACCTACCCGAAACTGTCAAATTTTCCCAATCAATTTTGAACCTTATGATTTAGCAATAAAGTTGAAAATTTATTAAAGAAATTTGACAGATTGTAGTAGGTTGATGTGCTGGCGTCTGTACAAAACTGAGAAATTCCTGATGTCAAAACCTTCTTCTTTAACCAACTTGGGAATCGAACCCAAAACCGGATCATTAAGATACTTAAATTGTTAAATAATAATTGTTATTAATTTAAATTCCTTAAAAAAGTCCAGTCCTTTAGTTGACTTACTTTCACGTATACAGGCTGATTTTCCACAATTTCCACTCCATTGGTCTCTGCATCTTTGTTATCACTGGCCAGTAACATTAGCAAAGGAAAATCTTTGGCCGTTTCATTTGTCTGAGCTCGTGAATTTCTGTAAGGAGCTAACACCGGCGAAACTAACAATACTTTCTCATCCTTTCTTATTTCACTTTTCGTAACACTTGCAATGATAATTAAAATAAATAATTTGACTACTAAACGAGTACATCTCATCGTGTACAAATGTAAATGTGTACATGGTGTTCTCAGGAAGCTTTATATAGGTACGATCCTTGTTCAATAACATCACGATTTTTTGCACTGATGGACACCAGCATGTTTAGTCACGGAAAGATTAAAATGCATTTTATCTTGTGTTTTAGACACTTTACTTGTTTTGTTGATTAATCAAAGAAGTCTTGACATAAATAAAAATAAGATTTGAATATGTGATTAGGTTCTTTTGCTTCTACACAAAAAATATGGTAAACGGCATTAAATACAACTAATAAATGTCATAATAAAGCAAAATCACTAACAAAAACGTTGCTCAGCTGCTGCTGTTGGTGCAAGGAACTGACACTGGAACTGGCTGCTGCATTGAAGTTCCTAGTGATTATTACATGACTAGACAATAGGGCCTTTCATATTTTCATTGGACACATAACATAACACTACATCACGCTGGTAAAGCTCAAAGGGTTAGGTAGAGGCGTACCTACCTATGGTACACCCACATTTCGCTAGCATTCAGCGTTTAGCTTTTTCGCATTTTATTGAAGTTAGAAAATAGTACATTACGACACATGTGACTTAAGTAGTCCATTATTGCACGGCGTGAGTTAAGTCACACGTCTCATATTCTATTTTATAGCTCGTGTGACTTAAACCCGCACTTAAGTCACGCTTCTCTGTGTAAAAATGAACTACTTAAGTCACAGAAAAGCGTGACTTAAGTGTGGGTTTAGGTCACACAGTGCTATAATATTAATTTACTGCTGTAACAAAAACCCAGTGTACAATTTATTCACAATTAACTAGTAATCGTGAATAAGATCTCTTATGGGAATAAATATGTATTATAATACAAACGATGCAGGTAGATGGTCAATGAGCTCATCTCACCGCTTTTTGTATTGTCTGTACGCTTTTAAAGGACATGCTCAGACAGAAAACGTGTATAATTACAGATACGTCTACAAAGAATGAAGCGATTTAATAAAAATACTTCCGGCTTTACAAAGCTTTGTAAAATATATTTAATATTTATACGAGTATGTACCTATATAGCGTACCATTTTTATCGTCCTGCTACTGCTGCTCTTTTGCTTGCCTTTTGCAAAGTTCAAAATGTTTTTCTGTACTTATAACGTATATATAACGTATCTGCAAGTAATAATATGATGCAGTTTTGTATGTAATGTGAAATATTTGATTTCCTGTTACTGATATGATGCAGTTTTGTATGTAATGTGAAATATTTGATTTCCTGTTACGAATTCTACGCGAAGCAAAAGAAAACGCTATTAAGCTAAGTTAGTATTTTTTAACGTAATTATTATAATTTTAAAATTACTTGAGACATTTTACGGCCCTTTACCCCGCTTCAATGACAGTTAATACTACGTAGAAATTAGCGTAAAGGATGTAAAAAATAAGGAGGAGGCAGAATTTATTATGTGTGCCAAGTAATGTTTATAAGTAGATAATATTTATTTTTATAAATTACATACTTAATTTTTTTTTTCGTTTCCACTCTACGGCTTCTTTACCACCTTTAGGTGTATCTCTTTAAATATTTCGTGTATGAATAGATACGTCTTCGAAACGCTAATAAGAAGACGATAAAAATGGCACCGTGTATGGGAAATATTAAGTATATTTTTTTGTATGACCTTTTACATCCATCGTGACGGAGGTAAAAAATAAAAACGCCCGATACGTAATAATACATTTTATTTTGAAGGTATAATAATATTATTGTGATTGATCTCCAAATGTTTCATCCTAATTGCTCGTCGTGACTGATGCCTGTTTTTTGTTCGAACTTGCCTTTTTTTCTTGTCCCTGGAACGATACGAGTTATTAGCAAAAAACTTATTGAAAACAATACAAAATCTATTAATTAACTTGATATACCTATAGTCATAGACACATTAGTTCACGAACGGACTTACATAAAAAATCTATGGAAATTTTTATCGAAGTTAAACTTGAGTAGGAATGAAGCTTTTGAAGTTAAAGAGATTTTGTGAAAAAGGTTAAAAAAACAAAACAAACAACAAAACCAAACAATCAACCTAATGGTTATTGCTGTCTTCAAATAAACTACATTTTGACTCATCATTTTTCTAGACTTTTCCCAACTATGTTGGGATCGGCTTCCACATACAGATTCAGCTGAATATCAGTATTTTACATGGACCGCCTTCCTATCTAGCCTCCACAACCTAGTTACTGGGTAGTCTGATACCCCTTGGAAAGACTGGTTGTCAGACATTTGGGCTTCTGACGACCCGTAACGACTGTCAAAGATCCACGAATGACAGCCGGGACCAACGATTTAACGTGCTTTCCGAGGCATGGAGGGGTCTCGGTATGTAAAAATGGTCACCCATCCACAGACCAACCGCGACAAGCGTAGCTTAAGCCGATCGATCGACCAGTGCGACTGTTATTATTTAGCCACGGGTCCGTCTAAAAATGATTGATTATATTTTGACCAGCAGTATCAATCAGAATCAAAAGTCATTTTATTCAAATTAGGCTGAGAAGTAACACTTTTTGAATGTGAAAATTATATAAGGGTCCCCCAAAACTCCCGCCCTTAACTCTTCCTAGTGCTTTAGGTGGGAAGAAGAAGTGGCGCAAACTGCCAACAGCACAGTGTAAACAATAGTATCCAAAATTAAATTACTTGCCATATGTCAGCTAGCACACGCCAAAATATCAAGAAAAAACATTGAAAACTATATTCAAGCAGAAATAAAAACGTAAACAGAACTTAATACCTAAATAGAAGCCTCCAAGCAAAAATCAGAATTAAAAGGTGTTGCTATTAATTGTCCAACAAGCTCGTTTGCTATTATTTCACGCTTTTCAAGAGGGTCGAGGTCATCTCTAACAGTTGGTTAATTATTTCCGAATTTTATTTCTATTAGGGACTAATCACACTTATTCAGCTCCGTTCAGCTTTTGTCCATAGAAAACAACGATTTTGTATGGAGTCCGTTCAGCTCTCCGCGGCTGAACGGATGCGTACGCATCTCATACAAAATCGTTGTTTTCTATGGACAAAAGCTGAACGGAGCTGAATAAGTGTGATTAGTCCCTTAGTTTTACTTCATCCTTATCTGCGGTTGTTCCTTATGTGGTTTTTCCAGAATTAGTTTACGAATACTAATAAGCGAACATGTTTCTTTGTATTATTTTATATGACCTTTTCTATTTTAAATAAATGCAGAGTTACATGATGATACATTGTTATTGTATCTTGAAATAGTGGCTTTTTATTTATCTTAAGTATTTTACATCCCTATGTCCAGCAGCGGGGGCCTATGTTCAGTTTGTCTGATGATCTGCGAATATGCTTCTTCATCACCATCATCCGCAGTCCGATATTTACCCGATGCTGGGCATAGGCCTCTCTTCGTTGATACCCCTCTTAAAGGCATGGTAAACATACAAAATACTGCTAAACTTTTCTAATACTGCTTATCTGACCAGTGCGTCCACTTAAACATGCCACTGGGCAACTTAACTTCATAATACTAAGAGTCATTCTTCACAAATAAACACAAATAAATCGTGATCGTTTCTTACGTAGTAATGCAAATACTTCGACGCCCCAGTCAAAGCTTCATCTTCGGGCTTGAAGTAGATTCCATCAGGAAGGCTTGACGGGTCTCCATCCACTTTGGTCAAGTTTAACACATTGTCCTTTGGCTTAAAACCGCGAATTAGATCAACAAGTTCGATTCCAGACACTTGGTATGTCGCAGTTTCCTTAGACACAGTATATTGCACTAAAAGAAGGAGTGATATGATTGGTAGCCACTGCATTATCACTGATAGGTAGTGTAACAAGGATAATATCAGCACAAGTGTTTTTTTCTTTAATTCGACCGGTCTTATATAGAGTCCTTTGTATGTAAGCTACTTCGTTTTGTAGATATGATTGAGGTTGTATATACATTAGTGTTGCTTATACTGGTTCTATCTATCAATCATAGTTATGTGTTCAGATAATCATATTGAGATGTTTTGTTACTCACTGGTATGACTACAATTTGGGGATTTTTGCTTCTGTTATTTAAATGTATTTAGGATCAGTGCGTAGTTATTGAGTTTATTCCCGTCTTTTTGATATGATATGATGATTTTCCTTATATTTTTTTATTGTTTCTTTATTAGGAAAGATGATACTCGTGTTCAATATCTAATTGCACTGCAGTTTAATTACGAATACTGTATGTTAGAGAATGAAGGCTTTACCAGATTACTCATCTAATTATGAGTGGATATGCATCACTATTTCAATGTGATGATGATATAATTAAGGTACAATGATGGGAAATAAAAGGCAATAACTTGTGTGCGTTTATTATGTTGGTCATATAACGTAGTGGTTTGGCTGGTCACCGGGGATTCTCCAAGATCAACATGCGAGACAAAGGCATCGTGTTTGGAGGCACATAAGTACCTGTTTAATAGGGCTGTCAGAAACGTAGAGATCGTCAAATTTTATCATGTCATGTTCATCGTCAGTTGGGGACTGGTCATCTCGTAATTGCCACGGCTTATTTTAATAATTTTTTTTTGTTTCTATTTGCTGATTTCTGGGCGCTTTTAACGGGAACATCTTTTTCACATATACCTAATTAATAAATTTAACATTTGATTGTGTAATTAATATTTTTGTAACAATATAATTTAAAAAGAGTCCATGGAGTTTCTTGCCCGTTCTTTTCCATAGGCACCTTCTACGCTTTGGAATGGGCAACTAGCTTCATATTTTCGACCGACTCCTTGAGAATTCAAAAGTGCCTGTAAATGGTTTTATGGAAATAAATGGTTTGTGTCTCCACTAAAATTTCTATACAAACATTTTAAATGTGTATGCAACAAGCATTGGAGAGGCATGCAGTGTAAAATAAGACGACCTCTATAGTCGGTGGACCGAGATTAAAATCCACCTAACCAAGTAAAAAACGTACGAGGTGAGGTGCATAAATGCACCTCACCTCGTACGTTTTTTACATAGTTAAATTTAACTATGTTTACTGATTTTACAGTCACATACCTAGCCATTTCATAGAACTATCAGAGAATTACCGTTGTGATTGATACATACAGACAATTTTAGTTGTTTATTCAATTTGTTTAACAATCAATTTCTCTGACTTTATCATAAGCAAAATAAAACCAAATTGTAGATGCGGATGCCCTGGAGACAATGCTTATAAATCAAGTGTTTAAGGATTTTAGCATTTCAGAATTTGGTAA
Source organism: Amphipoea oculea (assembly GCA_945859645.1). Taxonomy (NCBI): domain Eukaryota; kingdom Metazoa; phylum Arthropoda; class Insecta; order Lepidoptera; family Noctuidae; genus Amphipoea; species Amphipoea oculea. Next base: position 19,154,316 of record OX243862.1, read on the forward strand.
CACTCTCTGATACCTATGTACTTGTAACTTTTATACAGACTGACTTAGGATTTATTTTCAATATTTCAGGGGCTGAAAGTACTCACAAATGTACTTTAACAACTTGTAAAAAAAGTATCTGTTTCAACATGTCTCAATATTCCAGCGTTTGTCCCAGAATAAAAGTAGACTTATGTTCATAAGTAAGGAAATAAAGACATGTTGCGCCGACCTCAAATAAATTGGGATAACTTTATAGAATTGTATAAATTGTAGTTAATTTGATTTTAGAGAGTAATTTTTTTTTTGGTGTTATGTAATTTTTTTTTAGTAAGAAATATAAGGTAAGGTAATTTATTTATTAAGGGCAGGAGAATGATTTTGATAGTAGGTACCTACCCCATACCCCATTCTGCAAATGTTTCGTTATTGCACATTTAGAATATTGCCAATGAGTTCAAAGCCAGTTTAACTTTAATTTTTCTTGTTATTCATTTAAGTTATTACTCTCATAATTATTTTAATCTGACACAGTAATATACTCATGGTAATCTGTGCTCTTGGCATTATGAGCAGATAATATGGAAGATAACAGTGATCGCCAATTAACCCCGTATAATCATGAAGAAGTAATTGTTTCTATTTAATTATAAGTTGATTTGTTAAGCTAATTATGAATATGCTAATTTAATTTTCGTTTAATAAACCTTCCACATAATATCTCATTGCAGACTTAAATAAAATCTAATTAGGTACGTACCATATTTGTTTTACAACATGATTTTAGTTTTATTGCTAAATATGCGACTTGTTGTGGTCGATAATGTAAATACTATAATGGGTTTTGGGGATTTTATCGCGCACTGGATTCTCAACTCTTGGTGTTTAGCCGAGCATTGAGAATCCAACAGACCGCATCGCAGCGCGTCAAAAAAACACACAGTTGGATTTTCAACTGTCGGTACTAAAACTGTTTAGTACCGACAGTTGAAAATCCAACGGTGTGTATTTACAACGCACTGGCGTTGTAAATCCATCGCGTGATAAAAAATCGCCCATGCTACATGCACTCTAATTGCGTAACACACTATCAATCTCAATCTGAATCATTTTGGAGGATATTGCTAATCCATTGATTCATGTGTTCGAAATTTTTTTCTGCTCAACAACGTATACAACGCAATGAATATTGTTGAACTGTCAAAATGAAACCCATTGCTACTGATAGTGTATTACTCCGCTGGTTTAAAGGAATTGATAAAATCACTGAGTATGTTTGCTTTTTTTCTTGTTAAAACAATTAGCTATTAATAGACGTGACAGCCCTGCGGAAACAAACCAATAATAATACACTAGTACATAACTGAAACGTATAATATAATTTGTCAGATAAATATAGGTACACTAGTCATGGAAAACATTAATTTATGCTGTAATCGACAATTATGCTAGAATTTTCATGAAGATTGTGGGAATTCCCAAAACTTTTGGCTAAAAAAACATCTTAATTATTATACATATGTTAATTTACTAGCTGCGCCATGAGTTCCGTTTACATTGAAGTCGGGAAACAGCGGGTTTTCGCAAACCAAAATTGCTTATTATACGCAATGTTTCAAAACATGTTTATTATTATAGAGAGCCGCTAGTAGGTAGAATAGATGTTTGAGGAACGATGTGGCGGCAAAACTTTTTGGCGTTTGCTTGTTAGCCGCCACATGTCTCAATTAGTCGACCACCTAAATTGTATTATTATACTCGCACTTTAAATAAGAATAAATAATTATATCTGTGAATATTTGACCATAATCCGTTCAGCTAATTTGGAAATTTGGTGATATGCAGATCCCGTGGGAATACTCTGATTTTTCGAGACCAAAACTACCCCAAATATAAGCTATCATTACAACAATTTTAATCATATCTATCCATTACTTTTAAAATGATGCGTGCACAAACATATACACAAAAATATAAAAAGACCTACAAACGAACAGACAAATACCCAAAAAATTGTTGAAACGCATTCCATTGTTTAGCCTGATCCCCACAAGAATTTTATTTGGAAGTATTTTCAACCGACATGAAAACTCTACAGTTCTTATTGAATGTAATTTTGTGTAATCATAGGGTTATGTATTGCTTGAATCATTTAAGTAGTAGGTCCCGAAGATATCAGTTATGTCGTTCATTGTACGTATTTAACGTGCTCCGTCTGAAAAAAAAAAGAAAAAAAATGTAAGTCAAAGGTCATACCTAGTGATTTATTTAGGGCTGATTTTCCAATACTCAGATAACTTTTAACTGAAGAATAAATATGGCTGTTTGAGAGCTTTTCTGTAGGAAATATGTCATACTGTCATGTTTATTCTTCCTTTAAAAGTTATCTGACTGTTGAAAAATCAGCCCTTAGGAGGATAAAAATATAAACACTGGATAAATTTCTAATACCAAATAAAGTAACAAACTATTAAAATAAAAATATAATATCCTAACCTAACTAAAACTATTAAGAAACTAAAATATGGCGTCGAAAAATTCCTCCGTATCGCTGTCGACTGATAATGTACCCAAGAGACTGGCGGCATTGCCACGTTGTATGGCAATACTTAGCCTCTGGCCAAGGTAAACTCAGCCGTAAGTCAAATGGTTCATGAATGGCTGTCAGCCAGCTTGCGGATACGAGCTGCTTCAGAAGAACACATGGGCGTTTTGTGGGCATGGACGGCATGTTTTCTACACATCAGCCTTTTTTTACCGACTTCAAAAAAAAGGAGGTTATTTTAAATCTACTGATTACTTTAGCCCTGCACCCTAATTTCGTAACATACTATAAATCACAATGTGAACCATGTTAAAGGATATTGCTAATCCATTGCTTCATATGATCGAAAAATTTGTCTGCTCAGCAACGAAAATAACGCCATGAATGTTGTTGAACTGTCAAAATGAAAGCCATTACCCCGCTGGATCAGAAGAGCTGGAAGTCATGGGAAGAGGCCTTTTCCCAGCAGTGGGATGATGCAGGCTAACAGTACCAATCAAACTCAAAGCATTTATTTCAAATAAACCTACAGGCACTTTTGAATTGTCAAGGGGTCGGTCGGTCAGTCAGAAAGAAAGATAAAGCCCATTCAAAGCGTAGTAGGTACTTATAGAAGACCCACAAAGTGACCCCAGTGAAGACGGTGGCACAGTGGTCACATGCTGCCGTGTATATCGAGGCTCAGGGGAGGCCCTTTTACAGTCTCCCCTGGGATGTGCCTTACAGGCGTTGCTCGGGGAGGTAAGAATCCCACACTCCCCGACCTCTCGCCCCGGAGGTCGGTTGCCTTTTGAAGGTTTCTCCCCGGACACAAAAAAAAGGTACTTATAGAAGAACGGGCAAAAAACGGTAGTAACGGATAACTTATGGAAATAAGGATTTACTTATTAGGCGAAAGTTTTCGGGGAAATGTGTTGTGATAGTCTATGTTTTTCGCGGCATTATGATGACACGATAAAGGACATTTGACGTCATTCGACATCTTGCCCCATTATATTCAACTTTACTGTGACACGCGATAGGGCGTGCCAAAACGTAGCATTCATCGAGCAGCCGTATGATAATTAATAGCTTTTTGCTCATGTGTCTCGCTACCCAAATATTAAACTATTTATCTATTACACTTCAAGATAAGATAGATGAAATAAGTCTTTATTTGCCTGAAACATGGCATAAAGTTGTTATAGTCCAGTTTTGATATAATCAATTGCATGCAAAATAATGAATACACAAGTTAAAGGTGAACAATGTTGCAGATTAATTGGTAATTTAATAACAGTCATACTTCACAAACATTTTCGTTAATACTAAGATAAGTTTAATTCGCTGTGACAACCCTCACAAATACTTGCCCAATAACGCTTGACTCTAGGAGTGGTCGCAGAAAATTATTATCATTTGGAACAACATTCGTCTCGCCATATAAGGATTTAGGTATTCATTGCGTTATATGTGAGGAAACATCGACGAGCATTTGGTTGAAAACAGGCATTAGACAGGGTCACGGAAGCAAATGTGGAACAGATGATTGCGACTGATGCATTTGAATACAAACAAGGAGATTATGTTAGTTGTTTATTAGATGCAAAGTTGATGTCATTCTAGATACTAGAGATTCAAAACATCATAATAATATCTCTACAGATAGCCGATTCAATTGCTGATGAAATGGGACTATTTCATCACCAATTGAATCTTATAAATATAATGTGCCTACTAATTGTTGCAGTCTTTGGATCATTGCAATGTTAGAGGCGATAACACATTTAAATTAAATAATAATTTGAATCAAAATAAGGATATAATTGCATGTGGGGAAAATGCCAAACATATGTGTACATTCACAAAAATAATAAAAAATAAATGAAGGAATGAAAAACCTTTTTTGAGTTTGACTCGGTTTTTTTATTTGCTAGACCAAAACGACAGCTAATAATATACTAAACAACGTACTGTTGATAAAAAAGTTCGATCGCAGCTGTTATTTTAGTCTAGCATATTAAAAATCTAACTTTGGGACGATCGTAATAAATACTTTGTGATAGGTACTCTTTGAGGAAGAGCCAGATAAATATACCAGTAAAGGTATAATCCTTGGCAACCTTGAATAACCTGATTTTGTAATAAATACACATAAAACTTGATGGATGACTATGAAGATGTTTTAACATAAATTAGTTTTCTTAATGATTGTGGTTTTTTTCGTTAAAAATATTAAGGTACTAGTAACCAGTCTGTAAAGATGGAGACGAAAATGAAATTAATAATAATAAGGATTTATTAGCACAATAATAATAAAACGAAATCAGATTTTAATTAAAGATATTACCGACAGAATCTTTCCACATTCCCTCATGAAGACCAAATCCGGAAAGCGGCGGGAATCACCCCTATCACCACGCTTAGGTCAGCAACAAAAGTCGATTAACACTGTCATTTTTACATGTTGCTAAATTGACAAAATTTTTTTTTAATAAGCTGCTTTTTAGCTTTTCACAGAATACCAAAGAGTTTATATTTTAAAAATTGTACTTCTGCTGCAATTTTGAACAAATATTTTGCTCAATAACTAATATTAAAAAAAAAAACTGAAGTGTTAATCGACTTTTGTTGCTGACTGTACTAAGCGTGGTCATAGTGGTGATTTCCGCCAAAACCTTCAGTTCTATTAAAATTAAATAGCCGTGGAAGGATGCCCAAGAAACTTTGTATTATTTTCTTGCTAATAGAAATTGTTTTCAAGAGATGCTTTAGCTTAGCTGTTGGCTTGGACAAGTGGGCATTGACGATCTATATTATAATATCTACTGAATGGTACCAATAGAAATGAATTATCTTAAGTCTAAAAATAGCTGCTCGTTCAAACGTCTCTGTGTACGTGTGATTAATATCAGTAAAGGTCGCTGTGGTCACAAACATACTTATAACTGATGTACTTATATATGTTAATTACAAATAAGTACGCCTCTTAGGTAGGCAATTATATTGCACAATATCAGGAATTGCGCAATGTTTTATACCATTTAATGTTAATATTTTTAATTATTTATTTATTAAAACTTTATACACAAAAAAAAACCGTATAAAGGCAGACTTAATCCCTGAGGAATTTTCCACCAATCAACCTTAGGGTGATGCAGAGAGAAAACATGGCAGGTGCAACATAAAGGATAGGTAACACGAAAATAATAATAAAATACATACATACATATAAACAAAATAAACTTTGTCAGGAGAAATAATGATAGGTAGATGAGAAAAAACGATCAGTAGAGGAGAAAACCAATCAAGCAAATCAGTAAGAATATTGAAGATTGCGCAAAGATTAAACAAAAGTTTGAATTTTTACTGTACCATATTTTAAATGCGCAATGGATTTGCTCACGGGAAAATATTGAAGCTTATGAACCGTCAATGTTTTAGCGTGTAAATAATGGATCATTTGAGTGCAAGGGCTGATCCAAGAGTATTATATTGAGCAATATAAATATTGCACAAACTAATTGTACTGTGTAGGGGCCGCCTTACTGCACAAATAGTCAACGATTGATAATTTTTTCAGTAATGTCAAGGCAAGAAGATATTGAGCAATATTCACGAAATTACATACTTTCTCTACTTTACTGGATTTGTTTTGACCTGTACGTCTCCCCTTCTAATGGCGTAATACCTGACTAAGTAATACACTGTATGTCTGTAAGTGCAAATTATTTAAGAATATTGACTTTTAGCAATGCTACACAGACACAGCGAGTTCAAAAGTGAAGAAGTAGTATAAAAAATTAATTATCTAATTAATAAACATTCACTGGCAGACAACGAACGGACTAAACCGCTGAGTATTTTTTTTTTTGTTTAGCCTATGCTGTCCTACTGGTGGCCAAAGGCCTCCCCCAAGTCCTTCCAGGAACTCCTTTCCCGCGCCACCTTAAACCAGCCTTCGCGGTACGCGTCCAGGTCAGCTTGAAAATTAGCACAAGAGTTCCTTATACAGGGTTAAGTACTTCTAATTCGATGTATATCCGTCAGGAGCTGATAGGGGACCAAAATACAACAAATTGAACCCCCCATATGTATGGCCGAAACTCAATAGTTTTCGAGATATTTGAAACATTTTTGAAGCGGCCATACATATGGGGGATTCAATTTGTTGCATTTTGGCCACTCTATCAGCTCCTGACGGATATACGTCGAATTACATGTAACCTTGTTTATCAAAGGCGTAACTAAGGAAGGATTTTAGAAAATTAATCTCCTGAAGGTGTTAAGTAGGGGATTAAAGTTCGTATGAAAGCTCGTCATTCTTGCCGATGGTAAATAAGTACCTTGGGTGGAAGCAAATCTGATGCTGGCACGCTGACATCTTTTGTAGACAATACAGGACTGACACTCGTGGATAATACATTAAACTTATTTGGAAAATTGACTGTTGTATACTTTACTGGAAATCGCGGTACGTCTTTTGAAGACGCTATTGGCAACCGCGGCAACACTGGAGTAGGCTTTATCGGTACAGACGCAGGAGCATCTGGCAAAGGGAACACTCTCCAACCATTGACAAAACATAAAGCAACAGACAACACTAATAACACGAAATAATTTTTAATCATTTTTCAATTATTTCTTATTTTTTAAGTTGCTAACACGAAAGAACTGGTCGAGTGTTAAAACTGGAATGGATGTCGTGTTTTTAATTTATTTCAATTTTGGCATTCTACTGAAGTGTTATATTAACATAAATTGTTAAGTAGGTAAGAGTCGCTCACCGTGAAACGAGATGTCGAGATCTACACAGATTACGTAGATGATGATCCGCGAAAGATGGCTTTATTAGCATTCATGATTGGCACTCCATATGAATCGCAAAGATAACTATTTTAATAGATATTAAACAAGATTATGCGAAAAGCAAATAAGGTTGAACTTGAGCGAATATGTGTGTACCTATTTAAAATTCCTTCACATACCTACATATCGAATATCATGTCTACGTAATAAGGATATAAAATATATTCTTGACATAGATTTAATATAAATTAGATACCTCAAGTTTCGACCTCATCGCGAATATGCGCCATCTATTACAGGATTATAGTCCTGGTTCTTCGATGTATACTCCTCACTATATTCCGATGAAGTGATGGAAATAACGAGACTTATAGTTATTATTAATATGACAATAAACAGGGACATCTCCAATAAATGCCACTGTTTAGCTATCACTGAGTGAAGTCTGGCCTTTACTTGCTTGCTTATCAAGAAATGATAAGAATATATTATACAGGGTGGCAGGGACACGGACACGCAAACTGTAACCATGAATTCAGCACATGATTTTGAGCCCCTAGATTAGAAATTATTCGGAGGTTAAAAACATAAATACACAGTCAGCCTATAATGTTCCTACTGCTGGGACACGGGCCTCCTCGCTGTATTCGTAGTTTGACAAAACGAAAATCGGCTGTTTAATAAAAAAGTGCAATACCTACGCGGTCAAAATGTATGGAACAGTATTTTTTTTCCAATAACCGGCGAAAAATTTCAACGCAGGGGGTTCCAGAATCATATACTTATTGAATCTTTTGGCTCCAAATTGTGTATTACCTACATCCATGGTAGCAAGTCTGTCCCTGTTACCCTCTATGTTTATAATGTCGCTGGGTTTTGATGGAAACGGTGTTTTGATCATGTTTGATCAAAACTTGTCGCTTGAATCCATATCCTATATACAAAACTTGCGGAGTAATTGTGTAAAGTACATAAAATGACAAGTGATCGCAGTTCATTTCATTTCATTGTTGAGCAGATGTATTTTTGAAACCTATGAAGCATACATACTCGTACATAAAGTCACGTTTTCTTCCCATGGGGTAGGTAGAAATTATAGAACGTAACCTGCTAGGATCCTTACATACTACTGATCCTCTAAAAACTTATTGACCTTGGAAAGAAATACGCTTTTTAAAATTAATGAACCTCTAAAAACTTTCTGGGCTTCTAATGATACACATATTTTAAATAAATGAGCCTGTTTTTAACATTCTGGACCACGGGAGGGTGCCGCGGCAGCAACCGACCAATTTTACATGCAAGTTGATCGCAGCTTTAGTATTTTTAGGATCCCAACATAGAAATTATTTGAGGTTTACAAAAAGAAGCACAATCAATACATATTTAAGAGTGTTCAATTAGTTACTTATGCAACTGTTTTAATACCGAATTATGTACAGTTGCATATAAGACTTTATCTACACCCATGATATGAATCCTCTATAAAAGGTTCTGAAACAGCTTTTTTGCAATACTAATATGGAACAAAAATGGCGGCCGGCGGGATACGACGTGAATTCGAATAACCTATAAGTTCCTTTTTTAAATTACTGCGCTGTGGTAGTGAAACGTGCGTGCATGATAAGGTTCTTTTTTTGAAAACGAGTTGCATAATGAAATTTAGTACAACATAATAACACTCGTTTGGATGATAGTATGGTTACTATGACACTGGTTGGTTTAATGTTGGCAATAAGCTGTTTCAGAAACTCTTAAAGAGGATTTATAGCATGGGTGTAGATAAAATATTTTAAAGAAAACCAAAATAGGAATTATTTGAGGTTTGATTAAATACATGCCTAAAAATAATTTATGTCATGTAATAGTCGCCATAATCAGCCTATAATGTTCCCACTGCTGGGATACAGGCCTCGTGTCGGTGAGAGGGAGTGGGCCGTAATACCAATAACCACGAGTCCGGTGAGGGTTGGAACTTGGAACATGTCTTATGTATGACATGACTTGTTTGTACCCGTATTTGCAAAATAAAATATCTTTATCTTTGATTTTTTCGTTCCAGGATATGCCGGTTTCTTAAAACGATGAAGGAGGTACTTGTAATAAATACGAGTACGTGACTTACCTAATAATTTTATTATTGACACGATTATAATATAATTTCATGCGTGAAGCTGCCATAAAACCGTCTACATCAGTGTAGAGTGTGAAGTTTTCTGGAAGTTTTTCTACAAGTAGTTTTGATTCACTGATTTGAATTATTAATCCAATTATTAATAATGTAATAAGTAAAAACTTCATGATTGTCGGCGCGAGAACTTCGTAATGACCACTGGAATGGCTATCTCCACGTTTTGGCTCCTTATATTTGTTGCAACGTTGGCCCAAACACCACTCGTCCAACGTGTGTATGGAGATAATTTATATGGGCCAGAATGGGCCCAAACTTGAACAATGCTAGTTTCATGATACACACGGACGCGTGGCTTTGGGGCCAATGTTGGAACCAACGCGTGGTGACGTCGTACTTAATCCGTATAACACAACAAAGAAAGATAAAGGTCACCTCTGAACCTAGCTAATGGAGTATATCTAAGCCGGAACTATATTTTCTATCACCAAAATTTATATTTGTCATCAAGTTGTATCACCTAATAAATAGATCTATCGCCACGAAATATTTGTATCACCTAATAAATAGATCTATCGCCACGAAATATTTTCGTTCTCAGATAGCGGGGCTCCGTCGACATAGGATGCAAGAACGAGCGAAGGGCACCCCGAGGTTCGGTTTGGTTAGGTTACTTTAAACCCTTTACACAGAAATAGGGGCCCCGCGAAGCGGGGCTCCGTCGACATAGGATGCAAGAGCGAGCGAAGGGCACCCCGAGGTTCGGTTTGGTTAGGTCACTTGCATTGTTTGGTGACTACATTTTGGTGACAGATCTACTATTTGGAGGACAAACCCTATTATTTAAGAAACACAAAACTAATTAAATTGGTGATAGCTTAAATGATACCCTATCTAAGCCCGTCAGATGGCGCTGCCGATGTAAATAATGAATTGTGAGATTAAATGGTTCTCAGAAAATCATTTGCGAAAATCGTGAACATTCCACTATATCCTACTAGTAGGACAGATTGATGGGGCAAAGTGAAATGATCCTTAAAATACTTAAATGCTGTGTTTGGTGTCTAATGAAGGTGCACAGCCGCAACAGGCCGCAACGCAATGTCAAATTAAGCAATGTAACTCATTTCGTAAGGGTACTTGTACCTATTTAACCCCTTTACAAAACCCTTGAGACCTACACACATTAGGTAGATGATGATCCGCGAAAGATGGCTTTATTAGCATTCATGACTGGCACTCCATATGAATCGCAAAGATAACTATTTTAATACCAAGATATTCAACAAGATTATAAGAAAAGCAAATAAGGTTGAACTTGAGCGAATATGTGTGTACCTATTTAAAATTCCTTCGCATACCTACCTACATATCGAATATCATGTCTACGTAATAAGGATATAAAATATATTCTTGACATAGATTTAATATACTCGTAAATTAGATACCTCAAGTTTCGACCTCATCGCGAATATGCGCCATCTATTACAGGATTATAGTCCCGGTTCTTCGATGTATACTCCTCAGTATATTCCGATGAAGTGATAGAAATAACGAGACTTATACTTATTATTAATATGACAATAAACAGAGACATCTCCAATAAATGCAACTGTTTAGCTATCACTGAGTGAAGTCTGGCCTTTACTTGCTTGCTTATCAAGAAATGATAAGAATATATAACTTGTCGCTTGAATCCATATCCTATATTATACAAAAATTGCGGCGTAATTGCGTGAAGCACATAAAATGACAAGTGATCGCAATTCATTTCATTGTTGAGCAGATAAATTTTTGGAACCTATGAATCATACATACGTAAAGTCACACCTTCTTCCCATGGGGTAGGTAGAAATTATAGAACGTAACCTGGTAGGATCCTAGCATACTCCTGACTCCTGATCCTCTAAAAACTTATTGACCTTGGAAAGAAATACGCTTTTTTAAAATTAATGGACCTCTAAAAACTTTCTGGGCTTCTAATGATACACATATTTTAAATAAATGAGCCTGTTTTTAACATTCTGGCCCACGGGAGGGTGCCGCAGCAGCGACCGGCCAATTTTACATGCAAGTTGATCGCAGATTTAGTATTTTTAGGATCCCAACATAGGAATTATTTGAGGTTTACAAAAAGAAGCGCAATCATTATACATATTTAAGTGTTTAATTAGTTATTTATGCAACTGTTTTAATACCTAATTATGTACAGTTGCATACAAGACTTTACCTACACCCATGATATGAATCCTCTATAAAAGGTTCTGAAACTGTTTTTTTGCAATACTAATATGGAACAAAAATGGCGGCCGGCGGGATACGACGTGAATTCGAATAACCTATACGTTCCTTTTTTAAATTACTGCGCTGTGGTAGGTGGTAGTGAAACGCGCGTGCATGATAAGGTTCTTTTTTTGAAAGTTTCTGAAACAGCTTATTGCCAACATTAAAACAACCAGTGTCATACTAGACAAAATATCATCGAGTGTTATAATGTTGTAATAATAGTAGATTAACACACACATAATACCGCCACGAAACTTTGTAAAAGTTTTTTTTTAATTATCAACATTTGTCATTCAACTTGGGTACCTACTTCATACTGCCAAAAAATGAAAACGTTTCTTTGCCTTTTTAAATAATAAATGACAACTATTTTACCTGATTTTATTAAATTAACGATAGAAAACACGGAAGTGGTATAAATTAAAGAAAATGAAATAAATCACGACTTTAATCTGCGAAGTTTTATTGTGCGTGTGGCTGTTGGGCCTGATTACTTTAGTCTTAGAAAAAAATTTTACTTTATGCACTAGAACATAAAAAGCGATTTTATGTCGCCTAAGCACAACATAAAAACTGACTTTTAGAGCATGAGAAGTGAAAAATTAATTTATATGTGTCTCAGCGTTTTTGATAATTCCAACCCCAAAGGGTTAAAAAGGGGGATGAAGTTGTGTATGAAAGTCCGTCAGTTTAAATGTTAGGGTCTTCAAATTTTGTATTTAGGCTAACGATTGAAAATTAATTTATACGTGTCTCAGCGTTTTTGATAATTTCTCCCCCAAAGAGGGATGAACAAACTGACTGAAATATCAACGCACAGTCTAAACCGCTGGTCCTAGGGACATGAGTTTTGTAAGTTGTGTTTTTTGTGCAGAGTAGGTATCGAATAAGAAGGGGTTTTTGGAAATTCAACCTTTAAGGGGGTGAAAAGGGGGGATTTTGTTTGTATGAAAAATCTTATTTATTGAGTTAATAACCTTGAAACTTGGCACGAATACTTATCTAAGTAAATTATGAAGTTTGGAATTTTTCGTTTTTCTAAAATACCCCCTAAAGAGGTAATGGGGGGGTGTTAAAATTTGTATGGAAGAATTTTAACGCCCTGTACGATTAACTTGAAACTCAGTATTTATACTCCTTAGTAAAAACAATTAATAAAAAAAAAAAAAAAAAATTAATAAAGTGTATCAGGGTTTTTCAAAATCTACCCCTAACTGTATGAAAAGAGGTAGTTAATTTAAAAGGGGAGGATTTTACTGCGTGGCTTGATTAGCTCAAAAATTGGTATAAATAAACTTTGAGTCAAGTTATGAACACATCTTAAACGATTTTTCAAAATTCTACCCCTGTGGGGGTGAAAAGCGGGGATAGTTTCTTTGAAAAATCTGATTCCTTTGTTCTATAAACTTAAAAATTGGCCCGAATACTTATTTATTTAAGTTAATTATAAAGATCATACCAACATACATTTTCGAAACTTTTAGAGGAAAGTACGAATTTCACGCGGACGAAGTCGCGGGCAGAAGCTAGTATTTTAATGAAAACCAACATATGACTGTTTTGCATTCCAACAAAACAGGTATTATGTGTGAATAAAACACACAGTGTTGCTGGGTGAAGAAGCTGATGTAAATATGCCTTTATATTGATATCTATGGTTAAAACTTACCGAATTATCCATGGTTTTATACCTGTCTCTCTCTCTCACCAGCATGCGTCCTTTTCTAATCAAGAAGGACGCTTGGCGCGAAGCTGTCAATGTCATAGGGTCTTCAGCTCACCAGCTAGAGAATAGCTGCAACACTGTGTGTTTTATTCACACATAATACCTGTTTTGTTGGAATGCAAAACAGTCATATTATGTGCTTTCTAAAACACACAGTGTTGCTAGGTGAAGACCTGTTTGGTATCTGCTGGTGGTAATACAAACGCTATGATGAATGGAATAACTATTCTAGAAAATAGATCAGTTTTATTGCAATTTTTATAATAACATCTGTGTATGTCCAAATGTAACAAAAAAAAATATAAATTTCATTAAAGCCAAACAAATAAATAATTCTTAAATAATCCTATATCAAGGAAAAGTAAATCCCTTTATAGAAGCTATTGAAATTTAACCAATACTAGAAAAAGTTTAATACAATTAATCAACATTAGAGTTGGTACTATCAACTCAGTGTACTGGACAACAGTATTTTTATTTTAATACTAGTTTCCTTTGTTAATTTTTTTTTTTTTTAAACAGGTCTATTCTACAACCAACTTCTAGTGGCTACTGCTGACCTGATACTGCCTGGTAGGGCATTAATATTAGTATCTTTAAAAATACTATGAATCCAACCTGCAACCATTGTTCTTGAAGCAGGTTTTAATTTCCCATAAAGAGAAGTAAATAGACTTGAGACAGTCCCGTCTGCGCTTTTTTAATTTCAGACCATTCTATAAAGTTATTAATGTGTTTGACAGGACAGACACGATGGTCTGGGTGTTTCCGCAACAACCAACCTGAAATGTCTGTGTGTGTTGGAAACTAATTTTGAGCCGAGCCAAACCTTGACCACAGAGTAATCTCATCTTCCGTAGTAATTAGATTCTCAGGGTTATTTTCTAATAATGTGACATCGTGAATCCTACGCCCTGAGGCCAGCAAGAGTATCAAAGCTTCGTCTAGCGATTTCAAATATAGAATCTGAATTTGTTAAAGTCCTTAGCCAGTTAAACAAAATTGCAGTGGCCCAAATTGGTAGTTTTTATATTGCATGTTTAGCAAGTGAAATGGCTTTTAAAACTTGATGAACGAAAAAATGTATTGAGATATCTACTCTTGATGTTGCGCATTAAGTAGAAATAAGTGATTTATGAATAAGAATAGTTTCATAAGCTATATTATCTTCTAAAAATAACTGCCAAAAAACTAGCAACCTGCTGGCCCTCAGGTGTTTTTGGGTGAATTTTATTGATATCACACCACAATAACCATCTTCTAATAGGGGTACTATATGTTGTTAAAGTAGATGTCCGCCAGCTACTTTTTAACAAGTTCTGTTCCTCTATGGACCAGTGAGCAACATGATCGGCCCACCCCCAATTTTCCAGGTAAAAAGAGTCAACTTGTCCACTTGTACAGGGCCAATTGCCTGTAGTCCGATCTATTAGGACCTTCCGTAGGTTCTTTGTCGAAAGTGGCTCTACTATGGCTCTTGCTCGCATGTCGAGTAGCCAAAAACATTTGATCCACTCCGGTGCTATTAGGATGTAAATTCCTTTTGCACTGTCCAAATGACGAGCCAACACTCTTGGTATTAAACTGGGTGGGGGAAATGCCCACCCTAGATGATAGTCCCATTTTCGGCTGAATACGTTGCAGAAGACTGCTGAACTATCTCTGGTATCCAATGTAACATACTTTGGTACGATAGCCGTATCTCTTGACGCAAACAGATCTACGTCTGGGACACCCCACACTTTGAATATAGCCTCCGTGGCTTGGGGCAGAAGATGCCACTCTAGTACTTTGCGACCCCTTGATAGGCGATCCGCAATTCCGTTTAGACTCCCCGGGAGGTAGTGGCTGAGTGAGATGTAACTACTCTGTAAGTTTTAGGACTCTGGTCGTCAATCCTAGCAGTGCCAGGGAATGTGTCCTTCGTTCTTAAGGTATGCGACCAGGGTCCTGTTTTCCGACTGAATATGAATGTGCACACCTTCCAGAGTCATCCGCTGACTGTTAATGGTGCTCTTAATATGGGGCCCACTTTTCTGATAGGTAAGTGCTGTTTAATTGAGCTCCCTACCCTAAGTCTGCAGCATCCGTGGTCGAGAAGTGAGTCATACTTTTCTTGACTATTGGTGTCAAACTGTAACCAGTTTCAAACTGTAATAAGCTTTTAACCACCATTTTAGGTCTGCTGAATGGGTAGAGGAAGATCTTTTCTTTATCTTAATCTGTTTTATTTATTTATTTAACCGGTCATCTTAATCTGTTTTATTTATTTATTTAACCGGTCAAGCGGCGCGGTTCGCCGATCGGCAACGAAACAATAGAAAATCAATAAAATTGTATCTCATTAGCGGAGCTTGACAGATTAATTATGTTAGGTCTAATAATTTTAGAAAAAGTTGGGCTCTGCGACAGCGCAGTCAATCCGCTGATACTGCGTAATTTGCAAAGTTCAGCAAACCTAATAAACTCAGAGCTTCTCGTAGAGAACTGTTTCCATTGCTCAACATTTTGGAAATAATTACTTTTATCTTTTTTATGTTCTTGGGAGGAAGTTTTACCCAGTTTTGCTGAGTGTTCCATACCAAGTCAAGATATTCTACCTCCTGAGAGGGCTCCAGAACAGACTTATGATAATTTATGTGCTGTCCTAAAGTTTCCAACAATCTCAGTGTTTCCGAAACCTGAGAAACCAGTATGGTCCGCTCCTGATCGTCCAGTGCTCGTAGGATCTCCGCAATCCTCAGCCAAATATCTTTAGGGCCGATGACAGGCCAAACGACAAGGCTACCTATTGTAGCACTTCGCCTTTGCAAATCATTCAGAGGAACCTCCTGCGTGTGTCTGCAATAGGTGAATGAAAATTAGACCTGGTGAATGTCTATTTTTCCTAACCAATCGTATGTCTGTAGGAAGTTGGCTACATCTGTTTGTAAAATTAAATAGAAATGTTTAACTGACACATACGAGTTGAGACCTCCGAGGTCGAAGATGGGACGTAGTCCTCCATCTGTTTTTTTTTTTTTTTTTTTTTTTTTACTAGAACCTTTCGCCATAGAAAACCTGGATTGAGGATTGGCGGTGTCTCTAATAATTTCTTTTGTTTTAAGTGGAGGATCATGTCCGTCATGTCCTTTGTTATATTGGTTGTAAATATTTTTAACACATGGTTGTCTGGATACTGAAGGGGAACGTCTTTCAGAATGGGATGCGGCCACCTGTTAATAATTTCATTACATAATTGTTTCCTCCCTGTTGTTGCCATAAATTGGCATGGTCCTTCCGACAACCCCTTTGAAAGTTTTGGTTTGATATTCAGTTGTTAGACGTGTTTATTATTAATGTTAGAGGGTGTGTTATTTGTTGTATAATTTTTAAAAAAGGCTATTTTTTTTTTTTTCGTAACTTGTAATCTTTGAGTGTTTTTTAAGGAGCGTGATGTTTCTTGTTTTGCACATCATATACTTATATTCAAGATTTTTCTCTCTGTAATATAAGCCAAAGTGTTAAGCCACACCTGAGATTCACCTAAAGAAGCAATGATAGGCTGCAAAGCATCTCGGCTAAAAAGATATGCTTGGCTAGAAGAAACAAAATGTACAGTAGCTTTTAAATTGGATTTCCAATTTCTTTTAAAATACTAATTTCAATGCACTTTACCCTCTTACCACACACAATCTGCATTGCAGTCTCCGGATTTTTATAAGATGGGAACCAAAAGTACTAGAAATCTTTTCAAACAATGTTCTAATATTCAGGGCTCTGAACCGGTTTAAAAAGAGCGGTTAATTTCGATATCGTTCCTTCATTAACCGGTTAAACAAGTGAACTGTTCTTATGTAACCCAAAAGATAAAGGTTACCGGTTACAAAGCTCAAACGGTTTTGACACCCAAATTAACCGGTTAATTCCGTAATTCGTAATTTTTTTTCGTCTACTTTTTTAACGCTTCCAACAAGTTCTAGTGACAATGAGTTGACATCGCAACGTCCAGACCGTGCCCGCGAGAGTGGCGGGGGCCGGGGGGGGGTTCAAACTTGGTTTAAACCGGTTAATTTTCACTATCAAAACCAAAATTCATGAAAAACCGGTTTGCCGCAAAAACCGGTAAAAACCGGTAAAGTGCAACCTTTAACCTAAATCTATTTCGGTTTGGGGTCAATGACCATAACCGGTTAAGAATTTCAACCGGTTTCCGAGCCTTGCTAATATTTAAACTATTATAGTTTGCTGATGCCCAGTCGAGCAATTCTTGCAACCCTGACTTAAATAGTTGTCTTTGTTCCAAAATATTGTTGGATAAAACTGCTAATAATTGTTCCGTGGAAACTAAGTAATCAGTCAGTGGGTCGTCTTAGGGGCGGCTTTGCCCTTATTAAAATGGCACAACTCTTCATTAAGTTTAAGACCTACAAAACCAGGACTAGCAAAGCAACATGGTAGAGCATTTTTTTTTTATTTAATCGGCTAATTATTTTAATTTTTCTTTGTCAGCTTGTGGAATAATGATTTTTTCATCAAACTCTGTACAAGTACACCTAAAATGAGTTTTCAATAAGTGTCGGACTTCTCAAAAAATGAGATGTCGATGGGATCGGATTCGGCACTCTCTTGTTGTTTCTGCATTGAAGCACCTACTAAAATTAGTTGTTGCATAAGAGTGTCTACACGCGGGTCCGGACATGTCTGAATTTGTCAGTACTTACGTGAAAGTTTTCGTGTTTTGTTGGGCGGAGGTGATGCTATGCCTTCCTTCCTCATCCTCCGAGGACGAAAAAGATGATGACAATGAGTCATTAGGCCTCGTGCTGAACTCCATCCGAAACTTCAATATTCGAACTTTGCTCACCTCCAACACTCGCCCTTACAATTTCGACCGAATTCATCGTGAAACACTAAACACAGAACAATAATACTCCTAATGGAGTTTTCTATGTTGTACACTTATTCACAACGGAAAAACCCGACACGCATACTAAATTGACACTGTGTGTTAATTTGATACGATAAATTATTGTATTTAACACATAATGTTTAAATTTGAAAATTTTTCGATGTTGTAGCGGCAAAATTTACAAACGCTATGACATTGACAGCTTCGCGCCAAGCGTCCTTCTTGATTAGAAAAGGACGCATGCTGGTGAGAGAGAGAGACAGGTATAAAACCATGGATAATTCGGTAAGTTTTAACCATATATATCAATATAAAGGCATATTTACATCAGCTTCTTCACCCAGCAACACTGTGTGTTTTAGAAAGCACATAATAGGAATTATTTGAGGTTTGATTTAATTCATGCCTAAAAATAATTTATGTCATGTAATAGTCGCCATAATCAGCCTATAATGTTCCCACTGCTGGGATACAGGCCTCCTGTTGGTGAGAGGGAGTGGGCCGTAATACCAATAACCACGAGTCCGGTGAGGGTTGGAAGTTTTGACATGTCTTAGATTTTTTGGTTCCAGGATATGCCGGTTTCTTAAAACGGTGAAGAATGTACTTGTAATAAATGCGTGACTTACCTAATAATTATTGCCACGATTATAATATAATGTCATGCGTGAAGCCGTCATAAGATTGTCTGTACCAGTGGGGATTGTGAAGTTTTCTGGAAGTTTTTCTGGAAGTAGTTTTGATTCACTGATTTGAATTAATAATCCAATTATTAATAATATAATAAGTAAAAACTTCATGATTGTCGGCGCGAGAACTTCGTAATGACCACTGGAAAGGCTATCTCCTCGTGTTGGCTCCATACGTTTGTTGCAACGTTGGCCCAAACACCACTCGTCCAACGTGTGTATGCAGATAATTTATATGTGCCAGAATGGGCCCAAACTTGAACAATGCTAGTTTCATGATACACACGGACGCGTGGCTTTGGGGCCAATATTGGAACCAACGCGTGGTGACGTCGTACTTAATCCGTATAACACAACAAAGAAAGATAAAGGTCACCTCTGAACCTAGCTAATGGAGTAGGGTAGGGCGGGGCTAATAGTCCCAATTTTCACTCTAAGACCCATAAGTCTTAAAATCGGGTACTTACTGTCAACAAAAAATGTTGTATGAAACCTTACACAATTCAGCTTAACGCTCAAATAGTCGGAAGTGTGAATATTTATTTGATTTCCGAAAACTTTAGCAACAAATGCAAAATGGAATTCTGTACTTTTTACCCCGCTCACGGGGTAAAAAGTCCTAGGTTTGGGGTAAAAAGTCCATACATCCTAATGGCTAGCTAATAAGGTATTTGTGGTCAGTTATTAGGTTCAATCAAAATGCATTATTTTAAAATCAATATCTAATAATATTTCTGTTTAGTAAAATATCAATATAATCAACAAATCTTAATATTTCAGTATAATCAACATAAAATTCCAACTTGAAAACAACTAAAAAAACACGAAACGTGAATTATTTTGAGCTTTGCTTATAAACATACACAAAATCAGTCTTTTATTATAATGGCAGTAATTTCAAATCTTAATTTATAATCAGCTAAGTATTTAGAAACTCCCTAATCTTCATCGCTATCGCAATTAAGGCAGATAAAATTCATATTTGAATTAAAGCACACACATCGTTCATGTGCCCAACCTTTGCAAATTGAACATTGAATCCACTGCTCTCCTGACTTGCTTTCTAAATAAGATTCGCTGCATATAATGCAAAAATACTCTTCATCTTCAGAGGAAGGCAACGGGCTATTCTCTTTTAAAATTTTCTTCTTTACTGTCATTTTCTTCTTATTTTTTTTAGTTTTACTCATTTTACTCTTCTCTTGTTCTTTCTCTAACTCATTTTTTTCAGGAGTGTTACGCATCCTTTAAAAGAAAAAAAAAATACACTATTTATTAAACATATCACTTCAATAAAACATATGGGGTAAAAAGTCCTCTCGCGGGGCAAGAAGTCCCATCCGTGTACTTCTTGCCCCATACCTACGTCCAGTGATTTGCAAAGTTATAAAATAAAAACGGTAAACAACAAGGACATTATATTACTATGCATAACTTAAGGGTATAATAAGACTGTAATATAAACTTACCTTAATCTTTTCTTTGCAGTCAATGTAGATCTATAAAAGAAATGACAACCAACTCTTTTTTTACTTTTGGGCGCGAAAAAATTCCGATTGCCGTGATACTTGCATGTGCGCTCCGCGACGACTGGCGGCTCGCGACTTCGTCATCGCCCCTCACCCCGCTTCAGGTCACGTAGACCGTCTGTTTCTAGCGCGGATAGATACTGTAACATGTATGTTGGGACTTCTTACCCGCCGGACTTCTAGCCCCGCCCTACCCTACAGTATCTAAGCCCGTCAGATGGCGCTGCCGATGTAAATAATGAATTGCGAGATTAAATGGTTCTCAGCAAATCATTTGCGAAAATCGTGAACATTCCACTATATCCTCCTAGTAGGACAGATTGGTGGGGCAAAGTGGAATGATCCTTAAAATACTTAAATGCTGTGTTTGGTGTCTAATGAAGGTGCACAGCCGCAACAGGCCGCAACGCAATGCCAAATTAAGCAATGTAACACATTTCGTAAGGGTACTTGTACCTACTTAACCCCTTTGCAAAACCCCAGTAGAAAACCCTTTGAACGACTAGCCGAAATGGTTCCGATTTACACACACTTACCTGATATACAACGTTATACTAACATTTAGACTATGTGTCTTAGATACAGAAGATATCACACTAATATTATAAAGGCGAATGTTTGTGAGTGTGTGTGTTTATATGTTTGTTACTTCTTCACGCTCAAACCGCTGAACCGATTTAGATGAAATTTGGTATAGAGATAGTTTGAGTCCCGGGAAAGGACATAGGCTACTTTTTATCCCGATATTCCCACGGGATCGAAACTTATGTGGGTGAAACCGCGGGGCGCAGCTAGTTTAAAATAAAAATTAAATCTAATTGTACAAACGGCAACACATCAATCCATTTATTTCAAATTTTAGCTGACCTCGCATTGTATAGGTTTTTCGTACAATTAGAAGTCCGCTTATACTGGTTATGTACAGTTTGATATGTATTAAAGCCGTGCGTACCTACCTTATTTAAAAAAGTCAAAGTCAAAGCATTTATTTCAATCAAATAGGCACATAAAAGGCACTTTTGAACGTCAATAATTACCTATCTTATAAAATAGAATTGATTCTAGTCGCCCATTCCAAAAGCTAGTTTTCGTATGGAGAAGAATGGGCAAGAAACTCCACCGTTACTCTTTTAAAATGTTTTAGGTACAATATTTTGCATGGGTACATTAATTATATAATAACATGTGAGGACGATGCACCTAAAATAAAATTACTATACCACAATAGGTAAAAGAATTAAAAACGAAACCATGACATATAAATTAATTATCTGATAGATACATGGTGCTCACATATTTACAAACATGGCACAAGGAAAACGATTTTGATTAAAAAAAAAATACAAGTAATAAGTCAGGGTGTGAGTAATGAATGTAAAAACGAATAAAAATAGTTATTTGTTATACAAGAGTGCAAAGTTGCTTTTTAACCGCGTGTTCAATTTTGATGACCGAGCAAGCGAAGGATTCTAAAATTGAATCACGAGCGCAGCGAGTGATTCAAAATTAGAATCCTGAGCGTTAGCGAGGGAATCAAAAGAGCACGAGGTGAAAAATCTTTGCACTCGAGTGCAACACGTAACTTTTCATTCCACCTCAGCGAGGAAATGACTAAATGCAAAAAAAAAACGTTTACAATCACAAGATAGGTACACTTTTATTTCAGTTTAGGTATTAATTACTACATTATGACAGGTAAGTATTACAGAATAATCTTTAAATTATAACAAAATAATACTAAGGTATAATTAAGAAAATTTTAAAGTAACGTTGCTACAGTTATTTTGAACATATCGTACTGTTTTAAATACTTCTCGCGTGATTGTTGAGGGAGAAAGCTCATTTGCGCATTATTAACAATTTCAGTCAATTCTGTTGGCGTCAAGCAAACTTCCTCGTCGCTAGAATCACTCATTTTAGTTTTTTCACTTGTTTTCAAGTTTCTTGTTTTTAATATAAGGTTTAACAATGACGTGAAAAAATGCCGCGTAAAGAACCGCGTACAAAGCAAATTGAAAAAAGAACACCAAGAAGGTTCCGAGTCTGAGTTTTTAACAAATTAAAAAAAAGTTGTATGATATATTCGGCACCATAGAGGTAGCAGTAAATAGGTTTAATATTTTTTTTAATTCACAAACTTAGTGCACACGATGTTCTAAATTCAATTTACTTTATCCTCTAGAGAATAAAAACGGCTTTTCCACTCAGATATTGAAGATTAAAAATACTCTTTCCGAGATGGTGGGATGAAAAAAATATTATTAAATTAGCAACCAGTTTGATTTTGTCTAGACTCTAGATTGTCCTATAGAGCAGGACCAGCATGTTTCCAAGCGTTCTTATCTTGGATATAATCTTCTAATAATTAGAAGATTATATCCAAGATAAGAACGCTTTAAAAGACAACAACCCTGCAATTTGATTGATTCAGATCGCTATCGAAAAATCCTGATCTAGGCTCATCAAATATACCAGTGACGTACTTTATACCTATTTTAGTATGCTCTCTATGCGGTACTATGTTTTTTTAAGGATCGTTGATATCAGAAGGTTCGAGCTGAGACAAGATAATTGTGAGTCATTGGAGCCACCTGACTGTAAGCGATGATCAATTTATGAGAGGTTTGCTTTGTTCGTAGTCAAATTACGTAACATTCCAAGTAGGCATTAGTGATCGTTACAATTCAATGGGACATTCGGGAAAACCTTGATATATTTGGTCTTTGAATCGTTGTTTCTGTATTGAATGTTAATTTGTCGCGGTTTTTTTTTCTTTTCAATAGAGGAGTATAATATTTTTTTGCATTTGTTGCGTGAATGAAACTAATTGCCGGATCATTATCTTAAAAAAATATCAATGAACGTAATGGAGGAATATTTTTTTGTTTGCTTTTAACGAGCCATACCTTTGATGGGTATTGGCAATAGAGATAAGTGGAATAACCCCCATGAATCTTCCGTAAATCTTGTGCAAGATAAAAGAAACCAACAAAATATTCCCCCAGATTTACTGAAAGCATGCCCAGTAGACTGGCAGTATGACCGCGTTAAAGGACTTATCTTTGGCCAAAGAAAAAGCAATCCTTTTGGTCACGGGAATTGACGGGTAGTAAACCAATATATGTTCCAATTGCAAAACTCTAACTGGGACCTCCGTAATCAGCCTATATCTCACTATGGGATTGGGACACAGGCCTCTTCTGACTGGGGCCTAAGTCTACCAATTTACAAACATTGCATTGGTCTTGCCATTGTGAGTTTTCAGAAGATTTTGTATGGCATACTCGTATCTGTCAAAAATTCACAATAAACAGACCAATGCAAAATATTTAAATCAACCAAAGTGTACCAAGCTCTTAAATTCTTTGATCTTATATTATTATGGAGCCAGAGTCATCGAGCGGAACGTACTTGCGACTACTTGTAAGGATATAAAGCAAAAAGTTTATACTTAAGATATTTTTAGCCAAGGCGGGCGGGACCGGTTCCATGGTCCTTGAAGACGTGAGGTACATCTTCAAGCTGTACCTACCTGTTTTTGTTTGTATGCTGCTTGGAAGATTATACCACAATTATACCCAGTCTACTTTATGCATACCTTGGAAATGCAGCTACATATACTGACCGCAAAACGGGAATGTTGTGATTACTGGTGATAGCTCTTAGACTCATCATGATCATTCTTCTACCTTTTCTCAATTTATTTGTCATGTTTTACTCTTCCATACTTCTCTATTAGCATATGTCCATATCTTCATATGGCATATCTCTTAGACTATGAGGTTTATTGTTTTTGACGCCGTGTACCTATAGGCATAAATCAAATCAAATCATTTATTAAGTGTGTTTTTTGGTGAGGTTACATGGTCTTATAAAATACAACATTGTGCTCAAAAAACTACCCATTAGGCTAACACTTTTTTATGAAAATTCGTTAATTATTACTTATAAAAATTCATTACTACTTATATATATTATATTATTTTGCAAAGTACATGAAGCTATATAAAGTAATGTCAGATAAATAAATAATCAAATTGTCAATTAAATATTTTTGTCAGAAAGAAATTCAGTAATTGAATAATAGCATTTTTGGATTAATAAATTATATAATTTTCGTTTAAACTGCAATAAATTATAATCTTTAATAGAATTAGGCAATATGTTATAGATTTGAATTATGCGTGATGTTTGTAAATGCAGCCTGCCTGGTTGGCATGTTGGTTTAATTTTTTCCCTGGATCGGGAATATCTCAGTAGGTAGCTACCCGGTGTCTGATTTGTGCCCGGTTCATGGCAAAATGGGCTTTCCGATGATAACGCTAATGGCGCGATGTGTTGTGGGCTAGGTACTACTTACTTACATCTACTTACCCCTGTTCACCTGATGGGATTACACTCGTGATGTGTTTTGTTGCCGTCAGACAAAGTTGAATACCATTTGCCTGATCATCTTATACGAGCAACTGCATAGTTTGCATTGCTCGAAGATTGTGTAGGCGCTGAGTAGGCTAACCCGAACAATTTACCGTTCGCTGTGCAGAGTATATTCTTGTAGGCGTCGCGTCGAAGTACTTTCTCACCTTTACCTAAAATATTGTAGGTAAACTTAACAGTATTAACTGTAACATCAAGCTTATAATTCTCGAAGGGTTAGGCAGAGGAGAAAACCTTTGTATAAAGTATTGGGTGTACATTTCGCCAGTCATATTAAAGTCCCAGCATTCCTATGTACCTAATAGGAGCCGAACCTATTGTCATCAACCGCACAAATCCAGACTCCGGGCTGCTACTGAGAAATACATTTATATTGAAATACAACACACACACACACGCACTTAAATACATACAGAGGACCTAAAAAGGCCACTTTGGCAGAATCATAAAAGGATAACATTATGAATGAATCATAATAAAAGTCGTAAAATAGTCACAAACTGACGATTCATAATATTATTTGACATAAAAGAAATTCATATTTTGTGGACCATTTTACGAATCTCCATACAAAACTGTCAAACAGATGAATTGCGTGATATGAAATTATACGCAAATAATATTACGAATTGTCAGTTTGTAACCATTTTACGACTTTTATTATGATTCATAATGTTATCCTTTTATAATTCTGCCAAAGTGGCCTTTTTAGGCCGCCTTTAAGTACTTCTACATAATTACTAAAGTGAAAAGTGTTCGTGGGTGCGGTTGGGCAGCAATCAGCATCAACAGGAAACCCTATTGATTCTGATCCAACAGTATCAGAGCCGTTCGTTTTGGATGAGCTTTTTCACAGAGCAGCGGTTACTTTTAGGTTAGCTTGATTTTGGTTTTTGAAGAATAAAACTATTGATTAGTAGCGTTTATCTATTGAATCTTTTATTGCCGAGATCCAGTTCATTAGATTTGAACAGGATTTTGTTTCTGTCCTTTTCTAGTTTTTCGACCGCTCTGGGTGGAGTGGAAGGGAGTATCAGACTCTTACTGACTAAAACCCATCCGTGTTCCTTCCTTAGCCCTTTATGTTCCAGGGTAGCGGTAACCCTTACGACAATCCCGCACCCCCGGGGGCAACTGCCCTACAGTTGATTTCGGGACGTCGCAATTATTATGCTAGTTGCACGGCAAACTCTACTTGCGCGATGCAGTTGAGCGTGTAGTTCGCATGTGGCGATGTAGATGTCGCCACAAATTTTAAGTAACAAAAGAATTAGAAAAGGAATATGGCAACTTTGCTGCATAAACATACCTACGTCGCAGACATCACAGACCATGACAAAGAGTAGGCTCCGAGGCATTTATGTAGCAATGGTATACAGGGTGCCAGGGAAACGCTTCCGAAAACGAAGACAGGTGATAGGGCTAGTGATTCTCGATACAATACCATCAAAAAATCAGGAAAAAAAATGAACAATTTTACCAATTTTTTTTAGCATTTTTCGTACACTATGCTGTGAAAACAGTTAAATACAACCATTATTTGCGATTAAACACATTTTTTTTCTTTACAACTCTAACAAGCAATGTATTCGTAAATAAATATCAGCTGACGCTCGCGCATGACCTCGGGTTCAAAGTGCGCGCGCGCTCGCCGACGGCAGCGCGGCCGACGACCCCAAGTCCACGTGACGCGCTAGACGACGGCTGACGGCTAAGTTGTGCAGCACGGGCGGTGCTGTGTTCCTATCCTCATGAACTCCTAACTTTTACTCGATCGCTTGAAGCAAATGTCTTTTCAGTTCACTTCTACCACACCCCGGACACTCCATACAACGCTCGCAAAATAATTACCTACTACTACATTAAAAAATGACGTTTGTATACGTATGAATGTGTGCGTGAGGTACTTGTGTTTGCGAGCGCTCTTGTTAAAGAACTGCGACGAATACGCCGAAGTGCGGGGTGAGGTGCGGTAACTGATATTAGTGCGGGGGGAAGGGAGTGGCCTTTCTGTACGTTGTACTTTAAGTATTCTGTGCTTCTACCTAGTTGTGCGATATGTGCTTTCGGATTCCATTCATGCAAGGATCGTAATGATTTTCCCCTTGAACAGGGTTACAATTTTATTTTGATCGGAATGTTCGCAAATTTTGCTTACAAATCAGAAAAATCCAGTTTACTTTGCTTAACCTTGAAACCCCATATCGAAGGTAATTAGATACCTACTGTGATTGAGAAAGAAAAGTACAAAAAGTTGATTATGTACAAAGACATTGACTTTACAAGCAACTTTGTTAATTCGTCCATTAAAATTTTGCACAGCAACAAAATTAAAATTACAGTTTACAGAATGAGTAGAAACAAGCACTAGGAAGATACAGTATCAAGAATTAGAAGAGAAAACTGAGATTTACGTACACTAGATTGCGAAACGTAATTATTAATTTAGAAATATTTGCGCGTGCATTCGCCGTCGGAGTAGGTACATAGGCTATCGACTGCCGGTGGGCGGTGGATGACCGAGCGATCGCGGTCCCGATCCCGGCGCCGGCGGCGGCGCGGGGTGCGCGGGGAGAAACGGTGCGCGTACGAATTCTGGTAATCAAGGTAAATGATCACAAAATTCATTGGTATTGGCCGAGATTTGAACCCGGGCCACCTAGTTTGAAAGAACTAGGCGTCCAC
This sequence comes from Amphipoea oculea, assembly GCA_945859645.1. Classification (NCBI taxonomy): domain Eukaryota; kingdom Metazoa; phylum Arthropoda; class Insecta; order Lepidoptera; family Noctuidae; genus Amphipoea; species Amphipoea oculea. The sequence goes on from OX243862.1 coordinate 19,182,002, forward strand.
GGCTATGCGCGGCGCCGCTGTGAGTTGTGACCATAAGCATCCTTTGTAAAGCGCCGCCAAAATAAATAAGAAAAAAAACATTTCAGATGCGTCAACTGTTTTAAATTGATGCACTGTTTCGTGCATTTAAAAACAGTTTTGTATGTAAGTCGATAATCGATAGTGAATGAAATAAAGTAAAAGATCGCCGACATCAGCTGTGGCTGTGATTGACAGAAACATTTTCATCGCATGTACAGAAGCCAGCACATCAACCTACCCGAAACTGTCAAATTTTCCCAATCAACTTTGAACCTTACGCTTTAGTGATAAAGTTGAAAATCTAAAGAAATTTGACAGATTGTAGTAGGTTGATGTGCTGGCGTCTGTACAGTTTGAAGCAACTAGCGCGCGTGAATAAATTGAATTTGAACTTTATGTCAATGAAATTAGAGTCGCATTAGGCGCGGTCGTTTATTGGAACAACTGTATCCTTCATTTGGTAAGTAAACCCAATCAATTTAAGGTGGATAATTAAATTAATTTAATCTAAGAAACCCGTTAAATCTTATTTAAAAGTTATAAAATGACAATAGTTTGTAATAATTTAATAAAGCTAAAGTACAATTGGTTTCTGATTTCATAACTATTATTTTAACATTTTCTCCTCTGTAATTTGTTGATCTTTGCGCATCAAAAGACACCGCTATGGTCGCCGCGCTGGCGCGTGGCGGCGTACGCGCGGCGGTATCGTTTGTCGGCCGGCAACAAACGCAGGCGGCATGTTTGATCTTCTTAGTACTTCTTTAGTAATCTAAGACTGTAGGCACAGCTGTAGGTTAACTAGGTTAGTTCCTTTCCGACTCGACTCGTGAGCGAACGTGCGCTACTTTTAATCGATCCATCGCTATTGAATCGTATTTAATACTGTTTTGTTTTAGTTATTATTGTTACGTTTTTAGTGCTGTTTTATTGTTTTTTAGTTATTATTTTTGTTACGTTATTAGTGCTGTTTTATTGTTTTTTAGTTATTATTTTTGTTGTTTTAAACAATGCCTGAGGCATACGTGTACAGTGCTCGTGAATACGGCAACATGTTGATGTGTTTAGGCGAAGCCCGTGGCAATGCTTCTCTAGCGTTGAGAATTTACCGAGACAGATTTCCGAACGTCCGGCATCCGTCTGATTCTCGCATGATAACAGCAGCTTTTCAGCGAGTCTTAGAAAATCGACCGATTGCTCCGATGGCGGCAGGCGGTGGACAACAAGTGAACGTTCAGACCGAGGAGCGTATTTTAAATGTAATTCGCCAAAATCCACGCCTGGGCACACGAAGTGCGGCGAAATTGTTGCGGCGCCGGGGCGTACCGACCGTCTCTCACTGGACAGTTCACAAAGTCTTGCGCCGGAACAGAATGCGGCCCTACAAAATACACAAAGTACAAGCTTTGCTACCTAATGATCGCGTTCGTCGTCGTGCGTATTGTCGTTGGCTGCTAGATCAACAACAACGTGCGCCTGGCTTCATTGAGCACATTATCTGGATGGACGAGTCCACATTCACAAGAAACGGGATGTGGAACAGGAGGAATGCCCATGTATGGTCAGACGTGAACCCGTTCGCTACTCAAGAAACCGGCCATCAGACCAGATGGTCCGTCAACGTATGGGCTGGTGTTTTTAATGGACGAATTCTGGGACCAGTGTTTCTACCGCAGCGACTCAATGGATCAGCATATCTTAATTTTATAAATGGACATTTAGAAGATATGCTAGATAATGTATCGCTGGCTGAATTTCGTCGAGCATGGTTCCAGCACGATGGCGCTCCACCTCATGTTACGCGCCCTGTCCGCGAGCGTCTCACTGAGCTTTTTGGTAACCGCTGGATCGGAAGGCTGGGGCCGCACGCCTGGCCGGCTCGTTCACCCGACTTAACACCTCTGGACTTCTTTTTGTGGGGGTATGTGAAAGAAAGAGTGTTTGATCGGGAATGTGACAGTGCTGACGAAATGCGGGGCAGAATAGTGAGCGTTTTTAATAAACTACGCGAAGAATGTGTTGAGGACCCTACACTAATGCCTCGTGTTCACCGGTCCACACAGCGACGGGCCCAGCTGTGTATTGAAATGAATGGAGCGCAGTTCGAGCCAAACCTCATAAGGTCGCAAAGGATTTAGACAGGTACGTAAAATGCCTCTGTCAGCTTTAATGTTTAACAGTGGGCTACGAATGCGATTAAAATTCATAATTTTGTGAAGTGTCGTAGGGGTGGGCATTTTGAAAGTGATATTTGTAAATTCCGTATAAATCCCGTGACTCGGCCGTACGGAGCGCTAGGCGCCCGCGACGTGCGGGCGCTTGGTCACGTGGTGGCGCGTCGTCGCTTTGCGTGTCAGTGACCTCACGTTTTGTACGGTTTCCATTGCGCGTTTACAAAATATGAAGTCTTGAAAATAATCAATTTAAAGCGAAAGGTTATTGGTATTCGTTTGCATATAGGTTGTATATAATGTACGTCCAGGCTTCGGAAGCGTTCTCCTTACACCCTGTATATTATGATGGTTACATAAGTTAAAGGGACACGCAACATAGATAATGATCTATTTTACGTGTTCCTTTAACTGATTTACTGTTCTTTGGTATGCCCCAGCTTTCTTTATCTCATTAGTTCACAGAACAGTTAAAAATCTGTTCTGTGGGGCATACGAAAGTATTGTGTAGCTTTGGTCTGGACTGGTAAACAGGATAAAAAATGAAGTTTTAGGACACAATATTTATTTTTATAAAATAATATTAAATTAACACAACAACTTAAATAATAAATCAATAAATAATTCGCAGTCTACGACAAAGACCTTATTTCTATGCAAATAGATTAAAAGAAGTTTGTTCAATGTTTAGAAAAAGCCCAAATTTTTTAAAATACCAATCAATCAGCCTAGCCTTTTCCCAACTATGTTGGGGTCAGCTTCCAATCTAACAGGATTCAGCTGAATGTCCAGTATTTTACATGGAGCGTCTGCTCTGACCTCCACAACCCAGTTACTGGGTAACACGATACCTCTTGGTAAGACTGGTGGGCAGACTTTTTGGCTTCTGACTACTAAATTATTTAAATTAACAATAGCCAATAGTAGAGCCAGTAACAAGTAGGTATCTACGCTGTTCCAAATTCATTTTGATGAAATAAGTAACAGATTTAAATAAATTACAAAGTTTATGGCACACTTCCACTGTACTGAAGCAACCTCATTTGAATTGGAATCTGAAATATTTGTAAAACTTCTGTTTATGTGAGTCGAACTCTTTTGTTAGTCCAATTGAAAAGAGATTTCAAAAAGAGCCTGAATTTCCACTTAATTTCTAAAGTATCTATTGTTTTTCATCGCTAAAAGTGCATTGCGACGTTGTATAGTTTACGTCAACTATAATTATCATAAAAATAAATAGTTTTTCGATGACTGTACATACTTATTCAAAACTTACTACAAGTAGCAAATTCTTTAGGGCCTTTCGATGCCTTTCTAAGTCGAGGCGAGCATAACATTCATAATAATGTGTGCAATGGAATTTTGACAGCAGACGTGGTCACGTGGTCGTTGGCGTCCATTCCGGACTAACGTATTCCTCTGTTTTCTCCCTGGTTAATGATAATACTTAGTCCCAATACTCGAAATAATCAGTTGTCCCATACAAAAGTTTAATAGGTACCTATCTACTCTACTCGACCCACATGTATGGGACAACTGATTAATTTTTCGCGATGTTGGTCTCATGAAGAAAGTTGTTCCTTTGATGCTCTGTATCACCTTAAAATCCACAACTTTCTGATACAACCTGTATAAACATATAAATCAAAACAGTGGGACATGATAGTTGAAACTGCGCATTAAATCGTAAACAAATATTTACGTCATTACGACTTTATCGCGCGTTATTGAAGTGTCAGTGGTCCGACCGAGTCGGACAACTAAAACGACCTGTGGGTGTTATGGATTCACTGTCAAAATTCCTTTATACATCTTATTTTGTAAAGGCCCTTAGATTATTTTTCCTCAAAAACCATTCTTTCAATTAACCTACTGTGCTAGTGGTGGCTTTGGTGCTACTCTCGTCTTTTAATCAGAGACGAGAACCGCCAAAAAATCGTCCCTATTTCTCGAGGAGGGGCCACTTTTCCCGCTTCGGAAAGCCGCAGCACCGACCCCCTTGCTTCTGCCCCCAAAGTTGGGGAAGGGGAAGTTGGGGACTCCTCTATGCCTGACATCTAAGAGGCCTTCGCCGAAGAACTGAAAATAAATTGTTATTAGAATAATAAAATGGGTTAAGAAAATTTTAAGTGTTGCAAGGTACTTATAAATATAGAATAAACTAAAATCTGCATTTAAAATTGTAATTAGTAGATTTTTAATCCATAAAGATTTTTATAAGAGCCAAAGTAAACCGGCCGCCATTTCTAATGTTATTTATTCAAGAAGGAGATCGTCGAATATATTGATCGACAAGGCGTAGTAGTACAGTCAAGTCTAAAAGTATGTATACACTTGGCAATTTTCAATTGCGATTTTTTCGTGAAATAACGAATGCAACGCTGAAATACGACACTTAACATAAACCTATGGGTTCGAAAATACTATTTTCGTAATAACATAAAATTTCATTCAAAAATAAAGGAGAAAATCGCCTTTGAATAAAGCCAAGTGTATACATACTTTTAGACGTGACTGTACACACGGCTACACATCACGCTATACATTTCCAGTTTAAAGCTGACCTCGGCTTTTCGTACAATGAGAAGTCAACTTATACTGGAAATGTATAGCGTGATGTGTAGCCGTGTGTACCTTCCGATATTTTAATGAATTTATTGTTTTTATTTCTCCTAGACCGTCCCATATACTTAGAGTCGGCCATCTTTGTCCTTCTTTTCCAATAAGCTCGATTTTTTTTGCTGTATTGGCGAGTTGAGCTTCTTGGTTCACAATAAGTAATGGATTCATTGGGACATTCGCAAAATAACATGACGACAAACAAAATTATGTTCTAGTTCTTGTTTCTTATAAATCTTTCATTTAATCCTGAATCAATTAAACGTTTTAGATATGCCTACCTAACAGAATTTCAAAACAATCCTACTCACATCGGGTTGCTGCTGCTGCTGGAAGCCGTTTAGGGAGTTAAAGCCGAAAGCCGAGGACGCGCTCTGGCTCTGGCTTCCACTTCCACCGAACCCACTGCCGAGAGCCGAAGCTGAGGAGGCAGCACCTGACCCTGAGAGCCCGGAGCCGCCGAATGAAGCCGCTTGACTGCTTGCCTGGCTACCGCCGAAGCCGCTGGAAAATTACAAAAAACGGTTTAATAATATTGTTGAAATTGGTTGATGTATAGCATCTTTGATTATTTACGTAACTATAAGACAGCCGCGAGTTGGAATCAAGAGGAATGGTAATAAAGTCCGTAAAACACTTCACCATGTCTTGTGCAGAAGTAACACACTAACAGTAGCAATGGCTTTCACTTTGACAGTTCAACAACATTCATTGCGTTATTTACGTTGTTGAGCAGACAAATTTTTCGAACATGTGAAGCAATGGATTAGCAATATCCTTCGAAATGATTCAAATTGTGGTTAATAGTGTTACGCAATTAGGGTGCTGGTGCCCTTTTACAATCAATGGTTAACCTCTAGGTGTAAGTATAACACATCGCCGGAATTGAGCCAGGTAGACATTCAGATTTCAGTAGTCATGTAACAGACCCTAACACCCCACTTAGGGCCTGCGCCTATTGGCGACAGGGCACGGCAAGGGATGTTATGAGACAAATAGCAATATAACTTAATAGTATAACAGTAAAATTTAAATTTCAATGACACGGCATGTCTAAGGGCACCCTAACTTTGTTTTTGCACCTAAGATGATTTATCATTGAAATTTAAATTTTATATTCATACAATTAAGTCACATTCTTATTCGTCGCATAAAAATCCCTTGCCGTGCCGTGCCGACAGTGGGCGCACGCGCTTTTAAGTTGTTAATTCGTTTACCCTATGGAGGATGCAACATGCAACAGTTTACTGTTTCTAACCCTATGAAACTGAAAGCGAATCATCACTTTAGGTTAGGCTTATTATTCTGGTAACCTAATCCATTGAAACCTTCAAAACCCTTTCGGGGAAAGGGGTTTAAAAGTACTGCATCATTCAAATACTAGTTATGATTTTAAGGCTGTTAGCTTTTTAAGTTAGGTAAATATCCTACATCCTACTTCCTACTAATATTATAAATGTGAAAGTTTGTGAAGATGTTTGTTACTCAATCACGCGTAAACCGTTGAACAGATTTGGATGAAAATTGGCACATAGATAGACCATTTCCTGGATTTAACACATAGAATACTTTTCATCCCGGTAATGTGTTCCCCTGGGATAATAGTTCAAAGTTACTTTTTACGCGGGCGAAGCCGCGGGCTGAAGCTAGTAATTAAATAAAATCGATATTTAAAACTAATACGTTTGTGAATTCATCAAAATTATCATGTACTGTTATGTTATTTACTGCATGAGGAAGGCGGAGGACAGGGTGTTGTGGCGCAGCCTGGGAGAGGCCTATGTCTAGCCGTGGACTGCGATAGACTGAGTTGAATGATTGATCTGTTATTTATAGCCTGTAGTTGAATAGATATTTGCTATTGAGATTTGTTTTTTATAAAAAACTTTTTCCCCTTTGGCTCCATAAGTATTATACATGATTATTGTGATACTCAAATAGGGACTTGAAATTGTCTCTCTTAAATACAGATTACTCAGTAATCTAGCTAGGAGAGCTGCGATTCACCTAACATTTCGTTGTACAGACCTGCAGCATGTAATTAATGATGGATACTTTCTGGGTCCCTCATGTAGGTACTATAAAACCTTTATGTACCTTAATAGTACCTTAATAAAAGTGGCCACTATCATCCGTTTCAGTGATTATAATAAAACTAAACATTGTAAAACTACCGTTTATAATAATATTAACGTATAATCTTGTGGAGCACAACTTAACGTGCTTATTTTCTGCATTTTCATTCTAAAATAAAAGAAATAACCAAAAAAACGATGAGGGCGCCACTGTGCGGTGTGCGTATGGTCGGTACACCCTTAATCCATTGGCAGTCACGACTACCGGCACAATGATCGCTGAGTCCACATCCCACATGTCGACAACCTCGCGAACCAAGTCAAGATATGTAGTTGTTCAAAACTACATATTTCAAAATTGTATGAAAGTTGTATAAGTTGAAACAACTACGAGTATGTTAATGACGCGTTTTTCACATAAGTAAGGACATACTTAATGTAACACATGTCCGTATACCGTAAAAGTACGGCAGTGAGGCGTTGAGTCACATTTGGGAAACCCAGGCAATTTTTTACTGGTATTGCCTTTATTTGGGTCACGTACCTAAAGCCACCTATACATAGTAGCATATTTTTATAAAGATGTTTCTTTTTAATTGTTTTCTTGATTGTCACTTCCTGAACTCCACAAATCGCTCATTTGTAGAAACATCGACGTAAATGTATTTTTCCCAAAAATGAGTTAAATATGACAAAGCACTTAGAAAGCGTATTTACGTTAGGAAAGCAGACTTAAAAAAAAATAACCGACTTTAAAAAATAACTATAAAGTGATAAATAACTTTAATATCGGAAGTCGGTGTCGTTGGGTTCGCATTTTCGTCTTTGACACCGACTTCCGAAATTAAAGTTATTTATCACTTTTTAGTTTTTTTTTTTGAAGTCGGTTGTTTTTTTTTTGTAAAAAGGTTTTTATTTTTCACTTTTTAGCTGTACCTACGCCACACAAATTCAATTAACACTAGTGCACTGAAGAATTGAAGGCACCGACTAGAAGAATCATCAAAATTCGCATAGAAATGCCGGAGATGCTGTACATTTATGCATATAACTTCGTACATAAGAATAACGTTGATATGTATTGTAGGTATGGAGAGAAATGAAACGACCGCACTCGTTGAACACTAGTTTATTACTGCCCCCCGCGGCCGCGCCGCTCGGCCGCGCGCGCGGCTGCGTACGCGTAGGTACATATAGATCACTCCTCCACACTTAGATTTTGAAGCCTGGTGACAATATAAAGCTAGCTAAGTACAATAATATTATAATTAAAAGTATTTCTTATAATCAACTATAGTTCTAGTACGCTTTGAGCGAGAGGGTGTGGGTGATGGTGCTGATGGTATGACAACGTTTTGCTCGTTGGTACTTGGGGATGGATTCCCTTCGGGCACAAGAGTTCCGTCCTGCTCTGCCGGTGGCGTTGCTATATTATCGGCGGCCATTCCCTCACTCTCGATTTCCTCACAATCGCCCCATACCTCCCCATCACCATCATCAGTAACACATTCCGCACCTAGTGCTGCATACCCCCCACTAGTTCCTGGGCTAGTGTTTACTGTTTCGGGTGATTGAAACTGATGTGATACCATCTCACTCTCACACACATTTGTGAATGACGTCTCATTATTACCCGTATGTTTCATGATTTGATCAACGTGTCGAATACACTGAACATCCAAATCCTTAATAAAAATGTTGTACATTTTATTACCTATTCTATCTTTTATTATACCTAATTGCCAAGTTTCTTTCCGTGCGCTGTACCATCGGGTCCAAACGACGTCACCAATCGCAAACTGTCTTTTCCCGCGCAATACAGATGTGTCAGCCGAAGTCTTTGCCTTTGAAGGTACAACTAAATCAAGACGAGATCGTAGGTTTCTACCAAACATCAATTTAGCTGGCGTTTCCCCAGTGGTACAGTGCACAGTATTTCTATAATTAAACAAATAGCCTAATAACAATTCATTGATTTGAGACAGTGGTAAATTATCTTTTAAAATACATTTCAACATTTTTTTACAAGTTCTGACCGAATTTTCGGCCTGACCATTACTGGGCGGGTGATAAATGGGTGACGTCATATATTTAATACCATTAGAACTACAAAATGTCTTGAACTCGATTGAATTAATTTTGACGTCGTTATCCGATACCAATAAGTTCGGTATGCCAAAAGTCGAAAAAATTCCTTTTAGTTTCGCTATCAGGGCGTTAGTTGTAGTTCCATTATTCATTAATATGCATTCTACCCACTTGCTGAATGAATCTACAACAACGAGATATACCTTCTGTCCTACGGTCATGTAATCGATGTGAACGCGCTGCCAAGGTGCAGCGGCGGCGGGCCAGGGCGCGGGAGGGTCGCGCGGGGGCGCGGGGCGCACACTCACGCACGTGGTACAGGATCCTATCCAGCGCTCGATGTCGCCGTCGATGCCGGGCCACCACATCCTACTTCGCGCGTTACTTTTAGTTTTAATTATACCTAAATGAGTATCGTGTAATTCACGTAACATATTCTCTTTCAGAATCGACGGAATGACTATTCTATGCCCCCTAAAAAGGCAACCGTTTTCGTACTGCAAGTCAGATTTGCAGTGGAAAAAGGGTAAAATGTTTTTACAAATTATTTTTCGTGGCCAGCCCTTTTGCATGTACCTAATTACTGTTTGAATCACCGTATCGCGCTCCGTAGCTTGCGTGATCTCGCGTATCGTGGTAGCGGGTGACGATTCATCTAAAAACTTAAGCGCGTAATAAAAATCTACACTATTATCGGTCTTGTCCGACTTATCTGTGCATTTTAGGGGCGCGCGTGAAAAATAATCGGCTACTAGGTTATTATTACCGGATACATAATGCACTACATAATTATAAGCCGACAATATAATAGCGTATCTTTGAAGTCTTAGCGCTGTTGTTACTGGTATGCCTGTCTTGTTATTAAATATTGAAACCAAAGGCCTATGATCCGTTTTTAAAATGAAAGGCTCACTACGACCGTATAAATACTGATGGAACCTTTTTACTCCAAATATAATAGCGGTCGCTTCCTTTTGTATCTGGCTATAGTTTCGCTCACTAGAGGTGAGCGATCGAGATGCATAAGCGAGCGGGCGTTCGTGCTCGTCGTGCTCCCCGCGTTGTGACAGCACGGCCCCGAGCCCGGCCGGGCCTGCGTCAACCGTCAGCACGAGCTGCGCCGCGGGCTCAAAGTGCGCCAGTACGCGCTCCGATGCCAATTCGTGGCGCACTGCCACCATTGCCTGCCGCTGCCTTTCTCCCCACGTCCAGGGCACATCGCTCCGTAGTAACTCGTGAAGAGGGCTCAGCAACGACGAAGCGTTAGGAATAAAATTCCTATAGTAATTAACGACACCTAAGAATCTCTTAACTTCGGTGACGTTCGTTGGCTCGGGAGCGCTTATTATGGCCTTAACTTTATCGGGATTAGTCATTAGCCCCGCTTTACTGATCACGTAGCCTAAATAAAGTACACTTTGCTTAAAAAAATCACACTTTTCCTTTTGAAGACGTAGCCCGGCATCGTTTAATCTACCTAAAACTTCTGTTAATCTTTTAATGTGCGTATTCCTGTCTGGACCCGTAATACAAATGTCATCAAGCCAGACGCTGACTCCGTCTATACCTGCTAAAAGCGTCTCCATGGATTTTTGGAAAATAGCCGGTGCGTTAGCTAATCCGTAAACTAAACGTGTATATTTAAATAAACCTTTATGCGTATTTATCGCTGTTAGTTCTTGTGATGACTCATCCAAAATAAATTGATTGTACGCATTTTTTAGATCAATTTTACTGTATAACTCGCCCCCTCCAATCTTAGCAAAAACTTCTTCTATCCTGGGTAAGGGGTATTTTTCAATTACGAGGTCTTTGTTTAGTGTAACCGAAAAATCTCCCGCGATTCTCACTTTTCCGTTCTCCTTTAACACAGGTACTATCGGAGTGGCATAATGCGCGTGATTTATCGAAACCAAAATACCTAAACTTTCTAATCGTTCTAATTCTTGTTCGACCTTATCTCGTAGCGCGAAGGGTACAGTTCGGGGCTTAAAAAATTTTGGAACTGAGTTTTCTTTTAGTTTTAGGCTAACTTTAAATTTATTGAACGAACCCAGCTCATCCCGCCACAGATCAGGAAACTTCCCTAGTATCTCTAGTACATTAATATCGCTACACACTAATGACTTAATGTCAGTTGACTTAGTTGTTATAATTAAGTGAAAGGCGGACATGAAATCTCTACCTAACAATGGCGGACCTCCATTTTTGACTACAAACATTTTAATAGGTCGCTGCATTTTATTGTAATTTGCCATAATAGTAAAAAATCCTAGCGGGGAGATTTTATGTCCATTGTACATGCACATTTTTACATTGCAGCTTTGTAATTGATAAGACGAGAACTTTTTTAAGTAAAAACTTTCTGAAATAACACTGCTACCCGATCCTGAATCAAGTTCCATTTGGATAAATTGATCACCTAAAAGTAATTCTATTAGAAAAGGCTTGTCAGCCGCGTACCTTATATTAAAATTCTGGCACTCTTCACAACTCACGTCCTGGGGTTGGTTACCTCTGCAATCTTCCTTAGAGTCCATATGATAAACACGCGTCGAACCCTTTTGATTGCCGCACACTTTTTTTAAATGCCCTTTTTCACCACACTTTTGACACTTATAACCCTTATAACGACACTTATCACCACTATGATTCTTCATACCGCAAATCGAGCAGCCATCCTTACCGCGGCGAGCCGCCGGGCCGGCGCCGTCCGCGCCGCCGCCACCGCGGCCGCCGCAGTCGCCGCCGCCGCCGGCGCCGCCCCGGCTAGCTTGACCTTGGAATCTCGCGCGGTATATTGGTTCTTCCTTGATAGAAACGGTCTCCGTGTTGGTGCCTAGCATGGCTTTTGCCTCTTTGGCACATGCTACTTGCTCCGCCAATTCAATTGCCCGCGATAACGTGAGTGTCGACGGGCACTGCTCAAACAGCTTGTCGCGTTCTGGACCTGCAGTCAGGCCAAGGACGAAACGATCTCTTAAGTTCGTTTCTAGAGCGGTACCGAAGTCGCAGTAAGTTGCCAAACCTCTCAATCGCGCCGCCCATTCTCCTATGGTTTCGCCTGTTTTCCTGCTGGCGCTAAAAAAATTCGCCTTGTCCACGAATGAACACTTTTTGGGCTTGAAATGGCCATCGAGTAATTCAACTAGGTCCTGAAAACTCAGCGCTTCCAATTCCTTTGGAAAAGCGAGGTTAAGTAATAAACGGTACGTCTCCTCTGTGAGATGGCACAATAGGATTCCACTTTTTTTTTCATCTTCTACACTATTAATTTTCAAAAACTGCGTCAATTTGCCTTTTTGTATTTTCCAGTCACTAGTTTTATGATCAAAAATAGGCAAATGTCCTAAATACGCGTTCATTTTGTTAGCGTGGGTAACTACACAATCTCGTCGCCAGTGATATGTATTGTAGGTATGGAGAGAAATGAAACGACCGCACTCGTTGAACACTAGTTTATTACTGCCCCCCGCGGCCGCGCCGCTCGGCCGCGCGCGCGGCTGCGTACGCGTAGGTACATATAGATCAAACGTACCTAATGTATTATATACTAAAACTTTCCTGAAAGTATGTAGATCACATTAGTGAAAGAATTATCAAAATTGGTTCATTAGTTTTTGAGAAAATCGCGGACATACAAACATACATACATACATATATACGGGTCGAATACAGAACCTCCGTTTTTGAAGTCAGTTAAAAAAAGTTGCAGTTACGTCGATGTTTCTCCAAATTAGTGAAATGATTAATCAAATAAATGTCACAACTGTAGTTTAGTATTAACAACAGCAATCCCACAATGACACCGTTAATTAGAGTGCACCCATAAAATAAACCACAAAATGTTTGATAACCCATAACTACACGAAAATACGATATTAGTTGCATTTTGTTACAGTCATATTATCATAGTCGACATAATATTATATGAATTCTTCGTCTTTGTAACTTTAGCTTCACAATAAAAAAAAAATACGCCTTATTATAATAATGTTACATCAATCCCATTCATCTAAATTCTTACGTAAACAATAAGGTGACTGACCTTCCGAAACCATTGAACGACGACGCTTGGCTGGCGGAGTGCGAAGCGCTGAAGCCCTCGTTGAATCCGAACGAGAAGGACTGCGACGCTGATTGGCTGGCACCAAGCCCACTTGCACTGCTGCTCACACTCGCAGTCAAACCGCCGTTCCCAGAGGGACCAACGTTGAAACCTCCGCCGAACGACGGTTGACCGAACCTCGGTTTCACTTGACTAGGTCCAGGAGCCCGCCTTTCATGCGGCAACAAAGTACTCGGATCACGCTCCAAATGTTCCAAAACAGGTAGAACGGGTGGAGTGATCACTGGCTCCAGCTTCTTGTCCCGCCTCCTCTCGTCCGGGAACACGAACCCATTCGCCGGCGCCGGCACAACGATCTTCAGCACAGAGGCGAAGCACAGGCACGTGTAGATGAACCTCATGGTGTTGTCTGGTGACTACGTGAGATTCACGATGTATCTTGTTTTAATAGGGTCGCACGAGGTCACCGGCGGTGTTGGCATGCGGCACGCGCCGCAGCCTTCAGAAAACCCACTGCGCTGCGCCCGAGACGACATCCTGCCAACTATCCATCCCCCCCTACACGCCCATGTCCATAAAAGATGTATTCCTTTTAAATTTAACGACTTTATTGTCTCTAGTTTAGTGGCGACGGGAAAATTAGATGGCTAAGGTGCTCGTGATTGGGAAATCCAAGTGTCCTACTTTATTTGTACAGTTAAACACTCTGAGCACGTTGTCATTGTGTAGTCAGCCACGGAAGCTGATGAGCTCGGAGGTTTTATTCTATGTGCATATCATTATCTCACATAGGAACATTTTCGTTGTGTGGTCTTTTTATTCCAAAAGCATTTGTAAAACCAGCTAAACGAATACCTAGTGAACTAGCTAATGATACTAAAAGGTTGTTATTTCGTTAATAAAATAATAAATTAACAATTTTATTTTGCAGTAGTTTTGACATTTGACTTGGTATTTAATGCATACAAACGATATTTTACTGTTCAGAAAAGAAAAAAACATTTCCTATTTTAAATTTATGCAAAAAGTAGCGGTATTTTAGTAAATGTCTGTTAGGAATATTTATAAAGTTACGAAAATAAGTATTTTGAGGTGCAAAATAAAATGATTTCGAAAATACCTATACAGAACTGATATTTATTGTAAAACAAAAATAACGCAACGATATTACTAAAATTCTAGACATTAACGCCATTGCCATATTCTTACCACAAGGATGTTGTAGGTAAATAGCTACTCTACCAACACACCTGGAAACATTTTACCTACCTAACATCGTACGTAAGTTGTTACTTTGTCATTGATTGAATTAACTAAAACCTCCGTTGCTTATGAGACCCTGGTTCCTTCAATCCATTCAATAATTTTAAAAACAAAAATTTCAAATCAAATCTCAAAATTTTCTCATTGGTATAGTAGACGCAAGCGCTGACAATGAGGTCCTGGGTTCGATTCCCGGGTCAGTCAAAGTGTTCTAGGTTTTTGAATCTGGAATTTCTCAGTAGCAGCCCAGAATTGGTGCCCAGTTGATCCCAACAGACTCGCCCCCTATTACATGGGGCTTAAACATAACTGGCGAACTGTGGGTGTACAATAGGTAGTACACCTCTGTCTACCCCTTCGAGGACTGCAGGCGTGACGTCATACTGTTTAGATTGGTTGGCTGAATAACAACTGCTTATCAAACCGCATGACAATTTAGAGACTGGATTTGAAATCTGACGGGCGTTTCTCTTATTTTTAAGAAATTTCATATTCTATAGGCCGACCGCTTAACTGAGACGTTGCCTGAGGTAGCAGCGCGGCGCGGGAGGGTTGTGGTGATGTGATGCGAGAGCTCAGTGATTCGTCAACTTGTGACAACTATCACCCCTCCCGCACCGCGCAGTTACCTCAGGCAACGTCTCAGTTAAGGGGTCGACCTATAATCTCAGTCTCAATCTGACAAATATACCTGTCGAGGGATAACTTGAAAACTACCGCACATTTGTGGAGTCACAGAATCTATCACTTCCGATCAGATCTACATAATGACTGTATCCTCATTACTTGACCCTTGTAAACGACATAATTCACCTCAAGACCTATAAGTAACGGTTATGTCAAGTTACTATTAAGTTGTCATAATTTAAAGTAGTAGTTATACGGCAGATTGCCCTATCCGTTATAATCATTATAAATAGGGTTGGCGACATATCGTCTCTTCGCATTAAAAGTGTACAATCTCGAAAAAAAAATGAAATTGAGTTAATGTACATCTACAGAAATGTTTAATATCGCAAATTAAACCTTTAAAACGTTCTCCTATAAAATTGGTAAATTTTCGAGATTGTACACAAAAGTGTAGGTACAATCTCGAAAATTTATCAATTTTAAATTCGATTCAATTAAATTTTTTTAATTCTTTTTTTTTTCAATTTTTTTAATTTTACGATATTTTTAATTTTATTCTTTTGATACCTACTTATTTCATCTCTGCATGAGAAGAAGGCTTTGCCCTGCAGTGGCACAATAAAAGGCTGGAATTATTATTACCTACTTATACGTAACCTAAGTAAACAAGTTGTTTGAAAAACAAAAAAAAAATTAACGGTGTCAGACCACTTAACGTTTACTTAGGACGTTTTGGACACATTTCCTGTTAACAGCGATGCGGACGAATTTTTTGATGCCCTCTGATTATTTCCCCTCCCTTTTTATACAGGTTTATTGGAAATACACCAACAACCTCTTAAGAGGTCATTGTACTCATCATTATGAACAACTTTTACTATGGGAACAAAGGGAACAGCAGATTTTTTTTTCGCGATTTCAGGTTTGGTCCCATAGTAAAAGTTGTCCATAATAATTAGTACAATCACCTTTTAAGAGGTTGTTAGTGTTTTTCCAATAGCCCTGTATACTTGTACATATTATTATTTTAAGAATGTTAGCTTTTTAAATTATGTAAATATTTGAATCTTGAATAAAATACAAATAAAAATCAGTTTTATGTAAATATGTACCTATTAATTTCTATGTTGTGTTAGATACCAAATAAAAATATATTTAAAACGGTAGATTAGTATTTTAAATATATTAAATTTGCATATTTATCTCACAAAAAAACCAGAGAAAATAATAGGTTTTAAAACGATTTCCTTTAAACTTAATTTCTAGTTTTAAAATAAACGATTTGTTTTTATCAGAAAAATCTCTGTTTTTTCCTCAGAAATTCAAATGATGTAGTAGCGATATTATTAAAAGTTGGGAAGAATCATCAGCATTATGTTTTTCATATCTCTAAAAATAGGAGTTGCAATACTTGGTGCAGGTTCTAATCAGGTGCTTCATCCTAACAACATTCATCTTCTTGCCCTTCTTCCATGTTACTTAGGGTCGGCGCAACACGATTTCGTCTTCCATCGCTATCATTCACCCAAGGGGGTGAAAGATAGCAGTGATGAATATAAACGTTAATGGATGAAGAGGGGGCGGAAGGCCAAAGAAAATATGGATAGACCAGCTGCACCCCGCGGTGTCACCAGCATAAGTTTCGATCCCGTGGAAATATCGGGACAAAAAGTATCCTATGTGTTAATCCTGAGTATAAACTATCTGTGTACCAAATTTCATCTAAATCCGTTCAGTCGTATTTGCGTGAAAGAGTAACAAACTTTCAGCCATCCTCACAGACTTTCACGTTTATAATATTAGTAGGATTGTGTGAGGAATGATACGAAAGAGCCTTTTCTTTCGTGATTACAATTCAATTCAATTTCTTTATTTCAGACATGAGTACATAGTGTTAGTAGCAACAAGATAACTTAATAACTAGTGTTAGTAATAAGGAGACAAAAAGTACTTAATATATAAATTGGTATGGATCCTCACCCAGTGGCGCAGCAGAAGGGAGTCCCATCAATCTGTGAACACGCTCAGGAGACTATTGGTGGCGGAGCGTAACCGGCCGGCTAAGGAGGCCGTCCTTTTTCTTATAATGGCGTAAAAATCGTCTGTGCGCGCCTCCGCAAACAGCAATGTTGGTCTCTTCTCAAAGCTGTTCAGCTTGTCGGTCTGTACTTTATTTATTATTTATTTTTTATTAACCTGTGACGTCCCACTGCAGGACAAAGGCCTCCCTACTCTCTCATGAGAGAGTAGGGGTTTAGACTAATTAACCCACCGCGCTTGTCTAGTGCGAGTTGGTGGTCAGTGGACCGCCTGACTGGGTCCGTGGGCCGCCTTTGACGTGCTAGATGTTCATCAGCCGCCGCCCTGAGTTGATATCCTGCACTAATATCGACTGTTCCATCCGAGCCTATTTGGGTGTATTTATCCCATAGCCTACAGGTGGCGTTCTACATTTAGTTCAATACTAAATGCACGACAGTTTAAAGTCATATCGAGGACTGCGGTCTGTACTGCACCCTTTTAAATACGACCAAACAAACAGGAAGGCTGCACACTCGGACATGTTGTGATAGCCCTAAGCAATAGTGGTTCAAAGTGTAAGGTGAGTGTGAACACTTGAACAGGGCCGGGGTCGCACGTCTCGTGTCACGGTCGGCGATCAATGCACATTATCGCACATGTACGTGTAGCTACATTACATTGTGTATATAACATCGGGTGCCAGGTAATCAGGGCAATATCCCATCTCTTTTTCATCCCTATGGAAATAAATTATAGTTTAAAAAACAAAAAAGTAGAAAATAATTTTTAAATATCGAATTATTGTTTTTAATTTTTGAATTTGCTGTATAGTTTGATTTTATTTCTAGTCATAGGGGCCTGCCGGGGCCGAAGCCTGCTGGAGGTGCGGGATTTTCCGAAAGGGTTACCGCTACCCCGGAACAATAGAGGGCTAAGGAAGGAACACGGATGGGTTTTAGTCAGTAAGAGTCTGACACTCCCTTCCGCTCCACCCAGAGCGGGAGGGGTCATTTGATGATTTCCCATCCATAAAAAAAGTCCGAGTGTTATCACGTTTGATAGTATCATGTCTTCTGTTCTATTGAAGTTGCAGAAGACTGTCGTTGCAGAAATCAAGGCAAATCCCAATCTGGTTCTGTTTATAATTCATCTGATGGTCCTGGTTTTTTTTAATGAGTTGTGACTGAATAAAATGAATGAATCATTCAGGATGTTAAACTAATTCATTATTTATTTACGTAGGCGCTCATTGATTCCCATGACATTGCAGTTACGTGGTGTTACCTATAGTTTTTTGTTGTGATCTAACGATCGTCATGGGCTCGACTTTTAGCGAGTATAAGGTACAGACACATCAAGCTACTACAATTTGTCAACTTTCTTTAATAGATTTTCAACTTTATTGCTAAAACACAAGGTTCAATGTTGATTGGGTAAAATTTGACAGTTTTGGGTAGCTTGATGTGCTGACGTCTGTACGTAACCCGCAAATACCCGATTTGCTCTTACCGTTGTTACCTAAATTATGATTCATAATGAAAAACCCAGAAAATGAAGTTTATCGATTTACTAAAAACACAACTTTTCCAAGGTTGAGGAATTAATGTAGGTATGTGTAACTACATAGTTAGGTAGCTAAGTAACATAAATCTTATTATTAGGGCAGTCGTGGCCCAGTGGTAGTGGCCTCGAGTTATGAGTGTGTTGTGTGTGTTATGAGTTATGAGTGGTCGTGGGTTCGAACCCAGGCAGGCGTTTTATATTATGTACATAATTTCATCACCATCACTGCTCTCAAAACGGTGAAGGAAAACATCGTGAGGAAATCGGCATGTCCTAGAACCAAAAATTCGAAAACGTGTGAAATCTACCAACCCGCACTGGGCTCGCGAGGTAGATTATCAGCCCACTCCCTCTCGAAGAGAGGAGGCCTGTGTCCTAGCAGAGGGAACATTTACTTATACTTAGCAGGCTGATTATGATATGAAAAATAATATTCACATGTTCGTATCCACGCAGGTAAACGGCGTGTTAATGAGCCACTAGTGAGAATGTTATTGTTTGCTAATTCGTCGTAAAAGGCGTTCACAGTTACGAGTAGTCACCGTTTTGATGATATCAGAATTTTAGTATTTTTACGTTTTGAAACAGTTACTGTTGAGTTAACCAATTGCTTGTTGAAAGCGAGCAATTAGTACTGTTTTTACGCATTTTACTTAATTAACTAATTAATAAAAGTTTTATTACACTGATTCGCTGAAATGGTGACGAAATGGGCGGACGCGATTAATGCCATCGCGAGTAAAACCTGGATGAGAACCTTTGAACTTTATATTGTTTTGACGTGATAACGTCTTATAAATCGATGCACGCGGCACGCACGAAAAAGCATGACTCATTGTCACGTTCCGACTGAGCCGAGCGTGCAAGCGAGAGCGCGGAACAAGCGATAGAGAGGCACGATCGGCCTAAGCGTTTGGCTTGTGACGCATCTATCTGATGTTTTCTTATGACGTTATCACGTAAAATTATCGTCCGTAAACCGACTTTACTGGCAACCAATTTTTTAAACAAGCACCAAGAATATAAGAAAAATGTTTCCAGGATTTTGTAATATCTTGATTTAAAAGAGTGATCATGGAATTTCTTGCTCGTTCTTGTCCATAGAGATCTACGTTTTGGAATGGGCAACTAGCTTCATAAAGATATTAGAACAGCGGAGTCTCCTAACGCAGGCTTATTTGTTTAAAATATGCTTCAAACACTGGTTATTTAGGTACTAAACCATTTTTTTCATTTTCATTTAAATTTTTTACCACTGTTGTTTCGCCGAATTTAGTCCTTTAGATATTTTTCAGACAATAGTAAGACAGTAGAAAAGACCTTCAAATATTGAATCATCTTAAACGTCTAGCCATTCATTGATGAAATTGTGCACGTACGCTGTGTGTAATCTTGACCTTATTTGTTTGGAACTCTTGCGCACCTATTTAAACTGTCTGTTTTTATGAAAAATATTTTTTAATTTACTTATTATTGTTACATAATAACTCGTTTTGAATTGTTTTTCTTGCTTAAATCTAATAACGGTTTTTCCAATAAATGTGCTTAAAGTGTATGTAATATAAACTTGATGTTTCTTTATTGTAAGGTATGTATAAAGGAAAATATTATGTACTACGCGACATGGAATTTGGCATACAAAATATCGACACTCTTTATGAGTAAAGTGACTGGAATGTTATGAAATCTTATGCATTAAATACATTGTACTATGCAGAAATGTTAAGAAAGCAACATGACGTATTTATATTGCTTGTACAAATATTGTATCAATACAAGAATACTACGTGTCTCCTTTAGTTAAATGTAGATGTGTAAGTTTGTCGAATGCGCTGCACTATTGCTGACAAATGCGTGCACTAACTCTACAGGTCCACTCAATCTGTGTGGTTCTTTCCTCAAAAGACCATTTCAGACATCAATCTACATGGTCTTCACATGATCTGACCAAGATTATGTATGGACCTCATCTTGTTTTTAAAACATGATTGACATGTAAAAGTGTTTGTACAAAACCTACTTACACAAATAAAATCCTTTATCATTTATATTATAACATCTACAAGAGCTTGCTGTCCGCAAACATGTAATGTGTACTTACCTAAATCCATACTTAGTTTAATAATATTATAAATGCGAAAGTGTGTCTGTCTGTCTGTCTGTATGTTAACTCTTCATGCTTAAACCGCTGAACCGATTTAGATGATTATGATTTTAGGTATAGAGATAGTTTAAGTCCCGGGAAAGAACATCTGATAGTTTATATCCCGATATTCCCACGGGATCGAAACTTATGTGGGTGAAACCGCGGGGCGCGGCTAGTACTTACTATAAAATAAAAATGGATTTTTAAAACAAGCACAGAATTCAGCCTTTTCAGTCTGCTGACGAACGAAAAGTTTTCTTAATGTAGTTTCTTTGCGTAGGTAGACAGAATTCTATAATTCCTAGACATAATAGGATTGAAAATGAAAATCGTAACGATTCAAGACAAGTTTGCAAGAAAAGTAAATAACGCTGAAGTCGTGGGCGTGTCGGTATTCTAATGTTTAGTTCTAATTTGGCGTAGATGCGTAATTTCACAACGATCGCCGCGTGCGCATCAGTTAGCAATGACATTGAACGCGTTGCTTAATTTGTTTTACGAGCAACGAATACATTGTCTTGCTATAGGGTAAGGTGTATGGCACACTGCATGCTAGAGTACGAAATCTTAGCAATCGTCTTCTTCTTCGTGTCGTGCTGGCCCAAAACGTCCCCACCCCCTCGGCGTCGTCGGTGGCAGTGCAGAGGTCATTTTGGCTGCATTTTTTGGGGCACGGAGAGCAGGATACGAGTTGGCGCATAGATCTTAGCAGTAGATACAACTTCTTCGAAGAACTACCGTGATATCTCCGTGAAAAACAGAGCTTTGACCAAGGATCATGGAGGTACTAGTCGCCTGGATGCCTGAACTTCTAAAACACATGTCTTCGAATTTTTTGGGTTCTAGGACATGCCGGTTTCCTCACGAAGTCACGGCCATTACCACTGGGTCGCCACTGCTCTAGAAATCTCTAGAATTTTTGTTTAATTACTTTAAGGGACCTAAATGCAAAAAACGGAAGTTTTAGAAGCAATAAAAGTATATGATCGACTACAGTAAAGAAAATCAGAAAAATATATGATATTCTTCAGGATATATGCTAGGTTGATAATGTGTTGAAAACATAATACAACTAATTTGATACGATAGAAAAATATCATGAAGATACCTCTAAAAACTTTCTTTTTACAATAAAAACCATACTAATATACAAACAATCATTATGATTTTTTGTCAGATTAATCTACAAGCAACATACTAAATCAATAGTGTTATAATTTTTTATTCCAAACAATAGACTTGTACCTAATTGCTTCATATTTTGCAATAAATTACCAGTGTTGTGTCATCGTGCTTCTCTTTTTTTTCTATGCAGTCCGACAGTGACCGCGCTTTAGGTCATGTAGTCTCCTTAAAAGAGAACATAGTGTAGCACTGTGGCAGCAGTGTGAAGTGAGCTTTATGTTAAAGATTTACTTAGTCGGCTACTATGTGTTTACATTATATGTGCTCGTGACAAAGAACTGAAATTAAGAGGGGCACTGTAGGGGGAATAGTGATTCTACAATAGGTAGGATAAGTCCCAAGAAAAAGGTGTGAGCATATTGCTATTTTGTTGGCCAAGAATCTAGACCCCGGGCTGCTACTGAGAATTTCGTTATAGTAAGCCAATTTTTGATATCACGGGTAGAACCTGCATGGGGCTGGTAAAGGAGCGTGGGTATTGGCACAAGCAAAATGAGGCCTATGCCCAACAGTGGGTGAAGTCGGGCTGTGGATAGGTAATGATGATGATATAACGTATCACACTAACAGTCGCAATGGCTTTCATTTTGACAGTTCAACAACATTCATAACATTATTTACGCTGTTAAGCAGACACATTTTTCGAACATAAATGAAGCAACTAGCAGCGCCCCGCGGTTTCACCCGCGTAAGTTTCGATCCCATGGGAATATCGGGATAAAAACTATCCTATGTCCTTTCCCGGGACTCAAACTATCTCTATACCAAATTTCATTGAAATCGGTCGGTTCAGCGGTTTAGGCGTGAAAAGGTAACATACAGACAGACAGAGTTACTTTCGAATTTATAATATTAGTATGGATGGATTAGCAATATCCTTCAAAATGATTCAGATTGTGACTGAACGTGTTTTATGCAATTAGGGTGATCAGACCAGGGATCGACCCAGTACCCAATGCAGTAACACTTGCAACAGTTGCAACCACTAGATGGCCAGACTAATGAGGTACCTAGTCGAAGAATCGAGATTACAAAATGATGATTGGAGAATAGCACTACTGTACTGACTATGCTAATATTTACGTGTCTCGGGTGCTCTGTAGCAATAAGTCGATCATGTCATGTGGTTTCTCAACGTCTTATGTACATGTAAAGAAACGACGAGAATGTTGTAAAATTATTTGTGTTAATACTTAGTACTGTCGTTGGCCGACTGAACCGTCTTGTTGTGACAAAGTTACAATGTTGTCAATCGTGTGATTAGCTGTTTAGTTGTTTTACGACTGGGTTTTTATAACTGCTGTTATAGCAAGATTTCTCTTTAGATTTTCCAAAAGACAAATATGGCTACCGAAACCGTAACGTCTACTTTAAAAGTAGGCTAAACTAAAGCCAACTTTTTTGTAGGTATCTTATTCGTAGGGGCCAGTGGCTAAATAATAACAGCCGCACAGGTCGATCGATCAGGTTAAGCTACGCTTGCTGCGGTTGGTCTTTGGATGGGTATCCATCCATTACATATCCAAACCGCTCCGTGCGTCGGAAAGTACGTTGAGCCGTTGGTCCCGGCTGTCATTTGTGGATCTTTAACAGTCGTTACGGGTCGTCAGAAGCCCGAAAGTCTGACAACCAGTCTTACCAAGGGGTATCGTATTACCTAGCCATTGCAGTACTTAACTGGTTGTGGCGCTTCATGTAAAATACTGATATTCAGCTGCATCCGGTTAGACTGGACGCCGACCCTTACATAGTTGGGAAAAGGCTAGGCAGATGATTATGATCTTATTCGTAGGAAAGCGTATAACTCAACTTTCAAACAGAACTACTCTAAATCCAGTCATCATCATTATCATTGTTTCAGCCGAAAGACATCCACTGCTGGACTACCTGTAATCAGATGTATATGGTAATTCGTATGGTGTACACAATAAAGATCTATCTATCTATCTATATGCATCGCCACATCGATTGGTGGAGAAAAAAAAAAAAGTCGAAAATTAAAAAACAACCAGCAAATTGGCCCACTCTTCACTTACCTACTGAGAAGACGAAACAGCGCAAGAATCTCTGCAACATATTTCTATTTATCAATCTACAGAACTTAATGACAAAACCAGTTACTATCAATCTTAATTAAGCCTTATGAACAGCTTAAGATTTTGATTGCTAATATGCAAACAGGACATTCATTGTTCTTACTGCCGCGATACCGTTATGGATGACAAAGAGTTAGATCCGCTTGTAGGACAGGCTTGTGGTAAGGTACCTATGATAGAAAGGCGAATTATGAGAATTAGTCAGCTCTGACGTCATAATACTATTTATGTATCTGAGACCCGGAATCTTGTCAGTCGGGTCTGCCAATGAACTTATGAGTGACAAACCAGACGGATTTAGAAGGTTCTTGAAAGTATGTTGGTACGAGTACCTACAGTTTATTAATAGCTAGTAACATTTTTTTTTTTCTTTAAATAGTCGTCCGCGTGTAAATCTGTTGTCTGTATGATATTACTATAATAGACTATATGGAAACGGAACTAAGTCTAAACTCAAGTCTGAAACCATGAGTTATAAACCCTCTCTTGGATGACAATAGAATAACATGAAATTCAGAAGTTTATATTAGCCTAATATCATAAGTAATATAGGTAATACGGGCTGGTGTCCGCAACTCCACGTCAATGCGCGTATTTTGCGTACGGGTAGGAAAATCGATTATTCGATCTACCCCAGCTCCTCAAGGAAGGCCAGCAACGTCTTGATGTTATTGACTGTCTCACGGAGTGTACTGGGTTACCGAAGTACTTTGCCCTGTACGTGGCGACCACCGGGCAGTTTAGAAGCACATGTGCCGGTGTCTCGTCGTCCTCCATCCAGGCCCTGCACTGCGGACTGTCTGTTATTCCTATGACAAAGAGGTGTTTATTAAATGACCCGTGGCCAGTTAAAGCTGCAGTAACTGTACGTACGCAACTTTTGTTTGGTTAGACGCAGAACCTGTTTCACGACGCGGTCTATGACGTCACAGTTACATAATAACATAAGATCAAGCCTGTATATCCCGAAGGGTTAGGCAGACCTGCACCTATAGCAAACCCACATTTCGCCAGTAATGAGCCTATTGCCATCAATCGAACACGAATCCAGACTTCGGGCTGTTATTGAGAAATTCCATTCCTATTCCACCCAGGACTCCATGCTCAGCAGTAGCGTCAGTAGCTAGACCAACGAGGCAGTCATAGGCTTTACTAAATACTTTGTATACCTTTTTTTTTGGTTGGGAAATTATCAAATAACTTCTCCCGCTCTGGGCGGAGTGGAAGGGCGTGTCGGACTTTTACTGTCTAAAACCCACCCGTGTTCCTTCAATTGCCTGTGCCAGGGGCCACGGTATCTCTTTCGAACAACCCGCGACCCTGGCAGGCATCGGCCCTAGCGGACCCCGTCAGTTAGTGCTGACATCTCTTTGAGGCGCGCGTGGATCACAATGCTCCGTCGATCCGGGCCTGGTCCTTACCGGACGGCGAACAGTCCATTGCTTGCCGTCCGCAAGCCCGCGCCTACGGTGGCCGGGAATCGGCTGTCGATTCCCGACGCCTAGGGCGTCTTCTACGGCGACTTCCTGAGCGTGAGGGCGCAAATATTGCCTCTCTCTCACGCGCTCCGCCTCCTCTCTTCGCGAGCATTACTGCTTCGCAGAAGGTGGCGACGGTTTCCCATGCACTCTCGCGTACCATGGCCTGGACTAGGGCCGGACGCGAGAGGTCGCCACATATTTCGTCTACCTAACAACAGATTGGAATAAGGACAGAAGGATCTTGATGATGGATGGTAAACAAGCCGGCGGTGGCCCATCTGATGACACCGCCGCATTTGGAATTCTACAATACCAGACGCATCTCAGGGGCGTTACCATACCAAGGACAAAGCTGACATGTCATGGGCCCGTAATCACACACCGGTATCAATCATTCTTCAAACCGGTCCCTTCTCCGTGGTGGTAGTACTTCCCCGAACGAGTCAACCTCCCTAGCCTTTTCCCAACCATGTTGGGGTTGTGAACAGCTGAATACCAGTATTTTACATGTACCGACTGCCTATGTAACCTCCACAACCTTATTACTAAGTAACATGATACCCCTTGGTAAGACTGGTTGTCAGACTTTTGGGCTTCTAACTACCCGTTAAGACTGTCAAAGATCTGTGAATGACAGCTGGGACTCAACGCCTTAACGTGCTTTCCCGCGGTCCCGATATGTAATGGATGGTCACCCATCCACGGACCGTCCGCGGCCAGTGTTGATTAACCTTTAATAAACCCATGCTACTGTTATCATTTACCCACTTTCCCGAACAACGATAAAATATTTTTTACCTATAGTCCGCGCGGAACTAGTTGGCCGCTGAGGTGGGGACAGGGGTAAGGCAGCGGTTCGCAACACATGCGTGTATTGAGTAATGCGTCTCCGCCCCTCCGTCCCACCGCTCACATACCTAAGGCGCGGCCAGCTAGTTCCGCGCGGACTATAGTAGGGAACTACTTTTACCGTTAAACTGAACTGTGAAGTAGGACATTGTAATACATATAATTAATTATGTGGTTGTTGGTACACAAATGTGTCAATTTTCAGCTTGAAATGCTGCCTAATCCGTACTTACTATTCAATCCGAGGTGTTAGTAAGGACATATTGTTCTAGAACTAACTCGCTTTAAACACTTACTTAATGATTTATTTGTTTCAATAACACACTAAACATTGTATCGCTTACAACCGGCAAGCAAACAGCCCTAACCTCGATTTTTTATTTTTGTCACCTCGAATTTAAAAATCACCCAACTCATCATTTTCATACTCGCATAATTCGCATCCGTTTCACTTATTTATTTTGTGTCAGTATCTTGCAACAAAAATGCATAACAGATTTAATCCGTGACATTAAAATCATTAATCGCCAATTATTTGGAATTAACACAATGCATTTACCTAATAAACAAGTCTAAAAAAGGCTTTAATCTACCAATTCTGAATCACATTGTGTTGATATGACATCACAGTTTATATAATACTAAACTGTTGCAACTTCGAAAGCGCATTCATTAACGCAAGGATGCATTGGGTGACGTCACCAGTCATGTGAACTCGTGTGGGTAGCTCTTTGGCGCCTACGTAGTCCAACGCGGATGTATTCGTAAATTTTGTACCAAATTACTGTAAACCATGTTGCGGCATATTTTGCGTAAGACAACACATTCTTGACGAGTTTATTCACTGACCTCAAAGTTTGTCCGGCTTCATTTACATCGGATGAACTTGATCAAGTTGCCAAGTTAAGGCATTTGTGGTTATGTCCAGTTTAGCAGTAGGGTTGGCTCATTTATGCTAATATTATAAAGAGGTAAAATTTGTTTGTATGTAGGGGGTTATCTCCGGAACTAGTGAACCAATTCAGAATTTTTTTCACTGGTAGGCTACATTATTCCTGGTTATAAATTATAATCATATCATGCATATTAGCAGAGCTATCACAATTTTTATATTTTTTTCTAGCAAGTCGGATATACCTCTTAAAAAACAGAATTATTTGCATGCGCTGCCTAATTAGGAAAGATCGTAAGTATACATTTTCGAAAACTACCTTTCAAAGGGGATTTTTTAGAGGAAAGTACGAAATCCACGCGGATTAAGTCGTGGTCAAAGTGCAAGTACTTTCATAAAAGCATTGCATTTAATGTTGAATTTTATTTAAAAGGAAGACAGCGTATTAGCCTATTCATTTGTCACAGATGAACTTAAAAACTACCTTTGTAAAGCTCTGATAAAATACTGCAAACTGCAAATAGATTTTAACTTCATGTCTCTTTATTCTCTAAAAACAATAATATATCCTTAATTAACAAAAATAACAAAATTAAAACCTAACATAACTAAAACTATACAAAAACTAAAATATAACGTCGAAAAATTCATCCGCATCGCTGTCGATTGGTAATGTACCCCAGATTTTAACTTAATTCTCCGAAAAACCTGCATTACAAATGAAAATGATATCACGATTTTTTTACAAAGAAATCGATTAAAAGTTGAACTCAAGAAATAACATTCATAATCTTTTCCACTCAAATAGGTACACGCACAAAAACATTATTGTAAGACTTATCAGTTTTGTTTTCCACGAAAACTGTACGGTTAATGCATATACACGTCAGATTTAATGTGGTCATTAAAAGCCATGTTTGTATAACGAGAAGTATTATATACTTTGAAGGAATTTCCGTCGTTTTATATTTCTCATATAAGTAAGAGAGTGTGAGTTTTCAGGCGTCCGTCCGTGCACGTTTTTTCGCCATCTTGGACTGCTAAAAGTAAGTAAAACTACAAAATAGGTAACGGAAAACTTTGTTAGTTAATGTCGTGATCATGATAAAATGATATACTTATTTTATGAGAAAATATGCGTCACCGTCCATTAAACATGGAGCAAATCACGTTTTGTTAAACAATTGTTCTATGAATTCAGTGTATAGAAAGAGTGCGGACGTACACGTAATTACACTAAAATATTGTGGCTCCGGTACACAAAAGTCAATATTGGACACACTTTGACGTACATCGATCCCTTTGTTCAATAAATACTATTAAAGTTTCATTGTAAACCGTCAGTGCATTAAGTGTGCTCGACTGAAGTTTTCCGTGCAGAAGTCCACTTTTAAACAAATAACAGAGGGCAAATGTATGTTATTAAACGTTGTAATTTAATTAGTTACAATAGTGATATGGATATGACTAACATCGCAGGTAAATATGGATACCATTATGTTTTAAATATGATCAGTGTGAATCACAAACGATGAGTCAATAGAGGCTTGTAAGGTGTTGTTTGAGCAACAATTTTAAATTATTTAACCCATTGAAAGAAAACATCCTGAGGATATCAGCATGTCCTAGAATCGAAAATTCGAAGACATGTGACATCTACCAACACCCACTGGGCCCGCGTAGTGGATTACGGCCCACTCCCTCTCACAGAGAGGAAGCCTGTGTCCCAGTGGGGACATTATAGGCTGATTATGCTAACCCATTGAAGGCACTGAAAGAGACAATAGAAGTTTTATCGTCACTACGTCTGTCGAGGGGCATTTAGTGTCCCGCAAAGTGTTACACTCTTGTACAGACAGCGTCAGAGAAAAGGAACCCCCTTTGATAACGACTCATTACCAAAGGGGGTTCCTTTTCTCTGACGCTGTCCGTACTCTTGTAAGTCGTTACGGGTAGTCAGAAGCCCGAAAATATGACAACAAGTCTTACCAAGGGGTATCGTGTAACCTATAAACGGGGTGTGGAGGTCAGATAGGCAGTCGCTCCATGTAAAATACTGGTATTCAGCTGTATCCGGTTAGACTGGAAGCCGACCCCAACATAGTTGGGAAAAGGCTAGGCAGATGATGACTCTTGTAATCTATATATACTAACATAGATTATAAAAGATTACGATATTTTTGTGTCTGTGTGATCGCGTTGTTCTTCTAAACTACGCAACGGATTTTGATGTGGTTTTCATCATTATTTAGAAAAATGATTCCGGAAAGTTTATGTGTATAATACATTAATATTAAACATAGGTACATAATAACAGCGGAACCTCGTTGTTTTTATAACTTGTCAGTCAACTATGAATCTATAACTAAATTGACCACATTAGCTAATGATTTCAAGTGATTTACTCCGTTTACACTCGCTTTCGTTCGACTAAAGACTAAATGTAACTTGCATTGTTTGATACACTAAACTTAACTTAATTTCAACCCGGTACAGTCAGTTTTTGTGTAGTCTGCCTGATGTGCTGATGAATAGATACTAAATGCTTGTCATGTACTTGATAATACTGAAATTATCATAGATTACATTAGCTTCTGTCCGCGTGAAATTCCTTATTCTGCCGATCCACCCCGTCGCATCGCATCGCCGGACAGCGCTTAGCATTCGCGCATGCACTTTTCGTTTAACATTCTTTTTGTTTCTTTTTTGCTCGGCTCCTTAGGGTCCTAGTGTGATATTAAATAGCCTATAACCTTCTTCAAGAATTAGGCTAACAAATGCAAACATAGTTATTCAAATCCGACTGGTAGTTGCAGAGATTAGTGCGGTCAAACAAACAAACTTTTAGCTTTATTATTGGTACTCTTTTTGAAACTTATTATTTTTTTAAATGGAATCTATGTCGAAAAATCTACTTATTATAATGTTTTTGTTATTTTTAGTTTACTTTAAGCTTTAATGTTTAGTCGTTTCTTTTGTCTATACAGGATGTTACAGAAAGGGTATATCAATACAAACGGGTTGAAGAGTATCTGGTCTAGAATCTCTGTACAAAATTTCAGCTCAAAAGCAGTAACTTTGAAAATGCTTAATATTTTTTTAATTTCGATAGTTTATTAAATTGAAATCATAAAAAACGTGTCACCGCACTACGAGGGTCATTATCCATTATCTGTAGTGTGTCTGTGCGCCTAGTACACGCACATCACGCCGCCGCGCGCCAGTGCAGCGCCGTGATGTCGAAATAAAAAAAATATTAAGCATTTTCAAAGTTAATGCTTTTGAGCTGAAATTTTGTACAGAGATTCTAGACCAGATACACTCTTCAACCCGTTTGTATTGATATACCCTTTCCGCAACACCCTGTATATGTGTTTGGAAATGTAGTACCTAGGCCCTCCACAAGAAATGTAGACCTATTGAAAGTTGCGGGAATCTGCTGAAAAATTCAGAGCTGCGGGGTAATTGCGTAACATGTATTGCGTTATTTACTTTGTCGAGCAGACGAATTTTTCAAACATATAAAGCAATGGATTAGCAATTTCCTTCAAAATCTGTCACATTGTTATTGGGAGTGTGTTACACAAGAAAATTGGAGTACCGGTCGTTGCGGCGATGTTTAAGAGAGGCCTATGCCTAGCAATTGACGTCTTTCGGGTGAGGTCATAGCATGTGGCGAAATATTTGAATTTGTTATCGGTGTACCTACTATGATACTTGTAAATCTTAGGTAATCGTGAGTTAATATACCTACATATGACTGTGAGTGTAACTGTAAATGGCTATAACGGTACATACATACCCCCTTACTAATAAACGTCGTATAGCGTCTGTATAGTTACACAACGCTTTGTCTTCTTCTTTCGAAAGTCAAATTACTGACGACTGAAAGAGAGAAATCGGTGTGTAACTATTCATCTGATATAATACGTTTATTTGTAAGGGGGTATAAGCACTCGAACTCGGCAAACAAAATCTCTAAAATTTTCAATTTGCATAAATCGTTCAGCCTAACCAAAACACGAGTACAGTCCAACAACTCATGCGCCGTATCAAATCGGTAACCGGTACATTTTCCGAGTACTAATAATAAATTATGATTTGTTAAGCAACAATGGAGTAAATTTCGTCACACACAACCTATACTCGGGATAGATGACAAGAACTAAAGTGCTGGACAAGCGCGTGTAAAGGCTAGCGCAGATTGTGACAGGCCGCGCCGCAACGCAAAAATCCACTTTCGTCACCAACGCAAACTTCAGGCGGGTCATACCTTACTTTTTTGTATGAAAATGCGTTGCGCTACGGCCCGTTGTGACTGTAATGTGCATCATCGATGAGCACCTAGTGCACTACATCATCATGGCAGGCAGTGAAAATGTAAAGTTTAATACTTTCTTCAGGCAAAGTATGGAGCCACTTATTATAGTGGCTCCACACTCAAGGAGTGAAAATGTTAATACATTTTCAAACAAATTCCTTTCCTACATACAGTACGGCCGTCGAGAAAATGCGTTCTAGGCCTGTCAGTTTCATACAAACGAATACGTGTTTTGCGAATTTGATATTTATTGTACTAGAATTGTCGTACTGATAGGTGTCAGGAAGGCATTCTGTCGACGGGCGTATAATAGACCCAAGTCACATTTTCGGACTGTCTTTTCATTCAAAATGTTGGCAATACGTAGTCAAAAGAATAAGGTGCAAGTAAAAATAAACTTTAAGATGCTTAACATATTCATTCTTTTACTGTACCCAACATGATGTGTGTTTCAGCTGATGAGCAGTGTTGAATAAGTGTCCCTGAAAGAGCCATTCGTCACACTATTTGTACAGCTTGGTGGATGAACAACAACTAATGAACGATATTTAAAAGAACGTTTATTACAAGTAGCTCAGTCTTCAAGCGTTGGTTAACCTAAATACATAGCAAATAATTTATCACTAATAATAAAATCTTGGCCATATCATGGCTATCACGACGTTACTTATGACCGTGTCGATGGTCGCCATCGCGAGCGGTAAGTGTCTTTGTAACTTAGTTTTCCTTTTCCATGTTTTCATATAAGTTACCATAAGTATTATTTATATATTATTTATTAGTAATCAGAAGTATTTATAGGACAGGTAATGTTGTTGTTTATATAAAAACAATATTAAGAAACAATAGGCTAGTTTCCTAAAAAATTCTAATTAGTCCGTCAGTTAGATTATCAAAAAATATTGGACCCTTATTTTTTCTTTTGTCAATTATATAAAAAACTAGCTTCTGCCCGCGACTTCGTCCGCGGAAAATTTCTTGTTTTAACATAAGATAACACTCGATTGATATTACTGTATTTAATTTTATTAGTAAAATATTGTTTGGAATCAGATCAGTAACTTCAAAGATTACCTAAGTTCTCTTTTCTGCTCAAGGTAACTTAACCCTTGGTCGCCTTTTACTTATTTTATTTATTTAAGTTAGGTATCTATTTAATTTAAAGCTTCTCTATATACAATGTTTGAGGTTGTTTTATTTTCCGGTAACAGAATAATCTGCTTTTCGGATGATCCCACTCTTGATAGACCAACATATAATTGCCCATGGGAAAAACATTCTTTTCGTAGCCAACCAAAGAGAATGTTTATCACTGGGACTTGTTAATAGTCAGGGCAAATGATGTTTTTATTGGAAACTCAGATAGACGCTGTGCACGTTCATCGCTGCGCATTTTGCCTAGCGAGCCGCTGCGAGCGCTCAGCGCTAGTCTCCCTATCCCTTGTTTCAGAGACATGCTGCCTTAAAACAGATAGACGCTGTGCACGTTCATCGCTGGATTCTCGAGCGCGGGCCTGCGATGTTATGGCATTTTGCCTAGCGAGCCGCAGCGAGCGCTCAGCGCTAGTCTCCCTATCCCTTGTTTCAGAGACATGCTGCCTTAAAACAGATAGACGCTGTGCACGTTCATCGCTGGATTCTCGAGCGCGGGCCTGTGATGTTATGGCATTTTGCCTAGCGAGCCGCTGCGAGCGCTCAGCGCTAGTCTCCCTATCCCTTGTCTCAGAGACATGCTGCCTTAACTCAGATAGACGCTGCGCACGTTCAGCGCTAGATTCTCGAGCACGGGCCCGCGACGTCCTCACATTTTGGCTAGCGAGGCCCTGTGAGCGCTCGGAGCTAGATTCTCTAGCGCGTGCTTGCGAAATATTTTCTCTATTTCTCGAGAGGCGCTGCTCATTTTCATTTTCAGGGGCAGATTCTTCCGTACGGCGTACTCGAGCGGCTCTTGTCTGTGATGTCTGCCGGGACAGTTGAGATTTCCTTTTAGGCATGCTCTCGACAAACTACGCACAGACTTGAAAACAATTACGAACAAAGGGAGAGCGACTCGAACACCGTCCGCCTTTACAAAACAAAACAATCGTAATCGGTAATATCGAATAACTTTAACTCGTATCGATTATTACGATAGAACGAAGTACGAAACTACGAACATACAAAACAATGAAAACAAACGTACAACGAAATTACGATATTTTCGAATATGAGGTATCTAATAGATACCTCATAATCTCCGTGCTCATAATCGAATCGTTCGTATGGAACTCCAATCCAACTAACGTGGGCATAAAAATTCGAGAGGGTCATCAATCTACGGAAAGTCTTAACACCGCGATTCAGAAAAATGACGTAATTGCAGAACGCCATCTATGGGCAAATAGGTAAAACGTCTGCACAATGAAAGTTATGCTAGGGGCATTTTGCGTTTTAGTAATTTTATATTATCTCCGAAACTGTATGACCAATTGATATACTGTAAATGGCAAATCTTATCTGTATGATGTTCTTGTGATACTGAAATAATTTATTGTCATAAGAATTAATATTTTGTTGCTCAAATAATCAACCAAACGTAAGTATACCGAAAAAAATTTTTTTAATGCAATAAAAGAAGTATAAAAGATAAAATATAAAAGATAGAGATATGGTATCGCGGACTTTTTTGTAGAAATAATGAAGACGAACCAGGTAGCCATACATTGTTTTTAATTTTAAGCAACTGTTTAGGCAGCGCACGCAAATAATTCTGTTTTATGTGGTATTTTTTTCCGACTTGCTAGACAAAAGTTGTGATAGCTCGGTTAATATACATGCTATAGAAACAATTTATAGCCTATAGCACTCAGGAATAATGTAGCTTTCTGCCAGTTAAAAAATTGTTAGAATTGGATTATGAGTTCCAGAGATTACCCATTACATACAAACTTACAAACTTACAAATTTTACCTCATTATAATATTAGTATAGATGATGAAGATATCGCCCGTTAAGGTTCCGCGTAACGTCACGCCGTGCGACACTTTTTAGCACGGCGTGACGTCACGACCCCCCACTCCCAAATTTTGACGCGCTTTATCTTTGTCATTTTTTGTTTGATTGACAAAAGAAAAAATAAGGGTCCATTATTTTTCGATAATCTAACTGACGGACTAAATCTAATTATTATTTTTTTACCCAAGAAACTCCCCTATTATCCGATTGAATGGTGTTTCTGTTGGGTTGAAGCGATTTTGTTCTTCGCTTTTGTTAATCACTTTTGTTGATGATCAATGTTTTTGATATTGGTTTTGTCAACGTTTTGTTTTATAAATACTTTACAGTTAAACAAAGCCATTAATATCTATGAATACTTATATATTTAAACGGTTACTAACTATGACAATAGTTTTAAGTTATAGTTAGTTACGATTGTATCTAATTCAAAATGGCTGAAGCTCTTTATTTCAAGCTTATATGTTTCATAACAGAGGGTAGCAGGGACATCGATGGGCAACCGGATTCTGAACCCACCCTGAGTTGAAATTTTTCGTCGGTTATTAAAAAAAATAACTAGCTGTTCCATACATTTTGATCGCGTAGGTATTGCACTTTTCTATGAAACAGCAGACTGTTTTTTTGATAACCGACAAAAAACTTCTACGCTAGGGGATTCAGAATCATGTGTTGAATTCATGGTTAAAGTTTGCGCGTCGATGGACGGACGCCAGCGCATCAAGCTACCTGAAACTGTCAAATTTTCCCAATCAACTTTGAACCTTATGCTTTAGAAATAAAGTTGAAAATCTATTTAAAAAAATTGACAGATTATAGAAGCTTGATGTGCTGGCGTCTGTACCGTAACCTTTTATTCATATGAATATCCACGCAAGATTGTAAACCTCGAATTATTAAGCTTCACGATTTTTAGAACATTACAATAGATTGTGATCAAGTTGACTTTAGATTCTGCTTTGCTGCGTGTGCGCAGTTGTGTCAATACAGATCTATTGTAAAGTGTCCCTTTATTCAATATCACTTTGTATTAAACTAAGATTTTCAACAATCTCATTTAAAAAAGAATGCTGTTGATGCTTTTGCTTAAGTTAGAACGATGGTTTCGGTTGTCTATGGATATATTCCTTAACCCTTCGTATGCTTAAACGTGGATCCACGCGAGACACAATGGCTTTTTAATTGTCTCTGTGGCATTCAACTGTGCCGTAGTATAGTGCCGAAGAAATCTATCTACATTCTGTGATGACGTCTTATCTTTGGTCTTTTCCTACGGCGGTCATGCTATGCCGCTACAGTCCGTGCACAGTTATTGGACCTCTGACAGAAATAACCCAATTAGAACCTTATTTTTAACAGAATAAGAATCACAAAGATTTTGACAGACTTTTCAGTGGCAGCGACCCAACAGCAACCTTATTAGAATGAGAATAAAGATTACTGTAATTTTGACAGATTTGTCAGTAGCAGCAACCCAACATGAACCTTATAATAACGCACCAAGAAGCGTATATGTCGCAGCCAACTGGTTAAATTAGCCGTTTAGTTAACCGCCTGGCCTTTGGACGTAGTGCTTGTATCGGCTGTTGCCGCTGTTTATACTTCGAAAATAATGGACTGATGATGGTTCATGAATTTAATTTACTTTAATTAATATGACGATGACGTAACGTCTCCGATGAAGGCGAGACGACGACCATGACTATGACAGGCCCCCTGGCGGCGCGGCGCGAAGTGGAAATGCGGTATGGCTCCGCAGGCATGGACGCGGAAAGTCCTGCCGTGCGCCATCTGGCGGTGGCGGGGCCGTAACAGTGCTCGCCTCGCTTCGCTCTCTCGGCTCACACGCGGTTGATCACAGTTCTAACCTAACCTAACCCATTTGGTCGGAGTTCCCTGGATTAGTTACTGCGACCAATTTGGCTCGCACGTGATTGGTTACAATTCCAACCTAAACTATAATATTGAATATCGTTTAGGCCGTTAGTTGAACTGCCGCCGTTTAGTTAAAAGGCTAGGCGGTTAACTAAACGGCTAATTAAACCAGTTAGCTGCGACATATAGGTAGAAGTGGAGGCAAAACTCTAAATACCTAAGTGAAGACTACTGTGGTCGCACACTCTCTTTCTAAATACAAATAATGAAAACACATATCACTGTCTCGTTCTTATGTCTGTATTTAGAAACAGAGTGTCCGACCATAGTCGTCTTCTCTTAGGTATTTAGAGTGTTGCCTCCACTATTGTCTATAGGCTTCTTGGACAGCACAGAGCTGTCATATCAGTCAACCGTTTAAAAGTTTAATCTACAGTCCATCAATCTCTGTTATATTTCCTGTGATATTGCATCACTGTCACATCACAGTGATCCGTATAGTCGTTATAATAAGGTTGTTGTTAGGGTGCTTCTACTGACCGGTCTGTCAAAAATACAGTGATCTTTATTTTCGTTTGAATAAGGTTGCGTTTGGGTCGCTGCTTTTAAACGTAAAATAACTATGAACGGACTGTTGCTCCTCCTTCCTATATTTTTGGTTTAAGTGCTTGTCATAACTATGAGTAACAGTAAGCACCTGTTTACAGAATCGATACCATTGTCCTGTAACCGCTTCGCTAAATCCTTACTAGAACATAAGGACATATTTTTTTATATAATCAAATGTTTGTTTTCACCAAAACAGGGCTTAATTTTGGCCACTTCTTTTTAGCTGGCTTTCCAGGATGGCCTGCCAACGATAGTCCGTTCCCAGGGTGAGTAATGAGCAAGCATGATTCGAAGGACTAACAAGGTATTACCTTCGACCGTACGAATACCCAAGAAGTAAACAAAAAAAAAAACAAAGAAGATATTATGGTAATTTATTGGAACATTATCATAATAAACAAGCCAGCTAATTTATCCGATATTGTTTCAGATTCCCTTCGCCCTTGGTAAGATTTTATAATGTTATAAGACACACCACACAACACATTCATAAATCCGATGAGCATAGTTCGTCTTTGTTGTTAACGGCCATCCTTAAATTACGTCACACACTAAGGTGTGTCAAAGCGTGACATCATGTGACAAGGGGACGACGAGTCATAAGCTTCGTGACATCACATGTACAATCTAAAATATTCGAAATCTAAACTTTACATATAAAGTCATGTCCTAACCGTAAGCAATCGTCGAGCGAGTACGCAATCGTTGAGCTCTTTTCATTTAATATATATATATATACACACATCAAAAGTGTCTAGGGATCAACATATATTTTTGCAATAACTTTTCTCCTGATTGATATTAATTAAAATTTTCTTTAAGGATTCATCAAATAAAGTGTTTTCGTTTGTCACAGTAACGATAAACCAAGTCACCTTTGCATTAATAAAGAAATTTGCCATTTTCCTAATAAAGGGATTTTTGACATTTGAACCACTAACACAAAAGTTCGAAAAAAAGACTGAAATAACAGTTTTCTTTAAAATTTTATTGGGTAACTTAAACAATTAATAATCCGTGTTTCTACCGCGAACACTAACAACACAAGAACATCGGTTTGGCATACTCAAAATGAGTTCATCCAAATCACGCTGTGGAATGGCCGCCCATGTTCGTTGCAACAACAAAAAAAACCGGCCAAGTGCGAGTCGGACTCGCGCACCGAGGGTTCCGTACAAACCTGCAAGGTTTACAAAGTTCGTTCATTACGACAATCGGTATCAATGGTTGTACTTTTGCGTTTTGCGTTTTTGCGTTGACTTAGAATTTTTTTTTTTCACGGGTTAAAGGCAATTAGATCTAAGTATTTGATATGAATTTCAACTTGATAGCTCTACGCGTTCATGAGGAAAAAAGTAATAAGTTTATATTTATTAAAAAATATATATTTTGTAATGTAACTAAAAATTTAAGGTTTTCGGAATTTTTCCTTTATGTGTGCTATAAAACGTTGCTTCATGCCAAATTTCAAGATTCTAGGTCGACTGGAAGTACCCTTTAGGTTTTGATTCCCTTGCGAGTACTTGCGAGTTTCAAAATATGCAGCTTAAATTGCTGTTTCTTTTAATTGCGTTGACATAGAAGTTTGATTTTGTTACAGCTTAAAGGTATTATAGACCTGAGTATTTGGTATGAATTTCAATTTAATACCTCTACGCGTTTATGAGGAAATGGGTAGTAAGTTTAAAATTATTAAAAAAAAATATATTATGTGATGTAACTAAAAATTTATGGTTTTCGTAATTTTTCCTTTATCTATGCTATAAGACGTTGCTTCGTACCAAATTTCAAGATTCTGAGTTCACGGGAAGCACCCTGTAGGTTTTGATTCCCTTGCAAGTGTCGAAAATTTGCGGCATAAACGGCTGTATCTTTTGATTGCGTTGGCTTTGAAGTTTGATTTTTTCACAGCTTCAAGGGACAGTAGACCTGAGTAATTGATATAAATTTCAGCTTCATACCTCCACGCGTTCCTGAGAAAAAGGGTCTTGACAGACGGACGGACGGACGGACAGACGGACAACAAAGTGATCCTATAAGGGTTCCGTTTTTTCCTTTTGAGGTACGGAACCCTAAAAAGGTCTTCTTGCGACTGGATACCCTCCATATTCGGCAGAGCTCTTCTCTGTAGCATATCCCATGCATGCTCAATCGGGTTCAAGTCTGGCGACTGAGCAGGCCAGGGCAGGACATTGATGTTAGCTGCGGCGAGAGTCTGTCTTACAACTCTTGCGGTGTGCGGTCGTGCATTATCATGCATTAACTGAAATAAGGGACCGATTTGCACTTGTAGAGGAACGATGACGTCTGATACAATCGTCTCAGCATAAATTTGAGCGTTGAGGTTGCCTCTGATCCAAATCAACTCAGTTCTTCCGCCAATCCAAATACCCGCCCATACCATGATGGTTCCACCACTGTAAGGATGGACTTCCTGGCAGGATTTTAATCGCTGTTGGCGTCCAGGGGTTCTCCAGTGTCGTATACGTCTTGTATCCGGTCTCATACCAAAACGAGACTCATCAGAAAAGCACACGAAACGCCATTGTTCTTCTGCCCAATTTCTGTGTTCAAGAGCCCATTGATATCGAATCCTACGATTGTGCATTGCTATAGGTGGTACCCGTAGCGGTCTTCGGGAATGAAGGTTCACTTCATGCAAGCGGTTTCTGACTGTTTGGTCGCTAATTAAGTTCCCTGAAGAGTGATGAAGCCTCACGGCTAACATCATGGCGGTTATTGTTGGAGCTCTTCGAGTTAAGATTTGAATGTATCGGTCTTGTCTCCGTGTGGTGCAGCGATACCGTCCTCCATAGCGCTCAGCCACGGTACCAGTGCTTCGGTAACGTGTCCAAAGTCGACTGATAACACTCTGACTTGTATTCAGAGCTAAAGCCACAGTACGTTGCCGGGAACCAGCTTCTATCATTCCCACGGCTCTGAGCATTTCTTCCCTGCTTAAATGACGTCGCCGCTCCATAATAACGTTGGTTTTAATCAGTAGTAGGGAAACAGTAGCACTAATAATGTCTTCAATGCGTTGTATGTTTTTATAGGGAAAATATTGACAGCTGATTTTCATCTTTTACTCGAATTTGATTCACAGTTCCTGATTCAAATTATGAAATGCACCAAAAAGGATCCATATAAATTTATAAAATCATAAATTTATTACAAAGCCACATCTCAATCTCAAGAAATCCGCATAAAAATGCTTGATCCCTAGACACTTTTGATGTGTGTATATATGAATACCACTAGCTGACCCTGGTGTACTTCGTACTGCATCAGTAGCAATATAAAGAATGAATGTATGAGAAAAAGAATTATTTTCATTTTTTTTTCTTGAAATTGTCTTGTTCTAATATTTATTCTGCTATTCGGGTCGGAGACAAACCCAACAAATCAAAGATCATAAAAATCGGTTCAGCCGTTCTTGAGTTATAAATGGTGTAACTAACCCGACTTTGTTTTATATAATTATAGATGACGTACTCAACGATCAATTAAGTCGCGTTTGCACGTCATAATTCATACAAACGATCGCGTAATAGCTCGATGGTCGCGATCGGTTTGGACGCCGGGTACCGAAAACTCCAACTCTATAAATAGTATTATTAGCTTTAATTTAAAATTGCAAAAAATATGACGTCACACCAGGGGACTACCAGGGTTCGCATAAATATGACGACCACCTGATTTAAGGGCGGGGCTCGAAAAATCCTGAAATCTGTGTGATGTAATTTATGGATGGCCCCTTATTTCCAGATGTCGTCATTGCGTTTTGGTCCCATAGCTTCACCTCCTTCTATTCCTGGAATGTCCAGTTTCCCGCAAAACTTCCCCTTCTTTCAATTACCAGTTTTCCCTAGCATGCCCACTTTCCCGCCAATGCCATCAGTTGCAGACATAGCCACTGGGGTCCCGACAAATGGAGGGTCCTTCACCGGCGTGGTAATCACCTCGAAGTCTGAAATGAAGAGGAAAGAAGATGGAACGATTGTCAAAGAGGGTGGATCTACAATTCTGACTAACACAGATGGAGTAATCAGTATGAAGCAAAGTATGTATAATAATAATATAATTGTGGTTTCTTGATGGATGATGATTACCATAGTGTACTATGTGTTTTCCTCTCCTTTTGTTCACATGAGGGAAATCGAAAAGAGCTATACATACCTATTCACATTACGAGGAGATGAATATTTAGAATAATGAACACTATGTGGTTTTTTGTTGAAATATTAGCTAAAATTGTTTAGTGAACTTTTGGACAAATTCAAGGAAGTTGTTTGATCTGTGTGAAGTAAAGAGAGAGACATATAACATAACATAATCAGCCTATAATGTTCCCACTGCTGGTACACAGGCCTCCTCTCTGTGAGAGGGAGACATAATTTGACAAAACTGCAAAAAAAAAAAATTATTAACGGCGCGGCGTAGCAAAGTATACTACGCGTTGCGCTACGGCGTAGCAATGTTTGTTACGCGTAGCGCTACGGCGTAGCAATGTTTGTTACGCGTAGCGCTACGGCGTAGCTCGCGCTGTAACGATCGCGCTGCGTCGTTCGTGCTCACGTTTGGAACATTTTGGAAAGCTTTCTTTTCTTTAGTGAGATAAATAAAAATTGGAACACACGTAATATTTCTATAAATCTAAGTAGATTTCCGGGTCACACTCCAGAATGTTAATTATTACCCCGTGGCCACGAGCCACAGATTGAAGCGACACGCGTCTTGCGACGGCGACTGCAGAGAAAACAAATGAAAAAAGTTGTTCAGTGCATGGCACGAGTCACCGCGACGCGTCTTGCGGCGCGACGGTGCTCACGCCAACAACAAGAAAACAAGTTACAAGCGCGTTTGACGCTTGATGCAAGTCGCATCGCTCGAGGCCGTGAACTTAGAAAGATGATTTTATGAAACTATCATTAATTTTCAGCTGGAAACAACCCGCCTCCGGTACCGACCAAGTACGTATTCTTCTAATGTAGTAACAATCTCAAACAGGGCAGTGATCACATCTCAGCCGCGAAACCGCAGTAGTTCCGCCATGACTTGCCCGTACGACAAGCGAAACAGAAGCGAAACTGCCTGTTCTAACGCACAGATTTGATTATGGTTCTATCTCTTTTCCGCGTGATTTCGCAGATCTGCTCGAAGGACAGCTACACCTCCGCGCTCAGCCCAATATTTTGTTGCGGTCGGTGCCGCGTTTGTTTCGCATGTATCTGTGGCAGTCGACAAGTTTATACCGGAATTCGTATGCTATTATTATTTTACATCATTTTTTGGTGTCCCGTCATATTATTTTCACGGCGGAGGTGTGTTAAGGTCCTTAAGTTCGCAAAACACGCGCATTGACGTGGAGTTGTGGACACCAACCCGTGTTACCTATTACCTACATATTAATTGACTACCTGTAATTGTCATGTATTTCCTTTTTTTCCAGTGCTCCACCGGTAAGCTGAAAAAAGCAATAGACAGAATCAAATAATATACTTTATTAATACATATAACAAATATAAATACTATACATAACTATAACACATACTTACTAAAACATTTTAAATTATTAACTACAGGAGGAAGACAGTTCAGAATGAGGTAAATACAAAAGCTACTAATCATACTAAAGTTTTAACTAATTTGTTTATTCTTATTATTATTTTTCACAAAGACGAACTATACTCTTCTCTTCTTCCACTACACACTATTTACTTCAATACTTCTACTCCTACTGCACACTATAGTCCGTTCGCAGAAGGTCAATTCTCGTAATTTAAAACGTTCAAAATCTAGTCGCAGTCTCATCTCGGCGACAAACAAATGTCAAAATCTTGTCACAATGTAGGGAACTTAGAGGTATTTTTGAAAGATTGAGACTGAGATCAGACTGTAAACGATCTTAAAATTACGAGAATTGCCCCTCTGTTATTTTACCTCTGACAGCAGCAATCCAAAAGCAACCTTATAATAACGAGAATAAAGAATACTGTGATTTTGACAGTGATGCGAAATCAGAGGTAAAATAAGTTCTACGAATGGACTGTATACACTTTTCACTACAATTTTTTTTAATGATTCTAATGTTATTTCTTCTTTTGTTACAGTTTGATTTCAACGACCGAAAGGTATACTTTTATAATTTGTTGCTATTTACTGTTCCTAGTGTGTTTTCATAGCCAGGCTTATCTATGACAATATAATACATTTGGCGGTTTCATTTTCTATATATTTTTCATATTTTATACTACATAACAAATAAATAAAGCCAGGAACATACATGCCAGTAACTTGCACTAATGTATGCATACTACATGTAAACCAGAAAAATTATGCACTTCGGTAATCTTCGAGTTTCCAAATTAGTACGAACGGCGCACTACAGATTAACCCCCGTATAGGCAATGCTGGTAAGTTTTCTTCTATTCATACAAATGAGCGATGATAGTTCATTGCGCATATGTATGCAGTTTTCTCTCTGTTAGGGTACTTACTCCAGTCACTGATCGTTATTTGTCACTCAAAAGTTTTGAAAAGTTTTTTTGTAATTGCAGAGTTGTTAATCTATAGTTTTTTAATCATAGTAATACAGAATAGGCAAGTACTTCCATGGTTGTAACAACTCTATATTAGATTGCATCATCGCGCGTTCGTATTCTCGAAGTTAGACGATAATTTCCGAAGCGCGAACTTTTCCTTAGATACTACTTCAGCATAATTTTGTGCGAATTAGTGGCGTGTGTGGCTTAAAATTATTTTGCGTGAAATAATGATACAAATGGTAATTCGAAAACCTATAAGTAATATTTTACAGACATCGTATAGACATAATAATTTGAAGAGTACTTAAATGATTTTTGCTCAATGGTGTACCGTCATATAAGTTCTGGCTACGGTTTGTAAGCTGTGCAATATATCTTGCAGTGCCTTGCACTGAAATTTTGTACGTAACTTAGTTATTTCCTATTACCCGGCTCCTAAACTTAAAAAGGATTTTCTGTTATTTATGCTAATACTTAAATATTTCGGGTCGCGAAGAGAATCTTTGTTCAGCAGTGAACAATCGGTTAGTAAATACAACCCGTAAGAGTTAACTTGAGATTGAGACCCCGCGCTGTTACCGCTCTCGGCGACGCGGCCGAAGTCTCAAGTCAACCGTTTGGTTATAGAAACTGGGTTTAGGTCCTTCACTTAATTTTGTCACTTTTCTTTATGGAATCTTTTTAGCGGTAGGTACTTTTTAGTTCGAAAACCTAAATTTTATAACTAAAAGGTACACGCTAGTTTGCACGTGTTG
Organism: Amphipoea oculea; assembly: GCA_945859645.1. Taxonomy (NCBI): domain Eukaryota; kingdom Metazoa; phylum Arthropoda; class Insecta; order Lepidoptera; family Noctuidae; genus Amphipoea; species Amphipoea oculea. The sequence continues at coordinate 19,226,274 of OX243862.1, forward strand.
TTTTTCTGTGTATGTTGAATGAATTTCCTGAAAACTCCTACTTCTTTGCACATCAATGGTACATCGACAATTTTTTTTTTAATATAAGGTCCCATTAAATAGATGGACAAACTTTTAGAAATCATTCAGACCACCAAAATAAGGACGATGGTTAAAATTATATATAAGAAAAATGCTTTAGATACTTACAAGAAAAATAATCATCTGTGTCGGCAATTTATTATTTTAGGTCAAAATAAAATCACTTTTAATCAGAGTTTTATCTGCTTTGATATCTTTGTTTAGACGTACTGAGCGCTGTGTTAAAATTTGTCCATCTATTTTAATGGGACCCTGTATTTGTTTATTGTGGTGAAGCAATGTGATGAAGTAAACAAAACCAAAAAAAAATGGATGACGTCGACAGCGCATCGCTTTGTTGTGTATTGGTGTCTCTTGTTTCTTTCTTTTTTCGTGAAGGTCTCTCCTTTACCTCCTGGCAGGCTAGTGACTGCCTGCATCATCCTAGCAATCATGCCAGTGATTCCCGGTTATTTTACCTCCGACAGCAGCAACCGAACTACAACTTTATTGTAACGTCAATAAAGATTACTGTGACTTGACTGAATACCAAAAAAAGATGAATTGCCTGAATACCAAATAGATTGTTCGACCGTACGTGGTTTGCACGTGGCAAGATTACGCGAGGATTAATAATTACCATACAGAATTGGGGCCCTGATAATTTTTTTTTTCATTTTTGTGTGATTATGCATGTGACATTTGTATCTGTAAGCGCACGCAGTGGGAAACGCCAGCATTGATTGTTTTTGTTTGTTTGAAAACGATTGACTAACTGCCGCATTCGGAGACGGCACTTACAATAACTTTAATTTACCAGCAAGTTTTAGGGCTGATTTTTCAATCGACAGATAATTTTTATTCGTGGTTTAAAATTAACGTCTAACGTATTTTGTATGGAAGCACTGTACCAAAAATTCAAAATTATTCCTCTTAAAAAATTATCAGGCGTTGGAAAAATCAGCCCTTCATATACAAAAAACTCCATCTGTCACATTTTTGACTGTCATCGTTACAATAATAAAACGCAAGTCAGTTACAGTAAATAATTGATTTATTATTAATTTAAGTCTCTGAGAGCGGCAGGTTGTGTAAATCATCGAGCAATCTTTGGTAAAATTGGTCACCCTTGAATAACGTAACAATAATCATTATTTTCTCTATGTTCAGATCAAGCCTCCTAATCCCATCAAGTTCAAGAATTTCGACCCCTTTAAAAAAAACGAAGATTTCAACAACTTTGGTTTCCGCCACGCATTTGCTGCCTTAGACCCTAAGAAGATAGAGGCCTATGTACCAGGGAAAGACGAGCAGTTCCAAGGACACTCCATCAGAACTTACGCATTTTCCTCCAATGATAACGGCAAGGTTAAGGAAGGAGGCAGTTTCACCAAAATCGACAATAACAACGGCCACGTAAAGAAAACAAAACTTGTCTTCTAGTGATGGAACTCAGCCCTAAAACCGTTTTTGTAAACCGCGTCCTTCAGTTTAGTTCGTCCCGTCGTCCACGACGGAACCCAAAAGTACCCAACCAACTTCGTGCAGATTTTTGAGCTGCGTTCAAGATCTGTCAGTGTCAATATTCCCCAACAATGATGACACTAACAGCTGCTATAGTGAAATCAGCTTTTAAAACACCACTGCACATTTCAATGGAGTCCGTGCTCGAAGCAACCAAACATAAACTATACTCCATATGTTTAGGTAGTTAAATAAAGGTAAACAAAAAAAAAAAACACGTGACTTAGTTAACCGACTAAACGTAATACCAGTCTATTCAGTTGTCATGCTACGTCACAGTTATATTCTTCAATTTAGCAACTTTTTTAATGAATTATAACGTTTTTAAATTGAAAAAACAACTGTGACGTAGCAAGACAACTGAATAGACTGGTATTACGTTTAATCGGTTAACTAAGTCACGTGGTTTTTTTGTTTACCTTTATTTAACAACCTAAACCTATGGAGTATAGTCCATAATGCGTTAGTAAGTCGCGTAAACGGACCGCCATCGAAATATAGTGCTGTTAGTGACTTGAGTTTGTAATAGGTTACTTTTGAAAAGCGTCGTCGACGATCGGATTTGTGTTAGTGTTTAATAATGGACTTAAACTAACTTATCTTAAATCAAGGCTTATATTATGTAAAGTATTCATTATCATTTTTTTTTTCAATGTAACAATCTGTGTATTTTTAAGTTTTGTATACGAATTCATTACTTTTCGATTGATGTTAATAAAAAATTTAAACCTCTATTTTTAGGTATATTTATTTCCTAGATTAAACAATTTGCATTACTTAGATAAGTTTCAATAGGTTGTTTTGGAAATACATTTTTTAAAATTATAGAAAAGAATCAGTTTTTTATTTATATATTTAATACCTACTTCAAGCACATAAATGGACAGAGGCGGACTTAATGCCATAGGCACTTTGTACCAGTCTACCTTTGGGTGATGCAGAGACAAACAGTGGTAGGTTCAATCATGAAAATTGAGGAATAATTATTATTTATTAACCTTGGTGTACACAAATAAACGTTTTCTGCTCTCCTAAAATAACCGTGAAAGTCTATAAATAACTTCTATAAACAGTTAGGTATACCTTTTGCATAACCTTCTTTTGGTAACCTTACGCTTAAAATCAAAAACTTTCAAGATGATGTTTCTAATTTTAACGGGAAGGTTACCACTGCCCTTTTTAACAATTAATAAGTGCGCAGCCTATAATGTTCCCACTGTTGAGACACCAGCCTCCTCTTTCTGTGAGAGGATGTGGGCCATAATCCACCACGCGGGCCCAGCGATGGTTGGTGGATGTCTTCGAATTTTTTGGTTCTAGGACATGCCGGTAGCCTCACGGTGTTTTCTTTCGCAGTTTTGAGAGCAGTGGTGTTGAAATAATTTACACAAAGTAAAGTGCCTGCTTGGGTTCGAACTCACGACCTACATCTCGTAAGCCGCGGCCGTTACCACTGGGCCACCACAGCTCTCCTATATTATTATGTAACGCTACACATTTTTGTTGTCTGTATTTTCTTTCTTTCTATTACTTTTAATAAATGAATAAAAGTCATAAACGCTTTGAATATTAAAGCTCCTAGAGTATTTATCGGAGCAATGTCTACATACTCGTATTGCTCTTAGCTGACATATCAGAACCGGCCATGTATTCTGTTGTAGGGAATACAAAGGAGGACTTATTAAAATTTTTATTATAAAATAAAAATTGAGTTATGGAATCAATAATGATGATGATATTGATTAAATCATTATGAAATACGTATAAAATGCTGATCAAAACATGTTTTTGACTTAAAAATCATTTTTAAAGATAGTCAAAAGTACATTAACGATTGCGTCAAAAAATTAGCAATGTTATGTGGAATGGATTAGTTCGTGTGATGCATAATTGTAACATCTACCCCCTAGATACCCCTAGACTCGTGATTTACGATCGACTTGTAGTGAGTAATGTCTCCATTTTATGAGCGACATAAGACGAGCGGCAATGAGGAATGATAGAGATATTCGATTCCTTAATTATTAAACATTTTACTATGCATAAACTGCAACAATAGTAAATTGGTAGTAGTTGGTGGAGTAAGGGAGCAAAATAATATTTTTACGGCGAGGGCGCTTTTTAGGGTTCCGTAGTCAACTAGGAACCCTTATGGTTTCGCCATGTCTGTCTGTCCGTCCTCGGTTAATCTCTGTGACCGTTAGCACTAGAAAGCTGAAAGGGGTTTGAAGGTTTTGGCCCTAAAATCAGCCGCCATTTTGATTTTTTTTTTCAGAATCGCGGTGCACAACAAAAGTTATATATTTAGATAGAGGACACTTATACAAACAAAAAATATTACACAACATAATATCCTAAAGCGTCAGGTTTCGGAGTTATTCACCGAAATATAAGTCGAAAACAACAAGGATTTTTTTGTTTTTTTTTCCTCCATGTAAGCATATTGAACTATTGAGGTAATAGAAACGTTATAAAACCTTTATGGAGAAGAAACAAATGAAGAATAGACATTTTTTAAATAAATAATTAAGCACGGCAATTTATAGTTCGTTTTTTAATCCCAGAGACTAATCTGACAAGTGTAATGTCAAACTTCTATACTAAAAAAAAACGAAAACACAAAAGACTTAAATGTCAGATTAGTCTCTGGGATAAAAAAATGAACTATAAATTGCCGTGCTTAATTATTTATTTAAAAAATGTCTATTCTTCATTTGTTTCTTCTCCATAAAGGTTTTATAACGTTTCTATTACCTCAATAGTTCAGTATGCTTACCTGGAGGGAAAAAAAAACAAAAAAATCCTTGTTGTTTTCGAATTATATTTCGGTGAATAACTCCGAAACCTGACGCTTTAGGATATTATGTTATATAACATTTTTTGTTTGTATAAGCGTCCTCTATCTAAATATGTAACTTTTGTTGTGCACCGCGATTCTGAAAAAAAATCAAAATGGCGACCGACCTTAGGGCCACCCTCCATACAAAAATCTTCTAACCCCTTTGGTACCAATATGTATATCAATCACGCCGACAAAGTGGTAAAATAAAAATTGGAAAAAAATGTTTTATTAGGGTAGCCCCCCTATATGTAAAGTGGGAAGTGATTTTTTTTTTAATTTCAACCCTAACGTGTGATATATTGTTAGAAAGGTATTTAAAAATGAATAGGGGTTTACTAAAATAATTTTTTGATAATGTCAATAATTTCGAAAATAATCGCTCCAAAAGTAAAAAACAATGTGTCCCCCCCCTCTAACTTTTGAACCATAAGTTTAGAAAATATGAAAAAAATCTGAAAAGTAGAACTTTATAAGGACTTTATAGGAAAATCATTTTGAACTTGATGGAAACAACAGTTTTTGTACAAAAAAGACAAAAATTTGTACAAAATAATTTCTGGACTGTTTGTAGTATAATCGTAAACAACGGAACCCTACACTGAGCGTGGCCCGACACGCTCTTGGCCGGTTTTCATTTGAATCTAGAGCGAAGTGAGTGATTCTTTAGTAGAATCCTGAACGTAGCGAGGGATTCAAAGTACGTCGCCCGAGCCAAAAATATTTGCGACCGCATGATACACTCTACTTTTCATCACCCACTATGAGAAAATAAAAGGCGCCTCATATTTTATTGTAATATTATTATTTAATGAAACATAGAGTAACAACTAAATTGAGAGATAATTCTATGATTTCACTGTAAGAACTCATTTTTTCAAAACAAAACCATTAATTTCTAACAATCCGTGAAAATTGACGAAAACGCGGGTTGTAGTTCGCGCGTTTTTAATTTGATTTCTTTTTTTTTATTCAGCCGACTTCGCGACTGTGGGCCGTCGTACCAGCCAGTCTTTATTCAAACAATATTTGCGTTCGATTTCTTTGGCGCTGAACACTAAGAAGTTCCAAATTCAAAAAGTGCGCGGCAAAGATAATTGCGGCGCACTTCTATAGAGGATTAAAAACTCACTACTGCCCGCTAAATGTTTCTTATAGAAAACACCACCTTTGGATGCACTTAAAGGCGAACCAAGTCGTCCTTTTCGAATACATGGGATGAAAAATTTTATAATGAGATGGTTTTAGTACCTGAGAATGCAAACATACAATCTATGAGCTGTTGTTTCATTAAGTAGAAAACCATTTTTTTGGGTTTCTGTACCTAAAGTGTGCCAACGGGAACCCTATAAGCTTATGCCGTCGCAGTCACAGGGCAGTTTATTTGCTGGAACAGATTAAGAATACTTGTTAATATAATATTGACTGCACAAATAAAAACGAAACTGAAATAAACGAAATATTTCTTTTACTTATAAAAAATCAAACCATTTCCTTTGATAACATTGCCTTTAAGTTGGGTAATAAACCTGAACTATACGAGTAACAGCGGTAGCTCGCACTTGGCTCTCTTTATACATAAGCGGCAACGTATAACGTATGCGATTGTAGCATTTCAACATAAAATACTACAACTACGTTCGTTCAAGACATTTATAATTATTATCAATTTGGTTCGTGTATTAAATGATTGCGAAACGAATCTCCTAGCTAAGGGCTGAGTCTCAACGGATCGTAGCAGTACTACTCTACCGAGCACAACACCCCGCCAGGAACGGAAGTCGTCTACAGACTATTCCGAGCCCCAACATCGAACTGAGGTAAATTCAGACCTTCAGAGCCGTGATGCCCGCGTTTAAGCAAACAGCATCGATCTCTGCGATCCAAATGGGCTTCGACGTCGCACCTCACGAGGTGAAGCGCGACTAGCAGAGTCACATTGTTTAGAGCCTCCCGACTCTCGGGGCTCCACATTAATATCCTTGCCGAGTTTGACTAGATGGGTTTCACTCTTATTGGCGATCAGTGTTTATCCCTGCGGATGATAGCTTCGCACCACCGGCCGTTCGACCGAGTGCATGAACCAAATGTCCGACACCGTTGTTATTGTGGGACTAAACGGTATTACTATCGCAACGACATGCCATCAGTAGGGTAAAACTGACCTGTCTCACGACGGTCTAAACCCAGCTCACGTTCCCTGTTAGTGGGTGAACAATCCAACGCTTTGTGATTTTCGCTTCACAATGATAGGAAGAGCCGACATCGAAGGATCAAAAAGCAACGTCGCTATGAACGCTCAGCTGCCACAAACCAGTTATCCCTGTGGTAACTTTTCTGACAATTCTTGCTAAAAACTCTTTATACAAGAAGATCGATAGGCCGTGCTTTCGCAGTCCTTATGCGTACTGAACATCTGGATCAAGCCAGCTTTTGCCCTTTTGCTCTACGCGAGGTTTCTGTCCTCGCTGAGCTGGCCTTAGGACACCTGCGTTATTATTTGACAGGTGTACCGCCCCAGTCAAACTCCCCGCCTGGCAGTGTCCTCGAATCGGATCACGCAGCAGTTGGCAACAAGCGTTACCGCTAGTTCGCCATTTGTCACGTTTGAATCACAAAAACCGCACGCTTGCCGATATCGACCGCGTGCCGCTTCCGCCCAATCGAGTAAGTAATGAAACAATGAAAGTAGTGGTTTTACAGCAACGACCGCGCGAACGATCTCCCACTTATGCTACACCTCTCATGTATCCTTACAATGCCAGACTAGAGTCAAGCTCAACAGGGTCTTCTTTCCCCGCTGATTCTCCCAAGCCCGTTCCCTTGGCTGTGGTTTCGCTAGATAGTAGATAGGGACAGTGGGAATCTCGTTAATCCATTCATGCGCGTCACTAATTAGATGACGAGGCATTTGGCTACCTTTGAAGAGTCATAGTTACTCTTGCCGTTTACCCGCGCTTACTTGAATTTCTTCACGTTGACATTCAGAGCACTGGGCAGAAATCACATTGCGTCAACACCCGCGAGGGCCATCGCAATGCTTTGTTTTAATTAGACAGTCGGATTCCCCTTGTCCGTGCCAGTTCTGAGCTGACCGTTAATGGCGGTTGTTAAGAACCGCGCCGATCGCGAACGAGACCGACGCAGGCTTAAAGCTGGAAAAATCCACAAAAGATTGATAGGTAGATCCATGGACAACGCTAACGCCATAGAGGCTCATGCGCATCGACTAGGCCCAACACCAATAGCTTCTGCTTCATGTCCCAAGCCCCAACCACCCCGGTCCTCAGAGCCAATCCTTATTCCGAAGTTACGGATCCAATTTGCCGACTTCCCTTACCTACATTATTCTATCGACTAGAGGCTCTTCACCTTGGAGACCTGCTGCGGATATGGGTACGAACCGGCGCGACATCTCCACGTACATCCCTCACCTGAATTTTCAAGGTCCGCAAAGAGTATCCGGACACCGCCACATGTGCAGTGCTCTTCGCGTTCCGAACCATATCTCCCTTCTATAGGATTCCATGGAACTCGAATGCTCAGGCAGAAAAGAAAACTCTTCCCGGACCTCCCGACGGCGTCTTCAGGTCACTTTGGGTTACCCCGTCGAACACTCGCTGATAAAACGAGGGAACGATTATTGAAACGGTTCCGCTGCCGGGTTCCGGAATAGGAACCGGATTCCCTTTCGCTCAAAGGGCGTTATTTATCATCTATATACCGTTAAGATATATGTTTGAAAAAACACGCCACATCGACATAAGATTTCTCCTTGAGCTTAGGATCGACTGACTCGCGAGCAACTACTGTTTACGCGAAACCCTTCTCCACGTCAGTCCTCCAGGGCCTCCCTGGAGTATTTGCTACTACCACCAAGATCTGCACCGACGGAGGCTCCAAGCGGGCTCACGCCCAGACTCTTCAGCGCTCTCCGCCACGCACGTCCTACTCGTTACAGCTTAATGACGTCACAAAGAATGTCGCACATGCTCGTAACGGTAGTGTATAGGCAAAACGCTTAAGCGCCATCCATTTTCAGAGTAATGCAACCTATTCAGGTGAGTTGTTACACACTCCTTAGCGGATGCCGACTTCCGTGGCTACCGTCCTGTTGTCTTATATGCATAACGTCTTTTTGGGATCTTTGAGCGTTTTTTGGGCGCCTTAACACTACGTTTGGTTCATCCCACAGCGCCAGTTCTGCTTACCAAAATTGGCCCACTTGGCACCGTCATCTGATCACCGGCTTCATCGTTTGAGTAAGCCGGAGTACTCACCCATTTAAAGTTTGAGAATAGGTCGAGGTCGTTTCGGCCCCAATGCCTCTAATCAGTCGCTTTACCGGATGAGACTGTTCAAATCGGCGCCAGCTATCCTGAGGGAAACTTCGGACGGAACCAGCTACTAGATGGTTCGATTAGTCTTTCGCCCCTATACCCAGTTCCGACGATCGATTTGCACATCAGAATCGCTACGGTCCTCCATTAGGGTTACCCCCTAACTTCGACCTGACCAGGCATAGTTCACCATCTTTCGGGTCCCAGCATTTATGCTCAGAGCGCGCCTTATTCACGGGTTGGAAACAGGACGCCTCGGGAGTGCGAGAGTTCGACCTAGATCGAGGCTCCATCTTCCCTGAGCGCGCAGTTAGCGCGCGCCTTCACTTTCGTTGCGCCTTTCAGTTTTATTATCTCAATGACTCGCATACATGCTAGACTCCTTGGTCCGTGTTTCAAGACGGGTCCTGCGAGTGCCCGAAACTAAATCATCGCAGACAGAGGCGCGCACAGTCCGAGACAACACGGCGGCAACACCAATTACCCCGCACCAACATCCGCACAAAAGGCGAAGACGTAGAATGCGACGTTAACTTGCGTCGGGCCGGACGCGTCAAAAACGCGTGCGTGCTTCTTTAGATCTACCGTCTGACAGCCGGTCAGCCACCGTCGCGGTCCCACTACCTCAGGGCAATGGGGCGAGGAGCCGAACAGCGCTTAAACCGACATCAAACGGGTCGCGATGTATTTACTAAGAGAGAAGTGCACGTCTTCCGCAGACGTCGCCGGACGCGATTCGTGCTTACCAACCATAGCCAGCAGCATCGAGGTGCGCATCCGTACGCCAAGGAATGACACTGAATCTCTCCGTTCGTTCATTCGAGTTTCACAGGTTTACCCCTGAACGGTTTCACGTACTCTTGAACTCTCTCTTCAAAGTTCTTTTCAACTTTCCCTCACGGTACTTGTTCGCTATCGGTCTCGCGGTAATATTTAGCCTTAGATGGAGTTTACCACCCACTTAGGGCTGCACTCTCAAGCAACCCGACTCTAAGGAGAATCCCTCTCGCCACGATCCTCCGTCGCTACGGGCCTGGCACCCTCTACGGGAAAACGGCCCCGTTCAAGACGAACTTGGACAGGAGTGATCGCGACGAGAAAGCGGAACCTCCCGAACACCACATCTCCCGCCGCCTGTACAACGGCGGGATTCAGTGCTGGGCTTCTTTCCTGTTCGCTCGCCGCTACTAAGGAAATCCTGGTTAGTTTCTTTTCCTCCGCTTACTAATATGCTTAAATTCGGCGGGTGATCCTCCCTGATCTGAGGCCAACGATATATTAGAGAAGCAGACTCATAAGTAAAATCTCCTTACTAGTGACATACAAAAATAGACATTATCATGCAGCCATACTGGACGTTCTGCTGTTCACTTAAGAACTACCAGTTAAGGAAGCAAAACAAAAGCGGTATATACGCTGCTCTCAGATTAGTGTAATTGAAACAAATAAAAGAGTCTCGCGTACGTGTGTTAAGCAAGCATCAACGCATGTCCTCGCCGTTGTGTTTGACGACGATACGCATCGGAGCTCGCTCTGCACACACACCGCTTTTGAATACGACACATTGTATGGCTATGTGCTATTGCATGTACTCAGATATATTTTTAAACGGACTAAAACGAGGACGTTATACACACCCGTGTCATAGAACCGTCATTTGCACTTAAGCGTGCTCGGCGTACATCACACCCTGTTACAGGTGGAGACATCAAGCACATCTAAAAGCGCAATGTAGCATTTTATTTTATACAGCCGGCCCTCAGACAGGAGTGGTCCTGGATGTATCTCCACGGACCGCAATGTGCGTTCGAAATGTCGATGTTCAAATGTGTCAGTTCACACTATGACGCGCAGTTAACTGCGTTCTTCATCGACCCGCGAGCCAAGTGATCCACCGTCCAGGGTAATAGTTTTACACCTTGGTAATTGGTACATAAATGAAAGGTAAAATTGTGGTCCCATTCCAAAAGCTGAATATAAATCAACTGTTCAGGTCTGTCTTAAAAATGTATGCCCCAAGTACATAGACAAACCAGTATTTCGTTCAACCAAACGTATTTTCGATTAGAAAAGTCGAGTTCTATTAGCGAACATTTTCGTTGGCATGCCCACTTCATGCGATCAACAAAGGCGATATCGCGCTCTACGCTAGAGTCGTCGACTGATTCACCGACCTGTATACCTATGTGAAGCTTGTAAACGATGTCATCGGTATTTGGTTGGGCCAAACATGAAGGAAAACGTACCAAGTTCAACAGCAGATAACAATGTACTCGAACAATTAATTTCAAGTCAAATACGAAGTCTTTAGAAAACTTTTTGGCAGTAAAATGCAATTTTGTTGCGAATGCAATGCAATTTATATTTTATTTTCTAATATCAAGGAGAAGTAGTACTCAAGCACTTATCTAATCAGGTATGTACTTAGTAAAATTTTATCAATTATTAACTTGTTTTAAAAGAACTTGCTACTATCACTACGATTTGCTAATGGCTAGGTGATCGCAGTTTATTGTAAACAAAAGTCCATTTATACATAATCCTATTAATCACCCTATACCCTCTACCCTGGATCTACATTAAACAAAAAAAGGTCAAATGACCATGAGGTAGACTTAGCTAGCCAAACATTTATCATTTGTTTATTTGGTACATATATTCACAAGATCTCTGAGAGAATAGCCATGAGAAGCTAGTTTCATTATGGAACAAACAACACAAACAACCTTGACGATTCCGGCAAAAAAAATAATCTATCGATTAGTCGCTGACTCAGCGCTGGTGGAGTATTTAAAGATAAAAACAGAATTTGTTAGTAATCAACGAAAACGTAGGAACATTGATGTTTTCTTGAGTTGATATGTTATTATTATATTGAAAAATCTGAAACTTATTTTAGTAATGAAAGTGTGTCGATCAAGCGCCAAATGATTGCGTAATTCTATCCGTTTGTTATGAAAGTGTTGCACAATATATACAAAACAAGATTAGATATTAATATGGGTTACCTACTTTGTTCATATGGAGTTTATGGACCTGTGAGTGTGGATCATAATTAATCTAAAAAAGAGGCGTTACTCAGCCAGAAAAATTGTCAGCAACGTAATTTCAGCAATGTATTGTAATTTTAAGGGCGTGAGCCTGAAGATCTGTCATACATAGGTACAGGTCCCGAACCCAGTACCTATAGACTCCAGTTCTCACAGAGGATAAACTGAAAATGTAACTTGATGCTATGAATCAAAATTGTACCTTTTTGAAAGAAATAAAATTAAGTACTATTATTAAGCACCAATATTTGAATGCCGGAAAATGCTGAGTTGGTGGGCATCCCCCTATTACATCGGACTTAAAGATACAACTGGCGAAATGTGAGTGTAGGTCTACCATGCACTTCTGCTTACCTTCCGCGAAATACCAGCGCGATGTTCTGTTTCTTTGTTGAAGCCATTTTGAACATTAAGCTCCTGGTGCTTATGTCATACCACAGAGAGGCTTGTCTACAATTTGCTCTTAACAAACTAAAGGCGTTTACGTTACCTAATTGCATATTCTTTCCGATAGTGTAATTTATATTAATTAACTCCCAATATAGAATAGCTTATATATATATATATAGAATCACTAATGACCGTGGTGGTAACGGCTGCGACTTACGAGTTGTAGGTCGTAGGTTCGAATACAGACAGGCGCTTTACTTTGTGTAAATTATTTCATCACCACTGTTCTCAAAACGGTGAAGGAAAACATCGTGAGGAAGCCGGCATGTCCTAGAACAAAAAATCGAAGACATGTGACATCTGCCAACTCACACTGGGCCCGCGTGCTGGATTACAGCCCACTCTCTCTCACTGAGAGGAGGCCTGTGTCCCAGCAGTGGGAACATTATAGGCTGATATTGTATGACCGTGGAAACCGAGACGTATGGTGACTGATCACGTTTTAGATGCAACACAGTACAAGAATAGGCACAAGTAGGCGCAGAAACCTCTAATGAATGGACCTGGCGGGGTATTTGCTTAACACACTAACGGTAGCAATGGGTTTGATTGATGGGTTCAACCACATTTATTGCGTTATTTACGTTGCCGAGCATACTCATATTTCGAACATTTGAAGCAATGGATTAACAATATCCTTCAAAATGATTCAGATTGAGATTGATAGTGTTATGCAATTAGGGTACTTACCGATTCAACGAGTCTTAACTAATTATTAACCGACTTTAAAAAAGGAGGTTCTGTATTCGACCCGTATGTATGTATGTATGTATGTATGTATGTATGTATGTATGTATGTTTGTATGTCCGCGATTATCTCAAAAACTACTGAACCGATTTTGATAATTGTTTCATTAGTGTGATCTACATACTTTCAGGAAGGTTTTAGTATATAATACATTAGGTAATTATGCTTATGTACGAAGTTATATGCATAAGTGTACTGCATCTCCGGCATTTCTATGCGAATTTTGATAATTCTTCGAGTCGTGTCTTCAATTCTTCAATGCAGTAGTGTTAATTGAATTTGTGTGGGGTAGGTACAACTAAAAAGAGAAAAATAAAAACTTTTTTACAAAAAAAACAACCGACTTCAAAAAAAACACTACAAAGTGAAAAATAACTTTAATTTCGGAAGTCGGTGTCAAATAACGAAAATGCTGAACCAACGACACCGACTTCCGAAATTAAAGTTATTTTTCACTTTGTAGTGTTTTTTTTGAAGTCGGTTGTTTTCAGATAAATACTTTTTGTTTTTAGTTCTTAAGACAGATAGAAGTCAAACAAATTACTCCATATTCATCTAGTAATAAAAGAAAATCGACTGTCATGAGCACATGGACAATCCGAAGCGACGTTGTTTCAGTTTTTAAAGAAAACATTTTTATTATAACCTACTTCTTTACAATATTCTTCTATTGCATCTAGAATATCCTGACATACGACCAAAGATGGTACTAAAAAAAAAATGTACCGAGTTTAACACTTGGTTAGTTTTGCCTTTAATAGTAACGCTACTGTGAAATACCAAAATAAACTGGACTTGTCATAATGTACGTAGAACCTTGTTCGAAAATGTTCCATCGCCTTTTGTTTTAGATTCGGAGAAAAATGAAACAAAAGAAAATCGTCTGACATAAAGATACATTGGTGGGCCCATTGTCCTGCTATAGATATTGTAATTTTGTCGTTCAAAACCTATTCTTAAAACGTTAGGCATTAGCAAATTTTGACAAATAGAACTTCATTTCTAAAACGTATAAAAGGGTAAGTTTAACTATTGAGTACATGCTGCAAAACATATGTGATTTTGCAATAAAATTGCGATGGAGTTTCTTGCCCGTTCTTCTCCATAGGTACCTACGCTTTGGAATGGGCAACTAGCTTCATATTTTCTGACTGACTGACTTCTTGACAATTCAAAAGTGCCTGTAAATGGTTTAATTGAAATAAATGCTTTGAGTTTGAGTTTTTGAGTTTGAATTCTTTAACTCGGCTTGCGTTGGAATAAACTGGTAGGAGTCGTAACGTAAAGAAAAAATCGGTTGTCTGTAAAGTCGGTTTACTGACGATAGTTGAACGTGACAACGTCATAAGAGAATACTGATGGAATGGAACGCCTCAGAGCGAGGTAACGCCGCATGAGTCATGTTTTTTCGTGCGTGCAGCCGGCTCCATCGAATAAATATAAGACGCTGTCACGTCAAAACGTTATGCCATGCGACCTTCTTCTCTTTCTTTTCTTTTTTCGAGAGCGATAGTTTTCATGGTTTTCGAGAACGCAAAAGCCAATAGTAAATAAAAGTCCAAGATGGCGGCTGCTAATAGAACTGTTCATCATGGGTGTGCAATGTTACTTATTTTAATGTACAATGTCTAGCTGACGGCTATGTGATGGGTCTTCTTACACTCTGTTCAGGGTGATTATAAAAGCTTAAAAGTTGTAAGTAAAGTGCTTGAAGTAAACACTTCCAATCTCAATCTGAATCATTTTGAAGGATATTGCTAACTCATTGCTTCATAAGTTCGAAAAAATTGTCTGCTCAACGTAAATTTGAAGGATATTGCTAATTCATTGCTTCATAGGTTCGAAAAATTTATCTGCTCAACGTACATTTGGAGGATATTGCTAATCCATTGCTTCATAGGTTCGAAAAATTTGTCTGCTCAACGTAAATAACGCAAATAATGTTGTCAAAATGAAAGCCATTGCTACTGTGTTACTCAATTACCCCACTGATGCTAGGGATTGACACTATTGACAGCTCACTTCACCTAAGTTTTCAAAGTGAGATTTCTACACAATAGATCGGCATGACTCAGTGTTATTAATAGAACTTTTATAAAATAAAAAAATACAACCACATTTTATCGTTAAACATCCCATCCACACGTATGAAATGCCAAATAAAAATGTATCCTATTAATAAAAATGAATTACCGAAATGTATGTTGTACGCGCATAACATCCGAATGATTGCACCAAATTGGATAATTCTTTTTTTGTTGTTTTCGGTATTGCCGGGACAAGTTTTGTATGAAAGAAAATATCGGAAATTCGAAAAAAATGCACCCGTTCGAAGCTGGGGCGGGCCGCTAGTAACTTATAAAAATAATGGTTTCAGGCTGACGGGTAACACAAGGGAAAATGCGAGCCTTCCAAGTTCCAATTTAAAAAAAAATCCAGTTAACCCGATTCTCCCCTTTACATGTGTTACGAGTACTATTGACTCTCTCAAGGTCAAAAACCGCTATGTATAAATACTTGCTGAATTTTCAATATGTTTCATAACATTGTGAGTTTCGGTTCAAACTCTTGCTACCTTATAAAATAAAATAAATACTGAAACAATGGTGAAAATCATCTTATTTGTTGCTATGATCGTAACGTTGGCGTTTGTAAACGGTATTTATATTTTTATTAGCTAATTATTTTTGTTGATTTCTGTAATTCGTGAAAATTGTGAGGAAACGTTGTCTCAGCTAGAGGATCAAGATAAAATTTGTTTTGTTAAAACTGAATAAACACAAAAAATCATATCTTAAAAAAAATATGAAATCATATCAGTATTGTTGGTTAATTAACCAATAATAATAAAACTAAATCTCCTCTTGATCCTGTAGCTTTCATTAAGATATCATTCAGTTTTCATTTTCTAACAAATCAATTGGAAAATGAAACTGAATGGAATAGGTTAAAAGTAGTACATATTATGAAATTTCCAAAATCTCTCTTAAAAGGAGATAACTATTTAAAGTAGTAGATAGATGCTACTTGTGTCTCTGACCGTAAATCAAAAATCAAATGAAACGTTTATTTGCTAGAAATTTAATACATTGTTTCATTTATGGTAAGGGGGATTGATTTGGTAAGGTAGCCATTCAAATCAATAGGGTAGTTTCCTGGGTAAAAAAATAATAATTCTAATTAGTCCGTCAGTTAGATTATCGAAAAATAATGGACCCATATTTTTTCTTTTGTCAATCAAACAAAAAATGACAAAGATAAAGCTCGTCAAAATTTGGGAGTGGGGGGTCGTGACGTCACGTCGTGCTAAAAATTGTCGCACGGCGTGACGTCACGACGACTAATTAGATTTTTTTAGGAAACTAGCCTATAGTGCACCTATGAATACGTATCTTTATTTAGTTTTGTAGCATCGCTCCAAAATTCTGTTTTAATTTATCTGGAGTTTTTTTTTATTTTTTTTATTCGACAATAATGTCGATTACCACACATTCCATGTTTTTTTTTGTTTTTGTTTTAATTATTCAAGCAAAATAACCTAATAGTATGGCACGCCAAACGTGTTTTGCTTATATTGTCTTGTTTTCTTGAAAAACCAAAAAACAAGTCAAAATTTAATGATTCTTATATTAATTAAATATATATTATTCCCAGTATAATAGTTAGTGGTATATAGTCTTTTTGTTCGTGTTCATTTTCTTATTTTCTACACTAGATATGCTTTCATGGAATTAACACTTGTGTAAACATAATTTTACTGTAACAAGAGAGTTTTTAGAAATTATATAATACGCAAACATTTTTCTAGACGATTCCAAGCTGTAAATTCAATAAGGTCCACATTTTTTTTAATCTTTTCAACACAACGCATTTTTTTTTAATGTGCTGTGCATTGCGTGTTAATAATCCTCAGTGTGAATTGTTATCAGTTTTTTTTCTGAACGGTTTAATTAATCGCTAACATAAATTGTTTATCAAGTTTTTTTTTTCAGGCCAAAATTTTCCTTTTCCCGCATTTCAGTAAGTATTATTATTATTACTACCTAATCTGATAAATTTATTGCATTCGTCATTATTATACAGAGTGGTAGAAACATTAACGCGCAAACTTTAGGCAGGAATTTAGCACATGATTCTGAACCCCCTAGCGTAAGGTCCGGGTTTCTAAATTTTCCAAAGATGCAAACAACAATGGCCGCTCGAAATTGAACAAGATCGATATACAAGAACATTTATTTTAAGTAATGTTTGTTTTCGTCTAAATTTCCGAGCTAACTAGACTGACTCCAGACTATCGAAATTGTTCGTCGGTTAACAAAAAAAAAAAAAAAAAATTGCTGTTTCATAGAAAAATGCAATTCTTACCCTGGTCAAAATTTATGGTACAGCTAATTATTTTCTTAATAACCGACGGAAAATTTGTACGCTAGGGCTAGTTCAGAATAATTTCTGAATCCACGGTGACAGGTTGAGCGTCGATTAATAAAATTTACCAAGCGGCTGACGCACAGGCTGCCCTATAATAATTCAAAACTCTATTATGTATATAGGGTGTCCCGTAATTAATAGATAACCTTTTAAGGGGTCATTGTACTTATCATTATGAACAACTTTTACTACGGGACCAAACATGAAATCGCGAAAAAATAAGCTGTTCCCTACCTTCAAATTATGTTCGCATTAACTCGTCAAAATGTCGGAAACTGCTGATTGGGACCTTTTTGTTACAAATTTTCACTCAAAAATCAACTAAGAATACATTGAACTAAAGTAGATAACTAATTAAATGGCGATGGGATGTAATTATCTGAGATTATGAACACTGCTAATTATAGTTGACACGTTTCGGTAGCTAATCTTAAACACGTGATGATGTGTTTAAGATTCTGCACCTGGTACTTTTTCTTCAAAGTCAAGGTACGGTGATGTCGAAATTATTTCTATTCAAACTTATGTTTCAAATTAATATTATTTCAAATTTTAAAAATATCAACTTTATTTTAATGGTAATTAAGTTGATTTCAGAGTGACTAGCACTACTGAAAAAGTTATAAAAATGTTTGAAGTTGTAGCGTTGTGTAAACTGAACTTTATTGTGTAGGACTTAAAATTATTTGTCCATAAACTCATATTTGTTTACATTTTTGGCAAATAAATCGCGAATGCAGATTAGGTACCCTGCATTACCTGTTCCCTTTTACAAAAAAAAAGAAGAAGGGATAAGGTAATGCAGGGCACTGGGTACTACGCAAAAAGAAACTGTAGTGTGTCCAATCACAAATGTATCTAAAAAAATAGATAAACTGACAGCGAATATTCTGAAGGGATTCAGAATATTAATAGTTTGCTGATAATAATTGTTTTATTTTGCTCGCAGGGCGGGCGGACCTTTGAAAAATTTATTTAAGGTGGGTGTGCAATTCCATAATAAAAGGCTTTATAATGCAGTCCAGTTAAGGCAGACGCGCATCAAGCTACTACAATCTGTCAAATTTCTTTAATAGATTTTCAACTTTATCGCTAAAATATAAGGTTCAAAGTTGATTAGGAAAATTTTACAGTGTCGGGTAGCTTGATGTGCTGGCGTCTGTCCCCAATTAGAACTAGCGTAATCATAATCAGCCTAAAATGTTCCCTCTGCTGGGACACAGGCCTCCTCCTGGTGAGAGGGAGTGGACCGTAATCTACCACGCGGGCCCAGTGCAGGTTGGTAGATGTCACATATCTTCGAATTATTGGTTCTAGAACAGGCCAGTTTCCTCGCGATGTTTTCCTTAACCGTTTTGAGAGCAATGGTGATGAAATAATTTATACAAAGTATAGCGCCTGTCGGGGTTCGAAACTACGATCTTACAACTCGTAAGTCGCGGCCGTTACCACGGGGTCACCACTGCTCACAATCAGAACTAACTTATTCTTTATCAAAGTATTCAATTTGCTTAAAATTCACTGATTATCATTTTTTTAAAGGAAAAATCCTGACTGCCCCTTAACCACAGATATAGATAGAGTGCAGTTATGTGGGCCTCCAACCCACTAAAACTCCACGGTGTCCTCCTCTGCCGCTTACGGCGGGAACACGGGCACGCGTTTAGCACTCATCCGTGAACCCGCCGCGGCTGTCCGTCACCGGACCCTCCTCTGGGGAGTATTCCCCAGCACCGGCGCACCGGAACACATAGCACGCCGTGACCACCCCAGGGACCAGACCAGCACATGGGCGCCAGACGACCCCGTGTCTGGGCACCCTTGGTCCCCCTGCGACGGATCAGGTCATTGGCCCCGCCGCCTGCCAATTTTCGGCCGCAGAGGATAGGGAGAGCGGGCAACGTCATACCAACACTCCTCTTCCTCTGCGGCCCCACCGCGTCCGCCATTAGACGGTGGCGACCCCGTCAAGGCCGCGGAAGGTAGGGAGAGCGGCGCACCGCAATACCGGCACTCCTGTCCCGCCGCGGCCTCCAACCCTCAGCCGCGATGCCTCCGATACGACATCGCGGCCCGCCTCAGCTGCGATGTCGCTCAAGCGGCACCGCAACCTACTTGTTGGCCGCTACGTCGTCGGCTTACCGGCAAAAGCCCTGACGAGCGGCCCCTCCTCGGATTCCTCTTCGCTTCACCGTGGGTGTCCAAGCCACGGCTACTGAGCCCCTCCGCCTCGACAATGCGGGAACACACCGGGGGGGAGATATAGATAGACCTAGCTAACGCAAGTATCACGATCTGTATGAAAACCAAGTGTGCCATTTTTGACTACCTAATATGACGTCACAAGCACTATTTAATGATGGGAAAATTAAATCGATTCAAAACGCGTTTTTCTTCTTGCCCCACCCTCGGAGTCTAGCGCTAGCGCTCACGCTCACCCAGCCAGCAATAGGTGCACAGGACTGAGCGCGAAAGTGGCGGCTTACGATTTTTGTACGTAAGCTGGTGCGATTTTTGGCACGCGAAGTAGTTGCTCTTGCGTTATCTATGTTTATCTACAATATCTGTGCCCTTAACCATAATGTACCAATCATCAATGTACAGTCAGGGACATTAATTGTGAAGTAAATTGACACTCTACGTCAATATGGCTTGTTACCTATGCCTTTGTACCTTTTTAAGTGCGAGAAGTTTAAATAAATAAATAAACCCAACTGTCAAATATTTTGTTAAGTTGGTAGTCAATTTACTTAACAATGAATTTCCTGACTATACTATAGGACGACATTTCAAGCCAAACATTTCCAGTATAAACTGACCTCGCACTGCTTTCCATACAATGAGAGGTCATGTATGTCAACATAAAATGTATAGCTTGATGTTTTTTTTTTTTACAGAACTTGAAATTGCCGCTGTCTCCCGAAGAAATAATTAATAGGCAGCCAAGTCCGAATCAAAATTTCCATGCAAGTTACGCCAGCTCTCAAAGCTTTGGAGACGGAAAGATGCGCACCTCCGTGGTACATAACAACAATGGAAAGAAGAAGGAATGGACATGGACCAACTAAATGTATCTGTTTCAGCCGACTGGTTAAATTATCCGTTTAGTTAACCGCCTGGCCATTGGAAGTACATAGTGCTCGCCTCGCTTCGCTCTCTCGGCTCGCACGCGGTTGATAACAGTCCTAACCTAACCTATCCTTATAGCCTATAGGCTTAGTTACTGTGACCAATTTGGTTCACGCGTGATTGGATACAGATTTCCAACCTAAACTATAATTGAATATCATTCAGGCCGTTAGTTGAACGGCCGCCGTTTAGTTAAAAGGCTAGGCAGTTAACTAAACGGCTAATTAGACCAGTTCGCTGCGACATCTCTACTAGAACCAGCCCTAATCCTAAACAATTTATGATGATCTACTTAAATATATGAAAAAATAATAATTTAGGACTTACTTACCTACCTAAATCATAAGGGCAGGAACATATGTTTGCTACTGTTGATTTACTAAAATATAAACACCCTGTATATTTTAAGCTGTGTGCAGACCTCAGTCAAGATTAAGTTTATAGTCAGCCTATTGCTTTATGAAAGCAATGATGCGTATACTCGCAACGAAACAGCTGCCTCGTTGGCAACAACATCTTATGTCTACTGAAAAACTGTTGATCCTGATTTGCACTTTGGTTATCTAAGATGGCGGGGCTTCTTGCCAAAGAAAAATACATTCAGTATCAACCAAAAATTCTTGTACACACGAGAACATATCAAGCTATACATATCAAGCTACACATTTCCAGTTTTGGCTGCCTCGCATTGAATAGGCTTTTCGTATACAATGAGAAGTCAACTTATAGTGAAAACGTATATCCTGACATTTCAAAAATAATTATGTTGGAATCCGGAACCGCGGTCCCGGTCCCGAAAGCCCCACCCCACGACCTCTGAAATCAGTAAAAAAAAAGTAACAAATTACTAAGTTCACAATTTTTCTGCCACGGCAAACACTTTTTGGGTACCCTTATGAAATATGACGATATTATTTAAACTGGACCATAAAGTAGGTACATTTACCTTTATTATATAACAAGTTTTTTCTTATTATTGTTAAACTAACATAAAGTTGCCTTTGCTCGTTTTTGGCAAAAAATGTTACATATATAATATTTATGGTCATGTTAATGTATTAAAGTCATTACAATAAAATTAATTTATACAGAACGCGGTGATTTTATTTAATAATCCTAAAGAATATTGCCGTCCAAGAATTTATTTGAGAAGGTATATAATTTACAAAAAAACCTTGTCCTGGCAATACCGATCACAACAAAAAAAAGAATTAGCGTAATCGGTTCAGCTACTCTCGAGATTTGCGCTTAGCAACACATTCAGCGATTCATTTTTATATTATAGATATACAATATAATCCATACTTAATATTATAAATTCGAAAGTAACTCTTTCTGTCTGTTTGCCTGTCTGTCTGTCTGTATGTTACCTTTTCACGCCTAAACCGCTAAACCGATTTAGATGAAATTTGGTATAGAGATAGTTTGAGTCCTGGGAAAGGACATAGGATACTTTTCATCCCGATATTCCCACGGGATCAAGACTTATGCAAATGAAACCGCGAGGCGCAGCTAGTATCCATATAAAGAAACACCAAAATAGCTAAATACGCTACTAGAAACATAACACCACGTGTGACGTAAAACCTATTTACACTGTGACGTAAAAGCCCATTGTTTCGACTTTCGTTATATTATACTTATAGATTTAGACGAAGATAGGACAGAAATAGTTTACATGTAGTCATGTAGACTAGACAGGCTTAGACAGTACCTACAACAATAACCAATAACCCGCGTTTAGGAGGGCTCTATAATCTCCCAATTTGCTAGACTATGTGTGACTGCACATTGCTCGCAGAACAGATGGCCGTTCGCGCCGAAAGGTTCAGGAGCAGCGACCGCGTGTCGGAAGGCGGTCCGATTACCTTGTGAAGACCGCAGGATTCCGCTGGTTGCGAGAAGCAAAGAAGTGGTGATGCTTGGGAGAGGCCCTTGTGTAGCAGTGGACGTCTTTTGGCTTTTTTATGGATCATCAAATGACCCCTCCCACTCTGGGTGGAGCGGAAGAGAGTGTCAGACTCTTACTGACTAAAACCCATCCGTGTTCCTTCCTTAGCGCTTTATGTTCCGGGGTAGCGGTAACCCTTTCGGACAATCCCGCACACGTCTTTTGGCTGACTTGGGTTTGCATTCGATTGATTGCTCTCCATATAGATCACTGCAGGACACGTCCGGGTGACAGGAACTCCTTGGGTTGACGATATTGGATGGGGGCGGGTGTTGTTTTTCCCACAACTTTCTTCTCAAATTAGGTGATTGGTCTTAGATGGCGTGTGTACAGCGGAGAAGACTCTTACGGCTCTAAACATCTTCATTCATTCACTCTTCTGCCCTTACCTTAATTTATTTGGGGTCGGCGCAACATGTCTTTTTCTTCCAAATTTCTCTATTAGTTGTCATCTGAACATCATCATGAATCTTTATTAGAAAATAGAACTCGTATTCTTTACGGCGCAGGATAGCCTCTACCAGAAGTAGTCATTGTATTAGTGATTTAGCAGTTCCCATATCATCAGAGGGGCAATTTTCGTAATTTTAAGAACTTTCACAAGACAGGTCTCAATCTGTCAAAAATACCTCTAATTTCCCTTCATTTTGACAAGTTTTTGACATTTGTTTTTCGCTGAGATGAGACTGCGACTAGATTTTGAACGTTTTAAATTACGAGAAATGGCCTTCAGGTGTGTGCCGGAATATAGCAGTTGGCCGTGGACGTGGTACGACAGCCGCGGCTCCCCTGACATCATCTCTGTCAACAGACGACAGCCGCCGCGCAGCCGTCGTCCAGACGCTCTGCTAGAGTGCCTGTCACCAGCCAGTGACAGTCTTATCCGACCTTTTCGGTAGTTCCAGTAACTTCGTAACAAAACCACAGTGCGGCCGACGAGGAAATGCGTTCTTGACACTTGTCAGTTTCATACAAATGAATAAGTGTTATGCAAATTTGATCTTTTTTTTAGGTACTAGAATTGTCCCAATGACAGGTGTCGGGAACGCATTCTCTCGACGGCCGGACTGTAGGTACTTTACCTAAGTATCATTGATTTACGCATCTATTTATGAAATTACACTATAATATTATAAAGGCGAAAGTTTGTGACTGTGTGTGTGTGTGTTTATATGTTTGTTACTTCTTCACGCTCAAACGGCTGGACCAATTTTGATAAAATTTTGTGTGGAGGTAGCTGACACCCTAGATTAATATATAGGCTACTTTTTATCCCGATATTCCCACGGGATCGACACTTATGCGGGTGAAATCGCGGGGCGCAGCTGGTAAGGTATAAATCCCAGATAGGTAAGTAGTTTAGGTACAGTGTCATTGGCCTAAACCAGTGCACTGAGCTGAATATCTAATAAGGTGGATCGCGTGCAACTTCAAAATAAGCTCATTAAAGATAAGTTACTGTGACATTTTATCTAACCATTTTTAACGACATGTTTGTCGCATAGTTAGGGAGCAAAATCGAAAATTATGACGTAGTTTCCTCTATTGACATACAGGGTGACTTGTAATTTGACGTATTCCTTCCAGGACGTGATACCATTTGCAACAACTAAGCAGCCTAGGGAAAATTCGAGGGATTCAAAATGTATAAGTTCTATGGACACAATATACCTACTTACCTAAAAACACTAAACGCATGATCTAACAAATTAAAAGAGAAAGCCAGATTTTGTGAAAATTTAAATCTACTTAATACTGATGCGTTCACAAAACCAACCCATTTGATTTTCCTTGTGTAATCAATTCATCTGTCATCATAATTATTTGAATTTAAAGCCTAGCCGGATGGCTATGATGGATGGAAAGAAGGTGGCTGGGGTAGAGTGGATGCGGATGCATCCAGTCTACCCCAGCCACCTTCTTTAGGTCGTCCGTCCATCTAGCTGGATGCGGAAGACGGAGGACAGGGTGCTGTGGCGCAGTCTGGGAGAGGCCTATGTCCAGCAGTGGACTGCGATAGGCTGAGTTGATTGATTGAAAGCCTAGCCAAAAGTTAAAAATTGGAAGGTCCTCCCACAAAAACTTAAGACACTAAGAATATATTCAACGCGTGTCAAAATCAGTCTAACGTACAATTCCATACAAAACACGACGTGTTCAACAGTGGTTTAGTCTAAACAACGCATCAACAAGAATTTGTGGTAATAAGGAAAATGTACAGACGCCAGCACATCAAGCTACCCGAAAATGTCAAATTTTCCCAATCAACTTTGAATCTTATAATTTAGCGATAAAGTTGAAAATCTATTAAAGAAATTTTACAGATTGTATTAACTTGATGTGCTGGCGTCTGTACATATAAACAGAAAAAAGGACCAAGTAGGTAATTAATGATCATAAGGAACATCATATAAGTCATCATCATTCTTGATCGTTCATTGGTACCAAACCTGACCCTTGTAGTAGTCAAGCCAGTTCCACAAGGTCTTACAGGGACCTTAGCCTGCCATCCTTGCTTGCAAAACCAGCTGTTTAGATCTCTGTCATCGATAAACTAGTTAGAAAAGGTAGACTGCCCTTTAAGTTCAATAACATTGTAATAAACAATAATATTAATATTAGTAGGTAAAGTCAGGGAAATTTCATACATACACTAGCTTCCGCCCGCGACTTCGTTCGCGTGAAATTTAACCCTCCCCCCATTCACCTTCTTAGGGGTGGAATTTCGAAAAACCCTTTCTTAGTGGATACCTACTCTTCATAAAGAACACACCCTCCGAATTTCATGTCTCTAGGACCAGCAAACTCACGCCATGGGAACATATGGGGTCGGCAGAAACTATGTAGAACGATATTTGCTACGATCCTTATATACTCCTTTTGCCTCGTGACGTTCATACATTAGGGGGGTAGTTCTCGTAGTTTTAAGAACGTTCATAGTCTGATCTCAGTCTCAATCTGTCAAAAATACCTCTAATTTCCCTACATTTTTGACAAGTTTTTGACATTGATTGTCGCTGAGATGAGACTGCGTCAAGATTTTGAACGTTTTAAATTACGATAATTGGCCTTCTGGGGGGCAATTCTCGTAGTTTTAAGAACGTTCGTAATCTGATCTCAGTCTCAATCTCTCAAAAATACCTCTAATTTCCCTACATTTTTGACAAGTTTTTGACATTGATTGTCGCTGAGATGAGATTGCGACTGGATTTTTAACGTTTTTAATTGTGGGAATTGGTCTTCATATCATACACGCACATGCACGCCGATTGCGACTTTACGAGTACAACGCACCTGACCTTTGTGAAGAAAATCGCTTGTAGGTACTTAATTCGTAATCCTTTTTTCTTTATTTTTGTTAGATACGGTCTGAACGAAGACATACATAATGTATATTCCAGTGACATTAAGATTTTATTTTATTTTGTATCAGGCCATTTTTTATTCTTGTAAATTATAATAATAATAATATTTTGCATTGTAAAATGACATAAAATAATTCAATTAAATTACTAACAATGAATTGACATGACTTGATTGTAACTATTACTTACCTATTATTATTTTATAATTTTTACTACCTGCCTACTAAACTAATACCATCTGACGTAAATATGACTATCTGTGTTATTGTATTTTGTTTATTACTCTTAAATGGACTTCTTAACGACATCTAGATTACTATTTCTGAGATTATTTGTAAGTATTTGAATTGTAATTTGCTGACTCAATTTATGTTAGGTAGGTATTATGACCACAAACTCGGCAACAAACCAACATTATTTTGCAGCGCCCTGACAGGGTTCATGTACAAAAACCGATAATAATTAGTAATCATTCTGTAAAATGTGTGATGTACAATATCTACATGAGAGCAAATAAATAAATAGAATACCTATAGAACTTGTCTAATCTTAAGCCATTCTGTTGCGCCTAAAATATGTATGCATATTTCGTTCAGTGCACGCAAGGACATATTTAAGAACGATAACTATAATAATAATATTTAATCGTCAGCTGTCTGATTAATTCTAGCAGACACAAATTTTACGATTAAAAGACACGTGTTCTCATAGGTAATACGTAATACCAGCCCGTATTGCCTATTACCTATGAGAACACGTGTCTTATAATCGTATAAAAGACACCTGTTATCATAGGTAAAAAAAAAAACAATGACAAATATACAAATATATATAATATAAATATAACAGGTGCTTAAATTTTATGTAATTCACATTAGAAATTCAGAACGATAATGTTAAACGCTATCAAAACTAAAAGTTAATAAACTCTGTTAAGTTTTAAAAACGGATTCTCCACAAAACAAAAGGTATATTGTGAAGGAATTTACAAAAAAAGGACGATCGCTAAAATGAACATTAAAATATGAAATCAAAACAAATGAGAGTTGCGACCTTTTAAAGCCTTTTGTACGCGGCACGGCCCGTACCTACTTGCCCGTTTTTGTGCCCGTGAACAAACTTCCATAGTGATCCATACAACACCGGTGTGGCGACCGTACCTACACACGTCGTATAAACCGTAGTTACAAAGGGCGTAAGAGTATCCTGCTAAACATACATAGATACAGTATGTGCAAAATATTCTCGCTTATAAAACTTGGACGCATATGAAAGCGGCATTTAGACGCGACAATTCACACATACCGCGCGTGTCCTCGTGGAACAAGTGAGTTAGATATTCATACGAAATGGCAAAATTCGCCGCATCTTTAATACTAGTGGGTTTTATTATCACCATCCAAGGTAAGCCACATTTTGTATCTTTAAGTCCATAAAATAAGAAAATTTAAGAAATAATAATTTTACGTGATCTATTCAAACTTAATTGATTGGGTTGTTTTTGTAAAAAAACACTGTGCATATCTAGTTTTTCTGCTTAGAAATATTTTTCAAAATGTCATCGAAACAAGTTTAAATATCGCACTGTAAATTAACTTATTAGTTGAATTCTAAACGAGGAAATCAAATAAGATTTTCCAGGATTTTTCCGAATGATTTGTCAACCGCCGCTAATGACACAATTGATTTTCTATTGTTTCGTCGCCGATCGGCGAACCGCGACGCTTGACCGGTTAAAGAGTTACTGAGTTAATATTAGATTAAGTTATCTTTTTGTTTAAATAAGCTGTCATGCTTTAAAATTCCTTATTGAATAAGAGAAAGATATATTATTTAGACCCCAAAAAAAACTAGGGTGAGATCAAGTCTTACCGATATTTCAAACAGAGGAGCAAATTTTTTTTAAAGTTTCGCACATGTCATGTGTTTCGTTGTAGATACTTTTTAGTATATTTTAATTCTAAGTCATTACGGTAAAGTGAACAGGGTAAAACCGCTTTCCCCATACCTACATTTAAAAAATAAATTTTAGCCCGGACCTCGTCATTTATAAAAAAAACAACCGACTTCAAAAAAAAACACTACAAATTGAAAAATAACTTTAATTTCGGAAGTCGGTGTCGTTGGTTCAGCATTTTCGTTATTTGACACCGACTTCCGAAATTAAAGTTATTTTTCACTTTGTAGTGTTTTTTTTTGAAGTCGGTTGTTTTTTTTGTAAAAAAGTTTTTATTTTTCACTTTTTAGTTGTACCTACCCCACACAAATTCAATTAACACTAGTGCATTGAAGAATTGAAGACACGACTCGAAGAATTATCAAAATTCGCATAGAAATGCCGGAGATGCAGTACACTTATGCATATAACTTCGTACATTAGCATAATTACCTAATGTATTATATACTAAAACCTTCCTGAAAGTATGTAGATCACACTAATGAAAGAATTATCAAAATCGGTTCAGTAGTTTTTGAGATAATCGCGGACATACAAACATACATACATACATACATACATACATACATACGGGTCGAATACAGAACCTCCTTTTTTAAAGTCGGTTAATAATTAAAAAGTCGGTTAAAAAAGAAACAGTTCTTCAAAAAATTAAAATGTCAGTACTTTTTTTTTTAAATTGAAGAGTTTAATTATTTTTACCATCTAGGGGTCATCAGAAAGTTGTACTTATAACAATTTTGCATAATAGAATTAAAGTACAATTACAATAAAGTATATACAGGGTTTATTTTTCAAAGACCAGCCAAACAAATTTAAGGGTGTGGTACAGACCATCAAACTGAACAACTTTCTCCATGAGACCAATATTGTAATCGCGAAAAATTTATCAACTGTCCCATAGAAAACTTCAATACCTACTCGACCTAAACAAATCACATTAAAGTATTATCTGTACATACTAATACTAAAGCTAAAGGGTTTGTTTGTTTGAACGTTTATTCTTTGGAAGGAAGGGTTTATTCTTTGGAATCGCCAGTCGGATTTGAAAAATATGATAGCCCAATTCTTGAGGAAGGTTGTAGGCTATTTAACATCACGCTACGACCTTCAGGAGCTGAGCAAAAAGGAAAAAGTTAGAAAAAGCGCTAAGCGAAAATGAAATAATAGCGCGGGCGGGCAACACGATGCGACGCGGTGGGTCGGGGAGCAAAAAATTTCACGCGGACGAAGTCGCGAGCATAAGCTAGTGAAATCCGGATAAAACTGGTATTTGCAAGATAATTGCTCAGTCATACTAGAAAAATAGTATACATACATGTCGAAATTCCTAATAAAACCTAGTGCAGACGCCAGCACATCAAGCTACTACAATCTGTCAGATTTCTGTAATAGATTTTCAACTTTATTCCTAAAACATAAGGTTCAAAGTTGATTGGGAAAATTTGACAGTTTCGGGTAGCTTGATGTACAGTACGAGGTAATTTAAGAAAATATCCTCGTTGGTACTTTGATAGTCCGTTACGGTAATAATTTAACTAACTAACTGGTATTTGCAAGATAATTGCTGTCATAATAGGAAAACAATACACATTCATGTTGAAATTCCAACTAACAAAACCTAGTACTTACAATACGAGGTAATTTAAGAAAATATCCTCTTAGGTACTTTGATAGACCGGAAAGGTAATATTTAGCTGAACTTTAATTTTGGGGGTCAAATAGTTAGAATGACAAATATTGCACATGTCAAGCATAAATGTAGATGCAAGTTATGTCACGGTCAGCAGCTTCACGACAAGTTCAATAACATTGAAATAATTAAGTGCTAAACATGACGACTTCACTCAAAATGGTTGGTTGAAAAACCACTAGGACTTAATAATTGTAGATTAACATGTAAAAATCATATTATTATTATTTCACTAGCTGCGCTCCGCGGTTACCCGCATAAGTTTCGATCCCGTGGGAATATCGGGATAAAAAGTATCCTATGTGTTAACCCTGGTTATAAACTATCTGTGTACCAAACATCCAAACCTGTTCAGTAGTTTTTGCGTGAAGAAGTAACTAACATACAAACACACACAAATTTTCGCCTTTACAATATTATTGTGATGTACAGGGCGAAATCTTTATCACCGTTTTCCTCTTAAGGGGTAATTGTACTCATCAATATGAACAACTTTTAATTGGGATCAAGCCTGAAATTGTAAAATAAAAACAACTGTTCCCTACATTTATATGGTGTACATAATAAAGAGTATTCTATTCTATTCTATTCTATTTATGTTCACATAACTCATCAAAATGTAGGGAACAGCTGATTTTTTCCGCGATTTCATGCTTGGTCCCATAGTAAAAGTTACTCATAATGATGAGTAGGTACAATGACCCCTTAAGAGGAAAACGGTGATTAAAAATTCATCCTGTATATTCAATGTTCCTAAAATTTTTGGGCCTAGGACACCTAGATCCAAAAATTCGAAGACAATAATGTGATATCTACCAACCCGCTCTGGGCCCGCGTGGTGGATGAGAGAAGGCCTGTGTCCCAGCAGTGGGAAAATTGTAGGCTGATTATGCTTAAATAGTATTCAATCAGTTTCAAACTACCGGTTAAAGGCTTTTTTTAATTCTTTTTTAATAACTTGAGCCAATGTGTTTTCATTACAAGACTGGGTTCGCCAAACAATGGGGCATTTAAAAATACTCATATAGCAATACCAGGAACAATGTACGTATACATAATACTAACATGAACACATTGGACATTTCGGAAACAATGGATTGTCCATTGTTTCCGAAATTTCCAATGGTACCTATTGGATTAAAAAAAAAAACAAATTTCGCGGTTCAAGAAAAATCGGTCGACGAAATAGTAAACTATGGGTTACACAAGGCTAGTTTTTGAAGCAAGATAGTGCTAGTAAGGAAGCAAGCTAGTCACTCCTCGTGTATCCAGAGCTATCCTCATCTTTAGGCTAGTAAGCTAGTGAAAAAGATAGTGAGCTAGTGTGATAGTTTAATTGGATGGGATTCTATTTTTGCCTCGCATCGGCGATTTTACAATCCTGTTTTTGTACCTACTAGCCTCGTATGGCCGGCTGAGATAGTTCCCAATTGGACCATTTCACACTATGGACTAAGTCACCGCAATGCTATTAACAATCAATCAATGGTCATTGATTCAAAGTAGGCTGTAAATCAGCAATTTATGAACGTCAAAATTACATAAGACGGTCCCCAAAACGCCCGGCTAACGCCACTCCCTAGTGCTTTAGCTGGGAAGAAGTGGCGCCTCAAACATCTCAGCAGCATACTTAGCTGTCTGTCCAGTTAGAAGAACTTTGTTTTATACAATAGTAATTAAGAAAAAAAAAATAGAGTATTACAATTCGAAGACATGTGACATCTGCCAACCCGCACTGGGCCCGCGTGGTGGATTACGGCCCACTCCCTCTCACTAAGAGGAGACCTGTGTCCCAGCAGTGGGAACATTATAGGCTGATTATGTATGTTATGTAAGTAATTAAGATTACGAAATTTTTAATTTAACGTTTTGTACGTTAAATTTAAATTTACTAGCATCGTGTAAACAGCTCTAGCGTGGTGCCAAGCCAGGATAGTTAGCCCAAGATATTAATCCTTGCCATTCCAGCTTAAAAAACTCGTGCAAACCCAAATGTTTTCCTTGCGAATTACAACGCCCTAAATACCTATAAATTATTGTGGATAAGAAGCATCGTTTTTTCTTCTTAAGAGGCCCCGTAATAAGCCTTTGAGGAAACTTAATAACTTATAAGTATTACAAAACAAAATTCTTTAATTAAATACCTGTTTGAAATACCTAGATGTATATTTGTTACCTTATTAGTTGAATGCAGCATTAGGTAATATTAAAACCAGTAACCCAATAAATAGGTAGGTATCCAAGTATAAACCTTATCAAAAAACGGGTAACTTGTTGCAAGAATCATTAGAGCTGCTTTTTTACTTATCAAACGCTAATTCATATTCGACTAGCGGTGCGAGTGGTTTTACCTGTCCCGATCTCGTGGGTACATCGGAATAAAAAGTATCCTATGTCCTAATCCAGGTCCTGGTCTACCCAT
The DNA here is from genome assembly GCA_945859645.1 of Amphipoea oculea. Lineage (NCBI taxonomy): Eukaryota > Metazoa > Arthropoda > Insecta > Lepidoptera > Noctuidae > Amphipoea > Amphipoea oculea. The sequence continues at coordinate 19,258,230 of OX243862.1, forward strand.
GTGTAAATTTCATTCCCATCCGTTCAGCCGTTCTAGCATGGAAGTGTAAAAAACAAACATACGAAAAATCAAATATTTTGTCTTTAACCCTTCGTATGCTTAAACGTGGATCCACGCGAGTCACAATGGCTTTTTAATTGTGTCTGTAATACGGCATTCAACCGGTTAAAATACTTGTTTAGATTTGGTCTTTAAAAAGAGAATATATGCGACCAATACCTACCTATTTTATTTTATAGTAGACAAGTAGACGAGTCTTTCAGAAATCTACAGGATTCTGAGTATGTATGGTTACGTCACAAGTTCTGCTTACAACTTCACCCCGCAGCAAATGCCACAACAAATATCAAAAATGTGAAATCCTGGTAAAAAAAAGTGTGAATTGATTGTGATACAAAGAATAATATTTACCAAAGACCGAGTTCCGTATTTATGCTCATATTATCATCGAGTTTCTAATGGAACGACTCAAAATAATTTATGAAAATAAAATCATTGAGACAAGATATTAAAGACATCATAATGCGTTTAAATAATAAGAACATTATTAGTTTGTTGTCTCGTCGCTCGTCGACCAAAGTGGGTTTTTATAACTTCAAATGTTATGTCCTCGTAAATCCTTAGAACGTATTTACCTACTGAAATGATGTTTCCCAGAAGTGCGGTGGCCGCACTTAATGGACATAGTAACAGCTGTCATGAAAATGATGACAGTGGCAAAAATTTAAATCCTTAGATTCGCTCTACCGCATCAAAAGACGACTTTGCGTTTGTTTCGTTTTGACACCTTTGACGCACAATGACGCAGTGACTTGACTTGATTGTCATGGACACGCTAAAATTGATCTGTCAAGCTCCGCTAATGAGACACAATTGATTTTCTATTGTTTCGTCACCGATCGGTAACGCGCGGGGCTTGACTCACTTTTCTTAGTATACTAATTACGGTGAGAGCAAATCTAGCGATTTAAATCTTAGGGCAGCGGGGTTTGACTTAATGTAAAGGACAGATTTTCTGGTAACGAGGGTTTTTTTGAACCAAAACTTAGGAGTGGTGACCTGACCGCTGTTCGTTCTTTTTCAGCATAAGAAGAAGCCTCTACGTAGGTACCATCCAGCAGTAGGGCAATTACAGGCCTATACTTATATACCTATTTCGTTTATGTTTCAGCACTTCCACCTACGTACGATGAAATCCTTGCAGCGGCACGAGAAAACCAATGGGACCAGGTTCAAACACTGTAAGTAAACATCATAGACTTACCTAAAAACAAATCAAACAGTCCGTTTCGGAATGCCAATTAATACCAAATTAACAAGAGTGAACGACAACATGTTTATATGCACGACGATTTGTTTATTTTATGGATACCATAATTTTCTCATTTCTGCCAACTCTCATTGTTGCCAACTTTACGGTGCAGTGGCATCTCTAATATAAATACTTTCCTAATTTTACTCGTAGTAACTGCTACATAAGGAGTTTCATTAGGATGCATAATCAGCCTATAATATTCCCACTTAATCCACGCGGGCTCAATATGGGTTGCTAGATTTCACTGGTCTTCGAATCTTTGGTTCTAAGACATGCTGGTTTCCTCACGATGTTTTCCTTCGTTGTTTTGAGAGCAGTAGATAGTGCCCTCAAAACAACGAAGAAATTGTTGTTTTTGTTGAAATTAAATACACAAAGTAAAGTGTATGTTCAATGCTCACGAAGGGGACCTAACTACTTCTGGGTAGCATAGAAAAAGTTAAACAAATCCTAAAAACAACATCGTATTCCTTTGAAACAGTCTCTGAGGTACCTGCAGGTCATGGATCGTTAAGATAAGAGCTATAATAACATGCATCTACCGAATGGTTTGCTTCCAAATGGCTTGTTAAACTCAACTGGGGAAATCCTCAATTACATACTTCGAGTTACATGACAGTCATCTGCGTGCAAAGCTGGCACTCGATGTCATTTATAGTACTTTTGCGTACCTTGTTTTATTAATACAATAACCTGATTTAAGGCCTTTCATGTTTTGCTAACGTTGTCTTATGACTAGAATAACCTGAATTTAAGACCTTTATCGGATAAGAAAAAAATTGTGTAAGTACCAGTGTCCAAGGAAAAATCTTCTGCTATATTTTAGTTCATTTATTCATCATAGCTTCTGCCCGCGACTTTGTCCGTGTGAAATTTCTTGTTCCCCGACCCATCTCATCGCATCGCATCGCCTGGCCGCGTTATTAGGTACTTACCTAGTTTTCACTCATTATACCGTTATTTCTGACTTTTTCATTTTTTGCTCGGTTTCTAAGGGACCTAGCATGATGTTAAGGAGCCTTTGTAGCCTTCCTCAAGAATTGGGCTATCAAATACAAAAATAATTTTTCAAATCCGACTGGCAGTTCCAGAGGTTAGCGCGTTGAAACAAACAAACTCTTCAGATTTATTATTAGTAGTATATAGACTACAGATAGATACATTATTAAAGACGCCTTCGCCGAAGTATGACTTGATTACCCCTTTTCCACCCCCATTGATTACCCCTTTTCCACATCGTGAGGAAACGGAATGTACTAGAACCAAAAAATCGGAGACATGTGACCACCAATTCCCACTGGGGCCGCGTGTTGGTTTAAGGACGAATCCTTCTCACAGAAAGGAGGTATGTGTCCTAGCAGTGGCAACATTATAGGCTGATTATGAAGACCCCTTTCCTAAATTATTTTCAATCAGGGAATAAATCAATTACCTTTGTAAAAAACTATGATTAGCAAAAATAATTTGTTCAATTATTGTCGGCAATGTCCTCTTATGTTTAGAATAGAATAGACTAGAATAGCATTTATTTTTAGAATAGCATTTACTTCGAAGATGTTATAATAGGTATAATGGATGTAATCATCCAAACAATATAGATAATGAACGGTATTACTATTAGTGCTCATCCATTGTTTCATTGATTTGGTGAGCTTGCAAATGTGATTGTGTAAACAAACGGATATACTTAGAGTCAAACATTTTTAATTTGCAAGTAATACAAAATTTTACTTAAATTTTTTTTTTTAATTGGTACTTGTAAATACAAAAGATTTTAAATCGCAATTTTCAAGCAATATGCAAAATAACGTTGAATTTAAATTTCAAAGAAAAGGAAATAAAATAACTGATAATTATCATTTTGTTTTACGTACGAACAGCAAACTGGGGTTTCATAAATTGAGTGAATGGAAAGAAAAGTCGTTTCTACGTTTGTTGGTTTTTCCGACTCAAAGTACGCCAACGGGAGCCTAAAGGTCCGCTGTCCGTCAGTCACAGGGTTGAATCTTTTGAACAGTAATACTAGAAACTTCAATTTTCGCAAAATTTTTACTACTATGGCCGCTATAACAACAAATAATAAAAAAGTTAAATTAAAAATTTAAAAAACCCCCGACTCAAACAAAAACCTCTAAAAAGTAAAATAATAATATATATTAGCCCTTTAAGTTTAATATAAGTTGCAGGAAATATTTTGATCCAAGCGTCCTCACGTCGGGGGACGGCTAATGAAAATTGGAAGTTAACAGCAGTTATGTTTCTACAATAGCTACATTCATTATTGCTGGGTTTAAGCCTCATCTGTTTGGCGTTTTCATTAGCCGTCCCCCGACATGAGGACGCTTGGATCAAAATATTTCCTGCAACTTATATTAAACTTAAAGGGCTAATATATATTATTATTTTACTTTTTAGAGGTTTTTGTTTGAGTCGGGGGTTTTTTAAATTTTTAATTTAACTTTTATTTCTTGCTTTTTAAACTTTATAATATTATATTACTAGTAAACATACTATACGATCCACACGTGATTAGCCGAAATCTGCGCAGCTGTACGTACTTTTTTACCACAGTGAAGCGAAGCTAGTTAGGTACTCGTGGTCGTTGGCGTTCATTTCATACTAACGTATTCCTCTGTGAATTGGCCATTTCTGGTGGCGGCCATCTTAGATTTGAAATTTGTAATAGTGTATAGTATTCTACTGGTCAAGCCCTTTCATTTGATACCCATATTGAGGGAATTGTGAAAAAAAAAATATAATTCGCCATTTTGTGGTGGCGGCCATCTTGGTTTTGAAATTTAGCATAGTGTTTGGTATTCTACTTGTCAAGCCCTTTCATTTGATACCCATATTGAGGGAGTTGTGAAAAAATATGTAATCCGCCATTTTGTGGCGGCGGCCATCTTGGACCGATTTTCTTCAAACATAGCTAAGAACACTCGCGACTAATTCACCTTTCAAACAAAAAAAACAAAATCAAAATCGGTTCATCCGTTCGGGAGCTACGATGTAACAGACAGACACACACACACACACACACACAGACACGTCAAACTTATAACACCCCGTCGTTTTTGCGTCGGGGGTTAAAAATAAAATAAAGTTACAAATTAAAGGAAGTAATTTGTAACCCTTTAATCTGTAATTTTATTTTTATTTTTACAGATATTTCTTCTTATTATTTGCAGGTTACGCAGCAATCTCGCTAAGAATGCAGAATTAAAGGTATGTTAGATAATATGATACAATGCATATACACAATATCCATAACGGAATTATGAAATAACGTAAAGGACATTTTGTCGAAAATGAGTTGTCTATTAAACCGTTCGAATGAGAATTTCTTGCTCTATTATTTTCTATTCTAGCTTACAGCTTAAAAGATTTTAAACAAATCTAAGAAACTGTCATAGACACTTTTCATAGAGAACTTATAGAGAAAAAGTTACGACTGGTTTTGTAAAAGGAAAATCTTAATTTGGCTCTCCTGAAAACCTGAGGTTTGTCCCTTACATTATTTCATATTTCCAATGTCGATATATTATAGAAATAATTTAAATAATGGTCCTTAGTCACAGTCATTAAGTGGTGTCACCGGAAAACCTTTATTCTATTAACAATGCAATTATACGGAATACTTTTCCTGTTGGCAATGATTCTCGAGTTTCGCCCATTTGATACTGTGTAGAAACGGCCTTAAGATGAATTCACATCACATTGCACATAAGTAACTGTATTCTGTTGTAGAACTAAGAAACATATCTCGAGCGTTTGCTATATATACAGAGTGAAATTTTAATCACCGTTTTCCTCTTAAAGGGTCGTTGTACTCATTACTATGAGCAACTTTTACTGTGGGACCAAACCTGAAATCGCGAAAAAAAAATCAGTTGTTCCCTACATTTTGTTATGCGAACATAAATGTAGGGAACAGCTGTTTTTTTTAAATAATGACGCTACTTTAATTGGTTGTAATCTGGTTTTTTTTATATTTCCATTATTGTGGATTCACCAATGCTGCGGGCGTGGATGGGGTGGCACTCTCTTTGCAACAGGAGATGAGTGGTTCTCCTTTCAGGCCTTATTTGCCCTAGTTTAATATTTTACGTACTAACATTATTTTTAAGACTGTAATACTAACAAAATGGAACCTGATTTCCGAAATAAACGATTATTATTATTATTATTATTAATATGATTCATCGAGTCTTAATTGGTCATAAATTAAAGTCACTAATTACAGCCGCGGAATGTAAATGGTTTATACATATTAATACTAAGTACTATTAGTTATTCTGTACTAATACTAAGTGCATCATAAATAATGTATCGCATTGACATTGAAGTTGCACTCGAGGACCCTTTCTAACACACGAAAGGCTATTAAATGGGTTTAAAATAGTTATTAGTTTATCATAAGCTCGCGTATATTGACTATAATATACTATAATATACAGGGTGTTACAGAAAGGGTATATCAATACAAACAGGTTGAAGAGTGTATCTGGTCTAGAGTCTCTGTACAAAATTTCAGCTCAAAAGCAGTAACTTTGAAAATGCTTAATATTTTTTTATTTCGATAGTTTATTAAATTGAAATCATAAAAAGCGTGTCACTGCACTACGAGGGTCATTATCCATTATCTGTAGTGTGACTGTGCGCCTAGTACAAGCACATCACGCCGCCGCGCGCCAGTGCAGCGCCGTGATGTCGAAATAAAAAAATATGAAGCATTTTCAAAGTTAATGCTTTTGAGCTGAAATTTTGTACAGAGATTCTAGACCAGATACACTCTTCAACCCGTTTGTATTGATATACCCTTTCTGTAACACCCTGTACAGGGTGTATTTTTGAGATGGGGCAGTAAGGGCAGGTACCTTAATCGTTGTAGCTACAGAAAAACGGTCTTAGGAGACTGTCTTGAATTTTTTGAGAAATTTTGATCCCTATTCACAGATTTTCAATATAGTCAACAAGAAAATGGGCCATTTTCACAAACACTTTTTGTGATGTCAATCGATCCTGTTTTTTATAAGGATAAAAATACTCGATTGGACCAACTGAGTTTTGAGTACTAGAGAAGTCAGAAATCGCAAAAACTTTCCGCCTTCATTTCGTAACAAATATATTTTTTATTTTTCTTTTTTTCAAAATCTGCGAATAGGGTTCAAAATTTCTCTCCCAACTTAATTTTTTATTATGGATGTATACCCGAAATCGACTTCATCTAGCTTGTTTTTTTTTATTTATGACGTGTAAATGAATCCGATATCCTATGTACAGAGTAAACAATGTCATTACAGTGATCGCTACTAAGAAAAAAAAAATGACAAAATCCGCTGTTAAAACCTCAGCAACCGCATTTGTCTTAGGTTTTTGCCAGTTTTGTTGAAATGCTAATTGCTCTTTAACTTTTCTATTTCAGCCCACAGTGTTCGACGGTGTCCGGAATCTGAAGCCAGTAGACGGTGGTCATGTCTATGGTGAAGCAGAGTACTCCTTTCACTCTGCCTCCAACATCGATGGCGAAACTAAAGAAGACAAGGCAGGTCATAAAGTCATCAATAACGATGGAAAAGTCAAGGAGTACGATTTCGTACCAAAAACTGTACTGCCGCCCGTTGTAAGTACCTATATTTTTAACCGACTTCAAAAAAGGAGGTTCAGTATTAGACTCGTATGTATGTATGTTTGTATGTCCGCGATTTTCTCAAAAACTGATGAACCGATTTTGATAATTCTTTCACTAAAGTGATCTACATACTTTTAGGAAGGTTTTAGTATATAATACATTAGGTAATTATTCTTATGTACGAAGTTATATGCATAAATGTCCTGCTTCTCCGGCATTTCTATGCGAATTTTGATGATTCTTCTAGTCGGTGTCTTCAATTCTTCATTGCACTAGTGTTAATTAAATTTGTGTGGGGTAGGTACAACAAAAAAGTGAAAAATAAGAACTTTTCTACAAAAAAAAAAAACCACCGACTTAAAAAAAATCTACAAAGTGATAAACAACTTTAATTTCGGAAGTCGGTGTCAAAAAACGAAAATGCAGAACCAACGACACCGACTTCCGAAATTAAAGTTATTTATCACTTTGCAGTGTTTTTTTTAAGTCGGTTGTTTTTTTTGTAAAAAAGTTTTTATACAGAGATTCAGTGCATGATTCTGTACCTCCCTGCGTTGAAACTTTTCGTCGGTTATTTAAAAAAATATAAGGTCCCATTAAAATAGATGTACAAACTTTTAGAAAGCATTCAGACCACCAAAATAAGGACGATGGTAAAAAAATATATAAGAAAAATGCATAAGAAAAACGCATTAGCAACTTACAAAAAGATGTGAAATCCCACCAAAAACATTTTTATGTAAAATGTTGCCAAGACGAGACCACAATATGGCTCGCACTGTCAAAAAGTTATCAGATCCCATGTAGAGCCAAGCTTCTAACTCTACACACCCTAACTCTACAAGCCCTAATTTCACAAACTCTACACCTTAGTCAAAATATGTGACTTTGGTCGTGCGCTATTCTTTCGTTTTCGGTTTCTCTTATTTTTTACTCAGCTCCTAAGAATCCTAACGTAATAATCGAACTGGTAGTTCCAGAGATTTGCACGTTCAAACAAACAAACTCTTCAGACTTCGTATGCTTAAACGTGGATCCACGCGAGACACAATGGCTTTTTAACTGTGTTTATAATTACGGCAGTCAACCGGCAACACACTAAGGTCACTAACGTTCACTAAGGTCTGGTGAATCACTTAACGCACACACGCCAAATGCTAAACGTACAGTTCTCTATTTCAGATTTACCTGAACAACCCCCAGCCAATGAAAGGCAATGACTACAGTGCCTCTGACTACTCCTTTCATTACGCTCCGTCGTCTGCCGACAACCCAGTGGACTACACCAACATTGGCGGTAAAAAAGTCGACAACAACAACGTCAAAAATGGACAGTCAAAAAATCTACCCGCTAATGTAAGTACTCAACTTATATCTATAATTTGGCAGTAGTGGCCCAGGACTCGTAACGACTCTGACTTACGTGTCCGTAGGTCGTGGGTTCGAATCCAGGCAGGCACATTAAATTTACATCAACACCACTGCTCTCAAAACGGTGAAGGAAAACATCGTGAGGAAACCGACATGTCATAGAACCAAAATATTGGAAAACACATGACATCCACTAACTCACACTGGACCCGCGTGGTGGATTATGGACCACACCTTCTCACAAAGAGAAAGCCTGTGTCCTAGCAGTGGGAACGAGGCTGATTATGAAACAATAATATGCAAAAATAACCAAAGATTAGTGCCTCTACCAACACCTGAGAAGGCTCTCGCTGGGCCGCTGGATCAAGGTCTTGATCTAGAGTCAGAAAGTGCTACTCCTCCAGGAGAGGGAGTATCCATACTGCGCCGTATTCTTAGGAGTTTCCTCTATCTAGTTTTAGCAGATGGCCCGTTGCATGCACCTTGTTTCCACTACCGATGGGATACATATAAATGAATAAAAGACGTAAAGTTTCCCATAGCAATACAAGAATAACATACTGACTATCGAAAGTGTGTTTGTAGCAAAATTTGCTTCTAAAGATCCAACTGTTGAGTGCTGGGACGCAGGCCTCTCTGTGCGAAAGAGTGGTTCGTACTGATGATCCAAAAGTTCTCAGTAGTTCCTTCAAAGGAACTGCTAAAGGAACTATCTAGTCTCAGTAGTTCCTTTAGATTTTGCAAAGGAACTACTGATCCAAGAATTCTCAGCAGTTCCTAAAAAGGAACTACTAAAAGAACTAGTGACCACAAAGGTAATCCTCGACACGGGCCCAGTTCGGGTTGGAGGATGTCACATGTCTTCGAATTTTGCTATGGTTGCATTTTATTACGGTGGAATAGTTCTAGGACATGCTGTTTTCCTTACAATGTTTTCTATTGCCATTTTCAAATTTTGTTTTAACCTTATTTCAGCCACAACCCTTAACCAATATACCAAGCCAGGGAGCACAGAGCAACCATAACTCATACAACCATAAATATTCGTACTCACACTCGCACTCCTACGTCAACGGCCAACCGATAGAGGACGGTCTATTCAAAAATGGCGGCAATTTACCGCTAAACCCACAGAAGTCAATTATTTCCGTAAGTTATTTTCTGTTGCTAAGAACTTAGAAACTCAACACAGTGTGTAGCCGAACAACTTACTAATTCAAGGTCGGTCAGCGCGCTATGGAACAGGCTATGCTCGGAGTTTCTTTGATGAATAAAATCAGGTATGAAGTTATCCGGAGTAAGCAAACTGATGTGGCAGTGGGCTGGTCATGTTTGTCGAAGGACCGACGACCGGTGGAGCAGACGAGTCCTGAAGGCCAGTTCTCGTAATATAAAACGTTTAAAATCTAGTCGCAGTCTCATCTTGGCGACAAAAAAATGTCAAAAACTTGTCAAATTGTAGGGAAATCAGAGGTATTTTTGACAGATTGAGACTGAGATCAGGCTGTGAACTTCAAATAACGAGAATTGCCCCTCTGGAGTAGAGACGGCGCATCGGCAAGCGTAGTGTGAGACGCCCTTCAGCTAGATAGACCGACGAAGTTTAGAAGGTGGCTGGGACACCCTGTCCTCCGCCTTCCGCATGCAGACTGGATGCGGAAGGCGGAAGACAAGGTGTTGTAGCGCAGCCTGGGAGAGCCCAATGTCTAGCAGTGAAATGGGATAGACTGAGTTGATTGAAAAACTTAGACAGGGTCAAATAGAGATACTGCATTTGAAGGAAAATCTTCTAAAAAGTCTTCTTCAAGTGATTGGTGAACAATTGATTGACTATTATAGTTACAGTCCAGTGCCAAATGTTTCAAACATTTTCCGATGACTATGGCCATTACATGATGATAATGATTTTGATGATGTAGATAGGTAATAGGTAATACGGTCTGGTGTCCGCAACTCCACGTCAATGCGCGTATTTTGCGTACGGGTGGGTCATAATAATATGATCATGATATTTACCAGCTTAAGACAATGTAACGTGTTATTTTATTGAAAATCTAATCGTATTGTGATCCAACTGCAAGTATAACCTATGATGTTCTACATTTTCAGCCTATTTCCTACACTGACGTGCGGGATCTGAAGCCTCCACAAGGCGGCCAGGTTTTCGGTGAGGCGGAGTTCCAGTTCCACACGTCTTCCAACGTCAACGGCAAGGTCACAGAAGATCAGGGTGGCCATAAAATCATCAACAATAATGGCCAGGTCCAAGAGTTCGATTATACACCAAGTGCTCAAAAGTCACCCGTTGTTACTTATTTTAATTAAGCTTTTAATTACTTGTAAGTCATTTAGATGGCTCTGTCAGTCTATTCCTTTGACGGAGAAGCGTTTTTTTTTAATATTTTTAAACAAAGTTTAACTAATGTCTGAACCTTTTTTTTAGCTCGAGAAGTTGCTTTCATCTGTATTCAATTGATACGGATTGCTGATTGCATTAAAACGTTGCCATATTATATTTTTGTATCTGATATTTTTGACGGTTAAAAAGAGCTGTAAGGCCCTTTGTACACTTTGTACACCGTGTGTAGGCACGGTCGTCAGTGTTGTATGGATTACTATGGAAGCTTGTTGACAGACGCGTTTTTTTCACAGCGCGGTTTATACCGTAAAGAAATCGTGTCGTGTACAAATGGCCTTAAAGGACAATAATTTAGCCAGTCAAAAGTCAAAGTAATTAGGAATAAAAAATCTACATTCTATTTCGCACAAGTCAGATCAATTTACTTGAATATTAATATAACATCAATAATGAATAAAAAAAAACAAATGTCAAAACAAAATGTAAATAGAACTATATCAATACTTAGGTACCATGTCATTTAATGATAAATTAGTTCGACGTATCTATTACCTACGAATCAGCTTGACAATCCTAGGAATATTAACCAGGGAACTTTCTAACAAAAAATATGATGTTTGAGACATTCTTAGTTATGTAAATAAGTAGGTAGGTTATGTACCTACTACAGTTACAATATAGTTGTAAACTCACCTTCGGTTGTAAATTCCAAATTTTGTTGTTAATGAATTTAACTAATAAGTATGAGATTATTTAGTCGTTGATATTCTGTGATCGTATTATACATGTATGCATGTAGGTATTGTAAATAAATTAATGTGTAAAATTTTAAATGGTTTTTGTTGTGTTTTAGTGCCATTAAGGGGAAGCGCCAGGGGAGTCCCCGAAATTAAAATGATCAACCTGTAACTAGCTGACCAGGCGAAATTCGTACCGCCTCAGAATTAAACAATGTGACAAAGTTCAATAGACACGTGGCGCCATCTATTATCATAATAACGTTATTGTTGTTTTCCTTGAAAACAACACTTTTTTTTTACCACGATACCTCTTGGTAAGACTGGTTGTCAGACTTTTGGGCTTCTGACTACCCGTAACGACTGTCAAAGATCTACGAATGATATTCGGGAGTTCCGGCTTTCAGAGGCATCCAAGAACCGTAGCAAGCATAGCTTGACCTTTGATCAAACCATGCGGCTGTTATTATTTAACCATGAGCCTAAACCAAGCTTTGTACATTCAAGAAAAGAGATAAGTATGCGGGATTGTCGGATATAGTTGAAGCTTAGTAAGAAACCGATGGGTGTTCTCGAATAAAATTTAATTTTGTTAATAGAAAACAAACAGCTCATTTATCAAATTAAATTTCAGTCGACAACATCCATCGGTTTCTTACAAAACTTCAACTATATCCGACGATCCTGCATACTTATCTCTTTTGTTGACTGTACATCCCATATACCTATTTTATTTCCCATCTGTTGAACAGACTGCGCATCGTTGTTTACCAAGGTAAGTAGGTATTCTTTTTTCATTCCTAGAAGTATAAAAACTGGTAGTTTTGATAGTGCACACATCCGTTCTTCAGTGGCGTCATAGTCCCCAATGTGCGAGCCATACTGGTGGGTCGTGAGGCACGATTAACATTAATTATAGTCCCGCACATATAGTTATACGCTTGTATAAGTACACTACATATAATTATTCATATAGAACATTTCCGTCACCGTCTGACTGACGGGCATCGCACGGAAAACCCCATGAAAATTTTATCGTGAAACTAAGAAATTTTCGAGATGTACCAGGGCCACATGTATCTGAAGGAGTGAAGTTGTTTGCGAACAAAGTCGCGGGCTGCAATTGTGTTACGATTTATGATCTCGCTGTCACAATTTATGTAAGCTGTACCTATAGACAGGATAACACCGATTTCCATTAATGAGTAGGTGCCTGCGTCATTTTTAATCACTATTTTTATTTCTGCGCAGTTAGTATTGCTATTCTTTATGCTTCACTTCGAAACTCGACTCTTGAAAGTAAGGTCCGATTTCCAAGTCCGGTGGAGTTTCTTGCCCATTCTTCTCCATACGAAAACTACCTTTTGGAATGGGCGACTAGAATCAATTATATTTTAAGATAATTTTTGACGTTCAAAAGTGCCTTTTATGTGCCTATTTGAAATAAATGCTTTGACTTTCACTTTGACGTATCCTAAGTCGATTACAAAGTCGGTATCTTTCAGTAGATGCCTGGTCGATAACAATATGTTCGCCCCCATCATATTTGAACTCCCGTGTCCAGATTACAACCCTTTGGGAAGAACAGACGTAGGGTCAGGAAAAATAATTGTTAAGCAAATTGACTACAAACTTAAATTGTCCGTATATTCAAATCACACCCATCACACACATCAATCTTTGATAGTTGTATGAAAATGTATATAGCGTGTCTATTTTCTTAACAATTAATTTCCTTGACTGTGCATAACTTTAAGTTTACGTATAAAACATAACAAACACATAATTGCTTCGTACCTATCTCATAATGATATCAGAGGCGACCTGTCCAGATAGCGCCATCTGAACTTGACCAGAGATATTCAACGGTATGCATTAACATGATAATGTTCGCGATTATCATCGTTATAATTCATTCAATATTATCTTGCTACATTTTTAAGTAAATAGATTTTATCCTCATAGTTAATTAATTGGATGACTGTATACGAGTAGTGCAGTGATTTTGTATTAATCCTTTATTTCGTAGCGACAGCTACGTTGCGTAGCGGGTTTTCGTAGTGCAAACAGTGTTACAGGAGTTCCGACAGAAGTGAAAACTTGAACAATTACGTGTGTATTTTTTGAATCGTCATAAAAACAAAACACAAACAGAATACTTTGCCATCACTCACTGACATATCGGAAATACATTGAAACACACATTGATTGAGTACATTCCGAGGACAGCCGAACACTTCCGAAGCGGTGTCGGTTACGGTAACAGTGGCGCGAATTCAATGGTTTTTTTCCATCTCAAAAATGCCCAACGCGCCTAAAGAAGTTTTCACTTCAATAAATGTGCATAAACATGAACGGCAGCAGCTCGTGTATTTGAGCATCGTACTCAAATATACAATTGTCGACGGCTGCCGTCGACGCGTGTCGACAACTGTAGTTACCTCACAGAATAGATATACCTAGATAACGCAAGTATCACGAACTGTATGAAAACTAAGCGTGCCACTTTTTGACTACCTACTATGACGTCACAAGCTCGCGCTCTCTCGCTCACGCTCACCCAGCCAGCAGTACGCAGGACTGAGCGCGAAAGTGGCGGCTTATGATTTTCGATCATAAACTGGTGCGATTTTTGGCACGCGAAGTAGGTCCTCTTGCGTTATCTAGGTGTATCTATATCTGTGAGTTGCCTCTACCGTGGACGCATGCCGCTCGTGTGTATGCACACTAACAAAGCAAGTAAATGATAATATCGCGCAATTTAAGCACTTGAACAAATATTCATTCAATGTGTAACAATGTTTAGCTTTCTTACAAAGAAGTTCAAGAAGTTTCGATTCAGTACCTATTTGTTTGTACAGACGCCAGCACATCAAGCTACCCGAAACTGTCAAATTTTCCCAATCAACTTTGAACCTTATTTTTTGGCGATAAAGTTGAAAATCTATTGAAGAAATTTTACAGATTGTAGTAGCTTGATGTGCTGGCGTCTGTACGCATTTATCATTATATTCTAGAAATATATTTCTTTCATGGAAACCCATATTTAAATATGTGCAATTAAATATCAACATCATGTATGAATTGGAAGTGAGTGGCAACGCTGGGAGGGGACGCCGACGCCGTAGGAGGACATACATATTATAGTGACCTCATTGGTGAATTTCTTCAGAAAGGTCAGGTGCGTCGCCTATTCGTAACCGGTGTGCGTGTATGACCAGCACCCTAATTGCGTAACATATTATCAATCGGAATCTGAATCAATTTCAAGCAAATTGCTAATATGGATTGGATACCAATGGTGGTAATCAGCCGTGGTGAAAAAAGCGATCATTCTCATTAGATCCATTGGCCAGATCCATGATGGATCTAGTGATGATTTGAGAAAAACTTTTTTTGTTTTGTTTTATCGTGTTTAGATATCGATAAGTACCCATCAGGTCTGGGAAGTTAACTAAAAAGATCTTTTTTTAATATTATTTCTAGTAATACACTACCTACTGTCATTGATCCCAAAAAAATTTATAGTAAAATCGTTTTTTTATCATGTTTAGATATCGATATCCAACATGTCTGTGGAGTTTTTCTAGCTAATTTAATTTAACCCTGCATAAAATTTTGAATAGTAGGTAATATTACAATTGAATACCCACTTTAATATTCATCACAACACAATATACTTTTCAACACACTTGCTCGTAAAATGGCTCTTAATGCACAGCTTTTAGATCCATAATGCAGTGTATTACAAACGCGTGCTTTTTCTTTACGTTACGGTACTTGTGCTTTATTTCCACAGATAACTATTTAATTTACTAGTCGGAGGTCGAAGAATTGCGTTTTTTTTTTTAATCTCTTCAAAGAGACTTCATGCCAAAAAGAATCCGCGAGCCATATTTTACTTTTTTTTTTAAATAGTCTGAATTGTCCTTGGTCCCAAGATGAACTAAAATATATTTACGTTAAGATGAATGCGCAGTTGTAGCCCACGAAATTAAATTTTTCTAACGTTTTTTGCAATTTTCAGGTCAGTGTCAGGTTGTATCTTGATCAAAATATGATTCGCGACTATAACAGATACGTATTTACAGAATTATAATCATTAGAATCATTAAATACATCTTTCTAAGTTAGATTTGTTCCATAAGAACAAATCTCTTATGGAAAAGTTCTTAGGGAACAAATCTATATTAATGATTCTAATGACTATAATTCTTTAAATACATATACATTTTGATCTATTATATAAATATACATTTTGATCAAGATACAACCTGATACTGACCTGCGAATTGTAAAAAACTTAAAAAAAAAAATAAATTTCGCGGTCTACCACTGCGCATTCACCTAAGGGTGCATCCACACATAGCGAGGCATGTGCCGCAAACGATTTTTTTATATATATGGTTGCCTCAGGCTGAGGCATCTAACATACAAAAAAAAGCACTTGCGGCGCATGGCTCGCTCTGTCTGGATGCACCTTATAATTTTCCGTCGTCCCTCCCGTAACCAAACGGAAAAGACCACTGGCGTTCTATTATTGCGGATTCTCACTGAATTAATGTATATTTCTCTATGCAAATAGTACTTTCTAATTCCATACTAACTAAACTACAATTTGACATACGACAACACTACGATCAGTCTTAACATTATTTTGTGTTTATTATATTTTTTCTATAGGCTGTATATCGGTATTGTCTTTGCCTTTAAGTAAATAAATGCGCGCCGTGCTAGCAATGCGCGCGCAGGTGTTACTCTATGGGTAAACCTGCGCGCGCACGTCAGCGCGGCGCGGGGAATGACAAATTGACAAACCAAGCCCGCCATTATCCATACAAGTTAATATTTAACAATACAAGTCTGTTTTTTTCCTCACAAGTGTGTTGAAAAACGTCGTATGATACGCGTGTGCATTGATAATTAAACTCTCGGCTACCTTATCGCGCTCGCCTACGGCTCGCGCGAATAATACCGCCTCGAGTTTAATGATCAACATAGCACACATGTATCATAATGTACTATTATGTACCTAAACTTATTATATTAGTGACGCGTTATAAAATTGGTTTTTTTTTTCTGCTGTTGCTACCTTTCGTTGTGATTTGGTCACTTTGATAAAATGTCTGGTAAGGGCTGTCTAGTTAGCTAGGTACATTGCCACACTTTCCTACCTATAGGTACCTACATACATACATAATAATTATTATGGTAGTTAATAGTTATGATAATTACCTACATCTTTCTTAATCTGGATAGGACTTTTCGCACCCTCATTCCGAATTAAAATTTTTGTTTTTTAGCAATTTTGGATAAAATAAATAGGTACTTACATCGTTTTTCTATACATAAATATAATAAAATAATAATTTATAATATTTTTCCGTTTAAATGGTTATAATTATGTATATTCTGGATTGGCGCAAAAACGGCTGAATGGATTTGGATGAAAGGCACATAGATAGTTTTATAACTTGGATTAATACATAGGATATTTTATTCTCGGAAGTACGTTCCCGTGGAATATTTTCCGATATCCATGCGCCACTACACACCACACCACACCACACCACACCACACCCCACACCACACCACATCACACCCCACACCACAGCACACTACGTACCACACCACACTACACACCTGTAATCCCCGAGGGGTTAGGCAGACGTGTGGTTACCCACATTCCGCCAGTAAGTCCCATGTAATGGGGGGCGATTGCCACGTTAAGTTTAATTAAATAAAAATTAGTCGCATGGGTGCCCTAATAGTAAAATCATTGTTCTTCAAACATACCTAGTAAGTACTTAGACATATAAATCTAGAAATTTAAATAGAATGTCTATTCAAATGTAAATGTATCGATACATCCTTATCGAAGAGCTGTGTGTTATTCATGAGGAGCCCTAGAAGGAACTCCTTCTTACTACATCAATGACATTGCCCCCGGTTGTTTGCAAACACACCATGGGCACATGTCGCTGTTGAGGGTACAACGCCCTACCTTGACAAGAGATGTGTCGCGATATGTGCCGAACTTTTTATGAAAGATAAATGTTTTGACAAAATCTGTGGAACTTCTTGACTTGTCATGCACGGCCGTACTTGCTAAGTCTATGGTAAGTTGGAGAGCCTAGAAGGTTTTTGAGCAGGTATACTTATTTCAGTGATTAGTCTGATAGGGAACTGAACGGCAAAATATCAACAAAAAGAAAAAGTAGTTGAGAATAAAAAGCAATCAGACCCTAAAAAACTAACACTAAACGAATAGCAAGGATGAAGATCAAAAGCAAACCAAGGCAGTCAGGCAACCAAAATAATCTAACCTTCAACTGCCATAGTAAAGAAAAAACCAGCAAATATACGGGTCACATTCCACGTTATAGGAAAGTGTTAGGCATTTTAGTTTTTTTTTTTTTGACAAAGTGATAAATAACTTTAATTTCGGAAGTCGGTGTCGTTGGTTCCGCATTTTCGTTTTTTGACACCGACTTCCGAAGTTAAAGTTATTTATCACTTTGTAGTGTTTATTTTTTTGAAGTCGGTTGTTTTTTTTTTGTAAAAAAAAATTTATTTTTCACTTTTTAGTTGTACCTACCCCACAAAAGTTCAGTTAACACTAGTGCATTGAAGAATTGAAGACACGACTCGAAGAATTATCAAAATTCGCATAGAAATGCCGGAGATGCAGTACACTTATGCATATAACTTCGTACATAAGCATAATTACCTAATGTATTATATACTAAAACCTTCCTGAAAGTATGTAGATCACACTAATGAAAGAATTATCAAAATCGGTTCAGTAGTTTTTGAGATAATCGCGGACATACAAACATACATACATACATACATACATACATACATACATACATACGGGTCGAATACAGAACCTCCTTTTTTAAAGTATTTTTTTTTTTTCAGAACTAGTTTTGGCGAAATGTTCTGTAGGCCTAGCACGAACGCGCAGAATACAACTTTTTTACAAAAAAAACAACCGACTTCAAAAAAAACACTACAAAGTGATAAATAACTTTAATTTCGGAAGTCGGTGTCCTTGGATCTGTATTTATGTTTTTTGCCACCGACTTCCGAAATTAAAGTTATTTATCACTTTGTAGTGTTTTTTTTGAAGTCGGTTGTTTTTTTTGTAAAAAAGTTTTTATTTTTCACTTTTTAGTTGTACCTACCCCACAAAAAGTAAACAAAAAGATCGTTAATGTAGACAATGTAGATAATTTTTTTTAGATTTTTGTTGATTTTTCAAAAACTGCTTGTCCGATTTCGATAAAATTTTCATGGGACCATTCGGGAAGTATAACCCTTTCCAACAAAAAAAGAATTTTTCAAATCGGTTGGCAAACGACGGAGTTATGCGCGAACAAACATAAGAAAAAAAAAAAAAATACAAACATTCGAATTGAGAACCTCCTCCTTTTTTAGAAGTCGGTTAAAAAGTAAACAAAAAGATCGTTAATGTAGACAATGTAGATATTTTTTTAGATTTTTGTTGATTTTTCAAAAACCGCTTGTCCGATTTCGATAAAATTTTCATGGGACCATTTGGGAAGTATACCCTTTCCAACAAAAAAAGAATTTTTTAAATCGGTTGGCAAGCGACGGAGTTATGCGCGAACAAACATAAAAAAAAAAAAAATACAAACATCCGAATTGAGAACCTCCTCCTTTTTTAGAAGTCGGTTAAAAAAAAGGTAGTTAGGGAGTCGATCTTGGTTACTGGAACACTCTCACACCGAGCCACCGGCTGCAGTCCGCGAGTGTTCAAGTAACTACCTTTTTTTTCATTGCTCTTCGTATTTTTTTTTCTTGCTGAAAGGGACCTCGATCACGCCTGATGGAAAGCGATGAATGAGGTCTATGATGGAACGAGCGTGCCAATATGCCTAAGGCACTGGAACTCCCACGCATCGACGAAACACAGCAAGCTGCTTGACGCCGGACTCCGGTTGGAGGGTGGTCGCAAACCAGGCGGGCGTTAGCCCTACCACCGCAAGGGAAGAATTGGCCAGTCAAATAAGGTGTTGGGTGCGACTGTCCAGGATGCGCCGAGCGCTCGGTTCAGTTGAGTAGCTGGCAGAACAAATTGCGCTACACGCGGAGGCTTCTTCATGTATCCCTATGTATCGCATGAGCGTGTGCGGCCTGACGCAATAGGCAAATCCGACGAAGAATTTATTCGCCCTGCGTATGCTTGATCAAACCCTCTGGGCTCCTCTGCCACTAAGTAGCCTGTAGTGTTTTCCCGTTAATCATCTCTGTTAGGTTAATGTTTTCCAGTTCATAAGCGTCAGTGACGACAAATGTTCTATAACTAATGATTTTATCACTTTGAAGCAAAAACTATGTGATTACTTACCTACTTAGTCATCCCACATGACAGCTACGAGAAATATCTAATCAATTAAATGAAGACAATGGTAATACAAGGTAATCAAAATTTGATGTTTCTTTAGGTATAAACCAAGCTTTTCATGATTATCATAACAGATATTATAAAAATATAAAAAACAGGTTAAACCCTCGCTGTCCACAAAATTAAACCTCGACCTCGAAGTTGCCGACTCAAAAATCCAGAATTATGACAATGTAAATCAAAACAATGTTTCTTACATTAAATAAACAATCAGATAATTATATTAGGTAATTTACATAACCACCTACTGATAGCTTGTGATGCTACCAGAGACGGATTTCCCGAATAGGTAATTATCTAAAAATAATATCTATTATTACTGGTAAGGAATGCAGTTTCGAGTCGAGATTGGGAACTCGAGATATCGCGTGGATTTCGAGATTATTGAAATCGAGATTTCGCTCACGCTTTGAAATAATACGAGTTTTTAATTTAAAAAAATGAGTGCGGGGCAGTGGTCCAACTGCTCTGTCCAACTAGTTGGACCATGGGTCTTTACTAGGGGCAGTTGTCCAACTTTAAAAATAGTTAGACCACACCACCTTTTGTGAGTTCCGTGGTCCAATTCGTTAAAAATATAACTTGCCAACTTTAAAAACCTCAACTGCATCTTTATGTGTGTATGGTACCTACCGATTTACGGTTATATTGAACCTCTTTGCAGTAAAATAATATTAGGTCCTTACATATGAAATTGGCGTTTTTCGTACTGGCCACTTTAATCACGAATTTCTCCTCTTTGGTAAGGAATTCCAAATTCAAATTTGTACAGCTATTTACTCATGTATTTGTGCTTCGATGACCGTCATTCATTTGTTTTTTTTCTTCTGTTTTTTCTGTTTGCGTCACTCATTTTACAAAATGGAAAATTTAAAATATCGCATTATTTACGAGTACGAGTTCCGCCGTGGCACTAGTGCTGCGGAAACGACTCGAAGGGTGAATGATGTGTATGGCGGTCATGTTGCAAAAGAAAACACAGTTCGTTTTTGGTTCCAACGTTTTCGTTCTGGAAATTTCGACCTGCAGAACAAGCCCCGTGGACGGCCTGAGACCCAAGTTGATAATGGAGAATTGAAGGCTATTGTGGAAGCGGACCCATCGCAAACCACGTCCGAGTTAGCTGCAGGCTTCGATGTTAGTGATAAAACTGTTTTAATTCACTTGAAGCAAATTGGGAAGATTAAAAAGCTTGAAAGGTGGGTACCTCACGAATTGACTGAAGCAAACCGGCAAACGCGCGTCGACTGCTGCGTTACATTACTGAACCGGCACAACAATGAAGGTATTTTAAACCGAATCATTACCTGTGATGAAAAATGGATTCTTTACGATAATCGGAAGCGCTCAGCGCAATGGTTGGATCCTGGCCAGCCAGCCAAATCCTGCCCCAAGCGAAAATTAACCCCAAAAAAGTTACTTGTAAGCGTTTGGTGGACTAGTGCCGGTATTGTTCAGTACAGTTTTCTCAAATCTGGCCAGACTATTACAGCTGACGTCTATTGTCAGCAATTACAAACCATGATGGAAAAGCTAGCGGCTAAACAACCAAGGCTGGTCAATCGCTCCACGCCACTGCTGCTTCACGACAACGCCAGACCACACACTGCGCAACAGACGGCTACCAAATTAGAAGAGCTTGAATTGGAATGTCTTAGACATCCTCCGTACTCCCCGGACCTTGCTCCAACAGATTACCATTTTTTTCGCAATTTGGATAACTTTTTGCAAGGGAAAAAATTCAACTCCGATGGGGCAGTCCAAATCGCCTTCAAAGATTTTATTGATTCCCGTCCGACTGGTTTTTTTAGTAAAGGGATCAATGAACTACCTATAAGATGGCAAAAGTGCATTGAAAACAATGGTTCATACTTTGATTAATTAAATATATTATATTAAAAAATATTCGACTTTTTGTTCCTTCCATACAAAACGCCAATTTCATATGTAAGGACCTAATAAAATTAAAGTCGGGTGACTATTTTTAAACATTTTTTTTTAAGTTTTACAACATTCAACGAAATTTATCTAAAGCATGGCCTACAGTAATATCACCTGAAATCAGTTGTAGCTGAATTTCTAACCATCATTCTCAATTTGGACTTTACGTCAATTGTGTGCGGTTTCACTTGATAAAGTTGTAAAATTTTCTAAAACATTTAATAGACGTAACATTGTAACATTTTTTTGCATTCATGCGCCGACTTATTTTTGCATGTGAGCTTTCTGAAATGTTATTAGTCCTATGCATCTGGCTAAATACGATTATAAGCTGAGAAAATTCATCAAAATTTCCTTTAATCCAATAACGCTCTATACCTATATTGAATCAGTTTGTTAGCTTTAACACCACTTTCTTCTTTTATGTAATCCCAGCCTTATACAAATTTATCACTCTGCAATAGTGGAAAAACTAAAGCGATTTGACGAACAATACCAAAGACAGGACATTTGGGTAGGCCGCATAAACTACTCATACTGCCAAACCATAATTAAAACGGAAACAATGACCCACATAGTCCTCACCTTCACAATAATTAAAATAATATAATACTTTACACAGTAAATGTACATGTCATTATTTAAGTAAATAGATTTTAGATTTAGTTTTTGAGATACCTATTTTTTTTGCTTTTCTCCGGTACCATACACACATAAAGATACAGTTGAGGTTTTTAGAGTTGGCAAGTTATATTTTTAATGAATTGGACCACGGAACTCACAAAAGGTGGTGTGGTCCAACTATTTTTAAAGTTGGACAACTGCCCCTAGTAAAGACCCGTGGTCCAACTAGTTGGACAGAGCAGTTGGACCACTGCCCCGCACTGAAAAAAATCTTATACTTAGGTAGTTAAAATTAACCTACTCACTTTAATCGTATATTGAACCAAAAAATCCAACGTTTTTAGAAGTAAATACTTAGCCTCTGTCCGCGGCTTCGCCCGCATGGATGTCGGAAAATATCCCACATAAAAGTAGTAACAGCATTAAAAGAACTCTACGTTTCAGTCCTTGTTATAAACGATCTACCTATGTGCCAAAGATCCAAATCCGTTCAACTGTTTTTCCGCCAATACGGAACATACAGACAAACGGACAAAAATTCTAAAAACTATATTTTCTGCAACAGACTCGTTCCCACGCCTCGTAACAATTACTTTTTTTTCAAAAATATTCAATGAACAGTTTGACTTTGTTAGATACTATTTTATTATACCTATGTATTGATATTGATACAGATAATCTACACTATGCATACAGAACGCAACAGACCAGCACATACTATAAATACATTAATTATTACATTCGAAATAGCTTCTCAAGAAGCATACTTAGGTTAAGAGCATAGTAGGACGCACGTGCTCAGGCTCAAAATCTAACCCCAATTACGTATAGGTATGGTCGAGATCTCGAACAAGATTTCAAGAGCGGGATTACCTTCCCACGAGTATGAATCTCGAAAAAAGGTTCGAGATCAAGATTGCATTCCCTAATTACAGGTAGTTTAAAATTACCTGCATGAAACATCGGGGCAAGTTCTTGAGTTTATTAACTGCACGAAATATCTACGACTGAAAAGTTACGAAACGAGTGATAAATTTTGTTCCTGTTTATATACAAAAATCACCGCAATAATGACTCCTCAAAACAAAATTTTCACTTTAATTTGTATCAAACTTTATTAGAGTAACCTTAAAGTGTTAGTACTTACACAATAGCACATACCTACATAAAATATGTCGACCTCGTAATTCATTGCTATACCTATCACTTTTTACTAAAGTTCCCACTAAATTGAAACTTCGCTAGGGTTCAAACTATCTAACTTTCACATAGACAAATAGACCTTGTCGTTTTATGAGGTCCAAGTGACATTCAACCTTAGGGAGAAAAAGCAGAACTTACGAGATCGACTCCTAAAAGATTTAACACCTTATATAGATACCTGAAAATCTAACACATATAAAAAATTAGGAAATTAAAAAGAAAAAATATTCATTCGCTCGCCACTTTCACGACTTACCAACTGAGACTTCACAGAATGATATATTATGATTTTCCTTTTAACTGACTTCGAATTTTAATCTAAAAAAAGTTTAATTTTATTCAAGGGCATGCGCACACCTTTGACATAATTAACAGTATATTTCGTTTTTTATCACCTAGCGTATAATTTTGTGAGTTGCAAACCGGTTAGCGACTCATGCGCAGATATCGGCCCTATTACCAACATCACTAAGGAATAATAATTACGATAATAGCTATGCTTTATTATATACCTAACTTTTTACAAATTGCTGATAAAATTATAAATATTTATCATGAATTGGGACCTAATGACATAGTTAACAGATAAAATAGTTATTGTTTATTTTATTATTTCAATTATGAAACAAGTTATCTACAGCTCTTGAATAAGATCTTTTAATTAAGAATGTAGTACGGAATCTAAGCAATGAACTAAAAATAGTGAAATTAACTTTATTACTTAGGCATTGATAGCCTTTTTTGTTTAACCTATACTGTCCCACTGCCAGCAGTGCCAGCAGTCCCACTGTCAGCAGTGCCACGGGAAAGGAGTTGGGGGAGGCCTTTGCCCAGGCAAAGGCCTCCCCCAACTCTTTTCCCGTGCCATCTCGAACCAGCCCTCGCGGTACGCGTCCAGGTCATCTCGCCACCGCTTTCTGGGCGGACCTCGTCGGCAATCAAAATTATCGTGAGTCAATTAATTTGAATCAAGAATTTCATGATACTTTAAAAATAATAATTTCCTTACAAAGAAAACACTCCGTTCTTAAACCACACGCGTCAGTAAACATATATTATTATTTAATTTAAACCGTGAAAATCGAATCAAATAAATAATAATAAAAGTACAACAGTTTGCAGTTCATTAAATCGCTAGTGATGTGATAAGCGCAGTGAAAAATATTTAATACTTATAACGCGCGTGTTCCAACGAGCATCACAACACGCCGACCATCCGACCGGCATACTCGTGTATCGATACTCTAATTGTGTTCCATTAGAGGTGTTACTCGTTTCTCATTTGAATTTAAAAATAGAATCTTCAGTGAACGTGTCAATATGATGAAAATAATATTCCTAGTGATGCTGCCCTTGGCTTGGAGTTATGGTACGTTTTTTTTTTTTAACTTTTATTTTTATTTGCCATAAGTTTTACTTAAATATTATGACAGTTATATCAATTTATGTTTTTATTCATGGAAAAATCCAGTCATTAACAAAATTATAATTAAAAAGTATTTAGTCATAGATACTTGTCACAATGGTTTTAATTAAAAATGCGGTTCATTAACGACTAAACATGTTATACCTACTTTTACTTGATGAACGTTTCCGTGTACATAAACGTGTTTGTCATACTCAGTCATAGACTATTTGTTTTTGATAAGGAAAGTTTTCGTCGATGCAGAACTGTTATCCTTCACTTTATTTTTAAAACCATACTTGTACAGTCGGGAATGTTCGCATTTGACTAAGGGTGACGAAACTAAAGGTGAAAAGTGGTAATCTGCCAGTTTTTTCGAGTGTATCTACTATTTAAAAGCCAATTTCCGTAAGTATTTTAAAACTTTCAAAACCTAGTCGCAATCTCATATCAGCGACAAACAGTTTAAAAACTACATAGTCAAAAATGTAGGGAAGGTGTTTTTGATAGAATGAGACTGAGATTTGAATTCGAATGTTCTTAAAAATACTGTATTTGCAACTCTGATGGCCAGTATTGTATTTAATAAAGAGCAATAACATTCGAGCATGGTAAACATTGCGTCAGGTCAAGATGCATTACGTCAGGGATATAAAAGGTACCTAAAATGTTTGCTCATAGCCATATTTTGAAGAGGATCTCGATCGACAAGTAGTACAAAGGTTTTTCCAGTTGATTTAATATTTTCTAGCTTAAAAAGGTTTTATGTAGCTATAAGGTCAGGGTCGTGCTAAAATCGCCTTTATGATAACATTCCTATGTCTGTTCTTTTTTATAAAGGTCCGACTGTATCTTCGAGATATTAATCTGTCAAGCGCCGCTAATGAGACACAATTGATTTTCTATTGTTTCGTCGCCGATCTTTACTGACGGAGCACTAAAATCCCTATTACAGTTCACGATATTTAGGGCCTGATATTTAGATGATTTGTTTTTTAAATAGGGATTCTTCCTTTTTCTCATATTACATCATCCCTATTTAGGGAAAGGGTCCCAGAATACCGCGTAGTGAAATAAGGCTTTAAGGAAAGACTTTTGGAAGAAGTTAAATAAATTTTCAAGCCGACCAGAAATTGCATCGGGCACACAGCTTGTATTAATTAAATAGAAAAATAATTACTTAGATAGGTATGGGACTAGCCTCGAAGTTCGGGTAAAAAGCAGTTAGGTAAATTTATACCAACGTTAATTAAATCTACGGACGCAAAACTGATTACTTAATTGCTAATTTATTAAAAACTAGCGACACGCTCCAGGAACTCGCGAAGCACGAAATCCGTAGTTTCAGTCAAAGTTACCTATGTAAGGTCCGGCGTTTCTATATTTGCCAAAGATGTAAACAACAATGGCCGCTCGACATTAAATAAAATCGATATACAAGAACATTTATTTGAAATAATGTTTGTTTTCGTCGAGTTAGCTCGGAGATTTAGACGAAAAGAATAATTACTTAACCCCCCCTCCCCCCTCTAAATCTAGTGCTGCGGCAGCACAAAACTTGACAAAATATCGAGATAACTTTCCTATATGTGAGTCTAATATTAATGTAATAAACACATAATATACACCTTCCGGAACAAATTCTCTAACTAAATGATGGTTGAAACCGCATCAAAATCCATTGCAAAGGAGAACAACGCGGTCACACAGATAGGCACGAAAAGCCTTTAATATATTTATGATATACTAGCAGCGCCCAGCGGTTTCACCCGCATAAGTGTCGATCCCGTGGGAATATCGGGACAAAAAGTAACCTATGTGTTAATCCTAGTTATAAACTATCTGTGTGCCAAATTTCACATAAATCCGTCCAGCCGTTTGTGCGTGAAGATTAATTTTATTAACAAACACACTCACAAACTTTCGCCTTTATAATATTAGTGTGATGGACGCAATAGCATTGTTGGTATTCTATTATAAAATCAGCCTGTAATTGCTCCACTTGCAAGCCAAACAACCCGCACTAGGCTCGCGTGGTAGATTACAGCCCGCTTCCTCTCACGGAGAGGAGGCCTGTGTCCCAGCAGTGGGAACATTATAGGCTGATTATGCTAAACGAAACAAGACTACACACACAGTAAAGGCAAACTGAGAAAAAATGGTAATAGAAGACAAACATACAATAGGTACAGCACATATAAAATCACACATTGTACAATGTATGAACGATGTTTGTTTAGTAGCAATTACAGGAAGATTAAGTACCTACTCAACGGGACCTGACAGCTATAACTTAAAACCAACTTAAAGTAGCCTATTTATAATTTCCTTAAGTCAAGAGTCAGGGACGTGAATACAAATGCTAAGTTATTAAGTTACATTTTGAATTTAAATAGCCTGAATTTTTGGAAATTAGACATTCTAGAGACAGGAAAACAGTAGCATTTGTAAAATTTATGGCAGCGTAATTTTATTTTATGAGAGAATTGAAATGAAGTCCATCTGTGTACCTTTTTTTGTGCGAAAAGTTTAAATAAATGAATTAAACTAACGACCTGTGAATTTAACTTATCCTGCTCCCGGAACTTGTTAAAAATCATGATGCACAATAAAAGTCAGCTTTTTTTTTTCTCAAGTCAACCATCTGCACAGTTGGTATAATGAAAACCAAGAACTACTTACTAGCTAACTGTGGATTGTGGAATTGCTTAGAAGACCAAATAAAAGAGCCGTATTTTCCCCAAGGACTTAGGTCAGACAGAGAAAAAACGCAAGTATCATACTGTTGTCAACAACAATAAAATAGTAAAATCAAAGAGTAAAAGGAGTATTTATATGGTGTACATAATAAAGAGTATTATATTCTATTTTATGTGTTGCCAACACTAACTGCTCTCAAAAACGCTGAAGGAAAACAATAATTGTGAGGTAACCGGTATGTCCTAGTAGGTACCAAAAAATCGTAGACATGTGCGATCTACCAACCCGCACTGGGCCCGCGTGGTGTATTATGACCCACTGTAGCTTTTACAAAGAGGCGGCCTACGTTCCAGCTGTGGGAACGTTATTGGCTGATATGCAACACTAACAATTCAAGCTCCAGAAGCTCTTTTGTGAGCCGAGAGCTCTACCCAGGTCTACTAATCATCACGAGACAGGCACACATATATGCCGTGGGAGACGCTCCGGGCTTCGGGAGCCGCGTGACGACACACGGCCACCGTAGGCGCAAGCCTGCGGACGGAGAGTAATGGGTAGCTCAACGTCCGATCAGGACCAGGCCCGTGCCGGACGGCGCGTATGTGTTCCACGCGCGCCTCAAATAGATGTTAGCATAAGGGAAGAGGCCCGTTAGGGCCGAAGCCTGCCGGGGTAGCGGGATTGTCCGAAAGGGTTACCGCTACCCCGGAACATAAATGATTAAGGAAGGAACACGGGTGGGGTTTAGTCAGTAAGAGTCCGACACTCCCTTCCGCTCCACCCAGAGCGGGAGGAGTCATTTGATGATTTCCCATACACAAAAAAAAAAACACTTATATAGGTATTAGTATTTCTGCATAAAATCTATCCAAGAAAAAAAAACACATATCCTCAAAGGTATAAAAAGAAAAAGTAGAAGCCCAACAGAGCTTTCCAGTCTTTGAAGGTCAGCAAGTATGCTAGTTGTATTATTTTCTCCGTGTCATCCAAACAGGTCATATCGGTTTTTCCATTATAATATGGACAAAGTTCAGGGTTACATTAATTTCTACGATTTATGTGAAACTTGGCATCTGATAATTATGCTTTTATTACATATTATACGCAAACTGTCAGAGTGATAAGCGTCCGATGCACTCGACATTTTTATTGATTTCCTCTTGAAACAACCTTCACATAGTAGGTAATTCATAAGGCCACGAAAGCTAATAATATTGTACATACTACAACAATATTTCAAACAATAACTAATTCGTAGCTTTTGTATCATTAAGTCAGTTACGCAGGCCTGTATACAAAATTTCAACTCAATCAGACATCGGGAAGTGGTTCAAATCTTACTTGCAATATTTGAACTTAACGCAGAACGCCGTTATTCAATGTTTTTGCTACATCGATAGTTGAAAAATCACTAGGATAGTGGAAGCTAGCACTATCCTAGTGACTGTAACTTTTAATATGTACATAAATAGTGTACGGAATATACTGTCAACAAGGGTAGCCCGCAAAATTCAATTTATCTTCCGTTTTCTGCAATTTGCAGGTCAGTGTTAGGTTGTATGTTGAACAAAATATGATTCGCGGCCATAACAAGCATGTATT
Organism: Amphipoea oculea; assembly: GCA_945859645.1. Taxonomy (NCBI): domain Eukaryota; kingdom Metazoa; phylum Arthropoda; class Insecta; order Lepidoptera; family Noctuidae; genus Amphipoea; species Amphipoea oculea. The sequence goes on from OX243862.1 coordinate 19,287,553, forward strand.
TACAGATTTATAATCATCAAAATCATTAATACAACCCTCTAAATTCATATGACCCTATTAAGTTACTATTTCATCAATCAATAGGGAATTATTAAAATTATGAACTTAGAGGATTGTAGCGATGATAGGGTTGATTTGAATTTTGCGGGCTTCCAAGGGGGTGGCCCTTAATAGTACCAGTTTTTCGACAAATCGCCAAGCCAAGCCTGGCCTATATTTTTTGGCCAAAGACTCGGCATAACCATACAACGTGGCAAAGCTGCCAGCCATTTGGGCACTTTTCCTGTTGACAGCGATTCGGACGAATTATTTGATGCCCTATGACTCTTTCCCCTCCCATTTTTTAAATACTTGTACATATTATTATTACAATTTAGCTTTTAAATTATATAAATATTATCTTTTAACCGGTCAAGCGTCGCGTTTCGCCAATCGGCGAAGAAACAATAGAAAATCAATTGTGTCTCATTAGTGGCGCTTGACAGATTAAATTAAAAATCTGTTAATAAACTCTGATTTTTAATTTGCTAGACCAAAATGACAGCTGCGATCGACCTTTTTTGTCATGTTGACAGTGTTTTCTACTACGCAGATGTCATTTTAATCTAGTAGGTAGATACACTGTTAACAAACTCAGTGGTGCTTAGTCACTGATCAAATTGCCCAATATATACACAATAAGCTGTTTTAAGGAATTTGCCATTGAATCTATTAAGCCCATTGTCGATGATTGGCGTGAAGGTAATATTTTCACCGGCGCCATGATTGCCAATAAACCCTTTGATTTATATATTCACAGTGAGAGTAGTGAAACTAAGCTTGCTTGACTCTCTTTATCCTGTTTGGGTGTAAATTATTTACCTAATTTACTGATAATTTTATTTAATATATTTTTAATATTTAATTTAATACTTTTTATGCCAGTAGTACGTTCCCGTGGGATAATTTCCAACCCACCACACGAGCAAAACCACGAGCAAAAGCTAGTACCAAATAACATCTCAAGCATTATCGCTTGCCCATCAGCACCTTATTACCCAGATTAGCGTTAAGAAATTTAAAACCATGAAACAAAATTGTATCGGATATAATAAATGTTATTATTTCATCTGCACCTTAAACACTAAGAGGTGCTTATTTGCCATAAACTGTGACGAATAGTTTGATAAAATAAAAATTCGTTGGTCACACTAAGAATAATTTTAATATCATTTTGGTGGTGGTAAAGGATCGGTACACTTTCTGATCCTAATCAGCTCGATTCATACAAACTTTATCAATTAGGAAAATCTGCAGTGTAAAAAATTATTCTGAATCGATTTTTCGTCAATATACACAGTTCTATTTTGAACTTTTTCGTTTGATTCCGGATCTGAAAATCCAAATGCATATTTTAATCCATAAACATGTTATGAATGCTTTTAATAACATCCTCTTACTTATTTTTTGTGTTTCAATATTTCCACTTGGACCAAACCGCTGGGGGCAAAAGTTTGGTTAAAAAAAATATGAACATCTGAATTGAGAACCTCCTCCTTTTTAGTTAGAAGTCGGTTAGTAATAAAGTCGGTTAAAAAGCACAAATTAACTGCTTAAAAATTAATAAAGATGAGCTCGTTATTTAAAATTAGTTGACAGATTTATTAAACTTTTACAGTTAAAACTGTTTAGATAAACAAATACATCATAGACAATGTCTTGCTTATTAGCAATAACTTATTTCAAACAATTCTGAAGAGTTTAAAGAAACGCCGGCAGTCAAGCTGTTCACTGATTGCTATTTTAGCGTTTAGTATTTCTTGGGTATTTTTCTATTTTACTAATGAATAACGATCTTTGTTCGCTCGTAACACTTTCATAATTCAAAGGATTTAATTAAAAAATATGTTCTTAATGACTGAGGACTTTGCTGTTTGCGGTACTTAATTTGAAATCTATTAAAAATATACTCCCACGCATGCAAAAACTACAAAACAATTAGTGGATTTTTAATTGTGTGCGATTCAAATAACTTTATTCTCTTTATACCTCCTACATATGAGTTTATTTCTTGGAATGGCTATGAATTAAAATTATTTAAAATATAAAACAAAAAAAAAAACGTGTCCATTTTAAATTATGTTTATTGAATTCGTGCAAGATATCAATAATTTATTTTTTATTTTACCAGAATAGAAAATAGGTGTCATAAAATTAAATAATTTTGAATGAAATTGATTAGGAACTTGTGCTTCTTAGTCTTTTATTTTAAAACAAAATAAATAAACGTTGAAAAAATCTTGTAGATTTTGTAAAACTTGTCTCGCATCAAGAACCAATCAGAGCCAGAGGCTATCGTATCGAAAACCTTACATTTAGATAACCTGATTTGACTTGTCCTCAACAGCAAATAGCTGTTGGAAGAATAGCGGGCGTCTATTTGGCTTAAACTGACAAAATTTTGGGTTTTGAACTGATGAACAACGTTTAGAAGACTCCTACGATAACAATGATTAATGTTCGATACGATACGGAAGCGTATCGAGTGTTTGTGAATAGGTAGCTATGCTGATCAAAGATTGAACGGTTTAGATAAATTGTATCTATGGTAAATCGTTTAATTTTAGGTTAATTCTAAAAGTTTTGAGTTTTGATAGTAGTTATGTATAGAAGAAAAAAGTTAGATTTTTTAAATCGACCTAGCAACACGCTAATTTAAAAAATCCATACTAATATTATAAATTGCGAAAGTGTGTCTGTCTGTTACCTTTTCACGCTTAAACTGCTGAACCGATTTAGATGAAATTTGGTATAGAGATAGTTTGAGTCCCGGGATAGGACATAGGATACTTTTTATCCCGATATTCCACGGGATCGAGACTTATGCGCTTGCTCATACTTATAAATAAATATATGATTATGGAGCTGCTCATTTATGTATTTTTTTTTTTTTTTTATGTGTTTTTTTTATTCTCGTCGTTCATTACTAATCATTTATTTATATATGCTCATCTTCAGGTTCGCCAAGAGCGCCGTATATAAAAATAAAATATCAAGTTTCAAGCAATTAACTAAACAAAGGAATGTCTGACTACTATAATAAACTTGTTTTATCACAAGATAATACCTACAATCCTACTTATACCTCAAAGAATGCCTTTAAGATTAACATAAATATAAGAAAGTATGTTTGTAACTTGAGAATATTTAGGTAAAGAATACAAGGTAAGTAGTAGGCAGATTTTTAATAAAATATTTTAAATAATAGGGCCTGTTTAGGGGCCCGTGGGTAAATAATAACAGCCACACAGGTCGATAGACCAGGTAAAGCTACGCTTGCCGCGGTTGGTCTGTGGATGTATGACCATCTTTACATACCGAGACCCCTCCGTGCCTCGGAAAGCACGTGGAGCCGTTGGTCCCGGCTGTCATGCGTGGATCTTTGATAGTCGTTACGGGTCGTTAGAAGCCCGAAAGTCTGACAACCAGTCTTACCAAGGGGTATCGTATCACCCTATAAGTAACTGGGTTTTGGAGGTCAGATAGGCAGTCGCTCCAAGTAAAATACTGGTATTCAGCTTCATCCAGTTAGACTGGAAGCCGACCCCTACATAGTTGGGAAAAGGCTAGGTAGATGATAAATTTAAATAATATACCTGACAACTTGTTTAACCGTCTCGTTTGTCTAGTGGTGGCAAGCGCTACAGCTGAGCATGAGGTCCTGGGTTCAATTCCCACGTCGGACAAAGTGTTATAGGCCTTTTTTCATCAGGAATTTCTCATTGCAGCCTGTAACTGGCGAAATGCGGGTGTTCTCGAGTATACCCCCTGCCTAACTTCGCGGCGAATACAGTCGTGATTTTATTGGCTAATCGAAAAGTAGGTCCTATCCTACATACTAACATGCCTACATACAGCCGCGAACAATGGCGGTCGACCACTTTTCACCCTTACGCCCTTGGTAATAAGGTTGAAAAGTGGTCCACCGCCAGTGTCCGCGATGGTACCTACTGATAGGATAAACACTCGTTAGTCAACAAACCTTGCCGTTAAAGACCTAAAATTTCACGGTGTTTGTTCACCTACTGTGCTCAAAAACACAAAAGCTTTGTTAAAATATTGTGAAAGTAGGTAAAGATCCTTACACACGTTAGTATGCATATCTGATGACAGACGACACATGTCTTAGGGGACTTTTAATCTTTGACCTATCACGTAGAACCCACATCCTTGATGATAATTTCGATGTTGTCAATTAAATTGTAGGGTTTTCCGTTTCTGTAGCGTTTAGGGGCTCGTGGCTCTAATCGTTTATTATGTACAGACACCAGCACATCAAGCTACCCGAAACTGTCAAATTTTCCGAATCAACTTTGAACTTTATGATTTAGCGATAAAGTTGAAAATCTACTAAAGAAAGACAGATTGGAGTAGCTTGATGTGTTGGCGTCTGTACAGTCACGTCTAAAAGTATGTATAAACTTGGCAATTTTCAATTGCGATTTTTTCGTGAAAAAACGAATGCAACGTTGAAATACGACACTTAATATAAACCTATGGGTTGGAAAATACTATTTTCGTAATAACATAAAATTTCATTCAAAAATAAAGGAGAAAATCGCCTTTGAATAAAGCCACGTGTATACATACTTTTGGACGTGAATGTACACCATATAAAGCTAAGCAAGCTGTTAAGCTAAACTTGCTGCGGTCGGTTTGTGGATGGATGACCGTCCATTACATATCGAGACCGTGCCTCAGAAAGCACGTTAAGCCGTTGGCTGTCATTCGTAAATCTCTGACAGTCGTTACGGGTCATCGATATATATGTACTACGCACAACTCTATGTTACGGGTAGTCAGAAGCGAAAGTCTGACAACCAATCTTACGAAGGGGTATCGGATTGTCCAGTTACTGGGTTGTGGGGGTCAGGTAGGCAGTCGCTTCGTGTAAAATTAGGTATTCAGCTGCATCCGTTTAGACTGGAAGCTGACCCCAACGAAATTGGAAAAATGCTAGGCAGACTGATTTTCCGTTTCAGTAGCAATAACTAAGTATTTAAGTTGGTTCAAAGGGAAAATGCTTCCCTACCCTCAATTTGATGAATATTGAAAAGCTCAAGGACACGCGTCGTGGACTTCCCGCAGGCAACTCGTAGACTAGTTTCTTTCAGTAATATGTATTTTCAATCGTGCAATTACTGTTCAGTAATACACATGTAGCGGTTTCTACAACGCCACATGCGAACAACGCGTCATACTGACGTCACGCAAATCCTGCATCTCGCAAACAGAGTTTACCGCGCAACTAGCATAGATACAACAGCCCGACATGAATCATCGGGCAGTTGCCCACCAGACACAACACCCGTCTGGTTCTTTTCTATAGAGTTTTAGTGAACTTTACACCATGTTTCTCATACCTCTATACACATGTCAATATTAGATGGGTGTAGACTTAAAATACAACGTTGAGATGTGCAGTTTGGTGTGAGCATTGAGTTTTGATGATCTTTCCAACTCAGTTTTTCTCATGACATCGCCAAGCGGTTGGTTGACTCTACGCGTGACCAGAGGGCTGACCTATTTTAAGCCCAAAGAATGAACTCAGAGGATTGTAGTGATGATTGAGGGTTTATTTGAATTTCGCGGGCTACCAAGGCACCACGGCTTAATAGTAGGTACCAGTTTTCCGAGACATCGCCAAGCCAAGGCTGGCCTATTTTTGGCCAAAGAATCGGCATATCCATCCAACGTGGTATTGCTGCCAGCCTTTTGGGCACTTATCCCATTGACACAATGCGGACGAATTTTTTGATGTCCAATGAGCTCCTGTCTTTTTCTTTTTTTTTTCCTTTCTTTTTATTACACTCTTGTATATAATATCTATTATTATTTTAAATGTTAACGCAGCTGTCATAGATTATAATAAATGTTTTTCTACTAGTAAAGCATACTAAATTAAATCCCCGACGAGGAAAATAACCACGCGTACAAGTTCGATATAATTTTTTCACACTATGTGCAAATTGCTAAGTACACAAACTTCTTAGAAGTCGCAGTATACATCTAAAAGTGGCAAAATATATACTTAGGTACACATAAGATGACGGAATCGTCCCATTGAACACTGTTAAGTAATTTCTGTTGATAACATCTAGCCTGGCTAGAGGTCCTTGAACTTGCTTTACATGGAACAATTTTCTCAATGACTCTCATCGTGTATTTTGAATCCATTTTTGGATAGATCCTTAAGGCTCTAAGTAGGCAATTAGGTGGTCATATTCTGCCTAGCTTTATCCCAAGTATGTTGGATTGCTTCCAATGAGACCGGATAGGGGTGAATACTGTGTATGTGTGTGTACCTAGTATTTTACAAGGAGCGCCCTCAGGCTCTTAAATATGTATGTAGACACGGAGAGATGTTCAAATATTCATGTAACAGTACACTTTATAACATTTCGGCAATTTAAAACCAATTTTTAACACGTTGACTGCCAGGCAACAGACACAGTAGAAAATCTATTGTTTGCGGTCACCGTTGACCGCGGTGGCAGTCAATACCTTAAGGCGGTACCCCGACCAAATAACCCTGAGCATTGCGACAGAGACAGAGAGTGACACGACTTCCTCGTACGAAAGGGATGCAGCGCACCCTGCGCACGCCCCTTTATCATAGAACTCGCACAATATTTGGAATTATTTTAATAAAAAATCAATACTAATCTTTTTAAATAAATTAAAACATGGATCATTTAGATTTCTAAATCATCTATCCATTGGTGAAATCCTCAAATTAATAGAACGTCAAATCAAGCAAAAGATGCATACAATCAATAATTTTACTCACTTTTTTAAAATGAGATTTTAAATGTATTAGAAACATATAAAAACAAATAATAATGTGCAATGTGATGATAAGATATCGTACATTATTAATGTGCTTTCAGATGTAGTTTATTTCTCATAATTATTGAGTTAATAGCCTCTGAATAACGAAGAAAAACGCGGTTTTGGTCGGGGTACCGCCTTAAGAAAGGCAATGTAGCCCTCAATTTCTTAAGGCGGAACTCGGTAGAAAATCCCATAGTCACGTTAATTGACAGATTTATTGTTGTCCTTTGTATAATTTTACAATTTAATCTTTTCTATTATAAGACAACAATATTTTATTCATATATTATGTGCGTATCTCAAAAGTGATTCGTTGAAAAGCTGTTAAATTTTAGTGTATTTAATTTAATTGACAAATAATTGCTTTATTATGTATTATTTTAAACGGGGCACCCAAAAAAGGATGGGCGAAAATAACCTTTTGCCAACAGACGGCGTTTTCATCATAAATCTTAATTTATAACGGCCGAAGGACACAAAATAGTGAGAGATAAGGCTTATTTTAGTCGATTCGCACGAATTTACTCGAAATGGGTTAATCGTTACTTTTTTTTTTCTTTAGGCGATTCTTGCGAAATTAATTTATTTGTAGGCGAGTCGACAACTCTAGAAATATGTATCAAAGGCAACTGGGGAAAAAAGTACACGTTTTATAATATTTAACTCCTATCAATCCTGTGCGCTAGTGTCCTTTTTCCTATACTTTATTATCCATTATGTCCAGTGTCTATCAGGCACTGTTCCAATGTATCAATTCCGAACCTGAGAATAGTTGTTAGCTCCTTCACTGATCAAATGTCAAAAGGCCTCCAGTCTTCAGAAACCCATAAAAACAAACATGGCCGGATTCTGCCCTCAAATCAATTCAGAATACATAAATGTACAGTTATTATTAATATATGAAAATTACTTCTTAAATATACTAAAATTAATCGCAACAATTACATTTCTCTAGAGCAGGCGACAAAAAATGGCAAAACAATATGTGTGTTAATTGATTTTTTGGTTTTTAGCAATGCAATACAAATTGCATGTGCGTTTGGATACATGCATAAGACAAACACCGTATCTGTAGCGCGCTTGAAGGTTGCATTAAAATAAAAAACACCCGCGACTGCCAGAATCGTATTGCTAAAGTAAATACCTGTAGAAGTCAACGTTTTCACGATTTTCGCACACATTATTTTTCGAGCTGCCGTGGCCCGCGTGTCATGATGTTGATCACGTTACGCATTATGCATCGACAATTATATTCAAGAGTGTGTATCCGAACGTCCTAGTTATTTTTTTCACGTCTGTCACCTGTCACTCAGTGGCCTGTACCACGGTAATGTTATCTAACAGTATTGTGACTCGGTCTTGTTCTTGAAATAATTACCTACACCCGCGCGGTACGTAAACACGCGATAGAGCTGCCCGCCCACAGTATTTTAATTTCATCAACCTACTTGAGTTTCTTTCTAGTTTTGTAATTGTAAATTCGAATCAAAACCTCTAACTACCTACTACACAATCTTACTATTAAATGGTTATAATTACTTACATATGTACACACACACTAAAATATATATATACTATATACAAATAAAAATAAAAAAAGACGAGCTCATTAGGCATCAAAAAATTCGTCCGCATCGCTGTCAATGGGATAAGTGCCCAAAAGACTGGCAGCATTACCACGTTGGATGGCAATTCTTATTTAAAAAGTAAATTATAATGTAAATCAGAAGGTAGGTACCTACCATTTATTACTCTCATAATCATTTCATAATGATATTTCGTCTAATTCAATAATATATGTAAGTAGCTAAGTACATAAGTAAGTAGATAGCCTTACTGCTTACAAAATCATCACACCGTCCGTTCATCACTGTGGCGCATTCGCGTCTATTTGTTTACAGAGGGTATACCGAACTCGAGGTGCGTAGGTATGACTCGCGTTTCGACCGTTTGTATGAAGACAGAATACTGATATGATAACATTACCATGATAATAGATGATATTACCTACTGTGACATTACCGTGCCTGTGCTCTGTGTAGTTTTGCGTTGACCTTAGCACGTATTACTGTATTCTGTTTATGTTACTCTGTTGGATATTTTAACTTGACCCCACGCTATCGTTTATCGGACTTTCGTTTACGCTTCTAACGTTAATATTCTGCTGTGCTTACTGGACTTTTTTGTTTACGATTTGGATTATTTGGATTCTGACGCTCACGATGTCAAGGTGCCTGAATTGTAGTGTGGCCACTAATCGAATGCGAAGGCAATCACTCTAACACCGCAGTTACAAAATACATGACATGACAGGGAGCCATCTAGAAGCAGTCATGCTAGCAATGGAGGTGGCGGGATGGCTGAGGGAGAGAGCCTCACGTCCCTGCCGCCACGGGAGACGCTCCGGGCGTCGGGAGCCACGTGAGGACTCCCGGCCATCGTAGGCGCGGGCCTGCGGACGGAGAGTAATGGGTAGCTTACCCTCCGATCAGGACCAGGCCCGTGCCGGACGGCGCGTACGTGTTCCACGCGCGCCTCAAAGAGATGTCAGCAGAAAGGAAGAGGCCTGCCAGGGCCGAAGCCTGCAGGGGGTGCGGGATTGTCCGAAAGGGTTACCACTACCCCGGAACATAAAGGGCTAAGGAAGGAACACGGATGGGTTTTAGTCAGTAAGAGTCTGACACTCCCTTCCGCTCCACACAGAGCGGGAGGGGTCATTTGAAGATTTCCCATCCATAAAAAAAATGGTCATGACGTTGTTATGGTATTTGGGCTGGGCCAGGCATCAAGCAAATATAACGGCACCAGCCTCATTCCTTGATAACATTTTGTTGATCTTTGAAGATGAATAACTTCAAACGCAAGAGTAGGTAAAAACATTGAATGCCCATTCTTCTCCATATGAAAACTAGCTTTTGGAAGGGGCGACTAGAATCAATTTCGTTTTATTGTAATTTTTGAAATAAATGATTTGACTTTGATTTTGAATGTGTCTTGTCTGAGTAATTGCAATGATGTTTTTCTAAAAATGTCTGTAAAACAAGTAGCTATACATTTTATAAGCAAGTGTCTATTCTAGCTACTTAATTAGATAGGTACTTAAATAAAAATTCAAGTGCTATTTTAGTGTTTTATTGCCAATCCAATTGTATATTTTTTGCCAATATGCTATGAGGAAGTCATAATATCCAGAAATATCTGTAAGACGACGAGCTCTTCGCTATCGCGGCCTGCCTACAACGATTGAATGGTCTAGCCAGAGACTATTACCAATACATCAATAATATGATTTCTAATAAGTTTTACTTGGTATTTTGATTTTTGGCTCTTTCGTCACTAGCTGACATGACGCGTTTAGATTATTTCATACATTTTCATAGAATTAGATATTCACTGATATCGATGTGAATAAATGTCATGTCGGCTAGTGAAGAAACGGCATTTATATCCATTGATAATATTGTATTTCTCGTATTGTTTTGTCTATAAAACTCGGAAAGATTGATCATTGCTATTCAAAATGTCTAGGCGCTTTTTTTTGTATCTTATTTGTAGTATCTCTCGCTTCTTCTCTGATCATAAAACTTAAACTATTGTAAAGACATACCTGTAAGCTTTAATATGACGTAGTTTAAGTCAGTGTACATGAATATTTTTTGTTAGGGCACAGCTGTCTAAGAATTCCGGCCGTGTCCTTTGGTAAGTAAGACCTACTAATTGGAGTTTATCTGCTACAAGTTTCTGCCTGCGATTTCGCCCGTGTGAAAGCTCTTGTTCCCCCTACCCACTCCGACGCGACGCATCGCCTACCCGCGCTATTGCCTACTTCGTTTCGCTTAGCGTTCTTTCTGACTTTTTCTGTTTTTGCTCGGCTGCTAAGGATCCTAGCGTGATGTTAGGTAACCTATAGTATTCCTCAAGAATTGGGCTATCAAATATAAAAAGAATTTTTCAAATCCGACTGCTAGTTCCAGAGGTTAGCGCGTTCAAACAAACAAACTCTTTAGCTTTTTTATTAGTATAGATAGGAGCAATTAAAACCCAATCAGTTAATTTCTGTTCTCCGCATCAATGACATAAATAACAGCAGTGACAACTCCATTAAAAAAAAAAAAAAAAACCGAATACCTGGTTTCTTAGTTCACCTACATGTATTTTAAAACCATGACGAATATCTACAATTCCACATTATGCAGTATGCAACTGAATGGGCTGTTGTGGCGTCTGTTTTAGTATTCACAAGGCGAATTTACTTGTCGCTCATATCTTTGTGAATTCATTGTAAATAGCAGTAAATTCAAACCATGTTTTACCACACTGACCGAGAAAATACCTACTAAGTAAATGACAATGACTTTAGGATGTTAAAATATTCATATAACTTCTTAGGAATTCCTAATGAGACTGGCTAAGAGCAATCAACCGGCTGCCGCCTTGACATTGGTCCAAAACCTTGGGTTGGGGAGCATAATCAGCCTATAATGTTCCCACTGCAGGGACACAGGCCTCCTCTCTGTGACGAGTGGGTTGTGGAGGACAGACAACAATTCTTACTCCATGTCATCACACAGATCATCTTCTAATAATTATACTTACCTAAGGATGCAGCATATTACACTTAAAGCAGATCCTGAAAACCTTATGAAAAGACTTGACAGATTTCTAATGATAGGTATTCATGAAAGTTGTGACAGTCTTAACATTAGAAAAGCAGAAGCTCCTGCTTATATTTTAAACAAAGCAAGGAGAACATAATTATATATAACTAAACTTACTGTAGGTATAGGTAACTATCTGTAGATTACAAACAATACCACATACTCACATTTGAAACCGCAAGAGATAATCAAAGAGGTGAACAAAACATGAAATGATTCATAAATACAAAGACCATTTTCTAGACAAAATAAATTTTCCACGATGACTCTAGTTGGTAATGAATAAGGTGCTAATGATCACTTCTGTCTCACGCAACAGGACATTAAAATGATAGATGGAGCGTTGACAGTTGCCACTTCATTCGATTAATGCGATGAGGAGTCTCGTTTCGAAGAGGAAATAAATGAGAGAATAGTAAATGCCAAAGTTATAGATCCAACAGTGGTCCTTTCGAGAGACAAAACTAGAATAATTAAAGTAGTCGGATGTGTTCTAATCGTGTTCTAACGAATTCAGTTAACAGTTTCTTTAGCTACTATAGTGCTACTATAGTATGAAATGACAGTGGCAATCACCTTGAATTGTCATTGTACTATCCTACGAAAAAAACCTTTTTGTTCTACAAGATTACCGTTAAGTAAACCAATTCCCGAATACCCCCCTATAACCTCAGACAGAAAATACAGAGTTTATTTTCACACAAAAGAATTGCAGACTCTATCTTAACAATCTAAAGTTATTCCGTTAGCAGAGATTAGACGGCTACATTCAAACAATGCTAGAACATTCCTTTAATTAGTTGTTTAATTTATTTCACGTGTACTCCTGTTGCTAGATTTTGATTGTCGACTCCATTTTGCAGTACCGAGCCTCATTACTTTACTCTCATTACAATGACGTGATTTTTATCCGGAACAAGTAACGTCCGGTGATTTGGTGCAAATTCACTTTGTTTTATACCTATTGTTTTTTGTTTAGATAACAAAAGTACTGTTAAGTATAATAATTCTCCATACTTAAATCCTCTTCTATAAGTAGTGCTTCGCTAGTCTACATTCTAAACAAAAATCATTGCTGATTCCTTTTGTATTTTATTTAATTACTTTCATTCAACTTATTATTTTCCATTGTCCACGCCTACACCATTATCTATATTTTTACACATCAATACATTATTTTCATAATTTGCTCTCGGCTTCGATCAAGAATACTTGCCCTAGTGCGTTTGTTTATGTGCGATTTGTTTGTGTAGAATAAACAATTTTTCTTTCTTTCTTTCAAATCGAGTGTTGTCAGTACGGGAACATTTAATCCATTATATGTATCTAATAAATTAATGAAACTACTACAATTAACTTTAGGATAGCATCTTGATGTATCAATATCATTATTTAAGTAAAACCTTTTAACAATGATATCCATAGTTATTGCGATATTATGGCCTTGTAAAACGTTGTTATCAACACGGTTCATATAATGTTCTAGAACTTTTAAATACGCCTTTCTTTTCAATTCTATACATAAATGACGTCATTTGATGTGTTCATGCTTAACCTCCACCATTATTGTAGTTGGCTGTATTGCCCACTTCACACGTGTGTCCACTAGTTTAATTGATTTCAATACATTAGTCACTGTTTAGGCGTTGACAACTTAAGGTTAGACGTTTTCATTTATAATTTCTTGAACATTGTTACCAGACTCTATTTTTGTTTTGTGCGTCAATCTTTATTCATCAGTGGACCGTGATATAAAGATATATTTTTTACCTATTTGTAGCATCGATAGCTCAGTTTTTGTGTCCTAGAAAAATTTTATGTGTGCTGAAAATTTACCTTCCAGTGTAAAATTATACATACCTTTATATTGTTGCATCAAATAAATATAACATTTGCTCAAAAATTCTGCACCACTCGCTTCAATTGAGTCATGTTTATTTTTAAAAACAAATGAATTACTTTGCCTTATAATTTTCAAGTGCAAAGTTATGGTTCTGTAACTTTTCGCAAACTAATACAACGTAATTAAAATCATAATTACTAAGTCCATAACAACCTATTATAGTACAGGGATTCCCGTCGATTAAATAATGATCTCAGGCTGATGTGATGCGCTTGACTTTTTATACTAACCACAGTGCTAATAGACGGTCTGCCGCTGACGTTAAACGTTTTGACACGTTCAGCTATATATCTGTCTATAATTGAAGATATCGACTTTTTACATGTGTACAAACACGTGATTTGTGTACTAATTTTTAAAGTAGATGACTTAACAAATTAGCATTTCAAATTGATATATTGTTTTGATCAGTGATTCATGTTTGGTGGGTTTTCCCCATTCAGTTTAAGGATCTACTTTTAGGCTTCAATTAGCGAGTCAGAACAGAAATAAAATGATTTGTAATAGATTTGTACCTTTGATAAAGTATAAGAAAGTAACAGTGATTATTGAACAACAAAACCTGTTTATGAATTATATGCCTATTTATGGAACTATTCTTGTAAATATGCATATATCTTCCAAAATTGTATATTTTACTAATGAACAGTTTATCGATTTGATTATTAAAATTAATGGGTTCGAAATTGATTGACTCAGTCACCCCATTTTACTAAAATCTACAAATGACGTCAATTCAATTACTATGATTATCATCGTAGGTGTATCTCTCCATATCTGGACTTCTATTTATTGTACGCCTTGATGATTCCTTTTCACTTGTTATTAGGACTCTGCCCACGCGCGGCCATTGACAGTGCCAAGACTGTTTCCAACATCATTAATAACCAAATGTTTATCTTCTGTTTCCAGGTGAACCACATTCACAAGGAGGTGGAGGATACGCGTACGTGGACTCATCAGGCCATAGGTACGGAGGTACATACGGCCTGAAGGACGGGAAGGTCGTAAGCAGTAGTGGCGACCCGTTCCCTCAACATTTTGCGGATTACATCCCGTACCCTCAACACTTCGCCGATTACATCCCGTACCCTCAACACTTCGCCGATACCGGTTATCAAGGCGAAGACGACTTCGGCCAGAACTATTTCGCGAATCTCGAGAATTTGCTCCAAGAGTAAGATCTAAAACGTGTCTGAAGCAACATGCTTCCGGTGGAGGAAAAGCCGTGTGTCTTAATGGTGAAGGGGACTTTAGAACGGAATTCGTGTATCTTTTTATGTTATAGCTTTGTGATCAGGTATCTCAAAGTAGGTTGGATATTTAATAGGAAACACCTGCCAACTGCTTGTTTGCAAGATTTATAAAAGTTTCCTCAGGCTTACAAAATTAGTTTAAGATAAGAATCTTCACAGCTTCAGACAAAAAAGGAGCATGCGGTCTTTGTAGACAGTTAAATGTCGATTTTCCTAAGAGTACTCCGAATTACTCTCATTTTTACCGACTGCAAAAAAGGAGGTTATCAATTCGACACGTATGTAGGTACTTATGTAATATTATTGAAACTGCAATATATTCACATATGACAATCTATTAGATATACAAAACAAATATACAAAATTTTATAGATGTATGTATGTATGTATCTACGAGTACCTATGTATGTTTTTCCACGCGTTTCTCCGCATTTATTAATCGGATCGTGACCATTTTTTTATTGGCTTACATTTACTTCAACTTAGGGAACAGTGCAAATCAAAAACAATTCAGTCATCAAATTAAATTCAGATCTTAAGACACCGACTTCAGGAATTAAAGTTATTTAATAACTTTGAGTGAATTTCCTCACGTTTAAGCAACTGAACCGATTTAGATGAAATTTGGTATAAAGATAGTTTGAGTCCCGGCAAAGGACATAGGATAGTTTTTATCCCAATATTCCCACGGGATCGAAACTTATGTGGGTAAAACCGCAGGGCGCTGCTAATAGTTAATATGCAGAAATGAGAACAAAAAGTTAATAAAAAAGTCGTCTCAACTTTTCAGCAGGACTTTTGTCCGACGCATCAAATATTACTTTTAATTAATAACTTGCATTTTATAGCGATAGTAGCCCACACGGAGCCCGAGTAAAAAGGTAAACTTTGACAATGCATGCGTGTGGAGTGCCTTTATGATCGTCTTAACTTTCCAGTGTTCCAATCACCTAATACTGCTTTACCTTCTCTAGCGCTTCCATCAGCTGCCTCTAACATTGCATACTAAACCATTCAGTATGATTGATTAACAAATTTGTGCTTACAGGGCTTTCAAAAAGAATATGGAAAACCAGAGGCTAGCGCTCAACGCTGCAAGAAAAGCCTTTGACTTAACGTCGAATCAGGCTGGCGGCGGCTACCCTGGTGGCTACTTTGGTGGCTACTCAGGTGGCTACTCTGGTGGTAACTCTGGTGGTGACTATCCCAACCCAAACATTGCCTTCAGGTCTCCTGCATTCCCGAGTTTTCCTGGCTTCACAATGCCTCCACCAATCACGAAATACGGAAATAGCGCTTTCGCCAGCGCAGTTGCAGGGCCAGGATACCAACAACATGTAGCCTCGATATATCCAAGCAATCCAGTAAGTAGTAGCAGTTTTTTTCTTTTATTTATCTATGAGAAAATCTTATCCGTGTTTGCAGGTATATATCGTTTTAACGATTAGATCACGATTTTTAACTTTAGTGTCTGCCTACCCGAAAACACGGACAAGTTCCTTCAGTGCCTGTTTTTGTACAATTTTTTATACTTGTTTTAATTTTTTAACTGGGAGCCTTCTGAACAAAGCATTTTTGTGTTTTATTTTTCATCGTCAACAAATTAATTATTATTGTTTATTTGATCAATATCATTTAAAGATTTATCATCATGAGCTATAGGTGTCTATACCTCTTCTAAATTCGAAGCACGAAAAAGTTTTACCCAATTGGATATTGTTATTGTTTTGGCATTTAAATATTGGGTTTATATCGAATATTTATCGTTAACATTGCTATGTCATGTACTGACGTGTCCTTATCAGTCGTGACTAAACTGCACAAACGTATAATTTTAATGGGCTTTTCAGTACCTGCTCGGCTAATATTGGATTTCATGTACCTTATTATTTTCTTATACAAAAACAAAGAGGTTGCAGTATTACACGCCATACATCCATAATCAGGAGGAGGTTCTTTCAAATAATTTAATACTTTCTTCTTCAGTTAGGTAACCTATGCTGTCCTATTGCTGGGAAAAGGTCTCACCCATATTTTGTCACTTTTCTTTGTGCTGTGCTTTTTATACTTTATCATTTCAAATAATAGTAACTTTGGTTCAAATTATGTTAGCTTTGTTTGATTTTCACCAATTTCTATAGATTTTATAGTCGCATGTTTTATGTTTATCAGATATTGAATTCCTAATGTTCCGTAATTAAATGGTATATTATTAAAAATTCCCAATCTGCAGCTAAGATTTTTCAGCATTGCTAGCGCAATGAAAGCTCACTTCAAAAGCTACCTCATTGTAGGGTCTACGATAACCGTGAAACAACAAATAACAACATATATAACTTTTCAGAGCAACCCGAACGTAGAACATTTCTCCGACGCCTCAGCGCCAAATAACGGAGGGTTCTATTCGGTCTCCAGCAAGTCATTCTCTTCATCTTCCAATGTGAATGGCAAGGAATCGTCCAACAGAGGTGCTGAAACCTATGTCAACGATAACGGAAAGATCACCCATTATAAAGTACAATCCTAAGCTGAAATAAACGATGTTTAAAACGCCCCTGCTCGTATGACATTTATTTAAAAACATGGATCTCATGATGCAAAAATTATTGGCGATGTTTCACAAGGGATGAAAAACTATTGTTATTTAATTATCCAAATCTAGTGTTTCGTTATGTAGAGGCGAACAGAAATTATATTAATGTTATGAATACTTGAACTATTAAAAGAATATTTATAAATGAAAATGTATCAATAAAGTGATTATACGGTTCATGACTGCTCATTTAAAGGTAAAAACTGTTGTAAAAACACATCAATATCTGTAGACGCTTCAATCGAGAGTGTTAGGTAGTCGAAGTTTTTGTATTTTAAAATCAAGACAAATTGTGAGTTACTGTTTATATTGATATTCGAATTATAGTTTGATAATGTTTTACGTAATTTTTTGGGCGTCTAGCCTTTTTCCTCATCAGTGGCCATCCTTGAAAAATTGATCTTTATTAATAGCTCTGTTTTTTATTGTGATGAATCTAAATATTAACTAATATAGCTAATAATAGCTTTAGAGTATAATTTTAAATCTTTAGGTAATTGAAATGTAAAATATGACTTTTTGCTCATTTTACTTTGATGATATCAGTTAGTCTAATTTTTACAAAAGTAACAAAAAAAGGTTCGTCTACCTTCCAGACGGACGCAGTAATTAAGCACAATGATGCTTTTACATACTTAAATAATAAAGAATGCTCATCTATTGATGAAGAAGAAGATATAGATTTAATAACATCTGACGAAAACATAAGCATTAGCGAATACTTGGAAACGTGCACACAATTATGAACGTCTCATTATTCCATGCCTTTCAACCTCTGCGCTACGTCTCAAGGTCGCTGAGATAAAATCTTCAAGTTTTTTCTGCACACTTAAGGATACGGGATGAACAAAAACAATGACCGCGAGCAAATTAGTTTAATTTCGCCAATTTGCCGTCCAACTTTAGTTTAGGAGTTGTTGTCTCGTATATCCAAGAATTGCGCCTTTGTATTGGACCTTGTGGCTCTTGTGGACATCCTCTCATGCCACTTAGCTCCCTACATTTTTTGCAATAGAACTCTTTCATTCCATCATCTGTTATCCTCCTATGGAACTTTCCCGGAGCCTGGTAAGCTGGTCTACTTACTTTCCAGCCTGTATTATATTCTGTTATTGGTACTTCCTGACTCATCCAGTTGATGTTATTGTAGAAACTCGAAGGTTTCCATTGTGCTGGGTTTGATATATAGTTTGGGTATATATCGAACTCGTCTCGTACATTTCTATTAATAAATGCAGAGTCGGGGTAAAATTGACCCCTAGTCCTTGTGTCTGGTGTCCTTATTTGTGTGGTTTCAACTGATTTGTATCCGTTTACTATGGGAACCTCACCGCTATCTTCTTTTGCTTCTTTGTGACCGATATTGTACGACAGTGATCCTGTGTTACCTGTAAAGGTTGGAAAGTATGGAAATATTAGGTTACTTTTCTTTTGTAAACCTTAAAGAAATAAAAGGCCCAAGAAAGTAAAAATCAATCAGGGCAGAGTCTTAGGATCTGATACGTTAAGCTTTAGTTAATGAACCTAAACACCAGTCGGTGATTTCATGTAAATAGTCAGATTATCTAGGTACCTATAGTCTGCACCTACACCCGCAAATGTCAACAGATAAGTAAGTCATTATAATCAGGTCAGTAGCATCGACCTTGTGTAGTTACTGATATCTGCGTGCAATGCTATGGATGTTTTTCGATCGATATGTTAATTATCAATAATCTAAAACTAAACAGTCGTTCAAGACTGTATACTAGTATGTTGAATTTTAATGTTCTCATTATCTAAAAGACCATCTACATGTTGGCTCGGGTCAGCCGGCTGGAAAATTACGCTTGCGTCCATTGCCCCACTCACACACAAGAGGTCCTATGTATTCTTTAAAAATGTATACTTAATATTATGGGCTAATATTCGTAACTAGAGCTGGGTATTATTTAATAGTATTAAAAACGAATGTTAAGTTCGTACAAATTGTATTGCCTCCTTGAAAGAAAATTAAAAAAGCGTGCAAAAAAAGGGAAAAAGTCAGTCTGTTGTTCTGTTCCCTTGAACATAAAATATAGCTAGTTTAATCAAGTGAAAATACTCTGATACCTTCATTAGAGCTGTGTAGTCCTCTCCTATTATTATTTTTCAGTTTGGTTGACAGAACAATAGTATGTTGTACTTCAACATCTTCGTCTTCTACTTTGGTAGTATTGGAGACTGTTGTAAGGACCTCGTCGCCGCCAAAGTCTATCTTTGTTGAGACAGCATCACTCCAACCAGCAAAGGCTGAAAAAACAGTAACGTTTTTAATTTTAGAGATGACTGTGAAGACACAACATGCTATTTTAATAGAACCTAGGTGATTATTGTATAAATTTTATATAAAGAATATGAAGTTTATTTTATCGATTGTCGTTTATGAGTGTGATTCCAAACACAACAAGATAAGCCAATTTGTTTTACATCAATACATGAGACAAATCAAATCGTGAAACTTTGCTCTCTTGAAATACATAATGTTAAATAGCAGGCACTGCTGCGTTATCAACGAATAATCCAGTAACAGATGTTGATGATCACAGGCTATATACAAAATTAATCCAGAATCAAATAATCAAATTGTATAGATAGAGAATCAAACATCAACAGAGTTATTTGAAACCATAATGCTAAATCAAATTGGCCTATTAATCAAAGTCAAATAGACATTGGCATTGGCCTTGCTCTTTAGACCCTTTCTCCTTGGAAAATAGCTCTTCATTGTCATTGACTATTTTCGTCCCAAGGCTGTAGGTTTCCAATATGTCAATATAAATGATACCTTGGGCACAGAATAGATAAGCCTTGGGCTTTTGTCTGTGCCTATTCAACGTTTGCTTTCTCTGATAGTGATCTATTTAAGGTTGTATATTTTTGTTAATGTAAATCTATTCAGAAGTAGCAAAAATTATTTCCTCATTTCTTAAATTAAACAGCTTTTATTGTTCATAAATGACTAGCACATTGCCAGCGACTTCGTCCGCCCTGTATTCCCTATCCCATACGAATTTTCGTAAGTCAATCAGTTTTCTAGGTTTGGGCTGGGGGTTGATGAGTCAATCAGTGAGCTAGTTAAAACTGTTATTTTATGCAGGATGTTACGGAAAGGGTATATCAATACAAACGGGTTGAAGAGTGTATATGGTCTAGAATCTCTGTACAAAATTTCAGCTCAAAAGCAGTAACTTTGAAAATGCTTAATATTTTTTTATTTCGATAGTTTATTAAATTGAAATCATAACAAACGTGTCACCGCACTACGAGGGTCATTATCCATTATCAGTAGTGTGTCTGTGCGCCTAGTATGTACACGCACATCACGCCGCCGCGCGACAGTGCAGCGCCGTGATGTGCGAAATAAAAAAATATTAAGCATTTTCAAAGTTAATGCTTTTGAGCTGAAATTTTGTACAGAGATTCTAGACCAGATACACTCTTCAACCCGTTTGTATTGATATACCATTTCTGTAACACCCCGTATAGGTATTGATACTTAATCGATTTCTGATGATTGTTTGATGAACGATTAACAAATTAAAACGCCATCGATTAGGTTTTTCTAATTCTTAAAACAAACTCTCATCGTGATTCATGGTAATTCTTGCAAACGTGAACATTGAGCCCAGTAAGGAAAAAGATATAAACGAACTAATTAACATGATAAATATATAGTACTTACAAAGAAAATGGTTTAGGTACCTACGTTAAAGATGATGAATCACTAGGAAAGAAGTGAACACTGAGATGACGACTGCTAGAGATGTAGGTAAGCAAGATGAAAACACTAGTATTTCGCCAAACCTAAATAAATTGACATGAAGGCAGGAAGTTGTTGTTTGATTATTAAGTTTCTAATTCTCGCCCGTTTTTATCCAAAATTCCACATATATGTGCTCAGAAACCGTGAGGGTTTCGGGTAACATAACAAAGAAAATGTTGGGTCAGTGGGTCGTCTTAGGAGCGGAGTTGCAAAACTCTGGTTTGAAGACTCGGAATAATTAATATAAATACCTACACTGAATCAAACGCCTCACAATGAGAACAAACACGCACACATACCCTCACACACCACACACAAACATACCAGATATACCATTCAACACCTAAAATCAGTGCTATGCTCCACTCTGGAATTCGTACCCCGAGCCCCAAGAGCCAGGCTCTCTGTCTAGTTTGGGGCTCACTGGTAAATAATACTTTGTAACCTATCTTTATTAATAGGTAATAATGTCGTCTCAACTTGATGTTCACCTGTAAACGTGCTTACTGTATTACATGGATAGTAAACTATTTTGTATTTATATTTTCTAACAAAAAAAGAAAGATAATTTACCCAACAACCTGTATAAAGCTCAATAATATCATCAATTTCTCACCACAAACACTCAAGCAGAGATACAACAGCCCTGTCATGTTGTCACTTCGCTCACAAACAATATGGCATCCTTCGCGTGCCACTACGTTTTATATAAACTATACAAAATTGCTCTAAATGATGTCGCAAAGGAAGCTGCACAATTACCTCTGTGTCGAAGCTATAAGAAACATACGACACCTGATTGTAATGATGATAGGTACTGGCTAATGTTGATTTGTCATGGTTTGAACGCACGCAGATATATTGTTTTATGCCAGTCACATGGCATGGTGAGGTGTAAAAAGTTTGACCCTTGTGCATGACACTGTCTAAGTCTTTACACTACTGTTCGACAGTGATGTGTCCAATCAGATCAAATCAAATAATGTTTGGCTGTGCGTACGGCGGGGTAATTGCGTAACATACTATTTCAGTAGCAATAAGTTTCATTTTTATAGGTCATCAACATTCATTGCGTTATTTACGTTGTTGAGCAGAATCATTTTTCGAACATATGAAGCAATGGATTAGAAATATCCTTCAAAATGATTTGATTTAGATCGATAGTATGTTACGCAATTATGCAGGGAGTAATTCCACATATAGGTTGTCCTGCCGCAAGTGTGTGAAGGGCGGGCGTTTTGGGGGACTGTCTTACATAATTTTGACATTCAAAAAGTGCTAAAGACTAGCCTTTTGAAGTTGATTGATTCGACTGCTAGACATAGGCTTCTCTCCAGTTCACGCCATTCAGCTGGATTCTCGGCAACTCTCGCCCAGCTGCTACCAGCCACCCTGCGAAGATCGTCGCTACACCTAGGCAGAGGGCGTCCTACTCAATGTTTACCAATTCACGGCCAAATAGTGTTTAAATCATCAAGTAGATTCTCAGCTCAGATAGGCCCGGTTTCTAAATGTAATCACATACAATAACGAATCGTTTGTATGCTAATTTCTAACTGGTGGTAAAAAGTGTTAAGTATTTATAGCCCGACTTGTCTGTTGATGCTATTCACGAATGTTATCAGTCTACATCATGCTAGATAGATAGAATGATTATACTTGATTGTAGGTACTCGTACCTACACTAAAATTGTAAAACCGGTCTATTACAATAACAAAAGATCAACAAACATCAGCGTGAGCACGTCTGGTAGTATAAATACTGGGCCATTATTTCGCATTTTTCAAAAAAAAAAATATTCTGCTAAAAATCATCAAAAAGTCAACGTCACGTGGTGTTCCCAGGCGGTCACCCATCCAAGTACTGACCACGCCCGATGTTGCTTAACTTCGGTGATCGGACGAGAACCGGTGTTTTCAACGTAGTATGGACGTTGACGAGTCTTAGATGGGAAAATTGGTTCACTATCATTCACCGAGTATCTTTCAATATTATTTTATAATTAACATAATTATTAATTAGAGGCTAAGTAATATCACAATAGCAAAATAAAGTAATGAGAATTTATATAACACTGTGCAGGACCCTCAAGTTTTTGCCATATTGCAATTAACGCCATCTATGAACTTGTGTATAAACCTTTAGGAGCAGACGACAGAAATAACAAATCGCTGTAAAGCTTCAGACATTTTTGGTAGATGGCGCTGATCAGAGTGGAACTTAAAACAGTAAAAAGATTTCGCCCAACGTGGGGCTCGAACCCACGACCCTGAGATTAAGAGTCTCATGCTCTACCGACTGAGCTAGCCGGGCTGGTGAATGAAGAGTCGAAATTACTGTTTGCTCTTAGAAATAAATAAATAATCTGTAGTCATTACAGGTTTTTTGTTTGTTGATCTTTGCAGCTCTTGCATTTGAACAAGGTTTAAACAATAAGTAATAATAATATTTATTTAGTACACGCAACAGTATTTATAAATCAAGAACCAAAAAAATCGGAAAAGTACCGAAACAGCTGGCACCATAGCGAGATTTCTTTAAAAAAATTGTTTATCGAATACCTACTGGGAGTCTCCTCATTGGCGGGTTCTAATTCTATTAAAATTCCATGTAAGTAGGTAGGTGCCTCCCAGGCTCGACCTACTATGAAGTCCACAAGTTAAAATATTTTTTTTTTTCCTTTGTAACAATAATTATTTTAGGATTAGTTTATTTCTAGTTATAAGGTTACACTTATTATAAAGTATAACTTTCAAATTAAGTTGTTGTTTACTTTTATTTATTTTTTTTACTTGTACAGAGGCCAGCACATCAAGTTACTACAATCTGTCAAATTTCTTTAACAGATTTTCAACTTTATTGTTAAAATATAAAATTCAAAGTTGATTGGGAAAATTTGTCAGTTTCGAGTAGTTTGATGTGCTGGCGACTTTACCTATTTTCTTTTTTCTTTCTATTAAGGAGTACTTAGTTCAAATAAACGTATTCCATTATGACATAGCTCAGTCCCCGCCTCACCGTAAACAGTCTCAGAAGTCATGATATCTTGGTAAGCAAAGAGACCGACAAAGAACTAACTCTCTTCCCGGCAGATAGGAGCATGTTTGCCCGTGGATATTGCGCGCTCAAAGCTCAAAGCTGTGTTGTACCTCCTAGGGGGATTCTGGGGGATTGCAGACCGTATTTGAGATATAGGGTATCTTGAAACGTCAAACAGGCTTTATTTGACTTGGTTGATGGTACGGGTTGGTGATTAGAATCTTTTTCCGATGGAGGAAAATTGTGTCGCGGTTTTGCAAAGGATGTCGTGTCGTAGTAATGATAGGATACTTTGAATAAGAGGTGAAATTAATTTGTTCCTGAATTACCAAAAAAAAAATCCGGACGAACCTAACTAAAGTTTGAATCGGTAGGACGCATCAAGGTACTACAATCTGTCATAGATTTTCAATTTTATCGCTAAAATATTAGGTTCAAAGTTGAATGGGAAAATGTTACAGTTTCGGGTAGGAAAAAAGGCTTATTGCAGGTGATTGATTAACATTTGAAATGATTAGAAAAAAAAATTGGTGTTGTTGCATGTTGGTCAACATTTTGTACCTACGAAACCCAGAGACGTTAGGAAAAAGCTTACAAGGAGGCTAAGTAACTACTCTTAGAGCTAGTCACTAAACAGTTAAGATTAGGTTACGACTTACAGGGACTACCAAGCGTCCTTACTGCTCCTGAAAAAGAGAAGAACCCCATAACATAAGACTCCAAACGAAATCAACACGCGTCGTACAACCCTTAAGTATAAAATATCTAGCCATATTCTCAAGTACATACACTATACTTACATAGGGTTCGTCAGGTATGTGCTATGATTATGGAAAGTGAAACCGCAAGAAAAGTTGTGTTTTTCTTATGGTAAGCAGGGGGGGGGGAGGGGTGACGCTTTCAAATTACCAAGATGCTGTGCTAGTTTCGTACAGTACACATGTACAGTCAGAAGGAAATTGTTCTGTTCTTAGTCTACAAATTGGTTTGGATTATGTCATCGTGAATTAAAGTGAGGTACTTAAGGCTCGAGGGGGCCTGTTGCTAAGTAATAACAGCCGCACGGGTAATCAATCAGGTTAAGCTACGCTTGCCGCGTTTGGTCCGTGGATGGGTGACCATCTTTACATACTCCTCCGTGCCTCGGAAAGCACGTTTAGCCGTTGGTCCCGGCTGTCATTCGTGGATCTTTGACAGTCGTTACGGGTCATCAGAAGCCAGAAAATCTGATAACCGGTCTTACCAAGGGGTTTCGTATTACCCAGTAAGTGGGTTGTGGAGATCAGATAAGCAGTCGCTCCATGTGAAATACTGGTATTCAGCTGCATCCGGTTAGACTGGAAGCCGACCCCAACATAGTTGGAAAAAGGCTAGGCAGATGATGATGAATTTATGTGAGGTACTTACCTACTTCGATTAGCTGGGATATCTGCTTTGTTTGCTTATACTAACCTAGACATTTTGTCCAAAGATTTAAGAAAAGGTTAAGTATTGCAACAATGAAAGACAAATTCAATGGAGCACAGCACAGGTATTGTAAGTGCCGTCGAACTTATTTGCTTCCTAAAATCTATTCTAGTTGGAAAGCTAACTCCGAATCTTTTATGAAAATCGACCGTTTCGGCACACCACATCAGATATTTCTTCATCCGAGTGTACAACCGGTGTTCACTGTACACCAATATGGCTGATGCAAATGGCGCGCTCGCAATCAGCGGAGTGGGCCCTACCGCCCCACACCGTCACAACATACCTTTACCTCATGCTCTTACGCTAAATATTGCATATATGCTAAGCTTTTCAAGGAAAACACTTACGCAACGTCATTCGTGGCCATTCGTGGACCACTTTCCATTAAGGTACCGGTCGAGTAAGATTCCAAGCAAGTGTTACGTGTTCAATTAGCTAATGCTAAAAGGATTCAGATCTAAATACAAGTACTTATGGTTGACTGTGAAACATGCAAGGTATAACAAAATAAGTACCTACAATTCTATCCTATGCCCTCAATCGTAACAAAGATAGGGTGCCTGGTCTTCATATAAGTAGGTATCTATGAAAGATACCTACTTGTATGAAGATTGAAGACCAGGCACCCTAATTGCGCAACAAACTATCAATCACAATCCGAAGGAAATTCATAATCCATTCGTAATTATTGCATCATAATAAGTTTTAAAAAATCGTCTGCTCGACGGTGTAAACCACGCAACTAACGTATTTTTTATTTTTTTAACGAAAGGCATTTCCATTGTAAGTGTGTTACGCAAAATTTACCCCGGAGGTGGCTTGTTGTGTGTCATGATGGAAGAATCTTCTTCTTAGCGTATCGATGGCAAAAAGTTCAAACATCTTTGGCCCAAAGTTCGATTGCGCGAACTCCGCTCACTTAGGCAGTCGTAAAATCATCAAGTGCACAGGTAACAGGGCATGCAGCGCAGGATGGAAGGTGGGCCATTGTCTGTGGGGAGATGCCGCATACGCACTTGAGGTCTGAGCTGTCCGTGAACCCCCCGTCTGTGGATTGTCTTTGCATACGGCCGACTTGGGTTCGAAGTCTATTTAGGGAATTCCAAGTCGGCCACGGTGACGCGTGCCCAGGTGGAAGGCTCTTAGATGGTTCAATAAAAATGTCAGGGGGTTTGCTTTGTACACCTCCCGCAATACATTTACCGCAATACAATTACCTACATCTTGCTGTGGAGGCGTTACTATTGACTGGACTAGCTGGACTGACGCAACCAAGATTTTTTTTTGAAGAATGGTACAGGGTGAAGTCTTCAGACAAGGAAGTCTTTCGATTTGAACCGTCTTTTTGTCATTACCATAGAAAGGAGGCAATTTTTCTCAGAGTTTAAAAAAAGAACTTAGGGCCAAAGCACACACGCTACTTTTTGCATCGGCGATCGGCGATTCAGCTGCTTTTTAGAAGCTAAATGCAGCGACCAAGCATTCATTAAAAACGTCAAACGCGGCGATCCAGTCGCTTTTCGGAAGCTCCATACAGCGGCTGAACGCTACACTCCGCACACATTCGGATGCCGGTTGCAGCGATTTGGCATTTGCGCCAGCATCGGAGCAGTCGCTAAAACGAGCGATTCCGATACCACGTCCGAACGCAGAGAGTCGCCAAAACGCGATACAGCATCGATACAGCCGCAAACTCGCCGATCGCCGATGCAAAAAGTAGCGTGTGTGCTTTGGCCCTTAGTCGACAAAGCGTCGTTTTACAAAGTTTTTGAAAATAACAACGCTCAGTAGCACAAGAGCAAAATAAATGCCTGCCCACAACACGTCAGACGCGGAACCTTTAACAAATAGTTTCCAATTTATAATACAAAGTAAACTATTAAAAGTTTTGACAGCTGATCAGCAACGCGTGTTATTTTATTAATAGCTTTTTCATACTTCGCTAACAAGGCAAAAAATATCGGCATATACACAAAGCGTTGCTGGAATTTATAGCATGCAAAATAACTGACTTGGTATACTTATGTACCCAGTTATCAGGCAGTCACGATTGGGACAAAAAAACGGACACAATGTAAATTCAATAGGAGATAAAATGGCGGCTACTTCTAAGAGCATCTCTGTGCAGTTACCATGCTTTGGGAGTTAGATGGGATAGTGCTGACGTGTGTTAGTGAGGAACCTAAAAAAGGAATTGATTACCTTATAAGTCTTGTTTTCCGAAAGGATTAGGTAGAGGTGTACATGTAGTACACCCAAATTTCGCCAGTCCCATGTAATAGGAGGCGATATTATTATTCCAAATTGAAAACCCAATAACCATAACACAACGTTACCTACGTCAAGCAGAAGAAAATTCTAAGTGAAATGAGTTTCACGCAGAAAAGTGAGCAATATTAGCTATTTGTCTGAAAAATAAAACTAAAGTGAAAAAACGACAGTAAATTAAATTAATAAAAAAAACTGAAAGCTTTAAAATCAAACAGCGTCGAATTACTCGTGAAAAACGTATATATAAAAAAACAAAATAAATGCAACACCTACAACAATCAATTAACTTATTGGCTGAAAGTTGAAACTGGAGACTGCCGGTAATAATAAGGCTTCCGCCATTAATTGAAATATGACAGGAGGGGTACAGCCCAAACCACAGCGTCGGGAACGTACCGTGATAATATACGTAGTGAATTATTATTACTTAGTTCACAGGTGGCTCCACCACCCATCACTTTAATAAATACCTAATGCCTACACAACTTACAACACCCTTGGTTTGTATGGAAAAGTTATTTTTTGGCTGAATGAAACATTATTTCTTTCCAGTTTTAGAACGGAGTTCTTTTACGGAGCTTTCGGTAGGAGTAAACTGGGAGAAATCGCCACATAACGAAAAAACGTTATGCCTCCTCCATGCGACTTTTTTATATACAAAGAGACAGACAAAGAGAGAAATAGTTTTGATGGTTTTCGACGGTGCTGAAGCCGATAATGAGGTCAAAATGACCATCGAAGATGAAAGCTGCGAAAGTGTTCAAATTTTTCGTCATCTTTCGTTCCTACCTGGGGTTCCCCAGCCGTTTTTTTATTTGTTTCAATAAGTGAGTAATGTATTAGAAAAGAATAACGCGTGATAAGTGTTGTTTTATACTCACCTACAAATTAAAGTTACACGGTCTAATAAGCACTAGCCAAAAGACCGAAGCGCGGCGTCGGGGCAAATAAATCAGAAGTGTTAAAGTCGAATCTTAATGGCTGACATATTAGAGGTACATATTTGCACTAGCGAGTTGAGTTCAAGTAGTAAGTTACGTGTCCAGTGTCCAGACGTCACTCCAGTCAAGTGTCACGTATTGACGACAACGGACTCACTACTTAACTACTTAATGCATTTAAGAACATCCACCCTAGCATTTCCATTTAGTTTAGTCAGGTAAAAAACATTCATGTTTATTTGCGCAAATAAAAAAAACTCATAACAACAATATTTATTATTATTATTAAAAGTTTATGCACAAGTAAAAAAAAATACTGTACAAAGGCGGATCTACTATCGCCTTTCTTTTCGCACAAAACCATTGAGTTTTGTTGATTTTTTTTCCTTTATACGAACATTACATTATTCTTCCAGTGAAATTCAATTTTCTCAAAACGAAATGTCATGTGAGTAATGGAAATGGGTATGGCTCCTTTTCCTAGTGAATGACTTGTCATTTCCTTGTGTCGTTACTTTTGAGGAGGAAATAAATATACAACAAGATGCAGCAATTTGGTGTAGGTTATATACCAATATAAGTATGTCTTTCAAATTCTATTATTATTAGATATATAACAATAATAATAGAATAACAATCTACTATTTTATTAGTACGTATACTAAAGAAGCAATTTATCAATTTTAATAGAAAAGCCCTATGCAATTAGTACCTAGAAGTTACCCGAAACTGTCAAATTTTCCCAATCAACTTTGAACCTTATTCTTTAACGATAAAGTTGAAAATCTATCAAAGAAATTTGAGAGATTGTACTAGCTTGACGTGCTGGCGTCTCGCGTCTGTCTGCACCTATGTACAGATACTGCCTCGTTGATCTAGTGTTCGCAAGCGCTACTGCTGAACATGAAGTTCCTGGGTTGGGTTCCAAGTTATTCGGTTTTTCCATGTAGAATTTCTCAGTAGCAGCCCGCAGTCTGGATTTGTGCCCGGTTGATGTCAAAAGGCTGGGATTTAAACATAACTGGCGGACATTTTGCTAGTTATGTTTTAGTCTCTAAGATATTTTTTACTGGTGGGATAAAATTGACGTCTGAGAGTTTTTGTATGGAAAAACTGTCAAAAATTCAAAATTGTTCTTCCGATAAAATTATCTGGCGTTGGAAAAATCAGCCCTAAGTCTAAGTGTAGGTACTATAAGTGCACCACTGCTTAACCCTTAGGGGTTATAGGCGTGATAGTACTTATGTTATGTAATCATAAAGGACTCATACAACTAACTTCTTATGACGCCTTTTATAATTGATACTTTACTAACACAACATTGAATATTAAATGTGAGAAGTAGCAACAATTAAAAAATAAACTTCAAACAAGCAAAAGTATTCTTTAAAACCATGCTAATGAAAAATCAATTTAACCCTCGCCTCCACGACCTGAAGTGCTCCTTAAAAACCAATGAGTCAGTGATGACTAATCCTGCATGGCGGATATTCTTGTGCACCCTACTCGCAAAGAGGGCGGGTCAAATGTTATTCACTTATAATATAACAAGTTATCTGTCATGTTGAAAAGTGAGCTTGAAGCGTCAGACCGAGTTTATTTAGTTTCCTGTCTATGTTGGACTCTTAGATGTTCATTGCGGGTAGCTGCTTCCAAAATTAGCAACGGGAGATTATAGTTTATCAAATCAAAGTATGAAGTCACAAAACCATCGATGTCGATAGCTATTAGGTGTCGCTGGTTTACATAAGGTATACAATAATATGTAAGTAAATAACAACTAATACCTAATAAATTAATCGACGCTGTATTTTTAAGTTAGGATACAATTTTGTTATTTTCATTAATTAGAGAGACTACAAAACAAACAATCTAAATAATGAAGGAAAAACTCAAATCAAATATTTATAATAAAAGATAAAATAACGCTTGGTATGATTTCAGTTTATGCACCATTAAATAGGTATAACATTTTGGTAACTTTAAATAAAATAAAATGGACGACGAGTACTTCGACGCCTAAATATCCTTTTGTTTTTGTATTTATTTATACTTATAGTTAGTATTTTAATTTAGTAGGTACCTACCACTACTACCACACTAAACACAGATTACATAGACAGATGTTACAGATTATTGAAAATAAATATGTAGACCTATAAATAAAATTATTACTTAAACAAATTAATTTAAATACAAATCGGCTGTGCAATTTCAAAACCTAGCACCTGACAAAAAAAATCGGTGTTTTTGCATATTTGACTTGCTCGATGAAATGAGGAACCCCATATCACCAATTCACCACCGCTCAATGTATTATGGACATAATATAGAATGCCTTAGTGCTTAGATCATTGGCAGCAACCGCTTTGATAGTACAGAACAAGTACCCACCTATATTCATAGTGTGAGATAAGTATCAGCTACATTGTTATTGCCCGATATTTATGAGCAAATATTGAACGCTCGACACGTCAATTTATTCAATTATGTTTTTTCTGACTGAATTTCTGGCGACAGGTATCAACCCTGAGAAATATTTCGAAATAAAAACCTGCCTACTTAATTAAATTTGGCGTACATGTTCGTTTTTTTGGAGGCATAAGTAACAAGCATTATCACACTATAATGTTCCCAATGCTGGGACACAGGCCTCCTCTCTGTGAGAGGGAGTGGGCCAGTGCGGGTTGGGGATATCACATGTCTTCGACTTTTTGGTTCTAGGACAGGCCGGTTTCCTCACAATTTTTCTTTAGCGTTTTGTGACACAAAATAAAGCGCCTGTCAGTGTCTGAAACTACGCTGTTTCCATTGGGCCACCAGATAGCCAGTTGCTCCAAGTCAAATACTCGTATTCAGCTGCATCCAATAAGACTCGAAGATGACCTCAAAATAATTGGCTAAGGTTAGGTAGACAGATTGAAACGCAGCGCAGAGTATCACCAACTTCACAAGTGGCTGCGACGGACGATTCCAAAGGTTAAATAAAAATATAATAAATAAAAGAAATCACTCACAAGTCGGGCCGTCCACTTACATTCGATAATCACGATCGTGTTTAGATAAAAAAGAAACAATAATAACAAAATAAACAAGGCCCATAATCACCTCATGTCAGTCGAATGAAGAGTAGGGTGACCAAGTAGGCGGTAGTGCTAAGAATGATGGTTACTGCAAACTACAATATTTGGATACACAATTATTTAAGCAAGAGAATGTTCGTGGCTAAGTAATAACAGCCACAAGGGTCGATCGATTAGGTTAAACTACGCTTGCCGCGGTTGGCCCGTGAATGGGTGACCATCTTTACATACGAAGACCCCTCCGTGCCTTGGAAAGCACGTTAAGCCGTTGGTTCCGGCTGTCATTCGTGGATCTTTGACAGTCGTTACGGGTCGTCAGAAGCCCGAAAGTCTGACAACCAAGGGATTTCGTATTAACCAGTAACTGGGTTGTGGAGGTTAGATAGGCAGTCGCTCCATGTAAAATACTGGTACTCAGCTGCATCTGGTTAGACTGGAAGCCGACCCCAACATAGTTGGGAAAAAGGCTAGGCAGATGATGAATGTTAATGTTTGTGGGTAACTACATGGTGGCAGAGACATCGTCGCTCAAACTATGACCATGAATTCGTCAATGGTTCTAGACACACACAGTCATTACCATTTCAGCCGAAAAACGTTCACAGCTGGACATAGGCCTGTCTCAAGCACCAAATACAATAGACTAGCGTATATAAATTTATCGTTGGTTATAAAAAAAAAACAGCTGTTTTATAGAAAACGGCGCGGTCCTAAAACCAAACCCATGCGGTTAAAATGTTTTTTTTTGAAGTGAAAACTTCTTTAGCGGCGTTGAACACTTTTTGTAATGGGTAAAAAATGTTAAACTCGCGTCAGGGCATCGCGTCAGGACACGTGACCGTCAGGAGAGATTTCCCCCCCCCCATCTCTTTCTACGGCGGCGCCAACCGAAGTGAACCAAGTGAGACACGACAAAGATGGCCGATGAAAATGACATTTGACGTACAAATGTTTGAAAAGTCAGTTTCGTAAACAATAGTACTTCGAGGAGCCGCAGTTGTATTTAATTTATTTTGAACTTCTGTTTAACCAATTTAGTTTATTATTATATACCTACCTACAATACAAAATAGAAGCGACGAAAAATATAACGAAGCACATTATAGCAACAAGAAATACTGTGGGACATTGCTGCTTTTGTGTGAAAACAATGCTTCCGTGTCGACCACGGAAGTTTACACCCTGCAGGGAGATGCTCCAGTAGGGTGTGGCTGTGAAGCTATGTTGCAAAACATGCTCCACGTCCTATCCTGCCTTATTTGTCCTACCCAAAACATGCAGTCAAACTGACCTCTGCGCTGCCACCGACGACAACGTGGAAGTGGCAATATTTTGAGCCAACAAGATCTAAAGTAAAAGAGAAGAAATTTAGGGAGTAGTTCATTAATAAAAAGCTTGTATACAAATATCAGTTTATTTTTATAATACTTTTACGCACCGGGACTTACAGCTTACTACGGCTGTTATTCCAAATGCATACAGTGTG
Organism: Amphipoea oculea; assembly: GCA_945859645.1. Classification (NCBI taxonomy): domain Eukaryota; kingdom Metazoa; phylum Arthropoda; class Insecta; order Lepidoptera; family Noctuidae; genus Amphipoea; species Amphipoea oculea. The sequence goes on from OX243862.1 coordinate 19,320,911, forward strand.
GCTAAGTTTGTAACAATTGAGCCTGGTATCTATGCTTACCTCACCCTACTGATTATAAACCTACAGCAACTACTTAACACCCTAGTTATCCTAACACCCTAACCTATCATACAAGCCTACGGGAGACCTACGGGAACAGACATAATTTGGGTAGGAATAGGAGTTTGTGTACGTCGTGCAATGTGTACACAGGAAATAGTTTTGTCATTGCCGGTCCCACAGACTCATAGAACTGGTGATGGCTAAAGGTGTCTTGGCCATAGTGAGAGGAATTATGGAAGATGAATCAAACTCTACTCCAGCTTGATGACTAATTTATTCATTTACTAATTACTAATTTATGTGGAACGAATGTATGTCGCTCTTGATGCTGACGCTGGTGTATGTAACTCTTGCCTGTTCACGGCTGAACAATACTCTAAACTCTAATTTGGCTTCTAAAACTTGTGCAAGCAGAACAACATTTTTAAAATGTTTGCTTTTCATTTGCCATCTGTGCCATCTCTTCTGTAGGCCGTTTCATTTTCTGCTATTCGTAGTGAAGCACCATCCTTACTAGTCCTATTGACCTGAAATACAAAACTAATGTTATAAATTCTTTCTCTTCATTATCTTATTTATACTGATTTAATTAATGGGTAGCGGCATCAAAATAACAGTCATTATTATTCTTATGGCGGGTTTTTTTTTTTGTTACAATGAGTTTTGTACAGGCAAACGAAGTTCTTCGTAAAATTGTAAATTGGATAGGCACCTAATTCGTAAATCATGCCAGTGTTTAGCGTTAGTGCTTGTGTCAGTGTTTTTATTTTCTATTATGGAGACCTCTCCCTGACCAATTCTTCCAAAAAATCTAAGGATTAGAAGCAAAAGCAAGCATAAGTATAAGAAATTGAGAATGTTTACAAAACATAACTTACTTTGAACACATTTTAGCTGTAACAGTAGGTACACACCTTATCCTCCTCCAACCAATATTCAATTCTTTGCCCTTTATTGCAACTAGTCTCCGGTCTTAATTTCATTTATTTTAAATACAAAAAAAATATTCAAAAGTTTTTTAGTTTGACACAATATCAAATTAATTCATTGACATATTCATATTGTTTCCATGACGACCATGACGTTGTCGCGTCAAAACTGTTGAAACTGTAGACAATAAATTAGTTTTTCATACGTAATAATGTCTATGGACACAAATATTCGGTTCGTAGACAGATATTCTCGTATGCCGATTTAAGTGTTGGCCAATTTGTTGGATGACTTCATTATAATGGCAACATTTAGAAGTTGTAGGACATTCTAGTTATAGAACGTTTATGAAGCGTTTATGAATACAAAATATTGAATATTTTAAAGGCCTATTGACAAGGAACTTATAGGTAAAGCTATAAGTTCCTTGCCTATTGAGCATTTTAACTAATGAATGGTTTAAACCTTCAATAGGCTTTTTTTATGAATAAGACCGAAAGTATTTAAAATATGGAAATTGAACAAAGTGCATCTATATATAAAGAAAAAAGTGACGCAGAAATATTGAAAAAAAATGAGTAATATTAATTAAATTAATAATTGATTTATTTCAACGTTAATATTGAAGTTTTCACTTCTGCCGGCACTCCCGGAGTGCAACCCGTCTTTTTTTTTTAATAAGTAACCAAATTCGGTTTAGGATCATGTACTGAATCCAAGGTAACAGGTTGAGCATCGATCTCCTGCCACCCTGTATATTCTGACTTTGATGTTATATTTATTATTTACACATAGGTTATCCAAAAAAAACTCGCTTGAGTTATTGGACCATTAATTAATTGTGACAGACCAAACAAATTCTAGAGTAAATATTATATTCTTGGCTACCGGATACGGAATTCGGAGTACCAGGTTTTGTGGCGCAGATTTGGAAAAGCATTTGCTACTTTGTTACTAACACTGGACTTCATTGTAGTCTGAATAAATAAAGTTTATTATTTATTATTAATGACGTTTGGCTCTTCAAAGTTTACAAAACGAGTGTGTCCATCAAAACTGAAATTATTTATTTCAAAATAATATATGGTCACTGTACTATTCACTTCAAAGTCAAGTTACAAGTTTCGTCATGACATGACGTATGAGCGAGCGACGTCCAAAATACTTATTATATTTTATTTAAATTATTATGTGTTTAAGCACTTACGATTTAGTAACTGATTAGTTCTTTTTTTTGTGTTTCTCAAGCTATGCTTTGACAGTAACAACATTTTAAGCTTCATGAGACTAGGATGACAGATTTGTTTTAAGTCAAAGAAGGCATGTGTTCCGAGAAAGAAAACCCTTTCCTCAAGCAACGTCAATCAATCAATCAATCATATTCACAGAAATTAGCGGGAAATTCCGATGAATAGAAAATAATGACAGGTCAACCTTTTAAAAGACAATGTATTAATTCAGTAGGTACCTACTGAAAACTAATGTTCCCAGCCGTCACAAAACAAAGAGAATACCTATGAATAATTAAATAATGTCATGGAAACAACCATTTATTTGAATCTTATAACTTAACGCGATGGGGACTGCCACCTGCGCCAAAATGCACTTCTGTAACTTTGCTACTCCTGTATTTACTTTCGAGAAACTATAAATAGACCTTATTTTAAAGGAATTAAGGTTAAATATTGGAAGAAGGATGTTGGAGAGGTATATCATAAAGTTAGTCAATAAGTTTGTGGAAGTTCTATGGTGTGAAGTTGATGGTACGTTAGCCGTGAAGTGTTATCGTGTACTACAGTTTACATCTAGTAGATAATAAAGAGGAAGACACCTGGGGCTAGTTATTATACCGTTAGGTACTTACCGAGTCCAGTCAGCGCTGCAGCGCTGAGAGGGGCCGGTAGAAAGAAGCATACTGGGTACGCTGTTTATGCTGTTTTTTATAGCGATGCTGCAATCGCTTTCTTGGGGAAGCCATTATTAATAATAATCCTACTAGCATATTGTCCCATTGCGGAACAAAGGTCTCTTCTCATGTAGAGTAGACACGAGCATTGACCACCACACTTGCTGAAGGTGGATTAGCGATTTCAGACTTACATTAATTATAAGTCCCGATTTCCTCACGATGTTTTCCTTCACTAATGTCAGTGACAAACTTAGAAAGTATAAAAGGTGGAGAAAATATTACGATAATAAATGAAAACATTGGCAATACTAATGCATAAGAGTATTTTGGAACTATCAAATAAATACTAACATCGAAATTAAAAAAGTGATTTTTTCAAACAAACTAAAAAGTAGTGATGGCTCGACAGTGGGTTTCGCCATATAGACTATAGCTAACCTATAATAGCCTATAGTAACTAAACTATTGGATATATTTGATTGAATTTTCGTATGCAGACTGTAATTGAACCCCATTAGATATACTACGAGTACGTCAGTTTAATTTATTGTTGTATTGTCAACTCCACCTTGTATTTAAGAATTGAAAAAATCACATTGGTACTTGCCCGGATACCCACTACCTTGTGCATGGGTGCCACTAAAGGTTTACTAAAATCATAATTTATATCAGTTTCCTCTATGTAGTATGTTAATAAATAACCCAGGGTCTTCAGACAGTATATCTCTGAAACATTACTTTTAATTGCTGTTAAACATTTATCAAAGATTACACAAAGTTAATAAACAAAAGTCATCAAATTATATTTACATTTAGCATTTTAACCCCTCACAGCATTTATAAGTGCAAATTTTGCCCATAATCAAAGTAAATTTTGCATAAAATCATCTAAAAGTCGCTTGAGCAAACAACTTTGGGTTGCTAGATAGGAAAATTGCGGTTATCGTTAATTTTAATCATAATTTAAGGAGGGCGATGAAGAAATACGACATAATAAGGAAGTAGGAGAAGTTGAGTACCCGACAGGCTTTGGTTAGCAAAGAGGGCGCGAAGGTAACTAAAGAAAAATATTGTTATGCATTATGTCGGTCCGGGAACTGGGTTATTTATTAAACAAGCTGCTGCTAATTTTTATCACGGGGATCTGAGTGAATTTTTGTTTAAGCTCCCCTTTTCGTTTTTATAATTACGATTTCCAGAGATACCTTGTTTTGTTTCTGTTTAATTAAAGGTGTCGAAAGCTTTTGGAAGATTCCTGCCAGTAACTTTAAGAATTATCAATATTCTTGTTTAACAAATCTACTTTGTTGAGAGACAAGTGACAATAAGCTGGTAAATGATTCAAGACCTAGCTTTGGAAACTTAAGTCCTAAATCTCGTAACTACGTTTAATGGACTTCTAGCCACTTAGTCGTTTCGATGTCACAATCAGCGGGGTAATTGCGTAACACACTAACGGTAAGAATGGCTGTCATTTTGACAGTTCATCAACATTCATTGCCATTATTTACATTGTTGAGCTAACAAATTTTTTGAACAAATGAAGCAATGGATTATAGCAATATTCTTTAAAATGATTCAGATTGTGACTGATAGTGTGTTACGTCATTAGGGTGCGGGTGTGACAAAAGTTTAAAAGATGTTTAGTTACCTGTTGTATATACTTAGTTCAAATAACAATAATTTCTTCACCCATAAACTATACCTAATAATTTCAACAAACAAATACTTCTATCCTCATTACACTTCGTCGAACGAGCTGCGGAGGCTGCAATTTAAAATCTCTCCGTTCACTCGTTATCCGATATTGATCCGACAAAATTGCAAATTGCATTCCTTCTTACCTGAAACACGTTCAGGCTAACGATCCTCTTCATTTAAACCTCTGTTTATTTTATTTTTGGGAGTCTAGTGCGTTATTGTCTGGAATCGAGTATCTTGCATTTCGGTTTTTTTTTTTTGGGATTCCATTAGGAAGTATATTTTGCCCATCTTAGTTTGAGCTAAGAGGCAAATTACGAACTCGTGCGTGTTTTAAAACTTGATGGTTTTGTGTAGAAACTTATTCATTCCACAAAATATCCTCAATCTCTTGTCTTTTCCGTTGTACTTAAATAAATGAGTACTCTAAGGCTGGCGGGGTTATGTAACTAACATTCACGAAAATCATCTATTTGTGTTGTATTGTGTGGCAGTTGAGCTTGGATACAAATGATATAATAACTATGTAGACTCCATGGTCTCCATATAAGTACTTCTGTAATGAAGGCTCAGCCAATAATGCCTACCGGCAAAAAAACACATGCATCGGTTATTACCCACGATTTTTTACAAGAAGTCATTTCTTCAGAACAAGCTTGTTTGTTTTACCCATCAATACTTGGGCAAATTACCCGGGCAGACGGCTTATTGATTACTCTACTGTGCCCTGCAATTATGATAATGTTACGTTTACATACCAATTTAGTTGCGATTGTCTTATTATTTTTTAAGCAAATTATCGTCGTTGCCGTTGTAAGTAAATAAGGTGGTCTTTTCATTTTGCGTGTGTTCAACGGTTTTAATTATACTTATTGGAATTGGAGGTATTATTAATTAATTGAGAGCACTTACGAGTAGGTCGTAGGTTCGAATCGAGACGGGCGCTTTACTTTGTGCAAAATATTTCATCACCACTGCTCTCAAAACGGTGCAGAAAAACATCGTGAGGAAACCGGCATGGCCTAGAAACAAAAATTCGAAGACATGTGACATCAAACAACCCGCACTGGGCCCGCGACGAGGATTAATGCCCAATCCCTCTCTCTGAGCAATGGGAACATATAGGTAGGCTTGTAATGGAAATTGTTACGTATGTTTCCGTTGAATCAATATTCAATAAGAACATAACATAATTGATTCTCATCACAGCACTCGCAGCTTCTTTGGTTAAATTAAGTATCTACGAATCGCCTCGTGCTACGAATTTCTATGGCACGAGAATAGGGGTACCTTACCATTCTCTTTGCATTATATTTTCTGTTAAATATCCATGATTTATTTAGCATAATCATTAATCAGTCTATAATGTTCTTACTGCTGGGACACATGCCTCGTCTCTGTTAGAGGGAGTGCGCTATAATCCACCACATATGCTCAGTGTGGGTCGATAGATGTCACATGTCTTCGAATTTTTGGTTCTAGGACATGCCGGTTCCGCACGATATTTCCCTTCATTGTTTGGAGAGTAGTGGTGATGAAATAATTGATTTATTTACCATGGCCAAGTCCATGAGTTTATCTAGTAAGACTAGGAGCTCAACTGTGACTAATGAGACACGATTACTTTCTATTGTTATAAATCAAATTTGGATTTTCCCGCAGTAGATAATACCTACTTAATTATTATGAGTTCAGTATACAGAATTTAACAATATGTTCCGTGAGTTCTATTATATTTGCAACTTCACAAATGCTTTATGGTACTTACCTATTTACTTGTCAGTAAAGAGTCCACATTTAGATTTATGCAATAACCGTATAAATAATAAATAGCCTAAGTACCTACTTGGTTATTAATAATTTATTTCATCGTAAATATTGCCATCTACAAAATTACGACTCATTTACGTCGCGTGTCGCCGTAGGGATGTCGCGAAATCTATTGTGTGCGTCCCCAATAAAATAACCAGAGAGATAAATAAAATAAACATTGGTTTAAATAAAAAATAAGTTGCGTATTGTTCGGAGGCGTTGTGCGTGGGAATGACAGACGCCAAGGGTGATCTCTGGGAATGACGTTATTTAATAAAATGATACTTTACGTGCAGCCCTATGAGATGGTTAAAGTATCAATATTATTAGATTAATACATTTATGATGAGCAGATTTGTACTGACAGTTGCCTCCAAAAGTTAGTTGACATTTTTCCACTTCAGCTGTGTGTTTGTCTAATTTTGACAGTGGGTCCAGTTGACCAATAAAAATATAGAAAATTTTTGCTTTGGTCAACTGGACCCGCGGGTTCATTTCGAGTGGGTCTAGTTGACCAAAGACTCGACACACCACGTTATGATTTGAAATTCTAGTTACAAATATTTGAACTATGCACTAAAACGTTTTTATTGACGAACTAGCAGCGTTCCGCGGTTTCACCCGCATTAGTTTCGATCCCATAGGAATATCTGATAAAAAGTATCCAAACTACTTATGTGGGTACCAAATTTCATCCAAAGCCGTTCAGTAGTTTTTGCGTGAAAGAGTAACAAACATCCATCCATCCTCACAAACTTTCGCGTTTATAATAGGTATTAGTAGGATTGCCTTTTAGGATAACCTGTTTTTTTTTTAATCTTTATGTGGCGTCACAGGTGTGAAGTGGAAAATAGTAAACTAACTTTTGGAGGCGACTGTACATAATAATATGTGCACTTCTGAGTTCTGAAATATTTTTTTATGTTTTAGAACAGTCTTATAATAGCATTGCTTTGATATGATTAAAGGTTAAAGTAAATTACATTTTATATATCGTTCAAATAATAAAAAATAGCCCCTAAAGGTGCAAGTCCGTAGCCGACTGCAGACGACAGCAGCAGATAAAAAAATACCTTCCGTAGCTAGCGACACGTCGTCGTCTGCCACGTATTTCAAAGAAATACATAATTACATAACCCTGGGCCGCGCCAAATATGCCAAAGATGTAAACAACAATGGCCGCTCCAAATTGAATAAAATCGATATACATAATTACTTTTATAGAACATTATTTTAAGTACCGTAAAATGAGGCTATTTTGCCCCGTTTTTTGCTCCAAATTTTGAAAAGTGTGACTGACGTAAAATGCTTCTTTGTTATGGCTTTTGACAATATTTCCACAACTTAATATACATATAAAATTCTGGCTCTAATATTTCAATGACAAAAATAGTTGTTTACTTACTTCGATTTTCATTCATTTTTTTTTTATTTTAATAATGGAGCAATGTTACCCACCCTTTCGGAAACATTGCTCCTACATTTAACTTGTACTAAAACAGGTACATTTTTGAGACAGTGGCAAAGTTAATAGCCTCAGCTGTTACTAATCTCCAAAAATAATAATAAGGAAGCATTTTTTTTATTTCTCGTCTTATTAATATGGTTTGAACAAATTAAAGGAACTTTTCTATTTATGTTTTATTATTTATCGGATGCGTTTAAAAATATTTCAATTTCCTTGCAGTTTTAGAGATTTGATTGAAATTAGAGATTTGGTGCATATTTAACTTCACGGAGCAAAGTAGCCTCATTTTACCGGTAATGTTGGTTTTCGTCTAAATTTCCGAGCTAACTAGATAAAAAGAAAAAAGAAAAATTATTTCCTAATGCAACATAGGTTCACTATTTATTCATTACTTACTTACATTGAGCTTGTTTATTGTGCCCTACCTTTAAAACCTCATAAAAAATAGTGACACGGCCGTTTCTGCATAATCGCATCAAAACTGTCATGTGTACAATATAACATGCGCTTCGTTCTACCTTTCGCAGTGACACAGCACTCCATCCATACAAATCTTTTGACATCATGCGACTAACTGTCGCAGCTCCCCACATGACGCGACAGTTTTTGCGACAAAAAAATCGACCCTGTTTACCCTAACTTTAGTTATGGTCGATGGGAGCTGGATAACGATGCGACGCGACGCGAAGTAATTCGGAGGTGCTCGTGCATAGAATTTTTAAATTAAGAACGCGTTTGTCATGTTTCACTTATGTAATTAAACATGTAGATGGCCTGATACACGTTTCTGTAAAGATTTTTTTTTAGGTTTTTGTGATGCTAGTGTAGTTTCGTGTTCCATGCAGCTATTACGTTGGTTTATCTGCTTATTTTTCTAGTAAATAGGTAGATAATTTTCCTACCTACTATAATTTTGCATAAAGAATTATTGAAACTTTAGTTGAATTGCTAGTGAGACAACAAATTATGATTTTACAGTTTTAAGGAGACAGTCCCATATACATGCATTTTCCGGCCATCTATCTGCAATTCATTTATAACTCTGCATTCTACTTCCAATTTTGTTGAGCAGGTCTAAAGGAAATATTAAATAGATAAGACGCGGCTACCGTACAAACAGGGGTCGAAAAATAAACAAACTAGAGTATGTTTAGGACCCAGCCTGTCCACTCGAACAACAAATTGACGCTCTAAATCCAACTTAATTTTCAACAAGTTACTTGTAAATGAAATTGAAGTTACCTAAGGCTTCTAATACATAATCAGCCTATAATGTTCCCACTGCTGGGACACAGGCCTCCTCCCCTTGAGAGGGGCGGCTTCTAATGCGTGATGACAACCTAATAGTTACAATGACTTCAAATGATGATTTTATATAGGTACCTATTTAATTCTACCAAAGAAGGTAGGAAGGTATCTACAAGACATCGTAGGTACGAAGTAATTTTTTTTTTGTCAAAATCTGTGCCGCCAATACCCCGCTTCGCCCCGATTGCAAAAAACCATGGTTCTTGAAAATGTTTCAGACGATGCGAATTTGATTGTCTATTCTTTAAAAATCTCACGGTCTCACCGCGAAAACTTAGGTGAAGTGAGTCAATCCCTAGCATCAGAGGAAATGACAGCTCACTTTTAGCTCACGTCACCTAAGTAGCTACGGTGAGTTTTTTTTTACCGCTTCTTAACGAAAACGTAACAAAATGAACCCACTGAGTCTTCCTACAATCTGATTTTCGTAAAAATACAAAAGCTAGGTAACTGAGTGGCGAAATTTGATCTAAAACAAACCTTTAATAAACCCACAAGACGCTATGTAGTTACTGTTAGTACTGTACTGTTAGTACTGTAAACAGTTTGGGCCGATCAATTAGGCGCCTGGCCCTGGCTGTATGGGGAGCTGCCTGCGCCCGACAGATACGGGCCGTAAACAAACAACAGGATTATGATTATAAATCCATTGGTTACTTATTATTGGGGCCATCCATCATTTGGGGGTTAATCGAAATTTGAATGAGTGCTTGGAAATTGAGTTATGATTTTTTAAGAACTTTATTATTTGGGAGATTTTGTTTTCTGTAAGTACTTAAATAGGTATCAGACAGAATAGATAATGAGTAAGTAGGTATGTTTTATATTTTAAGAAGTGAGTGTCCTAAACGAAAAATTAGTTAGGTAAATTCTAAAACAATATCCAAACTAATATTATAAATGCGAAAGTAACTCTGTCTGTCTGTCTGTCTTTTCTTCACGCCTAAACTACTGAACCGATTTAGATAAAATTTGGTATAGAGATAGTTTGAGTCCCGGGGAAGGACATAGGATAGTTTTTATCCCGATATTCCCACGGGATCGACACATATGCGGGTGAAACCGCGGGGCGCAGCTAGTTGACTTATAAAGCCATAGGGATGTATCTACCTATCTAAAGTAGGTATAGTTTATTAGGGCAATTACGATATGGCTATATTCCGTAGGATGATAATTTCTAACAAACGCAGCGACATTTTTATACACGACAGCGAAAGACGGCAGCCGATAAAATGGCGTCTAATCATAATATTGCCAATATAAAAATGCCGCTGCGTTTGGTAGAAATAATCATCAATAAGAATACACCCATGGGCCATGTCCCATTATTTTTGTTTTTCACACGAATGCATAAATTGTGCAATTATAGAATAGAAAAATAAGAAACAGCATAACAGCACTAAAATCACTTATCAACTATGCAGAAATCCGCAAAACATGTAACAAAACCCTGCAAAACCGTTCCTCATTGATTTTCCAGTCCCCAGACATTCCCTACTGCGGCTATCATCCATATAACATAGGTACTCACCAACAATCTGTCTGGCTAACTTATGCATGCACTTGTTAGACTAGTTATCCGGATCTAATATTAAAATGAGCCGCAATTTGTGCGCGGCCGATACGGAACGATCAATCTACCGGATTGAACACACCCTGTACGTGTGCTGGAGAGGGGTGGAGTCGATGTGTTAATAATAAATAAAATAATTAATAATATTTTTATATTTATTTTCCGTGGGAATTGAGTACTTACCTTCTCGTAAGTAGTGGGAAGACTTCTATTTAATTAATTTAATTTACATAAACTCCTATAAAAGCTGCTATCTTTTCTTGGCAAATAAAACAAGAGAAAAATTACCTACTTGTACATCTATGTTGAAGAATTTTTACTGCCATAAATTAACAAAAATAATAGGTAACACACAGTTAAGCGTTACAAGTCAAATACATTGCCGCTAGGTGCCATGTGAGATCAGAAAACTGTTCCAAGAAAGCGTTGCCATGGGTGACTAAAACCACATAAGAAGAGTCAAGCGTCTCCACGCCATTCGCTATCCAAAGGGCGTTATTCAAATAAGACGCGCTGCGTATCGCAGGCGACTTGTCGCTTGATGGATAGCTTCGGACCATTTTTAATCATCCCCTGTAAACCATTTACATAGCCATAAACACCTTCACGCTACAATTGAAATCAAACTCTAATGACTGCTGCGAAGGTTCGTTTTTAGTTTGCAAGCAGAGTTCTTGATGGCTTATAAATTGAATCAACGATATGCTTTGCTTATGTGTTTAATATGAGTTCCGCTGTCAAATAACATGTCCTGTCGTTTGCGTGTTTTTGATAAAGCAGAGTTGGCCACTTAAATAGTTTTTAGAGAGAACGCAAATTTAAAAAAAAAAGTAGTTCTACTGAATGTTTATTTATTTATTTAATACTTCAAGCACATATTTTCTACCAGTCAACCTTTGGGTGATGCAGAGACAAACAGTGGTAGGTGGTTTATATTTTTTTATTTTAATTTTTTTTTTTGTTTCTACTTTTCTCATATCTATCTATATGTATATCTATATCTTAGATATCTATACTAATGATAAAGCTGAAGAGGTGTCGGATTTGTTTTTTTTTGCGTTTGATTCCCCCATTCTTGAGGAAGGCGCTATTTAACATCACGTTATTAGTTTAAGAGCCGAGAAAAAAGATAGAAAGTTAGAAAAATCGCTGAGCGAAAACGAAGTAAAAGCGTGGACAGGCGATGCGATGCGACGCGGTGAGACGGGGAATAAGAAATTTCACGCCGGCGAAGTCGCTACCTAGTAATAATAAAATAATATGAGTTACGCCTCAATGTTCTTGAATGCCGTGATAAAAATATAATAAGCTTAAAAAAATAATAAGCTTAACTTAGTACAGTTTTAAGTAAATTAATATTGTTTGAAACAATACCGCGTCTTTAGTCTTCCCGACTAAGATGGCTCCACGCACAGCTCACAACCAGCTTATCCCCGGAGCACTTCATGCAATAGTTTAATCCACTAAGCCGCGTTCCGTCAACTGTAGATCGTAGAGGCAAGATGAATTATCTTTACTGAAACAAAGCCTTTCATTCGCATTGTTCGGAAGCCTCGCTACGTGCATTATAAACCCACCGCTATTTTGCGACAAAACGCTCCATTACGCGACGCATTGTGCCACCACTCAATGTATGATTAATGATTGTAGACTTCGAAAACATATTCATTCGTGGGAGCCCCTCCATTCCACTGTCTCGTCACTACAATGCGCGATATCGATATTTTTCCGCGAGACGCGAAAAATGGTGTGTTTACATCCGCTCGATTAAGCGCAGAGGATGGGTTTTTGAAAAATCGACGACCGCCCGAAAGATACGCGTCGCGTGCCACGAATCTATCATTTACATAACCAAAATTCAACTTTAGTCCCCACGAAATACGCTGCAAAATAAATTGTTCTGTGCAACTTTACCCCGCACTTAGTGTTTTGCGAAGCGTAGCAAGGATGTTGTTTTATTGGAAACGGATAATTTATTTTGTGTATTTATTTTGTTGCGGCACGTCCCGGCGGATTCAATAACGTGGGAGCGAATTTAGTGGTCACGGGCATGTTATTAGTATGTGAGTGAAAAACGATTGAACACATTAACATATCCAAGTGTTTTTTCTTCGAAATTATAGGTAAGTTGACTCAGCAAGGGAAAATACAGGTGCAGTTATACCAGCTATTCATTTTCCCACACAAAAAGGCAAGGAAAATAGGTTAGTGGGAAACCTGCAATTTGTAAGCGATAAATTAGAAAAGCGTCGTTAACTTAAGTGGCAGCACACCTACTCTGAAACCTTTCTATTTATCGCAGCAGAGAAAACGTAATTACATAAAACTTTTAATGGCGGAAAATGTTGCTACAGGACACCTGACAATTTGCTTCAAGTTCGGAAAATATGAGAGTCAAAGGTGAAGATTGCAAAAACAGAAAAGTTATCTCATTGGACGTAAAGCTACAAATTTTAGGAACGGGAATTCTTAACTGAATTAATTTTAGAAGTAGGACAGCACTCAGCTCTTAGCATTTTCGGTTAACGAAATTTTCTAGGAGTAATTTTCACTAGTAGTCCCTTGGGGTTATGCGCACTTCGTCCCACTTTCACAGTTGGTCACATTAGCACTTCGTCCCATGCAAGTAGTTTGTTAGGGAAGAGGTAGGTTTATGGAGCAAAGTGGGTTGGATTTAAAAAATCGACTAATATAGTAATAAACATCCAATTTCGATAAGTTAGCAAAGTAATAAGTAAAATAATAAATCGGATGTTTTATTAAGTAGGTACTATATTTGTTGATTTTTCATAAATCCAACATCTTTGGTCCATAAACCTACCTCTACCCCTTATAAACTACTTGCATGGGACGTACTGGCGAATGGGACCAACCGCGAATGGGACGAAGTGCTATTGTGACCAACTGCGAACGCGGGACGAAGTGCGCATAACCCGTCCCTTGATGCTATTTGATACGGAAGCTATGTCAAGTCTGAAAAACAAATTACGTTTGGAACTCGACTAAGCAACTCTTAGACTAGACATTTCAAACAACTTGATCTCTTCTTGAAGAAGTTACAACTATATCAGACGTCGGCGAAACTCTACTAAATCAGTTTATCCCCACAATTTTTGCACAAAAGCTATTGTATAGTATTTTGCGGCTGTTATTACACGAAGCATTCTTTACAAACCTTTTTGAAAGCTTACCCCCATACTTTCTTTTTTTAAAAGATTTATAAAAAGAACCGAACTTCATTTGTTTCTTTGTTTCCAGCCAGAAAAAGTATCATAAAGTGTTTTGAGCCATGTGCAATGCAACTTGCCCTGCACTCGAACTGCCCTACAACTGTTTGTGCAAAAATCTTACCGTGAAAACTTAGGTGAAGATCTGTCAGTTCCCCCCCCCCCCCTGATGCTAGGCATTGACACTATTGACAGCTCACTTTAATCACACTTCATCTAAGTTTTGACAGCCGTCTTCTTCTTAGCGTGTCGAAGGCAATCTAAATGGAATCGACCCAGAATTCGGCTACGTGTCTGGCGCCATTACTAACGTCCATCAGTTCCTGTAGGTAACGTGCAGCTGACAGGACATGCAGGACATGATAATATTAAGTGTCCCATCGCTTGTGGAACAGCACCACATTTACACTCCAAGGTCTATGAATCTCCACCTGAACAATAGTTTCACGATGAGATTTTTACAAAATAAATCGGCAGAACTCCCAAAGTATTCAAGCGTCGTTTACAAAATCAAGTCTATTAGGAGTCCGAGAGTATCCGAATCCCGGCGGAAATTAACTGAGACCCATGTCAAGCTACAATGTCCTTTCAAAACTATCCTAATGACGTTTCAATGGAGTTGACGGAACTAGGTACTTTGTATAGGTCATTTGCATACAATATGAATCGGTTGTAGATTTAGAGATCAGATGTTGAAGATCTTCGGTTCTCTTTGTAGTACAAAGTTACCGAAACCACCGAAACCCGAAAGCTAACGGAATTATATTGTTTGTTTTTGTTTTGTTCTAAAACGGGCGAATGCAAATGAGAGAGAAGGTCCCCAGATTGTGGATAAATATATCTCTACATGGTCTTTTGATTGTTGATTTCTTATTTTCCTGAATCATTAATTTAATTTTCAAATATCTGGGGGCAAGGCAGTGTCGGCCAAGACGAGTCTAAAACCTTTTCTCGAAGCGTTGCGCCGGACAATGCTAGACCGGTCAGTGCCCAAATTCTCAGGATAAGATGTTGTGGATATTTATAAAACAGACTAGGTTTAATTTGTCTAGCTTTCTATGCTTTGGATTTTATTAATACCTAAAATACTTCCATTTCGTCACTGACACACTCACTCATCAAAACCTCTAAGGCACTTCCCGAAGTCCTAGAAAACTGAAATTTGCTATGCAGGCTAAGATTTGCACACATTCAACAAAAAAGTTAAGAAATCTGTAACTTTCACCCTCCAACCCCCATAAGCCCATAGGAGTGTCTGTACAGCTGCCGCGAAACGGCAAAGCCGAACATCTTGACCAAGATATAAGTTTGGAGTGTTCGGCTTTGTAAGTTTAGGGCTTCGCTCTACGTCAGATCTTATAACTCATTAACAGTGGAAGCGTTATGTGGGTTTTGGCAACAAACTTTACCTGAAAAGGGTTTGGTGCGATCTTTATTTACCATAAGAGCAATGAACAAAATTACACTTATCCTACGCTACATTAACATTTATATTTAAGGCATTTTTTGAGGCTAGCGATTCGCCTTTTAAAGCTACTATCACTCTAGTGATAGTTTTAACTGAATAGCTCTTTTCGTAAATAAACGCTGCTGAAATTCACGTTACAAATCCCGATATGTTCTTTGTGACACACACGGAGTCACTTTGGGTTAGTTTTAATGGCCTTTTATAACAACCCGACCGACTCCATGACTTTCATTAGCTAAGTGTTTCTATTTACCTGCATTAAGCCTTCTTTCTTCAAATGAGCAGTGGTGACCAAGTGGTAACGGCCGTGACTTACGAGTTGTAGGTCGTAGGTTCGAACTCAGACAAGCGCTTTACTTTGAGTAAATTATTTCATCACCACTGCTCTCAAAACGGTGAAGGAAAACATCGTGAGGAAACCGGCATGTCCTGGAACCAAAAATTCAAAGACATGTGACATCCATCACCCGCACTGGACCTGCGTGGTGGATTACGGCCACTCCATCTCACACTTCTCACAGAGAGGAGGCCTGTGTCCCAGCAGTGGGAACATTATAGACAGATTATGTAAGTTATCTTTGATCAAAAAGGTGGAAAAGAAACAAATGAATGTTATTGCAATAAATATTTTAACTGCAGTCGGGACTCGAAGAGTGGTTTATAAATTGAAACATTTGCATCAAAAACTTTACAATAAATAAACACAACGTCAACTTTTAACTACCATGGACCTCCATGGCGACTATAGAAACGTTAAAACTATAATTAAAACTAAAGTGAGGTAGTTAAAAGTGGTGTTTGTCGTACAAAAGCGTCGGGAAAGTTGGGCAACTGCTGGCAGAAGTCATTTTAAATGTTTTTCGCCGGCGAAATTAATTTCAGGGGACCAACGGAGCTGAAACACTGTAAATGCTAAAGTGAAAAGTTTGTTTGTATACCTAAGTGATAAAGTCTGCAGCTTGAATGTACAGCTATCATCATCTAGAATACAGTTCAGAAAATGTACTAACTAGGGTTTCAAGTATTGCAATAGCTATATGATTAGAAACCCTCGGTAGTATACCTACTTTTGTCTTCAAACAAGATAATATTTACATAATATAAGCTAGCAGACTTAAAATAATAAATATTAATATGTACGTGTATGTATATTAAAAAAGACGGGTTGCACTCCGGGAGTGCCGGCAGAAGCGAAAACTTGAATATTAACGTTGAAATAAATCAATTATTAATTGAATTAATATAACTCATTTTTTTTTCACTATTTTGCGTCACTTTTTTCCATCCATCCCATCCATCCATCCACCCACACCCACACCCACACCCATCCATCCATCCATCCATCCATTGTCGTATGACACTTGGTTCACTTCGGTTGGCGCCGCCGTAGAAAGAGAGGGGGATACTTAGTAGTTAGGAGTAGTAGTTCTCCCCTGTGTAGTCTCTCCTGACGGTCACGTGTCCTGACGCGATGTCCTGACGCGAGTTTAACATTTTTTACCCATTACAAAAAAGTGTGCAACGCCGCTAAAGAAGTTTTCACTTCAAAAAAAACCGGCCAAGAGCGTGTCGGGCCACGCTCAGTGTAGGGTTCCGTAGTTTCCCGTCCGTCACAATAAGTGTTCCCACGTACAATTCGATAATACCCGACCCAATGTAATAAGTACCTACAGCGCCATCTCTCGGGGAATTGGGTTACTAATTAATACATAGACGTGCCAGAAGTTTTCGGTGGTAATTTTGGATTGCGAGAACCGATTTTAATAATTCTGTTTTTGTTTGAAAAAAGATACGTTCAGGATAATAAAATATGTAAACGAAGTTAAAAAAAAAAATGCTTGCATCATCATTTCAGCCGAAAGACGTCCACTGCTGGACATAGGCCTAATGCTTGCATATACGATTATAATACGAACTTAGTCCAGAAATGATTTTGTACAACTTTTTGTCTTTTTTGTACAAAAACTGTTGTTTCTATCAAGTTCAAAATAATTTTCCTAGAAAGTCCTTATAAAGTTCCACTTTTCAGATTTTTTTCATATTTTCTTAACTTATGGTTCAAAAGTTAGAGGGGGGGGGACACATTGCTTTTTACTTTTGGAGCGATTATTTCCTAAATTGTTGACATTATCAAAAAATTATTTCAGTAAACCCCTATTCATTTTTAAATACCTTTCCAACAATACATCACACGTTAGGGTTGAAATTAAAAAAAAAATCACTTCCCACTTTACATATAGGAGGGCTACCCTAATAAAACATTTTTTTTTAATTTTTATTTTACCACTTTGTCGGCGTGATTGATATACATATTGGTACCAAATTTCAGCTTTATAGTGCTAACGGTCACAGAGATTAAGCGAGGACGGACAGACGGACGGACGGACAGACAGACATGGCGAAACTATAAGGGTTCCTAGTTGACTACGGAACCCTAAAAAGGGAGGGAAAGAATCATAGGGCATCAAAAAATTCGTCCACATCGCTGTCAAGAAAAAAAGTGCCCAAAAGACTGGCAGCGTTGCCCCGCGTTGTATGCCGATGCTGATTCTTTGACCAAAAAATATACCAGCCCTCTGGTCACGTGAAGAGTCGACCAACCGCTTGGCGATATCTCGAAAAAGATCATACATAATAAGTCGTACTTAGTAGACTTATCATTGGTAATAGACTATTAATTTCATGAAAAGGGGAAGGCTATACCTAGTGGTTATAAGAGGTTGAGGTTATTCCACTTTTGCACATTGGTGCAGCATCGCCTGCTAATTTGTCTTTATATAGGCATCTTTACTATTTGTACATGCTCTTGTATATATTATTGTTATAAACCTGAGTTCTTCCACTGCAGGGCAAAGGTCTTCCTCCATTCCATTTTCCCGGTCTACAGGGAATGTAGGCCAATCCTTTGAGACGGAGTCCAGCTCATCCCGCCATCTCTTTCTGGGCCTGCCGCGTAGTCGTTTCCTGCTATTTGGGATCCAAAGAGTGGAGGTTTTTGCGTATTGCGGCTTTAGAGTCTAGCAGCTGCGCGGCCAGCGCCCGTTATTTGTGTTTTAGAACAAACATACTGCTATACTTGTATAACAGTTATGATATAATATAACCATCTAAAACCCAAAAACAAAAGATAAACGTAAAGCCAGAAAAGATAGAACCTTGAACCTTATACAATCTAAACCATAAATAAAGTATATCTATGGAAGGTTTGACTACAGAGGGTAGGCGAGGGTTGATGGCGACCATTACAACTTCGCTCACAACATGCCGCCGATACAGTTAAATTAGGGATACGCTTGAGCCTTCCCATTGATTGCATAGAGAAAGAAGTAGAGTGGAACTACTATTGCATGAAAAAAATTACATTCGACGAAACTTTTTAGTATTAGTAATGTAGCCTTTAGTATTAGTAATGGGCAAAGATCGTCACTCACTGGACGTCTGAGGCAGGACATCGCCGTCGAGGTAGATCTAATATCATTCGCAGAGCCAACATGGCCAGAGATCGCAAGGGGAGGCCTTTGCCCAGCAGTGGGACACAAAAAGGCCAACAAAAAAAAAATTTGCTTTGAACAGTGTATTTGGACCTTGATAAATACAATATAAGCTTAGCAAGACAATATAAGCTTTTGTTATTAAATCAGAATCACAAACTTTTGCAAATGTACAGTCACGTCTAAAAGTATGTATACACTTGGCTTCATTCAAAGGCGATTTTTTCCTTTATTTTTGAATGAAATTTTATGTTATTACGAAAATGGTATTTTCGAACCCATAGGTTTTATGTTAAGTGTCGTATTTCAACGTTGCATTCGTTATTTCACGAAAAAATCGCAATTGAAAATTGCCAAGTGTATACATACTTTTAGACGTGACTGTACGCACGGCTAAACATCAAGCTATACATAACCAGTATAAGCTGACTTCTACGTAGAAGTCAGCTAAAAAAAAAAACATATACAATGTGAGGGTGCGTGTGTACCTATTAGTACATAGATAGAAGAGAAGAATTCTGCATCTTTTTTAAATTCTAATGAAAACATTTACTTTAATTCATAATACTGTTATAAGTTATTTAACAACCATTTTTAGCCGGTCAAGCGGCACGCGTCGCCGATCGGCGGCGAAACAATAGAAAATCAATTGTGTCTCATTAGCGGAGCTTGACAGATTAATCTGTATAAAGGATTTAGATGGAGCTGCATAGTAACATTAATTAATAAATCAATAAATGAAGTCTCCAACCCATTCCACTGTTCTCAAGTCTAGGCAGACGGGAATCATCGTAGAGCTAATCTTGAGGGCGGGCAGCCGCTTACGCAAATGTCATTCACGCGACCCCTTCACGCTTTTACACACCAAGTGCTCAAGACCTACCTTGCCTCCCTCCCTCCTCATTAATACAGGCGACAAAGGGGAAATCTTGTGTTGTACTAAAGCTCTTATCTGATTGGTCGTCCATAGATATGTGAGTAGAATAGGATTCGGGTACAATCCTTCGTGATTGCGCCTCGTTCCATTTTCAAATCCTCTACGACCGTTTGTCGTCCGAGCTCAAACGAGCATCGGTTTGTTTCCTTTGCAAAGTTTGAATTTAGAACGTTTTAAATGCTCGACGCAGCTTTAATGTTCCTTTGGTATTTTGGAGCAGCTCATTCATGAATTCGTGAAAAACATCGCTTTTTTACATGAAGTTTTATTAAATAAAATAGTAAAGTTAAGATCTGAAAGATTCGACATGTATCTAAAATTTAATGTTTGTTGTATGACGGTGCCTAATGAAAAACGATTTTTAGAAATAAATAGAATTAAATAACACTCCCAATACAAAAGTTTGTGCCTTCCCAAAGCATTTATTAGTAGTTCCCAACTTACAACAAATAATTCCATACAAATTATGTGAACATTAATTTAACTAAGAACATTACTGCCACAACTTCCGAATTACAAATTCCGGTGGACCATTAGGATAGTATTAATCAAAGGGACGATAGCCCCAAATCTAAGACACACCCTGTACCCTTAAATTGTATTGTCAAACCGACACATGGTCCCAAAATACATCCTTTTGCTACTGTCAACAACAAATTGACACAGAGTAACAAAAATACCACTTTAAAATTATCCCACTGCGAATTTCCCAACAAAGCTTTCATCGTACAAGTTTAGTATGTGGCTTAATAGTGGGCACACGTGCAAAACACTTGAAGAGGGAGTGTTACTAAAATGGACCGCCACTATCACGTAATTAAGTGCCCCCGTCCGTTGTTCACCGGACCGTAAGGGGACACTGGGCTAGAATGGCTGAGGTATTAAAATAGCAAATAATTTACACGAGGAGATTTCAATCTTAAGACTTCGAGTTAAAGTCTAAAGTTGAACAGGTGAAGCTAGTGGAATAAGGTATATTTGGTAATTGGGTAATGTGTTAGGCATAAATTACTAGTTTTCTTTGGAGTTGAATTAAGTACGGATGAAGGCAGTTAGCAGTTAGTGTCCGGCATAATGACTATGGCAACGGGTGAGGGGTTGTGATAATAGATTAGCGAAGGGCCTATTAATTTGCTAAAACCAACCAAAAAGCCAACAGCTTTACTAAAGTACCGTATGTAGATTACGTCCCTAATCCTATGTTATGGCTGGGACAATAACAGATCACGACTTGTTCTCAAACGAAATATACTTAAGTAAAGGTGGACCGATGACCTGGTGAAGGTCGCAGGAATCCGCTGGATGCGAGAAGCTCAGAACCGGGCAAAGTGGCGGTGCTTGGGAGTAACCTCTATGTCTAGCTGTGGACGTCTTTCGGCTGAAATGATGATTATGATGATGAATGCAACTATATAGTCGTATAATCAAAATTTCCAATGAATACCTAATAAAAAACACAAACCCCCCACCCCAACCCCCCAATCCACCCTAACACTAATTCTACCCTAATTTTTCACGCAACTACCTAAAATTTGTTTTTTGTTTCTTGTTTACACCTAAATCCGTAATTCTACACCAAATCTAAATCTGCCACAAAAATAAACAAGAAAGCATTCGTAATGCAACACATGAACCTCAAACCATAATAAAATAAACAAGGTTTTTATACAAATAAAATGTAATCGGTGTTAATAAACATTAGTTGTGAATTCACAAGCGTGGACGCATCCGGAGGTCGTATAAAGGCGATTAATATTCTACACGTTAGCAGTAAGGATGGGAACAGGAACAGGGATGAGTAATAACAGGTATATTGGAACAGTGATTTGTGATATTGGAAAGACCTTTCACAGAAAAATTGATATACGAGTAGAAGTCGAGAGGACAAAAAGAGTGTTGGGTTCACAATACCTGCAAACAAACATGCAGTAGAGAACTCCTAGTGTGGAAAGCGATTATTTTTAAACATCTTTCTTGAGCTCTTGAGCAAAAGTATTTCTGCGAAGATACTGTATGCTAGTATTTGCAAAACACTACATAATAATTTCACTTAGGGCTGATTTTTCCAATGCCAGATATTTCTTATTCGTGGAATAAAATTGACGTCTAACAGTTTTTGTATGGAAGAACTGTCAAAAATTCAAAATTATTCCTCCGATAAAATTATCGTTGGAAAACTCAGCCCTTATACCACTTAGTGCAAACTTAAAGATGGAAAAAACAGAAACTAAACGCAATTCTAACAAAACGTTTTCCCCGGAAAATGAAATCCTAGCGGTTCTTTTCCCAAAAAGCGTTCCGAATACCAGTAACAGAAATCCCAACTACAAAATACCAGAACGAAAGCACAGCTCTATCGTTTGATTGAATACGTTGCGTGAACGCAATAAAATAGTTGGTTCAAGATTTTGTAACGCTGCTTCGTACAGGAAGTCGGTAGTTAATGCATGTAGTACAAGATAAAGATAACAGAACACATTCATTCACTTTAATTGATTTTGACGCAACGATTAGGCGGATGCACTGTGTTTGTGTCATCGTAGTAATATAATTATTCAGCTTTTATAAATCATTATTATAATTTTATTTTGCCAAATGGGCCCGCTCTTGACCTAGATCACGCCTGATGGAAAGCGATGGATAAGTTCAATGATGGAACGAGCGTGCCCAGAAGATGCCTAAGGCACTGGAACTCCTACGCATCGACGAAACACAGCAGGCTGTTTGACACCGGACTCCGGTGGGAGGGTGGTCGCAAACCAGGCGGGCGTTAGCCCTACCACCGCAAGGGAAGAATTTGCCAGTCAAAAAAGATTCTATGGGGGACAAACAGGTATAAAAATATCCCCTCGTTGCTAACAGGGGGAGAGATCAAACTTTTTTTCCGATCCGTCCCCCTAAGGGGGACAAAGCAGGGCGACAGATCGGAATAATTCGAACCTACGACCTACAATTCGTAAGTCGCGGCCATTACCAATGGGCCACGACTGCTCCACTATTCTCTGTGGACTACCATAGCCCGAGTTTATTGAGTTTTCATACCAACTACAATAGGTAGTCAAAACCAAGTCTTGCATAATATCCCTCTCTATATTCCAATTCGTTACGACAAAAAATCGTCTTAGTTTAATATATTCTGGTCACACAAACCCAATACTTGACTAATAACGTATCTCTTTCGTCCCAATGTCTACCCAATTCCCATATTATCCGATGTTAACATTCACAATGGCTTATTTGACTAACAAACAGTATCGGATGATTATCCTACGTGGTTCTTGAATTATGTATGAGTCACTTCCTTCCAGCCCTTGCATGACTGACGTAATGTCGCCTACGCGTTTTGTTACAACAATATTCTGCTTTACGTGTTTCTGTCAGTTTGGTTGTGATGATCGATGTGGCATCGTTTTGTTTGACATGTTTATCGTGAGCCACAATGGCTTACTAGAATAGAATAGAATATTAATAATAGCCTCCCGCCCGACCGATTTCGGTCACGGTGGCCAATCTCAACGGAAATTAGCCAGGTACGCAGGAGATAATAACTAAAGTGCACAAGTGTGTGCGTAAACACAGGTGCAGTCTCTGTTCCTTTACTCTCATAGCCCGATGGGACGGCAATCCGACACGACCGGGGAGAGACCACACCCAGGATCAACGGCTTTACATGACTTTCCTTTTCGAGGCACGGGGGTATTAAACCGCCAACTCTCAAACTCCGGACTGTTACTAAGAAATTCCTAATGGAAAACCTAATAACACTTGGTCCGACCTGGGAATCCAACCCAGGACCCCACGCTCAGCAGTCGCGCTTGCAACCACGAGACCAACGAGGCAGTTAGAATAGAAATTGTCACGTAACGAAAAAGCGACTTTCTCTTGATGATTTTAATTATTACAATTCTGTAAATACATACATACTTGTTACTCTCGCGAATCATATTTTGTTCAACTAGCGCATTCCGAACTGATGATACCATTTCAATAAAACCCTCCCAGTTCTTTAAATAAAGACACCAGAACCCGGTTTAAAAACAGAACTTAATTGGTATTCAAGATAGAAAGTACCTACCTATCTGTAACACCATCAAATTCTATTTGAAAGTACAAAACAAATCGCGTCCGCGGCCTGTAATCACACAAATTGTTCTTTAATTGCTTTTTACAAGCTTTTATTTAGTTTTTTTACTTCACATTAAGGTACAATTAGACACTTAAAGTATTAACGATGTGACAGACGGACGGACCATGACGACGCGTAAATTTTACGTATTGAAACGTAGAACAAGACGTGAATGGAGTAGTTTCCTGTGTACCTAATTAAAATTTTTAAACTCGATTCCCTTCGCTGTGTTTTTCGCCCTTTTCTGCATGACAAAATGGAGACATCATAACTATGTAAACGTGGTATAAACGAGAAATGTTTGCATGAAGTGTTAATTTCTAAAAATTAAAAAAAAAAACCACAGTAACCTATGAATATATTTCACTGCTTGGCTTAGGTCTTCCCCATATTTTTCCACTTTTCTTTATGCTGTACCTTCTCCGACAAATCCACCTGAGTACTACAGCTGCCTAAAGACTTAACTTTCAAAAGCTTCTCTAAGGTCCACAATTGTTTCAAATCATTATTATAAACCAAACATTTTCAGTTTAATTAATTAAAATAGTATTGTATTGTTCCACAATGGTATTTTATAATTTAACATGACTTCATTCATATCCTAACTCAATTATATCCTCATAAATTCTAGAATATTTTAAGAACAGCTCCACACCTCTACAACCATCCCGATAATTATAAAAAAAACACATGATAACGATGACGGTGCGTCGGCTCCGAAGGCTTGTTTGTTTACCATCATTGTTTTATTGCACACAACACATCTTGGGCACATCTCCATACAATGCGCTCGCGCACCCGGCCACCCGCCGCCCGCGCTCTCGTGACACCTCCTCATATTTTATTATCAGCTCTTCTAATTTATGGATTTGAGTTCGAATAAAGTTAGTTCGGAAAGTGCTAGTGTTACCTCTCAAGAAGATATACGTAAATTAGATGTTAGATGGTGTAAAGTATCTTTACGATGGTTGTGTAAAGTGTCCAATTTCTACTCAACTATCCAATTTCTTCAAAAGTCAATTTTAAATCATAAGGTACGCTCTTCCATTGGACAGGTTCTTATAATTTACTTACTTAACGATTTTCTTTTACCAGCTCGACATAAAAAGCATGTAGGAACATATCGCATACATTAAGAGGTTCGATGATTGGTTATGTGCCTTTACAACAGCATGTATGGAACCAATTGTCATAAAAAGTTGGCAACTGTCAAAGTCAAATCATCTATATCAAATTGGCACTTATAAGGCACTTGAGGACGTTAAAATTCGTCCCAATATACTTTCTAGGATCAGTAAAGTAAAGGAACCGAATCAATCTACGTAAACGAAAAAATCGTCCAAAATTGTCAATCTCATTAACTATTCCGTTAAAGTAACGATTTTTAGAGAGACCCTCAGTCCTCTCCAACGTGTCACCCCGATTTTTTACGAAGAGCACCGAGATCACAAGATGTTCCCTAATTGCAACAAATAGCTACATTTTTCACTATGACACCCCTGTTCTGGGGTGTCGTGATCGATCAATTTGCTTGTACGGCTTCAAGCTGTAATGATATTGGAAAGGCGTTACGTCCATTAGGGTTGAAGTTGAAGTGCAGACTGTAGGGATGATAGCAACTTTATAAAATGTCGAGTACTCAACATAAGGGGCATATGCTTTATTCAGTCACAGATTCAGTGTGCTCATTCATAGAATTGAACAGAAGAAAGACTAAGAAAGTTCTAATAATGAACAATCAAATACATTTTTCCATTCCACCTTTGATATAGTTCGTTCATTAACTTTTACATCGCTGGATTTTCGCACATACTCAAACAAAACGTGTAAACAACAAATTAACCGGTCAAGCGGCGCGCGTCGCCCATTGACGACGAAACAATAGAAAACATTGAGTTAAATAACACTATATATCAATGATAGAAAATCAATTGTGTCTCACTAGCGGAGCTTGACAGATTAAAAAGTACACAGTACTTCCAAACGTCAAAACGTTAACTAATTAACCCTCATGCATCAGATATCTGACTACTATTAAAATAACCGATCGTCCATCATCCCCTAACCCTTCACTTCTCAAGTTACCCGATCCTGATACCCGATAGACAGATACAAATTTATGACAGGACTCGTGAATTATTCGGCCTCCATTTATTGCTTATCTGTGGATCTCACCGCACGTGGTATACCGTGGTCTGGCGTGATGATATATGGCCAGGCCTCGACCTCAGAGCAGCAGAAAGCGGTTAAGCCCATCACTTTACAACTGCGTGAAATTTAATCGGCCATTTTAATAGACTCAGTTCCGAATTCTGATTGCTACCACAAAATTGATACTTAAAAATAATTGGATGATGATGTTTGAACGTGAATTGGTTAATTAATTTTATGCATTTCGTCGTTAATTTTGAAGACCGGAAAGATGTAAAGATTGTGGCTGTGATAGGCTAGTTTTATGCAAATGATAAAGTTATAATTACCGATTAATCTCTTGATAATTAGGTGAATAAGACAACAAAATGACTTATAATTAAAATCTTCATCGCGGGAATCCGCTGGATGCGAAAAATCCAGGGCCGAGCGATGCATACGGCGACGCTTGGGCGTGACCTATGTCCAGGCTGGAGTGGACGTCGTTCGGCTGAAATGATGATAATGATAAGGAATTCTATCTTTATTACGAGGAGTCTCGCTTATAAACTTCTTATTCTATCTAACCCGCTACCCGCTCAGCTTATGGAACCGCTGCAGCTCGTCGTCATGTAACCAAATACGGAAAAATTACGATCGTATCATAAACGTGAGTGAGTCCTGCACTCCTCCTTGCATGACAATTATGATGGCATTCGTTTTGTATATCGCTATGATTTATGAGAAACTCGCGTTCGGTGACCCTTGCTGCTTTTGGAAATAGGTCGTTTCCTAATGTGTTTTATTCAGCAGTTTTATGTGTATATTTAGCTAAAGGCTTTAATAATTTGTTTGTGATTTCCGGGTGATTTAATAGCAATAACATAGAATGAATAAAGGCTACAGAACGTAAATGTTTTTAAAGCAAATCTGTTTGTTTTTCCACCAATTTGGCACCTGCAAAGGTAGTTTTACAATCTGCATACGATTTGGGATAAGAACATGCATTTTCATTATGTAATGTAAAACAATCGTACACATGGTGTAAAATAATAATATGGAGTGGAATAAAAGTTTTGATATAAAATTTCTACTAAGAACTTTCAGGAGGGCAACGCCTTTAAAGCATAAAACTTTAGTCCAAGATTCTTATTAACATTAACTTATTCTTTAAAAACTTAGTGGAATTATGCAGGCAGCACAGCTAAGCCAGGTACGGAGCCAGCTATAACTTAGACGATAATAGAAGCAGGGCTACCAGGACCTCAGCCAGAGCTGGCTTATGTCTGGCATACTAATGTGAAACTAACAATCCTGCTGTCAGGGATACGTGGGATTCTTACAGGATTTACATAAGTTAGGGAATTCGGAAGGTGTTCTTTTAGAAGGATTTATTGGATCCGGTTTTTCCAGACTTTTTCAATAGAAAAAAAAAAGTATGATGCGTTAATTCCACCATAGGTACTCTAATCGAAAGGCCAGGCATTACAAAAGTGGCTAAATAAGATGTTGCAGAATTTTTGCGTCTTTATTTTTGACGAGGTTACAGTTTTTCAGAGAAGAGAAGAGAAGAGAAAGCAAGTTAGTGACTGTGACAGTCTCATAGGCACACCAAGGAATAATTGCTTTAATATTATGACATTATCAAGAAAAAAATCGATCGTAAATTGTTACACCGTCATGAAAGAAAATGACTCGTGAATTCCAAATAGAAGATTGTAGAATTGCATCATACACCGGAAAGTACTAGACAATGCAGTCGACAGCCAGCCTACGTGAGCAATTACCATCAATAATTGGGTTGGAGTAGGAACCATAACCAACGGTAAAATTAATCACTACCAGCATTTACTACCATATTTTCCATACAAAAACCTGTCGAAAGACCCCAACCACATAACAAAGTTAAGAAACAATAAAACCTCTTTGATTTACGAGGATCTAAAACAATAAAACGGAGTTGTCTCCCAGTTCATTCATTACGCCTATTATAGCCCCGCATCAGGACATTTTGATAAATGCTCGTACGCTCAAATTGTAATACGTTTTAAACGGTCCACAATTAAAATGTACAGCGGATTGTAAATTGTCTCTGCACTTGACTCTGCACGTACTGCATCTGGCTTGTAAATGTAGGTACATAATTAGAAATGACGTGCGGTTTTATTCAGATTTATTTTTATCGCGTTGCAACACTTGCAACTAAGTACTTTATGTTCTACCTACTTGCCTGTCAGGATGTAAGCTTTTTTTAAGAGTAGGTAAAATAACCGAAATACACGTGCACCCTAATTGCGTAACACACTATCAATCTCAATCTGAATCGTTTTGAAGGATGTCTTATAAGCTCTGCATCAGCAAATGTATCGGCGTTGTTAAATTTTACAAATTTAAAAAACGATATATTTTTTTTTTTTTTATATGTTTGCCATCGACACGCTAAGAAGAACTTCCATGACAATTAACACTTTGACAGCGGATCACGTACTACGTGACACACTACACTACTAAATAAATAAAATGCTTGGCTGTCAAAGTGTTAATTTCCCTGACTTTATGTCACCTGAGCCATAAAGTCAGGGAAATAAATTGTATTGCCAAGATGAAAGACGAATCCAAAATGTCCCTTGTAGAAGTCCCAGAAGAATATGTGTCCTGCTTGCAGTCCCTGAAAGGTCAGGAATTAAGTACCTATGTTTACTGTAAACCTTTATTTCTACACAAGTGAAGCAATTGTGTTATTTTAAACCTTTATTGCTGCAAAAAAACAGCACCAACGACACTGACACGATAATTCCTTAACTTTTACTGTCTATACACTCGCATACCTTGGGTGATAGTTTCATGTTTCTCTCATTGTGCGTCGTGGCGGGTGTAAGTTACGACGTCGCATTTGTCGCGCCGGCGCCGGCCGCGCGTCGCGCATGCGTGTCGCTAACGAGATCCTCGCCGGCGGCGCGAGTAGGGTTACCAGTTAAAAATTCAAAAAGTTCTAACAAAAAGCCGGACAGTTGCAAAAATTCCGGATTTTTTACTTTTTAAATTTTGTGTTTTCAGTAGGTAAAGTTTATTTGTCACAGAAACATACGCATATAACAGAGATAAATTAACTCGAATAAAAAAACAAAACAGATCATAATCCCGAGCGCAGAATAGAAATAATAGGTACGCATTGTAATCTTAACATTTTCAAAAAAAAAAACTAACTACTTATCGCCACTGCTGCGGCTGCTGAGACCCTCAAGCGGCGCAAATACTGTAAAACCTTATGGGTAACTACAGCTTTGATCCGTTTGGGGTCGAAACGCTCGATTCATGGGGCCCGAGTGCGCGGCCAAAGGACATGTCCAGACAAATCCTGACGGATGGTAACTCTAGGCGCGAGCGCACCCGCTACTAAATAGGGTGTTCAGACTTTAATGAAGTTATTTTACATAAACTTCTGTTTATGGTATTAATTAATTGGCCCTGTGAGCTGTGTGGCGTAAACTAGAAGTATTTAAAAATGGGACCAAAAACTGTTATTTTTTAAGAAAATGATGTAAAATTCCGTAATTTCTACTTTTAACGTAATTATTTGTGTTTTACTCAACTACGTCTGTTTATGGCCATTTTAGTGTTTTTATTAGAATTAAAGTACCTTCCTACATTCTTCAAAAATACATCATGCTTAACCTACCTTATATAAATATAAGAAATAATAAAAACTGCAATAAAAACTTCTTGTTAGTAATTTCTGTTCACTAGCTATAAAACTAAAATGGATTTCCGAAAAAACAGACACGAAAAATAAACCAACACCCTAAAAACTCCGCGTGCGCACCGCAGTCGCGTGCATACCGCCCTGCGCCCGCGCATTGCAGCCGATGCAAATAGTTGATTTACTCGCCCACTCCTTCGAATTTACACTGCGCGTGCAGTTGTTACCCCCTGTCAGTGTACCTTGGATAAATAATATTGTCTCCGGCAAGACGTATGGGTCTGCGAGCAGCCCGCGACTCAGGCGCAATGAAATGAGTAATTGTGATCGAGAATAAATCGGGCACACACCATTTCAATATAAACTCTGAGAACAATAAGATAGGATTCAAAATTGAGTATGAGGTATTTATTTTCATAACTTACTGTATCGTTAACAATATAATTAATATCGAACTTCAGTGAGAATAATGCTGTGAGATTTAAATGGATTCTCATACGTTTTGCAATTTGAATAACGATGGTGAATTAAAATAACAGATGTATTGGCTACAATGCAGGACTGAAAGGTAAGAAAAGCAAAGAGACAGGACAATCTAAATCATCTTGATTTAATTCGTTTAAGGGGGATGTTCTCAAAACGGTGAAGGAAAACATCGTGAGAAAACCAGCATATCTTTAGAACCAAACATTCGAAGACATGTGACCGCACTGGGCCCGCGTGGTGGATTATGGCCCACTCCCTCTCATAGAGAGGAGGCCCCAGCAGCGGGAACATTATAGGCTGATTGCTAAGGGGGATGCGCTGACGTAACCCGTGAAATTCAAATGTTCTTACTTTTTTTGCAATTAGAGTAAGCAAACTGAAGTGGCAGTGGGCTGGCCATGTCTGTCGAAGGACTGATGGCCGGTGGAGCAGACGAGTCCTGGAGTGGAGACCGCATACCGGCAAGCGTAGTGGCCAAGGAGCGTTGCTGTTCCGTTTAGCATCGTTGCCGGTGTGATTACAGGAAGAGTCATTTTAGCTTGGTCTGTATAGCGCTACATGATAATAATAATTATGTCTTTAGTACTTATGCAAACCGCCCGCGACTCCGTATCGGCAAGCATAGTGTGGGACGCTCCCCAGCTAGATGGACGGACGACCTAAAGAAGGTGGCTGGGGTAGACTGGATGCGGAAGGCGGAGGACAGGGTGCTGTGGCGCAGTCTGGGAGAGGCCTATGTCCAGCAGTGGACTGCGATAGACTGAGTTGATTGGTTGATTGATTGAGTTGTATGTTAATTAAAATATGATTCTCGACCGTAACATATATAGCTTTACAGAATTATAATCACTAGAAACAGCACTACAATTCCTTAAGTTAGAATTGGCCTTAAATGTCATGATTTCTAACATATAGAGATGAGTTGATGATTTTCATGATTATCCATACTAATATTATAAATGCGAAAGTGTGTCTGTCTGTCTGTCTGTTACCTCTTCACACTTAAACCGCTGAACCGATTTAGATGAAATTTGCTATAGAGATAGTTTGAGTCCCCGGAAAGCACATAGGATAGTTTTTATCTCGATATTCCCACGGGATCGAAACTTATGCGGGTGAAACCGCGGGACTCTGCTAGTAATTATATAATTAAAAAAAAAACACTCTTACGTTTAATTAAACCAACCAATGAAAAAATATTTCTTAATCAATTTCCGGAAGGAAATCCCTTTTCAGGAACATAATCCTAAAACTTTTTCAATTTCCCCAAACAACACCAACTTATCAGTTCCCACATTTTTCCTGATATCACACTAATAATCACACTATCAAAAGTAATAATGGTTTCCGCTTCTGATCGCGTGTCACTTATTCCCCTTATTCCTAATCGCGGGATAATCAACAACAAAACTTTATGGTAGTCTATGGCACTCCACAGCCCCGCTTAATTGAATAGTTTGTAAACAAAATAGTTTTGAACTCATTTCATAGACCGCGGCAAAACGTCGCATGCCTTTGTCTGATAGAGATTAGTTATTGACAAGTGGAGTGGAGAGAAACTAAAGAAAGCTTTTAGAAAAAGGATGATAATTTAGCTTTTGTCAGCTTGTTATTATATGTATGGTGCTAATTGCGTATGTCTATTTTTGTTTCTCTTGCTCAATGTTTTGGTAGATAATTTTGGTGTAGATCATGATCATAGATTTCAATAAGTATACAATTTATGTGATATGTAGGTATACATTTTTGAAGTGAAAACTTCTTTAGCGGCGTTGTACACTTTCTTTGTAATGGGTAAAAAATGTTAAACTCGCGTCAGGACATCGCGTCAGGACACGTGACCTGATCGAAAATTCGTAAGACGGATGGAGAGTAGACAGCCGGCGCGGCGTAAGAGAGGAAGTATCCCCCTCTCTTTCTACGGCGCGGCGAAAATGTATGCCTGCTGTTTCGTTTAGGCGGCGCAGGGCGCTTGCGCGAATGTTCGTGTGTGTTTATGTTACAGCGTGCCACGCGCATCCATGGATGGTGACAGCTGATGGCTCGACCGTCTGTGTAGTGGCCACACTGCTGTGTATTCGTAAAATTCGTGTATAGGTATAAAGTATTTAAAATATGGAAATTGAACAAAGTGCATCTATTAATGAAAAAAGTGACGAAGAAATAGCGAAAGAAAATGAGCTATATTAATTCAATTAATAGTTGATTTATTTCAACGTTAATATTCAAGTTTTCACTTCTGCCGGCACTCCCGGAGTGCAACCCGTCTTTTTTTTTTGGTGCACTACAGTTTACTTGTAGTATTGTTTTTGACACACCACAGACTACTTGCAGTATTGTTTTTCTTCTCCCTTTAATCCATCCAAAGGTTGTATTTAAAAGATCGCTTTTAGCGATAATGTCGCCCATTGTGTCACCCTACGTGAAAATCTACAGTTAATTTCTGCAATTTATCATCATCCCTTTAGTCAAAAGACATCCACTGCTGGACATAGGCCTCCCCCAAGCATCGCTGCTTCTCGCATCCAGCGATTCCAGTGGCCTTCACAAGATCATCGGTCCACCTTGTGGACGGCTTTCCAATACTGCAATTTATATGGTGTACATAACGAAGACTATTCTATTCTATATTTCGTTTCTAATTTGAGGCAACTGAAAAAACACAGACTAATATCGGTATCCACAAATCAACAGCTCTCGACAAAGCAATATTCAATTGTAAATTACTTACGCCACACGTACCATCAGTGGCCATAGAACAAATATTTGCAATTCTATGCATCGAACGCAATCAAGACCCAACTTTATTTATTTATAGTCGAAGCTCAGAAGAATGGATTCAGAAGGTCGATTGTGTTCATCGAGATAATATCATTCAATGACATAAATATACTCGGTAAAGCGAGAGTGTTTGTAAAGGTTTGTTAAACAGTTCCTAAAGAAATACAACTAGCGAAAACTGACTGGAGGCCAAAACTTATTGAGGGCCAATTCCTATACTTAACCCTAGTAATAACAAGTTATCGACAGTAATTAGAGATATTTCTGACAGATTAACACTGAGATTAGAATGTGAATGTTCTTACAAATTCGGGAATCGCCCATAAGATGTTGGTGATTGGAAATTACGTCACTGATACCTACGACGTGCTCTGATGCAGCCTTAGCAGCCAACCCTCTATCCATCTTGTTGTCTGGCTAAGGCTTATCTTCCAGCGCCACGACAAAAGTTTTCTCGTCTCGTATCATCCTCAGCCCCATCATGTTTATAATTGCGATAGGTCTTACTGTGTTACTTACTAAGCGGTATTTCTATTTGTAGCGGTTCTTCATCTTCTTCTTAACGTATCTGGCTAAAAGTTCCCAGCAACCAGGCCATAAAATAATAATTAAAAAAAAAAATCTTAACGTATCAATG
Source organism: Amphipoea oculea (assembly GCA_945859645.1). Lineage (NCBI taxonomy): Eukaryota > Metazoa > Arthropoda > Insecta > Lepidoptera > Noctuidae > Amphipoea > Amphipoea oculea. Next base: position 19,354,637 of record OX243862.1, read on the forward strand.
ACAAAAAGTTCAAACATGTTAGTCCGAAAATTCGGCTACGTGAACTCCGCTCTGTGCTGAGATGTCGCAAATTCGCTGTGCATTTGCAATATGTGGAGATTGTCTGTGCTCCGCCCGGCTTGGGTTCGAAGCGGTCCTTCTGATCGTACCCATTGAATGTCAATCGTTCAGAATCAAATCACGCATGCTGCATCACGTGCCGTTAATGGGTGTCACCCTTATTATTGTCATATGGAACATTATTACTTTTATTGAAATATCGATCAGGAGTATTTTTGGGATTATGTTCGGTTTTATATCGGTTGTTTGCGATGTTTTTGCATCACACACTTGCAAAAATCACTCCGTTTTACGTTTCGAATGGAAATTCACAATTCATAATTTTATGCAATCAATCACATAATATGTACTTAACTAAAAATTGTTTTTGCCAGAATCCATTTTGTTGAACTGATGGTATTGAGAAGATATTTTCCCCATCTACGACAAAACAAAGTAGAAGTCATGAAAGGCACTACCCGCGTCAGTCCGTACAACAATTTGCGTATATTTAACAAAAAAAAAACTTTAACAATACTTTGTCTGAATGAAGCAATTTATAAACTAACAATCCCAAATATTTTACAGAACCCACATCTGCAAACCAAATAAATAAAATCGAAATCGCGCTAACAAGCAGCCCAAATCCCTGCAACATGATCACCGAAACAAATTATAATAATATAGGATACTTATCGGGCGTCAATACAGGGCGTGGTAATGAGACGGTTCGATTGAGTCGTCCCAGTCGCAGTCACGGGGTCAGGGGCGCTAATCCGCGCCCGTGCTCACCCCCGACGAACGGTGGTGAAGGCTGCTAAAATGACGCTGGGAGCAGCTGTCGTAGAGAAAGAAATAATAGAAACGGTGACCACTAAAATAATTATGATCGTGATTATGATCGTAATTCGTGTTGTGTTAGCGTCGAGAATCGGTTGTGGGATAGTATGGATAGACATTTGAAAACTTAGGGAAATAGAAACGGAGACTATACTATTTTTCTATTGTTGTTATATATTTATTCATCAAGTAACAATAGACTCATTAATATGAACACAATTTCAATGATAATACACAGACAATATAGGAAAAATAAATTAAATTAAAATTATAATAAACAGCTATGTATAGTTAAAAGATCGAGAGATAAAGAATCGAGTATGATTGTGGTTTATTATAGATCGGTACATTTAAAAACATAGGTATAAGGCTAGTTTCTGATAAAACTAAACAATAATACAGCGTTCTGAATATAAAACATACTGAGCAATCTAAACTTTTCAACAGTTTTTTCTCTTAACAATGATTCATTATGATTTTGTGCCGTGACTCATCTTGTTAGTTTCTCCCGGCTGCTTAACAAACTTCATACAAAAATCAACATAAATTATTTAATTCCAAAAACTCTTTACGTCCAAACAAATCGGCAGCAGCATACCTTCATTCCAATAAATTTTAGCCATACGTCCATTCATCTAACGAGGGGCCCGTGGCTAAATAATAACAGCCGCACAGGTCGATCGATCAGGTTAAGCTATGCTTGCCGCGGTTGGTCTGTGGATGGGTGACCATCTTTACATACTGGACCCCTCCGTGCCTCGGAAAGCACGTTAAGCCGTTGGTCCCGGCTGTCATTTGTCGATCTTTGACAGTCGTTACGGGTAGTCAGAAGCCCGAAAGTCTGACAACCAGTCTTACCAAGGGGTATCGTATTACCCAGTAGCTGGGTTGTGGAGGTCAGATAGGCAGTCGCTCCATGTAAAATACTGGTATTCAGCTGCATCCGGTTAGACTGGAAGCCGACCCCAACACAGTTGGGAAAAGGCTAGGCAGATGATGACGTCCATTCATCTAACGCCTTGTTATTTTCATACCCGGGACGTGACCGCGCATCCCTAATTCCTCGCCGTTCCCCGTCAGCCAGTGAAATCCAAAGGGGATTTATAATGAGGTTTTATATCAGCATTAGTGCGGGACTATGTGAGTGGACTTCCGAAGAGGTCTTTTGTTCGGTACGGTATTTGGTTTGTGAAGTTTGGAACTCGGAATTGTGCCATCCGTCGTCATTTTGAAAGTAAACTTAATCCCTGGGAAGGGGGTAACTCGATACAAATGATAGTCGCATAGGTGTTGTTATTATTATTCCGTGATTAAACCAATGGACTTGGAAAGCTGGTTCATCATTCTAATTTCGAATAATAAGATCCAACTCACATGAACAACAACATGTCTGACACAAATTGTGTTTGGCCCAATTTGGTTAGTTGTGACAGTGGTTAATTTCTTGACGAAATTTAAACCGTACGAAAGCAAGTCACGTTAAAAAATGAATAGCTGTCGAGACGACATTTTAGCTGTTTTCATGCTCAGTGGTATTGACAGAATTAACAAGCACATCGTTAACGCTGTGACTGCGCAAGCGACTAATCAAATAAAATCATTTCGTTTGAAAACACGAGTCTAATAATGTTTGATGATTAAGATTACTAACTAGCTGAAACTCTGAAAGATACTATATAATAATTAGAAAGGACAACCCAATTAGAATGATCAGATGTCTTAGAAACAAGATACTAATATTTTAACATAATAATTAGTTAATTACCTCGGAATAAATGAAAGAATTTACAAACAAGCAAAGCTCACATGCCAAAGCGCTATAGACCATTTATTAGCTTTTCAATGTTCGCAGCGGTATATTAATATTATATGTATAAAAAAATCAGTGTTGAGTGTTTTAAGTTACTTTTAAGGGTATTCCGTAACGTTTTAAAATATATTGGTGACAATAGTAAAGGTAGGTGAAGTAAAGCCCATTCAAACACAATCGCATAATCGCTTTTTACGACGCCCATGGGAGGACATGGGTGATCAAAACGCCACCCAAAGGACAATAGTTATGGGTTCAGGGTTACAATGACAATTCCGCTCAATTGCTTCTTTTGTAAAGCACCCAGAATGACAGTTACAGCACTCTATATGTTTTCTTTGTTCATTTCCAAATGGAAATTAATTCATATTTCCTACTTTTTCTCGGGTCGTTCAGTTTATTAGCAATCTTCGTTGGCCGCAATATTTACAGCTTTGTCATTTTTATCTCGTTTGCGAACGAGGCTTACTTTCAAGTAAATTACAAAATAAAACTTTTCGAAAACAAAGTGGTTTGGGGAAGAAATATTACGGTCACGTTTATGAATGCCAAGACTTGGAAGTAATTCGACTTGGCCGAACAACTCGCCAAGATCGTTCCCCCTGATGATATTCTGACATTTTTTATTTTATGAAGTTTTATGAGTGAAACATTCGAAATTTTTTCCGTTATTTCGTGCAAATTGTCTCTGGTTTACTATCGTTCTTTGACATTGTCTGGTGTACTTACGGTAGTACTTTACATTTTCTGTTTATTGTTACTGATATTTTCGGGAATCACGAGACATTTAAAGAAGAAGAAATAAAAACCATGCAACTCAAATACTTACAACATTTAAAAGCATTAAGCGGTCAGTTTATTATGACAAATAAATAAAAATAATCAGAGAAAATCGTTGGAGCAGCTTATACAATACACTTCCCAAGACGATTCAATTTAATATCAGCATCTATAAGAAACCACAAGTAGCAATATCACATTGTATTCCCAGCAAAATATTCGAAGAGACAATATGTTTCATTGTTGCGAAAAGCAATTTTTCTACCACTCGCCTATTGAATGAGAGCTATCAATACAAGTAGGATGCTGTCTCACGACTGCCACAATTCAATAACGACACTGACAATCCGAATGCAGCTGCAGCATTCCAGTCCAAGCTAACAGCGGACATTATTGGACTATGGTCTATGTATGCTGTTTCTGTTATCAGCCCCAAGCTGAAATCGAAATGTTAGTAAGAGTTCTTGGAAAGGGATAAGTCACTGTCATCTCCGTGTGAATGTGATCCAATAATTTCGATATACTCGATTGAATGCTGGATATCTTATAGTTTGGATTTGCGACCATAAAAATAATGTATTTACAGAATTATAATCTTCAATACAACCCTCTAAGTTTTTATAAAAACTAAAGAAAATTTAAATTTCGCGGGCAACTATGGCGCTTCCCCTTTAAGCCAAATAATGTACCGTTACTAACCTAATCGTCTTTAATAATCATATAATTATTGTGTTCAGGTAACAGTTACAACCCCAACACCCTATCTTCCTTACACTTCAAAGCAACCCAAAGGCCCGGTGTCTTCTAAGGACCCAGGCACCGATAGATAAGCAGGCACCAATCGGGAAACGGATATCGAATTATTTGCTCATGTCAACGATGAAGGATGACATGGGCACGGGCACATCCATCCATTTTGATAAGAGAATTTGTGTTTACTTACGATTGGCGTTCCTGCCATCAGATGTCTTTTTAAGGGAGCAAAAACTATTTACGACCATGATAAATTCTTCCTCTTATGTCCAAAAACTTTTTGTGTCTTGCCAAGATCACATTTTTGTTGATTTTATTTCAAAAAGCTGCAGGTATATCTATTGTATCATTTCTATTCTTTTCTTTCTGCAATTTTATTACCACATAAACTTTATCAATAATGGCTTTTAGATCCTCTTTAGAACCAATAGGGTTTTGTTATAAATCAAATTTTACTACTGTTTTTATGATTATAACGTTATAACTAAAATTTCTGTCCGCTTTATAACTGTAATTTATGGTTGCTCAAAATAAGTAAGCTGTAATATTGTCAGATAGTAAAGGGATAAGTTTTCATCAATAAAATGTAACATAATTATTTTAGAGACACTTTTCTTGTGAATGTAGTTTAGGTTAACATACCCTGACCTACCCCTTGTTTAAGAACATCATTCTCTTAAGAAATACCATTTCACCTTACATATGAAAAGAACTAATATTAGAAACTCATCACCACACCCCGGACACTCCATACAACGCTCGCAAAATAATTACCTACTACTACTACATTAAAAAATGACGTTTGTATACGTATGAATGTGTGCGTGAGGTACTTGTGTTTGCGAGCGCTCTTGTTAAAGAACTGCGACGAATACGTCGAAGTGCGGGGTGAGGTGCGGTAACTGATGTTAGTGCGGGGAAGGGAGTGGCCTTTCTGTACGTAGTACTTTAAGTATTCTGTGTCATCACTAAGACTCTCGGAACTAATATTATTAACTACTTGAGAACACTGTAAGAATCTAGTAATTATGTAAGCTGGAAGGGAACTGTCTCCTGAGATACAGGCTAACAACCTAGTTCAGGAGGCAGTGCGCTTATGTAACTGTGTACTTACTTTGTTTTCAATAAAGCATTATTAAAGCATTAAAGCATTATTATTATCATCACTCTCCTGCCTTTATCCTAATTTATTTGGGGTCGGCACAACATATCTTTCTCTTCTATACTTCTCTATAGTCCTCATCTCGATAGTCACACCCTTTCTAGCTATATCATCGTTCACAAAACCAACGGTTTCTTTGATATTCTCCTACTGTTGTAGCCCACACTCATACTCAAAACTTTCCTTACGACCTTTTCAACTAATATTAGAAACTATGAAACCAAAATATTATTCCCGAATTCCAAAATATCTCTTCCTGATCAACCGTTCCTAACTTGCGCCACCATCTTCATCCAGTCTCAACCATTTCCCGACTCAATAATTTCCTTTGTGGTGAGTCCTATCGCTCCAGAACTTCATTGATTAAAACCGAGTGTAAATGCCACGGTCCATCGCCTGCCATTGGTAGACTTTTGTTCATAGTAAGGAACTTTTTCTTTGTACCCACTGAACAATTGGAAATTGTACAACGCTCTACGATGACCGAGTGGGTACACAGATGGCTGAGATTTTATTAAAGTGGTTGGAAAGAAGGTTGAGAATGAAGTGCCAGAAGCAAAGAATCATATCTTTCTGATATATATCTTTTATTTTATACCATCATGTACAAATAAATAAATTTGAATTTGAACATGTAATTTACTTTCATTATTAATTCATCCCTTTGCCTATCTTATGGTAATTGTTGTGTGTTTGTGGCGATTTGTTGTGGCTATATCGATGACTTGAGGTTTAACGATATAGCGCAACAATTACTTTTCACTTTTATAGTAGCCTAGATGTTATCGTCATTGTTCATCGTTTGTTAATTTAGTTGTACTTATCTAGTTTCGAAATTATAATATTTGAATCACGTGATAGTGACCGACGCGACGTGACGATATCGATCCTATCCCAAAACATGGCATAAACAAACAAAAAAATCAAGTAATACAATAATAACAATACACATATCCAGTATGACAACAAAAGTACAGTCATGAAAATAAAGCTATACTTGCGACGATATCCCACAGTTGAAAGTTATAAGTGTTCGCACTCAACTTGAATAAGAATTAGTTTTCTCCTTATTCCTCCTCCAAGTTTTATGAAGGCTCTTGGGAATAGTTTTTAATAAAACGGACAAGTATACATGAGCGTATTATAAAATAAAAATGGCTGATGTGGGAACGAGAGGAAAGAAGGAATGTAGATGGATGTTTGTTCCAAGGTTCTTTGGGTAAACAAGGCTTTGGGGATCGACGTGAAGGACATTAGACGTAATAGAGGCCTGAAATGAAATGTTTTGTTTCTGATTTAAGTATGTATTGGTAATGCTGGAGAAACTTTATCGGATGATGGTAATGGGGCCAATGGGGATATAAGCCGTAGCATAAAAGATGCTGTTACTGTTTTGTATATTAATGAATATTCGATTTATGACAAATCACTATTAGGTGCAGATATTTTATACAACAAAGACCCTTTCCTCTCCACTGCAAAAGAACCGCTACTCCATTCACAAATCGATGAAATACTATCATTTATACCGTTCAATAGCAAACAAACCCGAGCAGACTTTACATTTATCATTTCACACCCAGCGATTGTTCAGTCAATAGAGGGTGTTTAAACTTTTAACTATATGAATGGAAGCCTACATTATTCACTATTTCGCGTGCTCCCCTTGACAGAAGTAACGCAATTTCTGTGCGACATGTTAGCTTTTTTGTACGGACTACGTTAGTAACCCCCTGTTGTGAGGACCCCTGTATTTCTTGATAACTTCATTGGGAATGCGCACGGCGAGTCCGGGACGTTGTTCAACAAGAATGGAACATGATTTGCAGTTTTTATTTTGTTTGCTGTTTGTTCTCTGAGATGTTCTAGTTTTTAATTGAATCCTCTTTTGTTTTGTGTGATGTCTGTTTTAAAGTTTGCTACAATAACTAGTATGGTACCTGTGGTTTTTACTTTTATTAATGTGTTTTTCTATGTAGTTGAAAGTTATGTTATGTCTATCAGCCCGTTTGCTAGTGGCGTTCAACGTCCTGTGTTAAAAGATTGTTGGAATAATACATGTGGATAGGCTCTCAGTATTTCTAGATCAATAATAAGCATTTCTTGTTTTAGTTGTAAATATCTTTTTCTTTTTTTTTATTAATCAATAAATCATTTATTTTGGACCAAACACTTGTACACATTTCATAAACCTGCTTAACTGCGTGACGTCTTTAACATTAGAATGTCACAACTAGCTTCTCAATGAGTTTCGATATAAATTCGTCAGAGGTATGCTTGGAATCCGGAAATGCCAGTGTCGTGACTGCACCAGTTGATGCAAAAAAATGTTTGTCACTGGATTTCTATGTAAAAGGCTTTTACAAACCTAATATTATAAAGGTACTGACATTTGTGAAATCTTGCCTTAAAGCCCGAGATTTTGTCTTTGAGTTATTTGCTCTTATATTGCATGAACCGTGCTATGCACATATGCAGGTCGAATGCAGTTTGCTCCCCGGGGTCTAATTTTCGTAACCCTGCCCCGTGGGGACTTGACACGTCGCTATATTGTTTCCAAGCGATGAAGTACTAAGTAGTGTGCTTGGCTATCATTTTAGTGTGACAATTTTCTTCACCTACTTACTTTTTTCACAGGTTAGTTAAAGAAACAAAATGAATAGTGAAGTAATTCCCAACTAAAGTAAAACAATGCTAATTAGTGTCGCATAAATGTAATTAAAAAGATCTTATTCAGTTCACTTGAAGTCATTCAGTCTGTATGTAGTTCCAAGTAACTTGTTAAATTTAGTAATCCTGTTCAAGAGTGATTTTATACTGAGATATTGTATCCTATGCTACTTCTGAGAAAAGACTCGGTTATACAGACGAACTATTTATTTTACCTAAAGTTTTTATTTCAACAAATATCTTTACATTATTTAGTCACCTTGGTTTGCCATTGGATTGAGCTAGGTCAAATTATTAATTCAATAAATGATTTCTGTTTGGAACTAATAGCTGTGTGGAGTAAGAGCAAGACCCAAATGATTTGTTTCTTTATATAGGACCTTTTTTTATCTATCCCACGAAATCTGCGAAGATAGTAATTTCACCAACTGCTCTATATTCATAATCGTTTAGACCTACCCTAAAAAAGGGAAGACATCCTTTAATCTACGCAGCGACTAGATGGTTGTCAGTGAATTGGACGATATCCCCCGAGGCGAGCAGACCCCTGAACATATTTCAAGAGCAGGATTAAAACATCTATAGAGTGCGAGTGCGAAACGTTTGCTCCCGACAGATCGCCTTAAATTTAAGAGCTTTTATGACCCGGAGTGAGCCGGGAAATCTTTTTAATCCCACATACGAGCCATTTAGCAGACCCGTGTTAGTTACAGATGTTTTTAATTTTATAAGTTATTGGTTTTTTAAGGCGACGAATTTGTTTGTAGCGCGGGATAAGTTACTTGATAATAAATGGATTTTATAATCGTAATAAAGTTATCTGATAATTGAGGACATAATGCGATCATAATAACCAATAAAATATGGACATTTATATGTATGCATGCTCAGTCTAAACTTTTTTTGAATTTTTTATTAATGGATTATGTAATCGTATCTAATAAAGTTGTATGTTAATTTAGTACATTATACAAACATAATATGTAGTTTAATTTTTTTTTCTGTTACAGTGTACTAAGTCTTTCTTTCGACTCCCACCATTTTCCATTCTGTTTCAAGTATTTTTCAGCGTCAGTGGCCCCGGGTGCAGCGAAGTAAGTAATCCTATGGCTTTATCTCGAGAAGTTTACGGAGCTTTATTTATGAATCCAACTTCTTTGAAATTAACTCCACCAGTTTAGTTTTCACTCACAACTTAGTTTTCGTTTTCTTTTTTTTTGCAGTCCTGATTTATGACTAGGTACTTATGACTTCACAAAGTGTCCATTACGAAAGCCTTTGTTAAAATATGTTTGCAAAATTTGTAAAAATATTCCGTATCAATTTGAAAAACAGATTTTTAAGTCAAAGCGGCAAAGATACAAATCTGCCAGAAATATGCGTCCCAATCCACTAGATTCCACTTATTATTAATACGATATTAACACTAATACAGGTAATTTTAATTTAACGACACCTCTTCAAGGAAGCTGCTGAAGCTGTTGACGAAAACATAAGTAGGTACCATAATCTTAGTATAAAATTAGTGCGGGCAAAGCCAAGGGGCATTAACGGTGTAATAACAATAAATCTCAGCTGATTCTTCGTAAAAAGTTATATCTATTCCGAATATCAAACGAATTCACGCTTCGTAGAAGTACTAAATACTTTACATTCTTTTCTTTTAAAAGATCAACGGAACTCGGAACTGTAGTAGCTTTGTACGCATTTTTGTTACTAAGTATTTAGATCTAACTGTAAATCTTGTACTCATCTACGCATACTGAGAACAGTGGAAACTAGAAATGATAACTCTGACAAGCCAAAAAAACATTCCAACAGTCTAACTCTAAACTAATGGAATATCACATTATCACACTAATATTATAAAAGCGAAAGTTTATGAGTGTGTGTGTGTGTGTGTTTATATGTTTGTTACTTCTTCACGCTCAAACGGCTGGGCCAATTTTTATAAAATTTTGTATGGAGGTAGCTGACACCCTGAATTAACATATAGGTTACTTTTCATGCCGATATTCCCACGGGATCGAATCTTATGCGAGTAAAACCGCGGGGCGCAGCTAGTAATGTAATATAATGTAATTGATCCTCTAAAAACTTGTTGACCTTCTTATGATTGTTTTTTTTTTTTAATTAGTGAATTTTTTACACTTTTTACGCTTCTTATGATAAACACTTAAAATATTTGAGCCTCTTTTTAACTTTTACGCCTTTTCTCACAGTTTATTTCTGTTTTTTTTTTCATACTTTTAAGAAGTGTTTTTTTCTGTAGGTAGTTCATGCCAATAAACGCATTTTCTTTCTTTCTTTTAGTATTTTTAAGACTCCAATAGGAATTATTAGGGGCTCACAAAAAGAAGCGCAGTCATTATTTTACAGTATATACATAATTAATTATTATTAGAGGTTCGATTAAAAGCGTAAAGTTATTAGACAGGCGCTCGCTCTTTATGGAAAAGCATTTATCATATTTTCAGTCAATTGCTCTTCTAGAAATGCTATGCCCAGTATCTCTATATTATCACCAGTGAAAACGACGAGCAGAGTTCTTCAATAAACTATATTTTCGATCTCATCATCATCATCAACCAATAGCAGACCACTGCTGGACATAAACCTCTCCTATTGCACGCCATTCAACTCGATTTTCGGCAACTCTAATCCAGCTGCTACCCTGCGAAGATGATCGCTCCACCTAGCCTGAGGGCGTCCCACCTTACGTTTACCGATTCGCGGTCTCCACTAAAGAACACGATATATTAATATACCCATGATATGATATTTATTTTTTTATTTGAAATGAGTTTGCTCATGACTCTAGTCTAGGTCAGAGGTGACAGAGACAAAGTCGACAATGGAGTGAGGTGAGCTTACCCAGAAGAAGCCTGTTCACTCTCACTTTGAAGAGATTCGGGTTGTATGCGCTCGGAAACACAGACGCAGGTAGAGAGTTCCACTCTCAATATTTTCGATATATTCTGTAAAAATCTCACCGTGAAACTTAGGTGAAGTGAGTTGTCAGTAGTGTTAATCCCTAGCATCAGGTGGAAGATGGAACGAACAGCTCACTTCTCACTTCACCTCAGTTTTCACGGTGTTGCAGAAAATACCGGCTGATGATGAGTTTACACACTTTCAAACCTCGCTCTACTCAAATTCACACAAACAAAAGACTACACACAATACCAAAATCAAAATATTTCACATAAACCTACATAACTTGTGAAACGTCAGAAACTAAGTGCACGGTTCCAATTGGTCGTTTCCTATAAAGAAAAGCCGGCATGAAACTCCACTATAACTTTTATACAAATTATACATCATCATTATTTCAGCTGGACATAGGCCTCCCTCAAGCACCTCCACTTGGTTTATACAATATTTCCAAATTACAGTATTAACAGGTATGGAAGGACAGTGTAGACCTGTCAACAAGTACCAGTAGAACCACTAATAGCCCCTTTGGAACCAAACATTGTATGATAAGACATTATTCTACTAAACTAATTTGGCGTCCCCGGCGACCGCTCACGTGTTAATTAAACATAAGCTGTATCCGCCAGTAATTAATAAGTCATGATAAAGCACGACACTGTTCTACGTAAAAACGTAGCTTTTCGCATGACGTGCTGTGTGTAAAATAACCCTTCGGAGACTATAGGGTTGGTAGTAAATCAAACAATTTATTTTAAAGCTTACATTACTATACATATATACTACATCAAAATGCTTATATACAGTACTAGCTGACCCGGCAAACTTCGTACCGCCTCAGAATTAAATAATGTGGCAAAGTTTAATAGACACGTGGCGCCATCTATTATCATAATAACTTTATTGTTGTTTTCCTCGGGAACAGCACTTTTTTTCGGGATGAAAGGTACCCTATGTCCGTTTCTGTACACCTGACAACGAGTTAGGATAGTTAGGATAACACAACTAATTATTTACACTAGGTATTTAATTAAATGCGTGCAGTGCAGCTCTACAAGAGAATAGGTTCTTGACACCTGTCAGTTTCATACAAACGCATACGTGTTCTGCGAATTGGATCTTTATTAGCTTCTTACTACAATTGTCACACTGACAGGTGAGGTGTCAGGAACGCATTCTCTCGACGGCTGGCCTGTACAAAAGAACTAACTATACAAATAAATTCAAAAACAAAAGGATAATTTAAGCGTCGAAGTACTCGTCCGCTGTCATCCGGAAACGTGCCCAGAAGACTGGTAGCATTGCCACGTTTGAATGGCAATGCTAATTCTTTATCCAAAGGACGGGCCAGCCAGAGAAGTGAAGAACAGTGAGCGTCGACCAGTCGGCGAGAAATGCAAAGATGATCTTTGAAAGGTTGCAGGTTGTGTCAAAAAACAAAAATGCGGAACCAACGACACTGACTTCCGAAATTAAAGTTATTTATCACTCTGTTGTGTTTTTTTTTTTTTAAATAGATTTTTTTTGTAAAAAAGTTATTTATTTTATTTCATTAATATGAATTTCTGTATAGCATTATCCAGTAACTGGGTTCTGGAGGTCAGATAGGGAGTCGCTCCATGTAAAATACTGTTACTCAGCTGCATCTGGTTAGACTGGAAGCCGACTCCAAAATACTTTGGGAAAAGGCTAGGCAGATGATAATGAACTCCTCGAATACCTAAATCTTTGTGAAAAGGAGTAAATGCAAGTCAAGATTATTTTATACCTCTATTCTACATAGTTTCCTCATAAAATTCCTAGTCTTCAATCAACGTCCAAAAATATAATTTATAATCAACTGTTCTCAGAAAAAATTAATACTACTTAGAATTCGAGGGCATGCCGAAGCAGCAAAGGTCACTTTGCTTGTTCATTTGTACATGACAGACAATTTAATAGCTCGGAAAGCACGTTTAGCTGTTGGTCCTGGCTATCATTCGTGGATCTTTGACAGTCGTTACGGGTAGTCAGAAGTCTGACAACCAGTCTTACCAAGGAGTGTCGTATTACCCAGTAATTGGGTTGTGGTCGTTGTGAAGGTCAAATAGGCGGTCGCTTCATGTAAAATACTGGAGCATCTGGTCTGCATCCTGTTTGACTGGAAGTTGACCTCAACATTGTTGGGAAAAGGCTATGATGAGACTATTTAAAAGCCCGTAAAGTTTTAATTTTTTCTTGTGGCAACCCTAACTACAACATAATAAAGACACCCTAAGTAATTGCTGTGGAGAGCGTATAATTGCAGTTAAGTATTTATTGACACGTCATAACACTATTTAATTTTTAAATTGAGTTTAATAGTCTAGTGTGTGGGAGCTATTTGTTGATATTGATCTGATGTGACATTAATTGTTGACTGGCATGGTGGTAGGTATGAAAATGGTGGTGATATTATTCTGTACATATAATAATAGATAATATTAAAGAACGTTTACCTAATTATAATAAAAATTGAGGTCACTGTTTATTTAATTTACTTCAATTGTTTTAAAAATTAGCTTTTGAACAATACACATAGGTATCCTATATTAAAACCTAACCTAACTAAAACTATATTCAAATTAAAATATAGCGTCGAAAAAATCATCCGCATCGCTGTCGACTGGTAATGTACCCAAGAGACTGGAGGCATTATTACTGTTTATTTGAAAAATCTTACTCGACTCATCTATAATGTGTTAAAAAATTAACCCGACAAACTTTAAAAGGTGCTTTAGACCATCGAACTGAACTACTTTCACTATGGGATCTACTCTGAAATCACGAAAAAATATCAGCAGTTTAATACAAAAGTTCAGTACTTACCTACTTGACCAAAATGTATGAAAGAGCTGATTTTTTTTCGTGATTTCAGAGTTGGCCCCATAGTGAAAGTTGTTCAGTTCGATGGTCTAAAGCCCCTCTTAAAGCTTGTCGGGTTAATTTTTTAACACTTTGTTTACTTCAACTTAAAAATTGGGCCGCGTACATGTTTAATAGAGGTCAGTGCTCTGGTCATATGCGAACAGTCAAGCAAGTTTAGAACGAGGTGTCAGATATTTTGTATTAGGTTTTTTTGATTAGAATAAAACAGTGATAGTTTAATCAGGAAAATGTAAAGACGTTCAGTCAAAATCAATAAGAAATCGTAATTTTGTTTGATTTCTTAGAAGAGCTCATCAGATCCCCACCCTTTTTTTTTTTTCTCGCGGTGGAAATCCTCATGGACTTCCTCTGTCGTGGGGGTGACAGAGGGGCATGCCGGACTCTTACCGGCTAAAACCACCGCGGTGTTCCACCTCTACCTATAGCCGGGGGTGCGGGATTCGTAACAGCATTCACCGCTCCCACCCTACTACGCCCCTAGTAAAGACCCATGGTCCAACTAGTTGGTCAGAGCAGTTGGACCACTGCCCCGGACTGGCCATATTATGTTGTGGTACAATTTTCACAAGTTAAAAAAAAACATTAAGGTAAAAGCAAATTCTTACAAATATGTGTAAATTCTGATTCTGAACACTAGTTATTTTATATCATCTCTAAAGAGCATAGACCAAGGTGTATAATATAACAGAATACTTAATATTCATTATGTCTAAATAATAACGAATACCTAAGTTACAAATATTAAATTATTGTAATTTGTTTTCCAATGCAAGATACTTTGCTGATAAGATTGGCAGTCTTTTCCCTCCAACCGGAAGTTACGCTAGTCTTTGACTGCCTTATTTAAATGTTAATTGGAAACTTAATTAATTACAAACGACATAAGCAAACTACACATTTATCATTACTCGTGTATAAAAGAAATAGTTAATTTAATTTAAAGAATTCACACCTGTAGATTACATTAGTAGATATTGGCATAGTACCTTTTTATGACCATTGGCTAAGTTACAATGATCTCTTTGAATAAGTAATTAAATTAACCTTTTTAGCACCACTTTAGTCCTAATTTAGATTACTATCTTATCTAGGAAAAACAACTTCGATTAACTACCTTACTTACTGCGTAAGTTAAATAATAAATATAATTTTTAGAATACAGCTGGATCTATGAAAACAGTCTTTTTGGACACGCACATTCGCATAACTTAAAAGAAACGTTAGCGTTCATAATCTCAGATAAGAATTTGCACGCCATCTCCATTTAATCAGTTATATATATACTTACTTAAGTACTTAAGTAAAATGTATTCTAAGTTGATTTTAGTTTTTGCTTGCAATGGAATTTGAACTTTGTTTGTTGTTCCATAACTTAAAAATTATCTTAAATTCCTGGCTACATACACATACATAGGTGTTTAGCTAGTTCCATGTGTCATATTTTATGCAGTGACCTTTTTATTCATATAATTTAGTGAGTCCAATAATTACATTTTTTTTTGTTTCATTTTAAAGCTCACTTGCGAAATACCAATGCCTAGCTGGAATATTCACGAAAAAATATTAGATGTCCATTATTTACAGTAACAATAAATAACAATACAGTAATTATAATCATAATCATCATTAAAATAAACACAAAACCTTGCCAAGTTTTTAACAAAATTTATTTACAACACCTGAGTCTGAAGTTGCAGCGTGCGTGACCATAGAGAATGCAATTAGGAACGGTAAACGGTTATAAAAGCTCCAATGAGCTATGGATGACCGAACGGCTACTGACGTTGGAAATTATCGTTAATCATCATATCTGTCCGTCAATCAAATAGTTTTATAACTACGAAGAATTAGTCGTTTTAGATGTGGCATCTTTCAATAGATTTTTTTTTATCTACAGGATATAGACGCTTTGCAAATGGAGCAACTTTAGTTGAGGCAACGCCAGAGTATAAACGTATCGCCGTACCCCTGACGCCAGGCCACTTTAACAACACAACAACACACACACACTTAAAACAACAAATTTCTCGATATTAGTGGTTTATTTATATTAGTTTCATTCAATACAATATAGACGGAAGCTTAAACTTTTAAATTATATAAAAAGTAATAATTAAATTGTTTATTTCATAATAAATGGTGCGGCCCGTGCGACGTGTATTTTGTCATATATTTGTGACGTTGGCGTTCAGGGTAAGATTTCGTTTGTCACATATACACGGTGTTACGGAAAGGGTATGTCAATACAAACGGGTTGAAGAGTGTATCTGGTCTAGAATCTCTGTACAAAATTTCAGCTCAAAAGCTGTAACTTTGAAAATGCTTAATATTTTTTTTTTATTTCGAAAGTTTATTAAATTGAAATCATAACAAACGTGTCACCGCACTACAAGGGTCATTATCCATTATTTGTAGTGTGTCTGTGCGCCTAGTACACGCACATCACGCCGCCGCGCGCCAGTGCAGCGCCGTGATGTCGAAACAAAAAAATATTAAGCATTTTCAAAGTTAATGCTTTTGAGCTGAAATTTTGTACAGAGATTCTAGACCAGATACACTCTTCAACCCGTTTGTATTGATATACCCTTTCCGTAACACCCTGTATGTGACAATGGCGTTCAAAAGGTTAATAGTTGCCAGTTGCTACAACCAAATAGCCCGAGATGCATGTAAAAAGATAGTTGCCAGTTGCTCCATTTGCAAAGCGCCATAATTGTAGTGACCTTATTGATGATATTCTTCGAAAAGGTCTGGAGCCACGACCATACATGGTCGTTGGTCTGGAGCGTATTACTCGCAATCGGCGTGGGTGTGTATGAACCACAGAACAGTTATTTATCCTGTTCTGTGGTATGAACGTAAACAAAGCAAAAGGTGTACGGTATTTAAGAATCGTACCAGGTGGCGCTCTGTAATTTCTGCTCACCCCCGTGGGAAGAAGGCGTGAGTTTATGTATGTATGTATGTATAGGGGTGCTTATGAGTGTACAAGTATTTAACGCTCAGTTTTATTAAAAACTAGCAGCGCCCCGCGGTTTCACCGCATAAGTTTTCCGTAAGAACATCGGGATAAAAACTATCCTATGTCCTTTCCCGGGACCCAAACTATCTCTATACCAAATTTCATCTAAATCGGTTCAGCGGTTTAAGCGTGAAGAAGTAGGTAACAGACTGACAAACAGACACACTTTCGCATTTATGATATTAGCATGGATATCTATTATTTTTAATGGCTTGAATTAGGACATGATGTGATGTGTGATGATGATTTAAACCTTTTTTCATCCATTCAACGTTTACATACTGAGAACAAAGACCTGAATACAGGAAAGACTTAATATCCAACGTACCTAACAGTTTTAACAGGATTAAAAATACCACATCCAAAACGAACTCTTCATCCAACAACAACTAACTCTATCATCTATCGGTAATTCATTATTTAAACATATTCCCATCCCTATCTTCCGCGTTCAATTTAAACAATTAGAGTGAGAGAGATATACAAATAATTCATAGAGTACAGAACAATCAAGATGGCGTCTCCCACGACAATTACAACGGTGTCAAAACGGAAGCGGAACCCGATAGGGAACGGGAAATGGACGGAACCCTGGATTTATGTGTTTGTTGCAATGGCCATGTCAGTTCAGGGGTAAACAACTTTATTTATTGTATCTAGTTATTTTTATTGAGCTATGAAATTGTTGGCACAATTGGTGTTTCCCGTGTGTTTGGCATTTTGTTTATGGTACAGTCAACGGGTAATTTCATGTAGTTAGGGACTAATAAGCAGACTCGTTTCACGGAAATCATTATTATTAAATGGGTACCAACATCAAATATTTTAGCCGTCATATTTATTTGATTTGTTTTTTTTTTTTCTTAAAATAAAAATTATGTAAGAAAGAAAGAAAAAAACCGAGTGTGCTTATGACCACATGACTGAAGTGAAACTTCGCTATGAGAGGAAGAGAGAAAGAAAATGTGATCACACTTTTCGTAACGCTTACGTCATGCGTTCGCCAGCTTACTCCCCAAGTCAAGCGTGCGTAAAGAATTTTCACTTCAAAATAATAACATAATTTGATGTGTTTATTTTCGTAACTCGCTGAATGCAAATCCTTAATCTTCTTCTTCGTAGCACTATTGTCAGAGCGGTCGTGATCCTCATGTAGTTTCTTGTCTACGGGCTGATGTCAGTCGCCTCACGATTTCACGCCACCTATTCCGATTTCTGGTATATTTTGTGCACTAATACAAGGGATCACCCACTGTGGATTTAATGTAGTCAGTCCATCTCATGGGTGAGCGTCCGCGTGGTCTAGTGCCCTCTACTCTACCCTGCGCGACAAGACGCTCAATAGAGTCTCCCTCACGCCTCGAGACATGCCCGAAGTATTTGAGGATGTGTGTTTAGACCAGAACAGTAGACGCTTTCGCAAAATCTAATAGGACTTGGAAAATGGAAATGTCCGATAACACAATAAAGTCCTCCAGACCGTATTTCGGCCACGGCGGCCAATCTCAACGGAGACTAGCCTTCGGCGCGTGAGATATTGTAGTGCACAAGTGTGCGCGCAGACACAGGTGCACCTCCCTCTTCCCTCGCTCTCATAGTCCGATGGGACGGCAATCCGACACGACCGCAGAGAGATCAGGCGCAGGACCAAAGGCTTAACGTGCTTTCCGAGGCACGGAGGTATCATACCCCGATAACATAATAAGTAGGTAGAGTTTAATTATTCCATAGATCATTGAATAATATTCTACTCGAGTGCGCTCAAGAATAAGTATATCCCTGCCAGCACTATTAATCATTTTCGGCACAATAATGGCGATTATTTACTTTTGAAAACACGAAACACATCGCACCCTCTTAACATCTGACATAAACTTCAAGTCGGCAAACGTTTATTGCCGCCTAGCTTCTGCCTGCGACTTCGTCTGTGTGTTCTTGTCTTATTCCCCTAAAGTCCCTAAAGGCTCCCGCAGACAGACGCGACGTGACAGCGCGACGCGACTCTAGTAGGACAATTTCAATGAAAATGTTATGTAAACTGTTCTGTTCGCGTCGCGCCTGTCTGCGGGAGCCATAAGGCTTCTAGCATGATGTCAAATAGCCTATAGCCTTCCTCAAGAATTCGGCTATAAAATTCAAATACTTTTTTTTTAATCCGACTGGAAGTTCCAGAGATCAGCGCGTTCAAAAATATTAACTCTTCAGCTTTATTATTACCCCCTTACTAATAAACGTATTAGCAGATGAATATTTACTCAACGGAACACGTTATCATATCATTATTATGGGTACAAGGTTGCGGGTAGGTTAATTTTTATATTTATTGTATTCAATAATCGGGGTGACATATTCTTTATAGAAAAAACCCTGCAAATAAATAAAGATTCAAAAAAAAATTCTCTCTTTCAGTCGTCAGTAATTTGACTTTCGAAAGAAGAAGACAAAGCGTTGTGTAACTATACAGACGCTATACAACGCTTATTAGTAAGGGAATTATTGCGCGCACTCTAACTCTCAACTCGGCAAGAAAATATTAAATAAGCAATGAAATCCTTTATCCCACAGACCCACATTCAAATGAGCAAAAGATTTACGGGAAAAGTGAAATGACCTCTCTCAGCGGAAGTGGGATAATCTGGGAAATATGAGGGTCAGGTCTATCAGCCCGCGGGCCTGTCCCGACAAATAGCTGGATTATGCTAAACATACAGCGCTGCAGCGGCGATACGGTTATAGAATCCTTAAAGAAGGTTACAGTTACAAGTAAAGATATGTAGGATGGGGCTATTTGTTATGATTATAGATATTGGAAAGATATCTTTAGGGGTCATATTTGTAAAAGGGGTAGGTAATATTAGTGTGTGTTGTGATAATTATCAGAAACGATAATCGAATTCCATAGGGAATCCTATTAAATATTAGGAATTATGTATAATTCTAGACAGAGCCTCCATCGTTCTTAGATCGTTTTTAGTCTTCTTTTATACCTACTTCAACAATTAGCTAATTGTAATAATTGTAATTGTTGTATCTAGATTTTATTATTTTTTGTTCTAGCAGGAAGCTTCCTGCTAGAACAAAAAATAATAAAATCTAGATGAGCACTAATGAACAAACGAAAACTAACAACGTTGGCAGATAGTTAACAAAGTTTCAGCAAAAGTGTGCAGAAGCGAGGTAATCAGTTGAAGAGTCTACTTACATTCACAAAATGCCAAATGGAGATTTTTATTCGAATAAAAACCTCTGTATTATTCCAAAATCCAACAGTTACATAATATATTGAAACACGAACCCTCTTATTTATAAACGTTGCTTAAAGTTAAGGTACGTTTAAACGTCAAAAATGTATAGTTAAACAGACGCTAATCATTACTTAATTTTAAGCAACATTTATAAAAAAAACCGGCCAAGTGCGAGTCGGACTCGCGCACCGAGGGTTCCGTACAAACCTGTTTAAAATATTTTAATTATATAATATAACTAAAAATTTCCGGTTTCCGAATTTTTCCTTTATCTGTGCTATAAGACTTTGCTTTGTACCAAATTTCAAGATTCTGAGTTCACAGGAAGTACCCTGTAGGTTTTGATTCCCTTGCGAGTGTCGAAAATTTGCGGCATAAACGGCTGTATCTTTTGATTGCGTTGGCTTAGAAGTTTGATTTTTTCACAGCTTCAAGGGACAGTAGACCTGAGTAGTTGATATAAATTTTAGCTTGATACCTCCACGTGTTCCTGAGAAAAAGGGTCTTGACAGACAGACAGACAGACGGACGGACGGACGGACAATAAAGTGATCTTATAAGGGTTCTGTTTCTTCCTTTCGAGGTACGGAACCCTAACGATATTTACCTTTATTTACAAACGTAAAGGCAAAACCAACATCACTAAAACGAATGTTCAAACAAACACACTTACACCAGACATGAACACAGATTTATTGAACATTTCACACAGTTCACTCTGATCGATTAGAGGATATTCGTTCCTCGTTAGACCCATTCCGTGGAACATAACGATCACGAAGATAGAAATAGTGTACAAACACATACCCAACATATTGGTACTAGAGAAAACACGTGCTATTTCTCTCTCGGGATACTCACGACATGGCGACGAGATAAGTACCTGATAATATCACCGTCTCAGTCTGGAGGTAGTAAAATGCCCATTTTACTACTCCGCTTTGGGAGTAGCAAACTAGTAGTTGGAAAGAGAAATGTAGGTGGCGAATTTATGTACTTCCTATATTATGTTACTTTATCGATAGTTGAATCTTTTACTCGATACTGAATCACTAAACGTAATGGAAATGCTTCTACACTAGCACCTAACGGTTGTTTTCGTCCAGTAAATTAGGTTTTATCGATGGTTCTAATGTTCTAAAATTTAGCTTTTTATCAGAGACTAGCAGTTTCACCCGCATAAGTCTGGATCACGTGGAAATATCGGGATAAAAAGTATCCTATGTCCTTTCTCGGGACTAAAGCTATCTCTATACCAAATTTCATCTAAATCGGTTCAGCGGTTTAAGCGTGAAAAGGTAACATACAGACAGAGTTACTTTCGAATCTATAATATTAGTATGGATGGGCTGTCCCATTTGATTTTGCAAAATCACGCGTAATGTTGTATAGAAAGAATTTAAACAATCTAATGGTCACACGATGAGAACAACGGTGTTGTCACGAGAGACCAAAATTCACCTTTAGAGACAGACTAAAGAAAAACAAAACACAAACAAATTGTCTTTTGGAATACTGTTTAAAAAAAACATACGACGATACACAAACCAAATGCTGACACTCGACTGAAAAACAAATAAACAAAGAATAGCAATAATTTACTCAGTGTTGTGACATTCAGATAAGGAGTCCCTTGGAGCACTGTTTATTGTAAGGAAAGTCCACAAGTTACAGCTGAAACAATAATCAAGCTTGTTCTGAAGCAGCTAAGAATAACAGAGTAAAGATTTATTTGGTTGAAGTTTATATAAAATGCAATAAACTGAGAGCCATTTGAGCGAAATAATAAAAACCAGTACGCAACTCGTAAAAGAAAAAAAATTAGGTGGTAAGGAAACTCGGAAAGGAAAGGATATAAGATAAGTATTTATTAGTGCGAGCTATAGAGATTAATAATCTCATATTCAATGAAAAAGTTCTCCATATACTATTTGTAACTAATCAAGCATGCAAGTAGGAAATAAATATTTTTCTATTTCCGTTTTCTTACGTCTGATACCACTTTTAATATTCTAATCCTTAGGGTATCTATCTACTAACAAAACAGGATATTACGTTTTTGATACCCATGTGTATTGCATTTTTATGAAGTTAACTGCTAAATCGCATTCACATTCCATACCGGTTTGACACATGTCATAAATCTCAAATATTCGCGAGCCATAATACCGAAAAGTGTAATAAATTTTAACGACTCTAAAAGTTATGGTTACTACGCTCTTCTCCCATACAGAACAACGAAAACTCCATAAAATTGTACAGAAATGTCCCATAAACCTCGTTTGACCGATTTTAGGAACAGATAGGGAGGCATCGTTGACTCAGTAACCTAATTCCGGACGGGAATGGCGGAAACAATGTTTGGATGAATAGAAATCAAATTAGGTATGTCGTGTTTCTGTGTAATCTAATCTGAAGCGCTCTGAGCTTTTAGATTAATTAGAAAATAAATACAAACAGTACTATGGATATAGGTTAACGAGATATATAGACAAGATTTTAAACAATGAGGGGGATGTTTGTGTATCTGTATACATAATCAGCCTATAACGTTCCCACTGCTGGGACACAGGCCTCCTCTCTGTGAGAGGGAGTGGGCCGTAATCCACCACGCGGGCCCAGTGCGGGTTGGTGGATGTCACATGTCTTCGAATTTTTGGTTCATGCCGGTTTCCTCACGATGTTTTTCTTCACCGTTTTGAGAGCAGTGGTGATGAAATAATTTACACAAAGTAAAGCGCCTGTCGGGGTTCGAACCTACAACCTACAACTTGTAAGTTGCGGCTGATACCACTGGACCACCACTGCTCTGTATCTGTATACATATAGACAAATGTGTTTTGCGCCAGAAATGTCTCGAATAATTCGGTTTTATTATCATCATTATCAGCTTACAGCAGTCCACCGCTGGACAAAGGCCTCACCAATTGCAGACCATTCAGCTCGATTCTAGGCAAATCCCATCCAGCTGCTCCAGCCACCCTGCGAAGTACGTCGCTCCACCGTCCTACCCGTAGATATATTTTTACATTTCTATGGTCCTACCTTACGTTTGCTGATTCGCGATCTCCACTCAAGAACACGTCTACCTCAACTGTCATCGGTTTTACGGCTAATATGGCCGGCCCACTTCAGCTTGCTTGTTCTAGGAGCTATGGCGACAACTTTGGTTCTCTACCGGATCACACCTCATTCCGGATTCTATCCCCTAGTTTTATTAACAATTTTTCCAAATGTGAACCAATAACTTTAAACAACCATAACAATTACCGGAGATCTTCAAAATAAAAGAAACTTTAACCAAAAGTCAATTCCCAAACAAAATATTTCCCAACGTTTTGGTGTCCCCTCACCTAATAACAGCCAAATAAATATCCCAATAGACGTAAAGCTTCCTCTATCGCGTGTAGTAAGAAATCGAGGAAACAACAACAAATGGAAATAGTATCGGAAACAGTAACGTTGGCGCAGACGTATTTAGTGATCGCCGGCCGGCGTGTGCGCATGCTGACAGACAGATCGACTGACGACAACACACGGGCTTTGAACGCGAAATAAGAAGATGCAGAAGACCTGCTTTTTGTGACACGATAAGAACATGCTCACAAAAAACCGCAAGAAATCAATTTGTATTCTGTTGTGCGTAGCTTATCTCTCCTAAGTTACAACATAACACAGAATATTTAATAATAATATAAGTATCCTATATATAATAATATATCCTCTAAAAACTGTACCTGATGTCATCCAGTCTTTCAATTCGAAGTAAAAAAAGACCTTTCTCAACTGTCTATAAACTAAGGGGCCAAGGAGGCATTTTACTGGCCATGTATAGGCTATGAAGTAAGCGAATCCTTCTACCAAAGGCGCCCACTTGGAGTTTTAACGGTCTTACCAAAGTTCAATCATAATCAGCCTATAATGTTCCCACTGCTGGGACACAGGCCTCCTCTCTACGAGAGGGGGCTGTAATCTAACACGCGGGCCCAGTGCATGTTTTCGAATTTTTGGTTCTAGGACATGCCGGTTTCCTCACGATGTTTTCCTTCACCGTTTTGAGAGCAAGTTTCAATAAGTAGGATGTTTCTTTTTTTTTACACCTATTTCTGTCTACTCGCAATTCTGCAGGGACACAAATAGTAAATGCTTAACATTCAAAGTAACCTTTGCGATCCCTCAAAGGGCGTGAAAAGTTATCGTTTATTTCATCGCTCTCGTAATGCTTGGATGGTGGTAGCTTCAATAATATTATAAGTTATGTCATGAGGGGTAATTGGGTAGCACACAATATTCATTGCGTTATTTACGTTGCTGAGCAGACAATTTTTTCTAACATTTAAAGCAATGGATTAGCAATATCCTTCAAAATGACGTAGATTCATACTATGTTACCCATTTAGTGTGTAGGGTTCATCTGGTATTCAGTCTGCCTTCCTCTTTGTCATATGCTCATACGTGCGCTTGCGCTTACCTTCTGCATATTTCCTATCTTGTTCTATGAGGTAAGCTAGTGCCAAAGCTGTGACAATTAGGACCTCATACGGAGTAATAAACACTTTACTTAGATGCAAAATAATGCTGAAGCTACTTTTTGTTTTCTACTGAGGTAAACTTCCTGCTGGGCTCATTTTTAGGCGCGATTTTAGACCAGTTAACCTCTGTTAACTGGTCTGCTGGATGGGAGATGTCATCTTTAACTAATGGTTTAATAGTGTCATAGTAACTTTTTGGTTTTTATACGGGGTGGCAGGAACATCAACGCGGAACCATGAATACAGTGAGCATCATCATTGCGCATTTAAATATTGCCACCATGTACAGGGTGCTGGCCGCATGGACCGACACAATTTTTTGGGGGTTTAGAGGGTCATTTGCGAGGTTTTACCCAAAGACCCCATGACCTAAGTAATTAATGAATTAATTCATTTAGAAGTTGAAATTTTTCATAAGTACCTAGGTACATAAAAAAAAAGACGGGTTGTACTCCGGGAGTGCCGGCAGAAGTGAAAACTTGAATATTAACATTGAAATAAATCAATTATTAATTGAATTAATATAACTAAGTTTTTTTCACTATTTCTGCGTCACTTTTTTCATTAATCGATGCACTTTGTTCAATTTCCATTTTTTTAAACACTTTATATACACGAATTTTACGAATACACAGCAGTGTGGCTACTACACAGACGGTCGAGCCATCAGCTGTCCATCCACGTCCGCGTCCGCGTCCACCATCACCATCACATCACATCACATCACATCACCATCACCATCGCCATCGCCATCGCCATCACCACCACCATCGCCATCACCATCACCATCGCCATCGCCATCACCATCGCCATCACCATCGCCATCGCCATCACCATCACCATCCATCCATCCATCCATTATCGTGTCTCACTTGGTTCACTTCGGTTGGCGCCGCCGTAGAAAGAGATGGGGGGGGGAATCTCTCCTGACGGTCAAGTCGTGTCCTGACGCGATGCCCTGACGCGAGTTTAACATTTTTTACCCATTACAAAAAGTGTTCAACGCCGCTAAAGAAGTATTCACTTCAAAAATTGTGCTTAATTATATGGTTTCACTTTCCGCGTCGAAGTCTCTGCCACCCTGTATTCAACTTTAGGTTTCATACGTGAAGGATGTGTTTAGAAAATACGGAAACATTAATTGGTTGAAATGGTTTTCTACCAACCCATCCAAATGCATTTTTTTACTCTTCCTCGCTCTATATTTATTCCACATCGTGAGCACAGCAAGGACACAAATCTAATATCGAAAAACAGCCATTCATTTGTGATGTCATTTTGCTTACAAGTTCTGGAATCTCAAGTTACACAAATTGAGCATCGCGAAGCCAATAAATTACTACAAATAGTCTTGATTGCCACAGTTCGAGCATATCATGCTCATTGCTCTCAAGTGACACGCTGATGGAAACGTTGCGACTTGCGCCGGGTCGTTGAGCTAACAACAGTAGTGCGGTTCAGCTAAACGATGCTGATTCATGCGTCTCGCTGGAGGATGAGTGTCCTCTGTTGAGAGGAGAGGTCGAATCAGAACTCGGCAAAATCCTTTCTGATTTTGTAAATGTAAATGTTTTTGAAGATTCATATCCAATCAAGTACTAAATGGCTAAAGAAGGTGGCTGGGGTAGACTGGATGCGGAAGGCGGAGGACAGGGTGCTGTGGCGCAGTCTGGGAGAGGCCTATGTCCAGCAGTAGACTGCGATAGGCTGAGTTGATTTGATTGATTAAATGGCTGAAAGGACTTGTCACACAGAGTAACCATGAAGGATATTGCTAATCTATTGTTTCATATGTTTTGAAAATGTTTTCTGCTCAACAACGTAAATAACGAAATGAATGTTGTTGAAAACCATTACTACTGTTAGTGTAGTGTGCTACGCGCTTACGCAATGACCCCGCTGGATTAAGACAAAGGATCATTTTCACCTGAGAAAATTAAGAAAAGAAACCCTTGTAATGCGAGTCTACAATCAAGTCTAGCCAGTATTACATTCATTCAAAACATAGAAAAGAAATAAACTGATTATGGAAAAAATTACCTTACAAAATTTTCTATTCGAACTACGACCAGAATGTAAACTCTTAACGTCTTCAAAGAAGTCACTGCATAGTTTTTCCTATGTTCTTGTTTGATCTAATGTAAAATTCTCTCCAACTTTCGAAACTAAAGCTCGCTCTGGAAACTCTCCGCTCCTATTAATCATCGGCGAATGCTATGCAGTGCGCGAGCCGTTGATAATCTAATAAATTATCTAGGATACGGAAAACCGCAACTTCGAACCACCAGTTACTGAACCCTACAAGCTTACAATGTACACGCTATTCTCGTCTTTACGAACAGTTAAATAGAGAACATTATGGCCTTCACTACACTTACTTTATGATCACAACAATGTTATAACATGTACTTAATTGAATTTATAGTATACGATCAGGCTTCAGATATTTTTTAAAGCCAACCATTTTTTCCTGTCTTTCCTCCTTTAATAATAGTGCGATGTTTTTACCTCGTTAAGGCAAGTTTTCTAGTGATATGAAGCCTTTATTTTATAGAATAAGGTGTAAAAAACCTTATTATAACTTTATGACGCTACTGGGCAAAGATACTATCATGTTGTGTATCTTCGTTCTAAGCATTGGTGACCCATGCTGGATTAAGAATTTTTAAAACTATTATTGTGTTGTGAGACCTATAAATATGATTATAAGACCTGTCGATCTCATCATCTGCCTAGCCGACATGTTGAGGTCGGCTTCCAGTCTAACCGGATACAGCTGAATACCAGTATTTTACATGGAGTGATTGCCTATCTGACCTCCACAACCCAGTTACTGGGTAATACGATACCCCTTGAAGACCTGTCGATCTATTCTGTAAAAATGTCACCTTGAAAACTTAGATAAAGTGAGCTTGGAGTGAGCTGTCAAAGTGTCAATCCCTAGGGCATCAGGTGGAATGACCGCTCACTTCGCCTAAGTTTTCACAATGAGATTTTTACAGATTAATCAACAGTATTCAAAGGCTAAAATAGTCAAACCAAAAGTAGAAGGCCTATTCTCGAAATTAAAATGGTTAAAAATCTAGTCGCAATCTCATCTCAGCGACAATTAATGTCAAAAACTTGTCAAAATTGTAAGAGGTATTTTTGACAGATTGAGACTGAGATCAGAAGGCCAATTCTCGTAATTTAAAACGTTCAAAATCTAGTCGCAGTCTCATCTCAGCGACAAACAAATGTCAAAAACTTGTCAAAATGTAGGGAAATTAGAGGTATTTTTTGACAGATTGAGACTGAGATCAGACTGTGAACGTTCTTAAAATTACGAGAATTGCGCCTCAGATTGTGAACGTTCTTAAAATTACAGGAATTGACATTAAAAAAACAATGGTCGAAATCCTAATCCGTTTGTTTTCACTTTCTTTTAATAATCACACATACCGCCATCACCATGATATCATGATCATGTCATCTAACAGCCAAGATACATTACATCCAATTTCATCCACCAGCCTTAATAATTTTCCATTAAGCCCTATTATCCCTATTCCCTATACAAACCTTTCGTGTTACAATGAGAACACAGCACGGATGGACTCACGACTCCCACATAAATAACACCGGTTGCCGACTCGTTGTAATAAACGCTCTCTTTACGAAGGCTCAAGTTTCTGGTACACGCGCGCGCTCGTCAGTAGGTGCGTGCCCCTGCTTTATGGGGGATGGGATCTTTTCCTCCTTTAGCTGAAAGAGTTATGTTTGTTCGTTTCGTTAGTAATTTGAAAAGATTTTTCGTAAGATGGCCAGTTTTAGGACCTCTAGCTGTTTGTTCCGCTGATTGATTACTTGAAGGATGCAGTTATCTTGACTGCTTTAAAATGGATGTTTTCATTTGGGCTGTACCTATCCTAATGGCTTCCTAAATTTATCAAAACCAATTCATGATTTTTTTACTAAGCTGGTGCTGGTTCTTCTTATAGTGGAGTTGTCGGGTGCGCCAAAGTTCACCTAAATTTTCAACTCCGATAATTGGAAATCCGAAAATGTTCTTCCTAACATTTTTCTTCCTAACAATCACAATTCCTAACTACTCTGTCTCTAATGTTCATAATTCCGAATCATTCAACTTCATAATGTCAGTAGCAATAAACATCTATTATACTTTTATTTGTTTTCCTATGTTTTCTCAACATAACCATCTTTTACACTATTATTCAAAGTCATATCTTTTTTGTTTAGATCGTCGACATAGGATGCAAAACGAGCGAAGGGCACCCCGAGGTTCGGTTTGGTTAGGTTACTTTAAACCCTTTACACAGAAATAGGGGCCCCGCGAAGCGGGGCTCCGTCGACATAGGATGAAAAAAAAACTGTTTATCATATTAGACTAAATAGGTTTTATGTCTATTGAGTGGTATATCAAACGATTTTATATTGTCTGTTATTCTTATAGAAATTAGTTAGGTACATTAAAATTATATTAATCGTTTATTATATTAACTGATCATTATATCAAATAAAATTATAGGTTCAGTTGTTATATCTTGTAAATATTAGAGGTTTTGTAATTATATCATATATTACTTACCCGTATAAACTCCCAGGCCATGAAAATATTATGGTAGTTATGTTTAGGGATAAAAGCGTTATGATAAAAAACAGTAGGAGTTTAAAATATTTACATTAATGATATTATTGATTACAATTTTCGGAAACATGAGTTTTATGAACATCGCCGGTAGCACTACAAATAGTATGAATGAAAACATTAGGATGAAAAATTTTAGGAAGAGTGATCATTCGGATTACAAATCGTTAGGAAGAACATTTTCGGGTAAAGAACTTTAGTTGAGCCAATATGGACCCGGAGTTGTCAATAGCAGAATTCATTGGTTACAAAATATACAGACAAATTCCGACAAGTAAATTTATTTTTAACTTTCCCAAAGTAAAAACTCTTTCACCACACATTAACATGAAACCTTGATCACGCTGCGCATGATTCCACGATAAACATCAAACTATCCATAAATATCCATGTAGGAATCAAAAAGAGCATGTTCAAATAAAAGTAACAGGGCAAACATCCGCTCACTAATAAGCGTACGACCATTTTTGATTTGTTATTATAAAACAAACACATATGCAAATAAGAAGTTTACCACCCGTTGAGCTTTGGCACCACACGGGGCCTTCTTACAAGTCCCTACGGTTAAAACCTCCCAATTAAAATTCAATTCTACTTTCACTCTTCTAAAGTTGAGTATTCTTTGAAGTTTCATTGTGTTCCTCAAGGTTAAGTTCGTGTAACAAGTCCAGAATATATGTAGACGATCTGACGGCATGCAGGCTGGGTGCATATATCAATTTCTTGCGGTAGATGATAAATTAACCGAGATATGGTATGCGCCAGCGCCGGGTAAGTAACCATATATTTTATAAGTAACGGCTTGTAAATCTTGTCTATATTTATTTTGTACGGAGTGATAACTGGCTATTGTTTTTGAGGTCTTATCTGTGTTTGTAAAGAAGATATGACAGAGAATTAATGTTCCTATGATTGTAGCTGATGGAAAATGTTTTGTTTGGTTAATGGATTTTTTGTTTTGGGTTTTGCTTACCATTTCCTTTTATGGTTTGCTTCTTCGTTGTGTTCTTTACAGGAAATATAGTGGGTAAAGTACCTACCGACTTATTTATTAGTATAAACAGAACTACAATATCCCATACAAACTCAACTAGATTAAAATCTATTTATTTATTGGTAACCTTATGGGCAACTACAGCTTTGAGCCGTTTGGGGTCGAAACGCTCGGGTCATGGGGCCCGAGCGCGCGTCTCCTTTTTAAGGAAATTTCTCGCCGGCTGGTCGATACTTCACGTGACCAGAGGGCTGGGTCGTTCTTTGGCCAAAGAATTAGCATTGCCATTCAACGTGGCAATGCTGCCAGTCTTCTGGGCACGTTTCCGGATGACAGCGATGCGGATGAATACTTCGACGCCTAAGTGTCCTTTGTTTTTTATTTTTATATATTTGTATTGTAAGTTAGTTAGTCATTTATTTTAGTATCTAGTGTATATAGTTAGTTACTTATTATGAAGCAATAAAAGAAGATAATTTTTCCTTTATTTATTTGATTTACACTGCTTAGGAAACCAATTACATAAATTAAAGTATATACTATATAATAAGTACTAACATGAACTAATAACAACAATTAAATACTCACAAAATCTAGACAAATACAAAAACACATTCATACAAATCTCTGTATACAAATTTTGAAAATCTAGTATAACAGCTCTAACTTGGTTGTTAAAAAGTCAACTTAAATTCACTCAAAAACATTGTTGGAAAAAATTGGTTCTATGAAGAAGTTTGAGTTATATGGACTTTTCCTCCATATATAAAACTGAACTCACTTCATTATACCATAACCGTGATTATTCGCATAAATTCCATCAGCCTGCTCTACTTTACTGAACTTTTTTACAGAATGGCTGGCGTTGGAATTTACAGCACTTCTGTTATTTACTTCCAGTTCTAAATTAATGGAAGATTTTTCTTCAGAAAACATTTAATATTCTGACCAAGGAAAATTCTTAAGTCATTCCAAACCAATTTAGTGTGAGGTATTATTATTTTTCTCAATTAAAAGGACTGCGTATGATTTAAGGGGTCGCGCGCCGGACATTTTTGCGTTTCTCCGTAAAGCAATAAATAACGAAATTAGGAAGCTCCGTGCCGTAGATTCACTGCCATGTTCGTATTGGGGGACCACTTTTTTGCGATGAATTTTAACAGTATAAGCGAGAGCAGTGGTGGCCCAGTGGTATCAGCCGCGACTTACAAGTTGTAGGTCGTAGGTTCGAACCCCGACAGGCGCTTTACTTTGTGTAAATTATTTCATCACCACTGCTCTCAAAACGGTGAAGGAAAACATCGTGAGGAAACCGGCATGTCCTAGAACCAAAAATTCGAAGACATGTGACATCCACCAACCCGCACTGGGCCCGCGTGGTGGATTACGGCCCACTCCCTCTCACAGAGGGGAGGCCTGTGTCCCAGCAGTGGGAACGTTATAGGCTGATTATGTAAGCGAGAAAATGACAACTCTACGAAAGGCAGTTCCCTATTTTAGAACACGTCCAAAATGGACTCTGGAACATTTGAAAGTTCTTAAAGCTTATGGTGTGTTGTCTTATCCATATTGATAACATAATGTATTTATTGGCATACAATAGTGGCATAAGATAGCCGAGGTTTAATACGAAAAATTCTGTTATGACTGATCAATTTCCCCTTTCCCGTCTTGCGCGAATCAACCAACGGAAAGGAAATGGATGCATCAAGTTACGATAAACAAGGTAAAGGAAATACTAGTTGATAATGTGGATATGTCAAACATACAATATGATCATCAACGGATTCATAGTAGGTTATTGCTTATAAAACATTATCCGTTTGAAATAATTCTTGGCCGAGGCCATATTCGAAAAAATTGTAACACTACGTTCTTCAGGAAAAAAATATATAGAGAAAAGTATAAAGAAAGAATAGCAAAGCACAAACAGCAATCCTTCTACTAGACAGGCGATATTAAAACAATTAGGGATGCAGCACATCTCTCAGTGTAGACGCGAGTTGCTGACGGCGCGTAGTGCACGCTTCGGACGTAAATCATGAGAGGAATGGCCTCGGCTTTGGGCTACGACTTTACGTGCTGCCCCAGCAATACACAAGACCTTTGAGTCTTCGCGTTAAGTATGTGATATATTCGGTCATGCAGTTTTTGCTGATGCAAGATGGGCCACAGGTGTGCTACTAAAATATAGGATAGACACGACGGTTCACACAAAAGTGCAATACCTATGCAGTCAAAATGTATGTTACAGCATTTTTTTTTATAACTGTCGAGAAATTTCAACGCAGCGGAGATCCTTAATTCACGTAGTGAATGGAAACAGGATGAGCGTCGATGTACCTGTCACCCTGTAAAGCTACGATCACCAACTCATCTGAAAATCAACGTTAAAATGGTATTAGACCTTTATTGTAGCTTTTATTGGCAGTCCTATGATCATCAGTGGTAGTTTACGGGCTGATATCATGGTATATACTTTGTAGGTACTCTGTAAATACCACGGGTAAAGTTGTTCGAGTTCTTCAATTTCATAAAAGTTTACCTTACTGTTGTTTTTAGGGTTCCGTACCCAAAGGGAGCCAATGGAACCCTATTACTAAGCCTCCGCTGTCCGTCGGTCTGTCTGTCAGTGGACTGTATCTCATGAACAGTAATACTCATAGGTTGACAGTTGAAATTTTCACAGAGTGTGTATTTCTATTGCCGCTATAATAACAAAATAAATAAATATCAAATAAAGTAAAATTTTAAATGGCGTTTTTTTTTTTGCCTTGTGATACGGAACCCTTCGTGAGCAAGTCCGACTCTTACTTAGCCTTTTTTTATGCAACATGACATTTTGAAGATGTATTTACTTACTGAAGTATATGAACAGAAATAATATCAAAGGAAACTCGATAGCCATATTAGAAGCTCTTTCACTTAAGTATGCATAAAATATTTCCCTTAGCAATAGCAATAAGTACTCTTGTAATGGCCCATTTGCAGCCAAGTGTGTGGGAGTATGCGAATGGCGCTGAGCGATGCTATACGTATGCTAAACAGGAAAGGGTCTGATGGATGGCTATGATCAGAATTTGTTCCCATCCGAAACTATAAAACACATATAAAGATATAGCGGCTGCTAAATTGAGATATTCTTTTCTCTAAACTTTTATGCTCCGTTCCTATGTGGTTCCTACGAATGGTAGCATTTTTTATTGCCAAACTGCGCATATAAATAGATTCGTAATCTAATTTTACCTGTGATGGTTACTTCCATATGGGAGGGGTGTACTAGGACATATGAGGTATTTTCTTCATTATTGGTAAAGATACAAGAGTCTTAATCTTAACCAATAACGGTTCGTGAATTATAGGAATCGAGAAGTTATCTAAATATAATAAGTAAATTCAGTCCAAGATAGTATTAGGAAAGAGGTATATAAACATTTCAAAGGGTCGGATCTCTCTATCTGGGAAGATGGGTTAGCCAAGCAAATTCACTGACATATTACTGGCAATATTCGAGATACAGCGTGCGTTCAGTCAACTTCACAACCATCGTTTAGGGTGCAAAATAAAGCCATTTTTAAGGATCATAAACTAAACAGGGGTCGGAATATGATGAATGAATGATGCAAAATGCAAATAGTAGGTACCGTGTGCGTAATATTTATTTCTTGTGTAATAAAATTATGGCTGGTTTTTTTTATTTCCGACTTTCATTTTAAAACCCTTAAAGTGACACAGTTCCGATCATTCGGAATGATCAGTTTTGGCGTGACGCCATCGTCTTACGATTTTGGAGAAATCGAAAAAATAAGATTTATAGATTCATATATCTTCTATACCTAAATTGTTCAAAAAAGAGCACTATTTAATAAGGGTATTATCTTTTCTTAATTTATCTAGCCCATTAACTATCCCTCCAGTACCTACCTCACAATTAAAATCCTCTCCTCTTTGTTGTAAGGATCGCGTGAGGTTCAGGGTCTAGGGGTGCTACACAAATGTGATTTATATACACCACTA
Source organism: Amphipoea oculea (assembly GCA_945859645.1). NCBI lineage: Eukaryota > Metazoa > Arthropoda > Insecta > Lepidoptera > Noctuidae > Amphipoea > Amphipoea oculea. The sequence continues at coordinate 19,388,990 of OX243862.1, forward strand.
GGGCTTCCGTGTCTTCACTTGCAGCGGATAAATCGTGAAATTAGAAAAGATCTGCGGATGAGTGATGACCCTGGTTCCTATGGGTAAAGGACACATTATTCTTATGAGGTTTGCGTAAATATTATTTTAGGGCCTTTCGCCTGATGGAGTGCGGGGATGAAATATTTGAATTTATTTGGTGAATTTATTTTTATTATACGGTGTTGATTAGGTTTTTCAGATTAATCAACACTAATAAAAAAAAATATTCAGCATTGAAATTGGTAAAATATAATGAACGCTAAAATCATAGAAATAATTTACAAAGGTATTTAATTATACGCATAGAATAAGGTATATAATATAGTGTTAGATGCCTGTACTAGGATAAACCTGTAGGTATCACACAGACGGCAGGAGCTCAATATTATATCGAATATGGAAGTTTAAAGAAGAGTTATTTTAGCGAAATCATTAACCTGCCCACGTAAATAGCGGGAGTCATATTAGTAGAAAATGTACAAATTTTTGGAAATGCAATCTGCTGCATCTTCGGAACGCCTAAATCATGACTTGATTTTTTTATTTAGGTTCATTTAGGGTCCATCCTCCCACCTGTCGCCTTTAATCTATCTAGCATCGTATTATGCTCTGACCGAAACAGTAGTCTCTTGCCCGCGTTTGTATCCTGTCTTTTATGTTATTTAAGCACTGCCATAGACAAATATAGCACTGCAGATATCAACATTCAAAGCCAAATCTTCATCCTTTACACATCATTCCTCTAAAATATTACCTACAACCAAGCTACAATATTGGCTTCAATAATCTCCAATAAGTAAACAAGGTGCCAGCTATCCAGCAGATATATGGATTGTAAACAAACACGTAGGGTAGCCATAAAACACCGTGATGTACGCCGTCCGGCTGTCTCGCGATATTTGCATCAAACCGACTTGGCACGTCATGACTATGAGGAGTTATTCTGCATTCCATGGTGGAAATAGTTTTCGTTTTAATATTTTGCTTAAGAATTAGAATTATTATTATAATTATAATTTTGCTTAAGAAATTATCAATAGCGATGACTTTCATTTTGACAGTTGAACAACATTCATTGCGTTATTTACGTTGTTGAGCAGACTTTTTCGAACATATTATTATGAAGCAATGAATTAGCAATATCTTTCAAAATTATTCAGATTGTGATTAATAGCATAGTGCTGGCTGGTGGTGTTTTAGCTTTGTCATTATGTGTATAAAACCTGTGACTAAAACTTTGATTCATTTGTTCACTTCTTTAATGATTGACTGGCGCGTTTTGCAAGGTTTTAAAGCTTGACATAAACATCGAGTTATTTTATTGATTATATGCACCTATGTAAGATAAAATTGTGACTTCCAAAGAAAAGTGTTCCTAGGAATGCAGCCATTGGAATATATTACGAGATAAATAATTATATGATAACAATATTCATTGCAATCCGATTCCCACTTTCCGTAACAATGAGCTTCACTCACCCATCGTTCTTATAATTCTAAACTTGAATTCCCTTCGTGCGTTTCCTGCCATTCTTCCAAATAATCTTAATTCTGTTCCGTGTCCGTAATCAACAGCCGTAGCAGGCGCCCCCTGGCGGAGATTTGCACAACAATAGCTGAATTTGAATCACCTCTAATGCCTGTCGTGTTTCCAAGAAAAGCCTCTACGAAAAGGTAAATCATATTAAAAAGGCTGTTACGGTGTAAATTCTATTTAAAAAAAAAAACAGCTTTACACAAGAGCAGCCCCATGCATAATAAGATAGAGATTATCTCCGACAGTATTTAGTCTAAATAATTTAGCGAATGAACCATATACATCCGTCCTTATTAAAATCACCTCAAATTATACACAGAAAGCATTTATCGACCGTAATGTCACACCCGAAATCCCCAATCTTTCTCAGCGATGAATAATAAACTCTATTGATACAATTCATACAATGCAGCTCAACAATTCATCGATTAATACGCTCATTATTTTTTGTTGTAATTTCACACCAATTGTATTGATATTTAGCGGCCCCGTGAAATCTCAAACGTCATCAAATACGTCTAAATCTGCTATTGTGTTGGATGGTGACAAAAAAATTGTAAGACGCCATATGGCGGCTCTCGCGACAAAGCGTGTCGGATTAACTGTCGACTAAATTTTGTTACCAGATTGAATTTGACGCTGGATTACAGGGGCTTCGCATATGTACGTACAGTCTGTTATAGCAATTAAAAAAAACGATAATGATGGTAAAAACGATTTTATTTTATAAAAAAAAATATTATAAGAATAACGTAAATGATATAACAGTTACTAATAACGTTGTTACATACTTCACAGAGTTTAATGTAGTGAATCAACATGTTATAATATTTAGAAATATATAGGTATGTATTTCTATTTCATAACAATAACATCACCACATTAAATATCGTTGAACTAAATAAAATAGCATTATACGTTGATGTTTTACCTACTAGGTATACTATATATCAATTTTTTTTGTAAGTATGTAGTTATGTTTAGTTATAAATAAGGTTTTGACAAAAACTTCTCGTCGGTAAATATGACAACATAATCTTCCCAATTAAAATTGAGATATTCTTGGGCAAAGCGGACCCTTGCTTGGCGATGTGCAGCAGTCAGTTAAATTTTACGTGCTGGCTTGTATTGTTTCAGTCCAGCAACATGCAAATGTTTTCTGACCGTCTGAACAGAAACATTATACTGCATTGAGTAGGCAAAAATGGGTGTTCAGTATGCCTTCTAACAATTGCTTGATGATGTTTTGACACAGGAGTAACATTGCAGGTTTTGGTTCAGGACGATCCTTTTGAATATTCCCTGTCTCTTCAAAACGTCTTAGCCACAGTCTGACTGTATTTCTCTGAAACAACACAATAAGCATAATTTTAATAACCCGGTAATCATAATTTTTCGAATAAGTTTGCAAAAATACCTTTAGATAAACCACATTAGACCTATAAATGATCTCATAATGAAACAGTTAATTTTCTATTATTCTATACTCACGTTTTTAAGCCAACTAACGAATTAAGGAAGTATAAAAAAGAATACACTTACCGCTATATTAAGTTTCCTAGCAATCGCTTTAATACCAACATTCTCCTTATGCAAATACAATATTTTGTATTTTAAATATTAGGTCCTTACATATGAAATTGGCGTTTTGTATGGAAGGAACAAAAAGTCGAATATTTTTTAATATAATATATTTAATTAATCAAAGTATGAACCATTGTTTTCAATGCACTTTTGCCATCTTATAGGTAGTTCATTGATCCCTTTACTAAAAAAACCAGTCGGACGGGAATCAATAAAATCTTTGAAGGCGATTTGGACTGCCCCATCGGAGTTGAATTTTTTCCCTTGCAAAAAGTTATCCAAATTGCGAAAAAAATGGTAATCTGTTGGAGCAAGGTCCGGGGAGTACGGAGGATGTCTAAGACATTCCAATTCAAGCTCTTCTAATTTGGTAGCCGTCTGTTTCTGTTCAGTCAATTCGTGAGGTACCCACCTTTCAAGCTTTTTAATCTTCCCAATTTGCTTCAAGTGAATTAAAACAGTTTTATCACTAACATCGAAGCCTGCAGCTAACTCGGACGTGGTTTGCGATGGGTCCGCTTCCACAATAGCCTTCAATTCTCCATTATCAACTTGGGTCTCAGGCCGTCCACGGGGCTTGTTCTGCAGGTCGAAATTTCCAGAACGAAAACGTTGGAACCAAAAACGAACTGTGTTTTCTTTTGCAACATGACCGCCATACACATCATTCACCCTTCGAGTCGTTTCCGCAGCACTAGTGCCACGGCGGAACTCGTACTCGTAAATAATGCGATATTTTAAATTTTCCATTTTGTAAAATGAGTGACGCAAACAGAAAAAACAGAAGAAAAAAAAAGACGGGTTGCACTCCGGGAGTGCCGGCAGAAGTGAAAACTTGAATATTAACGTTGAAATAAATCAATTATTAATTTAATTAATGTTACTCATTTTTTTTCAATAAGTATTTCTGCGTCACTTTTTTCATTAATAGATGCACTTTGTTCAATTTCCATATTTTAAACACTTTCGGTCTTATTCATAAAAAAAGCCTATTGAAGGTTTAAGCCATTCATTAGTTAAAATGCTCAGTAGGCCTTTAAAACATTCGATAAAATTTTGTATTCATAAACGCTTCATAAACGTTCTATAACTAGAATGTCCTACAACTTCTAACTAAATGTTGCCATTATAATTAAGTCATCCAACAAATTGGCCAACACATTAAATCGGCATACGAGAATATCTGTCTACGAACCGAATATTTGTGTCCATAGACAATATTACGTATGAAAAACTAATTTATTGTCTACAGTTTCAACAGTTTTGACGCGACAACGTCATGGTCGTCATGGAAACAATATGAATATGTCAATGAATGAATTGTACATATTTTTATAGTTTATATTTTAGCTTATATTATGTAAATATTTAATTTATGAATTTGATATTGTATGTGTCAAACTAAAAAACTTTTGAATATTTTTTTTGTATTTAAAATAAATGAAATTAAGACCGGAGACTAGTTGCAATAAAGGGCAAAGAATTGAATTTTGGTTGGAGGAGGATAAGGTGTGTACCTACTGTTACAGCTAAAATGTGTTCAAAGTAAGTTATGTTTTGTAAACATTCTCAATTTCTTATACTTATGCTTGCTTTTGCTTCTAATCCTTAGATTTTTTGGAAGAATTGGTCAGGGAGAGGTCTCCATAATAGAAAATAAAAACACTGACACAAGCACTAACGCTAAACAGGGGCAGCCTGGCATGATTTACGAATTAGGTGCCTATTCAATTTACAATTTTACGAAGAACTTCGTTTGCCTGTACAAAACTCATTGTAACAAAAAAATAAAAACACTGACACAAGCACTAACGCTAAACAGGGGCAGCCTGGCATGATTTACGAATTAGGTGCCTATTCAATTTACAATTTTACGAAGAACTTCGTTTGCCTGTACAAAACTCATTGTAACAAAAAAAAAAACCCGCCATAAGAATAATAATGACTGTTATTTTGATGCCGCTACTGATTAATTAAATCAGTATAAATAAGATAATGAAGAGAAAGAATTTATGACATTAGTTTTGTATTTCAGGTCAATAGGACTAGTAAAGATGGTGCTTCACTACGAATAGCAGAAAATGAAACGGCCTACAGAAGAGATGGCACAGATGGCAAATGAAAAGCAAACATTTTAAAAATGTTGTTCTGCTTGCACAAGTTTTAGAAGCCAAATTAGAGTTTAGAGTATTGTTCAGCCGTGAACAGGCAAGAGTTACATACGCCAGCGTCAGTATCAAGAGCGACATACATTCGTTCCACATAAATTAGTAATTAGTAAATGAATAAATTAGTCATCAAGCTGGAGTAGAGTTTGATTCATCTTCCATAATTCCTCTCACTATGGCCAAGACACCTTTAGCCATCACCAGTTCTATGAGTCTGTGGGACCGGCAATGACAAAACTATTTCCTGTGTACACATTGCACGACGTACACAAACCCCTATTCCTACCCAAATTCTGTCTGTTCCCGTAGGTCTCCCGTAGGCTTGTATGATAGGTTAGGGTGTTAGGATAACTAGGGTGTTAAGTAGTTGCTGTAGGTTTATAATCAGTAGGGTGAGGTAACCATAGATTCCAGGCTCAATTGTTACAAACTTAGCCACACTGTATGCATTTGGAATAACAGCCGTACTAAGCTGTAAGTCCCGGTGCGTACAAGTATTATAAAAATAAACTGATATTTGTATACAAGCTTTTTATTAATGAACTACTCCCTAAATTTCTTCTCTTTTACTTTAGAACTTGTTGGCTCAAAATATTGCCACTTCCACGTTGTCGTCGGTGGCAGCGCAGAGATCACTTTGACTGCATGTTTTGGGTAGGACAAATAAGGCAGGATAGGAAGTGGAGCATGTTTTGCAACATAGCTTCACAGCCACACCCTACTGGAGCATCTCCCTGCAGGGTGTAAACTTCCGTGGTCGACACGGAAGCATTGTTTTCACACAAAAGCAGCAATGTCCCACAGTATTTCTTGTTGCTATAATGTGCTTCGTTATATTTTTCGTCGCTTCTATTTTGTATTGTAGGTAGGTATATAATAATAAACTAAATTGGTTAAACAGAAGTTCAAAATAAATTAAATACAACTGCGGCTCCTCGAAGTACTATTGTTTACGAAACTGACTTTTCAAACATTTGTACGTCAAATGTCATTTTCTTCGGCCATCTTTGTCGTGTCTCACTTGGTTCACTTCGGTTGGCGCCGCCGTAGAAAGAGATGGGGGGGGAATCTCTCCTGACGGTCACGTGTCCTGACGCGATGCCCTGACGCGAGTTTAACATTTTTTACCCATTACAAAAAGTGTTCAACGCCGCTAAAGAAGTTTTCACTTCAAAAAACAAATGAATGACGGTCATCGAAGCACAAATACATGAGTAAATAGCTGTACAAATTTGAATTTGGAATTCCTTACCAAAGACGAGAAATTCGTGATTAAAGTGGCCAGTACGAAAAACGCCATTTTCATATGTAAGGACCTAATAATCACTCAACTGAGACATGACGATTAAACTATCAAAACCGATAATAATAATTAATAAAAAGGCGTGGATTTTCGCAACTTAGGCAATATAAAAATTGTTACGTTGTTTTTTTGCACCTACAACGGGTTGGTTTAGTAAAGTAGCATTTACCTGAAAACATAGGTAGTACATTACGAGGTTTCCGAGTAACACATTTCATTGTAGTTTTACAATCGGCTTCCTCACAATAAATCACTTTTCTTAATCCTAAAACATATTGAATTGTAATTAGTTGCGTTTGTTTACATTCCAAATGTCATTCAGTCAAACGTCAGTTTCTATCTGTCAAAGGCGACATCTGGTGGTCGCCGATTCACAGTTGTAGTTTAAATCGATATTTTAACATATTGATTGCTAACCATCGAAATAATATCGTATGGAGCAATCCTCTATTATTTTCAGCTTTTAGTCAAAAAAAGTCATAATAAACTAAATAACCGTAAACGGAAATCATTCATTTTTTCAATATAGACTTCTTTCTAGAAACTTCGTGTCAAGTTAATATATTTTTTATCTGTGAATTGTCTTTGACGTAATGTGACAAGCTAATACTTTCTTAATTTCCCAAATTAAGATTCGAGGAGATTTAACATTATCATGACGAGTTTTAGAATTGGAAATAACAAATAATTTGTTTGTTGGTCTGGATCATGAAGATTCTTATTGTTTCAGCGAATAAACGTCATGTTGTGCAGTTGTTAGTGATTTTCAAGAATTTAAGTATCTCGGTGTATTATTTATCTTCAGTGATTTAATATTATTTTACCCGTAATCGGGGAGAATTTTGGAATGCTCCGTCTAATTCCGGTCTGTGAGTCATGACAGCATTATGGAAGAGACTTGGCATCTTTCAGCCCTCAGACACGCTTGAGTGATTTCACTAAACTTGTTACACGTTCTAAAAGGATTCCAAATTGCGCATACGCAGGCAGCTTTCCAGCCGGTCAAGAATCTTGCAGTCAAGTGCTTTCTCCCTACGACAACCGAGAGGCACCTCGAGCGATTCGTCTCGCCGCCAGGACCTAGAGGATCGTCTGGGGCCTGGACGCGAGACCCGTTCCTCGAGCACAGCGAAGCCTCGTGTGGAGACGACTGCGGCCGGCATAGTCCGTCTAGCGTTAGCGCTCAGGCGGGACGGTTTTTTCTTTTACCTACTTTAACTTTTTATTATACCTTATTACGGTTCCCGAAGGAACCAGTTGATTGTCTGGGTCCGGTTTTCGATACTGGAAACCGGCCTGCATCACAATTTAATTTGTGGATCTCGGGTTCGACATCCTACCCCGTCCGGAATAGTATTGGACATCTTCGTCGGCTCCGGGATCCGGGACTCTCCAAGTCCCTGGCGCCCATTTAATAGATTTAAATTAAACAATAACTGGAAGGTTACTTTCTCCTTAGTTTTATAATAATTATTAACTTTTAACTTATACTCATTTCAAACGGAACAGTACAGGGTTTATCTCCAACCCCCCACGACCTTCGCTCTCTATATTTCCTTATTAGCTGGCTGGCAACAATTTTGTTATTTTTTAGTAAACTTATTTATTAGTAATGTTACTTAACCAGTTTTTTTTAATAAACAGTGTTTGAGATAGTTGTTGTTTCATATTACCATACCCACTAGTTTGTCACTACAGAAAAAAAATCATAATTGTAACAAAATGTTCGTGCGTATTCACTGATATTTGTGCATAGAATGTCTTGTTCAATTTATTCTTCTACCCCATATTCCTAAAATCATTTCAATAGCAGTTTTTGTTGAATACTCATATTGACGTCGAACTACCCACTTATTGAAAAAGGTGAAACGTTTATCGTTTATCAACTTAATTGATATGCTTGTTCTTTACAATAATGCAAGAAATACTTACGAACAATTTATATATTGAAAACAAAATTAAACATGAGACTAGATTTGAACTCGCATCTTGCACGTCTCAGCCTTACGCATGAACCACGACACCAGATTAACTTGAGTAAGATAGATGAAATAAGGTATTAGTAGCAATGACACAAATTATCACAACATTAACCTAACCTTTAAGTCTTGCTGATTAAAAATGAAAATTGCGTAACAAATACCCATACATAGTAAATGACCTAACACCAACATCTTAAAGCTCAAATTTGCGTATCAAAATTATTTATTGTTTCTGTTCATCGAGTAGTGTTAGTCCGATTAACTCATACATATTGAATAACCTTTAATGTTATGAGAGGAGGGTGCAAAATCGAGTAATTTTTAGGGGGGTCAGCTAATTGCTATAACAGACTGTACAATACACTATTTGTAACTAATTGATGGACGGCTTGTGTGTATTGGACGGAGCACGCGAAATAAACGCCGAAATCTGGCAGCCTTCCAGCGTATTCAAAAAATCGTGAGAATGCTGCCAAAACTTTTCACATATCTAATGAAAAGATATGAAGGAAAATAAAGGTGTTTATGTGACGGTTACAAGTCATAAAGGAATGAAAGTGTACCCAACCCATTATAATGATAAAATGGATGATAAAAAAATATAAAAAACAAAATATACGAACGCTACGAGTCGGAATAGGACGAGCATCTTCACGTGTGTATATTATGAAATAAAGCAAAAAAAGCGCGTTTAAATAAATGAAAAAAAAATTACATAACAACTCGAAATGCAGCAATATATAAAATTAAAATATTCCAAAACGACGCTGGAAAATAATTTCTCATTTTAACAAGAGCTTAATTTATTTAAGTTGAAGCGAATTTTATGTAGCAGAATTGTCCCCCGCCGCGCCTCAATAAATAACCAGCAATTATAATACACTTGAGTACAATAGTCCAGGACCTGAGGGGGCGTGAACAATACATCGCATGTGGCGGGTCACCAGCATAACTTGACATTTAGAGGTGGCGCTGCATGCAGCGGAAAATGTCAACGAAATATCAAAGCAGTACTTTAAAAAAGTTAGTTCCATATTTCGCCGCGTTTCAATTTATGGCGGTTAGTGAACAGTTGCAAGGGCATCATTCGTACATTAAAATCATTACAAATCGGCATTGGATGGGCGCGAATTACATTATAACAAACAAAGACGGACTATTTCTAGTGAATCGAGTTTGGAGCAGTTTATTGAGTTAAATCGAAATTATGTTCCTCTTGTTGCTAAAACAAATTGATGCTGGCTGCCGCCGCCGTATCGAGATGAACATTATGGAATTGCTTCAAAATGTAATTAAGTTTGTCGTAATTTAAATCGTGGTGAGTAATAATTTGTACTGCTTTGGTTTACAAATAGGGAATGTTTCTAAGCACAATAAAATCAAACTGTGATTTATTTCTGTGGATCGCATTAGGTCTTCTAAGTAGCTTTTAAAGGTGACCATAGATTCAGTACCTACATGCTACGTACGCGCGCGCGCGCGCGCGTGTACCTAAGTACGTGCGTGTACGTGCATGATTCTGGAATCATGTACTGAATCTATGGTCACCTGTGTTTAGAAACATTCCGATATTTTAAAACAAAAGTAGTAAAAATTATTACTCACCACGATTTAAATTACGACAAATATAATTAACCGACGAAAAAAAACCCTGTGTTGAACTTTTCGTCGGTTAATAAAAAAATAGTCTGCTGTTTCATAGAAAAGTGCAATATGCAGCACCTATGGAAGAGATTTTTTTTTTAAATAACCAACGAAAAATTTAGGCATTAAGTCCACCTTTGTACAGTTTTTACTAGTGCATAAAGTTTTAATAAATATACGAAAATTTCTACGCTAGAACTTACAGTCTGCGCGTCGATATCCCTGCCACTCTGTATACCTAATTAATTAATAAAACCCTAAAGTAAATACCATAAACCAAATACCTTAAGTTATGGAAAAATAACCTAAGGTATTTGTGCTTGGCATCTAAAATAAACAATCAACTAAACGTAAACGATGAACCTTCAACTAAAAATGTCACGCTCCACCTCCTTCAATTCCTTTTCTCCGTAATTTCTATTTGTTTGCCTAGTCTAGATCTTAATAGCTGGTCTAAATAGCCTGTCCCGTTGTGTCGTGGTTGGAAGCCGCGTGGCCAACGCAGCGAGCCGAGCCAAGAGCACGCGCGGTCCACGGCTTATCGGGAAACAACACCCATGAATGTAGGGACGGCTCCATTGGCTTACGACAAACTTTTAGTATTTGTGTTGGAATCACTTTAGTCAAATTTTGAGTAGCTTCGCCGTTTCACTACCATCACATGCCCATGTGATGGTACGCCCATAAGGTGATTTATTCACTGTTCATTACGTTTCTGTTATTGTTATTGTAGTAACGAAATGGCCAAGCCTCATATTTTGACTAAGGTGTAAAGTTAGGGCGTGTAGAGTTAGAAGCTTGGCTCTACATGAGATCAAGGTCAATTCTCGTAATTTAAAACGTTCAAAATCTAGTCGCAGTCTCATCTCGGCGACAAACAAATGTCAAAAACTTGTCAAAATGTAGGGAAATAAGAAGAATTTTTTGCCAGATTTAGTCTGAGATCAGACTGACTGTGAACGTTATTCAAATTACGAGAATTGCTCCTCTGATAACTTTTTGACAGTGCGAGCCATATTGTCTCGTCTTGGCAACATTTTACATGAAAATGTTTTTGGTGGGATTCAATTTAGCCATGAGACTACGAGCTTCAGTGTCTCCAAACAGGCATTAATTAAATCAAGGCATAAATACTCCCGACTCTCCGAAGCAGAGACTAAAATGGATTAGCAACAGCGCTGCAACGAGGAGTAATCTCGTTTCAAAGTCTATATAATATCCAGATAAATAATATTCAGTATTTGAGGACTTAGGGCAAAGGGGTTTGAAGATTTTTGTATGGAGGGTGGCCCTAAGGTCAGCCGCCATTTTGATTTTTTTTCAGAATCGCGGTGCACAACAAAAGTTATATATTTAGATAGAGGACACTTATACAAACAAAAAAATGTATTAAACATAATATGCTAAAGCGTCAGGTTTCGGAGTTATTCACCGAAATGTAAGTCGAAAACAACAAGGAATTTTTTGTTTTTTTTTCCCTCCAGGTAAGCATATTGAACTATTGAGGTAACAGAAACGTTATGAAACCTTTATGGAGAAGAAACAAGTGAAGAATAGACATTTTTTTAATAAATAATTAAACATGGCAATTTAAAGTTCGTTTTTTAATCCCAGAGACTTTTGTCGTTTTTTTTAGTATAGAAGTTTGACATTATACTTGCCAGATTAGTCTCTGGGATAAAAAACGAACTATAAATTATTTATTTATTTATTTGTTTATACCAGCTTAACTGCCATTACAGGGTTTAACCTAATGCGACAGTTAAAAACATAAACTTATAACCTAAACTAATAACCTAAACTACTTATATATTTACAATAACCAAATTATATAAAATTAAAAATAACATTATTAAATTATTACACCATTAAAATCAAACAATTTTGTATAAAATAAATAAATATTATTTTTAAATATTATTTTGCTTGTAACATAATATAAATAGTAATACCCTTGCGAATTCACTCACACAACATGTAAACACATCAATCTGAGCTTGAAGGTCGTTGATGGTACGAATAGCTCTGGTAAGAGGTGCCTTGGCAAGCAGGTTAGTTCTGGCTGTAGGTACCAGCAGCAATGGCGGGCTGCGCCGCCTCCACACGTACCGGTCCGGCACACACAGACTCAAGCGCTGCAATACTCCCGGGTTACTCTCCACTCCACGAAGCACCTTCACCAAGTAGGCGACCAGCGTAAACTCCCGTCTGACGTGCAATTGATTATAGCCAACCATGCCCAGGACAAACAGAGTGGGATACATCAGTGGGTAAAACGGATATACCCCATATAATTTCCTGTACAAATGGCGCGTGAACTTGTTCTGAACACGCTCCAACATTACAGAATACTTAGCTTCATGTGGAGCCCATATGACCGCACTATGTTCAAGATGACTCCTGACTAGTGCATCATACAGGACCCTAACTGCTGTAATGTTTGTGAAGCTGTGTGTCTGTCTCAGAACAAATCCCAAGTTTCTGTAGGCCTTCTTACAGATCCTGGTTACATGCTCACGGAATGTCAGATCGGGAGTCATGAAAACACCCAAGTCTCGCACCTCCGTGACTCGTTGCATTGGCGCCGCGTCCACCTCGTACTCATAGAGCAGAGGTGCACGAGCACGGGTGAAACTCATCAACGAGCACTTCGATACGTTGATGTACAGTTTGTTTTCATGGCCGTGTTGCCGTGTTTAATTATCTATTTATTTAATAAATGTCTATTCTTCATTTGTTTCTTCTCCATAAAGGTTTCATAAGCATAACGTTTTCCTCACCTCGTTAACCTCATTAGTTCAATATTCCTACCAGGAGGGAAAAAAACAAAAAAATCCTTGTTGTTTTCGACTTATATTTCGGTGAATAACTCCGAAACCTGACGCTTTAGGATATTATGTTAAATACATTTTTTGTTTGTATAAGTGTCCTCTATCTAAATATATAACTTTTGTTGTGCACCGCGATTCTGAAAAAAAATCAAAATGGCGGCTGATTTTAGGGCCAAAACCTTCAAACCCCTTTCACCAATGAGACTGAACGTGATCAGCACATCTAAACCGCGTTCAAGAACTGTCAGTGTCATCATTGTTGTGAGATATTGACACTGACAGCTCTTCCTCTTGGTGAAATTCGCCATCAGTGATAGCTTTTATCCCCCAAAGTTACTATTCATCATCATTATCAGCATATAATGTTCCCACTGCTGGGGCAGGCCTCCTCTCGGTGAGAAGGAGTGGGCCGTAATCTACCACGCAGGCTCAGTGCGGATTGGCAGATGTCACATGTCTTGTCTTACAAAGTTACAAAGACCGAAAGCGAAAGGTTCAATATTACAGCCAAAATATAGCTGAAAAAGTATAATTCAGTGTTAAAATAACGCAGCGACAATGGACGTATGCTACAGTTGTTCGACAATAGCGCTCGTTACAGCACCTTAGTCCAGATTTACGGTCGCGAGCACCAGCAGGAACAATGCCGGTTGTTATCGCGACTCGCGAGCGAATACTGAAATATTTAGTTTATTTTATTGTAACACGCCCACGTCCGACGTGCTCGACGGTTTACGCAGAAATGAGTAACTACTAACTACAGGGTATGGAGTGTGGCGATCGACTTTTTTTTTTAACTATGGAGTATCCAGTTAACTATTAATAAAGGTTTGTTAGGAAGGAACACGGCTGGGTTTTAGTCAGTAAGAGTCTGACACTCTCTTCCACTCCACCCAGAGCGAGAGGGGTCATTTGATGATTTCCCATCCACAAAAAAAAATGGTGGGTTAGGCGTCCTTAAAACTTCACGTATGTCGGCACACTTTGATTCAGCAGTAGATATTTGTTGAAAAACAAATCCGACCCGAAGCAATTACTACATAATTATATTCGATTATCCCGCCAGGATGTGCCGATTAATATCGACCCGAATAAGTGTGTGCACGCCTTACAGAAAATGGTTTTTCAGCGCATTTTTATTTAAGGTGAATGCGTAGTTGTAGCCCGCGGAATTCAATTTTTCTTACGTATTTTGCAATTTTCTGGTCAGTGTCAGGTTGTATCTTGATCAAAATATGATTCGCGACTATAACCGGTACGTATTTACAGAATTATAATATTTAAAATCATTAATACATCTTTCTAAGTTAGATTTCTACCGTTAAGAACAAATCTCGTATGGAAAAGTGTTTATGGTAGAAATCTAACTTAAAGAGATGTATTAATGAATCTAATGACTATGATTCTGTAAATACATGTCTATTATAGTCGCGAATCATATTTGGATCAAGATACAACCTGACACTGATCTGCAAATTGCAAAAAACGTAAGAAAATTTAAATTTCGCGGTCTACCATGTCACATTCACCTTAAGTCGTAGTAGTTGTCATAAATATTTTCAGCTATAAGAAAGACATCCTCTATGAAATATGTAGTAATCAAGCCAAAACAACGTTGATGAATACGGCTAAACATTAACTCGTGCTTAACTTTCAAATTAAATCTCATTTCCTGTTAAAGCTTAAGTTCATAAACCAAACTTCCACCAGAGAGTTCAAAATTAATTAAATATCGTATTTGGAACTCTGCCAAAATCGGATTAACTATGAACGGAAATAAGCCTATTTTCTGTTAAACAATACCTTAGTTCATCCCTTAAACGTAAACAGTACGAAATGTTGCGGTTTCCAGTAACTACATGATACCTACAACGTATCATAGGTATATATTGATTAAAATTTAATCAAATTGTGTACGCTTCCCGTTTCAATTTGAATATAAATGAGTGTGGATAACAAGGTTTGCACACATTAATTAATATTGCGACATTCGATACCGCCTAACGTTTGGCGAAATCCGATTTGTGAATTACGGCAGCGTGCTGGAGAATTAGGGCGGTTTTACGAAGCCTTGTATGTACAGTGAGTGTTTTCTGATAATGCGTATCATGCTTTATACGATGTATATTTTACGCAATTAACGCCCTAACGGGATATAAATAACGATTAATATCCTTCCATACTGTAGGTTGCGAAGGGAAAATCTATGCATGGTTTGAAAACAAAGGAATTATAATTATGATAGGATAGGACGTAACTAGGTATATTATATCTACCTACAACGCAGCTAAGCGGCTTAGATTTATTTTCGATTAGGCGACAAACCGACGTATTAGCTTGATTACATAGATGCATTTGATACCATAAAACGTAATGTATCCTTTTACCAAAAAAAATTAAATTAAAAAAATCAAAAAACCCGACTGCGGTAAAAAGCTTAGTTAAAAAAACTGAAAAGCTAAAAACAAGCCCATTTTAAATTAAATAAAAGTTGGAAGCAGGCGGGACCCATTTGAGTTTGAAAATATAAAAATGGTATGGGTCCCGCCTGCTTCCAACTTTTATTTAATTTAAAATGGGCTTGTTTTTAGCTTTTCAGTTTTTTTAACTAAGCTTTTTACCGCAGTCGGGTTTTTTGATTTTTTTAATTTAATTTTTTTATTTTATTCTTTTTAGTTATGAGTTGTAAATCCCATTAAGTCTGATAGTTTTCCTTTAAACTTCGTAACGTATAGGTACTACTGCCGTAACATCAAGCGTATAGTTGGTAGAGGGGGGACGTGTAAGTAATATATGATATAATTACAAAACCTCTAATATTTACAAGATATAACAACTGAACCTATAATTTTATTTAATATAATGATCAGTTAATATAATGTTGCGCGCCACAATTGATGGCGACATTAGCTACCACTAGCGCCATCTAGTATCGAGTAGCAGAACTTATAATTATTCGGGTCCCTTCTAGAAACTTCGATGATAGAACTTTCCAGAACTATCGACGTCTGGTCCGTCGGGTTCGGTATGTACTCGAACATTCTAGATGTTTCTACGGTAGAAGGTTCTGGAACTATCCGAGGCCTATATAAGGCCGGTGTGCCTGCGAGCCGGCATTCAGTCTTGGATAAGCGATACAAGCGAAAACATCGAAGCGATCTTCAAGTGCGACTTTCAAGTGATCTTGTAGTGCGATTGTGTTTTATTGTTAGTGTGTTAAAGTTGTAATTGCTGTTTTTAATTAAAGTGTCTATTTTTGGTTTTTAAATCGGCAGTTTTTATTGTCACGAACCCCAAGCTCGTAACAATTGGTGTCAGAAGCAAGGATTAAAATCATGCCGATTCTACCGAAGGACGACACGGAGGGTATCCGTACCCGGAGTCAACGCCAGCAAGAGACGGACCAGAGGCGATTCGGTGGAGCAACGCCACAGACGTCGGAGGGACAACTACCAATCACGGAGGCCGGCCCGTCCACAGCTGCTCCAGCATCATCAGCACCAGATTTTGCTGCTCTGATGATGATGCTGCAGGAGCAGTCTCGCCGTCAGGAGGAACAGGCCCGCCGACAGGAGGAACAGGCTCGTCGGTTGGAAGAACAGCTCCAGCGGGACAAGGAGGAACAGGCCCGCCGACAGGAGGAACAGGCTCGTCGGTTGGAAGAACAGCTCCAGCGGGACAAGGAGGAACAGGCCCGCCGACAGGAGGAACAGGCTCGTCGGCTGGAAGAACAGCTCCAGCAAGATAAGGAGGAACAGGCCCGCCGTCAGCAGGAGCAGTCCCGCCGACAGGAAGAGCAGATGCTCCTTCTGAAGGAACTTCACGCTACCTTCGGGAAAGACATAAAGGAGGTGAAGGATAAAGTTGCTCAACACGACAACCGCCTGTTGGAAGCTGAAACCCGAATCGACCAAGTGAATAATCGGGTTGACAACGTGATGGCTGACGTGAAGAAAACCGTAATGGCTGACGTGAAGAAAACGCTGGATTACCTCAAACTTGAGGATGGAATCGCAGCCCCCGTCGTAGCTACAACACCTTCGCTACGGGGATTCAAAGTGCCACCGTTCGACGGAACTTCTTCCTGGTCGGCCTACAAGATTCAGTTTGAGGCTGTCATGAAGGCGAACGGGTGGAATAAGAGTCAGGCCATGACTGCCCTCACCCTAGGCCTGCGCGATCAGGCCTTAACTGTGCTGGAAGCTCTCAGCAAAGAAGTGACTTACGAGCAGCTCCTTGAGGCATTGGAAGCTCGGTATGGCGACGCTCACCTGGAACACGTGTTTCGTGCGAAGCTCAAGGATCGCGTGCAACGCAATAACGAAAACCTGCAGCAGTGGGCCCTTGAAGTTGAGAAGCTGGTTCGGAAAGCATACCAGTCTGTACCTGCGCTTATTGATGGGAATTTGGTGCAGGTATTTATCGACGGCATCCGTGACCTTGAAGTTAGAGCTGCTGTGAGGCTCGGTCACCACGGGACGCTTAAGGACGCCTTGGCCCATGCACTGGAGGTGGAAGCTGTGCGGCAGGATCATCGTTCCCATCGTGTCAGGGAGGTTGCAGCGGCTACAGTTCGCGACCGCAACAAAGGATACAGCCCTAGGTGCTACGGCTGTGGGGAAAGGGGCCACCTTCGATCCAGTTGCCCTAAGCGAACTGCAGAAAGAGAAGACCGAGCTCCAGAGGGTAGTGCGGCTAACAGCACCGCCCAGCAACAGCAGCAGGGAAACGAGTAATAGCCAGGACTGCGGGGCGGGTGCTGGCTGATGCTCAAAGAGCCCCAAGGATTTCGATCACACAAACCCATGACGGGAACAGCTTAATCATCAAGGGCGAGGTTAACGGAACGCCGTGTAAGCTAACCATAGATACTGGAGCCTCTCGTACGGTCGTCAGTTCCCAACTTATAAGTCAGTTCCTTGGGGACTCCGCATACAACCGAGAACGCATTAATTTGGTAACAGCCACCGGTCAGCGTATACCCGTCCATGGAGAGAAGAAGATGGAGTTGAAGCTAGGCAACAGAATCTACCTGCATAATGTCATCGTGGCTGATATAATGGACGATTGCATCTTGGGCCTTGACTTTATGAGGAAGAATTATTGCGAGATTGACGTCAAGCAAGGTGTTTTGAAATGTGGACAAGAGGAACTTTTTATGGAAGGGGCATTACCAGGGAATGTGTACAGCCTTAAAAAGATTGTTCTTCCGCCGAGATCAGAAACGATTGTGCCGGTTAGTCTTCCTCGGAATCCTGGGCAAACTAATCGTTGTGTACTCGTGGAAAGGGTAGACAATGACCTTCCATGGAAAGTGGCACGAACTTTGGTCAGAGCCACCGACATCTCAGGGGTACGTGTGCTGAACCTTTGTGATCAGGAACAGATTATAGAAAAAGGCACACTAGTTGGTACTTGCGAGGAAGTGGATTGGTTACGTCGATGCCAATATCTATCGACTGGGACCCTCAACAAGGATGCACAAACGAAAGTGTCCACACTTTTAGAAGACTGCCGCAGCGCTCTGTCCCAAAATGAAATGGTCAAGGCGAAGAAGATGTTACTCAAGTACGACGGTGTTTTCTCGTCAAACGATGCTGACATTGGGAAGACTGGCTTAGTTCAACACAAAATAAACACAGGAGAAGAATTGCCTATCCGTCAGCGGCCAAGGAGATTGCCGGTAGCACGTGAAAAGGAAGTGGAAACCATGATCGAAGGAATGGTGAAGGATGGTGTTATTGAACCTTCATCTAGTCCATGGTGTTCACCTGTAGTGCTGGTAAGGAAGAAGGACGGCAGCATGCGGTTTTGTGTTGACTATCGTCGTCTGAACGACGTTACGAAGAAGGACAGCTATCCTTTGCCAAGAATTGATGACACGCTGGACATGCTTACTGGAGTAAAGTGGTTTAGCACGCTAGACCTGAAAAGTGGCTACTGGCAAGTTGAAATCGATCCAAAGGACAAGGAGAAAACTGCGTTCTCGACAGGAAAGGGTCTTTGGCAATTTAAAGTTATGCCGTTTGGATTGTGCAATGCTCCGGCAACGTTTGAAAGGTTGATGGAACTTGTACTTACCGGGCTAATTGGCGATGCCTGTCTGGTCTACTTGGATGACATCATCATCGTAGGCCGCACGTTTGAAGAACATCTTCAAAACCTGGAACGCGTGCTCATGAAGATCCAGAGTGCCAACCTCAAGTTAAGTCCGAAGAAGTGTTCACTATTCAAACGACAAGTTAGCTTTTTGGGGTATGTAGTGTCGGAAGAAGGTATCCGCACGGATCCAGAGAAAATCGCCGCTGTCAAGGATTGGCCAGTTCCAAAAGATAAGACGCAGGTCAGAGCATTTTTGGGTTTGTGCTCTTATTATCGGCGATTTGTTAAGAACTTTGCGGATATAGCCAAACCCCTGCACAAGCTAACCGAGGAGAAGCGACATTTCTGCTGGGATGAAAGTTGCAACATCGCATTCCAGGAGTTAAAGGACCGACTGTGCAAAACACCTATTTTGGGGTACCCTGATGCAGGCAAGGAATTTATAGTTGACACAGACGCAAGTGACATAGGACTTGGTGGTGTATTGTCTCAACGGAATGGTGATCAAGAGGTTGTAATAGCGTACTTCAGCAAGTCGTTGTCAAAGCCGGAAAGGAACTATTGTGTCACGAGACGGGAATTGCTTGCTGTGGTAAAGTCATTGCAGCATTTTAGCAAATATCTTCTGGGGCGGAAATTCCACTTACGAACTGACCATGCTGCACTGAAATGGCTATTGCAGTTCAAAAATCCAGAAGGTCAAGTTGCGAGATGGATTGAACTACTGCAGGAATACGACTTCGTGGTCGAACATCGCAGCGGAAAATCTCATGGCAACGCGGATGCATTGTCAAGAAGACCTTGTCCTGAAGACTGCAAGCATTGTACTAGGCAAGAAAGTAAAGAAGTCGTACCTGTGAGGATGCTCAAGACAGACCTCAGCAACGAGTGGAAGGAAACCCTACAACGTGCCCAGCAGGAAGATTCAGACCTCAAGCCGATTCTCGAGTGGATAAAGGCCGGTGCACCTAAGCCCACGTGGAGCGACGTCTCAGCGATGAGTTCGATCACAAAAAGCTATTGGGCCCAATGGGACAGCTTGGTGATTCAGGAAG
Organism: Amphipoea oculea; assembly: GCA_945859645.1. Taxonomy (NCBI): domain Eukaryota; kingdom Metazoa; phylum Arthropoda; class Insecta; order Lepidoptera; family Noctuidae; genus Amphipoea; species Amphipoea oculea. The sequence continues at coordinate 19,409,217 of OX243862.1, forward strand.
GAGTCCTGTGCCGTAAATGGGAAAATGCTCGAGGAGACAGCTGTCATTTTCAAATGGTTGTCCCTAAAGCTAAAGTACCTGATGTTCTACAGCTGTACCATAATGGTTGTTCAGGAGGCCATTTGGGAGTTAAACGGACCCTACTGAAGATACGAGAACGGTTTTACTGGGTCCACTGTCGTGACGATGTCGAGGACTGGTGTCGCAAATGTACAAGTTGTGCGGCTGTAAAGGGACCTCAGACGCGTAGTAGAGGTGCATTGAAATTATACAATGTTGGTGCACCATGGGAGAGGATAGCCCTGGATGTTGCAGGACCATTTCCGGAAAGTGAAAGTGGTAACAAGTATTTCATGGTTGTAATGGATTACTTCACTAAGTGGCCGGAAGTCTTCGCCATTCCAAACCAAGAAGCTTCAACAGTTGCAGATAAATTGGTTCATGAAGTCTTCTGCCGTTTTGGAGTACCTTTAGAGATTCACAGTGATCAAGGAAGGAATTTTGAGTCCCAAATATTCCAGGAAACTTGTCGAGTTATGGGTACTCATAAAACGAGAACAACTTCTTACCACCCACAATCGGATGGAATGGTGGAACGATTTAATCAGACATTGGAGAGATACCTGGCAAAAGTTGTGGAAAATCGGCAACGAGATTGGGATAAGCACATACAACCGTTCTTGTTGTCATATCGAAGTGCTGTTCACGAAAGTACATCGGTGACACCAGCTTTCGCAAACTTTGGAAGGGAATTACGGCTGCCTGCAGACCTGATCACCGGAATACCACCTGACGCCCCACGCAGTATAACCGATTATGCGAATGACTTGCGGAACAAAATGAATGACATCTATGAGCACGTCAGACAATCGGGCCAGCAAATGTCTGAGAAGATGAAAACCCGTTATGACCGCAAAATGAACAATAAAGGGTTCGACGAAGGATCACTAGTGTGGTTGCACAATCCAGTCCGCAGCAAAGGGAAATCTCCTAAGCTTCAAGCTAAATGGGACGGACCGTACCGGATTGTGACAAAGATCAATGACGTAACCTACCGGATACAGAAAGGTGCAAGAGGTACTCCTAAGATCGTCCATGTGGATCGACTGGCGCGTTATTATGGGGCCAATAATGCTCGGGACGAGCATGTCTTAGGAGGGGGCAGTGTTGCGCGCCACAATTGATGGCGACATTAGCTACCACTAGCGCCATCTAGTATCGAGTAGCAGAACTTATAATTATTCGGGTCCCTTCTAGAAACTTCGATGATAGAACTTTCCAGAACTATCGACGTCTGGTCCGTCGGGTTCGGTATGTACTCGAACATTCTAGATGTTTCTACGGTAGAAGGTTCTGGAACTATCCGAGGCCTATATAAGGCCGGTGTGCCTGCGAGCCGGCATTCAGTCTTGGATAAGCGATACAAGCGAAAACATCGAAGCGATCTTCAAGTGCGACTTTCAAGTGATCTTGTAGTGCGATTGTGTTTTATTGTTAGTGTGTTAAAGTTGTAATTGCTGTTTTTAATTAAAGTGTCTATTTTTGGTTTTTAAATCGGCAGTTTTTATTGTCACGAACCCCAAGCTCGTAACAATAATAAACGATTGATATAATTTTAATGTAACTAATTTCTATAAGAATAACTACTATGTCGACGGAGACCCGCTTCGCGGCTATTTCTGTGTAAAGGGTTTAAAGTAACCTAACCAAACCGAACCTCGGGGTGCCCTTCGCTCGCCCTTGCATCCTATGTCGACGGAGCCCCGCTTCGCGGGGCCCCTATTTCTGTGTAAAGGGTTTAAAGTTACCTAACCAAACCGAACCTCGGGGTGCCCTTCGCTCGCTCTTGCATCCTACGTCGTCGTCTATTGCGTTCGTTGAGTTCGGGTGCGGTAACGGTAACGGAAATAATTCGGAAGCCACGAAGGCTTTCTAACCTAAGCTGTCCGAGCCGGATTGCTCTGAATCGGGGTGTTAACCATAATGACGGTATCAATGTACATTTTAAACGATAGACCTAATGATTTACGATTAAATAAACGTTATATCTAATAACGTTATACGAAGTAAGTTTTAGAGTATATAAATGTTATATGTAAAGAAATTATATCAACAGTTGGTATATCTCACGTTTATTATATCTTGTAAACGTTACTGAAATGAAAATATACCAAATAACTTTATACGATATGAGACGCACCCGGGGGGACACTTGATTCTAACGAAAAAAATTGGTACTTTAAAGCTTGATAAGTCACGAACGGTTTACCTAATCAAAAAACGGTCTTCCCAAACCACTAATATTTTTGAAAGACCTATCCAACGATATCCCACTTGACATAGTTTGTTAACTTTAATTTTTTTCATTTTCACAATAATTATGGCGTCCAGTAGTCGCCATATTGAATTTTCATTAACGTCATGTCTTTAGTGACACTCGCCGGACTAAGAGGAATCGATTGACGTGTGAATCATAAAAATCGGCCCAGGCGTTTGGTCTGTATAGTGCTTCAAAGGAACATACATACATACATACATACATACATACATACATACATAGGCTGATAAACACATTACCACTCCTTTGCGTCGCGCAGTCGGGTAAAAATACGAATATAGATACTAGGACCAAATATGCAAATATTTTTATTGAGAAAAGCGAAGAAACACTTTCAGTTGTAAGTAACAAAAATAATCACCATCATATCGCTCATTTGGAGAAACATCGACGTAACTGCTACTTTTTTTTACGTCTTTGCTTTCCTAACGTTGTTTTATACAGACGAATTTTTCAAGTGGGCGTGGATGGCCAAATCCGAAACTATGAGGACTAGCGAAAAGTACTCAAAGGAGTCGCGGGCTCGATTTTGATGAACACTAATTTCATCAAAATCGAGCCCTCGACTCCTTTGAGTATGACGATGAGTATGTTGTCGACTGAAATTTAATTTGATAAATGAGCTATTTGTTTTCTATTAACAAAATTAAATTTTATTCGAGAATTTCCATCGGTTTCTTACTAAACTTCAACTATATCCGACGATCCTGCATAATTATCTCTTTTGTTGACTGTACATCCCTACACGACTACACGAATTACAACTGTTTCAAAAACCCAAATTTCCCAACCCGAACCATTAAAAGCCCACAAAAACAAGCCAAAGGTACCAAAAGCACGTGTCGGGGTCACCGACCTATGCTAAGTACTTGCTAAGTGAGCAATGAGCAGGCAATTACTTTAATCACCTCGCACGTCTGTTCCTGCCTTGATGATACTGAGCCGTGGGCGTGGGGTATTATGGCTGCCGAGATTTGATATTTGAAATCGGGATATAATTAGGAAGAAGATATGAAAATCTTAGTAAAAGACATTTATGTAGTTTTCAATCTGTAGTCATCGCAATGTTTATCGAAGTTGATTATAGTTAAGCTCCATAGTGTCGAAATAAAATCTCATCGTATTACAGTTTGTCGAAATTTAGTTGGTAAGTCATCATATCTGCCAAGCCTTTTCTCGACTATGTTGCGGATGGCTTAAAGTCTAACTGTAGGTATGCAGCTGAATACGGAGGGATTGCTTATCTATTGTAGTATCTATAACAATACCTAATAAAAAAAGCGATCATCATCTGCCTAGCCTTTTCCCAACTATGTATATCAGTGTATATGTGGTCGGCTTCCAGTCTAACCGAATGCAGCTGCATACCGGTATTTTACATGGAGCAACTGCCTATCTGACCTCAACAACCCAGTTACTGGGTAATACGATACTCCTTGGTAAGACTAGTTGTCAGACTTTCGGGCTTCTGACTACCCGTAACGACTGTCACAGATCCAAGAGGCACGGAGGGGTCTCGGTATTAAAGATGGTTACCCATCCACAGACCAACCGCGGCAAGCGTAGCTTAACCTATGCGGCTGTTATTATTGTAAAAGTAAATCCGATATCTTATTTACTGAATAAACAATTTCATTTAATTTCACTAAAGTAAAGCTTTAAAGTAAGTTTAGTAAAGTGGGTGAAGCTTTGGTTTTATTTGTTTTCAAGTTTTATTGTCTACAAAAGATTTGAGTATGAATGTCGATGGCTATAAGAGTAGGGGAAGACCAATGAAACGATGGATGGACTGTGTGAATGGTGATAAGGTAAGAAAGGTGGTGACTACTGAGATGACAAAGAGAAGTATAAAAGAAAAAGAAATTAAAAGAATGTTGCTTCGACCAGATCACAGAATACTTAAAGTACTACGTACAGAAAGGCCACTCCCTTCCCCGCACTGATATCAGTTACCGCACCTCACCCCGCACTTCGGCGTATTCGTCGCAGTTCTTTAACAAAGAGCGCTCGCAAACACAAGTACCTCACGCACACATTCATACGTATACAAACGTCATTTTTTAATGTATTAGTAGTAGGTAATTATTTTGCGAGCGTTGTATGGAGTGTCCGGGGTGTGGACCAGATATAAGTTGGGATAAGGGCAGGAGAATGGTGATTATCTACAAAAAAACCGGTCAAGTGCGAGTCGGACTCGCGCACCGAGGGTTCCGTACAAGTAGCTAGGTATGTAAATAGTTTATCACGGGTTTTTTTTATTTAACTACAAATTTACGGGTTCGGATTTTTTCTTTTACTTGCGCTACATGACCTTGCTTCTTGCCAAATTTCATGATTGAATTGATTGATTTGATGATTGAATATACGCTTTCTGCGGCATAAACGGCCGTATCTTTTTTTACGTTAACTTAGAAGTTTGACTTTTCACAGCTTCAAGGGATTGTAGACCTGAGTATATGGTTTTAACTTCAACTCGATAACTCCACGCGTTCCCGAGATAACGGGTCTTGATAGACAGCCAGACGGACAACAAAGTGATCCTATAAGGGTTCTGTCTTTTTCTTTTGAGGTACGGAACCTTAAAAGTACTAATTTACATCCCACAAATCCCACAAGCCACATCCTATTAGAACAACACAAACCTTTACCTTTTTATCTCGTTTTACTCTCGTTCACTGTTCATACGACCTCCTCCCACGTCCACCATTGTCCCAGCACTGAAAGAACTATTAGTACCGAGCCGATCCTCTTGTCTACCCTCCGCACATACAAAAGATATTACAGTCTTACTTACTCGTATGACCTGGCCTTATGCTATTGTTTCGTTTTGAAGTAAGATTCGACGCTTTAAAGCGCTATCATCTTTAGTGAACTGCTTTAAATTATGTTTTGTGTGTTGAAGAAAATGTTCAAAGCTTTACTAGTTATACAGGGTATCTATCTATACATCATAAAAAGTAAGTTGGAGTCTCATTTCGTACGAAATGTATGGGATGCGATTTCTAACTTTTCTAGTTCTTTATTCTCAATTGTTCCGCTAGAGTTTTTTTGATCCTTATAAGAAACAAAACAACAAAACCTTTTTTTGATACACCAATCTATTCTTGATTGTTATCAAGTATTTGTGAAATTGCCTATTTTCTTGCAGTCTGTATATAGGTACTTTTTTCAAAATCTGTGAATGCCGATCAAATTGTTTAAAAAAGTTAACGACAATCTCCAATGTCGTCCGTTTTATTTTATAGCTACAACGGTTTTAAGGTTACCTGCCAAAAATTCACCTTGTATTTTTGGCTTGATTCAAATTCTTTTTCCCTCTAGGTGGTTTTTTCAAAAACTGTGAATGCCGATCGAATTGTTTAAAAAAGTTAACGACAATCTCCAAAGTCGACCGTTTTATTATAGCTACAACGGTTTTAAGGTTACCTGCCAAAAATTCACCCTGTAGGCTTGGTTCAAATCCTCTTCGCTGGATCCAGAGAACGAGAATTGGAGCGAGTTCTCTTTAATATTTAAGCAGTGCTATTTTACTACTAGTTCCTAAGTAACAATGTATTCTTTATGATGCTCTCATAAATAAGTAAACAAGCTGACTGTATACGCAATTCAGTCCACAAACCTGCGGGGTAATTGCGTAACATACATACAATGGCAATCGATCGCAATGCCTTTAATTTTTGACAATTTAGCCACGTTCATTGCGTTATTTACGTTGTTGTGCAGACGATATTTTTAAACGTATGAAGCAATGGATTAGGAAATTACTTCAAAATCCTCGGATTGATAAATGATTTATTTTCTGCAAGTAGGTTTGACAAACACTTTTACACGTCAATCATATTTTTTAAAGCTAGATGAGGTCCGCGTTTCCTATCTGACTACTCTGAGAAGAAAGGCCAAAACAAACTCAGAGGTCACAGTCTCTTTTATAATCCAGACAAAATCTTGGTCAGATCGTGTGAAGACCATGTAGATTGGTGTCTGAAATGGTATTTTGAGGAAAGAACCACACAGATTGAGCGGACCTGTCCAGTCAGTGCACACATTTGTCAAAAATCGTGCTGCTCAACTTAGAACTTGAGGAGCTCAACAATTGTGATGGAAAGTGTGCTGTATGATACGCAATTAGTGTGCTGCAATAGGCCGGTGAATTAGTCTCAACGTCATCATCTGCCTAGCCTTTTCCCAACTATGTTGATGCAGCTGAATACCAGTATTTTACATGTAGCGACTGCCTATCTGACCTCCACAACCCAGTTACTGGGTAATACGATAAATACGACACCCCTTTTAGTAAGACTGGTTGTCTGACTTTAGGGTTTCTGACTACCCGTAACGACTGTCAAAGATCCACGAATGACAGCCGGGACCAACGGCTTAACGTGCTTTCCGAGGCACGGAGGGATCTCGGTATGTAAAGACGGTCACCCATGTACAGACCGACCGCGGCAAGCGTAGCTTAACCTGATCGCTCGACCTGTGCGGCTGTTATTATTTAGCCACGGGCCCCTCGAATTGGTGTCAACGTGCTATACTTAAATGAGCCAGAAGACTTAAATAGCAAAGCAACTCCTAAAGCAACATCACATGACATATGGCAACTAATCACCTCATTTAATTTTATGAGCTTAAGCTCATAAAATTAAAGACACGTACATAAAGGAATTTTACTGAGTGTATCTTAAATATTTTAAAACCTATTAGGCTTATCTGGCCAAATACGGACTCCTAAGCAAGTCTTAAAGCAGCTTTGCATTCCATTACCAAATAAAAGGTAACTAGCCTTTACTAGATTCTTATAATAAATAGAATAAACTGACATTTCTGTCGATAGGTAACGTTCTCACTACTGTGACTCAGGCCTCTGTGAGAGGGAGTGGGCCATAATCCACTACGCGGGCCCAAGGTGGAGGTTTCAAGTCTTAAAATGTCTGGTTCCAGGACATGCCGATTCCCTCAAGATATTTTCCTTCACCGTTTTGGGAACGATGGTGATGAAATAAATTAAACAAAGTAAAGTGCGTGTCTGAGTTCGAACTTCGAACCCACGTTGTACGACACTGTTGTACCTATATTAAGTGAGATATTCCACTCAGAGCACTGATTTCAACCGCACTTGGACGAACCGCACCTGAGCACTTCCACTAACCGCACTGAAACTATATTTTATAACGTGCGGTTCGGTGGAACAGTTTAATAATGTTATTTTCAGTCTCCAAACGGCACTTGCATACAGTTTGTAGTGATGGGCCGCGTGTATTCTTTGTTCAGAACTTTACCAACATATCGATACCGCAAGTGCGAGTCGAACCGCGCACAATAAAGGGCTCTGTTGTCGTACGCAGCCATAGCTGCAATTGGTTTATTTTATTTTATTTTTATTTATTTATTTATCCATTTATTTCAGGCATCAAGGTCCATATAAAAACACATAAAATACAATATTAATATAACTTAAAAATACTATAAATACACTCACAGGCACAATTAACCGCCCACCTCTATCATTCGTTACCCTGTTTGTTTTTGTTAACTATGGCTTATCTACTGTTTTATTTTTTATCAAGTGGGTACTGTAGCAGTCACAGAATTAAGATTTCTGTGGTAGCAGTTAACTAAACACTTATACCCTTATTTCGATTAGTAAATTTGTATCACCGAAGGGTTTTTCGAATTTAGTCGTTATTTGACATTGTTGCCGTTGCGTTATCGTGTTAAAATTTCCTGTTCTTTTCTGCCATAATGTGTGAATATTGTTTAATTTGAGTTTGTAGTGTTCACTTATTGTATGGGACTCTAAAAAATGCTACTCGATGCAACTGGTGTAGGTAGGGCAGTGGTTTTAGCTGACGCTGGGTATAGCCAACGTCGCATCGCTCGTACACTCGTTGTACCTCGAAACACGGTACGGGATGCCATCAGACGATTTCGGGAGACAAGCTCATACGCCCGCAGGCCAGGTCAAGGCCGACATCGATGCACCTCAACCTGAGATGACGGTTTCGTTGTCAACAACGTGTTGAGAAATCGCTTTTGCACCGCTACTGAAGCTCGTACGCGTCTTTTTGAGGTGAGAAATGTCAGTGTAAGTGAACGTACGTTTAGAAGAAGACTGGCAGAAGGAAATCTGAGGACTTTTCATCCAGCTCGCGCCCCACAACTGCTCCCACAACACCGTAGAGCTAGACTTGCTTGTGCGCGAGAAGATGCTGACTGGACTGTGTAGGAATGGAAGGACGTACTTTTCTCAGATGAGAGCAGAATAGGCTTAAGGGGTCCAGATGGACGTCAGCGTGTCTACAGGCGCCCAAACGAAACATTTGATCCATGCGCTATAACCGAAACAGTGGGTTACCAGGGAGGGTCCGTAATGGTTTGGGGAGGTATCTCTTACGAGGCTCGTACTGATCTTGTTGTGTTCGATAGAGGCAGTGTGAACGCTCAAAGATACGTGGAGGAAGTTGTTCAAGACCATGTCATGCCTTTCGCACCATTCATTGGTGACAACGTTTGTTTAATGCATGACAATGCACGTTGCTATACCGCAAAATCCGTCACTGAGTACCTTAATAAGGTCGGGATTCAAGTTTTACCATGGCCAGCAGACAGTCCCGATCTTAATCCAATTGAGCACATTTGGGACAAGCTCAAAAGACTTGTCCGAGCAAGAGTACCAGCCCCTACGACCCTAGGAGAGCTCAAGACGGCTGTAGTAGAGGAGTGGCACAATATCCCCCAGTCGGATATCCAAGATGTAATGGATGGATTGCCAAACCGGCTCCAAGAAGTCATTAGAGCCCGAGTCGGCAACACCCATTATTAAGGGTTTTTTTTACCCGACTGCGCGACGCAAAGGAGTGGTAATGTGTTTATCAGCCTATGTATGTATGTATGTATGTATGTTTGTATGTTCCTTTGAAGCACTATACAGACCAAACGCCTGGGCCGATTTTTATGATTCACACGTCAATCGATTCCTCTTAGTCCGGCGAGTGTCACTAAAGACATGACGTTAATGAAAATTCAATATGGCGACTACTGGACGCCATATTGTGAAAATGAAAAAAATGAAAGTGAACAAACTATGTCAAGTGGGGTATCGTTGAATAGGTCTTTCAAAAATATTAGTGGTTTGGAAAGACCGTTTTTTGATTAAGTAAACTGTTCGTGACTTATCAAGCTTTAAAGTACCAATTTTCGTTAGAATCAAGTGTCCCCCCGGGCGCGTCTCATATCGTAGGTATAGAGTTATTTGGTATATTTTCATTTTAATAACGTTCACAAGATATAATAAACGTGAGATATACCAACTGTTGATATAATTTCTTTACATATAACATTTATATACCTACTCTAAAACTTACTTCGTATAACGTTATTGGATATAACGTTTATTTAAACGAAAATCATTAGGTCTATCGTTTAAAATATATATTGATACCGTCATTATGGTTAACACCCCAATTCAGAGCGATCCGACTCGGACAGCTTAGGTTAGAAAGCCTTCGTGGCTTCGTGGCTTCCGAATTATTTCCGTTACCGTTACCGCACCCGAACTCAACGAACGCAATAGACGACGTAGGATGCAAGAGCGGGCGAAGGGCACCCCGAGGTTCGGTTTGGTTAGGTTACTTTAAACCCTTTACACAAAAATAGAGGCCCCGCGAAGCGGGGCTTCGTCGACATAGGATGCAAGAGCAAGCGAAGGGCACCCCGAGGTTCGGTTTGGTTAGGTTACTTTAAACCCTTTACACAGACATAGGGGCCCCGCGAAGCGGGGCTCCGTCGACATAGGATGCAAGGGCGAGCGAAGGGCACCCCGAGGTTCGGTTTGGTTAGGTTACTTTAAACCCTTTACACAGAAATAGGGGCCCCGCGAAGCGGGGCTCCGTCGACATAGGATGCAAGGGTGAGCGAAGGGCACCCCGAGGTTCGGTTTGGTTAGGTTACTTTAAACCCTTTACGCAGAAATAGGGTTCCCGCGAAGCGGGGCTCCGTCGACATAGGATGACCATAGGATGAAAAAAAAAGTTTTTATCATATTAGACTAAATAGGTTTTATGTCTATTGAGTGGTATATCAAATGATTTTATATTAATTGTCTGTTATTCTTATAGAAATTAGTTACATTAAAATTATCTATACTAATATTATAAAGAGGTAAAAGTTTGTATGTAGGGGTTAATTTCTGGAACTACTAGTCGGATTTGAAAAATTCTTCTTGCATTTGATAGCCAAATTCTTGAGGAAGGCTATAGGCTATTTAACGTCACACTATGGCCCTTAGGAGCCGAGCAAAAGCGCTATGGGGAAACGAAGTGATAGAGCAGGAGACGCGGGCAAGTGATGCAATCCGACGAGATGGGTCGAGGGAATAAGAAATTTCACGCGAACGAAGTCGCGGGCAGAAGCTAGTATCAAATAAAATTATAGGTTCAGTTGTTATATCTTGTAAATATTAGAGGTTTTGTAATTATATCATATATTACTTACCCGTCCCCCCCTCTACCAACTAAACGGTTGTAGTTAGAAATTTAAATGTTACGGCAGTAGTACCTATATATTACGAAGTTTAAAGGAAAACTATCACACTTAAGTGGAATTTACAACTCGTAACTAAAGAGAATAAAATAAAAAAATTAAATTTAAAAAATCAAAAAACCCGACTACGGTAAAAAACATAAGTTAAAAAAAAACTGAAAAGCTAAAAACAAGCCCATTTTAAATTAAATAAAAGTTGGAAGCAGGCGGGACCCATACCATTTTTATATTTTCAAACTCAAATGGGTCCCGCCTGCTTCCAACTTTTATTTAATTTAAAATGGGCTTGTTTTTAGCTTTTCAGTTTTTTTTTAACTTATGTTTTTTACCGCAGTCGGGTTTTTTGATTTTTTAAATTTAATTTTTTTATCTTTTATTGGGGTAGGTACTTTTTTCAACATTAAAATTGTTAAATTTTCATCAAAGATTTTCACAAAATTGATTTTTGGTATGAATCCTTTACTAAAATGACTTTTTTTTTACTTTTATGATTTTTTTTAATGCCTTAAAGGCCGCTTTCAACGTACCTTTCGTCAAATGTGGTCTAAATTTGAAGATTTCTGCAAATTGAAAGAAATACAAGGTGGGCGGTTAATTGTGCCTGTGAGTGTACATACAACATTATTATCACACTAAGAAACTAACTAAACTAACTAAACACGTTTAATATGTAACACAACTGTCAGGATGACATAAGCCCCGCCCTCTTGTCAATTTGAGTATTTAAATAAAGCATCAGTGCAGAAACTACTTCCGTGTGTATTACTTGCTTTCCACCTACATAATTAACAGACACGAAAGTTGGGGCTGGCCCGAGTACTCCCAAGATGAGGCTCCACCTGTACCGGTAACCCACATCACTCTAAGTAAGGTCAAATACATTAGTTAACTCTATTAGTACACGACACTAATGAATTTCTCATTTCCCGAACAAGGACAACGACATATAGCGTGTAAGTTACTATGTCATTAACGTTTGAACTTAATTACTTAATGAGCTGCTTACTTAGCTAGTACCTATGTAATCTATTTTACTGGAACCACAGATATTAAAAGGAAGAACGCATAATTACATCGGTGTAGCAACCAAATTACCATTCTTCGATTTATAATTAGGTATACGAAGACTTTTCATTTTACATAATAATCTAGAATCCACTAGCTAATCTAGTTATCTGTTATAGTTATTCTGAAAACCGAAATTTACAAATTATTTCGGTTTTCAGAATAAAGTAAAGAATAATTATTTCATTTGCAAAAATAATTGACAAAAACCAATGACTAGTAGATATTCCGATTCAGCACACATACTACATACTTAATCATTAATCAGTCTACAATGTTCCCACTGCTGGGACACAGGCCTCTCAGTGAGTAGGCCGTAATCCACCACGCGGGCCCAGTGCTGGTTGGTAGATGTCACATGTCTTCGAATTGTTGGTTCTAGGATATAGGTATGCCGGTTTCCTCACGATGTTTTCCTTCACCGTGTTGAGAGCAATGGTGATGAAATAATTTACAAGAAGTAAATAGAGCGCCCGGCTGGGTTTGAACCTACGACCTACAACACCTGTGAGTCACGGCCATTACCACTGCGCCGCTACTGCTCTCTCGCATACTGACCCAATACAAATAACTGAGGGTGTACGAATATCTCATTTACTCATCAAACCATTAACAAAGAACCTCCACCAATCAAACTTCACTAATAAATGGAACGTACTTTATCAACCCTTTATATTCCCTCAGCTTCCTACGGCTCATTAAAAAGAAAAATCAGGTCTCATTACTAGATATTTGTTGTGACAGAACAATAGAAGAGATTCTAATAAAAATTCTGCCTTTGTCCGCACCTCTGTAGGCAATCCCTCTTGCGCGGCGAATGTTCGCGTTTGTACTGAAAAATGCTCAAATACCTATTCGGTATTGTGTAAGCTTTTTATTTTATTGCTGGGATGTTTTCAGTATTGTGTGGTTTACGATAAAAATACCTAGGAAAGGCACACCTAAGCTATCTGTATTTGTTTGTAATAGAAGGTATTTTAACTTAAAACGTTTTGTTAACACTATGTTCATTCAGGCCATAGACGATTTTTTTTTTTACTTATAACTGCATTTTTTATTACATTTTGTTTCTGCTTTTAATACCTACATAGGTAGCAGCTTATAAAATACAGTTAAGCCAAGCTGATTACGGATACACTATCTCCACAGGATGTACTTATGTGCGCTTAAGTTAAACGTAGGTAAGTACATATTCAAGCTGATATCCGCAAGCGGTGAGTCAACTTGAAACAATAGAGTTTTAGAACTAAGTAGGGCCTGTTCACACTAGTTAAATGTTAGTTGTTGCAGAAACAGGTAACTGTTTTATATAAATGCTAGCTGCACCCCGCGCTTTCACCCGCATAAGTGTCGATCCCGTGGGAATATCAGGATAAAAAGTATCCTGTGTCCTTTCTGAACTCAAACTATTTCTATACCAAATCTTATCTAAATCGGTTCAACAGTTAGAGGTAACAGACAGACAGACACACTTTCGCATTTATAATATTAGTATGGATTACTGACGCAGTTCTTGTTATGGTCCTTTCTTAGACATGTTTCCGTGTGATTTAATTTTTATTGATTTCTTTATAAAACTACAAAACCATAAAATGAACTCTACGTTTAGACTTTCAAACCGATCTACCTACTCATCTTAGCGTGGAAAAAGCCGACAGCATGAGAAGTTCAGTGGTTTCTGGCAGAAACCACTGAACGTTAAATTTTATTTTCCTATCTATATATATAATTTTAAATTTTCCTATCTAACGCAAGATGGGCAGAAACTTTCTGCCCATCTTGCGTTAGATAGGAAAATAATTTTATTAGGAAGTTGAGATAGTTCAATAAAGGTTCATTATATCTGGCGAAATGTAGTTGTACTATAGGTACACCTCTCTATAACCTCTGCGGGGGAATTGCGTGACATACTATCAGTAGGCATGGCTTTATATTTGGCAGTTCAACAACATTCATTGCGTTATTTACGTTGTTGATCAGTGAATTGTTTCTAAAATATGAAGCAATGGATTAGCAATATCCTTCAAAATTATTCATATTATGATTCATAGTGTGTTACGCAATTAGCGTGCTGAATACAAGAGTGATGTGTGTGATGATTACTGATAATACTTATATGAAAATAAAATCTAAATTCAAATACTCCAAAGTGTAGCGGAATCCATCTTAAAATTGTAACAGTAGCGCTCGCACAGCGGAACCACAGCCATATTAGCTACTACGAATTCTCGTCACGCTATTAGTATCGAGCGACCTACAAGAGACGTGATAAGCCCCGTCTTCCGCTACCTCTTATCACGTCTAGCCGACACGCTGCATAGATACCGACGTGCAAGGATTACGTACTGTAGTGTATCTATTAAATAGATATGTAAACACTGTCTCATTCACACAAGCGGGGTAGCTGCTGTCACTTATGTCATCTGTCATATACGAGGAATGGCGGGAAACAGACAAAGTGAAGCGGGCTATATACGAAGGCGCTTGGTGTGGTAGTGAGCCAGTGAAGTGATATATTCAACATAAATACGGAATCAACAGGATTCTACAAGTGGCGACGAGGATAAAGGTCAGATAAAATTAACAAAATTAGGAGAAATTATATGTAAGTACCTACCGATACTGCTGACCAAGATAAACAAAACACTAACGAGGTAAGAACTTGCATAACTATTACCCAAACTAATGTATGTATTGTAAATTGTTAGATTTCGCATCTAGTAACAAAGTATTTCAAGCAGAAGTAAGGATTCTGACGGTGTTTTATTGTAATACACTGTTACTAAAATTGTTACGAAAAAAAAAAAAGTTGAAAGAGATGGATCACTCAGGATATCTATAATTTTATGTTGCATCGTGTTTGGCCATCACAAAATGACTACTACACCCAATATAAAAGTTAGGAAAGAATACAAACCACAGTCATTAAATTACTAGGAGTGCTAAGTACCTACTGCAGTGGGAGTCGTAGCAATGGATGTGCTGACGACATATAACTAAAAGGCGTTAAGCTTTGTATAGTATTTATTGTTTAAGAGAAGCTTATCGTACAACGGTAAATTCACCCCTAAGACGACCCACTGACCAACACTGCTTCTAAAATAAGAAAAAACACTAACAGAATATTTGACACACGCTTGAACATTCAATTGGAACATGCCTCCAAACATAACCAGCCTGTCCTGCAAAGGTGTGGCTTTACAGCCAGTCTCCACAGTACTTAGGTGCCTACCTACTTATTTGAAACAAAACAAAAAAAAAAAGGAACTTATCCACCTGCAGAATAAACTGGATTTGCTCCCTTCCTTATGGCTGGACAAGGGCAAGAGGATGATGATAAACTTTGTACTTATTTCATATTCATGAATCTAATGTTTTTATTAAATCATTAATTATTATTCTATTTGCTGTTATCAGCGGGCTTGGACAAGGCAACAGCACTCAAACTATATTAGTAGGTACCTTGTAATTTTCAAGAATAAAATGTATATAAGCTAGGTATAACAATGATGATTCCTTTAACTCTGATTTTGGTTTGTAATGTTATCCTACCTATTCATTAAAATAAGAATACTTAATTATATACTTGCCTGAAACGGTATAGGTATCTATGGGTCTATGAAATTGGACACAAATGGTAACAGAAATACAAGCAGTGATCTGGATTAGGTTAAGCCGCTTCAGATCTTTTAAGAAAAAATACATACTAAAGCTGGCTTACTAAAAAAAAAAAGGGGGTATTAGGTACTGATTGTAGTAGAAAGTCTCATAGTGTAGATCTGTTCCGCAGAGGATAATTTCCTGCATGTAGCAAGAACTAATGAGTACTAATGATAACGCTTAACATGTATTCCAGTTCTAGGGTGACATAATTTAGATTGGTATCAACAGACTAAGGAAAAGCTATGTAAATTTTACTATAATTAAATACTAGTACCAACCAGTAAGTTAAAATAATAAGCATACATATTTACTTTGAAATAAAATGTATGCAAAGTGAAAATAAAAGTCACAATAACAGTAAACTGCTGTTTGATGTTATTGCAATGATTAATTAGAATAACATAATATTTTCTTATGATTGATATGAATGAATAGGTATGTTAATTAGTAAATCAATTTTGTTTGAGAAGAAAAGTTCCCTTCTGTTGGAGTAGGTATAACTCCTTAATGTGGTAGGTACCTTCAGAGGTCACTAAGTTACTGGTGCCAATTTACATAATGTGAAACCAAGACATATAACAATAAAGATTACATACATATTCACACATAGATAATTATAAGTAGGTACCTACATAAATGTGCCTGTGAGAGTGTCTAGCTGTTAAGATTTTCATTATCTTAATATTAACTAATTATTATAATTTGTGGTCTAGTGGTTGCAAGCGCTACTGCTGATTGTGGGGTCCTGGGTTCGATGCCCAGGTGGCACCAATGTTATGGGGTTTTTTCCATCAGGAATTTCTTTGTGGTGACGTTGGCCTTAGTCAGAATTTGTGAAAAATTTATGGCTGTAGACTCGCTGTCCCTGTTGCATGGGATCTGGCCAGGACTGGCTAAGGTAAGTTAATTATAAAATACTCTATATCTCTGTCTGGCCCTCTGGTGGGGACAGGCATGATGTTGGGTTATGAAATTATAATTCTTATTTTATCACAAACTTGGTAATACTGCCCTCTGTGGGGTCCTGTTACCAGTATTACAATGGTCTGTGTGAAAGTATTGAAGCCTTTGTTATGCGATCTGCACCATCTTATGTATTGTTTGTCACATTAGGAATCAGCATTTATTGCTGGAAGATTACCTAGTTCAAATTAAAATGTATTTATTTGTACACATACCTATAGTAAAAGTGCGCACCCCCACCCTATTTCAAGTTGAACAATTATCAACTTTGTTTCAGTGGAAATTGGGTCGATTTCAGAGTGACTGGCTCTAAGGAGGGAGTTGTGGAAGTGTTTGGGGTTGTGGAGTAAGCTGGACTTTGTCGTGTAGGAATAAGTTGCTTCTCCATTGATTTATGTTTGTTTGCATTTTTGGCGAATAGGTCGCGAACACAGATTAGGTATACCATAGTGGTACATGATGGTATAAAATCAAAAACTATGTTGTGTCACCATGTGTTGCCTTGCAAGGCGTGTAAGTATTGCTTACACAGTAGGTAATAGGTGTACAGATCGATATAATTATAAAAATACTCCTAGTTGAACTAATTTCAATGTGTTACTGAATATAAAAAAAAAATTTCAAGGAAACATTTTTATAATATCATGACTTGGGTTTTAGACGTAATTAACAATTGCACAGTTGTTATAGTAGGTAAGTTGGGCAGGATGCAGCTTTACCCAGTATTCTGGAACTTGATACGATTGATATGATTTTTGATGATTCATTGTTTAATAAAATGGAAATTAAATCACAAACGTAAATAAATAATAAGATTATTTTACCTACATGAAGAATATACCTTTGTCTGATTAAACTTCTTGAAGTACCTACCGGAAATGTTTTCAAGTGGTATTGAAGTTGATAAAAATAATGATACTACTGAATTAATTTTAATCCTGAAACGTTCGCATTGACTCGTGTAATATCTTCTTCTACAAGAATTATTGTTCAAAAAAAAAAAAAAAAAGAAGGAAGGAAAGGAAGAATAATTACAATACGCGCATGTTCAGAGATAACTTAGTACTGTAATAGATACACAGTTTACCTAGTTATATTGAAATATTGGAAGCTCTTTAGTACCTACTTCTCGGAAGTTTTAATCAACCGAGTAATTAGAACATTTTGAATTCAGAATGTCAGATAATTATCAAGTTTTGGTAACACAAACTGAATGTCATACCTTCATGATAAAGTTCAAATTCCATGGCAACTGTTGGGACCATAATATAGTAATACAAGCTGTGAGTCTAAAGGTAACTTAGACTGGTATGACATACCTACAAGGTAATAGTTGATTAACTACATGTGAACTATCTAAGATTGATTATTCAATTACAGGTAGGCTCTTGAATATGGAAAGAAACGAAGAAAGATATATTCGTTAAGAAGTGTAGGTAAGGGCACAACAAAAATGACAGAAGTAAAATAATAGAGGAGAATGAAAACCCTCGCATGCACTCTGCGTGGTGTCATTGGGCTCGTGTGAATTTGAAGAAGATCTAAACCCTACACATAATTATAGCATTACATTTCAGCACGACAGTGGTGGTGGTCTAGCCCGACTAAGGTCGTGGGTTCGAAACCAGGCAGGCATTTTGTGTATTATCACTCATCACCACTGTCCATCAACGGTGAAGGAAAACACCGTGAGGAAACCGGCATGTCTGAGAACCAATACTTCGAAGACATGTGACATTACCAGTACGCACTGTTTACGCGTGGTAGATAGGCATCCATTAAATTGGACGCATAGGCATCCATTAAATTGGACGCATGGGCATCCATTAAATTGGACGCAATGGGCATCCATTAAATTGGACGCATGGGCATCCATTAAATTGGACGCAATGGGCATCCATTAAATTGGACGCATGGGCATCCATTAAATTGGACGCATGGGCATCCATTAAATTGGACGCAATGGGCATCCATTAAATTGGACGCATGGGCATCCATTAAATTGGACGCATGGGCATCCATTAAATTGGACGCATTGGGCAACCATTAAATTGGTCGCATTTGACATCCATTAAATTGGACGTAACAAAATGGTGAAGGAAAACATCGTGAAGAAACCAGATGTAACACTCCATTAAAATGGATGTATCAAAACGGTGAAGGAAAACATCGTGAGGAAACCACGTGTAACACGGATGTAACAAAGCGGCGAAGGAAAGCATCGTGGGGGCCGGCGTGTCCTGGAGCGACTACTTCGGGGACGTGTGCTTCTATTGACGCGCGGTGGGCCCGCGTGATGGTTTGTAGCCTACTATTTTATTTTATTTAAACATGAATTCATGTCCCTCTTGGAAATTATGCTTGTGTACCAGTACTGTGGGAGAGGTATATCAATAAAACAATATCTTTCAGATAAAATAATTCTTACGGAATCGTTTCATGTTTTTGACATTTTTGTCCTTGTTGAGTCTTGTTTTAGCTTGTCAGCTAAATCTGACGCCTACTGTTTTCGCGTTTTGTTCTGGAGTAATAGGCCATTAACTTGTGGTTACCTGAAGGGTTGCATGCCACAAACCATGATCATAATCTCTACAGTAATTACCTTAAGGGGATGTTATAGGCTGAAAAAAAAAAAATCTGTGGGTCTTGTGTTGTACGGTTGTACCTACGTAACTTTTTTATTTACTAAGGTGACTTTGTTACCTGATAGAATTATTATTATGAGCTGTTACTGAGGGAGGAACACGTACCTAAACAAAACATTCAAAAGACACATTTTTTTAATGTGGCAGAAGCATGTAAAAAAAATGAACGAAAACGTTTTGATAAAATACCTACTAATAGTTAAACATCGGAAAAAAAAATTGATAGGTGACCATTATAATAAACCAAATTATAGAAATATGTACATGTATGTCGAATCCAGATACGTTGGATTGTGATCAGACATACTTAGGGACATACATAGTGTCAGATATACAGTCGTGGGCGCAGAATTGGGATACGGGTAAACGAGAGAAATAGCTCCTTTAATTTCTACACAGTTTATTGTTACAGACTCAATTACTAACACTACTGTACTAATTAATACTCTGAACTTAAAAGGAAACAAGGAAACCTAGGCCAGTATGTGTCGCGACCACGTCTACACGATCACTGTCGCTCCATGGCCCATAAGGTCCGTAACTCCGTATCGGACACCATACTTAATCCTAGACTCCGCACAACGCTAAACAAAGGCGCTTGTGTCTCATTTTAAGTGCATACTTATGAAAGATCCGACATATTATATTTAATCGTCTGAGTTGCAACTTGCAACAGATGATTACGATAACGGGCGAAAAAAAAAAAATTTGTTGATGAAAGGGAAACGGATATCGGAGGACAATAGCTATCGATTTGGGAGTCACACAAGGTGATATGGCTTAGGTAGAGAGGGAAGGATTGAATCCCATTTCACACGACGAAGAAGAAGCTAATGAAAGGGATGTGATAGATAAGAGCAAGGAAACTGGACAAGCGATGAGATTAAATAAAAAGTCCTGGTCCGTCATGTTCATAAATGCAGATGATCAGGTTCTTATGCTTCGGTTTACTTCAATTTATTAATGCTTTAATTTTATTGGCAGTTGATTGCAAAAATGTATAGTTGAAATAAACATGTTTGTGATTTTGATTTTACACGATTGTTTGATAACGTGTTTAGAGTTGAACAAATAAAAAATATAATAAGAAAGGGATGTAGTGTATCTATTAAATAGATATGTAAACACTGTCTCATTCACACAAGCGGGGTAGCTGCTGTCACTTATGTCATCTGTCATATACGAGGAATGGCGGGAAACAGACAAAGTGAAGCGGGCTATATACGAAGGCGCTTGGTGTGGTAGTGAGCCAGTGAAGTGATATATTCAACATAAATACGGAATCAACAGGATTCTACACGTACGAACACGTCACCCCGCCGGTTGGGCTCAGAATTACTCGTAGGAGACAATATACTTGTACAACGTGATTAGTAGCATGAAGCCTGGTTTATGTTGTAATACTGTATATGTAATCTACACACATAACATAATCACCCTATAATGTTCCCACTGCTGGGACACAGGCCTCCTCTCTGTGAGAGGGAGTGGGTCGTAATCCACCACGCGGGCCCAGTGCTGGTTGGTAGATGTCACGTCTTCCAATTTTTGGTTCTAGGACATGCCGGTTTCCTCACGATGTTTTCCTTCACCGTTTTGAGAGCAGTGGTGATGAAATAATTTACACAAAGTAAAGCGCGTGTCTGGGATCGAACCTACGACCTACAACTCGTAAGTCGCAGCTGATACCACTGGGCCACCACTGCTGCCCATATATGTAATCTATTCAGCGGTATATGCATAGATGAACTCTAATATAGCACGGTTATGCAGAAATTGCAAAGGGATTCAAGCTACGATATTTACAATGCTTCTTCCAAGCTCGTGCACCTTTTCATACAATCCTCGGTTGGCAAGAAGTCTCACTACGATTTACCTAGTACACACGACGACACATCAAGCTATACATTACCAGTTTTAGTTGACCTCGCATTGTATATACAAGGTGAAATTGAACACATGCGACAAATCGAAACGGGAGATTGTACTCGTCATTATGAACAACTTTTACTATGGGACCAAACCCGAAATCGCGAAAAAAAAATCTGCTGTTCCCTACATTTATGTTCGCATAACTCTCCAAAATGTAGGAAACAGCGGTTTTTTTTTTCGCGATTTCGGGTTTGGTCCCATAGTAAAAGTTGTTCATAATGATGAGTATAATCTCCCATTTCGATTTGTCGCATGTGTTTAATTTCATCCTGTATAGGCTTTTCGTACAATGAGTAGCCAACTTATACTGGATGATTATAGCTTGATATGTCGCCGTGCGTACCTACACACAAGTAAAAACATACTTTCCTAGGTAAGTGCTTATGTATCAGAAAGTCAATGTTATTATTATGCATTCAAGTTAACCCCTCAGTGGTTAACATCAAAGTTAAACATACTCAATTCAATCTATCCTTTGAGAACAAATAAGCGTACAACGAGAACGCTAACAAAACACGAAACAAGCAAACCCAACTCACCACAGCTTCAGCAAACAATTTACTTAACACCAAACCGCAAATCACCATTTAGAACCGAATAATTACATTTGCGAACAAAATTCCTGCAAAATGAATAACAAAGCACAACTTCTAAGCAAAAAGGAAAGTTTTCAGCGCTGATTACAGAGCGACAAACATAACTTTGCAGTTCACAGCGGCGCTGCTTGCTAAGGGCAGCTGTCAACGAAATGTCAGATTCAGTACATTTTAATTTAGTTCTGTATTTCGCCGCCTGCAAAGATAAAATGGTTATCCGGCACACTTAAGTTGTATCGCTGATAACCAACGCGGAATTTAATTATTATTTCACAGTAATTCGCGCCCCCACTTCGTTAATTTTCCTTTAATTTCCTGCGGGTGTTTGTTTTACCGAAAATGAGGTAATTGCGCGTGGATGGAGGGCTGAAGAGTCGACGTTGATTAATTATATTTGCTCTGTTTACATAAAAACGGTTGAGTGAACACCTTGATAGTCTTGCGTTGCCAAATCTGAGGGAAGAGGAATAAGGAATGAGCTTGAAACGCAAGTTAAGTGGTGCGAAGATGGCAGAGATCCAACGACCGGGGAAATGATAGGCATGAAATTGTAATAAGAATCCTTTTACAAGAGTTTTTCATGCGATTGCTAAGAGGAAATGCGATCGGAGAGACTTTTGAAAAGCCTAAGTAAAAAGTTATATATAATTCGAGGTTTGGCTCTCGCGTCTTTCCTCTTCCGATATTGGACCAATTTAAAAGATATTTCATAAACTGGAAAAAAGAAAAACATAGGGACACAGCCTATACTGTTTTCTTTATGCATTAATAATTGTCAAATTCGTACACTAGGCCTCTGTTGACAATTCTGGCAATTCTGAGCTTTTAACCGACTTCAAAAAAGGAGGTTCTGTATTCGACCCGTACCTATGTATGTAGATATGTACACACATCAAAAGTGTCTAGGGATCAACATATATTTTTGCAATAACTTTTCTCCTGATTGATATTAATTAAAATTTTCTTTAAGGATTCATCAAATAAAGTGTTTTCGTTTGTCACAGTAACGATAAACCAAGTCACCTTTGCATTAATAAAGAAATTTGCCATTTTCCTAATAAAGGGATTTTTGACATTTGAACCACTAACACAAAAGTTCGAAAAAAAGACTGAAATAACAGTTTTCTTTAAAATTTTATTGGGTAACATAAACAATTAATAATCCGTGTTTCTACCGCGAACACTAACAACACAAGAACATCGGTTTGGCATACTCAAAATGAGTTCATCCAAATCACGCTGTGGAATGGCCGCCCATGTTCGTTGCAACAACAAAAAAAGGTCTTCTTGCGACTGGATACCCTCCATATTCGGCAGAGCTCTTCTCTGTAGCATATCCCATGCATGCTCAATCGGGTTCAAGTCTGGCGACTGAGCAGGCAAGGGCAGGACATTGATGTTAGCTGCGGCGAGAGTCTGTCTTACAACTCTTGCGGTGTGCGGTCGTGCATTATCATGCATTAACTGAAATAAGGGACCGATTTGCACTTGTAGAGGAAAGATGACGTCTGATACAATCGTCTCAGCATAAATTTGAGCGTTGAGGTTGCCTCTGATCCAAATCAACTCAGTTCTTCCGCCGATCCAAATACCCGCCCATACCATGATGGTTCCACCACTATAAGGATGGACTTCCTGGCAGGATTTTAATCGCTGTTGGCGTCCAGGGGTTCTCCAGTGTCGTATACGTCTTGTATCCGGTCTCATACCAAAACGAGACTCATCAGAAAAGCACACGAAACGCCATTGTTCTTCTGCCCAATTTCTGTGTTCAAGAGCCCATTGATATCGAATCCTACGATTGTGCATTGCTATAGGTGGTACCCGTAGCGGTCTTCGGGAATGAAGGTTCACTTCATGCAAGCGGTTTCTGACTGTTTGGTCGCTAATTAAGTTCCCTGAAGAGTGATGAAGCCTCACGGCTAACATCATGGCGGTTATTGTTGGAGCTCTTCGAGTTAAGATTTGAATGTATCGGTCTTGTCTCCGTGTGGTGCAGCGATACCGTCCTCCATGGCGCTCAGCCACGGTACCAGTGCTTCGGTAACGTGTCCAAAGTCGACTGATAACACTCTGACTTGTATTCAGAGCTAAAGCCACAGTACGTTGCCGGGAACCAGCTTCTATCATTCCCACGGCTCTGAGCATTTCTTCCCTGCTTAAATGACGTCGCCGCTCCATAATAACGTTGGTTTTAATCAGTAGTAGGGAAACAGTAGCACTAATAATGTCTTCAATGCGTTGTATGTTTTTACAGGGAAAATATTGACAGCTGATTTTCATCTTTTACTCGAATTTGATTCACAGTTCCTGATGCAAATTATGAAATGCACCAAAAAGGATCCATATAAATTTATAAAATCATAAATTTATTACAAAGCCACATCTCAATCTCAAGAAATCCGCATAAAAATGCTTGATCCCTAGACACTTTTGATGTGTGTATATTTGTATGTCCGCGATTTTCCAAAAACGAAAGAACCAATTTTTTTAGGGTTCTTGTTCTTATAAAAATAATGTATCGTCAAAAAGGAAAACATGGGAACATACAAGTAGTTAATACATATCTATTATTCTGTAAAAAATCATTGCTTTATAGTCATTAACCAGAAAGAAAACAGGCGAGAGCGTTTCTATGGAGAAACGACTTTTGACCCCCTTACTAATAAACGTATTATATCAGATGAATAGTTACACACCGATTTCCCTCTTTTAGTCGTCAGTAATTTGACTTTCGAAAGAAGAAGACAAGGCGTTGTGTACAGACTCTATACAACGTTTATTAGTAAGCCCTCTTACTAATAAACGTTGTATAGAGTCTAGTATAGTATTTGTATACCTACTTACTTAGTTACTAAAGTAAGTTGCTAGGTACTGACTAAACGCGTAAAGCCTTCACCTACCTTGTACCAGAAATATGTTGATTTACTAAGCAATTAGATAGTAGGTTAGGTAGTTAAGTACCTAATTAGTCTGCTGTACCTAGATCACCATATACCTACAAATACATCGTCCTTTAAAGTTTTGTTTCGGTAGAGCCGCAATTTTAACTGCAAAGCTCCAAAATTTCCTAGCTACTTACATTCAAATTCGACATTTTCTAACAAAAATCGTTACAGGAAATGTCTTCCAATATCATCGAACATTAAACACATTCGTCGAATAAATCCCTTGCCCCACCTGTAATGTTATCTCTCGCAATTTTCATATCCGCAGTCGTGTACAGTTGGCCAAGAAAGTGTTCTAACTGTTAAGATAAAAGGTCTTAAGAGTAGGAATGAGAACTTCCCTGAAGTTGACTGAGGGGATCCGCCGTCAGTTTTAAATAGGAACGTCCGAGGATCTTAGGTTGTACTATACAGGGTGTTACGGAAAGGGTATATCAATACAAACGGGTTGAAGACTGTATCTGGTCTAGAATCTCTGTACAAAATTTCAGCTCAAAAGCAGTAACTTTGAAAATGCTTAATATTTTTTTATTTCGATAGTTTATTAAATTGAAATCATAACAAACGTGTCACCGCACTACGAGGGTAATTATCCATTATCTGTAGTGTGTCTGTGCGCCTAGTACACGCACATCACGCCGCCGCGCGCCAGTGCAGCGCCGTGATGTCGAAATAAAAACATATTAAGCATTTTCAAAGTTAATGCTTTTGAGCTGAAATTTTGTACAGAGATTCTAGACCAGATACACTCTTCAACCCGTTTGTATTGATATACCCTTTCCGTAACACCCTGTATAGTATACATACTAATTCCATAGGAACACCTAACAACACTACCAATACATAATCAGCCTATAGTGTTCCCACTGCTGGGACACAGGCCTCCTCTCGGTAAGAGGGAGTGGACCATAATCACATGATGTCACATGTCTTCGAATTTTTGGTTCTAGGACATGCCGGTTTCCTCACGATGTTTTCCTTCACCGTTTTGAGAGCAGTATTGATGAATTAATTTACACAAAGTATAACGCCTGTCTGGGTTCGAACCTACGACCTACAACTCGTAAGTCACGGCTGTTACCACTGAACCACCACTGGTCTTCTACCAATAGATGATAGAAACAATTACTTCATAGAGCATATAATGTATGAATGTACCTACTACTGGCCAATGGGAATATTGTGCTCTAAGCTTTCTCTCTGTGCGAGCACCGAGCACCGCACAGTCCCGCCCAGTGCGGGTTGGTGCGAATATTTGTTTCTAGGACATGCCTCCGCTGCCGTTAGTCGGCTTCTTTGCGAAGAAGCGAAATAATTCATTCAATCAATCAACTCAGTCTATCGCAGTCCAATGCTGGACATAGGCCTTTCCTAGGCTGCACCACAACACCCTGTCCTCCGCCTTCCGCATCCAGTCCGTCCCAGCCACCTTCTTTAGGTCGTCCGTCCATGAAAAATAATTCATTGTCAAATTGCAATTTATGCGGGTACGACGACATATCCAACTATACGTTTCCAGTATAATCTGACTTCTGAATGTACGAAAAGTCTATACAATGCGAGGTCACGTAAAACTAGAATTGTATAGCTTAGTAATAACATTGCGTGTACCACGTTTGAACAAATTCCAAGTTAAGATTGGCTGTTGGCAAGACTTTCTTAACCGACTGTACCTACCCACGTGTGGCTATATGTAAGTACTTGTATTATTTGAGCATGGCAACACATGTCGTATAAAAGGGCTGAAGAAAATGAAGTGTCGGCTTAGAGAAACCTTTGAAGGATCGCGGGAACTCATCCAGGGGAAATTGTGAAGGTTTAAGACATATCATGGGTTTTATTTTGCCGTAGACAAATCGATATGGTCTGCGTGAGTGGGTGGAAAGGTTTGGTTTATTTTATGGTTATCTGGGTACGTGAAATATTGTTTTAAATATTGCAGTAGCATCTTCAAGCTGTAATTTGAAGATGGATCTCGAAGGGAGATTTTTGGGGTGAACTTATCTAAACAAATAAATAAAAGTGAAGTGTCTGTTTGTAATATCAAAATAACAGGTTTTTACTAAATGCATATGAAAGTAGGTATATACGCTACTTATAACAACAAACATTTTTTTAATTTTTTGTCTGTCTGTCCGTCTCTTTGTTTGTTCCGGCTAATCTCCGAAACGGTTGGACCGATTTTGACGAGACTTTCACTGGCGGATAGCTAATGTTATGGAGTAACATATAGACTTTTTGTCCTGCTAACACATTCCCGTGGGTTAATTTCCGGCATCCACACGGGCGAAGCCATGGGCAGAAGCTAGTTAGAGATATATCTAAATATGAACTTAGATGGTAGGTTTTACAAAGACCCTCATCTTCCTTGCAGCCTATAATTTCCAGCAATTAGCAAGGATAGTGTTAGTTAAAATGTAGCTCACATACACAAGTATTCGAAAAAAAAAAAAAGCTTCTCTGTGACTACTTTGGATATGTAGGCAAGTATTTATTCAATACTTTCATATTAGCACTGAACGCTATGCCATTATCTATATAATCAATAGTTATTAAACTGAAAGCTCTATACACTGAAAAAAAAAAATCTTATTACACCACATTAAAGCGAGTTCATTAAGACTGAGAAGAAATATTTGTAAAACAGTAAAAGACAAAACAGTAACTTTTAATGATTGAACATACTATTTACTGAATAAAACAACAACAAAAAAAAGAAAAACCACCATTACTGTAATGTAACTAAACAATGGTTTGAACGATATCACCAAATGAATAAAACAGTTAATTTTGTGACCTTTTAGCTACTTAAAACGTTAAAGTTTACTGTCATGACCGTAATGACGGTAACATTTTGCCTCAAACTTTAACTGTTTCCGGATCAGTAATAAATACTGTTTTGAACGTTAGGCTCATATGGAACTGATTAAAGCAATTCAGATCAATTTTTTTTTTTTTCATTTTTATTTACTGCTTATTTCTTTCAGTGTATTTACAAATGAACGCCACACAAACAAATAACGAACTCTCCAAACCTATCAACTCCACCAAAAACAAACACTTATTACTTACCGAACACACATCCACCAACAGTTCAGCCACAGTAGATATAATATACAGTAGAACATCTTCATACAAACGTGCCGCTCTCGGTTTGAATGTGTGCGTGCGCGCCGCGCGCCATGTCGGCACGCGATTTCACGCACACGCTAGCATAATATATGAGGGAATAAGGTGGCGGCAGTGCGGGCTGTGCAGCGCGACTGTGAGCACGCGCGTACGCTACATGACCGCTTGCGTTCGTCAACTCTCGCCGGCGGCGGCCACTTAAATTACGAGTATCATGACTTCAAAAAGGGGAAAAAAATATTGTAGTGTTTTCGGGTGCCTCAATAATGATTTCGCAAACCCGGACTTATCATTCTTCATAGTTCCTACTCAACCAGAAATGTAAGTACCTACTTATACTTAAATATTATTAGAAAATGTGGTATTGTATTGTTTATTTCACAGTTTATTTGCTTTATTAAGAGCGTAGCCGAGTCGCATTTTTCCATATAAATGTATTCCCAAATTTACTTTCTGAATACTATGTTTAGAGCTAAAGTTTATTTTAAGAAGTCTAGTTTTTAACCGACTTCTAAAAAAGGAGGAGGTTCTCAATTCGAATGTTTGTATTTTTTTTTTTTTTATGTTTGTTCCCGCATAACTCCGTTGCTTGCCAACCGATTTGAAAAATTCTTTTTTTGTTGGAAAGGGTATACCTACTTCCCAAATGGTCCCATGAAAATTTTATCGAAATCGGACAAGCGGTTTTTGAAAAATCAACAACAATCTTAAAATTTATCTACATTGTCTACATTAACGATCTTTTTGTTTACTTTTTTGTGGGGTAGGTACAACTAAAAATTGAAAAATAAAAACTTTTTTACAAAAAAAAAAAACAACCGACTTCAAAAAAAAAACACTACAAAGTGATAAATAACTTTAATTTCGGAAGTCGGTGTCAAAAAACGAAAATGCGGATGTCTGTAATTTATATGGTGTACATAATAAAGAGTATTCTATTCTATTCTATATTATAAAACAGAGGATTGAGTACGAAACATCGTTTAGGTAAACGTATTTGTCGCGTATAGTTGTAATAAGGGCAATTTCACAATAATTAATATTGCAAATTAATTACTATTGAAATTATTATTTTTTCTATTGTCTGATGTGTTGTTCAATCCAAATATGGTGTCTTAATCATAATATTAACTTAACAAAATTACAGTAACATGTGACCGACTAACGCTTAGGGTTGCTTTACGTCGACGTTAATCAACGAGCGTGTAATTTAAGTGTAGAATCTAGATACACCCATTACAGGAATTACGGCAAAGATCGAAATTTACTCATGATCCCACCTGATGATTTTGTCGATAATGTAGAAAGGATGGAGCAGGTGTTTCGCAAAGCGTTCGAAAAGGACCACATCAACATTAAAATTGGCCGGTCAATTTACGATCAACTGAATGATATAGAATTTAAGATGCCCTGTCCATGCTTTCCCAAAAGCTTTACAAAAACTTTACATAAGAATGAGAATTTACTTTACATTAACAAATAATAATAAAGCGTTCCGGACGTGCAGAAACAGGAGAAAAATTTTCTCGGTATCAAATTTGTAACTTAGTATAATAAATGTTATGTGAATAAAGGCTTTTTATTTTTACTAAATTTATAAATTGGTAAAATATTCAATCATAATATGCTTTTTATTTCATAAATTTAGATCAAGTGCTGCTTAACTAAAACTATATAAAAACTAAAATATAGCGTCGAAAAATTCATCCGCATCGCTGTCGACTGGTAATGTACCCAAGAGACTGGCCGCATTGCCACGTTGTATGGCAATGCTTAGCCTTTGGCCAAAGTAAAAGCCAGCCCTTGGGTCACGGGAAGTGTCAACCAGCCGTTTTGAAATTTCTGTAAAAAGACCATGAGCACTCGGACCCCACGGCCCGAGGGTTTCAACCCCAAACGGCTCGAAAATATAATTTCCGATAAGGTTATTATATTTTCGCCGCTTGAGGTTTTCCGCAGCCGCAGCAGCAGCGCCAGCACAGCATGCCGATCCAGGAAGGTGGGATGGCGCAAGAGTATCGACACGAAATATCGAGTGCTGCTTGTTCGAAAATATTAACTAAAAGTAAAAGTGACAACCCTGGGGATCAACGCAAGAGTAGGCTAATAACTCGGCGGGCGGCCTTAGATAACTTACTGTATATTATACTGTGGTTCAGCCTAATGAACCGCTAAGAGATGCACCCAATCTTGGCCAAGCTTCATGCCGCCATGACAGCCGATGGACCAAAACGAACGTGTCGACAGCCGACCAGTTCTCCCGTCACAAAATGGAGAAAAAGTATTCTTCTTCAGTAAGAACGCCAATACTGGAATATTAAAACCGAAATGTAACGTCTATGCGCGGTACTGAAATGTCGTTGTTTTTGTTATGATTGGCTTCGTGTTCAGGCAAGTTTCGAAATAGTATTCGTTCATGATTATGAATTGGCACTTTGGCAACCTCGTACTGTTGAGTTTATTTTTATAAAGTAGATGACTTTTTTTAACCTTTTGGACGCCAGAGTATAAACGTATCGCCGTACCCCTGACGCCAGGCCACTTTAACAAAACAACACACACACACACACACACTTAAAACAACAAATTTCTCGATATTTGTGGTTTATTTATATTAGTTTCATGCAATACAATATAGACGGAAGCTTAAACTTTTAAATTATATAAATAAAAACACACAAAAGTAATAATTAAATTGTTTACCCGTGGGACGTGTATTTTGTCATATATTTGTGACGTTGGCGTTCAGGGTAAGATTTCGTTTGTCACATATATGTGACAATGGCGTTCAAAAGGTTAAAGAATAAGACCAAAAGAAAAACGAAGATATGTTATGATAAGATACATTTATTTGCTCAAACATGTGTACACATCATTATTTCAGCCCAAAGACGTCCACTGCTGGACATAGGCCTCCCCCAAGCACCTCCACTTTGACCGGTTTTGTGCTTCTCACATCCAACGGGTAACACATACAAGAATAAAATGCATGCAGGAAAACATTATAAAAACATCCGACATGTTTGTCACATGTACACAGTATGGCGTGTAAATATTTTGTTTTTTTTTTCGAAGCAAAAGGAGCATGGGATCTTAGCAGGTGGCGTTCTGTAGTTTCTGCCAACCCCATAGCAAAACGGCGTGAGTTTAGTACGTGTGTGTATGCGAACAATATTTTATGGTAGCATCAAATAGGTCAATCAAAACCAAAAGACACGCCGCCCGCCTTTTAAAACGATCTCAAACTTCAGCATCAAATTCCAAAGTTATAATAAGTGCTCACCAAGCAAAAACATAATCTCCGTTAAATCTTGAAAATTAAGAGATCCGGGTTTGAAAACAATCAAATTGATTCCGGAGACGGCGCCGGATAACCGGAGCTTCGTAGGTCTGTTCCATAATCTTAACGATATTTTGGAGACTTATGGGCCGTTGGGAATTCATTATGCAAAGTAGAGGGGATGCAGGGTTTCACCATCCGCGTCCAATGAAAGGAAAATGAAGTGTCACCTCTTCGCGGGTAAACAGGGGAGAATGTGACCGGTAACACACCGCACGGGGGGTCGAATTACGAAACCGCGAGCGTGGAATGTTTTTCGCTACGTTGGACGCTGTAGTGTTTTTTGAATCGTAATGCGATCGTGTTCTGTTTTGAATATCGGGTCGGATGTTTGGGAACTTTTTTCCATGCACCATCGCGGATACTGGCGGTGAACTACTTTTTCGACCTTAACCTGAAGGCATAAAGTTGAAAAGTGCTCGATCGCCGTTGTACCTACAGTCAATTGTTTTATTGAGCAAAGGACTCAACAAACTATCAATGTACCTAATTCTAATATTATTACTTAACCCTTCCTGCCATGAAGTAACAAAATACACTTACATCACAGTATAATATACTTACATACTGAAAATAAAAGCAATATCAACAAACAAATAAAGAAATTACTCTTTTGTACCAAAATAATTACTCGCTATAGAACAACTTGTTGAAAACCAAAATATTTTTATATTAATTCCTCACGACGACTGAAACATCAATTAATTAAATCGGTCCCGTCATCAAACTCATTACCAATACTTTTAATCTCGCTAACGAACCTCACGACACATCGACACCAGGGAATATTCATTAATAAATCTCACAATTTCATAGATGAGCAAGTAAATTGATTAAAAATGAGAATGATTGATTGCGCGTCCCGCTCGCACCTGACAGGAGCGATTTTACTACACGCGATCAATCACGACTGACAGTCGCGACAGGTCAGTCACTCACCGAGCACCGAGCTTACGCTGCGAGCATTAATGACTAATAATGCCATGATAGTATAGTGTCCGACCGAGCCTCCGGCTTCGGCTTCGGCTTCGGCCAGCTTCGGCCAAAAAAACCACCTTGGCGGAAGTTTTGGCCGAAGCTAATGGTTTTCACTTGTTGAGAAAAACTGAGACTGATTATGCTTGTTAAATCACTTAGAAATAAATAAATGTTTATAATTGACATACTTACTTAATTAATTTTAAAGTCATTCATTTTAAATTTATGACGACTATTATGTATTTTCAACAAGACAACAGTCAACATCATAGAAATGTAAAATATCTAAGGTCAACATAATCTTAGGAAACAGTTCAAGATTGGCTAAAAGTGAATAAATCAATATTTTCTTAAAATTTATGTTTACTATTGTCATGTTGAACTTGTCATAAATAATAACACTTCAAGATAATGTCAATCCTTCGGCTTTGGCTTCAGTTTCGGCCGAAGCTTGTGGCGATAACCGATTAATCGGCTTCGGCTTCAGCTTCGGCCAGAAACCGACCTGCCGTCGGACACTATAGTATAATGAGTTGAATTATATCGACATGTGTAATACAGCAAGTAATCATAATAATGATAATGACGTCAGAATTTTAATGAAATCGATACATTATGGAACAAATGTCGAGCTCGGAATTATAAGTGTCATTTGCAAGTGTTTCCTTTTTATTTTACGAGGCAATTAATGCGCTTAATAAATATTACGGAATGTATGCTCCGCTGCTTAATAACATTCATAACTGAACATTTAATAACCATTATTAATGAAGAATATGTCGCTTTATAATTTGTGATAATAAATACAAGAAATAAGTTACGTTTACTACTTTGAATTTGTTATTCTAACGCTATAACTAATAAAAATAAATATTAAATGCAAGTTACTGTCAAAAGGCCAGTATT
Organism: Amphipoea oculea; assembly: GCA_945859645.1. Lineage (NCBI taxonomy): Eukaryota > Metazoa > Arthropoda > Insecta > Lepidoptera > Noctuidae > Amphipoea > Amphipoea oculea. The sequence goes on from OX243862.1 coordinate 19,442,261, forward strand.
ATAATAAACATCGATAGTAAAACTTACAATTTAAGCGTTTATTATGTAAATTGAAACCTATATATTCAGCAATGTTCAGTACTAGCGAAAAGTTCATGAATAAATCACTAACATTACTCGGAGACTGGTACAAACTCTTGATTACACAAACAACACTAATGACCATCCAGAAAGCGTTTTTTCGCGACATGTAAATGAATACGACGATAGTCATCAATCACCGTTTCCGTGGACAGATTAAATAATTCCGCTTTTACTCTCCCTCCTTCCAAATTCCTTCACTAAGGCTTGGGGCAAACGAGCAGGTTTGTGCTACTGTAACTGATTTTGAAGGATATTGCTAATCCATTGCTTCATATGTTCGAAAAATTTGTCAGCTCAACAACGTAAATAACGCAATGAATGTAGTTGAGCTGTCAAAATGAATACCAGGGGTAATTGCGTGACACACTAACAGTAGTATGTTAGTGTGTCACGCAATTACCACCTGGTCTGTTTATTATCATTCTGCCACACGTGCAAACTGTCAATCAGCGCACCGTGCAAAACTTACAGTCTTGCACTCTTGCAGTCACTAATTCGAAAAGTTAAAATATGTTGTCATCACCAAACTTCTGAAAGCTGACAGCATTAGTTCCAGATGTTGCATACAACATTAAGAAACTGCTCGCGTGTACCGGAGCTTAATGTCAAGTGGGTAAATATTACAGTGTTCCGCTCTCCCCCGCTTTCCTTATTGTTTTTCTTTCGCAGTTCGTTTAACTTGCCAAATATTTAAATATGAATTAAGTACTTAATTTGATAAAGTGAGTCATGTAATAATTTGAAGTAAAAGAAAAAGAAGTATAAAGGAAATCATTTGCCTCCATTATTTTTGTAAGTAAATAAAAATTGTTTCAGGTAAATACCTACACCTTAATGAAGCAAGAGCAGTGGTAGCTCAGTGGTAACGGCCACGACTTACGAATTGTAGGTCGTAGGTTCGAACCCAGACAGGCGCTTTACTTTGTGTAAATTCATCACCACTGCTCTCAAAACGATGAAGGAAAACATCGTGAGGAAACTGGCATGTCCTAAAACCAAAAAAATTCGAAACCATCCTCAGAAATCTACCAACCCGTACTGGGCCCGCGTGGAGGATTACCGCCCACTTTTTACAGACACACAGATCACTCCCTCTTACTGAGAGGAGCATTACCTAAAGGCTGATTACGTATTTATATAGTACCTTTTCTTGTTTTTTTTTTCTACAATAGTCCTACATGTCATACTGCTATAACTTTTTGTGATAATCTCGGCGAGGGGGGCCAGGAGTCCATAGCACAGGGTATCCTAGTTTCGATTCCTGACTCCCACAAGTCCTAGTACTTCCAAATTTTGTGATACCTCTATACTGTATTTGTACTTTGTGGGAGAAAATAAATCATTATTATTATTATTTTTGTTTGATTTTACATATCTCGGGACCATGGGGTCCCGGTCCTTTGGAAGGCGTACGAGGGGCCAAAGCCAACCCGCAGAGGACCCTTAGAAAATTTTAATGAAATGTGGCACCAACCGACGATTATCCCTGTATGCACTATGCAAGTGCACCCATTTTTTTTTTTTTTTTTTTTTAACGTGGAGAAATGCTCATGCATTCTGCACTACCACGGGGAGATAGTGCAGTTATGTGGGACTCCAACCCACTAAAACTCCACGGTGTCCTCCTCTGCCGCTTACGGCGGGAACACGGGCACGCGTTAGCACTCATCCGTGAACCCGCCGCGGCTGTCCGTCACCGGACCCTCCTCTGGGGAGTATTCCCCATCACCGGCGCACCAGAACACATAGCACGCCGTGACCACCCCAGGGACCAAACCAGCACATGGGCGCCAGACGACCCCGTGTCTGGGCACCCTTGGTCCCCCTGCGACGGGTCAGGTCATTGGCCCCGCCGCCTGCCAATTTTCGGCCGCAGAGGATAGGGAGAGCGGCCAACGTCATACAACACTCCTCTTCCTCTGCGGCCCCACCGCGTCCGCCATCGGACGGTGGCGACCCCGTCAAGGCCGCGGAAGGTAGGGAGAGCGGCGCACCGCAATACCGGCACTCCTCTCCCACCGCGGCCTCCAACCCTCAGCCGCGATGCCTCCGATACGACATCGCGGCCCGCCTCAGCTGCGATGTCGCTCAAGCGGCACCGCAACCTACTTGTTGGCCGCTACGTCGTCGGCTTACCGGCAAAAGCCCTGACGAGCGGCCCCTCCTCAGGTTCCACTTCGCTTCACCGTGGGTGTCCAAGCCACGGCTACTGAGCCCCCCCGCCTCGACAATGCGGGAACCCACCGGGGGGGATGCAAGTGCACCCAAGGACAACCCCCGGTTAGTGTAGGACTATCGCAGGATATTGAAAAATAAAAAGTTGGACTATGGATTTTTGTGGCTAAAGTGGACTGGTTACCAATAACTATGGAAGAACTATAACCCCTGCCTAATCAATGTTTTATATACTTATACACGGATAAAATAGCAGGGGGTGACTTGCACACTCAATAATGGGCCCCCGGAAACGGTCGCTAGCACATAGTGACGTAGCGACAAGGGGGCAACATGTCCTGAAGTGCTTATGAGGAGTGGAGAGGTATTCCACGGCTATCAGGACAATCCCGGAAGTACGGTCAAGATCCCTACCAGCATCTTACTGGAATACTTCCTTCCTCCGAGCACGTTTGCTCTTGCAAATCTCCACTCAAGCCGGCCAATAAAGGCAAGAATGAGGTGGGAGCTCTGTTCCTCGTCATTGTTCACTCCAGCCGGCCAATAAAGGCAAGCCAGAGGTGAGGAACAAGACTTCTCCCGGGAGATAGGGTCCGTGGGGTCGCTACTGCCCAACAACTCGCCACATGCTGCCCTGCGGGTTTCTGTATCTCTCTTGGTCTGGCTCTTCACTCTAGACCTGTTCCGGCAAAGTAAACTCTTCCGGCACAGGCCTAGAGTTCGGAGCGCGCAAGCCCCACCACGACGTCAACGTAGAGATACGGCGATGGGGTTATTATTATGATTATTTTTATGTATTTAGTATAGCTTAATGGATATGTTCAAACCGCGTAAATACTGTATCGGTACTGTACCTACCTGAAGAATTATAACGGGTCAAGCACCGCGCGTCGCCTATTGACGACGAAACAATAGAAAATCAATTGTATCTCGTTAGCGGAGCTTGACAGATTAATTTAACAAAAAAATTACTCTGCATTATACCTAGTAGCCGTTTTAATTTAGCTCTGCATGAAAAATATACCAGAAAAAAGAAAATAAACGCGAAAAAATGCTAAGCCGAGCAGTACCAATTACGCGAGTGTTCATGCTTAAATACGCAAACATTTTTTCACAGTTCTAAATGAAAAATTCCAGACTACCTGCGTTTGGAAGACAGCGGGGTAATTGTCGCGTTTTTCTCCTAAATTAGGCGTCTGCAGAATATATTGCTGGGGTAAGACGACTAATAACTTGCGTTATTTCAGTCGTAAAGACATGTACTGTACATTCGAAGAAATAGGCACAAATACGTACCTACCTATTAAAAAAATTCTGTCAAACTGAAAGAAGGCCGTTGCACACATGTAACACCCGACGCCATCCCACGCTTACTTATTGGCCAAATGACGGAAATAGCTAAACGAGACGAAAAATGTGGCCTATGAGTAAGCTTCATTGACGTCGCGTAACGTGGCGTGTTATAAGTCTGTTTCCGCCTATATTCTTTTCGACGAGAATGTGATACAGTAGGTACCTAATGGATATCAAACACACGAATTGGTTTTCTTTGTACTCTGAATAATGTATGCAAATACTCGTATGTCATCTACTCGTATGTGGTACGCCCACATACGAGTAGATGACATACGAGTATGTGGATCAACCAAGAAAATATAGGTCACCCTTAAGTACTCTTATGATCATTTTACTCACACTTTTCACGTTGGCATGTCAAATGCCACATTTCGGCTGTATCCTGCACAAGTAGTATATGTATTAAGTAGGTAGGTAAGGCATACGTAGTACCTATATAACTACCTATTGTGGTTTTCTATCACTAAACTTTAGCTACCAAGAAAACTAGTAAACAGTCCTTTTTTATTATAATAAAAATAAAACAATCAAAATGAAAAAGCAATAAAATCTTATCTGCCTGGTCTATTGTGGTAAGTATCTCAATTTAGAACAACAGTTTCATAGACTTCCAAACAGCACTCACATTATTTTGATCTCCGATTTTAATTAAAGATCGCTAGCTGCGATTGCCGTCTCTATCAGCTGCGGTGGGGTGGTAGTAAGATCCCATCCCATGGGACATGGGGTTTCACTGATTTTCACCAGCAGACTCATGCACTCTCTGATATTGTGTCGAATGCACCCTCGTTTTGGTTTCTAACTCGCGAAATTACTTTTTTACACTTGCTGGATCGAAAAGTTTCATGATGGATTGTATTTTTTTACTATAGATAGAATGTACGTGTACGTACTATACTGAATAAACAAATAAGTAAATAGAAAACTTCATCATCATCACTTCTGCCAAAAGACACTGCTGGACATAGGCCTCCCCCAAGCACCACCACTTCGACCGGTTCTGTGCTTGCCACATCCAACGGATTCTGCCGGCCTTCACCAGGTCATCGGTCCACCTTGTGTAGGAGGCCTTCCAACTCTGCGTCTTCCGGTACGCGGTCTCCACTCCAGAACCTTTCCGATCCATTGGCCTTCTGTTCTGTGATCAATTTACTGCTCCTTAAGTTTGGCAATTTAGTAATAAACTTACCCTTAATGAAAACCTGAAATCGCCAAATGCTTTGTTTTCCCCCGACTTGAGAATGGCTGCCGCTGGTCATCGCCTAGACTGAATTTCTTTTCTTTAATTTCTGCAATAAAAAATACAGTTGAATTTAATCACATTTAGAATTGGTGATGCCTAATAGGTACTTATCTCTCAAATACTTACATCAAGGGGGAAGTACCAGGGTAGAACACGAAATTCAAATATTGTTACATTTTTTGCAATTTTCAAGTCAGGGTCAGAGTTTTTGTTTGTTAATGTTGAACAAACTATGAGTCGCGACCGTATAATAAGTAACAAGTACGTATTTACAAAATTATAATCATTAAAATTATCAATACAACCCTCTAAGTTAATATATTCCTATTGAATGACTATTTCCACTAAATATCAATTAATTAATTACTAACTAACACAAAACTACACATACTTAACATACCTCAACCATTATCTTCCACCACAAGACCAACATAACTTAGACCCATACATACCGCACTATCTTGTAATTTCCAATCGCTGTTGTTTCGACCACCGCGTTATCAGCCGGCCAGGATTACGTTCAGACCCCAACACTGTTATCTGAACACAAAGAGACCCATCAGTAATTACTCCCCCATGTTAAGGACACATAACTTGAACTTTGATTACGACCGCTAAAATACAGGGTTGGATTTGGCAAAGGTTCATATTATTCGTATTTTTGTAAAGTTAAATGAATGGGAATATATGGAGAAAACAAGAGATATACATATTATATGCACTTACACTTATTAGATTTTCTACTTGTCTTCAGAATTCAGGCCAATTAGCAAAGGAAGAAAAGAAGAGAGATGAAAAGGAAGGCTTTTTAAATGTAATTGTCAAGTAGTAAAAAAAAACTGCTTTACACTTTTAGCAAAATTTTTGCGTTTCTGGTCATCGTATATATATTTTTTCACTTCTCATGCTCTAAAAGTCCGTCTTTATGTTGTGCGTAGGCGACATAAAATCGCTTTTTATGTTCTAGTGCATAAAGTAATTTTTTTTTGTAAGACTAGAGTAATCAGGCCCAACAGCCACACGCACAAAAAAACTTCGCAGATTAAAGTCGTGATTTATTTCATTTTCTTTAATTTATACCACTTCCGTGTTTTCTATCGTTAATTTAATAAAATCAGGTAAAATAGTTGTTATTTATTATTTAAAAAGGCAATGAAACGTTTTCATTTTTTGGCAGTATGAAGTACCCAAGTCGAAAGACAAATGTTGAAAATTAAAAAAAAAAACACTTAAAAATTTTCGTGGCAGTATTATCTGTGGTGGCGGGAATTAGCTATGGATGCAACATTTTTGATTAATTATGTACTGTATACTTTATGCCTGTTTCATTTTCTCGCAATCGAAGTGAAAAGCAGAGTGTATAACTCAGGCATAAACGAGCCATTTTACCCCAGAAACCGCGCTCAATGTTAGTTGCATATCCCGTATTGTGTCCAAAAACAATACGTCAGTCCCCCGCCAGCCCCACTTCCCGCCCGCGTAATGTTGCTAGCCCTGGAGCAATACCCTTGTTAATGGGGTAATCTTATGACAGTAGAGAAAAGGTATTTGCTAAAAAATATATACTGGTATTTGGGAATAGGGTAGTACACTAGCGTTATACACAACTACGCAACTATTATTCACACATTTCATGCAGTTAGGTACTATAAAATCTGATGACTAGAGAGGTGTTCAATGTTAGTTACACCTACTATGTACTATAAATAAAACACAGGTTCAATAGGGTAAGTAAAGGTTTTATTACGTTCTCTTTTGCTGGTATTATTATTATATATTATTATTATATTTTTGCTGGTATGTTATTATAATTAAATCTACCTTAGAAGGAATCGCAGTTTTCCTCAGTCATTTTAAACCACCCTTTGTGTCATAAAAATATTGCTCTTCAATGTGCATTGAACAAATTACGCTCCGGCTAGATGGTTTCCAAAACTCATCTAACTGTGCTCTTTGTATGATTTTCATCCAGTCCGATTTTCTCTGTTCGTCAGCAGGGACACTAAAATGACAAAGGTTCTATAATGGACAAAAATAGTACACGCAATAAATAAAAAAGTGGGTAAAAATTTCGGCATAATTGGCAACACTCACAAAATGGACGCGTCATTTTCTAAGTCAATCAGATTATTAAAACAAATTCAATAATTAAATAAATATACTTGTACAGTCGCTACTTACAGGTGAAATGTGATCCTATCCTGTTTCTTCGTAATTCCAGCCGCATTTTTACACGTAGGAACAACACAAGACGGCATTATAAAATTAAAATTGATACTCGTCAATACTTCACGACACGCCACGCGCAAACGAGTGACTAATCGCAGGAACGTCATACCACTCTAGTTAAGAGTGGTTTTAGTTGCTTCAGTCTGAAGCGCGTTGGCTGTTTCTGGTTTGTTCTGGTCTGTATTCTGAGTTTACCCCTCGACTTAACTATCCACCCTCGCCTGCGGCTCGGGTGGATATAAACGTCTCGGATTAAAATAGATTCTTTTATGCCTTAGTTGTACAATCTACTATTTAATATTTTTACTTAGACCCATATATATGCTTAGACCTAATCCAATGTTTTGTTGTCAGGCCTTCATCTTATCTCTTCATTTAACTATGCTGAGCGTTCACCATGTTTATTTGATTCATATTCTAATTTTGGTAGGGGAGCCCAGACGGTTTTTGAGCAAGCATATTCAGGGCGAGAAGTTGATAGCTGAGTAGGTCTGGCATGAGGAGAGAACACCGAAACTATATTTAAAAAGTTTCTGATAGGAGACCCCTGGTCAGGAGACCACTTTCAGATTTCAAAAAAGGGCCGAAATTAAAGTGATCTTCAGAGGCGTTGGTTTTGGCATGATCGGGTCTGGCCTAACCCATAATGACTTAAATAGGCAAATCTGACGGAGAAATTGTGGGCTTTCCCCAAATCTGACGACTTTGAAAACTCAGATTTGGGCCATTTCTAAAAGGATATTCAGTGCGAATGAAAGTTATTCTATGCAATAGTGTTACGTGTCCTGATAGTGAATATATAAATATCTGACGGGATGATGGAGCCTTTTGGCAAATATGAGGAAATTTCATCAATTCAGAAAATTACCCAAAAGTGGCCATAATTTTGCATTTATCCCTAAATCAAGGAACCTAGTAGCTTCGATTGCTGTTTGCTTTGGAAGGTGACACGTTTGTGAAGATTTCTCCATATTCAGAAGTTTGAAAATACTAAACACTTGAACGTAATGATTAAAAGTTAAGTAGCAAAATTAAAACATCGTCGGAGTACACCATAAACAAAGTTGATTATTTCAATATTTTACTATGACACCAATTAAACCAATTATTTCAAAAACATCCTCATCTTATGGGCTATCTAACGAACTAGTAACGTTTTAAAAAATATTGAGAGATGCCCGTCAATTGTTTGATAAAACTGGCAAAGGTGGAAAGCCATACTTACTAAAATTAACGAAAACATTAAAGTAACGACTTGTTTACGTCGTAATACTTTTCTATTTGAGGTTTTATTGTAACTACGAACCTCTGCGCTCGATATCGTTACTGATATCGCCTCCAATTCTCAGTGATAGTTCGTTATGAGAGTTTTGTTAAATAAGTCCCAACACTGCTGCTTAGGCCGCCAGCTGCTAGTTAACTAGATTAAATGACAGATCATGAGATACAAATTTATTTCTAACCGATTTCTAAAAGAGGGAGGTTATTAGTTCGTCTGTATATACAGGATGAATGTTTCAAGTCATCATGTGGATGACCAAATCCGAAACTGTAGGTAATACCGAAAAATTCTTAAAGGAGTCACGGGGTGGATTTTGACGAATACTAAAACTGCATCATTAAATTTTTGAAAAATCAATTGCTCTAGCCAGGAATCGGACTCGTAGATTTTGAAAAAAAAACACTGCCTGTTTTATTGCACCCTCCGACGGTGTCGTTAGTAAGGATCAAATTCTGGAAAGAAATGATACACGCCAAAGTAAAGGAAAGTGGACAGTTTTAAGATTAACTAAAATCAGATAAACAAATTGATTCATTATGGTTTAACAATGAGTTCAAAATATGATTTATTATATTAAAAACATAAGTTAACGGCCAAATAACTACTGCTACAGTGCAAACGAACAAATCACTTACATTCTAGATACTTAAAAACTGTTACTATCTTAAAATAATTGCTTTTTGTTAAAAATGCGCCCTTTACTGTACTTTGTCGTATATCATTTCTTTCCAGAATTTGATCCTTATTAGCGACACCATCGGGGGGTATACGACAAAGTAAAGTAAAGGGCGCATTTTTAACAGGAAACAATTATTTTAAGATAGTAACAGTTTTTAAGTATATAGAATGTAAGTGATTTGCTCGTTTGCACTGTAGCAGTAGTTATTTGGCCGTTAACTTATGTTTTTACATAATAAATTATATTTTGAATTCATTGTTAAACCATAATTAACCAATTTGTTTATCTGATTTTAGTTAATCTTAAAAATGTCCACTTTCCTTTACTTTGGCGTGTATCATTTCTTTCCAGAATTTGATCCTTACTAACGACACCGTCGGAGGGTGCAATAAAACAGGTAGTGTTTTTTTTTTCAAAATCTACGAGTTCGATTCCTGGCTAGAGCAATTGATTTTTAAAAAATTTAATGATGCAGTTTTAGTATTCGTCAAAATCTACCCCGTGACTCCTTTAAGAATTTTTCGGTATTACCTACAGTTTCGGATTTGGTCATCCACATGATGACGTGAAACATTCATAGTTTCGGATTTGGTCATCCACATGATGACGTGAAACATTCAAATCGGTTAGAAATAAATTTGTATCTCATGATCTGTCATTTAATCTAGTTAACTAGCAGCTGGCGGCCTAAGCAGAAGTGTTGGGACTTATTTAACAAAACTCTCATAACGAACTATCACTGAGAATTGGAGGCGATATCAGTAACGACATCGAGCGCAGAGGTTCGTAGTTACAATAAAACCTCGAATAGAAAAGTATTTTGACGTAAACAAGTCGTTACTTTAATGTTTTCGTTAATTTTAGTAAGTATGGCTTTCCACCTTTGCCAGCTTTAACAAACAATTGACGGGCATCTCTCGATATTTTTTAAAACGTTACTAGTTCGTTAGATAGCCCATAAGATGAGGATGTTTTTGAAATAATTGGTTTAATTGGTATCATAGTAAAATATTGAAATAATCAACTTTGTTTATGGTGTACTCCGTCGATGTTTTAATTTTGCTACTTAACTTTTAATCATTACGTTCAAGTGTTTAGTATTTTCAAACTTCTGAATATGGAGAAATCTTCACAAACGTGTCACCTTCCAAAGCAAACAGCAATCGAAGCTACTAGGTTCCTTGATTTAGGGATAAATGCAAAATTATGGCCACTTTTGGGTAATTTTCTGAATTGATGAAATTTCCTCATATTTGCCAAAAGGCTCCATCATCCCGTCAGATATTTATATATTCACTATCAGGACATGTAACACTGTTGCACAGAATAACTTTCATTCGCCCTGAATATCCTTTTAGAAATGGCCCAAATCTGAGTTTTCAAAGTCGTCAGATTTGGGGAAAGCCCACAATTTCTCCGTCAGATTTGCCTATTTAAGTCATTATGGGTTAGGCCAGATCCGATCATGCCAAAACCAACGCCTCTGAAGATCACTTTAATTTGGGCCCTTTTTTGAAATCTGTAAGTGGTCTCCTGACCAGGGGTCTCCTATCAGAAACTTTTTAAATATCGTTTCGGTGTTCTCTCCTCATGCCAGACCTACTCAGCTATCAACTTCTCGCCCTGAATATGCTTGCTCAAAAACCCTCTGGGCTCCCCTACCATTTAGTATCAACCCCCGACTCCCACCCTGTCTCAGCATTTTGAGAGCCTCAATATTTCCCCATTTTCTTAACAACAATCGACTATTGAGAGTCGTAAGCGCTTATCGCGATAAAATGTGCGACGTCAGACGAGTAATGGACTCATTCTGTATGGAGCAGTGAAATATTTAGCAATACGACCTCTTTATTGGCAATTTCTTATTATCTGGAGAAAGTGCTCGCCGTGACTATAAATATTGTGTGTGAGTCATGCACGAAATGGACGATGTTACTATTGTCTGATGGTTATTCTGGATGTACTAGGGGGTCTAGTGGTTATACTAGACTAGAGTATTTATTAAATATTTCTTGCAACTTTTATTATACAGGGTGAAATTGAATTCATGGGCATCCTTTTAAGGGATCATTGTAATCATCATTATGAACAACTTTTACTGTGGGACTAAACCTGGAATCGCGAAAAAAAATTAGCTCTTCCCAACATTTTGACGACTTATGTGAACATAAATGCTAGGAAGAGCTGATTTTTTTCGCGATTTTAGGTTTAGTCCCATAGTGAAAGTTGTTCATAATGATGAGTACAATGACCCCTTAAAAGGATACCCATGAATTTAATTTCACCCTGTATACTTAACTAATATCTTGACTCTAACCGTTTTGTAAATAACATCAAACATGTATAAGAGCCGCGTGATCTGTAACGTAACTGCATAACACACTAACAGTAGGAATAACTTTCATTTTGACAGTTCACCAACATTCATTGCGTTATTTACGTTGTTGAGCAGACAAATTTTTCGAACATATGAAGCAATGGATTAGCAATATCCTTCAAAATGATTCAGATTGTGACTGATAGTGTGTTACGCAGTCAGGATGCAGGACCCTCCTATCTCAGACATCTTTCTCTATTTATGATTGTGCATTCTATTAATCAGTGCCTGTGATATGATGTTGAGATAAATAAAGATTTACGTTTCATCATCATCATCTTTTTTTTTTTTTTTAACGTGGAGAAATGCTCATGCATTCTGCACTACCACGGGGAGATAGTGCAGTTATGTGGGACTCAAACCCACTAAAACTCCACGGTGTCCTCCTCTGCCGCTTACGGCGGGAACACGGGCACGCGTTAGCACTCATCCGTGAACCCGCCGCGGCTGTCCGTCACCGGACCCTCCTCTGGGGAGTATTCCCCATCTCCGGCGCACTAGAACACATAGCACGCCGTGACCACCCCAGGGACCAAACCAGCACATGGGCGCCAGACGACCCCGTGTCTGGGCACCCTTGGTCCCCCTGCGACGGGTCAGGTCATTGGCCCCGCCGCCTGCCAATTTTCGGCCGCAGAGGATAGGGAGAGCGGCCAACGTCATACCAACACTCCTCTTCCTCTGCGGCCCCACCGCGTCCGCCATCGGACGGTGGCGACCCCGTCAAGGCCGCGGAAGGTAGGGAGAGCGGCGCACCGCAATACCGGCACTCCTCTCCCACCGCGGCCTCCAACCCTCAGCCGCGATGCCTCCGATACGACATCGCGGCCCGCCTCAGCTGCGATGTCGCTCAAGCGGCACCGCAACCTACTTGTTGGCCGCTACGTCGTCGGCTTACCGGCAAAAGCCCTGACGAGTGGCCCCTCCTCGGGTTCCACTTCGCTTCACCGTGGGTGTCCAAGCCACGGCTACTGAGCCCCCCCGCCTCGACAATGCGGGAACCCACCGGGGGGGATCATCATCATCATCTGCCTAGCCTTTTCCCAACTATGTTGGGGTCGGCTTCCAGTCTAACCGGAACAAGCAGCTGCAGCTGAATACCAGTATTTTACATGGAGCGACTGCCTATCTGACCTCCACAACCCAGTTACTGGATAATACGATATCCCAATAAAGATTTACGATTATGATTAGGTATTAATAAAGCTTAATTTGTTTTCATCGTGTAAGACAAAGGGATTTTTTAGTTTTTATAGCAATTTAGAAAATTGGCAATACGTGAGGCCCTTTCGTCCCCCAAATTTTACAAGGAAACCGTTCACAAAGCTTGGTGTAGTGGTACTTAACAGGAAAATTAGAAAATCTACAAATTAAAAAAAACCGGCCAAGTGCGAGTCGGACTCGCCCATGAAGGGTTCCGTAGCAGCAAGTAACATAATATAAAAGTTCTTGTAGTTCGTTGTAACTTTGTGAAAGGTAAATTGCGGTTTTCGATTTATGACGTATTAAAAAAAACTACTTACTAGATCTCGTTCAAACCAATTTTCGGTGGAAGTTTACATGGTAATGTACATTATATATATTTTTTTAATTTTATCATTTTCTTATTTTAGAAGTTAGAGGGGGGGACACACATTTTACCACTTTGGAAGTGTCTCTCGCGCAAACTATTCAGTTCAGAAAAAAATGATATTAGAAACCTCAATATCATTTTTGAAGACCTATCCATAGATACCCCACACGTACAGGTTTGATGAAAAAAAATTTTTGGAGTTTCAGTTGTAAGTATGGGGAACCCCAAAATTTATTGTTTTTTTTCTATTTTTGTGTGAAAATCTTACTGCGGTTCATAGAATACATCTTTCTTACCAAGTTTCAACAGTATAGTTCTTAAAGTTTCGGAAAAAAGTGGCTGTGACATACGGACGGACGGACAGACAGACAGACACACAGACAGACAGACAGACAGACATGACGAATCCATAAGGGTTCCGTTTTTTGCCATTTGGTTACGGAACCCTAAAAATTGCGTAGTGATTTGTACAGTTTAATTATGTCCCGTGAGCCATAGCATAAAAGTTGACTTTGTACTTATAATTTATGCAAATTAAGTTCCCATTTGCACACTGGCTCTACTACAGGAAAACTTTCCATAGAAGGGTCCATGGAAACCCGTCCAATTTATCCTGCTACATAATATCATAAAAAAAAAATTAGATCCCACCATCTAGAAATGATGGTCTGTCATGTTATCCACACTTGAAGTATTGTTTTCCTTGTAAGGAATGGATAGTAGCAACCTGAATAAATACACATCTCAGATTTTTTCTCACTCCATAAATGTAGGACATTAAAATTGCAAATTATTCAGAAAAAAGCTGGCCGATTAATATTTATGATCTCTTGCAAGACTGCTAGTTACTAGTAAAGTTTCTTATGCTGTGGTAATCCTTTTTAGGGTTCCGTAACCAAAGGTTGCAAAAGGGACCCTATTAGGCTCCGCTGTCCGTCCGTCCGTCCATCTGTCACAGTGTCTTTTGAACATTTTCATAGTCAGCTACTATGGCCGCTATAACAACAAAAAATAAAATAAAGTAAAATAATAAAAGGGGACCCCCTTTCATTTTTTTTACTTTATTTTATTTTTACAAGAAACGAGTGTTTTTTACGAGAGCGTTTTTTTATTACTTAACAAAAAATATTTCGTGTCAACGGTGGTACAGAACGCTTCGCGTGCTCCGACTCGCACTTGGCCGCGTTTTATTAATCTTAAGATAAATCTGGGCTTAGTTAGGCCGTGTGGTGGTTGTCTTTGCCATATGGTAGGGTTGGGAACACGTGCTGGTGCAATTAAGTTGAGCTCAAAAGCTAAGCCTGTGTCTTAGTAGCTTAAAGTGTCAGGTTTTTTCTCAAGAAAGATTGGATAGTAGAAATGTGGAGGGGAAACAGGCCTTGCATTACCAGCACGGAAATTCCAATTTTTGTACTTAGCTTGTGGTTTTAGAACAACAAACAATATACTTTAGACAATAATAAGAAAAATAGAAAAAAAGACAAAGAAATAAAAACATACTTCTTTATCTTTTTTTCTTATTTTTGTATTATATTATCTTATCTAGATAATATTCTGCTGCAATCATAGGGTTGATGAAATTACTCGAATACAAACAACAAATTCAATAAATCCATACTCCCTGTGTGAATGTTACCATGTGAATATGTTCCCATTTTTATGACCCAGCTCAACATCCGCTAATTTATAGCTTACATGGGAATGACCGTAAGGCTCGTAACACATATAAAACGCCATTTTAATGGTTTCGGTGACCATAGATAAACAAAATATAGATAATTAATCGAAAGGGAACACTGACAGTCCCGTCCCGCGCATTTTTGACATCATTAGAAAGTACCACACCATATTTTATCGTAAAAAAAAAACTGACAAGCCCAGGAACGACAAAGGGGTTGCTTCAGTCGCATTACGGGAGAACACGGCAGTCGTCGGATAACCACATAATGAAATACCGCACAAAATATCGCCAGTCCGTGCAATAAAACGATCGTTTCGTTTACAATCGCAATAACGATGGTTGATACAAAATAAATTACCTCAATAATCGTGATAAAGTGGCAATTAAAGTCAAAATATAACACACAAAAAGTATCCGCAGCCGGTAGGATTCGAACCTACGCTCCCAGAGGGAATCTGATTTCTAGTCAGACGCCTTAACCGCTCGGCCACGGCTGCTACGAGTGTGGTGGCGAAATGAAGCATCCGTTACCATTGAACATTACGTAGAAAGTTACGTCATATCATGACACGTGATAGTAGGTCACACAAATGTGTAATAACAATAATTAAATAATCTTCAGATATCATTATTATCAATGACACACTAGACGGCATTTATTACTGTCTGCCGCTGAACAAAATTCTACTGTTATTTACTTTCTTTTTTTCCTACGATTCCGTATTTCAGTGACGAAAATGGAAGGCATAGGTACTATGTTTATGTGTAGTAAGTGCTCCTGCAATTGTCTCTATTCTAAACTTCATATTAATCTAGACCCCCAGACACTCCTAATTATGCCGCAGCATGATACTCAAAACGCACCAACTCATTGTGAAACATAAGTTGGTAGCTGTTTAATTACATCGTCTAGAGCTTCACAGTACAATAAAATAAATACTACACCACGCATCGTGCGTGCCGTATCGAGTCACGTCAAGTACTTTAGTACCTACGGCATAAGTATCTACCTACAAGTTACCCCTGCCTGCCCCAGTTGGGTAGAACTTAAAAATGAGGGGTGCCTCGAAGCGTTCGCTCGTGAAACAGTTACAAAAACAACATACATCAGGCAATACTAATTAGTATTCCTGTCAGAATCATTATGATTAATTCATTAGTTATGTAATTATTTATCTTCGCACTTTATCGATAATAGCAGTGTACTCGGCTACTGTTATTATTATTATCGCCATTTAATAACTCAAACACAATAACAAATTGTGTATTCAGGCGCTCATTGTAAATTCACCTTTATCAGACAACATAAATCTTTGTTGAAAGTAGTACAATGTATCCCAAAATTTCGTCACACGATCATAAGGCGCCGTGGCTTAGTTGGTTAAAGCGCCTGTCTAGTAAACAGGAGATCACGAGTTCGAATCTCGTCGGGGCCTAGAGTTGGTGAACCATTTTTTATATTTTTTCAAAATATTTTAAGATTTTTCATTGTTTAAATCATTTGTGTTGGCTTTTCTTATTGTTGCTAGGACCAAAGGTCATACTCAGCCCAGTAGGTAGTAGATAAGACAATATTGTTTGTCCTACATACATAATGAGTGTGTGTAGGTATTAATTGTATGTTGATCCAGTGCTTGTTGACTGACTATTTATTGGTTATAAAATATATTTTCCTTGACTGGAGAGGAAAGTTTACTTATTTTTCTAGTTCTAATAAAAATACTTAGTGTCCATTTGTAGCACTGGAACTTTATACAGAGAGGGGTGGCAAAACGAATCGTACGTATGTGTGTTATTTGTATATAAGGAGACGCAGAGGCAATAAAACACGCTCATTTGTGTGAAAAATGCTACAATTTGTTTCTTGAATACGACATAGGGTGAGCCATAGTGGCCATAGTGTGTGACTCACTCATTGTGTGTGCCGTACAAAAAATTTGTGGTTGAGGAACTCGTATTTTGAATATCAAAGTGTCTTTTTTTTGCACTTTTTTTTTAGTAGTCCATGCATCGATTTTAATTTATTTGAGGTAAAAGAAAGGTGATATCAATTATAATGCCTTTTCTTTTATTTCGCAACCAATCCTTTAACCTCAAATTACCTATTTCATTATACGTATATTTTATTTCAAAGCAACTATAATTTGCCCTTAATCCACAATAAAATGATGTTGCTAACGATCCATTGGATCAAAAGATTTTGTATGTAGGAAATCAGGTCAAGGCCAAGATGTCAAAATAAAATACCCTGATCCCGGAAAATAGCGTACAACTCGCCCAGCCAGCCCGGGGGATTGTGTGCAAGTTATAGTAAGTAGGTCAAAGGGAATTTATAGCAGTGGTGGCCCAGTGGTCACGGCTGCGTCTTATGAGTACAGGCCGTAGGTTCCAACCCAGACAGGCGCTTTATTTTGTGTAAATTATTTCATCACCGCTGCTCTCAACAGGATGAAGGAAAAGATCGTAAGGAAGCTGTTATGTCCTAGAACCAAAAACTCCAAGACATGTGACATGATGACATCTAACAACCCGCACGGGGCCCGCGTAGTTGATTACGGCCCAATCCCCCACACCGAGAAGCGGTCTGTGTCACATAAGTGGAAATGTTATAGGCTGATTATGCGTACCTATACAGGGTGAAATTAAATTCATGGGCATCCTTTTAAGGGGTCATTGTACTCATCATTATGAACAACTTTTACTATGTGACTAAACCTAAAATCGCGAAAAAAAATCAGCTGTTCCTTGCATTTATGTTCACATAACTCGACAAAATGTAGGGAAGAGCTGATTTTTTTTTCGCGATTTCAGGTTTGGTCCGTTTGGTCCGTCCCGTTCATAATGATGATTACAATGAACCCTTATAAGGATGCCCAAGAATTCAATTTCATCCTGTATAGGTACAAAGGGAAATGAGTAAGGAAGAGATTTTGGAGGAATCGCAAAATACCCACTTATAATGGAAAATTGAGGAACAAAAACACATTTTTTTAGAATATTAATCACTCATATATTCACATTTGTGTAATCTTACAATATTTACACATGTACAAAATGTATTGCTGCCCCAAATAACAGGTCTTAGCATACATTATCGCTATCAACTCTATTTGGGAAACATTCATAACAAAATTATTGACAAGAATAGTTCTAGAAGTTATTGTTTATGGACTTAACATGAATGTTACAATTTCTTGGAAATTGATAACATAATTATTTGAATGCATTAGGTAGGTATATGAATTTCCTGTTTCAAATTGCGCCAGTTTTTAAATTAATAAAATATTAAGTTTTAGCAACACAAATGTTAAGTCTCACAAATGAGTTTATATTCGATTTAAATAATTAAATTAATAGCTTTCCAATAATTAACATGTATAACGTCAAATCCTTATAATGTTTTAGTTGTAGCTAATTTAATCAGTACTTTTCTACTTTTACATGATTCAATCATTACTGTTAAATAATTTATTACAAGTAATTATTCATTCAATCGTTATAATAATTATTTGCCCATTTGGGTAAAAAATATCTTGTTTTTAATCATGATTTAAGATACACGTCTAAATAGATATTCCAAATTCCAATTTATTAATTTTGCTATCTAAAGTGAACGCATACAAAAAAATATTTATTTAAATATTCAAAATGACAGCACAGATTATAAATATACCGTCATAGATAATTGTAGTACAAAGTGCCAGATTAAAACTACTGTTGAATTAAAAACCATAGACAAGGTACCTATTGTAAGGCAGAATATTTTATTGAATAGTTTATGGGTAAAATTGTTTCTAGTCCAGTCTTAATCAATAATTATAATACTCTAAACACTTATAAACGTCTTGATAAACTCTGAGGCACATTCAATATTACGTATTATACAATACAGTCGTTATCACCTATAAATATTTACAAAATTTGTCTATTCTAATATGGCAGTATGGAGGTTGAAATAATATAATAAGTGTCAATTTTCTAACTTGAAACAATATGGCTTCCTACGAAGTAGTATTAGAGAACTGACGATTGGTATCAATAGTTATCACATGTTTTAGGATTTGATTACTAAAACAAACTTTAAGAGACTTTGTCACAGTATGACCACAGTGCCATAGTGTAATCATCCCTCGCAGTAGATCAACTCAAAAGGCTGAGCGGTGAGATGTTAAAACACGAACATGGAGCTGTAGCTCTTGAAGAACTGCGATGCAACTTTTTGTGGAGTTGATGGTTACACTGTGGTAATAGGTCAATATGACTTCATATTAGATTCAAACATGGCAAAACTGCCGCTTTCGTTTGCAATAAAAAAAAAAAAAGATTAATTAGTAGAACTGTTGAATTTCTATTATTGAAAACATCGATGGTACGACAAACTTGCTCCATATCGAACTAAAAGTTGGTTTGTTTGGTAATCAAAACGAAAGTTATCATCTTGGTTTAGAAGAAACTTTAAAGATATACTACATTGGCTATGATTTACGCAGTAACTTATAATAACTTTTTAGATAAATAAATAAAGTTAGAACTACTTCTGTGGTCCACTACGCCATATACGTCTGTCATTTATATTTGTTACGAATAACACTGGTACTATAAGAGATCATTCTAAACATAGCATTTTTTTTTTTTTTTTTTTTATGGATGGGAAATCATCAAATGACCCCTCCCGCTCTGGGTGGAGCGAAGGGAGTGTCAGACTCTTACTGACTAAAACCCATCCGTGTTCCTTCCTTAGCCCTTTCTGTTCCGGGGTAGCGGTAACCCTTTCGGACAATCCCGCACCAAACATAGCATAATTGCTACATTTTGTACTTAGATGGAGCAATATATGGCTTAATTGAGGTCCTATACTGCCCATAATGTTTCCTTACCTTAACTGGTGGTAATTTGAACAATTACCAGGTAATTGTCGATATTTTGCCAAATACAACGCAGTGTACCAGAAAGTGATTATAAAAAAGAAAAAAAAAATACCTTGTATTAAAAAAAATCACAGTCACAACAGTACATCAATAGTGAATAATTACTACAAGATGAAAACCAACTATGTGATAACTATGTCAATAAAATAATTTACAAATGAAATAAACGCATAATAAAAATCAGTCTCTAACAATTTCACTGTACACCGTCACTTTTTGTCACTCACTCCACGGTAAGGCCTCACGTCCTTCTATATCTCACTATAGTTGACTTTAAATAACACTTTATTGTCGTCTTTGGGATGTCTTTAAGAGTTAATAAGGAATGCTTTACACGAATCTCGTGAGTTGCGTGTGGAAGTCTCGTAGGAAGATCTGTAGTTGTGGCAACGTCGGCCGATCATCGGGCGACATCGCCCAACAGTACGCCATTACCGCAAACCTAGAGAAAAAAACATTAACATGAGAATATTGAACTAGAATTTAACTTTGGCGAGTACTTCAGTCATTGAGGAGAATGAACTTTATATTAGCAAACATAAACAACACTCTACTACCAAAATACTATTCCAATTGGCTGCGGCCCAGACAACAGAAATTTACGTGCCGAACAAATCATACCAGAATAGTGTGAAAATATAGATGCTGATGCTACTTACAGTTCATCAGGGCAATTGGCTGGCTGCTGCAACCGATATCCGTCCCTCAAGTACGCGGCAACCTCGAAGGGGTCCACCTCTGCGTATGGTTGATGTGCTAGGGTCGTTAGTTCCCATAGCAACACTCCTAGGGCCCACACATCGGCCGCTGGACTGAACTGTCTCTTCGTTAAAGCTTCTAGCGCCAACCACTTGATCGGCCTGTTCTCGTTGTCACCGAGACAGTGATAATCAGCGGGGAACAGGTCTCGTGAGAGAGCGTTGTCCGCGATCATCACTCGAAGATTTTCGTCAACTCTGTTGAGAAAAAGATTGATTTGGAATGGAATATTTCTTTAGAGAATTGGCTCTGTTATTTTACATTTTGAAACCAATATTTAAAATTCAGGATATTTCATAAACATACAAAGGAATACTTACATGCAATTCCTAGCAGCGATATCTTTGTGTAAGACATGCTGTGAGTGGAGATATAGCAATCCATCTAACGCATGGAGTGCCATCCTCACGACATGCTGCGTCGTAAGCGGCGGCGGTGGCGGAGCTCCTCCCGCTGCGCCCCCCACCGTAACACCTCGACAAGCCAGGAGGAACTGCTTCAAGTTCCGCCAGGTCGAATTCCAGGGGTACAGCAGGAATGGAGCTGTCTGGTCCTCGATGCTAACACCCAGGACTGACAATACTCGCTCGTGGTGAAGCCCGTATAACATGCAGCCTTCTTGAAGTAGCAGTGACACCTACGAAAGAACATTACCTAAATGAGGTTCTTAGTTGTAAGTTTCAATATGCGTTTCTGACAACAAATCTGAACTTCATCAACTTTGATATAGATTAAATTATGACAATATATTACAGGCAGACTACAGAACCATTATTACCTGTACTTGAGAAGCGTGTTCCGCAACAGTCTTCACGAGCACCTCCTGTTCCCTTGCATCTTCATCAGCATAAGTCCCTCTGTATACCCGCCCGAAGGTTCCCTCCATGGCCACAGAGCGCAACCTTACTCGGCATCGTTGTATCGTCAGCTCCGCTATCCTTTGTTGTAAATCCCTTGCCTTCTCTTCAGCCGCTGCAACAGGCAGTGAGGTAGGTCGGCGATAGCTGGTGTAGCTGGCGGCAGATTTGCAGGAGGAGTCTGGTAAGAAAGCATGAGCATCTTGTTCATCGCTTCGTGCTCGTCGCAGCTTCCTCGCACGTGCTCTACAAGCTGCAGCAGCCACTGCAGCTATCAGCAACGCTCCGCCAGCGCAACCGGCTCCCGCGTAGAAAATATCCGCAGATGTAGGCGCATGTGGTACACTATCCACTCTAACCGCCGGTCTGGGAGCCTCCTTAAGACATATCTTTTTCCTTCTGAATCGCAACGTAGAGGACGAGGGACCCGTCGACACGTTCAGAAATATAATGATGTCCACTTCAGCGGCGACCGCGTGCGTACAAGGCAAGTCCACTCGCCATGTTTGCGGCTCGGTCGGCACGAAGCCTTCGTTTGATATATTGACGGTTGGCGGGTGCATGGCATTCTGCGGGTCCGTCACGTCCACGTGTAGCGTGTACGGCAACTGCAACAAAATAATGATTCGTGACTCAAGCCCACCAAAACTTTAAGTTGCTTATAAATAACTAAGTAGAGTCGACACATTCCTAACGGTACAATCACATCACAATGTAACTGTATCAGTACGCAATTGACGGAGCTCGGCACGCAAGGTGACCCTAAACGGTCCATCTGAGCATCCACAACCGTGTCAGAAGAGATCAAATGTCGAGAGTAACCCACCGTGAGAGCACGAACATAGCTCCTTTATCGGATGAATAAACGACATAGGTACTTTGTTACCGTTGGCCATCGACTATATTTGCATATGTAGACGTCGGGTCGTTCGATGTGGTTTATGTTTCCCTTATGTGGATGACATGAACGTATTGTGACACGCCGCGGGGAGGCATGCTGCACAGATGTTGTGTCTCTCGGCGAGTTTGTTTTGAAGCCAGTTATTAAATATTATGATCATGGGGCGCTCATTATCTAACTAATCATCAGGCGGCGTTACATGAATTGTTAAACAAACAGCATTCGCCGCGGGCCCTTTGGCCAGCTCATCAGACATGCATCACAGAGGCAGCGGCTCGTAAGTGGCGGACCGCGGCTGCGGCGCTGCGGAGGTGCGACACCGCGGCCGCTAATTAAATATTATCAGTCGGCAGTCGGTGCGCACAGACAATGGTGGCGGGCGCTCATCGGCGCGCTAGTTAACCGGTTCCCAAATATTTGCTCTGCCTAGTCAAAGGCGCCGCCATATAAATAAGGGAGTAGCAGTGAAGTGAGGGGGAATCGCAGATCTGATAGTGGCGGCGCACAAAGCTCGCCGAGATGCTGATAACGAGCTAAGGGCTCGGCCGCGTGATCGCAACCGAACCATACTCAGCACATTGTTTATTTTTCAAATGCTACAAAGCAGAGCGTCGACGATTTCAAAAGAGTTTAAGTAAGTATTATTCATACATGTAAATCCTGAAGCGTTTGGCTTAGATGTTAGGCGGCAACATCTGAATGCTATTCGTTATATTAAAGCGCTGTACATAGAGTTAATACGCCATCAAATCCTGCAGACGGCGCCATGAATACATTCAATTTGATGAAGCGTCCCGTAATCTGGCGAGCGTTCGTATGACTTGCAAATAACATCCTAAACAAGCAGATGTATTATTGACAAGTTCACCGAACTTGTTTGCGGGGTACTTCGGATGCTACTTTTGTTGGCTGACTATTGAATATGTAAAGTGGACGTCGCGACTCGCGTCGCTCCCGATCAAAATGCAATGCCGCTCAAGACTTCAACTGATTTCTTTTAGTCCGTGTCGCCGTGTGTGCTGACGGATAAAATAAATAAATGCACATAATATTTGGTTAGAGATGCAGAGCCCCCGATACGTAGTGCATAATGTGGTGCTGCGTCGTGATCAGCCAGCGGCGGCATTAGCATGAAAAGCGATGCAATTTGAATTAGAACCAAACGAGGAAAATGTAAGGAATATTCGAGAACACAGGATAATCAATCAAAAACAGCAGATGTTGTGTATAATGATGATTTTATAGAAACTAAAAGAAAGGTATCTAAACTCGGGTGAGGGCTGCTGAATTACCATAAGAATGGCTCGTTTGCGGGGCTGCGAGTAAACATGAGATCCGCTGTCCGGGAACTTGAAAGAATAAACTTTCGTCTCAAAGTTAATTACTTAGACTAAGGTTGTTGACACTGTTTCAACAATAAAGTAAAAAGTTTTTAACATAACAAAACAATTCGCTAATTGCGTGAATAAAGAGTTGTTGACTGGGAACGTGCGAGACTCGATGATCGTGATCAATTTCGCATTCGTTCCGTGTCGCGCATTACCATAATAGTGCGATTGTTTCATCAAACCAATTGTTAGTTAAACCAACACACAGCTCTATTTCTATCGACTAGTTTTTAAACTGGATAGCTTTTACGTTCGCGGTTTTTTCAACCGTTATTTAAATTCCGATGTAATTGTAGCTTAAAACCAACAGAGTTAGGTACTATCCGTTTTACGATTTTGTTTGCTTTAAAAACTAGCGCGAATTGAGAATCAGGTTAGTTCATAAACATTCTCATGGAAATTGAATATCGTATAAGAATCTCGAATAAAACTAGATTTGATTAGAGATGATGAAATTGGCCGTTTATTTTAAGTACCTATACCTACTCGTAAATTAGATAATAATAGTAAAGGTATCGTCGCTGACAGCATCCTTAAATCTTTACTACAGCAGTTTTATTTCGAAGACATTTTCCATTAAAGTTACCATGGTTATCAAACAGCCAAATCCAATAATTCCTGTTTTATTGTCAATGTCTATTATAGCTCATCCTGGCCAATAACAACTTCTACTTCTTTAGAGAGAGAGTAAAGGGAGTAATATTCACCGGCTTCCTAGTAAGACTCTGCCAGGTAAAGTGCAGGTCTGCGATGGTGGCAGGTACGGGCACCACGAAGTTCAGCGCGTACTCGTTGATCTGACCATCTCGCACATAGAACAACTCCGCCGTTAGACCTGGGGACAAAGGAGGAGAAGGTTATTAGGTTGTCAAGTTGATAAATAATCTAGAGGGGTTAAAATGGTATACGTTGGGAGACCAGCTACTAAAAGAAAACATAGTAGAAACTTAGATGTGTATATTGTGAATGCGTATACGCTATAAATGAAATACGGAGGGAATATTATATTTCCATTAATAAAAATCAAACAAAACTTATCAAAACGGTTTGTTATTTATTCCCTTTCATCGACTTCCCTACTATTACACAATACGGGAAACACGACGCCAGTCAGTCTGCCTACTATCAAAGCTTTTCTAAGCACTCCCGAATCTATTGAGAGTTCACAACAAATCAGAACGCGTCAATATCGAACAATTCGAAGCAAAAAGTTTTGTACGCGAGCGTACAATGAGGCGGCGAGATCAAAGAGCTACCTCAAAGACGCCGCGAACGACGCCCGCGCCACCTGTCCACAAATCATGAGAACCTGGTTTAGAGAAAAAAAAAACGTACATGGCCAAAAACTGACTACTGAGAGGTTTTTTGCTCGCGAAACTTTGAAGGAAAGATTCTGGAGTTGGATCCTATCTAAACTTCGTGATAAATCTTAGAGATTTGTGCCTGTAAAGTTATGTTAATGAACTTGGAGCCACCAGTTGATAATAGACATTTCGTTTAATATTTTATATCTTCCATAAAAAGGAAAAACACTTTCGTATACTCTCTTATTATTTTCCCCGGGGAGTAAGCACAGTTTTAAGTGCACACTGGCCAAATTGGAATCTCTTGAAGGCACTTATATTAATAACAAGTGGGCTTTCTTGATTATAATATTGTTAACCCATTGCAGATGGGTATTCGTTTACTTTTAAACTTTTAAAGCTAACACGTGAATTGCATGTGGCGAATAATTATAATAAATTTGCTTCGAGTTATTAAAATTTACATGCTTGCGAAGCCTTTCACGTATTCCGCAATAGGTGGCTAGCCTAACGCCAATTAAAGCTTTTATGGAGAAGGTATTACTTTTCTCATCTATACCTAACCTACATATTATAAATAATTGAAGTTCGTGTCTGTCTGTGTGATCGTGTTGTTCTCCAAATGATTTGATGCAATTTCACATTCTATCAATCTAGAGAATTAATTCCGGAAGGTTTATGTGTGAGTGTGGTGTATGTGTTTATGGATATGAACCCTTCGTTACGTGGAACGAAGTTTCGCCGGAACGTGGATCCTTACCGCTACCCCGGAACATAAAGGGCTAAGGAAGGAACACGGATGGGTTTTAGTCAGTAAGAGTCTGACACTCCCTTCCGCTCCACCCAGAGCGGGAGGGGTCATTTGATGACTTCCCATCCATAAAAAAAAGCTATGCGAGACACAATGGCTCTTTATTGTTTCTGTAATTAACTTGTAAAATTGACATAATAAAGAAATCTAGATTTTTGTCAAGTAAAAACTGGTCAAAGCTGGACGGGTCGCTAGTCACTTAGTAATAAAATCACAAGGGACGAGGAAAAAAATCATGCTAATATTTGAAATACCCAAACTAATTGAAACACTTAGATTTTAACAACTTATATTTGTTTTATCTTTATAAAGGCTCCGACAGACAGGCGCGAAGCGACAGTGCGACGCGATTCTGGTAGCACAATTAGCAAGAAGTTTTCACAGAAATAGCTCTACTAGACTCGTGTCGCGCTGTCGGGTTGCGCCTGCCTGCAGGAGCCTTAATTTATCCAAAACATAAATGTCATTTAACTAGTGTCCGACCGAAGCTTCGGCTTCGGCTTCGGCTTCGGCCACCTTCGGCCAAAAAAGCACCTTCGGCCAAATCTTCGGCTTCGGCCAAAAATTTGCCGAAGGTTTGGCCGAAGCCGAAGGTTTGCTAGTTGTCAAAATTTGAAATTTACTGAACGATGCTAGAGCGAGACGGAGAGTGTGCAGAGCAGCAGAGTTCCGTTGCGCCGCCGCACCGGACCAAACGAATCGCAGTTAGTAAACTAAACGAGTCAAAACAAGTTTGAGAGCGCGTCTTAAAATTCTAATAAGTGTTTTGTTTTTAAATATTTCATATTTGTTATTACAAATTATTTTATTTATTACTGTGAGTGTGAGTAGTACCTGTGGTGATACGTTCATTATTGTGAGGCACTCTAAGAACCAAAAAACCGTAAAAATTGTCTGGTTTAAAATATTGTATGTTATCTAACGTTAGGTAGGAAACTAAATGGAAACAATGTTGGTGTGTTTTTTTATGCAATTTTTAGATAAAAAAGACATGTGAAGATTGTTTACTTTTAGTTAACTACCTAAACCGATAGGAAATAGCCGCGATATAATTTTCTCAAAAATTCCAAAAAATTATATGTAAAAAATAGATATTGAAAAAGCGTTAAATTATTTTATAGAAATATTTTGTGTTCGTCTGATAATTAAAAAAATGTGACTGATTATTTGATTATTTTTGTTAAAATTACTTTAAGTAAATAAATATTTAATTAACATTGTATATTTGAAACTTTTATTTTAGACAATATTTTATTACCTACTTGTATATGTTGGTCACTCGACTCGTTATTGGGCTAAATCTCTAAAGCTCTCACAATATGTATCTAGTATATTCTGAGATCAAAGTAACTATCGTATTTCTCAAGGTCAATGACACCTTCGGCTTCGGCTTCGGCTTCGGCCGAAGGTTTTGGTGAATACCGATTAATCGGCTTCGGCTTCGGCTTCGGCCAGAATTGCACCTTCGGTCGGACACTACATTTAACCAATCATCTGCTCCATAACCTAAAGAGGTACAGTAGATACCCACATATAAGTTATAATATAATATCTGTCATACTGTAGATAACCACCACCTAATATGAGCTTCCTGCGCCGGAGTCATTTCTCCGAAGTCGCGCAGTTATTATACGTGCCTCGTTAAGGACCATATCAAGTTCCAACATCATTAACTTTATGATTTTTGTGTAGGTACATTTTTTGGTATCAAGTTGCTCCTGAAGTTTATGTCAATATTGTCGCGATATCCTTGAGAATGTCCTCTATGGTGTGAAAATACAGAAAGTTAATTGAATTTATAATTGAGATGAGTCATCTTTAACAAACAACGTCGCCAAAATAAGATGTTGTTTAACAATAACTAACACGAACACCTACAGTCGAATTAACAAAATACAGAAAAGTAAAATAAGTGTCTGTTTATAATACAATTATTTAATTATATATCCTGCTATTCGTTAAATGAATATTTGATTAAAATCTTAAGTAAGAAAAATAAAAAGAAACAACCTCGAAAAAATTAATTCCATTTGCTGGAAGTGTCATAATCTCATAATCATAAACAAGTTTAAATATTGTGACCGGTTCTATAACCATAGCACCAGGATCCTTGCAGCGGGTATGACAGCGGCGTTATTAACACTATTATCATTAAATAATATCGTCCTATCTAAACACTGGTAACTACAAAGGTATGCATGCAAATGAGGCTCCCAAACAGGCGTTGATGCGATTATATTAATAATTTTAACGCTTTTAATGGGTATTTGTTTATTCGTGGCGCGATAAAGGCGATTAACCGCTAACGAGTGACGATAAAGAACGATATAATTTGCATACGCACCGCGTGCGACGACTCGACGCGACAAATCGCTGCGACTTGCGCAGGCGCTGCGCTGCGTCGTTTTATCGTACCGTTGTTTACGACTATCTACATTACACTATGTAATATTTTTTTATTTAATTGGCTGTTTAAATCTGAGATGTAATTTATTGATTTAATGATTTTACAAGGTATTCTGGTTGTTGCGATACTTTAATCTGAGATAAAATTAAAATGAAAAAGATCACAACGTTGCGACAATAGTTTATGTAAATATTAAACAACTGACTTTTAAATTCATAAATATTCCTCTTAGTATTCAGATGATCCGAACAAACTTAATAAAATAAATTAATAATGCATAATATTTATACGGTAATAAATTATTAATAGTAAAAACCGAATCGTGCTACAATAAAGAGGTTGAAGAACTTTCTAATAGGACACCTAATTTATTAACAAATTCTACAACCGGTGTTGCTCGCTTATCTAGTGAAGATATCTCACAAAGTTAAGCCAATACCTGAATACAGTTTTAATAAATTGTTTCCACGAAATCGAAGTTCGGTGAGGTAGTTTTGGAGTAGGACAGATGAGAGGTATCTAAACTTTTACGAGAAGCTATAAAAAATAAATACGTATGACATAAAGCTGTTCTGTTACATTCCCACATAGTAATAAGCAGCGGGAGTGCTACCGTGCGCGGCGCCTTTGATGTCGCGCTCGCGGCGGAGCAAAAAGAACTACTTGATACGACAAATAACTAGAGATAACCGGCACCCGCCTTCACCGGCGCCCGCTTTTTTCTGCTTATTCAAACTAATTCCCCGACACGCTAACGGTGCTACGGAGCTTTTAAAACCTCTTATCGCGGATTCCTACATGTCTCGTCCCCGAAATTCTAATAATAAAATTTAATAAGTTGAATGCCGACAAAATAGCGCGATTCGCGTGCTCCTCACTATTGACGCATTCTACATTCGCACCTCCGAATAAAGCCTTCATTACAGTCGTACAAAAACCCATTTGTGAAGAATAAAATAGAAAGACGCACAATGGACGCGTTGATATTTCGTATAGAAAGTCCCCCTTCGAGGAATGGATGTAAAGATTTTAGGGCACAACAGAAGCTTTATTGTGGAATTATGCGGACAAGGGTTGCAAGAAAATAAAACAAAGTGCAAAGGTGTCGATGGAATTATAAAGGTGAGAATAGTGACGTGCAAATGTGTAGGTAAACATAACAGTCGATGTTTATTTGATCAGGTGACTCTGCAGATCTTCATCAGCAGAATTTACTCAATTCACTACTTAACATAAAAACGGAAAAGCTTAAACTATAATAATCTTCAATGAAGAGCTCAGCGTTAATAAAATTTATAGCAAAACGAGCCTTTCTAAAATAACCATAAACTATAAATCACCCAAACTCGTTTCGGATAACGTATTAATTGTATATTCAATAAATTAATGATAAATTGCTGCCGTAACTCCTAAGCTTAATTAATTATTCGATAAAATTACAGAACAGCACATCACTGGGTATAACATAAAGAGTTGCGCGTTTACAAAATGCACTTCAGTTGGTCGACGCGAGGGTTCGTTTCATAGGCGGGGAAAAATGTCGTCGTTTATTATTCTCCCACACATTTGCATTATGAAGTACATTTTTACGACGGAGGGAACATACAGGCGGACGGAAAACCGCTAAATAAATAACAGTTTAACATTTTACAGCATTACCACATCCCATAACGACGTGTGATAATAGATTCCATAAAACACAGTAATGTGCTAAGAATAGATAGTGGACGTAAAATTAAAAACGTTTTAGGTAGTACAGGTTGTAACAGTGGTCATTTCAAAGGTGTTGTCAACGTTTATGGTGTGAAGTGTGAAGTATCGAGTATGGTTATCGGCAGCCGCGTCTCTATGGTCTTGTACGAACTCATAACTGGTTTTAACGCTACTGTTTCTATCTGTAACTGTTTAGAAACAAGATATTTCCAGCACGGAACGTCCCTAAGAAACATTGACATTTTTTTGAGGTGACATTTAATTATCCCTGCGTCCAATATAAAGTTTCCATTACTCAGCGCACAGTCGCGCTGCGCTAGACAGATTTAGCTGATTATAAATCTGCGACACGAGCACACGACACGAACCAAATTTGTCGCCTTAATTGTAAACAGCTATAAAATATGGGATCGCAATGTGCTCGAGATAGTCGATTTGCTCGTAAAAGACGCTCGTAATCGGTTATTTATCGGTACTATATCGATGTTCGTAAAAAAAGAATGTTCTACATACACATCCTGACACGGATTGTAAAAGTTACGAAGAATTTTATGTTTCAGCAACAATAAATTGTTATTTTCCCAGAAACGATATGGCCTTAATGCAGAAAAGAACTTAACAATAACGATTTGTCTTATGTAATGTATACATAAAAGTTGTCAAAATAAAACATGTGGGAGGAACAAACTGATAAAACGAAAAGGTTTCGTGACCAATTTGGATGTGCAAAAACTAACAAAGACCCTTTAAAAAAATAAATTGACTACATTATCGATAAAATGGTCGAGGACCGCACGATTCATCGCACAGCAGATACTAAAAAGGTAATATATCGCGTTACATTACATGGCAATTGGACCGTAGATAATTGCGTAATAGCATTTGTCGAAAAAACGTCAGACAGAAGTGTAGTCACGTGTAAAAATTTGAGGTTTTCGGAGTCACCGTGCCGGAAGTGAGGTGGGGTAATGCGATCCACCATTGTTCGTCCGTCAGCCTGCCTGGGCTTTGCCCTAACAAGATTTGGCCGAACGTCTTGCGATCAAAACTGATCAGCGACACAAAAGCCCTGTGAAATTAAAGTCTGTAAGAACGGACCCGAGGCGCGAAGAGCTCACTTTATTTTTATAGATATCACGAAAAAAGTTCAGACAGCCTTTTGATTGTGGAATAAATACGAAAATAAAATGTTTTTTACACTTTTTGTCCATTTTTTAGGACGTTCGCGGTATACCAAAGGCAAATGATGATAAAACAAAGAGCTTTAGATTTCAAAGACGGGTTTACGTAGCTTTTGTCATTAGTAGAGTATATATTGAATAGATAACGTCGCTGCTAAACAATCAGCGCACAATTTTCTTGTAAAACAATTCCTTTAATCGTCCTGGGTCAATTTACGATCTAGCGGTATTCTCGAGTAATACTAAAGCCATAAAAAACGGATCCAAGTGGAATTGAGTAAAAAACTGTGCTTGTGTTTGAGGATCAATATTCTCGGTCTCGCTGAAAACTATTTTAATAAATGGTTTGATTTTTGTAAATCCTTAGGTAAGTTTACTTTTTTACATGTAAATGTAAAATGTTTAGTGTAGTAAGGTATCTTCATTGAAGAAATTGCACTCGAAGATATGCATATTTTTACGTCAAAATATAATCATGAGGGAAATAATAAAGGGAGCTGTGAGTTTTCCTCAATAAAATCAAGGTGCAGGCTACGAGGGGCTCAGGAGACGTAGACAACATCTTGGAGCAGGTAATGTGTGCAATAATCACCACCATCCCTCACCGCCGCGCTGTTACATGTGCCATTTACCCCCGACCTCCCCTTCCCATTTAATTACACAGTAATGGAACAACGCGTGCATTCATTAAATAAATTTATTGAATTAATCAGAGCAGTTACTAGCAATTGCAACAAATTAAGCTAACAATAAAACACTGCAGTACCTATTCACAATTTCACAGTTCGCACACTTTATTAAAAATAAAATGCAGTTGTTATTGCAACGATTAAACCAAAGAATATCTTATCTACCGATCAGAAAATTACGCAAACAGAAATCTTAATAAAAAAAAGTTCAACAGGCATTTGTAATTAATTAATTCGAATGAAAACGAGCAATTAATTCAGGTATAATCACCAATAAGTGTGATATGCGTGCCATCGCCCATATCAAGCAAATTAGCCGCGGTTTTTCTTTTATCTCAAACAAGTTCGACTGGAATGACACCATCGTTCCATCGGTTTACATTGCTGCTAATATTGAGGACGTGGTTTAAATAAGCGAAATCTGCCAGCGATGCTCGAATCGCAAGATTAAATAGTCGAACTCGAATTTTAAAAATATCCCGCAGCGCATTGGCGCGTTGATTGATGCGTATTTTTGCCCGCGTGCCCCTCAGAAGTAATCCCGACGAATTAGTTTGACAGTCGGAATCTTTTCCTGATTTTTTGTCTATGGTGGTAGAGTGGTACCACATGTTTATTGAGATTCTGCCCCTAATGATGTGCAGCGATACGGAAACAGTGTCGATTATTTACAGCTTTGTCTAATTAACTATAAGTTATTTTATATTTACATGCGGGCAGGAGGAATGTTGTATGTTGTACTTTGAGCAGCAATTATCAAGCGTGCGTGCGTTAACGATATAATAAATAAGTGTTGTAATAAAATAAACAGTGTGTGTTTACGATCAGTGAGGCGAAGTGTTGCGCGGACAGATCTACGAGTCGTAGTAGTACGGAACGCACCTGACGCTGAATTATTGCGAATACGTAAACATTATCGTTACATTACCGTAGTAAGTACGTTATATAGGAACATCAAAACAAACTTGCCTGTCTTATTTTTGTGCTGTATACTTAAAGATGAGGTACATGGCGGAAGGCAAGAGCTACTAAACCTCTATACGGTTTTGTTAAACTGTAGGAGTACCGAATTATTTATAATTCCGTGCGTGAGATAACTGATAACAGAGTCCAGTTCCAAGGATTTGACGAAGGTTAATTGATACAGGAAGTCAACGAACACATTAACAGGTCCTAAGAGGCAGATATTGGGCCCAATTCGTTACCTACTATTGATTTTTTTATGGGACATACTAGAGGTGCACCTCTACAGAACTTTTCAAAAGTTTTTTAATGGCGACCTCGACAGTAGATAGTAAAGAGTCAACCCTAAAACATTCGCCAAAAGCAAAGTCGCGTCGGTAGAAGTGTGAAAATTTATGACATCACGTGTGCTACACTTCAGAGGAAATTAAGTTCAACTTAGTTATGAGCTCGAATCCTGCTCATGTGATATTTATAACTTTATACTACTTCAGTTGAAGTTTGGTTCACCTAAATATGTAATAGACGAAATGCATGACATACTTAGGTTAACAATCTAGACATGCGCCATGTTGTTCCTTATTATGTCAAATAAGAAGCTCATTGATATAATGTAAGTAAATAAAACTAAAAAGGAATTTCCAAATAGGTTGAACTTCGAAAAGATGTTGAAAGCTCCATAGGTAGCAATTCACATCCATTCCAA
The DNA here is from genome assembly GCA_945859645.1 of Amphipoea oculea. NCBI lineage: Eukaryota > Metazoa > Arthropoda > Insecta > Lepidoptera > Noctuidae > Amphipoea > Amphipoea oculea. The sequence continues at coordinate 19,475,547 of OX243862.1, forward strand.
AGCCACAAGTTTACAGAAAGCGATAAGTGGGCTCGCATTTCAATCTAGTTTGTCAGAATATTTGCTTCTACAAGATCAAGCTAATCCCAGTCTAGTTACGCGGAGTACAGACCACAGAGAGTCGTGACCACATAACGCGACCACGCTTCGTGTTCGCCCGCGGACCACAAAAACCGCAACTAGAACTTAGCACCGCTATCGCTTCGGGAAACACTCTAATAGCGACGCTGAAAGATTAAATTGCCTGTCTCAGCAGCATTGAACGAAACATGAAACTCATACAAAAAAGTAACCCATTTCACTCGACAGCTCGAGGCAGTGCGATGTGACAAACTGCACCACGTAAACTAGAAAAAAAAAACTGAGCACGAACACAGTCGTGACATGTTTGTAAATGCTGCCAGATTATAACCAACCCCTCCGCATGAATTTGTGTCTTGTATCGTTTATATTCCAATTACAGAGTCAGTCCACGTGCACGACAGTACACACGACGACGAATTTCTCGAGCTTATCTATTAGATTGCCACAATCCTTCCGAAGAGGTTATCGCACGGTAGCCCTGCTGTTAAAATCGATGCCTTATCGCAATCGCCCGATATGATTTATTTTTGACTTATCGTCACTTGATAAGAAATACGTGTACAAATATCCGTTGGCTACTGGTTTCCATTTATTTGGGAAAATGTCTCGCATCGTCAGATGTACAAACAAACAGCTGTACCGGACGGAGGGCCACCGCGTTCCTGAAAACTCCCATTAGTTTGTGTCAGGGCAATTCAAATAGAAACTGTGTGCGGAGTGGAGGTGTCCAATAACAAAACACACGAACACGCTTGTCAAACAAGGCTCACCAAATATTATACGACCGCCACACTGTATTATGTCGTGGATTTGTACTAACACAACCAGTGTATGGGACAGAAGCACGACGCGGCGGCTGTTTGCATTGGAACTTAGAAAGGTTATAACGCTTGCCAGGAGGAAAATATTACACAGAAAGGGCAAATACTTTTTTGACATTTTGACACCAACTGTGCGTCTGTTATTTGTGTAGGAACGAAATAAAATGAAAAGAACGAAAACAATACGGACGGGCAGTTTAAAAAATCGTCTGTTGAACGAAGGCTTGAAGAGAGCCGTTTGTGAAGTGCTCTCGACGAGGGCTCTCCAAACGAGCGTCGACGCCAGCCAGCGTGCTTAACCTGCCCTGTTTACACCCGGCGAACACCTACGTATCGTATCATATACACTTGTAAACCTGAAGCACGGAATTATATTTTACGTTAAGGACGTCGAGCAAGTGGATCCAAGACCATTAAAAACACGTAATTGAACACCAGACCCATCGAATAAATTAAAGGCAATCGAAAAGAATCGCACACACGACCTGGAATTATCGAGTTGGCAACCGTTCCGAATATAATTTGATCCGCAGCCGCCCGTCGCCGTCAGTCATAATGGAAATCATAAAATTAAAAACATCGCCCGTAAAGTAAACAATGGGCAAAAAGAGCAAAATTTATAAATGGTGGGTGTAAGCGAGGCCTGCCCTGCGGTGCCCTGCCGTGCACTCGTGTTATTTCTCATCTCAGCTCTTATAAAATAAAATTTTAAGTATCAAAAGCATCAAGCGGGTGGTTACCGCGTGAATTGTGGCGGAATTCTCGGCTTCAGGGAGAATTCACGAACTCACTTGTGAAGTGAAGACGTTTGCAACACTTTTATTTCTAGCTCTTGCACCGGCAGACACCATTTTAATACGAGATAACTTTCCTGGGGAATTTAACTGCAGTCTTCTATATCCAGTAACCACATAGGAATCTGAACTATGTGCCCTTCAAACGAAGGGCCTTTTTGCCCTTGTTAATACTTTTTGGACGAAGCTACATTACGACCATGACAAAAAACGCCACTACGTTATCCGTCAGTTTTACAGCCCTACAATTTCTATAGCAAGGTATGCAGCCAGCAAGTGTATAGGATGAGCATAGACGTATAAAAAGGATGAGGTTATTTAGCTATTTAATTACACGGTTTTCCACGCCTTCCGTCACGGGACAGTTTCCGGGCAGAGCGACAAAGCGACAATGCTCACCGCTCCGATCACAAATTGGATGCGCCCCTTACTAACTAGCCGTGTTCGATGCCCAACAGACCAGAACAAGATTGGGCAATCAACACTAACTACAAATGATCGGTTTTATATCACTCCAGAACCTACCATTACGAGCGTCGCGCTTGAATATTAACTAGCTAGATAACCACTTGATGGATATTATCCACCATACGTGTAACGTTACTAGCTAGTTAAATTCAAATGTGAGAATGTTTAAATATGCGTGTGATTCGAATCGAATAACAAACAAAACAAATTCAATTAATTTCCCAGCCATCGTCGCAGGATAACATCTGTTTTGAATATAAAATACACCAACACGTACCGTCGTCCCTTGTTCAAACCCCAATAAAAATGAGACCCACACAACTGACTATAACAAAAAACAATATATAAAAAACGCCTACACGTACGTACATCTTAAATTTTGATCTAACGACCCTGAAGGATCCATTATTATTAATAAATCGATGTCTAAATGAAACATACGGGCAACATAAAAATATTGAATAAAAAAGGAGGATAAGATTTTTTTCCAATACGAGACATTTATTAACACGGACGCGCAGTGGATCGAGATAAAACAAACATGGCGGGCGGCGCACGCGCATATAAACATGGAGTTTATCGTGGGAGGCTGTCACAACACGCGCCCATTGGGCATCGCTGACGCTCCGGTGAAAGCTAAGGAGACACTCTACGATATAAGACGAGATGATGTTATCTCACACTTACATTTCAAGCCTACGCATCGCCTACCTCGTCGTCATTTTTAGTGGACACAACTTCAGATTCCAATATTTCGATAATCATTAACACACTTTGATAGTCATCAATTTCATGGATCGTTGGGCATCAACCACCATATTATGGAATACCTTTAAACTAACTAACTTTTGCCTGGAGCTCGAGTCCCGGCCATCACAGACATAGGTACCTAATCAGATTTCGGTAGTAGTTAACTGATTCTACGGAGTACGGACTTTCGAACTTCAAGAAAGATAATTTTCAGTTTCTAAAGCATTTTCTGACACACTTACTTGTCGAAATAAGCACAATCTATGGAACCAGAGATTAAATAATAAATAAAGTACATTTCAAACTATCACCACTAGAGGAGAACCAATTAACTTCATAAATAGCCTATTCACACGTAACAAGGTTCTAACAGGGCGGAAAAAGCGGCGCGGTCGCTGCGTTTATCAACAAAACAAAACAACAAAGAAACGAGTCGTGATCTCCATCACAGATCCATCATCGAGTGCCGGCTGCTAAGATGGATTGCCCGTATTATCCCAACAAGCACCTCCGGATAACAGACAGAGTTTCAATTGCCGACAATCTGTCCAAGTCACCTCTTTGTACAGCGCTCCAATTTTGCTTGAAGGAATAACTAACTAGGATAGCTTATTCCTATGAATGGCTGTAATAAGAACGTCGCCGTGAGATCTGTCTGGTGTCTTAATAATGCAGCAAGTGATTTACGTTTACCGCATATAGATTGCTGGGATATCCGCAACAATGAACCCTCGTGCACAGCTGCGCTTCCTGCGAAACGTTTGGCTTCATTTAAAAAATATTAAAACTCCTAATTTTACATCAAAAGACTTTTTGGAGTCAGTATTTTAATTAAGAGTTCTTATTAAGAATTATGAATGAGTTAATTGATATTATGACTTGGAACGTCAAGGGGAATCCACCCGTCGCAGGAGATGTTACCATAACTTTATAATAACAGCATGCGGTGTCTATAAATCAGAATTAAGGACGTAACCAAGGGAGATTTCGTTTTCGGCGTCGATTAAAGTCGACTCGAAAACAAACAGGATCTCAGCCACGCCTCTCGTTTCTTTTTTCAAAGCCTTCGGGCGAGTCCGAGTATTATTCCACCTGGTTGCTGCCCATTACAATTAGACGGACCTCTTTTGAAGTTGCTACCGGTTCTAACATAACCGTCAAACGACACGACACCTTATTTTTAACTTATCACGAAAACGTTGGACAAAAAGAAATAAAAATTGTGTAAGTACCAGACCACGCAAGGTTGCGAACTACGATCAGTTAAAACAGTAGCGTTCCAAAAACAACAGCGAGAAAAACGAATTAAAAACGAAAATAAAAACCAAATAAGCGGCGCGGTCTCGCCAGTGTAAAAGTAAAAAAGTTGTGCAGTAGATTTTTAAATGATCAGGAAAAGTAGAGCTCCTACCAATCGAAGTGGACAAAAGAAAGAATTGAGTCGAGTCGTTAATGAGGGAACATGTAGAATGGAGCAGTCTGAGCAGTCTCCCGTGTATTATCTGATGCGCTAAACTCGAGCGAGCGGGTCTAATGGTAACGGCCGACCCTAACAACCCAAACAAAACCGCGCATTTTGATTACAGTACCCACCAGCGAATGTTGAAGAGGTATTAGCATACTTATAGTCAATATTAATCTTTCGCACGACTCCGCTACACTGGCGAGTTGGCAAATAAAAACATGCAGTAAATGAGAAAAGTAAACATTTCCATTCGGAATATTCTCGTAAAGATTTCCGAGTTGGAATTGAATTTGCATTTGCAAAAAGAGTGTACGAGACTCGGTGCGCCCACACCTCGCTCACATTAGCTCGCGTACTTGCATTCCTCTTCATAGCCACACGACACGTCCCCACGACCAGCTAGCTACATACACGCCAGATTTTTTCTTCACAGAAAACCTTTCTATAATTTATACACAATGTATAATGTATTTGCATGGGTTTTATGTCTTTTTTTCTTCGAAACAGAAACGTGACTGTGGAGCGGAGGCGAGCATTTCCCCGATCACGACGGTGAGATGCAATCAGACGACAGTGGGACACTCGTACATGGTAATGTGGGCACAGCGCACGAGATCCACGATAGGTACACTCCACAGACACAATTAACCTAGCAACCCTGCATACCTCGTTAGCTTTAACGTTCTTCAAATCTAACTGGTATTTGAGGACTGCTGATCGACTGGAGATTAGGATTTAAGCTTGTATTACTGGATCTTGGACTTGGACTACTGTATTTTCCAGTAGGTACTCCAGTATAGCTAGCATTCTTTTGGCAATGTTTTGGGAACTGTTGCCTAGTTTAGATAAGACATAGGTAAGTATTGAATGATGCTATGAGATAATCTATCAAAAGTTATTCGCATCATTCATAAAGAAACGTGTACTTCTACTCATTACTCAATAAACGTAAATCACTTGCCAGAAACCTCATTAAGCTTATTAACACCATCTCAGTCTAAACTTAATCCGACAAAATTGATGGACGAGGCGAGGAAATGACGTACGGCGGTACTGCAGCCATGTTTTAAAAATCCACACGCGGCCATAACGAGTCGAGTTACGAGCGGTTAAATAAACGCAGTCTCCCATTACTGCCATTAATACGTACGATTGCCTCGAACCAACTGAGCCAGAAATAAAGTTGAACCCGAACGTGAACGTAATCGTATTGAGCGACATTACGAATTAAGGAAATGAGTTTTACGAACGTTCCGCTATAAAATGAGATACAATAAATAAATCCAAACGTTTATTTTGTATTCTATTGAGACTTGCTTGAATATCAATTCGGGAATATTGTAACTAAACAAAAAGAACCAGATACATTTTGACGCAACTAAGCGATATAATATTCTGATTTCCTCCGTTACATTCCCACAATATGGTTGAAACTAGAATTTAATTGTACTTTGGGTATGAGTATGACCACCTTTTGCATGTAATAACGATCTCTAGTAACCAAACATTAGTCCACGCGCACCTCCGAACGGATTCAACCAATATTTGTTCTCTACAACTGCTTCCCAAAAGTGTATTTTCTTATTCAACAGCTTCTACCGTTCAACGCCCGCGAGGGTGTCGCGATGTTTGACTAACCTGCGTCCGCAAAGCAAACATCAACTTCTCATGAAGACAGCATTCGTTTATTTAATTAATCAAAATTCGGTTTTTTTCCCAACTGGCAAGAAAACAATAGACATTATTATATGCCCCAAAAAATGTACAGTCAGTATAATAATAAATTCAAGATGAAAATAAAATATCCAGTCACGTCGGGTGATCGGGACGACTGTGAAAAGTTTATTTACTTTCTTAATAAAATAAACATCGGACACAATGACCAGTTTGGGAGCCTAATGTAAACAAAACTCGAGGACAATACGCCCGGGTCGGTCCTCAGGGAGAGCAGTGACAAATTTGTGTGTATTTTATTGATTCAAAAGTGACTAGACGTTATCTAGTCGACTGCTAGGAGCTCACAGCGCATTACAATAACCCTTATTCGGAGTAAGAATGTAAATTTTGGGGCATGCGGGTCCTCGCAGCAGGCCCTACACCGCGGGGGGCCAGCCCAACAGAAACACCATGACTCGACCCATCTCTACGCCATGCTGCGAAACATACGAATTCACTTTGAGACATGTTAAGATTTACTGTCCAAATCAATCTATGTCATACCTTTGGTTTCTGGAGTCCTGTCTAAACAAACTGGAGGTCCAAACAAAGATCACATTATTGTGATGCAAAGATAACGTTAGATGCCATTTCACGCTGTGTTTTAGGACAACTTTTGGGTGGTCGTCCCTTTGATAACGCACATATGGGTAAGCCAAATAAATTGTCACAACCTTTCCTGATCTTTTAACAATAATAACCTGAATGTCTTTCCTGTCCACAAATTCAACGAAACACCTATTGCATTAGCAATAAACTTGAATTTTCATTGGAAAACATAAATCCAGGGACACTTCGGTTACCCATCGACGATAAAACGTAAGTGTGCATTCGTCAATTCTACGACAGAGGCCTATAAAACGTTATTATTTAGGAGCTCATAACTGGAAAGATTTACTGATCATAAAATAAGGTGAGGTGACCACATCCCCACGAATAAGAATTCCTTTATTCATTGTTGATCCTAGAGGAGCCTCAAGTGGCTGGCAGTGCGCCGCTGGGCCGTTGACCAAGTCTTCATTTAGAGGCACATGATGGATATGTTCGAGTGGCAGCCATATCCGGTGCAAGCAAATTTAACTCCAAATAACCTTGTTTATTCAGGGGTGCACTGAACCATTAAAGCTCAGTTGAGTCGTAACAACGTCGACCGCGTTAAATTCTTCAATACTATCATAATGCTCAACTTTAATTGCTTTCTTACGAACCCATAAAAATCGAAAGTGGCTGCAGTTCAATATTTACGAGTCCGGTTTAAATTTTAAGCGTAACGTTATTAAATCGAAACAATTACCACATCAGGGAAGAAAATTTCCATTGTTCAGTTCTAGCTAGTGCAAGTTACGGTGTAATATGAATATCGGCACTATAAATGAAAGCTTATTTAACGTCAAAACGTTTAGGGCTTTATCGACACCCATAAACTTTATCACAATAGGCGTTGTGGCAAAAAAGTTAAATACAGTCGCGACCCCATTGATTAATTTGTTTCACCATTAGAATTCTCTTCACGGGCCACAAAAATGTCCCGGTGGAGAGCATCGCAGCCGAATTTTGGGGCATTATTTATGGTGTGCCATTCTCTTCAAAGGACTCTATGATTTACTGCCGGCCGTACAAAAGCCACTGCCTTATTATGACGTGCTGGCCGTGCATTGTGCCAGCATATTTATTCGTCCGATTGTGCGCGATGTTTGTTTATTTTTCATCCTTCTTCCTAAATACTGTATTGTCACAGAACTACGATACAATTGAGTGGGACCATATTTCACGGTCCTTAATTACGACTTTTACGACAATGTGAATTTAGAAAATGTTTTGCCAACAAAGCACATTTATAAACTTTTGTCATATCAAGTCTTTTTAAAAGTCTACATTCAAGATGAAACATTGGATACTGAAGAAAAACTAGTTAGAGAGATTGGATGGTCAAACAAAATAAGTAGATATACTAGTGATCCGTGAAAGTACTTGGAATTATCGAGTTGTTAACTAGGAAAAGAATGGCGTTCCATAATGATAGTATATGGTATCGTGTTTAGAAGTGATTAGCACCACGCACAAGCTAAGCGGGAGTGTACACATAGACAGAAGCTGAGAGAGGCAGGTATGCTCGGTGACTCGGCGCTGACGCCAGCCATGTTTGCTCCCGCGCACCCACTGTCCGTGTGTGGTCCCTAACTATTTTATATTATAAATAACCAACAACCAAAAACAGGAGCATTTATTTACGTATAAGTAATGCTTTACCGATCAAGTCGAACATAAAACCCTTTACCCATTAGGTAGCAAATAGTCTTACTTAGTTTACGATGTGTGAAATTTTAACATGTTAATGTGTCTTCACACTGTCTCTAAGTGCATTAAACAATTTAGATAATGTCTCTGAAGCAGAGAAGCTTTGCGAATATTCAAAACATTGCCGAAGCTTTTAGCAGCGTAGTGCCCGTAGAAAGAGAATAACAGCTTTGATTCGTTTAATAATGTGCGTAAACACACATAATATTACTTTACATTAGACACATTTATTTGCACATTCTCTCCTAAAGCAGAGCTGGGTCGCGTGCGCCACCCGGCCGCCTATTCAATTACGCTGCGTAGCCAACAAAATTGTCACAGCATTATCCCTAATGGCACATTTTTGAGCTCCCACAAACACAAAGGAAATATAAAATACTAGTCGTGTGCCATCACTACGGGAGTTCTAATATTGTGCTCGTCGCATCATAGTCGCGCTGCGAGATACTTCCTTCGTGGGCTATTAAGCAGTCATTAACTATGGACGTGGGATTATGGGTCAGCGCCGGTAATCCTCGGCCCCAAAACAAACACACAGTTCATCTTTAATAGCCGAACAAAAACAAAAATGAGCCGTAATGTCATTAGCTAAAACGTTAACGAGTGTCCATGTCGGGGCGGCTGCTATTTCGGTTTGGGCACATTCCACGCGCTCGTATATCATCTATCATGGTCGGAGAACTGTCAGGTTTTAAACTGAGCTTAAACTGTGTTCGGTGCTGGCTCGTCGGCGGTGGCAGTTGATGGACGCGTCGTGACGGCTCGCCGACGTTCGCTCACCAGCCGGAGGGACGCGCACAACATCTGACCTCTCTCTATCTATGGCACAATGCTACATGCGCTACTGTTGAGTGCATTACTGGCGGTAATTGTGCTAGTTTTAGTCTAATATTATCGTCATCGAGTGGCGGAAGCAACTCGTCGGGCGGCCGTTGCACCTCATCTCGCTAGTGACACGTTTTTCAGGCGCATGCCCATTGTCCCAGTCTGGTAGCGCTCCCCCATCCTCCCGAGGGAGATTTGCAGTAATGGGTATTTCACAGATTCTACGATTCACAGGCTTGTAACACTGGCTATTAAATCGAATAAAAACTTTTGCACATTGTTTCAAAACATTATCTAAAGTTTGTGTTAGGTACTTATTATTTTTTAAGTGTACTTAACATAATCGCATTACATACTGAAAAACAAACAAATCTGAACGATCAAACTTCTAAACACAGTTAGAGGGTCACACAACAAGCGACTGCGTGCGACTTGCGCTAGCGCAGCATCGCTGATCGATCGAAGCTTTTTGTCGCGTTGACATCTCCATCCATTCGGGCAAATTGCCGAGCGGGCACAAAACCGAGGTGTGATTGAGAGGTCGACCCTCGCCGACGCCCGAAACCATTATTTTGAATATGTTCAACTATCGATCACGCGGAGAAAAGTAATTTTAGAACGTTGATCTTTCCACATGATATGTACCGCGTACAACATAAAGATTTTTCATTGTCAGTTCGACAGATGAACGAGCTTTCTACACGTTTTTGTTTCTACTGTATGCATCAGCATAATTTTTTGTTTTACATGCAGTAATGAAATGGTTACTAAAGTTTTTACATTAGAGAGTCGTTGGACTCAACAAAAACTCCTTCAGATCTTGACCTTAGCCTGAAAACAACGGATTTCTCACTAGATTATGCCCAATTGACTAAGCGCCAGTCAGAGATGAAGTATAAATTAGCCATACCTTCTCGCGGTTTATTACCCGGAGTTTGGCGTTATTTATAAAATATCTATTTATTCAGCTGTCGACTGACCTGGATACATTGCCAACTTGTCACTACTGGCTGCAGGCCGTCTTACAATTCACTTTCTGTTTTGGTGTTCGGATTTACAGTTTTCTAATTTTATGTTTTTAATTGGAGCTTTGGTTGGTTGATAGACAAGTTAATAAAGTTTTGCACTAACAAAAACAGAATTAATTAATTAAGCTCGTAAGGTTTTAATTAATTTACATCTTGATACTTAGTTGTAAAAATAATTATTAAAAGTTCTGCTAGGAAGATTCCCCGTATTATTAACACAACCATCTTAATAAAGTTAAAACAAACAGCTGTCCATTCATTAATAAACATGAAAAACAATTAAAGTTTGTAAAAATATTTCACCACCATTGCCTATAAGTAAAGAGCAAAATTGCACAAAAAGCTATTTCACCATCGTCATAAAGATACGCGAATATTATGTGTATCTGCATAACGAGGTGTGTTGCACCTTGTAAGTGCCTGCTTCGTACGTAAGTGAAGTAAAAACTAGTAACACTTTAGGTGGCGAGAACGAGAATGCATGGTAGTTTATGGTACATGGTTATAAAGTTTCTATTCTAGACAGGACCGTAATGGCCGGGTTACACGAGGCTTGTTTCTCAACCCAGGATACTAAGCTAGCAAGTTAGCTACTCACGCTAGGATAATTTAATAGGATGGGGTTATATTTTTTGAACTGGTAGAACCCCTACCCGAGTCCTGGAGTAGAGACCCCGTATCGGCAAGCGTAGTGTGGGACGCCAGAAACGGACTGACGACCTTAAACAGGTGGCTGGGAATGACTGGGTGCGGAAGGCTGAGGAGTGAGGACAGTGTTGTAGCGCAGCCTGGGAGAGGCCTATGTCCAGCAGTGGACTGCGATAGGCTGAGTTGATTGCTCACCATTGATTTTACTACTCTAGCTTGTGTTCTAGCTTCGTGTAGCTGACCGAAGCTAGTATTCGATGGTCTAGTGTGCAATGACTAAAAGTTTTATTTTTCTGACCGCTACCACGTGTACGAGCTTAAAATTATCTGGCATTATGTAAACAGCACTAGCATGTGCCAAGCTAGGATAGTATACCGAGGTTCTAGTTTGGTATCCTAGCTTTGAATAACTAACCTCATGTAACCCGGGCATAATAGCGGGAATGCGGGAGTGTGGGACTCACACCGCACGTGCACCGATTGCTTTTGTTTAGTTAGCGGATTAATGGACACTGCATAATAGTCTATTAAATGCTTTGTGTTTACTGATAGTACTATCACTATCAAGTATTGTGTTGTGATTGGGCTGTTTGATAGGGTTAAGTGCATAGAGCACCAACGCATTTTTACTTAGTCAAAAAATATGACGTGTGTGAAAATGAGATTAGGAAGTAGGTAATCAGGGTTCGCTGTTATACTTATATCATGATATATATTTCACGATATAAAAGATATCAATTGATAGTTTGTGCATATTTATCATTTGATATTACTTGTCAAAACACAAAAAAAAACATCAACACAAAAGTTGATTATGTAAGACTGATTATTATTCACATATTATTATTAGCATTATGTATTTATTTATGTATACTTATGTTATTTTTATTTTATTTTGCATTATATGTGTAGGTTTATTTAATATTTTAGTTTTAGGCTTCACACATTCATATTTCTCTCTTCTTGTTTTCACACACTATTGTCTACATTTCTTTTTTTACTTCTCCTTTCGCAGGTCTGCTGGAAGAAATTTCTTAAGAAATAAGCAGTACCTTTGTACTCAAATTATAATTATAACATTTCCTTATGTATTTTACTGTGTGTACATAAATAATAAAATAAATAAATTATTCAAAGACAAACTTTAGTTACTTTTATAACAAAAACGTCAAATAATCTAACGCAAACTTTTATTTTAGAATTTAAAAAAAAAATATTAAAACCACTTACAGAATGAATATTGCATTTTATCAGTTTTATATCGGATATTATTATACTTACTTAAATATAAATATCAGATATTTTGATGCTCATTATACATATTTACAAATACAAATACAAAATGTTTATTTCTGTACCAACTAGTATACATTAGTTTATGATTGGAGCCTCCTTTTAAGCATGATGACACCTGTGTTAGGAGACTCCGCACTTCCATAGCTTTGGCAGTTTGTACAACTTACAGAATTATTTTTAATATTTTCTTAAATTTACTACATTTTTAAAAGTACATTAATGTGGGTGTGTTGGGTGTGTGGTGTGTGAGAGGTGTGTGCGGTGTGTAGAGCGAGTGTGGTGTGTGATATGTTTGAGGTATGTGAGGTGTGAGAGTTGTGTGGTTGGTGTGGTTGTGTGTATGAGGGATGATGTGCGTGTGGGAGCGGCGGTACCAGTATTAACTAGAATATTTGACTTTTACGAACCCTGAGAAATATACCATTATCTTGGTCCAAAATAACAGTTTTAGATTTCAAGCGAAGAGTTAATATTGAGTGTTACTGCCATAACAAAGCCCGTATCTGTATATTGATCGTACACCGCAAACCGCACTGACTTGACTGATGGTTAAGCCAGGGATGGCGTAACAAGATCCCATCATCGAAATGCAAACAAAAAAAAAAAAACACCTTCAGAACTGATAGGTTTGTTTTCAATAGTTTTCACTTAGGTATTTCTTTACTGTACTGGTGTACAAGATTGAGCACATAAAGTACAACTTATAATTTGTGGAACATTTCTTTCCACAAATTACAGTGGCGAGCATTAAAAATATGGTCACTCTATACTTTATAAACTTTTGGCATTCGTCGAAGTTTCGTATTGTATCCTTGACAACGAGTACTCTGTGGTAGTATTCAATAAAACGCCTCTATTTAACACATTGAAATGTGACAATAGCCAACAACTGCAACAAAATTAACAGATAATAGAAAAGATTGCAAAGGGTGATAAAATTTTATTGTCATATATTTTTTGTCTTTTTGGGCCATGGAGTGCAAAAACTGCGAGAGGTATTATGCGACGTTGATGGATCTCCTATATTGAATCGATCATCCTCGTCGCAGGTGATTGCCTTATAAAGACTATGTATGTACTTATGAAACAATAATAGTTTTAAGGTTTTTACGCATGCGATAAATATGTGATGTGGAGAATTCGGGAAACAATAAATTAAGGACCTTAATTGTGCCATAAAATTTACGAATACAAACTCATTAACCATTGTTTAATTAAGGCGAAATCTAAAAGTCAAACCCAACATGTCATTACAAAGCTGTTTACATTAGAATTTCAGATTCCAACAGCATAATGAATGGCAAAACAACATGCACTTAATAAAGCTATGACAATGACTAATCATTAAAATTGCATGAGGTGTCGACGACAATGGATTGCAGAGCTTAAACGATTAAAGCTAAGCCGACGTCAAGCGTAATTGAAAATAACGAGATGCATATTCATGTAGTGCACATAGGTAGTAAGTAATCCGTCTGTCGCCCGCGGCTTGCTGCATGTGCACCTAATTCTATTTCTGCTATCCAGTCTGCGTCGACAGGGCTTTCATAATTGCTTTTAAATTAACCTCCTATTCTACAGCCAACATTTATGCATTCAAAGTTAAATTATCTGGTTTTATGGTTGGCTGGTGTAAAAGACTAACAAACTACGCGGCTGAAATTACTCGATCGAAGTAAGCTGCTATTACTTGATTAACAATCCACGCCCATGCCTTCCTACTTCTAAGCTATAAACTACAGCTATCACATCTATCTCTTACAGCAATAGCTACACCAAGGCTGGGATTTACTTACGTCTTGTAATTTGTTAACAGCATACAATCGTGCTGATACATGGACACAATTTATATTTTTAATTAACCACTCTCATTCTGATCACAACCACTCTCATTCTGATCACGTAAGCGTAGCGTACCGTGTTTTGGCTAAGCCGCACCTGCCCGCGGGAAACATATCACTCCCCCCACAGATTAAAAACTGCTAGCTAACCGTCCATGAAATTAAATTTATTTAGGACCCACTCCACATCATCCCGCGTGTCAACTGTATTTACATAAAGAATAGTTTCGAGAAGGACGTGAGCCCATATTTATATTGCGCCGTCGCTGGATGTTTATTGAAATATTTCATTGTTAATTCTCTAAACGACGTCTTCGTTTTGGGGGACGAGATCCGAATGGCGCGGGCTGAATGCAGCATTAATAGTATTTATTAAAATAACAATGTCTATTCCTGAGTGTTTTTATTTATTCTATTGTCGTTTCTATACCTGAATGAAGGAAAAAAGTATTGTTTCATAAGATGATGTCCCGGATGAGAAGCTTAAGCTTTGGACGGTTACGATTCACACGTAGATCAGTGCTAGTGACACTGATAGATAATATTGGTATAGGTCTGAGAAAAGAACGTCCTTTAGATAACGAAACAAGATAACACGACCGGAAATGTGAAGAAAACAAAAAAAAGGCTTTTGACAAATCGTAAATGTTTCCAATGCAAATACTTTTTAGTTTCTAAAAAGATAGTCCATGTCAACAATTCTGTAACCGTGTGAGGAGGTTACGGTGACTAGACGGAATCCTACACTGCATCGCAGTATCGAATTACGCAAGATTTTTTGTTATGCGCCCACCACAGCTCTAGCCATGTAATCCAAGACGATGGTACAAGATATTTTTACCTTCGTCGGATGCAGGAATTCAATACCAAGTACCTAGATATTTTTATAATACTTATATCAATGTACAAACATCTAATTTATAGTACCGTTAGAAAAGACTAGCAACGTAATGTAATCTGGCAAAAATACTGTGGTTACAGAATGCATGATTGCCGTAATCAGGCCAACTGTTCTCATTTTATTTTGCTTTGGTTTATATCACCGCAAAATTGCTTTTGTCCTCGGATTCAAACTAAACTTTCGAATAACCAAGCATAATAAGTAACGAGTTGTAGTTATCTTGGCTGTATCAAGCAAGGAAATATTATAGGTTTGCGCCTACGTTCCTGGTTGGGGGCTGCTCGAGTAACAATGCGTACGGCAACCTTTCTTCAGAAGCAAAATAATGGTACAATTCGTAGGGATTGTGCGTTTTATAAAAGTCTTTTAGTTTGAGTCGAGTATGTTTATATTGCAACATGGTTTATTTTGCAGTTTTATTCGGTTTTTAAAACGAATATCATGTCTGACTGTCGTAAAGTCAAATAGTTAGGAAGATAAGTCTTAAAACGCTGAACTCGCAATACTTGGATGTTTGTTGGTTCGTAAGCTCTTACAGAATACAGATGAACGATAACAGGTAACCATAAACTATCCTGTCGTCTGATACCGCCTTAGCTCGCCAAGGGCGCGGGCGTCCCGGATTAACAAGTAGCTATGGATACTGCAATCATATTGCAATTATATTACAATTTAGTGTTGATATAGGTATATTGCTATTTTGCTAAGGTGTCGCAAGGCTCTTTAAAATGAAAATGCCTAAACGTTAATAACGTTAAATTAATTTACATTCTGTGTCGGAACATCAAACATGTGGGCGTCGAATAAAACTTCAATATCCATTAAGCGACTAGGCAAATAAAATTGGATTTTGCGATCTTTTTAGTTTCTAATCAAAACGAGGTAAAATATGCGTCCCATTCCCATCGTGTCGGATTACAAATTTTAGGCGTCGAGTTTATTGGCTGTGCTCCATAGAATCTCCATAAATGTCATCTGAAATAAATGACATGTAGCCACGTACCCGCAGAGCCGATCGAACCGCCTGATACACCGCGCGGACCATGGAAACTTTACCAGATAACGCATAAAGATCCGTGATATGTTAATTTTTATGTTATTATCGTTGAAAATAAATTATCTTTCGTAAAGCACAGAGCTGCGGAGGTAACAGAACCGTGCCGTTCCCAACATGTGTTTGTTCTACGTAAGGTAATTTACATACAATTTTAATTACGTATTGCTCAATTTGTACAGAAATCATTTTTTACTTTCGTCAAGTAAACTATCCTATTTATCAAGTAAGGAAACAGATGGTCCCGTTTAGTCCTTAATATTGTTTATTATTATTCTAATTTTTAAGCAAGAACAAAAGGCAGATGGTTCTGTCGTTGACAAAGATGGATTGCACTCTATGGCTGAGGCAGGTTGTTACAATAGGAGGGGACAAAAACTGGCTTATTGTATGGAGCGTCACATCTCTAAGCTCATTACCTGCGCGCGAGCACGGGCCCTTTCAAAAATGTCACTCTAGCTTACTTCAAACACATAAATGACAAGCTCACAGGTATTAGTTGTGACGTTTGTCTAATTAAAGTCGTAAGGATTAAGTTCTTGAGCATAGAAACAATGTTCCCGCTTGATACGAAGTGTTTTACTTAACCAACACTGACTATTTTACCGTTAGTAAAAAATAAAGGCAGAATTTTTACTGCTAATTTTAAATCCCCGTTAATCCAAAATAACCGCAAGTACTTATTGTAATTATGAACCGATGTTGTTTTCTGTGAAAGTGTCTAGCGTACTAAATTGATAATAACAATAGACAGTTAAGGGCTAGGGCTACATATTAACTAAAGCGCGGTCACTGTCGGACTGGATAGAAAAGAAAGAAAAGAGAAGCGCGATGACACAACGTTGGTAATTTATTGCAAAATATGAAGCAATTAGATAATTGCTTTATTTTATAGTAATTTAAAATGTATAGTGATTTTTTAGTCCAAACAATAGATTTTTTGTAAAAAGATAGTTACAAAAAATCTATTGTTTGGACTAAACAATTATTAAAACACTAGTGTTTTAGTATGTTGCTTGTAAAATAATCTGACAAAAAATCAGAATGATTGTATGTACTTACCTATATTACCTAGTATGGTTTTTATTGTAAAAAGAAAGTTTTAGAGGTATCTTCGTGACTTTTTTCTATCGTATCAAATTAGTTGTAGGTATTATGTTTTCAACACACTATCTACGTAGCATATATCCTGAAGAATATCATATATTTTTCTGATTTTGTTTACTGTAGTCGATCATATACTTTTAGTGCTTCTAAAACTTGCGTTTTTTTGCATTTAGGTCCTGTAATCCCCTTAAAACATTAAATTACAATTCCTAGGTGGTAGCTACTTAGTGCTAGCTAGATTCGTAATGTATATGCTGTTAGTTAATATTTTACACCAGTGCAGTTGCCAACTTTAATCTTATTACCTAGTTTCCTAAATTGAATTAGGGATGTATTTAAAGTAGGGATAATAATAATAATATAGCTATAATATAATAATATAGCTGTTGGTTTTTCATGTGATAAATAAATATATAAAGAGGCAGTTGAGATTTTAATGATAACAATAATTAAAAATAGCCCAAAAACAACAACCCAAAATTCTATTTATTTTTATCCAACTCAGTAATCAATAAACTCTGGTATGTTTTTGTGGCCGCCACTGTAACCAAACTCAAAAATGATGCGTGCTCCAGGTAAACTTTTAAGAATGTTAGCATTTTAATCATGAGGCACAATATTTTATGCTTAATTTTATCAATTTTTGACCCTGAATTACTGCATTTGCTGTTTTGTTAGTCTGGTAATGTTTTATAAACTGTTTTTTTATGTTGCTTTTGAACACTGAGAACTGAGAAGGCGATTGTTAGCTACGTAAATACCTACCTGCTGACGCCAATTTATGACTGATTTAAAGACGTCATCATTAGAACTAAGTGAACCGTGATAATCAGCTAATTTAGCATCGATAGACTGATACCTATAGGTACATAACCTTCACGCTATATCGAGTTAGTAGGTAGGTACTCTCGAACATGTTTGCCAGTTTATTTTGATTTGTATGTTGTTCTAAAAGTAGTTTTATGATTTGTTTTCGCATACATTAATCTAGCTCAAACAAATTACGTCAACTTGATCATACATATTTTAAACATTTTGATAGCATATCGCACCAAACCGGCTTATATCACTACTGATTATCGATATCAGCGATAACACTTGCAGCTTTGTGCAGCTGTTTCATCGATAAGGGCAATTGCAATTGAACTTACCTAATAACCTCCACACTTCGGCGCTACTCAGGTAAACATTGAGGTGTGCCAGGCACGCAGGCAACAACAACACGAACACCAGGCACCTCATCCTGCCGGCTCCGACCACCACAAACGTCTCAAAGTACCAACTCCAAGTCCAACACCACGGTAAGTTCACCAACACACATTTGTTTCACATTTTCATCCACCGTCCCAACAAAATCAACGATGCTGAGTTCTCGCAGATACAAGATTACACACTCGAATAAAACGTACAAATCCAACAGAAAAACCAAGTAAACTCGCGAATTAACACGTTAATCTACGAAAGTCTTTAATTTTATTCATAAATAGATGTTTTAGTTTCGGTTTCTTATCAAATTCTGTTTATAAACATTGATATTATCAATGTTACTTTACGAAACAAAGCGGCACTACCTCCGCGCGCCACGGTTCCTGTCAAACTGGTTGTTTGTGTTGCGTCGAGTCGCCGCGTGCGTAGCGGGTGCAATTCTATGTGTGCGTTTGTGAACGAATATTTTTGTATGAGTGGGAAAAGAGATGACGGAGCAGCAAGGCACAGAACTTTTTTTTTAAACTACTAATAGCGTACACTAGATGGCGATATAATAAATATTTTGTAAAAAAAAATATTTTTCTATATTTTTAGCTTAGTATTGTAAACCTGTGGCTTAGTTGTTGTAATGAATTTAGGATGATTTAGAAAATAATGTATACTTACAAACCTAGATATGTTTTTAGAAAAATAGATACATAAGTAAGTAATAATAATTAATAAGTAGGTATTTTATGTTAAAAAAATTACTATCTTGCCCAGCTGCGGAATAATATCTACACCTCTCTCCCTTATATTAGGTATAGTATGTACTTATTGTGTATATAAATTATAACCTATTTATGTGTTTGTGTAAGTACCTACCATAGATATATTTTCCATTTCTATGGTAAGTACACTAGTTTTAATCGTTTTTTTTCATCATGTTCCTCTCAACCAATGCACCTGCCATCTAATCTTCACCACCCTTGGTTGACTGGGAGGTAGAGAATGCCTAAGGCATTAAGTCCGCGTTTGTAGTTTGTATCTTTGTGTTTGTGTGAGAAAAGTTTAATTAGATAAATAAAATAAATAATACTGACTAACAGACAAATTTCTAATTATTAAAAAGAAAATAGTACTTACCACCAATAAAATTGTCATATAGGTACCTACTTAACTACTTACGCCCAATAGACAGCCAGTATTGATGGTGTTCATAAGTAATCCTAAAAACCCGAGTGCGAGTGTGTTACCGAGTACCAAACCAACCATTACAAACTCGATACTAATTACGAGTATCGAGTGAGATAGGTACTTTGGTAGTGCTAACGATGTCTGTGAACGGTGTGGGACCACCCACAGGCAGCCACCGTCTCATAATGAGAAGCTCATTGTGACTAACAAGCGTGTAAACAACTCGATATCGAATCACGAACGAGTTACGATCGATGGGGTGTGAAAGTCGCTGCACTTGCCACTTGCATTGCATCAATACAAGACGTCGGAAAGCGGCCCTTAGTGGCTTTCTGCTTCCGCTGTGTGTCGATGTCAAAGTTAGTGGCGAGTTTGTTTCGATTTTCGGAACATTATCTGATTATCCTAATATGAAACATTAGGAAATACTAGTTATTGTTAGATAGTGTTGATTTGAATTTCTAATCAATACTGCTTATCTAATTCTAATAACAACTAGTCTTTCCTACTAAATAGATATTTCCCTTTGATTTCTAAATTAAAAATCTTTGAAATCAGGAAATAGGTTCAGATTTTTCTGATGAATCTTGAATTCCCATATTAATTTCCATTCATAAATGTAAAAACTTTTATTTTTTATCAAGATTAAAAAAAAAAACATTACACGTGGTGCTTCAGAGAAGTGATAGTTCATCAACATAGTAATTAAACTGACTTGATCACCGGATAAATCGTAACGTAATTAAGGCACATACCTACCTAACTTTAACAAGATCGGTGGAACAAGGCTCTTGTTTGTTTCTGTCCGCAATTTTGTTCCAAATTATAGAGCACGCTCGCCGCTCCACGCAGTTTGAGACACGCCTCTCACGAACGGCCTCTAGGGCCACCAAAAGTACCAAGAGTCCTCTGACATGACTGTAATTTAATCTATTAGCCACTATTAGGTACTAATAATTATTATAAAGAGGTATGTTTGTATGGCAGTAGCTAGTAAGTACTAAGAAAAGAATAAAGCTGAAGATTACCTAAGTTTGTTTGAACGCGCTAATCTCTGTATCGATCGGATTTGAAAAAATCCTTTTGCTATCAAATTGGCCACATTTTTGAGGAAGGCTATTTAACATCACGCTATGACTCTTAGATGCCGAGCAGAAAGATAAAAGGGTCAGAAAGTATATGCTAAGCTAAAACGAAGTATTAGTGCGGGCAGGCGATGCGATGCGACAGGGTGAATCGGGGGACAAAAAATGTGCTTACGGTAAATTTTTCCAATGAAAATTATCACGTACTTAATCAATGTGACAAATTTTCAAGCACGCGTCATCTGCTGCGATTGGCTGTTGATAAATTATTCAACCAATCATGGCAATCACAGTAGTTTACGCGCGTTTGAAGACGAACTAGCAGGGGATCGAAGAGGGGGGGTGGAGGGGGGTTCAGGGGATCAGACCGGAATAACTCTCATTTTGCGGTAATTTTGGTCCGAAAAACGGCACCCTACACTATTAATCTCAATTTAAATCATTTTGAAGGATATTGCTAGTACATTGCTTCATATGTTCGAAAAATTTGTCTACTCAACAACGTACGTTGTTGAGTAGACAAATTTTTAACGCAATGAATGTTGTTGAACCGTCAAAATGAAACCCATTGCTACTGATAGTGCGATACGCAATTACCCCGCAGGTCCTTAGCGGTTCTAGTCTGACATAGACTTTAACATCCGGTTTCTAGGGCCTTACAAAGACGTGCTAAAGCCATCATTGTTCCGAAAAAGGGATAGTGCTATTCGTCTTATATAGCTCCATCTGATTAACAACAGGCTGTCAAACTCATAAACTGCTGTGATTAGCAGACTGAAAGAAGAGCAGCCAACTGATCACTTAACATTAGTTTGACAATCTGTTAGCTAGTTTGTGTCGTTAGTAAATAGCTGCATTCGATGTTATAGACCATAGAAATGTGTTATAGACAAACAGACCATCTGTCAAATGCACGGTGGCTTATGGCCGATTCCTATAATTTACGGACCGTTATTGGTTAAAATTATACCTACCTCTTTAATTAATTACCTAATTATTAGGGGTTATTATTCTTGTATCTCTACCAGCAAAGACCTCATAATTTTGCAAAGTAGACTCTCCCTAATATAAAATTAGATTACGTATCTATTAATTATATGCCCAGTTTGGCAATAAAAAATGCTAATTACTATTCCATTGGTAAGCAAAACGATTCGTTTTTTGTTTATAGGAACCGAGCATGTTAATCAACCGGTTGGTTGGTAGTAAGTCGGCAACCCTACTCATGTTAGGTTCTCCATAGTCATTTCCACAAAAGATACTCATAACTTACACAAATAAAGCATAATATTATATTACTGACATAATATAATTTGTGTGAATTTAAATTCACGTTTAAATATTGGTAGCACTGTAAAAATATGTTCATAATCCCCAGCCCAAGTAAAAAAAAAACCGACCTACTTAGAAACTATCTTGTTGTTACTTGTTAATCTGGAAAGAATTGGAAGGCTTGACAAAATTATATGTCCCAACTCCCAAGAGATGTCGTAATGATAATAGTGTTTATCTACACTACGGACATCTGTCTATTTAAGTACGCAAACAAGTAGGACTCGAGTTACTTATTGTTCAAAAAGTTAACACTAGATGGCGCTGGTTTATATAAAATCACTAACAACTATAGTGTTCTGTTTTAATTATATAGTACCAATCACTATATTATTGTATTTTAATATTACGAAAGTCATGTGTATAATTTTTTATCAAAAAAAAAACATTTGAAAATTAAAATGCTATATTTTTGGGTTGATACTGATTAGCTTTTTCAACTACAAATATCACATCTTCGGTAGTATAGTGGTAAGTATCCCCGCCTGTCACGCGGGAGACCGGGGTTCGATTCCCCGCCGGAGAGAATCTTTTTGCATTTTTTTTGTTATGTAGTAGAAATTCAAACATTCTCTAGGTAAATCTACAATCAATTCATTCACTTCTGTGCAATAGAAAGTTATGATTTGCTATTTTCCAAAATCAGTGGTTTGGTTGGACGTCGAGATCTTAAGTAAGTAGGTAGGGTAGACCAATTTCGTCGCTACTGTAGCTATATAAGAAAGATTTCTATGGTCGCTACAGTCGTTTAGCGCTTATTCTCAGTGTGAGTGTCCCGTAGACCTCAGCGCAAACTGTAGGTTCAGCTACCTTCAGTCTGCAGCATACGATGAGGTATGTGCTACACAATAGCACAAGGCGTAGAAAATCTACTAGTTCAACAATGTTGAACACATTAAACCTATTATACTTACTTTTGTTTTCTTACTTACTCGTGCATTTCTGCACGTCGTCTTTTTTCAAGTGCGATAGGATCCTCGGGACACTGCATTCGCATTGGGTTTTAGAACAACTGGTTTGTCTCGATCTAGGAATATTGATTGGTCATTGGTTTACACATAGAACATGGTTTTGTAAGCAGTCCAGCTTATACTTCACAGTGACATAATATATACCCCTAATATGTAATCCTGCTTACTAGTCCTCCCATAATATGTAATCCTGCCTACTAGTGTATCTTGGCCGTCAGCTATGCATGTCACTGAAATTAGTTATGAATTAAGCGTGTCGCCCTAAATCGCCTCCCAAAATATACTATTCGGTAAACCTTATGTAATACGTTTATCTCGATATTTATAGCCTAATCACCGACTCACCAGTCACCAGTGACCGTGGCCCTGAAATCCGGCGGCGTCTGAATTATTTCATTATCTCAGACTAGCATTTGACCGCTATTTTTATATTATCAGTTTTTCATAACATATCTGACTACACTATATTCATATGTGCCAAATGCGTGTGTATCATTATCTCTATCGTGAAACTAATAGGTGGTCTTTTTCGCAATGATAAGATTACCAAATTATCTTATTAGAAATAGAAAAATGCCCCAGTTTTAACATCATTTGTTTTGTAACGTAATTATTTTCTAATAAATATCGTACAGCTTCAACAAATAATATCATTTATATTTCAAATTAGGCTGAGAATGCACTTTTCAAACGTCAAAATTACAAGACAGTCCCTCAAAACGCCCGCCCTTCACCACTTCCTAGTGCTTTCGCTGGTGAGAAGAAGTGGCGGAACAAACTGCAGCAACACAGCTGTCTGTTGAGTTAGAAAATACTTGATTGTATACAATACTAGTTATGCAAAGTAATTAATATTACAAGACACAGAACATTAAATTAAATTATTTGCCATTAGGTCAGCTAGCTGCGCCAATATAAGAAATACAATATATATAAACTATACGTACCTACTCAAGCGAAAAAAAAAACCAAAATTAAAAATGTAAACAAAAACTTACTGCCTATCTAAATAAAAGCCTTCAGGTTTAATGGGCGTGACAGCAGTTAAGTAAATAATAATTTAATGTCTTTGGCTTATATATTTATGCTATTCTGGGTTCTATTCACATAGCTGTCACTTTAAGTCACAAATGATAAAATAGGACCATCAAAGTAAAATAAACAAACAATAAAACCGTAGTCAGCATGACGACCGGTCGCCACAAACAACACCTGTCCACGAGCATAACGCAAAGTTCAGCCATTACTCCATGCCATATTTGAGGGAAGGAGGCATACCCAACCCCCGACGCTACCGCAAGCAGTGACATCTAAGGGAGCATGACGAACTTACTGTATTTAGTGTAAAAGTGTATATTTTGCCTAATATATAAGATGTTGGCAAAGATGAATTGTGATGCAACCCTGAGAATACCAATATCTTTAAAAAAATCTCAAAACTCGTGCACCTAGCTGGTCAATTGCTAGAACAGCTCATTTTTAAAGGACACATAGATATCTTTTGTATATATCAGCGGCTTTGCCCCATAGTAGAATACCGTAGGACATAACCCTGTAAAAATAACTAAAATAGACTAAACGAGGTATCAACGTCTCAGTGTATTGTCTAACTTTCCTGGCGGCGTAGGCACCCGAACTGAGCCTTCAGAAAAACTGCCAAGCCCAGTTTCAAGCACCTCTTTATCTAAGACAATGTTGGGTCCTAGTCCTAGATTTCTAACATTCGGTAAGGCGAACTTTACGCATTTTGTTTTCTTGGCATTGAGAACTAGGTTATTTGACGTAAACCAATCCGTAACTATTGAGAGTGCACTTTTTACGTCGTCAAAATCTTGTTTATTCCTGTCTACTTTAAAACTAAGAGAGGTATCATCTGCAAACAGTAGAACGTCACGGATGCCCTTTAAATAGAATGGTAAATCAGTATTGAGCCTTGCGATACACCTAACTGAATTGGTTGCCCGGAAGATTTCATACCATTAACATCTACACATTGGAACCTATTATGTAAATAAGAATTTATTACATTGAGAGCTTCGTTTTGGACACCGTAATGACGTAGTTTACGCAAAAGCGTGTCATGGTGCACGCAATCAAAGGCTTTGGAGAGATCACAGAAAGCTCCAATAGCATTTTGCGAGTTCTCCCATGCGTTAAATATGCGTTTCAGCAAAGCAACACCCGCATCTGTAGTCAAACGACCTTTTCTAAAGCCATATTGTTCATTATGAATCATTATAGATAGTGCCCTCCACGAAGACGCGCCCCACTCTTATTACTAATCGCTAGTTAATTCCGCTAGTGTTTTAGTTTTTCGGTACACACTAATTACCCACTAATAAGTAATTACTGTGTATCGACAAAAGTAAAACACTAGCGGAATGTTGGTCACTTGTACTGTAAGCGATTAGGAAGAAGAGTGGGGCGCGTCTTCGTGGATGGCGCTATCTATATCAGGATTAGGACTGATCTAAACAAGAATGTGCAACCACTATGATTAGGACTGACGTGATATTGGCTATGCGTTACCTGTTTTCTGATTATTCCCTTCTAATTAAAAAAACCTCAAGATGAAGAAAAAAAAACGCATATTAGGTATTCCAAAAATAGACTTTTAATAAAAAAATTCATAAAAACTTTCGTTTCCATAATAAATACGTCTCGGCCTTTGTAAATCAATTTTCAGAACAATATAACCAATTATCATCACTTGTTAAAAACATAAATTATAAATCATAGAATTAATAGAAAAAGTAAAGGTATAAAAATCAAACTAAACAATACATTTGCCGTGTGATAATAAGTATAAAATTAATTCTAACATTAAAATAATAGTAAAAAATTACGCGATACATAAAAGCATAATTATTCGAAAATTAAATAGACATTTAAGATTAGAAAGGCTACGATTATGGCACAGAGGAACTATCGGGAGCGTGTCGCGCGCGCTCACTTCTCTTTGGGTTTCTTTTCCTTCTTGCGCGGCGGCGGCACGGGAGCCTCGGCACCCGCCGCGCCCTCCTTCTTCACCACTTTCTTTACCACCTTCTTCTTGGGCGCGTCCGCGGCCGGCGCCGGCGCAGGCGTGGGTGACGTGGGAGTCGCGGGGGCCGCGGGGGCGGCGGGGGGCGCGGGCGGGGTGTCCGTGATGGAGGACTCTATCTGCGCGGCGATGGAGGACTTGCCCTTAGCGGGGGTCTTGACGCCGATCTGTGCGAGCGAGACCGCGGCGCCGGGCGACGCGGGCGCGCGCAGCTCGTGCGCGATGATGTCGGAGGCGAGCGCGGCGGCGTCCTCCAGCTCGCTGTCGGGCGTGGGCAGCGGGTCGGCGGCGGCGGGGGGACTCAGCTTCAGCTTGCCGGCCGGCTTGCGACGCTCCTCGGCTACACAACCAATTCTCGCCTTTATTCTCTCGAGCGATTAGACGTGGCGTTAGTATGGCGATCACATTAGAGAGCAAGCTCGGTTAGGGCCTGGAACAAAGTCGAGGGAAAACATAGCTACTAGGTTAATTAGAAACGATGCAAGCGGAAAGTTAGGACTTTGTCAGTTTTAGTGGAGTCTCAAAGCTTCGATGGCCATTACAAGGATTATTATTTTATTTTTGGTATCGGTTTGCTGGCGAGGATAACGATCCATTCAACTTTTAAATAGGTCGAAATTATAGGTATGAATATAATTAATCATTACATTATAATTATTTATAAATAGGTTCTACGTGTGTGAAAAAATTGGGTGCTATCTACGTGAAGGTGTATCGCTATGATATAAGCATTGAATAATGTTCCTTGCAATGTGTGAAACAAAAATGTAAAGCATCGGAAAAGATCTGTTACAATTTCGACATGTGGAGAGATTGAGAAAATTGTAACGATCTCCATGGGTGCATACACAGACATGCGACGTTGCACCAGATGATGGTATCGGATGCAACCGAACTGTAACAACTTATTCAGCTGATTAACTCGGCATTTAACACATTAAGAGCAACGCCATTATAATAAATTCTCCAGAAATAGCTGAATGAGTGGTCGACCAAACGTCCCTACGATCTGCATCTACTTGGACGCAACCCAAAATCCACAGAATATTTCAGTCGAAAATTGTATAAACAACAATGAAGAATTTCAATTACGCTAATGTACTTTTAATTGGTGAAGAATTGAATCGGATTGGAGTTCATGGGAAATGAAAAAAGTCGTGTACAGGATTGTAGACTTCACAAGGTGGAAGCTTTATTATCAAACATATAGTTCCTCCACCGTTACCCAAATTCAGCGCAAATATGAAGTACGTGATATGCGTTGAGTCCAAGTAAAATAATAATTATTACCTGATCTATCAAAGCCGCGTCTCTTGTGCTGCCTCCTCGGAAGCTGGGTGAAATAACAACGAATTTTGAAACGTATGCTGACAAAATAAACATAAAACCAAACATCACAAAACGGCACAAAAGAAAACATGTGGACACATCGAGTTACGTGACGCCCGTCAAGCTATTCACATACATCAGCCGACCGAGCCACGTAACAAGGATGCAGCTAAACTATAAACATATTAGTAGAAGTCTGAAAACTGCAAAATGAACTCGGTGAGAATTGACAGTGCAAAGCTGTTAACTGTCGGTGGCGCCATCGCCGATGTGCTGATACTCACTTTTGGGAACCGGTGCCGCGGCCGCGGGCGCGGCCTCCGGGGACGGCGTCGGGGCCAGCAGCGGCGGGCTGTCGGACGCGCTCGGGGCCGCCTTCTTAGGGGTGGCGGGGCTACCCGGGGCGGGCGCGGCCGGGGCGGATGCGGCGGGGGCGGGGGCGGCCGGGGCGGGTGCGGCTGGGGCTGGCGCGGGTGCAGCCGGGGCGGGTGCAGCCGGGGCGGGCGACGCTACTTTCGGAGCTACAGGAGCCACGGCGGCTGCTGCGGGAATTTCAGTCTTTTGCGCCGGCTTCTCTACGACAGGTACGGCTACTGGGGCCTTTGGAGCTTCGACCTTAGCGGATGCTGCCGGGGCGGCAGCTGCTACGGGCGGCAGTACTGCTGCAGGCGCAGGCACGTCTGGGACGATGGCTTCCACGGATACAGGAACTGCAAGTGGAGATTCTTTCACTGGTACAGGTACAGGCGACGCTGGCTTCTGCACAGGTGCAGCTGCTTCCGCGGGCGCGACGGCCACTGATGTGACAGGCACGGGAGCTACAACGGGAGCTACGGCGGGTGCTACGACGGGAGCTACGACGGGTGCTGCGACGGGTGCTGCGACGGGTGCTGCGACGGGTGCTGCGACGGGTGCTGCGACGGGTGCTGCGACGGGTGCTGCGACGGGTGCTGCGACGGGTGCTGCGACGGGTGCCACGGGTGCGGGGACAGCCGCTACGTGTGCGGGCGCGGCACTCGCCGTGGGGACGACTTCCTTTGCCACTTCCACTAGTCCAGCCCCTGGTTCCTGTACGACCTCACCGGACTGAACGACCACCTGTTGAGGAGCGGGCTGTGGGGCGGGTTCCCTCGGGGGAGACTGTTTAGCTGGTGAGGTGCGGGGCTGGTTCAGTGTTTGCGAGATCTTCGCCCAAATGTTTGCAAAGGAGTCGGCACCCATGTAGTCAATGTTCCCGGCTTCCCAGCCCTGGCGACGCGACAGCTCGTCCAGGGCTTCGCGCTGGCCGGCCGCGCCGGGCAGCACTCGCGCCAGGTTGCCGGCAACACCACTCTGTAACAGAAGTTAGTTTTATGTAGTTTCGGCTCGTGTAATAGTAATGATACTATATTTCTAATAGGTTTTTTTAAATACATTTCTAAGGAATAGTGTTAATAACTAGTTAAATACGTGCGGAGTACAATCAAGTGGTGAGCATGCAAAGCGTATCTACAAACTGAGCTTAAATTATAACGGCAAACACTTTTGCATTAAAGCTTTTTAATAAGAAAAACGTTTTACCTGTGTTTGTCAAGGGTAATTATTTCTGGCTGTAACTTACTTGGACTTCAGAGTCGTTGGTATCCAGCGGCTCTTCCTCTGGTGAGTGCAAGTCATTGTCTATCGGTGACGGGGAGTCGGGCGGGGGGGAGGGAGACGGAGTAGGTGGTACTTCATGCGAGCAAACTTTCCGACCTCGAGGGTCGACGGTAGGTCTGTGCCTGAGATAGAAGCCATCGTACGGGTGCCTTGGCACTATGTCGTCGAAATCATCACTTTCATTCTCGGAAACATCCCCATTCATCATTCCTTGTTCTTTAGAAATATCAATGCGGTGCAGTTTTCGAGTACGGCGAGGGCGTTTATTTTCTTTTACCACGTGAACATGGTGTACTGTTATCTCTTCACGTATTACCGCTTTTTGAGGATTGAATGAAGTGGGATTACTATAATTCTGTTCATGTTTCTGTTCATCAATGTGATAATGTGGTGTTTCTTGATCGCAGTGTTGTGCGTGATTGTTATTATCGTGCTGTTGGTCCTGTAAGTGAGTATGTTGGTGATTATCATGACTATGGATGTAATGATCATGACTATCGTGACTGTGATGACCATGATTATCGTGACTGTGCTGGTCATGATGGCCGTGACGGTGATGGTTATGATGATCATGATGGTGATGGTCATGATGATCATGATGGCGATGGCCATGATGATCATGATTGTGATGGTCATGATGATCATGATGGTGATGGCCATGATGATCATGATGGTGATGGCCATGATGATCATGATGGTGATGGTCATGATGATCATGATGGTGATGGTCGTGGCCCCAGTGATGTTGATTGTGTCTGTGTTCTTGTTGTATCTCGTGTTGCCAATGATCTGTGTAATGCGTTTGACTATCTTGATTCGGATTATGTTCAGTATAAGTGGACGGAGGTTCTTGTGCCTGATAATCCCAAGCGTATTTTCTAATTTCTTCGTGATCTTCTACTCTTCCTAATTCCACATGATGGCTAGGTGGATCTTCTGTATTTGGCGGTATGTTTCCTCTGTAAATCTTCCATGGATCGTGGAACTCTGTTACGTCTATCTGTGCCTCACGCGTTTCTTCTTTATGTTGGACATCAGGATGATGCCAAGCGAATTCCGATTCCGGGTCCGGAGTAGGCTGATAGCGGAATTGGTGTCGCACGTCTAGTGGAAGTAACTCTGGTTGCGCTTCATGTGCGTCATGTGCCCCCACCTCAACCTATCGGTTGAAGTGAAACAACTCAGTAGTAGGTATGCATGCACACAAACACTTGAACTAAGCTTCGCGCACTAGCTATTTCACTATACAGTGCAAAAAACTTTGTCCAAGCGACTATTTGTTTTAAAATAATAATGCGTCACTAAATAAACATACTAGCGTAAACACAAACAATCGTTCTGAAGCTTTGCAGGAAAGAGTCAATAACACAAAACCAAAAAAACTTTGAATTAAAAATAGTACAAAAGCAAATGTTTTTCGGTATGTTTATAAAGATTCCGCGGTGAGTATTCCACCAAAATACCAACACCATCTACTCCGTCCCATATAGATATTAAATAAACCGTGCAAAAGCAGATAGACATACATTTTGTAAAGTTAGAAAATGTTAGTATTTTGGAGCAATATTATGTCACACGGATAAAAGAATGCTTCAAACAAAAGGTGCGTCAAGTAGCAGTAGTAGTGCACAAGCGCAGAGTGCAAGCTATTGTTATAGGTAGTTACTGTTTAGTCACTCAGGGATTCACAAGACCTAACACGGTGCTATATTATAAAGAAAAAATATTTAAACCTACACATACATAGAGATAAAATTGTGAAAGCTAAAGTTGAAATTGTGTAAGTCTCACCTCTGCAACTTTAGAGTTAGAGTCCTTCCGTGAATGCTTGGAAAACATGTTGTAGTGTTCAGATCGGAGGTTGTAATGACAATGGATCGATTTACTGGACCGTACGAGGTACCCCGAGATACTCGCGGTCGCGACAAACCGCACACAGATGGGTTCGATTTCAACAATGTGTAACCGATATGGAAATTAATCTAGATCAATAGCAATATGTAATACCTACTTAAGAATTCTTGAGGTTACAATTTGCAATACAATTGAATAATATTATTTTCGTGGTAATACGATATAGGAGTGTAGATTTCATTTGTTCTATTTCGATTCGTTGCATATTCATGTAAACAAGTCTGCGCACATATGACTAGGCGGACTAGACAATGTTTGACGAGTCTTGTGTTATTTATAGGCTCATTCACTTTCCTATTTGTTTCTTAGAAGATCACCAAGGCCATTATAGAATCATAGATTATCCCTGCCTGATTTAATGAAGAATCTAATATAGTAACTCCTCAATGACTTACCATGCCAGTGTCAAGCTGAGGGTGGACTTGTCCAACGAAGATGTCCCACCATAGCTGGAGGAGGCCACGGATGTGCTCGGGCGCATCGACGGAACCGGACTCGAAGTTGAACTGTTGCAGCCAAGGCTTGGCGGCGCCGATGAAGTGGATGATCTTCAGGTTCTGCCCGAAACTGAAAGTGAAAATTTGTTAGAAAGAGTGATATTGCTTGAAGTGAAGTAAGAGGTCGTTTTGGGCGAAGAAAGTATAAGAGGATAGATGACAGTAATACACATAGTATCATCATCATATCAGACTAGAATCACCAACTGCAAGGTATAGGCGTCCTTTCCTTTCTGCCATACTTCCCGGTTCTGGCGTTACTCATCCAGGTATTCTCGCGACCTTGGTAAAATCGTCGGCCCAACGCGCTTTTGGACGTCTTTGGTAATTATGGCCACAATTCACATATACGCATTTAGTCGCGCTTATTTCTAATGGAAGAGAGCTGAAACTACAACAATCACCATGTCAATCGATCATAAATCCATTTGGCAACCGTTCATTTAGACTTCTGACTAGGTATGTTCAAACACAAGTTCAACAACAGAATTCTATTTACCGCTGATAATATGGGATGATTAGATAGGAATCAACCCTCTCACTGTTATTGTGTTGTTTCCTTGAATTTGGGTTAGATAACACAAATAACAGTCATATGTAATATTTATTTATCTTTTTGTTGAAAAAACATTGCTGGATCATGAATAATTTTAGCCTCCGAAGCAAGATTTGAAGTATTGCTACTTGAAATTTCGGATAGCGTCATACAAAATGTACCTACTTTGTGACGTGTACCCATAAGTGAGCTTGCTTGTGACACTGTATTCATGATTGCCAACGTCAATACGAGCGAATGCATCAGGTATTTTCACTCGTGCGGATCAAAGTGGCAAGATAAACGGTTTCTTGGTTTTAATGAAGTTTCTATGAGTCATTTTGTCTTGTAGGCAGTTTGTATAAAAGAAATACAATGTGGTTTTCAATTGACTTGCTATACATATTTTGGGAAAGATATTTTCGACAATGTGCAAATTACGTAGTCCAAAATTCGTCAGACGACTTCAATTCATTTTTGGATGCCCTGGTGTTGACTGTTAAAATAATGATTGGTAGAAACATAACTCACTGTTTCAAAGCGGGCAGGTACGAGTAGAAGGCAGCAGAAGTAACGTTGTAGAGGAAAGGCAGATGCTTGTTGATGTCTCCACGCGCCCAGTCGGAGAAGAAAGAGTTCAACAGACCTTGGTCGCCACCTGTTACCGAATATCAACGATATTACACGCTAAAGAACTTGACAAATTACCATCACTAGTAACGTAAAAATACTCGAGCTAAAAGTAACACATTTCATTTAAGTTTTCTTGACAGTTTACATAAAAATATGATGAATTTCAGCTGTATAAATAAAAATTGCTTTGCGAATATCCGCTGGAAATGATACAATATTTTCTAGGAAAAATAATGTTGCAGAATTTAACAGTCTCTAATGTCTATGAGAATAGAAAAACTGCTTAGACAGTTACGATGATCTTAGTGTCGATCGGAATCTAAATTGAGTCGGTTCAGAATTTGGCTACGAGTTTGGCGTCCTCAACTGATTGATGGTTCAATTTCTATGATGAAGATTAATCATCGTCATGATGATTTACAAAAGGATCTTACCATCAAAGCTGCCGCGCTCCTGTGCGAAGGTGATGAGCTTGCTAAAGGTGTCAGCTGATGGGGTGTACACGAACACTCCCGAGTTGAAGCAGTCGGGCCAGCCAACGTCAGGGGCTGCCGAGAGCTGCTCACGTTCGAACAACTCATCGCTGTTTTGGACAACCTAGTGAACGAGATTATCGTTAGGTTTCCCTATAATATCCGAAGCTTTTTGCTCGAGATGATCACACTAGCGATCTCTATAGAAGCAATTGCTTGCGTTCCAGTAACCAGTTTCGAGACAGAATTGAAGAAAGTTATGGATTCTGATTTTTGAAAGTCTGATCTCTGGATGTTATGAAGATATAAGTATTGAAGAGAGTTGTAATTTAACGATGAACTTCTTCAGGACTCAAGTTCTAAACTTGCAAGTCAGTGGGATGCAATTCAGAAGTGATACCTATCTCAGTGTTTCAAGGATGGTATTTGCCTGTTACACTTCTAGCTGTCTTAAACCAGAAGTATGATTAAGCAAAATTTAGTATATTATTGCGTGATGTGATCCTATCCTTTGACCTTTATCATCTCAACAATTTTATAGATCTCATCAAAATTACGAATCATAATGCTCTCAATACACAAAGATTTCGTTGTGATCTACGTGAGGAACATGTATAGCAAATAACTGGTATGTTTATCAAGAACTCTTTATCTGCTTATGGATAAAAACGCGAGTTGACTCAATAACCCGCGATAAACAAAAACTCAGCGAGTCAATGGATTCGATCGGAACACTACCTATCTTATTGTTTATTATTGGAATTTAAAAATCCATAAATTGATATTTTCTAAACGTTTATATTATGTAAGTTCATGATATAAATGATAACGGCATGCAAACATCGTGTAATGATAGTTAACTTTCACAACACATGTGTTACCTTCAAAAGAACTGAAGAATGAAAGTGTAAAATATTGGAGCTGATCCAAAATTGTCGAGAACAAAATATTTGGGCCACGGTTATGCGTCTCGTCATCTCGTGTTACTGCACTAACGTCGACATCCGGTAACATTGACTTTCTTATCGCATAAACAGTTACATATCGAAATAGAATTAACGACTTTTACATACGCTCGTTAATAGGAAAAATCGAAAACGATTTACAACATTTAAAACATGTTGACGCAAAGTCTATGGCCGAGGGTCGCGCCATCACGACGCGCTCGTCAAACATTTGCAGATTTGGCTGAGACAAATACAGTCCACAGTGATAAATGTTTGACCATTAATTTAGCATACTCGTAATGAAAGAAACCACCTACGTCTCGCTAATAGTCTTTGAGTTGAGTTTGAACAATTTATGATAGGACATATTTAGTTTCATCAATTTGAGGCGACTGTTACTACACGAGAATTGATTGAAGCAATCGCCGGCCAAACGACGTTTATCTGAAAATGCTCTTTGATATTGCAAAAATATTTACACTGAAAAGTTTGCTTTACCAATCCAAATCATTTCGAATAAACTTGCATGCTAAAATGGGAGTGGATAGTGACGCTAGGACATGAAACTCTTTACTAGATCGTTGCCGGCAAACAGCTTAACATGTAGGTACGATCTAATTTAGTTTAATTCATTAGAGCTGTCGACGTTATAGGACGCTGATTAATTAAACTTTAAAGAGAAGACAGATCTGTCTGTGACTGCTGCCAAAAAAGCTCACCAATGTGTCGGCATCCAGGAACACGCACTTGTCGTACTGCGTGAGATTCCAGCAGTGGATCTTGGTGAAGGTGATGCCGAGCTCGGGACGCTGCAGCAGAGCGAGGTGTGCCGCGTCTTGCGAGTCCAGCACGTCCACTATGATCACCTCCGCGAACACTGCGCGAAGACGCTCTCTGAGAACACCCAACATAACAATATTTAAACATTTTTTTCGTACTACCCTCCATTTTCGTTGTCTAGTTGATTTGAGAACATAAGATCAATTGTCACTGATCTTGATCCCCACGTTATCTGCTGTTGTTATTATTGCACTCCCAGAATGAATAATACCATCGTGTTTTAGGTGTTACCGCTGCGATTCCCTGTCAATATTTGCATTCAAATCTACTATAGGTATTTGTGTAGTCGTTCTTATGTTCACAAATGTCCACAATGAATACATAAAAGAGACAAGTGCTCGTATGGTGTACCTACGAGAAACATTATTTGAATAGGTAATTTCATTTCTGAATATTGACGAGTGCATAAATTTTTCACTTAACTGAATTGTAAAGTGCGAAATCAATATAATGGATGCAATATAAGTGATACTGGCGTATGACTGTGCTTCGACAATCATACCTACAATCAGTCAATAATGGCAATTTAAAAATAGGTGTTATCTTCGTACACACACTGAGATCCCCAGTGTTCACTGCCTACTTTTTATTGAATTTCAATTAATGTTCATTTAAACTGCGAATGCGAATGGTCTGTAAGAATAAATCGATTTAAAACAACCACAGCTGTCCTTGACTTTGGATCAATTAGTCCCTCCGAAAAGTATGCATTTGTAATTAATAATTTTATCAATCGTTACTAAAGCGATAATTTTAACGGTCATTAACTATCCATATTCGTATATAATAGGTACTCTATTCATCCGCAGCATCCATAGTATATTGTACTATGCATGCAATTTATTTGTCATCTTCAATTCCCAATTTAAATCCCGACTCCTCATTTAAGTCATGCTGTCTAGTGTCAGTGCCAACCTGCATTGTAACAGAATGTAGAAAATATTATGTGTAGGAAATATCGATATGTTTACACACAATTTTTTGTCTTGTCATTCAAAACTAAGAATAGGTTACCACCTCCTCTCGTGGGTGGCACCGTGGAGTACTCAGAGAATATTTATGGGATGAGTAGGCGACAACATCCACGTATGCGCAGCGCACGTAACGTCATATTGTCGGCAGGTAGAAGCCACTTCAAGTAAAAGCAAAAACTTACCGAGGCTTGGATAAAGGGAGGGACTCATCATAATGGCACCATCAGGTTCTGTTCACATACAATAAGAAATAGCAACGAAAAACAAAAAGTTTGCATAACTCAGTTTAAATACCTCATAGGCTCAGTGACGGATGGTGTGATGAGTACCACGGCAGGGTACGTGGAGCCGACGCGGCGCAGCGAATGCGCCAGCACCAGGGCTCCCAGACCGTAAGAGTCGTTTGTGGCTAACGTCACCCATGCTCGATCTGCACACAAAACAAAACGGTAAGAAGAAACCAAACGGACAATCAACATTGCATTGACTTAAAAACAGTGTCGTTTTGTCAACAGCGGCATTACAGCAGGATCACTGGGACCGGCGGTGGATTTCATAAATTTAAATTGAAAAGAATTGGGCTTGCAACCCGGCTACGGTTACTTTCGAATTTTGCTGCTTACTGTGGACCACACCAGTAGCACTTCAAACTGTTTGTCGATGATGGCCACTATTTGCACATGTAAATGATGCGTACCTACCTACAGTAGCTGTAATTGCATAGCAAGTTTTATTAACGGTTAATAACACAGCTTTCCGAAATGTTTTGTTTATGATTTCTGTGTCGCATGACCATTAACCAGGAAATCACCATGAAAAGTAAAAGTACAGGAACTCAGGAAGGAACTACAGAATATCATTGCAAATTGTTTTTCCTGAAGCATTTTCAGTATGGTCATCGGAGTATTCCATATCATTGTAAGTGCCATTAAAAAAATGACTTAGCATAACAACACATATATGCCTGTAGGTATTACCCGAAAGGTTAAACAGGAGATGAATAGTTTACCAGCATTTCGCCAGATTAAAAAAAAAACCTTTTATAGTATTTTTTTCCATTTTACTTTTACAAAAAACATGTTTAGTACTCGAAACAGATATATTACACTTGTTTATGCTCCTTGATTTTTGCGTTACTACTGATAGCAAAGTGGCAATTCTCGTAATTTTCAAAGTCTTAATGTGTCAAAAATACCTCTAATTTCCCTACATTTATGACATTGATTGTCGCTGAGATGGGACGGGAACTGGTTGTCAGGTCGCACGACCTGGAGGGACCACAGGACAACAAAATGCTTAATGAAGCCGTTGGAAGTGCTACAAAGAACGGCAACAAAATTAATGCCATTGAAATCATAGTTAGCCTAATCCTCATCATCATTATTATAATTATAACCACAAAAATATCACAACAGCCAGCATTCTGTTACAAAATTGACTTTTAAGTCAGACTAAAACTCATAGATTTATAATTATTATAAATCTATGCTAAAACTGCTAAATGAGTTGTAACATAAGCATCATTTATTCTGTTAAGAGTTTAGAGGACGTCAACTTTGGGGGATTCACCCAGGCAAGCCCACCGTGATATCTCTCGCCAGAACGTTAAAAATAAGATAAGTCTAGGGCTAGGACTGCCAGAGCATGTAATTATGACTTATTTTGGGTGCACCTCCTACTCCTGTAACATGACGTTGTCAAAGCAACATTTCCGTGTGACTTTCTCTATTTGTAACAAAGACTGGGAACTATTAGGTAGATGAAGTCCTCATCTCAGTACTATCTTACTCTAGGTAAAATTAAATCAGTATTCGCAGTTGGCTTCATAATAGCTGTCAGTGCAAGACTATTGTCACGGGACATTGCTGAATATATTTTAGACTCAAGTAAATAACAAAAACTGACACGTTAGACTGTAAAATGAACATTATAGTCTGACTGTCACTCAATTGAATAGGTTATTTATAACTCCACATTATAATTTATGTTTAATTTACAAACGCACGAGTCTACCCAAACACATTTCTGGTCTCGCCTTTGGTGCCAAAGACGTAAATATCTAAAATAACTGGAGAAACGTTGTTTTGGAGGATTACGTAGATCTGTATTTTAGCGATCTACTGTCCGTTCATGTCGGGGCGTCGCCGTCGTCATCGTAAAATGCTATGAGGAAGTGCGCAGTTTCTTCCTCTTGAGAAAGACGCAGAGCATCTACTTAGGTATGTTATGTAGTAGCTACATATGTATATAATATTGGCACGTGCTACGAGAGTTGGCGCCGTAGATGCGTATGCGCACTATTATTTCTTCACCTGTCAATATCACCCACGTGTTCATACTGTTGTCTCGACATTCAGTCTAATTGGGAAACATTTATTGTCTAGTCATTAATTATGCCTTGTGTAATATAGGCATGCCATGCGTTTTATGAGCCTGTTTTATTTTTGCAACAAGGTATCTACGATACTGATAGAGCTAAGTAGAATTGATAGAATTAAGTACCTACTGGATGTATTATTTCCGGTTTTAATATGGCGTAAGTATAACGTCTCAGATTCCACAAAAATATTCATCGGAATAGCTCCCAGCGTTCAGTCTGCGTGGGCCATTACATATACCACCATGTAATAGACAAGTGCCTCACGTTCAGTTCCGAAATAGCGCGACACAAATAAAATTCAAAATAAAACTACTGTGTAGCGTTAGATATTTGGTGTCGAGCCCGTCCACGCCTATGTATTCCACAATTAAACTCGTAAGTCTTCTCTATCAACTCTCTATGTAGTGACGTTCCAGACAGTAGGACATTCCCCACGTGCACAAAACGACTATGTATGATTATCCAATTGCCTGCAAATATATGTACATGAATAGGTAGATTCAAAGTGAAGTATTTTATTAGTTTGTCGCTTGTGGTCTCGAACTCAACCACTCCAGACGTCTTCGTTGATTTAAACTAACTTAAAACATCCTCCAAGTCATAAAACTATCAAAACCTTGCATTAATTTTATCTCAGGAAATTCCGTCAATGTTCGAGGCCAAATTTTCGTGGCCAGAAATCTGTTCAGCTCATTATATGTTTTTGCAGCATTAATGGTTTATCGACATCGTAAAGCCACATCGATTTATTTTCAGATATGTCAGTTCGATAGCTAGCTGGATGACATAACAGGAAACCTAAAATAATTTCGAGTTTAATAAACGCACGGAAATGTTCTCCTGGCAAAAGGCACCCCAACAAGGCACTCGAGAGTTGAGATGCAGGATCAGGCGCGCTCGGGAGCAATGTCCCTGCGGTTTCTATTTAGGTGCGGCCGGTCCGGCGGGATGGAACCACGCGGGCAGTCGACCGTTTAACGGAATAAAGGAATGCAATGATGACGTGTTCATCTTTTTATATTGTCACACATGCCTATTAAAAACTAGGAAAATCTTCACCGTTTAAAAAAGCGGCCTTCGTGATCCACACTTTCTAAGTTCGCATCTACGATGCACACGCTATGCGCCGTCAGCGAAATGCATTTCACTCGGCCAATATTCAATTTTCAGTGTTGTAAAGTGAAAACCGAAGACTTGTTAGAGAAAGTGGGACTGGTTTGCCAATGATCCGGGTTTAGTACGAACAAACCCATAAATCTTTCTAGGTATTGTGCTATAAAACTGAACGACTCCGTGTTCTGCAAATTCCAATTCCTTTTGAACATGCAATAACAACTCAAATTATATTCATAGCTGCATCCGACCCCTTTGATAATGTTAACTAGGGACTTTCGACTGATGGAATATTGCTATTGTCTCGAAAGTTGAATGCTAAATTGCATTCAAATGAGAACAGTAATATTATAGCAGATTGGTATATACCTAGCCGGCGCCAATTTTGCCGCAATCAGGTCGGATGAACCATTGTGGTTAGCATTGAATATTGGATTTCACGCTAAGAGTACCTACAATGGTACAAGGCTCAGGCGCCAGTCCAGCAATACTGTAATCGTATTGAGTCATTTAGTAGATGGATATATATTATCTACTAGCTGCTGCCCGCGACTACGACTGCGATCCAGGATGAAAAATAGCCTATGTTCTTACCCAGTTCATGGTCTATCTGAGTGTCAAATTTCATCCAAATCCGTTGAGTCGTTTTTGCGTGATTGAGTTACAATCCTCCAGACAAACAAACTTTCACATTAACAATACTCCCCGCGGTTTCACCCGCACAAGTTTCGATCCCGTGGGAATATCGGGATAAAAACTATCCTACTTCCGGGATGCAATCTGTCTCTGCCAAATTTTATCGAAATCCATTCAGTGGTTTAGGCATGAAAAGGTAACATACAGACAGACAGAGTTACTTTCGAATTTATAATATTAAGTAAGTATGGATATTATTTGGATTTTAGCAATTAACAGCCCCAAAAATCTGCTACTTATGTACTCTAGCGTCCCAAGTCTATTAAACGGAGAGATAATGCCCTTCCGATTATAGACTAAATTCAATATGTAAGTACCCCCTTTTTTCAAATTTAACATAACTTTGGTAGCCCAATGCCCAAAACTGCGATTAGGATTTATGACAGAATAATGTTGTAGGTTTAATTGATGATAAAGGTGACTGTACACAATGCTGCAGTTTCCTTTTAACAGTTCATATCACGTAGTTGATAGGCCGGTGTTTATGAATGTAGGTATTTGTAGTAGATAACGATACTCTGTTTACGATCTCTCACTGCTGATACGAAAGAAATTAAACGTAGGGTAGAAGAATAATTCATAATCTTAGGCTGCTATGCTAACGTATTATAATGACGTAGATGTTTGTGGGGTCAATAAAGATATCGGACACACATACTAGACCAGAATAATTCAAGGTTATGCAGCTTCCTCACATACTTTACACAAACATTATAATAAATTCGGACAATTTTGTCGATAAAAAAAATGTCGATATTATAGATAATAAGTTTAAGAGAGACGTCATGAACCACGTTACAGTCCATTTTATTGGGAAATTGTGCGTTGTACGCGAGAAAAATTAAATGTTTCAACTATTACAGCATCAATCTTCAACATTTCACAAATTATTGAAGTAAATAAACTAAGTAACTGTTGTGATAATTATACTTCCTAGGAAAACTTTAAAATAAAAGTAGGTAGGCTCCTGTTATTTCATAATGATGAAGTATTACAACATGTTCCTTGAATAATTCTTATTTCATAAAGTTAATTGTTGAAATGAACTGGTTAGTGCTAACCGTGCCCTGGTGCTAACGAAATAAAATATCAATTCGAGTAGTTTTAACATCGACACATTCGTAAAGTATTTTTAACTACCTTATTAAAATTTTAAAAGTATTTCAATTAGGTAGTTAAATCCATCAAATTCTACTGAATTACCAATTGCGATAGTTAAAGTAAGCAATGCATGAAATTGAGAAATTGTAAAAAATGCCGGTTTTAGGTATATGCACTATTGAAGCTTACTTGACATTTTGTGGCCGGGTGTAGTCTCGTGTGTGACAGTTCCAGTTACCTCTGATATCACAAACTACACGCGCCCTTCGCGCAGCACTAGCTAATGCACGCAGCGTGCGCGACCGGCGACCGCGACCCCCTCGCCGCGGTGATACCCACACTATCACACAAACGTCATCGTACTCAACACACACGTAACGGGGACAACGACGCATGCGTAAAAATAAAAAAGAATCAATCAGCTTTGTTAGCATGAATTTTCTTATACATAAAAGCAACATCTAATTAGAAGCGACAGATTTTAAAATAAAAAATTAATGAAATACTCACCGCATTTTTTTTTTCAACCACTTATTAACTGGCAACTCCAAGTCAAGACCAACTCAAACAGCTGCTAGAGGCGATCGATAGATGTCAGTGGGTGTCGCTTTATTTTCGTTGCCGTATATAGCATAACGGTATCCGTAGTAAAATCATTTCATTATAGGGATGTTAGTAGTTTTTAGAAACATCGATTAAATTAGTTGTGTCCACTTGTATCACTACGACAGAGATTCTGAGTGTAACTTTATTTTAGATGCTAAGTTTGTATATCAATCAGAAGTAAATTGTTGCTTCATTTAGTCCAAAAACAAGCCAAATAATCAGAAATTGGACGACGCTTTTGACAAAGAAATCAATAATTACTTGTTTTACCACCTGTTTCATAAATAAAGACTGACTTTAGTTACGACGTGTCGATGATTCTGGTACCTAGGTATATTTTGTACGTTTGAATACTTAAGTATCGGTATTTTGTGGATTCTTACTTTTATCGATGTTTTCTAAACACTTATTCCATCCCTACATCGCTATCCAATAGTCTCTTTCATACTCGGGGACGTTCCGCGGTCTTCTTTGATATTATTGTACTCAGTCGGGTCGATGAACGAATTCGGCAAAAAATGACGGTCAATTATGCAATACGATTCAATTTTGAGAGTCCGTAAACACGGATTTGTGTTGGAAAACAAAGAAAGGACGTTTTAAACGAAAAATGTCGTAAACGGCAGGTTAGTGTTGTGTTTGTTTTCGGTGTTTCGGTGGTAACGATGGCCAACTCCCCGACTAGTATAGAAACACAAATAGACAGTTTTTTGGAGCAATTTAAGAGAAGTGCGTCGAAGGCGATGGAGGAGAGGATGGAGTGGCCCGATGGTCCGTCGCCAGGAGGTGTCGTCAAGTCTCGCAGTAGCTGCTTCGCCCTCGACGCAGCAGCTGGTGAGTAAACCTAGACTGAAATAGCTGAACACTAGGTACACCTACAATGACATCATATTAATCAGCCGATGCTAAATACTGACCAAATAACGAAACCTGCAAGGTCTAAGCGCTTAAAAAGGAACTAGGAAGCAAAAGCCGATAAGTAATAATAAAGTAAAAATGATTAATTTACCTTCCTATATTGTACAATAAAATAAAACGGTACCTACCTGATTATTAAATCACAAAAACAAATGCACTAACGTGGGCACATAATTAGGAAGAAAGTGTGGACTTAACTGTGACCATTTCTTATTAGATTACATGCAGTATAATGATAATGATTCTTACGCGTACGTAATTTAGGTAGGTACGTAAAGTATTACGAACTATTGTCAATTTGTCACATAATTTATTAAATCAATTTTTAAATGGATACTTAAGAACTATTTTATTAATAAAATTACAAAAAGAAAAATGGTATAAAAAGGCGGTGGTTTTCACTAATGACAGCATTGATATTGTATAAAAATGACAGTTAGCTTTTTTTTTAGGGTGTGTGACCTTGTTTTGCGTTGCATGGTAATATTATCTCGTCTTTACTTTTGTACAGCCTTATAATGACTATGAACTTGTTCTTACATTATATTCAATCATTAAAATTAGATAGCTACCTACGCAATTTAATTTAATGAAACATAGCATATTAGTCTATAAACAATTTGAGCGACATTGTAGGAAATAGAATTGCGGATGTCGAAAGGAAATGACTTTAATAGAACAACCGGTGTTCATGTGTAGGTCTACTTCTGATGTAGGTACTAATATTCAAATTGCGTAAACTTCTGTTTTTTTTTCCAAAAAATAAGTGTATCTTTACTGTGCCTACCTATACTATACCTACATAAATTAAATGCCAGGGTTGTGTGGCAGTTGAGTTTTGTTCCACGTCGTTGCGGACCCTCATGTACGTCGAACCCTGCTTTAATCTGTGGCTTTAATTGTGCGTAGATTTTTTTCAGACTATTTTGTTTGATGCTTAAAGAAATTCAATAGTTACGTACCTACATTGATGTATAAAATTTATACATCAAAGGTTACGTAGGTATCTGCAGCATAAATAAATATAAGTTTAATCCGGGTATTATACGGCACAACCGGCACAAGTAACTTTACCTTCAAGAATACATAAAAGTGTAAAAGCTTACGAAAGAAGGTTATTGATTGGATCGCCTATACAATGTAATATTAAGTATGAGGTTTCAATAATGAAGATAAAAAAATACTACTTACCAATAATAAATGGTCAGGTGGATGATGATGATG
This sequence comes from Amphipoea oculea, assembly GCA_945859645.1. NCBI lineage: Eukaryota > Metazoa > Arthropoda > Insecta > Lepidoptera > Noctuidae > Amphipoea > Amphipoea oculea. The sequence continues at coordinate 19,519,277 of OX243862.1, forward strand.
ATGAAGACCTATTGTACTTAGAGGCACACCTATGAGTCATGAGTGAATACTATTTATTTAATAATTATGCCTTTCTAATGTTTAATCTCACTTGCAAATGCTCGCAGCTAATTGAAGTGAAGATTTTCATTGCCCATACCATACGAGAATTGACGTGTTTGGATTAGGTACCTACCTATTTGGATTTTTAAACCACATTACCTGTAGTAGATTATTCACTAAGGGGTTTAAGTAGTGTCTCTGTCTCATGTCACGGGTGATATATTGAATCCTGAGGGTAACGAAGGACCCTAGCGCCCAAAGCTAAGACTAGAATCCTGAAGCTCGCCCAATGCGAAGACACCTTTATACCCGAGGAGAACAGTGTACCTATCATTTGTCTTTTGCGAGGTAATAAAAAGCAATTCGTATGAGCATGTGGTGTGAAAATCTTAAAATTCATGCCTTCAACGGATTTTTATACATATAGAATATAAAAAAAAAAACAAATTCGTTAACTTGTACATTTACCTGAATGAAAAAATTAAGTCGAACTCAAGTCGAACTGTTTACTTTTAGTGACTTCTGTTGCTGGGAAACGGTATTATTCATAATACAATGATGCCAATATTCTTCTTTTTATAAGTTAATATTAATTACTGTATTTATTACGTGATTATCTGCCAGTCTTTGCAAAATAAAACGTTTTTTGTTTAAATTTTGCCGCGCTGGTTCGCGACATGAGCGTCGATACGGAAACGCGTTCTCAGCGCCGTCTGGTGGTGGCGCACTGTACAAATTACGTGTTCTACGGCGTCCTCCGATTTTATTCACGGAAAGTGTATCGCCATATTGCTTCCGTGAACTCAGTGAAATATTTGTGCATTTCTCTTTAATTATGACTGTAATATCAAAATGAAGTGAATTAAAATAAACCACAGTCTGTTGGAAACTGTGGGGATACGTTTTTATGCATCCCAGTATCTGAAATAGCGTGAAATAGGTGAGTTTTATTCTTCCTTTGCTATGACTATATGGCCCAATATTCCACGGGAGTTCGATCCGCTATGCGATAATGAAACTTAAAAAATGCGATTAAGGTTAATAATTGCGCGGTTTTTGTTATGTTTATTTACATGAATTTGAAAAGTTATCGCGGTTTTTCTTGTATTGTGTCTTGGGGTTGTCGATTCTCCTAGCGGTCGGGGCGGGTTTGTCGTGTGGCTTTGTACATACACGTATGTACGTACATGTGATTTGATGTGAACGATCGGTTGTAGCGTCGAGCAGGCGGAATGTCGTTCGAAAAAATGGAAGTGGTGAATCCTGCTGAGAAAGAGGCGAGCGAGGTGCTGCATTCGCTGCTTTCTGTGGAGCGGCGAAGCGTGGACAGCAAGGAGGCGATAATCGTGTCCATACCAGCGGACCAGAACGGCGGCGGCGAGTACGGCGAGAGTGCTCAGTGGCACACTCCCGTCATGGGCCAGCACTCTGTCTTTGAGATGGGAGCACAAAATATGCAACAGCATAACTACAATGGTCACCAAGAGCAGGTACTAAACATTATTACACCTATTTACCTAATTAGACATACATCTCTACTTTGTGTTTCAATGGATTTTCAGCCACTAAAGGAACAAAGCTGTATAATCACAATTTGTATTAATTTACAGGTTCTATGGCAAGGGCACACAATACAGGTGGAAAATGGTGCTGCCAATTTGCAGAGTATACCCGGAACCTACAGTATTGAATTTGAGCCCCATGTCGAAGGTGAACCAGCAGACATGGAAGTTGATACTAAACCCAAAGTTGAAAAGAAGACTGGTAATAAAAAAAAGAAAAAAGCTGAATCTGACAGCGATGAAGAAGTTCTCGACAATAAGTTGGAAGATAATCCTACACAGGTGAGAAGTTCTTTTGTTTTGTTATGGCTTGATAGCATTTTACTTTTTGAGGTTATCCTCCCAAAGTTCTTATAACAAGAGCATGTTATTTTAATTATGGCATGTAAATTATGATACAAATAAACTTGACCTTAATTGTCATCTCAGAGCTGCCCCTGTTGGACTTGTGTATCAGATTTATTGTAAGTCAAGTTCAACTTGAGATTTATTTGATTTTGATTTATCTCTTCCCTCGAGATTCTTTCCAAGTCAGCATTGTCAGCCTTTGTGTGTAATTTTGGTGTTAACCTAGTTAGGTTAACACCAAGGCAAGAGGATTATACGCAAAGGCAAGAGGAGTTCTTCTTGATATCACTTACATCTGTGTATCTCTCAATTACCAAGTTCTATTTCTCTAAAAACTGACCCACTTACTAAGTGAAACACGGTTTTAAGTTTATATTAAAATTGCAATAATGCTATTTCAGGTCAAAGAAAGACTGAGGAGAGGTTGCGATTGTAAAGACAACTGTTATCGAGGACTTAATCCAGAAGCAGTTTATCGGCATAGACTCAATATTGCAGAACTGACTAAGAGTGAACATGATATGTACCTGATGGGCATCACAATGGCAAGCTTGGCTAATCCAGCTGAGACTTCACGGCACAAAGTCAGGAGGAGACTGAGAGCATGCTATGTTTATCAAGGAAGGAAGGTTTGCCTAGAGGCTTTCTTGTATCTAGAGAATGTTACTCATTATCAGCTGAAGCGGATCAGGCAACACGTAATGACGCACGGTGTCGCCCCTCGGATACACGGTAATGTCGGTAAGAAGCCATATAACACATTCACTCTAGATATTTACAAACATGCAACTAATTTCTTGAAGGAATATTTGAAACAACATGCAAGTTCACCTAAAGATATTCAACCATCTGGAGAAAGTGGTAAAAAAGCCAGTAAGACTGTCATTATTCAAGGAGACTCAAGGAAACATTTATTTGAGGCTTACAAGGAGTATGGAGAAATTTTAGAGCCAGGTGTAAAACTTATGGGCTATTCAACTTTCCGTGCATTCATGAAGGATCAGTTCCCTCATGTGAAATTTGCAACAAAGAAGCAAGATATTCCGAAAGACATGGTGCCGTTCCGCAGTGGTAAATGTATGTCATATGATAAGAACAAGGATCCTATTAGACTACAGCAGGAGAAGGAGAAATCCGATGCTAAAAAGGCAGCTATGGAGGCTAAGAAGAAAGAGGAGCATGATAGAGAACAGCAGGCGCAACAACAAGCACAGCAGCAGCAGCAACAACAACAGCAAGTGCAGCAGCAGCAACAACAACAGCAACAACAACAGCAGCAGCAGCAACAACAACAGCAGCAGCAACAACAACAAGTGCAACAAGTACAAGTTCAGCAGCATCAACAGATGCAGAACCAGGCCCATGTTGTTATACATCAGCAGCAGCCTCAACAACAGCAACAAATGCAACAACAAATGCTGGTGCCGCAAGTAAGCCAACACCAACAAGTGCTGACACAGCAAGGTGTACAACAAGTGGCACAGCAGCATTGTGTACAGCCACTGGGAGTCTCAGAGGAGAATGGACAGCCTGTCGAAATGGCACAGCAAGTCATACCACTGGCTGTAGTTCAACAACCACAACAAGCCTATATTGTGACTCCTGTTTCACACTTCCAAACTCGCGTTCAGGGAACTTGGTACAGGCATTGACAGCCGTTTATAGCTACCGCATAAGTTTCAAGTAATGCAAAACATAATATAGCAGATGCAAACATTTGTACGTAACCTTCGATCTCGCGACGACTGAACTGTTGTAAATTGGAACGGTTCCTGAAAAAAATCTGGTTAATTTGAAACGCCACATGTAACTTTGGCAATAAGTTAGCAAGGATAGTTAGGCAACACCTTTTCAGTATTGGTTGAAACCTAATTTAATAAAACTATCTTGTAAGTATAAGTTAATCATATTTACACCATTTATATTAGCAATTAGCTATGTAGTTTATTTTAGAAATATGTAATGTGGTTTTTCAACACAGATAACTAAAATTATTTTTATTATGAGTATAGATAGACATTGTGTAGAAGCTTCATGGGCTGCCGATGAGAAGACCTATGTTTGAGGGGCCCGCACATCCAAATAAACTGTTATGCAATAGTTATTAGATTTTAACTATGTAATGGAATTGAGTCCAATCATTTTTCCAACTCAGAACTGCAATAGTTAAGTTGGATGTACGCAGGTGGGAGATCTGACTGAGAGTAACAAGCAAATATGTTTTAGACATACAGTAATATCACTATTCACAAACACTAAATGTTCTCAAGTAAGTGAAATCATTGTAATTTCTTATTGAGAAATAAATTTCTTTAACCATAAATGCTGAACATTTACCCAAATTATTAATAGACTCGGAGTAATGTTATACCAGTATTAACTTAGGTTCAACTGTAAATCTTTCGAGGTTTAAGTCTGGCATAACTTTACAACAAGTTTATTAATAAGGAGGAAAGTGCTTGTTACTCTCATTACTTGAGTCATGAAGAGGTTTGTGATGACAGCTAGCAGTTTTGTAGGAGAATGTTTTAAAATAGCGATCAATTTATTTATCGCAATATTATGATCGACAAGTTATTTTCGTGTATCAAAAAAGCAGTGCCTTCATAATATGACGTGGATTTTGACATAACTTGTGCGATAACTTGTGCATTATAATATGGGATTATAATTTCGGAATTAATTGTTTAGAATAAAGTAATAATAGGATTTTAACGGAAAGTGATGTATTACAGTTCTTTAGTACAGTTTCAATAGAATAACCAGATAACAAAATTAATTATTTTAGTAACATAGAATTTTTGGGAACACATTCTTTATAGACACAGTAGAAGAGTCAATCTCAAGTAGTTTGCTTTTCTCTGATTGAACTTACATACATATCAAAATATAAAGCATGTGCACACATTTGTTGTGTGTACACAACAAATTATCAGCAATGCCTGTGTTCTTGTTAAAAGGACATTGTAATAGGAGGTTGCAAACATTGTCTCTGTTTCTTGCATTTTAGATGTTACTACTGCTGAGGCGGTCTGAAGAGTACCTACCGTTTTATTCTGTACCATAATATAATTTTAGTAAATTTAAAACATGCTTCAAGTGCAGTGTTTTTAATCTTTAGTGCAGACCAGCAATAATTCACATAGCAATACTATTGAAAGTCTTGTCTAAAGATATAACAAACATAATGTTTCATGTGATTTCAATTTAGTGTCTATTTACTTATCAAGTTATCACATTTTAGGTATTTAGTATATCACAACAAAAGAACGCTTATTATAAAGACAATTTAAATCAAAGAGATGCATTTGTTCAGTGACATCAACAAGCGCACTTAGTTTTCTAAAACTATTTAATTTTCGATCAAGAAGGCTGACTTTCAGAATGCTGAGTTATAAGACCTCGGCTATGAGTTCATACATTATTAAGGTTTTATTTAATAAGTGCAGACAAAGTTAGGTAGTTATTTTATTACACTGGAAACTCTGGTGTATCTAGTTTTAATATCACGGTGACCAAACATTTCAATAAAATCGTTTTGAAGAACCATGTGATTTTCATACAGAAATCCCTTGCTGATTTGTTATTAAACATCGCATGTAGTCTAATGTTGCGCTTAGACGGCCAATTAATTAGCGTAAATATTACGTTTCGGCAACACCGAGTAATTTATGGTAATTCCAAGTCTGTAAAATTGCCCGCGTAAGCGCATGTTGAGATTACAGTTTTTATTTTAATTAAATTATTTTTTTCAATAATTAACAAATGGCTCTTGAATACTACAAATATGCTGTAAAAGTAATTAAAGCAGGTCTTTAAATAACTTTTTTTAGTTTCCTATTGTTTTTATCAAGACTCTAAATATTTAAATATGTAAGAATTGATTTATTATACTGCCAACAGGTCAGTCATTGTGTGAGGGTTCCCTTGGTGCTTGATTTGAAAACGTAAAAGTTGTACTTAACATTTTCAAAATGAAGAAGAACCTTGATAATTTAATTCAGTTTTATTGCATGGAGAAAAGTAGTATTCAAGAGGTTTGCCTGTTTGTGTCTGTGCATTACAGCATTGCAAATGTCGCAAGACAAGCTCAAGGTTTTAATGTCATTATAGTCTACACATTTTAGAGAATTGTACACAATTAATTGGCATATTTATTTATCCCAACGATATTTTACTTATAACTGCATTATTAATGGATAAAATTTCTTTTACTGATTGGATTCCTTGTCAAGTTTATACTGAATAAATTGATGTCCTCGCGATGACAAGACTAGTAGTTTTCGAGCTGGAGACGAAATTGAAAATCTCATTTTATTTTAAAATAAATAAGATAGATTTAGCGTAACTTATGTATAACTGATAGAAGTGTGTAATCATAATCAAATTAACTATAGACAGTACAGAAATGTGCCTAGAAGTATGCTTATCCGTGTATGTATTTTTATAGTGCAATAACATGTAAGATTCGAAGCAATTTTATTAATGAATCATCGATAAATGCAGAATATTCTTGTAACTAACAACAGTCCAGAGAAAAGCCGAATACAGCAAATCATGATCTAAGTCCCCCTTCATCTTGAACATCAGTAACAGTTATTTGCTTCGAATCGTAGTGATTTGCCCTTAGCATCATATTCGGCATCTATGTTCCAAAATTATTACCGTAGGAAGACATGATGTGATAGAAATTAAACTTTTTTACGCTACAATATGTGTTTCAATTAACCCGTTTAAACCAGGGTTTAGGGACGTTAGGTGTGATCGGGGTCGAGGCTCCCACGCCATCCTCCAATAGACCGGTGCTGAGTTACAACCGGAGATTGTCCGCCGGGGGTGTACGTTCGTCGCACTCGTTCTGCCTCGGCTCATTGGTCTCCTGCAGCCGGCCACATCACTCGACAATTTAATAAATCCTCCGCGTCGTTCATTTGTAAACAAAAGTCATTGTTTCGGCCCCAACCGGACAGTTTGACGATGACGACTTGCCTTAGCGGGCGCGCGCGGTGTCATCTCGCTTCTTGGTGACCTTTGCGAAACTGTATAAAATATGAAGTTTTGGAAGTGTAGTACGAAAAGCGAGCGACGAGCAGCTGCTATTGGTGAGTGCAAATACTTTCTTTTGTTTTGTTAAACGGCTTCTTGAGCGCTAAATACCTATTTCGTTCGTAGTCAATAGTCGTAAGAAGTGTATCTAATATTATGATTAGACAAATATGTAAGTACCTACTTGACGTTATTAAATTAACCCAGTTTCGGACCGGTTTACTGAAACGATATCTGTAATTTGTCTTGATTACGGAGTGCGGAGAAGATACAGTTCTACGCATTGTAAACGAGAAGTCACTGAACCATCAATTGACTGTCTTAATTAGTGAGAAGTACCAATAGCGAATAACGTCCTAATTCCAAGTCTACAGCAAAAACCTGTCTTGTTTTCTTAGTGCTAATACGGACGTGTTCTTGGGACTACCTACCTACTAATTATTAATAATGCCAATAGGTGTGATGATATAATTGAATGCTGACCTTCTCCCAAACTAGTAAATACATGACAGTCTACACACAGTGAGATGAATTAATATAAAAATAAAGATGATTTCATTATCTTAAAAATTATTCTTCTCTCATACCTACTTTTTTTTTTCTCTTACTTTTTCACACGCTGTCCACATCCCTCTAAATTGTCCTATCGCAGATATGCTATAAGAGATTTATTATGAAATAAGCATCACCTTTGTACCTATTTTTCTGTTCTGTTTTTTTCTTGTTTGTTTGTTATGTTTACATAAATGGTAAATAAAAATAAATATTGGCAACACCAGTGTCCTAATCAAAATTGATCATCCTCGAAAACGGAATCAAAATCGTCTTTGAGGACCTTATTATTTTCCACTTCTTGAGTTCACAGTGAAAACCACATTTATCTTGTTCAGAACCCAATTCCCAAGATTAAGACCTGTCACCTGACAAGTTACTGGATTTTAAACAGTAGGTATCACAACTTGAGCTTTCTTTTGAACTAAGAAATTATTTTCCTATTTCAAAAGAAAGCGAAATAACAATTTGGCTTTTTTTTGTTTGGACAAACTAATGACGACCAAACTTCAGGAAACAGGTTTATAGATACTTTGCCATGCAGCAGGTGTTTTAAAACAAACAAAACAATGGCTACTGCTCTTCGACCACGTACAACATAGCGATTGAGTTGTACACCTACCTATTAATTAAAAACAATCAGTGTTTATTCATTGTTTCGATCTTGTAACACGTCGCGGTAATTTCTATTATCTTTCCTCCCGTGCGTCATCAGTAAAGTCTTGAAAAAGCTGGAAATGAGAGTCAAGATACCAAAATCACTAGCACCCATCATTTAATGAAGTAGGTGGGTACCTATTATGTTACTAAAACTCCTATTAGATACACTACGCTATATTCAGGGACCCTTTCCTCAAATCCGGATTCGGGTTGGTGTAATAAAATAAGAGAAAGAAGGAAGGATCCCTATTAAAAGAACACAGTCATCACCTAAATATCGTGTAGTCTAATAGGTTTTAAGTGTCCAAACACACTATGCCGAAGGTACGTGACCGAAGTTCCGTAGCTGATTTTACGTTCCGACGTATTCGGCTGATATGACACACCGTAAGTGCCGAACTTACGTAGCAGAAATTCAGTTACGCACGCGGGGCGCGGGCATGCCTGCCTCCCGCTGCTCCCCACCCCGGATCTTCTTCGGCAATCGAACCGAACTTCGGTCGCGTGTAATGTGTGCTCTACAGAATACGTTGCCGCCGAATTGCCACTGAACTTACGCCCGACCGAAGTTCGGCTGTACGCTATAACGCAACGTAATTTCGGCATAATGTGTCGTCAGTAATTCAAATAGCATTGCAGGCGTAATCATGCCGAACTTCGGTCGCGTACCTTCGGCCTGGTGTGTTTAGACACTAACACTGTTCTAGTTGTTGATACATCCAATACTTGTTCACGCATAACGGCGCCTATATTACCATTCAGAGGAATACCCACTAGTAGTAGTAGGAAAGTACCTGAAGGAAACTTATTTATTAGAAGTTAGCATGATGTCCACAGACGGTCAGAGCGTGACTGCCAATCTTTATTACTTTGTGTACGAAAAGGATCTTTCTTTTTGTGCTGTTTCAGCTCAATTATTGCGGAAAGGGCGGACAGATGTGTGGGGGAATTAGGTCTTTATATTACGAGGGTCCGGTTAATTCACAGCTTTGTGACAAAGATATCAGATTAGACTACCTAACCTACGTGCAATCGTCTGTCTTCCTTCTTCTACCACCTCCACTGAACTTCTGGACAAAAGCTTCAATCAAGTATAGCCACAAACACCAACTGGTTCTCTATCATCATCGTCCTCCTATTTTTTTTTATCTCAGTCTATTTGGGGTCCGTGCAGCATATCTTCTTCCAAGTAGTATAGAAGAAGACATGCCGCACAGACCCCAACGTTCGATGCTATCTCTGAAGTCACCTATAGGATGCTCTTGTCATAATTGTCATATTTTATACAATAAGTACAACCTAGTGTCTTTGGGTGAAAAATTTATACACAAACGTAAGCATTAATTATAAGAAACCTATCAAGAAGGTAATTTTGAATGTCAAAGATGGAAACGATACCAAGAAGCACGTCTTTTCATCCCAAAAGATCTCGACAGACTGTCAAGTTTCACTCTTTAAAGAATCGTCAACTTGATCTTGGTGCCTTTTAAAAGCAGTAGACAATACAGTTCGTCAAAAAAGAATTTTAGACACGTGCCAATCAGTTACCTATATGTATAAAAAATCGATGCACGTACGTTTGGGCATATCGACGTTTACGATATATCTATAAGTACACGCAGGCTCATGCTGGCGGCGACTGTGTCCACTACATAGATTGGCAAAGCGGTACTGGCTCCAGGCTGATTGCTATGCGAGCCACAATCCGCCAACCATCGGCCTTTGTTTGCGTTTCACATTGTCCCATCCTTCCTTTCCGTTCCAACTTTTACTGAATACGAGGCATTGTTTGATTTTCATTAAAATTTCATTGCAGTTTATAGCGGATGGCAGCAATATTTCGATAATCAAGTTAATTGATCCGTTATACTTGTGTAGGTACATGTAGGTAGGTAGGTAGTTTCATAACCGGGGAAAATTAATACCAAAGTGCCTTTTGGTTAAGTACGCTAGAAACTAGAATAACGGTGCCTTTTGGGTAACTACGCTAGAACAATGACGTATTAGTTTTATACATCATTGCGCTAGAATAACATTTTCTACCTCAACCCCTCTTCTACAGTCTCATTAGACTTTTTGTAAATAACATTTTTTACATGGCCCTCTCACCATACAACTCTGTAGATAAATAAATTGCAATTCTTGTTGTTTGAAAAGTAAGCTTCTAATAAATCGAATTATTCTTGATACGCCATTATTAAACAATATTACGAAATGGAAGCAAAACAAAACCAAATCGATAAAATGCCCAAAATGTTCGTTCGAATTTCAAAATTGCAGTTCCGAAACGTTCTAAAAACGTTCTATTTTTATACTTTTTGTCAGAACGCCTCGTCAGAAGGAAATCTTATCTAAGGTCTAGTCTTCAACAAGGTACTTAGAGATAAATTAGATATCACGGATACCTTGTACGACAGACGAGTGTAAGACCTAATGTGTATTATTGTTTAGTAATGTTAACAACAGATAACGGCAGACTATAAGTAAGACTATCCCAAAGATCGTAAACCAACATGGATGAGTGGCGCGAACTACGGAATGAGGGCAATAACTGAAGTAAAAACGTTTATTTACTTTTATCTTGTTAAACAGAGAACAGACTTTTCTGTAAAAACTGAATTTCGTAAACAAAGTACTTACATTCGAAAAGTGGATGGAAACTGATTGCAACTAGGATACCTATAAGTATAAAAAATGGATTAAGCCCTTCCAACACAAGTTAGCCACTAGGCCATTCTAGGCTAAAGTTTCTAACGCATATTACCATTTTCCATAAACGGAAGAAAACTTATTTCAAAATTATTATAGGTTGTACTTCAGCGCAGTGTCAAACTTGGACCCTAAATTGTTTTTAGATTTTTTTTTCTAGACGTGTGTTTGTGTGTGTGTTGAATTATTGAAAAATAACAAGACATGGTGGTGTAATCGTAGTTACTTTGCAACCCGCACTGGGTTGCAAAACTGTCCACCACAAACAGCAGAGTGAGTAAATATCACAAGACAATTGAAGTGGTCGCATATCTTCAGAGGGACACATACATTATTATTAATTTCGGATCCAGGATACAATGCCCACGTTATGAATACAATAGACCATCGTCCTAGTCGACAATGACCGGCTCTGACGTAAGAGCTTAGCCAACATTAGACATAACTACATTCCAGCTATGGAAACAAGGATATAAGGAACTACCTATCTAGTTTAATTTAAAACAAATGCAAACCAGAAGCAACACAATAAAACGTACTTACAATCATAAAAGTATGGAAAAAAGTCCATAACTTTATAGTGTTCAAACCCGGGAAGACGAAGTGGCGCAACAACCTCCCCAGTAATACGTGTCTGTCTATAGGGATGCCTGCGCGTGCGCCCTCACCCCTCGGCCACACTTAGCGGACTTGGAGGACCACCTACTTGCTTTAATCAGAAAGCTCTGACAGATCCCTTCGCCCGCCGGAGGCAGAAGAAGACCATGATGACACCACACGTGAAAAATTCACATCTCTGTCTGTTTCGTAATTCTACATTCCACATGATTAATCTCAGGAATCGGTTTGGTAGATGGGCCATTCATTTGTAAAGGATTTGTTCGTTACGAAACAGCTGTTCACAAGCAAGGGAATAATTAGGCACTTAGTTAACAAACAAAACTTTCCTCTCATGTTAGTATGATTTAAGGTCCGCCTACATCAGGGAAATGTTTACGTGATCGGTTTGAGTAAAAGAAAATGTATGTAGACCGAGTGTAGCAATAGTCAATAACAGTCTAGAGAAGTTCAGAATTAATGGCTTGCCGGCCTGCCCTGCAGTGCGACAGTAAAATGAAGGCCGGTAGAATGATCCTATGATCATAGATAGCAGGATCTGCGATCATAGGATCTATTCACACAATCAGCCTGGACACAGGCCTCCTCTCGTTGAGAGGGAGGATCTATTCTAACAGCCTTAATTTTATTGCGATCTACGATCATCGATTTTCCGTAATTTGGTGACTCGATGATCGAAATTACCACGGCAATATGCAGACATTGACGTGGTAATTTGGTAAATGCGAGGACTATTCCATTGTGGTCATTTCGATATACGTTTTTTTTACAGATAGATACGTTATGGATTGAGTTGATGTACATATATAGACCACAGTGAGTCCTAGCCATGCCTAAATCGGCAGCCATATGTAAACTATTATTGAATGTGCTCAAACCGCTTGCGTTCAGGCTAATAAACTTTCGTGCGGTATTTTAGTGCAGACGTCCTAACGAGTAATCCAATCAGGGCCCACTTCCTAGACGAGTTGTAAACGGGTGCGAATACGAAGGTGTCGCCATGTCGACTAACTGACTACTTATAAATAGAGACGCTGTTAACGATTCTACTTGAAAACACTACATTTATACAGAAGATGATATTAAGATTGTGTACCTATACTGTCTTGTTAGTTCCAAGACTAAAAAAAAATGATCTTGAGACTTGAGACACTCGCAGATCGAATTGCAGAAGTATTTAAATTCCGATCACTTGCCAGTTTAAAGCCTTGTTAAGCAGAACAGATTTAACGAAACTGGAACGAATGACAACTTACAGACAGATGGAACAGTTAGCTAACAAACAACTAATTTCTGTTTCTTGGATGTAACATAGTTTTCCTCATTTTCCGACTTGCGCTCTCAGATATTTACTGAGTACACAACTTTCGCAATTTATTAAGACGGATACATTGATGACATAATACTTTTATTTTCTTCGACAAATAAAAAGGGTAGTCTGATAAACAACTGAGGGCTGTATTTTGTTCTGCAATATTAAAGGCCAAAGTAAAATGTTGTTCCATTTTACTGGACAATGACTTACAAAATGTTTTATTTCTTGCTGTAGTAATCCCGGGATAGTGCTGGAGTCTATTTCGCATTTGGTTTTTTAATGGTTTGCTTGCATTCCATGATTTTCAAATAATTTGCATACATTTCGATCCGAAGATAGTTTCGTTAGGTATGCTGATGCTGCACCGTATCAAGAATGTATACTGGACAAACCTGTCCAAAGTATGGAATATCTAAGTTTTAAAGCTTTTGGTTTATGAAAAGAATGACCATGTACTATAGTATAGCAAACATGCCTATCTGCAAATTAATTATGAATTTTAATTTGGTACTTATCAATTATTATCATAGATAGCATCTGCACACCCATTAAATTTAGTGATCCGAGCAGGATGCGAATCCGGAATAGCCGGAATTATTTGATGTCTTACTTTGAATTTTATTACAACTATTGGTAATTGCATAAATTAGAAAAATATAAAGCAAAATGGTCATGAAGTTTAACTTATTATCATGCATCTGCCCGGTCATAGGAATCGACCTAAATGTTTAGCTTATTACAGCGTTTGTGGGCGATGTAGCGATGTGCTAACAGCAATTTATGACCCGCAATAACTTCCATACTTTATATACGGTGGCAATCTTTAAACTCAATACATTTCAGCCTTATTTACATTCATGAACCTGTTCCTTAAGGCATGAATTTCTATATCGCGTAACATATGCCTGTAATATGTGTCTTCTATAGGCTCATTTGCATCTCAAAAAACACGTTGGCTCCCCATTCCTAAGCAATTTCAAGGCTGTACGTGTGCGGAGTCTATACATAGCTCATTTATGTAAATTGTACATAATTCTATTGAAATTACTTCATAATTTACCTCTTTCATTACATACGTTTCATACACAAATAGCTATTCATCGTGTCCTTAGCTGAACTCTTTGTAGAAAACGTTATATGCACTGACCTCTTTGCCACATTGGAACCTAATGCGTAGTTATGGCATCCCTTCTACGTTTATACGATTTTTTTTGGTTCATTCACTTAAAAGCCACAAAGATCTCTGAAAAATCTGTCATTTTGGCAAAGATTAAAATCGTTAGATTTGCCTGCACCGTACTTAGTTGCGCGGAAAAGTGTCCATACTAATAAGAGTGAGCTCACACAATAATAATTGCGTTTCTATGGCAATCAAATCTCTGCGTCATTGTGTGTGACAGAGGTGTCAAAACGAAATAGAAACGCGACCAACTTTTGACGCGGCAGGCCGAATCTACGATTGAAATCTTTGCGTTTTAGTCTAGTGCAGAAGATGCAGTATTAAATTGAATTGCATCTAGTTCGACTTTTATTTATGGTTTAACTTTATTAAAAAAAGACATGTTCAGACAGTAACGTCTTCTTATTTATGGTAAGCTGAGTTATAAAGTACTCAACGGTAACATGTTTACAAAGTTAAATGACGTGAGAAAGACACTGACCATCGTCGATTTTTGTCTAAATTAGGTAAAAATGTACTTGTATGGATTGAAATGCTGGGCCGTGAAGAAGACTGAAGAAAAAAGATTGCATGTAGGCTGTAGCGGGGATGAGAATGTTGCGATGGATGTGTAATGTAAAAAATAGATAAAGTAGGTAATGTGTATAAGTATGAGAAAGTTTAAAAGTGGCGCCAGTTACAGAAAATCTGAAAGGGAATCGTTTGTCTTGTTATAGGCATATGATAAGGAAGGGTTTTAAAATGACGCTGTATAAATGTTGACGGATGGAGAGGGAGAGGAACACCAACGAAAAGATGGATGGATTATGTGAGGGATGATATGAAAGAAAAACAAGTTAATGATGTAATGACGGCTGACGGGAGAATGGAGGAGAAAGACGTGTTGCACTGACCCCAAGTAACATGGAACAAGGTCAGGAAGATGATAATAATAATACCAGCCTGTTACTATCCCTCTGCAGGCCAAAGGTCTCTTCTCATACAGGGAAGGCACGAGCAATTGAGGAAGATGATGATGAGGTAAGAATGTACTTTCTTGCGTGGCTTCAATAACGAGCGTTCATCATCATTACCTTGAAGAACTTTACCATCTTCATAATATTATGTAATATTATCAATCTAAGTCATTTCCTTTACAAGTGACAGACTATCATAATATATGTATAATTGTTTATAATAATAACGGTTCCTTGTATTATGTCTATCATTAAACTGCAATCCCAATTCGTCATAGTCGCCTTCTTCAATGCTTCCTGGTGGCTGATGAACTAGTGCTCACTTTGTCATGTTTATTTGTTCATCGTTCACTGAGCATTGCATATGAAATATTTTAAACACGCGAGTTCACTCGGTCAGAAAATTTTTGATGGAATAAAATTTTACACATCAGTGGCAGTCAGTGCAGGATATAAATTCCGATGATTTGTTTATGTGTACAAAGTTTAAATGTTCTACCCGAAAAAACGGATTCCCCTCATATTCGAATGTTGGTTTATGCTAATTAACACTTTCGCGGACAGTCTCAATTTAAATCGTGTTCTAGAATGACACAACAAATTGCCATACAAATATATTTGACGTATAAATACGTTGTGTTGTATGATATTACATGTTTAAAAGACAATATGACGAAAACGTCTTATCACGTCATCGTTTGAATGTACTTTAGCAGAGGTTTTTGACGATTTCTGGCAGTAACAAATACGAGAACACCACCAGATGGATACATCTGGTAGAGAAGGAGATATCCTTGAGGGTCAAAATCTTAGTCATGTCCAAAGTAGCCATCACGATTAAAAAAAAATCAAAATCATAAGTCATTTATTCAAATTAGGCTGAGAATCAGCACATTTCGAATGTCAAAATTACATAAGACAGTCCCCCAAAACGCCGCCCCTCACCACTGTCTAGTGCTTTCACTGGGAAGAAAAAGTGGCGCAACAAACTCCTCAGCAGATCCTGGAATGGGTCCACCTCGGTAGAGTCATCGGAATCCTCAAAAATTCTCATTAGATTTCTCTTGCGCTTATCCATCTAAAACAAACAAAATAACTCATGAAATACAATTTTCATACAATATAGTTATAATTGAATTAGTTTACAACCTAATAATAATAAGATAATAGCATAATCTAATAACTTACGATGTTTATTTGTCTGCAAATATTACGATTCGCCACTCCCGCGCTGACGGAACGCGCGCACCTCGCTACCGTGACACTGCCGCACTGAATGTAGGGAAGCGTGAGGCGCGGGGTACGTATAATCACGTTGTGCGTATGTGTGTAGTGTCGCCGCACATTGTCAACAGTACATTTTTGAAGCGGTTAAAAACAAAGTTCGGGTGACAGTAGAATTTTGAGTTTTTGATATGTTGTGACACAAGGTACAATATAACGAACTTTTGCTTTAAAATTCAACGAACATCAACGTCCTGCCGTAAATAATATTCTGTTTCTGAACGTCATCATACGTTCTGCCGCATCAAAATCTCAAGTGATGACGTACAATTACGTTCTGTCCGCGAAAGTGTTAAATCCCATAGTTGTGCAATGGGTGGACGGGTTCCAACGACCTGATCCAGTTTAGGTTTCTTTTGTGTCCCTATTCAGACATTGTTTACAGTATTTCAGAGCGCCTTTGTTTTAACAACAAACTAATTTTAAATTAGCAGATTCCAAAACAGTTGACAGTCTGAGAGTTAGTCTGAGTAAAGCTCTTGTAGGTGCGACACGACACGGCGGCGCGGCGGCGGCGGGGACGTTTACGTTTGTTTTGTGAACTGATAAAGTAATAGTTGTGACGCTATAAGATCGGCTCTAATTTTTGTGTGCATTTCGTCACATGCAGATTACATCACATCACGCGTCGCATTCAGTGTAGATGTAGGGCGGCGCGGCGGGAGCCATCCCATTGCGGAAGGACGGCCGCGCGCTCAGTACGCGCTCTGTTGTCACCGACGAATATCCGATCCGCTCCATTGCCCCACGCGGCGCGAACGTACGAATTTTGAATTTCGAAATTCTGCCGGCTCCGAAATAGAAGTGTTTCGTGTTACATGTGATAGAAAAACGAATGATATGAAAATACGGTTCGAGGTGCCAAACAAATTGGAGATCACTTTCGGAAGAGGTACATAGTGTTATGTTATTTTGTGCTTTACTAATTGTTCATTACCATGTTGGTAATGCAGGCGCTGTCGAGACTGTCGAAAAAAGGTAAAATTAACACCTTTATTGTTTTTAAATTATTTATATTACATGAATCATTTATATTTAGTTAGCGTAACCAGTTTTGTTAAACTTTACGCGAATGTTGGAGAAACTGGTTACTGAGCTTTTTCAGTTCCTACAATCAGCAACAGCAACTGCTTTCATCATGTTTGACCACATTTATGAACTTTGAAAGAGCCGATACTTAATGTAAAAGAAATTAGAAAATCTTTGCCTTTTATCCTTCGAAGGGATTTTCAAAGCTCTTTGAAGTACCGCTACAATTTTCTACCTCACCTAAATATCGTAATAAGGGTTGTTGACTGAAGCGAAAACGAGGTTTTGGCAAAATAGGCTAGTCCCTTATTATCCGTAATTCCGTAGCATATTACAAGTATGTAAGCAACGTAACTCGTTCAATAGAATCTATGTAAAGGCTTTGTAAGCGGCACCAGCTCTACGCGCCTACGCGGTGTAATGCTTCCCTTTATAATGTTAGATTTACTACCCGCCACATGTAGGGCTTCAACTAAATTATTTGCATGAATAGTTTCATTAGCCGTAAGTCATGGAACGTGAGTATAGACTACAGTAAAGCGCTTTGAATGACCAGTAGAGCCTTTGATGTGAATGTAAGATTTATGTCGGGCAAACATTCGAATTCGAGTAGCAGCTGCCGTGCGGGATGTTTGCTCTCCAACAAGACCAGTGCGATCAGGTAAATGTGTGTGACGGCTCGATAACCGATCCATTAACCGTTCAGAACGAACGTTAAAACGACAAACGTACGGAGAGGTACATACATGAGAGGCAATTTGTAAGTATGTTATATATACGTACTTACTTCGAACTGCAAAGATACTTCACAATTTAGTTTGAAAGCCTGTCAATTCAGCGACAAAGTTAACAAAGCTGGTGGCTGGCTGGTGGCTGGTTCGCTGGTAAATGCTAGTGTCAAGTATTGTAACATGAATGTCGTTCACCCCGTCAACCACTTCCCTTGATCGACCCTCTACCATTGAAACGTGGACAGTTGACAACGGTCTTTTGTTCACTGAAGAACATTAATATTATAGAACTGCTTTGAATGCTGCCGACCGAATATTGCAGATACGAAGTTTTAAAGGTGATTTAAGGACTTAAGAAGACTTCCACTGTCGGCCCCGCTACTCTGATGATGCTGTCTGGCTAATAAAGCATGACCTATTCTTATACACATTCCGCACCGAAACAAAAGAAGATGAGCAAAACTTTTAAATAAAACCGAACAAGCTTAATAGGAAACGTTAAGTTTGTTTGTTCGTGCTTTAATACCTGCTTTCTATTCGCATGTTCATGGTTCTATAATGTTCATTTCTACTGTATGCTGTGGAAGCTTATCAACATTTCAGAGCTATGGATATCCGTTGCCTTTTGTAGTTAGACTGAACTGTCATACATTGCGACCATCCGCATTTGAGCTCATTGTTGAATAATTGAAAAACAGACTATTCAGTTTGAGGCTCCGTCTGTGGATGTTGGATAGCTGTAGTTTGTGAATACGTCATAAAAGGATGATGTGCACCTTAACTTGTACGAAAGAAACTTGAAGACGAACTTTTTTCATCATCATTATCGTTCACAGCTTCAAATTAACCACTGGCTGCTGCTGGTATAAAACCTTCTTTCGTTTACCGCCAACTTTCTCTTGTATCGTGCTAAAAGTTTCTAAAGTTTTACGGATCAGCTAAAATAACCGCGAAAAATCTACCCATTGGAGATCAAATCTTTAACTCTTTAGTCATTCCATGAAATTCGATTTCTATTGGATGTGTGCTATAGAAAGTAACGGCAGACGGAGTCCCCTGTGTGAACGAGACACTTAATTGAAAGTCAGACACTGCCATGATGAGCAATCGATATATTCGACCCTAACGTGAGAATTAGGTCTGATAATCAACTGTTCATCATATCGCCCTAATTCGTTTACTAATCCGAATTTCCAACAACATGGCAAATAGCGATATCTAACTATATTTTCGCGTTAACCATACGCAGTAATGCTTTACAGGAAACCTGATAGCATTAATCATCTAAACTGACAGACGACAGTACCATTTGGGATCGAGTCGAAAGTTCGAAGCCACACAAAAAAATCTGGCCTGGAATTCCATTCCCTAATGTGTAATTAAAACGGAAAAAAACCCTCGATCATACTCCGAGTAAGGCCAGGAATACATCAGGTTGTATACGTACAAAGACTATACATATGTATGACACAGTGGACACAAAGCTTGGTACAGAAGTACAGACGTTATCTGGGCATTGTGCGCTGATACGACCCTGACTTAGATAGCTGGCTACTCGTAGTTCACAACGCATCGTATCGATCACACACTACTATCTAAATGTAAATAACAACATACTACGCGTGAATAGTAACATGAATAGATTAGGCTTAATTTCTAACAGGTACCTACTTCCAGTTGCAGACACTGTCGAAAAGGCATTGTTACCATTGAGGAAGTATCGATATAAATATTTAAGAACCGATGCTGGAACACTAAAACATCAGCGCCCTGTGTCCACCAGTTACAATAGGCCTACTATACCTTTGTATTCATTGTCTTGTGGGATCGAAAAGCAATCATACCAGTTGGAAAACTTTACTGTCCTAGGAGTTGTTTCTTCTTGCATTCAGCGTCTACGAATTTCGTTAGCAAATCTTATTGCTCCAAAACTAAATTAATTCTAGCGGCCTTTGGAGACGTTTACTTAATTCAATCACCGACCTGCCTCTCGTTATTTATCCAATACGGTTCCAATCAAAGGAGCCGCTCTTATCGTAACTGAATCTTCAGAAAACCTGCCTGGATTTTTAATCCATTAGAATCTATTGAATAGTTTATATTCAGCGGTATTAAATGAACGGCCATAATTTTGAAACCTCAATAGACCGGTGCAGTCGCGGCGCGGTGTAGCGAACCTTTTGTACCAAGAGTAAAGTAGGAATTTCTCATTTGGCTTTAATTATATTTCTCTTTTTAATTTAACTTTAAATATAACCATCAAAGAGGGTTTTGTGAGTCATGTCATGAGTTTTGGCGAATTCCAAATTAGTAAAAGCATTTCTTGTTAAATTATAAATACGTATTTACAAAAGAAATGTTGAATTAGTGAAGAACTTCCGGTCTGTTACAAGTGCGCAATGGCAAGGTCGACGGAGTGACAATGCGCGGATGTGCGAGCGCCGGCAGAACCACAGCGCAGAGACACTGGCTTCGACCAAGGCCATGATTTGTCATCTGTACAAATATTACGTTTTTCATAAAATATGTATGTTAATGTTTTATTAGTAAGTACTTCTGCATCATCATATCGAAATTATTGTTCAAAAATATTGAGCTTTGTCCTACTTTCTGGATCTTCAAAAAGGATTCCTTATTAAGAAATCAAAGGAAATTCCAACGTGTTAAAGTAGTTATCGGTCTTGCCTTCTTGTGCAACTTTTGAAGAGGCAGTAAAGGAAATAGGTTAAGTGATGGGCCTCACAGCCGATGAGTTAACAACCTGTCGGTCGTTCGCAGTGTTTTAAACAAAGTGTTACTGCTGAATATGACTCAATCGTTGAGAACAAAACACTGTGGCGCAGTATTGAGAGGGTAGATAAAGATGTGCACTGATAAGAGTAAAAAATCGATACCTACAATATGTGCAAGCTTACTAGCGAGGATATAATATTATAGATAATATTATATCCTCGCTACGAATACGGATACGAATATGAATAGTCAGCGGGTAGATCTACCCGCTGACTATTCATATTCGTATCCGATGGATGAGAAGACCACTGCCGGACATAGGGCGTTCTGAAGTATGCTGTCCACTGTTGTGTTACTGGACCCGATTATTCTTGTGATATTTCAGAATAATTGATTGTGATTCATTGTGTGGTTATGGTACCCATCTAGAATTCGAGACATATAATAAAGTATTCAGATGATAGAGTTATACACGGCTAAAATTTGTAAAGACGAGACATGCAGACATTGAGTTTAGTAAGCCCTATTATACTTCAATGTTTATCAAACATTTTCCATCTCGAAAACAGAACATGTTTGTCTATTCTATAAGATTGTCATAATTTGTATGAATATAAGTAATATCTCCTTCCCGTGAACCATTCACATTCTCACTTTTGTTTGCTGCACCGATTGTTTCCAAGCCTTAGGCACCGATTGCTCCAGGTGACATAAACACTAAACCAATGTTTTCTTTCTCATGGCAACCTGATTGTTTTGGTTGCAGACGTGTTTTTGTACCGTTTATTGAACTCAGTTCAGTGCATATGGGAATTTTCGAAGGACATAATAATCTACCTTTAGTTATATGTTCTGTGGGCATTTTCGTTTGATTTACGACCTTCTACTATATTAAATGTAACGTAAATAATATTAATGAGTAGTTAATCAAGCGTAATGAGTAATGTATCATGTGGGAGGTCTGTCCATTACATAAACAACGTAAACGCGGGAACGATAAACTTATGATCGAGCTTGAAAACATTTCCTTTTACATTCATTCATCGTTTTAATAGTCGGTGCATGTTGTTAAAACTTGCAGTTCATTATCTCGTCTGTCAGAAAGTCCAGTTTAGTTAAAGATCGGTGTTCCAGTCTGTTTGCCTGCATTCCGTAGCGCGGTGGCCCCGTTCGCCTCGCCATCGGAACCGAATCATTCGGATGTCTGCCTACATTCCGACCGCGTTTAATCTGAACTTCTGTTTTTTGCAAGCACTCTTCCACGGTATTTAGTAAAAAGTTGTTTGACTCGAGCGTAGTTTACCCATATTTTTCATTTTTCAAAACAAAACATATTGCTTCCTCTCGTTCATCATCCGCATACTACGTTCAAAGGCTTAACATAAATATTTGGTACGGACGTCGACCGATTGAACACGGATCATGGTGCATCGATTTTCATCTATTTTTTAATTTTACAGTACCTACAATTAGGTATTTCATAAGTCATGAAAACCGTAGCTGTGAAAATCCCATAGCTGCCTATCTAAAGTGTGCTGATAAAAATCCTTTCTGATAAGATTCATATAATCTCGATGAAACGGTACATTTCACGATAAAGTTGACAGATGCTTTACTTAAGGCATGGTTTGTACAAAGGGTCACCCAATCGAAGATCTTATTGATAGAGAATTGATGATAGCGAATGCTGTACAATGTCGGACCGTCAGTTTCGGTTCAGCGCGTGCATTATACTGCGTGTAGCGTTCCGTGCACCTTATTGCTTCGTGATAAGGCCACGTGCGTGTAAGGCTAAAGGGTGATGTGATGTCAGAGCGTGACAACTATAGTGTCAGTGTGGCCGCGAGGGGCGCGTGCTGTCGCGTGCGTCGCAGGATGCAGTGCTTCGGATTCCAAGGTAATGCCTTTACCTAATTAATAACGAACGGGCACGCGCGACAATCACACGTTACCATGCCTCGATGACGATTGTTATCGAAAACCACGCGACTTTCAACGAATTTTCGTGACTGAGGAAACGCAACTGCGCAGTCGATTTGTTTTCAAACATTGACGATTGAAGATTGCCGATGCGTAAAATTGATTTTTCGCTTAGTTTTTCGATTCAATGACGTTAGACACTGCATTCAACTCGCTTTGATTGAAGACATCTTCCAATGAACGTTGATAGTCAGAAGGCGGGAAGCGCACAAGCCTGCGCGCGCGCAGACGGATGTGTCGCATTGTGTTTCGCGTGTGGGTTGCACAGATGCGACTGAGTTTCTTTTTCATCAAGACCGAGAAAATAGGCAAGTGATTATGTATTGCTTCAAGTTTTTGTTAATGTTTTTGTTGTGTGCGAAGTTTGCGTCACGAAATATGGGCGTGTGAGGTTTATACTATGTGAAAATTAAAGTGTATCAAGTGCTGCTCGTGTATCGTGTTACGCTTGAAGAAATTGTATTATTTAAACGCGTTAATAGAAGTACTTCCCAACTGTGTTTAAAGCATATTAAGTTATCATTGTAAATACGGCCTTTGGTTAGCTGGAGAATTTTAGGAATATTAGGTATACAGAATGTAGTAGTTGTAAACGACTTTAACCATGAGTCAAGATCAAAGGAACGCTTTGTTACACGTTTGATGTGTACCTAATGCTTTTAGGAAATTTCGAAATGTGAACATTCAGCGACAATGTACATACCTAAATAGTAACAGAAGGATAAAAATGCCTTTATATTCAAACAAACCATCACCCATTCCCTTAAAAGAATGCCAATAGGTACGTTATTGAGCCACACAAAGGAAAATAACTGATTAACACTTAACAGTAAACCACAATTGGTTTTATAAGTGTGATAAGCAGGTGGACATAACACGAATAAGTATTTGAATTTAATGTAGGTGCATATTAACTATACGTAGGTAGGTAGGTACTTCGATAACGCTCTAATAGTGAAATTACACTTTGATTGGATTAATATTTAATTAGTAAAGTACGATATAAGTTACAGTTATATTAAGGGGGATGAGCGCCCTAGCCCTGCCCTAGGTTAGCCCTGTTTTTTTTGCAATTTGCAGATCAGTGTCAGGTTGTATACAAATATGACTTTACAGAATCATAATAATCATTCGAATCACCAATGCAAGTCCTTATTAAGTAAGATTTAAGAAGCCTCAAATGTCATGATTTCATGTTAGTCATTATATAGGGTAATATGAACTTATAGAGATGGTATATTGATGATTTTTATCATTATAATTCTATAAATAAATAAAATCATATTTAGATCAACATACAACCTGATACTGGCCTGCAAATTGCAAAAAACGAAAGAGAATTTCGCTCGCTCGCTTTAAAATAACAAAGCCTCATAAATGCCTCATAAAGTTATGAATGAATACTACCTGTGTACCTAATTTCATTGAATTCCGTTGCATTAAGTTAAAATGAATCAAACCTTCACACAATCATACCTTTAGGTACTAAAAAATACGATGATTATGATGAAACAGCATAGAACATATGTATTGTATGCACTATGAAGTCCAGGTAGGGTATGTGGAATTTCCGTGTTTGTCTACTTCTTTACCTTAATTATTATAAATTAAAACTGTAACCGTTAAATACATTTTAGATGGGCCTCATCGTATAATTTATAACTGTTTTTAAGCAGATGTCTGTAGGGTGGGCCCGGCTCTACAGTAACTACATAGTAAGAGAAAGTTAAATCAGCGTCAACTTAATTAAACTATAATAAGAGACCAATCTGTATATTTAAGTGAGATTTCAATCAAAGTCCACGTAATTTATTAGCAGAACCGGGTAATTAGCTAGCTATACGTTACTTTAGTTATCATCACTCTCTAAAAATAATGTGATAATAAATCCTGCATGGTAAGTTCCTATAAAGTGAGTTTTATAGCGACGCACAAAAATTTCACCGGAAATAGATAATTGCCGGACCGCTATCATCTTTCGGACGAGGGACTTTTATTTTCTCAGTAGGTATTATGAACTAATTGAGTTAAGACGATGACAAAATGTGATCGAAATCTGTTGCAAAATGATCGCAGACACGATAACCGGATCAATCGTTATTGTCAGAGTAGCTATTGTTGCAGACCCATTGTGATATCCCATACCTATGAGATTGGCCATTGACACCATGTAGTTACGTGTTACCAATATCTGCACCCTAATTACGTAACATACTATCATTCTAAATCATTTTGAAGGATATTGCTAATCCATTGCTTCATATGTTCGAAAAATTTGTCTGCTCAACAACATAATTAACGCAATGAATATTGTTGTATTCTGTCAAAATAAAAGCCATTGCTACTGATAATGTGTTACGCAATAACCTCATTTCTTTCCCAGCATTATGCTCACGGGTGCCCCTTATAACGAGTTACCCCAGCCACTGATTTCCGCGGTTTGTGTTTGGCACGGGCAGCTACCTGGTATTCAGGGCTCCGCATCCAGCAATGCAGTACATTCCCGTTGATTGATAACAACTGCATTAAATAAAACATGGCCAATGGAAGAACTAAGTTTATCCAAAGCTACTAGCTTCTACTCGCGACTTCGTTCGCGTGAAATTTCTCGTTCTCTCGATCCACCCTGTCGCATCGCATCGCCTATCACATCGTTTTTGTTTAGCGTTCTTTCTGACTTTTTTCTCGGCTCCTAAGGGCCCTAGCGTGATGTTAAATAGCTTTCCTCAGGAATTGGGCTATTAAATGCAAAGAGATTTGTTCAAATCCGACTGGGTTGGTTTGATTCCGGGTCAATATTTGAGAGGGTCGAAATTAATGTCTTTGAAAATTTCTCGAGAACGTGTGTATGTATTTTTTTTTTTAGTGTTACTTTTAATAGTAAAATAATCAACAAAAATGTTGCTTTAAACCACCATTGTAAAAAATTTATAATAAAAAGTATATTAAAAAACAAACACATAAAATTGCCATTTTTTCACGTGTCGCCTCCGGCACACGCAGTCTATATTTTGATGATATAAAAAATGTTCACTTCATGGAGCTATTTGATGTTGAGTGCTGTAATTATACATAATCAATCTTCATATTCTTGATAACATGGCCAATACTCACTAAGTTAATAAATAAAAAACGAATGTTCAAAAAATGTGCGTCATTGTCCTGCGCTATGTTTGTTTTCAATATTAAGTCGAGTAAGAGATGGGAGGAGGGAAAACTCGTGGCTGTGCGAACAGACCTCCCTGCACCAAAGTCGGGCGACGTGCTTTGGTGAAGATACACGCGCGCGTTTTTTGCAGGTAAGACTTTGAAATTCATTCTCCAAAAAGTTTCATTGCAAACGTCATTTACATTTTCATTTATTTATCCGTCAAATTATTTTGTTATTCTATTCATTTAACAAAAAAGTATGAAGGTTTTATGTAGATACACAATTATAAAACGTTTTTTGAAATACCACGTACGTAAAACAGGTTTAAACAAGATTTTTTCCAATTTATCATTTTTCTCAACATCATTGTCCTGAATTTGTACTGCCAGGATAATGACGCACGTTGAGAAGAATGACATTATGTGGAATGATAATGACAAATGTTGAGGATAATGATGGGAGTTCGTACCTAATCATGTATTTGTTTAAGGTAGAGTTTAATAATATAGACTATCATGGAGCTCAAGTAAGTATTACATTTTATTAATTTATATAAATCGTCATATTAATGATGATAGACGATTTTTGTATATATTGGAAGATTTTAATGTTATACGACGTGTAACGTTAAATGCGCAAAACCTCAGACACCCCAACTGATTTTTAATTCAATTGACCTATTACAGAGAGAAAAAAAATCATTAAAAAAATTGTAAAGGTTTTATGTGCTGTTTTAGTTTTACTGGCAATTCTAATCGTTTACTGCGTCTGCGACGACGCTCTATTGAGGGAGGAGTCGTCACCGGGCCGCTGCGCCCCCGCGCCGCGCTGCGCCGCGCATTATTTACCATCTACGCTCCTAAAAAACTTAGGTTATCTTTGAACAGTGACTTAAATGTTTCCATCACACTTTTCCAGGCTTTGGCCAAATTAACGTTGTCATTACAATGCGCCAACATTCTCACCATTTCACAATATTGAATGTTTGTGTACAAAAACGTTGCGAAATTCACGCGCACGCGCCGCCTCGCCGGGGTAACGGGATAGAACAATTACACCTGTGACGCATGTGCCGGCGCCGCTCAGACTGAAGTAAACACGGCCGCTGTCACGTATTTCGCACGCCCCGCCCCCGTGCAGATCGTCATTTCTCTTTCTAACCCTTAGGTTAAGTTTATGTTAAAATAAGATAGATAGCATTATTGTTTACTTCAAATTGTCTTATTCATGGTACTTACTGTACGGAAGATTCGTATTTGCAATTTGCATTGAAATAAGAGCTATTATTATCCCGCGTATGGGAAAATTTTAATTGGTCGACAACAACTTGTGTTTGTTTACCTATTTTGGCGGGTTTGCGCATGTGATGGCTTGACTTATTAATAAATAGACACGGCAACGTTTTCAATGAAGATTTTTTGAAAAATGTGACCTATATTAAAAAGTGGTTCAATTGGTTCTGCTCGTTATTCTGATCAAACTATTTTCAGGTTTTGCGCATTTAACGTTACACGTTGTATACGCTACATATGAAGGTCCCCAAAGCAAGCCTTTGTGTGAAGATAGTGTAGACTTAAAGATTTATAATATACAGGGTTATTTGAAAAACACCAACAACCTCTTAAGAGGTCATTGTACTCATCATTATGAAAAACTTTTACTATGGGACCAAACCTGAAATCGCGAAAAAAAATCAGCTGTTCCCTACATTTATGTTCGTAGAACTCGTCAAAATGTATGGAACAGCAGATTTTTTTTTTCGCGATTTCAGGTTTGGTCCCATAGTAAAAGTTGTTCATAATGATGAGTACAATGACCTCTTAAGAGGTTGTTGGTGTTTTTCAAATAACCCTGTATATGACACAAACAACAGCCTGAGATACGATGAAGTATATATTTCAAAGCAGGGGCAGCTGTTCAGTTTATTTGAGGAGTTAATAAATGATGATGGAAACATCCTTATGGATAACAGGAACAAATAGTCCCTGTGATCCTTTTCAAAATATTATAAAGTATTTATAGGTACCGTACCATTAAAGCTCAGTTAAATCTTTATGAAGTGTATGACTTTCGTGTAGAGTAGTCTGTAGTGTTTATAGGCAGTAGTATCAAAGAGGTACCTACCTCGTTGTTGTTAGATTAGATGCCTGCTTACGTATGAAATAAATTTCCTGTTAAATAATACTGCTCCTTTAAATTCCAGGTTCAGTATAAGCAATTGTCGTCAAATTATAATTATATGATGCTAGTTCAAGAAAACTTTTAAGTGTTATGGACAGGTATTAATTATAAAAATAAATATATTTTTTTCAATTATTTCCTCTTCGTTAAACTAATATTTACTAGAGGTATATTAAATGCAGAAATAACCTATCAGTATTTCTGAAATGGACGTAGATTACATTTCAGACTTTGAAAAAAGGGCGCGCGAAACAATCCGATAACCGATTTTTTTTTTCTAGATTAAATGAGACTGATCCAAGACTGAATATATTTTTAAGTATCTATAAGCTTATTAAGTTAAGAAGATGCCACCTAAATCAAAAAAAGCAGAGAAGACAGACTAATTAAACAAAGACTATGTCAAAAGCGGCGGTATGCAGAAATAAAAAATGATCTTGAATTGCTAGCTGTAGAAAAAGAAAAAAGGAGACAGAAATACTTAAAAAAGAAAGCAGAAAATACTTCAGCAAAAAGCCCTCGCGCTATTAAAGAACGCAAAAAGTGGTAGGAAAATTCTAAAAGGTAACTAAGTTTCGTTATCTAGTGAGTAATTCAGTATATTTATCAGTACGTATTTACGCGATAGGTTTTAGCACAACTGTTATAAGTAGGCAACAATATTATAATAGTGCTAATTTTATTTTAAGGTACAGACAAAGAAAAAAAGAAGGACAACCACCAACATCCGAAGCAGTTCAAGTAAAAGCAGTTGAAAATGATCGAGGTGCGAGTAATTCTTCGGACACAAGCTTCGTTAATAAAGAAGACCCTTTAAAAGTAAATCGTGCAGCTATTCAATCAGCTATTAAAAAAGTTAGATATGAAGAGTCAAATAAAAGAATACGGCTTTTAAGACCTCTCATATCTTATAAGAAAAAAAAACAAGGCACAAGCAAAAAAGTTACAGAGATTACAGATTTAATTCCCCTGTACCATCTACTTCCTCACAACTCTCATTTTAAATACTTTTATAATAAAACCTAATAAGGTGGCTTCGTCGACCTAGCCCACAAAATTCTTTTTTTTTTTTTTTACAAATTACAGTTCCGTAGTAAATTATGATTCTTTTTTTAAATAGGTACTTAAAGTTTTAATGTTTTTCAACAGAAACATCTTTTTGAATTATTTTGATCATATTCAAAGTGATTCTTTTCCAGGGTTTGAATTTTTAATTGTTACCTTTCATTTTGTTCTTAGTATACTAAGAACTAAAAGTAGAATACTCGTAAGTAACCAAAAATGAGGCTGTTAATTGTTAAAAATATTAAAATTGTTATAAAGTATTAATATTGTGAAAATGATAGATTAATTAATGACCATGTTTAATTTATTTTTGTTAGACTTGTATAATTCAGTCACCGTATGATTGTGAAAACCGTGAGTTTATAGTTTGTTATAGTCGTAGTTGTTATAATCGCCGTATGATCTTAAAAACCGTTATTGAACTAACGGTTTTTAAGATCATACGGTGATTAGCTTTTAATATTTTGATATTCGACTGTTGATTTTGATACTTATAATTTACATAATCTATCTGAATAAAGCAATCAAGTTTATAAAAGTCTTAGAAGTTGGTTTTTGTTGGAGTTATTTTGACGTTAATTTATTATTAGTTGATTGTAATACTTTAAACCAAATAAAAATATCATTTAGATACCTACTTAATTATTTTTATTTTCATTTACCTTCATCGTTTACAGGCAGGTACAAAACTAAATTCATGAGCATTATCATTGTCCTCAACATATCGTCATTTTTCTAAGCTTGAAAATCATTTTTCTCACTTTAAATCATTATCCTCAACAATAGTAAAACAAAAAAAAATTATATCTCTTTAAATTCTTGTTTATCTGCAGTAAATCTAATAAAAAACTTGTAAACTGAACATGCCTATCAATACTGTTAAAAAATATAAGCGATACACGCAGGTTTTCAAGAATCCACAAAATTTACTCAAAAATAATATTTTCTGGAGATTCACCCCCGCGTTCAAACAATCGAACTCTTCAGCTTTATTGTCAGTATACAAGATAACGGTACTCCTAAAATCCAATCCGAGATCTAAGATCTAAAATAGAAGTACCTAACGTTATTCTACATTTTTCAGTGTTTAAACCACAAATCTTCCTCAGTTCGTTAGCTAGATGGTGGAGTATAAAAACATGCTCTGACATAGATTGGCCAGATCTATATTTTATAGACACGCACGTTACGTCAGTCCGTTAGCAGTGTATGATAGCACTCGGAAGATGAAATAACTTTATCTCGCCAGGGGGTTGGGATGTTGAGATAGTTCTGTTGCTCCGTAATAGGGAGCTATCAGGATGGAAACGTTTTATTACAAAGGATACAATAGTAACGAGGTTTTCTTTTTCAAATTACAGCGTTCAAAAAAATGGACCTTCATAAACACACAGCTTAGGATTCTGAATAGGCGAGTCGAAAAGTGTCTAGACAACATTTCGCATAGCCGCAAGATCCCTAAAGTGTTAATCTGATTTCAGTATAATCACATTAAGTAAGTAATCCTAGACTCAAAGAGAAGGCAAGAACTACTAGCACACTTATAGTAGCATCATGACTACATAAGGGATCCCGGGATTGGGTTGCACGCCGCATAGCAATGAGGTCGGGATGGCAGTTTAAGAGCTCTTTGGCCCAGCCACAATACAGGCCATTGATACGATGCTGACAACGCTGCCTCCGGGTTATCTGCTTAACTGAATAAGCTGAGCCTCTCAACAGCTGTTCTTGAATATTGATTATGAAATAAGGAAGGGAATAAGTGCTTATTTAAATAGTAAACGCTCATTACGAAATCTAAATTCAAGAGAGGCTCTTAGAAAATACTCTCCCTTGCAAATGTAATTGATTTTCTTCCAAGTGTCGTTCACAGAAAAATATGGAAAGTTCACGTCGGAAAATTACCAAAATCGCTATAGTACCTACATATAAAATTAGACGTTCGCTCGTGTTTTTGATTACTTTCGAACCAGGCTAATGGTGATTATCATTAATGGCCTTTAATGACGACACTTTCCAAGTAACGAGGACAAAGGTAATTGAGGATTTGAAAAAACTTCAACAAGATGCTTGAGATTGACTTGAGACCTCCTCATTGGTCATCTCATCATTTAAGATCAACGATCTAAGCCGTAGACGATCGGGTTTAATTACCCGAAGGATGTTCGTATCCTTTGGAGAAGTTATCTGCATTGTGAACAAAGGAGACCCCTTATTATAGTTTGCGAGGCCGTGGGAATTTGCGCTATAACTGGAAACATTGTTCGCGAGGAACTTGGTTTTGGCTACAAAAACGAAGCTTATGTATGGTAGGAACTAGGAATATATTGTTTGTGGTAAAAAGTTAAGCGAAGTAATAAAGTAACAAAGAAATACACACGAATGGTCTACCAACTGTTCAAGCTTAAAAAACCCAACTCAAGTTAATAAGCAGAGTATATAATATGGTTTGGGACACGGAATATAGAAAGAGGTTTTGGATCATTTGCTTGGATGGAGAACTGGAGACGTTGAGAATTTAACGATGATGCAGAATTCGCTGCATCGATAACATCGAGTAATCTGTTGTTCGTGTTCAATTTACCAACAGCACGATGTATCAGACGATACGTTCATCAACTCTGTCATTTGTATGATCGAGAATCCGATTACGATTGGGATTCCACCGCCATCATTATAACTGGGCCTCGTATGTGACTCGCAACAATGACGATGATTTGAATATACGTTCGGATCATTAGAGTAGCGTACATCGATGGCTAGATGCCGCATATTCCGGAAGTAATTCCACCTTGATGGCCGTAATATCAGGTACCGAGCAGAAATACCGCAGGAAATATTTTCTTACATACCATATTTACATAGTATTAAATTGTCGGGTGTCGTCCGTCGTTTCGTAACAATATCGTGAGCTCTCGTCTGCTATTGGACTCTTCCTACCGTATATTACATTTCTCCTGAAGTGTATTAAGCATTTTACTGCGTGAAAACGTGTTTGACTCGGTGAAGTCGTAAAATATAGGTGATAAGAAAATCGTGTAAAGTAGCAAAAGTAATATCTTTTACGGACATAAAATGAGTGTTTTCCACTAAAAATACATAAACTACCTATGTTCCTTGTAGCTAACAATTGTTATGTATGACTGACCTTGTGGAAGATCTCTTGAACTGTTATGTAGCTAATGATCCGTTCTGTGTTGTGTCTACTTCAGCATTGTTTGTTTCACAATGCATGACATAGCTAATAATATACCATCTGCATTTTATGTTGTTATTGTCTCCTACGAGAATTTATAAAGTTAGTATTAGACATGTTCTTGGTTTCTTGTTTAGTTTTCTCACTTTCATAGACAATGTAATTACAGTATCTTATGCTTATTATCGAATTGTAATTAACAATTCACATACTGAAAGTATGTTGTCTTGTATAGCCTGCATAACTTATATTTATTGCATAAACACATACCTATTACCTACAGTTCCAAAAAATAAACAGACAAATTTTATGCTAAACATGACTTGTCTTTTAAGTCCTCTCCACAAAATAACTAATCTCTAATAATCTATAATAATGTGTGAACCTTGCCATAAATTCACCATTTCGGTAATGTTTACATGTACTTAACAAGACTACGTTAGAGTTGTAAAACTTTATGTAAGTAAACAAATGTTATCTAACTTCGTTCTGGTTGATCGCAAACGGTAGTCTTACGTAGCTATTTGTGTATGTATACCACGATTTATACAAACATTACGCATCTGCTAAGCGGGTACCTAAATAACGTTTTCAGTTTTCTTTCACTCATGACTTCCTTAGGCAGACAGCATTCGTAATGTTTTCATTCATGTATTGAGAGTATTTGAGACGAGACGTGAATGCATAATAATTCTTTTAGAGGACAAAAACATCTGTCTGACTATTTGTCTCCAGCAAAATTATGAATGTTATGCAAGTATCTAAGTATTATGAAACAGCGCATGTAACCTGAAACAACGGGATAGTTATCTTCTCTTTTTAACCGACTTTAAAAAAGGAGGTTCTGTATTCGACCCGTATGTATGTATGTATGTATGTATGTTTGTATGTCCGCGATTATCTCAAAAACTACTGAACCGATTTTGATAATTCTTTCATGAGTGTGATCTACATACTTTCAGGAAGGTTTTAGTATATAATACATTAGGTAATTATTCTTATGTACGAAGTTATATGCATAAATGTACTGCATCTCCGGCATTTCTATGCGAATTTTGATGATTCTTCGAGTTGCGTCTTCAATTGTTCAATGCACTAGTGTTAATTGAATTTATGTGGGGTAGGTACAACTAAAAAGTGAAAAATAAAAACTTTTTTACAAAAAAAACAACCGACTTCAAAAAAAACACTACAAAGTGAAAAATAACTTTAATTTCGGAAGTCGGTGTCAAAAAACGAAAATGCTGAAGCAACGACACCGACTTCCGAAATTAAAGTTATTTTTCACTTTGTAGTGTTTTTTTTGAAGTCGGTTGTTTTTTTTGTAAAAAAGTTTTTGTATTTAGGTTCATGTTGACAAGTTTTCAGCTTCGAAGTATTCAGACTGAAACTTTACGAACTAGGCTAATTTCACAGCAGAATAATTGTTGTTCTCTATAGTTTACAGATGATAAACATGCTAACTTACTGGAGGTTTGACTTTTGGGGTCTTGTAATAGTACATGTCTGCTTTGTTGATCATTGCACCCGTGGTGGATTAGGAAGCCGAGTGTGTAATAATTAATGCACACGCGTGTCATACGACCAATTCAACACACTTGCGAGGAAAAATGAGACTTGTATTGTTGTTAACTTTTATGGAAAATGGCGCACTGGTTTTGTTTTTCCACACACCGCGCTAGCGATGCGCGTGCAGGCGTAAAAAAAGGCACTGGCAAAACCGCTAAACAGCCTATATAAAAAAATATAATAAACACAAAATAATGTTTAGACTGATCGTAGTGTATGTCAAATTTTAGTTTAGTTAGTATGGAATTAGAAAGTACTATTGGCATAGAGAAATATGTATACATTAGATCAGTGAGAATCCACAATAATAGAAAGCCAGTCAGGGTCTTTTCCGTTTGGTTCCAGGAGGGACCACGGACAATTTAAGGTAAATAAATTTTAGTTCATTTTGGGACCAAGGACAATTCAGCCTATTTAAAAAAAAAGTGGAATATGGCCCACGGATTCCTTTTGGCATGAAGTCTCTTTGATGAGATTAAAAAAAGCGCACATCTCAAATAGTTATCTGTGGCGTTACCGCAGTAGCGCGGTAACATAAAGTAAACAGCACGCGTGTTTAATACACTGCATTATGGAGCTAAAAGCGGTTCATTAAGAGCCACTTTACGAGCAAGTGTGTTGAAAAATTATTACCTACGTGCAAAATCTTAAATTGACCTCTGAGAATGCTTCTACACTGCCTGTGACTGCAGGCAGGCGATCCATTACTAAGTGGAATCTAATGTGTAAACTGTAAGGTCAACTAAGTAAAGTTGATGGACCTCGATTAGTGCGAAAATTTGCACACATTAAATAAAATTGTCTCTTAAAACACCGTACTTACAATTTTACACACTTCCGCATTTATCTCGTTTAATACACATAAAATCATGTGTAGAATCTTTTGTTTGGGTGTGAACTTGCGATTCTTTGCCTCGGCTCGGAATCAATTATCTTGACCTTTGCGCGCGAGTCGCGCGGTCAACGAACTTGATTTGAATAATGACCGTTGGCAGTTTGCACCATGTCTTGCCAGGCTTGCAGCAGTGTAATTGATGCGTGTGTGAAAAATTAACAAGTAGGTGTAAGATTACAGTTACCATAAATACATAATTAATGGATTAGTTCCGCTTCTTGAAGATGTTTTAGTAAACAATTAAGAAAGTTACAAGAGCCATTTTTTTTAATCATAGGCTCTGTTTTGGCACTTGGCAGCACCCACAACAGTATACAGTGCCGAATGAGACCAGAATACAAGTAAATCCCAGATAAGAATATTTTCTTGTTACATGCTTTTCAGATCATTTTTCCATACTCGCATATTAGTTTTTAAATTTTATTCTAGCTTTATTAGGAGCCATGCCAAAATTATTTGAACCAAAAATGTAGGAAGGTATCTACTTTGAACAAAATCTCCGGACGAATAAATTTCCTTTGCGGTTATTCATTCAAGTTTAAATAATGCCTTTGAGGTGTAATTTTGCACACAAAATTAACATACAGGTTTTCTTGAGCGCAGCAGCGAAGCGAGCGAGGTGTCGGGTATTAACTACGTAACACCTAGGTACGTAATGATACCTAGGTGACTTATAGTGCCCTGGTACAATGTTAGGTATTCTGGTCTACTTAGTGAACCATTAGATTGCTGCGGGTATTGCATACCACGACTATGTAGATTGAGTAACTGTTTGCGTATGATACCTTTGTAGCAGTTGTAGCTGAGAACACTAAGGATATCCGATGTGTTGCTTTGAAATGCAATATTCCCACATTTCAGCAATATCGTGCTTCACATGGTTATGATGAGATTTTCACACGTACCTACGTACATAGATTTCTATAGATATTATACAGAATGAGGGACATCGGCGCGCAACCGTTACCATAGATTCAGTACAAGATTCGAAACGCCCCTGAGTTTAAATTTTCGTCAGTTATTAAAAAAAAAATTTTGCTGTTCCATACATTTTGACGGTGTAGGTACAGTCAGCATCAAAAGTCGATTAACACTATCATTTTTACATGTTATTAAATTGACAACAACTTTTTTCAATAAACTGATTTTTAGCTTTTCACATAATAGACAAGAGTATAGGTATATTCTAAAAAAAATTCTTCTGCTGCAATTTTTTACAAATATTTGGCTCATTAACAAAGATTAAAAAAACTGAAGTGTTAATCAACTTTTGATGCTGACCGTACCTATTGCACTTTTCTATGAAACAGTTGTTCTTTAACCGATGAAAAATGTCCACGTTCGTCTAGAATCATATGATTCTAGACGAACGTGGAAATTTTTCATATTCGGTTCAAAGGTAAAACACACTATGTGACATTTTGACCCAAAATGAGATTTTACTACTTTTGCTACTATGCAGAGAAAGCAAAAGTAGTAAAATCTCATTTTGGGTCAAAATGTCACTTACGTGTGTTTTGCCTTTGAACCGACGATATGCTGAATTCATGGTTACAGTTTGCCCGTTGATGTCCCTACTACCCCGTATGTAGGTCCTATGATAAAGTGCTTACACCTCTACACATTGCCATAGGGGCTGTTCATTTATTACGTAAGACGATTTGAGGGAGGAGGGGGTCATTCAAGTCTTATTTTTTCCTTACGTAGGGGGAGGGGGCTCAAAAATTGGTTGGTTGGTTAAATAAAGAATTAAAAAAAAATGGTTAAAATGGTCTTACGTAATAAATCAACAGCCCCTTACTTACTGTTAAGACAAAGCCTTTTGAGTATCTCTGCGTCATCCAAAGCTTCCTGTAGTACCGTTACCGAGCCTATTTGGAGCATTCTTGTAAAATTGGGTCGACCTTATTTCATCGTCTACCTTAGTACCCGTCGCGCTCTGCTGCAGATGTCTAGACTTTAGCCATTTGACAGTAGGCTTGGTCCATTTAAGCAACATCTTCACCAAGTAAAGTTATGAATACGAATCAAGTAACAAGTAAGTAATCCGAAAGTCTTCTAAAGTAAGAGTCTAGAAAGGCAACAACAGAAGGCAATTTAAGTAAGTTCTCTATGTAACTTAACCAAGCCTCATAATAATAGTATCTCTAACTCCTAACAACGACCAAATCTGGAAGTTAAGCTATTATACTTACCTATATGGTAAAAGGTCTTTGTGCCTAATACGTTCAGGTAAATGCTCCCCGTTTGTCCGGCATTTGTTTATAACATTGTGTACTTAGCTCTATTGAGGTTGAACCATCCCTGACCTGCGGGCTGTGTTGGTAAAGTAATAAAACCGTTTCAATGGATACCGATACTGTTGTGTGGTTGTACGTAGTAGTACAGTGTAGACCGCTTTGTAAATACCTACTAAGTAAATATTTTTTATTCTCATGTTCTCTTCAAAATGCGCTACCTACTCTTTTAAGCGTTAAGTATCATCATCATCAGCATCATCATTTCAGCCGAAACACGTCCACTGCTGGACATAGGCCTCCCCCAAGCACCTCCACTTCGACCGGTTTTGAGCTTCTCGCATCCAACGAGTTTCTGCGGCCTTCACAAGGTCGTCGGTCCACGTTGTAGGAGGCCTTCCAACGCTACGTCTTTCCGTACGCAGTCGGCACTCCAGAAACTTTCGGCCCCATCGGCCATCTGTTCTGCGAGCAATGTGCCCTGCCCACGGCCACTTAAGTTTGGCAATTCTTCAGGCATTGTGGGTTACCTTGGTTCTCCTTATTAAGTATCAACGTTACAATACTTAGTTAGTACTTAATAATGCCCATGAATTTTCTGCAAAGCCCTTGATATTAAACCTTCTCCGTCAAAGTAATATAAGTAAGTAATTTCCGCGATATTATCAGGGTATAATTATTATAGTGAGGCATGCGACAAAAAACGCAAATCACTGTTCCTCCTTACTCCAACATATTTTATGATGCTATTAGTGACCGAGAAACGTAAGCACGTTCACATTTTAATAAATCCCTGAAAATCCATCTTGATAAATCCCCCATGCTGTAGCTACGGTACCTCAAGTTCTTTCTACCCTGTGCTATATAATTAATTGTTAAACATCACGCGATCGCGCTTTTTGTACCTAACTTTATACAGATTGCTTACACAGCAATTTGCTACAAGGATAAATTGGTATAATTTATTTAAATACCTTCCCAAAGTCTACTACGAAGTTGAAGGTTTCTAACAATATTTGTTCATTATTTTTACATTATTCTTTTGCGGAGTGAAACGTGGAAAATTAAAAGATTCCACTGATTACACAAAGGGTCCGACCGGATTCATCTTCATTTAAGTAAAATGCTTTGTTCAAGTGAGTGTAATGCGCAGTTAGACTTTTCTTTGTGTTTCTCTTTATGAGGTTGATACGTAGAGTTAACGATTACACTTAAAAACACGTAGATACAAATTATTGGAAAATACCTACTTAAATATGTTACAACACTGTTTTCCTACAACGAAAATGGGATTTTCGATGTTCTACAATCTGTCATTGTACAAATGAATCACAGAGTACTTTTTGAAATGAATCCACACCTCCGACCGGAAAGTTCTCAATTATTTGAAACCTCAAATGAAGCGAACCTCCCCAGTACTACTTGTAGCTGCTGATTAAAGTCTACTTGACTGGGAACTAAACGAATCCTCCAAGTTAACTCGTTAGTGCGGGCTGCGGCTAACTCTTTCAACTTGACGAACTCATTAGTCAACTGGAGACTCAACATTTATTATATTTATAAAATTATTAATTAAGGTAAACGAAAAGGTAAATTAGTGTTCCGGTGTGATTAATATTAGGTACGTAAGTAATAAAGTATCAGTGGAAAATGTTACTGTCCTTATTTTATATTGAATTTGTAAAAGTAAAGCAATCATTAGCTTGTTTCATGTCTAGATAAAATCTAACAATCGACTCCCAAAGTTATACCGTTTCTATGCCAAACTAAATGTAGGCAGGTAGGTAAACTAACAACCCAACCACCCAATTTTAACCCTTTGTTTTAAAGTAACACTACAAAACAATATCTCCCAAAATCTAATTTTTTATAGTTTTTTTACTTGCCTGGATAAGAATCTATTGCAAACTTCCATAAACCCTGTCTGTCTGATAGCTTTTCACGCCTTAATGGCTGAAAAAGTTTCGATGGGCCTGTGCCCACCCCTGTAGGTAGACCATGATCTCTAAGGTTAGTACAGACGCCAGCACATCAAGCTACCCGAAACTGTCAAATTTTCCTAATCAACTTGAACCTTAAACTTTAGAGATAAAGTTGAAAGTCTATTAAAGAAATTTGACAGATTGTAGTAGCTTGATGTGCTGGCATCTGTACATAGGATACTTTTTATCCTGGTACTTAGTGCATTCCCGTGGGATAATTTCTGACCTCCACGCCTGCGGAACCGTGGGCAAAAGCTCATTCTTCATAAGCAATGACACAATTACTGACGTCAAATTATTTTTTATCTCCAGAAGCGGAGTGCGACGGCTGCGGTGGCGATGGCGACGAGGGCCGCAACGTCAGCGAGTTGCTGCTGCCGCAGTACGCGCTGGCGACCGGGGGCCTGGCCAGGGACCACCGGCCTCTCATCACCTTCCCCGACAACAACAACTTCCACATCATCACGCCATCGGAGTACCGTAGGCTGCTGCTTTACCTCACCTCTGTGCCCTCGTAAGTAATGATGCAAGTATTTTATCCCCTAAATTATTGATGCCACAAAGGGAGTTCAACTTAATCCACCTCGCTTCGAGTATGGGACTGGGCGGATTGTCTACTCCCTCCCAGCAGCGAATATAATAAGGTCTTATATATTTAGTTAAATGACGTAATTTCTGAATAAGGGGATCGAGATTCCGATTTATTTCCGTTGGATCCCGTTTTTGAATCCCATTTTAATATTTTTGGCGTTGGATCCCGCAAAACATTATTATGTATTTCCGTTGGATCCCGAATTTAAAAAATGCAAGATAATTACGTTTTATTGTCGTTGAATCCCGAAAAGTATTTCCGTTGGATCCCGAATGCTTAAAAAATCTGAATGCGGGTACTTTCAACAACAAAATTGTTTATAATAAAATGAGGGGTTCACTAATGTTTCACCAAAACTCCATTGACAAATTAGTTTAGGGTGCTAATTAAGGCAGCTTCTTTAAAATGTCATTCTCGTCTGCAAATATATTTAGTTGTCTAATGAATTAATAGGTCAGCGACGAACTTTTAGCGTCTAATAAATGGTTTATAAGCGACCATATATTGTAAAACAAGCTACTGTAAATATGACGCAACATGGTGATAATTCTTAAGCAACTAAATTTGTGATATGTCTACTCATTGCCAGCTTCTAATAAGTGTATCAACTTCATCTATAAAATAATATCAACGTACTCTAATTTCATAGAGTCACCTTTATTTTTATACTTTAGCATAAGTAATTGATGAGTGAATCTACTATATTTGAACATAAAATTTCCTTATTATTGTCATCAAATAATGGTCAATGAAAGCTCTAATTTCATGTATTCGCCTATCTATTTATAATGTTACCACAAGTAATTGACTATTATACCTACCCAAATGAACATTCTTCGCGGGGCCCCTATTTCTGTGTAAAGGGTTTAAAGTAACCTAACCAAACCGAACCTCGGAGTGCCCTTCGCTCGCTCTTGCATCCTACGTCGTCTATCGGTCGCGCCCCTCTGATGCCCAACGAGCGTCAGGTACACTCCCGCGCTTGTGTTGCAAACTTTCACGAAAAAAGAATATGATTTATTAATTTAGTAGTTGAATGAAAAACTTTGATTGCTAATTTTGAGGCTGGAACTTGATTTTATTAGCAGACAGATGTTGAATCTCTAAAATATATAAAGTAGCTCACTTACAACATTAGTCGCTGAGTTATCAAATCAGAAGTAAATATATTTATCGGTAGCTCGGAGTCATATTAATTTACGCTCGTAAATTGACGCTGGTTTTTTGATATTCTGTTGGAATAGTAAAGATGATGAATTAATATAATTGAAGCTGTTCTATTAACTCGTCGCCCACATATAAAAAAAGACGCTAGGTTGCAGGTGCTAAAGAAAACTTTTGTTGCCGCACATATAATTTCCCATTAGTTTACAACCAACGTTTCGTATACTATTTATTTTACAAACAACTCATTTTCTATATAATCTAGTCGTTTCTGGCACTCGCCGGCCGCTGCCGCGGCACCGCTCGCTTCGCTCGCTCGGCTCGTG
The DNA here is from genome assembly GCA_945859645.1 of Amphipoea oculea. NCBI lineage: Eukaryota > Metazoa > Arthropoda > Insecta > Lepidoptera > Noctuidae > Amphipoea > Amphipoea oculea. The sequence continues at coordinate 19,560,380 of OX243862.1, forward strand.
CGTAGGGGTCACAGTTTTAACCTAACCTAACATTGTTTTTTTTTTTAAATAATTAACCTAATCTAACTAGTTCGGTTCCGGGTACCCCACTAAAAATAATCTATTTTTATTGTTTGATAAAGGTAAATCACTTTTCTTCTGAAATGTACACATGTTGTTATAATATGGGATTCAACGGAAATAGCAAACGGGATCCATCGTTAATACCTAAAAAATGGGATTCAAAAGTGGGATCCAACGACAATAAACGGAGATTCCTCAGTCAGTGGCGTGACATTGTTATTTGCTAGTACAAACAGCGGTATTTGCTATTTGCTAGTACAAACAGCGTTATTTAAACTTGTGTCCTACAATGTGTATTGTAGACCGTAGGTAGTTTTATAACAATGGACTGGACGACAATCTTGTGAACTTTGTCTTTACTTCGACATTGCAGACTTGTATGTACACGGACTGCATTTTCTAGCTACAAATACTTTTACAGTTTACCCACTCGAAATCTATTACTGTTAAGTGTTTTAACTGCATGATAGTGCATTACGGTGCAGACACATAATTTCGCTAGCTCTTTAATTAGTCCACTGCCAACATTTTCCTGTTTTGACACTATTAGGCTGTTGGATTTATTTCTTACAAACTTACCTACCTACTTCAATTCATCTGTTTCTCAATATTTTCCATAAACACTTTCGTGAAGGCCATATTAGGTATATATTTTTTTATCATGAATCACTTTCATTTTATCTCCCGTTGTACCATTTTTGTGACATTTTGCTACTTACGCTAAAAGCGTAGACCACCCGCAGAGATCTTACGCTTCATTGAACACTACAACGTTTTGAGTAATATAATAATGTATTGTATTAGCCCGTTATTGTTTAAAAAGTCTTGTATTTTACATTTATAGCTTCTCCCTATTGGAAAAAATATAAGAATATCAAGAATACCGTCTGCGGTCGTCATAAGTAGGAAAGTTTGACGTCGAAAAATACATGTTTCTGTACCTACATATCTATCGCCTGACAGTTTACCACTAACTGAAATATTAGGTCCTTACATATGAAATTGGCGTTTTGTATGGAAGGAACAAAAAGTCGAATATTTTTTAATATAATATATTTAATTAATCAAAGTATGAACCATTGTTTTCAATGCACTTTTGCCATCTTATAGGTAGTTCATTGATCCCTTTACTAAAAAAACCAGTCGGACGGGAATCAATAAAATCTTTGAAGGCGATTTGGACTGCCCCATCGGAGTTGAATTTTTTCCCTTGCAAAAAGTTATCCAAATTGCGAAAAAAATGGTAATCTGTTGGAGCAAGGTCCGGGGAGTACGGAGGATGTCTAAGACATTCCAATTCAAGCTCTTCTAATTTGGTAGCCGTCTGTTGCGCAGTGTGTGGTCTGGCGTTGTCGTGCTTTCAAGCTTTTTAATCTTCCCAATTTGCTTCAAGTGAATTAAAACAGTTTTATCACTAACATCGAAGCCTGCAGCTAACTCGGACGTGGTTTGCGATGGGTCCGCTTCCACAATAGCCTTCAATTCTCCATTATCAACTTGGGTCTCAGGCCGTCCACGGGGCTTGTTCTGCAGGTCGAAATTTCCAGAACGAAAACGTTGGAACCAAAAACGAACTGTGTTTTCTTTTGCAACATGACCGCCATACACATCATTCACCCTTCGAGTCGTTTCCGCAGCACTAGTGCCACGGCGGAACTCGTACTCGTAAATAATGCGATATTTTAAATTTTCCATTTTGTAAAATGAGTGACGCAAACAGAAAAAACAGAAGAAAAAAAACAAATGAATGACGGTCATCGAAGCACAAATACATGAGTAAATAGCTGTACAAATTTGAATTTGGAATTCCTTACCAAAGAGGAGAAATTCGTGATTAAAGTGGCCAGTACGAAAAACGCCAATTTCATATGTAAGGACCTAATATTAATAGGTCTTTATGGGTGGTTAAGTTCCCAAGAGACCAATGTAAACTAACACAAGTTCGTCACAGACAGTTCATTAAAATTGTAAATTAACTTCATAAGAAAAAGTTAAAAGTGCTCGCAAGATCAATAATGAATTCAATATTCATATTTAGCTTATAAACTGGATATTAGGTAATTATTTATTTAAACCCTGTAAGTAGTAGGTACAAAATTTAATATAGCAGCGTTCTACAATTTGATATATTATTTAGTATCACGGCCACATGAGAATCAATACCAGACATAACTCATAACTGATTGATTACTAAAGTAAATAATAGCTGGCATCACTAATCAATATCGTGTTTCATTATTCATGGATGATTTCTTTCTCATTACAGGTTATTGGAAGCAGATATGGGCTTCCACATTATAATAGACAGAAGAAAAGATCGATGGAACTCTGTCAAAACAGTATTATTAAGGATCTCAGTAAGTAATAATTAATTACCTACCTTACCTACGCTAATTAAAAACTATTTTTTTTTTAAAGTAGTCTGAAAATACCGAAGTGGATACGTTTAACCACAGAATAGTACCTAGTTAGTAGGTACTAGTATCTATACGTAAAACTAGGACACGATAAGAACTTTGATGGACCTTCCATGTAGGTTAGGGATATGTATTGTATAATATTGTTATAACTGTAAATAAATAATTCATTGGAAATTATAGCCTACAGGCCTGTATCTATAAATATTGTTTTCCACTTTTCCAGGAATTCTTCCCAGGAATAATTCACGCTGTGTACGTCCTTCGACCAGCAAGTTTCCTACAGAAGGCGCTGTCTGAAGTCAGTAGTAAATTATTTAAGGAGGAGTTCCGATTCAGGGTGCTAGTCTGTTCGTCAGTCGAGGAGTTGTACGAACACTTCGACAGGTCACAGCTGACGCCAGACCTTGGCGGGGAACTACAGTATTCACATGCTGAGTGGATACAGCAGCGGATAGTAAGAACTTTTTATTACCTACTTTAAAATATTCGTTACAGATATTTTGAATTCTAATGAGAGATCGTTAAATCCCAGCACAGTTATAATGAGGTGACAGTGGCGCCATCTAGTTGTTTAAAAGTTAATCAACAATCCTAAATCGCGCTATCAAAGTTCTCCGAACAATTTTAATATAGCCGGGGTGTTGTGTTAGTTTGGTAATGTTCAATGATGTCTATCCTTGCGCACCGAATTATTTGTGTGGAAATATGGGAAATTTCATACAGCGCCGATCGCCTGTGTGAAATACTGAGAACAATTACCTAAATTAACTAGGTATTCAAGTGTGTAATTTTGCAATTTTAACAGTCATTTGAATTTACATTCATATTTGAATAGAATGTTTATCTAGTACCGAATTAGCTTTTTTTAGCGATTTACTATATAGTTACCTATTACCAGTTTAGCCTAAATATATATTTGTATTTCAGGCTCTAGAAAAATTTTCTACATTAATGAAGGAAATCTCAAGTAAATTGGACGAGTTTATGCATGAGATTGTAGACTGCGATATGGGAAACGACCCGACACAAACCAAAGAATTATTAGACTGTCAGGAAAATAGGTAACCTACATAACAACAGTACATTATTCATAAATAAATGTTGGCTGTTTTCCTTGTCCTAAAGCCAAAGTTTTATGTTGAGTATGTTTCTGTTATAGGTATAAAGCTTTAAAAACTGAACTATCGTCGGCAACGTCGCAAGGCGAAGAGTTACTGACGCAAGTACGGAAACCAAACCTTACTTATAATATTATCAGTCATGTCGCTGCGGTTGAGAGGTAATTATGTATTTTAAGACTAAGATATTAATTATTCAGCATCCACCGAATATGAGCCCGATTAAATAACTTAGCCCAAGTTTCTATGCAGATTAAAAAAACAAGATGATTAAATATTAAAAGACAGGTTCACAACTGGTTCCTATGAACCAGTTGTGGGTTGGAAGTAATAAAGAGGGCGATGCAGAGCTAGACTGACGTTCAATTAGAGCGACTCAATACTTCTAGAATACCTATGTTATGGAAGTAATTATTGGCCATCAGACAATTACCTACGTCAACCTACACAGGTCAACTAATAGACGTATGACCTTTAGTTATAACGATGCAAGCAAGCTGGAGAATGAAAATTAATAAAATGCTTACATATTGTTTCAGATTACTGGTACAACTGGACGAGACTGAAAAACAATTCGACAATTTCTGGCAAAAACATTCCACAAAGCTAAACCACTGGCTGAAGTTCAGAACATTTTTATTAAACTTTAAACAGATGCAGGTAACTTACGCTTAATCTAATTACAAATCATTCAATCAGAGACAATATTTTGTTTTATGTTTTTTTTATTACATTTTTGTTAAGAGTTTACCGGTCGGAACTGGAAATGCGACGCCTGTTTATTTCTGTTACGAAAGTCAAACATTGGTGTTCGTGGTGAACACACTCTGTGTGATTCGTCAGGGTCTTTTGCTGGTCGGAAAACAAAGTCTGAGGCCCTGTTTGAGACCAAGTCTGAAACCGCCCTATTGGCGACCAAATCCGATATATCCATACATTTCTCTTTACTATCCATACCTTCAAAATTGCGAATATCCTTCCTTTTCTGAGCGTCCAGTTGAAATGTTAATTTCTGTATTTTTCGCGACTTTTCTTCTAGACGCGCCTTGAAATCCTCTGCTTGTTTACTCTTCTTATTACATTCTGATTGTAAATTACTAACCTTCCGTTTACAAGTCTCAAGTTCCGCTTTTAGTTTTTGAAGATTCAATGTGTTTATTTCTTCCATACATTGTAGTTTCTCTCTCGCATGTTTTGCTACGCTCTCTTGATATAACGTCTCCTGTTCGACCTGATACGCCCAAAAAGACATTGCACGCATAGCAATGTCCATGATCGTGTCGGGTCTCATTCCCGCCAAAACTATTGATTTGAATGTTTCGTTAGGCCTAAGATCAGCTTGAATCACATCAAACTTATCACGTAATTCGGTCCCACATGCCGGACAAGTCAATGAATTTTCGGGAGTTCGTTTGAATTCTCTTTTTCCGTGTTCAACACAAAATGCATGTGAACAAGTCGTTACCCACGCTTGATTTGATAGAGACTTTCTGCATTTGCGAAAGTTGCACACAATTTCCATAGTCATTATTATTACTTGTTGTTTTTCATTACAGTATTATTTTTATTAAAACTTAACACAAATAAACACTTTTGCTTACATTATTAATTTGTAAATAAATAGAGGTTAGGTATGTGTCAAATTGTTTTTTTTTAATAATCTAAAGGGCATGTTTTTTATTCCTCCATGTTGGCAGTTGCATGCGAGTTCGACCTTCTTGTTGCTTTTGATTTTTTTTCTTGTAACGATAGAGGATGAAAATGAAAATTGCGTCAATTAGATTTTAATTTATTTATTTGATCACGTCCATAAAACCATAGTTGTAATAAGATGTTATTTTATTGTAGGCTACTTTAGACAACCATCTAAAAGAAGCATGCGACATGACGGAGGTGGGCGAGACAGCAATCAGGGTAGACAGCCTTCTGCAAGAGGCTGGCGACTTTGAGAAACTTTGTAACTGTGATCTTGATACAGCAACCTCAGTTATTGACGACGGTAATGTTTTAAGAATTATTTCACATTATTAAAAGACAGCATCAAAATAAAGTAAAAATCAAGATTTTTTTTAAAATCAAATTATTTCAAAGGCATTTGAATAAAATTATAAAGTCGCCGTCGCCGTCGAGTTTATTTTTTTTTATGACTTATCTGTTTTGGAAACTGGCTGCAAAAAAAAGAAAAAACAAGGCTCGGTTCCTGGCTTCGATGTTTGAATTGAAAACAAATGCAGCATTCACATTATCACATTGCGTCCAATAATATTTTTACGCAATTATGATTTTGTTTTTGATAAATTAGTTAGGCTTTGATTATATAAAGTAGTTAGGTATCTATTGGGATTTATTGTTAAAAGAGGGTATGTATAATTAATTTTATCCAGTAAATAATTATATTATAATTTTTGTAAGTCTGTTAAACGATCGATGGAAAGTGTAAGAAGGTTGTGTAATATGTGCGATATTATATGCCTCCAAGAAACTTGGCTTCTGCCCCATGATATTCCTATTTTAAGTACCATATCAGATGAATTTGAATATACGGGTAAGTCAGCTGTTGACACAACTGCCGGGTTACTGATTGGAAGACCGTATGGGGGAGTAGCTATTCTGTGGAGGAAAGGTGTTTTTGATGCAGTCACTGTGTTGGAATGTAATAGCAGTCGCTTGGCGGCCGTCAAAGCTAGTATTGGCGGGCGTTCAATTATTGTAGCCTGTGTGTATATGCCGACTAATTCGCCCGATAACTTGCCTATGTTTACGGAAGTGTTAGGTGAAATCAGTGCAGTGGGTGCGGGCAGTGGGGTCGAGAGTTTGTTTATACTGGGTGATTTTAATGCACACCCAAGTGAATTATTTTTTAGGGAACTTGTTAGTTTCTGTGCAGATCAATCATTTATTTGTGCTGATATTGAAAAATTGGGGGTAAATTCGAGTAGTTATACTTTTATGAGTGATGCACATGGATGTAGGAGGTGGCTCGATCACTGTATAGTCTCTCTGTCAGCTTGGGCAGCAGTAAACAAGATTATTATAAAAGAGGATGTATATACATCAGATCATCTACCACTTTGTATTGAGTGCGACTTAAATATAGTAAGACCTAAGGTGACAACAATTCCTACTCCTTGCAACAAAGTCATTTGGGGGGAACGAAATGAATCGCAAATTGACAGATACCGTGAGTTATGTAATAGTAAACTGCGTGATATAGACTTCCCTCCGGAGTTTCAAGAGTGTAGCCATGGTGTTTGTAATTTGAGTGGGCACAAAGCTATTTTAGATAAGTTATTTAGTAAAATATCATATGCACTATGTGATGCTGCCGAGCAAACATATGAAAAGGTAGGGACTGGAGGTAGAGGTAGGAACCACAAGACATTGTGCGGGTGGAATTTCCATGTAAGAGATGCACACCGCGAGGCCAGGCTTAAATTCGAAATGTGGGTTTTACACAATCGGCCTGCTTCTGGAGTTATTTTTGAACAAAAGCGAGTGGCCCGTAACACTTTCAAGGCTCGGCTAAAATGGTGCCAAAAAAACCAGGAGCAGATCAAGATGGATATTATAGCAAAAGCAAGAGCAACAAATAATTTCGCTAAGTTTTGGAAGTCCACGAGTAAGCTTGATATTAAGCCTGGCCTATCGGTGAATGTCGGCGGGAGGAGCGATCCGGAGGAGATTGCGAATATGTTCAAGGAACATTTTACAGTGCGATCTCCTCTGGGTCCCTCAGTAGATGAGGTCAATGCTGGGCCTGGAACACAGGGAGATAAGTCGTTACTGTTCTTCTCGGCCAGACAAGTTGCGAAAGTAATTAATAATATGAGCAGAGGCAAGTCTCCCGGTCATGACGGGCTCAGTATTGAGCATCTCAAGTTTGCTGGGGTGCATCTGCCAAGGGTTTTGTCGGTGTTTTATAACATGTGCCTTAGTCACTCTTACTTGCCGGCGGGGCTGATGAAAACACTGGTGGTTCCCATAATTAAGAATAGGACGGGCGACATCTCAGATAAGTCAAACTATCGACCTATATCTCTCGCAACCACATTAGCAAAAGTGCTGGATGGTATGATTGATTCCACTTTGAGCGAATGTTTATCCGTGCATGACTCACAGTTCGGGTTTCAACCTGGACTGTCAACGGAAAGCGCCATAGTAAGTCTCAAACATACCGTCCAGTATTACACTGATAGGAAAACACCGGTATACGCCTGTTTTCTGGATCTCTCCAGGGCCTTCGATTTAGTAAATTATGATGTACTCTGGAGAGAGCTTGAGGATAGGGGTGTACCGGCTGGAGTGCTCAGGATCCTACAGTATTGGTATGGGAATCAAGAAAATGTGGTAAGGTGGTCCAATGCACTCTCTGATACATACAGGTTGGAATGCGGTGTGAGGCAGGGGGGTCTGACATCTCCGAGGCTTTTTAGCACATATATAGACGGCCTAATCGTGGACCTCAGCAAAATGCGGGTCGGATGCAGTGTCCATGGTGTAAAAATAAACAGTATCAGCTACGCTGATGACATGGCGTTGCTGGCGCCGACGGCAGGTGCGATAAATGAAATGCTTCGGGTCTGTCAGGCGTATGCTGCCTCACACGGACTTGTATATAATGTTAAGAAGTGTGAATACATTGTCTTTAAGGCCGGCGGCGAATGCCCAGATACCATACCTGACATTACCCTAAACGGCTTGAACGTCAAAAGAGTGACAACATTCAAATATCTGGGACATCTTCTCGCTGACGACCTTAAGGACAATGTTGATATTGAAAGAGAACGTAGGGCACTGGCGGTCCGAGGTAACATGTTGGCCCGAAGATTCGCTCGGTGTAGCAATTTAGTGAAATTAACACTGTTTAAGGCATATTGCCAGTGTTTTTACACGGGGAATCTTTGGGTCAACTATACAAAAAGAACGTTGGATGACCTACGCGTACAGTACAATAATATTTTTAGGATGCTGTTGGGACTGCCGCGATGGTGCAGCGCTTCTGCTATGTTTGCGCAAAACCGAACTGACGGCTTCCACGCCGTCATTCGTAAGAAAACCGCGTCGCTGTTGTCAAGGTTGAGGGCGAGTGGCAACAGCATCCTAAAAACTATAGCGGAAAGTATTGACTCTCCGATTATTAAAAGATTTGTGAGAAGGACAATCACAGAACATTAATCTGGGGATGCCCTTTTCACAATACTATTATTTAACTACTCTGTCTTTTATAATGTATCTCAGCTACTAACACTAGAAATAAGTTATTTTGTATTGCTTACTAACACAATGGATTACTGTTGTCCGAAAAATAAAGAATTATTATTATTATTATTATCTTTTTGCAGGAGAGAAATTAATGCAAGACCCGCTAAGTCAAGTTGACCACATAGAATCAAAATGCGAAGAACTAAGACGAACGAGCGCTTTGCTTTTGGAAAAGATACAGAAACGAAATCTACTTCTGACTAAAGCTAGAGAACTTATGGACAGGATAGATAAGGTAAGTTGTAATAATATTAAAACTAAATTCAAGAAAGAAAATTAAGCAGTGGTCAAGCTGTAACCATGAATTCAGCATATTATTCTAGACTCTCTAGCGTAGAAATTTTTTCGTAGGTAAGCAGTGGTGGCCCAGTGGTATCGCCCCCGACTTACGGGTTGTAGGTCGTAGGTTCGAACCCAGACAGGCGCTTCACTTTGTGTATTTAATTTCATCACCACTGCTCTCAAAACGGTGAAGGAAAACATCGTGAGGAAACCGGCATGTCCTAGAACCAAAAATTCGAAGACATGTGACATCCACCAACCTGCACTGGGTCCGCGTGGTGGATTATGGCCCACTCCCTCACAGAGAGGAGGCCTGAGTCCCAACAGTGGGAACATTATGGGCTGATTATGTTGTGTTATATGTTAGGTAGGCATATAACTTTTGAATACAAAGGTAGCTACTTACTGCTTATTTCTTAAGAATTTTTTTCCAGCAGATCTGCGAAAGGAAAAATTGAAAACTTATGTTAGTTGTACATAGTTATTTTTTTTATTATTATTTATATTTTTTTGTTATAACAGTGTGTATTGAAGATTTATTATGTCTATCACACACCATAATACCTATTATATCACCGCAATTTATGTATTATTGTCGCTAGGAAAGTGCTAGTATTATCATAGCCAATGTAGAATACCAGCACTTTTTTTTAATTCATTGTTCTGAACCTTATGTCAATGTTTTTAAATTTTACACAACATGACTTGTGATTTCCACCGATTAAACATAATCCATACTAATATTATAAATTCGAAAGTAACTCTGTCTGTCTGTCTGTATGTTACCTTTGCACGCCTAAACCGCTAAACCGATTTAGATGAAATTTGGTATAGAGATAGCTTGAGTCCCGGGAAAGGACATAGGATACTTTATATCCCGATATTCCTACGGGATCGAGACTTATGCGGGTGAAACCGCGGGGCGCAGCTAGTTAGATATGTTTGCAGATTTTTATTCTATATTTTCTTCTCAATAGGCGAACGAATGGTGCGCAACAGGCGTGGAAATCTTAGCAGGAGAAGGTGGGTTAATAGCAGTGGACAAATTGTTAGAAGACGCTACGAGCTTCGGACTGACGGCTCCAGACCCGTTCCGGGATATGCTGATGCAGTCTGCTACACAGGAGACCAGGGCACTCGTCACTCAGGTACGGTGGTATTACATCTTAATTATGCTGTAGGCACAAATGGCCTATAGCAGGCACAAATGGCCTATAGCAGGCAAATTGTTTTGAGATACTTTCTTTCTTTTTTTTTCAAAACTATCACTAAGCCTTCATCTAAAGTCTTCTATTATAAATATATAAATTCAAAGTCCAGGCTAACTGATATATGTATCAAAGCACAGCCTAAACCGCTGGTCCTAAAGACATGAAATTTGGCGGGTGTGTTCTTTGTGAAGAGTAGGTATCCACTAAGAAATGGTTTTTCGAAATTCCACCCCTAAGAGGGTGTATGGGGGGAGGGTGATATTTCACGCGGACGAAGTCGCGGGCAGAAGCTAGTCTATAATAAAATATCAGTTAAAGCTATCTAACGACTGACGAGCATTGGCCTGGAATGTAATGTTACAAATTCGAGCATTACATCAGTGAGGGAGGAAAATCGAGCATTATAGCGCGCACCTTGTAATGATACAATGTGTAATATCTTGATACAACTTGTAACATCAATGCGCTCCCCTTGTAAATAGTCAAATCTGTAATGTTACATTACACGCGAATGCTCCTGGTGAGGGAGCACCTTAAGGAGGATGCGATAAGGTAGCCCGCGAAATCCAAATGCACTTACGTTATTTGCAATTTGCAGGTCAGTGTCAGGTTGCATGTTGAACAAAATACGATTCGGGACCGTAACAAAAATGGCGTTACAGAATTATAATAACTGCAATTAGCAGTTAAATTGACCTCAAATGTCATGAGTTCATGAAATAGTCATTCAATAGGGTAATATTATTTTTTATGATTATAATTCTTTAAATAAATATTTGCTACTGCCGCAAATCATATTTAGATCAACATACAACCTGATACTGACCTGCGAATTGCAAAAAAACATAAGAAAATTATAATTTCGCGGACTACCCTGACGCTTTCACCTTAAGAGCCTATACTACCTCAGCTAAAATTCACTCTCTATCTCGCTCATACGATACTGCTCGCTGACTGAGTGAGAGCGAGACAGAGTGCGGTGCTGGGCGGCAGGCGGCGCCAATAGTTTAGGTATTTGCTTTTTACAGTGAAAATAATGGTAATTATAAAAAAGTAAATAACATAAGACCTGCTTTAAAGTAAGTTCAGTTAGTATGCAAAGTTTTGTGATCTAATTTGAAGTATTTTTTGAATACCAGCGGTTTATTGTTCAGGTTAGAGGTAACTTTGGATTTATTTTCTGTCGAGAAAATTTTATGGAATCGTGTTTTCGTCTAACATAAGACTTAGCATTAATCCTCAACTTTACCATATATTTATTTCAAAATTAATGGTGCAGTATTTTCGACATAACGGAGGATCACGCTAAGCCATTTGAGGTAGTATAGGCTCTTAAAAGGTATGGAATCTAGGCCTTTGGTTTCGCTTTATTCTCATCTCATATTAGCCAAAAGACTCAACTATCGGGCCTATGTCCAGCAGTTGACGTCTTTTGGGTAAAAAGATGAATATTCTCTGGTCTTTTGACCCTTCTGATCTGAGAGTATTTAGACCACTCTCTTATACCGATCTCTACTAATAACTAAAGTATTCTACAGGTGGCACAAAGAGTCGAAGACGTTTGGCTGATGGTATCTGTGAAGCGCGCATCTCTTCAAAGAGCAGCTGCGAAGCCGGCGCGACCTGTGCAGTCAGTTCCACCACAAAGCGCCGCCATTGCTCCTACAAACCACCAGGTCAGTGAGAACAGTGTTGCTTCCAGGTTTTACTCCGCACCCACAGGCAGACTTTGGTAGGTAAGTACAACCAGGGAAATTAATTATAAAGCAAATTTGTCAATTTCTCTGCGTCAATTTGCCGTGTTATAAAGCCAAAGAATGATACTTATAATTTAAATATAGGGTGCTACAGGCTACAGTCCTTTCACCGTTAATTATTTACCTCTGATTTTGTGTAACTGCCAAAGTCACAGTGAGCTTTATTTTCGTTACAATAAGGTTGCCGTTGAGTTGCTGCTGTCAGAGGTAAAATAACTACGAAAGGACTGTACCAGGATTTTTTGACGCCTAAATGACATTGACAGGGAGACGTTGTTGGAAATCGAGCCCCCAGAAATTGTATTGACAAAACAAGATGACGGCGTTAGTTCCGATTTTGGACAAGCGCCAAAAGAACCTTGGAGCACGGTACTTATAATTTGTGTTGGTAGTTAATTTGCTAAACAATAAATTTCCCTACTTAACGACCGTTCTGTGTATCAAAAGGAAAAAGCGAAATTTAGTTTACTAAATCTGCAATGTAAAACTATCTACATCTCTAACTAAAAAAGTTTTCGTTGTTGTCATCGCTCGTATAATGTTTTTTTGCACAAATGTTTTCCGGCATGTTCTTTACTCGTGTGGTAAAGTCGGCCGCCCGTCGATGGTAACAATTTGATCAGCGACGCTCGATCGCGGCACTCTATCCAACAGTCGGCAGCGCATGGACTGAGAGACAAGACGCATTTCTTTTCGCAAAAATGAACGACTTAGACATCGCTTTATTGATTGCTTCGTTTAAAAAATATGAGTGTTTATTTAATTATAAAAGTAAGGAATAATATATACAATACAATATTGAAGAAATTTTTTGTGTACGCGTCGTGTATAAGTAGCGAGAAGCCCCGTGGCGTGCCACCTTGGCTCCCATACTACATTCATTAGGAAACCATCTGGTATCTGTGCCGGTCGCGGGCAGTCGCAGACGGTCGTGTGACGACGGTCGGGGTCCCGTCGCCGACCTACGTCGGCGACCGGTCGCGACAGCTGTCGCGGCACGGTGTCGCTGATCTGCAAGAGCTTTAAGTAGGAGATGCTGTGCCATCCATTTTAAGGCTTCAGGTCACTGCTACCAAGTTCATGTTAACGGTTACTAACCCCTGCGATCTGTTGATATCGTAGATTGTGTCACAATCGTCGTAATCTGCAATACATATAATCTGGGTGAACATAATTATTATAATATTCAAGTAAGTACAACCGACCGGTTACTAGCTGCTTCTCTTTATGCAATTTTTCATCCCTCCCAATGCATTGTTTTGTCACAATATAAATAGGTTGGTAACAAGTATCTATTTATCAGACTCCAGTAGGTACAAGGTTAACAAACAACGATTTAGCGTCTACATAAATAAGAAGTCAGGAAATTCTATGCGCATCTAAAAACATTGTTTGACCGAGAATCGCATTTAGGTATATTACATTAATTAGCTAAATACCTATGGATTAAAAGTATATTATTCTTAAAGTAACATTTTCAAAGTCAAGGTTTTTTCACTTCCTCCGTATGTTACGAAAACAATTTGTCAGGCCGGAGCCGCAGCCGGTGCCTAATTAAAAAACGCTTAATTAATTAGCCGCCCGTCTGTCTACTAAACGAACACCTAATAAAAGCAAGCATCTGCAAAACGCGTATCTTTCGTCATAAAAACATGATGTAATTACTTCAACAATCAAGTGGACAACTGCGCGACCACTTTCTTGCGCGCGCGCATATACGCGCATACTCGTACACCTACATTTGTGACTGTGACCGATACAAGGAAACTACTTTAACTACCTGTTCTGTCTGCCTACTATTAACATTGTCGGGATACTTGAGGGTCTAATTGCTTAAGGATTTTAATTGTATGACAGGTTTCGCAAAGAAAGTTGACTTTTGACGCTGGGTAGACATGAATTGAAAGAGTTATTTTATTAATAACACTACATCTTACTGAATGTATTTATTTGTCATCAAATCTAACGATGTTATGAGCTGCACAAGAAATGCAAAATGACCACGCATTCGCAAAATTACCCCCAATTAGCGCTACCGACCGCTAAATATACTTTCTTAAATAACCATAATTGACTCTCTAACCAATAACTCAGGAAAGCCGCCAGATACGCTTCCGGCTATAAAACATAGTCTCGTTATCGCTAATGAAGACACGTGAATCGCGCGATTTATCTCAAATCGCTCGCAAAAACGCTTATAATCTGCGCTATCGTGTAGAAAGTGCGCGAAACCCACAAAGGTCGCGCACTGTGCAGTGCGCAATGCGCATGTCAAAGCGCAGCTTTCATATCGAATGGGTTGTAAGGATGTGACGTCATCTGTAAGTTTGTGTTTTCTATTGTTATACATTTTATTTTATGCCAAATAATGTACCTATGATTAACGAAAAAAAATTAAAATAATGATTACTGAATGAATGAATGATGATTACTAAATAAAATGAAGATTGAGTCAAGAGTTTTGAAACTAGATCAAATCGCTGAAATCATCTATTCTAACTTAAAATAAATAATGGTATGTAGGTATCCAGTTACCAAAATCCAAATAAATACTAGGTATCTTACCACAAAATATTTTACCTAACAATTTTATACTGCTTATCTGCTAAAATAAAACTTTCTCGGGTTTAAAAATGTAGGGATCTAAAACTACTCACGGATAAAATTTAGGAAAGTTGAAAGAACTATCATAACTTTATGAATCACGACAAATTCCACAAAATGTCGATTACCTACGTTCCATAGCAGATATAATCTAAAAGGGAGAAATCGACAAAAAACCTGTTAAACTAGTAAAAGGATCTCGCGTGCGGCCGGCCGCAAATACACCCGTTTCTTTACAAAGTTTGATTTCCTTGGGGAAATTGAAGTTTCAACGGATAGAGGTTTTGCTTTCGATGATATTTACTTGCTTGTCAATAAGATTCTGTGTAAGATATAATATAGTACATAAGTCAATAGTGCTTTACGTGTATTTATTTTAGATTTAAAAAAATAATAAGCTAAAGCAAAAAAGCAATTTCTTCTTACTTAGCCTTTTTTTTAATGCCTTTTTTAATTTTTTTGTGCTTACGGAACTAACAATACATACTTACTTAAAACAAAACTTATAAAGAAACCTCAGGTAGATAATCATACATAATTATAACTTTTAAATAGAAGAAATTGACAAAGAAGATTTAAGAAGACTAACAACCTACTTAATTACCATAAAATGAAATAAACGAACATAATTTCAGATCATAACATGGCGTGCATTGTCTTATTTATCACTATCTTCTGCCCGCGACTTCGTTCGCGTGTAATTTCTTGTTTTAACATTATAACATTATCTATTCTATGAAACTCGGAAATTCTGTAGCTTCCCATTAGTGAAATAATTTTCGTAATCGGACCAGCTCACACCTCTTTATAATAAATAGTATCTATAGATTGAGTCATTGAGCTGTTCACCCATATTCTGGTCTAAACACTCCTAACGATTGGTTTTTTCAACTCTCCCTTTCCGTATCTGAAAATAAACATTGCTTCCGCGACTATTTTTAAAATATTTCTTTCGTTTGATGTCTTCATAACATCAACCTATTGACCGATACACGTAACAGAAACCAATTTCACGCCAAATTGAATCTTGTGCCCTCGATGAAAAAAGGCTAATCGTTCATCGAACACAGATAAGCCATGTTTGCTTTGGTGCGGACTGCTTGCCTCTTTTATTTACTTTTTTTATATGAAATACAGACATGAAACCTCGGAATTGGTGCCTTGGTAACATTTGGATCTATGTTGCGAATCGAACTCATTACAGTGCAGCATATCACCTTTTTTCGGAACATTAATTGTATTCTAAATTCTAGTATTAAGGTATGATTCCGATCTTGGCAGCACGCAGCAGTGCTGCCGCGGCAGTGCGGTCGCAGCACTACTGGTCCTCATACATTTTCTATGGGTTCATATGAGATTACATTCCGAGCACGGCAGCAATGCTGCGCGACATTGCTGTAGAGAATATATGGGGACCAGCCCAGCAGTGCTGCGGCAGCACTGCTGCGTGCTGCCGAGATCGGAATCATACCTTTACCTACTGTCAGGTTTGCATTTGTGATTTTTTTGCTTCTTCATGGTTTCGTTATTGAATGTATAATAAACTGTGGCTACTTACCAGCGCGTTTTAGTTACGATCAGTAATAATCTATTTATTCATAACATAACGCCTATAATCCCCGAACGGTTAGACAGAGGTGTATCTATAGCAACAACTACATTTCGCCAATGATGTTTAAGTCCCATGTATATAGCCACAAACCTAACCACATAATGTGTAACTTACTTAGATAATAATATCGCACGAACCAGCTGGATAAGGTACCTAAGTAGGTAAAAGTATAGGTAAGTACCTATACTTTTCATTTCTCATTCACAAAGATGAATAACATCCGCTATTTTTGTTTTTGTCTAAAAATTAATCGCATCCGAAAATGCAAATACATATTTAGCAATTAAAAGTGTCTAGAATTTCTAGTCTTAAGAAGCTTATTCGAGAACATTGTATTGTATTACGTTATTTTTAACTCGTTTGTTTATTACGTTGTACCTAATACTTTTGAACGCTTTCTTTTTGAAGAATTTTAGGAGCTTGAAGACAAAGTACGGTGTGGTATTCATGTACACGAGCGTCATAACAATCAAACATAACGTTTTCTCTTTATGACTAGTAATAACATTGCGTAGATCCATTAAAATATATTGTTGTGAATATACATTATGTATATTGCTGACATTTTATTGTTTTCTCTAATAAAACACCCATACACAATGCGAATAGAAGTGCCCAGAAGTTAATTTAACAGAAAAGCAATTAATTGTTTAGCGGATTGACTTACTAGTCACAATATGACGTGTTATAGCCATTTCATGCGCCTGTCACAGAAATACAGTTGTAATGAAAAAATACGGACGATTTAAGTTGATTGTCAATTTACCAAGCAATCATGTTCCCTATCTTAGACTTACATAAAGCTGTAATAGTTATTAGGCTTATTCAGAACAGCACACATAACAGTAAAGCCACTGAACTAACTAGTTAAAGATACCACTCGACATTTGCAGGTCAGCAGCTGAACAGCTTTAACCTACAATCTTGAACTGACTTATAAACAGACTAGCTGCGCCCCGCGGTTTCACCCGCATAAGTGTCGATCCCGTGGGAATATCGGGATAAAAACTATCCTATGTCCTTCCCCGGGACTCAAACTATCTCTACACCAAATTTCATCTAAATCGGTTCAGCGGTTTAGGCGTGAAGAAAAGACAGACAGACAGACAGAGTTACTTTCGCATTTATAATATTAGTTTGAATACTCTACAGGTGATGGTCTTGGACAGGGAAAAGAAAGTAGATACATACATCACGATTTGATTTATCCTCTACACTCTACGGTGACACCTTCCTATCTGTTAGGTAATAGTCCACTCAAAAAAAGGTTCTGAAACTAGTAACAAACATAGAGAACACACTACTCAAGTTTTGTGTTAAAGAAGCTTACGTAACTCGTACATACATATGTATATGATTTGTCTGCCCAAAAGCTTCTTTAGCAAAAGCATGAAGAAGCATTTTGTAAACACGCAACACGCAACAAACAGGACGCATTTCTTTCTTCGCCTCAACACAGCTCGTGTGATGTATTAAAAAAATCTTACGTAGCTCGTTTTTAATATTTGTCTACCCAAATGCTTCTTTCCGTGTATTGTAGAAGAATTATTGGGATAAAGAAGCATTTGTAAACACGCGGTCAGGGCACGCATTCTGGAGAAGTTCCTCAACGTGGATCGCTAGCCAGTGTCTTGGAACTTACCAACTCGCTGCGAGTGTACCAAAAACTATTTTCATACAGTTTCTCTAAAAGAAGGATAACCCACAGAATTAACCTCGTCACGAATCACGTTTACACCCATCAGTATGTACATCAAATGTCACAAGAGTACATAACATTTATGGCGTTGTATCGTATATCATGGTGTACCATTGACAAATAAGTCGCGCAATAATATTTATGGTGTAAGTGAAAGTGCAGCATATAATAATGGTCACGGTGACCATGAGGTGGTGGTGCAATATCCTTGATACACTATCGTAGATAGCTTCTATTGAAGACGCTGCCAATATACTTAACAATTTTGATTGCATACCGAAGTGTTCAGTAGCCCCAAAGGTTAACGAAGACAGGCGACGTAGAGAAGTATTTAACTTGAGATAGAAATATGTATATAGCCATAATCTACCTACCAAAAGACATCTCTGCGAGGTATTTTGCAGGAATGCTTCGTTTTTAATGTTCATATTTTTCTTCACATTCTTGATGTCCAAAAATATCAAATATCCTATGATTCGTATAAGTAGTCCTCCAGACTGAATTTCGGCTATGGCGGCCAATCTCACTGAGATAATATAGTGCACCAAGTGTATGCGCAGACATAGGTGCACTCACTCTTCCCTCATTCTCATAATCCTATTGGACGGCAATCAGACACCGGAGGGAGATCAAACGCAGCATCAACGACTTTCCGAGCCACGGCGATATCACATCGCAAACTTCCAAACTCCCGGCTGTAACTGAGAAATAATTATTAGTATTAGTACATACAAGTGCTGAGTCCTAAGAGCTCTTGAGGACTTGTGAGAAATCTTGTTCTATTCCAAACTCTCGAGAGGCTGATAAGATAATCACAGCAAATTCCTTTCTCACAAAGCGAATAGTAATTGTTCGAGAATAATTTGCGAATGAATATTCAATCATAGTTATTTGCGTTGTAAATCGACAAATTTGCAATAGAACGTTGTCTGTATCTATTAACATACTTTATCGTTCCGCGTTCCATTGACCCAATGTTCACGTTTACATACTAGGTACAAATTACCATGATTATCACAGTACCCACAGATATAATAGGTATATTTAATGCACCTAAGATTAATGGAGTGTTAAACTATCTAATGAGTCTAGTTCAGGAGAGGAATGCTATATTCTCCGTAAAGTAGAGATAATAAATAAAATAAAAACTCACAAAAAGAAAAGCTTCTGACTGAATCAACCTGCCATGTAAGAACTTACTAACGTCGCAATGAAATAACATAAAATGTGCAGTATGTAGGTAAACGTCAGATGTGAACCAATTGAACCGGTTGTATCTGATCGTCGTCCTCGATGCATAGTTCACAACAGCTGCGTTTGCGCACTGTGAGGCAATCGAAACCAATTGAATAAAGGAACCTCGGGCCTCTGCTGCACCTATTTGGAAAGTTCACGACCCTTGCATTAGCCGTCTTCACTTGCTGGCGCCAAAACACTCACTTCTATCCTTTTGCTTACCAAGTTACTACACATGTTTGACATTTGATCAATCAATTTGCAAGTTGCAAAACTTAACGATGCTACATCCAAACTTATATTGATAACTGTATATTGTGGTCCTTCATCGGTCCATCAAAATATTGGAGACGATTAAATGTTGACTCGAGTTTTAATGAGATTTCATAACGGTACAGCCTCGACAGTGCCATTAATATACTGTACTTGTGCTTCTACTTACATAGTAACGTTGTTACCGCCTTCAAGGAGTCGCAAAATCGTTGACCCAAATGAATCGAATAAGGAAAATAAATTAATTCGTTTTCTAATTAACTCATTAGTTAAACAGCGTTTTCAGAATACATCCTCCTTATTTCCATTCTGAAAGTTAAGCTCTGACTAAACACTCCGTTTCTTTTTTTTTTGTCGTATTACGTAACAGCCTTTCCAATACTGGCTCCACTTCCCGCTTCAAGGAATGCTGGCATCAAGGCAAGTTGGTGACAGGACCGATCCGACGCCTACGGTGATCGATCATTTGCACATACTGTACCAGATAAGTATTTGTATTGCATTCGAAGCGTGGGAGTATCCCCCAATTCAAAAACACATCTGACCCAACATAATGTAGGTAATATTATTTTAATGTGTGGGCTTAAGCACATTATCATAATATTAAGTTACTAAATTGTAGAATTTCAAGGTCCAACAGTTTCCTTGCGTTCAGAAATCGCTGCACTTGAAACTATTTACAAGTGTTCGTTGTAATATTTTTATCCGGTTGATATTCTTAAAGTTATTTAGCTGGTGCAATATAATAATCCATAGCCAGGTGGCGCTTCAAGATTCCATATATAACGTGCCCAGCTGTTGCGGGGTGAACGGACTGTATGTGGTTCGGTTAACAAGTCTTTTGTAATGCAACCTTAATCCTGATAGAGATAGGGCTTATTTTCATAGACCAGCCCCTTATATGGCTTTTCCTGTCATAGAAAATTACATCCCAGATTGTACAGGACTCCGCTTAATTGGATTTGAGATTCTTTCTAGGTGAAACTGACAGAGCTGTCTTGGGAATAATATAGCTTTGTTATTATGTTCTATAGCCTCGGACGGCCTGGTTACATAGTAAATGGTAACATTCCATTCCCAAGGTGAGCAGATTATGGTTTAGTTAGTGTTTACAATTCATAAAAATGTCTTATGTCATGTCCGACAATAGATACGTAATTCGCTCTACAAACTTGTCTGCCATTATGTATGTATGCTTAGACTGGTTATTCCTCTGAGGTCTTGAGAAAAAAATTAAGACTAATTAGTGTTCCATTTCAAACGTCAACCACAAGTAATTATTATAAATAGCTGTTTGCAAAGTCATAATTCTTACAGCACATGACACTTCGACTCCTCTGAGAGAACACTGAAAATGAGCTTTTGTGTTATTCAGTGTCTAGCAAAGTATTTCTCAGTTAATTAACCGATCATAAACCACCTGCACAATGCGAGATTTTCTCATTTACAATACCATTGCACTTTTTATTCAAGCTTTTCCGTTACTACAATACCAGTGACACAATGTAGAATGTGCATGTTTCTTTCGGCCGCACCTGTTTCCTGCCAGTAGCTGATGCATGTCGCATTGTCTTCGTTTTTGTCCCTTTTCCGTTGCTTTGTTAAACCACAGTAAATATAATATACAGTAAGTTATCTAAGGCCGCCCGCCGAGTTATTAGCCTACACTTGCGTTGATCCCCAGGGTTGTCACTTTTACTTTTAGTTAATATTTTCGAACAAGCAGCACTTGATCTAAATTTATGAAATAAAAAGCATATTATGATAGAATATTTTACCAATTTATAAATTTAGTAAAAATAAAAAGCCTTTATTCACATAACATTTATTATACTAAGTTACAAATTTGATACCGATAAAATTTTTCTCCTGTTTCTTCACGTCCGGAACGCTTTATTATTATAATGTAAAGTAAAGTAAAAAGCTTTTGGGAAAGCATGGACAGGGCATCTTAAATTCTATATCATTCTATTCAGTTGATCGTAAATTGACCGGCCAATCTTAATGTTGATGTGGTCCTTTTCGAACGCTTTGCGAAACACCTGCTCCATCCTTTCTACATTATCGACAAAATCATCAGGTGGGATCATGAGTAAATTTCGATCTTTGCCGTAATTCCTGTAATGGGTGTATCTAGATTCTACACGTCGACGTAATTATTTAAAAAATCGCAGTTCTTATGGTAATCAACACATTTTTTTAACAAAGCGCCACAAACATAAAAAAATGTATTTTTTTCCGGTAGCTCATGTTGTATTGGTACATAGTCAGAACGTAAGATTTCCGACAAAATATTTTCATTTCCTTGTGTTTGATTGCTACTGGTAACTAACTTTAGCTCTAAACATAGTATTCAGAATGTAAAGGACGATGAGTCAGAACGTCCCCCTAACCTTACATTGACCAACAGACTTAAAATGTATCTCATTCGAACCGCCTTAGCAAGCTGATCAATTTTTACTATGACGACATCTCTCAAAAGTGCGGGATATTCCGAGAAAATCATGTTTTAGTGTTAATTTCGTCACAACGTCCCCCCAACCCTCACATTGACCAACAGACTTAAAATGTATCTCATTCGAACCGCCTTAGCAAGCTGATCAATTTTTACTATGACGACATCTCTCAAAAGTGCGGGATATTCCGAGAAAATCATGTTTTAGTGTTAATTTCGTCACAACGTCCCCCCAACCCTTACATTGACCAACAGACTTAAAATGTATCTCATTCGAACCGCCTTAGCAAGCTGATCAATTTTTACTACGACGACATCTCTCAAAAGTGCAGGATATTCCGAGAAAAATCATGTTTTAATGTTAATATTTTTGGCACAGAATAAGAGTTTGTAAGTAAACCATATTCATTGATTTTCAAACCTCTCAAGATCAATTAGGAGATGCCATTTAAAAAACAGAAAACGTCATTCGTTACTCGTCCAATTTTTTCAATTCCTATAGGCAGGCAGTTGTCCCACCGGCGGCGATGAACGATTAGCGAGTAGAACTAGCAACTGAAAACGAGTTGGCGAGCAGCGAGCAGCGTGTGTGTAGTTCCGATAGTTTTGTCGCTGGGCTATCAGCAAGTTTTCGAGTGCGACCGGCGATTACTCGCACCACTCGCTCTGGGCGGCTAGTCTCACAGGGGTTTCTCTCGGCGTGAGCTCTGACCACCAAGCGACCATCGCTGAGCGAGTATCGCTAGGCGAGTGTTATCTTTGATAGCTCTTGTCGCTCAGCGACAAACCAGTGAAGCGAGTCCTCGCCGGCAGTGTGAACAGTCAGCGATCAACTGTTAATATATGCATCTCTTTTGTTTACACGGAATGTATATCTATTGTACGTTTCTTGAACGAGAAAACAGCCAACAGTTAGTCGCTTCCTCGCCGGCGGTGGGACAACTGCCATATCCACGACGGAGACGCGGGTGTCTTCGTCTTGGGCGAGTTTGAATCCCTCACTGCACTCAGGATTCAAGTCTTAACTCCCTCGCTTCGCTCAGGAGTCAATTCAAACCTAGAATCCTTCGTTGCGTTCAGGATTCAAAATAGCGCCCGCAACAACAAGACACTACTTTATCCAAAAATAAATAAAACGACTTTTTTATTTTATTTCTAAACCCCATGGATTTTGGAGTTAAAACTGGTTGCTAGTATTTTTATAGATCTTTCTGAACCTGATAACATATACAAAAGATCTGTTGCAGGGCGGGGGACGAGCCTAGCGAATTAGAAAAATGAATAAAACGATTTTTTAATTTTCATTTTATTTCTAAGCCCCATGGATTATGAAGTTAAAAGTGGTTTCTAGTCTTTTTATAGATCTTTATGAACCTGATAGCACATACAAAAGATCTGTTGCAGGGCGGGGGCGGGCCTAGCGAATTAGAAAAAATAATGAAACGTTTTTTTAATTTTCATTTTATTTCTAAGCCCCATGGATTTTGAAGTTAAAACTGGTTGCTAGTCTTTTTATAGATCTTTATGAACCTGATAGCACATACAAAAGATCTGTTGCAGGGCGGGGGACGGGCCTAGCGAATTAGGAAAAATTAATAAAACGATTTTTTAATTTTAATTTTATTTTTAAACCCCATGGATTTTGAAAAACTGGTTGCTAGTCTTTTTATAGACCTTTGTGAACCTACTAATGCATACAAAAGTTCTGTTGAAGGGGGGGGACGGGTCTCATACAAATATGGTCATCGTTCTTTGGGAATACATTTATATGGAAAAATGCGACTCGGCTACGCTCTTAATAAAGCAAATAAACTGTGAAATAAACAATACAATACCACATTTTCTAATAATATTTAAGTATAAGTAGGTACTTACATTTCTGGTTGAGTAGGAACTATGAAGAATGATAAGTCCGGGTTTGCGAAATCATTATTGAGGCACCCGAAAACACTACAATATTTTTTTCCCCTTTTTGAAGTCATGATACTCGTAATTTAAGTGGCCGCCGCCGGCGAGAGTTGACGAACGCAAGCGGTCATGTAGCGTACGCGCGTGCTCACAGTCGCGCTGCACAGCCCGCACTGCCGCCACCTTATTCCCTCATATATTATGCTAGCGTGTGCGTGAAATCGCGTGCCGACATGGCGCGCGGCGCGCACGCACACATTCAAACCGAGAGCGGCACGTTTGTATGAAGATGTTTTACTGTATATTTACTGTGGTTAAACTGTGGTCGATTTAATGAGTGATCTATTATGTTCGTGTAAGTGCACTCTGAACATGAGCTTGAATTTTACGTGGGAAACATATAACTTCCCAGAATTTATAGTAAAACAATCATGGCCCAGATCCGTTATATTGTACAGTTTCTATCATGTTTCTATACTGTCAATGTGAAATTACACAATAAAGAAACCTTACTTGTGAAGATAAAGATTTCCACTGCTTCATTGGGGACTAGAAGGTTGGTTTCTACTGTGTTATCAGTTGTTATGTAACACATGGCCCTATTGTAATACCCAATTGTTGTTGAAAATTAATGAAATTGCTATTATAAGTTGCGGTTTATTCTTTCGTTTTTCTGTCAAAGCTACCTAGGCGTAGCTAAATAATCACGACTACGCGTTTCCCAACCGCATCTCGATTTTAACAACCTCGTATTTCCAAGTTTGTAATATAAAATGTTTCAAGTCATCCGCAAAATCTCCAAGTATGATGGCGTGTAGCCTAAATGCCGTTCGCCCACTTACGACCGTATTTAGCGTGTATGGGTTCTGGTCAGTTAAAAATACCACTTTAGTAGCAGCTATTTAATACTTTATTTATTAACTGATATTCATTAATATTGGGTACTTATCTGGTCATTGAACAAATATTCGGGACGTATGTGTTATCTTCTTTGTTTGATTAGGCTTAGGTATGATTTTTGAGCGGAACATTTTACTTGTGTACTGTGTTATAAATATTAAGCTGCAGTTTGGTAAACTGTGTTTCCGTATAATAGGTAAGTCTAATTTCGTAAGCATTAGGTTCATAATTAAATCTGTAACTACAACCTAAACTTTCCTGACTATTTAATTTGCCTATAAAGTGCCTAACTCATTTCTAAGTAAATTAGCATTAGCTTAGTTGATTGTTAATTTAAATCGTTGCTTAACACTAAACAGCCAACAGTTTTCCTTTCACTCCCTTTGTTTGCCAAATCAAAAACTATAATATAATCCGATAACATTATAAGAAGCCCGGAAAATGCATTGAAAATGGATCAAAAACCATCTCATGAGTTTTAGATCGGATAAGCACAATGTCAATGAGCGAATGACTTTGTGTTACAATGACAAAAGATATAAAAACTTTGACGTCCGTTATATGTTTGTATATTAATATTAGTCAGTCGGCAAACTACGTTCTCCTTCGTTCCACCCACATCGGACATTCACAGTCGCTGTCTTTGCAGGAACTCATTTGCAATGTCCTAATTTGACTATCGAAAATGAGAAAACTTTCTAAAAGGTGCCTATTTATACCTCTTAAGTTGTCCCTTAGTTTCATATTTAACATCTATTTGGACGTGCTGCACATATGAACTAGCAGTAATGATATAATTAACATATAAATAATACCGCACTAAAACTAGATGCATTGGCTGAAAGACAATGAATGCATTGGTGAAATCGACATGATAGGTTTCGAAGAATTAACATTTTAAATAGTTTATCAATGTTGTATCGATGCGAGGTCACGATTTCTAATTATCAAATTAATTCGATCAACTTACTATCTATGCGTGTCTATCAATCGACGGCCACGATTTGAAGTTCAATGCCGCAGACAGCAGCACCAACGAAAACGATGACTAGGCATATCTTTACAAAAAAATTGAATCTTGTTTCTGCATTATCATCGCATCGTATTGATACAATACAATTAAGCTCACGTATGTCTGAGTGCTACTAACCCACAACTATTGTCCCTAGGTGTGATTTTAAGTTAACTTTTAATTAAGCTTTTTGTAGGTGGTTTTGTGTACCAACCTTTAGGTGTATATTTGCCACATGGCAAATTGTTGTTTACTTAACACTCGCATTTGGTTAGGGCAAATATGGACATGGTAAGCACAGCCACTGGCGCAACGGTAGCGCGTTTTATGCGCTAGCGCAACCGGTAATTTACGAGGGTTTTCTGATCACACCGCTATATTTAGAAGCAGTACCTACCTACTCGCTTTATCAATTAGCAAGCTTTCATTGCCGCATTCCACTTTGCAGTTTTATAAGCTGAGGACCATGTTAAGAAACCAAAGGAAAGTCTTTGCCACTTACTTTCAAATACATATAATTGCAATACGTTTATGCTCCAGTTTCCGAAAAAATTCCGAAGCACGTACAGGTACACGATGGTGACACGAAAAGAGACCGCAGACGGACGCGTCCAAATTTGTGGTCGATTTAAATGAATAAGTTAACCCTGAGTTGTGGAACTGCTTTAGTCCGACAAATTTCACTAAAATGCTTTGTTTAGAATCGAAAGTGTTTAGCCGTTTGGCCGTGATGAAACTTCAATCAATCAATCTGCCTAACCTTTTCCCAACTATGTTGGGGTCGGCTTCCAGTCTAAACGGATGCAGCTGGATACCAGTATTTTACATGGAGCGACTGCCTATTTGACCTCCACAACCCACTTACTGGTTAACACGATAACCTAAGACTTATTGACAGACTTTCAGGCTTCTGACTCCCCGTAATGACTGTCAAGCCACGACCAACGGCTTAAGGTGCTTTCCGAGCACGAAGAGGTCTCGGTATGTTAGGGATGGTCAACCATCCACGGACCAACGTCGGCAAGCGCTGCTTAACTTTTAAGATCGACTTTAGTATCTATAATTCTAACTACGTACAACTGAAACGTTTAATAGGATTAAATTGATTCTCCGCATACCTTACTATGTATGTATCTCAAATGTTAAATGACAAAATGATGGATTAAAATCACTTTATGTTCAACGCTTTAATGGCATGATGGCAAATCGAAGGTCACTTAGTAACATAAAGCCGGCCTTTTTTGTGCATTGAACGTTATTATGACCATGACCTTTAGAATTGATAAAATATTTCAATTTTGTTGATCAAATATAATTTACCCTAAGACTGATATTGAGATTCGCGAAACCTATAAAGACTTGAACAGAGGGGCAATTCTACTAATTTTAAGAACGTTCACAGTCTGATCTCAGTCTCAATCTGTCAAAAACACCTCTAATTTCCATACATTTTGACAAGTTTTTGACATTTGTTTGTCGCTGAGATGAGACTGCGACTAGATTTTGAACGTTTTAAATTACGAGAATTGGCCTTCAGGTATTTGACATGTTTTAACAGGAGTCAGGTTAAAGTGTTCTCACTTAATTTAAATCTGATCTGACACAGTTATTATCTTTAACTCTATACAAGGTAAGGTCCATGATGCAATATAAAGCATTAAATTACTCAACTGCTTCTGTTAATTAATCGTATTACCTCATTTATATTAGTTTAGTTCTAAGCACTTTAATTCGTGGGAAAACCATTATGTGTGCAATTCGTGCGAAAGTCAGTGAGGACATAAGTATTGTTCGCATAAATCTAAAATAAAGTGAAATGGAACTCCAAGTCGGTGGACATGGATGTATGAAACTGAAGCAAAGAATGCGTGTTTGCATTAGATATTTGTCAACACAGCTTTAATTATATCGCATTGAATTAAAAATATTTACTACGTGATCGTCGCCTTGCTTCGACCATTCAGTGATTCAGTTCCTTTGGACGTGACAAGAAGTTTATCGATTTTTGTTTATGGATTTTTGTGCAATTCTTGGCAGCAGGGCGTGTGTTTTGTGCTGTGCATGAGATAATACAATTATTTTTATTTATAATGAAAATTCCTAAGGTTCTTCCAGGTTTGCTACCCAATATGATTGATTACCTACTGTTTATTATGTCTCGACCATCATGTCTTTTAGACATCCTGTTTAAGTATTGTTTTCCTATTTTAGGGCAAAATCCTTTTTGTTGTTAAGTTCTTACTTATTACATAGTTTTTTTTTCCAAAATCAAAATATCTTTGGTCTTTGCGTTGATGGAGGACTTCCTTGCCAGAGGAGAGTGCCAGGCGCGGCGGGTTTGAGCGCGTACCAGTCTGCCCGATGAGCCGTAGCGCGGCGGTCTTGCCGCCATGCTCGCGTAACCTTAGCACCGTCACTGTGTATTGCATACTTTTCGACAACATTTTAACACTTTTAGAGTGAACTCGGAAAGTTAAGTGAAAATTTTGAAAGTGGAATTAATATCTGTGACGTTCAGAGTTCAAACAGTGCATGCATTTAAAAAATCCAAAGTGTCAGTGACATTTTATCCAGTGTTAAGTGATGAATTGGGTCGCCTACGCGAATTACATCATTTGGTGATGTTGACTTCTTTTCAAAGGGTTCCAGTGTTTTAAAACGTTTTATTAGTTATTAAGAGTGTCGTGAACCGGGAGATCATCCTGATGAAGCGTTCGACGTGGGTGGACGTGGAAACGGGCGGCCGCCTCGGCTGCAACGGCGAGATCTTCTGGAGCGAATGCGCTGACTGCGATTGCTCTTACTGCAACCCAAACTACGTTTGCGTGTGTAGTGACAAGGTATTATGACTTACGGTGGATAGTGTACAAATATGTCTTTTTCAATAGGTAGCAAACAATGGACAATAAACATTTTCAAATATGCAATTTAAAACTGAAATATCTCCTCGTTTATTCCCGACTGCTGCATTGCAGTAAGTCTGTAATTCATAGACACAGTAAAGGAAAGGTAACACACTGATAAAACAAAATTTGGGCATCGTTATCTCTTTTCGTAATGGACAATATTTGCTAACTCAGTCTTCAAGGTCCGTCGACCTTTCAAGTCGTGTGAATTTTTATACAAAGTAATTATAACATTCACAATTATTCCCAT
This sequence comes from Amphipoea oculea, assembly GCA_945859645.1. Lineage (NCBI taxonomy): Eukaryota > Metazoa > Arthropoda > Insecta > Lepidoptera > Noctuidae > Amphipoea > Amphipoea oculea. Next base: position 19,589,348 of record OX243862.1, read on the forward strand.
TTTGAAAGGTTGCAATTTTATGGGCAAACTATAACATTTGACATAGAAACCTATCTATAAATTATTATAAAGATAGATAACCTACATTCGAGCGTATGGTACAAGTACAAGTTAATGTACTTAAAGATGAGAAAAACTGTTGAGGCAAATCACCTCTAACTCGAAGTCTGATGAGGCATTGATGGCCGCGGAACTTTAGCACGCAGCCACGCAACTTGTCTCTGACATGTGGATATACCTATGCTCATAATGATAAACTTTTGTGGTCGATATCGCGCCGCAAGCTACGCCAGCATTTTTTGTCTAGAAATTTCTAAAATTGCTATATTGTGTTCTTTTCAGAGTGTTTTACCATGCAGGTGGTAATCCGTTTGTATTTAAGACTGAAATGTTTTCTAGGTGTTTGTCGTGAATGCCCATATTGCTCATTTAGAACCCACTTGTTATCAGTGCACATGATGCAAACGTAGATCAAATGCTGTCAGTTCGTTGTTGTTGTTGTTTGTTGTGTTGTTGTTGTCGTTGGAGAGCTTTTTGATAGGCCTGATGGTCTAGTGGTTAGTGACCCTGACTGCTATGCCGGAGGTCGTGGGTTCGATTCCCACCCAGGACAAATGTTTGTGTGATGAGCACGATCATTTGTTCTGTGTCTGGGTGTAATTTATCTATAATATGTATGTATTTAGAAATATATAAGTATGTTTATCAGTTGTCTAGTACCCATAACACAAGCTCTGCTTAGCTTGGGACTAGGTGGCGTCGTGTGATAGTTGTGGAATATATATATTTTAAGCGCTGATTTATTCTTTTGCGGAGATAAATCAAGAACGACTCTATCTGTACGTATTTCCTCTTCATTTCATAAACTTCATGAATCTTTCCTCACTGTTCAGGCTTCATCAAACAAATAAATGAAGAACTTTGAAAGATATCACAAGCTATAGCATTGGTGACGATCAAGATATCTAGAAGAATGGAATTCGTACAAAGAAAGGATATTCTGCGATTTAATCGCAGATTCTGAAAACTTCAGCAGCAACCCTGCTGTCAAATGCCATGTCAGCTGTTATGATTGGTTGAGCAATATAATAGCAACTAATCTTAGAATTTAACTTTTCGCCTTAGATAAAATTGAATTGAGTTTGAGAAAACCCTCCGAGGATACATTAGCTAAACTATACGTGTTCATACAGTGTTCATCAGGATGTCTGGCAGAAGCCAGGAACAAAACAAAAAAAGTAAAATATATATGCACCTATATAACGAGTTTATTAGTCGTTGCTAAAGCATTAGCAACGTCTAATAAACGCGTTATATATTTCTAAGTTCTTGTGAAATTATGCTTTATAGCACATATTCAAAATATATTATTAAGTTCATCGTCCCACCTTGGAATTAATGCTGAGTTACTTCATCATTATTGTATAACCATATAAGTCACGCCTACCAAATCTGTCTAATGATAATACAGAAAATGGTCTTTATGCTCCATAAATACACAGATATGTCGTCTATGAATCCTGTATATTTCAGAAAATTGGTTCGTTTTGTTTTTCCTTGAAGATGTCTTTCAAGGTGGTGAATGAAACCCTTGACAAAAAGACGTCTAGTCTCTTATGTTGCCTTTATGTGGTGTCATATACAATGCCGCTTTACAATACATGAGGAAAGTGAAACTCGAGACGAGTTTTTTCTTGCCTTCCTCCGGCTTTGTCTAAAGCGCACACCACACACGTGAAACGAGCTGTTTTACCCGTATGACGCCTGGGAAAAGCTTTTATGATATTGTTTATCGATTGTGCGATAGTGTTGCTGGGAACCTGCTCGCTTCAATCTTTCTCGTGATTTACGATGATGATAGTGCTGTAAGACAAGGTGTTTCATTTGTATTACGTACAATGTTGATTGCTGTGTTCTCAACAACGATATGGATCATTTCTTGCTCAAACTTGATGTTATTTGCGTTGCTATATTCTCTAATACCTACGCACAGATGACACATCCAGCATAGATGATTAAAAAAACATGAATATAAACTGAATTCTAATATTTACAACATAGTTGGCGTCCTCCCATGTAATTCAATCATACTGCTAGTTTCATAAAATTTTAATTTACCTAACGAAAGATACTTTGCAGTGGGTTTCATAAAATGTTTTCTTAATTGTCACGTTATGGAAAACATTGTGTTACACTTCCGATTAACGAAATTATTTATTGTTTATTAAATAGTTGTCAGGCGAAACCTTTGCTCCACGTTTTCTTGATCAAATATTTGTTTCTATAGTGATAATTATGTATACTTAAACTGTTGCTGCATTAATTGATTTCAAGTTGTTGAGTATCGGTTTGTTAGTCCACGATCTTATCATTGTTGATTTAGCTTTATTGCTTTCCAAGTCTGTTTGCAAATTCATTCCATTAAATTTTAACCTGCCTTCCTGTTACATTTTTTCATAGGTACTAGGTACCTATGAAACTTGAATTTGGTCCTACCGTCAAATGTTGTATCAGAAGTTAAGCATTATTCCCAAGCTCAGGTAATGATGAAACTCATCAACATCTTGTGAATGTCTTCATACAATAATTCTCATTCGTTACGTATTATTATTCTTCATTCACCAATGGAGTACTGACTATACTATGTAGTATAATCTGCCCTGTCACCTCAATTCGGTAGTCAATTGTTTCAGAGATTAGCCGGAACAAACAGACAGACAAAAATTGTAAAAAATTATATTTTGGTATATGTACCGTGTATACATCCATATGCATTTAGTAAAAAGCGGTTATTTTAATATTACAAACAGACAATCCAATTTTATTTATTTGTATAGATAGGGACAATCGATTGCTTTTGTTTGTTTGACTATTGGTGTCGTGTTGACGTGTTGTTATGAAATAATTAGGTATTTATTGATGTCAATTGTTTTATAATTCACTTCGAGCATAAGGATGTAACTCCAGAGCAATAGTTATGATACAAAAGGAACATTAAACCTATTTATTTTATGACATCATTTTGATATTTGATGACTACGTTAGTTCTTCAGAACTTGTAACGAACAGTTGAACACATTTTCATTAATGCGCTTAAAATGATTTATATACCTACTACGTATGTATTTCAATCGTCGTAAACAGCGGGGTACTTGCGTAACACATTAACAGTAGCAATGGGTTTCATTTGACTGTTCAACAACATTAATTGCGTTATTTACCTTGTTGAGCAGTCAAATTTTTCGAATATATGAAGCATTGGATTAGCAATATATGCTTCAAAATTATTCAGATTGTTGATACGTAATTAGGGTGCATGTCACAAAACTTTTTCATGTCACACACAATTGTTTGAAATTGTTCATATTATCTTTACCTTATAATTAATTACTCATACTTACGCACATACTTATTAATAGTAATTTGTCTATAGCTCTGTAATTAGAGCGATTAGGTACTTAGTCTGTTTTTGGGAAAAACGTTTGCGTCGTTTTAAACAATAAAGTAAATGAAGAGAGCTACAAGAGCTTGCTTCCTTTTTTTGGTGTTTATTTATGATTTTTGAAACAAATAGTACAAAAAAGAAATTGAGAACCGACGCGAAAATCAAAAGAGAAATCGTTATTATAATACTCATGTGTGTTTATATTAAGTATACTTATGTGTGTTACCCTTAATCGTGATTATAATACTACTCCAAAATTATCACATACAACAGCTGATTGAAAAATTATAGTTCTGATAGCATATCTACCACCGTGTCGTGCCGTGAGACGTCAAAACGGTACGAGCTAGCAGTTTTCTGATTTCTAATAACCACATTACCATACGTTGGCCTTTCACGTTCTATGTATTGGATAACTCACGCGATTTTTTATCAACGAGATGAACACATTGGCTGTATATGTACAAAATTTCAAAGCAGCATTCTGTCGAAATATGTATATTTTTTTACTCTCAATATTATGTGCAAATTGTTTAATGACCTGCACTGAAATTGCTCTCAATTTTATCAAACAGATTTTGGGTTTTTTTATTTTGGATAAATATTATTGACAATTTGGTAGCATAGGAGGATTGAAGTTAAAATATTGCAAGTATTAATAGATTATAAAATGACAAACAAGGAAAGTTAACTCTAATTCATCAGTTTTCCTGGGCACCGGACTGTCCACACGCGTGTGCAAATTACATTATTCATTTAAGATATAAAATGCTTACAAGAAAGTGCAAAGTGAATACTTGTAATAAAAAAATTATAAAGTTGCATTGTAGTGAACATGTTTCCGATTTTGGGGCTACAGTGTGAAAGTAAATATACGCAGTGAATTCATCATGAACGTGTGCTGTCTACGTTTCTAGATCGTTCCAATAAAGATCATAGTTAATTCTCAACTCATCTGCATACGACTGCCATATGACAATTTTGAAACTTTCTTTACTTTGAGTTGTCTGCAAATAGCCAAATAACATGCTTAGATATTAACAAAGCTAAAGAGGTGGTGAAAAATGTGTTTTGATTCAAGAATTACCCTTTTGTTAGCTTGTGCGCAAGCACATCAAACAAAGAGCTGTTTAGCATCCGTAGAGGTGCTAACTACATGTTTGAGAAAGAAACACGCATCGCCATTAACACATAGCTGTGCAGATAACGCGTTTACTACCGGTGTTGTATTCATTCTCAACGCTCCTGTACTGTACTCATAATATTCATATTTTAAGTGCCGAATTATGAAGTGAACATTTAGAAATAATTGTGTAGGCAAATTATACTCCCAAGTACTGCAATAAAACAATTAATCCAAACACTGCAAACATGACAATATTTTGCATTGTTTCCGCCGCGACAAATGATGATAGCCGATGTGCCTTGACATTATTTGCCTCGTCAGATATGATTTGCCCAGATTTACTCACAACCAAAAGTTATTTGAACTCTAAATATTATAAGTATCAAGTTATAAGTTATATTTCGTTCTCTGTTAATCTGGTAATTAAATTTCTTAATAGTAGTCTATTCATCAAATAGCGTGTACTTATGATATTATCGAGTACCAACTTGAAAACACAAACACGCAGGCAAAGCGTGTTTTTATCCTGTTATACCTAGTATTATTCAATGTTTATTTTTAAATACAAACTTGAGTGTCCGTTTAAAATTATGATCTACACATTCCTAATTAATGGCAGCTCTATTGCTGGATTTAATATTGTTTTTGTTTACATGTGGCCGGGCGTTGCCCTTTCAGGCGCACTTTACGAGATAGCCAGGCTTGCTCAGCCTCCCTCCCATACCATCCTCCCATCCCAGCTCTCATCCGCCGGGGTGCGGTGGTTCAACTTGTTTCAACTAGGCCGTCAAGGATGCGGTCTGTGGTTAAAAATTCTTTCTTAGCGGCGTCTTACCCATTTTTATGAGCATGTTGACGGGTTTCATCGTTTTGTTTTTATTCGAGCTTTGGCTTTACATGCTTGTCATATTATTAAGCTACGTCTGCATTCAATTTGCTTCAATAATATATCGAATATTTAAATTGTCTATTATTGAATGCAGGGGTAAACTGCGATAAACACAAGAAAAAAATATAACTCTTAAACTTATACATGCTATGAAATTTTTTATTGTTTCATCTAGGTATAAAAATGAAAACAATTATCTTTCTATCAGTTTTATTCTTCTCTGCACGTGCTTTCGTGTCTAGTAGTAATACTACAATCGTTTCCTGTGTTTAAAACTGGACAATCACACAAATTACTCGTTCAGTTCGTTGTGGTTTAATTGCGAAGTCCGATTTCTCACTAGTAACGGAATACGTTGGTCCAAGTGAAAGTAAACTTATTCGACTTCTGGGCTTCGACTTAAACATTTATCAATTTTAATCATAAATCACTGGGCCGCAAAGAGGTCGTATAAAAATTTCACTCCATTGGAGGCGTTTCAATTTATAATCTACAATCACTATAATTATGTATAATCCCTTAACTCGATTTTTTTATTTTACTAGGCAGTCTTCTTACTACAGTTTCATCTTACCGTTTAACGGTAATGTACCTGTCCTTTAATCCAGCTTCTATTCCTACAGACAAAGAACAAGATTTTCATAAAATATTGCTTAAAAATTCACGGCCCACATTTAATCAATTTCAGGCATCATCAGGCAGGTCGCTATTGTATTCATTAGGCCTTTAACCAATATATATAAGTTATACACTAGATTTATTTTAGGCATAGTTTAATATTTTCTTCACAATAGTAATATGTAACTTTTATGTAATTTATGTAATTTATTTGTGAACTTATGAATAAAATTATTATTATTATTATTAATTTAAATACTCGTTCAGTGCTTGTGCGATCAATATACCGTTGTGAGCTTATTGCGATCGTGCATGACGGCTTTCATGAATCTTTTGATCTGTCTGCTGTAAGTGACATAAATCTGTACCTACATGAATCTGTAATGAGTTCCCACTTCCCAGCGTAACTGTTCATAGCGTTACATGAGCTTATTAGTGCTGATCTTCACAGAATGAATCAATTCCATTGTTGTCACGGAGCTAACGGGATTGTAACCATGCGTTGGTGCACCGCAACTTTTTACACGTATACTTTACGATGCTATTTCCCTCGCTGCATGTGTCGCAGGTTTAACGGATGTGATCTTCGCACTCCACACAGCAAAACCGTCACCACTAATGCACGCATCATGTTCACGTTTAGCATTAACGACTGAAAGCAACTGGATAAATGACAAAAGCATGTCCATTAGGAATTTTCAATTGACCGTAGAAAGTGGTTGCAGAACTTTTTCGCCTAGCGAAATGTCACCCGGAAATACTTGTATAGTACATTAGCCAAGCAAGTTAGGTACTCTTATTTCATCTGATTATGTCCAAGCAGTGAAACACGTTTTTACAATTATACGAGTAATCTTCCTTTCTATTTACTCGTTTAATAATATTTTAGATGCCGATATATCTTTTAGTCAATAGTTGTATTTCATCATCATCATTTCAGCCGAAAGACGTCCACTGCTGAACATAGGCATAGGCCATAGTTGTATTTAAAAAGAGTAAAATGATGCAATTACTTTCTTGTAGTCTGGTTTAACAGAACTATCATGACAGCAAGCAATGCATGAAGGTATTGATTACGTTCTGGAGTTTGCAAAACGGGTGAAACCAGTTCAAGAGACAGTGTATGATTACGTTAAAAGAGACTTAATGGAACATGCGTGTGTGTATAATATATGGCTGTAAAACTATGGGTTACCGGTAACAAAACCCCGTTTTTCTAGCTATGAATATTCAAATGTATTACTTGCAAATACGTTTTTATGAACGTCCTTTCGTAATACCTATATCTTGATTGTTCTTCCATCGTTTTGGTTTATTTTAAGTTTTTGTGCAGGGTTCTTCAAAAACTGCTCTATCAGGATCAGCCAGCAACACATGACTAGGGATCGTTCATACCTCCATAATCCCTGCTTGTACTCATGTTGTGTTTTCGTTCGGTCCTCCTAGTCTCATGATCAACAACATTTACCAATTAAACCACATTGACCCTATCCAATCATCCAACTTTCATCATTCACCCTAATAATGGTAGTCGATATCTACGTATGCACGGTAGACCCTCAAGCCCTCAATAGCTCTACTTGTGCGGACGCGAAAAACACTGGCCTGTGAAAGTCTGCCGTAGTGCCTCGTTTTAGGTCACAGTTCAAGCCAATTATATCTTCTGTCTTTTCTACGTATATGATGTAACTGAACTTCCGTGGTACATCCTACCCTATGTTATGTGTTTTGTTTATGTATTCAGATGCCTCCAATAATTCAATATTTCGTTTATGCTGTTTTCACATCTAAATAATTATAATTATTGTGTAATGATCATAACTGATGGTGATGAGATAAAAACGAGTTAAATTTATGATGGTTTAACATTGTATAACGTGATTTACTTTTTATTACTTATTTTTCGTTCGCTTCCGTAGTATTTAAGTAACAGAGTTTAACCTTCTATAAACAAAACGTTCCTTACAAATATTTTCATTCGATCTAATGAACTATCACGAAGTTTTGTCTCGTCCAGCACTGTAGAGAGTGTTTTGAGAATTCGGTCGTTGGCTTTTCATTTTATTAAAATCTGAAGGTCGTCTGTATGTCGGCGCGCATGTAAAGTTTCGAGTTTCTACAGCGTTGTCCCACTTCCTGGCTCGTTTCCGCGAGACCGGTTGTTTTGATTACTCCGTGATCGAGACTAACAAAAACATAGTCGCGGAACGGTACGAACGAGCCCACGAGCCATCATCCAGGTCAATCGAATTCATTTCCGACAGTTTCGATATTCTCGTCATCCGTATGTTGATTACTTGCCATATCTTTTTCATAACTTTAAAGAATGAAGTTCTGTCTACTGATTTTGTGTAATATCACAGAATAACTAAGTAATATACAAGCAATGATTAATCTTCATTTTTTGGATTTTCAATTTTTCCAAGAGATGATAGTTAGGACCGGTTGATGTCATGACGTCAACTCCTGTATCTGAAAACCAGCACTGGGGTTCTGTCATGCATAGAGTCGTAGCGTTATGCTGAGCGATAGCCGTTTTGCGAGGACGTGACGCATATTTTCCACTAACTTGTCCTTTGTCTTGTTTTTTGCCGCAAATAAACGTATTTTCTTTCTTTCTTTTCTTTAGGACATTTATTGAAATTAGTAGGTATCATCGCTGTCGGTAATCTGCCTTAATTCAGTTGAATTATGGACACTAAACAACAATAGTATAGCTTGATAAAACGTTAGATTCATTTATCGGCACCGACTTGTCTAAATCAGAAACACTTTCACATTTTTAGATGCCCGTTAGGATGTTCAATCAAAGCCGCTCGACGAATATCAAACTCAGGGATTATAAATTACCATAATTAAATTCCACTGTCAATATTCGTATTCAACTGGTTACAATTATCACTCATTTTTACAGGAAGAATACACTTCGACCCCATTATATCTAACACAATTTACTTATCTGCAAATATGTAATTAGATTACTACATTATCTTTGAGCTCATATATGTCATCTGTTTGTTTATAATTAAAATGCATTATCCTTCATGCCAAACTCAGTTCCGTATATTGGTGAACGCGGCAACTGTGCCACACGGAGTTTTAAAGAACTAGCAATGTTACAATGACGTCATCAGGACCAACAGAACTATCGAAAAGTGACAGTGTTGTGACGAACAATAAAGTGTCATTGACATTCGAAATGGGAGTCTCGAGTAAGTACTCGATTCCCGCTTCATCGAGGTCGAGACTCGAAATGGGGGTCTCGTATAAGAATTCGATACCTGATTTACCGAAGCCGAAGTCGTCATCGAAGTTGGAAAGGGGGGTCTCGGTTAAGAATTCGATCCCCGACTTACCGAATCTGAAGGTGGCGTCGAGGTTTAAAACTGGGATCTCGGATAAGAATTCGATACCTGATTTACCGAAGCCAAAGTCGTCATCGAAGTTGGAAAGGGGGGTCTCGGTTAAGAATTCGATCCCTGACTTACTGACGCCGAAGGTGGCATCGAAGTTTGAAACGGGGGTCTCGGATAAGAATTCGATACCTGAATTACCGAAGCCGAAGGCGGCGTCGAAGATAGAAACGCTGGTCTTGGGTATGAATTCGATACCTGACTTACCGACGCCGAAGGCGACATCGAAGTTCATAAAGGGAGTCTCGGATAAGAACTCGATACCTAACGTACCGAAGCAGAATGCAGCATTGAAATTCGAAACGGAGGTCTCTAGTAATAACTCGATAAGTTTTAAGCCGAAACCGAGGGTGGCATTAAAGGTCGAAATAGGGGTCTCGGGTAAGAACTCCATAACTGCTTCGCTGAAACCAAAGGTGATATCGACAGCCGAAACTGGGGTCTCGAGTAACGACTCCACACCTACCTCTCCGAAGGTGGAGCTCAGATCTACGCCTCATTTAAATCTGCCCAGGGTGAAGAGTTTTCAAATGGGATGGGCTCAAGTTGTGGAAGAGCTGTCATGGAAACTTAACTCAGTGAGTGTTTGTTCGATGAACTAATGTATCGTCACTAACCTGGCGCATTTGCCTATTTATTTAAATTGTATCGTTAAAATGTATGTATATCACTACTTTCCAATTATCCATGTTATTGATCCCTATTATGTACTTATATTATCTGTTATTAGTTCTTCTTTATTCACCTGTATTCCTAATCTTGATTAAAGCACGCCTCTTTATTAATTGATTTGATCGTAGAATAGAAAAATACAATATAACGAAAATATTACCACTGCCGTAAATACAGCAGCATGTAAACATTTCGCGTAGGTACCAAATGTTTTCATGCTGCTATTTTTTCATCTGGCACAATGCTCATCACGCCTCTTCGTAGAAAGAAATGAAAGGTTAATTAACATGGCATGGCATGAATCGGTATGGAGCTATATTGAAATGCACGCATTTGGCGATTAAGAATCGGCCGATCAAACGCGTGCACTTCAATATAGCTCCATACTATTTCCCTGAACGATTAAGCTATCGGTGAACAAAAAGTCGCTAGTGCGCCGTGGCTCTTAAAACACTAGCGTGTGTTTAAGCTTTTATCAAAAATCTCATCCGCAAGATTACGAAGTTCCTTCCTGTTTTGTATAATAACTAGGTGGGTACTAATAACTACATATCACTGAAACATCGTGTGACGCTAAAATTGTTACCTACCTCATTACCTGCTAAAATTGTATAAAATACTAACACAATGCGGACATTCAAGATCCCTGTTTGTGATAATCTTACGTGAAGTCTAGATTCAGTCGTCACAGGCTAAGTAGATGAGGTTCTTTAATCACACAATCTTTCTTGTTTTAGTTTTTTTTATGTCAATGACCACTTAGTGCGACAAGTAATTCATAATATACATGAAGAGCATTATAATAAATATAATTCCCATGATTATACAGCTACACAGTTACTGTTACTTGATTAATTTAAATGTGCAGTAAGTAGTAAAAAGTATGAAGATATTACAAAAGATACAATATATTATCCTCAGTATCAAATTAAATTTTTAATCACTTTAATTGATTGCGTTGTTGTCACAATTTGTATATATTTGAATTTAATTATGTGAATTATCGCATGATTAATACCACATCTCAAAAAAAAAATCGTGCTTTGAGTATCGATCGCACGCTTACCTAGTTACCTAATAATATATTATACTACTTATGTAACTTATTTAGAGAAATACGAGACATGTAATAATAAATTAAAAAAAAAAACTATTTCCAAATAAAGCATCCCACGTCTATCATCTTCAAGATAGGCGTTAACACAAAATACTTCATTTATGAAGTGCGGTGAAACGATGAATCAAATAAGAAGGCATGAATTTGTACTTTGCGTCTTTGCTACCCGGGACACTGTAAGTAGATAAAGTAGGTACATCGAGGTCAACATATTATAGTTTTATAAATAGTAAATCAATAAATCAATGTAGTATCTCAAACGTTTAACGTCTACTTAGCATTGAGACATTATTTAGATAAATTGTCTGCGTCATGCGTTGTCCAGCAAACCACAAATGTCTTCCAATAATTGCAAGATATCACTTCTATGAAAGGCATTAATAATAAAAATGAAGATGTTATATAAATTAATTCCTTCTAAAGTAACATGAGTTCCATATAGCCCTGATCACAGTAACGGTCGGCGTAACGGGAGAGCGTTCCAGTTACACCACGCACTTGCAACTGTTGTTCCTGGGAATATGTTGAGAAACTCACGATTTAGGCTTTATGCCATGCCATAGTTTAACTAGTTAGTGTTCTATGTGTAAGAAAATATGACAAACTTACCTCCAACTACTCCTGGTACTGTTTGTTTTCTTTCCGTTCAACACAAAGGTTAATGTAACGCATGCGACTGCCATCTCCATACCTTTTAGGTAATACGCAACGATAAGATTATTATTATATCATTGATTTAAATATTTCATTATAAATATAGATCATTAATAATCGAAGATTACAATTACCTAATAAGCGTATTTCTTCAGTCGTTAACGTCAACCATGATTGTTACATATTGCGGAAGTGAAAGACAGTGCCGAAAAATTAGATTACTTAAATAATTATTTGCATATTTTGCTACTTATTTGGAACAGCTAAAAGTTGGGTCTTGTATTGCTAAAGCTATTGAGGCGTCGCGTCGACAATGATTTGATGTTTTTAGAGTTTGCAAGTTATTTTTTAAATGAATTGGACCACGGATCTCTCAAAAGGTGTTGTGGTCCAACTATTTTTAAAGTTGGACAACTGCTCCAAGTAAAGACCCATGGTCCAACTAGTTGTACAGAGCAGTTGGACCACTGCCCCGGAATGAATTTACTAAGCTCATTTTAAATGTGTTAAGCGAAACATGACGGCAAAGCCTTTTCTTACACAGAGAACGGAAGGAATCACGTCAATTCAATCACATTATTGCCTAATGAAATTATGTTAAGAAATGTAACTATCAATTATAATCCAAGGAAGGAAGGATAAATAAAGGAATAGTAAGTACTGATACTCGTAGTGCCCTATAACTCGACGATTTCCCAGCCTAGACTTATGCAGCTTAGGCGCGTGTAGGCTGGCGGAGGCGCATCTCAAGTGTTAGAAAGGGGACCAAAACTAATGTATATTTAGCAAGCTTTGAGTGTCAGAATGGTTACTAGTTATTTACTGTGTATGACAGAATCTATGAATATGGTGTGTGTGGAATGGATTTTATGAAAACAGCGCATTCAGACAAGACTATGCATTTATTCCAATAGGCTTGTAACTTGTAAGTTAAATACTTTAATGAGAAAACTAGTTGTCCGTTCCAAAACTAGGTCATCATGGAGAAGAAGGACAAAGAATGCAGTCTGGCAACTTGTTTTAAAATATTTCATCAACACATTTTACATTAACATAAATTATTGTTGTCACATTAATCTCTTGGACCATTTCTCAAACTTACAGCCACTTATCAACGGAAAGAAACAGAACATGAATATTCTTTAAGACATAAGTAATTATAACACTAACTGAAAAACATAGTTATAAACAATAGTAAGAAATATAATGGATTACGTGATTGATTGTACCTACAGGTAGTCCATCTTTCACCATAGTTATTTAAAAAAGTTTCCAGAATTGGCGGCTTCACGTATTTTATAGTCTCCCAATATTACTAAAGTACTACATCCAACATTATCGCCATTCTAAACCAATCGCAGATTGTCATAAGTTATTGTTTATTAATTTAATTTCTAATTTAGGTAATCAAAACAAAACTTAGTAAACAAAATCTTAAGTAGTAGAGCCATTTTAAAATTTTAAGATAATTTAGTAGATATGTACTTACCTACTTATTTATTTTTTCATCTAGGTACTCAAAGTTCTGAAAATAAATTTATTACTTACTTGAAAATTTAAATGTATAATCGTAATAAACATTATAAGTACTTATCATATTAATTATAAGTTGTTTGTGATAGTAGTCTTTTAAGTCACAATAAAAACCATAATAAGTATAGAATAAATTGTAAAATCAAAGAAATGTTTGAGTGCAATTTTATAAATTAAGTTAATTAAATTAAATTAAAATTCATTTATTTCGGATAACTAATTGATCCATAATTTCATAATTTCATACAGTCCGATTTACAATAAAATTAAATTAAAATAGGTTTAAATCATTATTTTATTCTCATAAAGACAAAAAAAGCCACTTACATGAGAACGGAAAAAAAAAATTTCAGTAAACTTATTTTAGGTAACCGTCACCAAAGTACATAATGTATAGTATTATAATTATTCTATACTCATTCAGCAGTTCAACTCTCAGCCATTCAAAAACATTGGAGGAGTTCTCAATTACGTGTTTGGATAGCCGAGACCAACGACCTTGGCCGAGACCTAAAACTGCTGAAAGAGCTAACACTTTTTATGTAAGTGGGTAGATTATTAAATAGTTGTGCTCCTTCATAAGTAATGTTCTTTCTAGCGTAATTAGTGCGTATTCTTGGCAAAACAAGTAGACTTGGTCGACGAAGACTGCGTTTAGTAATTTGTGATTTTTTAATAATCAAGTTAAAATACATAAAATTAAATTAAAATAAATACAACGGAAATAAAAAAATTAAAATAAATATTAAAATAAAAAAATAAAAATTAACGATTAAAAATTAATAATAATAATAAAATTATAATTATGTTAAAATTTTTTACGTATATGTTTTTGTATTTATCAAGATTGAGTCACAGATCACAGGTTTCGTTCGGAATTGATTTTTCGTCTAGAAATACTGCAACAGTTTAGTTAGAACAACAATTAAATCGAAGATTAATTTTATACGATGCTACATATTCCGAGACGCGCGTAGCGCTCGTAGGCACGCGTAGCGCTCGTAGGAACGTAGTGTAGGCGCTGCGAATTCGCTGCGTTGGGCCGCGTAGAAGCTGCGATGGTGCTGCGTAGAAGACGCTACGGTAAAATGCGAACGCTATTTAGTTACGTTACGGCTTTATAACTAGATAATAATAATAAAATCATGACGAAAACGAAAGAAGGGAGATAATAAACTCTAGGAAAATCCATTGTAGGGTTTTCGTTCAAGTAACTGAAATTACTATGCTGTATATGAAAACTTGGGTAAGAGCGGCGTGTAAACGATATGAGGTCAACACCATCTTTTTACTGAACCGAACTTCCAAAACAGTAACGCCTCTTCTTACTAAAGGATGGCTTTATATTACTGTGTATAGGCACGTACATTGTAGACATTCATTGTCAATTAAATAAGTGCATCACACTGAGTTCATCGAGTCCATAGTGAATCACAGCATACGACGTGCGCGCAGCCGCCGCGCTGCAATTGAACGTATAATATGGTCAATCAGTTCAAGTGCATTTACTGTCGTGGGTCATGGATTAATAAAGCCGCCATATTTTCATTTACACCGCATCAAATCTCGCTTGCGATATGATAACAAACCGAGAATAATGTGGAATGTGGAATGTGAATTATAAATGACATTATTTTTATACCTAATGAAATCCCACGGCTAATTCAGCTAGTAGTAAGATGTTTACTGTGAATCAAGGTTACCCTTCACTTGCGATGTTTTGCCCTTTATTTACACTTTATTTTATTCTCAGCTACCAAACAAACCATGGTATGGGCATGTGATGCGGAGGAATGAGGAAAACATCGTCAGGAAAGTTCCCAATCTATTTTGGGTCGGCGCAACATATCTTATTCTTCCATACTTCTCTCTTAATCAGCCGTCCACTTTCATATGAGGATGGCTGTGAGAGTAGGGGAGGACCAAAGAATCAATGGATGGGCTGTGTGAAAGATGATATAACTAGAAAGGGAGTGAGTACCGAGATGTCAACTAGCTTAAAAATGCCTTGACTTCTCACACGAAAGTAAAATTTAACGACTCTGACATTATGAAACGACTACTTAGTTTTTACTTGGGAGTATCTTTGTTAATCGTTTTTATACTTACTGTAACTAATGCCACCTAGCCTATGTATTAGGTAAGCAATGTGTTACTGTTAGTACCTAGGTAGCGGTACTAACCAAATAAATATAGGCTTAGGCATTATTTTACTCGATTTGGTTTTGTTAAAATACAAAATTAATTTAAATTAATTTTCTTTCGGAAAATGGAATTGATTTTAGATCTAACTAGAAATAGATATCGCATCCAATTAGAAGTAAGTTCAAAATTATAATCAATCATTCATTTATTGATTTGCAAACATGGGTATTTAGTAGGTACATAGGTGTTTATTATAAGAGTCCTCCATGTTCTACCGAGAATTCATTTCTGTATCTTAGTATTTGATTATGTATTTGTTTTTGCATAGTTGCTTGCAATGAAAGTGAGGTTCAGGAATTGAAGATTTAATCAATTTTAAATACATAATTACAAACCTTATTATGGATTTATTACACTTTAGTCTATCGGAGACGAGACGAGAAACTTATAAATGCCAATATTTTACTTTAGACTTCATACAATCATGAATATAATTGATACACATTATTTACATTGAGGTAGGAACTTACCTTAATAAATAATATACATAGTTTAAATATCCCTCAATATAACAGGCAGGATAAGATAAATCGCCAAACAGATAAATATTTTTTAATTACACGTTTGTATGCAAATATGAATAGCTTATACTTAATTATAATGAATCATTTATTCGCTCTACAACGTCATAATTACCTACTCGAAATTAATATAGACGGGAATAGGTACTTAACATGACCGTCATTTAGTTTGTAGGTATAATGTTTTATACCAAAACCTATTGTCACATCCATCCGACCGCTTCGCTCTCAAATGCAAACTAATAATATTCCCATCAGCACGTGCTCAACCTCTTGTCCGAATCGTACACAAAACAAAGGAAATCCACAGATGTTTCAGAGAAACGAGATAAAAAAGAATAATGAACCTCGACTTGAATATTTGAGATCAATAGCGTTGAGTACAAAACGTGTAGAGAGAGACCCTTGGAACTACGAAGATGTTGGCAGGTGGTGGTGGCCTACAAACACGTGCACAGACGTGTAGACACACACTGGCACACAGACGAGTGTTCGTACAACGTGCTTGGTGTAGTGATGGCGCACGTAGCTGCACGCAGCGTCGCCCTTTAATACCGTTGTACTGCCACCAGCAGGAACACTGCTCTACTTTGAGAAATTATGATTTTCGGAAAACACTACTAAGTATTTACTTACTTTATTATAATTTTGGTACCTACACACAGTAAAATTCAAAAGAAACGACATAAGGCCCGCCATACACGGACTGCTCGAGCAGTAAGCCAGTGATCAACATACACGGACTGCTCGAGCAGTAAGCCAGTGATCAACATACACGGACTGCTCGAGCAGTAAGCCAGTGATCAACATACACGGACTGCTCGAGCAGTAAGCCAGTGATCAACATACACGGACTGCTCGAGCAGTAAGCCAGTGATCAACATACACGGACTGCTCGAGCAGTAAGCCAGTGATCAACATACACGGACTGCTCGAGCAGTAAGCCAGTGATCAACATACACGGACTGCTCGAGCAGTAAGCCAGTGATCAACATACACGGACTGCTCGAGCAGTAAGCCAGTGATCAACATACACGGACTGCTCCAGCAGTAAGCCAGTGATCAACATACACGGACTGCTCGAGCAGTAAGCCAGTGATCAACATACACGGACTGCTCGAGCAGTAAGCCAGTGATCAACATACACGGACTGCTCGAGCAGTAAGCCAGTGATCAACATACACGGACTGCTCGAGCAGTAAGCCAGTGATCAACATACACGGACTGCTCGGGCAGTCAACCGCTGCTTGACAGTACGATGAAATTTCACCGTGCTGCCGACCGCCCGAAGCAGTCGCGACTGCTCGAGCGGTCCCGTGTATGTGTGTACGTAGAAGACTAGTTTGTTATGCAGTCGCAGCTTGAAGCAGTCGATACTGGCTGCTTCAAGCTGTCCGTGTTTGGCCGGCCTAAGTATAACTTTTGAGTAATATAACTATAAGTATACGCCGACTCGCTTTGGCGTTGCAATAGCGATCACTGACCCATCTACATTCCAGCATTCTTTATTTTCTAAACTGAAATAAAGTCAGTTAACGTCCTGAATCAATGTCTATCGTGATCTTCAACATGTCTTTATTAGGGAAAGGGCAATGACCGCTATTGCCACGCTAAAGCGATTCGGGTATAGTAATATCTACTATTTTAACGCGCTCTTATCCTGTTAAGTAACATTCTTTGAGCTTTTAGTTCTACTAATAGATAAAATCAAATGGTCATCGATCCGTAACATTTTCAATTTATAATTAACATTCTATTTGTGTGACTGTGTCTACATACCCGTCTATTACACATCACAGCTACCTATTACACAAATGGCTGATCTTGTTTATCTGCAATTAACAAAAAAACAAGCATCTTCAGCTGTTATGTAAGACTGCAAAGCTTTTAGAATTTATTCGAATGCTAAAATTTTGTTTGCGCAATTGAAACTAGCAAAACCGCAAGTCTGAGTTATTCTATAAGGTAAACGGCTAACCCAACCCAATACTTATTGTAGCTTTCGTAAATGTGATTTCGTCAATAGTATAGAATATTTCAAAACCGACGCAACACTTTTATTAAATTTCTTACTATTCACACTTAAACGCAGTTTTATGGTTTAGAGACATTTCCTCATACTTATAGTCATCTCTTAATCTTTATAAATAGCATGTGCTATTTAATTTCACGTTCGTTCATCCGACTGAATTTACAACCTTGCATCTATTTCCGTGTAACATTATTATATTAATAAAATAAATCAAACATAAAACGAGGCTACATAGTTGACAAACTTTTTATACGGCTAACCGTCTGTCGATGTCCCTTTTATCGCCGTATAAATAAAGTAGAGCACCTTCCGTGCCAGTTTCACTGCACAAAAGTGGAGGCTACAACTTTTTTTACGGCCCCAACGTATTCCCGCGGCCCCTTCTCATCCCGGCCCAGTGCCATCAGTTCCTTATTCTTACACACGTTTAACAGACATAGACACCATGTGCTCAGGTTCAACTTTCAACAAACTGATTACGCCTAAAAATATTCTAGAAAACACTTTACAGTGGACAACTTAAGTGATTTTTGTGATACATGTGTTTATTTTTGTGATAACAGTCAAGTTGTTTGTTAACTATGGATACGTTAAACGTTGTGCTCAAAACTGGATATAAAATTGTTAAAGATTTTTCAGTACAACATAAACCTGTAAGTAATTTAATTGCACACTTAGGTATCTAAGCGTTATAATGTCGTCCTATAAAGTTATGAACTCAATAAGTTAGCTGCTCACCTTAAACTCTTAACTGTTGCTCATCTGAATTCCAATCTTGAGTAAGAAGCTTATTATAATAATTGTCAGTAGACTTCACACAACGGACAACGGTTTACACGTTTTATGCGTCTATTGTTACCTGGGTATTAGGTACATATTTTTCTTGAGAAAAGCTCACCTGGATTTGTTAATATCAAAACAAATTACTTACCTAATTATTTAGTCTATTACTTTTTCAAAGGTCTAACCTACCAAAGATTTGCCCTCCCTTAAAATCTTTTTCGTTTGCTAAGACATGTTCAAGTAACAGACCTTTGCCCTAATCTTTTTAAATTTTAAGAATGTCAAGACGAACGTCGTCGACATCTTGGCTATCAACAACAAAAATGTCAAAAAGTAGCGCGTCTAAAAGTGTTTTCACAAAAATTACGCATACAGCATAAAATTAACTCTAACAAGACAGAATGAAACAAATTCTTTATTGTTTAATTTTTAGGTCTATTTAATTTTGTGAGTTTCATGACGCTTTCAGAGGTACTCACTTATTTGCGCAGTTATTACCTATTGTGAACGAATTAATTTTAACATGTACCTAGTTATTTAGACAAAGTGTTAAAGACTATCCTATCTTTTGCTGAAAACAGTGATTACATCTATCGTAAAACAACGGAGTTCTTCATCATCAACCTAGAGAAGCTATCTATTTGTTCTTACAGTGTTTGGTTCAAAGTAATTTTCTACCACAGACATACCTACCTATGTTTCATATTGAAAGCTTTATTTATTGTATATGAGCAACAAGGGAAATGGGATAGACAACTTTACATTACAAAAGAAAGTGGTGCGTAAACTTTATTTACAATGACAAGGGAAAAGAAAATCGGCTTCTTAGACCTTTCCAATAATTGCTTCTATCTTGACTTTAAAACGTAGTTCTGTAGCCAAATGTGTATATGTACTAAATTATGACTATGACTATGTATAGAGTAGATTTATGTTCCTTGCCAAACTTTCCTTAATTTAGTACCTACGTTGTACTTAACCACAATACATTTCATTTTATGTTATGTTAGTCACTTATTGTATACCTACTTCCAAACTACATGTATTGTACCAATAATGACATTTAATAATTATGATGATGCAGTACTAATTATCGTTTTATTGTGATGAACAGATGGAGACTTCAGGTGGTTCGGAGAGTTCGGGCGGAGAAGACGCAGAGGCGCGACGGGCGCGGCGCGGTCATGTGCTGGCTGAGCTCATGCAGACCGAGCGCGTCTACGTGCAGGAACTCGGCTCCATACTCTCTGTGAGTTCCCACACTACTTACACTAACACAACCGTAAGAAGGCCGTCAATAATAACTTACAACTAGAAGCGATGACAACTATAAATCAACTTAAGAACAAACAAGCATTAATTCATCAATCTAATAATAAATCGGATACGGAATTCCACAACAGCTGACAAATCACATCCAGCGTTGCATTTTTTGCGGCCCAGATGCCAGGATAAAGGATGTAACTCATTGAAACGGATGCTCACACTTTTTGTCGCCTGACGTCATGCGTCAAAATGTCTATATATAAAAACAAGACCGTTAGCCTATTGAACGAACTCTCTCATAGTGTCAAAATTGGAATACGAAGCGAAAGCAAACACGCCTTTCTCTGGTGCCAGGACCACGTAACTCAACAGTGGTGATAGCTCTGCCCAATATGGCTACGCTTTTATATGACACGCCACTTAAATGAACCATAAAACCCAAAACTGTCATAACCGGCGAAATTAATCATACTGTAGGCACGCGAGGTGCATGCCATTAATTAGTAAAGAAAGTCATATCATCATAATGCATCGTAATAATAAGTAGCTATAAAACTATCCAAACTAGATACACATGTAATACAGTAATAAATAACTTCCTGTTGTAGTTATCGTCATACATCACAATAAAAGGGCCTGGCAAATTGCAGCAAATTACATGGATGTTATTTAGATCAAATCAACGTACTGTCACGGAAGATTAGTTCCAATAAAACACATGCATATCTCCATGCCATCGCCGCGCTCTGAAAAACAAATGTGCCACTGCCATGTATGTAGTGCGTGCGCTAAATGTTTGTGTCCCTCCCGCTGCACAGCTCGTCGCGAGACGGCTCAGTACGTCTATCTAGTGCACTGGATGCACCGCACGCAACCGACTGCGTCAGCCCCTCGAGCGCGAGCGGAACGCAATGCATGCTACTCATTCGCCAGCTGCACGCCAGTGCAGGCTCTCGGTCGCTTGTTACACTTCGCCTCCCTCTGCACCATGAAATATGGAAAATACGACCTCCATAAATCTTCCGCGAATCTCAGCGTCGGCACTTCCTACTCGTGGTACTACAAAAAAAACGATAACCCCACCCCGCAGAAGAAGAAACGACTTGCCAGAGCCGCATCCGATTCCACACTCTTCAGTGACTACGCTAACCAAATATCTCTGTTCGAAAGAGGGAAGCTCCGTGGCAAAAAGTGTAAGAAATCAGTGAGTGATGTGGGAAAAATTAGTCGTGTTAAATACAACCCGCGTAATATCAAACCGGTGCGTATGGAACCGTTTACTGGAAATTTCTTTTACGGCAAAACACTACCCGGTTACGAGTACATGCCAAAAAGTGAGGAAAAAATAACTTACTTGCCGGATTCCGACGCGGTCACTGCCTCCGAGGACACAACCGGAGAATCTCTCACGACCTCTGCACATACAGTACTAGATATTCCGGAATTGGTAAAGAATCCTCTCTATGGGTGCCTAGATGTGGATCTATCGACACCTGAATATCTGTCTAGCTCAGTAGTTTCAAAAGATTCCCAGTTAAAGTCATCCAGCTGTACTGAGCTAAGAAATACAATGGGAAGCAGTAAAGACTCAGGGGATATCCTGACAAGTATTCTCAAAGATTACAAAAGAATAATGAAAGAGTGGAACCACACTATAAAAGATCACAGTGCATCAGTGTCTCACTGCACGCATAGCAGTAAAAGAGATTCAACAACGTGTAGAAGAAGTAACACCGATAGTTACGTACGTAGCTTACACTCGACCTTGTCATGTCGGAAACCAAACAAATGTCTCAAATCTACAAGCAATCATCATTACAGTTACGCATACGCTTCGCGAATTTGCAATGAAAAACAAAGGAACGTTAATGATAAAAGAAAGACACAAAGCTTAAATCGCAACCAAACATTTAGTAATTGGACGTCGACGCTACAGGTGTTAAAGAAAAAGACAAGACAGTTTTGGAAGATGAATCACAGTTTGACGCCCTCAGAATGTAAATGCTTGGAGACCATCTATGAAGACTATGATAGACGCTTGCAGGACTGGTGTGATACTATTAGCCATTGTACATCACTCCTCAACCCGGTACACCAGTTTTTACGATTAATAATAGATTACCGATCTTTTAATTTTACTAGACTTATAATTATTTTACTTTTTTTCCTTTCAGGGTTACAAGGAAGAGATTGAAAAGCCAGAGAATCAACACCTGTTGCCTGCAGCACTAGTTGGCCAGGCCGACGTGCTGTTCGGCAACTTACACGAACTGTTCACATTCCACCAAGACGTGTTCCTAAAAGATTTAGAGAAATCTATTTCTGCGACAGAACTCGTTGCCTTATGTTTTGTTGAAAAGGTACGTTTATTTACAATCACGTGTGCTTCTCGTCATAAGATCTTTATTAATTTGTAATTGTTTCGTCCGTAAATACAATTAAGACCTTCATAATTCCGGTTTCCTGTGTTGCTAAATAGCAGCCTATTTCAAGGAACTTACGGATCGCTTCCTACAATCTTTCCGTTTCCACTTAAAATTACCCTTTCAACACTTAAATATTAATTCGGTGCATTATCCGATCTTGCGGTTATAGTAATGTGTTTACCTAAACATTCCCACTTGTACTTTTTAGTTGGTTATGCACTAGTGACCATTGCATTTATTCATACCATTCATGACTGACTTCTGCTAAGACGCGTTTTGTAAATAGTTTGGTTACCTACTGTTTGTCTGAAATAACTCATTGAATATTTTTTTGCAATAATTAAAGAATCGGTACTTTTATTAAGGTCTTCCTCTTGTTCAATGTTTTTGTTTTCTTCATCAGAGGGACACATTCTTCCGGCTATACAGCTACTACTGCCAGAACATCCCGCGGTCAGAGCGGCTGCGTGAGACACTTGTGGACACACATCTATTCCTACAAGCTTGTCAGCTGCGACTGGGACACAAGCTTCCTCTCGCAGCATACCTGCTGAAACCGGTGCAGCGGATCACAAAGTACCAACTGCTGCTGAAGGTCAGTACTATTGGTTAAAATTTTAACAATCGTCCATTTAGCAAAAGAGTCCTCAACCAACTGGAGTTGAATGCTATTGTCTGTCAAACTCTCTGCCTGCTCCTCTCATCAACGATAAATACGCAACGAGTTTATCATTATTTAAAATTGAGGACAATTTTTTATGGTAGCATTTATTGAGTCACGAGTCACGCCTGGAAATCCCACCACTTCTCTCAAATTACCGATATTCATTTCTTTCCGCCAATTCTCAAAAAGATGCCTTATCTTCGGTCACCTCGTTGTGTACGCGGCGGTCTGCCGTGACGTGACTCCGTTTAGCTATGTCAAGCAGAATTTTTACAACTATTCCCGCCTTACCTAACAAAGTACACACATCAAAAGTGTCTAGGGATCAACATATATTTTTGCAATAACTTTTCTCCTGATTGATATTAATTAAAATTTTCTTTAAGGATTCATCAAATAAAGTGTTTTCGTTTGTCACAGTAACGATAAACCAAGTCACCTTTGCATTAATAAAGAAATTTGCCATTTTCCTAATAAAGGGATTTTTGACATTTGAACCACTAACGCAAAAGTTCGAAAAAAAGACTGAAATAACAGTTTTCTTTAAAATTTTATTGGGTAACTTAAACAATTAATAATCCGTGTTTCTACCGCGAACACTAACAACACAAGAACATCGGTTTGGCATACTCAAAATGAGTTCATCCAAATCACGCTGTGGAATGGCCGCCCATGTTCGTTGCAACAACAAAAAAAGGTCTTCTTGCGACTGGATACCCTCCATATTCGGCAGAGCTCTTCTCTGTAGCATATCCCATGCATGCTCAATCGGGTTCAAGTCTGGCGACTGAGCAGGCCAGGGCAGGACATTGATGTTAGCTGCGGCGAGAGTCTGTCTTACAACTCTTGCGGTGTGCGGTCGTGCATTATCATGCATTAACTGAAATAAGGGACCGATTTGCACTTGTAGAGGAACGATGACGTCTGATATAATCGTCTCAGCATAAATTTGAGCGTTGAGGTTGCCTCTGATCCAAATCAACTCAGTTCTTCCGCCGATCCAAATACCCGCCCATACCATGATGGTTCCACCACTATAAGGATGGACTTCCTGGCAGGATTTTAATCGCTGTTGGCGTCCAGGGGTTCTCCAGTGTCGTATACGTCTTGTATCCGGTCTCATACCAAAACGAGACTCATCAGAAAAGCACACGAAACGCCATTGTTCTTCTGCCCAATTTCTGTGTTCAAGAGCCCATTGATATCGAATCCTACGATTGTGCATTGCTATAGGTGGTACCCGTAGCGGTCTTCGGGAATGAAGGTTCACTTCATGCAAGCGGTTTCTGACTGTTTGGTCGCTAATTAAGTTCCCTGAAGAGTGATGAAGCCTCACGGCTAACATCATGGCGGTTATTGTTGGAGCTCTTCGAGTTAAGATTTGAATGTATCGGTCTTGTCTCCGTGTGGTGCAGCGATACCGTCCTCCATGGCGCTCAGCCACGGTACCAGTGCTTCGGTAACGTGTCCAAAGTCGACTGATAACACTCTGACTTGTATTCAGAGCTAAAGCCACAGTACGTTGCCGGGAACCAGCTTCTATCATTCCCACGGCTCTGAGCATTTCTTCAATGCTTAAATGACGTCGCCGCTCCATAATAACGTTGGTTTTAATCAGTAGTAGGGAAACAGTAGCACTAATAATGTCTTCAATGCGTTGTATGTTTTTATAGGGAAAATATTGACAGCTGATTTTCATCTTTTACTCGAATTTGATTCACAGTTCCTGATTCAAATTATGAAATGCACCAAAAAGGATCCATATAAATTTATAAAATCATAAATTTATTACAAAGCCACATCTCAATCTCAAGAAATCCGCATAAAAATGCTTGATCCCTAGACACTTTTGATGTGTGTATATATTGATCATCGATCAGATAAGAGTTTCGCCCTATGTTCAGTAAATAAATAATGAACTAAACATAATAATCCTACGCATATCGCACCGATTATACCATTGCTCAGAAGCTGCCCTTATGCGATTTACTATCAATATCCACCAGCATTGCCAGACGACCCGATTTTGGCGGGACGTCCCGATTATTAGCCTAAAATTAATTGTCCCGCGCGGGTCAGGCTCTACCCCGCTTTTCAGGGATAGAAAAATAAATAAGTTATTTGTTAGTGTATTTGTAGTGTGTGTGTGTGTGTTTGTGTTGTTTGTAAGTTATTTGTTTGTTTATTTAGCATCATTCTCCTGCCCTTATCCCAATTTATTCGGGGTCGGTGCAACATGTATTTTTCTTGTACATATACTTCTCTATCAGTCGTCATCTCGATAATCACCCCCTTTCCCTTTTGTATTACCTACTTATTTAAATTATACTACAAGCTGCGCCCCGCGGTTTCACCCGCGTATGTTTCGATTCCAAAAAATTCTGGAGAGGGCCACCCTTATCACCTAGGGGTATAAAAAATTGCCTACGACCTATTCTCAGACCTACCAAATATACACAAAAAAAAAAAAACCGAGTGTGCTTATGACCACACGACTGAAGTGAAACTTCAAACGTATTTGGCTATGAGAGGAAGAGAGAAAGAAAATGTGCGCGCGCACTGCTTTCTCTTGCTTATATCCCACACTCAACTCCCGTTCGCCTCGCCCGTAGCCCGTAGACATGGGTCGTACTTGCAAAATCGAGTACCAGGGCTTCCAAGTACGTCCACCTTAAGAAACCAGGGCCTAAAACCAGGGCTCGAGATACTTTCAAGTATTTTCTATCTGCATCGAAAACTGATCCATAACTTCATACAAATAAGAAGTACAATCGCGTAATCAAACAAAAGCCCTGTTGGAAGTAAAAAGTACTTGCATAGGAAATTGATCCGTGAATTCCTATAAATAAGGAGCACAATCGCGTTTACAAATAAATACTTTTACAAACCATTAAAGTAAAAATACTTGCATACGAAATTGTTCCGTAGACTCTTACCACACCTCGGACACTCCATACAACGCTCGCAAAATAATTACCTATTACTACTACATAAACAAATGACGTTTGTATACGTGCAAATGTGTGCGTGAAATCTAGTAGCGTAAAAAAAAATGGCGCGGAAAGCAATTTGTGTCGGGGAACCGAACGACGTCGGCGGCGGCGCTGCCCGAACGTGTGCATTATTATGAAGTGACCATGTAGTTCAATTGTTTATTTATATAGTCGGGTTCGTAATGAAATAAAAACAGTAAAATAGTTTAGTTTATTTAAACTAAACTATTTTACTGTTTTTCCATTATTTACAGATAAGTCATTTGACTTATCTGTAAATAATGGGTTATTAAATCGCATGTTATTAAAAATGCGAAATCATACAAACAGTATATGTAAATACGAATTCGGAAAAGCATCACAATATCCAACCATCGTGATTAAAACTCAAATAAAACTTTTAAATCGCATAATTGTGTGTCAGCAATACAGCGCTGCGGTTCGCGAGCGCCCTTGCTAAAGAGTCGGCGACGAATACCTCGAAGTGCGGGGTGAGGTGCGGTATCTGATATGAGGGCGAGGAAGGGAGTGTCCTTTCTGTACGTAGTACTATTAAGTATTCTGTGCTCTTACTGATAAGGAGTATGATCGCATTTGCGAAAACAAACGCGGTTGTTGAACTATTTGAGTACCTACGTACTCGAGCGTCGAGGCACGACGGAGCGAGATACTTTCAAGTATTTTCTATCTGCATAGAAAACTGATTCATAACTTCATACATATAAGAAATACAATCGCGTATTCAAAAGCCCCGTTGGAAGTAAAACTACTTGCATAGGAAATTGATCAATGACTTCGAATAAATAAGGAGCAAAATCGCGTTTACAAATAAATACTTGCAAACCATTAAAGTAAAAAAAAACTTTTTAAGAAAAAAAAACCGACTTCCAAAAAAAACTTTACAAAGTGAAAAATAACTTTAATTTCGGAAGTCGGTGTCTTTGGATCTTTATTTTAGTTTTTTGCCACCGACTTCCGAAATTAAAGATATTTTTCACTTTGTAGTGTTTTTTTCAAAGTCGGTTTTTTTTCTTTCTTAAAAAGTTTTTATTTCACGCTTTTTAGTGGGTCTGCTTATAATTTATCTAAGTTACAATAGCCTAGTGATCATCGCCTTTTACAAACAAAATATTGCTTTTCCCGATACAGGGAAGTTAATTGTTGAGGAGTTCTCCAGATCCACCATCAGCTCCGTATCACCATTCACATTGTGACGAGCATAAATTGCTTAGCAACCATATTAAAGTAATCGAATCGCAACCCGTGAAATACTTAGATATTATTGAGTAGTTCCGGTGGCCATCTGTGGTCTTCATCATCAGTTCCACATCACCAAATAGTGCTTTCCGAGAGCAAATGCACGAGTTACTATAAAAAATACCCAAATCGCTATAGGTGTGCCTATAATATTTGAAGAGTTCCTTCGATTTCTCCAGGATCCCATCATCAAATCCTGCCCTGATGTTTTTAGACTAGATGCTGATAATCCTGGCTGCAGCATCAGGCCAGACTTGTCAACATTGCATAGAACTTAATCCTGTTAACTAACTATAACTTAGTCCTGTTTAAAATGAGCCCAAACACGACTACGGTGCTGTAATTTCAAGGTTGGTACTTTTTCTAATGCTCCTGGCTTCAGCATCAGGTCTTTATGTACTTCGGTGTTCCTCATTAACAGTACGTTTATCCACACATCGAGCCCTTTTCAATGAGCCTTAACACGATATATCTGCTGTTAGTTGTCGAGGAGTTAGGTACTCTGCAGACTATCCTGACTGCAGCATCAGGTCATGACTTGATGATCATGAGACCAAATGTGGCAAATGCCCTATCAAACATCAAAACAATTGACTAAAACAGTCCTTGTCTGTTCGAGTAACTTCTTACTGTTAAGGAGTTGTAACTTCCATCATCAGCCCAGCTACCTGAGATGGTGACAACCATACGCAAATACACAAGATACTTCGTAAAATATGCGAAAAACAATAAGTGAGCCTATAAAATTTAAAGGTTGCCCTCGATTACTCTAAGATCCCATCATCAGATCCTAACTTGGTGACAGTGGGACCACGTCAAAACTATCTACTTTGGAACAAAAAAAGAATTTTGAAAATCCGTCGACAATTGGCGGAGTATTCGATAAACAAACATACAAAAAAAAAACATACAAACAGCCGAACATAGTACCTCCTCCTTTTTGTGAAGTCGGTAAAAAATACTTGCATACGAAATTGTTCCAAAAGGAGCATGATCGCATTTGCGAAAACTAACGCGGTTGAGTACCTACGTATTTGAGCGAGTAGCCGTATAAGATACTTAATAGTCTTGCAAGTATTTTGAGTCGGTACCCGGTGTGCGTACTTGGAAGCAAATACCTGGTGTAAAAACCCGGTCGCATATTTATGCGACCGGGACCGGGTTTTTACACCAGGTATTTCCAGCTATTTTTTACGTACCTTCCCTACTCGCGATCACACGTTTTCGTAACGCATTCGCCAGTTTACTCCCCAAGTCAAGCGCGCCTAAAGAAGTTTCACTTCAAAAATCATAAAAAATCGGTCAAGCCGTTTCGGAGGAGTTCGATAACAAACACTGTTTAGTTTAAAAACTGTCAACTATAGCTACCTATACATTCATGTACTACAGTTACTCATTCACTAGCGCATGGGCAGTGTCCAATAGATCTTTGCATAAACCACACGTCGTTTCATTCAAAAATTCGAACAAGCAAACCTCGACCTTATCACCTTAACATATGGTCCATAATCGAGCCGAATACCAGTCCTCGCTGCCGATATCCCCGGCCGCCCGAGAACAAAGAGATCGTGACAAGATAAGACGACTTAAGTGTTCGAGTTGTTTAGTGCAAAGTATTTAATCATTAAAACTTATTCATTTCATTACGTTTGCTGCGATTGAAGTTATTACATACTTACGATGGCTACGGAAGTGGAAAAAGCGTTGAATGTAGTGGAAAACCTTGCACATACTTTGAAGAAGACTCAGATTAATCTAAAGAAGTGCCCGAAGGCTAGATTAACCCAACAGAATTATGTTGAAGCCCGCATTAAGTGTGTAGAAGATTACTGGAGTGAATATAAACAAGCTTACGGTGAAATAATGCGAAGCGTACCGAGGGAGAAGCGCGACAAAATACCTTACATAGTGAATGAAGAATTTTTTGAACATGAAGAGCTGTATTTAAGTTTGATGACAGACTTGAAGGATTTGTTGGTGTCTCAACCAGTTAACGTTAGCGGTTCTTTGCCTATACCTAGTGATACTCAACAAACACGAGTGGTTTTGCCGAAAATACAACTACCTACGTACAGTGGACAATATGAAGAGTGGTTATCGTTCCATGATTTATTTAATACACTTGTACATAAGAACGCGTCATTAAGTAATGTACAAAAATTGCATTATTTAAAAACAAGTCTTAATGGAGAAGCCGCATCGATATTAAAACATATACAAGTGACAGATTCGAACTACGAACAAGCATGGAACATTTTAAAAGCAAGGTATGGCAACAAACGTATAAATGTTGACGCAGTTATGAAAAGATTCTTTTCTCTGAAAAAAATGAATGTGGGTAATTCCAGTTCTATCAAGAATTTACTGGATACAACATTTGAATGTTTACATCAATTTAAAAATATGAATGTGCAGACTGATAACTGGGATCCTGTGATAATATTCGTCATAGTGCAAAAACTGGACTGTGAAACGCACAAAGATTGGGAAGACTATGTGAGCAACAATTGTGAGGAACCTGACAGCCTCCCATCCCTCGATATGTTTCGTAAATTCCTGGAATGCCGATTTCGTACGTTAGAACTTACAGAACCAACAAAACAAAAGGCAAGTTCAGTTCATATTCGAGAAAAGTCATTTCACGCAGCAACTAATGTGGAGAATAGTAAAATATGTCAAATATGTAAAGAAAACCACACACTTAGCCACTGTAAGGAGTTTGGAAAACAATCACCAACACAAAGAAGCGAGTTTATCAAAATCAACAATTTGTGTTTCAACTGCCTTGCACCCGGACACTCTGTGAGGCATTGTCGCATACCAACAAGCTGTAGAATATGCAAAAGACGTCACCATTCACTTCTTCATGAAAATAAGGAAGATAGCTCAATAAAACCAACCACAACAGGCAACACTGAAAACAAACAAACAAAACAACCCGAAGTGACACTACATACCAACGTGGAGAAGATTGAAGAAACAGAGAAGGACATTACACTGGTGACGTCACACGTTTCTACGAAACAAAGCACATCGTTGCTAGCAACTGCAATCGTAAAAGTGAGAAGTGAAGACAATTACACAACGATATTACGAGCTTTAATCGACCAAGGCTCACAAGCAAGTTTCATTAGTGAACGAGCGGCACAACAACTCATGGCCAAGCGATATCATGTCAAAGGTACAGTTGTAGGCGTGGGATCAACGAGAGAAGATATCAAACAAGTAGTTCAGATCAATGTAGAATCAAGATGTGAAAATTTCAACTTGGAAGTTAGAACATATGTTATGTCGAAGCCACTGACTACTAAAATACCATCCCGCACAATCAACACAAACTATTGGCCTCATCTAGAAGGACTAGTCCTAGCTGACCCTACCTACTGTCAGCCAGGGTCTATTGATTTGCTTCTGGGTGTCGACGTGTACGCACAAATTGTACAGAACCAGTTAATCAAAGGTCCGCCAGGGTCACCATGTGCACATAAAACAAACCTTGGCTGGATTTTATTCGGAAAGGTAGAAGATAGAATACAACAAACAGAGTCGGTTCTTGTTATGCATCATCAAATCATAGGAGAAGAATTATTGAAAACACTCTGGGAGATAGAACCAGATTCGAAAAGGACATACACAAAAGAAGAAAACCAATGTGAAAGCTTCTATGAAAATACATACAGAAGAAATAGCAATGGACAATACATTGTGAGACTCCCATTTCTTACCAATGAACCAAAGGCAGCGGATGGGAACACGAGACAAATTGCAATGAATCGCTTGACTCAACAAGAAAGAAGACTACAAAAAGAACCTGAACTAAGAGAAGAATACGACAAGGTATTAGAAGAATATTTAACAATGGGACATATGGAGGAAGTCCCAAAGGATGAAGTAAACAACCGGTGTGTTTACCTACCACATCACGCCGTAGTTCGAAGAGATAAAGAGACCACGAAGGTCAGAGTCGTATTTGATGCGTCATGTAAAGGAAATAATGGTATATCTTTGAACGACGAGCTCATGACTGGCCCGGTACTACAAGAAGATATGCGAAGTATAATCATGAGATGGCGCATGCATAAGGTGTGTTTCGCAAGTGACGTGATCAAAATGTATAGAATGGTACTTGTAGATAAGAAAGATACAGATTATCATAGAATATTGTGGCGTAGCGTCAGACCCAACCTTGAGCC
This sequence comes from Amphipoea oculea, assembly GCA_945859645.1. Classification (NCBI taxonomy): domain Eukaryota; kingdom Metazoa; phylum Arthropoda; class Insecta; order Lepidoptera; family Noctuidae; genus Amphipoea; species Amphipoea oculea. The sequence continues at coordinate 19,621,155 of OX243862.1, forward strand.
AAACTGCCAACCACCTGAAGTCAAGGACTACAGATTGAAAACAGTTACGTTTGGTACAGCATCTGCGCCTTATCTTGCTATAAAAACGTTAATTAAACTAGCAGAAGATGAAGGTGAACAATATCCTGAAGCTGTCAAAATTATTCGTGAAGACTTCTATGTTGATGATCTGACGTCAGGCTGCGATACAACAGAAGAAGCAATATGTGTCAGTAAGCAAATCATTACCATTCTGAAACGAGGAGGCTTTGAACTTCAAAAATGGGCGTCTAATGATACCGAGTTTCTTAAATCTATAGATGCCAACAAAGTCACTACAAAGGCTAACCTTGACTTGAAGCTAGACGGCACCATAAAGGCTCTTGGTCTGTCATGGAATCTCGGAAGAGACGAGTTTCATTACCAATTACAACTAGAACCTATATCATCAGATCATATAACAAAGAGAACTATTCTGTCAGATTTACAGAAATTGTTTGATCCACTAGGGTGGATAGCACCGGTTATTGTAACAGCAAAAATTCTAGTACAAAGATTGTGGCTAGAAGGAGTTGGATGGGACCAAGAAATAAGCAAAGAACTGAAAGAACAATGGAAGTTCATTAGAAAAGATTTAGAAAATGTCAACCAGTTAAGAATCAGACGTTGGTTGAACACTATTAGCACTGAAAAGGAACGAATAACATTACATGGGTTCTGCGATGCGTCTGAAAAGGCGTATGCAGCTGTGGTTTATTGCCGTGTACAAACGAGCGAAGGTGACATAAAGATAAATCTCATCGCATCAAGAACAAAGGTAGCTCCTGTCAAGACCATTACACTACCACGACTCGAACTGAGTGGAGCTACACTACTAGCTAAACTGCTAACCAAAGTGAGTCAAGCTATGAGAATTCCTTCACACAATGTGTTCGCATGGACTGACTCAACTATAGTTTTAGCGTGGCTGTTCGGAGAACCAAACCGATGGAAGCCATTTGTCGCAAACCGAGTAGTAGAGATATTAGAAAACAAAAGCAGTAGCCAATGGTTCCATGTGCAGTCGGCACATAACCCAGCCGATATAGCGTCAAGAGGATCATCTTTATCTGAATTACAACAGAAAATGTTATGGTGGAACGGCCCTGCCTGGCTTGTAGAGGAAAATATCGAGTTCACAAGACCGTTAAGGTCAACCACAGATTTAGAAAGAAAGAAACCATTGCAGTCATACGTAAATGTAACAGAAGGAGAAGAGAAATTCCTAAAATTTGAAGAATATGATACACTTACTGAGTTATTGAGAGTAATAGTACATTGTAAAAGAGTTTTAAATATGAAAAGGAATCCTAACAAGCTGGGTCAGGAGATGACAACAGAAGAACTGCAAAATGCCTTGGAATTTTGCATTCAAAGAGTACAAGAAGAAGACTTTCCAGATGAAATTAGAAGAATAAAACAAAAGGGGAATGTAAAAACCACTAGCATTCTGAAGTCACTGAACCCATTCTTAGATAACCAAAATATCCTCAGGGTGGGCGGAAGGTTAAGAAATGCAGAAGCCGATGAGAACCTAAAACATCCCGTGATACTGGGCAAGAAAACCAGCTTTGTATCACTAGTGGTGGCTGATGCACACCTGAAAACAATGCATGGTGGAATAAATATGATGGTTACTTACCTGATGAGTAAATACTGGATTGTTGGCTGCAAACGCCTGGTGAAGAAATACATTCACGGATGTCTTACCTGTACGCGGCAACGAGCTGCTAGTAGACAACAAATAATGGGTGACTTACCTGAAGCTCGGGTGACTCCTTCGCGTCCTTTTGCTCGAAGTGGAGTGGATTTTGCTGGCCCTGTGTATGTATTAAATTTCAAAGGAAGAGGGGCTAAACCCCGCAAGGCATACATTTGCATCTTTGTTTGCATGGCGGTAAAGGCAATACATTTAGAGCTAGTAAGCGATCTGACGGCCGATGCATTCATCGCAGCTTTCAAACGTTTCGTTGCCAGAAGAGGAAGATGTAATGAGATCTGGAGTGACAACGGCACGAACTTCGTGGCATCCAACAAAGAATTATGTAGAATGTGGAAAGAGGCGGGATTACAATTACCCGGTCCTATAGCTGACCAACTGGCAAATGAAGGAACACAGTGGCACTTTACACCGCCATATAGCCCAAATTTTGGAGGACTTTGGGAAGCTGGCGTTAAGTCCGTTAAACAGCATCTACGAAAAATATTGACTATGAATTTAACATTTGAAGAATTCACCACAGTGCTCACACAGATAGAAGCTTGCCTCAATTCTCGCCCTTTAACGCCGATTAATACTGATGTGGATTTGATCGATGACATACAAGTACTCACGCCTGGACATTTCCTTGTCGGAGAAGCACTAATTACTGTACCTGATCGTGACTATACCACGGCCAATATGAATCAGCTGTCCAGATGGCAACATATCCAAAGACTGGTTCAAGGATTTTGGAAACGTTGGCAAACGGAATACTTGTCGCGCCTAAACCAAAGAACAAGGTGGCTGAAAGGAACAAAAGAGTTTGAGGTCGGCGACATTGTATTACTTAAAAACGTAAATATGCCTCCTAGCAAGTGGGCACTAGCACGGATAGCGGAAAAACACCCTGGAAAAGATGGAATAACTAGAGTATATACAGTACGTCACAGTGGTAAACTGACACAGAGATCAATCTCAAACTTGTGTGCGTTACCGATTCGTACTAAAGACTAAATTAATTATTACCTTGTGTGTAAGCCTGTGTTTATATAACTTTAGTTATAATGTTTGTTTGTCATAATCATAATTAATATAGTCGAGTCATAAATTCATGTTTTTAAATTACCTGAATTTTTAAATAACTTGTATTGTAAGTTTTCTAGTAAATTGAGTAACAATAACTTATAATTTGTACCTGTTCAAGTTGCATATTTTAATAACTTGTTACATAGTAGTGTGAAGTGGCATGATGTTTTTATTATGTTAGAAAAGGCCTTAAGCCCTTTTGGTGGGCGGTATGTTTAGTTTAAAAACTGTCAACTATAGCTACCTATACATTCATGTACTACAGTTACTCATTCACTAGCGCATGGGCAGTGTCCAATAGATCTTTGCATAAACCACACGTCGTTTCATTCAAAAATTCGAACAAGCAAACCTCGACCTTATCACCTTAACAAACACTGTGACTCGAGATTTTTGTATATAAAAAGAATATGGTTTCGACAAACTCCACCCACAATCACAATATTACTCACATTTTACCGTTTTGTTTTCCATACAGGAAGGATTGAGCAAAACATTTTACCGGTTCCTTAAAATGCTTACCGATGTTGTGTTTGCAGGATCTTCTTCGGTACGGCGAGTGCGGGTCGATGACGACGGGTCTACAATCAGCGCTGGATTGTATGCTTGTGGTACTCAAGTGCGTCAATGACTCCATGCATCAGATCGCCATCACTGGCGTCCCTGTAAGTATTGAATTGAAGAATTACATCGAGTCCATTTGCTAGCAGTTGGATATAATATGCCTGATTAAGAAAAAAGGGTACCTAGCCTTGTTGTTGATTGTGCTAATATATTCGCCAACGAATAAATTTCATCCAAATTCGTTTGGCTGATATGGTGTAGGTAACCAAATTATTTAATACTAGCTGCGCCCCGCGGTTTCACCCGCATAAGTCTCTATCCCGTGGGAATACCGGGATAAAAAGTATCCTATGTACAGTCTGTTATAGCAATTAGCTGACCCCTTAAAAATTAAACGAATTTGAACCTTCTGCTTGTTAGCAGTATAATAAGCTTATCGAACTAGAACAGTTCAACGTCTACGATTAATAAAACAGTTATTCGAATTTGATATTTAACACGCAGTGTTAAGGTAGGTATGATCTTGAATATTGTTCTAACTTGTAATATATTATTGCTAATTTCAACGACAATCGCCATGTTCGTGTGGTCTAGTGGTAGCTGCAGTGAGCTGACAAGAGCGTGGTTGTGATTTCGAAACCAACATATTTTCTGCTGCGCATTTTGTTTTATAGTATTTTTTTTTAAGTTATAAATAATAAATTATAACTTTAGCAACAAAAAAAGAGCTGAACGAAAAAAAAAAAGACGATAATGATGGTAAAAACGATTTTATTTTATAAAAAAAAATATTCTAAGAATAACGTAAATGATATACTTAACAGTTACTAATAACGTTGTCACATACTTCACAGAGTTTAATGTAGTGAATCAACATGTTATAATATTTAGAAATATATAGGTATAAAGGGAATAGATCATCTTTATCAGAAGAGGCCATGTTGCGTGGGTTTGCGGGCGAGGAGTTGAAAGTATTATGAAAGTCTTTATGAACAATCACAGGATGTCTAATCCAATTATTTAATTAACGATAATGCATGAACGACATTCCACCAAGTACGTGGGGCGCGAGCGCAATCAATTTACACACAATTGGATATCATAGCACAATTCCTCCAATCAATATCGTCATTTACGATCAACCCATGTGAATGTATCCCTCACTTTTCCCTTGTTCTTATAATGGCGGGCCGCCTCCCCAGTCCATGGTGTTACGTCAAATTGACAGTTGACATATCTTCTAAAAAAAACAATATTAACCAAAGAGGTTGGCATCGCCGAACCAAATTCTCTAGACGCGCCGACACGGCCACCCTGACTTTCGCACGCCCTCGTGTGCTTAGTGATATTGCGCATCTGAATTACCAGAGGAAATAACATTCCATTAATCAGCTCGTCCATTCCTGACATGCAAACGTATAGACTAACATTTAATGGTCTCTCACTAAGAAGCAGCACAACCTCAACCACATCAATGAAACGTAACGTGTGCTGGGCGCGCTTGGCCCTCTCGTCAAATCACCAAATCGCCATGCGGCGTAGGCTGGCGTACTATACACCTTTACATAGCCACCAAATTGCTACGTGGTGTGGACCGGGCGTACTAGGCCCCTTCGACCAACCACCAACTTACCATGCGGTGTGGACCGGGCGTACTAGGCCCCTTCGACCAACCACAAAATCACCATGTTGTATGGACCGGGCGTACTAGGCCCCTTCGACCAACAACCAAATCACCATGTTGTATGGACCGGGCGTACGAGGCCCCTTCGACCGACAACCAACTCACCATGTTGTATGGACCGGGCGTACGAGGCCCCTTCGACCAACAACCAACTCACTATGCGGCGTAGACCGGGCGTACTGGGCCCTTACGACTAGCCACCAACTCACTATGCGGCGTAGACCGGGCGTACTGGGCCCTTACGACTAGCCACCTACTCACTATGCGGCGTAGACCGGGCGTACTGGGCCCTTACGACTACGCTTAGCAAATTCTACTGTGTTTGCGTGTTTATGAAGTATCTCAACAACGTACTTTCATCGCAGCCTGTTTAATTCCGCGGGATGCGACTTTTCGATAGATTCTAAATTTGCGCGGATGGGAGTATTCGTACTGATATTGGATGAAATTTTAGAGATACCCAACGACTGGGCTTGAATACCGAACACGATTTCAGTGGTTGTGTATCTCGTTATCCTAAATCGAGTACTATTAAGAGCAATTTGAACATCATGAAGTTCGTCGCGCCAAATTTTATTAGAATCATTTTCTATTACGGTTTATAAGCGTACGCATTACGCGATCGACCTGTCCATTAGCCCTGTAGCAACCAGGTGCAATTCAATGGTATGTTTTAGGCAGAATTTTTTTAAAGTCAGCACTATCATTTACGATTTCTTTTTCAGCAGGTAATAACCGATAGGGACGCCTCTGAACAGTTTTACATGGGTCTATAAGGTAACTCACCTGTGGTCACGCGACGTACAGGCACACCATCTATGAAGAACTTTCTATATTTCTGTAATACTGCCACTATCAAAAAGAAACAAAATGACCTCACCAGTTGATGTTGACAGGGTACCTCTTATTATTTTATGTTTGCAAATCTGCACTTATCTGCGTGCTGCATGTTGTTCAGTTCCAGACTTCTTTCCTGGGCAGGTTGTACTAATATGTCCAGGCTTCTCAAAACATGTAACACAGTTTTCCTTCACCGTTGGTCTTGACTTTTGACTATCTGTATTGCGTCGCTTGCGGCATTTTTCTAGCTTGTGTTCTCTACTTCCACGATAGAAACAAGTTCCTCCAAACCGTGTTTCATCTGTCAAGCTCTGCTAATGAGACACAATTGATTTTCTATTGTTTCGTCACCAATGGGCGACGCGCGCCGCTTGACCGGTTATGTTGATGCTTTTTGTTGAAGTAATCACAAGTTTTAGTTTCTGAAGAATCACAATCCTCACTGCGTCTCTTTAATGACACTTTGCTTAAAATCCTGAAGAGTTGTGTTCTTCAATATCTGGTTCAGAGTCATCAGGGTAAAACTTTATTAGTTTTATTGAGACATGACTTGCTGGAGTAGCTTGAATTGCAGTCTGCAGGCGTGATAAAAGAGTATCCATGTTCCCAAGGAGACTTTCATCATGTTTTCCCTTGAAAACTTCATTGATCACAGGTTGTTCTAATGGAATCTCACAAATCTCCTCAATATCTTGCCCTCTGAATCCCACTTCTGATAAAGGGAATAGATCATCTTTATCAGAAGAGGCCATGTTGCGTGGGTTTGCGGGCGAGGAGTTGAAAGTATTATGAAAGTCTTTATGAACAATCACAGGATGTCTAATCCAATTATTTAATTAACGATAATGCATGAACGACATTCCACCAAGTACGTGGGGCGCGAGCGCAATCAATTTACACACAATTGGATATCATAGCACAATTCCTCCAATCAATATCGTCATTTACGATCAACCCATGTGAATGTATCCCTCACTTTTCCCTTGTTCTTATAATGGCGGGCCGCCTCCCCAGTCCATGGTGTTACGTCAAATTGACAGTTGACATATCTTCTAAAAAAAACAATATTAACCAAAGAGGCTGGCATCGCCGAACCAAATTCTCTAGACGCGCCGACAGGTATGTATTTCTATTTCATAACAATAACATCACCACATTAAATATCGTTGAACTAAATAAAATAGCATCATACGTTGATGTTTTACCTACTAGGTATACTATATATCAATTTGTTTTGTAAGTATGTAGTTATGTTTAGTTATAAATAAGGTTTTGACAAAGACTTCTCGTCGGTAAATATGACAACATAATCTTCCCAATTAAAATTGAGATATTCTTGGGCAAAGCGGACCCTTGCTTGGCGATGTGCAGCAGTCAGTTAAATTTTACGTGCTGGCTTGTATTGTTTCAGTCCAGCAACATGCAAATGTTTTCTGACCGTCTGAACAGAAACATTATACTGCATTGAGTAGGCAAAAATGGGTGTTCAGTATGCCTTCTAACAATTGCTTGATGATGTTCTGACACAGGAGTAACATTGCAGGTTTTGGTTCAGGACGATCCTTTTGAATATTCCCTGTCTCTTCAAAACGTCTTAGCCACAGTCTGACTGTATTTCTCTGAAACAACACAATAAGCATAATTTTAATAACCCGGTAATCATAATTTTTCGAATAAGTTTGCAAAAATACCTTTAGATAAACCACATTAGACCTATAAATGATCTCATAATGAAACAGTTAATTTTCTATTATTCTATACTCACGTTTTTAAGCCAACTAACGAATTAAGGAAGTATAAAAAAGAATACACTTACCGCTATATTAAGTTTCCTAGCAATCGCTTTAATACCAACATTCTCCTTATGCAAATACAATATTTTGTATTTTAAATAATCACTCAACTGAGACATGACGATTAAACTATCAAAACCGATAATAATAATTAATAAAAAGGCGTGGATTTTCGCAACTTAGTAAGGCAATATAAAAATGTTCGTGCGTATTCACTGCTATTTGTGCATAGAATGTCTTGTTCAATTTATTCTTCTACCCCATATTCCTAAAATCATTTCAATAGCAGTTTTTGTTGAATACGCATATTGAAGTCGAACTACCCACTTATTGAAAAAGGTGAAACGTTTATCGTTTATCAACTTAATTGATATGCTTGTTCTTTACAATAATGCAAGAAATACTTAACGAACAATTTATATATTGAAAACAAAATTAAACATGAGACTAGATTTGAACTCGCATCCTGCACGTCTCAGCCTTACGCATGAACTACGACACCAGATTAACTTGAGTAAGATAGATGAAATAAGGTATTAGTAGCAATGACACAAATTATCACAACATTAACCTAACCTTTAAGTCTTGCTGATTAAAAATGAAAATTGCGTAACAAATACCCATACATAGTAAATGATCTAACACCAACATCTTAAAGCTCAAATTTGCGTATCAAAATTATTTATTGTTTCTGTTCATCGAGTAGTGTTAGTCCGATTAACTCATACATATTGAATAACCTTTAATGTTATGAGAGGACGGTGCAAAATCGAGTAATTTTTAGGGGGGTCAGCTAATTGCTATAACCGCGTGTACTTTCCCGGGACTCAAACTATCTCTACACCAAATTTCATCTAAATCGGTTCAGCGGTTTAGGCGTGAAAAGGCAACATACGGACAGAGTTACTTTCGAATTTATGATATTAGTAAGGATTGTCCACTAAAACTATTATATCAGAAGAGACCGGATAATGTGCTGCTATAATATTGCCAATAACCATCGTCTCTTTCTGCCTATCCCATAGGACGGATCGAATTAGTAAATTGAGCAGTTCCGTGTAAAAAAGCTATTTAAGAATCTAGTTTGAATATAAACGATTTTCGAACGATCTTCGAACTCGATTACATTATTAAAGAATTTCGAGGAACTGAGTTGGAGCGTGAAATTATACTAAAGAATACTAAAGATACCATCATCTTGCCTTTACCATTATCTTTTCGCACGCCATATCACGTTTTGGTAGAAGATAAAACCCAAATACTTATAACCTTGTAGGAATTTACATGTTTGTAATAAATAAATTTGTAGTTAATAACTTAATAATACCCTCATATTATAAGGCTCAAATTAGCGTGCAAAGTAATAACGAAATCAAGGTACAGTTAGTCAAGCGTGTCATTATAGACCAGAAGATTAGCTCATTAACGTATGCATGTTTGCACTACGGCATGCGATACAGTTATAAACTCAATTACCTGCTGATTTTCCTGCCACTTTCATAAGATTGATGGGTTTATTGTTTGAATATTACTGGATAAAGCTAGCATTTTGCTTGTTTATTTCAATTAAGTTGTAAATAAATTCACAGCGCTGCTTACCTAGTCCATCATTCCTTCATGGTTCGGCCATTCGTTTTCAAACTAGGTTGGGGTCGGCTCCCAGTCTAATCAGGCATCTAAATATAATCACAGTTACGGCCTGTTCCACCACTAACACATAAAGGTATGATTCCGATCTCGGCAGCACGCAGCAGTGCTGCCGCAGCAGTGCGGTCGCAACACTACTGGTCCTCATACATTTTCTATGGGTTCATATGAGATTACATTCCGAGCACGGCACCAATGCTGCGCGACATTCCTATAGAGAATATATTGGGACCAGCAGTGCTGCGGCAGCACTGCTGCGTGCTGCCGAGATCGGAATCATACCTTAAGTTTCAGTTAACTATAGTCCGCGTGGAACTAGTTGGCCGCTGAGGTGGGGACAGAGGTGAGGCGGCGGTTCGCAACGCACGTACTGAGTAATGCGCCCCCGCCCCGCACTCCCACCGTCACATACCTCAGGCGCGGACAACTAGTTCCGAGCGGACTACATTGTAGTAGATAATTTCATACACATTCTAATCCATTTTTGGATCTATCTGGCTGATACTGCCGTACATTGAAGGCCCCACCGGCTAAGTTTAAGTACTGTAAGACTCTTCTCTCCGCACTCTTCTGTTTGTTTTTACTCATCAATACGATTCAACTCAAAATAGTCAGAGATATTCTTAACGAAGCAGATATCACCAAAATACTTACCTACTGTATACTAAGTAAGTATTATAATATAAATTTATTCCCAGGTGGACCTAAGTCAGCAAGGCGAGCTGCTGATGCAAGGCTCTTTCCTGGTGGTATCGGAGAACAAACGTGACATACGACTCAGGATACGTCCGCGGCGACGACACATCTTCCTCTACGAGAAGGCCATGCTGTTCTGCAAGCCTGGCACCAAAAACAGTCATAATAAGGCCACCTATCACTTCAAACATGACTTACAGGTGGGATAATAGTAGGCTAATTTGCATAAGTTTAGTATTCATTTAGGTTAATAAAGTGTTGCCGCGTAAAAAAGAATAATTATGTTTTTTTTTTAATTTATTATATTGATGTGATTGAAATAAATCATTTGCATTAGTTGTTCTTAGTTGATGGTTGGCTCGAATCCGTTATCATTTGTGAAACTTGTTGAAAGGTGTTTATTTGAATGATTGCTATTCTGAGCTAAGCGATTGACTTCAATTCTTGCTTTGACATCACGTAGATTCAGTTGAGTACATAGGTTCCGTGGCTAGTTACCATCAGAAGTCAGAAGTTGATTTTGGAAGAGAATACGATACTTAGAACTCTAAGATTCTGTAAGTAGTTATTCGGCGTTTGGTATATTTATTTATTTAATACTTCAAGTACATAAATGTATAGAGGCGGATTAGACATTGAACGAATGCCGCGAAATGCGCACACTGTTGAAAAGCGTAAAGAACAATGTAAAGGATACATGTTTTCATTGGAAAATCCATGAAAAACTCAACAGCCTGTTTTCCCCACACAGATGTCCCAAATCGGGCTGACGGAGTCGGTGAAGGGCGACGTGCGCAAGTTCGAGGTGTGGCGCCAGGGCCGCCTCGAGGTGCACACGCTCACCGCGCCCAGCGCTGACGTCAAGCGCGCCTGGGTCGAGCGCGTCAAGCGCGTGCTGCTCGACCAGCTCAACGAGCTCAAGGGCGAGCGCGTGCGGCAGTACAGCGCGCAGCACAGGTACCGCTGCACTACAAGCTGCTCCAAATATATCTAGGCTTCAATGCTGATTTGAAGCCAAAATTATTTATATCAGTAATGTGACTAACTAATGACAGTTTTAACAAAGTCATGTTATTATGTATAAAATATAGAATGATAATTATGATTGTAGAATTAAAAAAATAAGGACCAATGTAACATGAAATTATTTGGAAAAAAATTGCTACTTTTGTGTGAATTGAATTCCAAAGGCACATGTCGGTGGCACGGTAGGGTTATTATTTATTTAGGATCTCCACCAAAACATCTATACTATACATGACACATAATTAATGGGTAACAATAGATATTAAGTAGGTGTACTCGTTTACTTATACAGATAGCGCGTAGACAGAGAATGCTAAGACGCGCCCTACTCTTCTTTTTAATCGCTTAAAGTACAAATGAGCAACATTCCGTTAATGTTTTAGTTATGTCGGTATACAGTAATTACTTATTAGTGGGTCATTAGTGTGTATCAAAAAACTAAAACACTAGCGATAACCACTAGCGATTACTATGAAGAGTGGGGCGCGTCTTCGTGGATGGCACTATCTATAGGAGACTACAGCATGCACAATAAAATTAACAATTAATTTACGAAGTTAAAATATTAATAATAGCTTAAAATGTGTACCGGGATATTGAAAATAATACAAATGATGCTCCACGGCGTCTGTTATCCTGGTGGTAATTCCGAGATATTTTGCAGAAAGCAATTTCAACCGTTAGAAGACGATTGCACTATAACACTATTTCTTTGTCATTGAATTGAGGAGCATAGCAAAAGTTAGAAACCTTGTATTCCCACAGAACACTAATCCAAACCAGCTCGTGGGAGCTCGCCCCGCCCGGCGCGCTGCCGCAGGCGCCCGCGCCGCCCGCCGCGCGCGCCGCCTCCTGCGACGCACACGACGAGCCGTGCTGGTCCACCGACCCCTCCGACGACGACGACGACGACGACCACCCGCCGGTATGTACGCCAACACGTAGCGCCCGCAGTGTGTGTGGGAGGGGAGGTGTGGACACGGAGTTTGATTGACTAAGGCCGAGTTCCAGAGCTGACAGTGTGTCAATATTCCACAACAATGATAACACTGACAGTTCTTAACCATGTAGACTTTCTGATCGCGTTCAGTTTCATTGGTGAAATTCGCCCTAAGAAAATCCATAAAAAATTAACTAACATTTTAGCCGTCCATTGCGTTAGGCGGACGTTCGCGACGGGCTCTCAGCTTTGTTTAACTTCTCCGACGGACGACCCGCGCCAAGTAGCGGTGCTCTTTGGTTCTCAGATACAGGCTAGAGATGGGTCTAAAATTAATAAGCTGCTAAATTAACACTGCTATATTTTTTTAGTGTCAACACCTGTTAAATAAATTTTAAAATAGCTGTTAAATATAGCAGTCACATCTCACATGTAAACGTAACTAACACAGATAACAAATTAATAATAATGGCAGCGGCGCGGCGTCAGGTACTCAGACTACTACTAACCCGCACCACACAGTCCACACACAGATTGATATATATTTGTCTCGCTCTAACCCACTAGAAAGAAAGGAAAGGATACAAAATGTTGTTCCGTCTCTATTGAAATGTTTTCAACTTAGCATTTAGCAATTTAGCAACTGTGAACTGTTTATTTTGTGTCAGATTGTTATTTAGTTGATTTAATTTTTTAACTGAAGACTGATCTTCGTTACGGAAGTATATTTACGTTTTTGTTATCTAGGTAGTAGTTAATGATTATGAGTGTTGTGAGTGAAATTTCAATTGTTTGACTGTTTGTATAGTGTTGAAAAAGAATATTTCTAATAGCAAAAAAATTAACTGAAATGGATAATCAACGGCTAAAAAGAATTGAAGTTAATTTTGTTAGCAATCTGTCTGTGATTAAATTAACAGTTGCTAAATATAACTGCTAATTTTAAGTGTTAATTAGTTTTAGCATTAGCATTTAGCAGTGTTATTATTTTTTAACGTTTAGGCCCATCTCTAATACAGGCACGCGGACCATCCGTCGCGGACGTCCGCCTAACGTAGCGGAAGGCCTATAACCATTTTGAAGAGTAAGAGTTATGAATACTAAAAAATTACTTAGTCAATCAATATTTCCGAATAATGAAATTGTTAATGCATTTAAATGTTGATCTGATAAAATTAGAGCAGGAATTAATTTGTTTTGTTAAATGTGACTTGTTTGGGGAGTTTATGTCGGTATATGGAATTGAAAGAAAGAAAATTTACCTGTCAATAAATAATAACTTATGTTCACAGTAAATGTCAGTAATGTCCTCTCCGGTAACGAGTACTAACATAGGACTGTAGTGCTTACTGTCGGGGTAGCTTTACTAAAACGTGGCTCTCTTAAATTAATGCCAACTAATTTTGGGTTTGCAGTGTTGAGTGAAGTGAAACCCACTCTTTATGTAAGTGTAAAGTGTATTTTTAAAGGAATGCGGGCTGAATAGTCACGGGTAGCGCATGACAACGCTGGCAACCCCACGCACATGATGCTTCCCGATAACATTACTGTCTAAATTATGGATACGGGATTCAAATATTGGTCAAACGGTGGTAGAACATGCGCATCGTCAGAGAATTTGCAGTATCTGCTTACTTAGATCTAGTCGTGTAAATTATGTGAATACTACAAATTCTCGATATACGATTAAAAACATAACGTCCTGCCCTAGTCCAATAGGTTTCACGCCCTCACAGCATAAAAGTTAAGTTAGCCATCATCGCTTTTAGTTCCTTTTAAATGATTTAGCGACACTAGCACTGAAAACTTATGAATTTAGTAACTGCACGGTCCACGAGGCACCTCACATGTACCAACACTTACCGAGAGAGGTGTGCTACTGTAACCAGGCGCCGTGTAACGAAGCCATGCTCAAGTTGTATTGTTCTACAGGTGACGGAGGCCGTCGCAGTCGGCCTCAACGGAACCATCCACAGAATGGTTCAGTTCTTTTCAGTGGCCGGCTCCGCACAAGCCACATCCACGTTTTACGTGTCACAGTACTGAATAATATAAATGTTTCGAGCATACAGCCAGTAGAGGCTTTGTACATAATGAAAAGACTGAGTTTATATCCAAAGCTTAAACTATCTAACCAAAGAGAACGTGGATATTTCGGTTGTTTCGCTGAACATTAACTATCGTGTAAGTCATGTTTTTTTGTTATGTCACTCATTGTCAGTGTGCTTATTGGTTTTTATGTTAAATTATGCGCTTGCTTCGATTAAATGTTATACATCAGTGTCGATAAATATTATTATTTTTATCTTAGTATTACAATGTCATGAAACATTTAGCGGAAACACACTGTATATTATGTAATACATACATATACAGTACCCGGCGATAAATATTGCACATCGACCTTTGGAAAGAGACAATCGGCTAATTTCGGTTTCGTAGAGCGTTATCTCTGTCGCACGAAATACAAATAGTCCGGTATCTATTAGGAGCTGTTAAAACAATTATGATTTGCTTCTTTTGATAATTATTTTTATTCTTTGTATAAAATACACCAATTTGTCTATAAATGATGGCTTTAGGTTAACAACAACATGTCCAAGTTTATGGTTATGGCTAAAGATGCCATAGTACAACTTTATATTATTTAAATTTGGGGGTGCTAACAACTCTTAATATATATTTTGAACTGGACGCGACCGCACTCTATCGCGCTTGAACAATGACTGACAAAACGTCACATAGGTAGTGTGCGACAGAGATAACGCACTACGAAGCCGAAATTAGCCGATTGTCTCTTTCTAAAGGTCGATGTGCAATATTTATCGCCGGGTACTGTACATATATCTTCCATATTATATGTTACATAAATATATTTAGGTGAATAAATATCTCGCTTGATTCAAACTGCGCAATCTTGTGTGCACTATCTAGAACCAATGAATAATTTAGTGCAGCCATGTCCCGTATTGATATCAAAGCGAATCTTCGTATATTTATAGTTTTTATTCAAAATTGATGTCAGTCTAAGTACCTAATGACCAAGGAGGTTGAGAAGAGTCATAAGTAGCGTGATTGGACACAGCTGAGCACGGCATCACAGCTTGCATCATTCACTGACCACCGCTTTGGACGTGCAATCAATAGCTTTACTGTAATGTTTTGTTTACTTCAGTGTGACACGTTTTCTGATACTACTTATAATACTATGTATTTATTTTAGCTGAAAATTGATTTCTTACGTATTATGAGCTTAAAAACCGATTTTAAATCTGAGATGGTCCAAGTTTAACTAAATTCGAAGAAAACTAACCTACGTGCCCTAGGTGCCCCTGCACCCACTGGCTCATATTACATGATTGTTCATTATACTTTTTTTTTAATCGAATGGTGAATAATTATGTTATCTTGTTATTCATAGTGTTAATACGACAATTTATCTTTGAGGTATATTTTTTTCACTACATGTACCCTAAAGTACATAAAGGGTACAATTTATCTAGAAACGTGTTACTTTAATTTTCCACTGTGGCACGGCCAGGAAACATGACACATCTGCTAACTTATGTATTTATTAGGTACTCACAATTTACCGACACGATAATTAAATGTCTAATCAAATACCTTCAATTTATAGTTACCTATAGCTTACAATTCTATAAGCTCATAATATGAGAGTCAGTTTTTAGATTATTAGCACCCGAATCAACTGGACTTTGGACGTATTTCTATGAATATATATTACTGGAGTGTTTAGTGCGACTATACTTGGAAACTATATTTAAATATATATTATTATGTAATATCTGCCTACGTTTGATGTCAACATAGTGCTATATCTATCTTCTAAAAGTATTTTATGTGACTGTCATCTCTGTCGTTTTATGACTACAATAACTGTTTACCTAACAATTATTTAATTAATATGAGTGTTATCTAATGTTCTACTAATCGCTTCACTAACATGCATGGTCTGGTCAAACACAAAACTACTACCTGGTACCTAGATGGAAATACAAAAAGGAAACTTTTTGTACTCACTAAGTACCTACTTACTTTAAAGAATTTAAATGCATGTTTGTGTTCTGGATCAGAGTCAAATTACCGTCAAATATCTCTCCTTTATGAACAACTTAGTACCTATCAAAAGATGGCTGAAACGGTGTCTAGATTTTAAAAATCAGAAATTCTTAAATCGAGGGTAGTCTGAATGAGCGAGGCAAAATTTTGAAAGGTTCGCATCATAGCCGTTATGAAAATTTGTGTGATATTTGACTTCAATGTGACTCTACGCTCCCTGTTTGACCAGTGGTGAAGGAATGCATGTTGATCGATGTACAGGATGAATGGTGTATTTATTTACTACATTATGATTGCTACAGTCATTATAACGCTAGAATCACGACAGTACACAACACACTTTTTTCTGGACCTACATTGGAACCAAAAGTCGAGGCAACATTAAACCATGTAGTAGACAAACATAAACTGGACTCTATGAAATCTTGAAGGGTGCTTTTAATTCAGCGATTGTTGCAACAAGACGAAAGCATAGCATAAACATAATCAGCCTATAACGTTCCCACTGCTGGGACACAGGCCTCCTCTCTGTGAGAGGAAGTGGGCCGTAATCCACCGCGCGGAAGCATACATTATTATTATCACCATACTTTTAAAAATTCCAAAATTTAATGCAAGAAAAGGATGATGTACCCAATTCTCCACCACTAATAACGACCACACATATTATACAATTTTGTATTTCTTGGCATCTCTAATTGGATATAGGAAAAAAGTTATAGCAAAATAAAACCTAACTAGGTAGGTTTTGTAACGACAACTGGTTTATTTTAAAAACCAGTTCTAGAAAATAAAAGTAGTAAAAGTTATAAAAAATTGGTATGTTTCCTTTTATTTAGGTACCACAATGATATTTCTTTGTAGGATTTGTTCCTTACCAGCAACACTATCTATCGCTGGGGACCAAATACAGGGTGATTTTGTTTTGATAATTCTTTATCATAGTCCCTAGCGATATTGTTGCTGGTAAGGATCAATTCCTGCAAAACCAGGTTGTGTCAAATCAAAGGAAATTACATTATAACCATTAGTTAAAATACACTCAGAAAAAAAAGAGCTTTAGAGGTCATTATAGGTCACGAGGGCGCGGTCGGGTCAGCTCAACTTTTCCCGTTCTCCTTTAAGCGCTCATGCCATTCACCTACATTGAACAGTTACATCACCGCGAACAAGTTTCGCTGCTCAGAAGTTGCAACAACCATTGAAATTGAAAGTGTCCTTAGCTACAGTGAAACATCTCAGTAATACATATCAAGCTAGAGAGTAGGGTTGTGTGCACAAGTGTAGTAACAGGTGTGTCATGTGTCAGGCGGTGGGGTGTGCGCTGGTGGCGCTGTCGGACTACACGGCGGTGGGGCCCAGCGAGGTGTCGCTGCGGGAGGGGCAGCACGCCGAGCTGCTCAAGGTGGGCTGCGCCGGCTGGTGGTACGTGCGGCTTGCGGGTACGTAGTATGCGGTGTGTGGGTACACATACACCTACACCTACCATACGACCATAATCGCCTCCGTGCAGTGAAAACTTCGTGATTGCAATAAACATTATTTTGTAGGAGAAAATAAAAACTGTCTGAAAAATGGCCGGCATTGACGTTCTTTGAGATTCTTAATCATCATCAATAGAAGGTGTAGGATCTTAGAGCTGTACACGCTTGTCCTAAATATGTTAATTACGAAGTTTCCTACACAGCAAATAAATAATAAGAAAAAAAAAAGAGGTTTTTAGTGCACGGCAACGATTTGCAATAACATTCCAATTTTGATGTTAACACTCTCAAAAGTGAAAGTTATGATATTGACCAACACATTGCGAAATTGGGAGTGCACTTTACCGAGACTTACCGACCCCAGTAAGATATACGGATTGGCGGTCTACCGCTAACTTTGGTCGTCAGGACTTAAGTAGGTACTATGTGAAATGCACAAAGGTGATATCATTTTGAGAGTCACTTTTAACCGAAAATTCTAAGGCCCGCTTGCAACACCAATCACTAAATGCGTCTGGCGTTAAACGTTTTTAAAACGTCACTCTGTCTCTGTCGACTTCATACGATTGACAGAAATGGAACGATCATTGCTTATACCGACCCATATGTGTAGTATAATCAAATGCTAATCGATCAACATGTTTGTTTCCCCAGCGGGTCAAGGCGAGGGCTGGGCGCCGGCGGCGTACCTGGACCAGCGCAAGACGTCGCGCTCGTCGTCGCGCTCGCACGACCGCCTGCACGAGCACTGAGCCGCCGCGACATCTCCCGGCCACACCGCGGCACGGTCGCACCGTCGTACAACACTACCGGTAGTAGACTACTCGGCCTATTGTTCCAAAACGACTTTATTTGGCGGAGTCTACATAGAGTTTGGCAGAAATCAATCTAGTGCTCGTTTTTTCTTGTCAAGACCCCGGTCAGTCACCCAGTTAGCTCGGAATATGTGTATGTGTAGAAGACCCTGACCGTCACTAAATCTGGTTATTTTTTAGACCAAGTGCCTCAGATAGTCTTCTTCGTAATCATATTCGGTTAAAACATTGGTAAAGGTGTAGATATTAAAGTTGTTTCCAGCACCAGTAGCGAACGCCCCGGAACCCCACTTGTTAATATTTTTCAATGTATGTAAATGTTGTTCTAAAAAGCTTTATTGTAAATTAGTTTTAGCCCAAACGTGTTGTCGTTACGATTATCCAAAGCTATATATAGTGGCGTAGGACGTTGTTAAGTAGCTGTGACTGGTATCGTATCATTTCTGTATATAATCTACGTTTATTTTTTAACTGTAGTTATTTATTTGACGCTAGTTGAGCTTTCGGTGTTCATACGTGTTTACGTCTCAATTTCCCATGACAGACCCTGTATAGTACTGTTTTCCCCTTCGTAGGGACCTACGAATAATTTACTGTCTTTTGTCAGTAGATAGTAACTGGTAAGCTTCGTCTATTCTATGATCGACCGTTTTCATATCATTTGTTATTATCATATCTCAGTATCTTAAAAAATACGTCATTTGGTGCAAATAATACGTTATTATAATTAAATTAAATATCTAAATGATGGAAATTTTAATATTACTGGTGTAATGCTTCGAGGATTGCACTCAAATGTTAATGTGTTTTGCTAGTCGGCGTGAATTATTTTTACGATCTAACTAGGTACTATCAATTTAGCGTATCATGAAGTTTCATTTGCTTTTATATTTTTTGATTATATCACTTTATTTTATTTTTGTTTCGTCTCAGTAACATCTCATTGTTGTAATGTAAAGTCAAATCTACATATAAACTGTATTATAATAATTGTTCTTTTGTATAAAATTACGTTTATACTTATTGAAAATGATCACAATTACACTGAATCGGTCCATTTATTTTGTGTTTTATTTACTTCCTTTGAGCTTGCATACTATCGTTTTTATGTATTAAATATATCATTTTATCGACTTTAGCGCTGTTTACATGATGAAACTAGTACGTACCTATAGTAGAACTATTAGCTCGACAAAAGTAAACCATGCTGATTTATTATGGTTATTGAGGACAGAATGCTATGCCTAGGATGACTAGGAGACTTACATCCGCAATACTGGAACGAAAATCAATACAAAAATGAGAGCTAAGAAAGTGTCAAACCTCAATCAAAAGATCACTTGACATGAGTTTAATTTTGACACCTCGTTGGATTTTCGTTTCAAAAACCGGGAGTTAAGTAATCGGGTAAAAATTGTTACAACATTTTCGTAATATTAGCATGGCTTTGCGTTAAAGTAGGCACCTTCATTTCCTCCTATGAGTTAATGTTATATTGTTATACAAACATTTGTTTTTAAAAATTATTATTAATAGTAGTAGTAGATAGATAATAATCGTGATAGGTTAATCCATGTATCTACCTACCGTCGTCTACATAAATATAAGACAAAGTTTTCTAAATAGTAAAATACGCATTGTTATCCAGCTTATAGATTTAAGTATCTACCTATGTACCGAAATTATAAACTTTGTAACTGTCCTACCTACCATACCTACCTAGTATCTAACGTTTCAAATTATCTTAAAATCTCGATTCCATATAGTGCAAATATTATACACGGCTGTGAAATTACCCAGTGATGAATTTTATAAATTTTTACCTATAATTCACTCCTAATTGTAATAAAATTAGATGGTAGGTACCTTAAAAATATCCTATAAAGGCCATCGCACACCTCGACACCAGCTCTACCGAAAGTAAATCACATGCGCATCACACGCGACGCGTTATATAATATACTTACCTAACCTATTCGTTTATGACACGTTGTTGACTAGGGAACTGAACTGTGGCGAGTTGATGTGCGAAGGTCATAAGCATAACTCATAATGCAGTGTTTTTTATGTTTTTATTAATATTTTTTTAATATATACAGGGTGTCCCTGGAAGTATGGATCAAATCGAATAGGGGCGTGTGGGCAAGGTCATTTCCAAACAATTTAGCAAAAAGCGTTTTAAAAAAATTTAAAAAAAAACTATCAGGGCCATCAATTTTTTTTTTTTTTAGATAGCCCTGATAGTATTTTTTATGATTATTTTCTTTGAGGACTATGCGAAGTGATTGAAAAAAAAATCGGTCATAACTTTTAACCGTAAAAAAATTCACTGACATTCTCAGGGTAAAAAAGTTTGGAAATGACCTTGCCCACGCCCCTATCCGATTTGATCCATACTTCCAGGGACACCCTGTATACGAGGATATATGAAAAAAGAGGATTTCTCTTTTGAGTAGTTACCTACATCAAAAGTGACATCACATTGCCCTACCAAACAACCTAAAGTCTATTCAAATAATGTTTCATATTGATGTTATTTCAAATTAGACAAATATCAACTTTATTTTAATGTAATTAAGTTGATTTCGGAGTGACTAGCACTATTGAAAAAGTTATAAATACGTTTGAAGTTGTAGCGTAACTGCACTTTATTGTGTAGGAATTAAAGTTACTTTTCCATAAACTCATATTTGTTTACATTTTTGGCAAATAAGTCGCGAATGTAGATTAGGCACGCACAGGAAATAAGTATAATTTGAATATTAATTACTTTTGAACACTATTTATATCGAGTATGCCAGCCTTTCCACCAGAGATGAGCGAGGATGTGTAGCGAGGGATGTGTGTAAAACTAACCAATACCAACGCTAACTTAGTTCAAGCTATAAAAATGAAGCGATGTTATTGGTTGGTTTCACACACATCCCTCGCTACGCATCCTCGCTTATCTCTGGTGGAAAGGCAGCCTAAGGCGGGTATCACATCTCCGCCGCGAAACCATAGCACTTCATAACAGCGAAACCGCAGTAGTTCCGCCATGACTAAGGCTGGGCGCATACGTCCGATTTCCTGATTCGGAATTCAGATTCGGAGACCCCGAATGCACGCATTTCATACAAAATGTTCTCTCCAGCGCACACGTTCTTAAATTTTCCGTCAGGGTTTCCGAACGAAAAATTTAAGAACGTGTGCGCTAAAGAGAACATTTTGTATGAAATGCTTGCATTCGGGTTTCCGAATCTGAATTCCGAATCAGGAAACCGGACGTTTGCGGCCGGCCTTATCCGTTTTACAACAAGCGAAACTGCCTGTTGTAACGCGCAGGTTTGATTAATTCTGTCTCCTTCCCGCGTGATTTCACCGATGCTCGAAAGCCAGTTACACCTCCGCGCTCAGCCCGCTATTTTCTGCGGTGCCGCGTTCATTTCGCACGTATCTGTGGCAGTCGACAAGTTTACTTGGAACTTTTTTGTAAAATTAACGTTGATCTTACGGAAAAACTAAACTAAGAAGTCCGAAGTAGACCAATACTGTATTTACTACGTGTTGAAAGCGACGACATTTTGCTGCGATTGCTACAATTCTACTGACTCTCATGATGTTTCTTAGCAGAATTCGTTAAGCGGTTTCCCATCATTATTGTCGCGGCGGAGGTGTGCTAAGGCTATCAATCCTACATGTCGGAATATTTGCATGGATCGCATTCAAGACCAGACCCAGTACCTAACAGAGTAGGTATGTACAGACGCCAGCACGTCAAGCTACCCGAAACTGTAAAATCCCAATTAACTTGGAACCTTATGCTTCAACGATAAAGTTGAAAATCGATTAAAAATATTTGACAGATTGTAGTAGCTTGATGTGCTGGCGTCTATACCTATCCCTAGGTGGCACTGCTACTCTTAGGCACTTATTGGATTAGCGAGACTGAAAATTAGAGACATTGAATAGATAATAGTGTGATGTGTTTATCAGTTTTATTAAAACTGCACTTTATATCAGCAGTGATAAAGTTAAGTAGGTATTCAATGTCATGAAAAGCCCTATGGTCCGCAACTGCATCTGCACTAGAGTTCTGCTCACGGCATGTTATAGGCACCTACTAACAGTAGGTACGGTCAGCATCAAAAGTTGATTAACACTTCAATTTTTTTAATTTTAGTTATTGAGCAAAATATTTGTTCAAAATTGCAGCAGAAGAATTTTTTTTAGAATATATACTCTTGTCTATTATGTGAAAAGCTAAAAATCAGTTTATTGAAAAAAGTTGTTGTCAATTTAATAACATGTAAAAATGATAGTGTTAATCGACTTTTGATGCTGACTGTACTCAATATGAAATGCAAAGATCGAATTGCATTACCTACACAAATTATCTTTCCGGTCAGTATCCGCCTTTACGGATTATTATAGCGTATTACATAGTTAGTATATTATTAATGTAAGTATCTAAATACATACCTACACATTTGATACCCATAATACTGTTGAAGCACACTTCACAAGTGAGTGAGTTTTGTAAGTACTTACTAAGTTTTTAATAATATAAAAAAATCCATGAATGTAGGCCGTAACTACAGAATATTTTCAGTGTGGCATTCTAAAGTTTCTGATATCTCCAGATTCAGTATGCTGGAGATATTCATAGGACATATAAATATTATGCCTACGTATGTGTAACCTGACATAATTAATGTGTATTAGCCTTCTTTCGAGCTTACCATGTTGTGTTAAGTACTTTTCTGAACAACAAAGTTAATGGAAAACAATAAAGTTCTAAAAACAAACCAGTTTTTCATTATTTTAGGCGATTGGCACACTGCACCGCATTACGCAGCAAGACGCAGATAACGTGCCCCCACGCGTGATTCAATAAAAACCCGGTTCTGTGTGGGGAATTTGGCTCCGTTTCATGCACCCCAATGTGTAATGTGGTGCAGTGTGCCAATCTCCTAACTCCCTGTATCTATGTGAAACTGCTGTATTAATAAAGTACATTGGTGTTATATAAGTACAACAACTGTAAGCAAAGTATTGTGTAAGTAAGCAATAGTAACAGCAGGTTTTAGTATTTGATAAAGTTGGTAAAGCATAATCTTGCTATAATCAAACAAGTAAGTCCATGATTCCAGTCCACTGTATTTGTTCAAGAAAAATAGTCTCTAAAATAGATATAGATTCACAAAACCAGACAAATTACAGTTAACACACTGCAATATGGAAATTAGATTTGTACAAAACATGTGTCCTTACATACTAAGTTACTGGGCCGACCTCTGCCTTTGAAAGATCCTAGTTTTGAAGATGTTATCAATCTTGCTAAAGACTTGCTCAGAAGAGCTAGCAGCGTCTATCCTCCAGTGGAGACCTTTCCTCATATAATAATCCACAAGGGGTACAGTTTGTGCATGATATGTTGCAAGTCGCTTTTTCAAAGCATCTACATTGTCATCAGACCTTCTTATCAAGGGTTCCCCGGTGATATCATCTACCATGGACTTCTTGGGCGGATGGAACTCTTCATGGTAGCTACGACCACTGGGTGGATGAATAAGCCTGCCTGTGATTCTGCGTACCAGCAAGCTATCCTGAATGTCAAACTCAATGACAGCATCCAGAGCAGTTTTACGTTTTTCCAACAGGACATCCAACTGCAATAAAAATAAAGTGTTATTTTAATTATGTGGCTAAGTAGTTATTTATCACTAGCATTAATTTCATGATAAGATAACTCTTATCATGGATTTAAAAAATCATTGTGTTCCAGTACAATCATTTTACTATTTTACTTCCAAGCAGAGGAATTTTAGCTGAAACATTTTTGTTAATTACCACTTTTATGAATATGTAATTGTTTGAATACTTAAGTGTGTTATTTGCAATTTTTCCACAATACAACAATAGGTACTTAATTAACTTCTAAAACTAATTAATAGTTTAAAAGGCAGACTGAAAATTTAAACATCTACTTACATAACAACTATTGCTATAATATGTTTAACACACTCAAATTTAATATCAGGGAATGTCAAACAAATGTAGAAGACAAGTTTGTAAACAAAAGATAAGAAAAAAGTAAAACAAACTTCACCTTTTGAGCTTGTGGCACAGTTCTAGGGAAGCCATCAAGGAGAAAACCATTCTTACATGAAGGCTGATCAAGATTCTTGTCAATCATGTTTACAACCATCTCATCAGACACCAGTTTTCCTTCATCCATGATTTTCTTGAGTGAACGACCCAACTCTGAGCCTGATGCTACTTCTTCCCGGAGCATGTCTCCAGTAGATAAGTGGCAAACACAATATTTTTCCTTAAGGCGAGGAGCCTATAAACAAAAATAAATCAGTTATGTAAATATAATTATTTATTGTAATAAGTAAAACTCCTTTTGCTAGCTATAAACAAGTTCATAACTATATTATAATCATTAATAAGACTCAAATAGTTAAGTTTTCGATTACATAACATAAACACAATCAAAGAAAAAAATTGCTTTAATTAGTTATCTACATAATAGGTGACTTCATTTATTTATAAAAGGTAATGGACTAAAGGTCAAAGATCACAGACTTATCTTACCTGAGTGCCTTTCCCGGATCCTGGTGGTCCAAGGAGTACCGCCCTGATGCCTATGGGGTCATTACCGGGCTTAGGTTGCAATGCAGTAGCAGCTGGAGCCATGTCGCTGGTCAATCAAGCACCGGGAAAGTAAAGCTATAACCAACAAAAATCCAAATATATAAATGAGACCTAATCCATACGTTAGCCTATAGAATATGCATCACGTGCAATGCTTATTATCTAAATTAAGTCGTATATCGATGAACCTACCAAATTAAAATTGATAATTTCGAGTGAAGCTGTCGACCCTCATGTGGTGACGTCGGTTGATAAATGTCAACAAATGTCAATAATGTCATTCACATGCAAATAAACAAAATAAATCTAAGGTCACACAGAGTGTTAATGTATGTAAAAAGGAATTCAATAATTTTTAATTATAAATAATTCATAATATTGCAATGCTTTACTACTGTAATTTTTATTATTACACAATATTGTTACAATAATAAACAGATACGACAGCAAAAACAAAACGTTAAGCTTTGAGTAAAACGTTCCAAGTTTCACAGTAATTTGAATTTGAATGATCTGTTTTATTTTTTGGTTTTTGCAATTGGCTATTTGACAGTTGTAACGATAAAATATAATTATAATATGTTAGATATAGTAGCATATAGGTTCACAATAATCATACAATAGGTTTTATGCATTAAAATAAATTGTAAATATTTTATTTTTGAAAAATAAATTAGAGATTTTTTATCTGTGGATTACAAAAACTGAAACGCGAACGGCCATGATCGAGCATCGTATGACGTCACATCACAATAAATAAAACGTTGTGTGTTACTGTGTTTTATCATCGTTGGCAGTTTGCTGATTTTCCACACAAAATATACTTTTTATGCAACTTTTTATGCAAACTTTCCACACAAAATATGTTTAAGAGTTGAAGCGTCGTAGTTAGCTTTACTTAGTTTATTGAAATGTGACGTCACAGCCATAAATGTCACGTGATCGGCTGTTTCCGCGCGAATTTCAAAATACGGAATGAAAAAAAAACATTTTTTTTCGAATAAACAACGCTTTTTTAAGAAAAAAATAATTGTAAGAGGTATAAAATAAACCTACGTATATTTAAAAATATCTTTTCGAAAACTGTCAAATAGCCAATTCTTTACGTATTCTGGACCTTTTCTCTGACACATGCAGTCGGTTTCCAGTGGATATTATTTCAGAGTGCCCCTTGAATTTTTTTTATTTTTTAACCGACTTTAATTAACCGACTTTAAAAAAGGAGGTTCTGTATTCGACCCGTATGTATGTATGTATGTATGTATGTATGTATGTATGTTTGTATGTCCGCGATTATCTCAAAAACTACTGAACCGATTTTGATAATTCTTTCATTAGTGTGATCTACATACTTTCAGGAAGGTTTTAGTATATAATACATTAGGTAATTATTCTTATGTACGAAGTTATATGCATAAATGTACTGCATCTCCGGCATTTCTATGCGAATTTTGATGATTCTTCGAGTTGTGTCTTCAATTCTTCAATGCACTAGTGTTAATTGAATTTATGTGGGGTAGGTACAACTAAAAAGTGAAAAATAAAAACTTTTTTACAAAAAAAACAACCGACTTCAAAAAAAAACACTACAAATTGAAAAATAACTTTAATTTCGGAAGTCGGTGTCAAAAAACGAAAATGCGGAAACAAAGACACCGACTTCCGAAATTAAAGTTATTTTTCAATTTGTAGTGTTTTTTTTTGAAGTCGGTTGTTTTTTTTGTAAAAAAGTTTTTTTAGTTATAAAACTATCAAAAAAGTTAACTTTTATGTTTTACGTAACCGTACTTTTTTGACAATGACGAATAACTTGACATTTGTCAAATTTGATTTGACGGGATGACGGTTTATTCTTGTTGTAACCTAAAATGCCATGGGTCTGTAAATAAATCTAACAAAAATAAAGCTAAATAGTCGTAATTTCTCCAATAGTAACGTTTGCAATCATGGCCGCAAACGGCATAAGGTGTGTATACTAAAATATATTATTCTGTGATCCTACCACAATTGTTTGCCATTTAACTATGGACATAAATTTTACAGCTATTGGAAGCGTCTATGGCGCTGGACCACATCTGAGAGCTTGTCCAATGAAGAATTAGCTTCCGTACTTGGGAATAAAGAGGTTGTGGAAGGCCTGAAACAAGGACTTGCTAGTTATAAGCCACACAAACCTGACAGTTTTTCACTACTGCAAACCAAACATGCTGATCAAACTAAACTGTTGAGTGTGGTACAAACACTACAAAACTACATCGTAAGTAAAAAGTCTGCATTTATCGGTACATATTCAGTAATTATATCACGAAGTTCATTCTTCACTACTATGGTTTGTTATGAATTAATTAATAAACTTCTCTCTATTTATAGGATGTGGATTGCTTTCAAATATGGGAAATTATGAAGAATTACCTGTGTGATATATCCTATGGTACCCCTGCCAATGCCCTGAAAAATGTTGCATTTGTTGATACCAGGCCTGTGTTCCTACTGCCAAATGTATGGACCTTCTACTATGCAGAGAGATTATTTGTGCTTAAACTGTTACAATACATAGTACAGTTTAGAGATGAACCCAATCATATGTATAGTGAACAATTCAAGAAGATAATAAAAGAAATAGGAATTCAAAACTTGAAAACTTCCCTCATATCTCAGTTTGACAAGTTATTGAATACAGCGCCACCTTCAAGGAGAATGCAGAAAGATTTCTCAAATGAAAACATTAGACAGGAGTGGGCGGACTGTAACTTGAGGGAGCAGTTGGCAATCTTGCAGATTCTGCTGCATATAGCTGAAGAGGAGATATTCACTGAGTCTGAGTTCAACAAGCTGTTCACATTGTTTAGGAAGCATGGGTTTGGCAAGAGTCAGGGGTACAGTGAACTGCTGGAAGAGAGGCACAAAGAGCCATGCATGAGGATCATGTACATGGAAGTGTGCATTTTTATGGTTATTGCAGATAGTATGAAAATGTAAGTAGCTTTTTGTTATGTCTTACAATGGCACTAACAAACATACATGTCTCTGAGAAATGTTTGACTGCTTTTTGGTTTTTTTATCACATTCAGACTAAGAATACTTTGATTGATAATCTATTTATTATTTATTTATTTAATACTTCAAGCACATAAATGTACAGAGGCGAACTTAACGCCATAGGCATTTTCTACCAGTCAACCTTTGGGTGATGCAGAGACAAACAGCAGTAAGCAATAAATGCACTTTATTTTGATGAAAAACTAATAACAACTTCATTATGGTTTACCATATTTCAGCAACAACTTGGCCACATGGATAGACGGCACTAAAGAGTTAGTTGAGAGTGAGCTCACTAAACTGCATATGACTGCTGAGCACAGTGCCATGCTTATCACTTGGATGATGCTCACTCTACAGGTATTTAAATTTTCCCTTGCTTAAGATATGCCATATATATTAACCTTTTAAGCGTGCAGCTACAAATAGATAAATAAATCAAGATAAAATAATACCTACAATAAATATGGAGGACAAATCGTTGTATCAATTAAAAAGAGTCAAAAATTTTATTTCTATTTCATAATGGTTTTAGTTATACCACGCAGTTAATAGGGCGAAAATAGAACGAAAAAATCATGCATGTTCTCTGTCGCATAAATGCGACACAAGCGGTCAAAGGGTTGATCATTTTTATGTTGGTAATGCTCCAAACAGTTTTTTTTTTTTCAATTCTGGGAAAACTCCTTTAAAGTTTAAACAATGATTGATAATGAGAAAAGTACCTGACTTTGCAGCACCTTGTAAAGCATAATCTGCCATTTTCCTTCAGTGCCAACATTTATAGGATGTAAATTTTGATACCGTAAGGACTGATCAAACTCAGGCGAATCTCATGCATCGTTTTATTTGATAGGCACTCACACTACTGTTCGCTTCGTTTTATTTTTGCTTGGCTCCTAAGGGTTCTAGCGTGATGTTAAATAGCCTTCTTAAGGAATTGGGCTATCTAATGCAAAAACAATTTTTCAAATCCAACTGGTAGTTCTAAAGACTAGAAAGTTCAAACAAACAAAGTCTTCAGGTTTATTATTAACTAGCTTCAGCCCGCGACTTCGTTCGCGTCAAACTTCTGGTTTCCCCCGAGCCACCCCGTCGTATCGTAACGTTCTTTTTTACTTTTTTTCTTTTTGCTCGGCTCCTAAGGGTCATAGCGTGATGTTAAATAGCCTATAGCCTTCCTCAAGAATTGTGCTATCAAATGCAAGAAGAATTTTTAAAATCCGACTGGTAGTTCCAGAGATTACCCCCTACATACAAACTTACAAACAAATTTTACCTCCTTATAATATTAGTATAGATATAGATAGAAGATGTAATGATATTCTGTTTCAGAGTGATCAACATGTAAAATTATTTGAGAGTCAATATCAGCACTTTGGAGCCACAGCACTGAGGATGCAAGTTTTTGAATTCCTACTACAAATGCTGAATAGCTCAGTTTTTTCTGTAAGTATGATCAAAATTATTAAATACTAGCGGCCCGCCCCAGCTTCGTACAGGTGCAAATTTGTTTTTTTTTTTTTTTTTCAATTTCCCAAATTTCCTTTCAAACCTTGTCCTGGCATTACCGAACATAACAAAAAAATAATTATCCAATTTTGTGCAGTCGTTCGGAAGTTATGCGCGTACATACACTTCGGTGATTCATTTTTATTTATTAGATTAGTCCTTTTATAATCTTTATGATACAGCGTTATAAATCATTATCCTTCATTAAATTCCAATAAAAATAAAATTTTCGGAAAAATAACTTACATTTGCCAACACTCCCTAATCATACATTCCTACACAGGACAAATCGAAATGCTCGCTAATCGCGCGACAGCGAGTATTCCGACTTCTAAACGACCTATGTGACAAGTTCGACAGCGACGGCACCCTCAGCCACCAGGTTGGGGTCATGCAGCTCTGTTCCCACCTCCTTGCATCTCCCGAGATCAACTGCCAGTTCTGGAAGCTGCACAAAAGAGATGAGAACTGTGGCGTCGTGTCGCTGTGGAATACTGCGCTTGAATACTTCCCGTATAATTTTGGTGCTCTGTCTATCTTGGCGAGTGGACTAGCTGAGGGAGGGAAATGCAGTGTATTGAATGTGAGTATACATATACTAGTTTTTTTTAAATGTTGGTTCTCTTATTGTTCAAAAGGTTCGAGTTGGCGACACCGCTAAACGATACGCGATAGTCTCGTCTTAAATTAATTTGTGCCCAGTTACTCACATCCAAGGCTCAGTTTACATTACATTGTTAAGCGTTTCCTACTGTTCATAAGTGCCCTAATCTAATAATAACTTTATACGCAGCTACTATCTGAACTCAAGAACCTTCCAGTCTACACAGAGATTTACAATCCAAGCGCAGTTCCTGTAATGTCACTCCAAGCCGATGACGCTGTCATAGGCAGAGAGTATTACCCCCTCGGAGACCCATCATATCGCATTGAAGTTGGGTCCAAAGCCACTCTAATGGAACGAAAAGAGGCTACAATGATTCATTTCAGAACCCCATATTCGTACTGGACAGTTTTCAACAGTGAGATTGAGAAAGCATTAGATCGGAAGCAACATCATCAGAATAATATTAATACGACATTGGAAAGGGTCTACCAGGGTACCAAAGTGTTGAAGGGGGTGTTGTCAGCATTGGTGGAGGATCGGCAGATACCGAAGAGTTTGGTTGGGCCCAGTGAGGGAGTGTTTGATGTGCTGGTCAGGTTCATGAGGGCCGATACGCCCCCGTTAGCTTTGCTAGTGGAATGTCTCGCCGTTTGTACTGCCTTGGTGCCTGTGTTTCCTAAAGAGATCCATTTGAGGTATATATTTAAACGTTTTCCGTCGCTAAAATACAACTCAAACTAACAGCTACCACTTAAAAATGTATGCAGTTGCATTTGAGTATTTAGTCATTAAGTATTATATATTTACCTGCTAAGTTTCTTAAAAATATATACTTTCTTCCTTTCAGGCTGATAAACACAGGCCTACTACCTCGCGTCATGAACCAAAAACTGTCTCACATTGAATACGCGAACGGTGCGTCTTTCGACTCAGCGGCCGTAGGATCCTATTTAGTCACGATAGAACAACTGAGCGGCACTTACAAATTCTTGGGAGCCTACATTGATCTGCTGTGCGCTTTTCTTGAGGTATGTTGACCCTTGTACAAGTTAATTATCGTTAATTATCATTAATTATCATTGCTGAAAATAGACCATGTATACATACGCCGACCGCTTAACTGAGACGTTGCCTTAGCAGCGCGGTGCGGGAGGGGTGTGGTGACGTGTTGCGAGAGCTCAGTGATTCGTCACCTTGTGACAACTATTACCCCTCCCGCACCGCGCAGCTACCTCAGGCAGACAGGCAACGTCTCAGTTAAGCGGTCGGCCTATAGTAAACTCATTCCATTATGTAATTTTGAAGAATTCTATGCCTAATAAATTGTGATCCCTTAAATTATTATTTAGAAGTCAATGCTACTCAGCATTAATGATACTCGTCATCAAAATAAATATTAATTTCCAGCAAACCTCAAATGACGACCGCATTACTACTGAGGTCATCCTCCCGGGCCTAAT
Organism: Amphipoea oculea; assembly: GCA_945859645.1. Taxonomy (NCBI): domain Eukaryota; kingdom Metazoa; phylum Arthropoda; class Insecta; order Lepidoptera; family Noctuidae; genus Amphipoea; species Amphipoea oculea. The sequence goes on from OX243862.1 coordinate 19,652,790, forward strand.
ACTAATACTCCGGGAAGTATTCCCGAACGTGTACGGCTGGCGTTACAGCAACACTCGCGAGCGTCGTGATATGATACAGCGTTGCGCACATTTCTTAACGCTCGTCTTGCAAGACCCGAAGAGCACTAAACCCTGCAACTTGTTGCTGAAACAAACTTGTGTTTACAGTTTGTTGCATACTGAAAATGCTTTGGAACTTTTGAAGTTTATTTCTGTTGGTATGTACCATTTAATATTAATTATGTCTTTATTTAGTTGAACTTGGTAAAAATTGGCGCTTTACTTTGTGTAAATTATTTCATCACCACTGCTCTCAAAAACGGTGAAGGAAAACATCGTGAGGAAACCGGCATGTCCTAGAACCAAAAATTCGAAGACATGTGACATCTGCCAACCCGCACTGGGCCTGCGTGGTGGATTACGGCCCACTCCCTCTCACCGAGAGGAGGCCTGTGTCCCAGCAGTGGGAACGTTATAGGCTGATTATGTGTTATGTGTGGTAAAAATTGAGAGTAAAAACAATTTCCTCTTGTTCTTTTAGGAAATGATCAACTAGAAAGTGTAATAAGAAACGAAACAAACTGGATATCGGGCACCGGTTCCCAATACATATCAACGATACAGCGCTGTGTAGCGATCGTCATTTTCGCTTTACGATTAAAGCCAATGGTTACGGAGGCCACCGAAGTGACGCCTCTGGAACATCTGATATTCGCGCAGAATAAACAGAAAGACACTTTAAAGGTCGTGCCTCGAGTGACCAGTTATATTAATCATGCATTTAATAAGAGTTTGCCGGTGCTATGCTGTCGACTGCTCAAGAGATTTGCTGATGTAAGTTGCGAAAACTAATTAAGATAAAAACGTCTTTATTGATGTTCTCTAATTTAAATAGTTGCTTTGCTGTAAGGCAACCTACCTTATGACGAATTTAATAGAGCCAAAAAATAGCTATTCCTGATGTTCTCCTGTTAACATATTTTTCAAGATTTCCTTTTTAATATTTTTGAAGATATCATCAAGATGTAATATTTACATTTCAGCGCTTCCAAATGTCTCTATTCGCATCTTTAGACATGACTGCCTACCAAGTCCGAGTGATGTTCCTCGACCGCTTAAGAGACGAGTACGAAACGACAGAACTCAAAGTAGCCATTTTGGAATTTGTGGCCACTTGTGTAGGCACCCAGCCAGGGCTCACTGAAGCCTTCTTTATGATGAACCATGATCATAAGATGGATACAGAGGAGGACGGTAACGATAAGAAAACTGTGGCTGAAAAGAAACCAGAGACAGATGAAAGTTTTGAAGGCATTTTGGGTTATATGGCTGACTACCTTGGGACTGTGAAGAGTGTTAGTATAATTCTTGCCTACCTTTATTTATGTTTATCATCATCTGCCTATTTTAGGGTCGGCTCCCAATCTAACGGGATGCAGCTGGATACCAGTATTTAATATGAAGCGACTGCCTATCTGGCCTCCATAACCCAGTTTCTGGGTAACATGATACCCTGTGTTAAGACTGGTTGTCAGACTTTCGGGCTTCTGACTACCCGTAACAACTGTCAAAGATCTACCAATGAAAACCGGTATCAAAGGCTTAACCCGCTTTCCGAAGCACGGAGAAGTCTCCCTAGTCACGAACCCCTATTTATATTATTTTGCAACTATTTTAATACATTGTATATTTCATTTCAGGACCCCAAACTACTTCACAGCCCCTTATTGTCATGCATCATGGCTCTGTTCCATGCGTTATGGAAGAACAATATGCAAATACTTGTAAAGAAATTACGTGAGAACCCTAAATTTTGGGAACACCTGACCAGTCCACTGTTCAGTGAAATACAACCAGGGCTTAGAACATACTCGCAAATTTTTAATGTTATTGGAATAGAGCTTTTCGTCTCAAGGGACAAACTTGAGCCTAATCTGAAAGAAATGCTAGAACAATTTTTCGATACGAACAAAAAGCATTTAGATAGATGGATTGATCACATATTTTCCTTCAACTGTAGATGTGAGAGTGACGATGTGGTCGACAAAGTGCCTGTCTGGCTTGGTCTGTTGACTTCGTGGAAAGATTTCATCACTATATTCTGCAAGTGTCTACCTATTACTTTGAATATAGCACACAAAGCCAAAATGGTTGCGCCCTGCATGAGCGCGCTGCTAAACGAACTCGACGACTTAAAAGATGGTCGACTAGTCGTTATATTAGCCGAGCTGTATGTCATAATGCTAGCAAATTGGAAAGATGACTGTTTCGATAACAGAAAGTCAAGTGCAAAACAAGTGGACAATCTGCTGACCAACACAACTATTGTTTACGAATGTCTGCACCCGAGAGCGATTCGTGCAATCCTCTCAATTTGCACAGTCGCCATAAGCAGCTTGGACTATGAAATAAAGGCTAACAGTGTAACTGCACAGAGTATTATAAGATCGGTCACGAATATCAATAGTTTTGAGCTTGAAAAATTGTTAGATGATATCAAAGATGACCCGAAACCTCCCGAGCCGAAAGTGAATGGTCATCCAGTGAACGAAAACATTCCGCCCGTGGTACTATCCCTAGCGATGTTAGAACAATGTTTGGATTTATACGACGATATGTTCTCAGGGTTGTCACACTGGTTTCAGTCCAGTAGATTCATCAACAAGATCCTTTGTTGTCTACAAACTTGTTTGCAGAACAGGCGTCACTACCACACGTCTTTAGCTGCCTTACGATGTTTGACGGCCTATTCTAGAGGGCCGTTTAATAAAGACTTGTTAATGAGTGATGTAGATCAGTTTCTTTGGCTGCAGTTATTGCCGCCGAAGTTTGATGGAGGTTCAACCTGGAAGCCTCAAGAATGGTGGCGAGTTTATGCTTACAGTTTGGACTTTATTTCTATGATGGTCATGAAGCATGGACAGTTCTTCGCCAGTGATGCTATAACGTTTGTTGGAGTGCATTTAGAGCACCTGATTGAAGCGGTGCTCTTGCCAAGACAGGTGTTCAATATCGACGCTCTTAATTTGTGCGCGTCTACGCTGAATCTGGTTGTGCAGTTAGTAAAATTTGAGGCGAGGTGGCGTATCCAGAATATTACTTCTTTGACTGGGATTATGGTAAGTTTTATACCTGTTTTACACAGTGTGTTTATACAGGGTGTAAAGTAATTCGACGTGCAAACTGTTTCCATGAATTCAGTACATGATCCAAACTAATATTATAAATGCGAAAGTAACTCTGTCTGTCTGTCTGTCTTTTCTTCACGCCTAAACCGCTGAACCGATTTAGATGAAATTTGGTGTAGAGATAGTTTGAGTCCCGGGGAAGGACATAGGATAGTTTTTATCCCGATATTCCCACGGGATCGACACTTATGCGGGTGAAACCGCGGGGCGCAGCTAGTTTTTAAATAAATAAAAAAAAAAATGATCCTAGACCCCACCAACCTAGAAATTTTGCGTCAGTTATTAAATATAAAAAACCGACTCGCACACGGAGGTTTCCGTAAAAATTTGTAGGTATGTAAATCGGGAATCGTGTCTGGAATATTTTTCCCGTCATTTCGGATTTTTTCCTTTACTTGTGCTACATGACATTGCTTCTTGCTAAATTTCATGATTGTAGTTCAACTGGAAGTACCCTATAGGATTCATTTCCTTGCTAGTGTCAAAATGTGCGGCATAAACGGAACATAAACGCCCGTATCTTTTGATTGCGTTGACTTAGAAGTTTTACGTTTTCACTGCTCTAAGGGATTGCAGCCCTGAGTATTTAATTTTAATTTCAACTTGATAACTCCACGCGTTCCTGAGAAAAAGGGTCTTGACAGATGGAGAGAAATACGGACAACGAAGTGATCTAATAAGGGTTCCGCTTTCCCTTTTAAGGTACGAAACCCTAAAAACAGCTGTTTTATACAGTGGCAATAGTTGGCGTGTCGATGCTTACACCGTTTATATTCCTACCCAAAAATGGCACGATATTAATATTTTGATAATGTTATTGGTACAGCGCAGTATAAGTGCGTGTCTGTATCAATGCGTGACGCTGATGATGCGCTCGCGTCGCTCCGCCGACCCCGCGCTGCAGCCACCTGATGACGCGCACAGTCAGGCTCCTAACGTGCTACACAGGTGAGAGAATACGAAAGAAAGCTTATTAGCTTACCTACTAACCCCTTACTAATAAACGTTGTATTGCGTCTGTACCTATAGTTACACAACGCTTTGTCTCTTCTTTCAAAGTCAAATTACTGATGACTGAAAGAGAGAAATCTGTGTCTAACTATTCATCTGATATAATACGTTTATTAGTAAAACGGTAAAACAATACGACATAATTGTACCAGAAATATACCTTACAAAAGCATTTGTAACGTCTTTGTATAGTTTTGGTTATTTGATAAACAAACCGTCGGAAAAAACTTCGATTCCAATGTTAACTTTTATATAAACGCTTATTATAATTCCGTTACCAGAACTCTGGAGATCCTGCACATGGCAACACTCTGCCTGCTATCCTTCAGCCCGGAACTGCTATCTCTCCTGGCCGACCCTGGACTAGACCTGGAGCGCTGGCAACCCCTCGTCGAACTGCACTTCGGAGCACCCAAGATTTCTTACGAGCCCTTCCCCCAACTCACCTTCGGAACTTTGGTGTCGGCCATCTGTTTGTTGACCAGATCTCTTAATCATGTAAGTGGTCAGTAGTTGTCATTTATTATTAAGCAAACGTTACAGTTGGTAAGCAGAATCATTTACTTTATACTTACTTGTATTTTGGTTAGGAATGACCTGACCAATGTTATGTTCCTAAAAAATAAGTGTAATAATTACTTACAGCCGCCCATCATCTATTCTTTATATAAGACAAAAGTTACATTAAAATTTATGAAATATCGAAACTCTTTTTTATCAGCGCAATATTGGATTTGAAAATAAACTACTTACTTCTTTGGTATTAGCGCACCTCTAAAAACCACGGAAGGTTTTGAAGAAAAGGTTTATTTATTTTATCTTAACTCTTCGGAGATACAGGCTTGAAGTTATGTTATCTTTCGTACCTCAGGCATACCATACCGAAGAAGGCAGCGGGTCCCGCTCCCCGCGCGCGCGACGCCGCGCCTGCTCGTGCGGCAGCCCGGCGGGCGAGCGGCGCGTCAACCGCAGCGAGTCGCTCACCAGCATCTCGTCCGCCGCGTCGCTGCCCGCGCTCGACGAGCGCCTCGTGGCCGGCGCACTCGACGCCAGCGCCACGCTACTCGCCTCGCAGGTATAGCGCTACTATGTTCTTTAGACGCGAAGCCTAAATCAAAACTAATTCCGTCATCTTGTATTTAGAAGTTAGAACCCATTTAACTTCAAGTGACATTTAACAAAACACACGTTTTTGATGTCACTCAAACCTAGTTTGACTTTGAAGTTTAAGCAACAAAATTCCAAGCTGAGATTCATTTGTTTTTTTTTTGTTTTGCTTCTCAGGCCCTGCTCGCAGTCCGTGACCCCAGCGTGCCAGCCCGACACAAGCAACTCATCCGTCGTGAGCTGAGCTCCGAACTGACCATGTTCCACGACTTTGTGCGCAAACGCATACTGTGCGCCGCACACGCGCGCCCGCACCTCGTGCGGAACAAACTCGGTGCCTGGCCGCTCCCCGCCAATGAAGAGGAAACTAAACGCTTAGAAGAAGCTAGAAAAGAGGGAACCGCCTGCATTTGTGATACTGACGTGGACAGATCGCTGCCCCCGCCGCCGCCTCCTAAACGTGCGGCCCACGACTCGATGCGCGAATATATACTTCGAAAACATTACCTTGTCAAATGCGCTCAAACACCAACCAAGGGTCCGCCGTCACCAGTTTCCCATTCAACTCCGACTTCTGATAAGAAAAAGGAAACTTCTCGAAGTTCAAAGCGTGTATCCTGGGCAGAAACCACTAGGGACAGCGACGAACTTCTAGATAGTTCTTTGCAGGAAATCGAAGAGCCTGCCTACTCTAATTTAACTGATGTACAAATTAATAATGACGAAGATTACTTTCACTTTATGTCGGTAGTTTTCCTTTACATTTGTCAAACGGAGTTATAATTTTTCATGATTAATGTTAACTGAACTAAATAAATAAGTTTTCCTTTTTTTCTGCTAAGCTGTATTTTCATTAAAAAACAAACATCATCAATGGTTATTTATCATCCATCGGTGCTTAAGAAGAGCCTCCCCGAGTGGCGTCCAGAGCATAATAAAACGCCCGGCGCACCGTGGTAACACCTGGCCTGGCACTCGGTAAGGGTGCGTTTCCACTGAAGCGGAGCTGTGCGGAGCGGAGCGGAGACGTGCAGGAATCGTCCAATCACAGACGAGACGAGTGATGCGATGAAGATTTCAACCAATGTGATTGGTCGATTCCTGCACGTCTCCGCTCCGCTCCGCCCAGCACCGCTTCAGTGGAAACGCACCCTTAGGGTCAGTTCACACCGCGACGCGACGCGGCGCGCAGTTTTCAAGATAGCAATACAATTATAGACCTTACCTTCTACACAAAAAGGTACACAATTCTGTGTGCCTACTACGTCGAGCTACGCCGCGCGGCCCTCCTCACTGATGTGTACCTTTTTGTGTAGTAGATAAGGTCTATAATTGTATTGCTATCTTGAAAACTGCGCGCCGCGTCGCGTCGCGGTGTGAACTGACCCTTACGCAGAGTCCAGCTAACCAATCTTCTCACCACAATGATTTCTCATGAAAAATGAATAAAAGGGAATCGATACGATGACGAAAAAAAAGATCATCGTCTGTTGGTCATCCATGTCTGTCGTCCTCCAAAAGAACGCCCAAAGAGGACCTGCCGGTCAAATTCTGTAAAAATCTCACCGTGAAAACGGGTAGTGAGCTGATCAGTAAGTTGCCAGCAGTTTAGATCATCTGGCTGGTGACGGGCACAAGCGTCACCGGTGTGACTGAAGCCACGAACAATGTAAAGTAATACATGTAACAAGTCAAGCTCAAGCTAGATGCTATGACGCTAGATAACTAACTTCTACAGCGGTTTAGCTATAAAAATAATGTGCTATGAAATACGGTTGATTTATGGTCTGGCTAGGGCAATATTCACAGGTCACACTGGAAGCCAATTTACATGATTTGATAAGGGCAGCTACTACTTTACTAAGTTTAAAACATTGATTTACCCAGACACTTAAAAATGGATGTGGAGAACCAAGGTAGCCAACCCTTGCAAAACGGATGGCCGACGGGACCGATTGGACCGAAACGTTATGTGTGGTGACCGGCGCGACTCTGACTGAAGACACACCGTAGGTAGGCCCCCTCTTTAGAAATCCGCTGGATGCGAGAAGCACACGACTGGTCAAAGTGCCAACGTTTAGTCATGGTTGTGGGTTCGTGACCGTGTACAACGCGAGGTCCGTTAGTGCCAATTACCATACTTACTATAAAAAATTGTTTTGAAACTATTTAAAGATTTGAATTAGTTATTTTTGTTTTACAGATTTTTCAACTTTAGTTTTTTTTTTTTATAAAATAACGTAGTTGTTTGGTAGATTTCAGTAGATTTTGAAAAAAAATTTGTTGAAATTATTTATTATTCGAACGGCAACATTTTTAACATGGCCGCATGTTGAACGAAACGATTTTCTTTACTGTTTGCCAAAATAAACTAATATAGGCGTAATTAGTCAGCGGATTTATGTAGATTGCATAGCTGAGGAACTGATTTGCTCGTGAAATAAAGTAAGGGTAAGAAATTCAGTGTGAACCGACGTATTTGACGGCAGAATTTTGCGGTGTTTATTTGGTGGCAGTTCGCGATATTTATAGTTTGTTTGTGTCACAACGGCAGTGGTTCGTGACGATGATGCATCACCCGAACATGCATCATCAGCCGATGTCGGGGCACCCGCCGCAGCACATGGGCGGGCACCAGGGAATGCCCGCGCACCATCAGATGGCTCCACATCAAATGCACAGAGAGAACAGGCACGTAACACTAACTAGGTAGAGTATAAACGTTCGGCTTTTCATTATTTTATTTGTTTGTAATGCTTCGCGCTGAGATATCGCTGTACACAATCATATCACAGATCGTTTAGTAGCAACAAACCAAATCTATACGCTTCGTAGTAATCAGACCGACAGTCGTGAATCGTGCACTTAGATAGGTCAAAATAGTTTAATATAATAATAACTAAGATTGAATTATTGTGCTAATATCCTACAGTTGTCTGGCAGTTTCATAAATTTTCAATATATATGCCACAACAGGTCCATGAGACAAATGTTGCACTTTTCTGTCAAAAGTTGTTTATAACCTATTCTGTTTACTGATAATTGTATCTGGAACACTATCTTACAATGTAAGTACTTCTAAACAAATAAATTATTACAAGCTAACCTGTTGAATGACTTGCTCATTAGCACCAAGGAATGGAAACAAACAATGTTTGCTGAATATTCAATTAGATTTTTCTGTCAAATGATAACTTTCACATTTCTTCTATGTCTGGTTATTATTACCAACATTTTATGCTCTTCAAGACTGCTCTACATAACAGATACAGAAAATTAACAATGTGAAACATAATATTTCATTAGGTAATAATTCAGATGTAACTCATATTTAACACAATTTCATGAAAAAACAATACTGCTACAATACTACTTAATTGGTCACATAAACTAATAATAAAACTTACACCCCCAACCAAACTAACAAGCATTTTGCAACCACATTTCACTAGGTTTTACATAATTATTTACTAAATGGTTTTGAAGGAATGAGTCAGCGGTCATTGACCCTCTACTAAACCAATAATTTTGTTATTCATACAAGATAAAGAAGTTTCTAATACTCTTTACTAACACATTTAATTAGCCTGTAACAGTCACTGCTTATCATGGGCTTTCCCAACAGCCACTTGGTGCTGAATGGTAGTACAGACGGGTACTCAGGAGCTTTCAACCTCATGTTATGCTGATGCATCAACTTGTCATAATTCTTTAGTTGCCTATGATAACATAGATTTTAAAACTTAATCAAAGTAGGCAGCCGTTAATATGGCACATCGAGTTTAAAAAAAAAACCGGCTATGTGCGAGTCGGACTCGCACATGAAGGGTTCCGTACCACCGTACAATATTTAAGACTACATAATATATTTAAAAAAATGGCGTTTTTTGTATGGGAGCCCCCCATAAATATTTATATTATTTATAATTAAGTAAAAATACAAGTGAATATTTCAAGTGCCTACCTTTTGCCATGATTGATATTGGTCCCGTTTTTACCCTTTGGGTACGGAACCCTAAAAAGTATTGCTTTGCTATTTTTAGGACTGAACTTGATGTACCACAAATGTAATAATAATCTTTATTAGAACAAAAACAATGCACTATTTGATTTTGTACAAACATAGCTACATGAGTTAGCAACCGTGTTGCAGCTGTAAATAGCCACCTCCAAGAGGAAGACGATAGTGTTCTCCCCAATCCTCCGGTACCGTATCTGTAATTTTAACATCTTTGCATGACCTACAATCCCACACTGAAATAGTGCAGCTTATTTTGGTCCAATCCCCAACATTTCATGGCCAGCGGTTTAGCAATGCCCATAGAAGCTACTCGAATTGGTAGAGAAGAACCTTCATAATTATGTTGCAGTTGTGTCATGTTTATTTCCAAAATTACAAGACCATTATATATATTCTTGTTCTTTGTACTAATAAGTATAAAAGTATTGATTTTTAAGCGACTTCAAAAAAAGGAGGAGGTTATCAATTCAACTGTATTTTTTTTTTTTATGTTTGTTACCTCATAACTTGCGACTGGGCCAACCGATTTTCATGATTCTTTTTTTATTTGAAAGCTGGTGCTTCCCGTGTGGTCCCATTGTCACCATTTCAATATTTGATGATGGGATCTTAGAGAAATCGAGGGCAACCCTCAAATTTTACAGGCTCACTTATTGTTTTTCGCATGTTTTATGAAGTATTTTGTGTATTTGCGTATGGTTGTCACCATCTCAGGTAGCTGGGCTGATGATGGAAGGTACAACTCCTTAACAGTAAGTAGTTACTCGAACAGGAAAGGACTGTTTTAGTAAATTGTTTTGATGTTTGATAGGGCATTTGCCACATTTGGTCTCATGATCATCAAGTCATGATCTGATGCTGCAGTCAGGATAGTCTGCAGAGTACCTAACTCCTCGACAACTAACAGCAGATATCGTGTTTAGGCTCATTGAAAAGGGCTCGATGTGTGGATAAACGTACTGTTAATGAGGAACACCGAAGTACGTAAAGACCTGATGCTGAAGCCAGGAGCATCAGAAAAAGTACCAACCTTGAAATTACAGCACCGCACAGTATTTTATTTTATCTCAAAATGACCACCTCCCTGATTATTAGCGAATCAGATAGAGCTTTTTATTCTAATTGCGAGAGTAAAACTCCCACGAATCCATCGTAACAAGCTCCATAGTGCCACACCCCCGTGTCCTCCAGAGTAATATGTATGTACAGGGTTTCAGCGATTGCCTTTCGAGGGTGGACTCCTTCCCGCACCATATTACCTATCACTGGACAAAATTAGTTAGTTAACTAACTAAAAGCACAAATAAAGGCAGTTCTCGTAAATGTACCCAACAACCTACGTTAATTTAAAAAAATACCACACTATCAAATTTTCGGGTAATTACCCGGGTTCGGGTAAGTTCGGGTAAATCTTAATATTTCCGATATTCCATGGAATTAATTGTTGTTTTTTTTTGTGTTGGTAGTCTACCTTATTACCTCTTTTTTAAAGCTAATTGCAGATTTTAATACTGAGGAATATGGGCAAAAAAAAATAAAAACGAAAATCACAAAATCGGTGATTTCTCGGTTCCTACGACGTATAGAGCAGCCATAAAGGACTCGTAACATAGATAAAAACAAGACCTTTTAAACTGTAGTTAAAAGAATAAAGCAACTGTAAAAGTTTAGATGAAATAATTTTTTAAATATTTTTTTAATTATTTTTTCAAAATATGGGTAAAAAGTTTTACCCCGGATATCTCCTAAACTTGTTAAGATGGATTCGTGGGAGTTTTACTCTCGCAATTAGAATAAAAAGCTCTATCTGATTCACTAATAATCAGGGAGGTGGTCATTTTGAGATAAAATAAAATAAGTACTGTGCACCGTAGTCGTGTTTGGGCTCATTTTAAACAGGACTAAATTTTAAGTTCAATGTAATGTTGACATAAGTCTGGCCTGATGCTGCAGCCAGGATTATCAGCATCTAGTCTAAAAGCATCAGGTCAAGATTTGATGATGGGATCCTGGAGAAATCGAAGGAACTCTTCAAATATTATAGGCACACCTATAGAGATTTGGGTATTTTTTATAGTAACTCGTGCATTTGCTCTCGGAAAGCACTATTTGGTGAAGTGGAACTGATGATGAAGACCACAGATGGCCATCGGAAGTACTCAATAATATCTAAGTATTTCACGGGTTGCGATTCGATTACTTTAATATGGTTGCTAAGCAATTTATGCTCGTCACAATGTGAATGGTGATATGGAGCTGATGGTGGACCTGGAGAACTCCTCAACAATTAACTTCCCTGCATCGGGAAAAGCAATATTTTGTTTGTAAAAGGCGATAATCACTAGGCTATTGTAACTTAGATAAATTATAAGCAGACCCACTAAAAAGCGTGAAATAAAAACTTTTTAAGAAACAAAAAAACTGACTTCCAAAAAAACACTACAAAGTGAAAAATAACTTTATTTCGGAAGTCGGTGGCAAAAAACTAAAATACAGATCCAAAGACACCGACTTCCGAAATAAAGTTATTTTTCACTTTGTAGTTTTTTTGGAAGTCGGTTTTTTTTTTCTTAATAAGTTTTTTAAAATAATCAAATTGTAACCTGACTAAAGGTAGATTACAACTAAGATAACTGACAAACAACAACATTGGGTGCTCAGGTCGATATAGTGTATCGCATGGCAACTGGATTATGTACAGACGCCAGCACATCAACCTACTACAATCTGTCAAATTTCTTTAATAGATTTTCAACTTTATTGCTAAAACATAAGGTTCAAAGTTGATTGGGAAAATTTGACAGTTTCGGGTAGCTTGATGTGCTGGCGTCTGTACATACCAATTGGTTATGATTTGAGGTGATCAATATCAACTGACAGTAGAGCAGTGGTGGCCCAGTGGTAACGACCGCGACTTATGAGATATAGGTCGTAGGTTCTGTTCAAACCCTCACAGGCACTTTACTTTGTGTAAATTATTTCATCACCACTGCTCTCAAAACGGTGAAGGAAAACATCGTGAAGAAACCGGCATGTCCTAAAACCAAAAATTCGAAGACATGTGACATCTACCAACCCGCACTGGTCCCGCGTGGTGGATTACGGCCCACTCTCACTGAGGAGGCCTGTGTCCCAGCAGTGGGAACAGTATAGGCTGATTATGAATATCAACTGATAGATGACTATTGTTCAATCGTTTTACACACACACACACACACACAGTGTAACTACTTACAGTTGTTCAACAAGAGCTTTTTCGCAGAGCTTATGTGCTGCATTGCAGTTCAGGACAAGTAGTATAATGTACTAAGAACTGGTTGCACCTTTATGAACTATGGCGCCAGCATTACACATTACACATACAGCATTGACAGGCCTGATGGTCTAGTGGTTAGTGACCCTGACTGCTATGCCGGAGGTCGTGGGTTCGATTCCCACCCAGGACAAATGTTTGTGTGATGAGCACGATCATTTGTTCTGTGTCTGGGTGTAAATTATCTATAATATGTATGTATTTAGAAATATATAAGTATGTTTATCAGTTGTCTAGTACCCATAACACAAGCTCTGCTTAGCTTGGGACTAGATGGCGTTGTGTGATAGTTGTGGAATATTATTATTAAATCGTGCGTGAAAAACCCAAGGGGCCCGGCGTAGCATGCGTAGTTCATACAAACGTAATACCAAAATAATTTGTAAATCAAACATATTCTTAAGGTAGTGTGTGTTTATTCCGATTGGATTACAGAATATCTAGGTTCCCAAATATATATTTTGAAAGGACTAATGTAAAGACGAGATATGAGGAATTTAAAATTTCTATAGAAAACTTATTTTTCTCCTAATTCGTCTTTAAAAATTGCATAATATTGGGTTTCCCAACCACCCCTAGTAAAGTAAGCAATAATTAATTAAACTAATAGGTTGGTTGTTCTGCACAGTAGGTGGATTGTCTTAATTATATGAGTAATTAAGACTATACACCTACTTATCTATACAATAAAATTAATCTGAAATAAAATTTTTGTCTACAGTAAAGATTTAGTATATTTTATCAGTTACTTTAATTCATAAAGCCAACCGAAAGGAAATGTCTAGAAATGAAAGAGCGGGAAACAGGTATTTATTAAACTTTGACAGGAAAAAAATAAATATACAATGTAAGTAAGTACAAAATTGTATTACCATTTTAAAGAAATATAGGTACAAATATTATTATTGTATGTATTAGTAATAGATTTGTAATTTTAGTGTTCGCAACTGTACCAAAACAAAATGTGTGTAGAAGTTCAATTGGAAGATTAACCTACTTCTCCATAGTAAACCAGGTCGAAATTATCATAGTTGGAAATGAATATTTCTTGTCTATTTTTTGACACCATATTCAAATTAAAAAAACGTAAACGTTCCGCGGTAATCAGGTGAAGATTGTGGCGAGATAGGCTCACCACGTTATCATCACCAAGGCACCTCTATATCTGGAATCACTTAACACAGCCGTTTGGTTGCACTAGAGGTGAGGATTGTGTGGAGACCTTCACCACACAATCCTCATCAACCTATAGCTGTAACTTCGGAATTATAATGCGACTATTTTTTGACCTTGGTGACTATATTTTATGACTATTTTTTGGCGTTCTCAAAATTGACTTCATGAAGTTTCAAAGGTGAGGATTGTATGGTGAATGACACAAAGAAGTCTTTTAGTGATGTATAGTGTTGAAACTGTTGAAAGTCTCAGAAGGTTCATATTACACGATCCCTGCAGTAATAATAACTGAATAGGAGTTGGTTACTCGAATTTTGACACTATTTAATAAAATAACACTGTCTTTATCCGAGAAAAGAGTGGCGGCCGCATTGATATGCAAATATTGTGTAATTTGTTGATATGTCGAGGGTCTTTTGCGGCGCCCTTTGTCGCGTAAACTGGTTGCGAATGAAACTGACAAAGGAACATATGACGACGTCTCTATTGATGCGCGGGGACCGATTTTTTGAATCCCAGCCGACCTTTCTTTCTTCAGACTAATATATCAAGTCCATTGACTACTGGACAGTTGAAATAACAGTGTCTCGCCAACTGTGGAGCTGGACATATTACTTTCACCGAGCTGAGCCGGTGCTGCGACAGTAACTAGTGGATATTTTGCGACTATCGGTCTTTTTAGTATAAGAAATTGTGATGTATACAGCGCTGTGTGGTGCTTGTGATATTGCTTTATTGACTAATGATAACGTGATGATAGTGCGCGATTCTGACTGCGTTTCGGTGTGAAGGGTGCCGCTGGGTCCGGGGCAGGCAGGCGGCGCCATGGGCGCGCACGGGCAGGCGCTGGGCGGGCTGGGCGCCATGGGCGTGCCGCCGCCTCACCACACGCCGCAACGACCACCTCACCCCATCAGGGCTATGCCTCATCATCCGCAAGCACAGCACCACTCCGTACCACCGGTGAGAGACACCTTACTTTGCAATAAAATCAAATTTAATTTGAAGTAGTTTCTCGGCGAAACGACAAAATGTTCTCATATCATGAATGTAAATGTTGTTTTGGATGCACGTTACCGAATTGTTAAACTAAAGCTTTGACTATTAATGATGAGCGCATCCACAAGTCGTTGAGAGCGTTTACGACGTACGGCATTTTATACAAACTTTCAAGCCCTTGTTTTTAGAAATTAATGAACCGATTTTAATGAAACTTCATATGCATAAGCAGGATAGAAAGGTCCAAAAAGTTAGTAAAGAACATTTTCGAAATGTCTTATTTAAAAATAGACAACTGGAAATCCCTGTTTCTATGGAAAATTTAAAATCGGTCTAATTTGGCTGTAATACTATTTTTAGAAAATGTTCTTAACCAACTTTTCAGACCTTTGTATTCTGCTTATGTGTACGAAGTTTCATGAAAATCGCTTGACAGTTTGTATGAAATGCCGTACGTCGTAAACGCTCTTAAAAGAATTCTATGTTTGATCTAATTACACCGGATTGGCTGGAAAATTGACCATGTAAAGGGGCGGCAAACGGAACGGAGAAGTAGTTCTGGAGGTGGACCACAAAGAACAATCAGCTGTCAAAAAATATAAATAAATCTTTTGTCGGAACAGACTTCTGTCTAACAAGATGAAAGTTTCATAAGTTTTCCGCGTATGTTATGCACCAACTTATGTTTCCCGAACTTGACATGGCCCGTTTCCAATATCTAAGCTGTTGTCTGCCACTGCAACCTTTTCCAAGCTAAAGAAAATTGGACTCAATTGGTGAGTCTAAAATCCGTCCTTTGGTAAGCACAAGACAGTCTTTCGATTAGTTAGATGGTTGATTATACCGCCCAACTGTCAGTCATTTGAGTACCAGTCATGATAGCATTTGGAATCAATCTAAAGTTCTATCAATGTACCTCATCGAAAGACCAGACCGAATTATAGCAACCGCTTATTTTCACTCTACTCGCTAGTTATTAAAAGTTCTTGACTCTGTCAATGCTTGCCTCAGTTCCGCACTAATTCTAAAATGAACGTGTTTGGACTATTCTGCCGATTGAACCTTAAAAGTATGGATTTTCTCTGAATAAAAGATTTTTTTTTCGGCTAAATACGAAAACGAAAATAGAGCGCATTCGCGTTAATGTGGTTTGAGTTTTAAAAACAAACCACACTATTTAGACTCTATTTTTTTGCCTTTTAATACTTTTATGAAGCAAATACTCTATTTTGACGGAAGATCCGCGTACAATTAATGTTAGTTCTCTTTTTCGCCACGTCCATTTACATCCATGTCGGACTGTATGAGCACTTCCATACGTTCTTGTGTAGTGTGTTGTAAGTAGTAATGTGTTGACGTTGGACAGCAACAAATGAAGGCGCTTCGCCGGCCGTACGCGGTGGGCGGCGGCTACGGGCCGGGTGCCGTGCTGCCGCCGCAGTACGCGCAGCCGCCGCCGCTGCAGCCGGCTGCTGTGCCCATCGCACACGCAGGTACCAAACAATTTAAAATTTTACAAACACTGCGGCGCGCTACAAACTTGTTGGGGTCGGCATGATTCGGCACAGCCGGGGGTGCCAAAATCGATTATAATTATTTAGGTATCTTCGGAAAAAGGCTCTTGGACTAGCTCGAATTTTGCCGAGTCGACCCGAACACGCCACCCGAACATTTTAAGCGAGGGAAGATGCCGAACGAACTTTGCCGATCGGCACGTGTAGAATGAAAGCGTACAAAAACATAATGTGACCTGAAGAAGTTTGCAGCACCTTGAGCTTATACTACATGGGATTTAAAACATAGAATAGAATAGAATACTCTTTATTATGTACACCATATAAATTACAGACATAAATATAGAAAACTTTACAACATAACTGTCTAAATGCAGGTATAGGTACCTACTATAGCACCACTGCCCAACCCTTTGGGGAATAAAGAAATGATGTGATGCTGTTGGGCACTAAAATGGCTCCTCATGCGTCTAGTAAGTTTCGTGATGATCTAACGAGTTCATAAATAACTTGTTAAGAAAATAAACTGTTATTTTCTAATATCGGAATTATTGGTCTTTGTAGTTACTCCCACATATACGACAACATCATATTTGTTAGCCTGCTTTAATAATGCTCAATAACAACTATTTATCTGCTCATTGTGTGAATTGATATAGCGTTAGGTATATTGAACTGCCCACCCTGAAATTTGGATGTTCAAAAATACACTTTATGACTAGAATACATTTTTCATAATATCGAAGTTTAAAAACAATAAGGTACTTAAATCGTTGTTGAGTTTAAGCTAATGAAATGTTCTATATCCTTCTAGTAGTGTCAGCATCGTCAGCGCCAGGCGCGTGCCACGTGGTGGAGCCGTGCCCGGCGGCGGAGGGCGCGGCGGGCCCGGGCGCCGCCCCCGCGCCGCTGCCGCCCGACGACAGCGACGCGCTGGACGACAGCCCGCGCGGAGAGGCCAACAGTAAAGAGAAGACCCCCATGTGCCTGGTCAACGAACTGGCCAGGTACAATAAGGTAACGTTTATAAAACTCCCACTTTTTATTCAAATCAAAATAGTTGTACAAGGATATTTTGTTGCGTGGCCAAACTCGGAACTATCGCAGCTATCTTGTTACTTCACTTCCAACGGCCCCATGTAAATGTCATTCGAGTGCCACAAGATCCTTGACACTACAGAGGATATTAAAATTCCTACCATGTAGGTACTTGATTTTACAAAAAATTGGTGCAGTGTCATGCGAAGCTGTAATGCGATTTTGCAGCACTTGCGGTGTACAACTGTAACTGAAAATCTTGACCTACCCTACTAGATTATGGTACGCTTTTATATGGCACATCAATTAGAAAGAGACTGTTACTTGTCTAGTCTATTTTAGTTACTTTCATAGTATAATGTCGTACGGTATTTTACTATGGGGACGGGCTGCAGACATCGAGTCTATTTTTATTCTGCAGAAAAGAGCCGTCAGAGCCATATATAACCTCCGCCGGCGTGACTCTCTAAGGAAACTGTTTAAAGATATTAACATCATGACGGTACCTTGTCAATATATCTATGAAAATATCATGTACGTAAGGAAAAACCTACATCTTTTTAGTAAAAGAGGTGAAAGACACAATTATATCACTAGAAATAGGGACCAATTAGTTCAACCAGGTTTCAGGCTGGCTAAAGTAGACTCATCTTTCATGGGCTACTGTTTAAAATGTTACAATAAAATACCTAACCACATACTTGAACTGAATGAAACGAAATTTAAATCTTGTATAAAACGCACACTATGCAGCCAGGCATATTATAAATTGGGGGATTACATCACTGATAGAAATGCGTGGCTAAATGCTGGTCCTGCTCCATAAGAACGCACAAATAAATTGATTAGCATTCGAAAATACTGTTGGAGCTGCTGAAGATTGTAAAATACTACTTTTGCATTATATAAATTCAATCTCTTAGTATTGTATAATTGCATAGCACATGTGTGAGTACTATGTACATACTATAAAGCTACCATTTACTGGGTACGTCTTTCATTGACTTGAATGTGCTCTGGCGGCTGAGAGTATGTCATGCTCACTCAAATGTCTCGCTGATGGTGGCGCATGTGTTGGATCATTTAGCTCCCTTCAAAATGGTTGAGCTGAATGGTGCTAATACATGCGTCATGTTCGTGAACGGGCGCCGTCGGTAGGGACTGGTCATCTCTTTGCTGCCACGGCTTATTTTAATTTAATTTTTTAATTGTTTTTTTTTTCTCATCTTTACATTATGGACGCTTTTAACGTTCTGCATCGTTCTCACATGTATAATTTTTAGCATGAATGATGTAACCAAGACTTTGTAACCATATTATTCTGATTTAAAAGAGTGTCCATGGAGTTTCTTGCCCGTTCTTCTCCATAGGTACCTACGCTTTGGAATGGGCAACTAGCTTCATCTTTCTGACTGACCGACCCCTTGACAATTCAAAAGTGCCTGTAATTGGTTTAATTGAAATAAATGCTTTGAGTTTGAGTTTGAGTTTGACTTTGAATGTGATTTTTTTTGTAACTTGTGGCTAAGTTATAACAGCTGCACGGAATGATTGATCATGTTAAGATACGCTTGCCACGGTTGGTCCGTGGATGGGTGACCATCTTTTCATACTAAGACCCCTCCGTGTCTCGGAAAGCACGTTAAGCCGTTGGTCCCGACTGTCATTCGTGGATCTTTGACAGTCGTTACTGGTCGTCAGAAACCCAAAAGTCTGACAACCAGTCTTACCAAGGGGTATTGTATTACCCAGTAATTGGGTTGTGGAGGGATGAGCATTCGCTCCATGTAAAATACTGGTATTCAGCGGCATCCGGTTATACTGGAAGCCGATCCCAACTTAGTTGGGAAAAGGCTAGGCAGATGATGGAAATGCCATTTCGGCGGCCGCCTGCTGCAGTAGAGCTCTTTCACCATACATATAGAATCTCTGTACAAAAGGACATGGCTAAAAGTTCATAGACAAAAAACCCAGAATCGCCAGCAACGAAATGTATAAAAATGGGTTCGCTATAGTAAACCCAGTACGGTTTAAAAAAAACAGCCTCCTAAACCATATAGTATAATAGTAAATTGTACAACTCAGGCATAAAAGAAGCTATTTTACCCCGAGACGTTTATATCCACGCGAGCCGCAGGCGAGGGTGGATAGTTAAGTCGAGGGGTAAAATGGCTCGTTTATGCCTGAGTTATACACTCTGCTTTTCACTTCGATTGCGAGAAAATGAAACAGGTATAAAGTATACAGTACATAATTAATCAAAATGTTGCAAAACATAGCTAATTCCCGCCACCACAGATAATACCGCCACGAAACTTTTTAAGTTTTTTTTTTTAATTTCAACATTTGTCATTCGACTTGGGTACTTCATACTGCTAAGTCATAAAAACGTTTCTTTGCGTTTTTAAATAATAAATGACAACTATTTTACCTGATTTTATTAAATTAACGATAGAAAACACGGAAGTGGTATAAATTAAAGAAAATTAAATAAATCACGACTTTAATCTGCGAAGTTTTATTGTGCGTGTGGCTGTTGGGCCTGATTACTTTAGTCTTAGAAAAAAAATTTACTTTATGCACTAGAACATAAAAAGCGATTTTATGTCGCCTAAGCACAACATGAAGACGAACTTTTAGAGCATGAGAAGTGAAAAAGTTATTATACTTTGTGTGTTTATGTTATTCATACTTACATTGATTACTTGACTTTTGTTTTATCACAATCTCTTTAGTATAATTCTGATAATATATTAAAAAAAATGTAAAAAATATACCCATCAATACATATTTTAATGTTTTATTATTAATAATCTTTATACAGGGTGAATTTTTCAAGTGGGCGTGGATGGCCAAATTCGAAAGTATGAGGAATAGCGAAAAGTACTCAAAGGAGTCTCGTGCTCGATTTTGATGAAAACTAAAACTGCATCATTGGATTTTTGAAAAATCAATATTTCTAGCCAGGAATCGAACTCGTTAATTTTGAAAAAAAAGCACACTGTATTATTACACCATTCGATAGTGTCCCTAATAAGGATCAAATTCTGGGAATTAAGGAGAGAGATCAGAAGAGAGCGATGGCGGGGGGGGGGAGGTGAGATGGTAAATGATGTGATGATGAGTGTGTTTCTATTTGATTATTATTTTTATGCCTCGGTCGGCGAATCCTACATTATATGCGCGAAGGAGTGTATCGGGTGGCCGCCGCAATCAGGGGATTGGGGTGCTTTATAGCAGTATCAAAGAAGCGCTTGGAAAAGCGTTTCATAAACTGCTGGACGGTGGGCATTTTGAGATCTAAGTGTAGATTCAAATTGCGGACATATAAGGGGGCTTTTTTGTGGATGGGAAATCATCAAATGACTCCTCCCGCTCTGGGTGGAGCGGAAGGGAGTGGTAACATAAGATAAATAAAAAAGTACTTTGTTAAAAATGAGCTCTTTACTTTAGTTTGCCGTATGTCATTACTTCCCTGAATTCGATCCTTATTAGCGACACTATCGAATGGTGTAATAATAGTGTTTTTTTTTTTTTTTCAAAATCAACAGGTTCGATTCCTGGCTAGAAATATTGATTTTTCAAAAATCCAATGATGCAGTTTTAGTTTTCATCAAAATCGAGCCCGCGACTCCTTTGAGTACTTGGGTTTGGCCATCCACGCCCACTCGAAAAATTCACCCTGTATATCTAGTATACCACGTCGTTTTTGCAGTATATTATTATATATTTTTGTTGTACATATTATGCCTATAAAAATGGCATATATGAAATTTCTGGCGATTCTGGGTATTTTTTTAGCCATCTCTTTTCAGCTCAAAAGCATTAACTTTGAAAATGCTTAATATTTTTTATTTCGACATCACGGCGCTGCACTGGCGCGCGGCGGCGTGATGTGCGTGTATTAGGTGCACAGACACACTACAGATAATGGATAATGACCCTCGTAGTGCAGTGACACGTTTGTTATGATTTCAATTTAATAAACTATCGAAATAAAAAAATATTAAGCATTTTCAAAGTTACTGCTTTTGAACTGAAATTTCGTACAGAGATTCTAGACCAGATACACTCTTTAACCCGTTTGTATTGATATACCCTTTCCGTAACACCCTGTATACTTGCCAAGCAGTATATCCATGTTCCAGTTTAAAGGGTACCTGCTATGTGTACCTGAGATATCTTTGAGATAGTAACGCACTTGCGATCCCTCTGATATTACGGATTCATAGGCAGTAGTGATTACATACCATACTTCGGCATCCTGTTATTTTGCCACCCAATAACATTAAAAAGCCTCTTATAGCTTGTTCAGAAGCTCGTGCTAGATTTTGACTTTTTAGTATTCCTTTTAATTTAGCCCTGTCCACCTGTCTGTACTATAAAGTCTACTATTTTCAATGTATGAAAATTCTCAGGTAGTCTGCATTCGCGATTTATTTGCCAAAAATGTAAACAAATATGAGTTTATGGAAATATAACTTTAAATCCTACACAATAAAGTTCAGTTTACCTACAACTTCAAACATTTTCAAAACTTTTTCAATAGTGCTAGTCACTCTGAAATCAACTTAATTATATGTTAGGCAGGCCGGATAGCACGGCATGCCAGCATCAATGACATCATCCGTCGTGCTCTTGTCACCGCTGGGGTGCCAGCTGTTTTAGAACTCAATGGTTTGGCACGCGACGATGGTAAGAGACCAGACGGGATGACCATAATGCCTTGGAAGGTAGGTAGGCCTTTGGTGTGGGATGCAACGTGTGTCGACACCCTTGCGCCATCCCATCTTCGAAGCATGGTAAGCTGTGCTGGGGCGGCTGCTGCAGGTGCGGAAAGCCTCAAACGGCGCAAATACTCCAATCTCTTTGGAACTTACATATTTGAGCCGTTTGGGGTTGAAACACTAGGGCCATGGGGCCCGAGTGCCCACTTAGTATTCCGAGACATCGCCAAGCGGTTGGTCGACTCATCACGTGACCAGAGGGCTGGCCTATTTTTTGGCCAAAGAATCAGTATTGCCATACAACGTGGCATTTTGGGCACGTTTCTCGTTGACAGTGATGCGGACGAATTTTTTGATGCCCTTTGATTATTTTCCCTCCCTTTTTATATACTTGTACATATTATTATTTTATGATTGTTAGCTTTTTAAATTATGTAAATATACAAAAGATATGCAAAAAAAAAAAAAAAAACTTAATTATCATTGAGTAAGTTAAACAAGTTGATACTTGTTGAACTTGAAATAGGGTAGGGGTGTGTAGCACTGCGCAATTTTACTATAGGTGTTTTCGATGAATTCTGGCATGTAGGTTTTTTTTAACCTGTATTGGCCCACTGCTGGGCAAAGGTCTCCCCCATAACTTTCAATTATTCCATTAAAATTACGATGAGTAAAAAATAATTTACATTGTTAAACTACACATCAGAACCTAACCCATTGCGTTGTCCGACCACGTAGGTACGTGATCGGTTTTATCCAGATTTCTGTTGACGCACACGCTTCCATAAACACTTTATACATAAAATTATAATTATGCATATATATATGTAAGTACATATTAGTCATTCCAATATTGCATTTAGGGATTCAGGCGAAGCTATAAATGCATCACAATATCCTGCACGTTGGCAGTGTTGCTACTTGACTAGAGGAGTATAAATGTTATAAAAGGGTAAATGATTATACTTTTGATTTTATATTACGTCGTATAGATTAAAGAGGGTAAATCAATAATAAAAAAATATTTATACATACTATAAGTGTATACAACACCGAATTTATCAGTTTTGAAAAATGTCTTCAATAAATACATACGTGTTTTTGGATTTGGGAACAGTAGAAAATGAAGTACTTAAAAGAACCAGGATAACTGAACTGAGCTTGTTAGCTGTACACCGGAGTCAGTACCTAGAAATGGAGAAAGTAAAGGTACCAAATGAAAAGGATACATTTCCGTTCTACGGAAAAGGTAACAGTGACAATGCCCAACCTGAGTTTGATAAGACAACTTTTTATCGTATTATGAGTTTTATCAATGGAAAAGAAAAACCTGTGTGCTTAATCGCCCATAATGGAGATGGATTTGATTTTCCCATATTCAAACTAAAGCTTCAGGAGTTGAAGGTCAGTTTACCTAATGATGTCATGCGTGCCGACAGCCTTACCGCTTTTCGTTATATAAAAGAAAATATAGACTGGCGAATTAATGTCAACCCAAGTACATCAACTTTTAATCGATCAAGCGACCAGGATGGCGATCAAGATCATGGAAACAGTAAAGATTTAAAGAATCTTAATATGCGACAAAAAAATGAAACGACACCATCAAAAAAATTTACTCAACCTACTCTGAAACCGGTTGTTACAAAGGAACTAAAAAATAACATACCTTCAAACAGGGGAAATGCTGCAAGAAACTTATTCAATGATAATCATAATCGAGTTTCATATAAACTAAAGGATATTTATAACGAAGTAGTGAAACGTTTTTATATAAATCCACACCCGCCTGAAAATGACAACTTGATGATGTTTAAAATATCACAAGTATTTGGCATACATTTTGTAAATTGGGTAGACAAAAATCAACGACCTTTTGATACGGTTAAAGCTCAAGATATCCAAATCAATAGAAAAAGAGGAAACTCTAAACGCACTGATCCAGGTCAGCGCACTCTATTCGATTACTGCGATAGCACTACCGCAAGTCCGAAGAAAAGTCGCAGTGGACAAACACAAACAGGAATCTGATACTAGACACCCATTATCTGGTACAGAACTACCAAACAACGGCTAAAAAGTAGACACAGCTTCTTTAAATCGACAGCGTTTTTACCAGGAAACCCTGCCGACACCTGCTGCAAACTGTGGCAGGATACTCTTCCCCCTCCTACTTACTATCTACCACTAAAGGAGCATCGCCCTGCAGGGTGTAACCTTTCGTGGTCCACTTGGAAGTCCCTGAACCGTCTCCGGACTCGAGAGGGAAGATATAACTCTAACCTGGTAAAGTGGGGCTACCTCATCGGAACGGCAGCAGGGTGTGAATATGGAGCTATGTAGCAAAGTATGCTCCACCTCCTATCCTGACCTCTGTGTCCCAAAACATGCAGTCAAAGTGACGTCTGCGCTACCACCGACAGCACCGTGGAAGTGGCGAAGTTTAAGCCAATAAGTTCTGAATTACAGTCGTGCCAGTGACACAAAGAAGAAGAAGAAAATATAAGTAAATTTTAACGCAATTGCAACGTAAATAATTACAGCTAATTATAATTAATTGGTTATTAGTAAATACATTAATTAATGTGAAAGTGAATTGGTTGTTGTGTTGTGTTGTGTGACTGCTAAACTACATAAACGATAGACGAAAAAAGTGTTTCTCAAATTCGTTTCCATGGAATATTTAGCTTAAGGGTTGTGACAAACCAGACCAGGGTGCTTACTCTTGAATTTAATTCCGATAGATCGACATTAGAATTATGACGTTTCGTACTTTTGAGTTCGGTTTAATTAAACTAAAAGGTAAAATTGGATGATTGATTTTGGAGCCCGGCCCTAATTTCCACTTAGTTCACCAAAATGGACACCCAATTTTCAATGTCGACCTTTTAGTTTAATTAAACCGAACTCAAAAGTACGAAACGTCACAATTCTAATGTCGATCTATCGGAATTAAATTCAAGAGTAAGCACCCAGACTGTAAAGAGGTAACCCTGCAAAAAATGATGCTGCTGTCTAAACAAACAAGAAGTCAGTTAACCTTTTAAGCGCTTGGCTAAATATCAATTGCCGTGCCCCTAGCGCGCGGCTACAAACAAGCTACAAATCGATAAAATAATACCTGCAATAAATAAGGAGGAGCAATCGTTGTATCGATAAAAAAATAGTCAAAAAGTTTTTATCTCTATTTAATAATGGTTTTCGTTGTACCACGCAGTTAATAGGACGAAAACAGAACGAAAAAATCATGCATGTTCTCTGTCGCATAAATGCGACACAAGCGGTTAAAAGGTTAAATTAAATAATATGGTGGGCAATTTACCAAGTAAATGGAGTTATGTGAATTGTTGATAGTGTTCAGATAAAATCAAAATGTAATAACAATGCGTGCGTGATGTGGGTGGCAATAGCTGTTTAAAATAAGCTGCGTCAATGACTCATCTACATTTTATTTATGTATGTATTTTCGGAGCGCATACAACCCGAATCTCTTTAAAGTGAGAGTGAACAGGCTTCTTCTGGGTAAGCTCGCTCCATCGTCGACTTTGTCTCTGTCACCTTTGACCTAGGCTAGAGTCAAGAGCAAGCCCATTTCAAATAAAAAAAAAAATGGATTTTACCACCTACTTTACTGTTTGTATTTTCTTAACACACTGTTCCGTTTCCGCAATCAAAAAGTAAACCTTAACTACATAAACAATAAGTAGGTAACCAATTCGCCGTATAAATATGGTGTAAGGGTTTCTAGTTTAACGAAAGAAACCCTAAAAAAATATGTGTTTATCAGCTTATCTATATTATGTATTTTTTGGAGATTTTTATCCGGACTACTAATTCCGTGTCATTTAATAAGATTACTGAATGCTAAATGCAAAATCGATAACTGCGAAACTATTAATACTTCAAAATTTGACAACAGCTATCACTTATCAGTATTAAAAATGACTCCGATAGAAACATACGTATTTATGGATTTGACGACTGAACGAAATGAAGTGACAAACATAACCAGGATTACTCAAGTGACCCTGTTAGCTGTACACCGGAGTCAATACCAAGAAACGGATGACAGCAAGGTAGCACCTGAGGAGATCACATTCCGATTCCTCAGAAAACTTAATAGTGATGATGCCCAACCCTCGTTTGACAGGATTACGTTTAACGATTTTATTAGTTTTATTAATGGTAGAGAAACACCTGTGTGCTTTATCTCCCATAATGAAGGTGATTTTGATTTTCCCGTACTTGAACTACAGGAGCAGCTTCAACAGTTTAATGTCAGTTTACCTAATAATATCACGTGGGCTGATAGCCTTACCGCTTTTTGTTATATACTGGAAAATAAAAACTGGAAACCTGACATAAATCCTAGTACGTCCAATTTTTATCGCTCCAGTGACCAGAAAGCCGATAATCTACAAGAAAAATCAGGCTCATACAAACTAAAGGACATTTATGAACAAGTAGTCACAAATCCTCGTATACATGTACACTCACCTGAAAGTTACAACATGATGATGTTTAACATATCACAAGTATTTGGCAGATTTTTTGTAACCCGGGTAGACCAAAATCAACGAGCTTTAATGGAGGTGAAAGCAAAATATGTTATTATTAAAGATAATAAAAAAACCGGCCAGGAGAGTGGCCGGCTCGCCAAACTTGGTATTCGTACCAAACTACAGCCTTCATCTACTTCTTTGTGCTAGCTCCTAAAGTAAACATCTAAAGGACTAACTTAACAATAAGGGTGTAACTCCCTTACTAATACAGGTGCCTCTTAAAAAAAAAAAAGAAAACGCCAAAATACTTCTATTACATACCTACCACCTACGTATATTAAATTTGCTGGCAAAAGTGCGGCTGCTGCAAAAAAATTATAAATAAAATCAGTCATTCATAGTGTCATTGTTAAAGGAAAGTAAAAAATAAGGACTAGTAAGGACAAAACGCATGTAATTTACTAGACAACCTACAATATTGGTTGAGAAATCAATTTCCTAGCACATCTTATTACATTTAAGACGAATAAATAGAAAGGAGAATAAAATGCACATGACAAAATTAATAGTAGACACTAAAAGAAAACTTTAAGAGCAAGATACCAACTAAATACCAAAAACGTGGAAATATGCTTACTTCCCAAGTTAGTAATTGCTCGCCAGACATCGCTTCAAACAAAACGAAACGTAGAAAAGACTTAAAATATGCCAAAGAGGAATAAAATTCAAATTCAGATTGCAAACTAAAAGGCAAAGTGAGGAATACCATAATCAGAAGGAAGTCTTAAGGCAAAGGAAGTGGCCAACAAAGTGCTTGGCTAAATGGAATATACATTGAAATGGTCTGGACAGGAGACTCGTCCAACGAACCCCAGAAAAGGGCTCTATGCAAAATAGTCACATCGCGGTGATCCGCGACGCTGCTGTTGTGTGAAAGGAGGACAAACCAACAACCACATTTTCGCATTTGGGATAGGATTGTAAATAGAATAAGAATTTCATTGTAACTTAGAAAATAAGAAAACAATGTTAAGATGTGTTGCTGGGGAGTTTGTTGCGCCACTTCTTCTTCCCAGCTTAAACACTAGGAAGTGGTGGTCGGTCTCTGTTAAAAAAAACGTGCTGGTTCTCAACCTTATATGAATAAAAGATTTTTATAAGCTAATTTTGGAAAACTTCCTCTTGCCCTACCAAGTGGAAAATTGTTTCTCTCCTATTCGCAATACGTTTATTAGCAGTGGCGTGCATTGGTTTTCAGAATAGGTAGGCACTAGGCCGGGTCTAGTCTAAACAAACGCGGCCACTATTCACAAAAAAAAGTGAGGTCAAGAGTGTGGTTATTTGAGTAGGCATGCCTACTTAAGGGTGATAAATTGCGAACGTCAAGGTATTACGCGTGAGACGTACGTATTTTTAATTTTGTCACAATTATTAACTTGAACGAGTTAAGACCAATGACAATGTGCGAATAGTACGGGAGCCGAGTAGACCGTCCGGCGACTGCCTACTGCCGCGAGTGTTTATATGAAGATTTTGTTTTTTGTTAGGTATGATAATTTAGTGGGTTTCTTAATTGTGGGACACACTAAAATGTAATTGACAGGCTTATGTTGATATATTGAGGTAGGCACTGCTTATATGCCTATATGCAATGCACGCCACTGTTTATTAGGTAGAGCTAACCTGATTCAGCCAAGATTGTTTCCGCATGAGGGAAATCATTTGCACTTTCACACTTTGAGGTTGTATAGTGAAATGTAATCATAATGAGAACCAGCATGGTTTTTTTTATTTGGTAGGTGTAGTGATCTAAGAGATTATTTATACAATTATTTTTTGTACAGTTCGCATAGCAATGGAAGTCCGAATTATAGACATAGATTTAATTTACTTTAGTAATTTGTAGATAACGTGTATTTAATGAAACATAAAGTGGTGTAAAAAAATCTTCCAGTGTTTCTCTTGTGCCCCGCTAGTAGTAATAATTCCTAGTGCTTAGTATTCTAAGCATTAGAAATATCATTATAACTACTGATTTTCAACGCTCGGCTCAATGCCGAGAGTTCAAAATTCAACATTCTAATCAAAATAAAGAGATGTATGGATATTTGTGGCCAGCTCCCCGCGACTTCAGCCGCGTGATATTTCTAGTTCCCCAACCCACCCCGTCGTATCGCAGCGCCTGCCCGCGCTATTACTTCGTTTTCACTTAGCGTGTTTTCTGACTTTTTTTCTTTTTGCTCGGCTCCTAATGGATGTTAAATAGCCTATCAAAAAGGAAAAAAAAAATAAAATCCTCTTCAAGAATTGGGTTATCAAATTCAAAAAGATTTTTTCAAATCCGACTGGTAGTTCCAGAGATTAGCGCGTTGAAACAAACTTCAGCTTCATTATTAGTATAGAATTAGCCGCCAATAAACTTCGTAAAGCGAGGATCGCTAATCGGCTCTTACGTCATTCTTTAATCGAAGTAATGATAAGTACTGGTGAGATAGTCTTACATTATCAGCTAATAGCAGCAGTTCGTATAGCAAAATACATTCATTTATTTTTGTTGTTTTTTCCTGCTTTATTTATCGTAAGGAACGCATAGTGCACGAGTGCGACTCACACTTCCGGTCTTTTATGTTATTGAGTAGCTAGCAAACAAGCAGGCGCCTGAGATTTTATGGTCATCGCTAGGGAATGCAATCTCGAGTCGAGATTGGGAACTCGAAATCTAGCGTACTAAGTCTGGTATCGAGATTGGGCATTCAAGATCTCGCACAGCAATCACGCGAGATCTGATTATCGAGATTTTCGTGATCGAAATTTGGCCTACTTTCTGTACCAATATGATCGAGAACTGTGATCTCAAGATCTGCACAACTACTTCTGTGTGATCATTTGAATGGTCGCTAAAACCGAACAATCACTTGGCATTTGTTTAAACAAATATTTAAACGGTCACTATACACTATGCACATCAGTGTATAGTGACCATTTAAATAGTGTCCAAAATTAAAACAGATATAATTTATTGCTATGTATCTTTATATGATGTTTATTAATATTAGTTCCAAGTGACCTTAAACGAGCTTAACTGCATAATGATACAAAATAATACAGGCGATGTAACAAAAATTGATTTTTGTAACTCTAATTTGTCAATATTCGACTTTTTAGTGAGATTTTGTCACGTTTTCTATCATCTTTTTCAGATTAAGCATCAATATCGCCTCACATCTGAGACGGGACCAGCGCACAAGAAAGTATTCACAGTAACACTCCGCCTGGGTGATACTGAGGAATATACTGCAGAGGTGAGTGCGGTTTGAACCTCTTTGTACACTAGACCATGTCCATGTCCACTGTATAATGGGTAGAACCCGGTCGTTTATGTCTTTTAACTCAATTCTCATTTTTTATTTTCATGGCTAATAGTGGTGGAATGAAATAATTATTATTGGTGAATTTTTAGGGCTCGTCAATAAAGCGCGCGCAGCATGCCGCGGCGCAGGCGGCGCTGTCGGCGACCAGCTTCCCGCCGCCGCCGCCGCGCGCACCCGCGCCTCACGCCGCGCACCACCCGCACCGACACGCGGGTACGTACCTGTAGCCGGGCACACACTGATATAACAATAAGATTGCTGTGTTATTAGCAGATTTTTTTCACCCACGAGTATTAAGTCTTGTCTCTTTTGTATTGTGCTTGTCTCATTCAGGTCTTAAGATAACAGATACGCCATCGAGACGGATCAGAGAAAAAAATACCAATACGATTCCATAAAAATGTTAAATCCTTTAAGGAGTATTGGTAATTCTACTAACTTTCGTTACAGTGTCATCCTTCCGGCGATCTCTCGCAGGTCATCGCATCTTTTCACATTCGCTTACTAAACATGAAATCGTATCGCTTCAGGCGCAGTAATGCCGACAGTGGAACTGAACGCGCTCGCCATGAAGCTGTGCCAGCCGGCCGTGTACACGTCCATCCCGCCGGTGGCGGGCCCGGCGCGCCTGCTGCGCGCGCGCGGCGGCGGCGCGTACCGCGCGCACGCGCTGCTGGCGCCCGCCTACGCCGCGCCCGCGCTGCTGTACCGCGTGCGCGTGGCCGTGGGCGGCCGCGCCTGGCTGGGCGAGGGCGCCACGCCGCAGGCCGCGCGACACGACGCCGCCGCGCGCGCACTGCGCGACCTGCGGCCTGCCGCGGGGCCGGACGAGCCGCCGCCTGCCGCGCACGCGGAGACAGAAGCAGGCTAGTGACACTATACTAAGGCCGACGTTTGTGGCTAATACAGTCTCATAACGTGCGAATCGAATGGTGAATATATCGTTCGGGAGTTCTTACGATTTGTGACCGCGAGATCTAGATCTCGCTCCCTCGTTTTCAATCACAACTGCCACTAACATTAACGTATCTTCACACGGATTCTCGGACCATCAGAGAGTACCTATAATAAATGTTAAAGGGGCACCAAATAAACAACATTGGCCGCTCGAAATTGAATAAAATCTATATACAAGAACATTTATTTTAAGTAATGTTTGCTTTCGTCTAAATCTCCGAGCTCATCGAGCGGCCATTGTTGTTTACATCTTTGGCAAATTTAGCGCGGCCGGCGGCCGGACCTTAGCAGTGTTATCATGAAATGCTGTTCATTGGTAAACTCATCACTTAACAACGCCTGCAGCCTAATTGCGGAACGCCAAATCGTCAAATGATTCTGATCAGTTGGCTTCATTTCTATCACAATTGGCTTCATTTTACGATTTTCGAATTGCGAAACTCTAGTTTCTGCGCAGAGCCTTAACGTTCATAATTGGTTTCATAATAAACTAGAGTTTCGCAATTCGAAAATCGTAAAATGAAGCCAATTGTGATAGAAATGAAGCCAACTGATCAGAATCATTTGACGATTTGGTGTTCCGCAATTAGGCTGCTGGACCGATTTGGCTATTTATTGTATGGAATTTTTGTCAATTTTATTGGGACAAGACAACGTCTGTCGAGGCAGCTAGTTTCACATAGAGATAATCTGTTTTGGTACTTTCAGCAAGCGACACGAACGCAGACCTACTGAGCTCCGAAGTGAAGTCGCCCGTGTCATTAGTACACGAACTCGCCCTCAAACGCAACCTCTCCGTGCAGTTCACCGTCAAATCCGAGCGCGGCCCGCCGCATATGCGAGTAAGTTATTAAATAGAAACCGACCTAAAACATATTATATCTTTTTCGGCAGCAAACGAAAATGGATATTCTGACCAAAAAGTGCCGTAAAACGAAATTCGGTCGTCCTCTAGTTGACAGTGACAGTTAACAGTTTCAGAGCATATGTTTCAAAATCGCTTGACAGTTAATAATCTGTTCCTGATATATTCTGATTTAAATGTGTGTTCATGAAGTTTCTTGCCCGTTCTTCTCCATAGGAATCGACTACACTTTGGAATGGGCAACTAGGTTTATCTTTCTGACTGAACCCTTGACAACTCGAAAAGTACCTGTAATTAGTTTAATTGAAATAGATGATTTAAGTTTGAGTTAATATGGTAATCCCCTAGGTATTCATAACGGCGTGCACGGTGGGCGACATGGAGACAGAAGGCGAGGGCAACGGCAAGAAGGTGTCCAAGCGCCGCGCCGCCGAGCGCATGTTGGACGAGATGCGGCGGCGCTGGCCGCCCGCACTGCTGCGCGCGCGCATCGGACACGACAAGCGTCGCCCGCAACCCGCCAAGAAGAAACCCAGGAATCTCATCAAGGTGACCATACCTACTGTCATTAAATCGCTAGTGTTTATTTAGTAAAAAGTATTTTGCCCAGCAGTGGAACAAAACAGATTATGAAAACGAGTGCGGTCGGGGGACCACCGTCAGGAACGAAGTTTCTTACGCGATACTCTCACGCACACACACTCGTATATAATAAAAAGAGACACAGAGAGAGAAAAAGTGTAAATTTAATACGTGTTTCTAATTTAATACAGAACCATCTAGTATAACTTTTTAGAAGCTCTCATAAAGTTGTTGTCATCTTGAATTTTCATTTTGACCTCACTATCGGCTTCAGCACCCTCGAAAACCATAAAATCTCTCACGATTCATTAAAGTAATACGATCTATGTACCAATTACCCATGTTTGCAAAGTAATAAAAGATTTGATTTAGACTTGGCGATGTTTATTTCTGCAGGAGGGCAGTACAGGCGGTGTGGCCGCCGCCGGCGGAGCCGACAACCCCATCTCGCGCCTCGCCGTGGCGCGCCACGCCGTGCGCGCGCGCAGCCCGCAGTACCGCGTGCTGGAGGAGCGCGGGGCGGCGCGCCGCAGGGAGTTCCTGGTGCAGTGCGACGCGCCGCCGCACTCGGCCACGGGCCTGGGGCCCAACAAGAAGACCGCCAAGCGACGCGCCGCGCACAGTACGTATCTCATGTGGCACTAGTACTGCTACTTTATACTGATGGCACTACGTAAATCGGTGCCACAAAAGGCCATAAATAATTGGCCAAAAATGGCGTCGACCGAAATTGTGTTCGCGCAGAGCCGCAAGGCACAGCGCGAAATATTGTGACACATTGCGGCAAGTGGCGCGGTGTCTTTTGTCTAGCGTTGATGCTGCGAGCGGTGCGTCGTGGCATGGTTCATACATTTTGGTATATTTGTTTTTACCGCTCGCCGCCCCGCGCTAAGATGCCGCTGGTAACAGCGAGCTCGTGGCCAGGCCGTTACTATCTATACATTTTTTGTAAACAAGCGACTTCTTTTACGCATAATTAATTAATATGCCCCGTTCCGCGGCTGTTGACTACAAAAATTCGTGAACCCATGTATTTGTCAAAGATGTTAGAAGAAAAAAATAGTGGGCAAAAACTCTCCGAAAAAAAAAATGGAAATCCTATATTTCGTCATATTATTCGATGTTTCGATTGGAAGAAATTCGTATACCACCTGTATACGAATTTCTTTCATGCTTGCAAGAGAACTAAGTCGGTTTTCATTACCTACAGGCACTTGTAGTGTGATATTATGTAAATTATAATAAAGGTATGTGTGTGATATATTATCATTCTACTACAGTTTGATTTTTTACCTGTGGTAGACACTCCATGTCGAATACATATTTATGTATTTTTCGTTTAATTTGCGATCGACACAAAAGTAAATATAAACAAAACAATGACGGCTTGTAGACGGTGAACAGTGCTGCCACCTATGACGAGCTTCCAGTTTTTAACTCTATTATGTTATAAACGTGCGCGTAAAATTTTTCTGTTGTTTGTTTTTTATTCCCCCTGGTTTATGTCACGAAGTATCTTCAGTCTTTATTACGACTTGGCTAATTATTACTTAGGCACACAGAAACAAATTGCTCTTGCATCTAAAACACACTAAAAAGTAAAATGCAACACATACCTTATTGGTTTTTTAGAACGAAGTTCTTTAACGCTGCTTGCGGTAGGAGTTAACGGGTAGAAATCGTCACGTAAGGAAAAAGCGTTATGCGTGCTCCATGCAATTTTCTCTCGACGACTTTGGCGACAACTTTATGAGAGCTTCTAAATACATGTACTAGATGGCGCTTTGTATTAAAAACGCCTAATAAATTCACATTTTTTCTCTCTCTCTGTCTCTTTCTATTATTTGCGTAAGGAACTTCGTTCCTGACAAGGGTCCCCCGACCGTACACGTTTTCTTTTTCTTTCTTTCTTTTCTTACTATAGCAATAACCCACAAAACCTTTGACAATTACTAACTAACATATATGTTACCCTCAACAAACGGCTGTATATGAACGTTGCAGACGTGTTACTAGCGATGGAGATGAGCAGTAAGCCGGCGGAGCAGCTCAGTTGCAGTCCCGACCCCGCCGCGCCCAACGACGCCAAGAACAACGGTGAAGTCAAGCGAAAAGTAAGTTATACTGTGAACTATATGAATTCAGAATCTCAGATAATGATTATTTTTGTTAGGATTGTTTTGGTGCTCGAATGTCGTTAACATGGGCCTGTTGGTAAAAATTTGTGAAGTTGTTCAAACTCAAAACCTTAATTTTAATTAGGCACATAAAAGGCACTTTTGAATAGATAAGGATAATAATGGGCAACAAACTCAACCGTTACTCTTTTAAAAAGTTTTACAATATTTTGTATACATCAACTATCCATCCATACTAATATACTTGTCGAATCCAGGTACATTGGATTGTGATTAGACATAAACGATCACTGTCGCTCCATGGTCCATAAGGTCCGTAACTCCGTATCGGATACCATACTCAATCCTAGACTCCGCATAACGCTAAACAAAGGCGCTTGTGTCTCATTTTAAGTGCATACTCATGAAAGATCCGACATACTAATATTATAAATGCGAAAGTGTGTTTGTCTGTCTGTCTGTTACCACTACACGCTTCAACCGCTGAACCGATTTAGATGAAATTTGGTATAGAGGTAGTTTGAGTCCCGGGAAAGGACATAGGATAGTTTTTATCCCGATATTCCCACGGGAAACTTATGCGGGTGAAACCGCGGGGCGCTGTTAGTATAATTATATGTGAAGACATTGCATCCAGAATAAAATTACAATACCACAATAGGTAAAAGAATTAAAAAAGAAGCCATGACAGATAAATTAATTGTGTAATGGATACATGGTGTTAAGAAATGTATTGAATAAAAAAACTTTTTTACAAAAAAAAACAACCGACTTCAAAAAAAACACTACAAAGTGAAAAATAACTTTAATTTCGGAAGTCGGTGTCGTTGGTTCCGGGTTTTTCGTTTTTTGACACCGACTTCCGAAATTAAAGTTATTTTTCACTTTGTAGTGTTTTTTTTGAAGTCGGTTGTTTTTTTTTGTAAAAAAGTTTTTATTTTTCACTTTTTAGTTGTACCTACCCCACACAAATTCAATTAACACTAGTGCATTGAAGAATTGAAGACACGACTCGAAGAATCATCAAAATTCCCATAGAAATGCCGGAGATGCAGTACATTTATGCATATAACTTCGTACATAAGAATATATACCTAATGTTTTATATACTAAAACCTTCCTGAAAGTATGTAGATCACACTAATGAAAGAATTATCAAAATCGGTTCAGTAGTTTTTGAGATAATCGCGGACATACAAACATACATACATACATACATACATACATACATACATACATACATACGGGTCGAATACAGAACCTCCTTTTTTAAAGTCGGTTAAAAAACAAGATGTCGCCGTTAGCTCCGATTTTGGTCACGCGACAAAAGATATGTGGCCGCTTTATTAACCGACTTCAAAAAAAGGAGGGGTTCTCAATTCGTCGGAATCTTTTTTTTTTTTTTTTATGTATGTTCCCCGATTTCTCGAAGACGCCTGGACCGATTTGAAAAATTCTTTTTTTGTTGGAAAGGGTATACTTTCCAAATGGTTACATGAAAATTTTATCGAAATCGGACAAGCGGTTTTTGAAAAATCAACAAAAATCTAAAAATTTACCTACATTTTCTACATTAACGATCTTTTCGTTTACTTTTTTGTGGGGTAGGTACAACTAAAAAGTGAAAAATAAAAACTTTTTTACAAAAAAAAAAACAACCGACTTTAAAAAAAACACTACAAAGTGATAAATAACTTTTTTAAGACAACGCTTTAAGAGCTATTACGCACTTTCGACTGGTCGCCGGCGTCTCGGTCGACGGCGACTGTGACTTACTATAGTTTAAATAGGTGTTTACGCACTTGGTCGCCGGATGATGCCTATGTTTTGGTCGCTGAGGGACCGAGTCGCCGGCGACTAGTCGATAGTGCGTAATAGCTCTAAGACTGCGACTTTCTTGATAACCTCGTGTAACGTCATGTTCGTGACGTCACCAGGAGGGCGAGGCCGGGGGCGGCGCAGGCAGCGAGGTGCGCCAGCCCGTGCCCGGCGTGCTGCTCATGGACTACCACACGAGGACCGGCCAGCCGCATCAACCTAACGGTCAGTACTATTCACTTCCAATTATTTATTTACAACCCGTGTGCCCTTCGAACTTACATACCGTCATTCTTATTTAACCCCTTTAGGGGAAGATTTTTTTTAAATCCTTCCTTAGTGCTTACCTTCGTTTATGAAAGGCTGGCTGGAAGGCTGTGCGTTGTTTATCGGGGAATTTAAGATTTTTATTAAGTATATTCAATTATTCATCTTATATCTACATCATCATCATTACAGGTTTTTCATAAACCCTATGCGAAAGAGTACTTAGATATCGCGCTTGCTCTATCTGTAGTACTCTTGCGTCTAGTAAAGTAAGGGTGACCATACCAGGACGGGGAATACCATAGAGATCTAGACTGTGACTGCTTAGTAACATAACGCATTATTTATGGTGTTGCAGGTGTGAGCGAGACGAGTGCGACGGGCGGCTCGGGCGGCAACACGCCCGGCGCGAAGGACCAGCTCATGTATCTATCGCAGCTACTGGGATTCAGTGTGCAGTTCTCAGACTTCCCCAAGGTAACGAACGTATATTTAGTTGGTTCTCTTCTCACGCCAGTCGTTGGCGCGTATCAGCGTGTTTAGTCAGCACCGACCTGTCAGCTGAAGTCCCTTTAGGCTTCCAGTCATTGATATATAAAAAACCCAAGATGCACAGTCTCGAATAAAAGTAACGCTCGAAACTGTCACCGATTATACCTACGTAGTTATAGTTATGCTGTACGCATATATTTTTACAAAATCAACCTTACGCAAATTGTATACAGTTGTTTTTACAACGCAGTGTTCGAAAAGCAATAAAATTTTACGACCGACGGTGGTCGGTAGGACAAGGCATTGAGTGGAGACGAACATTTTTTTTTTTTTTTTTTTTCATACGAAATTTATTTAGTATTTTAAGAGTTTGTTAAATTGTGTTCTAAACACATAATTATACTTTTATTTGAGCGTAAATATGTTTTTGGGTAGGACATGGGTATATCAATAAAACAAATATTAACTGTTAAAATCGTTTATTTTAAGTAATTGAGGGTATTAAATTATTAAAACAGATTTTTTTATAAGTTTAAACGCAAAATAACTTAAAATCAACGGCACGAAACACATTAATTTACGAACATTAAAAAAAAAGTCAAATTGACTACCTTTTCTCCTATATTAAATTATTTATAACTATAACATATTCGTCAAAAACGAAATACAAAAAAGTTCAAAAGTACATAAACTTATTAATTAAAATAATAAACAGAACAAAAAAAAATCGACTCCATTGAACAAGAACAGGGTCATTTTTATTATGCGACTAAAATAAGGAGGAGGCTAAAATGCATCGTTCTTACACTGAAAAAGGGGCTATTGAAATTTGCCGTATTATACTTTGATCGTTGAATGAAGTTTTTAGAAAAAATAAATCAAAATCTCATATTTACTTCCTATATTCAGTCATAAAAACAACAAACACTAATCAATAAACTCTTTTACTT
Source organism: Amphipoea oculea (assembly GCA_945859645.1). Classification (NCBI taxonomy): domain Eukaryota; kingdom Metazoa; phylum Arthropoda; class Insecta; order Lepidoptera; family Noctuidae; genus Amphipoea; species Amphipoea oculea. Next base: position 19,690,826 of record OX243862.1, read on the forward strand.
CCCGAAAATATGATATCCCATCCTTTTTTAGCCTTTTTGACGTAATATTTCTACAATTTGTCAGAGAACACTTCGGCATTTTTAACGAGTGCACCTAGACGCGAGCGACGCAAGACTATTTGAAATAAGCGCACAATTTAGAATGTTGCGCTTATTTTATGGGGACGGTTTTGAGACGTGGACTGTGCATCTTGGGTTTTTATATATCAATGCTTCCAGTACATAGCGCCGGATCGCAAGTTTGTGCATACCAAACATGACACGGCATCCCAATCTTGCCTCACAGCGTGACACGGCACCCCAATCTTGCCTCGCAGCGTGACGTAGTCTCGCTGGATAGTCCTCAGTTTAGAACATGTATAACATGACTGTTTTTATTCGCAGCGCAACCACGGCGAGTACCTGTCCCTAGTGTCGCTGTCGACGGAGCCGCCCGTGATGTGCCACGGCGGAGGCGCTTCCACCGCGCACTCGCACGAGCAGTGCTCCCGCGCCGCCCTGCGCGCGCTTGCTCTCATGGGACTGGACGCGCCCACGCACCCGTACGTACTTCACTCTGATACAATATGTACCTAGCACACATACATGTACACCCACAATTCACAACCACCTAAAATGCAGATACCCCTCACAAATACAAGTACATTAGCGGGGTTAGAACATAAAACGTGAAGATGGAATCCAGTTGACAACGTCCCTTTTGTAAATGTTCCCATTTCCATTCCAGGATCCAGAATGTTGGTGGCACGCCGCCCAAGACGAGCGTGGTGAGCAACGGCATTGCGGAGTAACGCGTCGCACACGAGCAGCTAACGTTCACCTGTCATGTCGCTTACCTCTCGATTATATTGCAATATTACTTCATGTGAATATCTCACAGCACGAAATGTTCGGGACGACGCGACCTCGCAAAAACTCAACCTTTTGACTGTTTTGTGCCGTTTCCGGCTATGACATATTCACGACGTTTTGTTTGATCTCCAGTCTTGCAGCAACGTTTAGTTGACTTCTTCTATGAACTTTTCATATTATTAGAATTTCAAATGTATATTTTTTGTTATACATAACGACCTGTAAGAAACTATTTAGTTATTTTATTTTACTTCTTCTGGAATTATGTATCGCTCACAAATTAGGAGAAAGTTTTTTATTTATTTATCACTCTGAAGAAATTGCAATCATTCGGTAGACTTATTTTGTTCTAAGAGCAGCGCTCATCTGTCATGAATGATTCAATTAGTTTATAGATACACGTTAGCCATAAACGATCTAAATATCGCTATATTTATTGGCTATAATATATACTGAAACTTGTCTGTTATTAACTTATTATATAAGTGTAGTAGTAAATAAAGAAATAAAATATCATTAAAATTATGTAGGAACGAATATTGTAACGAAACTGGGGCTGTGAAGCCAAACCAAAACAGTTTCCTAGGGACTGGGCAGCGCCCCTCGACGCTCGCTGTTTGAGCTGCTTCCCGCGCGACAGTACCGCGCGCTGCGGGGACAGCGCGGATGCACGTAAACACCGGGCGCTCGTGGCCGTCCCGACGGACGCTAAAGTTACATCATGCGGCCATGGTGTCACCTTAGTTTAGCTCTACAGTAGTAATCGCCGTGGCCCTCGTCTCGCTGTAGCTTGTAGGTGCGCGGCTCTGTCTCCAGTATTTTCTACGGTTCTTCGGTACTATTCCTGTATAGTTAGGATATACACGCGGGGGCTACGGCGATTAGAACGATGTTTGGCCTCGATTTTTAACTGACTTTGTAGTGGATGAGCGTGTAAGAATAGTTCCCCCGACCCTAAGCTATGAAATGTGTAATTCTAGACTTATGGATGATAGATACATGTAGCTGACACGAGTAGCGATCGAAGCTGTCGAGTAAGTATAAGGTTGAAGATTGCTTGTTATACCTAGGCTCTATGTAACCTATATTTAAAGAATGTACCACGTAATGTTTAGTATAGCATTTTATTATTGACGTTCTTTCTAGGTGTTTAAATAAGGTAGTAATACAATTGATCGGTACGATATTTATGTATTTTAATAATAATCTTTTGGTTAATGTGTGTATGTATCGTTTAATTTGTGTTGTCGTGAGGATGCGATCCAAGCGGTGGACCCAGGCACCGGTCAATTGTATGTCCAGGAACAACCGATTGTACATTTCATTGTAATGGGTCCGTGATCACACGAAAACGTATCGTAACCGTGTCTTTTACTTTTACAACTGTATTGAACTGTAGTCTATGTACTAAGCATATATAATCACTAGCGATGTGTTTACTTCTTCGTTTGTATGTTCAAACGATTTTAAATCGAGGCCATCGATCAATTTCTTCATGTTCAAAGTTGCACAAGTAACTAAGCATAAAGAAATTAACTTATTATTGGATAAAGAAAAACGCCAAAAGGGCATTAAGAAGTTTATTTATTTTGTTGTAAGCAACTAATATTTTATATTATTACGTAGGTTGGAGCAAGTCCCAATTGGATTTCGTGCTTTTAGCAACTGTACTGTAAGGATATAACAATAAAAGTTGAATATTACATTTTGTTTTCTTTTCGACAAAGATCCTCCATAATTGACCTTGTACACTATTTACGAAAATCAGAAAGGAGAATCCAGACAGGAATAATAGCCAACCCTGGGAGCAGCAGCCAGGTCATGGTCCAGTTGACTTTGAACGGACTATCATAATTAAATGCATATGTTACCGGCCAAACCCGATTTCAGGACAAACTAGTTTAGCCTAGGCTAAACTAGTTCTTCCTATACGCGATAGGGGGTGCCCTTCGCTCCCCTTGGATCTTATGTCGACGGAACTAGTTTAGCCTAGGCTAAACTAGTTTGTCCTGAAATCGGGTTTGGCCGGTAACACATATATAAAATGTTGTGTTTGTGTGTTTGCAAATCCAACCTAGCCGAGGCGACGTGCTATAAAAATTGTTGAGCTCTCAAAGAGTAGAGGGTAATCTCTAATGAATGATTTTTTTTATTACTTGCCTGCGCTGTCCCACTCCTTGGCAAAGGCCTTCCTCCACTCCTTCCATTTTTCGCGAGCCCGCGCGTCCTTCCAGTTTTGACGGAACCTATCCAGCTCGTCCCACCATCATGCCGCGTCGCCGCCTGCACCTGAGGTCGTGGCTGGGGCGGTCGCCGCGTTCACCTCCGCGTGCCTCTCTGCGGCCTCTAACGCCAGAGCCAGTTCCACTGCCTCCTTGTATTTAATATTTTTCTCAGCAAAAATACGAGATCGATTCGCGCTGTTCGATAGTCCCGAAACAAATTGGTCTCGAAGATTTTCTTCGAACATTGTACCAAAGTTACACGTCGTCGCGAGATGTTTCAAATCTTGGAGATAGTCCGCCATGGATTCCCCAACACGCTGTCTACGTAAGCGAAGCGTGACGCTCGGCAATCTCCGATCTCTGTGGTTCTAGGTGATCGGTTACCAAACGTACCAGTTGGTCAAATGTCTTCGTCTCTGGATCCGCCGGAGCACATAGATTAACGAGTATGTAGTTTCACAAGTTATAATATACGAGTAACTCATTTAGTAATATGTATTGTTTGACACGGCGAATATACGACGGCCACTGCTTCGAATTGATGTCAAATGGTTCTCTAGTCGACCGATTGGCATTGTTAATAACAATTTTACACGCAATTGGAATTCGAATTTCTCGTCGCCAAATGGGACGTCAATCAAACACGGAGATGGATAGCTGACTGGTTTATTCAAATAAGCGCATACCCACATTACAGAATAATAAAAGTAGACACAAATACCTTACACTACGTGGTCTGCCGCGTCCCTGCCTAACTGTCTCAGGACACCAATTCTGTGCTAGTTGGGCCCACAACCTGGCAGACATGTCCTGCCCACGTCACGTCAACTAGGTATCTTTGTTTTGGAGCATTGTATTGTGTTTCGAACACGATCCGTTAATTTAACGCCTAGTATACATGCGCTCCATTGCTTGTTGGCAGACCTTGACTTTGGACTGGATGTTAGTCAAAGACCAAGTTTGTGCACCATAGGCACACCCCGGACACTCCATACAACGCTCGCAAAATAATTACCTACTACCACTACATTGACAAATGACGTTTGTATACGTGTGAATGTGTGCGTGAAATCTAGTAGGGTTGGCTGGCAGTACTCCATCCATAGATCAACATACTAATACAGTACTCGGCCAGCGGCGGCGCCAGGGCGGCGCTGCCCGAACGTATGCAACAATGGGGCGCCGCGCGCCGCGACACTAGGTACTCACAGAAATCTAATTAATAACATTTCTATTGTACTACTTTTCAAGTCGAAGAACGAATAGAACGTGAAAGAAAGAGACATAACTAAGACAATAAAGAGAGAGGGCAATAATTCAATAGTTGGTATGTTAATATTACGGAAGTTTTAATTGTTCTAAAACGAAGAAAACTTGGAAAATAAATGAATACCAGAGAAAATTATGAAAATAAATTATCACAACACTGGCTTGTTTGTCTGTAATATACTAGCTTTTATTTTTTATGGGTTTAAAGGATATTTGAGTTGCTGTTCCTTACCTTCTTTCATGTTTCGGGAACCGAAAGAAACTCCTGTATTTATCGTTCCTCGATGAAGATAAGCATCCAAATAATGCACAATATACAACCATCGTGATTAACACAAAATATAAAACTTTAAAAAAATAATTTGTTCGTGTCAGCAGTAGGTAGGTACAGCGCTGCGGTTCTTGTGTATGCGAGCGCCATTGTTAAAGAGCAGGCGACGAACACATCGAAGTGCGGGGTGAGGTGCGGTAACTGATGTTAGTGCGGGGAAGGGAGTGTCCTTTCTGTACGTAGTACTTTAAGTATTCTGTGCCATAGGTGAAGACGGGAAGAATACACATGTCCATGAGCCTGCGTTTCAATGCCATAGGCAACTCACCCATTAAATAGTTCATTCAAGGACGTTTTCCGTTCGTCTTGTGATTTCTTTATCTTGCCTTGCCTGGAAAGAGACTACTTGACCCAAGTAGAGGTAGAGGACTGAAGATGAATGTGTCCAGGTATTCCTGGACATGTTATATTATCTCCCCGTCTAATTTTATGCTTCTAGGTGTTTTGTTGCACATAACTTTGGTCTTCGACATATTCATCTTCAGTCCACCCTCAAGGCTTGCATTGCTAAGTTCTTGGAGTTCATTCGTTCAAGTTCAGAGGCTGAGGATGAAAAGAGATCAATGTCGTCGGCGAAACGTAGATTTGTCAGTCTCGCTTCGCCAAGGACAATGACTCTTTCCCTCCATTCGGCTTCAAACTTCCTGAAGATTTCTTCGAGGGTACTGGTGAACAGTTTAGGAGATAGTGGGTCGCCCTGTTTGACTCTTTTCTCTATTTTAAATTTTGGTTTCAAGTTTTATTGCAGCTGTACTATTTTTGTGATTGTGTTATGTTTTTGATTTTTATCCTCTTACTAGCTGCGCCCCGCGGTTTCACCCGCGTAAATGTTGATCCCGTGGGAATATCGGGATAAAAAATAGTCTATGTCCTTTTCCGGGACTCAAACTATCTCTATACCAAATGTCATCTAAATCGGTTCAGCGGTTTGAGCGTGAAGAAGTAACAAACATATAAACACACACACACTCACAAACTATCGCCTTTATAATATTAGTGTGATAGTGTGATTATTTTACTAAAATCCTTCATATAAAAGTTTTACACACCAGAGAAAGGTGTACAAATCCTTTTAAATGATTGTGAATTCAAATTCAGAATAATGATGACACCAAATTGATGGCCTCATTTATTTCCAATTCGATGTCATGTTTTAGGCCTTTATACCTGACATGGAATTGCACAGTGACTCGATTTAGGGGTCCGGGAGTACGATACGTTTACGGATATATACTTTAAGCCTGTACTCGACACACAACATTTCAATTGCCGTTTGCCGCTCCATGTTCTCACAGGTGTTACATTTCGTGGCAAGGGCGACTCACCACAAACCTCATTTCTTGCGGTTCGATTCGATATTAAATTTTATTCAGAGGAATGTATTTCTGTAATTGCGACTTCACTTATACTTTGCTTAATTTTATTTCACACTAGCCAATGCATGTGTTGCAATTGCAATGCCTTTTTTTGTTGTAAGGATCCTTCTCCGGCGCGCACGCAACTTACTAAAGTTTAATCACAATCGGTCGAGCCATTTTCGAGTTTTTGCGAGACTAATACACGGCAATTGATTTTTAGAAGCTTTTATTTAACTTTCCTTGTAGTTAGTATATATTGGTCAAATCTTGTAAGCTGAATAATTAATACTTTCTCTTATCCTACGGAGTTGACATTTTACATGTTGATTCTGTTTCGAAGGCCTGATACGCATTCAATCATGATAGCCCGTTTTTAAGTTCACCATGACCTGGTTGATCAGTGGGGTAACTATACCGTTTGGGGCCCGTGGCAAATTCATGGGATGGGGCCCTCCCTCAATGTAAAGAAGCTCAACCAACGTTTTAGTTTTTTTTTTACTTGCACTTCTCCCGCGACTTATTTCGCGTAGATTTCATATTTGCTGAGCATGAGGTCCCATAAAAAAAAAAAAAAAACAAAAAATGTGAAAACATTAACGTTGTGTTGATACTGGCAGCTTCTTACGAATGTAGAAGGCGATTATTTGATGAACGGAGATTTTTATTACGGTTGGCACAAGTGTACTGAAAATATGATTGAAGGGTGTGTATTTGTGCAAACCTACTCTGAAATAAAACCATTTCTCATTTAACCATTCCAATTTATGGATATTCAAGAAAACCATTATTGTATAATAACAAAAAAAAAAAATCTTTTAGTTTGTGTATATTGTGTTGTTAATTATAATAACACAGCTGGTACAGATGGAACTGTAAGGAGTTATGCATAATCGGGGTCGACGCAATAGCACAACACCATTCAAATACCCAAATAAAACACAACATGCAAAAATAAAAACAAAGTTTTATTAAGTAATAAAAATAGTAGCAATGCGTAACAATATCACCAGTCTTAGCTAAGACCCCGAGGTAATCATCGAGACACTGTGGTTGTTGTTATATTTACATAATACTATTAGCGTTCATCTCGTTTAATACTAGTTGTGACGTATGGCAGGTGGGTTCACTTGATGAATTTAAGGCCGAGCGCTTCGCTCATGAAGCACAGGATGTCCGTGTGTTCCTCGATCTGAAATATAAGATATTACAATCGTAAATGGAAATAGAACCAAGATATTCCTGCCTTCGAATTTTGTGAAGAAGATTTTTTTAAATCATTATATTCATGTTATTGTACATTTGGTTTGAAAATTATACCTAGTGGTAGTTTATGGGAGTTGAGGTGAATATGAGTTCGGCTCGAAACATCATAGTGTTATTCACACGTGTTTGGTTGTAGGAAGGAGTGCGAGAGGTACGAGCTATGGGTAAACACAGACTCAGACAGGGAGTTCCACTCCTTAGCTGTGCTTACCGTAGCCAGGATGATATAGTTTAACGTAATACTAACAATTTTCGTGGTAGGTTTCCCGCCGCCGTGGCCGGCCTTCGTGTCGACGCGCGCCAGCAGGGGGCGCTGCTGGCTGCTGCCCTTGGCCGCGTGTTGTAGCGCCGCGATGAACTTCAGCGAGTGCAGCGGAACAACACGGTCGTCGTGGTCGGCTGTCAGGACTAACGTCGCTGGGTACTCTGTGCCTGGAGATATTAGAATACTGTTACAGTATCTGGACGTAAATAAGACACATACAAGCAACGCTATAAGGTTATTTTGGCGCGTGGCGAAAATCTGAACTAACGTCCGCGTCGCCCTTTTTTTTTTTTGTCAATACAACCATATTTTGTGAAATCGTGCCACACAAATTGACCCAACAACGCCGCTCTGTCAATGTCAATCAGGCGCCATAAAGCGTCACCTTCTCGAGAGAAAGAGACTGTCACGCAGGTATGAGTGACTGAGACGACGCTCTACAAACCCGATTTTGCCTAAACTCTGTGTGGTTACACTTCTGCCCACCATATTATAAACAGAATGTTTAAATCATTATTTACAAGACAAAACAACTTTGTTTTCAATAATAATAGTTACCATTTAGTGGTTTATGTATGTTGTGCAGCGGCGAGTACTTGAGCAGGTAGTCGAACTGCGCCTTGTTCTCAGAGCTGCCGTAGTCCGACACCCACGCGTGGCCGATCGTGAACTTCTGGAACCTTAGCATGTCCAGTACTCTGGAATTGGTAACATTAGATGTTATTAAAAAAATGAAATAAATACGGAGGTTCTTCTTTTCACCCAGCGGGTGACCACTGTTGATTTCGGCGTCTGTGACATTTCTTTAGGTCATCCAAGGTTTAAGTGAAGGTTCAAGTTTGAGTGACGGGCACTCCGGACACTCCAGCAAGTGGGACATGGTCTGTATGTAATAATAACCGTAAAACATTATTGATATAGGATGTTAGCAATGTTGCATGTTTCATGTACAGTTTAAATGTAGCACCAAATTAGAATTGTGATCACCTCGACTGCCAAATATTTGGCGCAAGCCGTAAACAGTGTTACGGCTAAACTTGTAACCTGGGACAATGGGCATAACCAGGTTAAACTTAGTGTTTATTTTAGTACAAGCCTATCATTGTACCACTGTCGGTCAAAGTCATCATCTTGGTGATCCTCTACAATACAAAGAAACAGTTATACCACTCACCCAACTTGCACAATGGCCGCTCCATAGAGGTCGGGCCTCTGGTTGATGCAGGCGGCCACTAAGAGGCCTCCGTTAGACCCTCCCTGTATGGTGATGAGTGAAGGACTGGTGTACTTCTCCTTAATGAGGTACTCTGCGGCTGCTTGGAAGTCATCGAACACGTTCTGTTTGTTGAGAAGGCGGCCCGCGTTGTGCCATCTCTCGCCGTACTCTCTGGGGGAAAACATACAACTGATAAGCACCCATTTCATCATCAACCTAGCCATTTTCCAACATGTGTTAGGGTCTATGTCCAGTCTAACCAAATGCAGTTGAATACCTGTATTTTTATGATAAGCACCTATTTACGATGTAGTCATTAAGCTGTGTAACAAAGTGATTAACCTAACATGGACTTCAGTAGACTGTACTTGTTGCTCAAGTGATAGATAACTGTAAGTGCGTATCCACGTCATGGTTTTGCTAGTATTCAAGATACAAAGAGCCAACACATGCCGTCTAAATGCACGCGTTTTCATTTCTGGACATGCTCTATGATAGCTACTACGGTCGATCAGTCATGCATTCCCGAAGCTCTTTCCAATCTATTACTTGCTTACAATGCACTCGATTCACCAAACAGGTTTTTTCAACGAATACTGAGCAGGATAGTCATCAGAGGGGCAATTCTCGTAATTTTAAGAACACACAGTCACACAGTCTAATCTCAGTCTCAATCTGTCAAAAATACATCTATTTTCCCTACAGTTTGACAAGTTTTTGACATTTGTTTGCCGCCGAGATGAGACTGCGACTAGATTTTGAACCTTTTACATTACGAGAATTGACCTTTAGATTTTATAGAAGCAAATTTTAGGTATGTCTGTCTATAACTCTCAATGAACGTGACACAGTGCCCAAATGCCCATATCACTGACCAAAAATTATATTTTATGTATGTCTTACCCTCCACCACGGATGTTGGGTATGGCGACGATGCCGTTAAAGTGTTGCATGAAGACGAGTCGCGTGACGCTGAAGCTCGGCTGGATGTTGATGTTGAAGCCGCCGTAACCGTAGATCAGCGCTGGGTTGGAGCCGTCGTGGCGTAGACCCTGTTGTAAATAAACAAAATATTACTATTTAGGCATAGTCAACAAAACAGATAAAGTCAAAGTCAAAGCATTTATTTCAAATAGGCACATAAAAGGCACTTTTGAACGTCAAAAATTATCTTAAAATAGAATTGATTCTAGTCGCCCATTCCAAAAGGTAGTTTTCGTATGGAGAAGAACGGGCAAGAAACTCCACCGTTACTCTTTTAAAATGTTTTAGGTACAATATTTTGCATGGGTACATTAATTATATAATAACATGTGAGGACGATGCACCTACAATAAAATTACTATACCACAATAGGTAAAAGAATTAAAAACGAAACCATGACATATAAATTAATTATCTGATAGATACATGGTGCTCACATATTTACAAATATGGTACAAGCAAAACGATTTTAATTAAAAAACAAAATACAAGTAATAAGTCAAGGTGTGAGTAATAAATGTAAAAAAAAAGAATAAAAAAATTTACAATTAAATTAGCAACCAGTTTGATTTTGTCTAGACTCTAGATTGTCCTATGGAGCAGGACCAGCATGTCCAGCATGTTTCCAAGCGTTCTTATCTTATAGCCGCTTGGCGGCGCATCACCCCAAATGGGTGGAACAATTTTGACAGGCTTGGCGGCGCATCACCCCATATGGGGTGATAGTACTGTGTCGTCATATTATTGCTTATTCCCTTTAACCCACTGTGTTTTGGATCGGTTTTCTCTTTTCTATTTGAACGATCGAGAATATCTGCCTTAAAAAATGCAACACTGGCCGTCAAAAATGTATCTGTGGTTAAGAAATTATTTGTCAAAGTCAGTCTGTGAATTTGCGACGTCACACGTAACATCTGTTCCAGAAAAACTTTAAGGCGTAAATAAATATTTTTTTACTATTAGGTGTGTTTGTATTTTTTTTCGTATGAAGATAGAACCCTTCCACCAATAAAAGCCATAAAATATATATGGTATCGATTTACTTTTTGAAATAATAATGTTTAAAGTTCACATAATGTTTTTTTTTTTTTTTCAACCATAGTCAATATTTACCAATGAATATAATAAATTAGAGACGAAATGTCAACAAACACTTAATACCACCCGAAAGGGACATTCATATGCTCTAATAAAAACATAACTTGAGATTACGCCCGTCGCCAACTAGTAAACAAAAAAATGTTTTGTTCAGTGCGGCCATCTAGTGCGTGGCGATACAACATCGCGTGCGCCGCGGGGCGTTGGGGAATTTCGATGTTCCAGCGCCGCTGAGCGGATAATAAGTATGCAGGATCGTCGGATATAGTTGAAGTTTATAAGAAACCGATGGATGTTTTCGAATAAAATTTAATTTTATTAATACAAAACAAACAGCTCTTTTATCAAATTAAATTTCAGTCGACAACATCCATCGGTTTCTTACTAAACTTCAACTATATCCGACGATCCTGCATATATCTCTTTTGTTGACTGTACACGGGAAAATAGTTGAACAATATTACGCATGTGTTTAGTACACGGCAGTTGGTAAGGCTTTTGAACTCATTGTATTATGTTTAAAAATATATATAAGTTCCCAACAAATAATACAAAGAAAAATTATACGTACAATAAATTGAATAAAACCGCGTTGTCTAAGACCCAAGATTTTAACATTCATAAAACCCTAGTACATGCTCCAATATTAAAATCTTGTGTAACAATAGGGGATTCTAAGTTATTACGACTTTAATATTTAAATGATTGGATCTAGTTTGATATCTATAACGTATAATATGTCGCAAGTAAAAGCATAGTAATAGTGATGAAATGATAAATTACCTTTTTGGAAACAATAAACATAGGAACTTTAGTGCCATCTTTGCTATTGTAGAATATCTGCTTGGCCTCGTACTGCGACGCGTCGAATTCTTTCACTTTCACCTCTCTGAACACCTGGAAATTTACAGAAAAATGCTCGTTAGAACAGTAGCTCGTTGGAGCAGTGGTGGCACACGGTGGTAACGGCCGTGGCCTACGGGTTGTAGGTCGTGGGTTCGATCCCAAGCCGGCACCTTACTTTGTCTATATTATTTCGTCACCACTGCTCTCAAAACGGTGAAGGAAAACATCGTGAGGAACCCTGCCTGTCCTAGAACCCAAAATTCGAAGACATATGATATCATATCTACCAACTCGCACTGGCCCGCGTGGTGGATTACGGCCTATCTCGGTGAGAGGATTATGATTATTGATTGGCACTGATTGTGGACTCGTTAGAATATGTTAGATTCAGAATAATAACAATTTTTTTATTTTTATTTTCTATGTGTATGTTATAAGGCTCGTTCAAAGGCTGTTGTCTAATAAATATGAAATAATAAATTGCAAATATTTTTATTCGAAAAATCTCATAACAATTTAATAAATGCCAAAAACGAGTTTTACAGATTTAATGACATAATTATAGTGAAAAGTTACATATATAATTCTACTATAGGGACCGGAGCGGCGACTACTTAAAGCAAATCGGTGAAACTGGTGAGACTTTTTCATTCTACTCTACGTGTTTGTATAACTGACACTAAATAATAGCCTGCACAATTTTCTTCAAGCAAAAAAACAAAAAAAACGTAATCACTCACGGTAGGCGTGTAGGGTTGCTTGGTGAAGTCCACGTGGTAGATGACACCGGGCGTGAGGAACGACATGAAATGGTAGAAGATCTCAGAATGTTCCTTCTTGCCTGAGAACCCGACTACAGAACCCACGTCTAGCGCGAACGTTTGTAGTAGCCCGCCGGAAGTCATGTTGTGTAGTTGCAGGACACTCTAGAAGGAAATGAACGAAGTATGTTGTTTTTAAAATGCTATCAGAAACGGTATTTATTCTAAAGATTTGTGGAGGATAAACACTGCACAGTTGCACACCTATTTAAAATAACCAATTCTAATTCAAACGGATTTGTTTAAAATGTATGCACTGAATGTTTCAATTGGCCATCCGCATTTTTATTGCTTTTGACCATCATAAATAAAAATAGCAGTACTTAAATACAAATAAGTCTAATTTACACTTGATCGTCGTGATAAGATTCATAACGACTTATCCTTATGAGCCAGTTTGTAAGTATAGGCTGCGGCCGACGGTGACGGGGTCCGCATGGATCCAAGCGACCCAACACCTGGCCGGGGGGGGGGGGGGCTACAGGCAGCAGCAGGACACCGTGTGGTTTTAGTCAGTAACAGTCTGACAGACCCCTCCACCCACCCTGGGCTGGTGGACATCCATGAGGATTTCCACACGATGAAAAAAAAAAGGTATAGGCTATACTTTATCACTCAAGGTTTGCCGGCAGTTGACAAGTTGTACAACCTACAGTAGAAATTAAAAAGAATGTACCTTCACATCTCTGACGTAGTGAATGACAAGTTTGTCATTGTCTACCGCTGATGCCCAGTCCAATACGTCGCTACTATGTTCCTGTAACAAACACGAGACGCATTAGCTAAATATAACCTTATTGCACTAAACATAAGGTTAAATTTTCAATGTTGTATTACAGGTATCAGACAAAGTTATAAAGTTGTATCAACAACTTTATAACTCTGCAAATAGGGTTCAGTTTCCGTTGTTTTATAACAAAAAAATATTTACAAAAATATTTATTAAAACAAAAAGCTTTAATTCATATTGTTTACTTACAGGTATGAGAGTCTCCCAGTTCTCTTCGGCGGGGTTGTGCAGGTCTATCTTGACGAGTCTGTAATTCGGCGCGTTCTTGTTTGTACGGAATATGCATACAGAGCCTTCATTTGTTACGTACTGAAAAATTAATTACGATTTTTATAGTAAGTATTTAATTAATTTTTTTAGGCATTAAAGTATTCATAATATTAATGGGATCGACATCGATCGAATTTATTATGTTTAGGTAAAGAATAATGATGTTTCCGCTCAGGAAACTGGAACCAATCGCTCGGTTTATTTGGGACTGATCAAAACTCAGATCAGTAAATAAATCTGCTTGACAACTCACCGTGAAAGCTGACGTGAATAACTTTCCGTTCACCAAAACAGCATCCATCGCTCATAAAAGTTTGCCGTTTAAATGAAATACGTCGAAGGCATAACAATTTAACCATGGCTTAGTTCTAGTCTTCTTCTTTGACAAGTTGAGGAATTAAATCTTATTTCTTTAAACCAGATTGTAGTAGGGGTCTTTTGAGTGGGTCTTACCTCATAGTCTGCCTCGAACTTGTGCACGATCTGCGTGAGGCGTAGCTTGCCATTGATCTCGGGCTGTTTGCTGAGGTCTGCGTAGAACAGCAGGTTGTCGCGACAGTCCTTCACCGGAGACACAATCAGGTATCTACCGCAGTCCGTCACTTCCGCGCCGCTGTAACAACGGACTGGTACTTAGCATACATGGTGGAAATCATTATATTGTTGTACAAAAACTTTCGTCGCATGACCAAAATCGGAACTAACGCCGCAATCTTGTTTTATCAATACAATACCCCAAAACATAATCAAAAAAGTTTACCAACAGCGCCCCCTGGCAATATCATTGAAGTGCCAAAGGATCCTTGTCGCACTATAATTAATACGGTCTGCGATATGTTTATTAACCCATTCGCTGTGCCAAGCCTATATTGTGGACTAAAATAGTATGTCTATTTTAGACATTTGTGGCGCTTAACCCTTAAATTATTGCGATATTTATTTTATGCCGATCAGCGTATGCAGCACTTGATAAGGAAATAAAAATACACGGATAGCCGTATGACGCAATGCCGCATGAAATGAGTTAGGTATTATTTTATTTCATTCTAGAACTATGTGCCTACCAAAGTACCTACCTACGTTACAGCCAGTGCTATGTAAATTATTAATGTGATGAATAAATAAGTGTTTTATTTGAAATAGATTTAGTAGAATTACTCATTACTTCTATTATTCGATATAGCAATTAATTACTCAATTAATTCTTCCATAATCACTACACGCTTTACGTTTGTTCAAAGTGTCCCAAAAAGCAATATTAACGACTCTTAATAATTCTACAATTAAAAGAAAATTAAATTCTACAGAATACTGGAAAATAACAAAACAGTAAAAACGTTACGCGCGTTTATCTTCACTGAAGTACATCTGAGTGTGAATGTCACTGCAGATAAATTAAAAAAAAAAATATTCATTACACTTTGAACAAACATCATGCATGAAAAGATCCAACTTCACAAACAAATGACGACACGGATAATTATTTGCATTTTTTACCCACGACAAAGTGCGTGCTTTGAAGGCTAACAAAAAAGACAAGAAATCACGGTAAACTTCAGTACCCCTAGCACAAACATCCAAGAAAAAGGGTACTAAGACATAATTTCAGCATCGACAATGAATGCTGTTTATTAGTGTTGTAACGGCGCCGCCATGTGAGCCATCAGCGTTATGTTGAAAAATGTATGGTGACGTTACTAAGAAATTATATTTATTTCTGTAAATTAGCTCTTTTACACGTCAAACATTTGTATACGTTTTAAAACTAGATAAGCCGGATGTTGCCTATCCGACAACTCTGAGAAAAAAAAAACGACAACAAACTCATAGGTCACGGTCTCTTTTAAAGTTCAGACGTAATCTTGGTCATATGAGGAGGATAATGCAGATTTGTGTTTGAGATGGTCTTTTGATTAAAGAACCAAACAGATTTGAGACGTAACGAAGATTTATTCGTGCTAGGGGGCTCTGATGCGACTATAGTCATATAAAAAAAATACCCGATCGACTAAACTGAATTGTTTTTAAGAATTAACGTATGTGTATACTCACATCCTCCACAGAGGCTCCTCGGGGAACTCAACAACGATGACGTCATCAGCTTGAGGCGTGTTCAATCGGTGGTAACATAGTTTCTGGTCGCGGTTCACTTCAGTCTCAGAGCCGTCAGTCTTGCCAGCCTGGTCTGGGTACCGCTGTGTAGGGGAAACTTGAGTTAGATGTGTCACTCCACTCTGGGTATGTCGAGACTTTCAATTCCAGTAAAGCGCTTATTACACTATCCGATTTTATGGAAGGCTAACTAATAAGTAGGATAGGAAGCTAGTGATCACACTACACTAAGAATCTAATTTAGTGTAGTGTGATCACTAGCTTCCTACTTCCTAGTTAGCCTTCCTTAAAATTGGATAGTGTAATAAGCGCTTTGGGGATTATATTTAAATAAAACATAATAATAACATGTCATACGAAAATGCATGCATGTATATTTTTGCGTTGCATATATTAACCATAGTTTGAAAGAAAATGTCTAAGATTTTACATTAAAAAAACTGAATCCTGTTTCTAGACATGGGTCTTTCGACAGGATTTCATAAAATATTAATGTGAATAATAAATTATAAAATTGTACTCCTAATAACCTATTCAAAATATAAATATTATGATATAGTTATCTTTATTCATCTCCATCCTTCTAGAAATAGACCTACAAACAATTACAGATTTATCCTCAATTTACTTACCATACTAGGAAAAGATTAACCAAATTACAATTCGCATCACGTCAACAACCACAATGACTTATGAAGACACCTACGCAGGCGCAGTTCAAGTTGTTATTAGGAAATAAACGTGATCTTGATCATCAAGGTAAGGAAACAGGAATATTTAATATTTTCCTTGCAAAAAACCGACACTCACCGAATAGAATAACCCTTTATTGTCCTTGGTCCACGACATTGATGCGAACTTTACTTTTTTTAGCACCTCTGGATAATCTTCACCTGGAACATGTATTTATTTATTGTTAACAAAATCATACCGATAAAATCTACACTTTTTTGCATAAAATCATCTCTGTAACAGTTGATGAATTATAATGGTTGCAGCAAAATTATAATTGCAGCAAAAAACGAACAGAAATCGTAAAAATACCATTCTCAAAGTATTGTTAAGCTTAGAAAAAAACAATATCGATTAAAAAAACCACTGCAAAATGAAAAATAACTCGAGTTTCAAAGTTGGTGTCTTTGGTTTTGTTTCATTTTTTGCCACCGACTTCCGAAACTAAAGTAATTTTTTATTTTGTAGTGGTGTTATGTAAAAAGTTTCTTATTATCACTTGTTTAGATGTGCTTGGTACCCGCACACGAATTCGGGTACCACTACTTGCTATATTATAATCAACATAGATCACGTGGACTAAAAACATTATTAACGCTAACTCATAAACTACTCAAGCAACGATAATAAAATGTATATGGAATCAACGCACGGGCTTACTCTACCAAATGAAAAAGGAATCAAGAAAATCGGCCCAGTAATCATGGAGAACCGATGTACAGTCAGGAAAATTAATAGTTTAGCAAATTGGTACCTTACGCCAATTTGCCACGTGTTAGCCATTTCATACTTTGAATTTACGGACAATTTACGGTGGTAATTACGTTACGTGGCAATGCTGCCAGCGTTTTGGGTAATTTTCCTGCGGAGGAATTTCATGATGCCCTTTGATTTATTTACCCTCCTTTTTATATACTTGTACATATTATTATTTTAAGAAAGTCGGTAGTCAATTTGCTGAACAATAAATTTCCTTGACTTTACATGCATGAAAAAAGAACTCACCGAAAGTATAGCCTCCTCCTTTTTTTAAGTCAGTTAAAAAGAGAATGGATCCTTCAGACGTGATTATCGCAAGCAAATAATGAATGGTAAAACAAAATCACGGAAAAAATTCGTCGTAATGTTATCATCAGTATCATTGAGAGGATTACAATCTGCATTTAAATTCCACACATTCATCAGGAAAACAACATGTTAGTCAATGATATTAAACTTATAAGGAAGAAGTTATAATGCCTTCTTATAAGTTCAGTTGTTGATTTTTTTACTCAGGTTAAAAGAAGCATTCAATCATTCGGATCAAAATCAATCTGCCTAGCCTTTTACCCAACTATGTTGGGGTCGGCTTCCAGTCTCACCGGGTGCAGCTGAATACCAGTATTTTACATGGAGCGACTGCCTATCTGACCTCGGCAACCCAGTCATTGGGTAATACGATACCCCTTGAAAGACTAGTTGTCAGACTTTCGGGCTTCTGACGACCCGTAACGACTGTCAAAGATCCATGAATGTCAGCTGGGACCAACGGCTTAACGTGCTTTCCGAGGCACGGAGGGATCTTGGTATGTAAATATGGTCATTCAATCATTCAGATATCAATGTATAAGATTCACCAGTCGGCTAAAGCTCAGCCTTTGGGCTTTTGATTAGTTTAAAATTTATATTTGGCTCGATCAAGAGATCGTTGGGAGATGAATGAATTGCGTGTGGCAAACAATTATTGACCAAAGTACTAAAACGAACTAACCTTAGCAGTCTGTAAAGGATAGCATTTTTTGCCATAGTCTGTGTAACATTTCAACTACAGACCTTACACAGTTTTGAACCTCTGACAGCAGCAACCCAATAACAACCTTATTGTAACGAGAATAAAGATCAGTCATTTTGACAGTGAAACAAAAACTGGGGTTAAAATAACTGTGAAAGAACTGAGGCTGTTTCCTTATTAACCCTGCTTAGTCAGCATCCTGTCGTGTCATCCATTTTTAGTTAAAAACTACATGAAACCACACTCAATTCCAATCCACCCCGATTCTTACCTGTGGCAACATCCTTCAGATGTATAGTGATCCAATCAGAGCCGCTGGCGGACAGTCCGTACGCGAAGGTGTTGCCATCCTCCGTGAACCGACTGCCTGAGAGGGCAATGGTGCCATCGTCGGACAACGTATTGGGGTCCAGGAATACTCGGGGCTCGCCATCCAGGCTGTCTTGTACGTATAGGACACTAGAAGAAGAGTAAAGTTTGTTAAAGATGTTATTTGACAGGGTAGCCAAAGAGTACCTAGATTGTAATTAGGGATGCATCCGATACCGATGCCGATATATCGGCGATACTCGAAGTTTGCCGATATATCGGCATCGGCGATATTTTTATGGCCGATTCAACGATACTTTTCAAATGTCGCGCTTTAAAAATGTAATGTAAACGCGCGTGTTGTCTTTGGAGCGTTTGTGAAAATATTATTAGAGAGTCCGAGGAAGATGAGCCCCTGTCTACTCTGAGCTGTAATTCTCTTAAAGAAGAAGTCGAGAGATACCTAAGGTCTCCTAATATATCGAGAGGCGCAGATCCGTTCGCTTTCTGGCGCAATGACGTCTTATACCCAAACTTGAAGAAAAAAAAAATTTTACCTTAATTTTTGAATTTTAATAAGCGTATCGGTATCGCCGATATTTTTATAAGAGCATCGGTATCAGTATCGTATCGACAAAAAGGCGTATCGGGGCATTCCTAATTGTAATATTAGGAATTCAAAGAATAACAATGAAAAAGATTTTGCTCAAAAGTCTACGCAATCCTGCTACATTATGAGTAGAACAGAAAGTTAGATTGCTGTGACGAAGTTAAAGTTGTTGAAGACTTTTTTTTTTTCTTCATAATTATACTTGGCTTTAGAAAGATAAGTATGGTTCCAGATTTCGACGTTTTTGATGTAAGTATAGATACTTAAACCAATAACTTGCCCAGGAGAGAGCTGGGCTAGGATATTAATAACCGAAAATAGTTTCACCGTGAAGCTTCCTAAATAGTAATTTAAATAATATCATAATAATTTTTCGAATCGAAAGTTGTAACATGATAATTAATTATGCGGAAGCTCAAATTGTTGTCGTGGAGACTAATACAACGTGTAACGTTAAATGCGCAAAACCTGAAAATAGTTTGATCAGAATAACGAGCAGAATCAATTAAACCACTTTTTAATATAGGTCACATTTAAAAAAAATCTTCATTAAAAACGTTGCCGTGTCTATTTATTAATAAGTCAAGCCATCACATGCGCAAACCCGCCAAAATAGGTAAACAAACACAAGTTGTTGTCGACCAATTAAAATTTTCCCAGACGCGGGATAATAATAGCTCTTATTTCAATGCAAATTGCAAATACGAATCTTCCGTACAGTAAGTACCATGTATAAGACAATTTGAAATAAACAATAATGCTATCTATCTTATTTTAACATAAACTTAACCTAAGGGTTAGAAAGAGAAATGACGATCTGCACGGGGCGGGGCGTGCGAAATACGTGACAGCGGCCGTGTTTACTTCAGTCTGAGCGGCGCCGGCACATGCGTCACAGGTGTAATTGTTCTATCCCGTTACCCCGGCGAGGCGGCGCGTGCGCGTGAATTTCGCAACGTTTTTGTACACAAACATTCAATATTGTGAAATGGTGAGAATGTTGGCGCATTTTAATGACAACGTTAATTTGGCCAAAGCCTGGAAAAGTGTGATAGAAACATTTAAGTCACTGTTCAAAGATAACCTAAGTTTTTTAGGAGCGTAGATGGTAAATAATGCGCGGCGCAGCGGCCCGGTGACGACTCCTCCCTCAATAGAGCGTCGTCGCAGACGCAGTAAACGATTAGAATTGCCAGTAAAACTAAAACAGCACATAAATCCTTTACAATTTTTTTAATGATTTTATTTTCTTTCTGAAATAGGTCAATTGAATTAAAAATCAGTTGGGGTGTCTGAGGTTTTGCGCATTTAACGTTACACGTTGTATAAGTGTGTATAGTTGAGGTTTAATGGAGACAAAATAAATATGTTTAACTAATTGTTAAGCTAATAAATGGGTTTGGTTTGTCACAAAGCAATTGACAAAAAGACTACTCTTTCTTTTTTTAGATAAACACACATGATTGTTTATTAAGAAAAAAAAAACTTACTTCTGATTCTGCAAGCCAGTATTTTTAAAGAAGAAGTATCTAGTCCCCCTTCTAAAGGGGCATGAGTATTTGGGATAGTTCCAGAGCTCCGTTAGTCTCTGGTTGATGGCAGTCTTCACGGGACACGCGTCCAGGTACGGCCGCGTGATTCTGTTCTCTGCGTCAATGAACTCTTTGGTTTCGTTAGAGTCGGGGTCCTCTAGCCAGCGGTACGGGTCCGGGATCTGTTGGTGATATAAAAAGAAGAATTAATTAAATATTATGGTTGATGAACAAAAACCGACGTGCTTATTAGATAGTTTAATAAATCGGTTGACGGACACTGAAGGAGACACAATAGAAGTTTTATTGTTATTACGACTATATTGCGTTTAGTGCCCCTCAAAGTGTTAAGCAAGAAGTCATGTTATTGATAGTAAAATTCTAAAGATACTGTAGTTGTAGGTTACAAATAATTTAAGAATAATATTAAGGGGACTACAGGACCTAAACGCAAAAACGCAAGTTTTATAATGCCTTACTAAATGGGACTTAATAGTACATTATGATACATGTGTGCTATGTTGATCATTAAACTCGAGGCGGTATTATTCGCGCGAGCCGTAGGCGAGCGCGATAAGGTAGCCGAGAGTTTAATTATCAATGCACACGCGTATCATACGACGTTTTTCAACACACTTGTGAGGAAAAGAACAGACTTGTATTGTTAAATATTAACTTGTATGGATAATGGCGGGCTTCGTTTGTCATTCCGCGCGCCGCGCTGACGTGCGCGCGCAGGTTTACCCATAGAGTAAGTAATGGTCATTCCTACACCTGCGCGCGCATTGCTAGCGCGGCGCGCGTTTATTTACTTAAAGGCAAAGACAGAACCGATATACAGCCTATAGAAAAAATATAATAAACACAAAATAATGTTAAGACTGATCGTAGTGTTGTCGTATGTCAAATTGTAGTTTAGTTAGTATGGAATTAGAAAGTACTATTTGCATAGATAAATATACAATAATTCAGTGAGAATCCGCAATAATAGAATGCCAGTGGTCTTTTCCGTTTGGTTACGAGAGGGACGACGGAAAATTATAAGGTGCATCCAGACAGAGCGAGCCATGCGCCGCAAGTGCATTTTTTTTGGATGTTAGATGCCTCAGCCTGAGGCAACCATACATATAAAAAAAATCAGTTGCGGCACATGCCTCACTATGTGTGGATGCACCCTTAGGTGAATGCGCAGTGGTAGACCGCGAAATTTTTTTTTTTTTAAGTTTTTTACAATTCGCAGGTCAGTATCAGGTTGTATCTTGATCAAAATGCATATTTATATAATAGATATGTATTTAAAGAATTATAGTCATTAGAATCATTAATATATATATTTAAGTTAGATTTGTTCCCTAAGAACTTTTCCATAAGAGATTTGTTCTTATGGAACAAATCTAACTTAGAAAGATGTATTTAATGATTCTAATGATTATAATTCTGTAAATACGTATCTGTTATAGTCGCCAATCATATTTTGATCAAGATACAACCTGACACTGACCTGAAAATTGCAAAAAACGTTAGAAAAATTTAATTTCGTGGGCTACAACTGCGCATTCATCTTAAGGTAAATAAATTTTAGTTCATCTTGGGACCAAGGACAATTCAGACTATTTAAAAAAAAAGTAAATATGGCTCGCGGATTCTTTTTGGCATGAAGTCTCTTTGAAGAGATTAAAAAAAAACGCACTTCTCCGACCTCCGACTAGTAAATTAAATAGTTATCTGTGGAAATAAAACACAAGTACCGTAACGTAAAGAAAAAGCACGCGTTTGTAATACACTGCATTATGGATCTAAAATCTGTGCATTAAGAGCCATTTTACGAGCAAGTGTGTTGAAAAGGTATGATTCCGATCTCGGCAGCACGCAGCAGTGCTGCCGCGGCAGTGCGGTCGCAGCACTACTGGTCCTCATACATTTTCTACGGATTTATACGTGATTACATTCCGAGCACGGCAGCAATGTGACGCAGCAGTGTCGCGCAGCATTGCTGCCGTGCTCGGAATGTAATGACGTATAAACCCGTAGAAAATGTATGAGGACCAGTAGTGCTGCGACCGCACTGCATGCCGCGGCAGCACTGCTGCGTGCTGCCGAGATCGGAATCATACCTTAAAAGTATATGATCGACTACAGTAAACAAAATCAGAAAAATATATGATATTCTTCAGGATATATGCTAGGTAGATAGTGTGTTGAAAACATAATACAACTAATTTGATATGATAGAAAAAAATCATGAAATACCTCTAAAAACTTTCTTTATACAATAAAAACCATACTAAATATACATACAATCATTATGAATTTTTGTCAGATTATTCTACAAGCTTCTACTGAAGCACTAGTGTTTTTTTTTGTCCAAACAATAGATTTTTTGTAAATAGATAATTGCTTCATATTTTGCAATAAATTACCAGCGTTGTCATCGCGCTTCTCTTTCTTTTCTATGCAGTCCGATAGCGACCGCGCTTTAGGTCACGTAGTCCCCTTAATGCTCTGAGCTTCTAGCTCGCTCTTCGTCTGTTTAAATCTATCAGTACCTATAGTACCTATAGTCTTTTCGCCATAAGATGAGTGAGTCGTTCAGTAAGTCGTCCTACATGCCTACGGCCCATTTGGGACGACTTGACGAAAATCTAAATAAATTTTATTTTCGTTCTGCAAGTCGTCCCACGTTACTCTTAAAATGAGAAAATGTACAATCAGCAGCAAAAGTGTTAATGTGGAAATAATACAAAAAAAGAATTGGTTACAAAATATTTAATCATATTGATCTTTTACTTGTAATACCATCTATGTAATACATATGGAATGCAATAAAGAATTGAGTATTGAGTATTAATAATCACAACATTGTCACATATAAACAGAAAATATTAAATCATGACAAATTTACAAGAACAGTTCACAAGCACAGAATACAGTCAGAAGGCACAAATAGGAAAGAGTCACCAGCACTAGAACGATAGGCAAAGGTTTTAAACAGGAAGAATTAATTTATGCACAGCCAGAGTCACAGATTCATCGGAGTTCAAAATGAAACCAACAATAAATTTGTAAAAATTTGTTCCACACTCATTTAGTTTAGTTTTATTTGAAAAGTACTAGGGTAACAGAAGTTAGTAGGAGGTTGTATAATACGTAATGCGTACCAAATGCATAACGATACCTTAATCCGCAAACCAGCCAACTCCATTTTGCTATAGTTTACAGGAGACACTTAAAACTTTCTAGTTTTTATTTTGACTAAAAAACGACATCATAATATTTTTTTTGACAAAAATGGAGTTGGCTGGTTTGCGGATTATGGTATCGATAAGCCGTCTCAAATAATGTCTTTACCTTTTCTTTCGGAAAGTATAAACCATACTAACTCGTTTTAGCAACAATAAATTCTATGAAATACTAATCTTAACTACTTATCTCTAAGTAGTTTTATTGATTTATTGATACTGAAACAAAATATAAGTGTTTTTGTATCTTTATTTTATTCATAGGTCTGTCCTGTCATCGTTTACTTCAAAAGTAACCACCGTAACCATTGTTTATTACCTGATAATAACCGAAAGTCATACATGTCTATTATTCTTATTAATTTCTGATAACACTTCGAACTTGTACGTTTACTTGTAAAATGAAACAATAAACTGTTGTTCTAGAAAAATATTATTTAGTAGGTAGGTCTGTACTGACTTTTTTAATATTAAATAATCTATGAACAAAACGAAAGTAAAAACTAAAAATACTTAAAAATATATTGTTATGTCTTGTCTTGCTAACTGTACTAAACGTCGATAAAGTTTAAAGTTCCATACAAAAAAAATGTGGGACGACTTGCAGAACGAAAATAAAATGTATTTTGTTTTCATCAACTCGTCCCAAAATGGGCCGTAGGCATGTGGGACGAGTTAGGGAACGACTCAGATGAGTTCCCTGACAGTTCATTTTTTCCGTGACACGCATACTACTTTAGACGAATAAAAAATAAACTGGCAAAAAATTAAAAAAAAAATGATAAAAAAAAGATTGCCTTTCGTAAATTACTAAGTAAATTATTGTAGTTATAATTAACTGTTAATAAATTAAGTAAATAAAATAAAAAAGTATAATAATTACGAGTGGTATGGAACTTGATCACTGTAATTTGCTAAGGTATTCGAAGCAAGAAATATAGTTGCTTAGTTTAAAAATTAACATAGTAAATTGTACCGATATCATTAAAATCTTGATTACTCTGGCAGGCAATAATTATTACTTGTTTATAACCAAGTGAATTACTTATAAATAATTATACGCGCAGGACACTGATAAACTCGTGGATTTAATTAACAAAATCAACGGGCTAATTGCGCAACACAATATCAGTATAGTTAGCGCCATGAAAGATGAGACTTGACCCCGCCTCCCGCGCTCTTTCCGCCGCCCCTATGACATCCGCAGCCTAATTGCGGAACGCCAAATCGTCAAATGATTCTGATCAGTTGGCTTCATTTCTATCACAATTGGCTTCATTTTACGATTTTCGAATTGCGAAACTCTAGTTTATTATGAAACCAATTATGAACGTTAAGGCCCTGCGCAGAAACTAGAGTTTCGCAATTCGAAAATCGTAAAATGAAGCCAATTGTGATAGAAATGAAGCCAACTGATCAGAATCATTTGACGATTTGGCGTTCCGCAATTAGGCTGCCGGTCCCGTCTCGCGCTCAGACCTCAAACCGCTAGAGATCTAAAATCGTGTACTGCGCAAGTCAAACCACGTGGTGTGTCAAGTCTCATCTTTCGTGGCACGCATTGTAGCAATGGCTTTCATTTTGACAGTTCAACAATATACATTACTTTATTTACGTTTATGAAGACTAATTTTTCGAACATGTGAAGCAATGGATTAGCAATATCCTTCAAAATGATTCAGATTGAGTTTCATAGTGTGTTACGCAATTAGCGTGCTGATATGTATTTTTTACCTATTTAACTAATATTGTTCTTATTCCTAAGAGGCATTTTATTAAAAAAAAAAAATACCTGTCTGCCTTACGAGGAAATAAATATTTGTATGTTTGTCATAACTTTTTGTAAGAAACTTACGCACGTGCAAAATCACGTGTGGGTGTGCAACGAAACTGATCATAAATTATATTTTAACTACTGTTTTTACTGCATTGTAAATAATTTGTAATTTTAAAGTTCCCTTTGTAATTTAAAATAACGACAAAACATAAAAGATGTCGTTATTTTAAACTACTTAGTCATATATACTTTTTATTTTTATTAATTGAATAATTATCATAAATTGATGTGTGAAGTCACCTGCATAAAATAATCATATAATACAACACAATACATGTATTGTGTTGTGTTGTCTTATATGATGGTTTATATTGGTATTGTACCTATTCACGAATACAATACCTATTTAAGTAAGTCATTAGACATAAAGACGAAATAAATTGATAATAATAGCATTTAAAATAGGTATTCTATAATGAAGAAATCATTACTTAATACTTCAAGTTGGTGACCACTGAATATTGCTGCCATCACTTACATGTATAACGTTCAAATATAAATGAACTTAGATTTTTTTAAATAATGTAATTTAAATAATATCTGTAACTGCGGAACTGGCAAAACAATGTTAATAATATTCAATTAATTTTTGTTATATGGATACAATGCGGGCTGGCTGGCGGGTGTGTTCTGCTGTTTTTTGTGTGCGCCAAATAAATGGTTTATCTATCTATATATATTTTATGCTATGGAATAAAATGATCAGTTTCCATTTTTTTTATCGAGTTTTTAATTATTTTATCGAAGCTAAAATTATATCAAGTTTTATCAAGATTTAAAATCATCATTCTCCTGCGCTAATACAATTTTATTTGGGGTCGGCGCAACATGTCTTTTTCTGCCATAATAAATAACAAACGATTTAAAATGTCGACGCAAAAACCTGAATTCACGCGCTTATACTTACGCAATCTGAAACCCGATCGTAGAGGAAACTTTTTAATTTAAAAAACGGTTTTGTTACTAAAAGGGGTCAATGTACTATCATTGTGTGATCGTTGACAAAAACAAGCCTTTATGTTATTTTTCAATAGAAGGCCCCATTAATATTGAACACGTTTGCGATATGCTTAGAGAATATTTAATACAAGGTAAACCTATTCCTAGGGTTGGCAAGTTTCCCATAAGGGCTCGTCTAACAAGTTTTTCAACCACTGCTGAGTCAAAAGTACCCTCTTCCTACGCAGAATTACTTTAGACTTTGATTGATCAAATATATGAATAATAACTAATAAAGTTTAGTTAGCCTTCAGTTATTATGGGCTTTGAAGCTCGCTGGTACGGCCAATAAATCATCATTTGCGGAATGAAAAAAAAAAACATATGCTTCGCGAGTTGTGATGACGTATGTTCATTGTTCATGTCACAATACCATTAGTGAATTAAGTAGGTACGACATGTTTGTCCAAAGACTAAGGAACAAAGGCAAACTTAAGAAAAAAAATAATCCATGAAGAATCCGTAAATCCAAGCATACGAAATCGCGGGTAAAACAATAGTGTGAAAAGGTTCCCGCAAACAGGCGCTACGCGACTCTGGTGGAACAATGCCTATGAAAACTTCATGGAAATTGTGCTACCGGAGTCGCATCGCGCCTGTCTGCAGATGGACTTTGTTCGTGTTTAGCAATACTTCGAACCGTGATAATTATTATAAAAAAGGTTTTAAACACAGACATAAATTACAATTTGGACACAGATACATTTATTTTGAGATAACATGCGATGGAGTTTTTTCTTTGATGACCAAAACAGTTATTTCGTTTCTAGGAATCATAAATACTAATCGAATATTTTGTAGCAAGCAGTAGATTTGATTTTATTACACGAAGTCCCGTTTTTTTTTTAGTTTTTTGAACTTAGCTGTTCTATTCTAGTAATAAAATAGAGCAATAAATTGTGCTTGTGTTTATTGCTATGATAGTTTTTTTTTTTTCAAGTCTGAAATCGCCAACCCATCTTGAGCCTTCCTTGTAAGGAGGCCTTTGGACAATAATAGTGGGATAACATAACAATACTGTATTCTTCTTATAACAGCAACAGTTATTTAGTGGCAGCCCTGCCGTCTGACCTCTACAACCCATAGGGTAAGGCTATGAAGCAGAGCCGTTTTTGCTGTCCATCCATTGAATAAAATATTTAAGTTTTATCTCTCGATGTCCAAAATAAAATACCTACAAAGTGTCTATGTATCTGTTGAGATATCAAGAGAAGCTTCCATTTGTTGGCCAATATTTTACGTCTACATTTCTCGAGTTTGAAGACTTTGAAGGAATATAAGGAAAAATCGGAAAAATAAAAATGGATGGAATAAGTTAGATAATATAACTTATTCCATCGATAAAGGTAACACCTGCCGAACAATCTGAAAACTTGATAGTGCATCATAAAAATTTTATTACAGAAAAAACTGTATCTGACGCCTTTTCAAATCGCGTTGAGCTAGGCAGCCTTATCAAACGTGAAATTGCAAATTGTTCGTTAAGCTTTTATATATAATCAATCAAATAGTCGTGTCTATTCTCTTCGATACAAACAGTTACTAATTAGGCAAAAAACATCGTGTGGTTTAGGTTTTTTTTCTCTTAGGTTCTTGAAGATATTCTCATGACGCCGAACGTTGATCCCGGATCTTCAAGAAGTTATAACAATTAGCAATCATAACTATAAAACTATTATTGTTAATTTAGATCTGCAGGATACCTGATTTGATAGACTATTGATTATTCAGCAAAAAAACTACCGAGATATCTTCGTATAAAAATAGACGAAGGAATAAAATACCTAAATGATCAATTATTTTGGCATGGCATTCGCATATTAGGTATTATTGGCTCAGGTTTTTTTATGAGTTTAGGTATACCAACGTTCTCACATGAAAGTATTGCCATTTTTACAGCAGACTTTTTACACGAAAAAGCTGTCAAAACACATTAATATTTAATGTCCATAAAAACACAGATTCGAAGTTTTTACGTTAAAAATATTTAAGACCCAATCGTAATTTATGATATGTCACAATAAAAATAAAATCATAAAACAAGATCACCTGACCGTGAAATTAAGTTCCCAAAATTTCTTACGTACATTTTTTATAAGGCTCGATGCATTGCAGTGTCCTTCAAAGCGGGTCGATCGATTTGTATGGAAATTATGTACCTCCAAGGCATTAAATACCAACGTAAACACGTATTTATGCTAATAGCCGGTGGAACGAGCTTTTTGAAGTGAAACTTCTTTAGGCGCGCTTGACTTGGGGAGTAAACTGGCGAATGCGTTACGAAAACGTGTGATCGCGAGTAGGGAAGGTACGTACAAAATAGCTGGAAATACCTCTGGTGTAAAAACCCGGTCCCGGTCGCATAAATATGCGACCGGGTTTTTACACCAGGTATTTGCTTCCAAGTACGCACACCGGGTACCGACTCAAAATACTTGCAAGACTATTAAGTATCTTATACGGCTACTCGCTCAAATACGTAGGTACTCAACCGCGTTAGTTATCGCAAATGCGATCATGCTCCTTTTGGAACAATTTCGTATGCAAGTATTTTTTACCGACTTCACAAAAAGGAGGAGGTACTATGTTCGGCTGTTTGTATGTTTGTTCATCGAATACTCCGCCAATTGTCGACGGATTTTCAAAATTCTTTTTTTGTTCCAAAGTAGATAGTTTTGAGGTGGTCCCACTGTCACCAAGTTAGGATCTGATGATGGGATCTTAGAGTAATCGAGGGCAACCTTTAAATTTGATAGGCTCACTTATTGTTTTTCGCATATTTTACGAAGTATCTTGTGTATTTGCGTATGGTTGTCACCATCTCAGGTAGCTGGGCTGATGATGGAAGGTACAACTCCTTAACAGTAAGAAGTTACTCGAACAGGCAAGGACTGTTTTAGTCAATTGTTTTGATGATTGATAGGGCATTTGCCACATTTGGTCTCATGATCATCAAGTCATGACCTGATGCTGCAGTCAGGATAGTCTGCAGAGTACCTAACTCCTCGACAACTAACAGCAGATATATCGTGTTAAGGCTCATTGAAAAGGGCTCGATGTGTGGATAAACGTACTGTTAATGAGGAACACCGAAGTACATAAAGACCTGATGCTGAAGCCAGGAGCATTAGAAAAAGTACCAACCTTGAAATTACAGCACCGTAGTCGTGTTTGGGCTCATTTTAAACAGGACTAAATTTTAAGTTCAATGCAATGTTGACAAGTCTGGCCTGATGCTGCAGCCAGGATTATCAGCATCTAGTCTAAAAACATCAGGGCAGGATTTGATGATGGGATCCTGGAGAAATCGAAGGAACTCTTCAAATATTATAGGCACACCTATAGCGATTTGGGTATTTTTTATAGTAACTCGTGCATTTGCTCTCGGAAAGCACTATTTGGTGATGTGGAACTGATGATGAAGACCACAGATGGCCACCGGAACTACTCAATAATATCTAAGTATTTCACGGGTTGCGATTCGATTACTTTAATATGGTTGCTAAGCAATTTATGCTCGTCACAATGTGAATGGTGATACGGAGCTGATGGTGGATCTGGAGAACTCCTCAACAATTAACTTCCCTGTATCGGGAAAAGCAATATTTTGTTTGTAAAAGGCGATGATCACTAGGCTATTGTAACTTAGATAAATTATAAGCAGACCCACTAAAAAGCGTGAAATAAAAACTTTTTAAGAAAAAAAAAAACCGACTTTCAAAAAAACACTACAAAGTGAAAAATATCTTTAATTTCGGAAGTCGGTGGCAAAAAACTAAAATAAAGATCCAAAGACACCGACTTCCGAAATTAAAGTTATTTTTCACTTTGTAAAGTTTTTTTTGGAAGTCGGTTTTTTTTTCTTACAAAGTTTTTTTTACTTTAATGGTTTGCAAGTATTTATTTGTAAACGCAATTTGCTCCTTATTTATTCGAAGTCATTGATCAATTTCCTATGCAAGTAGTTTTACTTCCAACGGGGCTTTTGAATACGCGTTTGTATTTCTTATCTGTATGAAGTTATGGATCAGTTTTCTATGCAGATAGAAAATACTTGAAAGTATCTCGCTCCGTCGTGCCTCGACGCTCGAGTACGTAGGTACTCAAATAGTTCAACAACCGCGTTTGTTTTCGCAAATGCGATCATACTCCTTATCAGTAAGAGCACAGAATACTTAATAGTACTACGTACAGAAAGGACACTCCCTTCCTTGCCCTCATATCAGATACCGCACCTCACCCCGCACTTCGAGGTATTCGTCGCCGACTCTTTAGCAAGGGCGCTCGCGAACCGCAGCGCTGTATTGCTGACACACAATTATGCGATTTAAGGTGAATGGGTAGTTGTAGCCCGCGAAATTCAATTTTTCTTACGTTTTTTGCAATTTTCAGGTCAGTGTCAGGTTGTATCTTGATCAAAATATGATTTGCGACTATAATAGACATATTGTATTTACAGAATTATAGTCATTAGAATCATTAATATATCTCTTTAAGTTAGATTTCTACCATCAACACTTTTCCATACGAGATTTGTTCTTAACGGTAGAAATCTAACTTAGAAAGATGTATTAATGATTCTAATTATTATAATTCTGTAAATACGTACCTGTTATTGTCGCGAATCATATTTTGATCAAGATACAACCTGACACTGACCTGAAAATTGCAAAAAACGTAAGAAAAATTGAATTTCGCGGGCTACAACTGCCCATTCACCTTAAAAGTTTTATTTGAGTTTTAATCACGATGGTTGGATATTGTGATGCTTTTCCGAATTCGTATTTACATATACTGTTTGTATGATTTCGCATTTTTAATAACATGCGATTCAATAACCGATTATTTACAGATAAGTCATTTAAACTAAACTATTTTAGTGTTTTTATTTCATTACGAACCCGACTATATAAATAAACAATTAAACTACATGGTCACTTCATAATAATGCACACGTTCGGGCAGCGCCGCCGCCGACGTCGTTCGGTTCCCCGACACAAATTGCTTTCCGCGCCATTTCTTTTTACGCTACTAGATTTCACGCACACATTTGCACGTATACAAACGTCATTTGTTTATGTAGTAGTAATAGGTAATTATTTTGCGAGGGTTGTATCACAGTATAATAAATATACAGTAAGTTATCTAAGGCCGCCCGCCGAGTTATTAGCCTACTCTTGCGTTGATCCCCAGGGTTGTCACTTTTACTTTTAGTTAATATTTTCGAACAAGCAGCACTTGATCTAAATTTATGAAATAAAAAGCATATTATGATTGAATATTTTACCAATTTATAAATTTAGTAAAAATAAAAAGCCTTTATTCACATAACATTTATAATACTAAGTTACAAATTTGATACCGAGAAAATTTTTCTCCTGTTTCTGCACGTCCGGAACGCTTTATTATTATTTGTTAATGTAAAGTAAATTCTCATTCTTATGTAAAGTTTTTGTAAAAAGCTTTTGGGAAAGCATGGACAGGGCATCTTAAATTCTATATCATTCAGTTGATCGTGAATTGACTAAATAAAATACCTAGTGTGCAGGACGATCGACCTATTAGTTTCATTAATTTTACTTTCGGTGGTTGGGAAACCCAATTTTATGCAATTTTGAAATAATGATCACGCAGAATTCCCACGGTGCTGGGGCGACACAGGGTAATTATTGGTTTTCCCAAAACTAAAATTCATTGTGTTGTTTTATTATTCTCAACATGTTTTATTGCTGGTATTGTAAACCAAATTGTCGGCACCCTTTGATAAAAATATGTCTTTGATAGTTTGCTTGTGTATTTAATCAGTTCCGGCTTAGATCTCGCACAAGAGACTTCAGTAGTAAGTAGTTCTGAGTGATGTGATGTGACAAGCTCTCAAAATAATATCAAGCAAGTAACTCATCAGTTTGTATTTATTATTGATTTAGCTCCTTTGTTGCCCTTATTTATTAGTAAAGAATAAATAAATAAAATAACTACCCAAAATAGCTACATAACCAACAATTATACCGTTTTTAATACAACCAAGAAATAAGATGACCATAAAAAGTACTTAATAATTTTGTGCTCGACTGTACTTGACTCGAAAATGTATGTAGAAGTTCACGTGGATATTTAACATACTTCCATATAGTAAACCAGGTCGAAATTATCATGGTTGGAGACGACTATTTCTTGACTATTTTTTGGCGTTCTCAAAATTGATTTATAAGAAGTTTTCAAAAGTGAGGATTGTGTGGTGAAGGACACTAAAAACTAGACTTCTTAAAATAAACTTTAGCTCTAAACATAGTATTCAGAAAGTAAATTTGGGAATACATTTATATGGAAAAATGCGACTCGGCTACGCTCTTAATAAAGCAAATAAACTGTGAAATAAACAATACAATACCACATTTTCTAATAATATTTAAGTATAAGTAGGTACTTACATTTCTGGTTAAGTAGGAACTATGAAGAATGATAAGTCCGGGTTTGCGAAATCATTATTGAGGCACCCGAAAACACTACAATATTTTTTTCCCCTTTTTGAAGTCATGATACTCGTAATTTAAGTGGCCGCCGCCGGCGAGAGTTGACGAACGCAAGCGGTCATGTAGCGTACGCGCGTGCTCACAGTCGCGCTGCACAGCCCGCACTGCCGCCACCTTATTCCCTCATATATTATGCTAGCGTGTGCGTGAAATCGCGTGCCGACACGGCGCGCGGCGCGCACGCACACATTCAAACCGAGAGCGGCACGTTTGTATGAAGATGTTCTACTGTATATTTATTATACTGTGGTTGTATGGAGTGTCCGAGGTGTGGTAAGAGTCTACGGAACAATTTCGTATGCAAGTATTTTTACTTTAATGGTTTGTAAAAGTATTTATTTGTAAACGCGATTGTGCTCCTTATCCTCTCGAATGTCTTATGTTACACAGTGCGACATAAGAAAAAATGCTCCAAGTGTCTTAAGTCGGACAGTGACACTTAAGGGCTAAGTCAGGATTGGTGGCTAAATATCTGTAGTTGTGTTGCAAGTAGCAATATGTTCTGTATTTATATGAAAAAAATGGTTCATTCACTATTAATTTTACTATGTTATTACTAAAGACCGGATTATATGCAACATAAAAAGCTTGAAATATGCATGCAAATATGCATGAAAAATGCTTGAAATATGCACGAAAACTGACAGAATATGCAACATTAAGTGACAATTTTTTTTTTGTTTTGTAAATATTATTCCTTTAGATTTAAGTTTATTGTTATTTGAAACTTTTTAGTGCTCGAAATATTTTTCTCGCAAACTCGACAATACAAAACAGTTCCGTCGTAAGTAAATGTTTCAGGAAAGTCACTTATCCACGAAGACACACTTTTTTTTTCGGGAGGCGTTGTACAATTTGACACAAAAACTTTAAGGTGATTGGATACTGACACTTTTTCATACATTCTTTCGGGGTACAAATCTCGAAATATAAACGATTTTTGCAGAATAAAAGCACGTATATTAAGTTGTTATGACTTATTATTGACGCATATCGACAAAAACCTATAAAAAAAACACTATTTACAGGATATCTAGGCCTGATAAAATCGATAAATTTTTCTATGTGTGCGCGGCCGGAACACGCCCTCTGCAGGATATTTCAAAGAACCATCGAGAAGCAGAACATACATTTTTGCTATGGTTATCAACAACAGTTGATCTTGATCGTTAGATGGCGTTGTAGTCAACCGTCGCACAGGCATTATTATGCGTGATTTTGTTGACAAGTTTAGTTGCGAACATCGATCACTATTGATCGATGGTTGCGAAGCGTAGGTATGCAATTTTTAACCGACTTCAAAAAAAGGAGGAGGTTCTCAGTTTGTCGGAATCTTTTTTAATTATTTTTATACATGTTACCCGACCCGATTACTCGAAGACGGCTAGACCGATTTGAAAAATTCTTTTTTTGTTTGAAAGGGTATACTTTCCAGGTGGTCCCATTGTCATCAAGTCAGGATCTGATGATGGGATCCTGGAGAAATTGAAGGAACTCTTAAAATATTATAAGCACACCTATAGCGATTTGGGTACCTATTTTTTATAGTAACTCGTGCATTTGCTTTCGGAAAGCGCCATTTGGTGAAGTGGAACTGATGATGAAGACCACATGACTGATGGCCACTGGAACTACTCAATAATAAGTATTTCACGGGTTGCGATTCGATTACTTTAATGTGCTTGCTAAGCAATTAATTATTATGCTCGTCACAATGCGAATGGTGAAATGGAGCTGATGGTGAAATACCAGGAGAACTCCTCAACAGTTAACGTCCCTGCATCGGGAAAAGCAATATTTTGTAAAGGCGATAAGCAAGTTGACATTAGGCTATTGAAACTTAGATAAATTATAAACAGACCCACTAAAATATATATTTAATTAAAAAAAAAAAAACACCGACTTAAAAAAAAAAACTACTAGGCAAAAAAACCTTTATTTTCGGAAGTCGGAGGCAAAAACTAAAGTAGGTACTGAAGACACCGAAGTTATTTTCGACTTACTTAGTAGTTTTTTTTTTGGAAGGCGGTTTTTTTTGTTAATTTTTTTTCTTACAAGGCTGGCGCGGTGGCTCTTACTTTGTGATAGAATTATCTGCGATCTACCCTGGGTTCGACATTACTGTAATAATGAACGTATCATCTATAAAGTTGATGAGCACACTAGCCGAAATTTTTCCATACTTACAAATTTCAGGAATTTATTAGGTACTGGAGTACCTAATAACAGTGGACTGTTTGACATAGCACAGACGCCAGCACATCAAGCTACCCGAAACTGTAAAATTTTCCCAATCAACTTTGAACCTAATACTTTAGCGATAAAGTTGAAAATCTATTAATGAAATTTGACAGATTGCAGTAAGTACCTAGTTTGATTTGCTGGCGTCTGTACATCCAAAGTTAAACATATATCGTTTTTTCTTATTTAGTTTTATTAATTTTGTATGCGCGGGAACAAAATAGTAAAATGAAAAGCCATTAAAAAGTTATGAGCTAAGAAAGATTCGTTTTTTTAGGGTTCCGTAGTCAACAAGGAACCCTTATAGCTTCGCCATGACCGTCAGACAATCCGTCCGTCCTCCCGCAGCTTAGCTCAGAGACTCTTAGTACTAGAAAGCTATAATTTGGCAAGGATATACATATTAATCACGCCGACAAAGTGGTAAAATACAATCTTGAATTGGGATAAATTGATTTCAACTCCGGAACTCTTCATTGTGCGTGGTCCGACACGGACTTGGCCGGTTTTTAGGGTTCCGTAGCCAAATGGCAAAAAACGGAACCCTTATGGATTCGTCATGTCTGTCTGTCTGTCTGTCCGTCCGTCCGTATGTCACAGCCACTTTTTTCCGAAACTATAAGAACTATACTGTTGAAACTTGGTAAGTAGATGTATTATGTGAACCGCAGTAAGATTTTCACACAAAACTAGAAAAAAAAAAAAAAATTTTTGGGGTTCCCCATACTTACAACTGAAACTCCAAAAATTTTTTTTCATCAAACCTGTACGTGTGGGGTATCTATGGATAGGTCTTCAAAAATTATATTGAGATTTCTAATATCATTTTTTTCTGAACTGAATAGTTTGCGCTAGAGACACTTCCAAAGTGGTAAAATGTGTGTCCCCCCCCCCCCTCTAACTTCTAAAATAAGAGAATGATAAAATTAAACAAATATATATAATGTACATTACTTACCATATAAACTTCCACCGAAAATTGGTTTGAACGAGATCTAGTAAGTAGTTTTTTTTTTAATACGTCATAAATCGAAAACCGCAATTTACCTTTCACAAAGTTACAACGAACTACAAGAACTTTTATATTATGTTACTTGCTGCTACGGAACCCTTCATGGGCGAGTCCGACTCGCACTTGGCCGGTTTTTCCTTGCTAATTTTAATGTAACTTAGGGTGTAAATAAGCAATAAAAGATGTATAGAATCTTCAAAACAAAGTCGGTACCAACAAAGCTCAATTATCGAAGAGAGAGAAGAGTTCAATAAACTTTATTTGCAACTAGCTGCGCCCAGCGGTTTCACCCGCATAAGTGTCGATCCCGTGGGAATATCGGGATAAAAACTATCCTATATCCTTCCCCGGGACTCAAACTATCTCTATACCTACTTACCAAATTTCATCTAAATCGGTTCAGTGGTTTAGGCGTGAAAAGGTAACATTCAGACAGACAGAGTTACTTTCGAATTTATAATATCAGTATGGATATAATATAGTATTAGTATATACAGGGTTATTGGAACAAGACTAACATGGGCATAGTACTCATCATTATGAACAATTTTTTTTACTATGGAACCAAACCTGAAATCGCAAAAAAAAAAATCAGCTGTTGCCTACATTTACAACTCGTCAAAATGTAGGAAACAGCTGTTTTTTTTTTTCATTTTTTCATTTGAAATTGGAATTGTTGGTTTGAGTGGACGCTGGTGTATGTGAAGTTGTTGGTTTGTAGGCTAAACATACAAACACACATAAATAGTAAACACATAATACATATTACACATAACACTTATATACATACATATACATACACACAACAGTAATAAAATTACACTAATAATTAAATACCCACAACCGTGTATACACGGCCTAATAATTTCACGTGTCTGTACACTGCCTTACTGCCTGCAACCTGTGTGGCCACATGATTAGACAAATGGAATTGTCTACTCATGTGCTGTGGCGGCGCGCGGCGGGTACGCTGAAAGCTGCGGTTGAATGATACCTACCACCGAGTTGAATTCGGGGAATACCCCCCGCGCCGCCCGCGCCGCGCGCCGCTGCGTCTCTCGCGGACTCAAATAAACATTTTATATATTTTGTTTTATAGTAGCGTTTAATTATAGAGTTAAACTCGACTGTCTCGTTGGTTTCGTGGTCACAAGTGCGTCTGCCGTGCAAGGGGTCCTGGGTTCGATTCCCAGGTCTCGGACCAAGTAATATTTAATTTGGATTTTTCCCATTAGGAATTTCTTTACTCTTTTTATTTTTTTTTTGTCCGAAGTTTGGAAATTGGTAGCGTGATACCCCCGTGCTCCGGAAACCACGTAAAGCCGTTGGTCCTGCGCCTGATCTCTCTCTGGTCGTGTCGGATTGCCGTCCCATCGAACTATGAGAGTAAAGGAACAGAGAGTGCACCTGTATTTGCGCACACACTTGTGCACTATAATATCTCCTGCAAACCTGGCTAATCTTCTTTGAAATTGTCCACCGTGACCGAAATCGGTCAGGGGATTTATTATTATTTTATTATTTTTAAACCTAAACCTACCCTAACACACTACAAAAGCACCCTTAGAATAATTGAATAAGCAACTGACAACCCTTGTAGCAATCAAGTATTCTTTTCTTCGGTTTTTACTATAAAAAGTACGCTTTTCTTTAGAGAATGAAGGACAGTCATAAAAATATTTTCGTAAAAATATTTTATTTTAATTAACGCCACCTCTGGAAAACAAGTTCACAAACCAAGTTTATGAATACAACGCCATCTAGTTCTATCGCAAGTAAAACTATACACGTAGTGTGTAACTGTACATGTGTGTGTAAAGACATAGTAAAGATATAAAGTGAAACGGCTAAATGTTTAGGGGTACAAATCTTTGTATGAGACGAGTTAACAAGCAAAGTGAATATCTAAAAAGATTATGTTAATGCGTTAGTTGACGCATATAATAAAGTTGTTTCGCAAAGCTTTCTGAGTTAGGCGTAAAAATTGAAAATGTTCGAAGTGCGAATGTGCCGCCATCTAGCGATAAAGTGGCTGGGAGATCATGTATCGAATATCCTTAACTGCAGATCAATGAGCACGCGCGTCAACAATGAAAGCAATAACATGCATAATAGGTGGGAGGAAGGAGTAGTGCGGTAGGCGAGCGCGACGATCATATTTTGTCTCTTTCATTTTATTATCGTACCAAAACAAAAGACGCGCGGCTGCTGAGTGCGCTGCGCTCGAAAAATACTGTAAATTATAGCGATAATAATGCATCATCACTAGATCTTAGGAAAAATATGCTATTAGCGCTGAAAATGGCTTAAATATGCAAATGCATATGCAAATGCATATTATCCGGTCTCTAGTTATTACCTTACTCGTAACAGCGTTGACATTGACGTAATGTGCGTGTACGGAGGCCGACACTCGAAAGGTTATTTATAGGAATTCACGGATCAATTTCCTATGCAAGTACTTTTTACTTCCAACAGGGCTTTTGTTTGATTACGCGATTGTACTTCTTATTTGTATGAAGTTATGGATCAGTTTTCGATGCAGATAGAAAATACTTGAAAGTATCTCGAGCCCTGGTTTTAGGCCCTGGTTTCTTAAGGTGGACGTACTTGGAAGCCCTGGTACTCGATTTTGCAAGTACGACCCATGTCTAAGGGGCGGGCGAGGCGAACGGGAGTTGAGTGGGGGATATAAGCAAGAGAAAGCAGTGCGCGCGCACATTTTCTTTCTCTCTTCCTCTCATAGCCAAATACGTTTGAAGTTTCACTTCAGTCGTGTGGTCATAAGCACACTCGGTTTTTTATTATAAAAGCAGTTTGCTAGTGGCTTAGATTATTATTTACATTCAATGATATCATTATTATTGAGCGTAATCTTTGAAGTTACGTACCATATTAAAAAAAAAAAATGTTGTCTCGATTGCCTGACAAAAATATTACGTACTAGCAGCGCCCCGCGGTTTCGCCCGCATGTCTCGATCCCGTGGGAATATCGGGATAAAAAGTATCCTATGTCCTTTCCCGGTACCACACCCCGGACACTCCATACAACGCTCGCAAAATAATTACCTACTACCACTACATTGACAAATGACGTTTGTATACGTGTAAATGTGTGCGTGAAATCTAGTAGGGCTGGCTGGCGCAGTATTGCGTAGGCGGCGGCGCTGCCCGAACGTATGCAACAATGGGGCGCCGCGCGCCGCGACACTAGGTACTCACAGAAATCTAATTAATAACATTTCTATTGTACTACTTTTAAAGTCGAAGAACGAATAGAACGTGAAAGAAAGAGACATAACTAAGACAATAAAGAGAGAGAGCAATTTGGTATGTTAATATTACGGAAGTTTTAATTGTTCTAAAACGAAGAAAACTTGGAAAATAAATGATTAATAGAGAAAATTATGAAAATAAATTATCACAACACTGGCTTAACTTGTTTGTCTGTAATATACTAGCTTTTATTTTTTATGGGTTTAAAGGATATTTGAGTTGCTGTTCCTTACCTTCTTTCATGTTTCGGGAACCGAAAGAAACTCCTGTCTTTATCGTTCCTCGATGAATATAAGCATCCAAATAATGCACAATATACAACATCGTGATTAACACAAAATAACTAACAAAACTTTAAAAAAATAATGTGTTCGTGTCAGCAGTAGGTAGGTACAGCGCTGCGGTTCTTGTGTATGCGAGCGCCATTGTTAAAGAGCAGGCGACGAACACATCGAAGTGCGGGGTGAGGTGCGGTAACTGATGTTAGTGCGGGGAAGGGAGTGGCCTTTCTGTACGCAGTACTTTAAGTATTCTGTGCCGGTACTCAAACTTTATCTATACCAAATTTCATCTAAGAGGTAACAGACAGACATTATCAATCGAAATCAGTTTCTTTTTGACAGTTCAACAACATTCATTGCGTTATTTACGTGTTGAGCACACAAATTTTTCGAACTTATGAAGCAATGGTTTAGCAATTTGCTTCAAAATGATTCAGATTCCGATTGATAGTGTGTACGCAATTAGGGTGCTGGTATTTATTCTCATGACCTTTGCCTATAAAACACGGTTTATATTAAATAGCTTTATAATAATGTGGCGATTATGATTAGAGACTATTAGGGGAGGAACTAGAGCGTTCGCGGCGCTACCATTGTATACCTAGTTGTGTCGCCTATTAGTACATGTAATCGATTACTCGTACCGTTATGTCGCGCCTCGTTCTCGGATTTCCCGACAATTAATGCGCTAATGAAACGTAAGTAGTTGTTTACATGCATTGTTTTCATCGATAGCTTATTGTTTGCATTCTAAGATATAGCCTACTTAAAGTTGATATAACAGAAGATATTTTGATTCGGTTTAATCTAAAATTTAATCGACACTGTTTGTTTATAATCATACATAATAACAAAGGAGTAAAGTCTA
Source organism: Amphipoea oculea (assembly GCA_945859645.1). Lineage (NCBI taxonomy): Eukaryota > Metazoa > Arthropoda > Insecta > Lepidoptera > Noctuidae > Amphipoea > Amphipoea oculea. The sequence continues at coordinate 19,731,766 of OX243862.1, forward strand.
GTGTAGTGAACTTTAGATACAATACCTTAGTGCCATGGTAGTCATCGACGACGGATTCATCCCTCCTCGCCTCCGGGTAGTGGAAGAACATTTTCTCCGGGGCTGAAGTGGATGCGCCGGCGCACTGCAACAACGCACACACTGACACAACACAGGCATACTCAAAAACACGCATGGCGAACCTTGCGCGCTCTGACACTCGGTAAAGACTGGCCGCCTTCGAGGAAACTAACGACTTATATGGTAACACCATCGGAGCCAACCAACCGTGTTTAATAAGTTACAATTCTCTTTCTCGCGACATAGCTCCGGAAATATAGAGCTTTTGACGCTCTTGTTAGACATTCTTGCTATTTTTCCATCAAATATTTGACTTGATTGGTTATTTTTTTTATCTATAGACAGCCAGCTAAGACTTCTTTGCAACCAAACAGGTTTGTTTGAGAAGTAGAATTTTAAGTGCTTACTTTAATAACTTGAGCATAAACGTGCGATTATAAAATATTTGAATACGTTATAATCTGAAGTAAATAAAAAGCCTTTTCGCATTCATAGAGGCTGCCTTATTGAGATGAAAAGCAATAAGCGATGGATTCTTTTATTATACAATCAATCGCTTATTACCCACAGATATCACGAGGTTTGCTTCCGGCAAATCTTTCGATCAACACCGATCGGAGTGTTTGCCCATACGTTTCCAATCTGGGATAAAGTTGAATTTTTCATGACAATCATGTCTACAATTTCACCGATAACCATACTGCTTCAAACCGGAAAACAGGAATGCTGCTCAAAAGCCGACGTAGAAATTTAGTGCTACTTGTTTAGAAAATCCCTTTCACAACTAACTGTAATCGTTTAAATCACAATGGAAATCAACGAAAAGTACCCTATAAATTTTGATTCCCTTGGCCTTGTGGGTGTTGAAATATACGTTTTTGCGACATAAACCACCGCATCTTTTTTTTTAAGTTAACTTCGAAGTTTGATTTTTTCACAGCTTCAAGGGACTGTACACCTAAGTATATGGTTTTAATTTCAACTCGATACCTCCACGCGTTCCCGAGATAAAGGGTCTTGACAGACAGACAGACGGACAACAAAGTGATCCTAGGTTCCGTTTAAGGGTTCCGTTTTTTCCTTTTGAGGGACGGAACCCTAAAAAAGACAATGTCAGTGATCCCAAGTTGGCGCCAGGACGAAAGGCTGCTGTTTCCAGTCATGCTTGTTTGACAGTTTATCCATCATCTTCGTCAGCCACAGGGTGCCGCCTGAATAAATGTGAGTGACGTTTTGTATAGCTGGATATTGGGTTGTTCTTGGCTATGGTATTAATATATTATTAAAATAAATGGTATGGAATAATCGGCTGCGGTCCGCAAGTCCACGTCTAAGCGCGTAGGTCTTATACCCATCGTAAAAAAATTGAGGAAAGAATAAGATAGTTTTCGATATCAGACTTGGTCCTACTGCAGTACAGAACCTCTGATTGGGCGTGATCCCGTTACAGGCGAATAGGGCATCGATGGATCGACTGGATGCGGAAGGCGGAGGACAGGGTGCTGTGGCGCAGTCTGGGAGAGGCTTATGTCCAGTCCAGCATTGGACTGCGATAGGTGTTGATTGAGGACATCGATAATAATTTTAAATCAATCTGTTTCCGACGCAATTTCCCTACGTATCTTTTCGTAATTGGGGATTTTATGCAGTCATGCTGGTTATTTCCCCTGAGTAATTAAGGATATTAATGAAAGAGGGGTATAAGATGATCAGGCCTATGACGTTATACACAAACTGGTTGTATTCATTTTCCTCCCTTTCTATTAACTTTGCAATTTGCCCTGAAGTTAATAGAAAGGGAGGAAAATGAATACAACCAGTTTGCTGCTCCGAAAGTTTATAAGCTTAAGTGGATTTGGTACACACGACGACACATCAAGCTGTACATTTCCAGTTTTAGCTGACCTTGCATTGTATGGGCTTTTCGTACAATGAGAACTCCGCTTATACTGGTTATATACATTTAGCTTGATGTGTAGCCGTGCGTACATGGGTTGACATGTCTCATTTTTTTTTCTTCTTTTGCTCCAAAATATATTGTTTAAATACAAATGGTAACAAAAACATATTTTGAAAATTTTATTTAATTTAATTTTAACTTAATAAATGTCGTCGTGCGTACATGGAGATGTCTGCCACATGCCAGATGAGTTGTGGGAATCACCAAGCGGGTCCTGTTGAACACCACGGGTCCACGGCAGTTCAAGGTGGAGATGGCGGGCCGAGCTAGATATCTATAGGGATTGACCCGCATTAACAGAGAAGCAGAACGGTCTGATAAAAGGAGTAAGAGGCCTGTGTGTAACCTGCAGTCAGTGGCGTGCATTGGTTTTCAGAATAGGTAGACACTAGGCCGGGTCTAGTTTAGGCAAACACGGTCACTAATTAGAAAAAAAAAGTAAGGTCAAAAGTGTGGTTATTTAAGTAGGCATGCCTACTTTAGGGTGATAAATTGCGAAGGTCAAACGTCATGGTATTACGCGTGAGACGTACCTGCGTATTTTTAATTTTGTCGCATTAACTTGAACGAGTAAAGACCAATGACAATGTGCGAATAGTACGGGAGCCGAGTAGGCCGTCTGGCGACTGCCTACTGCCGCGCGTGTTTGTATGAAGATTTTGTTTTTTGTTAGGTATGATAATTACCTAAATATTTTTAACTTTAATAATTACACTAAAATATAATTGACAGGCTTATGATGATATATCGAGGTAGGCACTGCTTATGTGCCTATATGCAATGCACGCCACTGCCTGCAGTGGGACGATACAGGCTAGACTATTATTAAACTTTCATTAGGTACGCAGTACACTAAAAATCTAAGAAATACTCCTATTGACTCAATCACCTTAAGCAGAACTATTCCAAAGTTCAATTTCCTAATACTGAATCATAACAGGTCTTTCTCTTATAAAATCAAGCATGTCTATTCACCATTCGACACACACAGTACCGTTCTTGTTCTTATCATATTATTCCAAGTAACGTTGTTATCGCACGTAATTACGTGTTAAATTAATCGTGTTTAATTAACAAACAGCTCAGTTTAAGATCATGGACCCGATTAGCACTCACGCCCACATACAATCTATCTATCCAGACCGACCGCTGCAGTCGAGTTTAATTCTGGCGAAAAATATGTTTCTCTTTTTCGACCATATGTAATGAAAGCGCGTAGAAAAGACCAGCACCAGATATTTGTAGCAATAGTTAGGGCACAGAATCTGTGGTTAGGGTGCAGTAGAAGAGACTCGTAAAAGCTACGGTAAAAAGAGTATGCCTGGCGCATCCAGGCATCCTATGCCGCCAGCTGCGCACACGCACGTCACGCGCAAACAATCTGTTGAAGTCCTGATTGATGAAACTTTTTACCATGGCATCAACTATCATGAACGTTCTTGCAGATATAATAGCTCATGTTGACATTATACAAGAAGAAAAATAAATAAATAAATTGATTTTAGATTTAGATGCTGATACCCATTATTCCCGTTGGTGAAGTTTCGCCAGTGAATTTAAAAAGGGTCCTGTTTATCAGCCAGAGTTGTAAATCTCAAAGCCTGCACTCATTAAGACCTCAGACAGAGTGGCAGACATCGACGTACATTCTGTTACCACGAATTCAGCACACGATTCTAGAGACCGTAGCGTAGATATTTTTCATCAGTTATCCAAAAAGAAAAAAAACTGCTTTTATGTACAAAAGTGCAATAAGTACCTACGCGGTCAAAATGTATGGAACAGATTTTTTTTACAATAACCGACGAAATATTTTCGTCCAGAATCATGCACTGGGATCATGGTATAATAAACAGGTTGCGCATGCCTTTTTTTTTTTCTTTCTCGCGGTGGAAATCCTGCCCCCTTATTCACAAACACTCGATATGCTTCCGTATCGTTTCGAACATTAATCATTGTTATCGTAGGAGTCTTCTCAATACTGTTCACAAGTCCAAAACCCGAAAATTTTGTCCGTTTAAATCAAATAGACACCCGCTATACTTCCAACAGCTATTTGCTGTTGAGGGGAAGTCAAATCAGGTTATCGAAATACCAGCCTGTATTCTATTTCCGATCTATTAATAGTTGAAGCTACCTGTGGCCCGTGGCTAAATAATAACAGCCGTACAGGTCGATTGATCAGGTTAAGCTACGCTTGCCGCGGTTGGTCTGTGGATGGGTGACCATCTTTACATACCGAGACCCCTCCGTGCCTCCCAAAGCACGTTAAGCCGTTAGTCCCGGCTGTCATTCGTGCTTCTTTGACAGTCGTTACGGGTAGTCAGAAGCCCGAAAGTCTGACAACCAGTCTTACTAAGGGTTATCGTATTACCCAGTAACTGGGTTGTGGAGGTCAGATAGGCAGTCGCTCCATGTAAAATACTGGTATTCAGCTGCATGCGGTTAGACTGGAAGCCGACCCCAACATATTTGGGAACAGGCTAGGCAGACGATGATGATAATAGTTCAAGCTACTTACGTGTCGTTGTTACGGACGGTTACGAAATCGGTGAAAGTGTTGTGTTGCTATAATATTATTTTGTTAGTAATACGTGCACTATACTCAGTTGATTGTTCGTTATTATTTGATAATATATTGCGTCTCATACTGTACGTGATTGATAACTGAAGTAAATAAAAGATAAATGCTCTCAGCGAATGTTTTGTTAGATATGAACGGTATCGTATTTGGAGTGGAGACGAAAGCGCGATAGATAACGAAATAATTGTCGCAATTGTAGTTGACTGGAGTTCATTTAACCCAATTAAATGACAAAAGAGTTAATATGTTGGTGCAAAATAATAGTTATCTTCTATCTACAGGGTGAAATTGAACACATGCGACAAATCGAAATGGGAGATTGTACTCGTCATTATGAACAACTTTTACTATGGGACCAAACCTGAAATCGCGAAAAAAAAAATCAGCTGTTCCCTACATTTATGTTCGCATAACTCGCCAAAATGTAGGGAACAGCTGATTTTTTTTCGCGATTTCAGGTTTGGTCCCATAGTAAAAAATGTTCATAATGATGAGTATAATCTCCCATTTCGATTTGTCGCATGTGTTCAATTTCACCCTGTATACAGGGTGTCCCAAAACTCAACGTCAAGCCGAAACGGGGTGACAGGATTGATCATAACCATCACGAGAAAAATCTGAAAAAAAATCTATCCCATGCAGTTTGAAAATTATGGGCATTTTAAGAAAAACCTAGAAATTTGATCAAACTGTACCATTTTTCGGTTATTGTGGTTATTATTTTTTATTTTTGTTCATTTGAACTTTAGAAACGTAATCCTAAATAACATTTCTAGAATCCCAATAAAAAATAATGACACAATTGCCTTAAGTTCCCGAGAATTGAGACTATTTGTTAAACTACGAATTTAAAATTTTCAAGATTCGTCGACTTTGACAGGCCCTCCTATAAAAAAAATGTACTAGAGTGCCTTGGCAAGTAGCATTAAAAGTTGGCGCATTTAATCAGAATTCTAAAATGGTACAATACTTGTTAGTTCCATACAATAGAAAAGAGTAAAAAAATTAAAACCTCAAGTAACCCGATTTTTGCTATCAGATTTTACTCAGTTAAAATGTTTTTAATTCGCACAAGCTCTAGGTAGGTTCTTAATTTTAAGGCAAAATGATGAGAGAGATGGATAATGGGTATGTTTGCCATGAGTGAGCGAGACAGATAGTGACGCCACGCATTGAGACGGAGATGCGTCGTTTAAACGAGTGCGAATGAAACAGATAGATGCTATGGCATCTATCTGTTTCATTCGCACTAGTTTCAGCCAAGCAAATGGCTACGCTCCCAGTCCGACACCAACCAGTTAGTACGTTTCGCTCATTCGTCTACTGCGCACGTTCGTATTCGCTTGTGTTGATTTAGTACTGACAACTTTGGCTTCTCTTTTTGGACTTGAATCTTTGTGAATTGGACTTGTTGATAACATACCGGCAACTTTGGCTTCTCTCTGGACTTTTGTGTTGGCATCCTTTTTATCTACCATGCCTACGCGCTACACTTCACAAGAATATGCGAACATGCACCTCATTTATGGGGAATGCAGATGCAACGCAAGTGCTGCCGCTAGACTTTATCGTGAAAGATATCCAAATTTAGAGCGCTACCCGGATCACCGCGTGTTTGTTAATGTGCACCGTTCACTCACAGAGGGCGGCCATTTCCCGAATCAAATACAGGCTGGAGGTAGACCTGTGTTTCCTTTCCAGGAAGAAGTATTGCAAGAGGTCGCACGTGACCGAAGTATTTCCGTACGTGGAATTGAAGAAAGAACGGGAATACCGAAAAGCACTGCTCATCGTATTTTACAAAGAGCCGAAATGCATCCGTTTCACGTACAACGAGTTCAAAGTCTTCTACCTCGAGATTATCAGGAAAGGATTTCTTTTTGTAGAACAATGCTACAGAGGCATAATGAGAATCCCCAATTCATCCAAAAAATTCTCTGGTCAGATGAATCGACATTGAAAAAAGATGGTTACATGAACTTGCACAATTATCACGAGTGGCATGTGGAGAATCCACATTTAATGCGAGAAGATAGATCCCAGTATCGTTTTAAAGTAAACCTGTGGACCGGAATTTTAAACGGTAAAATTATTGGGCCTATTGAACTGCCTGAGAACTTGAATGGAACTAATTACCTACATTTTTTAAGAGAAGATTTACCAACCCTGTTAGAGGACGTACCACTAGCAGATCTTCGCGACATGTGGTTTCAACAAGATGGCTGCCCAGCGCATTTCGCAGTGCAAGTAAGAGATTTCCTTGACCAGGAATATCCGGGAAGGTGGATTGGACGTTCGGGCACTATCTCGTGGCCCGCCCGTTCACCAGATTTAAATCCCCTGGATTTTTTCTATTGGGGAGTTCTCAAAGAAAAAGTTTACTCAAAGCCCATTGAGAATGTAGCCGACCTGCGTGAACGCATTTCTCAAGCAGCTGAGGCGATCAACTCTCGAAGATATGCCCGACTAATAAGTAGATCTTTTTTAAGAAGATGTAGGGCTTGTATTGAGGCTGATGGTAAACAATTTGAACATTTATTGTAATAAAAAACGTTATTTCTCTATCATCAGACTTTTATTCCAACAAACCTAATTATTTTACTAATTTTACTAACTTTTTTTCACTTTGGTAAAAGTGGCGTCACTATCTGTCTCGCTCACTCATGGCGAACATACCCATTATCCATCTCTCTCATCATTTTGTCTTAAAATTAAGAACCTACCTAGAGCTTGTGTGAATTAAAAACATTTTAACTGAGTAAAATGAGATAGCAAAAATCGGGTTACTTGAGGTTTTAATTTTTTTACTCTTTTCTATTGTATGGAACTAACAAGTATTGTACCATTTTAGAATTCTGATTAAATGCGCCAACTTTTAATGCCACTTGCCAAGGCACTCTAGTACATTTTTTTTATAGGAGGGCCTGTCAAAGTCGACGAATCTTGAAAATTTTAAATTCGTAGTTTAACAAATAGTCTCAATTCTCGGAAACTTGAGGCAATTGTGTCATTATTTTTTATTGGGATTCTAGAAATGTTATTTAGGATTACGTTTCCAAAGTTCAAATGAACAAAAATAAAAAAGAATAACCACAATAACCGAAAAATGGTACGATCAGCTTCAGAGAAAAGGAACCCCCCAAGACTTTAAAGATTATCGCCCGAGCGCGCTCGAGCCCGCCGTCGCTCGTCGCTCGAGCGATGGCGGGCTCGAGCGCGCGCGCTCGGGCGCGTCACGTGGCTCTGGCCTCAAGCAACTCCCTCCCCCGCTGCCGCGCGGCGCGGCGCATCCATCTCTGCCCGAGCATCCACCGATCCCACTCAAATATTATTTGCAAGTTTTTAAATAATTATAATATGGTATTTTTTCGGCTTGTTGCCCGAACCGTATCCCAAGAATAACTTAACTTACAAAAAGACACTTTCCGTGCGATTGAGGATACGAACCCGCATCACCAGGCGCCAGCCGATCACATAGACCGCGCCTTATACCACTAGACTATTGAATCAGTTAGCCATCTTAACGAAAATTTGAATAGCTTTACTCCTTTTATCGAACAAGGTTGATAACGGTCTAATCTTCTAGATATTAAGGTTTAAATTTCAACTTCCACCACGTATTATAAATACTAACACCTTACCGTCTTGTTTTACAAAATGCAATTCGTAACTCCTCAATTTACTAAAAGATAAGGTTGAATTTTGCATAGATTTCTTGTTTGGTTGAATAGAATGTGCCTGATTCCGATTGTTGCACTACCTATCGTAATTTTACTTCAGAAACTTAACTAGCTGTATGAACTGCGAGTTAAGGTTGAATTTAGAATACTTCTTCGCCTTATTTACTAAACTGTGATTGAGGGTATAATTACTTTTCAAATCGTTTCGTTTTCGTGTCGATCCGCTTGTGCGTAATTATCTTCGTCGAAATATTATCCAATTTATTAAGTGTTTGAACAGTTGATTATATTAACCGATAGTATTGTTCGATTAATAACTTTTTGAAGGCTAGAATTAAATAAACTGACGACTGAGGGAAACTGACCAGTGATACGCGGACTCTAAAATTGTTGTTCTCTGGGAACAGGAACAAAGCATAAAGAACGAGATATGGCCATAACGGTAAGATTTACGTTATACACATATATGTATTTATTGTTGCAATCATGTTGCATTATTACTGACAAGTTGGATTTTTTTATGTATTCCTAATATTATTATTTTCGTTCCAGAGAAAAACAGTTCGTAGATGGATACAAAGGTATCATGCAACTGGTGATGTGAAATGTGATCGCCAAGGCCCTCGCTCAATAATTGTTTACACTAATGAATCGGGGCGACACCGTAATATTGTGGAAGTTCACTCAGTGACACCCTTCAAAACTACGCGTTCAAGTGTGACTTCAAGAAGTGATAGACAGTGACGGCCATCCTCTCCGTTATTAATAAGCAATTTACTCGGCAGATTTATTGTGTAACTGATCTGATAAAATTACATTGGAACGTATGAGCAAGTGTTAATAATTCCCAATATTTGTGGAATCATTAATTCGTAGTTAATCAAAAATAAACAACCTTTATTATTATCAATCCAGATGCTTTTGTTTACAAGTAGTCTTGTAATGTGTGATGCACCATCTGACCTCACATATTTTTATAATTTCTAATGTTGTGTTAAATAAGGGTTATCAGAAAATGTGATAAAAGAGAAAGATGTATATTGCTATACTTTTATAGTTTAGCATGTTGGTTCTTCCTCTGTAATTCACAGGCACAAATGACAACATTTAATTTTTTAATCTTTTTTTCCGATAAGATCATACAAAGTATAAAAAATTAATGTTTTCACAACTTTAAATGAATAAATATTATTGTAGTTGTTTCTAGAAAAATCTATAAATGAACCGTTATCTAATGTTAAACATTCTAAACCTCACCCAGGGTATCTATTTTGTGTTTAGTTAATATTCTAAGTAAATAACCCCAATTTAACACACATAGAAAACTGTATATTCAACCGTGAAGTGGATTCCATGAAGTCTTAGAAATGTAATTAGAGAAATAAATGAATATTGTTTATGCAACATGCCTAGATTTTCTTACAAACCTCATACCTACTTCAACATTTGATTTCTTAAATAATAATTAACAAAAATCACATAATAACCTATAAAAGAAACAAAAAAAAACAAAAAAAGAACTTCTCGTCCGAGGATTTGAACTCGAGACCATCGAATTGTTAAGCCGCTGTCTTAACCACTAGACCAACACGCCATATACAATACGTTACAAAAACTTAAATGGGTTTAATGTCATTCCCAAAAGGGGTTCCCTTACTTTGAAGCGAACTGTACAGTTTGATCAAATTTCTAGGTTTTTCTTAAAATGCCCATAATTTTTAAACTGCATGGGATAGATTTTTTTTCAGATTTTTCTCGTGATGGTTATGATCAATCCTGTCACCCCGTTTCGGCTTGACGTTGAGTTTTGGGACACCCTGTATATGTAAATACTAGCTGACCGGGCGAAATTCGTGCCGCCTCAGAATTAAAATTATAAGTTCAATAGACACGTAGCGCCATCTACATATTATCATAATAACGTTGTTTTTGTTTTCCTCGGGAACAGCACTTTTTTTCGGGATGAAAGGTACCCTATGTCCGTTTCTGTACACCTGACAACGTATATGCAAAATTTCAGGATGATCGGTTCAGTGGTTTAGCCGTAAAACTGAAAAGGTAACAAACAAACTTACTTTCGCATTTACTACATTTCATTTACTTGCATTTGCATTTTTTTTTACTTCCCAGATTTTGATCCTTATTAGGGACACTATCGAATGGTGTAATAATACAGTGTTTTTTTTTTCAAAGTCAACATGTTCCGATCCTGGATAGAAATATTGATTTTTCAAAAATCCAATGATGCAGTTTTAGTTTTCATCTAAATCGAGTCCTTTGAGTCCTTTTCGCTATAGGTACCTCATAGTTTTGAATTTGGCCACCCACGCCCACCTCAAAAATTCACCATGTATAAATATAAAACAAAGTCGGGTTAGTTACACCATTTACAACTTAAGAACACCTGGACCGATTTTTATGATCTTTGATTTGTTCGATTTGTCTTTGCCCCGAATAGCAGAATAACTATTAAAACATGGGAAAAATACACGAAAAAAATAATAATGAAGATATTTCAGTTTCTCATACATTTTGTATGGAACGGTTTTTTTGATTCTGAGGCGACGTTCGCCTGATCAGCTAGTATGTAATAATAAAAAAAAAGAAACAAAAAAATAAAAATATCCGAATTGAGAACCTGCTTTTTCAAGTTGGTTAAAAATTAAATGCTGTTCGTTGATAAGCGCATCACTTGAGAAAGGCTGGACCAATTTGGCTATTTTTTGTTTATAAAATGTTCGCAATAGTTCGAATTTGGTTTTTATGGAAAGAAAACTTCAAAAACCAGGCAAGTTTTTCAAGTTTTTTTGGGAATTTTGTATGAAACGTGATTACGTTTCATACAAAATTCCCAAAGTAGAAAAAAATCTAGTTTTATACATTTTACAATTGGCGAAAATAAATTAAAGGTGACCTTAAACAAGTATTACGGTCTGTTTATGAAAACAAACCTCTGTGAGAGTTCCTATAACTATTTTTTGCATATTTAGTTATAAAATCAGGTTTTTTTTTTTAATGTATAAAACTTGATTATTCAACTTTAAAAAACAGCTGAAGGAGAGATTCGGCGCAATAGTAAAAAATGATAAGGAGGACTTTCCCGATATTATACATATTTTTTCGTTGGCTCATTTTGGGTTTTGGGCTCAATATGGCTGATGTCCTTTAAAAAATTCGGAAAAAACTGAAAGTGCTTTAACTCAAGACCATATCGAAATTTTTACAAGACAACATCTGTTGGGCCAGCTAGTACCTAATGATACCCTCGCTTGGGTGTCCAATGATTTGATGATGATGATAGGAGGTCATTTGCAAAGATAAACTACTTCTGTTTTTAAAATAATGTTGTTTGCAATGAACATAATCTTATCTTTATATCCAAGTGTTAGGGTGACATGCAGTTTATTTTTACACATTTATTTATAGAATGTATGTACAAAGGAAATTCTCCAGGTATTGTCAACTATAGTGGGTAAAGACAACATAGCCCATTGTTTTAACTGACCATAAATCATAGGATATTGAGTTAGCCTTATTATTATGCAGTTAACGTAAGAGTTTGCTTGTTGCAAGTTGTTCATACTTCAAATTATAATATTTAATTTTAAGATGACACAGTCATAGTTCTGTATATTTTATCATGTTTTGAATTAAAATTAAAAAGGTTTTGTAGTAAAAGTGTAGAATTTGAAGGAAAAAAAATTAAAAAGTTTTCAGCAGAAAAACTACAGAGATTTTTTTTTTTATTGTCTTTTGTGGCACAGAAGTAAGAGATAATAGTGGAAGGGTATGTTCTATGGAGTATTTACTGACCTGATTGGTAATCTCCTTCAAATATGATAGGTGTGAAGTACTCCCAACCAGCTTGCAAGATTGAAATGTTGCATGAGCCGGCAAGAGGCAAAACGAATATGTGACAATTGTAGCATTTAGTGTTAAAAACTTTCTAAATACCGCCATGGGAAAGCGAATACTTAGTTGCTATTTTAAAGCAGTAAAAATTAATTAAATTTTAGTTACAAGCACAACTATGAATATACTTCCGTAAATAGTTGGTAGTAAATTCCACAAATTGCCAATTAAAAAAAAATACTAATACTGCTAGTGATTGGAAATTATTCAGCACAGAGTTTATTCAGTGTTCATCATTGTAGGATGGTGGACGTGGATTAGTAGTTTTCTACTGCTAATGGTGTTGTCAATTTATATAGGTCAGAAAGAAAGAATTAATCTTTCTAAAACATGGTAAATAAACAGAGTTTTAGTAGCATTCTCTATTAAAAGGCTTGTAGTTCCAAAAGTTATACAGCAATATACATTATATTGAGCTGAATTGGCACACATAGAACAAGGTTGATCATTAATTAGGTATCATGCATAACAGACCCATATACAGTGGCGTTGTGTTTCTCCTTGCCAATCACCATTCAATGTAACATGTAAGTATATGAATCAAATAGCACTTCCAATAAGGGACAGTAGCGAAAATGGTTAGTTAAACAACCACAGCATGACAACAGCACAAAGTAGATTTATTATAAAAGAAATAAGGTCGACAATAAGGCGCACAATATAACGGATATGTCACTTATTGGAAACATCGATAGCTTTGATCAATAGCGTATGAAGTGACTGACAATTTTCTAAAACATTTTAAGGTTATTTTGGCTTTACAAAACTTATCTTTGTAATTCTGACATAAATCACATAGTTTCAATGCTGCAGCGGGAAACTGGCACACCAAATAAGTAGGACAATAAGTTCAAATTCAAATTCTTATCGTAGAAATCAGTCACATATTGCGCTCAAATTAACAATGTAAACAAAGATAACTCTTACCAATATCCTTTTTTTGGTAACAAAGTTTGTTGTAGTACGTGCACAAGTGAATATTTTCCGTTGTTGAGTCGTAAATACGGGTATTTTCGTTGTAATCCGGCAATGATTGGCAAAAAAGCGACGCACCGCCATGCAATTTGACATTTTATCGGCGGTCCTGCCAGCCATGAAAATAAATATTGATGTCATAATTAAGATTGGTAGATTTTAGTAGATAATAAATAGATGATAGCCTGATAGGCAATAGTATCAAAGATCCACTTCAAGCCCTTTTATAGCGATTCCTAATAAACACGGTCCGGATCAATATACTGATAACTACTGTCTCTATCTTGTTTATTTAATTTTGTCCATGCGCGCTGTGCGTAGTGTGCGTTTGTGTCTTTCATTCAAAGGTTGTCTGGAAGATATCGCTATCAGCGGTAATAGCAATAATAACAATGCAATCAATAAGGTTACCTTAATTGATTGCATTGTTTCAAACCTTGTTACATGATTGTGTGCTGGGTACGTACTGGACAAACCAAATAAAGAAAAACAAATAATTTAAAAAATAGTATCACATTTATTTATTTATTTATTAAAACTTTATGCACAAGTAAAAAAATAATACTGTACAAAGGCGGACTTAATGCCTGAGGCATTTTCTACCAGTCAACCTTAGGGTGATGCAGAGACAAAACATGGCAGGTGCAACATACATGATAACTAGTTAGGAAATGAATATAAAATACAATATATAAATAGATACATACATACATACATACATATAAACCAAATGAACTCTCAGGGGAAAAATGATCGGTAGAGGAGAAAACGAATCCAGCAAATCAGCGCTGGGATGTTACGGCCAACTTCTGCCGAATATGTTCACGTGCCTTCACTTTAAAAGATAACCGACTGGTTGCCGTCGATGTTCAGAGGGAGCGCATTCCATAGAAATACCGCCTGGACAAAGAAAGAAGAATGAATGAAACCAGAACGGTGAGAAGGACATCGTAGAAGGCGATTATTGGTCGAACGAAGATTTTTAGCATGGGCAGAGCATAAATATTGAATTTGAGAAGTCATGTAAGAAGGGGCAGTGGGATTGTCAAGAATAGAGAACAACGTAGTCAGTGCCCTCAACTCTCTGCGCTGGCGAATGGGTAACCATTTTAAAAGTCGCCGGTGCTCGGAAACATGGTCATACTTACGAAGATTGAAAACGAATCGAATGCAGTTATTGAGAAGACGGTCAAGTTTATTGAGGAGATCTGCATTCAGGTCATAGTAACACACATCACCATAGTCAATTATGGGAAATATTAGGGACTGTACAAGCATTGCCTTTATGTGTGAAGGGAGAAGGTTTTTCAATCGGTAGAGTGACCGCAACGTTTCGGTGACTTTCTGACTAACAGTCGTGACCTGCTTTCGCCAGTCAAGACAAGTGTCAACATGCAGACCAAGATTCTTCACATCAGAGCTAAACGGGATGACTGAATTGTCGAAGATCACAGGTGGCACAGTTAAGCCATTCAGCTTCCTCATGCTGTAGGGGCTGCCTACTAAAATAGCCCGACACTTGGTGGGGTTAACCGCCACCCCGAATCGATTAGACCAGTCTTTAACGACATCTAAATCCCGGTTTAGCTCATCAATTGCATCTGATATATTGTCAACACCTGCCCGGCAATAAAGCTGCAAGTCGTCAGCATAAAGATGATACGCAGTCCGAAGCTCGGTGGTAATGAGGTTAATAAAAATGGAGAATAAAAGAGGAGATAATATACCGCCTTGAGGAACGCCAGCTGCAAGATCACACCAATTCGACGAAGAGTCTCCAGCATAAACAGACTGCTGACGTCCCCGAAGATAAGAAGAAAACCATGCCAGAACCTCCGGAGAGACCATAAGATAGGAAAGGATAGATAAAAGGACTTCGTGACTGACGGTATTAAAAGCATTGGAAAAGTCAATTAACACTAAGACTGTGACTTTAGTGTCTTCCATTCCCCGCCTTATATCGTCAGTCACCTTAAGGAGAGCTGTAACGGTACTGTGCCCGGGCCTGAAACCGGATTGAAATGGACTGATGAGGGAGTTGCGGTGGATAAAGTGAGAGAATTGTTTGCGAACACTGGCCTCGAGCACCTTAGATAGAAAGGGAAGGATGGAAATTGGACGAAGGGACTAGGAAGAGAGGGACTGGATATCTTAGGCAGGGGCCGGACAAGGGCTTTACGCCATAGGGAGGGGAATACACCGGTGTAAAGGGAAAAGTTTATGATAATATGGCGGCTGATGTTATCGCAACCCACGGCTTTGGATTTAATGGATAGGATAATCTTTTTGATCTCTCCCGGGTCGATTGGGGTGAAGACAAAGGGGTTAATGTTAGGACGCGTCAGACCAGCAAGGTATGCAAGTGTTTGACATTTGGTTAGACTATCTAGAGCTGGAACGGTAGAGAAATGGCGATTTAGATCGTCCAAACCAATTGTGCTAGGAAGGTCTGAATTTCGCGATTTGCCGATTCCTAAAGTTCCAAGAAACTTCCAAATATCGGCAGGAGAACATGTAGTGATATTACTTAGGATGTGGCGGCGTTTGGCGTTGCGTATCATCTGGTTACACCGATTTCTAGCAGCCTTAAAGAAGGTCCAATTGTCCTCCGATCGATCCTTTTTAAATTTCCGAAACGCGCGGTCCCTCCGACGCATTGCCATCCGAACTCCCCTGTTCATCCAAGGAGCAGGTGGACGCTTCAACTTAATTTTTTTGACAGGAGCATGGGCGTCATATAGCTTGACCACAACATCATTAAAAACGCTCACTTTTTCATCAACCGAAGCAGCTGCTTCCAGGGGTGACCAGTCAATGTTAGATGCGTCTCGTTGAAGCCTCTCGCAATTCATACGCGCAAAGGCGCGCCTGTACTGGAACGTGGGTTTAGGTTTAGGGGGCTTAAGGATATAGCATAAGAAAATAAGGTCGTGACGGGAAAAGCCAGGAGCAACATGTTGACCATGCGAGGAAACTAGGGAAGGATTAGAGGTGAGGATCAAGTCAAGCCAAGTATCATCACCTGCTATATTATGATGAGTGGGTTGGAGAGGCAATACATGCAGACTGGCTGACTCGATGAGGTACAGGAGTTTACGGGACCGAGGGGAGTTGTGGGCAAGGAGGTTAGTGTTAAAATCCCCCATAACAATGTGATGTGCATACTCCGAACCCAAAGATTCAAGAACCGCTTCGAATTCGGTGAAGTAATCAAGGGAAGGGGGACAATAGACGACACCAAGGACGGTTTTAGCTCCTTTGACACAAACCTCGAGGAAAAGAAACTCTGCGGATTCATTAGGAGAAGAAGAAGCTAGAACTTTAAAAGGGAAATCACCACGAAGGTAGATGGCTACACCACCCCCCCTCTTACCGATCCGGTCATTCCGAATAAGAACGAAACCGGGGAGCGGGTAAGTGGTTGAAAGCAGGTTAGGTTTGAGCCAAGTCTCGGAAATCAGGACGGCGTGAACGTTATTGTCGGTAAAAGTGTCGCAAAGTTCGTTGAAGTGACTAGGAATACTCTGAGCATTAAGGTGGCATACGTTAAACAGCCGGCCAGCATGTTGGCTAAAATTTTGGCGTAAAAGAACACCTAAGGTGTCTGTAATAGAACAAAAGCTTCCATCGCTGGAAGATGCACTAGAATCGTTAGCAGAATCACATCACGCCTGCATTCCCTGAAGGATTATAGGTGTTGTATGTATCTATAGTACACACACATTTTACCAAGTCCCATGTAATAGGGGAACGAATAATTTTTTATGCATATAATACGGAGACGTACCTACTCTGTGCATAATACTTTCGTGTGCTAGCAAAAGCAGACGTGACTTTCTTTACCCGACTGCGTGCGGTGGCTATGTTGTATGTCCGTTTATCAACCCCCTAAGGTGGATACTCGGAAACGCATGTTCTTCTATCCACCCATAGGTGCCCATAGAGTATAGTATCCACCCCAGACGGGATGGATAACCGGAATTCGTATTTCAGCCCCGTTACATATCTGTTGTACTGATGACTGTAGTTGGGATAAAAAGTCGGAATAACAATCAGAAGGGAATTCCGATTATTCAAATATCCACCCCGCGATTGTATAAATATAATACGCGTTTTCGAGCATCCACCTTAGGGTGGATAAACGGAATAACCGTGTAAAGGCCGGCGCTCACTGACGGCGTGGCACAGCATGGCACGGCAGGTTGTGCTGCGGCATCGCGCGGCGTTCCGTGGCATCCTGCTGAAAGCCCAGCCACTCTGCCATCAATCAGTTTTGCTCCGCGCGGATTGAAAATGACCGCTACACTAGTTTCAAACTTATTTCAACTAGCTTAGCAATTATAATTCCTCGACACAAAGTGACCCATAGTCCCATACGTATCACGGGATGTAATGGTCGCCGCGGCAACCCGTGGAATGAAACGGCATGACACGTCATGCCGCAGCATCCCGCGGCGCGTCGCGTCATGCCGCAGCATCCCGCGTCATTTCGCGGCATCGAAATAAAGTAACATGAATTGTAAACTCATTGAAATAAGATTCAAAATGACTTGATTAGTAATAAAATCCTTTGCCATGACACGCTGCGCGCCGTGCCGTGCCGTCAGTGAGCGCTGGCCCTGTCTTACACTCTTACTCACTGACCGTGCCGAATACACACCCCGGGCTAGTCTTTTTTTTCCTGTGATATAAAAACTCAACATTCAGGGACGCGACGACTAGAAACCAAAATAAAGGTTTAGCCACGTACGTACGGGAGATTTTTTATCGCGCACTGCATTTTCAACACTCGGTATTGAGCCGAGCATTGTGAATCCCACAGAGCGCATCCCAGCTCGTCGAGATTTTCAACCCTCGGCGCTAAGAAATGCGTTTGAAATGCAGGGTGTAATAAAAAATCGTCGCGTTAAAATCGCCCGTGCGCACAAAGAGGTTCGGTATAAAAAAAAAACACAACAGTTGGTACCCAAGGATCAAAAATAAAAGAAAAAAATTGGGAAATCATATCGTTTATTTACGATGAGTGGTCACAGCGTCCTACACGAGCAACGTAACCCGCCGTCCGTCGTAAGGCACTAAGTAAGAAACGGACGCACCGGACAAAAATAATCACTACATTTCAAATTAACACAAAATAATCCATCAAACACTACAAAAATATAATCCTTAAATTAAGTACTGCTCTACGGATTCACTTATAAAATTTTACTGAAATAGCAACAATTTTATAAGTGAACCTTTGAAAATCTACTAATTAAACCCAACACAGATATGTTAAAATTTACCTCATGATATTTACAATGTTATTCAAATAATATGAATAGATTTGGTTCTTTCAGGACTTCTAATAATTCTAAAACTAGATTAGTAATTAGACTGTAAGAAAATCTACAGTATTGTCTTAATACTGATTTTCGGTAATTTTAGTTGGATGCGTTTACATTGAAATTTTATTGCAATTCTTGTTCAGATTTGGCAAAAATGGAATGAATCAGATATAATATTGCAATAAGAGTTCACTGTACACTCCTGAATATATTTAATTTAATATTATACATATGATACTATCTTACTAATATTTTAATGATAAACAACTAAGACGCATGTGCTTCAAATACACCTGCATGAAATATAATTGGTGTAGATGTTGAGTTGAAAATTTGCTGAGTTTTTGCTTTGTATATTTTCAAGACCTACTAAGTGCTCATATACACGAGCGGCATTGCAGCCGTCGACGCGTCGGTGGCAACCGTCGGCTAGTCAACGGCTGTCGCCGACCTGTGTGTACGCCTGCAGTCGCTCGTGTATACGTGCACCAATACGACAAATGCAGATGTATTCGCAGCACAAGATTTTCGTCGATTAGAGGATAACAGATGTATAAAACAATAGATTGATTTGGCTTAATGCACTAAGTGGCTTTATTAACTAATTATTTAGCCGATATAGTGCATTTCGTGACATTCTAAATGTATTCTTAACTATCATAACAAGGGAATGGAAGAGAATAATGGCTCGTGACAGTGTTAACGTGAACTAAGGCCGTTGTCATACTAGGCTAACAGTAGTCTTGAAGACCCAGACAAGAAGCGGCAATTACGCAAAAGTCGTCCAAAGCAATGATGCTGATCAGCGCTTCTGTACACGGTGTGACCGGGTCTTCAAGACCAAATTTGGTTTTGCAAGGCATCAGAGAGCTCACGAAAGGAATGAATATTAGTCTGGGTCGCTTTCGTCGGATACGGTAAAGAGGCCTACAGAGGATAGGCAAGCAAGCTTACTGTATAGTCGCCACGCAATATGTATCGCGTAATGTAAACGCTATTTTCAAAATAGGACGCTCTTTCAGGAGCAACAGTTCCAAAACTATAGCTAGGTATGACCGCAGCCTCACTTGTAAAATATTTTTGAAATATCAGTGTCACCAAAAGGAAGTGCTATTATTTTCTATTCCAAAGTGTATCTAACATATTTCTAACTATCTGAAGAATAGACGTAGAGGTGATAGAATTTGTTTACAGTAAACAATGAAATCTTAAACCTTATCTAAAACATGGCAATACTCTGCAAATATAATCACAAAGTGCTTTTAATGTAAACAAGTGATGTTACGCAATTCCTAACATTTAAATATGTAATTGAGATCATTTAATTAGCAATATTTAAGTGATTTTCATTTAAATATAAACACTGCGATTAATAAATCGAATTTTAGCATTCATTTACACGCTAAAAAGTCAAAATGTTGATTTTTATTCCTAAAGAGTTAAATTAATGATGACTGTGCACAGATTCTACACCTATATCAATTTTGGTCTCAATTTTCACTCGAATTTAATATGCTACTTTTCTTGTAATTTAAATAGAATAAATATATTCTTTATAAGCTAAACTTAATACTGTCTAACGCACAACTAATCGGTATTGGACTTAAGTTAAAAGATAAAAGGAACAAACAATCTAATTAAAAAAATATGCTCTATATTTGATCCTAGCGACGTCAATCATAAACCTAGTTGTTGCAATAATTAACATACAATAATTAATATCAATTTCTCACCCTTGGCTTCTAAAAGCAGGAAAAGTCTAAAGTGGCAATACTTATTATAATTGGTTGTAGATATTTTAGTCGAACAATTACAACGGTCAAAGGGGAAGCACCCTATTGATTAATATTTCATGAAATAGTCATTCAATAGGGTTATATTAACTTAAGAGGGATTCTGTAAATACAAACTTCTTATGGTCGTGAATCATATTTTGTTCAACTTACAACCTGACACTGACCTGCAAATTGCAAAAAAACGTAAGAAAATTTGAATTTATCCTACCGCGGGCTACCCTAGTGCTTCCCCCTTATCACAAGATTTGACAGCAGAGTCACCAATCAGAGAGACTTCATCAGATGTTCAAAAACCAGAAGGCCAATTCTCGTAATTTAAAACGTTCAAAATCTAGACGCAGTCTCATCTCAGCGACAAACAAATGTCAAAAACTTGTCAAAATGTGTGGAAATTAGAGTTATTTTTGACAGATTGAGACTGAGATCAGACTAACGTTCTTAAAATTACTAGAATTGCCCCTCAGGGTTTAATCTCTCAAATGTGTGGATTTGGACTAAAAGCTATTGTAGACAATTCTATATTTCGCGTCTATTTAAGACAGCACACGCGTAGTAAACGTCTTTAGATACAGAGACGAAGCAACAACGATGGCAAAGGAGAGGATATAAAAAAATCATTACATTTATAAACTGTTCTTGATAAATGTCATGTCATTCACCTTTTACTAAATAAGTAGGTACGTCAAGATTTTTTTTAATAAGTTTTTGAAACTGAATTTAATTGGACTTAGTTCTCCCAAAATGAGCCAACCCGAAATCTTTCATTAATTCAGTTAATTACGTTAAACTACAATATTCCAAATGTGGTATATCATTATCTAACAAAATGTCCAATATACATCCAAGACTAGACAGAAAGAAATAGACGAAAACATCGTGAGGAAACCGGCACGCCCTAGAACCAAAAAAATCAAGAAACCATCACTATCCCGTCAGACATTTACTAACCCGCACTGGGCCCGCGTGGTAGATTACGGCCCACTCCCTCTCACCGAGAGGAAGCCTGTTTCCCAGCAGTGGAAACATTATAGGCTGATTATGTAGTAGTATTTAAAATAATTACAATTATTTCGGAAATGTTTGATGTGGGTTGGTTCGTTTTGGCAGAACTAAGCTCAAATAACTTAAACTATATTTTCCCAAAACTGAAAATCTCTCCTCCTTTGGAAAACTTGTGTTATCATACACCATCTTAACCACAGCTGTATCTAACATTGCAAAGATAAACTTCTTTTGATTTTCACCACGTCACCTCCTTAGCGTTTATACTAACGCACGTTCAATTTTCTTAAATAAGTAAAGCGTCACGTATCCTGGCTATAACCAGTCTACCTATTGCATACTCCTTATAATAGGTCAACACAGGCGTATTATCGCAGAACATTCGTGCTGTAGAAGTGGGCGGAGCTTATATCCCGAGTCGTCGTACTGCAGCTCGGGACCGTAACTTAAAATACAAGATATACTGTGGCTATGTGTTTAAGAAAAGCTGTCTTGTTCACACTCATCCCAGCTGTCACATTCGTATTGATCGCAATCATAGTCGATGTCGCAGGCCGCATGGCCGGTCGCGTCCGAACTGATATCAGTCAGCGCCGCTTCGGATACCGGCTTTGATGATATGTCCAAGATCTGGGGAAAAAGTTGAGGTATACTTATAAAGTTAATTATCTGTAGAACGTCTACAGACGCCAGCACAACAGGCTACTACAATCTGTCAAATTTCTTTAATAGATTTTCAACTTTATCTCTAAATCATAAGGTTCAAAGTTGATTGGGAAAATTTGACAGTTACGGGTAGCTTGATGTGCTGGCGTCTGTACAAGGAATTCTTAAGTCATGCAATATTTTTGATCGAACATGTTTATTAACCTTTTAACCGCCTACGTCGGATTAATCCGACAAATATTTTCGTGCCCATTCCGCCAGAGTCGTATATATACGACCAAATAACACATCTCGTTTAATCTGTATTATTATTATATCATCACAGCTCGTTTCATCGGTATTTATTTTTCGTTTTTTTTTTTCTCGGGCGCTGGGGGCACGACAACTGATATAAAGTCGGGCGGTTAAAAGGTTAATTAGAATCAAAAATTCGAAGACATGTAACATCTGCCAACCCGCACTGGGCTCGCGTGGTAGATTACAGCCCACTCCCTCTCGAAGAGAAGAAGCTTGTGTCCCAGCTGTGAGAATATTATAGGCTATTTATGCTTTTCTATTGTGATTGACGAATCGATCGTTTCATGGATTGAATCAAGTATCTAATTAATTCCGTAGAGCTATGTTGACATACTCGTATTATATGCATAGTGATTTAACGTCAGCGCACACCAAGAGCAGAGCAGAGCATTTTCTGAGAGTACTGAAAAATTAATCTTATGACAATTCCATACATTGCAAAATTAAATACACGTCGAAAATTGATGATCGAACATGCTCGAGCTTGCAAGATGCGTATGAGTATGCGTTCTACTTGCTCGACCGCGCTCGAGCCACCGACCGCGCTCAGTATTGCCACAGCGAGATTTATTGTCTGGACGTGTGTTTACTACCTACGGCGCAGCCGGCGTCAGTTGGAAATTATGAACGAAGAAAAGTTGATTTTATTTACATATTCTTCATGTTCCTCTTCCTCTGCCAAAAGGGCGATAATTACTAAGTCCCAATCAACCATATTGAACACGTCTGCTAACGTCGGATTTTGGTATCAAACTGGTCACGCCTGGCAACCCAGAGCATTTTCAATGAAGCTTGCTCACGGAGAACGAGCATGCCGCCTGGATAATAGTCGAGCAGTCAAAATTTTGCTCGACCATACGAGCAGTTAAAATTTTGCTCGACCATACGTGAGCATTTTGCACTTCGGTGTGCGCTGACCCTTAATTTGCTATGCTGATAAATTGTATAAAATTAGTTAACCGATTGATTTTTATCTGCACAGCGACTCTTATAAATTGCCAGTACTTTCACGTCATTTCTAAACACTAAAAAACAATGAAAATAAAATTGTTAGAACGCGTTTTATTTAAAAATATATGATTTTCTCAAAAACATTTTTTTCCAACTGATCTATAGATAAACAATTGTATATTCACTGATATTGTGTAAAATATTGACACGCGGATTAACTAAACATATGGAGTAATCGAAAACGAACTGAATGACGAAACGATAGAGCTGTTTTTGCAGTATTTGGTAATGTGTTATCACTCTATTTGTTCATTATTTCATGTTTATCCCCTCTTTCTAATTTCCCTAGTACATATTACAATAATTGGCTACAACTCTACATACATCGGCAGAAGACCGAAGGCTATAGTTGTCGGACTGCGCATCTCTGTCGGCTGTGGAGAGCGCATGCAACGCTAAGGAGTTCCGTTTGGGCTCTTCGCGCGATAGGTTCTTGCCGTCTGATCGAACTGCCACTTCAGAAGGATTTGAACGCTCTGGAAATACAAAAAAAAAGTTATAAATAAGAATTTTCGGTAATAATTCTTTGTGCAAATGGTATGCCTGTGCTTAACAAGCCAAATCTAACTGACTGCTGCAACGATTTTAATGAATTATTGTAGTTATTATTATTTGGTTAGACACACTAGCAGCTAATTAGCAGATGCGTGTGTATTGTATAGCTTGTAGATATTTAATCTGCCCAGTCGATTCTTGAAGCAGTTCAGTGTGGGAGCCGTCACAACGACTCTTTACTATTCACAGGAATGCCACAGACACACAAGAGTGCTTCTGACACTCAAGGCATAGACAAGTAATGAGGTTACGTCTGGCGCGGATTAAAAATTAATATTTTATTTGCTAATATTTTACATAATTATTATACCTATTTTATTATTTATTTATTTCTGTAACTGCCCGTGACATCACAGCGGGCCCTATCAGAATACCAGTGCTGTGACATTTATTTTTTAAATGTTGCAGCATCATGTTGAGATAGGAGCCTTTTGGCTTCGTATATGACTTTCTGTTCATTTTTCTTTTTATTACTTTTTTTATATAACTTGTTTTTTTTTTTTACTGTGTTTTGTTTAGTTTGTGATCTTCCTATACGCGTCGCAATAAATACTTTTTCTTTCTTTCTTTTTTTTTCTTTCAACATTTTCCGGGTGCTTATTCCATGCTGGTAGAACTAGTTAGCGCGCAGTAGGAATGCAGATCCAGATAATTAGTCATAGACCGACGTCCGTAAACGCGACCTTCACGCTAAAGTGTTTCAGTTCAAGAGCCGCGCTTACGGCGGTCAGGCAGCATATAGTCTGATCGTCGTAAGCGCAACCTTCTCTAAGACTTCATATTGAAATGAAAACTTCTTTAGGTGCGTTGGGCATTTTTTCAGATGGGAAAAAACCATTGAATTCGAGCCACTGTTACCGTAACCGACACCGCTTCCAATGTGTTCGGGATGTATTCGGTTTTAATGTATATCCGATATGCCAGTGAGTGATGGCAAAGTATTCTGTTTGTGTTTTGTTTTCACTTCTGTCGGCACTCCCGAAGTGCCACTGTTTTTTTTTAGTACTTATACTTTTATTTATTGAATTTCTAGCTGACCAGGCGAACTTCGTACCGCCCCAGATTATCTTTAATTTTTTTTTTCGTGAATTTTCCCATGTTTTAATAGTTATTCTGCTATTCGGGGTGGAAAAAAATCCAACAAATCAATGATCATAAAAATCCGTCCAGCCGTTCTTGAGTTATATATGGTGTAACTAACCCGACTTTGTTTTATTTATATAGAATGAATGAATTGCACCGATCCCAGCGTGGTTAAACCAGACTCGATTAATCGAATGAACCCCAAGATTCGCACTAGCTCCTGTAGCCTCATTTTCATGGTGCTACAGCAACCTTTGTATATCAAGGAATAGACCGGGGGCGCGGTAATGATAGGGAAGACGTGCCCGAAGGATAGGTAAGGATTTAAGAGCCTACCGGATATGCATCCTAGAGTAAGCATTGGACTAGTGGAGAAATAGGTAATTATATCTATGGATGGCATCTTTTAACGACCAGAACTTAATAAAAAAAAAAAATTAAAAAAACCAGAAGACTAATCGTTTAAAAGGTTTGGAAAGACAACTAACCTTTTACTAGTGGGTCTGCAAGTGACACTTGTGATCCGCTGCGAGGTGACCCTAGACTACCGCTGAAATACATTTCAGGATTCGCCTCGTGCCGATCTGCAAGAAAATTTATATTTGCATAAAATGTTTAAACAAATTTCTTTTTCAATGTTGTTACTACAAATCTTCGTCGTATTCAGTGTTACCTCACCAATTAAAAAGAATATCATTCTGTTTTCAGCTTCTCTCTCATGGTTTGGTTTTGGCATAGCATCACCCTAGCCTTTCCACAGCTATGTTGGGATCGGTTTTCAGTCTAACTAGATGCAGTTTGAATACCAGTATTGTACAGATGCCAGCACATCAAGCTACCCGAAACTGTAAAATTTTCCCAATCAACCTTGAACCTAATGCTTTAGCGATAAAGTTGAAAATCTATTAAAGAAATTTGACAGATTGTAGTAGCTTGATGTGCTGGCGTCTGGTACATGGAGCGACTGCCTATCTGGCCTCCACAACTCCGTACTGGGTAACACGATACCCCTTGGTATGACTGGTTGTTTGGTTGAAAGATTGTGAGCCAGTCCAAAGCATATTTGTGTTAACACTTTGACCTTGTGCTGCCTTAGCGTAGTACGATATTTCAATAGAATAAGAAGCCAACTTATATTAGTTTTTGTAACCACTGACGTGCGGCTTAATGTAACTATAGTAAAAGTGAGCAGTGCTGCAACACCCCCACCCTATTTCAAGTTAAACAAATATCAACTTTATTTCAATGATAATTAAGATGATTTCAGAGTGACTAGCACTATTGAAAAATTTGTTTGAAGTTGTAGCGTAAACTGAACTTTATTGTGTAGGAATTAAAGTTATTTTTCCACTAATTCATTTTTTTTATATTTTTGGCAAATAAATCGCGAACGCAGATTACACAAATAATAATAATAAATCTTACCACAGTCGACAATCTCGTGGAACACGTAGTTGGCAATGACGACGGGTTGCCGTATCCAGGGGTGTGCCATCAGCTGTGTTATCGTGCATCTGTTGGCTGGCTCCTTGCACAGCATCCAACGGAGGAGTTGTTCTAAATCTGTCAAGCAAATAAATAACTTAATGCCACACAACGTGAAACCCCATCAAACAAATTATGTCAAAAGTGTGAATGACTTTTCTAATTTTCCAAAGCAATTTTTAACAGGTTTACTGACTGTCCACAAAGTAGACACAATATTTAAACAATCGACATTAATCATTTATGTGGTTCATGGGACAGGAAATGGGTTAAAGTGACAGATATGTTCGTATAAAATAGTGTTATTCAAAAGTAAAATTTCAAGAAAATTGCTTTATCTCGTCATAAGCACAAATTAGGGTGATTTACACTGATTAAAAGACTAACTAAAGGAGGCTTCAATGGCACCGCTAAAGCTGTGCACTTTTACTTCTAAAGCAGATTCAAGAAATAATAAAACAATGTTTACCTTCAGAAACCACCTGCGGGAACGCTAGCGGCCCTTGTATTGTATCCTCAATGTCAGAAAACGGGTTAACATAGAATGTGAGCACATACAGAGTTATCCCCATTGACCACATCTCTAACTCAGGGCCCGCGTATCTGTGAAATGAGGCAAAGTTTCGTATGACATCATAAATGTCCTGTAAACAAGTCGGCTATTGCTATTAAAACCATGTTCGGTCAAACAATAAAAAGCATGTTTACTAATGTAACAGAAGTGGGCCAAGTATTGTGCTCTGAGAAACTTCTATCGTGCCCAGACAACCTGAAGAACTCATTCTACTAATCAGATTTTCGGAATATTTTTAATTAAGTACAAAATAAGAAGGTGCATATTCTCATTCATTATTCAATAGAGATGTACATTCTAGACCAATATTTTGTTATAAACACAGTCAAATGACTTTAACAAATCTAAAATCGTTTCCAAACATCAAACTTACTTGTTCCCCGCTAAAACTTCAGGGCTGCAATACTCTGTGGTGCCGTAGAAGGTGGAGAACAGCGTGTCTTTGCTCATGAACGTCGCTGAACCAAAGTCAATGAGTTTGACGTGGAACTTGTTGTCTATGATCACGTTCTCGTCTTTTATGTCGCGGTGTAAGATATTTAGGGAGTGAAGGTATTCGACAGCTAGTCCTATCTGTAAATATGAATAGAGAAAGTTAGCCTGTTTAGTTTTTAAGTAAAGAGTTGTAAACAAATACACCTTGTACCCTAACTTTGACATTATAAGAAAAAAATATGAAGCGGTAGAGTACGGTATGAAGCAAAGATCGATCGGAAGTAACACAAAAGTCTCGCAGTACGTGGCAGATTCAGGATGTAATGCCTTTCACTTTTATACACTGAGATAGTGCGTGGCCTTTTTAAAGTAACTGACATGTAGATAAATACCTGTCTAAATATGTAACTTAGCAGCGGCTCGTCGAGTCTCGGTCTTCGCTCAATAAACTCGAATAGATCCATACCCGCGCCATGCTTCTCCATCACCATCTGGAAGTACTTTTCGTTCTCGAACACGTCTACCACGCTCACCTGCAAAAGAATGTACACCAAAATTGAGGACTCCGTTTATCATGTTTTACTCAACACGAATTAAAAAGTGCGCATCGTGGTCGCTGAGTTTCGAGATCCAAAAGTTATCATCATCCGGCATCCATTACCTGCCAACTACTGGCTTGCTATATTCTTTGTTGTTTCCGCTCTTACTGCGTTAAGCGGTAGTGGATACCAAAAAGCCAGACTGTTGCCAGCCAGCCGTTGGATCTCAAATTCCATTGTCCTGAATTTAGTTTTTCGTCCTGGACATGGCGCATAGTACGAACCACCAGTTTTTACAAGCCATCGGTACCTTTAAGCCTATTCTAGGTGCAGTTGTGAGGTAAATACTATTTTTTTCGTTTTACAGGTTTGATGTATTATACTGCTATCTAATAATACATTCAAATACTCACAATGTTAGTATGTTTAAGCGTGAGCAACAGACTCAACTCCAGCGGCAGACGCCGTCCGTCGGGCCCGTCCACCCAGAACTGCGTGCCCACCTTCTCTTTGAGTATGAATTTGGCAACTGTCAGTAATCTGTCAGACCGACGGTACGCCATCTTGACGCAGCCGTAGGCGCCTTTACCTGGAAGGGGTAACGTTTTGTTTTTAATCTGGATAATATTAAAGCCAAGAATTGGATATAATTCAAACGAAATTTCATACTTCACAAAGTTCAAATTCCATTGCAACCAAAAATTTATTAGGACCTTTTTGTTACAAATGGTCACTCAAAAATCAACTTAGAATACATTGTAATAAAGTAGATAACTTGTTAAGTGGCGATGGAATGTAAATTATCTATGATTATGAACACAGCTATAGTTATTTTGCTGATTGAACTTGGAACTAATGTTGCTTGTAACTTGATAAACTAACGGTTACGATGACACAGTTATTTGTAAAGACGCTTGTGTTAATTGGTTTCCGTTTTTTTACCCAACTACAGCGAAGCAAAAAGGAGGGTTATGATGTTGACCGGTATGTATGTATGTTCATCTGTTCCCTCATAACTTCTAAACTCCTTGTCATAATTGGACAAATGAGGTATCGTTGGAAGCATCTTGATCGTCCGCTGGTTATAGGCTATGTGATGTCACATTAAATTGTATATGGCGCCCTCTAGCGGACATAAAGTCATGACCTAAAAAAAAAAATTTAATCTTGTTCCCAGATCTTCTTTGATTATGATTATCTTTGATTATAATTTTACTGGCGACCTGCCCCTGCTTCGCACGGGTGCAATGGCGAAATGTCAGAATTTCGAAATTTCTGTGCTATATCTAAGTTGAATATTAATGTAAATATTATACACAAAAACTTTCTGGAATAAATGCTAATTGACGCTGAAAACCGCATAAAAGGCCTTTGAGTGGTCTAGAAGATCTAAGCGATCACACAGACAGACACGATGTCAAGATTACTAAAAATGCTTTTGTTGGTATACATACTCGTACACCAACCACCAAGAAAGAGTTGAAAATGTGAACTACTCGTAAGATGAAATATGATCTTTTAATTTTTTGTTCTGAATATGTACCACTTTATTTTGTTGAAAAGTTCGGTAAAAGACACTCAAAAAAATGTGTTATCCAATTAAATTCTTTCAAATTATTTCATGTGCGCTTACCAATCTGCTTGAGCGTAACATAATGTTTATTGTATTCGCCGGAGACTTGCTCGTCGCCACACTGACTCACTAGCGACATCGACTGAGGCCTGCTGCTCGCCGACTTGTTACCCTAATAGAAAAATAAATAAAGTTGATTTTTGAACGCACTTTTTAAGGAAAGGTAGCTACTTGAATTTATGAAATTCATTACTTGAAATTTTGGACACGCTTATGCTTGCTCTTTGGGTGTAAGATAATGATATAATATTATAAAGATAATGTTATGATGACATAATTGGTTAAAGATATATGATAATTATTATGATAAAAAAATAATATGATAGCTGCTGTGCAATAATGACATTTAAATTGATTTGAAAAACAATTACTTTTTCGGAGCTATACCTCAATAATTAGCTATCGAAACTTCGCAGATGGTATCGATACAAACCAGATAAAACAAAAAAAAAAAAAACAAGTGTGCTTATGACCACATGACTGAAGTGAATCTTCAAACGTATTTGGCTATGAGAGGAAGAGAGAAAGAAAATGTGCGCGCGCACTGCTTTCTCTTGCTTATATCCCCCACTCAACTCCCGTTCGCCTCACCCGATCACACTTTTCGTAACGCTTACGTCACGCGTTCTCCAGCTTACTCCCCAAGTCAAGCGTGCGTAAAGAAGTTTCAATTCAAAAACTGTTTTTAAAACTCATATTTCAAGGTCTTATGAGGTTACATATATTACGCGCCACAAAAGATGAGTCGTGACAAGCTCAGTAGTAGGGAGTTTGCGCAGGTAAGTCGTGTACGAATAGTTACCCATAATGGATATATCGATGACATTTAGATAAAAAATCTTAACAATATTATAATAATATTTATTACGAAATAATAAAGTTTAAGATAAAAGTCAAGTCTCATCTTTCGTGGCGTGTTTGTAATATTGTGTTAGATATTGATACCCATGACGTCTCGAAGTTTCGCCTGACCTTAACCCTATATATACTCCGTACTACTATTATCTAAATAATACACAAGACATAGACATACTATACCACAGTGTTTGCTAACGAGTTGTCGGTCGTGGACGCGATCGTGGTGTGTCGCACCGAGTCCTCTAGTTGTACGCCCAGCCAGCCACACTGTGTTTAAGACATCTGGAATGTTTGTCTAACTAATACACAAGACACTATACCACATTGTTACTAACGAGGACTAGCGAGTTGTCGGCCGTGGACGCGACACTGGACGCAAGCGTGGTGTGTCGCACCGTGTCCTCAAGCTGTACGCCGAGCCACACGCAGCGGACACGACAGCCCGTATTTAGCTGCATGCTTGATACTGTGTAGAGAACATCTGGAAAACAGAGGCAGTTGTGTTACAGACAATTTTATATTTATTTTACATACTAGCCGACCCGGCGAACTTCATACCGCCTCAGAATTAAATAATGTGACAAAATTCAATAGACACGTGGCGCCATCTATTATCATAATAACGTTATTGTTGTTTTCCTCGGGAACAGCACTTTTTTCGGGATGGAAGGTACCCTATGTCCGTTTCTGGACACCTGACAACGTATATGCAAAATTTCAGGATGATCGGTTCAGTGGTTTAGGCGTGAAAAGGTAACAAACAAACTTACTTTCGCATTTATAATATTAGTTAGGATAGGATTTAAAATAGTTTTCTTTTGTCTGTTTAGTTCGTCTAGCATTCGCATGAAAGACCAGCGAGACAGCGTGAAAGTTATTCAGATAGGGGCGCCCCCTATGACATGGGATTTATTGTAAAAGGCAAAGACTTTTTATCAATGTTTACATCACAGTACTCACTTAGATGAGTTCCATCCTTGTGCAGCACTACCCCCCTGTAGGTGCCGTCTTTATGTTGGCAGTCGGTCGCACACTCGCAAGGTTCCCCTTTGTTTCGCGAGTGCTGCGGCGTTGACGTCATCACTAACGTACGCACTATGCGCTTTGGTGCGCACGGAGTTTCGGGCGCGTCGTCTGTGGAAAGAAAAAGTTAAAGAATTACGGGTTTTTGGCTCGACTGAGCTGACTGAAACTGAAAAAGCTCTTGTAGCAGTTTTTTATAAAAAATAATAATTTTATTTTATAAATAAAATAATATTTTATATAATTTTTACACATAACTTTAAGCCTATTTTTCCAGAAGGGTTAGGCAGAGGTGCACCTTTAGTCTCCTCTCACAGAGATGAGGCCTGTGTTCAGTGGCGTGCACAGAGATTTCAGACAGGGTATGCACAAAACAAAAAACTTACCAATTTCAGCTTGTTGTAAGAACCTACCCTATCTACCTGACTCATACCGCAGGCGCGTATCCGCTATAGGTCCAAACATTCTTTTAATTTTGATTGGTAAAAAAATGCAAGGGTAACAATACAATGTGTTTGTGTGTACACAACCAGTTAGCCAGTGTAATCACACTAAAATAATATAAATAAAGGCGAAAGTTTGTGAGTGTGTGTGTGTGTGCGTTTATATGTTTGTTACTTCTTCACGCTCAAACCGCTGGACCGATTTAGATGAAATTTGGTATAGAGATAGTTTGAGTCCCGGAAAAGGACATAGGATAGTTTTTATCCCGATATTCCCACGGGATCGACATTTACGCGGGTGAAACCGCGGGGCGCAGCTAGTACTTATCATAAAACTTTTTATGAAAATAACGAGTAGTAGTACCTTTTCATTGAGTTAAATCTAGCCCCACACCTTCCCTTTGCAATCAATTTAACTTTTTCTTCAAAAGGTAACGTCGAAAACGCGGCTGATTTTAATTTATTAAAACCCACATCGCCAGCACGGGTCTCAAAGGTATAATTTCCATGTTTTACAATAAACTTACTAAATAATTACTCGACAGTCAATCACTTGCGCCAAGAAAAACAATAATAAATAAATTTATTTATTTCAGGTAAATAGGTAACATCCATTGCCACACGACATAAATTAATAGAAAACATAATAAATAAATGAAATAAAATCAAATAAAAAAAAAAACAAATCCTACAAAAAGCGAAAAACAGCAATTTAATTACGTTACAAATTATTACGAACGACGCCGACGGTCAATTGATCAATCCGACTAAAAAAAGTTGACCCTCTGCAATCAACAATTAAGCGGTGCTTTTACGGGTTCTCAATTTGGTCGGTTAGCAATATAAGCTATGCTTCTAAAACTCCAACACGCGCACACATTTTCACGCACACAGTCTCACTTTTGCTGTGTACTACACGAGATGCGTTGTATGAAGAATAAGCAAGGCGTAGTATTGCTTTTGCTCACGGGAGCGCTGCCTGCGCGCGCGGTGCGGCGCGGCGGCGGGTGTTCGCCGTTCCAACGAGTTAGTTCCAAAAAAAAGTAATAGATGGCGCGGAATCTAAATTACCATGATTTTTTTAAATTATGGTTATTTATCATATAGAGGGGCATGTATGTATGGGACTACAGGGTACGCAGAGCTTAATTGCATGTATGGAGTGCACGCCACTGCCTGTGTTCCATCCAACCTAGTCCCAAGTTCTACGTGTTTATGTTGTGATTAATCTCTGTTGTTGGACGGTAGAAGATTTGATTCGTCAAGTTTTTCCGGGGTTGAAATTGTAGCGGTATCTACAACGCCACATGCGAATAACGCGTCATACTGACATCACGCAAATCCTGCATCTCGCAAGCGGAGTTTACCGCGCAACTAGCAAGATACAACAGCCCGACATGAATCATCGGGCAGTTGCCCGCCAGATACAACACCCGTCTGGCCGGAGGATCCTCCCTTTTCTATAGAGTATGAGTGAACTTTACACCCTGTTCCTCATATTATCTCTATAAAATTTTTACCCGTTTCGTAGTGCTTACTATACTAAAGGCTGATTTTTCCAACGACAGATAACTTTTAACCGTGGAATTAATCGATGTCTAACAGATTTTGTATTGGAAAACTTAGACACCAGTTTAAAAAAAAAAACTAGTGTTGAAAAATTCAGGCCAAACGATAAACAAAGAAAGAAAATACGTTTATTTGCGGTAAACATGCGAGACAGCCCCAGCGCTGGTTTTCAGCGACAGCCGGTATTGACGTGATGACGTCACCAAGTGCAGCACATGATAAGATAAAAAAACGAAACAAAGTTAATATACCAATAAACACATTTAGCTTACCGGAATACAATTTCCTAGGTGCAGATTCAGTCTGTGTCTCCAAATCGTTATCATTACTCAAGCTATCCACACTTTCATTACCGTTGTGTTTCGGCAAGTCTTCAATCTCACAACCAGGGGGCGGCATCTCGTTTATAGGAGTCAGGAAGTCTGCACTAGTCTCATTTGAGTCACAGAAGTCTAAAGACAAACTCGTCTTGTCATCTTTCCCTGGTAGATTAGCTTTTAAGGACCTATATTTACTTGAGTCAAAGGAGAGTCTTAAAGAAGGATCGTTAAGCCTCACTCTAGGAGTATTTCCAGTCGGAGTCACTTCCTGAGAATGCTGTGAAGTATAATAAATAGAATCAGATTTCTCCGCAGGCTTGGCAATAGGCCTCGCAGGATTACTCTGTTCAGAACGTAGTATATTCTCGCTCCGAGATTTCGATATGCTGCTGTGACAATAATTTTCGTCGTCTATTGATATTCCTGACATCCCGGATGTGACGTCAGGTAGGGCGGATATGTCGTTTCGTTGTTCCGTAGTACTGATGCTGGAGACCATGTCTTGTGTGGGGGTGGGGGTGTGGGTGACCATGCTGCAGGACTTGTCGAGACAGAGGGCGCTGGACGATTTTTCTCTTGTAGTGGACAGGATGGATGGGTGGACGTTCAGGGACATGCAGGCGGATTTTTGACTGCCGTTGAATGCACCGCATGAATCATCGTCAGTATCTGATGCTGGAACAATAAATAAAGAGGTTATATTTCGGAAAGTAGTTTATGCATCGTTTTCAAAATTTTACTGTTTTTCTTTTTCTGGTTTGAAACTTATAAAATTATACATGGGAGAAAATAATGAGTTTTCTTTCTAACAAGGTAATATAAGCGCTTTTGAACATAATTATTTTTATAGTTTACCAGCTGCGCCCCGCGGTTTCACCCGCGTAAATGTCGATCCCGTGGGAATATCGGGATAAAAAGTAGCCTATATGTTGACCCGTCAAGCGGCGCGCGTCGCCCATTGGCGACGAAACAATAGAAAATCAATTGAGTCTCATTAGCGGAGCATGACAGATTAATCCAGGGTGTCAGCTACCTCCATACAAAATTTTATCAAAATTGGTCCAGCCGTTTGAGCGTTAAGAAGTAACAAACATATAAACACACACACACATTCACAAACTTCCGCCTTTATAATATTAGTGTGATTAAAATTCTCAAATGTCTTATCATGTACGCAACGTGTGGTGTCTGACAAAATTCCGGCTGAAGCCCGCGAATAAAAAGGAACAATAAAATAAAATTCTCTAACTATTCATTTGTATTTTTTCAACATACCTGAACCATTATCATCATTATTGACCGGCGACAGAGTCATATTCCTGTTTCTTTCAGGCATCTTCACAATATCGGCCGCTTGACAGAAGTTCTGTATGACATCCTCAATGTGATGGCCTATGACTTCGGTGTGCGGCTTGCCGAAGGTCAGCATGGCGAAGTGGTGGTTACAAGCGGTTATTATACCGCTCTCGTCAACTACTAGGAGACCGCTGACGTTGTAGGTGACCTGGGAATGATGTGGAAGGCTTCGATTATTGAATGGAAGTGAAATCCTGGACTTTATGAAAGTAAAAAATTGAAACTTAACTTTAGGCGAGCAGTCAGGACCCTAGTTGCCCATTCCAAAGCGTAGTAGGTACCATCGCGGACACTGGCGGTAGATCACTTTTCAACCTTAATACCAAGGGTATAAGGGTGTGAAAATTGGTCGACCGCCATTGTCCGCGGCTGTACCTATGGAGAAGAACGGGCAAGAAATACCAGACACTCTTTTAAATAAAAATATTGGTTACATCATTCATGCTGAAATTAGGCATGTGAGAATGATGCAGTTCGTTAAAAGTATCCATAGAAGAAATATAAAAACAATTGAAATAAAAGCCGTTGGCTAAGAGATGACAAGTCCGTTCACAAACAATGAACATGACTCATGCATTATATTGATAACATGGCTAGTGTATTAATCTAGATTTTAACTAAATTCACTTTTTTTCAGTATATTGTTTTCTAAAACGTACTGAAGAAGTAATAGCTATGCCTGAAATTATTATGTGATCATGAAAAGCCAATACTTAAGTATTTCAGTTTCTTACCCTGACATTAACTTCAAACACAGGTCTGTGTGTCTTGACACCACAGACAGTGGACCATAGTGAGTTGTCTGTGGTATCTGGTTTTGATATCCACAAGCATAGCGGGAAACACCCGCCGTCCAGCGTTCTTCCTGTAAAGAAACAATATATTGTTTTACTGTGTTTATTTACATTGATTGATAGCTTCTGATGCCAGATGGAGGCTTGTGGCCTTTTTTGGGACTACTACATACTTACATAACATCAAGCCTGTATTGGCTATAGTTAAAGGTGTAGACAGAGATGTACCCATGAACTGATGCTAAATACCAGAGGGGCATTTCTCGTAATTTTAAGAACGTTCACAGTCTGGTCTCAGTCTCAATCTGTCAAAAATACCTCTAATTTCCCTATATTTTTGACATTGATTGTCGCCGAAATGATATTGCGACTAGATTTTGAACATGTTTCGTTACGGGAATTGGCCTTCAGATGTTTCAATAACATGAGAGTTAGCATTTTAATCGATCAAGGCCGGCTAATGAGACACAATTGATTTTCTATTGTAATGTGCCACCAATGGTACGCGCCGGGCCGGAGCGATAAATTTTATTTATCAGAGAGGTAGGAGTAAAGAAGATAGGCGCTTTAGGCGAGGAGCTTGCAGCATGTGACTTGGAAGAACTGAAAAACTAGTAGACTAAAATTAACTAACGGAACACTTATTGGATCACTTTGTTGTCCGTCTGTCTGTCAAGACCCTTTTTAGGGTTCCGTACCTCAAAAGGAAAAAAACGGAAACCTCATAGGATCATTAGTGTGTCTGTATGTCTGTCCGTCTGTGACAGCCAAATTGCTCCAAATCTAATTGACCAATTAAGTTGTAGTTTGGTACACATATGAATCTCTGTGGCCCAAACACAGATGTGTAACGTAAATAAATGAATTTTGAATATGGGGTCATTTTTGGGGGGGAAATAGAAAATTAATCAGAAAATAGTTCTATACTTATACATAACAGGAAAACCTATAAGAAGTCTGTGGTCTTAAAACAACATGGTAAATCTCTCAATATTGTGCGTACAAACTTATATTTTCAGTTGGAATTTATGGGAGAACATGTTTTTCAACTACAATGTTAAGTTTGTTCTTGGGATAAATTCATTCCAACTACGGAATTCTTCAATTCATCACTTGGCCGGTTTTTTTTAAATTCCTTTACCTGTAAGTTTCTGCTTAGCCATATTCCTTGGCATAGGTGCATCATACGAAGGCAGGCGCGCGTTAGGTATGAGTGAAGCGAGCGGCACTCCCACTAATTTGTCGCGCGACTCTGCCCCGAATAGTGCAGCCGCTGAAGCACCCTCGCACGATAGGACTATGCCTGTGTCGGCTTCTACTGTTAACTGAAAAAAAAAAATAGTTTTTAGCATAGTAGTATGTATGTTCTAATCAGTCAATAAATGTTTGACCTGAAATTTTCGAAACCCTTAGGCTACAGTTTTCCAGAAGAGTGTTTCCATTATATTTCTAACGGACGTTATGAAAATCTGTCATTTCCACCAGTATTTTAAACAAGTTTAAAATTCTCCATCGCATAAGGTTTAAATATTGACAATGGAATTGATCAGCCTATCGAAACATGCAGGATAATTGCGTAACACACTAAGTAGCAATGGCTTTAATTTTGATAGTTCAACAACAATCATTGCGTTATTTGCGTTGTTGAGCAGACAATTTTTTTGAACATATGAAGCAATGGATTTTATCTTTCAAAATTATTCCAATTGTGATTCAAAGTGTGTTAGAGGCAAACCACACGGGCGGTGCGGCGCCGCACCGCAAGCCATTTCGCCGCGCTGGCGACCACACGGGCAGAGCGGCGTCGCAACGTTCTACGGAGCCGCGGCGGCGCCGCAGCGGCGGCAAAATGAGGGGTTGCCCATCGCTACGCGACAGTCTGTAATAACAAACAACTGCGAGCGGCGCCGCTCCGGCTCCGCTCTGCTTACACCCCTCCCCGCCTCGTCTCGATTCCGATGCGCGCGCGGCGCGGCGCCGGAGCACACCGCACGGCGCCATGTGGCTACAATGCATTTTTGTATGTAGAAAACCGCAGCGGCGCCGCAGCCGCGCCGCTCGTGTGGTTACACTCTTACGCAATTAGAGTGCTTGACAAAATCAACCCATAGCTTAATCAGCCTATAACGTTCCCACTACTGGGACACAGGCCTCCTCTCGGTGAGCGGAAGTGGGCCGTAATCCACCACGCGGGAGTGCAGGTTGGTAGATGTCACATGTCTCCGAATTTTTGGTTCTAGGACATGCCGGTTTTCTCACGATGTTTTCCTTCACCGTTTTGAGAGCAGTGGTGATGAAATAATTAAAGCGCCCGTGTGAAATCAACCCATGATTGTTTAAAACTAAAAGCTTACCACAACATTCTTACAGTTGACAGGCTCAGCGACAACTAAGCATGGCCCATCATTATCCAGCTGTCTTATCCATAACGACACTTGGACTGAACCACCATCCTTTGATATAAGTTCAACTACCTGCAACATTATTTTTATACTAGTTTGACATTTATGAAAAGGTCAAACGTTTATAGCAGCTGTGAGGAACAGGCCTAAAAATAGAACTCATCCCTTTTTATTTATGCAAGGGATGCAATAATAATAAGGGGGCATTAAAATAGCCTCCACGTGTGGAGATACTGAACAATTCATTAGAATAGAATTTAATGTCTGCG
This sequence comes from Amphipoea oculea, assembly GCA_945859645.1. Lineage (NCBI taxonomy): Eukaryota > Metazoa > Arthropoda > Insecta > Lepidoptera > Noctuidae > Amphipoea > Amphipoea oculea. The sequence goes on from OX243862.1 coordinate 19,770,374, forward strand.
TGGTTTAGCACTAGCTTCTGGGTTCGTTAACATTTTGTTGATTTGATATTTGGTTTTTATTCTATTAAACTGGTTATAGTTTGGTTATTGCTTTACAATCACTGATTTAATGATACCAAATAATATGGTTTAAAAGCCGTATTGAATACTACAATTTATAGCTAGGATGATTTCTTTAATCTTTTGATTACTTTCTTTATCTAATCTTGTGCTCTGGAATATGTTTGGTACAATATTTGCAACTGAACAGCTCAGCACTTTGCCTGTGTGCTTTTGCGTGCATGTAGCGGAACTATTACCAGTTAGTATGTGTTCGACTACCATCAAACCAAATCAAACTATCTACAAACTAACCAGGCTACAAACAAATTGCTAATATTTTTACCACAACATGAACTAGGCATTGCTATTCCTTGCCATTTGGTGTTCAAAAAGTAGTTTTTCTGGCCATCGCTTCAGCAGCATTTAACCATTAAAAGTATCAACGAGGTATATGTGGTGTATGTTACACTTATATGCTGTTCCATTTACGAAGACAAACTAAAGTTATTACCTTTCCACTGAGCAAAACAACAGTCCCGTCTTCTGAAGTATCACAGTCTTCAGGTTCATGTAAGCTGAACGTCTTACAGTTCCTGTTGCGGAGCAGATCTGAGAAGCGAAGTCCACACAGCTCCCCTGATGAGTAGCCCAGCAACGAACAGGCTTTGTTGTTTACTATTAGAATCTGAAAGTTGATATTAGGCAAAGTATTTATTAAGAAATATCTTAGAGAGTGTGTTATATTCTCTAAGGAAATAATGCTCATTCAGATTATTCTAAGAGGTTAAGCGCTGAGGTTAAACGGTCAGGTACTCAAGTGTCTGGGGTTGAGTCCCACATAAAACCTGTATGCTGTATGGCCAGCAGAGTGTTTGACTGCCACCTGTGCATAACTGAGTCTATGATAATAATTAGAAAAACAATGCTCTTATTGAATAGAAAATAAACCTGAAAGCAGTTTATCATTTTTTACCTTAGAAGTGTTTGGTTCAATGGTGAAGACAGCCTTGCTTGGGTTGATGGTCTGTTGTAAGCGTTCAGTCTGAGATGGTGCAGGAGATCCTGCAACTTCAGTTGCTAGGGATGTGTTGAATCTGAGCCCGTTTGGCCCATCCACTGCGGACAATGTTAAGAATTCGTTTGTCTACTACATCTTGCATATAGCAGATATGCAAGATGTAGTTGATTGATTTGATTTTATTGTTGACTTTTACAACAAAAACCAATAGTTTTGGTTAACCTATGATCCATACACCTACTTAAAAAAAAAACAAGGTGGTTTTTTTTTAAAGAGACAGCACATAAGTTATATCAACCTATTTTTCACTGATTTACTGACAAATATCAAAAAGCAGAACTAGTAACTATTACACAAACCTCTAACAAGATCAACAGCTTGCTTCAGTTTGGTGGGTGTCTCCAGTTCCATGGTCATGGGTCGCACCCTGCGGCTCAGGCGCGGGAAGCTCTGGTTACCTTCAAAGGAACAGTTGCTGAACACATTCCGGAAACGGCGTTGGGCTTTTGCAGTTCTACAAGAAATTATGGGATTAAAACACTTTTTGGTCATAGATCACACAAACAGAAAAGTTGTTTTTGTTATTATTTCACCATAACAACTGTCTACATGTGTAGACATATTTGTTAAAGTATATGAAGAAACCAGAAAAAAAATATCTGAGCTTATAAGAGATCAGTGTTAATACATGTTTTTATACACTTACCTGCATTTAAATTCAATTTCAGGAAACTTTTCAGGGGTAAGTAAATTTGGACTAACATCCCTGGCTTCAGTGAATGTGAGTTTTGGTTTCTGTAAAATATGCCAAGAACATTCATCAATAATTCAAAAAACTTATTGAAATTTTGCTACAAATAAATTACTTACTGGTCGCGGTGTTATATTTAGATGCTCAGGCGAATAAACATCCACAAATCTTCCGAGTCTAGGCTTCACAGGGGTCAAGCTAGACGAATCTCCGACACTATTCCTAGAATACACAATTCCTGATATCAAAACACCTGAAAATCCGATTGAAAGCTTGCTTGATAAACTAAATGCTAAGAAAATGCTAAAGGTCCGCTTTATGATTTATTTACATCGTTCTAACTTATTTTGGGAAGGAAAATCAATACATTATAGCGCGCAAGTTCAAAAAAAAAGCAAAGGGAGGAGAAAAAAGTTTCGGGTACCACTTTTACCTTTGGTAATTTAACAAACCAGCGGATTCCATGCTGGGAAACCGCAAATTAAACGAGATCTTTTACGATATTGTTTCGATAAAATGAATACGACTTCGAATGTTCAAAATGCACCGTTGCTCTTGCTGAGTTTTCAAACAAAAGAAACAAATTGAATTGAACAGCTGTGTCGGTTGTCAAACTCGGAGTTGGTTCAGTTTCAAATTCACTTTAATTTTTTTGTGACCGTAACATTTTATTAATTATTCGATTTCAAGTATTTGTTTTTAGTAACAATTATTAAAATTTATATCACAAATGCGATAATACTTATGAATTAACGAAATGATCATTGAAAAATATCGAAAACTGCGAATAACGCCACCTTTATCTTAAATCTGGCTTTATTATCCATCAGAGTATGTTAAAGTTCATTTCATGTATTATTGGTAGATGGCGCTAAACTTTCATAGGTAATTTTACCTAAATATCGTAAATACAACGACAAAATTAAAAATCTCAAAACTTACAATGATCACGAGAATCTAAAAAGCTGTGATACATAAACATGTTATTTTTTAAGATTTGAATTATTGACTATTTAACATACTGTGTGAGAATTTCAACTAGTCTTTCGACTGGGAGCGTGGCGTCTCCTGTAATCCGGCTTCTCGGAGGTCGGAATCGGAGGATGGTTTGAGGTCGGGGGTCCTGGTGCTGAGTGGCCCATGTTGACTGGACGTCCACACTAAGCCTGGTGTAGATATGGATCCCCCGGAGGAGTCTGGGGGATGCAGGTCTACTAAGGAGGGGCGAACCGGGCCAGGGGGGAAACCCAGCAGCCAAAAGTCCCCGCATCGGGCAGTAGTGGGATAGCGGCCGGGAGTGGGCGCTCAGTATCAGCCTGACCAATAAAATCAGACCCGTTTCTTTTGCCATTTTTAAATATATCTCTTGAGTGTTTACTGAGTTCACACCAATCGTAAATAAGTAAAGGCGCAAAAAAATTTACATAATTGAAACCTTCTTGCATTTAATTTTAAACCTACTTACTGGCATTGGGAGAAGTGGAGACGTGTAAAAAAAAATTATTTCTTTCAGCATTTTTTAAGGCGATTTCAAGTTTTTTTCCCAGGATAGTGGTCAGCATTATTGTTGTCGAAATTATTAAGCTAGAACCTATTTTGTAATTAAAAAGGAAGACGGTCTTTTTATGATTTCGAATTCATACCCTGCCTTACCTACACTTGCATTTTTTTCGAATTTTCCATGTAAGTATTTCATATCTACCTACTCATGAAGTGAAGCAGTGAATGAGTGAAGTATAATTACATTTTTCATTAGGTAAGTAGGTACCTACACAAATTACTTTGTGAATTATGTAATGAAAACAAAATTGATCAGAATCAAAAACAATTTGAAGAATGTTGCATGTTATAGTCCATTACACGAAATCCCTCGATATGATGAAGGTTAAAATATCACTTTTTTATGTTCTCGACTTTTCCTGGAACGTAATACGGGTAAGTAAGTACACATAATATTATGTTCCGGTTACTGCGAGCACTTTCAAATCCCAAGGTCCTTATAGTGGCACATTCATGGTTCAAATCCGGATTATAACTCTTATTTTCTAGGTCATAAGGGCGATTTTCATTGTATGTAAATGAACATGGTCCTATAAATTATAGATTAATTGTTATTATAGATTTAGTAGGGCGTTTTACGGATGTTGGTGGTTTTGGCTCGTAATTGTGTTTAATAAGAGACTGCCAGGTTTGTAGGCACGATCTCGAATGTAATGTGAACTGCGAGTGAATAAACATTTATCGTGGTCGGAGATAAAAGTTAATTATTTTGGAACGTGTAATTTATAAAACAATCGCCAGTGTTAAATGTGCTAACTTAGCATGGTTGTTGTTGGGGGACTAGACTAGTAAAAATAATCGATACACACAGGTTTCAGAGTTGAGTACATGTATCGTAATAAATACATAGGTCTACCTACTCAAACTTAAGCACAGTCAAGTGAGATGAGCTTAAGAAGTTGTCTAAGAAAATTCTGAGGGGGACAGCGCGAACGCAGTCCCCACTACCAAAAATTACGCATCCGAGTTATCCACATTAGGGATAATCGCAGGGGTCAACCCAACCGCAGTGCAATGGGAAGGCCTCGCCCTGGGGGAACCGCCTTCTTGATCACGGTGTCCCCTATGCCAGGTAAGTATGAATTCCTTACGGAAATTCACGAGGGTCGTTCAATGACGGAGAATCTTGACACCGCGATTCAGAAACGTGACGTAAACGTACAACGCCATCTAGTCAGAAATATACAAACTAAACGCGTCGCGACGCTGCTCGCTGCCAACGTCACACGACTATATATAACGATCGACCACCGGGTACTTTAATTAAACAGATAATTTAATTAAAACAGCTGCTGAGGCTGTTTAGAATCGGTTGTTATGGTATGGGCAAAGAGAGATAATAAATAACCATAGAGCAAGTTACATCATCTGTATGAGCATGGACTTGGAGATTTACTGTGAAGCGGACGAATAAGGGAATAATGCTGTGAGGAAAGCTTTGAGTTAGAATATGGATCATGAATCAGGGAAGAACAAAGTAACGATGAATGGATAGTGTGACAGATGACATGGTCAGAAAATGGAATAGGATAGAATAGAATAGAGTATTCATTTATTTGCTCAGAATGTAGGTATTTACAATAGGGTGGTTACAATAATATTAAAGAATCCTTGTATCTTCCTAATTAATTAATACCGAATTTAAGATGAGATCAAAGAAAAAATGTATGGACTGTATTTACTGAATATATTGGGATTAGGGCAGTATAATGATGAAGATGATGATAGAAATGTAATATGGATGGAAGAACAAGAGATTTTTATTTTATTTATTTAGGAAAATAAACGGTTACACATTACATTATTACACTTGAGCTACATAGGAGTACTAAATATATAACCCGCAACATTTTCCACATATTTTATAGAAAAGTTAGAAAACTATGCAACGTGCGCTTAGTTAGAAGTTGATAGAATTACAATAAAATAACATAATGTGTTAATGATAAAACTAAACAGGCCAGTAAAATAAAAAGAAAACCAAGAAATTATAAAGATACAGTCTAATAGTTATGAATATTACGAATGCTTTAAATAAGAGATGCTACGCCAACTCCAAATGAAGGATAAACACGCTGCCTGTGATGAGCATTATGAGTTATTTTGGTTACTCGGATTGTACAGACGCCAGCACATCAACCTACCCGAAACTGTCAGATTTTCCCAATCAACTTTGAACCTTATATTATAGTGATAAAGTTGAAAATCTATTTAAGAAATTTGACAGATTGTAGTAGGTTGATGTGCTGGCGTCTGTACAAGATCTTATTTCAAGAGACAAAATCAACCAAGAGGCAAAACAGCATAATCTCTAAAGTGCTCTGTCAACGGTTGAGTAACCCATAATCTCAAGTCTAGACTCCACGGGCGTGCATAAGTGATCTTATCTATTATTATATTTTCAATTACCTATTTATTATTTAAAGTTGCGAAAGATTTCGAAAGTACCTATATTGTGTATTTGTGAAATTTGACTTTGTTATCAAAGCCTTTGTTGGATGTAATAACGTTGATCGATCAATACCGTTGTAGGCAGGTCGGTATTTTTTTTTTATGTTAATTTAATTTAGTCTTCATTGTTGGAAATTGATTTACCTAAATAGACTTGAATGATCGATGGACGTGGGTAACTGATTCAAATGCCTTATAAACTAACACGGGTTACAGTTAAAGATCATATAAGAAAATTGACAGAATAAGGTACATTTAGAACCGGAGTTACCGACATGGCTTGCAGAGTAAGCAAGTTGCTTGCAGAGGCAATGGACCGGCCATGTTTGTCGTAGGACCGATTGCCGGTGGAGCAGACGAGTCCTGGAGTGGAGACCGCGTATCGGCAAGCGAAGCGTGAGACGTCCCACAAACTGGATGCGGAAGGCGATGGACAGGGTAATGTGGCGCAGCCTGGCAGAGGCCTATGTCCAGCAGTGGACCACGATAAGCTATGTTGATTGATTGAAGGTAGTTTTCAGAACCATGGAGCATAGATATATTAGACAGACAAAATACCAACTGAACAAAATCCAATTTCTAAGTTTCACAAGATTTCAACTGTTAGATGTAAATAAAGGAAAACACCTAACCTACCTCAGCAAATAAAGGATGAAAGCTCTCAAATTGGTAAAGGAAAACATCGTGAGGAAACCAGAATGTCCTAGAACTAAAAATTCGAAGACATGTGACATCTACCAACCCGCTTGGGCCCGCGTGGTAGATAGCAGCCTGGTCCCAAAATCCCAACGTAGTCTCGAAGAGAGGAGGCATGTGTCCCAGCAGTGGCAAAATTGTAGGCTCATAAAGCTAAAGGTTGAAAGCATTCTTGTTAAGAGTAAACTAGTCGCGAGCTCGAACTCACTGGTGGTCATGGCCAAAATCACGCTGTCTAACTTGGCTTCGTGTCTGACGGAGCTAGTATCAGTGATGAGCAGTTAGACGCTAATCTACACGCACAACATCTAGTTCTCACGCACAGAAACACCGTTCCGAACTGATAGGCGCATAAAAATATTTGAAAAGTGTTTTGGAAAATCGAGTTCTATGATAAATCCACTACATAAATCAATCACAAATAAAGTTTTTTGAACTCTTCGATAACTGAGCTTTATCGGTACGGATTTGGTTTTTAAGATTTTTCAGTTCTTTTATTACTTATTTACACCCAAAGTTACGTTAAAAATAGCAAGAAAAACGAATCTTTGTTGGCTCATAACTTTTTAATGGCTTGTTATTTTACAATTCTGCTTCTATACAGACACAATTAATAATTAGACAAAACTATACAATGTTTAACTTTGGATGTACAATGTCAAACAGTGGAGTAATACTCTCCCGAAATTTGTATGGAAAAAATATCGAATAGTGGCACCTAAAGAAATGATTTAAACTCACATAAATATGGCAAACATTGATATGATGTGGGTTTAAATAATTTCTTTCATCACTCTGGTTCGTATTTCCAATAATTCAGTTTAGAGAAGTAGTTATACTTCCAAGAACGACATGACATAGTCTAACTAAATATTTTTAGTAAGTACTTAAAAAAAAGAATACTTAGATAATTATGAATTTCAATGTCAACGATGTCAACGATGGATGGATTGTGTAAAAGATGATATGGCAAGAAGTAGGTGACTACTTAGATGACGGCTAATAGAAATAGGATATAAAGAGAGAAGACATACTGCGCCTACGCCAAATAAATTTGGGTAAGGGCTGAGGGCCGGAGTATGATGAAAATAATTGGGTTTGATATCAAATATGACCTTTAATTTATTCAGGAGGACTTTCTATTGAAAAGTGAGATGAGATAGGCATATTAAGATACATATTAAAGTACGTAGAACTGCAATATCGTGTAGTGTAAGATATAATTAAGATGCGTATATCGTATATTACCAATACCAGGCAATTACCAATGAAGCATTCAAATTGGCCCAACATACGAGTAATTGTACCGACAAATCCAATGAATACTAATGTTAGTGCGTTTAGGTAGGCTAAAATTGCATTTGGATCGGACATTCCGTGGGCTAGCGAATGGTAGGCTAACCTTTGGCTCGGCGTGACATTACGTTCACCGTAGCGGTCATGGGACAAACATACGACGTTGTAATATAGGTAAATGTAGTAGAAAAGACTGTCGTAACTCGTATGTCATGGAGTGAATAATTAGAACGGTTTTTAATTGTAAGGCATAAAGGTAGGTGATGGCTACCTTCACGCCTCCACCCCTGCACCCTAAGAGCGTTTTCGCACTACATCCGATCCGAATCCGAATCCGGTCCGCAGTAACCATTGTCCTATTTGTATGAGGGGTTGCGCACTAGAGCCGAACAAATAGGACTATGGACTATTTCTCGTATTCGGATCGGACGTAGTGAGAAACCGCCCACCTAGTCCCGATGTGTTTTTGCCCGACCGAAAAAAATTATTTGTCACTTGTTTTGACGGACCAGTTAACCTATTCTGTAAAAAAAAACTCACCGTGAAAACTTAGGTGAAGTGAACTTAGAGTGAGCTATCATTCCATTTGCTAGGGATGGACACCATTGACAGCTCACTTTACTTAAATGTTTTCAAAATGTCAAAATGTAAACAGAGAGCTGTAGGGCTCTGTTCAATTTCTAAGCTTTAGCCTAGCGTTGGTAAAACTCAAAGTTAAGTGAGGTTTGAACGCCAACATATTGTGTATACAGGGTGAAATCATGGGCATCCTTTTAAGAGGCCAGTACTCATCATTATGAACAACCTAAAACAACCTAAAATCGTGAAAAAAAATCAGCTGTTCCTTGCATTTATGTTCACATAACTCGTCAAAATGTAGGGACGAACTGATTTTTTTTTCGCGATTTCAGGTTTTGGTCCCATAGTAAAAGTTGTTCATAATGATGAGTACAATGACCCTTTAAAATATTGCCCATGATAATCATTACTTAACTTTAAGCAAGGTCTATAAATAAGGTGGACAGTGTTTCCGCCACAATACTTACAACTATAATAGCCATTTGTTTCATTCGAATGTAAAACAACGCTGATGCAAGTCGACCCTCAGCAACGTTAACATTTGAAATTATACTACCTATTGTAGTTTTGATGACTTTGTAGTTAAAATGAATGAAGACAAGAGGAAATGTCGTGGCCATAAGCATAGCGTCGTGGCTATAGCCATCACTCTTCTTTTGCTTTTCAAAAGTAATTGCATCACTTTCTCTCGCTTAGTAGGTTTTCGAGGATTTTAGATTTTTGAGGCTCTACGCCTTAAAACGGATAACGTGTAAAGAGTAGGCGAATTGAAGGAAAGAGAGAGAGAGAGCCCTATGTCGGCAAGAGGCGCAGGCGGTAGTTTTCAAATTACGAAATATTTTATGTTGTTATAATTTTTATGATTACTGGACACTAGCCCTACCCGTGTGTTTTAAGTTAATGTCGCCCATTGATTGTAGCGACACGTTGTATTTGTACATATAATACTTATGTAATTATGTTTCATACTCGGTTATGATCGAACGCAATGTGAATTGTTACTGAATAAATAAATTGAAATTTAATTGAAATTTTAAAGTCAGTCTTTGCGACACAGTGCTCAAAATTCGTAACGTAAGAATATCGAAAGTAAAATAATATACCAAAAATGACATCCGTTTTGCCAATTTTGTGTGCAATTTATCTGGTCGATTACACAGCAGATCAGATAATCGGCAAATACTCTAAGTATAATTAGATTAGCAATAAATAACCTATAAGATTGTGTAACACGTATCGGTTCATCGATCACGAAATTGACACAGATTTTAACCGCTTAAGCATTTTCACTTTCAATTTGGGCTATCTAGAGTTAGGCACTGCTACTGCCTACTGCTGTAATGCGCAGGTAAATAAGAAAAATATAATAAGAATCATTTTGTTTTAGTTGTTATTAATAGCAACACTCGCTAGTGAAATTTTATGTTAAAAAAGAAAAAATAAACGTCAGGTACGAGTCGATCTGCCAATATTTAAATTTGGAATAGGGGCGCGGCTACGCTCTGTTAGAAAGGAAGAAAGAAATAGTTATTTGTTATACAAGAGTGCAAAGTTGCTTTTTAACCGCGTGTTCAATTTTGATGACCGAGCAAGCGAAGGATTCTAAAATTGAATCACGAGCGCAGCGAGTGATTCAAAATTAGAATCCTGAGCGTTAGCGAGGGAATCAAAAGAGCACGAGGTGAAAAATCTTTGCACTCGAGTGCAACACGTAACTTTTCATTCCACCTCAGCGAGGAAATGACTAAATGCAAAAAAAAAAAACGTTTACAATCACAAGATAGGTACACTTTTATTTCAGTTTAGGTATTAATTACTACATTATGACAGGTAAGTATTACATAATAATCTTTAAATTATAACAAAATAATACTAAGGTATAATTAAGAAAATTTTAAAGTAACGTTGCTACAGTTATTTAAATTGAGTGTAATATTTTTGTTTGGTACTGTAATATTGGTGTTAGTCACTTGTGTACTGTTTTTCGGTAAACTATCTGTCATACTTAATAGTTGTACCGATTCATCGGATTCCCTTGGCGTGAATGTTGGAGAGAGAGGGAGATGGTTAGGTGTTTCATAACGGCTTATTTTTGATGTAGAAGGGCCAGTCCAAAGATCCGATTGAGGCTCTTTCAGTGTAATGGCTCCTACGATGCCTTCACATATTTTAGACTTATTTTGGATGGAATCCTCTATGTATCCCTCTACAACTGCATTGGACTTCCAGCCTCCGTGGCGCTTAAGGGACAGGAGATCAGCTCCGGAATCAGCCAAAAGTGTGGCTGAAGTTCGTCGGAAACAATGACCCGTGTACAACAGGGGTTCTGGAAGTTCAAGAAATGTTGCTATTTCTCGTGGGATACTGCCAATTTTATTAGTACCCATAGGCTGTCTAACACACTTTCCATTGCGATACTGTAGAAAAAATCGATTGATTGGAGTGTTAGGCGGGCGTAAGGCTTGATATTTCTCAACAATCGTTACGTATTCCTTGCGAATGACGAAGTTGCGGTCTCTTTTTGTCTTTGTATTAGGTAAATTAATTAATAGTAAGTCATCTGAATGTTTCTCAATGTTTTTGACATTAAGTTGTGTTAGTTCATTAGTTCGACATGCTCCGTTTATTCCAATAATAAGAACAACCTGTAACGTAAAGAGTATTGTAGTAGATAAATGAATAAAATTGATATGAACGCATAATTATGCCTATCAACATCTACTAAGTATACTATTTAATTGAGATTAATATACTTAAGTAGATACTGAATGTGCAACTGACTTACTTTTGCCGCCAAATATACGGAATCGGGTGCTTCGTTAAGAAACTTTTCAATATCAGATACTGTGAAAACCTTCGATTTTTTTGGTTGATGACCAGATGAGGCTGTTTTTAAAAATGCCACTAATTTAGGATAGGTATCGATATGTTTGTCTTTTTTCATCTTTATTGTTGCTTTTAGCATCGAATACGTACTCCATAGAGTGCTTGCTTTCTTGTTCTCGGATAATTCTATAAAATATGCCAGCAAAACGTTTTCTGAGAAAGTTTTGGCTCCTTTTGCTAGTCGCCACATGTTGAACATATCGTACTGTTTTAAATACTTCTCGCGTGATTGTTGAGGGAGAAAGCTCATTTGCGCATTATTAACAGTTTCAGTCAATTCTGTTGGCGTCAAGCAAACTTCCTCGTCGCTAGAATCACTGATTTTAGTTTTTTCACTTGTTTTCAAGTTTCTTGTTTTTAATATAAGGTTTAACAATGACGTGAAAAAATGCCGCGTAAAGAACCGCGTACAAAGCAAATTGAAAAAAGAACACCAAGAAGGTTCCGAGTCTGAGTTTTTAACAAATTAAAAAAAAGTTGTATGATATATTCGGCACCATAGAGGTAGCAGTAAATAGGTTTAATGTTTTTTTTAATTCACAAACTTAGTGCACACGATGTTCTAAGTTCAATTTACTTTATCCTCTAGAGAATAAAAACGGCTTTTCCACTCAGATATTGAAGATTAAAAATACTCTTTCCGAGATGGTGGGATGAAAAAGTATTTATTAGGACTCGCACAGGAATATCACAAACTAAATTAAACACACTCTTATATTATAAACATAAAAAATAAAATTTACAAAAGTAAAATGAAAATAAAAACAGAAAGTCCTGTACGAGGCCAAAAGGAGGCCCTATCTGAGCATGATGTTCATCTTTTCCCAAATATTTAGGTGTATTTGAGCAAAATGTGCTTGCTTAAGCAATGGGCAGCTGAGTCACAGTCACAGTCGACTCGGTCTATTCTGTAAAATTCTCATCGTGGAAAATTTGGTGAAATGTTTAGTTTGTAGTGAACTGTCATCCGGAAAATTTGGTGAAATGTTTAGTGAGTTTGTAGTGAACCGTCGTCCCATCAGATGCTACGGATTGAGTTTTCACGTTGAGATTTTTACTCAATAGACCACAGGTATTGTAAACACTGTGGTTGTTCGTAGAGTTCAGTCAGCAATAAATTATAAAAAATCAACTTCAATAAAGTAATAATCCTAATGTAAAAATAATTGCTCTATTTATAAGATACTAAATGTAAACCATCTGCAAAACTACACTATTTACTTATTGCACAGGGTCATTAAACTAAGTAATTAGACAGTCAAACTTAAACTATTCGACCATGCAACGAGTACCTATAATTACAATGTAAAGCGATTTCTTCTAGAAAGGATGACGTAACTCCATACGATTGATATAAAAGCAATTATTTGTAACACATTAGATAACTGGACTGGATGTGTAATTTGGCTATTGTTTAAACATAAAATGGAGGCAGATGTTCTAACGAGTGGTGTGTTTCCATTGCACGAATTGGAATAACTAAATGTGACCGTCATTGATTGGCCAAAGGCCGGCGGAGCGTCAGTCGTTGTCCGGAATGTTACCATTTTATAAATATTATATTTATATAAACATTTAGGACTGGTATCTAATAACCTTTTATTTATTAAGGATTCAAATATTTACATAATTTAAAAAGCTAACAATCTTAAAATAATCAATATGCACAAGTATATAAAAAGGGAGGGGAAATAATCAAAGGGCATCAAAAAATTCGTCCGCATCGCTGTCAACAGGAAACGTGCCCAAAAGGCTGGCAGCATTGCCACGTTGTATGGCAATGCTGATTCTTTGGCCTAAAAATAGGCCAGCCCTCTGGTCACGTGGATGTTGTCGTTGATGCTGGCATGCCGTGCTAGCCGGCCTGCGCTTTTACTGCAGGATAAGCCATGGTGTCAGAGGCAGTCGACACCTTCACCGCATTGGCAGCGATGTGGGGCCAGGCAAGGGGCGCCCAGACGCATTCAAGTAGCGAACTAGGTATTATGTTTTTATTTTATTTCTTATTGTGTTGTCTAAATCTCATCGTATACTGCAGTGGTTGACGTCATCACGTCAACGCCGGCTGTCGCTGAAAACCAGCGCTGGGGCTCTGTCTCGCATAGCATTATGCTGAGCGACGGCCGTATTGCGTGGGTGTGACGCATATTTTCCTTCAACTTATCCTTTTTAGGCTTTTTAGGCTCCAAGGTTTTTGCTAGAGATCTGTCTATTGGGCAGAGCCAGCTTATGAAACTGAAGACTGATGATGGCAGGATCGTATCCGCCAAACCTGAGCTGTTGAGAGAGATCGAGAGGTTCTATGGACAGTTATACACGTCAACAAGCAACCCCGTTACGAATCTGGCAAACGACCCAAGAGCTAGATTGACCCGACACTATACCGAAGACATCCCGGACGTCAGCCTGTACGAGATTAGGATGGCTCTGAAGCAGCTTAAAAACAACAAGGCACCGGGTGATGACGGAATTACGGCCGAGCTCCTGAAGGCCGGCGGAAAACCCGTTCTTAAGGCCCTTCAGAGGCTGTTTGATTCCGTCATACTCGAGGGTAAAACACCACAGGCATGGAACAGAGGTGTGGTGATACTTTTCTTTAAGAAGGGTGACAATGCCCTTCTTAAGAATTATAGGCCCATCTCACTTCTGAGCCATGTCTACAAGCTGTTTTCGAGAGTCATCACGAACCGTCTCGCGCGCAGGTTTGACGACTTCCAGCCTCCCGAACAAGCCGGATTCCGTAAAGGCTTTAGCACCGTAGACCACATACATACGCTGCGACAGGTTATACAGAAGACCGAAGAGTATAACCTGCCTCTCTGCTTAGCGTTTGTGGACTACGAGAAAGCCTTTGATTCGATCGAGACATGGGCTGTACTGCAGTCTCTTCAACGGTGCCAGATCGACTATCGGTACATCGAGGTGCTGAAGTGTCTGTACGAAAACGCCACTATGTCAGTTCGACTCCAGGACCAGACCTCGAAACCTATCCTTCTGCAGCGAGGTGTGAGACAGGGAGACGTTATCTCTCCGAAACTGTTCACCGCTGCTCTGGAGGATGTCTTTAAGGTTCTGGACTGGAAAGGAGCTGGCATTAACATCAATGGCGAGTACATAACTCACCTTCGGTTTGCCGACGATATAGTAGTCATGGCTGAGACTATGGAGGACCTCAGTACAATGCTCGATGACCTCAGTAGAGCCTCTGAAAGAGTGGGTCTGAAAATGAACATGGACAAAACGAAGGTCATGTCAAATGCCCATGTAACACCCACTCTCATGAAGATCGGAGACGCTACACTCGAAGTCGTGGACGAGTATATTTACCTAGGACAAACTGTCCAGTTAGGTAGGTCCAACTTCGAGAAAGAGGTCAATCGTCGAATCCGACTCGGCTGGGCAGCGTTCGGGAAGCTACGCAATATCTTCTCGTCCCACATACCGCAGTGTCTCAAGACGAAAGTCTTTGACCAGTGCGTGTTGCCAGTGATGACATATGGCACTGAAACGTGGTCGCTCACAATGGGCCTTATTAGAAGGCTGAAAGTCACCCAAAGGGCAATGGAGAGGGCTATGCTTGGAGTTTCCCTGCGGGATCGAATCAGAAAAGAAGAGATCCGCAGGAGAACCAAGGTAACCGACATAGCCCGAAGAATTGCCAAACTTAAGTGGCAGTGGGCAGGGCACATTGCTCGCAGAACAGATGGCCGATGGGGCCGAAAGGTTCTGGAGTGGCGACCGCGTACCGGAAGGCGTAGCGTTGGAAGGCCTCCCACAAGGTGGACCGACGACCTTGTGAAGGCCGCAGGAACTCGTTGGATGCGAGAAGCACAAAACCGGTCGAAGTGGAGGTGCTTGGGGGAGGCCTATGTCCAGCAGTGGACGTCTTTCGGCTGAAATGATGATGATGATCCTTTTTGTGTTCTTTCTCTGCGTCATGTTTGCCGTAAATAAACGTATTTTCTTTCTTTTTATTTGCTTTGTGTTCCACCCACAGCTGGGTACAGGCCCCCTTCCTTTTGTGCCATGCTTCCCTGGTACCGGTCGGTCTAACCCGCGATCTTCCGAATGTCATACTGCTGGACAATCTGGCTGGAGATTTGAGTTTAACTATTACCTAACCTAATAAATAAATGTATTACTCTAGTCAAGCCTCGATGTAACGAATACTTAATACATTAATTTGGCTTTTTAAATTTCAGTTCACTTGACAGGCATTGAGTTCACACACTTCGGCGTTCGTTAGCAAAATATCGTATAAGAATGGAACCACACCACATCTAAAGTATTCCAATCGGAAGTACCAGAGCATAGACAAAAATAATCGTTCCATAACCAAAACATATCCGTGATAGGTTTCGCGTGAAAGTGACGTGCACGTGGGCCGAATGATGGACCGGCGAAGATTAATGGAAACTTGATCGATTAGACGGACTTTGTTTCATATCGAGTGGGTGGAAGTACTGGCAAGATAATCGAATATAATCAGCGAATAAGCTGCACCCTAATTGTGTAACATACTATCAATCACAATTTGAATCATTTTGAAGCATATTGCTAATCCATTGCTTCATATGTTCGAAGAATTTGTCTGCTCCACAGCGTAAATAACGCAATGCATGTTGTTGAACTGTCAAAATGAAACCCCATTGCTACTGTTAGTATGTTACGCAATTACCCCGCTGGTTACTTTGCTATATATGGCCACGATTGCCGTGGTAAAGAAAATCGGCTTATTAGTCGATCCGCACGAATCGACTTCTGGAGTTGTGGACTCGCCGATAAATAAATTAACTTCGTGGGATCCACCTATACAAAAAATATTATTATTAAAAATTGACGATTCGCCCGTTTCGGGCGAGTAAATTCGTGCGAATCGACTAGTAAGCCAGGAAATCTGACTTCTAAATACTTGAAAAATTATGGATGGAGAGAGAATGATTTACAATTTCACTAATAATAAATACTATTATTTAAAGTATTCCAATATGATAATATGAGAAAGTTTAACAATTATATTGAATGATATAGCAAGAGCTGTTATAACTGCTCTGAATATAGTCTCTGATATAATTATGAAATTATAATTACCCAGAAACTGTGAACACGTAAATGAAATCTCTGTGAAGAAAATGGCGTCATCTGGCGTACAATATTCTTCGACGAAAAGAGAGAGATTTTCAGGCTGGAGAACTTTTCGAAATATCTGCTTCATCAACGAGCAGGCGCGGTTGCCCTAGCCCCTGGGCTTCGACCAAACTCAGTCTAAAACTCTAAATTAGACATAAACATTGTTTTACAACCTGCGAGGTAATTGCGTAACACACTAACTAACAGAAGCAATGGCTTCCATTTTGACAGTTCAACAACATTCATTGCGTTATTTACGTTGTTGAGCAGACTAAATTTTCGAACATATGAAGCAATGGATTAGCAATATCCTTCAAAATGATACAGATTGTGATTTATAATGTGTTACGCAATGAGGGTGCTGTAGTCTCCGCATAGTAGTCATCCTCGAAACGAGGGCCCATTCTTGAGTTTACGGAAAAGAGGTGCCAAAGGCTTTCAAGGCTTGAGAACCCCCCCGGCCTCCCTCAGGGTGAAACATTTGAGCGAAAACTTAGATCCACACCAGTCAACGTTGGGTTTCAGAATGTCAAAGTCTTTCACAGAAGCCAACAGAAGAATTGTAATGCAGTTCTGAGCGCTGACTTTCCTATCACACTATAACATTATAAAGGCGAAAGTTTGTGAGTGTGTTTGTTACTTCTTCACGCACAAACGGCTAGACCAATTTTGATAAAATTTGGTATGGAGGTAGCTGACACCCTGGACTAACACATAGGATACTTTTATCCTGATATTTTCACGGGATCGAAACTTATGCGGGTAAAACCACGGGGTGCTGCTAGTATTTAATAGATTATTTGGATGTAGAAAAAAGGAAAAAAACGATCCAACCCACAGTATGACCGAAAATGAGCTGAGTATGCCAAATTAGTCTTTATGGTCTATATTTTCGATGAGTAAAAACACCCTACTCAAAATATGTTACTACTAGCTGCGCCCCGCGGTTTCACCCGCATAAGACTCGATCCCGTGGGAATATCGGGATAAAAACTCTCCTATGTCCTTTTCCGGGACTCAAACTATCTCTATACCAAATTTCATCTAAATCGGTTCAGTGGTTTAGGCGTGAAGAAGTAACAAACATATAAACACACACACACACACACACACACACACACACTCACAAACTTTCGCCTTTATAATATTAGTGTGATAGTGTGATGTCCCAGATCAACAAAATCACAAAATAGAATATCAATGAGCAAAGACAATAAATTTAAACTTCACTATCTCAAAAGTGTAATTTTGTGGGTTGGATCCTTTTTGCGTATCAACGTCCATTTGGTCAGGGCCTTATAAAGTCACAGCATAAAAATTGTACCAAGGAAGAGAAACCTTTACCGGAGGCTGTACCGGCTATTATCTCGTGTAGTTGTAAAAGTCAAGTGAATGTCGCTGTTTGTGTACTGGAGTGATCTTTATCTTGATAGGCTGTTATTGCAGACGTACTACAGTGCGCATGACTTGACACTTTCGATACGTCCTCGCTTCGATATTATACAGCGTCACAGGGACATCGAGGCGTATCCTTTACTATGGATTTAGTACATGATTCTAGACCCGCCCTAGCGTAGACATTCTTCGTCGGTCATAAAAAAAAGAAGATGTTTCATAGAACAGTGCAATACCTAGGCTAAATGTATGGAACAGCTGACGAAAAATTTCTACGCTATAATACGTCTAGAATTAAGTAGGTATGTGCTAAATCTATGGTAACAGGTTGACCAAAAACTCGAAGACATGTGACATCAACCAACCCGCATTGGGCCCGCGTGGTGGATTACGTCACACTCTATCTCTCTCAGAGAGGAGGCCTGTGTCCCAGTAGTGGGAACATTATAGGCTGATTATACTAGGTTGCGCGACGATGTCCCTGCCAACTAATAATAATTTTTGACGTTCAAAAGTGCCTTTTATGTGCCTATTTGAAATAAATGCTTTGACTTTGAACTGTAAAGCCTATCAATTTAAAAATCAAATTGTTCTCACTCACACCATCTGACTGATTAATTTCGACGTTAGGATTCCTTCTGTGTTCTCCATTTTTATTGTCATTCCCATACGCTTTGATAAACCAAACTTTCCTTTTTTTACTATATCCTTCGTCTGTGCCTCCATGCCTGTGTACGCTGATACAACGTTTTCATTATCTTTAGCATTATTCTCTGACGCACTTTCTGTTGGTGATATAGGTGCACGTCTTTGGGCTTTTGGTTGGTCTGCTAAATGAATATGATGATTATTAAAATATCGAAAGGAATGATTCTTAAAATAGCATTCTAATCAGAACTTTCATAATATTGTGTGAATAACATTGGATACCACTTTGCGGGACACTAAACGCTAGACCTTAGCCCTAGACGTAATAAAAATGAAACTCCTATTGTCCAGACGCATTCATCATCATCATCATCATTTCAGCCCGGAATCACTCAATGCTGGGTCTAGGCCTCCCCTTTCTTCTGCCTTACTTCCCGGTTCCGTGCGTCTCTCATCCAGGTGTTTCCCGCGACTTTGACGATAATTATCATCAATCCAACGTGCTTTTTTTCCACACGCATTGCCGAAAAAGAAATTAATAAAAAAAAAAACTGTGGCCGACAGAAGTGAAAACAAAACACAAACAGAATACTTTACCATCACTCACTGACATATCGGATATATATTAAAACCGAATACATCCCGAGGACAGCCGAACATATGAAAAGCGGTGTCGGTTACGGTAGCAGTGGCGCAAATTCAATGGTTTTTTTCCCACCTCTCAAAAAGTTCCCAACGCGCCTAAAGAAGTTTTCACTTCAAAAATAACATAATTATTTCCATTAAATCGTATTTGCAAAGATAAATAGGCAATAAAGACAAAAAAAATATGAGCCGTGTGGCTAAAAATTCGAACTTTAAAAATTCGAAATCTAAAAATGGTGGGTAGTGGGTACAGACTTCCTGAATTGCTCGGTAATTAAAAATTTAACTGATCACGTTTTAAAACATTATGACATTTCGGAGATGACTAAGATCGTTTCCGTATCAATATTGGTATTGGTATTAATTGCCTTTTTTGTGGGATTGCACCCTACACTTCCTGGTGCCTTTGGGTTTTTGTAATTCTTCTCTGGAGATTGTTGAGCCGAAATGTCAATGTGTTCTTCCTCATAACTTGAGGTTTATAATACAGATGTAAAACCTGTTCATTGAGAGTAAAATTTTTTTTATTGGCGTGTGCTAGCTAGCTGACATCTGGCAAATAATTTAATTGAATGTTTTGCGTTTCTTAATATTAATTACTTACTTATTGTATAGAATCAAGTTCTTTTAACTTAACAGACAGCTGTGCTGCTGGGGAGTTTGTTGCGCCTCTTCTTTTCCAGCTAAAGCATTTGGAAGAGGTGAAGGGTGAGCGTTTTGGGGGACTATCTTATGTAATTTTGACGTTCAATAAGTGCTGATTCTCAGCCTAGTATGAATAAATGACTTAAATTTTAACTATACTGGTGACTTGCTCTGAACACGATACATTGTCGTAATCAGTACTAGAGAACTTATTCTAATTTAGCAACCTTTTCACAAAGCAGGAAGCGCTTGCGACCATTAGACCAAAGAGGCAGTAATATGAAGAATTCAATTCAATTCAAATAGCCTTTATTAGCAATCTTACAAACTAAGTTTAACAATATATTTGAATTAAAAGTTTAGACATCCGAGATCTTCAGATTGCTTTGCTCATTAGGCATAGGCCTCCCCCAGGCTTTTCCATAGCTCACGATCATGAGTTTTTCTCCTCCAAGTCCCTTCTGCAGTAGTTTTCACGTCGTCTTCCCACCTTTGAAATGGACATGAAGAATACAAGTAAAATAATCCCCTACACAGCCTAGAATGTTCCCACTGCTGGGATACAGGCTTCATTTCCACGCGGGTCCAGTGCGGGTTGGTGGATATCATATGTCTTTGAATTTTCTAGGACATGCCGGTTTCCTTACGATGTTTTCCTTCACCGTTTTGAAAGCAGTGGTGATGAAATAATTTATACAAAGTAAAGCGCCTGTCTGAGTTCGAACCTATAACTAACAACTCGTAAGTCGCGGTCGTTACCACTGGGCCACCACTGCTGTCCCATTACACAATATTGATAAAAGTAAACTTGTTTTCAAACGCTGATGTTGATGAGTCTATAATAATTAAATCGCCTCATCATCCGTAATCTGGAATGTTATGTAGTTTGACGTAATAGCTTCGTGCTATCGTTTTAATAACACAACTTAAGGTGCTGCCCAAACAAAAAACTGAGTATTTTACGGAGTCTAGCCGTAAAACTTTCCGCTGAGTTTTTTGAGTGGTTCGTCAACTCGTCCTACCTATGCCTACGGCCTACGGCCCATTTGGGACGACTTGAAGAAAATCAAGACAAATTTTTGGGCCATGAGCATGTAGGACGAGTTGACGAATCACTCAGTTTTTTATCGCTCAGTTAGGCGTACCTATACAATATACAAGGCAGAAAAAAATGAGTGTATTTTCAAATGTTCAAAGAAAAGACTTATTCATAAAAAATATAAACATCCGAATTGAGAACCTCCTCCTTTTTTGAAGTCGGTTAAAAATAAAATAATATCATGATAAAACAATCGTAGAACAGAGTTCAAAATAGTAGATTGTACAACTAAGGCATAAAAGAAGCTATTTTACCCCGAGACGTTTATATCCACGCGAGCCGCAGGCGAGGGTGGATAGTTAAGTCGAGGGGTAAAATAGCTCGTTTATGCCTGAGTTATACACTCTGCTTTTCACTTCGATTGCGAGAAAATGAAACAGGCATAAAGTATACAGTACATAATTAATCAAAAATGTTGCAAAGCATAGCTAATTCCCGCCACCGCCCACCACAGATAATACCGCCACGAAACTTTTTAAAAGTTTTTTTTTTTAATTCAACATTTGTCATTCGACTTGGGTATTTCATACTGCCAAGTCATAAAAACGTTTCTATGCGTTTTAATAAATGACAACTATTTTACCTGATTTTATTAAATTAACGATAGAAAACACGGAAGTGGTTTAAATTAAAGAAAATGAAATAAATCACGACTTTAATCTGCGAAGTTTTATTGCGCGTGTGGCTGTTGGGCCTGATTACCTTAGTCTCAGAAAAAAAAATTACTTTATGCACTAGAACATAAAAAGCGATTTTATGTCGCCTAAGCACAACATAAAGACGAACTTTTAGAGCATGAGAAGTGAAAAAATATTTTTCGTCGCATAATTCTCAAATTTTGAGCGTAAATTATGATATTTTATGTGATGATAATAAAGGGATTTCAATCAACTAAAGAAATACGTAAAAATGAATTCACTGAGCCGTGAATTATTTTTTTTTAAATAATTAAGAATGTAAAATTTCCTTTATTTTGGAGGTTATTCAATTCAACTAACATCAAATGCATCGCTATTTTGAACCTTGTTTGTTGCCGCGATGAGCTATAATGTAAATTATAAAAAAAATACTTCGTACCGCGCCTTAATTGAAAGCTACTAGGCGGTAGGCCTTTCTGATAGAACGTGTTACTCGTATTAAGTAAATTTATTGGATCATGTATAAACTACCTACTTAAGTCATAAACTAGACCGGATGTTGTTGGTTATATTTCTCAATATCCAATCCTTATAAGGATTATGTCCTTGTGCTACGGTTTTTTGTTCTTTCCGATAAAGTTTTCGGAACTAAAATTGGAACGTAAGTTCCGGCCACACCAACCACAAGAAAGACTGAGGCTGTGGCGAGACAGTGCTTCCTTACCCAAACCGTTCGTTCCACCCGCTGAGGACCTCCCACCTGGACATAAGTTACCTTGGGTAAACTGGAAGTCTTTAAACAGCAAGCAAGGAAAACCTGTTCAGGTGGAAATTTATAGACGACTCCGCCTTGGAGTGTAAATGTGGTGCTGTTCCACAAACGATGGGACACTTAATATCGTGCCCTGCGTGTCCTGTCAGCTGCACGTTACAGGAACTGATGGACGCTAGTGATGGCGTCAAACAAGTGGCCGAATTCTGGGCCGAGTACATTTAGATTGCCATCGACACGCTAAGAAGAAGACTGCCACAAATTCTTTTGACCACAGTAGGTTCGATGTCTGCTATCAGGACTCAGGACAACAATAACTTACCCACTATGTTGACCTTCCAATAAAATATTTTGGAGTACAGTCAATATACTCTACTAGAATAGCTTGGGAATAAAAATAAAAAAAAAATCAGGCAAAACATCACATCAAATAAAATGAAAATTCACCAATACTGCAACAGAATAGATCAAAATAAAATAAAGTTAAAGTGTCAATGCAGTTAAAATAAACAAATGAGTAAGTGCAAATTATAAGGGTCACAGAATTAAAATTAAATAAAAAATGCATATAAAAACAATAATTCATTATAAATATAGGTCAGTGTCAATTAGATTAAGTGCCCTGGTTATACAGGTGATTGGATTGGACTAGACGATGAGATTCCCAACTCCATCTTTTCCATTGTTGAGGTGAACCCTAGTATTAATTTTAGATAACTTTACAGAAACTGTAACTGAACTATTTGAACTTGTCAAATAACTTGAACAACAGCTCGTCTATTTTGTAAGAATCTCACAGCAAAAACTTAAGTGAAATGAACTTGAAATGAGTTGTCATTCCACATATCACTCCTTCATCTGTCATTTCACTTCTAACTCACTTCACCTAAGTTTTCGCGCTGAGATTTTTACAGAATAGATCAGCAGTCCCTTTGATCACCAACACCGACGCAAATAATACAAAAATAGCTTCAATTTCACGCTTTAATACAAAATAATTGATCCGTAACAACCCAAAATAAACACTATTATAGGTAGTGACGACTCTATCCGAACTATTATATTATAGTTAAGTTGTTTCGCAAACACGTAACCAATGGATTTACCGATGGAAACGGTTGGATAATAGATATTGGGGCATTATTTTGTATAGTCGTCCGGTGTTCTAACACAGAGTAATAGTATTATAAAATGCATATTAGCCTGTAGAAACTTTCTATTGTAGACTTGTGACACTTTTACGTCATAAGGCTAGCGCAGTGGTGTATTGTTGTAGACTAAATAGAAGAAAGCTTAGTAAGTAAAACATTATACTGATTAATCATAATCAGTATAATTATTTACCTACTGAATTTTTAGGGTTCCGTAGCCAAATGGCAAAAAACGGAACCCTTATGGATTCGTCATGTCTGTCTGTCTGTCTGTCTGTCCGTCCGTCCGTATGTCACAGCCACTTTTTTCCGAAACTATAAGAACTATACTGTTGAAACTTGGTAAGTAGATGTATTCTGTGAACCGCAGTAAGATTTTCACACAAAAATAGAAAAAAAACAATAAATTTTGGGGTTCCCCATACTTACAACTGAAACTCCAAAAATTTTTTTTCATCAAACCTGTACGTGTGGGGTATCTATGGATAGGTCTTCAAAAATGATATTGAGGTTTCTCATATCATTTTTTTCTGAACTGAATAGTTTGCGCGAGAGACACTTCCAAAGTGGTAAAATGTGTGTCCCCCCCCTCTAACTTCTAAAATAAGAGAATGATAAAATTAAAAAAATATATATAATGTACATTACCATGTAAACTTCCACCGAAAATTGGTTTGAACGAGATCTAGTAAGTAGTTTTTTTTTAATACGTCATAAATCGAAAACCGCAATTTACCTTTCACAAAGTTACAACGAACTACAAGAACTTTTATATTATGTTACTTGCTGCTACGGAACCCTTCATGGGCGAGTCCGACTCGCACTTGGCCGGTTTTTTTTTTTGAAGTGAAAACTTTAGACGCCTTTGGCATTTTTTGAGATGGGAAAAGAGTATTGAACTCGTGCCACTGTTACCTTAATCGACACCGCTTCCGACCGAAAAAATTTAGAGAAAAACTCAGCAAAAGCCCCTGCTGCTTTAGTTCCTGAAAAATGTATACCTCTGTATGAAATGTTAGGCTCAAAACCACCTTTGGATCTTAGGCTGGAAATGTGCGACCAGAATTCACGAGGGGTAACTTTAATTTTATTTTCTATTTGTCTCATGTACGAGAGATATGCATCCGAAATACTAATCTTTAAGCTTTCCCTAAGGTCAGAAAATAACAAATACGCGCTATCGCTTTTAGTGCGTTTCCAGTTTTTGTGGTGCTTTAACTTGAGCCTTAGATCTCGGATGATATCATTATTAAACCATACAGGATATCTTTTATCCGTCGATTTCTTTCTGCGTTTTTTGGGCATGCAAGTATCAAAAAAATTATAAATTATGTTGTAGAACTTAAGAGTAGCTGTGTGTACATCTTTGGATTCCAAAACCTCCTCCCAAGTATTCTCGTTAGAGAGTAATAAAAAAAGCTGTTCGTAATCGCATTTACCGAAGTTCCAATCCTTTGTACTGTCTATATTGCTGGGCTCAACTGAGTTTGAAAAATGACCTACATCAACTCTTACGTCAATGTGTAGTGCAGGGTGATATGCATCCAGTGGTACAATTCGCTCAGTAGCGGTTACGATTGTCTCTCGTACACTAATGTTCTCTTGAACTAAAACAACATCTAACATACCTCCATGCGAATTCTCCACAACATTCATCTCATTCAGACTACAATATGATACAAAATAACAATAATAATTCTTAATATTTAACGAGACACTATTTAAATTTAAGTCGCCTAATATTATTACAAGGCCTTTTAAATTATTTATATATTCTTCCACTTTACAAAACCATCTCATGTACTCATCATCACTTGCACTAGGTTTAATATATACAACACATACGTGAACAGTTCGGCCGCACCATGTAAAATCAGCCCATAAGTCCTCACCACCGTCCGTTTCAAGATCACGGCGCCGGCGCAGCACAATGGGTGCGCGCGCAGCGAGCATCACTCCACCGCACGGTGTACTCCTGTCACGTCGCATCACATTCCAATCCTCCGTTGCAAGTTCTCCGTCTTCAATAGAACCATCGAGAAAGCTCTCTGTTACAGCGATCAGATTATGCTCCAGCTGTAACAAGTTCGTTCTCCACGTCGAAAGTTTAGTTTTGAGACCACGGACATTTTGGTACAATACGCTAAAGCTCTTCATTTTGTTATTAGGCTGCTTAGGCACGAAATGTCTGGTCAGTTGGTTGGGCTTTATCAGATGCCTCATATTTTCTGGTATGTCTCGGGTTCTCATACGTCGTCCATGTATTCACTCTTGCGTTCATTGGCCATACATCTGTAGAATAGCATTTTTCGTAGTAAATAACGGGAACACCAATCTTGTACGACTTATAACTTCCCCTAGCCCGCAACTCTTCAACCGTGCACGTTCCAGTGGGACACAGTTGACGTAGATAGTCACGGATGTTGTATCTTTTGACAAGCGCTTTTGAATACCATCATCTCAATCTTCTTCGTCCTGTCAATTTAAATGAGCTTCGACTAGATCTCGACCGCATTGACAGTGATAACCTAGTGGCTACTGACATGTCTCTTAAAGCAACCTGGGTTGGCGCAAAGGACAAGAGGTGGGACATTGTTCTCAAAGTTCACGTCCTTTTCATGACAGATCATATTTTACATAGTTCAACCATCTTTTTTTTACTCTGCTTCTTTTCTTATACTATGTTTACCATTTATACTATTTGTTACTTACTCCTAAAAGCTAAGTTTCCAAACTTTGTTTTTTTTTTCTGTATCGGCATTTTATTTTGATTTTCATAAACTCTTATTTTATATTATGTTGATGGAACTAACTATGGTGATGGACATTCACTTTGAACAATACGTCGTTTGATACCATAGATATCCGATTTGATACATATTTTCGAAATATAGAACTTAGGTGTGGCCTTTGTCCGGCAACGTATTGCCTTAGGCCGTCTGTTCAATAGGCAATTTACCTCGGTGCATATCAAAGCAGCTAATGATCTCGACCTATGTAAAGACCTTTATAAAGAACATTTTACTAGGCACAGACATCTTGATTATGTTATTACAAACGGAATGTAATTAGTACATAATTAAAGTCATTGACATTGTGCACAGGTCAATGTGCATTATGTCATAGACTAGCACATAATAAAACAAATGAATTGTTGCGTATAAGTTGTATTAAAAGTTGACATACTCGAGGCCTCTTTTGTATTTGCTTATGGTGTAACTCAGGTCTAGTATGTCGTTCAATAGTGACAGTAGGTCTTTGAACAGATTTATCGTTTGTTTGACTCACATTTATCCTAATTCGAGAGTAAAAAAGAAATTATTTTTGGAACGAAGTTCTTTAACGGAGCTTGCGGTAAACTTGGAGAAATCGTCACGAAACGAAAAAGCGTTATGCCGCCTCCATGATATTTTTTATTATATATAATAGAGGGATTCAGAGAGAGAGAGATAGTTTTCATGGTTCTCGAGGGTGCTGAAGCCAATAGTGAGGTCAAAATCCAAGATCATCTTAGATTTTCATTTTGAACTTCGTTCCTGCCAGGGGTCCACCGACCCCACACTTTTTTTTTAAAGACAGTTCTAACCTGCGGGTTTATCTACTCCCAACATCTTTGATATTGTGTCAAATTGAATTCGATTCGAATGAGTGTCAACTTCCTCTTTTTTCAATTAGAGCCAATTTGAAAATAATTCGAATTCGTTTCGATTCGATCCAGATTTCCCATGATTTCGGGAGAAAACCAGCTGGATAAAAGCCCATCAGGTCGATAAGGGTGTCAATTGAAGAAACCATTTCTAAAACAAAGTGTCGAACACATAATGCAGACTAGAAAACATTAAATTATATAAAAAACGAAAATCCTACAAGCAATTAATGATAAAATAATCACTGCAATGAACCTGTTATCAATATTGGCAACGATTTGCGACACCGGCCACCTGATTCCGTGCCGTGTATAAGGTCCGTAGCCGACATTCAGTGAAATAGTTCAGTTGATAAGGCGGGTTGCACAATAGACACCTTTCACTGGGTTGTGTAAGTGTCCGGCACTCGGACAGTGAGACGGTGCACTTATCAAGGTCGTATTTATCATTCTATTGACGTGTTTATGTTTGTTTGGTATAATATTCTGGTCGTATATAAATTAGAGTTCGTTATGTGTGACCTAAGTTGTCAAGCTGACTAAAAACTTGCCTACTACGTGCATCTATCTATCTATACCTTAACGGGTTTATTTATAAACGTTGCTTAAAGTTAAGTAATGATTAGCGACTGTTCAACCATACAACCAAACCTAAGTTTGTTGCGGCCTTTCTTCTCAGAGTAGTCAGATAGGAAACGCCGACCTCATCTAGTTTTCAAAATATGATTGACGTGTAAAAGTGTTGTCCAAACCTACTTACTGAAATAAAATCATTTGTCATTTACATTTTTGACGTTTAATCGTCTCTTAACTTTAAGCAACGTTTATAAATCTTTATTTATAAACGTTGCTTAAAGTTAAGACACAAAAAGCGACTTTTAACCCTGTCTGTGTGACCGCGTTGTTCTTCTAAACTGCGCAACGGATTTTGTTGTGGTTTTCACCATCATTTAGAAAATTTATTGCAGACAAAATGGTGCGTTTCGAGGAATAATGTTAGTGCACTTCATTTGGTGCGTTTCAAAGTTGGTGCGCTTCGAGGAATACCCCGAAGTTTTATGTGAATAATATTTTATCAAGTCGTAAAAACCTTTCTTTATGCGATCAAAGGAAAATACGGATCAATGTAGATAGGTAAGTACAGTTTTCTTTTGCGCTTTTCGCGGATCATCTATGTCCGTTCACCTGCACCCTCGATGATCTGGACAACCTCTCTGAAACCGCAATAAACGTAGCCACTGGGCCCAACCGCCCAAACAGTATAAGCAACTCCAGTCGAAACGAAAATAAGAAGACGGATCATCTTTCCATTTACGTTGGTTGAAAGTAAATACTCCTTGTGTCCTTATGTACTCAGCTATGACTTAGTAAAGGGTGATCCCTTTACTAGGTAAGTCATAGCTGAGTAAGATAAGGATAAAAGTCAGAAATATTAATACTACTATAATGATAGTTGAGCCTTTAAATTTATTGACCCTAATCTCTTGATTGGAATAGATTTGGAATTGATTTTATGTTAATGATATTAACGGATTCACTGTCACATTATACATCACACTAATATTATAAAGGCGAAAGTTTGTGAGTGTGTGTGTGTGTGTTTATATGTTTGTTACTTCTTCACGCTCAAACGGCTGGACCAATTTTGATGAAATTTGGTATAGAGATAGCTTGAGTCCCGGGAAAGGACATAGGGTACTTTTTATCCCGATATTCCTACGGGATCGAGACTTATGCGGGTAAAACCGCGGGGCGCAGCTAGTAGATTATAATTCTCTATAATTTATGATTAAATAATAGACACGCTCATATGATTGTGACTATAATTTCAAGTTTATATTTTACTAGCAACCCGCCCTTGCTTCGCTCGGTTTTTATTACGACTTGACAAAAAATTTGAGATTTCTTTATTCATGTAAGGGCTGATTTTTCGTTTGACAGATCATTTTTGTTCGTCGAATAAAATTAACATCTGACAGATTTTGTATGGAAGAACTGTCAAAAATTCAAAATTATTCCTCGGATAAAGTTATCTGGCGTTGAAAAAGTCAGCCCTAAGTTGAATATTTCTGTATTATAAACATAAAACCTACCGGAATAAATTCCCTAAATGATGATGAAAACCTTATCTAAATCCGTAGCTTGGTTTAGAAGGACAACGCGGTCACACAGACACGAAAAGCGACTTTATTTATTTATTTATACAGGGTGTTACGAAAAGGGTATATCGATACAAACGGGTTGAAGAGTGTATCTGGTCTAGAATCTCTGTACAAAATTTCAGCTCAAAAGCATTAACTTTGAAAATGCTTAATATTTTTTTATTTCGCACATCAGGGCGCTACATGGCGCGCGGCGGCGGCGTGATGTGCGTGTACTAGGCGCACAGACACACTACAGATAATGGATAATGACCCTCGTAGTGCGGTGACACGTTTGTTATGATTTCAATTTAATAAACTATCGAAATAAAAAAAATATTAAGCATTTTCAAAGTTACTGCTTTTGAGCTGAAATTTTGTACAGAGATTCTAGACCAGATACACTCTTCAACCCGTTTGTATTGATATACCCTTTCCGTAACAACCTGTATATACTTTATTGTATACCACAAAAATACATAACATGAAATAAACACATTAAACACTACAAAATATGGGCGGCCTTATCGCTTTCTGCGATCTCTTCCAGGCAACCTTGGAATGGACAGTGATTTCCCTGGACATAAAATGGGGCTGTCGTTGGTGCAAATATTACTTTGTTTCATACTATTTACTATAGATGTCGACAAAAAACTTGATTCTGTCATAGCGGTCAGACCAATGATTTATCAAACGCGCCTACCAACTTACTGTCAGTTTGGCTCAGCCATGACCCTAAATCCGTCCACTGATTGGACGATATAAAGGACCAGTTAAAGATAAATTATTTCCTTCTACAAATCTCGTTTATTAACCCAGTTTAACAAGGCGTTATGTACATAACCAGGTGTATTAAATTGTCATACAAAATCAAAGAATAATTAGGGTTTATAATCCTGTTTGAGGTCGCTCAGCGCGCTATTTATTTATTTATCCATTTATTTCAGGCATCAAGGCCCATAGAAAACACATAAAATACAATATTAATATAACTTAAAAATACTATAAATAAATAAATCATTATAATTACACTAAGAAACTAACTAAACACGAAGTGACGGCGTCGTGTTTCGCTGACTGATGTCATGTAGCCGGCCACGAAACCGGCGATACACAACACCCTTCGGCCAGAAAACTTCTCGAGATGGTGTGTCGGAACACGCACCACGAACGACTTGAAGTTCTATGGAGCGGGATATGTTCGGAGATTCTTTGAAGGATAACATCAGAAATGAAATTATCTGGAAAAGAATCAGAGTAGCCGACATAGCTTGAAGAGTATGAAAGCTGAAGTGGCAGTGGGCTGGCCATGTTTGTCGAGGGACCAATGGACCGATGAAGCAGACGAGTCCTGCAGCAAGCGTAGCGACGCCCCCAGCTAGATGGACGACGAAAGTGGTTGGGACCGACTGGATGCGGAAGGCGGAGGACAGGGTGTTGTGGTGCAGCCTGGGGGAGGTCTATGTCTAACAGTAGGTAGACTGCGATAGGCTGAGTTGACACTCCTGTCCACAGATTTAAAATTACGTTGTTACGTTAGATAATTACGTACTTAGCTGTTTGTGTCTGATTGAACTCAAAGTCACAAATTAGGGATCATTTGTCATGCAAACAAAACAGCAAATCTGCATAAGATTAGGCTATAATTCACAGTGATTGATGATCTTGAAGTACTTAATAAAGTTCACGTTATAAATGTTAATTAATATAATTAATAAAATAATAATAATCTGTGTGAAAGGTCGCGGTGTGGTTCGGGGTTTAGCCTTGCGCTTGCGTCGCATTTGTGTCAAGCGTGAACTGATACTTTAATTAGTAGGTGTAGATAAGTGAACAATTACTGTGGGTGGACCTCGTTTGGATTCTTGAGAAGCTGTATTTAATTCATACTGATTTTATTTTGGCAGTTAACCTCAACAATTATCTAATTATTGTTTGTTATGTCTCAAAGTTTAGTTACCTATATTATTAGACTGCGGCCCGTTGTATTTTTAATTAATTTTTTTATACGTATTTTCTGGTGTAGGTACAATAAAGTACTTATACAGGGTGGCAAGGACATCGACGCGTAAACTGTAGCCTTGGATTCAGCACAATATGATTCTAAACCCCTAACGAAGAAAGGTCATTGGGCGTAATCTGACCCGCTTTGTGAAAACTTGCGTACAATAACCAAACTAGACTTACATTAACTTATTAAGGTTATAGACTTTTGATTTAATGTATTTTTTGTTTGTTTGTTCATCATCATCATTTCAGCCGAAAGACGTCCACTGCTGGACATAGGCCTCCCCCAAGCACCTCCACTTCGACCGGTTTGGTGCTTCTCGCATCCAACGAGTTCCTGCGGCCTTCACAAGGTCGTCGGTCCACCTTGTGGGAGGCCTTCCAACGCTACGCTTTCCGGTACGCGGTCGCCACTCCAGAACCTTTCGGCCCCATCGGCCATCTGTTCTGCGAGCAATGTGCCCTGCCCACTGCCACTTAAGTTTGGCAATTCTTCGGGCTATGTCGGTTACCTTGGTTCTCCTGCGGATCTGTTCATTTCTGATTCGCTCCCGCAGGGAAACTCCAAGCATAGCCCTCTCCATTGCCCTTTGAGTGACTTTCAGCCTTCTAATAAGGCCCATTGTGAGCGACCACGTTTCAGTGCCATATGTCATCACTGGCAACACGCACGCGTTTGTTTGTTATAGGAGTAAAAATTAACAGGTCAATAAAAAAAAAAACGATGTTTATACCGCCCGTAACGCATGGATGAGCAAACTCTGTCCTAACTTTGCCGCGTTGAACGTGTTCAAAAAAGTATATTTTTATTTTTTGCAATATTATTTTCTTTGTTAAAATATCGTGAGTAGAGTTTTGAGTATGAATGTCGATGACAATACGCCTTAATTTTTTTGGCCTAAAGACAATACCCATACCCACACTAATGCAATCCATACTATGGTTATCTAGAGACTTTAATTTGTCTATTCCACCCTATTTTTTTTTCTATACAGCTTAGGTATAGTTTCCATACAATGGTGCCCAGTAATCTTTTTAGTCGGTTATCAAAAAAAAAATCTGCTGTTTTCTAGAAAAGTGCAATACCTACGCGGTCAAAATCCCTTGCTGCGCGATTCAAAGAAACACTCTCGCCTTCAAAATAGTTGTTTGCTCCCTAGGCAAAAAATATACTATTTCATTGCCAACTGAACCTAAATGTGACTTTCAAAACGTTGATTTATTCCCCGGTGATTTTGTCCTTTATCTCAAAAACTCGTTTAATGAAACATGATTGTTTGTCTTATTACTTACCTACCTTTTATGTTCATTGTCATTGCTTTGAAACTCTCCTAAAGGCCTAGGTACACTATAAAAGATTTGTAAGAGTGTGAAATTCAATTTCGCATTCAAATCGCAGATCAATGGCGCACAAGCACAATATATTTACTATCGAATCGCGCGTGTCTATTCACATTGTTCGCTTTTACGTTTCACTAATTATGACCGTGTAAATCTCGTAGCCTTGGCTATCGATAAAGCTTATACGATCCAGTATCGATCATTGACATGCCTATAATCGATATACAGCAAATATGACGAATACAGATCGTGATGGAAACGGCATTGGTCTATTATTGTCTTTGTTGCGCGTGCCCCGGATTCGAACGAAATTAGGTTCAAGAACTCATATCATAATGGCAACTTGAACTTTTTTAATGCGTGTCGAAATTATGAAGGCTTCATAAAAAAGTTTTATTTAATAATGACTTCTTGATTTAGGACTTTTTTAATTCAATTATCGATGGCGTTGCGAAATCTTTTGTCAACGATCACGAAGTTGGTAACACGAGGTATGTAACTGATATCGACCTCTATTATGTACTCATACGATATTTAGGTATCATATATCTATCTACCATTGAACTTGTGTGACTTTTGTTTAGTTTCGAAACTTACGCATTGTCATGTCAAAGGTCACGATCGAATTTTATTATGTGAATTAGTAGGGAGGTGCCAACTTTTCTGTTTACTACTACTGTGTAATATCGGGGGGTGTGAATGGGGTGATGAAATCAGCCTTCTAGTCAACTAGGGTTGTGAAATGTTCGTTGGATAATTTTGTTAGCGTGTGTTACCCGTTCTTACGTATCTCTTGTAATGTTGTTGTCGCGGATTCGATAATTGACCTCTTCATTCAATGTCGCGTACCTATAGTTTCAATCATAGGTTACAATTAATTTCACCTTCAACTGTTGATACTTTATACCTAATAATTTCACTACTTATGTTACGAAAATATACACATTATGAGGAGTGTTGGCTAGGGAATACAATCTAGAGCCGAGATTGGCAACTCGAGATCTCGCTTGTGGTCTCGAGATTGGTCATCTGGTTTGCGAAATTTTCCAGATCCGAGATTTAGCATATTTTTTTAACTAATACGTTTCTTTTATCAAAAATTCTTAAACTTAATTGAAATGAAAACTACACATGGAGTGATCAACTCAATTTTGAAAAAAAAAAACAACAACAAACAACGCAGACCAAGAGAGCATGGCACAAAAGGGAGAGAGGAGACGAGGAGGGCGCAAAACGATCTACGACCTCCAGGAGAGGTGGCCTGTGGGCAGCGTATTAGTGGCGTCCGTCGTCCGACCAGACAGGCCTGAGTTGGCGCCGCAGTTTTCCACGCGCGCCACTTGGGAGTGGGTGCGGCCAGTATGGGAATGACCGCACGTTGAGGTGGGACCCGCTGAGGAACAGCGGGTCGAGGCCTGTCGGGGGAGCGGTGAATGCTTATGCGAATCTCACACCCCCGGCCAAAGGCAGAAGTGGAACACCACGATGGTTTTAGCCGGTAAGAGTCTGGCATGCCCCTATGTCACCCCCACGATGGAGGAAGTCCATGAGGATTTCGACCGAGCACCAAAAAAAAACAAGGCTTCCAATGTTGATGATGAGAGTTTTTTTACGCAATTGTTGGGTACAACCTAATGCATTAAGTCAAGGAGTTTAATGAGTATTCTGTTAACATTGACGTTTTCCGTGTCAATTACAAATGTGAGCGCTTAATTTCGTCGAAACAATAGGCTATACACCGTGAGATGCGGCCGGAACGCAATTTTATATATTTTTCACTGTTTCCATTGCATTACGTAAATGTTCTATGGAACCATTAAACACAATTGAACTCGATGAAAAATTTGACAGTAACAACACAATTACGTATGCTTGGACTCAAAAGACCATTTCAGACACCAATCTACAGGGTCTTCACATGATCTGATAAATATTTTGTTTGGACTTTAAAAGAGATAACCTCCGAGTTTGTTTCGGCCTTTCTTCTCAGAATAGTCAGATAGGAAACGCCGACCTCATCTAGCTTAAAAAAATATATGTTTGACGTGTAAAAGTATTTGTACAAACCTATTCAAAGAAAATAAATCATTTATCATTTAAGTATAAAAGACACTGTGGCCTCTGAGTTTGTTTCAGTATTTCTTCTCAGAGTAGTCAGATAGGAAACATCGACCTCATCTAGTTTAAAAAATATTATTCACGTAACTAACTGACGGCCCCGTTGCCCTAGTGGTCGCAAGCGCTACTGCTGAGTAAGGATTCGATTCTCGTGTCGGGCAAAGTCAAAGTGTTATTGGGTTTTCCACCTGGAGTTTCTACGTAGCAGTCCGGAGTCTGGTATTATGCCCAGTTGATGGCAATACGCCCCTTATTACCTAAATGGGACTAAAGCATAACTGGCGAAATGCGGGTGTACACTTCTGCCTATAGGTACTATCGAGGAAACTTACATCTATACAACGTAAGGGCTATTCTTCCTTGCAGCGCTCGGCCGCTATAGTAACGCTTGCTAACAGATGTGGTCATCGTGTGCACGGGATTTTGTTTTCAAATTGGGCAGATGTAAGTTTTTCGATGGTACACCTCTGCATTAACTTACGGAGAATAAAGCGCGATGGTATGTGTTCTACTAACGTGTCGTATAAACCTACTTACGGAAATAAAATCATACTATATCATATTTGCATACACAAAAACAACGCATTCTCTTCTATTTCCTTCACATAATATGCAGAGGCGATGAAAGTTTGGAAAAATTGATTGTGGTTGAGAACACCGAAGGCAAACCATCGCGTGGTCGTTCACCAACACGATGGACCGATCAGGTGAAGGAATCATCGTCCTCTAAATTCTACACGGTTGTAAGGGATGCGCTGGACGGAAACCGGTAGAGGCGGATCATCCGCTCCAGATGCAACTCCGAAGCTGACCACGATCCTCAGACACGAGGGACCGACTACAGAGAGAGAGATGCAATAATGGTAACGAAGGCAACTTGGACCTATAATAACCGAAATACATTCATATCGGTGCGCAACAATTTGTATAATGACGTTTTCGCTTGAATAACTACGTCTGTAAACCGCTAATCTACCAAATAGAAACTATAAGACCTTGGTGTACGTAGAAGGGAGCTAAGGTTTATTGGGTGAACCTATAAACTTTCCGACGAATATTTATTATTTATGATTCAAGATTTATCTTTCTGAGTCTGACTGCACCCATTAGTTATTTATAGATACTTACTTACTATTATTTGCATGCTGAGATAGGAGCCTTTTGGCCTCGTATAGGAATTTCTGTCTCATTTTTCTTTTTGTTACTTTTTTTTTAATATAACTTGGTTTTTTAGGGTTCCGTAGTCAACTAGGAACCCTTATAGTTTCGCCATGTCTGTCTGTCCGTCCGTCCGTCCGTCCGTCCGTCTGTCCGTCCTCGCTTAATCTCTGTGACCGTT
This sequence comes from Amphipoea oculea, assembly GCA_945859645.1. Taxonomy (NCBI): domain Eukaryota; kingdom Metazoa; phylum Arthropoda; class Insecta; order Lepidoptera; family Noctuidae; genus Amphipoea; species Amphipoea oculea. The sequence continues at coordinate 19,806,368 of OX243862.1, forward strand.
AGCACTAGAAAGCTGAAATTTGGTACCAATATGTATATCAATCACGCCAACAAAGTGGTAAAATAAAAATTGGAAAAAAATGTTTTATTAGGGTAGCCCCCCTATATGTAAAGTGGGAAGTGATTTTTTTTTTAATTTCAACCCTAACGTGTGATATATTGTTGTAAAGGTATTTAAAAATTAATAGGGGTTTACTAAAATCATTTTTTGATAATGTCAATAATTTCGGAAATAATCGCTCCAAAAGTAAAAAACAACGTGTCCCCCCCCTCTAACTTTTGAACCATAAGTTTAGAAAATATGAAAAAAATCTAAAAAGTAGAACTTAATAAGGACTTTCTAGGAAAATTATTTTGAACTTGATAGAAACAACAGTTTTTGTACAAAAAAGACAAAAAGTTGTCCAAATCATTTCTGGACTATGTTCGTAGTATAATCGTATATGCAAGCATTTTTTTTTAACTTCGTTTACATATTTTATTATCCTGAACATATCTTTTTTCAAACAAAAAAATAATTTTTAAAATCGGTTCTCGCAATCTAAAATTACCACAGAAAACTTCTGGCACGTCTATGTATTAATTAGTAACCCAATTCCCCGAGAGATGGCGCTGTAGGTACTTATTACATTGGGTCGGGTATTATCGAATTGTACGTGGGAACACTTATTGTGACGAACGGGAAACTACGGAACCCTACACTGAGCATGGCCCGACACGCTCTTGGCCGGTTTTATTTTTTACTGTGTTTAGTTTAGTTTGTGATCTTCCTGTACGTGTCGCAATAAATACTTTTTCTTTCTTTCTTTCTATTTGTTAGCATGCTATCGGTTTACGGCCGAACCCAGTTACCTATTTATCACCAGTTTTGGCTTACTGGTGGTAGAAAAACCTATCTATCTGGTTTTATCGTCCCAATAATCTATCTATATCAGTAGCGATCTGTATGATTATATTGTACTGGCAGTTATAATTTGGCTACCATCAGTAGCGATCTGTCAATAGGTTATTAGGTTCGGCCGTTAGTTGACCATACTCTTGTGAATCGGACAGAAGTGCTAAAGCCATAATTGTTACTGCGGGGGAAATGCGTAACACACTATCAACTAATAGGTTTCATTTTGACTGTTCAACAACATTCATTGCGTTATTTATGTTGCTTAGCAGACGCATTTTTCGAACATATGAAGCAATGGATTAGCAATATACTTTAAAATGATTCAGACTGAGATTGATAGTGTGTTAAGCAATTTGGGTGCTCTTGCGAAAAAGGGATGGCTGCTATGCTTAGTAAATTTCTAACAGTTTCTCACATTCAAACAGTAATGATTCTAACACGACCCCAGGGATGGATTTATTGATTTATTAAACTTTATGCAGCATAAAAGGTATAATGGCGGACTTAACGCACCCTGGATAAAAGGGGATACTGTTGGTGAGTTTGTTGCTCCACTTCTTCTCCCCAGCAAAAGCAATAGGAAGTGGTGTAGGCCGGGCGTTTTAAGGGACTGTCGTATGTAATTTTGACGTTCGAATAGTGCTGTTACTCAGCCTTTGAATAAATGATTTTTGGCATTATATCCTTTCTTATGCGAATCCCGCACCCCCGGCCATAGGTAGAGGTGGAACACCGCGGTGGTTTTAGCTGGTAAGAGTCCGGCTTGCCCCTCTGTCACCCCCCACGATAGAGGAAGTCCATGAGGATTACCACCGCAAGAAAAAAAAAAAGGTCCCGCCAGATTCTCAAACCAAGAGGCTTAACCTATGTGTTTATCCAAGCCTAAATCTATACGCTCCTTTTGCAAAACTTAAACGAAAACAAAACTTCATTATCGTTCATAATAATGGACACAACTCTTGCGCATATGGTTGCCAGTTACTATTGTTATTGTGTCAATATCTAAGTGTTTTTGTACAACGCCATATTTCCCATATTCGCTGGTAACTTGTGTGAGGTAATATTAATGAATAGGGTATTATCAAATGTTTGTAATGGCCGATTGAGTCAGGCTGACGAAACCGAACAAAACGATTATTTTAGCTTGAAATGTGGTATAATTAATAATGATTAACAGCTATTTGTACGCATTGTTATGTTAGCCGATGATTTGTTGATGACGAAACCCTTGTGCACTAATCGTGAGCATCGGGCTGGTACGGAGAATGTAAAAAAATGTGCTAGACTTTATTTAAGTATACGGTAACGGTAAGTTGGGTAGTATCGCCTGAAGTCTGAATTGGTTTCTGTGCAAATGCGATTCGTCACGGCCAGAGGCGATTTTTTTTCATATTGGATATGACGCTACGCCCACAGGCGGTTAATTTTACCTAGTCAAAACCGACAAACCGCCTATACCCGTGTTTTGCGTACATTACTAAGAATCCACGTGATCCAGTGTCGTATTTTGCTCACATAAATTTTTCTGGTGTCAAGACAAAAATAAATATAAATATATACATTTTTTGCGGCTATAGGCGTGGTAATATTTTATTTTATATGAAAATGTTTAGTGTCGTTTTTCGGAATTTCAACTTCATCTCAGTGTCAGCGAAAGTGTTAAAATTTGGCATCTTGCAGGAAGAAGGTTGTCGCCTGCTTAACCGGGCTTGCCTGTGGGTGCCTCAATAAATTTAGGTCTCGAGCCAGGGCTTAAAAATCTTAAAAACTAAGCGACTACACGCTAAGGGCACCTCCTGTAGGGTATGGACCTCGGCTTAGGACGTCGCTGGGGAAGGGCAGCAAGGGACAGGCTGGATATGATTAAATGCGATTAAGTGAAATGTGAATTGCTTATACAGAAAGATTTTTATCACCATCCAAATTTTTACAGGTTTTTCTACCCATGAATATGAACAACTTTCACCATAAGACCAACTCTGAAATCACGAAAAAAAAATGTGCTGCTTAACACAAAAGTTCAATACCTACTTGACCAAAATGTATGAAATTGCAAATTTTTTTTTCGTGATTTCTTAGTTGGTCTCATAGTTAAAGTTGTTCATATTCATGGGTAGAACATCCTATAAACATATGGATGGTGATTAAAAAATCTTCCTGTGTATTTATTTCGGGCCTGTGGAACAAATTTTAATGTTGAATGATTGTAATACAAGCGCGCCGTTGGATTTTCAACCCTAGACTCCACGCCGAGAGTGGTAAATAAAAGGATATTTAGACATTACATAAGGTATCGCCTAGTGATAGTGAAAACTTAATGAAATGCTGACAATCCTCGAGTTTAGGTAATTTAGCTAAATAATTAACACGAAATAGAAATCAGCACGATTTAACATTGTACACCAGTTTGTTCGTGTCCGTAGCTTGCATAATCAAGAACAGGGTAAATCATGCCTTTAGAGTTTAGACAAAAAACAGAAACAATAATAGCTTTTTTAACAATCGATTACGTAAATTGAGAACACGACTGTTATCGAGTGAAACGTCTTATTTGTTGAATTCAGTTTATATTTGACGGAAACTTCAGTTTATCGTTTCGTTTTTTAGTGCATTGCGTGTTTTTTACGGTTCTGTTTTGTTACGTTGAAAAGGTTTTGTTGTAGCGCAGCAATGGTTTACAAACATTTTGATTTCGATAGTAAGTATTGATTGGTGATTCGTTTGCATTGTTGTTGCAGATACAAGTTTTGGCAGTTCATTTTAAACATGAAATTAAATGTTAAATCAATACATATTAGATCACTATGGAATTATGGGTCCCTGTTCATCGTTGTCCAGCCCAGCCTTGTCCAAACTATCTTGGAGTCGGCTTCCAGTCTAACCAGATGCAGCTGAATACCAGTATTTTACAATGGAGCCACCTACCTGACCTCCACAACCCAGTAAATGGGTTACACGATACCAGTTGGTACGGCTGGTTGTCAGACTTTCGGGCTTCTGACGACCCTAAACCACAAATGACGTGATCCATGTGAAACCAAGATAATTAAAGAGGTTGAGAACATACCTAGCACTGTGTTCACACCTACTTAGAGTCGTTCTAGAGCCAAAACTCAGCTTCCACGACTCGACAGTAATTTCCTGCTACATATCTTTTGAAAGATAAAGATACATTTCCTGCTAAAAGCCGAAACATTTATTACATAACTTACTTCCTCTGAAAGCCATTTACGAAAGCAATAAGGACAAGACAATGAACTTTTAAGGTAACGTTATCAAACGTGTACCTCATATTATGTCTCAAACAGAGAATTATGGAAATGTGGTTTACCCCCATTCTCATATATGATACTTCAGCAGAGGTCCAAGCTCGAGGTTTGCCAGCGATCCATGGAGCGCAGTAACCTGGGGGTTCGAATGGATCGTATAAGGAACACAACACTGCGCGCCATCCAGACGTTACGTGGAGTACCTAGTGATTCTAGGGTCCTAGACCCAAAATCCGCAGAATGGCCGCTCGGGGAGGTGAGACCCGTCGGGGGAGCGGTGAATGCTTATGCGAATCCCGCACCCCCGGCCATAGGTAGAGGTATAACACCGCGGTGGTTTTAGCCGGTAAGAGCCCGGCCATGCCCCTCTGTCACCCCCACGATAGAGGAAGTCCACGAGGATTTCCGCCGCGAAAAAAAAAGAAGGTTAACGTATTTATGTATGGGCCTGCGTCGCCTGAAATCAATAAATAACAAAAATTCAGCTTCCTGGGCTGACAGCAATTTCCTGCTTTCCTGCTACAAGATATCTTTAACCAGATATTGTGGTACATTTCCTGCTCAAAACTGTAACATAAATTACATAATTTCCATCCACCGAAAGCCATTCACGAAAGCAATAAGGATATAATATCTCAATGAACAGTTGCATCACTTTAAAAACACATTCGAGTAACGTTATCAATTTATCAAACGTGTACTAAGATTGTCACGCAGAACCTGCACTTCCTTCACAACATGAGAGATTGCACTGATATGCCTCAACCCGGATGTGAACTTGCTACTCTCCTGGTAACATACAGGTGTTCGACTGAGTAGTTAGGTGCAAAAAATAGTTCAGCATCGTCTCATTCATCAGAAAACTTCTTAAGGCGCATTGGGCATTTTTTGAAATGGGAAAACACCATCGAATTCGCGCCACTATTACCGTAACCGATACCACTTCGGATGTGTTCAGCTGTCTTCGGGATGTACCTACTCGGTTTTAATGTATATCCGATTTATGTCAGTGAGTGATGGCAAAGTATTCTGTTTGTGTTTTGTTTTCACTTCTGTCGGCATTCCCGGAGTGCCACTGTTTTTTTTTAATACATGTCTTTTTGAAAGCCTAACCTGTAAGAAAAAATACAAATGATTATTATTTTAAAATTAAGTAATGTTAAAATCAACCCATTCAGGTATTTATTACAGTCAAGCTATCAAGATTTTAATATCGAGTTGATACTTATCTAGTTAAATATTTCATTTTACAGTGTACTCCATTACCGGATTAAAAATAAATGGAGTGTATCAGCGCTAATCTTTCTGCTCTAATTAGAATAATAAATTAAGGTTAAAGTCTCTTTCGAAAGAAAATTGTTTTACCGCTCAAGGACCGCGGGACACCCATCGGTGACCAAACAATAGAAAATCAATTGTGTCTCATTAGCGGAGCTTGACAGATTAAACCACAATTAACTTTTAAGCCATGTAATTGCACAATCGGATGCTTGAACTTGCTTTATTTTCATCCAAATTGAAGACAATAACACATACACCCAATGATTTCAAAAGTAATATAAGTCAATGCATACACCACAATTTTTTCTTGAACAATCGACATTGCGAAATATTTACTCAAATTCAAACTCAAAGTATTAATTTCATTTAAACCATTTACAGACACTTTTGAATTGTCTAGGAGTCGTTCAGTCAGATGAATGAAGCTAGTTGCCCATTCCAAACCATACAGAGAAGATCGAGCAATATACCTACTCCATCCCACTTTTTCGAATAAAACAAAAAATGTTATATCATCAACATCATTTCAGCCGAAAGACGTCCACTGCTTGACATAGATGCATAGGCTTCTTCTAAGCATCGTCACTTCGACCGGTTCTGTGCTTCTCGCATTCAATGGATTCCTGCGGTCTATAAAACACATTAAACCGAAAAGTACCTAGCATATATCTATGGTACCTAGTCAAGGACACATAATCAGTCGAAGATTCTGCAAGTATTTTCTATTCAGAATATAAATGTATAGACCGATTATTGTGTTCGCTACTCTCTTTCATAAATGGATCGCCATAAAATATAATTAAGTAAGCTTAATGAATGTCGCAAACATTTATTTTTTGCGCAATTCAATTATAATTAATATGAATAAATGTAAAAGGCATTCTTCTCATATGGTGGTCGGTAAAAAATCTGTACGTACAGTTAATCGTAAAGAACCTGTCTCACAGCCGACGAGGAAATGACTTGCTATCAACGATTTTCTCGCTCAAGAAACTTACAATAGATTGGTGGTCCCGTTTAAGTAAAAGATATACATATAATATTAGCTTCCGCCCGCGGCTTCCTTCTCGTTATATGTCAATAAAACCGGCCAAGAGCGTGTCGGGCCACGCTCAGTGTAGGGTTCCGTAGTTTCCCGTCCGTCACAATATGTGTTCCCACGTACAATTCGATAATACCCGACCCAATGTAATAAGTACCTACAGCGCCATCTCTCGGGGAATTGGGTTACTAATTAGTACATAGACGTGCCAGAAGTTTTCGGTGGTAATTTTGGATTGCGAGAACCGATTTTAATCATTCTTTTTTTGTTTGAAAAAAGATACGTTCAGGATAATAAAATATGTAAACGAAGTTAAAAAAAAAATGCTTGCATATACGATTATACTACAAACTTAGTCCAGAAATGATTTTGTACAACTTTTGTCTTTTTTGTACAAAAACTGTTGTTTCTATCAAGTTCAAAATAATTTTCCTAGAAAGTCCTTATAAAGTTCTACTTTTCAGATTTTTTTCATATTTTCTAAACTTATGGTTCAAAAGTTAGAGGGGGGGGGACACATTGTTTTTTACTTTTGGAGCGATTATTTCCGAAATTATTGACATTATCAAAAAATGATTTTAGTAAACCCATATTCATTTTTAAATACCTTTCCAACAATATATCACACGTTGGGGTTGAAATTAAAAAAAAAATCACTTCCCACTTTACATATAGGGGGGCTACCCTAATAAAACATTTTTTTCCAATTTTTATTTTACCACTTTGTCGACGTGATTGATATACATATTGGTACCAAATTTCAGCTTTCTAGTGCTAACGGTCACAGAGATTAAGCGAGGACGGACAGACGGACGGACGGACAGACAGACATGGCGAAACTATAAGGGTTCCTAGTTGACTACGGAACCCTAAAAAGTAGCCTATGACCTTCCCTAGGATGCTGTATATCTCCTTGCTAAATTTTATCGAAATCTGTTCTGTGGTTTAGGCGTGAAAAGGTAACATACAGACAGACAGAGTTATTTTCAAATTTATAATATTAGTATGGATTAGTTGATCGCTGATTGTTCACGCCGCAAGTGAGTACTCGTTTGTCCCAGCGAGTAAAGCTATCAAACAGAACACTCGCTATGCGACACTCGCTTGGCGGGCATAATCTGGCACATCGCGCACTCGTTGCTCACCAATTTGTTTCTAGTTGCTAGCTCTACTCGCTTCTCGTTACTCGCCAGTGGTGGGGCAGATGCCTAAACACTGTTCAAATAGGTTGACATTAACAGTGCCTTTATGTCGTAGCTATAAAGGTGATATTCGTAGTGCAACTGTAACCACTGATGTCGGTTTGACGGTTACTTGAAGGTAGGTACAAGTTACCGGTAAGGTGAAGGTATTTGGTATCTTGTCCACGCCGACAGACGAGAATGTCGCATTTACCTTTAATCGTTTTGTGGGGTACCTAAATGTCCGCTGTCTCATTTTTTGTCCGGACGCGTATTTTCTAATCATGGTAAGTTTATTTAACCTCCGTTTCCTGAAAGCTTACTCAAGGTTGACCATGATCAGGAAATCTACCGTCAAATCTTCACTTAGCTGCTGTGACTGGCTGACAAAAAGGGCCAATCAGATCCCTTGATTTGGATTTGACCAGAGAATAAAATGGAAAGGTAACCTCAGTTCTTGCCTTCGTGGAAAAAATAATAAACTCATCATCTGCCTTTTCCTATCTTTGTTGGTACCAGTATTTTACACGCCTATCCTGACCTCCACAACCCATTACTATGTAATACAAAACCCCTTCGCAAGTCTGGTTGTCAGATCCACGAATGACAGCCAGGACCAAAGGCTTAACGTGCTTTCCAAAGCAAGGACGGGTCTTGGCATGTAAAGATGGTCATCCATCTACGGACCAACCGCGGCAAGCCTAGCTTAACCTGATCGATTGATCCTTGCAGTGTGTGTGCGGCTATTACTTTGGCCACGAGCCCCCCTAATAAAAACTAAACAAATAATAAACTAAACATCTTTAATTTTTAAAGCACTTAAGGAGATCCGCAAACAGCCCTAATAAATTAGGCCTCAATAAACAAAAATGAAATAATTTGGGTTTTCAAGGTGTGATATTGGTCTATAGCCCTGCGTAATTAGTTTTTCGATATAACATGGGATAGTATGAAAATTAAAAAAAAAAAACTTTATTTCAGACCGTAGTCAATAATATATTATCATTTGTTCCCGCTCTTTTATTAGGTTCTGTTTTAGTGATTTTAATATGAGGTGTAATTGACTTACAGAATGTTGAATTTATATTCCTTAGTTGTACATGATCAGGGATTTTAAAGAAAAAATACGAATTCAAATTAACTGAAAATATTTTATTCATTGCTTTCCACATCATCATAGGTGATTAATATATTATCGAGATGCTGGGCGGGAGGTACAACATTGTCTTGGTACCTAGCCCACCCTAAGTACCATATTATAGATAAAATGTGTGCACAGCAGCAAGCAAAACACAGCAAGGGTCGGTAATGTAGCACACAAAATAAACATATAACCACACCCCGGACACTCCATACAACGCTCGCAAAATAATTACCTACTACCACTACATTGACAAATGACGTTTGTATACGTGTAAATGTGTGCGTGAAATCTAGTAGGGCTGGCTGGCGCAGTATTGCGTAGGCGGCGGCGCTGCCCGAACGTATGCAACAATGGGGCGCCGCGCGCCGCGACACTAGGTACTCACAGAAATCTAATTAATAACATTTCTATTGTACTACTTTTCAAGTCATAGAACGTGAAAGAAAGAGACATAACTAAGACAATAAAGAGAGAGAGCAATTTGGTATGTTAATATTACGGAAGTTTTAATTGTTCTAAAACGAAGAAAACTTGGAAAATAAATGAATAATAGAGAAAATTATGAAAATAAATTATCACAACACTGGCTTAACTTGTTTGTCTGTAGTATACTAGCTTTTATTTTTTATGGCTTTAAGGATATTTGAGTTGCTGTTCCTTACCTTCTTTCATGTTTCGGGAACCGAAAGAAACTCCTGTCTTTATCGTTCCTCGATGAAGATAAGCATCCAAATAATGCACAATATACAACCATCGTGATTAACACAAAATATAAAACTTTAAAAAAATAATGTGTTCGTGTCAGCAGTAGGTAGGTACAGCGCTGCGGTTCTTGTGTATGCGAGCGCCATTGTTAAAGAGCAGGCGACGAACACATCGAAGTGCGGGGTGAGGTGCGGTAACTGATGTTAGTGCGGGGAAGGGAGTGGCCTTTCTGTACGCAGTACTTTAAGTATTCTGTGATATAACGTTAGTCCGCAACACGAGCACAAACGCGAGCAAGAAACGTTATGACGCGGCAATCTGTTGTTGACAACCGATTGATTGACAAGTGACAGCCGTATCGAGTGTTGCAGTTCATAAAAATGTAAATCGATTTTTCTATAAAATCAATAAATAATATAACATAACAACAACAAAAAATACTCTATCTTTAATCATTGTTTCGCAATTAACTCATAACATACTTTTTAAGTGTAATGAAATATAAATTGAACATTACAATACAAATCTTTTAGTGGGAAAAACATTTTTATTCAATAAAAATAGCATAATATGGCAACATGTGACAACTGCAACGCGAGGAATACATCAATTGACTTCTTTATTTTTATTATTCTTTTTTCCTGGGTTTTTTTAGGAAATTATAAATTAAAGTAGGATTTATATCTATTTAAATATTTTTTCGAATGTTCTAATACTTTGTCTATCGGGGCCAAGAATCGCCGATCTCCATTAGACACATCGTTATCGAAAGATATTTATCACCTATAGAGGTATTCAAAACTAAATTCTGTAATTATCAACGAGTATAATTTTTTTTTATCATTCTCAAGGAAGTAATAATTCCAATTCAGATAATATAGTGTCTATTATACTAGGTTTCCTAAAACCGCGGCCCGTCTCGGCAGTCTAGGAGAGTGGTGGACCTTGGGGGCCTAGGTTAGGCGGACATTCGACCAAAATTAGAGCGTTCTCGTGTCAAACGCCTATGTGCGGTGGTAATATGCACTTATGTTTGGAGGTGTTATTTTATTTATTATGTTACAATTTATAATAATAAATTTTATTTGAATGTTTTCCTTACAAAGTTTGATATGATTTTTTATTTTTTATGCTAGACTAATTTGTGGGCCATTGATTATTCAGTAGTTAAGCTTTGTATGGTATTAATCGGGGGTACGGACAGCAGCAGAAAAATTCTTGCTTATACCTAAACGTAGCAAAAGACAAAAAAAAAAACATGTTTCAGCTGAGAGCTCAATTGGTTTTATGAGACGAGGGTAACTGGGTACCCTTATGTTTACAATTTTTTCCTAAATACATCTAGAACTATCTAGCTGCATACATTATTTTCGGTTTGCCAAGATAGTATATCAACAAAAAAAAAAACTCATGTTAACTCATGGATAAAGGGAATCATGATGAAAAAAAATATGGGTACTCATAAAATTATTGAGACCTTACAAAAAAGTTATTACAATCCATGTTATCTATATAAATAAAAATGAATCGTCAAAATGTATGTACGCGCATAACTTCAGAACGACTGCACTAAATTGGATAATTCTTTTTTTTGTGTTCGTTATTGTCAGGACAAGGTTCGTATAAAAGAAAATTTATTGACAAAACATTGACAGATGAACAAGGAATTTCGAAAATATTTACGAAAAAAAAAAAAAAATATGGCGGTACGAAGTTCACCGGGTCAGCTAGGCTATTATAACAATTTATTAATACCTCAGGCTTTAATTAATACCAACAGCCCTACCTTAAGAACAGTATACCTATTTGAATAGGTACTGCGACTCTGCGAGTATTATTTAAAGCTTAGGGTCGTGTTACAATAGCTGACACTTACAAACTTGTGTATAGGTATGTCATGCAGTCATAATACGTGGCTAATAATTTTATAACGTGTGTTATGACCTTAAGTCTAAAAACTAGTCTAGTGTAGCAAGGTCCTGTTGATAATGGTTCCATTAAATAATCTAAGTAACAAATAATGTTCGCTGTGACTGAGATTTATTGTATTTGTTACAGTTCGTTTGACAATCAATTAAATTAATGTAATTTGTATTTTATTGCATAATCAATCTATTATGTGCCCACTGCTGGGGCACAAGCCTTCTCTCGGTGAGAGAGTGGGCCGTAATCCACCACGCGGACCTAGTGCGGGTTGATAGATGTCACATGTCTTCGAATTTTTCGGTTCTAGAACATGCCGGTTTCCTCGTTCCTTCACAGTTGTGAGAGCAGTGGTGACGAAATAATGTAAAAAAAATAAAGCGCCTATCTGGCTGGGTTCGAACCTTCATTTTTTTTTTTTTTTTTTTTTCTCGCGGTGGAAATCCTCATGGACTTCCTCTATCGTGGGGGTGACAGAGGGGCATGCCGGACTCTTACCGGCTAAAACCACCGCGGTGTTCCACCTCTACCTATAGCCGGGGGTGCGCTACGTTCAGGCCTTGAAAAATTGGTAACGATGTCTTGAATCCTGAAATTAAATAACAATTGTGAGGGAATGAACTATACAGGGTGGTCCAAAAGTCGTGGATCAAACGAAATAGGGAGATGAAGGAGGTCATTTCCAACAAAAAATCTTTCTACAGTATGATCATAATTCAATTGACAACATTTCAAACCTGACACGACCTTAAAACAAAAATACTATTTCTTTATTTTCGTATCCTGAGATCGAATATATTTTTATTTTATTTTTTTATTTCTAAATTTATGAGAAAAAAAATAAAAATCAAAAAACATGTGATGACGTCACATAAACGGCGGAATGAGGTAGTTACCTTTGCGCATGCCAATGTCTTTGATTGAAAACATTACATCAAACAAGACATGTCAATTTCACCTAAGAAGTGTAACTAGAAAACAACTAAAAAACTGAATTGAATTCAACAATATTTTTTCCTATCAACTCGACACGCTGCTTACTGTTAATATTATCAATTTTTGATTGATATTTCGCCAATAAAATGGATCCCAATGAAAAATATACGCCAATGAAGGAACCAAAACAACGACTGAGACAAGTGACATCTAACAGTTTTTTTGACGGGTTACAATGAAGCAAAGGTAATATCGCCATTCTACCGTAAGCCTGGCGTCATCTGGCACTTACGTCTTTTTAGAATACACCGAATTTCAAAGTTAAAATTATGAATGAAAAGTACATAATTTCGAAAAACGAAAAAATATGGGTGCCCTAGATTTGAATTTACTTTTATATAACGTAATAATACATGCAGGTTAAAATATGAAATGTTGTCAATTGCCCTAAAAGTTATGAATATTTGTGTAGGTATACCGAGTTCTTTTACAATTAGACAAATTTAAAAAAAATGTGATGTAAAACAATAAAAAAAACGGTGTTGTATTACTACTAGATAATGTACCAGCACTACAAAGTTCTATTAGGGCTCTGAGTATCAAATTTCAAGAGCAATTTATTTTTTTCCAAAAATTTTGTAACGTTACCAAAAATTATTTCTCACTTTAAAAGCGTTGGAAATGACCTCCTTAATCCCCCTACTTCGTTTGATCCACGACTTTTGAACCACCCTGTATAATATGATGGAACCCATTTTCGCTATTGGTTTGAGTTGCTGAAACTCAACATATATTTTGTTAACATTATTACATAATTAATATTAACATTTATGCAAGTATATGCATTCAAAACATAAAAAAGTGAAAGGATTTAATTGATTCTTTTTTATTTAAGTGGCAATTCATCAACATCTTTCATCATTGCTCCATTTAAAGTAGTTCATCTTAACATCTCATCAATAATTCAAGGCTTCTCATTGGTACAATTAGATTTAAAATCTTTCTAACATTTGAGGAACAAGGACATATTTGAGTATCCATTGCATTTATCAATCATCGTCCTGCGTCAACAACATGAACCAATTTCGAAATGCCAAGGCGTAAGACATTACCAGCTGGACTTATGTTACCGGTTAACATAACTTGAGCTGCCGAAAACTATAGCTGCCCTTATAGTGGCCTGTATTCTTAGAGTAGCAGGGGAGTGAGGGAGGTCTTTAATAAATGGTTTATTTACCCAAGTGTCCAGTTTAGATTTTATATGGCGTTGGTTCTCACAGTACCCATTAATATGACTATTTATTTAAAGGTCATTCTAGAATAGTTGTGGCTTGAGATATAAATGAATTATATCAGATTAGAAGTGACTTGCAATTAATATTATGGTGTTTTTATGCGCGCAAATTAAACATAATTTATTATGAAACGTGACTTTGGTTTATGTCTGGTATCACCATTTATGCCATAATAATTAACCGTGAAATGTCCTCTGTGGAACATTGATTTTTAACCGGATAAGGAAGTCGTATTCACAACGATTTGCAGACAGGATTGTTAAAATTCTTTCGTTTTGTTTCAAGTCCTTGGATTCAATTGAAATATAAATAAATAAACAATATTTTTCATTACAAGTATCTACGCTGGAAAAACTTCTTATATACTAAATTAACGAACAAACTATTAGAATAAAAATATAACAACCTAACCTAACTAAAATTACTAACTAAAATATGGCGTTGAAAAATATCTCCTATATATATTATATCCGCATCGCTGTCGACTTGTAATTAACCCAACAGACTGGCGGCATTACCACATAAACACAAATACAAATATTTTTATTTGTTGAACATAGGTGGGTTAGGTACAGATGTTATAATTATTAAAGAACGCTATGTCTAGCCGTCATCGGCGTACAAATATTATCTTGATACAAACATGCTGATTATATGGCACATTGTATGGAAATGCTTAGCCTCTGGCCAAGGTAAAAGCTAGCCCTTTTTCATTTGTTTTTAAAGCGGTTCATTAATAGGAGGATCATTATCGTGTTCAGCTCTAGTGGACAACTACTCGTATCATCATCTGCCTAGCCTTTTCCCAACATGTTGGGGTCGGCTTCCAGTCTAACCGGATGCAGCTGAATACCAGTATTTTACATGGAGCGACTACCTATCTGACCTCCACAACCCAGTTACTGGGTAATACGATACCCCTTGGTAAGATTGGGCGTCAGACTTTCGGGCTTCTGCCTACCCGTAACCAGTGACGGATTAAGACTACTTGATGCCCGAAGCAATCCACGCCTGTGGGCCCCCCTATCCGTATCTCAACTAGAATCGGTCTTTAAACCTTTACCGCCTAAAAACATTAGTTTTTTGTAAAATAAGATGATGAGATGTACCGTTTATTTTCGTTGGATCCCACTTTTGAATCCCATTTTGTAGGTATTAACGATGGATCCGGTTTGCTATTTCCGTTGAATCCCATGTTATAACAACATGTGTACATTTCAGAAGAAAAGTGATTTAGGGTAGATTTTCGTTATTTATCGTCATTTACAGGTGTTATTAATATTATATTATTTATAATACGGCACCGCACCACAACCGCGGCACGTGTCACATCCCAACATATATTGTGTCAAACGAATACCAATATACTATATTTTCAATGTAAGTGAAAAAACCAATGTAAGTGAAAAAAAAAACCAAAAAAAAAATTTGTGCGATGAATGATGAAATGATGATAAATAACGAAAATCTACCCTTTACCTTTATCAAACACTAGCTTCTGCCCGCGACTTCGTTCGCGTGGAAGTCGTAAGACACCACAATATTGTAAAGTAACAGCCGCATTTTATAAAACATCCCTGTCCACTTTGTAGTTTTGGTCTCAGCAGCCAAAATACACACATCAAAAGTGTCTAGGGATCAACATATATTTTTGCAATAACTTTTCTCCTGATTGATATTAATTAAAATTTTCTTTAAGGATTCATCAAATAAAGTGTTTTCGTTTGTCACAGTAACGATAAACCAAGTCACCTTTGCATTAATAAAGAAATTTGCCATTTTCCTAATAAAGGGATTTTTGACATTTGAACCACTAACACAAAAGTTCGAAAAAAAGACTGAAATAACAGTTTTCTTTAAAATTTTATTGGGTAACTTAAACAATTAATAATCCGTGTTTCTACCGCGAACACTAACAACACAAGAACATCGGTTTGGCATACTCAAAATGAAGTCATCCAAATCACGCTGTGGAATGGCCGCCCATGTTCGTTGCAACAACAAAAAAAGGTCTTCTTGCGACTGGATACCCTCCATATTCGGCAGAGCTCTTCTCTGTAGCATATCCCATGCATGCTCAATCGGGTTCAAGTCTGGCGACTGAGCAGGCCAGGGCAGGACATTGATGTTAGCTGCGGCGAGAGTCTGTCTTACAACTCTTGCGGTGTGCGGTCGTGCATTATCATGCATTAACTGAAATAAGGGACCGATTTGCACTTGTAGAGGAACGATGACGTCTGATACAATCGTCTCAGCATAAATTTGAGCGTTGAGGTTGCCTCTGATCCAAATCAACTCAGTTCTTCCGCCGATCCAAATACCCGCCCATACCATGATGGTTCCACCACTATAAGGATGGACTTCCTGGCAGGATTTTAATCGCTGTTGGCGTCCAGGGGTTCTCCAGTGTCGTATACGTCTTGTATCCGGTCTCATACCAAAACGAGACTCATCAGAAAAGCACACGAAACGCCATTGTTCTTCTGCCCAATTTCTGTGTTCAAGAGCCCATTGATATCGAATCCTACGATTGTGCATTGCTATAGGTGGTACCCGTAGCGGTCTTCGGGAATGAAGGTTCACTTCATGCAAGCGGTTTCTGACTGTTTGGTCGCTAATTAAGTTCCCTGAAGAGTGATGAAGCCTCACGGCTAACATCATGGCGGTTATTGTTGGAGCTCTTCGAGTTAAGATTTGAATGTATCGGTCTTGTCTCCGTGTGGTGCAGCGATACCGTCCTCCATGGCGCTCAGCCACGGTACCAGTGCTTCGGTAACGTGTCCAAAGTCGACTGATAACACTCTGACTTGTATTCAGAGCTAAAGCCACAGTACGTTGCCGGGAACCAGCTTCTATCATTCCCACGGCTCTGAGCATTTCTTCCCTGCTTAAATGACGTCGCCGCTCCATAATAACGTTGGTTTTAATCAGTAGTAGGGAAACAGTAGCACTAATAATGTCTTCAATGCGTTGTATGTTTTTATAGGGAAAATATTGACAGCTGATTTTCATCTTTTACTCGAATTTGATTCACAGTTCCTGATTCAAATTATGAAATGCACCAAAAAGGATCCATATAAATTTATAAAATCATAAATTTATTACAAAGCCACATCTCAATCTCAAGAAATCCGCATAAAAATGCTTGATCCCTAGACACTTTTGATGTGTGTATAATAGAGAGTTAGGACTGGTGACGCGGTAGCAAGCGACATAAATACAACTTATAAAGTAAACTGATAAATTTTTGTTTAATAACGTGTTATTTAACAAGCTATTCATTTTTTATTCATTTTATCTCATAAAACAACGTTTGGAATAAAAACGTTTTACATATTGACTTCTCATTACGCAATTTCCTAAAAACGAAACTCATTCTTTCATCTAGGTACTTGCGCTAATAGAAAAAAAGAGATTAGTAAACTGATAAATTTTTGTTTAATAACGTGTTATTTAACAAGCTATTCATTTTATCTCATAAAACAACGTTTGGAATAAAAACGTTTTACATATTGACTTCTCATTACGCAATTTCCTAAAAATGAAACTCATTCTTTCATCTAGGTACTTGCGCTAATAGAAAAAAAGAGATTATTTTTAGTGGGTTACCCGGAACCGAACTAGTTAGATTAGGTTAATTATTACAAAAAAAACAATGTTAGGTTAGGTTAAAACTGTGACCCCTACGCACGAGCCGAGCGAGCGAAGCGAGCGGTGCCGCGACAGCGGCCGGCGAGTGCCAGAAACGACTAGATTATATAGAATATGAGTTGTTTGTGAAATAAATAGTATACGAAACGTTGGTTGTAAACTAAAAATTTGTCAACGGAGTTTTGGTGAAACATTAGTGAACCCCTCATTTTATTATAAACAATTTTGTTGTTGAAAGTACCCGCATTCAGATTTTTTTAAGCATTCGGGATCCAACGGAAATACTTTTCGGGATTCAACGACAATAAAACGTAATTATCTTGCATTTTTTAAATTCGGGATCCGACGGAAACACATAATAATGTTTTGCGAGATCCAACGCCAAAAATATTAAACTGGGATTCAAAAGCGGGATCCAACGAAAATAAATCGCCAGGCGGGGGGCCCGCGGGAAGGGGTGGTTTGTGATTGGCTGATCGCAATTCCGGTACATTCGAATTGCCGAATGCACTAACGGGCAGCAAGTGGACAAGCGGGAGCGGGGTTATGACTAGGTCGGACTCTATGTCAACTTAAAACGCGCGAATTTTCAAATTAGTCCTAGAAACTTTTTTTGGTGTGGTTTTGGGTGACGTGAGGGTGAGACGTGATGCCCTAAGGACGGATTTTTTTTGTGCTTTTCCTGGTGCCCCCCCAGACGTGATGCCCTAGGCAATTGCTTAATTTGATTAAGGGTTAATCCGTCACTGCCCGTAACGACTGTCAAAGATCCACGAATGACATCCGGGACCAACGGCTTAGCGTGCTTTCGGAGGCACGGAGGGGTCTCGGTATGTAAAGATGGTCACCCATCCACAGACCAACCGCGGCAAGCGTAGCTTAATCTGATCGATCGACCTGTGCGGCTGTTATTATTTAGCCACGGGCCCCTCGTATAACAGGTAAAAATATCCGTTTATTGTCGTTGGATCCCACTTTTGAATCCCATTTTTTAGGTATTAACGATGGATCCCGTTTGCTATTTCCGTTGAATCCCATATTATAACAACATGTGTACATTTCAGAAGAAAAGTGATTTACCTTTATCAAACAATAAAAATAGATTATTTTTAGTGGGGTACCCGGAACCGAACTAGTTAGATTAGGTTAATTATTTAAAAAAAAACAATGTTAGGTTAGGTTAGGTTAAAACTGTATCTAGGTATCTGTTTACGAAATCCAAAATCAATATTTTATTAATTAAAATAAATAAGTTTCAGTTTCTGATTACTATAGTAGTAAGTACCTATATATTACATTAATACGCAGTATACACTTGGGAGCAAATAAATCGAGCCACTTGCTTTTTTTTGCACGTATAATGGTTATTATTTTTGGTATTATGGAACGTATCAAATCGAAACATATATCGCCTAAGAGCTTATTTAATAATCTTTACAATGAGGGTAAATTTTTGAATGATAACCTTATTTAGTGATAAATTATTGGCTCTGAAAGAAAAACGGTAATTTTGATAGAAAATTGTAGGGTTAAAACAGTCCAGAAAATCTATCGAAATCAGGGCAAGGGGGGGTAATACAAGATATTAAGAATAAGTTTATACCATAATTTTGTTTTTAATTGTTTTTTTCTGGACTGACAATTTTCAATCAAAATTACCGTTTTTCTTTCAGAGCCAATAATCTATCATTAAATAAGGTTATCATTCAATAATTTACCCTCATTGTAAAGATTATTAAATAAGCTCTTAGGCGATATATGTTTCGATTTGATACGTTCCATAATACCAAAAATAATAACCATTATACGTGAAAAAAGGAAGTGGCTCGATTTATTTGCTCCCAAGTGTATTTTATTACATTTTAATATAAAGTAGCATTTGAATGTCTCTACGAGCAATGTTAAGGTAAGGGGGCTTTCAAAAATCGATAAAAACAAAAATGGTGGCCTTTATTAACATTTTTGTTATTGTGTTAAATAACACTAATGTAATAAAAACTCTTGGTAGCCGAGGTAATAAATTAAATATCAATCAAATTTGGGACCTTGGTACACGATATTATATTGTTATGGCTTCGCATAATATTTTATTGATATACTTACTTATATAGTTTTTGTCTCTTTCTTATCAGGTAGGCCGTCGGTAAGTTCCTTTATATTTTAATGCTTAACATTTAAACACCTTTCGGCTAGGTGTTGACGGATTTAATTGAAACTGGTTCTTACTGCCTGCAGGGAAAATTAATATTATAGAGATTAATGTCTGTGTACAAATAATTTTTATGATGCCCAACGGGTAAAATATTCCAAATATTACATCGATATTCATTTCCTGAAATAAATAATACTATTTATTTATTTTATCTTCTTACCTTCATGTATTTGAACTTCAAAGCCTTCCTGGCTCTTTATCTGCAAACGTAAACCAGAAAATTTACAAAATAAAACTCACTCAAATATTTGAAAATCTAAACACTTTATAGAGTATATGACACGTATATTGACCAAAAACACCACAATTCCATGCAAATTCGTTCTCAACCGTGCCCAATTTTCCATAACGATCTTATCGTATCCAGCGCTCAATGCTCATTGGTACATATTTTCCAGCACAAGGGAATAAAGCAGACACGTCATGTTCAGAATGTCTAATCTGTATTGCAATGGGCATGGCTTAGGCAGGTGGGCTAAAGGTTAAGTTATGTGGGAACTGACGCGTCCTTGCTGATGTGGTTCACGGTGAAAATGGACGTGATTAACTGACTTGGTAGTTGACTTGTATGATTGTTTCTTGGTGTATTTTGAGGAGGTTAGAGATCCGTTTAGGGATAAGCTACTGTTGGGCAATGATTTCCTTTGTTCTTAGGGAATAGTTTCAAATCACATTTTAGAATTTTAGGAGAGCTGTATTGTCATATAACTCTTGCGATCCGGGGCTAATATATGACAATATAGCTCTCCTAAAATTGAACTCTCCTAAAATTTTGTACTACGTGAACTCGACAAATGGATGTGCGATTAACGCTTGTGCGACAAAACTGTACTGCGACTCACCTTAGTTCGAAAGCACACTTGTGCGACACACTGAAGCTCGACATCACGCTGGTGTGACATACGATTGTGCGACAGTAGTTCGACACTACGGTAGTGCGACAAACAATAATTTGTGTGACAGCATTGTAATTCGACAGTACGTTGGTGCAGTATTACAGTAGTTTGACACTACCAAAGTGCGGCAAACGATTATGCGATACTGCCGTCAATAGATTTTTTAAATGAAAAATAAGAAAGCAATAACTTCATACAATATAATCAAAACTATTTGTACTGGAAGTCATGGAGAATGGTCCTTACCCAGCAGTGGGATGATATAAGCTCTGACAGTAACAGTATATTATCACGTTCCTTTCCTTCCTTGTATTGTAAACAAGGAAGTTATGAATATACTGGTAAACCATTTTGACATAATTTGGTAAAACGGTAACAGGGACGCGAAAATAGGTGACATGTGTTTTATATTCATTCTGTAAAATTCAAAGTCGGACATAGGCATAACGCCAACGATTCTCCAAAAGATTAAAAGGCAGACATTTAACAAAATATGTGTGTTTACATGCAAGTCGTTTATGAACTACGGCTCCACGACTACAAATCATGTAAGTTCCACAATTTATATTCCACTTTAAACTGTGTTAACACCGTAATTTCAACTCCGACATGTTGCAAGTACATGCGACACACATGCAAATAGGTGCTACAATTTATTAATACCAACATTTCGCATTTAGCAACGCACCAAACTCGAAAATTAATGTCGTACGGTGTACCGCGAATTGCGTCAATGAAACCAGGTCCCGAATTAATGCAATAAAATTTACTTTCGATTACAAACAAACTCGATTTCCATAGTAGGGCTTAACAATTGCTATGCAATATCATTTGGGGCGTATTGTTTGTTTCATAATGCTCCATTATCATTACGGTCTTAACAATATAATCTTTTATAACCGATGGTCCCGCCCGCCGAAAGATTGCCAAAACTCTATACAAAAAAAAAGGTATTGTTTTACATTCCTTCTTATCTCAGCTTTCTTTGTCCAGGAATCTGAATGTAAATGAGTTTGTAATAAGTATTGAGCTTGTGTTGACATTCTTGCATAAATACTGACGATGAATTGGATTATCAACTTGATTTTCATGCAAATAGGCGCCTTCGAGTTTTAATTCACTTGAACAGGTTAAGGATTAAAATTCCACACATGCGTATTATGAAACCTCGTTTCTTCGTAGACTAGCTTGTTGAGGATGACGATGAAAACTGCATTATGGTGAGTTTGAGTACGGTTTCCAAGCCCTTCACATACTTACATGATTGTGTTACTTCACAAAACGCTATATATAAAACCAAAACGGATTATGTGAGCTATAAAAAGCCTGCATGTGGAAAACTTCATCATTTCAGCCGAAAGACGTGCATTGCTGAACATAGGCCTTAGGTGGAAAACTTACGTACATAATTATATATACAGGGTTGCAGGGACATCGACGGCCAAGACTTCAGCGTATGATTCTAGAGCCTAGAAATATTTCGCCGGTTATAAAAAAAATCTGTTGTTTCATAGAAAACTGCAATTAGCTACGCGTTCAAAATGTATGGAACAGCAAGTTTCATGTTGGGGCGTTGTATATATGCTAGCTGCGCGGTAAACTCTGCTTGCGAGATGCAGGAATTTGCGTGACGCGCCCTGTATAATTCTTATATACCAAGGCTATATTCCTAACAAGAAGGCTTACACACAGTCATTACAGGAGTTAATATAAAATTAGTTGTCTGTACATAATGACATGCAAGCATGATTATTAAAAAAAATACTTACAACAATGTTTTAAGCTAACAATCAACGTTTTCCCTACACAAGTAATCATCTTATCCGTTTATTAACTTTATATGACTAAACAGATTACTGACAATTAAACGTAGAAAACTTAATTATCAAAGTACCATTACGAATTATCTAATATCCTGTGATTCCAATTAGTTTTATGATTTCCGAATACTTGTATTTTTTGCTTGTCTGATTCTGTATGTGGCCTTGGCAGTAATATTTTAACGTTGTCATCTGAATGAGATAGATAGGTATAGGAAATGGTTTATGTAGATCAAGATTAATATTGCAGATTGGATTGATTTGGGTCCTGTGTGAAAAAAAGTCAGTGTGGGTAGATTAAATTTGGTCATCGTATAGAGTCAACTTGAAGGCGACTGGAGAATAGAAGAAAAAAACATAGCATAAGCATAGCCAGCCTATAATGTTCCCATTGCTGAGACAGACTTCCTCTCGTTTAGAAGGAGTGGGTTATAATCTACCACACGGGCCCAGCGCGGGATGGTCGTAAAACACTATGCGCCTAAATCAAGTAATATAAGTCAAGGGAAGAAGATGATAATTATAGTCATATTTCTATAAAAAATAGGAGCAACAGTTTTGTTTTTTACATCATAATTTACTGGATGAACTATCTATTAAAATTATCTTGCCCATAACACTTATATTTCGGCATTTCGAAGTGGGACGAGTTGCACCCTAATCAAATTAGAAAGGTGGAATTGGTCCCTGGTCCCAGTTTCGAAGTGTTTAGCCCTAAAATATTGAAAACGATGCTGAAATATAATTATTTCAGTACAATTTTTGGAACTTATTTTATGTAATTGTCATGTCCAGTACTCCATGCGGTGATTTTCTTATGTCGCATCATAGGTTCAGCAGATTTCCAAAAGAAAATTCTATATGCATACAATGCAAATGGAAATATATGAAAAGCCTTAGGAAATAATAATAATAATAATAATAATAATAATAATAATAATAATAAAAATAAGTAAATATGCTGAAAAATAAGTAAATATGCTGAACTTAAAGAAAAAAAAAAAAAAAAAAAAAAAAAAAAAAAAAAAAAAAAAAAAAAAAAAAAAAAAAAAAAAAATAAAAAAGAAGAAGTTACAAGAATCTGGAGACAAGAAAAAGTGTACGTTATCCCTATAGTTCTCTCCACGACAGGCGTTATTCCCAATCATCTTCTCCGTAGCCTAAAACTAATAGACTTAGAAGAATCCGTCTATATCAACCTACAGAAAGCTGCCATCTTAAACACCTGCAGAATAGTTAGGAAATTCATGCAGTTGGAGGAAGAAAACACACCCTAATACACACCACACGCTGCATTTACCTGGCTTTGGCCCGTAAATGTAGCTTAAACCAGCCTAAAAGCTGAGAAAAAAGAAACACTCTCTAAATAATAATAATAAGTTTATTCATCAAAAAGTAAAATACAATGTGATGGATTCGGTGAGCCACAAACTAAGCATCGCTTGTATCTTGTGGCTCTGGAGTGCAATTTTACAATGTTTATGATTACATTACAGTTTGAGGATGTTAGATAGTTACAGA
This sequence comes from Amphipoea oculea, assembly GCA_945859645.1. Lineage (NCBI taxonomy): Eukaryota > Metazoa > Arthropoda > Insecta > Lepidoptera > Noctuidae > Amphipoea > Amphipoea oculea. The sequence goes on from OX243862.1 coordinate 19,830,141, forward strand.
AAGATAAGAGTTAAAATAAAATAAAACATTCGTGCGATTCTGTTCACAAAATAAAAATGGTATTGGTTTAACCTAAGGCTTGTACTATGGTGTGTGTGTGTCAGTGTGTATGTTGGGGTGTATGTATGAGTGTTTGTTTGCATGTTTGTGTGTGTGAGGGGGTGTGAGTATGTGTTTATAGGTGCTATATCAAAGCTTCGGTGGCGTCGTATGATAGTTTTAAAAGAGCTGATGTTAAGATTTTCTTACAGGTGGTGGTTGAGCAGTCTTTTAGGTCGCAGATTTTGCTAACTTTATTGTAAGTGTTGGGATGGGAAAAGTGGGTACATCGTCTAGCTAGTTCGGATTTGGCATTTGGTATGGGTACTCTGAAGATACGCTTGTTTATTATGTCTCTGTAGTCAGGCCGATTTTTTATTGTTGCATGATATTTAAGAGTTGCTTGAAGTATAAATATTTGTCTTACCCTGAGGACTTGAAATTCATGATAGACCAGATCTGTAGGGAATCTGAAAGGTTTTTTCAATGCGACTTTGATCAGTGCCCGTTGCGCCCTTTCTAGCGTTATAAATGTGCTCTTACCAGCGCGTCCCCAAATGCAGATACAGTACTTTATGATTGACTGGCAGAGTGCGAAGTAGACCATTCGCAAAATATCGATAGGGGTGCAGTCCCTGAGTTTTTTCAAAACGTGTATCAGTTTTCGTACTCTGGAGGAAAGGGCAAAAATGTGGGCTTTATACGTTAAGTTGTTATCTATGGTTATTCCGAGATATTTGATCGTGTCAGTACGTTCAAGAACTTTGCATGCGCAGGGGTGGTGTGGCAGTTGTGAGGAAATAGTGTATTTCTGTGGACAGGTGTGTATTTTTAAGGACATAGTTTGAGAGGCACTGGAGGAGCTGGTTTTGGAGAAAGCAATATATTTACTTTTACTAACGTTAAGTGTCAGTAAGTTATAGTCTAAGGATTGCGCTATCTGAGAGAGGCCTTGTTCCGCTAGTTGATAAACTCGGTCCCAAATATGGAATCATATCCACTTATCAGTGACCAATCTATAGATATTACAATTAAAGTCGCTTTATGTGTGTGTCACTGCGTTGTTCTAGAAGAACATCTACGCAATTAATTTTGAAGTGGTTTTCACAATCATTTAAAGAAATTATTCCAGAAGGTTTAATATTAAGGGGACTACAGGACCTGAACGCAAAAAACGCAAGTTTTATAATGCCGTATATGATCGAATACAGTAAACAAAACCAGAAAAATATATTATATTCTTCAGGATATATTCTAGTGTGTTGAAAACAACTAATTTGATACGATAGAAGAAAATTATGAACATATCTCTAAAAACTTTCTTTTTACAATAAAAACCATACATACATTCATTCTCATTTTTTTTCAGATTATTCTATAAACAACATACTAAAGTACTAGTGTTTTGATCTTTTAGTCCAAACAATGGATTTTTTGTAAATAGACAATTGCTTCATATTTTGCAATAAATTACCCGCGCTATGTCATCGCGCTTCTCTTTCTTTGCTATGCAGTCCAACAGTGACCGCGCTTCAGGTCACGTTAAGTTTAACACGAAGTTTCGGCAATCCGTAAAAATCGTGTGAAGCAGGGTCGGTTCGCTAGTCACATAATAAGATAACAATTAGAAACATACGGAACACTCAAAGACAAGGACTTGCACTTGCTTAGAATTTTATATGGTCTAATTACTAGAGCAATTTTTGGTAATTGATAATAAATAACCGGATTTGTTCTAATGCTATTTCCTTAAGACTGTCTGGTAAATGACCATAAAATAACACGCAATGGTGTAATATATATCTATGCCTATATTTGGTCTGGTATATTGTTAATTTATTCAAAGATTTTAATATTTTATAATGAAACGCCATAATAACAAATTTTTGATGTCAGTACTTATTATTTTAATAACTAGCTGCGACTCGCGGTTTCACCCGCATAAGTGTCGATGCCGTCGGAATATCGGGATAAAAAGTAGCCTATATGTTAATCCAGGGTGTCAGCTGCACACTATCAATCTCAATCTGAAACATTTTGAAGCATATTTCTAATCCATTGCTTCATGTGTTCGAAAAATTTGTCATCTCAACAACTTAAATAATGCAATGAATGTTGTTGAACTGTCAAAATGAAACCTATTGCTACTGATTGTGTGTTACGAAATTACCCCGCAGTATTCGGCTACGCGTTTGGCACCAACACTAGCGTCCATCAGTTCTTGTAACGTGCAGCTGACAGGACACGCAGGACATGATATTAAGTGTCCCATCGTTTGTATAACAACACCACATTTACATTCCAAGGCGGAATCGTCTGTTTAAAGACTTCCAGGTTACCCAAGGCAACTCATCTCCAGGTGGGAGTTTTTCAGCGGGTAGAACGAATGGTTTGGGTAAGGAAGTAGGTACTGTCTCGCAATAGCTTCAGAATGTTTTTGAAGTGAAACTTCATTACGCACGCTTGACTTGGGGAGTAAGCTGGCGAACACGTGACGTAAGCGTTACGAAAAGTGTGATCGGGCGAGGCGAACGGGAGTTGAGTGGGGGGGTATAAGCAAGAGAAAGCAGTGCGCGCGCACATTTTCTTTCTCTCTTCCTCTCATAGCCAAATACGTTTGAAGTATCACTTCAGTCGTGTGGTCATAAGCACACTCGGTTTTTTTTTTTATTGTTTGCCAGTGAGTGGGACGACACACTTTAAAAAAACTGTTATGGTTTATCTACTGGTACTTACTATCTTTCTATTGTTGCGCTACTCAGCGTTGCACGTACACTATCGTGACAAAACATGTCACGGATTTTCTTGAATCTGTCTTACAAAATGTGACAAAATCCGTGAAACATGCCGTGCATGTAGTATGTGTTAAGCATTCATCATTTTTTTAGGGTTCCGTACCTCAAAAAGAAAAACGGAACACTTATAAGATCACTTCGTTGTCCGTCTGTCTGGCCATCTGTCAAGACCCCTTTTCTCAGGAACGCGTGGAGTTAAATCAAATTCTCAGGAGTTAAATTAATTTCAAATTCTCAGGGCTGCAATCTCCTGAAGCAGCGAAAATATCAAACTTCTTAGTCAACTCTCCGTTCCGCTCCGTTCAGTTTATGGAATCAAATCTTATAGGGTACTTCCCGTTGACCTAGAATCATCTTACTTATGCTACACTTTACTTATGCTTAGAAAAAATTTAAAACTGTAAGATTGTAGTTACATACCTACAAATTTGTGCGGAACCCTCGGTGCGCGAGTCCGATTCGCACTTGACCGTTTTTTTATTGAATAAAATGACACGGTGTTGGCCAAAACTGGCCAGGTTAGCAGAATGTACGCAACAGTTGGCCAAAGGTTGTTACTGGCTGGTTGCCTGAGAGACCTCGCTGATGCAGTAAGAGTGCCGATTGGGATGTGTTTGCGGGCTGATGGAAATAGAGCAAAGTATAGAGTAATTTGGAAGGCTATGGTTAGGTATTTGCTCAGCTTAGGGCAGCTTCACAGCTCACGACAGTAGCTATGTCAACGACCACCATGAATTACCTTTCAAAATGCTTTACCAACGTCGACGATTGCGACTCGAAGTACACGAGTAAGGACCGGTGCTACTCAAAAGTAACAAATCGACACTTCACGTGACCAGAGGCCTGGCCTATTTTTTGGCCAAAGAATCAGCATTGCCATACAACGTGGCAATGCTGCCAGCCTTTCGGGCACGTTTCCTGTTGACAGCGATGCGGACGAATATTTTGATGCCCTTTGTTTATTTCCCCTCCCTTTTTATATTCTTGTACATATCGTAATTTTAAGACTGTTAGTTTTTTAAGTTATGTAAATATTTGAATTTTTAATAAAGTAATATGTTACAAACTCAAATGCCCAATGAGTAGCCAGAAAGTCACAGCACTAGTATTTCAATGGCGGTCTGTACAGTCACGTCTAAAAGTATGTACACACTTGGCTTTATTCAAAGGCGATTTGCTCCTTTATTTTTGAATGAAATTTTACGTTATTACAAAAATAGTATTTTCGAACGCATAGGTTTATGTTAAGTGTCGTATTTCAACGTTGCATTCGTTAATACACGAAAAAATCGCAATTGAAAATTGCCAAGTGTATACATACTTTTAGACGTGACTGTACACGACGCGAATTACTAACGCGTTAATAGTTTGTGTTTGGTTGCGTCGTGTGGCGTTGTGGACGACGAAATGAAAGGTCGTCAATTCGGAAGCGAACTTAACTTACACAGGAGCTTTCCAGTGATTTTCCAAACAAACGATACTCACCTTCCTACAACAACATCAAGGTTACACACGTGTTTCATATAATGATCTAATACTAATTAACTCGACATTTAACCTCTATTGCTAATAATATTAATCTTCCTTAACGGGCAATATCTTAATTACGATCGACTATTATATAAAATATAGATGTGTATTGATAAATGATTGATTGATTGATAAAGTCATTTAACATCTTACTCTAATGTATCCGCTGAAAGATAGGTAACTAGATTCATATTTATTTCTGGAAGAAAAAAGTATGTTTATACTGCGTATAATTTTGCATCAGCCTGAAATGTTCTCACTGCTGGGACGCAGGCCTCCAGGGAGTGGGCTGTAATCTACCACGCGGGCCCAGTGCAAGTTGGTATTTTTACATAAGATAACTATAAATCCAAAATAACTCTGATAAAATGTAGGCCCAATTGGGAAAATCTCCATCCTGTTCAATAATATGCTTGCTTATAGCCCAGGAAAATATGCTGAATTGAAAGAAAATTTGGGAAATAAATGTACTCCAGGTATACCTCACTAGGATTTCGTAAGAAAATATCTTGTCTTCCTATGAGTTTATTGTATAACTAGGAACACACAGAACCGTTTTAGTGGAATATTATTACTCCGAAGAAACATCTTTTTTTTTATTGCTGAATGGGCTCGCTCTTGACCTTTATGATGCCTGATGGAAAGCGATGGATGAGGTCTATGATGGAACCAGCGTGCCCAGAAGATACCAAGGCACTGGAACTGTCGCGCATCGACGAAACACAGCAGGCTGCTTGACGCCGGACTCCGGTGGGAGAGTGGTCGCAAACCAGGCGCACGTTAGCCCTGCCACCGCAAGGGAAATATTGGCCAATCAGTCAACAAAATTTCTTTATCCAACCAAGAGAAACAATCGCAATGGTTTTTATAATTAATTACAAATCACGATTAATTACTAAATAGCTACGCAATGACAACGGCATTAACACAATCAGTTAATTATAAATTATTATCAATCAGTGTAATCGATCGTTTGGGGGCCTAAAAACGCCACATTAAGCGATTGCGTGATGGTGGTGGCGATTTCCTGAATTCCCAACCGACCATTAGCAATTCCTCTAATTTTCGTAAAATGGTGACACATATTAGTTTAATCATCTTCAATTCAATTCATATTAGAATCATATTTGGTGTAAATAAATTACCGCATGAAAAAAATAAAAATCGCAATTTTATCGGTAAATTTTTCTTTACAGTTTTTATAAATCAAATTGGTTTTATATTTTTTATTTCTATAGTTTAAATGTTATTTTATTACATTATAGTTGGGAAAAGGCTAGGCAGAATTTACTAACTTTTTAGACCTTTGTATCCTGCGTATGCATATGGAGTTTCATTAAAATCGGTTCATTCATTTAGAAAAACAAGGGCTTGAAAGTTTGTATGAAATGCCGTATGTCGTAAACGCTTTTAAGACGGTAGTTTGGCACTGCTTACCTATTTAAGACATGCTTCAACTACTGGCGGGTAACAACTACTGGTACACCATTGCTCGTTAGCCACAATCATTCGAGTTGAATTCAAGGCGAGTTTACATCACATGCGTGTGAGTGTCGCAACATTGTTGTTTTGGTGGTCAATTCACATTTACCGAAACAATGTTGATTGGTACCGTCAGCATTGTAAGTATAAAGAAAACACTCTTTCCTTGCTAATACTTTTTAATAGCAAAACTGTACTCTTTCACAATCCAACAACCACTAGCTTTGCATTACATTTTACCATTTAAAACGACATTTGCCCCACCCAGAAATAACGATAATATCATAACCATTATTTCTAAGTGTTGCCAAAGTAGAATAATACATTTAGTTGCCATAGTGAAAACACATTTTCAAAGTTTGTTACAATAATAATTTGTACTTTGACAGTGTTGCCACAGTGGATATTATTATGCGGTATTAAAATAATACATGTTTTTAAAATGAAATCACAACTAGTGAATAACGTAGGGTATTATGTAGATTTCCACGGTTCAACTACAGAACCAATTTCGTTTTATTTGCGGGAGAATATTTAACCTTAATAAGTTTAACATAACCAACCGACTGTAATATGAAATAATATTATCTCTCTGTATTTTGAGAATTGGTCATTACCGGAGACAACTTGGTATATTATAGTCTTTTTGGCACTATTTGATTTTTATTTTAAGCAAGTATTTTCTTCTTATAAATCAATGCTATATGAAAAAAAACCAGCCTGCAAAAACGCAAATCACTTTTGTTGCTGATGGTACCACCAGAGGTTAACAAAGAATCAGTTCCACCCTTGTGCTATCTATTGGCTGAACGAATCACTAAGCCCTTTTAGCCATATCTCAATACTGTTGTTTTAGAGTGATGTCCAAATAAGTGCCGTGAGAAATTCTTGTGGTTTATCAATAAAATTGCTGGACGGGTTTTTCTTCGTAATCTGTAGCCTTCTTTATTTTAAACTGCGTGTATAACTCCACTAATCCCACTATCCCACTTCCCATCCCACTATCCTACTTCCCACTTCCCATCCCATTATCCCACTAATCCCATCCCACTATCCCATCCCACTAATTCCCACTATTCCCACTAATATTATAAATGCGAAAGTTTGTAATGATCGTGGATATTTGTTACGTTTTCACGCAAAAACTACAGAACGGATTTTGATGAAACTTTACAGTAATATGACTTATACATCAGAATAACACATAGGTTACTTTTTATCCCGATATTCTTACGGGATCGACACTTATGCGGGTGAAACCGTGGGGTGCTGCTAGTATATCTATATTTATAGGTATACCCCTGTCTACATTTAATTTTACTCTCGATGCGGAACAGGCAACTTGATGTGTCCAATATAATGCCGGCTACAATACTGATATCTAAAATCAATCATTCGTTTGTCAAAAGTTGTGATTTGTTTGTATAAAGTCATCCTCTTGTCATCTCTTATGGTTGTTGCCTACGACTGAGCCATATGACTGAGATATTGTGATAAAGAGAACTCGTTGATCAATCTTAATAAATCGATCTACAGACGCCAGCACATCAAGCTACCCGAAACTGTAAAATTTTCCCAAACAACTTTGAACCTAATGCTTTAGCGATTAATTTGAAAATCTATTAAAGAAATTTGTAGTAGCTTGATGTGCTGGCGTCTGTACATTTCCATGAGATATTGAGGAGCTACGGGCGTTATACAAAGGCTTTTTATGATGCCCATATTATAGCTCCTTGATATCTCATGGAAATGCTGCAAGAAAGCCGCTCAACGTGAAATTAGACGAGTACGATGCGCTTTACGACACTAGGAAAGATTGCAACCATAGTTGAACCTTGTGCCACTTGTTTGTTACCATCAATAGGTGTCCATTTCAAGCACAGGACAATATTATACCAGCACAACACAATGCAAGGTATAAAGGCTCCTGCAGGCAGGCGCGACGCGACTCTAGTAGAATAATAATTTCTATGTCTTCATGGAAATAGTTCTACCAGAATCGCACCGTACCGTCGCGTCGCGTCTATCTGCGAGAGCCTTAATACGGTCTTTTCCACCAATTCGCCTCAGTTACTCAATGTAGACATTATTTGAGATGTCGCTTCGCAATGGCGGTATCATCATTGTCTAACAGTAATAAGGTCGTGTATTTTGTATCTATTGTTATTTTATTGCGAATGGTCGCGATGTGTTATTAAATGGATGAAATGTAAAAGACGTTTATTATGTGTAGCTCGCGGTTTTTGTGTGTTGGATTTAAATGCGCTATGAATGGAGCTGACAGAAAATGAATAACGGGCCTACCCTGCGTTCGCAATTTCGTTTCCAAACTTGTAAACATACCTACATGTGTTTTTGGAAAAGTAACTTTGATACCTACCTACACATAGAGTTCCTTTTACTGCAACTTATAACATTTCAATATGCACTAGTCATTCTGAGAGCAGTGGTGGCCAAGTGGTATCAGCTGCGACTTACGGGTAGTAGGTCGTAGGTTCGAACCCAGACAGGCGCTTTACTTTGTGTAAATTATTTCATCATCACTGCTCTCAAAACGGTGAAGGAAAACATCGTGAGGAAACCGGCATGTCCTAGAACAAAAAATTCGAAGACATGTGACATCTACCAACCCGCACTGGGCCCGCGTGGTGGATTTCGGCCCGTCCCTCTCACAGAGAGGAGGCCTGTGTCCCAGCAGTGGGAACATTATAGGCTGATTATGATGATTCTGAAATGAACTTAAGTTACACTGGAATAAAGTTAATATTTGTTTAAATGGAAATAATATCAATAGGAAACAAGGATTTGAATATATTTTAGAATGATCTCGTTTTAAAAGTACCGGTGAAGTTCTGAGTAAGATGAAAGGAATATGGACTACTTTTCCTATGATCGTAAACATTTCTATTACTTGTCCGTAAACATATTTTTTCAAAATTGATGTGAAAGTAGGACCATAATTATTAAATAGAGGTCATCTACCAGTTATATTGAAAACATAACCTAGAAACCCAATTCAGGATCTAGCAAGACACCGCTCCTGCGACCACAAAACAAAGACCACACCAATTCAGCGTAAGTGTCTACCATATACTATGAAAAAGCCACACAGATTATCATAAACACCCCTGAAGTTACCCCACCAATTAAGGGGAAGCCAAATGCACTAACTTCCTGAGAAGAAAATCAAGATAAGCTCGCAAACTGTGCTAAGTCAATCTTCCTTATAAGGCATTGTGGTTCCCGACGTTAGTTTTGGCACAACCGTGATCTCATTTCCTTTGTTTGAGGGCAATTTGCCCCCAGAAAAGGCAAGATAATTGTCTTCGGTTAGCAGACCTCTACGGCTGTGAATAATGCGGCAATTTTGTAAATTTTGCGCTAAAATAGTTAGTCTATGCAAATTTTGAGTTGAGTTACTAATATCTCAACATCAAAATTTGCATAAACGAACTAGTTATGCATTTTATGGGATTGTGGAAAGCGGAAAAGGTATGTTTTTGTGAATGATTAATGTTTCGATTACCAATACTTATTCCGAAAGTACAGTCAAGGAAATTATTTGCTAAGCAAACTGACACCCTTCGTCAATTTGCCGTATCATAGCCATTTCTTACAAAAGAATGACAGTAGAAATTTGAATATACGGACAATTTAAGTTGGTAGTTAATTTGTTGAACAATTCATTTTCCTGACTTTAGTATAATTATCGTACCCAATGAGGCAGTTGTATACTCTTCCTAAAAAATAAAATAAAAATCAAATACCTATATTTTTTTGTAATTGTCAAAGATCCACGAATGACAGCCGGGACCAAACGGCTTAACGTGACACATCCACAGACCAACCGCGGCAAGCGTAGCTTAACCTGATCGATCAACCTGTGCAGCTGTTATTATTTAGCCACGGACTAGGGGTCCGTGGCTTATTCATTCATAGCATTGCACATAAATAAAGTCTTGACGGGTCCCACAGCAAATTCCACGGCTTAAGCGTTTAGCACCCCTGAGCCAAATTGTTTATAGTAGTAATTAATTACTTAAACTGTCGGCAACAATGAAATATCGCAATTAGTTTAATGTCTAAAAATTAATGAGTATGCAAAAGCAAGCGAGGACACATTCCATTGTTTCTGATACCTTTTAAAATAAAAAATGAAAGTTAATACATACATACAAATAGGTATATGTTATTATGGACCGTTTAAGCCACCGTAATTTCCCAGTACTTTTGCTCTGACCTATAATAAAACAGGTTAAAAATTGCCTTAAATTATGGAAAGATTACTGAGATTTCATGGAAATGAGCTTAATATAAATATTTTACACTTTAAGCAGTTCTCAGTTGCATTTATGGTAATTTTAAAGCATTTCCGTGTTTCCTTAATATGCTCGGTGGCTAAAATTCTGATAAAGTCTGTGATCGGCTTATTTGATTCCTTTCAAACCTTATGCTTCGTTGTTTTATTTTTGGATTGTTTGTTTTGTTACTATTTGCTGTACTCTGACCGCCTTTAACGCGTACGTCACACACATTAATGATGTAACTAATATTTTTGTTACAATATAATTTGAAGAGTGTCCATGGAGTGTCTTGCCCGTTCCGTTTCATGGTTTAATTGAAATAAGTGCTTTGAGTTTGACTTTGAGTTGCTGGGATTGGTTGGCGGAATTAACAGCCAGCAATCACGTCACATCACAAGATATTTAACACATTGATGGACACTAAAGGCTACCCAGGCGTCTTCTTGGCGTGTCGACAGCCATCTACATATATACAGTCAGCCCATAATTTGGCTAAAACGATCTTGGCAGCTTCAGTAGCGTCCAACAACTCACAACAGACAACAGGACACGCTGGACACGGTATTAAGTGTCCCATTGTTTGTGGGACAGCATCACATTTACACTCCAGGGAGGAGTCATCTCCGAATCTCCACCTGAGCAGGTGGACAAGATAACAGCCCCAGGCGTAATAACATTAAAACTCCTATTGTGTCTCGGTCTCGTTCAGTGTCCATTAAATTTCTTAAACTCCTCATCACCTGTGTAACTAGGATGGGTAAATGTGTCTTTTAAGCCACAAGCTAGCACACTAAACACTAATAAAGCATTTCTATGACCAATTATGGTTGTTTTCACTAACAGTATCGCGCTTTAGGATTTTCAACGTTAGGCTCGGCGCTGAAAGTTTAAATTCCAACAGCGAGCTTTTATTTAGGCATTAATTTCGTTGTTGCCTAGTGTTAAAAAAACGGGCATGAGTCGTTAGGTTTTGATGGCAGAAATGTTTCAATGAAAGAGAAATAAGGTAGATTTCTAGAAAAGTCATTAAACATCTACAAATTCTCTTATTAAACTCGCAGTTAACCAAGGCTGACGGCTGTTAACACAACAATCAAACAACAAAGCGAAATGAGCTCGCAGACTTATTATGCCCATAAGTGATAATTACAACCCATATACAACATACTTTAGATTGGAGATAAAAGTACATTGTTGCAAATAATGCCGGCGACCGCATAATGACTTGTCCGTACCTAGATTACTATTATTAGGCAGATAATATACTAGGCTAGGCTGTGGATATGACGACGTGACATAATCTATATAAATAATACAAAGTCGGGTTAGTTACACCATTTATAACTAACTAGCTGCGCCCCGCGGTTTCACCCACATAAGTTTCGATCCCGTGGGAATATCGGGATAAAAAGTAGCCTATATGTTAATCCAGGGTGTCAGCTACCTACATACAAAATTTTATCCAAATCGGTCCAGCCGTTTGAGCGCAAAGAAGTAACAAACCTTTATAATATTAGTGTGATGAAGAACATCTGCACCTATTTGTAGGATCTTTGATTTGTTGGATTTGTCTCTGCCCCAAATAGCAGAATAACAACTTAAACATGGGAAAAATTCACGAAATAATGTAGAATGAAGATAATTCATTTTCTCACACATTTATTCTTATACCTGAGATACAGATTTATCTTAGTTCAGGTCGATCCCATTATTATTTACCTACCACTTTAGTGTAAGGCTTAATATTGTAAATATGCATTATTTAATTAAATAAATTAAAAAAAAATACGTGTGGCACTCGGGGACTGCCGCAGTAAAGCTATTGCATAGCATTTTTTATCAACTTATGCAAGCTTCGTACAGTCTACACGTATACGTCTAGTCGCACGCACACAAACACCGTGCCGAAGTCTGCCGAACTGAAACGACGTTAGACGATGCACGGCTTTCAACGCCGTACTGCTGTGCCGGTCGGAGTGGGGGGTGTTAGGTTTATTTTAGTTACGGAATTTCTTGATTCGGTCGCCGCGCTCAAAGCCCGCGATAAAAGCTATGCAATAGCTTAAAATGGTTTTGAGGCGGTACAAAGTTTGCTGGGTCAGCTAGTCTAGAAATAAATTCTTATGCCCGAGACCTGAAGTAGAAGGCTATATTGTTAAATAATGTAAAACTATTCAGTGCATATTCTTTATTTCGTAACTAGCGACCCGTCCCTGCTTTGCTCAAGTTTTTGCGACTTGACAAAACATCGTTTTCTTTATTTAAAGCCGTGTCTCCTGCGCGTGTTTTTTCGAAAGATTACACTGAAAACCTCACATAAACATTTGTTTTCTTATCACAAAGTGTCTTCTGCGTATTAAAATATTTTTAGATTAGTGTCAACTATTCACAAGACAATATAACCCTCAGAACCTGTATTAGTTGGAATTAAGCTTTAAAATAGCTAAATACTAGATGTGCGCGGTGCGCGTGGCGGTTGAAAATGAAACAAACCCTTCCCCTCTTTACCCGCGCGGGGAATGTTTTCCATGCAGCTCGGAAAACAAAAACATCGTGTTTTCATACACAAATTTGTATGGCCACGTCTTTTTATTTTGATGTTAATTGTGTAATGTTTCGGCCCCTCGTACGCCTTCCAAAGTTCCGGCACCTCAGGGTCCCGAGATATGTCAAAGAATTAATAATAATATTTACATAACTGGGTTGTGGAGGTCAGATAGGCAGTCGCTCCATGTAAAATACTTACCCCAACATAGTCGGGTAAAGGCTAGAAAGAAAGAAAGAAAGAAAAATGTTTATTTGGACACAGTTCGTGAAACACAAAATACAAAATTAATAAAAAAATAAAAAATAATGTTTCTGACAACAATTTGCGGTCTGACGCTGGTTTTCTAATGAACCCTTAGGGAAAAGTGACGGGGAGTACACACAGTTTCAACATACCTAAGACATACCTACTTATAAATAAATAAACTAGTAATCTCGTATGTATCATTACAAATACAAATAAGAAAAAAAACAAAAACAAAAGAAAAAAGTCTCAGCAAAACCTGTTTTTCTTTTCTAGATCAATTTTGATAAGACTGATAAACACAAAAACACAAAAAAATAGTATATTGTGTGCCTCACGGCTGCGCCAAATAGAAGAAAAGAAGCGCTCACACTGGCAGGCATGAAAAGCGACTTTAATTATATAATCACAAATTTAAACGCAACTACAAATGCAAAAGTGCATTTTGCACGACAAGTACCTACAGCACAAATGTGTCTTATTCAATCCAGTAAAGTTCATTCATATACTCGAGTTCAAAATATACACATTGAATTTAAAAAATGCGGATTTAAATATTTAACCATATATATGGATCAATATGGTCAAATATCATAGTGTACTTGACCGCGGTCAACTGCATTCTCATTAAATTAAACCGTGGTACGGAACACTAAAATGTGCTCTGTATAATATCAGTTACGGTTGATATTTGATCAACATGTTATAAAAAGCTAAACTATTTTGCCATTCACTTAGAACAACCCCCTTAAATCTCAGTAAAATGTAACACACCTAATCTATACATACAAATAAATAAAATTGGAGTGTCTGATTGTAATATTAAAATAACCGCTTTTTACTAAATGCATATGGATGTATACACGGTACATATACCAAAATAACATTTTTAAAAAATTTTGTCTGTTTGTTCCAGCTAATCTCTGAAACGGCTGCACCGATTTTGACGGGACTTTCACTGGCAGATAGTTGATGTAATAAGAAGTAACTAAGTCTACTTTTATTTTAGAAAAAAAAAAACTTTTAGTTAGGATAGGATTTCACGCGGACGAAGTCGCGGGCAGCAGCTAGTCGAAAATATGTAATTTTGTCACAAGAACAATGCAATCTTAATTTGCCATTCAGTTTAGGTTTGTTTCTCGAATATTGTTCCACAAATTAAATTATGTAACAGCAAACAAAACTTTGTCACTTTAGCGTTTGGTTATAGTTGAAAAGGTTCCTCCGCTGACGCAGAGGTCGTTGGCAAGGCCGTCACTGGCTGTTACAATTATAATGTATGAATAATTCCTCGGAATTAGGTCCCAGTAATTAATGGAAGTGTTAATGAGTTGCGATTGGTTGATTTTATTTTATATTAAATTATAATGAATGACAATATATTAAACCGATAATGCTATGATTGGTAGGCTAATTTGTTTTCTAGATTAAAGATAATTTATTTCAAAGAATTTATTTCTCGCCAATATAGCACCTAGTATCTATCGAGTTCAGAATTACTGTTTTCTAAAACATTTTGCGTTTTTTTAAATCAAGAATTCTGATGGTTGTTAATAAAATAACATTAATGAGCAAGACTATTAAAACCTGGAACAAAAAAGAATCTATCTCAGGATGCATCCTAGGATAGCATTTTTTGGTCTGGATCCTGAATAATCCCGTAACCTAAGTACTTGCGTAACACACTATCAGTCACAATCTGGATCATTTCGAAAGATATTGCTAATCCATTGCTTCATATGTTCGAAAAATTTGTCTGCTCAACAACGTAAATAACGCAATGAACGTTGTTGAACTGTCAAAATAAAAGCCATACGCAATTACCCCACCAAGCCCTGTTACAAAATGCAGTTACTTCACACAGTTAACATAGTCAAACCAAAACAGCCCTACTATTAATTATTTCCATGTCTAAAACATGTAAAGCATTCTGAAAAGCGTCAGTAACGTTTTAGCAGCGCTTTGTGCGCTTAATAGCAGCTAGGTACTAAATAAGGTCGTTGCCAAAGAGAATTGAAGCAGCAATTTAGAAAATGCTTTGTTTCATGACCTCAATCTTTGTAAATGAATGTTCATGTTCATGTCGATAGAATGAGTTTGGACAAGTTGTAAACGTGGAATGTTTAACACTGTTTTGCATAGATATTTTTTATGTTTCTTTTCTGGTAAATTTAAGGTAGTTGATTTTCCGTGAAAATGTGTTACTTATCCAAATCTGACGCATCCACGAAATTTAAGAGTTGACGTTCTGTATTGCTCTATAGTCTTTTAATAGTAAGTAATGATGACGGATTCCTAGAAGCCAGTTTTAGTGACAGCGACCTCATTTACATAATATATTATTATGTTACATAACATACATAATCAGCCTATAATTTTCCCACTGCTGGGATACAGGCCTCCTCTCAGTGAGAGAGAGTGGGCTGTAATCCTCCACGCGGGCCCAGTGCGGGTTGGCAGATGTCACATGTCTTCGAATTTTTGCTTCTAGGACATGCCGGTTTCCTCACGATGTTTTACTTCACCGTTTTGAGAGCAGTGGTGATGAAATAATTTACAAAAAGTAAAGCGCCTGTCTGGATTCGGACCTATGACCTCCAACTCGTAAGTCGCGGCCGTTACCACTGCTCCATAATATATGTAGTTTCCTTCAATGGCGGTTCTGACTTGCCTATCCTACTCTAGCTCTAAAAATCACTTGGATATAAGCGCTTCGGTTATACCAGCAGCCTTGCAATAAATATGTATATAATTTTAACTAAACCTAATGTAGCAGTAAAGTAGAATAAGTTGGTTATAAATTTAAATGTAACCTAAAATGACATGACCAACATTGCCTAATTTGCGCAGGAGCCAAAATCAACTACCAACTAGCGTTAGACGACTCCATCACGATTCCGCTGTAAAGTTTACAAAATAGATCATGTTTTCCATAACGAAACGTGACAGTCATCACCCGCTCGGGTCATAAGCGCAAGAGACGATACAACTCGACGCGACGTGTGGAATTCGATAAGTGATCTAGTATCACGCGCGAACTTGCGCGTGCGACTCTTTGAAGGATTTCCGCATAATTCACGAGGCAGCCTTGTAGTTGCAAGTTTGTAAGTACGGGGTTATGGGACTGATCTAATTTCGATTTGGAATTACATGTTGAAGTTTGATAGGTTTTTTTGTGTAAGTACGTGTTTGAGGTGGGTGCGCCCACATTGTTACTGAATAAATTCTTTGTAGTTATTATTGTTTATTTTTTTGCTTTTTTTTATGGTAAAAGAAAACAGACCATAAGATTAGCGGAAGCTGTGTCTAAAGACAAATTACTTAGCAATTTTCATACTCGGTCCAAGCTTACAAACTAAATGTTACCTCCGAAAACTTTGCATTAAAAATACTTCAGTTGTTATTATTATTATTTGTTGTAACTAACTATATACTCTAGATACAAAAATAAATGTCTTACTAACTTACTATACAAATAAATTAAAAAAAAAACAAAAGTCACTTAGGCGTTGAATACTCGTTCGCATCGCTGTCATCCGGAAACGTGCCCAGAAGACTTGCAGCATTGCCACGTCGAATGGCAATGCTAAAGGTATGATTCCGATCTCGGCAGCACGCAGCAGTGCTGCCGCAGCACTGTTGGTCCCATATATTCTCTATAGGAATGTCGCGCAGCATTGCTGCCGTGCCCGGAATGTAATCTCATATAAACCTATAGAAAATGTATGAGGACTAGTAGTGCTGCGACCGCACTGCCGCGGCAGCACTGCTGCGTGCTGCCGAGATTGGAATCTTTGGCCAAAGAACGACCCAGCCCTCTGGTCACGTGAAGTATTATTATTTAGTTCTTATTATTTTACACACAACCTCATTGAAGAATTTTACAACCAAATCTACACAATGTATTGAAGTTCTCGACAGATTTGCGAAATACTAAATGGATAATAAAAAAGTCAATTAAGAGTACATAACAAGAGTAGGTACTCTGAATAATTTATTGAACAATTGATGAAATTATTACAATACTGTATACTTTAATAGCAGCCAGTTTTTAAAGACCTCTGTTTACAAAGCAGTTGGTTTTGTAAAGAGGTCTTGTTGCCTGGTTGTTTTAGAGATGAGGCCGAATGATAACAAATTACTTAATTATTATTTCGACAATGGCTTTGTACTTGAGGTGCTCCTAAGTGATTGGGTTAATTTCAAAATTGTTTTTGAAAATAGGCGCATATTCAACAATAAACTATGCTAAAACATTTGTAGAGATGAGATTTAGATAAGGTTTAGTACATCATTCAAATGATTAAACTAACTAGGACCTATTTATTGGTTTCGTGCACCTGCGGAGAAGGTGATTCTAGTTTGACCGGTGAAATGCCGTAATTATAGATACAATTAAAAAGCCATTGTGTCTCGCGTGGATCCACGCTTAAGCATACAAAGGGTTAAGAGACAGAGTGTGTTTTAATTATTTTTCAAATTTAATTTTCAACGGGCGATGGATTGTGACAGGTGACGTTCTGTAGTTTCTGCCTACCCCCATGTTAAGAGGGCGTGAGTGTATATATGTACACTCGCCAGCACATCAAGCTACTACAATCTGTCAAATTTCTTTAATACATTTTCAACGTTATCGCTAAAGCATAAGGTTCAAAGTTGGTTGGGAAAATTTGACAGTTTCGGGTAGCTTGATGTGCTGGCGTCTGTACTTTTCAAATTATTTCTAACAAGCTGCGCCCTGCGGTTTCACCCGCATAAGTGTCGATGCCGTAAGAATATCGGGATAAAGACTATCCTTTGTCCTTTCTCGGGACTCAAACTATCTCTATACCAAATTTCATCTAAATCGGTTCAGTGGTTTAAGCGTGAAGAGGTTACAGACAGACCCACTTTCGCATTTATAATATTAGTATGGATTATTTTTCTCCCTTTCTATCCAAGATAATCCATGTGGTAAGTGTGGTGTTTTCCTATGTAAGTAATTATTTCCTATATCAATTAGTTAGGAGGTCACACACCACCAAACTGCGTCAGAGGTCAAACAGTTAAAGTTAACAGAACAATTGGTAGGTAAAACTAAGTACTCACTTGTAACTAGTAAGTAATTGATTAAGTAAGGGCAAACTTAACTACAGTTTGCTGCGTGCGTTCGCTGTCCTTCGAACGAATTACTATTATTACGAAGCATAGATCGTAGGCTTTAGCGTCCAGTTCTTCGTACGTGGTTATTTAGTTTAATTTTATTAAAATGACAGCCTCGTTGGTTTAGTGGTTGCAAGGGCTACTGCTGAGCATGGGGTCCTGAATACGATACCCGGGTAGGGTAAAAAACACCCATTGTCAGACGACTTAAATTAATAGAATGTATCGGCTGTTGCCGGTGTGTATAATTTAATTATGCATCGAAATAATAATGGCCTGCTGCTGGTTTAAAAGTCTGTAATGTAAGTTAATTTTAATGATGACGTGACGTCTGCAATGCAAAGGCGAGACGACGACGACGAGGACTCGCCCCCTGGCGGCGCGAAGTGGCGACGCGGTATGGCTCCGCAGGCATGATCGCAGAAAGTCCTGCCGTGCGCCATCTGGCGGTGGCGGGGCTGTAACAAGAAGACATAATAAATAAATTAAATAAAATCAGATAAAAATCAATTAAGAGCAAATCAAATCAAATAAAATGAAATCACTATATATCAAATTAATATAAACAAAAGAAATCAACTATATACATGAATCATTGAGCAGTTGCCATCTCTATAATTCTGATGAATTTATTTATTCGAATTTATCTTACCTTCTATTAAATTACACAAACGTTTCGGCACCCACAATAACTGCAGCCCCAGGGCACAAAGACTTTATCAGCAGCACCAGTAAGACCTATGACAAAACAATTGAGGTCATTTATATTATGTATCAACAATATCGCGGCATATCTCACCTACTTATCTGATCTACTTCTTATACAACTTGTGCCCGAATATTTGGTAACCCTGCACAATTATGTAGGTGCCTACTTTTATTATTATCATAATACTTGTAACAATTCGGTGACTATATAAAAAATAAATGCAATGCTGTAATGTAGGCCTTTGCTTTTTGTGATGGTACAGTCTGGTTCAAACGTGATTTTAAAAGCAATTGCGGAAAATGTTTTTTATACGATATTTCTTTCTACAATCTATGATGTCGCTCATAGGGATCTGTGGTGTTCACTGTAATCTACCATTAGGGGCTTATGGTTTAGGAATAAAACGACCGAATTATCAGTAAGTACACACCACCCACCGGGAACGTCCTCTCGCGCCAACGGCTAAAAGTCAAAGTGACAGCTCCAGTGTTACCAGTGAGTCGAGTCTACATTTAATAGTACGTCACATCTCTTCCTTTTTATATAAGTTAATTAAGTGATTTAGATGTTAACTTATGAAACGTCAGAAGCTAGGTGCACGGTTCCAAATGGTCGTTTCCTATGGAGAAGAACCGGCAAGAAACTCCATGGTTACTCTTTTGAAAATAATTGGCTTTTACAATGTTTTCAAATTACATTAGGTATGAGGACAGCGTAGGCCTATCAACAAGTAGGTACCAGGTACTTGATGAAATAAAATGTCTACCGATCTAAAGTCTACCAGGCCTACCAAGTCCTCACATTTACACTTTTAAGTACAATACAGTAATATCATTTATACTAAACTCCCATATCTGAATTTTCGTTATCTTTAACTTTCCATTTACCTTCGTTCCTTTCCTTCCTTCTTTATTTCCTTTTCTTTGGCGTTGCCCTTCATGAGCTGCTTCTGATAGGTACCTGTTTTCTTAAATGAGTTAAATGACTTTTTAACCGGTCAAGCTCCGCGCGTCGCCTATCGCCGACGAAATAATAGAAAATCAGTTGTGTCTCATTAACGGAGCTTGACAGATTAATTATATGTTTGTAATCTAAGGATTCATCACTTGATTTGCGTGCGAAACCATGATTTCGTGTCAAATATAACGTCTAGAGTCCGTCATTGTTTATTATGGAAATGACAATATTTGTTAAAACAAATGCGAACTTATTTACCAAGGTCTCGGACACCAGAAAAAGCCCCGTGAGAAACCAATATAAAACTTTTTAAATGTCGGTGGCTACAAAACTGCACGATTAAGAAAAAGTGTCATTTGTATGGGACCAATCATGTTTAGTAAATCACAGAAATATTTAAAAATGACACATTTCAATATTTCAAACACAAACTTAAGGCTTTTCTAGGGGAAAAATGGTATTACTCCATTAATTATTTTCTAAATGACCGATTATTATAGACCTTGAAATTTGTTTAATTAAATCAATTGAATTTTGAATATTTTCAAGATTTGAATATTGTGCTTTGACATTTTAGGTGTATTTTGACATTTTGGTCTTATTTTGACTATTATGTATTTATTGATTGTATTCTTGTAACGTCAACCCGCCTAAGTGAAGTAGGTTAGCCTTCCGCTTTTTTGGATCACAAATATCCGTAGCTATTAGAACAATTTCCAACCCACGCTTCCACTTTTCCCAACGCAAACCCACAGACGCAGGCTCGCCTTCACAATCAAATGTTTCAAGAGGTGGTATTTGGGACATTTTGGGCAATCTGCGACAATAGTATTATGTTAGTACCAACCGACGTTGTCAGTTTACTACTCTGTGCACAATTAACATGTAATAGTATATTCTTAGTACCAACCGACTTTGTCAGTTTACTACTCTGTGCACAATTAAAATGTAATAGTATATTCTTAGTACCAACCGATGTTGTCAGTTTACTACTCTGTGCACAATTAAAATGTAATAGTATATTCTTAGTACCAACCGATGTTGTCAGTTTACTACTCTGTGCACAATTAAAATGTTATAGATAGTACCAACTGCATTGCCAGTTTACTACTTGCTATAAGCATAACTAAACACTTTATTTTTTTTTTTTTTTTTTTTTTTTATTATTAGTACCAATTGACACTGTCAATTTACTACTCCGTGAAAGTAATGCAAACTGTCTTTATTACCAGCCAAATATTAATTTTGGCTTAATACTGTTATTGGTTATATTTAGTCAATGTCAAATTACTGCAGTACAATAATTATTTGACAAGTAAATAATTTGTTTAGTACCAGCCGTTGATCGCTTACTACTAAAACAAAGAGGGTAGGAGTAGTTTATCATAACATTTATAACATAACCAGGCAAGTAAGCACCCATCCCCTATCGTAACTAACGCAAACCGTGGCAAAGAATGATAATGTAGGTACCCACATTCCCGACATATAATACAATATTACGGAAGAAACTTATTGTCTCAATTATCGTGGGGTAGGTAAATATTATTATTATCAACTCGAACGCTTTAAATACATTGTTCACAGCGCAAATGACACAAATTCATAAAAACGGAGCGATTAGATAAATAGGTTAGGCACTTACTCACTAGTCCCTTTACTCCTTTTTTTTTTTTTTTTTTTTTTTTTTTTTTTTTTTTTTTTTTTTTTTTTTTTTTTTTTTAAAACGTCTGGCATCATGTCCTTTTTATCACATCCAACACGATTAAGACGTCGTCTACTATTTCATGCGAACGCAGAGTGAGCATGACAATAACCATAACGGAAAATGATCAGCTCACTGACATCTTTTGATTGATATTATCTCAGGTAATAATGTTTTATTGGCAGTACGCATATCTAATTATTCCAACAAGTACGAATTTCATCATTAGGCTTTAGAACCGGTACCATCGGAGAAATCGTCAGTGTCATTAGTTAAGTACTAACATGGGTTAAGACTATTGTTACTAACCCAATGGATCTCTGTTATCTGAATAACTAATAACAATAATAAAATCCAAGAAGATGGTTTGTTTACAGGTTCAGTTATGTATAAGTCCGCCTAATTTCTTATTTAGCTTTGGTTCCAAAGGAATGGGGACTTGCTATTAGGCTGACTAACTGAAAGAGTCATTTCATCAATAGTGGTATCTTATTGAACATAATTGAACTTGGCAAACTTTGTTGTGAATAATAAATATATTTGCGAGACGTTAGAGGTATTATTTTATTTGCCCTTTATCTGCAGTGTTTTAGGCAGGGACTTGAAACGATTTATCACGCGAACTTGTTTTATCACGCCACCTTATTTATCACGCTGCTAAATATTAGCATATTTTTGGCATCATTTTGATAGTTCACACTTGATGTCAGCACTAACTGCTGACTATTTGTGCCTCAACACACACACATATATATATTTTTTAACGATATATATATTTTTTTTTTTTTATTACAAATTTTTGAACGATAACATTAGTGGTAACGGAACGAAATTCATTTCGTTTTCAAGTCCGTACACACACACGTTTCACACGTTGTTAGATACTATTTTGGAAATTAATATAATTATGTACTTGTATGTGTTTGCGTATTACAAGTTACTCTGCATCTAAGCAAACTAAAGTATAGGACCGGGACTAACCCTCCTACTTTTTTGCTTATTTTGCTTGGTTAGGTTAGGTCACCTTCACAATCAAAGGCTTCGAGTGGAGGAATTTGAGACCTTACCTGCAAGGATATATACAAGTTTATCCATTTATCTGGTACCATTCAGAGATAACTGAATTACCACTTTAACAACAACAAGGATATATAAGTTTATCCTTTTATCTGGTACCATTCAGAGATAACTGAGTTACCACTTTAACAACAACAAGGATATATAAGTTTATCCATTTATCTGGTACCATTCAGAGATAACTGAATTACCACTTTAACAACAACAAGGATATATAAGTTTATCCTTTTATCTGGTACCATTCAGAGATAACTGAATTACCACTTTAACAACAACTCAATTTTTTATGACCAAAATGGAACGAAAGAGATTAAAAATAAAATAC
Source organism: Amphipoea oculea (assembly GCA_945859645.1). Classification (NCBI taxonomy): domain Eukaryota; kingdom Metazoa; phylum Arthropoda; class Insecta; order Lepidoptera; family Noctuidae; genus Amphipoea; species Amphipoea oculea. The sequence goes on from OX243862.1 coordinate 19,852,997, forward strand.
TTTGTCAGTTTCAAACAGAACAACTGGGCTATAGTTACTATCAAAAATATATTATTATTCATTCATATATAATGTAGTGTATCATAGTAAAACAATTGTCTGTATTTAATTTGGTCATCATAAAATATTAAGTAATACTTGGAAGGTAGACCGAACGTACCAAAGAAATATTGTTCGATGGTATGTTTTACTTTTTTTTCTTTTAAGTTTAAAATACTTAATATAATTTTATTACGACATTGTGGGTAGATTAATTAAACTTCAAATCTTGTTGAAATTATTAGCCTTACAAAGGACATGTAAAATTAAACAGAATGTATAAGTTATTGTTAACTTATAGGTACCCACTATTAATTTAATAGTTTACCTTTTCAAATTACTTCGTAATGTTTTGATACCGATTAACCACATAATCTATCAGTATCGCGACGTCCGCGATCTTATTTGCCTAATTTTAGGCAATTGTGTTAACCAAACATTTAATGGCTTAGTTGGGTTGGCACTTGATGAGTTTTCACCCATTGATTGCATAACTAGTATAGTTTTATACCAATGTATGTACTTGATGAGTTTTCACCCATTGATTGCACAACTAGTATAGTTTTATACCAATGTATGTACTTGGTGAGTTTTCAGCCATTGATTGCATATACTGGTCGGTTACACACCAATGTATGTACTGGTGTATTGTGTGTCTTTTAGTTTGTGCTAAATAAATGTATTTTCTTTCTTTTGTCTTTCAACATTATAATAGCAGAAAGCCGTAGAAAAATCCAATCAAGCTGTATTATATTAAGCAGAATAATTAAGTCAAGTCGCAATGATAAATTTAAAGAAGCATACATACTATGAAATTATTTTACATAAACAGTTGATATTTACCATTTACTCATAAAATGTTTATATTTAAATCCATCAGCTGGTTTACGATCGCTTACTCTGAGTGTGCGGTATTAGTAGAACATTATGTAGGACGTAGGTATTTTTATTACAATCGACCAACTACACAACAATGGAACATTTGTATTGGTAAGCGTTAACTGGCATTGTTTTTTAAAGACTAATCTAGCCGAAGGTACAGCAGCCAGGGTCAGCCTGCTTACTTGAATTAGATTTAATAATTTATCGAATATATCAAATATTATAACATTGTTTTCGTTTTCAAGGTTGGACTTGTTTCACTTGTGCTCTGGCTATCGTTGAACTTGTTTGAATGCCGTTCTGATGCCGTTCTGCAGTTCTTTGGAAGTTTGCTTCTGCTACGATTTATTTTTTTATTGTTGGAAACAAAATTAAAATTTTGTGGGTAAATTATTATTTTCGTTGGAACATTCCATTATTTGATTGAATAATATTTTCCGAAGGTATTATACTATTTACATACGGATTCGGTCAACAATACATATTTTATGTGGGTATTTAGGTATATATTAATTAAGATATCGTAACCAGTTGATTTACGAGTTGATTGATATATTTAGTGACTCATTTCATCGATCTATGCAGCACATTCTCGTCTCAGCTGGTTACCACGCAGCTTGTGCATCGATAGGTAGGTAAGTAAAGACACACATGAATGTAAATCGAAATGAAGTATAGCAAACACGTTTAGTGATTTTCGCTTAGATCATGGTCACTAATTTCGTCTTTTTTTTTTTTTTTTGTAATTTGAGCGATTATTTTACTTACTGCGCTTTTACTCGTCGCCAATGTGGTGTTCACTGTAATCTACCATTAGGGGCTTATGGTTTAGGAATAAAACGACCGAATTATCAGTAAGTACACACCACCCACCGGGAACGTCCTCTCGCGCCAACGGCTAAAAGTCAAAGTGACAGCTCCAGTGTTACCAGTGAGTCGAGTCTACATTTAATAGTACGTCACAGGATCAATAAAATATTTTTTCTGTCATTTACCTATACTTTAATCAAAAAGAGGTCTTCAAAATGCTCTCGTCATGTCAAATTAGTTAACGAAGATTATTTTACAATTAAAGATATTGCATTTCTATAATTAAGTTCTAACGGATATTAACGTAACTTTTTCTACAATATCATCATTTACCTAGACTTTTCCCAACTATTTTGGAGTCGGCTTCCAGTCTAACCAGATGCAGCTGAATACCAGCTTTTTACATGGAACGACTGTTTATCTGACCTCCACAACCCAGTTGCTAGGTAACATGATACACCTTGGTAAGACTGGTTGTCAGACTTTTGAGCTTCTGACTACTCGTAACGACGAACAAAGATCTACGAATGATAGCCGGGACTAACGGCTTAACGTGCGTTCCAAGTGTCGGAGGGGTCTCGATCTGTAATGGATGGTCACCCATCCACGAGTTGACCGCAGTAAGCGTAGTTTATGCATGCTTCCATCGAAACGTATGATTGTTATCATTTAGCCACAACAACTTTAGACTAGATAAAGTAGTAAGGGTCTATTAAAATAGCCTATACAAGTAACCATACTTAAGTACTTACATCCGCTTTGGCAATGACGCCGATCAAAACTTTAAGAGAGATCTAAGTGTCCAAACATCCAGTGCACTCTGGGCACTCAATGTCGCTACTAATTTTGCTGACTTGCAAATCTTTGGATTACAGCATGAGCATATCCATTTAAATAGCGCGTAAATGGAGACACACATGTCCATTATTTATTTTTTATTTTTGAACAGTTCATACTGACCCGAGAAAAATCTGTAATTCACTTCACGATAAATTAAATAAATTCGAGACCCATAAAACAATCTAAACTATTTTTAGTTATGTTGCTTGTTACACCGATTGTACTCGTAATTATTTTGCTCTAAAAATAGTAAAAATGTTAAAATATATCGTAATTGCTCTGAATATTTATAACTCATTTAAATTATAATTAATTACCGTGTATTGTCTAATTTAATAAACAAATAAGGCCAGGTGTTGCATTTGTACCTTAATGTATATTAAGAAAATATTTCGTTGATTGTTGCCTAAGTTTGTTAATTTTATTGTGTGGAATATGTTGGTTTTGGGTAATGCACACTTCATTCCATAATCTTTGATAATGAACTCTCAACTTTATGACATAGCGTGTAAAAGTTCAAGTTCCAATACAACTACAAAAATATTATTTTTTATGACAAACGGCCACTCAAAAATGAACTAAAAATACGGATAGCTAAAGTAGACAGTTGAGTAAGCGGCAATAAATTTATATTATCTAAGTTTTTCAAATTAAAGTACCTTAAGCTATTAGAGTTGTGCCGCCGTACCTACGTCAGATGCTATTGCTTCAATAATTAGATACCCTAATATGATGACGAAGACGGACAATTTCCTCGTGTCTCCCAATAAGGTCTACATTTAGACACACAGCACAGTCTACATTTTTGAAGTGAAAACTTCTTTAGCGGCGTTGAACACTTTTTGTAATGGGTAAAAAATGTTAAACTCGCGTCAGGGCATCGCGTCAGGACACGTGACCGTCAGGAGAGATTTCCCCCCCCCCATCTCTTTCTATGGCGGCGGCGGCGCCAACCGAAGTGAACCAAGTGAGACACGATAATGGATGGATGGTGATGGTGATGGCGATGGCGATGGTGATGGCGATGGTGATGGCGATGGTGATGGTGATGGCGATGGTGATGGCGATGGTGATGGCGATGGCGATGGTGATGGTGATGTGATGTGATGTGATGGTGATGGTGGACGCGGACGCGGACGCGGACGTGGATGGACAGCTGATGGCTCGACCGTCTGTGTAGTAGCCACACTGCTGTGTATTCGTAAAATTCGTGTATATAAGTGTTTAAAAAAATGGAAATTGAACAAAGTGCATCGATTAAGGAAAAAAGTGACGCAGAAATAGTGAAAAAAAACTTAGTTATATTAATTCAATTAATAATTGATTTATTTCAACGTTAATATTCAAGTTTTCACTTCTGCCGGCACTCCCGGAGTGCAACCCGTCTTTTTTTTTTTGGTCGGACTGCTCACGGACCAAGGAAAGAGTAAAGGAAGAGTGAGTGCACCTGTGTCTGCGCATACAGTCGTGCACTATAATATCAGCGGCGCCGAGATTGGTCAACATCATCATCATTTCAGCCGAAAGATGTCCACTGCTGGACATAGGTCTCCTCTAAGCACCTCCACTTCGACCGGTTTTTGTGCTCTCGCATCCAACGGGTTTATTTATTTATTTATATATACTTTATTGTACACCACAAAAATACATAACATGAAATGCCTTTTTTTCTTATGGATGGGAAATCATCAAATGACCCCTCCCTCTCTGGATGGAGCGGAAGGGAGTGTCAGACTCTTACTGACTAAAACCCATCCGTGTTCCTTCCTTAGCCCTTTATGTTCCGGGGTAGCGGTGACCCTTTCGGACAATCCCGCACCCCCGGCAGGCTTCGGCCCTGGCAGGCCCCTTCCTTTATGCTGACATCTCTTTGAGGCGCGCGTGCAACACGTACGCGCCGTCCGGCACGGCTTGCGGCCTAGCCCTAAGAATTTCCAAACTTAAGTGGCAGTGGACACATTGCACATTGCTCGCAGAACAGATGGCCGATGGGACCGAAAGGTTCTGGAGTGGCGACCGCGTACGTAGACGTAGCGTTGAAAGGCATCTCACAAGGTGGACCGACAACCATGTGAGATAGGTCGCCATGGCGGAAACTTGGTCTGGAGGCCTTAATTTAACAGTAATCGTGTATAGGTTGATATGATAGAGAGATGATGACACAAATTTTGAATGAGACATGAGGGGCAATTCTCGTAATTTAGAACGTTCATAGTGCTGATTTAGAAACTAGAGGAAATTAGAGGTACCTATCTCTAATTTTCCTACATTTTGACAACTTTTTGACATTCGTTTGTCGCCGAGATGAGACTGTGACTAGATTTTGAACGTTTTAAATTACGAGAATTGGTCTTCTGACGTCTTGCCGTGGTTTGTCGTGCTACCGCACACACCGATTTCACAATCAAACTATTCTACCAATTCTGCGTAATGAATTTAAAATATGCCACTCACAAGGTAATTCATACGTGTCAAGAGTATCGATGTATGAGAAGGTATAGACAAAAACTTTCGGTCAATCTTGAGTAGTTCCGTATGTAAAGTCGCGTCTATGGAAATACCCAAACACTTATAGCTATGTACTGTTTAATACCATGATTAACTCTATATTCATACATATGTCGCTGTCACGGACCTTAGCAACAGGATCTATTGTATATGCTAATTAGAATATACATATAGTGACGTTAAGGTAACTTAGGATACGTCATAAAATTTTATGAAGGGGTTAATATGACGTAATTGGTAACTTACTTGCATAGGTAAAGAGAGTGGCTTGTGGCTAAGTAATAACAGCTGCACGGGTCGATCGATCAGGTTAAGCTACGTTTGCCGCGGTTAGTCCATGGATGGGTGACCATTTTTACATACTAAGACCCCTTCATCCCGGCTGTCATTCATGTATCTTTGACAGTTGTTACGGTTCGTTAGAAGCCCAAAAGTCTGACGACCAGTCTTACGAAGGGGTATCGTATTACCCAGTAATTGGGTTGAGGAGGTCAGGTACGTAGTCGCTTCATGTAAAATACTGGTATTCAGCTGCATCCGGTTAGACTGGAAGCCGACCCCAACATAGTTGGGAAAAGGCTAAGCAGATGATGACTTGCATAGGTGAAGTAAGTAATTTAGAAGCTTGCTTTTGCCACTATTTGTTGGGACAAATAGTGGCAAAAGCAGGCTTCTAAATTCACAGAGACCAGAGAGCTTTACAGAGACCAGAGAGGGGCAATTCTCCTAATTTTAAGAACGTTCACAGTCTCATCTCAGCCTCAATCTGTCAAAAATACCTGTGATTTCCCTACATTTGTGACAAGTTTTTGACATAGATTGTCGCTGAGATGAGATTGCGACTAGATTTTGAACGTTTTTAGTTACGAGAATTGCCCGTCTGATAATTCTATACTATATTAAGCAGATTCTCCCAACCATTGTGAAAATGGGGATTATATTCCAGTGCCAGAGAGGTGCTCCTGATCAGACCATGGACCACTTATAGGAGCGTCCCAAATGTGTGTGTCTATAAATGTTTTGACTTTGACCTTATCCGTACATTCTTGCACTTTTAAGAAACCGAAAAACTGTGGGCGGTATGCTGTAAGCTGTACGGAATTGCTAAACAGTTATGTCATTACTTTTCACTTAAATAATTCCTACTGTTTCATTCAGTTGCTACCGATGTCACAGAATAATAATACAAGTACCGATGTTGTCATCAACAATCATAATCAGCCTATAATGTTCCCACTGCTGGGACACAGGCTTCCTCTCTTCGAGAAGAAGTGGGCCGTAATCCACCACGCGGGCCCAGAGCGGGTTGGTAGATGTCACATGTCTTCGAATTTTTGGTTCTAGGACAGGCCGGTTTCCTCACGATGTTTTCCTTCACCGTTTTGAGAGCAGTGGTGATGAAATAATTTACACAAAGTAAAGCGCCTGTCTGGGTTCGAACCTACGACCTGCAACTCGTAAGTCGCGGTCGATACCACTGGGCCACCACTGCTCTTTCATCAACAATGTAAGGTCCGAATTCCAAATGCGGTCATTTTCAATCATGCGTCTATGTATGTCAGTAATTCGAGCAGCGTGGCCGTGATCGGCTATCATCGGCCATCGTCGGCAACCGTCGGTATTCGGTTCACTTCGTGCGAAAACGAAAGTGTTTCGCGGCCTACATCGCGTTTTTGGACGGTTGCGTAATGTTGCACTGGTGCATTGCCTGTTTCGATCGAAAGTGGAAGTGTTGGAGTACACGAGGTTTCTGATGTGATTGAAAGGAAGTCTTTTGACTATTGTATTGTATGAATTGATTGTATTATGATCTGAAGTAAGAAATCTAATATTAAATTACTTTCGATCGAAAGTGAACATTAAAGCTGGGTTGATTTGTCTGAACGTAAGCTAGAGATTAGTTTTCTAGTTTCTGCCCGCGGCTTCGTCCGCGTGAAATTTCACCCTCCCCAATTCACACTCTTAGGGGTGGAATTTCGAAAAACCCTTTCATAATGGATACCTACTCTTCACAAAAATCACAGCCTCCAAATTTCATGTCTCTAGGACCAGTGGTTTAGGCTGTGCGTTGATATATCAGTCAGTCAGGACTTTGAATTATAGATTTATTTATTTATAGTTTCTTAAAACGGTACAATACCAATGACATTAAATAACATAGTAACTATTAATATTATATTGACAATAATTATGTTGCATAATATTTAATTTAAAACTAACACGGAACAGTGGACTCCCTTGCATACATTCTCTCACAGAACACCAGACGTATTCGCATAATTTTACTCCATTAATCCGCAAACACATCATCACATTCAGGGTTGGTAGTCAAAAGGGCATTTAGCATTTTTAAAGTTCGACAGACTGGGGATTCGGCTCTGGCTACCGTTGTGGACGACACTTGCGAAAACAGATTGTGCCGGCGGCTCTGACGGTGTATTATGTATTGTCGGTGTAGTATGTATTTGTCGGGCACAGATATAATCGGCAGAAAAGGACATGGAGCTCTGGGCAGTCGATAGTTGATATTGAAAGATAAGAAATTTGGTTCTATTTTTTATTTTATTTATAGGTGGGAAATCATCAAATGACTCCCCCTTCCGCTCTGGGTGGAGTGGAAAGGAGTGTCAGACTCTTACTGACTAAAACCCACCCGTGTTCCTTCCTTAGCCCTTTGTGTTCCGGGGTAGCGGTAACCCTTTCGGACAATCCCGCACCCCAAGAAATTTGGTTCTGGATCAAAAGTATAAGTTTTAGTTTGGTCTCAAGGCATGATTTATAGCCTTAATTTCCGCCATCTTTGAATATTACGTTCACTGCTTATTACTCTTTGGGTTACTACTATGGGGTAAAGGACCCACATGCTCTTTAAATAAAGATTTTTGGCGACCCGAAATATAAAAAAAAAAAAATTGTCAGATTTAGATTTTGAGATTCTTCTGCCCTTATATTAGGGGTCGGCGTAACATGTCCTATGTTTTGAGAGTATTTGTACTAATGTACGCGAAGTCTAAATGCGACACCCAGATCACGTGGAGTCCTGCCATTTTTATTTTCAGTTTTAAAAGAAAAGAGAAGTGGATTGGTTATAAATTTCGATCGAAAGTAGAAGTTGTTGAACTTCACAATTCAAGTTCAATTTCTATCAAAAAGGAAGTTTTAATAGACATCCTGGACTTTCCTTTTTATTGAAATTGGAAGTCAAAAATAGTAGTTTTGGGTATTTAACAAGTGACTTATAAGCTGAAGTTTTATTCGAAAGTGGAAGTTAAATGTCGTTTAAGTTATTGAATTTAATTGCAGCGGTTATTAAGGAATGATTTCCGAGGCTAATTCTGGGGAAATTGAATGAATATCTGTTACGATTTATGTGAATTATAGTGTGTGTACAGTCAACAAAAAGGATAAGTATGCAGGATCGTCGGATATAGTTGAAGTTTAGTAAGAAACCGATGGATGTTCTCAAGTAAAATTTTATTTTATTAATAGAAAACAAACAGCTCATTTATCAAATTAAATTTCAGTCGACAACTCGTATATCCGACGATCCTGCATACTTATCTCTTTTGTTGACTGTACTTACGATTTTGTTAATAGTAGTAAGTAACGCATAATAATGAATAATGTACATATGTAGGAATGTGAATTCTTACATAATCAGCCTATAATGTTCCCACTGCTGGGACACAGGCCTCCTCTCTTCTAGAAGGCGTGGGCTGTAATATACCGCACAGGCCAAGTGCGGGTTGTTAGATGTCACAAATGTCTTCGAATTTTTGAGGACATGCCAGTTTCCTCGCGATGTTTTCCTTCACCGTTTTGAAAGCAGTGGTGATGAAATAATTTACACAAAGTAAAGCGCCTGTCTGGGTTCGAACCTAGGACCTACAACTCGCAAGTCGCTGCTGATACCACTGGGCCACCATTGCCCTTTGCCCCATTTTGTGAAGTATGATTGTACTATTAACACCTCTACTTACCCCTTCAGGTAATACGATATTATGCTTAGTCCAGACGAGAGAAGCTGGGAATAAAGTTAATTCATTGTGGGTACAATAAAAATGGCAAAATTGTAAAATAAATTGTCTTGCACAATGTTTGTTTGGACTTCCATACAAAAGACATCAACGCACTCACATAAACTTGAAAACCTACGTAAGTCGAGAAAAGTTACTTTTCGTTCAAAATATTGTGGTTTCTTCTTCTAGAGAGCCTTATTTATTTTAATAGCACCAATAAAAAGTTTTGCTATATCGTTATTGTGACTTCTTTATAAATAGTTTGGGCCATTTACGGGTAATAAATGCCGTAATGATTTAAGTATAAAGGGGCCGGAAGCATTTCATAATATATGATTTTACTCCCTTGGTATTTAAGTCTTGTTTTCTTAGTTATTTTACGAGTCCACCACGACCGAGATGAAACACGTAAATTGATTTTTAAAGGAAATATCGCACGCCTTTAAATTATCGTAAATAATTGCTTTTAAATCGTTACAAGGAAATATTTTTTTTTTCACTTTTATTAATGAATGGTTATCAAATGTTTGTATATAATTAAATTATCCATTTTAATGCATTATTGTAGTATTGATAATTTAGTTATGGTATGTGAGTTCGAGTAAGCTGTCAATTCAAGGTGTTGAAAAAGAACAGAGGGGCAATTCTCGTAATTTTAAGCGCGTTCACAGTCTGTTCTCAATCTGTCAAAAATACCTCCTTTTTATTTGCTACATTTTTGACATTTGCTTGTCGCCGAGATGAGACTGCGACTAGATATTGAACGTTTTAAATTACGAGAATTGGCTTTCTGATACTAATAAATACTAATTGTAACTTGAGCATGGTTACGTGTTTTTATTAGTGACGTAAGTTTAACTCATTGTTATTTATTTCTTATGTATTCACCTATATGGCTGGCCAATTAGATCTTTAGTTAATCCCTTGGTCTTTCAAAATTCACAGAAACAACTGTTGTTAAACTATCAATTTTGAGTATAATTACAAAATATTTAAAAACTCACAAAAACGTTCGTATCATATAAAGCTTTTTATTGTTCAAAAGTCGTTTCAGACCAAGCCATTGTATTACAGAATTTATGTTCAGAAAACGTTCAATTTCAAATAATGCAACGTTGCCAGTTACTATCTACAGTATTTACTGGCCGGTCAGTCGGAATGTTGCATTATCCCGCCCTACTCGATATCCGCCTTAGCGCCAAATCCCTGACATTTCGCTCGCTTCCGTAACCCTTGGGCGAGGTCTCATTGTCAGCGGTATTTAGGGCCTTAGACGGTAGCGGAAGCGATCATAATCACACAGACTTTTGTGAGCTTTTTACCCGACTGGGTCAAAAGGAAGTGTGATGTCTTTTGAGTATTACATACTGAAGCAGTTTCAACATCCATTCATGAAGAATGCATCTGTTCAACATCGTAATGAATGAACAGTCATCGTCGGTTGCTTTGATAGAGATAACTAAGGCTAAATCTGAATCACGTAACATCAACGTGAAATGCAACTAAACCTTCAAAGCCGGAAAACCAAACATTTACTCTAGGAATATGCCAAAGGAAACCCAACTCTAAAACAAGTGCCTTACACTGATACCTTACTCCTATTGCTCTAAAGTCAATCTAAACGCTGTCACCACCACCCGGCCCTCAGCCTTCAAGTGTAACAATTGTATCGCAACCCCCCACCACGGCCTATCGCGGCCCACGGGCGCAGGCGCACCTCGCCGCGCCAACGATCACTCTGCGCACACGCGCTGAGCTTACGCGCGTCCCCTGTGTAATATGCGTCGGTGGTGATAGTGCCAGTGTTGTGTACGATATCGATTTTGTACAAAGACCGTGATCTGTGCTTATACTGCAACCATGAGGTCTTTCAGCGCTGTAGCGCTTCTTACTCTAGCGATAATAACAGGTGAGATTTTTTTTTTCGCTTTTTCCGCTGAAAGTTGTGTTTTTTTGTGGGTGAATTTAATTGGTGTAAAAATGTGCAGTCATGAAATTTAATGGTGTAGGAAGTTTGGAGTGTTTACGCACGGCAATGTTGTCCGGCTATAATTATTTTTTCGTACGAAAATTACGTAAAATAATTTTCTAATTAAAAAGTATGGTCGGTCGTCTTAGGGGCGGAATTTTTTCGTTGGTAAAATAATTTCGTCAAATAGAGTGCATCGAATATGTTTTATAGTCTACATTTTATAACGCCACATAGATATTATTTTGTTTTGAAATCGTATAAATAGTGCATAAATTACTATTTCGGTCATTATCATATCACTTTCAATGCCAGCCAAGCCAATAAATAAATATTTAAAAGTTAATATTTCGTAAATCTTAAATATAAATAAAACAGAAGCCTGCTAAAAATTCTAACAAAAAGTCGGACTTTCGAATTTTTACGTTTTTATAAGTTAATATTCATTTATATTTTTAACCACTTTCGTTCTCTATAACCAGTTGCGTTTGCGACGCCGGAGGCGCTGTCAACAGAGTTTTCATTGCGCGCGCATGGGAAAAATGGCGGGAGAAAAAGTCTATACATCTATAGCAATACTTAGCTTAGGCAATACATCTACTACAATACTCCATGGAGCAATGATATTTTTTTAATATCATAAATATGTAGGTACATAATCTTAGTTCATTTTGAGACACAAATGTGGTGCCCAGAAAGAAAATATCCTGAGGAAATACGGTCTAAAATCGCTCGCAGTACGCAAGTGTCAATGTTCTTTTTCTATACATAACAAGGCCTTTGCCCTGCTGTTACAATTACAGACTTACTTCATATAAACAGTAAACTGTTTACGCACTGTAATTCATAAGTATGCCTATAATTACTATCGTATTTTTTGCGTAATCTCCGCTTTGTTTTTTCAATGACGTATGCGCGTACGCTGCCGCAAACATTTACCGCTCACAACAGTCGGTGAAAATTTATCATTCGTTTTCCTTTTTGTGATTGGCTGGTTAACATATTAGTAGCTTATTGGTACTTGAAAACATTATGTAACGATGATTTGTTGAAAAAGTCAGTTAGAAATGATTACCAAGTCATTGACATGTTGTAAGTTCTTTCCTTATGCCTGCTGCGTTTTGTTGCGGCTTTAAGTTTAGTAATTATTGTTGTGTTTATTAGTTTAGTAGTATTTTATACCCGGTAAAAAATGCATGTCGTTAGGTGCCTATTAATTGGTATTGAGCTAAACCTATCAGCATGAAATGGGAGAGAGAGAATCCAGAAAGCAAAATAAAATGCATTAGGTTAGGTATGTAATTGTTATAGACAAATTTATAGACAACAATTGTTAGATCAACAAAAAGTTTCTGTATCTCCATCAAAACATACTAAAAAGTCCCATAATCATTATTGGCGTTAGTCATAAACTTAGGTACATAATTATTATGTTCATCATTCAGCACCTTTTTGTAAAGTCTAGACTGAGGAGGCGTAAAAATAAAACAAAGCAACTTTAATAAATTAAAAATTTTATGGTTATGCAAGATGGAAATGAGAAAAAAATCTATAAATTCTTTAAAAGGTAAATGACATAAGTGACTCATAGATTATAGAGTCCCGTAAATGCTATTCAAATATCTCTGGGTCAATGTGGCAAAAATGTATTGTTATCAGTTTTTTTGCTATAAGGTACTAAAACTAATACAATAAATTAAGACTGTAGGTACCTAAAGTTTTTTGAATCCGTGTGAATCCGGTTTTAAATTTATTTCTAAACAATAATAGATAATGGGTATTTAAATTATGCTTTTAAAGTCCCACGTCCGAAAGATCTTGTTCTAATCTTGATGTTAATATAATTTAATTTATTGATAATTTGAAATGTTGATTTTATCCTTGTGATATGCGAGGCGCGTGTGGCGTCTAGGCGTATCTTTATACATTGGATAACTTTAATATATAATGAAACTTGCATGTCTTTGGTTTTTTTCTAGAAACTATTTTGATATTTTTATGAATAATTTTATGAAAAATTCAGCGCCCACACTCCAGGAGTGACATGTAATTGCTCTGTTTTTTGTTTTGTATTATTTCGCTAGAACTAAAAATCAAGTACGGTCAGATAATTTATAAATTATAACACAGTTCATTTTCTAATTCAAAATTCATTTTCATTTATATAGCTAGATATATACTCGTATGTATTTAAAATCATAGTGCGACAGCCATGAACTAATTCTACGCATTCTTTCTCCACAAACAATTTTCCGGCCTTTCTACTCCTTTGTTCCACACGTTACGCCTCTATGTAATACAAACCACAGTGTAAAAAAAAATAGTTACATTCACGGCCATTTTTGACCAGACGACCAACAAAAGGTATAGTTACTTTACACATAAAGACACTATTCTCAGTGCGCGTGCGTTTGTTATGCAAACAGTTTTTCAAGTTGTCGTACTGGGTTCTATAGTGTACTGTGGCTCATGGTCACTTTCCCGCCTTGCTTGGTAGTTGGTACTAGTGTGACTGTGGCGAATGGCACTGTCACTTTCTTGACAAGTCATATGGTCATATTGATGTTATGTGGCTATATGTAATACGTGCGTAAAGTGCGTGTGTTTGTTATGTTTTGTTATGAACTTTAAGTAATTGGAAATGGGTTATATTTTGCACCTAATTGCTAAGGGATTATGAGGTTTCGGAAGGACTTTAATACGAAGAAGAGAAGTGTGTTAATTGATATTGTCTTGAGGACTGATTTGAACTGTATAGAAAATCGCTTAACAGACTTTGACATACCAATGTTTTGGAGTCATTATCACGAAAAATTCCTTTGCTGTCTTAGTCTTCATTAATTCACCGCAATGTTTGTCTCAAACACCGATGGTTTTAACAGCCATAGCCAAATACTAAATATTACCACATTAGTCGTAGAAGTAGTAGAATTGTTTTGTGAAAGAGAATAGGCGCGTCGCGCGCCATTACACACAATCGGAATTTTACAAAACAATTCTTAAATAATTTAACATAAGATCTAAAACATACTTGCTAAACAAAATTTATAGCTATAAATCCTACAGAAGTCGTTCAATAATGTCGGCCAAGGCTACTGCAGTTTCACAAACGATAGCATTAGGCATTCGTGGCATGTGTTTGTCTCGTTCTAGACACAGAATTAGGAACAAAAGAATCTGGGTCAGTGTTTCTTAAAGTGGGGTATATCCCCTGGGGTTGGTGGCAAGGTCCAGGATAGTAAAATAATGTGCTTCGTTCATCGCGTTTCGAAGTGATTCACATTATTCATATTAATCTTCCAACTGTCAAGATCTTGAAGTGTATTTGTAGACTGTAGCTTTTTAGATCAATTTAAGACTTTTTATATAATTTTCTTGTCTTCAGTCAACTTTTTTCTTTAGTTTTTTGGACCATTCAATTTGATAGCACTATAAAAACCTTATATAATTTTCTCTAAATATTTCGTTATCTAGGTATTTTTTCCGGAAAGAAAAAATCGTTGATTGAAAATCTTTATGTAATCGCAATAGTTAAGAATTTGTGACCTAGGACTAAATGTCGAAATTTAAGTAACGCAAACTGAATTCTAGGTCTACATTATTAGCACCAGAAATCAGTGATTTGGTCTGCATAAGAATGCCAGATAATGTGTGTTTAGTTGGCAAATAAATCGTGCTAAACGATTTATAAGACATAAAACTTGAGTAAACTTGAGTACAACAATTAGTATGAATATAACGTGGTTACATCGCAATGAAACTTGTTTTATTAACTCATGAAAGTGTGGCCAAGACATTAAAGTACATTTAAATACTATTTTCCTGTAAAGTAAATGAATAAATTACGCAATTCCCTTTCAGTTTTTATCAGTTGAGTAAAATTGATGATTATGAAAGATAGGAAAACTTTGTAATAACAAGAAAGGCCATCATAATTGAAATTCGCTTTCTTTGTTGAGTTTAATCGAATCTGTCAGTCTGACAGTTGACATGACACTGACACAAATCTTTGTGTAAGCTCTGCTTTGACTGCTTAACACTTTTGATGAAGCGATCAGAGTTAAGCTAGCAGTGCCACCCGGCTTCGCCTGCGTGTGTTATTTTCGATTTCCTTTAATATTATAAGCTAGCCGTCATGATATATTAAAATAACTTTAGTCATGAAAGAATGGTACGAAACAGTCACCGCGATTTAGTGCTGCATTTATAAATATTGCAAATGTCAGGATTATTAAATTAACTTGCACTTTAAGTACGATCTGAAGAAAACTTTCACAAAAATCCTTCACTATTTCTAGCTGTCGTTTTAATCAACAGAGGTTAACAACATTAATGCTATATATTCACACTTGATACCAGGTGTTAACAACATTCTTGTTTTAAGTTCAAACAGGGTTCGACGGCAGTATCTCGACGAGCGGTATAACCTTACGACCTGCGAGTCATTAGTCAATGTCTTAGCTGCAGTCTATCGTAGCCATTGTCGGCCACAGCAGCTCGCATTTCACGAGAGATATAAAAGACTCTAAGTGATATTGATGTTTTGTGCTTCAAGAATATCGACCGGTACTATTAATAGACTTCAAATCTGAGGTTGTTGTCCTTTAAAACGTTTTTCTATGCAATAATTTAAAGAGTTTTTGTGAATGTTTGTTTTAGGTTTTTGCTGTCACAGAATGTACTAAATGCACATACAGATACCTTTATTCTTTTTTTATCTTTCAAGTAAAGATAGGCTCAGTGTATTTTCGCGGAATATAGGTTTCGGTAAAAGGAGTGGTCTTGTCAAGAACTATTTCTACAAATATTATTTAATCGGTCAAGCGTCGCGGTTCGCCGATCGGCGACGAAATAATAGAAAATCAATTGTGTCTCATTAGCGGCGCTTGATAGACTTGCTGCTTGCAGCTTGGCTTATTCATTATAAGCCTGTGTTGTCCCACTGCAAAGGCCTCTCTTCCCTCTTTCTACTTTTCCCGGTCTACTGCGATTATGGGCCAATCCTTTTAGAAGTAAAAAAATATTCTTTTTTTTAATAGCCTGCCCTGACCCACTCTTGAGCAAAGGCCTCCCTCCATTCCTTCCATCTTTCGCGAGCCCGCGCATCCTTCCAGTTTTGACAGTTACAAAACACGTGTATCATGTGTAATTATTTCAAAACACAATATAAATTAGTTATATAACCATCACTAATACAAATATCGACAGCAAAGGCACACGACCGTGACGCTCACGCACGTTTTTAGTGATAAATATTACCATAGACTTTGTGACAAAAATGTCGAAGGGGTCAAGGCTGACCATGGCATATTTTATAGTTACTTCATTAAAACAAGACTAGGTCATATAATACATATTTTCCTTGGATGCTGCGGTAAAATATGAGATAATACTTTAAAAATATCAATCGTATGGTAAATATGGTTATGTGTAGGAGTTCCTTCGAGCACATTTCTGGAAAAGGATTTATGCTTTGTTAAATTAATTGCACAGATATATAAAGGTCAAACACTTTGTTGTGACTACCGCAAATGGATGTATTAAATAGGAAATAAACAGTAGCACTTGTTAGTCTAGACGAATAACGCTGTAAGTGATGTCATAACATTTTATGATGTTCGTAAATACGGTCAATATGAAATGTTCCTTTTTTCACCTACAACATCTGATATTCGTGTCATTGTGGGCTGTACCAATGCTGTATAAATTGCTGCGTTTTATGTTTATCTATCTTTCTATTTAGCCCATTCTGTCCCACTGCTGGGAAGAGCTGGCCCCCGTTACTTTTTCCACACACGTCTGACCACGGCCATTGCTGGCCAGTCCTTTCGGTAGGAGGCAAGTTCGTCCCTTCATCTTTGTCTTATTTGATGTCAGTTAAACTTTTTAATTGACACATGTTCGTACGATTGCTATCATTCTGATTTACCGTACGAAGCGTGCCCTTAAATGTGTTACGTGTAAATCAATTACTTTGTGTATAAATCTATTGTTGCAATACTTGTAGGGTTAGCAGCCTTTAGTTTATTGCTTAACAGTGTTGTAAACTTTAAGTTTCGCCATCTTAACTTAATTGCTGTAACTTATTTTATTTTATGGAAAGCGGATACGTTTATTTACCATTGCCACTATAATGGTGTTATAATTGAGTTGGGCGAGAGCTATAGTTTACTTAATCTTTATTAAATAATAACTCAGTAATAAAATAACCTAGGTAATTATAATTGATTCTAAATTTTAATAACTTCGTCAATGTAGGTATTTGGAAAGAGTTTAAAGTTGACAATGTTTCATCTATTCTTCAGCGTTTGTATAATTTTAGAATATGTTTTCTCGGTAATTGCTCTATGTTAATTCGTATTGAGACGAAGATCGATAAAAAATCTGTGCATGGTTAAAACTAACATGCGCATTGCAATATTTAAAGACGATTTCACATTAGAAATTCTAGTAAAGTAGAAAATTCGTCAATAGACACCCACATAGCTGCGACCTTCGATCATCGAGACAGCTGCTCTTTGCAAAAATTCTTCAAGACACTGCAATGTTACTAGTATTTATATTTAGTTATATAATATGTCAATGTTTGCCTAATATGTTGACGATAACATTTGCATAAGAGCATGAGAGTCGTGCGATGGGCAGATGTCATGAATTGATAATTGCATTCATTGTTTAGTGAAGTCATTGCACATAGTGTCTCAAAAGTCTGTAATTGAAATGAATCGCTCAATTTTTACTTAGGACTGGAATTTCATTTGCAAGCTTTATAATTTTTTTTCTTGATGTGATTTACATCTAAAAATCACTAGGGTCCACTACAAACCATTAATTTAGAGAATTGTTATGTCAAATAAAAAAAATGGGAATCCCCAAAGGATACAAGGTCGTTTAGTGTAGGTACTAAACTTAAACCAATATATTATGACTTACTAGGTCATCAAAATACTGCAGCAGTATACAGGAGTCGAGTCGGAGTTTATCACATAAGCCATATTTCAAAGACAACGTATCATGTAATCTCTAGTATAATCAGATGATGGATATTACAAAAAACATTATAATATTAACAAAATAACCTAGGTGTGATCAAGACCGATGATATCATGACACAATCATCTATCGGTTACGACCATCTGACGAATGGACGTACGGTCAATTTTAACACGCGTGTAGGCTTTGTTGACACAGATTTAACGACAACCTTGTGCGCTTGTCATTAATCATTGCGGGTATTATGTGGTAGTCGTATTCTCAAGTGTGTTTTGTAAAATAAAACAATGTTTAGAGATTAGAGGGGCATGTGGATAAGTAATAACAGCCGCACGGGTCGATAGATCAGGTTGCTTGCCGCGGTTGGTCCATGAATAGGTGACCATCTTCACATAACAAGAGCCCTCCGTGCCTCGGAAAGCACGTTAAGCCGTTGGTCCCGGCTGTCATTAGTGGATCTTTGACAGCCGTTACGGGTCGTCAGTAGCCCGAAACTCTTACCAAAGGGTATCGTATTACTCAGTAACTGTGGATTGTGGAGGTCAGATAGGCAGTCGCTTCATGTAAAATACTGGTATTCAGCTGCATCCGGTTAGACTGAAGCCGTCCCCAAAATAGTTGGGAAAAGGCTAGGCAGATGATGATGATGATGAGATAATATGTCTATAGTTCAAAAGGAGCTCCTATTAACTCAATCAACTCAGCCTATTGCAGTTCAGATCTGGAGATAGGACTCTCCACCTTTTTAAGGTCGTCGGTTCATCTAGCTGGGCAGCAACCCACACTACACTTGCCCCTACGCAGTCTCTACTGTAAGACTCGTCTGCTCCACCGGCCGTCGGTCCTTCAACAAACATGGCCAGCCCACTGCTATTTCAGCTTGCTTATTGTGCAAGCTAACTTCGGTTCTTTTCCAGATAATATTTTATTTCTTATTTTATCGCGCTGAGTGATCTCCTATCCGGTATATTGAAATAGATACGAAATTGAGAGTATGAATTGTATACCTTTATGCAAGACTTTAATTCTTTTATAAAATTACACGGGCTCTTATCCAGTTCGTTAAAGATTTGTTTTTCAATCTTTTTGTGGTTTCTGTAAGTGCTACCAACATTTTAGAATGCAGTAAACTATAGTTCAATTGTCCAGTTCAACTTACAGACAGTAAATCTAACTTCATTTCATTAATTACCTCGTCAAGTTACATGTTATACTTAAGTAGACAGCGATCATTATCGGTTACATAACTTACGTAGTCCGACGTAAAGTCACGGAATTGTTATTTTTTTTTATTGTTTCAACGTTCCGTGTACTTTCACGGTCATGAATGGTGCATGGTGTGGGTGACTTTCTTTTGGTGCGCAAGAGCATTAAACAGGTGTTTTTCCACTCGCGCGTTGACTGAGTGATGCAATGTCACCGTCGGTAATTATTTCGGCTAATCACTGCGGTTTTGTTTTGCGTAATCGATTACGTAACGACAAATCGATTTTGGAACAGTGTTGTTTTTAACTAATGGCGCGAGAATTGTTTTATAAATGGTAGTTTTATTTTTTTTTTCTGTGGAGGATCGAATTGCAATTGAATGATTTACTTAATGCATTTGGTATTGAAATTATCATCAGTGTCTATCCTGTTTGCGGATTATTTTAAGCCAAAACTTGTTAAAATTAAATCAAATTTATTAAATTAATATCATGTAAATGTTGTGATTTGTTTAATGTCTATGTCAAAGGTTAAGACGTAGAATATGTAAAGTTGACAGATATTTCTAGTCTTTTATGTGCATATATTGTAGTAGTAGTTACGATAATATCCGTTTGAATTTAATTATAGAAATGCAATATCATTGATTGTAAAATAATCTTAGTTAACTAATTCGACATGACGAAAGCATTTTGAAGACCTGTTCTAGATGAAAGTATACACATACACATGTATATATGACAGCGAAAATATTTTATTGATCTCTATGAGCGTCTAGTCAAGCCTAGCCTATGTGAATGTGTAGGTAAGCACTTGGAAAAAAAAAAGAAAAATAGTTTATTTTATTTATTTATTCAGTAGCACACATACATTGAAGTTGGTGCCTAAACTCATTAGAGTTTTACCGTGCAGCAAAATCATCGACTATATAATTCTGCACATTATAAAACGCACATAATAAAATAATGTGATCTTTTCAACTTAAAATATCATTGGCTCTGTAAACATGAAAAGCATGTTTAAATTCATTAGGTAGTTCATTCATTCATTCATCAGTTTAAAATCTTCCATACGAAAGTAAATAAATATTCTGCAGTGAGAAGCATTAAAATATTACATTGACATGGTCATATTATTGTATTTTCTCTCCGTTTCCACTATAATAAAATGAAATTACTTAATTGATCAATAAACACCACTTATGAGTGCAACGGAAGGAACCCTGACAGTTTAATATGATATTTATTTCCTGATCAATAAAAGAGATCGCATAAATCCAGTTCGTACAGAATAGGTTATAGTAGAAAGGATAAGCAGTTTCCTGATGAATACTATGCTCGGAGTTTCTTTGAAGGATAAGATCAGTAATGAAGTTATCCGGAAAAGAGCTAGAGTTACCGACATAGCTTGCAGAGTGACCAAATTGAAGTGGCGGTGGGCTGGCCATGTTTGTCGAAGGACCGATGGCCTGTAGTGGAGACAAGCGGAGTATGAGACGCCCTCCAGCTAGATGGACCGACGACCTTAAAATATGGCTGGGACAGACAAGAGGCGGAAAGCGTAGGACAGGATTGTGTTGTGGCTTAGCCTGGGAGAGGCCTATGTCCAGTAGTGGACTTTGATAGGCTGAGTGGATTTTGAGTTGACTGTAATCCTCTTCACGCATTATTCAGAGGAAAGTGCTTGACGAAAGCAAGTAACTGCTATCAAATAGAAAATCTAAAATAAATTTTACGTTCAGCATTCAAAAGTGCAAGTGACAGATAATCTCACAACCGTTGGAACATACAACATTATTCATTCACTTGTGAACTCAACAGTACATGACAAACAGATGACCCGTAAAGTGCTAATGAGTCGTACTGTCGAGAACAGTAATCTGATCATGCGATGTTTGTTCAGTCGTTTAGTTACGATGCGTGCTACTCATAAGATGTTACGTTTTGCGGTGATTCAAGGTTTAAGTGCTGTATTTTGAGATGTAACAGTTTTGTATGCGTTTACGTCATTGTTCATCATCTACCTAGCCTGTTCCCAACTACATATATTGGGGTCAACTTCCAGTCTAACCGGATGCAGCTGAATTCCAGTATTTTACATGGAGCGACTGCCTATCTGACCTCCACAACCCAATTACTGGGTAATGCGATATCCCTTAGTAAGACTGGTTGTCAGTCATTCGGGCTTGTGACAACCCGTAACAGCTGTCAAAGGTCTACAAATGACAGTCAGGGCCAACGGTTTAACGTGTTTTCCGAGGCACGTTTACTTCAATTAAGAAGTTTACATAATTGTTCGATATACTCAAAATTTGTCTGTAATTATTTTTTTAGTCGGTATTCACACCATTGTATTGTAATATTTCAACAATATTCTGCTGATTGATAAGCCTATTACGATCGATGATTATTATTTTTGTTGTTTGTTTGTTTCATCAATTTAAGTTTCTTACTTGTTATTTATACTTCATTAACAGGAAGATAATCGCTTTGATCAAATATAATTCCGAATATTTTCTAGTCCATAATTGACGTGCTAATCGTAAATATTTGGATTTATTTCTTAACACACAATTAAAAAAAACACGTTTTATCAAATGACCCAAGTTTCCGCTTCACAATAAAAGATATTTTTTTTACCGGCCACATTTATTAATCCCCTCAAGGTTACGATCAATGTCAGGCTAAGTATTTCCCGAATAAAATTCGAGCCAAATCATGTTTCACGCGATTAAGCTCGAGCGTATTATGACTAATATGCAAAGTCAGTGAGAAATCTTGTCAGCCATACACTCTCAACGTTATGTTGAGGAGAAATGGGCACTTTCGCATTTCTCGAGATCGCGTATTCTTACGTAAAGAAGACGTTATCTAATTACTTTACATTTGAAGATTTTTGGTCGTACAGTAATGTAGATACAGCCGACCTCGCAATTACTTTACCACTGTTGACAACAATTCCCAATAAATTGAAACTTCACTACTGTAAAATACTTAAAATAATCACACTAATATTGTAAAGGCGAAAGTTTGTAAGTGTGTGTGTGTGTGTGTTTATATGTTTGATACTTCTTCACGCTCAAACGGCTGGACCAATTTTGATAAAATTTTGTATGGAGGTAGCTGACACCCTGGATTAACATATGCTACTTTTTATTCCGATATTCCCACGGGATCGACATTTACGCTGGTGAAACCGCGGGGCACAGATAGTACGTACTAATACAGTACCCTAATAAAAATAGACTATACACACATACACACGACACGGGAATCGAACCCAGGACCTCGTGCTCAGCAGTACCTAGCGCTTGCAACAGCTTGATCAACGATTTACTGTAGTTGTTATAAATTACTAGCTGCGCCCCGCGGTTTCACCCGCGTAAATGTCGATCCCGTGGGAATATCGGGATAAAAAGTAGCCTATATGTTAATCCAGGGTGTCAGCTACCTCCATGCAAAATTTTATCAAAATTGGTTCAGCCGTTTGAGCGTGAAGAAGTAACAAACATATAAACACACACACACACTCACAAACTTTCGCCTTTATAATATTAGTGTGATAGTGTGATGTGATGTGATTTTGTGTTCAAGTAAATAAACGGTGGAATCAGGATGTAAATGTAGTGCAATGCTGTCATTTCGTTTTGTTTACGGATGTCTTGCGGTTTAAATTCGTGTCGTGTCAGGGGAGTTATTTGTATCAACGTATTTTGTGTCAGTCTTTTTTGTAGAGGCTTTTGTAACTGGCGCTTGCCAAATCAACCAAGGTAACCGACATAGCCCGAAGAATTGCCAAACTTAAGTGGCAGTGGGCAGGGCACATTGCTCGGAGAACAGATAGCCGAGTGGGCTGAAAGGTTCTGGAGTGGCGACCGCGTACCGGAAGACGTAGCGTTGGAATGCTTCCCACAAGGTGGACCGACGACCTTGTGAAGGCCGCAGGAACCCGTTGGATGCGAGAAGCACAGAACCGGTCGAAGTGGAGGTGCTCGGGGAAGGCCTATGTCCAGCAGTGGATGTCTTTCGGCTGAAATGATGATTGTCCCCTAATCTAATCTAACTAGCCTGTATTGTCCCACTGCAAAGCAAAAGCCTCCCTTTCCCCCCTGAAAGAGTAATTTCATAAAATTATTTAAAAAATTTAAAGAAATAATTTAAACAAGATTGACACATTTAATTTATTTAATCTTGATTCAATTGCTGGTCATTCAATCATACCTAATTAAAACTGTCAACTAGTTGCGAGATTTTTAATTAAAATTAGAATATATATTTAAATACAAAACTTATCTTTTAATTGTAAAGAAATATATTATTTACATTCGAATAATATTGACTTATTTAGTGATCTATGCATCATCGCCTGCACCTGGATGCAACTCTTAAAAATAATATAGATTCGATTTACTATGGTACAGTTTGGGCTATTACATGACCATGTAGGTAGATACTCTTGGATACGCATGTTCTAGTATCTACTAGGTCAGTTTGACCTGACGTAAAAATATCGCGGCGGGATTTTATGGCGCACTGGATTTTCAATTCTTGGTACAACTAAGCAGTACGTTGAAAATCCAGTGAGCGAAAAACTTAATTCGAAGACATATGACATCTACCAACTCCACTCCCTCTCGTAGAGAGGAAGCCTGTGTCCCAGCAGTGGGCTGATTATGTTAATGATCTATGCTGCAGTGTCTGCTCATAGAAAAGTATTCATGAACCTAACAATACTGTAGGGTTGTCACAGTCTTATTTTCCCAGCTCACCCATCCAATTAACGTCGACGTTTCCATAACGCCTCCATGCTTTATTCTCAATTTCTCTCATGGAAGCAGTAATACAGTCAAAGTATCAATCAAGATGCTTCTTATGGAGCACTTCCTGCATTGTGCAATACTTGTGCAAGTAATAAGTACTAAGTAACGCATGTATTCCGTTTATTGAAGGAAAGAAAGTGTCGTTTGGTAGGAAGGAAGCGGTTTACTGCCGTTCTGCTAATATATGTACATATTTGTGGTACACAATTGGTGTTATACCTATTTGCAAACGGTAATTTTATTGGTAGGTGATTAGTGGGACGAAAATGGGTTTAGAGGGATTATAGAGGTATGAGGAACAGGGTGTATAGTTCACTCATCCTCCGTAAACAAAGGAGGATCCTCCGACTAGACGGGTGTTGTGTCTGGCGGGAAACTGCCCGATGATACAAATCGGGCCGTTGTATATATGCTAGTTGCGCGGTAAACTCTGCTTGCGAGATGCAGGATTTTCGCGTGACGTCGGTATGACGCGTAGTTCGCACGTGGCGTTGTAGATACCGCTACAGGATGAATGGTGTGGTAATGTTTGTCTGTTAGCCGGTTGTTAGTGGCCGCAAGTGTTACTACTGAGTGTGAGGTCCTGGGTTCGATTCTCAGTTCGGGTAGAGTGCTATTGTGTTTTCCAACTTGAAATTTCTCAGTAGCAGCCCGGATTCCGGATTTGTGCCCGGTTGATGGCATTTTTCCATAAGAGTTTCACTTCGAAATCGGTTTCTAAATAGTTTAACATTAACGTAATACCGATCAAGCATAATATGCAATATTTCGCTATTGAGGACAGCTGCGGTTAAACTCATAAATATCTTATCTATAATTCGTACCTACACTTGTAAAAGATAATAAATCAGAAATTTTAAATCCTTTACAATATATTTCATCTAGTGGGTAATCATTTATTGATGAATGGTTTGTACATGTAATAAATTATCATCACTTGATATATTTTTGTCGATTTATTTAGTTTATCAATTCAAAACATATTTTTCTGATATAAGTACTGAAGAAAACACTTTTTTTTAAAGACATAATTTAACAGATTTTTTTTACTATAACATAATTATAATTATACGGTTTAAAACAATTTATTTCGCTAAAAAGAACACGATTATTCACTCCTATCGTATCATCGATTTGCGGTATATTTGCCCCTTGACCAGTTCATATATTTTATTTACTGCTAATGCCATTTAAAGTAGAAACATGTTATTAATAAGAGTATAACTGCCAAAGATTATTTATTGCTAGGATCGTACCTACATAACGGTTTTAAATTGCAAAATAGATATCTATAAAACAGGTGTTTATTGGCTATTAAAATTACAACCACGTTTGCCTTAAAAAGTTTGATAAAAATTATCAGATTGTTAAACTTGACATGGTAAGTCTAAGGGCTGATTTTTCCAACGCGAGATAATTTTATTGGAGGAATTATTTGGAATTTCTGTTGATTAAAAAATAACTCCTAAGTCTTTGGGGTATGTACAGTACAGACTCTATGTACGGTCGACTTACGAAAACCTTAACCATACTTAGAACCTTGTTATATTATACGATGAAAATGGCGACTACAAAAATGTGACGCGTCAACGAACGAGTCACAAAGTCCAAAAGTGATCAACGTTTTGAAGGTGATCATACCTGAATCTTGCATTTATTTTACTCGAATATCGAAAGTTGTTAACCCTTTGGAACGTGGATCCATGCGAGACACAATGGCTTTTTAATTGTTTCTGTAATAACGACATTCAACGGTCATCGACCATAATTACCGTTTGTATTTTGAACAGAAATAAAGAAATAAGCAAGCATAGTGCGAGATCTACGCCACTCAAAAAATTTGCACAACAACCGCTTCCATCTTTGCATGTATTACAAACGTTGACCCCTTGCCAAACTTGAACCTCGAAAAATGTATGGTCAATCTGAAGGTTGTGTTATTAATACGAACTCGCTTATTCATATGAAAACTAGTGAATTATAAGCTAAAACTACGAAATATAGTCAAAGAAATGTGACTTGCGCCAATAATACTGAACTATGAAGAAAGAGCTAACCCATACACGCGAGCGTACGCGTGTGTGCGTCCATGCGCTCGCGCCGGTGTCGTTGCGTTTTCACCTTGTTGCAAACTGGAAGTGTCGGCGATATAATAAGCGTGATTTTTCCAGGGAAATTTTTGTGTAAACGTGGTTGTTAATAAAGTGAATGTTGAATGGTTTTGTAAGTAAAATATTGTTATTGTTGCTCGGAAGTCGGATAGGATACCTCTGCCTAACTTTTCGGGGATTATAGGCGTGATGTTATCTATGATATGATCAGGTCCAGTTGAAAACCAGCGTCAGGCAATAGTTGTCTGGCATTTTTGCTGAACTGGGTCTTTTTACCGCAGCCGTGTGGCACACTTTCCTGCTAATTTCCTACATCGGACTTTACACTTTATTTGATAAAAATAACACCACAACAAAAAACATATAATACACCAGATATATACGTATCTGCTGTATTATATGTTTTTTAGTCTGTGCTAAATAAATGTATTTTCTTTCTTTATGTGTGTATTATTATACAATATGATCAAACTGCGAACAATACGAAGACACTTAAAACATTTGCATCTACAACGACTAATCCAAGGTTACGCTTTTGCGTATTTGGTCACATCTTAAAAACACAAGCTAATCATTTGATTTATACCAGATTACCGATGCGGTGGTGACACTGTTTTTGCAATTATTTAAATATTTATGTTGATTTTTTTATGAATTTGTAAAAAGTCTAAATAAATCTAAGGCATCGCATGATCTAATAAAATTTAAGGAAGATTTATTTCTTTGATCTTTTGAATAATTTCGTAATTTTCGCCTCGATTCAAGTTTACCCGGAGCATCTTCATTAAGTATGGAGTGCAATAACTACTTAAGCTTCTGTAAATGCATACTCGTTTATGGTCCAAGGACTTTCTAGATAGTCGACGATGGTTCATTAGCAGAATGAGGTAGAGTAATGAGGTATAGTAAGATAAGTTAATGATGATTGGAGCAAGAGTAGTCGGTTTAATAAGAAACGTTTTTCGATCAGTAGATCTTCGAAGCGAAAACCTCTAGGATTAGTAGAACATATCCTTTATTTATATTTACATAGATAACTTTATTGTAAACCAGAATATACACAACAAAAATACATATCACTACAAAACATATCTACAATGGGCGGTCTTATCGCTTTCTGCGATCTCTTCCCGGCAACCTTGGAATGGATCCTTTTCCATATATTTAAACACCCATTATTTTGTCCGCGTGTCGTCTTTTTGTCGGCAGACAAAATTATTTTTGTCACCCTATATGTATACAAGAATCTGGCCAAATTATGAACTAACGCTGCTATCTTGTATTATAATACATAAAAAACAATTTTACAAATTAATGTTTTCCAATAGTCAATGTAATGCCACGGTTTGGCATTGTCGGACGTATCAATAAGTTTCTTTAAAGAGCACGCAGGGTATGATGATTAGTGGACAGTGTGTTCCTTTAAAAATTCAAACCTATTAATAGACATAATTATAGTCCTCTTCACCGTATCCAGCGATAGCAACCCAGACTACTTTTCTTTCCTTTCTTGAGCAGGTATCAAGCGTTGAACAGATATACAAGAGATAAGAATAAAGCACTTCCATCCTTAAACATCATCATTGTATTTTCTTTGCTCCTGTTTCATGTTTACTATTATATAGATTTGTATATATTTATTTAGATTAGTATAATATACTTTATGTATATATTTGTTGTATTGTGTAAAGAGTATACACCACAGACTACCTACAGTATTTTTCTGTCCTTCCCCTTTTTCATCCATCCAAAGGTTGTCTTTAAAAGATCGCTCTTAGCGATAAGACCGCCCATTGTGTCACCCATTGTAAAGTTTCTATATTTATGTCTGTAATTTATATGGTGTACATAATAAAGAGTATTCTATTCTAAGAGATATATTAAGATACTTACAGCCTTACCTAGAATAAGGAAATCACAGAGTCAACCAATAATGTTTACTTACTTTACTTCAAATTTGACATCTTAGAGTTACCAGTCTGTATATAAAGTGCAAACTTCATATTAAACCATACAAGATTAACCCGTCGCCTCATTGACAGGTGAACATATGGGCATTTTAATGCACATATTACGAAACATCGTCTTATGGCGATGTCACTTATCACATCTGTCTCCGGGTATCCCTCCAGTGTTAGCAGGAACGTTCAGAACTACTTTCTTCAGATTTACTTGAACGTAGGCTGTAGGAGCGGTTCCCTAGCTTCCTGAATTAGGTGACTTTTTTCGTGTTTGTATTGCGCATAAATTTACACCAGCATAGCTATTCACAAACACTCAATACGCTTCCGTATCGTATCGAACATTAATCATTGTTATCGTAGGAGTCTTCTAAACGCTGTTCACAAGTCCAAAACCCGAAAATTTTGTCAGTTTAAATCAAATAGACGCCCGTTATTCTTCCAACAGCTATTTACTGTTGAGGGCAAGTCAAATCAGGTTATCGAAATGTCTGGTTTTCGATACGATATCCGGTCGTATGGTTGTGAATAGCTATGCTGCTGCCAATTTTAGTGTAGGAAGCTTGTGTCAAATTGGCGTGAATTATTGTGCAATAAATGTTGCTTGTTGTGTACAGGTGGCAAAACACTTAATTAGTTGGTATACAGGGTATTAAATGACATCTGACTTCAGATATTTGGTGGCTGTCCTTAATTATATTTTCAAATAAAACCTTTTACAGTA
Organism: Amphipoea oculea; assembly: GCA_945859645.1. Classification (NCBI taxonomy): domain Eukaryota; kingdom Metazoa; phylum Arthropoda; class Insecta; order Lepidoptera; family Noctuidae; genus Amphipoea; species Amphipoea oculea. The sequence goes on from OX243862.1 coordinate 19,881,878, forward strand.
TGTCTACTGTATTGTATTTTCTACGTGAGCAACCACTGAAATCGAACCAATAATAACTTAATTCAAATAAAGCTTACGAAAACATTTCGTTGTCAAATCTATTGCTATAACCATCATAAACATCAATTAGTAAATGTCAAAGCGTAAATTAGTTTTAAATGAACGAATAATGAATGCGCCAATGTCGAAGTTTGCAATATTCAGATTATAAATACGTATTTTTATTGCAAAAATATATTAATATCAAAAACACATGGTTGTGACGAGTCTTCAAATCTCGATCCTTTTTTTTTACAACATTCTCTTGGGCTTAGAGAATTAAAAAGCTCTTGGGGCAAGTCAGTTGATCAAGAAATGAGGGTTTATTGAAATGACGTTCGCTAGGACAGCAACTAGAGGTAACAGACAGACAGACATACTTTCGCATTTATAATATTAGTATGGATGCGAAAGTGTGTCTGTCTGTTACCTCTTCACGCTTAAATCGCTAAACCGATTTAGATGGGTATAAAGGCAGTTTGAATCCCGGGAAAGGACATAGGATAGTTTTTATCCTGATATTCCCACCGGAAACTTATGCAGGTGAAATCGCATATATTAGGTTGGGGAAAAAGTCTTTTCGCATTATAAGTATGTATGAACTTGTAATAAAATCTCTTTGGCTATACTATTTGTATCTGGCTGGTTTTGGTATCATTGAAAGTTTAAATTTGAAAAAACATTATTCCAAATTCAAATTAGGAAAATGTGTGATTTTCATTTGTTTTTCGTACTGTCAAGATGGGTGAATCTAATGAAGAAATTCGATACATTTTAAAATTTTACTACAAAAAAGGTAAAAATGCAACGCCAACCGCGAAAAAAATTTGCGATGTTTATGGACCTAGTGCAGTGTCTGTGAGAGTAGCACAAATTTGGTTTAAGCGTTTTCAATCCGGAAATTTTGATGTCAAAGATGCACGTCGCTCTGGTCGCCCTATTACGGATGAACTGGATGCCATTTTCGAAAAAGTGGAGCAAGATCGGCATATCAGTAGTTAAGACGTAGCTGAAGAACTGGGAATTGACCACAAAACAGTTTTGGCGCATTTGAAAAAAACTGGGTACACAAAAAAGCTCGATATTTGGGTACCTCACGAGCTCACTGAAACAAACCTTATGAACCGTGTACTCATTTGTGATTCTTTATTACGACGTAATGAAACCGAACCATTTTTGAAGAAGCTGATAACTGGTGATGAAAAGTGGATCACGTACGACAAGAACGTGCGAAAAAGGTCGTGGTCAAAGTCCGGTCAGGCTTCACAGACTGTGGCGAAACCCGGGTTAACTCGCAACAAGGTGATGCTGTGTGTGTGGTGGGATTGGAAGGGCATTATTCATTATGAGCTGTCACCACCAGGCAGGACCATCGATTCTGAACTCTACTGCGAACAACTGATCAGATTAAAGCAAGAAGTTGAGAGAAAGCGGCCGGAATTAATCAACAGAAGGGGTGTGGTTTTTCATCATGATAACGCTAGACCTCGCACATCTTTAGCCACTCAGCAAAAATTAAGAGAGTTTGGCTGGGAGGTGTTAATGGATCCGCCGTATAGTCCTGACCTTGCGCCTTCAGATTTCCACCTGTTTCGGGCTCTTCAGAATTCTTTAGGCAGTGTCAGGTTAACATCACGAGAGGACTGCCAAAACCACTTGTCGCGGTATTTTGATCAGAAGTCCCAAAATTTCTATAGCAATGGGATCATGTCCCTACCTACAAGAAGGCAAAAAGTTATCGAACAAAATGGTACCTACATACTTTAGTTAAATGTAAATAAACTATATTAAAAAATGTTTTGAATTTTCTTAAAAAATGCGAAGAAACTTTTTCCCCAACCTATTATCTATGTATTTATTATTGTATTTTATAATTATTTTCGTGTTAAATCTCTCTTATGTTGCACCTGTCATGTTTTCTCTGGTACTGGTAGAAAAAAGTCCGCCTTTGTACGGTATTTTTTTTACTTGTCCATAAAGTTTTAATAATTAAAATGGGGCCAACTGGTGGCGTGAATTTTTATTAACATCGAAAACAAAGTTCGATCAAACGTAAACGTGTTTTCTCTTGATACGATTGTCGTTCGATTCAAAAACGGAATTCAAGTTGACCGATTTAAATACTGTCGTGAGAAAACAGCTTTAGTCTGAGGAAGATCACCTCGAAACGCGAAGGCTGTCACCAAAAAAATGCGTTTTATCTATGTTTCGTAGGTATGTCTACGTAAATAAGAGAATTGGAAATGATATCAAATATATTTACTGTTAGAAGAGATCCGGTTTGATGATCGACCGATATGGCTATTAGTTAATCTGTTAGTAAAAAAATATTGTATTGCTTTCTTTTTACGCAGTTTTCTTAATGATTCTTATGTTGTTGGTGATAACATTGATTTTCCAATGATAACGTTAGTTAAAAAAATGTCTTAGGAACTTTCCTCAGTGTTTGATAATATTTAGTGAGACATGAGTGACGCCATGTTTAGGCTTGGGTTGAACTATGATTTAGCTAATGTTAACTAAACTATTAGAAACATGTTTGTGTACAGACGTCAGCACATCAAGCTACTACAATCTGTCAAATTTCTTTAATAGATTTTTAACTTTATCGCTAAAGCATAAGGTTCAAAGTTGATTGGGAAAATTTGACAGTTTCGGGTAGCTTATTGTGCTGGCGTCTGTACACCACACCTTAAAATTACATTGATGTGCTAAAAACATTTGCGATGTGTTTCGGCTTTATAAAGCGATGATGCAATTGTTAAGAAAGCTTTATTTATTTTTATTATATTAAACATATTTGTAATCACCTCTAAAAATACACAACGATTGTTGAAACCAATGTTTGTAGGTATATTAGTTAAACGAAACTTTGATAGGTGTCAAACTGTGGATGCTTTAACAAATGATAATTTTTCTTATTAAAGAGGTAGAATAGTTTGTTGTGTAGAACAAATTGAAATAAACAACAAGGGGGTTGCTTACGAACAGAGAGAAAATAGAGAAGGGAAGAACAAGAAAGAGAGTCCGTTTGGAGTAGAAAAAAAGATAAATAGATAGAATACTCTTTATTATGTACGCCATAAATATGTATACTAATAATAAAGCTAAAGAGCTTGTTTTTTTTTGTTTGAAACTACCAGACGGATTAAAAAAAAATTGATGCATTTGATAGCTCAATTCTTGAGAAAGGCTATAGGCTTTTTAACATCGCGTTAAGACCTTTAGGAGCCGAGCAAAAAGACAAAGAATCAGAAAGAACGCTAAGCAAAAACGAGGTAATTGCGCCGGCTGGTGATGCGCGACGGGGTAGGTCAGCTAGTTACAGATATAAATTTAGAAACTTTACAAGGGATGACACAATGGGCGGTCTTATCGCTAAAAGCTTTATTGAAATATCTAAGTATCTATGAATAAATCTCAAATATTATATTATGAAAATCCGTTACAAATTAGCACCTCTCTGTCTACAAACAATAGGTTTTGATTTCGAATTTCAATTACATTTTTTACGAAGTTTATCGTTCTCTTTTGTACGATAATATCACCTGGGAATGTAAAATTATAATTAAATTGGCGCTTATCTCGTTCGAATTACAAACATCACTATAATTATCAGCTCTTACAGCAGTCAATTGAGAATTTCTACGACGCTCATTTGGCACCGCCCAGCCTTCTTTATGCCTCGTTTGTCGTAAGAGGTTTTTCTCTCTTATGATGAGACACTATGGTCTGTTTCAAAATAAGCTGACGAAAGTGTAAACATCATCATCTGACTAACCTTTTCCAAATATGTTGGGGTTGACTTCCAGTCTAACTAGATGCAGTTGAATACCAGTATTTTATTTGGAGCGACTGCCTATCTGACCTTCACAACCTAGTTACTAGGTAATACGATACCCCTTGGTAAGACTAGTTGTCAGACTTTCGGGCTTCTGACGACTGTCAAAGATACAATCATGACAGACGGGACAAACGGCTTAACGTGCTTTCCGAGAAACGGAGGAGCCTTGGTATGTAAAGATGGCCACCCATCCACATTACTTATTCATCAGTCATCGAAGGATCTTTGGGCTAGATGATATGACCCCAGAAAAACTACAAGTCGATTATGTTGATAATAATGTTAGTTTTGATATTTGAGCACTGTATCCATCCCACTATCTTATCTTATTTAATTCTGTCGTGAGAATTTTATAAATAAAAAAAAACTATGTAAATAGAAGACATAGAAAATAAAGCATATATTGCAAAACTGTGCTACTTACTGTATGAGATCATCAATTAGACGAGTGTTGCGCTTGCGCAGTGCCGCTAACTCGCTTTGTTTCACACTCTCACAGGTTGCGAATCTCTGCAATTAGTTTTCTTCTCACAGAATGTTTGTAACCTCTGCCGCGGTGACTATGGTTAGGTTTTGATATTGGAACAAGTGGCAGGGGAGGACTTGGGAGAAGGGATGAAACTCAAGTAGATTTTTGATGCTAAAACAAAAACAACGTGTAAATGAATTCTTCATTTTAGCTTGGTCTTTGACATCGGTTGATTTGCCTGCAAGATCTCCTATTAAACGTCAGAGAAACAAGGTAGTATATTTCATGCAAGATTCGCTCTTGCAAAACCAAAGACATCGATATTAAGATTGATAATATTATACTATTTAGCTCTCACCGCAAATCCAACGTTACACTATGAGAAAATGCTAGTCTGAAGACGACTGTTGCAATTCCACAAAACAATACCCCCGAACAAAATTACAGAAACAAAGCGCGATCAACATTCACATTTTAGCACCCTTGACCAAATCGTACCATTCACTCAGTCCGGCCCTGAAGCCAGGTGTACCCAACCGTTTTCCCATAAGAAATGCGGTTGCGGCCCGCAAATTGCACGTCATTTGCGTATGGATTACGTGAAATTAAAGTGAGGTAACATAAGCCTCTTTGTTGTTGAAGCCTGTTTGGTGTAGGAGTCTGATTGGCTAATCCTTTTAGGACATAATTGGTTCAAATGGAGCTAGGATTTGTAGAACTTTAGGATTTATTTTGTAGTTACTGTGTGGGTATTTTATAAATTAAATGTTACTGTCATTACTAAATCTGCCTTTGTCATAGACTGTTACATAGACGGGAAGTTGAGGAATAAATATCAAAGATAATATCGACAGTAATTTTGACCCGCCAAGAAGAAAACCATGGACATTATCATAATCCTCAAACCATACCCAAGGCACATACACATTAACATCACTTGGTAAACAGATTGGTTATCTTGTTATGATGGCATGATTGTACTTAATACCCACTTAAGACACCCACTGCATGTAACTAGGCGGTTTCAGAAACCACAATACACATAGGTATCTCTCAGTATATTCATACCAGTGGTCAGATTCAATTAAGTGAATAATCTTATTTATTTTTACTTACAAAGAATAATAATTGTAAAGTTTTAAATTTCTGGTATTCCACTCAGAGCACCGATTTTAATAGCACTTGACTGAACGCCATCTAAGGTATTTCACTAACCGCACCGAAACTAAATTTTGACAAGTGCGGTTCGGTGGAACATTCTAGAGAAAAAAATACACTCCCGGACTCCTAAATCGAGCCACCCTGCACTTAGTTTATAGGTTTCTATCTTCTTAACTGGTCGTGAATTCGGAAGAATGATGACACCAAAACGGTGGCCAGTATTTCGGCTTTACAACTGCATAAAAACTTTTTTTTAACTTATCTTTTTTTTAATATTTTTGGCCTTTGTACCTTACACGGAAATGCACGCTGCTTGCTCGATTTAGTCCGGGAATGTCTATTTTCCTTCCACGCACGGCACCTACGTTAAAGAAGATTCTATCATCTCTGTTTCTTGTATAAAACAAAAGACTGAATGTTTAATTTCAAAAGGCCTTATGTGACTTATTTCACTTTCTAATAACGACCTTTTGTTTTTGTTACAGGTAAATACTTTACTGATCGTGTAGCCGTGAGAGAAAATCTTATTCGAACGTTAAGGTATGAATGGAAGGAAAAATTCGTGTACTTTCGTATTGTCACCTTAATTAAGAAATAAGTGTTATTTACCTTAATATTTATTTCCCAGGGGAGAAAGTTTATCGTAGTTTTTGTGAGAAAGATTTTTTTCTGAGATAGTTCGAGGGCCATTGAACCCTCGAATAAAGTTTCAAGGGCGACTTTACCTATGTTTTAGCTCTTTGTGATACGAACAAAATATTTTTATCATCACATATTATTAGACAGTGTTATAAACTGACTGGTTATAACACAGGCCTCCTCTCTGAAAGAAGGAGTAGGTCATAATCAAGAAGCTTATAGATAAAAGTGGAGGCAACACTCTACATACGAGTACCTTAGCGAAGACGACTGTGGTCGGATGCTCTCTTTCTAAATACACACATAAGAACGAGACAGTGATATGTGTTTTCTTTGTCATATGTATGTATTTAGAAAGAGTATGTCCGACCACAGTCGTCTTCACTTAGGTATTTAGAGTGTTGTCTCCGTTTTTACCTATAAGCTTCTTGGTCATAATCTACCTCGCAGGCCCACTGCGGGTTGGAAACCGATAGAAAATTTCAACACTAGTGTCTTCTGTAGGTACTAAATCCAAAAAGCTTTCGTCAAAGTATCCCCGTTACAGTTCGACACAACTTAGATGTAGCATCGGCAAAATTCGTAAAACCGATCACATCCGAACTAAGTGCGCCTTCAAAATCACCAATCTTTATTACTACTTTAGGAAAAATTGATCAATTTTTCCTAAAGTAGTAATAAAGATTTACGAATACGAATTACGAACGTTTTACGAATTTTGCCGATGCTACATCTAAGTTGTGTCGAACTGTACCGTGTATATGTTAGCTTAACTACCTGATGAAGCCTTAATCTAGACCTACATTAAGTATAGTAACACATACATCATACATACATAACAGTATGAAATCTCGTATCGTTACTAGCGTCAATAATAGTACATTTTTATTTCTGGTTTTGATTTACGACGCAAGAAAACCCTCTAAGTGATATTTAAAGCTAGTTACATAAGCGCCCTTTAAAGTCTCATGTTGCAACTGACTGTAGGTTTAGTTGGGGCTAAAGTTCACAACACTGGCCAATGAAAACATGCAAGTGAATATCGATGGGTCCTATGTATAAGGGCCAATGTGCAAATTGACAACTTTTCAATAGAGGCTCTCAAAGTTTCAATTTGATATATTTTTACATGCTTGAACTGAGTTTCACAAACACATTGGCCCTTATACATAGGACCCATCGATATATTCTTTTGTAATTCCGTAGGTAGGAACTTGTAGTACCTACAACTGGTAGCAGACGCTTCAATTAAACTGCCACAAAACTGCCACTGCCCGCTTGCTTCTTCATTAGTTCATTTATATCTTTCACTCGAAGCGAAACGTCTGGACACAAAATGAATCAGAAGTGACATATGAATTAATTAGTCACCAACGATATCGGACTCGCGCTCCGAACGCTTGAAATATGAGATGAGCAAAATGAGATTTATTTATGTATAAATTTTTCGGACAAAAATTATCATTCACTTGAGTAAAGCATCTTAAATATACAGGGTGAATTTTCCAAGTGGGCGTGGATGGCCAAATTCTAAACTATGAGGAATAGCGAAAAGTACTCAAAGGAGTCGCGGGCTCGATTTTGATGAAAACTAAAACTGCATCATTGGATTTTTGAAAATTCAATATTTCTAGCCAGGAATCGAACCTGTTGATTTTGAAAAAAAAACACACACTGTATTATTACACCATTCGATAGTGTCCCTAATAAGGATCAAATTCTGGGAAGTAATGACATACGGCAAACTTAAGGAAAATGTTGAATTTTAATAAACTGCTTCTTTTTTCATACCTTGTTCGAAATGATGCTCAATATTTTTACACCCGAAACACTCGTAGTTAAATATATTCTAAATTATATTCTAAATTCAAATTTTAAATTGCAGTACAATCCTTGAGACGTCGAATCCAGCTATGTATTCAAAAACAATTGTCATAATTTTGAACAATTAATCAGTTAAGGTTTAATAGGTAGGTAGCATAAGAAAATAAAAAAGTATTTTGATAAAAATGAGCTCTTTCCTTTAGTTTGCCGTATGTCATTACTTCCCAGAATATGATCATTATTAGCGACACTATCGAATGGTGTAATAATACAGCGTGTGTTTTTTTTTTTCAAAATCAACAGGTTCGATTCCTGGTCAGAAATATTGATTTTTCAAAAATCCAATGATGCAGTTTTAGTTTTCATCAAAATCAAGCCCGCGACTCCTTTGAGTACTTTTCGCTATTCCTCATAGTTTCGGATTTGGCCATCCACGCCCACTTGAAAAATTCATCCTGTATAAGCTTTATCAGCGCAGCGCGCAAGGAGGAATCTTATTGCCAATAATTATATTATCACCTATTCACCATATTGAATATCAAACAGGTATTTTAAATACTGCGTTTCATTTAAGCAAGTATAGAGATTATGAATGAATTGCGTACGATTGGAGAGGCCTATGTTCAGCAATGGACTGCTGTAGGTTGATGATGATGATTCAGAACACAATTTCGTACAGTTAAAACGTTCTCAAACATAATGGCCGAGTTCTTTCCTGTAAGGGTCCCGTATATGACAAATTCAAGATTACAAAATCTCAGGGGTTCTGTTTGTGTATCGGAGTCTTGGGATTGAGTTTCCGTAAGCACCCTTGGGTGCCAAGAAAGAATTAATTACACAAAGTAATAATTGTTATTGTACAAGTATTTCCCACGTCATTCACACGAGTGAGGTGGTACAATGCCTTACAAACCCAGTGTTTTGAAACCACCTCGCGCGCATTTTCCCATCTTAAAGGTTAATAGTTCTTTAAGATTATCACTAAATAACTACTTTATGTTATTATGTTAGTGATGCAATTAAGAAGATGTACTGTTTAGTAGGTTACTTATAAATAAATTGATATTTTGTAAGTGATCGTAAGTGAGGTTGCGTGATTTGAAGGAAAATTGGCGGGCTAATGTAGCGTCCAATGAGGTGGTGATGGCGACATACGGCTGATCAAATGCTACCGCTCTGTGTTCGACATTTTTTTTTTTAATAGACATCACGCCTGTAAACTGCGAAGGATAAGGCAGAGAAGTACCCATATTACACACAAATTTCGCCAGTTGTGTTCAAGTCCCATGTGGATGAGCAAAAAAATTTACAAAAAAAAAAACTTGTTAAAGACTATAATTATGTATTTGTACATAATCATAAAGTAAATTAATAATGGTACGCATATTAATATAAATTGATTTCTTTGATTAGCAATAATACCCTAAAAGTAATAAGAAAATGTGGAACCTAAGATAATGCTGCCAGCCTTTTGGGAACTTTTCCCGTTGATAACGATGCGGATGAATTGTTTGATGCTCTATGATTCTTTCCCCTCTCCTTTTTCATATACTTGTACAGACTCCAGCACATCAAGCTACTACAATCTGTCAAATTTCTTTAATAGATTTTCAACTTTATCGATAAACTATAAGGTTCAAAGTTGAATGAGAAAATTTGACAGTTTCGTGTAGCTTGATGTGCTGGCGTCTGTACATATTATTAGTATTATTTTAAGACTTAACTGTTAAATTATGTAAATGTAATTTATGGTAGATAATTATGCTGAATGTTCACTTTTTCAGTTTAAGTCCGCTTATAGTAGTTAAAAATGCTCCTCTTTCTTTATTTAAAGTGTGAATGTACATATGTTAAAATGCATTTGCATTTCTCCGAATAAAATTAACTTTCGATCTCAGTTTGCATGTAATTCTTAAGGTCAATGTTACCATGACCGTCAGAATTATACGGAATTATCATCTTTATATAATGTTTACTGGTTAACTGGTTTGAACCGAGCGTTATTACCATAATCTAAGGTTTAGCTATGTATTTGAGGGAGAGGGGCAATTCCCGTAATTTTAAAATCGTTCACAGTCTGATCTCAGTCTCAATCTGTCAAAAAAATCTGTAATTTTCCTAAATTTTTGACAAGTTTTTGAAATTTGTTTGTCGCCGAGATGAGACTGCGACTAGATTTTGAACGTTTTAAATTACGAGAATTGACCTTAGGAATGTAATGTGAACGTTCTTAAAATAATTACAAGAATTGCCCCTCTGCTGTTGTTTGACAGCGGGTGGCGTTCTGTAATTTCTGCCTAACCCCATGCGAAAAAGGCGAGGGTTTATGTATGTATATAAATCAATGGTAAATAAATCTGCTGTTTGATATTTTGTGAGCTAATACATTGATAAAATCATGTTAAAGTCAATCATATACCTAATATTAAATCAACATTGTATGAATTAAATTGTCCACCAGAATCCGGTGATAAAATCTAATGGTATCATGACGTTATCCGTTTATAGTTAAGATTACAAAGTATCAGGTTTAACATTTAGCCACTAATTCAAAGGAAACGTTAACTGCCAGTAACCTTTCTCCGATTACAACATTATAGGAACTGAGATCAATGGTAATTATTGTTTATAAACTGTTGAAGAAACTTTAAAGGATATTAGGGAGAACTGCAAGTAAGAAAGGGGTATTGAGATCGATAGTTTGTTAGGTACCTAATTAAAGTATACGCTATACCAGTATATGAATGTTTCAGATCCGGAAAATTATTTTCGTTGCTCTTCTGTTTTTCATTTCGAGACGAATTATAACTTTCCTAAGGTCAATAATGAATATTTTCGAAGAGGGATTACGGGTTTCTTTGGGTTATATTATACTAAGTACAACTTCGACTAATGAAGTTTAATTATCCATGCTTAGCGTAGAATAGAATATTCTTTATTATGTACACCATAAATATTACAGAATATAAATGTATAAATTTTACAAGCCGTGACATAATGGGCGGTGTGGGTTTATTTAATTTTGTAAAACATGAAGCCTGTCAAAAAGAGTAACCTAGCATAAAGTGGATAAGACAGAGATTAAAACAGAAGAAGAACTAGCAGGGGATCGAGAAGGGGGGGTAGAGGGGGGGCTCAGGGGATGAGACTGGAATAAATCGTAAAAACAATGAAAGGAAAACCTGGACTTTGTAATAGTCCGAAATCGCTGATACAGTGAGCTGTCCTGGTGATTAATACCTGATCTTTCTTTGAATGGCTAGAGGTCTTCGCTCATAAATAAACTCCTTTATCTATCTATCCCTTTGTCGTATAGTAGGTCAATTACAGACGGCATTATAAGCCATGCATATATATCTATAAAGCTAGGATAGCTAATGATATAGTCAATAGAGGTTGGAAACTTTGAATGCATGTGTAGGTGTTCCCGTTCAGTAAGATTGTTTGTAATCATAAATCATTTTGCAACAGATCATTGCTACTTGTGTTAACGCCATGTTGTATGCACAGTACTTACACTTAGCTTAGCAGGTAAGTTAAGTAGGTAACAAGTTTCAAGTGACAGCGATTTAGGAGTAGGCACTGGAGACAGGAGAATGATTTTATGGTATTTGACTTAATCTGTGAAGCTCCGCTAATGAGACACAATTGATTTTCTATTGTTCCGTCACTGATCGGTAACGCGCGGGGCTTATATGTATGTTGAAAAATGGCAAGCTTATGACTAAAACACCTGAAGAAAAAACCTAAAATAATTATGTAGGTAGTAAAGGTTTTCTTACCAAAGCATTTTACGACTGCGTGGGAATATATTTCTAGATAGACGAATAACGAATCTCTAAAATTATTACTTATTGCTTAAAATAAGGTATTTAATTTGTTGGCCAAATGAGGAATATTGCCGTCGATGTTAGATAAATATATATGTGTATAATATTGTAAGTAATTAAAATCTTGTAATGATTACGAATGCAAGTTATTATTAAATGACTTGTAAATTGAAAAATTAATATTAATACTGAAGAAGACCTTGCTCGCAAAAAATAATATTATACATAAAACTAGCAAAGATATTATCAATATCTCAAACTTATATCTTGCATTGACCTCACATTTCGTAACTAGCCTACAAGAACTGGCCAACAGTCATACATTATCGTGAATTGAGCTCAAATACATGATCACATACTAGATAAGTCTGCGCGTAGACCTGAGTCAAGTTTTGCCCCAAATATTCTGAACCTGTTCCCGAGTTTCGCACCAACACCTCTATACGCCAAGAACTCAACATCAAAAAGCGTCTATCTGTTACGGTCCAAACGCGCATCCTCAAATACTTCGGACATGTCTCGAGGCGTGAGGGAGACTCTATTGAGCACCTTGTCGTGCAAGGATTGGAGGGCACTAGACTACGCGGACGCTCACCCATGAGATGGACTGACCAAATTTAATCCGCAGCGGGTGATTAAAAAAAAATAATTCACAAAAAATACCAGAAATCGGAATAGGTGGCGAGAAATCGTGAGTCGATTCAAATCAGCCCCTAGACAACACCACCCTAATTGCGTAACACTATATCAATGTCAAACTGAATAATTTTGAAGGATATTGCTAAACCATTGCTTCATATGTTCGAAAAATTTCACGACCAGACGGGTGTTGTGTCTGGCGGGCAACTGCCCAATGATTCATGTCGGGCCGTTGTATCTATGCTAGTTGCGCGGTAAACTCTGCTTGCAAGATGCAGGATTTGCGTGACGTCAGTATGACGCGTTGTTCGCATGTGGCGTTGTAGATACCGCTACAAATTTCTCTGCTCAACAACGTAAATAATGCAATGAATGTTGTTGAACTGTCAAAATGAAAGCCATTGCTACTGTTAGTATTTTACGCAAGTACCCCGCGGATCTTATTTGTCTAAAGACATGGCAATGACGTCAATGTCTTTAGTCTTTGATGAATTAATCTGAAGTTTCAGATTAAATCATCAAAGCCTATATTGTCCGGCAGCCCCTTTTGAATACAGTACGGTGCCTTTTCTTAAAAAAAAATTGGTTGTCTGTAAAGTCGGTTTGCGGACGATAATTTTACGCGATAACGTCAACTCATAAGAAAACATGCCTCTCTATCGCTTGTTCCGCGCTCTCGCTTACACGCTCGGCTCAGGCGGAACGTGACAATGAGTCATGCTTTTTCGTGCGTGCAGCCGGCGTTCATCGATTTATAAGACGTTATCACGTCAAAAAACAGTCAAAACTGTTTTTAATATGGTGTACGCACCGTCTTATAAATCTGATCATATCAAAACTAATCATAGCTCGAGTATACTTGAGAAACTAAGTTAAATTTTAGTGCGTTTCTGTCTAATTTAATCACATCGTTATTTTCAAATTATTGAGAAATCTGTTCGTATTGAATTTCAATGTTATTTGGCATTAGTAGGTTAATCAGTTGAAGTATGTAATGAATATTGTGCAGGCAAATAATTAATGTAAAATAATTGATTTATAGTAAGCAAGCAGTGTGCTTTAATTGAATTCTAATAGCTACTGCAATTTAGTTGCTTCAAATGCTCATGAAATTAACATCTGTTCAGCGCCATAATTAATCTTTACCCCAAGTTTATTATTTACTAGCTACGTTACACGGTTTTACCCGCATAAGTCTCGATCTCGTGGGAATATCGGGATAAAAAGTATCCTATGTCTTAATCAAGGTCATGTGCTACCCATGTGCCTAATTTCTTCAAAATCCAATCAGCCATTTTAGCGTGAAATTGTAACAAACAAACATACAAAAAATCAAATCTTTTCTCTTTATAATATTTGATTTAAGTTTTTCGATGCAGACATCGAAAATCTAAAATAATACATCGATTTATTGTCATCATCATTACATCACTATAGCAAACAATAAAAAAAGAAAGCGAATCCATTAATAGAAAATTAAAACATAACACATCTATTTATAACTTGACCAGCTACTACATATCGTTTTAAATTCATCTCACTAATCAAGGAAAAGAGATTTTTACTATGTGTTACTACATACAGTACAATTAGGATTCAGTTCACCAGTGGTTATGAAACCAGTTTGATTCATACGGGCCACCCGTCTTCTATACTGTGTTCGTGATATAGTTTCCAAACTTGTAAACAAATATGCATTTTTGGAAAAACAGCTTTAAAACTGAGTAATAAAGTTCAGTTTGCACTACGACTTCAAACATTTTTTTTTACTCTTTCAATAGTCATTCTGAAGAAAGTACCTAGTCATTTTGAAACCAACTTAATTGACACTGGCATAAAGGTGACACGTTTAATTGGAAATAACATCAATTGGAACCAAAGATTTGTATAGACTCTACTAATAAACACACTCATTCAAGGATGCGTACACGCATAGTTCGTAACATTGGAAGTTGTGCAACTGTGGACACACTTTAGCACGTAGTTTGTGTGTGAGAATTGGTGTTCAGTGACATATTAGAATGCATTTGATGAATCATTTATTGTCGAATCGTTTTTTTAAACGTTTTTGTGCGAAAATATAAATGGGTAATCGTGATTCTCTCTATTTGTTGTCCTAGGAGTAAAAGCGAATCATAATCAAGGTAGGTAAATACCTACCTCCCTTGCATATAGTCATCTTGTTGAAGCTAGCTCCAACAATCCGAACACATGTTTTACTCACGTGAATGTACCAGGATTGCATACGGGCTGTGGCGTTCTCGGCAAGGTAAAGGCCGCTGCACACTTGTAACACCCGACGCCATCCCACGCTTACTTATTCGCCAAATGACGAAAATAGCTCAACGAGACGAAACATGTGGCCAATGAGTAAGCTTCATTGATGTCGCGTAACGTGGCGTGCTATAAGTCTGTTTCCGCCTTAATTATGCCGCCGTAAACCGTGGTGATAGATCGCACTGCAGCGATTATAAACACATGTTAATAAATATAAGAAAATATTCGCTTTCAAACTAAATCTAGTTTATGGAGTCTTAGACAGTATGGTCTGCCTGCCTAGTGCGGCATACGAGAAGGTATGTGAATCTAGAGAGAGGTACCAAGTGGAAAGTATTCTGACGTGTATCATAATATTTCCCATACACATAACAACCTTATATCACGAGTGCAGAAAAGAAGCATCAACCACTCATCTCAAAACGACGTAATAATCATAAATATTCACACAAACATACACACAGTATTGTTTTCCTTCCGACAGCACTCGCGACAAAGTAACACACATACAAACAGACAGACAAAAACTCAGCGTATGAGGTAACTTCCGAACTGTGTGAAACCTCTTTATCCGGTGCTTTTAAACAATGGGTAAGAACAATAGACAGAACTTAAATAACTTGATAAGTAGGTAGGTAGGTAGGTACAGGTACTTTTTAACTAATTAGTATGTATACGGAAATTGAGTATTGTGATGTGTGTATTTAAAATTCCATATGATTAGCCTTGGTGTTGAGGTTGCTAATAATAGAACTTAATGAATTGCCAAGGAGTTTAAAGGTTCTCTTTGATTGCTTGATAGATAAGTACTAGTAAAGTCTATTCAAGTCCTTGTTTTTAATTGATATTATTACCAATTAAACGAATATCAACTTTATTCAGTGTAAATTAAGTTGATTTCTAAATGACTATGTAAGTGTTAACAAATGCATAAAAAGGATTGAAGTTATAGTCCAAATTGAAATTTAAGTGTGGGTTTTAAAGTTGTTTTTCCAAAAATACATATTTGTTTACATGTTTGGAAACTAAATCGTGAACGCAGGATAGGTACAATCATTTCACAGTTACACACAGCAGCAACCCAATAACAATCTTATTGTAACGACAGTAAAGATCTCTGTGAATTTGACAGACTTCTCAGTGACAGCAACCCAAAAGCAACCTTCTAACAACCGTAATAAAGATCACTGTGATTTTGACAGTGATGCCCAATCAGAGGTAAAATAACTGTGAATAGGTTTTCGTTTTTTAACTATTCACAATATTACATCATTCTGTTATTAAAAAGAGCCATAAAAGAAGAAAAAGAAAATACGGTTATTTGCTGTAAGACATGACGCAAATAAAAAACACAAGCACAAAAAAGAACGAGTTGAAGAAAATATGCGTCACATCCATAAAAATGGCCGTCGCTCTGCATAATGCTGTGACCATATGCGAGGCAGATCCACAGGCCCACAGCGCTGGTTTTCAGCGGGCGGCAGTCGGCGCGGCGTTTTGCTTCGATCACCAAAATTTTGAACTTTTATCTTAGAAAACACTAGCTTTCAGTCTATTTTCTTAAATACCGTTTAAAAATATACATCTTTACCGACATATCGATCTTTTAACAAGCAAAACACGGCGAATTCCCGCTGATAATTATAGAGGAAACCAACTTCACCAGCCGTTCCGGATGCCAACCATACCAAACTGTCGTTGCTGGGATTAAGTTAATTTGATATAAATAGCTTCAAACACATCACTAGCGGCCACTGTAGCGTGTCCACTTTGCCATCCATATTCATCAATGTCCAGGAAGATATATTAGAAGGAAAATTGATGAAGACATAATAGACAGTTAACATGAAAATGATTTTGTTAGTATTTGGTTGCCACGTCAAAAAAATTGCACTATTCCATTGAAAAGGGTAAATTTTGGAACGCTGTGTTTTGTTTTTAATTTTAGAACGTAGATAGTCTTGTTTTTAGTTCAAAAAGATTTGTAGTTTGTTGGATGGGAGTTGCAGTGCTTTTTTAATTTTATTTGATAGCCAGTTTGAGTGTGACCAGGACTGTATTTTGGTGGATTTGGCAAATAAAGTAGGTACCTATGGTGTCATATTTTTACGTAACTAATTTAACGATATTAAAGACAGTTTAATAGTTCCCATAAAACATACACCGGAAAGTCAAAACTTGTGCAATAAAAAATCTGTGTAATATTATTCATTTTTATTATTCAAATTTAACAAGGAAATGTAAATCTATATATTTACATCATAAATTCTTCAATAAAATCGCACGTGTTTTAAATATTAGCAATTAAACAACATAATTACAATCACAGATTTATAACTTCA
This sequence comes from Amphipoea oculea, assembly GCA_945859645.1. NCBI lineage: Eukaryota > Metazoa > Arthropoda > Insecta > Lepidoptera > Noctuidae > Amphipoea > Amphipoea oculea. Next base: position 19,898,942 of record OX243862.1, read on the forward strand.
TAAAAAATAAAATTTAGATGAAATTCGTGACTGTATCAACATTAAATGGTAATTAGATGATGATACAAGGTTTTACTGTACCTACATAAGTATCATAATATTAATTAAAAAGAGAGCTCGCTTTGTAACCTGAATGTGAAGTTACAAGGAAAAAGTTAAAAGAACAAAATTGATGTTATCACACAATTTTAATTGTGAGTCCATCGATGTGTCATTGATTATGATGTCTGTATGTGTGTTATGTGTGTAGGTCACAAAAATGTGAAATTCTAAATGGCCTAAAATAATCTGTTCTGAGTTCCACATAACTTTTCCATCAAAGCTGTCCGCATCTTTAAATCAAAACATAACTCGAGTAAGAACAGGTGATAAAAATCTCTAATTAATTGACAATGAAGATGCTTCACTTACACAGAAGCAGCAACATTGTTTGGAAAACCAACCTCATTGTCACATTATTGCCAGCGCAAAAAAACGTAAATACCAAAGCGTATGGTGAAAAACAGTAACCTCATTTCACTAAACTCGAATAAAAAACTAATAATTGCACACTTATTCACTTCATTACCTTTCTAGTTAACGCATAAGCGTGTTTATCAATACGCTATTTATGTAACGATTTACAAAATACGGTTTTGCAAAAGCTAAAATATGTAGAAGTTTGCTTAATGAGACATTTATCACGTTGCGACACAGACTGTTAGCAGTAAATAATTATGCATCACCACCCACGTCACTGTCAAAGTAGAGGCCTCGAAAATACGATATAATAATGTTGGTCGAGATTGTTATTTACTACATAATGGTATCCTTAATTCTGTGTGGACCCTGGGAATTTCAAATAGGTACTCGTAAATTGAGGCCGCGCTGGCGCCTACTTTGTGCGGTGACTCAATTGCACTTAAATTGTTGCTATCATTGACTTGCAAATGAAGTTGGTGTGAAAGATGTGGAAGTAAATTAGAAGTGAAAGAAAATACGTTTATTTGCAGTGACGCAGAGAAAGAACATAAACACAAAAAATAACAAGTTGGGGGAAAATATTCGTAACAAGATCCCTGCACTTGTCCCATGTTACATGGGGCCGGCGCAACACGATTCTTCCTCCATGAATTCTCCTCAACCGTCACGCTATCTTTCACAAATGTCAAACTAGATAAACCACATCTATCGTATCGAAAATGACAAATTTCGATAACCAGGGCCCTAATTCACTATGCCTACTGGTTAGTAGGCAAGGTTTCGAAGTAAAGAGTGGTTACTCTTTACTTCGAAACCTGCCCACTTAACGATTCCTTACTTCGAAACCGTCAATTCCTTAGTTTATCACGACATCTGCTATTAACGTATTCTCTATGAGACAATGGCGTGGTTTGAACTGTCAAAATACATATTGTCCGTACTATGACTTGACATTTCGATTTATTTCCGTTAATAAGACACGGTATTGATGTCAATACCGTGTCTTGTAAACCACGTGGTTTGTACGTGGTAAGATTTCGATGGGAAAAAGTACAGAATTAACCTTGATTTGTCTTGTCCCCGACAGCAAACAGCTGCCGGAAGAATAGCGGTCGTCTATTTGACTTAAACTGACAACTTTTTTGGGTTTTAGACGTGTTGTGAACAGCGTTTAGAGAACTCCTACGATAACATTGCTTGATGTTCGGGACTATACGGAAGCGTATCGAGTGGTTATTAGGTATGCTGGTTTCTTATGTTAATAAACTCATCAATATTTTAATTTATCATCTCGATGTTCTTTACAGTATTGTTATCATCAGCAGTCCTGATCACAACCATTTTCATTAGGCAACAACAAGACTTGCCTTAGTCGAATAGCAATTTGTAGGTACTTTAATTATTTATAATGCTATCTGCAGAATTAAAGTTTGTATTACCATTAGTATGCATACTCCTCAAAATTAATTTAAATTCAATACAAATAATGATGGCCCATCCGTTCATAACGTCGAGTCTAATTTAATTATAAGTTTGTGCGAGGATTGAGCGTCTCTGGCTAAATTATGGCGTATTTAAAGGTCAACCAGGCTACAAATACCACAATTCAAGCGAGCCATCGGTCATCGCCTTATAGACGCTCGACTGACTATAGCCCGCGGCTATGCCTAATCTACAAATAACGTAACAGCTTACTATTGAATGTAGGTTTCCTCCAAAACGGTCATTATAACAAGTAAGGTGGTTTTGTATAGAACCGGTAGGCCTACTCTTGTTTTTAACCTGATTTAGGTTGAACTACATTTTTGTTATGTAAGAAATGTTATCAGATTTTAACGAAGAAAGTGATCAGTGTCGAGTGTTTCTTGCCCTACGCATACGTACGAGTACAGTCCGGCCGTCGAGAGAGTGCGCTCCTGACACCTTTCAGTCCGACAATTCTAGTACGGTCGAACAAGCTATTTGGTATACAGGCAAAAATATTCATCTTTCCACTACACAGCCAATATTTTTAGTTTTATTTTGTGCTTTATAACTTTTTCAGCTTATCGCATCCTTAATTAACCGGTCAAGCGGCGCGGTTAATTAAGTAAACAATAGGAAATCAATTGTGTCTCATTAGCGGCGTTTGACAGGTTAAATAGAGTGGTATAAAAGAATTGACTAACTCAGCACACCATTGTTTAAAAGTAGTTGCAAGTTAGCTGCCTGTATACCAAATAGCTTGTTCGACCGTACTTACCTAATAAAGATCAAGACTTGGAAGGACTTGGGACTTGGCTAAGTAATATCAGCCGCACGGGTCGATCGATCAGGTTAAGCTGCGCTTGCCGCGGTTGGTCCGTGGATGGGTGACCATCTTTACATACCAAGACCCCTCCGTGCCTCGGAAGTCGGAAAGCACGTTAAGCCGTTGGTCCTGGCTGTCATTTGTGGGTCTTTGACAGTCGTTATGGGTAGTCAGAAGCCCGAAAATCTGACAACCAGTCTTACCAAGGGGTATCGTGTTACCGTGTGTGTAACTGGGTTGTGGAAGTCAGATAGGCTGTCGCTCTATGTAAAATACTGGTATTCAGCTGCATTCGGTTAGACTGGAAGCCGACCCCAACATAGTTGGGAAAAGGCTAGGTAGATGATGATGACCGAATAAAGATCAAATTCGCAAAACACGTATTCGTTTGTTTGAAACTGACAGGTTTCACAAACGCATTCTCTCGTCTCGTGTAGGTAATTAATGTTTTGGTAGATTTCTGACTGGACGTAGTGACTAATTTTATAATTAATTTTACTTTAAATATGGAGATAATTATTAAAACTTTACGATCATTACAGAGACGTTAATAATAATATTTTAAAACATCCTTTATGACCGTTGACCGTGTCAAGGACTTAACTAATTTAAAAGACATAAATAGGACTTAGGTAATCACAATAGTAGTTAAAGTAATTCAACATTGATTTCTAGGCAATATACACCTTTAAAATCGTTATTTTATTGAAGTACTAACTACTGCCCGCGACTTCGTTCGCGTGGAAGTCGCAAGACAACACAATATCTATACATATAATAAATCTGTAGACGAAGCGTTTCTGTACATTGAAAATATTTCAAAAAAAAATAGTTGGGGTGTTAAAGGATAACCAACAGATGCCATTTCATACTAAAATAATAGCCACATTTTCCGCCCACGCTTTTCCTTCCTTTTCCGCCATTTTTTTTTGCTCGGCTCCTAAGGGTCGTAGCGTGATGTTAAATAACTTCCTCAAGAATATGGCTATGAAACGCAAAATAATTTTTCAAATACTACTTGTAGTTCCAGAGATTACCGCGTTCAAACAAACAAATACTTAGGCTTTAATAAATTATAGAGTAGATTCTTTAGCTATACGTTTGACTAACTCTGTCACCATGACCTCTGCTATTTCGTTTTTCAATTTTATTGAATTCGTGAATCGGACGCGCCTTAGCAAACGCCTTCCTACTGACATTACAATGCCTTAGGCACGCTACAGACCGGACACCGCCGTCTGTCTTCAAATCAAAAGTGAAAAGGCATCTTCTCGGCACGCTCGTTTCAACACATACCTCATCTATCGCTTTCCATCAGGCGTGATCGGGGTAAACAGCGGGCCCATATGCCAATAAAAAAAAAAACACGCACATCATTTTGTCCCACATCTGTTACTTCACTTCATAAATCTCTCAAATTTTTCTTTTATAACGTGTAGGCTTGAGCGTGCATAACAGCATAATCAGTCTATAACGTTCCCACTGCTGGGACACAGGCCTCCTCTCTGTGTCCCAGTGGTATCGCTCCGATTCACGAGTTTGTAGGTCGTGAGTTCGAGCCCAGCCAGACACTTAACTTTGCGTATTTAATTTCATCACCACTACTCTCAAAATGGTGAAGAAAAACATCGTGAGAAAACTGGAATGTCCTAGAACGGCGGTGTATGGCCCACTCACATAGATTTGACCTGTGTCCCAGCAGTGGGAATATTATAGGCTGATTATATGTGTATTTCGATGACTTGAATCCTTCTACATAAGAACTCGTATATCTTTTTTAGACTCTCTTATTGAGTTATTAATGAATAATGTTTGTACAAAACGTGTACATACTCGGCTGCTCGTAACTGTGTATTATGCCTTACAAAACGTTACTGGCTTACATACTACAGTTTACGGTATACCTGTGTTGCAAAACAAATTACCGGTAACTACAGTGAAGTGCCGTGAAAATCACTCAAATGTCGCCACTTAAGGTCATGTAGGTAGATAGTTTAGTATGACAATTCAAAAGTGCCTGTAAATGGTTTAATTGAAATAAATGCTTTGAGTTTGAGTTTAGAATATTGACTTCGAGAGTTTTTTATCCAATCAATTTGTAGGACCAAAGTGATGATAAAATACTGTAAGGTCCGGCGTTTCTAAATTTGCCAAAGATGTAAACAACAATGGCCGCTCGAAATTGAATAAAATCGATAAACAAGAACATTTATTTTAAGTAATGTTTCTTTTCGTCTAGTTATCTCGGAGATTTATTTCAGTTGGGAAAAGGCTAGGCAGATGATGATGAGTATTGCTTAGCAAATAAATAATTATTCTTTGACAATAACAAATTATCTATTCAAGAATGTCTAAACGAAATCTTGCAATAAAATCCTCGGAACGGGTTTCCATAATTAAAACCCAGAATGCACGATAAATCTCTATTAATAAGCATGTTACAATCGATAAGAAGATGACATCAAGTAGGTATTAGTCATTACAAAATGCAAGAAGGATTTAACCTTATGAACTTAAAAAAAAATCTTATAATTCTTACGTCACTCCATAAATTATAAAAATTGTGACGCAAAATGGCAAGTCCTGTTTGGGTCATTGCCTTTGTCAAAAGGGTCAAGTTAAAAAAAAAAAAAGTTTCGTTGGTTTTTGATACAAGAATGTTGCCAGTTGCAAAAAAAAATTGTGGTATAAATTGCTATTTAGAATACAGCCTGTTTGTAACGTAGGTATGCGAAATTTTAAATAAGAAGAGGATACCTTATTTTAGAAATTATGTAGGCAACCTTTTATTTTAAACAGTGTAGCTTTTGGTTTTTACTGGTTTCTATTATAAAGATGAAGTCAAAGTCAAATCATTTACAAATAGGCACATAAAAAGCACTTTTGAACGTCATTTACATATAAATGAATTGATTCTCGTCACCCATTCCAAAAGGTGGTTTCGTATGGAGAAAAATGGGCAAAAAACTCCATCGTTTAATGATGAATTCGTAGTAATTAATGGTTTAAATTTCGTTAATTTACACGATACATTGTATTAAACAAAGTAGGATAACGAAACGAAAAAAAAAGTCTGAAAAGTCATCGAATGCAGCCGCTGTGGGAGAAATCAGAACAAAAAAATACTACGTAATTAACAATACCTATTAACATTAGATAAAGATAATATACTCGTAATGTTGCTAAAATTAATAATACGAGTATCTTTCTTATTTTAATATTATTCTTCCTAAGCAACCTTTATTATTTAGGTACCTACCTACCATGCTCATAAATACTAAAACTAAAAAATAACATATTCGGGATATAATTTTGTAAAAAATTAAAAAAAAAAAACGAAAGAAATCAGTAGGCGGGTAATGGATTTCGAGACTACAAGGAAAGGTAAAGCTTATAATACTCTTCGTGATCAGTCGAAATTCCTTTACATGTACAGGCGCCAGCACCAAGCTACCCGAAACTGTCAAATTTTCCCAATCAACTTTGAACTTTATAGTTTAGCGATAAAGTTGAAAATCTATTAAAGAAATTTGACAGATTATAGTACCTTGATGTGCTGGCGTCTGGACCTAATCGTATGAGATTTATTGAAAGTAAGGAGATATTTTAGATCCCAGCATTTAGGGTCTGATACACTAATCTTGTTTCTTATGAGAGGCCGGGTCAGTGGCCTTAAGGCTACCTGAGACTTCAAAATAACGTTAATGAATTGAAAGAATGCAATTTAAATTAATATTTCGTTTGATTCTGTTAAAAATAGGTGATCTTTAGTCGAGGTGAGCGAATAATATGGTAGGTACAGACGCCACCACATAAAGCTACTACAATCTGTCAAATTTTTTAATAGATTTTCAACTTTATCGCTAAGCGTAAGGTTCAAAGTTGATTGGGATAATTTGACAGTTTCGGGTAGCTTGATGTGCTGGCGTTTGTACAAATCATTGTGACCATAAGATCAAAGAAAGAAAGATAAAACAGCTAGACAGCTGTTTTATCTTTCTTTCATATATTATTAGAATCTATCTACGATCTGAAGACGTCATACTAACGAATCATCATCATCATCATTTCAACCAGGAATCACCCTCTACTGGGTATAGGCCTCCCCTTTTATCTGCCATACTTCCCGGTTCCGTGTATCCTTCATCCAAGAGTTTCACCGCGACTTTGACGTTATCATCAACCCAACGCACTTTTGGATGGCCTATCGAAATTTTAGCAAAAAAAAAAAGAAATGTCATCGGTTATGACTAAGCCATGAGTGGTGATTACCACTTTTCAGGGTTTTTATAGCGCTTAAAGGAAGGCTAGTTCTAATAATGGTCATCTGCACGTTTCTATATATAATACATTATATAAAATTAATTAACATTTATAATAGAGTTGCAGCCTACTCATATCTAACTTCAATGGCAATAGAATTGGATTCATTTGACATTTGGAGCTTCCGAAAGGTCAAATGTAACAGACTTGGATTTATATTGGACACACAGAAGCGAAAGGAGGTAAAATGTCTCAGAATAGATTGTCCATACTCATGGACAGAACAAGGGATTAATGTTGAGGGTGAAAGAAATATGTAAAAAGGAAAATTGACGAAATTGCCATTTTCAGAAAGAAAGCCCAAATGCGTTAGTGATATATTGTAGATTCCTTCATTATTGCTAGGGAATAGATTAACCCAGACCGAACAGTGAGGTTAACCGATGGTCTGATTGCCGTACTAAGGACTAATTTCACCAATGAAACTGAACGCGATCAGCACATCTAAATCACGTTCAAGAGTGTCAGTATCAATATTCCATAACAATAATGACACTGACAGCTGATGGCGATTAGTTTCATTAGTAAAATTTCCCCTAAGAAGCAAAATTTTTAGAGGGGCTTGTAGCTAAGTAATAACAGCCGCACGGGTCGATCAATCAGGTTAAGCTCGCGTTTGGTTCGTGGATGGGTGACCATCCTTACAGTAAGACCTCTCCGTGCCTCGGAAAGCACGTTAAGCCGTTGGTCCCGGCTGTCATTCGTGGATTTTTGACAGTCGTTGCGGGTCGTCAGAAGGCCGAAAGTTTGACAACCACCAAGGGGTATTATACCAAGGGGTATCGTATTACCGCTCCATGTAAAATACTGGTATTATATGTATCCAGTTAGACTGGAAGCCAACCTCAACATAGTTGGGAAAAGGCTAGGCGGATGATGAAGTCCAACATTCTTATAGTCGATTTCGCACAAATACCAAAAATAACTTACATCACTCAAGAATTCTACTTCGACATACTTTATTTGGAATAAACAAGTTCAGGTTGATAACATTTCCTCAGGGCAATATCACGGTACATCAAAAATATATGTTAATTATTAATCAGCAGTAGAAAATGCGGAATTCTCGGAACACTGTCGCAAAAACTGTTGTTACATAAGAAACTTCCGTTGCTTCGAAACTATACTATAAAAAAAAAAGAAAAACGACTCATCCGTAGTGTAAATGAACTCGTAATGGCGTCTAGTTTTTGGGTGAACTCGTTATAAAGATAAAAAAGTTTATTGCATCCGCGGCCGCTAGGTGAATCTGTTACCTACTATTTTTAGATGACCAGCTGATTTGTAAGATGGAACCTGTTTTTATAATCTAGTTTTAGTTTTGTTATTGTTCGATTACGGTGTTTTATTTCTGAAGGATTTTTTTTTAGAATAGAATAGAATACTCTTTATTGTGTACACCATATAAATTACAGACATAAATATATAAATTTTACAGGGTGTGACACAATGGGCGGTCTTATCGTTAAGAGCGATCTTTTAAAGACAGCTTTTGGATGGATTAAAAAGGGGAATGAAAGACAAATATTGTAGGTAGTCAGTGGTTGTTTTACTTCATCATAATTTTTGGACCTCGTCTATAGATGTGATTCTTCGTAATTTTTCACTAGCTACATGTTACTCGTTGTTTACTCATCGTAATGCAATTACCTATTCTAATTAAACGTCCTTATAATTTGATTAGTGGGTGCATATGTAGGATGCACTTCTATTTCAAGGTGTTACGTTATGATGCACAGTTAGATCATTCATATAGTTCCCTTGATTAACAACCTAGATAATGCGCAGTGTGCTAAATTCTCAATGTTATGTGAGAAATTAATGCAAAAGCATAATAAAAATTTAAGACACAATGTTATAATTTTTCAAATCTTTATTAGTCATATTTTAATCATCCCAATGCAACGCACATAGGAAGGTCTATTTCCCCACGTAGCGTGCGTAAGATTTAACTAAAACCCCACGCTACGAATGTAGGACCAGTCCTTGTATCAACGTATATCTTGAGTAGGGCTGGACTAAATCCCCATATAACGTATGGAGGGTAAGTTTGTATGTTTGTAAGTTTGTATGTAGGGGGTAATCTCTGGAACTACCAGTCGGATTTGAAAAATTCTTCTTGCATTTGATAGCCCAATTCTTGAGGAAGGCTATAGGCTATTTAACATCACGCTATGACCCTTAGGAGCCGAGCAAAAGAAAAAAAGTAAAAAAGAACGTTAAGTGATAGCGCGGGCGGGTGATGCGATACGACGGGGTGGCTCGGGGGAAACAAGAAGTTTCACGCGAACGAAGTCGCGGGCTGAAGCTAGTAATATATATCTCCATTCGATCAAAGCTTTGCATTAACATACAAACAGTCTAGCTGTTCTTGACAAGAAGACTTGAAATAGGCAGAAGACATGTAGCACTGACCCCAAATAAATTAAGAGAATGACGAGTCTCGCTCTTCTTGATGAAAGTACCTTAAATTACATTTGATCGACATTGAATGAAACTACCTCTTCAACAACAACTAAACACCCGCATGCTGACCAACAATAAAAAAGAGAAAACACAGGATGCGCCCGAGGTTAAAATAATTGTTAAATAAACATTTAATTAGGTAAGTCTGTACATATTAACCTTCTCGTTTTGTTGGTCGAGGCGTATATGAACGTTTTAATTTCCTTTGTAGCCCTGACATGAGTACAAGTTGCACGGACAAGTCGGTGGTATTGATAGTAATTGTTCTATCTGTGGGTTATCTAATGATTTTGAAGAGATAAGGTGTGAAGTTGGAGGTTTAGTATGCCACGGTCTGTGGCTTCTGAATGGTGAGGTTAAGTGGCCAAATTGTTTCAACATTTAAGTAAAATAATGTACTTACGTTTGTAGATACATTCGTTTGAGATTGTTATGCTTCTTGTGCATTTGTTTGCTCTTTTTGCATATAAAGAAATTCAGACAACCTTAAGCCTTAATTTCACGATGATATTTAATTGCCCCTTGCATAACATCAGTTGAAGCAGCAATTAGTTGCACCATCATAACAGTGTTACACGACGCAAGTCATTTGTTACTTCTTTTTATTATATCCCTCGGGCAAGAAACTTGCATCGTGTAAATGGACCTTTATTGTCTTAAACTACGTCAAATCTAATAATAATATTATAATGAACGACATTGAAGCCATGAGAAGCAAACAGCCGCAATGTAAAATCTTTCTTTTCATCTCATTTGGTTTTTATAAAACTTCCTACTTAAGATGACAAACTAAAATCTCAAACTGGATTTCGTATTTTCACTTCCACTTTCAGTGTCAAACTTTTATAACACTGTTATGAAGGTATTATTAAACTTTTACTTGTAAGTTTCACATTTACATTTTGGTGACTATAGCTTGACATTGTCAAATTTTGGGGAACCTTTAGATTTTTATCAGGTATACTCTTTTTTATTTACGCTGTTTTACTTAGATGAAAATAATGTGCTTGAGATTGCAAACGTTAACGTATCCCGTACTGCCTTTGTTATTTTTTTTTTTATAATTACTGTTTGTGTGAATCGTAAATTGACAGATGACATAAAGTCAAAGTCAAATTCATTTATAATTTCAAATAGGCACAAGGCACTTTTGAAAGTCAATTTTGAAAGCGGTGACTAGAATCAAAATATATAATTGATTCTAGTCACCGCTTCTAAAATGTAGTTTCATATGGAGAAGAATGGGCAAGAAAACCTATTGGTAACTACGTCACTATAACGGCAGAAAAGAAACTCTTTTCCTCCGTAATTTTATTTTCAATAACATGCATAGGAGCTTATGTTACAGGAAGCGCTAAACCTTATTATATGTGACAGTGGGAACCACTCTTGCGCAGCTATAGTTGTCAAACCCAGAACACCACTGATCACAGTTCAATTATGCATTATATTATACCTCACATAGAAAGTATCTTCACATCCGTTCATGTAACAAACAAGAGCTTGATTAATCGCCTTATTATTAGTGTATTCTTTCCGCGACCGCCATTGTACAATGGCCGCCTTGTCGCAATGTTGTCATGCGTACTCGGTGAAAACTCTTGCGCAACTGATTATGATCTGCGACAGTTTAAGAGGATTTCGGGAGAGAATTTTGACTTTTATCTCTACGCTGTTTGTGTTACTCTTATGTCTGTGATAATAAAGGTGGTTTTGGAAGTGTGCAGTGAAAGAAAAAGTTTGTAATTGTGAGGTTTTAATGCTGACATTGACATGACTGGATTTCAGACGAGTTGAATGATCTTAAATTGGTGATTTGTAGATCTTATTTGCATTAGTGTCTGTAGAGTTTAAATGTAATAGGGTGTATAAGTATTAAAGATTAAAATTTAAAAAATTCTAATAAATTAAATTGTTAAGACCTCACAAATTTAAAATAGGTTTGGTAAGTCATCATCATCATCATCATCAGCCTATAATGTTCCCACTGCTGGGACACAGGCCTCCTCTCTGTGAGAGGGAGTGGGCCGTAATCTACCACGCGGGCCCAGTGCGGGTTGGTAGATGGCACATGTCTTTGAATTTTTGGTTCTAGGACATGCCGGTTTCCTCACGATGTTTTCCTTCACCGTTTTGAGAGCAGTGGTGATGAAATAATTTACACAAAGTAAAGCGCCTGTCTGGGTTCGAACCTACGACCTACAACTCGTAAGTCGCGGCCGATACCACTGGGCCACCACTGCTCTCTGGTTTGGTAAGTGTTGTTTAGTAAAAGGTCCATATTATGAACTTATTTTGCTTAATTGCGATTTTCAAGGAACCAGAAAGGCATATTCTTATTATTTCATAAGAAAATCCCGTATAAATTGTATTTTTAAGACACTTCAGAATCGGAATGTGTGATAGATATATCAAGTTTGCATAAGACGATTGCCTCCAAACCGTTTTAATGTTGCCAATAGAATTTTATTGAAATGTCTACTTTCTCGAGAGTTTTTATAGAATTATAATGTTTTTCTCATACAATTATCTTAAGAGTTACGTATGTTAATATGTCTACTGCAAAGCTATGCTATGTTTTGATAAAATATTTATCTAGTTCTGTTTGACTTGCTGTATCTTGTTTGATTTCTCTACATCGATCAATGTCAAGTTTAAATAAATAAATTATGTTATATAAGTGTTAGTTTTTTGCTTCAACTTTTCTAGTTATTGAGATGAGAGTAGGTGTACATACAAAAAAAAGCATCACAAGATAAAACTACGAGTATCTAAGTTGTTTATAGAACCGAATTTTGCAATAATAACGTATCTCTAAGCAAAAATATATCTACACGGCAAGTTAACATGGATTCGGAACTGTCCACTAAAAAAAACCGAGTGTGCTTATGACCACACGACTGAAGTGAAACTTCGAGAAAGAGAAAAAGAAACACTCGCTCCTACACTGTGATACAGACAGTAGGCCTGCACTGTGCTTAGATATACGGAACGTATTTGGCTATGAGAGGAAGAGAGAAAGAAAATGTGCGCGCGCACTGCTTTGTCTTGCCCCACTCAACTCCCGTTCGCTTCGCCCGATCACACTTTTCGTAACGCATACGTCACGCGTTCGCCAGCTTACTCCCCAAGTCAAGCGTGCGTAAAGAAGTTTCACTTCAAAATAACAGTTTCAATTGTTCTCCGTTCGTAAAAATTGAGATTTTACAAACACAGTCAACATAAGATCATTTATTCATTCACTGACGAAACAACCCTCAGTCTAAGCCTCCAAAAGAAGAAGCATATCATTTTGCACAAGATTCCCTTTTGTAATGAAGGTGAGCACCAAAAAGGATTTTTGAAATGCATCCATCCTAAAGTATGAAATCCGCAGAGTATATAGAGTCAAAAATGCAATAATAACCTCCGTAACCGATCTCTAACCGTGACCTAGGCACTATAACCAGCCTTCTAACACCACAGAACTACACTATTTATTTCCAGTCTTACCAACGAAAAATACACTCAATTGTTTTTGTTTTAAAGTTTTATTTTCACTAATTCGTTTGATAATTGGAAAGTTCACCACTATCAATGCTTAAGGAACTAGTGAGGTGACAAATTAAATGGCGTAATTATTGTTGTCAAGGTAATTATCGACTATTTGCAGTATTATGAGTTATGACAAATAATGATTGTATAGGAAATTGTGAAGTATGCACGTGTTATTTTGACGTCAAATTGTGTTAATCTAATGATATTGAAACATAAAATTATGAGTAGGTGTGAGTTTATGACATTTAAAAATAAACTTCTGTGTAAGTTTTTTGTTCGTCAACTATCCAATATTTATACAATTAATCATATAAGGATTTGGTAGGCGTGGGTTTGCACTTAATTTGCATTCAATTTATACAATCCTCGGTCTAGTGGTTGCAAGCGAGGCTTCTCAGCACTTTCCTGCAACGTTTCCGCAAACTTTATTCGGGATCTTCCATCAGGAATTTCTTTTGTGACTAATTCATCGGAAAAAGTAGACGTAATGTTATGTTACTGTACATTTAACAAACAGTTTAATATAGTATCTAATTGACATTAATGATATGATGTCGTGACAAAGATATGTTTTAAATTGCCTTGATGGTAAGTTACTCATCTCATGGGCGAGTTAATCTAACAAGATATTTTAAGTAGCAATGCGTGTAAAAGATATAAGGCAGTTCGTTAATTCAATATTTACTCACATCTTAATAGAATTGTGGATATGTAAATGTGATCATAATGACATCATTATTAGTAAAACACAAAAGATTTCGGTTGTCATTATACATTGAGTATTAACAAGCTTGTTGGAACTATATACCTATGTATTATGAAAGATTAGACTTTTGTGTATTTATAACTTGCATTATTATTTTTTGTAAAATCAACAATTGTTTTTGCTGACCCACGACGAATCTTTTAAGACAGAGTAAGTCATGGAGCTTTGGCATGATGTTAGAATTAATTACAGAGCCACCATCTATTATCAAAAAATCTAAGCAGTTCCATCATAGACCTCATCCAACGCTTTTCATTACGCGCGATAGAGGTCAAAAGTAATAAAAAAAATAAGCTTACAATCCAGCTTCAACAAAAATGATGACACAAAATACAACCTTTTTCTTGGCCTGATCTTTTTGGCATCATTTATGGCGTATTGTCTCAGATTCGAAATTCAAAATACAAGTAGGTACATAAGAACGGGCATTTTCCTTCTTCGAATCAATTGTCCACGTGACTAGGGATGTCCCACATTTTGTTTATGAGTCTGTAGTTTTCACTCCGGAAAAATACCAGTTACATAAAATAAATACAGCTAGAAAGGCTTGCCCACTTCAATGATGCGTAAGATAAATTACAGTGTGAAGTTGAGATTACTTTTTATTATGCAATATTAGTTGGACCGCCCACTGTTTAACTAAATGGCTAAACAAATATTAATATTATGTAGCACATCACTCGTAACAATAAACAAATGAGGGCTATGTAATGAGGGTCATGAACTGGCATAATATTGGGTGTGGGATGCGATTAGTTATTTAAAACGATTAAAAAAAAGGCAACTGAGAAACTGAGAGAAGGCGAAGAAAGATTACTTGGTGTTGTGGCATGGTGTAAATAAATAATTGCTTCTAGTTTGCAATAAATTACCAGGGTTGTGTCATCGCGCTTCTCGTTCTTTTTTATGCAGTCGGACAAAGACCGCGCTTTAGGTCATGTAGTCGCCTTAAAGAATAACCGGTAGAAGAAAGCATTTAGTCGTTTCTCTAAGGATGTTTAGTTTGTGAGGGACTTGCGATTGCTTGCACATTACATAGGTTTCAGTAATATTCTATAAGGATTCTAGTTCTGACTGCCTGTAAAAGTGTTTATATTTGGACGAAAGTCTATGCCATCTGAAAGGGATTCAGACCGGAATGACAATGTTTATAGTGGATAAGACAGAAATTAAAACATAAGAATAACTAGCAGGGGATCAGATTAGGGGATCCGACCGGTATAATTCGAAAAAAAACAGCTACACATGATTCAAGATAAGATCAATTAAAGTATGACTTCGGTTAAACCTGAATTTAATATGATTTAACAACATAGAGCTACACATAAATTAAAATATGCAGACCGATTTGTCATACACCACAAAATATAAGTCAGTAATTTAGCATGTACAAATTGTGTATTATTAGTGCCAAGCCTTTCTCTTATCTATTAATTTATAGGTACATAAACCTATTAATGCCTATTATTACCTAGTAGTCCTAGTACTAGATAATTTGAGCCATTAATTAATCAATGTCAAAACTTAAAACAAAAGACAAACACAGCTGTTACTCGACACAACTGCATTTAATTATATTCCGAATTTGAGTGTACATTTTGAAATCACTGTCCTATTCAAATGCATCCTTGACCTGAACTGTATTGTTTAAAATGATCTACTATCTAGATTTTATATTTAAGCACACAATAATGCAAATTTTTATAATCTTGAGAGAATCTAATTTCCAGCAGTGTCATTCTGTAAAAATCTTGCCGTAAAAAAAAAGCAAAGCGGGAAAAGTGAAGCGAGTGAAGTGCGCGTGAAGTGTCAAAGCATCAGGTAGAATGACAGTTCACTTCACCTAAGTTTTTACGGTGATATTTTTTACAGGAAATATCGGCAGATATCAAACAATTTCAATTTTGAGCTTGAAAACCTTTTTAAACGAGAAAGCGCAAGCAAGGCATTAAGTCCGCCTTTATACTTTTTTGTTTGCGAAAAGATTAAATAAATAAATATAAATAAAGAGACCATGACTTTTTAGTTTGTTTCGGTATTTCTTCTCAGGGATCAGTCAGCTAAGAAATGCCGGCACCATCTTGGTTTTAAAATATTGACGTGTAAAAGTGTTTTAAAAGATCTACTTACATAAATAAAAATATTTCATTTAATTTCAAACAAATAATCAGTTTTCCTACTACTGAATGTACTGTTTTCGGTTGCTGCTAAAGCAAACGTAATTAAATCCAAAAAATATCGATTACAAACAAACGCATTCCGAGGTCCTAATTGAAACAGCAAAAGACAATCGCAATAATAATTAATGACTGCTAAACAAGCACTCAATTAACGAGCTTGTAATCGATTAATTAATCGATTTGCGAAATCGATTAAGTGACCGCGATTTATAGCGTCGCACCAAAATTATGTTCGAAACTGGTGCCAAGTGTTATGGTGTAAGGCCTTTTATCGGATTCACTAATCGATACTAGGATCGAGAACTCATGGTAATACGAGCGGAACAAATCTATATTTATGTCAATTATGGGTAAAATCGATGGTGAATTGGGGTTAACCTATGGTCATTCACGTTTTTATGGAAAATCATTTTCATGGTTTTTATCTCGTCTTGTTTGCGAAAATTCTTTTTACACCACTGTGTATTTCACGCTTTTGGTATAGATGCTTTTTTTTTTGTTTTTCTTAGCCTCTATTGTATGCCACTGCTGGGCAAAGGCCACCTGTTTTTCCTTCCAAATCTCCCTGTCTTGTGCGATCTCTGGCTATGTTGGCTCTGCAAACTTTATCAGATCAGGCAATAAGTATCGTAAATAAATAAAAAAAAAACATGGAAAGATGAATCAGTTAAGAATTTGAAGCAAAATGCTATCGTGTAATATGTCAGTGATTCTGCTACATTGTTTTAAAACGGTAAAACTAACGATATTTTATTATTTTTGTTACAGGTAATCATCATCAATATTAGTTCCAACAGATGTTCTTTAAAGCGTAAGTTAAATATGTTTGACTCAAGTGAGCTAGTCAACCTAGACAACCTAGACATTGAGTAATGACAGTCTGGCTGCTGTATGAGAACAAAAACTGACGTGTTACATCTAGATAATTGTTAGCTTACAAAAAATATGGCTGACACTTCATTAAAAATGCTTACATAACATAGATACATAATCAGCTTATAATGTTCCCACTGCTGGAATACAGGCCTCTTCTCGGTGAGGGAGTGGGCCGTAGTCACATGTCTTCGACTTTTTGGTTCTAGGTCATGCCGGTTTCCTCACGATGTTTTTCTTCACCGTTTTGAGAGCAGTGGTGATGAAATAATTTACACAAAGTTAAGCGCCTGTCTGGGTTCGAACCTACGACCAACAACTCGTAAGTCACGGCTATTGCCACTGGGTCACCACTGCTCACAAAAAAACAAGAGCAAAAATTGTTTTTCTACTAATTGTATTTGTGTCAAAAGAAATGTTAGCCACACGTTAAAACAATGATAAATGACTACTAAGATATTTAAATGTAGCTAACTAGACTAGAAACAATGTATTAGTTATTACAAATTGTAAAATATCGTCGCCATCTTTCATTCAAAACAACTGACAGGCGGCACGCGAAACAATTACGCAACAATCAATACTCAAAAGACATCTGTTACATTTCTTAAACGGAAAACAACAGTTGTTATTGTTAGCAATCTGTCAGATACAGTTTCTTTTATTCTAGATAATAAATCAATCTCAAATAGAGCTTAAGAAGTCAGTGTAACAACTCTTTCAGTACTGACAACCATTATTAATTAGAACCTCTTTGAATGCGTTACGTAATTCAGCAAGTAGGTTAGGATTTAGATTATCTGTGGATTCATTTTTTAAATCTGTGTTATAAAATTTGAATTTTAAACAATGGAACACGCGTGGATACTTTTGGTGTTGATTGCGAGGTTGAAAAAAATAATGTTAGCTTAAAAAAAGCAAATTTAATTTTGACATTATGACGAAATAATTATTGAAATAGATTTTATCTCGTAGGCTTTTTCGAATGAATCCTTCCAGTTTTTTCCTGCAATTTACAAAATATACTTAGTGTCCTATGTGTCATCTTTATTAACTGTTCCTTTTGACTGATGTAAAATGTCTATGAGCAGTATAAGTTTTCTATGATTTATTCTTGTGTTCTATTTACGTGTCGTTGAGCAAAAGCAGTAACCAATTAGACCTAAGGTCCAGCATGTCCTACGGCTCGATCGTATTGATAATGGCCGTTATCACGAAACCAAGGTCTACGGGCGACTGTTAGGCATTTATTATAAACAATTACTTGGCCCACTTTGCTATAAAGGCCACAACACAATAAATAATAATATAATATATGTTGAATAGCTAACAGCTTGCGACCATAAAATGGTGGAAATAAATATAGGTATTATTTATAGTACAATAAAAGATCAAATAATATATTTTGCCTTAGTTATCAGTATCAATACGAAAAGTAACTGACGAGCTAGCGGATTTGGTAAGCCAAGAAAATGACGAAATAAATATCGGCTAGACTTAGGGCCCGATCAAAGAGAGGATACCGGAGTCCCAGCAGTGGGATCATTACATACTGATTATGTTATGATAAACTTAATTAAAACTTAGGTTACCAAGAAAACGTTAGATATTATCGAAGTTAATTGAAATTAAACAAGGATCTTCTCAATTTCTTCATTTTAGCTTTGATAAGCAAAGATAGTGTTGAAGATACGATTTAACGATAAACCAATCTCTAAAGGTATAAAACGTGAGCATAACCCTATTATTTGAACACAACACTAAACCCAATATAGCCATACAAAATTACTTGTCTCAGATTTCGACGCGTATTGCCCCATAAGGTAACAGGTACATTGTCACTTAATCCGTGCCATATTGAACTAGAAATACCAGTCCGAATCAATTACATTATCACGTCACTACGGTCAGACAAGAGTTTCAGCAAGACATTACATAAAATGCACTTGTTCCAATTAACCTGTGCTAATCGATTCGGGTTGTCACCCGACTCGATTCAGAAACGTTTGCCAAATATCGATTATGTTATTATTAGGTAGTGAAGTGATTGTGTTTTGTTTCAATTTGGCGGTTCTGTTATGAAGTTAGTTGTTGAAATAAGAAATTGGGTGTTACGTTTTGTTATGGTATTTTGTATCTGTAACAGAAATTGTTACTTAATATTGTGGAATGGTCGTAATGTTCTGCAATTCTTTCAAACCGCATTCTGATTGAACATAGTCTATGTTCAATCAGAATGCGGTTTTGTCGTATTATTTTCACTAAATACCTTTTCTATACAAGTCTATGTTGTGTGTTGTGTCTGTTGTTGTAAATATTTCCGCGTGAAAATCATATGCGTAAACGCATAATCTGAGCAAAACGAACGCAATATGCACATTAATTCAAATAACGCACGCCAGTAGAAATGGAGACTGCTACATAATGAATGAACAATATTTTTTCAATATCGACAATACAAATCATTCCAAATCTCGATACTACTTTTACGTAAGGAAAATATAGACAATTCCGCAACGGTACTGTCTTAGATCTTACCGAGATATCGACAATAGGTTACGAAACGTGTCCCGTTGCCACAGCCTTTCCTGGTCAGTTACATTTAAATCGATATTTATCTTTCGCCATCACTAAGGTCCGAAGTAGGGTACATTTTGTTCGGTAGTAGAAATATGTAACCTGCAGCGGTTTGTGTTAAATAACACAGTAGTTTATTGGACGTTTAGTTGTGAGTCAACTGTTTCTAATTCTATGCTGAACTTTAATTTCTTCCTGGCAGATTAAATAAGCATGATGAAATATCAATTGACATTTCCCTCTACAACTAAATGGACATTCATCAAAACAACAAAATACGCTATGAATTCTGTATTTGTAAGATACTAAGATATATTATCTGAATCATTTTTTTTCCCTTATTTTACAGTTTGTCTTTGCTCCACCCAAAGGTTGACTGTTAGAAAATGCTTTTGGCATTAACTCTGCCTCTGTACATTTATGTGCTTGAAGTATTAAATAAATCAATACGTGAACAAATATTCAATCGAAGAGAGTCATGCCGATCTATCTATTCTGCTAAAATCTCACCGCGAAAACTTAGGTTAAATGAACTTGAAGTGTGTCAATAGTGTCACTCCCTAGCATCAGGAGGAATGACAGCTTACTTTATCTAAGTTTTCACGATAAGATTTTTCCTTTTCAAAGATTGATTACCGAGATTCCGTCCGAAGCTACTAATGAAACCAGTTCCATAGGAAGTTTAGAAAGAAAACTTCAAGGCTATCTTCTTTAAATTCGGATATAATTGAAACTTGTTCCGATTTCCGTTAGTATTTGTTAGCTTCACAACAACCACGCAATTGTCGTGTCTCTCTCTAAGTATGTTGTTTGTTTACAAGAAGGTCGTATGTGAACGCATTGAGTGCATGTTGACCATGTGTGAACTATGTTATAGTCGAAGGTTTGCGCTAATGTCAATGTTACATAAATAACCTCTGTTTCATTATTCTGTTTTGTTATGAAGTTCTTTTGTATGAAAATGTGCTACTTGTTTCATTTGTTTCTTTAAAATGTAAGGTCCAGGTTCTTTTGTTGTGTTTTTCGTAATTCTTCCTTCGACTACTTTTTCTTATTAATTTAGCGGTTTAGTGACCTTATTCTTCGTTTAGATCCTCTCCATTTTCTTTGATTTCATCATAATCCTTAGAGCTAATATTAAATTCTCTCATAGGTACCACTTGCAACATCCAACATTTCGTGTACCTACCCTATCATTACTATGAAAATCGCCATAAAACGATCTACAATGTCCACAGTAACAAGAAACTTGTCCAATAAGGTAGTTTATGTAACATTGGAAACTGGAGCAATTGCTTCATGAACTTACACCACCTGACTGCTAAGGACTTGACGTTAAGATAGTGCGCACGCAGTTTTGTACGTCGTAGACAGAACAGTTTTGTATTGAGTGATGACTGATGAGTCAATTTTAAACCACTAGATCCTTGTCTATGGATGCATAGAATAAAGAAAAAGCAAAGAGGCAAAGCGCTGTGATTGTTTCATGATAGTATGTATTAGTCTATCTAAAGTCAGCGACATATAAAGATAGCTTGTGTTTGAAGACTTTGCAAAACAAGATGGCAGAGTGCAACATATGAGTTCAAACATATATCTATGGTTCAAACTTACCACAAATATTGAATTTCCAATGCTACACATCGCGACTTTGTGGGTGCCGTGAGTTGCGTATGTGAGGCTGTGTCTGGCAATAGAGTAAAGACAGACTTGAATCAAGTATACGCACACTCTTAAAGGCTCCCACAAACAGGCGCGACACGACCCTAGTAGCACAATTTTCAAAGAAATTGTTCTACTAGAATCGCGTCGCGCCTGTCTGCGGAAGCGTTAAGGCGGTTAGTTAAAAGTTATTGCTATGGTTACTTCATTTTCATAATATACATTAAAGTATTCATATCAGGTGTATCATGATCTGGATCGTATTCTTTTGGAATATGTACGTAACGCTGTTGCAGTTTTAGGAGCGTTTCGAGTTTCGTGGAGGTTTGTTGGTCAGATTTTGGGTGTATTTGGAGCAAATGTAATTTTTGAAATCGTGATATGAATTCGAAACATATTCGACTGCACTTTCTTGTTATGTAAATATTTTAATTTTATCGTCGATGATTTTCATTCCTTCAAAATCGTTATGGATATGAATTGAAGTATGTACTTGTGCACTACCAATGCAGTTAAAATTGTTATTACCTAATATAAAATCTTTCTCCTCGTTTGTGCCAACGTTTTCCATTTCATCTGTATTTATCCAAGTGATTACGATGATGTAATTTTATTTATTGATTTTCTTAAATCGATATCGGAGTACCATCACCAATTTATTGAGAATTGAAAGAAAAAGCTGAATCGATTTGATAGCAAAGAGAAATGTACGTTTAGATATAGATCGATTGCTTTTATGACTTTTATCGTTTTTGCGTCGATGTAATTACAAATGTTGGTATTACGCAAGTTAAATTGAACTTTAAAGTTAAAAATAAACGGTGTAAAGTGATTAACGAGATCAATTATTTTACCAAGAGTTATTGAAATAGTTATTTGTAATATGTATATACCTCGAGTAACAGTTAATTCATTTGAAAGTCATAAATTAATTAAATATAGTAACAAGATGTCTAATAAAACGATTAAAAATAATGAATCTCTTAGCCTTAAATACCATACGATTAAGAAATCACAGAAAAAGCAAGGATGTCGTCTATCGTCTATAGGTAATAGGTAATACGGGCTGGTGTCCACAACTCCAGGTCAATGCGCGTGTTTTGAGACCTATATCAATACAAGTCAATAAGTAAAACATTGCAATAAGCATTTAAGGTGTTCAATACATCGAATTAGAAACTCATGGGCACTAAATATTGACACCATACTACGACCTAATGAGAAGTGGGCATTCTGCGCATAAATCCTAAATTTATTATTGTGAACTAAGTTACTAGTTTGGTATCTATTATTTTAGATTCATAGAAAATAAGTAAGTGCTTATAAAATCTGTTGTAAGGTTGTTATTCTTTTGGCAAAATAAAGATTTATTATTATTATACTAGAACATTGTATACCAAATCAGGTAAAAAACGTGATATAAGCAACTTCTCATATACGAATCATCCACATCATACACAGAGATACCAACATTTTTCATAATAAAAAAGCGTGATGTTCAAATACTTATGCAACACATCAAGACGTCTTGTATGAAGGGCGAAGACCATATTCGTAAGAATTCTTTAAGAATTTCATAATGGTGAATGATATGGGACATCATGAAGATGCTACGACTCATTTCTCGCGATTCAAGTTGTATGATTCATTATATTTTTAATCGGTATTGAGTAAGTGTGGCATCATTTCTTGCCAAAGGTAAAACTTCCCACATCCTTGAGGGAAAGACCAAAGAGAAGATTCTTTTGAGTTTGTTAAACTTCCTCAATCAAATAAAAAACATACATATAACTTATTGAGGAAGGAAAAAAAGATTGACTTAAAGCAATGGGTATTTTGTAAAACATCGTAAGTTAATCCAAATATGGATTTAAATAGTTGGTTCTCAATAGAGAGAGCTGGATGTTGCTGAGCTCCATGCATTATCACCCAATCCTACTGCCGGGACACAGGCCCCCGCTCTGTAAGAGAAGGTGGGTCATTATCCACCATGCGGGCTTAGTGCGGGATATCATATGTCTTCATAACCGAACAAGAAGAGAAAAGAAGAAACTTTGAAAAAAATGAGTTCGAAGATTCAATAAAAATCCATGATGCTACGGTTTGTCTAATAGATAAAGACGAATGCTAGCTTTATATTGTTGTAGCAGTGCATAAAGTTATGCTCACAACCCGAGGAGAGGTTGTCGACCCAATGTGTACAAACAAGACCGTAACGAATTGCGCACTCAAGTCTATGAAATACATACATACATATGTATGGTGTAGGTACATGGACAGATGTGTAAACAGATGAGGAAAACAATGATTATTATTATAAGTTTAAAAACATGTAAGCTATAGAACCGATGATCGTTGGGGTAGACGTGTTATTGAGTGGAGACCGCAATTCGGCAAACGTAAGGTAGGAAGGACGCCGTCAGACTAGGTGAAGTGTCAATCTTTGCAGGGTGGCTGCTAGCAGTTGGATGAGAGTTGTCGAGTATCGAGCTAAATGACGTAGAATTGGACGGGGCTATGTATAGCAGCGGACTGCTTTAGGCTGATGATAATGATGAAGTTTAAAAATGGAGGCAATAACTACTTATAAAAATATCATATTCTTTTGAAGCATAGGTAAGTTGTCTTTATTTTCGTAAGATATTCTCGAAGTTCTTCAAAAGAATAAGTTTAAGTATATCATTTATTTTACTTATTGAATTTCTCCATCGATTTGTTGAGTCGATTGATCATCATCATCATTCAATTTATATATTTAATGGTGGTTGAAATCTCTTGCAATACCTTTTGTAGTCTGATTAATTCAAAAGCCATTTCGATAAATCCTTTTAGGGTTCCGTAGTCAACTAGGAACCCTTATAGTTTCGCCATGTCTGTCTGTCTGTCTGTCCGTCCGTCCGTCCGTCCGTCCGTCTGTCCGTCCTCGCTTAATCTCTGTGACCGTTAGCACTAGAAAGCTGAAATTTGGTACCAATATGTATATCAATCACGCCGACAAAGTGGTAAAATAAAAATTGGAAAAAAATGTTTTATTAGGGTAGCCCCCCTATATGTAAAGTGGGAAGGGATTTTTTTTTTAATTTCAACCCTAACGTGTGATATATTGTTGGAAAGGTATTTAAAAATGAATAGGGGTTTACTAAAATCATGTTTTGATAATGTCAATAATTTCGGAAATAATCGCTCCAAAAGTAAAAAACAATGTGTCCCCCCCCCTCTAACTTTTGAACCATAAGTTTAGAAAATATGAAAAAAATCTGAAAAGTAGAACTTTATAAGGACTTTCTAGGAAAATTATTTTGAACTTGATAGAAATAACAGTTTTTGTACAAAAAAGACAAAAAGTTGTACAAATTCATTTCTGGACTAAGTTCGTAGTATAATCGTATATGCAAGCATTTTTTTAACTTCGTTTACATATTTTATTATCCTGAACGTATCTTTTTTCAAACAAAAAAAGAATTATTAAAATCGGTTCTCACAATCCAAAATTACCACCGAAAACTTCTGGCACGTCTATGTATTAATTAGTAACCCAATTCCCCGAGAGATGGCGCTGTAGGTACTTATTACATTAGGTCGGGTATTATCGAATTGTACGTGGGAACACTTATTGTGACGGACGGGAAACTACGGAACCCTACACTGAGCGTGGCCCGACACGCTCTTGGCCGGTTTTTTTTTGGAGGATAATGTTGGGCACAGTGTTGACACTTGATTGATTTGTTTAAAAGCTTTCCACGATATTTCAAATTATTATTATTATTTTTCAGTACAATTTTGATGTACGATGTAATAAATATTATGCCGTTTATTTAGGTTTTATGTAGTTACAACCTGCTTACGTAAACTGTTGACACGGATTAACAAGCAAGGCGTGATGTCTTGCGGTTAAACCTACTTAGCTCCTTTGTCTACGGTTTTATACCTAAAGAAATGGTTTGGTATGTTGTGTTAGAAAACGTTAGAATATTTTACCTTTGTTAAAACTGGGGAAAATCCTTTGTAAGTCAATTATAAGCCAAGTCTTATCCTTCATCTGATCAACGATAAGCCATCCATTATCAGGATCTCAGGAAGCTTAAATGGTGAATTATAAAGGACTCGTACCTACTCGTAGCGTTCTTACTTCACACCCAACCAGCTATGTATCACATCATTAAGGCTATATGATTTCAGCATCTGTCAAGTTATCTTTCGAAGCATATTCACTTCACTTTGTGCTTACTTTACCCTTTCTCACAGACACATTATCGTACATTACTTCAAGAAAATTATTTAAATAACCTGTATATTATTCTAAATAGGTACTTAGCCATATATGTTCGACGTTAGACTGCGTTCACACCAAACGTATAGTTGGCCGCCGACTGTGAGCGTCAGGTTTAAAATGTATGAAAGACGTCAACTGTCGACTGACTGTCCTTTGTTTTTCATACATTGTCAGGGATGCTACACATAATAATGTCAACCCTAGGCAATTAGTACGCATAGGTTTTTCGTCTAGGCTTCAGATAGGCTTTAATTTGGCTCGTGCCGATCGGCAAACTTCGTTCGGTATATCGTGTTGGCTCGGCACAATTCGAGCTAAACCCAGAGGCTTTTTTCCGCACTTCAGGCATAATCGTACAATGTGAAAATGTAATAAGATATTTATATACATATATCTTTTTACATTTTGCATTACTCGATTATGCCTTCTTACAAATGGGTACGTTAGGTCACAGTTGGCGACCGCTACGTTAGGTTTAAACACAGTCCTACCTCAGAATAAAATTGTCACATTATGTACATGCCTATGGCAAGTTTAGTACCCACGTTTGTCCACATAACGATAGGTTTTGTCACGAATTTGTAGTACCTATATATTATATAATATAATAAGCGTCGTGATCGCTACTTTTAGTCGGCTGCAGTAGAGCCTTAAGGTATTTTCGTAACCATAGTTCTGAGCATGCTAATTCTAATACACGACTGGTATGAGGTGTTGAAATTTCCGCTGAGCTGCAAATGTATCTGTTTTAAGGACTTACTTTTATTTAGTGCTTAGGAATGTTGAATAGGACATGTATGTATAGAACACCATTAGGTACTCATATTATACGGGGAGGTGGGACCCGCTGAGAAACAGCGGGTCGAGGCCTGTTGGGGGAGCGGTGAACGCTTATGCGAATCCCGCACCCCCGGCCATAGGTAGAGGTGGAACACCGCGGTGGTTTTAGACGGTAAGAGTCCGGCATGCCCTTCTGTCACTCCCACGATAGAGGAAGTCCATTAGATGATTTCCACCGCGAGAAAAAAAAAAGGTACTCATATTATATGGTTACCAGAATTTTCAGAGAGTACGATATTGCCTGATATTTGTTCTTAGTTAATATAAAGGGTATAGTATTACCCAGTAACTGGGTTGTGAAGGTCAGATAGGCAGTTAGTCATATAAAATACTGGTACTTACTCAGCTGTATCCAGTTAAACTGGAAGTCAACCCCAACGTAGTTGGGAAAAGGCTAGGCAGATGATGATGATAAATTCTTAATAAATTAAGATTTCTAAGATCAACACCTGTAATTTGATCTGCACCGATAACATCAAACTTCGAAGCATTCTGCAAATTAAACTTGGGTTGGCCGGAAATTCAGAATCGAGAGAAAATTCTTTGGTAGAAAATCCGATATTGGAAAATTATATTAGAAGATAAAATCAAGAAATTTCTCACACATTAAAAACAGTAGCAATGGCTTTCATTTTGAAATTCCAACAACATTCATTGCGTTACGTAGTGCGTTGTTGAGCAGACAAATTTTTCGGACATATGAAGCAACAAGCAGCGCTCCGCGGTTTCACCCGCGTAAGTGTCAATCCCGTAGGAATATCGGGATAAAAAGTATTCTATGTGTTAATCCTGGTAATAAAATATCTGTGTGCCAAATTTCATACAAATCCGTACAGCCGTTTGTGCGTGAAGAAGTAACAAAAATACAAACACACTCGCGAACTTTCGCCTTATACTCTTAATATTAGTATGACCAATGCCTAGGGTTCATTATTCAACTGAGCTTTCTAATAAAAATACTGCATTGATCAGTAGCTACAAATGCGTAGAATTTTTACGAGATTTTGAACACATAAATACAAAGAACCCACCATAAATTATTGTGACGGATCATGATCAATTGATAGTTTCGAAAGCTACAAACCACAGTTTTGCCAAGGATAATGTCTGTTTATTATAACAATAAGATCTTCCAACATATTTACTTAAGAATACATATATTGAGATAAATATATACGTCTTTTTATAGTCGTTAATTCAAGGGTTTCTGACGGATCCGTGAGTGTGCAGTATCGAATCTCTTCAACCATTCAAATACGCGTTGTTTGCAGAGATTTCTTTGATGACTTTTATCTTTTTAATGACTTTGGAGAATCAATATTGTGATTGTAACTTTATATTTGCTGATACGTAAATCAAAATAACATGTAACGATGAGCACATGATATAATTTCTTTTAGGAAGATTGGCTTTTAATAAAACTTTTTTAAACTCGTTAAAAATGTAGTTTCAAACAAAAATACTCATACAACAAAATAAGGCTTAGTAAAATGAGAAAGTTTATTTCTTATTTTACTAAAAGTAATTTTGTTTTAGGTAAGTATGTGTATTTTTGTTTTGTAATATCAACTTAAACTGGATCGCTTTAATGATGTCGGGGTATGAAATAGCAAAGCAGTTTATTTAAGGTCGTCAATTGAATCGCAATAATAGTTCGTAGTAGGCCTCCTGATGTTGCGTTATGTTATTATACTTAGTATCAAAAATAAATAAATACATTTATTTACTTTAGCTGCGCGTGATTCTTGAACGCAATAATTACAATTTAATGTTTTATTTAAAAGTCAGTTTGTTTCTATTTCATTGAGATTACTGTTCCGCATCTGCTTATCACGCGTGCGAGTCTTCACGTTTAATGGTAGAGTAAGGAAAACGATTCGGAGATCGCGTGTTACTAGATGTGACAGACGAGAGGCAGTGGTTTCCGTCACAAATCCAGTTGTATTGTTTTGTTAGTTAGAAATTAAGAATGAAGTTGAGTAATCAGACGTAGAAGTAGGTATAACCTTTTCTATGAAATACCAGATGTAAGTTATAAGTAAGGACTAGGTGGTAAAAAAATAATAAATCGAAGTTTTTTTTTGTTTCATATTATGTGACGAGCTTTTCGTATTAATATTAATTCATTTACGAAAATAATGTTCTATTTAAAAATGTGGCATCTCATAAATAAATACCTATCACAAATTAATAAACCATTTCACGATTGCTCATAGAAGTACCTAATATAGTTTTTTAACGTGAAAACAGAAACAATTGCCATTCATGTTTTCAGTATGTGTCGTGGCTTTTAATAAAGTCACTAGCTCTTGCCCGCGGCTTCGCCCGCGTGGAGGTCGAAAATTATTCCCAGAAAATTCAACCCCCCATTTCACCCTCTTAGGGGTGGAATTTTGAAAAACCCTTTCTTAGTGGATACCTACTCTTCACAAAAAACACACCCTTGCAAATTTCATGTCTCTAGGACCAGCGGTTTAGGCTGTGCGTTGATATATCAGTCAGTCAGTCAGGACTTTGAATTTTATTTGTACCTATAGATAAATGGGATTTATTTTACGAGTTCATACAAAATCACAACTACTAACTTATTTTTCTATACACTTATCACTAAATAGATACACTTTCTCGCAATCCCCCTGTCACATCCAGCACATCAACATAGACTAATCGTCGCTCCCCGGTCGGGCGCTTCTCTCCGCTTTCCGCATCGATCCAGCAAGGAATGCATTTTCACTGCCCACCGTATCTCGATATCACTCTTCCGTAGTAAGATCTTAACGTTGGTTAACTCGTGTGGTTGTTACTCTATTCGCGGTAGGAAGTTACTGTGACCGCGAGTCCGCGACATATAGACTTTAATGATTAAATCTGGAGTTTCCTTTGGGTGTGCATGTCACTGGCATGTCTTTAGACAAATACTCGTTTTAGGAAGGAAATCTGTGGAAATCAACAACGTGTTTGCGTCTAGCAGGGATTTAACATGGTTACGATGCTTTTATGAAACAACGGTCAGTCAAGATGAGCTGAGATTTACTTAAATGTTTTAAAATTTTGACGTGTCTCATGGTACGTAACGTTTGTCTAATGATATATTAAATGGAGTAAGTTATTCTCTCTATTAGTCGCCTTCTAAGCTGTCTGCTCCATATCCTAACTTATTAATATTATAAATGCGAAAGTAAGTTTGTTTGTTTGTTACCTTTTCACGCATAAACCACTGAACCGATCATCCTGAAATTTTGATATAATTATGTTGTCAGGTGTACAGAAACGGACATAGGGTATCTTTCATCCTGAAAAAAAAAGTGATGTTCCCGAGGAAAACAACAATAATATTATTATGATGATAGATGGCGCCACGTGTCTTTCGTATCATGCATACATTGCAGCCGTGCGAAGTCGGGGCGGGTCGCTAGTAGAGTATAATGCTAACACTAAAGGGAGCAAACAGATTAGTTAGCAAGTGACTCGAGTGAATGCATGTTGTAATTCTTCAGAGATCACTGCCTTAAGCTGTGTGTGGTCTAGTTTTGTTTGAATTAACTAGCAGGTGATTATTTTTGATTCCACTTCTCTATTTGTTAATTATAGTGTCAAAGCCAGTTTAGTATTATGTAAATGTTATGTTGACAGACCGAAAATTTCAGTGTGCCTATTGTTTAACATTGGAACTAGCGAGCAATTAAAAATACTTCAATGTAGAAGCATTTCGTAGGATTTAAAGCAGTAGTTTATTTAATGCAGCTCCAATTTGAATGAAAATTAAGCGCCTTTTATCGTAATAGCAATCATATTTAAATACATAATTTCCAATCTAAAGAAAATTGAAACCAATTACAAATGTCCATTTTGAACGTCGCTCTGGCCACCATAATGCTGTTTTAATTAAAACTAAACGTGTAGCGGACAACGACGGCCTGCGCAAACGACTATTACGAAATCGCCTTCGGGTACTCTCGGGTTACCTCGGCTTGAGTTACCGAAGCCTGGGAGGCTGAATTATTGCATACAATTTATAAAACGTGAAATCCCTGATGTGCTCACGCGATAAGTTTGACTTGACACCCCTATATTGCATGCAATGCTTTGAGGCTTTGATGCAACGCTCATGCAATTAAATTGATCATATTAAGTATTACAGTTCGCGCAATGAAGTTAGGTTATAATTTTAGTGTAAGCGAATTTAAGATACAGTAAAACTGACTAAATCCGTGGACTAAATGTTTATTGCTCTTGTCAGTCTGGTATTCGGTATCATGGTAAATTTAGTGTAGGCATAAAATTGAATTGGTTGTTACGAAATTAAGTTAGTTAATCTCATTTGGTAGTGTAAGACATGGTTGCCGTTCAGTTTAGTCGAAAACATAATGTTGTTGTTAGGTTTCGAACCTTTTCTCCACTCCACAAACGACCGCGACGTTTTTGGAAATGTCAATTGATACGGTTGCCACATTATCTGTAATTCCGGATTTTCGTAAAATATATTTAATTATTTGACTATTATTTTTATTACAACTAGCTTCTGCCAGCGACTTCGTCCGCGTGAAATTTCACCCTCCCCCCATTCACCCTCTTAGGGGTGGAATTTCGAAAAACCCTTTCTTAATGGATACCTACTTTTTACAAAGAACACACCCTCCAAATTTCATGTCTTTAGGACCAACGGTTTATGCTGTGCGTTGATATATCAGTCAGTCAGGACTTTGAACTTTATAAACATATAATTAAAAATATTGTAATGGGTATTGGAGGAATGAGAAAAATGACGTCAAAAGTGTTAATATGAAAGAGGATGACTATACGAGTAGGGGACGACCAAAGAAATGTTGTACGGACTCTGTGAAAGATGATATGGCTAGAAAGGAAGTGACTACCAAGATGAAAGATATGTTGCGCCGAACCTAAATAGATTGGGATAACGGCAGGATTATTTTATTTTTGAATTGTTGTTTGGTTACTATTTGCTGTACTCTGGACTGGACGCTTTTAACGCGTACCTACGTATTTTTCTACATCGTTCTCACATATAATTATTATTATAAATTCAATATTATTTAAAAAAAATATAATTTAAAAGAGTATCCATGTAGTTTCTTGTCCGTTCTTCTCCATAGGCACCTACGCTTTGGAATGGGCAACTAGCTTCATATTTTCTGACTGACCAACTTCTTGACAATTCAAAAGTGTCTGTAAATGGTTTGATTGAAACAAATGCTTTGAGTTTGAGAATGATGTTAAAAAAATTATTGTAATCGGTTCGGTTATCGGTAGCGTTGGTGTCATGGATTATCGATGACCGTGGGTATTTACGTTCGTAGGTATGTATAAAAGCCCTAAGAATTAGATTCCTTTACACTTATAGTATATCTAGGTTCAATTAAATTGCATTCCAATCATGCGTCAGCCGACCTGTAATTAAATGTAGATTCAGCATTAAGCTAGGAATGTGAAGTAAATTAAAAGATTTATATCTTCGGATATTTCCATTAAAATAGAATAATCGATTTTTACATTTGAAACAAGTTAAATAAATCTTGATCGATCCAATTACACGTATAGATAACATGTAATCCAAAAAAGATTATTTTACTCACGTCATACGAGTATAACCGGAAGACTAAACAAGTATCTGACAGATAAAAAATAACCGGATCTCATTACAACTGTCGTTTCAATGTAAGTTTGGCTCTTTAGTCGACTGTGGCCGCTTGAACTTATCCCGCGGGATGACTCCGCGGGATGGTGGGACTTAAAGCATGTTTTGAATCGGGAAACTGATCCCATTGATACATTTTATGATTTGTACAGACACGAAAAAAGTGTTACACAATATAACTTTTAGCAAAGGTATAAAAACTGTGGAGCCGACCAAATCTTTCGCAACAAGATTATGAACATTGCGTATAAAGAATATAAAGAATACACTCATTAGCTGCAATTAAAACGATTCCATAACTGTGTACTCCTGGCTTTATTGCTTCCTATGTGAACGTAGCCGAAAGCACAATACGAGGTCAAACACCCATGTATTATGGTCAATTAACTGTCAAGATTTTCAAGATTCCGTTCCGCCGGAAGCTGGGGCGGACGCACTAACCTTGCAACGTCGTCTTTGTTTATTTAATATTAAACCAACACTTCTCTTCTCATAACAGTTGACAGATCTCGAACGCCTACTTCTGAGATACAAGGTCGTAGCGACCGGTTTGAAAAGTAGAGCTTTTATGAGATATCGGTATTATGCAAAGATTAGGATTACGTTATAGATTTGCCATTAATATGTTGTAGTGACGTGCGCTGTCAGTAAAACATGTGTTTATGTGTTAAGATCGCAACCTCATCATTATAAAGCTGAGTAAGACTTCATTATCTCCTCTGCAATTATCGAGCTTGTCTGTAATTATGTGTAAACTTTGACGTTCAATGTTCACATTCAGGAACTATTAAGTTTAATAACAGAAGGTATTACTACAGTCCGGCCGTTGAGAGAATGTGTTCCTGACACCTGTGAGAACGATAACACTAGTAGCTAATAAAGATCAAATTCGCAAAACACGTATTCGTTTGTATGAAACTGACAGGTGTCAAGAACGCATTCTCTCGTCGGCCGCACTATATAGGTATAAACAAAAGTATCCGTAACTTTTTCTTAGAACGAACATTCTACAATTTGTTCCCAAGGCTTTGGTCAGCCGCCGAGTGTCATATAATTAAAGACCTCGACGTGGATGTCGTGATTACGACTCTGACACGTGTCAGCTCACATCTAGGTTCTCATTTTAATCAGTTCAAATTAATTGGACATTTATAAAGGCGTTGGTCCCACATCTGAGCAATCGTGTGGACTGTCACTGTAATTTAATTAGTATAACATCAGATCACTGAACATTTATACCAAAGCCACTTGCCTTGTCGTTGTTTTGATATTGATAACATTTCTACTTTATTTCATAACTAGCAGTGCCCCGCGGTTTCACCCGCATAAGTGTCGATCCCGTGGGAATATCGGGATAAAAACTATCCTATGTCCTTTCCGGGGACTCAAACTATCTCTATACCAAAGTTCATCTAAATCGGTTCATCGGTTTAAGCGTGAAGAGGTGACAGATAGACAGACACATTTTCGCATTTACAATATGTAGTATGGATTGACTGAGGCCATATTAATAAAGCTGGCTTCAATTCATTTAGATCAATCGCTAAAACGTTCCAAATAACATTGCAAAACATCAATCCTTAAAATTCAATTAACTCAAACTAAATTAGATTTGTTTATATCATACAAATTCGTATGCAAGCAGTCGCTGCCACAATGTTACGTCGAAAGGCCGGCGCGGGCTGTCGTAAGGGCGTGCGCGCAGAATATGAGAGTACCTACCCGTACGTCCTACTTACCGAAATGTCAACATCTTTGTTGAGTGTCAATGAAATGTTAATCAATTTGTTTTCTGTTACAGGTAATTATATACATCGATTAATGAAGACAAACCAAGCATTCGATTCGAGAATAATCGAGGTCGCGGTAAGTCAACACTCATTAGTCGACTTGCATCTCGAATCCGATCAGAGCGTAAATGTTTTAATGTAATTACCGTAATTATATAGCGAGAATGTAAATTAATTATCCGGAACAAAATTAAGAGTCTGCACTGTAAACTTTCTTACAAAAAAAGAAACAGATTACTCAAGACAATTTACAAGTTCTTGAATGTAAATTTTTATAGTCTCCGTATAATTTTGTGGTGTTGATCCAGTAATTTAAAAGCGTGTACTTGCATGATGGTATGCGGAAGTCCAGTTGCTAATGACGTCTGCTCAAGGCCTTGGACACGCGAAGGTCGGAGACTGGTTTCATCCCTAGCCTTTCACTAGGCAGGCAGGCAGCTGATTGATGTAATTCAGGTGGATTTATAGGTCTACTTTAATACGTGGACAACTGTACGAGCCTAAATAATTTTTATTGGTAGTAAAATTGACTTCGTTAATTGGCTGAATTGAATTTTATCCTTGCATTTAAATAACTTTGTAGGTAAGACAAATTAAAGTTCATACTAGTCTTGTGCAAGACTGTTATGAACTGAAAAGTGGTCTTTTGGTAGCTATCCTTTTTTTTTGCGGTGGAAATCCTCATGGACTTCCTCTGTCGTGGGGGTGATAGCGGGGCATGCCGGACTGTTACCGGCTAAAACCACCGCGGTGTTCCACCTCTACCTATTGCCGGGGGTGCGGGATTCGCATAAGCATTCGCCTCTCTCCCGACAGGCTTTGGTAGCTACCCTAAAGGACCAATTTCGATCTTCATTAACAGGGTGTCCCTGGAAGTATGAATCAAATCGAATAGGGGCGTGGGCAAGGTCATTTCCAAACTTTTTAACCCTGAGAAAGTCAGTGAAATTTTTTACGGTTCAAAAGTTATGACCGATTTTAATTTTTTTTTCAATCACTTCGCTTAGTGCTCAAAGAAAATAATTATATAAAAATACTATCAGGGCTATCTAAAAAAAATAAATTGATAGCCCTGATAGTTTTCACGAGTTCGATCTTTCTTCTCTTTTTTTTAGTATTTTTTTTTTTGTTAAAACGTTTGAAAATGACCTTGCCCACGTCCCTATTTTGATTCATACTTCCAGGGACACCCTGTATAATGAGCAGTATGATGGCATGTATTGGCATTAGAACAGGCAAAAAAAAACTCAAATTGATCACGGGAAATAAATCAGACAAAAAAATTTCACAAGATTTGACATTTAATTAAACAACGACAAAAAATACGATTTCCGACGACAGTAAATTTAATTTGTTAGGTGTTACTTTATCACATAGATACACTTGATTCGAGATATAGGCATTTACTCCAAGGTAAAGGCAGTCTTACTTAGTTCCTTGCATAATCAAACGACTGTACCTACTACCTAGTGTACCTACATGAATTTGTGTCAATAGGACTGTGTCAGAAGGTTTTAATTTATCTTAAACGTTTATTTGAGACTTAAACAATTCCTTTAAGTGATTGCTTAACTCTGTATTTACCAATACATAAAGTGACTATTAGATAAATCAGTTACCTACTCTTAAAATAGCTAAATCCTGAGGCCATATGTCCATATCCAGCAGTCCCATAAAAAAACCGAATCTAAATGTCGAACGATCGAAATCTGATAAATTCTGGCTAGAAACTGATTTAATCATTCGGTAAATCAATAGTACTACTTTAACATTTGGAACAATGTTGCATTTTGTAAGAGAACCTAATTAAATCTTGCAGCTGATCACTGAACTGAGTGATTAAGAGTGATAAGCTTTATTTTACGATAGTAATGATGGACATTCTAAGCTGTGTGTATTTAACTCAAACAAACTTTCAAAGCAAATTCCTTCGGAAAAATTATGGTTGTGATAAACGTATTTTCTTTGTGATCCTTTTACTCAATGATTCCTCATCTTTGAAGTCAGCCATGGTACCGAAATTCCCAACAATAAAAACGCAGCTACATCAAACTTAGTGAAGAGAGTGCCTACAACATATTTCATAATCCTTAGAATATCAGACATAGCCTTTCATCCTTGCTACAACAACTGACGAAACCTAAAAACTGCTCCAGTGTCATTAACTTCTGAGCCATATTCTTGCGTTAAAAGTGAAGGAATTTTGCGGTCATACATTTTCCCAGGCAGCTTGGTTTCCGCGTGGCAACCAGCCCTTACAAGGCGTGGCTCGAGGTCGCCTAGTCCGCTCACTTGCGACTAGCCCACATTTAATGATACCGTGAATGATACACACGTATAAAACACGTCGTTTGGAAAATTCTCTTGCTCCCACATGTATGTGTGCGTTGCGTACGTAAGGACCAATTACTATGTAGTTATTGGTCCTTATGGACATAGTAACAATGGGTGTATGTTAGTGTTGATCTGGATTGTGTTAATGATATCAGAAGCTTTAATGTAGAATTCATGAATATTTATGTCAATAAATATAACAAACTACGAGTAGTTTATGCGCTCGCGTGGATGTCGGAAATTCTGCCACGGGAACGTGCTACCGGGACAAAAAGTAACATTTATGTCCTTCCTCAAGATGCCATTTATCTCCTTGGCAAATTTTATCGAAATCCGTTCAGTGGTTTATGTGTGAAAAGGTAACATACAGTCTCTCTGTATATGTTACCTTATCACATGGATTCAATACATGAATCTGAACCAACCTCTGCTGAAATATTTCGTCAGTTATGAAAAAAAAAAACGCTTTCGTTGCGTCCCTGTAAAGCCATACAGTATAACAACTAAATTGTCAAATGAAACTCCTCTACCTCCCTCCTACTTTGCTGTGTCCGACAGGGTCCACATCCACAATGATTATGTCCTTGTACACCTGCCACCTAAGTTCATATTGTGGAACGTAATAAACATATTGAGTATTATATTAAAATGAGTTCAATACAAGATGCAATTATACAGGGTGACTGGAAATTAGTGGCGGAGCCGTTAAGGGGAGGTAGTCTAGGGTTATTCCGACAGATATCACTATGAGACCTACCGTCCTTACTTAACCCTTTCCAAGATATTCCTACTTTTTGTTTAGCAGTTTTTGCATAAAATAATGACAGTAGCGGAAATTTTACAATTAATATTACTTATTTAGAATATCTTTGTTGCAAAACAAAAAAAAGTAGGCCAAAATCACTTTTTTTTAGGATTTATTACTATCTCTTTAAGTAGGAATATCTTGGAAAGGGTTAAGTAAGGACGGTAGGTCTCATAGTGATATCTGTCGGAAAAACCCTAGACTACCTCCCCTTAACGGCTCCGCCACTAATTTCCAGTCACCCTGTATAGGACTAGTATAAAACGTGTTTATATTATGTATTTATCTCAGTATGTCAATGATTATTACACACTGCATCGTGTTACTAGATAGCATTTTTTGCACTGTCACTTATCATGCATATTTTGAACCAGTACATCAATTTGAATTTGTCAACATTCAATTAGTTATAATATACATTAATAGCTTATCATATATTCATAAGTAATAATCAGATATTACAACAAATTGTTTGATCTGATTTCAATCATGTTCAGCAGAGCTATTGCCTGTCAATGCATTGAATGCTTAGGACTTAATGTAACTAACTTAATAGGTCAAGCAGCTCGTTTATCGTGACTGTAAAGGCCGCGGTTCAGATCTGATAGATCTAAGGGCATTGTCCACGTTTGGCATTTATAATTAGCCTTCAAAGCTGCCGATGAAGTAATTTCCTTTGTGAAATTGATTTGGTTTAAGAATATGCGTACAGCATTTCTGTTATTCTTTCATTATTGGATCCTGGATCTCCTCTCTCCCTCCCTTCATCAATCCGTATCAAACAAATGCGGAATTAAGGTTTTTTACATTGCAAGTCATTTTTCCTGGTAGCAGGCTTCTCATATCTAATGGATTATCAAAACTCGCTTTGACCATTATGATGTGGTTGACCCTATTGCAGGCTTGCCGTAAAGTTCCCTATTCATTTTATCGACATAATTAACATATTAATAGCATCTATGAAGTATGAGGACACTGCTATCCAATCTAATACTATATTATTATATATTATTATTATATATATATATATATTATTATATATTATATAATAATATATATATATATATTATTAATAATAATTAATTAATTAATTCAATTTTTTTTTAATTATTATTATATATATTATTATTTTTATTATTTATTTATTATATATTATTATTGTATTTTATGTGTTTTCTATGGGCCTTGATGCCTGAAATAAATGGATAAATAAATAAATAAAATAAATATAACTTGCACTAGTGCACTATAATATGTATATCCCGCGCCGAAGGCTAGTCAAAGTCAAAGCATTTATTTCAAATAGGCATATAAAGGCACTTTTGAACGTAAAAAATTACAATAAAATAAAATTGATTCTAGTCGCCCCTTCCAAAAGGTAGTTTTCGTATAGAGAAGAAACTCCACTGTTACTCTTTTAAAATGTTTTACAATATTTTGCATGTAACATTAATTATATATTATACTAGCGGCGCCCCGCGGTTTCACCCGCTTAAATGTCGATCCCGTGGGAATATCCGGATAAAAAGTACCATATGTCCTTTCCCGGGACTCAAGCTATCTCTATACCAAATTTCATCAAAATCGGTCCAGCCGTTTGAGCGTGAAGAAGTAACAAACATATAAACACACCCACACACACACACACACACACACTCACAAACTTTCGCCTTTATAATATTAGTGTGATGAAGACGATGCACCTATAATAAAATTACCTACTATACCACAATAGGTAAAAGAATTAAAAATGAAACCATGACATATAAATGAATTATGTGCTAGATACATGGTGCTCGCATATTAACAAACATTGTAAAAGTAGACAATTTCATTAAAAAAAAAATTATTAAAAAATAATAAGTCAGAGCGGGAGGGGTCATTGATGATTTCCCATCCATAAAAAAAAGGGTCTTTGTTCTCCCCTGTCAACCGTTACGCTATCATTCACTCCCTTTCCTTTCATATCATTCCTTACACCACCCATCCATGTTTTCTTTGGCCTTCCTCTTCCACCGCATCCATCCTCATGTATACCCATGACTGTTTTAGCTTTTACCGTACCAATAATATTGGCAGTTGGACTGTCGAACTCATGTGAAATTTAAACACAATAGATGCTATTTATAACGGATTGTCCAAAACCTAACCAAAAAATGACTTGTAATAAATACGACGTACTATGACACTTCCGACAAACTGTAATTGTTAAATTTTATGTAAGTAGGTGGTGCGTGTGCGCATGATATAACTTGATTACCTAATGCACACTACAATATGTTATATTGTTAGAGATGTGATGGACGACCTTAATTTTGGCTTTATTATTATATTCTGCACAGTGTTATGGATGTTTGCGAGATACTCTATTCGGATGATAAATTGGTTCTGAGAGTCTTGTTAATAGAAAGATTAGTGTTTGAAAGATGATCAAAGAAGAAAGTGGTCCTTCGGGAGTTTAATTTATCTCAAGTATCGAGAAAAAATATTTGAAGAAAAAATGAATGTGATTATTCTCAGTTTTTTGTTTGCCTGTCAATGAAAGTGGATGTCTTTATTTATAAAGTTAACGGCTGTCTGCAGATAATTGGAGGTCAAGACTAGACAAGAATAATAATAGTTGTGACGGTTATCAAGACTCTTAAAGATATAAACATTCAGTAAATATCGGATTCTAAACAATAAAGTGATAGTTCTGTTTTAGTAACGCATTTTGTGCAACATAAATATGTTAGCAATCATTAATACTTACCTACAGTAAAATAGGAGGGAGCTTGTCACTAAGTAATAACAGCTGCACGGGTCGATCGATCAGGTTAAGCTATGCTTGCCGCCGTTGGCCCGTGGATGGGTGACCATCTTCATATATATGAAGTCTTGGTATATACCAAGACCCCTCCGTGGCTTGGAATGCACGTCAAGCCATTGGTACCGGATGTCTTCCGTGGATCTTTGACAGTCGTTACTGGTCGTCAGAAGCCCGAAAGTCTGATTACCAGTCTTACCAAGAGGTATAGTTTTACCCAGTAACTTGTGGAGGTCAGATAGGCAGTCGCTCCATGTAAAATACTGGTACTCAGCTGCATCCGGTTAGACTGGAAGCCGACTTCAACATATGTAGTTGGGAAAAGGCTAGGCAGATGATGACTTACAGTAAAATAAAGAGATCAAATTCATACACAACATTGTAACATATGTACGTTTGAGATTGAATCCACGGCCTTGTTAAATAACTATAGTGGCAAAAAGAGCTCATTTTGTTAATGACAGATTCGAATAACAAGCGTTACCTATGTTTCAAAATGTTTGCAATGCTAAATTATCCTTAATGGCACCAGGATTGGGTGTATATTATATCTAATCCAAACATGGTATGGATGGGGGATCTTACAAGGATAGGATTTATTTATTATTTATTTATTTATTTAAAATTTCGTAAATAACACCTTAACAGCTATAACGCCAATGCAATGTTACTACTACAAAGATACACATACATCTAACTTACTCATAAATACAATTTAAAATACGATAAAAAATACAAATAGAATACAATTTAAAATACAATTTAAAATACAATTAAGAACACAATTTGAAATAAAATAAATAATAAAATTTAAAACACAATTAGGTACAAATACCATTAAAAAACAATTACGATTAAAATCACTACTCAACATTTTCAATGCACTTCAATGCTACTTCTGTGAACTTCATCAAGCTGCAGTGAAATATATCTACCTCCCTTGATATAATATTCAACAATCTTATGGCGCGTGACAAGGGGGCAAACTTGTTCAGGTTAGTCCTAGAGGATGTACTAAAAGAGCTGTCTAACTAGTGGCAAACCCAGTTTCTAAAGGTTATTTTGGATCAATCGGTCAAAAAACAAAATAGTCAGTCCTGTTGCCTTATTGTCTAGGCTGGCCGGCATTTATTTTTGCCAACGGCATCATAATCAGCCTATAATGTTCCCACTGCTTGGGCATAGGCCTCTTCTCTGTGAGAGGGAGAAGGCCGTAGTCTACCACGGGGCCCCA
This sequence comes from Amphipoea oculea, assembly GCA_945859645.1. NCBI lineage: Eukaryota > Metazoa > Arthropoda > Insecta > Lepidoptera > Noctuidae > Amphipoea > Amphipoea oculea. Next base: position 19,939,816 of record OX243862.1, read on the forward strand.
GCGCGGGTTGGTGGATGTTGGATGTAACATGTCTTTGAATTTACGGTTCTAGTTTCCTCGCGATGTTTTCTTTCACCGTTTTGAGAGTGTAGCGGTATCTACAAAACGCCACATGCGAACTACGCGTCATTCTGACGTCACACAAAATCCTGCATCTCGCAAGCAGAGTTTACCGCGCAACTAGCATATTTACACCAGCCCGACATGAATCATCGGGCAGTTGCCCGCCAGACACATCACCCGTCCGGCCGGAAGATCCTCCCTTTTCTATGGAATAACTTGGGTCAGTTCCTTATACTTCTATGAGAGCAGTGGTGATGAAATAAATTACTCAACGGAAGTGGGGCTGCTTTGGGTTCGAAAACCACTACCACTACTCGTAAGTCGGAGCAGATACCTCTGGGCCACCACTGCTCGAACCTACGCCTCTGAATTGCCCATGTTGATGCTAGGGATTAAGATAGGTCATCATGATGAAATCAGTACATAAGTTCCCATTTCTAGGTATCAGGTAACCAAAAAAAAAACAGTGGCACTCCGGGAGTGCCGACAGATGTGAAAACAAAACACAAACAGAATACCTACTTTGCCATCACTCACTGACATCCCCTCACCGACTGACTCCCTCTCACCGAAGGATGCCTGTGTCCTAGCAGTGGGAACATTATAGGCTGATTATGACTCACTGACATATCGGATATACATTAAAACCGAGGACAGCGGAACACATCCGAAGCGGTGTTGTTACTGTAATCACAGTAACAGTGGCGCGAGTTCAATAGTTTTTTTCCCATCTAAAAAAAACCCAACGTGCCTAAAGAAGTTTTCACTTCAAAAATAGATTATCTATCCAATAGATACCAGTAAGGAATCTCTATAATCATTTGTGTAAATGTCTCATAAGTGAAATCAAGTTTAAAAATTAAATGTACAAATGTTTGTAAGTATAATTATAAATACGAAAGGGCCTCAAGATTAATCACACAGATATTTCGATTATCATACCGATATTAATTGCAGTCGAGAAATGGAAAGTAATATCATTTTAATGTAGCGTTTATTAATGATATTTTCTTACTAGAATTTTTTTCATTCTTACAGAAAGTCATAACATTGTTAGTACGGAACATTGAGTGTAGAAAAAAACTTTAGGAAAAGAACAGACCCGAATTAATTTAAATGTCTTGTTAGTAATTTTTCTTCTTTTTCTATAGGATAAGAGAAGGAGAAGAGGTACCTCGTAACGTAGAAAAATACGGTAGGAACCAATCAGAAAGGTATAATATGGCTGACTGCCAGGAAGCGCGACATTAAAGTTGATCTAATGGAGGCAATTTAAAAGTTCTTGGTTGAAAAAAGTATCTTTCAAAATAATAATAGTTCGGTAGTGCAGATTAAATACCTTTATTTCGTGATTCTTCTCATAAAACAAACCAATAAACTTTCCATCTGCAACCTATTAGCAAATGTAACACAAAGTTCATGATCAGAAGTCACATAATGCGGATAAATCATAAAGCACGCGGTTGCCTCAGACGGACCATCTGCTTGGGTATTTCAACATTGGTTGGGTTACCTCGATGACGTAGCCAACTTTCACCTTCTGTGAGACATTTGTCCAGCGGCATTGAACTTGGTGCTATATTGTATAATGTTAGAGTTATGATGACGTCAAAGGCCGATGGTTAATAGTCGTTTGGTGGAAGCTATAAATAGAAACCTATGCAGTTGGGCAGGTTTAGAAATGAAGTAAAAGTTTTGGATTAAATGAGAAGAATTTTTTCTGCTATAAATATGTACGAAACCGTTTCGAGACTCTTAGACAACGCACACACTAAATTCAAAAGTATTTCGCTTAGTAATTTTGGTGCTACTGATCAGGTGATTTTTAATGCCATAAACAGTACCTATCAATCCTACCATTGAAGAAAAAACTTGAAAGAAGATTATTAATCCTCAGACGGTGTAGACTTTAGAGGCTGTAAGCAATGATATTTTGACAATAACCCTTGGACAGGTCTACTAAGAATTAAAGTTTGATCGTGAACGAAGTTAGGTTGGGGTATTCATAAAAATGTTCACACAACGTTCCCAGCGCAATCAAATACATAGTCAAATAAACTCCATTAAAAACCTGAATGAATTTAATTTGGAAACTTGTTCAGGTCCTTAAAAGGAGTAGTTAATTCAAGTAACCCAAAACTAACTAAGTAATATAAAAACAAATCATGCGTGTCCCAACGATATCGGTACTTTGGTAGTGAATGAATGTCGTCAAATACCTAGGTGCCGAACACTAATGTAAATGGCGAAGTTTCTTTTTCATTTTACTTAAGGTAAATAAATATCCATAAAGATAAGGTAAAGGTTTTTTGTTACAGTAACCGTTGATTTCTTAGCTGGCCAAATTAAGGCTCCTGCGGACAGGTGCGGCGCGACTCTAGTAGAACTATTTCTAAAATTGGTGTTAAGTTCTTCTGTTGTGTCGCGCCTGTCTGCGGGAGCCTTAATTTTCATATAAACGATAAATAATAATTAAAAGGAGCACACAATAGCTATAAAAACTTGACATATAAATTATTGTAAACGTTTTGTAAGAATTGCAGACGAAAGTCTGTCTCTACGGATAAGTAATAATTATTCGTAGGATTCTCTTAATTTTTTTAAATCACTTTTGTTTCTTACCAGAGGATTATGAATTATCTAATTATAATAATTTGACGGTTAAAATTTTAGCGTTCGTATAATTACGAGTAATATTCAAATTTTTCGCTTTATAAATTCACACGGACCATAAAGTTCTCACGCTACTGTTGCAAAATACTGTCTGTCAAGAATTGAATTATGACTGTTTTGTGGAAACTTAATATTTGTTTCTTCTTTAATTTTGCAAATATCTTAAGATACAATAGAATTTTATTAGTAAAGTCTTGCAGTTGCTATGTTTTTCTCATTTAATGATACAACCGTCTTCGGTCACATTAAAACCCCCTAAAGCCGCGACGCGACTCCGGTAGAACATTTTCCATTAATTTGTAACCCGATCGGATTTCTGACACGATCTTAAATCAAGTTATTACTATAAAACATGGCCAGAGGTACTTATTTGTTACAACGGACTCAAAAAGACAATAAGCCCAATTTAAATTCTGAATGAAAACAGGAGGTCATTCTGAATTTCGAATGTTCCAAGACTTCACATTCTGTCTGAAATCTGAAGCAATACATAAGGTCTCTATTATCATAAATATACATTAAATACACGTATCGTAACAATTCTTCTTCTTAGCGTGTCGATGGCAATCTAAATGTACTCCACTTGTTTGGCGCCAATTATCGTAACAATTATCATTGCATGTAATCGGAGCACTATCCTTCAGAAAAACTTGCAAAATTACGTGACTTATAAAATTACAACAGTGGAACCATTTTTTGTAATAGGACCTTCAATTAAATGTTCTAAAATTTTTACATATACTGTAACACTGGTTTTCACTTCGTTATAGTTTAAGCAAGTATATATTTCATTGTTGTATCGTAATTTGACATGCACTTTTTACATTCATATTTTTCTAAACTAGACTTGAAAGTAAAGTCTAAGGTCAGGATACTAGATCAAAAATATTAATAGCTTACCTTGACAAATATTAGAATATTATTACTGTGAGACCTGTCAGAATAAATTTGAAAAGTCGTATTTCAAGATATAAAAGATTTATTATTGGAGCTTGAATAAATACTGCACCTTGTTGATTGAATAGCGTTGGAGGCTAAAAAGTTTATTGAAAAAGACAAGAAAGACTTTACTTTTTAATGAATCTGCAAACTTAGACGAAAAAATTTGCTAAATTAAGTCCAGCGATCGATTAACAAGTTAATAGAAACAAAAGTCAGACTATTACCTAATGCTCAGCCGTTGGTGTGTTAAATTACAAAATAAATTACATTTTCATCCGTTTAGCACCGGCAAACAGGAGACAAAACTTAGCGGCACCTATATTATACAACCGACACCTCTTAACGATCCATTGTCTTACAAGAGCGGAAATTATAATTTTGTTCCGCTTCCAACACTACCGATTTTTACAACATCAATTAAGCCTCATCTTTGGGTTCACTATTGTATGTTAAGCGTCGATAGGGTCAGTCCATTCATTGCTATTCTCCCGTCCAAGGTTTAGACACATGGCCTCAGCTTCCTGCGTTACTCTTCAAGCGGACAGTACAATGCGTGTGTAAACCATTGTTGGCATCGTCTCCTCGAACAATTGCAAGCTCTATCTCAATGACATCTGGCTTTAGCGATTCGTCTAGCATGTCGCCTGTAGACTGTACAACCGTGAAGTATAGACGAGAGACATTTGAGCAACCGCCTTGAAACTGAATCAAGTTAATCCCTTTGAGTTTCTGTTCATACGCTTCTTATGTTACGAAAGGGATTTACATTGTATGTAACCTTGTTTTCTTACTCTCCATGTTTTCTTTCTCTTTAAGCCTTGAATACTGGTTAATTTCCAATAATATCTATTCTGTTTTCTTTGTCGTTTTGAGATATGTCTATAATAAAACATTCATCATTGTCATCACAAAATTGAGAGCACTTAGTAGCGGCAATTTACTGGTTTCGATATAAATCGAACGGTTTACCTTGAAACTGATACTTTAATTGCATCCGGAATATTAATTTAAGTAATATATCCTCTATTATCGATGGTTGTAAATAATTCTAAAACATTATCTTGATCTGAATCTTGCGAAGCTGTCATGTCTGCGTTGAATTATTCATTGTGACCCACATGTTGTATTTGTTTTACTTTTTTTTGTGTAAAATCACCGTTAAAGTATGTGCATACTTCAAGTATTGTAGCGGTAACTACAGTAACAACAATACGTGAATGTATGAAGCCTTGAACAGCGCCTCCGAACATAGCTTCGCAGTGATTCGGAAGAGAATTTGCAATGTCCTTACCAAATTCTAGCTTCGTCATCCTTTTGGGTTTATTTAAATTGGTCTTAAGAAATCTATTGGTTTCGGTGTTTTTGACTAGATTATTCAGCAATTACTTTAAATAGAATCATGATAGCAAATTGGTTGCATCCGCATTTAGGAGATTTGTAACCTTCAGGCAATTACCTATGTATCATTTTGTTTAGATTTCTTTCGTTAAGTACCTAACTGCAGGTACAAGATTGTTTTCCTGCTCTCAACTTGACACCACACCCAGTTTAAATCCCGTTAACACTAAAAATGTCCTTTTATATTCAAGCCACGAATTCGACCTTTTCAAATAATGACGTAGGTATGCCAAATGCGATGAAGGCAAATACGTCCTTTAGCTGCGGTTAGATCTAAATCGCCGATTGCGGTTTACTGATAACGCTCTGCTCAGCTGACTATAGTTTACAGATTGTGCCAACGACCTTTGATTTATAACTTTAAACTCATTACTTGACCGACGTGTGGTTTGTTCCGGCTAATCTCTGAAACGGCTGGACCGATTTTGACGGGACTTTCACTGGCAGATAGCTGATGAAATAAGGAGTAACTTAGGCTGCTTTTATTTTAGAAAAAAATAGTGTCCCACGAAAAAGATCCACGCAGACGAAGTCGCGGGTAGCAGCTAGTTTTAATAAAATCAGTACTTATATGACAGGAGTCTATTAAAAGCTTTGTACAGTCCTTTCGCAATTATGTTACCCTTGATTTTCCATCACTGCCCAAATCACAGAGATCTTTATTCCCATTCTAATAAGGTTGCTCTTGGGTTGCTTCTATTGATAAGTCTGTCAAAATCATTGTGATCTCTATTCTCGTCACAATAAGGCTGCTAATGTCAGAGGTAAAATATCTGTGAATGAACTGTATGCAATAGGTGACCAAAATACTGCGACTCGACGACAGTTAGTTTGAAAGAGTGACATGTCTCTGAACATAAAAAGCCCCGCCTGCGACAAGTGTCCCGACAAAGGTGACAACATACCATACTTGGATACAAGGTTGATTATACAAGATGCGCAAAAAATCGTGGATCAAACGAAACAGGACGATAGTAGGGTTTAATTGCAGTAAAAAAAAAAAGTTTAATTACTACAACAGTGCTTTTTTGACAGTGGGTACCATGATTTATCAGTATTGGCACTTTTTTCAATATCTTTCAAGACTCACGAAAAATTATTTGTAACTTTAGAACCTTACTGTAAACACTCAAATTGTCATAACTTTTAAGGAGATCAAGTTAGGGCTCTGCCCCAAAGATATTTTTTACTGCAAATACAACTACCGTCCTATTTTGTTTGATCCACGATTTTATGCCCATCCTGTATAGTGTACTATTATCACAAATAAATCTTCTGTCTCAATGTTAAAAAAAGCAACTGTCTTTACCCGTGTTAAGGCTAACAATCCAATTAATTAAGATTGCCAAAAGTCAATCGCTGTCACTTAAACCTGACCACAGCATTATAATGAAGTTTAATTTCACGATTGTCGTCTTTAATGTACTCGTTTACTGATAAATGTTCGTGGACTTCAGTACGATTCTTTTCTTCTTCGGTTTAAGCATTATTACGACATTTTTGAGTGAATTTATTACTGAGTGACACGTTTTCATAATAATAAGGCCTGACGGTTATGTCTTTTATGTATACACGTTTCCAGTATAAGCTGAGATCTCATTGTGCGAAAAGCCTTATACAATTCGAGGTCAGCTAAAACTGGAAATGTACCTATAGCTTGATATGTCGTCGTGTGTACCTTCTGTTCAATGTTATTTTGCGTAAACTTGTTAAATTATTGATAAGGATTTTTTAACGTTTAAAGGTTGCTAATGAAGATAAGAATCCTACGTACAGACGCCAGCACATCAACCTACCCGAAACTGTCACATTTTCCCAATCAACTTTGAACCTTATGCTTTAGTGATAAAGTTGAAAATCTATTAAAGAAATTTGACAGATTGTAGTAGGTTGATGTGCTGGCGTCTGTACAGTCACGTCTAAAAGTATGTATACACTTGGCAATTTTCAATTGCGATATTTTCGTGAAATAACGAATGCAACGTTGAAATACGACACTTTACATGAACCTATGGGTTCGAAAATACTATGTTCGTAATAACATAAAATTTCATTCAAAAATAAAGGAGAAAATCGCCTTTAAATAAAGCTAAGTGTATACATACTTATAGACGTGACTGTACATATAAAAGGTTTTTTGGGTTTATTAAAGACTTCGAAATATTTAATGGAGATTTTCTATTTTAATGCTGCATTTTCTTTATCCGTTTCCCTTACCAATTATTTATTTAATTTTGTTCCAGGTAAATATCTCTAGAACTTGAATGCAGCGCGAATTAAACCATTACATCAATACCATAAGTCTATTAAGTAAGTAACAACTTGTTTCATGCGCCGGCGCAATTAATATGAAGCAATTAAACGGCCGTTAGGCAAATGGCTACCTTGATCACCTAGAACTATGTACATTGTACATTCTGTATTGCATTAGACACATACCTTTAAGGAGGCCGTAATTGCGTAAAATAACAAATGGGCTTACAAAGACTCAAATTAAGATGAACCAATTGTGAGTAATATAAGCTAACATACAAACAATAATAATATGTACAATTATACGAAAAAATATACAAAATAGTCATAGGGCATCAAAGAATTCGTCCGCATCGCTGTCAACAGGAACAGTGCCCAAAAGGCTGGCAGGTCCGCATCGCTGTCAACAGGAACAGTGCCCAAAAGGCTGGCAGCATTCCCACGTTGTATGGCAATGCTAATTCTTTGGCCAAGAAATAGGCCAGCTCTCTGGTCAGGTGAAGAGTCGTCTGAAGTGTGAGTTAAAATAAAAACAACACCAAATCTGTAATCTCTGATGGATACGGCAGAGGTGTGCCTATAAGTACCGATACCAGCACATCAAGCTGCTACAATCTGTCAAATTTCTTTAATAGATTTTCAACTTTATCGCTACAATATAAGGTTCAAAGTTGATTGGGAAAATTTGACAGTTTCGGGTAGCTTGATGTGCTGGCGTCTGTACATCCACATTTCGCTAGTAATGTTTAAGTCCCATGTAATAAAGGGCAAGCCTATTGCTAACAGCCAGGCACAAATCCAGAATTTGGGCTGCTGCTGAGAAGTTCCTAAAGGAACAACCCAAAAAGACTTCGTCTGACCAGGGAATCGAACCCACGATCTCATTGCTCATGCATGATAAAAATAATTATAATGAGTTGGCTTATTGAAACTAGAAATAAAATATTAAGATGTGAAGAAATCAAGTAAAAACCACAAATTTAGGGGTCAAACCTACTCGTAATAAAATAAACAACAGCGCTGCAGCAGAGCTCAGCAGACTGCACCACGCAATGAAGCGCTGCAACAATCTCATGATTGAATCGTAATCGCATAACAATAATTGTTACAATCGATAAAAAGTGCAACGAGTGATCATTATTCATTACATCAGCCCACCTAATAACTCGATTGCAGTAATCGTTCACTTTCACTCGGATCGATGATTCGATGCATCGGACGGACGGCGCCGGCGCAATCAAAGGTCGACCGACCGAGACCATTTCTTTAAGATTCGACAGATAATTTCAATATGTTGAGTAATTCGATCGATGGACGCCCAAGTCAAGATGGAGGATAAAATGTTAACTGGCTATTTATAAACGTTGTTACATTATGCATTATTTCTTTACCAGTGATTCAACAGATGATTTGAAATTCATTTTGTCGATGTGAACTTTTAAACGTGTTAGATTACATATTGAAATTAGTAGTTAAGTTGCAAATGGTTAGCAACATCGATGCCAATCAAATATCTTAACTCAAATGACGATCGTTCAAACAATTTAAAAAATGTAACTAAGCTTGCAACTGTATCAAGTGATGTAACACAATCCATAAAAATCTCTTACGTCGAACCATATTCGTAAGCACAAAAGAACAAAAACAAACAAACGAACGAAAGCGAAATTAATAGTAACAAGAAAACAATCAATCCGCAACTCAGTCATAGAAAATAGAAAGCTGTATCGAGTCGAAGAGGTCGCTAATGCACACGACCTCCGGCGCACGCGCAGCCTCGACCTTGTCGGTCATTAGAGTTGCGACATCGAGTACTGCAACCCTATTACCTAATGTCGATGTCGCGGGGAATCGATTACGTGGAATCTTCGACCTGAGAAACCGAGTGCAAGGTTGCGGGGTTTATAGGTCTTCTAAGTAAGATGCTACAGGTGTATATGTCGCAGTCAACTGGTAAATTAGCCGTTTAGTTAACCGCCTGGCCTTTGGACGTAGTGCTCGCCTCGCTTCGCTCTCTCGGCTCGCAGGCGGTCGATCACAGTTCTAACCTAACCTAACCCATTTCGTCGGGGTGCCCTTGCTTAGTTACTGCGACTAATTCGGCTCGCACGTGATTGGTTACAGACTTCTAACCTAAACTATATTGGAATATCATTCACGCCGTTAGTTGAACGGTCGCCGTTTAGTTAAAAGGCTAGGCGGTTAACTAAACGGCGAATTAAACCAGTTGACTGCGACATATATATGACGTTGTAACTATTGTTATTTTTGGTAAATGAGGAATTTGAACGTTAAACTACATGAAATTTTAGTTTTATTTGCTTAATGTTGGAACACTATTTACCTACTGAACAGCTTTAAAACCTGTTTCTGGATTCTGGACAGTCGGTTAAACCAGTGGATAATCAAATGTAATTTAATTAAGCGTTTTCTTACCGAATCAAATCATTAATCTCATATGAAGTAGGTACACTTACCTAGATCCGATAGTATTAATTAGACGCATTGTCGGTACAAATTGCTTTCCATCCACTAACAATGTAATTTTCCATCAAGAATCGTTAGTCATGTTGAGACAAAGTGTAGCAATCCGACCTTGGTAGTAAAACTCGCCGCAAATGGTGAACGACACCTCAGCGTTTGATCGATTGATATACATATTAAAAATAAAAATACCAAAGCTTTTGCAATATGGAACAATGTTTTGATAACTAGTCTCTCAATTAAAAACCACCTCTAATCTCGGGACAATCTAATGATCACTCAATATCGATTAAATGCCATCAGATACGTTTAATCGATTACTCGGTTGGTAGCTGACACAGATGCTATAAATTATGCTTCAATAAAATGGAGAACTTAGTTTGATTAATTTTCAATATTGTCGGTTTCCTGCTTAGGTTTGATGCCTATCTTAGAACAGGTTACTCATGATATAAGAGTAGGTAACTGAAGTTACAACATGGACTCCATTTAATCCGGTTGGCATTACAAAATAGTGTATTCATCAAAAGTTCGATAGTCGTCAAAATCTATAGCAAGATTTAAACCATCATGCATGGTATTATCATCACTCTTTAAATCGGAGTAAAGCTCATAGTTGTGTGCATTTGTTTTGAAGATGTTATTTGGAGTGCAGTCAAACGTTCTCAATACAAGTGTTACAGTATCTGATAGATTAACATCTATTAGTTTATCTTCTTTTCCTTTTGTTAGTTCGTTTCACTAAAACAATATGGTCTCAATACCATTATCAATGGTTACTCCACCATATGTGGAGTGTTGAAATCTGAAAGTACTTTAAGGTTGCAATGCATGTGTATAAGACTGTGTTCATACAAGAGTGACAATCTCTGATGGAAAATAGGACTTGCAATCTTGATTATTTAAACAAGGCACTCCGTCTTGATACTTAACGAAATAAAAGGACTTGAAATCTTCAGCGCATTAAGAAAAACTATCTTGTCATCTCCTTTCTTTTTGTATTATCTTATCTTCATCAGCCGCAGGCCAACAGCTGATCGATAAAAACAAAAGTGATCGCTTTTTGACGTTACTTCAATCTTCCTTTTATTAAACATGTCTTTACATCTCCCAAGCTTCATAAGTTAATGCAATGTCGCAACATGTCGACCGCGAAACATTTATTAAAGTCCGTCGACCCATCGATGTTTATGATCGATTATATCTGAGTCTGACGAATCGATTCCTCGTGTCACTACTTCACTAGTTAACGATTATATGATTGGCTCGTTATGATGTTTGTTTTTGTCTGGTACCTACACAATCTCGGATAATGTCCTTAGGTTTGTGGTTATTGATGACATGGTGTAAAGTTCAGGGTTTTAATGGGTTTTTGTGGTCACTTACATATTATATTGTTGTAGCGAGAATCTAGTTACAAGTTTCTTGCACTCAAAGTGTAATGATGTATGCGTGGTTCGCGAAACCATTTTCTAGAATTCTAATCTCATTTTAGATTTGCACGCTAAATAAAAACAAAACATACAAACCACAACACTATCCTTTTCTATGGAAATACACATCCTTCATTACTGCGTGCACCATCTCATTTCCAAAGCCACTCAAACAAGTCGATTGCATCCATGCATCCGAACGCAATACGCATCAGCGGAGATGCATCAAAATGATCTGTCGATCATCCGGTCGCGGTTCGTTGCCCTCAATAAAATGCATTTGCGGTTGCATCAACAGCGTCAGGCAATCAGATGACCGTGTGTACTGACCCTTATCGCGTGGTACAAGAGGAGGAAAGACGCGACTAGAATTATTACGGAAGAGTAATTTGGTTCCTATCTTTTAAATGCTTATGTAAGATTAATATGATTGACTCGTGCATTTGTTATATGACTACCGACTGTTAATAATTATTTTGACTGTCAGTAACAAATCGATCGATGATCTTGAAGTAGGTAACATTTTAGTGCTGGGTCTGTGATTTGGGTGATATTATTGCTTTTATCTTTAGCAATTTAACCGTCAATATGCAGGTGCAGTACTGATTTTGTATTTGATTCATCATAAAGTAAATTGCTCGATAGATCTCGAAGTTAGTCCAATTTTGTACCATCTAGAAACAGATGACATTACCAACCTGCATTCGTCTCAATACCTAGTGAGCCCAGTTGCCACCTAGGTGGAATTGGTCCCAGGTCCCAGTTTCGAAGTGGGACGAGTTGCCCCTTTAGGCCCTGGTCCCAGTTTTGAAGTGGGACGAGTTGACACCTAATCAAATTAGAAAGGTGGAATTGGTCCCTGGTCCCAGTTTCGAAGTGGACTAGTTGCCCCCTAACCCTATTTTTCTTGCTTTTATAATTGAAACTTTAGTTGTTGTGGCCTTAATCACTGCAGTCTCTTTCAATTCACTCACATGCTTTTTCGTGTTGCAATAAACGCACGCACACGCGATTTTATCACGCTTTCCGTTCACCCTTTAAGCCACACAAGATGAGGCAACCCTTAAGTACAATCATAAAGAATAATGGCGTAAGTAAATCATAAATATACCAACTAATGTGTTCCGTGGGAAGTGAGGTGTGAGAAAAACACCTAAACGTAAGGCGCAGTTCCTAATGCTCCAGTATAATTGTGGATTACAAATAGTACAATGTAGATGGTCATTTGTTTTGCCTTTATTTGTTTACGTGTGACTGTTTCCTTGTCTCAATGTTTGTCTCTCGAATTAGTGATGGTTACGGATTTACGGAAGCATGTGAATTGGATGTTTAAACACTGAACTATTTCATGAATATCAGGGGTTCGTGGCTAAGTAATAGTTAAGCTATCAGCCTGTGGATGGGTGAATATCTTTACATACCGAGAGCCATATGTGTCTTGGAAAACACGTTAAGCCGTTGGTTCTTGTAATAATTGCAAAGTAGAAGCTTATGTCAAGGAAGTCTCGTTGTAGAACTCTTCCGTTAATTAAGAATACGATGATAATCTTTCTGTCGTACATGGTACTAGTTTAAGTATGGGTGCGGCAGAATAAATCAATATTTTATTTCCTCACTTGTGTTGCCTTATGTATTTCTTATTTAAATTAAATAGTAAAATAGTAAACTACTATTGTAATTACTAGAAAAACTATTCGTACAGAATTTTGTATGGTGGATACCCAGTAAGTATTATTCAATGTAGAAAATATTATGGACAATTGGGATATAGTATTGTCTGTAACTATAAAAAGAACAAAAGCTTGTAAAAGATTATTATGAAGATACTCGTGTATAGCTTTTCCCACTGCTGGGACACAGGCCTCCTCTCTTCGAGAGGGAGTGGACTGTAATCTTCTACGCGGGCACAGCGAGGGTTGGCGGATGGCACATGTCTTCGAATTTTTGGTTCTTGGTCGTGCAGGCTTTTTCACGATGTTTTCCTTCACCGTTTTTAAGAGCATTGGTGAAGAAATAATTTACAAAAAGTAATGTGCCTGCTTGGGTTCGGACCCACGACCTACAAATTCGTAAGTCGCTGCCGTTAGGCACACTATTGGGCCACTACTGCTCTCCATGTTAATAGTTTCTATTAAATAAACAATGAAACTATCGAATACATTTAAATTAAACACAACCTAAATCTATAGTCCAGATAAGATGTTATCAAACGTTGAACCAACAGTTTAAACCATAAAGCTCAATTACGTTAACCGTAAACCTCGGTTTCTTTATAATTACTGTCTTTGCGTCAGAATTAATTAGTGGCACATGATACTTTGAGCAATATCCGTCAAAGTCGGTTCAAAGAAGGGAGGCGCGCCATACACCGCGGTTACAAAGAACGTTGCAAGAAATGTGTGGAGCGCACGTATGAATAATATTATCAAATGTACCTAGGCGACGAAAAGCCCAAAATTTTTTTGGGAGAAGCCAAACTGACGTCTACATTACACTAGACTTTTCCTTACCACCGTAGAAGGGGTCCCAAGATGTAGAACATCAGACTAAGTATTTTTCTAGGACTCAAATCTGCCTAGCCTTTCCCAACTTAGTTGAGATCGACTTCCAGTCTAATCGGATGCAGCTGAATACCAGTATTTTACATGGTGAGAGCAGTGTTAGCCAAGTGGTAACGGCCGCGACTTACGAGGTGTAGGTCATAGGTTCGAACCCAGACAAGCGCTTTACTTTGTGTAAATTAATTCATCACCACTGCTCTCAAAACGGTGAAGGAAAACATCGTGAGGAAACCGGCATGTCCTAGAACCAAAAATTCGAAGACATGTGAAATCTGCCAACCCGCACTGGGTCCGCGTGGTGGATTACGGCCCACTCCCTCTTACCGAGAGGAGGCCTGTGTCCCAGCAGTGGGAACATTGTAGGCTGATTATGTACATGGTGCGACTATCTATCTGGCCTCCACAACCCAGTAACTTGGTAACACGACCCCGTTACCTGGTTGTCAGACTTTTGGGGTTCTGGCTACCCATAAGGACTGACCAACCCGCACTGGGCCCGTGTGGTGGATTACGGCCCACTCCCTCTCACAGAGAGGAGGCCTGTGTACCAGCAGTGGAAACTTTATAGGCTGATTATCTATAAGGACTTTCAAAACGTGCTTTTAGAGGCACTAAGGGGTCTTGGTATGTAATGGATGGTCACCCATCCACGAACCGACCGCGGCAAGCGAAGCTTAACCTTCGACCGACCCTTGCGGCAGTTCTCTATCCCTATTTTGCTATCCTCCTCTTTTATAGTAAACCATTGAAGTAATAATGGCATTTTCTGACAAAAATATTGATTAGGGTCAGTTTTAAAATGTCTTACAATCGCCTACACCATTGAAGACAAACATAGAATTCCTGTAAGTATTTTTAACGTGGCGCCATTCCCCTAGCAATTGTAACATTAGGTATGCAAAATAATTAAAGTGACGGTGTGAAATAAAATGTAGAACATACAATTTACGGTACATACAACTTTTTAGCCCTAGGGCTAGCGTTAATTTGATACATGTTACATTAATATCAACGGTCTCTCATTTCGCATTCCTGCTTACGACACGGCAATGCCAATCATGCGTGAAGTTTGCCAACCCTAGTATCCGTTGTTATTTGCATTTGCATTTCATGAAATTAATTACTTTAATGAAGTAAAGTAAAGCAAAAACGCAAAACACACATAATTGATTATTAAATAGTAGTTGTGCTATGAAATTGAACTGGGGAAATTTTTAATTTTCTATTATAAACTATGTTCAGTCTTTTTTAAGTGTCTACAATGTATGGTTCTGAAGTAATAATACCTAATTGTGCTCTAAATCTATTTTACACGCTTTCACACTTCAATATAATTATGATACTGTAATAAATTCAATCAGCACCTAGCGGGCGGTATGTCCCAAGAAATATGGTTTGGTACACTTCAAAAGAAAATTAATATCAACTGCCTTTTCGTAACGCAACTGCCGCTGTTAAAAACTGTTATTATATTGCGCAATAATTATTATTCCTTTCGTCAACGAGGTAAGGTGGGCTTAGAAAGCGACAGTGGCCATGCATTTCCACCTCCGGGGCTTAACGAAGGTGAAAACTTGCAATATGGTGGCTTTAGTTCTTGTAGTCTCCGCAGGGTGGCGCCCTGCAAGGTCGTTCTCGATTACCGATTAATCGGACGCGTACGTCAACAGCTTAACACTTACGAAATCGATAATCGATTCCGGAAAATGGATGAGAAATTAATCGTTGAATTCGATTCTTTCCGCCATCTTGTTCCCGTCAAATTTCGTAATAATAGTTAGATATTATAGTTTATGAGGCCTATGAACTGTTCTTGTTCCTGTTGCTAGAGTTAATATTAATAATAAGGCTGATTAGTTAATTATTCAACGAAAAGTTGAAGCGAATATTTATAAACGGTTTTAATTACACGTTCTTGCATCATCAAGTTGTATAAACCTTATTTATTTTCTTTCAATCATATTTTTAGGCTTAGAAATAAACCAAAACAAAATATATTTATTTATTTTATTCACTAGCAAACATACAATTGTTTTTACAGGTAAGACCCAAGCTAACAAAAGTAGTAATGGATTGCTAATTGTCCAGCCCCAAGTAACGCAAAATAAAACGTAAAATTAAAATGCAACACCCACAAAAACTCCCTACAGCCTCGTACCAGATCTTAGGTCAACTTTTTACCATCAAATTCAACCTCACGTTCCTTTAATAGTCCATAAGTTTTAATCTAGACGATATTATTGTACGAAATCGAGATCAGTAGTGCAAATGACCCAGATTTTGTTGTATAGCTGTTATGAAAACGTGCCCGCGGTCGCACGAGCGGTTGAATCGTGATGTCTGCGCCCGGGTCGATTGTCTCTGCATTGTCTCTATTAGGAATGGTGTAAAGATAAATATTGGGTCGGCTGTGGTTTATTGTGTGTTGTGTAAATGTCGGTAATGGGTTTCATTGGTTAGATTCTGAGAAATTAAGAGTGAATTCAAGGATCTGTGGTGTGGTCAAATAAAATTTGGGAAATCCTAGATCCGGTTTGGTTAGTTACGGTTTCGTGGAAAACTAAGGTGTTCAGAAATGTGGTAAGTTGAACTTATTTGGAGATGGGCAGACGATATTGTTGATATCGCGGGCAAAATCTGGATAAGGCTGGCACAGGAGTGTATTGGCACAATAAAAGAAAGGTCTATGCCCAGCAGTAAGTAATGATGATTATTCAGAGTAGGTAAATGGAAGCCACACTTCCCGAAAGAACAAAGGGGAGATGAATACCCAGCAGTGGGATTCTGGGCTAAAATAATGACGATGATTACGAAATTTCAATATTACTATCTCAAGTACAGATAGCGCCATCCACGAAGACGCGTCTCACTCTTCTTCCTAATCGCTTACAGTACAAGTGTGCAACATTCCGCTATAGTGTTTTAGTTTTGTCGATACGCAGTAATTACTTATTAGTGGGTAATTAGTGTGTATCAAAAAACTAAAACACTAGCGGAATTAACTAGCGATAACCACTAGCGATTAGTAAGAAGAGTGGGGCGCGTCTTCATGGATGGCACTATATATAGGTAAGAAACATGCAAAAAAAAAAACTGCCACTATTCATTTGTTACCTGTCAGTTAACAGATTAATAATGGCAAAGTTTTGTCTGACAGCATCGTACTTACCACTGACAAAAAAAAAAAAAACCGAGTGTGCTTATGACCACACGACTGAAGTGAAACTTCAAACGTATTTGGCTATGAGAGGAAGAGAGAAAGAAAATGTGCGCGCTCACTGCTTTCTCTTGCTTATATCCCCCACTCAACTCCCGTTCGCCTCGCTCATAGCCCTTAGACATGGGTCGTACTTGCAAAATCGAGTACCAGGGCTTCCAAGTACGTCCACCTTAAGAAACCAGGGCCTAAAACCAGGGCTCGAGATACTTTCAAGTATTTTCTATCTGCATCGAAAACTGATCCATAACTTCATACAAATAAGAAGTACAATCGCGTAATCAAACAAAAGCCCTGTTGGAAGTAAAAAGTACTTGCATAGGAAATTGATCCGTGAATTCCTATAAATAAGGAGCACAATCGCGTTTACAAATAAATACTTTTACAAACCATTAAAGTAAAAATACTTGCATACGAAATTGTTCCGTAGACTCTTACCACACCTCGGACACTCCATACAACGCTCGCAAAATAATTACCTATTACTACTACATAAACAAATGACGTTTGTATACGTGCAAATGTGTGCGTGAAATCTAGTAGCGTAAAAAAAAATGGCGCGGAAAGCAATTTGTGTCGGGGAACCGAACGACGAAGTGACCATGTAGTTCAATTGTTTATTTATATAGTCGGGTTCGTAATGAAATAAAAACACTAAAATAGTTTAGTTTAAATGACTTATCTGTAAATAATGGGTTATTAAATCGCATGTTATTAAAAATGCGAAATCATACAAACAGTATATGTAAATACGAATTCGGAAAAGCATCACAATATCCAACCATCGTGATTAAAACTCAAATAAAACTTTTAAATCGCATAATTGTGTGTCAGCAATACAGCGCTGCGGTTCGCGAGCGCCCTTGCTAAAGAGTCGGTGACGAATACCTCGAAGTGCGGGGTGAGGTGCGGTATCTGATATGAGGGCGAGGAAGGGAGTGTTCTTTCTGTACGTAGTACTATTAAGTATTCTGTGCTCTTACTGATAAGGAGTATGATCGCATTTGCGAAAACAAACGCGGTTGTTGAACTATTTGAGTACCTACGTACTCGAGCGTCGAGGCACGACGGAGCGAGATACTTTCAAGTATTTTCTATCTGCATAGAAAACTGATCCATAACTTCATACAGATAAGAAATACAAGCGCGTATTCAAAAGCCCCGTTGGAAGTAAAACTACTTGCATAGGAAATTGATCAATGACTTCGAATAAATAAGGAGCAAAATCGCGTTTACAAATAAATACTTGCAAACCATTAAAGTAAAAAAAACTTTTTAAGAAAAAAAAACCGACTTCCAAAAAAAACTTTGCAAAGTGAAAAATAACTTTAATTTCGGAAGTCGGTGTCTTTGGATCTTTATTTTAGTTTTTTGCCACCGACTTCCGAAATTAAAGATATTTTTCACTTTGTAGTGTTTTTTTGAAAGTCGGTTTTTTTTTTTCTTAAAAAGTTTTTATTTCACGCTTTTTAGTGGGTCTGCTTATAATTTATCTAAGTTACAATAGCCTAGTGATCATCGCTTTTTACAAACAAAATATTGCTTTTCCCGATACAGGGAAGTTAATTGTTGAGGAGTTCTCCAGATCCACCATCAGCTCCGTATCACCATTCACATTGTGACGAGCATAAATTGCTTAGCAACCATATTAAAGTAATCGAATCGCAACCCGTGAAATACTTAGATATTATTGAGTAGTTCCGGTGGCCATCTGTGGTCTTCATCATCAGTTCCACATCACCAAATAGTGCTTTCCGAGAGCAAATGCACGAGTTACTATAAAAAATACCCAAATCGCTATAGGTGTGCCAATAATATTTGAAGAGTTCCTTCGATTTCTCCAGGATCCCATCATCAAATCCTGCCCTGATGTTTTTAGACTAGATGCTGATAATCCTGGCTGCAGCATCAGGCCAGACTTGTCAACATTGCATTGAACTTAAAATTTAGTCCTGTTTAAAATAAGCCCAAACACGACTACGGTGCTGTAATTTCAAGGTTGGTACTTTTTCTAATACTCCTGGCTTCAGCATCAGGTCTTTATGTACTTCGGTGTTCCTCATTAACAGTACGTTTATCCACACATCGAGCCCTTTTCAATGAGCCTTAACACGATATATCTGCTGTTATTTGTCGAGGAGTTAGGTACTCTGCAGACTATCCTGACTGCAGCATCAGGTCATGACTTGATGATCATGAGACCAAATGTGGCAAATGCCCTATCAAACATCAAAACAATTGACTAAAACAGTCCTTGCCTGTTCGAGTAACTTCTTACTGTTAAGGAGTTGTACCTTCCATCATCAGCCCAGCTACCTGAGATGGTGACAACCATACGCAAATACACAAGATACGTCGTAAAATATGCGAAAAACAATAAGTGAGCCTATAAAATTTAAAGGTTGCCTTCGATTACTCTAAGATCTCATCATCAGATCCTAACTTGGTGACAGTGGGACCACCTCAAAACTATCTACTTTGGAACAAAAAAATAATTTTGAAAATCCGTCGACAATTGGCGGAGTATTCGATGAACAAACATACAAAAAAAAAAACATACAAACAGCCGAACATAGTACCTCCTCCTTTTTGTGAAGTCGGTAAAAAATATTTGCATACGAAATTGTTCCAAAAGGAGCATGATCGCATTTGCGAAAACTAACGCGGTTGAGTACCTACGTATTTGAGCGAGTAGCCGTATAAGATAGTTAATAGTCTTGCAAGTATTTTGAGTCGGTACCCGGTGTGCGTACTTGGAAGCAAATACCTGGTGTAAAAACCCGGTCGCATATTTATGCGACCGGGACCGGGTTTTTACACCAGGTATTTCCAGCTATTTTTTACGTACCTTCCCTACTCGCGATCACACGTTTTCGTAACGCATTCGCCAGTTTACTCCCCAAGTCAAGCGCGCCTAAAGAAGTTTCACTTCAAAAAGAAGAAGAATATTGCTCCACATTATTATTTCATCCGTATCTATAATATTAGTCGTCTTCATGTGCGTACGTTCGCTCGTTTCATTCACGAATCTCTATTTACTTCTCATACGTTATTTACTCGGTAACTAATGATTACGTCGGAAGTGCGTGAATCTCGGGCGCATCGCGGGCGCATGCGTCACGCCCGCCGCGCTAACGCGCATGCGCGAATTACACAACACTAACATTAGAGCCTTATTACACCAGCTCATTTATTTTGTAACGCTATAGGATGTAATTATTTAGGTAATATCAATGTAACTATTGATGTTATGTTTCTGGGTTAGGTTGTGTCTAGACGTTATGGTTATGCGTTCGATATGATTTATGAATTTTCTTAATTGGAAAGCAATTTCTTTGCCAATCTTTTTCTTTTTTTTTCGTGTTGCTGGCACGACTGTATTTTAGATCCTGTTGGCCCAAAACTTGGTTGGTTGGTGGCAGTGCAAAGGTCACTTTGACTGCATGTTTTGGGACATAGAAGGCAGGATAGGAGTTATAATATAAAGTTTGTATACCCCACTGCTCCAAAGAGGGCCTTATAGAGGACACCCCCTATAAGGTACAGCCATCAGCGTGTAGTCGCTTAGTTTATAATTTTTAAGCCCTGGCTGTAAGCCTTAATTTATGAAAGCACCCATAGGATGATCCGGTTACGCAGTCGACCACCTCCTACATTGAGATGCCACTCATAAAAAAAGACTGCTTCAGAAGGAGGGACATGTTTTTTTCAGTGTTGACTTAGAATAAAGTCGAAATACGAGTAACTAATTAATTATTTATTTCTAACAAACTTAACTTATTTTGCAATTTAACAATAAAATATATGTATATATAAGTATATACAAGTGTATACTAAAAAAAAAGTAAAAACACAGGAGCTCATTGGGCATCAAAAAGTTCGTCCGCATCGTAGTCAATGGGATAAGTGCCCAAAAGGCTGGCAGCATTACCACGTTGGATGTCAATTTATTCTCGCATCAAACACGTAGGCAGAGAGGATCGGGACTACAAAAAAAAAAAACGTCAACCTCAGAGCTCCTTAGTTGCCATTACAACATAAATGTACAAACACATAAAATAATTACTTATGCAGCCTTACAAAGACTATTAGCAACACGACACTACGTAGTTACGACAGCCCTAATATAATATAACAAGCAAAAGTGAATTAGGTTAGAATTTATTGCACAACGATACGCCACGCACCGAGCAATTGGTACGCAGTGCAACGCGAGATCACTGGTGCAGGTGTAAAAAACACTTGGCTAAAAACTAGTCATTCCAAGCTTTCGCTAACGGTCAATGCCAGAGATTGTCAATCTTGTTTCGCAACTTCCACTTATTCAACGTAAAGTAATGTGTCTTTGCCTGACTCGTTGGTCGAGAGTATGCGTCCCTAACACCTTTCAGTGCGATAATTTCAGTAGTTAATAAAGATCAAATTCGCAAAACATTTGTATGAAACTGACAGCTGTCAAGAATGCATTTTCTCGTCGGCCGCAACTGTAGTGGTCGCAAGCGCTATTGTTGAGTTGAGCATAAGGTCCTGCGGGGCAATTGCGTACTTAACACATTATCAATCGGAATCGGTTTCATTTTGACAGTTCAACAACATTCATTGCGTTATTTACGTGTTGAGCAGACAAATTTTTCGAACCTATGAAGCAATGGATTAGCAATTGGCTTCAAAATCATTCAGATTCCGATTGATAGTGTGTTACGCAATTAGGGTGCTGGTTTCCATTGCTAGGTCGGGAAAAGTGTTATTAGGTTTTCCATCAGGACTTTCTCTCTGCTCGCAGTCTGGATTTGTGTCCGGTTGATGGCAATAGGGCCGCCTGCTATTACCTAGGACTTAAACATAACTGCCTAACCCTTCAAGGATTAAAGGCGTGATGTTATGTAATGTATCTTTCTAAGCCAACTGCGTAAAGAATGCTGTCTTTCTAAGTCTTGTGGATTAATCGTTATTAGTATTCGATGCAAGTAGGGATGTGCTCGGATTTCTATTGTTTACGTAAATCGATAAAACGTAATGTGACTTTTATAGTGCATAAATGGCACTGAGGCTGTGGCGAGACAGTGCTTCCTTACCCAAACCGTTCGTTCCACCCGCTGAGGACCTCCCACCTGGACATGAGTTACCTTGGGTAAACTGGAAGTCTTTAAACAGACTCCGGACCCAGGTTGGCCGAAGCAAGGAAAACCTGTTCAGGTGGAAATTTATAGACGACTCCGCCTTGGAGTGTAAATGTGGTGCTGTTCCACAAACGATGGGACACTTAATATCGTGCCCTGCGTGTCCTGTCAGCTGCACGTTACAGGAACTGATGGACGCTAGTGATGGCGCCAAACAAGTGGCCGAATTCTGGGCCGAGTACATTTAGATTGCCATCGACACGATAAGAAGAAGAAGAAGAAGAATGGAAGATAGAATTTATTTTCTATGGTCAATTAAATTGTGGCTGATTTCTTTCCTGCTTTAACAGTGTATTTACCTTTTCTAGACAAGGTTTCTTCATATTATTTCCTACTCCTGTTACTTTTAAACTTACTGTGTTTGTAACTATAATTGTCGATAGTCGATATTGATCTGCTTAAAGAGCTTTATCGCCATTTCCTTTCGCTTAGGGTCTTCCCACATTTATCGACTCGGAATCGGCTAACGCGGGTCAAAAAAGCCTTTATGTCTACGTAATAAGGGTGTTACTAATACCATTCGCATCGGCTCGGCTCGGACGACGCGGCGCGACGCCGATCGACGGCGAAACGAGCCGTTTGCCTATTAGCTCGGCGATAAGTCGAGTAGTTTGGTGATACGCACTCGGCTTAAGCCGATTCCGCGTCGATAAATGTGGGGACACCCTTAGTTTTTTATATTGTGCAATAATTGTTACCTCGCACATACCAAAGCTTATTACAAGGAAGCTTAGTACAATATCCAAACAAAATTATTATCGAAATCTTTCATAACACTGACCAAAATATCAATACTAAGATAAGCTGACATAACTGTATTAACTATTTCACTTTCAACTTATCTTGTATCCTATTGTTAGATTTTGCATAATAGGTAACACTTAAGCTAAAAGCATGCAGGATAAGCGTAACACTTCTGTGCTCGTATGTATTCCGGTAGCGTACAGTCGCGACCACTTTCACTGGCCATTGTTAATTAATTCCCGAACTGTGCGGCGACTGTGGGTTGAATCTAATGTTAAGTAGAGCGGTACTGTCTGTAATATCGTATGGAACGAATGGGTTAATCTGGTTTGGATTAGCCCTTTTCTTTTTACCCGACTGCGCGACAAAGACAGGGTTATGTCTTTAATGGAAGTACTTGCGAGCTCGAAAAAGCTCCAGCGGTTGCGTAATACAATTTCAGTCGCAATTCGAGGGTTTTGAAGGAAATTCCTAAACCATTGCTTCATAGAAAAATTTGTCTGTTCAACAACGTAAATAAAGCAATGAACGTGGGTGAACTGTCAAAATCAAAGGCATTGCGATCGATTGCCATTTTGTGTGTTACGTAATTACCCCGAAGGTTTGATAGGTTACAAAAGTTGCAAAAGGCGCCATAGAGATTAACGTATAGGAATGGACTCATCTTTTTTTAAGCACTTAGATTCTCGGTATTATCATTCAGCATTATTTTTAAAATAAATATTTCAAACCACATTATAATTATGAACTTTTGAAACAACAAAAACAAATCGATATAATGAATTAAATTACCCCGATGAACATCGGAGAACGTATCATCGAATTATAATCGAGTAGTTTTATCGATTAAAAAGTTTCTAATTGTTATAATAATTGTTTTTTTTTTTTGTGAATGGAATGGTTATGCTTTACAAAATTTAAGAAAAAAGAGCCTTTATTGGTTTTAACCGTTACATAACTGAAGAGATTTGCCTTGTGTTAAAAAAATGTAAGCAGGTGTATTTCTGTGTATTCATGCTTTTGTTAAACTGATATCTCTCGTATCTTGAGGCGATACAATTAATTATAATTTTAAAGAAAGGGAAATAATGGCTCATTGTTCTCCCCTTCATCATTGTTAAACTGAAACTCTGCTGTATCCGTATTTAAGTCTTGAAAGTAAGTAGGTACTTAGTTACAGAGGCCAGCACATTAAGTTACCCCAATCTGTCAAATTTCTTTAATGGATTTTCATCTTTACCGCAAAGAAATTAGGTTCATATTCAATTGCGAAAATTTGACAGATATGGGTAGCTTGATGTGCTGGCGTCTGTACATTTCAGAAAGTTGGTGGTTGGCCACTTTTCTCTCTTAGATATAATGGCCTTAGTCATCATTTCAGCCGAAAGACGTCCACTGCTGGACATAAACCTCCTCCAAGGGTCACCACATTGACCGCTCCTATGCTTTTCACATTCAACAGATTCCTACGGCTTTTTCAATGTCATTGTAAATTGTGGGACGCCTTTCAACATTGCACCTTCCGGTACTCGGTCGCCACTCTAGAATCTTACGACCACATCGGCAATTCGTTCTGCGAGCAATGTGCCTTTTCTAATGCCACTTAAGTTTGGTCCTTAGTCAATCAATCAACTCAGCCTATCGCAGTCCACTGCTGGACATAGACCTCTCCCAGGCTGCGCCACAACACACTATCCTCCGCGTCTCGCATCCAGTCTGTCCCAGCCACCTCGTCACCTTGCAACCTTTGGTGCTTAGTAATAAGGTTGAAAACAGGTCAGCCGCAAACTCTGCCGACTGTACATTTTACAGCCGCCATGACGTAATATATAACATTTATAGCTCATTATTGTTCCTCTTACTTGTAGAGCAATAATGCTCTGGAGATCCAATTAATTGTAAAAGATTTCTCCTCCTTACATCACAGACAACAGTAGTTAAATGTCCACGCTTAAGATAATAGGCATTAGTGCATATCTATTTAAAACTACTGCAACTTTACTTTTTATTGACATGCAATGACTTTTATTGCTTAGTCGATAAGGTTGATAATCGAATGGCATCTACGCATGTTACAGTTACGGCTTATGCAAGGATTCAAATTATCTCAAATCACGTACATAAACATAGCAAGATCATTCTGTCTGTCCT
The DNA here is from genome assembly GCA_945859645.1 of Amphipoea oculea. Classification (NCBI taxonomy): domain Eukaryota; kingdom Metazoa; phylum Arthropoda; class Insecta; order Lepidoptera; family Noctuidae; genus Amphipoea; species Amphipoea oculea. The sequence continues at coordinate 19,964,915 of OX243862.1, forward strand.
TCCGTTTGTTGCAACTACTTTCTCTATACGTGGACGTAATGGTAAAACATTTGTGTTCGCAATCGTAATAAATACGATTGCGTGCTAGCAGCCCTAGGGCTAGGGATAATGCTGAACGGAAAAAATAGACGGAAATTCACGAGCGTAATTCCGCTGATTGTGGCAAAGTCGCAGATGCGCGTTTTTCCGACCAGACACTTTCGGAAAATTTTCACTTGCAGCGGAGTTAAAGTCAAAGTCAAATGATTTATTTAAAGTCGGCCCTTAAAAGACATTGTTGAATATCAAAATTGACAATAAAATAAATTGAATTGCTTGGTTCCAAATGGTAGTTTCGTTTGGAGAAGAATGGGCATGAAATATCATAGTTACTCTTTTAAAATGTTTTACAATATTTTGTATACTTTAATTATAATTATACGTGAAGACAATGTTATACAATAATTCGGCCCAGATTTTCTCTTGCCTAACGAGAAGCCTGCAGCCCTTAGTACAGTCCAGCGCATAAGTGTGTCAATGTTTTAATTAAATTGCGTTAAGATTAGAAAAGTAATTAAGTTCGCTAGGAAAATTTTATTAGTATACTCTTAAATGTTTATTTTTAAACATTTAAGTAAAGAGTTTAGTTACAAAATGTTGCCCTTTTTAATGGCTTGTTGACGTAACTGAGCATGGAGCGTATCTTTGTGTCGGATGTACACACTTTGGGCAGTTTAGCATGATGCATACTAATTTTTAGGTCGATTTTTTACTTAATTGTTGGTTAAATAAGTGAGTTTTTTATTTACATATTTATCTAGCTAGTGCTTGATTTAGAGAAATGTATGTGCCTTGTTCTGCCTCCACAGCGAAGACAAAAAAAATAGGCTACATTTTACATCTGTACATTTATATGCTTAAATAAATTAAAAAAAAAAACAGGCAATTTTTTTTTATTTACAACCCTCATTTCTTTTGTCTTGTCGTGTAATCCTATGTAACATATCTACATTTATATTTGTAATTTATATGGTGCACATAATAAAGAGTTTTCCAATTTATTTATTAAACTTAGTCGAAAAGTTACTAAAAGTGATTCAAAGAGAGTTTACCTACGCCTTGTATACAGGGTGAAATTGAATTCATGGGCATCCTTTTAAAGGGCCATTGTAATCATCATTATGAACCACTTTTACTATGGGATCAAACTTCAAATCGCGAAAAAAATCAGCTCTTCCCTACATTTTGACGAGTTATGTGAACATAAATGCAAGGAACAGCTGATTTTATTTCGCAAGTTTAGGTTTAGTCCCATAGTATATGTGAAAAATTAAGAGATTTTTAGAACAACCGTGAAAGTAGAAACATTTCTATTCTGTTTGTTATTTTATGCAAATAGACTCGTCTCGCTCTAACTATTCAATACTTATAATTAAGTAATTTACCTAAACACTTCCTTCCTTGCCTCAAGCAACATCCCTCAGAGGCGTTTCACGTCTGTCTGTTACATTCGTTACGTCTTAAAGAGTAAAAGTATTTCCCAACGTAATTACAAGTTGTACAACAGTGGAGAATCGTGCATATTTACATGAACTTAAATTGGCATCCATCAGCCTACATTACCGCCTTTACATATTGAGACCCCCCTTTGCCTAGGAAAGCATGTTAGGCCGTTGGTCCCGGCTGTCATTTGTAGATCTTTGACAGTCGTTTCGGGTAGTTAGAAGCCCAAAAGTCTGACCACCAGTCTTACCAAGGGGTATCTTGTTACCCAGTAACTGGGTTGAGGAGTTCAGATAGGCAGCCGCTTCATGTAAAATACTGGTTTTCAGCTGCATCAGGTTAGACTGGAAGCCGACCCCAACATAGTTTAGAAAAGGCAAGGCAGATTGATTGGCCGACAGTACCGCAAATCGGTCGACTACCGATCAGCTGTACAGACGCCAGCACATCAAACTACTACAATCTGTCAAATTTCTTTAATAGATTTTGAACTTTATCACTGAAACATAAGGTTCAAATTTGATTGGGAAAATTTGACAGTTTCAGGAAGCTTCATGTGCTGGCGTCTGTACATCGGGATAGCAATTTTCCGCTCAGGAAACGATTTATGTTACAGTTCTGTTACGAAACGCTTTTGTTTATTAAGTCATTTTATACTATCGAAGTGTGGGGCAATGTTGCCGTATTTACTGTAAGTATGGCATATTTATTAAATTGTTAAAGTGGTATTACGTTTGTGCGGTAACCGATGATAATTTGTATGAGGAAGGCGTATTGTCACTTACGTTATGTGATCTGAAAGGATTATGACAATCGTCACGCTTGTCGAAATTGGGTTACATTAGGAAAGTGTAGTCATAGTTTGTGCCTACCGTTAATTATACAGGGTGAAATGAATTCATGGGCATCCTTTAAACGGTCATTGTACTCATCATTATAAACAACTTTTACTATGGGCCTAAATCTAAAATCGCGAAAAAAAATCAGCTGTTCCTTGCATTTATGTTCACATAACTCGTCAAAATGTAGGGAAGAGGTGATTTTTTTTTTGCGATTTCAGGTTTAGTCCCATAGTAAAAGTTGTTCATAATGATGATTACAATGACTCCTTAAAAGGATGCCCATGAATTCAATTTCACCCTGTATAAGTTTTTATCCTTTTATACTCAACTAGGTCAAAAAATGTTTCATTTCAACACGATTGCCGAATTTGCTGAAATCCGTTCTTGTACAGTTTCTTAGTAAGCAAACCATAAGAAAAGGTATCCTATAGAAAAACCCAAAGAATATTTGGTAACCACAAACCGAGAGCACAATAAAAATAATGATTGAAGGTTAATCCTAAAGAAATCTGCGAAATATTGCGATATGAAATCTGAGCCTACGCATAAAATAATTTCAATTCTTTGGTTTCTTTCTTCATTGTCATTTCTTTGGTAGCCTGTCAATAAAGCAATAAAGTTTATTGCTCTATTCAAATTTGATGTTGCCTAATAGGAATTGTCCGGGGTTTGCCAATTATAGGATAAAATATGTTTTCAAAAAATTAAAAGTAGGTACTCATTTTTGTAGAAACACTTTTGTACTTATCTGTATTTAAATGAGATTGGGCGTTCGATTTTTGTTGCTTCGAGCGAAGCCGAAAACATTGTTATGCATGTTTATAGATATTATTAATTAATTTGCTGCATGTTTATATTGATTATTTTTATCAAAAGATTCTTTAAGCGTGTTAAAAAAAAAAAAAATTTGTTCTGTTTATGTTTTATTGAGATTCCACTTCGATGAAGTAAGTTCAAATTAATTTCTGTTTGTTTTCGCTTTATTTTTATGTTTTGCCCATTTAAGGCGAAAGCGTCAGGGTAGCCTGCGAAATTAAAATATTCTTACGTTTTTTCGTAATTTGCAGGTTTGCATACGGTCGTATGCTGATCTAAATATGATTAGTAGCTGTAAAAATATTTATTTATAGAATTATAATCATAAAATCATCACTAAAACTCTCTAAGTTAATATTAAATTCTAAGTTTTCATTCTAAGTTAATATGTCATGAAATCATGACATTTGAGGTAAATTCTAACCCAAGGAATTGTATTGTTGATTCTAATGATTATAATTCTGTAAAGTCATTTGTTATAGTCGCGAATCATATTTTAATCAACATACAATCTGATACTGACCTATAAATTGCAAAAAACCTAAGAAAATTTTAATTCCTCGGGCTACTTTAGCGCATCCCTCTTAAGCACAAATGCATTCATCTATAACCATGCACTATGTCAAGCACATTCCACTATATTAAGCACAGTACCTTACACAGTCAATTCCTTATCTATACAATTTCCTCATGCAAGCATTTGATTAGTCAATACGATTCGAAAATACTGTCAGATCGAATTAGCATAAGCTGAAGCAGGTACAAGCTGGTAGTTTTGCGCAATATCAGAAATACTTACTATCGTCTTACTCAACTTTACTATCGCCTTACTCAACCTTACTATCGACTTTACTATCGTTTGGACTAAATCTGTCGCGAGATTTTCACGCCGAGTCACGGAGGCGTATGGTATGGACTATGAATAGGGCTGACATCAATTTTATTATGGCGCTATAGATTATTTTGGTGATAAAAGTAATGTCGTATCATAAAATTAAGTTAGTGCTTAAGCGTTGCCAGACAATCGAAATAAGAAAACGTTTTTAGAAAAAATTCTTTTGATGATTATTGAAAACTAGCGACCCGCCCCAGCTTCGCACGGGTGCAATATATTTTTTCGAATTTCCGAAATTTTAATTTTTGACAATGTTAAAAATTATACATGTGAGAACGATGCAGAACGTTAAAAGCGTCCATAATGAAAAGATGTGAAAAAACAACAATTCAAATATTAAATAAAATAAGCCATGGCAGCAAAGAGATGACCAGTCCCTACTGACGGCGCCCGTTCACGAACATGAATGGTATATACGCGGCAGTACAAAGTATTCCAAACCACACGAATGTGTCAGACTTAATGGACCATATTCAAATGCAATAAACTTCCTTGCTTGCAGTTTATGATTACTGCACTAACATAATATATCCGTCAACACTATTGAAATATTGCTTACCGCGAATGAATGATTGCAGTTCCATTCACAAGCTATTTAGAGCAACGAGAAATACATGCCCCGTTGAAGTCGTCTAGTGGTTGTAAGCACTATAATTATTGAGAAGGGAATCCTATGTTTAAGACCTTGGATAGGTGAAGTGTTTTTTTGGTTTTCCATTATAGTGATTTCACAGTAGTAGCCAGTAGGTCCGGATTTAGGCCCATGCTCGGCCTCTACTAATACTATAAATGTGAAAGTTTGTGAAAATGTTTGGATGTTTGTTACTCAATCACGCTAAAACTACTGAACGGATTTGAATGAAATTAGGCACAGATATAGCTTATAACTAGGATTAATACATAGGATACTTTTTATCCCGATAGTCCCACAGGATCGAAACTTACGCGGGTGAAACCGCGGGGCGCTGATAGTGGGACATAAACGGCTGGTTGACACTTCCCGTGATTCAAGGGCTGGCTTTTACCTTGGCCAGAGGCTAATCATTGCCATACAACGTGGCAATGCCGCCAGTCTCTTGGGTACATTACCAGTCGACAGCGATGCGGATGAATTTTTTGACGCTATATTTAAGTTTATTTATATAGTTTTAGTTAAGTTAGGATATAATTTATTTATTTTTATTTATTAACTAGCTGACCCGGCGAACTTCAAACCGCCTCAGAATATGAATTATCTTAATTTTATTTTTCGTAAGTTTTCCCATGTTTTAATCGTTATTCTGCTATTCGGGGCGGATGCAAATCCAACAAATCAAGAATCATAAACATCAGTTCAGCCGTTTGTAAGTTATAAATGGTATAACTAACCCGACTTTGTTTTATGTATATAGATTAGGTATTAATTGTTATTTACTTGTATAAGAAAGAAGATTTTTTTTTTAAATTTTTCCATGGGTTATACTGTATTTCTCGACGGGTTAGCTAGAGGTGCCCAACGAAGGATTCAGACGTGTTATGTTATATGTAGTAGCTATTTACCTATATATTTTCTTTTCTTTCGACTTTTTACGATTCGCTGACAGCCCTATTCTTATAAACTATGAGGTCCATTGCCATTTATTTATTGGTTCCAACATTTGAATTAGGTTCTTGATTGACGTGACATTTCTGCAACATGTAATGATGTTGTTAAGGTTGTTATCGACGCAACGTGTTGAATATGAATGATACGATCTTATCTATAGTTCTTTTGATTAGACCTTTCGAATTGATGTCGTTGTTGTAATTTAAAAGGGAAAATTGGCGTTACTAATTGCTCATACAGTGTTAAGGTTAGTCCAGGTGAACATTCCCACGGGTCCTATTTTTAAAGGTTTTTTTGGTGACATATAAATTTATTGATTTATTTTATTTTATCCTATCTTACAGCTAATATAAACAGTGTTCTTAAACAATATGAAATAGAAGGACATTTACAAGTTTCCATTGATAAACACTTAAAACGAAAGAATCATCAAAAAAGTTTCAATGTTTATTGTGGAACCATCTGTTTAATTTCTATGATAATGATGTGCGATGAAGTGATGGATAAAGCTATTAATTCTATTAATTAATAATTGTGACGTTGTGTTAATCAATAGGTTACTTACCTTTATTACCACAAACTGTAGAGGAAGAACGTCGTAAAGCAACCAGCAGTTCTATTCTGTAAAAATTCTCACCGTGATAACTTAGGTGAAATGAGCTTGAATTGACCTGTCATTCCACCTGATGTTAAGAATTGGTACTATAGATAGCACACGTCAAGCTCAATTCATCTTAATTTCGCGGTGAGGTATTTAGTTACCTACAGAATATATCGGATGAACATAGATAATAGCCAAAAGTCGAAAATAGCCGCTACGCACTGAGTGATCGATAGGAATTTGTTTGGTCTATCTATATTTCGTGTATGAATTACACGAAATATCTGAAGAGGTCATTGTACTCATCATTATGAACAACTTTTACTATAGGAAAAAACGTGCAATCGTAAAAAAAAAAATCTGCTGTGCCATACATTTTGACGAGTTATGCGAACATAAATGTGGAGAACAGCTGATTTTTTTCGCGATCAGGTTTGGTCCCACAGTAAAAGTTGTTCGTAATAATGAATACAATGACCCCTTAAGAGGGTAACGGTTATGAAAATTTCACCCTGTATATTGGGCAATTTTGACATAGAAAATTAGGAGATTAGTAACAAACCAAGAATAGAGAATAGTAACAAATCAAGCTGTTCAGATAATATTCGTAGGGAATAACATACATAATATCACACCTGTCTACCCCAAAGGTAAGAGGTTTCGTGTATGAATAGATAGACCTTATATAAAGAGCTTTTGCTCTGCACTGATACAATTAGAGGCTTGAATAATTAAATAATATAACAAGCTTTAGTATCTAACTACCCACCAGCTTTCCATACACATTCTAAACCAGAAAAGCACAAATCAGAAATGACCTGAAAACACGATTACTTAACGTCCTCAACTAAGTTATTCCTGTAGCTTACACAAGAGTATGTACCTATTTTACTAGGTAAGTACTTGCGATTGAAATATGGCTGACCAATTCCACCGATAAAGGAAATTATTTCCATTGAGTAGAAGGCTTTTATGTAAGGGGTACGTAACTAGATCGGTCTTGTTACTGGGATAGTTTGTGTCTTAAGTAAGGACATGGCTATAAAGTATTGGGAAGCGGCCCAAGTTGATAAAAGGTGGCGATTGTTTCATAAGAAAATTAGGCAAGCTTTTCTTGACTCATAAATAATATAATATAATACTCTACGTAATAATGGTAATGATCAAGAGCAGGTACTGTAATATCGACGGTGAATATCAATATCTAATAACTAACATTTTAGCGATTTTCACTTTATTGCATATTCGTAGGTAAAATATGAAATAGATCATATTTGCAAAGACAATAAGGTCTTGAATCGACGACGACGTTTCCTACTATTTGTTTAATATAAGTAACTTTTTTTATTAAAATAATAAAAACCATAGAAATGAAAGGTTTTTTTCGCCTCCTGTAAAATCATGATTTTGTAGTTATTAGATATTGATACTACACCGTCGATATTTCGATTAGAATGTATTCTTGATCGAAGCGGTAAATCCACCTTTTGCTTGCGTTTAATATTTTTAAATATAAATAATAGTAATATTGTAAATGATTATAATTATTGTAATTCTGAGTTGTTTTTCAATTCTTCGTTTGGCGTTCTATGCGTAGAGCGTGTATCGTCTTCTTGTCTCCTTTAAAAAGTTTAACGATATGTCTTCTTACCTGATAAACTACACTTACATAAAATAAAATGTCTCCTTCGGTTACCTCAGCTCTTTTATCAAACTTGCACCAACCACTTTAGAACGGTGGCGCGTGCGCAACAACACGTAAAAGACGCTTATCAGCGAAAAGGTACCGTGCACATAACAGTACCTACTGCTTCGTTTAATGGCTGGAGATAATAGACACTATTGGTTTCAGTGTAGTGAGGAATTATCTCAAGTATGTAAGTACTTAGGTACCTTCTTTGTTGGTCAAGAAGGATTTATTGGCGGGATAGGGTGTTTAAGTGCTCTTGTTGGTACAGTGCAATACCTACATACATACATAATCAGCCTATAATATTCCCACTGCTGGGACACAGGCCTCCTCTCAGTGAGAGGGAGTGGGCCTTAATCCACCATGCGGGCCCAGTGCGGGTAGGCAGATGTCACATGTCTTCGAATTTTTGGTTCTAGGACATGTCGGTTTCCTCACGATGTTTTCTTTCACCGTTTTGAGAGCATTGGTGATGAAATAATTTACACAAAGTAAAGCGCCTGTCTGGATTCGTATCTGCGACCTACAACTCGTAAGTCGCGGCCGTTACCACTTGGCCACCACTGCTCCTACAATACCTACAAGAAATTTAAAAATGTAACAAAAATAATTTTGTTGTTACTTATAACTATTTGTCGACCTCCACGTGGACGTAAAAATATCGCGGCGGGATTTTATCGCGCACTGGATTACCAACTATGGGTGTTGAGTCGAGGATTGAGAATCCAACAGAGCCCATTCGGGCGCGTCAAAAAAATCCACTGTTAGAGTTTCAACTCTCGGCGCTAAGCAGAGCGTTGAAAATCCATTGCGCGAAATAAAACGCCAACACAATAAAAAAAATATATTTTGTATGAAAATGTTCCTATTTTGGCACGACAGCAATTTAACGTTACATTTGAATTGCTATCGTTCCATCGACATGAAGAAGAAGAAGAAGAAGTTACGCTCATACAACTTAATACAATAATATAAGCTTTTACCCATATGTTATAATATAGCACATAACTCGTGACTTACGTAGGAACTATCACGAATCCACGATCTTTTTCATAAAGAGATGGCTTGAGATGACTTGTTGATATGGCCCACGCGTCTGCCAAATGGTTCAACGGCTTTTGAGATAAGATGATCGGACTGTTTGATAGCATTTAGTATTCAAGGTTGAATTGTGTGTCAAGAACAGAAAGTAAAGTAGTTTGAAATAAAATGGCCGACTTTGAAAAAAAATCAGTGGGTCCCTACATTTTGACGAGTTATGCGAACATAAAATGTAGGGAACACCTGATGTGGTCCCATAGTAAAGGTTGTTCATAATGATGAGTACAATGACCCCTTAAGAGGATGACGGTGATTAAAATTTCATCCTGTATATTGGGCAATTTTGACATAGAAAATTAGGAGACGTTTTGTTTTAGAGTAGCGATTGTGATTGGGGAATTGTAACAAACAAAGTTGTTCACAGATAATATTCGAAGGGACTAACATACATAAAATCACACCTATATTCCCCAAAGAGTCAGGAAGAGGTTCACCTCTAGTACACCCACATTTCGCCAGTTGTGTTAAGTCCCGTGTAACAGGGGAGCCGGGAATCGAACCCTGGACCTTGTAGCGGCACATGCGAACAACGCGTCGTACTGACGTCACGCACATCCTGCATCTCGCAAGCAGAGTTTACCGCGCAACTATGCTACACGTGGAAACTTGTAATTGGCCTTATTTTATTTGATCTTTTACTTACTGTATCTGTTTAGCTTTAAGTTTTCTTAAAAATAAAATAAATAAATAAATAAACTAGCATAGATACAACGGCCCGACGTGAATCATCGGGCAGTTGCCCGCCAGACACAACACCCGTCTGGTCGGAGGATCCTCCCTTTTCTATGGAGGTTGAATGAACTTTACACCCTGTTCCTCATACCTTTATAACCTCATGCTCAGCAGTAGCGCTTGCGACCACTAGACCAACGAGGAAGTTTAGTATAATCGTAGAGTCCTGAACCTGCGACCAATCATCATCATCATCAGCCTATAGCAGTCAACTGCTGGACATAGGCCTCTCCTATTGCACGCCAATCAACTCGATTTTCGGCAACTCTAATCCAGCTGCTACCAGCCTTCCTGCGAAGATCGTCGCTCCACCTAGCTTGAGGACGTCCCACCTTACGTTTACCGATTCGCGGTCTCCACTCAAGAACACGTGTCCAATAGATATTGATACGAGATCATTTGAATTAACTCTTTTGAGAATAGAATCGCGTAATGTTCTTATCCTGTAGTTATCTTATATCAAAATTAAATTAAGGTCTTCATTGAAAACGAAAGGCCAACGCGATTTTTCCGTTACTATTTCTCCATGCATTGTGAAAGTATGACCGAATGAATTATATTCCAATCATATATTTTATTTGAGACTCTTACTATCTTTTTAATGAGATCCGTGTCATGACCCTGTGAATGATGCAATGATATACATGTGTATTAGAAGAAGATTAGATTTTTAATGAAAGTAATGAAAGTTAGTAATAATTTGTCTTACTTAGAGCGGTTTTGCACTACATCCAATCCGAATCCGAGTTAAAGATCCGACTTCAATCCGAATTGGGAATGTTCTAAATTCTGATGGATACGGATAGAGCACGACATATAAATAGGACTATGGTCACTTCGGACCGGCATTTCTCGGATTCGGACCGATCCAAATCCGAGATACCAGCACATCAAGCTACTACAATCTGTCAAATTTCTTTAATAGATTTTCAACTTTATCGTTAAAAACATTAGGTTCAAAGTTGATTGGGAAAATTTGACAGTTTCGGGTAGCTTGATGTGCTGGCGTCTGAACGTAAAGCTCAAAGGTAGGCTAGTGCCTGCAATATTGCAAATCAGGTAGTAGAAATTTCTTTTAATTTTCTTACTTATATTACAGCCTATAAATCTCATACGTCCTACCTAATTTTCGCGTCAATTAATCTCACCGAGTCCCACACTACCAGTCCTAATGTTACATAAGCAAGAATTCTCCAGGACCATTAAAATGCAAATGAATCTAGTCTACGCATAATAAACGACAGTACGGCAATTAAGATCAAGATGCATTGCAACAGTATTCACTTCTGTGTTTACCTGTACTTAGACTTGCTTCTTTTAGGTCTAGTGCGCGAATAATTCACGTTTAATAGATGAGTGGACTGTCAGTTGGAAAAGTGAAATCAAGTAAAAAAGAATAACTGATGCTAACTTCGCTTTTCGCGGTTCGGAAAAATTCAGTTGAATTTTCCTGACAGAACATACGAGTTTTCCCTGTTCGGCAAAATCCAATTGGATTTTCCTGACAGAATATTCTCACTTATAGCTTTTCGGTTGGTACGGAGTTGCTATTGTGTCTCCAAATAGTGTGTATTCTTCCTTACAAAGACATAAGACCTCACATATACGCGTGTAACTCTATCAAATCCTAATCCAGTATAACATTTCTTCTTTTCAAGCATTTACACCAATCCGAACTGCATAATTAATTCACATTCCCGCGCTCCAGTTCTGCTTGTGCCTGTACTCGGTACAGCCGTCAACACTCGTTCAAAATCCAATTACACCAATTTGCCAGAATGCAAGCGTAACATTGCAATGGCGTAATATTATGGAACACTTTATGGAATCCGGAACACGAAAGTCTATAAATTAAATGTTTCGCGCACGGACGGCGAAGTGCGCGGGCGCCTAACTTCGTGCTGAAATAGTGCGAAATAAACTGTTTTTATGACATCTGTTTGTGGAAACTGTCTAGACAGTGATTTGAAAATTAAAGATATTTGTTTAATAAAAAACGTGTCTTGAAATAAGTGTTAATTAAAAAAAAAAACATTTTTCTAAACATTTTAAATAGCACCTTTTAGAGTCCAATAAGTGTAACATTATAAATATTATTTATAACATGATAAATTAGCAATGCCTTTGATAAAATGGAATTTTCGGAATGTCCATTATGGGGGTGGACTAAACTCCCTGACTATAGAGTCAGGGAGTCCTAGCTTCAGCTACTCTCTTAAAATGTTTCACCCCCATAGTGTTCCACCGATATCGTTGCGATTTTTGTTAATTTTCACGCATTCTTGCACAATTTACTGGCAATTTACAATACGTATTCCACAAAAGATTAACAGGCTCAGTTCCTATCTCGGATTTCAGCACCACTTATCCAACTTAACGGCTTAAACCCTAAGCATAAATCAGATCCAACATAATGAGAATCGAATTAATTCAACGTTCTATTCGTTCATTCTAAATAGCCATCGCCTTCAGTATTGCATAACGCCGTCCGTGCCGCATTTTGTTATGCTCATTCTAAGCGTTAGTTCTGGTCAGTGTGCAGTGAATTATAAGATTAATGCGCTGGAGCAGGGATGGCGGACCTTTTTGTATCTGCGTGGCAATTTAAAGGAAGTGTAAATGCTCTCTGGGGAAAGTAAGGCAAAATAAATACGAAAGATCTACTTAAAAACATCTTAAATTTATTCAACGTACAGCCTGAACTACTGGGTCTAGAAGCTTCAAATTATGCACACATGAGTTCCTAATATACCCAAAGTGAGTAAAAATTCATCCCCTTAAACGGGAGATGTATAGAATTTCGTCATTTTCACCGACAGACAATCTCAACGGGCCCAAGACAAACCCTTATTAAAGACGATTTCTAAAAAAAATATTGAAAATAAATTCTATTGTAGTCAGATTCCCTACTTCAATCAAATACCCAGATTTTTCGCAGAGGTCCACCAGGCAGTACAGAGGTTTGCCATCCCTGAACTAAAGAACCTGACTTACAATCTTGTGTGTTCATGATTGTGAAGAAATTATAGCATCGCCTGCAGTTAGTTTAAATGTCGGAACTTGAAACTGACACTATTTATTGCGAAGTCTTTCAATTGAATCGATTGCCGCTTATTTTCAAAAGTTACACTATAATACCCACTAAATAACTGCTTGAACCTAATGATCAAGACGAAATATTTATGATAGTAGGTATATACGCCTAGTTTTGAAGTCAACCTGAGATTATACATAAGCCGCTAAGCATTAAAATGCTAGTCAAATTTTTACAAAGGAAAGATAAATGATATCTTGTTTTTCGCGTGTAGCGACAGCAAAAATAAATTACAGTTGTGTAGTAGAATTTTTTGTTTGCCGAAAATTTAGCAAAACTACTATTGAAAAAAGAAACATTTTAATATGATTGTGCTCTAGTACTCCAATTGCATATAACTTATTCTCAAAAAGGCTTTCAATTTATGACCAAAAATCATCTCTTACTTCAAATAAATGCAAAAGTCGTGTGCACACATCTTTCTATTTAATTAACTTTCTACAAAATCACCTGCAAACTAACTACATAACGTGCTAAACCCATTGTCCATTTTACGGCTAGCTCATAAACCAATGATTAATGATACATAACAATTTACTCCCGATTCGGCGCGCGCGCATTATAATTTACGATCATAGATCGTGATCCGGCTATTTGTTGGATATGAAACTGCTTATATATTTTCCCTTAAGTAGTTAGTATAAAAGTTGTTTTATAGGTACCTACTTGAGGGACACGGTGTTCTAAATATTTGAGATAGGATATTAAATATGCGCCTACGACTAGGCTTGGTTTATTGTTTAAGACAGCTATTATGATTTTGCATGTTCTAGTATTATGCTATGATTTTCATGTTCAAGTAGGTAGGTATTATGTTTCTGGATAGAAAATAGAATAATAATATCCGTTTAGTGGTGTTATTCGATAAATTATTGCTATTAACTTCATGTGAATTTGATGTAACGTAAGGCTTTAATAAAATTGTTTTCATTATATTGTTCACTTTCAATTGTATTTATGAAATGTGTTTTTTTGTTTCAGGTAAAAATGGCTTCAAATCAAGACAATTCGTTGAGGGCCAGTAAAAAGAAAGACGGAATGTAAAACAGGTTTTTAAGTTACACGAGAGCATCTTCATGCTATAATATCTTCTCAATCGCCCCTATAGGCTTCTGTATGGGCTATTTACTTAGGGCCTTGTATAATGATAAGCTTAGTCCAATAAATAAGTATCGAAGTAAGGCATCGTCATTATAAAGCTCTTTGCGGATAATCTGCAGAAAATACTGAAATATGGGCACTTCGTGATGAGTAATTCCGATCTGAACCCCCCTCCACCCCTCCCCCCCCCCTCCTCATTCCCCTGCTAGTTCGCCTTATTTATTTATTTAATACTTCAAGCACATAAATGTACAGAGGCGGACTTAATGCCATAGGCATTTTCTACCAGCCAACTGTCTTAAACTTCTTCTTCTTGTCTTCTGTTTTAAACTTTGTCTTATCCACTATAAGCTTTCTCATTCCGGAATGATCCAGTTTTTCTTTTGTTTTTATTCCTGAAGGATCGTCAGCAACAAAAATAAGTATAGGGTTTATTGAAACATAAGGAAACTTTCTTAGCGCGTGAGAAAACAAAATGCAGTTGTCACTGAAAAAACGTAAATAATATTTATGACTGGGTATCGTGTCAGGTAGTGCCAACTGTCGTGTGCGTGTTCTACACTATACTGTGATCGTAATTAATTTTGCTTATCGCATTACTTACAAAGTATTCAGTACTTTTTGCAAAGTGATAACTAAAAATATGAAGAATTATAGTATCTAGAATTAAAGCAGGCTAAACGAGTGTTGAAGGCGACTGGGGAGTCAGCACAGCTACGTCCAGCTGGCTGCCATACAGGGTGAAATTGAAAACATGCGACAAATAGAAATGAGAGATTGTACTCATCATTATGAACAACTTTTACTATGAGACCAAACCTGAAATGGCGAAAAACAATCAGCTATTCCCTACATTTATGTTCGCATAACTCGTCAAAATGTAGGGAACAGCTGATTTTTTTTTCGCGATTTCTGGTTGTTTGCATGTTTTCAATTTCAACCTGTATATTTTTACGACGGCATGAGCTATTCTGCTGGTAGTTTAAAAAATCAACTGCTCCATATATTTACGATGACAGAAACCGATAAAATGTGGAGAACACCAACGGTTTTCAATTATTTCAAGAACACTTTGTATATTATGTATAGTTTATTCTGTCTGAGATGAATTTGTTTGGAAAACAGACTTGGTCTAAATAAATAAATAGTCAAATAGATACTTTTGTTCTGAATTATACAATGCAATTTATAATTGGTTATACAATGCTCCTGCCACGAAGTACTGTTTCATTTCTTTTCTTGGTCTGTAGCAGTACTAAGAGACAAGTTTAAAATAATTTATAAATATAATTAAGAATTTAAGATGTTTCTACGAAACACGGTGTCTGTAAATGTTGTGAAAGTGAGACCGCAATGGTTCCGTAAAACCAGAAACTTGCGATATATTTAATCAAGGAATTAATCCTACGGTTATTAATCTGGGAAAATTCTAGAATCTTACACATATAGGTACTTAATTTATAAAAGAACCTAAATCCTACGTAGGTAAATTAAAAATAAGTCTATGTGACACAAGCACCCCATACAAAGGAACGCTCGCGTCACTGGTACATTATATAATTGTGTAACTCAGAAAGCCAATATATTTCATTTTGGCAATAAAACAAAATCGATTACGTCGTCTAAAAATAACGCAATGGATTCTATAGTCATGATGAAAGGGTCTCTTTCTTATTATGGTTGTTGACGCATCCTAATTGCGAAACACACTATTAATCTCAATCTCATCCATTTTGACGGATACTGGTAATATATTGCTTCATATGTTCGAAAAATTTGTCTGCTTGACAACGTAAATAACGCAATGAATGTTGTTGAACTGTCAAAATGAAAGCCATTGTTACTGATAGTGTGTTACGCAACTACCCCGCAGGTACCGACTACCTGTCAAAAAGTAAGTAGAGTGATTCCATATGGCACGCTTTCAGACAGCCTATATTAACTGCACAGTGTAGTTGCTAGATCAATGTATGATCACCGTTATCCTCTTAAGGGGTCATTGTACTCATAATTATTAATAACATTAAGTATAGGACTGAACCTGAAATCGCGAAAAAAAATCAGCTGTTCCCTACATTTTGACGAGATATACGAACATAAATGTAGGGAACAGCAGATTTTTTTTTTCGCGATTTCTGGTTTGGTCCCATATTAAAAGTTGTTCATAATGATGAGTACAATGATCTCTTAACCAGTCAAGCACCGCGCGTCGCCAATGGGCGACGAAACAATAGAAAATCAATTGTGTCTCATCAGCGGAGCTCGACAGATTAAGAGGTTGTTGGTGTTTTTCCAATAACCCAGTATACCTTAACCAAGTCCTAACGCAACATAAGCACGTTTAATTCAAGCACAGTTTATAAGTGTCGTAATTATCTGACAACTGACAAGCTACAGTTTGTCACCTGCAGATTGATCTCAAGGCTCTAAAGCCATTAGTTCTAATTATCTACGACCACTTGCTCAAGGCTCTTTCTACACTTGTGAATAATTACGACACTTAATTATATTGTTGGTCAATGTTGTGTTTGTGATCGATAACAAAAACGTTAGCTGTTGGCTTGATTGTGTATATTTAGGGTTTTCTTAAGAACTAATTAAAATTCCGATTATGACTTAGTCCTCTCATACACGTTAGAACTTTCAATCTAATTAGATGGGGATAAATATCAGGATCTTGAATTGCATTACACAGGGCTGACAGACGTGTAGGACTAGACAAATAAACTTATATTTTCTTTTTTCGAAAAATTTGTTGAAATTCTTTAACTTAAGACTTTTTATTTACATACTATCTGCGCCCCGCGGTTTCACCCGCGTAAATGTCGATCCCGTGGGATTATCGGGATAAAATGTAGCCGATATGTTAATCCAGGGTGTCAGCTACCTCCATACAAAATTTTATCAAAATTGGTCCAGTCGTTTGAGCGTGAAGAAGTAACAAAAATATAAACTCACACACGAAATTTTGCCTTTATAATATTAGTGTGATTCTTGCAACGTTTAATGACGTAGGTAGGTGCCTAATGTGGACACTAAATTATCATTGGCCTATATTCAGCGCAGATGAACTAATAGGCTGCTAATAACATAAGCTCCTTTATTCATAAACGTTGACGAACGTCACATATCTTTAATCTTATTTTATAAATAAACCCTAAGATTGTTAGAGTGAAACAAAAAAGTCAAAGAATCATTTTATTTGTAGATCACAACGGAATGCTGTTCAAGAAAAACTGCATTCATATGTTTCGTACTGTAACTTGACTGCAAAGGATCAGTGTCGAATACTTACTTGTCGACCATATAAACGCACTAAATAGTTCTGGTAAAATAATCTGTGTCTGTATCCGATAATCTATCATATCCTTCCTTTGAATTCCAAATTCTGTACTTTATATGGACATCATTAACTAATTCACAAGAAGTCGATCGGAATTGCTATCGATCGACTATCGAATCTTTAATTGGCTGAAGTGTTGTCAATGCCACATTAAAACTAAGTGCCTAGGCACATTTTGATTGATGTAAGTATGTTTCGGCTCTTTGTAAAAGTAGATAAAGCAAAGAATCTAAATAATATGTTACATCAACCGTGGCCCTACCATAGAAGCTAGGATGTCGCTTAGAATCCATACTATAATATTATAAATTCGAAAGTAACTCTGTCTGTCTGTCTGTCTGTATGTTACCTTTTCACGCCTAAACCACTGAACCGATTTCGATGATATTTGGTATAGACATAGTTTGAGTCCCGGGAAAGGACATAGGATAGGCTAGTATATTATACTTTGTCAATATAGCCTACTTCTCCTCTAGATAAGCTGAGATATCAAGATAAAGAGTAGATTACAGGTACTGGAGAACGTGATCTAGGTTGATTACTATGTTGACCTATCCAGTAGATATATGCAATGTAAGGAAAGAAATAGTTGATACATTACTCATTGAATAGAATTCCACATAATAACTACCAGGTGTGCATAGAAACGTAACTGATTGCTTTACCTGATACTATATGAAAGGATGAATTATACAGAAATTGCAGTAAATACTTCACTTAATAATTTAGCTTCTCATTTGTAACATAGACTTGTGAATTATTCATAAATCTCTGAATGTTTGTAATGTGTTTTATCTCAGACTGTCGCTGTGCTGTAGACTTCGTTGTTAGGGATTGTTTTCATTGTCATCCGATATTATGATTAACCGGTTGAATGCCGTAATTACAGACACAATTAAAAAGCCATTGTGTCTCGTGTAGATCGGTTAAGATAAGATAAGGTTAAGATTTTGATCTTTATAACTTATGGTGTTATGAATCAAATCGGACTGATTTATAAGGTTGGAATAGGGCATCCTACCCAAAAAGTGTGTTGAAGATTTTCTAAACAGAATATTTACGCCCTTTCCACAGATATGATATTGCGGCCAAAATGAATTCAAACCTGTTTAACATGTAGAATCTGTTTGTTTGAATTAAAAAATAATTTCTACAATTCCTTTTACAGCAGATATTGTATTCTAAATAATAGCAAATGCAGTCTACAAAACAGTTTCATAAAACTAAACTCACTACGGAAAAATCCGTGAAAATAAATCCATCCTACATTTCCAATCCCGTATCGTATTGCACAATATAATCGCACTTCCAGCTTGAATAACTCAGCCGTGCCGGATACACGGCAGGTGGTGTCTTGCACAATTTACGCACGGTGCCTTGCAGACGCTTGCAGGCTTGCACATTTCATTCTAATGTTACCGCCCTGCAAGTATTGTGACAGGGGTAATGTAACACCCGCGTTTGTGTAAAGTGAAGTAAAATAGTGGTGTTTTAGAGATGTTTTTCTTGTAATTATATAGAGGTTTAATTTGCAAGGGTGTTTAAAAGGATGTTCGTTTTCTTAGTAATTTCTTTGTCTGGGCTTAATAGTCCATTAATACATAACGCCTAGTTTCCTCAAAGACTTAGGCAGAGGTGTACCTATGGTACACCCACAGTTCGCCAGTTACGTTTAAACTAGCTGCGCCCCGCGGTTTCACCCGCGTAAATGTCGATCTCGTAAAAATATCGGGATAAAAAGTAGCCTATATGTTAATCCAGGGTGTCAGCTACCTCCATATCAAATTTTATCAAAATTGGTCCAGCGGTTTGAGCGTGAAGAAGTAACAACACACACACACACACACACACTCACAAACTTTCGCCTTTATAATTTTAGAGTGATTATGTAATTTGGGCGATCCTATTGCCATCAACTGAGCACTCATTCATTCATTAGGTAAGTAATTGGAAATTAATTTTTCTTCTTAGTTCGATTATTAAAATTAATGGATTTTCATTTCATCACATTTACAATTAAATAGTTTTTTAGATTTCAAAGATAAATTAATAAGAATAATTGTGTCATAATGATCCTAATATATTTGCACACCTCACATGGTTATAATACAGTGTACCATAAGAACCTTTTGTAACATCCTCCGAACCTGTATTATGCAAATAAATGATTTGATTTGAAAGGCGTCTGGACCCTCGAATCAATCAATTGCCTCTAGATTGTGTTAATTACAGGAACTATTGTCCGCTCAAAACAAAAATAAATTATTGCTCATCCTTCCTACCATTGCTCTCTATACATAACCCACTCACTGGCGAATCATCTCAAGAAAGACTGAAACAGTGGCGAGACAGTGCTTCCTTACCCAATCCGTTCGTTCCACTCGCTGAAGACCTCCCACCGGGACATGAGTTACCTTGGGTAACCTGGAAGTCTTTAAACAGACTCCGGACCCAGGTTGGCCGAAGCAAGGAAAACCTGTTCAGATGGAGATTCATAGACGACTCCGCCTTGGAGTGTAAATGTGGTGCTATTCCACAAACGATGAGACACTTAATATCGTGTCCTGCGTGTCCTGTCAGCTGCACGTTACAGAAACTGATGGACGCTGGTGATGGCGCCAAACAAGTAGCCGAATTCTGGGCCGAGTCCATTTAGATTGCTATCGACATGCTAAGAAGAAGAATTACATAACATATTTAGTCACAGAGGTCATAGTGCAGTACCGTTGATTGACACTGACATTTTAATGAGATTCTATTGTAACGGGTCATAAGGTAATGTCCGATACACTATGTATTTTATGTGGTTATGGGTAAGTAGGTATATAGGTCGTTTCATGATATAATGTGCCATGTAATGGATGTAATAAAGACGGATATTAGTACGTTGTAATGTGTAGGCTGTATAGTTATTACGAGGCAATGTTATACATAACGGAATAGATTTTTGTGAATGTGTGTTTGATTATTAGGTAAGGAAAAAATACGATTTTTATAAACTTTTGAGTAGATCTCGTAGGTGCGTTTCAAGTTGTTACTACTGTTTATAATGTATGTATAATGAATGACTTTCGCAGTTTTTTCTAGAAGTCCCAAAAATTATAGCAAAATCTTGCCTGTTAGCAACTGAATTTTAAGATTTCGACGACGAATGCTTTTGGTAATACTCGTAAAACTCACATGCTTCACGACTTATAACCAAATAAGTAATTTTGGAGTCTTGCTAGATGCTTCGAATAAAAAAGAAGCAATTTTAAAACCACTTGAGGAGATATCAAACAAAGAAACTGAAAGAAACAAAGAAACTCAAAGAAACTTAATATAAAATATATCCCCACAAATGCATGAAGAAATCGTTCAGTTGACGTAACAGGCCATTCTAATTCAACTTAAAAATAAAATAAATAAACGTACCTACTTATATAGAAAATTCAGTAGGTACAGTTCATTTTCTATATTCGAAGACATTTATTTCCTTACCTAAAACCAAATAAAACATAAAGATTCAGTATTTATTACATAAAGTGACTGTAATACTGAAAGCGTGCAATAATTTGCTACAATTTCACAGATGTTAGGATGTTGCTGAAAATTTGTAAAAATCTAGAACCACTTAAATGCATAAATGTTTGAATTTTCCTTTAAATTGTTGTTGTAATGTGATTTGTTGTGCAGTACTCGTAAAATCGATTTATATTGGGAATCAAAACTTAATGCAACTAATTGATTTAAGTTAGTAACGTTCCGATAAAAATATTTAAATACTGTTCCGGATTGCAATATGATGACGAATGAATAGAATGTGGAATTTTATAGATGCATATTAAGTAGATAGAATAGAAATGTTCATAGAGGTTGATAGGTCAAAACCTGCAGATAAATCATGAAAGAATAGACATTTTCAAGAGCAGAAACGTGTGTTATTTGATGATCTTGAACTCCTCAAAACAACCGTTAATGAGGTAAATAAGTATAAACGTGATTTAAACATTTGTTTATTTAAATGATCTTACATGTAACCAGAAGGCCAAATTCCGTAATTAATCTGTCAAGCTCCGCTAATGAGACACAATTGATTTTCTATTGTTTTGTCACCGATCGGCGACGCGCGCCGCTTGACCGGTTAAAAACGTTCAAAATCTAGTCGCAATCTCATCTCAGCGACAATCAATGTCAAAAACTTGTCAAAAATGTAGGGAAATTAGAATAATTTTCGACATATTGAGACTGAGATCAGACTGTGAACGTTCTTTACAAATTACGAGAATTGCCCCTCTGATATGCTGATATGATATAATATTTATGATATGAAAAAGTTATTTAAGCCCAAAGGATTTAATTCAATTAAAACAATTATAGGTTATTTTGAATTGACAAGGAGTCGGTCAGTCTCAAAGATGAAGTTAGTTTTCCATTCCAAATCGTAGTAGGTTCTGACGGAGAAGAATGGGCAATAAATTCCATGGATACTCTTTTAAATCAAAATTATTATTGTAAAAAAAAATTGTTACTCTGGTAGAAGTGGACCTCTCATACGTACGTATGAATTCAATGTTATCCAGAAAACACATCGATTTTTGACAGACTACTAATGGAACATATTATTATAACAAATTGTTTTGTAATATAAAAACCGAATTGAAACTACCATCAAAAATACCAAATGGCATCACCGTACACCCATCTCTATTTCGATAACCTATTATAAACTTTGAACACGGATTCGCCTGCCAATCATGGTAAACACGATAAGACAGTTAGCTATATCGGTCAATGGGGTCACTTGACGTCTATGGGCTGTTATATAATAGTTATATCATTATAGCATAGCTATAGACTGTAACTATTGACCCATAAATCGATGCTCGAATTGTAATGAATGGAAAACTTATGCCTGTTTAACAGACAATGGGGCTGATAGGAAATTATTCGACTGGCAAATGGCTTTCAGAATATAAATCCTGTTCCGGCGATCTATATTGGTGAGAAATTGTTTAGAATATAGAACGAATATAAGGCCGTATGTTACTAAGTGCTCATCCTTTACAAAACAATACAAACATATTAAGAAAAAAGTTAGCATAAATCATAATCAGCCCATAATGTTCCCACTGCTGAGACACAGGCCTCCTCTCTGTGAGAGGGAGTCTAAACTATTAAAATAAAATGTTAAGAGCTAATATTTAATACATACATTATATATTAGTTTATTATAATAGTGTTAAGCAGAAAATAACTCTTCATATTTAGGCGTAGCGTTGGAAAGCCTCCCACAAGGTGGACCGACGACCTTGTGAAGGCCGCAGGAACTCGTTGGATGCGAGAAGCACAAAACCGGTCGAAGTGGAGGTGCTTGGGGGAGGCCTATGTCCAGCAGTGGACGTCTTTCGGCTGAAATGATGATGATGATGATGATTTAATGAACAAGAACTATTATTAACAATGAAATATGATATTATTTAATGAATTCATTTTAAATTATTAATTACAAGATTTGCCGCTACGTGTGATGATTAATATGACCTATAACAATATACTTATATACTAACAAAACATTTATAGATGTTTACTGATCATCTAATAATTAAAGTTATATCCAAAATTAACGACCATTCAATCATGTTGACAACATTACTAATCTTCATCTAATCAACGGAGAAATAAAATTATTACTACCAACTTAATTTTGCCGTCAAAATAATCATTATAGTCTAGGAGTTAAGGTCGACTATACGTTAGAAGAGGTGCATGAAAAATGTAAGCTGTTAAATGCTATTGTGAGTCATCGTTTATTTGGTCAATATGTCGTAGGTTATGACTTTATGACCGTCGTAAAAAACATAACTAAAATCAAATAATATAAATGTCATTTTTATTTTAGAAAAGGATTTACTCAAAACGATTATGTTCAGGGCTGTCAAAAAGCTCATTTTTATGCCCAAAACCAATACCTACTGATAATATTGAGTTTCTTGAAGTACAGCTACTACAATCTGTCAAATTTCTTTAACAGATTGTCAACTTTATCGCTAAAAAATAAGGTTCAAAGTTGATTGGGACAATTTGACAGTTTCGGGTAGCTTAATGTGCTGGCGTCTATACATTTTCACAGTAAGACGGGCGAGAATAAAAAGGGAGAGATTTGGTTTGGGTCAGAAAACCATACATTTTAATGGTAAAGCGATTACCTGAGCTTCTGTATCCTTTAGCATGTACGTTTCTTAGGCTGCCTGTCCACCGGAGCGGAGCGAGACTGCGGAGCGGAGAAACGGAGAAATATTAACCAATACAAAAATTGGACAGAAGAGGAGCGGAGACTTTGTGCAATCCTATTGGTTAATATTTCTCCGTTTCTCCGCTCCGCTGCCTCGCTCCGCTCCGGTGGACAGGCAGCCTTACTGAAGCAAATAGTAAAATGTAGAGCTGAACGTTTTATAGAATTTATGTTTTATATTATGACTTGTTCATTTTCACTCGTCATTGTGTATGCTATGAAAATCGCTAAATTAAAACACGGACGGTTGACAACCCTGATTGCTCTACATAAAATATTAAAAAAAACTAATTAGTCACTGATGTTATCTTCTAAGATGAAGCTGTGAATTTATTTAAGTAATTAAATAAATTATAAATAAACTTACCCGTTTCACATTTTAGACAACTAAATTTATTTTTACCATTTTAACTCTTAATTATGTTTCTTTTAATGTTTTCCATAAAAGGAAGAAAGTGCTCATAACTGAAGCAGTGTATGGTATGTTACTGCTAGTAGGTACATTTGCAATCTGATAGTGAAAACAAGTACTTATGGTACTACTACTTTTGGTTTTTTTACAGTACTTTCAAGGAATATGACTACTGAACACAACATTATTATCGTAGCAAACAGTCCTAAGGGCAATGTCCTAAACAGTCGTAAGGGCAATGTCCTAATTATTACTTTAGATATGCGTTTGTGCATGTTGGAGGTACTATTTTCAATTTTGAACTGAGAATATCATTTTATATTTCAGGCAGTGTCGTTTCTTGAACCAAAATAAAACACGATCGATATTTGTATAATACTTTAGTTAATCATATCATACTTCCTAATATTATAAAGGCGAAAGTTTGTGAGTGTGTGTGTGTGTGTCTTTATATGTTTGTTACTTCTTCACGCTCAAACGGCTGGACCAATTTTGATTAAAAAAAATTATGGAGGTAGCTGACACCCTGGAATAACATATAGGCAACTTTTTATCCCGATATTCCCACGGGATCGACATTTGCGCGGGTGAAACCGCGGGGCGCAGCTAGTAAACAATAGTCCCGTGAGAATATCGGGATAAAAAGTTGCCTAAACTTTTTATCCCGATATTCCCACGGGATCGACATTTGCGCGGGTGAAACCGCGGGGGGCGTAGCTAGTCAATAAATAAAAATAAAGAAACGTTCGGCGCACCCTGTGTAGACGGTCTGTTAGACTGACTAATTTCTTTGTAAAAGGTCAATAAAACTTCAGTCACAACTGAATAAATTCAAATAAATCATAATCAACATCGACACAACCACACTGACTCCAACACTAAATGACCTTTTAAAAGTTTAAATTCATTTCACACTTTCAAATCTTCATTATAGAATAGATTATGATTATTACTTCAAAAATATATAATGATCAGTTTTAAATGTCCGCCTGTATGACTATTACTCATATTATTAGCATAGAGCTGTCAATACCATAAATATAGGCTGTAGAAATATAACCAAATGTTTAGATAACATAGCGTTACTTTGTCTTATGTAAGTTGTGATTGCTATAGTGTTATGATAACGTTCGATTTAGTGTAACAGTTCCTGTGGTCCATTTTTGCGAAAGACTAAAATCAGATTCTATATTCCTATATATAATCTGATTTAAGATCCCTTGATCTATCTATCGAGACCAAAGAGGTGAAAGGCGGGCGTTTTGGGGGACTGTCTGTAATTTTGACGTTCGAAAAGTGCTGATTCTCAGCCTAATTTGAATAAATGATTTTTGATTTTGAACGGGATGACAATCTTCCTTGCAATGCGGTCATCAGTCTTCAAAATTTAATTCTTCATCCCTGGTTTGAGCTACTCGATAATTTTATCGTGCCGCATCTGGAAAGTTGGAAGCGAGTCTGACTACCTAAAATGCGCCGGGCGTTCCTGTGTATCCTCGTGGATATACTTTATGTATGTATTTATTGTTTTGTGTAAATGGTACACCACAGACTACCTACAGTATTTGTATGTCCTTCCCCTTTTTAATCCATCCAAAGGTTGTCTTTAAAAGATCGCTCTTAGCGATAAGACCGCCCATTGTGTCACCCATTCTTAAGTTTCTATATTTATGTCTGTAATTAATATGGTGTACATAATAAAGAGTATTCTATTCTATACTTTTTTGTTGCAAAAGAATTCAGTTACTATGTTCTCAGGTACTACAAAGATGTACTATCTCATCTTGCTTAAACTTCCTGCCTAACTAACCGACTTCTTGTCAATGCAAAAGTACCAGTAAATGATTAAGTGAAATAAATAGTTTGAGTTTGATGAATGATTATATGACCATGTTGTGTATCTTGGCGTGAGGCTATTTCTGTTTTGTTTTGTATCAAGTACCTTTAAAATAATATCTACATCAGCCGTCAGCGGACGACCACCTGAGGGGCGTGTCTTGATACTTAATAAGTACCTGTTACATACTTTATCATTATTATAATTTTTATTGCACAATACAACTCAAACCTGTAGATGCTTAATTTATATAATATGAAAGCGATACAGTTCTATCCTGTCACGATTCTTTCGTGATCAACCGGCTGATCCGATTCCGTACCGGAATGACGGAACCACTTTTGTTACCGAATAATAATTGTTATTAGATTATCTGTTACCGGTATCGATATGTGTGTGAAAGTAAATCAAGCGTTTGGTGCTGACCGGTTGTTGTTGCTGTCGGTACAGTACCGATACCGATAGTACTTAGTGTTGATAGCTTGAAATGTCGTCTGATGAAAGATATGTCAGTCATTTATTGGTGGTATTTATATGGGTTTCATGTGACATTCTATATCATAGCTTTATAAATTATTATCTTTAATAGTTTCTCAATGTTGTTTATAAAAATATTTGGGCTAATGCTCTATAAAAAACCTCATAATTAGTAAAATAAATAAGTAAGCGTTTGTCAGCCAGAAACTATTTGATGAAGTGTTTATTTACAAAAGTAAACTAAAAACTACCAACTTATAGAATAATTTCCATAACAAACAAACAGGAAATATGCTATAATTTATTGTTTTTTATTGTTTATACATGCAAAAAAAAACAATAGATATACTATCACACGAATCCGATTTATATTGTAATGGAATAACAATACAACTTTCTATAAATATAGTGCTCTAATAAAACAATAACAATGTTTAGACAGCTATCACGAATCGCTTTTAGTTTGGAAATTCGCCAAGTCATGAGCGAGGCGCGATTTCTCTTAAATAATAAAGAAGACTCAGACTAAGAAGAAAAGAAACTCGTTGTAGAAGCAAGATACAAGTCGATATGACTCGGTAAGAATTATTTGCTCTTAAAAAAATCGCGAGGCTGCTGTTTTTAGAGTTCATCTCCAGAAGTTGGTTTTAAAACTACCTAATTCTAAAACAATCCTTTATTACACTAGTGACCTGCCCCCGCTTTGCACGGTTTCTATGACTTGAGAAAACATCGTAATTTCTTTATTATATGTAAGTACGTTAATTTCAATGTATTGTACTCATAAACCTTCCGGAATAAATTCACTAAATTATGGAAAACCCGCATCAAAATCCGTTGCGAAGTTTAGAAGAATAATGCGAACACACAGACAGACAAGAAAAGTGACTTGGTTTATACTATGTATAGATAGGGTTTAGAACCAATAAACCATGGTTATAAATCAAGTTACTTAATTTCCTAATACATTTGAAAGGTCTTATATGAACTAATTATATTAAAATTTGTAGGTATCATAGTCAGTAAAGGCCTACAACTCACCTATATTTCCGCCTAACTTTTGACCTTTAAATACTCAAAATACCTAACAGTTGTATTGCGTTAGTCACGATTTCACGATAGTCCGCGGTCACTGCATGCTGTCAAGTACTATTTACTTATGTCATATTTATCAATATGAAAAAAGGTGTCAGATTTGTCAGCACATCGTTAGGTATATCTACTTGATAAATTATCGCTTAATTATTGTGATGACCGTCAAGTGCGACAGCCTTGTCTGATCACGCAGTTCCGCTTTACGTTTATTTTTACGCCATAGACGTTACAACAACCGACTACATTTTTAATGCAAGAACTTTTTTACGATAAACAACCTATAATTATATGGTCTGTAATTTTACTATACCATTTATTTCTCATATCAATTGGGTAAGCGACCACTCAAAATATTAAGTAGAATAGATTGAGAGGCATTTTTTTTTTTGGTTTCTTTTACCGGTTATCATTTTCAATTTGGCAGATAACCTTATGCTTGCATTGCAGTAGTCAAATCGACTGATTAAATCCATCCATCTTCAACCAAGTCTATCTTTCAAGTCACTAAACAAAATGTCCACAATCAAAGCATTTTTCCAACCCGCTCGCCGCTCATCGCTCGCGCCGGCCCGGCAGCCATTCGGCATTATTGCGATAGTCACGCGCGGTGTCGCTGTCTGTCGTAGGGAGCGGGCACTTGCTGCGCCTGCGCCCACTTGTCACGGGGAATGTAGGAAATGTCGAAATGAATCCAATTGAACGCGGGCAGCGCGGCCTAACTGCTCGACTAGCTATGAGGTAATGGTGAATGGACAATGGGATTTCGTATACTTAGAGATTAATATTGTCTCGCGAAATTGTAGGGTACCTTTTGAGGCTAGTTTTGATTAAGTGGGTATTTTAAAGCAACTACACAGTTTGTCAAATGACATCATTTGACTTATATAATTATTCAACTGCTAAAGCGTTATTGCTTTTTGGTGGTTGCTTTTAGATTTGCCCGATTTTTGACGATTGTCACGTGTTTTCTTTGGTAGGTACTTCTGCTGCCCTTAATGATGACACACGGCAACACATCAAGCTATACATTTCCAGTTTTAGCTGACCTCGAATTGTAAAGGTTTTTCGTATAATGAGAAGTCAGTTTATACTAGAAAAGTTGATGTGTCGCCGTGCTTATTAATAAAAGATGTTTCGATTTTTTAAAATTTAGTAAATCTGTAAGCACCTTTCGACAAACTGCTTAGATTTGTTATTTCAGTACAGCTAGTGGTGATATAGTTTTCTAAATAATAAACATTTCTGTTGATTAAGTGGACCAAATATTAGATACTAAGTTGCATTTTCAGCTGACATTCAAACGGTTTCCGAACCATTTTCATTGCAAAACACACTTCTCAAGCCTTCTCTGTCTGTTATTCAGGACAAATAGCCAAATACCTTACAATTGACACTTAACACAGTTCTCGAATATACCAAACACTGTACCACAGTCTCTGGGCGATACAATTTCACAACTAGCACCTTTCCTACATTCCTCCATGGAGGCGTACTCTATAAAGTTACCGACCTGTCCCATTAAGTCACTTTTGAACTTGTCATGTTTATAACCGAAGTGGGTACCCTGACCTATCACGAGTAATTAAAATAGAGATTACAATGGTAGCAATATTTCTGACTGGAATTGTGGCACCCCTTCATTTGTTTTGTGTTATTGTGAAAGGTGACCGAGGAATTAAATTGGGCAATATAGATCTACAGGTATCACGTCTACAGGTATCTCCCAAAGTGTTAGGCAGACGATTATTACCTTTAAGACCTATGTGTAAAGGAGCGAGCCTTTCGCTATTATTATAAGAAACTATTCTGCCTTAGAATTAAAGAAAGAAAATACTTTGTAACGTAACGTTATTCGTTGTTTTGGTCAGTGAGTCGTCTTAGGGGCGGATTTGTTGTTTGTTTTCGTTAAATCTGGCTTGTTCAAGAAAAGCATCAGTGGTTTCAAATATTTACACGGAAACTACTTAGTAGTCGTTGAAATATGTTTAAGAATAAAATCTACATAAATAAAATTCAAAGTCCTGACTGACTGATATTAATACATCAACGCACAGCCTAATCCGCTGGTCCTAGAGACATGAAATTTGGAGGGTGTGTTCTTTGTGAAGAGTAGGTATCCACTAAGAAAGGGTTATCGAAATTCCACCCCTAAGAGGATGTATGGGGGGAGGGTGAAAGGACGATGAGTCAGAACGTCCCCCCAACCTTACATTGACCAACAGACTTAAAATGTATCTCATTCGAACCGCCTTAGCAAGCTGATCAATTTGTACTATGACGACATCTCTCAAAAGTGCGGGATATTCCGAGAAAATCATGTTTTAGTGTTAATTTCGTCACAACGTCCCCCCAACCCTTACATTGACCAACAGACTTAAAATGTATCTCATTCGAACCGCCTTAGCAAGCTGATCAATTTGTACTATGACGACATCTCTCAAAAGAGCGGGATATTCCGAGAAAATCATGCTTTAGTGTTAATTTCGTCACAACGTCCCCCCAACCCTTACATTGACCAACAGACTTAAAATGTATCTCATTCGAACCGCCTTAGCAAGCTGATCAATTTGTACTATGACGACATCTCTCAAAAGTGCGGGATATTCCGAGAAAATCATGTTTTAGTGTTAATTTCGTCACAACGTCCCCCAACCCTTACATTGACCAACAGACTTAAAATGTATCTCATTCGAACCGCCTTAGCAAGCTGATCAATTTTTACTATGACGACATCTCTCAAAAGTGCGGGATATTCCGAGAAAATCATGTTTTAGTGTTAATTTCGTCAGAACGTCCCCCCAACCCTTATTACATCGACCAACAAACTTAAAATGTATCTCATTCAAACCGTCTTAGCAAGGTGATCAATTTTTCCTACGACGACATCTCTCAAAAGTGCAGGATATTCCGAGAAAAATCATGTTTTAATGTTAATATTTTTGGCACAAAATAAGAGTTTGTAAGTAAACCATATTCTTTGATTTTCAAACCTCTCAAGATCAATTAGGAGATGCCATTTAAAAAACAGAAAACGTCATTCGTTACTCGTCCAATTTTTTCTATTCCTATAGGCAGGCAGTTGTCCCACCGGCGGCGATGAACGATTAGCGAGTAGAACTAGCAACTGAAAACGAGTTGGCGAGCAGCGAGCAGCGTGTGTGTAGTTCCGATAGTTTTGTCGCTGGGCTATCAGCGAGTTTTCAAGTGCGACGGGCGATTACTCGCACCACTCGCTCGGGGTAGTTAGTCTCACAGGGGTTTCTCTCGGCGTGAGCTCTGACCACCAAGCGACCATCGCTGAGCGAGTATCGCTAGGCGAGTATTATCTTTGATAGCTCTTGTCGCTCAGCGACAAACCAGTGAAGCGAGTCCTCGCCAGCAGTGTGAACAGTCAGCGATCAACTGTTAATATATGCATCTCTTTTGTTTACACGGAATGTATATCTATTGTACGTTTCTTGAGCGAGAAAACAGCCGATAGTTAGTCGCTTCCTCGCCGGCGCGGGCGGTGGGACAACTGCCATATGCTCGTCCACGACGGAGACGCGGGTGTCTTCGTCTTGGGCGAGCTTGAATCCCTCACTGCACTCAGGATTCAAGTCTTAACTCCCTCGCTTCGCTCAGGAGTCAACTCAAACCTAGAATCCTTCGTTGCGTTCAGAATTCAAATAGCGCCCGCGACAACAAGACACTACTTTATCCCAAAATAAATAAAACGATTTTTATTTTATTTCTAAACCCCATGGATTTTGGAGTTAAAACTGGTTGCTAGTATTTTTATAGATCTTTATGAACCTGATAACACATACAAAAGATCTGTTGCAGGGCGGGGGACGAGCCTAGCGAATTAGAAAAATTAATAACACGATTTTTTAATTTTCATTTTATTTCTACGCCCCATGGATTATGATGTTAAAAGTGGTCGCTAGTATTTTTATAGATCTTTATGAACCTGATAGCACATACAAAAGATCTGTTGCAGGGCGGGAGACGGGCCTAGCGAATTAGAAAAATTAATAAAACGTTTTTTTAATTTTCATTTTATTTCTAAGCCCCATGGATTTTGAAGTTAGAACTGGTTGCTAGTCTTTTTATAGATCTTTATGAACCTGATAGCACATACAAAAGATCTGTTGCAGGGCGGGGGACGGGCCTAGCGAATTAGGAAAAATTAATAAAACGATTTTTTAATTTTAATTTTATTTTTAAACCCCATGGATTTTGAAATTAAAACTGGTTGCTAGTCTTTTTATAGACCTTTGTGAACCTACTAATACATACAAAAGTTCTGTTGAAGGGGGGGACGGGTCTCATACAAATGTGGTCATCGTTCTTTCACGCGGACAAAGTCGCGGGCAGAAGCTAGTACACAAGGATATGAACATCAGTGGTTTACATAAAATCTATAGGCGGATTTTTAAATTTTTGATAAACTTTCTGAAAATACCTAATTTCGTTTGTCACACATATGACTTAATGAGTCTTAAGCGAAATGTGTGAGCTATACAATTAACAGCATTATGCTAAAAATGATCCATCATGTTACTTAATATTTTCAACCAAAACCCAAGTTTCTTCACACGAACCTATTATTATAATGCTTTGAAGGCAATCAATCGAAGAGGGGCTAACATTTAAGGTTACAGTGAAGATTCCCATGGTCTATTGTCTATTGCTAAATATTGACGGTATAGACATTTAGTGTGGCCTATTACAATGATAGATATCGTCACGGAAAAATTTGAAGTTCTCTGTGGGAAAATGAAGCAAGTAGATGGCTAGGTGTAGACTGACGCTAGGTGTAGACAGTATTAATCGTTATTTTTAAATCACCAGTTTCCCGAGATTGACAACGTTGAATTTTGATAGTAGGACTTTTAAAGTGTAAGCCATTGTAGTTAAACTCGGAATAATAAACGTAATAAAAAATGTGTAAAATAGCATAGGTATTGATAAAAAAAAAAAACATACAAACAGCCGAACATAGTACCTCCTCCTTTTTGTGAAGTCGGTAAAAAATAACATAGCAACAAAATTATTACAGCCCGACAAATTTTTTGAAAGAAAGGGACAGCCTTTAGTGGAAAAAGGGTACTTACTGCCTCCTATAGATTTTTGCAAAACCTCTAGAATTTTATCATGCAGTAAACTTGAAATAATATAATCTTGCCTGTAATTTCCAAAGGTTTTTGTTTGGTTTTTAGTCTTATCAAAATCAAGCAGATGAAAATCAAGTTATATTAACCTTTCGTATGCCGGAACGTAGATCTACACGAGACACAATGGCTTTTTAATTGTGTCTGTAATTACGGCATTCAACCGGTTAAACTATTATTTTACTTCACTAAAATAATCGATCGAAATAATCTTGATATGTCTAAAATACCTAAGTAATAATAATTTCTAGCACCAGTCGTGACTGGCTGTCAGCTGATTTGTGAATGTAAATTGAGATTGGCTGCCCTTTGCACACAATAGGCATTTCAAGTTATCGCATTACTTAGTTTTGAAAATTACCTTACTTACTTAACTATAAGATTCATATGCTGTTCATATTTTATTCAGTTATTGATTTTCTTGTTAACCAAAATCACAGATAATATAATACTCTAGTAATAAACTTTGACCTCAATAAGTAAGTAGATACTGTAAAGGTTGTCTGCAAAAGTCTAACTTATACTGTGGAGGTTGGCATAAAAATAAAACTGGTTGCATTCGAAAATTCAACCGAATTTAGAATGAGCTTTCAAATCATTCCTTTTAGATTTTTGTTTCAAAAAACAGCGATAGAATAGACGCGTTCATATAAACACGTTCGCTTGTAATCATCATCGTCATCATTTCAGCCGAAAGACGTCCACTGCTGGATATAGGCGCTTGTAATAATCGTAATAAATTATAACGTTGTATCATTTTACAGCCCTAAGGGCTGATTTTTCAATAAAAAAATAAACTTTTAGTAGTCTTAGGGCTGAATTTCCATCGTCTGATAACTTTATTCGAAGAATAATTTTAAATTTGACAGTTATTTCATACAAAAACTGTCAAACGTCAATTTTATTACTCGAACAAAAGTTATCTGACGAAGAAATTCAGCCAGGTAAGACTACTAAAAGTTTATTCTTAAATCTCAGTCAAAGTGTAGCTAAAACAAATGCAAATCTCCTCTCATAAGACGTCGTGAAAACTATATTCCTTTTTATTATCTCCATCATACCTGACTTTAAAACACTCCATGAATATTTAACTACACGTCCATGCAGCAAAAAATAGCAAAAAGTTATCGTAATCTCGGCTGCAAAGTGTGTCTCTAATAAAACCCTTTTTTGTCGTAACTCCACGCTTGTAACATTGTCATATCTTATAGAGCACTGACCGCTCTATCATTGAGCTGAGAAAAACTTATGCCCGGGTTGCACGAGGCTAGTTTTTCAAGCTAGGATAGCAAGGCTGTGATAATAAACTAGCCAGCTAGGAATTCTAGCCTAGTGCGCGACTAGAATCAATTCTATTTTAAGGTAATTTTTGACGTTCAAAAGTGCCTTTTATGTGCCTATTTGAAATAAACGCTTTGACTTTGTGCAATTTTTTTTTTGTGGTTTTTGTCGTGCCGGTCATCGTAGGAAGTGGTCGGCTGCTTAAACGGGCTTTCCTGTGGATGCCTTCATAAATTAAGACCATGACCTCGGGTATACTATAGAACTATACACATTTTTAGGCGAGTGAGCTAGTGAAAAAGATAGTAACGCAATTTTCGAGCAAGTAGCACCCCCACCACTGATTTTACTATCCTGACTTGTGTACTAGTCTCGTGTGGCGGTGGAGCTAGTGTCTAATTGGACCATTTTACTCTACGGACTAAGTCACTGCAATGCTATTGGCATAAAATTGTCTAGCTTCGTGTAAACAGCTCTAGCATGTACCAAGCTAGGACATTACTTACTTGCTATCCTAGCTTCGTGTAAGTCGGGCATATAAGACACAAAAAGTATTATATTAAACCCTTACATTAAAAACTAAAGGGTAGAAAAAAACAACCGTATTATTTGCACTTTACCTTGCATTTACAAGTCGTAGTATTTAATTTAGGTACACCCGGATACAGATAATGTTGCCTTGACATTCACAAGAGAGAACTGTCAAGGAATAAAAGCTTTTTATTGTAAAAAAAAAAAAACAAAAAAATGCACAGTGACAGAAAATGACAAATTCACTGGACAAAAATTATGATCACGATTTGTGATGATAAAAAGGATATGAGGATAATAAAGATGTAAGATTTGATAGTTATTTGCATTTTTTGTAGACTGGTAACATTTTTCATATTTTTAATTAGGACCAATCTTAACATCCTGCAGATCTAATCGATAAAACAGATGGCGTATTAGAGCGACTTCTGATTAAAATGTTATTTGCTTGACCATTTTTATTGCCGGAGCCATATAATTATTTTATGACTGTCATGTATTTTTTAATTATGACTTTAATATCATTCTAGATTAGTAAGATTAATTTTTTTTAACATTTTTCCAAAAAACTTTTTAAGAAGTTTCGAGTTTTTGATCGGAGCCTAAGTTACTAGAAATAATAATTATGTTGGTGATTCATCAAACTCTAAGATATTTCGTTCATAGGATTTATGTCTTAATACATGACGGAAACATAAATGACTATAGGTGCACCTCTTTCAAACCCTCTGGAGAATATAGGCATTATGCTATGTACGTATCTATGCCAGAAACATTAATCGGTTAACGAGTGAAATAACTATATTGATCTAGCTGCGCCCCACGGTTTCACCCGCATAAGTTTCGATCCCGTGGGAATATCGGGACAAAAAGTATCTTATGTGTTAATCTTGGTTATAAACTATCTGT
The DNA here is from genome assembly GCA_945859645.1 of Amphipoea oculea. Taxonomy (NCBI): domain Eukaryota; kingdom Metazoa; phylum Arthropoda; class Insecta; order Lepidoptera; family Noctuidae; genus Amphipoea; species Amphipoea oculea. The sequence continues at coordinate 20,000,169 of OX243862.1, forward strand.
GTACCAAATTTCATCCAAATCCGTTTAGTAGTTTGTGCGTGAAGAAGGAACAAACATACAAACACACTCACAAACTTTCGTCTTTATAATATTAGTGTGAATCGTAGTTCAGTCATTCTCTAGGTATAACTAGTTCGAAGAGTCACTTATTGAGTACTTATTCTTATATATAATCGAGGGCAAACCATGAAACTGTGTCATCAACAAAGTTGCACTTTTAAACCTATTAAATTTTAACTTAACATTGCTACAGCACTGTATCAACATCATAATTTACATATAAATGTTTTATCTCATCGCTATAGGCATTATCTTGAGCATCACGATCTGCCACCCACAATACAGTTAAGAATCTTGACATTTTGCCGAGTTCAAAGGAAACGATATTAAAAACAATTTGCATATTATGTGGGCAATATCTGCTCGGTATAATCACGTCTAATAGTGCACTGAGGTTTAAAATGTATCTTGGCATAGACAAAAAACAAAATAGAAAACTTTTTGTTCTTTTGTCTGAGAATTTTTTTTTATTGTATGAATGCTGTACAAAAAATTGAAATTCATAATTTAAATCATCGGTTTCAATTGGCTACTGGACGAAATGAAATAAAAAGCAGTTTGGGTCTAGTTGATTTATTAGCAGTACGCGAATTCCGCTCATGACATTACGAACGTAATTGTTCAAGGTAATGATTTAAATAGAGCAGGAAGTTATTACAAGCAACCGCTAGGCGCTAAGTGGTCATAAATTCACTTTTTGTAAAACAAATTAGATCATTTAAACTACAAACAGACATAAGGAGGTATGTGGCCTTGACTTATGTTGCAGTTATGTAGGTTTTTATAGAAAATGTCATCTAACTCAACAAAATGCCAAGGCAGGCTGCTTGTCACAAGATAAGTGTCACATAAACCCATACCTAAATAAATACGTTTCTGGGCGGTCGGACATTTTTCTCCCACATTGACAAATCAATGATAAAATACTGTACCTACTGCGTATTTCATATCCTACATGTTTATGTAAATGTGTGAACTTGAGTTATGTTCACAAAAGTAAAATAAAATCATCGCCGCAATTCTTGCTGCAATTTTGTGCTTATTTAAAGACAGCGTGGGAGGCATTATTAGCAACTGATTTTACCGACGTCCTTCCCATGGTCGTAGTCAAATGAACAGTACTATTAGCTGTTCTCGTCTAGAACACTGCTACAGCTATTACGCAAAACAAAAGAATTACTTGTGCTTAGAACACTTGGAATAACCTTTCCTTCAGAAAAAAACAACAGTATGGACCTTGAGACATTTTCAAGTATCGAATGTTGCAACGTACAGGCATATTTTAGAGTAGTTGTGCATAAAAAAAGTGAAAAGGCGGCTATTATTACGATACCGAGGCCGTACACCGTGACAACTAAAGTAACGTGAAGGTACAAGCGATGAGTGGGAGGCGATAATATCGTACCTCACGATAATACCATAATAAATGCTCTATTTTTTCCAGAAAGTGCAGATAGTGGCACACTGTGTTCTTCATGTGAAGTAAAACCTTTGTTCCATTCGCACAAAGTGTTCTAGAAGCAAAAAGAATGAAATGTGTACTGCATATGACTTGATTTGTTACCTACTGTTGATGCAAATAATGTTTTTATTTTACTTTGGCTGTCCGCACTCACAGTTCATATTATGATAATTTTGAAGTGAAAACTTCTTTAGCGGCGTTGAACACTTTTTGTAATGGGTAAAAAATGTTAAACTCGCGTCAGGGCATCGCGTCAGGACACGTGACCGTCAGGAGAGATTTCCCCCCCCCTCCCATCTCTTTCTACGGCGGCGCCAACCGAATTGAACCAAGTGAGACACGACAAAGATGGCCGAAGCAAATGACATTTGACGTACAAATGTTTGAAAAGTCAGTTTCACAGAGTACTTTTTGGTTTCCATGACGACCATGACGTTGTCGCGTCAAAACTGTTGAAACTGTAGACAATAAATTAGTTTTTCATACGTAATAATGTCTATGGACACAAATATTCGGTTCGTAGACAGATATTCTCGTATGCCGATTTAATGTGTTGGCCAATTTGTTGGATGACTTCATTATAATGGCAACATTTAGAAGTTGTAGGACATTCTAGTTATAGAACGTTTATGAAGCGTTTATGAATGCAAAATTTTATCGAATGTTTTAAAGGCCTATTGAGCATTTTAACTAATGAATGGTTTAAACCTTCAATAGGCTTTTTTTATGAATAAGACCGAAAGTGTTTAAAATATGGAAATTGAACAAAGTGCATCTATTAATGAAAAAAGTGACGCAGAAATATTGAAAAAAAAAATGAGTAATATTAATTAAATTAATAATTGATTTATTTCAACGTTAATATTCAAGTTTTCACTTCTGTCGGCACTCCCGGAGTGCAACCCGTCTTTTTTTAATATTGTTTTTAAAACAGTAGGTACAGTCTTTCCAATGTTTTTTTACCTCTGACAGTAAACCAACAGCAACTTTATTGTAACGAGGACACAGATCCAGGTGAACAGGTCAGGTCAGGTGATTTTGACAGACCTGTCAGTGACAGCAACCTAACAGCGTAACCTTATTGTTATGAGAATAAGGATCACTATATATTATCTGTGGAAGGACTATACAAAGTTCTCAGCAATCTATGGCCAAAAAATAATTGTGATGTCACGAGTGCTAAATTAAGCATGAATGAAATTTAGTTAAAGCTACTTTTGTCCATAAGCTTATGTCTTGGCCATTGTTCAAAAACACGGACGCGGAAGGTAACGTCATGTCGCAACGAAGTGCAATGATCGACCAAATCCACGCAGTTCTGTGTGAGTGCCATGTATAATTTATATTTCATACTCTGTATATAATCACGACAAAGTCTATGTTCTAAACTCGAATGAGTGACAGTAAATTGTGTTTTATTTAAATGTAGCAGATTTAAGGCAAAAAAAAAGTTTTTTTTGTAACTAAAATAACCACAATTCTGACCCCTAAGATCATGCCCATAGAGATGTATAAATGTATCGTGTATAAAAAGTAAACGCAAAATTTACCATTAGCAAGTCCTGCATTGTTAAAGATAAAAACTAAAAGTGCAAGCACGTTAAGATAAAACCTAGATTTGAATAAAATACTAACTCTCATTTTATTATCCAGGATCCAGATACACTAATGTAAAAACAATGTCTGTGTAAACAATTTACCGATAAGGCACGCAATCTCTTGAACGAAAAAGAAAGTAAGAATTTCACTTTTGTTTTTATAGAACTTTTTCTTTGAAAATAAAACTGAAATATCATAGCAATTTTAGTAGGCTCCAAACAAAGAATTAATTGATTCGAAACTCCATTACAAAAACAGATATTAAAGAGCATTAACAACAAATTTTGGGCGTGTTCCGACATTATTAAAGTAACATTGCCCGGGGCAATGTTGCCACATACAACTTGCGTTCAAAACTATTAATATTGCGGCAATAAACAGAACGTGTATGAATTACTCTTAACGAGAATATTAGCGATAAATCGTTCACAATTATATAAGAAGTTATAAATATTTTTGGTCCTGCCACGTGTAGCACATAAAGAAATGTTAAGCAACTCGTCCAGAATGCAAGAATAGAAAAAATGACCTTAGTTCACTCAGCAAGTACGTATAATTCACTTATAACCAAGGTTCCTGTTCACGTTGCTTTTTCCAAGTGGTAGGGTAGTCTAAAAGAGGTACTCTACATAAAATTAGTCTTTCGTGGACAAGGCTCCTCTGCTAGAGCCTATGTTTTAAAATCACAGACAAATTCCGACAATACGACAATTTCACAAGATTTTTCATACATCGATAGGATTTGTCGCGAAAATGTGACAATTTAGAATTTTCTGACAATATCGCGTTGCCAGTTAAATTAAATAGGCTCTGCATGGGCATTTTAGTAAAAACATAACCCTGTCTTTGTTATCGCGCAGTTGGACAAAAGGAAGCTTTATCTTGAGAGATCTTTCTCTAGTTTTATTTATTCATGAAATTAAGTTTCGATTAATTTTTCTTCTCTCTCTCTCTCTCTTTAGGCTCTTCAAGTAACCAGCATTGAATTTGAATTGCATCTATTATTACGCGATACTAAGTTATCACGTTCAACATTATTTTTGTTGTCGTACCGTACCGCTACCAAATGACAGTTGTGTCAGACAGAACAAATGTTAGGTAATCGATGTTATTTTATCATTGAATCGAGTTATCACATTCCGTTTTTAGCATCTTTAATAATTGAGTGTCCGATTGACTCAGGGCAGCGATTTATAATCGAATAATCGATTTGCTGTGAAGTTAATAGGATCATAAGATTAGCTGCAGATAGGAATACATTTGAAGTATTTTCAAAATATTAATAAAATATGAAATATCGACTGTCAAATTAAATTGGATTGCATGAGACATTCAGAAATCTCGCCCACGTGACTGTTATTGTTTATAATGAATTTATTGTTAGTGAGAGGTCCAAGGCCGATTTTGACGTATCATTATCTATATTGTGCAGGCGAACCACGAATGGGCAGTTTGGCGAAGTGATATAGGTTGCAGATAGGAATTAAAGCTTAAAGGTCAATGCGCCACAAAGGGCACGCCATCACGATTTTAATGTATTGTTCATGTGTAAAGAACATAAGATTTCTGCTCTTGCCTAATACTAGAGCAAACTAGACATAATTGCAGCAATGTCTAAAATTAACGAGCCACTGACCTCTGACTTAGATCTAGAACAAGATGCTTCAAAAAAGATCAGAAGTTTCTAAAGAATTGATATCAAATGTTTCTTTGAAATGTTTTGATGTCAATATTGACATCAATTGATTTAAACAACTTTAACTCACATCTTTGTTGTTCAATCGCGAACCATCTCTAAAGTTAGCCATTTACATGTCTAAAGAACATAAATCGCAATGGAAACATCCAACACTGTTTCCTTCAGCATTTTGATCTTATTTGCATTAACTACATTAGCATTAAGAGATTGCAGATATCATAAATCATTGAATACAATCACGTTTGTCCATGCTCGCCTACTCATCCTAGGAGTTGGTTCACCCACCTATTGACTATCCTGGTCCATTTACCTCCCACGTGGCCACATACATATCCTGCCGTCATGTTTTCTCTGGCCTCACGGCTCTGATGGTGTTGCCCGCTGTGAAAATCTTATACAACCAGTTAACATAGATGGCGGGGTGATCACACATTCATTTTACTTGATGTATGACTTTGGCGAGCTCAACATAATTCAAGCATTGTTTGTGAAAACATATTTCATTCATGCTTGAGAGTTTCCTGCGCAGATTATTATTTCTATTGTTTGATAATTCTTTGGCAATTTAGTTCCGAGAAACTAGCAGATATTGGTGCCGATTCCCTTGTTCACAAACTACACTAAATTTAAATTCAGTGCATCTTTTTCTTTCTATTTCCTTAAGAAAAGGACAGAAGGTACATTTTGGTTTAGTCCTGTCAAATTATTTAGGGCCTGACGTATATTGACGTAATTTTAGTAGGCAAGTTTTTAATCACGTCTAACCATGTATGGATTAGTGTCAGGCGCTGATTAATTTGACAGGACTAAACTAAAATGTATCTTCTGTTCTTTTCATAATGAAATAGAAAGAAAAAGATGCACTGAACATAAATTTAGTTTAGTTTGTGAACAACAGAATCGGCACCATTGAAGTAATGTGTTTACTATGAAACAGTCGGCTTGTATGTAGGTGTTGCATAATTTATTTGTTTTTGCTTCAATCCTAATTAAAGAGATAGGGATTTTTGTTTTGTTTCAAGTGCAATTTAAATCTGTTTCTGAGAATTCGTAATCACAGTGGGTGTAGGTACGTAAATGCATTGAACATGCTGCAGAATGCAAATATGCTCGCAACACTTGGCAATATTCAACGTTTTACCGCCCACAGTTATCCTGTAGTTATCGCCTAATAGTGTCGAGTTTCTTTTGTGATTTCACAAACATGGAAACGCAATTGCGGTAGGATCGGAAGAAAACGCTTGAGAATGTCGGAGTCAACGATCTTGAAACATCGGATCCGAGTTTATTTAGAGCATCGAGTGTATCTACAATGGTTGGAGAATATTTCAACACGTCGTATTGCAATGTGCAGATTAATCGCCTATTGCCCGAGGATTTCCCACACAACTAGGCATTATTATGGATCTCATGCTTCTATGGTTCGTCCACGGTGAATAATTATGGATTTATTATAGTTTGCAACACTTTGGAGCCACGATCAGGGGATCTGCTGATTGATTAATAAGCTAATTTGAGTATAGAGCCGGTCGTTGCGACAACTGGGTCGATTTCGTTGTTTGCTAATTCTAGAGTTGTTTGCGTTTTGCCAACGATTTTGCCATGGTTTAGCTAACCATTAAGGTGGGCGTATGTCTGCTTTGCATCCGTCGTTTGTACGTTGCAACTGTTTAATGTAATTACGGATTGACTTAATCCGCTTACTGTTTTCATTGCAGACATATTAAATTGTCCGTCCAATACTTCCTGACCAAAATAACATAAGGAAGTTTTTTGTTTGATTTATTCGGAGAATGATCGAAGTACAATGTTTTTTGCGTCACTTTAAGTAATGACTTGATAAAAAACTGTCCTGTAACCAGTATTGAAGGTCGTCGATCTCAAATACGGATTTAGAATTTGCATACAAAAATTATTGAGGCGTATGTAATTTTAAATACCTATGCTTGAGGCAAACATGTTATGTTGAACAGATTGTTAGGCTAAATAAAATTGGATGGTTATCGACATTTAACACTAATGTATGATTGATAAACATCTAAATTATACGTGAGTGAACACTAAGCCTTAGGCTACTTGAGGCAGCGCGTGCGCTGATCACGGCCCGAATGTTGACGATCGTGTGTCGACACTGGGATAATAACTGAAGTAAATAAGACCCTTATGTCATTCGATTTATGGATGATTTTCGTTTGACAAGTTTTCGGATTAGCTACTTGTGGGAAACTCAAGCATTTGTTCGACTATTACTATTGTTCGCAGATTGTATGTAGTTGTCTTAAACACAAGGTTGTCTTGCAAAACGTATAGTATGATGGCGGCTTATCTAGATAACGCTTGCTTATTACCTTTTAGAGGATAATTATTATATTGTTTGGTTATTTCTACCTGTGTCTTTGGTATTGTATGCAGATTTGGATGTAATGTGTCTATGGAATAATTTGGTGGGTGGAAGGTGCGCCATTGAATTGTAAACTTGAACTGGAGTGAGAGTTAAGTTAGGCGCCGCGGCGCTTGGGGCCTGTTAACCATATTATTAAGATCGTATTTATGATACAATAGCGAGCGACAATATACATAGGGATGTCAATTTGACAATTAAATGAACTTTTTGACGTGATAACGTCTTATAAATCGATGAACGCCGGCAGCACGGACGAAAAAGCATGACTCATTGTCACGTTCCGCCTGAGCCGAGTGTGCAAGCGAGAGCGCGGAACAAGCGATGGTGAGGAACGATCAGATGTTTTCTTATGACGTTATCACGTAAAATTATCGTCCGTAAACCGAATTTACAGACAACCAATCTAACAAATGACGTTCAACAAAAATTTAACCAAATATTATGGTATCCTATTAGTCTTGCTAGTTGACTGAATGAAAACCCACGGAGCAAATATTTATATCTTGATTATGTAAGCACTAAAATTGCCACTTTTTTTTATTTATTGTCCTATTGTCATCCCGATAAGTATGTAATTTTAGTCAAAATTGAGATCAAAATAATATTTTTCGAACAAAGTTAAGAGAAAATTTATACTAAAAAGCTAAATATATGTCTAATTCCTCAAATTAATTCGTTTTTGATCAGTTTTGTATCATCCATCCTACCTTAACTGTGTTGTACCTATCTTTAATTTAAATTCCATCGGCTTATATTGTGGAACCACGCTTGTGAAGTAACATAGTTTAGGTAAGTAGGAATTCTGCTCATTATTACGTAATAAACGTAACACTTGTTTTATTTAACGTGATTAACAGTCTGTATCGAGCACAGTACCATAAAACAATGACATAAGATCATAACAAGATCTTAGCAATGTGTTTGAAGCCATTAAACGAAGAAAGTATACCATACTTTATGCGCTGTTATTGCTCTGTAGATTTATGTGACTTCACACCATCTGTGAGTAATGGTGGTTATGGATTTAGAGTGTAAATACTTTTGTTTGGATTAGAGCATGAATTATGGTTATTATTGAATGAAGAGGTTTTATTTGAGCGCAAAACTATCGCTACGATAAAAATGAAACTATAACTGGATGAAGAGAAGGCCGAAGAAAAGATGAATGGATTGTGTGAGGAATGATATGAAAGAGAAGGGAGTGAATGATAGCGTGACGGTTGAAAGGGGAGAATGGAAGCACAAAACGTGTTACGCCGACCCCAAGTAACATGGCATAAGGGCAGGAAGATGATGATGATGAACTGGATGAAGATGAACTGGATGAAGAAGAAATGAACTTTTGTGGTATAGATAGGTAGTGGGTCTATATTGGCCCACTGCACACTGCAGGGCAAATGCCTCCCTCTCCCTTATAGTGGGTATTTTTGAAAGATTAAATACTAACTATACTTTCATTGACATATCCTTTAGGACCACTAATATAAACCCTTTCCAAATTACTTTGATTATTTATATTACACTATTTGCGCTGTAGCATGGTGCGGGTGACAGTTTCAGTAACATTTCGTTTCACTCTTGAAAGTTGCCGCGATTTACAATTTATGACTTAGTATTTCAGTTGTACCACATTCGTAATATATTAAATAATTAATAACTGTAGTAAATTAAATTAAACCCAACCAGAATGTTCTAATCAAGAAATAAAATCAAATTGAATGAAAAATTAAGCAAAGTGTTATGCGTATAACGTAACGCCATAGACGTATTTAGTGATGGGATGTACTGCTACGATGGATAGTCGATATTTTTTATAATAAAAAACGTATATTGTGCGTAGGTCAATTTTTATTTTTAAAAGGTCTAATTATACAACAGAACATTTATAGGGTAAGGTTGCTTAAAAGGTTGCTAAAAAAAAATACATGTTATTCGTCTAAACCCATATCAGAGTCAGGAACATCTGAATTGTCACTCAATTCATCATCTGAATCTGTGACGGATATTATTAACGATGACTCAATTATGTTGTCAATATGTATGTCACGATCCCAATCAGACATAATGTCCCTTTTTGTTTTATTCACGACCTTCGACCAGTCTTCAGGTTGAACATTGTTGATGGCCTCTTGTAATAGGGCCAACATCTTATTTGCCGTAAATGGCGGCGAAGTATTATTTCTTGCGGCGTAACCTAAAAATAAACGAACTTATAAAAAAAAGTATTCAAATAATCATCAATCAGCCTAATCTAGTATCTGGTAATGTTTTTAAACTAGGTACATGCTACGATCGGAAAGCTGATTTTTTTATAAAGCTTCAAAATGGGAATTGAAATTAAAAGCATACCTTTTATTTGGGCCCAAATCAGCTCAATAGCGTTATACTGGCAATGGTAGGGTGGTAGTCGAAGGACCTGGTGGCCTTTTTCTTTTGCCATCTCGTCCAGAGCATAGGTAGGAGTTGGTGGCTTATGGCGTCGGACTAAGGCAATAAGCTCCGTCTTTAACATTTTTATATCTGCTGTAACTCCGTTTTCACTCAGCCACTTCACCAACTCGCTTTTGCGGTTGGATTGGTTTGGGGGTTTATTAACTTGCACCGAATGGTAGGGTGCGTTGTCCATTATTATGGTCATAGGCTCTTTTAAATTGTTTAATAGACCTATGAACCAATCTTTAAATTTTTCGTAATTCATCTCCTCATGATACTCCGTAGTTTTTTAGACTTAAAAGCCAGCAAACAATCAGGGACGAATCCACTTGCTGTACCTGCGTGACAAATAATAAGGCGTTCGCCTTTGCCTTCCGGCACTTTGGTACACGATTGTGCCGTATCGTCGGTCCAACTTTTACCCACTGTGTGGTTGGCGTTTAGCCACGTTTCATCCAAAAAGACAACTTTGCTCCAATCACTTATGTTTTTGGCCTTCCTTAAAAATCTACATCTTGCTAGGGCAATGTCAGTCCTCTCCATAATAATCTTTCTTTTGTTAACTTTTTTGTAAAGAAAGCCAATATCTTTTATAACTTGCCGTAGCGAAGTAATACCTCCTTTGAACAAGTCAGCTTCTTTTAATGATTTTAGAAGCTTGAGCAATGTGGGTAGCTCCATTCTTCTATAATAATCATAAATATGATTTCTAATAGCAACCTTAGCAAAATCATCCAAATCTGTGATTGGCTTCACCTTGGTCCGCTTTTTGTTGGGTGTCGATAATTTATTTTCAAACATCCCATCTTGGCCAATTTTCTCACGTGTTATACGCGAAACAGTATTGCGGCCAATATCAAGAGCTTCGGCTACTCGTTCTACAATATGATTCAATGGTAACAACGGTCCATTATTTTGTTGTTCTCTTTCAAAGTAGTCTCGGAGGCGAACAACAAGCTCCCTGGCCTGACTACCCAAAACAGTTTTTTTTTGTATGCTTAGGCATGGTAATAACAACAAACTCAACAAACTTATAACAAATAACAATTTAACAAAAATGAAAACAAACAATGAAATCGTAATACGTGTCACATTAAGTCACAATATAACGCGCTTGCACTCGTACTCGCACTCACAGCATCGCACGGGTAAACAACATGGCCGCCGCGCCGATGCACCATAGAGCAAAAATGTTGTCACGAAAAAAAAAACATAAACCCGATTTTGATTATTTTATATAAGTACAAAGATAATTATGTAGCCATAAAACATTTATATTGACAAGTTTATACACGTAGCACACACGTAGTTACACTGCACAACTGAATAATACACTAATTTTCATAACAATATTAAAGAGAACTAGATTCACGCTGCGAGTATCGTTAGCGATAAAAATGAATTGCATAACCTCACATCCCTAGTCATGTGGTACTGACAAATGTCAACGTCATACGGGCAACTGTCACCCGCACCATGCTACAGCGCAAATAGTGTAGTAGGTAATCGCATTTTCATTAAAACACAAAAACTTTTGAACTGTTTGTTGAACATTATTAGGTGTAGTGTGTAAAATAAGATTAAAATAAAAATGAATTGGTATTTTGTATTTTTACATTTCATTATAATTTGCTCACCTTTAGACACGCAATTAAATTTAAATAATAAAGCAAAAATTGGCCAAGAGCAGACAGACAGACAAAGAAAAAAAGGAGCTCCCAAAGCCTTAACTACTTAATATCTTAATCCATGCGCGAGATTCGCTGTCTGGCCCAAATCCCACGTAATTCGTGATACAATGAGAACGTGACAAAATTGACTGCGATTTAGATAAAAGCTCTTAACTCTCGGTTCCTTTTCACAACGCTGATAATAACATCGTCATGTGAATTTAAATAAGTATAACTTACGAAAATGTACCCATGTGACCTAGGAGCTCATGCTACTATTCTGGTAATATCTAAGTAAACCATGAAATAGGATAGAGAAGACGGAACTTTCTTACCAAACAACTTTTAAGTTCTAAGTGCTCATACAAACGAGCGACACGCGTCAACAGCAGAGATAACTGCAGTCAACGACGAAAGTTGTCGACGGCAGCCATCGACGCCTGCCGTCAATACTCGTCGATACCCGTCAACCCTTTCTTCCTTTTCAAAATCGTCAGAGAGCCATTTTCTTAGGAAATGCGTTAATAATGTTCAAAAGAGGTATCACTTTTCTTCTAAAAAATTAAATTAATTCATGTTTATTGAAAGGGTCCGTGGCTTAGGCCCCCAGTGGTCGAGGCACCTGTGGCCGACGCCCCCGATTCGATGAATTTAATATCTTTTTTTTTGGTGCTTTTTCACTTAGTACAGTATATTAGAAAATTGCTTCACCATAATAATAAAGTATTTTTACTTGCTAAACAAATGTTATCTATCAAATAACAGAGAGAATAGATCGCCACTTAACCTTATCCTTACATACCTTTTTCCCCATTAAAAGCATATTTATTATGTACAAACATCCAAAAAATCAATAAAACTTCGTATAAAATATTAGTGAATGTTGTTAATATGCATTATAATAAATTACCATAAATATCTTTCAACTTCAACTACCTAACTCGTCAACTAATTGAGCCAAACCAGTTATTGGCAACAATAATGAAAAGTCCGTCTTTTTGTCCACAAAATTGAAATCAGGAAGGAAGTATGAATAAAATAGACTTATATTAATAGACTTGGTGAAACAAAATTTGTGCCTGACAGTACATTTGATCAAAAATTGCTTTGAATTAAATTAATCGAATCGGGGGCGTCGGCCACAGTTGCCTCGACCACTGGGGGCCTAAGCCACGGACCCTATTGAAATGCTCACCCAACAAGCACTGGAGTAAAATTCAGAACTCAAAACTTTCAGTAAAATTTTATGCATTCATTTCCTTTTGCCAAGTTAGACCACTGTGCGAAACAGTGTTCAATGTGCTATGCAAAGTTTCGCTAATTACAAAAAAATTACCAACTCATGTAAGAGTATGTAACGTTATTATGTTAGCCTCGCTAATTTCAAACGTTACACAGCATCAATTGCCAATATCTTTTCCACCATTATACTTTAAGAATGTGGAAAAAACAAAAACAATCCCTATTGTTACGGTAATTTCATATTACACAATTGAATGTGCTATAAAGCTGACGATTCACTCTTTGCACATTTGCGAAATCAATTAGGTACAACGGATGGCGTAGATCGGATAAACGGATCACTGTGTGAAGATAGTGGGATAAGGAATTTGGTTGCAGGTGTACGGTGCATGAGCTGGCAAGGACAGTGAGGCAACTGCATAGTTAAGTGCAGGGATATGTATGGTATCGATAAAGTACCTACTAATTATATTAGTTTCGTCACAAAAACTTCTATAGGTCGACCGCTTAACTGAGACATTGCCTGAGGTAGCAGCGCGGTGCGAGAGCTCAGTGATTCGTCAACTTGTGGCAACTATCACCCCTCCCGCACTGCGCAGCTACTCAGGTCAGCCTATAAGAGAGTTTTAGTTAAGATGTTATGTTATTAATTATTAAAGAAAAATTTATAAACATTTTGTCTGATGCTTAATTCACACTAATCTGTTCTATAACTAATAACATTTTGTTGATTCGCAAATATTTGGAAGAGTATCGATAACATTTGATCGCTTGAAGGGTATTCCTTATCAGAAAATATATATAAGATCAAGAAGCTGGTTGTCAATAAAGAAAGCAGTACTTAAAACACTGACAAGACCATAGCTCCTAAGTAGAGAAAGAAAAACAGAAATATCGATAGGTACAATATAGGCATCGATGCTTTTTCGAATCCCTACTTTAGTGCTAAGTACGGCCATTAAGGCTTGCGTCGGTGGTTTCTGCTCATTATTCCGATTAGTATGCGGTTATCTTAAAGTGTATCGGCGTCGGTCTCGTTGTTCGTGCTATTGCAGTCGCTTGCGACAATTGTTTCATATCACTTTCGAAGCGTTCCGAAGACAATGTGACGGCTATGCGTGTTGCATTCGATATACCTTGCGATATGCTATTATTTCGATCGATAGTCAATTGTGGTCGTTTATGCGTAATTTGGTCTAATTTGTCATAAATGTATTCTATTATAATAATAATAGATTTATCGGTTACATTAGGTTATTTATTGTTTTGAAATATTTCTTTACCATGTATATAAATATTTTTTAATTGATCTAAAATACATGCAGAAACAAAATGTACATTTTGTTAAATGTAACTCGACAAGCTCAAATGGACACATGTTCTTCACTCTGAACGTATACCTAACATAGTACTTGCATCCTATTATTTTCCATTTTCGAATTCCACAACTAAATTCTATTTTCTAATTTCAGAATGCTTCGGCGCCCACTCCGACCGGTCGCGGTCCCGCTCCGGCCCGGTCCGAAGCGTGCCTGTAGCAGCCGACATCAAGCGTGACGTCGACTTCGACTGTCCCGAAGAGTTCGGTTATTACCCCCACCCCACCGACTGCACATTATACTACGTCTGCGTGTTTGGCGGCGCACTACTCGAGTCATGCACTGGTGGCCTTATGTACAGGTGAGGAATTATCATCATTATTACTATCAGCCTATCGTAGATACATCTCAGTAGGTGTCATGGGCTTCCCAATGGTCAGTTTTGTTGCCACAGTCATTACGGCCTCATGATCGCAGGTTGTTTTTTATGCGCAGGAAGATTTTGCTGCCTGTCTAATTTTCCAGCTTCACTATTAACACACATATGTACATAGGTCATAAAGATGACTATTCTTAGCTTGGATATCACACACGAAGCAAAATTTTCAATATAACATCTACCATCCCATCATCTACTATCCCATTTCCATTTCTAGTAGAACTACATTTCATACCTACCAGTACATGTCATGTTATAAATGGCTCGAAGTTTTCTATACTAGATGCTAGATCTTGCATGATATCAGATTCTAATGAGAAAATACCATTCAAATAGCAAACATATATGCGTGACAATATTAACATTATTCATATAAAGAGATATGCTGTCGGATTATATGGGAACATCTTGTTAAGCGTGAGAAATTCACATCGAAAAAGTTTATTTTTAATGAAGATAATGAGTATAGCGCTAACAATATTGAAATCGTTGTGTAGCATGACTTTGAGGTTGTTGGAATCTTAAAAGAACACCAATGACCTAAATGCCTCAATGATTTTATGCTTTGATTTGATTATAAAAAACCAACCATCCGTTCCGTTACTAGAGTAGTAGTCTACTCTCATAACGTTGATTTGTTGGGATCAAATCTTGTTATGAACAAGATTTGTCTTGTCTTGTCTTGACTTGTTGTCTTGTCTTGTGTCTTGTTGAATTATAATATAATAGATATGAATTAAGTCTGTCTCCTTCATGCGTTAATTCTTGCTATATAAATATTAAGACATGATGACGCATAATGCCTCAGGGCAGTTAGGTAGACATAGGTACTATACTTCTACTATAATTGCTTTCGATCATTTCTTTGTTCTAAATATCCTTTTAATATTTTCTAGCCACGAGCTCCAAACGTGTGATTGGCCGCGCAACGTAGGCTGTGACGGCACCAGCGCGGTTGGCGGTGAAGAGCTGGAACGGATCAGCGAACGAGATCCACCCCCTCGCCCGCCGCCACGCCGCACACCCCCGCCACCGCCGCCGCGTGCTCAGCCTAACCCCGTCATCACCTCAAGAGGACAGCCTAAATTTAGCCGACAAGAATACGAAAAGGTATTTAAAAATGTCGAGTGCAAGAGACGGCGACCTTATGAATGAGAACTAAGTGGAATATTAATAATTTTTCGCTTTCATTATAGCAACAACAACTGTACGAGGAAGTAGATGACCTACCACCAGTCGAGGAAATTGAAAATGACAGACAACAACGCGTTTACCGAGGACAACCTCCTACCATAGGACAAGTTCAAAAGGACAGAGACGGTTACGCAGCTCAACAAACCAACACCGGCAGAAATTACAACTCGAACATTATTCCCGCGTCCATTCCTCAAAATAGTGGTAAAATAGGCTCCTTCTCATTTGGCTCCCAAGTCGATGAACGACGAACTGCTACTGTTACTCCCGCACCCCAATCTTACAGGTAAGTCCTAACAAGAGTATAGCACAAGACGATATATTGACTATGAATAAAGAATTAATAGATAGTGTCGTTATTTGCAGTGAAGACAAAAGTGACAGCGTAACTGACTCTTCTAATGACAGACAATTAGACGTTGAGACGAATGAAATTATTACTAATGACCCGACTGAAAAACCAGTCTTGAGAAAGAAAAGGGAAGTGGTAGGAAAAGACTTAGTTGTTAATGAAACTACTACAGCAGAACCAGAAAAAATGTCTAAAAGAAGTGACAGTGGCGAAGAAATGGAGTATGTCGAAATAGATACTGAAGATGATGAAGATGGTACACTACTAGATGATACCGAAAGAGGAAAGAGACAAGTCAGATATTATGTTAAAAATGACTACAAGTCTCCTGGGAAGAATTGGGCTCTCGTAAAGCCGTATAAAATAGTTGAATTACCACAATACAATACTAATGTTCAAAATTCTAGATACCAGCCAACGTTTAATAACAACCCAAATGATAACAATTATTATGATACCCGCCGTCCACAATCCTACAATAATAACTTATATTCTACAGCCAATCCTTTTTTATCTTATCAAGCAGGCAATTTAAAATCGAAAGGACTTTTTAAACCTAGTTTACCAGACCCATCTAGTCAGACGTTAGCTCATAACCCTTTGAATGCTGTAACCCAAATAATAACCAAAAGTCCACCTATATCATCGCTTAATAGTGGCCAATTCACTTCATTAGCTGGTGGTTTTTACAATAATGCTCCCAAGCAAAATAACGTTCAGTACCTGAATCAATATTATTCTTCGACGCCATCCAATGTGAATCATCATAACAATCCGATCTCATTTCCCGATTCATCGCATGTTCCTAGTACTATTGTTACGGGTAAACCTGTCCCAGTGCCAACATCGCCCCGGCCCCAAGAAAACTACAGAACTCAAGAACAAGACAGGAATAAATATCAGCAACAGAACCAACATCCAATTAACAATAATCAACAACCAATTAGAAACGTAAAGATAATGCAACAACATGCTGAGAAAAGACCGTCAGATGATAAAGATTATGACGATGAAGAGAATTCTAGTGAAGAAGAGGATGAAAATTCAGAAGAAGACGATGAAGATGATGATCATCACAAAGATGATTACCCAGCACCACCCTATGAATTTACACACCCAAGTAATAGGTATAAAGATATAGAAAATCCGTTTGCTAGTCCCGACTTCGATTTTGACGCATATTTGTCAAAACTAAGCAACGGTCAGTATACAGCTGGCAACACCAATAACAGTCCAAGACCAGCACCAATTGTTAATCCCACAATTGAAGTAACAACAGCATCACAACTTGGTTCTCGAGGACTCAGTTCGACATTAAGCTATTCTGGAATGAGTACACCTAAACCTTTCACTGTGCCTTCTGGCCCTGGTAGCTCAGCAGCAACATTTGTTAGTAGTTTAAGGCCATCTTCAGCACCAATCAAACAAACACAGTCATACGACCAAGGAATTCAAAGACCAGAACCGACCAGACAATCCTATCAACAACAGCAGCAGCAGCAACATCAGCAGCAGCAACATCATCAGCAGCAGCAACATCAACAGCAACAACAACATCAACAGCAGCAGCAAAATCAGCAGCAGCAGCAACATCATCAGCAGCAGCAACATCAACAGCAACAAGAACATCAACAGCAAAATCAGCAGCAGCAGCAATATCAGCAGCAACAGCAACATCAACAGCAAAATCAGCAGCAGCAGCAATATCAGCAGCAACAGCCACATCAGCAGCAACAGCAACAACAACAGCAGCAGCAACAACAACAACCTCAAAATCAAAACACATATATTATTAGACAAACTGCTGGTACTCCTTTAGATGCTAATAGGCCAAAGTTAAAACCACCAAATTTCAATGACGATCGCCAGTTACCAATTAGTTATAGCTTCAGCAGACCAATAAGCAGCACTCCTAAACCAAATCAAGATAATAAATTGAAAGGGCAGACTCATATATTTTCTGCTAGCCCTAAGCCATACTTGCTAATATCTGGAACAGCCGCACCTATCATTGTGTCAACACCGAAACATCAGTACTTAGTAAAGCCTGAAAAGATTATATCACTTCAGCCACATATATCATCAACCGCAAAACCGTATCTAGTGTCCTCTATTAAACCCCATAATGCTTACATTGCACTAAAACATTCTACAGCTAAGCCCCTGACGACGTTGGCAAATCAACAACTTTCAACTTTACAACAATATTGGAATAATCCGTCGACTCAATCTCCGTTCCGTGCTGTTTCATTCAAGCCAAGCACACCAAAAAATATTCAAAATCTAGAAGATTTGTTTTCACAAGCCATAAAATCTACTCAATCTCCGATGAAAAACTATAGTCATCATCAAAATACAGTTAATTCATACAACAACCAACAACAGTTCATAAGCAGCCCCATCACTACCACGACTAGAGCACCACCTAAACGCAGACCGATACCAAAGCCTTCTCCAGAAATGAATGATTATTATTATGATGACGAAGATGAGCAATATTACTATGAGCCTGTAGTCAAACCAAAATACATGCCAAGTACTGAAGTGAAACCACAAAGACCACCCATGGCTCAAAATTACATGGAATATGATGATAGTTATGAAGATAATTCTGCACCAGCCAGTGTTAGACCAAAGCCTACAAGAGTACCAATTAAATACAATAAACCAGAAAGTGCCACTAAGAATCATAACGATGTATCTATTGTGACAAAATCTCCAGTGAAAGATTTCAACAAAAACATAAATGGAAAAATTCCTATCCCTGTGTTAGTAGACTACGGTACCCCTACTCCGCATACTATGATTCGTCCTGAAGTATCTAACTACCAAATTATACACCATATGCCTCGAAACAGAACTGTTATGCATATAAGAAGACCAGTTACTGAAAATGGACCTAACACTGTTAGGCCTCCCAAATATTTGAACCAAACGACTTTGCGTCCCTATACTGTTAGGCATAGGTTAGCTAAGCCGACTACTCTAAAAGAAACTTCCCAAAATGAAGATAAGCAGACGAGAGGAAGAATAAGACATCCGAATATTGTTGCACAAATGATATCGACTACTCCTCGTGACAGCCACAACCAAGAGACTAGAATTACAAAGACTAAACATGACGGTAAAACAAACAGGTAATTAGAAGAGCACACAACTTTATAACTACTAACTATGAGATAAACTGGAGATGACTCTTCACACAACTAACTTACACTTTCTGTACAGAATTCTTCGGTTATTTGATATCTATCGCACTAAACGTATTCTGACTAAACTAACATTGACTATAGTGACTTTGACTGTAGAAATGACTGACCAAGTTGCTTTGTATATTGCGAAATCAACTGTACATACAACTTAGTTGAAAATGTTGAATAATTATGTGAAAAATGTTTGACGTTTATTGAGATTTCAACAGAAACAATGGTATTTTTAGCTTGGAACCGACCGAAAGCGTAGCTCCAGCTTCCTATTCAGCAAGTCCCCGTCCGAAGATGTTGTACAATGGATCTCAGAACTACAGTCCCGATCAATACGACCCCTTCTATGCTGTTTATGATGAAGATGGTGAATTGTACAAAGATACAGGTAACATAACAATCGTACAGGACTTCGACATTATTTAAATTCCATGTTTGAAACGTGCAAATGCATTTATTACATGAGTTTTAACTTTAAATAGAGGATTTCGCATGGTAATCCTGTCATTTAAAAGAGAATTTCATTAAGTTCCAAGTTTGTTTTATAATTTTAGTATACTACTATTCTATGGTTTGTAACAGTCTAACTACTTGATATTAGCATGACTTTTTATAAACTTATTAGGTATAATGGGACTTCTTTTCCTCAATACTTATTTCAAATTGATATTTTTAATAAGAGGTCACTTTAAAAGAAATAACCTAAGAATGTTGGTAGATAGGTACTACATTTACAATTGTAACACCATTGACCTAATACTTACCAATAATTTATAAGAAATGTAAATATATGACTTCAATTATTATTTAAGACGTTATAAGGTGTAATCCCATATTATTTTAACAATGAACTTCTTAATTCAAGTGATGGCAACATTTTAACTGTTTCAAATAAAATTGAGAGGACTTGGATTTCATAACTGGTAATATTGTCTTCAACCCTATTCACTAAAAACGATGAACTCTAAGCCAACCTATTTCTTAATACTCCAACACCATATTTATAATGCACATGACCTATAACCTTACAACTTCATGCACGTAACCTACTAACTGGTATCGGCAGACTACGTTCAGCAATATAACACGGCCTCGCTTCGCCCAGCTGTGCAGCAGACATACCGAGGTACCCCTCCTCCTGCGCCGGCTAGACGACCCGTTGAAACCTACACACCGAGGCCAGCGCCAGTTGACTACGATGATGAACTTATACGACCACAGGTAATTTTCGATTATGCTTTACTATCTATTAATCTATGTAAACCAGAGAGCAAACTAAGAAGAAAAAAAAAAAATACATCGAATTCAAAACCTATGACTATTATCTGCCTTATAAAATTGGTCGATACTCTTATAATTTAATTATCAGATTCAAAGAAAATTGTTTCAAGGACGGAAGGAAGGTTATAGGTGTTTTCAAGGACTAAAAAAATAATCACAATCTTTGCGATATAATTAGTTAAACTACTAATCAAGCCAAATAAAATTTCAGATAAACAACAACCAGAACCAATACCAAGCACCAATTCGCCATTCGACTAGGTAAGTTTCAGTACAATTATTAACTACATTTAAAAAATCTAATAAAGCCAAATGTAAAATTATCAAACCAATTAACATGGAAATATTGCCTATGATCCAGGGGCGAAGGTAATGAATTGGGATACGATCATAACCCAAGCAGCGGGAGGACGACTGTGTACGAAGCTACCACTTTTAGCACAACTCCTTCCACTACCAGCACAAGCACAACAACACAACGCCCTACTACAGCACCCTACACTGAAGCAATGACCCCGTCTCGATATACCCCAAGGTACTACAAAAGATCAATTTTCAAAAGTAAAATCATCCCGGCTTAAATCATTCTCTCAAAATTTTCATTAACATCATCCTGTCATCTTACGTTTTCATCTAAGTTTCATCTCTCATTTGCAACCTTTCAACTGATTCAAACTTCTAACTATTTACTAATTTCTGTCCTTTTTTGTATCGGTCTTAAGGTTGTTCAAAATTTCATTTCTGTATCTAGTTTTATCAGTACTATTTCTTTTCTCTCTTTTAATATTATATTGATGTAATTATGTAGCTTTTGTGGTATCTTCTGTCTCAGCAGTGAACACTAAACATATTATAACTTTTTTCCGTTTTCACTAACTTAACTAATTTATCTGTAGAAACGAGACAGTTTTGCGCCTGTTAAATAAATATTTATATAAGTAGTATTGTTTTAGAGCTTCAATTAGAAATATTTTTTTGCTTTGTATTCAACAGATCATCCACAGATGAAAGTCCAATTCCTGAATCCTCCTCAGAACCTTCTGACGAGATCTCATCGTCGATCCCTACCACGCAACCACCAACCTTAAACTTTTCCTCTCTTGCCAAACCTTTTGAAGCGACTGACAATTTATATAGATTAAAAGAGACATTACCTACGACTGAAACGCATGCACCCGCATCGAGACGTTCATCTGAAGTGACTAACAATAATAATAACGTGGAAGTGGTAAGATCCAAGTCCAGGAACAATAAAAAGGTGTCACTAACATCTGGTTTTTCAATCAGGCGTAATCCTAATAATGCCGATAATACTTATACGTTGACTGTTCTAACGCGACCATTAGAAGATTTTGATAGGGCCCGTAAACCAGGTAGTCGAGGTGGTAGCAGTAGTAGTAGGCAAAGACAGTCTGATAGGTATTATTATGACAGTAGTAGTAACAGTAAAGAGGCGTCTGCAGAACCGGCGTCTGCAGAACCGGCGCCTGAAGAACCGGCGTCTGTAGAACCAGTAGTTGAAACCGATAGTAAATACGAAATATCTTCCGAGAACTCAAAGCGTAGAAATGATTATAGTCCTGACAACAGCGAAGATGACTACGATATTCCTGTTTACGTAAGACCAACGAGCAGAATAACAACCATAAAATCTAGGTATAGAAGCACTACCTTGCCCTCTACAACATCGACGAAATATTTTATCAAAACACGACCGATTCCATTTTCTGCAAACAATCAAGAAGTTGTTGACTCCACAGAGAATGTCATTAATACCGAAGCATTGATTGAGACCGGTTTGCAAAATGCCCGTGTTAGCGAGCTATCAACCGCAGCTCTAAATAACACACTAAATGAAGAACCGCCTACGAGAGAATACGATAGATCTCAATACACTTGGGGCGAGCCTTCCATTTCACCTTTCAAATCATTGGATAATTTACGCAATACATACAGGAACGCTGATACACGTGACTATACGACTTCTACCACATCCACAACTGTAGCCACAACAACCACACGCAGGTCATCCCGACACCGCAATACTAAGAAACAAAAACATTCGCGCAAGCCTTCATACTATAGTTACCGAGTAGAAGACGAAGTTGTCCCGGACCAAACAACAGAAATATTTAATGGTAAAGTTAAAACTGTCATCAAAGCATTCTTGAACAATTTCGGAAGTTCTCCTGCACCACAACTTGTCGAAGAGTTTTCAACTACAACAACGACAACATCAACTACACCCAAACCTACTACAACCAAACCTACTACAACCACACATAGATATGAAGAGGAAGTAGTTAATATAGGATACCAGAAGAAGCCGTTGAAGTATGTGGATGAAAAACCTTTGCGCAGCAATGTGAAGCGTCTACAAATTATAACGGAGCCTCCTGTGAGTAGATATGTTGCCCCGAGTGCTGAATCTATTAGCTTCACTGAAGCGGAGAGCGACATAAAAGATTTTTCATCAACGACTACAACTATGGCCAGCATGAGTAGCACTCCCTTCACATATGCCAACTTACCAACATCTCCAATGCCAATACAAAGCTCAACAAGTGATTATAGAAACATACCAAGTAGGGGCTCGTATCAATCTAAATTCAGTAGTCTTATAACAAGTACACCAGAAAATGAAGGCTCGCACAAGTTCCAAAACATTATTAACGATGTTCCAGCAACTGAAAGTAATACTCGGGATGTCGATATTAACGATGAAGTAATTAAGTCAACTCAATCTATTGTGGAGGATAGAGCTACGACTGAGACTGATGGGCGACATAATAAAGTCGAAAGTGAAATTGCATCTACGACAAGTACTACGAAATCGACTACGACTATAAAGTTCGACCCGACGACTTCAACGACTAAAAGCATATCCTTTCCACCGCGAGCCTCACGAGTCAATCCCGCCATAAAGTTAGCTGCGACAAACCCAGGAGGTGGGCGCAGGAGTTACCAATCGTCGTCCAAATGCTCATCAGACAACAGTTTGCAAGCGAATCCAAAATGCAACGAAATCAAATACCAGAGGTACAAAACTCGCCGGCTAGTAGTCTAAGCAGCCTGAAGTTATCTCACATTACTTATTGAGGGTGGAGGCTTCGTTTATTAAAAACATCCTTATTTTCTGCCTCGCGAGTAACTAGCATGAAGTCAAACATCTTATCCGACAATCGTTTAATAGCACCTACATCTAAACTCTTTCGCTTAACATACTGTTCTCATTGGGGGACTTCATGTCGGTTGAGTTGAATTTCTGAATTGTTAACTCCTGACGCGACCTTTCCATTTCCTGCACACTATTGGTATTTTGTGTAGTTTGTGGAATGTTTGTAGTTATGATAATTAGCTATTTGGGTAGCAAGTTCCTCAATGTAGCTTCACGTAATCGTATTGCACCACATTGCAAACTCATCATTAGTCTAAGTGCACCAGAATCATACGTGTATCGAAATGTGTTCGTGTTTGGTACGCTACTGCATGTTGTGTAACACCGTTATTAACATATTTGTGGTATCATAATCAGACAATCATGGAGCCACGTCTAGTGTTCAAATGTTTAGATCACTCATATTTGGAACAAAACATTATATCATGATGAAAATTAAAATTTACTTGAATCATTATTTCAATATAATTTTGAAAATGCTTCGTCTTTAAATTCACGCATACTAACTGAGGGTAATATGAGCGAATGTGTTGTTCAGT
Organism: Amphipoea oculea; assembly: GCA_945859645.1. NCBI lineage: Eukaryota > Metazoa > Arthropoda > Insecta > Lepidoptera > Noctuidae > Amphipoea > Amphipoea oculea. The sequence goes on from OX243862.1 coordinate 20,024,243, forward strand.
TGGTAATGTACTATTTGCAGGCCCACCAGCACTCGAGGCCGTGGATCCGCGCACTATTCCACCGCGACCGATGCGCAGCCGCCACAGCCAGCCCCGAACAGAGGAACACCACCAACGTTAGAATTGAATACAAACTCAATCATCCATTTCATTTTCACTTCTTTTTACTCAATCCTCTTAACCTTTATCTGATATTCTTTTTGCAATCTTTATTCATTATTTGTCATAATCAAACTCAAACCCAAACTCAGAGCATTTATTTCAATTAAACCAATTACAGGCACTTTTGAATTTTCAAGGGGATGTGTGTAATGATAACACAAGTCAGGAATTAAGAAGTTGCAATCATTGTTAAAATCATATTTATCGCAAATTATTAAAAACATCATAATTGTTTTTAATGAAAAGTAAAACCACACTTAAGCACTTCACCTCATTTATACGCACAATAGCATAACTACTTCTTGCAGCACCTAAAACCGTTTTTGTTCTGAGCAGTCGTAGCCGACCAACATTGAAACCGTCGACGGCCATTGTCTCCAAAACGACCGAGTTCGTTGACGTCTACGCGCACCCACCGAGCAGGCCTGACCCCGTGTACCCACAGCCTACACCTGACAAGACAGCAGCTAAGTGCAGGAAGGACGTCTGCCTACTCCCTGACTGCTCCTGCGGTGGCAAGGAAATACCTGGTACGTAAAGACTTTGGTTCTTCCAATGATACAATTTTTATGGTTCTTTTATAAAATTATTTTAATCATACATAACAGTTCTGTAACGTTCCCAATGCTGGGTCACAGCCTCTACTCAGTGAGAGGGATTTTACTTTATCTAGATAATATTTTACTGACTGTAAATATTTAAATGTTTGTTGTAAATGGTATTTGTGACATAGGAAATTTGCCCGTCAGCGAAGTACCACAAATGGTATTGATAACATTCGACGATGCTGTGAACGATTTGAATAAAATGTACTACGAAGAACTTTTTGAGAGAGGGCGAAAGAATCCGAATGGTTGCCCGATTACCGCCACATTTTACGTCTCCCACGAGTGGACGGACTATAGTCAAGTTCAGAATCTTTACGCTGATGGCCACGAATTTGGCTCTCATACAGTATCGTAAGTTAATGAGCATAGAATTCTCTCTGAACCTAACAGGGTATTTACGGCCATATCTATAATATATATATTAAAAACTATTTAATCGTATATTATATTGATACTAATCGTTTTAATTTTTTTCTCTTCCTCAACTCTTCCGTCCTTCTTGAAACCGACTTCTCTATCTTCCTCTTCCTGGCACTACTCACACACCCACACGCACATACTACATCCCGACACAGCCGACATGCCGGTGGAACAAGTGCCTCAGATTGTTCTTCTGACCTTTGACGACTCTGTAAACGACTTGAACAAGGGTCTGTACGCTGATCTGTTTGAGAAGGGTCGCGTCAACCCCAACGGTTGTCCGATCTCCGCAACGTTTTACGTGTCCCACGAATGGACTGATTACAGTCAGGTACAGAACCTTTACTCCGCTGGACATGAGATGGCATCACACACGATTTCGTAAGTTCATGGACTCACTACAGCACATTAATTTGATATTGATTGCACCAATGACATGTACAGTTTCAATTACGACTCAATTACTACTCCTATTCCAAATTTCTGCCTTTGAATTTTCTATTACTCTGATTTATGGTCTTAAATTAATTTTATGGAGTTTTTTTTTCTTAAAAAACATCTTTGCAATTTAATTTTTAATTCTACTGTAATTTCTACTTCTCATCTTCAGTTCTACCATAGGTTGAGTCAACCTATGGTAGGATTACCAACTAACGAAACTTAATAATGATTTTAGACATAGTTTTGGAGAACAGTTCTCCCAAAAGAAATGGTACAGAGAAGTGGGTGGTCAGCGAGAAATCTTGGCAGCATACGGTGGAGTTAAGCTTGAAGATGTGAGAGGCATGAGAGCGCCTTTCCTCTCCGTAGGAGGCAACAAGATGTTCAAGATGTTGTATGACGCTAACTTCACCTACGATTCGTCACTGCCCGTTTATGAGAACAGACCACCTAGCTGGCCCTACACTCTTGACTACAAGCTGTTCCACGATTGTATGATACCGCCTTGCCCAACGAAATCTTATCCAGGTAAATAAAAAAAAAAACTTGATTATTTTTTAGGTCAGAAACTCGGATAATTTACATTCAATGCCACTTACTCAATATCAACTTTAATGTTATGTAGTCTAAGTTGATTTTTGAGTGAAATAAAAGGTCGTAAATAAATGGTTGCAATGGAATTTGAACTTTGTTATGTATAAGAACAATGAGTTTTTATTATTCTTAAACTTCTTAAGTTATCTGAAGTTCTGAATTAAAGTATAGTTATATATTTTGAAGTTAATAGTATAGCATTGATAAATAATTTTACTAATGACGAATATCTTACAATTACAGGTGTATGGGAGGTTCCTATGGTGATGTGGCAGGACCTGAACGGAGGCCGTTGTTCCATGGGTGACGCCTGCGCCAATCCTCCCGAAGCCGAGAACGTATACAAGATGATATTGAAAAACTTCGACAGACATTATACTACCAATAGGTAAGTTATCAAATGAAAATATTCCAGTCAACCAACCGAGAATAACCAGCTTGGTAATTGCGTAACACACTATCAGTAGCAATGATTTTATTTTGACAGTTTAACAACATTCATTGCGTTATTTACGTTGTTGAGCAGACAAATTTTTCGAACATATGAAGCAATAGATTAGCAATATCCTTTAAAATGGTTCAGATTGTGATTGAAGGTGGGTTACATAATTACGATGTAAACTAGAAAACCAAATCCAGAATAACTGAAAAGAAAAATCAGTAGTCATCATTAGGATGATTAAGAATCTTGATTTATAATCTGTACTATCACTGCTCTTTCAAACTTAGTGATGATTGATAATACGTTTTTGGCTTTAACAATAAATTAGAATTAGACTAGAGACAACAAACACACGCGTTTGATTAGAGAATCTCCTCCTTTCAGAGTTCGGTTCATTTCAGAGTTCAATTACATACACATTATCCTACACCATGCCTAATATAAGCATGTAGCAGCCGTGGAATAGATACAAAAAAAATGTATATGACTATCTAACTATACAAATAAATACAAAACGAAAAGGTCACTTAGGCGTTGAAGTATTCGTCCACATCGCCGTCATCTGGAAACATGCCCAGAAATCTAGCAGCTTTGCTACTTTGAATGGCAATGCTAATTCTTTGGTCATTAAATTTTAAATATCACAAACTAATAAAGGTTACAATAATTTCAGGGCACCCTTCGGTCTCTACTACCACGCAGCGTGGTTCACGCAGCCCCACCACAAAGCCGGCTTCCTCATGTTCCTGGACTTTATCAACCAGATGCAGGACGTGTGGATCGTCACCAACTGGCAAGCGCTGCAGTGGGTCAGAGACCCCACACCCATCAACAGGCTTAATAACTTCCAGCCCTTCCAGTGCAATTACCAGGTGTGTATGATCTTCTACTTAATCATCATCATCGTCCGGCCTTTGACCCATGTTACTTGGGGTCACCGCAATACGTTTTTTTTCATGTTCTACCGATTGTTTAGTTTTGAATTGATGAATGCTTTCTGTTACGGAGGTGACATAAGCCGCTTTTAAATAAATAATGTTTCTCCAAGACAATCTTAACCATATCATGAATATGGCTCAAACTGTCTAATTGTACACATCAAAGCGTAGGTATTTGTAAGTTTTTCATCAACTCCTTATATTTTTATATTCCAGGATCGGCCGAAGAAATGCAACAACCCTAAAGTGTGCAACCTCTGGCACAAATCCGGAGTCAGATACATGAGGACATGCCAACCCTGTCCCGAAGTGTACCCCTGGACCGGAAAATCTGGCATCAGATCTTCACGCATAGACAACGATATCGGAGAATAAGCGGACTAGTTACTATAGCATAATAATATTACCACCCTCGATATATATGTTGAGTGTTGATACATCAGATGTATCAAAGCCAACGAGGCAAGAAAGGTTTCGTTTGTGTTGCTCACAGACTCATCAGTAGAAATTGTTTTGTCACCAACTGAAGAGTGCCATTTAGATTTTGATGGTCACAAAGCAAACTTTGACAATTCATAGTAACGAAAGGTGTTCGTTATGATTCTCTAAAATACGTCCTAAATGTATTGGAAACTGTGATATTAAGTGTTTTCAATCGTCTAGCGTCAAGATAGCGTCGATTTCATTAGGTTTAATTGCATGATCTACTTGTAACAATACTCGTGCAATGTTTTTGCAATAATAATTATTTCCTATTTTGTGTTCGTTTTAGTTTGTAATCTCTTTAAATTAATGCAGATGTTTAGTTAGACTTTTTAATTTGTCATATCGTGATAATAAAGTTACAGTCTCCAGTATTTATCGCATACATCCTAAAAATGATTACCATTTTCCGAATAATTTTAAACGAAAGCCATATTAAAATTTAGAAAATATGTTTTTCTAATCTTGCCAGCTTTGTGGTTGACACTGCCTTTTTATGATTTGTAAATATAGATGTAATTGTTAGTGTGTAATGTTTAGTTAGGAGTTGTATTACGTACGTTCTTAGTTGTGTTTAAATCAAAGTCCTCCGTCAAAGTCCCTATTGTGATTTTCAATTGAATTCAAATACACATGTAAAGTTTTGGTTTGGACAATAAAGTTTGTAGTGTGTAGCATTGTGTAGATGTCTGTCCACATCGCATTTGTGTTCATCTGTGATGTTGCACATGTCTATACAACTGTTCATTCATTCGAGGACGTATTAAAATACATCATTATTGATAGGAGAATTTCTGTTTGAGTCATAGGTTTCCTTTTTTACTTTGGCTTCATTCTTCTAGCTTACCTTTCTAGACTACTATACTAGGTATGACTCCAACAGTAAATTCGATTCTTACTCTATTAGGATTAAAGCTTTGGTCTGCTATTGCAACTAAAGTAATTGGAAGCGCTTGCTACGAATCTTATTTAAAAGTTATTCATTATTTAATAAGCCCTACTGTAAATATAGGATTAGTATTTAAAATTGGTAGTTTCACTTTTTTATTATCGTCTCGGCTAGAACAATGTGTCTCGGATATGATTGCACTGAGTTAGTGCAAAACCTTAGAACAAGTTGATTTCGTATTTTGTATCGGCATCATTATTTATAATATTATTGTACAAGAACTGTAACAATTTTGTGACCAGAGCTGAATAATAAAATGCTATAAATACGTCTAAGTTTTATTTTGCTTTCCCTACAGTGCCCTCCAAAACTTAATTTACATTTTTCTACTTTAGCTGTGATGCCAATGATTTAAAACTAGCTGCGCCCCGCGGTATCACCCGCATAAGTTTCGATCCCGTGGGAATATTGGGATAAAAAGTATTCTATGTCCTTTTCCGGGACTCAAGCTATCTCTATACCAAACTTCATCAAAATTGGTCCAGCCGTTTGAGCGTGAAGAAGTAACAAACATATAAACACACACAGACACACACACACACACACACTCACAAACTTTCGCCTTTATAATATTAGTGTGAAGTGTGATAAAAATCAGGTACTCCTTAGGGATTACTTGATTATTTTTTAATGATGAGTCATAGGTAGTTAAATTAGTCAATAAAAACGTTATAGCAGTTCAAACATTTGGAACTAGAATTTTAAATCATAATGTGGTGTGTCACAGCGCTCACAACTGAAGGGGAAAAATGTCAACTAAGGTTTTGAGGTTATATGTTTATTTTAACACAATTCACTCTTAGGAGCAGGAGTTATTCTTTCCAATATCTCTGAAGGAATATGTGTTTCTGACCTTCATAAAAATGTACCAAGAACAAAGAATGAATTAACTCCATGAAATAAATCTAAAAGTCACGGTTACGACCGTGACCATAAAGAATCCGCAGTGATCATCAAAAATTAAATTTCAATCATAACACCTGTGTTGTGATGTTTTCGTAGACCAAGGTCAATGAAAGCCTATAAAAAAACCTCACACAGGAGCAAACGACTCAAACATAATTCAGTTAATATGGCAGTCTCTTGGTTTTGTGCGGTCATTCTTGCCTATTATGTTTTTGGTGCAGAAGTAGAGGTAGAATATTATCCCTCTCAATCTGTCTTAGACTCCCAATATAAAGTAGACAGAAAAAGAGAAATCAAAAGTAATGATACGACTGAAAATGTATATACTAATAATACCAGCAAAGAAATTAAATGGAGGCAATTTAAACAAGAAGAAAATGAAGACGATGGAGAAATTCATAAAAGAGCGCTAGATCCAGTGTTTCACGGGCATCCAAAAACCAGAGAGGAACTGTGGAATGAGCGCTTTTTAAACGAAACTTCATTTTTCGACCAAATACCATCGCTTACGAATTTGATACATAACATATCTTTGACTTATTTAAAGGATTGCACACCGGTAATACTTTACGACAGTCAAGTCAAGTCCAAGGAAAGTTACTTGGTACAAAATCTTCTAAAGGGATTTCCAATGACTTTTGTTCATGGATATATCAAAGACAGCGGTGAATTAGTTCAGCCTAAACTATTACACGCCAACTCAGATTGTCAACATTTTATACTCTTCTTGACGGACATAAAGATCAGTGCAAAATTATTGGGTAAGCAACCTGAGAACAAGATTATAATAATTGCAAGGTCCTCTCAATGGGCTGTACAAGAATTTCTAGCAAGTGTTAATTCAAGAATGTTTGTTAATCTACTTGTAATTGGACAGAGCTTCAAAGAAGGAGAAGATGCGACTATGGTAAGTAAAGATTTCCAACAAAGATTTTGAAACTTGTAAAGGTGAATATTTTAATAACAATATTGAACTGCCCATCTAGGAATCACCATACATTCTGTATACGCATAAACTGTATACAGATGGATTGGGTGCAAGTCAGCCTGTAGTGTTAAGTTCTTGGACACATGGAAAATTTTCAAGAAATGTTAACCTTTTTCCTCCTAAAATGATTGAAGGTTATGCTGGTCATAGATTTGTGGTCGCTGCAGCTAATCAGCCTCCTTACGTATTCAGAAGGTAATTACGAAAATCAATCATTGAAGTTCATCCCGATTTCTACAGATACATTTTACATTTCTATAATTCTGTTGTTTAGGATAAAAGCAGATCTTGATGGTGGAAATCCTCGAGTTGTATGGGATGGCGTTGAACTACGGCTAGTAAAATTGTTGGCTGAAAGAAACAACTTTTCTATAGAAATCATAGAACCTAAGGAGCCTAATTTGGGGTAAACCAATGACATCCATTTTATTGATGTATTTGAATTTGAACTTGCTAATGAAAGATAATTATTTGTTAGGCCTGGAGATTCAGTAGCTAAAGAAGTAGCAATGGGACGAGCAGATATAGGAATAGCGGGAATGTACCTGACCAGCGATAGAGCAAGGGACATGGATGTGTCATTGCCGCATTCTCAAGATTGCGCGATTTTTATAACACTAATGTCAACGGCTTTACCCCGGTATGACGTCACTCATTGCAGCTTATCTGCACAAATCTATACCTAAATTTAATTTTAACCAATATACAGGGTGAAATTGAAAACATGCGACAAATTGAAATGGGAGATTGTTCTCATCATTATGAACAACTTTTACTTTGGGACCAAACATGAAATCGCGAAAAAAAAAAAAATCAGCTGTTCCCTACATTTATGTTTACATAACTCGTCAAAAAGTAGGGAACAGCTGATTTTATTTTCGCAATTTCAGGTTTGGGCCCATAGTAAAAGTTGTTCATAATGATGAGTACAAACTCCCATTTCGATGTGTCGCATGTTTTAAATTTCATCCTTTATATATTTATACTTCTCTCTTAACTGCTTTGTTGGTCTAGTGTTCGCAAGCTCAACTGCTGAGCATAAATTCTTGGGTTCGATTCCCAGTCTGGTAAAGTGTTATTGGTTATTCAATCTGGAATTTCTCAGTACATTAAGAGCCTATACTACCTCAGCTAAAATTCACTCTTTATCTCGCTCATACGATACTGCTTGCTGACTGAGTGAGAGCGAGACAGAGTGCGGTGCTGGGCGGCAGGCAGCGCCAATAGTTTAGGTATTTGCTTTTTACAGTGAAAATAATGGTAATTATAAAAAAGTAAATAACATAAGACCTGCTTTAAAGTAAGTTCAGTTAGTATGCAAAGTTTCATGATCTAATTTGAAGTATTTTTTTAATACCAGCGGCGGTTTATTGTTCGGGTTAGAGGTAACTTTGGATTTATTTTCTATCGAGAAAATTTTATGGAATCGTGTTTTCGTCTAACATAAGACTTAGCATTAATCCTCAACTTTACCATATATTTATTTCAAAATTAATGGTGCAGTATTTTCGACATAACGGAGGATCACGCTAAGCCATTTGAGGTAGTATAGGCTCTTAAGTACTGAGCAATAGGCTTGCCATTACATTGGGCTTAACCGACTCTCTGTATAACCCCTCGGGGATTACTGGCGTGATATTATGTTATATATTTATATTTTTTCAGCTATCGAGCAATTCTCGGTCCATTTCACTGGCATGTTTGGGTTGCTTTAACGTTCACCTATCTTTTCGGAATGTTTCCACTAGCTTTCTCCGACAAACATACTCTAAGACATCTGTTGCATAACAGTGGGGAAATAGAAAATATGTTCTGGTACGTTTTCGGAACTTTTACAAATTGCTTTACGTTCCTCGGTAAAAACTCTTGGAGCAAGACGAGTAAGATTACAACGCGGTTATTGATTGGTGAGTTTAATTTCATTAAAATGATAAACTGCTTCAATTGAGTATTGATCTCTTCTATAATGTATTTTTGTTCAGGTTGGTATTGGATTTTCACAATTATTATAACGAGTTGCTACACTGGTTCTATTATAGCATTTGTAACATTACCAGTGTTTCCCGAAACTGTGGATACAATAAAACAGTTACTGGCTGGATTTTACAGAGTTGGTACTTTAGGTAAAAAAACGTTTTTCTATATTCTTTTCTCTGGATTTTTAACTAAAGTTACTTGCAGTTTTAATTTTTTTATTAATGGTTTTCACACAGATCGAGGTGGTTGGGAAAAATGGTTCTTAAATTCATCTGATCCCGATACCGTGAAATTGTTGAAAAAACTAGAATTGGTACCGGATGTGGCAGCCGGAATAAGAAATACAACCAAGGCTTTCTTTTGGCCTTATGCGTTTCTGGGATCTAAAGCTGAACTTGAGTATATTGTGCAAGCTAATTTTACTGCGACGAAGTAAGATATTTTTGGCATTTTCAATGGGTACTCACTAAAATCTTCACCAAATCTGACTTTCATAAAGTAATTTTATGATATCAAATAAGTAGGTACAGCGCTAGTTATTAACTTACTCATACATCTCGTATCTACAAGATTGAAACACCATAAGAACCTTTAGTAACTATTATCAATGAATTTCAGGTCAAAGCGGGCAGTCCTCCACATTTCCAACGAATGCTTCGTTCCATTCGGTATAACGATGGGATTTCCCAACAATTCGGTGTACTCAGCGAAAATGAACTTTGATTTATCTAGGATGATCCAAAGCGGACTTATTGATAAGATTACTGACGAAGTGCGCTTTGAAATGCAACGAAGTATCACTGGAAAGTTACTCGCCGTAAGTGTTATTAGTTGAGTTGAGCTCCATTAAGTTCTGAGTTGAACTGCGTGATTACTGACAAATCCGTGTACTGACTGGACAGGTCCACTCAATCTGTGTCGTTCTTTCCTCAAAAGATAATTTCAGACACCAATCTACATGGTCTTCACATGATCTGACCAAGATTATGTCTGGACTTATAAGAGACTGTGACCTCTGAGTTTATTTTGGCCTTCTGAGATGAAAATTAATCAACTCAGATAGAAATATATCCGACTACAAATACACATTTTGATTAATAAAAATTGCAGGCTGGCAGTGGCACAATAAAAATACCATCAGCGGAAGAAAAAGGTCTCACTCTAGAAGATACACAAGGAATGTTTCTGCTCTTAGCAGCTGGTTTCATCATAGCTGGGACAGCACTCGTTTCAGAATGGATGGGAGGATTCACTAGAAGATGCAGATTTACGAGAAAAGTTGATACACCTATCAGTGTTAATTCTAGAGAACACTTAATTCCTACACCAAAAACTGATATTGATAGTGATATAAAGATTATAGCAGACACTGAGAGTAGACTTAACTTTGATAGTAGACCGTCTACTGCTGTGTCCACGGATACTTTAGATGGACAAGTAATAAATGTTACCGAAGATAATATTGATGTACATAACACTTTCAACGTTGGTAGATTTGATTCTAGACGTTCGAGCTCGTTAGATCTGGATAGAGAAGTTCGGGAGATATTTGAAAAAGATTCGAAGAGACGTAGATTTGTTTCTCATGATATGGAGTCTTTAGACGAAAACGGAAGCACAGTTTCTCACACTGCCTTTGGTGATCCTATAAAACACGATAAATAAGAAAAGTATTAAATACATTATAATTATTATCCTTTAGAAGAGTACCTTTGAAAACCTTGATCGCATAAATCGCCACATTATGTGTCAGTTTTCATCAGAAACCTGACAATCACATATGCGCACATTACCACATAGTTGTTACGGTATCTACGCGAATCATTATTTTGGTCAAGATACAACGACGCGGCTAGAATGTTAGTTGTTATTTTTTTTTTTTGTGTATGTCAAATGTCGGATATGTGGTTTCATTTTAACACACCCCGGACACTCCATACAACGCTCGCAAAATAATTACCTACTACTACATTAAAAAATGACGTTTGTATACGTATGAATGTGTGCGTGAGGTACTTGTGTTTGCGAGCGCTCTTGTTAAAGAACTGCGACGAATACGCCGAAGTGCGGGGTGAGGTGCGGTAACTGATGTTAGTGCGGGGAAGGGAGTGTTCTTTCTGTACGTAGTACTTTAAGTATTCTGTGATTTTAATGTAATAACCTCATCACCACTCTGTATGCTAAGACACAAGTGCAAGTTTTAATAAAGATCCACAGGGTCATCAAACAAAGTAGAGAATGATTTGTCTTGTCGTCTGTTATTATGATTTTTCTTATTTATAGTGTTGTTAATAAATTAAGTACTTATATGGGTAAGGTGTAGCTACAAAATAAAGAACGAAACTTGACATCCAACTCTTTATTATCCTTCGAACAGTCATCAAAATAATTTATAACAATTTTCTAACACTGTCGATAAACATTAATATTTCATTCAGCCACTGAGATGTTTCATTCATCATACAATTATAATACACAGGGCAGAAATGGCTGCCTCGACACAGAGATACAGCGCCGTATGACCTACATTAATGCAATATTTGGCCCGGCCTTATCTTAAAAAATAATTACACAATTATGACTTAATATTCTCGAGACGCACCTCCGGAAAACCGTCGGCGTTCCCTTTCATTATCAGTAAAAATATCGATAAAATACAACAGATTTTGCATTCTTTGTAAAATTCAAACGAAAATATACCTAATACCTACCTAAGCATTTTGTTATATATGTATTGCACAACTGTTGTTACAAGAGAAATTAATGTGAAATCGATTTGAGTATTCAATAAAGATATGTATTTATATTCCTATATTCTATTTGGATTGTTCACGATACCTGTGGTGCAATAGCAACGAGACGGGGAAAAGTAAACACATCGACATCTACTGTGAAAAAGTTCAGCAAAATTTTCTGTTATCTTATGACTACGTATCTTTTTAAATGCAATGAACTAGATTATAAGTTAACTGAACAAGCCCTTTGCTATTGTCACACAGCGAGATAAAATACAGGTAAACACATATATTACGAAAGTAGGTACATATAAAGAACAAACAAACGCTTTTTACAATAACACACAACACGGTTGTGCGTCCAAATGAATAATTATATTTATTAATTAATTAAACTTGAAACTCATTCCCGATAGCAAAGCTCACAACCTCGGAAATTATGCTCCCTTTACCAGCTTAACTGTCGTAATAATATACTTTATAGTCGATACAATAGTCTGTGCAAGCGATAAATACATAACGTCCGTTACTTTATCTCTCTACGCGAGTACAAAGGAAACTTTACTTATGTAAACATTTTCATCCGATAACAATGTGTTTTTGTGCAAAATTGCGTTCATTGATTTGGCTATGACCTCATACCAGTGCGACTGTACTGTGATAGGTATATAGGTTACAGTTAACGTGTTTGATATCGTACAATGCAACACTTAATTATATCATACCATGTTCTACAACAACGGACAAGTAGAAATGAACTCTAACAAGAAACAAGGATTTCGCATCATCGCCGAACATATTGAGCAAATTTTAATACAAAACACATCGACGCTTCCAGAGAAAGGAACTTTTAGGAACGAACGACCGAAAACAGCAGATAACGCAATTGTAGAATCTCAAACTACGGGGCCCAGAGGAGAAATTTACAAAGTTCGCCACGCACGAACAAGCAACAAGGATCGCCCTTGTACAAACGACCAATACAGAAGTGTGTGACGACCCTTAAGGTGGTGTAACAATGAGCGGGCCCAGGGTTGTAACAGTGTAGGTAATTATATCACATTAACAATTTAGTCTAACATTCAAGGTGTACTTACATGATCTTTATAATAGTTCCCTATAAACGGGACAACATCCATTATGTTCCGGTAATAAAATATTAATTCTTTAAACCTAAACGTGTACTTATTTTACAATGCGAAAATACATTTTATTTTTTAAATATTCTTATGCGTTCAGACTTTTGAACTTCAAAATGGATAACTCCCTGTACAAATTTAACAAATGTACATTTAGCATTTTGTTACTGTGATTTGAAGGTTTATACTAATGATATTTTATAATGCAAAGTTGTTCATTACACTTAATTATATTTTTACAGTTATAATCACATTTATACAGTTTGACTGACAAACGTGGTACAGAAATATATTATAGGTATCGTTCTGGCCGTAGTACGCGCGTACAGTCGTGTACAAAGATAAAAAGAGTTAAAACTGCGGGGTCAGATGTCACACACTAAAAAGCAGGAAACATTTATTTTATATTTATCAGGACATCCAACATATATCTAATGTTTATTACTCTTCTTAATTCTGTCTCTGACTGTACCCAAACATTTACTGTTGCGTGCTACGACCAGAACAATTGACATCATCAAATGACTTAAGATTACCAGGATCTGAATATTAAAGCAAAAATGCTATAACATACAAATTTTGGTACAAAATGGTATATTTAGGCACTGTGAGTAAGGCAACTACAGTGAGACGATATGGGGAGGGGAGAAAGGTGTCAAGTGATTCTTTGGGCCTTTCGTGCAGGCCGTGACACAAAGAATTGGGGTGTTAGGATACGTGCTACATACAGGAGGTAAGGAAAGCAACATTTAAGGAAAGCGGGGAGATGAAGGACATTATGAACTATGGACGACACAATGTAAAGTTTCTCTCAGACAATATCATCTAAAAATAGGGCGGATTGTGATATAGTGCATATAATAGTGTACATATTTTAATGTAAAATATAATTTTGTATGTGCTTAAAGCTGACTCGTAGGTATATTGTTCTGTTACAATAGCTACTAGTATTAACTTTATTTAAGTAGAAATAAAACAAACTTCAGATCACATTAACAAAATTAAAAGTAAATGTACTATCAACAAAGTTGTTCCATTCATTTTTGTAACCCATTATAGCCACTAAATAAACCTACACATACTTAACAAGTAATTACATAAAATATGATATTCAAAATTGACTCGATAATATTTTGGTCTGCAACGAGATACGACCATACATACATACAATATTATGAACGGGATTTATAATATAAGGTATGATCGAAGCGTAGACAGATACAAGTCAGAATGAAGTTATATCTGCAGTGTTCTTTTTCCGAACATTGAACAATCGGCAATGCTATTATTTTGGTAATAGCTCAAAGCAAAATCCAGAAAAAGATGCAATATATTTTTGACTCTAGTTCATTCTGTCTGTCAAACTCAACTATGTACTCAAGTGTCGAAATGTCAAGAATTCTAAATTTTACGATATAAACCGTGTTTACTTACAAAATCTGCTTAGAGTGCAAGTGTTATCATAAGAAATTTTAAAGCTTCGTGTGGTACCTTTATATACTCATCTCTAGCTAACATTACCTACTTACTTACATAACATTCGTTCCTAATGGGACGTGTATACATATTATGTAAATATCATTATGATTTCTCATGTATAAATATGTCAATAGATAAAGTAGATTTTACAATACATATAATTTATTATCTTCTGTGATGACACTACGACTACTAATTTACAGATTCAAGTTCGGATGTCACACTATTAATATAATTTTAAAAATGGCACAAAAAACGTTTTAAAACACTAACACAAAAGTCAACAGTCGTTTGTTTATAATATAGTCTTCCTCGCACTTCACATGTTGTGGTCCGTGTCTATGCACTACACAACTCCGTCCAGCCGCTTCTTGAACGCACTAACTTCAACATTAGTGCACTTGTACATGTTACAGTCACTAATCTTTAAATTGACTAACTTTAAGCTAAACAGACAATGGCACGGATTGCTCATATAATGTCGTCTATTTACAGGGGAATTCAATATCTATCTATATGTACTTAATGTTCAAAATTGTTCTGAAGGGTTGCTATTGTACTTAATTTTAACATTTAACCTTAATCTTTAGTGTACTCGTGTGCATTACAATAATTAATTACGTATTAATAGAGGGTAGTGTAAAGTTGAACATTCAATTATATAGGATCTCATTAGAGATTTACGAATATGTAACGAACTAGTATGCCCAGAGAGTGGGGCTTGATTCTCACAGGAGAAAGTTAGTCGACCGTGCCATCAAAAATTTAAGCACCGTTTAATTTGGATGCACCTTTCCTTATCAGACTTTTGGAGTGATAAGATTAGCACTGTGCCGCGGGGGTAGTCTGTTCAGTACAGATAGAGCATGTCGGGTTGGAGGACGGTTACCGAAGCTCGATAGAGAGAAGGGGCCGCGTGGCGTGCGTGGGGGGCCTCGGGGCCGCGCGGGGCTTAGCAGTGCGGGTGCAGGGGCCTCGGGTACGAGCCGAAGGCCTCATAGCCTAGCTATGTGGCCCAACCCTCGATTCGTGGCCGCTTCGTGTGCGGCTGCTCATAGTCCAGAGGCCCTGCACTGGAGTGCCGCATGTCCTGGCCAGCTGGAGAGCCCATGTTGCTTGAGGATACTGAACCTGCAACGTGCCGATACACTGTAATTGGTAAGGTTAGTATTGGTTAATAAGTGTCAAATACATTTTAGTAACTAAATTATCTACTACTAGTAAATATGTCATGCGATTAAGCAATCAAATTCACTTAATTATTTCAGGTATGTCACATAATTTTCAAAAATACAAATTTTAAATCCATTGCCGACAGAGATTGCTCGAGTATGACACATTTTGTTGAAACTAATTGTGGCTCATCTATCCTCATTAAATTAGTATGTTCCATCAATTCACGTTGCAGTTCAAACACAAAAAAACAACTGAAGGCCGAGAATAATGCCTTGCAGCAAAACTTTGAACTGGCTAGGCAGCAGTGGATTGTCAAAGACTGACTAATCAATTCAAACACAAGCTGTTAGCAACACAGTAAAATTAATACACACCATCAATGACTCCAGAGAGATGGGCGGGCTGTGGCGCAGGAGCAGGCGGCGGCGCGCGGTGCATGTGGTCGGGCGCGCGCGGGGGAGACACGGGTTCAGCTTTGATCTTCACATTGCTGGGCGACGCTGCCGGGGGGGGCGTCCCACCGCCGCCCAGTACTGGCAAGCTGCTACTGTGGAATGATTGACACGATTAGTGAACGTGGAAAATGGAACAAGGCAAAGGAGGAAAGATATACCTATTGATATAGATTATATTCAAGAAGCAAAAGGAACCTAATATTAATAGTACTTAAGACTTCATGAAGCAAAAGGGGGTCAAAGAATTCTCAAGTTTCCATGGAGCCATGTAGCCCAAGAGACATTTCATTCAGGGTAACGACTAGGTTCAATAAAAACATGTTTACTGGTTTTCATAAATTTTTACCATATTCTTAAAAAAAAACCTATGCATAATAATTATAATTAATAGCAGAAATTATTCACAGCATTTTTTCCAGCCCTCTCATTGAACCTACGCATACCAAATGAAAAATGTAGCACTTCATCAAGCGCCAGCACACTCTAGTACCTGTCATAACGGCAGTACGTTAACCTGATAAGCCTGTATTAGCATTATGTTTAATTCATAACAGCCAATTAGAAACATGCAAAGAACTTAAAGAGCCCATAGCAACCGATAAAGTTAATTTATGTTGTAATTATCTGTGCTCGATTGGCGCAGTCATGCGCAGCGACCAAGTGAAAGTAGTACTTCGTTTAACAGTAGGAACCCCCTTCAATCGCCCCGTTTCTGTACAGGTGCGGGGGACAGGGTAGTTTATTGATACTGGTAATGCTGTTAAGTTTGTGTACGATACAATTGCAGGTTTTGGTGCAACGTTCACCAGCTCCGGTAGCCGTGATCGTCTAGTGGTTAGGACCCTACGTTGTGGCCGTAGTAACCCAGGTTCGAATCCTGGTCACGGCAGTGTTAACACTGTCACGGGGAGCAATATTTTTTGGAAAATTGGTGTTGAAAGAGCTGCATGACGAGTCGGTGGCCAGAGTAAGCAACTAATACTTTTTAAAGGAATTGATCGAAGACGGAAATAAAACAAGCATACCTACAAGATTTTTTTTCATTTACAACAGTTCTCAATTTGACTGCCCTCATCACTGAATTAAAAAATAAATTGGTTGCTTTTATTGATGATCTAAGCCACGCCATCTTTGGAAGTGTATAAGAATTTCTTGGTAGTCAAAAATCAAGGGCAGTAATTGGAGCAGTAGTGAAAGGAAATAATACTTGTTACTTTCGTAACAACTGTATTCGTACTGTGGTCAGACGTTTTGGTGATACTGTCACCAGCTCCGATAGCCGTGATCGTCTAGTGGTTAGGACCCTACGTTGTGGCCGTAGTAACCCAGGTTCGAATCCTGGTCACGGCAGTGATAACACTGTCGCGGCGGAGCAGATTTTTGGGAGAAAAAAGTAAAATTCGTCATGTTACTACTACCACGACACTTCTTTCAAGTTTCGGTGGTTTTACAGATACTTTAGAAGGCTATAAATGTTCATTTTGGCCGCTTCGGGTAACACTTTCGTTTAAATTTTTTGATGCCCTTTGATTATTTCCCCTCCTTTCTTGAATACTTGTACATATTAATATTTTAATACTGCTAGCTTTTTCAATTATGTAAATATAAATACGGATTAATTAACCGCTCCGATGTCGCGAAATCTCCTAAAGATTGGTAACAATAGAAAAAGTAATTGTGTCCCATTACTTGACTGTTGACACTGGAGTAGCTAAATTTATTTATTAAATTGCAATATAACGGCATATAACAATGACACCAATAATTTGAAAATTGATATCTCATTTAAATGCAAATATTTGACAGCTATATAATACTCGTAAAGTTCCTACATATGACTGTAATAAATAATCGTCCAATAATAATGTTTCACATACTTCCATTTATCTGTAAGATGATTGACTGCATATGAAGCTGTCACCATTTCCTCTTTCCATAGCCAAACTTGTTTATTGATAGAGGAAGCCATCAGTCTCCTGATTCCTATAGTCTAATCATTATGTTCATTATGTAATTGATCTATTATTTATTTGACATTGTTTTGAATCCAGTAGTATAATGGTGTTAGAGTAAATTGGTATTTTAAACAATCTAATCTATAAATATATGATTATTTAAAGGAATATATTAGAACAAGCTGTATGCTCGATGGGATTTCCTATCGGCCACTTCTGAGAGGATGAGTTTCCAAAAACGATGATGCAAGTAACTTTTACTTATAAACAGACGTTGAGATACTTACAAATATTCATTTTTATCTTTTAAAAAAAAGACGAACTTGCATACAAAAATTTATCTCGTTATAAAAAAGAACTTTCCTGCAAAATGCCATGTTTTACACCTAGCGATTTAGGCTGTGTGTGTGCGATGTCTGACAGTGTATTTAAGGTTTTTATTAAGTAGAACAAATTAGAGGAATCGCTTTATTGATATCATCTCAAAATGGCAAAAGTGCCAATATCGAAAAACGATTACAGAATTGTTTTGATTTTATGTATTTTGTTTTCTCTTCTACTCTTACACACGTTGTCTACATCTCTTTTTAGGTACTTTCCTATCGCAGATATGCTGGAGAAGATTTCCTTAGAAATAGCACCTCCTTTGCACGTATTTTTTTGTTCCTTTATTCTTGTCTGTTTACATGTGTGTAGGTA
Source organism: Amphipoea oculea (assembly GCA_945859645.1). Taxonomy (NCBI): domain Eukaryota; kingdom Metazoa; phylum Arthropoda; class Insecta; order Lepidoptera; family Noctuidae; genus Amphipoea; species Amphipoea oculea. The sequence continues at coordinate 20,042,789 of OX243862.1, forward strand.
CATAAAAATAGTTAAAGAAATAAATAAACGACAGTTAATATTTTCTTTCATTTAAAAACACGCCATCTCTTATGATCTACAAGAACTTCGCAATGATCTAAATAATAAGAACAAGGGCACCAAAGTCGAACAGTTGCAAAGAAAACTGGTCAACGACTTTCACAATGCAAAGCGACCATTAATTTTATTGATACAAATACAACCTCCGGTAGCCGTGATCGTCTAGTGGTTAGGACCCTACGTTGTGGCCGTAGTAACCCAGGTTCGAATCCTGGTCACGGCAGTGATTACACTGTCGCGGCGGAGGCTTATCATCTTTTTTTTTTCTTAAACGGAGGAGATTCTTCTCCATAAGAAAACTACCTTTTGGAAGGGACGACTAGAATCAATTCTATTTTATTGTAAATTTTGATGTCCAAAAGTGCATTTTATGAGCCTATTTGAAATAAATGCTTTGACTTTTTGTTCTTTTCTAATTGGAATTTCATGGAAATTAAAGACTCATTACTCATTAGATAAGACAGAAAATATTACCGTCGAGGTTTATGAACATAGATTTGTGGAAGTCTTGTAAAATATGGATGGATGCCCAAACTTAACTAAATAATAGAAAACTTTAGTTATGGATTCTCGTGGTTTTTGTTGTTTGGCCTAGTTTCTAACTGCTCATAAGTATAACATTATCATGCAGGAATATTTCGCCTCTATTGGTCAATTCTTCGTCTCCATTTTGAAAATGATCATAGTTTGTATCTCCATCAAAATAATTCAAAAGAACATTTTCAGTCTTATCGAATTTCTTAACAGATTCAACAATTCACTTACTGAGCACAAAAACTCTTTCAAATTAATTTGAGTTTTTTCTTCCTTTTTTCGCTGGTTTAATACGAATCCAATCTGAATCTGTTCATGCGTGACGGCCATTCATTTGACACGCTACGCCTCCCGGAAGACAATCTGATGCCAGATTTTATCTCGCGTTGTGTCCTTGGCAAAATGTCCTTGTATTTTATGCTAACCTTCCAATCTTTTAGAAACTTCACTGGTTTTAAGCTTTTGGTTATCTTTACTTTTCAAGTTAGCCATACTTTTTGTTAGAGGTGGATAATTCTTTTAAGGTTTGATTGAAATAACTAACAATTTACAGTTTTCATTTTTAAATGATTTATTTAAAAGTGTGTTGTTAATTTCTGTTTCGTATTGTTTAATTATCATTTACTGGATTGAAAATGCGTAGCAAGCACTGGATATTTTATCAATATGTGCCTTCCAGTTTATATATACATGCAATAAAATTCAAAGTCCTGACTGACTGATATATCAAAACACAGCCTAAACCGCTGGTCCTAGAGACAAGAAATTTGGACGGTGTGTTCTTTGTGAAGAATAGGTATCCATTAAGAAAGGGTTTTTCTGAATTCCACTCCTAAGAGGGTAGAATGGGGGGAGGGCAAAATTTAACGCGGGCAGAAGCTAGTACTATATATAACGCAATTAACTTACACAAGGTACTAAATTAAAAGACTAACTAACTAAACATACAAATATATACAAAACATGATTTTTGTTTGGTCACTTTGGCGTCGAAGTACTCGTCCGCATCGCTATTATCCGGAAACGTTCTCAGAAGACTGGCAGTATTAGCACGTTGAATTATTTACTTACTTTACAATCGCAAGTTTTTAATAACAATCTACTTCTAACGCTACTCGAATGTGTTTGAGTAACATGTAATTTTTCGTTTTTTTGTTCTTACACGTGTCTTTCAATGTGTTTTTGGTTTTTCTTTCTTTGGTTCAAATGCCTCCACATGGCAACCAGCAATTTAAATTCGTTTAGTTGTTTTTTTTTCATCTAACTACTTTGTTTGAACGTAAGTTTTTTTTCATCTAGGCAATTAGATAATTTTGTGAGTAATAGCGACACAATGGATACAACTACTGAAAATGTAAGTAGCTCCTTCAAACATAGACAACGTGATTATAAATTGATTAATACTTTTTGTACTGGGAATTAATGAGTTAATTTGCCATTATTACGCTCATTTGGTCACTCTGGCGCACGCAACCGTGAATGTTCAAGAAATGTGATGTAACTGTTTTAAAGAGATTGTGGTTTTCGGCAGTGTTACCAGTGGTTCCGACAGCCGTGATCGTCTAGTGGTTAGGACCCTACGTTGTGGCCGTAGTAACCCAGGTTCGAATCCTGGTCACGGCAGTAATAACACTGTCACGGCGGAACTCTCTTTTGGTTTTTTGATAGTTTGTTTACGAAGCTATTCAGAAACAATGTTGTTTATCTGTCCAAATGGATTTTTCTCATCATTATGTACTTACAATTTTATTCATTAGTTTCTGAGAAACTTCGTTTGTTAGTCTAAACTAAACCCCTTACTAATACACGTATTATATCAGAGGAATAGCTACACATCGATTTCTCTCTTTCAGTCGTCGGTAATTTGACTTTCGAAAGATGAAGACAAAGCGTTGTATAACTATACAGATGCCATACAACGTTTATTAGTACCTTAGGCGGTAAAAGCTTAAATTAGAGGACAACAAGCACGCGAATCTTCATCAACCGAGTCTTCCGATTCTTTAAACACAATAATAGATATAATTTTAAACTCAATATTGAATGTCAAAATGATTCTATAATTCTTTTTCATTGCAAAAAAATCGGACTCAGCGGAGATTTCCTTGAATCCCTATTCACACGCTCAGGCCGTTTAGACGGCGCCGGACTGAAATGGCAAATTGTATGGATAAATAAGTAAGTATGTATAATTCCACCAAAAATCATCCAGTTTATGTACATTTACCACCTCGTACCCAACGCTAACAAACAGCCTGATCGCATCGAAAGGGTCATAAGCGACACATATAAAGAGTGGTATGAAAGTGATCACAGACATGTACCTGTTGTGCTGTAGCGTCTGCAGCTGGTGCGCCCCCCACGTCAGTCCGATGCCCATGTCCGAGTTAATGCTGAAGTCTTGTGGTCCAAAGTTGCCGAGTCCTGAGTAGCCGAGAGGTGTCTGGAAGAGGAAAGGGATAAGGTCACTTCAGTGAACACTTAGGAACTAAGGGTGAATTTCACTAAAAAAACTACGTTCACATGTAAACCACGTTCAAGAGCGTTCCGTAACAATTATGACACTGATAGTGTCATAATTTTTACGGAATATTGACACTAACAGCTATTGAACGCGATTTAGATGTGCTGATCGCGTTCAGATTCTTGGGTAAAATTCGTCCAAAGATAATGTATTGCTAATAGGTATTGAAATTTAAGATAGAACGAAAGAAAAAAAATAACAAAATAAATTAAACACAAAATAAAACATAAACATTCAAACTTAACTAAACAAGGGTTCAACATTTGGATACTACAATATATGTATTTAATGAACCTGCTGCGATTCTAATTGGAAGTCTGCCTGAATCTGATCTGATAATTAATGTTTACTTAAATACGATATCGTATGTTGATAGTATCAGATATTCAAATAATCAAGCAATAGACGCGAACCATGAAACTATGTATTTATTATTATTTAACCACTTTATTGTACACTATTATAAAACAAAAAAAAGACAAACGTAGGTATTTAAAACTAGTGCACAAAAGGCGGTCTTATCGCACAAGGCGATATCTTATAGACAACCTTTGGATGGACTGAAAGACAGGAGAGGCCTTTTTATTTTTCGTCTAATTGGAAGGCCTTCAGCGCATTAGGATAGGGTTAAACAAACGAAAAATAATAAAAAAGTGCCTCACAATCACCTCTCCAGCATAAGAGATATCGTCTTGCGGTGGTGGCATAGAGCTGGGTATGACAACGCGCAAGTTATTGTGCCGCGGCGAGTGATGCGGTGGCGGTGCGTGCCCGTGCGACTTGTGGCCATGCCGGTGCGGCGATGGCGCCGGCCCGGGCGACGGCGACGGCGTGCATCCGGCGTCTAATGGAGATCCTGAACCTGGGTAGCCGTTTGACATTTCTAGCATTCCGCCGCTTGGGTATACTGGAATAGAAAGAAGGTTAGAATTTAGTAAAGATGGTTCAGTTGGTCACAGTTGTTTTAGGGTTTAAGTAAAAAGGCAAGGCATCTAAAGCTAGTATTGAAAACTGATTTCAGATATCCACGTTATTGCTACTTAATGTGTGCAAAACCAATGATAACTACGAAAATTACAAAAAGAATTTCAAAGGACAACCACTTGTATTAAAAAATGAAGCTGGGAGATTACCTGAATCGGTTTCCGAAGACGATGGCCGTGGACTAATAGAAGTATGCATCTGTGGACTAGCTTGTAGTAGTGATTGATCGTAGTTGCCAACTGGGACGCTGACTGGCAGGTTGTAGTTGCTTCCTGCCACACCCACTCCCACTCGGCTCCCGTTCAACTGGTTCCTCTGCATCATCATTTGGAATTCCTCATCAATCTTCGAATACTTTGCCTCGGTCCTTGGTGTCAGATTGTACTCGGGCTCAGCCTCAGGGCTGTCGGGGGACATCACTCCGTTCTTATGCTCTTTCTTCGTGAGTGCCTGTAAGTGTCAGCGAACACAGCTCAGGTGGCTTGACGAGCCAAACTTATAAATACTCTACTCGTACTGTATTAGGCATGCATTAAAATCCAGTTAAATTATTAGATTACACCCTCTATACACACCATTAGCGTTATCAGCTTCAATCGCGTTAAACGTAATTGCTACTGTTTCGTTTGTTTAGATTTTATCACGTCAGTATGTAGAGGAGGGTTTAAAATAAAACAGTGCTCTCAAAATAATACTACAGTGTAACTAGGTAAAATTGTACGTGTCAAATTTTTTTAGCGTACATTTGTGTGGTGTCGAACGCAATGATGCAACACTGACTTTACCCTTGTATCACAACATCGGAGTCAGGTAGGCGCGGTTAATTCAAATAAACACAAAATATATTTACAAAACCCATGCTGGTACAGGAAAAAATAACATAAATATTTGGGGTATCTAGTCATAAACTGTTAGTATAAAACGGGGTGTCTGGTGTTTTGTACTTCATCCTTTTTTCTAACAGGAAATAAACATGCTGTTGCTTTATTGCTCGTGTTTGTCTATTCCTATGTGTATATTGATGTGATATCGTTTACACAAGGTCTTTGGGTACAAGATCTACATCTATAATCTAGTGGGGTTCGAACAACATTTGCTTGTTTATATCAGGGATTGTTTTAGTATCAAATGTATGCATTAGGGTATTGTGTGTAAGTACAAAGCACGCGGTTAATGGGATAAGTCAATTTTGCATGGACATTGCATTGCGATCACGGGCACACAGATGACGCCGTACTTAATGTACCTCGATGATGTTGCGGTTGGTCAGTGACTCGTGCGGCTCGTTGTATTCCGTGTATTTCAAAAGAACCTGCAAAGAAATAAACATAATTGGTTGTTTAAAACTATCTTCCATTATTTAAAAATTTATCTTCCTTAAGATCTTCCACAATAAAGTCGTCTCGCCTGAGATATCTCTACAAATCGTCTTCATTGCTTAATTGATTATAATTTGTTTCCATTTATCTAGGTTTTTCTTTAATAGCAACCAGATTTTCAGTTATTTTCCTTTTATATTTATCTTGCAAATTCATCATTCATAAAGAATTTAAGTAAAACCTACAATTTAGCATCAACACTATCTTCATAGCATCAGTGTTGTTTACTGATACAATATTTGTTTGAAAAAATATTCTTTGTTTAGTATAATGTGTAGGTAGTTTAACATAGCCACCTTGACCTTACATAATTAAATACAAAATTACAAGTAGTGGCAGATCATTTGACTCAACCGTATGATCTTTATGGGCGGTTTATTCCGTCAGCGTTGGCACTTGGCAGTAAACGACAAAAAAATGTTTATGCAAATAAACTGAGTCTAGCTGGTACCAAGAGTTTCATTAAAATAAAGCTTAGTATTATAGGTGGGGCGTGTTAACCGTGTAACGATAAATTACTGCGAACCACGTTAGAAGAAATTAATTCCATTACTGTTGGAATGAAATGATTTTTCCTTTAAACTCATAACTTAATTCAAATTACAAATACTGCTTTAAAAGAAAACCATATTGAACAAAATGCCTTTCAACGTCATGAACAATGTTATAAAAACTATAAAAAACAGGAAGCTAGTAAAACACAATTTACATATACAATTAATAACGAAGATCTACGTTAAGAATGATAATAAAGAATGAATATACATAATTTGAACAATACTTTAGATTCTTTGATAATCTAGGATAGGTACATCATTAAAATAATCAAATTGTTAATTCATTTAGTTTATGACATATAGAAATCAGATGCACAAAAAATTTAAAAATTCAACCCGAAATGGATAAGTAAGCATATAGGAAACTAAAACAAATTACTTGGTACGAGTATTTGAAGCGATATACGTATTACTAGGCTACTGTACGAAGAATTTTCTCTAAAGGGAATAGTGAAAAGAATTGTAATCTCTAAACACGGATATATTATACTGTGAAGAGGAATGAAAAGAAAATAGTTTATATATTCGACGAAAAAAAGGAAATTTCACAAACCTTGTCCATATCAGTGCTGGCATATTGGTAGAGTTTGTTGTTGGAGCTGAAGATGATGAGGGCGATCTCACAGTCACATAGTACGCTAAGCTCGTAGGCTTTCTTCATCACACCAAATTTACGCTTGTTGAAGGTCACCTGGAACATTCAGATGACTAATATAAGGAAAATGAAGGAACATAAAACTATAGTAGGTCGTTTTGAGGAGGTAAGTACGCTTATGGGGAAGTGTTTTTTACAGTCTATGAAATTAATAAGAAATCCTTAACATTTTTTAATGGACAAACAACAATGTTCATAAAGCAATTATAGTTTTTAAAAACTACTTTCATTTTCAAACAAGACTACATAAAATATATCATTAAACTACACGAACTCTTCATATTGTAATTTCGATATTGATAAAATGAAAACAAAAGCTATTTTTTGGGTCACGGACGAAATCAAATAATTATTACTGGAACTCATCAAAGTTATTTATATTTGTCATTCAGTATGTTTTAAATTCCAATATTTCAAGCTATTAAATAATGCACCATTGTTTGTACCTATACATTATCTGCGGTTAATTTGTAGTTTTCCTTAATACACTAAAAAATCGATAGGTTTTCTGGTAAATTCATTTGTTTAGGAACAACCCACTATTTGTGAATACTGTACATGTTTCCTGTTATTTATAGGTACCTAATAGGTGTTGGTAGGTAAGTAGGTGTCCGATTGCAGAATGATCATATTATATTTTAAATACCATAAACAACAAAGGAAGTTGGACCGCCGAAAGCAAATTGACCTTCGCAATTTTAATTTTCCATGTCTGCTGTTGGTATTACTAGACCACATTCAAAGAGCTTCTCTGCCCTCTTCTAATTAAAAATGTGCTTTGAGAGAGGGGCACATGAGGAGTGCTTTGTAGGGTCATAATAAACTGGACAAGGTTGATATACAGTGTAATCGTATAATTAATAAATTACAAGCGGGAGCGGTCGTTGTCCCGTCCGCGTCGCGATAATGTTTTGCAGTGGGAGTGTTGATAGGCCGCATCTGTTAGGTCATGCCTCATGGTAAGGTCATTTCACTCTCCTCCAATATTATGGACGAACTTCGTATTGCATGTTGCATGTATCACTTTTGGTTTCGGTTACAGTTACATAAGCTCAAACATTGCTATGGGCAATGTTTAGAATTTATATACCATCCATCATACTATTAAATGTCGGTTCGGTTTCAAAATGTTGTTTAGGTATTTTATTACTCGTACCTATATTATAGGTACCTTAGTTGAACGTTTAATGACGATTGCCAAAACTCGCCGATGTAACTGTGCTTGCAATTGCCAGACTGTTATACTGACCCTATTATCATTGGAATTTTTAGTGTAAAAACGGTTTTGTTAAAAATTTGGTACCAACCTGTCGATTCCGTTCGTCCGTAATCCGGGATATTTGTATTTTCTTCCGACCCATGGTGGCAGCAATCTTGGAAGGGGATGCGGGGAGCGGGGGCGAGAAAAAGAGTTGCCTTTGGGCTGGCTGCTACTGCGGACGTCAACAGCTGTTACCTGCAGGCAAACAAAACAAAACATGAATACTAAAATCACAAAGCTTAATTCATAAACACTTCCAATAAAACACATTTCCAAGTAAACGATAGTGATAAATCATAACATGAATCAATTCTTAATTGTGTCCCTTATTGCTATTGTCATAAAGTCGCAGTAAATGACGATTTATTAAGGCCAAAAGCTCTCGTCATCGCGCTTGTGCCATGTAGCCATGGTCGTGATTGTGACCATAGCGAAACAAGGCCGATGACAGATATTATAGAACTGGATGACGTAACAAAAATGCAAAGATAATTACGTAAACAGAATAGTATTTTGGTAATCGTGTAGAGTATTAGGAAATGCTCCTTATGGATAAACAGCTTTGCTTATCTCTTGGTCGCGTATCGTTAGCACAATCATGTGATAGACGTTTGGTTTTCGATTTATCCATAATCCGGTAGCTGATGTCCATCATGACAGATAAAAGCTATCTGTCACTGTTCTCAAAGCATTATAGTCGGTAAGTGATTGTTTTGAATGTATGTTTCCTCATAATTGTTTGTGACTGGTGATAAATAGGGTGCATGTACCTATAATAAATAATGATGTGTATTATAATATTCAATCATGCATAAATTTGTTTAAAATTATTGTAATTGTTTCTAATACTATAAATGATGTATAATCTACAGTTGAAACCGAACTTAATCATACTTAGAGTGTTTGATGATAAAAAGTAAAAAACTAGGTATGTTATGTTATATGTTATGTTATCAAACAAAAAAGCACATGCAAATGACAAAGTAATAACGAACTTTATATACTTTTTAATAATAGTATAAGTTCCAAAGCAAGGTCAGAGACAAACCGACCGGACATCACACATTCCTACTACGTGCCGAACAGTTAAGTGATAATGTTTACAACGATTACGTAATCAGTGGTGGAACCAGCTTTATTGGACTATTGGGGTCCGATATAGTCTCTCGTTAATCTATGAGTGTGAAAAGAACGTAATAAAATAATGATATATCACTGTGCAAAGTTGTACTTATATTACAGAAATTAATAAGTGGAAATCGTTTATTGTAATATAAAGAATTTAGAAGATATTCAATTCTTTGAATCTTAAAAAAACGAAATTACTATTAGCGGCAAAGGGAGAAAATATTAATAGTAAAAGTAAAAATAGAGTAAATAAATAACAAGATAATTGATCCCTCGATTATCTTGTAACAGTGAATTGAATGGAAAATAACAACAAAATCATTACAAGGGTACAAAAGGTAAAATTATTCACATTATGACTATCCGCAAATCTCTACAACTTGACGCTGTCATTGACGGTATGGATATCGTACCTAATATCGACATACATAATTCATTGTCCGCCTTTGTTAAACAATAACGACAAAACAAAGTAGGCGTTTTACGTTCAAACATTACAAAAAGTATTTGGCACAATCCCATATGTGAAGTTTATTTTCTTGTAGATCAAGTTTTCGAAGAACGAATGGAAGAAATGAGAATCGCAAAAATGGTGGAGGACGCAAAATTTTAAAGATGACTGGGATTCTAAACTCAAAATTTTGACACAAGGAAGTTGTGTTCATCAAAATGAGACAGACACAGTGCTCGTAACAGGAAAACGTTGATTACCAATGTTAACAGCACAGTTAGGCAAAAAACGGGGTCATGTGGGCTGATAGTAGGGTCATTATGCAAATCTGTGTGACCTGCTGTCTTGTACGCGCTTTATGGTAAATTTAATGTTTCACTTTGTTGGGATTAGTCTACAGCGATGCTATTTGAACTATTACGTATATTCTGCATGGTGACTACTTTAGCAGTGAGTGCGGACGGATGACGGATGTTCCCTCGTAGCATGTAAATTGACGGATTTTGACAAATGTAGTATTCATCGATCCGTTTTTGTAGCAAGTGTTGTAGTGTTATTATCTTTGCTTGCGTTTTAGTTTAGCTGGTTCTGTGTTTTTATCATCGTTAGCTATAGAACAGTGGTTATTGTAGTAATAGTACAACTAAATTAATCAAATTTGAAACTTACAAACCATTTCTGCAATGATTATTCTCATCTACTTTATGCATTTTGTTGAAATACTTTTTGCTAATATCCAAATCTAAGAAATCATTGTTTTTTTTTTTTCTTTAATGCTTTAAGTAGGAAGATAAAGCAAGTATAATTTATGTCACATAAGACGAGAATTCTGTCATTTATGAAGTAAAACTTGTTGATACCATTGAATTCGAAATTAATTTTCCGCGAGAGAATATCGGAATATTTAATATAATTTATTATTTGCGTACTTGCGTGGGTGGTGGGAAGCAATATTTGAAATGGAGAGGTACAGAAATTTATATTATGTTTTAGTAGCTAGGCGTATATTTATTTTAGGTTGGTAGATTTTGTAACTTTTGTGATTAAAATCACAAACACACTTTAAACAACTTACAAATTAAATTCATATCCAATTTTCAGTAACAAAGAGAAAGAGATTAATTTTACTAACATTAACTAAACATGAAATGAAAGACCAAATAACTGAAACTTCGAAAACTAATACTAATATAAATGTATCTGTTACAGTACCGTGGGTGGTGAGGACCAACGACGCCATAACAACAGTACCAATATTCATAGAAACACATAACCTTTTGTGCGCTTTTGCAATAAATATATTAGTAATGATCCCTGAATCTAAGCATTGTGTCTACGCATACGTAGACGATAATTAAACAACGGTTAATGGACACAATGGGGATGTAAAGGAAAAAATAAATTAAGAGGTTAAAAATTAAACCATTGATTGATCCCAATATTATAGAACACAATATAGGCGAATTTGGTAAGCAGTTAGCCGATATGAATAGTAAAATAATGGATTATTATGAAAATTATCACTTAATGACGTCCTGCCTCTAAACTGATTTGAATGAATTACAAATCATTATCAAACCAGCAGCCTAATTGCGGAACGCCAAATCGTCAAATGATTCTGATCAGTTGGCTTCATTTCTATCACAATTGGCTTCATTTTACGATTTTCGAATTGCGAAACTCTAGTTTCTGCGCAGGGCCTTAACGTTCATAATTGGTTTCATAATAAACTAGAGTTTCGCAATTCGAAAATCGTAAAATGAAGCCAATTGTGAATAGAAATGAAGCCAACTGATCAGAATCATTTGACGATTTGGCGTTCCGCAATTAGGCTGCCGATTGAGTATTGTAACGCGGAGAAAGATCTTAAACTAGGCAAATAAGTAACATTAATGTAAGTAAGTTTGTAGTAAGTAATATTTTCATCCTATACATAAATAATTCAAGGAGGAACTTAATGAACCTAAGTTACAAACCCTACTTGACAGGGTATTAACCCGTAATTATTCGCATTTTCATCAGAGTTGACGTCGAGTCTGTTGCTATTAAAGTTATTTGTTTTCAGTTACAAGTCTTCAGAAATTTCCACTGGAATTCGGTAAAATTCAGAAAGGAGTTGCTTGCTTATCGGATAGATAGATAAAGTGGAGTATTTTCTTATTATAGTTTGAGAACTGTTTCAAATGATTCTTACTTTGTAGGACCCTTCATTTTTTTTTACTTCCCGTACTTTAGAGGTGTCTTTTGTTTGTCATCCATTAGCTCATTTGCTTTTTCTTAAGTTTTATTATGATTTTCAGTTTCAATTAGCACAACGTTGCGTTTCTATACACTTTATAAGAGAAAAGAACATAACGATACAGAAGTAATTTATCGCTGGTCCACAGCAAACACGCGAGGGTGCTACACGTCAGTGGTCGCAAAGGGCGTTTGTTTCTTGCAAGGTTTCATGATACACACCTAGTACCAAGCTTACGGCAATAATTCTGCTGTAGTCGTGTTAATCACATTATCGGCAAGCAACATCTCTCCGGGAATATGACGTGCATTAAAATGCAAAGGGAAAATATGTAGGTATATGAAAACAATGTTATCCATATTGTTGTTCATTTCAAATAGTGTTTATTAACAGGTAAAACAATATTTGGTATTTCATCCTTGATTTCGTTAATACCTATGATAGTTGTTTTATGAAAATAATTAGCACTTATATAATTAGCACTTATATAAATATATTGTTTGGCTTTTTGTTGTTTTTTGTATCTGCTTTATTATTTTTAGGATCTTCGATTATTGTCGGATCAAGAACTGTTTGAAAATGATTCTACTAACTTGGTGCTGAATCCATTGTAGAGTTTTGAGAATAATGTGTTCCAAAATTTCCGAAGTTACAAGGAGACATGAAGACGAATATTTCATATCTAACTTCGACACTACCGTCTTCAATGTTCACGTATATATATTTTAAAATTCCTTCAAATGAACAGTTTCAGTCATACAGACCGACCCTTGTCGCCTTAGTTTTCTATTAGTGCGTGATGTGAGGCACATGTTGACGTGACGCTCTAGGTTGCTTTTTATGTGACCTAATTTCATAATTCATCATGTTACAAGAAAATTGCAACATATAAAATATATGCCAGTGTTTATTTTTTTTTCTTGAGTTGCTTTAAAAGTTTTTATAGGACTAGTTAAGTCTTCAATTTCGTGAGAAATTTAATTTATTTGTAGTTCGAGTGTATTCACATTATCAAAAGTCAGATTTCTTTAAAAATTGAATTTCAGATCATTATAATATTCTAGGTACTTACCTACTAACTAACTGTAATAACTGTTTGATGTTAAAAATAACCCCCAAATATTTTGTTTCAAAATAAATGACGTCTAGTTAGCTCGTAAAACTGAAATTTATGGCATAAAATATTTTCTTTGGAAGCAATTAAAAGTGAAAGCGAAAAATGTTTTCGTTTTGACGCCTCGCGATTAGGACTTGAACAGGCTAAATTAAAGTGTCAACATTTAATTCCGTCATTTTTCAGTTGGCAACAGAAACATTTTATTATTCGCGCTACGGCAAAATTCCGATTCCGTTAGAGTGTGAGTTGGTGCATGAACGTTCCTATGTGTGTATGAAATATAGTTCACGGTGTCATGTTTGCCCAGTTTCCCCCATTTCGCTGTAGTGTGCGTTGGCCTACGCATGAAAGCTTGTCGGTGTGTGTTTAGTTGAGCGTGTGTGCGTTTGTGTGCATTTAACTGGCATTGCCCGTGTGTAGGTCAAAGGGTGTTTGTAGGGGGTGCAGGGTGGTGCGGGGCAGGGGGGTGTCAGGTCACTGTGTTTATAGGTGGCTTGTTACGCGGCACTTGCGTCTAATCATGCATTATCACGTTCCCTCTGCGGGTGATTATCGTGTGGTCTAATTATCAGCTTCGCTTACAGATTGTAACCAAAACAGTGTTACCTCGATTTAATCATTCTACTTCAAAAGGTATTTAGTTGAGGTAAACTTTATTTACCTCAACATTTTATCTGCCACTCGATTACACATCCCGACTCTATAAACAGGACAACATTTTGGTTAAATAAAAAAAAACCTGGTATTACCTAATCAATGCGTTATGGTCAGGGTGCCATATTTTCCCCATGTGGTCCTAACTCTATTATCCCTAGAGCTTGAAACCCTCCTGAAGTTCTTACAACAATGCGTTCATAAAAAAATCTATTAAAGGACGATGAGTCAGAACGTCCCCCCAACCTTACATTGACCAACAGACTTAAAATGTATCTCATTCGAACCGCCTTAGCAAGCTGATCAATTTTTACTATGATGACATCTCTCAAAAGTGCGGGATATTCCGAGAAAATCATGTTTTAGTGTTAATTTCGTCACAACGTCCCCCAACCCTTACATTGACCAACAGACTTAAAATGTATCTCATTCGAACCGCCTTAGCAAGTTGATAAATTTTTACTATGATGACATCTCTCAAAAGTGCGGGATATTCCGAGAAAATCATGTTTTAGTGTTAATTTCGTCACAACGTCCCCCCAACCCTTACATTGACCAACAGACTTAAAATGTATCTCATTCGAACCGCCTTAGCAAGCTGATCAATTTTTACTATGACGACATCTCTCAAAAGTGCGGGATATTCCGAGAAAATCATGTTTTAGTGTTAATTTCGTCACAACGTCCCCGTAACCCTTACATTGACCAACAGTGAACAGACTTAAAATATATCTCATTCGAAACGCCTTAGCAAGCTGATCAATTTTTACTATGACGACATCTCTCAAAAGTGCGGGATATTCCGAGAAAATCATGTTTTAGTGTTAATTTCGTCACAACGTCCCCCCAACCCTTACATTGACCAACAGACTTAAAATGTATCTCATTCGAACCGCCTTAGCAAGCTGATCAATTTTTACTATGACGACATCTCTCAAAAGTACGGGATATTCCGAGAAAATGAGAAAATCATGTTTTAGTGTTAATTTCGTCACATCGTCCCCCCAAGCCTTACATCGACCAACAAACTTAAAATGTATCTCATTCAAACCGTCTTAGCAAGGTGATCAATTTTCACTACGACGACATCTCTCAAAAGTGCAGGATATTCCGAGAAAAATCATGTTTTAATGTTATTATTTTTGGCACAAAATAAGAGTTTGTAAGTTAACCATATTCTTTGATTTTCAAACCTCTCAAGATCAATTAGGAGATGCCATTTAAAAAACAGAAAACGTCATTCGTTACTCGTCCAATTTTTTCTATTCCTATAGGCAGGCAGTTGTCCCACCGCGGCGACGAACGATTAGCGAGTAGAACTAGCAACTGAAAACGAGTTGGCGAGCAGCGAGCAGCGTGTGTATAGTTCCGATAGTTTTGTCGCTGGGCTATCAGCGAGTTTTCGAGTGCGACGGACGATTACTCGCACTACTCGCTCGGGGCGGTTAGTCTCACAGGGGCTTCTCTCGGCGTGAGCTCTGACCACCAAGCGACCATCGCTGAGCGAGTATCGCTAGGCGAGTATTATCTTTGATAGCTCTTGTCGCTCAGCGACAAACCAGTGAAGCGAGTCCTCGCCGGCAGTGTGAACAGTCAGCGATCAACTGTTGATATATGCATCTCTTTTGTTTACACGGAATGTATATCTATTGTACGTTTCTTGAGCGAGAAAACAGCCGACAGTTCTTCGCTTCCTCGCCGGCGGTGGGACAACTGCCATATGCTCGTCCACGACGGAGACGCGGGTGTCTTCGTCTTGGGCGAGCTTGAATCCCTCACTGCACTCAGGATTCAAGTCTTAACTCCCTCGCTTCGCTCAGGAGTCAACTCAAAGTTTGAGTTGAGTCTCAAACCTAGAATCCTTCGTTGCGTTCAGGATTCAAAATAGCGCCCGCGACAACAAGACACTACTTTATCCCAAAATAAATAAAACGATTTTTTATTTTATTTCTAAACCCCATGGATTTTGGAGCTAAAACTGGTTGCTAGTATTTTTATAGATCTTTATGAACCTGATAACACATACAAAAGATCTGTTGCAGGGCGGGGGACGAGCCTAGCGAATTAGAAAAATGAATAAAACGATTTTATAATTTTCATTTTATTTCTAAGCCCCATGGATTATGAAGTTAAAAGTGGTTGCTAGTCTTTTTATAGATCTTTATGAACCTGATAGCACATACAAAAGATCTGTTGCAGGGCGGGAGACGGGCCTAGCGAATTAGAAAAATTAATAAAACGTTTTTTTAATTTTCATTTTATTTCTAAGCCCCATGGATTTTGAAGTTAAAACTGGTTGCTAGTCTTTTTATAGATCTTTATGAACCTGATAGCACATACAAAAGATCTGTTGCAGGGCGGGGAACGGGCCTAGCGAATTAGGAAAAATTTATAAAACGATTTTTTAATTTTTATTTTATTTTTAAACCCCATGGATTTTGAAATTAAAACTGGTTGCTAGTCTTTTTATAGACCTTTGTGAACCTACTAATACATACAAAAGTTCTGTTGAAGGGGGGGGACGGGTCTCATACAAATATGGTCATCGTTCTTTCTTGTTTCAAACTGACCTCAGCCTTATTTACTTTAATTAAATGAACTGGAAGAGAGTGTATGCAAATGTAAGTGAAGCCTAAGCATTAACGACGACGCAGTCTTTCCCTTTTTTCTCACGGCTCATTAAGTTTTTTTCTTAAAAGGTTAACATAAGCGTAAAGCCGTGAACTGGCCGCGCTCAGAGGTAAATAACTGAGAATATCTTTAACGTAACACTCAAAAAGGAAAGCCTGTACCCTAGATTAATGGGAAGAATTACCCCGACAAGCGAAAAAAGAAGAAAAAAAAACAAACGCAAATTAAGAGCGCTTGTTTTTCTTGGAAATATCCCCGTTCATGGTCCTCAAGGTAGTAAGGAAGTAGGATTTGGCGGCATCATCGGTCTTCTCAACAGTGGGAAAATCAAAATTTGATTTTTATGAATAGAAAAAGTAATTGTGTTTCATTAGTCACAGCTGAGCTCATAATCCAATTGGGATATACCGTGAAGAGGTAAAATTATTTATATACCCCATATATAGACGTAGAAAAGTGAGCGAGAATTGTGGCACAATTTCCCCGAAATATATCTAAGATTCTGCCTGGAGAGTATAAATATGATTAATGTAATGCCTTTAGGACATTATGGCGTGGCTTTAGAAAGAAATATGAGAACAAAATGAGTGTTAAATGAAGCGTGTATGCACAGATGATTCTGCCTTCTCAAGATCGTAGCCATGATCTAGATCTTTACAAGTCAGTCTATGTTAATAAGAAAAAGATGAGCACAATAATAATTTTCAAGGGGCTGGGCTGGAAAAAAATAATAATGTCAATCACAATATACATAAAATCATCCTTATTCTTGTCAAAATGATTGTAAATTCAGAAAGTACGATTGAAGAAGATACGAAAGTACGACGATACGACCTTAATTCCATATCATGAGTGAACAATTTTAAACAGGAAATTTTACACGTGCCACGCTTCAACAATTCCCTGAATCCAATAACTCTCTACCTATATTTACTCTAGAGAGCTTTCAACAGGAATGTTTCACTGGATCCTTGAAGTGGGAAGTGCAACGACAAAATATATATACAGCTGTTTAATCACACTAATATTATAAAGGCGAAAGTTTGAGAGTGTGTGTGTGTGTTTATATGTTTGTTACTTCTTCACGCTCAAACGGCTTGACCAATTTTGATGAAATTTGGTATAGAGATAGCTTGAGTCCCGGAAAAGGACATAGGATAGTTTTTATCCCGATATTCCCACGGGATCGACATTTACGCGGGTGAAACCGCGGGGCGCAGCTAGTAGCAAATAAACCTACGTTTAATATTGAAAGAGAAAGATTCAATTAATGTAATCGTTAAAAAGAAGACTAGCTTCTGTCCAGCGATGAGCAATCAGAGAATTTATATTTTTTCGCGGATCAGCATATTATATAGTATTTGTAAGTTTGTTGTTAAGTGTTGTCAATAATGACATAGTTAAAATAGTATGAACAAAATTGTAAAGTCATTTGCAACAGAATAGGTAATAGAGAAATAATTTAGACTGCAAAACAAATTATGCCAAATGCTAAACACGCTCACATTAATTAACTGCATTCAATTTCAGATCGTGGATTCCTTAAGCAAATATAAAATATCACCACATTTACAATCCTTATTGGGCATGACGATATATCATGCTGGTTACATAATTAGCTGGGATACTTCCATAGATCCCAAATATGGACCAATCAATAAATTGCCCATTAAAATGAACACGAGAGAAGAACATAAAGAAGAAAACATCAATGACGAAAATAACAACATTATGAATGATGTACTGAATCTTCAAGTTGGTCCCAAGGGGTATCAAGGGGTCAGTTAGGTAGTCGCTCCATGTAAAATACTGGTATTAAGCGTGCAGTTAGACTGGAAGCCGACCCCAAAAAGTAGGGGAAAAGGCTAGACAGATTGATTAACACTGAATCTTCAAGTTAATTAATTAATTAAATAATATTTTTTTATCCAAAGTAATACATAGACACAGGTTGAGCATAGTGGTAGACTACTAAAATGATACGTACATAATTGTTTGTAAAACAGTTGAAGGCTACAAAAAATCTATACAAAGAAAAATTTGAACTATGTCTCTTAAACTAGGAGACCTGTATCTTAAGAGACAAGTCAAAGCCCCTCTGGTTAAACAAGAAGTCCTGTTTACAGCTCATAAAGCCGAAACAGATGCATTTAAATTGTATTATGACACAGATCAAATTTTCAATAATGACACTCCCTTGGGTAGTAATGAAAAAATCGGTAGTTAAGGATCAGAGTGCGTGGGCGAGCGGTTTCCAGGCACCACGCCTACGGTAGCTCGCTCGACGTATATACATCATATATACGTGGGTATAGGTACGTCTAGGTACAGAGCTTTGTAGATATTCCAGGGGTTTCAGTCTGTAGGTTTAATGTCTTTATTGGATTTGCACGCCTTTGATTTTACTCTCAAGGTGAACATTCCGAGAAGGATTAATATTTTATGTACAGAGCGAGTGTGATGTGCTCTGAATACTTATTTCTTAGAGAAGACTTTGAAATGGAAGGTGACGACAAAAAGCGTTACTCAAAGAAGCATTTTAGACAGAAATTTCTCATAAAGTGATCTAGAAGATTAATGTCACGAACCACTTTTTAACTTGCATCCAACAGTTATCGAAGCTTTTAGATGTATTTTCTGAATTCTTAGATGAATTGTCTAGATTTTGCAGTAGGTAGAGTAAGTACTGTTTTGCCCACTTCCCACTTAAAACATGTGGGGAATAATAAGAAGCTGATTCACTCGCTTATCTTTTGTTTGTAGGTCAATATGGGAATTTGCCAAGTGTTACAGACAGACGTAATAGAAATCGCACGAAATCATAACGGAATTCTACGAATATTCACGATAAACCGTGCTAAACTCAAATATACCGGTTTTTAAACTATGCTAAACTCGAATATACTGGTTTAAAAAAGTACCTTTATCGATTTTATTAAGATAATGAAAATTTCTAGTATTATCATAAGCTTAGCGCTACTTATTTTATCTTTTAAATAGCATAATAATCAAAGTATTTGTAATGACTAAAAATCATTATTTTAATATAAACCGGCACAAAAACCGAAAATATTAACAAACAAAATTGAAACAAAACAAACACGTGCGCAAAATATGGTGTCCACAGTAAATTAAGTATCATCACAGTAGCTACAATATTATTGGTTATTGAATAACCAAAAAATTCGAAACAACTGCAGTAAACCACAGACTACAATATCTATCAGAGGTACTGGCATAACTAAAACAAAATAAAAATCTGTGTATGTTTTTACTCTGCTATCCAAATCCTATAAAGTTACATTCACAAAGCGCATTTGTGATTGGCTGAAAAACGTCAGCCATGACAGATCCAGTTTATTGCTCATGTGTCAACATTTTTGACTTCTATTTTCCATTGTACAAGTATTTTCGACAACCCTAATAATAATTGGATTAAATCGCTCAATTCGATGCAAAAATAAGCAAAAATATTGGGATTTAATTTTAATATCAATGATACAAAGGAATTTGTGGACACAAAAACTTCAAATATTTTAACAAAAAGATGACAAAAGCGTCATTTGATAATTAGCGGTAAAAGTATATAGCAATAGTGCCGAATGAAAAATGAGATAAATTAAAGTTAAAATGGTAATTATAATAAAACCGTAGCAAATAGATACCTATTCAATTTATTATAAACCAAAACCTATCCCCAACCTTATCCTCTGTATATCCGTTATTTTCATTTCACTTTGCGGAAACCCCGGATGCAATACTGCTGGCATGGCGGTTGCCACAATCTGGTTGCTATGGAAACGCTTCGTGGAACAAGATAGAGATGTAACGATATTAAAGATCCTTTCTCGGTCAAGCCCTAGTGCTGTCAGGTAATTCATTCAATTATAATTGCTGTTAGTTGAGTGGAGTTGTATGATGTATAGGGGAAAGTAGATGCTACCTATGATATAGGTTCCTACAGTAATGATATCGCCTTATGTAGTTTTTGTTTATTCATGGTTACAGTTTGTGTATTAAAAAGTATTTAAAATAAAATAGGTAAGGTTTTATGCCAATAAATACTGGTATTTTACCGAACACGTGATTGCAAGGCTAGAACAGTACCAATTATAAATAACGCCCGACTTTAAATCTACCTACGTTAGACATATTTTCCGCATTTAAAGTCCAATTAACTATTAAGATTTCCACTTCAAACTTAACAGCTAAACAAAAACGATACACAAAATAAAGGGATCATCATTCTAGAATAAATCGCGAATAGACAGTATACAGATTCCCTGCATTTCGACATAACTCAAACACCTGTTTTGCCCACCCTACCGCGCAACTAGTCGCAACGGTGCGGTTCGACCTTGTGGCTGCAGGGGGGAGGTAGGGCGAATGGGGGGTACACCCACGCGTTTATTATGTCCAGAATCCTAATGTACATAATATGATATCGCGATGGAGACTCGACTCAATCAGTACCGGTTTGTTTTGACAGTAATTTGGTATTGAGAAAGGAGAAGTAATGCGTGGGATTCGTTGAAATAATTTGAATAAAATTTTTAGGAAAAGCTTCGGTAATTGGCTGTAAGAAGCTCTACATAACTTTTTCAATACATAACAAAACATACTTAGCCCATAATGTTCCCACTGCTGGGACACAGGCCTCCTCTCAGTGAGAGGTTGTCACGCGTGCCCAGTGCGGGTTGGCCTTCCTAATATATCCTTAATCTTAACCATCTTAATGTATCTTGATAAATAATAAACACAAAAATATTCGACCATTAATTACTTAATTCTACTTAATGAAATCAAGACAAATTGAAAAGCAGCTTTTCATTTCCAAGTATTCGAATGGGGTATCCATTTAATTTGATTGAATTCCCAGTTCGACTATAATCGCACAGGTGGGTTGCAATGAAAGGGTGGCACTTTGCACATCCCACGCGCACACACACATAAATACACGTGCATACTAGGGAATGCATGGGCGTGTGTGCCGGCACGTGTAAGTCCTTCGGATTTAATTATTGCCTGCGGAAAACCGATGATGATATTAAGTGAAAATGCAATTATTTTGCGACCCCGGGAGTTCTCCGCTGCTTCGGAGAATTTGTTTACGTTTCTTAACGGCTTTCTTTTTTAAGCCGGTGCTTTTTATTGAAACTGTGGTATACAGTATCGATCGTAGCATGCTATTTATTTTCAATATACCCTCATATGATAAAGATGATAGCATATTGTATGTTGAAAGATGTATGTAAGTTACCAAGTCACCTAAATTATATTGAAAAATGAAATGAATTTGGTCGACAATAAGTAAAGCTCCGGGGTACAAAGGAACTTTCAATAAAGAACTGCTCTTTCGAGAGACACCTATATATTTTTTTTTTTTCCAAAAGTAATCCAATGTAGGCAATAAAGCCGAACACAAGACGACAACGGAAAATTTTATCCAGTGCTAAGGAAATGTGTGAGAAAATACACAACTGAATAACAGAAATGTAAATAAATCACCAAATAATTAGCCATTTAGCCGGTACTAGCTGCGCCCCGCGGTTTCACCCGCGTAAATGTCGGTCCCGTGGGAATATCGGGATCGTAAAAAGTAGCCTATCCAGGGTGTCAGCTACCTCCATACAAAAATTTTATCAAAATCTGTCCAACCGTTTGAGCGTGAAGAAGTAACAAACATATAAATACACACACCCACACACACCCCCACAAACTTCCGCTTTTATAATATTAGTGTGATAGTGTGATTACAGGGTTATTTGCAAGTGTGACTTGTATTTATCGCCACTAAGTTGCAGTTAAAAACTGAATATTTTATTTGATAAATGTGAGGTACGCCTGTTAGGTAGGAATTAGTTACTATTTGCAGTCCTTTAGCTAATATTGGTGTAGTGTCGTGACACTTTGTGTAATTACAGGCAAATGCAGTATGTGCTTGATACTAGAATTTGTCGTTAATTATTAAATAAAGCTAGTGTGGTATCGTTTTAGTTACTACTAGCTGCGCCCCGTGGTTTGACCCGCATAAGTTTCGATCCCGTGGGAATATCGGGATAGGGTGTCAGCTACCTCTATACAAAATTTTATCAAAATCGGTCCAGCCGTTTGAGCGTGAAGAAGTAACAAACATATAAACACAACCCCACACACACACACAAACTTTCGCATTTATAATATTAGTGTGATAGTGTGATGTGATGATTTAGTAGGCATTTTTTTTACTAGTTATCGTGCATGCATTGGCAATAGCTGGCGCGTATTAGTATAAAAATTAATAACTTATCCTTTGATATTTTTTGATTATAATATGCATAAAAAACATCGTGAGGAAACCGGTATGTCCTATAAAGAACCTAAAATTCGAAGACTTGTGACGTATACCAACCCGCACTGGGTCCTCCTGGTAGGCCCACTTATTCTCGAAGACAGAAGGCCGGAGCCCCAGCACTGGGAACATTATAAGCTGATTATGTTATGCTTATGTTATAGGTAATATAAAATCGGTAGAAGCCAAAACTTTATAATTACACAAAGCTGAGCCTTAAAAAATTTTGAAATTAATTACAGTTGTAAAAAACAAACGAATCCTCAATCCGTTGTCACGTCGAATAAACTTGCTTCGGGAAACGTATAAATTACAATATAATTCCACGCTTATAAGGAAAACGCTGACATTAATGTCTACAACGGGGTCTATCTACGAGTATGCGGTGACGTATGACAAGATGTCATGAGGCCAATGGTCGATCTGCAGGTTGGAAGAAAAAATTAAACAATAGACGGTGCGAATAATGCTCTACATTAATTTCTAAGAACCAACATTCAGTTTGAATCCCTACTTAAATGACTTAGGGCGAATTTCACTGATGAGACTGAACGCGATTTGCTCAGCACATCTAAACTGCGTTCAAGAGCTGTCAGTGTCATCATTGTTGTGGAAGAGACAACTACAGCTCTTGAATGCGGTTTTGATATGCTGATCGTGTTCAGTTTCATAGGTGAAATTGGCCTTTAGTATAGTAAAACTCGTGGCAATTGGAAACAATATTTGATAATCTGGAATGACAGTTAGAAGTCAGGTTGAAAACCTGGGATTACTGTGGGTTTTGTTTTTTTTCCAATCTAACCAAGTTATTTCTTTGTCCCACTTAGTCCGAAAACAATTTGCTATAGAATTATGAGCACTAAGCTTCGATAAGCGCTAGTAGTTTTATAAATTTATGCAGAAACATGTTTTGTAGTACAAAATATTAAGTTTCAAACGGTCTTGTTTATTGACGCTTTCTGTTTCTTTTCTGGGAATACAACCTATAAAGCTAAATCGTCTGTGAATATTATAAACTTTGATTACTTCGTACCAATTTTTGTGGTTGTTCTTGGGACCAATATTGGCTAGTTTAGATGAGAAAAGTACAAGTCCAACCTTGGCACCAATATTTGAGAAAACATAGTAGGTAATTGACGCACCTTTTATTTATCGAAACTAATAATTAGTCCAATGTACCTATAAAAGATGACGCATTGGGGAATTTCTAGGATTATATTTTATTATTGCATTTTGTCCTATGTCTATACAGGATAAATATACTATTTAAATGTTGGGAACTCGAAATAAATAATGTGTAGTGAATTGTATTTATTTATGTATTAGTGAAGCTATTTTTGTATTTTTATTTATATTATTTTTTACAATTGTTTAGTGAACAATGTTTGAATACAATGAAAGGGAAAGGATAATCTATAGGTCTTAGTAAATTGTTTTGTTTTATGACAACTATTACGCACTGAAATTGATTGAAAGTCGTAACAAATCCAGGGTAATTATTTCAAAAAAGTTTTTATTGAGCTACGTATAATTATTATTTCAACCAATTGTGAAATCCTGAACGGTTTTGATGAAACGGAATACTTATGACATTATTGACATATTGTAAACCGTATTGTTTACTAATCATATTTGGCTGGCGTTATCAGGCGACGTGCCAGATCGAGTAGTGCTGTTGCCAAATTTTGGACATCCTCAGACAAAGATTGTTGACTCGTATGAACGACCTTCACAGGTAGATTGGATGGATAATAAAAACGAGAACAAAATCTGACTTCGACTAGACTTGATAATGAGACGTAGTAAATTAATTACCTACATCATACAAGTAGCTACCACAATGGTTATTCCAAAGCTACAGCTTTTGAAAATAAAATAACATGCAACAAGCTGGCAGTATCATCATAACGGTCATGTTTTCCCATTGTTTGTCTTTTTTGTTTTAGTATATTTGTGTATTTATGTATTTAAATAATATTTATAGTTTGTAATAGGTATATCGTCCCTTTATTGGTAAAACCGATTATCTACACTTTTTTTCAAAAATGAGTTATTTACACCAAGCTACTTAACTTTTTGAGCTCTATCTACAGGTAAAACCCATTATTCGATACGATGCATAGTTTCCGAGATAGATCCGCAAAAAAACAATTATAATACAAGTTTTTAGGTAACATCTGCATTCAATAACAGCTAAAGTCATAAACTTGTACGATTTCTTTGAAGCCTTGCAATCAAAAACACATTCAGTTTCATATCTTATTTTAGTTGCAATTTGCTTACACTCTGAACAAACTGTAGCATTGTACTAATACAAATTAAAATACTTTAGATGGTTCTGGTTTTGCTGAATTATTGGAAAGTACTTAGAATCTTACACATTAAAAAGAAAGTAAGTAGTTCTACTTGCTTTTAACAGAACATAATCCTTCGCACTTGTTCAGATTTTAATTCAATTAAAAGAGATTAAGCAGCTTTATTTGTTTTTTCCACAACATCAGAGATCGTATCGTTTAGATTTAAATACAAGTAAAAGCAACTATGCTTAAATAGTTGTTTTCCACCGAAGCGTATGGTGATATTTCTACGTAAATATTTTCAGCTAAAACCAATTAACGACTTCGACAGATTCTGTTCATGCTGCTGAAGAAAGAAAAAAAATTAGCCGTCGCAACGCTATAGCTCGGTTGTTTGGTAATAAGCAAAAACCTCCCAAAGATAACAATAATAATGAGTCTTTATTAGTAGCACAATCAATAACCGTCGAGCTTTTTCAACGTTGTTGGAAGGTCTTAAAACCACGAGCTCGTTGGCACCAAAGAAATCCTGAAACCTGGAAAGTTAATGTGGTAAAAAGACAGCGAGCTGAAGGCTTGCCATATGTTACAAAAAAGAAATTTAGAAGCTCAAAAAATCCTAAGCCTGTTGATTGTTCTAAATGCAAATTTGAGTGCAATGATAAAGTTACAGATGAAGAGCGCCAAATAATATGCAGAAAATATTGGAGTCTAGACTATGCCTCAAAAAAGTCATTTATTTTGGCTCACGTAAGGGTTAAGTCAGTAAAGAGACTTCTTGTAAGTAGGAAAAGAACGACACGACGCTCTTATGCTAAGCAATGCTTTTTTACAATAGAAGGGAACGAAATATATGTTTCCCAAAAGTTTTTCTGCCTAACATTATGCATTGCTCCGAGTGTCGTAGCTGGTGCTATAAAGCACCGTGATAACTTAGGACTTTTTGCCAAGCAAGAAGACCCTCGCGGACGTCATGAGCCTCCGAATAAAACTGCACCTGAAAAAATTGAATATATAAAAAAAAACATATTGCATCTTTCCCTATTATGGAAAACCATTACATACGGAAGAAATCAAAACGCAAGTATTTAGACAGAAACCTTACATTATGCAAATTGTATTCTGTGGACTCATCAGCTGATGAATGAAAGATACGTTATTTTAGTTTTTCTAAGTATACTAAGCAATTTGTGTTACTATTAAAGTTACTAATAAAGTTGATTATTTCCTAATACATATATCATTCTTATTATTTTCCTACTTTATTCAGTTTTTACTTTCATGTAAGTAATGATTTTTTGGTATTTTTGTAATTATAAAAATAAACCAGGCTTGCTGTAGTTTGTTGTATGAAAATTTTGCAGATAGTCTACCACAATTCTTAATTTTACTCAAGCAAAACCAATTAATTTTTTTTAAATTTCAATTTGTAGAATGTTTCAGAGTGTTATTTTTACAGTTATTTTTGGTACCTTAATAATTTCTTCGAAAGGTTACGGTGAAGCTATAAGATAAGCTCCAAGTGATTTAATTAATGATATATAATGCTTATGTCGTTATTCAGGAAAAACCAACTAAATGACCTCCCTGAAGATAGTTTTCGGCATTTTTTCAAGCATTATCAATGAAGTACTTCTATTTTTATGATTTACAAACATACTTTATAAATTTTTTCATCATAATTACATGATTGCAGGTAAGATATACGTAATTTAGTTACATAATTATTCTGTCAAACTTTTAAATCATTATTGCCACAAGTTTAGTTTTCGGTAGATAATCGGTTTTACCAATAAAGGGACGATATGTATATCTTTAAATTTAAATAAATATATTATTAAGCCTCAATTTTTTGTAAGTAGGTACCACTGTTTTTCTCTGCATCGCCCAAAGGTTGAATTGTAGAAAATGCCTATGGCATTAAGTCCGCCTTTGTACTTACATTTCTGTGCTTGAAGAATTAAATAAATAAAGCAAAAACCTGGAATTCACACATTTAAAATTTTAAATAAATGAATCTGAAAGCTGTTATTTTGACATCACAAACATACATGATACACTTCAATTTTATTAATATTAATTTGTATAATATAATAATTATGTATATAATATGAATTGTTTAATTGCATAAATTTGTATAGATTCAAAAGACGTTCGAATTTACGTTAGTTCATGCCTCTGGATGAAAATGTTCTCGCATACTTTTCTATATAGTCACAAACAAGTGAAGATCATGAAACTAAACAGTGCTCTACAAAATTATTGTTTGATCTTTGGCTGTATCAAGATTATTGCCATTAACTTCGTTACCTACATTCGAAACAACTAGATGTTTACTTACAAAAGACTCTATTTACATCTCAGTACAAT
Source organism: Amphipoea oculea (assembly GCA_945859645.1). NCBI lineage: Eukaryota > Metazoa > Arthropoda > Insecta > Lepidoptera > Noctuidae > Amphipoea > Amphipoea oculea. The sequence continues at coordinate 20,069,961 of OX243862.1, forward strand.
GTTTTAATTTATAATTATAAGCTGGTGCACTAATTACATCATGACCTGACCCATCTTATTATCCGACAATAAAGCTTTGTTCATCCACATTATTGCTTAATGTAACGTTATTATTATTGCCGGTAACATAACATCATGCATATAGTCCCCGAATGGGTCTGCAGAGTATGTAGTATGTACCTTCATCCACATTTAGCTAGTCACGTTCAAGCCCCATTTCCATGAAAACAGGAGGGCGAGTCTCCGAAATGCTAATGAGAAATTCCTGACAGTAAAAGCCAATGACAGTTTTCCCAACTTGAAACACCCAGCGGGGTAATTGCATAACACACTATCAGTAGAAATGACTTTCATTTTGACAGTCCAACAACATTCATTGCGTTGTTTACGCTGTTGAGCAGACAAATTTTTCGAACATATGAAGCAATGGATTAGCAATATCCTTGAAAATTATTCAGATTCAGATTGATTGTGTGTTACGCGATTAGGGTGCAGTAGTTCTATTCTGTAAAACATCTCACCGTGAAAACTTAGGTGAAGTGAGGTGCCAATAGTGTCAATCCCTAGCATACGACGGATGGGACGACAGCTCACTAGAAGCTCCCCTCACCTAAATTTTCACGGTGGGAATTTTACAGAGTACATCAGCTGGACCTCACTGTCAGCAGTTACGCTTGCGGCCACTAGAACAGAATAGAATACTCCACTAGCGAGACCAGCCACCAGACCAGCCCCAGGTCTCTAGACCAGCGACGCGGCCAGTAAATAGGCAGTTTTCATAAATTAGAATAAGAGCAAGGTTGTTATTTATGTTTCCTTTCGTTAATTGATTTCTGTTTACGTTTTCTATACCAGTTGGGCTCACACATTGGCTTGACTGTTAAAGTTGTACTCGTTAATGTACAAAATGCGTTCTTAAGTGGTGGTGGTGGATTTCAATCCTATCCTTCTTAATACTAGTCCTACTATCCTACTCATCCTATCCTACTTCCTACTAATATTATAAACGCGAAAGTTTGCGAGGATGTTTGTTACTCTTTCACGCAAAAACTACTGAACGGATTTTGATGAAACTTTGCAGTAATATGGCTTATACATCAAAATAACACATAGAATACTTTTTATCCCGATATTCCCACGAGATCGACACTTATGCGGGTGAAACTGCGGGGCGCAGCTAGTGTAAATCGTTCTCACGTTATACTCAGCAGTATTGGATTTATAAATTTTTCCTTGGTATGGGAATCATTGAAGCTAGATATTTTCAGTTTTGAGTATAGTAAAATTCTACTCAAGCATTAAAACATACAACTACTAAATTAATCTGCTATGCTCGGTACTTTTTTTATTCGTTTCTACTTCGCCATCGTCTTCGTCTGTTACTGTCACATCGCCGAAGACCGTTGGCAGACCAATGGCCAGGTGGGTGGACGGCCTAAAGAAGACCGCGAGAAAGACCAGGACTGGTTATGTGATTTTATGTCCGAAAATAGAATTGCATTGTTTCAGAATAAATGTAATATGATATTTATAATTTTAATATTCGCACATAAAACCTATGCCATTTTTCAGTTTTACTTGGAAAAAACAATTCAGTGACGTATTGTAGGGGAAAAATTTATGCAAACTGTGGCACGTAGTGCATAAATGTACATACATACGGTATTATAAATTTTTGGCAAATTCTGAATAAAGGGGTATACTTCCTCAAATATGCTCGAACAATGCCAAAATAATTGACGTTGCCGCGAAATTGTTTTCAGTGACATGAATCACGGAATTTCAGATTTTTATATTCATAATTGGTAATAGGGTAAAAGTTAGAATAATATGTATCGCCATTTCATTCGAAGAAGAGTTTACAACTCCTGTAGAGGAAGTACTTACATTTTCTTTTCAAATTATCTCAAAGAAAACTGGGAAAATTCCCTCAGATTTCACTTCAGATGTTAGATTTTAAATACCTCTTATTAAGATTCTACGAAACAAGGCTATCTACCACATAGTTCCGCAGAAATGCACATTCCAGCTATATTAGAAAGACGTTTGGATGACTACATGGTTTGAGATCTAAACTGCGTAATAACAACAATAAGTAACTACTATTTCCCAGCGAGCGCGAGCGCAAATATTTGTTACAACGTAATATACACATAAACTTGACTTCGTAGTATTTACTTTTTCGATAATATTGTAGGTAATCGTCACGAGTAGAATAATTATTATTTTAAGTAAGTCTTTCTGTGGAAATCCCGGAAAAGCGATTTTCTTTCTTAGAATCGATCAAGGACTTTATAGAATCGATCAAAGACTTGCAGTACGCACAGCATAATCAGCCTATACCTAGAGTTTCCACGCGAGCCCAGTGCGGATTGGTAGATGTCACATGTCTTCGAATGTTTAGTTCTAGGACATGCTGGTTTCCACACGATGTTTTCCTTTACCGTTTTGAGAGCAGTGGTGATGTTATAATTTACACAAACTGAAGTGCCTGTTAAGGTTCGAACCCAAGACTCGTAAGTTGCGGCCGTTACACTTGATCAGTATTTAATACGAAATTCAGAACTAAGATTGTTATTTGCAAGTTTTTAATTAATCATAAGACGTACACGTGGGTCCATGTAGGACATTGTGGCGATTTAGATGATCGTATTTTAATTTCATTGAAAATTATATACCTCCGTAGAGGAGATTATCCTAACATTTTATGCTTTACAAAAAAGCTTACACGTGTTTAAGTTTGCAACAAAGAGATTAGATTGTAATTAACGAAGGTCCTAATCAAGCAATTAAGTGGGTGTTTTGAATCAATTTTACTTGACAGCTGAAAGCGTTTAAGGCATCTCATGTATCAAAGGCGCTGCCTAATTGGTTTAAGTGTTAATGCAATTTTCAAAAGTCGCTGAAGTTAATATTTCAAGGAGATGTAAAAATATCGTTTGTCAAAAATGAAATAGGTGTGCACGGGATGTAATAAATCATGAATGATGACGTCAGAAGAGGACGGTCATTTCATGATGTATTTAATTTATTTAACCATTTACTCAAACAAATATTAGTAATTTTATCCATGAATTGTATATCTTTGAATTTGAATTTAATTTTTGTATTGTATGTTATTTGAATGCTTATTTTATCGTAATTTTTATAATTCTATGTTAATTAATGTAATTGGACCTGTGCCGTTTTAATTAACTATAAATAAATAAATAAAAAATAAATGATAAACATGTAAAACCAAAACGAAAACTGCAGAAAATGCAAAATAGGCTCCCATAATTATATACTTAATATAATAAATATGCAATTTCGTAGGTACGGAAAATGCTAACGAATCTTTGGAGTAACCATAAAAAAATCAATTTGCAAGATAAAATCGCGATACAACCTGTCTAAGTGCGTCGCGTGTGTTCGGTTGCCAAGCAACGCGTCACTGTCGCAAGATGGCGCGGATGACGTCAGCGGACGGCGGCGGCAAGCGGCGGGAGGGGGAGGAGGGCAAGGTCTCACTGTCGACAGACGACCGTGTCACTTCCCAGTGAAAAAGAGACTCGATAGAACCCGAACCAAGGGTTGTCCTTGAATTTGGCGGAAGGCAAAAGTATCCCAATATATTGGGCGGAAGGCAAAAGCATAGCAAGACAACTTTAGAGCAATGAGGATCCTGGTACGGAAAATTTTGTAAACCTACTTTGGGAAATTTCAGAATAAAGCTTTTTTGAGTATATTTACATTAGGTACACATTACAAACAATTACTAAGTACCAGTTTTGGAAAATAAAAATTTCAATTGTTTTCAGCATTTCTGACACAACTCAATACGATTAAAACATTAACATTCAAAGACTGAACAATATGCCCAAACAGTGTTCAATACAGTTCATTAACTACGTAGGTATGTTTACGAGTTACAAAGTCGCGTGGCTATGACATCAGCTAAACGCTTTTTCTAGCTGTGTCACGTAACTGTACGACCCGTGTCAAGTTCAGTGAAAAAGAAAGTGATTCATTCTTTTTTCAAAAGTCCATTCGTTCAAGCACGTGTGTGCTCACGAGAAACCGTTAAGCACCTGTCAAAACAGCAATTGTATCAACAATTTCAATGTCAACCGAAAATTTGCCATTCGTTCTCACCTTCGTTCAGCTATGACGTTATGAGACATTTTGCAAAAAATAGTTTTAATATATAAATTAAAATATTTTATTTGATTTGCAAATTCAATAACTTTAATTATTATTATCCTACAGCACAGGACACTTATTACAATTGATCCATTTAAATGAAACAAACACAATGATTCATATTACTAAGGACTGCTTGCAAATTAAACGGTTAGGAATATTAACTTTTTACGAACAGCCGCAATGAAAAATGATTGTGTTAATAGGCGAAGTGTACATTGTGCGTTTACAAGGAATGCTTATTAAAGACTCGTGTCGGTCGCTCGATGGAAATGAAAATGATGCTCCTCGCTCAGGACACAATGTAATATCAGAGTAACATGGTACCTACGACCAAAACAAGGCTGGAATTGAGTTGTATCCGTAATATAATAAATTATTGTCCTTGTTTGTTAGTGAAGCAAAATGTTGTTTAAACCTGTTCAAACTAGGTAGACTGGGTTCATTCCAAAATATTTCGACATTGGCAGAAAAACTGAATAAGTAGGTATTGATAACGAAAACGTTGCTGATGAAAATGTACATAATTATAATAATAGTATCTAATCTTTTATTGAACTTAGATACATTAGTTACTGTTAATAAAAAACAACTTTCTTATAACATTCATAGCTTGCAACAGAACAATGAAAGAATCCAGCAATAACATACCCATTGATCACAAACATTTGTTACATTAAACAAATAAAAATTTTCACGCAGAAAAGAACCAAGAACAGTGACCGAGTGCCGCTTGTTAGCCGTGACAGCGATGACAATTGCATGACGTCACCCCACTAACACAACCACACAAGCTCCGTACGTATTGATAAAGAAAACCACAAATGTTTGTCAGTGGTTGTATGTGTACAAACATGTGTGGGTGTTGGAGATTACATTCAGTTGCGTTTACTGTCGTGATGGTACGATTGTAATTACTATAGGTTCATAGTGATATGTCAAACGTTTATCACAAACTCACATCATTGGTACTGACTGACAAGGTCGGTTTCAACAATCTGTGAATTGGTTAATGTATGCTGAATTGAAGCTACTTGTTAACAGTGTTATGTAATTAATGATGATGGATTCCGCTGAAATTTCATTTCATTGGAAAACCAGGATCATGTGAGCCATTGATTGGATTACAATTTTGTTTGAAATTCAAAAAAATTTACAATGGTAAAACCTCGTAATTGATAAAATATGAAAGCCAAGAATAAATCAATCATATTTATACGTAAGTAATTGTGTATAGTATAGAACTATAGATCTTTGTATACAACGTAAAAACCTTTAGGTACTCTCCGATTCTCACAATTTTCCCCAGGACCGCTGTGTTACTCATTGCTTTCATTTGCCCATTATCGTCGTCTGACGCATGCATACATAACTTGAAAAATTTGTCGTGAAAGTCCATCGATCAAACGCCATGAAACGATCAACTAACGTGAATTGGGCGAACTATTCAAACATTATCGATTCGAAACACGCATTTATTTGAGCAGACGATAATAAATGCTTACTTAAAAGGCGAAACGTCAGAATTCATTACATTACTCGAAAGATGTTGTATTAACTTTATGAACTTCTCTTCTGATAGAAGATATCGGGAGAGTGACATTAATCTTCATTGGATTATCAGATATCTATGAGGAAAGTTTTCCTGAACAAAATCTGAAATTGGAATTAAATCCGATCAAACTGATGCCATTATTGTGACTTGCGAAAACTGGCAAATTGTAATTCAATCCGGTGACTGACAAATTGATATGGACGGGTTTCGGATAAGTCCAGATCTATCTAAAGTAGATTTTGTTAAAATAGATCAAACATCAAAATTATTTTATACGGATTTCATGTTTTCTCCGTAACTGGCCTGAAAAATTTCTTTGAATTTTATCGTCGGTGTGGGTTACAGTTCCATTTTAAACTCTGGAAAGGTTGTAGTGTGTTACTGGATGCAAATTCCTAGGTCCAATAATGAACTTACTGTGAAAACCATGAACTTGATACCAAATCGCTAAGTCTTCTAGTGATATGAAGCACATCATACACCTATAGTCTCTACTAATGCGATCCTCTCTATTTACATATTTAAAATTAAGGAAAGTTCAACAGCAACAGGCAAAATATAAGACTCTGAAGATCGAAAAGGAAAAAATGCTCAGCAAAACAAAACATAACCTATTTTTAGGTGACCATGTTTTTCTTTTTGGTGATTTTTTTTTGATGATCTTATTTATATACATTATACTCAATACTCAATTCTATATTGCATTCCATATGTATTACATAGATGGTATTATAAAGTAAAAGATCAATATGGACCCTGTCGGGCACAGCATAATTAGGAGAGAGGAAGAGGGCTAAGTAGCAAATCAAAATTATTTTAAATTATAAATCAATTATAATTCTTGGATTGGTTTCTTCTGGTCGTGGTATGAATTGTGGCCTGTACGAAATTCCTCACTTGAGAATCAAAGACGACTGGCTCTTTAACGCCATTAATTACTATCCACATTCAATTTGAACTAAACGTGAAGGTGACATCGACAATGCACTTAATCTTATGCCAGTAGTAAGCCATTGTACGGAAGACGTGTGACTACACATGAAATATGCAACTGCTTAGCGCGACACAGTGTGAATGATGCATACTTCAAATGCTGCGCCTGATCGTGCTTTTCGAACTATAAAGACATTAGTACCTATTAGAAGTGTAATAAACTACGGAACTGAGAACTGTGTCGTTTTATATGCACGTATAAATACTTTGCGTGCTATAAATATTGATTTAATTTAATACTTAGGTATATTGATAAAAGTCTTTTTGCGTCTTCATCATCTGAAGTCTCGATTTACATTTTGAGTCTAGTAAATATTTTCATTGGATTAATTTTTCTATCCCAAATACTCCAAGGCTTTCACCAATCAATTTGTAAAGTTCAAGATCATTTTTTAAATAGATATTATACTTAATAACTGCTAAGGATTAGTGAAATCCCAGAAAAACATCTTGCTATAATTGAATACTAACAGCACTTACTGCTGCTAAGCCAACGTTAAGTCACTTATCTTTCTGTTTGCATCTAATGAATTCGTTTAATAGTTTTTTTTATTATTATTCTTGTATTCCTATGGATGGTTGGTCTGGATTTTTTCTTTTCATTCATTTCAAACTATGCTATTGATCAAATTCTAAAGGTATTTTTGCTTCTTAATAGAGATAAAAAATATTGTTATGAAAAAATTTAGACCAATCTGTGGGACGGCAATGAAAATCGAATCAAAATGCACATAATAGATGCATGGTACTCGTGAATCCGATCAACCTGTTGCTTGACGATTTGGGGATTCTCTGATGAAGCTGGGGCGATCGATTCACTCGAATTGTTTACATTCTTGTGAACTTCACCGTTGTCAGATCAGCGACTAAATTGTATATCAACATCCTTTAAGGAAGTTATTGCACCCAAAGAGGTCATTTCGTTTCTTCCTTTTGAAAAGATGTAGCCTGATACTCATTACAAAATTATATTTTCTGTTGGATATGTAATTTCTCTAGCAAAATATAAAGAGTTCGTTGTTGTCGAGGTGGATGTGATAAAATGGTTGAGCAAGTTACTGATAAGGCGATGTCAGGTCATTCCTTTGTTGTTGGAGATTACAATGTCAAATTGTATTAAGTGGTGTTCTCTTCAGATGCTAATGTGTAGGGAAAATGGCGCCAATAGCGATGGTATCGCCAGTGACACTGGATATGACGATAGGGTGACCAACTGTAGGTACTATATGAATATAATGATATATCCAAGAGTTGCAAAAGGAAAAAAAAATGTATCACTGTGTTCGTATTATCTTGTTTTGGAGGTTTACCGTTTCAAGGAATATAAGTGAATTGCAGACGTAGTACCAAATTTTTCAGACCTAAAGCAAATGTTGGTCCTTACAAAAAAAAGTTTAGTATCTGTAGGAGTTATTCATTAAATTTATTTTATGGAGCGTAAGCTACTAAATAACTTTCAGCCAGTGACAATAATATTAACATTTACACATCTTAAACAAAATATCAATTTTCTTTTCATAGCTTCTAAAAATCATTGCTTATTTTCACTCAATACTTGTATTAGCAGTAATATCTTCATAATTATGTGGAGTAGGTATGGAAATCCGGTTAATTGTAGCTTCCACTGGGCTGCTATCTTATCAGTATTGTCAAAACACATTGCGAAATAATCTACTAACATTACTTAACAGGTGATTATTTCAGTTGTGTTACCTGTACCTACTAATGTTTCATTAGTTTAATTTTTAGGCATTGTTTCAATATCAAAATCGAAGTTTAGCACATCAAGTACTTTATTAGCTGAAGTATTCGAATACATATCAATTACGTTTGAAATATCATATGTGTGTACTTATCGATAAAGAGGTAATCGTTAGATAGTCTGCAAACAGTTCTCTATCTAAACCGAAAGTTGTAGCTTGTAAAGCAAACTCTCTTAGCGATAACGTTAACAACAGTTCTACTAAATTCATGCTTCCCAATAGTGAGATGTCGTAACGGGCATAGCATTTTGTTTACAGCACTCTCGCACCCGTCTGACCCAAAACGCGAATCTGTGTCAAGCAGTTTATTCAATCTGCGGGCCGAGAGTCTTAAGAAAATTTTCAAGCAAAACTAGCATTTATTTTCTTAGTCAGTAGAGTTGAAAATTGTTGTGTCACGCATCATGGGGAACTTGACTACGCCCTTGTAGGTGTGTATCGTCTCTGTCCTTGAATATGGTGCTAACGACGTGAGCAAGAAAGTGGAAAGATTGGGACGAGTGTGAGTTCCAACTATTTCGTGCATTACGTTTGTGACTTTTGTATCTTCGGTCATCAGCCTAGTGACTATTTGTGTCTGTTTCTTCCAATTAAAGTTACGTAACGTAACTTTTAGAACCAGTTTTACGTTTCGCGTTTTGAAGATTATCTGTGTGTATATCGAAATCTGTAGGTATGTGTGTTAAGAATGATTGTGCTTATGGATTGGGTGACGTCATTATTAATGTAGACAATTTTCAACTGATTGAGGACTCTTGAATAATCATACATTACACGCCTTTAAACAGACTTTAATTTGCAAAAAAGATTTCAGATAAATATTAGACTGTGGTTATAAAAAAAAAAAAAACTAGAAACACAACACATCGATCGCGTTTTTGTGCAAAGCAAATATTAATACAACCTACCAACCTAATTCCTCCTAATTGCAGTAATTACTTCTGTTTTCCCACAAATCCTCTACGAACCACAACATCTCCAGGTAAAGTAAACATCTTAGCCTAAAGTAAACCCAAGTTTCTAATAAACTAACATTTTCGTTAGATTAATCTTAACACCCGATTAGCAAAATTCGTCGGCAAATCCGGCAAACGTGCCATCTCCTCTAGGAAACGGATTACAGAGCTCTGTCAAGCGTAATAGATAACAACATCACATGCTCCTTGCCAAATGCCTATCGCAATCGGTATTTATTTACTTCCACGCATTATTTGCCAAATAACATGATAAGATTATTGCATTGTCAACGTAATTTTGTTTATCTGACAATGATAGGGACACAGGTTATAACTTGCAGAAATATCTAAAATATGCCTCATATGCCTCTTCTTCAATTAAAACAAAAGACTATTTTTTTTAAGAGTTATAGGTATAGGTCGGGGTGGGTCTGGGGAAGAGTTGTAGATCGTAGGTTCAAACCCAGACAAGCCCTTTACGTTTTGTAATTTATTTCATCACCACTCCTCTCAAAACGGTGAAGGAAAATATCGTGAGTAAACCAGCATGTCCTAGAACCAAAAATCCGAAGACATGTGACATCTACCAACCCGACTGGGCCCGCATGGTGGATTACGGCCCACTCCATGTATCTTTCTCAATGCATGAAATAAAAATTAATGAACAGACAATTTGTCGATGCTTTAAACGTCTAGAACACTGATGAATCACTAAGACTATTTTTGTTATATGAATATAAACAAATGAGTTGCTGTTAACGGTCAAGTTATAAATAGCACCATGTGACGCGGTTTTAGGTTATGATACGATAATAATAAACTAAGCTCTAATGCTTTTAGACAAATTGACCCAATAATGAGGTTACACAACTACTGTTCATTATCATCGTTTTTGTGCAACCAAATTAATGATTTTTTTTAAATATTTTGAAGGGCTACGTAAAAATCATAATATAATATAATCTCACATTCTGTTGGATGATGTATTATGATAAGTTGATGAATTACATTATCTTGTAATTCTTGTGATACTAATTCTCTAATAATAATAAAACGCTTATCGTTTACTTGTGGGCGAAGAAAGATTACGTTAGATTGCAATGTTAGCTATCTAAGCCTCACGTAGTTATGGTTTATCAAATTTAAAATTATATTATATAATTAAAGAAATTAACGCCATTAATTGCTGTAATACCTAGTTTAAACAAAAAGAAGTTGCATAACGAGTTTCCTTATAAGAAAAATAAAAACGAAATAGCGAACGCACCGCGCGGCGTCGTGTTGGCAACATTGAACGCGCGAAAAAAAAGTAATGGCCACCGTCAAGGTCACAAGAAGCTGTCCTAGTCACGGAGGGCATTTACATTTTTTTATACAGGGCGTGCAACGTTGCATTTAATAATAATTATGATATTTTTCACATAGATTTTAATTGATTCTACTTCGATTTTGCCTCAACGTCTATTACATTTATTTAATACAATATTGATTAAAGTTCGCGTCAAAAAAACATTTAAAAAATATTCTCGTATTCATTTTATGGCGCCAAAGATACAAGACAGGTAATGCAGGTTGTAATTTGGTCTTCCATGATGCAAAATTACGACTTACAAGCCGAAGCGTGATATAATAAACAGTCGTATTGATAAATTTAAAATTATTTGCAGTTTAATAGTCAGGTAAATAACACCAGAATATCGATTTTATTATGAAGCATTACTGGTTTTATACAGATGAGTTTTAGTAGTTGTTCTGTAAAATATTTTACATATCAGTCAATTTTAATTTTCATCATTAGTTTTTTTTTGTAGGGATTCCATTTTGTGATAATATATCAAACTGGTCTTTTTACGTGATACAGAATATTTTCATATGTTGGTTAAGTACTTAAGTGGGTATGAATGGATATTTATAATATTTTAAAATCATTTTTGCAACGTACCTACACCTAGTAGATTCAATATTTGCAAAACTTATTTTTAGCTCTAGTCAAATTGTTTCGCATTGCATTGTAAACACCATTTTGAATTCTTGACATTCTGTTACATAATGTGGCCAACTATTAAAATCAGCCATAAAAGTAACTTATACAACATGCTATCGGCACAAAATTAGGTGTAGTTTATTTAAAACAAAACCGAAATACATATTCAGTCGATAATATCGAGTATCGACATTGCAAGTTGCCTTGCAAAACCAGAATCTTCTCATTGTAGACCCGTTTCAGATAAGAAAAAAAAAGTTCTGTACGTGAAGATCGCATGGGAACGTCGTAAGCGCATCGGCTCTACAATTTTTTTATTCAATCGCGCTGCACTTTATGTCAACACAATAAGGCGCATTTTATATATTTTCTGTAAGTCGCTGAAAAAAGTGGGAAGGCCCATAAACGGCGTTGCACCTGTCACTAGGCTCCTAGCACTAGACAGGTTGTAGGAATTAGGTTTTAAATCACAATGATTAAAAAGTTAACCTACAAATAAAAAGAAGCTATAACATTTTTGCAACGTTGTAATAAATTTTATGTCTTGATTAAAATTAATAATATGTCGTATCTGTACCTACCTGTCTTTCGAAAGATACGAAAAACGGTTAGTTTACGACAATTAAGAAAAAATACGTCACAGGCTTTTACAAAATAATTGTCGCTATAGCTGATAGCATTATCTTTTTAATAATGATTTTATATGTATTAAGAAATAATGGATTTATGACCGCTGCGTTTATTAATTATTAAACGTAAGCACGCACACTTGTTTTAAAATTTTATAAACGTTCACATAAAGGGTTTTGTCAAAATGAATATGAAGATGTTATCGTAATACTAAAACCCTAATCAATTCCGAATTTGTTGAAAGAAACGTTAATTGGTTTGTTTACTGGGTAACTGGCAACCTTCGTAAAACAAATATTTTGTACCTACTTATTATTATTGTCTTCTTATCACCATCTGCCTAGCCCAAAGCTTCAAAACGGTGAAGGAAAACATCGTGAAGAAACCGGCATGTCCTAGAACCAAAAATTCGAAGACATGTGACATCTACCAACCCGCACTGGGCCCGCGTGGTAGATTACGGCCCGCTCCCTCTCACAGAGAGAAAGAAAGAAGAAAGAAAGAAAGAAAATACGTTTATTTGTGGTGAAAATAACGCAAAAAGAACAAAAACACAAAAAATAAAATAAAAAGGTAGGGGGAAACATGCGTCACATCCACGCAAAACGGCTATCGCTCAGCATTATGCTGAGCGATAGCCGGATAGAGCAGGCCTGTGTCCCAGCAGTGGGAACATTATAGGCTGATTATGTATCACCATCTGCCTAGCCCATAGACATGTAAAAAACAGAAACTTCTTTTACACAAACACAAACTTCTTTCAATTGTCCTTTGTTTTTTTTATTTTTATATATTTGTATTGTAAGTTAGTTAGTCAACTTCTTTCATATATCTATGGCCTAGCCTTTCCCAACTATGTTGGGGTCGGTTTCCAGTCTAACCGGATGCAGCTGAAAACCAGTATTTTACATGGAGCGACTGCCTATCTGACCTCTACAACCCAGTTACTGGGTACCTAATACGATACCCCTTGGTAAGACTGGTTGTCAGATTTTCGGGTTTCTGACGACCCGTAACGATAGTCAATGATCCACGAATGACAGCCGGGACCAACAGCTTAACGTGCTTTCCGAGGATGGTCATCCATCCACGGACCAACCGCGGCAAGCGTAGTTTAACCTGTTCGATCGACCCTTGCGGCTGATATTACATAGCCACAAGCCCCTTCTTATACTTAAATTACCTATGTACAGACACCAGCACATCAAGCTACTACAATCAGTCAAATTAAAAAAAAAAATTCAACTTTATCGCTAAAGCATAAGGTCCAAAGTTGATTGAGAAAATTTGACAGTTTCGGGTAGCTTGATGTGCTGGCGTCTGTACGAAGCTTACATTTTAAATACTTATCATTTTTTCTGGAAATAATCGAAATACCTACCGTTACATCATGTTTGTAAACATTTTATTGTGATGGTTATGATAACAACAATTATAATTGCAAAGTGAGTTATCAATTATTTAATTCCTAGAATTTCATATTCAACTCTGACGTTTGGCAATTAGTTTTATGAAGTCTTATTAAGTCCGCTTGATTAATATTTTAACCAGAGCGTGAGTTTCATCCCGACGGGTGGAAATAAAACTAGCATCATAAATATTTTTCTGAAATTCCTGTCAAAAATATCTTTTTATAATTAAGTAAATTGGAATTTTCTCATCCCAACATCCGAACTAAGACCAAAAAAAGGACTATTATTTATGTTTGCTGATAACTAATATCCTTTTAACGACGCGATGTAAAACGTGTGCGTTAAAAGTTATTATTTTTAATACTTTTACTGTGTCACTTAATTGCTAGAGGACCGGTTGAGGCTAGCTCGGTAGCAAGTAGCAACGACACTAAATTACTATCTGCGAAGCGATGCGTTCGCGCAGTTCACGTTCGCAGTGGCGCGCCTGATTGGTGCCCTAGTCTGCTGCGGTCTAGGGTTGGCAATAGTGCTTAATATGAAAAAAAAAAACTTCAGCATTTATTCCGTGTAATTTGCAGGTGTACATTTTGTTTAAAATAAAATAAAAATTCCTTCCTAAAGACCATTTTGTGGCTTAGTAATATTCGGTATAATGTTAGATGATGTTCAAGAAACACCGCTATAGTTTAATTTTAATAAGCATTGCAATAACACTGGCAAGTTTAATTACGACAATTAATGATGAATATACTTAATTAATTTAATGTATGTATGTTCAGCTTTTTGTACCTCACAATACATGATCTAAGTTTTTATAAAACCAGGTTTTGTGTGATTTAACAATTGTGGTGTTCTCAAATGAGGAAAATGTTTTTGTCTGTCAGAAAACGAGATTGACCCAGCAGCAGTCTTGCGGCTAAAAATTACTAAGCATTTGGTGACTAATCTATACCTACTCGTACTAGTCGTCGAAAGACCGAATGAATAATTTAATGATGTCTTTTCAGTATTTCTTATGGAAAATATTATATCCTTTAAGAAATCTGAGGAAATTTAGTTTTCTGATGATTCTTTAAACGGGTGTCCCAGCCGACAACCCTAGTAATACAGGTGTCTACAGAAAAATCCGGCCGTTCCACTAAGATACCCGTCCTGAACTGACCGGCTGAAGGTACTTTATCTACATTAGATTTAATAATCATCGTAGGGTAGTTAGAAAATTAAAGCCCATAAGCTATGAATAGTTAATAAAAGTAATGGCAGCGTGCGTACCTAATGGCAGGGATTAATACGATGGAATTAAAAATTTACGGCCTTTTAGATTCGTTTGATTTTTATATATTACTAACTATTCGTGACCGGCGTCACCTGAGTGAATTTCATGTCTCTATCTCCAGTCGTTTAAACTGTGTGTTGTCTATCAGTCAGTCAGTCAGTTCGTCGAGAAAGGATTCATTTAAACGCAAAAAATATAATATACAAATCGGTCGAGCCGGACACAAGTTTTTTTTTTTATAGATTTTGAATTATAATAACGATACGGAATACAATATACATACAGCAAACGATAATTCAATAATAACCAGAAAAAAACAATCTTATTGTCAAGGATAAAATTGTTTTAAATTCGATTTTATTCTAAAGTCGTAAATATTAACGCGATGTCGTAATCATAAGTAAAGCTTATCATTCAAGTCAGAAGGCGTCGTCGTCAATGATGTCATACGTTGGGTCTCTGCAGACATTTTGACATCACTTCGATTAATTTATGGCAACAAATAAAAAACTTGGGTTACAAAATATTGTTAAAAGGCGGTATTGTTAATAAGAGTACAAATTGTCCAGTAGCTACGTCGCTATAGATCGTATCATGTATACCTAGTACACAGTTACAATCATTCAAAGGTTTGTCATTTACTTTGCTTCTCTTTCAAAGTCTGTGAATAAAGGTAGATGGCTACGCAAAAGCTAACATTAAAATAACTACTAAAAGAACCTTCAAAGTACAAAACATTTGCTGTCATTTTCCTTCCATGACATAACTTTGGTCTTTCGCGTCTATCTTTCAGCCAAACGATCAATCTAAATCTTTTCCGCACAGATAAACTGACATGATTTGTTTACGATAGAGATTATGCGAAAAGTTAACGATAATGTATCAGTTGAAGTCTAAAGACGGGAACGTGCTGCTATTTATTTGGCCTATTTTTTATAATAAATTATCAAACTCGTAAGATATTTTTTTGACAACAGAATATGGGTCGCCTGTCTTGAATTGATAAGCACAATTAAATGATTATCCAAGTTTAAAATATATAGTCGTGTAACTCGTGTATTGTGTATTCCTATATTGAAAGCATTTAAATGTAATCTTTCTCATAAATTTTCCGCTCTTATGCGTTCTCTGTATTACCACTACTTCTAAGTTTAAGTTCAAAAATCTAAACAGAGTATGACTATGTAATATGTATTGTGTTATCATAAACTTTAACCCAAGTCCATAAATCAGAAGTTTTTAAAAATTTTACTATCGCGTTTTGAACGGAGGGCATTGTTCCCAAACATACTCACGTAAATGCTGTGACGTAAGCGCGGCCAAAATCGTCGAATACTGTTTAACACCCACCGCGGAGGTCAAGCTGTGCGTACAACCGAATTGATATAGGCGACCGTGTCTTGAACTCATTCGAATCGACACCAAAAACTGGACCAGAACATACCTGAAACAAGATAATTATAATGATTATTACATTAACTTTATGTCGTATTAAAATTAATTTAATGAACATACGTCACATTTTACGCCAAATTTGGTCCAGGCTTAAGAATACAAATTAAGGCATTTCAATTTAATACATACGCAAACACAATACGTATATATTTCAATATGTTATTATAGGGTATCGAATACAAATTTACCTTTCTACGTCAGTAACCTTAAATTATAAAATTTAGATTTAGACAATCATTGTCTTTTATTGATTTAATAAATAATTAAATCAAGATTAATCTACATGTCAACAAGTTTTTAAAATCAGTTGTGGAATAGAAATACGCTGTCTCAATGATCGTTCTTAACATCATTAATCAGTTGTCGTATTGAGTACTACAAATGATTTAGTCACAATATTTTCTTTAGTTTTATCTATTTAATTTTGTAGCGAGATACTGCGAGTGCGACCCGAACTAACGAATTGACATGAGAGCCTCCATGCGTGTTCAGAGCTCGTTTCCTAAACTAGCAAGCGACCTAGTAAATAGGTTAGGTAGAAAGCCAGATTGACGCAGGTAGAGCCAAAACTAGGTAGAGATTATAAAAGTTCTGTCACAAAAGTCTGTCTGTAAGTTTTATTGTAACTGTGATTAGTAACAAGCTGAACTCTATTACCTATGATTTATTTGCCTAGAGAATAGTTTATTCACCAATTGTGAAGTAACCGTTTAATGTAATATCCGTTTTAGACTGTCATATGGCATTTTGAATGACAGAAATCATCAACTTTTTTTTAAGTTAATATTTTTAATAGGTTCGTAATTAAATAATTTTTTGGATGGATTGTCGAGCACAGGTTTATATTTTAGACATTCAATACCTCTTCGTATACTCGTCAGACTGGCGTGTCAAAAGGCAATTTCAGATAAACTGTCATGGCAGCGTTCACACTAACCGGTTAATATTTTAGCATTTACTCGTATAATGGTCGATTTTATATTTCGACATGTTTCGTAATGGCAGGTAGCTTCATTTGTTGACTTTGAAGTGTAAGTGATGAATTTGACGAAGTAATTATTTGATCTTGCATCTTGCTACCTGTAGAGATTCGGTGTCATACATGCATATAGTATTTTTTTTTAGTGGATTTTAATAATTATCATGTGGGTAGGTTAAGTAATAGTAGTTGCTAATAGCCGGCATTATGCAAATTTGACAAAAAGTATTTTTAATTTTTAGTCTTCCAACTAATTAAAGAGCTAGTCATATTTTTTTTATTAAATTAATTAATAACAAAAGGTCTTCAGAGCCATCTCAGAAAAATTATGATGAGTAATAAAATAGTTATCATTTTATTCGAATAACAATACTGTCTTATCTAGATGCTCTGGAACAAGTCATGGTCTCTGACATATGAGGGGTCATGTTTACATTTATAATTCGGTAGAATAGGTACCTACTGCAGATAATTAGTAGGTATTCGTAAAGATGAGAACATTCCAAATCATGAAATTAGAACGCGATCAAAATTAGTTTTTCTGACTCCGTTTTTCCTGAGGTTCCTTATTTATTGTGTCTGGCTGATTTTAAACTATAGATAAAACTATATTTTTTTTAAATTTAATTTAAGAACGCTAAGTTGGGTTTTGTTTTAGTTTGAGCCAAGACAGCCATGATAGGTATTTAATAGGTGAAAAGCAGGAATTTCCTTTTATATACTTTAGAAATCACTTAAGTACCTAACCTGCTAAGTATTTTTTCTTACCAGAACTGCAGTTTAGTTATTGTATATTATACTGTGTTATTGATATGATATAGCTATCAAATAATGCATCTGTATTTTTTTATAACCGTAAACAATTGGGTAACTGATGTTATTAGATATACCTACGTAGGTACGCCTTTCACTAAGTAATTAAATAAGAGAAAGGTGTATAAAAAAATGTAGGTAGGTAACTACATAATATATTGTCGCGTTTGCAGCCAAATTTGTGATGATTTTTAGTCTGTATTATTACATACTCAGAAAATATTTTAATTAAGTAGGTAGTGCTCTAGACACCACGAAATTATTTATGTTTTGATAAGCATTTAATCAACTTAATAACACGTGTAAAGCTATAAATCCTATACTTACCTATTTATACTGATACTGTATCATTATCTAACTAATTTAAACTCCATGGTTCAAGTACTGTCAATACTAAGTAATGCCTACAAGTACCTACTTAAAATAATAAATAAGAAACATCTAACACCGTCGTAAACAACAGTAAAAACTTGTAAATAAATAAATTATAAATCGATTTCCAAGTTCAATTTTGAAGCAAAGCGTTTTTATAATTAAAAAAACACTGGCATAACAAAATATTCCGTCAACAACAAACGAAAACAAACAATCCAATATGGCGGCGAGACGTCACTCGTACTATCGGTCTCGGCCGCGTTATCACCGCGCGTAGACGATCCGTTTTTAGAAATATTAATTCAGTAATAACTGTTGTACTATTTTTAGTGCGACCTAGGCTAAAAATACGGCGACCGTAGAGGCGAGCAATGACGCTTACACTTGATAATACTAATGTTACTCATGTAATGTAACAGTGTCAATGACTTGGTGCAATTTATTGGTTATATTGTGCACGATTGACAAGAACGTCGTAACTGAGGTTATCAACAATCAGTGGACTATTAGACAGGTCATTGTAATGGAGAAAGTGCATTTGAGAGCATACCCGTCCGAAGATGTGTTTTTATTCAGTTTTTTAATATTTCTGACTTACATTTGGAGTTGATTTGAATTTAAAGACTTACGTTTTTCCTAGCCATCTTTTTGGACTCACTAAAGTCATAAAATTGTGTTTTTGTAACCACAGAACAGTGTCTGTATAGTCCTAGTACACAAGGAACAAAGACTTATTTGTCTCTGAATTACACATGCGAATAAAAATCATCAAAATAAACATATATTAGTATACATGGCTCGATTTAAGTTTTACTAATCAAACTTGCGACCAATGAGCGTCGCCAACTAACACGATTTGATTCGATTAGCACTCGATTTAAATTCACTACGCGAGGGTACATTAGCAAATTAATAGTTGGCTTACGTAACTAGATGTCCACTATTCGGACGATATCGAGCGTGAGACGTGCTCGAGTGAGTCGCAAGGCCGACTTCACGACATTGACCGTGAAGTTACGACATCAACTCACAAAAAAACTTATTATGTTTCCGCAAATCGACCGCTCTGAACCAAGTTGAAAAGTACAGACTTGTTGAAAAACACGGAGGTCACTTTACGTCACTTTTCGTGTACTATTGTAAACATACGCATTAAGCATTGAATAAAAAGGTGTCTTAACAACGTTGGATTAAAATTTATTATGTTTTGTCGTTGTTGTTGTTGTCGGTTATTTCATTAAGTGTATTGAGAAGTTTTACATTCATTAATTAAGTTTAATCGTATCTGCGTGGGTTTGGGGTAGAGAACTGTATTCAGGGCTTCATTAAAGTGTTTTGAGGTTAGCAAGGGTTTAATTGCTTAAATAAGTTTTCTTCCGAAAAGTAATTGATCTAATTTGTTTCGCGTAATATGTTCTTCAGATGAGGTCGTCACTTCATTGACTTAAATTATTACTTTATTACCTGACAGTTAGGCAGAAATACTGGCAACTATATCTAAAGGAGGTGCTCTCATTCATCACATTATATTTGTCATTTTAATAATGATTAATATTGCAAACTATTAAAACGAAAAAAAAAAAAAAAAAAACATTGTTTCAGATAAAGATACGTGTTCGTTAAAACCGCACTTTATAATTTAATTACCTAGTATGTACAAAGAATCTTATCACTACACATAGTCGACATGATAGCTACCCACATAAATTAGCAAAGAATTTTAAGGACAAAACGTACGGAGATACATAATGCCAATGAATATAATAAATTATAAGCTATTCATGTGATAGGAAAAATACTTTTACGAGAATTTCAACTTCATACTTCCAATGAGGAAAGAGAACGAGTGTGTAAATCGACAGAATAATTACTCATGTTAATTAAAATTGATGTAAACGAAATCTAAGTGGATGGCTGTAATTCCTAGGAATATGATTCTGTGATTCAGCAGTTACTTTATGGTAAAAAAAGTAATTAAAAAAATTAAAAAACCCGACTGCAACAATACACTAAAACTAACTGAAAGGCTAAAATCAAGCCCATTTTAAATTAAATAAATGTTTATTTATTTATTTGCTATTAGCACTAACATTTATTATTACAGGTGGAAATCCAATACAACAAATGTAGTCACAATTCCCACACCCTCGGGGACATTGGAAGCAGGCGGGACCCATTTGAGTTTGAAACTATAATAATGGTATGGGCCACGCCATTTTGTTTTTTTTTTTAATTTTGATATACCCAGTGTCACTCTCACAGTAAATACGAATCTAACGACACCTCTCAAGCTAAAATCCATCGAGCCGTTCAGGCCGCAGAGTGTGCCAAACAATTATACATACATACATACTCTCGAAAAATATAACCCTCCTTCTGGTGCAGTCGGGTAAAAAAGATGTTGATGGCAAATGGAATCTGCATCTTTGTATGTAATCAGATAGTGGCAGATAGTTACCATATCAAATATGAGCAAGGCATGCGGTCGTCGAGTGCACGTGCAATCCCTAATCAAAACGGAACTCGACAATTGACTATGAAAACGGTAGTCTGAAGATAGGAGTGTAGAGCCAATTTTCATAGAATATGGAGGGTCTTCTTGCAAGAAGTGAAATAGGTATTATTCAAAACGAGTAAAGTGATTACTTTAAAAACAATGTACAAAGGTCAGAAAAATAGACACAGCAGTGACTCAAATTCGGCGAAGACTGAGTAACCCCGGGAGTTTCAACACCCATCATTTTTATACTTATGACCCAAATTGCGAATATAAAACAACTAGTTACAACCAAATTTCTGGGTCTTGTGACATCTGAAAAAGTTATATTTAGACGCTCCAGAATCCAAAATTGGTTGGCCAATTGGTGAAGACATGTTCCAAGTCCGTTTCAATTAACAAAAATTATATTAATCTCCGCTAGTTGGCGCCAATGCATCATAAGGACTTGCGTCCTTTTTCTATTGTGGAGGAGGATTAAGTGGTCGTTATCGCTTAATATTCACGCTGCATAGCGCCACCCACGCTAAGACGATTGTTTGGTAGTGCTACGAATGCTCGTACATACGTAGAACGGAAAACTCCGATTTATTTTGCGAGAACATAGGCGTATGTGAATGGGATGTGGCGCGAAAGGAAATCCTTATGTGGTAAATAGAACAACAAGTTGAGTATGCAAGGTAGTTTAAGACTGAATGCAGTTTAATGTTGGGTTATAACTGTATGAGATAGTAGATAACCTAGCAGCCAGACTGTACAGCTGTACTCCATTTACTATTATATAATATTTAATAGCATTAGACAGAAGTTAAAAAGGCCTTTTTTAGAGGCACACTTTGTAATAAAAGTACAACAAACATTATTACAGTCAAGATTGATGTGGAGTTAAATGTAATCAATTTAAATAACAGCACACTTGATTGTACTTATTTAACCTCTCTACCTTCTAAAATTACAAGACTTTGATTTAATATTCTTTAGTTTTTACATAAAATATTGTCGTGTCAATGTTTAAAATCTAAAAGAAGCAGGGGCGGACAGTACCGGGAACGTTTTTCATGTCACTATAACTCTACCAAATCTAAAATGTTACCTATTCCCTTCATAAGTTGTGGCAGCACGTGTTTTTTTTTTTATTTTGTCGGTTTATATAAAGTTGTTTTTAATAAACGATTGTTACTAAAAATTGTTTCATTTCATGTACCTATCCTAGCATCATGACGAGTAGATGGATAGAATATGCTTTATTGTATGCCATACATTGTTACTTACAAAAAAAAACACATACATTATTTATTAAAATTGTTTGAACTTAACTTGAAAATCAAAGGTTTCGTACTCCTGCTTCTGCGAGCCTCTTTTTTCTAATGTTATAATAAATGGAGAATAGATGGGGTTGTCAATTACAGTTACGTCATTTTACGTTTGACTAATTTGTGATCAGAATCAAAATGACGCCCTAATTTATACTCAGCCAGATACAAAATGTTTCAAATTGAAATTAATTTATTTTATCAAAAGAAGACGAAACTTCATCTCGACGTATTTGGATGTAGTTAATAATATTTTGCTTAGTTTTCGTCCTCAATAATTTGCACAGATGTGTTATTTTTTATTTTACTTTTAATAATAAGTGGCCACGAGACCTTGACGGGCTGTATTAGCGGCCAAAATGTTTAATTATTCATTATTTCGAATTAATTCGTATGAGACTGAACGTTTTTTGTTATTTTACGCTATGTATCGTGAATTTAAACCGGGTTTATTACATTGTATTTGTTCCTCAAAAGATTTGATGTTGAATCTCAAGTAGTCGGCAAATCCATTTTTGTTTTAGATTTTGGAATCATCAGTCATTTTAATTTCTTTAATTCTGTCTTTTGGCTTTGGAAGCTTCATTCTTATATACCATATTGGCACTATTTCTAGCTTGTATTCCAGTTTTCATATTATTTAATCAATTGATTTTTCTTTCAAATTGAGCCACCGCAATATCTATGGTGAATATTCTTTCATCATTATCATCATTTACCTACAGCCTTTTTCAACCCAATGAGAGCATGAAGGATGGCACACGTATCAACTCGGAAAGGGATCGTCACCGTATCAACTCGAGCCATTCAGTATTCTTTGTATGAAACTCCCTACTGCAGCGCACACTAGTCGGAATCGTAACCAAGCTCACGAACCGCGGTGAGGTGCGTGGTCAACTTGCAGTCCCCGCGCTTACGGCTCGTCGTCCCCGCGCTTACGTCTCTTCGTCCACCCTTGCCCCTCTCACCCCTCCCGCGGACTGCCTGCAGCACCATCAACCAGCAGTCGGCGAGCAGTAAGCGCGGCATCATCGCCTAGCTATAGCTGAGTCGACGTATCGGAGCTTCTGATCCGATGCCTGTTTGAGGCCTAGGCGAAAGGCGATACGGTGCCTTTCGAGTTGATATGTGTATTTACCTTTAGCCTTCTCTATTTCATCCAATTTCTTAATAATCTTATATTAAGTCACCACAATTTAAATGTTACCGCAATATAGACTTAATAGCTCCATCTTTAAGTCCATACCATAATATATTATATGTAACTAACTATTTCCATGTTTTAAGTGTATTCATTTAGATTAAAACATATTTTAAACCCATTGAATATTATGTACGAAGTCAATATACTCGTACAACCAGCCTGGTATCAGCCGTAATATCTAGATATTTCTGTTAAACATAGCCATTTAACATTGGTATTCAAATTCAGCTGTGTCGTTAAAGTGAACGATTATATTGTTAAATTGTTTCACGGTATAATATTTAGATTCCTTTAACATTTAGATAGACCAACAAAACAAAAGACGGTCTTTGTTTCTCTCTTCTCCTTCTTCTTGGTGATGTTCTTCATTCCCGAAGGTCGTGTCACTTTAAAAATCCTTCGTGAAAGGCCTTCGATATTCTTCGACTTCGTTCGGTTTTCGGCTTCTCTCAGGGCAGTCGTAACAGAAAGTCCAGTGAGGGCGGTAGCTTGGTTAGACCAGCAGTTAGGTGACCGGTCGCGAGGTCATTCTTTCTACGAGACTACTGTTAAAGCACTAATATAAATCAGTCTTGGTTAGATGGTGATCTAGAGATGAGTTTTTCAATAGCCTGCTGTCAAACCTTCCCAGAAGATGGTTCTTTAAATTGATAGCAATAATAACTGATGATTTGAAAAGACTCCTTTTTATCAGCGACGGTAAAACAGCTGTTGAGGCTTGCTAAAGTATATGATGATCAAAAACGGTCCTGCTCATCGACAAAAAACAGGACTTGCAGATATTGCAGTACTTGATAGCAGTATCCTATTGGTGAACAAGGCATTTTTATCAACTTTTCTTTTAAATGTACCGTTACACATTTTACAGTTAACACCAACTTATTTTACTGTCGACTCGATATTCGATATAGTGCGTCACTCAAGGTCATAAGTGAGGAAGTGGATAGACAATGCACGGAGCGGTTTCGCAACTCAAGCGCAGACTGCTGTCCGAAGTAGGAAGTCTTTGGTTATCACGACAATCGGCCAACTACGCCGAGATAAAGGTGACACGAGTCCTATTTATCAATACAATTATTTTTTTGCTTCACCTCTATACTGAATTGTGAAAGATGATTTTATTTATTGCATTGCTTTTTTACTTGAGTGATTTGTTATTTAATGGAACATCCATAACGCGTCGTTTGTATTTGGACTTTGTCTTCTGTCTCCACGATGTGAAGTGCATTAAATTCAGGAGTTTATTGTGCAGTCAAACAATAATTTACTTTCTAATACTGCACGTAATGACATTCTCGGAGACCAGCTTTTTCAAGGTGGTTACTGCGAAGATCAAGTTTCATAGGGGCATAACTGCAAATATACACAGTTTTATGTCATTCTAAAGGATGTTCACGGTATCGTTGGTCCTATCTGTTGCACTTCAGATGGAATCTTCAGATAGGAAATAAAGATTTTTCATAAGTTTTTTTTTTATTTGTTAAATTTACGTTTGTTTTGCTTTTTGGCGTCACTGGTGTCCATAGATACGATTTTTTTTTTTTAAATGCAAAATTACAGGCGTTTTTTATGGTTCGAGAAAGATACAGGAAAATGATTACTTAACAATTTTTATATTTCACATTACGATTTTACGGCAAAGTTTGTACGATTTACGCAGAAATATCAATTAAGTATCCCCCTAAGACTGATAGCGAATAATCTTCTGATAAATTATGATTATTAGTTATTGAAGAAATGATAAGACGAGATTACTGAATGTAGTGTAATGATAACAATGATAATATTTTTGTTTTGATATCAAGTTTCTACATTCCTTTCGAATGTATTATATAAAAAAGTGTTGTATACAGGGATATGGTTTCTTTGGTCAATGTGTAATGTTATAGTTATGCAATATTTACAATTTAATAGTTACTTTATTTATTCAGGGATATTTTTTATCACCATCCAAATTTTTACAGCGTGTGACCCATGAATATGAACAACTTTCACTATGGGACCAACTCTGAAATCACGAAAAAAAATCTGCTGTTTCATACAAAAGTTTAATACCTACTTGACCAAAATGTATGAAACAACAGATTTTTTTTTCGTTTTTTCAGAGTTGGTCCCATAGTGAAAGTTGTTCATATTCATGGGTAGAACACCCTGTAAAAATTTGGATGGTGATAAAAAATATCCCTGAATAAATAAAGTAACTATTAAATTGTAAATATTGCATAACTATAACATTACACATTGACCAAAGAAACCATGAGTGGACTCTGTGAAAGATACAATGCGCAGAGATATGCTAGAAAGCTAGTGAATACCGAAGTGACGCCTAATAGAGAAGTACGAAAGAAACAAACATGTTGCGCCGACACCAAATAAATTGAGATAGCGCAGGAGATTGATTATATGTGCCTTATACCGTGTCTAGTGCGAAGTGAGGGAGCCATTTCTTCAGAGAAATGGTTCACATTTTTTGAGTTTGAAAACTATGGTAATGTAAAGTTGGTTGGGTTTAAATAAAGCCTAATAATTTTTTAGAAGGCTGAAAGTCACCCAAAGGGCAATGGAGAGGGCTATGCTTGGAGTTTCCCTGCGGGATCGAATCAGAAATGAAGAGATCCGCAGGAGAACCAAGGTAACCGACATAGCCCGAAGAATTGCCAAACTTAAGTGGCAGTGGGCAGGGCACATTGCTCGCAGAACAGATGGCCGATGGGGCCGAAAGGTTCTGGAGTGGCGACCGCGTACCGGAAGGCGTAGCGTTGGAAGGCCTCCCACAAGGTGGACCGACGACCTTGTGAAGGCCGCAGGAACTCGTTGGATGCGAGAAGCACAAAACCGGTCGAAGTGGAGGTGCTTGGGGGAGGCCTATGTCCAGCAGTGGACGTCTTTCGGCTGAAATGATGATGATGATGAAATAAAGCCTTATTACTCATGAGTCTTCATTTTAGCTTTAAGTTCATATACTCATAAGTAATACGCTTTAAAATTCAGCTTCAGGACCTGCACTCACTGTCCACTGACGCAATAATAAGGTCATGAAGTGCACTGCAAGTGTGTGCAGATTTAAAAAACTCTTTTGCATTTGAATACCCAATCCTTGAGGAAGGCTATATAATATCGCGTCGTCTCGTATCGTATCGGCTATGTAATATCGCGCTAAGACTCTGAGGAGCTGAGAAAAAAGAAAAAAACGTCAGAAAGAACGCTAAGCGACGGGGTCGATAACGCGATCGAAGTCGCAGGCAGAAGCTAGATCAAAATAAAGACATTTAATATTGGCTGTAGATATTCGGTTATTATGCAATTTGCTTAACAGCACCCCTCGTGGGAAAACACACAACAGTTTTCACTTAAAATTGTATCCTCGTAACTGTAACTTTATAGTGATTGTCTAATAATGAAGAGGTTTATTTGATATAGGAAAAAAGGGTTTCGATTTTCAGTATTCCAGGGTTGAAAGTAGAAACATATTTGTCATGATCGGTAGCCCTGCCATGCTTGTGCTTCCCTGAGTTTGTTGCAATGCAGAAGTTCACAGAAAATTTGATTTAATTTTAAACTTATTTTCTGATTAAATATTCAATGCTACAGTATCTGAGGGACTGGAAGAATTAAATAGGCTTAGTAACTCTTTGGTATTATTATTATACTTACAATATTCAGTGGTAATAAGACTCGGTTATTGAGCTATAAAATCAACATTAAATATGTAAATGAAGTATTATATCATACAAACTTTATTGTTTCAATATTTTATTCGCTTTATAAGTCAGTAAATTAAATCAAAACGGAATGCGTATCAAACAAAATTATAACATGAAAACAATTTTCTCGTGTAGAAGTTTCGAGAAAAATTATCAACTGAACGAAATCTAACGCAAGAAATAAAACATTGTTATTCATAAGCTGAGCTGTTGGTAGATTACAGCCCACCCCCTCTCACAGAGAGGAGGCCTGTGTCCCAGCAGTGGGAACATTATAGGCTGATGATGATGATTCATAAGCTGCTAAAGACTCCTGAGGGATCCAGTTACTTAACAAATAAAAAGACAAATGAAAAACAAAGTTGATTTCCATCGAGACTAATTTTCGAACGTTTCCCCCCGTGCCGGGCTAGTCAGAAAAAACAAAAGCCTGTGGGTGCAAATCAAAACAGCCAGGGACCTAACAGTCAGAAGTCACGACATACAGTAATATACACGTAAAATTCATAACCACAGCCGACATGAATCACTTGACATTGAAAATGCCGAAAGCCCTAAACACCCAAATTTTGGGGTGGTGGTTCTCGCAGTCTCGCTCCCATCGATCCCCGTGGAAATGGGTCGGCCTCCCTTCGCCTGTGACCTTGGGTGGCGGAGATGGTCGAGCGTTTCCGAAAAGAACCGACGCGTTCATTCATTCCGAGCCTAACGCCCACGTAAGTGTTGGCTGGGCGGATTTGTTTCCACGATGGAAACCTTCTGCTTCCAATTTTAATGATGTATACTGAATGTCGCAGGGTTTTTGAATGTTTGAGATACGAAACCATTTTTCTGTTTGGAATTTTCCTAGGCTTAGTGCTGATGTTCTTGGTTTAGATTTCTTTTTGACTTTTGCACCAATAGTTTAGGTACGAACAATGGTAATACACAAGTATTTTACAAATGAAAAGTCCGTCATAAAATTATGCTCTGAAAGGGTACTTAAATCAAAAAGAAGAAGTGAATCTAATGCTTGAAAATGAAGATTGATATCTATCATGCATGCCTATGGTTTCTTGTAGACTTAAATGAAAGGAATATCAAATTAACTTGTATTAATTTTAAATTAAACGTTCATACTGAAACTGTCTCAAAATTCTTTAGATATTTTGCCTTTCTCTTTGATCAATAAACAAAATAATCAAGTCAACCATCATGGCCAATGGTGTTTAAGTTATTACTTTAAATGGGCAAGCAAAAGGGATAGCTGATAGCCTTGCCCAGTTTACAATTCCCAAAAACATTCTTGACATAATTGTTGTAGAGGACCATGAAGCATATTATTTAAAAATATTACATGATAGATCTACTGATGTCGTTTCTTTTAAAGAAAGAAAATAAGTGTTTTTCACCCTGGTTAAGTAAGGCACACAATATTCACACAAAAACAACAAAAAAGCAGGAAAACCAAAACAAATCACAAAATAGTATTATGTGCCTCGCATCTGCACCAAAATAGGCCAAGTTTAGCATAAATGTCAGACAACTAATGCCTGACGCTGGTTTTCAACTGGACCCTAGCTGATTTTCTTTAGAAAGGATGAATGATGAAGAAGTATCTGCAGAACGGTTTCAGAGTGGAGACGAATCCTTTTACGTGCTTGATATGGTGGGATGATGGAAGACAACATGATTAGACAGAATAAAAATTACTTTTTATTACCTAATACAACAGCAATTCAAAGTAGAGGTAGATATCAGAGCACATGCATATGAGCTAATATATATTAATATTTATTTAAATCAAGACTGTAGCCTAACTTTTTACTGGAAACCTCATTCAACACCATTTTCATGTCATTTGTTTTACTACGTTCGATCATTGATTTTAAATTATAGTACCTACTTATTTGGAATGTGATAGTGTTTTGTTTTCCTCTTACTCTTTACTTATCCGATTACTTTTGAGAGCACATACGTAGGTACTCTGGGTTTGAAAACTGGACTTGTTTGCTTGGAAAACACTTCAGAGCTGAACGGTGGGTGCACTTCAGATTCGCTATCGCCTTTTGCTCCGTCATCTTGGTTTTGATTGTGTTAATTTGTTACTTTCCAAAGTAGGTAAACTTTTTATGATATAGGTAAATATGATTTAACTAGGAGCATGTTGATAATGCTCCTAGTTAAATCATATTTACGTATATTCTTAACAATAAGATTTGGCAAAAGTATATTTGTAGTAAATTCTTCTGTTACTGTGTCATAATATGGAAAGTTTACACTAAAAACATGTTCTTCAGATTCACCAAGGGTATTTCTAGTAGCTTAGTAAACATCTTTGAAAACTGCGGAAGATGTATTGAAGCAACCTGCGAAAGACAATGCAGGGTCGTCTTATCACTCCGTATCAATATTTGCATGACCTTAGGAAAATTTATCACTTTAATAAATCATTTGCTACGAGATGACATTAGTTGTGTCGATATTATATAATTAAATACATATCAAGGTCCGAATCGTGGAATTTTTAGGAATATAAAACTGGTTTTGTATCTTCCGTAGTGATTATGTTTCTTAGTTGCGTGGATTGAATTGGATATTAATATTTATTATTATTTATTTGGTCATGTAGTCAAAGAGTCCCCAAAACGAAAGTTATGTGAATAGTTAATTTGATCTGTCTTGTAGTTAAAATGTGAATAATTATATTAACCGGTCAAGCTCCGCGCGTCGCCTAGTGGCGACGAAACAATAGAAAATCAATTGTGTCTCATAAGCGGAGCTCGACAGATTAAAACTCGAAACTGTGCAACTTAGATTTGTGTACATAGACTAAATTACTTCTAAAATTTAAAATATTTTTTCTAAATATTATGTGCTAATAATAATTGTATGACCAGCTGATCAAGGGTAATTGAAACTTGACATCATTAACATTAGTTTTAGACTTCAGTGATCTTGAGATGTCCTAGAAAAATATTTTTTTAATTCATTGCATCTAAATGAATGCATAAATACATTTTATTTGAATATAATAAGGCAATAACGATGATAAGATCTTGTATTACACCAAATACCATTTAAACGCATTTTTCATCATTTATGAATAAAAATTATTAGTTGTTAATGTTACCGTCCCATTTCCTGTTTTTGTCACATCCTATTCGTACTTACTGTACAATTGTACGAAATAATACTTTACACTATCAACTTACATTACATAAAGGAAGATTAGATGTAAACATGTGATTCAAAACAAAAAGAAAATAAGGTAGGTTAAAAAAGTTAAGAAAATCATGAATGGTAAAAATGTTATCACAGCAAATTTCTGCTTTTGGTGCGACTGTGTCAAACAAACACAAAACGGTGCATCAAAACTAGAATCCAAAACTCGGCTAACTAGTTTTTAGGATCAGAAAAAAAACTTGGAAGTATAAATCGAATCAATTTAAATATTTGAAACTCTTGCTAATTTAAAAACGTGACCCTCCTAAACAGGTTGGTGAAGAAGATAAAATAAAAAATACGGAGGCGATTTACATCGTTTATTGTATCCTTGTGGAAAATATGTAGATAAATGCTAAGATTCTTTCAAATGATAAGATAATCTATAGAGATATAATTATAAAAGGAAAGGATGAATAATATAGGTAATGTGAAAGAGACTCGAGATATAAAACCTACAAACAGTTCCGCATCCGATGCTCTCCTTACTCAAAATTAAAAGCATAATAATACTGATCCATCAATGAACGCTAAAGTACAAACATCTGTGATCAAGTCTAGTACTCATAAAAGAACAATCACCAAATAACAGATGAACTATTCGAAGTTTCGAACTAAGAAACATCAAAGACAGCGGCCTTTTAGTATTGGCACTTATGATTATTCATATCGACAGACACCAATAATCAAGTGGTGTAGAACTACTGGATGGATGACGTAATATGATAGCAAAACAGTCAATATTTGATATGGAACCATTAGCCACGGCGTGCGATAACACGCGACCAGTTCACTAATGAAAACGGGACACAAAGATACTCTCGCCCCGCTCGAACAAACGTGTTTCGCGAATAAAATTATTTTATTAATGCTAAATATTCTACAAATTTTGATATGTCTTTGGATTGTTTAAGACTGTGCCATAGAAAATATAATGCTTGAATTAATTGTCGCCTTGGCTACTAGTAATTTTCACGGAAATGGATGAATTGTAAAAAATGTTACAATATTTTAATTTTGATCGTAGTTAGCGGGCGTACACGTATTTACATAAATGGAATTGAAATGTTAATTACAAATTTTTAGGTACACTTGAATGAAAGACCGGTTTCAATTTTAGAATTCGACAGATTGTAAGTTGTCAAATAAAATAAAATGTCAAGTAGACAAATTATTTACCATTTAAAAGGCGCGGATGAGAGTATTAACTATTGTTTACTTATTCTGACTATGTTATTTCTATAAACCACCTTGCATTATAAAATGCACTTTTGAAGAAATCTCCACACACATCTTGTAAACCGTCAGATTATTTGTAATTTATAAAGGGTGCTCATTGAATGAAAAACAAAAAATACCCTCTCACTTCTGCCGATCGCCTTTTTTGTATAATTATGGGCTGTGATAAGGTCAGAGCGAGGTCATTCGAAAGTCCCTTTTCCAGTATTGGATTGTTCATTGATACTGATTACTGAAGTGAATTGGAGCAAAAACTTAAGGATATGAGTTGTTGAAGAAAGAAAGATACAATAAAATGTTTCAATGTTCCTAAGATGTAAATGATATATCGAAGATAAGTCTGAAAAGACCAGAAAACTTCTATCGGTAAATAAATTCTGATGTCTAAGGAAATGAACACAGAAATGACGGCTGATAAAGATATTATGGAAGAAAATATCATACTGCTCCAACGCCAAATAAATTGGGATAAGATGATGATATATTTATACGTGTTATAAGAAATACAAAGTAACGTGCCCTAAAACTGGAACCAATGATGATGCAGGCAAAAATTCTAATAGAAACAATGAAGAAAATGATCACTTTCATCTTCACGTGAACGGAGATGTAAAAAACTAGCAACGTACGAAAAGTCACGAGGTTATCTAAACGTTTGACCTTTGTCTACAGTAGATCATGCTACTGACAGAGTAAATTTACCTACTAGTACAAACACTTCCGCGATAGCGGCTTGTTACTAGACTGACAATTGTAACAAAGATTTATCTGTTGTTTCTGAGATCAACAACGAAGATTAAAATGTCAAAGATCAAAGAAAATTAGTAAGCGTTATTAGGAATATATGACAATCATCTGTGTCATCACTATACTGTTGTTGCAAGTAGGAAAATCAAAGTATCTCTATCTGTTCAGATCTTATTCTTTATAATCACAAGTAAATAGTTTGGTAATGTGATTGCGATCTACATTATAAAGACTGTATTTCGTTTAATATTTTGTATTCCTTGATTCATTGTAGTTTTATTTCCAGTGACTTTCGGTAATATCTAAAGCAGTCATTATCCAAAACACTGTTTAAATTCTGTTAATTGCATTGCTACATTGCACTTTGTAATAGCTTGTCACTTCAGAATGGATATATGTATTTTAATCATTTTAGTGTTTTCATAATTGCCAAGGATCTATTAAAATTCAAAGATAGAGTAGTAAATATAAAAATCCATCTAGGAATGTAGTTTATTGATATTTATAGGCGCACTTTCGCTAAAACATCGCATCTCTGTGGTGGAGTATCGGGGGAAGACGTCGGAAGGTTATCAAACGTGATAAGAGCACATCCATCACTCGACGCGCGTCTGTCAACGAATGCTCTAGGGTGACGCTGTACGTGGAAGATTTTAAGGTTCGAACCACAACATCTATCACCGGTGACACAACATTTCTTGGTAAAAGAGTAAAAAAAATATATATATCCATTTGTGAATATATCAAAAGAGGGCTGGGAAGATGATGTGGGAAGACATTGATGGCTTGTTTCTTTACTGATAAAATGTAATGACCCACTGTCATCTGGAAAAACCGAGCATAATTTTGCTGCAAAGTAAATTGTTATTATGACTTTAGTTATGATACTATACAAAAAACCTGCTAATTATAAGCTTAGTGCTGAATAAAACGCTATCAAATATATATTAAGAATAGAATCTGTTTTTAAATTAATGTAGGTATTTAATTACCCGACTACGGAGGGTATATGATTTTAACCGGTATGTATGAATGTTCATCTGTTCTCTCATAACTTCAAAAGTGCTTATAATAATTTGACAAAGAAAAACAATTTTAAATGTGTATATCGCGCCCTCTTGAGGACATAAAGTAATGACTTTAAAATAAATATTTTGGGATGGCGCCTTGTTGGGTATCAAAGGGCTTAATTAGCACATTTCAAAAATATAAATATTACTCAATTAAGCCCCAAAATAATTAAATAAAAAATAAGTTTAAAAACTTAAACCCGACTACTGAAAAGGATGAAACTAAAAAGTACCTTCCCGTGGTCGCATGTTACTATTGCTTATAAGTATGTTAGTACAGCGGCATGTGACAACGGGAAGGTACTTTCTTGTTACATCCGTTTCCAGTAGTCGGGTTTTAGTTTTTAAACTTATTTGTTTTGATTCTCCGATATTGAGTAAACATTTTAATTCAACGAAAAATGAATTTGAGTAATACCTAAGTATATGGAATTTTCTCCGAGTTTCGCCTCTAATTGAAATCTGAGAATTTTCGGGGTACACCGACTGAACGCCCACTTCGTCCTTTGATGGGAAATATACTTAATGAGGACTGGGAAACTGAAATTGTAACCTTAAAATATTATACCTGGTAATGACGTTAAATTGAACCCTTCAAGTGACGTGAATATTAGCGACGATGAAAAGGTAGACACTTGAGTAATGTCTATTATATTTTTTATTAATCAATCGTTTATATCATCACTTAGAGGCATTGCACTTGAATGAAGTTATATCAATGTCAAGAATAACTGTAGCTATTTTAGGTCCATAATAAGGATAATAAATGTTAACACTTCTCGTAATAGTAACCTTAAAGTTACAGAAGAAATACTCAAAAGTACATCAACAGTACTATAACAAATAGTAAGAAAAAATCCGCTTTAGTATTCTACATGAAGTGGACGAGATTGCTAGCATTACGCAACAACTCGTGACTCTTATTACGAGTGTCACAATCAATAAACGTTACATGTCTATTTGAATTCATCAAACAAAAGTGAACCTTCCAAGTTTATCAATAAAGGCACATATAGAGCAACAGCACTCGGCTGTGTTTCCTCGCCGGGCGAATACTAACATGCTTTTTCCTAGTCTGGTCTCAAATTATCATTTTATTAGAGCCTTAACGTTTCATTGATCCTTTTGAGAAACTATTTCACTCAAAGTCATGTCAACTTAATATGACACACAAATTATGAGGCTTCTGAACATATATGGCAATCATATTGTTTAATCGGTTATAATAGATTCCTCTGCCATTCTAAATTATCTTTTTTATGTAAGTTGACATTCATATATTTTTTTATTATCTATAAGCAGGTATGGTTTTCTGAAAATAGTTTATTTTCAACAGTAGCAGGTGATAGTATTATGACCGTAATATAAACAGACAATGCCGGTGTTAACACTAGATATATTGATAATGTTGGAAACAAAGAATAAAATAAACATTTTCTTATTTACTCAGTAGTAGAGTTCAGTAATAAAATGAACAATATTAATGAAGAAAAAACAAAAAACAGTTGAACACGCACGTCGGGAACCCACAAGCGGACCGCTGGCACATACTCGTACATTAGCAAAAAAACGTGTTCGTACACACACATACAGGAGCAAAAACTTTGCAGATGTGCTCACACGCATCGTTGTCGAGCAAAAAGCGACCGGCGCGTCTTGATCTCGCGTCGGAGTTGCTCCACTCGTTTGCTTGTATCTCTTCACTTCTCATCCTTTTGCGCGATAAAAAATCTTTAGAATTTCGTTCTTTTAAAACCGCTATCCTTAATATTTTTGTTACATCTTTACGATCAAACTGTATCTGAGTTTTCCATGTCATTTGATTAATTCTTCTATATTGAAGCAAACTTTCATTTCTAAAACTCAATTTGTGGACAAAGATTTTAGATTTAATTGGCTAAAATGATTCGATCACCGCTCAAACTTTTGTAATCCGTCTTCCGATAAAGTCTTCATTCGTGTGAAATGTCTGCGAAGATAATCATCTTGGCTGCGAACTCCCGCCAGTGGAGGGCTCTCTTTCTGTTTTATTTTGAATAATTTCAATCATTTTATTCTATTCAACACCTGTGCAATTAAATCTTTAGTATCCCTAAGCCGAGCTGTCGTAGTGGTAACTCGTTTTTAATTACTTTTTAAGTACACATCTACTTATACAAAACAACTCTCGAGACATAACTCGACATCGTCGCCCATTATTTGAACGCCAGTACTTGGTGTAATGCTGTCGTCATCATAATAATATACATGTAGAGCAAGTGTAGTAAGTATATAATTATTAGTGTTGCTGATATTATTTTAATCGTAAGTGCATCAGTGAACAATGTATTTTCCTATTTAAGTGC
This sequence comes from Amphipoea oculea, assembly GCA_945859645.1. Lineage (NCBI taxonomy): Eukaryota > Metazoa > Arthropoda > Insecta > Lepidoptera > Noctuidae > Amphipoea > Amphipoea oculea. The sequence goes on from OX243862.1 coordinate 20,105,660, forward strand.
ATGTTTGTAACTAAAGTAGACACTTAGTATATAATAAGTGTCAAGAGTGTTTTTTTTTTAAGTCTGACTGTCTTGAAATCAGTAAACACAAAATAAAGGTATTAAAAAAGTAACAGCTTATATAAGCAATATTTTCTTTGACGAAGCAGCAATGAGAGTTTCATTATCATATACCAAATATTTTATATATTTTCAAACAGTGTATACTGTTGTTATCAAACATTTAAGTAACATAAGCTAACATATAAACTATAATAATAATATGTACACTTATATTTTATTAAATAACTAGTTTCAATATCTTTTTAAACTAGAACTAATAAGTGAACACCCAATGTTTCTTTTGAAAATACACAAATTAGCGTCAAATACTAGTTTTTATTTCTAATTACATTTACATACGTAAGTGAAACCTGTTTGTGGATTTATGTAAAATGTCAAACATGAAGGTTGATAGTGCGAAGAACCGACGACACCCAAGACTTCCGATACATTGTAACGTTGATTTTATCAGAGGAGAACTCATTCTTGAAAGAACTGATGGTAAAATATTTGTAAAGGTGTTAACTAATCATTGAGTTACTAAAAACCAAAATATTATCTAAGTAAACCGTCAAACGATAGTAAGAGAGTAAGATCTCGATCAGGGTTGAGCGAAATGTATTTTAACTGCAATCAGGCCCATTTATCAGTTATTGAAGTAATTAAAACAGAAAATTGAAGACAATAGAGGCGCTTGTTAAATAAACTACTGTTCAAATTCATAAAACTGTAGTGCATTCACCAGTTGGGTCTGAGAGTTGTAGGGCAGGTCATGGCTGAATGCGTAAGCACAAACGGATGTGCAAACGATAACATTATCACTATTCCACAAGTCTGTTTGCAGCAGAAAGAGCCAGTTGAGAGAAAACAAATATTTGATCTCTACTATCTTCTGCAGCATTAAAAATGTGATGCTAAATTCCTGTTACTTCAGTGCAGGGTTTGTTAAACACCGCGTAATATTTGCTTTTTTTTCGTCTTTAATGTTTGCATTCTGTGAGTAGCCTTGTCATAAGTCCTACGTTCAATTGTCATGTTTGTCTGGAGTACAGTGTCTGGCCACTACTTCAAGTACCAGGCTAGCAGCGGATCGTGGCGGTGTCACGTTACGCGGTGGCTGTTGACACCAGCGCCTGATTAATATTTATGATACGGCTGAGCATCTCGCATGGCCGGTTCGCTCACTCGATGCGAATTATCTTCGTCCTACTCGCACATGTACGCAGTTCTTATACGCTAGACAGAACACGAACATTAGTACATATGGAAACTGCTCTTTCAACATTCGAATGTGCGTAAGTGCGAATGAGAATCCCAAATCTTCTTAATTTTTGTTAAGTTTCGTTTTTGCTACCAGTTTTTTCAGATTAAACGTGTTACGGCCTTGGCGGAGTAGCACGATGAAGTTTGGGTAAACATTTGGACAAGTTTTGCTTTAAATATTTCTTGTATTTTTAATTATTTACCATCAGATTCATATAAGTTTGCTATTGGAAGTTCTCAAACAATAATAGAAGTTGATATTTCGGTTGTTGAACCTATTCGTCTTAGTGGAGACGTAAATCACTTGATCGGTGTCAGACCCACTGATCATAAGATCGCAAATCGAAAGAATTGAGTATGTGGAACGAGGCGTGGGACCAACGCCTCGAACCTGACCGTATCGAGGTATCTCAACCGGACAGACTCGACTCGATTGCCATTATAAAAAAAAAAATTGCAATAGCTATAAGGGAAAACCGTGTTGTAGAAATTACAGCCATTTAGAAAAGGGAACACTTGTAGCATGTTGTTTGTTGAGGCAGATAATTAAATGCTTTATGACAATTTCTTGGGTACCTCCACTTAACTTAAGCAGATTCATGTTCATTTAAATTAATCATTGGACCGTTTCATTAGTCACTTAAACAGTCTTGCACGTCGTTAATTGAAACGCATCCAAATTACTAGCTTGATCTCCTTTGCTTTATCAGTCTCGATGACGGCAATCAATGTCATTTGTTGTTTCGCTCGTTCAATTTGCATATTTGTCTTTACAATGAGATCAGCGTATTTAAATTCAATTTTAATGTTCCAGTTGACAGTGCATATTAAAGATATTTTCTCATTGTGTTTCCTGCACGAATCTCTCACATTAACAGAATTATCATTGTGTTTGCAACACCATTATCGTTGTTTGTCTGGACATTTTCCGTGAGCTCGCGCGCTTCCAGCGCCGGCCGGCGTTCGCGAGACTCCGCTCCAAGGTCACGTTATCGTGCTATCGCCAGCCCTGAACCAATCCAAGGTTAACAGACGAATATCCACTTTTTTAATGTTCATATCGGGGTTTAGACTCTCAATTTTTAAAATCATGGACATCCACACGTCACTCGCACGTCCGTCTTACAGGAACTCGGCAATCTCAACCGCCGCGCGCCGAGTCTTTATTGTTAATTTGCGAACGCTAGTGGAGCGCGCTCCGGACGCGTACTCTCGCTTTTAAGTAGCAATACCGCAATATAGTCTCAAATCAAATTAGCTGCGTGTTTACATTTTATAAATAGAGCGCGTTCACGTGGCGCCGCACTGAGATAAGCGACCGTCGACTCGCCGACATCACTCACCGTGCGCTGTTAACATCCTCCGCGGGGTGGCACGGGATCCTCCGTCACACTGACACTCGTGCGGGATATAAAGCACTCACAAACGGCGCACAAAGTTGAGCGGCACACGCGAGGACTGCACGGCGCGACACCCACAACTAGAATGCGGGTGAGACGGCTCGTCGCGGGGTGCGGGGGGAGACCGGCAGCGACACACGGCTCATACGAAGGCGCGGCGACGAGGACTGCGGCCGAGCAAGAGCACGTTTCCCCCCATTGGTTAGAAACGGCGTGACGTCACGCAAAGTAGCCAATCGCCGCTCGCTCTTTAGTTCCCGCCGCCTGCCGGTAGAGGCACTGCGATCGAGGAAGTCGCCCGCCCTACAGAGCTTTATTCAAGCTAGGGCGTGTGCTTTTGCGGGCGGCCAGCACGGAAAGAAATCACGGCATAATGAATTATGTATTATTATAATTTATTTAGTATCCTCAACTGATCAGAATAATAATTATTATTTATAGTCGTAACCTTTCCGTTTATAAAAACGGTTTAGGAGCTGAAACGATTACCTATTTAAATTAGATCCGGTTTTGAGTAAATACTGAAGAAGGTTCGCATACATAAGCGTTAAATAATTACAAAAATGGTTAAATAGTCGACCTTGGTAACATGTCTTATGTATGAGAAATAGGTTCTCTATTCTTTAGGGAGAAAGTATAAAATAAAGAGACTTATTATTTTATTGGACTTACCTGCGTGTCTACTTTGTTGTTTTTGTTTAAAGCTCAATTACCAAGTTTAGTAACACAAATGAAAGTTTCAGTATCTCTTAAGGGCTTGTAATAGTTCAGCTCAAATTCAGATTTTGCCCCCACTTCCCCGCGCTATGTATCATTCTATCCCACTCGCACTGACATACTAATTCAATTAGGGTGAACTGTACTATTGTTGGAAGGATGTCAAGAAATAAAATGATTAAACTTAACATTCATTTATTCCATTCACATAAAAATTAGCTTTCACATTGTATGTGCAGTATATATAAAATTCTTTTAAATGGACAGGTAAATAATAATATAATAACAAAAAAAACATGGGACGCTCATCATTCGCATAGCAAATACAAAGCAAAGACAAAGTTATTTATACATAATATTTGAGTAGCGACGTCTACAAACGAACTACACCAATCTTTTGTTTGACATCACAACCTACATCACGCAAGCAAAGTTTACCGCGAAATCCGCAATATACCTACTGCATTAGTGTTCTATGACCGACCAAAGACCATTGCTCTACCGCCATATATTTGTCACCATAAGACAGCGATAGCCAAATACGAGCCGGCACTCACTGACGGCGTGGCACGGCAGGTTGTGCTGCGGCATCCCGCGGCGTTCCGTGGAATCCTGCTGAAAGCCCGCCCTGACTGGACTGCGCCCCATTAACCGAAATGACCGCTGCACAAGTTTCAACCTTATTTCAACCAGCTTAGCAATCATAATTCCTCGACACAAAGTGACCCACACGTCCCGCGGGATGCAATGGCGCGCCGCGGCATTACGTGGAATGGCACGGCCGCAGCATCCCTCGGCGCGTCGCGTCATGCCGCAGCGTCCCGCGGCACGTAGCGTCATTTCCCGGCATCGTGGTATCGAAATAAAGTAACATGAATTCTAAAGTCATTGAAATAAGATTTAAAATAACTTGATTAGTAATAAAATCCTCTGCCATGACACGCCGTGCCATGCCGTCAGTGAGCCTTAAAATTACTTTCTTTTTGCTGATTCTTTGGCCAAAAAATAGGCTAGTCCTCTGGTCACGTGAAGAGTCGACCAATCGCTTGGCGATTTCTCTAAAAATTAAGTGGGCACTCGGACCCTGTGGCCGTAGTGCTTCAGCCCCAAACGGCTGGTACATATAAGTCGGCTTATTAAGATTAGAGTATCTATTTGCGCTGTTTGAGGTTTTCTGCACCCGCAGTAATCGCACTAGCACAGCCCACCGTAATAGGAAGATGGGGTGGCGCAAGGTAGTCGATACATGTTGCATCACACACCAAAGGCCGACCTAACTTCCAAGGCATTATGGTCAATCTGTCTGGTCTTTTCCAATCGTCGCGAGCCAAGCCATTGGGTTCTAAAACAACTGGCAACCCAGCACTGACAAGAGCACGCAATGGTTATAACGCATAATAATACGTCATCGGAATGACTGATGTCAATTATAAAGTTTCATACATTTTGGCTTTAACGATGGTTTAGAATAGAACGCAATAACCTCGAACAACTGATGGTTACCGGCAAGGTGGATGGTAAACGACCAAGAGGTCGCAGCCCATTGCGATGGTCTGACCAGATAAACTCTTCTCTTGACACGAAATTTCATGACGCGCTTCACTTGGCCAAGGATAGACAGAGATGGCGAAACATCGTCAGGGAAAAGTTGTTTTCAAGGGAGGATCACGACCCTCAGTAATGAGGAGTACGACTTGAGGAGGAGGAGAATAGAACGAATTTTAAAATAAGTTGTTATTAATGAAAACATTTAAATTAAAAAAAAAGGAATCAAGAGGAGGAGAATGACGAAAGCAAGAACATTTATGTGAATTCCCTTAAATCCCTAATTTCCATATTCCGTGTATGTCTGGGATCACATAACTCTGGTAACATGTATGATAAGTAAAAATTTGTTAATTTAGGTTCCATGAATTGTGCCCAATAATGATCGTCTTTCTGTATAATTTCAGTTTTGATATGATTTTTGCATCCCGACCATACGCCAAAAATACATGTTTTTCTCCCAGTTATGTGTAGTTGTCCCTGCACCTGAATGTACCAAGGATGTTTCAAATTTATGGAAAGTCCATCTTTCGTTTTCCTCCAAAACCTTATTTTTTTTTTATCTATTGCATCGTCCAACGAAGTCCTGAATGCAGAAATTGGACACTTTATTTCTACTATTGTGTCTTCTCCCTGCACAACTCCGTCCGGAGTTGCACCTAGAAAAGGTAACTCTTTATCAATAAAAAGACCACAAGGCTCTATTTTAATATTAAGTTGTGATGCTAGTTGTTCCATTGCGGTTGTTTCGTTTTCTATTCCATGTTTTATGGACGGCACATTACATAAATTTTTTGGATAAATAAGATTTTTAACTAAATTTTTAACACTAGAATTTTGACGTCTATTGACCACTTTGGAGAAATTAGAGGCTGTAAGAAGTTTCCTTCTAAGTTCTAACCACTCACTGGAATCTCTTTGAAGAATCGTTGATATTTCAACGTTTCTTCTGTCTTCTTCTGAGCTTGGTAAATTTTTTAAAAAGTCCTCTTTGCAGCGATCGTACTCTAAAGTGGTCATATCTGGCTTTTGACAATGTTCACCATAATCTTTACTACTTTCTTTGTTATTAATTTTTTTTCGTTTTCTATCCTTTCTTAAATCTTTAAACACGCCCCTACGTTTCCTAAAACGTTTCTCCTCTAATTGAAGCACTAGTGGTCTGGTGCTTTTCCCCAAGATTGATCTATGTAGAGTGGAGAGAGGGCGTTTTGTATTAAATGAAACTACAGCAGCGTTGCATCTCGACTCATAGCCCTGACGTAAGGAAAAGTTAATACGTTTCCCTCCAACAAATTTAGCAATAATGTTGTTGAAGGATTCTACTTTATTGCTATCAGTATTGTGCATCAAACTTCGAGACAAACCTGTAAGACACATCCGGCTGAAAATAAACTACTGGTTACCTTCGCCCTTCATAAATTATGAACCTAAGTACGTACGTACCTAGCAAAGACCTACCTTTGGAATCGTACCTTTAGCTTTAGTTATATTTTATAAAAAGCTAGGTACTTACTTCATAGCTTCGTTCATATACTTGACCGTTTTTTTACGCCAACCAATCTTCTTCTGCATCGCTTTTCGCTTATTACCCATTGTTGCTGCTCGAGTTAAAATTTTTCGTATTTACGCTCACTCTATTTCTAATCACTGTGTCAATTTGACAAAAATTGACAGCAAAAATACCATACTTACTTTATTTTTGTAGCCTGAGTAGGTTTATTATTATTTATGCGGTCGCTAAATTCAAAACAGTTTGTAAGCGAAAAATCCCATAGGAATTTTGGAATTTTGGTTGCGAAGCAATTTATGCTTAGATAAGTTATAAGCAGACCCACTAAAAAGCGAGAAATAAAAACGTTTTAACAAAAAAAAAACGACTTCCAAAAAATCCACAGTGTAAAATAACTTTAATTTCGGAAGGCGGTGGCAAAAAACTTTTTAGTAACGTGTCTATAAATTGTTTTCAAGCATCGTCACGAATCTTCTAGCGCGAAGAACTGTACTCTACCGAGTTTTAGCCACCGGATCAGACGGCTTTCGAGGAAGATACAGCACAATAGACCAAATCCATACAGTGCCAAAAATTATACAGAAATCCGAAGAGTATAACCGGCCCCTTTGTCTTACGTTTGTGGTCTATGAGCAAGCTTCTGACTTTATCGAGACCTGGTCTGTTTTGGAGTTGCAAGTGACATTAGTTATCTTTATGATGGAACGGATGGTCGTATTCCTTATCCGATCCGTTAGTTTGATACCCAGAATACTCCGTTCCATAGCCCTCTGGCAAACGTCGAGCGTGGACCTCTGCTGATTTGTCAAAGACCATGTTTGACCACCGTATGTGAGGATGGGAAGTATGCACACGTCAATGAGTCTTCTCTTAAGGGACAAAGGAAGATCACCCTTCATTAGATCTTTCATGGCCCATTAGCTCATCCAGGCATTTTCGGTGCGTCTTGCAAATTCTTTGTTTTGTCTTGCCTGGAAAGAGACTATTTGCCCGAGATAGAGATACTCATCAACGTATTCGACCTCCACACCCGTCACAGTGATCCTGCGATGCGCACTGTTCGTCATCAACTTGGTCTTTGACATATTCATCTGAAGTCCAACCTCTAGGCTTGCCGTGCCAAGATCGTTTAGCATCTGCGTCAACTCGGAGGCTGAAGACGAAAAGAGGCACAACTCAGCCTCCGGGCCGAATATTGATCAAAAATGCATTAACTTAAACCAAAAAAATTTACATGTATCAAGCACAGCCAACACATCAAGCTAGCCGAAACTTTTAAATTTTCCCAATCAATTTTGAACCATATGTTTTAGCGATAAAGCTGAAAATCTATTAAAGAAATTTGACAGGTTGTAGTAGCTTGATGTGCTGGCGTCTGTACATAATTCTCAAAATCTATCAGTGGTAATTTGTGATTACTTGCGATGAATGAAAACCGTAGAGAATATAAAGGTTTTGTGTAAATTGGCTAATTTTATGCCGACTGTATTTTTTTTTTCAAAATTTGTTAATGCAGATCATAGTTTCTGGTCTCCTATTACAACATAACGGGTTTAAAAAGACACAACGAGCCGAGAGTCACTTGTACTCGCCATTATTGTAATCATTTCTTTGTACTAGAAACTTTCTGGTTACGGAGATATTATTATTGAGGTCAAAATTACAACTTTCACTGATATTTTTTACGAAAACAAGTTTTGATATTATAACACAACTTTAAATACCTCCAGGACCCCTGTATAGTTACATGCCGCTGCAAAATTTACTGTTTGTGGTAGTGCGCATACAGCAAATGTTTACACCAAAAATTAAAGTCGATTTCCAGCAATTACTTTTGTCACAGATCTTTTGTGCAATGTTACTTAGTTTGATGTACGACGGCTAGTCTTTTTACACCCTGTATCAATAAATAGATAAAATTATTTATAAAAATAGTTTTGCTGAATATATTGAAAACACCATTACACATTGGGAACTGTCTAAAATAGGTACGTTTACCTCCCTAAATTTTTGACAATGTTTTGACATTGACATGAGATTACGATTTTAAACCATTTCAAAAATTATTTTATGAATGAAAACTACAAAATTTGAAAAAAATAAAAATACGAGGCCTTATATTTTACATCTATATTTCATTTTACTTTATTACATAATTTCTTCAGCACATAAAACGTTGTCAATCGGGTCTTTTGAGCGCAAGCAAAGTGACACGGGTTCCCCGTCTGATAGCCGAAGCGGTACTGACAAGTACTGAATCGGGGTCCTGTCGGGGGCCGGGCGGCAGAGCGGTTCAAGGTATGAGTGGTTATAAAGCTTGATATTTCGGATCTCATCTTTTTACGTTAAATTTAACGATTAAAAAAATAAAAACGAACCTATGACACCTGCTTTATGCATAGTTCGATTAGCTTGCAAATTTTCATGGCCTAATTTGAAAATTTTCATTGAATATTCTCCTTTTATTTTGCGGTTTAGAGGTAACTTTGAGACTTCTTTGTATCGAGAAAATTGTATGCAATCGTGTTTTCGCAACCGATAACACCTCGCAGTAGTCCTCATCTTTATCGTATATTAATTTCAAAGTGAAAACTGCAGAACTGTTGAAACCACAGCCGCTAATGCTAAGGCAATTTTCGCAATCTGAGGTAGTACCGGGCCTTAACAAGTGAAATATTTATATTTGCTAAACTAACGAACAATTTGTAGAACAAGAAACTGAACTTTGTAAATACAGGCCTGTTTTATGTTGAATGAATTTAGTTTAGTACGAATTTTTGAATGGGGTAAAGTTAGTAATAACTAATTATTTAGTTTAGGGACTTGTTTTGTGTAGTACTGTTTATTTTGTGTGACAAGCCTTGGAGTTTTTGAATGTGTGGGTAGCAGCCATTTATGATTTAATTAATCAGTAATTTACTTTTGGATTTACACGATTATATCGCTGGGGAGTTTGGCTAAGTGATAACAGCCGCACAGGTCGATCAATCAGCTTAAGCTACGCTTGCCGCGGTTGGTCTGGGTGGTGGATGGGTGACCATCTTTACATACCGAGACCCCTCCGTGCCTCGGAAAGCACGTTAAGCCGTTGGTCCCGGCTGTCATTTGTGGATCTTTGGCAGTCGTTACGGGTCGTCAGAAGCTCGAAAGTCTGACAACCAGTCTTACCAAGGGGTATCGTTATTACCCAGTAACTGGGTTGTGGAGGTCAGATAGGCAGTCGTTCCATGTATTCAGCTGCATCCGGTTAGACTGGAAGCCGACCCCAACATAGTTGGGAAAAGGCTAGGCAGATGATATCGCTGCGGAGTTTGTTGCGCCACTTTTTTTTCTCAACTGAAGCACTAGAAAGTGGTGAAGGGCGAACGTTTTGGGGGAATGTCTTATGTAATTTTCAAGTTTAAAAAGTGTCGATTCTTAGCCAAAAAATAAACGTTGATAATGCTACGTTGTAAATCATATCATGATCATCATTCTGGATTCTAGGCAAAAGGAAAGCCACAAGAGAAGGTGGTGATTTAAGACTTTTGTTTTTGATTGACTATGTAGTTAGACAAATAAAGAATATAAAACTTTCTACCGATTTAAGATTAAATATTGTGAAAAGAATAAGTCCAAAAACGTTTTGTAATGCTTACTTTTCATATTAATTTTACAAGTATTCCTATTATGATGGCAAGAGATGGTATCTGCACCTTTTTTCTAATCTTTTATCCCTAATCTTGTAATCTTCATTTAAACTTTCTGTATATCTCTCAATTCTGAACGAGTTCCCATCTGCTATTGCTAATTTGTCAATCTTCTGTTCAATTTGCGAGGTATTATTCGCCAATGATAGAGAATTTCTTGTACCTATTATAGTTTTTCAAAAGAAAACTACTATTTCCTCCTTAATACAGATTTTCATAACCAACAGCAACGATTTTCAGATGGCCTTAGTCGTCTAACTAAAGGGATTCTGGGATTTTGTGGCTCTGGTTCTTACTTCCTAAGACACATTCCTTCCTTATATTATTTAATAGATTAAATTTGTTTTGTGCATTTAGTAACTTGGTAAATTCGCCTGAAGTGATCCAGCTTGCCGATGCGCAAACAGAATGATGGCCGATGGGGCCGAAAGGTTCAGGAGTGGCGACCGCGTTCCGGAAGACATAGCGTTGGAAGGCCTCCCACAAGGTGGACCGATGACCTTGTGAAGGCCGCAGGAACTCGTTGGATGCGAGAAGCACAAAACCGATCGAAGTGGTGGTGCTTGGGGAAGGCCTATGTCCAGCAGTGGACGTCTTTCGGCTGAAATGAAAATCCAGCTTGCTGTAAACCAAACATATTTGTCAAAGTTTTGCGGTAGTAGGTACGTTCCCATACACACAAACTAAATTCAGCCAGCTGTTCAAAGGAATTTGCCCTTCAAAATCATTCCGTTACGTGTTCACCCTAAATTGGGGGTGACGTCATAACAACCTACTATCAAAAACTACTGGAATTTGTATAGGTATAAAAGATTAGTAATTCTAGGAAGTTGGATTTCTTTACAAATATATTATTCTACAAAAAACCGGCCAAGTTCAAGCAGGGCTTGTAGACGACGGGTTCCGTTCCACTGTACAATATTTAACAATCCCTATTTTCGTTTCTTGTATTTACCTCCTTTAATTTTTAACTTTTTTATGCTTTATTATATCTTGTTATAGCGGCTACAGTAGTAGACACTCTATGAAAATATCAAGTGTCTACCTATTACGGTTCAAAAGATACAACCCTATGACAGACGGACGGACAGCGGAGCCTTTGTAATAAGGGTCCCGTTGGCACCCTTTGGGAACGTAGCCCTAATAATGTTAGTTCAAACGATTTGTTCGATTGATATTCGTAGAACCTTGACCATTGTAAATGACGGGCATAAGGGCCAAGGTCGTTATGAAATATTGACGAATGTGTCAGTATGGTACATAATTATTATAATGTCGACTTTTTGAAGGGGCTGTTAAAAACAACGCCAGTCAGTTATTATTCATCAACTTGAAACCTACAACAAAATGCTTCAGTATTTTGATGATTATGTTTTAAATTATTTATAATTCTAGATTATATTACAAGTTATTGGTTTTAGTGGTTAATTGTAGACCTTAACCAAAAAGTAAATTATGTTCCTTTTGACAAGCTTTTATTTAACTTGCAATGTATGTAACTATGTTGGTTCGGGTGGATTCTTGCAACTCAATTTTGAAGCAGATATTTTTTTTTTAGTTTAATTCTTGCCTACTTACTCATCATGGTTAAGCCATCTTTTCAATGTTTCTATAGCCGTCCAAGATATCAACAGCGCAGTAGTCTATTGCGTTTATTTTTGACGTCTTTGGAAATCGTCTCAATAGATTGTCTTAGAAATGTCTTCATGCTTGTACCTTTTGAGTACAGTCAAGAGCGTAAATACCTTACAGTTACGCAAAATTCAAAAACGATTTGACGAGTATAACGTATTTATGCTTGTGACTGTACAACTTTGAATCAAACCTGCTGATGCATTACAATATTAGCCATAGGATCCCATGAGCGTCGAATAATAACCAATAAGTCACTGCCGAATCTAACTCCGAAAGTATTAGAATTTTTATCCACGACGTTCTCGAACACAAGACGAAGTAGGTACCCATCACAAATCCGGTGTGAGTAAAGCGATTCAGTAGGTACCGTGGAGATCTTTGTCATTAGAGTGTGCTGTAAACAAAACCCTTAGTGGTGCCCGAGGGAACGACAGCTGTCTCCAAGCCTCACTCCTCGCCATTAAACACCCACGTCGGTTCATAACATCCACCATAACAACATTGCAAAGTCAACCTTAACTTATCAACTTCAAAGTCCAATTGTGACTCACAGAAGTTCCTTCATTCTTTGCACTACGTATGTATACATTTTGACGAAAATTCAAATTGAGTTTCATGGGGTGCCACATAAGATTGGTTTTGAAATGGCCATCTGTAATTATGTTACAGGAAATTGTATCGGAGATTTAAGTAGAAAAAGTATTAGTAAATGGAATAAGGATTTCAGTGCTGATAATTATTTTTTCGTCTGTACCTTTTTAGTTGGTGACATTCGAAGTTATGAATTTTATAGAGGAATTTCAGAACAACTTTATACTTTTTTTATGTACTCCTAAGAGATTACTGTTAGGATTTATTTCAATTAAACCATTAAAACCTAACTTAACTAAAACTATACATTAACTATACTTTATACTACAATAATATAATTTACAATATTATATTTTTGCTTATTTCTGGATAATGTTTACATAATTTAAGTCTTAAAATATAAATAATAATATGTGCAAGTGTATCAAAAGGGAGGGGAAATAATTATAGAGCATCAAAAAAAAATCGTCAAAAGGCTCAAAAAGACTGGCAAGATGCTGGCTCATTTTTGGGCCAAGAATTACCTGCCTTCTGGTCACATGACCAGTGACCAGAGGGCTTGGCGATGTCTCGAAAAACTAAGTGGGGCAGTCAGACCCCAAGGCCATAGTGTTTACCCCTAACGGCTTGAACATACCTACATATAAGTCCCAATTATATTGGAGTACTAGCTTCTGCCCGCAACTTCGTTCGCGTGTTTCACCTTCCCCAGTTTTTTAAATTTTTCTCTCCGTAAGAACCATCCTCGTACTTCAAGGAATATTATAAAAAAAAGAATGAGCGAAATCGGTTTAGCTGCTCTCGAGATTTGCGCTTAGCAACACATTCAGCGATTCATTTTTTTAAGTTTGCGCTGTTTTAGGTTTTCTGCACCTGAAGCAGCCGCCTTAGCATAGCCCACCGTGGTACGAAGATCAGATGGCGGAAGGTTGTCAACACATGTTGTATACATCATGGGAAATAAATATTATCATTATTTATTTATTATCCCACACCAAAGGCTGACCTTATTTCCAAGGCATTATGGTAATTCCGTCCGATCTCTTACCATCGTCGTGTACCAATCCATTGGGTTCTAAAACAGCTGGCACTCCGGCAGTAACAAGAGCACGACTGATGATGTCACTGGCGCTGGCGTGCCGTGCTATGCAGCCGGCACTCCCCAATGCAACGCAGTCGATACCTTCACCGCATTGGCAGCGATGAAGAGCCACTCAAGGAGCGCCCAGACATAGAAAATTAGCGAGCCGGAAGGTGGTGTTACCAACATGGTACAAATGTTGGGTGATGGTAGCGCCTGAAGCCAGAGGCCCGACTCCCGCTCACCCAGAGCCAGCAAGCGGGCACGCTCAGCAGTATTGGTGGATTAACTGGGGAGCCGAAACGTTTACGAAGGTTGAATTTAGGTTTGGAGAGTCGGGGGGTCGGGGAAGGTCAGACCATCCGCAGGCGCTGAATGTTTAGGTACTCTCTAGGACTGTTTGTGTCTTTGGAGAGTAAGGCACCACAACATTGCTGCTGAACAGTATCTCCACTCCCCTGATGTCACCTTCACTTCATTTAGATCCCACATGTGACCATAAGCCTTTTTGTCATGAGTTACTGAAAGCAGGTAATTTGGGATCTAAAATTAGGGTTGAATTATTACAATTATCTTTAACTAGCTGCGCCCCGCGGTTTCACCCGCGTAAGTGTCGATCCCGTAGGAATATCGGGATAAAAAATAGCCTATATGTTAATCCTGGGTGTCAGCTACCTCCATACAAAATTTTACCAAAATTGGTCCAGTCGTTTGAGCGTGATGAAGTAACAAACATATAAACACACACTCTCACAAACTTTCGACTTTATAATATTAGTGTGATTTAGTTCTTTAAGCTTTTTTTTTTACTTTTGATAGTTAACATTTTCAGGCAAAAGATTATTGTAGTATTTAAGGAGTTTATTTTTACCATTTTCGAAAGATAAATAGGTACACCTAGACCTAGCTTTTGGGTTCCTATAAATACATCGAGTGGCGATCGAACTCACAACCTCTTTTGCCGGTCCTTGCCTTAACTGAACTATAGGCGCTGAACTATAGGCGCTAAAAATAAATAAGGTGGAAGTTAAGGCAGGAAACGTGTTTAATTCCGCTTTAATTACATACACAGGAACAATACCAAGAACTGTAAACAAATAAAAGGAACATACATTAAAATAATCGATGGGAAATAGCCACGTGGCTGACATATGGTGTGAAATTAACACAAATTATGAACGATACTCTATTTACCTCTATTCAATGTCTTTGTTCGATAAAGTACAGGAAAATGGAACTGTTGTTATCGTTTAAGGAGTTTTATTGTTTGTTTCTTGTAAAGAATGAGAACTAGAGTGAAATGTGTGAGCATACATCATTAAATTAATGATAAGATTGGCAAAGAAAATTTTGGTTTTGCTGATTTGAGAAAAATGCTAACCCCTCGGATGAAAGGTTGATCAAAGTTGGGATAGCCTTTGAGTAATAAACAAGTCAGTTAATCTGTAAACAATAATATGACATAAGTTTACACCCGAATTCAGGAAGTGCTGACATATATACCTGACATTAGGGACTGCCAAACTGTTGCAGTTTAAAAGAAGAGTAAAAGGAGGATACTATCTTTCCACTTCATAATAGTGGTGTACGTTATAATTATTAACATTCTAGTGATATTTATTTTAGAAGTATGTATGTTTATTTCTATGTGTGTCAATATATTCACTTATTATTTGTTTTATTTTATTAAGTGAATTGTTTTTGATTTTATGTAGGTACTTATATTATTTTCTCTTTTACTCTTTACACACACATCGCTTTATCTACTTTCCTATCGCAGGTATGCTACCATACCATATACTAAGCATACCTTTTTACCTATTTTGTGTTCTTTTTTTCTTGTCTGTTTATTGTATATGTGTACATAAATAATTAAACAATAAATAAAATATGCATTTCGCTATTGAAACATAAAAATGTCATATCTGTAAACTTGTAGAAGTAATTTGTGATCGGCTGTAAACACATCGAAAACAATGAAATAAGTTGAAATCAAAATAAGAAGGTAAGATGTTACCAATTTATTCGGCGTTCAGAAAGTCTTTGTGAAAATTACTCGCAACTACAAAAGTATAGAAGATTACAAAATCAAGTCAGTATATTGCTTAATAGTATATTAATTAATCACAATTGTTTAATAGCTTTAGGAACCTCCGTTAGTAATTAAACACAGCGGTACTTGTACTTATGTTCGAGTTATTAACTTACTTGTAACTGTGGGAGACGCTGTCACGAGTTTCTAACTAACTTTGTTTGCAAATTAAGTTGTGAACGGTATTGGTCACAGCTAGCGGATATAATTTTATTCAGCTTTAATTTTTCTTTTTTTTCAGCTTAAATAAAACCTCCCGCCATCTCCTACGTGGTCTGCCGCGACCCTGCCTCACTGTCTCAGGGCACCAGTTCTGTGCTATTTGGGCCCACAGTTTGTCTGGCATGCGGCAGACATGTCCTGCCCAGTTCCATTTAAGTTGGGCAGCCTTTTGAGCCACGTCAGCTATCTTTGTTTTGGAGATGGCGGGATGAACTGGATAGGTTCCGTCAAAACTGGAAGGCGGATGCGCGGGCTCGCGTAAGATGGAAGGAGTGGAGAAAGGCCTTTGCCCAGGAGTATAGGCTAGTACAAAAACAATGTAACTGGTGAAATAATTATGAGTGTGCTATAGGTGCACCTATGAGTTTTCCTTCAGGGATACAAGCGTTATCGTCCATGTTAAGTTTATTTATTGCAGTCCTGAACATTAAAATACGATCAGTCATGTACCCTGTAACCCAAGCTTTATTGCAAACTTGCTGACCCGGCGAACTTTGTACCGCCTCAGTTTTTTTTTTTGTTATTTTTTCCCATGTTTTAATAATTATTCTGCTATTCAGGGACCGTATTACGAAGTATTAATGCCATCATGATGCCAGTGGGAAAAAGAGATGGTGCTATCGATCATGTATAGCTCTGTCTCTCTCTTACACTGGAATCATGATGGCATTAAACCGTCATAATAGGGCATCAGGGCGAAGACAAATCCAATAAACAAAAGAATATAAAAATCATTCCAGCCGTTCTTGAGTAATGGTGTAACTAACCCGACTTTGTTTTATATGTCACGAGCGACACGAGTCAACAGCAGAGGCAACTGTAGCCGTCGACGCGTCGACGGGTTTTTTTTTTTTTGTGGGTTGGAAATCATCAATAGTCCTCCCGCTCTGGGTGGAGCGGAAGGGAGTGTCAGACTCTTACTGACTAAAACCCACCCATGTATGTCCTTAGCCCTTTATGTTCCGGGGTAGCGGTAACCCTTTCGGACAATCCCGCTACCCCGGCAGGCTTCGGCCTTAACGGGCCCCTTCCCTTGTGCTGACATCTCTTTGAGGCGCGCGTAGAACACATACGCGCCTTCCGGCAGAGGCCTGGTCCCGCGTCGATGGCTGCCGTGGACAATGTGCCGCTCGTGGATTTGAGCACCGCGTACTCAAATACACGAGCGGCGCGTTGTCGACGGCTGCAGTTGCCTCTGCCGTTTGACGCTCGTGTGTAACAGCACTAAGCAGTTACTTAGCCATCGTAGGCAGGCGATGTACAGACAGCGTCAGAGAAAAGGAACCACCCCAAGACTTCTTGATGTCTTTACCAAAGGGGGTTCCTTTTCTCTGAAGCTGACTGTACACAGGTGATGAAGGCAGGCAGTGGAAAACGCATTTTCACCCTAGAGACAAAGTTGAAGTGTTTGATGTGACTGGAAACTGTCGAGTTAACGCAACTATCTAATCGGTAAAACTGACGAATCAGTGAAACTGACTAATCAACGAAACTGGCGAATTAAATAAACTGACGACTGAGGGAAACTGACCAGTGATACGCGGACTCCTTTATACACCGGTACAACCATAACACAGCGACGCTAAGGACTGAAATCAAATAGGTTTGTTGGTAGTCTCTCCCACGCAATTTCTAAGAGCCTAAGTTCGCGGTTGGTGATTGCAAAGGGCTGTTATAAGAGCTTTAGAAGATTGGTCAGGTTCTTGGGCACCTTTAACCACTGGCATATACAGAAAAGAGGAGACAGCTTTAAGTAACATGCATAATCAGCATATAAAGTTTCCACTGTTGGGACACAGGCCTCTTCTCGGTGATAGGGAGTGGGCCGTATTCCACCACGCGGGCCCAGTGCGGGTTGGTAGATGTCACATGTCTTCGAATTTTTGGTTTAAGGATAAATGCTGGTTTTCTTACGATGTTTTCCTTCACCGTTTTGAGAGTTTTAGCTTAATGCAACACTTACCACTAAATCTATACTAATATTATAAAGAGGTAAAATTTGTTTGTAAGTTTGTATGTAGGGGGTAATCTCTGGAACTACCAGTCGGATTTGAAAAATTCTTCTTGCATTTGATAGCCCAATTCTTGAGGAAGGCTATAGGCTATTTAACATCACGCTATGACCCTTAGGAGCCGAGCAAAAATAAAAAAAATTCAAAAAGAACGTTAAGTGATAGCGCGGGCGGGTGATGCGATACGACGGGGTGGCTCGGGGGAAGCAAGAAGTTTCACGCGAACGAAGTCGCGGGCTGAAGCTAGTATGAAATAAACTTGTCGTATTATTTTGTCCAGAGTTTTAATTTATCTCAACCCTATTAAAAAAAAAACTACACTAAACTATAGAAAATGAGTCCCTCCTTCTCTATTTAATGAACCGTAGTAATAAGGACATATAATTTACTATCTGCAGCGTCTCACAGCGGTTGACTATAAATCTGTCAGGAGTTAAATGCTCTGCCTCTTAGATTGATACTTTTTTTTTTATCATGGTTTTATATTCATGTACGATTCCAACTAGATTTTATACTATTCCTTCTTAAAAGAAGATTCTGTTATGTATGAGAACATCTACATACATTAAGTAGGTAACTATAACTATTTATAAATATCGGAGAAATTAACAAAACAGGAGACTATATTTTTTAAATAAATGATATGTTAAGAAACATTTTTTTTGTACGTAAGAATGTCGAGGTGATCAATAAACTCCTCTTTATTTCTTATGATAAAAATGTATCCATTGACTTAATAAACTTCGAATACTAAATAAACTATTAAATTAAAAATATAATATTTTGAATTAACCCAACTAAAACTATTAACGAACTAAAATATGGATTCGAAATATTCCTGCGTATCGCTGTCTACTGGTAATGTACCCAAGAGACTAGCGGCATTGTCACGTTGTATGGCAATACTTCTCCTCTGGCCAAGGTAAAAGCCGAGCCCCTGGGTCACGGGAAGTGTCAGCCAGCCATATGGAGTTTGCTGATAAATTAGATTTAAATTTTGGATGGATATACATTTCAAGGTCATTTCATACCAATTCAGTTGTAATCGTAATCTTGTATCTGGTCAATACAAATAAAATTGACAAGCATTTTCAAGAAAAAGCTACGTTTCTTTTTAAAAAATATGCAGTAATTAAACTTAAATAACAACGGATTAGCTTAAGCGCGTGCTAACGTTCAAGCACCATGGCAATATGCAAGCATAGGAATCCATGAGGATTCTATTTTTGAACGGTTCCCCTCGCCAACCGCGCGAGCGCAGTCTTCAGGGAGACTTGAGTTTAATGTACCAATAAGTGTAATGGAAGTGAAATGTTTTTTTTTTCTCATTAAAAACTTGAGGTCGGAAATCCGAATTTTTAATGCCACAGATGCTCCGTAAACTTTTAATAAACTGCAGATATTTAAATGTAGGTATTTAATTACTCTCGAATGACTGTCAAGGAAGCATTGCTTATGATCTTTCAGGCACAAGGAAATTCATGAAATTTATGGTAGAAATGGAAAAACTACTGAATGAAACTGTCACTTTGATCTGCCCATCACGTCAACTGCCCTGTTCCTTGATTGTGCTAGATCCTGAGGCCGCGAGGAAAGATGATGACGCTGAGAGCTCAAAATAAAACAATGTTAGTATTGTATAATTTACTTTTACAGATTATTATTATTCATAGTAGATTACCTCGTCGTGATAAGGTCGCAAGCGCAACTGTAAAGAGTCAGTTCCTGGGTTTGAATACAACGTCAGAAATTCCTCATTGATGTCAAAGAAATCTTGTCACTAGCTGGTGATACAATGTCTTTCAAATTAATCATCAGAATGATCACAATAGACCATGGTGCAAGGAGCTTCATCCATGCATCTTTCGAAAATTCGCTTTCTGGTGACTAAAAGGATGGTGATCTGTAAAAAAAAAAGTAATTTCTATGAACTCGAGTTTCTGATAGAACTCACAATCGAATTCTAATATCTATCCGAAAACAACTGACTCTTCGGATAACAAGTTACAAGAATCAAATAACGTTGACAGGGGGCGCTGATGGTATTTTTTTTTTTTTGCAAATTGTTTTCTGAAATGTCACTTGCAATACAAAAAACAAGATGGTGGCAATAGTTCTGATTTCGGCCATGAAAAGTAAACTTGTGGCGCTATACATAAGGATGGTAGTTCGATGGGTAGAGCGTGTCTAGGTGAAAAGGTACCTTCCCAGGCCAGACTACACACGGAAGGCTGTACCAGGTGGGAGACCTTGGCCTGCCCTTCAGAATAAATCATATTATCATTATCGTCTTCATCATACTTCTATTTAAATGTTGCGGTAGTTTATGACGTACATTTTTCTAGCCATTTTGGACGCCTCCGCCGTGTTATCGATTTTGAATAAATAATGGGAGTGTGTATTTGTCGATTTATTAACCTCCTTTAATGCAGCAGTTTCAAAAATATTAATGTGACTGTGATAAAATGTTATCATGTACTTAGGTACTTACAGCTCACTTCTTTAGAACATCCGCCATTTAAAAATCACAAACAATCAATCAATCACTAGATGACCCAATATCACCGATCCTTACATATTTCTTCCAAAACTATTAGTAATTTTTTATGTTTACTTCAATACCTTGTTAATACAAGTAGTCGTAATAAAATAATAAAATTAATGGATGGCATTTAAAAATATATGAAGGATTTACCTAATATTGTATTAGGTAGGTATAATGATTTGAGTACATAATCGTTTTTGGTGATAACAGTAGTTATTTCCAATTCGAGCGTCATTGATTGATATCAATGTGCAGCATGATTATTTTCGATAAATTTTAATCTAACAATTAAGGATCCATAATCCATATCTACACGACACGGCAATGTAGATTGGAGTTCAGATGCTAAGGCTAAGTCTAGATTTGCTGCAGCGATTTGCGATGCCAATGGACGAAAAGAAAAAAATAAAGTAAAATTTTGATGTAATCATAAACAAAGCCTCACGAGCCACAAGATACAAGCGATGCTTAGTTTGTGGCTCACCGAATCCGTCACATTGTATTTTACTTTTTGATGAATAAACTTATTATTATTATATTATAAACTATCATTGGATAAATAACAAATGATTTATTTTCTGTAAGTGGGTTTGCACAAACACTTTTACACGTCAATCATATTTTTTTTATTTTGTATTTACAGAAGATTTTGTACATTACAAATTACACGGAAATGGGTTGACATTGCCGATGCCGTGTGTAGCAATTACTTAAAAATAATAAGATTTGACTTAATTTTTGGTTTCAAGTAGTGTTCATAGAAGACAATTATTTCTTGTAGGACCTACATAATAAAAATTATCTGACTTAAATAGGAGAAAACTTGCGCCCATAAATCGGATTCCATAAAACACTTTTGGATTTTAGTTACTTATATTGAATAGTTTTGATTGACTGCCGGTTATTGTGACCACTGATCAGCAGTGTAGTTACAATGATGCAATTCTAATATATGTAGGTGACGTGTTTATTACATAACATAATAAGCCTATAATGTTCCCACTGCTGGGACACAAGCCTCCTCTCTGTGAGAGGGAGTGGGCCGTAATCCACCACGCGGGCCCAGTGCGGGTTGATAGATATCACATGTTTTCGAATTTTTGGTTCTAGGACATGCCGGTTTCGTCACGATGTTTTCCTTCACCGTTTTGAGAGCAGTGGTGATGAAATAATTTACACAAAATAAAGCGCCTGTCAAGGTTCGAACCTACGACCTATATCTCGTAAGTCGCGGTCGTTACCACTGGGCCACCATAGCTGCTCTTACGACGACGTATTTACTACAAGGTGAATATACAGCTGTATATTTTTAAGAATTATTTATATAGATAGTCTTCCTTCTTTCTTGCATGCAAAAATACGCAATAATTTATAGCAGTGTTAAATCTCAGATATATCATTCCACCGCCACTTAATCAGTTATCTACTTTAGTACAATGTTTTCTAAGTTGATTTTTGAGTGACAATTTGTAACAAAAAGGTCCTAATCAATTTTTGGTTGCAATGGAATTTGAACTTTGTTAAATATGACGTTCAGTTTATTGTTCCATACCTTGAAAATAATTTCATTCTTTAGTCAAATATAGCCAATTTATTTTTTTACTTTATTGATAAGGCTAATCAAGTGACACATTCTGCTAATACAGGGAGTCCCTGAATACCGGACTTTCAAAAGATTATCTACGTAATCAAAGGAAGCGAAAATAACCTGAAACGTAATTAGAAATAGGTAAATTAATAATTATTATGTAACTACCTATTCTATTCATCATCTTTACAGCCGAAAGACTTCCACTGCCGGACATAGGCCTGCGCGCCTGCGCCGCAAGTTAATCACCGCCACTTCGACAAATTCTTTGCGTCTCGCATCCAGCGGAGGCATTATCTATTAGGTACTTATAGGAAATTTAACATAAATAGACAAACTCGGACAGTATTTTTCCTTTACGTCATCATCTGCCTAGCCTTTTCCCAACTATGTTGGGGTCGGCTTCCAGTCTAACTAGATGCAGCTGAATACCAGTATTTTACATGGAGCGATTGCCTATCTGACCTCTAAAACCCAGTTACTGGGTAATACGATACCCCTTGGTAAGACTGGTTGTCAGACTTTCGGGCTTCTGACTACCCGTGACGACTGTCAAAGATCCACGAATGACAGCGGGGCCAACGGCTTAACGTGCTTTCCTAGGCACGGAGGTGTCTCGGTATGTAAAGATGGTCACCCAGCCACAGACCAACCGCGGCAAGCGTAGCTTAACCTGAACGATCGACCTGTGCGGCTGTTATTATTTAGCCACGGGCCCCTCAGTATTTTTTTTACATACCTAGGGAAAACCACATTTCTAAATAATTTAGTAAATAATTTTACTTTCCTGAATGAAATTAGAAAACAAAAACATAACTTTATAACTGTTCTTCCTATTTCCTACCACACCATATTTGGTGTGGTAGGAAATAGGTTTGTTGTTGAAAAAAAAAACAACTGAACACTATTTATTGTGTTCAGTTGTTTTTTTTTTCATCTACAAAAGAGAACCCACTTTATAAGCAAGGTATTTGAACTCCTAAAGTTTCCGTAGCCGGCAAACTTTCAGAGTAATTGCCTGCCTATAGAAGGCAGCTTATGACCAGTTTCCGCTATTACAGTTAGCACGTATGTGTACACAAAACGCTAAAACAATCCCCACCACACATTAAACCAACGGAACGTGACCACGGCGCCCTCTCGCGGCCGACCAATAAAAACTTAAACTAATCAGAACAACATCACGAATGGTGGAGGAAACGCAATATTATTGTTATTAAACAAAGTATTGGTTTACGTTTTACTTGTAATTAAAACAATGTGGGGTTGCTTATTGGACGTGAATTATAAGAATTGAACGGGACAGAAGAGGTAAATTGAAACCAAACTACTGAAGAAACTGATATTTTAAGATACGTCACAATACTTCAACAAGCATTCGTCATAATATTATCCTGTAAGTTTTAACGCATATCATGTCACGACGCGATGTGATGTGACGTGGTCTAAGATACATTCGATTTCAAATTAGGTGGCAACATAGAATGTAGTTTTCACATGTCTCCAGAAGACTTATTTGGTACTAGATGTTACCTGCGACTTCGTCTGCGTGGATTTTTTTCGTGGGATCCTATTTTTTTTATAATATAAAAGTAGCCTAAGTTACTCTTTATTACATCGGCTATCTGCCAGTGAAAGTCCCGTCGAAATCGGTCCAGCCGTTTCAGAGATTAGACGGAATAAACAGACAGACAAAAAAATTGTTAAAAATGTTATTTTGGTATATGTACCGTGTATATATCTATATGCATTAAGTAAAAAGCGTTTATTTTAATATTACAAACAGACACTGCAATTTTATTTATTTGTATAGATTACTATCAAATAGCAAAGATCTTGATGGACTCTTAATTTGATAAGGTGTCAAAAGATGAAACACTCCAAATGAAAATGTTACGTTCAAGTCGGCTCCATATAAAAGACCTGCCAGGTCCTTTCTATAGAACTTAGGTGAACTGAGCTTGAAGTGAACATCAGTTGGAATGACCCAACTGATGCTAGTGATTGACACTATTGACATCTCACTTCACTAAGTTTTTACGATAAGATTTTTACAGAATTGACTAAAATATTCGCCTGATAAAAAAATTTATTCTTGAGATATTCGGCCGTGGGCTTTTAAATTATTACTTTAAGTAATCATGTAGGTATCACCTCATCAATAATAATATGTAGATTGAAAGTAACAGAATCCTACAAACCGTAGGCCAAAACATTTTTTGTTATAAATCTCGTTTTTTTTCCTATCTCAGAGCTGCACGTTGTTCAATGTGTTACGCATAACGTTTAACCTTTCGCCTGTCGCATTGGAGTCTCCCACAAGGTAACACTAATTTGCATCTCTCATCGTAATGACTGCATCTGTACCATTCAAATTGAGATCTAATTTGTGGACTGCTAAGGTTGGTTCTTCAACGATGTTTGGTTGTCACTTAAGATTATTTGTTTTTTTTATTTTCTTGCGTAGGACCCACGTGGTGTGGCATATGTTTTGGACCATCGCATCCCGAGCCAGCCCGGGAGACGGGAGATAATACAAAATAGGGGAAATTTGTCTTTTCCTAAATGGATTTTGAATTCCAAGTCTCGGGATGTTTTAGAGAATAATATCAGGTTAGTAGTCTATTAAGGTTGCTGCGTGAAACGTTACTTTTAGACCAAAAAGGTTGATGGTTTTAAATAAAAGGAAGCTCAATACATCTGATTGAATAAGATTTAACCAAGAGAGCAATACAATAATTTTTCTTAGCAAGCCATGACAGAGATCATATGTCACACACTTCAAACTATAGTGACATTTATTTAAATTGTATTCGTTTAATAAAACGTTCCAATAAAGGTCAGAGTTGGTTTTGTAATTATTTTCTGTTTCATAACAGTTTTGGGTAAAGGATACGTTTCGTACCTGCTGTGGATTAAAAACATACTAGAGATATGGTAGTTAATGTTTTCTCAAAACAGATGATTACGGTTGATTTAACAGATGATTTCCACATCGGTGTTGAGCTTGTAGCAAGGTTTCTGAAAACTAGGTATATGGCTGTGTTAGGTTAAGTTTACTAACATACGAGTAGTTGTTAAGAAATATTGTTATAGATAGGGCCATCCCCGAAAACGCGCCCCACTCTTCTTACTAATCGCTAGTGGTTATCGCTGGTTAATTCCGCTAGTGTTTTAGTTTTTTGATACACACTAATTATTACCCACTAATATGTAATTACTGTGCATCGACAAAACTAAAACACTAGCGGAATGTTGCACACTTGTACTGTAAGCGATTAGGAAGAAGAGTGGGGCGCGTCTTCGTGGATGGTGCTATCTGTACTAACATATTTAAATCCATTGTTATTTTTGTTACTTTATATTAATATAAATAAATACTTAATGTTATTTTTTGTACTGACATATATTTAAAACAATGCAAACATGAGTTTGAAAACACCGTCGACGTTTTAATATGTTCATTGAAGCGACTACTAACATTAATAAGTAACTTTATCACTATAAAATTAATCATCACCGTCTGAATAACGAAAAAAGCTAATTATGACAAAACAAAATTCACTTCAAATATGACAAGAGTCAATGAATCAGAAATTCTCATGAATTCAGAGCGGCGCGGGCGCACACACGTGTTGCACACATTTTGTGAAACCTCCCCGCTACCCCCGCGCCCCTCGCACACGTAGCATCCACCCCCGCTAAGGGAACCGCTGAAAAAATGGACCACAAGGAACTTTAGTAAAAAGTGACCCTTATATCAACGATGTTACGGTTTACATTGCAAAAAAATTGTATGTGGAGTAACGGTATTCAAAGGGACATTATTTTTTTTTGTCAAATCATTTGGATAAGGTCGTTGACCTCTTTATTTGGCACACATTTCGGCATATTTTTCTTTGTGTTAATGTCTGCTCCAATTTGTGGTTTATGGGGCCTTAAAATATTTTAAATTCCATAATTTAATTTACTACCGTGTTTAAATGGAATGATGTAAATGTCAAATGATTTATAAAAGCGTTCCGTTCCGTCCTCTTTTGAACATCATTAGGGTTCTGTACCTAAAGGGTGCCAACAGGACCCTACTGCTTAGGCTACACTATCTGTCCGTCTGTCATAGGGCTGTATATATACGTAGAGACTTGTACAGGTCGCTGTAATAACAATAAAATAAAGTTAAAATTAAAGGAGGTCTCCATACAAGAAACTTGTCTTTTTCGGCGTTTTTTGCTCGTGTTTTTTACAACGGTGGCACCCATTTGCGTTCGAGTCCGACTGGCAGTTGGCTGCTTTTTATGTTTTTCATGCCACTGAAAATTCAAAGTGACAAAGGAAATATAATTTCAATTAGTGTTTATGCACTCACAAAGTGATATAATTTTGTAGGTACCTACCTGCACGTATTTTTTAGTCATTGGTCGAACCGACGAAATACATTGAGCAATCTTGAACAATGCATTGAAATAATAATTGTCAATTAAAAAAACCAATCTTGTATGTACGTCTCTGATTTGCGCTCTACTACCACCAAAACTACTACGGTTCAACTGAAAAGGTGAGCTTATAAGCGCAAAAAGTGATATAAACTACAAATTTATGATTTTTACTTCCTTTACGTGTGCTGTACGACCTTGCTTCATGCTACAAGATTCCATGTAAACATGAATCTATTGAGTGCTAGCGACGCCCCGCGGTTTCACCCGCGTAAGTTTCGATCCCGTGGCAATATCTTATATTCTGTATGTTGCACCTGCCATGTTTTGTCTCTGCATCACCCTAAGGTTGACTGGTAGAAAATGCCTCAGGCATTAAGTCCGCCTTTGTACAGTATTTTTTTTACTTGTGCATAAAGTTTTAATAAATAAATAAATATCGAGATAAAAAGTATCCTATGTGTTAATTCAGGAAATGGTCTATCTATGTGCCAATTTTCATTCAAATCTGTTCAACGGTTTACGCGTGATTGAGTAAGAAACATCCAAACATCTTCACAAACTTACCGTATCTTTTGATTGCGTTGACTGAGATCTTAGTCAATCAATCAACTCAGCCTCCCAGGCTGCGCCACGACACCCTGTCCTTCGCCTCCCGCATCCAGTCTATCCCAGCCACATACTTTAGGTCGTCGGTCCATCTAGCTGGGGGGCATCCCACACTACGCTGACCGATATGCGTTCTTCACTCCAGGACTCGTCTACTCCACCGGCCATTGGTCCTTCGACAAACATGGCCACTGCCACTTCAGTTTGCTTACTCTGAAAGCTATGTCGGCAACTCCGGTTCTTTTCCAGACACGTCTAGATATTAAATTCATCTTGATACTTTCATACATTCGTGATAAATGATTTATTTTTTGTAAGTAGGTTTGTACGAACACTTTTACACAAGATTAAAAATATAAACAGATAAAAAAGGTTTTGACCAACGGACAATAAAGTGGTCCTATTAGGGTTCCATTTTTGATTATTGAGGAACTGAAGCTCTAAAAAAAAATCCTTTGTAATGATTACAAACAATAATTATTCTTTGTAATCATAAAGGAATGTTTAAGCCCCGTTTACACCAGGAAAGTTTGTCGATCGTCGAAAGCTAAGTTCGTTTATACGAGGCTCGGAGGCGATAATCGCCAGGTGATTAATCGCAGTATAAATATAGAACTTATCTCACACATTATAAAGGTACACATTTCAGTGAAAGGCGAAAACAAAATGCTAACTTGTCGAACTTATTTTGTTCCGCGCTTTCACTGAAGATAATATTACGGCTCTCGCCAACAGAGGTGGCATCCTCGTAATTTTAAGAACCACGACTTGGGACTTGCGACTTGGGACCAATCATATTTAATAAATTACCGGAATATTTAAAAAATGACACATTTCAACATTTTAAACACGAAATTAAGGCTTTTCTAGTGGAAAAATATCCAAAAAACTCCATTAATGATTTTCTAGATGACCGATTATTATAGACCTTGAATATTTTTTTCCTTTTTTAAATTAAATAAATTGACTTTTGAATATTTTAAAAATTTCGATTAAAATTACATTTTTATTGTATTTTGTTAGTATCGACATTCCTCGTACAGACATTCTCCCCTGTCGACGGTCGAGAAACCCTCTTCGTGTAAACGCGGCTTAGGTCCCATATCAATTAAGACTTCTTATCATTGTATCGATGACGATATCAAAAAAGAAACACTTGTTTAAACTTATCTAATTAAATATATGATTCCGTTTTTCCCTCGATATTCAGTTCTAATTTCGCGGTTGCAAAGGTAGCATGATATTAGTATTGTTCGTCTGTTCTGTTCTGGCAGCATTTGCTGCAGGCCAACAGGCGCCTGCGGTTAACATCGCACAAGGTACCGTGGTGGGCAGTGTGGCCACCGACGGGGATTACTTCGAGTTCCATGGCATACCATACGCAGGCTCCACTTCAGGCACCAACAGGTTCAAGGTAAATCATATTGTAATAGGTTGCAAGAATTTATTTTCATGTAGGATATATTTTTTAAACCCTATAACTGAATGAGAAAAAGGGAAAAAATATGAATGACAATGAAAAGTAATTTTCACTTCTCATGCTCTAAAAGTTCGTCGTTATGTTGTACGTAGGCGACATAAAGTCGCTTTTTATGCTCTAGTGCATAAAGTACATTTTTTTCTAAGACTAAGATAATCAGGCCCAACACGCACAATAAAACGTCATAGATTAAAGTCGTTATTTTATTTATTTTGCTTTAATTTATATCACTTCCGCGTTTTCTATCGTTAATTTAATAAAACCAGATAAAATTGTTGTCATTTATAATTAAAAAACGCAAAGAATCATTTGTATGACTTGGCAGTATGAAGTACCCGAGTCTAATGACACATTGATGTGGAAAATTAAAAAAAAAATTATAAGTTTCGTGGCGGGAATGAGCTCTTCTTCAATTTTGCAACATTTTTGAACAGTGAAAATACTGTTGTTTACTTCATGCCTGTTTCATTATCTTGCAATCAAAGTGAAAATCAGAGTGTATAACTCGGGCATAAACGAGCCATTTTACCCCTCAACTTAACTATCCACCCTTGCCTGCGGTTCGGGTGGATATAAACGATTCGAGGTAAAATGGCTTCTTTTATGCACTAGTTGTACAATATACTATTATTTGTCACAAAAACACGTGTATACAAAAATATAGTTAACTCGAGTAATAAGGAAAATAAAAACAAAGTGGATCCATAATAACGAGCACAAAAAAGAAATAGTCGGCAGCGAGTTGGGTTGTGGAGGTCACATAGGCCCCATGTAAAATACTGGTATCCAGCTGCATCCGGTTAGACTGGAAGAAGGTCCTAACATAGTTGGAAAAAGGCTACGCAAATCTTTTTTATATAATTATGTGTAAGACCAGTACTGCCCCCGATAGTTAAAAAGACGTGTCTAACAAAAAGTAAAAACGAAGAAATAAATGTTTTAATGAATGAAACGGGACATTAATAATATTTTGTTTTGCTAAAACCGCACTGGAGGAAGTTAGAAAACTATTAAAAATACAGACAGATGTGCCTTTTTTTTCTGATTCCGGCAATGTATGTAACACAAATCTGAAAAAAATGTTAGATGCGTCTTTTTTCCTATCGGGGGCAGAGTAGCAGAGCCGTCTTATATGAAACTAACTAATGTGTGCTAATGAATAAAATAAATAAACATCCGTTAGAATTAAACTAAGCCATTTCCGCTGATAAAGCTTTTGTTAACAATTACCAACCATTGATATTATGCAGCTGCCCGTACTAGTATTTAATGGAAAATAGTTATAGGCATTTTTCATAGCAAATGATTTAAATCAATAAATCAATAAGTGTCTATAACCAAATCAATTAAAATGCTTATTAAGTATTTCTATGAAATTAAATATAAATAGGTACTTATAACACTCCTAAATAATACTCCTCGTATTACAAAAGTGCGCGTAGATGCATGATTTTCTCGTTGAAATGGAATACTATTCGTTGAAATGGAATACTATTCGTTGCTTAGTATAAATAATTATAGAGGTATGAGGAACAGGATGTAAAGTTCACTCATACTCTATAGAAAAGGGAGGATCCTCCGACCAGACGGGTGTTGTATCTGGCGGGCAACTGCCCAATGAATTATGTCGGGCTGTTGTATCTATGCTAGTTGCGCGGTATACCCTGCTTGCGCGATGCAGGATTTGCGTGACGTCAGTATGACGCGTTGTTCGCATGTGGCGTTGTAGATACCGCTACATCATAATTAATTGTTAAAGATAGTTCGTTTTCTCTTCTACAATAAAAATAAAGCGATTTTATTTAATATTTATGTATTTATTTAGCAATAATCGTTCTTTTGATGCATGTTTAGGCAAAAACTCATGGAGAGCTGATTTGAGAGCAATTCTGATTTGCAGATTATGTTGAATACAATCCATCATATCAATTTTGATAATAAAATAATACATTTTTGTTATCTATATGCCTTATAAATAAAGAAAACACGACTGGACCTAATTCAATTTTCTACTGGAAACAAGTCTGAATAATTATTATCTCCAAACTTCTACATCATTTTCACGTAGTATTTATACCAATAATTACTTAGGTAGACAAAATTTATAAAAGAAAAAGAAAGATTTTTTAATAAATAAAATAAAAAAGTACTAAATTTTAATATTTCACTGCGCCGGCGATGCGCGCTCGCCCTGGCTGGAGGCATCCACAGGTAATAAAATAAATAAAAAAAGGACGACAAGCTCATAGGTTGAGCAACGAGATGTCATTTATATAAAAAAGATGCGCGCTCTTTACCGAAATGTAAGAGCTTATTGAATGGTTTGTTTCATAGGATAAAGATCATTTCGAATGATTCAAGTCGAATTCACGCAATAATTACGTGACGCACCGTGATACATTAGTAGGTTCGTCACAAGTCTTTCGGAGTCGCGCGAAAACACGTAATCTAGAGTGCTGCGCCATTTCATTAGTGTGCACACTATCATACAAAATATACGGCTCCGATAGGCTTCAGATGTACCAACTTCTGCATCACGATGTGAAGTGAAGTGTGAATCCAAGATTATTTTGAAAATTATCGAAGTTTTAAAAAAATATTCATTTTCAGGCACCGTTACCAGCTCCATTCTTCGAAACTCCCTTTGCGGCGAACCGAAGAAATATAAAATGTGTTCGACCCTTGGGTGTTGGATTCGAAGGCACCGAAGATTGTTTGGTAGCGAACATCTTTACGCCAACTTTAGATAATACTAGAAAACTACCTGTCATGGTTTGGATTAAAGGACAGGAGTTTGAGCAAGCAAATATGCCAGAGCTGTCCTTTCAAAATTTTGTCGAAAAGGAGGTCGTCATCGTTTCTCTGAATTACCGCGAATCTATCCTAGGATTCTTGTGTCTTGGAACCGAAACCGCACCAGGAAACGCTGGATTAAAAGATATTATTGGAGGATTAAAGTGGGTACAAGCAAATATTGCGCAATTTGGAGGAAACCCTGAAGATATTACCCTCTTTGGTCACGGAAGTGGAGCAGCTGCCGTTGACTTAGTTACTTTGTCCCCCATGGGTCAAGGTTTGGTTCAAAAAGCGATCGTTCAAAGTGGAAACGCATTAGCCCCATGGGCTGTAACTCGAGATAACTTGGAGTATGCTCTTCAAGTAGCTGAAGCTCTAGGCCATGAAATAACCACCACTGAACAGTTGTCAAATGTCTTTACTAGAACTAGTGTATCAGCTATGATGGGTGTTATTAATGAACTAGATTTAACTGATAATTCACTAGCTTTTGCTCCTTGTGTGGAAAGGCACGAATTGGAAGGTGTGGAACCTTTTCTAACTAAAACTCCATCTCAAATCATTCGTGATGCTGAGTTTCTGCATATTCCTGTTATATTTGGGTTTGTAGATAACGAAGGAACCATCAGAGCTACAGAAGCATTAGAAGGTAACTGGCTTGAGAGAATGGAAATATCTTTCACTGACTTTATACAGTCTGACTTGAAATTCGAAACCGATGCTGAAAAGTCGGCAGTAGCTCAGCGAATAAGAGATTTTTACTTTGGGGAAAATCCAATTAATATGGCAAACGTTAGAGATTATTTCCAATATCATGGCGATACAATGATGCTAGTATCTTCTATAAGGGAAGTCAGAAATCGAATTTTCGCTTCTCCGTCACAGATTTACTTATATCAGTTCTCATACTCAGGAACTCTCGGAGAACCATTTATCGGTCCTATAAGACCTGGGTCTGCAGCTCACAGTGAAGAATTGGCTTATATGTTCTACAGTATTCCTTCCACGGGAATACGCGATAGGGATCATATAATCGGAGACATTCTTGTAGAGAGGTGGACAAACTTTGCTAAAACTGGGTGAGTATAGACACACTAGACGCCTCTTATTTTTTTATCGTTTTAAGAATTTGAGTAAAATTAATTTGCAATATTTATTTTTACAGAAACCCAACCAGTGAAAATTCACCAATTACATGGTCTCCAGTTACGAGAGAAAATCTGAACTTTATCCGCGTTCTTGAAAATAACGAAATAATCGATAACGGTCCCTTAGAAGTAGCATTACAGAATCCACATTTAGACACAATGACCTTTTGGGACGACATTTATACCGATCATTTCCTTGATGCCGAAAGTAACTGGGAGATAGATGATACTACCGAACCACCTCCTACAGAAGGAAGTACTTTGACCTCACTTCCCACAGTACCTCTTCCTACGGAGGGAAGTACTACAGCTGGAGCAACTACAGCACCGCCTTCTACGGACACAAACACTCCTGATGGAGTGACTACAGCATCACCTTCTTTCGATACAACCACACCTGATGGAGTGACTACAGCATCACCTTCTACCGACACAACCACACCTGATGGAGTGACTACAGCATCACCCTCTACCGATACCACCACACCTGATGGAGTGACTACTGCATCACCTTCTACCGATACAACCACACCTGATGGAGTGACAACAGCATCACCTTCTACCGATACAACCACACCTGATGGAGTGACTACAGCATCACCTGCTACCGATACCACTACACCTGATGGAGTGACTACAGCACCACCTTCTACCGATACAACCACACCTGATGGAGTGACTACAGCATCACCTTCTACCGATACCACCACACCTGATGGAGTGACTACAGCACCACCTTCTACCGATACCACCACACCTGATGGAGTGACTACAGCACCACCTTCTACCGATACAACCACACCTGATGGAGTGACTACAGCATCACTTTCTACCGACACAACCACACCTGATGGAGTGACTACAGCATCACCTTCTACCGATACCACCACACCTGATGGAGTGACTACAGCATCACCTTCTACCGATACCACCACACCTGATGGAGTGACAACAGCATCACCTTCTACCGACACAACCACACCTGATGGAGTGACTTCAGCATCACCTTCTACCGATACCACCACACCTGATGGAGTGACTACAGCATCACCTTCTACCGATACCACCACACCTGATGGAGTGACTACAGCATCACCTTCTACCGATACAACCACACCTGATGGAGTGACTACAGCATCACCTTCTACCGATACAACCACACCTGATGGAGTGACTACAGCACCACCTTCTACCGATACCACCACACCTGATGGAGTGACTACAGCACCACCTTCTACCGATACCACCACACCTGATGGAGTGACTACAGCACCACCTTCTACCGATACCACCACACCTGATGGAGTGACTACAGCACCACCTTCTACCGATACAACCACACCTGATGGAGTGACAACAGCATCACCTTCTACCGACACAACCACACCTGATGGAGTGACAACAGCATCACCTTCTACCGATACCACCACACCTGATGGAGTGACTACAGCACTACCTTCTACCGATACAACCACACCTGAGGGAGTGACTACAGCATCACCTTCTCCCGACACAACCACACCTGATGGATTGACTACAGCATCACCTTCTACCGATACCACCACACCTGATGGAGTGACTACAGCATCACCTTCTACCGATACAACAACACCTGATGGAGTGACTACAGCATCACCTTCTACCGATACAACCACACCTGATGGAGTGACTACAGCATCACCTTCTCCCGACACAACCACACCTGATGGATTGACTACAGCATCACCTTCTACCGATACCACCACACCTGATGGAGTGACTACAGCATCACCTTCTACCGATACAACAACACCTGATGGAGTGACTACAGCATCACCTTATACCGATACAACAACACCTGATGGAGTGACTACAGCATCACCTTCTACCGATACAACAACACCTGATGGAGTGACTACAGCACCACCTTCTACCGATACAACCACACCTGATGGAGTGACTACAGCATCACCTTCTACCGATACCACCACACCTGATGCAGTGACTACAGCACCACCTTCTACCGATACCACCACACCTGATGGAGTGACTACAGCATCACCTTCTACCGATACCACCACACCTGATGGAGTGACTACAGCACCACCTTCTACCGATACAACCACACCTGATGGAGTGACTACAGCATCACCTTCTACCGATACCACCACACCTGATGGAGTGACTACAGCACCACCTTCTACCGATACCACCACACCTGATGGAGTGACTACAGCATCACCTTCTACCGATACAACCACACCTGATGGAGTGACAACAGCATCACCTTCTACCGATACAACCACACCTGATGGAGTGACAACAGCATCACCTTCTACCGATACCACTACACCTGATGGAGTGACTACAGCACCACCTTCTACCGATACCACCACACCTGATGGAGTGACTGCAGCACCACCTTCTACCGATACAACCACACCTGATGGAGTGACTACAGCATCACCTTCTACCGATACGACCACACCTGATGGAGTGAATACAGCATCACCTTCTACCGACACAACCACACCTGATGGAGCGACTACAGCATCACCTTCTACCGATACAACCACACCTGATGGAGTGACTACAGCACCACCTTCTACCAATACCACCACACCTGATGGAGTGACTACAGCACCACCTTCTACCGATACAACCACACCTGATGGAGTGACTACAGCATCACCTTTTACCTACACAACCACACCTGATGGAGTGACTACAGCATCACCTTCTACCGACACAACCACACCTGATGGAGTGACTACAGCATCACCTTCTACCCATACCACCACACCTGATGGAGTGACTACAGCACCACCTTCTACCGATACAACCACACCTGATGGAGTGACTACAGCATCACCTTCTCCCGACACAACCACACCTGATGGATTGACTACAGCATCACCTTCTACCGATACCACCACACCTGATGGAGTGACTACAGCACCTCCTTCTACCGATACAACCACACCTGATGGAGTGACTACAGCATCACCTTCTACCGATACCACCACACCTGATGGAGTGACTACAGCATCACCTTCTACCGATACAACCACACCTGATGGAGTGACTACAGCACCACCTTCTACCGATACAACCACACCTGATGGAGTGACTACAGCATCACCTTCTACCGATACAACAACACCTGATGGAGTGACTACAGCATCACCTTCTGCCGATACAACCACACCTGATGGATTGACTACAGCATCACCTTCTACCGATACCACCACACCTGATGAAGTGACTACAGCACCACCTTCTACCGATACAACCACACCTGATGGAGTGACTACAGCATCACCTTCTACCGATACCACCACACCTGATGGAGTGACTACAGCACCACCTTCTACCGATACCACCACACCTGATGGAGTGACTACAGCATCACCTTCTACCGATACAACCACACCTGATGGAGTGACTTCAGCACCACCTTCTACCGATACAACCACACCTGATGGAGTGACTACAGCATCACCTTCTACCGATACAACAACACCTGATGGAGTGACTACAGCATCACCTTCTACCGATACAACCACACCTGATGGAGTGACAACAGCATCACCTTCTACCGATACAACCACACCTGATGGAGTGACAACAGCATCACCTTCTACCGATACCACCACACCTGATGGAGTGACTACAGCATCACCTTCTACCGATACAACCACACCTGATGGAGTGACAACAGCATCACCTTCTACCGATACCACCACACCTGATGGAGTGACTACAGCATCACCTTCTACCGATACCACCACACCTGATGGAGTGACTACAGCATCACCTTCTACCGATACAACCACACCTGATGGAGTGACAACAGCATCACCTTCTACCGATGCAATCACTACTGAAGGAGAGACTATAGTGGACAGTACTACAGATGGAGGCACTACGGATGATCCTACTACGGATGAGAGTAATACCGAAGTCCCTCCCGGGAGTGGTGAAAGTGATGAAGTTCCTAATTCCGCATTTAGTGCAGTCGCAAGTACTTTCCTAATAGTCAGCCTGTTTTCGTTGCTCAGCCATGTCCATTCCTCCCTGATATTGTCGTAAGAAACTGCTCAGTAGAATAAAATGATAATATGTAAAAAAAAATTGGATGCTTTGAATTTCACGCAGAAATCAATATTATGGACTTGTTAGTTTATTATTTATTTTATAAAATAATTATTTTTATAATAATTTTAGATATTCTTTATTGTATGTCATGCCAGTGATCGTAGACTCGAAAATCGTGTTACGTCGCAATAAATGGACTGTACTGATTTTTTGGGATGTTGTTAGGATACATCATACGAGTAATGTAAAACCAAGTTTGCAGCTTTGAAAAACCTGCACACAAATTGTGTAATAAACTATAAATCTGAATTGTGAATGATGTTGATGGATATTGCTAAACCATTGCTTCATATGTTCGAAAAATGTATCTGCTTAACAAGGTTAATATATCAATGAATGTTGTTGAACTGTCAAAATAAAAGCCATTCCTACTGATAAACCCATCCCTACTATTGGTGAGTTACGCAATTACCCTGCTGTGCTAACTGTACAGTACAATTTGCGAACTGCGATGTTTTAAATGACTGCATAAAAAAACTAGATGTCTAGCATAAAAAAAGATAAGATGCTGTCTTTCGATAGTGCGATATTACCAAAGTATTATTTATGTATTTGAAAAAATAATATTATTACTATTTAAGTGCCTTTGAGTTAGTTTGTAATAAGAATATAATTTTCACTGTAAATAACATTTTTATAAGTATAATATAGAAATGTAAGTGAAGTGTCCATTATTTAACGTTCCCTTAAACGAGATGCTTTTATCATGTTTGATCAATCAAACACCACAATTAAAAAAAAAAATAGTCATCTGATATAGGGTGCCCCAATTCGAAAAATCCCCAAGTCCTAGTTAGGGATTTTTTATACTATTAACACAGGTTGATCGGCCGTTTTTTCTCTATCGATACGTCCAACAATTTTTTTGTTATGATATCCCTAAGTGGGTTTTTGAAAACTATAAAAATAAAAATTGACGATACTTTCAGTTCCAAAAATCCCCAAGTCCGTAAGTTTTTACCGAAAAAGGACTAAATTAAAAGCAAAATTGTTTCAGTCAAAATAAAAACAGATTATTTTATTTTTACGTATTTCGATCGGTTGTGTGCGAAAGGCTCGTTTGAAACAATTTCTGTACATTATCCAATTCCTAGGAATGACGCCCATGATGCCCATTGATAGAGATTTTGCTCTCATAGAAAGACAAAAATTAAAACATGAAAAAATATATGGTATGAACCTGAAAGTTATGTCAATTTTTTAGTAAACAGTAGAAATGCCAAGAAATTTGAAGTTGTATTTTTAGAAAAGAACTTTATAGAACGAGGGCAAATAGATAGGAGAGGAGGAGAGCGAGAAGAACAACGAGGTAACGAAATAGTATTAAAAGTTAAAGATTATAAAACTTACTATAATGATAAGATTAAACAAAAAATACTGGGAATTTCAGGTTGTCGTGGAGTTTTATTTAAAAGACATACAAAGCCAGCTTTTTCTGATTCAATGACTGGCGATAACTTTAAAGATGTTTTTTTTATATTGGGTAGGTATATCTAGATATACCTATCTTAAGATATCTATCTTCGAGATGTTCCTGCTGATTGTTATCAAGATAGATGCTATTAAAATTAAAGAAGCTATAATTAATGACATTAAAAAACTTATTCGATTTGTATCACAAGAAAAAAGAAAATTCTATGAAGATTATGGAACAGGCTAAATTAAATGAAAGTCAAATCGTTGAGGAATTGGATGACAAAATAGAGTACCTAACTAGCCTCGTTACATTTAAAGGCTAATAGGTATTACTCATTTTTGATTAATAGAATACTGTTAAAGTAGCTTATTTTGTTTTGTTAAATTCCTTAGTCCTTAAAAAGAGGGAAAGATAACCCTAAGTCCTGTTGATTTATGATAAGTCCAAATTTAAAAAAAAAAATATTAAAGTTATTATAAATGCTTTTTATGTTTTGTTTTATATACTTAAATAAAGAGTATATTGTGTACTATAAGTGGATGGTATTTTAATTTCAACATGTCCTTTGGTTTGTTTTCAAAAAAATTAAATATGTTTATTTATTGTGTTACCAAAAACTGAAAAAGTGGACTTAGCCATTTCTCGATTTGGAGCACCCTTGTCTATCACTCAATTTTTTAACAGATTAATATTTTTATGTGCATACAACACGTTTCCATAAATATCTTTAAAAGGCACAGTCATTATAATAATCTCTTTAAATTTGCCTCTAAAGTAGTGTCATCATAAATTTAACGAATTTACCTTTTTTTAAAACAAAAATTGTCTGAATTTTGGGGGCATTTACCCACAGTAGAATGCCTTGCGACATCACACTATGAATGAAAATAACAGATTTTACACAGAAATTAGATACGTGACGTACGTGAGATTTATTTTTTAGACAGAAATTTTACTAAATGGGCTATCTCGAAATCAGTTAAATCACGAATTTTTATAACGGCGTATGCTAGAGAGCTAAGCTTTTTTGTCAATTTATCTATAACGGGGCATTGAAGCTTTTGGCATCCAAAGTTATTCCTAAGAACACTGTGATATCTTCGGAATTCAACTCTTTACCCTTTATGAGCAGTTGAGCACACTTGTTTTTACTTGTCTAACATGAGGTATCATAAACGTAAAACATTTATTTTTTTCTCGGCAAGAAGTAGGATATTAACATTAAACTAGTTAATTACGTTAGTAAGGGCGCTATTTACATTGTCAATAACCAGCTGCTGACGTTTAAGTTTAAATAAAAGTGAAGTGTCCAAGTCGTCTGCAAACAAAACTATAAACATGATTATCCTTTAAAAGATAAGGCAATTCAATAAAAATTCAGATAAATAAGAAACAAAAATGGACCAAGAATTGAGCCCTGGAGGCCCCATTGTAACTACCGATCTGGATGATCTTTTCCTTAACAACTCTCTGAATCCTATCTTATTAAATATGAAGTAAGAAGATCCAGAGAGGTTTATAAATAAGGTGATTTTATTAAAGTACTTATTGAGTAAGATAATCTCTTACAATTGAAACTTAAAAAAAACTTTTTTACAAAAAAAAACAACCGACTTCAAAAAAAACACTACAAAGTGAAAAATAACTTTAATTTCGGAAGTCGGTGTCGTTGCTTCAGCATTTTCGTTTTTTGACACCGACTTCCGAATTTAAAGTTATTTTTCACTTTGTAGTGTTTTTTTTTTAAGTCGGTTGTTTTTTTTTTTGTAAAAAAGTTTTTATTTTTCACTTTTTAGTTGTACCTACCTACCCCACACAAATTCAATTAACACTAGTGCATTGAAGACACGACTCGAAGAATCATCAAAATTCACAAAAAATGCCGGAGATGCAGTACATTTATGCATATAACTTCGTACATGAGAATGATTACCTAATGTATAATAATATATATAATAATATATTCCACAACTATCACACGACGCCACCTAGTCCCAAGCTAAGCAGAGCTTGTGTTATGGGTACTAGACAACTGATAAACATACTTATATATTTCTAAATACATACATATTATAGATAAATTACACCCAGACACAGAACAAATGATCGTGCTCATCACACAAACATTTGTCCTGGGTGGGAATCGAACCCACGACCTCCGGCATAGCAGTCAGGGTCACTAACCACTAGACCATCAGGCCTATCAAATATTATATATTATTATATTATGTATTATAATATACTAAAACCTTCCTGAAAGTATGTAGATCACACTCATGAAAGAATTATCAAAATCGGTTCAGTAGTTTTTGAGATAATCGCGGACATACAAACATACATACATACATACGTACATACGGGTCGAATACAGAACCTCCTTTTTTAAAGTCGGTTAAAAAAATAGGTAACCGGTCAAGCTCCGCGCGTAACCTATGCGGCGTATGTGTGTGTAATAGAAAATCAATTGTGTCTCATTAGCGGAGCAAGCCCAAACATACAACAACACAATAACTATATCATCAATTTTCAAAAACCATTCATGTGTGAATCTCGTTTAGGCATTCAAGCACCACAAAAACTATTATGGTTCAACTGAAAAAGTAAGTTAGTAATCGCAAAAATTTATCGTTTTTTTCTTGCCACATTTTAGATGCACGGGAAACTATTAAGTAACCTATAAATTTTGATGAGTGAGTTGAGACTATTAAAAATGTGACAAACTCGTAAATGACCGTATCTTTGCGTCAACTGAGATGCTTGAAGATTTTACACATACCTACAGCAACATATGCACCGCGGACCTTTGTATTAAATTTTTATATATTTTTTTTTGTATTAAAAATTAATCATTTAACTTGATACTATTGATACTTAATACACATTCGTGACAAAAGGGTATTGACAGACGGACAGTACCTCATAGAAGGTGATAATCGCCAAGTGATTTATCGCAGTTTATATAAAGAACAAGTTTAGACCGTTTGTCCACCGCCTCCGTCAACGAGACGTCAACGCGAACGAAATGACGGCGCTGAAGTAGACGCATTTACTATGGCCGCGTGCCTACCGCACGTCCGTCACCTGAGCGCTGAGATCCCGGCCCAAAAATTTTCAAATAGTTCGGCGCGACCGCTATAACTCGGCAAGAGATTGCGATGGGCCCATGTGCCGGCACTATATAACACGTTTGATCTTGTCCACACGCTGCTGCCGTCACACCGGCACCGTTCCCTGGTTTTTGTTTTGTCGTATCATAACATACTGCACCGCCGAGTTCTGTGGCGGTGGACAAAAGATCGCCGTCACCGGGATGTCACTGTCGGTTCGAATAATCTCGTCTCTCGTTGGTGTCCCGATGACGGTGGCGGTGGACAAAGTGCCTTAGTCTTGTATCAATTGAGTCTTCTTATCATAACGTCGATGATGTTATCAAAAAAGAAACAGTTAAACAAGTCTCAATTAAATATAAATCCACTATCTCCCGATATTCAGTTCTAATTTCGCGCTTGCAAAGGTAGCATGATATTAGTATTGTTCGTCTGTTCTGTGCTGGCAGCATTTGCTGCAGGCCAACAGGCGCCTGCGGTTAACATCGCACAAGGTACCGTGGTGGGCAGTGCGGCCACCGACGGGGATTACTTCGAGTTTCATGGCATACCATACGCAGGCTCCACTTCAGGCACCAACAGGTTCAAGGTAAATCATATTGTAATAGGTTGCATGAATTTCTTTTCATATTTTTTTTAAGCCCTATAACTGAAAGAGAAAAAGGGAAAAAAATATGAAT
Organism: Amphipoea oculea; assembly: GCA_945859645.1. Classification (NCBI taxonomy): domain Eukaryota; kingdom Metazoa; phylum Arthropoda; class Insecta; order Lepidoptera; family Noctuidae; genus Amphipoea; species Amphipoea oculea. Next base: position 20,147,402 of record OX243862.1, read on the forward strand.
GATAATGAAAAGTAATTTTCACTTCTCATGCTCTAAAAGTTCGTCGTTATATTGTACGTAGGTGACATAAAATCGCTTTTTATGCTCTAGTGCATAAAGTACATTTTTTTCTAAGACTAAAATAATCAGGCCCAACAGTCAGTTATGTTCGCATAACTTGTCAAAATGTAGGAAACAGCTGATTCTTTTCGCGATTTCATGTTTGGTCCCATTGTATAAGTTGTTCATAATGATGAGTACAATGACCCCTTAAGAGGAAAACGGTGATTAAAATTTCACGGTGTATAACAGTTTAGCATGCTTTATCTTCACTAAATAATATACAGTGTAAAGCATTTTAGCAGTTTAGAGAGCAGCGGTGGCCCACTGGTAACGCCCCGACTTACGATTTGTAGGTCGTGGGATCAAACCCAGGTAGGCGATTTACTTTGTATGAATAATTTCATCACCACTGCTCTCAAATCGGTGAAGGGAAACATCGTGAGGAAACCGGCATGTCCTAGAACCAAACATTCGAAGACATGCGACATTTACCAACCCGCACTGGGCCCGTGTGGTAGATTACAGCCCGCTCTCCTCGAAGGCCAGTGTCCCAGCAGTGGGAACATTATAGGCTGATTATCACACTAATATTATAAATGCGAAAATTTGTGAGTGTGTGTTTATATGTTTTTTACTTCTTCACGCTCAAACGGCTTAACCGATTCAGATGAAATTTGGTATAGAGATAGTTTGAGTCCCGGGGAAGGACATAGGATAGTTTTATTCCCATTATTCCCACGGGATCGACACTTATGCGGGTTAAACCGCGGGGCGCAGCTAGTGTTATATAAAACAGTTTATAAGACCAGCGTGTCGTGTATGAAAAATGTTGATTTCTGGAAAATGTTTGTTTTATTGTATGATAAATATGTATAATTTTCAAATATCTATTAACCTCGTTAGATCAGATTCTCTTGAAGTAATTAGATTTATAAGAGAGTTATAAACAGACATTCATTTACAGGCACCCGTGCCAGCTCCATCCTTCGAAACTCCGTTGGTGGCGAACCGAAGAAATATAAAATGTGTTCGAGCCTTGGGTGTTGGATTCGAAGGCACCGAAGATTGTTTGGTAGCGAACATCTTCACGCCAACTTTAGATAATACTAGAAGACTGCCTGTCATGGTTTGGATTAAAGGACAGGAGTTTGACCAAGCAAACATACCAGAGCTGTCGTTTAGAAATTTTGTCGAAAAGGAGGTCGTCGTCGTTTCCCTGAATTATCGCGAATCTATCCTAGGATTTTTGTGTCTTGGAACCGAAAGCGCACCAGGAAACGCTGGATTAAAAGATATTATTGCAGGATTAAAGTGGGTACAAGCAAATATTGCGCAATTTGGAGGAAACCCTGAAGATATTACACTCTTTGGCCACGGAAGTGGAGCAGCTGCCGTTGACTTAGTCACTATGTCCCCAATGGGTCAAGGTTTAGTTCAAAAAGCGATTGCTCAAAGTGGAAACGCATTAGCCCCATGGGCTTTAACTCGAGATAACTTGGAGCATGCCCTTCAAGTAGCTCAAGCTCTAGGCCATGAAATAACTACCACTGAACAGTTGTCAAATGTCTTTACTAGATCTAGTGTATCAGCTTTAATGGGTATTATTAATGAACTAAATTTAACTGATAATTCACTAGCTTTTGCTCCTTGTGTGGAAAGACACAAATTGGAAGGCGTGGAACCTTTTTTAACTAAAACTCCATCTGAAATCATTCGTGATGCTGAGTTTCTGCATATTCCTATTATAATTGGGTTCGTAGATAACGAAGGAACCATCAGAGCCCAAGGGGCATTGGAAGATAACTGGCTTGAGAGAATGGAAATATCTTTCACTGACTTTATACAGTCTGACTTGAAATTCGAAACCGATGCTGAAAAGTCGGCAGTAGCTCAGCGAATAAGAGATTTTTACTTTGGGGAAAATCCAATTAATATGGCAAACGTTAGAGACTATTTCCAATATCATGGCGATACAATGATGCTAGTATCTTCTATAAGGGAAGTCAGAAATCGAGTACTCGCTTCTTTGTCACCGATTTACTTATATCAGTTTTCATACTCAGGAACTCTCGGAAAACCATTTGAGGGTCCTACACATGTTGATTCTGCAGCTCACAGTGAAGAATTGGCTTATATGTTCTACAATACTCCTGTTACGGGAACACGCGATAGAGACCATAAAATTGGAGACGTTCTTATAGAGAGGTGGACAAACTTTGCTAAGACTGGGTGAGTATAGACACATTAGACACCTCTTATTCTTTTAACGTTTTAAGAATTTGAGTAAAATTAATTTGCAATATTTATTTTTACAGTAACCCAACAAGTAAAACTTCACAAATTACATGGTCTCCAGTAACGAGAGAAAATCTCAACTTTTTCCGCGTGCTCGAAAACAACGAAATAAACGATAGCGGTTTCCTAGAAGTAGCATTACAGAATCCACATTTAGACACAATGACCTTTTGGGACGACATTTATACCGATCATTTCCTTGATGCCGAAAGTAACTGGGAGATAGATGATACTACCGAACCACCTCCTACAGAAGGAAGTACTTTGACCTCACTTCCCACAGTACCTCTTCCTACGGAGGGAAGTACTACAGATGGAGTAACTACAGCACCGCCTCCTACCAATACAAACACTCCTGATGGAGTAACTACAGCATCACCTACCGATACAAACACTCCTGATGGAGTGACTACAGCATCACCTACCGATACAAACACTCCTGATGGAGTGACTACAGCATCATCTACCGATACAAACACTCCTGCCGGAGTGACTACAGCATCACCTACCGATACAAACACTCCTGATGGAGTGACTACAGCATCATCTACCGATACAAACACTCCTGACGGAGTGACTACAGCATCACCTACCGATACAAACACGCCTGATGAAGTGACTACAGCATCATCTACCGATACAAACACTCCAGACGGAGTGACTACAGCATCATCTACCGATACAAACACAAGTGATGGAGTGACTACAGCATCATCTACCGATACAAACACTCCTGATGGAGTGACTACAGCATCACCTACCGATACAAATACTCCTGATGGAGTGACTACAGCATCATCTACTGATACAAACACTCCTGCCGGAGTGACTACAGCATCACCTACCGATACAAACACTCCTGAAGGAGTGACTACAGCATCATCTACCGATACAAACACTCCTGATGGAGTGACTACAGCATCATCTACCGATACAAACACTCTTGACGGAGTGACTACAGCATCACCTTCTACCGATACAACCACACCTGATGGAGTGACTACAGTATCACCTTCTACCGACACACACACTCCTGACGGAGTGACTACAGCATCACCTACCGATACAAACACCTCTGAAGGAGATACTACGGAGGGCAATACCACAGATGGAGGTTCTACAGAAGATCCTACTACGGATGAGAGTAACACAGAAGTCCCTCCCGGGAGCGGCGAAAGCGATGAAGATCCTAATTCCGCATCTAGTGCAGTCGCAAGTACTTTCCTAATAATCAGTCTATTTTCGTTGCTGAGCCATCTCCATTCCTCCCAGGTATTGTCATAAGTGCTGTAAACTGCTTAGTAGATTAAAATGCTACTATCTAAAGAATTTTCAGAACCATTGAATTGCACTTGAAATCAATATCATGGACTAGTTCGTTTATTATTTCTTTAATTAAATAATGTCTTTAAAAATAACTTTAGATATGTGTGTGTAGCATAAAAAAAGATAAGATGTTATCTTTCGATAGTGCAGTATTACCAAAGTATTATTTTGAAAAATTTAAACCGAATTTCAATACCTACGTTTATTTTATGACATTCAGAAATCATTATTTGTACATTGATGAAGAATAAAACAAGAGTATTGAAAGTTTTGAGATTGGTTGTTATTTTTGATATTCATAAGCTTTATTTATATACGTAATTATAACTACCAAAGGGCCTATGAGTTAGTATACAGGGTTAATTTTCAAAGACCAGCCAAATTTTAGGGTGTGGTATAGACCATCAAACTGAACCACTTTCTCCATGGTACCAATATCGTAATCACGAAAAATTTATCAACTGTCCTATAGAAGTATGAGGAACAGGGTGTAAAGTTCACTCAACCTCCATAGAAAAGGGAGGATCCTCCGACCAGACAGGTGTTGTGTCTGGCGGGCAACTGCCCAATGACTCATGTCGGGCTGTTGTATATATGCTAGTTGCGTGGTAAACTCTGCTTGCGCGATGCAGGATTTGCGTGACGTCAGTATGACGCGTGGTTCGCATGTGGCGTTGTAGATACCGCTACAGTCCCATAGAAAACTTAATACCTACTCGACCAAAACGTATGGGACGGCTAAATTTTTATTCACGATTACGATCTTGGTCTCATGGACAAAATTGTTCAGTTTGATGGTCTGTACCACACCCCTAAATTTGGCTGTTCTTTGAAAAATAATCCTGTATATTATGCACAGTGATGACATATGGCACTGAAACGTGGTCGCTCACAATGGGCCTTATTAGAAGGCTGAAAGTCACTCAAAGGGCAATGGAGAGGGCTATGCTTGGAGTTTCCCTGCGGGATCGAATCAGAAATGAAGAGACCCGCAGGAGAACCAAGGTAACCGACATAGCCCGAAGAATTGCCAAACTTAAGTGGCAGTGGGCAGGGCACATTGCTCGCAGAACAGATGGCCGATGGGGCCGAAAGGTTCTGGAGTGGCGACCGCGTACCGGAAGGCGTAGCGTTGGAAGGCCTCCCACAAGGTGGACCGACGACCTTGTGAAGGCCGCAGGAACTCGTTGGATGCAAGAAGCACAAAACCGGTCGAAGTGGAGGTGCTTGGGGGAGGCCTATGTCCAGCAGTGGACGTCTTTCGGCTGAAATGATGATGATGATGATATTATGCACATATGATTATATTATATTTCACTGTAAACAACATTGTTATAATTATAATAAAGAAATATTACTGAAGAATGTCCATTATTTGACGTTCCTGAGAGACGAAAAGCGACGAGACGACGAGATGCTTTTATTATGTTTGAGATAATATTGCGACGTTTGATTGAGTTAAATTGGCTAACTTTAACCGAATAATAAAACATTTACTTTATAAATCAGTCTTTGTGATTTTCCTCTTTATTTACAGGGTGAAATTGAATTCATGGGCATCCTTTTAAAGGGTCATTGTACTCATCATTATGAACAACTTTTGCTATGGGACCAAACCAATAATCGCGAAAAAAAATCAGCTCTTCCCTACATTTTAAGAAGTTATGTGAACATAAATGCAAGGAACAGCTGATTTTTTTTCGCGATTTTAGTTTTAGTCCCATAGTAAAAGTTGTTCATAATGATGAGTACAATGACCTGTTAAAAGAATGCCCATGAATTTAATTTCACCCTGTATAAACGCTGCTTTAAGTTAATTACGATTAACGTATAATTACCATCCATTTTTTGACGTTTAAGGGACTACGCACACTTATTCAGCTCTGTTCAGCTTTTGTCCATAGAAAACAACGATTTTGTATGGAGTCTGTTCAGCATTCCGCGGTTGAACGGACGCGTACGCATCTCATACAAAATCGTCGTTTTCTATGGACAAAAGCTGAACAGAGCTGAATAAGTGTGCGTAGTCCCTTAATCGTCTCTTAACTTTAAGCAACGTTTATAGATAAGGTGATCGTAATTAAAGTACTTATTCAATAAGATATCGGTATCATACAATCTTATAACGGATAGTCATACGAAACCCAAACATACAATCGCTGCAATAACTAAAAACCACGAAAAAGAGATGTCAAGTGATACTAACTAAATAACATTTTGTTTTAAAGAAAGCACAATAACCAAAGAATAACTTACGGTAAAGTATTATTATTTTTATAAGTCAGTGGGGAAGGCCAATTAAAAACCACATTTTTATGAAATCGTCAACCATGAAATGACATAAAATTTTGTTGACGTGAATGGCAATCAAATCGACGGCCCACATGATGATTAAAAGTGGTCACCCATCGGCGCTTATCATCCCAATCTCTGAGACAACGGTGATTCGTTCGTCGTTGTAATTCCAGAGACCAAGCAGAAATGTTACAATTACAATATTATCAGTGTTTTTACAGTCAGGGACATAATCGTATGTCCTAGGACATAATAATTGTACTAAGACAATAATAATAATAAATAATTGTGACAGGACTGTTCCTGTCACAGTTATTTTATTCATGACAGTAACCTAAAGCGAGAATATAAAACACAATGATACAAAATCAACGGTGTAAGAACTGTAACATCGACAACCATCAAACCAAAACACAGAAAAACTGCCGAAATAGGTATTGTGGTAGTACTTACCCCGGGCGAGCTCTTACATCTTTATGTAGATTACTACTATGCGTATACATAGTTCTCCCTATCGACTTCGATAACGGCAGCCTTTAGAAATTAATTCCTTGTATATGCTCGCTAAACTAAATGTTTAGAACACCTGGTCACAACAAGAACAAAAAAAAAACCACTGGGTTACAAAATAAACTACCAAAGAAAAAATCTCTCACTTTCTGTTCAAATAGAAAGAACGCATCTTTTACGTAAATTAAAATTAGATTAGTAATAAACATGGCAAATGATATATGTATAGATAATACTATAAGTTAGTCATTGGTCGAAGCACCAAAAAACATTGAGCAATCTTAACCAGTATTGAAATCGGTAAATAAAATGGTTTGTCATCTTAAAGGCGTCTTTTTCAAATTCATCATCGTATTTTTTTCGTACCTACTGATTCTTCTTATCCTCGTATCGATGACATTATCTGACATCATGACATTATCAAACAAAAAAACTTTGAACTGATCTAATCAAGATAAATCCGTTTTCTCCACGATCTCTACATCCAGTTATAATTCAGCAGTTGTAAAGAAAGCATGATACTAGTATTGTCCGTTTGTTCTGTGCTAGCAGCATTGGCTGCAGGCCAACAGCCACCTACGGTTAACATCGCACAAGGTACCGTGGTAGGCAGTGCGGCCACCGACGGGGATTACGCAGAGTTCCATGGCATACCATACGCAGACTCCACTTCGGGCATCAACAGGTTCAAGGTAAATCATAATAATGAAAATAGATAGCAAGTCACATAAAACCCTTATAATAATTTTAACAAAACCAGTATATACTGCATAACATAAGCAGATACTGTCTTGTATGAAACTAAGTTCATACACGCGGGGCTTCATATATACGACAGTTACTGTAGATATGCCATAGACAGTGACGCCTAGTAGTTACTGGAAAATATTTGTTTTGTTGAAGTGTATAATCTTATTAGATCATATTCTCTTGAAGTGATGGACGATGTATGAATGAATTAATGTTTATTTTAAATCATCGAAGTTTTAAATAAACATTTATTTACAGGCACCCTTACCAGCTCCATCCTTCGAAACTCCGTTTGTGGCGAACCGAAAAGATATAAAATGCGTTCGAGCCTTGGGTCCTGGATTCGAAGGCACCGAAGATTGTTTGGTAGCGAACATCTTCACGCCAACTTTAGATAATACTAGAAGACTGCCTGTCATGGTTTGGATTAAAGGAAAGGAGTTCGACAGAGTAAATGGAGGAGAGCTGTCTTTTCGAAACTTTGTCGAAAAAGAGGTCGTCGTCGTTTCTCTGAATTACCGCGAATCTATCCTAGGATTCTTGTGTCTTGGAACCGAAACCGCACCAGGAAACGCTGGATTAAAAGATATTATTGCAGGATTAAAGTGGGTACAAGCAAATATTGCGCAATTTGGAGGAAACCCTGAAGATATTACTCTCTTCGGCCACGGAAGTGGAGCAGCTGCCGTTGACTTAGTCACTATGTCCCCCATGGGTCAAGGTTTAGTTCAAAAAGCGATTGCTCAAAGTGGAAATGCATTAGCCCCATGGGCTGTATCTCGAGATAACTTGGAATATGCCCTCAAAGTGGCTGAAGCTCTTGGTCATGAAATTGAAACCATTCAACAGTTGTCAGATGTCTTTACTAGGACTAGTGTGTCAGCTTTGATGGGTGTTATTAACGAATTAGATTTAACTGATAATTCACTAGCTTTTGCTCCTTGTGTGGAAAGACAGGAATTGGAAGGCGTGGAACCTTTCTTAATTAAAACTCCCGCTCAAATCATCCGTGATGCTGAGTTTTTGCAAATTCCTGTCATAATTAGCTTTGTAGAAAACGAAGGTACCATCAGATCCGAAGAGGCGATTGATGATGATTGGCTAGAGCGAATGGAAGAAACATTCACTGAGTTTATTCAACCAGACTTAAAATTCGATACCGAAGCTGAACAGGCATCAGTAGCTCAGCGAATAAGAGATTTTTACTTCAAGGAAAACCCAATTGATATGAATCACGTTACCGATTATTTAAAATATCATGGCGACACAATGATGTTAGTATCTTCTATAAGGGAAGTCAGGAATCGAATGTTTGCTTCTAACTCACCGGTCTATTTATTCCAATTTTCATACTCAGGAACTCTCGGAGAACCATTTGTGGGTCCTATTCATGTTGATTCTGCAGCTCACAGTGAAGAATTGGCTTATATGTTCTATAATACTCCTACCACGGAAACATCTGAGAGAGACCTTTCTATTGGAGATATACTTGTAGAAAGATGGACAAACTTTGCGAAAACTGGGTGAGTATACTTACTTCAACAAATATTATTATAAAAATAAGAATTTACAATTAATTTTTTAATTTTCTTTAACAGGAATCCAGAAAGTACAACTTCACAAATACCTTGGTTGCCGTTTTCAAGGCTTAATTTTAATTACCTCCGCGTTCTTTCCGATTCGGAAATTTTACCAGGCGGCAACGTAGAAGTTCCATTACAAAACCCTTATTCTCAGACAGTTAATTTCTGGGAAAATATTTATTCTTCGTATTTTATGGATGCCCAGAGTAATTGGTCGATAATTGACCGGGTCGAACCTACTACGGAAGATCCCACTGCTGATACAACTACAACTCCTCCCGGGGATGACGCTCCAACTACAACTCCTCCCGGGGATGACGCTCCAACTACAACTCCTCCCGGGGATGACATTACTACTGCAGGTCCTGGAACAGATGGCACTACTACGGCAGCCCCCGATGGCGACGGTAATTCCGCATCTACCGCAGTCGGATACACTTTCTTAATAGTAATTCTATTCTCATTGCTGAGCCATCTCCATTCATCCCAGATACTGTCATAAGAAACTGTTCAGTAGATTAAAGCGCTACTGTTGCTGTTTCGCTAAGAATTTTCAGTACCTTCTTTGGATTTCTCACAGAAATCCATTTTAAGGAATTTTAAGTTATTACTTCCATTCTATTTTACTTTAATAATAATTTTAGATATAATTTAAGTGTATGATATGGCATAATAAAATTCGATGATATCTTTTCATAGTGCAGCATTACTAAAGTATCATTTAACAAATTTTAAACGAATGCATCAGTTCTATGGTGTTCTAATCATACTTGGACATCTTTGTAAATTGTAACTGAATAAAATAAAACCTAGAAAAACAACTAAAATGCGTCATTATTTAAGTGCCCTATAAGATAAAAGTCTTCGAGGTCGAGATGCTGTTATCAATTTTGAGATATTATGGTAGTTGATTGAGTCAGATTGGATTATCTATAAACCTTATCAAATTCTATATATTATTTTTCAAACAATCGTATCTTTGGTCTCTCAAGTTAGAACATTCTAGTTGTCAGATATCAAAATCTAGTCGCAATCTCATCTCAGCGACAATCAATGTCAAAAACTTGGTAAAATGTAGGAAAACTAGAGGTATTTTTGACAGATTGAGACTTAGATTAGACTGTGAACGTTCATAAAATTATGAGAATTGCCCCTCAGATAGGTAGTCGGTCCATGTAAAATACTGGTATTCAGCTGCATCCATTTAGATTGGAAGCCAGCCCCAACATAGTTGGGAAAAGGCTGGGCAGATTGATTTAAGTAACTACTTACTTATTTTTATCCCAAAGAATAAGCATTGCCATACAACGTGGTAATGCTGCTAGCTTTTTGGGCACTTATCCCATTAACAGCGATGCGAACGAATTTTTTGATGTCCAATGAGCTCCTGTCTTTTTCTTTTTTCCCCTCTTTTTATTATTCTCTTGCATATAATTTCTTATTTATTTATTATTAGCCTGTGACGTCCCACTGCGGGGCAAAGGCCTCCCTACTCTCTCATGAGAGAGTAGAGGTTTAGACAAATTAACCCACCGCGCTTGTCTAGTGCGAGTTGGTGAGTGTACAATGGACCGCCTGACTGGGTCCGTGGGCGCCGCCTTTGACGTGCTAGATGTTCATCAGCCGCCGCCCTGAGTTGATATCCTGCACTAATATCGACTGTTCCATCCGAGCCTATTTGGGTGTATTTATCCCATAGCCTACAGGTGGCGTTCTACATTTAGTTCAATACTAAATGCACGACAGTTTAAAGTCATATCCAGGACTATATATCGAGGATATAATATCTATTATTATTTTAAATGCTAGCTTATATTATGTATATATCAAATAATAAACAAATAAAACTACTTACACAATAAAATATATTTTTTAAATTGTAATGCGATTCTGAAATCTTATTAGTCAGTTTTGAAATAACAGTTTAGTAATCCTTGCTCACTCGTGTGTTGTGTATTGTTTATTAGAGTATATGTTGTATATAAGTTTGGTTTTATACCCACGTAATATAATAAATTAAACAAATAAATTTAGTAATATTAAAAATTATTCGTGTGTCGCTTTTAGCGGTGGATGTGTCCTGAACATAAGTCTACTAACCAACTTTATATCTACGACGAACAAATATCTTTGTCTTTGTATTTTTGCTGTGGCTAAATTATTATTAATATTATGAAAATCGTAGATAAATTAGCGTATTGACGAATAAATATAAGGCCTTATAACAAGAGTTGTGAGGTGGTTTTCTTATCGACTTAAAATATGTCCGAAACCGCCTTCACTGGACTCTCTGCAAACCGAACGAAGTGGAAGAATGTCTTACATAAAGCCACGAAGGCCTTTCAGGGACACGACCTTCAGTGATGAAGTACGCCACCAAGAAGAAGAGAAATCCATACTATTACTAAATAAATTCAAAAGTAACTCTGTCTGTATGTAACCTTTTCACGCCTAAACTACTGAACGGATTTCGATAAAATTTGGCAAGGAGATAGATGGCATCCATGGGAAAAACAGGCTTTTTAGACACTTTTTGTCCCGGTAGCACGTTCCCTTGGGATAATTTCCGACATCCACGCGGGCAGAGCCGCGGGCAGAAGCTAGTACAGACGCCAGCACATCAAGCTACCCAATACTGTCAAATTTTCTCTATCGACTTTGAACCTTATATTTTTGCGATAAAGTTGAAAATCTATTAAAAGAAATTTGTCAGATTGTAGTAGCTTAATGTGCTGGCGTCTGTACCTATTTGATATTTAAACGTGGTTGAATGTAATAGACTACAAATGTTTGATTGTATTGATTGTAGATATTATGTAGGCAAGGTTGCTATAACCACTCACTCACACACACGTCACTTTCGGGCGCATAGTCTAATTATGATAATGGTTATAGTAAGAACGCTCTAACGCCAAGAGCAAGACGCATAATTTCCTTTTATAGAAAATAAAACTTCCAGGGGGTAATAAGTTGCGTGAAGGTGCAAAGTTCACAGGTCGCGCCGCCCGTGTCGACTCCCTGAGGTCACGTCATGTGCAGCAACGTGGGTTGATAATGTCACATGGACATATTTAACGCTAAATGGAGTTCGCCAAAAGGTATTTGCACGGATACACAAAGGTAAAAAAGATTAGGGCAAAATACATGAACGAAATTGATGTTTTATTTCCGTTGGATCCCGTTTTTGAATCCCATTTTAATATTTTTGGCGTTGGATCCCGCAAAACATTATTATGTATTTCCGTTGGATCCCGAATTTAAAAAATGCAAGATAATTACGTTTTTATGTCGTTGAATCCCGAAAAGTATTTCCGTTGGATCCCGAATGCTTAAAAAAAAAGACGGGTTGCGCTCCGGGAGTGCCGGCAGAAGTGAAAACTTGAATATTAACGTTGAAATAAATCAATTATTAATTTAATTAATATAACTCATTTTTTTCACTATTTCTGCGTCACTTTTTTCATTAATAGATGCACTTTGTTCAATTTCCATATTTTAAACACTTTATAAGTATAAACGAATTTTACGAATACACAGCAGTGTGGCTACTACACAGACGGTCGAGCCATCAGCTGTCCATCCATCCATCCATCCACTTCCACTTCCACTTCGACTTCCACTTCGACTTCTACTGCGACTTCCATTTCGACTTCCACTTCGACTTCCACTTCGACTTCCACATCGACTTCGACTTCGACTTCCACTTCGACTTCGACTTCCACTTCGACTTCGACTTCCACTTCGACTTCGACTTCCACTTCGACTTCCACTTTCACTTCGACTTCCACTTCGACATCCACTTCGACTTCCACATCGACTTCCACTTCGACTTCGACTTCCACTTCGACTTCCACTTCGACTTCCACTTCCACTTCCACTTCGACTTCGTCCACTTCCACTTCCATCCATCCATCCATCCATTGTGTCCGTGTGTCACTTCACTTCGGTTGGCGTCGCCGTAGAAAGAGGGGGGGGGGGAATCTCTCCTGACGGTCACGTGTCCTGACGCGATGTCCTGACGCGAGTTTAACATTTTTTACCCACTACTAAAAGTGTGCAACGCCGCTAAAGAAGTTTACACTTCAAAAATCTGAATGCGGGTACTTTCAACAACAAAATTGTTTATAATAAAATGAGGGGTTCACTAATGTTTCACCAAAACTCCATTGACAAATTAGTTTACAACCAACGTTTCGTATACTATTTATTTCACAAACAACTCATTTTCTATATAATCTAGTCATTTCTGGCACTCGCCGGCCGCTGCCGCGGCACCGCTCGCTTCGCTCGCTCGGCTCGTGCGTAGGGGTCACAGTTTTAACCTAACCTAACCTAACATTGTTTTTTTTTTATATAATTAACCTAATCTAACTAGTGCGGTTCCGAGTACCCCACTAAAAATAATCTATTTTTATTGTTTGATAAAGGTAAATCACTTTTCTTCTGAAATGTACACATGTTGTTATAATATGGGATTCAACGGAAATAGCAAACGGGATCCATCGTTAATACCTAAAAAATGGGATTCAAAAGTGGGATCCAACGACAATAGACGAAATTGATAGGTACTGGTCGGGGTTGACAAATTATTTTTGCATTTGACAGCTCAATTATTGAGGAAGGTTATAATATGGCTTACTTAAAATCACACTTTGACCCTTAGGAGCCAAGCAAAAAAGTCAGACAGATCGCTAAGCGAAGTGATAGCGCGGGCAGGTGATGCGATACAACGGGGTGGGCCCCGTGGGTGTACAAGAAACAACACACAGATAGTTTATAACCAGGATTAACACATAGGATACTTTTTATCCCGATATTCCCACGGGATCGAAACTTATGATGGTGAAACCGCGGGGAGCAGCTAGTAACTTTCATAAAGTATTCACATAACATGACACGGTTATTGGAAAAACATTAACCTAAAAACATTAACCATTAAGACCTGAAATCGCGAAAAAAAATCAGCTGTTCCCTACATTTATGTTCGTACCTATAACTCGTCAAAATGTAGGGAACAGCTGATTTTTTTTTTCGCGATTTCAGGTCTGGTCCCATAGTAAAAGTTGTTCATAATGATGAATACAATGACCTCTTAAGAGGTTGTTAATGTTTTTCGAATAAATATATCTCAAAATAAAACTAATAATAATCATCATCATCCACAGTCCGACGTCACCCACTGCAGTGCGGAGCATAGGACTCTGTTTACAAGCGTCATTCCCCACGCTCCCTGTAACTATAATAATACTACCTTTGGAATCAACACAACTTATAAGTTATAATTTTTATTTTACATATCTCGGGACCATGGGGTCCCGGTCCTTTGGAAGGCGTACGAGGGGCCGATGCCAACCCGCAGAGGCCCCTTAGGAAATTTTAATGAAATGTGGCACCAACCGACGATTATCCCTGTACGCACTATGCAAGTGCACCCAAGGACAACCCCCGGTTGGTGTAGGACTATTTATTGCAGGATATGGAAAAATAAAAAGTTGGACTATGGGTTTGGGTGGATAAAGTAAGTTATAATATGCATAAAGTTATTAATAACATAACGAGCTACTTGAAGCCATGATTGTTTTTATTAAAATTAGAATTAAGTTTGTTTATCAGGCGCGGTGGAAGCTATAAAATGCAGATTTGCAGGCCTCCGATTCCCCACATCTGCGTCTGCATTGTGCGTGGTGTAAACAAAGTTTGGCAGAGATTTTGATTTTATTTTGTGGAAGTATTTTTCTGGTACATTTCTATCTGAATAATAAATAACCCGCCTTATTACAGAAAAAGGTAAAAACCATTGAGCCTTTTTGTATTTCGACTAGTGTTAGGCGGATCTTAGCTACGCCACGCGACGGGGCGCGGGAAAAGGAGCCAAATGCCCCGCGCGGAAACGCGTCTTTATCTAGAAATCACGCGCGGGGGCGCGTGTCCCGCGTTGTTGCGGAGTCGTGCACCGGAGCGTGGCGGGTGGTAGCGTGAGATCCGCCTAACGTTCTTAATATAAAACTAACAATTAAGTACCGGACTAAGTCAATTTTGTCAACTGACAAAATTAGGATAGGTTTCAAACCCAGACAGACGCTTTACTTTGTGTAAATTATTTCATCAGCATTGCTCTCAAAACTGTGAAGGAAAACATCGTGAGGAAACCGGCATGTTCTAAAACCAAAAATTCGAAAACATTTGACATCTACCAACCCGCACTGGGCCTGCCCGTTTATTGTCGTTGGATCCCACTTTTGAATCCCATTTTTTAGGTATTAACGATGGATCCCGTTTGCTATTTCCGTTGAATCCCATATTATAACAACATGTGTACATTTCAGAAGAAAAGTGATTTACCTTTATCAAACAATAAAAATAGATTATTTTTAGTGGGGTACCCGGAACCGAACTAGTTAGATTAGGTTAATTATTTAAAAAAAAAACAATGTTAGGTTAGGTTAGGTTAAAACTGTGACCCCTACGCACGAGCCGAGCGAGCGAAGCGAGCGGTGCCGCGGCAGCGGCCGGCGAGTGCCAGAAACGACTAGATTATATAGAAAATGAGTTGTTTGTGAAATTAATAGTAGGGTAGACCGGGGACAAAAGTAACAAGGGGCAATAGTAACATCGGCGATATTTCCACACATATACAACGCTTAAATGTGTGCGTCCGCCAGATCACGCGTCTAACGTGTCTAGACCTGCTCACCAGTCGGCGGCGCGCTCGCTGTGAAACGGACGTGCTCAGAGGGAATTTTTGATTTTCCACCACCAAAAGTAAGTTTTTTACTCTGAATTACGCGCTTGTTTTGTAGTTAGTGAAGGATTTATAGCCAAATCATTGTAATCACTCTGTTGCTAAGATGATTGGCTGCCATAATTGTGATAATTCCGCTGCTAAATTTCGATAGGTTTCTTGCAAATTTCAAATTTTGTCAAATGTACTACTTGAGGGCAATTGTAACAGCAGGGAAGGGGTCAATTGTAACGGTACAATCAACCCCGTGCTACAATTGACCCAACACGTATTAATTTCATATTTTTAAGAAATTAGTTAGACAATTATTGGAAGGATAATCTTTTCTTTTCTTTCTTTTTATGTATGTATTTACAAAAAAAAAGTATTTAAGTAGTATATTAGCTGTATGGTACCTATAGCACAAGCTTTGCTTAGTTTAGGGCTAGATGGCGCTGTGTGAATTGTCCAGGGATATTTTTTTATTTATTTATTTAATTAAATAAAAAATAAATAATAACATAATTATTCTATACTCTAAATATATAGTTAATTATTATTATGTATATATATATATAGTTATAATACATGAATATATACATATATACATACAGAGAGAAAGAGAGGCAAAAAAGGCAAAATTCGTAAAATCAAATTTTCGACTTTCATTCTCCTGATGGTGCATATTTTTTGAGAGTGATCCGTTTGCTTAATGAGCAAATCATGTTCGTCATAAGTCCATTTTCGATTTAGTATTTTTTTAATTCAGGGACGGTTGTAACAGGGGCATTTGTAACTTCATACAAAAAAGAAAAATAGTGTTTTTATACGTTTTACTGTCGTTATTCAACTAATATTAATCCTCAAAATTTGATTTTGGCCCAAAGCGTTCCTGTGTTTACTTAAAGTTAATTATTATTTTGTTTAAAGCTACGAACAATCTATTTTAATTTTGTTAAACTTTCATGTTGATTATTTAACAAGTTTATGAAAACAAGGTTCCTTATAATTGAGACTGATAAATAAGTAATTAAACTACACATATAAGTAAATAAAAGTGGTAATATTAACCAACTCTGTATTTTATTGTTGTTACAATTGACCCATACTAGGGGTCAATAGTAGCAGTGAGACCCCTCGAATTCAAACTAGATTTTCTGTACGATAAATGCAATGTAAGTGTAATTCAAAAGTAAAAGCTTAAAGACAATGAAAATAACCTACTACCAAATGATCCAAACTTTGGATAAAGCGAGTAGATTTTGTGTTATAGGTCATTTAACAAAAAGTGTTACTTTTGTCCCCGGTCTACCCTATACGAAACGTTGGTTGTAAACTAATTTGTCAATGGAGTTTTGGAGAAACATTAGTGAACCCCTCATTTTATTATAAACAATTTTGTTGTTGAAAGTACCCGCATTCAGATTTTTTTAAGCATTCGGGATCCAACGGAAATACTTTTCGGGATTCAACGACAATAAAACGTAATTATCTTGCATTTTTTTAAATTCGGGATCCAACGGAAATACATAATAATGTTTTGCGGGATCCAACGCCAAACATATTAAAATGGGATTCAAAAGCGGGATCCAACGGAAATAAATCGGCCTGCCTGGTGGATTACGGCCCACTTCCTCTTGTAGCGGTATCTATATACAACGCCACATGCGAACAACGCGTCATACTGACGTCACGCAAATCCTGCATCTCGCAAGCAGAGTTTACCGCGCAACTAGCACAGATACAACGGCCCGACTTGAATCAATGGGCAGTTGCCCGCCAGACACAACACCCGTCTGGTCGGAGGATCCTCCCTTTTCTATGGAGTATGAGTGAACTTTATACCCTGTTCCTCAAACCTCTATACTCTCACCTATAGGAGGCCTGTGTCCCAGCAATGGGAACATTATAGGCTATGTTTACATCCAAACAAAACACTACCAAAAACGATTAGTTTTATTAAATAGATAATGATACAAAAAATAATTGTTTTATTAAAAGATTAAGAACTAGAAGATTAACTTTAACTTATCTTTATAAAAATGATTCGTTATTATCATAGAAAGGAATCCGATATGAGGATCTCCCCATATTTAAGTGGTATTGTATCTACGACACTAAAAAGCAACATACTAATGATTTATCAACTTTACTGGGTGAATCAAATGATCTTATAAGCCACGACGATTACCTGTTGATTACTCTATTTATAAGTCTAGACTAATATGCTAATTACTAATCTATACTAGCCTCCTTAATAATAAACGTATTATATCAGATGAATAGTTACACACCATTTTCTCTCTTTCAGTCGTCAGTAATTTGACTTTCGAAAGAAGAAGACAAAGCATTGTGTGGTATACAACGTTTATTAGTAACGGGGTCATCATATTATAAAGAAGTAATTTTTTTTTTTGTTTTATAATTGTGTATCTCCGGAACTAACAGTCGGATTTGAAAAGTTCTTTTTGCATTTGAAAGCCTCATTCTTGAGGAAGGCTATAGGCTATATAATATCACGCTAGGACTTTAAGGAGCCAAGCAAAATAGTTTGTTTGTATGTAGGGGGCAATCTTCGGACCCAAAAATTCAAAAACATGTGACATCTACCAACCCGCACTGGGACCTCCCTCTCACCAAAAGGAGGCCTGTGTCTCAGCAGTGGGAACATTATAGGCTGATTATGTGTTATGTGACAATCGAAACTAGTATACACAACATGTAAAATACTTTGGTACATGTTTTATACCTTGGTATTAAGAATCCGTTTACATCTAATTTTTTCTTCTAGAAAATTCCCTCTTCCAGCAAAATCTTGAATAATAATAAAATAATAGTGTGTAATAATGTGCGGATCTGAATCATTCGAACAACAGCGCGGCACTCGTCACTCTGTAACCTGAACAAGGTGCGTCGGATGTGGGGCCACATGGCCCACAAGAGACGGCTGCGGCACGCCTCGCGCCCGCACGTTGGAAACATGTGGAGCTACCTTAACTGTTATGTCCGATTTTATAAACGTATTTATAATGCGAAGTATTAGAATTTTTATTGCTACTAGATGTGCCCGTGCATGTCGTAAAACAAATTGAATTTCATGGGTTTTATTTTTTTGCGCGGAAGTCTAATTATTTTTCTAAAATAAAAGTAGCCTGTAACATAAGCTATCTGCCAGTTAAAGTCAGTTCAGCCGTTTTGGAGATTAGACAGACAGACAAAAATAAAAAATAAATGTTTTTTTATTATACGTATCCTATATACTTTCATATGCATTTAGTTAAAAGTTGTTATTTTGATATTACAAACAGACACTTCAATTTCATTTATTTGTTTAGATGTATATGGTGTACATAATAAAGAGTATTCTATTCTATAGAAAATTTCATTGAGATGTTACGACCTAAGGGATTATATTTCGGTCGTAGGATCGAACCCAGACTGGCTGTCTACTTTGTGTAAACTATTTCATTACCACTGCTCTCAAAACGTTGGAGGAAAACATCTTGAGAAAACTGGCATGTCCTAGAACCAAAAATTCGAAGACATGTGACATTTACCAAGCCGCACTGGGCCCGCGTGGTGGATTACGGTCCACTTCCTTTTCACCGAGAGGAGGTCTCTGTCCCAGCAGTGGGAACATTATGCGTTGATGTTGTACGTTGTAGATGTACTACTCCACGTCATTCTTAAAGGATATTGGGGCGGACACTTTAAATAAAACCACATAAATAATAAACTTTTTAATGGAATGTATTTAAATATAATATGCACAAGGTACATTAATAAAGATAATTATATGTGTTACACTGGCAGGTTGCGAATGTTGACTGACTCAGGTTCGTTGACTTGAAAGAAACGAGTGAAATTATTATGTATGATACAGATATATCTTTCTTTGAAGTGCTTCTAAGGTTCAACTAGATCAGAGATCGCACGTACTGCAATCCTTCAAGCCTCGTTGCTTTTTCTACATTTATTGATCTATGCAAGCATGCGCGCACTTGCAAAGTATTCCCTACAAACTTGGTGTGAATTTTTTTCTAAAGTTAAAGTAAATTGTTAGAGCTGCTTCCCTTTATAATTTCATCGCTTTTTTCACAACACCCTTCTGTTGCCATTAGCTTTTTGAATTGTAAAAAAGGTTAAAGTCGTTTTTACCACTGTAAACGTCTGAAAAATTAAAGCCTAAAGTGTTATAAATAATGTAAAAAAAACCACTTTCTAATCATAACAATCTCTAAAGAGGTTCGATTCTTTACCGCAGGTACATACATGTGATAAAGAATCAAACATCTTTAGAGATTGTTATGATTAAATCGAAAACACTATAATGTATACCGATTTTGATTGATTAACTTACAATTAGTAAAAAATTGCGATAACTCTTATTGTTATGCAATAAGGTGCAAGACAGTACCTATAACTTTAGGTAGCAATTAAAGAGTAAGGCCCTTTGCACACGGTACGGTTTCTGCACGGTACTGCGCCGTAGAAAAATCGTGTGTCCTTGTAATATGACACGATTCTATGGAATACGGCGACGGCGCCCGCCGTGTCGTAGTGCCACCGGCAGGGCAATTGCGTAACACATTATCAATCGGAATCGGTTTCATTTTGACAGTTCAACAATATTCATTGCGTTATTTACGTGTTGAACAGATTTTTTTTTCGAACTTATGAAGCAATGGATTAGCAATTTGCTTCAAAATGATTCTGATTCCAATTGATAGTGTGTTACGCAATTAGGGTGGAGGTCGTCAACAAACTTCCATAGTAATCCATACAACACTGAAGACCATGCATGCATACACACGGCGAACAAACCGTACCTACTTTTTCACGGCAAGAAAAACGTGTAATACAAAGGGCCCAGACATGGAATTTCTTGTCGGCTATTCTCCATAGGAAACGTCCAAATGGAACTGTGCACCTAGCTTCTGACTTTCATTTGGAATAAAACATTTTGAATTTGAATTTTTATTTAAACATAATTTCTATGCTGCCAGTCATCTGAGCGAGTACTTTTAGGAAACCGTATTTTTAGTGTCCTTTTGTTTTTGTACCTATAGTTAGTCATTTAACTAAGTATCATAGTGCAAATAGTAGTTTTAAACATTGTAAAAGATAAATATAATACTCAAAACTCAAACTCAAAGCATTTATTTCAATTAAACCATTTACAGGCACTTTTGAATTGTCAAGAAGTCAGTCAGTCAGAAAAAAATGAAGATAGTTGCCCATTCCAAAGCGTAGGTACCTATGGAGAAGAACGGGCAAGAAACTCCATGGACACTCTTTTAAATCAAAATAATGTGGTTACAAAGTCTTGGTTACATCATTCATGTTAAAAATTATACATGTGAGAACGATGCAGAACGTTAAAAGCGTCCATAATGAAAAGATGAGAAAAAACAACAATTCAAATAATAAATTAAAATAAGCCATGGCAGCAAAGAGATGACCAGTCCCTACTGACGGCGCCCGTTCACGAACATGACGCATGCATCAGCACCATTCAGCTCAACCATTTTGAAGGGAGCTAAATGATCCAACACATGCGCCACCATCAGCGAGACATTTATATATTAGATGTGGTATGTTATGGCCAATGGTTAGATTTATCTAACCCCAAATTTCTAGTCGTATCCATACTAATCTACACATTTTGAAACAGAGAGTAACATTAAAAATCGTTGGGGGCACGTGTGCAACGATTTCAGATGAATGCAAGAGTGGCCGCACCTAATGCTTTGGTAGGTGGTCATAAATATTGTTTCTTATTACATTGCTTAGGGATATGGGGGTCTTACAGCATGCCAGTGATTTCTGGATAATTTTTACTTATATTATAAATGTGAAAGTTTGTAATGTTTGGATGTTTGTTACTGAATCACGCAAAAATGGTTGAACGGATTTGGATGAAATTTGGCACACAGATAGTTTATAACCTGGGTTAAAATAATGGTTTATTTGAAATAAATGCTTTGAGTTTGAGTTGATAATGAAAGTAAACAATACGATTCACAATATTAGGACTAATAGAAAATTAAAAGGTAGGTAGGTATCTTAATAAAATAAAATTATCACATAATATTTGCTGCTTAAATTCAAAAGGGCCACAAGTCGAAAAAATTACAAATCGAATCAAATTTTATCGACTTGTGGCCCTTTTGAAATTGATACGATTTTTGCTTTAAAAAGGATTTGTAAGTTTTTTCGATTTGTGGCCCTTTTGAATTTAAGCAGCGCAGACCAAAAGGCTAAATTCAAGACTGCCTTTAGACAGACTATATTATCTCTATTTTTATGTCTTTGTTTAATTCCTACGTATTCGTATATTATCAAGGTCTTCTAAGTAAACAAGACAGCTGTGCTGCTGGGGAGTTTTTTGCGCCACTTCTTCTTCCCAGCTAAAACACTAGAAAGTGGTGAAGGCCGTTGTTTGGGGGACCGTTTTATGTAATTTTTGACGTTCAAAAAGTGGTTCTCATAAATGATTTTCATGAAAACAACGATGGTCAAAAAATACTGTTTGACACATATTTTTTTTTCCTCATACGATAGAGAAATAATGCGATTAAAATAATACCACGAATACCTACCTATCAGTTAAATTTTATCAGTTTACGAGTGTATTTTCTACCGAATGATATTGGTTAAAACTAGAACTCTGGCGTCATTTCTGATATCTAAGCGTATCTGTAACATCATTAACGGAAGCTTTTTAACTTACCTTTTTGCTGTTATCATGAAATGTGGTCATTGCTATTTTTTATCACGTTTGGTAAAGGAATTATGTTAGGGTGCGGTTAATTACTCATTTTCATTACTCGATAATTCGTTCGATCAGCAAGCGGGGACTCCCCGCATGCGGGGTAATGACTAATGACAGTCATAAGTCGGTGACGCGGTCGGTACACCGTCTGCGGGGAATCCCCGTAGCGGGCGTAGCGACCAATGAAATTCATCGGTCGATAAAAAGCGTGCGGAGACTCGCACGTTTTCCGATATCGATATATACGTTACATACTTGAGTTGTTATCTTCGAAAAAGTAGCTTAGCTATAAGTCACATAAGATCACCGTTTGCTCTTTTATCGATGAATTATATCAGTCATTAGCCCGCCTGCGGGGAGTCCCCGCATGCTGTATATCGACCGAGTTATCGACTAATTAACCACTATATTCATTCTCAGTGCTTCGAACCAAAATTATTGCCAAAAAGCAACAATTAATTACATTTATTTCGATATAAATAGCAATGTAGTAAACTATCCGATCGTATCTAATCCGTTGAACTAATTGCATAAAAACTTAATGAGACACCAAATTACAGGTAAACAAGAAACTCGAACAAAAACACAAAGACATACTTAAACAAAATAATGGGTGATCAATTTTTTTTCACAATTTTCTTACGAACTGTTAACGAGCGAGTGAAAGTTTACGATTTGACACCATAGTTCGATTTTATGATAGTTATAAAACACTTTTAAAGTTCCTACCGTAGAATGTTACACTAACAATATTAACGGCTGAGTTGCTGAGTCGTTAATACAACCATGAATAGGTCTGTGAACTTTTATTTAAATAATTTGGGATGTCTCCTTGAATTCAGGTAAGTTTAGTAGGAATTAAAGTACAAGATGTGTCTTAACGAGTCCAAATCAAAAGTCTATTCTTTATACAAGGTGTAACAGAATAAACGCAAGTCCTGAAAGTAATTTGTTCAAAAATTACTACTGAACCGATTTCAGTAACTTTTAATATAGGTATATTTTTCAAAAACTATGTATTTTGCCATACTGACCGGCCGATTAAGCCAAACAAAATTAAATCTTATTACAAGGCAATAACACTCAATTTTAAATGCATAAAGTAATGCTAGGGGCAACACCATTGCCTTAAGGTGAATGGGTAGTTGTAGCCCGCGAAATTCAATTTTTCTTACGTTTTTTGCAATTTTCAGGTCAGTGTCAGGTTGTATTTTGATCAAAATATGATTCGCGACTATAACCGGTACGTTTTTACAGAATTATATTAATTAGAATCATTAATACATTTTCTAAGTTAGATTTCTACCGTTAAGAACAAATCTCGTATGGAAAAGTGTTTATGGTAGAAATCTAACTTAAAGAGATATATTAATGATTCTAATGACTATGATTCTGTAAATACATGTCTATTATAGTCGCGAATCTCATTTGGATCAAGATACAACCTGACACTGATCTGTTAATTGCAAAAAACGTATGAAAATTTAAATTTCGCGGTCTACCATGGCACATTCACCTTAATAAAAATAGTTAGCTTTAAAAAAAAAAAGTTTTGACCATTGTAATAATTATGCTGTTAACTCAATACTCTATTTGGGGTGTATGAGGTCTTGCGTTAATTATGTTACATATTGCATAAAAAAAAAAACATGTAGAAGTAGTTTTATATGTTCCACTTTCATGTCCCTATATTTCGTTTTTTGGCGTAATTATATTGATTTTAGAAAAACACTATTATCATTAACCAAGGAGAAAACAGAGGAACACGTTAGTATGGAATGAACGCCAACGACCACGTGACCGCGTTTCATCTTGATTATAGAACAAAATCACAAGAATTTTATTGTATTACCTATGTGTCGACGTGGCCAACACAACAGGAGATTTCATCAGGTAAAAGGAACAGAACTCGTTGATGAGACACGTATAATGAGCCTACAAGGCTTAACTAGTAGCTATTCAGAGTTCCGTTATTTAGCATCTAGGGCAGTCATCAGGTCTTCGTCATCAGATAAAATTGGGTAAAATGAACAGGACTCGTTGAGACACATCTAATGAGCTCGAAGGGTTTACTAGTACTAATTCAAGGGTTCTGTTATCTAGCGTCAAGGTCCATAACTCGATGGTACTATATTATTTTATATTATCATCTGAATGCATACGTTTGAAAATATTAACACTGCAACCACTAGGAGTGACTTCTTATTAGCCTGTGACGTCCCACTGCAGGGCAAAGGCCTCCCTACTCTCTCATGAGAGAGTAGGGGCTTAGGCAAATTAACCCACCGCGCTTGTCTAGTGCGAGTTGGTGGGTGTACAGTGGACCACCTGACTGGGTCCGTGGGCGCCGCCTTTGACGTGCTACGAGTAGATGTTAATCAGCCGCCGCCCTGAGTTGATATCATGCACTATTATCGACTGTTCCATCCGAGCCTATTTGGGTGTATTTATCCCATAGCCTACAGGTGGCGTTCTACATTTAGTTCAATACTAAATGCACGACGGTTTAAAGTCATATCGAGGACTACTTAAGTAAAAGTTCCGTTATCGAGCGTCTAGGTCAGTCCTAGGAAACATCGCCATAACTTTTTTCACACAGCGATTTGAAATAAGCCGCGATAGTAGTTACAGTATTATAATAAAATACCTACCTAATGACATATGTGTGGTTGTTATTGGTGCTATACATTTTTGCCGATTCTCCTTTTTCTTTTCCTTTTTGAAGTCGGTTAAAAACTAATAGGCCAAATGCGACAACCATAACCTACAGTAAACATACATTCCAGTACCTAAACTATTTGTTTACAACAGTTACAACAATGTACCTACGTCATACGTGTAACTATCATATCGGAATTTTATTTCCCCATAGTATTTCAACTGTAGTTATTTTTATATAACGACTAAAGTTTCGAAGGTCCTATGAAATTGTCAGAGGATATAACTTAAGTATCAATGCCAAATGATATTTACATGTAGATTCGATTTATTCCGTGGAGAGTCGGTTAGAAAGTTACTGGAAAGTAATTATTTGACAATATTCTAGAAATATTAAGTTTCGTAGGTCATAAGTTGTATTGCTTTAGTAAAAAAAAAGGTTGTGGGAAAATTATTGGATACTAGCTTCTGCCCGCAACTTCGTCTGTGTGAAATTTGTTGTTCCCGACCTACCCCGTCGCTTCGCGTCGCCTGTCCGCGCTGGTACCTACTTCGTTTTTGCTTAGCGTTCTTTCAGAGTTTTTCTTTTTCTTCGGCACCTTACGGACCTATCGTGACGTTTTATAACATACTAGCTGCGCCCTGCGGTTTCACCCGCACAAGTTTTGATCCCGTGGGAATATCGGGATAAAAACTATCCTATGTCCTTTCCCGGGACTCAAACTATATCTATACCAAATTTCATCTAAATCGGTTCATTGGTTTAGATGTGAAAAGGTAACATACAGACAGACAGATAGAGTTACTTTCCAATTTATAATATTATAACTAATAACTATAACTACCATAAGTTTAGTATCAAACAGATGGATGTTGTCGACTAAAAATTTAATTTGATAAATGAGATGTTTGTTTTATAAAATTAAATTTTATTCGAGAACATCCATCGGTTTCTTACTAAACTTCAACTATATCCGACGATCCTGCATACTTATCTCTTTTGTTGACTATACTTTTTAGCAATATCCTTCAAAATGATTCGGATTGAAATTGATCGTTGTTACGCAATCAGGGTACAGAACACAAGATGTTGTTGGACGACATTATATGAAGGAAGTCCTCTGTTCACTATTATTTCGACTTCCGCCATTACCAGAAGTGATTTTAGCAGAAATAGCAAAAAACAATATAATTAGTATCTTGTTTCCTTACCGTTTCCTCTAGTTATATTTCATTTCATAATATTATTTTTCTATTAATATGAGATCTAATATAAATTGCTTAAATATCATCTAAAGTAAGACCAGGACTGTCGGTGCCCCCGCCTTCCGTTCGCAATATCCTTCCTTTGCGTGTGTTATTTTCATAGCCAAGGCTGTGCCCAGATAAGAATAAGAAAACCTTCCTTTAAGGTTGTGTTTTCTAGAAAAGCGACGCCCGGTAACTGCCGCAAAATGATAGCAGACAGAAAAATCCTTTATATTCACCAGCGTTTTGTCCTTACGGTGTCAATAAACGTGTTCTAGGTGTATGAACTCTTGACATAATGGAGGCACTGCTTTTTTAGAAAACCCTTTAGACAGAGTATCGCTCTATGAAATTAAATATGTAGGGCCCATTCTTGTAAAAAAAACCGGCCAAGTGCGAGTCGGACTCGCGCACCGAGGGTTCCGTACAAACTTGTTTAAAATATTTTTATTATATGATGTAACTAAAAAATTTACGGTTTTCGCAATTTTTCCTTTATCTGTGCTATAAGATGTTGCTTCGTACCGAATTTCAAGATTCTGAGTTCACGGGAAGTACTCTGTAGGTTTTGATTCCCTTGCGAGTGTCGAAAATTTGCGGAAAATTGCGACATAAACGGCTGTATCTTTTGATTGCGTTGGCTTAGAAGTTTGATTTTTTCACTGCTCCAAGGGACAGTAGACCTGAGTATTTGATATAAATCACAGCTTGATACACCCACGAGTTCCTGAGATAAAGGGTCTTGACAGACAGACAGACGGACGGACGGACGGGCAACAAAGTGATCCTATAAGGGTTCAGTTTTTTCCATTCGCGGTACGGAACCCCAAAAACAGTCTATAGTCAAATTTACCTAAAGCCTACTAATGGTTTTGTTAAAAAAACAAAATGTGTTTGTCTACGCCAGACAGACTTGTCCGACTTTGGTGTGCGCAAAGTCTTTGGGAATCGAAGTCTGAATTCCAAAGAATTGTTGATTTGAAGGAATTGAGTGAGAAAAGGAAAGTTTTCTGCGAAATATGTCTGGAGATACGTATTTGATTTTCTCCGATTCTTTTTTAGGTACAAAGTAGGGATTTAGAACGATTTTGAGTTGATTTTTTTGTAAATATTTTTTTGTTTTGTGAATATTGACATCAGACGTTAACGAAACTGTTTCCTTCGCTTATATTTTTAGATTTATAATACACTAGCTGCGCCCCGCGGTTGCACCCGCATAAGTGTCGATCACGTGAGAATATCGGGACAAAAACTATCCTATGTCCTTCCCCGGGACTCAACCTATCTCTATAACAAATGTTATCTAAATCGGTTCAGCGGTTTAGGCGTGAAAAGGTAACATACAGACAGACAGACAGAGTTACTTTCGAATTTATAATATTAGTATGGATTTTGCGATGCGGGCAAATAAGCCTACTAGACTGAAGTGGGATTGGGCTGGCCATGTAGGGATACAGGATGCATCGGGATGGATGGGCTAGAGTTTGTCACGCAGTGGATGCCAGAAGACGGGCATTGTCGCCAAGGGAGGCGGAAGAAACGCTGGCGTGACGACCTAGATATGTTTACAGAGGATCGCAGCAGTGAGACAAGATGAGTAAAAAAAAAAAAAGACGGGTTGCACTCCGGGAGTGCCGGCAGAAGTGAAAACTTGAATATTAACGTTGAAATAAATCAATTATTAATTGAATTAATATTTATTTATTTATTGGCCTATCTACAATTGCTACACTGTTTATCCTTAAAATACAAGCAATATACAAGCATAGTGTACAATATGATGCGATAGACACAGCATGCAAAAACAAAGTTATAATATAAATAAAATTGCAATAACTCATTTTTTTTCACTATTTCTGCGTCCCTTTTTTCATTAATAGATGCACTTTGTTCAATTTCCATATTTTAAACACTTTATATACACGAATGTTACGAATACACAGCAGTGTGTCCACGTCCACTTCCACTTCCACTTCGACTTCGACTTCGACTTCGACTTCGACTTCGACTTCGACTTCGACTCCGACTCCGACTTTGACTTTGACTTTGACTTTGACTTTGACTTTGACTTTGATTGACTTTGACTTTGACTTTGACTTCGACTTCGACTTTGACTTTGACTTTGACTTTGACTTCGACTCCGACTCCGACTCCGACTCCGACTTTGACTTTGACTTTGACTTTGACTTTGACTTTGACTTTGACTATGACTTCGACTTCGACTTTGACTTTGACTTTGACTTTGACTTTGACTTCGACTCCGACTTTGACTTTGACTTTGACTTTGACTTTGACTTCGACTTTCGACTTTGACTTCGACTCCGACTTTGACTTCGACTTCGACTTCGACTTTGACTTTGACTTTGACTTCGACTCCGACTTCGACTTCGACTTTGACTTCGACTTCGACTTCGACTTCCACTTCCACTTCCGCTTCCACTTCCGCTTCCACTTCCACTCCATCCAATCCATCCATCCATCCATCCATCCATTGTCGTGTGTCACTAAACTTGGTTCACTTCGGTTGGCGCCGCCGTAGAAAGAGAGGCGGGGGGGGGGGGGGAATCTCTCCTGACGGTCACGTGTCCTGACGCGAGTTTAACATTTTTTACCCATTACAAAAAGTGTTCAACGCC
Organism: Amphipoea oculea; assembly: GCA_945859645.1. Taxonomy (NCBI): domain Eukaryota; kingdom Metazoa; phylum Arthropoda; class Insecta; order Lepidoptera; family Noctuidae; genus Amphipoea; species Amphipoea oculea. The sequence continues at coordinate 20,176,241 of OX243862.1, forward strand.
GCTAAAGAAGTTTTCACTTCAAAAAAATATAATAATAAAAAATACTTTTTAGTATGAAATGAAAACTCTTGGCTTTGTTATTTGGTTTTTCATATACTTATTTATCTCTGTCTCGTGCATATTTTTTATCAATCTTAATACTTTTTATTTTAAAAACAACAAAGATATCTAGATAGAATGATTTATACCTGAAAGTAGAACATCAAATGCGTAGACACATACCTACTGCTACCTACGCAAGTACGTGGATGGACGATGATGGAATTCGAGTACGTTGTTCGAAACATGTGCGCTTACTACCTTTTGTTTTACTACTGGCATTGTGCCGAAAACAGCGACAATATGTTCCTGTTGAAGACGGAAATTGTATACTATTGGATACAGTTCAACCATGCCGTTGTATTTTGGGCATCAGTAATGTATTTTTCATTCAAGAGGTTGGCCACCCTAATTCCGACTTGCATAAACAAATCAATCACGCGTCTAGTTCCCTTTCCTACGAAAAGTTATGATATTTTAAGTGCATCGTTCCTATTTCTTAATAAATGTTTGAGCCCGATTTTAGTCTGACCATATCAGCTAAGTACTTAATAAAGTATTTTCATGGAGCCGTCTCCCAGCAAACGATTATGCTCCTCTCGAAATATTAAAAACAAGCGCCACGCGGTTTCACCCGCGTAAGTCTCGATCTCGTGGTAATATCGAGATAAAAAGTATTCTATGTGGTTAACCTGGTTACAAACTATCTGTGTGTCAAATTTCATCCAAATCCGTTTGGCAGTTTTTGCGTGAACGAGTAACAAACATCCATCCATCCTCACAAACTTTCGCCTTCATAATATTAGTGTGATTAAGTAATAATTAAGTATATTAAGTACATTAAGTAAGTATAAGTATTAAATAGTATTAATATTAAGTATTATGTTATAGTATTAAAAGTATTAAAGTATTAATAGGAAAGCAGGATTAGATAGGATGTCCATCTGTCTAAGTGATAAAGGAAGCATAATTTATTCCCAAAAACTGACCACTAGAGGCCTAAAACAACATGCTTTAAGAAAATGCACCTACATTTTCTAACACTCAGTACCTAGTTACTCCTTCAAATAACAACAACGTAAGAAAATAATCTTGTGAAAATTTCAAGTAAATTAGTCCAGTTACCAGCCGTTCAAGACGTAAGAAAGTACCATTTAACCGATTGAAATCCCTATTTCCCTTGCATACTAATGATAAAATTGCAGTGTCATACTTTTCAACTTAAACCACTTTGGAGCTCGCTACGAACTGTCCGAGTTGTCAACTGTAATGATGCCAAGCTGATGTGTGTTGCCAGTATTTATTTATAAATTCTACTATCGATCGGCTCGGAGTTCCGTATATCCGTAAATACGACTACCGAGGGATCCTTGACCGACTGACTGCAACGTGAAAGACTAAAATACTAGGGTTGTGATAAAATTATCCTAATGGCTAGAATATTTCATTTCTATATATATTTAGATTGATGTTGAAACATACTCAGTAAAACGGAACTTTATTGAAAATTATTTGGAGTGACAGTGGCATGTTTTATTTCGCTTAATTAAAACCTGAACTGATATTTATCCATATTGTGTTTCAGCAGCTTTCAGTTTGAATTTTAATTAATAATTCGTGAAATGAATGCGTGGACCGGCACGAGTCAGAACTTTTTGTAATTATCTCTGAGTCATTACTTTGTACTGTAATATTATTTTTATGCTACAGAACCATGGTTGATGTTCCGTCACATAACTGCGTCTTGATGGCTGTTATCAGTAAAATGCACGTACGATGGAACTGAAACCGCTTATACAGAACTATTGAAAACTGGTTGTTTGCCACTTATTACCTACAAATAGTGATATTGTCAGTTTCATTTTATATGGAAAACGAAGATATGGGTGAATGGGTGGCCATTTTGATTCATATGGGTCGATGAATTCACGAACGTTTTCTTAAAGTGTAGGTACCTTTAGACACATTACATTACACACTTTACAGGGTCTTTATGACGTCACGCAACGTTTTCGTGTGTTTGCGGTTTGGTCTACGTGGTCTCTAAAGGCTAATTTCCGTAATTTAAAATGTTCAAAATCTAGTCGCAATCTCATCTCAGCGACAATCATTGTCAAAAATTTTACCAAAAAGTAGCTAAATTAGAGGTATGTATGACAGATTTAAATGAGATTAGAATGTGAAGCTCTCAAAAATACAAAATAAATAGTGCCTCTGTAAAAAAGTGCTAGGGAGTGGACTCAGTGGCGTGCATTGCATATAGCAAGCAAGCAGTGTCTACCTCGATATATCAACATAAGCCTGTCAATTACATTTTAGTGTGTGTGCCCCACAATTAAGAAACTCACAAAATTATCATACCTAACAAAAAAAACAAATGCCTACTCAAATAACCACACTTTCAACCTCACTTTTTTTTCTGATTAGTGACCGCGTTTGTCTAGACTCGACCCGTCCTAGTGCCTACCTATTCTGAAAACCAATGCACGCCACTGGGAGTGGTCAAGGGCGTTTTTGGGGGACTGTCTTATGTAATTTTGACGTTCTTAAAGTGCTGATTCTTAGCCTAGTTTGAATAAATGACTTTTGATTTGATATTTAATGCGTTGGAATCGAGAGAATTATACTTAGCTGATAATTACGCATATGAAAATCTCAACGACATTAGAAATTACGGCCCATGTCATCGATTAAAACAATTATACCCAAATCATGCGTCATTGTTGATTTTAAAACCGCAAAAGAATGAATAATAAAACCAATAAACAATAACAACAAAATAAAGTCAAAATCAGTAAACCCGCACAAGGGCCGCTACAAAATAACATCGCAGAAAAATGGTACATAAAGGAGATGTTCTGAATTATAGACGGGGAGTCGGCTGTGGCGTCTCTCCGACATGCTTTCAGAGTAATGAACAGACAAACGGTAGTTCGACAACACTTACGATGTTCGATGCCTCAGACTGCGATAGAGTAATTGCTCCTATATCCGGAACTATTATAGTTTCATATCCATGCAGTATGGCGTGATTCTGTGGCTTTTGAGACGAATAGCTGCTTTTGGTTCTGAAGGGCTTGCGGCTAAGTAATAACAGCCGCACGGGTCGATCGATCACGTTAAGCAACGCATGACGCGGTTGGTCCATGGATGGGTGACCATCTTTACATACATACCAAGACCGAGGGGTCGTGTCTCGGAAAGCATGATAAGCTGTTGGTCCCGGCTGTCATTCGTGGATCTTTGATAGTCGTTACGGGTCGTCAGAAGCTCGAAAGTCTGACAATCAGTCTTACCAAGGGGTATCGTATTACCCAGTTACTGGGTTGTGGAGGTCAGATAGGCAGTCGCTCCATGTAAAATACTGGTATTCAGCTGTATCTGGTTATAGTTGGGAAAAGGCTAGGCAGGTGATGATCAGCAGCTATTGTTTCTAGGTTACATTTTATATTCATTTTTCTTTTAAACTTTTTAAGGAGTGACCTTTGGTAAGCTGTGGTATAATCGGGCTTAGTGATCTCTTAGGCCTTTTGTAGAAGGCACCTATATCTTTATTTTACACTAGCTGTACCCCGCGGTTTCACCCTTATAAGTCTCGATCACGTAGGAATAACGAAATAAAAAGTAAATCCAAATCCAGGTCATAGTCAAAAAGAGAAAAAGGGAAGAGAAGAGAGGTAGAGATCGCAGAAAGCGATAAGGCCGCCCATTGTATATTTTTTAGTGTTTGATATATTTTTGTGGTTTACAATAAAGTAGAAATAACTAGTCTATCCATATGCCAAATTTCATCGAAATCCGTTCAGCTGTTTTAGCGTGAAAGCGTAACATACAAAAATCATTTTTTTTCTCTTTATAATATATAATGTTTAGATAAAATTTAGTACCTACGTAAAAAGTATTAAATATGAATAGTTCCACATATTTTTCTTAAATATGTCATCATGCTAAAAATCCCATAAAAATATTAATAATAAAAACACTTATTATTACTACTGAGATTATGTGATAAAAAATACTTTGAAATTAAATTATTTAACTAACAATCCCAATATGTTTGTCGTAGACATTTTTATCTGTGAAGATGTCAATTCGTTGATATAAATTGTCATATTACTACAAGTAATTATGATTATAATAATGTTATTAATGTTTATGATGGGAAAGACATATGTTGTTTATCTTTTAGCGACATGTGCGGAATCCTCATTGAATTATGATAGCCTTTAATGCGTCGTTTAGTTTATAAATGTGTTTAATTCTACAATGTTTTTTTGTTATTCTGCCTTACTCGCTAAATCAAAAAACTGTAGGTATTTGTATGGCTTTTGAGATCTTGAGTTAGGTTCTCAGATTACAAAGCCAACTCTCGTAATTTAAAACGTTCAAAATCTAGTCGCAGTCTCATCTTGGCGACAAACAAATGTCAAAAACTTATTAAAAATGTAGGTATTGTAGATTAGACTGTGAACGTTCTTAAAATTTCGATTGCCGCTCGGAATATGACCGGGTCATAAGGTCAAATATATACTGCTTGCAGACTAGATATTTTTCTTATCGTAATATTAGTATTTAGTTACTAGCTTCTGACCGCGACTTCGCGTGAAGTTTCTTGTTCCCCCGACCCTGCTCGCCCTCGCTATTACTTCGTTTTCGCCTAGCGTTCTTTCTACAACTCAAACAAACAAACTCATCAGATTTGTTATTAATAAATATTCAAAATCTAGTCTCGATATTTAATAAGTACGGTCTAGGTAGTTGAAAGTCTTATTGCGTTTTCTAGCGAGCAAGGGAGAGTTAGGAGCCATCTCCACGAGCGAGAGAATCGCGGCGATAGTCTCGCCGTGCCATCAAATTTTTGCCACCTTGATATCGCCGTGTTGAGACACGTTCTAAGAGAGTGTATAGAAATACGTGGCACGACTATAATATCGCCGCGATTCTCTCGCTCGTAGAGACGGCCCCTAAGATTAAACTATACAATATTAAGGCAACCTCAAATAATTCCCATTTTGCTTTCCTATAAATATTATTGAACACTCTAATATGATACTCACTCACTTTATTGCGCCTCTTTTTGTGAATGTCAAAGAATTCCTATTTTGGGATCCATAAATACTAAATAGCCAAGTAACTGCGAACAACTTGGATGTAGCGCTTGCCGACAGCTCACGCGGAACCGCTCTCTTCGCTCGCTCGGCTCGCGCGCGTTTAGTCATAGTTCTAACCTAACCTAACCCATTGGGTCGGGGCGCCCTAGCTCAGTTACAGCGTGAGAAAATGTCAGTAAGATAGAAGGAGGCTCAATTTTTTAATTATGACTACACGACTGAAGTGAAACTTCAAACGTATGGCTATGAGAAGCAGAAAGAAAAAAAATGTGCGCGCGCACTGCTTTCTCTTGCTTATATCCCCCACTCAACTCCCGTTCGCTTCGCCCGATCACACTTTCCGTAACGCGTTCGCCAGCTTACTCCCCAAGTCAAGCGTGCGTAAAGAAGTTTCACTTCAAAAACTGTGCATCATTGGAAGCGCAAAATCTTTTAAGAGGTAAATTAATAAAAAAAATGCTCATTATTAGATGGTCAACAAGTTTTTAAGAGGATCAGTTAAATATTTATCTTATTTAAAAACACAATGTACATCAAAAAAACGTAGGTGCCAATGTAATTAATTATTTACCACCAAGTCCTTCCACGCCTTTCTGAAAACAGACAAACAGTAAACAAACAGCATTTACGCGTAATTACTGGGTAACTGTCGTGCTAAATTAACTAAGCGGCGACGCGACGCACAGTGGGCCCATACTGAAAATTTGTGGACTTAGGCAACAAAGTTCCAATATCGATGCGATTTTTTTTAATATGACGTGTTATGATATTCCTAACAACTTTTATTCTTATAAAATTTCGTCTAAAGTTGATAGTTTGTCTTGAAAAAATTTTATTAGTTTTTTTTGTATGGAGCGAATCACGTTTCATTTTTTTTCTTCAATTGTACTAATATGTTGAGTGTGTGGCGGTGAGTATACGATAGCTAGGGTCATTCTCTATCCATGAAAAAAAAATCAGCGCCGGCTATCTGCGGCATCGCGAGTAATCATTCGGTACAAAAAAAAATATTTTGTATGAAATTTTTTGCCATTTAAAATAAATTCAAAGTATATTTTTTGTCTCATTTGGCTGTTTTGACCTTCTTTTTAGTTAAATATATAGTTTTAATAGCGCATAGTTACATATAACTAGTAATTCTGGTAGAGATTTAGTTATTATTGCATGTTATCGGTAGCACCTGCATTGTGATTGATGACTCATTTGTTTGTGCGCTCGGCTAAGCGCATAACTAATAAGTTTTCAAAAATGCTCGTCTCTGATTGGCTGAATAATTTTCACTCACTGTTATGTCCACTACTTGAGTAATTAACACTGACTATAAATATAAAGACATTCATTAAGTCCATCTAGTTTCGCTCTTGTCGCTTATTTGTGAACACAGTGAAATACTTTTATTTTTATATTTACATTAGAACTATGGCTGGATTTTGTACCAACCTAGATCTTTTTGTGAAATTAAGAAGTGGCGGTGATCTGAAAAATCATATGTTTCTATATGAAAGTATCATTTCTGTCTTGACTACCGAAGTTTCTGAAGAAGACAAGAACCGAATCAAGGAGTTCTGTCGACTTTTTTGTGTAAATCTAAATAAAAAGTGGATAGAGTCATGTAGACATCAAAAAACTTTTATGAACCGTGAAAGTAATCGCAAGTGGTTGGAAAAAACATCAAATGGCCTGTTTGTGACACTGTTGACCTGAGAAGTGAGATGGGCTTTTCAGACGCAGCCTTATCTGAGCCTGTGGATATAGATTCCCATGTTCCTACTCTTGCAGTATGTACTGAGGAAGCGGGAACATCTACAGAAAAGGAGCACAGAAAACCGTTCGAAGACTTAAGTAATAAGCAAAAAAAAAAGACGTTCTACTTCCATAGTAGAGGAAAATTCCGAGGAAGAGTTGCAGCACTGGTACATAACAAAATTGAAAGACAACGGCAAAACGAATCTGGCAAAAGTGGTCGAATACCTTTCCAGTAATCCAGATGCGCTATCCGAAGTAGATGAGCGACTATTCAAGAAGCAGAGCTTAAGTACTGTCTCTGAAGATAAGTGTTTAGCTCTTTATACATCACTTGCGCTCTCGAAATGGAAATACTTAGCTCTTCGACAATTTCTGAAAGAAGAAAACTGTGCTGCCTTTCCATCTTATCCAAATCTTGTAAATGCCAAGAAAAGATGTTACCCACCACAAGAGAGTATGGAGATTACTGAAAAAGGAGCTCACATTAAATTGCAAGCGCTATTGGACCACACTGTGAAGAGGATTTTACTAGATATGAATTCTGTTGATAGGTCTCAAAATGAAGAACTCAAGTTAACCTGGAAATGGGGACTTGATGGTTCTTCGTCGCAGAGTAATTATAAACAGAAAACGTCAAACACAGCTACAGAGTTCGATGATTCATCAGTAGTCATGATAAGTATCGTCCCTCTTCGGCTAGTGTCTACTAGCCCATCATCTGGGAATGAAAATATAGTTTGGGAGAACCCCACACCTTGCTCAACTCTTTACTGTCGACCAGTGAAGTTTACTTTCACTTCAGAGACAGCTGATTTTATAAAGTCTGAAGAGTCTGAGATGAAAAAACAAATTGATGAACGAATATCTACACAGTTTGGAAATATTATTGTATCACATGAATTGCATATGACCATGATTGATGGAAAAGTGGCCAATATTATTGCTGAAGTACCATCATTTGCAACGTGTCCCATTTGCTTGGCAAAACCGAGCGAAATGAATAATTTAGACGCTTTGGCTTCCAAACCACTTCGTGAAGAAATTTACAAACAAGGAATTTCTTCACTGCATATGAAGATTCGGTGTATGGAATGTCTTCTCCATATATCTTATAATCTGGATTTTCAGCGATGGACTGCTCGAGGCGAACATAAGGCTTTGAAACAAGCTAAAAAAAATACCACGCAACAAGAATTTCGTGAGCAAACTGGAATGCTGATTGATATAGTCAAACAGGTATGTATTTAATTTTCGCTCTTTTTATGTTGTTTGTGTATTATATCTCTATATATTGTATATTACAGTATTGTTTTCCCATTTTAGGGTTTTGGAACTACAAATGACGGGAATACTGCGAGGCGCTTTTTCCAAGATTACAAAAGATCTTCCAGAATAACGGGAATTGACGAAAATCTGATTTTCAGATTTTCCGTTATTCTACAAGCCATATCATCAGGCAAAAACATTGACTGTGAAAAATTTAGAAGGTACTGTAGAGAAACAGCTGATGTGTACGTGCAACACTATTCGTGGTACTACATGCCAGTTAGTGTACATAAACTTCTAATGCACGGTGCAGACATCTGTAACCACTTTGGTGTTTTGCCAATCGGTAAGTAAAAAATAAATATAGTATGATGTATTATATTTGACTCGATTGCGTTTTGAAATTAAAATGTACATAACTTATTCGTTTTAGGTACCTTATCTGAAGAAGCTTCGGAAGCCCGTAATAAGGACTTCAGAAACGTCAGGGAGAGGCACACTCGGAAAACAGGGAGAATAGCAACAAACGAAGACATCCTTCATGGACTTCTAATAAGCTCTGATCCCCACATATCCTACATAAGGCCTAAAATAACGAAGAAGGTTCATAATGAGTTGTTGCCTGAAGCAATTCAGTTGTTACAGACTACTGAGCCTCCCTGTGGCAGTGAGATTATGGAGGAAGAAGAATGCCTCATAGCAGAGTCCGAAAATTTGCCAGACCCACTAGCACTTCTGGAACAAGAAATAATGTGATCCGGCTCTAGATTATTCCCACAAAAGCCCATCAGGGCTAGGAATATGACAAACAGCCCTTTTCAGGGCTACAATTACTTCACAGTTTCATATTGGTCATGGTCATACGTACGATAACTTATACTATAATATACATACGCTTGATTATGTAGGTAATTATCAATGACTTGCCCGTACAGATTTAAATTATTTCACCTATCATTAACAAAATTAGTATAACCTGAAACTTATTACGATATTTATTCAACAATAGATAACGTGCAGTTAAAAAAATAACACAGCCAATCAGAGACGAGCATTTTTGAAAACTCATTAGTTATGCGCTTAGCCGAGCGCACAAACAAATGAGTCATCAATCACAATGCAGGTGCTACCGATAACATGCAATAATAACTAAATCTCTACCAGAATTACTAGTTATATGTAATTATGCGCTATTAAAACTATATATTTAACTAAAAAGAAGGTCAAAACAGCCAAATGAGACAAAAAATATACTTTGAATTTATTTTAAATGGCAAAAAATTTCATACAAAATAATTTTTTTTTACCGAATGATTACTCGCGATGCCGCAGATAGCCGGCGCTGATTTTTTTTCATGGATAGAGAATGACCCTAGCTATCATATACTCACCGCCACACACTCAACATATTAGTACAATTGAAGAAAAAAAATGAAACGTGATTCGCTCCATACAAAAAAAACTAATAAATTTTTTTCAAGACAAACTATCAACTTTAGACGAAATTTTATAAGAATAAAAGTTGTTAGGAATATCATAACACGTCATATAAAAAAAAATCGCATCGATATTGGAACTTTGTTGCCTAAGTCCACAAATTTTCAGTATGGGCCCACTGTGCGACGGGAAGCTTGTATCAACTATTCAGTTAATAAGGCACACTGTGCATAGGCGATGAGTGTGCATTATTGCCATTACGTCGACAGTGTTTTGTTTATTGTGGTGCTAGATTTTTATGTTTATAAAGCTGTAGGTACTGTCATTTAGAAAATTTTGTATTTTTTAACAGAATACAATTATTCACTTAGAATGAGGAAAACTGGTTGCATATGCATACATCCGTACTAATATTATAAATGCCAAAGTGTGTCTGTCTGTACAGTCACGTCTAAAAGTATGTATACACTTTATTCAAAGGCGATTTTCTCCTTTATTTTTGAATGAAATTTTATGTTATTACGAAAATAGTATTTTCGAACCCATAAGTTTATGTTAAGTGTCGTATTTCAACGTAGCATTCGTTATTTCACGAAAAAGTCGCAATTGAAAATTGCCAAGTGTACACATACTTTTAGACGTGACTGTATGTCTGTTACCTCTTCACGCTTAAACCGCTGAACCGATTGAGATGAAATTTGGTATAGATATAGTTTCGAGTACCGGAAAGGACACAGGATAGTTTTTATTCCGATATTCTCACGGGATCGAAACTTATGCGGGTGAAAGCGCGAGGCGCTGCTAGTATTATTATAAACGTTCCTTGGAACGAGTATCGAAACAGTATTTCTGATGTTAGAAGTAGGTACAATAGTTGTTAGTCATTAACTTTCGGCCCTCGAGCCATCGCGTCGCATCCCATCATCCGCCTGCGCTATTAGGTACATATTTTTCGCTTCGCATTATTTCTGAGATTTTTCCTTTTCACTCGGCTCCTAAGGGTCATAGCGTGATGTTAAATCCTATAGCCTTCGTTAAGAATTGGGCTATCAAATGCAAAAAGAATTTTCAAATCCGATTGGTAGTTCCAGAGATTAGCGTGTTCAAACAAACAGAAAAACAAACAATATTACTTATTATAGTATAAAAGTATAGATTTTAGGCGTAAACAACAAACGAAATCAGTAGATACAACGTTTAGAATACAATACCTATACCTTGGTGTAAATGCGGGTAAAATTTGCTCATCACCACTGGCCACTAAGAACAACAATTGTAATAAGATAATAGATACATTTAAGAAACAAAAGACGATATTCGTGAATTGCTTCTATTCGGAATTTAAAACTCCAATCCCTAGCCGACAAATCCACTGCATCGCTTCACCGCTGTCGCCGTAATCTGTCCGGCGTATGTATGTTAATATGAAAACAATATTAACTCCATAGGTGTCCCGTGGGTGAGTCACATTGCCGGCTAGGTGAGCCCGGCACGTGGACTCATTAATTGTCACATTGTCAGTAAATCCTGTAGCTTTATAATTAATCATTCGGATTATTGTGTTGTGGTATTAGGTCGTTTATTTTGTTAATATACATTGGAATTTTAATTGTAATTAACTGAGTTTTTAGAAGTAACAACATAGATAAATTACTGGCCCATCTAAGTTATATCACTGCATCAAGTAATCACTGAAAAACAGTATGCGTTGTAACCTTGTAGCCACGAGTCTAAGAGGCAGCTATAGACAGGAAAAATCGGCATGTTTACGCCAGCTTTGCTTTCTAAATGACCAATAGAATAGAAACATTTATTTAATAGAAACGGTTACAAAAAGTGTACATTTAACCAACAGTAGCATACAATTTATAGCGCCTAAATAAAATAGTTTTATTACAGGTGCAAATAATGATGACAAATCAAGCCGAAATTAAGTCCTTAGAAAACATATCACGTGGAATTTTCGTCGCGTAATTTTCGGCTGTAGTGTCGCTATGTTACAAGAGAACTCGAGGAAAGAAGACGACGAAGGTACAGAGTTTTCAATAACGTCCGTCAAAACAAAAAAAACCAGCCCTTCTGCGAACTTTATGAGTGACGGTCTATCTTTGTTATCACAACATTATAAGTTCCTACTAAGACCCTATAAGTTTAAAAGTTTTATACTTGAGGAGCTTCCTTGAATATTTATTATATATTTTTCTTTTTTGTGCCATGTCCTGTGTATTATATACTTACATTACTAGTTGCACCCCGCGGTTTCACCCGCGTAAATGTCGATCCCGTGGGAATATCGGCATAAAAAGTAGCCTGTATGTTAATCCAGGGTGTCAGCTACCTCCATATAAAATTTTATCAAAATTAGTCCAGCCGTTTGAGCACGAAGAACTAACAATCATATCCACACACAAACACTCACAAACTTTCGCCATATATAATATTAGTGTGATATATTAGGTATATATTTTCATTTATTAATATGTAAAAAAAAGGATTTGTAATCCTAGCGGTTATTATTTCACCGAGAAGTATCCTATAGTTAATCTGTGAACAGCGTTGTGGGCTGCAATATTGTCTATAAGTTTTGTATATATTTCTATTATTGTAGCTGTTTGTTGTTCCTTTTGAATAAAAAAATTGAATTTAACATTATCAATTCTCACAGGCAGATTTAAAATTTTGAATAGGATATAAAGACTACGTTTTATATACATTATAATGGTGTATGTAGGTATATATACGCCAGTCTATAAAGGCTAATAGAATATACAAAGCAAATGTATCAGCCATTGTTGTAAGTGGTTTGAAGTGGTGGCCCACGCTACTCGTACACCTGGAATTTCGCTGACTACACTCGAAAACAGCCTGTCTAGACGTTTATAATAACATTCTAAAATTGAATCAATATTCAGGATGGGTTTGATGCTTCAATTTTATCAGTTACTAGCTTCTGCCCGCGACTTCGTTCGCGTGGAAGTCTACAAATACAATGAAACACAAAACACACAATGCAACAAGAATGCAATGAAGATACACAATGCTTATACTAAAATACCAGCCACATTTTTAACCGACTTCAAACAAAAAAGGATGTTCTGTATTCGCCCCGTATGTATGTTTGTATGTCCGCGATTTTCTCGAACACGAATGAACCAATTTTAATAATTCCTTCCCCAATGTGATCTACATACTTTCAGAAAGGTATATAATATACAACATTATTTTTAGTATATGCGAAACCCGAAACACGTGTCTAGTATTTTTATGTAAAGAATCTATGTACAAAATTTCAAAACCGTATCATGAATAATCACAAAGTTATAAGCTTGTTATGTTACCTGTCTTAAAAAAAAATACACTATAAAGTGATAAATAACTTTAATTTCGGAAGTCGGTGTCAAATAGCGAAAATGCGGAACCAACGACACCGACTTCCGAAATTAAAGTTATTTATCACTTTGTAGTGTTTTTTTTTTGAAGTCGGTTTTTTTTTTTATAAAAATCTCCGTCTCTGTTTCTTCATTTTCGCTTAGCGTTCTTTCTGACTTTCTTCGTTTTGCTTGACTCCAAGCGTCTTGAGTGATTCTTGTGTGCTAATCACTGGAACTACCTAGCCCTTCTTCCTAACTTCTGCCCGCGCCTTCGTCCGCGTGAAACACCCTCCCCGCATTCACCCTCTTAGGGGTGGAATTTCGTAAAACCCTTTCTTAATGGATACCTACTCTTCACAAAGAACACACCCTCCAAATTTCATGCCTTTAGGACCAGCAGTTTAGGCTGAGCGTTGATATATCAGTCAGTTAGGACTTTGAATTTTATATGTTAAAAAATCACAATTGTGAATAAGCTTGACGGCAAGGTCGTTAAAAGATGCCCATCCATAGATATAATTACCCATCTCTCCACTAGTCCAATGCTTACTCTAGGATGCATATCCGGTAGGCTCTTAAATCCTTACCTATCTTTCGGGCACGTCTTCCCTACCATTACCGAGCCCCCCGGTCTATTCCTTGATATGCAATGGTCGCTGTAACACCATGAAAATGAGGCTACAAGAGCTAGTGCGAATCTTGGCGTTCATTCGATTAATCGAGTCTGGTTTAACCACGCTGGGATCGGTGCAATTCATTCATTCAATTCATTCATTACAAAATCACAGTTGTAAATAAGATGTATGATGTCGAAGCTATCATCCTCACACGCTTTTCTTATAATATTAGGTCCTTACATATGAAATTGGCGTTTTTCGTACTGGCCACTTTAATCACGAATTTCTCCTCTTTGGTAAGGAATTCCAAATTCAAATTTGTACAGCTATTTACTCATGTATTTGTGCTTCGATGACCGTCATTCATTTGTTTTTTTTCTTCTGTTTTTTCTGTTTGCGTCACTCATTTTACAAAATGGAAAATTTAAAATATCGCATTATTTACGAGTACGAGTTCCGCCGTGGCACTAGTGCTGCGGAAACGACTCGAAGGGTGAATGATGTGTATGGCGGTCATGTTGCAAAAGAAAACACAGTTCGTTTTTGGTTCCAACGTTTTCGTTCTGGAAATTTCGACCTGCAGAACAAGCCCCGTGGACGGCCTGAGACCCAAGTTGATAATGGAGAATTGAAGGCTATTGTGGAAGCGGACCCATCGCAAACCACGTCCGAGTTAGCTGCAGGCTTCGATGTTAGTGATAAAACTGTTTTAATTCACTTGAAGCAAATTGGGAAGATTAAAAAGCTTGAAAGGTGGGTACCTCACGAATTGACTGAAGCAAACCGGCAAACGCGCGTCGACTGCTGCGTTACATTACTGAACCGGCACAACAATGAAGGTATTTTAAACCGAATCATTACCTGTGATGAAAAATGGATTCTTTACGATAATCGGAAGCGCTCAGCGCAATGGTTGGATCCTGGCCAGCCAGCCAAATCCTGCCCCAAGCGAAAATTAACCCCAAAAAAGTTACTTGTAAGCGTTTGGTGGACTAGTGCCGGTATTGTTCATTACAGTTTTCTCAAATCTGGCCAGACTATTACAGCTGATGTCTATTGTCAGCAATTACAAACCATGATGGAAAAGCTAGCGGCTAAACAACCAAGGCTGGTCAATCGCTCCACGCCACTGCTGCTTCACGACAACGCCAGACCACACACTGCGCAACAGACGGCTACCAAATTAGAAGAGCTTGAATTGGAATGTCTTAGACATCCTCCGTACTCCCCGGACCTTGCTCCAACAGATTACCATTTTTTTCGCAATAATTTGGATAACTTTTTGCAAGGGAAAAAATTCAACTCCGATGGGGCAGTCCAAATCGCCTTCAAAGATTTTATTGATTCCCGTCCGACTGGTTTTTTTAGTAAAGGGATCAATGAACTACCTATAAGATGGCAAAAGTGCATTGAAAACAATGGTTCATACTTTGATTAATTAAATATATTATATTAAAAAATATTCGACTTTTTGTTCCTTCCATACAAAACGCCAATTTCATATGTAAGGACCTAATATTTATGTGGGATGAACGTAGCACGTTTCATCATTTCATCTGCCTAGCCTTTTCCCAACTATGTTGGCGTCGGCTTCCAGTCAGGATGCAACTGAACAACAGCAAAATTAATAAACTTTAACATTTATTAAACTTTTTTCTTTCTTTTTTTTATTCACCTTCTTGACATTGACAAGTTTTCTACAATTATTTGCATACAACTAATCTATAAAACTTGTTTTAGATGTAAAAGATAAGTGAAAACAATAGACCTAATACGTAGAATACACATCTTTACAGGAGAACTGTTTAAAGTTTACCTTTTCATAAAAAAAAATCATATAAATAAAATTCTGTTTCATATGATAAAATAAGATTTCCAAAACAGTAAGAATTAAGCCTATGTACAGACGCCAGCACATCAACCTACTAGAATCTGTCAAATTTCTTTAATAGACTTTCAACTTTATTACTAAATCATAAGTTTCAAAGTTGATTGGGAAAATCTGATAGTTTCGAGTAAGTTGATGTGCTGGCGTCTGTACAAGATGATTACAAGAATTTATATGTTTTTTGAAGTGAAAACTTCTTTAGCGGCGTTGAACACTTTTTGTAATGGGTAAAAAATGTTAAACTCGCGTCAGGGCATCGCGTCAGGACACGTGACCGTCAGGAGAGATTTTTCCCCCCCCCGCCTCTCTTTCTACGGCGGCGCCAACCGAAGTGAACCAAGTTTAGTGACACACGACAATGGATGGATGGATGGATGGATGGATTGGATGGAGTGAAAGTGGAAGTGGAAGTGGCAGTGGAAGTGGAAGTGGAAGTGGAAGCGGAAGTGGAAGTGGAAGTCGAAGTCGAAGTCGAAGTCAAAGTCGAAGTAGAAGTCGAAGTCGGAGTCGAAGTCGAAGTCGGAGTCGAAATCAAAGTCGAAGTAGAAGTCGAAGTCGGAGTCGAAGTCGAAGTCGAAGCCGGAGTCGAAGTCAAAGTCGAAGTCAAAGTAGAAGTCGAAGTCGGAGTCGGAGTCGAAGTCGAAGTCGGAGTCGAAGTCAAAGTCGAAGTAGAAGTAGAAGTCGAAGTCGGAGTCGAAGTCGAAGTCGAAGTCGGAGTCGAAGTCAAAGTCGAAGTCGAAGTCAAAGTCGAAGTCGAAGTGGAAGTGGACGTGGACACACTGCTGTGTATTCGTAAAATTCTTGTATATAAAGTGTTTAAAAAAATGGAAATTGAACAAAGTGCATCGACTAATGAAATAAGTGACGCAGAAATAGTGAAAAAAACTTAGTTATATTAATTCAATTAATAATTGATTTATTTTAACGTTAATATTCAAGTTTTCACTTCTGCCGGCACTCCCGGAGTGCAACCGGTCTTTTTTTTTAAATTAAACTGTTGTCCTGTACAGTTAGACCTATATCGCTCAGTCAATTTCCCCAATCAAGGGTGGATATTTTATATCTATACCAAAAAGTGCTGAAAATTCAATCCTAAAGCATTGACACTTTACTGCCATACCTAAATATTTTTAAAGTCCCACATAAACAAAACAGAAATACAATGTGCTAATTTCCCTTTTCCCGGCAACAATTTAGAGATTTCACTAATTTGCAGTGGACACCAGCTAGTTCGAAAATATCTTGTCCTAGATTCGTATAAGGCCTGGTCTATAACAGTCCGAGTGTTACAATGGATGTCGCTCAATTTTCATTAATATACTCTCCGCTTAGGTTAAGCTGTTTTCTGTGTTCCATGGTCCGAAAATAAGCGCTGCATTTGCTGAATGCAGTGCTGGATATGGTTCAGACGTCAGGAATGATTAAAAGTGTCGCGAATTGCATTTAAATTGTAGCGATTTTACTTATTAAGCGCTTTTAGAACTGTTTTGTTTTGGACTTTGTGATTACTTTGTTTTGATTCGGTTGTGTTGGTTATTTTTGAGAGTTGTTTATGGGAAGATTGTAGGCTCGTTAAGTAGGACACAAAACACAAACACAAGTAAAACAAAACAAGTATAACAAAATTGTAATTTTCAAAGTCTCTGATTATTTGAAAATTAATTACAAGTTTGAAGTATGATGATTATTATTTTGTCTCAAATGAAACTTTAGATTCCGCAGCCATGTTCAATTTATATTACTGCGTAAAATTTTTAAACACACAACAAAAACAATCCCATTTTTCATTCCTTTCACAGGTTATTACACCGAAAAAAAATACAAAAACGATGAAAATTGAAAACCCAAAAAAGGGCAAACGGACCAAATTACGTATTTACACATCCAGAAAAACCGAAAAAAGTACTACCTACCTTACCCAACCCGACCTTGTGTTGAACCGAACCCCTAACCCAAAACACTAAAATAAAAGGCCAATAGGTTTAAGGGTCATTCTGGACTAAGTGCCTGTGACATTTCAGCGTGTGCATAATTGGGAATGGAACTGACGTCGCCCCCCTCGGGGGGTGGAAGCATCAGTGCCGACGTGTCAAGTCAGGGACTGAATAATATATGGGCAGCGAACCGGATGGCTTTGCCACTTTGCGGTACTTGAATAATGGATGCTGCAGCTATGGAGGCGGCGCTGTTTGCATAGCTGGTATGGAAACTTTGTGGAAGAGGGTTATGGAAAACTTTCAAGCCCTTGGTTTTCAAAATGAATGATCCGATTTTAATGAAACTTCGTACGCATAAGCAGGATACAAAAGTCTAAAGAGTTAGTAAAGAAACTTTTCGAAATGTTTTATTCATCTATTTATTACAATGCAGATTGAATTTAAAAACTTAATTAACAGTGTTTTATTTAAAAAAAGATGACTGGAAATCTCCGTTTCTATGGAAAATTTAAAATCGGTCTAATTTGGCTGTAACACTATTTTTCGAATTTCGGAAATGTTCTTAACTAAGTTTTTAGATCTTTGTATCCTGCTTATGCGTACGAAGTTTAGTTCAGTATCTAAAGTTTCACTTAATAATCAGCTTAACAACCCTCACAATAAAATTCGCCATTAATCAACCAACTAAACTACCCTACCCAAAATATCACCACTACCATAATTACAAACCCATTTTTCTATTCAATCATCGCTTAAAAACTTCATTATTCAAAACCGTAGCGGAGAGTATTAAAAACTAATAACTCAGTGCGCATGCGTGACGGCGTGTGCGCAGGTGTCCCGCCGGATGCGGCTGAAACGGGGGGAATGGAGGGGAGAAAGGGAGGGGAGCCCAGAGGAACTGAGGGTGCTCACTCCGTGTCGCATGTCGGATTTTATTATGTTTTTTGTTATCTTTCCTGTAGAGTGTAGGGTATCGAAAGATTTGTTCGAGTTTAACGTACTTGCCTGAATGTTTTGGGTTGTAAATTTTTGTTAATATGGCTTATAGTTTTATGTTGGTTCATGAAATTGGTGTTGTTTAAATGCTGAGAGGATGTTTGGTGTTCTACTAGCGCAAGAACAAGAGCAAATACGTTTTATTTGAAAACTTTGTTTAAAGTTTTAAAAGAGGTTTAAACGTCAAAAATGTATGGTTAAACAGTCGCTAATCATTACTTAACTTTAATAAATAAACCCCTCACCGTTAGAATTTAAAGGTTTTACTAGAAACATTCGCATTAAAAACATTACTAGAAACAGTCGCGGCAGACCACGCAGGAGATGGCGGGACGAGCTGGATAGGTTCCGTCAAAACTGGAGGGAGGATGCACGGGCTCGCGAAAAATGGAAGGAGTGGAGGGAGGCCTTTGCCCAGGAGTGGGACAGCGCAAGCTAGATAAAAAAAAAAAAAAAACTAGAAACATTTATACAGGGTGATTGGAAGATGGGTGCAAAGCTTTAAGGCGAAGATAGTACAGACAATTTAGAACCATTTAAGCCATGGTTGTCTTAGACGAAGTCTTACCAAATATTTTTAACCAAATTTTTAAGTTTTTTTTCGGAAATTCTCAAAATTTAATGTAAACTGCATAATTATGGCCAAATTGAATGATAAATGAATTCATTTTTTATTTATTTAATTAAAGTAATGTGTAAGCAATCAAGCAAAACATGTTTTAGGCTTCTGTGTCATTAGACATTTTTTTTACAGACATTTAAAGATCAGAAAAAATAAAAAAATTGTACAATACGTCTTTTAAACCTTATTCAAAAAAAAAACGGAGGGTGCTTTTTTTGTTCAAACCTTTTTGAATACATGCTTGATAATCGCTCTTTCTTTTGAGGTATCATTTATGCGGATATCTTACAAATTATTGAAATTAGGGCCTACAAACCAATTTGAGGGAGAATTTTTTTTATTTTAGGCAGACTAATTAAAACAACATTTGAATTAAAATTATTTATTTTTCATGTTCAAAATGACGGCCGTGATTCCTAATACAAGCACGGCCCCGTCTTCTAACTTCTGTAGTCGTTATTTTCAACATCATCTCCTGCTTCATTGTCTCAAACGCTGAATTTATTCTTTGTATCAATTCTTCTCTAGTGTTAATTTCTTTGTTGTTATACACCAGTTCCTTGGCCCGGCCCCACACGAAAAAGTCCAACGGGGTCAGATCTGGGGAGCGAGCGGGCCAAGGGATGGGTCCATCCCTGCCGATCCAGCTATCAGGAAAGCAATTGTTGAGGTGTTCCCTTACATTTAAAGTCCAATGCGCTGGACAGCCGTCTTGCTGAAAGATGACTGTTCGGTCTCTTTCGAAGATCGGGACACCTGATTCCTCTATCAGCAGTGGTAAATCAATTTGCAGAAATTGCAAATAATTTTCGCCATTCAATGGATCAGGCAAAAAGTGGGGCCCAATCAATGTTCTGCCAATTATTCCAGCCCATACATTCACAGAGAATTTCATCTGAAATGACACCTGCTTCTTAAAATGTGGATTGTTGTCTACGTCGGCCCATTCATGGATGTTGTGAAAGTTTGTAATACCTTCCCTTGAAAATTTACTTTCATCCGTCCACAAGATTGATTTCAGAAACCACGCATCTTCGATGTCTCTGTTGAGGAGGAAACGGCAGAACTG
The DNA here is from genome assembly GCA_945859645.1 of Amphipoea oculea. Taxonomy (NCBI): domain Eukaryota; kingdom Metazoa; phylum Arthropoda; class Insecta; order Lepidoptera; family Noctuidae; genus Amphipoea; species Amphipoea oculea. Next base: position 20,196,343 of record OX243862.1, read on the forward strand.
AATTCTTCTTTGAGGATCTTGCTCTACTAGACCTTGCACACTCCTGCCATGGAACGGATACTTATCATTTTGGTGCATTGTATGCCACACCTTCCATTGAGAAATGTTTAAATTTCGAGCTACTGCTCTAGTACTGGTAGTAGGATCCGCTTGAAATGCTGCTAAAATGTCTTCGTCGACGGCAGTTTCGTGTCTGCCCGGGTTGACTCCAGGTTCCACGCGGTGAAACCCATCTTGGGCAAGACGACGAAACGTGTTGTAAAACACTCGGACATTCGGTATCCTGCGATTCGGATAGCGCTCTTGATACATCCGTCGCGCCAAAGATCCATTGCCGTCTGCTCTACCGTACATAAATACGATATCCGCATATTCTTGATTGGAAAAAGTAGCCATAGTCACTTAACAATTAAGAAAAACGGCGTAGGAGCGCACTAAACGTCAACTCAACACAATTAAGTCAAAAATCAACACGTGCAGGAGCGCGAGGCTACGACTGGACACGGTGAAACAAAAAAGTTCAAAACTAACGCAAACAACACGTGCAGGAACGCAAAGGGCTACAACTGAACACGGTAAATTGTGAATCAACACGACAACGTCCACTCACAAGGGCAGTAGTTTGACTAATAAGTAAAAGATGTAACGGCTTCATCACAGACCGACTGACCCTGACTAAAGAAAAACGACTTTGTTGCCTCAGTAACTAAGACCATTTTGCTGTAAAAACCAACTCTTTATCGCTTTTTGCTATTCATTGGGCGTTCTACCTGGAAATGCCGTCGCACCGCGCTCGGTGGCCATTGTTTAGAGAATCCCCTCAATGGGTTCCCCTCAATTGGTTCCTGCATGTGCCAAAAATTCTTAGAATTGAACAATGTTATCATTTCGAGCACATAAAGTATTCTTTTAAGCAAAAATTTTGTGTTTTGTTAGACTGCCTAAAATTTAAAATTTCTCCCTCGATTTGGTTTATTAGGTCCTAATTTCAATAATTTGTAAGATATCCGCATAAATGATACCTCAAAAGAAAGAGCGATTATCAAGCATGTCTTCAAAAAGGTTTGAACAAAAAAAGCACCCTCCGTTTTTTTTTTAAATAAGGTTTAAAAGACGTATTGTACAAATTTTTTATTTTTTCTGAGGTTTAAATATCTGTAAAAAAAATGTCTAATGACACAGAAGCCTAAAACATGTTTTGCTTGGTTGCTTACACATTACTTTAATTAAATAAATAAAAAATTAATTCATTTATCATTCAATTTGGCCATAATTATGCAGTTTTCATTAAATTTTGAGAATTTCCGAAAAAAAACTTAAAAATTTGGTTAAAAAAATTTGGTAAGACTTCGTCTAAGACAACCATGGCTTAAATGGTCCTAAATTGTCTATACTATCTTCACCTTAAAGCTTTGCACCTATCTTCCATAATCTCCACTTCGTCCCTATTACACCGCTGAAATTGTGTTGACAAATTAAATTATTTTTATAAAAACCTTTTGGATATCACAACCCTCTGGGAAGTACTCACTAATTTTTTTTTAAAAGATTTAGTATACATTTTAAAATCCTACAATGTATGTGTTCACCTAAAAAAAAACCTAAAGCAACGCAAGACCTAACAACTTTACTTGGAAAACTTCAATCAATAATGAACAACGCTATTAGAGACAATTACCTGAAGTAAACTTTCTTATACCTACTTGTACTTGTGTGTATTCAAAGTCTCTAATTACAGACTGCGAACAATTACAGACTGCGAACAAATATGATAATTTTCGACCAGAGCCCTGATTCACAACCATACGACAGGCTATCGTATCGAAAACCTGACATTTCGATAACCTGATTTGACTTGCCCTCAACAGCAAATAGCTGTTGGAAGAATAGCGGGCGTCTATTTGATTTAAACTGACAACATTTTCGGGTTTTGGACTTGTGAACAGCGTTGAGAAGACTCCTACGATAACAATGATTAATGTTCGATACGATACGGAAGCATGTCGAGTGTTTGTGAATAAGGGGGCTGAAGGACCATTTAAAATGCTGTCTTGCTTTGATATAAAGCCGTAATTATACTCCTTGTGAAAATTCACACATGCAGTTTGTAGTCGATGGATGTCTATAATGCGTTTTGTACTTATTTGTCTTTGTTGAGTTTAATACTGCCATGAGTTCTTCGAATAGATTTTAGTTTTACCCGATAATAATGTGGGTATGTAATATGAGTCTTTAGAGAAAATTTCATGTCATAGAAAACATTTAGGCAGATCTCACAATACATTAACGCGCGACGCGACGGAGCGGGGAAACGGAGCCAATTGCCCCGCGCGGAAACGCGTTTTTATCACGTGTCCCGTGTACCGCGCATCGGAGCGTGGTGAAATTCACCCTAGAGCGAAATTCAGCAATGAAACTGAACGCGATCAGCACATCTATACAAGGTTCCAGAGCTGTCATTGTCATCATTGTTGTCGAATATTGACACTGACAGCTCTAGGACGTGATTTAAATTTGCTGATCCCGTTCAGTTTCATTGAAATTCGAACTTAATGATGATATCCTTAAAAGTAATTTTGTTTAAGAGTAATTTCAAAAGTAACTTCCATGCAAGTGTTGCACAGTACAAAAAAAAATCTGTTAAGAAGAAAACTAGCGTTCTAATATAAAAATAAAGACTATTTCTTTTAATTTGAAGAAATAAAACATCAAACCACAAAATCTATTCCTCTAAGCTTTTACAAATGAGTTTCAGTCGTCCGATGCGCCGGCGCCGGTTTTCGTGAAGGGTGCGAGACAACGACGAAATAATGAACCCGCCATGACAATTGATTTGAAACACGTTTAACGAAATTTTATGCTTTGTCAATAGGTTTATTTTTTGAATAATGGATGCAATACCTATTTTTTTTTTCTTTCGTGTTCCCCTTATGTCTGTATGTATCGTTTCTCATTTCCCCCGAAGGTAAGAGAAATAAAGTTGTATGACATTAATTTGACGCCACCGTTATTTTATGACTTTGTAAATCAATATTTTCGGTTATTCTTATTACATTTTGAATTCGTATTGTATTATATATTAGTGCACGACTCAACAACTCAAATATTTAATTAAAGTAAGTATAAAGCTTTTTTACATAAACATTGGTGTGAAATATTGAAAAAGTTATGTAACTCACTCACCTGTAGAAATTCCTGAAAAATCTGTGAAAGCACTCAGAAATAATACTCCAACATCAAATTAAATCGTTAACTAAAATTCAAATCAATCAATCGAGAATATTAATCGTTTAATATATTACGTAAATACTTTCATCTCAAATTATAACTCCGGGCTCGCTCATATCAATTAAATCAAGGTTGAAGTCAACCTGAAAATTAAGGTCAATTAGGAAAACGGGATCATTTTACGGTGGATGTATTAGGGGTAGTTACACACAACACCGCAAACGCACGGGTCGATGACCGGGCCACGTTTTTTGTGCTTACCGGCTGCGTTCGCTTCCTGTCACAGTTCTTTTTTTTCTGTTGTAACACCGTTACAGGGCGGTGCTGTTATTGTTTTGCAGATGACTGTGACGTCATAATACAAAGGTCGTAAAAAAAAACGATAGTTGCTCTTTTTCTAAATTGTCATAAAATGGGTAAAAAAACAGGACGAAGATCGATTAAAATGTAATTAATAAATTTCGGAAAGATAAATTAGTTAAGTGCTTAAAAGTTTTGTATTTAGATACGGATTAGCCTTTAGTTTGACAGAGGCACAGTTAATTAATTTTCCAGTGGAAACACTGCAGAGTTTTACAACCCTGTAATCCACGTTGTGTAGGAAGGATCTTTTAGGAAGAATGATAATCATTCTTTTTAAATGCAGTAAGTAATAGAAAGCAGGTAAATAGCTAACTATGAGTGTGTTTGTTGACGTAAATCCACCCCAAGGGATTCCACTAAAAACTAAACCATGCCATCATTCACTCACACACACTAAAAATGCCTCCTTGCATAAGATACTCCATTCCGGAACACACCTAAAAAAAAAATCAGTGGCACTCCGGGAGTGCCGACAGAAGTGAAAATTTGAATAATTACGTGTCTATTTTTTTAATCGTAATATAAACAAAACACAAACACATATTGGAAATACATTAAAACCGAGTACATCCCGAGGACAGCCGAACACATCCAAATTTAGCGCGGTGTCGGTTACGGTAACAGTGTCGCGAGTTCAATGGTTTTTTCCCACCTAAAAAAATGCCCAACACGCCTAAAGAAGTTTTCACTTCAAAAATAAACAAGTAGGTCCTCACCATCCATCCCGAAAATCAATAAACCTCACTCCCATACAAAGCCATGGATATCTCGACCTACCACAATTCAGTATACATAGCCAACTGAGCAGTAACTCCGCATCTCAATTAGCTATTCGGCAGTTACTGCACTTGCTAATTCAAATTGACAGATCAGGCCAGACCAAAATACCTTTGCCCGTCTGGCGGGTTGGGGCGTAGTGTGGGGAGTGCACACCCCCCCTTAGTTCTCAGTTTATATTGCAGTTTACTGTTGTCATAATGGTTTTTGACAGTGCAGCTTTTCTGTTATGTATTTTTTTAGTTTTTGCTCAGTTTATTATTCCGAGTTGATTTTTTGCTGTTTGAGGATATATTTTTTTTTTGTCGGGGATGGTCGTTGAACTTTCTGTTCAAGTACATACATTCTGCAATGGTAATTCCCGTCATTAAAAAAAACCGGCCAAGTGCGAGTCGGACTCGCCCATGAAGGGTTCCGTAGCAGCAAGTAACATAATATAAAAGTTCTTGTAGTTCGTTGTAACTTTGTGAAAGGTAAATTGCGGTTTTCGATTTATGACGTATTAAAAAAAAACTACTTACTAGATCTCGTTCAAACCAATTTTCGGTGGAAGTTTACATGGTAATGTACATTATATATATTTTTTTAATTTTATCATTCTCTTATTTTAGAAGTTAGAGGGGGGGGACACACATTTTACCACTTTGGAAGTGTCTGTCGCGCAAACTATTCAGTTCAGAAAAAAATGATATTAGAAACCTCAATATCATTTTTAAAGACCTATCCATAGATACCCCACACGTACAGGTTTGATGAAAAAAATTTTTGGAGTTTCAGTTGTAAGTATGGGGAACCCCAAAATTTATTGTTTTTTTTTTCTATTTTTGTGTGAAAATCTTACTGCGGTTTACAGAATACATCTACTTACCAAGTTTCAACAGTATAGTTCTTATAGTTTCGGAAAAAAGTGGCTGTGACATACGGACGGACGGACAGACAGACAGACAGACAGACATGATGAATCCATAAGGGTTCCGTTTTTTGCCATTTGGCTACGGAACCCTAAAAACGTATATAATCCAGTCGCAATCTCATGGCAATTCCTATATCAAATATAAGAATTGCCTCTCTTCCATATTGAATCTATTAACATTTAGACTTGTAGTACCGATGTAGCTACTTAATTTTTTTTATTTCATTTGTTGATCTCAGCTTTTCCTTAATTATTAGTAAGTCTATTTGTGTGTGCATTTAGACTTGTAGTCCCGATGTGGCTAACTAGCTTAATATTTCGTATAAAATTATCAAAATGTTGTACCATTGTAATGGTGCCTAAGACAGGCTGTGCCTAGTTTGGGACCAACAATACCTCCATATTGTAACTTTAAATATGAAATAAACGATTTTACTTTACTTTACTATGTACTATGGTATAGTATAAAGTAACTATACTAACAGTAAAGCTGAAGAGTTTGAATGTTTTTTTTATTGTTGGAACGAACTAATCTCTGGAACTACCGGTCAGATTTGAAATATTATTTTTGTATTTGTTAGCCCAATTCTTGAGGAATTTTATAGGCTATTTAACATCACATTAGGACCCCTAAGAGTCGAGCAAAAATAAAAAATACAGAAAGAACGCTAAGCAAAAACGAAAAGACAGCTAGGGCAGGCGATGCGATGCTACGGTGTGGGTCGGGGAACAAGAAATTTCCCGCGGACGAAATTGCAGGAATAAGTCAGTGTATCATAAAATGTCGACTTCCTAGACCTGTAAGCATCTACTGCTCTACGGTAAGGTTTCTCCAAAAATTCATCATCTGCCTAGGCTTTTCCCAACTATGTTGGGGTCGGCTTCCAGTCTGACCAGATGCAGCTAATTACCAGTATTTTACATGGAGCGACTGCCTATATGACTTCCACAACCCAGTCACTGGGTAATACGATACCCCGTGGTAAGACTGGTTGTCAGATTTTCGGGCATCTGACGACCCGTAACGACTGTCAAAGATCCACGAATGACAGCCGGGACTAACGGGTTAACGTGCTTTTCGAGGCACGGAGGGGTCTCGGTATGTAAAGATGGTCACCCATCCACAGACCAACCGCGGCAAACCTAGCTTAACCAGATCAATCGACCCATGGTTTCTCCCAAGGTTTCAGCCAAGGTTTCTCCAACAATTATACACTTAATAACAAACAATGATTTAGGGCTGATTTTTCCAATGCCAGAAAACTTTATCGGAGGAAGAATTTTGAATTTTTGACAGTTCTTCCATGCAAAAATTGTCAGACTTCAATTTTATTCCACGAATAAAAATTATCGGTCGATTATTAGAAAATAAGCCATTATTTAAGACGATTATCTAATCGTCTTAAATAATGGCTTACTCCTATGAAAACTCTTCATAGGCGTTTATCGAAAAAATGAAAATCATAGAGCGTTGTCGCGGAAATTAGTAGGCACACAATGTAAGGGCTGACGGTGATTCGTTATTAGAAGGCTTACTTAAAAACTATACAGTAACAATTACCGAGTTTACAGCTGTTTTCCAAGAAGAGGGGGTTAAGAGGTATCATACAGTATGTAAGAGCGGTTGCACATGGCGCCGCAAAGGCAGCGTTTTTCGCCGCCACGGTATATGAAGACTTATCGAAACTCGCCGCCACCGCCGCGACGCTATGTGTAAGGGTTCGTACAAAACCAAGGGTAACTAATACAGCGGCACAATGCAGCGGCTGCAGCTACGGCATAATGTGTAAGCGCCCGTAGCCGCATTCTTGAAAGAGTTGAGTGAAAAATAGTAATGAAAATGGAATTGATACGGTCGAACAAGCGATTTGGTATACAGGCAGCTAACTTGCAACTGCTTTTAAACAATGGTGTGCTGAGTTAGTCAATTCTTTTATACCACTCTGTTTAATTAAGGATGCCATAAGCTAAAAAATAAAACTAAATAGTGGCAGTGTAGTGGAAAGATGAATATTTTTGCCTGTATACCAAATAGCTTGTTCGACCGTACTATACTTTTCTCAATTACACATGGGGAGTGTCTTGGAATCAGCTAGGTTATAAACTTAAAATTAACACACTGAGGACACAAACCGCTATAGATACTTCAACATGCATGGCATGACCATCGTAGAAACAGAAGAAACGTTGGGCATAATAGATCGTTGAAAGATTTCTACGGCGCAATGTCAAAAATGAAGAGAACATAATTTCACTGTGCATAGATGAAGTTGTATCTATTCTAAAACACCTTAGAGAGTTCATCATCATCTGCCTAGCCTTTTCCCAATTATGTTGGGGTTGGCTTCCAGTCTAACCGGATGCAGCTGAATACCAGTATTTTACATGGAGCTACTACCTATCTGACCTCCACAACCCAGTTACTGGGTAATACGATACCCCTTGGTAAGACTGGTTGTCAGGTTTTCGGGCTTCTGACGACCCGTAACGACTGTCAAAGATCCACGAATGACAGCCGGGACCAACGGCTTAACGTTATTTACATACCTACCTACCTACCTACCCTCGGTGCGCGAGTCTAACTTGCATTTGACCGGTTTTTTTTAATAACCGACGAATTTCTCCGCAGGGGTGTTCAGAATCATGTAGTAAATCCATGGTAACAGGTTGCACGTCGATCCTGTATATTATTATATTTTTCTTTAATAATCTTGAGTTCATAAGTAATACTTGATAATTGCATAAAAACTTAAGAACGAAACCTAATCAACAACTTATAAACTTTAAGAAAGTTTTCCTTTCATAAAAAACAAATATCCTGCTTTAAATAACTTCGAGATTCATTAACTCTGATTATTTGCTTGAATAATGTTCACTTGAAAGCGTGTAGCATGAGTGCTACGAGGGTAAGCGATTGCTCGGTAAATTACACAGTCTTGTTAACTGAAAACATATCATAATAATAAAGAAAAACCTTCAGGAATCTCCTAGGACGGGTTGTTAAGAGATTGAATTGTTTTAGATAAAAGCAATCAGTGTTATAACTTAGAGGTCACGCATCAGGGTGGCCCCTACGCCTTACAGCTACGGCGCCCCGCTGCGCGCGAGTGGACCGCATCTCGCGCCGCGTACGTTTACTCCCGCGAGCAAAATCCTCACAATCAATGTATAAATAATCGTTTACCAATGCGTCCGAAAACACGCAAACCACCGGCCGTAGTACGATATTTCAGGAAGGTATTCCCCCGTCCGTCAGACGAAACTTCAGCACATCCTATTTATAAGCGTCTATGTATAAATTCACTAAAAGTTAACACCACAACACACGTAACGAATATAAACTCGGAAAAGCCTCTATTAATAATCGACCGACTGACTTTGCTACCAAAAATAATAGTCTAATTGTGAAAAGTTTATGCGCGATGGGTCGTGGACCGAGGCTATCTTGGGGCGGCTAAACTTAGTGGTGCGTGCGAGCCAGATGGTAAAATTAGTGAGACGCCGTCTGCTGCTCCTCATGACGCCAGCGCAGCGTCCGCGTCCATTCACTCACCTCCCGCCACCCATCGCGACCGATACGTAAGTAACTGCCAAACTTATGACATTCCATTTACGAATTGGCCGCCATGTTGCCAGGGCGGCCATCTTATTGTCGCTCATTTATAATCCGATATCACTCACCACTGATGAATTTGGTGTGATACACTGATTTACATGGTGCATCCAACTCTCAACTTCTGACAGCCTTTTTCGCTGGCGTTTTGGCTGAATCTGCCGAGTTCCTGTCATCCTTATTAAGCGATTCTCATCGCTATTTTTTGTTTATTAAAATTGCTACAGAAAGCCGTGTAAATTGAAAAAGTTGTGTTCATAAACGAACTCTGTATTTGAAAATTGTTTTTAATAAAATTGCCTGCATTTTACACATTTTTTTTCGGATAGCTATCATATCCAGCACCGTGTCTTTTATTCCTACCTATCTTCGTTCCAAATAAAATTTGTTTTACGAGTAGTCTTAAACATTAAACCACGATGCCTCGATTTGATTCCGGGTTTACGAAAGTATGAATTTTTTTTTCATAAGAAAACATTTACTTTCAAATAGTAATTAATGTTATAATATAAAAACTTTCAAAACTACGTAAATAAAAGTTTATAGCAGCTACAAAGTGAAGAAAAGATTTTTTTTCGAGATTTTATTTTATTTTTATTTTTCTTATTTTCACCACACATGCAGAAAATTTTATAGAAATTTATTGAAGCAACACGTGAAAGTAGATTCACTCGAATTTCAGGCCCTATTGAGTTTTGAAGCCTTTGACCCGGGGAAATGTGATGGAGCGGCAAATCAAAGGGTTTTTCAGGGCCTTTTGTTTTCAGCGGCCCATTAATGACGGGATAATTATATGAAATGTCCACTGGCCACAGTTTTGCCATTTTTGTGGCCCTTTTTATACGTCACTTTGTGTTTGAGTTGACCTCATGCTTAATTTGTTTGTGGTTGAACGGCTTACCACCCGTGTGAGAAGAGTATGTTTCAGAAAATTTAAGTGAAAATATTGTTGAATGTATTTGATATAACATCAAAAATGATCAAAGTTCATAATTATGAGAGTCTCTAATACGGCTGTTTAATATGTTATCTTATATAAATAATAAAAATTTCTGAAAGATAAATTATGTATAACTAAAGTGCTTCTGAATAATTTACTTTTACTTCGTAATGTTTACCTTTAAATTTTTAAACACTTTTATTACATTTTATGCAAAGAAAATCGTAACGATTTTTTAGATTCAATACTAAGTACCAATAAAAAACTGTCACCTCGAATTGTTCAGGAAAATTACTAAAAAAACATAAAATCTTTGTTTCAGTTTTTCCATTCCTAATATTCTTAGTATTATGATGATCGCTCAGTTCGACTCATATGTGTTTTTACGCTATTGAATCCTTGAAATCGTTTCTATATATAATACTGGCAACTTTCCAGCTATATAGTGATGTTAATAAAATGTATGAGATTTGGGCGGGTCGGTCAAAAAACTTGTGTAAACTCCGTCTTTTTACATTGTTGCTTATCGGAGAATGGATGAAATTAATAGGTTTTCTTTTATTCTTTCTTTCTTAAAATAGAATAATAAGTGTTTTCTACTGTACAGTCAGCATCAAAAGTCGATTAACACTATCATTTTTACATGTTATTAAATTGACCACAACTTTTTTCAATAAACTGATTTTTAGCTTTTCACATAATAGACAAGAGTATATATTCTAAAAAAATTGCTTCTGCTGCAATTTAGAACAAATATTTTGCTCAATAACTAAGATTAAAGAAACTGAAGTGTTAATCAACTTTTGATGCTGACCGTACCACTGTAGGGCAAAGGCCTCATACAGAGAAGGCACGAGCATTAAGCATCACGCTTGCTCAAGATGGGTTGGCGATTTCAGACTTATATTTACTTTAGGGGCCCGTGGCTAATTAATAACAGCCGCACATGTCGATCCATCAGGTTAAGCTACGCTTGCTGCGGTTTTTCTGTGGATGAGTGACCATCTTTACATACCGACACCCCTCCATGCTTCGGAAAGCACGTGAAGCCGTTGGTCCCTGCTGTCATTCGTAGATCTTTGACAGTCGTTACGGGTAGTCAGAAGCCCGAAAGTCTGACAACCAGTCTTACCACAGGGTATCGAATTACCCAGATAGGCAGTCGCTCCATGTAAAATAGACGGTTAGACTGGAAGCCGACCCCAACATAGTTGGGAAAAAAGGCAAGGCACACATTTACTTTAAATCATTATTAATATGGCTATTATATCTCTCAACGTGAATTAGTTATACCTACATATTGTGTGTATTATCATTGTTTACTTATCCTGCATTCACGCCCCGACGATTCAACCGATCGTCTAGAAATTTTGGCACACTGATGGTTTGTGAGACAATGAAGGTATTGCTTTTATCTAAAGCGATACAAGTTGCAAGTCAAATGGTTTTTAACTTAAGGTAATCAAGCCTGACAGAGATACTTGAATAAATTCTATTATTATTTTATTATAACTACATACAGATATACAGTACCCGGCGATAAATATTGCACATCGATCTTTGGAAAGAGACAATCGGCTAATTTCGGCTTCGTAGAGCGTTATCTCTGTCGCACGAAATACAAACAGTCCGGTATCTATTAGGAGCTGTTAAAACAATTATGATTTGCTTCTTTTGATAATTCTTTTTATTCTTTGTACAAAATACACCAATTTTTCTATAAATGATTGCTTTAGGTTGGGTTAAAATAAAAAGGTTCCCCTATTTTTCCTAAAGATGCCATAGTACAACTTTGAATTATTTAAATTTGGGGGTGTTAACAACTGTAGATATATATTTTGAACTGGACGCGACCGCACTCTATCGCACTTGAACAACGACTGACGAAACGTCAGTTAACGTCACATAGGTAGTGTGCGACAGAGATAACGCACTACGAAGCCGAAATTAGCCGATTGTTTCTTTCCAAAGGTCGATGTGCAATATTTATCGCCGGGTACTGTACTAATATTATCCGATCATCATTACAAAGGGCACGTTCGTGCAGAGTGCTGGCAATATCAAAACCCTATATCCAGATTTTGACGTGGCTGTTTTAATCTGTGTGGACGTGAGATTTTGAAATCATCAACGAGTCACCGCCGGCTAAAGTCACTGCGTGCGTACCTAACATTGCTCTTGCTATTTACTTGGTACAATTTGGTAATTCTAGAAAGTGAACAGTAGGTTATGAGAAGAAAATAATATAACCAACGGTTCTAGAAGGCTATTTAATAGTCGATGACTCTATAGTACACAAGGCACATTGCTCGCAGAACAGATGGTCAATGGGGCCGAAAGGTTCTGGAGTGGCGACCACGTTCTGGAATACGTAGCGTTGGAAGGCCTCCGACAACGTGGACTGATGACCTGGTGAAGATCGCAGGAATCCGCTGGGTGCGGGAAGCATGGAACAGGTCGAAATGGTGGTGCTTGGAGGCTTATGTCCAGTAGTGGAAGTCTTTTGGCTATAAAGAAGATGATGATGGCTCTATCCTTCTAAGTTAAAAGCTTTTTTTCAACAACGAATACTTAGTTATGTCAGATGTTTGGTTCAGAATGTGCAAATCCAAATTTGCACATACTGAACCAAACATCTGATATAACTAAGTATTCCTAAACAAAAGAAAACGTGCCCTGCCCTTTTCCACCTACATTTTACATAACACAACGTTAAAGTCGCTGACCTGCGGCATGGCAGGCTTCAAAAGTATTTGTAAGACTTCAAAACTTTACCCTCATCTAAAAACGTGACACATAAAAGAAAAACTTACAAAACAAACTTAAGAAATATGTTGCCAAACTCTACTCCAGTCAACTTGACGTTTTTATTTTTGAAAATTGTGTCGGAAGCTTAAAATGTTTGTTTTGACGCCTTTTGATTAATTAATTATAATCTTCTTCTAAGTTCATCTAGCGTGGGCGAGAGGATAGCGACCTTGAGGTCATTGATTTTTACATTAAATTGGAACTATCTGTTTTAAGTGTTTCCCATTTACAGGTCTAAGAATCCGGCTCGAAGGACCAAATTATACTGGCAAGCAACGGCAGTACGTGGATGTGTTGCACCCGAAATCGTTATTAACTCCACAGTATTTTGGTAGCCCTACAATGACTTAAGCCCGAAAGCTTGTAAGTAACCATCGGACCTATGGTAACAGGAAGTGGACACCCACCTTTTCTCTGGACCTGTCCACCAAAACTACCTTTAGCTAAACTTTATTACATTTGAAGGCCAATCCTCGTACTTAAAAAACGTTTAAATTGAAGTCGCAATCTCAATCAGCGACAATCAATGTCAAACACTGGTAAAAAATTTAGGGAAATAAGAGGGAGAATTTTGACAGATTGAGACTGAGATCAGACTGTGATCGTTCTTAAAATTACGGGAATTACCCCCTGATCACCTGCCATTTGTTTCACTTTAAAAATGTACAATCGTACGAAAACGAACTCCATAAATTCAAAACTGTCAACAAGAACTTCTTGCAAGTATGGGGTTACCTCTGTCGACAATGGCCGACTATTGATTGTCTACAACAACACACTACTTGCATATTCACTTCACCTCAATGTACAGTCACGAACGTAAAAAAATATATTCTCGAAGAACACACGATAGGTTACGTTTCAATCACTGTAACCATGAAGGTACAATTACTTGTGTGCCCACTTATACCTAGCTTTTTATAGCCAGTGCACTATTTAAAAAAAGCGTATGTAAGTTATTTAAAAGTAGAATAGGTTTTGAATTAAAGAGGCTTGTGGTTTTGCGAAGACGGTTGAGTAATGGGCTGCAGTCGGAAGCAGGAAAGGTCAGATCGTCACTTGTTTTTTATTAAGTACATACTGATATTTAGCCAGCATTTATCATTTATAGCTACTTAGAAAGAATGAAAAAATGGTTTATTTTCATAATCAGCCTGTAATGTTCCTACTGCTGTTACACACGCCTCCTCTCTTCGAGAGGGGATGGGCTGTAATCTTCCACGCGGGCCCAGTGCGGGTTGTTAGATATAACATGTGTTCGAATTTTTGATTCTAGGATATGCAGGTTTACTCACGATGTTTTCCTTCTCAGTTTTGAGAGCAGTGGTGATGAAATGATTAATTCAAAGTAAAGAACTTGGCTGGGTTCGAACCACGACATACATCTGCTTTCTACAAACACACGTGCCTTCAAATAGGTATTTTTTTATGCACATGGTACACGTAGACCTACTCCGACCTACTCTAGTTTAACTGTTCAGTATGTACTCTTAATAAAAACGAGGAAAATTATTTGTATTTTATCGTGTTCAGATATCGATATCCATACATGATGGATATCATACAGAGTTTCGCTATTTTGATTTGACCCTGTATTATTACTATACCAAACTTATTTTTCTGTGAACACGGCAAAAAACTAACAAACTTTTCTCTACATAACATATTGTATACCTACATGAATCTATGAGTTATAAGCTTTCAAACATTGCGTACGTACCCGTAATCCCGGCGTAATAACGGGTGGAAACATTTCGCAGATGAAGCTTACATCACTAAAACAACACACAACAGTTTTTATACCTACTGGTGACGTCATAAACTATGTGTGTTTTGCGATCAACAGAAGTCTTTCAAAAGTCCATGGTTTTAACTTGTTAATTTATGATTTATGCGATGAACATTTTCCTCAGTACAGAGTAACGGTTTACCAACTTATTATTGAAGCTCATCTTTACATACCAAGACCCTCCGTGCCTCGGAAAGCACGTTAAGCCGTTGGTCCCGGCTGTCATTCGTAGATCTTTGACAGTCGTTACGGGTCGTCAGAAGCTCGAAAGTCTGACAACCAGTCTTACCATGGGGTATCGTATTACCCAGTAACTGGGTTGTGGAGGTCAGATAGGCAGTCGCTCCATGTAAAATACATGTATTCAGCTGCATCCGGTTAGACTGGAAGCCAACCCCAACATAGTTGGGAAAAGGCTAGGCAGATGATAATGTTTTGGTACCTAACTACCACCCACCCCAAAAGAATTCTATTAAACTAGATAGGTCAAAGAGAAAAGCCTACAGAAAGAGGCTAAGGCTTAGTTCCGACCTTGTTAAACAGTCAAAAGTGAAGTACTTGATGTCGAAAAAGGTGCTGGAGAATTTATTGCGCCACTTCTTCTTCCTAGTGGTGAAAGGCGCACGTTTTGTGGGACTGTTTAATTTTGATTTTGGTGTAGTTGGCACGGCTCGAATTTTAGGAGCGTTCTCTCTGGAGCCTATACCACTAGTTTGCTGGACCCTGGACTTTTAATGTCTTTCAAGATCATTATTAATTAATGTAGATAACGTGTACGAATACTAGGCGTTAAATTAACGGATGTGTTCGAAACACAGTACTGCGCTCCAAAACAAAGATAGCTGACGTGGCTCAAAAGGCTGCTCAACTTAAATAGAACTGAGCAGGACATGTCTGCCGCATGCCGGACAAACTGCGGGCCCAAATAGCGCAGAATTGGTGCCCTGAGACAGTGAGGCGGGGTCGTGGCAGACCACGTAGGGGATGAGCTGGATAGGTTCCATCAAAACTGAAGGGAGGAAGCGCGGGCTCGCGATGGAAGGAGTGGAGGGAGGCCTTTGCCCAGGAGTGGGACAGCGCAGGCTAGTTAAAAAAAAAACCGAGTGTGCTTATGACCACACGACTGAAGTGAAACTTCAAATGCATTTGGCTATGAGAGGAAGAGAGAAAGAAAATGTGCGCGCACACTGCTTTCTCTTGCTTATATCCTCCACTCAACTCCCGTTCGCCTCGCCCGATCACACTTTTCGTAACGCTTACGTCACGCGTTCGCCATCTTACTCCCCAAGTCAAGCGTGCGTAAAGCAGTTTTACTTCCAAAAAAAAGTGTACTAAAAGGAATAAAAAACAATAACCACAACAGTCTTCAACGACCAACTTCGAAATACACAAAACATGCATTTAGTATTCAAGTTCCTGCTACCAGACGGGCGACAGACTGAATAAAGACTAACTTTCGTAGCTCCACGTCTGAAGTACAAGTGAAGGGTACGAAGTAGCATTTATCATTTATTCACGGTTTTACGAGTGTACGGTGTCAGCCTAAAGCCGATAGTTCCCGCGGATTTCCTGTTTCTAGACAAGACAGTGTTTGATTGTTTCGGTTTCGCGAGAAGGGAACTGCGCTCTGTTTTGTGATGTAATATGTACACCTATTAAGCTTTGTTGTATATGTGGTAGTGTTAAGATGTGTCTCTTCTAATTTGTTGAGTTAGGTCAATGTGCAGTGTGGTTACTTTTGCCTGCCAATCGAGAATAAGAACAAAGTATTTGATAATGGATGTTTTTAGGATTCCGTACCCAAAGGCTAAAAACGGAACCCTATTACTAAGGGCGGTTACGCACTACGTCCGATCCGAATCCGAGAAAAAGTCCATAGTTGTATTTGCTCGGATCTAGTGCGAAACCCCTTATACATATAGGACAATGGTCACTTCGGACCGGCATTTCTCGGATTCGGATCGGATGTAGTGCGAAACCGCTCTAAGACTCCACTGTCCGTCTGTCTGTGTGTCACCAGGCTGTATCTCATGAACCATGTTAGCTAGACAGTTGAAATTTTAAACTTGGTAGTACAACCCACTGTCTCTATATGCTATGTACTGTGTTGTTGTTTTTATGTACTAATAAACTTATTATTATTATTTCCTTTATTTAACTATATACATATAAATTATATTTTTAAATATTAGTATAAAAAATATATAAAAACATTTAAAAATATAAAAAATAGTAGCCCACCGGTATCGGGAACAGGGTCCAAGCTACCGGCGGTCAGGGCTCCAGAGAGAGGAACCTCCTGACAATGCGAGCCGTGTCCAGAAGTACCGCTTTCTGAATCAAGCCCTTGATCCAGCTGCCCAACGTGAGCCTCCTCAGGTGTTGGTCGAGGCTCTTGGCAATCAATCCATTGGCTGTGACGACTATCGGCACAATGATTGCTGAGTCAACATCCCACATGTCGTCAACCTCGCGAGCCAAGTCAAGATACTTTATTTGTTTATCTTTCTCGGCTTTCACGAGGTTCTCATCATGCGGGACGGTTATGTCAACAATCATTGCGCGCCGCTCTAATCGATCTATCGCCACTATATCAGGCTTATTGGCAACAATAGTCCTGTCAGTGATGATGGATCGATCCTAGTACAATGTGATATTTCCGTTTTCGAGAACTGGGTCGGGCACATACCTGTAGTACGGCACCTCCGATTCCACAAGGCTGTATTTCAGAGCAAGTTGCTGATGGATTATCCTGGCTACAAGGTTGTGTCTATGCGAGAACACCCGGAGATAATATGCCTGATTGATTCTCCCGGCCGGTGGCATGCCCGACAGATGTCAACCTTGCCGTCTTTCACAATAAATCTCCGGTAATTGTTCGTCATCACAACTTCGTCCATAATTGCACAGACAAAACCTTCGGTTTCTCCAAAGAGATCACCGCAACGTAGCCAGGCTACGGACGCTAGTAGGTCTACATCGGGTCCATGAAGGGCCCGGAAAAAGCGTCCGTGAAGCTCCTTACTCTGCCATACCTCCATGCGATCATTAGTGTCAAGCACTACTGGTTTGCGCCAGTTCTCTTTAGCCAAGGAGAGCGGGGTGAGGCCCTTGTCCACTATGACTACATCTCGATGCATCCCCACGTCGGTTTCTTGGAAGTATTCCCTGAGATTGCATATCTCGCGATTGTGGAGGGTCTTAGCGTTTAAAAACCCTCGACCTCCACACTTTCGCGGGATATACAACCTCATTACCGATGACCGTGGGTGATGCATTCGATTTGCAGTCAACAGTGTACGGACCCTCCTATCCAGGGCGTCGAGTTCGGTTTGAGTCTATTTGAGTATGCCAAAAGAGTACATCAAAACCGGCATGACCCAACCGTTGAAGGCACGCACCTTGTTTCCGCCTGATAGAAGACTATTAAGTACTTTTTTCAGGCGGCCAAAGAAGCGCTCCTTCAACGATTGCTTCATGTCAGTAACATTGATGCCTAACGCTTTCGACATACCCAAATACTTCTAGGTTTCGGATGCGGAGAGGGCTCTAAGTTTGGGGAATCCGAGAGTTGAGTTCCCACGGATTCCACAATCTCCCCTCGTTTTACATGCATGACTGCACATTTGTCCACACCAAATTCCATCCTAATGGCGTTACTGAAAGTTTGAGTTACTTTCAGTAGCTCCATCAGTTGCAAATTGTTGGGGGCATTATTATTATTAAATTTTCACAGATGATGTATTTCTGTTGCCGCTATAACAACAAATACTAAAAACAGAATAAAATAAATATTTAAGGGGCCTCCCATACAACAAACGTGATTTTTTTATATATGTAGTGCTAAATATTGTACGGTGGTACGGAACCCTTCGTATGCGAATCCGACTCGCACTTGGCCGGTTTTTTAATCATCGTAATTATAAAATGGTTCATTTTAATTGTACATAATGACCATATTGCAAGGGCAGGTTCGTGGTGGCTTAGGAAAAGGGCGAAGCCACTATCCTGCTGGATAGTATCGACTATATACAAACAATAAAGAAACATCGTCTAAACATTATATTATTGCTTCAACTTGTAGTATGTAATTAAATCACTCCGAGTGAATTGATCATGAAGTTCTTTGCCCCGTGGGCCTGTTCTGTATATAATATTACCGTGACCGTGGGCCTGTTCTGTATATAATATTACCGTGCCAGTGGGCCTGTTCTGTATATAATTTTACCGTGCCCGTGGGCCTGTTCTGTATATAATATTACCGTGCCCATGGGCCTGTTCTGTATATAATATTACCGTGCCCGTGGGCCTGTTCTGTATATAATATTACCGTGACCGTGGGCCTGTTCTGTATATAATATTACCGTGCCAGTGGGCCTGTTCTGTATATAATATTACCGTGCCCGTGGGCCTGTTCTGTATATAATATTACCGTGCCCATGGGCCTGTTCTGTATATAATATTACCGTGCCCGTGGGCCTGTTCTGCTCACACAACTATGAGCCAGGCGGGAAACAATCCTCTCTCATTAATCATATAATGTAGTGATGAAAATTTCAGTCGTCCATCTTCTTGAAAAACATTAGGTAGGTGTTTTGAGTTATGAACGAATTTGGCCAAAATTTCCTTTGTTATTCAGTTAAGGGACAGGCTAATAATTATATTAAATTCTATGGGTGTGTCAGCTTGAAATGTCTAATTACTTCTGATAAGGGTAGATCAAAAGATCTAATCAGGCATTTGAGTTATTTTCTGATTACTTTGAAAATCTGATTAAATATCAATCAAGCCATCTACGATCTGCGTTTTGATTGCCTTGCGCAACGCAAATTGAAATGTTAATCGGAACGCATGACTGTTCTTATTGCATCAGATTTTCTAAGTAATCGTCATCTTCTAGGTTATAAATTCCTCCTTTTTAGGGCAGTTTTCCTTGATTAGGGGAGACGCTAATCTTAGCCCACTTTCAAGCTCCTGTTTCTAACTTAAGTATGTTATACGCAGGTATATGATTTATGGTTAAGTAACATTTATGACTTCGATTTTAAAAGCGGGATTTCAAGTCATTAACGCGTAAATTTTACAACCCCAACGTAACCTATGACTTTCAAAGAAAAAAACATGAATTTATGGTTGTTTACACAACACAATCTGTAGGCTTGTGGACGGCTCATTAAATACGACATCAAGAAGGAAAATGTGAGACGGGCTGCCAGTGACCACGGCTAGGTATGGCGGCAAAGATTAAAGAAAAAGGGGGGGAGAAGCGACAATGTTTTGTTGTGTTGTGATAACGAGTCTCGAATGTTCTAGAAAATTCTGCAAAGATTTTCTTGCAGTCAGACCTACGTATCGTCATATGATGACTAACATCGGTGATGCAAACAGTGTATTTATTGCTTAATATAAGAAGAAAGATAGCGTATTTCATTTCAAGTTATATTGTACAACAAATTCGTTGACTCATTTATTCAAACCACTAGTTAAAAAATCCCCTAATACATTTATATATAAAATACCTACAAATTCAACCACCCCACACAAAAGAATAAAATCAAATCAATCGACGCGTCTACGCAATTCAGTGGAGAGCACGCGGGGCGGGCGGTGCGGGACAGAGCGGGCGCCGCCCAAAATAGCTCGCACGTGCCGCTCGCCGCCGGCTGCCCACGCGCATGCAAGATGGCCGCCGCGCCTGCGCGTGTGTGCGTGTGCGCTGCAAGCGATTGTGGCACGTAATGCGCGCTATATTGTTATGCATGGAAAATCTGTTTATGATGTCTCAGATTCAGCAGCGGGTGTGGTGTGGAAATTTTAGGTAGGTGTTGAGGTCTGTTTTTGTGCCGTATTTACTTGGTAGTTTGAATAGGTATGCAGAAAATTGTGGTTAAATGTTTTGTTTTTCACTGGAAGTAAATTAATTGAAGTTTTAAAGAAAGACAGTTATAATGACCTAGTATTGGTATTTAGTAAACGTCACAGTTATACGATTACAATAGTGGAAATAAAGTTTGGCGAAATAATCGTTAAAATAACTAAATTACTAAAAAAAGATTCTTATTTAAAAAATTTATCTGCAGATGCGTCAATTTTGCTTTAACTAAATGATATGACTACTAGCAGACTTGAAATTCCAAGACGTTTTTTAATAAGCCCAACAAAAAAAAAACCAAGTCTCGAATGAAAGCTATGAATCAACTTATCATCACATCCTGTAGGTATTCCAAACTCTCAAATCTTCGCACATGCTGCCACCGTCCCACCAGACGCTGCCGACATTTCAGGAAAGATTCGTGAATCATGCGCATACTTATTAACGAGAAAGTCTGTCTGTTTGACGGGACTTTAGAATTAAATAAATTGTTTAAGACAGTTTCTAGTTTGAAAGTATCACAGTGATGTGATAGGCAACGATCGTGTTTTGTTTGTTTTGAGTAACTGCATGTTTGGAAAGGTAAATAGAGCATCTGGAGATTCTGGTCTGTTTCAACGCTGAATTTACATTTTTTTTTTTTAAGTGAAGGCATTAAAAATGCTGCATCAAATAAACTTTTGACGTCAAAAAAAAAAACTAATTTCAAAAATATGTTTTCATATAAATCAGCGATGTTATTTTAAGAAACCCGATGACACTTAACAAAATACCCATGTTAAATCTTAATTAACATAATACAAAATTATTTGACAAGCGCCTCCTGATGATTTACGCTGTCCACGATATGAAACAATAAGGTGATGTGGATTATAACTTTTGTTTTGGACGAACGCCGAGTAGGAACGTCATTATCATCTGCTATAGCCGACTATGCTTTTCAGTTTTTGTTTTATGCCTCTGATTATGACATATCACCATCTCTATCTTTATACATCCCTCTCTTTCTTTCTTCTTTATCTCTGCAACTCATTTTGCCCACTGCTTCTCTCTTCTTTATCTTCAACTATCCTCATCTTTCCTTTTCTTATCGTATTGATTTCTTGCTTTTGTTATGTAAAGTTATTGACTAGCCATCAATATTTATAGGATGACAACCAGTTTTACCAAAGGGTATTGTGTGACCCAGTGTGTTGTGGAGGTCAGATAGGCAGTCACATGCCATGCCATGTAAAATACTGATATTCAGCTGCATCCGATTAGACTGGAAGCCAACCCCAACATAGTTGAAAAAAAGCTAGGCAGATGATCAGCAAGCTATATGGTCCGGTTTCCCCAAGTTTACTATCTCCATTTATACTTCTACTATAGTTTCAATTATGGCAATCTGTTCGTATAGGTATATTATTATATTGTTAACTTATTGTCTCGCTGTCTTATAAAGCATTGAAGCATGTTTCTTGTCTGCAATGCTTTTGTTTTATTGAATTATTGGAGCGTTGGCAGACGATGAGCCGGCCACCTGTCCCTGCACTGTTAGTATCAACAAATACTTGTCTTTCGGATATATTATTATTATTGATGGTACGTAGGTCCTGTTGTGAGTATCTACAACAAGAGGAATGATTCTCTCCTTATGTTATTGAGTAATTTTCTTGAGACAATGCCATTTTTTTTAAACTGTGAAAATTTATCTCGAAAGAAGCAGTGAAAATGATTTTTTTTTTGCCTGACCATAGTTCGTGAGCAAACTCAATTGCATTTCGTAGAAAGTACTTATAAAGGTACTTAATCTATGATTTGCGTAGTTGTGGCTTCAATGTAGCGAGTATCAAAGGACAGTTGCAACGTTGGAAGCCAAAGGAATTTTAAGTGCTTGATGAAATTAAAAGAATTCTGCAAGCCTTAAAAATGCAATTTTATAGCACGATAGTTATGATTGTCGAAGTAAATGCTGCACCTGTCCTAGTCTCCTTGACTCTTCGATGAAATGCAGACAATGTAAGACTTGGCTCAATATTATTTGGACCATGTAACATAAAATAAATAATTGACACGCTAAAACTTGTCATTATTTTTGTGTTCCAAGGTTAGAAGAGAATGACAATAAATTCTTATTACAGTCGTAAATGTTATCATTGCAAATTTTTACCGTAATTTAGTGTCAAAACATGAGAAAAACAATTTCGAATTTTCTTTTATCTTCGATATTTTTTTATGATTCTTTTACTTATATTATTTTATATAGTAGATACATGACCAAGCTTGTAAATGACATGTAAAATAAATAAATATTATGTTAAACTAACAATCGAAATATTTTTCCGTCCTCTATTTCCTTCGCCGGATTTGGGACTTTTTCCAAACAAGTACCAAATGTTTAGTACCTATAGGTACGCAATCATTTTCAGTTCTGATCCAACATTATTCAATAACGTACCATTCTGTATCTCACAGCACATAAGAAAGACCACCGTCTTTCTCAGTATCTAGAAAAAGTACATTTAATCAAATATTTAATTTCTTATATACCTGCATCGTAAGTTCACTGCTCTCCCAGGTACATACTGCGTAAGTCTCACACACACATCTTTAGCGTCGCGCATGCGCGGTGAAGCACGCGCACCGGCGCGCGCGCTTCTAAATATAGCCGCGCCTCCCGTCGAGCGACGTTACTAACCGCTGGAGATCTTGAAGATTCCTTAATTATTGTTTTTTTTTCTCTCTTTCTCACTGTTCGGTAACCTGATGATAGTTCAGATGTAGAACGGAGAAATAATTTTCCGTGCACTGATGGAGTGTTTTTGTACTTGAGTGACTTTGAGTTATAGGTTAGAAATGGATTTTAAATGTTTTGTCTATTAAGGGTAGATATCTACCGTTTTGATACTAAGATAACAGTATGGGAATATAATTGAAGTATGCCATATATAAAACCGTGTTACAGCGTTTACCAAAGGAAGTGAAAAGCACACACACGCTAAAAACATAAACTAGACCAAAAAAAATCTAGTTCAAGAATGAATTGGAAAACTTCCACCTCATACAAATTGTGCTACCTTGAAAGAATCCACTTTAAATTAATGAATAAACACTCATTCACCCGGATGGACTATCCGGCCAAAAACCGTTAATCGTCAGATCAGCCAGCGCTCCCGATCGCTTAGATTTTGGCAAATTACCACAAAATAGTTTAGGTACGTCACAATCCGGACGACAATTGTGTATCGACCTATTTGTTTGAAGTTTTGGTTGTGGATGACAACGTATAGACAGGAAAGAGACGATCATATACACTTTGGGATGAGATCATGAGGTTATGTTGCCAGATGTATGTGGTAAGAATTGTGGGGGGCTATAAAACCGGTCAAATGCGAGTTGGACTCGCGCACCGAGGGTTCCGTACAAATTTATAGGTATGTAAATAGTTATTCACACGAAAACCTTTTTTTTTTTCGTCATTTAACTACAAATTTACGGTTTTCGGATGTTTTCCTTTACTTGTGCTACATGACATTGCTTCTTGCCAAACATGATTCTAGGTCAACGCGAAGTACCCTACAGGTTTTGATTCCGGAATTCCTCTGAAACTGTGCGGTTATTATACTTACGCCGCTTGAGGTTTTCCGTAGCCGCAGCAGCAGCACTAGCACAGCACGCCCGAGGGTGTCATGACCCTCGTGCAGCAGCTCTCGGATATTGGCCGTAAGATGGATGATGCTGAAGAAATTTTATTGAGCGGTCTACCTCAGGAGTTCGAAACCGTGATTTAAGTACATATTCGGCTCAGAAAATTATAAATCATCAACGGTATTACACATTTGTGATCACTAGGTTGTACTTTAGTTGTTTTTGCATCGGAAACGTTGAGTATGAGTAAGACATGCTACAAAAAGCACCACATCTTGACATTCTTCACGTGAATGGAGCAAAAACCAGTCAACAATACATAGTGGAACCAGACTTTCGCTGTTTTGGCTAGTGTGTGTGTTTTTTTTTTATTGTTTATTAATCAAAACAAGAACAGTTTACAAGTGTTTGCTGAACATACCACACCACACAAACCATCGCGGGTTTAACAGCAGTATGGCAGACACGGCAACTCGGTGCCACTACATATTAATTATTAATCAATGAGCAATTAGGTATAGTTAGGAACAGATTTTTTTTCTAGGTCGCAATGCAATCTAGAAAATATTTTTTTAATACCTTTGAACAGTTATTCGCATTTAACACATTGCAGATTTCCCATAGGTAAATCATTCATATATGATGGTAACATGCATTAGAAAGTAACCGTTAGAAACCCTGGTAACAGTAGTAGACAAATTATTAGTTTAAGGTCTTCGTTTGGCAATTATATACAGGTTGTTACAGAAAGGGTATATCAATACAAACGGGTTGAAGAGTGTATCTGATCTAGAATCTCTGTACAAAATTTCAGCTCAAAAGCATTTACTTTGAAAATGCTTAATATTTTTTTATTTCGACATCACGGCGCTGCACTGGCGCGCGGCGGCGTGATGTGCGTGTACTAGGCGCACAGACACACTACAGGTAATGGATATGACCCTCGTAGTGCGGTGACACGTTTTTTATGATTTCAATTTAATAAACTATCGAAATAAAAAAATATTAAGCATTTTCAAAGTTGCTGCTTTTGAGATGAAATTTTGTACAGAGATTCTAGACCAGATACACTCTTCGACCTGTTTGTATTGACCCTTTCTGTAACACCCTGTACATATCATTTGATTGGAATAGGTTTTGATATTTAATAATTTATCTTTTTGATAGATACTTTTATATTTTGTGAATGTGACAACGCTGTAGGCCTTCTAGACTGTAATTTTTTCTATTTTATTAAGTAGGTACCTGGTACTTGTTGACAGGCCTACACTATCAATGCTCTATTCCTATTTATAATGTAATTAAAAAACATTGTAAAAGCCAATTACCTATTTTAAAAGAGTAATCGTGGAGTTTCTTGCCGGCTCTTCTCCATAGATAACGACCAATTGGAACCGTGCACCTAGCTTCTGTCGTTTCAAAGTGCCCATGTAGGTTTTTGTGAAATAAAATATTTTGATTTTGATTTTTTAACAGTAAGCTATAGAAACATACCAATTTTTACTTTTTGTTATTCTTTATTTATTTTTTATTGTGATTTAGATGAGTTCTTATTGCATATAATATCAAAAAGATAAATAGTAATTGGGAGAAGACACTGGCTTCTGTAACACAGGTCCTAGCGCAGGAGTCAGGGCCTCACTACTTTGTTAAAAATTATTTATGCCAATAAAGATTTTATTATTATTAGTTATTATTATAATGAAAGTCTGAATAGGTGAGCCGAGCCTGCAACAGTGGAATAAGGTATTGGAGTAAATTGACATTTCCGTTTCACGCTGATTGAGAAAATCCCACAAATCTAAAGAGCGCAAAATGCGAAATATGAAAACCAGAGTACATATTATGCAGAACACCTCATCATTTACATACTGAAACACGGCTAACCTTGTAAAGGGAAGCTTGGTTACGTAATGCTGTTTACGATACTATGAGGAATCATCGTAAATTGTTTCTGTTTAATGGCGGCCAGTATTAATGGCAGCAAACAGTTTTATATGAGCTTCGGTTGCGATTTTGTTTGATTAGTCAGCGAGGTCTGTACCTGCGGGGTAATTGCGTTATACACCCGGTAGCAACGGCTTCTATTTTGACAGTTCAACAACATTCATTGCATTATGTACGTTGTTGAGCGGAAAATTTTTTCGAACATATGACGCAATGGATCTTCAATATCCTTCAAAATGATTCAGGTTGAGATTGACAGTGTTTTACGCAATTATGGTGCTGGTGCTAAATTATGTGAAATGAGATCATACGAGTGTAGTATCGACCATCATGTATAATGGAACTAAGGAAAATATTGAAGTTATGTGAATCGTCATAGCCGTAGCCAAAAAAAAAACAGTGGCACTCCGGGAGTGCCGACAGAAGTGAAAACAAAACACAAACAGAATACTTTGCCATCACTCACTGACATATCGGATATATATTCAAACCGAGTAGGTACATCCCGAGGACCGCCGAACACATCCGAAGCGATGTCGATTACGGTAACAGTGGCGCGAGTTCAATAGTTTTTTTCCATGTCAAAAAATGCCCAACGCGCTTAAAGAAGTTTTCACTTCAAAAATAATTTGTATTTGAATTTACACTCAATAAATTAAAAATTACAAAGACGCAACCTTCCTTCCTCCTTTTGTTGGTGTTGATTTTTGAGTGACCATTTGTAACACAAAGGTTCTACTAAATAAGTTTTGGTTGCAATGGAATTTGAACTGTTTGTTTGTTTGTTGAAGTGTTTGTGTATGTGAGTTAACAATAAACAATACAGGAGAAATTCCTAGTGTGGGGCAACGTTTTTTTTAAAAAAAAAAAAAAACTTTGTTTAGTATGACAATTAGTTTGTTGTTCCATAACTTGAAAAAGTATCTCAAATTCTTAATTCAAATATAGAGAGGTTACTGTTTTCGAAACAAAAGTATGAATAAAATAAATGACTATCGTTCCTACAATTCGTTTTTTTCTTCTAAATGCTACAATTATTTTGACATCTGTCGTGCAAAGTTTCTGTGTCATAACCTCAGGATAAATACATATTCCTTTGTTACATGAAGTTAACTTGACATTGACAATGCTCTCAAAAGCTACTCACGTTACCAAATGTGCTTACCTATGGTAGGAATGCTTATGTCAATTATCTTTGTCAAAGAGGTTGTCTTGTACCTATTTGATCTGACCAAGATTATGTCTGGAGTTTAAAAAGACTTTCCTCTGAGTTTATTTCAGCCTTTCTTCTCAGAGTAATCAGATAGGAAACGCCAAACTAATCTAGTTTTAAAAATTTGATTGACGTGTAAAAGTGTTTGTATACACCTACTTCATCATTTGTTATTTATCCATGTTTGATAGAGACGAAAAGGGATCCCTTCTTTTCGCATAATGTTCTTTGTCCTAATATACTTCGGCATAACGATTTTGGCACAATTTGTTTTGGCATAATAATACTTCGGCATAATTTTTTTAGGCATACATTTTATGTTGGCATAATCATATTAAAGACTAATTTGTTTTGGCATAAATTTGATTCGCATAACGTTAGTAGGCCTAATGACTATTAGCATAATAATATTTAGGCATACAATTAATATAATTTATACATAACATTATGTAACTTTTGATTTTTCAATCGCTAGATAACTTTTATCTGAAGAAAAAACGACATTCCGATTTTCAATACTCCGAATTATTTCCGTTACCGTTACCGCACCCGAACTCAACGAACGCAATAGACAACGTAGGATGCAAGAGCGAGCGAAGGGCACCCCGAGGTTCGGTTTGGTTAGGTTACTTTAAACCCTTTACACAGAAATAGGGGCCCCGCGAAGCGGGGCTCCGTCGACATAGGATGCAAGAAGGTGCGAAGGGCACCCGGAGGTTCGGTTTGGTTAGGTTACTTTAAACCCTTTACTCAGAAGGGCTCCGTCGACATAGGATGCAAGAGCGAGCGCTTGAACGCTGCATGCTTGCTTGTTTGCTGCATGCTTGCTTGCATGCTGTATGCTTGCTTGCTTCATGCTTTCTACAGCGAAAAAATAAAAATATGTTTTAATATCATTATGCGTTAATAAATTTATGCTTTAGGATATTATGCTTAAAAAAGTTATGCTTTAGAACTTTATGCTTAATAAATTTATGCTTTACAATATTATGCTTAATCATTATTATGGTTAGAGAAATTATGCTTAAAAAAATTATGCGTAAACTGTTATGCGTAATTATATTATGCGAAAATATAATTATGCCAAACAAAGTTATGCTAAGTTATATTAGGACTTAAAATTTTATGCAAATGGATAGGGAACCAGACGAAAAAGGTCTAAAAAATACTATTGAGCAATTTGGTCAAAAATACTATTGACCAACTTGGTCAAGTTATTTTTTACGAATCTAGGAAAACGGGACGCTCAAAGGTTTTACGATGCAAAAATATTATGAAACTTCAGGAAACAAGCATACAAATAACATCATGTCTGTAATCCGATAAGAGTTAGGTAGAAGTGTAAATATAAATCACCCATATTAAAAAAAAATTTAAGAAAAAAAAAAATATCCACTTAATATTGAAATTTTATCAGTTAAATCTTTGATAATAAATTTAAAAGTTAGGAATTTAATTTTTTTTTATCAGTCTGTTCGCTGTTTCTATCCTCCTGAACTAGCAAGAATTCGTGAGCCATTTTTAAGAAAGATGCTTTCCTACTAGGTAAGTTTTTTTAATTTTTACTAACCGTAGTAAATTAAAACAACACCAGATTAAGACCTCTTTACTATAAATAGTCAGATCTAATAATAGTCCCCACCGGGACCTCCCGTGGGAGTTGTAAGTGACTCAAAGATTTTAATCAGAAGGATCGACAAGCATCCACCTGTTTCAAGAACATGTAACGACATTCGATACGCGTGCCAAGACAAATGGATGACCAATCAATTAGGCGTAATTTCTGAGAAGGAATTAGCGTTTCTGTTTATGAGATGGTGCATGGTCAAGACCAGACATATTTTAACTAGTACGAGATTGACGAGAAACTGCCATAGATCGAACTGAATGGTGTTTTATAGTTATGGTAAGTATACACGATGACACTGACACTCGACAGAAATGTCAACACCAGTGTCGCTTGCGTCTACACGGTAAGCAATTTTTTGTGTCGACATTAGTATATACATTTAGTGTACCGGTTGAAGTGTATTTGCCGTCTACACGATTCAGTTTGGGACATTTCATCGCCATGAATAGACGTGCTGCTGCCGCGATTGTCGCGATATGTGTTTCTATTAAAATGCGTCGGCGTAAAAAGAGATCTGTATGGGTTAAAGATTGGATTAAAAGAAGAGCGCAGCTAGGGGCATATAACCAATTGTTGTCTGAATTGAAAAACGAAGATCCAGAATGTTACAAAAACTTTCTTCGGATGAAACACGACGATTTTCAATATTTATGTAACAAGATTTCACCTGCTATTAAGAAGCAAGATACGAATATGAGACTAGCTATTAGTGTGGAAGAACGTTTGGCGATAACATTAAGATTTTTGGCGTCAGGTAAATATTTACTATCATATTTTTACACCATAAAATATCTATAACCACATTTTTAATGATAAATTTTATTCGTTACAGGAGATTCGTATCGATCGCTCTCATACCTATTTCGGGTACCACAACAGACTATCTCCAAAATAATACCAGAATGTTGCGATGCTATTTATAGATTTTTAAAACCAAATTACATGGAGGTAAGTAAATAAAAAAATATTTATATTTAAGTAATATTTTAATTTAGTTATTAATATGAAAAGTTTAAATTTGGTGAATCGACAAACTTATAAACTTATTACAAACTTTCGTACGTTACATTAGTGTCTTCCGAACTTTCCCAAGTCGCATTTGGCAGTGGAGTAAGGGGACCATAAGACTGTGAAGTAGATGGACGTGAATATTGATCGGCTTCATCCAATTCTTCCATGTCTAGAATGATA
Source organism: Amphipoea oculea (assembly GCA_945859645.1). NCBI lineage: Eukaryota > Metazoa > Arthropoda > Insecta > Lepidoptera > Noctuidae > Amphipoea > Amphipoea oculea. The sequence continues at coordinate 20,226,257 of OX243862.1, forward strand.
CGTTGAATTTTACGTTTCAATTCTCTTTTACGGGCTTCTGACCTCATATTCCGTATCGCAGCAGCCACGAAATCACCAAAAATGGCAGCATCATCAGATTTGTCTAACACGCTTATCGCTCGCTCTAAAGCTTCGTCTTCCTTCTTTCGTTTTTTAGAGGTTCGTTGAGATCGAGAGAGGTTGTCGGAGTTTGGTGAAACTGTTGATTCCAAATTTTCGCTATTAGTAGGAGAATTCTGAAAATAATAATAATAAATGTTTATTTTAAAAACTATATTAATGCTCATAAAGTGGGTAAAATATTATTTATTTAATATTAAATGATAACTTTTATTAATTATTGTTTTGTATTACAGGTACCTTCATCAGAAGATTGCTGGAAAAAAAAATCAGAAGATTTTAAAAACAAATGGAATTTTCCAAATGCTATTGGAGCACTAGATGGAAAACACGTGGTCATAAAAGCACCCCAACATAGTGGGAGTCTGTACTATAATTATAAAGGTACATTCAGTATTGTGTTAATGGCATTAGTTGACGCTAATTACAAATTTATTTATGTAGACGTAGGATGCAATGGGAGGATCTCCGACGGAGGCGTGTTTGCAAATTGTTCACTTTCAAATGCTTTAAGCAACGGCAGTCTTAATATACCGCCACCAATGCCTCTTCCCGGTAGGGCTAAATATGTACCCTATGTCATTATAGCTGATGATGCTTTTCCATTGAAGCCTTATCTAATGAAACCTTTTCCTTTTCGTAACCAACCTGGACCTAATCGTGTTTATAACTACAGACTATCGAGAGCTCGACGAGTGGTAGAAAATGCCTTTGGTTTACTTGCAAACAGATTTAGAATATTAAGGAAACCTATAGAACTATGTCCTGAAAAAGTTATAAAACTTGTAACTGCAATCTGCGTGTTGCATAACTTTCTCTTGGAACGGAGTTCACGGCATGTGTATGCACCACAAGGCTCCTTCGACGAGGAAATTGATGGTGTAGTAACTCCTGGCAGTTGGAGACAAGACCCCCCTCCGGATAATATATTGTTCTCAAACAGACCACTGGCATCCAACATGTCTAATGAAAGTAAAGAAATCCGTGAAGAATATAAAGAATATTTTGTATCTCCAGAAGGCGAAGTTAGCTGGCAGTACAGATACATAAGTTGAAATTAACAATAAATAATAAAGACAACTTACCAAATTTTGTATTGTTTCATTTGCTGGTAAGGTACTCGGCATTAAAAATTGTAAACTTGTGAAGTAATCCCAAGTGCTTGCGTAATTTTCATCTGTGCCTTGGCCACTCTTCTTTTTTTTAAGTTTTCTCAGTTCGTTATTAAACTGCGTTCGTAAATTGTGCAGTTTTCTATTTATTTCTAATGCAGAAGTATTAAATTGTTCGGCCAGACTTTCTACCGCTGCTGCTTTCTTTACTCGATTTTTATAATCGGGATTTGATATTTGCCATAGCTCTGGCAGCGATTCATAATATAAAATCAATGATTTTATTTCCTCGGTTGACCAAGCTCGTGACGTCATTGGTCTAGCTAAAAATTTCGCGCAGGTTCGAAATTATCGACACTCGTTGCGGACAGCGCGTGCGTCCTGTCTCCACGGCAGCGACACTGACACTGAGCGACACCGTCATTACATGTGCAACTATGTGTCGCGGCGATGTACACACACAGACATTCGATGTATACACTTAGTGTCTGGTGTCTGGTGTCGTCGTGTATCCTTACCTTTACAGAGACCTGTAGGTCGTGGGTTTAAACCCAGTCAGGCACTTTACTTTGTGTAAATAATGTCATCACCACTGTTCTCAAAACGGTGAAGGAAAACGTCGTGAGGAAACCGACATATCCTAGAACCAAAAATTCGAAGACATGTGACATCTACCAACTCGCTTTGGGCCCGCGTGGAGATTAAAGACCCCTCTCTCTCGAAGAGAGGCGGCCTGTGTCTTGAGAGGAGACCTGTGTGTGTGCAGTAGGAACAGTATAGGCTCATTATAAGTTTCAGCAGCCAAGATGTTTATGGGTCTAGCTATGCTTATTCAATAAAGTAGCTATAGTCCACGCGAAACTAATTGGCCGCGCCTTAGGTATGTGAGCGGTGTGTCGGAGGGGCGGGGGCGCATTACTCTTCAGCCGCCAACTAGTTCCGCGCGGACTATAGTTAATACAAGATTCAGTTGTTTAAAACATAAAATTTCGATTGCAATAAAAAGTTATACCAAAGGTTTGCAATCAATCTGAAAATTGCAGTACAAACTTGCCGAAACTGTAAACTTTTGCAGCAGCACGAAAGTCAAATAAACGCAAAAAGTTTAGCTTCCGATATCGTGTCATCATCAATAAATTATTGGTTTGAAATTTTGTGATTTATTTTCGTTGGATCCCACTTTTAAATCCCATTTTTTTGGTATTAACGATGGGACCCATTTGCTATTTCCATTGAATCCTCTGTTATAACAACATTTGTACTTTTCAGAAGAAAAGTAATTTACCTTTATCAAAATATTTAAAAAGCAGCGTACAGGTCGAGGTAAGCGTAGAAAGAACCATAAAAAGATATCTTGACAAATGAAGGCGCAAGTTACATCTTAATTGTCATGTTGCCATCACAGAGTAGGTAAAGTTGCCTGTAGCGAAACTTATACTTGGTTGGTCAAGATTTTTTGGGTCTGTTACAAGAGGGTGTGTATTGTTTGACATAATAACAAAAGTTCTAATGATCATAATTATGACAAGATGTCCGAGTAACCTTTACTCACCGAATACCTAATTTTAAAAGATGGAACAGAATTTGTATGAAATGATCTGCCAAGTAAGTTAAAGGAAACATGTGAAATTACCATTGTTTATCGTTGTTTTAAAACAATGGTCTTAATCCTTAAATCAGTATTAAAACAATAGCTTAAAGAAATTCAACATAGATCTCCAAGGTTTACACAAAGCAGCTGTCGCAAACGTGAGTGTACCTACAGTTAAATACACATCAGTGGAAACAATTTGACATTGACAGCGCCTTTATGTCGTAGCAGTAAGGGTGATTTTCGTAGTGCTAATGTTACACTGATGTGCGGTTGAGAGTGCGACAGCTGCGTTTGCGCCTTACTCTCGTAAATTCACTTCAAGTGAGGAATCGTAACTTTAGTTTGACGGGATTTATCTAATGATGTTACGTCTATGTGTAGTTTTTTTTTTTTGTTTTGAGTATCGGCGGGAGTTAAAGTTTTATCTTGAAATGTTGTTTTGAAAATGCCGGAAGACATTAGCACTGAGTCAACTGGGCTTCTGCTAAAGGGCATGTAATAATGGTAGTAGTAACAATTAGGCATGTTTTGAAACAAAATTCGTTTCATCAACCGCCCTCTATCAATGTCAATCTGAATCATTTTGAAGGATATTGCTAATCCATTGCTTCATATGTTCGAAAAATTAGTCTGCTCAGCAACGTAAACAACGCAATGAATGTTGTTGAACTGTCAAAGTGAAACCCATTGCTACTGATAGTGTGTTACGCAATTGCCCCGTTGCTCTTTTTTTTTTTCATAAAACATAATCATGAAAAAATGCAGAACCCAATTAAAAAACAATTCGTTAAAAAAACACACCAATTCTTTCTAAATAAATAATTGGCTCTCAATTCCCTGAACGAACCCTCAAAGCTGCCACGGGAGAGCCAGTCTTTTGAATTTGGCATAACGATCAAATTGGCTTATGCAAATAATGTGACATGTGTCGTTTTTGATAGAGGTGTTTGGAGCGACACGTGCGCCGTGCGCAAAGTAAACTGAGATCCTTTGGCAGCTGCGGCTCAATTGTGACGCTTGACTCTTGGTGACTCACACGCAATGGGCCATTCTGTAACGTTGTTTAATTACTTGAAAACACACGTTGTTTTAATGCAAATATACTTGTATACTTGTGTAGGGATAGTTAAGGTTCAGTTGTATATCATGAATACACAAAAATTTTTAAGTGGTCGATTATATTTTAAGCAAAAGGCTAAGTAGGCAAAGCTTTGCTGTAGCAAAGCTTTTCAAAATTTTTAAGTTTTCATGATATATTTCCGTCTGAGGTACAGTTGCGGATTTACCAATAGGCTGAGTAGGCTGGAGCCTAGGGCGGCAGATTTTAGGGGCGGCAAATTTGGGGCTATTAAAATGTCTTACTGAAATTAAAAAGATTGATATTTATATACCTACCATGTTTTTTAGAAAGAATAAACAAAGTGAATGCTCAAATTCAGGCTTCTACCGTAGATTTTATCACAGTTGCCGATCTTTACAAATCTCTTTGCAAGTTTTTCGTAGCTGATGAACGAGAACATTTTAAGTATTTTGAAGAAAAGGCGAAGCAGTATACAAAAGACATGGGACATTATTGTAGAGGTCGGTAGGGACGGCAAAATTTGAATAGCCTACTGGCGGCAAATGTGTAAATCCGCCACTGCTGAGGTGTCTTTTTTTTTAATATGTGGTTTTTTTCATGTTATGTATTTTTGTGGTGTACAATAAAGTATATATAAATAAATAATAAATAAATAAATAATTATAAAACAGCTGTATTAATAGGTGGTGGCTGGTGCAAGTAGATATTTACCTGAAGACTTCTCTTTTGGAACCCTAAAGAACACAAATAAGTTATCTCGTACCTGAAGTGAGACCGCTTGGCAAATTACACTCATATAAGTTTTATCTTTGACACTTTGGCATGCTTGATTGATTGACTGACAAGATTAATCAGCACAGCGGCCATTTAACCATAAACCCCAAAAAGATCGTAAATAGTCTAAAGTGTGTGTGCACACACAGAATTATTTCTGCAAGTCCATCGCTTTCCATCAGGCGTGATCGAGGTCAAGAGCGCCCATTCAGCAACAAAATTTTTTTTTTAAAGTGCTGAAATTCTTGAACCAACTTTACATGTAAACCAATCAAATAGCTTTCAGAATCGCTCCCAGAAATTGTGTTAATGGCACAACGAGGCAACTCAAATGAACATTAGTAAACGTCATTGAAAAAATACTCCAATTCCTGTTTCTTTGTAAGAATAGAGAGCCAATGATGTCATGACGTTTTGCATCATTAATGTGATTCATATAAAATATTAGTCTACTTCCTATGTTTTATTACTTTAAAGAAATCTTTGATGTCTACTGGATTATGCATTTTACATTAATTTTCAATGTTTTTATCATGCGAGGGTCTTACGTAAAATTAAATAAAAAATTATGTATGTTGACTTTAGAATTGATCTAAAAGTACATCTGAGCTATAAATAGCGCGAAGTAGGTTTAAAGTGGGAGGGATATAAATCAAACTTGAATTAAAAATAAAATATGCAATTTTTCATCAGTGCCTCTGACGATGTTATAGTCCGTCTGAAATCTCTACATAAACACTGAACGCGCTGAAAAAATTCATATTATTATAGTGTTAGCTCATAAGCGTCTTTTTACTGCACAATTAAATGCATTTTAATAAATAACACATAAACAGTAATTGTGCACTAGTAACTCAAGATTTTAAAGAAACAAAAATCCAAAAATTCTTCAAAGTATTTAAAAAGAGCTTTTATTTCACAATACCTAACTTTAATAAATTAAATAAGAATTCTAAAACAAGTAGCAATAGCATCCTGAAAGTCGTGGCTGAGGACCCGAGAGCGCCTGTGCTGAGGCATCTCATGCGGAATCATTGTCCGCATGAAATGCCTCGTAAGTACATGACTCACTAATTTGTTTATTTCTCTTCTTTTTGTTACTAATCCTAGTGTGTAAGTTGTAGTATCTAAGGTGTGTACTAACAAAAATGGTTCCTATGTTGTTCCGAATAAAAAAAAAATAAAAAAAAAAAAAAACAAAATCCCTTAAAAAACTAAAACTGTTTTTTTCAGTAGCAGCCTGGAGTCTGGATTCGTGCCCGGTTTATGGCAATAGGCTCGCCCCTATTACATGGGACTTAAACATGACGGGCGAAATGTGCGTGTGTTATAGGTACAGTACGTCTGCTCAACCCTTCGAGTACAGGCGTGATAAACGTATGTATGTGTAAAATAACAACGGCCATACAAAACCAAAACACTTCAAGAAGTAAGTGGATGTTCCATTGAGTTCAACCCAAATGAATAGCAATAAATCTGTTATGATTGCAGGCAAACTCTGCTTGTTGAATCGACTCGGTTTCAATCGTAAAGTCTACACCAATAAGCTAGGAATGCGTTTCAACTATGTCCTTAGGTTGTTGATCGCGTAAGCTTCGGCTGTTAACGGGATGCGAGTAGAGATTCGATTGTCGAATCGAGTCGAAAACGAATATTCGAATATCAAATTTCGATATATCTGTAGCTCTAACTATAGTACAACGATTAAGTATATTGCCAATTTTTAACGGGACTTACTATCAAAAAGGATTATTAAGTTCTAGATTCGAAAATAACAAGATCATTGAATTATCACTCCTTATCGTAGAAACTTATCGAAATTCTAGCAAATTGTGAGTGAAGTGCCCCCTGCAAAGTATTTATCTATCATCAAGTTTGCAGAATGAGGGTAATATCGCACATGTCCCTTGTTTACGTTAATTAGTTCGCGCTTCAATATTATTGGACATCTGGATTTTATCTTGCGCACGAGTATTATCACTTTCTATATATCGCTTTCTTGAATACATGTGCATATTAAGGCAGGAAAGGTATTATTACAATGCAGTAAGAGTAGTAATTTTACATAGTTTTGTTTGAAATCAGTCAGAACAGAGAAAAAAATACAAAAGCATCGAAAAATAAAATCGAATAATTTTCAGCAATCGACAGATTTTCGCCATCACTATCGAAAGCTCTCCCGCTAAGCGTCAAGAGGGGGTGATTTGGTGTGTTGGCCGAACGCCAGGCGGCGTCTTTGGCCACGAGCCAAATCGGGAGCGTACAGTGGAAAAGAAATGGCGTCGCGCATCTTTGATATGCGTCAGAGGCGTACGCGCAGCCCGCCGCGCCGGTAACATGTTTTTCATGATGTATAAAAGAGGTTTTATTGCGGTTGGACCATGAAACTGATTGCCGTTGTGTGTTAGATAGATGATGGGCGTTAGTTACGGGTTTCAAGAGGACGTAGTTAATGACTGGGTGGGTGGAGGGAGGGGGGAGCATGAAATACAATCCTATGTTGAAATTTACACGGTATGGTCGCTTTCAGAGGCCCTGGTTTACGTTTTGTGTGTGGAATTTCTACCTACGTTCATGTACAGATTTACGACGTAGTTTATTAGACGCGTAGGTCCCAAATTGCAGCCAGTTGATAGCACTAGAGCAACGGTGGCCCACTGGTAACGATCCCGACTTACGAGTTGTAGGACGTGGGTTTGAACCCAAGCTTTCGCTTTACTTTATGTAAATAATTTTCATCGTAAGGAAACCGGCATCTCCTAGAACCAAAAATCAGAAGCCATGTGACACCTACCAACCCGCAAAGGCCCACGTGGTGGATTTATAGCCCACTTCCTCTCGAAGAGAGGAGGCCTGTGTCCCAGCAGTGGGAACATTATAGGCTGATTATGATTATATTGAAGCTGTACTAATAAATACAAAATGTACACTCAGACATACTTGCTGTAGATAACGAAACAGTTATAAGTCACGAAATGGTATTCGGATCTTTAGACATGCGTCAATCGGCGCGAACGCATCCATATAAATGTTTTGAAAACCACAGAGTAATAAATCTTTGATTGCGGTTGTGTCAGTTTATAGCGAAGAAGAAGATATCTAAATAACATATAGGCATACTAGTTTGAATTTCATGAAAAACGTATGTCATAACTTTTGTATGGAATGCTGGAAAACGGCCAGACGCTAAATGTTTGTGAATGGAGGAATGAAAGGGAAAAATGTGTTGCGTTACGGTGAGCTATGGTGTTGTCATACGTCGCAATATTGCAAAGTAGCTCATCGTGTCTCATAATAAACTTATTATCTGTGTTTTTATTTAATAAGCGTGACAAAAATCTGGCAGAAATTCCGGAAAATGCTCCATAGACTGTACTTTCGACCAAAAGGATACAATGATGGCTCAATCTGTGTGGTTCTTTCCTCAAAATACCATTTCAGACACCAATCTACATGGTCTTTACATGATCTGACCAAGAATTACGTCTGGACTTTAAAAGAGACTGTGACCTCTGAGTTTGTTTCGGCCTTTCTTCTCAGAGTAGTCAGATAGGAAACGCCGACCGGCGACCTCATCTACCTTAAAAAAAATATGATTGACGTGTTAAAGTATTTGTAAAAACCTACTTACAGAAAATAAATCATTTATTTATCATTTATCAATGGTAGTAGATTAGGAGGTTTAGATTTGGATGGGGCAGATTTAGGTACCTATATCTAAGAAAAGAAAGAAAGAAAAAGTATTTTTTGGGACTCGCACACGAAGACCATAAACTAAACTAAACACAATTATCTGCGAGTATCTATACTAATAATTAAGTTGAAGAGTTTATTTATTTGAATGAGCTAAACTTTGGACCATCCACTCGGATTTAAAAAATGATCATTGCACTTGATAATCCATGCAATTCTTGAGGTCCCAGGAAGTCTAAAGAGCCTATAGTATAGGCTACTTAACATCACGCTTGGATTCTTCGGAGCCGAACAAAAAGAAAAAAGTCAGGAAGAACTAAGCGAAAACGAAGTAATAGCGGGGGCAGGCGATGCGATGCGACGGAGTGGGTCGGGGTACAAAAAATTTCACGCGGACGAAGTCGCGAGCAGAAGCTAGTAAAAAGATAATAATAAGTATAAAAATAAAATAATATCTTTATCGGGTGTAAAAAGACACTTAACGAAGCCGAGAGTCACTTGTACTCCTCGTCATTGTAATAATTTTTTGTACTGGACCATACCTGGGAATCTTCTGGTTACGGAGATATTGAAGGTCAAAATTCCTACTTTTACTGGTTTATTTTTACGAAAACAAGTTTTTAATGTTATAAAACACAAGTTTAAATACCCCCATGACCCCTGTACCGTTGCATGCACCCTAAGCACAACTTTTTGCGTGCGTTACGTTGCGCACTACCGCAAACAGCGAAATTTCACACCAAAAAGTCGTTTCCCAGCCATTTTTTTTGTACAATGTTACTTAGGTTCATGTACAGAATGCGTAGTTGATGGCTATATAATGTGTCTTTTTACACCCTATATGTGTTTTTGATTCATTTCTATGATACTTTTTATCCGGTTACATGAAGTTGTCCCCTAGGATGCGAAGGAACCAGCTCGTCATCATCTGCCTAGCCTTCTCCAATACCAGTATTTTACGTGGAGCGACTGCCTATCTGACCTCCACAGCCCAGTAACTGGGTAACACGATACCCCTTGGCTCATTGTTGAGATCCAAATTTCCAGAACGGAAGCGATCAAACCAAGAACGGACCGTGCGTTCACATGCGGGTAGGTACCGCATGTGGACGCACGGTCCGTGTCCATACACCTTTGGTCCCACAAAGGAACTCGCATTCAAACAGAACCTCCTTTTTTGAAGTCGGTTAAAATGTCGCGCAATTTCGATTTTTCCATGGTTACAGAAACAGCGGTATTAAAAAAAAATGAACGTCGGGAAAACAAATGTAAAAAAATGCAAATGCGAAAAACAAAATATAATATTAATTTGAATTTGGAATTCTAAATAGAATGAAACATATCGATCTTCACAAATAGCCATGGTACAATTATATACTTCGCCTGGTATTCTCTTCCCACGATGGCCCTTGTCTACGTCACGATAAGTGTTGCCATTGATTGTCCTATTCAGTAAATTTAGGGACTTACTCATTTATTTAATACAAATAAAATAAATTACTAACTAGCTTAACTATTTAGTAACTCGTGTGATTCATCTATTTAGTTTTAAATTGATTAAACTATTGAATTATTAGTTCATAATTGCTTTGTTAAGTTAAAAAATGCATTTTGCTAAGGTAATTCAATTTTACACAGTGGCCACACATCGAATTGACAAGTGTCATACTGTCAGCTCACCATTTCATCGCTATCGTCGTGTCGCTCATACCTATAGCGTTGTTTCGCTCGGTAAGCAAAATACTGTGGTTCCCAAACATTGTTTACTGTGAAAAGGAAACCAGTGTAACCTTTGAAAGATACGCAAGAAAAAAAAATGGTTAATTGTTCCATACTAAACTGTAAAAACAGAAGTAAAAATGGCGGTGTAATAAGGTTTTTTTCTTTTCCCAAAGAAGAGATAATAGCAAATGCGTGGCTTCAATATTGTAGACCAAAAACAACAATAAGAACAGGTATGTACTCACGGCTACACATAAAGCAGAGGCGGATTTACACATTTGCCGCCAGTAGGCTATTCAAATTTTGCCGCCCCTATCGACCTCTACAATAATATCCCATGACTTTTGTATACTGCTTCGCCTTTTCTTCAAAATTATTAAAATGTTCTCGTTCATCAGCTACGAAAAACTTGCAAAGAAAGAACTGAACTTGAACTTGTAAAGATCGGCAACTGTGATAAAAACATTTGAAAAAAATGTTAGCCCCAAATTTGCCGCCCCTAAAATCTGCCGCCCTAGGCTCCAGCCTACTCAGCCTATTGGTAAATCCGCCACTGACATCAAGCTATACATAACCGCTATAAGCTGGCTTCTAATTGTACGGAAAACCTATACAATGCGAGTTCAGCGAAAACTGGAAATGTATAGCTTGATGTATAGCCGTGTGTACCTTACTACATATTATTTCATTTCAGACTTTTTTACATTTGTTTTGTAGTGATTTTTTGTTTGTTTTAGTCCTGATTAAGGACAGGCAAAGAGATCTTGGCTCATACAGCCAAGTCAGATGTATTTTTTTTCAAGTGATGTTGACGTAGCTTGCTAGATAGTTTCTTTTTTCAAAATAATAAGGTTTAACGGCTCTGGCCAAAAGGCCTCAAAAGCCCAAAAGGGCTCATCTAAAATATTAATCAGTATTTTGGATCCCTGTGGAGTTGTGGACACAGTATACATAATAATAGCGTAATTTTGAACTTTTTCGTTTCTGTATCGACTGACTACTATGACTTCAAAATCGATCTCTAAAGCTAAGGTTCTTAACTTTCTAATGTACCTATTATGCTGGTTGAGAGATGATGAATATTTTTAAACTTTTTATCTTTTCCCCACTAAAAAAGTTTGAGAACCGCTTCGCAACTGATGACGTATTACCGGGCCCATCACGTGACCCAGCTGTCACGGGAAGAGAATACCATGTATTGTTATACAATGCAAATAGCTAATAAACGAACGCTTCAAACACTACCCCACAACATTAAACCAACATTAATTTAGAAGCTTCAACAAACTTTCTCGAGAGTTCTGTAATTAACAATTACATTAGTTCGAATTGAAACTAGGGCAATCATAAACTTCATTCATTGAATATATTTGTATTGAAAGTAAATGGTTCAGCAGTTATTGTCTAGGCCGGGATTTCGACAAGGCCTCATGGAAAAATTAAATGGGTTGGGTATAATCTCGTCTCTTGGCACGGCGCTGATGGAAAGATTAGTGTACCGTAAACCGTTTATCTGTTTTGTGTTTTATATGCTTGTTGTCAGGCAACTATTTGCTAATAGATTTCTAGGCTCGATAAGCAATTATTTCCTTGAATATAAGATTTAGCTGAAGAATATTCTCATCAGATGGAAATTCATGGCAGGTCAGATGCGCTTTACTTGTGGCAACCAGTTTGTTACCACAAGTAAAATGCATCGCTTCGTGAGATAAAAATACTGTATCTGATAAGCATATTCTGCATAGCAGATACGGAAACACATAGCTATATCTATGGTGGTTTATTTTTTTCAATCAAGACAGTATCCTTTGCCCTTTTACACACAGCTCGCGGCAATGAAGAACCAATGAACATTTAATACTTCAGTAACACAGAAGTATCAACGATAGCTTAACAGATTCACTGATTTTCTTACTAAATATTTATAATTTATTTGCATAAATATAATGCAGAGAAAAACGCACAACCAGAAAAAAACCGAGTGTGCTTATGGCCTCACGACTTAAGTGAAACTTCGAGAAACAGAGAATGAAAATGTGCGCGCTCACTGCTCTCTCTTGCTCCTACACTGTGATACAGACATTATAGGCGTGCACTGTGCTTAGATATACGGAACGTATTTGGCTATGAGAGGAAGAGAGAAAGAAAATGTGCGCGCGCACTGCATTCTCTTGCTTATATCCCCCACTCAACTCCCGTTCGCCTCGCCCAATCACACTGTTCGTAACGCTTACGTCACGCGTTCACTAGCTTATTCCCCAAGTCAAGCGTGCGTAAAGAAGTTTCACTTCAAAAATAAAAAAAATGGGGGAAAATATGCGTCACATCCACGCAAAACGGCCATTGCTCAGCATAATGTTACATCCCTATGCAAAATAGAGCCCCAGCGTTGGTTAAATCTTAAGCAAGCCTCATTACACTACGTAAAAGAGTATCTATGTTCTCAAATATTCAATTACTTATTCAATATGATAATGCCATACAAAAGGCACCGATACATCACGATATGTACTCAACCGTAGGTGATTGATGTACCTACCGACAAGTTCAATGTTCACAACAAACTTATTTATTTAAGCAACAAGTATCAAGGTTGAATATGTACGTTTATTATTTTGACTACCCCAAGACGTCGATAAGTTTATGTGGGTGTCGATAAGGAGTATCAGCTTTAATTGAAGTTTACCTTTGGGCTACGCTAGTATAATTATGAATTAACTGAATGGTGATCGATGGTCTTTTGTTTTCAGTATGAGAAGAGGCCCCTTGCTTTGTAGCGGTACTGGGAATAATCTTTATATTAAACTAGCTGCGCCCCACGGTTTCACCCGCATAAGTCTCGATCCCGTGGAAATATCGGGATAAAAAGTATCCTATATCCTAATCCAGGTTATGGTCTACCCATGTGCTAAATTTCATACAAACCTGTTCAGCCGTTTTAGCGTGAAAACGTAACAAACAAACATACAAATAATCAAAGCTTTTTAACCGACTTCTCTCCCGACCGTCCCGTCTCCCGTCGTCCGTAATATAAGTTTAGTTAGATGACTAATTCGTCTACAGTAAAATCAGGCGTTCACAATCAATTGCATGAATGAGTTCAGTTCTAAGATACACATCAATGCCTGGACCCTGACTACCTATTTATAAACTTCTTCAACATTCATTACTCTTTTGAATTAATGAATAAGTTTTGTTTGGATTGTTAGATTCCGTGTTCATTCAATGACTTCTCTTGTGAAAGCAATCACGAGTACACCACTATCGTTTTAACGTGCTATGCAAGTAAAATGTCAGTAAAGCGTTCATTAGCCAGAATATTTACAAAATCGTTAATTATTGCATTTTCAATAGGCAACAATTAACGATTTCCATCAACCCTTACTTATATAAACAGTACCTAACTATTGAAGTAACCTATGTTTAGAACCTACAAGCTGTGTGTAACAATAGTTATCAAGGACATGAACGAGTATAATATTATGATTATTATTTTAATTAAGGTCACACAAATTATTATGGTGTGGGGTATAGATATAAATAGCCGTATGAATATTTAAATATGGGACGTGGGTGTTCTAAAAGTCAACGAACTATAAGCCTGTCGAAAACCTTTACAAATAAAAATATGTTATGAAAGTCTGCGATTTTTATTTAAAGTATCATTAATTTCAGATCTATCAATGGAACTGTCAGATAAAAAATTCTTTTTATTCTAAATTCTTTCTGATTTGGAACAAAATGAAGCGCAGTTTTTGAACGTTGCTATTTTTTTTAAGAACACATCCATTTTGCCCCGCTTTACATCTTGGGCCTAGCTATAGTCCAAACTAAATCATCAACCTACCGTCCTAAAACAACAAGAGTAGACCAAACCATTTCATAACCACTCGCACGTAAAAACCGTTGGCTACAAACCTATGCAGAAGATTTAAACTCTCTAAAACATGTCCAAAATTTTATAGGCGCCATTATCTAGTGGAACAAGCTGTCGTGAAGAACCGCACGGCGTTCTGTTGGCATGACTCCAGGAGCAACAGGCGGTCTGTCCTACTACGGATTTCGTGTCACGAGAAATTTATGGAAAAAATATATTTTAATGTGCTGTTAACAGGGTAGGTTTGAAGTTTTGAGTAGATATTATAGTAGAAAAGTAGAACAAGTAAAAAAAATAGGTAATAATAGACAAAAAGTAGTATAGGTGTAATACCAGGCACGAACAACATCTTAAGAGGAAATGTGGTAGGAGAGACTTTTAAAAAAGCCTAAGTAAAAAGTCATATTTAGAGGTTTGGCTCTCGCCCCTTTCCTCCTCCAATATTAAACCAATTTAAAAGATATTTCATAAACTGAATAAGAAGGACATATACTGTGACCTTATGTATTTCTTTTTCATAAATAGTTGTCAAATTTGTACACTAGGCCTCTGTTGACAGCGGTTTCAATCGGCAATTTTTGAGGGTTCTTCTGCTTTTAAAAATAATGTATCATCAAAAAGGAACACATAGGGACATACAAGTACTTAATATTTATCCTTCTGTAAAGAATCATTGCTTTATGGTCATTAACCAGAAAGAAAACAGACAAGAGCGTTTCTATTGAGAAACGACCACATGCATTTCCTCTTAACATCTTTAACAAAACGTCGGGCGACGGCCTTTTTGGGTAAATATCTCCAATGTTCAGTGAGCGGTATGATCGTTTTTGTTTTCTCCGTATGGGAAGAAGGCCTTTGCCCTTCAAAAAGACAATTGCAATGGCAGGTTAGATTCTTAGGGGAGTTTTATAAACCATCTGTTTTGTTTAATGACTTAATCGTTTAAAGACTTATTTAATAGTTGTAAAATAATATTTTATTGCAATTCTACTTATTTATTAACCCCTCAAGCGTCACGTGTACACTATGTGTACATAAGAGAAAGTGCTCGAAACGTCAACGGTACACCAAGTGTACACAACAGTGTCATTGTTCTATTGTCATTGTTAAAACCATGACTCTACTGTGCCCATTCAACTACTTCGACGCGTAGGGTGTTTCGGCAGGTAGGCGGGAAAACGTGTGAGAGGTTAAGAGACTCTTCTAAAGACTTGGATAATAGGTTTAGGTACAGAGATAAACCATAGTGGTCTCAATACGAACGGTATTGTCAGTACCACGACCAACTTGGACACCTTCAAACTGGACTTTGTGGTCGGACGTTGAATATAACATATCCTAGTAAGCTATTACATCATCAAAATCATAGCTTACAAATCGAAGGGATCTGGAAACAAAATAATTCATTTACCAGAATTTCTTGCAATCAGTGACGTCACTGTAATGTATGGGGTTCAAAGATCACTAACTAATGGTAAATAAATTACTGAGTAGTTTGTGTACTAGGAATATGTTTGTTTGTCTGATCTGAACATCTCTCATTGCCACTAGGAATGGTAGTGAGAGAATATTTCCACAACCAGTATCCTGTTTGACAAACTAACCTAGAGACGAGCTGGACCTTCAAGACTGAATTACTCACTGCAAAATTGTAATTAAAAATGCAGTCAATGTAACTGTTCAGGTAGGTACATTTTCTTAAGCAGCCGCAATTACTACTACATTAGGAACAGCATTCTCCCGTTTGGAGTCTTTGGTCAACTGAACCCACTCGAACTGGACCCGTGGGTCCAGTCGTTACATCAAATGCTGAATTGGTCAACTGGACCCGCGGGTCCAGTTGACCAAAGTTACCTATGTTTTCAGGAAAAAATGGTCTTTCAGGCCGCAGCTGCGCGGAGCAGATTCGTAAAAGTTGCCACGTCTATTAAAAAAATTAAACTGCTACTGCATTAAAATATGGTGTCGTCTCTAATCTGGCAAAACCTTCAAACCCTTTCAGGAGACTTATAAGTAACAATACATATTCCAATAAAAAATCAAAAGTCATCATCATCTGCCTAGCCTTTTCCCAATTATGTTGGGGTCGGCTCCAGTCTAACCGGATGCAGCTGAGTACCAGTATTTTAGATGGAGCGACTGCCTATCTGACCTCCACAACCCAGTCACTGGGTAATATGAAACCCCTTGATAAGACTGGTTGTCAGAATTTCCGGCTTCTCTGACAACCCGTAACGACTGTCAAAGATCCACGAATGACAGCAACGGCTTAACGTGCTTTCCGAGGCACGGAGGGGTCTTGGTATGTAAAGATGGTCACCCATCCACGGCACAACCGCGGCAAGCGTAGCTTAACCTGATCGATCGACCCGCGCAGCTGTTATTACTTAGCCACAAGCTTCTCCAAAAATTAGCCTTTAACAAAAATCAAAAGTCATTTATTCAAATTTGGCTGAGAATCAGCACTTTTCGAACATCAAAATTACATAAGACAGTCCCCCCAAACAACCGCCCTTCACCACTTCCTAATACTTTCGCTGGGAAGAAGTGGCGCAACAAACTCCCCAGCAGCACAGCTGCAGTTAGAAAAAGTTGATTCTGTACAATAGTAAGTAGGTATGAAAAGTAATTAACATTACGAGACACAAAACATTAAATTCAATTATTTACCATTATGTCAGCTAGAAACCAGCATACGAAAAAAAGATTGTTTTAAATTTTAAATCAGTGCATCTCTGCACTCATATTTCGAAGCTGCCACTCAAATACTTCAGAGCATCGCAGACAATTCAAGGAACGCTTGGGATTTTAAACATTCTCATTTGGGACGCATTTTCTTCGAAAGTTATGTAGTTCGTGAGTATTTTTCTAAGATTTACGCCCAAAAGAGTACAATGTATTTTGCTTTTTTCGTGAAAAAAAATATGGTGAATCTTTTGACGTACCTACTTAGTAAGTTTTAAAAGGTGGTTGAATCATATTGATGGCCACAGGGGTGAATAAAATGAAAATATTTAGGATTTCCATAATGAAAAGGCGGAAATGTTACACCATAATATGGCCATACCAGACATTTAGCAAAATCTTTACAAAAACATCAGTGGAAATAAATAAACCCTCAGAAATAAAAAGCAAAAAAATTGTAATCGCAACATTTCCTTCTATAAATAATTTAAAAAATATTACTCATTCTGACCATACGTTACGTTATAACATTAATTACTTAAAAACGTCGAACACAATGATATATTTTTCTATAGAACTCGATTATAAGAGCGTATCAGAGATAAGTAGATACAGGAGTTTTTGGCTAAACGCCAACACTGAAAGTTGTAGTGGTGAAAATTTATATGTGTGTACCAAAGTAGTACTGTCGGCAGAAGAAATTCAGTTCAGCCTAGATTTTGTTGACGTCATAGGTACGTTTATTACTCGCGTTGGTGGTAAATTAGCGTGATTTGGTGTGTTGAGTTGTTTAGATTTTAGTTTACAGGGTTTTGAAGAAGAAATCGTAATTTTTACCTAATTACTGAGGTTTTAGAAAGCGTAAGCTTACTTAATTAATGGGAAAGTATTCCATTTGAAAGTTTTCAATAAAAAAAACAATTTTACTTTTACGAAGGATCATCCACTTTCATAAATTTATTATACCTACAGTAGTAATAATTACTCTTTCAATCAACATAATGTCTAAGTTAATAATTTGATGGGTCGATAATGGCCCACCCTGCCAGCACATTTTCATTTTCTTTTACCAAAATGATCATGATCAAACAGGAACAGATAAGCGTCAAGCTTGCAATAGAGTTACTTTTTGATTAATTTCAAAAGCTAAGCCTTTTGTTAGGTCGGTTGAGTATTTATTCAAAGAAAACTGTTTTCCCGACCCTACCCGCTAAGAGACGATGACCTCGAATGCTCGTCTAGCCAAATGTCGGCGTGCCGATCTTGCGTTACGTCCCTAACAGATAAACAAGCGAGAACGATTTATGCATAAAATATACACGCAACTGATTGCGTAGGTTACTGAAAAACTATGAAAAATATCCGCCATCATGTACCTAGCAACTATAGTTCGTTTTTTAATCCCAGCGACTAATTTAACATTTAAGTCTTTTGTGTTTTCGTTTTTGAAGTATAAACTTCGTTAGCGGCGTTGCACACTTTTTTGTAATGGGTAAAAAATGTTAAACTCGCGTCAGGACATCGCGTCAGGACATGTGACCGTCAGGAGAGACTACTACGGCGGCGCCAACCGAAGTGAACCAAGTGACACACGACAATGGATGGATGGATGGATGGATGGGTGTGGGTGTGGGTGTGGGTGTGGGTGAGGGTGTGGGTGTAGTACCTACACTGCTGTGTATTCGTAAAATTCGTGTATATAGTGTTTAAAATATGGAAATTGAACAAAGTGCATCTATTAATGAAAAAAGTGACGCGAAATAGTGAAAATAAAAACTTTTTTAACAAAAAAAATTAAACCTCCGAAAAAACTGAAAAGCAAAAAATAAAAACCTTTTTATTTTACCTTAATAAATAAGTTCTTAAACTAATGCAAGTATACCTAAGTAATTTTGAGTCGGCGCCAAACAAGCAACTTAATATCGTTGCGAGTGGTCGTGCGGAGAGCGCATTTTTTGTTTGGAATGTTATATTTATCGCTGGAGATTTCACGTTGCATTATTAATTTGATTTGGTTATTTCTTTAAATTTAAGGTAATTTAGTGATCATTGTTCATTGATTGTTTGGCGCCGACTCAAAATTTCTTAAGTATACTTGCATTAGTTTAAGAACTTATTTATTAAGGTAAAATAAAAAGGTTTTTATTTTTTGCTTTTCAGTTTTTTCGGAGGTTTAATTTTTTTTGTTAAAAAAGTTTTTATTTTATAATTTTTTGAGGCTCTAATTTACTAATTACTAGATGCTTAATTTTTTACTACTTTTAAAATAGCTACCTACCTTACTTTAGATATTAACTGTTATATAATCCTACTTTAATTATTCTTTTTTGTATAATAAAATACTTAAAAAAACAGGCATTATATACCAACATAGATAGGCCTTTTATTTTAATTGTAATACACAGCTCAGCATTAAAATCTGTGAATGAACAATAAATCACCCCTATTTTCCCACCCTTAGGGTAGGAATTTTTTTTCCAAATTTACATGGGACCAACTTTGAGGTATGTCCTATCCAATAAAAAAAGAATTATCAAAATAGGACTACTCTGTAAAAAGTTATGCGTGCTCATACATTACAATCAGTTAGTGAACAGTCAATCATCCCCTGTTTTCCTACCCTTGGGGTTGGATTTTTTTTTCCAAATTTATATGGGACCAACTTCGGGGTATATCCTTTCCAATAGAAAAAGAATTATCAAAATCGGACTGCTTTGTAAGAAGTTATGCGTGATCATACATAAAAAAAAAAAAAAAAAAAAAAAAAAAAAAAAAATATACGCGTCGAATTGATAACCTCCTCCGTTTTTTCGTCGGTTAAAAAATGAGTTACTTATATTAATTCAATTAATAATTGATTTATTTCAACGTTAAAATTCAAGTTTTCACTTCTGCCGGCACTCCCGGAGTGCAAGCCGTCTTTTTTTTAGTATAGAAGTTTGACATTACACCTGTCAGATTAGTCTCTGAGATTAAAAAACGAACTTAAGCGTTTTGTTCGCTTAAAAGCATGACATAACTTCACGCCTGTGAAGTGTGGTCTTTTGTCTGTACCTAAATAATACCAGAGACAATAGTGGCTGCGAATTTCACCAGTTTAAGCTGATTAAATAATCAATGTCAGCACAATTAATACAGTTCAAAGGATCCCCGACCAGACTGGAGTTGTTTCCCATACCAGCTGGTTTCAATTATTCGAAAGTCTAACAGACTGCAATAAATCATTTGGGTGTAAGTTGGACTCCATTAATAAGTTTCATGTGTCAATAAGATGGTTTATTGCGTGCATTCGGGTTTTAATCAGTCTGCAATGCAAAGCTCAGACTAAATAAATCAATCTTATTGGACATTTAACAATTACGTATCTAAAATCTATGAAAACATAAACAAAATAAATTTATACTGAAATTATGAAAGTGAAAATGATTCATTTTCATTGTTATTTGATGCCTTGATTTTAATACCTAGCCGCAAGAACATTAAATCACAGTTTTATCGTTTTTTCATAGAAACATCTTTTTTTTATAATTATGTACCTATGTATTTTATCTGAATGTCTAGGGTACAAATTTAATTACAGTAAGTATTGTAAAACACAAATAATAATATGTACAAGTATATAAAAAGGGAGGGAAAATAATCAAAGGGCATCAAAAAATTCGTCCGCATCACTGTCAACAGGAAACGTGCCCAAAAGGCTGGCAGCATTGCCACGTTGTATGGCAATGCTGATTCTTTGGCCAAAAAACTTTTTTACAAAAAAAACAACCGACTTCAAAAAAAAAACACTACAAAGTGAAAAATAAACTTTAATTTCGGAAGTCGGTGTCGTTGCTTCAGCATTTTCGTTTTTTGACACCGACTTCCGAAATTAAAGTTTATTTTTCACTTTGTAGTGTTTTTTTTTTTTGAAGTCGGTTGTTTTTTTTGTAAAAAAGTTTTTATTTTTCACTTTTCAGTTATACCTACCCCACACAAATTCAATTAACACTAGTGCATTGAAGACACGACTCGAAGAATCATCAAAATTCACTTTAAAATACTGGAGATGCAGTACATTTATGCATATAACTTCGTACATAAGAATAATTACCTAATGTATTATATACTAAAACCTTCCTGAAAGTATGTAGATCACACTCATGAAAGAATTATCAAAATCGGTTCAGTAGTTTTTGAGATAATCGCGGACATACAAACATACATACATACATACATACGGGTCGAATACAGAACCTCCTTTTTTAAAGTCGGTTAAAAATAGGCCAGCCCTCTGGTCACGTGAAGAGTCGACCAACACAAATTCGATCAGCCTTTTTTAAGAAGTAGGTATGTCTTACCAATAGAGTTTCAGTATTTTTTCGACCATCTGAATAAAACATTGCTTCAATTAAATAATACGTGTCTCAATAAAAGTTCACTAGATTAGTTTAGTTTTAATAATACGACTTTATGTTTTATTATACTGTACGCGTAGACGTTTCCCGTCAATAAAAATAAAAAGTTTTATTAATTTTGTTGTTTAAGTATTCAAAAAATTAGAGCGCAAGAGATTTATGCGTAGTTTAGAGATTATTAGATTTATTGTAATTTAAATTATTATAAGGTAGGCGTGTACTAGATTTAACCATTGGAAAAGCTCTATTCTTAAACTTTTTTCACCTCTTCGACAACTCATCTCAACTTTCTTCACCTTATAATAGAACCCTTTAAAATAGGCAAAAAAAAAAATATGTCTATCTATATATATAAAATTCAAAGTCCTGACTGACTGATATATCAACGCACAGCCTAAGCCGCTGGTCCTAGAGACATTTGGAGGGTGTGTCCTTTGTGAAGAGCAGGTAGGTATCCAATAAGAAAGGGTTTTTTGAAATTCCACCCCTGAGAGGGTGAATGGGGAGGGTGAAATTTCACGCGGACGAAGTCGCGGGCAGAAGCTAGTTTGAATAATAAATTAAGAAATATGTAACAGTATTTCTTAAATTACTATTCCATTTTTAATACATTAACCATACGCCCAAAGGGACATCCCATCGACAAAAATGACGATTTTCCATATTAATTTTCATCCTCTTATTAATCCCTACGGATGAATTTTCAAAATTCCTACCTCAGTGCTCACCTTCGATAACTAAGCAACTCTTGTGCAAAATTTCATGCTTCTAGAACCGCTGGTTTAGGTTGTACGTTGTCTGTCAGTAAATATTAGAATTTTATTAAGGGGACTATAGGACCTAAACGCAAAAAACGCAAGTTTTGTAATAAAAGTGTATAAATCAACTACAGTGAACAAAATCAGAAAAATATATGATATTCATCAGGATATATGCTAGTTAGATTGTGTGTTGAAAACATAATACAACTAATTTGATACGATAGAAAAAATCACGAAGATACCTCTAAAAACATTCTTTTTACAATAAAAACCATACTAATATACGTACAATCATTCTGATTTTTTGTCAGATTATTCTACAAGCAACATACAAAAGCACTAGTGTTTTAATTTTTTATTCAAAACTAGATTTTTGAAAAATAGATTTTTGCTTCATATTTTGCAATAAATTACCAGCGTTGTGTCATCGCGCGTCTCTTTCTTTTCTATGCAGTCCGACAGTGACCGCGCTTTAGGTCATGTAGTAAGTACCCTTAAGTAACCTTTATTGTAGACAATTAATATTTGCGACCATCAAGTTCCTAAGCACGGGATTATCTTTTAATGAATTCTTAGTAAGTTCTTGTACCTTAATTAAAATCTGTAACAGATGCGCAGTAATGAAGATTGACTGATTACGATGTAATGAATCGTTGTCAAGGCATACATTAATTTTGAGAAGAGGAAGCGGGGTTTGGAAATTTCGAAGACGAGTAGGCACTTTTGATACTTAGGTAAGTAAGGGTTAAAATAAAATGAAATTTATTTGCAAGAATTGTAGTACATTACAGATGGTAAGGTTTTTTTAAGTTTCTAAAATAAATAAATAATAATAATTTAATAAATGAAATTAATAAAAATGGTACAGACTGGCAGCACATTAAGCTACCCGAAATGGTCAATTTTTCCCAATCAACCTTGAACCATATGCGATAGGGATAAGGTTGAAAATCTATTAAAGATATTTGACAGATTGTAGTAGCTTGATGTGCTGGTGTCTGTACATAAATCATAGTTATTACATTTAAAATGTCGAGTATTGGTCAAATTATATTAATGTCAGTGTGAATATTTAAAGTATAAATACTCAATCACAGAATAGAAGGTTGCATTGAATCCCTTGTTAGAAATCCATAATAAAGGCTAAAAATACTGAAGATTTAAATTCATCAGTTTGACTTAAGTTACTCATTATTACTTCATCTAATAAACACAATAAAAACCTAAAAAAAGTTTATTTATAAAACTAAATGCAACGAAAAATCGCACTAGTGACAATATTCTGACACACCTATGACTGTTACAGCAATATTTATGTTTCCTCAGCCAACTCCGAGTTATGTGGGCGTAGACTACGTGCGCCATCTTCGAATTTTATCGTAGACTGTCCCAATAAATTTTATGTTTCGGAGACATGCTAGTGTCTGTGCTAATTTATTTTAGTTGGGAACTAATTGATTTTGTAGCTGTGTTATTCATAATTTAATGATTACAGATGTACTGGATGTATTGATTTATTGGGGGCGTCCGTGATCACAATATCAAGATTTACTGTGTTGCTTCCTCAAGCATACCTACTGATTTTCTCTTTGATAGTATGTATGTAGAATGGAGCATGTATCATTTTCATTTTAGCCAAGATATTCTTATAGGATGAATCATGAGGATTCTTTTGATATATTACACTAAAACTTTGTGATAATAAATTAATCGTAAACACATAATAACACGACCACTTCAAAACTTTTGACACTTTAAAGTTGAGACGTTTTCTTTTTCGACATTGCTTTTAGCTTACTACTATATTGTTTTCTATTGTATGCTTTTTACGGACTTGTTTTTTTTTTATACAAAACCATCTTGTATAAGTTTAAGAAGCTCTCATAAAGTTACCACGCACAATAATGTAAAAGAAAATTTTTGAGGTATATTCAATTCCGGTCTAAAACTTATTCTCACACTTATCTCCTACGCTGTAAAAGATTCCATTTACTTTCTCTTTCTGAACGTAGAAAAATTGCAGATTTGGCGTTTTTATTTAGAATCGCTAAAGGTTCAACCGAACTTCCCGAATTGCTGAACAAAATCGGACTGCGGGCTCCTTCTGCTTTTCTGCGCAATCCTCATCTGTTGCATACTCCTATGGTAGGAACGAAGTACAGACGAAATTCGTACTTAATTAGAGCGAGTCATACGTACAATACCGTCTGCCGGGGTGTCGACATCGATATTTTCAATACCAGCATGTCAAAATTAAAAAGGGTCTTTGTGATTTCTTTTTTGATCATGTAAATTAATTTCTCGTTTATTAATCACATTTGTTTTTCCTTATTTTTTACTCAAAAAACTGTCTACCTTCTCAAATATTTCTTTGTTGTTTATATACACTCTTCTATCTGTGAAAACTTGTGATTGGCCTTATTTCTGTTACTCTTAGGTAATAGTGCAAAAGTGTTTAGCTGTAAGTTTTCCAAAAACTGTAAAATAAAATAAAACAAAGTCGGCCTGGCTGCCATTACCAAAATTTTGTGTTTGTCTGTTCCATAACCAGTCTAGAATCATGTGTGAATTCATTGTTACAGTTTACACATCAATGTCCCTTTCACCCTTTGGCATATTATCCCGCTTTTACTATTTGAAAGGTGGCCCACCTAATCTAGATGACGAAATCAAGACGGAGCTAGTAAGCAAAAACAAAATTAATGTAATTTTGAATGTCGCCATAACATAAATTAGTGGGGGAGAAAAACGCCACGGAAAATAATTATATTCTAAAGGTTGTTGTAGATGAAATTATCTGATACCTTACATAAAAGTACTCTTTTAAATCAATTAATTGAAACCTTTAAACGAAAAGAACCAGCGAAGCTATTTAGTTAAACATAATTATTATAAATTGAATTAACTTTTTGTGTCTGTCTGTGACCGCGTTGTTTATCTAAACTACGCTATGAATTTTGATGCGGTTTTCATCATCATTTAGAGAATTTATTTCGGTAGGTTTAATCCGGTAAGCGTAATACATTAACATTTTAATTAAATATTTTAATAAAGAAATCTTCATGTTTTGTTAAGGGCTGACTATACCAAAATCACATATCTTTTATCCGTGGAATAAAATTAGCGTCTGAAAGTTCTAGTATGGAAAAAACCGGCCAAGTGCGAGTCGGACTCGCCCATGAAGGGTCCCGTAGCAGCAAGTAACATAATATAAAAGTTCTTGTAGTTCGTTGTAACTTTGTGAAAAGTAAATTGCGGTTTTCGATTTATGACGTATTAAAAAAAAAACGACTTACTAGATCTCGTTCAAACCAATTTTCGGTGGAAGATTACATGGTAATGTACATTATATATATTTTTTTAATTTTATCATTCTCTTATTTTAGAAGTTAGAGGGGGGGGGACACACATTTTACCACTTTGGAAGTGTCTCTCGCGCAAACTATTCAGTTCAGAAAAAAATGATATTAGAAACCTCAATATCATTTTTGAAGACCTATCCATAGATACCCCACACGTACAGGTTTGATAAAAAAAAATTTTTGGAGTTTCAGTTGTAAGTATGGGGAACCCCAAAATTTATTGTTTTTTTTTCTATTTTTGTGTGAAAATCTTACTGCGGTTCACAGAATACATCTACTTACCAAGTTTCAACAGTATAGTTCTTATAGTTTCGGAAAAAAGTGGCTGTGACATACGGACGGACGGACAGACAGACAGACAGACATGACGAATCCATAAGGGTGTCGTTTTTTGCCATTTGGCTACGGAACCCTAAAAACTGTCAAAAATTCAAAATGTATTCTCAGTATAAGTCGAAGTCGTATAAACCGAGCGAAGCAGGAGCTGATCTCTAGTTTATGATAAAAACGTTACCTATAGGAAAAACGTCAAGATCGAAATGTCTTCGATTTTCTATTGTACAATAATCATGAATGATCGGAATGCTTACTGAAGATGGTTCTTGCATATCCTTGCTTTTCTCAGATTAAAGGTTTGTTATTATCAATTAAGTCAAAGTCGAAACACAAAAGGTGTTTAGGCGTGTAAGGTTATAAAAAGGAATTAAAAGGTTGGCTACACTACGTAGAGTATTATATTATCTGTGGCTACACTGACCGGACAGATGACGTAAGCGGGGTTTTTGGTTGGAGAAAAAAAAAAAAAAAAAAAAAAGGGGCGGGAAGCGAACGGGGAACGAAGATGAGTTTTGGTTCGCAATAAGTTTAGTTTTAATTGATACAATAAGTTTTGTTTTAAAGGCTACAATAAGTTTTGTTTTAAAGGCTACAATAAGTTTTGAAATTGGATGATTGTCTCGTCAATAAGTTTTGTTGCTAATAGTTTTGGTGCAAATATTGTTACACTTACAATAAACACATTGTATACAATATTGGTTTGTGCTTTATTTCTGAGGTTCCTTAAATCTCAGAAGTGGGCATCACAACTCCATTTTTCGGAAAATGGGAGATAAGGATGGGACTCAACGGAGCTTAAAAACTCCAACACGAGATCGGTCACGCTCCAGGCGGAGCCACAGCCGCAGACTACGAGAGCGTGAACACGCCCTGAAACAGCAGCAGGAGCGGCTGCGCTTGATGGAGATGGACCTGCGAGCAGCCCGTGGCGAAGGAGTGAGCGCCGTTCACCACAGGACGAGGGCAGGCGTCGGGATCATCAGAGCCGCAGCAGGCCACCTGTCGCCAGGGGTTCGAGACTCCGGGAGAGCCGGAGCCGCAGCAGGCCGCCTGCCGCCAGAGGTTCGAGGCCCCGGGAGATCTGGAGCCGCAGCAGGCCGCCTGCCGCCAGAGGTTCGAGGCCCCGGGAGAGCCGGAGCCGCAGCAGGCCGCCTGCCGCTAGAGGTTCGAGGCCCCGGGAGAGCCGGAGCCGCAGCAGGCCGCCTGCCGCCAGAGGTTCGAGGCCCCGGGAGAGCCGGAGCCGCAGCAGGCCGCCTGCCGCTAGAGGTTCGAGGCCCCGGGAGAGCCGGAGCCGCAGCAGGCTGCCGGACGCGAGGGCTCCGAGGGAGACAATACAGGCGGGCGTCGGACACCACTACTCAAACAGGTCATGTAGCCCTACTTTTTCGTCTAAAGATGTGATTCAAATAATTCAATCAATTAAAGACATCCTGCCATCTCAGCCATCAAGCCAAAGCACACATGTGATTAATAGAGGCATAGATCACAAAAATATCATTCCAAAATTTAATCCTTCCGAGAAAAACCAACGTGTAGACGTATGGATCAAGAAAGTTAACGAGTGTGCTGAGGTTTATGGATGGGATGAGAAGACTTTAGTGCATTTTGCAATGCAAAAATTAGTGGGACTAGCAAAAACTTGGTATGAGAGTCTTAACTCAATATTGTATAGTTGGGAAGAATGGCAGATTAAGTTAAGCAATGCGTTCCCCTGCGAGCAGAATTTCGGGCAACTTTTAGAGGACATGCTCAAACGAAAGAGTAGGCGGGTAGGCCTAATGAATTAATTGAAAACTATTACTACGAGAAAATAGCTTTACTAAATCAGTGCGAAATTCATGGTAGGAAAGCAGTTGACTGCGTCATCCACGGCATCAGCGACAGGACCATGCGGTCAAGTGCTTTGGCATTAAGGTCAAGCACGCCCACGAGCGAGAGAAAACGGAAGAGACCCTCATCGCGACTTGGCCTGAAACATTCATAACGATGTAATAAGAATACACTCTAGACTATTGTTTAGCATAAAAGCGTGTCGATGGCAATCTAAATGTACTCGGCCCAGAATTCGGCCACTTGTTTGGCGCCATCACTAGCGTCCATCAGTTCCTGTAACGTGCAGCTGACAGGACACGCAGGGCACGATATTAAGTGTCCCATCGTTTGTGGAACAGCACCACATTTACACTCCAAGGCGGAGTCGTCTATAAATTTCCACCTGAACAGGTTTTCCTTGCTTCGGCCAACCTGGGTCCGGAGTCTGTTTAAAGACTTCCAGTTTACCCAAGGTAACTCATGTCCAGGTGGGAGGTCCTCAGCGGGTGTAACGAACGGTTTGGGTAAGGAAGCACTGTCTCGCCACAGCCTCAGTCTTTCTTGTGGTAGTTCGCCAGTGAGTGGGACGACACACTTTAAGAAGCTATTTCGGCTTTTCAGCCTTTGTGGCACAAGGGTGTTGTCGTGCAAAGGGTGTCGTGTGTCGGAGACCATTTTGGCCCTTTCGCTGGAGCTTGCCACCGCTCTGCGAACCACTGGTGGCGCTATTCCTGCTAGCGAATACAGCATTTGTACCGTAATATCTGTTAAAAATTCGGCTGTAGTTGCATGTTCTATGTTACTGGTTTCTGTAAGTAAGTAGGATATTTCGTTCCGCCAAGTGTAAGGTTCCACCGGGTACCCGCGTGGGGACACGCGCGTCATCAGGATGGTCGAGTGTAAGGTTATAAAAAGGAATTAAAAGGTTGGCTACACTACGTAGAGTATTATATTATCTGTGGCTACACTGACCGGACAGATGACGTAAGCGGGGTTTTTGGTTGGAGAAAAAAAAAAAAAAAAAAAAAAGGGCGGGAAGCGAACGGGGTACGAAGATGAGTTTTGGTTCGCAATAAGTTTAGTTTTAATTGATACAATAAGTTTTGTTTTAAAGGCTACAATAAGTTTTGTTTTAAAGGCTACAATAAGTTTTGAAATTGGATGATTGTCTCGTCAATAAGTTTTGTTGCTAATAGTTTTGGTGCAAATATTGTTACACTTACAATAAACACATTGTATACAATATTGGTTTGTGCTTTATTTCTGAGGTTCCTTAAAGGCGAACAAATCAACGAAAACAGCGTTTAGAGATGCTGTTCATAAATTATGCAAACCATTTGAAGGTGATAAATTAGTAGTCAACTCAATTCTGACTTGTTTTGTAAACTTTGGCCATCCATGGTGTTTGTGTGTTTTGCACCACGTGCACCGTAGTGGCCTGATTCCTTCATTTTAATTGACATTTACTACTTTTGTGGTTGGCTCTGTAAACATTGAAATAGAGCATATTGTGAAAGGGTTAACGGGCTCGTTCGGGGAGTTACTATCATCACCTTTCCTATTTCTACCTTTTTTTCTTTCTTTGTGACGGTTCGCCAGTCATTACATTGGTCGGGGGACTAACTGTCCATAGGGTGCGCCAGACAGACATCTAAGTACGTCTGGCGTCTCGCGCCTTTGATACATATAAAAGAAGCGCCTTGAAGAGTAGGTATACTTGCTGGTAAAATCACGTGATTTTACTGCTGAAAACTGATAGGTCTCATGTGCGTCCACATGAGACCTTTCAGTTCTGTCTCTAAGACTGGCAGGGCATCAGAAAAGTCTTTGAAGTTGACAGCGGTAGCCACTTTTCTAATGGCGAACTATACTGGCCAGTACCACTTTTAAAAACAAAACCCAGTAAATTAAAACTGGAGAGCTATTCTGTAAAAATCTCACCGTGAAAACATAAGTGAAGTGAGCTGTCAATGGTGTCAACCCCTAGCAACAGGCGGAATGATAGCTCACTCGAAGTTCACTTCACCTAAGTTTTCACGGTGAGTTTTTTTACAGAATAGATCGGCTGCACAAAGGTTGAAATGATCGAACTGTCACATAGACAAATAGACCTTTTTGTTTTGTGATGTGCAAATTACATTCAACCTTAGGGTGATAGAGAAATTACGACTATTCCTAAACATAAAACCGGCCAAGAGCGTGTCGGGCCACGCTCAGTGTAGGGTTCCGTAGTTTCCCGTCCGTCACAATAAGTGTTCCCACGTACAATTCGATAATACCCGACCCAATGTAATAAGTACCTACCGCGCCATCTCTCGGGGAATTGGGTTACTAATTAATACATAGACGTGCCAGAAGTTTTCGGTGGTAATTTTGGATTGCGAGAACCGATTTTAATAATTCGTTTTTTGTTTGAAAAAAGATACGTTCAGGATAATAAAATATGTAAACGAAGTTAAAAAAAAATGCTTGCATATACGATTATACTACGAACTTAGTCCAGAAATGATTTTGTACAACTTTTTGTCTTTTTTGTACAAAAACTGTTGTTTCTATCAAGTTCAAAATAATTTTCCTAGAAAGTCCTTATAAAGTTCTACTTTTCAGATTTTTTTCATATTTTCTAAACTAATGGTTCAAAAGTTAGAGGGGGGGGGACACATTGTTTTTTACTTTTGGAGCGATTATTTCCGAAATTATTGACATTATCAAAAAATGATTTTAGTAAACCCCTATTCATTTTTAAATACCTTTCTAACAATATATCACACGTTAGGGTTGAAATTAAAAAAAAAATCACTTCCCAATTTACATATAGGGGGGCTACCCTAATAAAACATTTTTTTCTAATTTTTATTTTACCACTTTGTCGGCGTGATGGATATACATATTGGTACCAAATTTCAGCTTTCTAGTGCTAACGGTCACAGAGATTAAGCGAGGACGGACAGACGGACGGACGGACGGACGGACGGACAGACAGACATGGCGAAACTATAAGGGTTCCTAGTTGACTACGGAACCCTAAAAAAGAAAGAAAGGTATATTTTGTGCAGGGAAACATACGTAAACATAACACCAGTACCATTATACTAATCTTCAGTCAACGTTACTAAGTCTTCAAGACAGAGTCCCTCCCTTTAGATTTCTTAGATAAAATCTTCAACTTTACATTTTTATTTTATCTTTGCAGCTTCCTCCGAAGGCTTTCACGTGTACAGTCACCAAAGGAGATAAGTATCAGGGTCGTCGGATCAGTGGCGAAACTATAGGGTGGCATTGGGGCAAAATGCCACGGGCCCCCAGCCAGACCCGCCCCTGGCCCGAGAGGGCCATGAGCACAGGAGGATCCTAACATAAGTTTATAAATGCAAACTTTTTGAAAATGTGCAACTAAGAACATCATTAAAAAAAAACCGAGTGTGCTTATGACCACACGACTGAAGTGAAACTTCAAACGTATTTGGCTATGAGAGGAAGAGAGAAAGAAAATGTGCGCGCGCTCTGCTTTCTCTTGCTTAAATCCCCCACTCAACTCCCGTTCGCCTCGCCCGATCACACTTTTCGTAACGCTTACGTCACGCGTTCGCCAGCTTACTCCCCAAGTCAAGCGTGCGTAAAGAAGTTTCACTTCAAAAAAAGACGGGTTGCACTCCGGGAGTGCCGGCAGAAGTGAAAACTTGAATATTAACGTTGAAATAAATCAATTATTAATTTAATTAATATAACTCTTTTTTTTCACTATTTCTGCGTCACGTTTTTCATTAATACATGCACTTTGTTCAATTTCCATATTTTAAACACTTTATATACACGAATTTTACGAATACACAGCAGTGTGGCTACTACACAGACGGTCGAGCCACCAGCTGTCCATCCATCCATCCATCCACTTCCACTTCCACTTCCACTTCGACTTCCACTTCCACTTTCACTTCGACTTCCACTTCGACTTCCACTTCGACTTCCACTTCGACTTTCACTTCGACTTCCATTTCGACTTCCACTTCGACTTCGACTTCGACTTCCACTTCGACTTCCACTTCGACTTCTACTTCGACTTCCACTTCGACTTCCACATCGACTTCCACTTCGACTTCCACTTCCACTTCCACTTCGACTTCCACTTCGACTTTCACTTCGACTTCCATTTCGACTTCCACTTCGACTTCGACTTCGACTTCCACTTCGACTTTCACTTCGACTTCCACTTCGACTTCAACTTCGACTATCATTTCGACTTCCACTTCGACTTTCATTTCGACTTCCACTTCGACTTCGACTTCGACTTGCACTTCCACTTCCACTTCGACTTCCACTTCGACTTCCACTTCGACTTCCACTTCGACTTCCACTTCGACTTCCACTTCCACTTCCACTTCCACTTCCACTTCCACTTCCACTTCCACATCCACTTCCACTTCCACTTCCACTTCCACTTCCGCTTCCGCTTCCACTTCCACTTCCATCGGGAAATGGAGGGGGGGAAATCTCTCCTGACGGTTACGTGTCCTGACGCGATGTCCTGACGCGAGTTTAACATTTTTTACCCATTACTAAAAGTGTGCAACGCCGCTAAAGAAGTTTACACTTCAAAAAAACTATAACGTTGGTTGAGCTTCTATACATTGAGGGAGGACCCCATCCCTTGAATTTGTCACGGACCCTAAACGGTATAGTTACGCCACTGCGTCGGATATAGTTGATGTTTAATAAGAAACCGATGGATGTTTTAGAATAATATGTAATTGAATTAATAGAAAACAAACAGTTAATTTATCAAATTAAATTTCATTCGAAAACATCAATCGGTTTCTTACTAAACTTCAACTATATCCGACGACTCTGGTTACTTATCTCCTGCGGTGACCGTACTTCTTCCACTCCGCTAGTCTATTGATTCAATTTTGTTATCGAACTCACAATTTGTTTACTTTTTGTTGAAGTTTCTTCTTTAGGAACCTTCTACTGGTTATTGTCAAGGTCAACGTTTAAATCAGTTCAGTAAAAGTAAAGTAAGTTTTGCGAGGCAAGGCGAAAATAAGGCGTCATTTGTTTTACTACACATTACGGTGATACTGGCAATATTCATGAGATAATTTTAGTAAGCAAATATAAAATGCCATTCAGGTAAATGACTGCTTGAAGATAGATCCTAAAAGTCTGCCTGTGTTGCCAGTCTTTGAGATTCAGCATAATCAGCCTATAATATTCTCACTGCTGGGACACAAGCCTCCTCTCTATCGGAGAGAGAGTTGGCCGTAATCCACCACGTGGGCCCACGGGCAGTGTTGGTTGGTAGATAAGGCGAAGGTTAAGGTATTATGGTGCAGGCTCGGAGACTGCTATGTCCAGCAGTAGACTGCGATAGGCTGAGTTCATTGATTGAATTAGGTGACTTATACCTTTATAGCTTTACGAAAACTAATTGATACTGAACTTCCTATCGAAGTTATAAAAAAATATTGTTTACTTCTAGTTCCTCGAATCGAAGAATTGTTCCATTCATAGTAAATACCACGTGGTAAATATTTAGCCGATCACTCGCGGAAAGCGTAACGTAGCCACTGAGAGACATACACCAGTCAGATTCACTGACCTCATTCAATATTTTACACTATTTTATAGGTTTTAGAAGCAATTGTAAGGGTATCTGCTTGGTGAATAGTCAGGAGTATTAAGACCTGGCAGCGTTGTGTAAGTTGGCTCGTCTATATAAGGTGGCAGTCACATATCTATAGGCCGACCACTTAACTGAGACGTTGCCTGAGGTAGCCGATCGGTGCGGGAGGGGTAATAGTTGTCATAAGTTGACGAATCACTGAGCTCTCGCATCACGATACCACACTCCTCCCGCACCGCGCTGCTACCTCAGGCTGCTACCTCAGGCAACGTCTCAGTTAGCGATCGGCCATAGGTAGTATATTTTTTTCAAGCTACTAGAATATTGTGATTTTTTCTCTGTTCCCTAAAAAGAAAACTTGTCGATTTTAACATAAGCTAATTAGGAATATGTTTTATTTTCTTATTTTAGTTTTGAGGAACCCATTTTGTATGGTTATAAATATTTTTACTTTCAGATTTTGGGTTTGTTATTCAAGCTCTCTGCAAGCATTTTTTTATGAAACACAAATAAATAAGGTTTTTTTTTCAATTATTTTGGTTACCGGAACGAGAAATACAGTAATATTGAAATTGAAACGCAATGAAAATGTATGAAATAGATAATATTTTTCGACAAAACATTTCACCAAATCATAGCATTGGATGTAAGTACCTAAATGTTTGTCTAAAGTACAGACCTGTCAAATTTGTTAATAGATTTTCAACTTTATCTCTAAAGCATAGGTAAGGTTCAAAGTTGATTGGGAAAATTTGACAGTTTCGGGTAGCTTGATGTGCTGGCGTCTGTACTAGCCAATATGAGTAGGCATGTAAGTAATAATTATTCGGAATACATTAGTGATACCGCAAAATCAACAGCTATTCACGTTGATTAACATAACTTGATTTAATTGCAATTTATCCGCTTCATGTGGTTCTGCTGGCACTAATTATTACTTTGCTCGTTTCTCTAGAATGAACTCGATATAGTATTCTAAGGGCTGATTTTTCCAACGCCAGATAATTTTATCCGAGGAATAATTTTGAATTTTTGACAGTCCTTCGATACAAAATCTGTCAGACGTCTATTTTATTCCACGACTAAAAATTATCTGTCTGTTGAAAAATCAGCCCTAAGCCCGTTTGTGATATAACTATGTTAAGGAAAACTTTACAGGTAAATGGTAAATTAGTTCGCGATAATCACACTCAGGACTCACAGGACCACTGCTGTTTGAAATATCTTGTTGCTTGTTGTTAAATATGTAAATCCAAACCTATCGAGAATGTCAGCCGTAATTATTATCTGTGGAAACTAAATTCAAATTCTTTCACTTCCACTGTAGAGTGCGTTTCAACAAATAGTTCCTATGTTATAATGTTGGCTCCCCTGTCCTTCGCTAGGAGTATATGTGTTTTGTGCCCATGTCTGTCAAGATAGTAGATATGGGAAGACGATTCTGCGGTTTTTACAAGATTTATAAGGTGTCCGTGTTTTGAATCATGCCCAAAAAATTAAGGAATGGTGAAGAATAAGAAATGGTATACATTGTTGCCAACATAACGGCATAGGAACTATTTGTTGAAATGCAATCTATCCGGTTCACTTTTACGTTCACTAGTCTAGCCTGCCTGTGGAAGTTTTGTCGGTTGAGAATAAACCTCTTGTTGTGCTAACGATCGGCTAGTATTTCTAAATAACCCAACAATTACATCACTTTCAGGGAATCTATAAAAACATCGAAAGAAAATTATTTTCTGCAGTTTCTGTAACACTTACTTACTTTGCTATAACAGGATCTGTTTCTTGCAAAACCTATTCCATTTCTTCAGCCAAAGAAGCTTTACAAAGTACCGCGGTATTGCACGATGAATTCAGAAGAAAATTATTTCCCGAAGAAATATAATCAAGCCATTCAACCTAACGGGGTCGGTCGGAATAATGCTTTGCAATTTTCAAACAAATTCCTTTCCCTCAAAGCGGGCGCATGTCACCTTTTCAAACTCATTTTCATTCAAAAATGTTAGCAATAATTCTTTTTCTTCTTTTTCAAAACCGAAGTTTTCATACATTTCCACGGCTTCGTTGGTGGCAGCGCACAGCGCACATGCTGTTAAAAAGACCTCTTTTCGTCTGCATATTTGGGCAGGATAGAAGATGGAGTATGGTTTGCGATAGAGGTCCACAGCCATACCCTACTGCCGTTCCGTCGAGGTAGTCCCATTTACCTCTGGAGTTACAATGACGTCGGAAAAACAAAAACGTGCAAGTAAAAATTAACCTTAAGGTGCTTGACATAATATCATTATTTATTCCTTGAATGTACGTCTATAAACTTCAACAGAATGATGACCCATTCAGACCACCTGCAGCACTGGAACAACATTCACAACATAATCCCAAAAATCCCCGTCTCACGTATCAGAGTAACCTTTAACGCTATCGTCATGCGTTGGCTACACACTGGGTGACTAATTCCTTGGCAACGAGCCAGTAACTCGACCTATATACTCGCCTCAAGTCTTCCTACTAGTACTCCCAGCCACCGGTCAAACTAATTAGGTTATGATTTTTATTTCATCGCTTTATAAGGAAAGGTAGGATGTCGTAAGGCAATGATGTGGAAGTCTTAGTTTAAAATTAGACTTTGTACTAGAAACGGGAGAATCCTTATCGATTTAATAATTATGTGATTGAACGAGTCGGAACGAGAGAACGAACATCTTTGTCAAGGATAGAGAACCTTCAATAAATGAAAATAAAATAATAAACTTTGCATGGAATTGAATGAATATGGCGGGACGATTTACATTGCTTTCTCAATTATTGACAAGAGACGAACAAGAGACGAAAAAAGGGCTTTGCCAAGGAGTGGAACAACAGCACAAGCTTATTAAAAATAATCTGTTCTTAGCAAACGTTCCGGAGGGATATAGGGCATCCTAAACAAACAAAAAAATCCCTCCGAAGGTTGCACAAGGGAGTATTTAAAAGCCATTTTTCCATGAAAGTTTTTGTCGACTTCCAGAGCATAACGAACAAAGCAAGACAAAACCTAATTAGTGGAGGTCACTTTATCCTAAAGAAACTTATCTTGTACTATTCCTATTATTATTGACAGCTGTCACAAAACTCTTCGAACAATAATGAAAATAAATGAGGAACGTTTCTAAGAGTTCAATGACAATTCCAGGTCGCACT
Source organism: Amphipoea oculea (assembly GCA_945859645.1). NCBI lineage: Eukaryota > Metazoa > Arthropoda > Insecta > Lepidoptera > Noctuidae > Amphipoea > Amphipoea oculea. The sequence continues at coordinate 20,262,389 of OX243862.1, forward strand.
AAGTGTTGCGTTGCCAGGTTAACCGGTGATTTATCTAGGTCATGACAGGAAGACCTGGGTGTCTCGCCAATATAATGTTAGCTGTTACTAATGATTGGAAATCAAAGTTTGGTCTATTAGTCAAATGGACAGTAGACAGGTGTTACTCAAGCGTACTTAAGGGGGATGCGAATCATATTTAGATACAACCTGATACTGACCCGCAAATTGCACAAAAAGGTAAGAAAGTTTGAATTTCGCGGGCTACTCTGATGCTGGAAAAAGAACCTGATATTGTATTTTCAGGGTTTTCTCTACTTATATGTACTTAATTTGTCAAGTTCCGCTAATGAGACACAATTGATTTCCTATCGTTTCGTCGCCGATCGGCGAACCGCGCCGCTTGACCGGTTAATTAGACACTAATCTATGATTGGTAGGTACTTCGAAGGGATAGGGATTTTCCAGTCGATTTCCACAGAAAGAAATTCCAATAACGAACTAGCAGGGGATCGAGGGAGGGGGGTAGAGGGGGGGAGGGGTTGTTCAGGGGATCAGACCGGGACCGGGATAATTTTCGTGTAAAAGTAAGTCGTTTTTTGGTGGAAGTAGATACGAGCTGTTTTCCAAAGAAATTTAATCAATATCCATAATAATTTTTGTGCGCATTAAAGTACAACACAATGCTTTAACATTGCAATGACCCATCACGTCCATTGATTAGTTTATTTTGTTTGAAAAACACCAACATTTTCCTTAAAACCTTTGGCAGGAAAAATTGTATTGAATTTCAGTGGTGTCAGACTGCTAGTAGCTGAAGGAATGAGTCCGTTGCGAGTGTGAAAGACTTGTCGGCGTCATAGGCACGCACACAAAGGCGAGTGGGCGGGGCGTCGTCGCACGCGCAGCACCCGACAACAGCCGGCGCCCCAGAGTACAGTCAACGAGAACGGTCGTGAAGAAAAGTTGGTTTCGTAATGTTTGTTTTGCTGAAGGAAATGCCAGCTGTCAGGACTTAGTTTTTATATTATTACATTGACTTTTATAGATGTGGTGTATGTATCGCAGCCAACTGGTTAAATTAGCCGTTTAGTTAACCGCCTGGCCTTTAGAAGTAGTGCTCGCCTCGCTTCGCTCTCTCGGCTCGCACGCGGTTGGTCACAGTTCTAACCTAACCTAACTCATTTGGTCGGGATGCCCTAGCTTATTTAATGCGACCAGGCCGTTAGTTGAATGGCCGCCGTTTAGTTAAAAGGCTAGGCGGTTAACTAAACGGCTAATTAAACCAGTTGGGTGCGATATTATGCATCACAGGCTTATTTAATTTTAAACAATCGACCCACCCTTGTTTCGCATATATTTTACAACTTGATAAAAGATAAAGATTTCTTTAATTTATGCAAGTTCAGTAAAAATAATAATAATATTCACATAAACCTTTCAAAATAAAGTCTCTAAATGTTGGTGAAAACCACATTGAAATCCGTTGCGTATTATAGAAGAAAAACTCGATGTATCGATTAATTTAGGTAGTCAAGTTTGAAGCCATATTCATTACTAAATGCGCCCCGCGGTTTCACTCGCATAAATTTCAATCCCGTGGGAATATCAGATTCAAAAGTAGCCTATGTGTTAATCCAGGGTGTCAGCTACCTCAGTACCAAATTTTATCAAAAATACAATAATTGTTACAACCTTCTATATTTTTTACTGAAACTGTAAAACTATTTTTGTATGACGAAAACTGTGAGTCATTGAAAGATGAAATTATAAAAACTAACTCGAATATCTACTTACATAAAAAAATAATTTTGTTATTTAACAATAAATCAAGATAATAACAATGAGACGCGTTACAAATTTTTGCTCTCCACTGTATAGTTACTGCGCCAACGCACGCCATATACGGGGCGCCTCCCCCCTCCGCGCCCCTATCCGCGCCGCCCGCCCTCCAACACCGTTTGGCTCACGTTTCGACATAGAGTGAACTACAGACACGACATTTCATTTATGTGCTTATTTAACTAGTTTTTTGCCCTGGATCTACTTGAAACTTGCATTTTAAGAGCAATGGGATACTTTCTATTACCTCTTGTCCCATAGACTCCTACAATAATTTTAGGTCTCATCACATTTAATCACAAATACTTTATTACCTTAATTATACTGTGGACATTACACTATATTATAAAGCGGCCAGTAACAGTCCCAATACCCTCACCCCCCGTACTAGTTGATACAGATTAAAAAAATATATTTAAATACTATATGGCAAGTTCGCAAGAGTCCTGAGCACGGGATGTCAATTGAGGCGTCTAGTTGCTAACCCCGCTAAAACAGTTGAAAATGGGTTAAAAATGCAGTATGAAAAAAAATATTTTCTCTTACAGTTACAAAGCTCATTTTTGAGATAAACCCACTATAACCTTACGAAAACGACAATTTGTATGCAGTGTTCACAGAAAAACCCGACATAAGCGCTCGTGTGAACTGCAAAAGCCGATATAATGAAATCGTCCAATCACAGCACAGCACTTGCGTAATACGAAATGTCAAAATCCATGTTCAAATGTCATAATTTGACACGTCAATAGCAAGACCTGAAGGGCAGTTCTCGTAATTTTAAGAACGTTCACAGTCTGATCTCAGTCTCAATCTGTCAAAAATACCTAAAATTTCGATACATTTTTACAAAGATTTTGACATTTGTTTGTCACCGAGATGAGACTGCGACTAGATTTTGAACGATTTAAATTACGAGAATTGGCCTTCTGGTATAAACTGACATTTCACTCGCAATACTCGCCAAAATTGAGTGTTACTTGAAAATACCGCTATAATAGATTTCATTCTGCTTGTATTCTTCTTTATAGGCCTCAGTGTGCCTGTGTTATTAATTAAATCATTTAAACACTTAATTATTCATAATAATGGTTTGTGAACATTCAGTGAAAACCGTTTTAGCGGGGTTTGCAACTAGACGCTTCATGTAATGACCAGTGATCGGAATAGGTAGAGCTATTTAGGTTCATTGACCGCAAACATTGATGTTAATATGGATATTCCACGGGATTCCGACTGATACTACGGGATTTTTGTCATATAAATTCGCTTCACTAACATCAACAGATGTTGAACGCTCGTTTTCCACATATAAATGGGTGTTAGATGTAAAAAGAAATAGATTAAAATTAGATACTTTAGAAAAAATAATGGTGATTTATTTTAACTCTGGTCATACACAGTACTTCTAGTGAAGCTGAAGACGAACCAGATCAATGACATTTTTTGTTTAAATAAGTGAATTATTGTTGAAACGTATTGATTATTTTAATTAAGATTTTATTGTAAATACAATTTTTTTTATTTGATAATGTTTTGATTTTACTGAGGAACAAATAATTTGTATTTGTTGTTTTTGTACAACTTCAGAATAAAAATGTAAAGGGAATAGATCATCTTTATCAGAAGAGGCCATGTTGCGTGGGTTTGCGGGCGAGGAGTTGAAAGTATTATGAAAGTCTTTATGAACAATCACAGGATGTCTAATCCAATTATTTAATTAACGATAATGCATGAATGACATTCCACCATGTACGTGGGGCGCGAGCGCAATCAATTTACTCACTATTGGATATCATAGCACAATTTCTCCAATCAATATCGTCATTTACGATCAACCCATGTATCTCTCACTCTTCCCTTGTTCTTATAATGGCGGGCCGCCTCCCCAGTCTATGGTGTTACGTCAAATTGACAGTTGACATATCTTCTAAAAAAACAATATTAACCAAAGAGGTTGGCATCACCGAACCAATTCTCTAGACGCGCCGACAAAATGTTTAAATGATTGTTGATTCTTGAATAAGAAATTGGTGCCGATTCTCTTGTACACAGAACTAAACTAACTAAACTATCACTAAAATTCCTTACTTTTTGCTATGGGAATCTTACAGCTATTCTGCATAAAAAATCTCTAAATTTAAAAATAATTTTGACACAACAAAAATCGAATTTGACAATCGCGACTCGTTGACACGTGGTACTCATTTTCCCTACCCCGTGAATGGTTTTTTAGAGCCGCAGGCGCGGAAGGGGGGGGGGGTGGAGGCGATAGTCCTCGCGCGCCTGTATGAGTGGCGCGCGGAGGCACTGAGCCGGGGGGAAACTCCGCTTCCGCGGCAAATCGCGGCGGAGCGGACAGACCTCCGGCGCGATCTCATGGTGGCATGGAAGGAGCGACTTTCGCAACCCAGCGCAGGGCACGCCACGATAGTGGCGATAAGACCCCTCTTTGAGGAGTGGCTAGAGAGGCGTCACGGCGTCCTCACCTATCGCCTGACGCAGGTCCTCACCGGACACGGATGTTTTGGGAGGTTCCTGCACATCATCAGGCGGGAGGAGACGCCCGGGTGTCACCACTGCGAGGATCGCCCAGAGGACACGGTGGAGCATACGGTGGAGGTCTGCCCCGCATGGGCGGAGCACCGCCGTGCCCTCGTAGAGGCGATCGACAGCGGCGGCGACCTCTCGCGTCCGGCCCTGGTTCAAGCCATGGTCCGGGGCGAGAGGGAGTGGGGGGCGGTCACCTCCTTCTGCGAAGCAGTCATGCTAGCGAAGGAGGTGGCTGAACGGCTGAGGGAGAGAGCCTCACACCCCAGCCGCCGCGGGAGACGCTCCGGGCGTCGGGAGCCGCGTGACGACTCCCGGCCACCGTAGGCGCGGGCCTGCGGACGGAGAGTAATGGGTAGCTCACCGTCCGATCAGGACCAGGCCCGTGCCGGACGGCGCGTACGTGTTCCACGCGTGCCTCAAAGAGATGTCAGCATAAAGGAAGGGGCCTGCCAGGGCCGAAGCCTGCCGGGGGTGCGGGATTGTCCGAAAGGGTTACCGCTACCCCGGAACATAAAGGGCTAAGGAAGGAACACGGATGGGTTTTAGTCAGTAAGAGTCTGACACTCCCTTCGCTCCACCCAGAGCGGGAGGGGTCATTTGATGATTTCCCATCCATAAAAAAAAAAAAAAAAATAAAAAAGGCGCGGAGGGGGCAGCCTTGACGTGTTTTTAAGGAATTTTTCACTTTTTGTATGGAAAATATGAAAAATTTATACCTACATGTTGAGTTTTAGGAGTTTATGGGTTTCATAAAGGGGGTCGAAATTTTCATTATTTTTGCGATAGGACACACCATTTTCGAGATATAAGCAAAAGAAAAAAAAAATACAGACAGTACTGTTTTTGCACCTGAAGTCGAGGTGTTGGTGTGAATTTCTATTCATGACAACTAATTTTATTCCACACCTTTTTAATCGCGGTTAAAAATAGTCAGATTTAGTTCGATTTAGTTAGACAATCAAAATTTTAGGTGAAAAACGTGAAATTCAGAATAGCAAAATTGCCATCTTCAATAGATTAATAACTCAGTGCCATCTTAGTGCTGTCACACCCCGGACACTCCATACAACGCTCGCAAAATAATTACCTACTACCACTACATTGACAAATAACGTTTGTATACGTGTAAATGTGTGCGTGAAATCTAGTAGGGTTGGCTGGCAGTACTCGGCCAGCGGCGGCGCTGCCCGAACGTATGCAACAATGGGGCGCCGCGCGCCGCGACACTAGGTACTCACAGAAATCTAATTAATAACACATTTCTATTGTACTACTTTTCAAGTCGAAGAATGAATAGAACGTGAAAGAAAGAGACATAACTAAGACAATAAAGAGAGAGAGCAATAATTCAATAGTTGGTATGTTAATATTACGGAAGTTTTAATTGTTCTAAAACGAAGAAAACTTGGAAAATAAATGAATAATAGAGAAAATTATGAAAATAAATTATCACAACACTGGCTTGTTTGTCTGTAATATACTAGCTTTTATTTTTTATGGGTTTAAAGGATATTTGAGTTGCTGTTCCTTACCTTCTTTCATGTTTCGGGAACCGAAAGAAACTCCTGTATTTATCGTTCCTCGATGAAGATAAGCATCCAAATAATGCACAATATACAACCATCGTGATTAACACAAAATATAAAACTTTAAAAAAATAATGTGTTCGTGTCAGCAGTAGGTAGGTATAGCGGTGCGGTTCTTGTGTATGCGAGCGCCATTGTTCAAGAGCAGGCGACGAACACATCGAAGTGCGGGGTGAGGTGCGGTAACTGATGTTAGTGCGGGGAAGGGAGTGTCCTTTCTGTACGTAGTACTTTAAGTATTCTGTGGTGCTGTCAAACTAAAATATATAGTTAAGTTGCGTCACTTTAGTCAATTTCAGAATGGGAAATCGTCGCTTGACAGGAATAAATTAAATTTTAGTGATTTTTAGTCTAGTTTAGAGGCACTTGTGACAAGAAAATCGGCACCATTGTTACGTAAAAAAATATATGTGGTTTAATGAATCAAGTTTATCTATTTATTATACTATCCTTAATCCCGTCCTTCTTATATTAATTACCCGTCAGAATGGAAGTGTAATCTTTCATTAGTCCCGAAGGCGTGAATAGTTTTTATGATTTTACTACTCAAAAACCAAATCCCGGGGCTCGGGAAATATCCATATTATTCTAACCAACCAATTATTCTAAGCAAGTACGTAAAACAGCTCTACCTATTCCGATCTATGGTAATGACTCACATAACAAAAACCAGTTTCAAGTGTGGAGTTTTCAAAGAGTTGGATCACTTATTGATGGAATGTGTTCGATATAAATTTCATAGAAATGATCTGCTTTGGGGCTAAAGGTTAAACCGACATGGTATCGGCACATCCCATAAAATTCTGTGTCAGCCAAATGGTGATGATGCGAAGAGTCTGTTCAGGTTCATCGCCCAAATGTAATCCGCAGCAGTAAGTACCTACTATGTATTTATGGTATGATGGGACTATCATACGCAATGCGGTAGTAAAAGTCCCTAGTTAAATAAAGATTATGAAAAAAAAAACAACAAGGCTCTTTCTACCTACTGCCACATCTGCCGCCACCTCCTCTGAGTTGCGTCCGCGCATGTTTGTTTACACGGCAGCCGCGGTGCATTTGTTTTTTCTCAATGCGGTGTAGTGACTTGGCTCGCATCATATAGTTGAGTACATCGAGGTTTACACACATTAACCCGAAGGACAAAGATAATTTGAAGAAGTTTCAGATAGTTGAGATGTTTTTTTTGCTTCGTAAATGATTTATGACCTATGTAGTTCTAGATTTTGTTCGGAATGTTGCCAAGTTTTTGAGTAAAATCAAACAGTTGTCACAGCATTCATTAATGTTTTTTTTTTCTAACGCAGTGACTTCGCCTAGAATGTCCCAGAACATTTTTTTCGGCGCGCCACGGAGCGCCTCGCCAGTTATATCTACACGATCCGTACACAAAAAAATCTATGGAGCGGTAGTAAGCTATTGATTGTTTCTTCAAGTGGACAGACCATCTTAGTACTTATGAATATTGAACATGTCTCTAAGTCTATGTAGGTAGGTGAGTTCAATGAAGCTTCACCAACTAATGCCAAATTCAACTTAATGTCCCTTTTATTACGTAAAGCATGTTTTCCGCATTTGATCACAAGCCTTTCAACAAAGGCTTTGTGGCAAAGTTAATGATTAAGTCACAGTTCAATCCATCTACTCAACATTATGACGCAGTCGCTTTGCTAGACTATTATTACTGAAACTACCTATACAAAAATCATAATGCATTTTTTTTCAATAATCAAATAACTTCATTTTTTTTTGGGATTACAGAATAACTTGTTCATTTTAATGAGTATTTCCTCCACCTGAAATATTTTCAAAGAATTTAAAGTCAGAATGATAAATGACGTCAGCTCCAAAATCTGTAACCGCATAACTTTGAAACAGAAACAGCCACCCATCCGAAACCCGAACTAAACCGCAGCCATTCAACAAATATCTGTGTATTGTTTAGTGTTCAAAACCAATAATGTTGTTACTATCGTTCGTTGCACTGTAGACAGTTTACTTTAGAACCAGCAGTTAATGTTCCGAGTTACTTTATTAGTTAATTAATAGGATTATATTATGATGCTAAGGTCATTATTGTACTGTAGAAGTTACAAAAACAGCACTCAAAAATGTTCAATAATAAAAAATAAAGAGAAAACTTCGTAACAATGAATTCGTCCGGGGAACTGCGTAGATATTGGCAATCTACTGGGAGTTTTTGACGTCTAAAAATGGCGGTAATCACCTTTAAACATCACTTGAATTATCCATCGGCCTGCCAACTTGACAGGATGACCGCTGGGCAAAAGTTTCCACATGGGTGCCTGAAGATGGACCAGAAAGAGGTGGCGCGATAACCTGGACGCGTCCCGTGAGGGCTGGTACGAGGTGGTGCGGGAAAGGAGTTCCTGGAAGGACTTGGGGGAGGCCTTTACCCAGCAGTGGGACAGTATAGGCTAACAGTTTGCGCGTGGATCTGCCTACCACCCTGTATACAGTCATGTCTAATTCCCCACTGCTGAAAATTGTCCTTTTCCAACCAACGAATGATGTCTTTGATTATACCTCTTTTACAGTTACGCTTTTGCAGGTTTTTTCGACACGACATTTTCAATTAGATTTTGGAGTGAAGTTTGAAATCACTATTTGCTAAGACTATCTCAGATTGTTATCCTATCGCTCTTAGTTCCTCGGCGTATTAATCAATATCTACTCGATACCAGACGGTATATCCTTTTCATAGCCGGATTAATAATAATTACTGAAGCTGGAATCCATTTCTAGCAGAGTAATTGGAAATAATTAAGAAGGTGTCATTTTTCTTTTGTATGCCTTAATTGATACTAGATTAAATCAAAAATGTTATTTACTAATTGAATGTATTATTTTCCATGTATTTTCTTCTGTAGAGAATTATAATAACTATACCCAAACATGGGGTATATTTATATTCCATTTTTTATTTATTTACATGAATAGACTCCGTGACTCGGAAAGCACGTGAAGCCGTTGGTCCCGGCTGTCATTCGTGGTGGATCTTTGACAGTCGTTACGGGTAGTCAGAAGCCTGAAAGTCTGATAACCAGTCTTACCAAGGGGTATTGTACTACCCAGTAACTGGGTTTTGGAGGTCAGATAGGCAGTCGCTCCATGTAAAATAGCTGCTTCCGGTTAGACTGGAAGCCGACCCCAACATAGTTGGGAAAAGGCTATGCAGATGATGATTTATTTACATGAATTCACAAACTAAGAAGTAACACAAAAACTTACCTAAGTAGTCTAGTTAAAATACAATAAAAAAATTAACAAAATTAACAAACACAACACAATAACACTTGTGAAATAAACAAAATGTAATCAAGTGACACAAAAAAATAAAAAGATTATTTATACTCATCTAATTATTTATTATCTTTCATCCATGTTCCCTAAAAAGATAATGACATTCAGATTAAAACAATAAATAAAAATATTATTGGCGAACCGTTTGCGACATTTTAAAACAATTCTTTCTGTGTGCAAAATTGTTTTATAGGCGGAAACAACAAAACAAATTTTGCAAGCATTTTTAAACCACATTTCCTTAAGAAACCTGCAGCTACCCCTACCACGGGTACCCACGCATTTTAACCCAGTTGACGTTAGCAAACAATAAATTGGAAATTGTATACTTTTAAGGCAATCTTACAAAAAGTTTGGAGAGAGTGTTGCGAAATTCTAAACAGGTGGGTAAACTTGGAAATTCGCGAAACGTGCGGTATCAATTTCAGTTTTAATTTGACGCAGGCTAAGTTTGAGTTTGTGGGTGTGACGTTCGACTGAAAGCTTGTGTAATAACATCACGTGAGCTGAGAATGAAAAGAAAAAACACGTGAGTGATTTCCACCTACTTGGTAGTGAAATCACTGAATAAGAATGAAAAACTTCAACATTTTGAGTGAAGATTGGAATAATGAAGGTACTGTTTAAGTACTTAATTTTACCTTGTGTGTCTTTTTATTACAAGATAATACATAGCATCAGTTTTTACTAATAACATCATACCTATGAGTATACAGGCTGTTACAGAAAGGGTATATCAATACAAAAGGGTTGAAGAGTGAATCTAGTCTAGAATCTCTGTACAAAATTTCAGCTCAAAAGCAGTAACTTCGAAAATGCTTAATATTTTTTTATTTCGATAGTTTATTAAATTTAAATCATAACAAACGTGTCACCGCACTACGAGGGTCATTATCCATTATTTGTAGTGTGTCTGTGCGCCTAGTACACGCACATCACGCCGCCGCGCGCCAGTGCAGCGCCGTGATGTCGAAATAAAAAAATATTAAGCATTTTCAAATTTAATGCTTTTGAGCTGAAATTTTGTACAGAGATTCTAGACCAGATACACTCTTCAACCCGTTTGTATTGATATACCCTTTCCGTAACACCCTGTATAATTAATTTATAAACAAGTAAAGGTAGGTTATTTTGTTCTAATTATGACCGAATCCATTGCAAATGTCTTTGAACCATTCAAACTTTACAGTAATCATAATTATCTTAAATCTGCCATTCAAAAGAAATCGCATTAATTTCCATAATTTTCAAATCAGTAAAAAAACTAGACGCACCAACCCTATCAAATCTGCGTATGCGCAATGTAATACGATACGCGCGCTCTTTCCGTATACGGCTGTAATGGCCGCCGCTGACCAATCACAGGCGTCGTCGTCTCGCCTACCACATTGTTGTGTAATGCTTATACTTTGCTCTATGTAATCGTTTCAGTTCTATTTTTATGTATGATTAGGTATTGGCTACTGACTTTGATAGTACATGATCCTTTAAAAAATAGTAATAATAATTTATTTATTTCAGACATAATTCTAGTCCATAGTAACGCGCACGCGCGCGGTGCTTGACCGGTTAACCGGTTAAGCACCGCGCGTCGCCTGTTGGCGACAAAACAATAGAAAATCAATTGTGTCTCATTAGCGGAGCTCGACACATTCATTACTTTAAGAGCCCCACTTAAAGTAATTATTAAACACCGAAAGGACTTCTTCAAGTCCCTTATAATATTGTGAAGGGTAGGCTACCCAATAAGTGTCCAGACATTCCTTAGGTAGGTAGACTTTTATGTTTGCAATTTATATTTTATACACGGACTCTGTGGAAATCATGATTCATGAGATAGATCTAATAGAGAAATAAGATTATGATAAAAGATATTAAATTATTTACTTAGTAAGTATCTTTAATCTCTTTGACTATGCCAAAAAGATCCGCTTAGTTTTCTATATGTTCCTTGTCAGTAGCAGGCTGGCAAGTTGTCCCTTTGTGTTTCAATACAGCACTTGTTGCTTCACAAATACTAACAATATGAGGTCCCATTAAAATAGATGTACAAACTTTAAGAAATCATTCAGACCACAAAAATAAGGACGATGGTAAAAAAATATATAAGAAAAACGCATTAATAGATACTTACTATAAAAATAATCAGCTAACGAAAATACATTAATGTGCCGGCAATTTATTATTTTAGGTAAAAATAAAATCACTTTAATCAGTGTTTTTTTTTTTGCTTGGATATCTTTGGTAAGACGTACTGAGCGCTGTGTTAAAATTTGACAATCTATTTCAATAGGACCCTGTATAAGGCGTGTTAGTAATTCCTAGCTAAGTTACCATACAGACTAATCAATCTTCTCTAGTAAGCGTGAAAAGGCACAAAAGTTTGTTGTATGTGGGTTGTTTTGTATGTACGAAGACGACTGATCGAAAGTATCTTTAAAGGAATAACTTCTTGCTTTGAAAACTCACAATCTAATGTCAGGGAAATAAATTGTCAACAGTTGCTCCAAGTAAAACAGTGGTAAGTATTCAGCTGTATCCGGTTAGACTGGAAGCTGATCCCAATATAGTTGAGAAAACGCTAGTAGAAAAAACTATAAATATCTGCCAATGTTGATTTTGCTGAGTTGTATACCTACTTGCACTTAGGCAAGTAATTAAAAAGATGGGCATGGCAATTGATTTTTTAAGTTATAGACTTTATTTTTTCCACATTAACAAAGATGCATCTGTGAGCATGAGCATCAATGTCATCTAAAGAATAATCATCTACAGAATATTTTATTAAAAAGAGGGGCATGCATGACATTTGATTTTTTAAGTTATAGACTTTATCTTTTCCAGATTAACGAAAATTCATCTGTGAGCATGAGCATCAATGTCATCTAAATAATAATCATCTACCTACAGAATATTTTATTATAAAGAGAGGCATGACATTTGATTTTTTAAGTTACAGACTTTATCTTTTCCAGATTAACGAAAATTCATCTGTGAGCATGAGCATCAATGTCATCTACGAGTAAAGAATAATCATCTACAGAATATTTTATTAAAAAGAGGGGCATGACATTTGATTTTTTTAAGTTATAGATTTTTTTTCCAGATTAACGAAAATTCATCTGTGAGCATGAGCATCAATGTTATCTAAAGAATAATCATCTGCAGAATATTTTATTAAAAAGAGGGGCATGCATGACATTTGATTTTTTAAGTTACAGACTTTATCTTTTCCAGATTAACGAAAATTCATCTGTGAGCATGAGCATCAATGTCATCTAAAGAATAATCATCTACAGAATATTTTATTCAAAAGAGGGGCATGACATTTAATTTTTTAAGTTATAGACTTTATCTTTTCAAGATTAACAAAGATTCATCTTTGAGCATGAGCATCAATGTCATCTAAAGAATAATCATCTACAGAATATTTTATTAAATAAAAAGAGGGGCATAACATTTGATTTTAAAGTTACAGACTTTACCTTTTCCACATTAACAAAGATTTATCTGTGAGCATGAGCATCAATGTCATCTAAAGAATAATCATCTACAGAATATTTTATTCAAAAGAGGGGCATGACATTTGATTTTTTAAGTTATAGACTTTATCTTTTCAAGATTAATAAAGATTCATCTTTGAGCATGAGCATCAATGTCATCTAAAGAATAATCATCTACAGAATATTTTATTAAATAAAAAGAGGGGCATAACATTTGATTTTAAAGTTAGAGACTTTACCTTTTCCACATTAACAAAGATTTATCTGTGAGCATGAGCATCAATGTCATCGAAAGAATAATCATCCACATAATATTTTATAAAAACTGTTTTATCCTCACAGAAAAAAAAACTTACGACACTTAAACACGATTTCAATAAAATCCAACATTAAGTACGTGACTACGTCTGCTTGTCTTGGGAGTAGGGTGGCTCTGTTTTATTTTCTATCATTTGGGACGATACCTTGAAAATGTATGCAAGAAACAAGCCCGATGAGATTTCCCATCGACAAAAACCGAGTGCGCTTATGACCACACGACTGAAGTGAAACTTCGCTATGAGAGGAAAAATGAAAGAAAATGTGCGGGCGCACTGCTTTCTCTTGCTTATATCCCCCACTCAACTACCGTTCGCCTCGCCCGATCACACTTTTCGTAACGCTTACGTCACGCGTTCGCCAGCTTACTCCCCAAATCAAGCTTGCGTAAAGAAGACTTCAAAAATACGAAATTCTTTCCTTTCCAACTTCTAATCAAAAGACAAACTTTTAAATTTATTTAACCCCTTCAGAGTGTGAATTTTCGAAAATCTTGCGTTGGTACTTACTTTCGTTTTATAAGGAACTCATCACATCATTATCAGCTTACAGCAGTCCACTGCTGGCCTTAGGCCTCTCATTGCACGCTATTTAGCTCAATTCTCGGCAAACCTCATCAAGCTGCTACCAGCCACCCTGCGAAGATCGTCGCTCTATCTAGCCTGAGGGCATCCTACCTTACATTTGCCGACTCGCGGTCTCCACTCAAAAACACGTCCACCCAAACGGTCATCGGTTCTACGACTAACATGGCCGGCCCATTGCCACTTCAGCTTGTTTGTTCTGTGAGCTATGTCGATTTCTTTGGTTCTCTGCCGGATCACCTCATTCCGGAACAAGCATAAGGAATTCTTGTGCAAAATTAGAAGCCTCTTGACTCGGATGAGGCTGGATTCAGTGCTTGACCGATGGTCAGCGATATCATAGGTCGAACGTAGCTATATAAGGTCCCACTAAAATAGACGGATAAACTTTTAGATATCATTCAGACCACCAAATTAAGGACGATGGCAAAAAAATATATAAGAAAAACGCATTAGATACTTACAAGAAAAATAATCAGCTAACGAAAATACACTAATTTGTCGGCAATTTATTATTTTAGGTCAAAATAAAATCACTTTAATCAGTGTGTTTTTTGCTTGGATATCTTTGGTTAGACGTCCTGAGCGCTGTGTTAAAATTTGTCGATCTATTTTAATGGGACCCTGTATACTCGTATCAATGAAAACTTATGAACAACTACAGTGCAGCGCTGATGAATCGCAACATACGTACAGCTACGTAGCGTTGAGAAAGCACTAAATCCAATCTTAGATTGTGCGTTGTCTGTCAGTAAATTTTAGTTTTAGATTTTTAATAAGTAGATAACATCGCGTCTTGCTCAGCAGTAGAATGTTATTTAGGTATTTAAAATGTGGCATTTGTATTGAAGTTCATTATCTGAAAGCCTAGTTAATACAGACTCAATTATCAGATATTTAATTAAGACCTCAGAAACCTCATCTCACCGAATTCAAAATCCAATGCAATAGAACCAAGATCAAACAACCATAAATTCTTAACGAAACTCGAGTTACCCTACTCCAGAGGCTTAGTTGCGTAGCTACGGATTGCAACCCCCCTTCAACCCTCACTCCCCCCGGAGCGAGAGCTCCATCCAGGGTAGCCACTTGTTGCTCACCCGGGAAAATTAGCGGGAAAAACCGATAAACAAACGTTTTTCAAACGGTAAAAGGAAAACCGTCTAGTCTTAAAGATACTTTGTAATTTGTACGTTTATTCTGATCTTGACATTCGGATATTGGAGAGGAAATTAAGAAAGATGTTTGTCTTTGAATTTGAAAGTAAAAGAATTGATTTGAACCATAAAGTTTTAGGGTAGCTTTTGTTCTAAGATGTTGAGATAATGATGAACGGCTTTTGTAAGTAGAATTTAACACACAAAAAGCTTATTATGTTCAGCCTATAGTGTTCCGACTACTGGGGATGTACGCTTCCTTTCTGTGAGACGGCCATAGTCCACCACGCTGGCCCAGAGTGGGTTGGTAAATGTCACATGTCTTCGAAGTTTTTGGTTTCTAGGACATGCCGGTTTCTTCACGATGTTTTCTTTCACCGTTTTGAGAGCAGTGGTGATGAAATTAAATACAGAAAGTAAATCGCCTGTCTGGGTTCGTACCCACGACGGGGCCCTTATACCACTGGTTCACCACCGTTATCAATCAGGTGATGCCCAATCTATACAAATAAATAAAATTGGAGTATCTGTTTGTAATATTAAAATAACCGCTTTTTACTAAATGCATATGGATGTATAAACGGTACATATACCAAAATAACATTTTTAACAATTTTTGTGTGTCTGTCTGTTTGTTCCAGCTAATCTCTGAAACGGCTTAACCGAGTTTGACGGGACTTTCCTGGCAGATAGCTGATGTAATAAGGAGTAACTTGGGCCACTTTAATTTTAGAAAAATAATTAGGGTTCCGCGCAAAAAAAAATAAAACGTTTTCCGTCATGCACGCGAACGAAGTCGCGGGCTCAGCTAGTACTCAATAATTGACAATTAGGTACTGGCTTTCAATATTGCTTGAGATTTTGATATTCTTCAGTAGGTAGGTAACTCATTGGGCTTTCAAATTCAAATGGCAGCACGATTCATAAAACATTTTCATTTTTCCCAACTATTTTGGGGTCGACTTCCAGTCTAAACGGATGCAGCAGAATACCAGTATTTAAATGGAGCGACGGCCTATTTGGCCTCCACGACCCAGTTACTGCGTAACACGGAACCCCTTGGTAAGACTGGTTGTCGTACTTTCTGGCTTCTGAGGACCCGTAACAACTGTCAAAGATGTACGAATGCCGTGACGTTGATCCCGGCTGGTATTCGTATATCTTTCCCCTCCTTGGCACGAAGCGTTCTCGATATGTAGGGGGTGTTCATCCACGAAACAACCGCGCCAAGCTTAGCTTAACCTTCAACCGACCAGATCGCGAATATACCTACTTAATTGATAAAAAACCGCATCCAGACTAGGCGAAGCCAACGCAACATAAATCAAACAAGTACTTATACTTACCTTTTTAATATTACAGCTTCAAAATATCAACAGGAAAACCGATAATACACCTACACAACTTCGTACCGAAACTAAACAATTAAACAACAAAATATTCAACTACCTACATAGCCGGCATAATCCTTGGAGAGTACCCGTGGCCCAAAAATTTAGATAACTGTCCGGGCCACAGTAATCCTAAGCACTTGCTCTGAAATATTTAACACAAGGTCGAAACTCGTTGACTCGAACTTATTATATCGATTTTGTATGTTGCTGGCTGATGGGAAATGTTGTTTAAAAAATATATTGAGCGACAGTTACAATAAAATAAAAAAAACGTTTTTGCGCTTTTAAAATGTTCTTTTGTTTATACAGGGTGTTACGGAAAGGGTATATCAATACAAACGGGTTGAAGAGTGTATCTGGTCTAGAATCTCTGTACAAAATTTCAGCTCAAAAGCAGTAACTTTGAAAATGCTTAATATTTTTTTATTTCGATAGTTTATTAAATTGAAATCATAACAAACGTGTCACCGCACTACGAGGGTCATTATCCATTATTTGTAGTGTGCGCCTAGTACAGGCACATCACGCCGCCGCGCGCCAGTGCAGCGCCGTGATGTCGAAATGAAAAAATATTAAGCATTTTCAAAGTTAATGCTTTTGAGCTGAAATTTTGTACAGAGATTCTAGACCAGAAACACTCTTCAACCCGTTTGTATTGATATACCCTTTCTGTAACACCCTGTATATATAATCAGCCTATAATGTTCCCGTAACTGGCCTCCTGTTTGTGAGAAGGAATGGGCCGTCCACTTCCACCTCGCGGGCTCAGTGCGGGTCGGTGGATGTTACATGTCTTCGAATTTTTGGTTCCAGGACATGCCGGTTTCCCACATCAGCAAGAAACAACAAGAAACTACATGAAGACCAAGAGTGCTAGGAAGAAGAAGAAGAAGTTTCTGAACATTAAATAACTCCAATGTTTTCTTTTCGTAATTTAATTTAATTACATTCGAATTCAACTTATCAAGCGTTGATAATGACACAATGAATTATATGTTGTTGTATAATTTTGCGAGATTACCATACCATCTTACGTCGCCATTTTGCTCTGTGAAAATATAACTATACGGAACCAGTTTTTTTTATTTCAGCCTAGACTGTCCCACTGCTGAGCAAAGGCTTCCCCCAAATCCTTACAGGCATCCTTTTCTAGACCCACCACGATCCAACCATTGCGGCAATCATCTATCCTGCGTTCGCGATTTATATGACAAAAATGCAAACAAATAAGAATTAATGGAAAAATAACTTTAATTCCTACACAATAAAGTTCAGTTTACGCTACAACTTCAAAAAAAAATTCTAACTTTATCAATAGTGCTAGTCATTCTGAAATCAACTTAATTTTCATTGAAATAAAGTTGATATTTGTTTAACTTGAAATAGCAGTTTTACCTCTTACTGGACCGGCCTCGTCGGCGCCATCCATCTTCAGGCACCCACCGTGTGGAGACTGCTATCTATAGATAAAAAGAAAAGTCTAATATTCTAAATTCCGAATCAACCTGCTACAAAATAGGGCCGCCACGTAAATAAATAAAAAAGGCAACACAAACGACTAAGGATGTCACTTAAACGAACGCTCACAAGACAGTTAGACAGTTCAAAGGAGTTTGATCCTAGTAATAACACGTAGTTTACATAAAAAATGTTGAGAACCCACGACATCCAAGTCCTGCGTACACTCAACTTCACGCCATGGTAAAAATAATACTTTGACAGCGCCTTTATTCTGTAGCAGTACGGGCGGCTGTCGTAGGTTAAATATTACGTGCGGTCGCGCGTACTATTGACTAAGTATATTTTTAATGTCAGTACTTAACTGCATTTGTGTATAAAAAAATAATGGGAGTGCCTACTTCGTTGATTATTCATCAATGTATGGTATAGTGTTGTCTTTTCACACGCTGTTTCGAGTTCGACGGGACTTATATTGTTCTTGCGCTATTCCTTTATCATATCAATCGTTATCGGTTACTTGAAGCTCGCGTAACTTTGATATCAGCGTCCTAATAATTGTTTGCTGCACCGGACGACGTCATTACGTCAGCGCCGGCTGTCGCTGAAAAACAGCGCTGGGGCTCTGTCTAGCAAAGGGTTGCAGCATAAAGCTGAGCGATAGCCGTTTTGCGTGGATGTGATGCATGTTTCTCCCAACCCTTTCTTTTTTTTTTGTCTATTATGTTCTTTATTGCGTCATGTTTACCGCAAATAAACGTATTTTATTTATTTCTTTCTTTCTTCATATCAGTATAGTTTGATAGCCTGGCAAGGACCCCTTTTTCTCAGGAACTCGTGAAGTTATCAAGTTGAAATTAATATCAAATACTCACGGCTGCAATCCCTTGAAGCACTGAAAAAATTAAATTTCTAAGTCAACACAATCAAAAGATACGGGCGTTTATGTTCCGAAATCAAAACATAGGGTACTTCCCGTTGACCTAGAATCATGAAATTTGGCAAGAAGCAATGTCATGTAGCACAAGGAAAGGAAAAAATAAAAAAAAAACCGTAGACTTGTAGTAACATTACAAAGAAAATTATTTTAAAACTATTTACATACCTATCTACACATATTTACGTAGCCCTCAGTGCGCCAGTCCGACTTTGTACTTACTTGACCGGTTTTTTTTTGTGATGATCACACATCACAACCTTATATGATTTTTAGATCTTTATTATGTCACATACCTGGGAGAGCTAGTTGTGGCCCAGAAGTAACGGGGGACTTACGAGATGTATGTCGTGCGTTGAAACTATCACGATTGTAAGGTTTAATCTGTCGAGCTCCGCTAATGAGATACAATTGATTTTCTATTGTTTCGTCGCCAATAGGCGACGCGCGGTGCTTGAGAACCTCAAACTGTCTATAAACACGAAGACTTCAAAGATTTCATATGCTAGTAACAAAATACTCTTTTAATAAAATCATAAGCCGTCTAAGAGCAGCCCACACACATTCAGTTATGCCTTGTTTGACGTACTTAAGCATAAATGGATCATTATAATACCTCTTCTCAATCTTTTAAAGGGATTAAAAAAGGTTTTTTTGTGTGTTAAATAGCTTTTGATTGGTAACTTGTGTGAAAATTGGTCAAAACTAACAATTTAGCGCGAATTAATACTTAAGTAATCAGTGTTCTTTCATCTCATTCTTGTTTCGTCGGCAAGAAAAATTCTACTGATTTTCACTTATTATTATGGTGTTCCAACCGGTCGATATTCGAATTGTCATGTACATTAATCCGTTAGTTATTAAGTATATTTCCAGCATAAGTTTACTTAGTAGGTTTGGGTATGTGATGTGGCTGTGCTTTTTAAATAAATAATATTTGGTTGCTAAAAAATTGTGATTTGCATGTAGATAGGTACGTATTTGAAAGAAACGTAAAGTGAGTTTTTAACGTTGTAGCGTAAAATGTGTAAAAAAGAATATGTTATGATGACCCAATGGTTCATATCCAGGCTAGTTAATCTTGCATATTACCGACATCTGTGAAGGTAAAAATCGTGAGGAAACCTGAGGGGCAATTCTCCTAATTTTAAGAACGATCTCAGTCGCAATCTGTCAAAAATACCTCTAGTTGTCATTCATTTTTGACCTTCAGGACCCATAGTCAACTAGCTTTGGCCCGCGACTTCGTCCGCCTGAAATTTCACCCTCCCTCCGTTCACCCTCTTAGGGGTGGAATTTCGAAAAACCCTTTCTTAGTGGATACCTACTCTTCACAAAGAACACACACTCCAAATGTCATGTCTCTAGGACCAGCGGTTTAGGCTGTGCGTTGATATATCAGTCAGTCAGTCAGGACTTTGAATTTTATATGTATAGATAGATAGATAGAAGATAGCAGTCTGAAACTGTCAACCTATCTTGAGCAAGCGTGGTGTTCAATGCTAGTGCCTTCTCTGAATGAGAAGGCCTTTGCCCTACAGTGGGATAATATTAGGCTGTTATTGTATGTAATATACATATATGAAGTACCTACTTAATGTAAAAATGTGCTACGTAGAGTCCCTACATGTAACAAATAAAAAAAAAGACGGATTGCACTCCGGGAGTGCCGGCAGAAGTGAAAACTTGAATATTAACGTTGTGCATTTTTGATATTTTTCATTAATAGATGCACTTTGTTCAATTTCCATATTTTAATTACTTTATATACATGAATTTTACGAATACACAGCAGTGTGGCCACTACACAGACGGTCGAGCCATCAGCTGTCACCATCCATGCGCCATAAAGCGCGTGGCACGCTGTAACATAAACACACACGAACATTCGTGCAAGCGCCCTGCGCCGCCTAAACGAAACAGCAGGCATACATTTTCGCCGCGCCGTAGAAAGAGAGGGGGATACTTCCTCTCCTACGCCGCGCCGGCTGTCTACTCTCCATCCGTCTTACGAATTTTCGATCAGGTCACGTGCCCTGACGCGATGTCCTGACGCGAGTTTAACATTTTTTACCCATTACAAAAAAAGTGTACAATGCCGCTAAAGAAGTTTTCACTTCAAAAAATGCTTTGACCAAAACATTTCTTATAGTTGTACTTCTATTTTCCTAACAACAATATTTCTGTTATCTCGTTTGAAGCTTCAGGATATTTCACGATAACACCGTCTCATTCACGTTTCAAATGGACCACTTATAAGTCAAGAGGTTCAGGTGCGCCGGCGCCGGAGCGGCGTCTTTGTCGGCTGCCGAAGATTACCGAGCGAACACGAGTGGCGATACGTAAGTGGGGGTTTATGACCTGGGTTTTCAATATTTAATCTACTTATTTGATATTATGTAAGGAGATTTAAATAATTAACATTTTTTAAATTGGCAAAATTCCTGGATAAAATAGCAAATTGAAATTATAGGCTCCGAATGTAGGCTTTTCTAAACTATAATATTATAAAGAGAAAAGATTTGATTTTTTGTATGTTTGTATGTAACGCTTTCACGCTAAAACGGCGGAACAGATTTGGATGAAATTTGCCACATGAGTAGACCATGACCTGGATTAGGACATAGGATACTCGTACTTTTTATCCCGATAATCCCATGGAATCGAGACTTATATGGGTGAAAACGTGAGTACATAGGAAAGGTCACAGATATACACATCATTCAAATTGACACGAAAATTGTTCGATGCATTGTATATCAGCATAATTATTATACAGTATCTAAGAGTTCATTTGCTTTCGATTCTGTATATACTCGTATTTTAATTTACTAGGTATTATAATTCAGGTGGTATTAGCCGATAACAATATTATAATGGTTATGATAAGCGCTACACACAAATAAGTTTGATATGGATAATACGAATCCTAAATCTGCGTAAATAAATTATGCAGCAATCCCATAAGTACGAAATGACGTCAGCAAGCATGTAATACTATTTTACCCTGTTCTTAATTAACACGCTAGTTAGGTAATCTGAAACCTGAAAAACACGGATTAGGACAATATAAAGGAGAAGGTGGTAAGAGGAGGTAGGAGGTAAGTGCTGCGTGTGACCCCATATGTCAACGTTCTAATGTAACAGTTTGTTCACACAACTGCACTGTAACGTAAAACAAATTATTTATTTGCTAAAATGCAGGTAAGTATACAGGGTTACTTATAATTCGACTTATATCCGTCAGGAGCTGGTATCAGCTAAAAAACAAAACAATATAAAAAAAAACAATATCAATATCTCGAAAACTATTCAATTTCGGCCATACTTATGGGGGGTTCAATTTGTTGCATTTTGGCCCCCCTATCAGCTCCTGACGGATATACGTCGAATTACAAGTAATCCTATATATACAAATAAAGTTGAACCATACATTCTGGCCAAGATTTCACATTCAAAATTTAAATGAATGAATGCGATGCTTTAACTAATAAAAATAAGAAACTTTTATAAAAACAATTATCAGATAAAAAATTACAGTTCAATACAATTAATAATAGTCAAAATAAAATCAAAATGTCAAAATTCACTTAAAAGGTCAAAATGCAATTAAAATGTCAAAATACAATTTCAAAGTTAAAATACTATTCAAAAACGTACATTCAGTATTGCCGAGCATTCACTTGTAGGTGATAGCCCAATGGTATCGGCCCCAAAATAGGTGGTGTAGGTCGTGGGTTCGAAGGTTCGAAGCCAAATAGACATTTTTCTTGTGTAGTTTATTTCGTGACCAGTGCTCTTAAAATGGTATAGGCAAAATATCTTGAGTAATACAATACCGTCCTAGAACCAAGAATTTTAAGACATGTCACATAGGTACAGCCAACAAAAGAGATAAGTATGCAGGATCGTTAGATATAGTTGAAGTTTAGTAAGAAGCCGATGGATGTTCACGAATAAAATTTAATTGTATTAATAGAAAACAAACAGCTCATTTATCAAATTAAATTTCAGTCGACAACATCCATCGGTTTCTTACTAAACTTCAACTATATCCGACGACCCTGCATACTTATCTCTTTTGTTGACTGTATACCAACGCCCATTTACTGAGACCGCGTGATGGATGATGGCCCACTCACTCTCACAGAAAGGAGGTCTGTGTCTACAGATTATTATATCACAGATGCCTGTCTTCCAGCGTATTACTGTGTTGCAGGATACTTAACTAACGATAAATTAAGAAACATAATATTTATTCAAAATACCAGAAGTTCTGGAAATACCTGAGTGTGTGAAACTGGAGTAAGTGTTTGAAAGAGGTTTAAGAGGGTACAAAGTATCCCCATACCAAATTTCATCAAAATCCAGCCGTTGCGAACATTAGCCGGAACAAACAGACAGACAGGCAGACAACAGTTTTTACATATATATTTTTTTGTTATAAGTACCGTATATACTTTCATAATTATGCAAGAAAATTAAAATCCATGAAATACAATTTTTTTTCCGACATGCACGCGAACGAACTCGCAGGCACAGTTAGTGAAGAAATAAAAAATTGGATGTTTAAAAAGAGCCTGAAAAAAAAGCATTAGGTACACTATGAAAGTCCTATTTCTACCTGACATTCCACATCTAATGTTATGATCAACAATAATCCCAATTCACAAAAAAAACCGGATAAGTGTTAGTCGGATTCGCGCACCGAGGGTTCCGTTGAAACCTTTTTAAAATATTTTTATTATATGATGTAACTAAAAATTTACGGTTTTCGCAATTTTCCCTTTATCTGTGCTATAAGACGTTGCTTCGTACCAAATTTCAAGTTTCTGAGTTCACGGGAAGTACCCTGTAGGTTTTGATTCCCTTGCGAATGTCGAAAATTTGCGGCATAAACGGCTGTATCTTTCGATTGCTTTGGCTTAGAAGTTTGATTTCTTCACAGCTCCAAGGGACAATAGACCTGAGTATTTGATATAAATTCCAGCTTAATTCCTTCACGCGTTCCTGAGAAAAAGGGTCTTGACAGACAGACAGACGGACGGACGGACGGACGGACAACAAAGTGATCCTATAAGGGTTCCGTTTTTTCCTTTCGAGTTACCGAACCCTAATAAATGAAATCTCAAAAAGCTACTCGTAATATCTCCTAACCTATCTAAATGTCAATCACACGACGAATCTTCGGGAACCTTCCGTGTCTCTCTCAAATAAAATATTGACGCGATTAAGTTGAAATGAAGGCACTCGAATTGATTGCCCTCAAATATTCAGAGCCAGTTCTCTGCCATTACCAATCTAACCTGCAACCAATACTGTTTTTACGGATTCTATGTATTTTTTTGCACCGTCATGGGATTATACAGGTGGAAAAGTAGCTTAAGGTAACTGGTGGGCAAACATGGGAAATTGTTTTGACCGTATTGGATTGTCTTTTGAGATGAAGTGATAAAATCTAGCCTAGTCTTTAATTTACCAAATTGTCTCATTGTGTATCTGTGGAGAACGTGGTTGATTCCATATTTGTATCATTTCGTAGTTCTTAATGTGTAATTGTATGTTTTCCCGAATAAATAAAATAAAATGGAAACTGTGAGAATCAAGAGTAATAAAGTGGTCATTATAGTTTGGTTTGGAAGTAATAACTTAAACTATAGTTTATTATTAATATAAATGAGAAATCTTAGAGGTAATTTTGTGACCACTTAGATTTTCTCCTAAATTTGGCTATGACGAGAAGCTGGCATACCTATTTGTTTGAAGGCCATACTACGCTTGAAACAAAGAAAGAAAATAAGTTTATTTAACCCAGGTTAATATGGCACACATTATTCACACAGACAGCAAAAAAAAACAGATAGTATTGTGTCTCACAGCTGCGCCAAATAGTTAGGCCCAATTCAGCATAAATGTCAGACAACTAATGCCTGACGCTGGTTTTTATCTGGACCCTATATTACAAAGATGTTTTACGGATGTAAATCAGTTTTATGATGTGTGTAAATATTTAAATAGAAAAATAGATAGATATGTGTGGCAAATAATAAAAAAATCTATTAAATATTTTTGTTTAAAAATAATAATTAAGTAATATAGTGGTGTTTAAGCAAATAAATAAAATGGCGTGCTTGTTCACATCGTGTTGTCGATTCCTGAGGAAACGAATAAGTACGATACTAATTAAGATTTTCAATTGAAATTAAATAAAGAAACACGAGTATATCTACTCATTTTTCTTTATTAATTAAAATGGAAAATATTTTTTTTTGTATTTTTATTATACTAGCTGCGCCCCGCGGTATCACCCGAATAAGTTTCAATCCCGTGGGAATATCGGGATAAAAACTATAATATATTCTTTTCCGGGACTCAAACTATCTCGACGCCAAATTTCATCAAAATCCGTTTAGTAGTTTTTGCGTAAAAGAGTAACAAATATCCTCCCAAACTTTCATGTTTATCATATTATTAGGATAATACATTGGTTTAGGGACCCCAAGCCTTTTAACCTTAAACCTTTTACGATCCTTTTAACGGTCTGAAACACTTTTTTTTCCAAATGGCATTGTTTTTAATTTAGTTTTAAAATAAAACTACCTCCATACCTTTTCATCACCTTTTTATCAACAAAAACCTATAAGCATATAAGAAGTGTAAATATAAATAGCATTTCAAGTGGCCACAGGACAGGCTTGGCATGAAACTTCATGGGTCATTGCGGATGTTCAATGCGCGTGAGAGCCTGGGCCTTCGACATCGTTATATACTCGTCGATGGGTATATAAGGTGTTATATACTATGTACTGTTGTCATGTAACGTTTAGGTGTGCAAGGATGGGTGATTAATAAAAGAGAGGATGTGAAAGGGAGCAGCGCTTAGGCATCCGGAACTACGGCATTAAATTCGTATCCGACAGCCTATCTGTGCTCAAAGCTTTAAAGAGCAAACAACAACAAGCTAATCTTTGAGTGCTATTTAGCCCTGGAGAGTCTATCGACGTTCAATCGAATTACCCTCCAGTGGATCAAAGGGCATAATGGATCCTTGGCCAATGATGCTATTATATAATTAATGTACCCATGCAAAATATTGTACCTAAAACATTTTAAAAGAGTAACGGTGGAGTTTCTTGCCCATTCTTCTCCATACGAAAACTACCCTTTGGGATGGGCGACTAGAATCAATTCTAAGTATTTTAAGATAATTTTTGACGTTCAAAAGTGCCTTTTATGTGCCTATTTGAAATAAATGCTTTGACTTTGACTTTGATGCTGCAGATGAACATGCGAAGAGAAGCTCTGACATGAAGGTGCTAGGCCCGTACCCACTTCTCCCTCTGCCTTTCTCACAATTTCGTGCATGGATTCGCCAAAGATCGACCGAACTCCATAACAACAGATTGTCACGGGTAACAGACTGTAGACAGTCAAAATTGGCTTTACCAATGGTACACCCGCGATTAACTAAAAAATTTCTTAGACTTAGTAAAAATAACCTCAGAATAATATAGGTACAATTACGGGCCATAACCCTCTTAACAAACATTTTTTTAACATAGGCGCCACGGACGGCCCCCTTTACAGGGGCTGCCTTGACGCCGAGGAATCAGCCGCCCACGTCATCCTGGAATGCGAGGCTATGGCTTCTCAACGTGAAGAAATCCTCGGAACAGTGAGGTCGCTCCGTGAAGCCTGCGAAGCTCCCAGGAAGCTTCTGTGCTTCTGGATGGAGCTAGGCTGGCTTTGTTAGCCAGAATCCCCACGCACAACGGACCAAATGGGAGTCTAAGTGCGGAAAAGGGAGCCCCATCATCATCAAGGGAGCAGCAGAGTTCTTCTCTGGTAAAGAACTGTTATCATGAAACGGTATGTTGTATGTACAGTCAAGAAAAGAGATATGTATGCAGGATCGTCGGATATAGTTGAAGTTTAGTAAGAAACCGATGGATGTTGTCGAATGAAATTTAATTTGATAAATGAGCTGTTTGTTTTCTATTAATAAAATTAAATTTTATTCGAGAACATCCATCGGTTTCTATGTCCTTACATAGGATAGCTTTTATCCCGATATTCCTACGGGAAACATATGCGGGTGAAACCGCGGGGCGCTGCTAGTAAACAATAAACACAAATTATATCCTACCCTATTGCTAATGCGCAAACCAATTAATTCAAAGAACCAGACCTATTAATATTCCGAGAAACGCTACGATGGAGATTGTTAGTAATTACTACGTTAAACTCACTAATTACTAGCAGAATCAAATAGTATCTATTACACCGAACGATGAACACTTTGTTAGAACAAGCATAAGATAATTGATCTAACCAAGATTATGTCTGAACTTTGAATTAAATAAAAGAGACTGTGGACCTTTATGAGTTTGTTTCGGTATTTTGGAGTGGTCTGATAAAAAACGCCGAACTCATCTGTTTGAAACATGATTTCCACGAGCGAGAAAATCGCGGCGATAATTATTGTCGTGGCCACGTATTTCTATACACTCTCTTAGAACGTGTCTCCACACGGCGATATCATCGCCGCGATTCTCCCGCTCGTGGAGACGGCCCCTTAGTTTTGACGTATAAGTGTTTCTAAAAAATACGTACAAAAATAAAATCATTTATAATAACTTAACATGATTTTTTTATTTTGATGTTCCGTAGTCAATCAGAATTCGTAGCAAGCTTGTAGCAGGTGTCTACGATTTAAAGGCCGTAGCTTGCTACGAGAGTCTACGTGCTACGAGATTACGTAGGCACTAGGGAATCGTGTTGAAGGAAATTGTGTTAAATTGAATAAATACCAAGAGC
This sequence comes from Amphipoea oculea, assembly GCA_945859645.1. Taxonomy (NCBI): domain Eukaryota; kingdom Metazoa; phylum Arthropoda; class Insecta; order Lepidoptera; family Noctuidae; genus Amphipoea; species Amphipoea oculea. Next base: position 20,289,841 of record OX243862.1, read on the forward strand.
CCTTATTTAATATACAAATTGACTTTACAGAATTAATTATTTTTGCAAGATATTAAACACCAATATTTATTTTGTAAAATACCGCGCAAACTTTTTAAATCGTTGTGATGATTTTTGTCTCATGATTACTGAAACGTTTTTGTGCCATATCGGTGCAAAAAAGTATATAGGCACTTAATTAAAGTATGTATATGGGGGTGTGGGTGTGTGTGTGTGTAGTTTATGTGTGTACTTACGATATACGTGACGTATACGTTTATAATAGATTACAAACGTAACAATATAAGACTGTGACTCCTCTGTTTGCAAGATTTTCTAAAAGACAAAACGGGTATTGATAACCACACTTGCTCATTACGTGTTAACAACATCAAATAAATATTACACAAAGAATTTTGAAATATACATTTCACATTATACTTATCATACCATGTAAAAGATCAAATAAATTCGAAGCATCTTCAGTACCTTCGATCTGACAATGGCAATTACTTATTCAAATAACGTGACAGAATAAAACTCGCCTACAAGGACAATCTTACTTGGGATGAAAAATACAGATATTGAAAATATAAATATGTCGCATCCGGTCATTCGTTTGACTATTCGGAACGCCAGCGCCATCTGGCGGCGCTTGACAGAGTCTAGCCTGAGTTCGTGGGGAGTACAAGAAAGCGTGCAGGGAGGCGGAGCGGCCCTCTTGGACATCGGACATCATACGAACAACATGTGCTCAGAAACTGTCCCGCGTTCCGTATCTGGTTGTATCGTGTACCTATAGTGTGCCATTTGCTAGTGTGATTAATTTGTTCGTAAAATTATAATCTGATTTAAACTACAAACTGTTTTTCTATTGCGCAATCACCAACACTATACCCGCAGTATTCGCCCACAGTAGTTAAAATATGACTGATAATAACGAGACACACATACCTTCTCCGTCAAATACGAGTATAATAAAATCACAATATTTAACATATTGAAAGTCGTTTTGGACTCCACCAACCCGCACTGGGCCCGCGTGATGGATTATGGTCCACTCCCTCTCACAGAGAAGAGGCCTGTGCCCCAGCAGTGGGAAGGTCATAGGTAGACACTATTCTTAAGCTTGGACTTGTCTATGGAAAAAGATAAAGTTGAAAAAAGTCTTGTATGGATTGATCCTAGGATCGGGATAAATGTTAATGTGTTCATCATCATCTGCCTAGTCTTTCCCAACTATGTTGGGGTCGGCTTCCAATCTAACCAGATGCAGCTGAATATCAGTATTTTTACATGGAGCGACTGACTATCTGACGTCCACAACCCAGTTACTAGGTAAGAAAAGCGGTGGCCGCTAGATATCGTCATATGTGGCGGTGGCGGCCACCGCTTTTCTAGGGAACCGTAGCCCAAGAGGAAGATACTTATTATATCATCTGCCTAGCCTTTTCCCAATTATGTTGGGGTCGACTTCTAGTCTAACCGGATGCATCTGAATACCAGTATTTTACATGGAGCGACTGCCTATCTGACCTCCACAACCCAGTCACTGGGTAATACGATACCACTTGGTAAGACTGTTTGTGAGACTTTCGGGCTTCTGACTACCCGTAACGACTGTCAAAGATACACGAATAATAGCCGGGACCAATGGCTTAACGTGCTTTCCGAGGTACGGAGGGGTCTCGGTGTGTAAAGATGGTCACCCATCCACAGACCAACCGCGGCAAGCGTAGCTTAACCTGATCGATCGATCTGTGCGGCTGTTATTATTTAGCCAGGGGCTCCTCTTAATTGTTAATGTGTGCCCAGTGGTAACGGCCGCGACTTACGAGTTGTAGGTCATGGGTTCGAACCAAAGCAGACACTTTACTTTGTGTCAAACTATTTCATGACCACTGCTCTCAAAACGGTGAAGGAAAACATCGTGAGGAAAATGTCTATAGAGGTATGAGGAACGATGTAAAGTTCACTCAACCTCCAAAGAAAAGGGAGGATTCTCCGACCAGACGGGTGATGTGTCGGGCCGTTGTATCTATGCTAGTTGCGCGGTAAACTCTGCTTGCGAGATGCAGGATTTGCGTGACGTCAGTATGACGCGTTGTTCGCATGTGGCGTTGTAGATACCGCTACATATCCATAGAACCAAAAATTTGTTGACATTTGTGACATCCGCAAACCCGCACTGGGCCCGCGTGGGATTATGGCCCACTACCCCTCACAGAGAGGAGGCATGTTTTCCAATAGTGGGAACATTATAGGCTGATTATGCTTGTGCTGTGTTTTTCCATTCGGAATTTCTGGTTAATGAACATAAGCTCGCTCCCTATTACATGGTGTTAAATATGTATCAAAAGAAACTACATACTTATGTCTAACTGGCTGTATATTACTAGCGCCATCTACTAGTGTAACTGTATGACATTCTGGAGAAAAAAAAAGACAGTCTGTTGAAAGCCACTTTGAAGTTTTAATAGGTTATGGGCCCATAATAAAAAGCCACTGTGCCAACTGTTAATCCATTAGGTACGTTTTAAGTTGTAAAAACTCAATGATTAATGCACTGGACTGGCCACTCGAGTAAGAATTCACGAGTCCTCCGAAAATACTTTAAAGGCAATTTTAGCCTGAAACGCTTATAAAAGATGAAAGAATCTGAACCGCACGTTACGAAATTTTGCTTCAGTGCGGTTAGTGGAAGTGCTCAGGTGCTATTCGTCCACGTGCGGTTCAAATCAGCGCTCTAAGTAGAATGCCTCGTATATTTTTGGATCCGGAAAAACCAAAGGAATGTCGGCCTTCCAATATGTCAATTTGGTCACTACAAAGCTATTATTTCTCCTAGTAACACCATTTCTTTAGGCCCTTTGTACAGACGCCAGCACATCAAGCTACCCGAAACTGTCAAATTTTCCCAATCAATTTTGAACCTTATCCTCTAGCGATAAAGTTGAAAATCTATTACAGAAATTTGACAGATTGTAGTAGCTTGATGTGCTGGCGTCTGTACACGGCACGGTTTCATTACGGTACGGCGCTGCAGCTTCCATAGTGATCAATACAACAGTGACGAACTGTGCCTACACACGGCGTATAAACCGTAGTTTTTCACGGCAAGGAAACCGTGCGTGTTCAAAGGGCCTAGGTGCATCCCGACGAAGCTTATTTGACACAACCGTAAGGCACACATTCTTGCTCATTTCTTCCAACGTACTTAAGAGGACTACATGACCTAAAGCGCGGTCTTTGTCGGACTGCATAGAAAAGAAAGAGAAGCGCGATGACACAGCGCTGATAATTTATTGCAAAATATGAAGCAATTATCTATTTACGAAAAATCTATTATTTGGACTAAAAAATTACAACACTAAAGTATTAGTATGTTGCTTGTAGAATAATCTGACAAAAAATCATCATGATTGTATGTATATTAATATTAGTATGGTTTTTATTGTAAAAAGAAAGTTTTTAGAGGTATCTTCATGATTTTTCTATCGTACCAAATAAGTTGTATTATGTTTTCAACACACTATCTACCTAGCATATATCCTGAAGAACATCATATATTTCTTTGATTTTGTTTACTGTAGTCGATCATATACTTTTATTGTTTCTAAAACTTGCGTTTTTTTGCGTTGAGGTCCTGTATGCCCCTTAACACTCTTTACTTGATTTTTACTTGCAGATTAAGTATTTTGTGTGCCTTTTAGTCTGTGCTAAATAAATGTATTTTCTTCCTTGCTCGTCGCCATGTGTCTTATCAACCGGTGCGTATCCATACTAATATTATAAATTCGAAAGTAACTCTTGTCTGTCTGTCTGTATGTTACCTTTTCACGCCTAAACCACTAAACCGATTTAAATGAAATTTTGTACAGAGATAGTTTGAGTCCCGCGGAAGGATATAGGATAGTTTTTATCCTGATATTCCCGCGGGATCGACACTTATACGGGTGAAACCGCGGGGCGCAGCTAGTTGGAAATACTTTTGCCACTCTCGTGTTGGTATGAGCTATACTGCCCTGATAAGCCGAAAAGCGCTAACTCAATCAGAGTAAGTTTTGAGGAAAACGACTTTTTGTGAATGGATTTTTCCCACCTTCAAACGGGGGGGTTAAAACTTCTTAGTGGTTTATTTTAATGTTTTAAATTAGATATCGCTATTTGGCTTATACCATTAGATGCGAAATTATTCTAGCTGTTGAATGGTATAAAAAAACTAAAAGGGCAGTATAGCGCATGTCGCAGTGAAAGATAAGCCAGTTGGCAAGGTTGATAGTGGACCTGTCTGCACGGGGAGCTCCAGACGTAGGTATAAACGCAGACAATTGTAGGCAGTTGAGCACGTTTCACCCTATGCCCTTAGTTATAAAGTTGAAAAGTTATCCACCGCCAGTGTGGCGCGATGGTACCTAGCTACTCAACTCGAAGGGAGGTCAGTCGCAAGTCAGAAACATGACTGCAAGAAAGAAGATACAAGTGACAGGACAGGTTGCCGAAACATTAAAACAAATGACGGTTAATTTTTGTTAAAGGACGAAACTCCTGTGAGACGAATGTGTACAGTTCGACACAACTTAGATGTAGCATCGGCAAAATTCGTAAAACGTTCGTAATTCGTAATTCGTATTCGTAAATCTTTATTACTACTTTAGGAAAAATTTATCAATTTTTCCTAAAGTTGTAATAAAGATTGGTGATTTTGAAGGCGCACTTAGTTCGGATGTGATCGGTTTTACGAATTTTGCCGATGCTACATCTAAGTTGTGTCGAACTGTAAGTATTTTTTCAATCAAAATTGATTAGTCTTTTTTGAAGAATTTTCAATCACACCCCACAAAATTGACTAATACCTACCTACTTTTATAACTTAATTATATTCTAACAAAAAACTGCAATATGTCATGCTATAGGCGTCATTATGTACAAGAAATGTGTTCTCACCGTAATTGATTGAATACCTGGGCCGGGGGAGGCGTAGGCCGGTTGCCATGGCAACGCCCACGCTTTTCCTCTCCCCCCCTTGCCTGCCCGCCTCGCACCGCGCAGCATTGACCCGGGGAACCTTGAACTTAACTACCAGCTGATCGGCGCGTGTCGGTTTCATGAGGTACCTTTAATATGTCTTGACTTTGAATTGAGGTCCGTTTGAGGGTTTTGGATGGACTTGTTTGAAGGTTAATTTTTAAATTTTGAGGTGGTTTTGACGGTTTAGATTTTAAGAAAATTAGGTGCAAAAATATGTTCAAAATTGACAGAGAATCTAAAACCTAATATGTTCAAAATTGACAGAGAATCTAAAACCTAACATGTTCAAAATTGACAGAGAATCTCAAACCTCATTTTAACTGTCTGTCTGTCTGTCTTTTCTTCACGCCTAAACTACTGAACCGATTTCGATGAAATTTGGTATAGAGATAGTTTGAGTCCCGGGAAAGGACATAGGATAGTTTTTATCCCGATATTCCCACGGGATCGAAACTTACGCGGGTGAAACCGCGGGGCGCAGCTAGTTGAAAATAATAACGTCATTCCCTTTAAACAATTTTAGTTATACGACTTAGGGCCGATACTTCAATCTTCAGATAATTGTTATCTGAGGAATAAAAATTGCAGTGTGACAGTTTTTGTACAGAAAATATGTCAAACCGAAATATTTGTTCATCACATATAAAAGTTATCCGACGATTGAAAAATCAGCCCTCACGGCTGATTTTACCTAAGTCCAGATATCTTTTATCCGTGGAATAAAACTGACGTCTGACAGTTCCAGTATGTAAAACCGTAAAATTTAAACAAATATTTTCAGGATAAGATTTTTCAAAGTATAAAAGTTTGGTGAAATTCGCCCTTAATTATATATTACCTTAACCCTAAAACAATAAAGTTAACAAAAACAAAACCAAATGCTAGTAATTTTCCTGCTCATACGTCGCCCGCCTCCCTTATTTTAAGGGTGGTTCCCACTGACGTCAGACGACATGCGAGCGGGCACGAGTGTACGTCACATGCATAGGAGGTACCTATTTATTTTTGTTTGAAACCGCTTTTGTTTACCTGAAAACTCCCCCCACTGAGCTGCCCGTGAAAATAATACTGAAAACTGCTACTGAAAATGATTGAAAGTGTCAACGTGTGTGTGAGTTAGGTTTCTATATGACGACCAGAAGGTCAATTGCTGTAATTGAAAACGTTCAAAATCTAGTAGCCATCTCATCTCAGCGATAATCAATGTCAAAAACTTGTCAAAAATGTAGGGAAATCAAAGGAATTTTTGACAGATTGAAACAGATCTGTGGGGCAATTCTGGTAATTATAAGAACGTTCACAATCTGCACCTGAATTGCGTAACACACTATCAATCGGAATCAGAATCATTTTGAAGCAAATTGCTAATCCATTGCTTCATAACTTCGAATAATTTGTCTGCTCAACACGTAAATAACGCAATGAATGCTGTTGAGCTGTCAAAATGAAACCGATTCCGATTGATAATGTGTTACGCAATTGCCCCGCTGGTCTCCGTCTCAATCTGTCAAAAATACTCGTACCTCTCTAATTCCCCTACATTTTTTACAAATTTTTGACATTTGTTTGTGGGCCGATTTTATTGTGTATTGGATTTTCTACTTTCGGTGTGGAGCTGACCATTGCAACAGAGTGCATCCCAGCGCGTTTAAACAAAAAAAACCGAGTGTGCTTATGACCACACGACTGACGTGAAACTTCAAACATATTTGGCTATGAGAGGAAGAGAGAAAGAAAATGTGCGCGCGCACTTATATCCCCCACTCAACTCCCGTTCGCCTCGCCCGATCACACTTTTCGTAACGCTTACGTCACGCGTTCGCCAGCTTACTCCCCAAGTCAAGCGTGCGTAAAGAAGTTTCACTTCAAAAAAACATTGTTGGATTTTTAACTCTCGGCGCTAAACAATGCGCTAAAAATCGCCCGGGAAAAAGAGCGCCCTGGCAACATGCGCCCTGTTATTTTTCCTGGGCGGATGTCGTCCGCCCTGGGGCGGTGGAGGTGTCTGTCAGAATGTCATGCCAATAAAAATAAATAAAATTCATTTCATTCAGGCAAAACCTATATTACATAAAATAAAAATATCAACAGCCTACTGCCACAGAATAAAATAAATTAATACAGTACAGGCTAAACAAAAAAAAAAAAAAAAAAGAAATAGTGTTTCTTAAAATATTTTTTCTATAGAGTTTTATATAAAACTGTATTGAAAAAATATCATAAAAATAGTTAGGATCTATTCACAACACAAACTTTGCTCACTGCACACTGGAATGGAGAACCCACGCAAATTCACAACTACCAGGAAAACATAAAACATGCAAATTGCAAACTTTTAAAGCACCTTTTAAAGTGAAGAATAAATATCATAAGTTCATGACTTTAGCTATTCTTGATTGAATTCTCAAGACCAAACTGAACTCTGACATTATTAAATACTGTAATTTTCTCATTTGATTTCTACTTTTATACATATAGTCATATATAGCAGACATTCAAATGTTTATTACCTGATGCCTGGTGCTAACAATAGATCATCGTTTGTAGATGGACGAGGGTAGTAAGTTATTGTATCAAAAGGGTGGCAGTAGGTAAAGTAGCTATATGCATGGTATTTTCAGCCCCTTTCTTAGGGGCCGTCTTCCCCAGCGAGAGAATCGCGGCGATATTATCGTCGTGCCACGTATTTCTATACCACTCTCTTAGAACGTGTCTCCACACGGCGATATCATCGCGGCGAAGATTTGATGGCACGGCGAGACTATCGCCGCGATTCTCTAGCTCGTGGAGACGGCCCCTAAGGACCTTTCGGAACCGGAGAATACTATCTAAGAGTTAGGAGAGATTACGATCTTGGCGTAGATGCAAATGAACCTTTTGCTTCAATGAAATGGGTATAAATGTAGAAACGGTAAAAACATCAAATTGATTGCTAAACAAGATATTGTCTCCTTTTGAAAAAAAACTTTTTTGAGACGTGTGACGTCTTAAAGAGAGGAGGCGGTGTCCCAGCAGTGGGAACATTATAGACTGATTATGCTATCGTCATCAACCAGACACAAATTCAGACACCATATTGTTACTGAAAAATTCTTGATGAGAAAACATACACACACCCCCACACACTTCATACCAGTGGCGTGCATTGCGTATAGGCATATAAGCAGTGCTTACCTCGATATATCAACATAAGCCTGTCTATTACATTTTAGTGTGTGTGCCCCATTAATAAACTCACAAAATTATCATATCTAACAAAAAACAAAATCTTCATATAAACACGCGCGGCAGTAGGCAGTCGCCGGACGGCCTACTTGGCTCCCGTACTATTCGCACATTGTCATTGGTCTTTACTCGTTCAAGTTAATACGACAAAATTCAAAATACGTACGTCTCCCGCGTAATACCATGACGTTCGACTTTCGCAATTTATTGTCTACTCAAATAACCACACTTTTGACCTCACTTTTTTCTGATTAGTGACCTCATTTGCCTAGACTGGACCCGGCCTAGTGCCTACCTATTCTGAAAACCAATGCACGCCACTGCTTCATACAGACTTTCCTTGACTTGTGCGGGGAACCCAGGACCATAGACATGTTTAGCAGAAAAATGCAGGAAGTTACATCAACAAAGACTTATAACCGAACTACAGAATAAACGGACTCAAAAGTATCCAAATAATTACATACTAGCAGCGCCCGCCGGTTTCACCTGCATAAGTTATTTACATAATAGCAGCGCCCCGCGGTTTCACCTGCATAAGTGTCGATCCCGTGGGAATATCAGGATTAAAAGTATCCTAACTAGGTTTAATGAGACACTGTGTCTCTGCTCCAACACAGAAGTATGTAATCCACCATGTATGTCCCACCGGAGTCCGGCGACAAGCAGCCTGCTGTGTTTCGGCGATGCGTGGGAGTTCCAGTGCCTTAAGCATCTACTGGGCACGCGCGTTACATCATAGACCTCATCCATTGCTTTCCATCAGGCGTGATTGAGACCAAGAGCGGGCCATTCAGCAATAAAATACAATAATGAACAAACGTTATGTCGAACTACTAAAACTTAAGTAAGAAAGAAATTACTTAAACAAGTCAAAACAAACTACAATTCTTTCAAGCACCTTTGGAGAATTCATAGGAAATTAATTAATCTGATAATTAGACAAATAAAAAAAAACAAGATGATAGAAATAATACAAGAGACTCTGTGACGTCAAGCACGAGATTAAATCTGAAACTAAGGATGTACGCGCCGCGAAGTCCGTTAATTAGTTTCCTATCCAAATATAAGTTATTTGCTAGGTATATTATTTGTTTTATAATTTTCTTCTATTTCATTCATTTTGCCGGATACGGCTCAGAGTTTTGGTAGGAATAATTATGTATTTATTATAAATGCGAAAGTGTGTCTGTCTGTCTGTCTGTCTGTTACCTACCTCTTCACGCCTAAACCACTGAACCGATTTAGATGAGATTTGGTATAGAGATAGTTTGAGTTCCGGGAAAGGACATAGGATACTTCTTATCCCGATATTCCCTCGGGATCGAAACTTATGCGGGTGAAACCGCGGGCCGCTGCTAGTATGTAGATACTTTTGAGTTGGTTTATTCCGTAGTCCGGTCTTAAGTTTTTGTGTGATGTAACTTGCTGCATTATCCTGCTAAACATATCTGTGGTCCTAGGTGCCATGCCCAGAGCGGTGAATGTTTATGCGAATCCCGCACCCCCGGCCATAGGTAGAGGTGGAACACCGCGGTAGTTTTAGCCGGTAAGAGTCTGGCATACCCCTCTGTCACCCCCACGATAGAGGAAGTCCATGAGGATTTCCACCGCGAAAAAAAATAAAAAAAAAAGGTTCCATGCCCAAGTCAAGCAAAGTGTTGAGTATTGGGTTTCCTCGTCAGGAATTTCTCAGTAGAAACTTGGTGTTTGAATTTGTGGCTGGTTGATAGCGATGACATAGCCCGAAGAATTGCCAAACTTAAGTGGCATTGGGCAGGGCACATTGCTCGCAGAACAGATGGCCGATGGGGCCGAAAGGTTCTGGAGTGGCGACCGCGTACCGGAAGGCGTAGCGTTGGAAGGCCTCCCACAAGGTGGAGCGACGACCTTGTGAAGGCCGCAGGAACTCGTTGGATGCGAGAAGGACAAAACCGGTCGAAGTGGAGGTGCTTGGGGGAGGCCTATGTCCAGCAGTGGACGTCTTTCGGCTGAAATGATGATGATGATGATAGCGATGGCATAATCAGCTTATAATATTCCCACTGCTGGGACACAAGCCTCCTCTCTTCGAGAGGGAGTGGGCTGTGATCTACCACACGGGCCCAGTGCAGGTTAGTAGAAGTCATATGTCTTCAAATTTTTGGTTCTAGAACATGCCGGTTTCCTCACGATGTTTTCCTTCACCGTTTTGAGAGCAGTGGTGATGAAATAATTTAGACAGAGTAAATTAAGCGCCTGCTGGAGTTCGAACCTATGGCCTACATACAATTCGTAAGTCGCGGCCGTTATCACTGGGCCACCACTGCTTCACTGACATAATTAAGTCACCGAAAAGCTTAAGTCACTCTTGTTGAAAGTCGTTGTAGAAATACGAATCCCTTTGAAAGTGATTGTCACTTGTTTAGGTGTCCACTTTTCAATAATTTCCTACTTCAATCCAAGACGAAAGACTTCATTTTTTAGTACTTGAAACTATTCTTTATCGATACTCATTAATAATTCTTTCGCACTAAGCTCCATATGTTGAATTATTAGTACAAAACTTCAATACGAGTAGTTAATTACATGTTGGAACATAGGCGTAAGTTATGGGCTGAAGCGATAAAAGTACTTTAGTTTTGGCTGTCGCGTATCGTTTTTCAGACGTTTAAAAATAGAGAGATCAATGGGACCTACTTATGCAAGACGGAACCAATCCACACACATGCCAAAATCGAGATAAGCATATAGAAAGCTTTCAAAATGCACCTTCTATCGACCCTGTAAAGATCAAAATGATCTGACAAATTTGTTAGATCATTCAGGTCACGATCAGGTGCATTTTGAAAGCTTTCTGTATACTTATCTCGATTTGGGCATATGTGTGGGTTGGTTCCGTCTTGCATAAGTAGGTCCATTATTATGCTGAAGTGCTATCAACATCACAAAGTCTCGATCTTTATGGATTAATTAATTAACTTTTTGCTAGCGCCCTGTGAGAGCAGTGCTGGCCAAGCGGTAACGGCCGTGACTTACGAGTGTAGGTCGTAGGTTCGAACCCAGACAGGCGCTTTACTTTGTGTAAATTATTTCATCAGCACTGCTCTCAGAAAACATCGTGAGGAAACCGGCATGTCCTAGAACCAAAAATTCGAAAACAAATGACATCTGCCAATCCGCACTGGGCCCGCGTGGTGGATTACAGCCCCTCCCTCTCACCAAGAGGGGAAATGGGAACATTATAGGCTGATTATGTAGACTGTAACTTTTTATTTTAATGACCTTACAGATGACTCAATTTTGAGTGGACAAACCTTATAATCATGTAAAGGAACTTCCCATAGAAATGTAAAAAACATCTATTTCTATGGAACTACCTAAGCGATGTATATAATATTAATAGTCTAATAAGTATCTTGAATATATAATAAGTAGGCTTGTGACTAACTAATAACAGCCGCACGGGTCGATCGATCAGGTGAAGCTACGTTTGTCGCGCTTGGTCCGTGGATGGGTAACCATCTTCATATACCAAGATCCTTCCGTGCCTCGGAAAGGACGATAAGCCGTTGGTCCTGGCTGTCACTCCTGGATCTTTGATAGTCGTTACGTGTCGTCAGAAGCCCGAAAGTCTGACAACCAGGTTTACCAAGGGGTATCATATTACCCAGTGACTGGGTTGTGGAGGTCAGATAGGCAGTCGCTCCATGTAAAATACTGGTATTCAGATGCATCCGGTTAGACTAGAAGTCGACCCCAACATAATTGGGAAAAGGCTAGGCAGATTATATAATAAGCCGGTGGCCAACATATATGATGATATCTAGCGGCCACCGCTTTTCTATATACGGTGTTTTACCGTCGAATGACCTGTCTTCCTAGAAAGCGTTTTTAAATCGCTAGATTTGCCCTCACCGTCACCGTACTTATTAACGCGAAAAAAATTCCTTACTGAGAACAGTGAGCTCACACATTATTATATATATTATAGCGATTCCATGACAATCAAGTCACAGTCGTCATTGGGTGTCCATACGAAACACAAACGCGACTATCTATTGTCAATAGATAGTCGCGTCAATAGACTATTGACGCGGTAGGGTGAATTGAAACACGGCCCGTGCGTAGTTTACAGAAATTAATTCTGTAAACTACGCATTCTGTAACTAATTGGAAACAAGCTGATGATGGTTTCTATTTGAACTATACTACTCACCACCGTGCTAAAGTAAATTTATAGGGTATATCTGCTAGGAAAAGATTCAATTAAACAAGTACCTTCTTACACAATACAAAGTTTATTGTAATTACACAAAATTAAGGTACACATACAAACAAAGTGGCGAGCCACTAAAATAATGCATCTTTCCCTGACACTACGGCATTCACCCACACAACTAGTCTCCGTTCCTAGTGGTATAGGTGAACACCTGCAATGAGACAAAAGCAGTTTCTCAGAGTCGCTATGGCGAGTCCGTGAGGGAATAAATCAATAACCTTTAGCTCATCGTACATGTGTCGACCTATTTGGACTGTGCTCATAAGGGGAAAATAACGAATATACTAAGCAAACCCGAGACACAGTATCTTTACAACAACTGGTCTTAACACCTAGTTTTTTTACAAAAGGCCGAACTCTCTCATAGGTTAAATTATAATCTTACACTGATAACCTCTCATTTTTGATTTCAATCAGTTGAAGTCTCATTCCGTTGATACCAATCAGTTGACGGATCGTCGATCCTTGGCTTCGCTCACAGGATAAACCTGTGAGCACACGCGAACGCGGCCTACGGACGAGATGGTGACGCTTTCGTTACCTGAAGTGGCGAACTTCCCTCATAACCGGGAATCGGCTAAGTAAGGCCTTCCTGAACGTCGGATGACCACACCGCAAGGGATAACCTTAAAGCCGCCTGCGCTCTGATGAATTCCAAATCATCACACAACGGCGCAACATCCAGGCATCAATTTAGGTGCGCATAGCACCAATCAAAAGAAGGCTAGCATAACAAGCCAGACCTGTAACAACGTCCTCGTGTCAGAACATACATGCAAGAGACCTGGGCTATAGGCTATCCAGCAAGAATAAAGCAAATGGTTGAATACTCACAGGATTCCGCTCTTTCTGGATTTATATTAAAACCCCATCGGGTTATTTGGGCACATCCCGTTCCTCTCAGGATATAAAGTCCCTCTCAAACAGCCCCCAGGCTCGTGTTCTTAGTCGTAAAAGACCGGACACGGAACACCGTTTCTTTCCAAACCAATCTGACAGTTTCTCGAATAATCTTCCACAGACTATATAAGATTATGAAGGTTCGATTTCTATCTTTAATACATTCGACATTGTTTTTTATTTAAAAATATGGAGAATTATGTATGTTTGTTTATTTGTTTTAATTAACTGTTAAACTGTAATTAATTTATTAAACACAAAACACTAACGCCACCTTGCGTCTCGTAAACCACCATGACGTACGCTATTCCACGACAGATGTCGCTACTATTTAATTTTGCAACGTCACAGAATCTTAGGATTTAAATCTTGCCACTGCCATAATTTTCACAACAGCTATCGCTGTGGCCTTTAGTGGAGCCGCCCCCCACTTTACGCAGCCCCAACTTTACGCAGTATAGAACTGAACTTAAATTCAGCAATATAAAAAAGGTATATTTTTCCTACAACGTGAAACGCTTCTACCTTATCCAGTGTGTCGTGACGTCACTGGTCACGTCAAACAATGAGTGACGTACATAAAACGAATGGTTGATTTTGATTGACTTCAATATTTGATTCAGACACAAAGTAACTGCAATCGATACGTTTTACTCGAGACTTCATACACTTTATGGTAAGTACGCGTAATACTTAGTCACAGTACAAGAGCTGGCTAAATGAAAAACGGTACATTTAATGAAAACACACTTGCAGGTACTTGCTGCAAGGAATTTACTGGAGCCATGACAACTAATGTAGCCACAAAGTTGTAATCTATACGGAACCCTAGAAAACATACCCCCTACGAACGTGAAATGCTTGTGCCTTATCCAGTATATCGTGACGTCACGTCAAACAAAGGAGGCCGTGTGTGACGAAGATATTCGACTTTTTCGTGAAAATTGGAACTTTTATGCTGTGACAGTGTACGGTATTATAACCGAAATAGTTGCGCCACTAATTACAGAAGCACTTAAAGTCCTGCTGGCAAGATTCCGGACGAGCAATGATTTATAAACATATTTCCTACGTATAACACGCGCCACGAAAGATGAGACTTGACAAGCTCAGTAGTAGGGAGTTTGCGCAGGTAAGTCGTGTTTGGAGCGGTGAATGCATATGCGAATCTCGCACCCCCGGCCATAGGTAGAGGTGGAACACCGCGGTGGTTTTAGCCGGTAAGAGTCCGGCATGCCCCTCTGTCACCCCCACGATAGAGGATGTCCACGAGGATTTCCACCGCAAAAAAAAAGCTAAGTCGTGTACGAATTAGTTACCCGAAATATGCATATCTATTCAGGGATTTATCGGTGAAATTTAGATAAAAATTCTTTACAATATTATTATATTTATTACGAAATAATAAAGTTTCACCGGTCGAAGTGGAGGTGCTTGGGGGAGGCCCGTGTCCAGCAGTGGACGTCTTTCGGCGGAAATGATGATGATGAATAAAGTTTAAGATAAAAGTCAACTCTCATCTTTCGTGGCGCGTAATATGCGTGAAACGCTTATGCCTTATCCAGTGTGTCGTGACGTCACGTCAAACAATGGCGGCCGTGAGTGACATGGGTGACATGCATTTAACGAGTGGCCTGCTCTGATTGTCTTCAATATTTGATTAAAACACAAAGTAACTGCAATCGATAAGTTTTACCCGAGACTTACAGAATAGGATAAAGTACTCTTTTTTTACATCTTATTAGGTCATTACGATACAATTTTGATATTTTGAAAGCTTTACACAATAAAAACTTTTTTACAAAAAAAACAACCGACTTCAAAAAAAACACTACAAAGTGAAAAATAAATTTCATTTCGGAATTCGGTGTCGTTGGTTCCGCATTTTCGTTTTTTGACACCGACTTCCGAAATTAAAGTTATTTTTCATCACTTTGTAGTGTTTTTTTTGAACTCGGTTGTTTTTTTACAAAAAACGTTTTTATTTTTCACTTTTTAGTTTCACCTACCCTACACAAATTCAATTAACACTAGTGCATTGAAGAATTGAAGACACCGACTAGAATAATCATCAAAATTCGCATAGAAATGCCAGAGATGCAGTACATTTATGCATATAACTTCGTACATAAGAATAATTACCTAATCTAAACTAATATTATAAAGAGGAAAGATTTGTATTTTTGTATGTTACGAATAAACGTAAAAACTACTGGACCGATTTCAAAAATTCTTTTACCGTTAGAAAGCTACATTATCCCTGAGTAACATAGGCTATATTTATTACTAAAAAAAATTAGGGATCCTTAACCTTTCGTATGCCGGAACGTAGATCCACGCGAGACACAATGGCTTTTTAATTGTGTCTGTAATTACGGCATTCAACCGGTTAAAAATTCCTACTAAAACCAACCCAAGGTGTAAAAAAAATAGTCATAAAATGTCTTTCATCGCATGCGCTGCGGAAAGTATTGACGATAGAACAAAAAATGTTCTACAATATTATAGAACATATCAATATCTACAAAAAACTTCGCGATACCATATGTCCAACTATTGTAGTTATGTCACTATAACTACTTTTTTACATTTTAAAAGTTGATAGAAATGCCGATCAAAATCAGACCATGTTATCTATACCTTTGTATTAATTCTTATCCAAATAAATTACTTTGTATTCAAGACTGTTTCAATACCTGTTGATTACTTTTTGAATTATTGAAATCGGACATTCCATTCAAAAGATATTACGAAATTAAAAATGTCAGTAGAAAAAAAAATACACGCGGACGTGTTGCTCCACGCAGCCACAGAATACGAAGTAGCGCAGCGATAAAATTCTCGTGTCCACAGTGTTTGTAACAAAACTCCTCTGAAACGGCTTGACCGATTCTTATGAAATTGTGTGTATATTCAGTAGGTCTGAGTAGAGGACGTAAACTATTTTTATTTTAAAACTATTGATCGTGTAGGGTAGGGGTAGGGTAGGGGTAGGGTAGGAGTAAGGTCGGGGTAGGGTAGGAGTCGGGAAGGGGTACGGTAGCAGTAGGGTAGGAGTAGGGTTGGGGTAGGGTAGGAGTAGGGGTAGGGTAAGAGTAGGGTAGGGGTACGGTAGGAGTAGGGTAGGAGTGAGGAAGGGGTAGTGTACAAGTAAGGTAGGAGAAGGGTAGGGGTAGGATTAGGGTAGGAGTAAGGTAGGACACCACGCGAACGAAGTCGCGCCGGGCAGCTAGTATATTATATATTAAAACCTTCCTGAAAGTATGTAGATCACATCAGCTGAATAATTGTCAAAAATGGTTCATTAGTTTTTGAGAAAATCGCGGACATGCAAACGTACATACATACATACGGGTTGAATACAGAACCTCCTTTTTTGAAGTCGGTAAAAAGGGGTGTTATGTAGGTACAACATATGACTTGTTAAGGTAGGTAAGTAATGTATTTTATTAGTTTGGTTTTGGTGCTAGCAGCTGGATGAGGCGTGCGATTTGAGAGGCATATATTTCCAGCAGTGTAAAAGAAAGGAAAGAAAAAATGAAAATGATTGCCGAATGATTATGAAGGTTTGTTTTAGAAAAGAGAGAGAATGAGAGAAATGAAAAGGTACTTACCCTTTTTAAATGCTGCCTACAGACGCCGCGGTAACAATAATTAGCAATAAAAAAAAAAGAGAATTTTGTTAGTAAATAAAACTACTGCCTAATAAATGCTTGAAGTTACATCAGCGCCGATACCCTTTAAACATAAACACACTAAAAATTATTAGGCGGCAAACAACTGTACGATAATGGGGGTACAAAACTAACCGGGCAAGCAATTTTACCAAGATCTGTTGATTACTATTGAATACAGTACCTATTTTATTCTCACAAAGCGACACGCGCTTTACTTGTGGTTACCAGCACACAAACACTCTGAATGTGTGTGTAAGCGCCGGAGCCCTCGGTACCGTCCGAGACAATGGCAAAGTCAGAAGTGTGTATGTGTGTGCGTTATGTGCTAAAGCTCCTCGTCTTCCCGCACACATTCACAGCGTGTTTGTACACATGGTTAACACAAACAAAGCGCGTGTCGCTTCGTGAGATATAAATACTATACTACAACAACTAGCTGCAAAATTTATATTTTTTGTCTGAAGAATAAAATTTACACCCGAAAGTTTTTGTTTCGACAAACTGTCAAAATTTCATTTATTCGCAGTATAATCATAATCTAAAACAGGGATTCCCTCACAATTAAGTTTACCTACAACATTGTTCTATTGTTAGTAACAATGTGAACAATGTTACCGCCCAGTCACATGCTAACACGTGAAACAGTTTAAGCACTGACCTACCCCACCAGTAATTCAATAATCTACCAGTAATTCACTTTGGTCAACTTTTCTTCATTCACTATTTCTGGAAAGCATGAAAACCTACTTACATTACTGAATATTTAAATAGAACACTGCTTTTAGAAGCTTTAAGTATAGACTTCCCCCCTTATTCATAAAACTTATCAAACCTATTTTAGTTAAAATGGGGTTTGTCTCTTTCTCACACACAGAAATGACAACGTGACAGATAAAGACAAACGTTCTACAGGGTTATTTGAAAAACACCAACAACCTCTTAAGAGGTCATTGTACTCATCATTATAAACAACTGTTACTATGGGACCAAACCTGAAATCGCGAAAAAAAAATCAGCTGTTCCCTACATTTATGTTCGTAGAACTCGTCAAAATGTATGGAACAGCTGATTTTTTTTTCGCGATTTCAGGTTTGGTCCCATAGTAAAAGTTGTTCATAATGATGAGTACAATGACCTCTTAAGAGGTTGTTGGTGTTTTTCAAATAACCCTGTATAAACCTATTTTAGCTAAAATAGAGATAAAATAGGATTATGAATAACAGTGTAAAAATTTATTGAGTGGTTTAGTATTCAGGACTAAAGTTCAAAAGTGGGGAAGTGAAAATCGATAGTAAATACGATCATACGTAAATGGATAGTAACATTTATTTCAATTAAACCATTTACAGGCGATTTTAAATGTATTTAGTAACATAATAAGTACCTAACTAACTATATACACTAGATAATAAAATAAAAGACTAACTAACTTACAATACAAGTAAATAAAAAATAAAAAAAACAAAGGACACTTAGGCGTCGAAGTATTCGTCCGCATCGCTGTCCTCCGGAAACGTGCCCAGAAGACTGGCAGCATTGCGCCGTTGACTGGTAATGCTAATTATTTGGCCAAAGAACGACCCAGCCCTCTGGTAACGTGAAGTACTTATACTAATTATAGTAGTACCTAACTGTATCTTCTGGTGTGAATGTCTAGTAGAGGGTCTTTCTTTTTTACCCTGTATACAGGCTATAAAAAGACACGTCACATAGCCGTTAAATGTGCATTTAGTACATCAAACTAAGTAATATTGCACAAAAATAATTGCTGGGAAACGACTTTTATTTTTAACTGACTTCCAAAAAAGACACTGCAAAGTGAAAAATTACTTTAATTTCGGAAGTCGGTGGAAAACAACGAAAATGCTAACCCAACGACACCGACATCCGAAATTAAAGTAATTTTTCACTTTGCAGTGTCTTTTTTTTTGGAAGTCGCTTGCTTTTTTTTTTTTTTTGTAAATAGTTTTTGGTGTACAAATTTGCTGTTTGCGATATTGCGCAATGTAACACACGCAAAACATTGTGCTTATGGGTGCAAGCAACAGTATACCGTATTAAAAGTTGTGTTATAAGTTTATAACATTAAAAACTTGTTTCAGTAAAAGAACTTCAGTAAACGTTGGAATTTTGACCTTCAATATCTCCGTGAAGGTTTTACCTTAATATAATATTTAATTTAAACTTTTAAAAGGAATAGTAACTTACTGGGTTTATCTCCAACTCCCCACGACCATAGCTCTTTCTGCTAAAATTTTAGCTGGCTGGCAATAATTTGTAAATGGTAAATTAGTTCTTAAGGTTCCACTTGTTAGTGCGGTAGACCCGTAACGGCTACCAAGTGTAGTGATGTTAAACTGATTTATTTTTATAAATATGCAGTGTTTGAGATAGTTGTTGTTTTCTTATATTGCAATACCCAATAGTTTGCCGTTAGAGGTAAAAAAGGGAAGAAAGAAAACAAGCCTAAAGAAGGTGCGGAGGACAGGATGCTTTCGGAGGACAGGATGCTTTGGCGCAGTCTGGGAGAGGCCTATGTCCAGCCGTGGACTGAGATAGGCTGAGTTGATTGATTTTTTGAGAGGTAAAATATCATAAATGTAACATGAATGTAAGGAGGTACGGTCCAGTACAAAAAAGAAAAAACCGAGTGTGCTTGTGACCACACGACTGAAGTGAAACTTCAAACGTATTTGGCTATGAGAGAAAGAGAGAAAGAAAATGTGCGCGCGCACTGCTTGCTCTTGCTTATATCCTCCACTCAACTCCCGTTCGCCTCGCCCGATCACACTGTTCGTAACGCTTACGTCACGAGTTCGCCAGCTTACTCCCCAAGTCAAGCGTGCGTAAAGAAGTTTCACTTCAAAAAATACA
This sequence comes from Amphipoea oculea, assembly GCA_945859645.1. Lineage (NCBI taxonomy): Eukaryota > Metazoa > Arthropoda > Insecta > Lepidoptera > Noctuidae > Amphipoea > Amphipoea oculea. The sequence continues at coordinate 20,309,788 of OX243862.1, forward strand.
ATGAAGGGGAGTACAAGAGACTCTCGGCATCGTTAAGTGTCTCTTTACACCCGTTATAATTACTTACTGTATTTAATACAATTACACCAAGAGAAGTGGAAAGAGAGTATAGCCGCCTTTGCCCTGCAGTGGGACAATACGAGCTCATCTTAGGGGAGGCCTATGTCCAGCAGAGGAGGTCTTTCGGCTGAAATGATGATGATGATGAATTAGTATTATGTTATAGTAAATGCGATAATTTACCTACAGAAAAAGTTGTCGTCAGTTAAAAATATCCTTGATGGACTAACAACAGTCGTAAAACACGACCATGAAGGAAAAATTATTACTAACAGGGAACACTTTCTTAGAGAACGTTTCTGAAACTCTCCCCTAAGCGGGGGTCAAAGTTCATTACGAAATCGAAGGGTAAAAGGGATAAACCTCATCCTCCGTTTTACTTCTTTACCCTTTAAATACGTCATATAAAATAAGACGCAAATTAACGCCCGTATGAGATAGCAAAATTCAACCAGAACCTAAACCGGCGACCCGGATATCCTTTTAAAAGCATTTATTCAGTCGGTGGAGCCCTTAAATGGAATACGGGCTTAACCTTTGACAAAAATCCGAAAATATTCGGGAAACGTGAAATTGCTTCGACTGAAAGTGACAGCTTTGAAACGAGACGTACTCATCAGACTCGTGGTGTTACAAATTAAATTTCAGGAATATTGCGTGTGTGAGGTGAGATCTCTGGGTAATATTTGTTAAAGGAAAGGGAATCCTTTTTATTGTATATATGGGAATATTGATTCAATATGGTTTGAAGGTCAGGGATGTTTCAGTTTAAATGTCATCGGGTTGGGAATTCGAATCTGTGACTGTTTTTATTGAAATTGAAAATCCGGTCACAGAAGATTTTAATTATTTAGTATTATTTTTGGAAAACTACCTCAATATAAGTACTATAGAAATATAAAACACGCTTTCGGAGTAGACAAACTTTTAACGCGCAGGCTCATGGAGTCACGAAAGGTTTCACACTAGGTCATTGTTAAGCACTAAATTAAAGGCAGGTAAGATGCAATTGGGTATAACAAATATAGGTACAGATCACAAGAGTCTTATAATTAACAATATTAAGAAAAATGTGAAAAAACACGCAAGCCGCCCGTCACAAGCCAATCAACAACAACAAGCCCCTAGCAACGGGGTTGCCAGATCTGTCGCCATCAGTCATAATTTTTTTACTGCAAAGCTTTTCATAACCATTCCACAGGCTTTTTTTTTGTGGATAAGAAGTCATCAAATGGCTCCTCCCGCTCTGGATGGAGCGGAAGGCAGTGGCAGACTCTTACTGACTAAAACCCATCCGTGTTCCTTCCTTAGCCTTTTATGTTCGGGGGTAGCGGTAACCCTTTCGGACAATCCCGCTAACCCGGCAGGCTTCGGCCCTAACGGGCCCCTTCCCTTGTGCTGACATCTATTTGAGGCGCGCGTGGAACACATACGCGCTGTCTGGCACGGGCCTGGTCCTGATCGGACGGTGAGCTACCCATTACTACGCCTACGGTGGACGGGAGTCGTCACGCGGCTCCCGACGCCCGGAGCGTCTCCCGCGGCGGCCGGGATGTGAGGGTCTCTCCCTCAACCATCCCGCCACCTCCTTCGCTAGCATGACTGCTTCACCATTCGACAGGCTTCCGAATCGAAAATAACACATTTTCGGTTACCTGGTTTGGCTAGTCCCGGACAGCAAAAAGCCGTCGGAAGAATAACGGTTGTCGTGCCTATTTGTTTTAAACTGACAAAGTTTTCGGGTTTTGAACGTGTGAACAGCGTTTAGAGGACTTCTCCGATAACAATGATTGCTGTTAGATTCGGTACGGAAGCGTATCGAAAGATTGTGAATAGCTATGCCGATTTAGGACTTTAATGATATTATGCTGTTACTAGACGATAATTTAATATGCTTGCAGTGTATAAAAGCAAGCGTCAAACGCCACCCTTGTAAACATAAAACTAAACTTCAGTAGGTGGCCCTCACAAACATAGCCCATTCACTACCGCAGCACATTGACCCACAAATCCTAATCCCAAACTAAAGTTCACGTAATCACCTTCGTTCTATGACGTCAGTAAACACAATCGCCTTCGGAACAACACTTTCTCACATAATCCTTCTGAAGCCAATTATGATCAGCATGCGGTGCCACGCGACCCCACCACCCGTCAGCGACCAGCGTACCTACACGCGATGTCTTGTGAAATATATGAGGCTAGGTATGCATGTCTGTAATATGTTAGGGGTAGGAGGAAACGGATGGCTTGAATTTGAATGGAGAAGGCATTTTTTTTTAAGCAGCGGCGCGCGTTTCGGTAATTGGTCGCGTCACGTTCAGGCACATTTCGTTGAGATCTCATGAGAGAGAAGAAATATATAACCCTTTCTCTCTGTCTCTCACAGTAAATCTTTCTTATTCCTTATTTTTTTAAGAAGCTTCACTTCTGTCACATGTATATAGGTACAGAGCTGCACGGGTAATTTATTTTTTTTCCTTTTTTCAACCGTCGCAGCGCCGACTTTTCGTATTTGGAAAATGGAATTAGAAATATATGTTGAAACCTGCCAGTTCTTCTTTAAACCAGCCGACTTTGAACTAATTACCACCCTTCCAAGAAACTATAAGAAACACCAGTTTTTTTTATAGTTCTATATACTACTTCTTCTCTTTGCTACCCCTCGAAAGCCGAAATTCTGAGTCAGTCAGAAGATTTAAGTAGTCCCAGCTGGCCCCGACTTAGGGCTCCAACACATAAACACGATACGACGTCGCGTCGTGCTACGACGAATATGATGGTATAGGTATGATTGTAGTAACTTTTCATTCAAACGTTAAAACGATGCCGCGTCCTAGCACGACGAGACGTCGTATCGTGTTTATGTGTTGGAGCCCTTACGAGTATTAGGTTGTGGGTTCGAACCTAGAAAGACACTTTACTTTGTGTAAATAATTTCATCGCAACTGCTCTCAAAACGGTAAATGAAAACATCGTGAGAAAACCGGCATGCCCTGGTACCAAAAAATCGAAGAGATGTGACGTCTCATCTACCAACCCGCATTGGGCCCGCGTGATGTATTACGGCCCATTCACTGTCGAAGAGAGAAGCCCTGTGTCCCAGCTGTGGGCTGTGATGATTATGCTACCTATTTACTTGCTCAGAATTTGATTATTACCTAAGTAGTTTCTGCGATATGTTTATATTTTTTCTTCACACATCCGAGACCAGGTAACCTCACAGTTTACAGTAAAAGTCATACGTCACAACTAGAAACAGGGTGATGTCTCGTAACTCTTATTTATGGTCTTCCGCAGGTGTTTCCCCATACTCCTCCAAGTGGACACAAAGTAGGTAAGCAAGTAGGTAGGTAACTACTATATTTACTTTACACCCACTGTGGTTGCGTAAAACATAAGCGGGTAGGTGTAGTGTCCGTTATTTAATTTCATGACGTTCATTCTGCATGTGTAAAGGATAATGTTTATGTAAGAAATTGTGTGAGAGTTGCGTCATGGGGCCTTTTGCCCAGCAATGGGATGATACAGGCTGACAGTAACAATTAAGGTCATTGTTGGCGAAGTAAGCCTGTTTCAGGTTTTGGGTTTAGATCCTAAGGCCCCTCAGATGTATGTAGGTACCTTTTTTTTATGGATGGGAAATCATCAAATGACCCCTCCCGCTCTGGGTGGAGCGGAAGGGAGTGTCAGACTCTTACTGACTAAAACCCATCCGTGTTCCTTCCTTAGCCCTTTATGTTCCGGGGTAGCGGTAACCCTTTCGGACAATCCCGCACCCCCGGCAGGCTTCGGCCCTGGCAGGCCCCTTCCTTTATGCTGAAATCTCTTTGAGGCGCGCGTGGAACACGTACGCGCCGTCCGGCACGGGCCTGGTCCTGATCGGACGGTGAGCTACCCAGATGTAGGTACCTGCAGTCTACGGTACATCACTGGTTACACTTGCACTATGAAACCGCCCTAACTGCTAAGTCAGAACGGCGCTCTCAATATCATGTTTGCTACAGTTACAGATGGAGGACTAAACCTACCTATTATATAGGATTTTTGCAGTGTTCTCTTGCAGTTTTTTACATAACGTGGTCGGGGTCAAGAGCGTGCCCTTTTAGCAATAAAAAAAAAACAACAATGGCTTTAAGAAAATTAGTGAAGATCATAAAATAATCGTCTTATTCCACCTAAAGCCCTATGGGACTTACGTAGGAGTTGGTACAAAAGTTTCAAAGTGTAAGGTTTGTCAGACTTTCGGGCTTCTGACGATCAGTAACGACTGTCAAAGATCCACGAATGACAGCCGGGACCAATGACTTAACGTGATTCCGAGGCACGGAGGGGTCTCGGTATGTAAAGATGGTCACCCATCCACAGACCAACCGCGGCAAGCGTAGCTTAACCTGATCGATCGACCTGTGCGGCTGTTATTATTTAGCCACGGGCCCCTCGGTGTCAATTCCTAGCATCAGGCGGAATTTGACAGCTCACTTCACCTAAGTTTGCACGGTGAGAATTTTTACAGAATAGATTCGCTGTTCCTATTTTCGTCGTAGATTTTATCAAAAACAAAACACCCACTCCAACTTTGGCAGTTGCCTAATTGGTTACAAACTAGTTTATAAACTCTATTTTTTCACAGACAACAAAATGAAAAAAAAAAGAAATGGCTCGACTAATTGCCTCAAAACTAATTCGTACCCAATTTTAATGTTGTACTTACTGAGGTAATAGTTATTGTTCTGACTGTCACAACAATAAAATTGTACAAACGATGTATCTCAGGGGAACTTATCCTAAATGTTTTTACCCCTGAGATACATAGTTTCAGACCTAAGTACATATAAATAGATTAAAAGCAGGTACCTAACTGGTGACCTGCACCCTAATTGCGTAATACACTATCAATCTCAATATGAATCATTTTCAAGGATTTAGCTAATCCATTGCTTCATTGCTTTATATGTTCGAAAAATGTGTCTGCTCAACAACGTAAATAACGCAATGAATGTTGTTGAACTGTCAAAATGATACCAATTGCTACTGTTAGTGTGTCACGCAATTACCCCGCTGAAGGGGCTACAAAAGGATGCATTAAATGATTCATAAATAATATTTTGAAAAATATCGGTAGGCGTACGTTGTATACAGGGTTTTTGGAAAAACACTAACAACCTCTTAAGAGGTCATTGCACTCATCATTGTGAACAACTTTTACTATGGGACCAAACCCGAAGTCGCGAAAAAAAAATCAGCTGTTCCCTACATTTATGTTCGTATCGTCAAAATGTAGGGAACAGCTGATTTTGTTTTCCCGATTTCAGGTTTGGTCCCATAGTAAAAGGTGTTCATAACGATGAGTACAATGACCTCTTAAGAGGTTGTTGATATTTTTCCAATAACCCTGTATATCTCTTTGTTTTTCGGTACACTCACCACCACTACTTATACCACATACCACAGCTAACCGAAGCACGCATACCATACAAAATTGCATACGAGTACAAGTCAACCCCAAACCAAGTTCAAGGCCATCCATAGAATTAAGCACACTGTACGGTGTACGCTCACTAACCTACTTACGAATCTCTTCGGTAGCTCATAAAGGACCCACGCGCTGCCTCGGCGGGGGAACTCGGCAGATGTAGAGAAAACGTGCGGACTCCCCTCCCCCCACCCCCTCCCTGCCTTTACTTACCTCGGTGCCGCACCCTTGTGTGGGCGGAACAGAAAGTGATGGTAAAGAAAATCCACTTTGTACAATAACTACCATCAAAGGACGTGTCATCTACATTAACATCGGGGTAAAAATATCCTATGTGTTAATCCTGCGGGGCAATTGCGTAACACATTATCAATCGGAATCGGTTTCATTTTGACAGTTCAACAACATTCATTGCGTTATTTACGTGTTGAGAAGACAAATTTTTCGAACTTATGAAGCAATGGATTAGCAATTTGCTTCAAAATGATTCAGATTCTGATTGATAGTGTGTTACGCAATTAGGGTGCTGGTTACAAACTCTCTGTGTGCCGAATTTCATCCAAATTCGTTCAGTATAGTTTTAGCGTGACAGAGTAACAAACATCCATCCATCATCATAATTATTATAATATTATCATAATATTATAGTACGATTATAAAGAGGTACAGACGCCAGCACATCAAGCTACTAAAATCTGTCAAATTTCTTTAATAGATTTTCAACTTTATCACTACAGCATAAGGTTCAAAGTTGATTGGGAAAATTTGACAGTTTCGGGTAGCTTGATGTGCTGGCGTCTGTGGCGTCTGTACATATAATTATTAAGGAACATTTGTTTGTTTGTTAGTTTGTATGCAGGGGGTAATCTCTGGAACTACCGTCAAATTTGAAAAATTATTTGTATTTGATAGCCCAATTCTTGAGGAAGGTTATTTATCATCACGCTACGATACTTAGGAGCCGAGCAAAAAGACAAAATGTGAAAATTAACGCTAAGCAAAAACGAAGTGATAGCGAGGGCAGGTGATGAGATGCGACAGGGTGGGCCCCGGATGGGGGAACAAGAAATTTCATCATCTATACATTTGTCATGGGTTTCAACCATAGATATATGAAAGCATTTCTATGGTTTCAACAATGTTACGTGCTCACATTTAATTTCATGACAATTTCTTGCATATCGCATGAGCATTTTTGCCAGCTAGCATTTTTGCAATTGAGCATGAGCTCAATTGCTCATGTACCTACTGGAGATCTAGGCAGGGAGAGGTATATTACATTACCCCTTTTTCTAAAGGGAATGAGATTGAGAATGAAAATTAAGAAGAATTTGCTGAAATCGAGAATGACAATTCTTCAGGGGGAAGCGCTAATCCTAATGATTGTTATTTCATGACCTATTATTTGATTGATATATCGAAATAGCCTTTTAATAGGGTTATAATTAATTATGAACTTAGAGGGCTGTATTGATGATTTTAATTCTGTAAATACAAACTTTTTACGGTCGCGAATCATATTTTGTTCAACATACAACCTGACAACGACCTGCAAATTGCAAAAAACGTAAGAAAATTTAAATTTCGTGGGCTTCCCTCTCTAAAGTCATTTTAACTTTAGAAAGATCAGTGAACAAGTCCAACTGACCAACTTAAAAGCAATTTGCTTCAGCCTTACTTACCCCATCATCTGCCTAGCCTTTGACCAACTATGTTGGGGTCAGCTTCCAGTTTAGCCGGATGCAGCTGAATACCAGTATTTTACATGGAGCGATTGGTTATCAGACTTTCGGGCTTCTGACTACCTGTAACGACTGTCAAAGATCCACGAATGACTACCGGGACCAAGGGATTAACGTGCTTTCCGAGTCACGGAGGGGTCTCGGTATGTAAAGATGGTCACCCATCCAAAGACCAATCGGGGCAAGCGTAGCTTAACCTGATCGGTCGACCTGTGCGGCTGTTATTATTTAGCCACGGGCCTCACTTACCTACCTACCTTTTAGGTAGTTTTACTGAGCCTTCTGTTTCTTTCGTAATTGTGGCCATACACTTGTAGCTCCTGCTACCGTGAAAATCAGAGATTTTCCTCGAGACTGGCCGGATTTCCTGTCATTATTATAGTGTAGCTATGGTAAGAGGGTGTAGGAGTCGAGTAATGAACATTTCGAAGCAATAAATAGAAATAGAACGCATCCGTTCCGACAATAAGTCGAGGATATTGAATAAACCTCTTGGACCATAATATTAAAGGACAAAAAGTATGATACGTAGGTAATTCATACCCATGGCCCTCCCATACTAGCCTATATGTTAATCCAGGGTGTCGGCTACCTCCATACAAATTTTTATCGAAATTGGTCCAGCCGTTTGTCTACACAAACACACTTTCAAACGTTCGCCTTTATACGAGTAATATTAGTGTAATGTGATTTAAGAATATAAAAAAATAGTAGCCCACCGGTATCGGGAACAGGGTCCAGGGCTCCAGAGAGATGAACCTCCTGACAATGCGAGCCGTGTCCAGAAGTACTGCTTTCTAAATCAAGCCCTTGATCCAGCTGCCCAACGAGAGCCTCCTCAGGTGTTGGTCGAGGCTTTGGCTATCTTATTGATTATTATTATTATACATAAACCTACATATTGTACGATAGCGGCCAGTTTCGTCAAACCGTGAAATATTAATTTGTAAATAATTACTGTCATAATAGTCAATGGCAATAGGCTCACACCATTATTAGAAACAAAAAAGTATAAATTTTATTGCGACTCGTTCAGGAAGATCACAAACTAAACTAAAGACAGTCAAAAATATAAAACCAAATTATATTTGTAAAAAAGAAAGTAACAAAAAGGAAAATGAAACAGAAAGTCCTATACGAAACCAAAAGGCTCCTATCTCAGCATGATGTTGCGACATTTAAAAAATAAACGTCATTTAAAAAAATAAGTACATAAGCCTACATACCTAACTGGCAAAATATGGGTAAATAAATTAGGTATAATTATACCTCTGCTGTTTTGCTCTCAAAACGGTGAAGGAAAACATCGTGAGGAAACCGGCATGTCCTACAATAAAAATTCGAAGACATGTGACATCTAGGTACCAACCCGCACTAGGCTCGCGTCGTGGATTACGGCCCACTCCCTGTCACAGAGAGGAGGCCTGTGTCCCAATAGTGGGAACGTTATAGGCTGATTATGATGATACCTCTGCCAACCCTTCGGGAATAATTGCGTGGTGTTATGTGACATCAATGGAAGTAAAAGTTTACATGCTAATTGCCATTTCACTAGGGTTCAATTAATGATGTAGGTACAGACGAGACGCCAGCACATCAAGCTACTACAATCTGTCAAAGTTCTTTCATAAATTGTCAACTTTATATCTAAAGCATAAGGTTCAAAGTTGATTGGGAAAATTTGACAGTTTCAGGTAGCTTCAGATGTGCTGGCGTCTGGACCTTACTAATATTTTGTAACAATATACTTTGAAAGAGTGTCCCTGAACGAAGTTTCGTGCCCGTTCTTCTCTATAGTCTACTACGCTTTGGTTGGAATGTGCAATTGGCTTCATATTCGTGACTGACCGACCCCCTGACAGTTCAAAAGTGGTTGTATTGGCGTGTTATTTGAAATATTTAAATGCTTTGAGTTTCAGTTTAGGCACCGTACCTACCTGTAATTATCAACATAAATTATTTGATTGGTAATGAGATGCAAACGACAATCTGCTGCGCAAATACAAATTCAACACGTAGGTACGCCTTGCAGACGTTTTGTGCGTGGCAATCTATTCGTCAACGCCGGCTGTTGCGAAAAACCAGCGCTGCATCGGGAACCCTAAATGCGTAACACAATCAATCGGAATCTGAATAATTTTGAAGCAAATTGCTAATCCATTGCTTCATAAGTTCGAAAAATTTGTCTGCTCAACACGTAAATAACGCAATGAATGTTGTTGAACTGACAAAATGAAACCGATTCCGATTGATAATGATTGTGTTACGCAATTGCCCCGCTGGGCTATGTCTCATATAGGGTCGTAGCATTATGCTGAGCGATGGCCGTTTTGCGTAGATGTGTGACGCATAATGCATGTTACTCCATGAGACCAACATCGTGATCGTGAGCAAAAAATAATTAACTGCTCCACACATTAGGATCGAGTAGGTATTGAAGTTTTGTATGGGCAGCCGATTAATTTTTCGCGACACATTTTTGATAGATTGGTACCTAACTAAGCGTCTTCGTGAAGCATTCTTTAAAAATAAAACACAAGTACATAAAATATAATAGTTTTTATTTGCACTTTTCCGATTAGTATAATTATACCACATATAATTGAGGTTTACACATAGGAATCCAAGGGCACATCGAGTCAGGCTTAAGCCATGTCTACACAGACATAAATACAATACTGGAATTAAAATTTAATTTTAATAGACACGTATATTATAGGCCTAATAGTAGATATTACTTTGAGAAACGGCACGCAAGTGATGTTCATTAACGGTATTTGTTAATTACAGTTTGATGTCATCTGAAAGAGAGTGGATTCCAGCGGTACTTTAGCAAGCACTTCACTTCGAGTAAATTATTTCAACTGCTTAACTGCTCTCAAAACGGTGAAGGTAACACATCGTGAGGAAACTGGCATGTCTTAGAACCAATTATTGAAGACATGTGAGATCAATCAACCCGCACTGGGCCCGCGTGGTGAAATATCGCCCACTCTTAACCTAATATTCGAAGACATGTAACGTCCACTAACCCGCATTGGGCCTGCGTGTACGGCCCACTCCCTCTTACAGAGAGGAGGCTTGTGTCTCAGCAGTGGGAACAAACATTAATGGCTGATTATGATGATGAGTCAATGATTTTACCGGTCAATGTATATCTACGTTGAGTGCAGTTCCTTATAAGAATAGTGGCGTAGATTGGAACGAAACGAACGAATTTTAGTCGCTTTAAAATAAACTTTTGGTGTCGAAACAAATACAGCCATTCCAAAGAGTTTTTATGACAAGTTCTGCTAACTTCATCAAGAAAATGTGCGACATGATACAGGCTGTAAGCCCCACAAACAGTTAAAAAAAATCGTATTTTTTTTAAACTGCTGTTTCATATAAAAGTGACCTACAATCAAAATGTATGGAAGAGCTTATTTTTTTAACACCTTCTGGAAACACTAAGAGCCACCTTCAGAGGCCGCGTGTTTCCTTTGGGAAACACAGGCAATACTTTATTCGAAGGCCAGTGTGTCCCAAAGAAACACGTTTTAATACATTTTAATATGAATTTTAATACCTCTGGCCTCCACGGTTGTTTCGGTCTAAGTGATGAAAAACACGGTTTTTGGGCTTGGCGCTCAATGTGTTACCTAAATAACCGTCGAACACTTTTAAAGCTTCTAAATTCAAACCCACAGAATCATGTAGGTATTGAATTCATGGTAACTGCGTTCCGCGTCGATGTACAGTCACGTCTAAAAGTATGTATACACTTGGCAAATTTCAATTGCGATTTTTTCGTGAAATAACGAATGCAACGTTGAAATACGACACTTAACATAAACCTATGGGTTCGAAAATACTATTTTCGTAATAACATAAAATTTCATTCAAAAATAAAGGAGAAAATCGCCTTTGAAGAAAGCCAAGTGTATACATACTTTTAGACGTGATTGTACTACACCTATTTTTTTCATAATCAATCAATACATAGGTACTTCGTCTAAAACTCGCACATTTCGCATCCAGTCTTAACAATAAACGCTTGCAGCATACATAACACAGAGATATGATTTAAACATTTAATATTATATTATTAATATTTTATGCTAATAGAAATAACTTACATTTCAACGTGACCATCGTGTTTAACACGAACATCAATACTAAAATGTTTTGCTTTAAAGAGCATTTTCATTAAATGAATTAGGTAGTTAACAATTAAAAATTGTAGTCGTTTAAAAATGTCAACGAGTCATTTTCTAACTTTCAGGGGCCGTATTATGACGTGTTAAACTATGGTTTTCTAAAAGAGCGGTGACTGCCTCCTAGCGTCCGTAATTTACCGGCGAATGACGTCAGTGCAACGTTCTTTTTAGCGTGTCGATGGCAAAAATAACACGAAAAAATATATTACAGTTTTTTTAGTTTGTTTGACCCAAAATTCAGCAACGCGAATAACCATAGCTTAACACGTAATGGTATGGCCTCTGAAGTTGTGGCCCATAAAAACCGATCATTGCCGATTCCCTTTGACTAAAACTTGAGTTGACTTTTCCACGTCATTTATAAATCGATAATTCTGTGCAATAGGGAATTAAATTTATACAAAATATAGTTTCCGGAGTAGCAAGACATACTTACATAATATTATACTTAGGAAGATCTCATGAAAAATAAATCTACATAAAAAAATCTATTATGTGAAATACATATTTCTAGATAATGAAATTTTTTAGTCATTCCAAATGCCCTCTAAACCAATTATAACTTTGACAATCAGAGGTTTAACACTAGGGGAAAAGAATAACAGTAACACGTTTTAACACGTTAATAATTCGCAATTTCATATAATAATATTATCTAATAGAAACACCAAAGAGAAAAATTATAATAATAACTATGTTTCACCGAATTTGTGCAAAAAATCGACTAAGATGAAGGAATGATAATTATATGAAAAAAATATGGCCGTATAATTTTCAGTAGGCACTTTTTGATTAAGAAAAAAATCTCATTAACGCGTTCCTTTTTAAGTTACTACAATATATAATATGATATAATTATAAATATAGGTAATATAATTATGATATCCAACAGATATTATTTTTTTGTGCTTTAGTTTTAGCCCAAAGCCCTTTTATTCTTCATCAAACAGTCTATCTATAAATATGTCTTCATTATATACTTAAATGCCTAACATTCTCCAAGATTATCAAAAGATATCTGAGATTTTTGCAAAAAAATAAAGTTTAATTAGAATGGCTTACAAAGATATAATAAAAATAATATTCGAAAAAAAAAATGCTATTTGAAAAGTGAAAAAAAAAGAAAGTTAAAAAATAAGCTAATGTGCAAATATAATTAAAACGTTAAACAATGCAAACTTAAAATAAGTAAGCACAACCAAATATTGACACAACAACAGGATGTTTCACAAAAAAAAAATCATTCAGAGTCTTTTGTTAAACACAAATACTTGACAAAAAGCACCTGAATAAGTGAGCTTAGTAATAATTTAATTAATATTAAACTAATGATATTTACAAAATCAATTGCATGCACTTGATATTTAATTAAATCTGCGTAAATGACGAATTGCAATGGCTTTCTCATTGCAATTAGTCTTGGGAAAGTTGCTATGCCTACACAAAAGTCCCTCCCCAAGTATACTTAAAAATGTATTCCTGCCATACTCAAATCCTAGTTTTCAATTGGTGTTAATCCCACTCAGTCAAATATCAACTTTATGGAGCTCTAAATAAGGTCGATTTTATACTGATTGGTTCTATGAAAAAAGTCATAAAAATGTTTTAATTTTTTTTTTAGATATGGCATCTCGCAGTTTAACCGAGGATTTTGTCGGCTGCTTGACTACCGGGATATCCATGTTATGAACTGTGTGCCAAATTACGCGCCACACGCCAGTATAATTATCTTCAACAATCATCGTCATGTTTCAGCCAATTTACACAAAACCTTTAATCAATTATACACCTAAACCTTCCTCATGAATAGCTCCATCCATTAGTTAAAACCTTATGAAAATCCGTTTGGTAGTTTTTGAGTTTATCACGTTCAGATACGAGAAGAGACGAGGTGAGGGGTGGGGGGGAGGGGGCTTTGCTTTATAATTATGTAGTGATTAAAATATCAACCGCGTGCAATCTATCGAAGTCCATTTTTCGAAGCCAAAGTTATTTAATACACATCAAATTATTATTATAGTAAGTATTCAGTAGAATATACTTAGGAATACTGTAGGACTTACTATTTACAATAAATATTATTTTTTTTAGGACAGAGGCTTTATTTAAATTAAATGTCATTTGTTTGGCAGAATATAATGTTCATAACTTTAGTTTATGTATGTAAAGGTAAAATAGCTTAATGTAAATTACTATAAATTGATATGACAATTAATGTCAAAAACTTGTCAAAATGTAGGGATTTTTGACAGATTGAGACTGAGATCAGAAGGGCAATTCTCTTAATTTTAAGAACGTTCACAGTCTGATCTCAGTCTCAATCTGTCAAAAAATACTTCTGATTTCCCTACATTTTGACATTTCTTTGTCGCCGAGATGAGACTGCAACTAGATTTTGAACGTTTTAAATTACGAGAATTGGCCTTCTGACTGTGAACGTTCATATTACGAGAATTTTCCTCCTGTTACTGCCTCATTACAAAAAGAGTTCTAACTTTAAACCTTCGCGCCAGTTTTTGTATTTCGAACCTGACTCCAACCGATGTGCAGTTCTTAATACTAAAATGACAACTCCGTTTTAAAGTCAGTTTGTTTGTCTCAAAAAGTTTTCCAGTTAGTAATGTTGTAGTCAAAATAAACTTAAATCCCTGCTAAGACCTGTATTCCAGCTTACTTGTATCACTTTTGTAGAAATATAGTTAATTTCTTTAAAGATCGTCTTAATTATTATTAATTACGATTTCAAGTCTTTCATACTGATTGTGACTAGAAGTATAGATTTTAGTAATAAGTAAGTAAATATATATTTTTCTTATACTAAAGTTAGATACACCCAGATCTTTAAAGTTAAAATACCTACATAAATATAATTATGTCATATCTACATTAACTTAAAATATAATGTTTATGTCGAGATAACATTGATTGTATACGGTAAAATATTATTAATTATTGTTTTTAAAAGAGACCCCTTCCAGTCCAATAAAATAATTAATTTGAAAGAGAATTTGAGATGTCTTCATTCGAGCTATTCTAATATAAAAATGATATAATTTCATTAAAATGTCATTTTCCCAGATCTTTTCTCAATTTTCTGATCTATTTTATTTATAAATATAATTTAAAAAAAATGGAAAAATACACTGAATGTCTTTGTATACACCTAAACCTAAATTTGATATAAGTAAATAAAGGGGTTTGAAGGTTTTGGCCCTAAAATCAGCCGCCATTTTGATTTTTTTTTCAGAATCGCGGTGCACAACAAAAGTTATATATTTAGATAGAGGACACTTATACAAACAAAAAATGTTATGTAAAATAATATCCTAAAGCGTCAGGTTTCGGAGTTATTCACCGAAATATAAGTCGAAAACAACAAGGATTTTTTTGTTTTTTTTTTCCTCTAGGTACCTAAGCATATTAAACTATTGAGGTAATAGAATCGTTATGAAACCTTTATGGAGAAGAAACAAATGAAGAATAGACATTTTTTAAATAAATAATTAAAAACGGCTATTTATAGTTCGTTTTTTAATCCTAGAGACTAATCTGACAAGTGTAATGTTAAACTTCTATACTAAAAAAAAACGAAAACACAAAAGACTTAAATGTCAGATTAGTCTCTAGGATTAAAAAACGAACTATAAATAGCCGTTTTTAATTATTTATTTAAAAAATGTCTATTCTTCATTTGTTTCTTCTCCATAAAGGTTTCATAACGTTTCTATTACCCCAATAGTTCAATATCCTTACCTGGAGGGCAAAAAAACAAAAAAATCCTTGTTGTTTTCGACTTACATTTTGGTGAATAACTCCGAAACCTGACGCTTTAGGATATTGTGTTACGTAACATTTTTTGTTTGTATAAGCGTCCTCTATCTAAATATATAACTTTTGTTGTGCACCGCGATTCTGAAAAAAAATCAAAATGGCGGCCGACCTTAGGGCCACCCTCCATACAAAAATCTTCTAACCCCTTTAAAAATAGTCTTTAGCATGGAATGTATTCGTTATATTTCAGATCTTGTAATTTTAGGATAATTTTGCTTTTCCCTACGCCTGAGAGCCTGTCACCTAAATAGGTGACAGGCTCTCAGGCGTAGGCGTACATTTGTAAATACAAATGTGACAATTTCAATATATCATTGCTTTTGCAAAACTGGAAAGGGTGACGAACTATTAGCATCGATAATCTACATATGTAATGATTTTAAATATTTAGATAAATATTTTTGTAGCTGCTTCAATATTTAAACTAATAAATTGAGCTTACAAAATAACGATTACAACTTATGACACACATTTATTCTTAATTTCTGTCTAAAGTCAGTAGTTCATAGCCCATTCCATTTGTTTTACGTTTTAGTGGTCGATTCATTAGTGTTTTAAAGGTTTTTACAAAAGAAAATAAAACACGCCCCAAAACGTTTTGTTTTAAAAACAAAAGAATCGGATAAACAAATTCAAATAATGCCTGCTATTTGAATTAAGAACATCGACAGTCAATTGTTTTCATTACTCGGCAAAACTAAACTCTATACACAAATGCTACAATAGTAATGACTATACCCCAAAAATGACGACAGAATTTCTAATCTCATAATCCATTACCGTTTTACAAGTATCCTTTTGACCCAGTTTTCGTATTAAGCTTTCGATGGAATTCAAATCTCGCTGACGGGAATGTTGACGAGATTCTCTCGCGCTCGATTCCAGTAGTAATAGGGGGGACCGGCAGAGAAACAGTATTTTTGGTCCAATGGGGTGTCGTTCTCAACCCAGTACATCAGGTAGAAGTTGCACATCTCATCTTTGTTTGTTGCTCTGTAATTGGAAAAATGTTTTTTTTAGAATATGTATTAAATTGATTAGGTATTATAAAATAATTAATAAAAAATTATAAAATAAAATAAAAAAATGCAATGTTTTAAAAATGCTGTTGCGGATTTTAGAGTATCTAGTTTGTTACTTTTGCATGAAAATTAAAGAAATACTTTACGTATTATGTACTTGTGCATAAAAATAAAACAAAATAAAAAAAGTAGTTTAATATTTTTTACGAATTTAATTCGCTTAACGATTAGTTCCCTTAGCTGTGAATGTCTATTTTATAGCAAAAAAGCACTTTCTTTCTTTTCTTTATCAGTAACAAAATCATTGGGCACAACTGGGTAATACAGGACATTGTTTTTTTGTTGCAAGATTTTTTTTTTTAATCTGTACAAAATGTATACAGTATGTTAACTAACAGAGGGCGTTCCCGTTAACCTGCAATAGTATAGCATCCATACATGCTAAAAAAAATATTACCATTCGAAAACCAAATGTTTTTATTTTTTTTAATATTAAAATATTCACTAAAAAAGTTTAATTGATACGTAAAAGAAACACGCTGTACACCCGTACTTGAAGGACGGCAACGTCGCAATTTCTTTATGAATGACGGGCTGCGTATGCGGCGAACTAATTGATGTACCTAGCACCGCCCCTACCCCCGAATGTCGTGTCCAGTGTCCACCTAATTTTAGTCGGAAATAATCTCTCGCGCTGACCGGACGCGCATTATTTTCGCATTGCAACAACTTGCGTCATTCTTGTGTGGAAAATGCCACGTTATCAGTTCAGTGCTCAGGAGTATGTGAACATGGTGCTCATTTATGCTGAGTGTAATTATGATGGTGCACGTGCTCTGAGGATGTATGTTGAGAGGTACCCCAATGCACATCAACCGCGGAATTCTCGGGTTATTGTGAGTGCCCTAGTGCGTATTCGTAATAATGAACCGGTAGTCCCGCGTCGTTCTGGTGGCCCCCGACCCGTGATCTCTGTGCGGCAGGAAGAGTAATGCTAAGGTATTTTGAGGAAGAGCCGGCCGCCTGTTAAACATAAGTCACGTCGCAGTCTTTAAAATTTTAAACAATGCAACAATGTGTAGACAGAGGAGGTCAGCATATTGAGCAGTTCAAAATCTAGGTAAGTTTTTAACATTATTTAAATGTATCATAATACCTAAAACATTTCGAAAACATTGAAATAAAAAATAACACTAAACGACTGTGCCACAAAATTAATAAGTTTAGAAGGCCCACTCTTTCCTAAAACTGCTTTTATACTCGGGGATGGAACGGGGTACCCGTTCAACGAACGTGTTACTACTGTGACGTTACACGATTGCTATGAATAAACGCAAGTACTTAGGTATTACGAAGGCAACTGCAAAAAGTAAAAGTTTTTAAATTTCTGTGATTGGAGAAAACATTCACTTGCTAACGCGTAATACCGTCATTACCATTTAAATCCTAGCCTAAACTGTGGTTTAAATAAATGCACTTTCTCCAAACTTAACCGCACACTATTTATTAGCGGTACATTATTTTTTAAGTAAAATTAATTTTTCATAATTAACACTGTAAGCCTGTCGTACCACCGGTCTGAGTGGCTAGGTAAAACAAATTCGTGTACTTGTTCCGTGAGTTGACCTTCTGTACTCTTGTTTATTTTGTGGCCACGAGCCCGCGATGACGTGTCGGCAGAACTCAAAAGCGCTGCCACCACCCCGCGTTCATTACTCGGCCGCTGCGAGTAGTATTAGTACTAAGTATTAAAGTATTGAAACGTGGCTTAGATAGGTAGGTAGGTACATGAATTAATGTTTTTTTTATTTACTTCGTTTGCGAATAGGTCCTTCCAAGCCCATGGTGCCTAAGTGACGCGTTCCTTTGTCAGCCGGGCATTTGAGACGGGTTGTTAAATGTTATTGCTAAAAATAAACATACTTACATAAATGTTTCATTTTACTGATAACAACCCGACGACGTGTCTTTCTAATTCATTATGCCGCCTTTAAAGTCGGCCGGTTCGCTCGGCTTCGTTCGTGAGTACTAGTGAGTATTCGTGAGACGGTAGGCATCGTGTGCGCATTGTTGCGAGTTGCGACGTTGCCGGTTTGGGCAATTCTAGTACGCTAGGTACTATTCCGCGCTACTATTTTGATTTTAAACAGGAGGTTTCGATTTTATTGTCAATTAATTATTTTTTTGAATTCGGATTATTTTATGCTTATTTTTCTATACTGATATTTTTATTTTAATCTATTAATGATATAGATTAACGAGTTTAAGGGAACGCCCTCTGTTATTTAACATACTGTATAACCCTGTCCCTTAGACTAGGAGAGCCTGTATTCTAAGAGACAGTGTTCTGCCAAATAATTATTCAAACATGATATAATACAACAAATGAACGGTGTAGATGTTGCCGAGTTCGTTTTAGTTGCCTCCTTTAAACGAATGTTTCTTATTTGTAATTGATTATGGTAACAATAAAGGATGCTATGTAAACCAGTACTGCTGTTGGAGTACCAATCCATACCTACCGTGAATTCGCGATTTATTTGCCAAAAATGAAAAGAAATATGAATTAATGGAAAAATAACTTTAATTCCTACACAATAAAGTTCAGTTTACGCTACAACTTCGAAAATTTTTATAACTTTGTCAATAGTGCTAGTCACTCTGAAATCAACTTAATTGTCATTGAAATAAAGTTGATATTTGTTTAACTTGAAATAGGGAATAGTGCTAGTCACTCTGAAACCAACTTAACTGTCATTGAAATAAAGTCGATATTTGTTTAACTTGAAATAGGGTAGGGATGTGCAATACTGCGCACTTTTACTTTACTAATATTGTAAATGTGAAAGTAGCTTTGTCTTTTTCTCTATACCTTTTGTCTGCTAAACAGCTGAACGGAACAACTGGATGTTTGGCACACGGATAGAATATGACCAGCGGGGTAATTGCGTAACACGTTATAATTAGTAATTTGACATAACATAAACAGCCTATAATGTTCCCACTGCTGGGACGCAGGCCTCCTCTCGGTAAGAGGGAATGGGCCGTAATCTACCACGCGGGCCCAGTGCGGATTGGTAGATGTCACATGTCTTCGAATTTTTGGTTCTAGGACATGCCGGTTTCCTCACGATGTTTTCCTTCACCGGTTTGAGAGCAGTGGTGATGAAATAATTTACAAAAAGTGAAGCGCCTGTCTGAGTTCGAACCTACGACCTACAACTCGGAAGTCGCAGTCGTTATCACTGGGCCACCGCTGCTCTCCATTTCAACGAAATTCATTGCGTTATTTACGTTGTTGAGCCGACAAATTTTTCAAACATTTTTTTTAAGTGAAAACTTCTTTAGACGCGTTGGGTATTTTTTGAGATGGAAAAACCATTGGATTCGGGCCACTGTTACCGTAAGCGACACCGCTTCGGATGTGTTCGGCTGTCCTCGGGATGTACTCGGTTTTAATGCATATCCTACATGTCAGTGAGCGATGGTAAAGTATTCTGTTTGTGTTTTGTTTTCACTTCTGTCGGTACTCCCGGAGTGCCACTGTTTTTAGGGTTCCGTAGCCAAATGGCAAAAACGGAACCCTTATGGATTCGTCATGTCTGTCTGTCTGTCTGTCTGTCTGTCTGTCTGTCCGTCCGTCCGTATGTCACAGCCACTTTTTTCCGAAACTATAAGAACTATACTGTTGAAACTTGGTAAGTAGATGTATTCTGTGAACCGCAGTAAGATTTTCACACAAAAATAGAAAAAAAACAATAAATTTTGGGGTTCCCCATACTTACAACTGAAACTCCAAAAAATTTTTTTCATCAAACCTGTACGTGTGGGGTATCTATGGATAGGTCTTCAAAAATGATATTGAGGTTTCTAATATCATTTTTTTTTTAAATGAATAGTTTGCGCGAGAGACACTTCCAAAGTGGTAAAATGTGTGTCCCCCCCCCTCTAACTTCTAAAATAAGAGAATGATAAAATTAAAAAAATATATATAATGTACATTACCATGTAAACTTCCACCGAAAATTGGTTTGAACGAGATCTAGTAAGTAGTTTTTTTTTTAATACGTCATAAATCGAAAACCGCAATTTACCTTTCACAAAGTTACAACGAACTACAAGAACTTTTATATTATGTTACTTGCTGCTACGGAACCCTTCATGGGCGAGTCCGACTCGCACTTGGCCGGTTTTTTTTTTTCAGCAATGATTAGGAATATCCTTCAAAATGATTCAGATTATGATTTACATAGGATACTTTTTATCTTGGAAGTAATTTCCTGTCAGATAGTATCCAACCTTTACGCGGGCGAAGGGGCGATCAAAAGCTAATAAACAAAAATAAAAAAAGCTACGTACCCAATCCTCACTGCATGATCATTAGTATTATTCATGATGCACCTCGCAGCCAACACGTCATCTCTCTCTATCGGCTTGGTGTTGACTACCGGGTAGAACATTTGAGGCAGCTGGGGGTTCTTCTTGCCGAGGAGGTTCCAAACGTCACCGCTTTCGTCTTGGCGGACCACGTAGCCGGTTACTAGTTTGCCTGAAATTTTATTTATGTCAATTTAGTTTGGGAAAAACGGAAAGCAGTACGTTAAGCCGTTGGTCCCGATGCAGCTGAATATGGAGCGATTGCCTATCTGACCTCCACAATCCAGTGACTGGGTAATACAATATCTCTTGGTGAGACTGGTTGTCAGTCTTTCCGGCTTCTGACCACCCGTAACGACTGTCAAAGATCCACGAATGACAGCCGGGACCAACAGTTTAACGTGCTTTCCGAGGCAAGGAGGGGTCTTGGTATGTAAAGATGGTCACCCAACCATGGACCGACCGCGGCGAGCGTAGCTTAACTTGATCGATCGAATCGTGCGGCTGTTATCAACTCCTCATGATAATAACAATGAAACGTCCTTATTCTTTATAGATAGCTCATAACTGCGCCACCCAACGAAGCTTACGTGATTTCTAATATGATGAACAGGTAGTACGCAAGAAATCCATACTAATATTATAAATGCGAAAGTGTGTCTGTCTGTCTGTTACCTCTTCACGCTTAAACCGCTGAACCGATTTAGATGAAATTTGGTATAGAATAGAAAAGAGTACTCTTTATTATGTACACCATATAAATTACAGACATAAATATAGTTTACAATGGGTGACATAATGGGCGGTCTTATCGCTAAGAGCGATCTTTTAAAGACAAAAGATCTTAAAGAGAATATATCTTTTTTTGTATAGATGTAGTTCGAGTCCCGGGAATGGACATAGGATAGTTTTTATCTCGATATTCCCACGGGATCGAAACTTATGCGGGTGAAACCGTGGGGCGCAGCTAGTTTTAATTAGCATAATCAGCCCATAATGTTCCCACTGCTGGGACACAGGCCTCCTCTCTGTGAAAGGGAGTGAGCCGTAATCCACCACGCGGGCCCAATGCGGGTTGGTAGATGTCACAGGTCTTCGAATTTTTGGTTCTAGGACATGCCGGTTTCCTCACGATGTTTTCCTTCACCGTTTTTGAGAGCATTGGTGATGAAAGCCCCTGTGTGGGTTCGAACCTACGACCTATAACTCGTAAGTCGCGGCAGTTACCACTGGGCCACCACTGCTTTCCTGGGCCTTCCTAAACTATTATTGGCTACTTACCTAATGCATGAGTGTGAGTGCGGAACGCGAAGGGATGAATGACTTTGTGCTCGTTGATGGTGCAAGCTGTCTCCATGTTCTCGACGCGGTGTGGAGGGATCACGCCACTTGTACCCAACAGAATCACGCCAGCCTGACGGCGCATTCTGAAAAATTACATGTAGGGAATAATATATGAAGGGATCAGAGGAAGAACCACTTTTGTCACCTAATGAACAAACTGAGATATTACTAATTAAAAGATAAGATCTCAATAAAATAATGTCATTTATACCCAAGGCACTATAACTGTAATAGGTATAAGGGGTGGGGGTCCGGACATTATATGTTTTTTTCCTGTATCGATATTTTAAAAGCATGAAAGCTCGGAGACTATGGATGTTATTGCCCTGTTGTTTTTGACAGAACATAGCGACAGGTATAACTATTCAGACTGCATTGCCAGTTGAAAAAAAAAAGACGGGTTGCACTCCGGGAGTGCTGGCAGAAGTGAAAACTTGAATAATAACGTTGAAATAAATCAATTATTAATTTAATTAATATAACTCATTTTTTTTCACTATTTCTGCGTCACTTTTTGCACTTTGTCCAATTTCCATATTTTAAATACACGAATTTTACGAATACACAGCAGTGTGGCTACTACACAGACGGTCGAGCCATCAGCTGTCCATCCATCCTTCCATCCATTGTCGTGAGTCATTGGTTCACTTCGGTTGGCGCCGTCGTAGAAAGAGAGGGGGATACTTAGTAGTTAGGAGTAGTAGTTCTCCCCTGTGTAGTCTCTCCTGACGGTCACGTGTCCTGACGCGATGTCCTGACGCGAGTTTAACATTTTTTACCCATTACAAAAAGTGTGCAACGCCGCTAAAGAAGTTTTCACTTCAAAATTAAAAATGTGATAAAAGTTGTACTTCCCCTGATCCCTTCATATCTGATTGAAGAAGTGAGTTTTTACAATTAATTTGTATCCAAACACAGTCAGTAGAAAACTTTTTGAAGTGAAAACTTCTTTAGGCACGTTGGGCATTTTTTGAAATGCGAAAAAACCATTGAATTCGCGCCATTGTTACCGTAACCGAAACCGCTTCGGATGTGTTCGGCTGTCTTCGGGATGTACTCGGTTTAAATATATTTTCGATATGTCAGTGAGTGTTGGCTAAAGTATTCTGATTGTGTTTTGTTTATATGACGATTAAAAAAATACACACGTAGGTACCTAATTGTTCAAGTTTTCACTTCTGTCGGCACTCCGGGAGTGCCCCTTTTTTTTCTTGATTGTGTACCCAAACATGAGTGAGTAGGAAGCTTTAGACAGTTTTTGGTTTTTAAACAATCGGAGAATTTGCTTCGTTTGCAGGACGATGATGTGGAATGCCGTTGTTTTTGAATAGTAGTAATATACTAGATGACGACCTTGTGAAGGCCGCAGGAACTCGTTGGATGCGAGAAGCACAAAACCGGTCGAAGTGGAGGTGCTTGGAGGGGAGGCCTATGTCCAGCAGTGGACGTCTTTCGGCTGATGATACTAGTTGAAGTTGTGAATACCGATTTTATTTGTCCTACCGTCCCACATACATTCATCACAGAATTCAACATTTATGTTCAGTAGTCTAACCACGAACAAATATTTTTTACAGAGAAAATTTAATTGTTAACACGAACTTCAACTTACTGAGAGAACGTGTCATAGAAAGCTATCTGATATATGTTTTACTGAAACTGGAAATCGAAAAACACGTTACGATAATGTTTTGAACATATATTTGTTTCTATGACGGAGAGGCGCTACCTACCGTCAAACGGGGTGAATAGGGACAAAACTTTAAAAGGGATTTTAACAATTAAAATAATATAGTTTGTGGCCAAAAAGGACCCTAATGTGTTTACTGTAATTTAATTAACGATTACGTGCCCTTATTGACAACAAACTATATTATTTCAACGTTAAAATCCATTTTAAAGTGTCGTCCCGGTTCACCCCTGCATCCCTATTCACCCCATTTGACGGTATTCTAGATATCCAATAGCAAAACAACAAAGAACTCTTGATAGTTAAACTGATTATAATTATTGTTGTAAGATACCGGAAGGCACCTATTATAGCTTTAATAATAACAAACCTGACCCTCAAACGATACTCTTGCGTTTGCGTGTTAAATACTCATTGTTAGGTGTTCTACTAATTTAGTTAAAGCTTATAGTACTGAGATAAATTAACGTGAAACTGACTCGCCTGTAAGTCTTAGGGGCTGTCTCCACGAGCGAGAGAATCGCGGCGATATTATCGTCGTGTCACGTATTTCTAGAACAGTGGTGGCCCAGTGGTAACGGACACGACTTACGAGTTGGAGGTCGTGTTCGAACCCAGACAGGCACTTTACTTTGTGTAAATTATTTCATCACCACTGCTCTCGAAACGGTGAAGGAAAACATCGTGAGGAAACCGGCGTGTCCTAGAACCAAAAAAAATTCGAAGATATGTGACATCCACTAACCCGCACTGGGGCCGCGCGGTGGAATACGGCCCACTCCCTCTCACTGAGAGGAGGCCTATGTCCCAGCAGTGGGAACATTATAGGCTGATTATGAACGTATTTCTATGCACTCTCTTAGAACGTGTTTCCACACGGCACACGTCCATATCATCGCGGCGAAAATTTAATGGCACGGCGACACTATCGCCGCGATTCTCTCGCTCGTGGAGACGGCCCCTTAGAGAGCGTTTTTTTTTTGCAATTTTGAGATAGACACGATGATTTTATTTATAGATAAATGTTATTTACCATCAACCTAATTGCTTAACACACTATCAAAAACAATCTGAATCATTTTGAAGGATATTGCCAATTCATTGCTTCATGTACACATTGACATTGATGAATATTATACACAAAGTATAGTAGTATTATTTTTACTTTAATTATTGTGTGAATGTTAGGACTAGTGGGTCATTCTTTTTTTTTTAATGTTGGTCTGCCAGGTTTGAGTAGGTACTGTATGCGGCCTACCCAAATGTCCTTGTTTTGGTATTGTTCGTCGAGTCGTTTGAGCTCCACAAGTTCCGTGGGTTCCGAACAATAGGTATGTAACTACAAAAAGGTTTTCAGATTTTTTCCTTTACTTGTGCTACAAGACATTGCTTCTTACCAAATTTTATTATTCTAGGTCAACGGGAAGTACCCTATAAATTTTGATTCCCTTGAGTGTCGAAATATAAATTTTTTGCGTACCTACTAGGTAGATATGCCTCTTCAACGTGCGGTAAGTAAATTATTAATTAATACAAATATTTACCTTTGTGTCGTGTATTTGAGGAAAACTCCGGAGTTGTCGTATTTGTCCTCTGAAAAAACATTGAAATTACGTTACTACGTGATTTAAATATTAAGAATTTCTTGCTAGACGTTCAGTGACGTCATTCCATTCTTCTGAATACCTTCTAGTCCTTTTAGTTATTTTACCTCTGATTTCACTGTCAATAGCACTGATAGTTATCCTCGTTACCATAAGGTTATTGTTGGCACAGCTGTTGGGTTGCTACTCAGAAGAATGGAGTAACGTCACTATTGTCTTTAGAGCACGTTTATGACTTTGTCATATTTCGTAGAGAACTAAGCAAGAATGCTGTAATGTGCATAATCAAAAGACATTTATTCAAATTAGGCCGAGAATCAGCCATTTTTGAATGACAAAATTATACAGGATACATTTTTAACCAGTGTGCAAACTGTAGCCATGAATTCAGTAAGAAGACGATTCTGAAACCATTTGTTACGGTTGCCACCACATATTAGGCCTAGATAACGCAAGTATCACGAACTGTATGAAAACTAAGCGTGCCACATTTTGACTACCTACTATGACGTCACAAGCTCGCGCTCTCTCGCTCACGCTCACCCAGCCAGCAGTACGCAGGACTGAGCGCGAAAGTGGCGGCTTACGATTTTCAAACGTAAGCTGGTGCGATTTTTGGCACGCGAAGTAGTTGCTCTTGCGTTATCTAGGTGTATCTATATCTGTGGTTGCGACTGAAATTTTAATCAACATACAACATGAAATTTGTCGTCGGTTATTCAAAAAAAAAAGTTGCTGTCCAGTAAATTTTTACTGCGTAGGTAGGTGCACTTTTTCATAAAACAGCAAATTTTTTTTATCATAACCAACGAAAATTTTCTTCGGTGGCCGGTCCGGTTGACCTCGACACGTACAAATACAAAAAAAAAAAATATTAAGCATTTTCAAAGTTACTGCTTTTGAGCTGAAATTTTGTACAGAGATTCTAGACCAGATACACTCTTCAACCCGTTTGTATTGATATACCCTTTCCGTAACACCCTGTATAATGTTTGAAAAAACACACGACACGGCTTCATTCACTAACTATCGATGATGTTGATAAAAACATCGTCTGTGTTTATTTATATTTTACAATTGTTTACAAATAGATATTAAATGGTGACTACCATGTTTTGACATGATTATTGTCACAACAACTATCAGTATTTGTTTTAACTTTCAGGTTCAGGTTTCTATTTTAACCTTCTGTAGTTTTAGTAACCATGGGATTTATACCATATTTGAAGTTGTAACTTAACTAGAATTCAATAACGTATAAGTAATGACTCATCATTTGCCAAACTTTTTCATAGCTATGTTGCACTCTCAAATTTACATGAAGCGACTGCCTATCTGACCTCCACAACCCAGTTGCTGGGTAATACGATCCCCAACCCCAAAAACAACTATTTACAAACTGGCTATCTTAGTGTCCATTTATTGCGGAATATAACCACATTATCTTAATATAGAGTGCCCCTTCACCTGCACCTTCGATGATCTAAATAATGCCACTGATGCCGCCCGCAATCAGCGTTGATGTGCTGGCACCTGTAGATACCATCGACATGCAAAGAATAAGTAGAATAAAATATAGTAAGCTATATTTACTTGGGAAGCGATGCATGTAATGTACTTGCAGGACCAAGTACTTGATGGGCGAGTCCTTGCCTATAAGAAAGCCGACGTCCTTGGGAAGGTGAAGACTGGGTGCATCTCGAGCCCAAGCATATACGATCTGCAATAATTAGAAGATTATTATTAACTTGCTGACCCGACAGATAATTCCTGTCCAAACAATATCTAGTTCATAGAAAAAAAGACGTTTAGTTATTCCCAAAGGGGTTCGAAACTTTGTGGCATATCCGAGCCGCCGCCATTTTGATTATTTTTAAAGCTTTCGCGCACGAAGAATCACAGTAATTCATTATAAAGGAGAATGTTTGTGAGCGTGTTTGTTACTTCTTCACGCAAAAACTAATGAACGGATTTGGATGAAATTTGGTACACATATACCTAGTTCATAACCAGGATTAATACTATATCGACGGTTCCCCGGCTATTTGATCTAAGCGACATTTTTCCTATAACTCAATTTCGCAAAAAATGTCGCTAGAAAAATTCGCTGATTCCAATTATGTATACCTATATACATAATTGGAATCAGCGAATTTTTCTGATTCCAATTATGTATATATCTCAATTTTGCAAAAAATGTCGCTTAGATGAAATAGCCGGGGAACCGTCGATATGCTACTTTTTATCACGATACCTATTCCATCGGGATCGACACTTATGCGGGTGAACCCGCGGGGCGCACCTAGTGTAGTATAAATGGGTAGGGTACACTTCAAACAAAAAAAATAATGTTATATGGTACCCTAAAGTATCACTTTCCCGATATATTTGGAGGTAAAGATCACCATTTTCAATTCGGACTAATATGAACATTTTTAAACAAAACATAGCGAAACCGGTCCAGCTGTTTTCAAGTGATGCGCATAAATATAAAAACGTTACGTTATGTTTATATAAACATTTATATGATATAGAAATAGGTAAGTATTGCGTATTTTAATTTGATTGCGTTATTTATATCTCATCGTATACTTTTTCATCTTTGGATTTTCAATGTCAATCATAAAAACATCAGCTGTCGTAATGTTTTCTTTGTTTCGTTTATTTTTGTTGACAAACATGAGCAGTAAAGATTTAATTTTGATAAAATCTTCAATTAACGAACTGATGATGAGTAATTTTACTAAACAAAAATCAGTAACCTGAGGACAAACGTTGAGTTACCGCTCCATGCTTAGTTTAGTACCTACTCATTAAACATAGTTTACAGCCCAGACGTGAGATTAATTTTACCCGTGGGTAGGGCTAATGACCAAGTAATGTTAAAAACTATAAGAACAGAAAAATGTTCCTAATTTGATCCAAAGAGATACCGTTGTCACTAGTCAACAGTATTTTTTAAGAAATATTCTGCATCAGATGAACAATCTATATAATATGATGATGATCTATCAATACCTATTTAAAATAACAGATAAAAATGTTCATTAATTCCATTAAAAATAACATTCGATTTTTTGTGGCATCGTTTCTTGTCTTACAACGACAGCATAAGCTTAGTCACAGCATATTAAGAATTTCTCGTTTAAAATTATTATTTACTAGCTGCGCCCCGCGGTTTCACCCGCGTAAATGTCGATCCCGTGGGAATATCGGGATAAAAACTATCCTATGTCCTTTCCCGGGACTCAAACTATCTCTATACCAAATTTCATCGAAATCGGTCCAGCCGTTTTCATGTTATGTCGTGACAACGGAAAACGGGTTTCATTTTTATATATATAGATAGACTAGCTGCTCTCCGCGGTTTCACCCGCATAAGACTCGATCCCGTGGGAATATCGGGATAAAAAGTATCCTATATGTTAATCCTGGTTATAAACTATATGTGTACCAAATTTCATCCAAATCCGTTCATTAGTTTTTGCGAGAAGAAGTAACAAACATACAAAAACGCTCACAAACTCTCGCCTTTATAATATTAGGTCCTTACATATGAAATTGGCGTTTTTCGTACTGGCCACTTTAATCACGAATTTCTCCTCTTTGGTAAGGAATTCCAAATTCAAATTTGTACAGCTATTTACTCATGTATTTGTGCTTCGATGACCGTCATTCATTTGTTTTTTTTTCTTCTGTTTTTTCTGTTTGCGTCACTCATTTTACAAAATGGAAAATTTAAAATATCGCATTATTTACGAGTACGAGTTCCGCCGTGGCACTAGTGCTGCGGAAACGACTCGAAGGGTGAATGATGTGTATGGCGGTCATGTTGCAAAAGAAAACACAGTTCGTTTTTGGTTCCAACGTTTTCGTTCTGGAAATTTCGACCTGCAGAACAAGCCCCGTGGACGGCCTGAGACCCAAGTTGATAATGGAGAATTGAAGGCTATTGTGGAAGCGGACCCATCGCAAACCACGTCCGAGTTAGCTGCAGGCTTCGATGTTAGTGATAAAACTGTTTTAATTCACTTGAAGCAAATTGGGAAGATTAAAAAGCTCCACGCCACTGCTGCTTCACGACAACGCCAGACCACACACTGCGCAACAGACGGCTACCAAATTAGAAGAGCTTGAATTGGAATGTCTTAGACATCCTCCGTACTCCCCGGACCTTGCTCCAACAGATTACCATTTTTTTCGCAATTTGGATAACTTTTTGCAAGGGAAAAAATTCAACTCCGATGGGGCAGTCCAAATCGCCTTCAAAGATTTTATTGATTCCCGTCCGACTGGTTTTTTTAGTAAAGGGATCAATGAACTACCTATAAGATGGCAAAAGTGCATTGAAAACAATGGTTCATACTTTGATTAATTAAATATATTATATTAAAAAATATTCGACTTTTTGTTCCTTCCATACAAAACGCCAATTTCATATGTAAGGACCTAATATTAGTGTGATTTTTGACATTAGGTATAAGAATCATGCATTTGCAGAGTGATTCTCAAGTTCTGCTTCTAATCAGAAATTATAATGGGTGGACTAGGAACGAGTAGGTAGATTTACGAAGATTAACCATGAGGCGGCACTAAGCCGTATAAATTCTGATCGATGTCTACGTAATGTAATTGATAAAATGGCTACGTCACGACCTCGTGGACCGTACCTACCTACTAGAAAAGTCTATTATGAAAAACATAAATTCGAATTGAGAGCCGCATGTCCTCTTTTTGAAGTCGATTAAAAACAAAATCACATTTTATTTCAAACTATTTTTAACCGACATCACAAAAGGAGGAGGTTCTCAATTCGGATGTTTTTTTTTTTTGTTTTCATTTCGTCTCCATGAAGATCAATTCCCGTAATTAAAACGTTTAAAATCTAGTCGCAATCTCCTCTCAATGAAAATCAATGTAAAAAAGACGGGTTGCACTCCGGGAGTGCCGGCAGAAGTGAAAACTTGAATATTAACGTTGAAATAAATCAATTATTAATTGAATTAATATAACTTATTGTTTTTCACTATTTCTGCGTCACTTTTTTCATTAATAGATGCACTTTGTTCAATTTCCATTTTTTGAAACACTTTATATACACGAATTTTACGAATACACAGCAGTGTGGCTACTACACAGACGGTCGAGCCATCAGCTGTCCACCCACGTCCGCGTCCGCGTCCGCGTCCACCATCACCATCACATCACATCACCATCACCATCGCAATCGCCATCACCATCGCCATCGCCATCGCAATCACCATCACCATCTCCATCACCATCGCCATCACCATCGCCATCACCATCCATCCATCCATTATCGTGTCTCACTTGGTTCACTTCGGTTGGCGCCGCCGTAGAGAGATGGGGAGGGGGGAATCTCTCCTGACGGTCACGTGTCCTGACGCGATGCTCTGACGCGAGTTTAACATTTTTTACCCATTACAAAAAATGTTCAACGCCGCTAAAGAAGTTTTCACTTCAAAAAACTTGTAAACAATTTAGGTAAGTTATAGGTATTTTTTTTAACGGCTTTACGTGCTTTCCGAGGCACATTCCAAACTCCGTACTGTTACTAAGAAATTCCTAATGGAAAACTCAATAACACTTTGTCCGACCTGGGAATCGAACCCAGGACCCCCACGCCCAGCAGTCTCGCTTGCAACCACGAGACCAACAGGGCGGCAAAACAATATCAACAGTAAAACAACCGAGATTGATTACCTAATACAAACAAATGTGACCTATGACCAGGGGGCGCGGTAATTCCCTCTTTCATTCACAGTGTTATTAAACTGAGCTTATCAAACATGCGGTTAAGTAATAATATTCATACTGATTGATATTTGGTCAAGTATCACTATGTTCGTGTATGTAAATATGACAACATTTCATATTTTTAACCTGCATGTATTATTACGTTATATAAAAGTAAATTCAAATCTAGGGCACCCATATTTTTTCGTTTTTCGAAATTATGTACTTTTCATTCATAATTTTAACTTTGAAATTCGGTGTATTCTAAAAAGACGTAAGTGCCAGATGACGGTAGAATGGCGATATTATCTTTGCTTTATTGTGACCCGTCAAAAAATCTGTTAGATGTCACATGTCTCAGTCGTTGTTTTGGTTCCGTCATTTGCGTATATTTTTCATTGGGATCCATTTTATTGGGAAAATATCAATCAAAAATTGATAATATTAACAGTAAGCAGCGTGTCGAGTAGATAGGAAAAAATATTGTTGAATTCAATTCAGTTTTTTAGTTGTTTTCTAGTTACACTTCTTTGGTGACATTATTGACATGTCTTGTTTGATATAATGTTTTCAATCAAAGACATTGGAATGCGCAAAGGTAACTACCTCATTCCGCCGTTTATGTGACGTCATCACATGTTTTTTGATTTTTATTTATTTTCTCAGAAATTTAGAAATAAAAAAATAAAATAAAAATATATTTGAACTCAGGATACGAAAATAAAGAAATAGTATTTTTGTTTTAAGGTGGTGTCAGGTTTGAAATGTTGTCAATTATAAATAGGTACCTTTCTTTAGTATGTAAATTGTAAGTATTTGGTATTTTTATTTTGTCTCGGTTTACAAAATTGCCCAAACTCTTGTTTCTAAAAATAGAATAGAACAAGAGTAGGGTAATTAACAAACACGCCCCAGCCCATTGTATATTGTTAGGTATATTGTTAGGTATTGTGTATATTGTTTGGGTTCGTCCAATTTTTTTTTGTTTGTATTTTAGTGGTATATAATAAAGTATACAGGGTGTCCCTGGAAGTATGGATCATATCGAATAGGGCAAGGTAATTTCCAAACTTTTTATCCTTGAGAATGTCGGTGAACTTTTTTACGGTTCAAAAGTTAGGTATGACCTATTTTTGTCTTTTTCAATCAGTTCGCATAGTGCTCAAAGAAAAAAAAGAACTATCAGGGCTATCTAAAAAAAATAACTGACAGCTCTGATACCTAGTTTTTTAATGATTTTGTTTTTCTTTGAGCACTATGCGAAGTGATTGAAAAAAAAAAACTAAAATTGATCATAACTTTCGAACCGTAAAAAAAAAACAGACATTCTCAAGGTTAAAGTTTGGAAATAACCTTGCCCACACCTATATTCGATTTGATCCATACTTCCAGGGACATCCTGTATACTTTATTGTATACCACAAAAATACAAACAAAAAAAAATTGGACGATTTGATCCATACTTCCAGGGACACCCTGTATATATAAATAAACAATTAATTGCGTAACACAAATGAATGAATGAATGAATGATATATTTATTTGCAAGAATATATTATAGGTAACATAAGTTCTTAACATTTATAATGAGTTTCACTATATTCGGCTTTTCAGCCATACAAATACTTAGATTTTACATTCTGAATAGCATGCATTTAGTAACAATAATATAAAATACTAATAATAATTTCATAATTTAAATTTTGATTAGGTACATGCAATTAATAAAACTAAATACAATTCTGTTCATTTCAAATAATAATAAAATAATAATGTCAAGAAATAAGTAAGCAATAATAATAATAATGTCATGTTAATAAAAAATATAACTAGAATAGACACACTATTAGTATGGCATGCAGTGGCTTTAATTTTGAGAGTTCAACAACATTCATTGCGTTATTTACGTTGTTGAGCAGACATAAAGCGAAGCCTACAATCCCCAAAGGAGTAAGCAGAGGTATCCTCTGTTTTTAGGAGTATGTAGCTGTACACCCAGGTTTCGCCCTTGTTATTTAACCGGTCAAGCAGCGCGCGTCGCCCATTGGCGACGAAACAATAGAAAATCAATTGTGTCTCATTAGCGGAGCTTGACAGATTAAGTACCATTTAATAGGTATCCTGGGTGTCCTTGGTGGCCTATTGCCATTTTTCAGGCACAATTTTGATAAAGGCCTCATCTGTTCATTATAATTATAATCAAGTCAGAAATCGCCGGCCAGTGGAAACCGTCCTATAAGTTGCTATCTTACAAGCAGATTTATAAATAAAATGATAAAAAGGCAAGTTCTATTAATTATAACATGGATATTTTAATAGAAATAATGTACCTACATAAGTAACGCGAATACCGTGACAAGTTACCTATTAAATTTGTTTCTTATCACCACGAAAGCTATAACATAACAGCACGTCATTATTTCCCGCAGGGTTTGGCAGAGCTGTACCTAAGTAAGTAGGTACATCCACTTTTGGCCAGTTATGTTTAAGTCCCATGTAATAGGGGGAGAGCCTTTTGCTATCAACCGGACACAAATCCAGACTCCGAGCTGCTACTGAGAGATTCCAGATAGAAAAAAGACACTTTGCTGAACCCGAAAATCGAACCCAGCAGGGTAATTGCGTAACACACTATCAGTAGCAACATGGGTTTCATTTTGACAGTTCAACAAAATTCATTGCGTTATATGCGTTGTTGAATAGACACATTTTTCGAACTTATGGATCAACTAGCTTCAGCCCGCGACTTCGTTCGCGTGAAACTTCTTGTTTCCCCCGAGCCACCCCGTCGTATCGCATCACCCGCCCGCGCTATCACTTAACGTTCTTTTTTACTTTTTTTCTTTTTGCTCGGCTCCTAAGGGTCATAGCGTGATGTTAAATAGCCTATAGCCTTCCTCAAGAATTGGGCTATCAAATGCAAGAAGAATTTTTCAAATCCGACTGGTAGTTCCAGAGATTACCCCCTACGAACAAACTTACAAACATACAAACTTACAAATTTTACCTCTTTATAATATTATTATTAGTATAGATGGATTAGAAATATGCTTCCAAAAGTTCTAAATTATTCAAATTGAAAGTAATAGTTTTTTACGCAATTAGGGTGCAGGTCCTCATGCTCACCAATAGAAAAAAAATTGCTATAAAACTTACGTAAAAGTACGGCTTCGTATGAGGTTTGCATAATAAATACCAACCATTTTCATTGTAAAGAAGAATACAAAATGTATGAATCTTACCTGAGATCCGGAGCGGCAAGGGCTAGCGGTGTTGTATAATTTATCGATTTCATTACTCTGCATCTCACCACAGCTCCTAAAAATAATAAAAAAATGAATTAAAACATGACAAATGCCTGGTGACGAAGACCTTCACGGGACACCGCTCGCTAAATAAACGTTTTCACACAATAATAGGCATACCGGACGGCTCTTTGCAGAGCATGCATGGAGGCTGAGGAAAGCGTCGCGCATCATAATCATAATCAGCCTATAAAGTTCCCACTGATGGGACACAGGCCTCCTCTCGGTGAGAGGGAGTAGGCCGTAATCCACCACGCGGGCCCAGTGCGGGTTGGCAGATGTCACATGTCTTCGAATTTTTGGTTCTAGGACATACCGGTTTCCTCACGATGTTTTCCTTCACCGTTTTGAGAGCAGTGGTGATGAAATAATTTACATAAAGTAAAGCGCCTGCCACAATCGCGGTAGACGGGAAACGTGGAAAGAGGGAAGGGAGGCCTTTGCCCTGCAGTGGGACAATACAGGCTTATAATAATCGGGGACTGATATTAGTTCTCGAGATTATTTGTCCCGCGTCACAGAGCGTATTGACTTCCTGAAGCAGAAGATCTATGCGTGGGCAAACCGTATTCGTCGGTACAGGCGGAGAGTGGAGCGGTACACTCAGAATCGCACATTCCAGAGTGATGAAAGGTGGGTTTATAGGGCTTGGGAGCGACCGGACCAAGGTGTGACTGACACGCGCCTGCCGGATGATGACGCCATGTATTCGTTCTGGCGAAACATCTGGTCCGTGCCTGTCAGTCACACCGAAGGTGATTGGACTGGGAAGATTGAGCGAGAGTGCGATCTAATACCAGAAATGGGGGTACTTATCATCAGCCCCCAAGATGTTGCTCGAGCAGTCCGTCCGTTGCCTAACTGGAAATCTCCAGGGCCGGACGGGCTGCACAACTTTTGGATAAAATGGTTCAAAGGGTCGCACGCCCGCTTGGCATCCCAGTTCCAGTCAGCCTTAGAGTCTGGGTCGCTACCCCAATTCCTAACGACAGGAATAACCCACCTGCTCCATAAATCGGGTAGTACCGCGGATCCCAAAAATTATAGACCGATCACTTGTCTACCAACGGTCTATAAAGTTCTTACATCCATTTTGAGTGCTAAAATTAACAAACATATAGACACCAACTCCATCATGTCTGTCTCTCAAAATGGATGTAAGAATGGGTCCCGGGGTACTAAGGAGTTGCTCCTCATTGATATGACCATTAACCAACAGGTTCGTCGTTCCCGAAAGGATCTGTCGACATGTTGGATAGATTATAAGAAGGCCTATGACTCGGTGCCACATACATGGCTCATGAGGGTACTGGAGTTGTATAAAGTAGATACAACTCTGCGCACCTTCTTGATGTCGTGTATGGGGCAATGGAGGACCGTCCTTCGCTATCCAGGATGTCGAAATATCCAGAGGAATAGCGAACCGATAAGGATCGAGCGAGGCATATTCCAGGGCGACAGTTTGAGTCCGCTTTGGTTCTGCTTAGCCTTGAATCCTCTAAGCACACTGCTAGAGGATTCAGGTCTAGGCTATCGGCTGAGGAGAGGTGGTCAGGTTATATCTCACCTCCTTTACATGGATGACCTAAAACTCTTTGCCCCCAACAATTTGCAACTGATGGAGCTACTGAAAATTACTGAAACGTTCAGTAGCGCCATCAAGATGGAATTTGGTGTGGACAAATGTGCGGTCATGCATGTAAAGCGGGGGGAGATTGTGGAATCCGTGGGAACCCAACTCTCGGATTCCACAAACCTTAAGGCCCTCTCCGCATCCGAAACCTATAAGTATTTGGGTATGTCGGAAGCGTTGGGCATCAATGTTACTGACATGAAGCAATTGTTGAAGGAACGCTTCTTTGGCCGCCTGAAAAAAGTACTTAATAGTCTTCTTTCAGGCGGAAACAAGGTGCGCGCCTTCAACGGTTGGGTCATGCCGGTTTTGATGTACTCTTTCGGCATACTCAAATGGACTCAGACCGAACTCGACGCCCTGGCTAGGAGGGTCCGCACGCTGCTGACTGCAAATCGAATGCATCACCCACGGTCATCGGTAATGAGGCTGT
Organism: Amphipoea oculea; assembly: GCA_945859645.1. Classification (NCBI taxonomy): domain Eukaryota; kingdom Metazoa; phylum Arthropoda; class Insecta; order Lepidoptera; family Noctuidae; genus Amphipoea; species Amphipoea oculea. Next base: position 20,346,261 of record OX243862.1, read on the forward strand.
ACATCCCGCGAAAGTGTGGAGGTCGTGGCTTTTTAAATGCTAAGACTCTCCACAATCGCGAGATATGCAGTCTCAGGGAATATTTCCTTGAAGCCGACGTGGGAATGCATCGGGATGTAGTCGTGGTGGACAAGGGCCTTACCCCGCTCTCCTTGGGTAAAGAGAACTGGCGCAAGCCAGTAGTGCTTGACACTAATGATCGCATGGAAGTATGGCAAAGTAAGGAGCTTCACGGACGCTTTTTCCGGGCCCTACATGGACCCGATGTAGATTTACTAGCGTCCGTAGCCTGGTTGCGTTTCGGTGACCTCTTTGGAGAAACCGAAGGTTTTGTCTGTGCAATTATGGACGAAGTTGTGATGACGAACAATTACCGGAGATTTATTGTGAAAGACGGCACGGTTGACATCTGTCGGGCATGCCACCGGCCGGGAGAATCAATCAGGCATATTATCTCCGGGTGTTCTCGTCTAGCTAACGGAGAATACTTGCATAGACACAACCTTGTAGCCAGGATAATCCATCAGCAGCTTGCTTTGAAATACAACCTTGTGGAATCAGAAGTGCCGTACTATAGGTATGTGCCCGACCCAGTTCTCGAAAATGGTAATATCACATTGTACTGGGATCGATCCATCATCACTGACAGGACTATTGTTGCCAATAAGCCTGATATAGTGGTGGTGGATCGATCAGAGCGGCGCGCAATGATTGTTGACATAACTGTCCCGCATGATGAGAACCTCGTGAAAGCTGAGAATGATAAACAAATTAAGTATCTTGACTTGGTTCACGAGGTTGTCGACATGTGGGATGTGGACTCAGCGATCATTGTGCCGATAGTCGTTACAGCCAATGGTTTGATAGCCAAGAGCCTCGACCAACACCTAAGGAGGCTCTCGTTGGGCAGCTGGATCAAGGGCTTGATTCAGAAAGCGGTACTTCTGGACACGGCTCGCATTGTCAGGAGGTTCCTCTCTCTGGAGCCCTGACCGCCGGTAGCTTGGACCCTGTTCCCGATACCGGTGGGCTACTATTTTTTATATTTTTAAATGTTTTTATATATTTTTTTTATATTCTAATATTTAAAAATATAATTTATATGTATTATAATGAAATAAAGGAGATAATAATAATATTGGCAACACTGATACGTCAACAACGTACATTTTGTTTTTCATATTTTATTTTTGTTGTTTTTATCAATTTCCCGTCTTTTATAGTAATAGTTATCAAATAAAACCTTTCGGGATAAAACACAAATTACCTACAGACAATAAACCAAAAATAATATGATAAATATATACAAACATAGAAAAATTAAATATGACGGCTGTCAAATTCAGCCTCCGCCAAAATAAATCTGTGAAGACTATGAAAAACACATAATGTTGACGAGATCAGCAGCTCGCCGTACACGTCTACCACCTCCGGACTCGTCGCTCAGCTCCGCCCCGCTGCCGCCGGAACCCAGCCCCATCGAGAGTGCTGTGACACCGGCCGTGGCAGCTGCGTCGAGCTCGAGCGACGAATATTTTTCCCCGCCGACGTCGCCAACACCTGTACGTCGGCAGGGGAGAGGCCGGCCACCGAAGAGCTTGGGACTTAGGGGCCAACCGGCCCCGAGCCGGGTCCCCGCTACCGGTGGTTGTGTGCAGCGCATGAGATGGACTCTGTCTATGAACGAGAACGTCATGCGCGCATATTACGGGTCTACAGAGGGGGGAACTAACCTCACTGCGTACCGTGATAGGATGCTGACTCTGTTCCAGGAACTGGAACCAACCGTCAACGTCTCGGCCCAACGACTGTCGGATCAGGTGCGGGTCATCCAACGCGATCATAGGTTGGATGATATCGCACTTGATAGGCTGCGCTCAGAGGTACTGAGCAACCATATCGTCTCGCTCCGACACAAACCGCAGCACAAGCGTCAACTATTGAAGCCAGCCCGCCGCAGTTCAATCGTGTGGAAGAAGAGGATGATAGGGTTGACACAGTAAGCAGCCAGTGCAACGATCGACTGAGGAGCGCACTGGAGGATGCGTTTCTCGAGTATAGATTCACTCCGACCGAGCTTAGACCCCGATTACCAACGGTTACCCATGCACAAAAAAAATAGGGCGTTGGTGTGTGCCTTGGATTCGCAGCTCAAGAATTTCTTCGAGAGCAGCGAGGATCTCGTTGATACACACTCGATCCTGTATTGTGCGGCTGTGGCGGCATGTCGTTTAGCTAACGTCAAGTTCCCAAGTTGTGACGGAGCTACTCGACCAAAACCAGCCGTACCAGTTTGGCAGCACAGGATCGAGTGTCGTATCGATGAGACCAGGGTACTCATCGGCAAACTATACTGCTTCAGGGAGGGCAATACACGACCACGAGTGATGCGCTTTGTGAGACGAGCATTCACGGGGACTGGAATCAGCCCTCGAGAGTACATATCCCATGTCACAGAGCGCATCGACTTCCTGAAGCAGAAAGTTTGTGCATGGGCGAGCCGAATTCGGGGGTATAAGCGGCGGATTGATCGATACACGCAGAATCGCATGTTCCAGAGCGATGAAAGGTGGGTGTATAGAGCTTGGGAGCGACCTGAACAAAATGTGACAGATGTATGCCGCCCGGATGATGCCGCCACGAGTGCATTTTGGCGCAGCATCTGGTCGGTGCACGTCTGTCACACTGAAGCTGGCTGGATACGGGATGTCGAGCGAGTGTGTGAGACTGTACCAGAAATGGAAACAGTACTAATTACGCCATTAGACGTTGCCAAAGCCGTCCGTCCGTTACCGAATTGGAAATCGCCGGGACCGGACGGACTGCATAACTTTTGGTTGAAATGGCTAATTAGTTCACACACTTGCCTGGCATCTCAGTTCCAGTCATCTTTAGAGTCTGGGTCGCTACCGCAGTTTCTAACAACAGGCGTTACCCACCTGCTCCATAAATCAGGTAGTCCCGCGGAACCCAAGAATTATAGACCGATCACGTGTTTGTCGACGGTTTATAAACTTCTTACATCCATTTTGAGAGCGAAAATTAATACGCACATTGAGAGTAACTCGATTATGTCTGCCTCTCAAAATGGATGTAGGAATGGGTCCCGCGGTACTAAGGAGCTACTCCTCATAGACATGGCCATTAGCCAACAGGTTCGTCGATCCCGCAAGGATATGTCGACATGTTGGATAGACTAAAAGAAGGCCTACGACTCGGTGCCACATACATGGCTCATGAGGGTGCTGGAGTTGTACAAGATAGATGCAACTCTACGCACCTTCCTTGAGTCGTGTATGGGGCAATGGAAGACGGTCCTTCGCTATCCAGGATGTCGGCAGATCCAGGGGAATAATGAACCTGTATGGATTAAGCGGGGAATATTTCAGGGCGACAGTTTGAGTCCACTTTGGTTCTGCTTAGCCCTGAATCCTCTAAGTACACTACTGGAGGATTCAGGTCTAGGCTATCGGTTGAGGAGAGGTGGTCAGGTCATATCTCACCTCCTCTACATGGACGATTTGAAACTCTTTGCCCCCAACAAATTGCGTCTGATGGAGCTACTGAAGGTAACTGAAACTTTCAGTAGCGCCATCAGGATGGAATTTGGTGTGGACAAATGTGCAGTCATGCATGTAAAGCGAGGGGAGATTATGGATTCTGAGGGAATTCAACTCTCGGATTCTATAAACCTTAGATCCCTCTCCTCATCTGAAAGCTATAAGTATTTGGGTATGTCGGAAGCGTTAGGCATCAACGATGCTGACATGAAGCAATCGTTGAAGGAACGCTTCTTTTGTCGCCTGAGGAAGGTATTAATTAGTCTTCTTTCGGGCGGAAATAAGGTGCGAGCCTTCAACGGTTGGGTCATGCCGGTTTTGATGTACTCTTTCGGCATTCTCAAATGAACTCAAACCGAACTCGACGCCCTGGATAGAAGGGTCCGCACACTGCTGACTGCAAATCGGATGCATCACCCACGATCATCGGTGATGAGACTGTATATCCCGCGGAAGTGTGGGGGTCGAGGCTTTTTAAATGCAAAGACCCTCCACAACCGCGGGGTGTGCAGTCTCAGGGAATATTTTTTAAAAGCTGAAGTGGGTATGCACCGTGATGTGGTCGCAGTGGACAAAGGGCTCACCCCGCTGTCCATGGCTAAAGAGAACTGGCGCAAACCTGTAGTACTTACTACCGATGACCGAAGAAGGTATGGCAAAGCAAGGAGCTTCACGGGCGTTTCTATCGGGCTCTTCATGAGCCCGGTGTAGATTTCTTAGCGTCCGTATCCTGGTTACGTTTTGGTGATCTTTTCGGAGAAACCGAAGGTTTCGTCTTTGCAATTATGGACGAAGTTATCTTGACGAATAACTACCGCAGACATATTATGAAGGACGGGACAGTTGACGTGTGTCGGGCATGCCACCGTCCGGGTGAGCCTATCAGACATATTATCTCTGGTTGTTCTCGTCTGGCTAACGGCGAGTACTTGCACAGGCATAACCAAGTAGCCAGGATTATTCACCAGCAACTTGCTTTGAAATATAAACTTGTGGATTCTGAGGTACCGTATTACAAGTATGTGCCCGACCCAGTTCTTGAAAATGACCATGCCACGCTGTACTGGGATCGGTCTATCATTACTGACAGGACTATTGTTGCCAATAAGCCTGATATAGTGGTGATAGATCGATTAGCGCGCCGCACAATGATTGTCGATGTTACCATTCCACATGACGGGAACCTCGTGAAAGCTGAGAAAGAGAAACAAATTAAATATCTTGACTTAGCACACGAGGTTGTTGACATGTGGAATGTGAGCTCGGCTATCATTGTGCCGATTGTCGTATCGGCCAATGGGCTTATGGCCCAAAGCCTCGACCAACATCTGTCGAGGCTCTCGTTAGGCGGTTGGATCAAGGGCCTGATTCAGAAGGCAGTACTCCTTGATACGGCTCGTATTGTGAGGAGGTTCCTGTCTCTGGAGCCCTAACCACCGGTAGCTTGGACCCTGCTCCCGACACCGGCGGAATACTATTTTTTATATTTTTAAATGTTTTTTATACGTATTTTTTATATTTTAAGAAATATTTAAAAAAGGAAAATTAATATGTACATAAATAAATGACTTGCGTTCCCATTGAGGGACCACATTTGAATTTTGAGCTTTTGAATGAGTCAGCCTTTAGTAAAAGTTCTCAAACAATTGTAAATTCAGCCTTTAATTTGTAAAAGTAGCCACTCAAAAGTTACAATCGATTAAAGGTGGTCCTTCAGTCGTGACTGACAGGCATCCCTATCTCAAAACCTAGTTAAAATTTGCAACTGCTATAAATTACTACTCTTAGTAAAAGATTTGTAAAACTAATTTATCTGAATATCAACCCTTCCTGTTCAAAGAATAAAATGAACTAGCATGCGGAAGGTGGTCCCTCAACCGATCACCATATGTTCACCTTGAGTGGAGACCACAATGGAATTTGAAATTTACATATGGGTCTAGCGTTAGTAAAAGTACTTGAACGATTGTATATTCAACCTCTAGTTTGTAAAAGAAGCCATTCAAAAGTTACAATCTAATTAAGGTGGTCCCTCAATTGAAACGTTTATCACAACAAAAATCTATTTACGTAGCATTCGGAAGTTAAATAGACGAATGCTACAGTCTATCCTTTAGTAGTATTTTTTTAATAAGGATTACTTTTCTAAACAGTATCAAAAAATGTACCGTTTTATTTTAAATAATAATCAAATTCCTGGGAAGAAATACTAAGATAGAGGTGACCACACAGCAGGATTTTTATTAAGTAAAAACTAGTGAGTGTTTGTTGATATTAATTTTTATTAATATTTTACATCACTTAGCTAAATAAAAACACAAAGAAAATAATGCTTATGATAATAAAAACAAAAACTAAATTTTACCCTGCACTGTAAATGAAACTCTGAACTTTTTAACTGACTAAAAAAGGAGGTTCTGTATTCGACCCGTATGTATGTTTGTATGTCCGCGATTTTCTCAAAAACTAAAACCGATTTTGATAATTCTTTCACTTAAGTGATCTACATACTTTCAGGAAGGTTTTAGTATATAATAGATTAGGTAATTATTCTTATGTACGAAGTTATATGCGTAAATGCAGCATTTCTATGCGAATTTTGATTATTCTTCTTGTCGGTGTCTTCAATTCTTCAGTGCACTAGTGCTTATTGAATTTGTGTGGGGTAGGTACAACTAAAAAGTGAAAAATAAAAACTTTTTTACAAAAAAAAACAACCGACTTCAAAAAATTAAAACGCTTTAAAGGGGTTTGAAGATTTTTGTATGGAGGGTGGCCCTAAGGTCGGCCGCCATTTTGATTTTTTTTTTCAGAATCGCGGTGCACAACAAAAGTTATATATTTAGATAGAGGACACTTATACAAACAAAAAATGTAATATAACATAATATCCTAAAGCGTCAGGTTTCGGAGTTATTCACCGAAATATATTAGTCTTTGGGAAAAAATAGATTAGTCTTTGGGATTAAAAAACGAACTATAAATTGCCGTGTTTAATTATTTAATGAAAAAATGTCTATTATTCATTTGTTTCTTCTCCATAAAGGTTTCATAACGTTTCTATTACCTCAACAGTACAATATGCTTACCAGGAGGGAAAAAAATCAAAAAAAATCCTTGTGGTTTTCGACTTATATTTTAATAAATAAAAATCCGGGAATAAATTCAATAGCCCCAACTAATTTATAGAAATTTTGTTTGACTTTGATCGTTCTAGGTATTTCGCTAATCGGTCCTTTAGGTGTGTCGTTTAAATCGAAAGATATAAAATCTGTAAGCTAATATTCGTACGTCACTTGATTATTACACAGTGTACATTCTTTAATTTCGTCACGAATTAAAATGGCTTCTTCCAAAATACTAATGCCAAATATTTTAATAAGCTGAATGTTCAAACTGAAAAATGTATATCTTTTTAAAATGTTTTCTGTTTGACACCATGCATTGCTACACAGTTTGGAGAATTAGACACTAAAAAAAACTTATTAATAACTTCTTCGAAAACGGTAGATATATTACATTCGCAACTGTAAGTAACGACGTCTCTGATTTTATTCTTTTTATTACAAGCTTGGGAAATAATTTGTGCTCTCAGGATGTAAATATCATCTATCTTGTAATTATTGTCATTCAAGCCTTTAATATACATTAAAATTATGTCATCATCAACATTAGCCTCAAATATAGATCGAAAATGTACATTTTGTCAAAAAGTCATGTAGCAAAAATAAAGGAAAAAATCTGAAAACCGTATATTTGTAGTTATATTAAAAAAAAACCGTGATAAACTATTTACATACCTACAAATTTGTACGGAATACTCGGTGCGCGAGTCCGACTTATCCGGATTTTTTAAATTATTTGCGGCTTGAGTTACTAGTCATTGAACCAATGTATTTTAAGTATGTTCACGTAGGTACGCGACGCGCATATTTTATTTTTATTAAAAATTATTATATTGCTAGTAAAACCCTGCTGTGTGGTCACCTCTATCTTAGTATTTCTTCCCAGCAATTTGATTATTATTTAAAATAAAACGGTACATCTTTTTATACTTTTTAGTAAAGTAATCCTTAGTAAAAAAAATTTACTAAAGGATAGACTGTAGCATTCGTCTATTTAACCTCCGAATGCTACGTAAATTGATTTTTCTTATGATTAACGTTTCAATTGAGGGACCACCTTAAATCGATTGTAACTTTTGAATAGCTTCTTTTACAAACTAGAGGTTGAATATACAACCGTTCAAGTACTTTTACTAACGCTAGACCCATATGTAAATTTCAAATTCCATTGTGGTCTCCACTCAAGGTGAACATATGGTGATCGGTTGAGGGACCACCTTCCGCATGCTAGTTCTTTTTTATTCCTTGAACAGGAAGGGTTGATATTCAAATAAATTAGTTTTACAAATCTTTTACTAAGAGTAGTAATTTATAGCAGTTGCAAATTTTAACTAGGTTTGAGATAGGGATGCCTGTCAGTCACGACTGAGGGACCACCTTTAATCGATTGTAACTTTTGAGTGGCTACTTTTACAAATTAAAGGCTGAATTTACAATTGTTTGAGAACTTTTACTAAAGGCTGACGCATTCAAAAGCTCAAAATTCAAATGTGGTCCCTCAATGGGAACGCAAGTAAATAAATAAACGAAATAATAATAAAAGCGCCTGTCTGGGTTCGAACGTCCTACGACCTACAACTCGTAAGTCGCGGCCGTTACCACTTGGCCATCACTACTCTATAGTCGTCGCGCCTGTGTTCTTTGAATACATAAGCATTACCCGAATTAGAACAGAAATCCTCGGACCCAGATCTTTGGATCAATTGTTGTGATCAGATTAGGATATTTAATCTGCTTTTAGAGGAAGAGGCTAATTGAAATAAACAACTACGGGCGCCATGATCCACTTGGAAGGAGTAATGCCCGGTTCTAATGAACAAAAACGAATCGATTCCTTACCAAATGGTAGTATTTTTATTGCCAAACTGGGCATAATAATATAAATAGATTCGTAAGCTAATTTTACTTGTGATAGCTACTTCCATATTGGGAGGGTTTACTATGCAACGTATGAGGTCTTTGCTTCATTATTGGTAAAGATACAAGAGTCTTAATTTTAACCAATGACGGGAAATAAATTAAGATAGGAATCCATAGCCATAAGTGCGGTAACCAATCCCAATAACATAGAGAATGAGAAATCTTTCTAATCTATTGTTTCGACTTGACCGGTTAACCGGTCAAGCACCGGTTAACCGGTCAAGTCGAAACAATAGAAAATCAATTGTGTCTCATTAGCGGAGCTCGACAGAATAACACACATCTTACGTAAAATAGAACGTTGTAGCGACCACAAATTGCTTGAACACGAGGAGATTTGTATTACGCATAAGGTTACACTCTATCATCATCACACATTCATCGATTTTCACATGGCTGCGTCTATTAATTTGGTTTATAGTGACGTCATAGTACGTAATGGGGGATTTACACTAGGTTGATTTTCGCCGTGCGGCTGGTCGCTCATGAAATCGCCTCACAAGCCGAATCGCCACCCCATTTACACAGGTCGATAAAAATCGCAGGTGACGGTGGGCGATCAATTGCGACAGCATTTTCACGGTCGATTTTAGCCACACGCCGCGCCGCGCCGCCGCTCCCGACCTGTCGCCACACGACAAAAGTCAAAACCGACTCTACTTTGGAACTTGCGATTTAGTTCTCATAAGCACGGAGTCTTTTTTTTACCATGCAGTGGATTTTCAACGCGTTATTAATGAGCTCTGTTGGATTCCCAACTACTGCTTAAGATGGGTAGTTGTTACCCAAAGGTACCTATCTAAAAACTACTATACTACTTTCATAGTAGAAAAAAGTAAAAAGACTGCCTCGTTGGTCGCAAGCTACTGCTGAGCATGTGGTCCTGGGTTCGAAACCCGGGTCGGGCAAAGTGTTATTGAAGATTTATCCATCTGGAATTTATCAGTGTTTAGTGGCAATAGTCTCGCCCCCTGTTGCATTGGACTTAAACATAACTGGCCAAAAGTGGATGTACCTACTTACTTAGGTACAGCTCTGCCAAACCCTGCGGGAAATAATGACGTGCTGTTATGTTATAGCTTTCGTGGTGATAAGAAACAAATTTAATAGGTAACTTGTCACGGTATTCGCGTTACTTATGTAGGTACATTATTTCTATTAAAATCTTTGTAAAGGGTTAACAACCCTTTACAACGCGCAAGTCCGATCCTGCATGGAGTATTGCAGCCACTTTTGGGATAGCTTAGCGAAATACCAACTTGCCGCGCTTGACTCGGTGCTTCTAGAAGTTAACTACGTTGGGAGCCCTTTTATTTCAATCAAACTCCTGTAGGATGATTTCATCAGCTATATTTTTAGACTCTTTTCATATATCACCTTAAAACTAGCTTTTTCTATTTTCACGTCAAACCTAATCTAATTCTTTGACACACGTGTATTGTTATACCATGGACACACGCTTGAACGGTCGAACAGCAGATGCCATCAAATATGACCGGCCAGCATTATAAAAGAGGCGCAACCTCTACAGTACGCAGAACTAAGAAGCTCATTGGCGACGTAAACTGGTGGATGCAAGGTTGCGTGCTTGTCGGTCTTCTACAGATTGTACTTTGATGAGTGTGCCCAAGAACTCCACGACCTCATTCCACCGGCCCCCTTCTACCTTCGGACACCCAGATGCACTGCAAGTTACCATCCCTGCCTAGTTGCTATTCCAACAATTCGCACTAAGCGTTTTCAAATGTTGTTTATAATGGGCACAGCAAAAGAGTGGAACTCTCTACTTGCGTCTGTGTTTCCGAGCGCATACAAATACAACCCGAATCTCTTCAAAGTGAGAGTGAACAGGCTTCTTCTGGGTAAGCTCACTCCATCGTCAACTTTGTCTCTGTCACCCCTGACCTAGACTAGAGTCAAGAGCAAACCCATTTCAAATTTAAAAAAAAATGTGGCTGTACACCTTTATGCACACCTCTGCCTAACCCTTCGGGCAATAAGTAGGAACATGCGTGATGTTATGTGTGTTGTGTTTTGTCAACATCTAGTTTGACGTCACTATTACGCTATCGTGCGAAAACTATGCAGTATTGAGGCAAGCCTAGCAAGAATATTGCTATTGTGCTTCCGGTAATTGTCATCTGGCAATACCTAGAACTATTTCAAATGTGTGCAGTTGTTTTTAGGCCTTCCTGGAATGACATGATAAGTAGGAGGCATGATTCTGTCATCCATCTTGACTGAACCAACAAAAATATACATAAGTAAGTCAATTAATCTACAAAAACCAAATCAAAAGTCATTATTCAAATTAGGCTGAGAATCAGCACTTTTCGAATGTCAAAATTACATAAGACAGTCTCCCAAAACGCCCGCCTTTCAGTGAATTCGAGATTTAGTTATTCGAGATCGCATTGCTACGGCGTTAAGTTTTTCGTGGTAGCGTGCATTCGTTGTTAAGTGTTTCGTATTCGTAAACTTACGGGGACGTGTTATTCGGTGTTACACTTTTCTAAGTCACGTATCACACTCCACCACTTCCTAGTGCTTTCGCTGAGAAGAAATGGCGCAACAAACAAACCGTTCAGTTAGAAAAACTTGCTTTTATACAATAGTAGGTATGCAAAGTAATTAAAATTACGAGGTACAAAGCAAGCCTTTTCCCAACTATGTTGGGGTCGGCTTCCAATCTAACCAGATGCAGCTGAATACCAGTATTTTAGCCCCGCGGACGCGGCGCGCACTCGGCGTGCGCGTCGGTCACACGCTCGAGCAATTCGCGCACCCGGCACACGCCCAATGTGATATCAGCCTTACATGGAGCGACTGCATATGACCTCCACAAAGGTTAGGTACTTATGGGTAAGGGTGATTGCATAAGGAAGCGGGTTCCCGGTAAAGAGAAGTCGGTATCGATCGGTGCGGGTAACATAGTCCCGGCTTAACTTATGCGCTCACACATAGAGAAACAGTTAAACATGTAACTGTTTCTTTCCAAAAATCAGCCTGCACGTAACTGTTTCTTTCCAAAAATCAGCCTGCATGTAACTGTTTCTTTCCAAAAATCAGCCTGCATGTAACTGTTTCTTTCCAAAAATCAGCCTGCATGTAACTGTTTCTTTCCAAAAATCAGCCTGCATGTAACTGTTTCTTTCCAAAAAATCAGCCTGCCGCGATGGAGTCGGGCCCGAAAACCCGCTTCTTTACGCAAGCACTCTAACACGATACCCCGTAGTAAGACTGGTTGTCAGAATTATACATGTAATTATTAGGTCATAAATCCTATACGCCAGACACGTGCTGTCGTAAAAGATATTGTATGTAATTTAATTTATTTTGATGTTTCCTTATCGTCGTAACTAGGTACCCGATTTTAATCATTGTTACGGTGTAACTGATGTAAAAGTCAAAGTCAAATAATTTATTTCAAATAGGCACATTCAAGGCACTTTTGAACGTCAAAAATGACAATAAAATAGACTTGATTCTAGTCGCCCCTTCCAAAAGGTAAGTTTTCGTATGAAGAAGAATGGGCAAGAAACTCCACCATTACTCTTTTAAAATGTTTTACAATATTTTGCATAAATTGATTATATAACAATAATATGTGAAGACGTTGCACCTAAAATAAAATTACTATACAACGGAATGTTCTATAACGAAATTATAACTCAAAATATGCGTTTTTCTCAGATATATATTATGTATATGATTTGGAAACTAAAGCAACATTTAAGTCTATAATAGTTCCTATACTCGTATGTATTACTACGTTCATTGAAGCTACATAAATTAGGATCGTAGTAGAATGTTATAGGTAAAATAATTTAAAATGGAACCATGACATATAAATTAATTATCTGATAGATATACATGGTGCTCACATATTTACAAACATGGTAAAAGTAGATGATTTTCATTTAGAAAAATAAAATTAACATGTTAGGGTGTGAGTTAAAGTAATTCCAGAATATAAATCAATGTCAAAAACATATACATATATATAATGTTTATTACTAAAAATAACACTAAATAGTTGCTTAGTTTTGTGTGTCAAAGTACATAGAATATAATATAAGTTTTAAAAATGTTTTCAAGTACTTAAGTGAAATCTTTGTAATTTCTTATTGAGAAATAAAATTTCTGTAACCATAACACGAATTAATTAAATCATTAACTTAACGTTCTGTTTTGTATGGCAGGAATAAAGTAAATACTCTAAAATACCTAAATTGCATGCTAACACTAGGAATGGCTTTGATTTTGACAGTTCAATAACATTCATTGCGTTATTTACGTTGTTGAGCACACGTTTTTCGAACATATGAAGCAATGGATTAACAATATCCTTCAAAATCACAGATATCTATATCTGTGTTCAAAATGGTTCAGATTATAATTGATAGTGTTACGCAATTAGGGTGTAGGTTTCGCAAATACCAAGATATACACTAAATTACAATTCACTCTACCTATACGTAAAATGCTATGTACAGAGTACAGACTAGCACATCAAGCTACCCGAAACTGTCAAATTCTCCCAATCAACTTTGAACCTTATAGTATTGCGATAAAGTTAAAAAACTATTAAAGAAATTTGGCATAAGCCTCTGTTTGGGACAATGCAGGGCCAGTCCCTCTCAGAGAGTTGGCCTGTAACCTGTTGGTATTGTTGCCAGTATAGAGGTATGAGGAACAGGGTGTAAAGTTTACTCATACTCTATAGAAAAGGGAGGATCCTCCGACCAGACGGGTGTTGTGTCTGGCGGGCAACTGCCCGTTGATTCATGTCGGGCTGTTGTATCTATAATGCTAGTTGCGCGGTAAACTCTGCTTGCGAGATGCAGGATTTGCGTGACGTCAGTATGACGCGTTGTTCGCATGTGGCGTTGTAGATACCCCTACACCAGTAGAGGGAACAATATAGGCTGATTAAGATGAAGGTCAGTGACGATAAATATTTATTGAAGTTTAGTGTGTTATTCTTCTACTTACCAAACAGATTCATTCGACCCTGGCTCCGAGCATCCATACAGCAGCATATGATGAGCAGTATGCATAGTCGCGTTCGGTTCAAATCCCACTGAAACAAATATTTCGTTTAGTCAACGTATAGATTTGTGTTCTCTCGAATGATCGAATCGGTCAAAAAGACAGAATAAAATTTATTTGGACATAGTTACACAATCATAATAGAAATATCAAAATAAAAAAGTGAAAGTAATGTATTAACGTTTGAAATGGGATCATGTTTACCCAGCCAGGTAGATAAAAAACCTTTAAGAAAAATCTTCGCCAACGTGCGACTACAAGTTATTTTTAGTAACTTTAGCACTAAGAATGAAACTCGGTATCAAGGGAGTCTCGTACATAAACATGATATTGGATAATATGCTTATAAATTGCGATGTAGCTCGGTAGCTCGGGGAATTCCCTAGTAAACAGCTCCAATCACGAACAGCTCTGCGCTACTGGGCCTGAAGTTCGTAACGAAGTCACCACAATACCAAAAGTTTAGAAATAAAACGGCAAAATTATTTTTGGGATGCATGAAGAAGCCTCCTCGTGTAGCGCAGTTTGTTCCGCACGTTATTCAACTGAACCGAGTGCTCGGCGCATCCTGGACAGCCACACCCAACACCTTATTTGACTAGCCTATTCTGCCCTTGCGGTGGTAGGGCTAACGCCCACCTGATTTGCGACCACCCTCCTCCCGGAGCCCGGCATTAAGCAGCCTGCCGTGTTTCGTGGATGCGTGGTTCCAGTGCCTTAGGCATCTTCTGGGCACGCTCGTTCCATCATAGACCTCATTCATCGCTTTCCATCAGGCGTGATCGAGGTCAAGAAGGCCCGCTCTTGATCTCGATCATCGATATTCAGCAATAAAAAATAATATAAAAAATGCTTTTATTTTGGGCTTTTCCTTATATTGTGTGGCATATATTCCCTAGTCTATTATTAGGCATGCTTATTAAGTTCGGTAACAATAAATATTTATCCTGCCATTAGATATGCAAAGGAACCTCTTCCGTTTCTAGAAACTGGACAGTAGGTAGGTACAGTCACCAAAAGAGATAAATTACCAGGCTCGTCAGGTATAGTTGAAGTTTAGTAAGACGGATGTTTATGAATGAATTTAATTTCATAAATTAACTGTTTTTTCTATGCATCCATCGGTTTCTTACTAAACTTCAACTATATCCGCCGGCCCTGGTTACCTATCTCCTTTGGTGACCGTACAATATAGTTTGAATTGGATAGATGAACAAGACAAACCTATGTAATAGTTGCTATGAGGTGAAATCCTGATGGGTGTGCATAAGTAGAGTTCATCCTGGAACAAAAGATATTGTGTTACTTTTCTGTTTTCACAATAAGCGAAATTAAATATAGTCTTGCCGAAAAAACCTCACAAGGCTAGGAAACTGTGGCTAGTATATATGTATAAGTTTCTTGTCTCACGTATCTTGCACTTACGTGCTAATTAGGTTAATACTTCTATCTCTTAAACAATCAATGGACAGTTGTTTCATCATATTTTTATCATCACACTCATCTACAAACCTAGTTTAGATACTTAACACAATGCTCATAAGTAATGTTTGCTATGTACATACTCCGCTGGTATTACCAGATTCAAGGATATAGTGTTTTTCCTTCTTATTAGAGTAACGCTATATTCATAACTTATGATGTAGGTACATAGTTTATCTATACAAATCTATATACTTTATACAAATAAATAAAATTGGGGTGACTGTTTGTAATATTAAAATAACCGCTTTTTTGTGTCTGTTTGTTCCGGCTAATCTCTGAAATGGCTGGACCGATTTTGACGGGACTTTCACTGGCAGATAGCTGATGTAAAAAGGAGTAGGTAACTTAGGCAACTTTTATTTTCGAAAAAAAAAAATTGCGTCGCACGAAAAAGTTCCACGCGAACGAAGTCGAGGGTAACGACTAGTCATAAATAAATATAGATACTAAACTAAATATAAAATATAAAAATGGTACAGGGAGTCTAAGCTTAAATTAAAACAAAGTCAGTAGTTATGTTACCGGCCAAACCCGATTTCAGGACAAACTAGTTTAGCCTAGGCTAAACTAGTTCTTCCTATACGCGATAGGGGGTGCCCTTCGCTCGCCCTTGGATCTTATGTCGACGGAGCCCCGCTTCGCGGGGCCCCTATTTCTGTGTAAAGGGTTTAAAGTAACCTAACCAAACCGAACCTCGGGGTGCCCTTCGCTCGCCCTTGCATCCTATGTCGACGGAACTAGTTTAGCCTAGGCTAAACTAGTTTGTCCTGAAATCGGGTTTGGCCGGTAACAGTTACACCATGTATAACTTAAGAATGGCTGGACCGATTATTTATCATATTTGATTTGTTGGATTCCTCTCCGCCCCGAATAGCAGAATATCTATTAAAACCAGGGAAAAATTCACCAAAAAAAAATATTGTAGAAACACAACATTTTTTATTGATTCTAAGGCGGTACGAAGTGCGCTGGGTCAGCTAGTTAAAGATAGATACAACTACATATAAAAATGGCGCAGGGAGAGCTAAGGGCACACGGGATGACCTTTAGAAAAATGCAGGTGTGACGCGATGTGGTTCGCTTCAGGCTTCAGGAAACATAATAAAAGGTCAAATCTGAACACTGTTAAATAATAAATGATTTTATTTCTGTAAGTAGGTTTGTACAAACACTTTTAGACGTCAATCATATTTTTAAAAACTAAATGAGGTCGGCGACATTTCCCCACAACTAGATTTCCCAGAATTCGATCCTTATTAGGGACACTGTCAAATGGTGTAATAATACAGTGTTTTTTTTTTCAAAATCAACTGGTTCAATTCCTGGCTAGAATAATTGATTTTTCAAAAATCCAATGATGCAGTTTTAGTTTTCATCAAAATCGAGTACGTGACTCCTTTGAGTACTTTTCGCTACTCCTCATAGTTTCGGATTTGGCCATCCACACCCACTTGGAAAATTCACCCTGTATAGATTAAACATAAACTTTCAAATTAAACAAGCCTCAAAAGAAATATTGCAACATAACTATTAATAGTTACAATCACAGGCTGAAGTCGGAGATCGGATAGGTACTGGATAAAATCAGGTCGAGTCTATAAATAGACCCAGCGAAGTGCTCCAATCAATGTTCAATGTTATCAAAGATTGGAAATTATTGATTCTGATTGGGCTTTTATTTCACTCGTAAAAGTAATAAAATCTGGTAGTCAGAACTTTATTGTAAGACCTTTGAAAGCTTTCTTTTTCCGCCCAACTTATAATTATGAAATTACTTTGAACTTTACGTCCACTGCGAATCTTGGAAAAATGTAGGTCAAAAATCTTTGAGGATACCATTTAGTGGACAAATTCTAAATAAACCAGTCAGCAAACCTGTTTGGAAATGGATTCCTAGCAGTTTTTAACTCCCAGATGCTGTGGCAAGGTCTTTTTGGGTGTTCTCAACGCTCAAAAGGACTTTACTAATAAGTTTTTATTAAAGAGAGCCCCTTCTCTCTCGGTACAGGCAAGAACTATGGAGACAGCTCATGTCGATATAAAAAAAAAATGCGAGACAGCAAGGCGAACGCCCGGTAGCAAGCCGGATTGTCCAGCATTAGACGTACAATTAAAGAAAGCAATGCCTGAGCAGATGTCCAAAGCATCTTTCTTCGATTTTCCAATATTATGTAACCACACTAAAAACCAAATAACAGCTAACTTAGACAGGAAAAACGTCAAAGACAAAGGCACGCTTATCTACAAAAAATGCGCAATTTTGCCGATATCTGCAGGATGGTTAAAAATTCAGCAGATCGGACGTAACTCACCTAACACCTAACCTTCTAAAGTATCGAATCGACGAAGTCGTCGTTAATATTTAGTACGGACGTCCCAATTTGCTACAACCGCACCGGATTTGACCTTCAGATTAGGCGCTGATTTGGAACGTGGGTTCTCTTGGTGTAAATAGAAGGAATACCTTCATTGAGGCAAGTCATTGTCTGTGGCGACAGACAATGGCCCACCTTCCATCTTACGCCGCCCGCCCTGTCACCTGTGCACTTGATGATCTTATGAGTGCGTCAGTAAGCGGAGTTCGCGCAGCAAAATTTTGGGCCAAACATAATTATTTGGAACTTTTTGATGCCAGTACGCTAAGAAAAAGAGGCAAGCAAGTGAATAATAGGCTAGCCATAATAAAACAAGAATAAGTTAAGTAATCTTCATAGCCTTTTCCCAACTATGTTGGGGTCGGCTTCCAGTCTAACCAGATGCAGCTAAGTACCAGTATTTTACATGGAGCGACTGCCTATCTGACCTTCACAACCCAGTTACTGGGTAATACGAAACCCCTTAAGACTTGTTGTCAGACTTTCGGGCTTCTGACGACCCGTAACGACTATCAAAGATCCACGAATGACAGCCGGGACCAACGGCCTAACGTGCTTTCCGAGACACAGAGGGGTCTTGGTATGGGTAAGTAATAGAAAATAATTTTTCGATGATTATTAAAGTAGAACCAAATGATTTTTTGTATCTTACTTAGAGGAGAAGTAGCCTTCAGCTAAGTAACTGAAGTTTTATCTTGCTTTAAATACTTTAGGTATAGACTAGACCCAGCGCGCTTTCGCACTTCATTGTGTCGATAGCACGACAGTGTATTAAATTTTTTTGTCATTTAAAACTTCGCTGTTACACTGTCTCGCAGAAAAAATAGGTACCTAAATAATTAATCATGTTGATATTAGCCGTATACGGTGAACAGACTATGGACTAACGACAATTTTTTAGTAGATACTTGGAACAGCCTACGCATACAGTATTGACCTTTCCTTATCAACAAATGAGGCTTTCAAATACCGTGATAAAGCTGAAGTGGTTGCATCCAATAAAATTTATCATGGTTTAATATTAATATGGATATGAAATATGGAACTCTAGCATCAAAAATCCTTAGGTATCAAAACAAAAAAAAAAAAGGGCAATGGAGAGGGCTATGCTTGGAGTTTCCCTGCGGGATCGAATCAGAAATGAAGAGATCCGCAGGAGAACCAAGGTAACCGACATAGCCCGAAGAATTGCCAAACTTAAGTGGCAGTGGGCAGGGCACATTGCTCGCAGAACAGATGGCCGATGGGGCCGAAAGGTTCTGGAGTGGCGACCGCGTACCGGAAGGCGTAGCGTTGGAAGGCCTCCCACAAGGTGGACCGACGATCTTGTGAAGGCCGCAGGAACTCGTTGGATGCGAGAAGCACAAAACCGGTCGAAGTGGAGGTGCTTGGGGGAGGCCTATGTCCAGCAGTGGACGTCTTTCGGCTGAAATGATGATGATGATCAAAACAATATCAAGTCTTTATGCCCCAAAGGGGAAAGGTAGCGGTCTTAAACGGTCAAGCGGCGCGGTTCGCCTATCGGCGACGATACAATAGAAAATCAATTGTGTCTCATTAGCGGCGCTTGACAGATTAATACTACAAACAAATCAAGTAAGTATTTTGGGCAAGCATTGCCAAAGGTGTTTAGATCATCATCTGCCTATTTGGTCAGTGGGTCGTCTTAGGGGCGGAGTGCCTATTTTTTTCTAAACTATGTTGGGGTCAGCTTCCAGTCTAACCACCAATAGTTCAAAGATTTGATCAATAAACCTTATTAGAGACTGTTGTGTCAGAATCATAGTCTGATTACAAAATGAGGAAAATTAATAGCTATTAATTACCTTCCAATATTTAAAAGTCAAGAAACAACAGACTATTTTATACATCCAATGCAAAATTTTGCGCAGCATTTAACTTCAAGTTAAGTAAATGTAGGTACAACATAATTGGACCGATTTCTGCAAAAATGATCCAACCCACAACCTCGACAATTTTGAGTTTTTGTGACCTACATACTCCAAATAAGGTATATTTTAACATATCAAAGACTCAGAACTCTATGTTAATAATTGACGAAAATCCGTATAGTCCAACCCACAGCTGTCATGGCAAACATCATTTTTTATAATGCATAAGTGTTTCAAGCTATTTGAATCATTTTTGCATTTTCTTGGTTGCCCTGATATGTGTAATTTTTTTTTGCTATAATGATTCAAACTAATTCAAACTCAAATAAATGGAACTATGCTTTTTATAAAATATGGAAAATATTACAAAAATCATTCTGCTTAAATGTTCCAATAACCTTGTATCATTTCTTTTTAACATTCAGTTCTTTATAGTCCTCATTAAAAGAAGTTCTCATGAACAAAGAATGTCGAGTCTTTTTTGTCATTAAAATTTCTTTTGTTTTGAGCCAGTTTACCATTAAATATTTATCATTAAATATTTTTCTATTTACTATTTTCTTTTCTAGAATTTGAGATCCAACAAAAACACTAAACTAGCTCACTCAGTAAATTGGCTCAAAACAAAAGACATTTTAATCACAAAAAAGACTCGACATTCTTTGTTCATGAGAACATCCTTTAATGAGGACTACAAAGAACTGAATGTTAAAAAAGAAATTTAAATGTGTTGATTTGGATGTCGTAGAAGAAGATTTGCAAGAATTATGGCCTTCAGGAAAACAGACTAACAAAAAGAAGTTAAACAATTTGAAATCGTTATTCCATCTTATACCAAATGATTGCATTGGTTACTATAAAAAACTGAAGGGAGATGATGCAATAATAGACGATATAGATGGTTATTGTGATGAACCTGACTTTGAATTGGATGAGGAGTAGGGTAACTTTTGTATTTTTTCAAATAAAATAAAAATAATAAACATGTTTGAGTTTCTATTTTTGTCATACTTTGGAACATTTTTGCATTTTTCTTTCCGCAGCCTACTCAGCTAATTCCATACAAAATGTATTATGTAATAATGATCCACGCGCAAGTTTTCTTGAATATCTACTAAACTATTAAAATTTATTTACTAAATACATGCATGTAAATTAGTTTAGTACACTTAGAATGACATAAAATTAAAAACACAACATTTAGGATTACAAAGCCAGAGAAATACCGCAATAAACTTTAAACTCAATTATCTCGAAATGAAGTTGGTGTGGACTGGATCATTTTTGCAGAAATCGGTCCAATTTACCAACTTTTTTTTTAAGCTTACAAACAACTAATGATGAGTTGATTAGTCATAACATCTCTGCCCGAGTTCATAGAGTGACCTTTCAAACAAAATGTCAAAATATTCAACGCCTTACCTGAATTATTTAATTAAAAAAAAATTGCACACAAGTTTGTCTAGTATTTTTAGTCTTAATGTCAGCTCGTCAAAATCTATCAACTTAAAATCAACTGCATTTCTTACCATCATTATCATCTGCCTACCTTTTTCCCAACTATGGTCAAATCAGCTTCCAATCTAACCGGACGCAGCTGAATCAATCAATCAGCATATTGCAGTCCACTGCTGGACATAGGCCTCCCTGTCCTCCGCCTTCCGCATCCAGTCTACCCCAGTCACCTTCTTTATGTCGTCCGTCCATCTAGCAGCTGAATAGGTACCAGTATTTTACATGGAGCGAATGCCTATCTAGTTACTGGGTAATACAATACTCCTCAGCAGGATTCTTACTACTCATAACAACTGTCAGAGATCTTGTGCTTTCCGAGGTATGGGGAGATATGTATTGGATGGTCACCCATCCCTAAACCGAATGTGACAAGCGTAGCTTAACCTGCATTCAACCCGTGCAGCTGTTATCAAAAATCCCCTTATAACTGCATTTCTTGAAATAATAACAGCCATACAGGTCAATCAGGTTAAGCCACGGTTGGTCTGTGGATGGGTGACCATCTTTACATACTGAGACGTTAAGCTGTTGGTCCCAGCTGTCATTTGTGGAACTTTGACAGTTGTTATGGGTAGTCAGAAGTCCGAAAGTCTGTCAACCAGTCTTACCACGGCAAGGGGGGGTTGTGGAGGTCAGACAGGTAGTTGCTCCATGTATTCAGCTGTATCCAGTTAGACTGGAAGCTGACCCCAACTTAGTTGGGAAAAGGCTAGGCATATGATGAACTGCATTTCTTAACATGAATTGATTAAGAGAAAAAATCTAAAATACTTGAATATGATAAAAACATAGCTTAAACATTCTCAAACCTGTTACCAAATTGTTTTGCACTTTTTATTATTTGGTATGCACAAATAAGTTCGAAATTTTTTTTTGATAATAACTGTATTGCACAGTAAAAGGATGAGATGTTATTTGCAAAAAAGCATTAACAACAACTTTCTCCTTCCAACTTTAGTGATAATTTTATATTTAAATCCGGTGTTTTTTTGTTTGTAGAATTGAGTGTTAAGGTGTTGACTCATTGTAGTTTTTAGAACAGAAATAAAATCATAGTATTATTATTGTTCTCTTGTTTCTTCAAACTTTTAAAGATGAAAATGATGATGATTTTGAAACTGCCCAGTGGTCGCCATGTACAGGGCAAAGTACTTCAGTAACCCAGGTGCCCTACGTGAGACGGACAGTAACAACAAGGCGTTGCTGGCCTTCCTTGAGGAGCTGGGGTGGATCGAATAATCGATTTTCCCATCCGTACGCAAAATACGCGCATTGACGTGGAGTTGCGGACACCAGCCCGTTTTACCTATTAACTTTTAAAGATATAACTCTCCGTAAAGTTCAATCGGAAAATATTTAAACACTAGTAGGATATTTGTTTTACTTTAAATTTTAGAGTATGTATTTCTCTTATCAACTCATCCAAAATGTATTTAAATGTTCAATTAAATCAGTTGAAAAATGAATAAATGAAAGATAAGTGAAACAAATATTGCTTAAAACAAAGTAGAAGTACACAACAGATGTTAACAAAAATAATTGTATTTAATTAGTTGTGGCGAATACACTGAATAAATAAATTGTGTAGGTGAGTACTTACCCTGTGAGGCCATACATTAGGCATCAGGAAATCATAAGTATCGACTTCAAGTGCTGATGCTAATAAACCACAAGTGAGCGTGGCAAATACAAAAAAAAGCATTTTTTTATCCATCATTTAAAATTCGAATAAAAATTTAAAAATAAAGTCACTGGCACAATATTCCAACAAGAGGCGAATTACGAGCTTTCACGATTTTATCACTTGACGAATTTACAACAGAATGTCTTTTATAATTTAAAGATAAACGTTTGGTATACTGCCGCGTAGTTTCAATAATGATGCACGATGATGTTTGAGCTGAGAAGCGACAAGTGTTTGTATAATTTCGCAAATAAAACCGATCAATACTGAAGCAAGTTTACTAACGTCACAACTATGTTGCAAGACTTCAATATTCTTCCAATAAACGGGGATTTTTTTAAGTCCATTTCGTATGTAACATATTTTAAATTTACTTCCTAATTGTAATAATGTAATTCTTAACCTAAGTTGCGCTATTTTTTGGGTTCTAAAATATTAAATAATCTTAAATTTAGCATTGGTTTCGAACAGAAGAAAACAAAAACGAGGAGGTATATTTCTGTGAGTGGTATTACTAATTCGTTCTGAACTTCAAATGAAAAACGTTTAAAAACTAACGTCTGATATTGATTATTTTATTTACTTTTATTTATTATTTAATAAATACACAATAATTAATACATACTCATGTACTTCGTGAAGTGAAGATACATGCTAACAAAAACCGATAATATCATTTGTTTTCACACTCAATGGGAAAACTAGTTACGCCATCTAGTAGAACATTATCGTACTATTTGTTTACAGTAATCGTATTATAATTGGTAGATGGCACTAGTCACATCAAATTTAAAGCCGTTGATTTTGAGGTTTGTTCTGTATTTCTTTCAGAGCATTTTTACTGAATGGGCGTTTTTACAATCTCCAACGAGACGATACCTATTATCGTGGACGTCACGATAACACAGGGAAGTAAAATGTATGAAAATATATGGAGACTCTTTTAAATTTAAATTTCCGCCCACGATAACGTTATAATATGCATGTAGGTATTTCCATACATTTTACTTTCCGGCGGGGGACATCCACGATAATATCTTCAAGATAGATACTTATTAAAAAAGCGTACAATACTTACTACCTTTTTTCTTGCTTAGGTAGCTTTGTTATACCTACATATAAGTACAAAAGAGACGTTATATAGCCAAGGTCTAGGTATCAGTAGGTATGGATAGGATAGTTAGGTACCAACTAGGTAAATTAGTATAAGTAACCAAACAACAAAAGTAGGTCAACATCTACAGGTTGAAATTGAAAACATGCGACAAATCGAAATTGAAGATTGTACCTACACATCATTATGAACAACTTTTACTATGGGTCCAAACCTAAAATCGCGAAAAAAAATTAGCAGTTCCATACATTTATGTTCGCATAACTCGTCAAAATGTAGGGAACATCTGATTTTTCTTTCGCGATTTCAGGTTTGGACCCATAGTAAAAGTTGTTCATAATGATGAGTAGGTACAATCTCCTATTCCGATTTGTCGCATGTTTTCAATTTCACCCTGTATGAACTCAAAACACTTTGAAAATTTTGAAAATGTCGCAACGCTGACTATCAAGATACCTACAGGCAAATGCCTAGTTGGGGTCTCCGTCTAATCTATTCTTGTGCAAGTTGGTTTTAATTTTGACAAATTGTGATTAATAAAGAAATCAATTTGAAATATCTCTAGCTTTTTCCAGATGCTTTTTCTAACCAGATGCAACTGAATACCAGGACCTATTTTACATAAAGCGACTGCCAAACAACAAAAGTAGATAGAACTGCATACCTACAGGAAAATTTCTGAAGCATCCACTGTAATGGAAGTATCATGTAGCAGTAATAAAGTTAGATATTGCGTCAACTATGTAAACTACTTACGACCGACGTCCCCTCTCTAAGAGGAGTTCCGTTTAGCAATATAAATTGACGGCGGCGACCAGCCAGCGGGGGGCTATGTCTGCATGATCTGTCACAATAAGGCCAATTTGAGATGATAGATCGGTGGGAAAATACCTACCTAGATATTTGTATAGTAACAAACCAGTGGCGTAACTATACCGTTTGGGGCCCGTGGCAGATTCAAGGGATGGGGCCCTCCCTCAATATAAAGAAGCTCAACCAACGTTATAGATTTTTTTTTTACTAGCATTTCTTCCGCGACTTCTTCCGCGTAGGTACATTTCATATTTTTCCCTACAAAATTTAAAACCTGACTGCTTCGTTGGTCTAGTGATCGCAAGCGCAGTAGCGTCCATTTTTTCCGCAGTAGCGTCCACCAGTTGCGACCATTTTATTTTGACAAAAAAAAACTGCTGCCAAAAAAAATATACAAACAATGGGAAAAGGTACAAAATGTTCGAAACCTGAATGATGTCCTTTGTTGCACATTTTCAAAAAAAAGTTTGCTTTTATAAACTTATGTTTCTCCTATGCTCATGGCCCTGTCGGGCCGGGGGCCCCCTCTGGCTGGGGGCCCGTGGCATTTAGCCCCAATGCCACCCTATAGGTACGCCACTGTAACCAACTCTGTTGCGTTTTCTTAGACATACTTAGGTATAGGTAGGTGTTTCCGGCTTGACAAGCATGATTTTACAAGCTTTTATTTAAGTTGCAATGTATGTGTGTATGTAACTAGTTATGTTTGTTCGGGTGGACCCACGGAAATCACAATCCGTCGGATTTTGAAGGAAATTCATAATGAATGCTTCTTTATACAAGTGTCGTTGGTCCTGCGTCTGATCTTTCTCCGGTTGTGTCGGATTGCCGTCCCATCGGACTATGAGAGTGAGGGAAGAGGAAGTGCACCTGTGTCTGCTTGCACACTTGTGCACTATAATAGCCTGTATCTCCCGCGCCGAAAGCTAGTCTCCGTTGAGATCGGCCGCCGCCGTGGCTGATATACGGTTTGGAGGACTTTATTTATAAAAGTGCAATTACCTTCGCGTTCAAAATATATGGAACAACTTATTTTTTTTTTTTTATAACTGACGAAAAACTTCTATGCAGGGAGATTCAGAATCGTGTACAGACGCCAAGCACATCAAGCTAACCGAACCAGTAAAATTTTCCCAATCAACTTTGAACCTTAAAATTTAGCGATGAAGTTGAAAATCTATTAAAGAACTTTGACAGATTGTAGTAGCTTGATGTGCTGGCGTCTGCACTGAATATAATATGATGATACTGTAACAGGTTGTGCGTCGAAGTCCCTGCCATCCTTATGTTTGAAAAATTAGTCTGCTCGACTAAATGAATCAAATCGCATTTCCATTGTGTGTTACGCAATTATCTCTAGTAGGTAGTGGAAATCCTACCTAAAGTCCGACCGCGCCAAATTTGCCAAAGATGTAAACAAAAATGGTCGCTCGAAATTGAATAAAATCGATAAACAAGAGTATTTATTTTAAATAATGCTTGTTTTCGTCTAGTTAGGTCGGAGATTTAGACGAAAACAAACATTACTTGTTTTCGTCTTGTCAGCTCGGAGACTTAGACAAAAACTAACATTACATAAAATAAAAACTCTTGTTTATCGATTTTATTCAATTTCGAGCGGCTATTGTTGGTTACATCTTTGGCAAATTTGGCGCGGTTGGACCTTATACATTTACATGCGTTCACCTGATACTGCCAAGCAAGTAGGTATATACAAGTAGGTACCTATCTAGTATCTAAGCAGCAGTTTTCATTCCAACAAAGAAAAAATATCACCAATAGATACCCCTTTCCGAAAAACATTCAAGGAAACAAACCAAATAGTGTCGTAAATATATCTCATTTCCCAAATACATATATCCATGGCGTGATTCCGAAGCAGAATCGCCCATCATTTTACTTGATACATGACGCTCACACTTTGTTGTTTGAAACCTCTAGGTACGTGATTTGGGAGCGAGCGGTAACGGCCGGAAAACTGAATAAAATGGCCTACTTTTAAATGTAAATGTTGGAAAATGTTCTTGTTTGAATAACATTAGGTGTTCTGATCGAATAACGAATGTTCACAAAAAATAACTCCACTCCAAAAATAAAATTAGGTACCTAAAGGATTCATTTCATAACATCATTCATTCAAGTTCTGCAACCACGACGGATCTTCGGCCTTCCACATCTTTCTACAACCCTCATGTGACCCAAAATCTTTGTAAATGGTCCATCCGAAGTGGGACTACGGGCCACTTCGAGTGCACTCCGCACTTGAAGTGGCCCATGCATTTTCCAATCACAAAAAGGCTTCCCGAGTCATGGTTTTTAACCTCTACACAGGCCAGCCGGATCCTTTTAGCGGTTCACTGCGTTCTAGATGCATTTATACCTATTTGCGAGTGCAACATTTTCTAGATATTTATAGATTTTTCTCAGTGACGGGAGCATAAAAATAAATTGAGTTGCCATTATTAAACCACGTTTAAAAGTAAAGTGCTGGTCAAAAATCACGTCAGTTAGTTAAAAGAGCTTCTACATGCTGAGATTTTACTGACCATGTACCTCATTGGGTCCTTCAGCGAAATAAAGCCACGATCAGATCTTCTGTCGAAGGCTTCTGTCGAACACATGATTTGTACCAGATGAAATCCTTTAGGTACAACCGTCAACCTAAACGTGTAACATAACATCAATCTCAATCTGAATCATTTTGAAGGATATTGCTAATACTTTGCTTCATATTATTATGTTCGAGGAATTGGTCTGCTCAACAACGTAAATTATGTGAGCACCATGTATCTATCAGATAATTAATTTATATGTCATGGTTTCGTTTTTAATTCTTTTACCTATTGTGGTATAGTAATTTTATTTTAGGTGCATCGTCTTCACATGTTGTTATATAATTAATGTACCCATGCAAAATATTGTAAAACATTTTAAAAGAGTAACGGTGGAGTTTCTTGCCCATTCTTCTCCATACGATAACTACCTTTTGGAATGGGCGACTAGAATCAATTTTATTTTAAGGTAATTTTTGACGTTCGAAAGTGCCTTTTATGTGCCTATTTGAAATAAATGCTTTGACCTTGACTTTGACTAACGCAATAAATGTTGTTGAACTGTTAAAATGAGAGCCTGTTAGGTGAATGAGGTTGTTGGCAGGAAAGTCGCAGACTTTATCTTCCAGCTTTTAATATGCTTTACTTACATAGTCGGTCAGCAACAAAGTGCAGTTACTCAGCATGTCTTGGGAAAAGTTTTAATTATGTTCTTAAATGTAATATTATGACTGGTGGTTGAGAAATAGGATGGTACTGTTTTTCAAACTGTAAAATAAACTTAGGAACCACCACTTAAAATAATTTATTACAAACCCAAAAAACAATTACATAGATATCAAAAGGAGAGACACAATACAATTGTTACCTTCATACGTAGATATATTGCCAATGATTGCCCTCAGGGAAATTCTACCAGAATCAATTCCTAGTACGTTGCTAAGATAAGGAAGAAATATAGAATGATATTATTTTACGACGTTCGACATTTTGGGAATACCCACTGTAGGTCAAAGAACATCAATTACGTAAAAGGTTCTGTTTGAAATATTCTGCCTTTCAAATAAAATTATACTTGAGTAAACCTAGCTTTGAAGCCCTAACTTCGCTTTAGCATTTATCACGTACTGTCTATTTAGAAGTTGGCTTTTGTTTATCCTGTACTTATGCCACTTTCATTGTTGTGTTTACAAAATGATTTCTTCCCTATCTCTTTGAAGACTTTATGGCTCATTGGCACTTGTCGACGTCATCGTCATCACATCGCACATGAGTCGCAGCATTATTCTCAGCGATTGCGCGGATGTGACGTATATTTTCCCCATTTGTTTTATTTTTCTTAAAGGTAGTATATATTTGAAATTGTTATCATGATATTACTCGTAGGCGTTAATAAACTGTTTTCTTTCTTTCTAGGAACATAATAGCCAGTGTGACAAAGTGTGTTAAGTTTGGTTCTTCTTCTGTCTATGCCAAATAAAGGATCAGTTTAAGGTCTAAACGTCTTTAGTTCTTTTGGCCCTGTGTTCTGCAGATCACGCCGCATTTTTGGGCAACTGTGACGTCCTCACGCTTTATGCTCTGACAGGACCCGCATAATTATAATAATAACAATAATCAGCCTGTATTGTCCCTCCTTTTCCTTTTTCCACTTAATTGGATCCTGACCCAATATGAACCAATCCCTCATATAGGCGTCAAGTCCGTCCCACCATCTACGCCTAGGTCTTCCCCGATGCCGTTGGACGTTTTCAGGTACCCAACATAATTATGTAAAAATACCTCCAGATCGACCAAAATCCCAGCAACCTCTATGACGTAATATTGAGATATAAAATGAACTGTCTCCTCTACGTCCTCGTCTTTGCCCTGAAGCAGTTACCACACAAATCACGTACCCGCCTGTATCGGCGATGTATCAACCCGGTCGTATGTTGTACGACCTTCAACTGATTTACGTCCGGCCACTAACCCGGTTAATGGCAGCCTTTAGTGCTTCTATTGATATTTTTACGATGATCGGAAAGTGATGGGGTCATGTTAAAATTACTTAATAGGTTTGTTTAAGATTGTGGGGAAAGGGTGGTAAAATCTTGGAGGGTTTTAGCAATATACTACATTCATTAATCTGATTCAAAACTAAGTATGTTACAGACTCTAAAGTCAGTACTGTCATAGCCTTGATCCCAAATCCAAACTCTGAAAATATTTATTATCCGTACCTAATAGAATTCCGGGTTGGTCGTTCGACTTTCAGAAATCTGAGGGGCAATTCCCGTAATTTTAAGAACGTTCACAGATCTATCTCAGTCTCCATCTCTCAAAAATACCTCTAATTTCCCTACAATTTTGACAAGTTTTTGACATTGATTGTCGCTGAGATGAAATTGCGACTAGATTTTAAACGTTTATAATTACCGGAATTGGCCTTCTGGTTGTCTGTTACACATCGACGAAACCCAAGTCATCTATTACTACAGATACTGCCATCCACGAAGACGCGCCCCACACTTCCTCCTAATCGCTACTGGTTAATCGCTTGTTAATTCATCGAGTATTATTTTTTTTCGATACACTCTAAGGCCCGGCGTTTCTAAATTTGCCAAAGATGTAAACAACAATGGCCGCTCGAAATTGAATAAAATCGATGTGTACTTACAAGAACATTTATTTTAAGTAATGTTTGTTTTCGTCTAGTTAGCTCGGAGATTCTCCAAACTAACTGGACGAAAACAAGTAAATGTTCTTGTATATCGATTTTATTCAATTTCGAGCGGCCATTGTTGTTAACATCTTTGACAAATTTAGAAACGCCGGACTATAATCACCCACTAATAAGGATTTATTTTCGTTGGATCCCAGTTTTAGATCCCATTTTTTAGGTATTAACGATGGGTCCCATTTGCTATTTCCGTTGAATCCCGTGTTACAGTGTGTTTCGACAAAACCAAAACACTAGCGGAATTTTGCACACTTGTACTGTTAACCGATTAGGAAGAACAGTGGCGCGCGTCTTCATAGATGGCACTATCTGTTAAGCTACTTATTTTGTACTTTGTGGTAGATACTTAGGCCTATTCCTCCTACCAATTCTTCTAATTCTTCATTATTTTTTTTTTCCTGTGCGTGTTCCAAATAATAGTACAGAGGCCAGCACATCAAACTACCCCAATCTGTAAAATTTTTCCAATTGAATATGAACCTTATTACATAACATACATAATCAGCCTATAACGTTCCCACTGCTGGGACACAGGCCTCCTCTCTGTGAGAGGGAGTGGGCCGTAATCCACCACGCGGGCCCAGTGCGGGTTGGTGGATGTCAAATGTCTTCGAATTTTTGGTTCTAGGACATGCCGGTTTCCTCACGATGTTTTCCTTCACCGTTTTGAGAGCAGTGGTGATGAAATAATTTACACAAAGTAAAGCGCCTGTCGGGGTTTGAACCTACGACCTACAACTTGTAAGTCGCGGCTGATACCACTAGGCCACCACTGCTCGTCACCCTTACTACTTTCCTGCTCGTGAACCTTATTACTTTTTAGTAAAGTTGAAAATCTATCAAAAAAATCTGACAGATTGGGGTAGCTTGATGTGCTGGCGTCTGTACATTACTGCATTTGCCAGCAAAAGAGGCATTGATGGACGAACGTGTAAGTCGTAATTTATTTGGCCGCAAAACACGACAGACATGGATTTTCATACAACTTTTGCCGGCCGCCCCTCGCAAGTATTTGGCCAGTACAGCAATTTCGATTTATCTCGAAGAAGGTTGTCAAAATAATGCTCAAATTTCCAAGCATGGTTGTGAAAAATATAACTTCCAAGCATGTTTGTAAAAAATAACCCAAGTTTAGTTCGTACGTATTCCTAAAACAGAAACTAAATGGTCAATTATTTCACCACCACTCCTCATCAGTAATTGTTGTTGGCTGTAATTCACTAAGGTAACCTCTAGTTACCCACCTAAAGCTGCTATAAACTTTGAGTTATAACACCGTTAACATTTCTACTGAGCTAATAAAGAGTTAAGAACAGTAGTAATGAAGGCTTAAACCTCGTTCAAGAGCAGGTTATTGAGCATAAAATTCAATTACGGTATTAGCAGCGCCCGCGGCTTTGCTCGTTAACGCTATGAAAAAAATAGGTAAGTAGTACTAGACTTTTTATCCTTTCCTTTCACCTGCAGAATTCTCTGTTAGATGAACAGCGTATTTTTTTCTATAAGGTTTTCATATTTTATGTTCTGGGAAAATATTTGCTGATCATACCGATACTAAACTATCCGATATACTAAACTAGAGGGGCTTGTGGCTAAGTAATAACAGCTGCACGGGTCGATCGAACAGGTTAAGTTACGCTTGCCGCGGTTGGTCCGTGGATGGGTGACCATATTGACCATATTTACCAAGATCGTGGATCTTTGATAGGCGTTACGGGTCGTCAGAAGCCCGAAAGTCTGATAACCAGTCTGTTTTACCAAGGGGTTTCGTATTACCCAGCAACTGGGTTGTGGAGGTCAGATAGGCAGGCACTCCATGTAAAATACTGATACTCAGCTGCATCCGGTTAGACTGGAAGCCGACCCCAACATAGTTGGGAAAAGGCTAGGCAGATGATGATGACCGATACTAAATTAATACCAGTTTAATAATTCAACTTTTTATTCACATTTTGTACGGTCTATTTATTGGGTAATCAGACGTTAGGTATTATTCATTGAAGGTTTTTACTTAGATCCTGGTAACATATTTGTAGAAATATGGGTAGGTATAGTATGGAGTGATTTAAGTCAATAATTACTTGAATACTTCACGTCACAAAATATTCTCCTATTTTTAAACGACTTCAAAAAAGGAGGTTCTGTATTCGACCCGTATGTATGTTTGTATGTCCGCGATTTTCTCAAAAACTAATGAATCGATTTTGTTAATTCTTTCACTAATGTGATCTAGATACTTTAAGAAAGGTTTAAGTATATAATACATTCGGTAATTATTCTTATGTACGAAGTTATATGCATAAATGTACTGCATGTCCGGCATTCCTATGCGAATTTTGATGATTCTACTAGTTGGTGTCTTCAATTCTTCAATGCACTAGTGTTATTGAATTTATGTGGGGTAGGTACAACTAAAAAGTGAGAAATAAAATCTTTTTTACAAAAAAAAAAACAACCGACTTCAAAAATAAACACTACAAAATGATAAATAACTTTAATTTCGGAAGTCGGTGTCAAAAAAACGAAAATGCGGAAGCAACGACACTGACTTCCGAAATTAAAGTTATGTATCACTTTGTAGTGTTTTTTTTAATTCTCCGGTCATAATCAGAGAAATTTTGAAATTCTCAAACTTATTGGCTACCTAAGTAATAGGATAGGCTTGACATACAATATAGAGAAACTTCAATAATGCTTCCTTCAAAGATTTTCTATTATCAGCCAATTTTCTTTACCAACTACTTTCAAAATCGTTTTATAGCCCCTACGCAGTAAAACCGCCCCAAACGCACCCTGAGACATACCACTCGTCAAATAGGGCTGATTTCTAACAAGCTATTTATTGGACATCGAATCGAACATAAAATTTCCGGCTGTTCCCTTTGGTTTATGAAAATTCGCCCTCGGGTTTGGTACAAGTGAAAAACGGTAGCGGAGATCATTCAGAACTATTACAAGTAACAAGTTCCAATCTAGGCGGTATTGAGTCTCATTGGGAAAAGGCTTGCTTACGATGAACGAACACAGGATCTTGTGAAAGCTGCAATATAATAATGGAATTAGTAGGTATGTAAAAAGAAAAAGAAAGAAAATACGTTTATTTGCGGTGAAAATGACGCAAAAAAGAACATAAACACAAAAATTTTCAAAATTGGTTCATTAGTTTTTGACGAAATTGCGGACACACAAACATACATACGGGTCGAATACAGAACCTCCTTTTTTAAAGTTGGTTAAAAAATGAAATAAAAAGATTGGGGGAAACATGCGAATATTATTACCATAAGTACCTAGATACTAATACAGAATTGGTAGATTTAGGAGAAGAGGAATAAAGTTTATAAACTTATTAGTTAAGGTAGGTATAATGCTATAATATTAAAATAATAGTAAGGCAGGTGGATAATTTCCAGATAATTTTATAGTTTTTTACCACTATGGTGTCTATCACGATCATAGACAACCACTGGACTTGATTTTTATCTGAATGTGTCTAAACTAAAAGTTATAAAGTAATGTATTTAAGGCGTCAGGGTAGCCCGCGAAATTCAAATTTTCTTACGTTTTTTTGCAATTTGCAGGTCAGTGTCAGGTTGTTTGAACTTGTTTGAGGCCAATTCAAGGATTCATATTGCTGATTTTAAGATTTTTTTTTTTGTTTTTT
The DNA here is from genome assembly GCA_945859645.1 of Amphipoea oculea. Lineage (NCBI taxonomy): Eukaryota > Metazoa > Arthropoda > Insecta > Lepidoptera > Noctuidae > Amphipoea > Amphipoea oculea. The sequence continues at coordinate 20,379,734 of OX243862.1, forward strand.
GAAGTGAAAACTTCTTTAGCGGCGTTGCACACTTTTTGTAATGGGTAAAAAATGTTAAACTCGCGTCAGGACATCGCGTCAGGACACGTGACCGTCAGGAGAGATTCCCCCCCCCCCTCTCTTTCTACGGCGGCGCCAACCAGAGTGAACCAAGTGATATAGGACAATGGATGGATGGATGGATGGATAGAAGTGAAGTGAAGTGAAGTGAAGTGTAGTGAAGTGAAGTGAAGTGACGTGACGTGACGTGGACGCGGAAGTGACGTGGACGTGGACGTGGATGGATGGATGGACAGCTGATGGCTCGACCGTCTGTGTAGTAGCCACACTGCTGTGTATTCGTAAAATTCGTGTATATGTATAAAGTGTTTAAAATATGGAAATTGAACAAAGTGCATCTGTTAATGAAAATATTATTTATTATTTTATTATTATTAATGAAATAGTGAAAAAGAATAGGTTATATTAATTAAATTAATGATTGATTTATTTCAACGTTAATTCACTCCCGGAGTGCAACCCGTCTTTTTTTTAAATTTTATTATTATACTAGCAGCGCCCCGCGGTTTCACCCGCATATGTGTCGATCCCGTGGGAATATCGGGATAAAAAGTATCTAATGTGTTATTCTTATGTATAAGCTATATTACTGTAACTTTTCATCAAAATCAGTTCAGTATTTTTTGCGTGAAAGAGTAACAATCATTCATCCATCCATCCATCCTCACATACTTTCGCGTTTATAATATTAGTAGGAGTAGGAAGTAGGATAGTAGGATTTAAATATCGATAGTCATCACGTCAACAGAGTTTTTTAACCGAATTTAAAAAAGGAGGTTCTGTATTCGACCCGTATGTATGTATGTATGTTTGTATGTCCGCGATTATCTCAAAAACTACTGAACCGATTTTGATAATTCTTTCACTAATGTGATCTAGATACTTTAAGAAAGGTTTAAGTATATAATACATTAGGTAATTATTCTTATGTACGAAGTTATATGCATAAATGTAGTGCATCTCCGGCATTTTTTGTGAATTTTGATGATTCTTCGAGTCGTGTCTTCAACGCACTAGTGTTAATTGAATTTGTGTGGGCTAGGTACAACTAAAAAGTGAAAAATAAAAACTTATTTACAAAAAAAAACAACCGACTTAAAAAAAACCACTACAAAGTGAAAAATAACTTTAATTTCGGAAGTCGGTGTCAAAAAACGAGAACGCTGAAGCAACGACACCGACTTCCGAAATTAAAGTTATTTTTCACTTTGTATTGTTTTTTTGAAGTCCGTTGTATTTTTTGTAAAAACATTTTGCTAATTTAATTTGACCCTGTATAAACGAAGTAAAAGGGGCTTGTGGCTAAGTAATAACAGCCGCACGGGTCGATCGATCAGGTTAAGCGACGCTTGCCGCGGTTGGTCCGTGGATGGGTGACCATCTTTACATACCAAGACCCCTCCGTGCCTCGGAAAGCACGTTACGTTAAGCCGTTGGACCCGCCTGTCATTCGTGGATCTTTGACACTTGTTACGAGTCGTCAGTAGCCCGAAAGTCTGACAACCAGTCTTACTAAGGGGTTTCGTATTACTTGTGGAGGTCAGATAGGCAGTCGCTCTATGTAAAATACTGGTACTCAGCTGCATCTGGTTAGACTGGTAGCCGACCCCAAAATAGTTGGGAAAAGACTAAGCAGATGATGATCAACGAATATAAGTAATATATAAGGGTCGTAGCAGCACAGCTATTCACAAACACTCGATACGCTTCCGTATCGTATCGAACATTAATCATTGTTATCGTAGGAGTCTTCTCAAAGCTGTTCACAAGTCCAAAACCCGAAAATTTTGTCAGTTTAAATCAAATAGACGCACGCTATTCTTCCAACAGCTATTTGCTGTTGAGGGCAAGTCAAATCAGGTTATCGAAATGTCAGGTTTTCGATACGATAGGCTGTCGTATGGTTGTGAATCAGGGCTCAGGTGAGGTTCTGTTTATGCCTACAGCCTACCCCTGAGTTTATACACGTGCTGTTATATTTATCTTGAAGCTACATAATTAGTCTTTGTGTCTAGGACAATTAGAACAAATATTATGTTAAGTACGTACTTTATCTTCAACAAAACGATTAAATAATGTGCTAAGTCTTATTAGCCATTTTCCGATCAGACACGGATAGGGAAAAACTATGAAATCAGTTATGGTCATTTCACGGATAGGTAATTTTTACGATCGCGGCGATCGCCTTTAGTTTTACCGGTAAAATAAGCTCCACTTGTGGTTAGGGTTGCCCTTACCAGGTCTTAAAACCGAAAATCCGGACAGACCAGCCAGTTTAGCCGGACATTTGGGTAAAAAAAGCAGGATGTCCTCAATTTTTTAGGAAAAGTAACGGGGAGCGGAGGCGCGCCGCGCACGCTTTGGTCAAATTTAAAAAGCCGGACAGGCCGGACACCGTCTGATTTGGCCGGACACGCAACCAAAATCCTGACTGTGTCCGGCTTTATCCGGGCGCCTGGCAACCCTACTTGTGGTGATACTTCACTGTACAGCCAGGGAAGTTAATGGTTGAGCAAATTGACTTGCAAATCCTACAACCAAAAATTCGAAGACATGTGACATCTACCAACCCGCACTGGGCCCGCGTGGTCTATTACAGCCCACTCCCTCTCGAAGAGAGGAGGCCTGTGTCCCAGCAGTGGGAACATTATTGGCTGATTATGCATATTCAAATCACGGCTGTCTTTTTGGACAGTTGTTATAACGCGGCCTAATGACGTAGTGTCAAGGGTGTTTGCCTTGACTGTTCGTGGGGCGCGTATTTTGCGTACGGGTGGAAAAATCGACTATTCCTCATCGATCCACCCCAGCTCCTCAAGGAAGACCAGCAACGCCTTGATGTTACTGCCCGCTTCACGGACGGTACCTGGGTTACCGAAGTACTTTGCCCTCTACGTGGCGAGTTGGCGACCAACGGGCCTCGATACATAATCAGCCTATAATGTTCCCACTGCTGGGACACAGGCCTCCTCTCGTTGAGAGGGAGTGGGCCGTAATCAACCACGAGCGCCCAGTGCGGGTTGGTAGATGTCACATGTCTTCATGTTTGAAAGAAAGAAAATTACATTTATTTGCGGCAAACATGACTGATAAAAAAAAAACTCAAAAAAAAAGCAACAAGTTGGGGGAAACCAAGCGTCACACCACATCACATTTGAGATAAAACCTTTGACAGTTTCTATGCAACATAAATATAATACAATAATCTGTAAAGTCTTTATCAGTGATACGAGTATCAATTTCTAAACACATCCGGAAAGATTAGCTCCCAACCATATGATGTAATCGGATCATCTACCTGCCTTTTCTCAACTATGTTGGTCGGCTTTCAGTCTAACCAGATGGAGTTGAATACCGATATTTTACATCGAACGACTGCCTATCTGACTACCACGACTCAGTTAGAACCACCTCCGAACCCAAGTGTGTAGATGTAACTATAACTTCGTAAAGTGAGGCTACCTAGACGGTACGGCAGCAGGGTTGTAGATGTGGAGCTATGTCACAAACTATGCTCCACCTCCAATCCTGCCCTCTATGCCCCAAAAAATGCAGCCAAAGTGACCTCTGCGCTGCTACCGTCGACGCAGTGGAAGTGGCGAAGTATGGGCCACTAAAATTTAAAGAACTGCCGTGCCATCGACACGAAAAAGAAGAGAACGCATTTACTAGGTAACACAAGGGTTGGTGAAAGAATGATTAGATTCCTTCATACTGGAGGAACTCAACATGGAACTCAATATGCCGAGCGTGCGCTCAGCTTTTTCGGACATATGCGTTCACCTAAGCATGGTCTGGAAAGGCTTACGGAAGGCCGGGTGGAAGGAAAACGCAGTCAAGGCAGAACACCGGCAAGATGGTCAGACGCGATCAAGAAGACTGTTGAAGGCAGCATTTAACGAGCGATCACACTGCAGAAGACCGCATAACTTGGAGACGCGTCGTATGTGGTTGCGAGCTTCCGCATTTAGGGAATGACGAAGAACAAGAAAGACTGATTGTCATATTTTCGGGCTTCTGACCACTCGTAACGACGCACAATAAATGTTTACTAACCATATAGACTCCTGTCTGAAATACAAATTTTCTATTCTAATAACAAAAAAACATATTAGGTTCGGCCGCGTAAATTTACCAAAGATGTAAACAACAATGGCCGCCCGAAATTGAATAAAATCGATATACAAGCACATTTATTTTAGATAATGTTTGTTTTCGTCTAAATCTCCTAAGCTAAATAGACGAAAACAAACATTACTTAAAATAAATGTTATTGTATATCGATTTTATTCAATTTCGGGCGGCCATTGTTGTTTAATGTTTACATCTTTGGTAAATTTATCGCGGCCGGACCTTACATATATATTTGTATTCTAAATTCTAAGCAATCAATTTATGATACAACGAAATTAAAAACATTAGGTTAGTGTGTCAGTTTCAGGGATGCTAAGAAGGCCGGTCGACGATCTTCACGGTCATCGGTTGAACAATTTGAACTCTATGTAGTACTATTAAGTATTCTGTGACTCTATTGAGGAGCACAATCAAGAATGAATGCTTGCGCTTTGGAATACGCGATATTTCGAATCGCGACCATGGAGTTTTTTACCCGTTCTTCTCCATAGGTATAGGTACCTGCTGTGAAGTATTGATATGCATTTCTAAGACATCAAACAACGTTAATTTTACACAGTTTATCACACTAATAGGTATTATAAAGGCGAAAGTTTGCGAGTGTGTTTGTATGTATGTTACTTCTTCACGCACAATCGGCTGAACGTATTTGGATGAAATTTAACACATAGATAGTTTATAAACAGGATTAACACATAGGATACTTTTTATTCCGATATTCCCACGGGATCGACACTTATGCCGGTGAAACAGCGGGGCGCTGCTAGTATTTCATAAAATTTTGAAGATGGGAGAAAGGCGCCCATACTAAGTAAAACCTGTGCTACGGGACTCCTGGTCTCCTTATCTTGAATATAATTATTATAGAGAGCTCTGCTAAGGACATAACAGAAGCAGGGGAGCACTTACAGCTAATGAACAATATAAAATTTAGATCAATGAACAATTTTGTCAATGAGAAATCCGATCAGGCATAGGACTTCAGTGGCGTGCATTGCTTTTCAGAATAGGTAGGCACTAGGCCGGATCTAGCCTAGGCAAACGCGGTCACTAATCAGAAAAAAAAGTGAGGTCAAAAGTGTGGTTATTTGAGTAGGCATGCCTACTTAAGAGCCTATACTACCTCAGCTAAAATTCACTCTCTATCTCGCTCATACGATACTGCTCGCTGACTGAGTGAGAGCGAGACAGAGCGCGGTGCTGGGCGGCAGGCAGCGCCAATAGTTTAGGTATTTGCTTTTTACAGTGAAAATAATGGTAATTATAAAAAGTAAATAACATAAGACCTGCTTTAAAGTAAGTTCAGTTAGTATGCAAAGTTTCATGATCTAATTTGAAGTATTTTTTGAATACCAGCGGTTTATTGTTCGGGTTAGAGGTAACTTTGGATTTATTTTCTATCGAGATAATTTTATGGAATCGTGTTTTCGTCTAACATAAGACTTAGTATTAATCCTCAACTTTACCATATATTTATTTCAAAATTAATGGTGCAGTATTTTCGACATAACGGAGGATCACGCTAAGCCATTTGAGGTAGTATAGGCTCTTAAGGGTGATAAATTGCGAAGGTCGAACGTCATGGTATTACGCGTGAGACGTACGTATTTTTAAGAACGAGTAAAGACCAATTACAATGTGTGAATAGTACGGGAGCCGCGTAGGCCGTCCGGCGATTGCCTAGGCCTACTGCCGCGCGTGTTCTCGTATGAAGATTTTGTTTTTTGTTAGGCACAATAATTTGGTGAGTTTCTTAATTGTGGGGCACACACACTAAAATGTAATTGACAGGCTTATGTTGATATATCGAGGTAGGCACTGCTTATATGCCTATATGCAATACACGCCACTGCAGGACTTGTACCACAGAATACTTAAAGTACTACGCTTGTACTTAAAATAAACAAATCGTTGTGACTTAACTCTTCGCTAACATTCCTAGCCTGGTTTTAAAGACCAACCTGTTTGTCGGCTTGCACCGGTTGCTATATAAATTATGCAGAATGTCTTGTGAGTCTGTGTTTTGGTTTCTAGTGTTTATATTTTGATTTAAAAGAGTGTCCGTGCCTCCGTGGAGTTTCTTGTCCGTTCTTCTCCATTAATAAGTTTGAACCGTGCCCGTGCTACCTTCTGACGTTTCATAAGTGCCCATGTAGGTTTATCCTTTTTTGAAGTGAAAACTTCTTTAGCGGCGTTGTACACTTTTTTTGTAATGGGTAAAAAATGTTAAACTCGCGTCAGGACATCGCGTTAGGACACGTGACCTGATCGAAAATTCGTAAGACGGATGGAGAGTAGACAGCCGGCGCGGCGTAGGAGAGGAAGTATCCCCCTCTCTTTCTACGGCGCGGCAAAAATGTATGCCTGCTGTTTCGTTTAGGCGGCGCAGGGCGCTTGCGCGAATGTTCGTGTGTGTTTATGTTACAGCGTGGCACGCGCATCCATGGATGGTGACAGCTGATGGCTCGACCTTGTATGTAGTGGCCACACTGCTGTGTATTCGTAAAATTCGTGTATAATAAAGTGTTTAAAATATGGAAATTGGACAAAGTGCATCTATTAATGAAAAATATCAAAAATGCACAACGTTAATATTCAAGTTTTCACTTCTGCCGGCACTCCCGGAGTGCAACCCGTCTTTTTTTTTTATCTATGCTTACCTACTGGCGTTCTAAACCTATTTATGTTTTCTCTATAGGTGAATTGTAATTCTTTTGAGAAAATAGATATCTTTAACCGTGATTATAATGTTATTATTTATTATTCTGTAAAGCCATATTAACATATATACAACCTGACACCGACCTGCAAATTGCAAAAAACGTAAGAAAATTTGAACTTCGCGGGCTACTTTAGCGCATCTCCCTTCAAATACAAAGAATTCCGCTCTATGTTCATTACTTCGACCACTTCTTATCATAGCCGCCCTTCGTCAATTCAAGTGGAAAAAATCAAAATACCAACTTCCATATCGGCTGGTTGCAATCGCTGCATTCAGCCCCGAAATGCTTCGATAGGCAACATTTTTATCAATAAAGAAACCCCAAGATGGGGGTGCACGCGTGAGATAGGACATGTGGTCCGGCTTTTATTATTTGTAGGGTAGTTGAAGTTTTTTGAAGCTTAGGGCATTGTGTTTTGTAGCCACAGATAACCACATAGGATGCAAATAGACTTTGTAGAATAAAAAACAGGAATTTATAGCAAAAGAAAAAAAAAAAAAATGGTAGGTACATCACACTAATATTATAAATGCGAAAGTTTGTGAGTGTGTGTGTGTGTTTATATGTTTGTTACTTCTTCACGCTCAAACGGCTGCACCAATTTTGATAAAATTTTATATGGAAGTAGCTGACACCCTGGATTAAGATATAGGCTACTTTTTATCCCGATATTCCCACGGGATCGACATTTACGCGGGTGGCACCGCGGGGCGCAGCTAGTTGTAAATAAATGTAGGTACTTTTGGCGTGATAAGAGGATCAATAATAAACGTATTTTTTTTCTTTCTTTCTTTCGATAATTGCTGAATCTCAGCCTAATTTGCATTAAATGTAGCCGAATTATTAGCGTCATTCCAAATGATTTACCATTGTATCCAGTTATTATAGTGTTTTTCTGTACTCGTAATTTACAAATCATTACAAAATATAAATTCAGTCTTAAATAAAAAAAATCACCCACAATTTACAGGGAGTACATTGAACGCGCCATTCATTCTCTTCGTGTTAATATCGTTTGAATTTCTAAGCACCTACTCTATAAGGAAAACCTTCAAAGGGAAACCATGTTGATGCTTATTTTAGGAAAAAGCCTACGCGATACAAAAACTTAATTTATTACCCCGTGGGAAAATAAAAAAACACGAGTAAATAATTGTGTGTGAGTATAAATACTAAGGAAGTAACTCGATATCTTACCCTTTTAATTAAGTTATTTTCGCTGGCTGAGTACAATTTCCTTTTGTCACGCCACGCAAGGTCATTCCCGTATTCAACGACCACAGCCTAACTAAAAACCAACAAAAAAAAACAGCCCACTGTATTTTTTCTTTGTTTACTTCTTCACATTTTTCCCGCGTACGCTATCTGAATATTTTTAATGTTACTGGACAATTTATTAGCGATTCGCGTGTATGCGTGTCCTGTAGCCATTTTTGCCGTGAAAACATCTGTCATAGAGCCTTAACTGGTGACCATAGGGTCAGTGGGTCAACTGCCTCATTTTAGAGGCCATTTCTACGAAGTTTTGTGGCCAACTAATTGCGTGGTGATGTGGATAAGTCCTTGTTTATTTCTCCTTACGGGTTAATAAAAAAGTCGTTTGTGGTAGCTTTCTAGGTTTTGTTGGACTGTGTGTTTGAGTAAGCTAGGTGGGGTAATTAGAGGGGATCTCATTGTTTTTAGAGGTGGTTCGTTGTTTTAATGGGGAGCATTTGGTGGTTTTGTTTTTAAGTGTGTGTGAAATCACATTTGGGCAATGCAGTTTATGGGCTGTATTTTGGTCTTCGGTCATTCTTGCGTTTTATGGTAGATGCTTATAATTTAAAACCGTTATTGGTTAAAATTACGACGTTTTTGTATTTTTACCAATAATGAAGCGAACCTGCATAGTAGACCCTCCCTTATGGAAGTAGCTATCACAAGTAAAATTAGTTTACAAATCTATTTATATGGATGTTTGGTAATAAAAAATGCTAACTTTTGGTAAGCAAAACGATTCGTTTTTGTTTATAGGAATCGAGCTTTTTATAAGTAAATATAGAAGTGGCCGTTTCTTATGGCAGTTTTGATGATGTCGTGTTTACCACTAGAGGGTAATTACTCTAATTAAAACGAAAACTACCTTTTGGAATGGGCGACTAGAATCAATTCTATTTTAAGATATTTTTTGACGTTCAAAAGTGCCTTTTATGTGCCTATTTGAAATAAATGCTTTGACTTTGACTTTGAATTGAGGTGAAGTTAACTTTACAAACCTGAACAACAACTTCCAAAGCACCTTTCTACAAGAACAAACAATTAAACTACTCCCAAAACTCTTCAAAACTTGACCAACCGATTTTCAATCACAAATATTTATTATTATATTCTACGCACAAAACGTAATGTACCGTCAAAAAATAAACAACTTCAGACTTCGGCAATTCTCGGCTACTCTCGAGTAATTCCGCTTATTTCCGTCTGTCCCTTCCGCTTCGATAGATTTTCCATATTGTAGTTGCGTACCCCAATTTGGAGAAATTTGTTTGCTTTGATGGTTGATTGGCTGGCTATGCAGACTTCTTTGGTATGTATTTATTGCTTATTGGAGCTGGAAAAATACTTTTGAGGTACCTGTATTTATGTATTTTACTCTTGTGAAAAGTTAGGTTGGTACGGTCTACGTGAAGAGTTTTCTTGAGCACCTCTACCTATAGGTACCTAGGGGCCGTTCAAGTATTACGTAAGCATAATTTTAGCAATTATTAAGCCCCCCCTCCCCCTCGTCAGCAAAAGTAAGCAAAGCTCTTAGCCCCCCCTCCCATGCTTACGTAAACATTGGTACATGTATTTTTCAATGTGTTCTGGTTTCTTTATTGAGCAGCAGTTTAAGTCCCAGTAGAATCTCTGAAAATGCGTTTCGTTTTCAAGCATAGACAAGTAGGGTTGCCATAAATGTGTTCAAACCAAAATCGACAAAATTTTGTAGAAAATCTGAAAAATTGAAAAAATAAATACTGCTGACATAATCACTATCCAGACCCCCACATCCACCATGTCATCAAAAATAAGCAAAGCAAAGACCCCCCCGCCCCCCTGTAATGCTTACGTAATACTTGAATGGTCCCCTACCAGTTGTGTATACAGGATAAAATTAAATCAGCTAGCGAAAATACGCAGATGTGATGGGTATCGATATCTATACATGACACTTTAAGGGGACTATATGACCTAAAGCGCGGTCACTGTCGGACTGCATAGAAAAGAAAGAGAAGCGCGATGACACAACGCTGGTAATTTAATGCAAAATATGCAGCAATTATCTATTTACAAAAAATCTATTGTTTGGACTAAAAAATTGACAACCAATGAGAATGATTGTAGGTATGTATATTAGTATGGTTTTTATTGTGAAAAGAAAGTTTTTAGAGGCATTTTCATGTTTTTTTTTCTATCGTATCAAATTTGTTGTATTATGTTTTCAATGTTTTCAATACACTACCTATCTACCTAGCATATATCCTGAAGAATATTATATATCTTTCTGATTTTGTTTACTGTAGTCGATCATTCGGTCGGTCGTTGTTGTCTGTAGTTGTTGTTTAGTTTCTATATTTATGTCTGTAATTTATATGGTGTACATAATAAAGAGTATTCTATTCTATTCTATACTTTTAGGCATTATAAGACTTGCGTTCTTAGCGTGTAGGTCCTGCCCCCTCAAGTATGAGTTTAAAAATCAGTTTTTTTTCTTTTATCGTATTAATATATAGATTACCTATCACGTATGTGAGGTATACACAAAAAATACTGATTTTCAATAGTTAGTATTGGTACTCAAAGTGAAATATCTGCGAATACCGTTAAAAAAATCATATTTTTTTTTAGATTCTATGGAATCTTGCTACCTAATTTAATTTTACAGTGTATTATTTGCGTCAAACTCAAACTATTTTGATTCAAAATTGACGAAAGTATGTGTTCTTTGTCGTGTAACATAATCATAGTTAAAGGTAATTAGTAATAAGTCGATGAGGGTATTCTCTCTACTACCGAGATTTTAGCTAGAGTTTTTATTATTTTGTTGTTTTTGTTTTTTTTTTATTATTTTTATTTTTTCTTTGTAACGTGAATGTTGTGTTTTTTCTTCTCTTTTGTTGTGAATGCTGTGAACGTCTGTAATTGACGTAAACACTAGTCCATGTCTGTGTTCTCTGTTATTTGTAAATGTTTGTGTATTCGTTGTAGATGTGCCTTAATAATAAATAGTTTAAAGTCGGTGCTTTTTTCACCGCCATGCTTACAAAATACAGCCGCCAAAGTCGCCCTCCCTATATCAAGTAATCGAGATTCGGATTTCCGATGACAGGAGCTCTTAAAATATTAGCTACCCACATGTTTGGTCGAAACTTGTTAGGTTTTAAGACCCGTCAATTTAAATTACAAAAGGGCGAGATATATAATGAAATCGTTGCCATATCTCGCACTTATTGGCAGCTACATAAATAAGGAAAAATTACAATTTATGAAGAAGAGACACAACACTACAAACTAAACCTTTGGTATAATGGATTTTTTACTAGACTGCGGCGAAACTTAAAAGAGGGTAATGTTTTTGTTTAGGTATCTTGGTTAGAAATACCAAAGATTTCTGAAAAAAAACCTAACAAATAATCTTGAACGTAATTTTCAAAATATCAAATCACAAAAAGCTATGTTTCCGCCCGGGATCGAACCGGGGGCCTTCTGCGTGTTAGGCAGATGTGATAACCGCTACACCACGGAAACGATACGGTCTTGGTTTAATTTTTCGACCGCTCGCCTAGCGACATACGCGTAGATATTTATAAAGTAACACGTGACCACCTTTCACTCGCATACCGTACGTTAGTAGGTCGTAATGTTATGCAAGTGACATTAATGAATATTAATTCGCACTGTATTGGCAAGCTGATTTCAATATAGTCGATAATTTTGTATAAGTATGTTATGATTTATGAATGAAACACATGATTTAAGTTTTCGAATTTTTGAATTTAACATTAATTTTTCTCGTGTTCTTTAAGTAAAAATAATATTATCTATTAATAGTATTAATTACTAGCTGCGTCCCGCGGTTTCACCCGCATAAGTGTCGAATTTCGATCCCGTGGAATATCGGGATAAAAAGTAGCCTATATGTTAATCCAGTGTGTCAGCTACCTCCATACAAAATTTTATCAAAATTGGTCCAGCCGTTTGAGCGTGAAGAAGTAACAAACATATAAACACACACACTCACAAACATTCGCCTTTATAATATTAGTGTGATAGTGGGATGAATAATCTAGATATACTTATAATAAATCTGTAGAAGTGAAAATTATGTACATTGAAAATATCAAAAAAATAAATGGCAGGGGGTGTTACTAGACCGACACCGAACCCAAAAATGTGATTAAAAAAAATTTTGTCTGTCTGTCTGTCGGTCTGTCTGTCTGTCTGTTTGTTTAGGCATCACGCATAAACTGCCGGTTCGATTACGATGAAACTTGGTATAATTATTCTTTAATATCCTGGGCACCACACTGGGTACTTTTTATCCCGGAAAAGTATATACAATAAAAAACAAACTTAATTTTGCGGTTCGATTCCTAAACCCGATTACTGTACCAATCGCAAATAATAAGTTTGTCGTAGGTTACGTGGAGGGTGTGTTCTTTGTGAAGAGTAGGTATCCACTAAGAAAGTGTTTTTCGAAATTCCAACCCTAAGAGGGTGAATGGAGGGAAGGTGAAATTTCACGCGGACGAAGTCGCGGGCAGAAGCTAGTTAATAATATATTGTGATTGTGATGTGATAGTGTGATTTAATATAACTTAGCTTTCGCTTATAGTTATTTCTGTCCCTTTTTTCTTTTTGCTCGTCTCCTAAGGGACCTTGCGTGATGTTAAATAGAACCCTCCTCAAGCAGCGTTCCTCAAGAATTAGGCTATTAAATGTTCCAGAAATTAACGCGTTCAAACAAACAAACTCTTCAGCTTTATCATTAGTAGGTACAGTCAACAAAATTTATTTTATTTATTTATTAACAACCAACTCATATTGACAGTTTGCACCACACATAAAAGTAAAAAACCGGCCAAGTGCGAGTCGGACTCGCCCATGAAGGGTTCCGTAGCAGCAAGTAACATAATATAAAAGTTCTTGTAGTTCGTTGTAACTTTGTGAAAGGTAAATTGCGGTTTTCGATTTATGACGTATTAAAAAAAAACTACTTACTAGATCTCGTTCAAACCAATTTTCGGTGGAAGTTTACATGGTAATGTACATTATACAGGGTGAAATTGAACACATGCGACAAATCGAAATGGCAGATTGTACTCGTCATTATGAACAACTTTTACTATGGGACCAAACCTGAAATCGCGAAAAAAAAATCAGCTGTTCCCTACATTTTGGCGAGTTATGCGAACATAAATGTAGGGAACAGCTGATTTTTTTTTCGCGATTTCAGGTTTGGCCCATAGTAAAAGTTGTTCATAATGATGAGTATAATCTCCCATTTCGGTTTGTCGCATGTGTTCAATTTCACCCTGTATATATTTTTTTAATTTTATCATTCTCTTATTTTAGAAGTTAGAGGGGGGGGACACACATTTTACCACTTTGGAAGTGTCTCTCGCGCAAACTATTCAGTCCAGAAAAAAAATGATATTAGAAACCTCAATATCATTTTTGAAGACCTATCCATACGTACAGGTTTGATGAAAAAAAATTTTTGGAGTTTCACTTGTAAGTATGGGAAACCCCAAAATTTATTGTTTTTTTTCTATTTTTGTGTGAAAATCTTACTGCGGTTCACAGAATACATCTACTTACCAAGTTTCAACAGTATAGTTCTTATAGTTTCGGAAAAAAGTGGCTGTGACATACGGACGGACGGACAGACAGACAGACATGACTAATCCATAAGGGTTCCGTTTTTTGCCATTTGGCTACGGAACCCTAAAAAGAGATAAGTATGCAGGATAGTCGGAAGTAGTAGAAATTTAGTAAGAAACCGATGGATGTTGTCGACTGAAATTTAATTTGATAAATGTTCTGTTTATTTTCTAATATTAAAATTAATTTTTATTCGAGAACATCCATCGGTTTCTCACTAAACTTCAACTGTATCCGACGATTCTGCATACTTATTTCTTTTTTTGACTGTACATAGATACCAGCCTAATTGAGCCTAATTTTGACCTCTGCAGGGCAAAAGATCTATTCTTCTACAGAGAAGACTTTGGATTTCCGATTGGTTTCCGATTTCAGACTTATCCATACTAATATTATAAGTTCGAAAGTAACTCTGTTTGTCTGTCTGTCTGTATGTTACCTTTTCACACCTAAACCACTGAACCAATTTAAATGAAATTTAGTATAGATATAGTTTGAGTCCCGGGAAAGGACATAGGATAGTTTTTATCCCGATATTTCCACGGGATCGAAACTTATGCGGGTGCAACCGGGGGGCGCAGCTAGTATTAACTATAAGTCCAGGTTTCCTCACCAATAATAATTAGGTATATTATTATGGTAATCATTTATAATAACATTTAACTATCGAAAGTATAGCGTAAGGATGTTATCAAAATCGTTATCTCATTGATTTATTGGACCTCAAATAATTTATCACCGTATTGGTCATGTTATCAGTGCCCCGTTAGTGATATCTATTTGATAACCGTAATTTATATAGGCTGATTAACATGCTTATATTTGATTTATGCTGATTTTATTTGATTTTATGCTGGTCCTGCTCCATAGGACAATCTAGAGTCTAGACAAAATCAAACTGGATGCTAATTTAATTGTAATTTTTTTTTTTTACATTGATTTACATTTATTACTGACACCCTGACTTATTACGTGTAAATTTTTTTTTGTTTGTAAATATGTGAGTACCATTTATCTATCAGATAATTCATTTATATGTCATGGTTTCGTTTTTAATTCTTTTACCATTTGTGGTATAGTAATTTTATTTTAGGTGCATCGTCTTCACATATTATTATAATTAAAATGAATGTACCTATGCCAAATATTGTAAAACATTTTAAAAGAGTAACGGTGGAGTTTCTTGCCCATTCTTCTCCATACGAAAACTACCTTTTGGAAGGGGCGACGAGAATCAATTCTGTAATTTTTGACGTTCAAAAGTGCCTTTTATGTGCCTATTTGAAATAAATGCTTTGACTTTGTTTTAAAAGTAGATACTTAATACGCGCTGGTATTTAGCACATAGGTTTGGAAATAAGAAGGCATAGCTTTAGGACCAAATCAACACTTATATGTTATTAGGAATATAGGCAGGTACAGTCACGTCTATAAGTATGGTTAAAGTACACTTGGCTTTATTCAAAGGCGATTTTCTCCATTATTTTTGAATGAAAGTTTATGTTATTATGAAAATAGTATTTTCGAACCCATAGGTTTATGTTAAGTGTCGTATTTCAACGTTGCATTCGTTATTTCACGAAAAAATCGCAATTAAAAATTGCCAAGTGTATACATACTTTTAGACGTGACTGTACACATTGTTTTTGGTAAGTATATACACTTGCAATAATGATATTTACCTAGGATGGCAAATGAGAGGCAGTTAAAAATTGCATTAAAAATCATACTAAACAAAAGCACTACTTAGTAGATACGTTAACAGAACCCCCTGCATCCACTATGTACAACTTTATAAAGTTATCTAGTCCCTATCTGTAAATTATGCGAGTGTAATGAAGCATACAACATTACAAAAAAAACAACATTACAACAACACAACAACTCGAAAACAACATTAACAATATTACTCGTTTAAAACGACTAATTTGAGCATATAACTCCAGAGTCCAGTAAACTTATTCATGCAATAATACCTAAGCAATAGATAAACTAGCTGCAATAATTATCAAACAAACTAGCTGCGCCCCGCGGTTTTACCCGCATAAGTTTCGATCCCGTCAGAATTTCGGGATAAAAAGTAGCCTATTGTCAGCTACCTCCATACAAAAATTCATCAAAATTGGTCCAGCTGTTTGAGCGTGAAGAAGTAGCAAACATATAAACATACACACACGCACAAACTTTCGCCTTCATAATTGTGATAATTTAATGTTTATATAATAATTGTTGCGCAAGTGGTATTACAAATATTTGTTATGCAGTTGACTTTAGTTAACAAACAATAGTACGTGCTCACGCTAGTCGTAATGAATGATATAACAATAATGCGATTAATTAAATATTTATTAGTTATTGTTTGCAGAGCGAAACAACAAACAAAATTGAGTCTTGTATTAATATGCCCGGAATGCAATCAATCAAGTGCCCTGTTCAATTGGACGAAGGTACATTAGAAACACTTGCACTAGGAAAACTGCCCTAACTGCAACGACATAAAGTCGCTTTCAATATCAAATGATGGCCACTGATATGCAGTTAAGGGGACTACATGACCTAAAGCGCGGTCACTGGTCACTGTCGGACTGCATAGATAAGAAAGAGAAGCGCGATGACACAACGCTGGTAATTTCTTGCAAAATATGAAGCAATTATCTATTTACAAAAAATCTAATGTTTGGTCAAAAAAAATAGTATGTTGCTTGTAGAAAAATCTGCCAAGAAATCAGAATGATTGTATGTGTGTATGGTTTTTATTGTAAAAAGCAAGTTTTTAGAGGTATCTTCATGATTTTTTTCTAACGCATCATACTCGTAAGTTGTATTATGTTTCCAATACACTATGTAACTAGAATGTATCCTGAAGAATATCATATATTTTTCTGATTTTGTTTACTGTAGTCAATCATATTCTTTTAGGCATTATAAAACGCGTTTTTTGCGTTTAGGTCCTGTAGTCCCTTTAACGTTAGGTACGTTTCTCCCAAGTTGCGTCTTAATATCCGAATTTCCACCTACTGCATTCAGATTGCCCCAATTTTCTACTCCTGTGACCATTCGTTCTTGGAGACATAATATGGCCAATTCAGTGCCTCGTCCATGTTTCGGATGTATACCTTCAAGGACATTAGCATAATCCACCACCTCCATCCACTGCTGTTCCCACTGCTGGGACACAGGCCTCCTCTCGGTGAGAGGAAGTGGGCCGTAATCCACCACGCGGGCCCTGGTCACGTGTCTTTGAATTATCGGTTCTAGGACGTGCCGGTTTCCTCACGAGTCATTTAACTCAATCTTCGGTAACTCTCATCATTGCATTCACATGTAAATACACAACCCTTTCATCCAACCAGTGCTACCAATGTACCAGGAGCCTAATAAAGACGAAGAGCTTCAATACCAAAACCTGACCACTCAGAGAACTCCTCACTCACCAAAGTTAATATTTACGGTTCCGTCGTACGGTTCGCCACGACCAAGGAAAACAAAAGAATAACGAGGAACCTTCTCGAAAGATTTATAGGAAACGTTAACTTAATGGTAGGAACAGGGAAAGACTTTTTGGATGCTCCCGCTGAACATCTGTATACTTGATACAGCATAAATTTTGCATTGTCTTGGTGAGTGTTAATTAGGAAAGTGTCTTGTGGTTAATAAGACGTTTTGTTACGGGATTGAAGATAAAATTCGTGTGCGGTAGAGTTGTTAGTGACATATTATGAGTTTTAAGTCTATGTCATAATCAGCCTATAATGTTCCCACTGCTGGGACACAGGTCAACCTCTCAGTGAGAAGGAGTGGGCCATAATCCACCACGCGGCCCAATGCGGGTTGGTGGATGTCACATGTCTTCGAGTTTTTGGTTCTAGGACATGCCGGTTTCCTCACAATGTTTTCCTTCACCGTTTTGAGAGCAGTGGTGATGAAATAATTTACACAAAGTAAAGTGCCTGTCATGGATCGAACCTACGACCTACAACTCGTAAGTCATGTCCGTTGCCACTGGGCCACCACTGCTCTTCTCCACACTCTTCAAGTCTATGTGGCTAAGTAATAACCGCCGCACGGATTGATACTTACTGCGGTTGGTCCGCGGATGGGTGACCATTTTTGAATTCCGAGCACCCCTCCGTGCTTCAGCACAAAATCATTTGTCCAGGTTGTTATTAGTGGAACTTTGACAGTCGTTACGTCAGAAGCCCGAAAGTCTAACAGCCAGTCTTAGCAAGAATACTTATCTAACTGCATTGTGGAGGCCAGATAGATAGTCGTTCTATGTAAAATAGACTACTAATAGACATTAGACTGAAAGCCGACCCCAACTCAGTTGGGAAAAGGCTAGGCAGACGATGACGTACCTAGTTGGCCTTCAGTTTGTTACTGAAACCCTCATTTTAACTTAAATTGGCAGTCTAGTGAGATAGATAGAGGGTGATCGAAAGTCATCGTTTTGATCTAGTGCTACCTACCTACTATTATGAACCAAACGAAAAGAGTCGAGGTACAGATAGTGTCATCCACGAAGACGCGCCCCACTCTTCTTGATTTATTTCCGTTGGATCCCGTTTTTGAATCCCATTTTAATATTTTTGGCGTTGGATCCCGCAAAACATTATTATGTATTTCCGTTGGATCCCGAATTTAAAAAATGCAAGATAATTACGTTTTATTGTCGTTGAATCCCGAAAAGTATTTCCGTTGGATCCCGAATGCTTTAAAAAAATCTGAATGCGGGTACTTTCAACAACAAAATTGTTTATAATAAAATGAGGGGTTCACTAATGTTTCACCAAAACTCCATTGACAAATTAGTTTACAACCAACGTTTCGTATACTATTTATTTCACAAACAACTCATTTTCTATATAATCTAGTCGTTTCTGGCACTCGCCGGCCGCTGCCGCGGCACCGCTCGCTTCGCTCGCTCGGCTCGTGCGTAGGGGTCACAGTTTTAACCTAACATTGTTTTTTTTTTAATAATTAACCTAATCTAACTAGTTCGGTTCTGGGTACCCCACTAAAAATAATCTATTTTTATTGTTTGATAAAGGTAAATCACTTTTCTTCTGAAATGTACACATGTTGTTATAATATAGGATTCAACGGAAATAGCAAACGGGATCCATCGTTAATACCTAAAAAATGGGATTCAAAAGTGGGATCCAACGACAATAAACGCTCTTCTTCCTAATCGCTTACATTACAAGTGTTGCAACATTCCGCTAGTGTTTTAGTTTTGTCCATACACACTAGTTATTTATTAGTGGGTAATCAGTGCGTATCGAAAAAACTAAAACACTAGCGGAATTAACAAGCGAACATCACTAGCAATTAGGAAGAAGGGTGGGGCGCGTCTTCGTGGATGACACTATCTGTACCACCACGACTCACTACTTTCCGATTCTCCATTTTCTGGAACTTCGTAACTATGTATTTTGATCTTGATACGTACAGTCTCGTATCGTAAACTTTTGAGAATTCTTGAGTAGGATTCATTCCTGTTTGGCCAACCTCCTGATCGATAAGTAGGTACAGCCAGGAAACCTTGCTCATTGCAAAATTACAAATGACTGCTAACAACATTGATTCTCGATTACGTAATACTTTCTTATTTTTATTTATTAAATATATATCCAAAATTATATCTTGAATTTTATTTATTTATTTCAGGCGGCGCAGGCCCATACATAAATACCTTAACCTAAAATATTACTTGTGACCTAAACATACATATTTTACTCACAGATAGGTATTAAAATGGAAGCCAACAAAATTTTCCACTGCCCTACCAAAGAAAATACTTAAAGCGTAATACAAAACGTAACCCTTTGAAACGTGATAGGCCGGTTATACCAAAAACTACGTTCAAACTCCCCATAATTGGTTTACTGTCGCACTCTCCGACTCTCTGGCGAAAACGAAAGTAATAATATTATATACGAGCTTTTAGGCAACGGACCCCGACGTAATTCTATTAAAAACGTTGCGAAACGCCAAATAGATTTACCTACACTCAGACGCTTTTTAATATTTAAACAAAAATTTAAAAGGTCTGTGTTTATTTTAGAATGGTGCTTGTTCCTCAGAATCCAATATTCGGTGGTTAAGTACTTTGGGAGATGAGTTTTGAGAGGTTTGAATTGTAAGTGTCTGTGGATTGGATCAGATGTTGTTTTGAAAGCTACATTGTGGGAAGACTTTATTAAAAAAAACGAGTGTGCTTATGACCACACGACTGAAGTGAAACTTCAAACGTATTTGGCTATGAGAGGAAGAGAGAAAGAAAATGTGCGCGCGCACTGATTTCTCTTGCTTATATCCCCCACTCAACTCCCCTTCGCCTCGCCCCTAGCCCGTAGACATGGGTCGTACTTGCAAAATCGAGTACCAGGGCTTCCAAGTACGTCCACCTTAAGAAACCAGGCCCTAAAACCAGGGCTCGAGATACTTTCAAGTATTTTCTATCTGCATCAAAAATTGATCTATAACTTCACACAAATAAGAAGTACAATCGTGTAATCAAACAAAAGCCCAGTTGGAAGTAAAAAGTACTTGCATAGGAAATTGACCCGTGAATTCCTATAAATAAGGAGCACAATCGCGTTTACAAATAAATACTTTTACAAACCATTAAAGTAAAAATACTTGCATACGAAATTGTTCCGTAGACTCTTACGGAGTTGTATGGAGTGTCCGAGGTGTAGTAAGAGTCTTACCACACCTCGGACACTCCATACAACGCTCGCAAAATAATTACCTAGTACTACTACATAAACAAATGACGTTTGTATACGTGCAAATGTGTGCGTGAAATCTAGTAGCGTAAAATAAATGGCGCGGTAAGCAATTTGTGTCGAGGAACCGAACGACGACGGCGGCGGCGCTGCCCGAACGTGTGCATTATTATGAAGTGACCATGTAGTTCAATTGTTTATTTATATAGTCGGGTTCGTAATGAAATAAAAACACTAAAATAGTTTAGTTTAAATGACTTGTCTGTAAATAATCGGTTATTAAATCGCATGTTATTAAAAATGCGAAATCTTACAAACAGTTTATGTAAATACGAATTCGGAAAAGCATCACAATATCCAACCATCGTGATTAAAACTCAAATAAAACTTTTCGTGTCAGCAATACAGCGCTGCGGTTCGCGAGCGCCCTTGCTAAAGAGTCGGCGACGAATACCTCGAAGTGCGGGGTGAGGTGCGGTATCTGATATGAGGGCGAAGAAGGGAGTGTCCTTTCTGTACGTAGTACTATTAAGTATTCCGTGCTCTTACTGATAAGGAGCATGATCGCATTTGCGAAAACAAACGCGGTTGTTGAACTATTTGAGTACCTACGTACTCGAGCGTCGAGGCACGACCACACCCCGGACACTCCATACAACGCTCGCAAAATAATTACCTACTACTACTACATTAAAAAATGACGTTTGTATACGTATGAATGTGTGCGTGAGGTACTTGTGTTTGCGAGCGCTCTTTGTTAAAGAACTGCGACGGTAACCTCGAAGTGCGGGGTGAAGTGCGGTAACTGATGTTAGTGCGGGGAAGGGAGTGGCCTTTCTGTACGTAGTACTTTAAGTATTCTGTGGCACGACGGAGCGAGATACTTTCAAGTATTTTCTATCTGCATAGAAAATTGATCCATAACTTCATACAGATAAGAAGTACAATCGCGTATTCAAAAGCCCCGTTGGAAGTAAAACTACTTGCATAGGAAATTGATCAATGACTTCCTATAAATAAGGAGCAAAATCGCGTTCACAAATAAATACTTGCAAACCATTAAAGTAAAAAATACTTGTATACGAAATTGTTCCGTAGACTCTTACTGATAAGGAGCATGATCGCATTTGCGAAAACTAACGCGGTTGAGTACCTACGTATTTGAGCGAGTAGCCGTATAAGGTACTTTATAGACTTGCAAGTATTTTGAGTCGGTACCTGGTGTGCGTACTTGGAAGCAAAAACCTGGTCGAGTAAATACGTACCTTCCCTACTTGCCCGATCACACTTTTCGTAACGCTTACGTCACGCGTTCGCCAGCTTACTCTCCAAGTCAAGTGTGCGTAAAGAAGTTTCACGTAAATAATTTTGACACAACAAAAATCGAATTTGACAATCGCGACTCGTCGACACGTGGTACAGACGCCAGCACGTCAACCTACCCGAAACTGTAAAATTTTCCCAATCAACTTTGAACCTTATTCTTTAGTAATAAAGTTGAAAATCTATTAAAGAAATCTGACAGATTGTAGTAGGTTGATGTGCTGGCGTCTGTACTTATTTGCCCTAACCCCGTGTATTGTCTTTTAGAGCCGCAGGCGCGGAGGGGGCGGCCTTGGCGTGTTTTTTAAGGAATTTTTCACTTTTTGTATGGAAAATATGAAAAATGATTACCTACATGTTGAGTTTTAGGAGTTTATGGGTTTCATAAAGGGGGTCGAAATTTTCATAATTTTTGCGATAGGACGCACCATTTTCGAGATATAAGCAAAAGAAAAAAAACTTAATACGTATTTGGCTATGAGAGGAAGAGAGAAAGAAAACGTACGCGCGCACTGCTTTGTCTTGCTTATATCCCCCACTCAACTCCCGTTCACCGCACCCGATCACACTTTTCGTAACGCGTTCGCCAGTTTACTCCCCAAATCAAGCGCGCGTGAAGAAGTTTTCCTTCAAAAACATACAAACAGCCGAACATAGTACCTCCTCCTTTTTGTGAAGTCGGTAAAAATTACTTGCATACGAAACTGTTCCGTAGACTCTTACTGATAAGGAGCATGATCGCATTGCGAAAACTAACGCGGTTGAGTACCTACGTATTTGAGCGAGTAGCCGTATAAGATACTTAATAGTCTTGCAAGTATTTTGAGTCGGTACCTGGTGTGCGTACTTGGAAGCAAATACCTGGTGTAAAAACCCATTCGCATATTCATGCAACCGGGACCGGGTTTTTACACCAGGTATTTCCAGCTATTTTTTACGTACCTTCCCTACTCGCCCGATCACACGTTTTCGTAACGCATTCGCCAGTTTACTCCCCAAGTCAAGCGCGCCTAAAGAAGTTTCACTTCAAAAATCTTTCTTTATGAGTGCGTTTCAACAAATAGTTCCTATGTTATAATGTTGGCTCCCCTGTCCTCCGCTAGGAGTATATGTGTTTTTGCCTATGTCTGTCAAGATAGTAGATGGGAAGACGATTCTGCGGTTTTTTTAAGATTTATAAGGTGTCCGTGTTAGAATCATGCATGCCCATGTGGTGAAGAATAAGAAATGGTATACATTGTTGCCATCATAACGGCATAGGAACTATTTGTTGAAATGCACTCTTATGAGACAGATATTTAGGTAGGTTATTATGTTTGTTGAGTTGTTGGAAGAGGACATGTTGCATCGACTCCAAATAAATGGGAATAAGGTCAGGAGAATGATGAAAATAATGTTCGTTGAGTTAAAAGAATGTTGTAGACAGACAAAGAAAAACTAATATTTTATTTTTGGAATCTAAAACTTAACTGCAAAGCACGTTAAGCCTTTGGTCCCAGCTGTCATTCGTGGATCTTTGACAGTCGTTACGGGTCTTCAGAAGCCCGAACTCACTCGTCACTTTTTTTTTTATACTTTTTTTTTACGATACCATTTGGAAAGCCAAAGGGTATCGTATTACCCAGTAACTGGACTGTGGAGGTCAGATAGGCAGGCGCTCCATGTAAAATAATTGTATTCAGCTGCATCCGGTTAGACTGGACGCTGCCCCAACACAGTCGGGAAAAAGGTAGGCAGATGATAAATGATGACTTTGACAGCTCTTGAACGCGGTTTAGATGTTCTGCATAGCTCTTCACAACCATACCACAAGAGATGTCAGCATAAAGGAAGGGGCCTGCCAGGGCCGAAGCCTGCCGGGGGTGCGGGATTGTCCGAAAGGGTTACCGCTACCCCGGAACATAAAGGGTTAAGGAAGGAACACGGATGGGTTTTAGTCAGTAAGAGTCTGACACTCCCTTCGCTCCACCCAGAGCGGGAGGGGTCATTTGATGATTTCCCATCCATAAAAAAAAAAAAAAAAAAAAAAAAAGGCCATCGCATCGAAAACCTGACATTTCGATAACCTGATTTGACTTACCTTCAACAGCAAATAGCTGTTGGAAGAGTAGCGGGCGCCTATTTTATTTAAACTGACAAAATTTTCGGGTTTTGGACTTGTGAACAGCGTTTAGAAGACTCCTACGGTAACAATGATTAATGTTCAATACGATACGGAAGCGTATCGAGTGTTTGTGAATAGCTAAGCTGATCGCGTTCAGTTTCATTGTTGAAACTCGCCCTTAAACTACTACTTGGATACCTATTATTTCATCAACAGTCTACTCGTTGACTTTAGCCTTTTGCATTGCCTTCAACATCCTAATAACCTCACCACATACAAAACAGCGCATCTTGTACAATTGCACGAAACATTTCAATACTGGCTTGTTTGTTGTTCATGCGAGTTAACGCTTGCCTGCCTCGTTTAATAGAAACTGGGTTCCGCCCAAACGTTCTCCGCTTTTGATCTCTGTTTTATTTGTTTATTACAAATAAACAACAAGGTATGTGTTTGTTGTCTTTTTGTTTTGGCTGTAGGTTTGGGGCTAATTTTTGGTGTAAGTGTGAACTTATTTATTGGATAAAGATCAACATAACTACAGCCGACATATTCTCTAAAAATCTCAAGGCGAAAAGTTAAGGAAAGTGAACTAAAAGTGAGTTGCCATTCCACCTGATGCTAGAAATTGTCACATTTATCACTATTGAGAGCTCACTTCACGTAAGTTTACACAATGAGATTTTTACAGAATACACAGAAAAAAAAATGTTACACTAAAAAAGTTTTAGTAAGTTTCAACTTCGACTCAAAGAAAAGCATTTCATCACTCGGTTGGGATAATTTATGATGGATCTCAAAATGTTTTGTTATGTAATTTTCAATTGTTTTTTTGTCAAATATCAGCGCAAGATCTCTAACCATCTAGCGATATTGAGAATAGACGAGAGATGACTAAGTGAAATTTTCTGGTGAACTCACCTGGCTTGATGAACTTGATGAAGTGGTGACCATTATGTCATTATAATCACATCAATGCCAGCCTTGATCCACCCACTACACGCAGACGTCCTCCCTTTTGTTCCATGCTTCCCTGGTCTGTGCGAACATTTTGTAGTTACCTCAATTCCTAGAAAAAGTCTTCAGTATACAGGAGAAGTTAATGATGGCACCATAATAGTGCCAAACATAATCAGCCTATAATGTTACTACTGCTGGGACACAGGCCTTCTCTCTTCGAGAGGGAGTGGGCTATAATACACCACGTGGGTCCAGTGCGGATTGGTAGATGTCACATGTCTTCGAATTTTTGGTTCAAGGACATGTCGGTTTCCTCACGATATTTTTCTTCACCGTTTTGAGATCACTGGTGATGAAATAGATTACACAAAGTTAAGTGCCTGCTGTAATGGTGCCAATAAGGTCTTCAATTGAATAATCTTACTAGATACGCATTCCACAACAGCTAAACCACTTAATTACCTACAAATCTCATTAATCTCTTATATTTTACTTCGGCAAAGTCACACACAATGAAATCTAAGTCAAATTCCGTCTTTATTATACCGGGAGCATCATTCAATGGGGCTGTAGGCACCCTAGTCTACGTAATTAGCATCCTACCACGTCTGGGAGATATTTGAATAAGGGGCGGGAGTCACGGGTTAGGGTGGGTGTACAATGTTGTGTTAAATTCAATTGAAAATTGATCCAATCGCAATTAGTTTACTTTTTTTGAAGCGAATACTTTGCAATTGTTAAAGATCGATACTTTTTGTAGGTATTTGAGTAAACTGTAACAGTAGCGATGCAGGTACCTACTAATAGCTTAGATGTAGTCACGAGTCAGCCCTATTACCATTAGCCAATATTTTATCAGCATATATCGGTACCGGTACGAGATACTTCAGTAGTTTTGCGGTATTTTTCATTATTGTTTAACTTGTATGACATCCTTGTTATTTAAAAACATAAGCAAACTATTGTTTTTGTTTTACAATACCGAAGAAACGAACGCCGTTGTTGAATTACAAAGCAAATGATTATTCCTAACTAATAGATATAATTATTGTAATAAATGCGAAAGTAAGTTGGTTTCTTTGTTTGTTACCTTTTCACGCCTAAACCACTGAACCATCATCCTGAAACTTTGCATATACGTTGTCAGGTGTACAGAAATGGACATATGGTACCTTTCATCCCGAAAAAAAGTGCTGTTCCCGAGGAAAACAACAATAACGTTATTACGGTAATAGATGGCGCCACGCGTCTTTCGAATCATGATTGAATTATATTAGGAACTTTAGAGTTAAGAGAGTCTACGCGGGTGGAAAGCTAGTTAATCTGTCAAGCTCCGCTAATGAGACACAATTGATTTTCTATTGTTTCGTCACCAATGGGCGACGCGCGCCGCTTGACCGGTTAAGCATATTACTTACTTATGCCAACCCGTCTTGAGCAAGCGTGGTGATCAATGCTTGTGCCTTCGCTGAATAGGAAATGGCTTTTGTCCTGCAGTCGAACAATAAAATTATAGGTTGGTATACTTTATTTATTATGTCAAATAGCTGTGACCGCGACTTCGGAAAACAAATTGGATTTCAAGGGCTTTTTTTTTTGCGCAGAACACTAATTCTTTTTCTAAAAATAAATCTACTAAAATAAACCTTCCTCCTCCGTATAACGTCAGCTATCTGCCAGTGAAAGTCCCGTCAAAATCGGTCTAGCCGTTTCAGAGATTAGCCTAAACAGACAAATAGACAGACAAAACTTGTTTTTTTTTTGTTAAGTATAAGTACCGTATATACCTACTTTCATATGCATTTAGTAAAAAGCTGTTATTTTGATTTTACAAGCAGGCACTTCAATTTTATTTATTTATTTATAATATTGATGTATAGTTAATACTCTTATAAAGTGCTTTTCCAAATGCTAGTGTAAACACAATGACCAATGACGTTACTAGATAAAATAGTTTAAGTTTAGAGAGACATCCATGTGATACTACATAACAGTCTAAACCCATCCTAGTCTCTGGCTTACACAACTCGCATCATTCAAATCCGGTCCCATCATGTGTACTAACCCTAACGCGGGGTGTGTACGCCGGGCGTTAACGCTCCTCTGGACACGTTAATTGAAAACGGATTGGAGGTGACAGTGTAGAACGGGCTTTTTATACGATGCAACCTCACTTCTGGCGGTTTTTAGTGATTTACGTTACGGGGAAAACGTGATTTTCTAGAAAATTAAAGAAATATAGAATAGCCTTCATTTTTTTAGGATTTTAACAAAGCAGCAGGAAGACTTTTAGCGGACAAGATAATGAAGAACCTTCGTTCAACTGTAATTTTTCCAGTAGCGTGATGATTGTTGTAGTAGAGTGCGTTTCAACAAATAGTTCCTATGCCGTTATGTTTGGCAACAATGTATACCACTCCTTAATGTTTTGGGCATGATTCTAACGCGGACACCTTATAAATCTTAAAAAAAACCGCAGAATCGTCTTCCCATATCTACTATCTTGACAGACATGGGTACAAAACACATGTACTCCTAGCGGAGGACAGAGGAGCCAACATTATAACATAGGAACTATTTGTTGACACGCACTCTAGCATGGGCATGGTATGTTTATTAGCATTGAAATTAAAAAAAAAATCTTGCTTCTGTCTATGGTTATTAGGGTGAAGTAAAACTCCTCTAACTATTACTGTAAAAAGTACTTAGAATATCTTAGAGCAGATTTTTCAAAAGTCATTTATCTGAGGAATAAAATATGGCTGTTTGCAGGTTTTGTTTAGAAAATATAATATCTATATAAATAAAATGAATCGTCGAAACGTATGAACGCACATAACTTCCGAACGACTGCACTAAATTGGATAATTATTTTTTTGTTGTATTCGGTATTGCTAGAACAAGGTTTGTACGAAAGAAAATTTTGGAAATTCGAAAAAAAAAATTGCACCCGTGCGAAGCTGAGGCGGGCCGCTAGTTATAAATAGGTATTTAACTGTCGTATATATTATTTCTAATAAAAGTGTTTCGAAAAATCTGCAAGTAAACTATCTATCTACCAATTTGCATTTGTCTGTTAAATACTAATGGGATTATTTTCAGTAAATATTTCAAAGCACTCAAAATTTACCACGACCTTTGCTCCCTGACTGTTACAACTTTGACTGTTGCAATTAAGATTTTTTACCTGTAGTGGCAAACTCTTGGGTATGGTAATAAGAAACAACAACTATCTCAAACACTGTATATTAACAAACTGGTACATATTAACAAAATAAGTTTAACCCTACTTATAACAAATTATTGCTAGCCAGCTAATATTTAAATAAAGAGAGCAAAGGTCGTGGGTCGTAGTTTAGCCCTACTACTAACAAGCCCACATTACATCCAATTTTCATTACTGCAACTCATCAAAAACATAATAAGCCATCACAAACACATAATGATCGCTTCCTACTTCCTATGCATATCGTATTCCGTCAATAACATTACTGGCTTCAATACCGCAGTGAAACGTGTCAGTAACGTTATTTTGTACACAAAACGTTCATCAGTGAGTAGCGATATCATTTACAATAGCTAATGTTTACTTAACGTAGGTATATTATGTATATTTCGATAATAGAAGAAATGTTTTTGCTTCAGTTGAACTTCAGGAAGTCGTGTTTTTTATAAATATTATTTCATACTTTCGAATGTATTATAAATCATCTATCAATTTGATAATGTTTTCCGCTAAAATTATTATAAGAAATGAAAATGTTTTTTATAAAAAAATCCTGTTTTCAAAACGTTCATCAGTGAGTAATGATTTAGTTTATGTTCAGTGACAATAACTACTGTTAACTTATATTAATTTATGATAATGCGGTATGTGTGTTTCTATACTTACCTACTCTAATAGGTAGGAGAAAAGATTTGTTAAAAAATGTTTGTTTAAGTGCATCTTCAGGTTTTATGAGAATTTTTTCTTCAAAGTTTTTGTGTCTTTGTTTAAAAAAAAGGTATTATTTTTTTTGTAAAGTTCACTTTAAAATCTCTTATCATCAAAAATTGTATGTTCTGGGCAAACGTGCTTTTAATATTCTATGTAGTTACACCATAATTATCGTAAAATACGAAAGCACATTTCCTTGTAGGTAAACCAACTTCCATTTTACTTACAACTTGCGTTTTACATTATCGCCTCATTCTAACCCTCGATCGAAACAATAATGAGCAAACACATACATATAGCTGCTTTAAACCCCATAATTGTATCCTTTCAAAGGTCTTACTTGCTAACATAATACGGGGAGGTGTCGACGAAGTAATATTTTCCACAAAATGTGTCGCGACACAAAATTCAATGTTCAGTCAGGAGAGGCCTCGCCTCTGGCGAGATCACACGCGTTTGGTGCAAGGTTATAGGAAATTAGAAGGTGGCAAGTTTTTTTTTTTAATTAAATTTTATGGCAATATTGTAAAAAAAAATTTACACGTCAGTTGTATCCACAGATATAGATATACCTAGATAACGCAAGTATCACGAAATGTATGAAAACTAAGCGTGCCACTTTTTGACTATCTACGTCTCTTTTCGACGTCACAAGCTCGCGCTTTTTCGCTCACGCTCACCCAGCCAGCATTACGCAGGACTGAGCGCGAAAGTGGCGGCTTATGATTTTCGATCGTAAACTGGTGCGATTTTTGGCACGCGAAGTAGGTGCTCTTGCGTTATCTAGGTATATCTATATCTGTGGTTGTATCGGACTATGAGAGTGATGGAAGAGTGAGTGCACCTATGTCTGCGCATACACTTATGCATTATAATATCTCCCGCGTAGATGGGCAATCTCCACTGAGATTGGCTGCCATATTCGAAATTCGCCCTGGAGGACTATTTTTTTTATATCCCACTCCTGGGCAAAGGCTTCTCTACTCTCTTTCCACTTCTCACTGTCTAGGGTTACTGAGGTCCTTAAGATTTTACTAAAGAAATTTTATCAGGTTATTTTATTTCATGACCTAATAAAGCAAATCAAAGAGCCATGACTCTTTGCATGTGGCATTTTGCACCAACATTTCGACATTGAGGAAACCTTGGGGCGTATCATCATCATCATCATCATTTCAGCCGAAAGACCTCCACTGCTGGACATAGGCCTCCCCCAAGCACCGCCACTTCGATTAGCACCCTGATTGCGTAACACACTATCAATCTCAATCTGAATAATTTTGAAGGACATTGCTAATCCATTGCTTCATAAGTTCGAAAAAGTGTCTTCTCAACAACGTAAACAACGCAATGAATGTTATTGAACTGTCAAAATGAAACCCATTGCTAGTAATAGTGTATTATGCAATTATCACACGGTTCTGTACTTCCCGTTTCCAGCGGATTCTTTTCGGCCCCATCGGCCATCTGTTCTGCGAGCAATGTGCCCTGCCCACTGCCACTTAAGTTTGGCAATTCTTCGGGCATATAAAATGGATAATATTTTCCGATAATCTTTCAAGATTATCGGGATTCCATTCTATAGAAGCTAAGTCCAAACTGAGAACGCAAATCGTGATTGGGTACATCAAATAAAAGTTCTTATTTAAATATACGCAAATTGTCAAAGCCCTGCAAGATTTTTAAGATAATACTGAATTACTTTAAAATATGATATCTCGCTTCAATAGAAAAAGGAAGTCGTAAAAAAAATACGTCACCTCTTTTATTAAGCCTAACCCCACACTACAATATTTATCTATCCCAAACCTTACTTACCAAAAGAATGGCTATGGAAAGAAAGATTTATTATCCCCTCTTCTATTGTGTGACCGTCCACAATCACGCTTCTATAACTTAAACCAGACCTTAAGGGTCTCTGAATCGCTATCCATTCTCTTCAGGTCTATTCGCGCGGCAAAATGAGATATCATTGGATATTGAATGACAGCGTTACTGTGAACGCGGTTTCACAATTTCGGAAATATTTTCTTTACAAGCTTTTGCTCGTGGCTTCGGAGAGGTTGAAACGATATATCGACACCTCCATGCAATAATATCGTAACTCACTTTTTTCCAAAAATTGAGCTACAACGGCATTGTTATGTAAAAAAAATAATGCATTCTTTCTGTACTATCATTGTAATTCTATTCCCTTTTGTTTCTAAAATAAACCAACGTCAAAGACTATGTCATTTCACTGTTTTGTTTTTCACGTAAGTCATGAAAACCCATGAAAACAAATTTTCTTTTACAACTTAACCATACCTATTTATAGTCCGCCTAAACTATATTAAATAGAGCCAGCTTCAAAAATTGTACGGGGTGTTTTGAGTTTGCTATAATTTTTCAAACTTTAAAATCGCTCTCCTGTAAAATCACAAAAAGTGAGTTACGATGTTATTGCATGGAGGTGTCGATATAGAACTTTAAAATTATCCAACAAGTACGTACTACCGAGATAAAAACTTTCCTGTGTCCTAATCATAGATAAAATAAAATAAAACAATAGTTGAAGTGAGCTTGAAGTGTGCTGTCAATAATCTCAAACCGTAGCATCATATGAAATTACCACTCACTTCATCTAAATTTTCCAGTGAGATTTTTACAGATCGTCAAACACATAAGTACGCCACGAGGGAACTACGAGAAGAGCTATTTTATTTAAAATGAAACTCCTATCGGATTTCATAATTTATTATTTTAGGAGTTATCTCATTGAATATATAAAATTAGCCCATCTTACTTATACAGGGTGTTACGGAAAGGGTATTTCAATACAAACGGGTTGAAGAGTGTATCTGGTCTAGAATCTCTGTACAAAATTTCAGCTCAAAAGCAGTAACTTTGAAAATGCTTGATATTTTTTTTATTTCGATAGTTTATTTAAATTGAAATCATAACAAACGTGTCACCGCACTACGAGGGTCATTATCCATTATCTGTAGTGTGTCTGTGCGCCTAGTACACGCACATCACGCCGCCGCCGCGCGCCAGTGCAGCGCCGTGATGTCGAAATAAAGTTAATGCTTTTGAGCTGAAATTTTGTACAGAGATTCTAGACCAGATACACTCTTTAACCCGTTTGTATTGAGATACCCTTTCCGTAACACCCTGTACACGTCAAACCTACACTCATCGAATGACACACGCTTAAACGTTCGAATGGAACATGCCTTCAAATATTACTGGCCAGTATTTCAAACGAGATAAGGATCTCTACAGTACGCAAGGCAAGCATAAATACAATTTCGATATAAGCTGACTACTCATTGAACGGAAAGCCTATACAATCCGAGATCAGCTAAAACTGGAAATGTATAGCTTGATATGTTGTCGTGTGTACCCGTATACCAAACTTCATTTAAATCCGATCAACTGTAAAGGCGTGATTGATTAACATTAATATACAGGGTGTCCCTGGAAGTATGAATCAAATCGAATAGGGACGTGGGCAAGGTCATTTCCAAACGTTTTAGCAAAAAAAAAACTAAAGAAAAAATACTAAAAAAAAGAGAAGAAAAATCGAATTCGTGAAAACTATCAGGGCTATATTTTTTTTTTTTAGATAGCCCTGATAGTATTTTTTTATGATTATTTTCTTTGAGCACTAAGCGAAGTGATAGAAAAAATGAAAAAAAAAATAAAATAAACATCAGTCATCACTTTTGAACCGTAAAAAAATTCACTGACATTCTCAGGGTTAAAAAGTTTGGAAATATCCTTGCCCACGCCCCTATTCGATTTGATCCATACTTCCCGGTACACCCTGTATAACCTCACAAACATAATATAGACTGTCACAAAATTTTATATTAGTAGGATATTTTCCTCCTTTTTTTACAAAAGGGTTTTCGGTATTGGTGTTAAGGCTTCAATATAGGCATATATTGTATTGTCCGATGGATTAGGGGTCGTCAACAGTTTCTTTGGAGGCGCAATGACCGTTACGGTTTGGTCCTTATCTGGTCTTTCGGGCCGGAATATTTTTGTGCTTCGCCGTGATTGCTGGAGGAATTTGGTGTGCCGTGTTATTGGACCAATATTAGTTCAACGATCACTAATGAGACACAATTAATTTTTCTATTGTTACCGATCTTTAGGAGATTTTGCGACATCGGAGCGGATATAGAGTTAGGGTGACTATTTAGAGGTGGGAAAAATATTTGTACACAGAATTAGTCTTCGAAATTGTGGAAGGTACATTTTGATGAATTAATCTTTTTATAATCTTTTAGTACTGCTACAGTAATAACAAACTCTCTAATGGCATCATGACAAAGTGAGGCAGGCAGCGAAGAGTGAAGTTATTTTTCGACACGAATAATTAAAACAGCAAAATAGTTATTAAATTCATGTATAATAATGAAACAACAATTCTGGGGTTTATTTATACACGTCTAGCAGCGCCCCGTGGCTTCACCCGCATATAAGTGTCGGTCCCGTGGGAATATCGGGATAAAAACTATCTCAAGTCCTTTCTTGAGACTCAAACTATCTCTATACCAATATTTATCTAAATTGGTTCAACGGTCTAAGCGTGAAGAGGTAACAGACAGACAAACACACTTTCGCATTTGTAATATTACTAGCTGCGCCCAGCGGTTTCACCCGCATAACTCTCAATCCCGTGGGAACATCGGGATAAAAAGTAACCTATGTCCTTTCCCGGGACTCAATATCTCTATACTAAATTTTATTTAAATCGGTTCAGCGGTTTAGGCGTGAAAAGGTAACATACAGACAGACAGAGTTACTTTCGAATTTATAATATTAGTATGGACTAGCAGCGCCCCGTGGTTTCACCCGCATATAAGTGTCGATCCCGTGGGAATATCGGGATAAAAACTATCTTATGTCCTTTCCCGAGACTCGAACTATCTCTGTACCAAATTTTATCTAAATTGGTTCAGCGGTTTAAGCGTGAAGGGGTAACAGACAAACACTTTCGCATTTATAATAATTATTATAGTATGGATATTAGTATAGATGATTGAAGTTAAGTGATGTTTAAACTTCAAAAATGTATGGTAAAGCGGTCGCTAATCACTATCTCTATCCTGCTTTCATATTATTAATTATAATACACGAATTTTACTGTACTGGTCATAGGTAGAGGTGGAACACCGCGTTGGTTTTAGCCGGTAAGAGTCCGGCGTGCCCCTTTGTCACCCCCACGATAGAGGAAATCCATGAGGATTTCCACCAAGAGAAAAAGAGGTCATACATTATAGAAGTATATATCACAGATTTTGTTTTTAAAATTTTTGTTAATCTCTCAGGTTGCTTTCGTTATTAAATACATGTATCGACAAACCGTACAATCTTCTTGTCTGTCACAGCCGCTTTGTTCCGTTACCAACTTCATTATAAGTTCATCTAAACTTAAAGCGGGTAAAGCCGCTTAAGCACCAATTAAACACTAAATAAGTTATATAGGAACACTTGTTTACACCCCAAAGTTTCCAGTCAGGAGCTGTCAGGAACAGCAACCATTGACGAGGGTTCTCCTGTTGGTACGATTATTTCGTTGACCTCAGTTCGAGCTGCTAATTTTAGTAGCTAGTACCGGTAGAACTGCTTTGTGTAACCGATTCATGATTTTGACAGCTGACATGTTGAAGTTTCGAAGACTTCAATAGGTAATATGCTATGTCATGCTTTGACGTTTTCTAATTACCTCACGTCTGCATGGTCCTTGTCAGACCATGAAGGACCAGCCGGATAATTGCGTAACACACTATCAGTAGCAATGGCTTCCATTTTGGCAGTTCAACAACATACACTGCGTTATTTACGTGGTCGAACAGACACATTTTTCGCATATATGAAGTAATGGATTAGTAATATCCTTCAAAATTATTCATATTATAATTAATGGTGTGTGACGCAATTAGGATGCAGACGTCAGGTAACTACTTAAGAAAAGTGAGAACTAGTCAGGCTTTGAACTTTTTAAACAACAAAATTCACTTTTTTTTTGCTTGAGTGCGTATAGATTTTATTGTATTTGTTGGTATATTGGCGTGGCTAGCTAACATATGGCAAATAAGTTAATGTTCTGTGTCCTTTGCATACCTAGTATTGTATACAATCAAGTATTTTCTAACTGGAAGAGTATGTTGCGCCACTTCTTCTCCCCAGCGAAAGCACTAGGAAGTGGTGAAGGGCGGGCGTTTTGGGGGACTGTCTTTTGTAATTTTGACGTTCG
Organism: Amphipoea oculea; assembly: GCA_945859645.1. Taxonomy (NCBI): domain Eukaryota; kingdom Metazoa; phylum Arthropoda; class Insecta; order Lepidoptera; family Noctuidae; genus Amphipoea; species Amphipoea oculea. The sequence continues at coordinate 20,414,859 of OX243862.1, forward strand.
AAAAGTGCTGATTCTCAGCCTAGTTTGAATAAATGACTTTTGATTTGATTTCATTTGATTTAGACATTTGCAGAATGATCGACATCGGCTTAGCTTGCCATAACCTTCTATCTGCACTAATCTACATCTATACCTTATAATAAAGCTGAAGAGGTTGTTTTTTTTTTTTTTAAATGGAAATGTCTACGTGAAATAAGCTTAGACGTCTAACAGAATATCATTTTGCTTACCTGATATTGGCTGGGCGTCCAGCTCCGGTGTCAAGCTGCCTCGTGACATCGCGACGGAAAATAAAATGCTCAACAGATTTAATATACAGGAAAATTGGACAACCTTCCAGATTATTTGTTTATTAAGCATTTTGTTGAACTGGATATAAGTATTTTGTCTATCTAAGCAATCATTTAAGAAAATGTCTCTGGATATTTTGTTCAGCGAGTATTTTATGTTAAATTTAGCTAAGCTAAGTAACACAACAATATTATTGTGGCAGCGACTATTGTTTTATTTTTCTTTTATGTCTTTAGCACTTCTAACCTTTAGTTAAAACGTGGACAATGGTGTGGGTTACGTGCTTGTTAAATCTTAATTTAAGTAATTTTTTCTGTGTTTTGTAGCATGTAACTATTTTTAGTCCCTAGTAAATAAATTAAGACTTTTCGTAACACCTACTGTAAAGAAAAGTCTTTACAAACAAAATAATCTGGAAGTTATTTCTTATTCTGCAAATCGGGCTAAAATAGTACCTACCTATCTAATTACATTCCTGCAAGAAAAAGTAAAACTTTTATATGTGCAAAAGAAGTATACTCCGTAATCGCTAAGCTCCACGAGCTTAGCGATTACGGAGTATATTCTAGATTTATTGATGCTGATGTTTTTTTTAACAAAATCTGAGGTTCTAACTCGAATTGCGTGGCGTGACGATAACGTAACCTAATTCGACTATTTTTAAATTGAAAAACTTGTGTCACTTCCTATTAATTACTTAGTTTAACCCGTCAAGCGGCGCGGTTCACCGATCGGCGACGAAACATTAGAAAATCAACTGTGTCTCATTAGCGGAGCTAGACAGATTAAGACTTTATTTATAAACTAGTATGGGAGACATTAATTATTGTGCTTGATGCAAACATGTATCCCAAAAATGCTATAGGATAGTTTTATTTTCGATTACTAAATCGTTCGAATTTACGTCGCGCGTTCGTGCTAGGGCCTTGGATTTCAATGACGGAAGTACATTTTTTTCTTTTATTTATTGATACTAGTGTATCAATAGATAAAAGGTAGTATAACTATGCGTAAGGTCTGACAAGGATAGTTCCTTGTCAGACCTTACGCATAGTTACATATTTATATCTGATCCTGTAAATTTGTGTTAATGTACAAAGATATTTTGTGTTTATTGTCCAGGTGTTGGCTCCGACACGTCCAGGGTCGCCGACCTCTGAAATTGAAAGCTTGTTATTGAATCGAAGGAAACGGGAAAGAAAAGGTATAGGTAGTATAGATACAGGATGAAATTGAATAGGTGCGCCAAATTAAAATACTTAATATAGCCCGGTCAAAATAGACATTCAAGGTTACATTAATTCGCATAAAGCTGAAAATTGTTATGAATGTTGGGAACACCATTAAAAATAGATTGTCAAAAGTCCCCATCGATGTGACGTCTGCAAAAAAAAAATATTCAAGGTCAAATGTTGCAAAAATCGGTTTTTTGTATTTTTCAGGTAAACGGTAAGTTTTATCATAAAAATAGGTAAGACAAAATTGTTTTCCATTTTTTTTTTCTAAGAATAACCATTTCGGGGATATAGCGATGCAAAAAGTTGTGTTCTGCTTAGCTATAGTCTATGACTATGAGCAGTTCGGTATTTTTAACCTTGGCATCATTATTTACAAAAAGATAGACTGAAGCTCAGAAATGAAAAAAAAATCCTATATTAATAATAATATATAATCTTATATTAATAATATATAATAATAAACCAGCCAAAGAGCTGCATAATCAGCCTATAATGTTCCCACTGCTGGGACACAGGCCTCCTCTCTGTGAGAGGGAGTGGGCCGTAATCCACGACGCGGGCCCAGTGCGGGTTGGTAGATGTCACATGTCTTCGAATTTTTGGTACTAGGACATGCCGGTTTCCTCACGATGTTTTCCTTCACCGTTATGAGAGCATTGGTGATGAAAGCCCCTGTGTGGGTTCGAACCTACGACCTATAACTCGTAAGTCGCGGCAGTTACCACTGGGCCACCACTGCTCTCCTGGGCCTTCCTAAACTATTATTGGTTACTTACCTAATGCATGAGTGTGAGTGCGGAACGCGAAGGGATGAATGACTTTGTGCTCGTTGATGGTGCAAGCTGTCTCCATGTTGTAGGTACAACGAAATGTTAGGTGAATCGCTGCTCTCCTAGCTAGATTACTGAGTAATCTGTATTTAGGAAAATAATTTTATATTCTTATTCTTAGGAAATCATTATGACATCAGCTGGGAATGAGTGTAATATCAAGGTTTCACAGTGATTATGAACGTAATTTAAAGTTTCTAAAAAATACAATAACACAAACAAGCATACTAAAACTTTTCATGTCCTCACAGAAAGGAAAGTATAAATAAAACCAATAGAACGTTTTCGAACTAAAAACCGTGATTTGGAAAGAGCAGGAAGTTGAAACCGGATGTAGCAGTCTGCTGCAGGGGTGCTGCAACCGTCGCGCCGAATATTCACAGCTTCCGGTGCGACGCAGGTTAAAAGCAGAAGGCCCACTAGTTCACTACCGTCTCTTTAATCTGTCAAGCTCCGCTAATGAGACAAAATTGATTTTCTATTGTTTCGTCACCGATCGGTAACGCGCGGGGCTTGACCGGTTAAAATTAATTACAAAAATATTATACTAGCATCTGCCCGCGACTCGTGTGAAATTTCGGCTCCCAGGCCACCGTTGTATCCTATCGCCCCCCACGTCTTCATTTTCGCTTAGCGATCTTTCTGACTTTTCTTCTTTTATTAGAAAAAATAAGTAGTGTACAGTCAACATCAAAAGTCGATTAACACTATCATTTTTACATGTTATTAAATTGACAACAACTTTTTTCAATAAACTGATTTTTAGCTTTTCACATAATAGACAAGAGTATATATTCTAAAAAAAATTCTTCTGCTGCAATTTTGAACAAATATTTTGCTCAATAACTAAGATTAAAAAAACTGAAGTGTTAATCAACTTTTGATGCTGACCGTACCATGATGTTAAATAGCCTATAGCCTTCCTCGAGATTCGTGCTATCAATTGCACAAATATTGACTCGTAGTTCCAGAGATTAGCGCTTTCAAAGCTTCAGCGTTATTATTAGTAACTAACTGCCCAGGCGAACTTCGTTCCGCTTCAGAATCGATAAGGACGACTGTATGAGAAAATGAATTATCTTTTATTAATTAACCTTTCTGTCGTGATTTTTTCCCATATTTTAATAATTATTCTGCTATTCGGGGCGAAGACAAATCCAACAAATCAAAGATCATAAAAATCGATCCAGCCGTTCTTGAATTTTATTATAAATGGTTTAACTAACCCAACTTTGTTTTTTTTGTGCAGGTTTATTGAAAAAAGACCAACAACCTCTTAAGAGGTCATTGTACTTATCATTATGAACAACTTTTACTATGGGACCAAACCCGAAATCGCGAAAAATAAATCAGCTGTTCCCTACCCTATATTTATGTTCATATAAGTCGTCAAAATGTAGGAAACAGCTGATTTTTTTTTCGCGATTTCAGATATGGTCCCATAGTAAAAGTTGTTCATAATGATGAGTACAATGACCTCCTAAGAGGTTGTTAGTGTTTTTCCAATAATCCTTTACCTATAGATATAGATTGTAAATAAGTAACTTATTTATATAAAATATCCTGCATATAATTCTGAAGAACTTCTGTATAATAGTCCTGCACTTGAACTGCTGTCATTCACCTATGTAGTAGATATTTCTGTTCGCTACGTACGAATGAGACCTTTAGAGGAAATGAATACGTCTGCCGATTGGGAGATACTATTGAACTTTCAACGAAAATCAAAGGAATTCTTTAAGTTCTCCGTATTACTTATTGTTTTGCTATAAGTATCTTATGATACTTGGAAAAACAATAAGAGTCAGAATAAAGAAGGTTTTGTTAAATCGAGATTTCTCTCAAGAGGATATATCCAACTGTAATAAACCTACATTCAAAAAACAAATCACGAAAACCATAAACAAAGGCAAATGATAAGCAACTAATATCTTATTATTTGACTTTTTTTTTCTTAATAATCAAACTTTTTTTTTCTCTAAAATTTAAACTTAAACATAAGTTATATACTGCTTGAGACATTTAAGTCAGAGATGACTGTCACTTAAATGCCTCAAGTGTTTTTATCTTATCGTATACTGCACTGGTTGACGTCATCATGTCAGCGCCTGTTGTCGCAGAAAACCAGCTCTGGGACTCGGCATAATGCTACGACCCTATGCGAGACGGATCTTGCATAGGGTCGTATTATTATGCTGGGCGATAACATTTTTGCGAGTATGTGACGCATATTTTCCCCCAAATTGTTCTTTTTTGTGTTTGTGTTCTTTCTTTGCGTCATGTTTACCGCAAACAAACGTTTTTCTCTTTCTTTATTATTTAACATTTTTTTAACTACAGTAAAACGGGGCTACTTTGACAGGCGGGGCTACTTTGACCAGGCCGATTACAACGCTATGACGCGTTCCCCACACCCCGCGCCTCGCGCAATATTACTCGAGGTCACGCACACTTGCTGAGCACACGTGAAAACCGATTTTGGCGCTCTGTCAAAGTAGCTACAACATCTGTCAAAGTAACCCTGGAAGTCAAAGTAGCCCCGTTTTGCGGTACTGTTAAGGTAACAGCATCATGCATTTGAATACTACCAATATGCCATCTGCCAATAAATATTGGCCGGTTTCTATTCAAAACGCGTACTTACTAACTAAACATAAATTATTTCACATTCCATTGTTGTCCATTTCAAACGAAAATTATTTGCTTTCCATGAACAAAATTAATTATGATCACAATGATTAATACTCTAACAGTCATCCCGAACAAAACATGTGTAATATGTAATCCGCTTTTATTAATTACAACATGAATTTATTGCTGATCAGATCAATGTTAACTAAATTTATCTGTATGAATAGCTTTACTCAATGTAGATAGTTTTAGGAACTGAATATTTGCTAGTAACGAGCCTACACATCAACACCAACATTTGCCTAGCCTTTTCCCAACTATGTTGGAGTCGGCTTCCAGTCTAATCGAATGCAGCTGAATATCAGTATTTTACATGAAGCGACTGCCTATCTGACCTCCACAACCCAGTTACTGGGTAATACGATACCCCTCGGTAAGACTGGTTGTCAGACTTTCGGACTCCTGACGACCCGTAACGACTGTCAAAGATCCATGAATGACAGACGGGACCAACGGCTTAACGTGCTTTCCGAGGAACCGAGGTGTCTTAGTATGTGAAGATGGTCACCCATCCACGGACCAACCGCTTCAAGCATAGCTTAACCTGATCGATCGACCTGTGCGGCTGTTATTATTTTAGCCAGGGGCCCCTCTGCCGACATTGTAGTACCTACAATGTCGTTTTATGAATTTCCGTTAATATTGACTGGTAAAACAGATGCCATATTAGTACATTGTTTACGGGCCACAACAATGACGTACCGCTGAAACTATAATCCTATCCTAACTAATATTATAAATGCGAAAGTAAGTTTGTTTGTTACCTTTTCACGCCTAAACCACTGAACCAATCATACTGTGCATAGTGTAGCGAAATGTAATGGAAAGACACTTCACCGACAAACACGTTTAATTTTTGAATAAAAAAATCGAAATCACAAATAGGAAAAATATAAAAATACAAAAAAGAAAACTAAATATGAAAACTTGTCACATGGGTTTTAAATAATAGGAAACTATTGCATTACATTTTACATTTAGGTTTTAGTATCAAAAAATAAAATTTAGGTTTTCAATACAACGCGACGAGTCTAATATCGATTGCAATCAATACCGATCCACGCAACGTGGTTGAAAATAAGTCCTCAAAAGGATACCAACCTGCTATAGCGTTAAAGGAAAAAAATATAAGCTCTATAACTACAGGGTAAAAAAAGGTAATTGGGGAATCGATCTTGGTCCTGGAATACTTGCTGAGCGCGGCCGGTGGCTCGCGTGGTCGAAAAGCAGCCAGCTGGTCAGGAGTCCAAATATAAGATGTCTGGGTGGGTGGATGGAGCCGAATAAATCGGCTCGCAGAAAATTCGGACTTCTATCAGACAATAGGATTCAATCAAAACGTGAAATGTAGGTAGTCTTCCGTCGAAGATGTGGGGAAACCCCGAATCAAATAATTAATAGCACGATGAACATGCACGATCCAATAAATTATGATTTGTTGTTTTATTCAATAAATTTTGGTGTTTCTTTCACAATCAATAAAAATTCCGGACGTCGTATGAGAGACTATTGAGACAAGTGACTTATGTCTCCAGGAAAAAATCTATCTGACGTAAAAGAAATTATTTCAAAATTATTATAAAAAATAAAGGTTTTTGATAGCCCCCAGTACAAAAAGAGGTTGATTATAATGTTGAAGAAGGACGAATGGCGAAAATAATCAACATGCAGTAACTACTAATGCTGGAATAGGTATACGTTGTCAGGTGTACAGAAACGGACATAGGGTTACCTTTCATCCCGAAAAAAAGTGCTGTTCCCTAGGAAAACAAAAATAACGTTATTATGATAATATGGTACCAAGTCGCTGGTTTAATGATGAATACAGCTACCATAATAATTATCATAGTACTAATACAGGCTGCCTTTATACTAGCAGCATTGTATGCCTAACGGTAGACGAGATGCAACCAGCCGCGGATAAGCCCAAAGCATGTCGCTAGGATGTCAAGCGTAAACAGCTAGGCAGCTGACTAAGTTTTAGGCATCTAATAATCCTAGTTGATACCCAGTTAGCCTACTTAGAGGAGTCAACATGTACGAGAAGTAGCAATAGACTGGCGAACGCAAGGTCGTGACTTCGTGAGTTGTATTCTTAGTTTTTCAAAAATTAGTTAAGAGATAGGTATATTACGGTCGAACAAGCCATTTGGTATACAGGCAGCTAACTTGCAACTACTTTTAAACAATGGTGTGCTGAGTTAGTCAATTCTTTTATACCACTCTATTTAATTAATAATGCCATAAACTGAAAAGTTATAACGCTCAAAACAAAGCTAAATATTGGCAGTGTAGTGGAAAGACGAATATTTTTGCCCGTATACTAAATAGCTTGTTCGACCGTACTTACTAATAAATGTATTACCTATATTAGAAGAATAGTTACACACTGATTTCTCTCTTTCAGTCTTTAGTAATTTGACTTTCGAAAGAAGAAGACAAAGCGTCGTGTTATTATACAGACGCTATACAACGTTTATTAGTAAGGGGGTATGAAAATACAATGCAATATATTTCTAATCATAAATCAAAAAAGTCCCAAGTTCCCAAAACCTTTTTCAATCATCTATCTTTGCACGATTGATAAAAACCCGTTCCTGAACAAAGTGAATAAGAAAGTATGTTTAAGATTCAAAATATTTTGTTCCACATAAACCTACATACACGTACATGGGCACTTATGAAATGTCACAAGCTAGATGCACGGTTCCAATTTGTCGTTTCCTAGTTGTAACGGGCTTAGCTTGATTGTAAGGGGTTACATGTGCAACTCTCATTATTATTTTAAATATAAATAATACTTGTTGTTGAACGCAGTCCTTTACCTATGTCTGCTAAAGGACTGCGTTCAGCTACATTACGTGGCTCATATAAAGCTAAGACCTAATCTTACCATTCTGTGTTGACAAAATCCATGAAAATTCGGTTTTTCATGTCTTTTTCCCACCTGGAACCCGCCCAGTTGAACCTCTGTTGAATACAAAAAATTAGAACAACAAATTAACCTGCTCTGCTCAATTTATGTATGTAGGTATTCACTTTACCTATAAACCTTATTTATTTATGTCATCATCATCGTCATTTCAGCCGAAAGACGTCCACTGCTGGACATAGGCCTCCCCCAAGCATCTCCACTTCGACCGGTTTTGTGCTTCTCGCATATAACGAGTTCCTGCGGCCCTCACAAGGTCGTCGGTCCACCCTGTGGGAGGCCTTCCAATCCAACGCTACGTCTTTCGGTACGCGGTGGTCACTCGAGAACCTTTCCCTTTCATTTATGTACAGTCAACAAAAGAGATAAGTATGCAGGACCGTCGGATATAGTTAAAGTTTAGTAAGAAACTGATGGTTGTTGTCGATTAAATGTTTGTTTTCTATAATAAAAATCAAATTTTATTCGAGAACATCCACCGGTTTCTTACTAAACTTCAACTATAACCGACGATCCTGCATACTTATCTCTTACTAGCTGCCCCCCGCGGTTTCACCCGCGTAAATGTCGATCCCGTGGGAATATCGGGATAAAAACTATCCTATGTCCTTTCCCGGGACTCAAACTATCTCTATACCAAATTTCATCGAAATCGGTCCAGCCGTTTTCATGTTATGTCGTGACAAACACTTCTTAACAAACACTTTATTCTCAAGATGAAGTCGAGACGAAAGTTACATCTAGCGTGCCTGCTTTTTGGTGTCGTTAAGTCTAAGAAACCAAAGTATTTATACGACAAGCTTAGTTGGATGGCTAGTAGACGAGATTGCGCGCCCAGGCAATGTGCACAACAACTTTCAACGCATTCTCATAGAACAGCAGCTTTCAGAGGCACCTTTCGATACGCTGCATCTAAGGTGTGGAATAATATCCCACCACCATTAAGGGTACTGGGCACTATCCACACGTTCAGAACACGTTTACGGCAGTATCTGATAGATTCGCAACAGAAATTAGATATGGTCGTCCTAAATCATTCACTTATATGAAATGCCTACAGTACTTAGCTTAAACATAATCCCTATTGTGTCACGAATGCATAGAATGGGGTATGCGCGCGGAGGCACACTCGGTGTTTTCCCGTCCTTTGCTGTCTCAAACGTTCCCGACTCGATGGCGCTGCTGCAGCGTCTAACTGCCTAACTGCCGCCGCAGTGGTGAGACCTGTGGGAAACATAAACGGACACATTATTCCTTTTTGTCATCACAATCACGTACTCTGTTCATTCTTAATGCGTTGTTTTTCGTACTTACACATTGTGCCTGCATTGCATTGTACTTGCGACTGTGACGCACAGCTAGTGTCGACGCATCCTTTTTTATTTATTATTTATCCTTCTGTTGGAATCTTGGCCGAAGACGGTACTTTTTTGTTAATGTGAACACAGGGTAAATGCACTACTAAAACAAAAGAGGGTATAAATTAATAAATTACACGAAATTCAAAATAGCAATGCTGAATGCTGATCTGTTTAATTATATTATCGTAAGTATTAAATAATAACGCTTACCTTCTTCTTTTAACATGTGTACCTACTTCATCTATTGTTATAGGAAGGTACTTCACTTTTTGTTCGAATAGCATTGAATTAACTGTTTATGAGCCATTTTTTTTAACTTAGTTTTTATTATTATTACGACTATCCATGTTTTTATTCAAACAACCCACAGTTTTATTGTTCGCAAGTGCGCGTGCGGTCCGTCGTGCTCGGCGGCCTGTTGCGCTTTGAGTGCACCGTGCACGGATAAATTTTTATCAAAATTGATCTAGAAAAGAAAAACAGGCTTTGCTGAGACTTTGTTGTTTTGTTATGTTTTTTTTTTTTTCTTATTTGTATTTGTAATTATATATACGTGATTACTAGTTTATTTATTTATAAGTATGTCTTAGGTATGTTGAAACTGTGTGTACTCCCCGTCACTTTTCCCAAAGGGTTCATTAGAAAACCAGCGTCAGACAGCATCTGTCTGGCATTAATACTGAAATGAACCTTTTTGGCGCAGCCGTGAGGCACGCACTATTGTTGTCAGAAACATTATTTTTTTTTATTAATTTTATATTTTGTGTTTCACGAACTGTGTCCAAATAAACATTTTTCTTTCTTTCTTTTCTTTACAACGGAAAACGGGTTTCATTTTTATATATATAGATATTGACTGTACACACATATAAACAGCCTAAAATTTAAGAACAGAAAAATACGTACAGAGGTAATGCTTATTGCCAAAGAAATCTCTTCCAGCATAGGTCCAATAAGAAAGTATAAAAAAGAGATGTAAACACATTTGTAAGAGTCGAAGAGAATACCCTTACCTTCAGCAGTAGGTATAATAAACCGTACACTTTCCGATGCACAATATAACACACCATTATAGATAAAAGCTTCCATCGAGAGTACTTGGAGCCCTGGTAATCATGTTACAATATGATCGAGTTACGATCTCGATTCGAGGTTGATCCCGATTCCCCGGGAAAAGGCCGACTGAGATTTTTTGGAGTGGTCTAAGTCATGAAATGTAGATATTAACCCCTTTATTTATATAAAAGTTGCTTTAAGTTAAGAGACGATTGAACGTCACAAATGTACAGAGTGAAATTAAATTCATGGGCATCCTTATAAGGGGTCATTGTACTCATCATTATGAACACCTTTTACTATGGGACTACACTTAAATTGCGAAAAAAAATCAGCTGTTCCTTGCATTTATGTTCACATACCGCAAAACGGGGCTACTTTGACTTCCAGGGTTACTTTGACAGATTTTGGAGCTACTTTGACAGAGCGCCAAAATCGGTTTTCACGTGTGCTCAGCAAGTGTGCGTGACCTCCAGTAATATTGCGCGAGGCGCGGGGTGTGGGGCATGATCGGCCTGGTCAAAGTAGCCCCGCCTGTTCAAAGTAGCCCCGTTTTACTGTAACTCGTCAAAATGTAGGGAAGAGCTGATTTTTTTTTGCGATTTCAGGTTTGGTCTCATAGTAAAAGTTGTTCATAATGATTATTACAATGACCCCTTAAAAAGATACCCATGAATTCAATTTCACCCTGTATGGTTAAATTATATAAAATTTTGTATGTTTTTCACTCAATCACGCAAAATGACTGAACGAATTTGAATGATATTGGACACACAAATAATTTGTAACCTGGATTAATTCAAAGGATACCTTTTTGAAGCCCACGCTAACGAAGTCGCGGGCAGAAGCTAGTTTCAAATATGTATGTAGGTATGTCATTACTTTTTTACATATCCACAATAGTTTGGTGATGGTAAAAGGCTTGGTATGCTTGTCATGTTTCATAATCTCTTTGGTAATAAATGTGATAAAGAATCTTCAAGAATTATAGCAGCAAAAAACGCTTTTCGCTTTTACTTCAAAAAATCTACTCATAACAACGAAACGCTATACATTTTAGGATTTCTTTTAAAATAAGATTTTTCGTATCTTATGTAATCAATGTAGTATGAATTTAATTTATTATTGGCAATTTTATTGTATGTAGGGACTTGTTACATCAATATCTACTTATTGAAATATCGAGAGTGGATTCAATAAATTACCAATGGTATTTCTCTTAGGATTTACCTATTGCTATGAAAGCTTATTATGAATCTATTAAATTAAAATAATGTGTTATAATGAAAATGTCCTTGAACAGTTTGGAACCTTGAAATATTCAGGCGACACCTGAAAGATCTTCAAAGTTTAAATTCCCGAGCAATAATGTTCAGCTTTGTGTAAATAATTTCATCACCGCCGCTCTCAAAACGGTCAAGGAAAACAATCGTGAGGAAACCGGCATGTCCTAACACCAAAAATGCGAAGACACGTGGCATCTACCAACCAGCACTGGTTACGCGTGGTAGATTTCAGCCCACTATAGAAACATTATAGGCTGATTAATGCTATGCTATTATGCTAATGATCAGCAATACAGCTTTTCATTCTATTAATATTTAAAATGTCAACATCAAGATAATTATGAACTTTTAAATTTCTGAACAGCAGCACAGATTTTTATTCTACCAACATTAAAAAAAAAAACTCTGTTCTCTCCACCGTAATTTAAATATTTTCAGCAAAACCTGACAACATAATATCCTCACAGATGACGTCGGGCTCCACCGTCCACACATGCCCTTCTAGACCGTCACCAAACACACACAACCCTTGATTTTTTGCCCTCGTCCATGTTGCTGTCCGGGAACAATTTTTCAAAGCGCCCATCACGTGGTGTCACTCGCAGCTCGGCTAACAAGGGTGCACATAATTTCAGCAGTCCGTCGGACGCCGAAAACTTGACAAATCCGCTTAAATTTCTCAAATGTGTGCACCCCTTTGATAGGGTACGCAAATATTGGAGTAATCTCATTATAGTTAGTTGTTGTGGATGGGTGCTTGTTTGTGAAGTAGATAATATAATTTTGGATCCGTATCTGTATTGATATACCTACAAATTAAATTAGGAGAGAAGCGGTACAAACATCTCTGTAATAGTTATTCGTCAAACATCCCGAGCAGACCTATAAACCGTAGGGGACTGCTTCGTTGGCTCGTTGGTCTAGTGGTCGCAAGTGCAACTGCTGAGCACGAGGTCCTAGGTTTGATTCTCGGGTTGGGGAAAGTGTTATTGGGTTCACCATCTGGAATTTCTCAGTAATAGCCAGAAATCCTGATTTGTGTCCGGTTGATGGCAATAATATGCTCGTCCTCTATTCAAAATTCTAAATTTATTTATTCGGACAACAAACAAAGATCCATAATGTTAGTAATATCTTATAGCTACTTAGTGTTAGTTAGTAAAATTGTTAGGTATTAAGAATTTAAAAGTTTCAAGACTATTACATGGGACTTAGGGCTGATTTTTCCAACGCCAGATAAGTTTATCCGAGGAATAATTTTGAATTTTTGACCGTTCTTCCATACAAAATCTGACGTCCTTTTTATTCTATGAATAAAAATTATCTGTCGTTTGAAAAACCAGTCCTTAAACATATTGGCGAAATGTGTGTCATCTTCTCATTATGGACGCTTTCAAACGTTCTGCATCGTTCTCACATGTATAATTTTTAACATTAATGATGTAACCAAGACTTTGTAACCATATTATTTTGATTTAAAATAGTGTCCATGGAGTTTCTTGCCCGTTTTTCTCCATAGGTACCTACTCTTTGGAATGGGCAACTAGCTTCATCTTTCTGAATGACCGACCCCTTGACAATTCAAAAGTGCCTGTAATTGGTTTAATTGAAATAAATGCTTTGAGTTTGAGAGTTTGTGTGTACTATAGGCTCTACCTAACCTGATGTTGTGCGTCTGATGTTATATGTTATGTTATTCCAATAATGGTAGCAATCGCTATACCAAGATTTCCGCCTATAGTGCACGACGATATACCTTCTTCAAACATTTTATTACAAGAGCATAATATTATGGTAAGCAAAAATCCTCATTAATAGTAAACAGTTTTTATTACCGAGCTTAACAATCTTCCAATTAAGCTTTTACTAAATAAAAATGAACCTTCTATTTCCACTTTTATCTCCCTGTTACTCGTATTGGTACCAGTTCAATCAAAAACAAAGACAAAAGAAATTAAATTGCCATTCGTAAAGTAACATCTATCAATGGAGTTCATAATCACGCCTCACCGCTGACATGGAATACTGAGCAAATGGAGTAATGATTATTCTATAGAAATAATACTCCAGCTGCATTCGGTTAGACTGGAAGCCGACCCCAACATAGTTGGGAAAAGGCTAGGCAGATAATGATTTTTTTATAGCAGAAATTACAAACAAACACATAGTGTTGTATGTTAAAGGCCTAATGGAATATTAATATGAAAAAGAATTATTATCTTTGATTATTAACTGTGTGTACCATACAAACCATGTCAGGTTTAACGGTCCAAAACAAACATGAACCTGTATCTTTATACGTGTGCCTTTACTGTATTTATTTAAAAAAAATTAAAAAAAAAAAAAAAAAAAAAACCTTGATAAATAACATCTAAAATACTCCTGGGTCCATTTGTTCGTAGTGATTTTCATGATTAAATCACCGGTCTCATCCTATCTTGATGGACGTTTAGCTTCAGCTACGTGTAGACGTTCTGAACACGTGAAACGCTTACATTCACTTACAAGTTAGCACTCCATGTATGTACTATTCTGGTCTTATTGCCGATGCAGACCGATGCAATTTATAAGCCATCAATAATACTACTAATTACCCAAACTTCAGTGTCAATCGCGCGCGTCGCGTTGATTAATTTTATTCACTTCGTGATTGCCATATTAATTTTGTTTGGATTATTCTAGGATTCAGTTTGTTTGAAATACTGATAGTATTATTGTGAGAGGATTGGCTTGGAACAGATGCGTAATTACTATTGTTTCAATTGGACAGGTGGGTACATAATTAATTTTAAATACAATTTGTAAGTGTCTTGCGAATGGCTTGTTTGTTCAGCTGAAGAAATACCTACAGTCTGAAATGACATTGAATAAAACTTTATTTATGAGTGTTTAATTGTAAAAATGTTTGTTTGCACAGATATGCATCAATACTGGAAGGCTGTTAATTAAGAAATGCTAAATTACTCATTTGAGAACGTTAAATTAAAATTTTGGGGTGTTTTGTGATTTGCGTGGCCTTCTGTTTTTTAACCTCGATTATCTCTGTAAATATATCGCTCTCTGAGGTGCCTCTTTTATACAAAATATTACTTTTACGTATATTTTAAGATTCTGATATCAATTAAAAAAAAAATGAATTTGAAAATTGCCACGAAAATCACCAAAGAATGCCTTTCCACCCATAAAGGGTCCCCGAAACGATTAATTGCAATTGCCCAATTGTATTTGTAGTAATATTGTCAATCGCTTCGATTGAATTTGGTAGACGATCAATTTGTGAATCAAACTGTATCAATTACGTAAAAATTGACGATTGCAATTTGTCGTTTTGGGGACTCTTTAGGCAACTAATTCATAAAAGATACACACGAGGGAACTTTTTTAAAATCCATTTACCTAGGTTAGGTTATGCTTAGGTTTAGTGCAAACGTTGCATTAACATTTTTTTTTAACATTTAAGAAAATGATTAAAAAACTACTGTAAGACGCTACAATGTGTCCTGTCTTTACCTTCAAAAAGCCACCACACTGTATAATCATTGTTTATATTCGCACGTGTCAAGTGCGACTGTGCGACCCAAACGCAGATGTAGTCAAATACTGGAGCGTTGCGGTCGCGCCGTGTGTAGCTAACTTTAATTAGCCGCTGTGCTGCAGACGAAGGGTTAAAGGGAAGTTGGAGCTACAATATTAACGGTTTATATTTGCTTTGTTACGAACCGAATGATCCGAATTAAACCGAATTAAAGGTATGTTTGACAGATTGAGACTGAGATCAGACTGTGTAAAATTAAAAGAGAATTGCCCCTCTGACTGTAAACGTTCTTAAAATTACGAGAATTGCCTATGGTTTGGTTTGAATTCGATCACGAAATATCTGGTAAACGTTGTGATACATACATTCATGGCAATGCACGCAGGCAAAAAGCAAATACGTATAAGTATTCAAAGAGAAGCTTGAAAGCATGTATCATACTCTGACGTAATTCATAAACAACATTAGAAAACTAAATAACTTGCTGCCACAGTGTGAAACTAAAACCAGGTTTTAACAGTGATAGAATGAGTATAGCGACACAGTTCTACTTTTAGTTTGCATTGAGAAGCTAGAATTTGTTGACAGTTGTTCAAAATTCTCTGTATGATAGGGTTTTTTGTTATACAGCATTTGTCTGGAGTGTAGCATCTCTACGAGTTTTACCGTAGAGCCGTGCTACGAATCTGCGTAGGCGTGTGCTACGCCAAAAAAACAACGCTACGCGCAGGCAACGTGGGTTGTATTGAGGTTTCTAGTCCCTCTGGCTTTTAATGTGAACATCTTCTTCGGACTTAAACATAACTGGCGAAATGTGGGTTTACTATAGATATACTCTGCGTAAGCCTTCGGGGATTACACGTACATTGATGTTATGTTATGTTGTTAATCATGTTAGAAAATCAAGGGTTTGGGTTACATAATCAGCCTATAATGTTCCCACTGCTTGGACACAGGCCTCCTCTCTGTGAGAGGGAGTGGGCTGTAATCCACCATGCGTCACATGCGTTGGCAGATGTCACGTGTCTTCGAATGTTTGGTTCTAGGACATGCCGGTTTCTTCACGATATGTTTTCCTTCACCGTTTTGAGAGCAGTGGTGATGAAATAATTTAAGTACACTAAGTAAAGCGCTTGTCTGGATTCGAACCTACAACTCGTAAGCCGCGGCCGGGTTTGGATTGCTAATCCTCTATTCCTCAACGATTCAAATGTTGCATGGTACAAAATCTAAAACCTAAGAGCGTACAAAAGATTTTCATTTGCTATAAAACTTAATCCATACTAATATTATAAATGCGATGATGTGTCTGTCTGTTACCGCTTCACGCTTAAACCGCCGAAATGATTTAGATGAAATTTGGTATAGACATAGTTTGAGTCCTGGGAAAGGACATAGAATAGTTTTTATCCCGATATTCCCACGGTATCGAAACTTATGCGGGTGAGACCGCGGGGCGCTGCTAGTAATACATAACTTTAATTCCTCAACTCCAAAAACAGAACTCACACATCATGCCATTTCAAAATTAGGACTAATTACCACTTGCACTCGGAAATATTAAAGTGTAACACTTTATTTCTCGACAATTACTATCCATTACGATATTGTTCGTATATAGTGATTATATAACCATTTGGAAGAATTGTTGTATCGGAAAACTGTGACCTAGTTACGTCGAAATGACTTTATTTTGTTTTGTTTTTCAATAGTTGGTTTCTGAGCACCTGGAGAGCTAATTATACAATTTTTCATTCGGTTGTTCTTCTTGTTTATTTTTATGCTGGATTATTAGGAACTAATTAGTTAGTTCGCACTATGGAACAGTGTTAAAAGTATACTTAGTTTACTCTTATTAGTGTTAGTGTGGGACGCCCCCCAGCTAGATGGACCGACGACCTTAAGAAGGTGGCTGGGACGGACTGTATGCGGAAGGCGGAGGACAGGGTGTTGTGGCGCATACTAAGAGAGGCCTATGTCCAGCAGTGGACTGCGATAGGCTGAGCTGATGGACTCTTATTATCCTTGATGTCGTTAATTACTGATTACCTACTTTTTTTTTGTAATTTATATCAGTATTTTTTATGGTGTGCATAACAAAGAGTATTTTATGTTCTTACTAGCTGCGCGCGCGGTTTCACCCGCATAAGTTTCGATCCCGTGGGAATATCAGGATAAAAACTATCCTATGTCCTTTCCCATGACTCAAACTATCTCTATACCAAATTTCATCTAAATGGGTTCAGTGGTTTAAGCATGAAAAGGTAACATACAGACAGACAGAGCAACGATCGAATTTATAATATTAGTATGGATAGTATAAAGTATGGATATCTTTGGAACACGAACACACTGAGCCCGCGTGGTTGATAATTGCCCACTCCTTCTAACCGAGAGGAGGCCTGTGTCCCAGCAGTGGGAACGTTATAGGCCGATTAGTGATTATGCTTATTATGAATCCGTTTGACTGCCACATATTCCCAACCTGCGAAAACCCATTCATTTTCAAAACCCATATAAAACATTAATTCTGCTTGTTAACAGTTTTATACTTCACTAAACGCGTCATAAAACCATTAAATTAATGCCACCATAAACTGATGATGCAGGCCAACCGTTTATGGTATATGAGTTTTATTAGCATAGTTATGTTTCATTGTTAATGTTTATAGTTTTATTGTACTTTTATATGCAACTGGGGGCTAGTTTGATATGAGGGACTGTTTGCTGATTTTGCAATAAAAAAATATCAGGACTTATTGAAATGAATTTGTCAATGTATTAGATAAATAAAACTCCTACAAGGCTCTAGCCGCTTTTAGGGTTCCACAGTTACTAAAAGAATACTAACGGGATTGCTGTGTTTCTGTCTGTCAAAAGGTTAAAAAAAGGCTATAAAATGCACTTTTGAACATCAACATTTACAAGAAAATAGTACTGATTGTAGGTGCCCTTCCAAAAGATAGTTTCGTAATATACAAAATATTGTAAATCATTTATCCTGTCCTACCTACTTCCTACTGTCCTACTTCCTACTAGCCCTACTATCCTACTATCCTATCCTACTCCTACTAATAATATTATAAACGCGAAAGTTTGTGAGGATGGATGGATGTTTGTTACTCTTTCACGCAAAAACTACTAAACGGATTTTGATGAAACTTTAAATTAATATGGCTTATACATCAGAAAAACACATAGGATACTTTTTATCCCAATATTATCACGGGATCGATAATTATGCGGGTGAAACCGCGCGGTGCTTCTAGTTATACATAGCATTATTAACACGTTGACTTCCAGACAACAGACACAATAGAAAATCTATTGTTGGCGGACACCATGTGATCGTAGTGGCAGTCAATGACTTAACGAAGAATTGACATAGGTATACCTTAAGATCAATGATATAAAAATTTAAATACTAAAATTATAACCCAAAAATACTTTACTGTTATTATATTGCCCTCATGAATATAACAAGCAGCATATTATAATATATTTTCTACAAAATAGCCGTCCTGCCTCACCAAAGGAGTGGCGTGCCTGCGAACTCCTAATAATGTTCTCGGCTATAATTTATAGCCGAGGACCGCCATAGATCACTTTGGAGACACCGCACAGACTCGAATCTCTATTTATAATATCGGAGGTAGTAACAATATCCGTTTTTATAGGGATGATTAATATTGTAAACAGTAAAAACACAGTTCACTATCAAATTCTAGCAATAGTCTATTTATAATCGAGCATCTATAACATATTCCCTGTAAATTGAGAGGTCTAGCTCTTATGATACAGGAACTCTTAGTACAAGAGCCAGGGCTACACAGATGTTTAAGACAGAAGTATAAATAAAGTTTTTTTATTTATTTTTAAGTGATAACGTTTTATAAATCGATGAACGCCGGCTGCATGCATGAAAAAAGCATGACTCATTGTCACGTTCCGCCTGAGCCGACTGTGCAAGCGAGAGCGCGGAACAAGCGATAGAGAGGCACGGAACAGAAAAAAAAATCCAACTATCCCAACCATTGCAGATCAGTAGGGATATATGGAGCACAAGGTTCCATATATATCCCTACCGGTAGCGATAATTGGAAAAAATCTCCAAGTAACCCTACCAGTGGAGATATATCAGTATAAGGAACAGGGGTTTTCCACGACTAAACAACTTGATCTACTTATATTACAGAAATGAGTATGAATAGTAGGTATATCACTGAACTTTTATCAGAAAAAAAGATTCTATTCAATAGCACCTAAATATGTTTTAAAGATATTTTTATCTATCTAATTCATCAATTGGCATACAACAAGCAACGTAAATATCTCAAAAGAAAAAAAAACATCATATAAAGAAAAATAATTTTGTTTGTATACACAGTAATAAAAGCCCGCAAACACTTCAACATAATATCTCTAAACAAAAGCAATACGATAAAACAGAAAAAAAACTCCTAAATTATTTCATCTTAAATCTACTTTCGTCTACAAATCCTGTAAGCCTGAACAAATCTCGATAAACTGTTTGCTTTCACAAAAAAACTACCCACCCTCTGAAATCTGGTAAAGTCCTTGGAGCTGTGGGGGTTTTTACAGCTCTTGAGGGCTCTCGAACGACTGATGTTGATCGTTGGGTGCGAACCGCTTTAGATAAATACGTGGGCTGTAAACGGTTTAGAAATAGTTTTTTTGAAAGGAATTTTTTAGAGGTTAAGATTTTTTTATTGAGTGATATGAAGGTCAAAGATATTCAAATTAAATGTGAGTATCGAACCGTACAAGATGCTTACAAGTTCACAGTGGTACCTATAACAATAAAGTCGTGACTTACGCGTGTAGACTTTCTTAGGCTAAGAGCTGATTTTTCCATAGTCAGACAACATTTATCTGAGAAATAAATATTGAAGTTTTACAGTTTTTGTATAGATAATAATTATGTCAAACTGTCATAATTACTTATTCTTCAGATAAAAGTTATCTGACTGTTGAAAATGTTCCTTTTAATTGTTTGTATTGTGCGTGTCACAAATTTTTTTTTCTATCTTTAGATAGAAAAATATAGTTTCACCCAACAAAAGAAATAACTTTCAACTTCTCAAGTATGAAGAAAGTTAACCTTTTCTAAAGAAACAATTCAAGTCTTTTGAACACTTACTATCAATTTCATGTATTTCGCTACACACATTTTTACGCAACTTTTTTACATTTTTACGGGCGAAGGGGCCCATGGCTAAATGATAACAGCCGCGCAGGTCAATCTATCAGGTTAAGCTATGTTTTCCGCGGTTGGTCTGTGGATGGGTGCCCATCTTTACATACCGAGACCTCTCCGTGCCTCGGAAAACACGTTAAGCCGTTGGCCCCGGCTGTCATTCATGGATCTTTGGCAGTCGTTACAGGTAGTCAGAAGCCGGAAAGTCAGACAACCAGTCTTAACAAGGGGTATCGTATTACCCAATAACTGGGTTGTGGAGGTCAGATAATATAGGCAGTTGCTCCATGTAAATACTGGTATTCAGCTGCATCCGGTTAGACTGGAAGCCGACCCCAACATAGTTGGGAAAAGGCTAGGCAGAAAATGATGACATTTTTACGCAACAACTGTTTTCCAACTCATAAATTCACACGCACCTATAACTCACATACCTACATTCGGATTATTCTACATGCAACAGTATACCAATATTATGCTACCAAAAACAACAGAGCATCAAGAGTTTCCCCTTCAGCGCCATATTACGTGATTAATCGTATCCATCATCGGGAAAACACCATGTTTCCTACTACCAAAACAACGCAAAGCGCTGTCTTCGGCAATTTCGTTCAGAAACTCGGCAAAAACGAAACAGCCAACCAGCCAACTTTCATCTTCATATTTTGCTTACAAAATCTTTGTGGATGATCAGTGACCATCTTAACTTGACACCACTGTCATTACAAATCGAACCATAAATCTTCTTCGTTAAGGGTGTTTTATATTTCGCGGGAGACCAGCCGCAGTTGGTCAGTGAGCCAGCTAAGTGAAATCGAATATTATTTTAACATGAAAAAATGTTTGCCACAGAAATTGTTGCTGTTTCTTTTTTAAATATAAATGTACGAGATATCAGAAGTTGTATAAGGTTGTATAATTTAGTAGGATATAAGCCGCAAGCTTAACTTATAATGTATAAGTTATTGCACAGACCCGTAGAGTAATCGTGTAACAAACTATAGTAGAAATTGCCTTCATTTTGACAGTTCAACAACATTCATTGCGTTATTTACGTTGTTGATCAGTCTAATTTTTCGAACTTATGAAGCAATGGATTAGCAATATCCCTCAAAATGATTCAGATTGTGATTGATATTGTGTTACGCAATTAGGGTAACGGGTTACGCCCGTTTTCAGTAACACAAGGCATTCAATTAGGTGTCGCTTAGTGTCAGTGAAAACGAGCATTAGATTTTTTTGAACCTTCCTGAAAGTATGTAGGTACAAAAACTAATGAACCAATTTTGATAATTCTTTCATTAATGTGATGTACATCACATTAATGAAAGAATTATCAAAACTCGTTCATTAGTTTTTGAGAAAATCGCGGACATACCTACAAACATACATACATACGGGTCGAATACTGAACCTCCTTTTTTAAAGTCGGTTAAAAAGACATGTTGCGCCGAACCCAAATAAATTAGGATATGCGCAGGAGAATGATGAGTCTTGCATTAGCTACAAATTCGTTGCTCAAAAAAAAAAAAACCGGCCAAGTGCGAGTCGGACTCGCCCATGAAGGCTTCCGTAGCAGCAAGTAACATAATATAAAAGTTCTTGTAGTTCGTTGTAACTTTGTGAAAGGTAAATTGCGGTTTTCGATTTATGACGTATTAAAAAAGAACTACTTACTAGATCTCGTTCAAACCAATTTTCGGTGGAAGTTTACAAGGTAATGTACATTATATATATATTTTTAATTTTATCATTCTCTTATTTTAGAAGTTAGAGGGGGGGGGGACACATTTTACCACTTTGGAAGTGTCTCTCGCGCAAACTATTCAGTTCAGAAAAAAATGATATTAGAAACCTCAATATCATTTATGAAGACCTATCCATAGATACTCCACACGTACAGGTTTGATGAAAAAAAATTTTTGGAGTTTCAGTTGTAAGTATGGGGAACCCCAAAATTTATTGTTTTTTTTCTATTTTTGTGTGAAAATCTTACTGCGGTTCACAGAATACATCTACTTACCAAGTTTCAACAGTATAGTTCTTATACACACATCAAAAGTGTCTAGGGATCAAGCATTTTTATGCGGATTTCTTGAGAAATTTATGATTTTATAAATTTATATGGATCCTTTTTGGTGCATTTCATAATTTGAATCAGGAACTGTGAATCAAATTCGAGTAAAAGATGAAAATCAGCTGTCAATATTTTCCCTATAAAAACATACAACGCATTGAAGACATTATTAGTGCTACTGTTTCCCTACTACTGATTAAAACCAACGTTATTATGGAGCGGCGACGTCATTTAAGCAGGGAAGAAATGCTCAGAGCCGTGGGAATGATAGAAGCTGGTTCCCGGCAACGTACTGTGGCTTTAGCTCTGAATACAAGTCAGAGTGTTATCAGTCGACTTTGGACACGTTACCGAAGCACTGGTACCGTGGCTGAGCGCCATGGAGGATGGTATCGCTGCACCACACGGAGACAAGACCGATACATTCAAATCTTAACTCGAAGAGCTCCAACAATAACTGCCATGATGTTAGCCGTGAGGCTTCATCACTCTTCAGGGAACTTAATTAGCGACCAAACAGTCAGAAACCGCTTGCATGAAGTGAACCTTCATTCCCGAAGACCGCTACGGGTACCACCTATAGCAATGCACAATCGTAGGATTCGATATCAATGGGCTCTTGAACACAGAAATTGGGCAGAAGAACAATGGCGTTTCGTGTGCTTTTCTGATGAGTCTCGTTTTGGAATGAGACCGGATACAAGACGTATACGACACTGGAGAACCCCTGGACGCCAACAGCGATTAAAATCCTGCCAGGAAGTCCATCCTTATAGTGGTGGAACCATCATGGTATGGGCGGGTATTTGGATCGGCGGAAGAACTGTAGGCCTAGCCAAGTTACAAACGTTTCATATCGAATCTCTTTCTACAATCGTTAACGCTTCGGCGTAAGCGATTATAGAAAACGATATGTTGCTAGCCAAGTTGACACGACCGAGTCGAACGCTCATTCTACAACGTCTTTAGAAAAAACCTATACTTTAGTCTATGGTGAGCGTTCCGATAGACGTCAAAGTCAGAGCTGTGTACTTAGTGCGCGGGCAAATAATTGTTTTTTTAAGTGTTTTGAAATTTGAAAGTAAGCGAAATAAGTTAAAGCTCTTCTTGTATTTGATTTATTATTATAACACAGTGTGGAATGTAATTTTAAATATTACTGCGTCTCGAAATGTAATGAAAGATACCTTAAAAAAATGAAGTGATAACTTTTTTAAGTATAGGATGGAAT
The DNA here is from genome assembly GCA_945859645.1 of Amphipoea oculea. Taxonomy (NCBI): domain Eukaryota; kingdom Metazoa; phylum Arthropoda; class Insecta; order Lepidoptera; family Noctuidae; genus Amphipoea; species Amphipoea oculea. The sequence goes on from OX243862.1 coordinate 20,438,605, forward strand.
CTAGATCTCGAGCAAGCCCAGAACAGTTCGCAGCTTTATTGGAATTCATGGAATGGTACGTAAATTATTAGTTGTTTCGTAAATATCTTCCTTTGTTATTTAAAAATCTATCATACTCGGGCCACCTCGGGCACTTGAAAGTTTGAAACATAAACAATGACGTGATCCGCAACATGAACTAATACTTACGAAAGAAACAAACAAAACAATGGACCCTTACTACTTAATCAATAGACCCTTTGTTTCTCTGAAATATTTTTTTAAATGCTAAATGATAAATATAGTCCAAAAATAAGGTAAATAAACAAAACACTTGTCGGTCTTAACACAGCTGTATCATATAGACGCCATTTTTTATCGTTTTCTCTTGGGTCTCGGCGATCGCTTAGCTATCGTTCAAAAACTTCGACAGCGTTTCGTTAGCGCTTGTCAAAACTGTAACTTGGCTACCATTTGTATGGGATGTAGCGATCTACGTTGTAGAAACGATTACATTCTATTCTAACATTTTGAACGAGTAAACTTGGCTACGAATTTTCTATTCGTTTGTACTGACCACGTGACTTAACGTTGAGATGATGTCATTCCTATACATTTGATTAGTTTTCTACTAGCGTTAACGATTGTAGATTGTCAACTTGGCTAAGCCTACTGAGTTGATTTGGATCAGAGGCAACCTCAACGCTCAAATTTATGCTGAGACGATTGTATCAGACGTCATCGTTCCTCTACAAGTGCAAATCGGTCCCTTATTTCAGTTAATGCATGATAATGCACGACCGCACACCGCAAGAGTTGTAAGACAGACTCTCGCCGCAGCTAACATCAATGTCCTGCCCTGGCCTGCTCAGTCGCAGACTTGAACCCGATTGAGCATGCATGGGATATGCTACAGAGAAGAGCTCTGCCGAATATGGAGGGTATCCAGTCGCAAGAAGACCTTTTTTTGTTGTTGCAACGAACATGGGCGGCCATTCCACAGCGTGATTTGGATGAACTCATTTTGAGTATGCCAAACCGATGTTCTTGTGTTGTTAGTGTTCGCGGTAGAAACACGGATTATTAATTGTTTAAGTTACCCAATAAAATTTTAAAGAAAACTGTTATTTCAGTCTTTTTTTCGAACTTTTGTGTTAGTGGTTCAAATGTCAAAAATCCCTTTATTAGGAAAATGGCAAATTTCTTTATTAATGCAAAGGTGACTTGGTTTATCGTTACTGTGACAAACGAAAACACTTTATTTGATGAATCCTTAAAGAAAATTTTAATTAATATCAATCAGGAGAAAAGTTATTGCAAAAATATATGTTGATCCCTAGACACTTTTGATGTGTGTAGTTTCGGAAAAAAGTGGCTGTGACATACGGACGGACGGACAGACAGACAGACATGACGAATCCATAAGGGTTCCGTTTTTTGCCATTTGGCTACAGAACCCTAAAAACTACTATTCTTTGAAAAAAATACATAGATATTTTCAGTCGAACACAAACTGGCTAGCCAGATGCTCTTATCTGTCTCGCCGTCCGGCAGGAAGTGAGACCGACCGAGGGGATCGGCGCCAACTTTGATGCAATATCGATTGATAGTGTTGAAGATAGGTGCAGTTGGTACAGACGCCAGCACAAAGCTAGTACAGTCAACAGCAAAAGTAGATGATGAAAATCAGAAATTCAATACTAATGAACGGAGTTCGTGTCAGCACTGTGTGGCGTCGAAGTGATTCAAAAGTATGTGATTGTAAATTATACCAAAAATTTACTCCTAGTACAGTTGCCATATATTCGTGATCAGTTTTGACTTAGTATTGAATTTCTGATTTTCATCATCTACTTTTGCTGTTGACTGTACAATCTGTCATAGCAAAATGTATCAAACACAAATCAAATTAAGATTTAACAATTAGTATTTTTAGTAAGCATTCGAAATCTAGCAGTTTTGAAACCAACAAACCTTCGACACTTTAAGAGATTTTCAACTTAATATCTTCAGAATAAGGTCCAAAGTTGATTGGGAAAATTTTAGTTTCGGGAAGCTTGATGTGCTGGTGTCTGTACGCTAAAACTTGTAACTGTCTTTTGAGAACTCATTTTCAAAATATGTAGACGTCTGTCTACATCTTATTTTCGGCTTATTAGTCGATTCGCACGAATTTACTCACCCGAAACGTGTGAATTGTCACTTTCAAATATTATTATTTTTTCTATTAATAGATGACTCGCAAAAAGTTAATTTATTTTTTGCGAATCGATAACTCCAGAACTGTTTAATAGGCTATTGGCACATTTTGAATTTTAAGCAATAAAGTATATAAAAAGGACATTAGCGCACAGAAGTGATAAGGGTTAGTTAAAATTATAAAACGTGCGCTTTTTTTTTACAGAAAAATAGTCAGAAGATACGGTTTATTAATTCGCACGAAACGTGCGAATGGACTAATAAGCCATATTTTCTGTCTATTTCTCTGTGATCGAGAATTCAAGATAATTTAAATTCCCGATTGCAGAGACTTGGCATCAGAAACAAGTAAGAATACTTTCACGGCTTACTTTTAAATTACACCTAGGTACTAGTACTAACTACTACTAATTTATAAAAATAAAGCTAAATTCACAGACTTGTACCCTATTTGCGTAACACAGTATCAATCTCAATATTTTGAAGGATATTGCTAATCCATTGCTTCATATGTTCGGAAAATTTGTCTGCTCAACAACGTAAATAAGGCAATGAATGTTGTTAAACTGTCAAAATGAAAATCATTGCTACTGTCATGTCAGTGTGGACGTAATTACCCCACTGGGTCTAGCGATAAACTATGGTATAACATTTCTTTATTTAATACTAGCTGCGCCCCGCGGTTTTACCCGCACAAGTCTCGATCCCGTGGGAATATCGGAATAAAAAGTACCCTATGTCCTTTTCCGGGACTCAAGCTATCTCTATACCAAATTTTATCAAAATTGGTCCAGCCGTTTGAGCGTGAAGAAGTAACAAACATATAAACACACACACACACTCACAAACTTTCGCCTTTATAATATTAGTGTGATCTACTAGCCGTTGTAAAACCGATGACCGTTGGCGTAGATGTGTTCTTGAGTGGAGACCGCGAATCGCTAAATATATGGTGGGACGCCCTCAGGCTAGGTGGAGCGACGATCTTCGCAGGACGGCTGGTAGCAGCTGGATGAGAGTTGCCAAAAATCGAGTTGAATGGCGTGCAACAGGAGAGGCCTATGTCCAGCAGTGGACTACTATAAGCTGATGATGATGATGAACCATTCTAAAAAGTTCTAAAACTATTCACAAATTCTCTGTAGACACTAGACCAGAATGCCACACAAAACTAGGGTCAAACTCACCACACTATTTCCACCGTCTATCTCCAGGGAGCACAATTATCCTACATAATTAAAGTTACTAATAACTCCTATAATTATATGAGAGTATCGTGAATGCTGAAATCGTTGCTGAAACTAGCGACAACTAATAAACTAACTTCATTAAATAACGCACTGGAAACTTGTCCAGTGAGAATGTTATTATATTAGGAAGTATGATAAGTTTTGTGACGTGGACGTGGTATATATATATTTTTTTTAAATTATGGATGGGAAATCATCAAATGACCCCTCCCGCTCTGGGTGGAGCGGAAGGGAGTGTCAGACTCTTACTGACTAAAACCCATCCGTGTTCCTTCCTTAGCCCTTTATGTTCCGGGGTAGCGGTAACCCTTTCGGACAATCCCGCACCCCCGGCAGGCTTTGGCCCTGGCAGGCCCCTTCCTTTTTGCTGACTTCTCTTTGAGGCGCGTGTGGAACACGTATGCACTATCCGGCACGGACCTGGTCCTGATCGGACGGTGAGCTATCCATTACTCTCCGTATAATACAGGCTGTATTGGTATTTTGGAAAATTTAATTTAATACTTTTACTGTCTAGTTGGTCTAGTGATCGCATGCGCTACTGCTGAGCATGAGGAACTGGGTTCGATTTCGAGGTCAGGCAATTTAAAGTATTATTGGGTTTTTGGCAGCCCTGAGTCTGGATTTCTGCTCGGTTGATAGCAATGTGCTATAAATGATGCTAAATGTGCTATAAACGATGCTAAATGTGCTATAAACGATCTCTTAATTGAATGATGAACGTACTGTGAGATAATACTCGTATCGCTGCTAATACACTTTCACGCTAAAACGGCTGAACGGATTTGAATGAAAGGCACCATGACCTGGAGGACATAGACTTCTTGTCATCCTGGATCGCAGACGTAAACTCAGGCAATAGCTATAGGCCGACCGCTTAACTGAGACGTTGCCTGAGGTAGCAGCGCGGTGCGGGAGGAGTGTGGTGACGCGATGCGAGAGCTCAGTGATTCGTCAACTTGTGACAACTATCACCCCTCCCGCACCGCGCAGCTACCTCAGGCGACGTCTCAGTTAAGCGGTCGGCCTGTAGTAATGAAATAGTCCTACTCCTGCTCAATGGCCAATCTTTGTTGATTCATCATTCCTTTGGCGATAAAAAACTACATAGCTATTAAATCAAAGATAAGGTATTAATTACGGTGTTTATTGTACAGACGCCAGCACTTCAAGCTATTAATAGTCAATCTGTTAAATTTCTTTAATAGATTTTCAACTTTATCGCTAAAGCATAAGGTTCAAATTTTATTGGGAAATTTTGACAGTTTCGGGTAGCATGATGTGCTGGCGTCTATACGAGTACGACTAATAATTAAATCGTTTCTTAAGTTTTGGGAAAGTAAATGGTACAAAAAAATTCTTAAAAATAATTACTCAAATTTACCAGTAATGTAATTTTGGGTTTGGTTCCCAGGTCAAGTTTTTTCTTCTGGAATTTCTGAGTAGCAGCCCGGAGTCTGGATTTGTGCCCGGTTGATTGTGGAGTACAATAGGCTCGCCCGTTAGTAAATGGGTTTTAAAAATGACTGGCAAAATGTGCGAGTACTACAGGTACAGATGCCAGCACATCAAACTACTACAATCTGTCAAATGTCTTTAATAGATTTTCAACTTTATCACTTAAGTATAAGGTTCAAATTTAATTGGGAAAATTTGACAGTTTCGGGTAGCTTGATGTGCTGGCGTCTGTACACCTGTACTTAAACCTTCGAGGAAAAACAAGGCTGTTATAATAATTATGTTATGCAATGCAATTTCTTAGTAACATATGCAACGAATTTAATATTAAATTATTAGCTATTCCTAGCCACTAATAACTACTCGATATTGACACCACAACATGCATGGAACACTAATCGATTCAAACACAGGTGTAGACTACAATCGATTCCCCACACTATAATTTTCATACAGCGAATACCGCCTCCATAACTCGGTGTAATTAGTGCGAACTGTGCGAGCTGTGCGCAGCCACATCACTAGAGCTATGTAGTGGTGTGGGAACAACGTCACCTGAAGTTATGAACTTTCTCGAAGCGTTAATATGAACCAACTTCCACTGGGAAATTGAATTTTATTAACACATTTAATAATTTAGTCGATTTTTTTTTCGTAGTTTTATTTTAATTATAGTTAGGATTACTTTTTAATTGAGTGTCTTTGATTTGTGAAATATCTAAAATTATTAGTTTAAACGTAATTGTCACTATTGTAGGTGTGTCAGGTTTAAAAATAACTAGTTATTTATTTTTATTACACCTCAGGAGTCACCATCTGCATCATTCATTTCTGATCAAACCATGGCCCACTTGCTGTAGTGACCTAAGTGCTCGTTAACCTGCACCTTGGGTGACCGTGACCACCTACTAGGCTCAAAATATATAAAAAAAAATAGCGAGGAAGAGTACGGTCGAACAAGCTATTTGGTATACAGGCAGCTAACTTGCAACTACTTTTAACCCATTGAATGTCGTAATTACAGACACAATTAAAAAGCCATTGTGTCTCGCGTAGATCTACGTTCCGACAGACGAGAGGTTAAACAATGGTGTGCTGAGTTAGTCTATTTTTTTATACCACTCTATTTAATTAAGGATGCCATAAGCTGAAAAAGTTATAACGCACAAAATAAAACTAAATATTGCCAGTGTAGTGGAAAGATGAATAATTTTGCCTGTATAATAAAATAGCTTGTTCGACCGTACTATCAACATGAAAAGAAGAAGAGGAGACCTCAGGAATCGGCAGTGATTTAATACTGAAAATTGGACGTTTTGTTTTAAATTTTTTGCAGTCTATTTCTACTCCACATTTACAGGACAAATCGTATCCGTACACAGTCGTGCATAGTTTGCCACAAGCCACACAGTACGGCCTAAATGCAGTCCTTGTGTGTCAAAATATTTGCACTGGAGTGTCTCGAGTTTGCTCCTACAGTGTATTTCGGTTGGATCGGGCTACTAATTGCCTACAAAATGTAGACTAGAGGTAGGTACCACAGAGTATCTACGTAGGTAAAAGGTAGGCACAGACGCCAGCACATCAAGCTACCCGAAACTGTAAAATTTTCCCAGTCAACCTTGTACTTTATGCTGTAGCGATAAAGTTGAAAGTCTATTGAAGAAATTTGACAGATTGTAGTAGCTTAATGTGCTGGCGTCTGTACGAGGAAGCTTGAGCAAGTTCAGAGCCTGTTCGTACTTTACATCGAGGTCGAGCATCTCTGGGGAGAACATCTATGGCTAGATTTTCTTGTGATTCTTACTGCCTGAAAATAAAGATAAGGTGCTTGTTTGGAGGTTCATATGTATATTACGCTAACATTTTTCCAATAATGTCATAAGTAGGTAGGTACAGACGTCAGCACATCACGCTACCCGAAACTGTCAAATTTTCCCAATCAACTGTGAACCTTATGCTTGGACGATAAAGTTGAAAATCTATTAAAGGAATTTGACAGATTGTAGCAGCTTGTGCTGGCGTCTGTACTTAGCCAGTTAGTTACCTACTATCTTCTTTCTATATCTATTTTCTAATCTAATAATAAAGGTAAAGAGTTTGTTTAAACGTGCTAATCTCTGGAACTACCAGTAGAATTTGAAAAAAATCTTTATGCATTTCTAATCCCTAGAACTACCACTCGGATTTCAAAAAATTTTATTGCATGTGATGGCCCAATTCTTGAGGAAGGCAATAGGCATAACATCACGCTGGAATACTTAGAAGCAGAACAAAAAGAAAAAAAGTTAGAAAGAACGACGGGGGATGGGATGCGACGCGGTGAAACGGGCCGAAATTTCACGCGGACGAAGTCGCAGGTAAAAGCTAGTGTGTAATAGAGTGAGTCTTTTATCGTTAACTGTCCACCAATCCAGACTCCGGGCTGGTAGCTACTTAAAATTTAATAAAAAAAAATTAAAAATGCTTTTTTTTTTATTTGGTGCTTTTTGAACATAACGCACCTTCAGAATAGTATGGTATGGTAGAATATACATATTCTACCATGTTGTCATGTATCGCTTCTTTAATATTCACCTAAAAGTGCGTACCTTTTATTGACCCTCTATGATCGTAACTCGATTTCTTAGATTTTTGAGTCACTACTAGTGATGTGCGTTGAATCAACGAACTAGTTGAATCAACGTTGATGTCTCTTCAACGGGATTAACGTTGACCATAAACAAATCAACTCGTTGAATTCGTCAACGAGTTACGAGACAACGACGTTTATGAATTCAACTCGTTTAACGAAACGAGAATATGAGCTCAACGTTTTGTTATTTTCAACGTACGTAAATTGTATTTATATTTACAAAACTCCCGCTACGACGCGATAGTCATGACAATAATTTGAACTCTAAATAACGAATAAAAGATTTGATATTTATTTAGTAATTTGATCATTATTTTTAAAAGAAAGTAAACGATGACATTAAATTATCTACGCCTGAAATTTGTGTTTTATAGCAAATTAATCAGTCAGTGCTAAGCCTGAAAAAAGTATGAAGGGAAGATCATCTAGAAACCTAGGTAGGTAGTAGGTAAAGTCATCATAAAATGTTATCCAATTTCATTTGGTAAATTGCATGAAATTGTTCGTAAATTAACAGCGTACGTTAATAAAAGCGTTAAGGCGTTTATCGTTCATGCAAGTTGACGTTCGTAACACGTTAACTCGTTGACGAAATTAACTAGTTGATCAACTAGTTGACAAACGCAATTCAACGTTAACGTTTCGTTGACGGAAAAACCTTCAACGACCCATCACTAGTCACTACTATTCTGAAGGTGCGATAACACCTATGATTTTTTGATCATGTAGTGTGTGTTTTTACCCGACTGCGCGACGCAAAGGAGTGGTAATGTGTTTATCAGCCTATGTATGTATGTTTGTATGTTCCTTTGAAGCACTATACAGACCAAACGCCTGGGCCGATTTTTATGATTCATACGTCAATCGATTCCTCTTAGTCCGGCGAGTGTCACTAAAGACATGACGTTAATGAAAATTCAATATATACTACTAGACGCCATATTGTGAAAATGAAAAAAATGAAAGTCAAGAAACTATGTCAAGTGGTGTATCGTTGGATAGGTCTTTCAAAAATATCAGTGGTTTGGGAAGACCGTTTTTTGATTAAGTAAACCGTTCGTGACTTATCAAGCTTTAAAGTACCAATTTTCGTTAGAATCAAGTGTCCCCCCCCTCTACCAACTAAACGCGGCAGTAGTACCTATATATTATGAAGTTTAAAGGGAAACTATCACACTTAAGTGGGATTTACAACTCATAACTAAAAAGAATAAAATAAAAAATTATATTTAAAAAATCAAAAAACCCGACTGCGGTAAAAAACTTAAGTTAAAAAAACTGAAAAGCTAAAAACAAGCCCATTTTAAATTAAATAAAAGTTGGAAGCAGGCGGGACCCATACCATTTTTCTATTTTCAAACTCAAATGGGTCCCGCCTGCTTCCAACTTTTATTTAATTTAAAATGGGCTTGTTTTTAGCTTTTCAGTTTTTTTAACTTAATTTGATAGTTTGATCACTCATCCTAGGGTTGTAATGTCTATATACGTCATCTTACCATATTATTGCACTAACAACAATAATTTTATTATTCACCTTCATCATCCTCTCCACTTAAAAATTTCTAACATTCCCACCATTTTATGTTCGCGCGGGCTCCAACAGTTATTTCCTGCTAATTAGCAATTCTTCCCGGCACCGCAAGGCGGGAATCTCCGAGTCAGTTCCATTTCCGCTAGTACCATCAACCGCACGTCCACGGCAACATTGATAGCGCCTTTATGTCGTGGCAGTAAGGGCGGTTTTCGTAGTTCAAGTGGTGCTGATTGCGCTGTTGACTGTACCTACTCAGCTTCGTAACGTTTGGCTTTTGAAATGCATTTTTATTGGTTACTTTCCGCGGTTTTATCGTGTGGCTGTGGTTTTCTCAAAGCAATGTTACGAATGTTGGTATGAAATGCATGGGTTGTATAATTTTTGTGCTTTATGCTCGCAATTTCCTGGAATATATCTAGAGTATTCAATGTAACCATTCGGTAAACCGTTCATGAGTTTCTCAGTTTGTTAATAGGTGTTGTCGTCTCCTTTTTCACGTTTCTTATAACTAATACAAAACTAAGTTTAGGTTATAATTAGTTCCTGAATTAGGTTTATAATAATTTTATAGTACAGACGCCAATCTGTCAAATTTCTTTAATAGATTTTCAACTTTATCGCTATAGCATAAGGTTCAAAGTTGATTGAGAAAATTTCACAGTTTCGGGTAGCTTGATGTGCTGGCGTCTGTTACCTACATGTGCACTTTGCGAAACACTGAAGACTCATTCCCGTAATTGAAAACGTTTAAAGTCTAGTCGCAATCTCATCTCAGCTAGGTACAGTCAATGTCAAAAACTTGTTAAAAAAAATTGGAGGGAAATTAGAGATGTTTTTGACAGATTGAGACTGAGATCAGATTGAGACTGAGATCAGACTGTGAACGTTCTTAAAATTACGAGAGTGGCCCCTCTCGTTAAAATTTTAAATTAAACTAAATTAAACCCAGCTTCGCACGGGAGCAATTTTTTTCCGAATTTCTTAAATTTTCTTTCATACAAACCTTTTCCTAGCAATACCGAACACAACAAAAAAAAAATATCCAATTTGCACCGAATTGGATAATTTTTTTTGTTGTGTTCGGTCATTCGGAAGTTATGCGCGTGCATACATTTCAACGGTTCATTTTTATTTACGAGTATATACCTAATGAAGATAACTCGATAGGGACAGGCTCTTACGGCCAAGCTACTTGATAAGAAGTAAGAACAAGATATACGATACCAATAAAGAAAATATGTATCAATAAATGCAAAATCATCCCTCAAATACCAGCAAAGCACACATTTTCCGTAGGTACTCCTCTCTGTAAATCCAAGACTGTCACATTTCCATTGACGCAAATCAATTTTATTTCTATTTCAAACTGGGGATGTCACACGAAATTCTTTGGTAAGCAGTGATCGTGGCTTCCCGTGTAGAAAATTGTATTTCTAAATCCTTTACTTATACGTTTTTTGTCATCTTTTGCTTGCTTTATTATTCATTTATTCGTTCCTTAGATGATTGGGTGTCAGGGAAAGGATTGGCCTATATCTACTTGTATTTATTCATGTTATTGGCAAGTAAAGTATGAGGTTGGGATGGTAAAAACATTTAAAGGAAGTATTTATAATCCGCCTCTACTGTTCTAACTTCTCAATGATGGGTCACCGGCCTCCTCTCTTCGAGAGGGACTGGGCTATGTAATCTACCACGCGGGCTCAGTGCGGGTTAGTCACATGTCTTCGAATTTTTGGTTCTAGGACATGCCGGTTTCCTCACGATGTTTTCCTTCACCGTTTTGAGAGCAGTGGTGATGAAATAATTTACACAAAGCAAAGCGCCTGTCTGTGCGTTCGAACCTACGACCTACAACTCATAAGTCGCGGCTGTTACCACTGTGGGCCATTAATGCTCTCAAGGAAGTTTAAAAAAATAATAATAGGGAAGTATTACAATGACGCAATAAAGGATCTTGAAAACAAGTATTTTTTGCTGTATTAACGAAAACATTATTATTCTTATATCTCAGTTATAAATATTTTCTTTTTTTTTTCTGTTATTGCACCTACTGTGTATTGTCTCTGCATTACCCTAAGGTAGACTGGTAGAAAATGCCCAAGGCACTAAGTCCGCCTTTGTACAGTTTTTACTTGTGCATAAAGTTTTAATAAATAAATAAAACTGCCTACTGAAAAAACTTGCGGAAAATGTAAGGAAAGTTTTGAGTATGAATGTCGATGGCTATAAGAGTAGGGGAAGACCAAAGAAACGATGGATGGACTGTGTGAATGATGATATGGTTACAAAGGGGAGTGACTGCCGAGATGGCGACTAATAGAGAAGTATGGAAGAAAAAGACAATATGATGCGCCGACCCCAAATAAATTGGGATAAGGGTAGGAGAATGAAATGAAATGAATCACGCTTGTAACGATTTTTAGTCTAGCTGCTATGTAAAATTTGATGCAGCTAGAACATGTTTTGGCAACTATAATGACATCATCATCCTCATCATTTCAGCCGAAAGACGTCCACTGCCGGACATAGGCCTCCCCCAAGCACCTCTACTTCGACCGGTTCTGTGCTTACTAAAATGACATCTTACTAAATTATTATCGCTTTAAAATATAGTCAAGGAAAGAAATTGTTAAGCAAATTGACACCTTACATCAATTTGTCGGGTAATACAAATACAAATAACACGGCAAAGTAACGTAAGACAAACAACTGTTAAAAAATAATAGTTGTAATTTTAGTAAACGGACAATTAAAATTGGGAGAGGGCTAAGTAATAACAGCCGCATAGGTGGATCGATCAGGTTAAGCTACGCTTGCCGTGGTCGGTCCGTCGATGGGTGACCATCTTTACATACCGAGACCCCTCCGTGCTTCGGAAAGCACGATAAGCCGTTGGTCCCGGCTGTCATTCGTGGATCTTTGGCAGTCGTTACGGGTCGACAGAAGCTCGAAAGTCTGACAACCAGTCTCACAAAGGGGTATCGTGTTACCTCCGTGGGTTGTGGAGGTCAGATCTATTGGGCAGTCGCTCCAAGTAAAATACTGGTATTCAGCTGCATCCGGTTAGACTGAAAGCCGACCCCAACATAGTTGGGAAAAGGCTAGGCAGATTGATATGACAACTAAAGTTGGTCTTGCTTGTAAAATTTGCGTAACAATTCATTTCCCTGACTTTCCCTGAATAGCTACTTGTCCAATAAATTGGGCGATACAAGAAGTAGTTTAATTTAATAGCAAATTGACGGAAGTGACCTTTCCCTCTCAAAAGTTGCCTTTTCAATAACATTTCCCGGATTTCTATTCGAACAGAATCGATCAAGATTGGCCCAGTTAACTATATTGTATGGAATACGGTCAAAGTACCAAGTGCGGTGCTTAGAATCGATAGCGAATTGCTAAGTTTGTATAAAGTTTGTTATACAAATCATGCATCACATTAACTAAGAGTTTCGTAAGTTTTTGGTAAGAGTACGGAGACTATGAAGTTTATACATTATCAATTTGATTACGACATGGTTTGGCAAGATTTATTCATCATCATCATCGTTTCAGACGAAAGACGTTCACTGCTGGACATAGACCTCCCCCAAGCACCTCCACTTCGACCGGTTCTGTGCTTCTCGCATCCAACGAGTTCCTGCGGCCTTCACAAGGTCGTCGGTCCACCTTGAAGATTTATTATTGTAGTGTAAGTGTGGTTTTCATTTTGAATATTTGGCTCCATTTCAGCTTTTTTTTACAAAATTTCTGACAGTTGCTGCTTTGACGTAAAATATCACAAGAAAACTAAATACTTATATTTTATTTTCTATAGCCTTTTGGTCTGATCTAATGTCTTAATCAGAAAACATAATCATTTTAGATGAAAGACGTCCACTGCTGGACATAGGCCTCCCCAAGCACCTCCACTTTGACCGGTTCTGTACTCCCGCTTCCAGTGAATTCCTGCAGCGCTGGAAAGCCAGTCACTAGGTGGACAGATTACCTTGTGAAGACTCAGAAAACATGCTGAAAGGCGATGAATACACAATCTTAAATTAATAAAATTTACAAAGGCTTTTATACCAACTTTAAAATGCAAATCCCATTAACAACTTACATAAATAAATCTTGTGTACCCAATTCCTAGTTTAAGCAGTTTCATTGTAGGATTGGGATCCTCGTTGTAGTGAGGGACCCTTGTAGGGGTCCGGGTTCAGAATGCAATTTCCCTGACAACGGCCCCGAGGCATGGGGCCCTTGCGAAGATTTGAACGGGACAAGTGTTTGCTTACACGATTCTGATAGGAATTTTTTGGTTGTAGATTAGCATATACATCGGAAAAATAGAAATAGTTAAAATTTCAGCTCCATCGGTTGAAGATAATTATCTGCTTCAAAATTGAGTTGCAAGAGTCCACCCGAACAAACATAGTAACATACATAAAAGCTTGTAAAATAGAGGATGCACATAATTTATGTTGGTGGAATATATCCGATATACAAACAAAAGAAACGAACTTCTCAACTCGTTGAAGTTGTCTGTAATGGATGTTGGAATGTTTCACGATATTGTAGGTAAGCCTATTTCTGAAGCAGCATAAATATTAAATATTTTTTTATTAGGTATTAAATTAAGGTAAGCTTTGAAGGGTCTACATGGTGAGACATCGCACAAGACAGACAGGGATGTTTGGAAGGAAACAGGGGAGGCGTTTGCCCAGTAGTCGGACAAATTACAGGCCAAAAAAAAAATGAGTTAAATTTTGTGTGTAAGTTTATTCGAGGAATAAAATTGACGTTTGACAGTTTTTGTACGAAATAACTGACAAAATTTCAAAATTATTCCTGGAATAAAGTTATCAGATGGTAGAAAAATTAGCCCTAAGATTAGTTTATTTTGTTAAGGATATCGTCGCATATCTTTACAAAAATCCCATATATAAATATAGGCTTACTAGCCTTTTTTTACGCTATGAGACCCACTGTAGTTATTACTACATCGTGTCTAAAAAAAAGATTTTATGTTTTTTTCTTAGGGGTCAACGACCGCTGATAGTGTTATAATTTATTTATTTATTAGGCTTTTCAACAATGAGCAATTTGAAGTATAAGTTGAGAATACCTGTTTTCTTTTATTTTGTTGTGTTTAAATATAAACCATCACGACTATGAAGTTACCAAAAAAAAAATTTTTTTAACTATATTTTTTACTTGCGGTCAATGACCCCACAAGAAATTAACAAATTAAGTACTTTCTTTTTGTTTTATCATATTTAGATATCGATTTGACCCTGTATATTTATTTATTAAAATTAAAGTAGTTAACAATAACAAAATTATGCTCTAATCAAGTTAATTTCGTTCCTACAATTGAGTCAAAGTAAGTTAAAGAAACTTTCCTGAATTAACAGCTTACAACCGTTGTTATAAGTAAGTCTATTAAAAGTAGCATATTACAAAGATAACAATTTTGAGGCGATAAACTAAATTACAGGTTAATTGACACGAGTTCGACTTACGAGTATGTAACATTTGAATAATTTATTATGACCAACGTTGGTGGCGGAACGCCAATGACCCAATGTATTGCGTCCATTGCTGCATATTTAATAACTATGATGCCTATACGATATGTGGATGAGCTTAGCTTTGGATGGATGACATATTACTCCAGGTGAAATATTTTTATACGTAAATATTGCGCCCCGCGGTTGCAACCGCGTAAGTTTCGATTCTACAAAATTTCTGGAGAGGGCCACCCTTACCACCTAAGGGTATAAAAAATTGCCTACAACCTATTCTCAGACCTACCAAAATATACACATAAAACTTCACAAAAATCAGTCAAGCCATTTCGGAGTTCGATAACAAACACTGTGACACGAGATTTTTACATACAAGATTTTTTTAATGAAAATAAATTGAATGATGTTGAATAAAATTTTGCTCAGCAACGAATTTAATGAAGCTCAAACTCAAAGTATTTATAAAGTTTTTAAACGATAAAGAGATATTAATGTTGCATTTAAAATTTTCACAATTGTATTTTTTTTATGAATAACAGAATGTTACTTTTTATTTTTTTAGCATATTATTTTTATTAATGACATTTTTTTAGCATATTATTTTTTTAATTTTATTAATGACATTTTTTTTAGCATATTATTATTGACTTTGCATGTTAACATTATTTGTATGTCTTAAGACAAAACATAGCGTACTATTTTATATGTATGACCTGATTGTATACTGTCGCTTAATTTAATAAACTTTTTTGTGGCCTTCTTCGCATCAATTTCATTATAATAATATGACAATGCCTATTCAAAAGTCCACGACAATAATACTCACATGCACGACCCACTAAGTCTATTCACTGGATTATTTAGGCGTTAAAATGGGTCACTGTAATAGATGACTCGGCTGTAATGAAAGCAATCATAGATAATGATTTAATTACTTAATAGCTTTTAAAACACTTTCGATAACATGTAATTAGTATTAATAGTTCTTTGTAAGTTTTGTATTTGATAATGAATGCGTGATTATTTTGATACAATTTGTGTGTATTGGAAAAATAGCTTTTTTCAGGCTAGACGCAGCGTTTGTTTTTCTCTTCTCGCACACAAAGGACATCATTCAAATTCAAGTGTCGAACATTTTATACCCAAAAATTAAAGTGCCGGCCAGACAAACAAGTACTGCTGTCTTATGGGAAATAACATCTTGAGCATTTTATACTATAACAATTACAGCGAAAGCCTAAAATTAACCCCCTGGCTGATATTTGAGATTGAAAATCTTAAATTGAATGTAACATCCTGCACAATGTTTTAACTATAAACTTGTAGCAGAGGCCCTAGCACGAACGTACTAAGTAACCTTTACGTTAATTCGAATGATTTTTGAATAAAAAATACAACTATTTTATGGCATTTTGGTTTAAATTTTAGTATGAGTAGATATGAATAAAGACATGTAAGTAAACTAAATTAGTATTTTGTGCGAAACGAGTACTTATTTAAAATTTTAATTACGTTATTTATTATTTCATAAACATTAAGATGATTATTTGCAATTTATAACGCGAGGTATTAAATTAAATGACTAACTAACTAAACATAAAAAAATCCTTTGGTTTTGGTAACGTATTAGGCGTGGCAGTACTCGCCCCCATTGCTGTTATCTGGAAACGCGCCCAGAAGACAGCATTGCCACGCTGAATAGAAATGCTAATAACGTTCGAATTTACCTTCAGCTTACTCCGCGCGATTATGCTAGGCCTATTACACTGTGTTAAATATATCGACAACATGGAAACGAATTATTTTAGACAAATAAAGTCAAAACTTGACAAAAAATAAAATAATTATTCTGTAAAACTAATTTCAAACAGCAGATAAACTGTTTTCAAGGTGATTAAAAGTTTCGCAAGTTTTTAAATATTTTTTTTCTAAACTTCCGTATTCTGAAAAATAATTGTCCTCCATTTTACCTGTCACACAAATGACCTATCGAAAACTGTCAAACCGAACAGAACGACAGAAAATATTGATCAGTCAGTCCCCCTGGGGTCGACGTCCGATGATTACCTTCATTGACGAATGGCTAGGTGTCGGCGAATGAACCAAATAACCGAATAACCGCGTTTACACGTAAATTGGAAAGGGAGTTAGGTCATGTTGGTTTAGCGTGAACGATAGTGTTTGGAGGGAAATGTTGACAAAACTGTGGTAGCGTTTTTGGATTAAATTTTGGACGTTTTCCATATTGGCTACAAATAAAATAAACAGTGGGCAATATTCTGAACTAGAATGCTGCGAAATTGACCTGATTTTTGGGATGCATGAAGAAGCCTCCTCGTGTAGCGCAGTTTATTCTGCCAGTTACTCAACTGAACCGAGCACTCAGCGCATCCGGGACAGTCACACCCAACACCTTATTTGACTGGCTAATTCTTCCCTTGCGGTGGTAGGGCTAACGCGCGCCTGGTTTGCGACTACCCTCTCACCGGAGTCCGGCGTCAAGCAGCCTG
Source organism: Amphipoea oculea (assembly GCA_945859645.1). Taxonomy (NCBI): domain Eukaryota; kingdom Metazoa; phylum Arthropoda; class Insecta; order Lepidoptera; family Noctuidae; genus Amphipoea; species Amphipoea oculea. The sequence goes on from OX243862.1 coordinate 20,455,680, forward strand.
TTTTGTTTCGTCGATGCGTGGAAGTTCCTGTGCCTTAGGCATATTCTGGGCACGCTCGGTCCATCATAGACCTCATCTATCGCTTTCCATTATGCGTGATCCAGGTCAAGAACGTGCCCACTCAGCAATAAAAAAAAAGTGAAAAGCGAGTCATAATATTGTATTGAATTTTCCATCATCGTAATTGGTGTAGCGACACTTTTCCTTTTTGTTCCACGCCTATTGTTTCAAATGATTGGATAAAATGTTACTTTGATTGGTTGAGTTAAAAAGGAATGAGTTCAATCAGTGATTCTGCTATTTTACATAGCCACGGCTTCTTTCTGAGCGAATAATCTAAGCCCCTTATTAGAAATAAGTTAAAATTACGTAACTTTATTCCAACCCTCTTACTTATAAACGTTGCTTAAGAAAAACTGTTGTTAAGACAAGCTTAAACATAAAAAAATATATGGTTTAGCGTTTGCGTTAGTGAAAGAATTATCAACACTTATTCATTAGTTTTTGAGAAAATCGCGAACTTAAAAATATGGGGGTTGAATAAAGAACCTTCTTTTTTTTTAAGTACGTTAAAAAAATCCAGTTCAATTTTGATTAAACAAACAGAAATAAATAAAATTTCACCTTTGTCAATTTAATTGATAAAAAAATTCACACTTTTTCCGAGCAAAAGTGAGTGATGAGGACATCTGAAGAATCGAGTCGATCTTGTCAAGAATATTGCTTTTATCAAAATAGGTGCAGTGTATGTTCAAATAAACTGTACCTACCTTACCTTTTTTTTTTTTCTCTCGCGGTGGAAATCCTCATGGACTTCCTCTATCGTGGGGGTGACAGAGGGGCATGCCGGACTCTTACCGGCTAAAACCACCGCGGTGTTCCACCTCTACTTATGGCCGGAGGTGCGGGATTCGCATAAGCATTCACTTACCTACCTTCACACAATATAAAATAATACATTATATTCACTACGATTTTTGAGATATTCTGTAGCTCCTAGTGCCTAATCCTGCTCCATCCATATGCAACCTGCCAAAATAAATCATAACCCTCTCCTATTCTCGGCAATAAAAATAGCACAACGATTAAATACAATTAGACTCAGTGAATGCAGTGCGTGTGCAGGCGCGATAGGGTTGTGACGTCACCCGTGAGTGATTGTGTCGGGGAGGCGGGAGACGGGTTAAATAGATTGAAGGCATAGGTTTTTGAAGAGTTTTTTACGTTTTTTTGAGGGTCAGGAAGATGTTGAAGAAGATTTTAAAAGGCGAAAATTTGATTTAAGGTGGATGATTGTGTGGGTCATGGGCCTGATATACCTACAGAGACATTCAGGGGTTTATTTATAAACGATGAATAAAGTTAAGTGACGTTTAAACGTCAAAAATGTGTGGACAATCGCTAATCAAAACTTAACTTTAACCGGTCAAGCAACTCGGTTCGCCGATCGGCGGCGAAACAATAGAAAATCAATTGTGTCTCATTAGCAGAGCTTGACAGATTAAACCAACATCAAAATCGCGAAAAAAATTTCACCTGTCCCATACAAAACATTAATACTCGTACCTGATCGACCCAAATATGCGATTATTGATGGCTGATTATTTTTTGCGATTACGATGTTGGTCTCATGGAGAAAACTTTTAACTTTTTGACTGCATTTTTCTGATACATACTGTATTATATTGTTATGTCAATTATATACAAATTTCCCGAAAATATAATGTGAGTTGCCGAAAAAACCTTGTTGAGTTGAGTCTGAAAAATAACTTGAAAAACTAAAAAAGAAAAGATACAATATGACGAACCAATCAATCACATAGGTACCTACTTAGTCCGCCATGACTGATTCGATTGAAACTTTATAAATAACAAGCGGATTCATTCGAGTGGGCATCGTTAACAAGCTCTAGCTCCGGGCGAAATTAAATTATTTATTAATAAAAAACCGATTGACTGCCATGGGATTGTTTCATTAAAATAATTACAAACGGTTTTCAGGACTTTAGGTATTATTGGAAATTGAATTGTTTTACCGACTGTTTTTTTCGACTTATTCATAAATCATTTATTATTGGGACACACTGTGAATATATGTGTGTAGTACTTATAATTAATCTATACTGTTCCCACTGCTAGGACACAGGCCTCCTCTTTGTGAGAGGGAGTGAGCCATAATTCACGACGCGGGCCCAGTGCGGTTTGGTGGAATTCACATGTCTTCGAATTTTTGGTTCTAAGACATACCGGTTTCCTCACGTTTTCCTCTACCGTTTTAAAGCAGTGGTGATGAAATAAATACACAAAGTAAAGCCTGTGCTTGGATTCAAACGCCCGACCTACAACTCGTAAGTTGGGGTCGATACCACTTGGTTACCACTGCTCTTCACTGCTCTTTAGGAGATAGACAAGCAGTTATTACTTATTACCAAATATTAAGTCATACTTTTCGTGTGATATCGCGCTTTCTGTTAAAGCTTGAAGTGAAAGCTTGAAGTGAAAGCTTGATGTGAAGGCTTGAAGTGAAAGCTTGAAGTGAAAGCTTGATGTTAAAGCTTGAAGTGAAAGCTTGAAGTGAAAGTTTGAAGTGAAAGCTTGATGTGAAAGCTTGAAGTGAAAGCTTGATGTGAAAGGTTGATGTGAAAGCTTGATGTGAAAGCTTGAAGTGAAAGCTTGAAGTGAAAGCTTGAAGTGAAAGCTTGAAGTGAAAGCTTGAAGTGAAAGCTTGATGTGAAGGCTTGATGTGAAGGCTTGAAGTGAAAGCTTGAAGTGAAGGCTTGAAGTGAAAGCTTGAAGTGAAAGCTTGATGTGAAAGCTTGATGTGAAGGCTTGAAGTCTTAAAGTTGAAAGTTATTCAAGACCTTTTAAAGAAAAATGCCAAAAAATCAACAAGATTCCTTACAAAAAAGCCATTACTCCCAGCGTCACCAGATTCAATATCAACACTACTTCACAAAAAATTAAGCACACGCAATCGAACTAAGTGCGTCCGCAAACATTGCCTAACACATACTTTTCGATATCAAACATTGTCTAGACACAACCAATTTATCAAGACCTCTCGCCTATCCAACATTTGCCCCGCAAATGTACGCAAAGTATACAGACACAGAGGGGTGGGGAGGTCATCGTAAACTGGAGTTTGCAAAGGATAAGGGTGCATCCAGATTAACAGGGAGATCGACAAAGAAATGCAATTAAATATAAAATAGGGGTGTTTCACACGACTGTTGACATCGCGTGACGAATGGGGCAGATAGGTGTCAGTCCATTTCTTTTTAAGTGATTTTTTTTTTTAGATTTGTTTGCAGCCATTTTGTTGAGTTTATAGTGTTTGGACTTTAAAATGAAGGGAGGGAGGTTTGTTTACTTCTCAGTTTTATTTGAAGAAGTTGATTAAGATTTTAAGAGAAAACCTCTTCTTGTTTAAAGTGGATAGGTAGGTACCTATTATTTCAGGAGCATTGCTCGCGTTATTTCCAACACAGATGGCAAAATGTTCAAAGTGTACAGTGTAAGCAACGAGTTATGAGCGCTGACCTTGAAGAAAACAGACGCCACAAACCCTTATGCCTTAGTAATAAGGGTTCGTTTCGCTTGGTTTTTTTCAAGGTCAACGCTCATAACTCGTTGCGTGACTTGTAGGTACTATATCAATTATCGTCATCTGAGCACACAAAAATGATAAAAGTTTTAGCTACCTACTCCCCTTTGTAGAATTAACTTCTTATATTAAACGGAAAACTGAAAATCAGTTTACATTATTATTTGTCTACCAATCAGAAAACCAATTCTCATGATTGACCGGTCAAGCGGCGCGGTTCGCCGATCGGCGACGAAACAATAGAAAATCAATTGTGTCTCATTAGTAGAGCTTGACAGATTAAAAACGATCAAAATCTAGTCGCTGTCTTAATCTTTCAAAACTATCCATAATCAACCTATAATGTTCCCACTGTTGGGACACAGGCCTTCACTCATCGAGAGGGAGTGGGCTGTAATCTACCTACGCGGGCCCAGTGCCCCAGTGCGGGTTGGTACATGTGTCTTCAATTTTTTGTTCCCAGGATATGCCGGTTTTATCACGACGTTTTCCTTTACCGTTTTGAGAGCAGTGGTGATGAAATTATTTACACAAAGTAAAGCGCCTGCTTGGGTTCGAACCCACGACCTACATCTTGTAAGTCGGGCCCGTTGCCTCTAGGCTAATCACTAGTCTTGGTCAAAACAGAACTCTAGGGAAGTTAAAGGTATTTTTGACAGATTAAGACTGCGACTAGATTTTGAACGTTCTTAAAAATACGGGATTTGCCTCTCTGAAACTTTGTTATCAAGTGACTACCATGGTTTTACGTATACAATTTATATGACAAAAAAAAAAAAAACAGTGGCACTCCGGGGGTGCCGACACGACACAAGTGAAAACTTGAACAATTACGTGTGCATTTTTTGGATCGTCAGGAAATATTTCGAAATGTTTATTTGGTGTCGGTTACGGTAACGGTAACAGTGTCGCGAGTTCAATAGTTTTTCTCATCTCAAAAAATGCCAACATGCATGTGTATCTATGTACGGACATACACAATATATATGTACATACTTATATACAGAAATGTCGGTTACGGTGACAGTATCGCGAGTTCAATGGTTTTTCCCATCTCAAAAAATGCCCAACGCGCCACACGCACAACATATTGCCGTACGTAACTCATCATAAGTAGTGCGCACATGCACATACCCTAACAGCTATCATATTCTGGACGTAGATAAATAACATCCCTGTCCACTGGATATCGCATCGCAAACGATTACCTATTCATAAAACGGAAAGTTGAAACTCGGGGGAATCCAGTTAGCGGACCGACTGAGCCAAGGAGATTTATGCATTTTAAATTACTGTCGGAGGTGGTTTTAGTGGGACGGCACGGATACGACACGGTGATAAGGATGAGTTGGAGGTTATTAACCCTAAAGAGCAGTGGTGGCCCAGTGGTAACAGCCGCGACTAATGAGTTGTAGGTCGTAGGTTCGAACCCAGACAGGCGCTTTATTTTGTGTAAATTATTTGATCACCACTGCTCTTAAAACGGTGAAGGAACACATTGTGAGGAAACCGGCATGTCTTAGGACCAAAAATTCGAAGACATGTGCACCTTGAGCTGGAAGAAAGTAGACCGAAATGACATACTTAAATGTTACCTCTCATCATCTGCCTAGCCTTTTCCCAACTATGTTGGGGTCGGCTTCCAGTCTAACCGAACGCAGCCGAATACCAGTATTCTACATGGAGTGACTGCCTTTATGACCTCCACAACCCAGCTGTTACTGGGTAGGTACCTAATACGATACCCCTGGTAAGACTGGTTGTCAATTTTCGGCCTTCTGACAACCCGTAACGTCTGTCAAAGATCCACGAATGACACCGGGACCAACAGCTTAACATGCTTTCCGAGGCATGGAGGGGTCTTGGTATGTTAAAGATGGTCACCCATCCATGGACCTACCGTGGCAAGCGTAGCTTAACCTGATCGATCGACCCGTGCAGCTGTTATTTCTGAGCCACAAGCCCCTCTAAAATATATCTGCTAATGACAAATTTTAGATAGAAAACCCAATCACACTTTGCCCGACTTGGTAATAGAACCTAGGACCTCACCCTCGCTCAACAGTAGCGCTTGCGACCATTAGACCAAAAAGGCAGAAAAAGTCGCGTAATATAAAAACCGTCCTGCAGTGGTCAAAGGTCGAAACTTAACATGATAAAGATTAACTTTGATACGATGTTCAACCCAAGTTAGTGTAAGCTTAATTTAACGACCAACCCGTTGCTAAATAAATCTATGTTTAAGTAAATTATATTTAGGGTTTGTTTTTGTTTATTCCATGTTTTTCGTGGGACATTGGGGATGGATTATTATAGCTTCTACAAAGTGAAAGACGGTTAATTGGTGTACATTGTTACCCTGGTATCTATTTTATATTAATGGATAATTATATTGTGTCAATGTGCGAAAATAAAATCGAAAAACGTCTGAAGATGCTGCATTTCTTTTTGACTGTCTCATTTTCATTAATGTGAACATTACTTAAGTATATAATATAGCAACATAGTGCATGTTTTTTTTTTAAATATATTACTAGTTTTATAAGTTGGCAATTCTTCGGGCTATGTCGGTTAGCTTGGTTCTCCTGCGGATCTCTTCATTTCTGATTCGATCACGCAGAGATACTTCAAGCATAGCCCTATACATTGCTCTTTGAGTGACTGAGAGTGGCAATGGGCAGGGCACATTGCTCGCAGAACATCTGTTCTGTTCTGGAGTGGCGACCGCGTACTGGAAGACGTAGCGTTGGAAGGCCTCTCACAAGGGGTACCGACGACCTTGTTAAGGCCGCAGGAACCTGTTGGATACAAGAAGCACAGAACCGGTCGAAGTGGAGGTGCTTGGGGGAGGCCTATGTCCAACAGTGGCCGCCTTTCGGCTGAAATTATAACTAGTTTTATACAGAGGTCATTTCGTTACCACTCAAGAAAATTAAAGTAACATTGTGGGTTCCAGTTACTAATGGGCCCAGGACGTTTGAAAGACACTGTATGGGACTTCGTTGCATTTCACCACAAATCCTGGAGATCAGTCTGCCAATCTTGATTCTTGTTGATGTGCTAAAGACGGACACCGAGTGGTTTTCATCTAGAACTTATTTCTATCGACTAGGAATTTACACAATAGGAGAGCAGTGGTGGCCAAGTGGTAACGGCCGCGACTTACGAGTTGTAGGTCGTAGGTTCGAACCCAGACGGGCGCTTTACTTTGTGTAAATTATTTCATCACCACTGCTCTCAAAACGGTGAAGGAAAATATCGTAAGGAAACCGGCATGTCCTAGAATTAAAAAAGTCGAAGATATGTGACATCTGCCAACCCGCACTGGGCCCGCGAGGTGGATTACGGCCCATTCTCTCTCACCGAGAGGAGGCCTATGTCCCTGCATTGGGAGCATTATGGGCTGATTATTTTGTGGAATTTATACACGAGAAAAAAAACGCGTAAGTGGAGATGAATGAAAATTAATACAACTCAATTAAACTTCGTTATTTCCGGAATTGGCTTATTTGGGTCGGTACAAATCGGGGTTGCATGTTTACATTTTACCTACGCTGCCTCATTATTTGTAGGGTTGATACCAAAGGGTGTAACCTCGTGAAATAATTAAAAGGCAAAGTATACAATTTCGGGCACACATCGTAATGTTTTAACTTCATTAGGGCTAACAAGAGAGATGAGTAGACGCTGTGTTTATAAAATAATTATATTTTTTGCATCATAGGTACGTGTTGGTAGAACGTTTTGGAGGTAACCAAAGCATTTACTGAGGACAGACATGTTCAAAAATGTTCTAATTTATAACTAGCTTCTGCCCGCGACTTCGTCCGCGTGAAATTTCACCCTCCCTCCATTCACCCTCTTAGGGTTGGAATTTCGAAAAACACTTTCTTAGTGGATACCTACTCTTCACAAAGAACACACCCTCCACGTAACCTACGACAAACTTATTATTTGCGGTTGGCACAGTAATCGGGTCTAGGGATCGAACCGCAAAATTAAGTTTGTTTTTTATTGTATATACCTTTCCGGGATAAAAAGTACCCAGTGTGGTGCCCAGGATACTAAAGAATAATTATACCAAGTTTCATCTTAATCGAACCGGTAGTTTTTGCGTGATGCCTGAACAAACAGACAGACAAAAATTTTTTTAATCACATTTTTGGGTTCGGTGTCGGTCTAGTAACACCATTACCATTTATTTTTTTGATATTTTCAATGTACAGAATTTTCACTTCTACAGATTTATTATACGTATAGATATTATGTACGACGTAGCAGTGTAGTTGTAGAATTAGTAGTCATTGTCAGTGTAACATAATAGTGTTATTTTACACTTGATACAAAAAATAAAACGAAAAAGTTTTTTGTTACAAAAATTATGATCTGTCCTATTTTGTAAAAATTTGAAAAAACAGGTATTGCAGTAGCAAGTATAAAATTAATAATTTTTATCACAGGGCGTCTCTTTTTCTAGCGAGTTTATTTTGTTCGTATAGGAAAACTTTACTATAAAATTTATACTGTTGAGACAGAATTCTATGCTATTACTAAGACGTTTTGGAAATTCTACGCACTTTTAAACCATTTTTACTTCCTTCCAACTAAATTAACGTTTCAAATTATGAAAGCCCTCGAGGAGCATAAAAAATTAATATTCAAGAAAATTCATAAAAAAAAAAATCATAATATCATCATAATCAGCCTATAATGTTCCCACTGCTGGGACACAGGCCTCCTCTCGGTGAGAGGGAGTGGGCCGTGATCCACCACCCAGGCCCAACGCGGGTTAGCAGATGTCACATGTCTTCGAATTTTTGGTTCTAGGCCATTTTCCTTCACCGTTTTGAGAGCAGTGGTGATGAAATATTAATTTATAAAACTACATACATCCATAAAACTGCCACAAAACATTATTAGATCCAGCAATAAGCTAATGTAGTGATTGAGGATGTTCCACGCAGGGTCAGCGACACACTGCATCAGTCTTGTCGGAGACGCGTCATCAATCACTGACCAGTAGACGAGTATGTTTATGTATGCACGTTCTACTTACGTCTGAGAAAATCGCTTGGAAGAGGTTCCGAGGGATGTGAGAGGAACTATACATTAATAGGTACATTTCCTAATACATAAAATACTAGCTCTGCCCCGCAGTTTCACCCGCGATAAAAGTATTATAGTCCTTTTTTATTGATTCCGTTTAAAAATCCTCACCCCCCTTTTTACACCCTTAAGGGATAATTTCGGAGATAAAAACTATTTTATATCCTTCCCCACAGCTCAAACTATCTCCATACCAAATTTCATCTAAATCGGTTCAGCGGTTATTGATTCCCCATACAAACTTCCACCCCCCCTTTTCACCCCTTTAAAGGATGATTTCTGCGATAAAAACTATCCTATGTCCTTCCCCGGGATGCAATCTATATCTCTGCCAAATTTAATCTAAATCTGTTTAGTGGTTTAGGCGTGGAAAGGTAACAGACAGACAGAGTTACTTTCGAGTTTATAATATTAGTATGGATGTGACTATAAACTGTGTGTAAAAAGCCTGTCTGTGTTGTTAGGATTTGGAAAGTCGACCCAGCCGTTCTGCCAAAGTCATGTACAGACGCCAACACATCACTACTACAATCTGTATTTTTTAATAGATTTTCAACTTTATCGCTAAAGCATAAGGTTCAAAGCTGATTGGGAAAATTTGATAATTTCGGGTAGCTTGATGTGCTGGCGTCTTAACCTCAAATTCTGATAATGTAAAACGATTTTATTTCATTTTCTTTAAAATTCGTGATGGAAAACTGATCTGATTATATAAAGAAAACTTAATTCTTTTGTTTTAGTTTTTTATACTTCGAAGATAGTCACACTCCAAAAGCCCTTATAAAAGTCAAACTAAGTTGAATAAGTAAGTTATTGTTTTATGATTGATGGACACTTAGATTTAAGTTAGTTGCTATTGGATTATTCAGATTAAGTTATAGTTAGGATTTTGGGTACAGCTATAGGTCGCACACCAGTGTTAAGAGGAAATGTGGGTGGTCGTTTTACCATAGAAACGCTCTCGCCTGTTTTCTTTCTGGTTAATGACCATAAAGTAATGATTTTTTACGGAATAATAAATATCTACTTGTATGTCCCTGTTTTCCCTTTCGATGATAAATTATTTTTATAAGCACTAGAACCCTCAAAAATGACGATTTAAACCGCTGTCAACAGCCCTAGCGTACAGATTTGACAACTATTAATGAAAAAAGAAAAAATATATAGGGACACAGTATACATATATCCTTCTTATTCAGTTTATGAAATATCTTTTAAATTCGTCCAATATTGGATGAGGAAACAGGCGAGAGCCAAACCTCGAATAATGACTTTTTACTTAGGCTTTTTCAAAAGTCTCTCCGACCGCATTTCCTCTTAACACATGAACTGGCCTAGTTTAGTACCTACAAAGTTTAAACAGAATAACAGGCATACTGGTTTTGATACCACTGACGTACAGCCTTATAATACGTAGAGACGCCAGCACATGAAGCTACTACAATCTGCCAAATTTCTTTAATAGATTTTCAACTTTATCGCTAACGCATAAGGTTCAAAGTTGATTGGGAAAATTTAACAGTTTCGGGTAGCTTGATGTGCTGGCGTCTGTACATACATAGGGACATACCTCAAAACTCTGTAGGCTTTGATTCCTCCATTATATATTATACAACTTCACTAAATAATTAGATGTTCACGTGTTTTGAGAAACACTGAGGACTTGAAGGTTTGGCTCCTGTAACACAGGTGTTGTTCCATAGCGCAGGAGGTGGCAACAGGCTTCACTTTGTTTGTACACAGTTTTTATGCATATAGATAATGAATTTATTTATATTTATTATTCAAATTCATTAAAAATATCGGTTTTACAGAATTTTTTGGCATCACACGCGACATTGCCGAGTACTATCTGTAAAATCAAAGTGACTTTATCAATCTACCCCTCAAAACGCATTATTTTTAAATTTCGGTCCTTTACTCCAACAATACTGCAATAAATTGCACCATAATGAGATTAATTTTACAAAGAGGTTCACAGAAAATCTGTAGAACATAAAAAAATAAATTAAAGGTGTACATTCAGAGTGAAAGTGATTTTGTAAAGGGAGGGAGAGTTGCACCCTCGTCTGCAAAGGATAATATTAAGCAAAAAGTAAGCAAAGGTTGCATGCCTATGATAGAATAACGTGGATCGTTGGGATGAACTCTATTCTCCTTATTACAAAAAAGGGTCAGTGGGTCGTCTTAGAAGGTTTGTCTTTAGATCAGGTATAAACCACCGGACCAGTTATTCAATTAAGAACCTAATCGTCATAGAAATGCGGTTCTTTACACAAAAATGACAGCTTAGTTCGGTGCTGCGTTGTCATTTTAGTATTAAGAACTTTGCCCAAGTCGAAATTAAGTTCGATAGGCTAGAACTGAAGTTAGATTTCGTTTTGTAGTAAGACGGAATGTCTAGCACAGGCAGCTTCAAAAAGAATCTTTCGTTTCACTCTCGTTAAACTCTCGTTCCACTCTCGTTAAACTTTCGTTTCACTCTCGTTAAACTCTCGTTAAACTCTCGTTTCACTCTCGTTTCACTCTCGTTAAACTCTCGTTTCACTCTCGTTAAACTCTCGTTTCACTCTCGTTAAACTCTCGTTTCACTCTCGTTAAACTCTCGTTTCACTCTCGTTAAACTCTCGTTTCACTCTCGTTAAACTTTCGTTTCACTTTCCTTAAACTCTCGTTTCACTCTCGTTAAACCCTCCTTTTACTCTCGTTAAACTCTCGTTTTACTCTCGTTAAACTCTCGTTTCACTCTCGTTAAACTGTCGTTTCACTCTCGTTAAACTCTACAATGTTCAAACTCAAACTCAAACTCAAAGCATTTATTTCAATTAAACCAATTACAGGCACTTTTGAATTGTCAAGGGGTCGGTCAGTCAGAAAGATGAAGCTAGTTGCCCATTCCAAAGCGTAGGTACCTATGGAGAAGAACGGGCAAGAAACTCCATGGACACTCTTTTAAATCAAAATAATATGGTTACAAAGTCTTGGTTACATCATTCACGTTAAAAATTATACATGTGAGAACGATGCAGAACGTTAAAAGCGTCCATAATGAAAAGATGAGAAAAAACAACAATTCAAATATTAAATTAAAATAAAATAAGCCATGGCAGCAAAGAGATGACCAGTCCCTACTGACGGCGCCCGTTCACGTTCACAAGCTTCCTCTCTTCGAGAGGGAATGTGCTGTAATCTACCACGCGGGCTTAGTGCGGGTTGGTAGATGTCGCGTGTCTTCGAATGTTTGGTTCTAGGACATGCCGGTTTCCTCACGATGTTTTCCTTCACCGTTATGAGAGCAGTGGTGATGAAAGAATTCATTTTTTAGTACACAATTTATTTTTCATAATAGGTAGGTACTCGTGCTGTATGAATATGTTGCTACAATATACTATATTCAACCTAAAAATTACAGTTATCGATTCAACGTACTTCCCAACAAAATGAATTCATGATTTTGGCAACATATTTTTTGTTACTCTTATCCATCTTATCCATCCTACTCTTTCAGCAAGTTCTCAGTAACGCGGCCAGAATGACAGTTTGATTCACTTAGCTCGCGTTACACGGTATAAACGCGCTATCACCCACTGGGGTGAGCAGTGTTACCTCGGGGTTGTTTTATATACCGCGGGATACCAGATTGTTTTGTTTTTTTATTTATTTTTGAAGTATTTGAAGTTGTCGTTCGATTTTTTTTATGTTATTGATGTTGTATTGATGACGTTGTAAAGTTCAGAGGATTTCAAAATACAACCATTACGCTATGACTAGACATCATATGATATCTGAAGGAGACTGTTAAAATTTGTATGGGAAGTGGTCTATGATCCAATAGCGATACTGTAGTAGTATTTCTGTTGGAATACCTCAACTATACCCCTGTGCAAAGGGGCATCAAAATCTAACCCGGCAGTTTTGAGAAAAATAATACTTTAAAATTCACATTTCTTGCTACATTTTCATATTTTAAAAACGTTTTAACGGGTATTTCTGACTTTATACTACTTAATTAATGTGGTTTTCTGCTAAACAAAGACACTTACAACCTCGACAGTGCTGAATTTCAGTTTTTTTTTTCGTTTTTAACCGACTTCAAAAAAGGAAAGAGGTTCTCAGTTCGTCGGAATCTTTTTAACATTTTTCAATATTTATACTCACCGATTTCTCGAAGACGGCTGGACTGATTTAGAAAATTATTTTTTTGTTTGAAAGGGTAGGTATACTTTACCAAGTGTTCCCATTGTCACCAGGTCAGGTTTGAACGGGTATTTCTGACTTTATTAATGTGTTTCTCTACTAGGCAATGTCACTTGTCCCCTCAACTTTTTTTGTACTTACCGATTATTAGGCATTTTTTAAATATTTATGTAGGAAGGATATGTCTTAAAACAAAAAATTACTCCAAAATATGAAAAATAAGAAGGAACTCTATTTGTAGCAGCAGAAAAAGGGTGTATGTAAAAAAAAAATTATACATCACTACATAGTATAAAAATATTTAAAAAATGTAATTCCGACGAACTGAGAACCTCCTCCTTTTTTGAAGTCGGTTAAAATCGAAACAAACACTAAAATCTAGGAAAGAAACACATTAATTAAGTATTATAAAGTCAGAAATACCCTTTAAAACGTTTTTAAAATAAAAACGTTATCATGAAATTATGTATTCTAAAATATTATATTTCTCAATACTGCAGGATCAGATTTTGTTGCCACTTTGCACAAGGGTATAGTTGAGGTATCCTCACAGAAATATCGTAACAGTATCGCTATTGGTTCATAGACCACTTTTTAAAGTTATCATGTAATTATGTATTCTAAAATATTATATTTCTCAAAAACGCCAGGTCAGATTTTGATGCCAATTTGCACAAGGGTATAGTTGAGGTATCCCCACAGAAATATCGTAACAGTATCGCTATTGGTTCATAGACCACTTTTTAAAGTTATCATGAAATTATGTATTCTAAAATATTATATTTCTCAAAACTGCCGGGTCAGATTTTGATGCCACTTTGCACAAGGGTATAGTTGAGGCATCATCACAGAAATATCGTAACAGTATCGCTATTGGTTCATAGACCACTTTTTAAAGTTATCATGAAATTATATATTCTAAAATATTATATTTCTCAAAACTACCGGGTCAGATTTTGATGCCACTTTGCACAAGGGTATAGTTGAGGCATCCCCACAGAAATATCGTAACAGTATCGCTATTGGTTCATAGACCACTTTTTAAAGTTATCTTGAAATTATGTATTCTAAAATATATTTCTCAAAACTGCCGGGTCAGATTTTGATGCCACTTTGCACAAAGGTATAGTTGAGGCATCCCCACAGAAATATCGTAACAGTATCGCTATTGGTTCATAGACCACTTTTTAACAGTCTCCTTTGTACTACTATTTATTTATTCTTTATTTTTTAACTTATTAGTGACTTTTCTGACCGTAATGCGTATGACAGTCCCATCATACCCTAAATACATAGTAGGTACTGTTGCGGATTACATTTGGGCCATGAACAGTGACGTGCATTGCATATAGGCAATAATCAGTGCCTACCTCGATATATAAACATAAGTCTGTCAATTACATTTTAGTGTGTGCCCCAAAACTCACTAAATTATTAACCTAACAAAAAACAAAATCTCCATACAAACACGCGCGGCAGTAGGCAGTCGCCGGACGGCCTACTCCCTTACTATTCGCACATTGTCATTGGTCTTTAGTCGTTCAAGTTAATACGACAAAGAACGATGACCATATTTGTATGAGACCCGTCCCCCCCCTTCAACAGAACTTTTGTATGTGTTAGTAGGTTCACAAAGGTCTATAAAAAGACTAGCAACCAGTTTTAATTTCAAAATCCATGGGGTTTAAAAATAAAATAAAAATTAAAAAATCGTTTTATAAATTTTTCCTAATTGGCTAGGCCCGTCCCCCGCCCTGCAACAGATCTTTTGTATGTGCTATCAGGTTCATAAAGATCTATAAAAAGACTAGCAACCAGTTTTAACTTCAAAATCCATGGGGCTTAGAAATAAAATGAAAATTAAAAAAAAACGTTTTATTAATTTTTCCAATTCGCTAGGCCCGTCTCCCGCCCTGCAACAGATCTTTTGTATGTGCTATCAGGTTCATAAAGATCTATAAAAAGACTAGCAACCACTTTTAACTTCATAATCCATGGGGCTTAGAAATAAAATGAAAATTAAAAAATCGTTTTATTCATCTTTCTAATTCGCTATGCTCGTCCCCCGCCCTGCAACAGATCTTTTGTATGTTTTATCAGGTTCATAAAGATCTATAAAAATACTAGCAACCAGTTTTAACTCCAAAATCCATGGGGTTTAGAAATAAAATAAAAAATCGTTTTATTCATTTTAGGATAAAGTAGTGTCTTGTTGTCGCGGGCGCTATTTTGAATCCTGAACGCAACGAAGGATTCTAGGTTTGAGTTGACTCCTGAGCGAAGCGAGAGAGTTAAGACTTGAATCCTAAGTGCAGTGAGGGATTCAAGCTCGCCCAAGACGAAGACACCCGCGTCTCCGTCGTGGACGAGCATATGGCAGTTGTCCCACTGCCGGCGAGGAAGCGACTAACTGTCGGCTGTTTTCTCGCTCAAGAAACGTACAATAGATATACATTCCGTGTAAACAAAAGAGATGCATATATTAACAGTTGATCGCTGACTGTTCACACTGCCGGCGAGGACTCGCTTCACTGGTTTGTCGCTGAGCGACAAGAGCTATCAAAGATAATACTCGCCTAGCGATACTCTCTCAGCGATGGTCGCTTGGTGGTCAGAGCTCACGCCGAGAGAAACCCCTGTGAGACTAACCGCCCCGAGCGAGTGGTGCGAGTAATCGCCCGTCGCACTCGAAAACTCGCTGATAGCCCAGCGACAAAACTATCGGAACTACACACACGCTGCTCGCTGCTCGCCAACTCGTTTTCAGTTGCTAGTTCTACTCGCTAATCGTTCATCGCCGCCGGTGGGACAACTGCCTGCCTATAGGAATAGAAAAAATTGGACGAGTAACGAATGACGTTTTCTGTTTTTTAAATGGCATCTAATTGATCTTGAGAGGATTGAAAATCAAAGAATATGGTTTACTTACAAACTCTTATTTTTCTCGGAATATCCTGCACTTTTGAGAGATGTCGTCGTAGTAAAAATTGATCCGCTTGCTAAGGCGGTTAGAATGAGATACATTTTAAGTCTGTTGGTCAATGTAAGGGTTAGGGGGGACGTTGTGACGAAATTAACACTAAAACATCATTTTCTCGGAATATCCCGCACTTTTGAGAGATATCGTCATAGTAAAAATTGATCAGCTTGCTAAGGCGGTTCGAATGAGATACATTTCAAGTCTGTTGGTCAATGTAAGGGTTGGGGAGACGTTGTGACGAAATTAACACTAAAACATGATTTTCTCGGAATATCCCGCACTTTTGAGAGATGTCGTCATAGTAAAAATTGATCAGCTTGCTAAGGCGGTTCGAATGAGATACGTTTAAAGTCTGTTGGTCAATGTAAGGGTTGGGGGGACGTTGTGACGAAATTAACACTAAAACATGATTTTCTCGGAATATCCCGCACTTTTGAGAGATGTCGTCATAGTAAAAATTGATCAGCTTGCTAAGGCGGTCCGAATGAGATACGTTTTAAGTCTGTTGGTCAATGTAAGGGTTGGGGGGACGTTGTGACGAAATTAACACTAAAACATGATTTTCTCGGAATATCCCGCACTTTTGAGAGATGTCGTCATAGTAAAAATTGATCAGCTTGCTAAGGCGGTTCCAATGAGATACGTTTTAAGTCTGTTGGTCAATGTAAGGGTTGGGGAGACGTTGTGACGAAATTAACACTAAAACATGATTTTCTCGGAATATCCCGCACTTTTGAGAGATGTCGTCATAGTAAAAATTGATCAGCTTGCTAAGGCGGTTCGAATGAGATACATTTTAAGTCTGTTGGTCAATGTAAGGTTGGGGGGACGTTCTGACTCATCGTCCTTTAAAAATATGTAGGTACGTCTCACGCGTAACGGCGTAATACCATGACGTTCGACCTTCGCCCAATTTATCACCCTTAAGTGGCATGCCTACACAAATAACCACACTTTTGACCTCACTTTTGTTTCTGATTAGTGACCGCGTTTGCGTAGACTACACCCGGCCTAGTGCCTACCTATTCTGAAAACCAATGCACGCCACTGCTCTTATCCGACCTCTTCGGTGATTCCATGAACCTGAACAGACTCTTCGCATCATCACCATTTGGCTGAGACAGAATTTTATGGGATGTACCAATACCAAGTCGGTTCAACCTCAAAACCCCAAACACATAATTTCTATGAGACTCATATCGAAAACAGTCCATCAATAAGTGATGCAAGTCTTCCACAAATCCACATTCTAAAGTACTCAAAATATTGCCTTATTCTAAGCAAAGTCTTCACTGTTCTTGTTATGAAAATTAGATTTTGTAAGGCTCTGTGTTTCTGTAGTGATAATTATAGTGACCGCGCCAAGAACCACCTCAGAACCAGTGGCGTGCATTGCATATAGGCATAAAAGCAGTGCCTACCTCGATATGTCAACATAAGCCTGTCAATTACATTTTAGTGTGTGTGCCCCACAATTAAGAAACTCAATAAATTATCATACCTAACAAAAAGCAAAATCCTCATACAAACACGGGACGGCCTATTCGGGTCCCGTACTATTCGCACATTGTCATTGGTCTTTACTCGTTCAAGTTAATACGACAAAATTAAAAATACGTACGTCTCACGCGTAATACCAATAACCACACTTTTGACCTCACTTTTTTTTCTGATTAGTGACCGTGTTTGCCTAGACTAGACCCGGCCTAGTGCCTACCTATTCTGAAAACCAATGCACGCCACTGCTCAGAACCAACAAGAAAATTCTCATTCTGAAGACCATGCTTCTCGACATCGTTCATATTTTTCCAGCAATTATTACTGATACTAAAACAGTGTCACAATAAAAATATTTCAATCACGTCTCTTTTAAAACTGAACAGCCAAAGAGTCTAAAAAATGTCATCTATCCCCCACGACACACCTACAAAGCTACTTAAAGCCCCGCTTTGCATACGTTGGTGCCAATATTGGCGCCAGAGTGTGGCGCGCGCCCACCGCACGCGGTTTCGCAATTTCGGACTAACAGTCCGCGCTGGCCGCAGGCGACGACAGCGCCCAGATTACGTATGGTGATGCTATTGCCTTAAAATGGTACTCTTAAGACTAGACTAGATCTTTCACACCTGTCATGAACACAAGAATAGGAACTCTGTACCCGAATTACGTAACAATCTTTCAATAACAATCTGAATAATTTTAAGGGATATTGCTAATCCATTGCTGCATAGTGATCGAAAATTTGTCTGCTCAACAACGTAAATAACGCAGTGAATGTTGCTGAACTGTCAAAATGAAATCGATTACTACTAATGGTGTGTTACGCAACTACCCCGCGCTGTATTCTCTGAAATTTAATTTTGCTTCTCAATTTATAAATATGTAGGTATTTTATTGATTGGTTATCCCTTCTTTAAAGGAGTTTATTTGTGAGTAATACCACACCAGTAATAACTAACGCCTCTAATTATTTTATATTACGAGTTATCTCTATCATAATATCGGGATAAGGTTTTTACAAAAAAAATACTTATACCCTGACAAGGTATATACAAATACTGTGACAAGGTATACCGAACAAAAAAATAAACCTCTTTTCGAACTATGCCATCAACATGCTAAAAAGAACATGGTTGTTTGTATATGACGCTAAATACCTACGTATCTAAGTACAGAAAAGTTTCAGAAAAAAAAGTGAGTCACCTCAAAAGATTTCCAAAGGGAGACTGTGATGGGACCGAATTTGAAACAATGTTGGACACAAAATGTCTTTCCCAATTTCCATCCTCGAACCCCACACGTAATAACCCCCGTCAGCTTGTCCGCAGGCGTGGATATCTGAAATCTGTCGGCCGTAAAATCCTTTGGCTTAAATCGCTTTAAAGCGCTTAAGCATCGCCTCATCACGCTGAACGATCCCAACATAGCATTTATTTGTTGGCTTTTTTGTTGATACATACCGATTTTAATTTCTATTCTGGTGTCACTTTGATGAAAAAAAAAAAACAGAGAAGGGAATGTTTTTCTTTTTCAATGGTTTTTCTAGTCTTTTACTATCTAGTATAGGTACTTATTTCTTCGTGTCTTCTACTTAATCATCATCTGCCTAGCCTTTTCCCAACTATGTTGGGGTCGGCTTCCAATCTAACCAGATGCAGCTGAATACCAGTATTTTACATGGAGCGGCTGCCTATCTGACCTCTACAACCCAGTTATTGGGTAATACGATACTCCTTGGCAAGACTGGTTGTCAGACTTTCGGGCTTCTGACTACCTTAAACGACTGTCAAGACCAACGGTTTTACGTGCTTTCATAGGCACTGAGGGGTCTCGATGTGTAGGTCGATAATGGACGGTCACCCATCCACGAATCGCCCGCGACAAGCGGCTGTTATTATTTGGCCACGAGTCCGTTATTGAAAATATATAATGTTTCTGGATATCATAAGAAAATGCAAAATGCATATAAAATCAATGGCGGAACCAAGTCCATATGATATCTTGTTAACGGATAAAATACCGCCCACACAACGTGGAAAAGAGGTTTATACTACAGCAGGTATTAATAGAATTTATAGCGAAATCCTTCATAAAATTTCCACAGTACAGAGTAGATTTATTCCTGGAATATTATTTATACTTCATTCAACGTTGCTATATAGTTGGAGCGACAGTTCGCAGAATCAATCGAATGGAAATCCAGAGTAATCCCTTCGTTTGTTAAGAGAACCTGATTTGAGTGATCACTGCTATCTGGTTCGTTTCGTTCATTCATTAATAACAGATGGATAAGACAATCCATTTCAAGATAAAGAGATTTTGTTAATAAATAGATTTTTTTTCACCATCCTAAATCCTACTAATACTTATTATAAATGTGAAAGAAGATGTTTGGATGTTTGTTACTCGATCACGCAAAAACTACTCAACGGATTTAGACGAAATTTGGCACACATATAGATTATAACCGAGATTAACACATAGGATACTTTTTATCCCGATATTCCCACGTGATCGACACTTACGCGGGTGAAACCGCGGGGCGCTGCTAGTAGTATCATAACATATTGGTCGAAAGAAGGATTTACAGGACAACCGTTGTTTTGCAGCCGTTAAGACCATCACACAAATTTCAGCCCAGCATCGGATCAGTACCCCCTCACCTCATCGACACGCCGCCAACCAAGCAGTAGGAGTATGAATGATGTTGCATGCCGATGCTGATTCGGTGCCAAGCTGAAACACTGCAAGCTTTATTTGACACCGCTATGTGGTACCGCTTTTCTAGGACACCGTAGCTTTACCTATACAAGTAACAGGCACTTTTGTTGGGCATTGGCTACATTGAAAAAAAAAAACCGGCCAAGTACGTGTCATATTTCAATACTAGATAGATGTTTCCTCCCCTCTTTGAGGAGTGGCTAGAGAGGCCTCACGGCGTCCTCACCTATCGCCTGACGCAGGTCCTCACCGGACACGGATGTTTTGGGAGGTTCCTGCACATCATCAAGCGGGAGGAGACGCCCGGGTGTCACCACTGCGAGGATCGCCCAGAGGACACGGTGGAGCATACGGTGGAGGTCTGCCCCGCATGGGCGGAGCACCGCCGTGCCCTCGTAGAGGCGATCGACAGCGGCGGCGACCTCTCGCGTCCGGCCCTGGTTCAAGGCATGGTCCGGGGCGAGAGGGAGTGGGAGGCGGTCACCTCCTTCTGCGAAGCAGTCATGCTAGCGAAGGAGGTGGCGGAACGGCTGAGGGAGAGAGCCTCACACCCCAGCCGCCGCGGGAGACGCTCCGGGCGTCGGGAGCCGCGTGACGACTCCCGGCCACCGTAGGCGCGGGCCTGCGGACGGAGAGTAATGGGTAGCTCACCGTCCGATCAGGACCAGGCCCGTGCCGGACGGCGCGTACGTGTTCCACGCGCGCCTCAAAGAGATGTCAGCATAAAGGAAGGGGCCTGCCAGGGCCGAAGCCTGCCGGGGGTGCGGGATTGTCCGAAAGGGTTACCGCTACCCCGGAACATAAAGGGCTAAGGAAGGAACACGGATGGGTTTTAGTCAGTAAGAGTCTGACACTCCCTTCGCTCCACCCAGAGCGGGAGGGGTAATTTGATGATTTCCCATCCATAAAAAAAAAAAGGACAACCGTTGTTTTGCGGACGATATGGCCATCATACGAATTTCAGCCCAGCATCGGATCAGCACCACCTCACCTCATCGACACGCCGCCAACCAAGCAGTACGAGTATGAATGATGTTGCATGCCGATGCTGATTCGGTGCCAAGCTGAAATGCTGGAAGCTTCATTTGACGCCGCTATGTGGTACCGCTTTTCTAGGACACCGTAGCTTTTCCTATACAAGTAACAGGCACTTTTATTGGGCATTGGCTACATTGAAAAAAAAACCGGCCAAGTACGTGTCGGACCACCCATGATGAAGGGTTCCGTAGTTGGGATGAATATATCCCAAAAACAAACTGTTTGAAAAAATGTTTTCCCATGCATCGACATACGTAAATTTTTATGGGATAGAGCACCCAAAAAATTTATCAATCAACTCAGCCTATCGCAGTCCACTGCTGGACATAGGCCTCTCCCAGACTGCGCCACAGCACCCTGTCCTCCGCTTTCCGCATCCAGTCGACCCCAGCAACCTTCTTTAGGTCGTCTGTCCATCTAGCGGGGGGGCGTCCTACACTAACAACAACAACAACAACTAACAACAACACAACAACAACAACTAACAACAACACAACAACAACAACTAACAACAACACCAACCACCACCACAACACCAACACTAACCACCACTACCAACAACTAATTTATAGCAGAATAAAATTGCAATGCCAAAAGAGATGGCTAAAAAAAAACCCAGAATCGCCAGAAACTTCATATATGCCATTTTTATAGGCATAATATGTACAACAAAAATATATAATAATATACTGCAAAAACGACGTGGTATACTAGATATACCTACAGGGTGAATTTTTCAAGTGGGCGTGGATGGCCAAATCCGAAACTATGAGGACTAGCGAATAGTACTCAAAGGAGTCGCGGGCTCGATTTTGATGAAAACTAAAACTGCATCATTGGATTTTTCAAAAATCAATATTTCTAGCCAGGAATCGAACCTGTTGATTTTGAAAAAAAAACACACTGTATTATTACACCATTCGATAGTGTCGCTAATAAGGATCGAATTCTGGGAAGTAATGACATACGTCAAACTAAAATAAAGAGCTCATTTATAACAAAGTAAAAAAAAAAAAAACATCCTGTATAAAATAAAGATTATTAATAATAAAACATATTAAAAGATGAAGGGTATATTTTTTACATTATTTTAATATATTATCATAATTATACTAAAGAGATTGTGATAAAATAAAAGTCGAGTAATCAATGTAATGTAAGTATGAATAACATAGGTAAACACACAAAGTATAATAACTTTTATACTGTATGGTTTAGGAGGTTGATTTTTTGAAACCGTACTGGGCTTACTATAGTGAACCCATTTTTATACATTTCGTTGCTGGCGATTCTGGGTTTTTTGTCTATGAACTTTTAGCCATGTCCTTTGAATCAAGTGTCGATTATGTTTTAACGAATAATGTTCTATTTTCATAAACAAAACCCTCTACCATGAGGAGAGATACCCGTATTTTCAAAATACCTGGGTATGAAGCATTCGGACGTGCAGACCGCATTTAGGCACATCCCGAAACACGTCGACTGCACGCAATGCCACAGACTTGCGGTTTTAAACGATTACCGCACTAATTTGTTTCCATCCTTTACGGGTATGTATGACTGTGGAGATAATTAATTATTTGGGGAATTCAGTGGTGTCCAAAAGACAGTTGACATTTTTCCACTTCAGCTGTGATACACCACATTATGATTTAAAATTCTAGTGATCCAAAGTTTGATTTACTATAACGTTTTTATTGACACTAGAGGAAGTATTTTCAATCGACAGATAATTTTTATTCGTGGAATAAAATTGACGTCTGACAGTTGTTGTATGGAAGAATTGTCAAAAATTCAAATTTTTTTCCTCCAATAAGACGAAATTATCTGGCGTTGGAAAATCAGCCCTTATTTAACTAGGTACTATAAAAAACTTTTTAAGAAAAAAAAAACCGACTTCCAAAAAAACACTACAAACTGAAAAATAACTTTAATTTCGGAAGTCGGTGTCTTTGGATCTGTATTTTAGTTTTTTGCCACTGACTTCCGAAATTAAAGTTATTTTTCAGTTTGTAGTATTTTTTTGGAAGTCGGTTTTTTTTTATCTTAAAAAGTTTTTATTTCACGCTTTTTAGTGGGTCTGGTTATAATTTATCTAAGTTACAATAGCCTAGTGATCATCGCCTTTTACAAACAAAATATTGCTTTTCCCGATACAGGGAAGTTAATTGTTGAGGAGTTCTCCAGATCCACCATCAGCTCCGTATCACCATTCACATTGTGACGAGCATAAATTGCTTAGCAACCATATTAAAGTAATCGAATCGCAACCCGTGAAATACTTAGATATTATTGAGTAGTTCCGGTGGCTATCTGTGGTCTTCATCATCAGTTCCACTTCACCAAATAGTGCTTTCCGAGAGTAAATGCACGAGTTACTATAAAAAATACCCAAATCGCTATAGGTGTGCCTATAATATTTTAAGAGTTCCTTCGATTTCTCCAGGATCCCATCATCAAATCCTGACCTGATGTTTTTAGACTAGATGCTGATAATCCTGGCTGCAGCATCAGGCCAGACTTATGACAACATTGCATTGAACTTAAAATTTAGTCCTGTTTAAAATGAGCCCAAACACGACTACGGTGCTGTAATTTCAAGGTTGGTACTTTTTCTGATGCTCCTGGCTTCAGCATCAGGTCTTTATGTATTTCGGTGTTCCTCATTAACAGTACGTTTATCCACACATCGAGCCCTTTTCAATGAGCCTAAACACGATATATCTGCTGTTAGTTGTCGAGGAGTAGAGTAGGTACTCTGCAGATTATCCTGACTACAGCATCAGGTCATGACTTGATGATCATGAGACCAAATGTGGCAAATGCCCTATCAAACATCAAAACAATTTACTAAAACAGTCCTTGCCTGTTCGAGTAACTTCTTACTGTTTAAGAAGTTGTGCCTTCCATCATCAGCCCAGCTACCTGAGATGAAAACCATACGCAAGTACACAAGATAATTCATAAAATATGCGAAAAACAATAAGTGAGCCTATAAAATTTGAGGGTTGCCCTCGATTTCTCTAAGATCCCATCATCAGATCCTAACTTGGTGACAATGGGACCACCTCAGAACTATTTACGTTGGAACAAAAAAATAATTTTGAAAATCCGTCGACAATTGGCGGAGTATTCGATGAACAAACATACAAAAAAAAAACATACAAACAGCCGAACATAGTACCTCCTCCTTTTTGTGAAGTCGGTAAAAATAATCAAGTAATCCCTTAGGAGGACCTGATATTTTTTTTATAATCATAATGTGGCATCACACTTGAAGTGGAAAAATGTCAACTAACTTTTGGAGAACACTGTAAATTTATTGTAATACTAGCTGCGCCCCGCGGTTTCACCCGCGATAAAAGTATTATATCTAGTCCTTTTTTATTGATTCCCTTTACAAATCTCCACCCCCCTTTTACACCTTTAAGGGATAATTTCGGGGATAAAAACTATTGTATATCCTTCCCCACAATTCAAACTATCTCCATGTACCAAATTTCATCAAAATCGGTTCCGCGGTTAACGATTCCCCATACAAACTTCCACACCCCTTTTCACCCACTTAAAGAATGATTTCTGGGATAAAAACTATCTTATGTCCTTCCCCGGGATGCAATCTATTTCTCTGCCGAATTTCTTCTAAATCCGTTCAGTGGCTTAGGCGTGAAAAGGTAATATACAGACAGACAGAGAGAGTTACTTTCGAATTTATAATTTTAAGTATGGATAGTCACTGTTTATATTGTTCCACTACGGGATAGCCGCATAGTCTAGTTAGAATAAGTATTAGATTTCGTCACGATGTGTCCCATCGTCTCAATAAAATGTAGCAAGGATTATGTGTATTACGGGGACGCTGAAGAACAGCGGGTCGAGGCCTGTCGGGGGAGCGGTGAATGCTTATGCGAATCCCGCACCCCCGGCCATTGGAAGAGGAACACCGCGGTGGTTTTAGCCGGTAAGAGTCCGGCATGCCCCTCTGTCACCCCCACGATAGAGGAAGTCCATAAGGATTTCCACAGCGAGAAAAAAAAAAAAGGATTTTTTATATTGGAAGGTGTCATTGGTGCCGATTCTATTGTTCACAAACTAAACCACATCTTTTCTTTCTATTTCATAAGAAAAGGACAGAAGATATATTTTAGTTTAGTCCTGTCAAGTTAGTCAGCGCCTGACGTAAATTGACGTAATTTCAGTAGGCAAGTTTTTAATCACGTCTAAACTTGTATGGAGTAGTGTCAGGCGCTGCTTAATTTCCCATCCACGGACCAACCGCGGCAAGCGTGGCTTCACCTGATCGATCGACCCGTGCGGCTTGTATTACTTAGCCACAAGCCTCTCAAACCCATTATAATAGTTTACATTATTTAGAATCATGTTGCTATGTTGTTACTAACACAATTCCCGAGAGTAGTTTTGTTGTAAACAACATTTTGTTGCTCTCGAAGTATCGACAAAAACAAGCTCCCTATAAACTCAACTAGCGAACTCTTAAGTAACTGCAAGTGTTTCCCAAAATTCCCGATACACCGAAATAAGCCCATTAGAATAAGCCTCTAAAGTTTACTATAAGATGCGAACTCCGTACACTTCAACGCAAAGTAATTACAGAGTTAAGAAATTCTATGCGAACTGATAGTTGAGGAGTTACAAGCACTTAGTGAATTTATATAAGACTAGCTGCGCCCCGCGGTTTCGCCCGCGTAAATGTCGATCCCGTGGGAATATCGGGATAAAAGTAGCCTATATGTTAACCCAGAGTGTCAGCTACCTCCATACAAAATTTTATCATAATTGGTCCAGCCGTTTGAGCGTGAAGAAGTAACAAACATATAAACACACACACACACACACACTCACAAACTTTCGCCTTTATAATATTAGTGTGATAGTGTGACTACCTTTTGTCTGTGGTTTTGTTCGCCTGGATGTCGGAAATTATCTCACGGGAACGTGCTACCGGCACAAAAAGTAGCCTATATCCTTCCGCAGGATGCCATGCCATCTATCTCCTTTGCTAAATTTAATCGAAATCCGTTCAGTAGTTTAGGCGTGAAAAGTTAACATACGGTGTACCGTTGACGTTTCGAGCACTTTCTCTTACTTGGTGTACACTTGACGCTAAGACGTGATAAAAATTCACAGACTCCCAGACTTTCACATTAACAATATTAGTAAGGACGGAGTACTTTTAAGTAAGCAAGCGTAGGGAAATTTCTAGAAGGAAATGCATGAAACTATTATGTAAGTTTGTAATTGTTAGTAATAAAGTTCGCGGGATGATGGAGGTGAATTTGAAGTGGTAATTACTTCGTTGGTATGTTGGAGTTGAGGTTCTGTTTGAGATTTAACTTGCCTTTCTGCTCTGGAACAGTTTCCCCATCTTCAAGGGAAACTGTTCCTATATTTAGAGCCAGCGCGCACTAGTGACTTTTTGTTGACCCATAGTTTGTTCGTTCAGGGAATCAATATGGAGCTATATTGAAGTGCACGCGTTTGATCGGCCGATTTTTAATCGTCAAATGCGTGCACTTGAATATAGCTCCATACTGATTCCCGGAACGATCAATTATCGGTCAACAAAAAGTCGCTAGTGCGCGCTGGCTCTTAATGTTCCCAGTTTCCCGCTGCGATTTTTTTCCCGCACACTAGAATATCAACGCAATTCTCAGCGCCGAGAGTTGAAAATCCAACAGTGTGTTTGTTTAACGTGCTGGGATGTGCTCTGTTGGATTACTTCAAAATCAACCGAAGATGGTGTTATTTGCAGATGACACATCATTGATCTTTAAGATAGACAGACGGGCACAAAATCTTGACGACGTGAATAACTCTATTCTTCAGGTCCAAGATTGGTTTACGGTAAATAATTTGGTACTAAATGAAAAGAAAACCAAATGCATTAGATTTAAATTACCAAATGTTAGAAGTAGCGAATGTGACATCATACTGAATGGAGAAAAACTAGAATTTGTTGATCAAACGGTTTTCCTGGGAATTACGCTAGACGAGAAATTACAATGGGGACCTCACATAACATCTCTTGCGGGGCGGCTTAGCTCGGCCGCTTATGCTGTTAGGAAGATAAGACAGTTAACAGATGTAGAAACCGCGCGTTTAGTCTATTTTAGTTACTTTCACAGCATTATGTCGTACGGCATTTTACTATGGGGTCGAGCTGCTGACATTGAATCCATCTTTATTTTGCAAAAGAGAGCTGTCAGAGCCATTTATAATCTACGTCGCCGCGAATCTCTCAGGGAACTATTTAAAAGGATTAATATTATGACGGTACCTTGCCAATTCATTTATGAAAATATTATGTATGTAAGAAAAAATCTACATCTTTTTAATAAAATAAGCGATAGACATAACTTTAATACAAGAAATAAAGATAAAATACATCAACCATTTTTCAGATTAGCCAAAGTACGAGTACATACATCTTTTATGGGGTACTGTGTTAAATGTTACAATAAAATACCTTGTGATATATTGCAATTAAATGAAAGAAAATTTAAAACTCACATTAAACGTACACTTTGTAAACAAGCATACTATAAATTAGAAGATTATATAATAAAGAACGCTTGGAAACATGCTGGTCCTGCTCCATAGGACAATCTAGAGTCTAGACAAAATCAAACTGGTTGCTAATTTAATTGTAAATTTTTTAATTCTTTTTTTTTACATTTATTACTCACACCCTGACTTATTACTTGTATTTTGTTTTTTAATTAAAATCGTTTTGCTTGTACCATGTTTGTAAATATGTGAGCACCATGTATCTATCAGATAAATTAATTTATATGTCATGGTTTCGTTTTTAATTCTTTTACCTATTGTGGTATAGTAATTTTATTGTAGGTGCATCGTCCTCACATGTTATTATATAATTAATGTACCCATGCAAAATAAAAGAGTAACGGTGGAGTTTCTTGCCCGTTCTTCTCCATACGAAAACTACCTTTTGGAATGGGCGACTAGAATCAATTCTATTTTAAGATAATTTTTGACGTTCAAAAGTGCCTTTTATGTGCCTATTTGAAATAAATGCTTTGACTTTGACTTTGATTCTTAACGCTTGAAAATCCAACAGTGTGTTTGTTTGACGTGCTGGGATGTGCTCTGTTGGATTCTTAACGCTTGAAAATCCAACAGTGTGTTTGTTTGACGTGCTGGGATGTGCTCTGTTGGATTCTTAACGCTTGAAAATCCAACAGTGTGTTTGTTTGACGTGCTGGGATGCGCTCTGTTGGATTCTCAACGCTCGGCTCAACACCGAGAGTTGAAAATTCAGTGCGTGATAAAATGCCGCGATTTTTTTACGTCTGTGAGTGCGTGGGCTTAAGCTGATATCTGAAGGTCAATTCCTGTAATTAAAAATATTCCAATTCTAGTCGCAATATCATCTCAGCGACAATCAATGTCAAAAACTTGTCAAAATGTAGCGAAATCAGAGGTATTTTTGACAGATTGAGACTGAGATCAGAAGGCCAATTCTCGTAATTTAAAACGTTCAAAATCTAGTCGCAGTCTCATCTCAGCGACAAACAAACGTCAAATACTTGTCAAAATGTAAGGAAAAAATAGGTATTTTTGACAGATTGAGACTGAGATCAGACTGTGAACGTTTTTAAAATTATGAGAATTGCCCCTCTGATTGTGAACGTTCTTATAATTACGATAATAATTGCCCCTTAGACGTGAAAATTAACATTCAGTCAAATGTGTGACATTTGTTTCATTCTACGTTCACACGACACCGTTAAAGTTACATGGGAATTAATGTTAATTTTTCCTCCCTTCACTTCATTTTTCGATCATTCGATAGGTTCACTAGTTAATTATTTTTTCACTTTTGCTTCATTTTGTGTTCCAATGTCTCACTTCGAGTGAAAAATGAACAACTTGTGAAGTGTCTGATATTTGTCTGTTTGATCAAATTCCATGATTTTCAAATAATTTTAAACACGTCACCTTTTCTACAAAGAAGGTATCTTATGAAGGCTTTTGAAGCTGCATGATCATTTCCAAACGAAAAAGGATTGTTTTAACAGACAAATTTTTTGAAGTGAAACTTCTTTACGCACGCTTGACTTGGCGAGTAAGCTGGCGAACGCGTGACATAAGCATTACGAAAAGTGTGATCGGGCGAAGCGAACGGGAGTTGAGTGGGGGATATAAGCAAGAGAAAGCAGTGCGCGCACACATTTTCTTTCTCTCTTCCTCTCATAGCCAAATACGTTTAGAGTTTCACTTCAGTCGTGTGGTCATAAGCACACTCGGTTTTTTTTTTGTAAATCGCGGTGATTTACAAAACAAGTTGTTTTTTCTGATTGCAGTGACACGACCACACGAATTAATTTTATCACTATTATCATATCTCACACGGGCCTAAATCTACCGACCCATAAACCGATCACATAGAGATAGACCCATTTACAAACTATGCGAAAGTCATACGTAAACACGCGTGTCCTATTTCTGTGGCGCGGCGAATATTCGACGATTGCAAGCTATTTGAATAGAGTTAACCCTCTTCCGGCCCGTGATGGAGCGATGATTGATTCCTGTTTACTCAGGGGGTGGGTTGCAATTTAATATCTTATTGTTAATCGCGAGCCGCGTAGTGTTGACTCAGTGGAAACATAGGGAGAGAAGGTCGAGAATGGTGGGCGTGTACGTATACCAAACTAACAGACCGGGTTAGGAATACGACCATCCGTTCCATCACAAAAATAACTGATATCACTACTTGGAAAGCTGCCACGCTAAAATGGAATTGGGCTGGACACATCTGCCGCATGTCAGACGAACAGTGGGCCAAACTTACGACCCAATGGGTCCCTCTTAATGGCAAACGACATCGCGGCAGGCCCAGACGGAGATGGCGGGATGAGCTGGACTCCTTCAACAAAAACTGGTCCTTAGCAGCTTTGAACAGAGAGAGGTGGAAAGAGAGTAGGGAGGCCTTTGCCCTGCAGTGGGACGTCATAGGCTAATAATAATAAATAATTGATATCCATTATTTCATAGGTTTGAAAAATTCGTCTGCTCGGCAATGTAAATGACGCAATGAACGTGGTTGAACAGGCTAAATGAAAGGTATTGAGCTCGATGGCCATTTTATTTTAATATTATAAAGGTGAAAGTTTGTGAGTGTGTGTGTGTGTGTGTTTATATTATGTTTGTTACTTCTTGACGCTCAAACGGCGGGACCAATTTTGTTAAAATTTTGTATGGAGATAGTTGACACCCTGGATGAACATACCTATAGGCTACTTTTTATCCCGATATTCCCACGGGATCGACATTTACGCGGGTGAAACCGCGGGGCGCAGCTAGTAATATTATAAACGCGAAAGTTTGTGAGGATGTTTGTTACTCTTTCACGCAAAAACTACTAAACGGATTTTTATGAAACTTTACAGTAAGCTTACACCTACATCAGAAAAAGACATAGGTACTTTTTATCCTGATATTTCTACAGGATCGATACTTAAGCGGGTAAAACCGTGGGGCGCAGCTAGTTTGTTATATTTCAACAACTTTGGTGTTAAAATTGACGTGCACCTGCACTTAATACATGTAGCAGCCGTTGCTGTTATTTTTTGTTTTCTGTAAAAGTTTATTTTGATTTTTTTATTATCAATGTGTAACAAATACTGCTTGTATGTACAGCAATACCAGAAAAAAATTGCAATTCACAAAATAAATATCAAAGGCATCATTTTAATTCAGTAAAAATACATTTTGATGAGTGGTCAATATTTGACTTGTATTTTCGCCATGTAGGGAAACTATTTTTTTTATTCTGCGAAGGCTTCGCAGTGATTTTTGCTATTCGTTTGAGCTGAAAAACGCAAAACATTTAATTTTTTCACTTTTTGTTGCGTGAACTGAAATTCAATATCAATTCGTTCTCTGCTATTTTTCGTTCCGGTCGTATTTTTAAATACCTTGTAGGAACGCGTAATTGAAAGAATAAATCGAGCTTTGTTAACAATGGAACGATTTACGTGAAATGAAGTAACATGTACCTAACAGTGTGAAATGATAATGGTTATGATTTACGATTGGTAGACTATTATTGAGGTTCAAATTTTCCATTATCGAAGTTTCTAAAATTTTACTGTTACATTGGATTTGACGTGAGTCGTTTTTAGAGATTTTGAGCCTGGTACTGAAGGTTTTTTGATTAAAAACATTGAAAGTTTTTGTTAAAATAAAATGAACAAAAATGGTTGGTTAAGCGCTAATTGTACATTATTTATCTAAATATGAAACTGTAAGCTTTCTGAAGAATGAATAAAATAGTCAAGACTTAAGGTCATAGCATACATATCAACTCGGAAAGGGATCGTCGTCGTATCAACACGGGCCATTCAGTATTCTTTGTATGAAACTCCCTACTGCAACGTACGCTAATTGGAATCATAACGTAATCGCCTTGCCTCGGGTCAACTTGCAGTTCCCGCGCTTACGGCTCGTCGTCCCCGCGCTTACGTCTCTCCGTACCCGAGCTTACGTCTCTTCGTCCGCCTTTGCCCTTCTCACCCCTCCCGCGGCCTGCCTACAGCATCATCAACCAGCAGTGGGAGAGCCGTAAGCGCGGCGTCGCGGCGTCGCCTAGCCGTAGCCGAGTCGACATATCGGAGCTGCTGATCCTATTTGGTTATGTGTTT
Organism: Amphipoea oculea; assembly: GCA_945859645.1. Lineage (NCBI taxonomy): Eukaryota > Metazoa > Arthropoda > Insecta > Lepidoptera > Noctuidae > Amphipoea > Amphipoea oculea. The sequence goes on from OX243862.1 coordinate 20,487,517, forward strand.
ACGTTAGGTCGACGCCTGTTTCAAAAGTCATTTATTCAAACTAGGCTGAGAATCAGCACTTTTCGAACGTCAAAATTACAAAAGACAGTCCCCCAAAACGCCCGCCCTTCGCCACTTCCTAGTGCTTTCGCTGGGGAGAAGAAGTGGCGGAACAAACTCCCCAGCAGCACAGCTGTCTGTTCAGTTAGAAAATAATTGATTGTGTACAATACTAAGTATGCAATGTAATTAACATTACAGGACACAGAACGTTAAATTAAATTATTTGCCATAGGTTAGCTAGCCACGCCAATATACCAACACGGGCGAGGCGAAAGACGATACTGTGACGATCCCTTTCCGATATGTATGACCTTTAGCCTACACGATCTTCTTCACGGTCTCGCCAAGAAACTAAAGCGACGAGCCCGTTCCTTCTCTTTCCCCGTATGGTTCCAACTCCTAGATTCAGCCGTTTGCTGTACGGCTCCATTGTTAATTATTATAAACGCTTTCAGTTATTGTTGTGTTTGGTGATTAAAATTTGGATTGTAAACTGAAATGAAACAAACCAAGCGGAAAATTTTCATGGAAATCTAAAATGTAAATGTTAAGTGTTTGACTTGAGAAGCGGGGAGTAAGCTGGCGTTGCAAGTTTTGGAGTGTTGCTTTCTGAGATCAAGATCTGACAAATATTGATTTTGTATTGTGAATTGTTTGGTTATGACAAGGTAATAAAAGAAAGGGATGATTATGTAGGTAAGATTAATGCCGAACATGTGATTTTTATTTCATTTTTTTATATGTATTTTTTTATTGTTTACTAGCTACGACCCGCGGTTTCACCCGCATAAGTCTCGATCCCGTGGGAATATCGGGATAAAAAGTACTCTATGTCCTTTCCCGGGACTCAAACTATCTCTATACCAAATTTCATCTAAATCGGTTCAGCGGCTTAGGCGTGAAAAGGTAACATACAGACAGACAGATAGAGTTACTTTTGAATTTATAATATTAGTATGGATTAATCAAAACAAGAACAGTTTACAAATGTTTGTTGAACACTTAAAAATACCACACAAACCATCAATTTTTTTGTAGACACATTAGTGACTTGCTATACAAATAAAATAATACAAAAACACAAACAAAACGACACTTAGGCGTCAAAGTACTCGGCCGTATCGCTGTCATCCGAACCGTGCCTAAAAGACTGGCAGCGTTACCACGTTGAATGGCAATGCTAATTCTTTAGCCAAATATTAAAAAGAAATGTTATGAAAACTTTTTTTAACATCCATAAATCTATCTAATGACATCGGGTTTCCTGATAGCTGAACTATGATCATCGTTTAGAGAAATTGAAACATGGGCCAACTCATAAAGTGGGGCTTATTATTTGATGGTCACCAATCCACGGACCAACCTCGGTAACGGTTGCTTAACCTTGCAGATCGACCCCGTGCGGGTGTTATTATTTAGCCACGAGCCCTCCGGGGCAAACGAACTAAAATTTTTTTATATACTTAAATAAGTATCCATAAATCTACATACCTATTAGATTACATCCGGTTTTTTTTAAATTGCTGAATGGCCTGCTCTAGACCTCGATCAGGTCTAATGGTCTGATATTATCTGATCTATGATCATAGCTTTGAGACAAAAATAAGTTTAATAAAAACTAAAACCCGACTACTGAAAAGGATGAAACAAGGAAGTACCTTCCCGTGGTCGCATGCTACCATTGCTTCTATGTATGTTAGTACAGCGGCATGCGACCACGGGAAGGTATTTCCTTATTTCATCCTTTTCAGTAGTCGTGTTTTAGTTTTTAAACTTATTTTTTATTTAATTATTTTGGGGCTTATTTCAATTATATTTATATTTTTTAAATGTGCTAATTAAGCCCTTTCATTTGACACCCCACATGCCACAATCAAAAAAATTTTTTTTTAGATTATAACTTTACGTCCGCTAGAGGGCGCCATATTCAATTTAATGTGACTTCACATAGACTCTAACCAGCGGACGATCAAGACGCTTCCAACGATACCTCATTTGTTTAATTATGACAAGTACTTTAGAAGTTATGAGGGAACAGATTAACATAAAGAGTATTCTATTCTATTCATACATACGTACATACCGGTGAAAATCATAACCCTCCTTTTTGCTTCGCCGTAGTCGGGTAATGAAACAACTTCGGGCAAGAAGTTGACCACGGTTGGTAGGTTTGATATGTAAAAATAATATTTTCATACATTATCTAGAAAAATATTTAAGATGGAGTGTCTTGAAGCCAAGTTATAATCTATTACATAATCTAAGACACGACGCTACCTAACAAGTTACATAATAATTCCATTACACGAAATACAATTACAATATCATCAATCTCAATAAACAGTTCGAAATTCAAAACACTCAGTTGATTGTCTCTGAACTGTAAAACAAACTTTGCATTTAGTGGGAGTGTGTCGTTTGGACTCGTGCATAGTCGTGCATACTCGGCGACCGCGAAAGAGCTTGATCGGTGCGTGACACACGGCTGGTTAGATAGAGAATTAGGTAGTAGACCGTATTTTTAAGGAAGTAGTATAGAATAGAATACTCTTTATTATGTACACTATATAAATTACAGACATAAACAAAGAAACTTTACAATGGGTGACACAATGGTTGGTCTTATCGCTAAGAGCGATCTTTTAAAGACAATCTTTGGATGGATTAAAAAGGGACTGAAGTAATTAAAAAGAGCTGTATTTAGTGGTCAATTTTTTGTAAAAAATACATAATTCTGTAACATTTTAACTAGGCATAATATGTTAATTATAAATGCAAGATGCTGTATTTTGTGTGTGTGTGTGTGTGCAAATACAGATTTGATGACAAAAAAATTCGTCATTTCCTTCCGTCTTTCATTGCGCCGAACCAAGCTCCGCTAAAGAGACACAATTGATTTTCTATTGTTTCGTCGCCGATCGGCGAACCGCGCCGCTTGACCGGTTAAGAGCAAGAGAGTGACGATTTACTATGCTTACCATATACATTTAGTATAGCATAACTAGGTATAATCAGCCTATAATGTTCCCACTGCTGGGACTCAGGCCTTCTCTCAGTGAGAGAGAGTGGGCCATAATCACCCACGCGGGCCCAGTGCGTGTTGGTAGATGTCACATGTCTTCGAATATTTGGTTCTAGGACATGCCGGTTGCCTTTACCGTTTTTTGATGAAATAATTCACATAAAGTAAAGCGCCTGTCTGGGTTCGAACCCACGACCTACACGGCATGACACGTGTGAAAATGTGTTTAATTCATTTTATAAATCTGAGTAGTCAACGCAGATTTGTGTCTATATAGATCAGCGTTCACCATAATTCATCTTACATGCAAGATCATCAAAATTGCTCGACGTCCTATCAAACTGTGTATCACAAGTAAAGAAAATTCCTAATCACATTAATGTAGTTGCGCTGCAACCCACAAAGTTAGTCCATTACGGTATTATCGATGGGTTTCAAATTGCATCAAATCTATGGGGACTCAACCCTATGGTTTCTTTGGGGGAGTTGGTTTTTTTCTAGGGCCCACCAATTTTGGAATAGATGTCCCTTGAAATCGAATTATCCATTGTGTTAGAAGTAATTTGTTGTGGTTGAAAAAGCAGACGGTTTCATATAAAATTATTTCTGTCTATAAAAGTGGAAAATCTTGTAGTTCATATTATGATAAAATCAAAATTTTAATAGCAAAAACGAGGTTACAAGGCTTTTATCTCTTCCCAATTTGCATTTTAACACAAAAATGTTTGATACAAAATTTGTCCCCGCATAATTTTCCTATGTGAGCACCATAGAAAATCCTTCCCGCTATTTGACTTGCAAATTACCCGCCCACTTTCAGAGACAACATGATCGTCGGCTAAACTTGCCACCCCACTTTAACTTAACGCGAACTTATGTGATAAAAACATACCTCTGTGCTAAAGTTCCTGAAAATTCACAGTAACTGACCAATTTGGTGGGCGAGGCTCACTCGTTACTAGACCCCGCCAAGTGGCTGCCAAGTACTGACCAAAAACTTGGCCGGAATTTAGGCAAGTTTGGTTTGGGTCAAAAAGTTACATACAAGTAGACGGAATTGGTTATCTACGTTATATTTTCGCGTAAATATTAAAGTTAGCGAGTTTGTGATTGAGTAGAAAGTTTATTCTGTCACCAACCATAGTTACTTTCGGGGAACTTTTTCTTGTGTTGCCGAAAAAATTGTTCGACGCGACCGCGAGTGTTTATTCCGCGCGGGCTGGCAACGTCGCATTTCTAGTGGTTTTTCGTGATTATTTTATGTTTAAACCAAAGTACTATTTATTTCGAACAACATATTAATATTTATTAGGCTTTTTTTATCGTTGGTATTTATAATTATTTTTTGCATTTACCTACTCTTAAAAAAACATATTTAATCGTAATAAGTACTGCAAATAGAAAATAATTAACAAACAATATGTAAGACATTTTTATTTTTATCTCGATTTCCACGGGATCGAAACGAGTGCGGGAGAAACCGCGGGGCGCTGTTAGTACCAAAATAACTGTAAAAAAAAAATAGCGTACAAACTTATTAATACCAATGATCTAGTATTTGGCTGTAAAAAATAGTAAGTACCTACATTGGTTTTAAAATAATCACGAAAAACCACCAGAAATGCGACGTTGCCAGCCCACGGGGGATGACCGCTCTTAAACATATTTTTTATGGTTAATATTGTATTTCTATGAAGTGAGGAGGGCAGGCAATTCAAGGAAACCCAATAACGACTAAAACCTTTTGAATTAGTTTTCAGTTTCATGATTTTCTACGAAATAACACGATCAATTTTCCCAACTATGCTGGGGTCGGCTTCCAGTCTAACCGGATACAGTTGCATACTAGTATTTTAAATAGTTTCGGAGTAACACGATACCCCTTGGTCTACGGACTACGGGGTAATTGCGTAACACGCACTAACAGTAGGAATGGCTTTCATTTTGACAGTTCAACATCATTCATTGCGTTATTTACGTTGTTGAGCAGACACATTTTTCGAATATATGAAGCAATAGATTAGCAGTATCCTTCAAAATGATTCAGACTGATTGATATTGTGTTTCGCAATTAGGGTGCTGGTTTCCAGATTTTTAGGCTTTGACTACGCGTAACGACTGTCAAAGATCTGCGAATGACAGCTGAGACCAACGGATTTACGTGCTTTCTAAGGCACGGAGAGGTCTCGACATGTAATGGATGGTCATGGTCATCCATCCACGAACCGGCTGCGGCAATCGTAGCTTAACCTTCAATCAATCCGTGCAGCTGTTATTATTTAGCCAAAAGCCTCCTACGAACAAAAAAGTACCAAAAAAATGACAATGCTTATCAAAAAACCCATCAAAATCAACACAGAAAACCATATAATACAGATCCAATTACGAAATGCATCACAACCAAACCTACTCAACCACCGATTACGTAATACTCAACCGTCGATTTTTCCGGCCGTGCACGATTCCGGTTAAGAGACAAACTCTCTATTTGTTGAATAAATTCCAGTTCAGACTTGGCGAATGTCGTTCGTATTTTGAAACCGTGCCAAGTCCCGCAATCAGAACAGTATGTGGGCCAAGAGGCTGCGGATGGCGGCTTTCGGCTTTTTTGTCTGGGGTAAACAAAGACAGGTTGAAGACATGAGTGTTTTAAGCTATTTTTGTGTGAAGGCTTTGGATACTGGAGCAGGCTAGGGTGGAAGCTGTGAAACCGGTAGTGGGACTGTGTTAACAATGCAATGAAGCCAGTTTTAGTCAATGATACCTATGCATGTTTCTGCTGGGAAGTTTGTTGCGCCATTTTTTCTGCCCAGCTAAAGAATTAGGAAGTGGTGAAGGGCGGGCGTAGTGGGTTCTTATGTCATTTCCATGCTACTTGGGTGCGATGTAGTATGTTTTCTCCTCCAGTTTTCTCCGTCAACTTTGCATTATGAGGAGGAACAAAATTTTCGCTTTAATTTTAAGAAATAAATACTTATGATATAATTAGGTACACATCTTAAGTTTATTCAAAGACTATAACAAGAATTAAATCATTGAGAACACTGTCCGTCTCATTACAAAACGAGTTCTAGCTTCAGTTCAAGCCCAAACAAACACTGTTTCTCAAAATACAGGTTTATAACCTAGTTTGAGAGGCAGGGTTTTAAACATTTTGTTACAGATTTTACAACAAAACCTAACATAAATAATGTATAACCATCTACCCATTGATTCTGTAACTATCTGTATTTTTTATGAATAAACATATTATTATTATTAAAAAAAAAAAAACCTTCGAACTAGTTATTTTATTAATCTGTCAAGCTCCGTTAATGAGACACAATTGATTTTCTATTGTTTCGTCACCGATCGGCAACGTGCGGGGCTTTATGAACTTTATTCCGACAGTGTAAAGTACACAAATTGACATTATAGACTCGGGGTTAATCTTCGTTTTTGTAACTATAACTTTAACTTTTGCGGAATGAAGTTTGCAATTCAAAAAAGGCTCGATGGTTCAGGTTTTTAAACCATGGAGCCATTTTTGAATTGCAAACTGTCAACTGTCCTTCTAATTTAATAAGACCATATAGCTGAGCAAAGGACATAAAATATTCTCGAACAAGTCATGCGAGATGTGATCATAGCGTCTATTTATCGACAATTTTTTCAATCCAGACAGAAACTGTTACAAAATAAACAGTACAGTTGCGTTGAAAATCTTTATAATCTATAAGCTATGTATGTGCTACACAAACACACAATGTGTGCCCCGTATTTGTCGGTAAATATGTCTCGCCGATCAAACAACATATCTGGAGGAATATTTGCTCGAACCTTTAAGATTCTTGTATCGTTGAGGCACGAAGGAGAGGCGAAAGCGGGAAACTAGAAACTAAAGAGTATAATTATAGAGAATAGGAGAGAACTGATCTTGAGTGTTTTAGAGCAAGACGGCTTTAATTTCTCGTAAGTCTAAATATAGATACGTTTTATTTTCTTATCAAATTAGAAACCGAATCAACTGGTTTTTTGTGACAGTCAGAAATAAAGCTGGAGTCTGTCTAAGAAAAAATACTGAAAACGGCGTACTGCAAAATAAAAATCAAAAACATTCGTCGCACGTCGTCGTGAATGACGTCATGTCGACTGCTGATGGCTCGTCACTTCAGACCAGTCTACGTCATGTCTAGCACAGGTCTAGGGTGGGCAAAATTGATTGATTGATTGATCCATGCCAAGGTATGTCAAGGCACAGTTTATCAATTGTATTCCTCGGTCAAACAGAAAAATTGTTACCTAGTGAAGAGCTGTACAAATGTCTGTACCAGCAGGCGGAGCATGACCACCATAAAAATGGGGTTTGTCGATGGAAGAATAGACAAAATCATCATCTGCCTAGCCTTTTCCCAACTATGTTGGGGTCGGCTTCCAGTCTAACCGGATGCAGCTGAGTATTTTACATGGAGCGAGTGCCTATCTGACCTCCAAAACCCAGTTACTGGGTATTACAAAAGTCCTTGGTTATACTGGTTGTCAGACTTTCGGGCTTCTGACGACCCGTAACGACTGTCAAAGATCGACGAATGACAGCCGGGACTACTGGCTTAACGTGCTTTCCGAGAAACGGAGGGGTCTTGGTATGTAAAGATTGTCACCCGTCCACGGACTAACCGCGGCAAGCGTGGCTTACCCTGATCGATCGACCCGTGCGGCTGTTTTTAATTAGCCACAAGCCCCTCGGAAGAATAAACAAAATAACAGATAGAATAGACAAAATTACAGATTTGTTTAGAAATCTGTCTACAATCTTGTTTATTCTTCAGTGGACAAAACCTTTTCTATGTTGGACATGCTTAGCGTGCTGCAAGAAAAAAATTAAAGGCAACAGGAGTAACGGTGGAGTTTCCTGCCTATTCTTCTACGTACGAAAACTAACTTTTGGAACCGACTAGAATCAATTCTGTTATTGTAATTTTTGACGTTCAAAAGTGCCTTTTATGTGTCTATTTGATTTAAAATAAATAATTATTACCCGGCTACAAAAAGGAGGGTTATGATTTTGACCGGTTTGTTGTATGTATGTACCTATGGTATGTATGTTTGTTCATCTGTTCCCTTATAACTTATAAACTACTTGTCATAAATTAGACAAATGAGGTATCGTTGGAAGCGTCTTGATCGTCCGCTGGTTATAGTGTGACGTCATATTAAATTGAATATGGCGCCCTCTAGCGGACATAAAGTCATGATCAGAAAAAAAAAATTAATCGTTCTGTGTGGGGTATCAAATGAAAGGGCTTAATTAACACATTTCAAAAATATAATTGTTAATGAAATAAGCGCCAAAATGATTAAAATAAAAAAAAATAAGTTTAAAAACTAAAACCCGACTACTGAAAAGGATGAAACAAGAAAGTACCTAGCTTCTTTTAACTTCTTCACTTTTGACTTTTAGTAAGTCTCAAATAGAATCTTTAAGTTTATGCCTTGTACAGAAGCATCTCGAAGAAACAGGAATAGTAAATAGTTTCACTTTTCTGCACCGTTGAACTGTATGCTATGAATATACGGGGAACTTTCAAACTGGAAATCATTCCTTCCAGAAGAATGCGCTGGTATGTTTTTTAGAAATTCATTTTTTTTTATAATGTCGCTGTTCGCTAGAGTTGTGATCGGTGAACTTTAGTCGGGACTCACGAGTTTGTGTTTCGTTTGAAAAGTTTATTATTCACTTATTCAGTGTGGGAAAAACTGAGAGATGGAGTTAGAAAAGCGGTTCATTTTTAAGATTGTGATAATAATATTTGTATTTTAGTTCGAATACTTTTGTAATATTTGTCTTTCTTTTATTAGCATTTATTTATTTATTTACATAATTTAAAAAGCTAACAATCTTAAAATAATAATATGTAGGTACAAGTATATAAAAAGGGAGGGAAAATAATCAAAGGGCATCAAAAAATTCGTCCGCATCACTGTCAACGGGAAACGTGCCCAAAAGGCTGGCAGCATTGCCACGTTGTATGGCAATGCTGATTTTTTGGCCAAAAAATAGGCCAGCCCTCTGGTCACGTGATGAGTCGACCAACCGCTTGGCGATGTCTCGGAATACTAATTGGGCACTCGGGCCCCATGGCCCTAGTGTTTCAACCCCAAACGGCTCAAATATGTAAGTTCCAAAGAGATTGGAGTATTTGCGCCGTTTGAGGTTTTCCGCACCTGCAGCAGCTGCCCCAGCACAGCTTACCGTGCTTGGAAGATGGGATGGCGCAAGGGTGTCGACACACGTTGCATCCCACACCAAAGGCCTACCTACCTTCCAAGGCATTATGGTCATCCCGTCTGGTCTCTTACCATCGTCGAATAATAGGAATAGCATAGTTGTATAGCATAATCAGCCTACAATGTTCCCACTGTTGGGAACATTTAACCTCCTCTTGGTCAGAGGGCCGTTACGCCACGTGGGCCCAGTGCGGGTTGATAGATGTCACAGTCTTCGAATTTTTGGTTCTAGGACATACCGGCTTCCTCACGATGTTTTCCTTCACCTTTTTGACAGCAGTGGTGATGAAATAATATAGTTACTATAATATTATTAATTATCAAAATACCGAAATGGTGCTTCGTTCTAGGCATGCAACGATAGTTTCCATCTACCCAAAAATATTTCAACTAAAATATTCCTTCCACTAAAAACTCATACAAAAGGACCAAACTATTTTCCACAACACTTAAAAACAAATCGTCAACCAAAACATAGGTACCTACCATTCGTTATTCGTAGTTCAAAGTAACGGACAGTATCTACCCTCACGGGCCAATTGTCGCACTTTCCAATTACTACACAAAGCGGGTATCGCACCGTTTCGCACATAACAAAGGGTGGCTACTCCAGCCACTTAGCCCCCTTTTACTCTTTGTACCGCATTTTAAAATTCCATCTATAAGCGTGTGCTTACACTGTCGTGTAACATTTAAGTATAATTTGGCTATTTTTTGTTTTTGACGAACGTTCACAGTCTGAAAGCCAATTCTCGTAATTTAAAACGTTCAAAATCTAGTCGCAGTCTCATCTCGGCAACAAACAAATGACAAAAGCTTGTGAAAATGTAAGGAAATTAAAGGTATTTTTGACAGATTGAGACTAAGATCAGACTGTGAACGTTCTTAAAATTACGAGAATTGCCCCTCTGATCTCAGTTTCTGTCTGTCAAAAAATCTTCTAATTTCCCTACATTTTTGACAAGTTTTTGACATTTTGTTTGTCGCTGAGATGAGACTGCGACTAGATTTTTAATGTTTTAAATTACGGGAATTCGCCTTCTGATATAAATTAGACATGTTGGACCTAATGACCAACATTTTTAACAAAACCTCCTTTTTACTTAGCCTGTAAAACCGAAACCGAACCGAAACACAAGTTAACATCTCACGAAGCTATTCACTGAAATGTCATACAAAACATACTCGTAATCATGCTTACTCATAACATAAATCTACAGAATATTACAGTACGGTGTGACGTGCAGCCGTTCAATGCTGAAAGCGCACCGATGCGTTTCGACTCCAGCAATTATTTAAGTTTTCACTCGCTCGAGCGGAAAACTTCTTGGATTCAAAAACTTTTGTTAGATAAAGCTGGTTGGAACTAAAAGGTAATTTAATATTGGGAGTTTTGGATCGCCAAGACTTCTTTATAAAGACCGGCTTAGTTTTTTCTTGGTTGTCCGTTTTTTAAAAGGCTTTCTTGATAAGATATATGACATTTCAAAACCTTTTCGTATTTCTGTAAGGGTTTTTCAAAACACGGATTTGACTATTTTCGCTTGACACGCTATCAATCTGAATAATTTTGAAGGATATTGCTAATCCATTGCTTCATAAGTTCGAAAAACGTGTCTGCTCAACAACGTAAATAAAGCAATGAATGTTGTTGAACTGTCAGAATGAAACCCATGGCTACTGATAGTGTGTTTATGCAACTACCCCGGTGGTTTAGATAGATTTTATTACTTATAAATTATCAGACATTGCTGACATTACATTGTTATGGCCTGTTCAGAATGTTCAAATAAGAATTTGAATTATCTATGAATGATTAATGTGACACTTAAGAATATCTAGCTGCATGAGTAATTATGCCGATTGATTCCAATAATCCATACTAATATTATAAATGCGAAAGTGTGTCTGTCTGTCTGTTACCTCTTCACGCTTAAACCGCTGAATCGATTTAGATGAAATTTGGTAGAGAGATAGTTTGAGTCCCGGGAAAGGACATAGGATTTTTATACCGATATTCCCACGGGATCGAAACTTATGCTATTGAAATCGCGGGGCACTGCTAGTTATCTAAATAAATTAACAATGAATTGTCTATAATTTAACTGAAGATTGTGGTTTGACATCAAATACAGCCAAGTTCTAAACAGTAAGTTTAAATTAAGGATTTAAATGTATTTCGGTTAACCAACTAATTTGAAAGTATTCTAGTTTGTGGTTTAGTTAGTACGAACATGACAATATTTTAATGAAAAACGTTCGTGAATTCAATTCCATGTTGGTCAGCAATTAAAGTAAAATGCTGATAATATTTTTAGTTAGCGTTAACCAGGCTTATTGCCTGGGTTAAAGGAAGTTTAAGGAACTGTTCACACGCTAATTAGTAAGTGCACGACCAGCCTTATTTTAAAGTTTTATGGTTACAGTCATACAACATACTACGGACAATTATTGTTTTTATTTTAGAATTAAATTCCGAGATTCCGATTATTTTTGAGGAGCCCGTGGCTAAATAATAACAACCGCACGTACTGAGACTCCTCCGCGTCTCGGAAAGCACGTTAAGCCGTTTGTCCCGGCTGTTATTCGTGGATCTTTGGCAGTTTTTACTTGTAGTCAGAAGCCCGAAAGTCTGACAACCAGTCTTACCAAGAGGCGTATTTCCCAGTAACTGGGTTGTGGAGGTCAGATAGGCAGTCGCTCCATGTAAAATACTGGTATTCAGCTGCATCCTGTTAGACTGGAGGCCGACCCCAACATAGTTGGAAAAAGGCTAGGCTCGATATCCGTGGGCTAGGCAGATGATAAGAGGCCAATAATCTGTCTGTAAAACCTGGCGATTAAAGCCTGCATGACTGCTATGTTGGGATGAATTTTTCCAAGAACAAACTCAATATTGTTGTTGAAAAACATGTTTCCCCATACATTCCAACTGCAAATGTATGTACGCAAACTACTTAAAGATTTGCCATGTTATTTTAAGATAATTGACTTCTTATAGGTTTTCCTGGAATCTATAAGAAGTACTATTTACTGTATTTTTTTTTATTTTAGGCTCAGTAGTTTCGGTTATAAGGGGGGAGATAGTCAATAAATTATAGGTATAAAAATATATTTGAGACACTAGCAGTAAGCCGTTTCTTTTGATATGTCACTCGGTACAGGTAGCAAAACCTTTTTTAAATTTTTTTTTTTGCCTACAACACGTGACCCCATATTCAAAATTCATTTATTTTCGTTACCTACACTTCCGCGTTTGGTTCACAAAGTTTCATGTATACGATTTTTAACTTAATCGTCCATTCGATTTGGAGCAAATTGACTGTGACAGACGGACAGACAGAGACACGAGTGATATTATAAGTGTTACGTTTTTTCATTCGGTCATACGGAACCCTAAAAATTATGAACGGTACAAGAAAGCATTCATTTACCACTCTTCCTTCAGCTATTTTCTTATTCCTATTGGTACATTGTTTTTCATCACGAATGGAATCAAATCAGTTGCCATGCAAGTGCTAACCAAAACTAAATTTAACCTTCATGAGTTTCAAATCCGCGACATCACGACAATTCCCTTAAACCCACACTTCAAGGCTCTATTTTACAGCTTGAAAATTTCGCACATATGAAACCCAACTACCTGGTATTAAACACTGAACAACGCACATTAAAGGCACATAAAAGTTTAAAAAGTTAGCCGTGTGCGCGACACATTATGTCCTAGAAGCATGCCACGCTCGCATGTCTGTCACCCGTTTGATTCAATGCCTAATATTGTGGGGCAATGCATAAGAGTTTGACGTTCTTTTGTTTTTTTTTTGGGTTAAGTTTTGTGGTGAAAGGATTTTAAACACGCGGCTTGGAATACTGCAGTGACTGCAATATTTATTTAAAACTAGCTGCGCACCGCGGTTTCACCCGCATAAGTGTCGATCCCGTAGGACTATCGGGATAAAATGTATTCTATGTGTTAATCTTGGTTATAATCTATCTATATGCCAAATTTCATCCAAATCCGTTCAGGCGTTTGTGCGTGAAGAAGTAACAAACATACAATTACACTCACAAACTGTCGCCTTTATAATATTAAGTGTGATACTAGCTGCGCCCCGCGGTTTCAACCGCGTAAATGTCGATCCCGTAGGATCGGGATATAAAGTAGCCTATATGTTAATCCAAGGTGTCAGCTACCTCCATACAAAATTTTATCAAAATTGGTCCAGCCGTTTGAGCGTGAAGAAGTAACAAACATATAAACACACACACACAGACTTTCGCCTCTATAATATTAGTGTGATACTTATGTGTGATTAGTGTGATTGTGGCTAGGTTTTGGTCGATGGTTTATTAGAATTTAGCTAGCTGCCTTCATGCTATGATGGGTCTTCTACTTGTTGTTGATAACCAGAAAATTATAGATACTTGATGAAATGAAAAGATGTTGTCACCGTTTGCGTCTTACCCTATAAAAGCCAGTAGATTGTAAGTGCACTATGCGAAGAAATGACGTTTCTTGTTTACCAAAGCCTGTCCTATAAAGGATACGGACAACTATCAACAGTATTCATGTTCATGTATTCATGTTATATTATTATATTTTTTGATTACTACTATTACTGTTTTGTTTTATTTAAGTTTTTAGTTGTAAGATTTTTGCTTTTGTGTTTGGTTTTATATTATACGCTCCAAAAGCTCAACATGTATATAGTGATACTCAAATTAGGAGTCGAAACAGTCTCTCCTAAATACAGATTACCCAGTGATTTAGCTAGGAGAGCAGCGATTCACCCATTAATTCGTTGTACCTACACCATGTAATTAATATGTGTACTTTATAAGTCCCTCGTGTACAGACGCCAGCACATCAAGCTACCCGAAACGGTCAAATTTTCCCAATCAACTTTGAACCTTATGCTGTAGCGATAAAGTTGAAAATCTATTAAAGAAATTTGACAGATTGTAGTAGCTTGATGTGCTGGCGTCTGTACTACAAACCTTTTTTTAAATTGATTTACCAACAATACAAAAATCTCGACATAACATTTTCGAAGTAGAATTTAGAAAGAAAGAAAGTTGTTTGATATTTTTTGAAGTCTTTACTGAATCCAAAATAATTGCTCCCACTTATAAATTAAACTTCCTACTGTAGTGAATTCTAAGGACCCCAGGTTTCTAGGTTTACGACTTTATAACGACGCGCTAAGCGGTGAAATATGTGCAGTTACTTCATGATTATGTTAATTCTGACGTGGGTACACCGCCTTAGGTGTGTTGCGATAATTATTCTCAGCAAATAACTCACATACATTTGCTCCATTTTTTGTTAGAAAATAATAACTTAATCTAGGGTTTTTCTGGGATTTTGTGAAGTTAATTGTTTATTTTACACGTGTTGGAATATAAAAGTACACATGCAGAACGTAGGGCCTTGTAAAATAGTTTTTCTTCGTAACAAGGCCATGACAGGTTTATCATAAACATAATCAGCCTATAATGTTCCCACTGCTGGGACACAGGCCTCCTCTTTCTGTGAGAGGGAGTGGTGTAATCCTACACGCGGGCCTAGTGCAGGTTGGTGGATGTCACATGTCTTCGATTTTTTAAGTTGTAGGACATGCCGGTTTCCTTACGATGTTTTCCTGAACCGTTTTGAGAGCAGTGGTGAAGAATTAAATTGTACACAAAATGAAGTGCCAGCTCGGGTTCGAGATTACGACATACAACTCGTAAGTCGCGGCCGTTACCACTGGGCCACCACTGTCCCATGACAAATTAAAAAAAATATTCGCATAATATTTAACTGCTAGGATGACTGCCTTTTTTAACCGACTTCAAAAAAGGAGGTTTTGTATTCGACCCATATGTTTGTATGTCCGCGATTTTCTCAAAAACTATCTAACCGTTTTTCATCATTCTTTCATTAATGTGATCTACATCCTTTTAGGAAGGTTTTAGTATATACTACATTAGGTAATTATTCTTATGTACGAAGTTATATGCATAAATGTACTGCATATCCGGCATTTCTATGCGAATTTTGATGATTCTTCTAGTCGGCGTCTTCAATTCTTCAATGCACTAGTGTTAATTGTATTTGTGTGGTGGGGTAACAACTAAAAAGTGAAAAATAAAAACGTTTTTACAAAAAAAAAACAACCGACTTCCGAAATTAAAGTTATTTTTCACTTTGTAGTGTTTTTTTTTGAAGTCGGTTGTTTTTTTTTTGTAAAAAAGGTTTTTTTAATCAACTTTTACTGAAAATAAAAGTTCCACGGGTAAAGAGTTCTTGGAAGGATTTGGGTGAGGCTTTATTCTGACAGAACATAGACTTATAAAAAGAAAACCTGTATTGTCCCACAGCTGGGCAAAAGTCTCCCCATAACTATCCACTTTTCCATGTGTGCTGCCTTCTCCGGACCATTTCCGGTAAACTCATATTCATTACACCAGCGCTTCTTAAGCCTCCCTTGGTGACGACACCCGTCTACTGGCACCCATTGCGTGACTACTCTGGTCCATCTATCCATTTAACATGACGTCTATTATACATAACTAGCTTCTGACCGTGACTTCGTCCACGTGAAATTTTGGCCCCTGACCCACCGTAATTAGAAACGTTCAAAATCTAGTCGCAATCTCATCACAGCGACAATCAATGTCAAAAACTTGTAAAACATGTGAGGAAATTAGAGTTATTTTTGACATATTGAGACTGAGATCAGACTGTGAACGTTTTTAAAATTACGAGAATTGCCCCTCTGTTTGTCTTTAAAGCCTTATACTTATAACTCAGTGCGAAAAGAAACAAAAAGCTTTACTAAATTACGTAGATTAAGTAGATTAGGCTGAATTAATTCTGAAATAATTTTTCAAGTCCGACTGGTACTTTCAGAGATAAATACATTTAAACAAACAAACTCTTTAGCTTTATTATTAGTAAAGATAGGTACAATAGTTACTTTATCTACCCCCATGCTAGAAATCCTCTATAAAAGTTTTTGAAACAGCTTATTGCCAACATTAAAACAACCAGTGTCATAGTAACCATAATATCACCCAAACGAGTGTTATTATGTTGTACTAAATTTCAATATGCAACTCGTTTTCAAAAAAAGAACCTTGTCATGCACGCGCGTTTCACTACCACAGCGCCGTAATTTAAATAAGGAACTTATAGGTTATTCGAATTCACGTCGGCCACCATTTTTAAAAGCTTTTATTTAACTTGACTTGTATGTATGCGAAGGTGGACTCTTGCAAGTTAAATTTGACCCAATTCCCGGTATCCGATTGAGCTGAAATTTTGCATACCCATCTGGATATGATAGACGGTTGGTGGGTCTACCATGAAATTGCTGCCACATCCAGGGTTGGCTCCAAACCACGGAAGGTATACCATGACTTGTAATTTGGTCACTACATATTTAAGACGAAAAAGTAAAAAATAAAATGAAAATAAAAAAAGTTTTTAAAAACAAGCTTTTATTTAAATAAAAACGTAACCTAAAAAAAGAAAGAATAACGCGAACTAAAAAGAGAAAAATAAAATTAAAGTGACATTGTCATTATAAAATATATAGAAATTTTAAAAGCTTGAGACACTGATGTACGGTATCCGCTATACAGGACACAATATCAGTGCCTCAAGCGTTTAAAATTTCTATATATTTTAAAATGACAATGTCACTTTAATTTTATTTTTCTCTTTTTAGTTCGCGTTATTCTTTCTTTTTTTAGGTTACGTTTTTATTTAAATAAAAGCTTGTTTTTAAAAACTTTTTTTATTTTCATTTTATTGTTCTATATGAGTAATGCAAAAAAACTGTTTCAGAACCTTTTATAGAGGATTCATATCATGGATGTAGATAAAGTCTTGTATGCAACTGTACAGTCTGTTATAGCAATTAGCTGACCCCTTAAAAATTAAACGAATTTGAACCTTCTGCTTGTTAGCAGTAAGCTTATCGAACTAGAACAGTTCAACGTCTACGATTAATAAAACAGTTATTCGAATTTGATATTTAACACGCAGTGTTAAGGTAGGTATGATCTTGAATATTGTTCTAACTTGTAATATATTATTGCTAATTTCAACGACAATCGCCATGTTCGTGTGGTCTAGTGGTAGCTGCAGTGAGCTGACAAGAGCGTGGTTGTGAGTTCGAAACCAACATATTTTCTGCTGCGCATTTTGTTTTATAGTATTTTTTTTTAAGTTATAAATAATAAATTATAACTTTAGCAACAAAAAAAAAGCTGAACGAAAATAAAAAAAAACGATAATGATGGTAAAAACGATTTTATTTTATAAAAAAAATTATTATAAGAATAACGTAAATGATATAACAGTTACTAATAACGTTGTCACATACTTCACAGAGTTTAATGTAGTGAATCAACATGTTATAATATTTAGAAATATATAGGTATGTATTTCTATTTCATAACAATAACATCACCACATTAAATATCGTTGAACTAAATAAAATAGCATTATACGTTGATGTTTTACCTACTAGGTATACTATATATCAATTTGTTTTGTAAGTATGTAGTTATGTTTAGTTATAAATAAGGTTTTGACAAAGACTTCTCGTCGGTAAATATGACAACATAATCTCCCCAATTAAAATTGAGATATTCTTGGGCAAAGCGGACCCTTGCTTGGCGATGTGCAGCAGTCAGTTAAATTTTACGTGCTGGCTTGTATTGTTTCAGTCCAGGAACATGCAAATGTTTTCTGACCGTCTGAACAGAAACATTATACTGCATTGAGTAGGCAAAAATGGGTGTTCAGTATGCCTTCTAACAATTGCTTGATGATGTTCTGACACAGGAGTAACATTGCAGGTTTTGGTTCAGGACGATCCTTTTGAATATTCCCTGTCTCTTCAAAACGTCTTAGCCACAGTCTGACTGTATTTCTCTGAAACAACACAATAAGCATAATTTTAATAACCCGGTAATCATAATTTTTCGAATAAGTTTGCAAAAATACCTTTAGATAAACCACATTAGACCTATAAATGATCTCATAATGAAACAGTTAATTTTCTATTATTCTATACTCACGTTTTTAAGCCAACTAACGAATTAAGGAAGTATAAAAAAGAATACACTTACCGCTATATTAAGTTTCCTAGCAATCGCTTTAATACCAACATTCTCCTTATGCAAATACAATATTTTGTATTTTAAATAATCACTCAACTGAGACATGACGATTAAACTATCAAAACCGATAATAATAATTACTAAAAAGGCGTGGATTTTCGCAACTTAGTAAGGCAATATAAAAATGTTCGTGCGTATTCACTGCTATTTGTGCATAGAATGTCTTGTTCAATTTATTCTTCTACCCCATATTCCTAAAATCATTTCAATAGCAGTTTTTGTTGAATACGCATATTGAAGTCGAACTACCCACTTATTGAAAAAGGTGAAACGTTTATCGTTTATCAACTTAATTGATATGCTTGTTCTTTACAATAATGCAAGAAATACTTAACGAACAATTTATATATTGAAAACAAAATTAAACATGAGACTAGATTTGAACTCGCATCTTGCACGTCTCAGCCTTACGCATGAACCACGACACCAGATTAACTTGAGTAAGATAGATGAAATAAGGTATTAGTAGCAATGACACAAATTATCACAACATTAACCTAACCTTTAAGTCTTGCTGATTAAAAATGAAAATTGCGTAACAAATACCCATACATAGTAAATGATCTAACACCAACATCTTAAAGCTCAAATTTGCGTATCAAAATTATTTATTGTTTCTGTTCATCGAGTAGTGTTAGTCCGATTAACTCATACATATTGAATAACCTTTAATGTTATGAGAGGAGGGTGCAAAATCGAGTAATTTTTAGGGGGGTCAGCTAATTGCTATAACCGCGTGTACATAATTAGGTATTAAAACACACTTTATTATAAAACAGTTGCATAAATAACTATTACAACCAATATACAGAAACTTAATAAAGCATTTCTCAGTTCCCAAGTAAGTGTAATGATTCACGATTCCATGAATCGAGCTAACTGCATTTGAATTTCGAACATGGCGCCGATTTCAATGGACAGCACCTCTTACCCGGAACGCCAAGTTTACGATACAAAGTCTAAACTATCGCGGTTCGACACTAGTACCGCTCTAGCGAGATTAAGCGAACTTCGGCCAACTTCGAGGAACTTCGGCTAAGTTCGCCAGTGAACCGTAGCTAACGGTTAAGAAGCAAAACAATACAGCATGTTGCTTTAGAAAACTGTTGATGGAGTTTAATATACAACTTACTTATTATAGAGTGATACGGAGAAAATTCTAGAAATGAGGAATTTTAACAAGTTTTCAATACTGTTCCATAGCAATTATATTTTACATGGTACATTGTTGAAATAGAACTGCGTTTTATTCTGTCTGGGATTCAACTAACGGAGAAAATATAAAGTTGAAAATATTAGTTTTTAATATATCACAGCTGGGGAGAAAGAAAAATGTCTCCTATATTTCATACAGGTATGTACAGTCAACTGCATAACATTGGCGGTGTCTTTATGTTGCAGTAGTAAGGGTGATTTTTTTAGTGCAAGAGTTAACGCTGTTGTTGTGGTTGACTGTACACACTCCCACACGCCTTAATTGACCCAACAAGGTTTCTCCAAGACAATGTGCAGAGACTATGATATTGCGTAGCATTCAGTAACAATCCACCAAACCAGTTCATTATTATCTATTCAAAAACTCAAAGCTGAAACAGGTGAACCGAAACCATTACATAAAACAGGTTTACTCAAAAATTAATCAAACGTAATTTCCAATCCAATTTGCCGTGCTCCGTATTACACAAAATAGATGCGGTCGGACCGCGGCTTGTGCCCGTCAGCCACACACTTACGTGAAATTTAGGGTTTGCGCACATGCTAACAGAACAGCACCTGTAACACTAGCGCAAACTCTCGTCAAAAAAAACAACCGACTTAAAAAAAACACACTACAAAATGATAAATAACTTTAATTTCGGAAGTCGGTGTCGTTGATTCCGCATTTTCGTTTTTTGACACCGACTTCCGAAATTAAAGTTGATTATCATTTTGTGTAGTGTTTTTTTTAAGTCGGTTGTTTATTTGTAAAAAAGTTTTTTTTTTTTTTTTAGTTGTACCTACCCCACACAAATTCAATTAACACTAGTGCATTGAAGAATTGAAGACACCGACTAGAAGAATTATCAAAATTCGCATAGAAATGCCGGAGATGTAGTATATTTATGTATATATCTTCGTACATAAGAATAATTACATAATGTATTATATACTTAAACCTTCCTGAAAGTATGTAGATCATATTAGTGAAAGAATTATCAACATTGGTTTATTAGTTTTTGACAAAATCGCGGACATACAAACATACATATATACGGGTCGAATACAGAACCTCCTTTTTTGAAGTCGGTTAAAAAGAAAAAATAACTCCGGCATAATTGCGTAACACTATAACAACGCAATGCTAGGTTAGGCTGTAAGCCGACCGCGACATAGTTGAGAAAAGGCTAGGCAGATTAACTTACTAACAATTATCGCAATGCTTTTACATTTTGACAATTCGACAGCATTCATTGCGTTATTTACATTGTCGAGCAGATGAACCTTTCAAACATATGATAGAATATGGCAATGGTTTCGGATTGTGAAAGAAATATTGTAATGCAATTGGGGTGCTAGTCGTTATTGGTACTCGTACTATCTATAAAAATAAAGCAAATTGGTGTTTTAAATATGTTCTTGCTCTGTTACAGAAGAATGCTGTTAATAAACCAATATATTTTTCGGTCCTTCGAGCCGGATACTGGACTGGTATCTACATACCAGTCCAGTATCCAGCTCGAAGGACCGAAAAATATCGAGGTTAATATCTTCAAAACGCATGATTTAGCAAGAACGACTATAATAAAATGTATTTGTTGAAGATACAGGTTTCATCACATGCAAACATTGGTGGTTTATGCACAGTCCATTTTTGCTGCTTTAGGGAATGCAAAATAGTTTCATTATTTTCAACTATGTTCTAATATAAATTACAAGACACACTACAAAACTATAAAATGTTTTGGATTGAATCAGTGTACTTACTAATTTGGCAATATCAATAATGGAGTTCCACCAAGTACCCACATTTAACGATGACTGGTATGCAATCAACTCCTTGTTACAAGTTGCCAATAGCAACGCTATTTCTGACAGTGACGCTGGGATGGTAAGTGAACGACAACCCTTACCCGGATTGCATTTTGTGGCATTGCCTACGTCTACATAAACAGAATTTTGTATGAGAACTGTAATTTACGTTAGCAGAGATATAAACAGAAACCTACTTATTTGAGAGGGAAATAAATGAATTGATATAAACTGTGTGCAGTAGCACGAACTAATTCTCTACAATTAATTTTACCTCAGCGAGTCATACCCTATCACAAAATATAGTTTATAGAATATAATTTATTTGTCGTGATACCGTCAAACGGGTATAATATAGTTTGTATAATATAGTTTTTAGAAATAATATAGTTTGTTCTCAATAAGGGCGCGTAATCGTTAATTAAATTACAGTAAACACATTAGGTTCCTTTTTGGGCACAAACTATAATATTTTAATGTTAAAATCCCTTTTAAAGTTTTGTCCCGATTCACTCCTGCATCCCTATTCACCCCGTTTGACTGTATTTACATAACGCCCACGTAGTTACTGCTCTCAAAACAGTGCAGGAAAATCTCGTGAGGAAACCGGCATGTCCTAGAACCAAAAATTCGAAGACATGTGACATCTACCAAGCCGCACTGGGCGCGCCATGGATTACGGCCCACTCCCTCGCATAGAGAGAAGGCCCGTGTCCCAGCCGTGGGAACATTAAAGGCTGATTATGATGAATCAAGCGATGGAATTGTGATTATACCTAAATTGAGTAGCAAGTAGCGTTCTGTAGAGACTGCTTACCACCCTTTGAGAGAAGGAAAGAAATGTGAGTTTTACATGTATTTGTCTAAGTACAGACGCCGGGCACATCAAGCTACCCGAAACTGTCAAATTTTCTCAATCAATTTTGAACCTTATGTTTTAGCGATAAAGTTGAAAATCTATTAAAGAAATTTTACAGATTTTAGTAGCTTGATGTGCTAGCATCTGTACATAATTATGTATGTAAATTGAATAGCGAGTTGCAATGAAACGACTATCGGGATTACTATTTTCATTATAATCTTTCATTTAGGTAGTAGATCGTGATTGTGAAATTCAGAGAATTAAAACCGCCTTCCGATTATCCAGGTACATTGAACACAAAATGGCAACAGACAAAACATTAAAAAGTACAGAAAATTCACACTACGCCAGCTTTTCATTGCAGCAAGATAACAAAGTACGGCAGAAAATCTCGTTTCGAATACACTGTTGTTTATTTGAGTTGCCAAACAAATTGCGCCTTTTTGTGTCCTCAATGAATGGGCGCAGGCTGGACTGCACATTTTGACGCCAAAAACTTTCGATGCGAACACTGTTGATTGTCAATTGTTCTAGCAGGAAGGTACTAGGACTGCACACGAATGTAGGTATTGGAAAAGTGAAAGAATTCCATTACGTACGCCTGTGACATACGTTTCAATCTCTATACCTTTGTTTCACGTTTGTTGTATACCAAGTTTTTTCCTGATGCCTTAGTTAATTATATTTTTGCATACCGAAATAATCAGTGGTATTGAATAACTTACATTTTACAAAATTAATTAAATATTCGGTGTATTCTAAAAGCTTTGGAATTAACTTACTCAATATCTTTATTGCTTTACCATAGTGTGTATTTAGGTGGTAACTATATAATTTAGATCATTATGGGCCCTGTAGGGTACAGCAAGAAGTTACTTTTTTCGATTATTACCAGCCAGCTAAAATTTCAGCAGAAAGAGCTATGGTCGTGAGGAGTTGGAGATAAACCCACTACTGTTCGTACGTTTAAAAGTTTAAATTAAATATTATAAATTTCAATATAAGGTAAAAGTATCCTTCCAGTTATTATGAATGTTATCCAAATCCAAACTAATATTATAAATGCGAAAGTAACTCTGTCTGTCTGTCTTTTCTTCACGCCTAAACTACTGAACCGATTTGTGTGAAATTTGGTACAGAGATAGTTTGAGTCCCGGGAAAGGACATAGGATACTTTTTATCCCAATATTCCCACGGGATCTAGACTTATGCGGGTGAAACCGCGGGGCGCAGCTAGTTATTTAATAAATGGAAGGTTACTTTTATCAAAACATAAAACAGATTATGAACTAGGTACCTATATCACGGAAACACATTACCTAAGTAAGTACCTAGGCTATCGTACATGGTAGCCTTGCACAGGAAACATTAGAAACTTGTCTAGCCTGCTATCGCTGCCAAGTTCGAAGCGCAGCCTGATAGTTCAACTATCTAGTTCAGTCGAACACCTTCAGGATTAGATAAGCCTTCAAGTGTTCAACTGTAATGGATATATGTAGATAAGTACACCTTTAGGTACCTTATATATGATCTGACTATGTGCAGACGCCAGCACATCAAGCTTCCCGAAACTGTAACATTTTCCCAATCAACTTTGAATCATATTATTATGCTTTAGCAATAAAGTTAAAATCTATTAAAGAAATTTAACAGATTGTAGTAACTTGATGTGCTGGCATCTGTACTATCTATAATAATCAGCCTATAATGTTCCCACTGCTGGGACACGGCCACAGGCCTCCTCTCAGTGAGAGGGAGTGGGCTGTAATACACCACGCGGGCCCAGTGCGGGTTGGACTGATCCAAAAAATTCTCAGTAGTTCCTTCAAAAGAACTGCTAAAGGAACTAGTGAGTACAAAGGATTCTCCGTGCCTTCGCCTACGTGGAGAAAAATACGTTGCGGAAATTATCTCACGGAAATACTACCGGTTATTCTATGTTACGTTATGTTAGTCGTCGAAATAAATGTTCTAACCCAGGTCATAGTCTACTCGTATGCCAAATATTGTCCAAATTCAGTTCAGTCGTTGAGGTGTTGAAAGGTAGCAGACAGACAGACAGAATTACTTTTGCACTAATATTATAAGTATGACTGGATTGTGGAAAAGTCAATTTTATATAGTTGCTTCTACACGCTCCGTTTGGTTACCTATAGGTGCAATGACTCTGTACAGACGTCAGCACATCAAGCTACTACAATTTGTCAAATTTATTTAATAGATTTTCAACTTTATCGTTAAAGTAGTAGGTTCAAAGTTGATTGGGAAAATTTGACAGTTTCGGGTAGCTTGATGTGCTGGCGTCCGTACCAAAGAAATGGAAGGTATCAAATAAATGAAAGTTTAATAGCTCAAATTCAATCGGAATTTTGTTTATGAGTTTATAATCCACTGTATTTCTACACAAAATAAAAAAAGAAACTCATAATTCTTAAAAAAAACATCTCAAAACGAAACCGAATAATTCAATT
The DNA here is from genome assembly GCA_945859645.1 of Amphipoea oculea. Classification (NCBI taxonomy): domain Eukaryota; kingdom Metazoa; phylum Arthropoda; class Insecta; order Lepidoptera; family Noctuidae; genus Amphipoea; species Amphipoea oculea. The sequence continues at coordinate 20,512,367 of OX243862.1, forward strand.
TATTCAAACATTTTAATAATCATTTCCTTGTGTATTCGGATTTCTTTTTATCGAACTTTGTCAAGAACTGTAGGTACCAGGGTAACAGGAAAAATGAAGAGCTTCTGTATTTATTACAACTCCTAAGTAATATGAGATGACGACGTGTATGGCTTGTAATATCATGTTTTTCAATAAAAAATATATTTAAAATGTAAAATATTTGTTCTCAAAATGGCATTTTACTGGTTCTGATTATAAAATAATTTGGATTCATCATCATCATCATCATTTGAGCCCAGAATGACCCACTGTTGGGATAGGCCTCCCACAAGATGGACCGAAGACCTGGTGAAGACCGCAGGAATCCGCTGGATGCGAGAAGCACAAAACCGGTCGAAGTCCCGATGCTTGGGCAAGGCCTATGTCTAGCAGTGGACGTCTTAAGCTGAAATGATGAAACAGAATTTTAGTGGAAACAGACTGGAACAGCGTAGGAAAACATCATCATCTGCCTAGCCTTTTCCCAACTATGTTGGGGTCGGCTTCCAGTCTAACCGGATGCAGCTGAATACCAGTATTTTACATGGAGCGACTGCCTATCTGACCTCCACAACCCAGTTACTGGGTAATACGCCTCTTGGTAAGACTGGTTGTCAGACTTTCGGGGTTCTGACTACCCATAACGACTGTCAAAGATCTACGAATGACAGCCGGGCTTAACATGCTTTCCGAGACACGGAGGGGTCTCGGTATGTAAAGATGGTCACCCATCCACAGACCAACCGCGGTAAGCGTAGCTTAACCTGATCGATCGACCTGTGCGGCTGTTATTATTTAGCCACGGACACCCTCCCCTCCCACGGGCCGCCTCAGTACAGGAAAACATATATGTACGAAATTCTAAAACTGAATAAAATCGATAGAACGACCAAATAAACCCTCCCTATTGATTATTCTATAGATGCGCCCACTATAACTGTAAGTATACATAATGGCTAATGGGTAGAACATGTAATTATAAACGAATTAAACAATTCCATTTTCAGTAAACAATACCGAGTATAAACTAATTTCGGATCTAATCCATTCACCGTACTGCGTATACTAAATAAAGATCATTATTATTCCACACACAAATTCATTCACAAAATAGAATCCAAAATAATGTGAGGATCATAATAAAACATTCGTTCAATATTGTGAGAGATCGCTAAATGTTTGTCAAGATCAGACACACAAATATTGCGTTTCCCTCCATCTTGAGAGCAAACTAACATGGATGAAAATGTTTCCTGATATAGTTGTGAGTCAGGATCATGTTGTGGAGGGATGTCGGATATACAGGGTGTTACGGAAAGGGTATATCAATACAAACGGGTTGAAGAGTGTATCTGGTCTAGTATCTTTGTACAATATTTCAGCTCAAAAGCAGTGACTTTGAAAATGCTTAATATTTTTTTATTTCGATAGTTTATTAAATTGAAATCATAACAGACGTGTCACCGCACTACAAGGGTCATTATCTATTATCTGTAGTGTGTCTGTGCGCCTAGTACACGCACATCACGCCGCCGCGCGCCAGTGCAGCGCCGTGATGTCGAAATAAAAAAATATTAAGCATTTTCAAAGTTAATGCTTTTGAGCTGAAATTTTGTACAGAGATTCTAGACCAGATACACTCTTCAACCCGTTTGTATTGATTTACCCTTTCCGTAACAACCTGTATATTATATTGATGTGTGCTTTTTGGTAAAATAGTGAATGAATGAAAAAGTTATGTGAACCCATCACCTTTTGCGAAAGTTACTTTTTAAATTGAGAGACTCCAGCCAGCTCTAAGCCACACAAAAAACACAAGTCGATAGCAATATCGTTTGTGCAGCATTGTACTAATTGCTGGCTGGCGGTATTAACGTTGTTTCTATTTAGATCTGATCAGATCAAGGTTATGTCATCATCATCTGCCTAGCCTTTTCCCAACTATTTTGGGTTCGGCTTCTAGTCTAACCGGATGCAGCTGAATACCAGTATTTTACATGGAGCGACTGCTTATCTGACCTCTACAACCTAGTTAATGGGTAATACGATACACCTTGGTAAGACTAGTTGTCAGACTATCGGTTTTCTGACTACCCGTAACGACTGTCAAAGATCCACGAATGACAGCCGAGACCAACCGCTTAACGTGCTTTCTGAGGCACGGAGGGGTCTCGCTCGGGATGTAAAGATGGTCACCTATCCACAGACCAACCGCGGCAAGCGTAGCGACCCGTCCGGCTATTTAGCCACGGGCCCCTATCAGACCAAGATTATGGCTGAACTTTAAAAGAGACTATGACCTCTGAGTTTGTTTCAGCCTTTCTTCTCAGAGTAGTCAGATAGGAAAAGCCGACCACATCTGGTTTTAAAAACATACATACTCGTAGGTACATACATACGGGTCGAATACAGAACCTCCTTTTTTGAAGTCGGTTAAAAATACGATTAACGTGTAAAAGTGTTTGTACAAACTTACTTACAGAAATAAAATCACTTATCATTTGACCACATTTTAGACTTATAACTACATTTGGACTTACAATTTACATTTAGGTTTTTAACTAAATGCTGTCAAAGCAATGTACTTTAAACATTTCCAGCCAGCCATACCTAAGCCACAAAAAAAAACAAGTCGATAGTAATATCGTTTGTGCAGCGTTGTACAAATTGCTGGCTAGCAGTATTAACATTGTTGCTGTTCACAATAACCGGGAAATATGGATATGTTGGCGGTGTGCGCCGATGAAATGTGTGTCTGTGCGGGTCTGGGCTAAAAGCTTTCTAAGCTGCAGTTGGATTGGGGTTCAATGGGTGCAGCGTTGATCATGATTGGTTAGGCTTGATGGTTATTCTACGGGGGAGCGATGAATGCTTATGCGAATCCCGCACCCCCGGTCTTAGGTAGAGGTGGAACACCGCGTTGGTTTTAGCCGGTAAGAGTCCGGCATGCCCCTCTGTCACCCCCACGATAGAGGAAGTCCATGAGGATTTCCACCACGAGAAAAAAAAAGAAAAAGTAAAAAGGCTTGATGGTGCCCGGATATTAAAAAGAAGAAAATTCTTTATTTAATTTTGTAAAACATGAAACGTTTATTTTCTCTTGACTGTACTTACCTGTCAAAAAGAGTAGGTAACCTAGCATAAAGTGGATAAGACAGAGATTAAATTAAAACAGAAGAAGAACTAGCAGGGGACCGAGGAGGGGGGGGTGGAGGGGGCTCAGACTGGAATCGTCGGAAAGGCTGATGATTTTTGTTTTCAAGTTCCGTCACGAAAACTTAATCTGTAGGACCGCGGATATCTATGTGTAGGACTATAAAAAAAGAGGGTCAAATTATTTTGGCTAACAAAACTCCGCCCGTGGAGGATCTTGATATGTAAACACGACAAAATTTTATCATGTATAGTAAACTGATATTTTCAGTGACTACTCACACGAGAGGGTGATGATTCCAAAAAAAATCTCAACAAATTAATTAATGTTTTGTTTGTCATTTTAAGATGTCGATACTCATCATGTCTGCTGAGTTTCACTAGCCACTTTAATTTGAGCCTGTATAATGTCTGTTGTGTGACAATAATTATGTCTCTACTATTTATGACTTTACACTCAACATTTAGTTTTAATTGACTCCTGGCTATAATTCAGTTAAATCTCTGCAAGTTATCTTTATCATCGTCGTCCTGCCCTGCCTTACGTATTTATTATAAATAAATGAATAGCGATTTTTGTCATTTTTACACGATAAGTAAAAAAAAAACATTGGTAAAGTCGGTTTACGGACGATAATTTTACGTGATAACGTCATAAGCATCATCCGATCGTGCCTCTCTATCGCTTGTGCCGCGCTCTCGCTTGCACACTCGGCTCAGGTGGAACGTGACAATGAGTCATGTTTTTTCGTGCGTGCAGCCGGCGTTCATCGATTTATAAGACGTTATCACGTCAGAAACTTTGAAATATCCCCAATATTCTGGAACAGGTAGGTACTTAACTTTATGACAAGAGCATTATCTACAAGACTGCAATCCTAGCGAAAGGTGATACCTACCTCCAAAGCAATCTTAAAAATACTATAATCCTACTTAAGGAGCTACTGACTCGTACGTAAGTGAACTCTCGTGAACCTCTATAAACGATCCCGTGAAAGACGTGCTAACGCCGACATTTCCTCTAAACCAGCGGTTTTTCATTTAATTAGAAGTTTTATGAGGCACTTAAGTGAAACTGCTAAAATAGTAAAGTTTATGAAAAATACCATTTGCACCCCGTTGTCTGTGAACTGGACGCTTTATGGGATCACGTGGTTTTAAATTGTGATGTGTGGGTCCTGCACATTTTCGCACTTGATTAGTTACGGAATGATAAATAAATGATTTTTTTTCTGTAAGTAGGTTTGTAGGTACAAAGACTTTTACACGTCAATCATATTAAAAAAAAAACTAGAAAAAACTAAATGAGGTCGGCGGTTCCCATCTGACTACTCTGAGAAGAAAGGCCGAAACAAACTCAGAGGAAACAGTCTCTTTTAAAGTCCAGACCAAATCTTGGTCAGATAATAACTATCTACTTCAATGTGGGAGATATCATTTATGTAGTCAGTAAATCAATAGGATATTTTGAAGGATGTGCGTTAACTTCGTAAATGACCATGCATTTATAAAAAATGCTATTTGTTACAAATTCTACGTATAGAAAATTGTGTCTAAATCTTTTAGATTCAATTAATGGACCAAAAATTTTTATGCTATGCCAAGTTTTAAAAAAAAAACAATTAAAAATGCGTGGTGCAAATCAAAGCAGTCTATCCCATTCAAAACTTGTTCATTTATAGAACCGAATTCGAATTTCAAATCCGAATAAATTGTCGTTCGCACGCGGTCCATGAACTCGTTATTCAAAAAAAAAGGTTCCCTTTTAAAATATGAAAAAAAATAAGCATAAACTTCGCAGCAGTCGTGCATACTTCATAGTCGTGTGAGTTTCCAGAATTTTCCGCTTGAGTGCGCGCCGATCGTCGAATGCTTACATTATGTTGGAGAGATACGTAGAACTAATGTTATTGAATTGTGTACTGTTTTGAATTTTATTTGAATTTCAAGTGTTCATTTTTAATATGTTTGTTGCAAACATGGGTAGAAATCATAAGTTCTACAATTTATTGGTTTTTGTTAGAATGTGTCTCAACGCTAAAAAAGCATCGCACTGAAACAATGCTTCGCTGCCCGTACGAACGTTCTTTAGCTATGAAACACAAATCCAATAATTTCTATTACCTAATTACTTTTTATTTGCCGCACTGCTCCCAAAACGGTGAAGGAAAACATCGTGAGGAAACCGGCATGTCCTACAACCAAAAATCCGAATAATACATTGTGTCTACCAATCAGAACTGTGTCCGCGTGGTGGATTACGGCCCACTCCCTCTCACTAAGAGGACGCCTGTGTCCCAGCAGTGGGAACATTATAGGCTGACTTTTTATTTACTGCTACAAAAGTGATGTTAAAAATCGAATCAGTAGCAATAACAGAAAAGGAACCTTTCCAAACAATACTTGACTGATAGAACCTAATAAACAGTGTATGCATTTTCATAATTATCCCATACCTCACACAGTATAACTAGTAATCGTTTACGCAATAATCACAAGCAAAAGTTCCCCTTATTAAGTGGGATCATTCATCAGTGCCAGTACGGAGCGCTCCGCCATATTACTTATACATTCGCCACAAACGGCTAATCTGAACGCAGCGAGAAAACTTACCGTGTTTTGATGTATTACAGCGGAGATAGAGGTGAACGCAGCCATAGCTGAAATATGTATATAGTGTTTAATTCGTAAAGGGCTTATGTATGCTTAGTGACTTATTACATAAAATAGGTACGTTTTTAAAACTTTTTTTGTGTTTTGTACACATTAAAGAAAACTGCTGGACATAGGCACGCCATTCAACTCGATAGGAGGAATAGGAGAGGCCGATGCCCAGCAGTGGACTGCTGTAGGCTGATGAAGATTATGAAAGAAAGCTGAGAGTTGCCATTGCAATTTAAACAATCATAAATCTGTACACAATATTATTTATTTTTGTTTATTTTAACTTTACCATAGACAAATCAGCAACATGGTGTTTTTAGTAACAAAATAGAGAATTGGGTTAAAAAAAACAGACTTAAAATCTACCATAAACGAATCAAACAAGCTTATAAACTTCCATAAAACATTATTAAAAGGCAGTAAACTTTAAAACACTCCATTTGCATATTGACGGAAGCCCGTAATTTAATCCGATGTAAAACGGAACTGGTACTAATTCTCCATATAACTAAGTTAAGTCTGCTTTTCACATTTTAACTCTATTATGTATGCCTTCATAAAATCACACTCTAGTTTTCCACTGTGTTCGATACCAACTCTTGCAGAGCACTCTATTTATAAAAGAGATCGTAATTTCATTAGTACTCACAGAACGGTCTTAATGCAAAACGGAAACGCCTCTCCCTTGAGACAAACTCAATTAATTCCCTTTTAAACACGAGTCCCTCTCAATAAAAGCCTTTAAAATTTAAACACATTTTGACTATTTGAAAGATGGGGTTTTAGATACATGACGGTTTTTGCTTGACAACACTTATTCTAAGCTCAAATAAAGTCTTCAATGTATTTTGAAAAGTGTGTTTGAAATGATAGGGTTGTGCTGTGCGCATGTCAGTGAGTAACTTGTTGGTTCGCCGAGCGTTGTTGAACGGCAGTGCGGCGCGGTACCGCGAGCGTCAGACTTGTGTCCGCTTGTGAACGTATCCGAACCACCGGCTTCCGAATTCGAAAATTTTCCGGTCGGTTTGTTTTTGAGCGCGTTCAATTTGAATTTTGAATGGAGATTGATTTTGTTTTGTTTATTCTATTGGAATTTCGCTACACTTTTATTTATTTTGAGAATGGTTTTGTATAATCTGTATCCTAATTTTATGCAATTTTTTAAAATGATTTTTGCTAATTACTTTTAAAAATGTGAACTTTAAAAAGTATTGTACCACTCTCTATGGCCAATTCCATTTTCAAATACGAAGGACGCTAAAATGGATACAACGTAAACAAACTTTTGTTCACCAAAAACGTGTTAAAATGTACTCAAAAGTGAAAATAAAATGACTTTAAAGTGAAGTGTATAATGGCAGCTAAAATTCTTGTTATCGCTTGGGCGGCCTGGCTAGCGTTGCCATTGGCAACGGGCCATCTGAATGTACTCATCAGCCAGGCTGAAGTAATGAAGCTGTTAGGTAAGTCTCAACTTGATTAACTATTCCAATATCTGAATTTCGAAATGTTATTGAATTTGGAACTATTGATTGTTGGAAAGGGACTGTTATTTGCTTTGAATTGGCAAAAATGCTGTTTTTTATTATTGTTTTTGTCGAGTTATTTTTAGTTTGGAAAACAGTGCTCATTTATTTTCTAGACCAGTTGCATTTGCTTTAACATTTCCCTCAGAGCAAATAAAAAACCAAGACAGCGGGCTGTCAACAGTAAAGTGAAGCTGGTTTCGTAAACATGTGTGCACTTAGTGAGGTGTAGTTTGATTGTAAATATGTGCGTCTGAGCGTGTATGCAGAGTGGAGGTGTAGTTTTGGCATGCTTCACTGTATCACATCACATGCTTCACTGTGTCTGAGAAATTTCCTATTAGTTTTTCAGGGGGTATAGTGCGAGGAGTTTTAGTTAAACCTCATTAATGTGACTATGAAAGTGCAAATGTCTGTCTGCTTGTGAAACCAGATTAATACCTGTAAAAAGAAACGGATAAATTTCATTAATTTATTCTTTCAGTATCTAATTAGTAGGTAGGTTCAAGTGTATAGTGAACAATTACGAGTTTCATAAGTCACTGTTAGAGTTTTTCTATCAATGACAACATAGAAAGAACTTTATTTGAATGCTATTTCATAGCAGTGGAATCACACTAATATTGTAAAGGCGAAAGTTTGTGAGTGTGTGTGTGTGTGTGTGTGTGTCTTTATATGTTTGTTACTTTTTCACGCTCAAACGGCTGGACCAATTTTGATAGAATTTAGTATGAAGGTAGCTGACACCTTGGATTAACACATAGGCTACTTCTATCCCGATATTCCTATGGGGTCGACATTTACGCGGGTGAAACCGCGGGGCGCAGCTAGTTGAATATAATTTACTTGTACTTTGTATGTAAGTAATACAATTCAATTTATTTATTTATTATAACTTTTCGCACAAAAAGGTACAAAGGCGGACTTAGCGCCTTAGGCATTTGCAATTGACAACACTTTGTTTGTCTTGTCTTGTTTGTAAATAATTAATCAGTAATGTATAAATTAATCTATTTAAATGAAGATACCCATCAAATGCTGTTCGTAGCAAGCGCATCACTTGAGAACGGCTAGACCGATTTGGCGATTTTTTGTTTAGAAATGTTCGTAATAGTCTGAATTAGGTTTTTATGAAAAATAATATTGGAAATGTTTCCCGGAATTTTCGTTAAATTCCTGAAAAACTCAACGTCCTTTTTCTATGGGGTTTCTGTAAGTACGAATGATTGAAACTTTGACAGGACGACGTCTGTTAGGTCAGCTAGTATATAATATAGTTTTCACTTCTCATGCTCTAAAAGTTCGTCTTTATGTTGTGCTTAGGCGACATAAAATCGCTTTTTATGTTCTAGTGCATAAAGTAAATTTTTTTTCTGAGACTAAGGTAATCAGGCCCAACAGCCACACGCACAATAAAACTTCGCAGATTAAAGTCGTGATTTATTTCATTTTCTTTAATTTATACCACTTCCGTGTTTTCTATCGTTAATTTAATAACATCAGGTAAAATAGTTGTCATTTATTATTTTAAAACGCAAAGAAACGTTTTTATGACTTGGCAGTATGAAGTACCCAAGTCGAATGACAATGTTGAAATTAAAAAAAAAAAACTTTTAAAAAGTTTCGTGGCGGTATTATCTGTGGTGGCGGGAAATGCTTTGCAACATTTTTGATTAATTATGTATCGTATACTTCATGCCTGTTTCATTTTCTCGCAATCGAAGTGAAAAGCAGAGTGTATAACTCAGGCATAAACGAGCCATTTTACCCCTCGACTTAACTTTCCACCCTCGCCTGCGGCTCGCGTGGATATAAACGTCTCGGGGTAAAATAGCTTCTTTTATGCCTTAGTTGTACAATCTACTATTAAATACCTTACTATCTATACTACTTACACTCAATATAATACTTAAATATATACTCAATAAAATACTTACACTCACTCAACTTTATAGTGATCCTTTTATTGATTTTCCTAACCGAAACTCACAGAGTTATAAAATTTATATCAACGAAATTGTTTGGCACTTATCTACGACTAGCTGCGCCCCGCGGTTTCACCCGCGTAAATCTCGATCCCGTGGGAATATCGGGATAAAAAGTAGCCTATGTCCTTTCCCGGGACTCATACTATCTCTATACCAAATTTTATATAAATCGGTTCAGCGATTTGAGCGTGAAGAAGTAACAAACATATAAACACACACACACACACTCACAAACATTCGCCTTAATAATATTAGTGTGATAACGTGAAAAATACACTCATTTTCCTAAATAAAAATACGCCAATGAAACGTAACCTTAGACTCCATTAGTCACCAATTTACTAAAACACTTTTCCTCGTTACTTCCTTATACAAACAATGCCCTATGACGTCATCGCACATTTTACCCGACAGCCAAAAAGAGGGCGGCAATGTTTGTTTCTATTTACACACGTCTCATATCTGTGACACTATCGAAGTATAGAACACAAAGGGCCTTGCTTCAGACGACATCCCCAGTTTCCGAAGATCAAAAAATGTAATTATCTACCCTCGATCTACCCCAACCATTTATATTTGTTCTACAAATTCGACGTATTTCGTACGCAATTTGGCGGGTATCCACTGTTTGACACAATACGGTAAAGATAGGAGGGGTGGTTTTCAGAAAGAAAGATTGAGATCTTAATTAGAAAAGAAAAAAACATTTACCTTTTCTAAATTAATTCAAGAAGAGGAAGCGTGTGAAAGAATTATTTTTCGGAGTCCAGACAAACTAAAAAATATATGGAATATAAAGAATATTCTAAAATATTTTTAGTTTGACTAAACTTACTATTAATGTACAACTAAAAAAATACAGTTATAAATGTAGAAGTTTTACACGGAGTGGCACATGGCGTTTTTACCCATTTGCATTAGAAATTAACCCCCTTATTCATAAAACTTATCAAACCTATTTTAGTTAAAATGGGGTTTGTCTCTTTCTTACACACAGAAATGACAACGTGACAGATAAAGACAAACGTTCTATAAACCTATTTTAGCTAAAATAGAGATAAAATAGGATTATGAATAAGGGGGTAAGTTTTTATACAACACACAGGTGATTGTGTAAAAGTAATTGCCACACATATAGGTATTATTGCTTTAGGTATGTTTTTTAGTTATGACCTAAGTGTAGGTTATATTTTATTTCTTTTGATGAATTTAAATAGGCAAAACTAAATTATTTAAAATCTTCTCTAGCCTGAACTTAAGGCACGCTTGAAGCTTCGAGAATAGGTTTAACATTTAACCCCGTCATTTTATTTTTGCCGTACCGTGTAACAACGGAAACGCGCCCTCAACTCCACTCCACCACTAGTTTATTACTTTAGGGAGCTCGCGACATCAAGACTATCCGAATTGGAATCTTATTACAGATAAAAGAAACTTGCCACCGAGCAATGCATACGCAACAAACCCGAATAAGTACGAATATTTCCGATTGAGTCGTAAACCGACATGTCACGAGATAAACGGAATAAATATAAGTATAATAGCTGCTGTTATGGTGGATGTCCTGTAATATTTTTGGCGCTATCTCGATGGTAGGAAAATTTTGCTATGTTGGAAGAAATGCATGGACATTCCTTTTCTGTAAAGAAATGGGAAGGGCTTTTAGAAAATACTGGAAGAATAAATATGGCGTTCCGACAGTTATTTTCTAGTCAAACCGCAATTTTTATTCTACAGATACTTGAAAAAAAAAATTAGTTAAACAAAACAACAGAAAAACTAAAATAAAAGAATAAACAAGATAATATCGGTTGCGGTTTTCGTATAACCGGAGTCATACGTTATTACTAAAGTCTTGTAATTAAGGCATAAATACCACAGTCATATTACGTATATTTGCAAAATAAAATATCTTTATCTTTGCGTGTGAATGTCTTCCTTTGGCTTTGCCGCCAGCATAATCAGTTTATAACGTTCCCACTGCTGGGACACAGGCATCTCTCGTCGAGAGGGATAAGGCTAAAAACTACCACGCGGGACCAGTGCGGGTTGGTAGATGTCACGTTTCCAATTTTTGGTTCTAGGACATGCCCGTTTCCTAACGATGTCTTGCTTCACCGTTTCGAAGTTGTCTTGGAACACTAAGTAGGTTTAAAATTACACCTGTAGGTAACTTATTCATTTTTATTAGTAAGTGCTAACTTTTATTGAGTAACTTTTTGAGAACTTGTAATTAAAATCGTTGTTCAGAAAATTATCTTTCAGCTGAATAAAATTATTATAGCCAACCATATTGTAGAACGTGTGCGGGTGCCTATTAATTTTTATCAACATACTAGCCCCCCGCCCCTGTTTTGCAATGTTTTTACGACTTGACAAAACATCGTAATTTCTTTATCTTAATAGGAAATTCTTTAATTTATTGTAAAAGTACACATAAACCTTTCGGAATAAATTCTCTAAATTGTGCTGAAAACCGCATTAAAATCCGTTGTGTAATTTAACCGGTCAAGCGGCGCGGTTGGCCGATCGGCGACGAAACAATAGAAAATCAATTGTGTCTCATTAGCGGAGCTTGACAGATTAAAATAACAACGCGGTCACACACCCAAACACAAAAAGTGACTTTCTGTAAAATATAGATTATTTTGAATGTAAGTACTTAATGTGAATAAATGAAAGAAGAGATATGAATATTTTTTTACGTTAGTAATCACAGTTGGAACCACAATAAACGCCTATCAAATAATCTCTAATCAAATTCCAAGAATGATTCATCTCGAATCAACCACAATTACAACATGGTTCAAAAACCCAATCCTTCATTCGATCAACGAATAAACGAAATAAAATAACGACAAATGACAGCTAGGTGTCAAAAAATAATAGACTGCACTGACATCTGTCGGTGAGGGGAATTAATGACAGTTCAAACATCAATTTGGGAGGGACCTTATCGCGACGCGCCAGTGTGGGGTGCCAACTACTTACGTCCAAGGACAATGTAAGAAGGAACAGAAGGTTTGCTTGTGAACAATGTGTATGTGTATGTTTTGAACATATACAGAGTGTCCCTGGAAGTATGGATCAAATCGAATAGTTTGTTATGTAACAAAAAACTGAACAATGTTCAAATTCCATTGCAACCAAAAACTTATTAGGACCTTTTTGTTACAAATAGTCACTCAAAAATCAACTTAGAATACATTCCACTAAAGTAGATAACTGATTAAGTGGCGATGGCATGTAAATTATTTGAGATTATGAAAACTGCTATAGATGCGTTGATGCCGATTGGAACAAAAACGTTGCTAGAAAGTGAGCGGTCTGTGACTTCTATGGTGTGACATTGTTTTGGCAAATAAAATACATTTATTTTGAAACTATTACAAGAATACATCCAGTCTTAGGCGAGCCTAGGTGGCCCAGAGGAAATGGCCCCGACTTACATGTTGTACGTCGTAGGCGTGAACCTTTACAGGCGCTTTACTTTGTGTAAATCATTTCATCACCACTGCTCTCAAAATGGCGAAGTAAAACACTGTGAGGGAACCGGCATGTCCTAGAAGAAAAAGATCGAAGACATGTGACATCCATCATCCCGCATTGGACTCGCTTGGTGGATTACGGCCCACTCCCTCTCACAAAGAGGAGGCCTGAGTCCCGGCAGGAACGGTATCCAATCGTAAAACGAAAGAAATAACATCAGACAGATGCAATAGTTCTACTTGCGAGATTTATATCTGTAATCAAACACGATTAAGAAGGAGCTTGATGAAGAACTCATGTTTTTATTATAACTTTATTAAAGTTTGTTATTGCACTAAGCATCTATATTTGAATGGCACTAGCTGCGAAGTAATTGCGTAACACACTATCAGTAGCAATGGCTTTCATTGTGACAGTTCAACAACAATCATTCCGTTATTTACGTTGTTGAGCAGACATTTTTTCGAACATATGAAGCAATAGATTAGCAATATCCTTAAAAATGATACAGATAGATATTTAATAGTGTGTTACGCTATTGAGGTGCTGTTCCTATCAAAAAAAAAAAAAGAAAAACTTGCGGCATTTACTAGCTACTAGCTAGCAATTATTTCAGAGTGTGAAGCCTTTTTCAAGACTACATAAACCCACTTTCGATATACACATAGATATCTGGCTTTAATAGGGACTTCTGCACCCTCATCTGCAATGTACCATTTAGTCTAACAGGAGACTTATGTCTGCATACGTCGGGCAAGATAATTGGATACTGTTTTTTACGCACATAGCTACATACGAATGCACTCGCAGAGGAATGTGACTGAAAGTGATTGGGATTTAATTAGTTTTTGTGGCTGCAGTCGGACTCGTTAGGGATTTGTGCAGGTGTTATCTGGGCTTAGGTTCGATTTATTAAATTACTTTCTGTTTTTTCAAGTACAATTCTTTGCTATAAAATTCTAGTTTTAATAATAAACGTCCAAGTATATAAAAAGGAAAAAATTATAGGGCATCAAAAAACTCGTCCGCATCTTTGTCAACCGGAAAAGTGCCCAAAAGGGCACGTTGCCACGTCGAATGGCAATGCTGATTCTTTGGCCAAAAGATAGGCCAGCTCTCTGGTCACGTGAAGAGTCGACCAACGGCCTGGAAAACCTTCTTCAAAAAATCTTGAAAAACTAAGTGGGCACTCGGACCCCATGGCCGTAGAGTTTCAATCCCAAACGGGGTTGTTATTATTTTTTCGTTTTGAAATTATGTAAATATAAAGTTTTAATTAATTAAAAACATTTATCATATTTTTCCCAAATTATTCTCTTGTATTAAAAAATCTATCTATTTTGTTTTGATAAGGGTGCTGTCCAATTTGGCCACACTTCTGCCAACAACGAGGCCACTCTACAGGTCCACTGAATTCCAATCTCTTTATATTTTTCACAGATAATGTATACTACTCGCATCGCGTCGATTTTCATATACAAAACTAACACGGGAACGCATTCGAAACTTTAAATGGTTGTGAAAAGGTTTAATTGCGCAGTTATAGATATTATTATACCCCCTTACTAATAAATGTATTATAATCAGATGAATAGTTACACAACGATTTCTCTCTTTCAGTCGTCAGTAATTTGACTTTCGATAGAAGAAGACAAAGCGTTGTGTAACTATACAGACGCTATACAACGTTTATGAGTAAGGGGGATGGACTCAAAGTACAGTTTGCAGCAATCGTGTTACAGTAAAGATCGAATCAGGAGACGTTCTATAGTTTATGCCTATCCTCATAAGAAGACGGCATACGTTTTTGTACATGCCATTAGCATCAATTCTTGAATTTTGACAGGCCTGATAGTCTAGTGGTTAGTGACCCTGACTGCTATGCCGGAGGTCGTGGGTTCGATTCCCATCCAGGACAAATGTTTGTGTGATGAGCACGATCATTTGTTCTGTGTCTGGGTGTAATTTATCTATAATATGTATGTATTTAGAAATATATAAGTATGTTTATCAGTTGTCTAGTACCCATAACACAAGCTCTGCTTAGCTTGGGACTAGATGGCGTTGTGTGATAGTTGTGGAATATTATTATTATTATTATTATTCTGAAACTTTCAGAAGGCGGAAAAGTACAAGCATCCCTACTTTTTCCTCCTTTCACAAACAAATCCTAACAATATTATTAGGACCTCATAAAAGGCCTCATATAAATTTATCAGCACGGATGTTTGCACCATATTATGAGGAAATAAACCACTTGTTGAGGTGATGCGTGATGGAGGAACATTATGGTGGCTCAAATTTTTGGTGGAAGTTGATATTGATATCTTTGACCTTATTACCCTCATATTTTAGGTAGTGGTAGGTACGCCCACCATTTTAATAAGAGAGAATCAGATTTTTGTAAATTAAATGGTGAAGTAATTTTGGATGTGTTATAATAACGTTCGTTTATGGAATGCATTGCAAGTTCAAATACAATCGTTTGCTGTATTTAAGAGACTCGTGATTTGCGAAGTAACATTACTTGTTGTTGTGATCTTGTTTTCGTAGCTGCAATAATAGTCATCATTTATTTTCGTTGTTTATTTGCATGTTTAGTCTATATTTATTATACAGCATACATTTATTTAGGTATATAAATATGTATCTATTATAATTATTATTTTGCACCACTGACACCCCCATTTTTTTATAGTTTTTATATCCACGCAATTACTGGGCTTATTCCCATGCGCTCCATAATTTTATTCCCAGCGGCCCCAAAATTAAAAAAACAATCTATTATTATTAAATAAAATCATTCCCATGAGCTCCAAAAATTTCAAGTACAAACTGCAAAAAAAATTATATATTCTGTCCATTCCAAGGTTGCCTGGAAGAGATCGCAGAAAGCGATAAGGCCGCCCATTGTATGTTTTGTATTAATAATCGTATTTTTTTTTGTTATGTATTTACTAGTGTACAATAAAGTATATATAAATAAATAACATTATAATAAGTAATTCCTGGTTTGACTTGCGATTTTCCGTCAGGGATTTTCTCGGTAGCAGCCCAGAGTTTGGATTATGGCCATAATCTAAAGGAATTTAAGGGACTTAAACTTAGCGCAGCAAAATGTGGGTGTGCTATAGGAATACCCCTGCCTAACCTTATGTGGAATACAGGCGTGATATTCAAAAAGAAAGATGTTGCCTTAACTAAAAAAACTAATTAATAAAAAAAATATTATAATATTGTAAAAAAATATAGTACTTATTTAAAGTAAATGATTAATTAATAAATTATTTGTTATATTTATTTGACCCAGGTTAAGGCACTGTTATGTTATTATTATGATAACGAATGAGCTAATGCATGTTACGATACACGTACTTACGAAGAATATTTTAGATTGCACTGGGAGTGCGGGCAAAAGAGTTTTAAGTACCTACCTAATTAATTTCGATTTTAAGTAGTAGGTATATAATAGGCACCTACTCTCAACTCAATAGTTTTAGGGCTAAATTCCAAATTTAAACACAAAGGAAACCATTACGTATTTGGGGATTATCTGGGAAGACCCTATTTTCCCAATTCCTCGTAATATATTTTAGACTTACTTTTCCCCTAAAATTACGAGGTCCTAAAGATTTCTAGATCATGGACCCTACCTGATCGGCCCTGTAGATAAGATGAGGTATTGAGACTGCGAGTTTTATTACTTAGCAATAAGCTAGCACCTTTCTTTAAGTGCGTATCCGATCTAGGTGTTAGGGATCCCGAAATAAACCCTGGTAGATAGAGAGAAATTGCTTTTAATGTAAACTAGTGTACTAAGAAGTATAATATTCACCTATTTAATGCATCTGTGCACTCATATTATGTAACTAGAGATTTTTTTATTATTATTTTATTTTAAAACTAGCTGCACCCCGCGGTTTCACCCGCGTAAATGTCGATCCCGTAGGAATATCGGGATAAAAAGTAGTATATGTTAATCCAGGGTGTCAGCTACCTCCATACAAAATTTTGTCAAAAGCGATCCAGCCGTTTGAGCGTGAAGAAGTAACAAACATATAAACACACACACACACTCACAAACTTTCGCCTTTATTATATTAGTGTGATTATGAATCACTAAAAGCCAAAGCTAGTAACATGCATAAATATTTCTTATGAAACATGAACAGCCGGTCGGTGTTGACCTAAAATACATGACAAACAGCCATAGTAAACACCGTGACATTTGGTTATCTAACCCTGTTCTACTAAAAACTGGACATACAACAGAGTTATTAATGTACAGACAGACGCCAGCACATCAAGCTACTACAATCTGTCAAATTTCTTTAAAAGATTTTCAACTTTACCTCTAAAGCATAAGGTTCAAAGTTGATTGGGAAAATTTGACGGTTTCGGGTAGCTTGATGTGCTGGCGTCTGTACGACCAACTATTTAGAATCGTATTACATTATGTAGATGTATACCAGTCTTCGTTTTGTGGTCATTCATTTTATCCTTCAAAATTAATTTTATCACTCGAACCGTGCTTATTCAATGATTCAAAAAACCACCATACTCCTTGGACTTACAAAAATTGATAATTTTACAAAGAAATCTAGAACATTGACAAAAATGAGAAAAACTTTAACTAGCCTTTTAAAATATTTTTTTTATTTACCGTTGATGTCCCACTGCTGGGCAAATGCCTCTCCTGCTCACTTTCCACCTCTCTCTGTCCAGAGCTGCCAAGGACCAATCTTTATCAAAGGACTCCAGCTTATCCCGCCATCTCCGTCTGGGCCTGCTGCGATGTCGTTTGCCATTAAGCGGGACCCATTGGGTCGTAAGTTTGCTCCATTGATCGTCTGACATACGGTAGATGTGTCCAGCCCAATTCCACTTAAGTGTGGCAGCTTTCCGAGTGAAATCAGTTATTTTAGTGATGGAACGGATTGTTGTATTCTTAACTCGGTCCACAAGTTTAAGACCCAGAATACTCCGTTCCATAGCTCTCAATAAACAAAAACACAAAAAAGAAATACTTCCTTACTTAAAAATATTTTATACAAAACTACAACCGAGAAAATATATCACTCAAAACTTTGACATACGGTTATCTAACCCTTCCATACTAAATCGAGACACATGACAAAGTTACTAATGTACCTACTGCCATCAACTTCGACTCATGTTACAATATAATTGGACAGATTTCTCCTGTCATTTTTCATATCCATGTTTCGAGTAGCCATGGGCATAGATCATGGTGGGTGATTGAGGGGGTGCGTAGAACGTACAAATTGACTTGAAGCTAATGTGTCATGGTTGTTGTCAAAAGTTATGGCAGGAGTCATTGATGATTTTAATGGTGGTCGCGTGTCAAGTGACTTTGGAATGGCGTTTAGTCTTGTTTTGATTTTGTTTTAATGTCTCTTCATGTCGGACGTGTCGATAGATGTGTATGATAAAATTATATTTATTAAAGAGGATAAAAATACTGGATAAACATCTTTTATATTTATTTTATTATTTATGTACACAAAGTAAAATGGATACAGATTATACAGACATAATACTTATACTAAATTAAGTTAATTTTAGCGTGTCGATGGCAAAAACTTTAAATATTTTTGGCCCAAAATTCAGCTGCGCAAACTCCGCTCACTGACGCAGTCATAAGATCGTCAAATACTAAATTAACTGTTAAAATATAAATCTAGACAAATAAATAAAATTGAATTGTCTGTTTGTTATGTCAAAATAACAGTTTTTTACTAAATGCATGTAAAAGTATACACAGTACTAATAACAAAAAAAAAGAAATTTAAAAATTGTTTGTGTCTGTCTGTTTGTTCCGATTAATCTCCGAAACAGGTGGACCGATTTTAAAGAAATTTGGTATGAGGATAGTTTGAACTCTGGGGAAGGACATAGGCTTTTTCTCGATATACCATGCGGATGAAACCGCGGGCGGAAGCTAGTATTATAATATCCTACGTGTATGATTAAGTTCTTTTCTTGAATTATGATCAGTAAGTTCATACGCTTTTGTAACTGCCTCATTGCTCTATTGGTCACAAGCGCTACTGTTAATCATGAGGTCCTAGTTTCGATTCCCAGGCCAGGTAAAGTGTTATTTGATTTTTCCATGTAATTTTTCAGTAGCAGCCAATAGGCTCCGAAATCTAGGCGTACTATAGGTACTCGTCTGTCTAACCCATCGGATAATACAGGCGTGATAATATGTGTCCTACGCTTTATAATTACAGCAATGTTAGGATTGTTCAACTTTGATGTCTGTATGTTTTCCTCCATTCCTTAGGGACCGTCTCCACGAGCGAGAGAATCGCGGCATTAAATTTTCGCCGCGATGATATCGCTGTGGAGACACGTTCTAAAAGAGTGTATAGAAATACGTGGCACGACGATAATATCGCCGCGATTCCCTTGCTCGTGGAGACGGCCCCTTAGAATACGATCTCATCTGTCGTAAAAACAATCCCATAATATTTATGCAAGTATTCGACCTCAAACAATCAAGTTCATCAACTGCGAACCAACTTTTATGTCAACATAAAATGATAATAAATGAACCAAAAGCGTTCAAACTCCCGAAACTTTTTCGCACTCAATAAAACATTTGATAACATCTCCCGAAGGCTCTCATAAACTAGGGCCTATGAAGTGACTTCGTTTGGTACAATGAGGGTTATAATTCAACAGTTATCATTTTTGGCCGCAATTTGCGTTTTCAAGCCCACTGGGGGTCGTTTGATTGGACATGGCGAGTTATAGCTATTTGTTTTTTTGTCCAGAATTTATTGCGGTTGATACACCGTGTCGTTCGGTGAGGATGCTTGTTTTTTGGTAGCAAAAGCCGTGGTCGAACCAATCTTTCCAATGTTGTATGAGAATTTGTGTTTTTTTCATTATGTACACCATAAAAATTACAGATATAAATATAGAAATTTTACAAGGGGTGACATAATGGGCGGTCTTATCGCTAAAAGCGATGTTTTAAAGACAACATTTGGATGGATGAAGGGAGAAGGAGAGAAAATACCTACTATAGCTTGTCTGTGGTGTATCATTTAAATCCTACTTCCTACTAATAATCACACTATCACACTTCACACTATCACATCACATAATATTATAAAGGCGAAAGTTTGTGTGTGTGTTTATATGTTTGTTACTTCTTCACGCTCAAACGGCTGGACCAATTTTGATAAAATTTGTATGGTGGTAGCTGACACCCTGGATTAACATAGGTATATAGACTACTTTTTATCCCGATATTCCCACGGGATTGACATGTACGCAAGTGAAACCGCGGGGCGCAGCTAGTAATATTATAAAATATGTGAAAGTTTCTGAAGATGTTTGCTACTCAATCACGCGTAAACCGTTGAACGGATTTGGGTGAAATTTGGCCCACAGATAGTTTATAACCAGGATACTTGTTATCCCGATATTTCCACGGTATCGACATTTACGCGGGCGAAACCGTGGGGCGCTGCTAGTATATTATATACAATTAATACATACATATGTAAAACATAATTATAATTATCTAGAAAAATATATGCAATAATAATCATAAAACAAGTGCAAAGAAAAAAGGTATTAATGCTTGTCAAATTTTTTTAATGTTTAAAAGCCAGAAAGCCGCTTAGTTCTCTTTACACGTAAACGAATGTCAGGTGATCGACAAGTTTTATTTCTTATTCATCAGAAGAATTCCTCACTGTCACATGTCTTACTGCTAAGACAGTTCACTCCACCCCAACATGTCTAATTCCAGTCTCAAAGGACCAAACTAATAGAAAATGTCAAAGGAACCAATTACGGTACCTACCCATAAGTCCTAGGACTTGTCTTGAACCTATAAATACAGGACATAGTCCACCGTGGGAAGCATCTGGTGTCCGTCGCGACGTACGGAACCGTTTGTCAACCCCTTCCTTGGAAATTACTATTTACGCGTCCGCGGTACCCTGAAAATTAAATGTCATTCCTGCAACTATTGTAAGTGGTTGTCGAGGTAATGACCAGTGTTTATGCCGTGAATAAACTGGTGTGGAAATAGAAATACCTGCTGTTATTTATGATGAATGTTGAAGCTTTAAGTTATGGTTTAAGGCTCATCGATCTATATTATTTACTAGCTGCGCCCCGCGGTTTCACCCGCGTAAATGTCGATCCCGTGTGAATATCGGGATAAAAAGTAGCCTATATGTTAATCCAGGGTGTCAGCTACCTCCATACAAAATTTTATTAAAATTGGTCCAGCCGTTTGAGCGTGAAGAAGTAACAAACGTATAAACACACACACACACACCCCCACACACACTCACAAACTTTCGCCTTTATAATATTAGTGTGACACTAATATTATAAAGATATTAGATTTGTTCGTTTGTATATTGGGGGCGAGAATTGAGAGTGAAAATTCAAGTACCTACGCGTCACGTTTAGGCACATTTTGTTACATGAGAGAGAAGAAAGGTATAAAACTCTCTCTGTCTCTAACATTAAATCTCTGTTAATCTTTTTTTTTTTTTTTCACTTCTTTCACGTGTATGGTGCTTTACGCACAACTTTTTTTTTTAATTTGCTTTGTCAAAGCAATGCAAAAGTAGTACAAAAAAAACGGGCACGTTTTTATCTCATAATTAAAATAAGAATATTTTTTCTCGATAAAATCTCCCCTAGTGCTATCAGCATCACTATGAAGGTGCATATCCGTAACCCAAACAATCTGGCGTACACTTAGTGGCAAAGTAAACGAACCGCGAAGTGTTTACGTTTCGTGCGCCTCATGTGTACACCGTGAAAGTGTGTCCTTAACTTGGCCAAGAGTGCACGTGCGTGATGGACTTATTGCTTGCTTACACTATCTGATATTTTATATTTACTTAGTGAGATTTTCTGCGTAGATGATTCGGTTAGGTTAGGTTTTGTCTTGTCTTTTTGGTCTCGTGGTCGCAAGCCCTACTGCTGAGCACGAGGTCCTGGGCCCTGGGTTCGACTCCCTGGTCTAGCAAAGTATTATTGGGTTTATCCATCAGGGATTTGTCAGTACATAATCAGCCTAATGTTCCCACTGCTGGGACGCAGGCCTCCTCTCGGTAAGAGGGAATTGGCCGTAATGTACCACGCGGGCCCAGTGCGGATTGGTAGATGTCACATGTCTTCGAATTTTTGGTTCTAGGACAAGCCGGTTTCCTCACGATGTTTTCCTTCACCGTTTTGAGAGCAGCATTTGTCAGTTGCAGCCCGAAGTCTGGATTTGTGGCCGGTTAATGGAAATAGGCTCGCCTTTATTGAGTTCACTGTGCCTATAAAAGTTAGCATTATTGTAAAAAGAACAGAAAATATTTGTGTAGATAAGTATATCTTTGTATACAGGGTGCCAGAGACATCGACACGCAAACTGTAACCATGAATTCACTACATGTTTCTATATAGGCATGCGTTGAAATATCTCGTGGGTTTAAAAAAAAAAAGCTGTTGCATACATTTTACCCAGGCAGGTATTGCACTTTTCCACTCTGTTATATTTTTTTAATAACCGAGTAGAAATTTCTACGCTAGAGAGTTCAGAATCATGTGCTAAATTCATGGTTAGTGCTTGGCCAGACTGGCAGCGCGGGGCGGGGAGCGGCGCGGGTGCGGGAACGCGCACGATTTGCATGTTTGCAGTGGAGCGCGGCTGCGTTCTGCGTGTTGTCGTGTCCAGTGTTTGTCAAAATATAATATGGATGAAGAGGAATTATTTTTACAAGAAAAAAGCTCGAACTAGTTTGAGAACCCCGGTCCCCGCGCGGGCCACCCGTGCATTCACTGCGTCCACTTGTATGAACGAGCTATGGCGTGAGTTGCCCGCGCGCTGCCCGCACCGAGCAGCACGCGCTGCTCACCGCGCCCGCGTGCCCACTATGAACACTCAAATGCAGTTCTTATGTTTTAGTACGCCGCGCCCAGCCCGCCCCGCACCCACGCTGCCAGTCTGGCCAAGCACTACACAGTTTGCGCGTCAATGTACCTAACACCTGTATAAAAAGATATTATTTATACCTACGCAAATATTTTCTGTTATTTTTACCAATGCTAACTTTCAGAGGCAGAGCGAGCTGGGTAAAAGGCGAACCCCAAGAATTATTAATGTAACACAAAAGTTCCTTTCAACACTTGTTGATGGCGAAGTTACAGTTATTTCTACTAAATTATGAGCGAGAAACAATCACAACACGAGCCACCCTGGTCTCTTATTTTATTCTTTGGAAGTTTTTCAGGTCACTTTTTTCTTTTTTGGCGATATTTTTGCAACTGTGTCTCGAGAGTGTAGTACGAAATAATGCTGTTACAGAATTTTGGTGTTTTCTATGCTTGACCGATGAATCAGATTATATATCTACATACATAATCAGCCTATAATGTTCCCACTGCTGGGACACAGGCCTTAACTCAGTGATACGGAGTGGGCCATAATCCATCATTAATCTGATGTTACACCTATGATTAACAGCACATATAACGCTATAATGGCCTCGTCTTACGAGTTGTAGGCTAATGCTATAACGCCATAGCTATTGTTTGACTTACTGTGGGTATTATAAAACTAAAAGAATCATCAAAATTCGCATAGAAATGCCGGAGATGCATTATATTTATGCATATAACTTCGTACATAAGAATAACTACCTAATGTATTATAATATACTAAAACCTTTCTGAAAGTATGTAGATCACATCAGTGAACGAATCATCAAAATCGGTTCATTAGTTTTTGAGAAAATCGCGGACATACCCTACGGGTCGAATATAGAACCTCCTTTTTTGAAGTTGGTTAAAAAGAAATGAAAGTTATTAAGTACATCCTTTACTAACCTTCTAAAGTTATGGATACACAAGATTGATATTCGACAACAGATATGATTGTCCCAAAAATCAATAAAATACCCAAAAACGTACGCAGTACCTACACATCCCGAATTCTCAAGGTCCCCTAACTATTACGTCACGACCCACATAACATATTCCCAGCGACACACGCTGTATATCTAACATTATCTTCCGGTTCGGCGGTCAATAATACAATATTTGGTCTCCCAAATGTGGACCACTTGTTGCCTATCCGTACGTGCGTGTATCCACTTACTCCTAAAATAATGTCATTCCAGACCCGTCGGTTACATTTGCCGGGAAATTAACCGGAAACCAGACATTTTTTTATATTGGTTTACACGTATATTTTTGTGTGACAATGGAGGTTGATATATTTGCGAGGTGGGTCGAACTGATGTCTATTTTTAGATGGAGGTGTTATTTTTGTCTTCTAATAACGTATTACGTTGTAATAATATTATGTTATTGTAAGAAATAGGTGATAATTTGCCTAAAAGGGGCTTGTGGCTAAGTAATGACGGCCACACGGTTCGTTCGATCAGGTTAAGCTATGCTTGCCGCGGTTGGTCCGTGGATGGATGTCCATCTTTACATACCAAGACCTTTCCGTGCCCCGGGAGCCCATTAAGCCTTTGGTCCCGGCTGTCATTCGTGGATCTTTGACAGTCATTATGGGTCGTCAGAAGCCCGAAAGTCTGACAAGCAGTCTTACCAAGGGGTATCGAATTACCCAGTAGGTAACTGGGTTGTGGAGGTCAGATAGGCAGTCGCTCCATGTAAAGTACTGGTATTCAGCTTCACAGTTAGACTGAAAGCTGACCCCAACAATAAAAGAAACCCGGGAATCGAACCCAGGACCCCACGCTCAGCAGTCGCGCTTGCGATCATGAAACCAACGGAGCAGTTAAGCATTAACACATTAACTAAGCATTACCGCTGTACTAAATAACAGTATCCACCTACACAACCATAGTTCAACAAATCATCTACAATCCCATGAACATTGCTAGAGGTAGGCCAGGCCATTTTAACCTGCTCCGTTCTAAGTAAAATCATTTTTAATGAGGTAGATAATTCAAATAATTCAAAACCATATCTTACAACTACCAAGTAATCATAGAACCCATTACATACATACACAAATATTTCTAGTTCACAAGATGCTCTATCAATGTTTTTGCTACGTCACAAGATTTGACTAATGGCGCTCTTGTCTGGTGCACTCGCGGCTTCCCACCGTCACAGTACGAAGTACAGTCGCCAATATAAATCTGTTACCATCAGAGGGATAATCTCGTAATTTTAAGAACCGTATTTTCGGTCGGTTTCGGGCATTACTTACTAACATAAGATTAGTTCGGGCCCCGAACTAGGAAAGAATGACAACACGATTTGACAGTTTTCCCTACTCCCGGCATGTATTTACCTGACTGAAAAATTTAATTTGACATTTGTTTTGACGACTCAGCTACATTCGGACGGGCTTGTATCTTTGTACCCGGACTTAGAGAGTCGACCCCAGGTGTGAATAAAAGCACTAGGAAATAGAAAAGGGCGGGCGTTTTGGGGGACTGTCTTACGTAATTTTATCTAGATACACATATTTTATTTAAGTATGCATACACACGTCACGTTGCAGTGTAAAACTGATTTACATCCATCACCTCGCACATCAGGTTCAGTTGAAAACCAGCGTCAGGCACTAGTTGTCTGGCATTATTACTGAACTTAGCCTTTTTGGTGCAGCCGCGAGGCACATTTCCTGCTAATTATTTACATTGGACTTTACGCTTTTTATTTAATCTTTATTTTTTTATCTGATGTATCTGGTGCATTGTGTGTCTTTTAGTCTGTGCTAAATAAATGTATTTTTCTATCTTTAAAAAAATGCTGATTCCCCAGCCTCATTTGGATAAATGACTTTTGATTTTGTCGCTGACTGTACGAGCTATGGCAGGAGTAGGTACGAGTAAAATTTAATGTAGACTAATCCTTATAATGCGGGCTATGCAGCGTGACTTTAATTTTGTGGTAGGAGTTTATGAATTTAAGTGGAGATTATGTCGGTAGTAATTATGTTTGAAATGAGCTTTGATATTGCGTTTTGGTGTAAGACAGTGTTTTGTGTGTAACTCAATCGCGCTCTTTTAAGTTTTACTCAATTTTGTTGAATCGTTTGCATTTGTTTCCTAGTCCTGCATCCTAATTGCGTAACACACTATAAATCTCAATCTGAATCATTTTGAAGGATATTGCTAATCCATTGCTTCATGTTCGAAAGATTTGTTCAACAACGTACCTAAACAACGCAATGAATGTTGTTGAACTGTCAAAATTAAAGCCACACATATTGACAGTGGTATCAGCCGCGACTTACAAGTTGTAGGTCGTAGGTTCGAACCCCGACAGGCGCTTTACTTTGTGTAAATTATTTCATCACCACTGCTCTCAAAACGGTGAAGGAAAACATCGTGAGGAAACCGGCATGTCCTAGAACCAAAAATTTCGAAGACATGTGACATCCACCAACCCGCACTGGGCCCGCGTGGTTGATTACGGCCCACTCCCTCTCACAGAGAGGAGGCCTGTGTCCCAGCAGTGGGAACGTTATAGGCTGATTATGTATGTATATTGACAGTTTGTTTATATTTATGAGTAGGTACACAGGGTTTGCTGAAATGCCTTTATTGCATTTTCGTAACGTTATTTCCAATGTGCAGTAAAGGATTACAAAGCCAAATAACCTGTAAGAAGCTTAACGAATAGTTCACTAGGATATGTCACTAAAACCTGAACGATGTTTTGGTATGATGCGATAAAAATGGATATAATATTTTCCGTACTTAATTACAAACAAGAATTTTAAATGAACTTTAACATAGCAAAATTAAACAGACTTAGAAAAAAGACCAAGAACTGCAAAAAAAAAATAAACTCAAAATTAAATAAAAATAAAAACTCTGGAAGCATTGAAGCGATGAATCAACTAAGACGTTAATGACGTAAAACTTATCAAAGGGATTCTTTTTTTGAAAAAAAAGGGTGACATAATTAAAAAGGTGAATTTTAACGAGGCCGATTGTGAGCACCTCAGCAGATGTCACTGGCCATCAGACATTCGCGTAATGAATATAATATTTTTTTCACTTTTATTTTGGTGTGGAATCCATGTTTTCATTTCGTGGAACGTGGAATTTTTCAAGTGTTCGGATAATTGTGACGTTGCAAAACTAATACTAGCGACACCTGTCGTGGAATAGCGATTGACATGGTGGTTTACGTTACGCAAAGACGGTTTTTTGTGTTTAGTAAATTAATTGCAGTTTAACAGTTAATTAAAACAAATAAACAAACATACATAATTCACCATATTTTTAATTAAAAACATAGTCGATTGTATTAAGGATAAAAATCGATAATAATCTTATATAGTCTGTGGAAGATTATTCGAGAAACTGTCAGATTGGTTTGGAAAAAAAACGGTGTTCCGTGTCCGGTCTTTTACGACCAAGAACACGAGCCTGGGGGCTGTTTGAGAGGGACTTTATATCCTGAGAGGAACGGGATGTGCCCAAATAACCCGATGGGGTTTTAATATAATCCAGTAAGAGCAGAATCCTGTGAGTATTAAACCATTTGCTTTATTCTTGCTGGACAGCCTATAGCCCAGGTCTCTTGCATGTATGTTCTGACACGAGGACGTTGTTACAGGTCTGGCTTGTTATGCTAGCCTTCATTTTGATTGGTGCTATGCGCAGTTAAATTGATGCCTGGATGTTGCGCCGTTGTGTGATGATTTGGAATTCATCAGAGCGCAGGCGGCTTTAAGGTTATCCCTTGCGGTGTGGTCATCCGACGTTCAGGAAGGCCTTACTTAGCCGGTTCCCGGTTATGAGGGAAGTACGCCACTCCAGGTAACGAAAGCGTCACCATCTCGTCCGTAGGCCGCGTTCGCGTGTGCTCACAGGAACCTCCTGTGAGCGAAGCCAAGGACCGACGATCCGTCAACTGACTGAGATCAAAACTGAGAGGTTATTGTGTAAGAGTATAATTTAACCTATGAGAGAGTTAGGCCTTTTGTAAAAAGGCTAGGTGTTAAGACCAGTTGTTGTAAGATAGTGTCTCGGGTTTGCTTAGCATATTAGTTATTTTCCCCATATGAGCACAGTCCAAATAGGTTGACACATGTACGTGAGCTAGTAAGGTTATTGATCTATTCCCTCGCGGACTCGCATAGCGACTCTGAGAAACTGCTATTGTCTCATGCAGGTTTTCACCCATACCACTAGGTACGGAGACTAGTTGTGTGGGTGAATGCCATAGTAGCAGGGAAAGAGGCATTATTTTAGTGGCTCGCCACTTTGTTTGTATGTGTGCCTTAATTTTGTATTAATTCCAATAAACTTGTATTGTGTAAGAAGGTACTTGTTTAATTGAATCTTTCCCTAGCAGAATATACCCTATAAATTTACTTTAGCACGGTGGTGAGTAGTATAGTTCAAATAGAAACCATCATCAGCTTGTTTCCAATTAATTTCTGTAAACTACGCACGGGCCAGTGTTACAGTTGGCGCCCAACGGTATATAATTATTTAATTGTATAAGGTGAACAGATTGATAACGGTATCTCTCTCTCTCTCAGTTCTCTCAGTCCTTTCAGTTGGCGGATTCTCGTTTTAGTTTAAGGCTAGTTTATAAGTTTTAAATATAAAGTGGTCAACACACCACATTCTAACCATTTCTTTGTTGGACCGGTAAGGTGCAGAGTGTTGATAAAGGTCATTTCCTTATTTGTATGTATCCTCAACTCACAAGTTGAACAAGTAGCATTCTGTTAATTATATTGGGACTATTTATGTACCAAATGTTTGTTTAGTGGTTGATGACTTAATATTACCTATATTTTGAAAGTTTATGTAACATACTAGTTTGCATTTGTGGTAAGGTTTATTTCTTGCAACTCACAGGTACAAGTAATAATTATTATAACTGGAAGATAATTATTTTACAAAATAAAACATAACAGTTCTTGAATATGTTCATGTGTTCGTTTCAGTTCATGTTCAGATAAACTGTATTGCATTTATATAGTGAAACATTGTATTATAACTCAATTAACCCAATATAAATTCTGTAACAGTAATAAAATAAATTGGGGGTAAACTTAAAAATTGTAAAGTTTCAATGAGCAGTTCTCAGTAGTGTTCTAGCGGTCTCTTCTTTGTTATAGAGGATATCAATGGTAAGATAATAACATTACAGGCAGGTTTCACTATTATTAATTGGATTGTGCGATACAGGGAGCTGAAATTAGTGTAAATCATTGAACAATAACGGTCAACTTTCTTTGAAACGAAACACTTGGAATTTTTATGACAACTGGTCGGTCACTGAGACGTTTAACGTTAAAACACTCATCATTAAACCCAGATTTATAATACAACCGGCATTCCATAAAACAGCATTGTTTATTATCGACGTTCGTTTTCTTATATAGGAACTTAACCTATAAAACACATTGACATTGGTGACATTTGACGTTTGACGATTTGAAATATTACGGTGCGTTCGGAAACGAGATTGGAGTTATACACGTTTTGCGTTTAGTTTCTTGTTATTTGTTTTGCGTTTAATTTTGCATTTATTATATTGAAATATAACGTTACAAATTAAAAATAAAAATTAGAATAATAATGGATTTAGAGACAGTATATTGACATTCCCATATTGAGGACGAATTGACGTATGAGGTTGCGGTTTATGCATTACTTGCGTGCGACTCGTACATTTACTTGTAGTTATTATTTGCTGTATATAAAAAAAAAATGTAACTGACACCATTACACAACTAGTGCTTTGGTAGCCGGAACTTTGAGAATTATGTATGTTCTTCTTGCTCACGGGATTCCTGAAACCGTAATTGCCATTAATGAGGTTCAATTCACGGGATCAGAGTTTCATAGGCTACTATAGAAGTTTCATACCTCAAGTTCATTATGGGCGCACCACACACTAACATGGTGGAAAGGGACATTTAAACGGTAAAGTCAGTTGTTTCGTCTTATAAATGAAAAAATATATTATTTATTTAGAATTTTTTTTTTTGCCAATTATTTTTTTTTACTTTATTCCAGAAAATAAAATTGTACCAAATATTCTAAAAAACTAGTTTCAACAGTCAGTCACCAACCACCAGAACCGGTCGAAATGGATAAATAGATTTTTTTTTTAAGTGTTTCTGATTATAACAAACTTAACACATCAGAGTCAACACTATTCAAGCCAGACAGGGATATATTCAGCCGTAATTGATATAAATGTATATAAATATATTTTTTTTAATATATATAATTAAATGGCTTAGTTTGCTGTTTGCCATGTTAATTTATATGATGTAGCAGTTTACAATATATTAGCCGTAGTCCGTGTTTACACGTGTTGTTTTGAGGTCTATTCGAACAACGACGACGAGGCGTAACGTAACTATAATGCTGCACATGGTATCTACATTGTTTGTTTATTATATTAAAATATGAACGCGAGCTTAGGGTTTTGTTTAAAACATATACGGGAATTATGCCGTTTTGCATGCATACGTTTGCATGCCATGCGTTTAGTAACAAACTTATTTTATGGCTCGGTCCATAACTTTTGTAATCAAGTTTGGTTGGTTTTCATATGGAGCGGGTAGTAACTCCTAAAATAGGCCTTGACTGAAGCGGATAGTGACTTCTAAAATAAGCCTTCACGATATTTATAATCAATATAGCTTGGTTGCTTTTTCATATGGAGCGGGTAGTAACTCCTAAAATAGGCCTTGACTGAAGCGGATAGTGACTTCTAAAATAAGCCTTCACGATATTTATAATCAATTCTGCTTGGTTGGTTTTCTTATGGAGCGGGTAGTTACTCCTAAAATAGGCCTTGACTGAAGCGGATAGTGACTTCTAAAATAAGCCTTCACGATATTTATAATCAATTCTGCTTGGCTAGTTTTTCATATGGAGCGGGTAGTAACTCCTAAAATAGGCCTTGACTGAAGCGGATAGTGACTTCTAAAATAAGCCTACACGTTGTTTATAGCCAAGTTTGCTTGGTTGTATTTTTTTTATGAAGCGGATTGTGACTTCTAAAATAGGCCTTCACTAATGTTTTGTTTTGCCGAGAAAGCATTGTTGCTTCGGTGAGACTTTACATAGCACTAGTGCTTATCTAGTTACGAGCGGCCGGTGACTCTTAAAATAAGCCAAACCACCATTATGTTTTCAGAAGTTTTATTTCTGGGAACGCTGTATACGTCTTGCCTGGTGAGTTATGCACATTGGTTGCCCTATATATGTATCAGCTCGCTGAACATATTCACCAGGAGGATCGTTTAGATTTGTATTAAACAATGCAGAGTTCCACTGGTATACAGACGGAATTCGGGAGTATGCAAGAGGTGGCTTCCTGCGATATGAATGCAGGTTGCTACAGGATTGAAAGAGAGGAAAATTTAGGGATGTATGAAAGAATGGGGGGGGGTTATGCCCGGAATGTAGGAAGATTTGTAAGCAGAATAAGTTTCCTGGCAGTTTGGATTTTATAAGGTTGGTCATTTACTTACAGTAGGAGAAATTAAGGAAATTATTTATATTCCATCTTAAAAATTATTATATCTGTCGTTTCAGAATCATCAGATTATAAAGCTTAGCTTTCTATGAGAATTTGTTTACCCACTCCAGTGTTGTAACACCGAGGGCGGTGTTGGTTTTTGCGTACACAAAAACCTTATTGTGGGAAGAGGGGCATTGTGACGTTGCAAAACTAATACTAGCGACACCTGTCGTGGAATAGCGATTGACATGGTGGTTTACGTTACGCAAAGACGGTTTTTTGTGTTTAGTAAATTAATTGCAGTTTAACAGTTAATTAAAACAAATAAACAAACATACATAATTCACCATATTTTTAATTAAAAACATAGTCGATTGTATTAAGGATAAAAATCGATAATAATCTTATATAGTCTGTGGAAGATTATTCGAGAAACTGTCAGATTGGTTTGGAAAAAAAACGGTGTTCCGTGTCCGGTCTTTTACGACCAAGAACACGAGCCTGGGGGCTGTTTGAGAGGGACTTTATATCCTGAGAGGAACGGGATGTGCCCAAATAACCCGATGGGGTTTTAATATAATCCAGTAAGAGCAGAATCCTGTGAGTATTAAACCATTTGCTTTATTCTTGCTGGACAGCCTATAGCCCAGGTCTCTTGCATGTATGTTCTGACACGAGGACGTTGTTACAGGTCTGGCTTGTTATGCTAGCCTTCATTTTGATTGGTGCTATGCGCAGCTAAATTGATGCCTGGATGTTGCGCCGTTGTGTGATGATTTGGAATTCATCAGAGCGCAGGCGGCTTTAAGGTTATCCCTTGCGGTGTGGTCATCCGACGTTCAGGAAGGCCTTACTTAGCCGGTTCCCGGTTATGAGGGAAGTACGCCACTCCAGGTAACGAAAGCGTCACCATCTCGTCCGTAGGCCGCGTTCGCGTGTGCTCACAGGAACCTCCTGTGAGCGAAGCCAAGGACCGACGATCCGTCAACTGACTGAGATCAAAACTGAGAGGTTATTGTGTAAGAGTATAATTTAACCTATGAGAGAGTTAGGCCTTTTGTAAAAAGGCTAGGTGTTAAGACCAGTTGTTGTAAGATAGTGTCTCGGGTTTGCTTAGCATATTAGTTATTTTCCCCATATGAGCACAGTCCAAATAGGTTGACACATGTACGTGAGCTAGTAAGGTTATTGATCTATTCCCTCGCGGACTCGCATAGCGACTCTGAGAAACTGCTATTGTCTCATGCAGGTTTTCACCCATACCACTAGGTACGGAGACTAGTTGTGTGGGTGAATGCCATAGTAGCAGGGAAAGAGGCATTATTTTAGTGGCTCGCCACTTTGTTTGTATGTGTGCCTTAATTTTGTATTAATTCCAATAAACTTGTATTGTGTAAGAAGGTACTTGTTTAATTGAATCTTTCCCTAGCAGAATATACCCTATAAAGGATGATGGCGACTTTGGCACCAGTTGCGTATAGCGACATAATATATTAAAAAAAAATGCTTTATTAAAGTTATATTAAAGAACCTAATTCAATATTTTTTAGAACTAGCAGTATGTCTGTAAAATAAAAATAAACATTTATATTTTTAAGCTTAATAAGCTGATACTGATTCGGAACGCGCTCATAATCTCGCTCCATACGTTCCGTTGTACGTTATCTATCCCTCCATTAGGCGTTTAAAAGATTTTTAATAGTATATCTAGCCATAATAATGTTTTGTTTATAACAGAGTTCATATTTTATAATATTTCATTTAGTGTTAAATACAGAGACTATGTAACAGACGGAAAAAATATTTAAAAGGCGATGACATTTTTTTTTCACGTCTAATGAAACGCTTGACTGACAAACTGACATTGCGAATGATCAACTGTCAAAAGACTCAAAAGTCAACTCAATACTTTCTCATGCTTCGTTGTGATAAGTATTGCGCGCTTTTACACGGTTTTGGCTCCTCCTGATTAGTGATTAGGTACTTGACCCTCTGCTTTCCTACGGATACCGATATTTGTTCCTTTTTCATATGTCAAAATCGATATAACCTATAATTTAAAAAAACTTAAATAAAAAAAAACAATAAGTTTTTAGTGAACATTTGTTTTTAAAATAGCATCACAGCATAATAATCTGGAAGAATTTGATAGTAGTAGCAGTATACGTTAAAAAAAATATTGGTGCCAGGCATGAATGGAATGTCGCCATTCTCCTTTACTTTAGCACGGTGGTGAGTAGTATAGTTCAAATAGAAACCATCATCAGCTTGTTTCCAATTAATTTCTGTAAACTACGCACGGGCCAGTGTTACATAATGTCCTATATTTTACTGTAGGTATCTAGAAATTTACCTAAATTATTATAGAATTAAACAGAATTTGTATAATTATGTACCCGGAACTTATCTGATCTTACGAAAAAAATGAAATAGGCCATTAGAATTCATTTGGTGCAAATATGTAAACTTGTTATTGGAAAATTATTACCTACACTGTTTTTCTTTCCCATGACTTTCGTTTTTGTTAACCTCTTTTCTCAAATACTTATAGGTAGCTTTATTACAATTTATCTAAGCAAAACTGAATTCGCTCTTAGCTAAATACATAGCCTGAAAGCGCTTACCGAAATGTGCATTTGGTTGAACATCAATGGATGAAAGACCCATTGATGTTCAACCAAATGCATATTAGGTATCTTATCGTATCTGAACAGGAGTTCAGATACGATAATTATCAGGAGGACCTGATAATTAAATGGCGGAGTTGTGCCCTCTACTAACTAACAGCTTATAAACTGATTTTTTGCACACTATTATTCAGGTATTTCCATAGAATACCTACATCTAATCTGCGTTCGAGATTTATTTGCCAAAAATGTAAACAAATATGAATTAATGGAAAAATAACTTTAATTCCTTCACAATAAAGTTCTGTCTACGCTACAAATTCAAAAAAATTTATAACTTTTTCTATAGTGCTAGTCACTCTGGAATCAACTTAATTGTCATTGAAATAAAGTTGATATTTGTTTAACTTGAAATAGGGTGGGGATATGCAGCACTGTGCACTTTTACTATATATTAGAATACATGGGTATGTTGTTTTTATGATCACAGTATCGATTTGCTTCGTATACAAAAACTTTTTAAAAACAAAACAATACGGTAGGTATCGCCAAAATATGTGTCCCATACTAGTACATTCAAAACTACAAAGGCTCGTTAACATTTACATAGCAAGGATATAAAACAAACTTCAACAATAAAATCAACTGTTGTTGCCAACGAAAATTACTAAAAAACTTGACTGAATAAAACAAAGAACTAACAGTCAAAAGTCACTTTGAATTACGATCAAGAACTTGAAATTGTAGAATAAATATTGTGAAAACAGAGGGGCAATTCTCGTAATTTTAAGAACGTTCACAGTCTGATCTCAATCTGTCAAAATTACCTCTAATTCCTCTACATTTTCGACATGCTTTTTTTATTGCGACTAGATTTTGAACGTTTTTAACTACGAGAATTGGCTCTCAGGTGTTCTAAATAACAAAGTGGTGGAGCGTTGGATTTCTGTGCTTCGAAGAAGAATTGATGACTGTAATAAAAAAAATCGTTTACTTTTACCATGTTTGTAAATATGTGAGCACCATGTATCTATCAGATAATTAATTTATATGTCATGGTTTAGTTTTTAATTCTTTTACCTATTGTGGTATAGTAATTTTATTTTAGGTGCATCGTCCTCACATTTATTATTATTTAATTAACTAGCTTCTGCCCGCGACTTCGTCCGCGGAAAATTTCTTGTTTTAACATAGGATAACACTCGATTGATATTACTGTATTTAATTTTATTATTATATTAGTAAAATATTGTTTGGAATCAGATCAGTAACTTCAAAGATTACCTAAGTTCTCTTTTCTGCTCAAGGTAAACTTAACCCTTGGTCGCCTTTTACTTATTTTATTTATTTAAGTTAGGTATCTATTTAATTTAAAGCTTCTCTATATACAATGTTTGAGGTTGTTTTATTTTCCGGTAACAGAATAATCTGCTTTTCGGATGATCCCACTCTTGATAGACCAACATATAATTGCCCATGGGAAAAACATTCTTTTCGTAGCCAACCAAAGAGAATGTTTATCACTGGGACTTGTTAATAGTCAGGGCAAATGATGTTTTTATTGGAAACTCAGATAGACGCTGTGCACGTTCATCGCTGGATTCTCGAGCGCGGGCCTGCGATGTTATGGCATTTTGCCTAGCGAGCCGCTGCGAGCGCTCAGCGCTAGTCTCCCTATCCCTTGTTTCAGAGACATGCTGCCTTAAAACAGATAGACGCTGTGCACGTTCATCGCTGGATTCTCGAGCGCGGGCCTGTGATGTTATGGCATTTTGCCTAGCGAGCCGCAGCGAGCGCTCAGCGCTAGTCTCCCTATCCCTTGTTTCAGAGACATGCTGCCTTAAAACAGATAGACGCTGTGCACGTTCATCGCTGGATTCTCGAGCGCGGGCCTGTGATGTTATGGCATTTTGCCTAGCGAGCCGCTGCGAGCGCTCAGCGCTAGTCTCCCTATCCCTTTTCTCAGAGACATGCTGCCTTAACTCAGATAGACGCTGCGCACGTTCAGCGCTAGATTCTCGAGCACGGGCCCGCGACGTCCTCACATTTTGGCTAGCGAGGCCCTGTGAGCGCTCGGAGCTAGATTCTCTAGCGCGTGCTTGCGAAATATTTTCTCTATTTCTCGAGAGGCGCTGCTCATTTTCATTTTCAGGGGCAGATTCTTCCGTACGGCGTACTCGAGCGGCTCTTGTCTGTGATGTCTGCCGGGACAGTTGAGATTTCCTTTTAGGCATGCTCTCGACAAACTACGCACAGACTTGAAAACAATTACGAACAAAGGGAGAGCGACTCGAACACCGTCCGCCTTTACAAAACAAAACAATCGTAATCGGTAATATCGAATAACTTTAACTCGTATCGATTATTACGATAGAACGAAGTACGAAACTACGAACATACAAAACAATGAAAACAAACGTACAACGAAATTACGATATTTTCGAATATGAGGTATCTAATAGTCTAATAGATACCTCATAATCTCCGTGCTCATAATCGAATCGTTCGTATGGAACTCCAATCCAACTAACGTGGGCATAAAAATTCGAGAGGGTCATCAATCTACGGAAAGTCTTAACACCGCGATTCAGAAAAATGACGTAATTGCAGAACGCCATCTATGGGCAAATAGGTAAAACGTCTGCACAATGAAAGTTATGCTAGGGGCATTTTGCGTTTTAGTAATTTTATATTATCTCCGAAACTGTATGACCAATTGATATACTGTAAATGGCAAATCTTATCTGTATGATGTTCTTGTGATACTGAAATAATTTATTGTCATAAGAATTAATATTTTGTTGCTCAAATAATCAACCAAACGTAAGTATACCGAAAAAAATTTTTTTTAATGCAATAAAAGAAGTATAAAAGATAAAATATAAAAGATAGAGATATGGTATCGCGGACTTTTTTGTAGAAATAATGAAGACGAACCAGGTAGCCATACATTGTTTTTAATTTTAAGCAACTGTTTAGGCAGCGCACGCAAATAATTCTGTTTTATGTGGTATTTTTTTCCGACTTGCTAGACAAAAGTTGTGATAGCTCGGTTAATATACATGCTATAGAAACAATTTATAGCCTATAGCACTCAGGAATAATGTAGCTTTCTGCCAGTTAAAAAATTTTTAGAATTGGATTATGAGTTCCAGAGATTACCCATTACATACAAACTTACAAACTTACAAACTTACAAACTTACAAACTTACAAATTTTACCTCTTTATAATATTAGTATAGATGTACCTATGCATAATATTGTAAAATATTTTAAAAGAGTAACGGTGGAGTTTCTTGCCCATTCTTTTCCATACGAAAACTACCGTTTGGAAGGGGCGACTAGAATCAATTCTATATTAATGTAATTTTTGACGTTCAAAAGTGCCTTTTATGTAAAAAAATGCTAAAATAAAAAAAAATGCTAAAAAAAATGCTTTGACTTTAATTTGGAAAAATATTAAAAACCAATTATTTTTGGAGCAGTGGTGGCGCACTGGCTGCGGTCCCGACTTACAAGTTGTAGGTCTTAGGTTCGAAGTTCGAACCCAGACGGCCCAGGTGCTTTAGTTTGTGGAAATAATTAATTATTAAAGCAGTGGGAACATGATAGGCTGATTATATGTGCTTATGCAATTTTTCTAAAAGAGTAACTTTGGAGTTTCTTACCGGTTCTTCTCCATATGAAACGACGAATTGGACACGTGCACCTAGTTTCTGTCGTTTCATAAGTGCCCATGTAGCCATGTAGGTTTATCCATACTAATATTATAAATGCGAAAGTGTGTTTGTCTCTTCGCGCACCTCTTCACGCTTAAACCGCTGAACTGATTTAGGTGAAATTTGGTATAGAGATAGTTTGAGTCCCGGGAAACGACATAGGATAGCTTTTATTCCGATATTCCCACGGGATCGAAACTTATGCGGGTGAAACCGCGGGGCACTGCTAGTGTAAAATAAAATCATTTTGATTTCGATTTCATACCGAAGTAAAAAAATTTAAAGTTTACCGATTGACCATTGTATAGGTACTAAAAACTTCATCTACGAGTAGTATTTTTGAGTATTCAAGGTGTCGAATCTCATGTTTATAAGAGGTTGACTGGTATATTTACATTACAACAACTATAGCAAGACATATTTATGATGATTATAAAATAATAATTATTATTTCAGAACATAGTTCCATATGAAATTATTAGTACGGCTTAAAACCTATGTTAGTACCTTAAAACTACTTCAGAACATAACATAATTCCATATAAAATTATTAGTACGGCTTAAAAACTATGTCAAAGTCAAAGCATTTATTTCAAATAGGCACATAAAAGGCACTTTTGAACGTCAAAAATTATCTTAAAATAGAATTGATTCTAGTCGCCCATTCCAAAAGGTAGTTTTCGTATGGAGAAGAATGGGCAAGAAACTCCACCAAGGTATGTTAGTACCTTAAAACTACTTATTAATTAATAAGTCTATATTACAAAGTCTAATCATTACAGCCAATCAAGAATTAATGTAATATCATAATTATCGTGTAATGTCTCAAACACAGGTTAATCATCACAATCTGATATCAAATTATAGTGTAATTATTGACAATTAATTATCAATACGTGGAGCTATAATTGTAGATAGGAATATAAATATAACTAGCTTCTGCCTGCGACTTCGTTCGCGTGAAATTTCTATTACCCCCGACCCACCCCGTCGCATCGCATCGCCTGCGCTATTACTTCGTTTTCAATCAACATTCTTTGTGACTTTTTTTTTGTTTTTGCTCGGTTCCTAAGGGTCGCAGCGTGATGTTAAATAGAGAATTCGAGAGATTAGCATGTTCGAACAAACAAACAAACTCTTCAGCTTAATTATTAGTACAGTCAGCAACAAAAGTCGATTAAGAGGCTTACTAGACCTAAGTGTCCTTGAAAAACGCATGCACACATATGCAGAATCGACGCAAACGCCATCTAACGACGACGCCCATCACAATTATGACATAAAGCATACATGAGATTTAGAAGTAACGGTTTTGTGAGATTACGCCCTAGTATTCTAATAGATGGCGCGGAAACGATGTGCAAATAAGTTAAAGATCTAACAAACAAATTATGTGGTTATGTGTGACAACATAATAAATTTTATTCGTTTTGAGTGTGACTTGAAAAACTTAAGGATGTGGGTGATTTTGAAATAAAACTGATTCAATGAAATTTAAAACATTTTTAACCGACTTCAAAAAAGGAGGTTGTGTATTCGACCCGTATGTATGTATGTAATGTATGTATGTGTGTATGTTTGTATATATATTTGTAGATTTTCTAAAAAACTGATGAACCAATTTTGATCATTCTTTCACTAATGTGATCTACATACTTCCAGGAAGGTTTTAGTATATAATACATTAGGTAATTATTCTTATGTAGTATGTCCGAAGTTAATATGCATAAATGCACTGCATCTCCGGCATTTCTATGCGAATTTTGATGATTCTTCAATGCACTAGTGTTAATTGAATTTTTGTGGGGTAGGTACAATTAGAAAGAAAAAAAAAAACAACCGACTTCAAAAAAAGCACTACAGCGTGATAAATAACTATAATTTCGGAAGTCGGTGTCAAAAAACGAAAATGCGGAACCAGCGACACCGACTTCCGAAATAAAAGTTATCACTTTGCAGTGTTTTTTTCTAAAACTATGAATTTTGGAAACATCTAAGAAAGTGCAGTCGGTATTTTCGACTTCACGTACAACTGTCACAGTGACGTGTGTGGACGACGTGTAGATTAGTATTCGAGAGTCCCCGGGTTCGATTCCCAAGGTTACGAAATCAAATTTTCTATTTAAATGTTATTTTGAATTTTTAAATATATCTATTAAATATTTTTATAAATAACTAAAAAAAGTCTGCAGGAGAAAGAAAGTCGAAAATATCAACACGGAAGTTAGGTATTTCTAATGCGCAAGTACCTACACGTTATCTAAGCTATTACAAAAATAAAAAAAATTCTGACCTAATGTTTTTATTAACAGACCGCGACTTATTGATAATGGGCATAATGAAATAGGTAACAGATTCATCTGAAAATTGCGATGAAAATGATTAAAAGCAAGAAATTAGATATAAAATTGATTTTGTTTATAATAAATAGGAATCATAGTTATATATGAATGTTAGGTACCTAATCTTTGAGGCCGTTTACACATTATGCCGCAGCTGCAGCGGCACCGCCGTCGCGTCATCGCTGCATCAGTCACCCTTGGATTTGTATGAACACACGGCGCCGCGGCGGCGCGCCGTAAGGGCTCATACAAATCCAAGAGAAACCAATACAGCGGCATCGCCACAGAATATAATAGTATGGCACCGCGGGCGGCGCACAGTGGTCTGAAAATCGAGCTCCATACTCATAGAAACTTAAAGTTCGGAAATAAAAAAACAAAAATTGTAATGGGTCTAGTATACCTCCCTTTACGTAATATTAACGTATGGATGGTATCAGTCGCTCCACGCGTGAGAAAAAAAAGTTTTTTATTTTTTTTGTATGGGAGAAAACACTTAATGTACATTTTTTTGAAACTGAATGGAACTGATAGGCTGGAGCTCACACGAGCTATTGTACGATACACGGCCATCAAGATGACATACAATTCATGCACCGTTCGGCGCCGCTTTGCACGTAGCAAATTTTTGAAATTTTGAATTTTCGATACGTGATTTTTCAAATCTTTGACGAGGTTAAATTAACTTGCCGATCGATTTACTTATACTATCGTTAGTTTTAGCCTGCTTATGACCTTTGTGATGACAACAATTAAAAATTATATTGATTATATACGTTTTCTTTTTTATTTCATTCCAAGAACTAACTCATTTAATCACCGTGATTATGGTTGAGTTATAATTATATACTAATGACATGAGCATCAACCAGCTCTAGCAGGGCCAAATGGGCCCTAGTCACAATAAAATTCTATTGTCTGTAATATTAAAGTCTGTAAAACCTAATTAAAGAATAGCGAACGATAATGAGGGTAGTTGTATAAAAATAGGAAGTTTGAGCTTACTTTTATCAGTAGCTCTCAGTACTTGTGCGCGCTAACTTATTACGTTATTTTTTTATTGTGCTGTGATGGAAGGATGTGATACCAATTTGGACATTGTCATGTTTGTGACAAACAACAATTGTTTTTCACAGCCCAATGTTTTATTTGAAGTTTTTGAGAATACTATTGATTTGTCAGAAAATGAAAAGAGGGTATTGAAACAATTCTGTCAGACTTATGTTTGTTCGTTGAGGAACAAATGGATCTCGTGTAATCGTACGAGACGTACATACATAACAAAGTATGAGACATGGCTGCAAGAGAACATAAAAAGGCCTGAGATCATGAAAGGAAAGATGACCCCTTATTTAGTGTCAGTAGAGCAGCAAACCCGTTCCAGTTCTGACTTTGTTTTAAATGAGGGTGCATCAACATCCTACACACCGGAGACGTGCAGTGTTGGAACATCAACATCAGTTGTGAGGCCGAGAAAACCATTTAAAGAGCTAAGCCCGCTACAGAAGAGAAGGAGAGCGGAAGACCTCCTAACGTATAGCACTGAAAGCCTTGCTCATGCAACCGGTTTGAAAGCACATGACAAGAATATAGCAGATATCGTCAAACTAGTCTCGGAGCAAAGAGGCTACAAGGATAAATAAATTGTTAAAGCCCAAGGAAACTGTGCCTATATATTCCGCTGATAAAGCTTT
Source organism: Amphipoea oculea (assembly GCA_945859645.1). NCBI lineage: Eukaryota > Metazoa > Arthropoda > Insecta > Lepidoptera > Noctuidae > Amphipoea > Amphipoea oculea. The sequence continues at coordinate 20,554,083 of OX243862.1, forward strand.
ATTTATTTTGACCTCATTGAAGCTTTCGAAGTGGCAGTATATAACATTAAGATCTTGTGCAAAAGAAGAAGGAGTACCACTGTGTCCTTCTTATACTGCCATCCTTGAGGCGAAGAAGGACTGCTGCCCTCCAAAAGTTACCATTGTACATCACGGAAGGAGAGGTAAAAGTAAAGCTAAATTTTGGATAAAACTGTGCAAAGCTTGAAAAATTCCTACGTGTGGAACCTTCGCTGGATGGCAAAGAGTTAACAATTATATGCAAGTATGGCTTTGATGGTGCTTCAGGGCAAAGTTTGTATAAGCAAACTATGGCAGACGAAGACGATTCCAGTATGTTTATGTGTTCTTTTGTGCCTCTGCGCTTAGTTTGTGGCGAAGAAAAGGTATGGGAGAATCCAAAGCCATCTTCCACAATGTTCTGCTGACCAATTTATTTTAAGTTTTCAAACGAAAACAAGTTGAACATCGTGGAAGAACAGGCTCTGATTGAGGCTCAGATTGAAGCAGTATCTAATTATAACTCAACCATAATCACGGTAGTAGAATCCTGTTGATTCCGTACTTATGTTGAACATATCACTTCACTGGCTCACTACCACACCAAGCGCCATCGTATATAGCCTGCTTCACTTTGTCTGTTTCCCGCCATTCCTCGTAACTGACAGATGACATAACATAACTGACAGCAGCTACCCCGCTTGTGTGAATGAGACAGTGTTTACATATCTATTTAATAGATACACTACAACGGTGATTAAATGAGTTAAGTAGTTCTAAAAAAAACGTATAGGTACTTATAATCAACATAATTTTTAATTGTTGCCATCATAAAGGTCATAAGCAGGCTAAAAGTAACGATAATCGATCGGCATGTTCGTTTATTCACGTCAAAGATTTGAAAAATCACATATCGAAAACACAAAATTTCAAAAATTTGCTACGTGCAAAGCGGCGCCCAACGGTGCATGAATTGTATGTCATCTTGATGGCCGTGTATGGTACAATAGCTCGTGTGAGCTCCAGCCTATCAGTTCCATTCAGTTTCAAAAAAATGTACATTAAGTGTTTTCTCCCATACAAAAAAAAACAAAAAACATTTTTTTCTCACGCGTGGAGCGACTGATACCATCCATACGTTAATATTACGTAAAGGGAGGTATACTAGACCCATTACAATTTTTGTTTTTTTATTTTCGTACTTTAAGTTTCTATGAGTATGGAGCTCGATTTTCAAACCACTGTGCGGCGGCGAGTTTTGATAGATCTTATCATAACTCGTCGCCGCGCCGCACCGCCGCACAGTGGGCCCATACTGAAAATTTGTGGACTTAGGCAACAAAGTTCCAATATCGATGCGATTTTTTTTTATATGACGTGTTATGATATTCCTAACAACTTTTATTCTTATAAAATTTCGTCTAAAGTTGATAGTTTGTCTTGAAAAAAATTTATTAGTTTTTTTTGTATGGAGCGAATCACGTTTCATTTTTTTTCTTCAATTGTACTAATATGTTGAGTGTGTGGCGGTGAGTATATGATAGCTAGGGTCATTCTCTATCCATGAAAAAAAAATCAGCGCCGGCTATCTGCGGCATCGCGAGTAATCATTCGGTAAAAAAAAAATATTTTGTATGAAATTTTTTGCCATTTAAAATAAATTCAAAGTATATTTTTTGTCTCATTTGGCTGTTTTGACCTTCTATTTAGTTAAATATATAGTTTTAATAGCGCATAGTTACATATAACTAGTAATTCTGGTAGAGATTTAGTTATTATTGCATGTTATCGGTAGCACCTGCATTGTGATTGATGACTCATTTGTTTGTGCGCTCGGCTAAGCGCATAACTAATGAGTTTTCAAAAATGCTCGTCTCTGATTGGCTGTGTTATTTTTTTAACTACACGTTATCTATTGTTGAATAAATATCGTAATAAGTTTCAGGTTATACTAATTTTGTTAATGATAGGTGAAATAATTTAAATCTGTACGGGCAAGTCATTGATAATTACCTACATAATCAAGCGTATGTATATTATAGTATAAGTTATCGTACGTATGACCAATATGAAACTGTGAAGTCATTGTAGCCCTGAAAAGGGCTGTTTGTCATATTCCTAGCCCTGATGGGCTTTTGTGGGAATAATCTAGAGCCGGATCACATTATTTCTTGTTCCAGAAGTGCTAGTGGGTCTGGCAAATTTTCGGACTCTGCTATGAGGCATTCTTCTTCCTCCATAATCTCACTGCCACAGGAAGGCTCAGTAGTCTGTAACAACTGAATTGCTTCAGGCAACAACTCATTATGAACCTTCTTCGTTATTTTAGGCCTTATGTAGGATATGTGGGGATCAGAGCTTATTAGAAGTCTATGAAGGATGTCTTCGTTTGTTGCTATTCTCCCTGTTTTCCGAGTGTGCCTCTCCCTGACGTTTCTGAAGTCCTTATTACGGGCTTCCGAAGCTTCTTCAGTTAAGGTACCTAAAACGAATAAGTTATGTACATTTTAATTTCAAAACGCAATCGAGTCAAATAATACATCATACTATATTTATTTTTTACTTACCGATTGGCAAAACACCAAAGTGGTTACAGATGTCTGCACCGTGCATTAGAAGTTTATGTACACTAACTGGCATGTAGTACCACGAATAGTGTTGCACGTACACATCAGCTGTTTCTCTACAGTACCTTCTAAATTTTTCACAGTCAATGTTTTTGCCTGATGATATGGCTTGTAGAATAACGGAAAATCTGAAAATCAGATTTTCGTCAATTCCCGTTATTCTGGAAGATCTTTTGTAATCTTGGAAAAAGCGCCTCGCAGTATTCCCGTCATTTGTAGTTCCAAAACCCTAAAATGGGAAAACAATACTGTAATATACAATATATAGAGATATAATACACAAACAACATAAAAAGAGCGAAAATTAAATACATACCTGTTTGACTATATCAATCAGCATTCCAGTTTGCTCACGAAATTCTTGTTGCGTGGTATTTTTTTAGCTTGTTTCAAAGCCTTATGTTCGCCTCGAGCAGTCCATCGCTGAAAATCCAGATTATAAGATATATGGAGAAGACATTCCATACACCGAATCTTCATATGCAGTGAAGAAATTCCTTGTTTGTAAATTTCTTCACGAAGTGGTTTGGAAGCCAAAGCGTCTAAATTATTCATTTCGCTCGGTTTTGCCAAGCAAATGGGACACGTTGCAAATGATGGTACTTCAGCAATAATATTGGCCACTTTTCCATCAATCATGGTCATATGCAATTCATGTGATACAATAATATTTCCAAACTGTGTAGATATTCGTTCATCAATTTGTTTTTTCATCTCAGACTCTTCAGACTTTATAAAATCAGCTGTCTCTGAAGTGAAAGTAAACTTCACTGGTCGACAGTAAAGAGTTGAGCAAGGTGTGGGGTTCTCCCAAACTATATTTTCATTCCCAGATGATGGGCTAGTAGACACTAGCCGAAGAGGGACGATACTTATCATGACTACTGATGAATCATCGAACTCTGTAGCAGTGTTTGACGTTTTCTGTTTATAATTACTCTGCGACGAAGAACCATCAAGTCCCCATTTCCAGGTTAATTTGAGTTCTTCATTTTGAGACCTATCAGCAGAATTCATATCTAGTAAAATCCTCTTCACAGTGTGGTCCAATAGCGCTTGCAATTTAATGTGAGCTCCTTTTTCAGTAATCTCCATACTCTCTTGTGGTGGGTAACATCTTTTCTTGGCATTTACAAGATTCGGATAAGATGGAAAGGCAGCACAGTTTTCTTCTTTCAGAAATTGTCGAAGAGCTAAGTATTTCCATTTCGAGAGCGCAAGTGATGTATAAAGAGCTAAATACTTATCTTCAGAGACAGTACTTAAGCTCTGCTTCTTGAATAGTCGCTCATCTACTTCGGATAGCGCATCTGGATTACTGGAAAGGTATTCGACCACTTTTGTCAGATTCGTTTTGCCGTTGTCTTTCAATTTTGTTATGTACCAGTGTTGCAACTCTTCCTCGGAATTTTCTTCTACTATGGAAGTAGAACGTCTTTTTTTTGGCTTATTACTTAAGTCTTCGAACGGTTTTCTGTGCTCCTTTTCTGTAGATGTTCCCGCTTTCTCAGTACATACTGCAAGAGTAGGAACATGGGAATCTATATCCACAGGCTCAGATAAGGCTGCGTCTGAAAAGTCCATCTCACTTCTCAGGTCAACAGTGTCACAAACAGGCCATTTGATGTTTTTTTCCAACCACTTGCGATTACTTTCACGGTTCATAAAAGTTTTTTGATGTCTACATGACTCTATCCACTTTTTATTTAGATTTACACAAAAAAGTCGACAGAACTCCTTGATTCGGTTCTTGTCTCCTTCAGAAACTTCGGTAGTCAAGACAGAAATGATACTTTCATATAGAAACATATGATTTTTCAGATCACCGCCACTTCTTAATTTCACAAAAAGATCTAGGTTGGTACAAAATCCAGCCATAGTTCTAATGTAAATATAAAAATAAAAGTATTTCACTGTGTTCACAAATAAGCGACAAGAGCGAAACTAGATGGACTTAATGAATGTCTTTATATTTATAGTCAGTGTTAATTACTCAAGTAGTGGACATAACAGTGAGTGAAAATTATTCAGCCAATCAGAGACGAGCATTTTTGAAAACTCATTAGTTATGCGCTTAGCCGAGCGCACAAACAAATGAGTCATCAATCACAATGCAGGTGCTACCGATAACATGCAATAATAACTAAATCTCTACCAGAATTACTAGTTATATGTAACTATGCGCTATTAAAACTATATATTTAACTAAATAGAAGGTCAAAACAGCCAAATGAGACAAAAAATATACTTTGAATTTATTTTAAATGGCAAAAAATTTCATACAAAATATTTTTATTTTACCGAATGATTACTCGCGATGCCGCAGATAGCCGGCGCTGATTTTTTTTTTCATGGATAGAGAATGACCCTAGCTATCATATACTCACCGCCACACACTCAACTTATTAGTACAATTGAAGAAAAAAAATGAAACGTGATTCGCTCCATACAAAAAAAAACTAATAAATTTTTTTCAAGACAAACTATCAACTTTAGACGAAATTTTATAAGAATAAAAGTTGTTAGGAATATCATAACACGTCATATAAAAAAAAATCGCATCGATATTGGAACTTTGTTGCCTAAGTCCACAAATTTTCAGTATGGGCCCACTGTGCGCCGGCGGCGCGGCGGCGCGGCGGCGCCGTGTGTTCATACAAATCCAAGGGTGGTGCCGCTGCAGCTGCGGCATGATGTGTAAACGGCCTCAAGGATTAGGTACTCGTACCTAACATTCATACATAATTATTATGATTTCTATTTACTTATTATAAACACAATCAATAAAAATTAAACTCTTGCTTGTGATCATTTTTTCGCAATTTTCGGATGAATCTGTGATTTCTTTATGCACATTATCAATAAGTCGCGGTCTGTTAATAAATTTAGGTTTTTTTTATTGTTACAATGGCTTAGAAAACGTGTAGGTACTTACGCATTAGAAGTAACTTCCGTGTTGATATTTTCGACTTTCTTTCTCCTGTGAAAGATAATTACATTGTAGACGTTTTTTTAGTTATAAAAATATATTTAAAAATTCAAAATACTTTTAAATAAAATTAAATCGATTCCGTATCACTGGGAATCGAACCCGGGGACCCTCGAACACAAACCTGCGCGTCGTCTACATGAGCCAATGTAACGATTGCGTAGCTCGTCGAAAAAACTGAGCTTATGCGTAATAAGTGCATTTTCTTAAACTACCAAAATATTCAGTAATAATAAAATGCTCTTACTTTTTAATTTCGTTCATATATTCGGCGTTTGTTTTATATGAACGTTTTGTAGTCCTCCTAAGGGAATGTTTCACTTTATTTCCCATATTTACAAAAATGATATAATTGATAGCAAATTATTACGCTATTTTAACTTAAAAGTATTTTATATTTACATGAAATAAAAATATTTACAGAAAGAAGATATGCAAATAGTAATAATAAACAATGAATGTATGTACAAATAAATAATGCGGCGAAAAGAGCGACATGTCCGTATAGTTATAGTATCAGGCCTCGGCCGGCATTATTGCTACACGGGGGTTTACCGTTTACGTACACATGCGCACTTATTATGTTCGGAACTATGAATATGCTATTTACAATAAAACTATTGTTTGAACTAAAAAAATAAAACACTATTATTTTAGTATGTTGCTTGTAAAATGATCTGACAAAAAATCAGAATGATTGTATGTATATTAGTATGGTGTCTATTGTAAAAAGAAAGTTTTTAGAGGTATCTTCATGATTTTTTTCTATCGTACAAAATTAGTTGTATTATGTTTTCAAAACACTATCTATCTAAAAATTCAAAAATTTAAAAAGAAAGTACGATTTCGTAACCTTGGGAATCGAACCCGGGGACTCTCGAATACAAATCTACACGTCGTCCACATGCGCCGGTGTGACAGATGTACGCGGAGTCGAAAATACTTACCTTATGCATTTTATTGCAAAAATAAAAATATTCAGTTAAAAATAAAATGCTCATACTTTTTACTTTCGTTCATATTATGTTCGGCTTTTGTTTTATATGAACGTTTTGTAGTCCTCCTAACGGAATGTTTCACTATATTTCCCATTTATTTACAAATTATTACCCTATTTTAACTTTGTTAGGTTACGCGGACCACTGCCGGGAGACACAAGTGAAACGCCCGGGAGTTGGGACTCGCCGTACAATAGATGGCGCGCGCCTTGCACCCCATACATTACAAACTTAAAAGTATTTTATATTTACACGAAATAAAAATATTTACGGAAAGAAGATATGCAAATAATAATAAACAATGAATTTACAAATAAAACTTAACAAAAACATAACAATCTTGACGGAAATAGTGCGGCGAAAAGAGCGACACGTCCGTATAGCATCAGGCCTCGGCCGGCAGTGTCGCTACACGGGCGTTCACGCACACATGCGCAATTTTTATGTTCGGAACTATGAATATTCGATTTACAAAAAAACTATTGTTTTAAATAAAAAAATAAAACACTATCATTTTAGTATGTTACTTGTAGAATAATCTGACAAAAAATCAGAATGATTGTATGTATATTAGTATGGTTTTTATTGTAATAAGAATGTTTTTTAGAGGTATGTTCATGATTTTTTTATATCGTACCAAATTAGTTGTATTGTGTTTTCAAAACACTATCTATCTAGCATATATCCTGAAGAATATCATATATTTTTCTGATTTTGTTTACTGTAGGCCATCATATACTTTTATTGTTTCGAAAACTACCGTTTTTTTGCGTTTAGCTCGTGTAAGCCCCTTAACACTTCAGTTTTTTTAATAATAGTTTTTGAGCAAAATATTTGTTCATAATTGCAGCAGAAGTACAATTTTTATAATATAACCTCTTCGCTATTATGTGAAAAGCTAAAAAGCAGTTTATTGAAAAATGTTGTCAATTTAATAACGTAAAAATTACAGTGTTAATCGACTTTTGTTGCTGACCGTACCTACCTACACTTGGCAAAGAAGTTCGCTGTCCTACCCATAGGAAAACGATATGCATGTAGGATCAAGAACTGGTCAGGCATTTTTTTGCGTTCTCTTCTACATAAGCAAGTAAGTAGGTACGGTTAATGCTAACTGACTCCCTATATTGTCTACTTGCAACGACAGTGTGACATCTCGAATTATACGATTTTTTGTTTTACTGATGTGATTTTATTTTTGAAGTGAAAACTTCTTTAGCGGCGTTGCACACTTTTTGTAATGGGTAAAAAATGTTAAACTCGCGTCAGGACACGTGACCGTCGTCAGGAGAGATTCTCCCCCCCCCCCCCCCTCTTTCTACGGCGGCGCCAACCGAAGTAAACCAAGTGACACACGACAATGGATGGATGGATGGTTTATTTCAACGTTTATATTCAAGTTTTCACTTCTGCCGGCACTCCCGGAGTGCAACTTGTCTTTTTTTATGATTTTTTTGTGTTTTTTCTTTTATTATTATATTTCAGTATTAGTTATACTATAATCATCTCATACATAATAAAGCTATCTTGACAACAATTTAAGAGCTATGCTCATTTTTTAAAGTTCAAGAGGCGTTTTCTGTAAAATTACGGTTTTTCAGATGTCACACTGTCGTCGCAAGTGGACTATATATTTTATCAACCGCATCATCATCATCTGCCTAGCCTTTTCCCAACTATGTTGGGTTCGGCTTCCAGTCTAACCGGATGCAGCTGAATACGTACCTGTATTTTACATGAACCGACTGCCTATCTGACCTGCATAACCCAGTTGCTGGGTAATACGATACCCCTTGGTAAGACTGGTTATCAGACTTTCGGGCTTCTGACTACCCGTAACGACTATCAAAGAAAAGTCATCAATACACCTCTTTTTAAGACCTCCACAACCTGGTTGTCATACTTTCGGGCTTCTGACAATAGAATAGAATAGAATAGAATACTCTTTATTATGTACACCATATAAATTACAGACATAAATATAGAAAACTTTACAATGGGTGACACAATGGGCGGTACTACTTATCGGTAATACTTATCGACTGTCAAAGATCCACGAATGACAGCCGGAACCAACGGCTTAACGTGCTTTCCGAGGCACGGAGGGGTGTCTTGGTGTGTAAAGATGGTCACTCATCCACTCGTACACCTAAATTATTATAATTTACAAGCAAGAATCGCAAATTTCTCGACTCCAGAATGAGGCAGAACGCAAACTTGAATTTATAGCAACGATAACAAAACTCCGAAGAGGCGGCATAAATTCCGTTTGTAGTACTTTCGCGTTCAGTAGGTACAGTTTGTTACAGTGAAGTTAGGTGATAAAAATAATTCCAAATTGTTGTCTGGGTGATGCAAGGGGAGTTTTTGCATTATAATGTGGTAGTTTTAAAGTCCTTAGTGGTTTTGTTTATATGTAGATAAATCTTTTCATAAACAGCAGAAAAAACGTGAATATCGTACAATTTAATCGTGATTTGTTGTTTATGGACCTTTTTTGTTTCAAGTGTTTATCTGTGGAAACTTGTAAACGGCCTTCAAATGCATATTGTTTTTGCGAAGAGCACATTTTGCGTCAAGTGCACATTTTGCGAAGTGCACAATTTGCGAAGTGCACATTATGCGAGGTGCACATTTTGCGAAGTGCACAATTTGCGAAGTGCACATTATGCGAGGTGCACATTTTGCGTCAAGTGCACATTTTGCGAAGTGCACATTTTGCGAAGTGCACATTATGCGAGGTGCACATTTTGCGTCAAGTGCACATTTTGCGAAGTGCACATTCTGCGTCAAACTCTTTAAGAGCACGGCTTAAATTAGCTGTAAGTTTCCCGAATAGAATAAAATAAAATAAATAAAATATGATTAGGTATCGTCTACATAAAATGCAAGAACTACTTATCACATGTGTGATTTTAGAATAAAATTTATATAATTATAGTGGACAATATTCCAAATAATGTAATTAAACATCTGCTTAGCCTTTTCCCAACTATGTTGGGGTCGGCTTCCAGTCTAACCGAATGCAGCTGAATACCAGTATTTTAGAAAGAAAGAAATTAGTATTATACATGGAGCGACTGCTTATCTGACCTCCACAACTCAGTTACTGGGTAATACGATACCCTTTGGTTCTTACCAAGGGGTATCGTATTACCCAGTAGGTAACCGTGTGTCAGACTTTCAGGCTTCTGTATACCCTTAACAACTGTCAATGAATGACAGCCGGGACCAACGGCTTAACATGCTTTCCGAGGCACGAAGGGGTCTCGGTATGCAAAGATGGTCACCCATCCACAGACCAACCGCGGCAAGCGTAGCTTAACCTGATCGATCGACCCGTGCGGCCGTTATTGTTTGGGCCCCTGTGACATCAACCTATGTAGTTAGATCATTTATTATGCATATTACTGACTTGTAAAGGCAAGCAGTCTTAACTTAGGTATTCTCAATATATTGAACAAAAATTTACTTAGCTATGATACCAGTATAGCAGTCACAATTTGCTTTTGAGATTTTATATTCCAAGTGCCATATTCGCTCGTCATTTCCACAAAGTGCTGGTGCTGCACTTTCATATTCAAATCTTGTATACTGGTAGTAACATGAATAGCATTAACAGTAAAATCGTCCTTGGAAGACCATCTTCCTGGCTTACCGCCAATCTTGAAAGTAGACGTAGATACTTATGTTGGCAAGTTACTCGTTAGTAAAGCTACCTACTGTCTGTTTCCAAGATAAGTACCTAATCTGCTAACTAGCTTCTGCTCGCGATTTCGTCCGCTCATTCACTCTGTTAGGGGTGAAATTTCGAAAAAACCCTTTTTTGTGAAGAGTACCTAAGTATCCACTTAGGTACTCTTCACAAAGAACACACCCTCCAAAGTTCATGTCTCTAGGACCAGCGGTTTAGGTTGTGCGTTGATATATCAGTCAGTCAGGACTTTGAATTTTATATAGGTATACCTAAAATTCGTTTTTTAATCCCAGAGACTAATCTGACATTTAAGTCTTTTGTGTTTGCGTTTTTTTAGTATAGAAGTTTGACATTACACCTGTCAGATTAGTTTCTGGGATTAAAAAACGAACTATATAGATGGAAAAATAACTTTAATTTCTACACAATAAAGTTCAGTCTATGCTACAGCTTCAAACATTTTTACAACTTTTTCAATAGTGCTAGTCACTCTGAAATCAACTTTATTTTCATTGAAATAAAGTTGATATTTGTTTAACTTGAAATAGGGTGGGGTGTGCAGCACTGCGCACTTTTACTATAGGGAAACTACGTTCAGATTCCGTATGTTATCTGATTTAGAACATACAAGCCGTGAGCCCAGTTGGGATTTGCTATAGAAAAAATTACAAACTTCCATACAAACTTTCATCCCCTTATAGGAAATGAAGTTTTACAAGTCCTTATTACTCACGTTCGATAAACAAGGACTTCTTGAGCAAAATATGATGCTTCTAGATCCAACAGCTTAAACTGTGCTTTGTGCTCATCTTTTACAAAGTCCACCAGAAAAAATGGGTCACCGGTTTCTCTATGAGACCAGAAACATTTTTTCCCGTGGAAATGCGTTCCATTTAGAACCACAAAAAGGTATTTTTCTTTCTAACCACAACAAAACCACTAATTCTTTAAGCACGGTGAATCACAGCCGCGGAATCCTCAACATTCCTTCAGCATTATCGTGTCAACCCAATTTAAATTCGTGGCAAAAAAACGACAAAACGGCGTTCGCTGCTCGCGTGCTAACCAAACATGGAGACAATAAATAAGCCTTTATCGCCATTTTAATAAATGTACGGGGAACCTCCTTAGAATAAATAAACGGTGTTCAGCAATAAACGAAGGCTCCAAGGCGAATTTCCTTTGCGACAAAACATAGAAATCTTTATGAGTACACGTTGCAGTTGCATAATTCATACGAGTTAGTAAATTATAATAACAGAATTAGTTGCTGTAATTGGATGCAGCTGGGAAATAATTGGATCTAGTTACTTAGCTTGCTAGTTTTCCCTGGAACTCAGTAACTAATTTACTGAACGAAGGAAAACAATGGGTAATGATAAATTAGAAAGGGACAATGAAAATGGTATAGGGAAATTGATTGCTTAGCAAAACCAAAATTATCAATTTGTACCTATAAAATTGTTGATAACTCATGTATTCAGTATACTAAAATATGCGTAAGCTGTGGTTACCTGCCGGGAAATTCTGGAAAAATTTCAGAGTGACAACTTAAGTGAAGTAAGTTGACATTCCACCAAAAGGCCAATTCTCGTAATTTAAAACGTTTAAAATCTAGTCGCAGTCTCATCTCGGCGACAAAAAAATGTCAAAAGGTAGGGAAATTAGAGGTATTTTTGACAGATTGAGAATGAGATCAGAAGGCCAATTCTCATAATTTAAAACGTTCAAAATCTAGTTGCAGTCTCGTCTCGGCGACAAACAAATGTCAAAAACTTGTCAAAATGTAGGGAAATTAGAGGTATTTTTGACAGATTGAGACTGAGATCAGACTGTGAACGTTCTTGAATACTTCACCTAAGTTTTGTGTTTAGTGTAAGTACAGACACTCACTTCGAGCTCACCTCACCTTCGTTTTCAGAGTGAGATTTTTACGTAATACATCGGCTGTAGGCTCGACCTAATTGAGTGTGCATTATCATGGAATCATAACTGTCATTCTTGACAGACGTATGAAATTACAAATTGAAGTACCTAGTTTGTCTCTCTAATCAACAATCACGTTCCCTGACTGTACTACTGTGATGTATATCTAGCGTGATGTTAAATAGCCTATACCCTTCCTCAAGAATTGGGCTATCAAATGCATAAATATTCAAACCCAACTGGTACTCGTCGTTCCAGAGATTAGTCCGTTCAAACAAACAAACTCTTTAGCTCTACTATTAATATATAAATAAATTTAGATATACAGGGTGAATTTTTCAAGTGGGCGTGGATGGCCAAATCCGAAACTATGAGGACTAGCGAAAAGTACTCAAAGGAGTCGCGGGCTCGATTTTGATGAAAACTAAAACTGCATCATTGGATTTTTGAAAAATCAATATTTCTAGCCAGGAATCGAACCTGTTGATTTTGAAAAAAAAAACACACACTGTATTATTACATCATTCGATAGTGTCGCTAATAAGGATCGAATTCTGGGAAGTAATGACATACGGCAAACTAAAGGAAAGAGCTCATTTTTAACAAAAATACTTTTTTTTTTCTTATGTTACCTACCTCATCATCATCTGCCTAGCCTTTTCCCAACTATGTTGGGGTCGGCTTCCATTCTAACCGGATGCAGCTGAATACCTCGGTATGTAAAGATGGTCACCCATCCACAGACCAACCGCGGTAAGCGTAGTTTAACCTGATGGATTGACCTGTGTGGCTGTTATTATTTAGCCGGGCCCGGGTTATGTTACCTACCTACTAAACCTTAACTGATTAATTGTTCAAAATGATGACCATTGTTTTCAATACATAGCTGGATTCGACGTTTCAAGGATTGTACTGCATTCAGCATTACAATATTATTGATTCCATTAGAATATTTTCCAATGATCGTAATAGAAATTTGAATTTAGAACATAATGTTGTGAAGGTGACTGCGCTGCGGTTGTGTTAATAAAAATATTGAGCATCATTTCGAACAAGGTACCTACGTAATGTATGTATGAATACTCTAAAATAAGAAGCGGTTTATTAAAATTCAACATTTTCCTTAAGTTTGCCGTATGTCATTACTTCCCAGAATTTGATCCTTATTAGGTACACTATCGAATGGTGTAATAATACAGTATGTATTTTTTTTTTCAAAATCAACAGGTTCGATTCCTGGCTAGAAATATTGATTTTTCAAAAATCCAATGATGCAGTTTTAGTTTTCATCAAAATCGAGCCCGCGAGTCCTTTCAGTACTTTTCGCTAGTCCTCATAGTTTAGAATTTAGCCATCCACGCCCACTTGGAAAATTCACCCTGTATAAAGCTTTTTGCTCGGCTCCTATTACTCCTAAGGGTCATAGCGAATAGACCGGCAGTTCTTATCGCAACTATCATTTTTGACAGTCGTAAGATAAACAAAACTGACGCAATGTATCACTCTTATCAACAATCACGTTCCCTGACTATACATACTTAACTTTAAATCCAGCTTTACAATAAAATCGAAACCAACTTCAACCCCAGACAAATTACCAGACTTAACACCACTAATTCCTCATCAATAGCTCCTTAGCAACATCAGATTTATACTCGAAACCTGGAACATCAACATAAAATTCCACTAAAAGCGACTCTTGGAGGTCTTAACTACCGAATGAAACCCAGTGGTGTCGTATCACCTGACAATCCACAATGTAATGGTTCATTAGAGCTAGGAGCTAGAGTGCGTAGCCTCGTCATAGTGGGCGATCTTTATGGGAACATTAGTGTCATTTGCCTTCGCGTTACGTACTTTTAAATGTCATTTCGCTGCTGGTTTTGTAGTGGAATTATGTCTGCTTTTGTGGTGGAATTATGGCGTGATCTAATTAGGATTTTTGGTAGAATGTTGATGTTTTTAGTTGACGACGTACTCGTAGCTGTGAAAATACTCGTATTTTAGATGATTTATGTCCACTGAGGACACCAATTAACTATCTATATACTAATACTAAAGCTAAAGGGTTTGTTTGTTTGTTTGAACTCGCTAATCACACTATCACACTAATATTATAAAGGCGAAAGTTTGTGAGTGTGTGTGTATGTGTGTGTGTGTGTTTATATGTTTGTTACTTCACGCTCAAACGGCTGAACCAATTTTGATAAAATTTCGTGTGGAGATAGCTGACACCCTGGATTACTACACTACTTTTTATCTTAATATTCCTACGGGATCGACAATTACGCGTGTAAAACCGCGGTGCGCAGCTAGTTTTAAATAAATCTTAATAACTAACGGATTTTGAAAATTCTTATTGCATTTGATAAACTAATTCTTGAGGGAGACCCTTAGGAGTCGGCTTCTAAGGGTCTTCCTCAAGAATTGGGCTATCTTGCTCGGGCAAAACGATATAAAGTCAGAAAGAACTCTAAGAAAACGAAGTAATAACCCGGACAGGCGATGTGATGCAGTAGATTGGGGGACGACATTTTACGCGGACGAAGTCGCGAGAAGAAGCTAGTAAGTTGAATAGTTTGACTGCCTCTTTGGTATAGTGGTCGCAAGCGCTACTGCTGAGAATGAAGTTGAATAGTTTGACTGCCTCTTTGGTATAGTGGTCGCAAGCGCTACTGCTGAGAATGAAGTTGAATAGTTTGACTGCCTCTTTGGTATAGTGGTCGCAAGCGCTACTGCTGAGAATGAGGACCTGAGTTTGATTCCCAAGTCGGGAAAAGTTTTATTGGTTTTTTCCATTAGGTTTTTTTCAGTAGCAGCCCGGAGCCAGGATTTGTGCACAGTTGATGGCAATAGGCTGGCCCGCTATTATATATGACAATCTGATCATCTGGATTTGGTTGTATGCAGTAATGTGTAGCATTTATTACGGGCGTGATGTGATGTTATTTGACAAATAGTTCTATTACGTTTTGTTTTTCTATCTACTACTATAAAGAGGAGGCTTATGGATTTGAACGAGATTTAAAAAAAATATGAGGAAAGTAAAAAGAAATCTTCTTATCGTGTCGATAGAAATCTAAATGGACTCGGCCCAGAATTTGGCTACTTGTTTAGCGCCATCACCATCGTCGGCCAGTTCCTGTAACGTGCAGCTGACAAGACACGCAGGACACGATATTAAGTGTCCCATCGTTTGTGGAACAGCACCACAATTACATACACCAAAAAGAAATATGCTCGTACTAATGAAAAATTTAAAAGCAATATGTTTTGTGAGAAGAATAAAATATACAATATTAAATTGAGAAGCAAAACTATACAACTAAAATCCTTGAGAGCAATGCCACACACGAATCTAATATTCACAGTACAAATGCCAGATCAACTACAGCTTTATTATTCAAATGCATAAGTTCAGTGACTTTACGGTTAATTAATTTTATGTTCTACAAAGCAAACAAGGAATATCTGCTCACAATCAAAAGGATTTTTTAAAGCCAGCAACTGAATAAGCCTGAAAATGTTAATTTGATAAACTAATTCAGTCATTTGCATACTGCTCCAGGCGATAAAAAGACAAAGCGAGCATATTCAGAGAGTTCTTCGTTTTGTTTTCTACCAGATAAAAAGTGCATAGCATATTTTAGAATACTTATCTCTGAACCATATAAAAGTTTGCAATCTATATTTGCATATAATACATAAATAAAATTGAAGTGTACGTTTGTAATGTCAAAATAACAGTTTTTTTACAAAATGCATAATATGAAAGTATGTACGCTACTTATATTTTATTTTTGTCTGTCTATCTGTTTGTTTACGGCTAATCTCCGAAAGAAATAGACCGATTTTGACGTGACTTTCACTGGCAGAGCATTTTGTCCCGGTAGCATGTTCCCGTGAGATAATTTCCGACATGCAACCGAGCAAAGTCACGGATAGAAGCCAGTAAAGAGTATAATCGAATTGAAGTCATTTTATCCAGCACCTTAAATGGCAAAAACATAATAATTACGTAAAATGTCAATATCATGGTATATAATGATGAAAGGTAGGCACGAAGCTTGGTTTTGACAGTTTCCATTAACGAAATTAATTATATCGAGTTTTTAAAAAATTCAATTTCACTTTTAACATCCGGCCTATTTTTTTCTCCCTCAAGTCTATCGATTTTACTTAACTCTCGATCAAGCTCCGAGCGACCAGATTTATATTTTCACACCATCACCCATCTTGCATTTAAAATTACCATTGTCTTCCCCTAAGGCTGCAGGCTCCCCCAACCAAGCCTCATTACACAGCTCCAACTGGGCGCATTCACGCCTTTGAGTAATTAATACTAATATCTGTCGCATAAACACCATCAGCTTTGAAGGAAACTAGCTTAGTTAAATCATTTATTTTAACTATCATCACGTGTTTTTGTGTTTTATGATTTTTGCCAATGTTGTTGTAATTAAATTTACATCTTCATCAATAACATTCTCAACTGTTTCTGTTTTCTCATTTCTTTTATATTGTGGTCCTTTTTCCTCCCATCTCGTCTTGAACCTATCATTACTAAAAAACTCCTCATTGTACCTTATCCCTCAATTGCAAATCATCATCTTAGCTAATGTTAATATTCAAATTATTTTTCAAATCTCTTCAGAATCTCATTTTACACTGAAATTATCCTCAGATTACTCCCCCAGGTCTCATTACACAGGCGCACGATCGTCTTTGTGTAATTAATACAAAGACATCGCTGCAAGGCTCTCACGTATTGTGTTCCATTAAAACGTTTAATTCCAGGTATTTTATTTTGTAGGTACCTCATCTTTCTGACGTTTTTCATTATTTTGGAATTATGTAATACTAAGTAAATTGTTATATTTATGTTTGCTACAATCGCAAGTTTTCGATTTTATGTTTAGTCTCTTTAAGCAATTTCATCTAATAATGCTTAAATACTTGGAATAATTTTACGTTTTCGACTTAAATTTCTTACATGCCAGTTTCAGACCTCTTACCAACTAGACCGTTACTAACTTCTGAAATCCCTTCCTGAATATGTTCCGTCCCATTTATTTTCTTTTTGTTCCAAAACAATTACATATTATTATCCCTTTTGCTGCTAATTCTAACAACTTTTTGATCTCTACAGACTCTAGCGCAAATTATATTCCCGTTTAATTTTAACGTATGCCCGTCAGTCCCTCAAGCCTCATTACAGTCTAGTACATTATCGTTTGAGTAATTAATACAAAGGAATAGCTGAGGGGCTTCCACGTATTGTCTGTCATTAACGTTTACTACGTTTAAATTATGAACGTGACCGCTTCAAAGGATCGCCGTGCGAATGTGTGAATTAGATTCTGAATATTTTATGTACATTATACTACTGTTTTGGTTCGTTAGTGTTACTTAGTTGTTGGTTTGTTCTGAGAAAAACTTTCTTTGTTTCAGTTCCTTTTCTTTTCTAGCTTTGAATTATTTTTGTATCTACGAGCCTTGGTGGCTTAAAAATAGATTCTTAAGTTTCAGTTTTTAACGAGTAACTGTCACCTTATCTTCTTCTTTATTGAAATTGATGAGTATTTTTAATGGACTGCTCAAATTTATAAAAGATCAATTAGAAACTTATATTTTCATGAAAAAAAATTCATAATCTTTTTTTGTGATTATGATAGGTCGAAATCGCTATTTTGAGCTTTAAGATTGACTTTGCATAGATCACGAAAACATAAAATTTTATTGCATGCATTTGAACACAAGGAAAAATGAATGAATGAATAAAATTCAGTAAATATTAAGGTACTCAAAAAGGCGTTCAACAAATTCCAACTGAATAGACTTGCATCTGGGAAATACACAGGGTGTATTCATCCTTTGTATGCCGAAAGGATACAGAGTGTACAAAGTAAGTGGGGTAGCACGTAGCGTAGATACAGGAGGAGTATTTTGCACTCGTTCTATATAGGGGTGGTGATTCATCAATTGTGCAAAGTGCCACTTCATATTCGGCCCGTTTCACTGTCGCTTTGCGCCTCCAAATGTACGCTGATTGGATCATCTGATTTTTTTTATCGTTTTTGACGATTAATTTCGGCGTTTGGTCGAGCGTTTTGAATTGAGTAGCTATTAACTTTGAGTGAGGCGTTTTATTAACATGTAGATGAGAGATACTGAGGCTTATTGGTTTTAGGGATCTGATTCTGTTTGATTGTAAATTCGTACTGATTGATACCAAACTGATGAGAATTTGATGTGTTTCACTCGCTTTTATTAATATTCTTTTAACGTATGACTCTTTGTGTTGTACGTGTGTATCATTGAATGCTCTTCAAAGATGTTCACTGCACGTCGTATGCAAAATTTTATTTGTTTTTTTAATTTAACTTTTCTTTTTCTTAAAACTTTAGCCATCTCATTACAAAACGAAGTCTAGCTTGTTATTGTATTTTGAGCTTTATTCCGACAAAAGTAAAGTTTTTAATACAAATTTGACAACTTAGACTCGGGTGGACCAAGTTTAGATTTCTTGGAAAAAAATCTGCATTCAATAAAGGGCACACACACGGCTAAGATACTAGGTACAATATTTTATCTTAAGATACAATATCGCTCGCCATACAATTCAATGGACCATTACACACGACGAAGATAATATTTATTTCATATTCCATTGAATTGTATGGCGAGCGATATTGTATCTTAAGATAAAATATTATAGTGTCTTAGCCGTGTGTAGTGCCCTTTACGGCTGGATAATTTAAAAATGGGGCTAAAGATGAACCTTGTTTTTTAAAAAGGCCGTAATAGTTCTAGTTTCATTAAAACTAATTCAAAATACTATCACAACAAAAACAAGACACCCAGATATATCTTAAAAGTATCAAAACTCCATCTTCACACTATATAAACACCTCTTTTCGGCTAAGCAAATAGAGTTAGTTGGATAATTTGACGCGCTGTCCCCCCGGGAGCCGAACCTGCATCTGTTAGAGGGAAGCGCACTCCCATACTACGTAATCGTCCGTAATGCACTTCGAATTAGAATAATATGATTTTAGTTTCCTTGCTATGCGTTTGAAATTTTTATGAGGGTGGTAATTTGGTAGTTATTTTGGCGAATTGCTTTTAAAAGTGGCGTTTTTTATGACACTGTCGGTGTCGAAATACGTTGCAGTAGAAAGATTTGATTTGACTACAAAACTCTGCCTAGCTTTTCCACAACTATGTTAGGATCGGCTTCCAGACTAACCGAATGCAGCTAAATACCAGTATTTTACATGGAGCGACTGCTTATCTGACCTCTACAACCCAGTTACTGGGTTACTACCCAGAAACTGGGTAGATACCTACCTCTTGGTAAGACTGGTAGTCAGACTTTCGGGCTTCTGACTACCCGTAACGACTGTCACAGATCCATGAATGACAGCCGGGACCAACGGCTTAACGTGCTTTCCGAAGCACGGAGGGGTCTCGGTATGTAAAGATGGTCACCCATCCACAGACCAACCGTGGCAAGCATAGATTAACCTGATCGATCGACCTGTGCGGCTGTTATTATTTAGCCACGGCCCCTGACTACAAAAATATAACTCGGAAAATATTATTAAACCTAAAAGATTAACATGCTCTTGGTAGGTATAATATTTTTAAATATAGCTCGTATGTTTTTCAACCTGTGTTATCCCATTGCTAGTCATACCTTTCCACTGTTCCCTGTACGTTGTATTCTCCAGCCATTCTCCCATTAATGCATCTATTATTTTTATTATTGCCTGAAAAATAACAACAACATCTGTATTGTTTCAGGTCTAGACGCCGAGCTATACTATGTCAGAGAAGGCGTAGTTAACAAATACGCGACCAGCTTCATCGTGCCCGTACCAGCCCACATAGCAGACTTGGAGTTCATGTGGCAAGCGCTGGGCGGAAGACCGGTAAGAAACACAATCACACTAACATCATAAAGGCGAAAGTTTGTGAGTGTGTTTGTATGTTTGTTACTTCTTCACGAACAAACGGCTGAACGGATTTAGTTGAAATTTGGCACACAGATAGTTTGTAACCATTATTAACATTTATCTTTTTATCCTGATATTCCCACGGGATCGACATTTACGCGGGTGAAACAGCGGGGCGCAGCTAGTCTTATTATATACTTTCTATTCCTAATAATAATATTTCCATAATTATTATTATTTGCGGAAACCTGCAAGGTGATTGCGTAATACACATAAATGGCAATCGATCGCAATGCCTTTCATTTTGAGAGTGCCGCCACGTTCCTACGTTGTTGCGCGGATGAATTTTTCGCACTCAGCGGGCATGGTGAATTCTTGTTCGTCCTCAGTAATAGACCTTTACAGGCTGAATTAATTGAATCAATTTAGGATGCGCCGTCGCGGTAAATTTGAGCCTTCGGACATGTCAGTGGATATCTGCCTGTTTTATGTACAATAACACTGAACCGAATTATTACATTGGGTTTTCTTTCACATCCAATTACGCATCCAAAATTAAATAATTGTTTTAATTAAAATTATTCTCTAGTACGGTCGAACAAGCTATTTGGTATACAGGCAGCTAACTTGCAACTACTTTTAAACAATGGTGTGCTGAGTTAGTCAACTCTATTATACCACTCTATTTAATTAAGGATGCCATAAGCTGAAAAAGTTATAACGCACAAAATAAAACTAAATATTGGCAGTGTAGTGGAAAGATGAATATTTTTGCCTGTCTACCAAATAGCTTGTTCGACCGTACAAAAGCGTGAACAGCGAATAATTTTATCTTCAAACTTGTTTATAAAATTTTGTCTCCCATTGAGCAAACGTTCGTCTGATATTGAGCGTGTTTCGTAATTTCCAATTTGGTTTGAAAGCGATTTAATTTTGGGAAACAAAGGGACGGGATTAAGTCCTCATTTTTCTCAGTTGGGGATGTTTTTGGATTATAGTTAGAGGTTCTTTTTTTGTGCTTTTCTTTTGACAAAGAACTTTTTTGTCAACTTTGTAGTTAGTGGAGATTAAGTTTCAATATTAAACCGTGACTACTTACCTACCTAGTGTTTTGTA
This sequence comes from Amphipoea oculea, assembly GCA_945859645.1. Classification (NCBI taxonomy): domain Eukaryota; kingdom Metazoa; phylum Arthropoda; class Insecta; order Lepidoptera; family Noctuidae; genus Amphipoea; species Amphipoea oculea. The sequence continues at coordinate 20,575,394 of OX243862.1, forward strand.
CAATGTTAGGTCGTAAAATAGTTAAAACAAATAGGATTGGAACAACGAGCGGCAACGTTTAGGTGAATATCGCGTTAGGCACTGAGCGCTTATGCGAGATGAATTGCACTTTGTTGCTTAGTAGCAAGAGTCGCTTTTTCTACTAATTGTTACGCGAAGTGCCTCTTCTGCACTTGTATTATTTATTCTGTGGCCTATGGCACTGGAAGTCCCATGCATCGACAAAAAATAGCAGGCTGCTTGACGCCGGACTCCGGTGGGAGGGTGGTCGCAAACCGGGCAGGCGTTAGCCCTACCACCGCAAGGCAGGAACTGTTGGATGTGACTGTCCAGGATGCGTCGAGCGCTCGGTTCAGTTGAGTAACTGGCGGAACAAACTGCGCTACACGAGGAGTTATGCTAACAATAATGAAAAAGAGACAACCAAAAAGGACATGTAGTTTCTTCTCAAATTCGCGCTTCTTATCTTGCGTTGGCGCAATACGCAGGGGCGGGTCGCTAAATAACAATAAAATAATAGCAATTTTTGCGATCAAACGATCGTCTTTTGTTTGAACCAAGATTTCACAACATTCTCACCTTCACGTCGTGTTTTTTTTCCAACACGTTCTTCATTCTTCATGACACATACTCGATGGTTAAACTCACAAAGACAAACACCTTTCATTAACCGGTCAAGCGGCGCGGTTCGCCGATCGGCGACGAAACAATAGAAAATCAATTGTGTCTCATTAGCGGAGTTATTAGGATCGATCGGTGTCGATAGCTGGAGGTCACAGCTACAGTGGTGACTCAAGGCAAATCGAGGCTCTAATGAGAAAGAATGTCTTTTAACCTTGATGGAGACGGGCACAGAGGTTAAATTCCTATCATTCTTGTTAGAATACTAGAGAATATTATCGTGAATCGTTACAGAATTTGAAAGGATAATGGGTGATTTTATACACCGAGTTCTTCACGATATCCATAAGTTTTGTCAAACGCTTCTATAGCTTTTACAAATTAAATCTAACAAAGGAAGTAGTACTTGAAAAAGCTTTGTTACAAAAATATTGTAATTTCATTTAGTGAAATTTAATTGAGCTATGCAGTAAGAAAGGGTCTTAACTCAGTTTTGACAAGTTTCAGCCCGCCAAATCTTATAAATAAAAATACGTCATCGTTGCCAATTCGGATAAAGAAGCATGCATATCGAGCGATTTACGTCAAGGTATTTAGTTTGTATGAAAATTAACAAAAAATAAAAAATAAGAATTCGTTAATGTGTCCATAATGAAAAACGATTATTTCCATGGTCTGAACTTCTGGTCGAAGTTTATGTATATCGTCCGGAAAACGGTGTATAGGCCCCGTACTCAAAAAAAAAAAATAACTGTAGCATTACGAACTATGTATGTATTTTATGTCCTCAGGGAGTAGTTTAATTAACATGTAAATCATGTCTGAATTCACTTGGAGAAAACAGATATGTGAGGAAGTAAGATTGATTTAATATAGGGAAATATTTAAGTTATTCTTTAAAAACTTATTGACCTGCTGATGACGGGCTCTTTTTGAAATTAATTAACCTCCAAAAACTTTTCGCGCTTCTAATAAGGCACGTTTTTTAAAATAATTGAGCCTCTTTTTTACTATACTCCATGCGGGAAATAAAAATCAACAGTTCATAATGCTACTATTAACTTTGTTTTGGGTACAGTCTTACCCATTCTCTTTTATGTTTATTTCTAAATATTTATATTGTTTTGAGCCTGGCAGATATCAATGTAGCTTTTTCAATTTCAAAATGAAGGACGTTACTCTTAGTAAACATAGAATGTATATTGCATAGCTATGATAGTTGGAAAAGAGTGAAATTAAATTGGATTGCTTCCGTACGTACGGATATTATTATTGTAGCTTAATGACTACTATACAATCGTCGATCAATACACAATACACATACATGGTCATGAATATCACCATATTGGATCTAATCAGCCTAGAATATGTACTAAGGGTAAAGCAAAAACTTATCCTATAGCTGCGCCCCGCTGTTTTACCCGCATAAGTCTCGATCCCGTGGGAATATCGGGATAAAAAGTATCCTATGTCAAAGGACATAGGATACTTTTTAACAAAGGACATAGGAACAGCACTTTTTAAAAACGTCCATTTCTGTACACCTGAAAACGTGTATACAAAATTTCAGGATGATTAGTTCAGTGGTTTAGGCGTGAAAAGGTAAACAAACAAACAAACAAACTTAGTTTAGCATTTATAATATTAGTTAGGATTAGGATTATTGTAACCCTTTTAAAACCATTCTTACATGTACGGTCAGCATCAAAAGTTGATTAACACTTCAGTTTTTTTAATCTTAGTTATTGAGCAAAATTTTTGTTCAAAATTGCAGCAGAAGAATTTTTTTTAGAATCTATACTCTTGTCTATTATGTGAAAAGCTAAAAATCAGTTTATTGAAAAAAGTTGTTGTCAATTTAATAACATGTAAAAACGATAGTGTTAATCGACTTTTGATGCTAACTGTACCAACCGAACTGAAAAATCTCTCTCGTAAGTTGTACCCACACACAATATTCATGGTGTTATTCCTCCCCAGCTGCCGTACGTGATGGGGATAGACTACGAGAGCAAAGGCGCCATGTTGCCGCCGCAGGTCAATATCTCCGAGCGAGGGGTCGTACCCACGACCTTGCAGACTTTTAGGTAAGCTGTTTACTCTTTTTAACCGACTTTAAAAAAGGAGGTTCTGTATTCGACCCGTATGTATGTATGTATGTATGTATGTTTGTATGTCCGCGATTATCTCAAAAACTACTGAACCGATTTTGATAATTCTTTCATGAGTGTGATCTACGTACTTTCAGGAAGGTTTTAGTATATAATACATTAGGTAATTATTCTTATGTACGAAGTTATATGCATAAATGTACTGCATCTCCGGCATTTTTATGTGATTTTTGATGATTCTTCGAGTCGTGTCTTCAATGCACTAGTGTTAATTGAATTTGTGTGGGCTAGGTACAACTAAAAAGTGAAAAATAAAAACTTTTTTACAAAAAAAACAACCGACTTCAAAAAAACACTACAAAGTGAAAAATAACTTTAATTTCGGAAGTCGGTGTCGTTGCTTCAGCATTTTCGTTTTTTGACACCGACTTCCGAAATTATATAATATATTTCACTTTGTAGTGTTTTTTTGAAGTCGGTTGTTTTTTTTGTAAAAAAGTTTTTTTTCATGTGTAAATCGTCTTGTCTGTAGAGAATGACTGTTTGTATCGAACTCTTAAGGCGGTACCCCTACCAAAACCGCGATTTTCTTCGTTATTCAGAGGCTATTAACTCAATAATTATGAGAAAGAAAGTACACCTGAAAGCATATTATTAATGATCGATATCCTATCATCACATTGAACGTTATTATTTGTTTTTATATGTTACTAATACATTTAAAATCTCCTGTTAAAAAAGTGACTATAATTATTGATTGCATGCATCTTTTGCTAACTTTGACGTTCTATTAATTTGAGGATTTCACCAAGGGATAGATAATTTAAAAATCTAAATAATCCATGATTTAATTTATGTAAAAAGATAATTCCAAAAATTGTACGAGTTCTATGATAAAGGGGCGTGCGCAGGGTGCGCTGCATCCCTATCGTACGAGGAAGTCGTGTTGCTCTCTGTCTCTGTCGCAATGTTATTTTGTCGGGTTATTTGGTCGGGGTACCGCCTTAACGATACCGATTTGAACCCTACGGTTCCTGCTACTACAATTCGGGTGCGCGTGATTTATTGCCAGCGCAAAATGTGGGTCTTGTCGCTGCAACTAGACTCAGAGCTGTCATATACGTCTGCGACTAGTCGTTACGACAGATATCCTGCGTCATGTTCAGTACAATAACATCTACAGACACCTAATGTGGTTGAAGCGCTACTTTATTGCCTCTGGAATATTCTTGGAGGCGAGGCTGAACGCATTCAATGCCATTTAGAAAGCAGAATTGCATCATTCATGTCCCGGGTTGGTACGTGTAGAAACAGTGAGTATAGTTAAGGACTTTGCTGATAGGGTGTATGCTACCAAGACCTACAAGCAGTGGTTGGAAATAAGCCGTGTATAGTCTATTCAAACCAACGACCAAACAGCCTTATGTTTCAAATTAATATTATTTCAAGTTAAACGAATATAAACTTTATTTTAATGGCAATTAAGTTGATTTCAAAGTGACTAGAACTATTGGAAAAGTTATAATTTTTTTTGAAGTTGTAGCATAAACTGAACTTTATGGTGTAGGATTTCAAGTTGTTTTTCCATAAACTGACTTGTGTTTACATTTTTGGCAAATAAATCGCGAATGCAGATTAGATGTTTGTTTTTGGTGTGCAAGAGTGGAAATTTTATGTATATGTGTATGTATCCCATTATTTATTGTATTCATTTTTTTTTCTCTTTTTTTTTATTGATGAAGTGGTCTGCAATAAAGATTTTTATTTATTTATTTTATTTAGTAGGCGATCATTTCTTTTGAGTATTCGAGAGAGACGGTTGTATAATAGAATAGAATAGAATACCCTTTATTATGTACACCATATAAATTACAGACGTTCATCTTGTTTTGCTGTTCATCTTGTGAGTGAATATGAAGCCTCTAGTTGTATTGCACTTGCTATGGTGCTTATTATGCGTAGAGTGAGTGGCCTTGACCTGTCACATGCGACTGTCATTGGGTGTGCCCGTGAGTTTACTGTATGTACCTCAATAAGATGGCAAGAATTTAGTTTAATTGTCTACAATATTAATATGTGTTGAGGATAATGCTGAAAAAAATAGCCCGTGTAAGCGCAGGATATGAGGTAGGTTGTAGCTTGGCTTTAAGTAGATGGGTGCATTGGTAATGAGGATGAGTCAATGTGAAATATAGGGCTATTTATTATACCTACTGCGAATTTTCTCAGAATGGTCATATCGTTGAATTGTGATCCTGTGACTCATCATAGGACATGTACTCGTGAGCAAGTACTTATCGACGAAAAATCGCTTGAAGTACATTTAGCAGTGGTGAAGGGTGGATTTATGACAGAGGTAAGCCGGAGCAAAAAAAAATGCCAAAAAAAATTTCAATTATGAATTGACTATAGTCTGGTTATGTTCTGAATTTTCGAAGGGAAGCCGGTGGGAATCGAGTTGTATGGTACCTTCGCCACTGACATTTAGTTCTAGTGGAGTAAACCGAAAAAACTAATTTTGATTCTTATAATTGTGTTGTTTCTTTAGATTTTTACATTTAACCTGTCTGCCCTCAAAGCAAGAGTGAACGGGCATCTTCTGGGCACGCTCGTTCCATCTTATAGGTACCCCTCTATTGCTTTCCAACAGGCGCAGTCGAGATCAAGAGCAGGCCCCCTTAGTTGTAAAAAAAAAAAAAATCAAATGTAATAAAATATCTCTGAAGTAGTAAAAGGAAGTTTGTAAGAAATAAGATTATTTCTCTGAAAATATTGTTAATTATTTTTTACAGACTTATTTTTACTTCTAATGAATAAAATAACCCTAAAATAAACAATGGATGAAAAAATTAACAATATTTATAAGAAAGGCACGCGCCATTGTCTATTTTTAGAAGTTGAACATATTTTATTGTATTTTAAACGTTAACCATTTTCCACCCTTTGCACGACAACATCCTTATGCCACAAAGGCTGAAAAGCCGAAACAGTTTTTTAAATTGTGTCGCCCCCCTCTCGATGGCGAAAGATCACAAGAAAGACTGAAGCTGTGGCGAGACAGTGCTTCCTTACCCAAACCATTCGTTCCACCCGTAGACCTCCCATCTGGACATGAGTTACCTTGGGTAACCTGGAAGTCATTAAACAGCCGGAACCAGGTTGCTGAAGCAAGTAAAACCTCTTCAGGTGGTGATTCATAGACGACTCGCCTTGGAATGTATATAAATGTCAGAAGCGACGGGACACTTAATATCGTGCTGTGCGTGTATCAGCTGCACGTCACAGGAACTGATGGACGCTGGTGATGGCGCCAAACAAGTAGTCGAATTCTAGGCCGAGTCCATTTAGATTGCTATCGACACGCTTAGAAGAAGACAACATTATAATTTTATGTTTTATTCGAATAAGGTACCTTAGTCGTGGTATTAGGTAAAGATCTAAAAACATCTGTTGACTATGTTTTTCGATAATAATGTCCCCTAACACACTTGTTAGACGACACTCGTATGTTTGTATTGTAGGTACCTAATTGGTCTCTACCAATTAGGTACTTACAACACAAACATGGACAAAGGACATAGCATTTACTTATTTTGATATAAAACTATCTAAACTACATCACTATTCTCCTTGTTACGTTGTGATTACAGATTTCGGCAATTTTATTATTTCCTTTTAGTTTAGGTACCTATCTGCTTACCTATTTTTCTTTATTAAAAATAAATAAAACCAAAAAAAAAGTAGATGCCTTCTTACCATAGTTTTTTTGATATGTTATTATTTTTTTTTGCAATTAATATAATATTTATTTTTAGTATTTTGATATTTTCATAATATTTTACTATTTTATATTTGAAATTGGTTTTTTAAATAAGACTGAATATTCAAATTTAATTAATCTAATAGGTTTCTATCTAATAGGTTTTTATCTGTATAGAATTTAATATAGTTTATAAATAATTCAAATGTATATGAATGTAAAACTATAACTAGAATTATGTCTTTTTTTTAAATTTAGGGACTTTTATATAAAATACATGACAGTCCCATCGTACCTTATTACAACAATAACACAAATAATCTATCTCAATAACCTCTTAGACCAAACATCCACTCAATCAATAGACTTAAAACGAAGACATACAAATCTAAAAAGACTTTTAGCAGCGTCAGACAATGGCATAGACAAAATCTCATGAAACAATCCTATGTTATTTTTATTTAATTTTAGATCTTTTATTAATTTTTCCCTCTCAGTCTGAAAGCGGACACATTCCGTCAACAAATGCACAACGTCTTCTACCTTACCACATGTCTCACAGTTTGGAGAGATGCACTTTTTCATGAGGAATCCAAAATTGTTGAGAGGCATGTGTCCAGATCTCAATCTGAGAGCAGTTACCAATAATCGGCTACTTAACTTACCATTAATAAACCAAGGTATACGAGAATTATGTCTGAAATAAATAAATTATTATTATTATTAATTAATAATGTTTTCCTCTTCCCCAGGGTTCGGTTACCATGCACTGGTACCAGGAGTGCAGAAATCCTAGTGACTATGCAACTGAACATATCCGCACCTGATCGAGCGCATAAAGACGTGCGGTTGCTGTTCAAAAGGAATAAGATTTGCTTGAAAGGTAAGCGTTTTATTAATCTATATAAATAAAAACAAAAGGCCTGACTGACTGACTGACTGACTGACTCATCAACGCCCAGCCCAAACCCTTAGACCTAGAAAGCTGAAATTTTACCCAGTGGTTCCCTTTGTAATGTAGACAAGGAATAAGGAAGGATTTTTCGAAATTCAACCCCTAAGGGAGTCAAATAGGGGATGAAAGTTTGTATGAAAGTCCCTCAGTTTTAATATTAGAATCTTCAAATTTTGTGCTTAGGCTGAAAATTGAAACTTAATTTATACGTGTCTCAGCGTTTTTGATAATTCCACCCCCAAAGGGCTAAAAAGGGGGATGAAGTTATGTATGAAAGTCAGTCAGTTTAAAAGTTAGGATCTTCAAATTTTGTATTTAGGCTGATGATTGAAAATAAATTTATACCTGTCTCAGCGTTTTTGATAATTTCACCCCCAAAGGGGGATGAACGACCTGACTGAGATATCAACGCACAGCCTAAACCGCTGGTCCTAGGGACATGAATTTCGGAGGGTGTGTTCTTTGTGAAAAGTAGGTATCCAGTAAGAAGGGGTTTTTGGAAATTCAACCTTTAAGGGGGTGAAAAGGCGGGATTTTGTTTATATGAAAAATCTTATTCCTTGAATTAATAACCTTGAAACTTGGCACATATACTTACCTAAGTAAAAAACGAAGTTTGGCATTTTTCGTTTTTCTAAACTACCCCCTAAAGAGGTATTGGGGGATGTCAAAATTTGTATGGAAGAATTTTTACGCGCTATCCGAGTAACTCGAAACTCAGTATTTATACTAAGGACTAAAAATAAAGTATAACGTATGTCAGGGTTTTTCGAAAATCTACCCCTAACTGTGTGAAAAGGGGTAGTTAATTTTACAGGGGAGGATTTTACTGCGTGACTTGATTAGCTCGAAAATTGGCATAAATAATCTTTGAGTCAAGTTATGAACACATCTTAAACGATTTTTCATAATTCGACCCATGTAGGGGTGGAAAGCGAGAATACTGTTTATATGAAAAATCTTATTCACTTGGTTAAGAAACTTGAAACTTGGCAAGAATATTAATCTAAGTAAATTATGAAGTTTGTCATTTTTTGTTTGTTAAAGTACCCCCTAAAGGGGGGTTGGGGGCATCAAAATTTGTATGGAAAAATTTTAACGCGTGGTCCGTGTACCTCGAAACTGAGTATTTATAATTAAGACCAAAAACAAATAATAACATGTATCAGGGTTTCCCCAAAAACTTTCCCCTAACGGGGTGAAATGGGGTAGTTAATTATACAGGGAAGAATTTTAATGCGTGGCTTGATTTACTCAACAATTCGTATAAATAATCTTTGAGTCAAGTAATGAACACATCCCAAACAATTTTTCGAAATTCCACCTCTATAGGGGTGAAAAGCGGGAATACAGTTTATATGAAAAATCTTATTCATTTGGTTAATAAACATGAAACTTGGCACGAATAGTCATATAAGTAAATTATGAAGTTTGGCATTTTTTGTTTTTATAAACTATCCCTTACAGAGGGATTGGGGGCGTCAAAATTTGTATGGAAGAATTTTAACGCGTGGTCCGATTACCTCGAAACTCAGTATTTATACTTAAGACCAAAAACAAAGAATAACGTTTAGGTATCAGGGTTTCCCAAAAATCTACCCCTGACGGGGTGAAAAGGGGTAGTTAATTATACAGGGAAGGATTTTAATGCGTGGCTTGATTAACTCAAAAATTCGTATAAATAATCTTTGAGTCAAGTAATGAACACATCTCAAACCACTTTTCGAAATTCCACCCCTATGGTGAAATGCGGGAATACAGTGTATATGAAAAATCTTATTCATTTGGTTAATAAACATGAAACTTGGCAAGAATACTTATATAACTACCTCCTAAAGGGGGATTGGGGGCGTCAAAATTTGTATGGAAGAATTTTAACGCGTGGTCCGATTTACTCGAAACTCGGTATTTATACTTAGAACCATAAATAAAGAATAACGTGTATCAGGGTTTTTCGAAAATCTACCCTTAACGGGGTGAAAAAGGGTAGTTAATTTTACATGGGAGGATTTTACTGCGTGGTTTGATTAACTCGAAAATTGGTACAAATAATCTTTGAGTCAAGTAATGAACACATCCCAAACGATTTTACGAAATTCCACCCCTGTGGGGGTGAAAAGCGGTGATACAGTTTATATGAAAAATCTTATTTATTTGTTTAATGAACATGAAACTTGGCAATGTTTGGGTCAGTAAATAATAAAGATTGTCACTTTTAGTTTGAAAAAAAAAACTCCTTACAGAGGATTTAGGGGATGACAAAGTTGATAGATTAGAGAAACATGTAACCCGCTTTCGGATTAACTCGAAACTCGGTACTACTAAAACAAAAAATTAAACAAGTATGTGTTTTAGGGTTTTTCAAAAATCGACTCCTACCAAGGTGGGAAATGGTAAGTAATACAGTTTAAGGGGTGGATATTACTGCATGCATCCATTAATTCGAAAATGGGTATGGGTCTTTGAGTCAAGTTATGAACAAAAAACGAACGATTTTTCAAAATTCCACCCCTGTGGGGGTGAAAGCAAGGGATACAGTTTATTTGAAAAATCTGATTCCTTTGATCTATAAACAAAAAAATTGGCACGAATACTTATAATCTAAATAAATGATAAAGATCATACTATATACATTTTCGAAATTTTTAGAGGAAAGTACGAATTTTACGCGGACGAAGTCGCGGGCAGAAGCTAGTTATACATAAACGTTGTAATGACTGCGATTTTTTGACGCCTAAACGTCACGTAACTAGCAACGTTTATAATTAAACTCCAATAATATGACTGACTATTTCCCGTAAAACATCTCAAGGAAACGTAGACTCATGATGTCTGAAATTGACAATACGCAATGAGTAACTTGATGCTCGATATCTATTTATTCTCACTCTATGTCTTTTACCTGGAATGGGGTAATAACAGACAGGTGTAAAAAAATTTAATGTCAATTTTGATATTACTCGCCTGCATAAAAATAAAAAAAATACTCGAGCGTAACGTTGTATTTCGAGTTTAGTTCCCAAAGACAATGGACAAAATTGTCAACATTTTTTACAACGCTTTTGACTACGTTGTATGTGTATATTTTATGTCTTTTTTTTTTAATTGATGTGAAAACTTCTTTAGCGGCGTTGTACACTTTTTTTGTAATGGGTAAAAAATGTTAAACGAAAATTCGTAAGACGGATGGAGAGTAGATAGCCGGCGCAGCGTAGGAGAGGAAGTATCCCCCTCTCTTTCTACGGCGTGGCGAAAATGTATGCCTGCTGTTTCGTTTAGGCGGAGCAGGGCGCTTGCGCGAATGTTCGTGTGTGTTTATGTTACAGCGTGCATACATGGATGGTGACAGCTGATGGCTCGACCGTCTATGTAGTGGCCACACTGCTATGTATTCGTAAAATTCGTGTATATAAAGTGTTTAAAATATGGAAATTGAACAAAGTGCATCTATTAATGAAAAATATCAAAAATGCACAACGTTAATATTCAAGTTTTCACTTCTGCCGGCACTCCCGGAGTGCAACCTATCTTTTTTTTTAATTTGTGTTGTGCGTTTTGATTGTGCAAAATAAACAATTAAAAACTGTAAAAAGGCGGACACAATGCCTTAGGCATTTTCTACCAGTCTACCTTAGGGTGATGCAGAGACAATACACAGTAGGTGCAATAACAGAAAGAAAAGATAAGAAAATATTTATAACTAAGATATAAGAATAGATATAATAATAAATACATATATACATACATATGCCGTCAAATAATTAACCGTCAATAACCGTAATTTACCGTCTTTTCTTTAAAAAAATATCTTAAATAACTTTTGAAACTGAGAAAAGATATGTGACCTACTAATGGCAAGTTTTCACGTACACTATCATACTTTTGTCTCTCGTGTCTGAAGTTACACGGATGAAACTATGTCCTTAGTAGGAACATTCTACTTAGCCTGGACAAAGTTCTGTCGTTATAAATGTTAGACCGTTGGGAATTGATTACTGAATTCCGAGCTAAGGAATTATTTTGGGAGACTTCTTGCATGTATTATTAATGTATCTATTAGTTTTATGACATGCATTAAAATATCCGCCACGAATGGCGTTACGTTTCGTCCAGTGCATCTCCTAAGCAGGAATTCAAACTGTAACCGTAACAAGTGTTTTTCAAAACTGTTTTAAAAGAAAAACACTTCTAATAGTCCATCCAACAAAGAGATTGTAGAGTGCGTGAGCAAGGCCCTAAGCAATTACTTCAGAAAATTGTTCAGGGTACTTAGAGAGTTAACATACTAAAAGTCCTGACATCTAGGGGGTGTGGCGGAGTGGGGGGAGGGGGTTAAAGTTCCCATTTTTCAGTTTTTCGCTAATATCTTTTAAACGGTGCGTTATGGAGATCAAAAGTCTTCTACGCAATGAAAGCTTGTAAAATTATGTACAACTTTTATCTTATGCACTTTTTCACATTCCTACCTATTTTCGAACTACACATTCCGGAAAAGTGAAAATTGAAAAACTACTTGAATTGAACACTACCTTTTGTATACTACTTCCTTCACGTTATTTGGGGATAAAAAGTATCTTATATCTTAAATCAACTCCTACTATATCAATTGACTAAATTTTATCCAAATCTGTACAGCCGTTGGGATATCAAAACTTTTATCTACACTTGTCTTATACACTTTTTCCAAATTTTCACCAGTGTTCGAGTATCGTGCTCCGAAGAAAGTGAAAATGGAGTTCATTTAGTGTGATGTGACAAGCATTACCGAATGTTAAATATGAGCTATATATATAAATGGTACAAATACTCTCCAAGTCACTGATGATGCCGACGTTCTTATCTTGAAGACTGTTGTGGAACTATCGACTCATAGTTCTGTCGCTGTCGTTGGTGAGGATGTGGACCTTGCTGTCCTTTTGATAGCTTTAACTCCTCCCACCCAAGACATTATTCTGCTGAAACCCGGCTGAGGAAAAACCAAAACAGTTGCACTGTCCACCCAAGAGATGCAGCAACATGGATTTGAGCACATCCTTTTCCTTCATTCATTTACAGGTTGTGACACAACATCTGCAACTTTCAGAAGAAGCAAAGTGGGTTTCTTAAAACTGTACTTGAAGTCAGATATTATCAAGGAAGCGGCTGCGATCTTTTACAAGCCCACCTCCACGCACAGTGAGGTTGAAGAGGCTGGGAAGATGTGCTTCCTCAAATGGTATGGTGCACCAGCAAGACTGATCTCCCTCAATGAGAACCGATACCAGTCATTCGTGAGATCAGTGGCAAATATTAAGCCTGATTTCAGCTCCCTCCCACCAACTGAAAACGCAGCTAAACAGCATTCGCGGCGCACTTACCACCAAGTGCAGCTGTGGCTCGGAAATGAGCTGCCTCCTCAAGAGTGGGGATGGAAATATGAAGGGGACAGCCTGGTGCCAATAACAACCGGAGATTTGCCAGCACCAGAGATACTAATAAAAACAATATTTTGCCGCTGCACGAAGGATTGTGGTAGTAGAAAATGTGGATGTCGGAAAGCAATGTTGAACTGTTCCGCGGCGTGCCTCCACTGCCAAGGGAATTGCCTCAACGGCGTGTCTGTTGACGTTGACGATGATGAAGACGACGTAGAGCCTCTTCAGCAAGTACCATCTACTGAGGGAGCCTTGGAAAAAGAATCATTGTCAGGACCCTCACAGCCTAAACGAATTAAAAGATAAAAGATAATATGTATCAAAGATACAAGTTTTGATTGTATCAAAGATACAAGTTTTGATTACTCAAAGGCTGAACCGATTTGGATGAAATTCGTTATGATTAAAGGCTACTTTTATCCCGAAATAACGCAAACAAAGTAGCAGGCAACAGGTAGAGATTCATAAAAGTAGTTTTTTCGAAAATTTTCACTATTTTAGAATGTATATGTAAAAAATGGGTAGTAATTCGAAAAAGTGTATAAGACTAAAGTTGTAGGAAATTTTATAAGCTTTCATTGCGCAGAAAACTTCTTTTCTCTAAAACATACCGTTTTAAAGATATTAGCGAAAAACTGAAAAATGGGAACTTTAACCCCCTCCCCCCACTCCGCCTCACCCCCTAGATGTCAGGACTTTTAGTATGTTAACTCTCTAAGCACCCTGAACAATTTTCTGAAGTAATTGCTTAGGGCCTTGCTCACGCACTCTACAACTCCTTATGGGTGATTTATTGAATGGACTATAAATGTAACAGAATAAAAGTGTAACCTTTTTTAAGTGTTAGGATGTGTAACAGAAATAAGCATTTGTAGGTAAAATTGCAAGGTAGGTACCGCAAAAGATCTCTTTAGGTTGATGTTGTGTTGCTGCTGTCAGAGGTAAAGAACTATGAATGGACTGCACGCATTACGCCACCACAATATATACAGGATGTTGCGGAAAGGGTATATCAATACAAACGGGTTGAAGAGTGTATCTGGTCTAGAATCTCGGTACAAAATTTCAGCTCAAAAGCATTAACTTTGAAAATGCTTAATATTTTTTTATTTCGACATCACGGCGATGCACTGGCGCGCGGCGGCGTGATGTGCGTTTACTAGGCGCACAGACGTTACACACTACAGATAATGGATAATGACCCTCGTAGTGCGGTGACACGTTTTTTATGATTTCAATTTAATAAACTATCGAAATAAAAAAATATTAAGCATTTTCAAAGTTACTGCTTTTGAGCTGAAATTTTGTACAGAGATTCTAGACCAGATACACTCTTCAACCCGTTTGTATTGATATACCCTTTCCGTAACACCCTGTATATTATAAAAGACAATATATATTATCTTCTCCTTTGTTACTGAACTTCCCGAGTTTATTTACAACACTCTTTGATACCACTTAACCTTCCACAAAATTGAGTCCAGTAGAAACATTATTCGCCCAACATAGTCTTAAAACTGGACTTCATTATTCAAGACTTTAAACCTGGGCCAGAAACCATTACTGTGGAAAAGCCTTTAGTTTAATTTACTTGTTAAGTAGTTTTTCAGTTATTCCTTACTCTAGTCACGTTTACTGAGCCAAGGAGAGCTCTTCTTTAGCTTGAAATATTTAAGCGTCTCGTGTTATAATATTTCTTGTTTTCTCGCTTTATTGTTATTTGAACGGATGCGTAGGAATTTTAACGGTAGTGTCGTGAATGCTAGCTTGTCAAAATGTTAGGAGTTAGCCTCTATGTGAACCCACCTATTATGATAGAAAAATAATTAATACTCAATTGGTATCAAAGAATCACCATTGTCATACAGCGTAGCAATGCTGCCAGCCTTTTTTTGTGTATGGGGAATCATCAAATAACTCCTCCCGCTCTGGGTGGAGAGGAAGGGAGTGTCAGACGCTTACTGACTAAAACCCACTCTTGTTCCTTCCTTAGCCCTTTATGTTCTGGGATAGCGGTAACCCTTTCGGACAATCCCGCTACCCCGGCAGGCTACGGCCCTAACGGGCCTCTTCCCTTATGCTGCCAGGCTTGTGGGCACTTTTTCTGTTGACAGTGTTGCGGACAAATTTGATGTCCTAGGATACTTTCCCTTCTTTTTTTATATATAGAAACATGTACAAAATAATAATTATCATTTTGAAACTGTTAGCTTTTAAATTATGTAAATATTATCTTGTTTAAAAATAAAGTTTATCAGTAACAGGATTCTGGTTTGATCGGTTCAAAACTGAATATATTCTGCAGGTTAAGTAAAACTTCGATGCAGAACGCAACGAAGGGAGTTAGAGAACTTACCAATTTGCTTTGGATATGTACTAAAGCACTAGTGTTTTAATTTTTTAGTCCAAACGATAGATTTTTTGTAAATAAGGGCCAAAACACACACGCTACTTTTTGCATCGGCGATCGGCGATTTTGCGGCTGTATCGATGCTGCATCGCGTTTTGGCGTCTCTCTGCGTTCGGACGCGGTATCGGAATCGTACGTTTTAGCGACTGCTCCGATGCTGCATCGCGTTTTGGCGACTCTCTGCGTTCGGACGTGGTATCGGAATCGCGCGTTTTAGCGACTGCTCCGATGCTGGCTCAAGTGCCAAATCGCTGCGACCGGCATCCGAATGTGTGCCGAGTGTAGCGTTCAGCCGCTGTATCGAGCTTCCGAAAAGCGACTGAATCGCCGCGTTTGGCGTTTTTAAGTGTGCGGTGTGGAATGCTTGGTCGCTGCATTTAGCTTCTAAAAAGCAGCTGAATCGCTGATCGCCGACGCAAAAAGTAGCGTGTGTGCTTTGGCCCTAAATTATTTATTTGCTTAATAAAGATTCAAATATTTTCTTTGGATATAAGATAATTATGTACATTATTTAGAAATAAAATCTTAAGAAGTTACTGCGAGTTTCTGCACAGAAATAAGCAGTGCTAGGCCAGTAACTTAACATAAAAATATAAATCATTCCGATAAAGAAAAAGAAAACTGCAATTTCCATTTCAAATACCGACATAAAGCTATTGAAAAACTGACAAACTTTCATTCCCCTCCAAACAAATCACTTTATAGCTACAATTGCCACTAAAACGTACTACGTCGGGTGCAAAGTTTGACGTTATTCACCGCAATAATAATAACAATAAATTATTGAAAGGAGGGTTATAATAATATTCCACAATGTGGAGACAAAAATACGACAATAAATGAAAACTTTGGCAATGCTTATAAGCATAAGAGTGTTTTGGAACTATCGAAATATAAATCCTAGCATCGGTATTAAAAAAGTAATTATTTCAAACAAACTAAATACATATAGTAGTGATGGGCCGACTATAGGTTTTTCCAATCTTTGACTAGCCATAGCGACTAAACTACTTATTTTATATTTTTTATAGAATTTTCGTATACAACTTTACTTTATGTACATTATTTCGTCACCACTGCTTTCAAAACGGTGAAGGAAAACATTTTGAGGAAACCGGTGGCATGTCCTAGAACCAAAAAAGACGGGTTGCACTCCGGGAGTGCCGGAAGAAGTGAAAACTTGAATATTAACGTTGAAATAAATCAATTATTAATTGAATTAATATAACTCATTTTTTTTCACTATTTCTGCGTCCCTTTTTTCATTAATAGATGCACTTTGTTCAATTTCCATATTTTAAACACTAACCCCCTTATTCATAAAACTTATCAAACCTATTTTAGTTAAAATGGGGTTTGTCTCTTTCTTACACACAGAAATGACAACGTGACAGATAAAGACAAACGTTCTATAAACCTATTTTAGCTAAAATAGAGATAAAACAGGATTATGAATAAGGGGGTTTATATACACGAATGTTACGAATACACAGCAGTGTGTCCACGTCCACTTCCACTTCGACTTCGACTTCGACTTCGACTTCGACTCCGACTCCGACTCCGACTCCGACTCCGACTCCGACTCCGACTCCGACTCCGACTCCGACTCCGACTCCGACTCCGACTCCGACTCCGACTCCGACTCCGACTCCGACTCCGACTCCGACTTTGACTTTGACTTTGACTTTGACTTTGACTTTGACTTTGACTTTGACTTTGACTTTGACTTTGACTTTGACTTTGACTTTGACTTTGACTTTGACTTTGACTTTGACTTCGACTTCGACTTCGACTTCGACTTCGACTTCGACTTCCACTTCGACTTTGACTTTGACTTCGACTCCGACTTTGACTTTGACTTCGACTTCGACTTCGACTTCGACTTCCACTTCGACTTTGACTTTGACTTCGACTCCGACTTTGACTTTGACTTTGACTTTGACTTCGACTTCGACTTCGACTTCGACTTCGACTTCCACTTCCGCTTCCACTTCCGCTTCCACTTCCACTCCATCCAATCCATCCATCCATCCATTGTCGTGTGTCACTAAACTTGGTTCACTTCGGTTGGCGCCGCCGTAGAAAGAGAGGCGGGGGGGGGGGGGAATCTCTCCTGACGGTCACGTGTCTTGACGCGAGTTTAACATTTTTTACCCATTACAAAAACTGCTCAACGCCGCTAAAGAAGTTTTCACTTCAAAAATTCGAAGACATTTGTGACATCTACCAACCCGCACTTGGCCAGGGTGGTGGATTACGGCCCACTCCCTCTCGCTGGGTGGAGGCCTGTGTCCCAGCAGTGGGAACATTATATTTTATTTTATTTGGGAAAACAAACGATATTACATTAAATATAACACTTATCAGTAAGATACATAATATAAAACAAAATCAATGTAATAACCACAACATTTTCCACATATTAACAAAGAATCTCCCGAATCGTCCGATTTCCGATGCCCAAGAGGGCTCCACATCGTTCTGTCGCGCTGTTGTCGACCCCCCACGAACTCAGGCTAGACTCTGTCAAGCGCCGCCAGATGGCGCTGGCGTTCCGAATAGTCAAACGAATGACCGGATGCGACACAGCATATATTATAGGTAAATAAAGTAAGCCTTTCAACACAATCCAAATCATATTCCGCACACTCAAACTCGATGCCAAAGTTATGTATATGCAAACTCCTTTGTTACCAGTAGGTATATAGATAGACATAATAATCCATACTAATATTATAAATGCGAATGTGTTTTTCTGTCTGTCTATTACCTCTTCACGCTTAAACCGCTGAACCGATTTAGATGAAATTTGGTATAGAGATAGTTTGAGTCCCGGAAAAGGACATAGGATAGTTTTTATCCTGATATTCCCACGGGATCGACACATATGCAGGTAAAACCGCAGGGCGCTGCTAGTTATGCTATATGCCAGTCATCAGAAACAATGACACTGGCATTATATCCTTAACGGTGGTAAGTCAAGAGTTTCACTTGACGGGCTCATGGCTTAATGATAGCAGCCGCAAATGTCAGTTGACGGTTAAGCTCTGGTAGCCACGGTTGGTTCGTGCATGGGTGGATCGGTCCGTGGATCCATTACATATAGACAGACCCCTCCGTACCATGGAAAGGTCGTTGGGTCCGGCTATCATTGGTAGATCTTTAGTAGTCAGAAGCCCAAAAGTTTGACAACCAGCCATACCAAGGGATATTGTGTTACCCAATAACTGGGTTGGGGAGGTCAGATAGCTAGTTGCACCATGCTGGAATCCGACCCAAACATAGTTGGAAAAAGGCTAGGCACATTGATTATTGGTGTTATTTACAAATCACTCATCGCTCTCCTTCTTAGCTTGTAGAAATTGCGTTTATACTCCCCGGGTTATACTTATCTTGTGAACTATGGTAAATTAGATAAAAGTTAAACACGACGCAATTCCCATAGACAATATTTTCGCCTTTCAACAGTTAAGAAACTCCCTTGTTAACGAGGCTCAACGCCCAAACAATAAATTAATCCACATCATATCACAAAGTTACATACAAACTCCTTTGTAAGCCGTAATCTGAAACAATAACGTAAAGTCGAGATTCGGTCATGTGTCAAATAAACATTTTTGAAGTGAAAACTTCTTTAGGCGCGTCCGGCATTTTCCGAGATGGGAAAAAACTATTAAACTCGCGCCACTGTTACCGTAATCGACGCCGCTTCGGATGTGTTCGGCTGTCCTCGGGATGTACTCGGTTTTAATGTATGTATATCCGATATGGCAGTGATATGAGTGACGGCAAAGTATTCTGTTTGTGTTTTGTTTTCACTTCTGTCGGCACTCCCGGAGAGCCACTGTTTTTTTTTTTACTAGTTTTGAATGGCCAAGATTCTGAAGACATGAACATTTTTTCAAATCAACTAATCGTTTATAAAAATAACAAAATAAGGTATATAAACCTTTTAAAGCCTCGTTTACTTTCCATAAGGACAGTTTCAGAAAGGTGAATAATTTGTCTATGCAAGTCTAGTATGTGAGAATCGCTTGGCGATGAATAGGGCCCTGTGTGTATACTCATTTTGTAAACGATTTTAAAATAGATGACTGCACCAGGCAGTTCTCGTCCATGAGTCTCGCATGGACATTTTCGCCTTTCACTCTTTTCGTGTAAACGAGGCTTAACTCCCAAACAATAAATAAATCCACATCATATCACAAAGTTACATACAAACTCCTTTGAAAGCAGTAATCTGAAACAATAACGTCGACAGTGTATCTTTATCGGTGCTAAGTCAGAGTTTCGTCCCACAAATCACTCCTCGCACTCTTTATTAGCATGTAGACGGGAGGCGCAACAGGATATTCTTCGGGGGATGGAGATGTATCGAGAGGGCGATGTTAGGGTTGTCGAAGAGAGTAATTGTGGGATGAATTTGGTAATAAAATAGTAGATTGTTATGCAAGGGTCGAAAGGAATTGATGACTTTCACCCGTGTTAAACACTCTACTTTTCATTTCGAATATAAGGAAAGTAAAAAGTAGTAGTTTCTCTAAAATATTTATTGATAACAATAACGTGCAAAGTTTTTGAATTTCGGTACAGGGTTAGTATCCCGCCAAATAATACTATTGACTTTTTTTATTTTAAATATGGAACACCCCGCGTCATCGCCGCGGGCTGTCCCGCTTAATAGGTTTTTTTTTTTTAATTTACACTGGCTGTGTGGTTTATACACTCACAAGACTGCAGCATTTTTCTTAATTTATGTAAAAAATTTCGTAGCTGACTACAGTTCTATTTTTAAAATTCATTCCCACCCTATAGAGGGAAGTAATTACTATGAGTCTTTCCCGCCCTGTGGTGGGAAGCAGCTTCTTCCACCCGCTATTTGGATCAAACAAACACTACTTTCCGAGTATGAGAAATGAAAAATGGTTTTAATGCGTTGTGATTTTGTAAAAAAAAATCTTAGTTCACGTACGATATACTTTTTTGAAATCATATTTAACCGACTTTAAAAGAGGAGGAGGTTCTCAATTCGGATGTTTTTTTTTTATCTATGTTCGGGCATAACTTCGTCATAATATATAGACGGATTTGCAAAATTCTTTTTTTGTTCAAAAGAGGTTTTAATTAATTAGTTGGTAATTTTTTAAGGGTTTAGTTAGAGGAACTTTTTGTCTTCAAGAGTAGGTAATCGGAAAAACTATTTGCAGTAGGGCATTCAGTTCGGCTGTTGTTTATTGTATCTCGTTACTAACTAAGAAATGCTTAGGGTATTATTTTGATATACCAGAACTAAGATACGCCCCTTAGTCTCTCCAGTTAATTTAATAAGAAGAAATAAAACAAAAATATAAAAAGCACAAATATTATTTCTCAACTGACAAAAAAGTAAAAACCCTGCCATAAATATCTTTGAAAATCCTCAGTAATCCATGCGTTACAATAATCTCATGAAAATCCCTTGCCAGCCCTACATGCCCCTCTTTTAATGTGTTTACAAGACAGTATCGATTGTTCCATTGTACTTTTTATTTGACTTGGAAATGTTCTTGTTCCTTTTACACGCGGTAGCGTTTCTTTATGTTTATTTTTTCGCCGTTTTCTTTTTTTTTATACAAAGCAAGGAGGTTTAATTCAGGCCACATCAAAAGATTCATAATTTTCGTATACAGTATGGTAATTTTTATCGTCTTTAGAATCTTCTAATTGATATTCAGTTGGGGTACATAATATGTTGAAGCTTGTGATTATCTTATATGTTGGTATTTGAATGTCATTGACTTGACAGAGGGGCTTGTGGCTAAGTAATAACAGCCGCACGGGTCGACCGAGAAGGTTAAGCTACCCTATCCGCGGTTGGTCCGTGAATGGGTGACCATCTTCACATACCAAGAACCCTCCGTGCCTCGGAAAGCACGATAAGCCGTTGGTCCCGGCTGTAATTCCTGGATCTTTGACAGTCGTCACGGGTCGTCAGAAGCCCGGAAGTCTGACAAACAGTCTTACCAAGGGGTATCGTATTGTAACTGGTTTGTGGAGGTCAGATAAGCAGTCGCTCCATGTAAAATACTGGTAATCAGCTGCATCCGGTTAGACTGGAAGCCGACCCCAACATAGTTGGGAAAAGGCTAGGCAGATGATGATTTGAATTTCATTGACTGTCTCGTTGGTCTAGTGGTTGCAAGCGCTACTGCTGAGCATAAGGTTCAGGGTTCCATTCCTAGGTCGGGAAAAGTGTTATTGGGTTTTTCAATCTGGAATTTCTCAGTAGCAGCCCGGAGCCTGGATTTATAATGGCAATAGGATCGTCCTCTATTACATTGGACTTTAACATAACTGTCTGTGGCTGTACTATTAGGAATACCTCTGCCCAACTCTTTGAGCCAATAAGGCGTGATGTGTTATATTATCTACTACTCGTAGCAGCGCCCCGCAGTTTTACACGCATAAGTTTCGATCCCGTGGGAATATCGAGATAAAAACTATTGTATGTCCCGGGGCTCAAACTATCTCTATACCAAAATTCATCTAAATCGGTTCAGCGGTTTAAGCGTGAAGAGGTTACAGAGAGACACACTTTCGCATTTATAATATTAGTATGGATGTTAAATTTCATTACAGTTTTGGTAATTACCCGTAATATAGGTATGGGGAATTGGAATGATTTTGATTGCTTGGTTGAACTTTCATCGATTCAACATTCTTCCTCTATATCAGTTCTTTATACTTACGCTCCTTGGTTGAATAATCAGCGAATATTAAAAGTCAACATAATTATATTCTAGAAGCCACCACGTTTTGAACTGACAATAACTTCAAAATGTCTTTAACTTACATAATGATATAATGACGTTGACGATGTTTTGCATAATCAGCCACTTGCATTTTGCATAATGTTCCCACTGCTGGGACACAGGCCTCCTCTCTGTGAAAGCAAGCAGAATTTAATCCGCAGGCTCGACGCGGGTTGCTGGACTTCACATGAATTTATAAGTAGTTCAAAGACACGACGATTTCCTAACGATTTTTTCACACACATAATCAGCCTATAATGTTCCCGCTGCTGGGACACAGGACTCCTCTCTGTGAGAGGGAGTGGGCCGTAATCCACCACGCGGGATCAGTGCGGGTTGGTAGATGTCACTTGTCTTCGAGTTTTTGGTTCTAGGACATGCCCGTTTCCTCACGATGTTTTCCTTCACCGCTTTGAGAACAGTGGTAATGAAACAATTTACACAAAGTAAAGCGCTTGTCAGGGTTCGAACCTACGACCTATATCTCGTAAGTCGCGGTCGTTAACACTGGGCCACCCCTGCTCTCATACCTTACCTTTTACCTTAACGATTTTTTCATATCTTTTTGAAATGTAATACATAGTAATTACTAATTTTCCACATGAATCCAAAGTCCAATCTATTTGCAGTCATCGTTCGCCCCTAAATAAACTTGTGAACTTCCTAATTGTAAAAGTCTTATTCCTCGGAGCCTCTGTATCCATAATCGGTTGAGTAGCTTCGGAAATTACCTGTAGCCAACTGGAAGTTTGTAACAATAACAACGTTTGTAAAGGTTTACCTATGTTGTTAGAACAACACTTGTTAGCTACGGTTCAATAGTAGAGTTGATTGTACAAGGTTTGTTTCTGTATACCCTAAACTTCTTAAGGGGTCGTTAGATTTGTTTCTGTATACCCTAAACTTCTTAAGTACCTACTCATTATTATGAACTAGGTACCTTCACAATGGAACCAAACTCGAAATCGTGAAGAAAAACTACTTTTCTGTAATTTACAAGCTTTTGTGGGCAAGGAATTATAGGGTATTTGCGTTTGCCCGCGACTTCGTCCGCGTGAAATTTTACCCTCCCCCCATTCACCCTCTCAGGGGTGGAATTTCGAGAAACCCTTTCTTACTGGATACCTGCTCTTCACAAAGAACACACCCTCCAAATTTCCTGTCTCTAGGACCAGCGGTTTAGGCTGTGCGTTGATATATCAGTCAGTCAGGACTTTGGCTTTTTTATATAATATACACCGTGTTCTTCACGATATCCATAAACTTTGTCAAACGCTTCTATAGCTTTTATAAATTAAATATAACAACGGAAGTAGTACTTAAAAAGGCTTCGTAACAAAGATATTTGTAATTTCATTTAGTAAATTTAATTGAGCTATGCGGTAAGAAAGGGTCTTAACTCAGTTTTGACAAGTTGCAGCCCGCCAAATCTTATGAATGAAAATACGTCATCGTTGCCAATTCGGATAAAGAGGCATGCATATCGGGCGATTTACGTCAAGGTATTTAGTTTAGGTATATGAAAATTAACAAAATATAAGAATTCAATAATGTGTCCATAATGAAAAATGCTTATTTCCATGGGCTGAACACCTGGTCGTAGTTTATGTATATCGTCCGGAATACGGTGTATACATAATTTTTTTAACTTAAGTCAATCGTGCTGCTGGGGAGTTTGTTGCGCACTTTCTTCTTCCCAGCGAAGGAACTAGGAAGTGGTGAAGGGCTGGCGTTTTGGGGGACTGTCTTATGTAATTTTGACGTTCGAAAAGTGCTGACTCTCAGCCTAATTTCAATAAATGGATTTAATAAATAAATCGAAAGTACATGTACATTACAATGGGGAAGCAATTTTTTTCACGACTCCAGGTTTTTTGAAGTGGTTTATAATGATGATACAAATTCTGGGCTCCTTCTCAGTAATTCCTGACAGAAAAAAACATAATAACATTTTGTCGGTTCTGGGAATTGAACGCTCCATGCTCCGCAGTCGCGCTTGCTACCATTTTACCAACAATCCAGACAGGCATAGAAAGCGCAATAATATATGTAAATGAAAGTATTTAGTAATTTTGTAAAAATAAATAAAATGAATGTGTCTGTTTATAATAGTCTAAATAACAGCTTTTAACCGACTTGAAAAAAGTAGCAGGTTCTCAATTTGGATGTTTTTTACTAAATGCATACCTACGTGATGAAAGTATCGGTAATTACGGTACTAATATTTTTTTTTTTTAATTTTTGTCCGTCTGTCAGTTTATTCCGGCTAATCTCCGAAACGGCTAGACCGATTTTTACTGGATTTTCATTAGCAAATAGCTAGTGTTACAAGGAGTAATTAAGGGCACTGTTTTTGGAGTAACTTAGGCTGCTATTTTATTTTAGATAGAAAAATAATTACTAGTATTAGACACACATTATTGTTTTCCGACATCCACGCGAACGAAGTCGCAGGCAGAGCTTGTAAAGGACTTTTTACAGTCTATTATTACTTGAAGCGTCCATAATTGGAACAAGAGCCTTCCAAAACCGTATCGTTCTATCACTTACTCTAAATTGACACTTAACAGGCAATATCCCCACTTTTTCTAGCTCATCCACCTGTAAATCGTTCTCGGCTTTAATATTAGGGGAGGACGTAATAAAGGCAGAGTATCCAAGCTCATTATTTCACCATTATACACCCTCCTTTAATTCCAAGTTTTTTATTATACTCCGTATTCAATTTAGTGGGCATAAGCGGGGGGTGTGTCTTGTTTTATGGTATAGCGTTGAAATTGTCGTAGTTTTTTTTTTGTGTTTTGTTTAACAGTGATTTACAATGTACAGTGGCCTCCAAAAGTTTGTTGACATTTTTCCACTTCAGCTGTGACTGTGACACACCTGATTATGATTTAAAATTCTAGTGATCCAAAATGTTTGAATTGCTTTAACGTTTTTATTGACATTTCAACTACCATAACTTATCATAAAAAATATCAAGTAATATATATTTTTTTAATCACAATCAGGTGTATCGCAGCTAAAGTGGAAAAATGTCAACTAACTTTTGTAAACCACTATCGCTGTACCTAACTACTATTTTAAACAGATTGCAGAAGATTGTACTTTTTGTGGAACCGATTTGCCCTGCCCGTAAGTCATTGATGATTCGCGAAATAGTGGCAATGAGTCAATGACACACCTCATCATCTGCCTAGCCTTTTCCCAACTTCGTTGGGATCGGCTTCCAGTCTAACCGCATGCAGCTGAATACCAGTATTTTACATGGAGTGACTGCCTATCAGACCTCCACAACCCAGTTACTGGGTAATAATTACGCTTTAGTAAGACTGGTTGTCAGACTTTCAGGCTGAGTCAATGACACACCTATGTACTGTTAAATTCATATATTTTCGCTATTATAAGTCATACTATAGATTTACAGCCGAGAGTCGTAACCTAAAGTAGTTGCAATATATCCCGGCTTGTCGGCTAAGTTGCCAAGTGCATTGTCCACCTAATTAGCAATAATACCTAAATGACTTTGGCACCGTACTTAAATACGTTTTAAATGTTTTACAGGGAACAGACCTTTGATAACAGACAAGACTGTTAAATGACGAATCATCTTTCTCATCTCAACTCTATTCACTAGGATCACCCATGGAATTCAATTTTTTTTTATTTAGCCCACACTGTCCCACGGCTGAGCAAAGGCCTCCCCCAAATCCTTCCAGGCATCCTTTTCTAGCGCCACCTCAATCCAACCCTGCGGTACGCGTCTAGTTCGTCTCACTACCTCTTCCTCGGCCAGCCTTGGCGGTGCCTTCCATCATCAGGCACCTATCGTGTGGAGACTGTTGCCAAGCGGCCATTGTGCATGACGCTGACGTGGCCCGCCCAATCTCAGTTCAGCTTGACAGCCTATATCTAGGACTAGGATCCCCGTTTTGGAGCGCAGCGTGGTATTCGTATTCTGTCAGCCGCTGCGCTCCCTTGTTCTTTGGCAAACTCCAAGGCGGAACCTTTGTGATTCGGTGAGCGACGGAGATTTAAAAATAACTGGCTGAATATGGGCGTACTGTATATAAATCTTTGCCTCTCATTTCGGGCAACACGGGCATGTTGTTATGTTGTGTTCAATGTAATGTTCAATAGCTAATTAAAGTCCTCCAGACCGTATGTAGGCCATGGCGGCCAATCTCAACGGAGACTAGCCTTCGGCGCGAGATATATTATAGTGTACAATAACGTGCGCAGATACAGGTGCACTCCCTCTTCCCTCACTCTCATAGTCCGATGGGACGGCAATCCGACACGACCGGAGAGATCTGAGCCCTGATTCACAACCATACGACAGGCTATCGTATCGAAAACCTGACATTTCGATAACCTGATTTGACTTGCCCTCCACAGCAAATAATGTTGGAAGAATAGCGGGCGTCTATTTGATTTAAACAGACAAAAGTTTCGGGTTTTGGACTTGTGAACAGCGTTTAGAAGACTCCTACGATAACAATGATTAATGTTCGATACGATACGGAAGCTTATCGAGTGTTTGTCAATAGCTATGCAGGTGCAGGACCAACGGCTTAACGTGCTTTCCGAAGCACGGGGATATCACCCGCCAACTTCCAAACTCCGGGCTGTTACCAAAATTCCAATGGAAAAAACTCAATAACACTTTGCCCGACCCAGGAATCGAACCCAGGACCCCACGCTCAGCAGTCGCGCTTGCGACCATGAGACCAACGGAGCAGTTTAATAGCTAATTATTATGTAACTTTAGTAACGCCATTGTTTCTTCCAACAGGTCTATCAACAGTAGTTACCCACAACGAGACAGCTCGTCTCGCAGGCGACGCGTCACAAAACACCGGGGGCGTGTTATTTGCTGCGGGGGGCTGCGCAGCGGCTGCGTTGGCGCTGCTAACTGCAGCCGCTGCAGCTGGCACCCTATATAGGAGAGGCAGTAAGGCGAGGCATCATGATTCAATACAGTAAGTGGTCTGTTATAAGGTCTATAGAGAATAATATTCCGTAGATAGTTTTGAAAACCCTCTTTATTAAAACGTGTTTTAAAGTAGTCTTAGTTGAAGTCTATCGTTTGCGACTCTTAAACTTATGCGGTTTTAATATCACTGAAAAAAAAAGTAGTTGCCACAATCAAGATTTTGTTTAGATTGACTAAGTAACTTGTTTGCATCTGAGCTTATCAAGCACAATGATCACAGCTACTACTTTTATTTGATTGAGATTTGGAACGGGATCTTGATTGGAGTTATCACAAAACCTATTTGCAGCAATCAAGTTGATCAAGTTACTTGATTGACACAACTAACTTACTTTGTTGTTTTAACTCTTCTACAATGATGTCGTGTTAAGAGTAATCAAGAAACTTGTTTGAGCGTTCAATCATTTGAACTAGTATTACTGCAATCATTTCATGATGATCAACTTAACTAAGATTTTAATTAATCTTAACAAGATATCGTCAATCAAGCTAAAAAGTCACTTGATTGGAGTGCATTTTTTTCAGTGTAATAGGCTGGGTAGTCACTACGTAAGCGAGTCTAAAGTTTCATACTATTGTTTCATTTCAATCCGCTGATTGTTAAAGTTCATTATAAGAGGCTTCAAAAGGTTCAAACACTCACGACATTACACACGTGACTATAGCCACAAGTTCCAAGGTACAGTAGGTTTTGACTTTTGTCATGCAGTGACGGGTTGCATGCGGCGGGTGAATAAATTCGACCGTGAATATGATCAGTCGCAGGCGATCACCCGCTGCATGAAGGTCGACATTTTGATGCAAAATGAACTAGATACCTATGAGTTTTCACTTTTCATAAATGGGGGCGAATCGACGTCATTACGTCAGCGCCGGCTGTCGCTGAAACCAGCGCTGGGGCTCTGTCTTGCATAGGGTCGCAACATAATGCTAAGCGATAGCCGTTTTGCGTGGATGTGACGCATGTTTCCCATACCTTCTTTTTTTTGTGTTTATGTTCCTTTTTGTGTCATGTTCACCGCAAACAAACGTATTTTCTTTTTTTCTTTCTTCTTCCTTTATTCGGCTTGTGAGGCGATTTGGTAAGTGACCAGTCGCACAGCGAAAGTCGACCTAGTGTAAATCCCCCTTTAGGGTCCTAAGTTTTTCTCTATTTTACCTGATGGCTTGCATGAATCAGTCATCATTTAGATTAACCCTATTTTAGGGAGCTACACGCCCTGAGGCTCAACGCTACACCATCATCAGCAGCACATATGCTCAAGCATATCTCTCTAAAAGAGCCAGACAGGTATGAATAAGCTTTAATCTGTATCCATACTATAATAATATTATAAATGCCAAAGTGTGTATGTCTGTTACCTCGTCACGCTTAAACCGCTGAACCGATTTAAATGAAATTTGGTATAGAGATAGTTTGAGTCCCGGGAAATTACATAATGATAGTTTTTACCCCGATATTCCCACGGGATCGACACTTATGTGGGTGAAACCGCAAGGCGTTGCTAGTACATTATAAATGAAAGTCGCTTTTCATGTTTGTGTGTGAGACCGCTTAGTTCCTCTAAATGACACATTGAATTTTGATGTGGTTTCCACCATCATTTTGAGTTATTTTTTCGGATGAACCATCTTAGTTATAGCACATAAATAAATATCGATGTTTGGATATGTCGCCACACTAGTAGATTGCACCCGTGTGAAACAAGGGAGGATCACTAGTTAAATAATAAATTAATGTTAACGAGATGCTTACAGACACTGGAACATACCCTTAATATGTTTCAATAACCTTCATGTATTCAAAATCAATGCCCAAAAACAAAACAAAACCCCAAAAGACCATACCATAAACCAAAAGAACAAAAAGCAAAAAATACCTTAAAAGACCATTTCATACATCAATCTACATTGTCTTCACATGAGTCACGATCTGACCCAAGAATATGTCGAAACTTTAAAAGAAACTGTGACCTTTGAGTTTGTTTCGGCCTTTCTTCTCAAAGTAGCCAGATAGGAAACGCCGACCTCATCTAGTTTTTAAAATATGATAGACGTGTAAATGTGTTTGTACAAACCTAGTCACAGAATAAAATCATTTATCATTTAATGTGAAACTGGTTTCATAGCCAGAAGATTGCAAAATGTGAGAACACCTCATTAAATAGTTTTCTAGCAAAGGATACCTAGTGAATTTAATTTTGGTTTATTTAATGTTTTAGCTGCCTATTTTACCTTATCAGCAAAATAATTAAACGCGAAGAAACAACAATAAATCACTAACAAAATAAAGTAATTTACTTTGTTAATATTTACGCGTATCAACAACATTTAGCGTCCGATTTATATTTAGCAAAATATACGGCTTCAAAGTTTGACGCAAATTATCTCACTCGGCAACTTTGTTCGAGTTAATTCGTTAAGTTGTGAAATAAAGTTGTGTTGTGATTTATTTAGGTTTACGTAACAACAATAGTAACGAAATAACAAATAGGATGATGTTATTTTGGAGAGAAATAATGGCAATTCTATTATTTCTATTCATCATCTGCCTAGCCTTTGCCCAACTATGTTGGGGTCAGCTTTCAGGCTAACTGGATGCAGCTGAATACCAGTATTTTACATGGAGCGACTGCCTATCTGACGTCCACAACCCTGTTACTGGGTAATACGATACTCCTTGGTAAGACTGGTTGTCAGATTTTCGGGCTACTGACGACCCGTAACGACTGTCAAAGAGCCACCAATGACAGCCGGGATCAACGGCTTAACGTGTTTTCTGAGATACGGAGGGGTTTTGGTATGTAAAGATGGTCACCCATCCACGGTCCACGGATCAACCGCGGCAAGTGTAGCTTGACCTGATCGATCGTCCCGTGCGGCTGTTACTACTAACTGGGTTGTGGAGGCCAGATAGGCAGTCGCTCCTTGTAAAATACTGGCAATCAGCTGCATCCGGTTAGACTGGAAGCCGACCCGAACATAATTGGGAAAAGGCTAGGCACATGATGATGATGATCCTTATATATTTATGAAAGAAATCAATGAGTGTTAGGACTGCCACACAATATACATACACAATCAGCCTATAATGTTTCCAGTGCTGGGACACAGGCCTCCTCCATGTGAGAGGGAGTGGGCCGTAATCCACCACGCGGGCCCAGTGCGGGTTGGTAGATGTCACATGTCTTCGAATTTTTGTTGTCGGTTTCCTCACGTTTTTTTCCTTCACCGTTTTGAGAGCAGTGGTGATGAAATAATTTACACAAAGTTTAGCACCCGTCTGGGTTCGAACCTACGACTTACAACTCGTAAGTCGCGGCCTTTACCACTGGGCCACCACTGCTCTATCACCTTCTATCTACAATATGAGGGCTTGTAATTATAACAAAATACAGCATGATAATGGATACAGTCAAGCGGTGGCATGAAAGGTTTAAGCAATTTTCAACTAAAAGCCTTCACAGATGCTTAATATTTACATTTCAGGACTGTTATTAGACTATTGTTAATTTCACAAGAAATCCATGTAGCCTAAGAAGCCTTACTCTGCTTTTATTAAAGTTCGGCGAATTTCTCATAAATACGTTGAACCGAATCTCGTGTTGCCTTGTTGCTAGGCAAAATCTCGAGTTACAACTACGTATTTGATTTCATACTTTCAGGTTTCTGCTTATGAAAGTAGAAAAACAGAAATAAAAGAACTCGTGTCTGCCTCATAGTTTACGTAAATACGAAACTTATGAGGCCTTATAAAGTATTCAGCAAATTTCCCTCGAAGAAGCAAAGAAATCTAATCTCATTATAGTCGAGAGGGAAATATTTTTAGAAGTTTCGAGAGTTTCGCTACTCGACGTAAATTCAATAGCCGGCTCGTTGAACAAAGTCGTTTAACTAGAAAAACAAACATTACTTTTGACTTAGAAGTTTTAGATTGGGTTTTGGCGTCTATGTAAAATAAATAAGAACAGGACATTGGTTCTTAAAAATTTGTTTTGATGTTGTATTTTAACATCGAATAGCTGAAAAAAATCAGTTTTAAAAAAACAATCTATTGACGAAAATATTTTTTCCACAAAAAAATAAATTGAAATATTCCAAATAAAAGTCGTAGCACTGAGCGCTACGTTCGTAGCTCCGGACAGTGATGTAGTACGGTTCAGCGACGCGTAGCACCGACCGCGCTACGTAGCATAACTCTGTGTAGCGTGGCGTAGCACAGATGTATTGATACCTAGCTGTAAACGATATTGGCTGATAATACTAGGCAGGCAATCCGTTGGACATCGAATAAAATTCTGAACAAAAATATTGCCAAATTATTTTACAAAAATGTCATTGTATTTCAGATCTGAGGGGCAATTCTCGTCTCGTCGTAGTCTCGTCTGTCAAAAATACCTCTAATTTCCCTACATTTTGACAATTGTTTGTCGCCGAGATGAGACTGCGATTAGATTTTGAACCTTTTAAATTACGAGAATTGGCCTTCAGATAACATTGGCCAGACTTGTTCTACAAACATGTAAAATGAGTATTAGAGTGCCTACATTCCATTTAAAAATATATTTTCCGTCTAAACAATGGCCAAGTGCGTGTCTGTCCAAGCACAATTAAGGGTTCCGTAGTTGAGTTGATGAATTTATCTCTAGAACAAACTTAACTTTGTACTCGTAGTTGAAGAACATGTTCTCTCATACACACAATATTGAGAGATTTACGGACAACGGAGCAAAATGGCTGTGAGAGACGGCAGACAAGCAGACAAGTGATCCTAGGAGGATTCAGTTATTTCATTTGGACGTACAGGGCCCTACAAATTACAACTACATCATTGAAATCAACTAGCTTATTTCGCTCATGCTTGCTAGTATACGAATTTTCCTACTATAGGGTAAAAATTAGGGCCAAAATTTGCTTCGTACAAGGAAAAGACTCAGCACAAAGCACACAATAGCGTTACATTATGCATGGCATATAAACTGCCCGTAAATTAAGGAGGAACTAAATTCTTAGAAAATATTCTTGTATAGGGCCCGACCCTCGACGCCCTTCGGGGCTTTATAAATTTTTCAATAATATACCAATTTCAACACAATATCAGGTTGAAGTTGACCTTAAACATGCTGTTTGGTGCAAATGAGAAGGTGTAGCGGATTGCGTAGTCCCGGCTGTCATTCGTGGATCTTTGACAGTCGTTACGGGTTCAATGTGTGACAACCAGTCTTACCAAGGGGTTTCGTATTACCAAGTAACTGGGTTGTGGAGATCAGATAGGCAGTCGCTCTACGTAAAATACTGGTACTCAGCTGCATCCGGTTAGAGTGGAAGCCGTTCCCAACATAGTTGGGAAAAGGCTAGGCAGATGATGAGATTGCGCACATGTTAATAAAATTTTCGCCGGTATCAAAAAAAAAACACCACTTCGTAGAAAAGTGCAACACCAACGCGGTCAAAATCTACGGAACAACTAATATTTTTTTTATAACCGACGAAGTATTTCTACGCTAGGGTCGAGAATCGTATGCAGAATTCATGGTTACAATTTGCGCATTGGTTAATTTTTTTTCTTGTAAGTATAAGTATTATGACTATTTTTTACACAATATTGCAGAATGATTCTCTGATAACTATGTCAGAGTTTTCATTTTAACCACTATAAACCATAACAAAGTAACAATATAATTTTAAAATATGGCTTCAACGTAATAAGTATTAAAATACAATTTATAAAAAAACAAGTTACAAATTCACTAAACTCATTGTAAAACCCAAGCTTCAAAAGTAATAAAAATGATACGTAATTGCCATAAAATAAGAGCTATTTACAAATTCACTGTCACGTAATTGCCATAAAATAAGAACTATTCACAAATTCAAATCGCTTCATCCTCAAACTTGCAGCAAGCCCCAAAAACATACAGGGGGCAGCGACCCCCCGACATATGTGATGGATGATGTGGTCCGGAAGGTTCTATGATGGACAGGCAAAATGTTTTTATAGTTACTCGATATCCCCAACTTTATCACGGAAAAGTTTATGGCATAAATACGAATTTATGTTTCTACAAAATCGTTTATGACGTGCGTTGTCATGACATGGCTTTATTACCTGAATGCGAATGTGTGGGAAACGTATGATTTCGTTGGTAACTTAATATTTTAAATACACGTAAGTACTAACTAACGAACGCGGAACGGAGAGGTTAATTAATATATACATACAAAAAAAGTGGCACTCTGGGAGTACCGACAGAAGTGAAAACTTGAACAATTACGTGTGTATTTTTTTAATCGTCATATAAACAAACCACAGACAGAATACTTTCCATCACTCACTCACATATCGGAAATACATTAATACCGAGTACATCCCGAGGACAGCCGAATATATCCGAAGCGATGTCGGTTACGGTAACAGTGGCGCGAATTCAATGGGTTTTTCCCACTTCAAAAAAATTAAATTTAAAATTTAAAAAACCCCCGACTCAAACAAAAACCTCTAAAAAGTAAAATAATAATATATATTAGCCCTTTAAGTTTAATATAAGTTGCAGGAAATATTTTGATCCAAGCGTCCTCACGTCGGGGGACGGCTAATGAAAATTGCTACATTCATTATTGCTGGATTTAAGCATCATCTGTTTGGCGTTTTCATTAGCCGTCCCCCGACATGAGGACGCTTGGATCAAAATATTTCCTGCAATTTATATTAAACTTAAAGGGCTAATATATATTATTATTTTACTTTTTAGAGGTTTTTGTTTGAGTCGGGGCTTTTTTAAATTTTAAATTTAATTTTTATTTCTTGCTTTTTAAACTTTATAATATTATATTACTAGTAAACATACTATACGATCCACATGTGATTAGCCGAAATCTGCGCAGCTGTACGTATTTTTTTACCACAGTGAAGCGAAGCTAGTTAGGTACCTACTCGTGGTCGTTGGCGTTCATTCCATACTAACGTATTCCTCTGTGAATTCGCCATTTCTGGTGGCGGCCATCTTAGATTTGAAATTTGTAATAGCGTATAGTATTCTACTAGTCAAGCCCTTTCATTTGATACCCATATTGTGGGAATTATGAAAAAAAAAATATAAGTCGCCATTTTGTGGTGGCGGCCATCTTGGTTTTGAAATTTATCATAGTGTTTGGTATTCTACTTGTCAAGCCCTTTCATTTGATACCCATATTGAGGGAGTTGTGAAAAAATATGTAATCCGCCATTTTCTGGCGGCGGCCATCTTGGACCGATTTTCTTCAAGCATAGCTAAGAACACTCGCGACTAATTCACCTTTCAAACAAAAAAAACAAAATCAAAATCGGTTCATCCGTTCGGGAGCTACGATGCCACAGACAGACACACACACACACACACACACACACAGACACGTCAAACTTATAACACCCCGTCGTTTTTGCGTCGGGGGTTAAAAAAGGCCCAACACGCCTAAATAAGTTTTCACTTCAATAAATAAAATTGAAATGTCTGTTTGTAATGTCAAAATAAAAGTTTTTTAATAAATGCATGTGAAATTATATAGGGTACGGTACTTACAAAAAAACACAATTTTAAACATTTTTGTCTGTCTGTTTGTTCCGGCTAATCTCCAAAACGACTGAACTGATTTTGACGGGGTCTAAATGATTTTAAAGGATATTGCTAATCCATTGCTTGATAAGTTCGCATTTTTTTCTGCTCAACAACGTAAATAACGCAATGAATGTTGTTAATCAACCAAAATGAAACCGAGTGTGTTTACGCATCTTACCCCGCTGGTTCTACTGCAGCTTACAGGCGCATCTATGTATATGTTACCGGCCAAACCCGATTTCAGGACAAACTAGTTTAGCCTAGGCTAAACTAGTTCCGTCGACATAGGATGCAAGGGCGAGCGAAGGGCACCCCGAGGTTCGGTTTGGTTAGGTTACTTTAAACCCTTTACACAGAAATAGGGGCCCCGCGAAGCGGGGCTCCGTCGACATAAGATCCAAGGGCGAGCGAAGGGCACCCCCTATCGCATATAGGAAGAACTAGTTTAGCCTAGGCTAAACTAGTTTGTCCTGAAATCGGGTTTGGCCGGTAACATATACATCATGCACTAAAATACACATTTAGTTGAACCAGTATATATTCTAGGCTAGAGATTACCCATCCGCCCGTATAACTTCATCAGATACCTAGAAACTGTCGACCGTCCACACCAGATGTTACATTAACACTTCAGCTAATACCTACATAACTATGCATCTCCTACTGAGAGGAAGCCATTGTCCCGGGTGTGAGAACATTATAGGCTGGATGGGGACTATTGAGAGGTATTAATATTATAAATACGAAAATGTCTCTATCTGTTTGTAACGGTGTCACGGCTAAACTGATGAACCTGTTGTGATAAAAAGTGTTAATGAGTAAAGTCAAAGTCAAAGCATTAATTTCAAATAGGCACATAAAAAGCACTTTTGAACGTCAAAAATTACATTAAAATAGGATTGATTCTAGTCGCCCCTTCCAAAATGTAGTTTTCGTATGGAGAAGAATGGACAAGAAACTCCACCGTTACTGTATTAAAATGTTTTACATTACTTTGGATAGGTACCTTCATTAATTAATAATAGAAACTCTAATAGAGGGGGACCAGTGGTGGCACATTGGTAATGACCACGTTATTAACACTCATTGATTTCTTTCATAAATATATTTCATCATTACAGCCGAAAGACGTCCACTGCTGGACATAGGCCTCCCCCAAGCACCTCCACTTCGACCGGTTCTGTGCTTCTCGCATCCAACGGGTTCCAACGCTACGTCTTGCAGTACACGGTCGCCACTCCAGAACCTTTCGGCCCCATCGGCCATCTGTTCTGCGAGCAATGTGCCCTGCCCACTGCCACTTAAGTTTGGCAATTCTTTGGGCTATGTAAGTTGCCTTGGTTCTCCTGCGGATCTTCTCATTTATTAGGCGTTTTACTTTGTTTAAATTATTGAATCACCACTGCTCTAAAAACGGCGAAGGAAAACATCGTGAGCAAACCGGAACAGTCCTCTTGAGAGATCGTGGAACCAAATATTAGAAGACATGTGACATCTACCAACTGGTACTGGGCCCGCATAGTGGATTACAGCCCACTCCGTCTCACATAGAGAAGGCCTATGTCCCTGCAGTGGGAACATTATGCTTATGCTGCTAAAGAAATCGGAGTGAGAGAAAAAAAGTGGTGAAATCGGTGTGTTGAAAATATAAAATTCATGCAGATAAGTCGCGGACAAAATGATATTAAGCACATAACTACATCTTGACCAACCCCATATTATGTGTATAAGCAATATAGCTAGTAGGAACACTACATCCTACTATAATATATTACACTAATATTATAAAGGCGAAAGTTTGTGAAGATGTTTGGATGTTTGTTACTCAATCTCGCGTAAACCGTTGAGCAAATTTGGATGAAATTTGGTACACAGACAGTTTATAACCAGGATTAACGCATAGGCTACTTTTTATCCCGATATTCCCACGGGATTGAAACTTATGCGGGTGAAACCGCGGGGCGTTGCTAGTCCTACATATATATTGATTCCACTGGCTAGTAAGCGCACATGCACTACCAACGTGCTAGCTATAAATAATAAATAATGTTTACTGGATACTCTAACCTACTTTCCCAGTTTAGTGATCGTAACAGAGATATAATTTATTTATCTCTCGAGTGTAGGCGAGTAATTTGTAGTTGCAGCGTGCAGTATCTGCATTATATTCTACTTAGGAAATTAGAATTAAATTAGCATGTTATAAATGAGAGTTCAAAATGAACAAAGCATAATATCTAATATGGATTGGATTGGTGACGTCAATACCACAATAAAAGAACAACAAGCCCGAAAATCTGACCACCAGTCTTGCCAAGGGGTGTCGTATTACCCAGTAACTGGGTTGTGGAGGTCTGATAGGCAGTCGCTCCATGTAAAATACTGGTATTCAGCTGCATCCGGTTAGACTGGAAGCCGACTTCAACATAGTTGGGAAAAGGCTAGGCAGATGATGATGATCTAAGTAGTGACGAATGCCAATGTTTGTCGTCCTCACTTGTTAAAAGGGACAATAAAAATAAAATTGTAAATGAATTTCAAATACTTATCACTTTTCAGCTGGCACTGTATGTTTTTAGTTAGCACAAGCTGCGCCCCGCGGTTTTAGGAATAAAAAGTAGCCTTTATGTTCATCCAGGATGTCAGCTACCTCCATACAAGATTTTATCAAAATTGGTCCAGCCGTTTGAGCGTGAAGAAGTAACAAACATATAAACACACACACTCACAAACTTTCGCGTTTATAATATTAGTGTGATATACAGTGTGGCGATCATGTTATAACATTAATTTTATTGTAAGCACGTATTCTATATTACGTATTTTAAACACACGAAATTCAAATTATAATAAAGTAATAACAATTAACATTCTAGCCGTAGGACCTTTTTTGATTAACAACATTAAAACTTAATAATATGTGTTGAATTTTTGATATCATCACCTCACGTGTGTCTAGTACCTTATTATCTAGGATGGTTTATGTCGTGCCTATTCTTAAGCTATCTATTTTGTTAAAAAAACAAACAGTTTTCTATTTTTAGTTAAAAAATATATTTTATTATTTTAACAAACTGATGACAACTTGTAATAAATGATGTATTGTTTAATGTAAAAACCTAATCGGCATTCTGTATTCGTTTTCTTATTTATTAATTTTTAAAATCAACACATATAATTGCGGTTCAATTGACAGTCTAAGTTATCGACATAGGGCTGATTTTTCAATCATCTGATAACTTTATTCGGGAAATAAATTTAAAATGTTGACAGTTATTTCATACAAAAACTGTCAAACGTCATTTTTTTTCCTCGAATACAAGCTATCTGGTGATGGAAAATCAGCCCTTAATGCTTTAAATTTTGTCGCTAAACAAAGGGAACTATATTTTCTATCACCAAAATTTATATTTGTCATCAAGTTGTATCACCTAATAAATAGATCTATCGCCACGAAATATTTGTATCACCTAATAAATAGATCTATCGCCACGAAATATTTTCGTTCTCAGATAGCGGGGCTCCGTCGACATAGGATGCAAGAGCGAGCGAAGGGCACCCCGAGGTTCGGTTTGGTTAGGTCACTTGCATTGTTTGGTGACTACATTTTGGTGACAGATCTACTATTTGGAGGACAAACCCTATTATTTAAGAAACACAAAACTAATTAAATTGGTGATAGCTTAAATGATACCCCTAAACAAAGCCAAAAAAAAGAAAAGTTTGCCCATATTGAAATCAATACGTACGTGAAAATATTAACGCTACCTTTCTTTTCAGCACTTCATACACGACAGCGGCTTACGGCAGTCATCAGAATGTTCTTCTAAGGCTCGACACCCTAGGGAGGCCTCCGAGTTCTACTGGATCATATGCCACTATCGCTAGTTTACACAAGTTTCCTTTTGGTAAGTAATTTTTTTTTTTTTAATGTAAAATTTCATTCGAGAACTTTAATTTCATTGTTTCTAGTAATACGATTGTTTTTCTAACAAAAAAATGTTTTAAAAAGCGTTGAGCGATTTTTTGTAGGGAAAAATCGTAGTAGCTCAACTGCGGCTAATAAAAAAACTATTTCTAATTCAGACATATTTTGCCCATAATAGTAGTAGTACAACTTAAAAACTTAAAATATAAAAAATATGTTTTTTTTTTTTTAATTATTTAGATAATAATTGAATTTTTATTGTTATAAACCAAATTTTGATTTTTCAACAGTCGCGAGGTTGCGTCACCGACATGCTAATGTTAACCGTATATCTGTATCTATGCTATATATTTTAATTAATAATCCTATAGTCCGCGCGGAACTATTTGGCCGCGCCTTAGGTATGTGAGCAGTGGGACGGTGGGGCGGGGGCGCCTTACTCAGTACGTGCGTTGTGAACTGCCGCCTGTCCCCACCTCAGCGGCCAACTAGTTCCGCGCGGACTATAAGTTAAAAATTTTGAAATTTAAATTTTTGATAATCATCATTCTCTTGCCCTTATCACAATTTATTAGGGGTCAGCGCGGCATATATTCTTCTTTTATAAGTACTTTTCTATTGGTAGTCACCCTCTTACTTGGGAGCGGTGAATGCTGTTGCGAATCCCGCACCCCCGGCTATAGGTAGAGGTGGAACACCGCGGTGGTTTTAGCCGGTAAGAGTCCGGCATGCCCCTCTGTCACCCCCACGATAGAGGAAGTCCATGAGGATTTCCACCGAGAGAAAAAAAAAAAAGAAAAAAAGTCACCCTCTTACTAGCCAGATAATTTTTCACACAGTCCATCCAGCGTGCATCGTTTCTAAAAAACTAATATAATCCGAATACCTATTTAATAATAATTTACCGTCTCTAAAAAATATAAGTTTTATTATTATCATAAAACACAAGACCATTCGGGAGTAGGTACCAACCAAATATTTATCAACAAAAAATTTATAGCAAATGAGAAAATGTAACATACGGAATGTCACATAAAATTTCACTTTAGTATATTTCTATTATTCGCTTGGAAAATTCCTTACGAAAATTCTGGAACAAAATATATTACAGTGACATTCGTTCGTAAGCGACCTAATTATATACATGTTTCCTGTTAAAATAATTAAGGCAGTATGTAGGTATAGTACCTATGTTATATCAAATTGTCCAGTATAATAATAAACTATTATATTTTTTATAAAAAAAAATATGTAATGTATATGTATGTAAGTGTAATAAAGGAAATAATAATCTTTATTACATAAGAAAGTGGTTACAAACTGTGTGAAGTCCCTCACACTTGTGCTAGGTGGTTGGTTAACCACCTAGCACAACACAAGTGTCACTTCACACAATCATTAGGATTAAATACTATTCTATACATATGCCATAAGATTGAAAAAAGAAGAAAATATAGAGATAAGATTGATCGTTTGTTTGATTGGTTTGGTTTCATTTTTTGCCAGAAAAAAAAAGACTAAAGTAATACAATATAATAAAAAATGGATAGAAAAGCCTGTTATGTTGATTGTATATATGTGTGTAGTTTGTGTGAGTGTATGTATGTGTGTGTAAAACCATACAGAGTGTTTTAAATTTATGTTTAAAAAATTTACACTCCTCTGTTTTACAAATTAGGAAACACTTTTATTATATCTATTCTATAATATTACATCAGGTGAGAAGCATAAAATTTTCCGAATAACTTTTGTTTCCAAATTTATAGCAAAAGTATTTCGTCGGCGACTGTTCCCTGATGAAATCCATTTAATTCCAGCATGATTTATACTTTACATTCACACCGCACATTCTCTGAGGATTTTCTTTAAAATAAGGAAAACGTTTTCTAAGAAAGAGGTCACATGATATTACTTGTTATTAAATGGTTGATTTAGTTCTAATGAAAATTATAAGTACTTGAGCGTGGAAGCGAGATTTTCTTTTCTCAAAATTCTGTTAGAAGATTCTTGGCAAAAAATTGTTTGTTACTCGTAGATAGAATACTTAGGTAACCGAAATTGAAAAGTAAAGAGACAATTCTTTTTCTTTCTTTGGTAAATGTTAACATTAATTAAGTCAGAATAGTTATTTTTGTTAAAATTCTCGCTTCTATAACTTAAAACACCTAAGCACATGCCACGCTTCGGCTGGGTTAAATATAATTAACACCTAGGTTCACTATAAATACTTAAGATTTCTTTGCGGAAAATAATCGCCAATCTGTGAACGATACAACAGTAAAAAATCGCTTAAAAAATTAAATTACCGTTCGCGATTTTATTTTGCATAAACATACGATTGCAAAAATCGCATTGCAGTGCGCGCTTAGTCGTAAGGGGAATAAAGATATCGGGATAAGATTCTTCCCTTGCGGCGGAAGGCTAACGCCCGCCTGGTTTGACACCGGACTCCGGTGGGAGGGTTCCCACCGGAGTCCGGTGTCAAGCAGCCTGCTGTGTTTCGTCGATGCGTGGGAGTTCCAGTGCCTTAGGCATCTTTTGGGCAAATTCGTTCCATCATAGACTTCACCCATCGCTTTCCATCAGGCGTGATCGAGGTCAAGAGCGGGTCCATTCAGGAATAGAAAAAAACATCTCAAGCTTGAAAACAGCTATCTACTCGTAATTACCTATAATCAAAAGTCGTAAAGCCATTAAGACGTTGACTATACCACAAGCATAATATTAGCAATTAATCAATCAACACCTTTGTCAACAGGCAGTCGGCGGTCACCTTCTCCGTATGCGACCACGCACATAGGAGAACACGTGTACGCTAAACCCGAATCAAGAGTGTCGTACTACGCTGCATCGAATCTTACGCACGTGTCACAAGTAAGTGTAAGTGTCTAAACTATGATATAATGGATGTTTTTCAATATGTACACTGAAAAAAAAAGTACTTGCTGCCACAATCAAGATTTTGTTTAGATTGACTAAGTAACTTGTTTGCATCTGAGCCTATCAAGCACAATGATCACAGCTACTACTTTTATTTGATTGAGATTTGAAACGGTATCTTGATTGGAGTTATCACAAAACCTATTTGCAGCAATCAAGTTGATCAAGTTGCTTGATTGACACAACTAACTTACTTTGTTGTTTTAACTCTTCTACAATGATGTCATGTTAAGGGTAATCAAGAAACTTGTTTGAGCGTTCAATCATTTGAACTAGTATTACTGCAATCATGTCGTGATTATCAACTTAACTAGGATTTTGATTAATCTAAACAAGATATCGTCAGTCAAGTTAAAAACTCACTTGATTGGAGTGAATTTTTTTCAGTGTAAAAAATTACGATCGTCGGACTCGCACACGAAAGGTTCCGTACCACGTGCAATGATTAACAATACAAAATAAAACAAACACGTTTCTTGTATGGGGTTGGGGATCTTCTTAATTTTTTAGCTATGTTTTATTTTTATTCTTTGTTATTATAGCGGCAGTAATAGAAAAGCACACTCTCTGAAAATTTCAGCTTTCTACTTATAGGTACGGTTCATGAGATACTGCCCGCTGACTAACTGACTGACTGACAGCGGAACCCTATTACGTTCCGTTGGCACCCTTTGGGCACGGATAGACTGTTGTGGCTGACATCATAATAGAATAGAATACTCTTTATTATGTACACCATATTAATTACAGACATTAAATATAGAAACTTTACAATGGGTGACACAATGGGCGGTCTTATCGCTAAGAGCGATCTTTTAAAGACAACCTTTGGATGGATTAAAAAGGGGAAGAACATGGAATAGAACAGAATACTCTTTATTATGTACACCATATAAAGTACAGACATTAAATATAGAAACTTTACAATGGGTGACACAATGGGCGGTCTTATCGCACACATACAAATACTGTAGGTAGTCTGTGGTGTACTATTTACACAAAACAATAAATACATACATAAAGTAAGTATTATACTAATCTAAATAAATATATACATATGTATATTATATTTTAATAGTAAACATGAAACAGGAGCAAAGAAAATATAATGATGGTGTTTAAGGAGAGAGGAAGTGCTTTTTTATCATAATTTTAAAAGTGGACAAAGATACAATAAGATATAATACATAGAACCGTCACAAGTAAGGTAGAACAAAAGAGAAGCATACTAGAAACGATTGAGCGGCCCCAAGTGTTTCTTACTTACGAGGGGCGGCTGATAAGTTCGCGGCCTAAGGTACTTAACGATAAGGTATCATCTCGTTACTGATAGTACTACTTGCGGCACTAATTGACAGTATAAATAACACCTATTTGTTCAATTTGGTTCATTAACACTTCAACCATGGAACAAGCAACAACACCATGTCGACCGAAACTGAAAATTCTCGCAATTTGGAGCACCGCGCAGTGATTAAATTCCTTGTGAAAAAAGGAAACTCGCCGAAAGACATTTTTGAAGAAATGTCATCTGTTCTTCAGGATTCCGGGCCATCATATACCATGGTAAAAAAATGGGTTCGGCTGTTTCAACAAGGAAGAGAGAGCTGTCAAGACGACCCCCGCCCGGGCCGCCCTGTGACAGTAGTGACCGAAGAAAATGTGCAAAAAGTTGAAAAATTAGTATTGGCCGATCAAAGAATAAAATTGTGGCAGATAGCTGAAGAGTTACAGATTAGTAAAAAACGAATCGGAGAAATTTTACACCAAAATTTACACATGAAAAAAATTAGTGTGCGTTGGGTACCGCGAATGCTCACACCACTCGACAAACAACGACGACTAGCGAGTTGTAAGGATTTTTTGGAGTTGTGTCAGAACGATTTGGACAAAATTTGTAACCGCATTGTGACAGGAGACAAAACCTGGATTCGTCAGTATGATCCGGAGTCCAAACAAGAGTCTATGCATTGGATTAAAAAGGAGAAAGACCACCAAAGAAGTTTAAAGTGGAAAAGTCGGCCTCTAAGATTATGGCGACCATTTTCTGGGATAGCGAGGGAATTTTATTAATTGAGAACTTGCCTAAAGGAACTACTATGAATGGTCAATACTACGCCAATTTATTGGGTCAGGCACGTGAAGCAGTCGTACAGAAGAGACGTGGCAAGTTGGCGCGTGGAGTGTTGTTTCTGCAAGACAACGCGCCCGTTCACACCGCTCGCGTTACGAGGGATGCCTTAAAAGCCACTGGGTTCGCAGAAATTGACCATCCCCCATATTGTCCGGACCTGGCTCCCAGTGACTTCTTCCTTTTTTCAAAATTAAAAAAGGAATTACGGGGGCGAAGATTTTCGGATGACAATGAGATGAAGTCGGCCGTGGAGAGCCATTTTCAAGAGAAATCTTCAGAATATTATTTCAGTGGATTAAAGGCATTGTATTCACGATGTGAGAAGTGTATTTCTCTTGAGGGGGATTATATTGAAAACAAAAAATTTAAAAACTAAACTTTTCTTTCATTAAGTACCCTAGGCCGCGAACTTATCAGCCGCCCCTCGTACGATTTATGCGATTCGCTTAAGAAAACTGACTATATAGTGTCTGTGTCACTCTGGCGCCAGCAATGAGATGCGGTCACTCGGTCATTGCCCTAGCTAGCCTGTAGCAAGCCGCTTTATTTATAAACGTTGCATAAAGTTAAGTAGTGATTAGCAACTGTTTAACCATACATTATTGATGTTTAAACGCCTCTTAACTTTAAGCAACGTATTATTATTAGTGTGTGCTATAATAGTTATTTGTTATACAAGAGTGCAAAGTTGCTTTTTAACCGCGTGTTCAATTTTGATGACCGAGCAAGCGAAGGATTCTAAAATTGAATCACGAGCGCAGC
This sequence comes from Amphipoea oculea, assembly GCA_945859645.1. NCBI lineage: Eukaryota > Metazoa > Arthropoda > Insecta > Lepidoptera > Noctuidae > Amphipoea > Amphipoea oculea. The sequence goes on from OX243862.1 coordinate 20,619,811, forward strand.
GAGTGATTCAAAATTAGAATCCTGAGCGTTAGCGAGGGAATCAAAAGAGCACGAGGTGAAAAATCTTTGCACTCGAGTGCAACACGTAACTTTTCATTCCACCTCAGCGAGGAAATGACTAAATGCAAAAAAAAAACGTTTACAATCACAAGATAGGTACACTTTTATTTCAGTTTAGGTATTAATTACTACATTATGACAGGTAAGTATTACAGAATAATCTTTAAATTATAACAAAATAATACTAAGGTATAATTAAGAAAATTTTTTAATTCACAAACTTAGTGCACACGATGTTCTAAATTCAATTTACTTTATCCTCTAGAGAATAAAAACGGCTTTTTCACTCAGATATTGAAGATTAAAAATACTCTTTCCGAGATGGTGGGATGAAAATATATTTTTTACCATTGCCACTCGAAAAAGGGCATTTTATTCATCGATAACAGTGAATAAAACTCTCTTTTAGTCACTGAGTGAATAAAAACAATTTGAATTTGGAACAAGCACGAATATACGAATTATGTACAACAATAAATAAAACGTGCTGATAGTACGTACTGGCAGGCTATATGGAGCTATTCCATAGAGCTGTAAAATTAAATTTAAAAAAAAATATCCCGCCAATTTAGGTTCTTTTTTCTATCTGTTATCGTGGTTGTTTTAAGTCATTGGAAAATCTAATAACATAAATTATAATAAAATGAGTTCTTCCAGTGACGAAAATGAGACACTGACTCCGAAATCATTTCGAAATAAAGCAGCAATTATAGTAGATAATTTGTTGCCTCCAATATTTTGGGAGTTGTACCTCAAAACCTACAATTTGTTCTGCGACTAGAAAACCACGAATGGCGCCAATTCCTTCTCAGAGTGCGTAATTCCGTATTTCTTAACTATTTCAACGAATTAACCAAGACTATGAAGCCGTCGACACTTTGGAGCATATATTCTATGCTAAAAGCCACAGTGAGAATCAAACACAACATTGATATTTCAAAATAGGTACCTACTCCAAGTTAGTGACATACTTAATAAGCCAAAGAAACCTAAAGTGCTAACCTTCCAAAACATACTATTTATTTTTAATGTTTATAAATGAATCCTTTGTTCTCTTATTCCGATTATAAAATAAAATGTGATAAATACTATACTACTATTTATTTTCTCGCAGTCAATGGCAAAAAGTAGAGTACACAACTCGTGAAAAAAATAATTCATCTCGGTCCTTGTATCCCTCGCTCCGCTCAGGATTCTAATCTAGAATACCTCGCTACGCTCGGGATTGTATTCTAGAATCTCTCGCTGCTCTCGGGATCCAACTTAGTCCCTCGAATTAAATTCCCTTTTTTTTACTTGTTGTATAATCTACTATTATTACATCTATTCAGAGCTAGTGTATTCTTTGTGAACACGGACTAAAATAGTTCTTTAATCCCTAGCCACTAAAAGTGATTTGAATTTGGAATGTGAATATTGTTAGTAAAAGTTCCAATCACCAAAGGGATCAATCACGAACAATGTATGAGCAAGTAATAGGATGTATGATAAAGTAAAAGGCGCGCTAGCCAAATTAAAAAAAAAAGTTTGTGAAAAAATAAAAAACGCGCGAAAAGCATTCTGCCTTCGTTCGTAATTGTTTACTCAAAATTGTATGTAAATAAATAAACGTACTATTCTTATTCATAAGTTGCACTTACTTATTTTTTCATAGAAGGTGATAAAAAGTAGAGTATCCACCTCGGGAGCAACACTATTTTAAGCTCGAGTGACGTTCTTTGAACCCCTCGCTGCGCTCAGGATTCTACTCTCCCGTCTAGGAAACACTCCCGCCTTCAAAGTAGTTGTTTGCTCCCTTGGCAAATAATTAGTGCTATATAAGTATTTAAAACATCAGTCTGTTTCTGTAGCAACATAATGTGGCAACCCTGGACTCGCCCACGCAGTCCCCGGATTTAAATCCTATTGAGCACACGTGGAATATTCTCCAACCAAGGGATTTACAAAATTCTCCCGAAAATCTGGTGACAGACAGTGAACTTTTCATGCATCTTCGTCAAATAACTTTATTTTGTGTATGAATCATCGTTGAAGATGCGTTATTAACATCCGAGGTGCTTTTACAGATTATTAATGTTTATTTTGTACTTAATCAATTTAATGTTATAATTATTTGATTTCTATAGAAATCAAATAATAACCGTACGTTTTTTTGGTTAGGTTATCATCAGGTCCCTTCAAACTATTGACGGGAATAGCGCTAAACGTATTTAGTGATTTGTGGTGAAAATGCGCCTTGGTCAATTGCCTTTTTTTATGGATGGGAAATCATCAAATGACCTTTCCCGCTCTGGGTGGAGCGGAAGGGAGTGTCAGACTGTTACTGACTAAAACCCATCCGTGTTCCTTCCTTAGCCCTTTATGTTCCGGGGTAGCGGTAACCCTTTCGGACAATCCCGCACCCCCGGCAGGCTTCGGCCCTGGCAGGCCCCTTCTTTTTTGCTGACATCTCTTTGAGGCGCGCGTGGAACACGTACGCGCCGTCCGGCTCGGGCCTGGTCCTGAACGGACGGTGAGCTACCCATTACTCTCCGTCCGCAGGCCCGCGCCTACGGGGACCGGGAGTCGTCACGCGGCTCCCGACGCCCGGAGCGTCTCCCGCGGCGGCTGGGACGTGTGGCTCTCTCCCTCAGCCGTTCCGCCACCTCCTTCGCTAGCATGACTGCTTCGCAGAAGGAGCTGACTGCCTCCCACTCCCTCTTGCCCCGGACCATGGCTTGAACCAGGCCCGGACGCGAGAGGTCGCCGCCGCTGCCGATCGCCTCTACAAGGGTACGGCGATGCTCCGCCCATGCGTTGGTCAATTGCCTGCCATCTTTAGAGGATGGCGTTCAGCAGAAAACAAAAACCAGTGGTGCATCACTATGTTGTTATTGGAGTTTTCCAATGGGAATTGCTTGGTAACAGCCCGGAGTTTGGAAGTTGGCGGAGTGATACCCCCTTGCATCGAAAAGCACGTTAAGCCGTTGGTCTTGCATGTGATAACTCTCCGGTCGTGTCGAATTGCCGTCCCATCGGACTATGGGATTGAGGGAAGAAAGAGTGCACCTGTGTCTGCGCGCACACTTGTGCACTATAATGTCTCTTGCGCCGAAGGCTGGTCTCCACTGAGATTGGTCACCGGTAAGCGTATTTTCTTTCTTTATTTCTTTCTTTGGTGGCCATGACCGAAATTCAGTCTGAAGGCCTTTATTTATTTACTATGTTGTTCGGTAAATACTCATCCAAATTCACCTAATTTAGCCTACGAATTCAAATTGATATTCGGGAGTAAAGCCAGTGGATTAACAATTAACTAATTATGTTAGCTTATTAATTAAATTAGGTATGTATAATTATGCTAATTCACATTTGGCTGTGCAAACAACACACAGTCGTTAGACAATTATTACTGTGTAACTACCGTGATGGCACCATTTTGTCGATAATGTGGCCAATTTTGTACCATTGTGGTTTGCTACCATCCGAAATTACGAATGGCTATTATTTGGAGATTATTACGTGGTTTTTAGCAGGTTAAACTACGCATTTACACATTCACACAAATACATGTACACCGATCATTATCATTTAAGCCGAAAGACGTCCACTGCTGGACATAGGCCTCCCCCAAGCACCTCCACTTCGACCGGTTCTGTGCTTCTCGCATCCAACGAGTTCCTGCGGCCTTCACAAGGTCGTCGGTCCACCTTGTGGGAAGCCTTCCAACGCTACGTCTTCTGATACGCGGTCGCCACTCCAGAACCTTTCGGCCCCATCGGCCATCAGCAGGCCAATTCTCGTAATTTAAAACGTTCAAAATCTAGTCGCAGTCTCATCTCAGCGACAAACAAATGTCAAAAACTTGTCAAAATGTATGGAAATTAGAGGTATTTTTGACAGATTGAGACTGAGATCAGACTGTGAACGTTCTTAAAATTAGTAGAATTGCCCCTCTGGTCTGCGAGCAATGTGCCCTGCCCACTGTCACTTAAGTTTGGCAATTCTTCACCGATATAATAATGTAATTAATTAAAATAGTCAGGGTTTGGTTTATTATCTGCCAAATCAGTTAAGAGCGGGTTAAGTCCGCACTTAAGGGCTTGTAATAGTTCAGCTCAAATTCAGATTTTGCCCCCACTTCCCCGCGTTATGTATCATTCTATCCCACTCGCACTGACATACTGATTCAGTTAGGGTGAACTGAACTATTGTTGGAAGGATGTCAAGAAATAAAATGATTAAACTTAACATTAATTTATTACATTCACATTGTATGTTCAGTATATATAAAATTCTTTTAAATGGGCAGGTAAATAATAAGTAGGTATAACAAAACAAACATGAGACACTCATCATTCGCATAGCAAATACAGTTTACATCGAAATCAATATACCTACTGCATTAGTGTTCTATGACCGACCAAAGACCATTGCTCTACCGCCATATATTTGTCACCATAAGACATCGACAGCCAAATACGAGCCGGCGCTCAGCTCACTTTCAGCGTGCCACGGCAGCTGTTGTGCTGCGGCATCCCGCGGCGTTCCGTGGCATCCTGCTGAAAGCCCGCACAGACCGGACTGCGTCCCATTAACCGAAATGACCGCAGCACAAGTTTCAATCTTATTTCAACTAGCTTAGCAATCATAATTCCTCGACACAACGTGACCCACACGTCCCGCGGGATGCAATGGCGCGCCGCGGCATTACGTGGAATGAAACGGCATGTCACGTCATGCCGCAGCATCCCTCGGCGCGTCGCGTCATGCCGCAGCGTCCCGCGGCACGTCGCGTCATTTCCCGGCATCGTGGTATCGAAATAAAGTAACATGAATTCTAAACTCATTGAAATAAGATTCAAAATAACTTGATTAGTAATAAAATCCTTTGCCATGACAAAGCCTTAAAATTACTTTCTTTTTGCTGAATCTTTGGCCAAAAAATAGGCTAGTCTTCTGGTCACGTGAAGAGTCGACCAATCGCTTGGCGATTTCTCGAAAAATTAAGTAGGCACTCGGACCTTATGGCCCTAGTGTATCAGCCCCAAACGGCTGGTACATATAAGTCGGAATAAGATTAGAGTATCTATTTGCGCTGTTTGAGGTTTTCTGCACCCGCAGTAATCGCACTAGCACAGCCAACCGTAATAGGAAGATGGGGTGGCGCAAGGTAGTCGATACATGTTGCATCACACACCAAAGGCCGACCTAACTTCTAAGGCATTATGGTAAATCTGTCTGGTCTTTTCCAATCGTCGCAAGCCATTGGGTTCTAAAACAGCTGGCAACCCAGCACTGTTAAGAGCACGCAATGGTTATAACGCATAATAATACGTCATCGGAATGACTGATGTCCATTATAAAGTTTCATACATTTTGGCTTTAACGGAGGTTTAGAATAGAACGAATTTTAAAATAAGTTGTTATTAATGAAAACATTTAAATTAAAAAAAAAGGAATCAAAAGGAGGAGAATGACGAAAGCAAGAACATTTATGTGAATTCCCTTAAATCCCTAATTTCCACATTAGGTGTATGTCTGGGATAACATAACTCTGGCAACATGTATGATGGATGAGTAAAAATTTGTTAATTTAAGTAGGTCTCATGAATTTTGCCCAATAATGATCGTCTTTCTGTATAATTTCAGTTTTGATATGATTTTTACATCCCGACCATACGGCAAAAATACATGTTTTTCTACCAGTTATGTGTAGTTGTCCCTGCACCTGAATGTACCAAGGATGTTTCAAATTTATGGAAAATCCATCTTTCGTTTTCCTCCAAAACCTTATTTTTTTAAATCTATTGCATCGTCCAACGAAGTCCTGAATGCAGAAATTGGACACTTTTTTTCTACTATTGTGTCTTCTCCCTGCACAACTCCGTCCGGAGTTGCACCTAGAAAAGGTAACTCTTTATCAATAAAAAGACCACAAGGCTCTATTTTTTTAATATTAAATTTGATGCTAGTTGTTCCATGGCAGTTGTTTCACTATCTATTCCATGTTTTATGGACGGCACATTACATACATTTTTTGGATATATAAGATTTTTAACTAAAAATAACTTTAATTTCGGAAGTCGGTGGCAAAAAAGTAATATACAAATCCAAAGACACCGACATCCGAAATTAATGTTATTTTTCACTTTGTAGTATTTTTGGGAGTCGGTTTTTTTTGTCAAAAATTTTTTGAAGTGAAACTTCTTTAGGCGCGCTTGACTTGGGGAGTAAACTGGCGAACGCGAACTACGGAAACGTGTAATCGGGCGAGTAGAAAAGGTACGTATTTATGCGACCGGGTTTTTACACCAGGTATTTGCTTCCAAATACGCACACAAGTACGTAGGTACTCAAATAGTTCAACAACCGCGTTTGTTTTCGCAAATGCAATCATGCTCCTTATCAGTAAGAGCACAGAATACTTAATAGTACTACGTACAGAAAGGACACTCCCTTCCTCGACCTCATATCAGATACCGCACCTCACCCCGCACTTCGAGGTATTCGTCGCCGACTCTTTAGCAAGGGCGCTCGCGAACCGCAGCGCTGTATTGCTGATACAAACACACAATTATGCGATTTAAAAGTTTTATTTGAGTTTTAATCACGATGGTTGGATATTGTGATGCTTTTCCGAATTCGTATTTACATAAACTGTTTGTAAGATTTCGCATTTTTAATAACATGCGATTTAATAACCGATTATTTACAGATAAGTCATTTAAACTAAACTATTTTAGTCTTTTTATTTCATAACGAACCCGACTATAATCAATTGAACTACATGGTCATTTCATAATAATGCACACGTTCGAGCAGCGCCACCGCCGTCGTCGTTCGGTTCCCCGACACAAATTGCTTTCCGCGCCAATTTTTTTTACGCTACTAGATTTCACGCACACATTTGCACGTATAAAAATGTCATTTGTTTATGTAGTAGTAATAGGTAATTATTTTGCGAGCGTTGTATGGAGTGTCCGAGGTGTGGTAAGAGTCTATGGAACAATTTCGTATGCAAGTATTTTTACTTTAATGGTTTGTAAAATTATTTTATTTTTAATTATAATTAAAAATATACCATTAAATTTCTGATGCCAAACTGCATTCAGTGATGGATTTTTTTTTATTAAATAGTTTTTGTAAATAGATAATAGCTTCATATTTGCAATATATTACTACCGTTGTGTCATCGCGCTTCTCTTTCTTTTCCTACCGAACCTACGGTCCTGCATGCGGCAGCAGCGGGCAGCATTATATGTGTTTATTGCCTTCAAAGGAACTATCTAGTCTCAGTAGTTCCTTCAGCTTTTGCAAAGGAACTACTGATCAAAAAGTTCTCAGTAGTTCCTTCAAAGGAACTGCTAAAGGAACTATCTAGTCTCAGTAGTTCCTTCAGCTTTTGCAAAGGGACTACTGATCAAAAAGTTCTCAGTAGTTCCTTCAAAGGAACTGCTAAAGGAAATATCTAGTCTCAGTAGTTCCTTCAGCTTTTGCAAAGGAACTACTGATCCAAAAATTCTCAGTAGTTCCTTCAAAGGAACTACGCGAAGGAACTAGTGAGCATAAACGATATTTTTTACGAAAACAAGTTTTGATATTATAACACAACATTCAATACCTCCAGGACCCCTGTACAGTTACATGCGGGTGCAAAATTTGCTGTTTGTGGTAGTGCGCATACAGCAAATTTTCACAACAAAAATTAAAGTCGATTTCCAGCAATTACTTTTGTCACAGATCTTTTGTGCAATGTTACTTAGTTTGATGTACGACGGCTATAAGTCTTTTTACACCCTGTATCAATAAATAGATAAAATTATTTACAAAAATAGTTTTGCTGAATATATTGAAAACACCATTACACATTGGGAACTTTCTAAAATAGGTACGTTTACCTCCCTAAATTTCTGACGATGTTTTGACATTGACATGAGATTACGATTTTAAACCATTTCAAAAATTATTTTATGAATGAAAACTACAAAATTTGGAAAAAATAAAAATACGAGGCCTTATATTTTACATCTATATTTCATTTTACTTTATTACATAATTTCTTCAGAACATAAAACGTTGTCAATCGGGTCTTTTGAGCGCAAGCAAAGTGACACGGGTTCCCCGTGTGATAGCCGAAGCGGTACTGACAAATACTGAATCGGGGTCCTGTCGGGGGCCGGGCGGCAGAGCGGTTCAAGGTATGAGTGGTTATAAAGCTGGATATTTCGGATCTCATCTTTTTACGTTAAATTTAACGATTAAAAAAATAAAAACGAACCTATGACACCTGCTTTATGCATAGTTCGATTAGCTTGCAAATTTTCATGGCCTAATTTGAAAATTTTCATTGAATATTCTCCTTTTATTTTGCGGTTTAGAGGTAACTTTGAGACTTCTTTCTATCGAGAAAATTGTATGCAATCGTGTTTTCGCAACCGATGACACCTCGCAGTAGTCCTCATCTTTATCGTATATTAATTTCAAAGTGAAAACTGCAGAACTGTTGAAACTACAGCCGCTAATGCTAAGGCAATTTTCGCAATCTGAGGTAGTATCGGGCCTTAAGTTACACTTTCCTGTGTAAAAATGGAATACTTAATTCACAGAAAAGCGCGACTTAAGTGCGGGTTTAGGTCACACAGTGCTATAAAAAACTAAAATACACGCTCGCCGCGTTTTTTCCAAACACAATCCTTTTTAATACAAAAGGAAGTTTCAAACAATACATTTTTACATGATATTAGTATTATTACAAACGTGACATAATAAACACATTTGGGACTGTTGGTAAATGTTCCTCTGAATTCACCGGATAATAAATTAGTTTTGTGTTGGCGTAAATTTTAGTTTACTGCCGGTCCCGAAGACGCGGCTGAGTCTGCGGCAAAGGCGATAGCGATTTAGAATGGAGTGTAGGTGCAAGGGTGAGGCCCAAACAAAGAAAACTGGATATATTGAGTCATTTTTATCCCTACATTTACTCACCACTGATGGCCCAGTGGTAACGGCTGCGACTTACGAGTTGTAGGTCGTAGGTTCGAACCCTGACAGGCGCTTAAGTTTGTGTAAATTAATGCACCACCACTGCTCTCAAAACGGTGAAGGAAAACACCGTGAAGAAATAGTCATGACCTAGAAAATAGTAGATTGTACAACTATGGCATAAAAGAAGCTATTTTGCCCCGAGACGTTTATATCCACCCGAGCCGCAGGCGAGGGTGGATAGTTAAGTCGAGGGCCTGTTGGGCCTGATTACTTTAGTCTTTGAAAAAATTTTTACTTTATGCACTAGAACATAAAAAGCGATTTTATGTCGCCTAAGCACAACATAAAGACGGACTTTTAGAGCATGAGAAGTGAAAAAATAATTTTTATACATTGACATCTACCAACCCGCACTAGGCCCGCGTGTTGCATTACGGCCCACTCTCTCCGACTGAGAACAGGCCTGTGTCCTAGCTTTCCGAGGCACGGGGCTATCACACCGCCAACTTCTAAACTCCGGGCTGTTATTAAGAAATGTCTAACGAATAAACCCAGTAACACTTTGCTCGACTGAGAATACACATCTGAGGTACAGAGTACTAGTGGCCAAAACATGCGACAAAATTTAAGGGGGTGTTCTACCCATCAATATGAATAAATTTTACTATGGGACCAACTTAGAATTCTCAAAAAATAAATTCGACCTTCTTATACAAAATGATCCAATCGGGTATGTACCTTTATACGGAAAGGTCGATTTTTTTTTGCGAATTCTAAGTTGGTCCCATAACTCCCATGGTAAAAGTTGTTAATATTGATGGGTAGAACACCCCCTTAAATTTTATCGCATGTTTTCAATATCAGCCTGTATACTGCGTTTCTTACAGAAGTTTTTTATAGGTAGTGATGATGATGTAGGTGCTGATAACAATTCTGTCTCAAACTTCTATTACACACAACATTAACGAAGAAACATCCTCTATTTATACCGAAAAAATTTTCCAAGTGTGAGTCGGACTCGCACACGAAAGGTTCCGTACCGCCGTACTATATTCACCACTAGGTATTTTTTTTTAAACACGTATCTTCTATGAGGATCCCCTAACTTTATTTTAATTTTATTATTTGTTGTAATAGCGGAAACAGAAATACACATTTTGTGAAAAATTCAACTGTCTATCTGTTACGGTTCATGAGATACAGCCCGCTGACAGACAGACGGACGGACGGACAGGGAGGCTTAGTAACAGCAGTGTCCGTTGGCACCCTTTGGGTCTGGAACCTTAGGGTCAATCCCCACTGAAAGAGCAGCGGCCGTAAGAGCAAGTGACTTTCCTCTTTTGACTAGTCGCTAGAAGGCTCGTGCAGCCTCGCGGCGCCGCGCTGCCCCTCCTTTGCCTTCAAATGACTATGGATAATGGCCGCAGCTCTTTCAGTAGGGATTGACCCTTAAAACCATGTAGTACCCGTGCGCGATAAGTTGGGCCCTTCTAGGAATGCGACCTTCCCCGCCCGCTTCCCCCGCACTTCCCCGATGGCGCCCGTAATGTACCGGGCGGTACAGGTCCCAACTTATCGCGCACGGGTAGTACCAGTCCACGTACACCCATAAGTCACCATATTTAATTCCGTGCCTTAAACTCCCCACTTCCCCACTAAATTCAGCCACTCTCACAGATAAATTAACCCACATTACGGGGTTACTCTTGATCTCTGCCTGAACAATCCGCAAACGCTTTAATGGCACCATACGTCGTACGGAGGTAACCGAGAACGGAATTAATTGTGGTAGAACCCTCGAAGTCTTTTTCTTAAGAGGTAAACATGGTCGGAATTTAGTAATTTATTTTTGAGGTAAGAAACGAATTTGCTTTTGGATTTTTTGCTTGATTTGTGGGAAGTTCTTGATAGTTATTTGAAAACGTTATGGTATTGAAGGTTGTCGTAATTTACTTGCAGAAAAATGATTAAATTGACAACTGAGTTCACTACAGTTTGAAATGAAATAAGCTAGCAAAATTCCGCATACGTAATGAGTATCGATATATAAACACTATAAAATAAAAATAACAAAAATTTGCTGTTTTTTTTACGTGTTAACGACTGCTGGTAATTGAGAAGATAATATGCTTTATCGTATTTAGATATTCATAATTCGATACTAATCACGTCGACGAACTTTACACAAAAAAAAATACATATTTTGTAAACTGATAGTCAAGGGAATACTTTAACTGCGGTCGATGACCCCATAAAAATCATTAAATTAATTTATTCATTTGTTTTAGCAAGTTTAGAGATATCGATAACCATCACGTTTGCGGAGTTTTGACTAGCTATTTTAATTTGACTCTGTACCTAGGCACTCAATCATAAACTTGTTACTCCACACACACTTCTAAATTATTTAATATAAGGTTCCCGTAATTTATGAAACTCAACTACATCAGAATTAGGTACAGACGCCAGCACATCAAGCTACCCGAAACTGTCAAATTTTCCCAATCAACTTTCAACCTTATGCCTTAACGATAAGGTTGAAAATCTATTAAAAAAGTTTGACAGATTGTAGTAGCTTGATGTGCTGGCGTCTGTACTCTGTACGAGTGACAATTTCAAAATGACGGACGTTACCTAATTAGAAATGGGTCACTACTTTTTTATCGTCTTTATTAATTATTTTATTCGTATATTTCTTTCCAAAACATAAATGATTAAATATACAATGTGAAAAAAATTGGCAAATAATAAAATATTTTATCCTTGATAAACCAAAAACAACCCGCTACCCCAAAGCATATTCGTCACACCACCTTCTTCATTACAAGTCTTGTGCATTACAAGGGCGAAGGGAACGGTGCATAAAACGAGCCCTCTACCTCATTAAGAATCCAATTTAAGACGAGTTACCCAGAGTTAGCCCATCTCCCCTGCAGGTGATACAAACGTAATACAATTAGCGCTCTTCTTAGACAACTATTGAAAACAGACTTAGATTATGGCTAGATGTGGCAAGCTTTCTTAAAAAAAGGCATTAACATTAAAAAAAAAAGACGGGTTGCACTCCGGGAGTGCCGGCAGAAGTGAAAACTTGAATATTAACGTTGAAATAAATCAATTATTAATTGAATTAATATAACTAATTTTTTTTTCACTATTTCTGCGTCCCTTTTTACATTAATAGATGCACTTTGTTCAATTTCCATATTTTAAACACTTTATATACACGAATGTTACGAATACACAGTGCAGTGTATCCACCACGTCCACTTCCACTTCTACTTCCACTTCCACTTCCACTTCCACTTCCACTTCCACTTCCTCTTCCACTTCCACTTCCACTTCCACTTCCACTTCCACTTCCACTTCGACTTCGACTTCGACTTCGACTTCAACTTAGACATGGACTTTGACTTTGACTTCGACTTCAACTTCGACTTTGACTTCGACTTTGACTTTGACTTTGACTTCGACTTCGACTTCGACTCAGACTCCGACTTCCACTCCGACTTCGTCTTCGACTTCGACTTCGACTTCAACTTCGACTTTGACTTTGACTTTGACTTTGACTTCGACTTCGACTTCGACTCCGACTCCGACTTCCACTCCGACTTCGACTTCGACTTCGACTTCGACTTTGACTTCGACTTCGACTTCGACTCCGACTCCGACTTCCACTCCGACTTCGACTTCGACTTCGACTTCGACTTCGACTTTGACTTTGACTTTGACTTCGACTTCGACTTCGACTCCGACTCCGACTTCCACTCCGACTTCGACTTCGACTTCGACTTTGACTTCGACTTCGACTTCGACTCCGACTCCGACTTCCACTCCGACTTCGACTTCGACTTCGACTTCGACTTTGACTTTGACTTCGACTTCGACTTCGACTTCGACTCCGACTCCGACTTCGACTTCGACTTCAACTTCGACTTCGACTTCCACTTCCACTTCCACTTCCACTTCCTCTTCCGCTTCCACTTCTGCTTCCACTTCCACTTCCACTTCCACTCCATCCATCCATCCATCCATCCATCCATCCATCCATCCATACGTTGTCGTGTGTCACTAAACTTGGTTCACTTCGGTTGGCGCCGCCGTAGAAAGAGAGGGGGGGGGGGGGGGGGGGAAATCTCTCCTGACGGTCACGTGTCCTGACGCGATGCCCTGACTTTTTACTGATTTTTTACCCATTACAAAAAGTGTTCAACGCCGCTAAAGAAGTTTTCACTTCAAAAAAAATTTCAAAATTTTTTTTTTTGCGTTTGGTAGATAAATATTAATAACGGTAATACATTCGCAATTAGTTAGAAAGTAGGTCATTATAAAAAATGCCGAGGTAAAAACATTTTATTTCGTCATATTGGTTCATAAAAATAATATTTTCGGAAACTTGGAATGTTATCTACTTTTGTTGCTGACTGTACATTCCATTAATTTTTTTTTATTGTTTTTCTTTCAAAAATTTTTGAAGAAATTTACGAAAAATATACCAAAATGTTCAAAAAGATTTGCTCCGCCGCGACAGTGTTATATATCACTGCCGTGACCAGGATTCGAACCTGGGTTACTACGGCCACAACGTAGGGTCCTAACCACTAGACGATCACGGCTATCGGAGCTGGTGTCTATATGCGCGAAATAACGGAGTGTATTCAGAAACTGGAGCACTTTCACCGTTTGTAATTGGTCACGGTAAGCGCAAGAGATCAGCAATAAACTCGTTTACGCAATATCGGTAGGTACTTATAAACGAAACACCTAATTTATTAAACATGTCGACATAATACAATTTTGCATGATTATTAAGTAAACAAATTCCTTAAAAATGGTTTCCAATCTTTTTTGCTTTGCTTACTTTATCGTATATGGAATTTAACTGAATATATTTAGATTATACGAGTACCTACGATACTTCGGTACCTACTAGACATAACTGTCTAGTATACAGGGTCAAATTAAATTAGCTAGCAAAACTCTGCGCTACGCGATGGATAAAATAAAAATATAATATATTTTATATTTTTTGAAGTGAAAACTTCTTTAGCGGCGTTGAACACTTTTTGTAATGGGTAAAAAATGTTAAACTCGCGTCAGGGCATCGCGTCAGGACACGTGACCGTCAGGAGAGATTTCCCCCCCCCCCCCATCTCTTTCTACGGCGGCGCCAACCGAATTGAACCAAGTGAGACACGACAAAGATGGCCGAAGAAAATGACATTTGACGTACAAATGTTTGAAAAGTCAGTTTCACAGAATACTTTTTGGTTTCCATGACGACCATGACGTTGTCGCGCCAAAACTGTTGAAACTGTAGACAATAAATTAGTTTTTCATACGTAATAATGTCTATGGACACAAATATTCGGTTCATAGACAGATATTCTCGTATGCCGATTTAATGTGTTGGCCAATTTGTTGGATGACTTCATTATAATGGCAACATTTAGAAGTTGTAGGACATTCTAGTTATAGAACGTTTATGAAGCGTTTATGAATACAAAATTTTATCGAATGTTTTAAAGGCCTATTGAGCATTTTAACTAATGAATGGTTTAAACCTTCAATAGGCTTTTTTTATGAATAAGACCGAAAGTGTTTAAAATATGGAAATTGAACAAAGTGCATCTATTAATGAAAAAAGTGACGCAGAAATATTGAAAAAAAATGAGTAATATTAATTAAATTAATAATTGATTTATTTCAACGTTAATATTCAAGTTTTCACTTCTGCCGGCACTCCCGGAGTGCAACCCGTCTTTTTTTTAGGTCAAGGACCGCTGGGAGTTTTGTTACTTGAAGTATGAGCTGAAAAAATCTGTTTTCTTTTAGATTTATCGTGCTTAGATAACGATACTTCTGTGAAGTATTAACATAAAAACGGATTTTTCATGTGATGATGATGCTAACTGCAGTTGATGACCCCGCAAAAAAGTCATCAAATTACTGTTTAGATGTCGATACAAAATTACAAATGTCGAATGCGGGGTTTCCGCTAGATAATTTCATATGACCCTATATAATAGATACATACTAGTGTTTTAACCACTATTTCGCAATATTATCGACTATAGACCGACCGCTTAACTGAGACGTCGCCTGAGGTAGTTGCGCGGTGCGGGAGAGGTGATAGTTGTCACAAGTTGACGAATCACTGAGCTCGCGCACCAGGGGTCCCGCACCGCGCTACTACCTCAGGCAACGTCAGTTAAGCGGTCGGCCTATAACTCTTATCAATTTAACGTGTCTAAAAACATAGATTACTAATAAAAAAATATTTAACTATCTTTGACATCGATCTCATCATTCTTCCTAAACACAAGTATCTAGGTAAAAGGAGGACTATTAAAGAAAGAAAAAAAACATAAAGCCTAGCAACCACGCCCCAACTATCCACAATTCCGCGCTCAAGTCTCTTCTATCAATATTAGTCGTTTCATTATTGGTCTTGGCAAGGAACCGAGTTTTTAATTTGCAATCCCCTTTGTCCGTGAATTTATCGCACCGTTGAAAGTCTTTAGCAGGAAATATGAATTAGTGTCCTCAGTCCCTTACTGAGGAGGGATCGCTAATGAACGGAGGTGTAAATAAGAAGTTTCTTATTAAACGAGACGGTTTCGGATACAAAGCCGAGGAAATTTTATTCGGAGGATTTCTGACGCGAGTTTTATTTCGTAATTGGGACTTTTGTGGCAGGACTGAATGAGGAACGGCTGTGTACAAATCAATGATCGATGTTCCATTTTGAACAGCAAAGGTCGTCGATGAAGTGGGTCTTCGTCGATGAAGTGATTGTGAAAAAATCTTTTCTTGAATAGAATTCTGTCATCTTACATTATTATTTGCACTATTTGATCCAATGACAACCCCATTTTATGTCCACGCAACTACTGCCATACCAAGGTTGCCTGGAAGAGATCGCAGAAAGCGATAAGGCCGTTCATTGTATGCCTTGTAGTGTTACAATTAATTAATTTCAATTAATTTTTGGTATATATACATATAGCCTTTTCCTAAATATGTTGGGGTCGGCATCCAGTCTAATCGGATGCAGCTGAGTACCGGTATTTTACATGGGTCAACTGCCCATTTATCCTCCACAATCCAGTTACTGGGAAAAACGATATCCCGTAAGACTGGTTATCAGACTTCCATGCTTCTGACGACCCTTAACGACTGTCAAAGATCCATGAATGAATAACAAAGTGTACAATATAGTATATATCCTCCTTACTAATAAACGTATTATATCAGGTGAACACACCGATTTCTCTCTTTCAGTCGTCAGTAATTTGACTTTTGAAAGAAGAAGACAAAGCGTTGTGTACCTAACTATACAGACGCTATACAACATTTATTAGTAAGAAAGTAACGTAAACACGCTTTCTAAGTGCTTTGTCATATTTAATATAATAATATTCCACAACTATCACACATGTAACGCCATCTAGTCCCAAGCTAAGCAGAGCTTGTGTTATGGGTATTAGACAACTGATAAACATACTTATATATTTCTAAATACATACATATTATAGATAAATTACACCCAGACACAGAACAAATGATCGTGCTCATCACACAAACATTTGTCCTGGGTGGGAATCGAACCCACGACCTCCGGCATAGCAGTCAGGGTCACTAACCACTAGACCATCAGGCCTGTCGAATAAAAAAAAGGAATCAATCAATGTATAAATAAATACACTCAGATGCTCAAACCTTACTTAACCAAAAAACTTTTAAACAATAGCACTACCAAGCCACGTTGACGTACTCTCTTCATTAAAGCATTATTTATCTACCTTCGCCTCGACTATCAAAACACTCTGACAGAATCGCTTCGCTGCAACACCCACTGCAAAGCTAGGTACTATCTCGCAAACTAGATTAAGGATATCGTTGGACGCCGTCCGGCTCAATGCAATTATGTGAGCGCACCTGTCTCTGGCCAAAGACTGGTCTAGTTCACGTCTGCGCTAACTGGATATGCAGTTCAGTGGCACTTTTTAGAGTAGCCTTGTTACAGACTTGCTGATTCCAGGGAGTTGTATTTTGTACAGTTCCGTTGTTGGAAAGAGTCGCTAACTAAATAAAGGAGGAATGTTTTAATGATTATTTTGATGTACTATGACGTAGCGTTGGAAGGCCTCCCACAAGGTGGACCGACGAACTTGTGAAGGCCGCAGGAACTCGTTGGATGCGAGAAGCACAAAACCGGTCGAAGTGCAGGTGCTTGGGGGAGGCCTATGTCCAGCAGTGGACGTCTTTCGGCTGAAATGATAATGATGATGACTATTGAATTTAGCACACAACTCACTGGCAACACTGTGGGCAGTCACGCTTTAGCCTGCGTGGCGACTAGACGTTCCCTTTGGGTTGTTGTGTACTTAATGATAATTCGGCCGTTTTATTTCTAAACCCTAAGCCCCTAATGGTAGATTATAGTGAACACCACAATTGTGATGGTCGAAATGGCAGATGAATGAAAACTCGTGAGTTGCAGGTGGGTCTGTTCGAACCCAGACATGCGCTTTACTTTGTGTAAATTATTTCATCACCACTCCTCTCAAAACGATGAAAGAAAACATTGTAGGGAAACCAGCATACCCTAGGACCAAAAATTCGAAGAGAAATCTACCAACCCGCATTGCGCCCGCGTGGTGTATTACGACCGACTCCCTCTCACCGTGAGGAGGTCTGTGAGTCTGTCCCAGCTGTGGGAACATTATAGGCTGATTATGCTATGAAAGTAAAATTGGCCATTTCTCCCTGCACTCCTGTTAAACACGAGAGAATTAAAAAATCAAACACGAGATGAGCAATAACCAAAATGGTTTATGTTTAACAATATGATGCCATACGCAAAGTACAACCTTTTTGCGTTATCGGTGTCTTTCTCGACCTATCCAGAGAAAACTTAGTTGTGCAGAAGTTCAGCATGAATACAGAAGAAGTCACAATAGTTATACTAAAAGCCACTTTCTTTGCAGCAAACAATAACCAAGGACCGGATCACCGACCCGGCGGAACAGCTCCGTCTGCTGACCACTCCTCGCTCCAACATCCGCCTAGAGATCCTGGTGCATGAAGGAACCTTCGGCAGAGTTTACAAAGGAGTGTTCAAGAAAGGAGACACCTATGAGGAGGTGGTTGTGAAGACTGTTACAGGTTAGTTTATTTCTTTACTTATTTATGTAGACACAAAACACTTAATACAGAAAAAAATGTATGATGTTATGTATGAAAAAAAATTATTAAAATAATATAACCAACACCCTAACTGCGTTACTCACAATCAATCAGAATAATTTTGAAGGTTATTACTAATTCATTGCTTCATATGTTCGAAAAATTTGTCTGCTCAACGGCGTAAATAACGCAATGAATGCTGTTGAACTGTCAAAATGAAAGCCATTGCTACTGTTAATGTGTTACGCAATTACCCCGCTAGGATGACTCGAACAGTGACATCTATCCAAGATTCTTAGTTTGGGAAATTAAGGTTACCTTTGCTGTTATAATTCTGATGACAATCCATACTAATATTATAAATGCGAAATTGTGTCTGTATGTTACCTCTTCACGCTTAAACCGCTGAACCGATTTAGTTGAAATTTGGTATAGAGATAGCTTGAGTCTCGGGAAAGGACATAGGATAGTCTTTATCTCGATGTTCTCATGGGATCGACACTTATGCGGGTGAAACCGCGGGACACAGCTAGTACTAACTAAATAAAATTGAAAAAAAAATGTGTTTTTATATGTGTTTTTTAACACCTAGCCTTTTTACAAAAGGCCTAACTCTCTCATAGGTTAAATTATACTCTTACACAATAACCTCTCAGTTTTGATCTCAGTCAGTTGACGGATCGTCGGTCCTTGGCTTCGCTCACAGGAGGTTCCTGTGAGCACACGCGAACGCGGCCTACGGACGAGATGGTGACGCTTTCGTTACCTGGAGTGGCGTACTTCCCTCATAACCGGGAACCGGCTAAGTAAGGCCTTCCTGAACGTCGGATGACCACACCGCAAGGGATAACCTTAAAGCCGCCTGCGCTCTGATGAATTCCAAATCATCACACAACAGCGCAACATCCAGGCATCAATTTAGCTGCGCATAGCACCAATCAAAATGAAGGCTAGCATAACAAGCCAGACCTGTAACAACGTCCTCGTGTCAGAACATACATGCAAGAGACCTGGGCTATAGGCTGTCCAGCAAGAATAAAGCAAATGGTTTAATACTCACAGGATTCTGCTCTTACTGGATTATATTAAAACCCCATCGGGTTATTTGGGCACATCCCGTTCCTCTCAGGATATAAAGTCCCTCTCAAACAGCCCCCAGGCTCGTGTTCTTGGTCGTAAAAGACCGGACACGGAACACCGTTTTTTTTCCAAACCAATCTGACAGTTTCTCGAATAATCTTCCACAGACTATATAAGATTATTATCGATTTTTATCCTTAATACAATCGACTATGTTTTTAATTAAAAATATGGTGAATTATGTATGTTTGTTTATTTGTTTTAATTAACTGTTAAACTGCAATTAATTTACTAAACACAAAAAACCGTCTTTGCGTAACGTAAACCACCATGTCAATCGCTATTCCACGACAGGTGTCGCTAGTATTAGTTTTGCAACGTCACACCATGTCAGTTAATACACGAGTAAATACCTATGTGTAACTTTTTATTTGTAGATTATTACCTTCATCAAAGAACTAACAGTTCAACAAAAATATATAAAGTAATTGGAACATAAAGAATGCAACTACTTACCACAAACGACTTTCTGCAATATTCAATATTCCTGAACTGTACAATAGCAAACCATTTGGGTCGCCCGTGCTGAATATTGGCTATTTGGATTGGTACATACTGTGCAGCTCAAAGGGTTACATTCAAACGATTTTTGAGGCGAGAGTTTACAATCGGGCTTTGCATACATTTTTTGTAGTCCCTCTTGTGGCTAGGAATCACTCTGAGGCCTGAAAGGAACTGTTAGTTGGCTATTGAGTATGATTGCTCCTTGTTCTACTTCTAGCATGGGTTTTTGTTTTCTTACTCAATTTCATATTTACTTAGTGAAAGTAAACATGACATGACATGACATGTAGGTAACTGATTTAGATCCGTCACCTCACACACCAGAGGGGCAACTCTCGTAATTTTAAGAACGTTCACAGTCTGATCTCAGTCTCAATCTGTCAAAAATACCTCTAATTTCCCTACATTTTTACAAGTTTTTGACATTTGTTTGTCGCCGAGATGAGACTGCGACTAG
Source organism: Amphipoea oculea (assembly GCA_945859645.1). Classification (NCBI taxonomy): domain Eukaryota; kingdom Metazoa; phylum Arthropoda; class Insecta; order Lepidoptera; family Noctuidae; genus Amphipoea; species Amphipoea oculea. The sequence continues at coordinate 20,640,131 of OX243862.1, forward strand.
ATTTTGAACGTTTTAAATTGAATTGGCCTTCTGGTGCAGTTGAAAACCAGCATCAGGCACTAGTTGTCTGGCATTTTTACTGAACTGGGCCTTTATAGCGCAGCCGTGAGGCACATTTTCCACGTTTTGTTTATTTTTTTTGTTTTTATCTGATGCATGTATCAGGTGTATTGTGTGTCTTTTAGTCTGTGCTAAATAAATGTATTTTCTTTCTTTCTTTCTTCATTCAATTAGAATGATCCAATCATGATCATCTTAGTTCATTTCTATCTACGAGTCGGTTTTGCCATTTCTTCTAAGCGGTAGTCAGATAGGAAAAGCCAACTCCATTCGCTTATTTTTTTTTAACGTGACCTGTAAAAGTGTTTCCGATATTCAATTTACATATTAAATTATTTCAAATAATTTATATTTATACTTAACCTACTATCTGTTGCCCGCGCTTCATCTTCAATCCTTAATGAATAGCTTATGTCATTCTCCAGATCATAGTCTACCCATGTGCTAAATTTCATCCAAATCTGTTCAGCCGTTTTAGCGCGAAAGCGTAACAAACATACAAATAAATTCATAATTTCTCTTTATAATATTACTAGCAGCGCCCCGCGGTTTCACCGGCATAAGTTTCGATCCTGTGTGAATATCGGGTTAAAACTATCCTATGTCCTTTCCCGGGACTTAAACTATCTCTATAGGTACCAAATTTCACCTAAATCGGTTCAGCGGTTTAAGCGTGAAGAGGTAACAGACAGACAGACACACTTTCGCATTTATAATATTAGTATGGATAGTTTAGATAAAAGCTGTTGTTTGTAGACTTATGGCTATAAAATATTAAGCAATAAAAAAACATACCTACTTGATTGCGTTTCGATTATCAGTATTCGCAATAAACTTAGATCGATACCGAAATCAGCAGACCATAAAATTTGCAACTTATATTGGATGCAGGCTCTACGGGAAATTGGCGTCGCTACTCGTATATGAGCATATTTTTATGCTAACAGGGTTGCTTTTGATCTCATCTCGGCAGATAAGCAACGAGATTAATTCAGGCGGAAAATGTCAAGTAGGTAATTACCTACTGCAATCTTCTCTGAAAACAAAAGAAACACATGGGTTATTGATACTATGAGTCCGTGTATCACTGGTCAGTTTCCCTGTCAGTCGTCAGTTTATTTAATTCGCCAGTTTCATTGATGAGTCAGTTTCACTGAGTCGTCAGTTTTACCGATTAGACAGTTGCGTTAACTCAACAGTGGCGCCGATTCCCTTGTTCACAAGCTAAACTAAATTTAATTTCAGTGCATCTTTTTCTTTCTATTTCATTAAGAAAAGGAGAGAAGATAAATATTAGTTTAGACCTGTCAAATTAGTCAGTGCCTGACGTAAATTGACGTATTTTTAATAGCCAATTTTTTAATCACGTGTAAATTGTCTATGGAGTATCTTAATTTGACAGGACTAAACTAATATTTATCTCCTGTCGTTTTCTTAATGAAATACTTAATGAACTTAAATTTAGTTTAGTTTGTGAACAAGAGAATTGGCGCCAGTTTCCAGTGTTTGCCAGTTTTCGTCGATTCGTCATTTTTTGTTATTGTAGTCGATGAGGGGACAATTAAAAAGAAAAGGAAGCTTTTGATTCTATTTCCAACAAAACAATGTTTTATTAATGGAAACTCAAAACATTTTTTTTAAATAAAACCATTCACAGACACTCTGGAATTGTCAAGGCGTCAGTTATCCAGAAAGTTGAAGCTAGTTGCCAATTCCAAAACGTTGATCGCTATGGAGAAGAACGGGCAAGAAACTACGAAGACGGTCTTTTAAATCAAGATGTTACAAACAAATTATTGATTCTTTAAGTAAGAACTATATAAAAAAGCAATACAATTTAAAACAATTTTAACATGAATGATGTAACCAAGACTTTGTAACCATATTATTTTGATTTAAAAGAGTGTCCATGGAGTTTGACCGACCCCTTGACAATTCAAAAGTGCCTGTAATTGGTTTAATTGAAATACCTACTTAAATGCTTTGAGTTTGAGTTCAATAATTCAAAATGTAAGATTAAAAATATCCCCTGGCAGTTATGAGATAATCAGTCTCAACTTACACAAAGAAATACGCTTTAGGGGTCGTTCCCAAGTTTTATATCATATCTAGTTATAGTTTAAAAACGTTTTAAATGACTTGCAAATATTAAAACAGGCGAGATCAAGGTCAAAAGCAGCACCCCAATAATTGCGTACCTAGCACTTTCTATCACAATCTATATTTGCAAGGAAATTTAAAATGCATTGCTTCATATGTTTCAAAAATTCGGCTGCTCGACAACGTAAATGACGCAATGAATTTTGTTGCATTGACAAAATGAAAGGCATTGCAGTTCAGGCCCACTATATAACTGATATTAATAAAACGTTATGTTTGTTTTTTTCAGTACTATGTAGGTACAGTCACGTCTATAAGTATGTATACACTTGGCTTTATTCAAAGGAAATTTTCTCCTTTATTTTTGAATGAAATTGTATGTTATTACGAACATAGTATTTTCGAACCCATAGGGTTATGTAAAGTGTCGTATTTCAACGTTGCATTCGTTATTTCACGAAAAAATCGCAATTGAAAGTTGCCAAATGTTGACATATTGGTGCTCGTGACTGTACATATAAAATGGTTTTATATTCTCAATACGTTTGAACACGTTGATATTTTGTCCTAGATGCGGCATCAGCAATGCAGGCAGCGTTACTAGTAGCCGAAGGGTTACGACTCTTCGGTTTAGTTCACACAAACGTGCTCACACCGATGGCTGCGTGTGCTGAAGAGGCTCGGAAGCCACTTCTAGTTTACTGCTGTCCTTCTCATTCTTCGAATCTTAAGAGGTAAGTATCTGTTCTTTCTAGTTTATTTGCAAATCCCGGGATTTTCATATTCTTCTTTTGCCTTCTGCCAGCAGTCCACTGCTGAACATAGGCCTCTTCCTCTCTAACCTCCTTATTCATATTTAATTTAAAATCTTTTGTCATCTGATATCGTCTGGTTGTTATTATTTATTTATAATCAGCCTATAAGGTATCCACTGCTGGGACACAGGCCTCCTCTCTGTGAGATAGTGGGCTGTGATTCCACCACGCGAGCCCAGTCCGGGTTGGTAGATGTCACATGTCTTTGAATCACGTTACTCACGTTTTCTTTCACCATTTTTGAGAGCAGTGGTGATAAAAATAAATTACACAAAATAAAGCACCTGCCTGGATTCGAACCCATGACGTACAACTCGTAAGTCGGTCCTGTTACCGCTGGGCCACCACTACTCTTCTGGTTGTTTTATCAACTAATAAAGACATGACATTTGGTAGCAGATAGGTACCATCATAGATTGATGATGATGCCTTCTAGCCGATTTCAGATACAGTGACTGCATCCGATGACCTTTCAGAGTGGTTCTCCCGCTATCATCTAGCCTTCAAAGCAAGAGAGACTAGGCATTTTCTGGGCTTGCTCATTCCATCGTAGACCTCATCCATCGCTTTCCATCAGGCGAGATCGAGGTCAAGAGCTGGCCCATTTCACAATAAAATAATAAAAATAGATTGGGCTATTACTAAAAGCCCCGTACAGGAAGCGTTGGAAGGCTTCGCGGAAGGTGGACCGATGATCTGGATGACCGATGCCCGCTGGATGCGAGAAACACAGAACCGGTCAAAATGGCAGTGCTTGGGGGAGGCCTATATCCAGCAGTGGACGTTTTTCGGCTGAAATGATAATGATTACTAAAAGTGAAATAAGTTCACGTGAATGTATTCAAATAAATTATCTCCTCCACCAGGTTCCTAACGTCTTGCCGGCTAGGCCACCAAGCGGCCCCTGCGACGAGAGAGTTAGTGGACTTAGGAGCGCAGGTGGCCTGTGGTCTGGCGTACTTGCACGTGCAGAGGCTGGTACACGCTGACATCGCTGCTAGGAATTGTGTGTAAGTAAAATTAGGTGTTTCACAAATGTTAGTAATAATCGTCTACAGTTCAATATTAGTAAATAATGTGAAAGGTAAATGTATCTATCAATATACCTATCGTCGTATAGTTATTTTATCCTGGGTGCATCGTCTTTAGGTACATACGATTATCGAATTATACATATATTAATGTTAACAAAATATTGTCAAAACATTTTTTTCAGAGAGTACCTACTTGTAATTGTGGTGTTTCTTGCCCATTCTTATCCATACGAAACTACCTTTTGGAAGGGGCAACTAGAGTCAATACTTCGTTTTTTATTGTAATTCGTCATTTATTCATTTTTATTTAATAATTTACGGACCGTTATTGGTTAAAATTAAGACTCTTGTATCTTTACCAATACCGTAATGAAGCAAATACCTCATAGCTTTGCATAGGAGACCCTCCCATAAGGAAGTGGTATCACAGGTAAAAATAGCTTACAAAGCGATATAAATGCCCAGTTTGGCTATAAAAAATACTACCATTGGTAAGCAAAACGATTCGTTTTTGGTACCGAGCATTAATTTTTTAATGGTCGAACCTTGACTTTGACAAGATGTCCGAATAGCCTCTCCTCACAAATGTAATTAAAAATGGAACAGAATTAATTTGAAAAAATATCTGCCAAGTTAGTTACTAACGGGAACTCAATCGTAGATATAACATGGTGCAACATCATCCATACGTATAATTAACTCGAGCTAAAAAAAGATATAAGTAGTGTTTCATTTTCTTTCACAACATCAGTAGGTATATATTGAAACGGAATAGAATAAATTCACTGCCATTTTTTTTTCATAAGCAAACCGCAAATAGTTACTTCTACTAATGATTATTTATGATTTTTATGTCAGTTTGGCTTCATAACGGTATTGGTTTTGTTAATTGACCATAATTTCAGCATGAATGATGTTACCAATATTTTGTAACCTTACTATTTTGATTTAAAAGAGTGGCCGTGAAGTTCTTCTCCATAGGTACCTACTGCGCGTTGGAATGAGCAACTAGCTTCATCACTCTGACTGACGAACTCCATGACAATTCAAAAGTGCCTGTAATTGGTTTATCTATAGGTACATATAAAATTCAAAGTCCTGACTGACTGACTGATATATCAACGCACAGCTTCAACCGCTGATCCTAGAGACATGAAATTTGGAGGGTGTGTTCTTTGTGAAGAGTAGGTATCCACTAAGAAAGGGTTTTTTCGAAATTCCACCCCTTAGAGGGTGAATGGGGGGAGGGTGAAATTTCACGCGGACAAAGTCGCGGGCAGAGGCTAGTGTTGAATAAATGCTTTGAGTTTGACTACCTACTGTTTATGCTAAAACATGGAGTTTTGCAACAACAGCAACATAAATTAAACATTAGTCCAACAGCTCCTAAAACTCCGTATCTTCTAAACTCTAATTTCCCAGAAACGAAGTTTAACTTACCAACTTTAGTAGAGTGCCGAATAATTATAATCATGGGGCTCTTTGTAAAAATAAATTATCTCCAACCCAGTTAAAACTGGGTCAAAGAAAATTTGTAATAGCTTGAGCAATCATGACAATTTGTGTACTAAAGGCCCGCTGTTTAGAGAAAAGTCATACATATTTTCTTTTTTTTTTGTGTAATTACTTTTAAAAGAAACTTCAGATGGTTTATTGTTGTCTTGTTTATTTTTTCATATAATTACATATTATTTTAGTTTATATGCTAGCTTATATTATGTAAATATATATACAAATATTAAAAATATTTATTTTATAATAAATTTGTCAAGATGGTTTAATTGAAATATCTAAATCTACTAGGCTTTGGCTTTGGTACCCAAGAATATGTAAATATTACGAGCTGGTATTTTTAACCGACTTCTAAAAAAGGAGGAGGTTCTCAATTCGAATGTTTGTATGTTTTTTTTTTTTTTTTTTTTTTATGTTTGTTCGCGCATAACTCCGTCGCTTGCCAACCGATTTGAAAAATTCTTTTTTTGCTGGAAAGGGTATACTTCCCAAATGGTCCCATGAAAATTTTATCGAAATCGGACAAGCGGTTTTTGAAAAATCAACAAAAATCTAAAAATTTATCTACATTGTCTACATTAACGATTTTTTTTTGTTTACTTATTTGTGGGGTAGGTACAACTTAAAAAGTGAAAAATAAAAACTTTTTTACAAAAAAAAAAACAACCGACTTCAAAAAAACACTACAAAGTGATAAATAACTTTAATTTCGGAAGTCGGTGTCAAAAAACGAAAATGCGGAACCAACGACACCGACTTCCGAAATTAAAGTTATTTATCACTTTGTAGTGTTTTTTGAAGTCGGTTGTTTTTTTTTTTGTAAAAAAGTTTTTTATTTAAAAAAAAAATTGTTAGAGAAATAAACAAAATCAGGCGATCAAGGCAGACTTTATAGTACAGGAGATAGTAAAACATATTTCATTTTTGAAAGTCAAAGCATTTATTTTAAATAGGCACATAAAAAGCACTTTTGAACATCGAAATTTACAATATAAAATACAATTGGTTCTAGTCGCCCTTTGAAAAGGTAGTTTTCGGATGGAGAAGAATGGGCAAAAAACTGTACCGTTGATGCTTTTAACTTTAACAGTTTTGATCTTAACTATTTAAAAACAGAGGCCTATGTCCAGCAGTGGACGTCTTTCGGCTGAAATGATGAATGATTTAAAAACAATGGTATTGAAAAATTCTAATTTCTAACATAGGGTGGACGAGAAATTAAGGCTGAAGGTGACAGACAATGGTCTATCAAGGGATCTGTTTCCTGATGACTACCATTGTCTGGGTGACAATGAGAATCGGCCGGTCAAATGGATGGCTCCCGAGACGTTGCTCCAAAATCAGTACACTACAGCATCCGATGTGGTAAGATTTGGAATTTTTAATTTAAATCTTTGTAACATACTTATTCTGAAAGTAAAAGAATACGATCTAATCTTTTAAATACCTAAATAAATAAAATTTTGGATTTTGATCAAAAATTCAGAAAAGAAATCGTTGATTGTCAACCTATTGTTATCAGGAATCAATTATAATTTGGAGTCCTTTAAAACTCAAATGAAATTGAGTAACGTACAATTCTTTTTCTTTGTTAAAAATATCCTAAATGATTAATGGTTTTTGTAATATTTTGTGTCTGTTCAGTGGTCATTAGGAATAACTCTATGGGAGTTAGCAACTCTTGGAGCGTCGCCATTGGCTGAGCTTGATGCTGCTGACGTGGGAGCATTCCTGAGTGGAGGATACCGACCTTCACAACCGCATAATTGTCCTGATGAACTGTAAGTACCTTTTGTTACGTTTTAATTTCTTTGATCATTTAAATCCTTCTACCAAACACCCTTGATTGATAAGAGTTTCTTTATAATATCTAGCTTTATATTAAATTTAATATAATGAATACACTGTCAATTTAGAAGCTAGATAATAATTCTAGAATAGAGACAAAATGGTAGCTTCATAATGAAACGTGTTAAAATAAATGTAAATAAACTAAAACCTTTATGCTTTGCGAAATTTACTATTCAAATCCAACCATCAGACAAAGCAAAAGAGAGTCGCATCAGTGTAAATGTTTGCACCGATTTAAAAGTTCAATCCGACTTAAAAGCGGCGTTGAAAAGTGTCAACTTCGAAAGTCCGGAGGCGAAAATGCAATTTACTAAAAGACTTTTCATTGCCAGAAAATGTTTTTGTATCAATGATATCGTCTTAGCTTTCCATTTCATTTTCGAAAAGAATTGTGGAAGTTTCCTTTAGATTTTGAGCTTTGCCATAATTTTGTGATTTTGCATCTTAAATATTTAAGCTTTCTTTCTGTATAAATAATGATTTTGAGATGGACAGTAGGTACATTTAATTTTCGTCTTTATTTTGAAATTGTACTTTCTTAATTTGATCGAAAAAAGCATTGTGGGTTATTCGGTCGCTGGTCGATCTTAGTACTTAATAGAATTTTTAATGTTAATTATTCTAATCAACAGGTACGGTTTAATGTCTTGGTGCTGGACTTTGGCTCCTCTGGCTAGACCAACAGCTCCTCAACTCCTAGCAGCCCTCCACGACTTCAGGCAAGCTCTCAGCACTTACATCTAGATAATTTACCATTTAACACTACCAAAGTTTCCATATTTAAGCTAGTCTTAACCTGTACTTGTCAATTTCTGAAAACTCTTGGCACTATACTTTCCGTTTTCTTCAATACCAAAGTGCCTGCCAAAGTATCAAAATTAGTCGCACTATAATTTAAGAAATATATTTTTTTTATTATTGTTTTTTTATGTCTCTAAGTTTACAGTATAAATTACGGATTCATATAATTATTGTCCTAGTCAATCGAATCACAAAAACATAATTAATATATTTGAAGTATAGATTTTTATTTTATTAACATCAAGCTTGAGAACAAAATAGAAACTGTACATGCTAACATTAGGAATTGAGGTGAAATGTATATTTTCAAATAAAATAAAAAGGTGATATATTTAATAATTAAATCATAATTTCTTAGGAATGACATTGAGACGCTAGGTGAACGTAATATTAAAACATTTGAAAGAAATATCAAAATATTAATAGCTAAGCATTTATTATTAACTTAGCACAATCATTTATATTAGATAATCCTGTATACCTAACAGAGGTAAGGATGAAAATTGATGATCTAATTTAATCTTTCTCTAATTAAGAGTTCTACTCACGTAATAGTAAATCCTAAGAAACTAATAAAATTTAAAAGGATAGACTTAAATGCAATGCATTTAAATATCGTCTAATAGCTCATTTAATCATGTGAATGCTAATTGAGCGTGCGTAAAGGTTAAATAGTTAGCAATGTAAATAATTTAGATGCACTTGCAACAACTTTAGGGTAGGTACTGATTTATATTTTCCGTTTTTGCTACTGAAACAATCTACGTAAATTTTCCCAATGAAATAATAATTCAAAATCTTGCTAGCTTGAAATGTTGACTTGAATCCTCTTTATAACAATTTAGGCTTGGTACTGTGTCACATAAAACAAAAAAAACAGTTATTTAACATAGGAATAAAGGAAATAAACAGCGCAGTAATGAACAAAAAGTAAATAGCATTAAAACTAGCAAAAATCGATGGAACTGGTCTTGACCAAAATAAATTAGATGCGTAAGTACAAATCAGTACCTACCCTTAAATTCAATACAACAAGACGTTAACTAATTCTGAAATTGTATAAACTGCAAAAGATAGCCGATCGTAGAACAAAATTATTTCTAAGTCTGTACATATACGGATTCGATGCAAAAGGAATTTAATTTTTGATTAGACAAAGCTCGACTGCTTTTTAATTATTAAATCTATAATTAAGTTTTAGAATTATGAATAATGCGTACCGTATATATATACTGCATGCACGACAACTAATAACTAAATGGAATTTAATAGCCTTGAAAATATAATTCTCATTCATCATCTTTATGTAGATTTAGTTTTAAAGTTAACAGATAACTAAACTTTGTCTTGGACAGCCTAGCTCCTTGACTAGTTCGGAATGAATAAAGCGTTCGTCACCAAAAACGACAGATAAAATCGTTTTTACTTTTATGTCGAAATGAAGACGTGTCGGAGTTTCAGTGTCGAAATAAAATCTTGTCATATTAGTTTGTCGAAATCCATAATTATGTTGGTAAGTCATAATTATGTGTTTAGTGTATAGTCGTGCAATCAGGTTTTAAAATAATGATGTTTTAATGTCCATACTAGTAAAATATAGAATTCTTAAAATCTAATTTAATTTCGCAACCTCCTCACAGGTGAGCCAATTATAAATAGTATCAGAATTAATTGAGTACAAGTTCAATGCAATTCAATAGGTTCTTTCATCAATATTTTTTGTTTGAATGTTTTCTTGACGTTACTCGATTTTAATCCAGCTAGATGAAATTCAGATACAATTATTTATAATTCAACGGCATTGAAAAGTTCCAAAGAATTTTTAATTCCAGTTTTTTAATTTCATAGGTAAATGTAGAATAACGACAAAAATAAAACCTACTAAGTAGTCATTTAGTTAGAAAGGGCTCATCTGCATAAAGTTATTCTTTATTTTGTTCTAAAGTAATTAAGTCAGTAGTTAAGTGAAGAGCCAGAAGGCATATAACAATCGATATCTAGATATAAGTTAAATAAGTTAGTTATAGAGTTCCTGAGGACTTTCAGTCCGTCCAGGCCAGCAAAAAGGATCAAACACCAAAACAGTAGTTAGTTCATGGCTTTGTTAACGACGTGGCTTCAGCGAATTTAAACTTTGTGTCTTTGAGTTAGGATTTAAAATTGATTGATTTGTATTTATAGAGTGACCGAATGATTTTGGTCCTTGTGTATTGTGTGCAATATATCGATAGGTTTAGCAGTAGTTTTAAGTATGTGTACTGATTATTTTATTTTCAACGTATAGTTACCTCATTTAGTAAGTATATGTTTATTTATTGAATTTATAAACATTGTTTATAAATTCCTTGAAGCCGAAATTCCGTACGACAAGCATGAAAAAGAAATATTCGTCTATTATACCACAATTATAAATAAAAACATAGATGTTATACTGTATTCAAATGTATGTTACAGATAAAATGGAATCTGAGCAATGATAGGGAATTATATTGTAAATATTAGAAGATATTCAGTAATATAAATATTTTTTGTACTAAGAAAAGTGGAGACTTTTATTGGAGTAGTTGTCGTTTAAATGTCTTAATAAAATAACTATCTTTAAAAATAATTTCTATCATATCTTGAAGCTAAATTCGTCAATGTTAAATTACGATGTGCAATGTTAAAGTTAACATTTGCTGTCAAAATAAATCTTCGATACCAATTCTAATTATAATACTAACTGTTCCTGATTGAACAACTTTATTTTATATTTTCACCTGTTTTGTTAAGTTTATAACGTATTATCCACGTTTTTATAGCTGTTTCTCAGATGATACTTGCTATAATAATTTTTTTTTACCGCTTAGCATCCAAACTTAGTTGTAATTAAATACCTCAATATACGCAGTTACTGTTACAGTATTTTTTGCTTTTGTTAATACTATTATTACGATACGTGTGAGTTAAGCAGTCCGTTATTGCATTATTAATAGACTACTTAAGGCACACGAATCGTATACTATTTTATCTACACCCATATGCTATAAATTCTCTATGAAAGTTTCTGAAACAGCTTATTACCAGTAACAGTAACAGTAGTCATAGTAACCATAATATAATCCAAACGAGTGTTAAAATGTTGTACTAAAATTCATTATGCAACTCGTTTTCAAAAAAGTACATTGTCATGGACGCGCGTTTCACTACCACAGCGACGTAATTTACAAAAAAACTATAGGTTATTCTAATTCACGTCGTATCCCGCCGGCCGCCATTTTTGTTCGATATTAGTATTGCAAAAAACTGTTTCAGAAACTTTTATCTGAGGATTCATATCATGGATTTAGATAAAGTCTTGTATGCAACTGTACATAATTAGGTATTAAAACACTTATGTGATATTATTATATCACTCGGCTTCGCCTCGTGTGAGGGGTATTAACATTCGTGTTTTAATACCCCTTATTATACAACAGTAGCATAAATAACTATTATTACAGTACGTGTGACCTAAACCTGCACTCAAGTCACGCTTTTCTGTGTAAAAATAGACAACTTAAGTCACAGGAAAGAGTGACTTAAGTGGTGTTTTAGGTCACACAGTGCTTTAAAGTAATTTTTAATGCTTTTAAGCCTAATATCAAAATTTCATTGAACCAAAGACCCCTGTACCATTTTTTTTATTGTGTAAGTATGTACATGCTATTGCTAACTATATTACGTATACTGTATTAAAAACGCGTTATGGATAATACAGGGTGTAAAACTCTTAGGCATTATAATGCATTAGACGTGTTGATTGGAAAATATTGGGTTGCGCTTTCGAATTAGCTAGTAATTTTGACATTTCTGCTATTGTAAAATCGATGTTGTGAAATTATAATCTTGACGTATTTTTTTTTATATTTCTTGCAATATTTTTTGACAATTCAAGTGGGTGTTCCATGTTGTTCACTGTTCGATTAATTCAATAGTGTAATAAAATATTTTTTAAGAACATGCTGTATCATAAAAACTAGAATTAATAAAACTTATGTCATTTCCATCTAATAGATGTCGCTAGATTACTTAATTGGAATTTCCTGATAGTGTTACCTAATAATAAATGTCTTAAAAACCTTTACTTAGAAGAAATGTGGATATCTTTTTCTAAGAAAATCTCCTTTGCTCTTTTCTATATTTTCTCTCGAAATTTCTTCATAAATGGCTAAAAGAATATTTTTTTAAACATCACCCAAAAATTATATTTAAGAATAATAAATTATTAAAGTGTGGAGTAAAATTGTATGAAAAATGACGTCATAATGTATGACTCGAGTGCCAGATGAATGTGATTTTGTAAGTAAATGTTACGATGTGTTTAAATGTTAATTATAAGTGACGTAACTGTTTATTTAGTGTTAAGTGGATGTATGTAATATGTAATCGATATGGCTTCAATGATAATTATGATGAACGAAATAAAAATGTTATTTTATAATATTTCTTTTGTTTTATTTACAAAAAAAAAATGTTGAAAAAAACATTCGTATTTAACATGAAATCCTAAGAAAACGGTCATGAGATGTCGTTGGACGCCTGCAGTGCTATTCTGTAGAACTAAGCTCAAGGTCAAAGCGTGTAGCCTCATTCCGCTTAGAACTTGTCAATAAAAGTGCTTTATTCACAAAGCATTAATATTATTTACCTATCTACGCAAAAATCCAGAAAATGATATTCCACGTGTAACAGAAATACATAGTTACATGTATTATACCCTAAGTACAGTCAACAAAAGAGATAAGTATGCAGGATCGTCAGATATATTTGAAGTTTAGTAAACAGATGGATGTTCTCGAATTAAATTTTATTTTATTAATAGAAAATATGCCTATGGCCTATGTCCAGCAGTGGACGTCTTTCGGCTGAAATGATGAATAGAAAATAAACAGCAAAAAGGTCCAGGGGTCCTGACGTTAACCTTTTATCAAATTAAATTCAGTCGACAACATCTATCGGTTTCTAAGTAAACTTCAACTAGGTATATCCGACGATCCTGCATACTTATCTCTTTTGTTGACTGTACATTTAACGCGTTCATGTGCGATGACCTTGGAAGCGGAAGGTACCACCTCCTATCATCTCTAGCGTGGATCGATGGTTACATGTGACTGACAGCCGATTTATCATCCATTCTATCCTTGTCTGTCAATAACAATGTTACGATATTGCTTCTTCCTAAAATACATAAGATTAATACCGATTTTCACCAATACCAGGCGATACGTGAATGAATGCTTGCCTGAATAAAACCTCGCTGTTGGATTTCCAACGTTCGGCTCAGCGCTGAAAGTTGATAATCATACAAACAGCTTCCATTTAGGCCTTAATTTTACTGTCGCTTAGTGTTGTTGAAAACGAGCATAAGTCTCTTTACCTACATTGTAATGTTGCACTCTACATGTCGTCGGCTAAGTATTCTAAGTTCCTAAAACCATTTTTGGCTTAACTATTTAGTATGAAATGAAAGAGAAAATTCTATTTTTATTCTAAAGATACAGCAATGTTAAGCAATGTTATGCAATATCATTGGCACATACACCTACCCTTCAAGGTGAGTTACGGCAGAAATAGGTGAGTTTTCTCTTTCATTTGATCACAGAATACTTAAAGTACTACGTATACGTCGCGCAACGAGTTATGAGCGTTGACCTTGAAAAAAAACAAGCGAAACGAACCCTTATTACTAAGGCATAAGGGTTTGTGGCATCTGTTTTCTTCAAGGTCAGCGCTCATAACTCGTTGCGCGACGTATACAGAAAGGCCACTCCCTTCCCCGCACTAACATCAGTTACCGCACCTCACCCCGCACTTCGGCGTATTCGTCGCAGTTCTTTAACAAGAGCGCTCGCAAACACAAGTACCTCACGCACACATTCATACGTATACAAACGTCATTTTTTAACGTAGTAGTAGTAGGTAATTATTTTGCGAGCGTTGTATGGAGTGTCCGGGGTGTGATTTGATACTAAATAGTCAGTTAAGCCAAAAATGGAGTTAGCAGCTTAGAATATTTAGCCGATGATGTGCAAAAACACAGTTACAGGACTATGGAAGGCATTTGCAAGGCCAAAGTTAACGCTGTCCAAGTGGCCGAATTCTAGTCGAAGCTTATACTATATGTCGCAGCGGTCAATTACGCCGTTTAGTTAACCGCCTGGCCTTTGGAAGTAGTGCTCGCCTCGCTTCACTCTCTCGGCCCGCACGCGGTTGATTACAGTTCTAACCTAACCTGACCCATTTGGGGGTGCCCTGGCTTAGTTACTGCAACCGATTCGGCTCGCGCGTGAATGGTTACAGTTCTCACGGCCAGAACGACCGCCGTTTGATTAAAAGGCTAGGCGGTTAACTAAACGGCTAATTAAACCAGTTGGCTGCAACATACAATAAATTAATGAAAGGGAATCATGGATACGACGAAAAAGAAGAGAAGTACCTAATTTACATACATCCTGATGTTGCCAGTATAAATGTGTGGTGATGATTACGAACATTATCTCGCACGTCACTCCGTCTATTGACGTTGGGACATTTCTGTTCATGGAAACTAAATGGTTAGTGCTTAATGAATAATCAGCCTATCACGTTCCCACTGCCGGGGCACAGAGGGAGGGATGAGGGAATGGGCCATAACAGGCCTCCTCTTTGTCAGAGTGAGTGGGCCATAATCCACCACGCGGGCCCAGTGCGAGTTGTATGTCACATGTCTTCGAATTTATGGTTCTAGGACATGCCGGTTTCCTCACGATGTTTTCTTTCAGCGTTTTGAGAGCAGTGGTGATGAAATAATTTACACAAAGCGCCTGTCTGGGTTCGAACCTACGACTTACAACTCGTAAGTCGTGGCCGTTGCCACTGGGTCACCACTGCTCACAAACATAATTCACTTAATAAAAAATATAAAAAAAAACAAATGAGAAAATACTACTAACGAGCTAATTGACTAGTATTTTTGTGTTAATTTCACAAACGTTTACCAACAACGCCCCCCCGTCAATGTCATTCAAGCGTTAAAAAATCCATGTAGCACTTACATGACGAAGATGTCTCACTGCGATACCTTGTGATCGTCGCTTAGCTCGCTGCTTCGATGTTACTTTTATATTAAACAAATGCATGCTAATAAACACGGACGCACATGGCAAGTATCGAGGTAAACCTTCAAGCAGTCCGCGATATTACGTAGTGATCCTTTGACATCGGCGCTAGCGAATCGAATTACGTCCCGCATCCCACGCGGGATCTCAAGATGGATATTGAGCTTAATTATCTTAAGATAATTTAGATCTGGCCAAACTGAAGCGAATCCCGTAAAAGGAGTTCGATTAATATCGATCTAAGTACCTCCGTGCTTAGATCTTCCATTAGATAGGTACTTACAAAAAGGTACAAGAGCAAATTCTAGGAACGTAGGTACCTACCTATGTATGACTAGCTTCTGCCCGCGACTTCGTCCGCGTAAAATTCGTAATTTCCTCTAAAAATTTCAAAAATGTATGTAGGTATGATTTAATCATTTATTTAGATAATATTAGTAATAATAATTAATAATAATTAGTATGATCTTAATAGTATTCGGGCCAATTTTTAAGTTTATAGATCAAAAGAATCAGTTTTTTCAAATAAACTGTATCCCCGCTTTTCACCCCCACAGGGGTGGAATTTTGAAAAATCGTTCGTGATGTGTTCATAACTTGACTTAACCTTTCGTATGCCGGAACGTAGATCTACACGAGACACAATGGCTTTTTAATTGTGTCTGTAATTACGGCATACAACCGGTTAAAGAACCATACCCATTTTCGAGTTAATGGAAGCAAGCAGTAATATCCACCCCTTAAAAATTATATTACTTACACTTTTCCACTTTGGTAAGAGTCGATTTTTGAAAAACCCTAAAACACATACTTGTTTTATTTATTGTTTTAGTAGTACGGAGTTTCAAGTAATCCGACAGCGAGTTACATATTTTTCTAACCTATCAACTTTGTCACCCCCTAAATCCTCTGTAAGAGGTTTTTTTTAATCTAAGAGTGACTATCTTTATTATTTAATGACCCAAATATTGCCAAGTTTCACCAAATAAGTAAGATTTTTCATATAAACTGTATCCCCGCTTTTCACCTCCACAGTGGTGGAATTTCGTAAAATCGTTTCGGATGTGTTCATAACTTTACTCTAAGATTATTTATACGAATTTTCGAGACAATAAAACCACGCAGTAAAATCCTCCCCTGTAAAATTAACTACCCCTTTTCACTCCGTTAAGAGTAGATTCTCGAAAAACCCTGATACACGTTATTCTTTATTTATGGTCTTAAGTATAAATGCCGAGTTTCGAGTTTATCCGAACGGCGCGTTAAAATTCTTCCATACAAATTTAGACGCCCCCAATCCCCCTTTAGGCGGTAGTTTATAAAAACAAAAAATGCCAAAATTCATAATTTACTTATATAAGTATTCGTGCCAAGTTTCATGTTTATTAACCAAATTAATAAGATTTTTATTATACACTGTATTCCCGCTTTTCACCCCCATAGGGTTGGAATTTCGAAAAGTTGTTTGGGATGTGTTCATTACTTGACTCAACGATTATTTATACGAATTGTTGAGTTAATCAAGCCATGCGTTAAAATCCTCCCCTGTATAATTAACTACCCCTTTTCATCCCGTTAGGGGTAGATTTTCGGAAAACCTTGATACACGTTGTTCTTTATTTTTGATCTTAAGTATAATAACCGAGTTTCGAGGTAATCGGACCACGCGTTAAAACTCTTCCATACAAATTTTGACACCCCCCATCCCAATCCTCCTTTAGGCGGTAGTTTATAGAAACAAAAAATGCCAAACTTCATAATTTGAATTGAATATTTAGATAAATATTCGTGCCAAGTTTCAAGTTTATTAACCAAATTAATAAGATTTTACATATAAACTGTATTCCCGCTTTTCACCCCTACATGGGTGGAATTATGAAAAATCGTTTAAGATGTGTTCATAACTTGACTCAAAGATTATTCATGCCATTTTTCCAGCTAATCAAGCCACGCAGTAAAATATGACCTTGCAAAATTAACTACCCCTTTTAGGGGTAGATTTTCGAAAAACCCTGATACACGTTATTCTTTATTTTTAGTCCTTAGTAGAAATACTGAGTTTCAAGTTAATCGGACAGCGCGATAAAATTCTTTCATACAAATGTTGACACCCCCCAATACCTCTTTAGGGGGTAGTGTAGATAAATATTCGTGCCAAGTTTCAAGGTTATTAACTCAAGGAATAAGATTTTTCATACAAACAAAATCCCCCCTTTTCACCCCCTTTAAGGTTGAATTTCCAAAAACCCCTTCTTATTGGATACCTACTCTTTACAAAGAACACACCCTCCAAAATTCAAGTCCCTAGGACCAGCGGTTTAGGCTGTGCGTTGATATCTCAGTCAGGTCGTTCATCCCCCGTTAGGGGTGAAATTATCAAAAACGCTGAAACACGTATAAATTAATTTTCAACCGTCAGCCTAATCACAAAATTTGAAGATCCTAACTTTAAAACTGACGGACTTTCATACACAACTTCATCCCCCTTTTTATCCCTTTGGGGGTGGAATTATCAAAAACGCTGAGACACGTATAAATTAATTTTCAATCGTCAGCCTAAACACAAAATTTGAAGATCCTAACTTTAAAACTGACGGACTTTCATACAAACTTTCATCCCCTATTTAACTCCCTTAGGGGTTGAATTTCAAGAAATCTTTTCTTATTCCTGGTCTACATCATAAAAGGAACCATCTTGTAAAATTTCAGCTTTCTAGGTCCAAGGGTTTAGGCTGGGCGTTGATGAGTCAGTCAGTCAGTCAGTCAGGCCTTTTGTTTTTATTTATATAGATTTCAGAAAATAGAACGGCACGTGTAACAACAAGATGGAATTGCGACAATATCCTCGGGGGATCAATAGTTTATTCTGATCACTTGTTTTATTACTACACGTTTGAAAAGTCAATACCAACTTACATATTATATGGAAAACATATTGAAATTCTAGTCATCCCGACCGGCGCGGCGGGGTAATTGCGAAACACACTAACAGTCTGTAGCAATGACTTTAACTTTGACATTTCAACAACATTCATTGCATTGTTTATGTTGCTAAGCAGACAAAATTTTCGAACATATGAAGCAATGGATTAGCAATATCCTTCAAAATCATTCAAACCATGAAAATAATTTTTAATAATAATCGGTGTCACGATGCAAAAACCATTCTGCTCTCAGTAAGTATAGGTATCTCCTCGTTACTGCAACTACAGAACACCAGAATCTTCAGAACACACTGCACTTGACTCGGTGGAACGCAGAGCTAAAAAGCTTATACGCGACGAGACGTTGGTAGCTACGCTTCCCAGCCTGGCTCATCGGCGTAATGTCGCTTGCCTGACGGTCTTCTACAGACTGTACTACGGAGAGTGTGCGCAGGAGCTCCACGACCTGATCCCACCATCGCCCTTTTACCACCGGACAACCAGACGTACTGCAGCGTACCATCCGCACTTGGTTGATATCCCGATGAGTCGTACTCGGCGCTTCTCCTCCACTTTTATTATGCGCACAACCAAAGTGTGGAACTCTCTGCCGGCATCTGTGTTCCCTCCCACGATTAACCCGTCTGCCTTCAAATCAAGAGTGAACAGGCGTCTTCTGGGCACGCTCGTTCTATCATAGATCTCATCTATCGCTTTCCATCTAGCGTGATCGGGGTCAAGAGCGCGCCCATTTAGCAATAAAAAAAAAAAAGAACATACGAGTCTTAGAGAAATTCAATCAATAAACTCAGCCTATCGCAGACATAGTCCTCCCCTAGGCTGCGCCACAACACCCTGTCCTCCGCCTTCCTCATTCAGTCTGCCCCAGCAACCTTCTTTAGGTCGTCGTCGGTCCATCTAGCTGAAGTATCTATCTAGCTAGAGAAACTGCTTAGGGCCTGTGCACACCACGTTTTTTAAACGCGCCGTTGACGCGCGTTTTCGAAACGTGCGTCGACGGCGCGCTTTTATCCTACAGAGCAGGTGCAAAGGTCTACAGGCTGCGTCTGACTCGCGTGCGTATCGCGTCTGTATCGCTACAAACGCGCGTCAACGGCGTTTTGGGATGCATGAAGAAGCCTCCCCGTGTAGCGCAGTTTGTTCCACCAGTTACTCAACTGAACCGAGCGCTCGGCGCATCCTGGGCAGTCACACCCAACATCTTATTTGACTGGCCAATTCTTCCCTTGCGGTGGTAGGGCTAACGCCCGCCTGGTTTGCGACCACCCTCCCACCGGAGTTCGGCGTCAAGCAGCCTGCTGTGTTTCGTCGATGCGTGGGAGTTCCAGTGCCTTAGGCATCTTCTGGGCACGCTCGTTCGATCATAGACCTCATCCAACGCTTTCCATCAGGCGTGATCGAGGTCAAGAGCGGGCCCATTCAGCAATAAAAAAAAAAAAAAGCTCAATCCATCCATACTATGTCCATACTAATATTTTAAATGCGAAAGTGTGTATGTCTGTTACCTCCTCACGCTTAAACCGCTGAGCTGATTTAGATGAAATTTGGTAAGTATGGAGATAGTTTGAGTCCCGGGAAAGGACATAGGATAGTTTTAATCCCGATATTTCCACGGGATCGAAACTTATGGGAGTGAAACCGCGGGGCGCTACTAGTCTAACATAATTTTAGTTCTTACCTATACATCGATAAATTACTAGACTGCCTTGATGAACACCGTGACCACACTCAATAAAGCAATAAATTTATCGCCCTTACCAACAAACACATATCGTTAGCTACAGCCAACTTTAATTATTTCGGCCTCTCAAAGCCAGTTTCTAGCTTAATAAAACTTTAAAATATCCAATATTTTCCTTCGACGGCAACGGAAAATATTGCAATTTCTCTTTTGTATATAAACAGCCCGCGGGAGTCGACGACAAAGTGGCAATATACTATCTCGACGGGGCTTCTCAAACAAGGGTCGGAGACAGGGACAGGGATATTTAAAATTACACAAGTCTGAAAGAGATAGAGTGAAGTTATTAATTGGAGAGAATTGACGGAAGTGCACCGGAGCGGTGTTTTTGACAAATTCCGCTTTGATTCGACGATTACTTTCACCTCAACGCTTAGGGGTCGACTCTTAAATGTGACTCGCCTTAGATGGGCTGTTAAAAATGTAAACGTTTATTTTAGGGACGGCTGTATCATATCTTCTTTTGGGGTATAAAAATAAAGACGTTGTAATTTGTTTTTTTTTTAACCGACGAAAAAACGGAGGAGGTTATCAATTCGACGCGTATATTTTTTTTTTTTTTTTTTTTTTTTTTATGTATGATCACGCATAACTTTTGACAGAGCAGTCCGATTTTGATAATTCTTTTTTGATTAGAAAGGATATACCCCGAAGGTGGTCCCATATAAATTTTGAAAAAAAGATCCAACCCTAAGGGTAGGAAAACAGGGGATGATTGATAGTTCACTCACTGATTGTAATGTATGACCACGCATAACTTTTTACAGATTAGTCCGATTTTGATAATTCTTTCTTTAATGGATAGAACATACCTCGAAGTTGGTCCCATGTAAATTTGGAAAAAAAATTCTTACCCTAAGGGTGGGAAAATAGGGGTGATTTGTTGTTCATTCACAGATTTTAATGCTGAGCTGTGTATTACAATTAAAATTAAAGGCCTATTTATGTTGGTATATAAAGCCTGTTTTTTTAAGTATTTTACTATACAAAAATATTAGTTAAAGTAGGATTATATAACAGTTAATATCTAAAGTAAGGTAGGTAGCCATTTTAAAAGTAATCAAAAATTAAGCATGCAGTAATAAGTAAATTATAGCCTCAAAAAAATATAAAATAAAAACTTTTTAACAAAAAAATTAAACCTTCGAAAAAACTGAAAAGCAAAAAATAAAAACCTTTTTTATTTTACCTTAATAAATAAGTTCTGAAACTAATTCAAGTATACCTAAAAAATTTTGAGTCGGCGCCAAACAATCAATGAACAAAGATCACTAAATTACCTTAAATTAATAATGCAGCGTAAAATCTCCAGCGCTAAATATTAACATTCCCAACAAAAAATGCGCTCTCCGCACGACCACTCGCAACGATATTAAGTTGCTTGTTTGGCGCCGACTCAAAATTAGTTAGGTATACTTGCATTAGTTTAAGAACTTATTTATTAAGGTAAAATAAAAAAGGTTTTTATTTTTTGCTTTTCAGTTTTTAACGCTTGGTTTGGTTTGGTAAAATACGCTAAGCGTAAATCAGTATTTTATTTTCCTTAGATTTTCCCCTGGCAATGATTTTCCATGGCTTCGCTTATGAACACAGGTGAAATTCGACTGTTGGCTGCAGTTCTTCCATCAGAACTTTGACAATTAGACCCAGCCTTACTGACTGGCAAAGTTTTCTACACAAAATGTAGATAGGTGGGAACATGTAGGGACAGTCAACAAAAGAAATAAGTATATAAGTATGCAGTATTGTCGGATATAGTTAAAGTTTAGTAAGAAACCGATGGATGTTGTCGAATGAAATTAAATTTGATAAATGAGCAGTTTGTTTTCTATTAATAAAATTAAATTTTATTCGAGAACATCCATCGGTTTCTTATTAAACTTCAACTATATCGGACGATCCTGCATCTCTTTTGTTGACTGTACATGAACCTAAGCGTGCTCTTTACCGTATCCAGTGTCAGCGACCAAGATTAATTTTCTTTCCTTTCCTGAGGGCTCTGATGACTATAACAGAAAAGAAATAAAAGAAAAACAAATGAAGAACCTAATTATTACCTTTTATGTTAAACTAGCTGCGCCCCGCGGTTTCACCCGCATAAGTCCCGATCCCGTAGGAATATCGGGATAAAAATTATCCTATGTCCTTTCCCGAGACTCAAGCTATCTCTATACCAAATTTCATCTAAAACGGTTCAGCGGTTTGAGCGTGAAGAAGTAACAAACATATAAACACCGACACACACACACAAACTTTCGCCTTTCTAATATTAGTGTGGTTGACCCAGATCTATATTTTGAGTGTATTTGAGGTGCTATACGGAGTTTAAATGCGACACCGAGGGAAACCTGCCGATCTCCTTTCGGTAAGTCATTATAGTGAACCTTGTTGTTCATTTATTTAGACTTAAAACTTCCTTCTTCGTAATATTCGAGGTAAGTAATTACTGCTCGAGCCTTTCAGGTTTATCATCAAAGTAATAATATGACCTGTAATTAGAGCTATGTAATGTACGTGTGTTTGACATTTTTCGCTTCGCTTGTCTTGTTGCTTGTTGAAGTTTCATTTTGAATAGGGTAAATCATGACCTTTGGAGTGTAATTAGGGCTTAAGTAGGTCGACAAGGTGTTTACCTGTTCATTAGAAAAGGATGATTTTATAGACAAAAACACATTCTTAAAAGTGGAATTTATGTCTGCTTATAAACTTCTACTGTTAAATGGTGAGTATTAAACTTTTTACACAGGAGACACTAAGAAAAACACGGATTTATTAAAAAAAAAAAGCGGTTTTTTCCCGGGACTCAAACTATCTCTATACCAAATTTCATCTAAATCGGTTCAGCGGTTTAGGCGTGAAAAGGTAACATACAGACAGACAGACAGACAGAGTTACTTTCGAATTTATAATATTATTATGGACTAGCTGAGCCTACAGACGTTGTCCTGGCCAAAATTCAATACAAAATCCCATAGAAAAAGGATGTTCAGTTATTGCCGAATTTGAGATTTATTTCCAGGAACATTTCAGCTTTTTCTTTCGCTAAAAACCTTATTCAGACTATTAACTTTAAAACAAAAAAAATACAAATCGCTCCAGCCGTTTTCCAGTGATGCGCTTACCAACGAACATCATTTCATTGTTATTTGTACAGATTTTATAATGAAACCAATGAACTGTGGGCCAAAATAGCCACTACGTGGAGTCCTGACAGAGTCAGAAAGCGTCGCGACAGACCCCGTAGAAGATGGTGAGTCCACTTTAGCCCTGGATCGAAAGAGCTGGAAGTCATGAAGAGAGGCCTTTGTCCAACAGTGGGATGATAAAGGTTAACAGAAACGGTAATGCAGTACTGAAACCCTCAAATCTTCAACCACCAGTCCGTCACAACAACGCATTCGTCGAACTCCAAATTAAAACCAAGCGACCCGTGAAAACGGATTAAAACAAAAAATAAAAACTGTGTTGTAAAAATTCTCAACAAAATAACTAAATAAAATTCATCCGTCACGCGTCCCAATTCAATTTGGATTCAAATTAATTGAATTACTATAGACAAAGCTATTTTTCAATTGTGACATTGTCCGACGTTTCGTTTAATCAGATTAAGGCGGTTAACGGTTGTATCAGAAAATTGTACTTTATTAAATTGCAATATATTTTTGAGCGTTTTCCGAATTAATTGGATTTTTGGAATGCAGTTATGATGAACCGATGTGTGAACATTTTCAGATTATATTGCGCTAGTGAATTGTCCTGAGTCCTTTTGATAACAAAATAATATAGTGAGGATTGCTTTATATGAAAAGTATATAGACTGGGGACATGGACGCGAAAACTGTAACGATGAATTCAGCTCATGGTTCTAGACCCTATGGATTCGTAGAAAAATTTAGTCGATTATAAGAAAAAAAATACTCAACTGTTTCATAGAAAAGTGCCTACGCGGTCAAATGTATGGAGCAGCAATTTTTTTTTTAATTATCTGCGAAAAATTTCAACGCAGAGGATCAGACTCATTTACTGAATTTATGGTAACAGGTTACGGGTCGATGTTTTGTCATTGGTCGGTCGATTCTTTTCTTGTTTTTTTTTTGGATGGGAAATCATCAAATGACCCCTCCCGCTCTGGGTGGAGCGGAAGGGAGTGTCAGACTCTTACTGACTAAAACCCATCCATGTTCCTTCCTTAGCCCTTTGTGTTCCGGGGTAGCGGTAACCCTTTCGGACAATCCCGCTACCCCGGGGGTTGATGTCCCTGCCATTCCGTATACAGTAAGTACACAACAAATGTCGAAGTTCCTCTCAAGATTTGTGTGTGACTGGCAAGTCCTGAAATTGGTAAGAACAAAGGGACGTTTGAACAGCAGGAGGTGCATTAATGCTTTGGATGACGAATGATTTCTATAAAACAAACATTGTTTGGAAGGAGAAGACTCAGTTACCATGGAAGAGCAAAGCATAGTCTGTTTGTGGGACGGCTTATATCTCACAGTGACATAAACCAACAACAAATATATAGGTACTTAATTACCGTCACTCCAAAATGCTATATATTAAAAAAATATTCATGTATATATGTATATGTAAAAAATATTCATGATATTATGGACACGAGTCCATAATATCTGTCCACTACTGGACATAGGCCTCTCCCAGTCTGCGCCACAACAGCATATCGTCGTTGTCAAACCAAAATCTGCTATGTGCCGTTTTTTTGAGATTTCAAGATTTTGACCAAAATCAAACATCAATCAATCAATCAATTTTTGTCAAAATCTTGAAATCTCAAAAAACGGCACATAGCAGATTTTGGTTTGACAACGACGATATCCTCCGTTTACCGCTTCCAATCTGTGCGAACCACCTTCGGTCCACCGTCGGTCCATCTAGCTGGTGGGTGTCCCATACTACGCTCCATAACACAACATACCTACATGCTCGGTCCATAAAATATACGTGCTTTCCGAGGCACGGGGGTATCACACCGCCAACTTCCAAACTCCCGGCTGTTACTAAGAAATGCCGATTCCCGTTAAGCCGTTGGTCTTGCGCCTGATTTCTCTCCGGTCGTGTCGAATTCCTGTCCCATCGGACTATTAAAGGAAGGGAAGAGGGAGTGCATCTGTGTCTGCGCGGACACTTGTGCACTATACCTAATATCTTCCGCGCCGAAGGCTAGTCTCCGTTGAGATTGGCCGCGGTGGCTGAAATACGGTCTGGAGGACATTTTTTATAACATACAAACACAGTGTCCAAACATAGGCTAGAAAACCCCTTCATCATTCATAGACAATTACAGACATCACTCTTTACCAACATCGGCCACTGTGTAGACGACCCATAAAACCAACCAACACAAAACACAAACATACATAGTTGATCGCCGTCCAAGCCTGCACACTCCGTAAAGCCACAAACAATTCCTGAGATCACTAAAGTTGCCATAAAAGTGAACAAAATGAAGTAATTCCGTTCCTCCCGCAACACTGCCGGTGTCGTAAAAATGGTGTTTATATGAAAACAGTATACCTTACATGTCATGCAGCTATAGGAAATGTATTAGGAAGCGGTTGTATTCTTTACACTGGAGTTTTATTGATTGTTATGGGAGGTTATGAAGATAATAAACAGAAAATATTTCACATTTGTGTGAGGTGTTTTAGTATGGAATGTGACGCTTTGGATAGGCTTTAGATTTTATGAAGCGGAGATTTTAACAAAATTTAGTTGCACGAAAGGTTACTTTTCCATTTGTAGTTGTCCTAGAGGTCCTATTATTATCGTATTATTATTTCTTTTATTTCATTATTTACATAAATAAATTATATTTTTAAATATTAGGATATAAAAAATATACAAACATTTAAAAATATAAAAAAAAGTAGTTCGCCGGTGTCGGGAGCAGGGTCCAAGCTGCCGGTGGTTAGGGCTCCAGAGACAGGAACATCCTCACAATGCGAGCCGTATCGATGAGTACTGCCTTCTGAATCAGGCCCATGATCCAACCGGATACCAAAAGCCTCGATAGATGTTGATCGAGGCTTTCGGCCATAAGGCCATTATTATTACTATTGTATTATTTTAAGAAAGACAACAAGGCTACAAAACCTTTCTATCTGCAAATAACAACATACATACTGCAACAATCATCGATCCTACCAAGCCTAAAATTTCGTCAATCATTGTAGCAGTAATAACAAGATTTCATACGTGAGTTAGCAAATTTTGGGAAAGAAATATAAGGTAAAACGGTACGGTAGCTCTAGATCTCGGGGTCATAAATTCTTGGAACATTTAGAAATCCCTTCTTTTTACTATTTTCCACCAATTTGTTGCCAAGCCCAATTTCCTCCCCCTCAAGAAATCAATGAAGGACTCGTAGCACATGAAAATCAAGACAAACTCACTTCAATGCAACTTTAGCTCCACGATCATCAGTTACATTACAGACAGATGATTGCACGCCATACGTCACTTGCCGCCGATGTTTCTTCGCGCTAGTGGTGTCAACGATTCGATTCAATCGAGCGATTCGATTTTTATGAGTATTCGTTTCGTATGAAGCACCTTGGCACCTAGTTTTCTTGTATATATAGGTACAGGGTTATTGTTGCGTACAATAATTTTGCCCCGGGCAGAATTTCAACCACGTATTATTTACTTATTTTAATATGATATAAAAAAATAAAATACGTGAAACTGATATACAGGCAAGGACTTCATACATTTCCAAATTTACTTATTTACCTACATCAAGAATTTTCCCTAGTAAAATAATCAACTGCAAATCAAATATTTATATTATATCAACTACTACCTAAAGTAGTGGACGGAAATCTTTGATAAATAACAAGTGGGTTTATTTATGCAGTGCAGTGTATACTGAAAATTTACAAAATGTAATACCTACTTTAAAAAATTCTATACATTTCATTTTGAAAGTAAAAATATTCTGCATATTGCTTTGAGTAGGCACCACTTCAATATGCGAATTCTCCGTAACAAGCCATACAATATTTTCAATTAAAAATCTATCAGTACAATTCTTTTTACGGCAGCTGAAACGCACTGCAAAAGGATTTGATTTTTTATCGATATTTTTATGTTGCGAGCATCGAACCACTCTACCCGATTGTCCTTATATCCTCTCGATTCAACACTCGATTAAAGCGAAGTCGCATCACTATCGACGATTTATTGTCCTTCATTACAGTTCAGCGACTACTTGAGAGCCATACCCAATCTTCGCACTTATCTCGAGAACAATCTTAACATTCTCACCTTTGCAACATGTGTCCTTAATGTTGTCTGTCCATTTCATTACGTAACAACATAAACACCTTTTTCTTCAAACAAATTTCAACCTTAAAAAAGATCATGTTAAGATCCAGTATCCAATTTTCCTAGTGTTGAAGTTAGGTCAATTTTAGAAGAGAGTTTTAGTTTTTGTGTTTTAGCCAAGTCATCCATTTTAGGAGTGGGGCCGTTGACCAACGGTGACCTACTGTTATCATTGCTTTTGTTGGGACAAACTGTAAAACTGTTATGGCACACTTTATCTTCCTTTTTGTTACGGCTGTGAGATTTCCTTTTTGTTACTCGTAAAAGATTGGTAGGTACTGGCTGGCTAGCGTTAAGTTTGTGGACCATGAAGATTGAACATGGTTTCCTTTTATGTTCATCTTAGACAAGCAATATAAAAACATAATACAATTAAAGACTTTTAAGGATCGATATCAACTAACCTATTTTGACAAGACGATATCGATATTTAAAAATGTTGTATCAATCAATTCGAAATCTTATTAATTATTCAAGTTCTTCTAAGTTCTTATTTTAAATCAACAAACATATTTTCAGCCACAGACATAACGATTTTTACTAAAGAAAAATAAGAAACGAAACTTCCAAATAGTTTGTTACACCAATAACAATTGTACCTAAACTAAAATTTCTCTTTCCCTGCAGAGTTACAATTAAAACTTCGGAGCTGTTTGTGTACATACTTCTGTAGTTGACTCAACTCGAAACGGACAAAGATATCCGATGAAATTATTGTTTACTTAGTTACTCCGACGTTTTTAATTAAGTCTCCCGTTGATAATTTACGGCTCACAGTCTAGACTTGCTTAGCTTTGTTTTAGAGTAATAAAGAGTGAAATTTATTATTTAGACCTGAAATAAAAAAAAAACTGGTTTCAGGGGATGGGGCCTGATGAGCGTAACCTTGTATAATCTTCATCGCTCGTTATGATTCGAGATTTTTTTTTCGATTCTTAATGACGATATAAACTTATTTGGTAAGTATAGTGAAAACTGCCGAAACTGTATATTTTTGGTCGCTTTTATTTTATTTTACTTTTATCTCAGGAATAAGTAAGACGGTTTGACATTGTCTATACAAAAGCTGTAAAACCGCAACTTTTATTTCTCTGATAAAAGATAACTAAAGATGGAAAGATCGATACTTAAACGTAATTTCCTCGACTCATTTTAGGTGACGAAAATTATACAGGGTTACACTCATCAGTCAATCCCCCCATTTCATTTTTTGAATAGGTAGAGGTCTAAATAATAGGAATAATTCATTTATTTTCAAACAAAGTCCATTAAATTTTAACATAAAATTGATAAAACAATCAAACATACCTACACAACAAAATAATACTCAAACATTCAAATAATATTAAAATAGGTACCAACAAATGACATTAAAAAAAAACTTCACTATTTATTATTATTTTTTCTTCTGCTTCCATCCTTTACCAAATATAGTCTTAGGCTTAGCGTAGCTTTATACAATATGTTAGAAAACTTTCCACAACAATTGTTCCAGAGACACTGACAGTATCTTGCAAGTGTAAGCTCCATAGCAAGTGTATGTTTATGTTTGCAATCTACTAGAGAGAGGCCGGTGGACATTTCTCGTTGGAGTTTAGTAGCAGGAGGAAATGCGATTTTAGTCTTAAGAAAATTTGAGGTCTTCTGGATTCTACTATTTTAGTAGTATTTTTGAGACTGTCTTAACATAAGTTTTGAGGTTTTCTAGTACTCTACTATAGTTCGATTTTCATATAAAACTGTATCACTTGGCATCATAAAAATAAACGCGACCTTTTTTGTAGCTAACTGCACCATTGTTTTCAGAATCTGTGAATGCAATTAGCAATTACTCAAAAAGTTAAAGACAGACCATTTCTTTCTAGCGCTCCAAAGGAGGAACGTAACGTGCCCTTACTGCCGGAGGTCTCAAAACTCCACCTTATATAATTTTATATACAGGTCTGTATCAACCCACCACCAATCCGAAATCTTCCTACGCAGTCTTTTCATCAAACATTAAATGAACACTGTTTTTTTACACCCGTTACCAATTGTAAAAGTTTCTTTTTTGTAACGCTAAAATTCAATGACACATTTTCTATTCATTGAATAAAAATTAAGTTCTCTATTACCACAAGGTACGTTAACTGTTATACATGTAAACGAATAAACGTAAATACGCACGTTTTAGGTAAACCGGTAAAGTGAAACGCACCGTGGCCACATTTTAACTGCAAGCATAAATTCAGCAACCAAAAAGTACTAAACACACGACTGGCGGGCAGTTAAAGCAAAAACTGCAGTTCCGAAATAACAGACAAACTAATTTAGCGATGTACTGTAACGTTTTGTTGCAAAAGTCAGAAAAAATACGAACGGTTTGTGTCTACAGGATGTTACGGAAAGGGTATGATCAATACAAACGGGTTGAAGAATGTATCTGGTCTAGAATCTCTGTACAAAATTTCAGCTCAAAAGCATTAACTTTGAAAATGCTTAATATTTTTTTATTTCGATAGTTTATTAAATTTAAATCATAACAAACGTGTCACCGCACTACGAGGGTCATTATCAATTATCTGTAGTATGTCTGTGCGCCTAGTACACGCACATCACGCCGCCGCGCGCCAGTGCTGCGCCGTCATGTCGAAATAAAAAAATATTAAGCATTTTCAAAGTTAATGCTTTTGAGCTGAAATTTTGTACAGAGATTCTAGACCAGATACACTCTTCAACCCGTTTGTATTGATATACCCTTTCCGTAACACCCGTATAGGCCAACCGCTTAACTGAGACGTTGCCTGTGGTAGCTGCGCGGTACGGGAGGGGTGATAGTTGTCATAAGTTGGCGACTCACTGAGCTCACTCAGCAGCAAGACAGGGGGCTGTCAACAATAAAGTGAGGCCGGTTTCGTAAACATGTGTGCACTTAATGAGGTGTAGTTTGGTTGTAAATGTGTGCGTGTGAGCGTGTATATGTACAGAGCGGAGGTGTAGTTTTGGCATGCTTCACTGTATTGTTCGCAGCGCTATGTCTTGACTTTTTTATTTGGTCTGAGGCAGGACCCTCTGGGTTGTACGCTTGTCCCATTAATATCACCTAGATTACTTTTATTCTTATAAATACTTACTAGCTTCTGCCCGCGACTTCGTCCGCATGAAATTTCGGCCCCCACCTTACCGCATCGCATCTCATCGCCCGCTGGTAGGTATTATACAAAATTATTTTAAAAAGTCCCGCTACTTACACCTACACATCGTAAAGCTCTCTCTCACACATTGTAGGTAGAAAGTGTCAATTTTATTAAAACCTTTCCCCTACATCCAATCCTATCCCACAACCGATTAGACCAAGTGCACATTCAGGACACAAAAAGCGCTTTCACAAAAAATGTGATCAAAAATACTAAGCGTATTATTTCGGCGCTGAAAGCCACCGGATATGAGAGAGCACGGCTTTGGAGCTCACAACTTCCGAACGCCCAGCTAGTGCCTCTCAAAAGGCAACACGTGCAGATCCTAGTTCTTTGTGCCTTTTTTAAATTTCGAATGGCGCTCTTTTTTTTTTTTTTGTTCCAAGTTCCCTTTATTTGTAGCCTGCCTTTAATTTTTCAGATTGGCCAAAAGGATTTTTAATGGAATGCTTTTATGAATATTTTTTTCGCTGGCAATTGTTTTTTTTTTTTTGTTCAATTAAGGTAGGTGGTTCTTTGTTGTGAATAGAGCAGCAGGTAGGATTTATGGTCAAAGTGGACACTGAAAAATGAGGTTTGGTAATCCTATCAAGTACCTACATATTCATCAAGAGACGTCATACTGCTATATGCTTTCTCTTCTTTTTTCAATAATTCTTCTTTAGGAATTTTTGGATAAGTTTATTACTATATAATTTACTACTCGTTCATTATTGGGGTCTTATTTTTCATCACTGTGCATGTCACCGGCCAGCGTGGACGTGGATGTGTGGACATTACAGATAGTGGATCCCACTTTTGAATCCCAGTTTAATATTTTTGGCGTTGGATCTCAAAAAACATTATTATGTATTTCCGTTGGATCCCAAATTTAAAAAATTAAAGATTATTACGTTTTATTGTCGTTGAATCCCAAAAAGTATTTCCGTTGGATCCCAAATGCTTAAAAAAAATCTGAATGCGGGTACTTTCAACAACAAAATTGTTTATAATAAAATGAGGGTATATTATGACCGACGATGGGACCTATGGCCAGTGGAGCTGACGAGACCTAGAGTGGAGACCGCGCATATCAGCAAGAGTTGTGTGGGACACCCAGCTAGATGGACAAGCGGAAGGCGGAGGACAGGGCGTTGTGGCGCAGCGTGGGAGAGGCCTATGTCCAGCAGTGGACTGCGATAGGCTGAGTTGATTCACTAACAAAATTATAAATAGAGGTGGAAGGGAAATTCTGTACCTACCTACAGTTGAAATTTTTAATGATTACCTACTAAGTTCTGGAGGTTAGAACTAATTTCGTTACTAATAAAGTTTTAAATAAATTCAGTTTCCTGTCACGATTTGTTAGACAGCTTTTCGTGGAAAAAGCTGAATTACATTTTCAAAATAATTGTCAACTAATTTGTACAAATAAAATAGTAATTAGCATAGCACCGGCTTTAATATAGTTAGTTACGCAGGAGTTTTCGTTCATTTACATTTTAGTTTATAAATTCTGCTCAGGTAACAGAACTAATTGGGTTCATTTGTTTTTTAGATAGTGAGCTAATTGTTTGAATACCTTTTCTTTAACCCATTCGCTACGGCGATAAAAATTACGATTATTAGCCAAGTGCTGGACTTTTCGTCGCGAACGTCGATGGGCGTCCTCCGCACCTCATTAGGATAATATGATTTATTATATATTTGTATTTAAAAAACAATGTGCATATATTGCAAGTATAATTTTTTATGACTTGTTTTTGCCAAGATAAAAGCAATTAAAAAAAAAAAACGCCGATAGGCGTATTTCGCACCTAAATATTAAAACAAAAAACGCCGAATGGGATGTAGCGATGTGATGTAGATGGGGGTAGCGAATGGGTTGACTACGTTTAAAATTCCTCGGTTCAGCACAGCTATGCCAGTTTCATAGAAACTTACGTATACTTACAGGTGTGTGATTTTCGATGAGCTCTTCCATCACAATTTGCCAAAAAGACATACCTACTTAATATAGAACTTTGCAATATTTATCTAGGATGCAATTCAATTGCATCCCATTCCATTTAATTAAAAAAAAACTTTAAAAAAAAGTTTTTATTTTTCACTTTTTAGTTGTACCTACCCCACACAAACTCAATAATAATTAACACTAGTTCATTGAAGAATTGAAGACACCGACTAGAAGAATCATCAAAATTCGCATAGAAATGCCGGAGATGCAGTACATTTATGCATATAACTTCGTACATAGGAATAATTACCCAATGTATTATATACTAAAACTTTCCTAAAAGTTTGTAGATCACATTTGTGAAAGAATTATCAAAATCGGTTATATAGTTTTTGAGAAAATCGCGGACATACATACATACGGGTCGGTTAAAAATAACTCATTGATACATAAGACAAACATTAAATTTATAAGTAATGCATATGGAGAATTAAATTTTCCTTGCTCCTTTTTCAAAAAATGCTGATCTGGCTTTCTCTAAAATGCGCTTCCGAAACACCGTCTTGCTATCCAAGCCTCCATTCTATATATACCTCAAGGAGTATGCACGTAAGTACATCTCCCATAGTAAAATTTATGAGTGCTTCCCCCGGTCAGAGGCTATCAATCGTAGTTAGGTTCTAATAGCGGACGCATCGGGCATTTGTCACTGAGGTACTGTTATTACTGGTCTCTGAAGATGTGGGGAGTTGAACAAGATGAGACAAAAACTGTAGAAGTAAAAGGAATGTTAAGATATTGCCGCAAAATCCAGGAGAAAAAATACATTGCTCTGAAAAATATAAAGTCCTCCAGACCAGTATTTCGTAGAGTATTTCGGCCACGGCGGCCAATCTCAACGGAGACTAGCCTTCGGCGCGGAAGATATTATAGTGCACAAGTGTGCGCGCAGACACAGGTGCACTCCCTCTTCCCTCATTCTCATAGTCCGATGGGACGGCAATCCGACACAACCGGAGAGAGATCAGGCGCAGGACCAACGGCTTAACATGCTTTCCGAGGCACGGGGGTATCACACCGCCAACTTCCAAACTGCGGGTTGTTACTAAGAAATTCCTAATGGAAAAACTCAATAACACTTTTCCCGAACCGGGAATCGAACCCAGGAACCTCATGCTTAGCAGTAGACTAACGAAGCAGTAATATATGCTGTCTGCTAAGTCTTTAAGATATGCTGTTTAGTAAATTAATTAATACTTTTAGAGATTATCATCGTCTATTCCCCAGCAAACAACAACGCTATATACAGGTCGAAATTGAAAAGATGCGACAAATCTAAATAGGAGATTGTACTCATAATTGACAACATTTCATATTTTTAACCTGCATGTATTATTACGTTATATAAAAGTAAATTCAAATCTAGGGCACCCATATTTTTTCGTTTTTCGAAATTATGTAATTTTCATTCATAATTTTAACTTTGAAATTCGGTGTATTCTAAAAAGACGTAAGTGCCAGATGACGTCAGCCTTACGGTAGAATGGCGATATTACCTTTGCTTTATTGTGACCCGTCAAAAAAACTGTTAGATGTCACTTGTCTCAGTCGTTGTTTTGGTTTCTTCATTGGCGTATATTTTTTATTGGGATCCATTTTGTTGGCGAAATATCAATCAAAAATTGATAATATTAACAGTAAGCAGCGTGTTGAGTTGATAGGAAAAAATATTGTTGAATTCAATTCAGTTTTTTTAGTGGTTTTCTAGTTACACTTCTTAGGTGACATTGACATGTCTTGTTTGATGTAATGTTTTCAATCAAAGACATTGGAATGGGCAAAGGTAACTACCTCATTCCGCCTTTTATGTGACGTCATCACGTTTTTTGATTTTTATTTTTTTTCTCAGAAATTTAGAAATAAAAAAATAAAATAAAAATATATTTGAACTCAGGATACGAAAATAAAGAAATAGTATTTTTGTTTTAAGGTCGTGTCAGGTTTGAAATGTTGTCAATTATGAACAACTTTTACTATGGGACCAAACCTGTAATCGCGAAAAAAAAATCAGCTCTTCCCTACATTAATGTTCGCATAACTCGTCAAAATGTAGGGAATAGCTGATTTTTTTTCGCGATTGCAGCTTTGGTCCATTGGTAAAAGTTGTTTATAATGATGAAAACAATCTCCAATTTCGGTTTGTCACATGTTTTCAATTTCAACTAGTATAGGAAGGAATTGATACCTACCATGAAAAGACAGCAAAATGTTTCCGTTCACCCAAACTTCGTAAAGAAGGACCACTCTTCTGTACCTACCGTCAAATCGTACAACATCAAACTCACCAAAACCCGACACCTAGGACAATACAGCATGTTGTTTTTACATTCTCAAATCATGCTACCATAAATCTTTTATACACGCGATACCCGTAACCGGAACAGCCAAACGGAACCCGACTAGCCATGTAGAGAACCAATAGTCGTTACAACATCAGAAATCTAACGCTCTTTTTAGGGTTCTGTATCCAAAAGGATGCCAACGGGACCGCTGTCTATCCGTCCGTTCGTCGTCAGTCACAGGGCTGTCTCTTTTCAACCATAATAGGTAGACACAGAAAAAAAAAAAAAACAAAATAGTAAAAAGAAAGTGGCGGTGGTTGTCAGGGATATCGAATTACCCAGTAACTGGGTTTTGGAGGTCAGATAGGCAGTCGCTCTATGTAAAATACTGGATTTCAGCTATATCCAGTTAGTCTAAAAGCCGACCCTAACATAGTTGGGAAAAGGCTAGGCAGGTGATAATGATGAGGCAGACACAGAGTGTTTATTTAGTATAGCCGCTATAACAATAAATATAAATTAAAAATTAAAGAGGGTAAAATGTAGTTCTCAATATCGTACGGTGGTACGGAACCCTACTTGTGCAAGTCCGATTCGCACTTTGCCGGTTTTATTCGCCCTGTATAGTACAGACCTAAACTGGTTTTGTTACCTATCCACTGCGCCCCTAGTACTGTCGCAGTAAATTTAAAAGCAAACAAAACTTGCAATGTGCTCTTTACGGCCGGGAGTGTCGGCCCATAGAGTCGATAGTAAAATTTACGATACGACTCTTGTGTAAACGCAGACTGACTGTTGGTTCGCGGTCGATAAACTTAATTTTTAAAGAGGGAGTAAATAAAAGTGTACCGAAAAGGTGGAGAAACACCAAAGCATGCGCGTGTGTTGAAGAAAATTTATTTATTTATTTGGTCTCATGTAAATCACACATTTTACAGAATAATAATTACTATCAGTTTTTGTACATAAACCCTGTCAGGGCGCTGCAAATTAATGTTGCTTTGCAGCTAAGTTTGTGGACATAATAACATAAATTGAGTCAACAAATTACAATTCAAATACAAATAATCTCAGAAATAGTAGTCTAGATGTCGTTTAGATGTCCAATTTAACAGTAATAAACAAAACACAATAACACAGATAGTCATCATGGTATTAGTTTAGTAGGTAAGTTAAAAATTATAATAAAAATAGGTAATAGTTACAATCAAGTCATGTCAATTCATAGTTAGTAATGTTATTGAATTATGTTGTCAATTTACAATACAAAATAAAGTCTTAATGTCACTGTAATATACAATAGTAATGTGTAGGTGGGTAAGGGAAATCATATTGATAGCTTGTTACTTCCTAATCAAATAATGTCTATTCTCCACGTTCCGCTTCTGTGGACTTACGTGTAAAGTTCGGCTGCCTTCGACGCAGGAGATATCACAGGTGAACTCCCTCTTCCCTCACTCTCATAGTCTGATGGGACGGCAATCCGACACGACTGGAGAGAGATCAGGCGCAGGACCAACGGTTTAACGTGCTTTCCGAGGCACTGTGGTATCACACCGCCAATTTCCAAACTCCGGGCTGTTACTAAAGAACTCTTATTGGACAAACTCAATAACAGTTTGCCTTTAACTGCTTAGTTGGTCTCGTGGTTGCAAGCGCGACTGCCGAGATTGGGGTCCTGGGGACTTAGGTATATCCACACTAAGGCCAAGGTCTAAATATTCATAATAAATATTACTTTGACTAAAGCTACGATTTCCTAAAACAGCGGTGACCGCCACATAGCGTCACATAACGTCACTGTAACGTCAATGAATTCAAATAGAAATAAAAAATCAAATTTTTTTTTTTTTCGTAAATTCATGGTGTGCGCTTGGCTATCTCTGCCATTCTTGGGGGGGAGAGGAGACCGACGACCTTGTGAAGGCCGCAGAATCCCGTCGGATGCGAGAAGCAGAGAACCGGTCGAAGTGGAGGTGCTTGGGGGAGGCCTATGTCCAGCAGTGGACGTCATTCGGCTAAAATGATGATTCCTGCCAACCTGTAGGAATATATTATATTATGTTATATTTATCATAATATATAATTATCACAGTATTTTTTTTAGAAAAACAATCCAAACATATTCAGAAACAATAATTTTATGATATTATATTATTATATAACAAGATCCTTTACGCACTACGGTAACGGAAGACTTCTAGACAATATCAATCACCCACGTAGCTAAAGAAGCCACACTCAGCTTAGAAATATGATATTTTGGTTCTAAAGCCCTCGTTATGAAACCTTGTCAGTCCTTTAACGGTATGAGAATCCATACTAATATTATAAATGCGAAAGTGTGTTGTCTGTTTAGATGAAATTTGGTATAGAGATAGTTTGAGTCCCGGGAAAGCACAGGACAGTTTTTATCCCGATATTCCCACGGGAAACTTAGGCGGGTGAAACCGCGGGGCGCTGCTAGTATACAATAAAGAGGTAGGACTAGTTATTGAAACGAAATGTCCTAGATTTGTTTTTCGAATTGGACAGAAATAGAAATTGAATAGCCAAATAAAAATATCTAATTCAATGTGTTATAAACAGTGATCGGAATAGGCTGAGTATATTTACCTAAACTTCAGAGAACAGAGACAGAAAGTGGAGACTTCTCTACGACGACATTTTTTTTCCCGATATTCGGGAAAAACCTTAAATAAGTTAAAAATAAGCTTTATTTAAGATGGGTAAAGGCTATTTTGAACTAAATTTGCAATTACCAAATTTTCAGGATTTTCACGTCAAATCCCGAAATAAATAGTCTAACTTTAATTAATGTATTCCAATTATATGTAATGTATGATACAACGGTTAATATCGCCTGCATGGGTTTAAACCCTCGATCTAACACTCGTAAGTCGGGACCGTTACCACTGGGTCTGCAAGCAAGAAAGTCTTACAGACCTATTTAATTTTAATGGGACAACGTACAGCAAACTTACAAAGTTCGTAAAGAATACAGAATTAAAGGCGATTTACAAGTTCACACCATACGTACATAGACCGCATTATCAGATGCTGCGGTTGTAAAATTCTGGACGTTATATAACCCGCAAGACGGTAAACCCTTTACCTACATCATCTGCAAAACCCGTCACGTCATGAAGATAGAAGGAAATGACACAATTTCTTCCAGAACCTACATCAGCAAAGACCAACAGAGTTATGGCAGTGTAACGTCAAAATATGGCGACAATTTGTCTCAGGAAAGTTGACGAAACTTGCGTAAGCGACAACTTGATCAATGCGTTACTACGCAGGAGGTGAAACAAGGCACAGTCATCAGTATTACTTTAGGGCCTCAGAATAAGCGATGAAGAAGTGTTTTTGATAGGGTACAAAATACAAAGTTCTTAAAATACGGCATGTCATATAGCCGCATCGCAGTAGGTTTGGGAGTGTTGCAATTATTTAGTTACAACTAAGATTATTTTGCTCTAAATATTTGTGTAATTACAGGTATGTACAGACGCCAGCACATCAAGCTACCCGAAACTGGCAAATTTTCCAAATCAACCTTACGCTGTAGCGATAAAATAGATTGTAGCCACTTGATGTGCTGGCGTCAGTACATAAATAACATAACATCATGCCTGTATTCTCCGAAGGGTTAAGTAGAGCTGTACCTATATTTAAACATAAATAAAAAATATACCATGTACCATTACCACTAATAAACCACTATACCAACACCACCACTACCACCACCACCACCACCACCACCACCACCACCACCACCACTATATTAATATACCATTTATGTTATGTATGTATGTACCTATATTTCGCAAGTACATAACACATATTACGCATAAAATATTTAAGTATACTTATACTTAAATAAAGCAAATGGAAAAGAGCGCCCTACTTGAAAGTAGTTACCATGCACGCCCAATATGCTTTCTAATGGACGTGCAGCGTTAAGAAAATAATTATTTGTAATCCAAAACAATTTATTTATTTTAAGCAATAAAGTAAATTAGGTAAAAAGTTTTATGAAAGATTACGAGTATATTATCATTCCTCGGTCTAAAAGTTACAACTCTATGGGAAAACTGCAAAAAAACCTACTGTAGCAGCAAGTGATTGCATATCCATCGCCGACTTCATGGCCCCTACACAACAAGCGTACGTAAGATCAAACGTTGCTATGCCTACAACCGTTTTACAATGGATATTTAGATATTCAACATTCTCTTGTTTCGTCAATATCAGCCCATTATTTTATTGGTAGATTTCGAGTCTTTATTCTTGGTTTTATTGACACTTTTCACCGTATTTTTTTTCATGTAGGTACAGAGTTTTCACACTAATATTATAAAGGCGAAAGTTTGTGTGTGTGGGGGTGTATTTATATGTTTGTGACTTCTTCACGCTCAAACGGCTGGACCAATTTTGATAAAATTTTGCATGGAGATAGCTGACGCCCTGGATTAACATATAGGCTACTTTTTATCCCGATATTCCCAAGGGATCGACATTCACGCGGGTGAAACCGCGGGGCGCAGCTAGTAAGAAATAAAAGTAACCATTCTTCATAAGGGGAATTTGTTTGAAATATTATGATACCTACAGAAGTTCCTAAATTTTTTTCTGAAGAATTCAAAGCTTTTTTCTAAGGTATCTAGGAATTTAACATTGAAAATCGCTTTGAAAGCGATTGCCACTAAATGACATCGTTTTCAAAGCTTTCGTATTTCTTTCTCGACTTTTAACAGGATTGTCATAAGGGTTTCGGTAGCTATAAAATAGGCACATTTTTGGCTTTTCCATCGTCATTATAGATGATTTAATTGATTGATTGTGTAGGCACTCTTTTTAATATGTATCTAGAAGAAACAAAAGTAAGTTTCGTACCTAATCGAAACGATTTTGCACATTCCCAACCATTCTCTTGAATGAGTTACGTGTAGTGCCGAATATTATTTACTCACAAACTGCTCCAAAACACATCACACAATAACTTCGTCACTATAATAGTTCCATCATAATAAACTCATTTGAACTTCGGTCCTTTGATATCAAAACAATAGCATTTTGATAATTTGACATTATAACTCTCACCACTCAATAATAAATCTAACATCACTCAAGATAGGGTACAAAATACGTTGGAGGGAAATTAATTGTGTTGTTTACTAGAAGTTGGTTAAAGTTTAATTGAATTGAGGGTAGGTCCCCCGTCTCGCTTGATGGCGAATCAACGATTTTGTTATAGAGATCAGTCTTGTTTACATGTCTCCCTGGTTTCATTAAGATTTCTTATTAATTTTTCAATTGCTACAGTCCCTTTGAAATGGGTTTGCAATGAAGTGTGCTTGCGATTTTGTGCTTATGTGTGTGTGTGTGTAAGTGGTGCATTGATTTATCTATACCTATCCTGACTTCATAACTTAATAAATTAAATAAAATTTCATTGACGACAACAGAAAGCCAATTCTCGTAATTAAAAACGTTCTAATTCAAGTCACAATCTCATCTCAGCTACAATCAATGTCAAAACCTGTCAAAAATGTAGGGAAATTAAAGGTATTTTCACAGATTAGACAGCGAACGTTCTTAAAAATACGAGAATTGCCTTTGTTATCATACCTATTTTAAATAATTTAAAACGTTTATAGTGTCTATGTTGTATTTTTGTTCAACTTCTTATCCGTTTTATCAATCATAGCTTCTGCCCGCGACTTCGTTCGCGTGAAATTTCTTATTCCCTCGACCCATCTCGTCGTATTGCATCACTTGCCCGCGTCTCCTGCTCTATCACTTCGTTTCCCCATAGCGCTTTTGCTCGGCTCCTAAGGGTCTTAGCGTGACGTTAATTAGCCTATAGCCTTCCTCAAGAATTAGGCTATCAAATGCAAGAAGAATTTTTCAAATCCGACTGGTAGTTCCAGAGATTACCTCCTACATACGAACTTACAAACAAATACCTCTTTATAATATTATTATATAGTATAGATAAAATCATATTTTTCAAAACATTTCCACACTTACACACTTTTGTCCCATTTTCTAAGCAAAAAATATAACGTTCAATATTAAAAGAAAATTCCATTTCTTTTGACAAAGGCCTCGCAGTTTAGAAGCAAGGATGAAACTTTGAAAAACTCTATTACGAAGGCAGATTAAAACTATATAATGAAGTTTA
Source organism: Amphipoea oculea (assembly GCA_945859645.1). Lineage (NCBI taxonomy): Eukaryota > Metazoa > Arthropoda > Insecta > Lepidoptera > Noctuidae > Amphipoea > Amphipoea oculea. The sequence goes on from OX243862.1 coordinate 20,681,096, forward strand.
GGTGTAAATTGTAAGAAAAAGTAAGGTCTTTATACAACGAGTTTTCTTCTGCGAGGAATTTTATAGTTGGCGGTGAGAGTTGGATTGAGTTTACTGTTGTAATAATGTTGTGTAGAACCTAATTATTAATAATGTGAGATGTTTTTTTCATAAATAAAAAAGTTACCTACGAAAAAAAACCCTCATTGACAGTAAAAAAAAACAACTTAGTGGCACTCCGGGAGTGCCGATAGAAGTGAAAACTTGAACAATTACGTGTGTATTTTTTTAATCGTCATATAAACAAAACACAAACAGAATACTTTGCCATCACTCACTGACATATCTATATAAATAAAAACAAAAGGCCTGACTGACTGACTGACTGACTGACTGACTCATCAACGCCGAGCCCAAACCCTTGGACCTAGAAAGCTGAAATTTCACACGATGGTTTCTTTTATGATGTAGACCAGGAATAAGGAAGGATTTTTTGAAATTCAACCCCTAAGGGAGTTAAATAGGGGATGAAAGTTTGTATGAAAGTCCGTCAGTTTTAAAGTTAGGATCTTCAAATTTTGTGTTTCGGCTGACGATTGAAAATTAATTTATACGTGTCTCAGCGTTTTTGATAATTCTACCCCCAAAGGGTTAAAAAGGGGGATTAAGTTGTGTATGCAAGTCTGTCAGTTTAAAAGTTAGGATCTTCAAATTTTGTATTTAGGCTAACGATTGAAAATCTATATAAATAAAAACAAAAGGCCTGACTGACTGACTGACTGACTGACTGACTCATCAACGCCGAGCCCAAACCCTTGGACCTAGAAAGCTGAAATTTCACACGATGGTTTCTTTTATGATGTAGACCAGGAATAAGGAAGGATTTTTTGAAATTCAACCCCTAAGGGAGTTAAATAGGGGATGAAAGTTTGTATGAAAGTCCGTCAGTTTTAAAGTTAGGATCTTCAAATTTTGTGTTTCGGCTGACGATTGAAAATTAATTTATACGTGTCTCAGCGTTTTTGATAATTCTACCCCCAAAGGGTTAAAAAGGGGGATTAAGTTGTGTATGCAAGTCTGTCAGTTTAAAAGTTAGGATCTTCAAATTTTGTATTTAGGCTAACGATTGAAAATTAATTTATACGTGTTTCAGCGTTTTTGATAATTTCACCCCTAACGGGGGATGAACGACCTGACTGACTCATCAACGCCCAGCCCAAACCCTTGGACTTAGAAAGCTGAAGTTTTACACGATGGTTCCTTTTATGATGTAGACCAGGAATAAGGAAGGATTTTTTGAAATTCGACCCCTAAGGGAGTTAAATAGGGGATGAAAGTTTGTATGAAAGTCCGTCAGTTTTAAAGTTAGGATCTTCAAATTTTGTGTTTCGGCTGACGATTGAAAATTAATTTATATGTGTCTCAGCGTTTTTGATAATTCTACCCCCAAAGGGTTAAAAAGGGGGATTAAGTTGTGTATGAAAGTCTGTCAGTTTAAAAGTTAGGATCTTCAAATTTTGTATTTAGGCTAACGATTGAAAATTAATTCATACGTGTTTCAGCGTTTTTGATAATTTCACTCCTAACGGGGGATGAACGACCTGACTGAGATATCAACGCACAGCCTAAACCACTGGTGATAGGGTCTTGAATTTTGGAGGGTGTATTCTTTGTAAAGTATAAGTATCCAATAAGAAGGGGTTTTTGGAAATTCAACCTTAAAGGGGGTGAAAAGGGGGGATTTTTTTGTATGAAAAATCTTATTCCTTGAGTTAAAAACCTTGAACCTTGGCACGAATAAAGTATCTAAGTAAATTATGAAGTTTGGCATTTTTCGTTTTTCTAAACTCATTTCAACCCTAAAGAGGTATTGGGGGGTGTCAAAATTTCTTTGGAAGAATTTCAACGCGCTGTCCGATTAACTCGAAACTCAGTCAGTATTAATACTAAGGACTAAAAATAAAGAATAACCTATATCAGGGTTTTTCGAAAATCTACCCCTAACTGTGTGAAAAGGGGTTGTTAATTTTGCAAGGGCATATTTTACTGTGTGGCTTGATTAGCTGGAAAATTTTTCATAATTCGACCCATGTAGGGGTGAAAAGCGGGAATACGGTTTATATGAAAAATCTTATTCATTTGGTTAATAAACTTGAAACTTGGTACGAACATTTATCTAAATAAATTATAAAGTTTGGCATTTTTTGTTTTTGTAAACTAGCCCTTAAAAGAGGATTGGGGTGGGGGGTGTCAAAATTTTAACGCGTAGTCCGATTACCTCAAAACTCGGTATTTATACGGGGCAGTTAATTATACAGGGAAAGATTTTAATGCGTGGCTTGATTAACTTAAGAATTCGTATAAATAATCTTTAAGTCAAGTAATGAACACACCCCAAACACTTTTTCGAAATTCTACCCCTATAGGGTGAAAAGCGGGAATACAGTGTATATGAAAAATCTTACGGTACAAATACTTATACAAGTAAATTATGAAGTTTGGCATTTTTTGTTTTTCCAAACTACCCCTAACGGGGGATTGGGGGCGTCGGAATTTCTATGGAAGAATTTTAACGCGCGGTCCGATAACTCGAATCTCTGTATTTATACTTAAGACAAAAAATAAAGAATAACGTGCATCAGGGTTTTTCGAAAATCTACCCTTAACGGGGTGAAAAGGGGTATTTAGTTAATTATACAGGGGAGGATTTTACTGCGTGGTTTGATTAACTCAAAAATTGGTGTAAATAATCTTTGAGTCAAGTAATGAACACATCCCAAATGATTTTTGAAAATTCCACCCCTGTGGGGGTGAGAAGCGGGGATACAGTTTATTTGAAAAATCTGATTCCTTTGATCTATACACTTAAAAATTCGCCCGAATACTTAGTTGTCTAAATAAATGATAAAGATCATACCTACATACATTTTAGAAATTTTTAGAGGAAAGTACGAATTTCACGCGGACGAAGTCGCGGGCAGAAGCTAGTCGGAAATATGTATATTAAAACCGAGTACCTACATCCCGAGGACAGCCGAACACATCCGAATGTAGCGCGGTGTCGGTAACAGTGTCGCGAGTTCAATGGCTTTTTCCCATTTCAAAATATGCCCAACGCGCGTAAAGAAGAAGTTTCTCTTCAAAAGTGCAAAATAGGATTAGGCAGGCAGGTCACATCAGCCGCATGTACTATGACCGCTGGATAAAAAATCTCCACACAATGGGTGCCTGATGATCAGTGACCGGAATAGGCTGAGTATAATTACCTAAAGTTTAAAGAACAGAGACGAAAATTGGAGACTTTCTTATGACTATTTTTTTTTAATATTGGTTATTTTATTTATCAAAACATTGATTACGATTTATTAAAACATTTATAATGTTAATGATAAAATAAGATATTGAAAGTTACATAATTAATGTACCGGTAAAAAAAAATTTAGTCATAAGGAAGTCTCCGATTTCCGTCTCTGTTCTTTAAACTTTAGGTAAATATACTCAGCCTATTCCGATCACTGGTGATGATTGACGGTGTCGCCGATACCATTCTAGAAAAAGGTGGCGAGTCGACCAGGACCCGCGACGTGAGGAGTGGTTTGAGGTGGCGCGGGAAAAGATTTCCTGTAAGAGCTTGGGTGAAGCCATTGCCCACAAGTGAAAAAATTGTTAAAAGAGAATAAATGGCAATTAAAAAAAGCAAATGATCGCCCAGGCAGTGCGACCATTTGTACTATTCAGATAAACATTGCAGAAGAAGCAGTAAAGTAGGCAGTGATGCACAAAAATAGGTACACAAAACCAAAACCTTTGGCCCCTTGTACACACACGTTTTTGTTGCCGTGAAAAACTATGGTTTATTCACCGCATGTAGGCGCGTGTGTAGTCACGGCAAAAATACGTGCGTGTCCAAGGGCCTTAGACCGGTCCGGACCTTTAGTGCGTGTACACGGCACGTTTTCTTTACGGTACGGCACATAAACCGCGCCGTAGAAAAAATGTATCCATCGACAAGCTCCTATCTAGTACCCACACCTAATTCTAATGTCCGGTTTCTGAAGAACTCTTAAATGGAGTTTAAATTTTCAATAGTTGTTGATTCGACATAATTATCTATTTAAGCGAATTCCTTCCTTATGCTCGGTTTTTGGGGTTCTCAGATAAACCCTAGAAAATAATTCACTCCAATTTTAACCTAAATTCTTCCGTGACGTGTTCAGAAACACGATATCGAACCAATCACTATCGAATGGATAAACTCCGTTTAAAAACCTCAGCAACCGGGCATGTCCCTTAGTCTTTGCCCCACAAAACTAACGATACCTGCAGCTCGTTACCTATTGCGTACAACCTAATAACAAAACTGTACTTAATTCTAAAATGCAAATTCATCACCATCAATCCCTCGTCTCAAAAATTAGTCGCGAAGACATTCTGCTTCATTAAACCCATGTATTTCCCAAACCAACCACCTTAGGCGACATTATGCAAATAACGTCATTACAAAATTACTTGGCACACCCACTATTAAGGTATTAAACACGGAATAACATGCAAATTGTGTCCCGATCGGGAATCAAGTCTCTCAATGATGTATAAAAGCGGTTTAAGCTGGATTAAACCAGATTAAACCGGATTACACCGCTTCGAGGCGGAGGCGTTCATTTATTATGTAAATACGTGACAAATTAAATCCAATGGGAATTTCGTTTGACAAACGGTTGGGCCCGTTGTAATGTATTGCCGTGTTTACTAGTTTCAGGTTTAGTCGAAAAGTTGGAACGGGTTTAGTGGAATTTGGCTGTTGGAGAGACGAGACATTTAAATTATGTTGGGTGTGGGATATACGGTCTGCTCTTTCCGTAGGTTCATTTCGAGATTATACCTTTGTCTCATCATTTATAATAATATTATAAAGAGGTAAAATTTGTTATTTTGTATCTACTATTACGGGTCTATCTAGTAGTTACAAAGATTACCTCTTTGTAACTACTAATACGATTCTGAAAATTCATTTACAAACGCGAAGCTCCATTACCTATCCCTGAGTGTCATAGGATATGTTTTATGTTAAAACGAGAAACTTTACTCAAACGATGTCGCGGGCAGAAGCAAGTAGGTAATAAAATTTATTACCTACTGACAACGAAATATTTAAAATACTTCGTTGTTAGTTGTCCTAAGTTCCATTTCATAATAATATTAACAACAAAACTAACTACATATTAATGGTACAGACAAATCTAAACAAGCTTTTTTTTTTAATCCAATCTAAAGTTGCCAGAAATGGAGATTAGGCCCACCAGCATGGGTTCCAAGTTCCACGTAATATCCTACAGAATGAAAATCGCAGTACGATCGATATAGTGTGAATGTTCTATGACATTTTAATTTAATGAAAACATAATCGAAACAACTTTAGTAGATACTGCTGTGGAATGAGCCTTTAAATTACTTAAATTAATCTTAATTAGATGTTGAGGTGGAAACTTCTGCAGTTAGCTGTAGATAGCTAAAAGATCCCAAAGGAGAGATTCACTTCGGGGCTTTAAATAGTGCCTTTCAGTTTGTAATTTTAAGTGAAAACAGGACTAATTAAAGTGGTCTCTATGTACAGCCGTCAGAGAAATTAATTGTTTAATCAAATTGACACGCTACGTCATTTTTGCTGTGTTCCGATCGTTTTGACGTTGAAAAGTGCCTTAAATGTGTCTATCACACTAAAATTATAAAGGCGAAAGGTTGTGAGTGTAAGTTTATATGTCATGTTTGTTACTTCTTCACGCTTAAACGGCTGCACCAATTTTGATAAAATTTTGTATGGAGGTAGCTGACACCCTGGATTAACATATAGGTTACCTTTTATCCCGATATTCCCACGGGATCGACATTTATACGGGTGAAACCGCGGGGCGCAGCTAGTTTGAAATAAATGCTTTGACTTTGACATTGTGCCGGCGACAGCTGTCGACGATTACAGTCGCGTCTGTCGTCAACGCGTGCCGCTCTTGTGTATCCAGACTTTATAGCCATTTCAATACTACTTTCGAAGAATGAAAGTTATGATTTCAATATACGGACAAAATTTCGTAGTCAATTTGCTCATTCAGAAGGCCTTCTGGCTGAGTAATAACAGCCACACGGGTCAATCGATCAGGTTAAGCTACGCGGTTGTTCCGTGGATGGGTGACCATCTTTACATACAAAGACCCCTACGTCTCTCGGAAAGCACGTTAAGCTGTGGGTCCCGGCTGTCATTTGTGAATATTTGACAGTCGTTACGGGTCATCAGAAGCCCGAAAGTCTGACAACCAGTCTAACCAAGGGGTATCGTATTACACAGTAACTGGATTATGGATGTGAAAATACTGGTACTCAGCTGCATCCGGTTTGACTGGAAGCCGACCCTAACATAGTTGGGAAAAGGCTAGGCAGATGATGGTTCAATAAAAAAAGTCAGCAGGTGATGATTTAATCAATAAAGTCAATTTACTAAAAACAATTATGAGGGGGGGTTGAGGGGGGGTCTCAGGGGATCAGAGCGGCACCCTGCTTGCGTAACACACTATCAATCGGAATCTAAATAATTTTGAAGCCAATTGCTAATTCATTGCTTCATAAGTTCGAAAAATCAGTCTGATCAACACTTGTTGTTGAACTGTCAAATTGAAACGGATTCCAATTGATAATGTTTTACGCAATTGCCCCGCGGATTAAATCGAATTTACTTAGGTTTATCTCTGTGTATGTGAAAGACATTCGCACACACAGAACGCACACACACTTTGCTGTCTAGATACAATATCTTAGACAAAGATTTTGGTGACCTAATTCTACCTGTGATAGTTTCGGGCTAGAGAAATGTAGTTCCGTGTCTTCATAGCCTCTAAGATATCTTCGCCCGACTTAATCGCTTGAAGCGACAACTCCGCAATTGAATTAGTGAGTTGGACTGCAGTAGCTGCTAAACGCATTCTTGAGTTAAATGTGTGACCATTCCCGTGTCAAAGATTTGCTAGTGCAGTCATTCAAATAGGTACTGACTATGACTCTTATACACCGTGTTCCGAACGATATACATAAGCTTCGACCAGATGTTCAGACCATGGAAATAAGCATTTTTCATTATGGACACATTAATGAATTATTATTTTTTATTTTTTGTTAATTTTCATATAAACTAAATACCTTGACGTAAATCGCCCGGTATGCATGCCTCTTTATCCGAATTGGCAACGATGACGTATTTTCATTCATAAGATTTGGCGGGCTGCAACTTGTCAAAACTGAGTTAAGACCCTTTCTTATAGCATGCTCAATTAAATTTCACTAAATGAAATTACAAATATCTTTGTAACGAAGCCTTTTTAAGTACTACTTCCTTTGTTAGATTAAATTTGTAAAAGCTATAGAAGCCTTTGACAAAGTTTATGGATATCGTAAATAACACGGTGTATAGGATGAAATTGAATAGGTGCAACAAATTAAAATATCCAATTCAGCGTGCTATAAATTAAATTTAGAGCATGTTATTAAGTAAAGGAATGCACATACGTGCGCGTAGATAAGGGATTTTTTTCGTAGGAACGGTCGTAATTAGGTTAATAGGTACCGCTAGTTCAAAACGTTGCCAACTTGCTTTATGGTTTAAACTTAGCGATGTATCGATTGCTTATCGGGCGCGCGCTAAAGTTGATACTTTAATTTTTTTATATGTTCTGATATCACCAACTTAGTTTACACTATCTAAGACGGTTTTTCAAAAATTTATATTTGTGAAATGACAAATTATGATTATGTAAGTGCTTGGCCAGACTGGCAGCGCGGGGCGGGGAGCGGCGCGGGTTCTGAAACGCGCGCGATCTGCACGTCCGCAGTCGAACGCGGCTCCGTTCTGATTGTTGTCGTGTCCAGTGTTTGTCTAAATATAATAATGGATGAAGAAGACTTATCTTTACCAGAAAAAAGCTCGAACTAGTTTGAGAACCCCGGTCAATCATTATGTCAACGTGGTTAAGACACTAACGTGAAACCCTACTGTGTCTTAAATTAATCGAACAACAAATGAGGTGTCACGTAGTGTTAATATTGGAGACGGACTGAAGATTCAATAGGAACTGACTCCATCCTCCATCACGACCCTCGATCGAACAAATTGACAATATAACATCAAATTCTTCCGTTCATTCCTTAATCAGTCACTTCCATCGTTCCGTTTAATTTAGTTTCAGTTGTTCCGCGTGCCCATCAACGCGGGACATCGCTTAATCGCCCCGTGACACCGCTCGGCAAGTCCATTAAACTAAAGTTTAAAGTTTGTTGTTGACGCAGACATGATTAGACGCGCTTAGTTCAGACGCTGCTAGTGATGATTCTGTTTTATTTATGGGATTTTTTTAAAGTAGTCTGAAGATTAAGTCATAAAACATTTTACAACCAAAATAATAAACCACTGCGATAAATCTGCTAAAATACAGTATTTCTATAACTTGTAATACTTCGTCTAAGATCTTATTTTTATAAAATTATGGTAATCCATAATTGTAAAAAAATAATAACAGAAAATATTTTTTTAGAAACTACAGTGGTAGATATTAATAAAATTTTTGCTTAAAGGCTCCCGCAGACAGGCGCGACGCGATTCTGGTAAAGAAGATTTCATAGTTATTGTTCTACCAGAGTCGCGTCGCGCTGTTACGTCGCGCCTTTCTGGCAGGAGGAGCCTTAAACCATCATTCGTACTGGCTGAATAAATCAAAAGTCTCTCAAGAACAAAAGATTAAAAATCAAGCGTTTGAAATACAATACATGTATTAGGACAAACATGTTAGTGTCACCCGTTTGAACTAAAATAACTTCATTAATTCAAACCAACCAACCTTTTCTTTTACATACCTTATCTTATTTTTTTTACTTTAATACGGTTCCCGTAGGAGGGTAGGTTTTCGTTATTTATCGTCATTTACAGGTGTTATTAATATTATATTATTTATAATACGGCACCGCACCACAACCGCGGCACGTGTCACATCCCAACATATATTGTGTCAAACGAAATAACAAACAAATACCAATATCCTATATTTTCAATGTAAGTGAAAAAACCAATGTAAGTGAAAAAAAAAAAAAACAAAAAAAAATTTGTGCGATGAATGATGAAATGATGATAAATAACGAAAATCTACCCAGGAAACAGTCGATTGTCTTGGTCCGGTTTTCAACACTGGAAACCGGTCTTCAACATAATTTAATTCGAGGATCTTGGGTTCGACATCCTACCATCATCCAGAAACGTATTAGACACCTGCTTCGGCTCCGAGATCCGGGACTCTAAAAGTCCCTGGCGCCCATTTACTAGATATTAACATAAACAATAACTGGAAGGTTAGGTTTGTTTCGTTTTAAAAGAGTTTAAGGTAAATTTTACCTTCCTTCTTCTTCCTCTTCTCCCTTACTCCTCCTCTTCTCCCTCTCCTCTTCTTCCTTCCTCTTCTTCCTTACTTCTTTTTTCTTCCTTACTTCTTTTTTCTTCCTTCTTCCTTTTTCTTCTTCTTCTTCCTTCTTTTTTTTCCTTCTTTTTTACCTTCTTTTTCTTTTTTTCCTTTTAAAACGGAACAGTACGGGGTTTATCTCCAACCCCCCATGACCTTTGCTCTCTCTACTGAAATATTAGCTGGCTTGCAATAATTTGTTAATGGTAACGTTAAACTTATTTTATTAATATACAGTGTATTAGTTTATTAATATACAGTGTTTGAGATAGTTGTTGTTTTCTTATTGCCATACCCAATAGTTTGCCGCTACTACAGGTAAGAAATCATAACTGTAACAGTGGCAAACTTTTTGATTCTAGTAACAACTAAATAATGAACTAACCCAACCATTATTTTGTTGTTGAACTATTTTGCGGCCATAGAAATCGTAAAACTAAGTCCAAAATCCGTAAACTTCCAATTTCGTTAGTACCCAATTGGGAAATCTTGCTATAAACCAGTGACACGTTTTGTTTTTATTCCATTTTTATGTTCCCCTTTTGGGAATGAAACCCCATTTTGGTTATTTTTTCATCTCATCTCCCAGTATTCCATTTTCGAATTAGAATTCTTGACAGAGCCGTCTAGAAGTTATGAAGAACTAGCTTTTGCCATCCAACGGCGACGTACTATCGGGATAAAAAGTATCCTGTGCGTTAATCCAGGTTAAAAATAAACTAGGTATCTGTGTGCCAAATTTAATTAGTAGTTCGTCAATTTATGTAAGCCTAGTACTTTTTGCTAGGTTACTGCTCAGAATTTGTGCACGACGTGTCGTGAACAGAATACCGTCTAGTATGCAGCATGCAACGTACTACCGAGATAAAAAGTATCCTATGCCCTAACCCAGGACATGGTTTTCCCATTTCATCCAAATCCGTGCTTTGATTTTTCAAATTTTAGCGAAAAAGCTTAATAAACAAACTCACTTTAACAAATATTAAAGTAGGATGCACGATCCGTGCTTTGATTTTTCAAATTTTAGCGAAAAAGCTTAATAAACAAACTCACTTTAACAAATATTAAAGTAGGATGCACGTTTGTTTGTTCTTTCATCATTTTCTCAGCCGCTTCATCAGAATCAAAGATGTCCGGTCTGCTAGACACAAAATACTATCAAGGATCTTACCGATGTATGCTCCTGCGCTGCCCACACTCAGTGGTTTTTGTTGTTTTGTTGACCCCATCAAAAATAAATTATCATCAAATATTTTTTTTTGTTTCATTTTTGTATATCGAAACCCATCACATCTGCTGAGTTTCGCTAGCCGATTTGATTTGACCCTACATTTTATTGTTAGCTTGTATAATTATTGTATTTAAGATAATTATGTCATAATAAATTAAGCTATTTGTAACTGTCAGTATCATCATCATCATTTCAGCCGAAAGACGTCCACTGCTGGACATAGGCCTCCCCCAAGCACCTCCACTTTGACCGGTTTTGTGCTTCTCGCATCCAACGAGTTCCTGCGGCCTTCACAAGGTCGTCGGAATAAAAGACTATAAAAGACGCTAAATCGAATTCTGTTGGTCTTCAAAACCGTCTCCCAAAGACTCATCGCATCAAAATTGACTCCCAGCATTCTCTACCCAAATACCAGTTAACATTAATTCTGAAACATCCAAACCAAAATTCCAACCAACTGAAAATATTTCGAAGTTATTGCATCAACTTAATTAGTCGTTTCATTACGAAACCGATCGGCCATTTGCAATATTTGGACAACGCACAATGCTATCATGTACCAGGACTACATATGTACTAGGTGCTTCAATTATACGTGTGTAGACTACTGCGCCTGCCGGGGTCCTTCTATCCAATTAGGATTAAAGGTGGGGTGCAGGTTGTGGCGACAAAAGATGCATTTTTTACACCTGACAAATTATTTTGTGAGGTGTAAATAAATCAATATATTTTTTTTGTATTATTAATATTTTTGTTAAGTAACTTTGACAGTTCAAAAAACAAAAAACAATGAACAAAAAAAAATGGACATCTGAATTAAGAATTTCCTCCTTTTTTGAAGTCTGTTAAAAATATGACAGCCTGTTTTCAGTTTTTTTTTTTGTTTTTGTTAACTCGAAAGAATAATCGTTTTCTATGGCTTTTTTTAAAAAATTTTTTGCAGTACCTATTTATTCCAAAAATTAAAATTGTATTGAAGTAGATAGCAGTGCGGGACTGCGCAATCGGCGTATTTAATAGTAATGAGTGCGTGTGAAAAAAATATCTTTGCTATCTACCTACAGTGACAGAACTAATGGAATACTTACCTACGTGAAACATAATTTATGTGGAACAGTTTCGTGGAAAACCTACTCAATGTCTATTTTCATTTCATTTTTCACTAATATTCGACGTTGAATATTATACCTACCGTTACTACTACGAAATTCAATTTCAAATTCTGAGAATATATTGTGATATTTAGCTTATTTATCAAAACAACTTTATAAATATTATATTTTCGCAGAAACTACTTATCAGAGAATATCTCTCTATTATTATTATTTTATATTACACACATAACATCACGCCTTTATTCCCCGAAGTTTTAGGCAGAAGTGTGGGGTGTGTGTGTGTGTGTGTGGGTGGTGTGGTGTATCGCTCTTTGCGATAAGACCGCCCATTGTGTTACCCTTTTTAAGTTTCTATATTTATGTCTGTAAGTAATTTTTATGTTGTACATAATAAAGAGTATTCTATTCAACCTATAGGTAGTACACCCACATTACGCCATTTATGTTTAAGTCTCATGTAACAGAGGGAGAGCCTGTTGCCATCAACCGGGTACAAATCCGGACTCCGGGCTGCTACTGAAAAAAAATTCTCATGGAAAACCCAATAACACTATGCCTAAAATGGGAATTAGACCCAAGACCCCACGCTTAGCAGTAGCTCTCGCTACCATTAGACCAATGAGGCGGTATTTATTCTATTTATGGCTAATTTTGCACTCATATTATGGACAAGACCTCCCAGTATCTACAGGGCGTTTGCTCTTTAAACCCTTCATACGAGACCATTGCAAAAATCAGGAAAATCAAAACGGCTACACTTTAACGTTATTCCGTCGTCCATCCTTTCATTGATGTGACATCAAAATATACCCGTAGTTTTAACAAATCGACTGTGGAAAAGGGTAACACCTAATAGACGCGTGTCATGTCACGTTCCACTGTTAGTACAATCCATTCGTTTCGTAAAAAAGGGTAAGGCTTTAAACATGGGTCATCCATCTCACAACTAAAAAGCAGAGGTCTTAAACCATACAAGGGTCACTACACGAGTCGTTTAAAAAGCTTAATTTCCAAGTACACCCTACGTTTTATTATGTTATTTCTTTAGATACGAACAAAAAGCCTTAATTACGGTCTGATCCCCTGAGCCCCCCTCCACCTCCCCCCCCCGTTCTCAATCCCCCAATATACACCCTAACACTAATATATACATCATTATATATATTACTATCAGCGTCTCGCGGTTTCACCCGCATAAGTCTGGATCCCGTGGGAATATCCAGATAAAAAGTATCCTATATCCTTTCCCGGGACTGAAACTATCTCTTTACCAAATTTCATCTAAATCGGTTCAGCGGTTTAAGCGTGAAGAGGTAACTGACAGACAGACAGTTTCGCATTTATAATATTACTAGCTGCGCCCCGTGGTTTCACCCGCATAAGTTTCGATACGGTGAGAATATTGGGATAAAAACTATCCTATGTCCATTCCCGGGACTCGAACTATATCTATACCAAATTTCATCTAAATCGGTTCAGTGGTTTAGGTGTAAGAAGGTAACATACAGACAGACAGACAGACCGACAGAGTTACTTTCGAATTTATAATATTAGTATGGATGAACAAGATAATAAGAAAAAGAAAAGGAAGGAGCGAGGATTCGTCCGCATCGCTCTCAATGAGATAAGTGCCCAAAAGGCTGGCAGCATTACCGCGTTGGATGGCACTGCTGATTCTTTGGGCTAACACATAGCCTCTAACTAGCGGACGATCAAGACGCTTCCAACGATACCTCATTTGTCAAATTATGACATGTAATTTAGAAGTTATGAGGGAACAGATAAACATACATACATACCGTTCAAAATCATAACCCACCTTTTTGCTTCGCCGGACTCGGGTAAAAATAGGCCAGCCCTCCGGTCACGTAAAGAGTCGACCAACCGCTTGGCGATGTCCCGAAATACTCGATGAATACGTTTACCTACGTTTAGATCCTTACCCGCCGACACTGAGACTCCAGCTCTAATGGATACTGATCACAGAAACATCGTACCGTATTAGTGGCTGGCTTTTTGAAAGGTGTCCGTGATTGCTTTTAAATTATTTATCGGGACACGTACCTATGTGTCATGTTACAGACGTATTACAGGTTTATAATTGCTGGTTTATATTTATTATGAAGCTTACAATGATTTAATAATAGTCGGTTCAGCTATTTGTTGTGGCAGTATGGTTATGATTTAATTAATGATACGCGTTAGAGAGCAGTGGTGGCCCAGTGGTAACTGCCGCGACTTACGAGGTCGTAGGTTCGAACCCAGATAAGCGCTTTACTTTGTGTAAATTATTTCATCACCACTATTCTCAAAACGGTGTAAAAAAACATCGTAAGGAAACCGGCATGTCCTAGAACCAAAAATTCGAAGACGTGTGACATCTAGCAACCCGCACTGGGCCCGCGTGGTGGATTACGGTACGGCCCACTCCTTCCCAGCGAGAGGAGGCCTGTGTCCCAGCAGTGGGAACATTATAGGCGGATTATGCTATTTTTCTTTTTTGTTGATTTAGCTTTACTGGCGTTTTGATTATGTAGTTGAACGTCGTTAGGGACGAAATAAAAAAAAAAGGAGTCTGGTTGTTTTCAGCTGTAAGTGTGCCAAGAATCTAAGTGCCGGAAAAACCTCCACACAAAAAAAAATCGTTTAAGAAAAAGTTTTTTTATTTCATTACTAGCTGCGAACTTCGTGCCGCTTCAGAATAAATAAGAATGAATGTAAAAGTAAATAAATTATCTTCATAATTTTTTTTTTTTTCCTAATTATTTTCATATTTTAATACTTAGTTATCCTGCTATTCGGGGCGGAGACAAATCCAACAAATCAAAGATCATAAAAATCGGTCCAGCCGTTCTTGAGTTATAAATGGTGTAACTAACCCGACTTTGTTTTATTTACATAGATTATCATCATGATCTTTACATTGTATTTATATATTATAACAAGCTTCTGCCTCGCGACTTCGTCCGCGTGATATTTCTTGTTCCGCCGACCCACCCCGTCGCATCGCATCGCCTGACCGTGCTATCACTTAGTCTTCGCTGAGCGTCCTTTCTACCTTTGTTTGTTTTTGCTCGACTCCGAAGGATCCTAGCGTCATGTTAAATAGACGCCCTTCCTCATGAATTGTGCTATCAAATTCAAAAGTATTTTTTCAAATCCAACCGGTAGTTCCAGAGATTAGCGCGTACAAACAAACTCTCCAACTTCATTATTAGTTACTCTTTGGTTTTATTATAAATACATAGAAATAGCTAATATTAATTAATAACAATAGTACTAATTTAGAGCTATATATTTAGAAGATTTAGGAGGGGCTTGTGGCTATGTAATAACGTTAGGTTAAGCCACGCTTGCCGTGGTTGGTCCGCGGATGGGCGACCATCTTTAAATACCAAGACCCCTCCGTGCCTCGGAAAGCACGTTATGTCATTGGTCCCGGCTGTCATTCGTGGATCTTTGACAGTCGTTGCGGGTCGTCAGAATTCCGAAAATCTGACAACCAGTCTTACCACGGGGTATCGTATTACCGAGTAACTGGGTTGTGGAGGTCAGATAGTCAGTCGCTCTATATAAAATCTCAGCTGCATCCGGTTAGACTGGGAGCCGACCCCAACATAGTTGAGAAAAGGCTAGGCAGATGAGATGATGAATACTAATTTAGAAGTCAGTCTTTTGCGTGGGATGTCTAATGGAATGTGTCCCAGAATAACCCACACAAATTTTCGTGCAAATAAATATCCAAAAATAAGTTTCTGAAAAGGTTAAATCCTACGTTATTCATAAAAGGTTTCATATGTACATTACATTACATTTGTTCGTTATTCACACGTGGGATGAACTGAAGAACAAATCGTTTGGGGTGAAGTTCGATTAAGAATTGGTACAGATTGTCGAACAAATCGACCTTTTTCCTTCCTAATCGGTGTGTGGTATCTAACTATATAGGACTTTTGTATTCTTGAAAACTGATTGATGAAAATCTCTGTGGAAAAAGAAAAGTTTGTGGGAAAATATATGTAAAAAAACTGCTTTAATCAATGTTATTCAATTTTCTTCTAGTGAAAGGCGACCTAAGGTTGCTTTCCACGCTGAGGAGGCCTATTTCCAGCAGAGGACGTCTTGCAGCCGAAATGATAAAGAAGATTGCTTTGGGGGCCGACAGAATCTATGAATTCACGACACAAAATTCACTTTTCAAATACAATTCCTTGCAAATCGAATGGGCAAACAAATCGATACCTAGGAATCGAGCCAGTCGAGTGTTCGATTCTCAGATAGTTTTATTCATTTCAGTAGATTTCACGGGCGAAAGGATCGCAAATTGCGCCGCTCGCTCCCGGCGCGGCCCGTAATCGATTGTGCTGCCATCTGTTGGCAAAATAATGACTCCTTCTGGTATGCTCCTCCTTTATTTAGATGTGGTATATGGTAAATATGGACATGCTTTCTGATGTGAGTGTGAACATCAGAGATATAGTAGCTCAAGTGTGACTAATAAGACACAATTGAATTTCAAATGTTCTAAATCAAATTTTTATTTCTCAACAGGTGAGAGTTCACTTTTATGTTGTACAGTCACGTCTGAAAGTATGTATACACTTGGCTTTATTCAAAGGCGGTTTTCTCCTTTATATTTTAATGAAATTTTATGCTATTACGAAAATAGTATTTTCGAACCCATAGGTTTATGTTAAGTGTCGTATTTCAACGTTGCATTCGTTATTTCACGAAAAAATCGCAATTGAAAATTGTTAAGTGTATACATACTTTTAGACGTGACTGTACTTACCCCACACATTTACTTACTATGTAAATATCAATGACAGGAAGTTATTAACATCACCAATATAAAGTAAGTGGCAAAAATACGTATTATTGAAGCTAACTCAAAAACTACCTAAGCAAATAAAACCCCTGAGATCCATTACAAACCCTACTTTTTTTAAAGTCAGTTAAAAACTCAAGTAAACGAAATTGCGTAGTTTGCCTCTACTTCTAAGTCCATCAACAAAGATACAGGGCCTGTCCAAAAGTAGTTCTATATTTTGAAATGAACACTACTTCCGATTTATGAACTTTTTCGGTCGGGCAATAACACATCGGGAGTCAGCTGTCAAATCGTATTGTCATTCATTCGTAGTTCGGACCCCGAACTAATCTTATATCCGTAGGTGATACGGAGTAACGCACGTCCGTAACTACGGCCAAAGCTACAGATTTCGTGCTTAGAGAGTAGACGCCCTGCTACCTATCTGACCAAGATTTTGTCTGGACTTTAAAAGAGACTGTGTCCTCTGACTTTGTTTCGGCCATTCTTCTCAGAATAGTCAGTCTTCTTAAAAAAAATATGATTGACGTGTAAAATTGTTTGTACAAACCCACTTACAGAAAATAAATCATTTATCATTTACCTTTCTGGGAATAAAAACGTGATTATGTGTATTATATAAAATTCAGCAGAAACAAACCATCTACAAACCTAACATATACTGCACAAACGTCGTGGAAGACCAAAAGCCGGTCATAATGAAACTATTTATCTCTCGAACGCACTGATCGGCGCATTCTCGGGGAGCCACGATACAATGTGGAGTAACTGCCGGTAATACCGACACCTCAGATACAACCCTTTTGTATACGGGGATTATGGACGGGGTTGAAAATTTCGCTGTGGGTGAAATTCTGGAGTTTAAAGCGAGTGTCAAAGATTTGATTGTAAATTCCGATGATATTTTCTGGAGAGCAACAATGATGGTGTAAAGAATAATAATTTGTTTCATAGGGTTTTTTTTTTAATTTAAGTAAATTCACAATCGACAATTTCAAGTTTATTTGATTGCAAATCCCGATGATATTACCCTCGTATAATAATTCAATTATTATATAGGTCTACCAGAATCGCATGGCATAAAAAAAATTGTGATTTTCATCATTATGGATTGACATTGCCATTATGAAAATTTCATTTTTTTTTTAATGCCATGAGGTTCTGGTAGACCTATACAATGAATTTCTAATAGATACCTACTTACATTTTAGTTAGTTCAAGAGGTATTATACTAAAATTCAATGACGACTATAAGTATATATTTTTAGTTGTAATGGTTTGTTTATGTTAAGAACAACCTATGCAGCTCTCGATCATAAGCTTCATGACAAATAGATAACTAGGGGTTATCTATCACTCCTCCACTTTCGCTCCACTGAATTCAGACAGAATATTGGTATAAAAGCCAGCTCTCAAATATTGACTTCAATAAATAGACGATCTATCAGAAATGTTTGTATTGCAAGACGAATGCCAACTGAATATGATACTGTACTTTGCAAGATAAACTGATGGATTGAAAACTGAACAAATACAATAATATTTTTTTACTTAGGTGTTCGGGAAATAGTTAAGCCAACTAGATTATGTACGTGTAATTGAGTATATCATGAATAAACAAAACAGTGTAATCGTTATTGTGCACCTACACTTTTTAGGCAGAGTTCAGAATGGAATAATGTCTCTTAATTTTGGGAACGTTCAGGTCTCAATTTGACAAAAATACCTCTAAAATTTTTTTAAAGTTTTTGACATTGATTGTGGCTGAGATGAAATTGAGACTAGATTTTGAATGTGTTTAATTACAGAAATAGACCTTCAGGCTTTTAAATAAAGCTCGAAAATCACATTGCACTTTTTGCGGCTAAGTAAAAGTACCTAACTCTCAAAAATGCTCAACAAAAATAATTATGAAGCAAGTTTAAATGAGACCTACACCTGTACGACTAAATAAACTACGACTAAAATTAGCCTCCAACGCTAGCTCACTCACAGTAACATTAGATTAAAGCCTCTGTTTGTGGCACGACTTGTACGCAGAGATATGTTAATTTGCACCCAAATGTAGCATTGCTCCGTCGCATGATGTGGACACAGCCTACAGCGCAACGTGTATATCCGTACGTTAGTAAGTGTATTATGCTTGCGCACTGTGACTTTAACTAAGGGGGAGCTCGGATTTGCAGACTTGTCGCCTGTTTTCTTTTTGGTTTGAATTTTTGTAAACATTTAAAAGTTTATTGTGGTAGGAGAAAAATTTAACTTTATCTTTTACTAGTTGCGCCCTGCGGTTTCACCCGCATAAGTGTCGATCTCATGGGAATATCGGGTTAAAAAGTACCCTATATATTAATCCAGGGTGTCAGCTACCTCCATAAAAAATTGAACGTGAAGAAGTAACAAACACACACACACACACAAACTTTCGCATTTATAATTTTAGTGTGATTAATCAGTTCATTGAATTTGCATAGATAAATAAAAACATTAAGGTAACATTCTGATCCTCAATTCCTCCTTTTAAAAACTAACAGATTCTTTAATAACTTGTTATTTCTACTAGGTACCTACTCCCGTTGGATGAATGCAACTTCCGCGTCAGAAATAGTCTATGTATGTACAGACGCCAGCACATAAAGCTACCCGAAACTGTCAAATTTTCTCAATCAACTTTGAACTTTATTCTTTAGTGATAAAGTTAAAAATCTATTAAAGAAATTTGACAGATTGTAGTAGCTTGATGTGCTGGCGTCTGTACCTACTCCCGTTGGATGAATGCAACTTGTTTATGTACGTACATAGTACTAGCCTTAAAGAAAATGGGTCCACAACACACTACTGCATATTCTATGAACTCTGTCATATCTAAACCAGCACAAAATGCAAGAACACAATTTAATATTACGTAGCATTGAATATAAATTATGTTAAATAACTTTGCGTCACTGAAATTAATTTCGCGTTATTTACCTACATTCCTCCAATAATACTGTATTACAATTAATACTGTATTCAATGGTTGCGGTCAGCGGTGTGTATAACTAAACTGATTTAATTTACAAGAATGGAAATTGACCAGCCGACACGCTGATTTTTAAACAAATGCCAATTTTGATATTTCAACATTCATGAAAGAATGTTCTAGATTTGTTCCATTTTCCGAATTTAATCGGTTTCTGGCACTTCAGAAGTCTGCTAGCCAGCCAATGTGTTTATATAAAAGGGATTTTTTTTTCAATGGCGTCAGTTTTTATTTTCAAATAAGATAAGATAATATTTACATTATTTGTTTGCTGTTTTCTTTTAACCGGTCAAGCTCCGCACGTCGCCTGTTGGCGACGAAACAATAGAAAATCAATTGTGTCACATTAGCGGAGCTTGACATATAATATTATCTTGTTCTTATTTCAAATGACATTAGTAAGTCTCAGAATAATTCACGTAAAAATAATTTACAATATTAATTTTTCACAATATCACAAGGAGGGTGAAGTTTGGAAAAAAAAAACGACTTCCTTGAAAACTGTCCCAAATCAAATCATAATACAAATCAAACGTTCCTTTGATTAACTAGGTTCCACATACAACTGACGCAAACGTCTAAAAGGGGAGGATGTCAAATTGATGTTTAATTAACTCATTGCCCGATTTGTCGAGAGATCAAAGGTCTTTGATGTACGGGTCATGGCTTTTCGCGGCTCGGAGGAAACTGACTTACAAAATTGAGGAGGAGATGAAGTATTTGGAGAAACGATTTTATTATGTGTGACTAATTGAGTTTTTGTGATACGTTGACGAAGAAGAAGGGAGTTGTTTTGTTGATATTGCGTACGAGTGTGTGAGTGCGGTTTTTGGGTATTTTTATATGTATGAGCCACCCATAGGTAGAGAACAGCGGCGTCCCAATGGTACCAGCCCTGACTTACGAGTCGTGTGTTCGAAGCCAGACAGGCGCATTACTTTGAGTAAATAAGCTCATCACCACTGCTCTTGAAACAGTAAAGAAAAACATCGCATGGAAACCGGCATGTTCTAGAACCAAAAAAGTTCGCAACATGTGACTTTGTAGATTACAGCCTACTCCCTCTCGTAGAGAGGAGGCCTGTGTCCCAGCAGTGGGAACATTGCAGGCTAATTAGCCACGCGGGCCCAGTGCGGGTTAGTAGATATCACATGTCTCTTGTTATTTTTAAGGTCAATTTAATGGGGGTGATCCTTTTGCCATCAACTGTGCCCAAATCCAGACTGCCTAATAATCCCTTATTGCCCTAAAAACCTTAAAAACAAACCAATATTCTCCATTTAATTTGCCAGGTTTAAAGAACCTCTGTAGCAAACACGATACATCTTAATTTCAGAGAAGCAGGTCGCCGGCACCTAGCTAATTAAGTAATTCCTTCGGTTCGGCCAACCAAGCTTTTACTTAATGACAATTTAATGCGGGCGAAGCCTTAAAGTGTTTATCTTACTGTTTATTTTGTACTGTGGCTTTCGATTGGACGTTTTTTTATTTTGTGGGTAATTAGGTTTAGTTTTGGGTTTTTAGGTTAGTAACCTTATAGTGATATTCATCGGAAAGGTCAGGTGCATAGAAGGAACACATGGGTTTTAGTCAGTTAAACGCTCAGCCCAGAAGAAGTTATTCGATAATTTCCCACCCAAAAAAAAAAGATGCGGAGTGCGGCGTGCGTCTATATACCTACATACAAATAACATAGTGTGACTGTGTGATGGTATGAACTAAGTAATTGTGATTTAATTTGTAATTCTAATTTATTATTTTGTGAAAAAGGTTTTTCGGGGAATTTTCTTCAAATACATTTTTATTGTTAAAGGGGATGCGATTAGTATGTCAGCGAAATTAAAATTCCTTACTTACTTATATTTTCAGTTTCAGAAAAAAAAAAAACCTCTTACTAGGTAGGAACTTTGTTTTCTTTGAACAAAATTTAAATTGCAATTATTTTTCAGCATCGATTAATTTCGACATCAAAAACCTTGTTTTAATACCGAGTCAAAGTAAAAACGGTACACTGTATCTAAAACTTTGACTCGTTAAAATTACGAGAGAAAAAGGGGCTGTAAATTTTTTCTTCTGATTATCACTAATTACTACGGGGTGTCGGTCGTTTGCAAATTTCGGGGGGCGTTACGGTTCAATGACCTCAAATAGATCGACGTGACGGTGATATTTTTTTTTTAACTACGAGGATTGTATTTTCATAGACTTGTTTTTTCATTTTTGCTATAGGATATGATGTTGTATTGTTAGTTTCTTATTGTTGGAAAATTATGTGAAAAGGAGAAAAATATTATTTTGTTTTGTATGCCTGAAGTTTGATAAAAACGCTTTGGGTTTTTCATGAACTGATTATCGCTTGATAGTTATTCCAGGTATTCGTATTGTACCTATTTGTGTGTATTGTCCGGCCGCGCTAAATTTTCCAAAGATGTAAACAACAATGGCCGATTGAAATTGAATAAAGTCGATATACAAGAACATTTATTTTAAGTAATGTTTGTTTTCGTCTAGTTAGCTCGGAGATTTAGACGAAAATAACTATTTTATTCAATTTCGAGCGGCCATTGTTGTTTACACCTTTGGCAAAAGCGCAGCCGGACCTTAGGTGTCGATGCTGCCACTACTATAAAAATGAAAATAGCGCGCAGTTTAATCTTCTACGATAAGACCAGGCTGTGTTTTGTAACACATTAAAAATAATATAATGGCGCAGGATAGCCTTTACTTGAACCGCGGGGCAATTGCGTAACACATTATAGGTAAATTGGAATCGGTTTAATTTTGAGAGTTCAACAACATTCATTGCGTTATTTACGTGTTGAGCAGAATTTTTTTTCGAACTTATGAAGCAATGGATTAGCAATTTGCTTCAAAATGATTCAGATTCCGATTGATAGTGTGTTACGCAATTAGGGTGCTAGTCATCGTATTAGTATTTCAACAGCTTCAATATCATCAGGATTGTGCACGGCTCGGGAGCAGTGGTGGCCCAGTGGTAACGGCATCGACTAACGAGTTGTAGGTCGTAGGTTCAAACCAGGCGCTTTACTTTGTGTAAATTATTTCATTACCACAGCCCTCAAAACGGTGAAGGAAAATATCGTGAGTAAACCGGCATGTCTTAGAAGCGAAAATTCGAAGAAATGGGACAGATATCTTCCAACCCGCATTGGGCTCGTGTGGTGTATTACAGCCCACTCCCCCTCACCGAGAGCAGATCATCCTAGCAGTGGGAACATTAAAGGCTGATTTTGTTTATAGCAGTTCGTCGTGGACGTGGTACGACAGCGGCGTTCCTGAGAAAAAGGGGCTTGACAGATGGACAGACAGATTCTAGGTCAATGGGAAGTACCCTATAGGTTTTGATTCTGGAACTTAAACACCTGAATCTTTTGATTGCGTTGACTTAGAAGTTTGATTTTTTCACTGCTTCAAGGGACTGCAGCCTTGAGTATTTGATATTAATTTCAACTTGATAAATTCACGGGTTCTTGACTGACGGACAGACAGACGGACAACGAAGTAATCTTATAAGGGTTCCGTTTTTCCTTTTGAGGTACGGAAAAATGGCTAAAACCCTACAAATTTCCGTTCAAAAGAAACAACAGTATTAAAGGAATAACACTGCGACAGAACAATGATTGGCACAAACCGCTCACAATTCAAAACGAATGTAAAAAGTTTATTCACTTTTCTTTCATCAACAACCTCGCGATTCCTTATAAAAACTCCATTTTAAAATGCAAAGCCATCGCGTGAAATGCTTTCACGCAGTATTTTGAAAGAAAACTCCATTGAAAGCGCTCACTTCAAACGTTTAGCAGAACCGCTTTCGATAGGTATTCATACAAAGATTTAAATCGTTAGATTCGCCCTACCGCATCAAATCACTGTCGCGTTTCTGGAGGTCTACTCAAGCACTATGTCCGTAGTTTCGGTCAAAATAACAGGCGTTTCATACTCACTTATCACTTACGAACATACGATTAGTTTGGTTACCGACCTAAGAATTAATGACAACACGATTTGAGACTTGTCCCTATACCGGAGGTCGTTTTGCCCGTACGAAAAATTTAATTTGACGCGTTTTAACGAATCTACTACTACATTCTAATAGGCCCGTATTTTCATTGACGGACTTAGACAGTAGACCCCCTGTTTCGTTTTGACATCTCTGTCACACAATGTCGCAGAGACTTGACTTAATTGTCATGGAAACGCAATTTTAATGTGTGAGCTCACCGTTCTCATTAAGGGCCTTTTTGCGTGACTAAGTATGGTGAGAGCAAATCTAGCGTTTTAAATCTTTGTATTCATACGATAAAATATTGGAGTATGGAATAGTGAAAGAATTTTTTCCTTGTATGTGTGTATTTTATTTTTATTGGAGCTCTGAAATTTCAAACGATTTGTGCTACAATGCAGGATGCGTTCTGTAACATGTGTGGCTTCTATTCCATACAATTACAGAACTATCGATAGTAAAGAATGAAGTTTATTTGAACTATTTCTTTTTATCTCTCTTACAGTCCTGTTTGCTGTTTGAACGTGTGTTGTTGTAACAATGAATAGAGCTCTACTTGAACATTTTATAAGACAAAATAAAAAGTCTTCTAGGTATATTCGAATTTTATTCTGTTATTAAGTAAGTACCCACTAGCGATCCGCCTCTGCATCGTACAGGCGTATGTAATAGTGACATATTAAAACATCGAAATTTCTGCACAGAAACAGTTAAAAACAAACAAAATTTAGTTATATATTTAAAACCTTTCGAGAGAAAAATCTCGGTGAAATTGAAAGTTTCGAGAAAAAACACAGTCATACACACTGCTACGAAGAATGACTTTGTTTTATACTCCCTTAACACATCCATCGCGCCTGTATTCTCCAAAGGGTCAGGCAGAAGTGTACCATTGAATTGCACACATATTTTTCGCCATTTATTTTCTAAGTTCCAGTAATAGGGGAACGGTAATTAATTATTAATTTAACAATCGTGACGGGTCGTCAGAAGCCCGGAAGTCTGACAACCAGTCTTATCAAGGGGTATCGTATTGCCCAGTAACTGGGTTGTGGAGGTCAGTTAGGCAGTCCCATGTAAAATACGATTCCGCAACCGTTCTCCAACGACCGATTCGCCATTGGACTGTTCGTCGACAAGACCATTCATACTGGTATTCAGCTGCATCCGGTTAGACTGGAAGCCGACCCCAACATAGGAAAAGGCTAGGCAGATGATGAATAGGGGGCGAGCCTAAGGCCATTAATCGGGCACAAATCCAGACTCCAGGCTGTAACTGAGAAATTCCAGATAGAATAACCCAATAACACCCCCCAATAACTCCATTAAGTTCTTATGCAAAGTACCTTAGATATCGATCTTTACTTTCCAGCATCTGATGTTAATGTCGACCTTCGCCGATTACTCCAATGTTCTGGGTCACGTCCAACAAAAACGATCCCTACGTGCTATTGATCTGAGCCTTAATTTTATCGACAGTTGCAGTTCATGGCGGTGGAAATAAGTAAAGTTATAATACTGTACCCATACCTTGAGAAATTTTTCGAGCTTCAGTAACGATCACGCCCGTTTTTTGCGAAGGGTTAGGCAGATATGCACCTACATAGTATGTACCTACGTATTTTTTTTGTTTTCAGGGGGAAACCTTCAAAAGGCACCTGGACTTTGGGTAAAAAGACCAGGTAGTGTGGGATTCTAACCTCACTAAAATCACCCCGGTGATCACCATCAGCACATGGAGGGGGTTCTGTTACCTCTTAATAGACGAATCTGGAACCCCCTGATCCCCTGACCCCGTGAACAATGCGTCATCGGTAAGGTGAGGTGCGGTGCGGCGGCGACTCGGCTCGGTCCGATGACCACTCGCCACTGCGGGATAAAAACTATCCTATGTCCTTTCCCGGGACTCAAAACTATCCCTAGGTATACCAAATTTCATCTAAATCGGTTCAGCGGTTTAAGCGTGAAGAGGTAACAGACAGACAGACACACTTTCGCATTTATAATATTAGTATGGATGGATTAGTATGATGGCGCTACAATGGCGACATTAATTTAACACAGGCGTAGCGGGGTTAAGACCATAAAATAATTCGCAATTTGAAAACTACCGTCTGCGCGGCGCCACTCGCCGACATAGGGCTCTCTCTCTCGTTTTCTTTCAATTCGCCTAAGTATTCTTTGCAGGTTATTCGTTTTAATTTCATTGATGCGATGTTATGATCCGTGACCCCAGCAAATGACATGCATTTTTTAAGTATAGGTTGCTCTATGATGCTATTTTAGAAAATTGTAAATAAATAATAACGTTTAATGAAATTCAAACAATTATGTTCTTACAACTAAAATGCGAAACTTTATACGTGTGTTAAATTAATGTATCCACGCTGTATATATGTAAAGATTAAACGGCAAATAAACCATTGCCCATTTCATACAGTCCACTCGTTTATTACAACATGTTATCCAAGCTAACATTGGTCCTTCGAGCCGGATATGGACCAGCAACTAGTGAAAGTGTTGGGTTAGATTCCCAACAACTTCTTTAAGTGTATACCATGAATCAGCCATCGGGTTTTCGCCAATACCTATAGCTACTCAATACCCTCACCTGTCTAATATATTCTCCTGTCTTAGACCCTCAAGTTTGCCATCAAACAGGGGCCGCTAAATTGATGAATCACTGGCAGCCCCCCTTAGTATGCTATCCGTAGGGTTGCTGATATTGTGTTTGTATTGTCACTTGATACAACAACGACTTAATGTAGTTGCTATGACGAATATTTGCGATTGCCACCCTTGAGTAGGGTGTTAAATGTTGAGACAGTGTTTTGTTTGTGCAGTTTAAAGTTAATAATAGTAGTTCACTGTTGGAAATGACAGATATGTTATCCATACTAATAATATTATAAATTCGAAAGTAACTCTGTCTGTCTGTCTGTATGTTACCTTTTCACGCCTAAACCGCTGAACCGATTTCGATGAAATTTGGTATAGAGATAGATTGCATCCCAGAGAAGGACATAGGATAGTTTTTATCCCGATATTCCCACGGGATCGACACTTATGCGGGTGAAACTGCGGGACGCAGCTAGTTCGACTATAAGTAAAGCTTTGAGCCGTTTGGGGTCGAAATGCTCGGATCATGAGGCCCGAGTTTCGTTCTTTGGCCAACGAACTAGCATTGCCATTCAACGTGGCAATTCTGTCAGTCTTCTGGGAACGTTTTTGGACGAGTACATCAACGCCTAAGTATCCTTTTATTTTGTATGTATTTGTATATTATATTATTATTTTTATATTATATTTGTATATTATTATTTTGTATGTATTAGTACCTAGTGTAATAGTTAACCCCTCCTAATCCATCAAAGAATCACGCCTCAAAGATGCCAACATGCTATAACACTAAAGCGAGCTATATTCCATGAAAACAGCTCGTTCATAAGCCGGTGTCAGTATTTAATTCACTTAGCCAGTTCGCCCTGGGCGGACGGATTGCAGTAAAATTGCACGAGGGATTACCTCACATAATGATGAATGAAAATTATATTGTAGTAGCCCCTGAATATGAGGCGTTTTAATGGACAAGCGTTTTAAATTTTATCGGTGCATTTTGATTGGTACTTAATTGATTAGGTGTTAGTTTTCTGTTTGCAGGGTCGACACATATTGTAGTCGGCGGATATTTATGGCAATTTAATTTAGGTACTTGCAATTATGTGAACTTTGGTCCTGACTTGGACAGATTTTTACTACGTACGCTATTTTTAGCTGAAACACACATCATCAACGTAGCCTATCGCAGTCCACTGCTGGACATAGGCCTCTCCCAGACTGCGCCACAGCACCCTGTCCTCCGCCTTCCGCATCCAGACTGTTCCAGCCACCTTCTTTAGGTCTTCCGTCTATACAGCTGAAACACACATGCCATTTTGATTTTAAAACCACACTATTATTATAGAGGCGAAAGTTTGTGTGTGTGTGTGTGTTTATATGTTTGTTACTTCTTCACGCTCAAACGTCTGGACCAATTTTGATAAAGTTTTGTATGGAGATAGCTGACACCCTGGATTAACATATAGGCTACTTTTTATCCCGATATTCCTACGAGATCGAAACTTATGCGGGTGAAACCGAAGTATGCAGCTAGTATTGAATATTCAAAAAAATGCTCAATTGAAAACGTAAGAAATAAAACACGTTAATTAGACACAAGCTTACTAATAATTACAGGCAACACATAATATTTGTTGTTGCGTGTATATGTTGCAGTCAAAACTCATAACCAGTCAAAAGTACTTTTAACTGAAAAAATCAGGCAAAAGTAATTTTGACTGAACACGTTGGTCAAAAGCAGTTTTGTCTGAAAATCGGTAGTCAATAGTGATTTTAACTGACAATATTTGGTTAAAAGTGATTTTGGCTAAAACTCTTAGTCAAAACTAGTTTTAACCAATAGAGCATCAGTCAAAATAACTATAATCAGTTAGTAGGATGTAATAATAGATTTCATGTTGTAAATTCGTTTATTACGAAGATTTAGTTTAAGGTTTAGATAAGTAATACAAAATATGAGCAGCATCAATTACTTATGTCGTAGATTTCTTCAGCCGGTAAAAAATATTTGATAGGTTCTGTGTTTGTAACTAACTTTATAATACTACAGACTTCATTTATGTTAAAGCTTTTTAATCTACTGTACTGTAACGGCGTTTTCTTTTCTGCAAATTTTGCGTCTTCCACTTCTATTGTAAATTTTTCAAATTGTTCTTTTGTCACTAAATGACTATCTTTCATATCTTCTATCGCTAAAATTCTTCCTAAAAAACGTTATTTCTTTTCGTGCTCACTCATTTTTAACTAATATATTCTATTGATTTTCTAATTACTTATATTTAGTTTTAAAAAACTTTATAAGCGCGTTTCTTCGTAATTTATGTTGCCCACCTTAACTTTTTAATAGTTTTGACTGATAGAACCAGTCAAAACTACTTTTAACGAAATTAGTCAGTCAAAACTACTTTTAACCAGCTCCATTGGGCAAACCTAGTTTTGACTATTATTTCAGTCAATAGTACTATTGTCGAGAGCTTCCAGTCAAAAGTACTTTTGACTGATTTTGTTAGTTAAAAGTACTTTTGACTGGTTATGAGTTTTGACTGCAACATATATATCTAGACACCAACGACCATGGTCGTTGCTAGACACATAACAACAAACTTTTTGATTGTTCATAATTTTCATATAACGTTTAGATAATGTGTCTCCAACGTAAACAGCTGTAGTATAAAAAGTAAGATTTTCAGTTTTTGTATCATTTGTAGGAAGATTTCCACGTCTAAAGTCAGATCAAAGGTACCATTTAACACCATAAAAACTCTCACGAGCCAACAATAAATTAAAATCAAGAGAACTGAAACAAAAGGTAACAATACCTGTACTTATATTATTAAGTGCACTCCAAAGTACATATTCTGTTAAAAGTATATGGCAAAGTGGCTATCTAAAACCGCAGAGGGAGAGCTGTTGTGGACCAACGATAATGATATTTACTCAGACTATATCCCTTTATTTCAAAATAGGATATATCGATCACAGCTCTCAGAGAAAATTGAACTCTAAGATGAGGAAAGCAAGGTTGGGGATGGAAAGGTTTGGGATGAGGAAAGTCTAGGTCATTCTTGCACCACTTGGCACTTTAAAGATTTCTTGAAGAAGGAACTCAACAATTTACTTGTTTGAAATTCATTCTGACGACTGAAGTTTGTTTAGAGGAGTAAATAAAAGTTTAATACTTTAGATTGGCGTTGAGATGTAAGATGCGCTCGGGCTTTTAGCGCGAAATTGTCGTCGTTTTAATAAAACGTCTGTGTAGACTTTGTTTGGTTTTAATTTGTAGAAGTTTTATTTGTGAATGTTATAATTGTTTATGACAAGTGCGGCTTATTATAATATCAATAAAAATAACATGTTAAAAACTGACAAAACAAATAATTTTCCCCGTTTTTATTAAGCTATGTACATGTTGAACAGCTAGAGTAGGTGCCTACGCGTACCATGTGCATACAAAATTACCTATTTGAATGCACGTGTGTTTGTTATAGAGAGCAGTATCAATCGGAATAACAGTATATCGGAGTAACAATATAGGCTGATTATGAAAAACTGACAGATTATTAAAAAGACAATCCGATAAGTTCTCAGTTTTCAGCGCGGTAGTTGCGTAAAACACTATCAGTAGCAATGGGTTTCATTTTGACAGTTCATCAACATTCATTGCGTTATTTACGTTGTTGAGCAGACAATTTTTTCGAACATATGAAGCAATGGATTAGCAATATCCTTCAAAATAATTCAGATTCTGATTGAAAGTGTGTTACGCAAATTGGGAAATCTGCATTCGCGATTAATTTGCCAAAAATGTAAACAAATTTTAAATCCTACCCAATAAAGTTCAGTTTACGCTACAACTTCAAACATTTTTATAACTTATTCAATAGTGCTAATCACTGTAAAATCAACTTAATTTCCATTAAGATAAAGTTGATATTTGTTTAACTTGAAATAATATTAATTTGAAACATAAGTTTTATTGGACTTTATGTCCATCTACCTACATCGAAAATATAACTATTCCTTACTACCCTTCCCTATTTCAACTCTCCCACCTTTTCCGATTATTTATTTAAAAAGCTAACAGCGGCCGGTACGGCACATCAACCGGCTATTATCCCGTCAGGAACCGGAACGGACGTTTGTGACGACGGCTAACGACTTCCGGCCGACACAAATGACGCTTACAACTGCTGGTTTCAGGTTCCATTCAAATTGTATGTAAAAATACTAAGAATTACAGTTTTAACGATGTTTTTATTGCGTGTGTATGTTTGATGTGCAATTTTAGTGTCAATTAGTTAGATTTTGTGTATTTTGATAGGAAATTTCCATGTTTGTATATAATAATGTTGTTTGCCATTCAACGTGGCAATGCTGCCAGTCTTCTGGGCACGTTTCCGGGTGACAGCGATGCGGACGTGTACTTCGACGCCTAAGTGTCACTTTTGTTTTGTGTATTTATTTGTTTATTTAGTTACCCGCGCCATTCCGCTCAATTAGGCCGACTTTTATTTGCAAATGGTAAGGACATTTGGTGCGTGTTGATTGCAATAATAAATTAAATAAAGGTGTTATACTTTTTTAGATAGCGGCGCCATACGTAAAAACATGTAAGAAATGTCATATAAAGTAAAAAAAGAATGCAGCTATGATATTTAATTTATTATTAGCCGTTAGAGACACCCCCTTACTAATAAACGTTGTATAGCGTCTGTATAGTTACACAACGCTTTGTCTTCTTCTTTCGAAAGTCAAATTACTGACGACTGAAAGAGAAAAATCGGTGTGTAACTATTCATCTGACATAAAACGTTTATTAGTAAGGGTGTAAGTCATTTAATTTAGTGCCGAGAGGGTGAGTTTATGTATGGTGTTAAAACTTTTCATATATTAATTAGTCACAGAGCCATCCATCCATCCATCATCCATCATGGGCCATCTTTGCCGTCCGTATCCGTGGCTCGGAAAGCACGTTAAGCCGTTGGTCCCGGCTTTCATTCGTGGATCTTTGACAGTCGTTACGGGTAGTCAGAAGCCCGAAAGTCTGACAACCAGTCTTACTAAAGGGTATCGTATTACCCAGTAACTGGGTTGCGGAGGTCAGATAGGCAGTCGCTCCATGTAAAATACTGGTATTCAGCTTCATCCGGTTAGACTGGAAGCCGACCCCAACATAGTTGGAAAAAGTCTAGGCAGATGATGACTTTCTTCCTATAATTATTATTTATCTCTCCTAGAAATAATCTTTCATTTCTTTGAATTTAGCCTTCTTAGTTCATAGCCTCACATTCATCCTCACCAAAATAAATTATTTACCAACCACATTTTGGTAATTTGTTTCTTGAAGCGTCATATTTATTCATTTTCATATTAAAATCAACTTGAAACTTACAAATCATAATTATTCATTTCCGCCATCTTGAAACAACGATTTTGAGGCGTTATTATTATTTATGACTAATTAATAAACACAATGTTTGTGAGTTTACTCTGTGATGGTAAGTTATATTTTATGTTGGCAGTAAATAAGGTTCACATCGGTTTAATTATCGTAATTTAAAGCGTTCAAAATCTAGTCGCAGTCTCATCTCGGCGACAAACAAATGTCAAAAACTTGTCAAAATGTAGGGAAATTAGAAGTATTTTTGACAGATCGAGACTGAGATCAGACTGTGAACGTTCTTAAAATTACGAGAATTGCCCCTCTGACCTTTCACAAGAATGGTCACCAATAAGTCCTTGTACGTTCTTCTAGGGCAAATAAGATTCACGTGTTCGTTCGTCATACACTTATGCAGAGTCAGCTATATTATAGCTTCTCGTTGGTTTTTGTTCAAAGACAAAGTCAAATCATTTATTACGCGTAGGCCATTAAAAAGGCACTTTTAAACTCGTTGACTCTGGCTGTATGTATTTCGTAGATACTTGGCGGTTGTAAATAGTAGTCAGAAGCCTGAAAGTCTGATAACCTATCTTACCGAGGGGTATCGTATTACTAAGTAACTGTGGAGGTCAGGTAGGCAGTCGCTCCATATAAAATACTGGTATTCAGCTGTATTCGGTTAGACTGGAAGCCGACCCCAACATAGTTGGGAAAAAGGCTAGGCAGATTGAAGTAACAATTAATGACCTCAACTTCAACAAATAAGTATGTTGTGTTAAAAGTGCTTTCAAGATGTCGGGCGTTATAGGCAATACTTGTAAGTCATCTTACCTTGCAAGATACTTATTAAAACTCTCCCAAATATCTAACAAAGACGATGATAGCAAAATCTTTAATAAAAACCGGTCAAGTGCGAGTCTGTACGAAGTATGAAGGGTTCCGTAGCACCGTACACACGTTTTTGTATTGACCCCTTGACTTCCTTTAATTTTTAACTTCTTTTTTATATTTTTATAGCGGCAATAGAAATTTACACTTTTGTAAAAATTTCAACTGTCTACCTATTACGGTTCATGAGATATAGCCCGCTGACAGACAGATGGACGGACGGGCAGCGGAGGCTTAGTAATTATTACTAAGCCTCCGCTGCACCCTTTAGGTACTGAACCCTGAAAAAGTAGCACGCAAAACTTTTTACAAATCACTGTTTCATAGTTTTCCGGCTCCTATATCATAAGGGCAGGAACACATGACGCAGTTTCTTAAACATTTTTCTTTTAACGTATGCTAATGTTGGGATAAGCGCCAGTGGCTTTCAACTTTGTTGTTATAAAACTAGATTGTTTGGAACATCCCTTAGGATTTGTTTTGGTAATATGAAAAATATTGGAAGTTTTAAGATAATATATTTCATTGGAAAATTGTTTTTTTGTGGATATTGTTAACATAGGGATCATGATGGCTAATATTAGAAATGTTCTAAAAAATAATGAATTTCACGGAAAGCATAATGAAACAAGTTATTCGAGAATTTTTTTTTTATGAAAGGAAATTTGGAGACGCTACACGCTTTAAAAGTTTTGGTTGGTGGTGGAGGCTTGTAATTAGCAATTTAGTTATATATTATTGTTATAATAATGTTATATTAGTCTGCAAAATATCGAATGAAGACCCGCTTGTCGACCATATTATGTCAACAACGCATACTCTCCTATTTCGGCCACATAGTACGCAGAAGCGATGAAAGTTTGGAAAAACTGATTGTGGTTGGGAACACCAAAGGCAAATGATCGCGCGGTTGTTTACCAACACGATGGACCGATCAGATGAAGGAATCATCGTCCTCTAAATTCTACACGGTGGTAAGAGATGCGCTGGACAGAAACCGGTGGAGGCGGATCATTCGCTCCAGATGCAACTCCGAAGCCGACCACGATACTCAGACATGAGGGACCGACTACAAAGAGAGAGAGATTAGTCTGTAAGTCTTCCGATAATAATAAAATATTTATATTTATTTTTTCAAATATTATAAGTACTAATAATTTTACTCTGTCGAACCATCGAATACATCTTTCTTCAAGTAAGTACGGATAGTATTTACCTCAATAATTTATTTTCAACATTCCCCCCATAATAATACAGTACCTCAACAAATACCAGAGGGGCAATTCTCGTAATTTTAAGAACGTTCCCAGTCTGATCTCAGTCTCAATCTGTCAAAAAATACTTCTAATTTCCCTACATTTGGACAAGTTTTTGACATTTGTTTGTCGCCGAGATGAGACTGCGACTAGATTTTGAACGTTTTAAATTACGAGAATTGGCCCCCAGGTGTTTATCATTAAAATATTTCAGTTGCAACGCTCAAACGACTCCATTGCGCATGAACGGATCCCATCCGACGCGTCGAAGATTTTCTACCAACGAGTATTTTCTATGTAATAAAATTGTTTGCAGATAGTGTGGACCTGGGTGAAAATGAGATAACTTTGCTAAAAAATTAAGTTTTTTATTTATTTGTATAGATATTTACATAATATAAGCTAACATACAAACTATAATAATATGTACAATTATATGAAAAAATAAACAAAATAGTCATAGGGCATCAAAGAATTAAGTAAAATCAAATTGATAAACAACTTAAATTGTCCGTAGGTATTCAAATCACAACTGTAATTTTTTGACAGTAAAGTTGCAATTTCCCTGACTGTTATTTTTGTGGCTTCTAAGTTAATAACTTCAACACGTATAACTAATCTGAGTTCGCGATTTATTTGCCAAAATATAAACAAATATGAATTATTGGAAAAATAACTTTAATTCCTACACAATAAAGTTCAGTTTACGCTACAACTTCAAACATTTTTATAACGTTTTCAATAGTATTAGTCACTCTGAAATGAACATAATTCTCATTGGAATAAAGTTGATATTTGTTTAACTTGAATTAGGTTGGGGGTGTGCAGCTCTGCGCACTTTTACTAAAGGAGATCTATAGGTTATTTCTATCTAACAATGGTTAGGTAGTCTAGGTAACCTTGCAAATGAGGGACTTTATCAAGGAAAATAACAGCATGACGAATGAGCTAGTTTCATCTGACGGGAGGCA
Organism: Amphipoea oculea; assembly: GCA_945859645.1. NCBI lineage: Eukaryota > Metazoa > Arthropoda > Insecta > Lepidoptera > Noctuidae > Amphipoea > Amphipoea oculea. The sequence goes on from OX243862.1 coordinate 20,715,903, forward strand.
CAAACTGACGTAACGGGCGACTATGACTTATTCATGAATCGAGGCCAGGGTATGATCATTCTATCATAGCCATATACAGACGCTAGCACATCAAGTTACTACAATCTTTCAAATTTCTTTAATAGATTTTCAACTTTATCACTAAACTATAAGGTTCAAAGTTGATTGGGAAAATTTGACAGTTTCGTATAGCTTGATGTGCTGGCGTCTGTACCTACGTACTGACATCGGTGAAGGAAAACACCGGGAGGAAACCAGCGAGGTAATTGCGTCACACTGTAACAATGGATTTCATTTTGACAGTTCAACAACATTCATTGCGTTATATACATTGTCGAGCACACAAATTTTTCGAACATATGAAGCAATGGATTAGCAATATCCTTCAAAATCATTTAGATTGTGTTTGATCGTGTGTTACGCAGGCGTACACTTATAGTAATGTCAGTCTAGAATTGCCAACCCGTCTTGAGCAAGCCTGGTGATCAAACCTCGTGTCTTCTTTGTAGGTGTGAATAGGCCTTTGCCCTGCAGTGGGGCAATAATAGGCTGGTATTTTTTACATCCATGTTGTATAGCTACAGCATAATGCAATGCAATGCAATTTAGTATCTATATATTTAAATATCTATAATTTTGGATATGTATTTATCTGTGTATCTATTTTATTGTATTGTATACATAATATTTGCACCAACGACAGACCCATTTTATGTCCAGTGAAATCACTGTCCATTCCAAGGTTGCCTGGAAGAGATCGCAGAAAGCGATAAGGCCGCCCATTGTATATTTTGTAGTGTTTAATGTATTTATTTCATATTATGTATTTTTGTGGTGTACAATAAAGTATATATAAATAAATGTCGAATCAAGAAGAGAAAGAGGAACTATGAACTCAATTTTATAGAAAACTAGCTGACCCGGCGAACTTCGTACCGCCTAACATGGTATCAAAAAGTGTTTTTTTTTTTCCTCGTACTTCAAGGAATATTATGAATAAAAAAAGAATTAGCGAAATTGGTTCAGCTGGTCTCGAGATTTGCGCTTAGCAACACGTTCAGCGATTCATTTTTATATTATAGACTAGCTGTGCCCCGCGGTTTCACCCGCGATAAAAGTATTATAGTCCTTTTTTAGGGTTCCGTAGTCAACTAGGAACCCTTATAGTTTCGCCATGTCTGTCTGTCTGTCCGTCCGTCCGTCCGTCCGTCTGTCCGTCCTCGCTTAATCTCTGTGACCGTTAGCACTAGAAAGCTGAAATTTGGTACCAATATGTATATTAATCACGCCGACAAAGTGGTAAAATAAAAATTGGAAAAAAATGTTTTATTAGGGTAGCCCCCCTATATGTAAAGTGGGAAGTGATTTTTTTTTTAATTTCAACCCTAACGTGTGATATATTGTTGGAAAGGTATTTAAAAATGAATATGGGTTTACTAAAATCATTTTTTGATAATGTCAATAATTTCGGAAATAATCGCTCCAAAAGTAAAAAACAATGTGTCCCCCCCCCCCCTCTAACTTTTGAACCATAAGTTAAGAAAATATGAAAAAAATCTGAAAGGTAGAACTTTATAAGGACTTTCTAGGAAAATTATTTTGAACTTGATAGAAACAACAGTTTTTGTACAAAAAAGATAAAAGTTGTACAAAATCATTTCTGGACTAAGTTTGTAGTACTTATAATCGTATATGCAAGCATTTTTTTTTAACTTCGTTTACATATTTTATTATCCTGAACGTATGTTTTTTCAAACAAAAAAAGAATGATTAAAATTGGTTCTCGCAATCCAAAATTACCACCGAAAACTTCTGGCACGTCTATGTACTAATTAGTAACCCAATTCCCCGAGAGATGGCGCTGTAGGTACTTATTACATTGGGTCGGGTATTATCGAATTGTACGTGGGAACACTTATTGTGACGGACGGGAAACTACGGAACCCTACACTGAGCGTGGCCCGACACGCTCTTGGCCGGTTTTATTGATTCCCTTTACAAACCTCCACCCCCCTTTTTACAGCCTTAAGAGATAATTTCAGGGATAAAAACTATTATATATCCTTCCCCACAACTCAAGCTATCTCCATACCAAATTTCATCTAAAGCGGTTCAGCGGTTATTGATTCCCCATACAAACTTCCACCCACCTTTTCACCCCCTTAAAGGATGATTTCTGGGATAAAAACTATCCTATATCCTTCCCCGGGATGCAATCTATCTCTCTGCCAAATTTTATCTAAATCCGTTTAGTGGTTTAGGCGTGAAAAGGTAACATACAGACAGAGTTATTTTCTAATTTATAATATTGTATTATACTAGCTGCGCCCCGCGGTTTCTCCCGCGTAAATGTCGATCCCGTGGGAATATCGGGATAAAAAGTATCCTATGTCCTTTTCCGGGACTCAAGCTATCTCTATACCAAATTACATCAAAATTGGTCCAGCCGTTTGAGCGTGAAGAAGTAACAAACATATAAACACACACACACACACTCACAAACTTTCGCCTTTATAATATTAGTTTGATAGTTTGATGTACGGATAATAGTGATGCTAGCTAAAAAAAGTCATTCTGTGTCCTTATCATTATTTTCGTGCCCTTAATCCAATTTATTTAGGGTCGATACAAAACGTCTTCTTCTTTTATACTTCTCTATTAGTCGTCATCTCGGTAGTCACCCCTTTCTTGCCATATCATCATTCACACAGTCCATCCATCGTTTCTTTGGTCTACGAGTACGTCTTTATTAAAAAAATGTGACAAGTTCAAAGTCTAAGCGTCGTCTACGTCCCAACAAACACAATTTTATTATGCGGTCTCTCTTTTTAACGCAATATCGAGTATTTCAAGTCGGTTCCTTTTGAAATTTTTTCGAGTGTGAAATTCCCTTTCATTCCATTTACTTTCGACTTAATGAAATTTTCGATACAGATCGTTCGAGGGGACGGATACTGCGGCTTTTATTAAAAAAATATTTTAATCATGTTAATTTATGCAATTAATTTATAAGCTTTATTCCGATTGAAAATTGATTATATAAAATGCGTATTCAATTAGAAAAATCAAAGAATTAATTAAAATTCGATGTTATTAATCTTCTCATAAATTAAAAAAAAATCTATAGTTTCTGATTGTTACATATTGTTTGATTTTTTATGACTACTATGCAACATTAACACCCTTTCACCCTACCCAAATGTTATTCATTCTTTCTTTCCTGAAAATGAGAATAGGCACTCACTATAGGCACTCGTTGAGCATGCTCAATCACAACAAAATTCTCGACTTGAAATTGAAAATATCACAAAATATCTTTTATTATTATTCTGTAGGTACAGTCAGCAAAAGAGATAAGTATTCAGAATCGTCAGATATAATTGAAGTTTAGTAAGGAACCGATGGATGTTGTCGACTGAAATTTAATTTGATAAATGAGCTGTTTGTTTTCTATTAATAAAATCTTTTTCTATTAAGAACATCCATCGGTTTCTTACTAAACTTCAACTAGGTACCTACGACGATTCTGCATCTCTTTTGTCGACTGTACCTATCGAGTATCAAATCGCCTAAAGCTAGATACATTTATTAAAAGCAGGGGTGACCAACGCTCGTAGCACCCCTGCCTAGTAATCTTACAATGTCCCGGGGCAATCGATTTCCTTTGTAGATTGAAATGGTAAACAAAGATATTGGCAATTTTTGTCATTTTTCTTCTATTATGAGAACTTCCTTTAGTTTTATGTGCCGGATATTAACAGACTTTTTGAAGTTATGAATTCCCTAATTTTATTTGGATTTTTAAAAGACAACGCATAGACAATTCATAGGCGTGATTTAGATTGCTGATAGAAATGAAATATTTTGTTTTTGCTCCCACACCGGAGTCCGGCGTCAAGCAGCCTGCTGTGTTTTGTCGATGCGTGGGAGTTCCAGTGCCTTAGGCATCTTCTGGGCACGCTCGTTCCATCATAGACGTTCATTCATTACTTGCTATCAGGCGTGATCGAGGTCAAGAGCGTGCCCATTCAGCAATTCAGGTTAAAATTGAAAACATGCGACAAATCGAAATGGAAGATTGTACTCATCATTATGAACAACTTTTACTATGGGACCAAACCTGAAATCGCGAAAAAAAATCAGCTGTTCCCTACATTTTGACGAGTTATGCGAACATACATGTAGGGAACAGCTGATTTTTTTTCGCGATTTCAGATTTGGTCTCATAAAAAGTTGTTCATAATGATGAATACAATCTCCCATTTTGATTTGTCGCATATTTTCAATTTCACCCTGTTAAAAAAATGTAAAAAAATATTAGATATACATACAACAGACAGTACAGACAGGTACAGTAATAGAAAAAAAGTTTGTTGGTTAAAATTAAAACCTAATACAATAAATTTTAAACTGCAGTGTAACCCAGTCAGTTCAAGCACAATAAATCAACCAATCCTAAGTAATTAGGTAAAAGACGTGAGTTCATGTATGTATATACAGGGTGTTACGGAAAGGGTATATCAATACAAACGGGTTGAAGAGTGTATCTGGTCTAGAATCTCTGTACAAAATTTCAGCTCAAAAGCAGTAACTTTGAATATGCTTAATATTTTTTTATTTCGATAGTTTATTAAATTGAAATCATAACAAACGTGTCACCGCACTACGAGGGTCATTATCCATTATCTGTAGTGTGTCTGTGCGCCTAGTACACGCACATCGCGCCGCCGCGCACCAGTGCAGCGCCGTGATGTCGAATTAAAAAAATATTAAGCATTAAATGCTTAATATTTTTTTAATTTGAAAATTTTTCAAAGTTAATGCTTTTGAACTGAAATTTTGTACAGAGATTCTAGACCAGATACACTCTTCCACCTGTTTGTATTGATATACCGTTTCCGTAACACCCTGTATTTCCTAAACAATTAAAAACCCTTTTGAAAAAGCCAACCCAAATCTCAGGATAAAGAAAACAAATATTTCAAATGGTGGAGACGCAATCCTTGGACTAAATAGCGCAACCTAAGAACAGAACTTTTTTCGCGGGGAAATAGTAATAATAGTCTCAACGAAGTGCTTTAAAAAAAACAGTAGATAAAGCTCATTTTAATACAATACTTACTACTAAAGTGACTGCAACTATACAAACTGACGGATTTGATGTGGTTGCGTAAAATGGAAGAGAAGTTTTTCCAGCATTGGTCTGCGATGGTTATGTTGATTAAATTAAATGTACTCAAAATCAAAATCAAAACATCTTATTTCACATAACCCTACATGGGCACTTAGGAAACATCAGGGTGCATGGTTCCAGTTGGTCTAATAATGAAAGAATTATGTCAAAGATGTAAGAAAAAAAATAACATCGTAATTTGGGAGCAGTTAATAGACATTTACATAGTTATCCCGTTAATGAGGTACCAGGAAAGCCATATATGCAGAAGGAATTATTCCCAAACTTCCTTGTCTTCAACGTAGTTTTTAATTTATGGGTAAGTTTTTTTTAAAAGAACACGTTTGATGTAGGTTTTTTACTTTCCTTCGCTAAATTTTATAACCTACAACTTGTTTTAAGAGTGGATACTTTTTATAAGAAATGACTTGCTTTTAGTTAATATAAATTTGGGTACTACAGTAAGCATCTACAAAAAAAAAAAAATCCACGCCAAATAATTAAAAAGTCAACCCAAATCCTAAATAAGGAAAACAATATGTTCCAAATTACGATGTACTACATCCAATTATGGTAGCAACAAATAAGGAGGTGGAATGAGAGGCAATCCCCGGACTAAACAGCGGAACCAATTTCGAGCTCATCCGTGTTTGTCAAAGTGCTTCCTTCGCGACTACCAAGGATTTACGATGATAATAAGTTTTATGTTGAGTAGACTTGTGAATGTTTTCGGTCAAGTTCATGTAGTGGGTGGATTTGGTGGTAGTGAAGATGGGATTAAAGGTGTGGTGTCGTCTGGTGCAGTGGTGGCCCAGTTGTATCGGCCCTGACTTACGAGTGGTCGTGAGTTCGAACCCAGGCAGGCCATTTACTTTGTGTATTTAATTTTGTCACCACTGCTCTCAAAAACGGTGAAGGAAAACATCGTGAGGAAACCGGCATGTCCTAGAACCAAATAATTCGAAGACATGTGAAATCTGCCAACCCGCACTGGGCCCGCGTGGTGGATTACGGCCCACTCCCTCTCACGGAGAGGAGGCCTGTGTCCCAGCAGTGGGGAACATTATAGGCTGATTATGTTATGTTATGTAAGTTTATGTTAAGTAGATTTGTGAATGTTTTCGGTCAAGTTCATGTAGTAGGTGGATTTTGTGCTAGTGAAGATGGGATTAACGGTGTGGTGTTGTCTGGAGCAGTGTTGGCCCAGTTGTATTGGCCCCGATTTACTAGTGGTCGTGAGTTCGAACCCAGGCAGGCACTTTACTTTGTGTATTTATTTTAATTTTGTCACCACTGCTCTTAAAAATGGTGAAGGAAAACATCGTGAGGAAACCGGCATGTCCTAGAACCAAATAATTCGAAGACACGTGACATCCACCAGCCCGCACTGGGCCCGCGTGCTGGTTTACGGTCCAATCCCTCTCATAAAGAGGAGTCCTGTGTCCAGCAGTGGGAAAATTAAAGGTTGATTATGCTATTATGCTATGGTCTGGTGATGGGAAGGGGGAAGGATTCGAAGAAAATTAATTTTTTTAATTCGAAGAGAGTCTAATTGGACGAAGTCTTAGTGAAAATTGATTTTTTAATTGAAGAAGAATGCACGTACAACACCATTATTTAAATAAGAAGAAACCCTAGTTGTCTTGGATGTCCTTAATTTTCTTTAAAGTTATTATAATCAAGTAGAACGAGTGCTGAAAATAATTTATGCAGGTTTTGCCAAAAGAGGTCCCTCTTTCCAACCAATCAATCGACCTAGCCTTCTCCCAACTAAGTTGGGATCGGCTTCCAGTCAAACCGTATACAGCTGAATTGCAATACTTTACATGGAGCGATTGCCTTTATAACCCAGTTACTGGGTTAATAATAAGATACCCGTTGGTAAGACTGATTGTCAGACTTTTGGGCTTCTGACTACCCGTAACAACTGTCGAAGATATATGAATGACAGCCGGGAACAACGGCTAAACGTGCTTTCCGAGGCACGAAGGAGTCTTGCTGTGCAATGGACGGTTACACATCCGCGAACCGACCGCAGCAAGCGTAGCTTAACCTTACATCGACCCGTGCGGCTGTGATTATTTAGCCACGCGCTCCTATTCAAAATAATTATATAAATATTACTCGCTAAGTAGTAGTTTCGATGTTGGTGCTTGTATTCAAACTCGAAGAAGGGACAGATTGTCGAAAAACGATTAGAACTCTATTCGAGAACGCTTAGTAAGCGCTAAAACTAAGGTACGGGAAGCCGTCACCCAACGCAAAGCTCTTTGAAACTAAAAACCGGAAATTGCGTCGCGTCGCGTTGTCTTCCTTCAATGCCTAGACGCTGAACGTCTTCATTAGCGGCATAAATTAAAACGCTTTGCGACGATAAGGGAAGGGAATATTTCGTACGGTTATTGCTTTCGAAATATTCATTGTGGTTGAGGCTAGCTAAGTACTAAGTAGTTGCGCGTCTTGTTGTTGGGGTGACTTTTCTATTTTGTTTTGTACTATTATTATTTTGTAGCGACAGGCGCTTGACTTTGTATTCATCGCCACTGCTCGCAAAACGATGAAGGAAAACATCGCGAGGAAACCGGTATATTACCTACAATTATTCACCAATTATAATTATAAGTATCATTGGGGTTCCGTTTAAAATACAATTTAAGAAAAAAATTAAAAGTAACCTGAATAGTTTTAACAAAGTAAGTCATTAATATTAACGTGAATAGTGACAATTTTTACTTTGAACGATATATCTGAAGCTTGGAGTAGTATCTTGGAGATGTTCATCGGTAAATCGAGATCGAAATTTACATAAGCGTAAAATATGTTGGCGCGGCGCGGCGGCGGCGGTCCGAATCCAGAGTGCGGTCCGCCAATTGACGACTCCTGCCCTAGAACCAAAAATTCGAAGACATGTGACATCTACCAACGCGTGGTGGATTACAGCCCACTTTCTCTCGAAGAATGGAGGCCTGTGTCCCAGCAATGGGAACATTATAGGCTGATTATGTATTATTATTTTGTTAGTTTCATTCAAATCCTTATCGAATGATTCTTTGTATTCATGAACCTACTTGTTTCACGATTTACTTCATATCACTTCTTATATCTGATCCCGTTACTTTAAATCTTAAAGCTTGAAATGCAGTTAGTATTTGATTTAGTATTATTCTACTTTGTAACTACATATTCCAGAAAGAGATGGCGAGGCTGGTTCAAGGTGGCGCGGGAAAAGAGTTCCTGGAAGGATTTGGGGGAGGCCTTTGCCCTGGGACATATATAGGCTAACAAAAAAAAAAAACTACGTATTCAGCATATAATGTTCCCACTGCTGGGAGATAGGCCTACTGTCTTCGGGAGCGAGTGGGCTGTAATCTACCACGCGGGCCAAGTGCGGGTTGGTAGATATCACATATCTTCGAATCTTTGTAGCTAATTAATTATCTTTTATCTCTGTCTTATTCTATTGACAATCTAAATCGACAGATCAGTGTTAATACTGCGACACATCAAGACTAGATTCCTTAACATATTACTTCGCCTAAGCAGTAATACAATAACTACTCTTCTTCATAAACACCACACGGTAAATTCCAGAAAAACACCACTTCAAAAATAAAAACGCGAAGAAAAATAACTAAACCTCCCTAACACCTCCACTTACACCAATTAACATACGGCCAGGAACAAAATAAATGAAAAAGGGAAGAAAAACGCTGCGTTCCAACAATTTTTGCAAGCAAAGTGCAATATTCCGTCTATTCTTAAAACAAACAACGAGCGCGGAATGGAATTAAAATTTCCATCAGAATTGTTTGTGTAGGCTAGACAGGAGATTGCGAGGGAAATATGACGTCACAACGTGGTAGTACATCAATGTCAGTGCTGGTATAAGTTGGTAGGATGTGGCTGTTTGCTGGGGAAGTTCAAAGTGTCTATTACCGTCGAATACAGCAATTTATAAAGGTGCATCCAGACAGAGCGAGGCATGCGTCGCAAATGATTTTTTTTATATGTACGGTTGCCCCAGGCTGAGGCACCTAACATATAAAAAAAATCATTTGCGGCGCATGCCTCGGTATGCGGATGCACCACGGCAGTTTTTGTATGGTAACTGTCAAAAATTCAAAATTATTTCTCCGATAAAGTTATCTGGTGTTGGAAAAATCAGCCCTAACTTTGCTAGACACAATGATAACACAGTAGATTTTGTTACGGCTAATAGTCGTTCAATATCTCAGAAGGTGTTAAGGTATCGATCGGATAAAAGGCAGATTGTGAATTTTAAATCTCATCTTTCTCTACAACAGTACCTAAAGCCTATTTTTACAAGAATATTTACTAGTTGAAGAGATTAATATGAAAACTAGACTTGTGCAATCCCCTTCATCATCATCATTTCAGCCGAAAGACGTCCACTGCTGGACATAGGCCTCCCCCAAGCACCTCCATTTCGACCGGTTTTGTGCTTCTCGCGTCCAACGAGTTCCTGCGGCCTTCACAAGGTCGTCGTGCAATCCCCTTGTTATAAAAAAAACCTATCACCGGTATACCTAATTTAGTCTTTCTGACCTGCATGGCTATTCAGAACTACTCAATACGCTTCCGTACCGTATCGATCATCAATTAATGTTATCGTAGGAGTCCTCTAAACGCTGTTCACAAGTCCAAAAACCGAAATTTTTGTCAGATTAAATCAAATAGACGACCGCTCTTCTGCTGGCGACTGTTTGCTCTCGGGGCAAGGCGAATCATGTTATGGAAATGTGTCATTTTCGATACGAAAGCCTGTCGAATGGTTGTGAATGCTCACTCAGAAAGTCTGTCCTCACGTTTAGCAGCTGCACTAACACGTGCTCAACCAGAAGACAACAATCTATCTAAAGTATAATAGTCTCTATTATCCTATACTATTTATGTCAGTTACGTATCTTTCCAAGGAAAACCGTTTTATCAATCGAGGCTAATTGACTGATTTATCGAAAGGTTAGGCCCAACCCACTTCCTGACACGCAATATTGGCCCAATAGATTGACCACAAATAGAGGCCTGTGGCTAAATAATAACAAACTGAACGGGCCGATCTTCCAAGTTAAGCAACGCTTGCCGAGGTTGGTTCGAGGATGGGTGACCATTCTTTACATACCGAGACCCCTCCATGCTTCGGAAAGCACGTTAAGCAGTTGGTCCCGGCTGTCATTCGTAGATCTTTGACAGTCGTTACGGGTAGTCAGAAGCCCGAAAGTCAGACAACCAGTTTTGCCAAGGGGTTACCCAATGAAAAATGTCAGATAGGCAGTCGATCGATGTAAAATACTGGTATTCAGCTGCATCCAGCTAGACTAGAAGCCAACCCTAACATAGTTGGGAAATGGCTAAGCAGATGATGAGATTGGGCACAAAATATTCGTCACGAAACAAATTGTCCAGTTTTCTAATATAAAAAATGTAATCCAAGACTCGTCAAAGTTTTAATGAAATTAGTTCTCGAGTTAGAAAATAGCACAGTTTTATAACTTGCAATGAGACCACCCTTAAAGTTAGCGACGTCAGCAAACTACTGTTCATAAGGATGAATTTTGCATTTTCTAGTCTTCGTGTTTTCATCTGCTAAGTTTTCTGGGAGAAAGAATGTGTTGAGCAATTCTGAGCTTAGTGTTTGGTTGTCTGACAAACGGTGAGACTTCAGCATTTTTAATTCTCATAAGATGTCTGAGTAAGATGGTTTGATGCATTATACTGCCATTGTGCCATGTCAGTTAGAAAGAAAGAAAATACGTTTATTTGCGGTGAAAATGACGCAAAAAAGAACATAAACACAAAAAATAAAATAAAAAGGTAGGGGGAAACATGCGTCACATCCACGCAAAACGTAGTTGAAACAGGTTTTTTATTTTTATTAACGTTCCTTTTATATAGATTCCTTGCTATTTTGTGAATGAGAGAACTTTGTAGGCCTTGTAGACTCATAGATAATTCGATTTGATGACGATTTTCTTGTGAAAGATCCAGTACTTATCTCGATCTTTTTTTTTAATTTTATTTTTTTATTGCTGAATGGGCCCGCTCTTGACCTCGATCATGCCTGATGGAAAGCGATGGATGAGGTCTATGGTGGCACGAGCGTGCCCAAAAGATGCCTAAGGCACTGCAACTCCCACGCATCGACGGAACAGAGCAAGCTGCTTGACGCCGGACTGTGAAAGTTCTTAAAATTACGAGAATTGCCCCTCTGATAATAAAAGCAACAAAAATACCATGTAAAAAGCGTGCCAAATTAACAGAATCGCAGGAAAGTGCCGCAAAGAGATAATCGTGCAGTTACACCGCTATCTGAAACATCGCAATTTGCGTAAACAGCTCTCTCGTGCTGTATCCAACATTTTGCCACTTACTTCCCACGTTTGGGTCCGAAATAAGTAGCTATTATATTGTTGTAATGTCCGCTTAGCTGTGGTGACATAATCGTGACCTTGTTTGGGGTTAAAAAATAGGTGCTGTATAATTATAACGGCGCAGGATAGCCTTTACCAGAAGTGTTCATACATACAGGTTGTTACGGAAAGGGTATATCAATACAAACGGGTTGAAGAGTATATCTGGTCTAGAATATCTGTACAAAATTTCAGCTCAAAAGCATTAACTTTGAAAATGCTTAATTTTTTTTTTATTTTGACATCACGGCGCTCCACTGGCGCGCGGCGGCGTGATGTGCGTGTACTAGGCGCACAGATACACTACAGATAATGGATAATGACCCTCGTAGTGCGGTGACACGTTTTTTATGATTTCAATTTAATACACTATCGAAATAATAAAATATTAAGCATTTTCAAAGTTACTGCTTTTGAGCTGAAATTTTGTACAAAGATTCTAGACCAGATACACTCTTCAACCCGTTTGTATTGATATACCCTTTCCGTAACACCCTGTATAGTGGTCCCTACAAAATGGTTTAGCTGAATGGTGCTGATCCACGCGTCATGTCCGTGAACGGGCGCCGTCGGTTGAGACTGGTCATCTCTTAACTACCAAGGCTTATTTCTTTGAATTTTTTCTTTATTTGTGTGTTTTTTTTACATTGTTTTCGCATATAGAAGCAAAAAGAATAATTAGTCCATCCAACAAAGAGATTGTAGAGTGCGTGAGCAAGGCCCTAAGCAATTACTTCAGAAAATTGTTCAGGGTGCTTAGAGAGTTAACATACTAAAAGTCCTGACATCTAGGGGGTGAGGCGGAGTGGGGGGAGGGGGTTAAAGTTCCCATTTTTCAGTTTTTCGCTAATATCTTTTAAACGGTGCGTTATGGAGATAAAAAGTTTTCTACGCAATGAAAGCTTATAAAATTATGTACAACTTTTATCTTATACACTTTTTCACATTCCTACCTATTTTCGAACTATACATTCCGGAAAAGTGAAAATTGAAAAACTACTTGAATTGAACACTACCTTTTGTATACTACTTCCTTCACGTTATTTAGGGATAAAAAGTATCTCATATCTTAAATCAACTCCTACTATATCAATTGACAAAATTTTATCCAAATCTGTACAGCCGTTGGGATTTCAAAACTTTTATCTACACTTGTCTTATACACTTTTTCCAAATTTTCACCAGTGTTCGAGTATCGTGCTCCGAAGAAAGTGAAAATGGAGTTCATTTAGTGTGATGTGACAAGCATTACCGGATGTTAAATATGAGCTAGTATATATAAATGGTATAAATACTCTCCAAGCCACTGATGATGCCGACGTTCTTATCGTGAAGACTGTTGTGGAACTATCGACTCATAGTTCTGTCGCTGTCGTTGGTGAGGATGTGGACCTTGCTGTCCTTTTGATAGCTTTAACTCCTCCCACCCAAGACATTATTCTGCTGAAACCCGGCTGAGGAAAAACCAAAACAGTTGCACTGTCCACCCAAGAGATGCAGCAACATGGATTTGAGCACATCCTTTTCCTTCATTCGTTTACAGGTTGTGACACAACATCTGCAACTTTCAGAAGAAGCAAAATGGGTTTCTTAAAACTGTACTTGAAGTCAGATATTATCAAGGAAGCGGCTGCGATCTTTTACAAGCCCACCTCCACGCACAGTGAGGTTGAAGAGGCTGGGAAGATGTGCTTCCTCAAATGGTATGGCGCACCAGCAAGACTGATCTCCCTCAATGAGTACCGATACCAGTCATTCGTCAGATCAGTGGCAAATATTAAGCCTGATTTCAGCTCCCTCCCACCAACTGAAAACGCAGCTAAACAGCATTCGCGGCGCACTTACCACCAAGTGCAGCTGTGGCTCGGAAATGAGCTGCCTCCTCAAGAGTGGGGATGGAAACATGAAGGGGACAGCCTGGTGCCAATAACAACCGGAGATTTGCCAGCACCAGAGATACTAATAAAAACAATATTTTGCCGCTGCACGAAGGATTGTGGTAGTAGAAAATGTGGATGTCGGAAAGCAATGTTGAACTGTTCCGCGGCGTGCCTCCACTGCCAAGGGAATTGCCTCAACGGCGTGTCTGTTGACGTTGACGATGATGAAGACGACGTAGAGCCTCTTCAGCAAGTACCATCTACTGAGGATGAGGGAGCCTTGGAAAAAGAACCATTGTCAGGACCCTCACAGCCTAAACGAATTAAAAGATAATATGTATCAAAGATACAAGTTTTGATTACTCAAAGGCTGAACCGATTTGGATGAAATTCGTTATGATTAAAGGCTACTTTTATCCCGAAATAACGCAAACAAAGTAGCAGGCAACAGGTAGAGATTCATAAAAGTAGTTTTTTCGAAAATTTTCACTATTTTAGAATGTATATGTAAAAAATGGGTAGTAATTCGAAAACGTGTATAAGACTAAAGTTGTAGGAAATTTTATAAGCTTTCATTCCGCAGAAAACTTCTTTTCTCTAAAACATACCGTTTTAAAGATATTAGCGAAAAACTGAAAAATGGGAACTTTAACCCCCTCCCCCCACTCCGCCTCACCCCCTAGATGTCAGGACTTTTAGTATGTTAACTCTCTAAGCACCCTGAACAATTTTCTGAAGTAATTGCTTAGGGCCCTGCTCACGCACTCTACAACTCCTTATGGGTGATTTATTGAATGGACTAAATGTACCCAGGATTTTGTAATATCTTGATTTAAAAGAGTGTCCATGGAGTTTCTTGCCCGTTCTTCTCCATAGAGATCTATGATTTGGAATGGGCTACTAGCTTCAACTTTCTGGCTAAATGACCGACTATTTAATTTTGACAATTCAAAAGTGCCTGTACAGTCACGTCTATAAGTATGTATACACTTGGCTTTATTCAAAGGCGATTTTCTCCTTTATTTTTGAATGAAATTTTATGTTATTACGAAAATAGTATTTTCGAACCCATAGGTTTATGTTAAGTGTCGTATGTCAACGTTGCATTCATTATTTCACGAAAAAATCGCAATTGAAAATTGCCAAGTGTTGACATATTGGTGCTCGTGACTGTACATGGTTTAATTGAAATAAATGCTTTGAGTTTGAGTTTGACACACCCACATTTCGCCGGTAATGTTTAAGTCCCATGTAGTAGAGAGCGAGCCTTTTAGCATTAACTGGGCACAATTCCAGACTCCAGGCTGGTACTGAGAAATTCCAGATAGAAAAACCCAATAACACTTTGTCCGATCCGGGCTTTGAACCTGGGACCCCATGCTCAGCAGTAGCGCCTTGCAATCGCTAGACCAACGAGTCGACAACGAAAAAATTTACATTCTTCACAAAACATACGGTAAATAAACCCCATATTTCCCTGTAAACTAATTCTTATCGTTCAAGAATCTCATTAGTTCACAAAACCGTGAAATAATAAAAAAGATTCTGTTCATAAAAAACGTTAAATCAACAAGAACAAAAACTACATTAGCATACATTACATTGAGAATGCAGAGTTTTCGAGAACAATGGAGTCTCTGAAGTAATTTTCTTTTCTTTTAAAACTGCGTTTTAAATGTATTATAAAAGTAACATTACTCGGGAAAATGGCTCGGAACTACTTTTTAGAAAATGTTACTTATTAAGTTTTTTAATTAACATTGTAATTGCGCTAGTTTCACGTTTATTTTTAGTTGTCAACGGGGAATTTACATAGGATTGTTCTTCGTTCGTTAATATCAACACTTGCTTCTGCCCGCGACTTCGTCGGCGTGTAATTTCAACCTCTTACCATTCACCCTTTTAGGGGTGGAATTTCGAAAAACCCTTTCTTAGCGGATACCTACTTTTCACAAAGAACATACCCTCCAAATTTCATGTCTCTAGGCCCAGCGGTTTAGGCTGTGCGTTGATATATCAGTCAGTCAGGACTTTGAATCCTACTAATCACACTAATATTATAAAGGCGAAAGTTTGTGAGGATGTATGGATGTATCTTACTCTTTCACCCAAAAACTACTGAACGAATTTGGATAAAATTTGGCACACAGATAGTTTATAACTAGGATTAACACATAGGATACTTTTTATCCCAATATTCCCACGGGGTCGAAACTTATGCTAGTGAAACCGCGGGGCACAGCTAGTTTTAACGTGTAGATTGATACGTTCTTTTTTTGTCTTAAAAACCATTAATTCCACTGACCGATTTTGCATACCATAGCAAAGAAAATAATTTACTATCCACCCACAAGCGTCTTCCAGTTAGGGTACCTACTAATGACAGGCATACAAAATGACGAAACCCGATTTTCAAAATGTACCAATTGTTGACTGTAGACCCTGTTGTTGTTCAGCTCAAAATCTCATCATATTATTAGTATGTTCACATTGTACACTCAGTGTGTGTAGCAGCTACGGTGCTACGCCGTAGCCGCTACGACATTAGAGTCCGTAGCGCGAACGTGCGACGTAACTGTAGCATTCTAGTTTTTTTTTTTTTGCGTCAAACCCAATTGATTTGGATATAGTCTTAAAACTTATTCAGAATATTATGCGTGAAACGTGTAATTATAATTTTGAAATCGTTCGAATATACATTATTCATTTATTATTAAGCGAATTTCTATTCTATTAATACATACGAAGGGATTTTATGTTACGAGTACATTATTTAAAACATACAAAATGTGATCTTATTGTTGGGTGTTAAAACTTTGATATGCGGTCCCCTATAATTTTTAACTTTATTGAAGTGAAAACTTCTTTAGCGGCGTTGAACACTTTTTGTAATGGGTAAAAAATGTTAAACTCGCGTCAGGGCATCGCGTCAGGACACGTGACCGTCAGGAGAGATTCCCCCCCCCCCCATCTCTTTCTACGGCGGCGCCAACCGAAGTGAACCAATTGAGACACGATAATGGATGGATGGATGGATGGTGATGGTGATGGCGATGACAATGGTGATGGCGATGGTGATGGCGATGGCGATGGTGATGTGATGGCGATGGTGATGGTGGACGCGGACGCGGACGTGGATGGACAGCTGATGGCTCGACCGTCTGTGTAGTAGCCACACTGCTGTGTATTCGTAAAATTTGTGTATATAAAGTGTTTCAAAAAATGGAAATTGAACAAAGTGCATCGATTAATGAAAACAGTGACGCAGAAATAGTGAAAAAAACTTTGTTATATTAATTCAATTAATAATTTATTTATTTCAACGTTAATATTCAAGTTTTCACTTCTGCCGGCACTCCCGGAGTGCAACCCGTCTTCTTTTTATTTTCATTTTTTTTTTTACAGCAGCTATCATAGTACCGACACACTCTGAAAATTTAAAATGTCTACTTAGTACAGTTCAAAAGATAAAAACAGACGGACGGACAGCGGACCCGGGTACTCTTGGGAACTCTACGGAGCCTTGAAAAACTGAAGAAGCAATATACAGCTGCAAGATAACATAAACGATCATCATATTCCACCATCAACATAAATGAAAGAGCCAGCGAATAATAAAATTACTTTTGTTTTCTTAATGTCGGAGAACTTTCCGCTGGATTTGTTTGAGTGAGTCCGTGAATTGTTATTAAAATTCGTACCGACGACGCTGCAGAAGTTTTTACGTTAAAAGGATTGGATGTAAAAAGGTTAGAATAGTGCTCGTTTTGTGAAGTCTAGGTACTGTTATGAGAGCATATTAATAAAGGAATGGGAACAACCTAGATAGTTTAGCTGGGTGCTTGTATGTGGGATTTTTGTGCAAACGCTCGCGCAGTTCGAGAGAATTTGAAATTAATCTATCGAATTGTTTTCGACATACTTTTTTGGAAAACCATTAATGTTGGACACTTATTAGCATTAAGTTTCCACTGCATTAAATAAATTTATGAAAGGTACAGAATATTAATCTCAATTTTTTTTTTTTTTTTTTGAGATTTAAAATTTAAAATACTCTTTATTTATTGCTTAATAATAAGTAACTAACTATATACACTAGATACTAAAATAAATGTCTAACACTAAAATAAATGACTAACTAACTTACAATACAAATACTTATATTATTTATTATTAGCCTGTGACGTCCCACTGCAGGGCAAAGGCCTCCCTACTCTCTTTCCACCTCTCTCTGTTCAAAGCTGCTAAGGACCAGTTCTTGTTACTTATATAAAAATTAAAAATAAAACAAAGGACACTTAGGCGTCGAAGTATTCGTCCGCATCGCTGTCATCCGGAGACGTGCCCAGAAGACTGGCAGCATTGCCACGTTGAATGGCAATGCTAATTCTTTGGCCAAAGAATGACCCAGCCCTCTGGTCACGTGAAGTATCGACCAGCCGGCGAGAAATTTCCTTAAAAAGGAGACGCGGATTTATTATTTATTTATAGTTAATTAAAATGGTACAACACATTTACATTAATTATTATGGAGGCAATAATTACGTTGACAATAATATAATTTAAAACTAACATGGAACATTGGATACCCTTGCATACATTCCTTCACAGAACTCCAGACATATTCGCATAATTTTAATCCATTCATCCGCAAACACTTCACATTCAGGGTTGGCAGCCAGAAGGGCATTCAGCACCTTTAGAGTACGACAGATTGGGGATAACTTATCTATACAATGGTATATAAATCAGGTAGGTTATGTGTACAAGCAGGAGTATAACAATAGAAACAGTTGCAGAAAGGAGGCAAAAAATATTTTACGATCGTCAAGCACTCTCCAATGCCTTGCATGAGTCGTGCAATATCATATTCCCCTCCCAGATTTCACCCACTTAAACACACTTCAAACTTCAACATCCTCCCAACTAATTAGTAAGACCTAAATTAAAATACTGGGAAACTTTTAACATCTCAGGACGAGAAACCAATAAAAGTCGAACGTGACCTACTCTAGATTTCCTTCATATAATCTGCATTCCTGGAAGTACTATTTTCTCTGGACCTTTGTATGTCAAAAGGAGGCCACTTTTATTTTTCGTAAAGATATACGTCTTATTCTGCTGGCATGTTATGGCGAATGTTTTTAGGCAAAATGTGAATGATTTTGGGATAATAAACTGTTTTGTGTGATAAGGGGATATTATGTGTCAGTTTGTGTCCTTAAACTGACATCCTTTTTTTATGTATAACTAGCACCCTAATCTCGTAACACACGATCACTCACAATCTGAATGATTTTGAAGGATATTGCTAATGCATTGCTTCATATGTTCGAAAACTTTGTCTGTTCAACAACGTAAATAACGCAATGAATGTTGTTGAACTGTCAAAATGAAAATCATTGCTACCGTTAGTATGTTACGCAATCCCCTCGCACATGTGTGAAGGTGGAAACAGACTTATAACACGCCACGTTACGCGACATCAATGAAGCTTACTCATTGGCCACATTTTTCGTCTCGTTGAGCTATTTTCGTCATTTGGCCAATAAGTAATCGTGGGATGGCGTCGGGTGTTACAAGTGTGCAGCGGCCTTGATGATTTGTTCGTCGTAGTCAAAATGTGTATATTTAGTCTTTTTTATTTTGTAATGTGCGTTTTGTTAGTGCAGAAACAATTTTTCTTTCTAAATATTTCTCATTATAATTGATAACAGAAGTCTAACAGTGACTTTACAAGCTACAATGCTACTGAAACATCACAGGACATTGCCAGACTTCTCTCAACATTAGGCAAACGCTGACATTGAACCTAATTACATTTCTCTTTACCCCGAAATCTCACAAAACGTACCCCTTATCTGCCTTCCCAAATACATAATTACTTCCAGCCTTCCATGTAAGACCAATCTGACCGTCAAGTCAAAACTTGGCAGCTTAAGCCCGAATCTTGGCACGTTGTCAGACTATCCTGCCTAGTCATTTGAACCGGATTGAAATGTTAATGTAATTAAATGCAAATGTATTCAATTAATTGGGTGTTATAGCGAGCCATTGAGGGTTGGTTCGACTTACATTAATTAACTCATGTGTTGTTCTAGACTTGGTGTTTGGACATAAGTTTTGATTGTAAGATCTGAATTTTAAAGGTATAAAATATTAAGAAACTGCTTACCCCCATGGGAAGAGGTGTGAGTTTATGTAAAATATTATGTTACGGGTTATTGTATTACTAGCAGCACCCCGCGATTTCACCCGCATAAACGACGATCCCGTGGGAATATCGGGATAAAAAGTAGCCTATATGTTAATCCAGGTTGTCAGCTACCTCCATACCAAAATTTATCAAAATTGGTCCAGCCGTTTGAGCGTGAAGAAGTAACAAAAATATAAACACACACACAAACTTTCGCCTTTATAATATTAGTGTGATTATATGTGAAGTCGATGCACCTAGAATAAAATTACTATTCCACAATAGGTTTCTTAAACATAACCTTTCGGTATTAGGTACGTTATGTAATTGTATAAATACGATATAATGTGATAACAGTAGGCATAGTTAAATAACTCAGTTCGCATCTTTAATTATTATAATATTATATTATTATCACAACCTCTAACACAACTTAAAACACACATTAAAAATACGTATCTACTCATTTATGCAGTAACATTATTTTCATGTAGACTTAATTTGCTGATGCCGAAAGAGCTGGAGTATGCTGTATCAGCACTTTTCATGCAAATTTCAAGAGTCAACAGGGGGAAATTGATTGATGTCGCAAACAAACACAGCTACTGAATAATCATAGACAATGCAGTGTTGTGGAGTAAGCGATTGAGTAGTTAACTGAGTGATGCTACTTTATACAATATGTAAAGTACATTTTTGCAGCGGCCAGCAAAAGAGGCATTGATGGACGAACGTGTAAATACGTAAGTCAATGTCAATACGTATGGAGCGGGGCAGTTCGATTAAACGCCCGGCTGCAAGAAACGCCCCTCTAAATTTGCGGCCTAAGGATATGTTTTCAAGAAGATGGCTACATAAATTCATTCATTCATTTTCCCAACCATGTTGGGATCGGCTTCCAGTCTAACCGGATGCAGCTGAGTACCAGTATTTTAACCCAGGTTCTGGGTAATACGAAACTCCTTGGTAAGACTAGGTTGTCAGACTTTCGGGCTTCTGTCAACCCGTAACGACTGTCAAAGATCCACGAATGACAGCCGAGCGTGCTTAACGTGCTTTCCGAGGCACGGAGAGGAGGCTTGGTACGTAAAAATGGTCACCCATCCACGGACCAACCGCGGCAAGCGTAGCTTAACCTGATCGATCGATCCGTGCGGCTGTTATTACTTAGCAATTTAAAAGTTGTTGCTCTAAAATCCAATTTCATACAACTAAATGAGTTTTCTAGTTTCCTGATACTCGTTAGTTACTGGAATCCACAACTCAATTAAACTTTAAATGCTCTCAACAGAACACCTTAGTTGATAGTTGCGATAAGGAAAGTCTTTACTCAAATACCAACCTTAATCTTCAGGTGTTAAGGCTTGATTTAGGTTTGGAAATAAAAGTGAGAATATTTTTATTCGCTCTGGCAATAAAGGTAAAGAGTTTAACGACAAACTTCGACTCTTTGGATCGGGGATTTGAAATCGGATAGTTAAAGAACATCTTAATACGGTCAAATTAAATTCCAACGTTTAGCTTATTTTATCTGAGTTTTTTTGCTGAATCGAAAAGCATAGAATCTATGGGACGTGAGAAAAACTGTTATTGCTAGTTGGAGGAAACGAGCTCTGATAAGAAAATGGCCAGTTTTTCCATTCCTTGCATAACTTGCGTCGCATTTTCGTTGGGAAACCACCCCTGGATAAAAACACTTTTTTTTTTAAGTGAAAACTTCTTTTTGCGCGTTGGGAATTTTTTAAGATGGGAAAAAACCATTGAACTCGCGCCACTGTTACCGTAACCGACACCGCTTTAGATGTGTTCGGCTGTCCTTGGGATGTACTAGGTTGCAATGTATATCCGATATGTAAGTGAGTGATGGCAAAGTATTCTGTTTGTGTTTTGTTTTCACTTCTGTCGGCATTCCCGGAGTGCCACTGTTTTTTTTTTTTTTTGTTTAGCCTATACTGTCCCAGTGCTGGGCAAAGACGTCCCCATGTCCTTCCAGGAACTCCTTTCCCGCGCCACCTCGAACCAGCTTTCGCTCTACGCGTCCAGGTCATCTCGCCACCGCTTTGTAGGCCGACCACGGCGGCGCCATTTTATCATTCTAAGATATCGAGGATTATCATTCTTAGAGAGGAGGGATTTGTAGCTTAGTAATATCAGCCGAACGCGGTTCGATCGATCAGGTTAAGCTACGCTTGCCGCGGTTCGTCCGTGGATGGATGACCATCTTTACATACCAAGACCCCTCCGTGCCTCGGAAAGCACGTTAAGCTGTTGGTCGCGGCTTTCATTCGTGGATCTTTGACAGTCGTTACGGGTCGTCAGAAGCCCGAAAATCTGACAAACAGTCTTACCAAGGCGTATCGTATTACCCAGTAATTGGGTTGTGGAGGTCAGATAGGCAGTCGCTCCATGTAAAATACTGGTATTCAGCTGCATCCGGTTAGACTGGAATCCGACCCCAACATAGTTGGAAAAGGCTAGGCAGATGATGAGATATCGATACCCATCACGTCTGCGGAGTTTTGTTAGCTAATTAAATTTGAGCCTGTAGATACATAAAATTATTTATATGTTTTTTTTTTTTTGCTGAATGGTTCCGCTCTTGACCTCGATCACGCCTGATGGAAAGCGAAAGCGATGGATGAGGTCTATGATGGAACGAGTGTGCCCAGAAGATGCTTTAGGCACTAGAACTCCCACGCATCGACGAAACATAGCAGGCTGCTTGACGCCGGACGCCGGTGGGAGGGTGGTTAGCCCTATCACCGTAAGAGAAGAATTGGCCAGTCAAACAAGGTGTTGTGACTGTCCAGGATGCGCCGAGCGCTCGGTTCAGTTGAGTAACTGGCGGAACAAACTGCGCTACACGAGGAGGCTTCTTCATGCATCCCATATGTAGATATTAGTATTGTTTTCTTAGACCTACATGTTTTATGAGTCATATTTAATTACACATTTGGTGAGTTCAACGAAAAGCGATTGTCCATTTATAGTAAAAACTAAATTAATTAAGGCTGTATGATATTATAAGTTTCTAGATTGAGAGATTGCATCAGAAGGCCAATTCCTGTAATTAAAAACTTTAAAAATCTATTCAAAATCTCATCTCAGCGATAATCAATGTAAAAAAAACGTGTTAAAAATATAGAGGTATTTTTGACAGATTGAGACCGAGATCAGACTGTGTACATTCTTATTATTATGATGAGAATTGCCTTTTATTGATACGATAGAATGCTGTGTTTAGTTACAGGGAAGCATTTACTACCTACACATTGAACCTAACACATAATGTAACTATAGTTTACTTTAAACAATAAACATTTTGATGAAAACCTATTTATATAAACACATTAACCAAACATTATTATAAACGTCAGAATAACTAGAGTTAATAGTCATTACGTCTTCGGAACTCGCAAAATGTCGGCTTACTTCAAATGTAATTAAATAACCTACCTATAGGCTGTTACCTTGGTAACGGAACTGCTCTTTCAAATAAGGCTGGGGTGCCAATACTAGTGGGAAATAATAATTGCTATAATAATATGAAATTATGTACAGTCAACAAAAGAGATAAGTATGCATGATCGTCGGATATGGTTGAAGTTTAGGAAGAAACCGATGGATGTTCTCGAATAAAATTTAATTTTATTAATAGAAAACAAACATTTCATTTATCAAATTAAATTTTAGTCGACAACATCCATCGGTTTCTTGCTTAACTTCAACTATATCCGACGATCCTGTATACTTATCTCTTTTGTTGACTGTAACTAAAAATATTGCAGTGGCCATTCGGCAGAAAAGCAATTTTTTTTTATACTAGCTGCCCCGACAGACGTTGTTCTGTCCAAATTTCAATCGCTCATATTATGAAATACCCATAGAAAATGCACTTTCAATTTTCCAGAATTTCCCAATTTTCCCGGCAATTTTTCAAAATGTTTCTTTTCGTTCTAACCTGATTCGGATTATTACAAACATTTTAAAACAAAATTTGCCAAGTTGGTCCAGTCGTTCTGAAGTGATGCGCTTACCAACAAAAAGCATTACATTACATAAAAAATTAAATACAAGAAGATAGACAAAGTATTCAGAGTTACATAGTGTAAAGTAAACATTACGTAAACTTAAATGTATTTTGTTGCTACTTACGATTCTGTTCAACCAGCACGGTAAGACAAGCGTAATAAATAAGATTTATTGTTCATACGAACGAAAAGGAAAAGCAAATACACATCATGGATACTAGAGCAAATAAATTTAAAAGAAAATAAGAAAGGTTCTACCTTTTATTTCAAAAGCTTATCTTGAATCTAAAGACGAACCTTTGTCAGTATAAAATCCTATCGATCCTGTATTTAAGCTGATTAAACTGGCTTATTTATTTATATTTAATTACTAGTAACAAAGGACTTTAATATGTTAGAAACAATATTTCTTAACAACTACGTTAGTAAATTTAACCTACACGCTTAACCTAACACTGCAATATTGTTCATGTAAATCCCTGCTACAAGCTCACAACGATGTAGAAAGCTTGCAGCAGCGATTCAAATACAAGCAATCCAGTCTGCTCGCGATACACCGCAATGTAATGTTGGGGCTGGCCCGCACCCGGCGCACCAGAGAGGCGCATCTTTTTATCACCACACCAAGCCACTGCAGACACTTCTCACTTTCCACTCTCTCCTGCCTTTCGTGGTGAACTGACAGTTGACATTAGTGACAGCTATCTTACTACTAATGATTTAGTCTTTTGCCATCTGATTCTCATTGTTTTAAACGGAGTGACTGCCGGTTGAACTCCACGGTGGCTAATTTTGTGAGACACAATGATGAATGATAGCGTTTTTTAAAAAGCTAATTCTGTTTCAACTTTTGTTGAGTAACTACATCAAATTAAAACCTTTTGTATCCTTCTATCAATCAGTAGAAAAGCCTATTCCCGTAGTTAAAAACGTTCAAAATCAAGTCGCAATCTCAACTCGGTGACAATCAATGTCAAAAACTTGTCAAAAGTGTAAGGAAATTAGAATAATTTTTGACAGATTTAGACTGAGATCAGACTGTGAACGTTCTTAAAATTACGAGAATTGCCCCTCTAGTCAGCCGAAGCAAAGACAATCCCCACAGGTGGGGTTTCTCAGATAGAATAGAATAGAATAGTCTTTATTATGTACACCATATAAATTACTGACATAAATAAAGAAACTTTACATTGGGTGACACAATGGGCGGTCTTATCGCTAAGAGCGATCTTTTAGACCTTTGGATGGATTAAAAATGGGAAGGATAGACACATACTGTAGGTAGTCTGTGGTGTACCATTTACACAATACAATAAATACATACATAAAGTATATTATACTAATCTCCAAGAAGATAAGATCTATAAGATAGATCCGATCCGGTCAGACAGTTCCGATTTTTAATGTATATGCGGCATCTCCCTGCAGAACATGGCCCAGCTTTCATCTTGGGCCGCTTGCGCTGTCACCCGTATGTACACGTGAGGATCTAATGTCTGCAACAGTGAATGGTGTTAGCGTTGCTGAGCACTGGTCTAAACACAAATTTTTACTTGTTTTCAAACAATATTTGCCATCGACATTCTAAAAAGAAGAATCAGTAGACTATTAGAGCTTGGAACATCTCGGGAAGATATATTATAAGTTAATCTATTGCACCACTTCAATTACCCGAAAAAAACACGAAATATAGCATAGTAATTTTATTTTAGGTGCATCGTCCTCACATATTATTATATAATTAATGTACCCATGCAAAATATTGTAAAACATTTTAAAACAGTAACGGTGGAGTTTCTTGCCCATTCTTCTCCATACGAAAACTACCTTTTGGAACGGGCGACTAGAATCAATTCTACTTTAAGGTAATTTTTGACGTTCAAAAGTGGCTTTTATGTGCCTATTTGAAATAAATGCTTTGACCAACCTAATTACAGTTATTACTCTTAAACTGACACCCCACCTCAACGTCGTCAAATCCATGTCTACCAATTCATGTAATTTGTCATTAATTTGCGCCGAATTTAATTATTATGTATTAGAGTGAGCACGAAATAGTTGTTTGCGTAAATTATTCACATTTCTCATTAATAATTGCGTTGAAATTACGTTTTGGGGGTAAAATCAAAAGAGCCGTCTTGTTTGTGTAGCGTTCCAGTTTAGCGTATAATTTTAGGTAATTAATCATTGTTATTTTGGACTGAATTTCCAGTTAAATCAATCAGCGTAGCCTTTTCCCAACTACGTTGGTGTTGAGTCATCGACTCAACGGACCTCCAGTCTAACCGTATACAGCTGAGTATTTATTTATTTACTAGCTTCTGCCCGCGACTTCGTCCGCGCGAAATTTCACCCTCTCCCCCCATTCACCCTCTTAGAGGTGGAATTTCAAAAAACCCTTTCTTAGTGGATACCTACTCTCCATAAAGAATACACCGTCCAAATTTTCATGTCTCCAGGACCAGCGGTTTAGGCTGTGCGTTGTATATCAGTCAGTCAGGACTTTAAATTTTATATACAGGGTGTCCCTGGAAGTATGGATCAAATCGAACAGAGGCGTGGGCATGGTCATTTCTAAACTTTTTAACCCTGAGAATGTCAGTGAATTTTTTTACGGTTCAAAAGTTATGACCGATTTTAATTTTTTTTTCAATCACTTCGCTTAGTGTTCAAAGAAATTAATCATAAAAAAATACTATCAGGGCTATCTAAAAAAAAAAAAATTGATAGCCCTCATAGTTTTCACGAATTCGATCTTTCTTCTCTTTTTTTTAGTACTTTTTTTTTAGTTTTTTTTTAGTATTTTTTTTTTTTTGCTAAAACGTTTGGAAATGACCTTGCCCACGTCCCTATTCGATTTGATCCATACTTCCAGGGACACCCTGTATATCTGCCTGTCTGACAACTACAATCCAGTTACTGGGTACCTACACAATACCCCTTGGTAAGGCTGGATATCAGACTTGTTGGAATCTGACTACCAATTGTCAAAAATTTACGAATGATAACGGCATATCAAGCTTTCCGAGGCACGGAGGGGATTCAATATGCAATGGTTCCACAAACTGACGGCGGTGATTGTAGCTTAACCTTTGATCGGCCCTGTGGCTGTTATTATTTAGCCACGAGCCACACACTGAATTTCCAGTAATTGAAGAAAAATAATGTGAGCTAATTTCCGGGGTATAAAATATCGATTTGGGACGCCTGTAGGCTATTAACACAGCTGCCAATTATTTTGGTAAACTGGGTTACGGGTAGTCTGTGATGTGAATTTTCATTTATTATTTACTGGATAAATTAATTTGTAGATAGTTTTGTTAAATGCTTTTGTTGTTTATGTTAGAACCGAAATAGCCCGAAGAATTGCCAAAACGTAAGTGGCAGCGGGCAGGGCACATTGCTTGCAGAACAGATGGTCGTTGGCGCCAAAACGTTCTGGAGTGGTGACCACGTACCGTAAGACGTAGCGTTTGAAGGCCCTCCACAAGGTGGACCGATGACCTTGTGAAGGCCGCAGAAATCCGCTGGATGCGGGAAGTACAGAACGGGTCGAAGTGGTGGTGCTTGGGGGAGGCCTATGTCCAGTAGTGGATGTCTTTCGACTAAAATGATGATGATGATGATTGTCAATTGTAAGAGATAAAGAAAAAGACTTCCTCGTTGGTCTAGTGGTCGAAAGCGCTACTGCTGAGCATGAGGTCCCGGGTTCGATTTCCAGGTCGGATTTGTGCCCGGTTGATGGCAATATGACTCGCCATCTCCATTACCCTTTGGGTGGCTTTAGCCTTCTAATGAGGCCCATTGTGAACGCCCACGTCTCAGTGCTATAGGTCATCAGTAGCAACATGCACTGGTCAAAGACTTTCGTCTTGAGACATTGCGGTATGTGGGACGAGAAGATATTGCGTAGTTTCTCAAACTATGCCCAGTCGAGTCGGATTCGACGTATGACCTCAGTTGGACCTATCTTACTGGACAGTATATCCTAGGGAAACATAATTTTTAGTAATAACAAGAATTTACAATATTACTGGGTTAATAAAGCGAAAGCAATACCCTACACATCTATTCCCAGGACACAAAATTACAAACTCCAATCTACATAATATAGAATATACATACCTACATACAGACCTGTTGAACAAACCCAAAACTATAATATTACATTATATCACAAGTTATGTAATGTAACATTATCCTAAAGATCCCATACCGTTCATTGTTAACAACAACATAATCACATAGGGTTTCATTTGTTTCAGTCACAGGTAGGGTTGCCAAATTCAAAAAATTAACCGTTTTATTTGGTAGAGAAAAATTATGAATTCTTAGTATTTAGTATGAAAAACAATAGGTGGATATATTTTAAATATTTTTTTAGCTTTTTTGGAAGTTATTAGTTTTACATGAACTTTAGGGTTTTGTATCCAAAGGGTGCCAACAGAATCCTATTAGTAAACCTCCGCTGTCCGTCCGTCCGTCCGTCCGCCCGTCCGTCTGACTGACAGCGGGCTGTATCTCATGAACCGTAATAGGTAGACAGTTGATTTTTTTACAGAGTGTGTATTTTTATTGCCGCTATAACAACAAATAATAAAAATATAATAAAGTTACTAAAAATAAAGGGGTCTTCATGCAAGAAACGTGTGTTTTCGGCGTATTTGCCTTGTGGCACGTGGTTCCTTCGTCCGACTCGTACTTGGCTGGTTTTTTAATGTTTCGTAGTCCTCACCACCAAGTCCAAGTTTTTATTAAATCAATATTACTGGGTTGTGGAGATCAGATAGGCAGTCGCTCCATATAAAATACTGGTATTCAGCTGTACCCGGTTAGACTGGAAGCCGACCCCAACATAATTGGGAAAAAGCTAGGATAGTTAGGCGAGCTAGCATGATGCTATGATTTAGGCAACCAACAGCGATACATAATTATAGAAAGTTACAGAATATTAAGAAAAAAAAGTTTGATTATTAAGAGGTTAGTCGTTTGACATTTGCCTTCTTTTATGGTTTTTATCATTTATTTATTATTTTATTGGTCTACTGTTCATTAAATATACGATGAATTAATATAGTAAAGACGAAAATAATGCACCTATTATATTGGTTTTTAAAGTATGGCAACCCTAGCTCTAGGCCCTATAAATAATAACACCCTTGTCAAAAGGTTTATAGGGCTTACGATGGTTTAAATACATGTTATATTATACTAAATAATGTTTTAACAATGCAGGTACGATGAGTTAATCGCTTGTCCGTTAACTTATATTTTTTTTTTTTAATTAATTAAAAATTAGATTTTTGAATAAATAATAATTTGAACTCCTGAAATCAAACTATATACACTAGATACTAAAATAAATGACTAAATAACTTACAATACAAATATATAAAAATAAATAAAACAAAGGACACTTAGGCGTCGAAGTATTCGTCCGCATCGCTGTCATCCGGAAACGTGCCCAGAAGACTGGCATTATTATATCTCGGGACCATAGGTTCCCGGACCTTTGGTAGGCATACGAGGGGCCAAAGCCAACTCGCAGAGGCCCGTTAGACTCTATAAGGAAAGGAAATGAAGCACAAACCGGCGATTATCCCTGTACGCACTATGCATGTGCACCCATGGTCGGTTGGTCCAGTTGGTCTTGGACTATTGCAGGATATGGAAACAAATATATTGAATGGCTAAAGTGGACTGGTTACCTGGAACTATGGAAGAACTAGGGCCCCTGCCTGATCAATGTTTTATTGTACACGGGAAAACCGCGAAAACTGCCAGTACATCATCATCTCTGTCAGTCCTCACATTAATCCATACTTATTTACTCATCCATAGTAATATAATAAATCAAAAGTAACTCTGTCTGTCTGTATGTTACCTTTTCACGCCTAAACCGCTGAACCGATTTAGATGGAATTTGGTATAAAGATAGCTTTAGTCCCAGGAAAGGACATAGAATACTTTTTGTCACGATATTCCCACGGGATCGAGACTTACATAATCAGCCTGTAATGTTCCCACTGCTGGGACACAGGCCTCCTCTCTGTGAGAGGGAGTGGGCCGTAATCCACCACGCGGGCCCAGTGCGGGTTGGTAGATGTCACATGTCTTCGAATTTTTTGGTTCTAGGACTTGCCGGTTTCCTCACGATGTTTTCCTTCACCGTTTTGAGAGCAGTGGTGATGAAATAATTTACACAAAGTAAAGCGCCTGTCTGGGTTCGAACCTACGACCTACAACTCGTAAGTCGCGGCCGTAACCACTTGGCCACCACTGCTCTCGGATCGAGACTTATGCGGGTGAAACCGCGGGGCGCAGCTAGTAAATGATAAATGAAACTAAAGACCGAACTGAACTCATGACCTAAAAACGGTGGCTGGGATAGACTGGATGCGGAAGGCGGAGGACAGGGTGCTGTGGCGCAGTTTGGGAGAGGCCTTTGTCCAGCAGTGGACTGCGATAGGCTAAGTTGAAATTAAACTGACTTGTATAATTACAGTCAAGCCCATGCTAATGATTACACAGAAGCAGTATAAAGGGGTGAAATACTTATTGAAAGTGCTTATAAACATAAGCTAGGAACACTAAATACCTAATTGCTTGCTACTCTGAACAATTAAAAGCTATACTGGAAACAAGAAGATAATATGACCGCAAAGATCGGTGGATAAGATATTATACCAACAGGCAACACTGTTATAACTAAGTATAATTGTTATAGTTATAATTGCACCCTGTAATTGTTTCATAGGAGAGTAAGAGCTGTTCCTCATACAGGATATTTTAACTAGGCTTGGTCATTGCGTTTCCGACGGAGTAATTGCGTATCTATCATAAAACGTTTTTACAACAAAAAAAAACCAACTTAAAAAAAAAACACTACAAAGTGGTAAACAACTTTATTATTTATCACGTTGTACTGTTTTTCTTTTTTTGAAGTCGGTTGTTCAATTAACACTAGTGCATTGAAGAATTGAAGACACCGACTAGAAGAATCATCAAAATTCGCATAACAATGCCGGAGATGCTGTACCTTTATGCATATAAGAATGATTACCTAATATATTAAACACTAAAACCTTCCTGAAAGTATGTAGATCACATTAATGAAAGAATTATCAAAATTGCTTCCTAAGTTTTTGAGATAATCGCGGACATACAAACATACATACATACGGGTCCAATACAAAACCTCCTTTTTTGAAGTCGGTTAAAAATGACAATCGATTACAATGCCTGTCATTTTTACATCCATTGCTTCATAGGATTTAAAAATTCATATGCTCAGCAACGTGCAATGAACGAGGCAAAACTGTCAAAATAAAATGGTTTAGAGTGGTTTTTACGCAATTTTTTCCTTCACATACAAAATTCAGGGTTTCTACGACTACAGCTGACATTGTATTTTACGGTGCATAAAGGCATAATATAATTATGGCCTTATGTCGCCGCTTTTGGCAATCTGTACCCTAATTGCGTAACACACTCAATCACAATCTGAATCATTTAGAATTATATTGCTAATCCATTGCTTCATACATTCAAAAAAATTGCTGCTCAACAACGTAAATAACGCAATGTATGTTGTTGAACTGTCAAATTGAAAGCCAATCCTACTGTTGGTGTGTTACGCAATTACCCCGCTGATTAGTCCTTTTAGGAAACCAACAGATAATAAAAAGGAAATAGCTTTATTACACCGTACCCAAAATAATAAAGATTTCTTATAAACGATTTATTCCAGTCTTATCCCCTGAACCCCCCTCCACCCCCCTCTTCGATCCCCTGCTAGTTCGTCTTCTGTTTTAATCTCTCTAAGGATACTCTTTTTAACAGGTAATTACAGTCAAGAAAAAATAAACGTTTCAACAGAAACTCAACATAACCGCGAAGGTGAGGATTATCACGGTGAAAATCCTTTAATTGTGGGGGGTGATAATATCACCCCCCCATAACGTTAATGGTAACTATTTAACAGTTATATTAATAAGTTTTAAGTTCACATTAGTCGGACATAACACTGAAACTCGTTAGTGTTCTAGCACTAGGGAATAAAATATAAAATCACAAATCTACTCATTCTACACAATAAAACGGTTTCGGGAATGAGGGAGAGTATCCTCAAATGCACTCGACATTACAAGTACTAACGCATAGTCTATGTTGGGGTCGGCTTCCCGTCTAACTGGATTCAGCTGAATACCAGTATTTTACATGGAGCGACTAGGCAGTCGCGCCTCACCACGCCACGTCAGATCACGCCTGATGGAAAGCGATATCAGATAGGCATCTGATATCGCTTTCCATCAGGCGTGATCGAGTTCAAAGCAATAAAAAAATAATAATAAGCGGTGCAACTTGACCGGCTTCTCAATTTGTATTCAATCCACGTAAATATGATCATGTCTCTGCGCATCGGTCGCTTCTAAAGTGGTTGCCCATACGCCAGCGCAGTGAGCGACAAATTCTTACATATTATTGTTTCTTATTCTTATTTTTTTAATTCTTTTACATTTGATAGCCAAATTCTTAAGGAAGGCTATTGATTATTTAACATCATGCTAGGACCCTTATGAGCCGAGGAAAAAGAAAGACAGTCAGAGAGAATAATAGACGAAACGAAGTAACAGCGCGGGCGGGCGATGCGATGCGACGGGGTGGAACGGGGGAACAAGAAATTATACGCGGACGAAGTCGCGGGCAGAAGCTAGGTACAGTCAGCATCAAAAGTCGATTAACACTATCATTTTTACATGTTATTAAATTGACAACAACTTCTTTCAATAAACTGATTTTTAGCTTTTCACATAATAGACAAGGGTATATAATCTAAAAAAAAATCTTCTGCTGCAATTTCGAACAAATATTTTGCTCAATAACTAAGATTAAAAAAACTGAAGTGTTAATCAACTTTTGATGCTGACCGTACAGACGCCAGCACATCAAGCTACCCGAAACTGTCAAATTTTCCCAATCAACTTTAAACCTTATTCTTTAGTGACAAAGTTGAAAATCTACTAAAGAAATTTGACTGACTGTAGTAACTTGATGTGCTGGCGTCTGTACATAAACATGTAGGTGCCTGACTGACGCAGTTTATTTATACCATAATATGCTGACATAGTAAAAAAAGACGGGTTGCACTCCGAGAGTGCCGGCAGAAGTGAAAACTTGAATATTAACGTTGAAATAAATCAACTATTAATTGAATTAATATAACTCATTTTCTTTCGCTATTTCTTCGTCACTTTTTCATTAATAGATGCACTTTGTTCAATTTCCATATTTTAAACAGTTTAATAATACACAGCAGTGTGGCCACTACACAGACGGTCTAGCCATCAGCTGTCACCATCCATGGATGCGCGTGGCACGCTGTAACATAAACACACGAACATTCGCGCAAGCGCCCTGCGCCGCCTAAACTCCATCCGTCTTACGAATTTTCGATCAGGTCACGTGTCCTGACGATCACGTGTCCTGACGCGAGTTTAAAAGTTTTTACCCATTACAAAAAAAAAGTGTACAACGCCGCTAAAGAAGTTTTCACTTAAAAAAAAATAGCAGCAATACCTGCATGAATTCTTGTCGTAGTATGTATTATTTTACTGCTATTGAATACGCCTCCACTCTAGCGCGTCAGTATATTTCAATATGGCGCATTTTTTAACAAAATCTGCTGTAAAATTGTAATTTTATAGGTGAGAAATGTTTGTAAAGCGTTCATGGTATTTATTTAAGTGATTGCATATCAAATGGATTTTTATTTTGTGCGAAAATACTCGTATGAACGATTTTTGTAATTTCAGTAGACAGAGGTAAGTACTTGCGTGTGTTACTGTTTGGAACTAATTTACCTACAGTTAAAACATGGTATTTTCTATCCAATTCGGAACCAAATCTATCTATATACTTAAATAAAAATGAATCGCCGAAATGTATGTACGCGCATAACTTCCGAATGACTGCACTAAATTGAATAATTCTTTTTTTGTGTTCCTTATTGTCAGGACAAAATTTGTATGAAAACAAATTTCGTAAATTCGAAAAAAAAAATTGCACCCGTGTAGAGCTGGGGCGGGCTGCTAGTAATTTATAAAAAAAACATGTAATATTATAACCAAATCATGCCCAAATTAAGCACGATTTTGTCGGACCAATAACAGTAACTATAATAAATACACTTAATCCAACTGATAATCACTTGGCTTAGGCCCGTATTATCAGTTCTTTTCGGCTAGCCGAAAATATAAAATAAATTTAAAAAGTAATAATAATAACTGTTCTACACTACGACTATACAAAAAAAAAATTCTAATAAGTTTCAAAAATAATTATTATCGAGTGCTACAGTGCTAAGCCCACCACCGCAATCTCTGAGTGTATTTTCACTTTTATTTGAGGATAAAAGCAAAATTTGGACAGACTCCAAATTAACTCTTAAGCCAACGACGCTATTATATGCATCAAAACTAATACCCATTGCATTTGGAGATAACTGAATTTCGTTTTTAGCTTTTGGTACTAAAATTCAACTTTGAAAAAATTCTAATGTTTTAATAACAATTTTTTTCTCTACTAAACTGCTGACATTTATGGCACCGATTTTTTTAAATATAAAAAAAAGCAATAAATCGAGGCACCCTTCTCTACGTGCGGAAATTATCATTGAATTCATAGCGACATTCAATGCTTTGATTGAAGCCATCGGCCGGTTTAAATATATTAAAGGATTAAAAAAAAGGGTTTTTTTAATGAAATTATCTGGGAAAAAAAGGAATTTCTGTGCTATAGCTACTCTGTTCACCTTTTATACCCTGTGTTTGTCCGGACAGTAAAAAATGTCAGCCGGTATATCGAAGTAACAATTATTAATAGCCGAATTCTTAAGGATGGCTATTTAACATCATTCTAGGACCCTTATGAGGCGAGCAAAAAGAAAGAAAGTCAGAGAGAACGATAGGCGAAACGAAGTAACAGCGCGGGCGGGCGATGCGATGTGACGCGACGGGGTGGAACGGGGAGAACATGAATTTCGTTTAAAAATGTAATAATATTATTAGTTAGTAATAATATTGTTAGTTAGTTAGTTAGTCTTTTCCTGTTCTTCAGAAAAGTCAGATGCCTAGTACTTTTTTTTTTGTGGATGGGAAATCATCAAATGACCCCTCCCGCTCTGGGTGGAGCGGAAGGGAGTGTCAGGCTCTTTTTGGCGCAGCCATGAGGCACACTTTCCTGCTAATACTTACATCGGACTTTACGCTTTTTATTAGATCTTTGTTTTGTTTTTTTTATCTGCCATGATGTATCTGGTGTATTGTGTGTCTTTTAGTCTGTGCTAAATAAATTTATTTTCTTTCTTTCTTTCTCTTACTGACTAAAACCCACCCGTGTTCCTTCCTTAGCCCTTTATGTTCCGGGGTAGCGGTAACCCTTTCGGACAATCCCGCAACCCCGGCAAGCTTCGGCCCTCACGGGCCCTTTCCTTTATGCTGACATCTCTTTGAGGCGCGCGTGGAACACATTCGCGCCGTCCGGCACGGGCCTGGTCCTGATCGGACGGTGTGCCCATTACTCTCCGTCCGCAGGCCCGCGCCATCCTTCGCTAGCAGGTGCCTAGTACTTACAACCGGCGTGTATGTGTGTCCGATGTATGAACAACGCCACCTACCTGCTTACATACTCCTTTTGCGGCCAAAAGGAGTATGTAAGCAGGTGGCGTTCTGTATTTTTGCCTACCTCCATGAGAAAAAGGTGTGAGTTTATGCATGTATGTCTGTAGCTGTTATTTTTATACTATGCCATTAGATAGATGGATAGACAAACTCCCAAAGCTCACCAGGAGTCGAAGCACATAAAACTTATTCAATACGGTAACCGTAAACCGTATAACCAAAAAAAAAACGTAACCCAAAAAGTTTTATTTCATGACTTCATCATCTGCCTAGCCTTTTCCCTACTATGTTGGGGTCGGCTTCCAGTCTAACCGGATGCAGCTGACAGCAGTCTCATTTAATTTGATGACTTGTGTGAATCTAAAATGGAGAGAATATAAATTAGCCTTTAAATAATGTAATTATTATAAAGAGGTGTTGGAAATCGAACATAGGTTAGCAAAGCAGTCGTCAAACCGCTGTGCTATTTGATTATAATTTTTGTAGCTGACCGTACCAACATATTTCACTAGTTAGAGAAATAACGCGAGTATGTTTTTAAGGGGTAAACTTCGGAAATACAAATCCGATCCCGAAAAAACTTTCACTAATGGGAAACTAAAGTTTTACCAAGTGTGATAGGATACAATATGTATTATTATATGTTAAAACAAGAAATTTCACGCAAACGAAGTCGCTGGCAGATGCTAGTATTCTACCCCTTTTGGTGAACTGTGATATCTGCCTACGGATCGGGACTTTATTGTGAAAATAGCGTGTGTGCGTATTATAGTTTGTAACCGCTTCGTGATAATTTTCCTATAAAACGGTTTTCCCGAATGGAATGCCGCTTGCATGCCACATGGCTTAATGAAGCGGTCACATAGACTAGCCATTCACCCCGATACTACCAATTTACGACCTATAATTATCTAATGCAGTGGTTGTCAACCTTTGAACTGCATACATTTCTACGCATTGTGAAACTGGTCATACTTCGTCGAAAAGGTAAAGCAAAGTCGGTGTAGAATGTGTGTGTGCATGTAGTGAACCAGCCTTGTGCCCAGAGGATCAAAGCAAGTTTGATGTTGATAAAGTACGGACCACAGATATAGATATGACGTATGAAAAAAACTAAGCGTGCCACTTTTTGACTACCTACTATGACGTCACAAGCTCGCGCTCTCTCGCTCACGCTCACCCAGCCAGCAGTACGCAGGACTGAGCGCGAAAGTGGCGGCTTATGATTTTAGATCGTAAACTGGTGCGATTTTTGGCACGCGAAGTAGGTGCTCTTGCGTTATCTAGGTGTATCTATATCTGTGCTACGGACCGATAAAGTTTTTTAAGGGAACTATATTTTCTATCACCAAAATTTATATTTGTCATCAAGTTGTGTCACCTAATAAATAGATCTATCGCCACGAAATATTTGTATCACCTAATAAATAGATCTATCGCCACGAAATATTTTCGTTGTCAGATAGCGGGGCTCCGTCGACATAGGATGCAAGAACGAGCGAAGGGCACCCCGAGGTTCGGTTTGGTTAGGTCACTTGCATTGTTTGGTGACTACATTTTGGTGACAGATCTACTATTTGGAGGACAAACCCTATTATTTAAGAAACACAAAACTAATTAAATTGGTGATAGCTTAAATGATACCCGTTTTTTAATAAGTAGTTCTCCACGATCAACATAATTAAACAGTAACACCAGCTATGAAGTGAATTTAAAATCATCATCATCAGCATATAACAGTCCACTGCTGGACATAAACCTCTCCTATTGCACGCCATTCAACTCGATTTTCGGCAACTCTCATCCAGCTGCTACCAGCCTTTCTGCGAAGATCGTCGCTCCACCAAGCCTGAGGGCGTCCTTAAATTTAAAATGCTAGCAAGATTACCAATTTTTTTTATTGCTAAATGGGCCTGCCCTTGTCTTCGATCACGCCTGATGGAAAGCGATGGATGAGGTCTATGATGGAACGAGCTTGCCCAGATGCCTGAGCCATTTTTCATTCGAGCTTTCCTGGTTGGAAAAAGTAGACTTAGTCAAAATTCCACAGGTTACACAGACGCCAGCACATCAAGCTACCCGAAATTGTCAAATTTTCCCAATCAACTTTGAACCTTATGTTTTAGCGATAAAGTTGAAAATCTATTAAAGAAATTTGACATATTGTAGTAGATTGATGTGTTTGGCGTCCGTATAAGGGTTATTAATGTCATCGTGGTATTAATTGTCAGTCTTGTACATCAGCGGTAACACAGCACAAAAGACATTCACACGCTCGCGGTTAAATAATAACAGCTACAGGGGAGTCGACTTTCAAGGTTAAGCAACACTTGCTGAGGTCGATCCGAGGATGGGTGACCATCCATTACTTACATACCGAGACTCCTCCGTGCCTTTGAAAGCACGTGAGGCAGTTGGTCTCGACTGTCATTTTTGTAGAATTTTGACTATAGTGACGGGTATTCAGAAACCAGAAAGTCTGACAACCTGTCTTTCCGCGTCGCATCGTGTTACTCCGTAACTAGGTTCAGGATTCAGCTGCATCCGTTTAGGCTAAAATCGAACCTCAACTTTTGGGAAAAGGCTAGGCAGTTACCTTTAATACCTCTTTAACACACTCATAAAAGTTTGAGTATCTAATCTAATCGATACGACGTACGTAAAATGATTGATTCGGGTATCGCGTGCGCCGATGATTGGGCCGGCCGATTGATGAAACAATGTCCATTGTCCATCGCTTGCATTGTTGGACAAACATAGTAATAAATCAATCAAACTCGCTTTGGACGGAGTAATTGCGGTCTAAGTTGTAAACTGTTAATGTCATTCTTGATTTGGTCTTAATCTTACGTCATCATGAGGTTTATTAATATATTTTGATATTCGAGCATTATTTAGACATGATGTTAGCGTGAAAACGTACGTTGTGAAACAGAACCCATTCTCAATCAAGAAATAGACACAACGGATACACTAAGCAGACATGTTTATTGTTACTTTATTGTTACAACAAGTTTATTGTTCGGAAAAAACAGAGCAGCTCGCTTGGCAAAAAAAAAACAGAATTTGGTCTGCACTTAAAATTCTTATTGAATTATTATCATGTTTATTTCAGGAAACCATATATATTTAAGACTTGAAACAAATGGGTTGTTACTTTGTAGCTTGTAACAAAACACTTGAGACAAAGATGACGTCGATAAAAAAAAAATTAGGGACGTCCATTATTTTTATATTTCACAATTATAGGTACTGACAACAATGCTGAGAAATATTCATGCATTACATGCTAATAATGTTTATTTATTTATTTTATTTTAAAGAAGGCTTACAGACTAACAAACCAATTGCATAAAGAATGTAATATTAAAAAAAATATCTAATATCAAGCCACCATATATAGTAAAACGGAACGTCATTACTCATATTAATAATGGAACATCATTACTTCAAAATCCACAATAGTTAAACTACCAGTCGCTAGGTGTTATGACTTACACCACAGTGTAACATCACGCGCCCAGTAATCCTAGCGTGGTGCGACAACCATTGACAGGATTATGTGCAGCGGACCGTACTACAGAGGTATTAGGAGACAAATAAGTATTAGCTTAGTCTAGACCCGGCCCGGGTAATTATATCAAGGGATAATAACTTGTAATTGGCCTTATTTTGTACTAGCTGCGCCCCGCGGTTTTACCCGCATAAGTCTCGATCCCGTGGGAATATCGGGATAAAAAGTACCCTATGTCCTTTTCCGGGACTCAAGCTATCTCTATACCAAATTTCATCAAAATTGGTCCAGCCGTTCGAGCGTGAAGAAGTAACAAACATATAAACACACACACACTCACAAACTTTCGCCTTTATAATATTAGTGTGATTAGTGTGATAAACTATTACTTACTGTATCTCTTTAGCTGTAATTATTCCCAAAATAAAATAAATAACAGGTGTTTATCAAGGAGGTACTTCCTCGGTAAAGAATTTTGGTCTTATAGTATGCATTTCATTAGGTATAATGTTGTTTTATTATAATCACTAAAACTGATAATATTGGCCACTTTAATCCGTTTTAATGATTATAATAAAACTAAACAATTTAAAACTACCGTTTGTACAACATAATACGTGTTATTAACGTACAATCTTGTGCACAACTTAACGTGCTTATTTTCTGTATTTTCATTCTAAAATTAAAGAAATAACAAAAAAAAACGATGAGGGCGCCACTGTCGGTCGAGTCGGCGTATGGTCGGCGCCCTTTTAAGAATATGTTTGTTTTACTAATTATTTTGGTATTACGTTTGTATGAACTACGCATGCTCCGCCGGCCCCTTAAAAAGTAATACAATAATTATTATTTATAAAAACTATTCTGTATATCTAATAATTTTAATGTCGGGGAATCTTGAATAAAACACCGGACATGATATAACCTTCAAAATGGTTGAGCTGAATGGTGCTGATACATGCGTCATGTTCGTGAACGGGCGCCGTCAGTAGGAACTGGTCATCTCTTTGCTGCCATGGCTTATTTTATGTATATCAGAACGTTCGGCCAGTCGAGATAGGGAGCTGGCTGCTACTCCAGTTTTTAGTGACGATTATGTGACGCTTAAAGATGCCAGTCAAAGAATTTGTGACGGAACAGTTCGAAAGTTAGAAGCATTTATTTATGGCCGAACGGCCTGATATCAGGTCCTTCGGCCAACCTGAATCTCCATAACTGAGGACCTTAGAGAAACTGTTACTGAACAAAGATTTAGTGACGATTTGGTGACAAACAACCAATGCTTTACTTTTACTCGTAATGCCACCGGTTAAAAGTAAAATGAATTTTGCTTCCTGGAACATCAGGACGTTCGGCCAACGTAATCTCCATAACTGAGGACCTGAGAGAAACCGTTAATGAACAAAGATTTAGTGACGAGACTGAAACGAATTTTTATTGCTTTATTTTTTTTTGTGACGGCCCCTTTAAATAGTAAATTGAAAATTTAACATATATAACCTCAAAACATTGGGATTATCGATTCCTCCACAACGAAGAAGCCCAGAGAAACCGTTAATGAATAAAGATTTAGTGACGGCACTGAAACGAACTTTTAGTGTTTTATTTTTTTTTGTGACGGCCCCTTTATATAGTAAATTGAAAATTTAACATATATAACCTCAAAACATTGGGATTATCGTTTCCTCCACAACGAAGAAGCCCAGAGAAACCGTTAATCAATAAAGATTTAGTGACGGCACTGAAACGAACTTTTAGTGTTTTATTTTTTTTGTGACGGCCCCTTTATATAGTAAATTGAAAATTTAATATAATATTAGATATATAACCTCAAAACATTGGGATTATCGATTCCTCCAAAACGAATAAGCCTAGAAGACTCGTAAAACCCCTGATGTGTT
Organism: Amphipoea oculea; assembly: GCA_945859645.1. Taxonomy (NCBI): domain Eukaryota; kingdom Metazoa; phylum Arthropoda; class Insecta; order Lepidoptera; family Noctuidae; genus Amphipoea; species Amphipoea oculea. The sequence continues at coordinate 20,756,707 of OX243862.1, forward strand.
ATAGGTTTTCAGTGCAATGGTGTCAGTATTTTTGTTGATTCACTATTCCGCAATATGGCGGATGGCGACTGAAATAGGGTGACCATGTATTCCAACGAAACAAGTATTTATCAAGTACTTAATTACCTACCCTACCTAAATAATGAAGCAACACACGTCGTAATATTAAATTATATAAGTACCTACAAGCAACGTTGAGCTGATGCCTGCATACCAGTGTCCACTTGTGAGGTTTTGTTATATTACTTGAGTCTATTTTGGCTAAAAGCAAACGAAAGTCAAATTTCCCAATCTCCAATGTCAGTCACCTTCACTGACATTGGAGATTGGGAAATTTGACTAAGTACAAGAATACTTAAATAAATAGGTACAGACGCCAGCACATCAACCTACTACAATCTGTCAAATTTCTTTAATAGATTTTCAACTTTATCACTGAACTATAAGGTTCAAAGTTGATTGGGAAAATGTGACAGTTAGGTGTAGGTTGATGTGCTGGCGTCTGTACACAAATTAAAAAATGCTTTATTTGTAATCAATCATCCAAAAATAGCGGTAGGTTGTTAGGTACATAATAATTTGTACTTTTTAGAATTACAGTTAAATTGGTTCACCACGAGAGAAAGACAGCTTCTTGTGTTTACTGCTAGGTGATTGACTTGAAACTTGTCAAATCGGATTTCTTTCGGTGGTGGCCCGACAATCATTTTACGGTTTAAGGAAATTAATATAGTATTTTTCAGCGCTATTTAAAAGGTCCATTAACCTTTTAAATAGCGCTGAAAAATACTATATTAATTTCCTTAAACCGTTCCTTTAGAGAATCGCGCCTGCGGAGATTATTATAATATATATGGCTCTTTTCTGCAGAATAAAAATAGAATCGGTGTAGTTATCTTACTGTGATTTATCTATAGAACTGTTATTTAGTTGTAAAATGATTGTCGGGCCACCACCGAAAGAAATCCGATTTGACAAGTTTCAAGTCAATCACCTAGCAGTAAACACAAGAAGCTGTCAAATTTCTCTCGTGGTGAACCAATTTAACTGTAATTCTAAAAAGTACAAATTATTATGTACCTAACAAGATGGGAAAACAGAAGAAAACGAGACGATGGAATGTAGGAGCTGACCGTACGCCTGCGAGAACTGGAAAAATCGCTTGAAAAAGCAAAGCGGAGCCGTCATCGAAACTCAGTTGTCGGCAATTGAAATCATGCCGTAATATACGCACAGCAGTCTCTAGTTTTCACTGTGAGGTCAACCATGAGAACGTAACTGTGCCGAATACTTACACAAGAACGATACCACATGAGCTATCACGCGAGGCTAGCCGATGGTATATACGTTCAGTGTTCGGAGGATCTTTGGCTGACAAGGGATGCCGTAATACACACAGCAGTCTCTAGTTTTCACTGTGAGGTCAACCATGAGAACGTAACTGTGCTGTATACTTACATAAGAACGACACTACATGGTATATACGTTCAGTGTTCTGAGGGTCTTTGGCCGTCTCTAAGTGTTCTCACGCGAGGTGAACCATGAGAACATTCAACTGTGCCATCAACTCCACACAGACTCACGAGAGGTTAGTCAATGTTCTATAATAATAATCCATTTATTTCAGGTTAAATCAAATAAAATCAGATATAAACCAGTCTATACGTCCAGTGTTAAAAACACATCCCTCCTGCATTCCTAGAGCTATCACGTGAGGTTAGCCATGGATTTAGATCTAAGCAGTCTGGGACCTAACTTTAATTAGTCTTCGTAGATGAGTACGGAGCCCTCTTCCATGGAAGACTACAGTTGGACTTTGTGTTATGTGACCGAAGCCAACGCAGCCGGATTGGGAATATCCATACTCAATGCCGTTAATTATAATCTAATTCCAAAATACTTTATATTCTAGATGTTAATATACATACATAACACATAATCAGCCTATAATGTTCCCACTGCTGGGACACAGGCCTCCTCTCAGTGAGGGTGTTAATATACAATTTAACTTATATAAGCTATGTTAGTACTTCAATTCTACTAAAATACAGCCGAAAGGAGGCTGAGAGTGGAACGATATACATACCCAACGTGAAGTCCTAAGTTCAAGTATTGAAAATCTACTTGTGAGATGCTGGGGTACAGTTAGCTACTTTACCTGTAGAACTGCATGGCAGTCTGGCCACACGGTGGTCAATTATGATAATGGACAAAATGTGGAGATGAAGCTAAACATTTAAAAGAAGTATGAAACATTCATAATTTGTAGCCTATTGAACCCACCAGAATTTAAAAAGGAAGGGTGGCAGCAGTAAATGGAAGTGGAATCAAATGGGACCACACAAGCAAGGGGCAGCGAACTACAGTGGCCGCTACTATTACATTCATTGGGAACAGTTCATAACAGTCTAATAGCCTCCCAAGCGTTTGTATAGTGCAGATCAAATCGAAACATTAAGTTACTGAGCTAGACTGAGTGTGACATTAATTTATCATGAAAATTGCAATAATCTGAGATCCTTAATCCTACCTAGCCATGAGGAAATTCAAGAATTGATGTGAGTAAACACCAATATCAAAATACCTATTCTACACACCAATTCAGAATAGCTATCTATAAGCTTCAAGATAAATCCAATGCCAACAACCGTTGCCAGAACCAGCATCATCACTAGCTCAGGTACAGACTGGTAGATTGCAATATTTCTCTGAAGTATGATATTACTACTAATCCAACCATATATGAGTGGATCAAGGGTTATAAACTACCTTTTACTGAGTTTCCAATTCAAACTTCTGAATAACAACTTCATTCAGAAAGAAAGCAATCTATCCCCATGGAATAATCTCTTATATTAGGTGCTATAGAAACATGTGCTCCTGTCAAATAAGTAATTTTATCTGGTATAATTGTACCAAAATCGCATGGTGTTTGGAGATACATATTAAATAAAAACTTAATATGTAGTATGTTACTAGGTATATAAGTTTTTTGCCTACAATATTACATTGATTTAAAAAATTCATATCAATTATCCATATGAAAATATTTCAGGAGATATCCCCAGTTTCTATTTCAAGATATGTTATAAGTTATAACAGTTTACATGCCTCGTATTTGGACTTAGCACCGCTCCATATGTATTCACAAACATCATAAAGCCAGTTGTCTGTCACCGGAGGTCACTAGGGTTGTTTTTTGTCATACATCTTGACAATTATATTCTGTGCCCTGCCGATCCATATGCAGTGTTTAGAAAATATGTCTGATACTCAAACTGTGTTAAATATCTAGGATTTATTATTAAAACTGAAAAGAGTGCCCAGACAGTGCTGCCAATGTCTAGGATATTAGTTGGGTTCAGTCCAGTTTGCCATTTCACTTCCTCAGGAAAATATAGACTTTACCCTGTAGTCCATAAAAAATATTAAGTCTGAAATGAGATATAAATAATCGAGTGTGTCTAATTACTAGGTATTCTAGTAGCTGCATCTGTATATGAATATGGTTAACTTTATACCAAACTAGGTTAAAAATCACTTATTTACAAATACAACAGGGCTAGAAACAAATTGAAAATCATTTATTTGCAGAGATTGTTGGTTACCTTACATTCCAACAAACCAGAATAGAATTAAACAATTAGATTTTGTTCTCGAAATATTGTCCCAAACTGACTGGGGTCTGGTATGTAATGATATCAACATCCACAGGCACTGGACAGTTAATGTTGAAAAGTTCCTTACCTTACCTTGAACTATTAGCAGCATTTATGGGGCTCAAAACATTTGCAAGCAAACTCAGTTACTGTAAGGACTTAGAAAAGATATCACAACGGCCATATCCTGTGTCAGTAAGATGGGTGGTACTCATTTTACTCATCTGAATAGCTTGGCTTAACAATTTTGGCAACGGTACAAGGAATGACAAATACGGGTTTATGCATTTTATATTACTTCCAAAGAAAACAGTATGGGAAATTGAATCTAGGCTTCCTAACATAGAAATTAAATGGAAGTGATGTGATATAGCCTACAAGTCAAATGTTGCAAAAAAAAAAAAAAAAAAAAAAATTGCAGCAACTTGTACAACTTTGAAACCCTACATAAGGACATACTTCTAAGTAAAGATATACCTATGTAAGCAGGGGGGGGGGGTGTGTGCTGTACTGGGCCAGCCCCTGATTAACCTGTTTACAATCAGGTCTAATACTAAATATCAACATATCATGGCTCCCTGATCCAAGTATGTTCTGTAGATCTATTCACTGTCAAATGGGATCTCAACACCCAATGCACAGGAGTCACTGTTTGCTGCCATATTATCAGGGACGCTTTCCTGATAGGAGAAAGACTGATCCCTCAATTAATATAGTGTTAGCTTTGCTCTAGATCAGTAGACTCTCTTCTGTTAGACACAAGACATTGACCCCTAGGCTCAGTCATGATAGTCATATAATTTTTACCACTAAGTTTAATGATGTATGATATCCTAATGGTATTGAGTGAGCTATATAATAATCAGCAAATTCTGTAGTTTTTGGCCGCCACATTGACACAATAATGACAGAGCGACAAGGTTTCTCAGGGATATATTTATATTAAGACCAAAGAATCCCAAATAGGAAGTTAGTGGGACCCTAGTATCGTTTTGCATTATTTAACCGGCCAAGCACCGCGCGTCGCCTATTGGCGACGAAACAATAGAAAATCAATTGTATCTCATTAGCGGAGTTCGACAGATCAATTTATTTCCCAATCAAACCCTTGGTTTAGAATTTCTAACCAAACAATTAGTAACGATAATAGCTCTTGTAACTGCACACAAAATTCAAACCTGGTCACTCATTAGTACACTTCTTATAATGAGGACAAAATTAACATAAAAATCCAGATATAATTAAAACCTGGTAGATCCGAACTCAACTTGATTCTACCATTTTTTAAAGATAATTTATCTTTCTGTACTGCCACAACCCTTAAATTGTCCTATCTAGATTTTACTAGGTAAGAGTATAAGACAAAATTGTAAATCATTAATTATAACTATAAGAAAGCCTTATGATGCAACCTCTACTGCAACCAATAATAGATGGATAAAACAAATTTCAAGTAAGAGTGGAATAGATATTATTATTTCTAAATTCACATATACAGACATGCCTCTACTTCAAAGGGCTCTGAAGAAGGTGTCATTATGCTGGTTGGACCACAAATTTCTCAACCCTTACTCGGTTTTATAAGAGACCTTTTTATTAGTGATTCTAATGTTTTTGCACCAGCTGTGTGCTCTATAGAGTGGTTGTACATAGAACTTATTACATGTCAATGTTAATTGTCTGATTACAAGAAATTGATGTGTGCCATATGGGATTATTAATTAAACTAGTTGATTCAAAACTGATTATATTTCCAGAATCTAATAGTAATTAGAGAATTATAAATTAAGTTAGGTAACTATTTACCTTAATGGTACACTGATTCTTAATAGAAATGCATTACAATTAGTATGCATGTTATGTTACAACGTTCAATTATTGAACAATGCTCATTTTATGTAGGTACCTATGATGACCAACACAACTTTATTCTTTGAACATCTACATAGTACCTATACAATGAGGATGAGATTACGTAGCATAATTATACAGATCGGACTAACTTACCTAGTGACGTCCGATCCTTAATTATGTGAAGTAATCTCATCCTCATTGTATCCCAACCCTTCCCAGATAATCATCCTATACTTTAGGTGTATTGGATTGCCTTATTAAACCCCTTCTAGAAGTTGTGTTGTGCTGTATGCCGGGACTATACGATGCCCATGTAGGTCATCGTGAAGTCCCGTTCTTATGCTTTGAAAGAATGATTGACAGATGTCAGGAGACCGCGCCAACGACTGGACCACAGACAACATTTGTTTTTCCTTAGGATGAAAAAATTTGAATTTCATCTTTAAATATTGTGACGTGTGCGCACGAAATGGTGCGACTACATAGTACCTATACAATGAGGATGAGATTACTTCACATAATTAAGGATCGGACGTCACTAGGTAAGTTAGTCCGATCTGTATAATTATTATGTACCTAACAACCTACCGCTATTTTTGGATGATTGATTACAAATAAAGCATTTTTTAATTTGTGTACCTATTTATTTAAGTATTCTTGTACTTAGTCAAATTTCCCAATCTCCAATGTCAGTCACCTTTCCACTTTCGTTTGCTTTTAGCCAAAATAGACTCAAGTAATATAACAAAACCTCACAAGTGGACACTGGTATGCAGGCATCAGCTCAACGTTGCTTGTACTTATATAATTTAATATTACGACGTGTGTTGCTTCATTATTTAGGTAGGGTAGGTAATTAAGTACTTGATAAATACTTGTTTCGTTGGAATACATGGTCATCCTATTTCAGTCGCCATCCGCCATATTGCGGAATAGTGAATCAACAAAAATACTGACACCATTGCACTGAAAACCTATAACACATCAGGGGTTTTACGAGTCTTCTAGGCTTATTCGTTTTGGAGGAATCGATAATCCCAATGTTTTGAGGTTATATATCTAATATTATATTAAATTTTCAATTTACTATATAAAGGGGCCGTCACAAAAAAAATAAAACACTAAAAGTTCGTTTCAGTGCCGTCACTAAATCTTTATTGATTAACGGTTTCTCTGGGCTTCTTCGTTGTGGAGGAAACGATAATCCCAATGTTTTGAGGTTATATATGTTAAATTTTCAATTTACTATATAAAGGGGCCGTCACAAAAAAAAATAAAACACTAAAAGTTCGTTTCAGTGCCGTCACTAAATCTTTATTCATTAACGGTTTCTCTGGGCTTCTTCGTTGTGGAGGAATCGATAATCCCAATGTTTTGAGGTTATATATGTTAAATTTTCAATTTACTATTTAAAGGGGCCGTCACAAAAAAAAATAAAGCAATAAAAATTCGTTTCAGTCTCGTCACTAAATCTTTGTTCATTAACGGTTTCTCTCAGGTCCTCAGTTATGGAGATTACGTTGGCCGAACGTCCTGATGTTCCAGGAAGCAAAATTCATTTTACTTTTAACCGGTGGCATTACGAGTAAAAGTAAAGCATTGGTTGTTTGTCACCAAATCGTCACTAAATCTTTATTCAGTAACAGTTTCTCTAAGGTCCTCAGTTATGGAGATTCAGGTTGGCCGAAGGACCTGATATCAGGCCGTTCGGCCATAAATAAATGCTTCTAACTTTCGAACTGTTCCGTCACAAATTCTTTGACTGGCATCTTTAAGCGTCACATAATCGTCACTAAAAATTGGAGTAGCAGCCAGCTCCCTATCTCGACTGGCCGAACGTTCTGATATACATCTTATTTTAATTTATTATTTGAATTGTTGTTTTTTCTCATCTTTTCATTATGGACGCTTTTAACGTTCTGCATCGTTCTCACATGTATAATTTTTAACATGAATGATGTAACCAATACTTTGTAACCATATTACATATTTTGATTTAAAAGAGTGTCCGTGGAGTTTCATGCCCGTTCTTCTCCATAGGTACCTACGCTTTGGAATGGGCAACTAGCTTCATCTTTCTGACTGACCAACCCCTTGACAATTCAAAAGTGCCTGTAATTGGTTTAATTGAAATAAATGCTTTGAGTTTGAGTTTGAAACAATAGATTTATATCAACTTGTATACAGCACCCTAATTGCATTACACACTATCATGCACAATCTGAACCATTTTCAAGGATATTGCTAATCCATTGCTTCATATGTTCGAAAAGTTTGTCTGCTCAATAACGTAAATAACGCAATGAATATTGTTGAACTGTCAAAATGAAAGCCATTCCTACTGTTACCCTTTTACTAATAAACGTATTATATCAGATGAATAGTTACACGCCGGTTTCTCTATTTCAGTCGTCAGTAATTTGACTTTCGAAAGAAGATAAAGCGTTGTGTAACTATACAGACGCTATACAACGTTTATTAGTAAGGGGGTATGTGTATTACACAATTACCCAAATACTATATAATATTCTTTATGCAATTACCCCTCCGGGCAATCAATCAGTAATTGGTCCGTCTTGAGTTGCGCTACACTTAACAGTTTAATGCAATAAAATACGGATTATTGTTGTTGGAACTATTACCATTTAAAATAAATAAGCTGGGCTTTGTTCAATCTCTGTTAATTACCTTCTTCGATAATTCTTTAATTTCTATTAATTACTAGCAGCGCCCCGCGGTTTCAATCCCGAGGGAATATCTGGATAAAAGCTATCCTATATCCTTTCCCGGGACACAAACTATCTACATACCACATCTAAATCGGCTCAGCGGTTTAAGCGTGAAGAGGTAACATACAGACAGACAAACAGACAGACACACTTTCCCATTTATAATATTAATATTATAAATATTATATAGTATGGATGATTACTAATTAATACTAACTTAATTAGATCATCATTTATTTGGGTGTAGCGCAACATGTCTTTTTCTTCCATACTTCTCTATTAGTCGTCATCTCGGTAGTTATCCTAAACAAACAGCACACAAAGACGATGACGCAAACATTTCGTACAAGTAATTTCCGCTACGGTGTCGTTGCGGGCTGCGTAGTCAGGTGTCCGTAGCAGTTGTAGCGCGCTACGAATGGTATCGTAGCACCATAAATATGAAATATCATCCCGATATGTAACCTCTATGGTTTCAACGCCAAGGGGTAAGTTAATTTCAGTTATCTGATATAAGGTGTAGTAAAATTTTTTGTTATTGTTTCAAATCGTATTGTATTGGGTAAATGGTACACCACAGATTACCTACAGTATTTGTCTGTCCTTCCCCTTTTTAATCCATCCAAAGGTTGTCTTTAAAAGATCGCTCTTAGCGATAAGACCGCCCATTGTGTCACCTATTGTAAATTTTATATATTTCTGTCTGTAATTTATATGTTGTACATAATAAGGAGTATTCTATTCTATTCTATCCTACTTCCTACTATTCTACTATCCTTCCTACTTTCTACTAATCCTACTATCCTACTTCCTACTAATATTATAAACGCGAAAGTTTATGAGGATGGATGAATGTTTGTAACTCTTTCACGCAATAACTACTGGACAGATTTTGATGAAACGTTACAGTAATATAGCTTATACATCTGAATAACACATAGGATACTTTATATCTCGATATTTTTACGGGATCGACACTTATGCGGGTGAAATTGTGGGGCACTGCTAGTTCTTGATAAAGTTGAAAATTAAAAAAGGGTTTAGGTTAGTAATTAGCCGAAAAATCAGAGCAATATTTTGCTTCACGCACTACACCTTTTAATAGTTACGCAATTATACACAATGACAACAATATTTTTAAACGTGATCACTTTTACTTTAAATTTTCATACAATTTGTCCAGTAGTCCTCAAATAAAACCATTTTATTCCAATATTCTTCAATATAAAACCAAGAAAGAAACCACCCGACTCAAGTCCCTAAGCCAATTTCTCATAAGCCTAAAAAGGAACGTATGATATTTCCCCAATATTTCAAAAATAAAACGAAGTACCTACAAATCCCGTCTGTCCAGTCCTGTATTGGATTATGAAGAAGTCGGATTGAATGTGATGACCGCAGAAAAGGACAGAAATAGCTACAGGAATGGGACACAACATACGTCGGCTATTAAGCCCTGCAGCGTAAAATTTCACGACACCGTAAACACTCCTTTGAAGGAAATATGATGTAAGTTGCAATAACAATCAAAAAGTAATTTAAACTTTATGTAGTTACAGATATGGTTGGTTTTTCTTTGGTAATGTGGTTAAAAAGGCTTAATTTTGAAGGCGTGCTTAGTTGGTCGTCGTTGGGATTTGAGATTTGTCGCTCATTTTTTTATTGGTGTCGCGGTATTATTATCGCCGTAAGGCATTTGTAGACAAATAGTTCTTTTCTTTTTTAGGAGACTGCTAACGGGCAAACCGTTTTGTATTGGGTTCTGTGTAATGAAGTTGGGTTTTCTGACTGTTTTATAGCCTCCGGTTCTTGAGATATTCAAATGTTGAATAAACCTTTGTATTCCTCACTGGTTCTAAGATTGATATGAAACGGTTTTTCTGCTCTTTTTTATTGCGAGCATAATACCACCAGTAGAAGCCTCTTCGTTTAGAAAAAATGCTTTAGACCGTAGATACTTATTAATATACAGGGGAAGAAAATATGTCTCACAATCTTCTGATATATTTTTTGAAGTGAAAACTTCTTTAGCGGCGTTGCACACTTTTTGTAATGGGTAAAAAATGTTAAACTCGCGTCAGGACACGTGACCGTCAGGAGAGATACACCCCCCCCCCCCCCCTCTCTTTCTACGGCGGCGCCAACCGAAGTGAACCAAGTGACACACGACAATGGATGGATGGATGGACGTGGACGTGGACGTGGAAGTGGGCGTGGGCGTGGAAGTGGACGTGGACGTGGATGTGGATGGATGGACAGCTCATCAGCTGTCCATCCACAGACAGACAGTATGTAATGTATGGAAATTGAACAAAGTGCATCTATTGATGAAAAAAGTGACGCAGAAATAGTGAAAAAAAATGAATTATATTAATTCAATTAATAATTGATTTATTTCAACGTAAATATTCAAGTTTTCACTTCTGCCGGCACTCCCGGAGTGCAACCCGTCTTTTTTTTATTTAACTTCTTATTCGCCCCATTTTGATGTACTGCTGGATAGAAATCTTCTATCAGGATAAGTTTGCATTATCAGCCTATACTGTCCCCACTGCTGGGACACTGGCCTCCTCTCTGTGAATCACGCGGGTCCAGTGCGGTCGGTAGAAGTTATATGTCTTCGAATTTTTGGGTCTAGGACACGCCGCCGGTTTGTTCACGATGTTTTTCTTCACCGTTTTGAGAGCTGTGGTGATGTAATAACTTACACAAAGTAAAGCGCCTGCTTGGGATCGAACCCATAATCTTCAACTCTGAAGTCGAAGATGTTCCCACAGGGCCACCACTACTCTTCAGGGATGAGTTTATTTCCTCCAAATGTTTGACTCATAAATTTAAAGCGAAAGCGTCAGCGTAGCCCGCATAACTCAAATTGTCTTATGTTTTCTGCAATTTGCATGGCAGTGTAACTACAGAGAGAAGCACGGACAAATTCGAACATTCCCTAAATGGAACAAAATATGACAATACCACGTAACTACGCGGTACCCACAACTGATTACGAAATACCACAAATGGTCACAATTTACATTAATAAACATGGAGTCGGTTTTGAAATTATAATCAAGCAACTTTGATTCATAATTCGCGAATTGTTACAAGTTATAAAACAAAATGGAATTTTGAATAAATCATACGTTTATTTTGAATGTTGGGACGTTACAAATGGCGAAGTTTCTTGCCTTGTTTTATGTTTAATTGAAATATCCGCGCCACCTTTAATGAAGCCGAGAGGTAAGGGAAATGTTTACTGAAGTTTGTGAATGCTTTTGTTATTAGTCGTTGAGACATGTTTTTGGCGTTGAAAGGTGAAACAAATGACAGGTAGGACAAAGCTTTACCACAGTATAATATACAGTAAGTTATCTAAGGCCGCCCGCCGAGTTATTAGCCTACTCTTGCGTTGATCCCCAGGGTTGTCACTTTTACTTTTAGTTAATATTTTCGAACAAGCAGCACTTGATCTAAATTTATGAAATAAAAAGCATATTATGATTGAATATTTTACCAATTTATAAATTTAGTAAAAATAAAAAGCCTTTATTCACATAACATTTATTATACTAAGTTACAAATTTGATACCGAGAAAATTTTTCTCCTGTTTCTGCACGTCCGGAACGCTTTATTATTATTTGTTAATGTAAAGTAAATTCTCATTCTTATGTAAAGTTTTTGTAAAGCTTTTGGGAAAGCATGGACAGGGCATCTTAAATTCTATATCATTCAGTTGATCGTAAATTGACCGGCCAATTTTAATGTTGATGTGGTCCTTTTCGAACGCTTTGCGAAACACCTGCTCCATCCTTTCTACATTATCGACAAAATCATCAGGTGGGATCATGAGTAAATTTCGATCTTTGCCGTAATTCCTGTAATGGGTGTATCTAGATTCTACACTTAAATTACACGCTCGTTGATTAACGTCGACGTAAAGCAACCCTAAGCGTTAGTCGGTCACATGTTACTGTAATTTTGTTAAGTTAATATTATGATTAAGACACCATATTTGGATTGAACAACACATCAGACAATAGAAAAAATAATAATTTCAATAGTAATTAATTTGCAATATTAATTATTGTGAAATTGCCCTTATTACAACTATACGCGACAAATACGTTTACCTAAACGATGTTTCGTACTCAATCCTCTGTTTTATAATATAGAATAGAATAGAATACTCTTTATTATGTACACCATATAAATTACAGACATCCGCATTTTCGTTTTTTGACACCGACTTCCGAAATTAAAGTTATTTATCACTTTGTAGTGTTTTTTTTTTGAAGTCGGTTGTTTTTTTTTTTTGTAAAAAAGTTTTTATTTTTCAATTTTTAGTTGTATCTACCCCACAAAAAAGTAAAGAAAAAGATCGTTAATGTAGACAATGTAGATAAATTTTTAGATTGTTGTTGATTTTTCAAAAACCGCTTGTCCGATTTCGATAAAATTTTCATGGGACCATTTGGGAAGTAGGTATACCCTTTCCAACAAAAAAAGAATTTTTCAAATCGGTTGGCAAGCAACGGAGTTATGCGGGAACAAACATAAAAAAAAATACAAACATTCGAATTGAGAACCTCCTCCTTTTTTAGAAGTCGGTTAAAAACTAGACTTCTTAAAATAAACTTTAGCTCTAAACATAGTATTCAGAAAGTAAATTTGGGAATACATTTATATGGAAAAATGCGACTCGGCTACGCTCTTAATAAAGCAAATAAACTGTGAAATAAACAATACAATACCACATTTTCTAATAATATTTAAGTATAAGTAGGTACTTACATTTCTGGTTGAGTAGGAACTATGAAGAATGATAAGTCCGGGTTTGCGAAATCATTATTGAGGCACCCGAAAACACTACAATATTTTTTTCCCCTTTTTGAAGTCATGATACTCGTAATTTAAGTGGCCGCCGCCGGCGAGAGTTGACGAACGCAAGCGGTCATGTAGCGTACGCGCGTGCTCACAGTCGCGCTGCACAGCCCGCACTGCCGCCACCTTATTCCCTCATATATTATGCTAGCGTGTGCGTGAAATCGCGTGCCGACATGGCGCGCGGCGCGCACGCACACATTCAAACCGAGAGCGGCACGTTTGTATGAAGATGTTCTACTGTATATTATATCTACTGTGGCTTTACATAGGTACATAAAATGTTTTGTTAGGACAAAGATACAGATGTATTTATAAACAGAATTTTCGTTTTATGCACGGATTTTCTTTCATATAAATACCTACTACAGTGCTGCAGTGAGTGCTTTCAACGTAGAAAATAAGCCTTTTAAATTATTTTTATTCACATAGCTACATGCCAATCTCAGATTTACCGTATTATAGTTCTTCTTAGGTGTCCTAATTGTAGGTGATAAAAATGGTTTACCAAAGCCATAACTAAAATAAAATAGCCATGATCGAACAAAATTAAGACGTACGAAGCAAATTGGACACACTTACTCCCTTACTAAAACGTTGTATAGTTACACAACGCTTTGTCTTCTTCTTTCGAAAGTCAAATTACTGACGACTGAAAGAGAGAAATCGGTGTGCAATTATTCTTCTGATATAATACGTTTATTAGTAAGAGGGTTAGTCAACATCACAGAAAATCGAACTAAAATAAAACTCAAAAGCATGCTATTTGGCCAGAAATAAAACGCGTACACCAAAAAGAAGAATTACCCCAAAATTATAAGCCTTTAAAAACCCGACATCCATCATTTCGTCTCCCATAGAAACGCATCCTTTTCACGACAGGTACCCGCGTTTTTCAATAGCACCCCATGTCACTGGGGGCCGTGGGTTCGAACCCGGCCGGTTATTAGCACCAATTCAGAAGGGTGCATAATGTGAACTTAATTTGCTTTCGGTATGTTGATGGTATGTGCATATTTTATGGGTAATATATGTACATGTTTCGCTTAAGGTTTCTAATGCATGGTGGGTCTTAAAGGTTGTGGTGATGGTGGAATTAAACGCCGTTTTAGAGCTTGTTAACATGATAGTGGCGCTTTCATAGTAACTACAATGCTTTGCTTTTACAGGCACTATCTAACGCTACGCGCATTTGTCCCGGTTATCACATAGTCCTGGCGTTATCATTTATTCATAAATGTCATATTATGGTGTCATATATAGGGTGACTGTTAATTAATGACCAATACTTAAACTCATGGTTGTGCTCATCACATTAAACAACTTTCCCAAGGAAAGGATTTTTTATTTCCCAAGAGCATACCGAGAACGTTCACAAACTGAAGGCCAATTCTCGTAATTTAAATCGTTCAAAATCTAGTCACAGTCTCATCTTGGTGACAAACAAATATCAAAAACTTGTCAAAATATAGGGAAATTATAAGTATTTTTGACAGATTGGGACTGAGATCAGACTGTGAACGTTCTTAAAATTACGAGAATTGCTCCTCTGATCTCAGTATCAATCTGTCAAAAAGACCTATAATTTCCCTATATTTTTGACATTGCCATGATTGTCGCTGAGATAAGATTGCGAGGTATTCCACTCAGGGGGCCTACCACCATCTCTTATAACAGTATTAATATAACCTTACTCTGTCTTTTCGTACCATGACGTCCTTAAAATAAGCTTATTACGATCTTGAAACAAAGTCGTTTTCTTAGCAGTTTTGGTGACGTCACCTCTAAAAGTTCATTCAATTCGTACCACGACGTGACTTTTGACAGCACGCGATAGTGTTCTAGCGTCTAATTTAACGATCTTATAAAAGTTACTCGGACGCTCACTTATTCATTACGGCTTTGCAAATTTATGTAATAAAAATGTGCTGTGATGTGTTGTAGTGTCATTTATAGTAAAGTAAAATGTATATATTACGTATACTTGTCAAATTAATTGTGTTTCTGGCGATTTTAATACCGACGGGAGTAATAATTTCTTATTTGATTCTAGATGGCTAATGTGTATGAAATATTCGAGTTTTTGGAATTTAAAAATTCCCAGAGTGTCTAGCTGACGCATTAATAACAAATCACTGATTACTAAAAATTACACAAAAACAAACTAACAAACAACTGACACTTCACTGTTACAAACTAACTCAAAAACTCAAAATATTAACAGTAAAATATTTCTTTGTTACAAAATATATTCACTAAATAACAATGTTTAACCATAGCTTGATTCCATGTCGACTGAGTTAGCTAGTGAGATCTTTGCATTTAAAACAAAAATAAGTTCAATCACTTAGTTATCCAAACAAAAATATCGCCATACCGAGTTTCGAATTTCGTTCGCGCTACACAGCTGATAATTAGTAAGCATTTTGTTACAAAACATTTTGTTCCGATTCACATCACGTCACATTTAGCCACAGCGTATTTTATAAATTTTTCAATTGATTTCCTTACTTACTACAAAGCAACATATTTAAGTATATGTAATAGTATGCATTTTATGGAAATTACTCATACAAATTATGTTTTCTTTTGAAAATTAATATTATATTTGGCTTCAAGATCAACTCGTAAAAACGAATCGGACCAAACGTTTGAAAGAGATAGCGCTATACAGTTCATATAGCGATGTTTCTTTTCTATTAAAGTAAACAATAGACAAATTGTTCGTTCTTTCCCAGCACTAAGCAGGAATGAAACAATATGGAACGGTTAGGGTCATGGTACGAATATGAGCATTGTTATTATAAGGTTGAAACAAAACTCTCTTGAAATAAGATTGTTTTGTTAAAGATGGTGGTAGGCCCCCTGAGCACTGATTTCAACCGCACTAGGACGAACCGCACCTGAGCACTTCCACTAACCGCACTGAAACAAAATCTTGTAACGTCGACTAGATTTTGAACGTTTTTAATTACGGGAATTGGCCTTCTGATCTCAGTCTCAATGTGTCAAAAATACCTTTGATTTCCCTTGATTTTTGACAAGTTTTTGACATAGTCGATAAGATGAGATTGCGAATAGATTTTAAACGTTTTTAGTTACGGGAATTGGCCTTCTCGTACCTACCTACAATAGTGATACTAAAAGACTGCAGTACAATGACTTTTAGAATAGTGTACATTGCGTTTTGTAATCAGCAGAGGTTGCCATTGATATCTGGCGGTCCATCTGAACGTTATATAACTTATCATTCAAATCAAACAAAGGCAAACGTTGGATCTTGGACCGATTTTGGATACGGTGGCCAATCACAAAGGAGGTTAACCAGGTACGCAGGAGCTATTACAGTGCACAAGTGTGTGCGAAAACACAGGTGCACTCTCTGTTCCTTTACTCTCATTTTTCGATGGGGCGGCAATCCAACACGACCGGAGACGGATCAGATCAGCAGGTTCAACGGCTTAACGTACTTTCCTAGGCACGGGGGTACCTCACCGCCAACTTTTGAAAATACCTCATCTGAATGGCTTATTGTGTTAACACAGATTGCCAAGTTACTGAACTCATAATAAAAAAATATTTAAAAAAAAACTTCCGAACTCCAAGCTCTCAATGTAAAAACCCAATAAAACTTTGCCTAACCCGGGAATTGAACCCAGGACCCCACGCTCAGCAGTCGCGCTTGCGACCACGAGACCGAAGGGGCTTGAACGTTGGCAATATTGCAGCGCAGAAACACAGCCAGCCATACCAATTTAAACTACCCACAAATTCTCACTTCCAGCAGTGCAGCACCAATAAGGCAAACTATAACGTCAATTCGCATCTGATAGTTTTAGTACCGAAACACATGAATATTTGGCACGTTCGTTGGCATAGTAACCAGTTGTTTTGGCACTTAACACCCGAGTCATTGCCGATTTGGCAGTCTTCGTTCGATGGCTGTTACGAGAATGCTGATGCTAAACGGACATACAGAGACGGTGGTAGTACATTTAAATGGTTGTTGGGTGTCATAGCCATCTGGAATTGTGGAGTAAGTGTTATTTTATAGCTGTTGTATGTGGAAGTGATTTGTGTGAAATTTTCGGGAAAGAAAATGTTGGAGCTGTTTGTCCGAATTTGTCAGTAGCTGCCAGGAATCTGGATTTGTGCCCAGTTGATGGCAATATTCTCGAAACTAGCCATAATCAGCATGTAAGGTTCCCACTGCTGGGACACAAGCCTAGTCTCGAAGAGGGGGTGGGCCGTAATCCATCACGCGGGCCCGGTGCAGGTTGGTGGATTTCACATGTCTTCCTTACGATGTACAACATAACACCTAAAATATGAAGAAGCTACACGCTTTAAAAGTTTTTGGAGGGGATTATTCCCGTCCTTGTCGCGCGGTACCGCCAATGTATGGCGCTAGTATGAAGTTACGTAGGCGTGACGTCACTTCTGTGGCGTTGCCATCTTTGTCTAGCAGTTATTTTAAAACTTGGCAATTTTATAAGCTTTTACATTTTTTGCACTATTTGCAAACAATAACTTTTTTAGAGATTAAAATAAAAAAAAATGCTATCTTCCTTATTGGTTTAAAACTGATACCATTCTTAGAATGCTGCAGTGAGATAAAAATACAGAACTTTTATTTTGTTGACAATACATATAGGTCCCATGGTGTAATGGTTAGCACTCTGGACTTTGAATCCAGCGATCCGAGTTCAAATCTCGGTGGGACCTTGAAATTAAATATTTTGTGTTGTTTCGTATGCGTAATCTGTGATTGCTAATGACGCATTTTGTTGTAGATAACAATTGAATATGAGTGATTAATGACACCTAGAAAATGATAAATATTGAAGATTAATTTATCGTCTTGTTCTTTTATAAATACAATAGATGGCGGTGTCAGCCTTCATCAGTTGTTTCTTCAAGACATTATGTTTTTTTAAACCAAATAGTTACGTTCGTATTTTATAAAAAAATAATAGATTTTAAATTCAATAAACACTCCATACACTGGGTGAAATATTGAATAGGTGCGCCAAATTAAAACGTCTAATGCAACGTGTTATAAAGAAAATTTAGATTATGTCATTAAGGAAAGGGATGCAAATACGTCCGCGTAGGCAAGCGATTTAACAACGCCGTCGCGCGCCCTTTTTTTCGTAGGAACAGTCAAAATTAGGTACAAGTAAATGGGGGTGCGGGATTGTCCGAAAGGGTTACCGCTACCCCGGAACATAAAGGGCTAAGGAAGGAACACGGATGGGTTGTAGTCAGTAAGAGTCTGACACTCCCTTCGCTCCACCCAGAGCGGGAGGGGTCAATTGATGATTTCCCACCCATAGAAAAAAAAAAAAAAAAAAAAGGTACAAGTAAATACCTACCGCTAGTTCAACGCGTTGCCATCTTGCTTCATATTACGAACTCTGCGATGAATAGATTGCTTATCGGGCGCGCGCTAAAATGTAGACTTTAATTTTCTTATCTGGATTGTTTTTTTTTTGGAACGAAGATAATTCGCGTCTACTTGAAGGCAATAACTTAGTTTGCACTATGTAAGACGATAATTACACGATTATTTTCAAGATTTTAGATGTGAGAAACGACTATTTATAATGATTATGTAACAGTTACTGCACCTCCTATTTCGAGTTTTCAATTTCATCCTGTTCAAAAAATAAAATATAGTCGAGTTGAGAATCTCCTTTTGAAGTAAATTAAAAATGAAAGCTGTTAGAGCGGTTTCGCACTACATCCGATCCGAATCCGAGTTAAAGATCCGACTTCCATCCGAATTGAGAATGTTCTAAATTCTGACGGATAGAGTTCGGAACTTCGGATCTTGTGCGCAACCCCTCATAAAAATAGGACTATGGCCACTTCAGACCGGTATTTCTCGGATTCGGATCGGACGTAGTGCGAAACCGCCCTTAGTGTGTTACGTAATTACCCCGCCTTGTTACTATTATTTTAAGTATTTTCTTTAAAATGTTGTTGTTTGAATAAATAAATAAGTAGGAACCTACTTGGAATGTCAATACGCCACAAAATTAAACCTTTCTAAACATTTATTGCTCGCATACATACAGTCAACATTCATATATGGGTCGTAATTGTTCCGATACATCTCAAATGATCACCATGGCAACGTCTACATCATCTCTTGTTTGGTTCATTAACTTTTTGTTTTATAAAACGGTTTCAAGTAACAAGCGAAAAGCGATTAATGCCCTTTACACACGTTGCCGCGGCGCCGTGTGTAGGGGTTCATACAAATCCAAGTGTGAGTGATGCAGCGGCGGATAAGGTTTTATTTTAAAATTTTTATGTTTTCTTTTCCTCTTTGGTGCCCAATAAAGAGTAGCTATCTATCCATAGTCAAAAACTGTTGCATTGAAGCACCTACCCCACGTCTGGCGATTAACGAGAACCCAGTTGGACTAGTAACGGAGCAGCAAGTACGCGAAGGCGATGAGAGAATACTCAATGGTATGCGTATGAAGACGCCAGCCTATCAAGCTACTACAATCTGTCAAATTTGTTTAATAGATTTTCAACTTTATCGCTAAAATATAAGGTTCAAAGTTAATTGGGAAAATTTGACAGTTTCAGGTAGCTTGATGTGCTGGCGTCTGTACAAAGCGTGAGTCTTCGTTCTGCCCGCCAGAGAGCGTCGTTTAGCGATTGAACAGTCAGCGATCAACTTTTATCTCTTTTACTTACAAAGGACTTACTATCTTTTGTACGTTTCTTGTGCGAAAATATTATTGACAGTCGCTTCATCACACACACACGTACCTCACAGGTGCCTAAAAGAGATTACGAAAAGTGCTGAAGTAGGGTAGAGATTACGAAAAGTGCTGTTTAGGGTATAGCAGAGGTAATATAGTACACACACATTTCGCCAGTTATGTTAGCCCCCATGTAATAGGGAGCGAGCCTATTTCCATCAACTGGGCACAAATCCAGAATCCGGGCTGCTACTCAGAAATTCCAGATGGAAAAACTAAATAACACTTTGCTCGACCCGGGAATCGAAACCAGGACCTCATGCATACCAGTAGCGTTTCCTACCACTAGACCAACGAGGCTAAGCAAGGTGAACTTAGAAAAAGTCAATCAATGAACTCAGTCTATCGCAGTCCACTGCTAGACATAGGCCTCTCCCAGGCTGCGCCACAATACCCTGTCCTTCACCTTCCGCATCCAGTCTACCCCAGCCATCTTCTTCAGGTCGTCCGTCCATCTAGCTGGGGGGCGATACGCGGTCTCCACTCCAGGACTCGTCTGCTCCACCGGCCATCGGTCAGAAAAAGTGCAGGCCTCTCATTGATAAAGTAATCTGGCTATTAGAACCGCTAAAATCTTGCACCTTACACCAACCACGCAAGTAAAAGTGAGTAAAAAATCTCACCAGTAAATCTTTATTGCCGTTGTTCCTCCAGTTATTTGTGCCGACGAGCAATATTTCGTTTTCTTTGACGACATCATTTTCCGTTGCCCGGAGTAATTGCTCGTATGTGACTCTCTTAGTAATAAAACATGTTTTACGCCACATTTTTTTTCGTATGTAACAATAAAGAAGGTAATAAGAATTGACAAGGCAAGTTGAAAAGTGCTTGCCGGGTTTTTTGGTATATTTTTGTGTTTCTTTTGTTTGAAATGTAAGTAATGGAACATGTAATGTTTATTGGTATGTGCCTTTATTAGGTATTTATTAAAATTGTTTTGTCTTCATTCGTATTGGCGACGTTCAGTAAGTATATATCAGAAAAAATTTGGGGTGTGCTTGTGACTATCCGAAAGAACATACGTGATTCAGCGTCGAGTAAACACGGTTCAGCGCCGAATAGACGCGATTCAGCGCCGAGTATACGCTATTCAGCGCCGAGTAGACGCAATTCAGCGCCGAGTATACTCTATTCAGCGCCGAGTATATGCGATTCAGAGTCGAGTATAGTCACCGACCGACTGGAGCCGAATATACCCGATCCAGACCGACCCGAGCGTGACGATTCACTTTTGTTCACTGTTCAGAATGTGCACATAAAGAAGTTTTAACTCCGAAAACTCATGTCGTGGTGAACATATTATCCAGTCAGCAATGTGAAAATTGGACGGACACTAAAATTCCTGTGAGTTTTAAATTTTTAATATTGTAACCTTATAGGTTATGCTTACCTATACAATGTGTAACAGAATAAACGCAAGTCCTGAAAAAGTATTTTGTTCAAATCGATTTCACTCACTTATCTTAGGTATTTTTTTCAAAAAAAAAAAAAAAAATCATACTAACTGCCGATTGAACCAAAGAAAATTAAATCTTATTTGAAGGTAATAAGACTGAATTTTAAATAAATAAAGTAATGCTATGGTCAACACGATTTTCTTAATATTAGGTCCTTACATATGAAATTGGCGTTTTGTATGGAAGGAACAAAAAGTCGAATATTTTTTAATATAATATATTTAATTAATCAAAGTATGAACCATTGTTTTCAATGCACTTTTGCCATCTTATAGGTAGTTCATTGATCCCTTTACTAAAAAAACCAGTCGGACGGGAATCAATAAAATCTTTGAAGGCGATTTGGACTGCCCCATCGGAGTTGAATTTTTTCCCTTGCAAAAAGTTATCCAAATTGCGAAAAAAATGGTAATCTGTTGGAGCAAGGTCCGGGGAGTACGGAGGATGTCTAAGACATTCCAATTCAAGCTCTTCTAATTTGGTAGCCGTCTGTTGCGCAGTGTGTGGTCTGGCGTTGTCGTGAAGCAGCAGTGGCGTGGAGCTTTTTAATCTTCCCAATTTGCTTCAAGTGAATTAAAACAGTTTTATCACTAACATCGAAGCCTGCAGCTAACTCGGACGTGGTTTGCGATGGGTCCGCTTCCACAATAGCCTTCAATTCTCCATTATCAACTTGGGTCTCAGGCCGTCCACGGGGCTTGTTCTGCAGGTCGAAATTTCCAGAACGAAAACGTTGGAACCAAAAACGAACTGTGTTTTCTTTTGCAACATGACCGCCATACACATCATTCACCCTTCGAGTCGTTTCCGCAGCACTAGTGCCACGGCGGAACTCGTACTCGTAAATAATGCGATATTTTAAATTTTCCATTTTGTAAAATGAGTGACGCAAACAGAAAAAACAGAAGAAAAAAAACAAATGAATGACGGTCATCGAAGCACAAATACATGAGTAAATAGCTGTACAAATTTGAATTTGGAATTCCTTACCAAAGAGGAGAAATTCGTGATTAAAGTGGCCAGTACGAAAAACGCCAATTTCATATGTAAGGACCTAATAGTAAGTTTTCTTTAAAAAAAATAAGTTTTGGTCGTTGTATTATGCTTTTAACTCAATACTCTAATTGAGGTGAATGAGGTCTTGCATTAATCATGTTACATATTGTTTATGATTACTATTTGTGCCTCGCGGTTTCACCTGCCTTGTCTCCGTGTCTCGGAAAGCACGTTAAACCGTTGGTCCCGGCTGCCATTCGTGGATCTTTCACAATCGTTACGGGTCGTCATGAGCCCGAATGTCTGACAACCTGTCTTTACTAGTCTTACCTACCGTATTACCCAGTAACTGATTTGTGGAGCTCAGATAGGCATAGCCATAGCATAAAGCAAAATCAGCCTATAATGTTCTCACTGCTGGGTCACAGGCGTCCTCTCTGTGAGAGAGAGTGGGCCACAATCCACCACGCGGTCCCAGTGCGGGTCATAGCTAGTCGTTAAATGTAAAAAACTGGTACTCAGCTGCATCCGGTTAGACTGGAAGCCGACCCCAACAAAGTTGGGAAAAGGCTAGGCAGATGATGATGTGCTTAAATCCGATTTCATCATGTCATGTTTTACAAAAAACACACACCCAGCAATTTGTGTCCCAACACAAAATAATATAAATTATATTCGCGCTCGGGTAATGAAAGGCGCGCAAGTGACACGGTCGTAATTAGAAAAGTTGAATCCGGCGGTGTTTGTAAAAATGCCATCTCCCGGCAAGGTCGATAGCGAAATTTTTAATTGGATACACAATACTGTGGCAAGTTGATATCGTGTTGATCCGAGAGTGCGTTGCTGCCGTTTTTTTGCAACGAAGTGTACAATAATGGATATTCGATTTAAAGCTTACCTACAAAGTTTAGGACGTTACGGTTTTATTAAAGTTGATTTTATTCGTTTTGTTGGTCAAAAGCTATAGCTAAGCGTGCAATTTGAACTCAACATAATCAGTCTACAATGTCCCCACTGCTAGGACAGAGGACTCCTCTCTGTGAGAGGGAGTGGCCCACAATCCACCACACGGGCCCAGTGTCGAAGCGAATCTTCGAATTTTTTAGTTCTAGGACATGTTATCTAACTTAACCTTAGTTGTATGTACATTGTACATTCTTTTTTACATTAAATTAACAAAAGGCAGCGTTAAGTTTTTGTTATATAATTCTGTATCAGCATCCCTGAAACGACGACAAAAGTGCCAAAATTAAATACCAACATCCAAATTCCTACCATTAACTTCGGACTCCCAATCGAACTTACAAAGAAATTTCATATAAATCGTTTCCGTTCTTTCCCGTAAGTAACAGTCCAAAATCTGTTCAAATTGGATAGGTAACAAGTTGGATGTGCCGCTGTAATGAACGGGATTCCGTACATACTGGAATGCGAAGACATTGCAGGTAGGAGTCGCCTTTTATTGGATTTCTCCACTTGAACTGCGAAAGCTTTTGAAGAACGCTATATTGAGTTTTTCGGAGTCACAGTGCGAAATAGTTTGAGAAAGGCACGGTTTTCGCTGTTTTTTTTCGCGGTTCTGGGTCGCTGATTTTTAGAGGTAGGATTGCTGTTAGCAATTCTAGAGTAACGCTGTTGCGTGAATCGTTTTGGTTTCTTTTGGACTTTTTGTGGGATGTCGATTCCATTCCGCAGATTTTTGGGCGTTCGAATTTCTGTGTTCAATTCTAGGCTGGCTTGTCGGTTTCCGATGACTAGGCGTATCAAAGGCTTGTATTGCATACGGAATAAACAATTTTATAATCTTCCTATTGTTGTTTTTTCATTGTTTTAATTAAAGTTAAAGCAAGTTTACCATTGAAACCATGAATTCGTCGGCACATGATTCTAGACCCCCTGCGAAGAAATTGTTCACACGACACAATGGCAATTTTTTTTTTTAATAACCTTCGTAAACTTTCAACTCATGGGGATTCAGAATTATGTATTGTATTCATGGTAGCAGGTTGCGCGCCAATGTCCCATGCCACTGTATTTATAAAATAAATAATGGTATATTTCTAAACAACATGACCACGTCTCTTAAACTCTCCCCACAACTTTAACCGACGACGAACCGAATTAACCTCAAAACGAACCTATTCTCAAGGCACTCGTTTCTTCGATAACGGAAAGTGGATAAAGATGGCCCATCGTCGACATGGATGGCTGTCTGGAGACGAAAGTGTAATTGTACCACTATCAGCCAGTATTTTTGTGAAGACCGCTTAATTTGTGTCAGCTAAAACGTTTTTTGATGAGATAAGGTGTAAAAGGAGGTAAAACGATTTTTGATGACGTCATAGGATACCAGGATACCAGTAATAGGACGGTGGTCGAATTTATTGCGGAGTTTGCGATATCTTGGTTAAAGGTTACCACAGACAGGCGCTACGCGACGCTGCGACGCAATTCTGGTAGAACAATTTCCATGAAGATTTTATAGAAATAGATCTACTAGTGTGGCGTCGCGCCTGTCTGCGGGGAGCCTTTAAGCTTTGGATTTCGAAGACCGATAAATATGTTATGTGCTTGCAGTTTTTACTGTTGATGCAATCTTTGAAAAGTTGTAAAATAAATTCAGGGAGAATTCGACCCAAAGTTAACTATTGCAGGCAAGTAGAGAGATATGTAGGAAGGTGAACTAATTGTAGCAACAACGTAGTAATAGGGATTTATCGGTGTATTGGCTCATGAGGACAATAATACTTACACCATGTTTTTCAATACCATAAGATTTATAAAATTGTCAATTTCGCATCGTACCTTCGTTGTACCTATTTATCGCCCGAATTATATTAATGGTAGCTCATCATCTGCCTAATCTTATCCAAACTATTTTTGGAGTCGGCTTCTAGTCTAACCAGATGCAGCTGAAGACAAGCATTTTACACGGAGTAATTGCACGGAGTAGCAAGAGATGTAGCAAGAGACAGGAGAATGTGGAAAGACGGGAGGGAGGCCTTTGCCCTGCAGTGGGACATAACAGGCTCATAATAATAATAAAAATAATAAATAATTGCACGGAGTAATCTGACTGGTCGGGTTTCTGACGACCCGTAACGACTGTAAAAGATTCACGAATAACAGCCAGGACCCAAGCCTTAACGTGTTTTCCGAGGCATGGACAGGTCACGGGGTATATAGTGTTAGATCACTTATTAAAATAAGTCCACGTATTACGGATAATTAGTTTATTTCACTGCAACTACAGTACATTTCACAACACATCTACTTAACTCAAAAATAACACAGCAATAGTTTTTACATTTTTTCATAAAAGGGCGCGAACCCGCTTACTTCATGAAAACAACTCCGTCTATTGTTTTTTTTTTTGTTTACCATAAGCAATGAACGAAAAATGCTGTCAGCCGAATCAATTATGGAATAATCTTTTCTTTTTCTATTTACAATTAATTTACTGGCCTAAAATAAATACAAATGTACATAAATGTTACTAGCTGAAATTAAAAATGGAATAATCTTTTATTTATCTATTTACAAGCATTTTAATTTTACATAAATGTTGCTAGCTGAATAAACATTATTGTAACAGTGTTTATAATACCTAATGTTAACTATTACAAATCAAGATATTCTTTTTTTAAATAAACCAGATTTATAATCGTTTGGTATTATTTGACACAAGCGTTTTAACACTTTCACTGTCCATGCATTACATGTAATGCACTGATGAGTTAGCTCCGTACGTCCGTGCATCACATACAATACACTATTAACCACCAAGAATAGTGTTGTTCACGAAAAACTTGAAAAATCAATCAAATAAAAAAAAAGACGGGTTGCACTCCGGGAGTGCCGGCAGAAGTGAAAACTTGAACATTAATAACGTTGAAATAAATCAATTATTAATTTAATTAATATAACTCATTTATTTTCACTATTTCTGCGTCACTTTTTTCATTAATAGATGCACTTTGTTCAATTTCCATATACTTTATATACACGGATTTTACGAATACACAGCAGTGTGGCTACTACACAGACGGTCGAGCCATCAGCTGTCCATCCATCCATCCATCCATCCACGTCCAGGTCCACGTCCACGTCCACGTCCATTTCCACTTCCACGTCCACGTCCACTTCCACTTCCACTTCCATTTCCACTTCGCCTTCCACTTCCACTTCGACTTCGACTTCGAGTTCGACTTCGACTTCCACTTCCACTTCCACTTCTACTTCCACTCCATCCATCCATTCATCCATCCATCCATCCATCCATCCATCCATCCATTGTCGTGTGTCACTTGGTTCACTTCGTTTGGCGCCGCCGTTGAAAGAGAGGGGGGGAAATCTCTCCTGACGGTCACGTGTCCTGACGCGATGTCCTGACGCGAGTTTAACATTTTTTACCCATTACAAAAAGTGTGCAACGCCGCTTAAGAAGTTTTCACTTCAAAAAACAGATAATTCTTTCAACCTGCCAAGTACGTAATCTGGCTCCCTCTTTCGTTTTCCTCGTAGAGGTTTATCAATGAAACAGTCCGCCAAAATATACACGAGATCAACGATTTGACCATGTTTGTTACCTATACATCGATCGTGTTTCGACGTACTTGGACAACACTATTGGTCGGCGGTTGAAGTTCATACGTCCATGCATTGTATATAACGCACTATTGGACGTGCAATAATTGTAATGTTAATTGTCTTAGGACAGTGAAAGTGTTAACAACTCGTCCATCCTGATAACGATACACGTCCTCGTGTATAATAAATAAAATTAACAAAGAGACAAAAAAAAAAAATGTACCTATAGTAAATTATCTATCAAATCACAATAAACACGTTTTACACAACACATTGAATACCGTGTGCTTCATACAACGCAAACGACTTGCACGCACAACACATCACTTTGCCCATTGCACTAATTATGCGCACACGTTGCGCGCTCCGCATCGCGCACGTTGCGAGCTCAGCATCGCACACATTGCGCGCTCCGCATCGCGCACGTTGCGCGCTCATCATCGCACACATTGCGCGCTCCGCATCGCGCACGTTGCGCGCTCCGCATCGCGCACGTTGCGCGCTCCGCATCGCGCACGTTGCGCGCTCCGCATCGCGCACGTTGCGCGCTCCGCATCGCGCACGTTGCGCGCTCCGCATCGCGCACGTTGCGCGCTCATCATCGCGCACGTTGCGAGCTCAGCATCGCACAGATTGCGCGCTCCGCATCGCGCACGTTGCGTGCTCATCATCGCGCACGTTGCGAGCTCA
Source organism: Amphipoea oculea (assembly GCA_945859645.1). Lineage (NCBI taxonomy): Eukaryota > Metazoa > Arthropoda > Insecta > Lepidoptera > Noctuidae > Amphipoea > Amphipoea oculea. Next base: position 20,784,340 of record OX243862.1, read on the forward strand.
GCATCGCACACATTGCGCGCTCCGCATCGCGCACGTTGCGCGCTCCGCATCGCGCACGTTGCGCGCTCCGCATCGCGCACGTTGCGCGCTCCGCATCGCGCACGTTGCGCGCTCATCATCGCGCACGTTGCGCGCTCCGCATCGCGCATGTTGCGCGCTCCGCATCGCGCACGTTGCGCGCTCATCATCGCGCACGTTGCGCGCTCCGCATCGCGCACGTTGCGCGCTCCGCATCGCGCACGTTGCGCGCTCCGCATCGCGCACGTTGCGCGCTCCGCATCGCGCACGTTGCGCGCTCATCATCGCGCACGTTGCGCGCTCCGCATCGCGCACGTTGCGTGCTCCGCATCGCGCACGTTGCGCGCTCCGCATCGCGCACGTTGCGCGCTCCGCATCGCGCACGTTGCGCGCTCCGCATCGCGCACGTTGCGCGCTCATCATCGCGCACGTTGCGCGCTCCGCATCGCGCACGTTGCGCGCTCCGCATCGCGCACCTTGCGCGCTCCGCATCGCGCACGTTGCGCGCTCATCATCGCGCACGTTGCGCGCTCCGCATCGCGCACGTTGCGCGCTCCGCATCGCGCACGTTGCGCGCTCATCATCGCGCACGTTGCGCGCTCCGCATCGCGAACGTTGCGCGCTCCGCATCGCGCACGTTGCGCGCTCCGCATCGTGCACCATGCGCACCTCGCATTTCGCATCATGCGCGCACCGCATCGCGTACATTGGGCGCTCCGCATCGCGCACATTGCGCACCTCGCATCGTGCACATTGGGTGCTCCGCATCGCGCACCATGCGCGCTCCGCATCGCGCACCATGTGCGCTCTGCATCACGCATCATGCGCGCTCTGCATCACGCACCCTGCGCGCTCTGCATCGCGCATTTTGTGCCCTCCGCATCGCGCACTATGCGCCCTCCGCATCGTGCACCATACGCGCTCCGCATCGCGCGCCCTGCGCGCCTCGCATCGCGCACCCTGCGCGCTCCGCATCGCGCACCTTGCGCACTCCGCATCGCGCACCACGCGCGTTTTGCATCGCACACCTTGTGCATCCTATTAATTATGCATCGCGCACCTTGCGCATTGCATCGCACACCTTGTGCATCCTATTAATTATGCGTCGCGCACCTTGCGCATTGCATCGCACACCTTGTGCATTCTATTAATTATGCGTCGCGCACCTTGCGCATTGCATCGCACACCTTGTGCATCCTATTAATTATCCGTCGCGCACCTTGCGCATTGCATCGCACACCTTGTGCATCCTATTATTTATGCATTGCGCACCTTGCGCGTTGCATCGCACACCTTGTGCATCCTATTAATTATGCGTCGCGCACCTTGCGCATTGCATCGCACACCTTGTGCATCTTATTAATTATGCGTCGCGCACCTTGCGCATTGCATCGCACACCTTGTGCATCCTATTAATTATGCGTCGCGCACCTTGCGCATTGCATCGCACACCTTGTGCATCCTATTAATTATGCATTGCGCACCTTGCGCGTTGCATCGCATACCTCGTGTATACTAGTTATTATACGTCGCGCACCTTGCGCATTGCATTGCACATCTTGCGCATTGCCTATTCTATGCAATAAATGATAAATGATTTATTTTCTGTAAGTAGGTTTGTACAAACACTTTTACAGTCAATCATGTTTTTTTTTAAAGCTAGTTGAGGTCGGCGTTTCCTATCTGAGTATCTGACTACTCTGAGAAGAAAAGCCGAAACAAACTCAGAGGTCACAGCCTCCCTCAAAGTCCAGACCAAATCTTGGTCAGATCATGCGAAGACCATGCAGATTGGTGTCCGAAACGGTCTTTTGAGGAAAGAACCACACAGATTGAGCGGACCATGTCCAGTCAGTGCACGCATTTGCCAAAAATCGTGCATCTCAACTTAGAACTTGAGAAGCTCAACGATTCGACGAACAATAACAAACAAAGGACATTTGGGTAGGCCGCGTAAATTACTCAAACTGCCAGATCATGATTAAAACTAACTATACGTATACACACAATACAATATTAGTTATGTACCTATACAAAACTACCCAATACATAAACTATAACTTAAAAATGTACAACAGACCTTACGCACGCCTCCTCAACGCATTTTGCGCTGGCTGTTTATTAATTTACAATATATTTTAATATACACCATCAGACTTACTACCATCTGCCTCCATTTCTTTTAACTGTTCACTTTCGCACATTTTATTTTTTTGATGATTCGTCAATCTGATCCGTTCCAAAACACAACCACAGATGTAAGGGTAAGCCTTACATAAATAATGTTGAATGTTAATAAAATAAATGTTAATGTTCGAGAAATATTTATGAGAAACTGCACTAAAATAATGTATTATAAAACTAATAGAAAATGTTATAGAAGTTGCGCGAGCTCGATATAAAACCGAAGACTGACGTACTTGCGTACGTGACGATACTACAAGTACATTTTATTATTTAACTATATTTGCAGTATTTTTAACTAGGCCAAAGTACAATTTGCGGTTGCTGACTGTACAACCGATAAATTTTATCCACTGCGTAGGTCTAGGTATACCTACCCCTTTGTAAAGGTTCGAACTTTTCTTAGGTAGTTAACAGAATATCAACAACCTATTGTTATTGTTAAATACTTTTGTAACATGGACCTGATAACTATGGTAACAGTTTCTTTCTTATTATCTACTTACACTTTGAGTCTCACCTCGTGGCGTTCTGTGTAACTAAGTGTGTGTCTGTGTCATTATTATCGTTTAATAGAATATCCATAGCTCTTACGATAGTGTGACCGAATTCCGACATATTCGTCGCAAAACAATTACGAAATTCATCAAATTAGTTGTTTTAAGTTTTCTTTTTGACTATGATTTATGGGACCAATATTTAAATCAACAAATGTACTGTTTGTAAGCTCTTTATCAATTTTTTAAATTTTGATCAGTGTTTATTTGTTTGTTTTCATTTAGACAAAATTTTAAACCCAGTCCTATCTTTTCTAATCTCTCTTGTACAGTTAGAATCATCATGACCTACTCCCATGCATTTTGACATTTAATTACTGGGATTTGGGTTTGACAGTTAGCAACCATGTGTCCGACTTCGTGACAGTTGAAACATTTTACAACCCTACTAAGATCGTCTTTGCATTCACGTCGCGATAAATCTGATACAGTTTTCACTATTTTCTTGTCAGCATTTCGTTCAATACGTTCATGCTTTACATTTCTTAAAAACCCCAACAACTTATCAACATTATCAAACCCTACAGCCTCTGCGCCGTATAGCGGACCGCCCTATCCTCTATCCCATACACAATGCAGTCAATCAATCAGTCTTTTCCTGCTATATGACAACGATTCAAAGCAACCAACTTTTCATAATAATATTCCTCTAAATCGTCTCCAAATTTAGCTTTTAAGTTAAACATTTCAGTTAACAAATAAGCATAATTTTCAGTGGTAGGAAAACCTGCCTTAAGTTTTTCCTGCCACAGGTCCTACGAGTGCATAACAGAGGACTGGCCCTCATACCAACGTTTAGCAGTATTCACAAGTTTTGGAAGAGCCTAATGAGCATTTTGTTTACTATCCCAACCGTACCTAAATATCAGCACATTCGTTAACTTTGTTGAGCCAAGTTAGAATTGTTTGATTTTTAACTTTGGGGACAAATTCGTGCAGTACATTAATAGATGTATATTTATTTTTCTCCTTATGGGGATTTACGGTTGCTATAGCTTGTAATATTTTATTAAGGGTCTCTACAAAATCAACGCTAATATTCTGAGAACTGCTGTTCTTCGGTGTGCACAATGTTCATACTTCAGTGACTTTAGTCGTCGGCGTATAAGGTTGTCGTACAGGCCTTATGCTGCGACGACCCTTCGTCGAAGAATGACCCTTCACACAACGCGATTCACCAGTTAAACGTGCATCAGTATCAGCACACTGAGACACAACGGTTATTTCTCGCGAGCGGTGCAATGTTTTATGTCTGTAACGTCGGTTTTTCTAAACTCCTCTCCTCGAGAGCAGCTTCGCATCGAATTATTCGGACTGCGTGAGACTTCGAGGACATTGCAATCGCGAAGTATGTTTACGTGACGTACCACGATGCCGTCGATCCTTGCGTCGAATGCGAGAACGAGACTTGCGTGACCCAGAACGTGTTTGCCATTTTGCAACACATGTCCGGCTAGGTCTTCTTTGGTGTCGACCTCGGGATTTCATTCGTGATTGCACAGGAAACACCGAACTACTATGCGAACGCGATGTACGTCGCGTTCTTGATCGTAATAGTCTATCACATCCCATTGAGTTTATTCAGTAACCGCGAAAAAAAAAAAAAAAAAGTAATAACAATCAAACCTTTGTATCTGACCGAGAACGGCGCGTAGTGATCCCGCTTCGGATTTGTTAGATCACTTATTAAAATAAGTCCACGTATTACGGATAATTAGTTTATTTCACTGCAACTACAGTACATTTCACAACACATCTACTTAACTCAAAAATAACACAGCAATAGTTTTTACATTTTTTCATAAAAGGGCGCGAACCCGCTTACTTCATGAAAACAACTCCGTCTATTGTTTTTTTTTTTGTTTACCATAAGCAATGAACGAAAAATGCTGTCAGCCGAATCAATTATGGAATAATCTTTTCTTTTTCTATTTACAATTAATTTACTGGCCTAAAATAAATACAAATGTACATAAATGTTACTAGCTGAAATTAAAAATGGAATAATCTTTTATTTATCTATTTACAAGCATTTTAATTTTACATAAATGTTGCTAGCTGAATAAACATTATTGTAACAGTGTTTATAATACCTAATGTTAACTATTACAAATCAAGATATTCTTTTTTTAAATAAACCAGATTTATAATCGTTTGGTATTATTTGACACAAGCGTTTTAACAATAGAGATGGTCATCCATCCACAGATCGACCGCGGCAAGCGTAGTTTAACCTGACTGATCAACCCGTGCAGCTGTTATTCCTTAGCCACGATGGTAGGTATTACTTCCAATTTGAACATCTGGAAAACGCAGCACCGTTTTAGGTTCGTACATTTTACATGACATTTTACCTGAAAAGTCAATGTTTGTTCCTAAATGTAATAAAGTTAGCAACGAAGCTAACTTGCAAAATGTTTTATGTTGCAGCTAAATCTCGCTTCGTGCGCTTACAGGTGTAAAAACACAAAGTTGCAGGACACGAGTTAGAATGTTACTGTGTTGTAGTTTGTTGAAGCTATGTAGTTACTTGTATCGGTAGATAGGTAGGTCCTGTTGGTTTATAGAACAACAGGTGTACCCTTTCTGGAAGATTTTTGACGTGATAACGTCTTATAAATCGATGAACGCCGGCTGCACGCACGAAAAATCATGACTCATTGTTCGATTTAGTAAATTATGATGTACTCTGGAGAGAGCTTGAGGATAGGGGTGTACCGGCTGGAGTGCTCAGGATCCTACAGTATTGGTATGGGAATCAAGAAAATGTGGTAAGGTGGTCCAATGCACTCTCTGATACATACAGGTTGGAATGCGGTGTGAGGCAGGGGGGTCTGACATCTCCGAGGCTTTTTAGCACATATATAGACGGCCTAATCGTGGACCTCAGCAAAATGCGGGTGGGATGCAGTGTCCATGGTGTAAAAATAAACAGTATCAGCTACGCTGATGACATGGCGTTGCTGGCGCCGACGGCAGGTGCGATAAATGAAATGCTTCGGGTCTGTCAGGCGTATGCTGCCTCACACGGACTTGTATATAATGTTAAGAAGTGTGAATACATTGTCTTTAAGGCCGGCGGCGAATGCCCAGATACCATACCTGACATTACCCTAAACGGCTTGAACGTCAAAAGAGTGACAACATTCAAATATCTGGGACATCTTCTCGCTGACGACCTTAAGGACAATGTTGATATTGAAAGAGAGCGTAGGGCACTGGCGGTCCGAGGTAACATGTTGGCCCGAAGATTCGCTCGGTGTAGCAATTTAGTGAAATTAACACTGTTTAAGGCATATTGCCAGTGTTTTTACACGGGGAATCTTTGGGTCAACTATACAAAAAGAACGTTGGATGACCTACGCGTACAATACAATAATATTTTTAGGATGCTGTTGGGACTGCCGCGATGGTGCAGCGCTTCTGCTATGTTTGCGCAAAACCGAACTGACGGCTTCCACGCCGTCATTCGTAAGAAAACCGCGTCGCTGTTGTCAAGGTTGAGGGCGAGTGGCAACAGCATCCTAAAAACTATAGCGGAAAGTATTGACTCTCCGATTATTAAAAGTTTTGTGAGAAGGACAATCACAGAACATTAATCTGGGGATGCCCTTTTCACAATACTATTATTATTTAACTACTCTGTCTTTTATAATGTATCTTAGCTACTAACACTAGAAATAAGTTATTTTGTATTGCTTACTAACACAATGGATTACTGTTGTCCGAAAAATAAAGAATTATTATTATTATTATTATTGTCACGTTCCGCCTGAGCCGAGTGTGCAAGCGAGAGCGCGGAACAAGCGATAGAGAGGCACGATCGGATGTTTTCTTATGATGTTATCACGTAATATTATCGTCCGTATTTATTATGAATGTGTGTGTTTTTGTGTTTTAGGGTTTGTTATCTCAGAAGGAAAAACGAAACTCTTATAGGATCACTTTGTTGTCCAAGCCCATCAAGAGATGCGGTCAGTTGTGTCACATTGATGTTTCTTTTCAATCAATCTGATCAATCGATGTTTTTTTTTTTTTCAAAACCTATGTAATAAATGGTGTTGATTATTTAGTTTATCGATTAGTGCAATGCAAAACAACCTCTTTTGCATTGATACATATAAGTGTCGCTTAGTGATATATACGATCCCCTGCTAGTCCGTCTTTTGTTTTAAACTCTGGCTTATCCACTTTATGACAAAATCATCATCTGCCTAGCCTTTTCCCAACTATGTTGAGGTCGGCTTCCAGTCTAACCGGATGCAGCTGAATACCAGTATTTTACATGGAGCGACTGCCTATCTGACCTCCACAACCCAGTTACTGGGTAATACGATACTCCTTGGTAAGACTGGTTGTCAGACTTTCGGGCTTCTGACTACCCGTAACGACTGTCAAAGATCCACGAGTGACAGCCGGGACCAACGGCTTAACGTGCTTTCCGAGCCAAGGGTCTCAGTATGTAAAGATGGTCATCCATCCACAGACCAACCCCGGCAAGCGTAGCTTAACCTGATCGATCGACCTGTGCGGCTGTTATTACCGAGGGTATCGTATTACCCAGGAACTGGGTTGTGGAGGTCAGATAGGCAGTTGCTCCATGTAAAATACTGGTATTCAGCTGCATCCGGTTAGACTGGAAGCCGACCCCAACATGGGAAAAGGCTAGACAGATGATGACCCACAGACAAAAACCTACTATTCCTGCCGTCCCTACAACTGGGTTTTTCACCTCCACAATTGTCAGTGCAAAATAAAAACAGCAAAATACCCCAGTGTTTGTGACGTAACACCTGCAAGTTACGAGTTAAGGCACGGTTACACTGGTAACAATCAAAGGTTAATTCAATATTTTCTTTAAACTGTGTATTTCAGGAAGTAGAAAAGCTTAAAAAAAAAATTAGATTTTTAATATAGATAATAAGTTAGGGTGACAAAGCGACATTACTTTTACAAACAAAAATTGTTAAAAAAAAAATGTTTTGTTAGCCTTAATTTTACTAGAAAATAAAGGTTTAGGTTTTAGGTTTTTTCATACAAAAAGGACGCATGCTTATCTACGTTCCATTCTCACAAAAATATCACCCCAGTAGGTACCTTCAAACGGGGTGAATAGGGATGCAGGGGTGAATCGGGACAAAACTTTAAAAGGGATTTTAACATTAAAATAAAATAGTTTGTGGCCAAAAAGGACCCTAATGTGTTTACTGTAATTTAATTAACGATTACGTGCCCTCATTGACAACAAACTGTATTATTTCAACGTTAAGATCCATTTTAAAGTTTCGTCACGATTCACCCTTGCATCCCTATTCACCCCGTTTGTAGGTACTTTAAATCTTCCCCTCTTTGTATCAGACATTCTCTCTGTGTACACATACCTTAAAACGCATTTAATCACAGTTTAATCTACTAGATTGCGGCACGACTTCCTTTGTTCTTCTTCGAACTTCACACCTGCGCTTGGAGAAGAATTGATTAAGTATAAGCACCTACTGGATAAACATGATATTTATTTATTTATTTATTTAGTTTATATTGCATTCATGTCGTTTACAAGGTTGTTAAAAATTAAATAAAGGTTTCGTACATGAACCCTGCTAGGGCACCGCAACATTAATCATTATATTCAACTTCAATTGTAGGTATACAATTGATTAAGGGTACATTTTTTTATGTTTATTTTAAGGGATAGAAATAAATCATATGAAATGATTCATACATTTTTAAAATAAAGAAAATTAAAATTTCGCGGCCTGCCATGGCGCATTCCCTTTAATTAAAACGGAGTATTCCCGTTTGAGCACCTATTTTAAGAGCACCTTTTTTTAGAGCACCAAAGGTATTCCCATTAGAGCACCAATCAATATTTTACCGTGGTGCTCAAAGGGGAACAATAAAAAATATTCAACTTTGTTCCCTTTTGAGCACCTACGATGCGGTAGCTTCTAGTGATGGGGTTTATAATAATACATATCGATAAAAATTGGCAGTACTTTTATTATCATATTAATTTTAGGAAACTAAGTAATTATTATTAATATCACAATCAGCCTTATGTTATTTTCTAGGTACCTGACTTACTTAAGACAAATAAAATAAAAGGAAATCTTTGATCTTTCAAAACATTCGCTTTGTTTTTATAAATTGTTGGAATAGGTTCATCGGTAGATGCAGCTTCTTTGTGAAGGTCCTTTATAGCTTCCTTTACTTGTATATCACCGCTGTTTTGGGTTTGACAGCTGTGTTCTGTCGTTTTGACTATATCTTCATTTCCATTGATAGTCAAGAACCCTTGACAAGATTTATCCAAACACCGCCATAATACACTTCCTCCTTTGTAATTTTTGAACTTTCTGAATTGTCTATTTTCGTATAATAATATTGGCGCACCTCTTTTACTGATAGAGTAGCATATGGCTGCATTTTTATTACTTGGACCAGGTTTGGGCTCCATTATTTACTTTAATTTGTCACTCACGTGTTACACTCAGTAAAATTAGGATATTTTTTATAAATTACTTTGTAGTAGTAATAATTACGACACGAAAAAACTTATCACTATACCAAACTATGTACAACTTTGTTGATGTTTTGGAACATTTGGTTGCATAGAAAGATTTGTTAAAGTATCAGGTATCCAATGTAATAGCAATGAAGGCCATTCAATTCGAGAGTTAAGAGAAAAGTGATATTATTTAACGAAATTTGAGAAATTTTCAAAAATACATTCCCATGAATTTTCGCCTCTTTATGGGGTGCTTAACTGTTGTTAATATCATTGGCAAACTTTGTCTTATTATTTTATTCTCATAAGTGACAATATTTTTCTGAATTTCCTCTGACAAGCTGACAAGTGATTTCTCCAAAAGAACTGATCTTCATTCAGAGCCTAAAAATGAAAAACAAACCCCTTTTGTATGTAAAAGGAGTTGGAGTACCTTGGAATAGCTGCGTTTGTTTAAGACTTCTTGATCTAACCATATTTACAAATCTCGATATATTTGAGTTTCAATAAATACATATTAACCACGCCAACAAAGTGGTAAAATAAAATCACGAAAAACACATATTTTAGGGTACCTCCTGTGCACGTAAAGTGGGGATTTTTTTTTATCGTCTACCCCATGGTGTGGGATATCTTTCTTTTATTAGTTTTACATCCTACAATTAGTTGGTTGGTTGGTTTGGGGATAGATAAAATTAAAGTTGAAGAAACTTATTGTAATAGTAACAATAAAAGATTGAGTAAACTTTTATGTTAATGATGATATTAAGTATGTTTTTATTAAATGATAACATTCTGCAATGAAACTGCCAATTTTTAACCGACTACTAATTATCGATATGTTTTATTATACACCCCATCACTAGAAGCTACTGTAGGTGCTCAAAAGGGAACAAAGTTGAATATTTTTTATTGTTCCCTTTTGAGCACCACGGTAAAATATTGATTGGTGCTCTAAAAAAAGATGCTCTGAAAATAGGTGCTCAAACGGGAATACTCCATTAAAACGGTTAAAACGGTTACCAAAAACAGTAACCAAACGGTAACGACGACGGTAACGGTTTGCCAAAAATGTAAACAAATATGAATTACTGGAAAAATAACTTTAATTCCTACAAAATAAAGGTTATTTTACGCTACAACTCTAAACATTTTTATAACTTTTTCAATAGTGCTAGTCACTCTGAAATCAACTTAATTTACGTTGAAATAAAGTTGATATTTGTTTAACTTGAAATAGGGTGGGGGTGTGCAGCACTGCGCACTTTTAATATAAGTAGGTAGGTAGTTTTCATAAAGTACCAAATAAAAAAGTCCTCCAGATTGAATTTCGGCTAATCACAGCAGAGGCCAGCCTTCGGCGCAGGAGATATTACAGTGCACAAGTGTGCGCGCAGACACAGGTGCATTCCCTCTTCCCTCACTCTCATAGTCCGATGGGACGGCAATCCGACACGACCGGAGGGAGATCAAGCGCAATTAAGACCAACGCCTTAACGCGCTTTCCGAGGCACGGGGGTATCACACCGCCAATTTCCAAACTTCGTGCTGTTACAGTTTGACACAACTTAGATGTAGCATCGGCAAAATTCGTAAAACCGATCACATCCGAACTATGTAAGTGCGCCTTCAAAATCACCAATCTTGATTACTACTTAGTACTTAGTAGTAATAAAGATTTACGAATACGAATTACGAACGTTTTACGAATTTTGCCGATGCTACATCTAAGTTGTGTCGAACTGTACTAGGTAAGAAATGCCCAATGGAAAAACTCAATAACACTTTTGCCCGACCCGGGAATCCAACCCAGAATACCACGGACGCGCTAGCGACCACGAGACCAACGGGGGGCAGTCAAAGGTACTTAATAGTTAGTAGCTGTCCCTAAAATAAAAAAAAATAATAATAATAAGCTGCACACTTCCGCCGGGAGCTGGGACCCTATCAGAGGCCGGTGGGACTCGAGGTCCTAAGCCGTCCGGCGGCCGGCGTCCTCCCCACCGACGAGCAGGTGGTGGCGTCGTGGGCGGAGAGAAATACTCATCGCTCGAGCTCGACGCAACTGACGCGGCCGCGGCCGGTGTCGCGGTCGCCACAGCGCTCACAGTTTCGCTGGGTACCGGGCGGCGGCGCGGGCGGCGAGGCGGAGCTGAGCGATGAGTCCGGAAGTGGTAATTGTGCACGTCGTGCGGCTGATCTTGTCAACATTTTATTCTTCGTCGTCTGCTTGATTTTATCGGTGACATGACAGATGTCACCTGTTCCCGATACCGGTGGGCTACTATTTTTTATATTTTTTAAATGTTTTTATATATTTTTATATATTCTAATATTTAAAAATATAATTTATATGTATATAGTGAAATAAAGGAGAAAATAATAATAATAAAAAAATAAAGAATTATTATTATTCAAATGTTGAAAAAAGTTTCGAATATGGTCGAGTTTTACGTATACAAGTTTTTTTTCATATTATACAGTGAGTATCACAAATCTGTGAACATAATATTTAAGGGTTGGTTCAGACCATCAAACGTCCAAAAATTTACATCTGCAATTTGCATTTTCCATAGCCCAATTCTTGAGGAAGGCTATAGGCTATTCAACATCACGCTATGACTCTAAGGAGCCGAGCAAAAATTGAAAAAAGTCAAAAAGAACGCTAAGCGAAAACCAAAAAGATTTAAGATACGATTGTCTTTGGCGAAAAGGAAGTAATAGCAGGCGATGCGATGCGACGGGGTGGTTCGGGTAGACAAAAAAGTCGCGGGCAGAAGCTAGTGTATATTAAATTAATAGTTTAAAATTGTATACAATTTTAAACTATTAATTTAATCTGTCAAGCGCCGCTAATGAGACACAATTGATTTTTGTTTCGTCGCCAATGGGCGACGCGCGCCGCTTGACCGGTTAAATAAAAATAACATGTTGTTTAGAATAATAAGGTTTATCTGTAACGCCTACTCAATTTTAGTTCGCAATTATGCACAAGCACGTCTTACTGCATGAATGCTTAGCTGTAAGAATTATTTTATAGGTAAGTACCTACGCATAATACCATTTTTTTGTTTTTTTTTCTTCTTCCTGTTGTCTTTGCACGGAATACAGCTCTTAAATCATCGGAAGCCTTTTATTTAAATAATTCTGGATATAAAACCCCAACACATATATAACAATAATGTTTATTCAAAAAAAAAAAAACAAAGTAAAAACTACCATTTACGCTTGGCAACATCAAGTAACAATCTCTGACACACAAGCGAGTTGCAAGTCAAACTTTTTCAGAACAAAAGCCCGACATACCTCGTTTTTCTAAGCTAACAATCAAGCCATAATATATTCAAATTACGGTACAGTATAGAGGGAAAAAAAAGCGGCCAAGTTCGAGTCGGACTCGCACAAGAAGGGATCCTTACCACCATTCAATATTTTAATTTTTTCTAAATACCTACTTAGTTACGGTTTTTGGAGGGGCCCGTGGCTAAAGACAAGTCCGTGGTTAAATAATAACAGCCGCACAGGTCGATCGATCAGGATAAGCTACGCTTACCGCGGTTAGTCTGTGGATGGGTGACCATCTTTACATACCGAGACCCCTCCGTACCTCGGAAAGCACATTAAACCGTTGGTCCCGGCTGTCATTCGTGGATTCGTTACGCGTAGTCAGAAGCCCGAAAGTCTGCATGACAAGCAGTCTTACCAAGGGCTATTGTATTACCAGTAACAGTTGTATTACCGGTTGTGGAGGTAAGATAGGCAGTCGCTCCATGTAAAATACTGGTATTATTTCTTTCTGGTATTATTTATTTCTGGTATTATTCAGCTGCATCCGGTTAGACTGGAAGTCGACCCTAAAATAGTTGGGAAAAGGCTAGGCAGATAAATGATAAATTTAGTCTATCTATTACGGTTCGAAACATACAGACGGACGGACAGCTAAGTCTTAGGCCCAGCGGAGTAATAGGGTCCCGTCAGCACCCATTGGATACGGAACCCAAAAAAAAATCACTTTCTTCCCAAGCCTAATCCGGTTCGTTACATTCAGGATAATTTGACAGTAAGAAACTGTAGGGAATGAACTGAAATCCTTCGGTAATGCGAAATTGTCAGGTTGTGTGTGTCGGATATAGCAATATGAGGTTTTGCGCCAAGAGAAATATAACTTGCGAGGCTTTTTTTTAATTTTGGTTTGGTGGCGTTTTACCTTGTGATTTTTGGGAGCGGTTGTGTATTTAATTTAAATATGAAATGTGAAATACTGGTATTCAGCTGCATCTGGTTAGACAGGATGCCGACTCCTACATATTTGGGAAAAGGCCAGGCAGATGATGATGATGTGTAAATCTCTCTGCAGTTTTTTTATTTTTATTATTAACTTAGAAAACATTGCAGTGTTACTTCTATGAGTCTACACGTCATATTTACACAATATATAATTCTTATGTACGTGTGTATTTCACTGAACTCACGTCCACCGCCAACTCAATTCCAAAGGCTCAAATACAAAACCTTCAAAACAGACGAAACATACAGACAGACAGACAGTCGAATCAGAGTACATCAGTTTATACAACACAATTTAACGGGGAACACAATTGTTACCGAACTTCCCCCGTCCATGCTATTGAATTGACGCGTCCGAAACGCACAATGCACGAGAAAATTTGCATACAGATACCGAGTTATAACGTGTATACATGTAGGTAACTCTCCAGACTGTCGATAATACGTATGAAGTGGAATGCGGACTGAAATAGATTTAAGAGGAAATACGGTCAGAGAGACTTTTGAAAAAAGCCTAAGTAAAAAGTCATAACGTACGTAATAGGCTGAACCTTGATTTCTTTAACCTTTTGAACGCCAGAGTATAAACGTATCGCCGTACCCTTGACGCCAGGCCACTTTAACAACACACACACACCTAAAACAACAAATTTCTCGATATTGGTGGTTTATTTATATTAGTTTCATGCAATACAATATAGACGGAAGCTTAAACGTTTAAATGATATAAATAAAAACACACAAATGTAATGATTAAATTGTTTATTTCATAATATCCGACGACGACGACCGACGCGTATTTTGTCATATATTTGTGACGTTGGCGTTCAGGGTAAGATTTCGTTTGTCACATATATGTGACAATGGCGTTCAAAAGGTTAAAATTAATTATTAGTGTTAATTTAGTTCTGGTACTTATTTAATTTAATTTTATTGTAGTTTATTCCTCATGTTTGGCGGTACCGTTTTGATGATTGGTACGCTTATGTTATTGATAATTTCTCGTGTATAAGATCTCTTACTGTAGTATTGTATAGCTAGCCGTGAAAACCTATAATTGGCTTCATGTTTCTTATTAAAGTGTATTTATTGTATTTATGTAAAGTTGTTGGTTTTCCATGTGATATATAAATAAATACCTAAATAATTCGAGGTTTGGCTCTCGCCTAATTTACTCCTCTAATATTTGACCAATTTAAAAGATATTTCATAAACTCAATAAGAAGGATATATTATACTGTGTCCCTATGTTTTTCGTTTTTCATTAATAGTTGTCAAATTTATACACTAGGCCTCTGTTGACAGCGGTTTGAATCGGCATTTTTTGAGGGTTCTAGTGCTTATAAAAATAATGTTTCATCAAAAAGGAAAACATAGGGACACCCAAGTAGTTAATATTTATTATTCTGTGAAAAATCGTTGCTTTATGGTCATTAACCAGAAAGAAAACAGGCGAGAGCGTTTCTATGGAGAAACGACCACCCGCATTTCCTCTTAACTTTGGACAATGGTTTGGGGTGGACGGAGGTAATGCAAGTATGATTTAGTATGCTGATGTATCTATAAGTTACTTAAACTTAAATTGTATGCGTGTCTATTAAGACAGTCTACTATACATAATCAGCCTATAATGTCCCCACTGCTGGGACACCGGCCTCCTCTCTTCGAGAGGGAGTGGGCTGTGATCTACCACGCGGGCCCAGTGCGGGTTGGTAGATGTCACATGTAGATATATTATTATTGTCAGTAGAAAAAATATTGAATTTTCATTGGCTCAATGCGACCAGAATGGCAAAATACACAATTTTTGAAAAAAATAAAACCTATTGTAAAAGTTACTGAAATCGATTCTGTAGCCAATTATGAACAAACTACTGTCAGAACTTGCGTTTGCTTTGTTACACCTTGTATAATATAGAAAGTCTGTTTCAAGATTTTTGAAGTGAAAACTTCTTTAGCGGCGTTGCACACTTTTTGTATGGGGAAAAAATGTTAAACTCGCGTCAGGACAACGCGTCAGGACACGTGACCGTCAGGAGAGATTCCCCCCCCCCCCTCTCTACGGCGGCGCCAAACGAAGTGAACCAAGTGGGGGACACGATAATGGATGGATGGACGGTGACGGTGACGGTGACGGTGACGGTGACGGTGACGGTGACACGGTGACGGTGACGGTGACGGTGACGGCGACGGCGACGGCGACGGTGACGGAGACGGTGACGGTGACGGTGACGGTGACGGTGACGGTGACGGTGACGGTGACGGTGACGGTGACGGTGACGGTGACGGTGACGGTGACGGTGACGGTGTCGGTGTCGGTGACGGTGACGGTGACGGTGACGGTGACGGTGACGGTGACGGTGACGGTGACGGTGACGGTGACGGTGACGGTGACGGTGACGGTGACGGTGACGGTGACGGTGACGGTGACGGTGACGGTGACGGTGACGGTGACGGTGACGGTGACGGTGACGGTGACGGTGACGGTGACGGTGACGGTGACGGTGACGGTGACGGTGACGGTGACGGTGACGGTGACGGTGACGGTGACGGTGACGGTGGACGTGGATGCGGATGGATGGATGGACAGCTGATGGCTCGACCGTCTGTGTAGTAGCCACACTGCTGTGTATTCGTAAAATTCGTGTATATAAAGTGTTTAAAATATGAAAATTAAACAAAATGCATCTATTAATGAAAAAGTGACGCAGAAATAGTGAAAAAAAATTAGTTATATTAATTCAATTCATAATTGATTTATTTCAACGTTAATATTCAAGTTTTCACTTCTGCCGGCACTCCCGGAGTGCAACCCGTCTTTTTTTTTTTTCATTTTTACATACGAAAATAATGATTGAATGTTCACACTAATATTATAAAGGTGAAAGTTTGTGAGTGTGTTTGTATGTTTGTTACTTCTTCACGTACAAACTACAAAATGGATTTAGATGTGGCACATAGATAGCTCATAACTATATAGGATTAACTCATAGGATAGGTACTTTTTATCCCGATATTCTTACGGGATCGAAACTTATGCGGGTGAAACCGTGGGGCGCTGCAAGTTTTAATGTAGTTTTATTAGAAGCCAAATTGATGTTTCTACCAAAACCATAGAAATACCAAAACCCTTCGCCAACGATACCCAGACTAACTCCAAAGTCATTTCAAAAGATGGGTTGACCTTATTTTCATCCAGAACCAAGCGAAGCACTTCAAAGCCAGATCTCCGAACTATCCTAGTTTCTAGGTACCTAGAAGTTTCCATATAAACTTAAGAAACATTTCTCTTGGCGCACCGTCCTTGAGGTAAGTTCTCTAGAAGAGCGGTTATAATGCATAAACTGGAATATTCCAGACTTGTGTACGCATCACAAAAGGGCAGGTCCGTTTCACAGTTAGACGTCATAAATTGCACAGACGTCTGAGTTTGTCATGATGTTTAACTTACGAGCTAAAGCGGGTATATCCATGCGTGATACGTTTATACATCTTAATTATAATACCAGTCTTTTACTCAGGCCCCTCTTATCCATTGGGTACTCCAGGCAAGTACCCAAGGCCCCGCGATAGAAGAAGGCCCCGGCCTATCCTAAAAAAAATCATTTTTGCAGCCGCTGTTCCATACTACGCATTCGTTATATGATTTGCAGTCCGATTTACAGTAAGTTTCTAGTTCCAAACGTATAAAATATTAGTGTTATGTTTCTTCTATTGTTTTTTGCAGAATATTTGAAAACTGTTCATAATGAAAATGAGTTATTACTTACGCAGGGGCCCCGTGATCCTTATGTGCCCAGGGACTCAAATAGGTTAAAGACAGCCGTGCTTTTATGTCACACACCAGGGCAAAGGCCCATCACCATGCTTACCCAAGATGGATTGGCGATTTCAGACTTACATTAACTATAACTCCAAGTTTCCTCACGATGTGTTCCTTCACCGATGTCAGTTATGTCCAAGATGCCTCCTCTCTGTGAGAGGGTGTCGGCTGTAATCCACCACGCGGGTCCAGTGTGGGTTGGTGAATAAGTTCTTCAATCTGGATTTCTATTATTATTACTATTCAATATATATTTTCTAAACCTTTTCAGAATTACTATATTATTTTCGGGTCCAAGAATATGATTCTACAAAAATAACTTATTTTTTTTATTTCATATTATTTTAACACCTGTATTTCTCAGCCATTAATATGTGGTCTCTTCCTTCATCACTTGCACCACCTCATCTATTTCATAGCAGCTAGCACGGAGGTGAATAAAGTAATTTAATAGTCCCCGAAAAGATGAGCTCTTGTCGACTCCACGCCAGCTTTCGTCTCGCGTACATCTAACGTTTTCCTATGTTATTAGTTGGAAGAATTTATGAACACATGGAGTCGTGTTGTATGTTTTATTTTTGCACCTCTGGTTGTGCTTCGTATTCTGAACGTGAAGTTTAATAGTATTATGTTTTGTTGGAAATAAATTGCTTTATTCTCTGACGGTTGGAGTTTTAATAATGGTATAGTGGAAAAATTTGGTGTTGAGTGTGGGAAAATTCAATGAAAATGAATAATCTGCCTTTGAATAAATCGCACCTTGTCAATGTCATTATAAAAAAACTTACGGTTTTCGGATTTTTTCCTTTACTTGTGCTACATGACATTACTTCTTGCCAAAATCTAGGTCAATGGGAAGTACCGTATAGGTTTTGATTCCCTTGCGAGTGTCAAAATATGCGGCATAAACGGAACATAAACGTCCGTATCTTTTGATTGCGTTGACTTACAAGTTTGATTTTTTCACTGCTTCAAGGGATTGCAGCCCTGAGTATTTGATATTAATTTGATAACTCCATGCATTCTCAGAAGACCGAAAGACATAGCGTTGGAAGGCCTCCCACAAGGTGGACCGACGACCTTGTGAAGGCCGCAGGAACTCGTTGGATGTGAGAAGCACAAAACCGGTCGAAGTGGAGGTGCTTGGGGGAGGCCTATGTCCAGCAGTGGACGTCTTTCGGCTGAAATGATGATGATGATGATGATGCATTCTCAGGAATGCATGTGACAGACGGAAAACGAAGTGGTCTTACAAGGGTTCCGTTTTTCCTCTGGAGGTACGGAACCCTAAAAAAGGAGAAAAATACTTCGGTATAGAACTGCCTAGCCCTCTAGAATTTTAGATTACTGTTATTTCACATCAGCCACCATCCATCAATGTCTTTTCCAAAACAGTAACTCCGACCAAAACTTTACCAGCAAAGATTTACCAAGATCCGATCAAAGCCGATGCCGAAGTATCCCAAATATCCAAGACTATAATCAAAGCCTCGAAATTGCTCGAACCTGAACCAACAGCCCCTCACTAAAACTAATAAGCAAACATATTCAAATTCACCCACGTCCCTATTCTATAAACGTCAAACCACTTTCGTACGGTTCGACGACTTAACGCCAATCCGCCAATCACAGCTTAGCGACACCCAATACAGACGGGCTCATGGATTAATTGAATATATTTGCATTTCATCGTGGTTACATTTCCATTAATAGTGATGCGAGAATTTAATTGTATATAGACGATTTCTTTTAAATTAATTGTATTTTGGCAGTGTAATATAAATTATGATTTAGAGCCTTTTGTGAGGTATTCAGGCGTTTTTGTTGTTGGGAGCGGTTCATCGAATTTGATGTGTAAATATAGTCTTCATGAAGGTGTAGCAACGTTTTTAAGCTCCGGCCGTGCAATGTGCTTAAGTGGGCTGCACTAAGGTAACCCGCGAAATTCAAATTTACTTAAGTCTTTTGCAATTTACAGGTTAGTTAAATTAATAAACTAACAAAAATAACAAAATTAAAACCTAACTTAACTAAAACTATACAAAAACTAAAATATAGCGTCGAAAAATTCATCCGCATCGCTGTCGACTGGTAATGTACCCAAGAGACTGGCGGCATTGCCATGCAACGTGGTGGCTGGCTTTTGCCAGCCCTTGGGTCACGGGAAGTGTCAACCAGCCGTTTTGAAATTTCTTTAAAAAGACCATGAGCACTCGGACCCCACGGCCCGAGGGTTTCAACCCCAAACGGCTCGAAAATATAATTTCCGATAAGGTTATTATATTTTACAGGTTAATTGTGTGTCTTTTAGTCTGTGCTAAATAAATATATTTTTTTCTTTCTTTATTTCTTTCTATCGTATCAAAAATGACACATTTCGATAACTTGATTTGCCTTACCCCCGAAAACAATAAACTGTTGGAAGAATAGCGGTCATCTATTTGATTTAAACTGACAAAATTTTCGGGTTTTAGACTTGTGACCAGTGTTAGGAGGACTCCAAACGCTACCAGGCTAGCCAGATGGGTGGACGACCTACAGAAAATCGTGGGGAAGACCTGGAGGTGACTCGCATAGACCAGGGAAGCCTGGCACAAAAAGGAGGAAGTCTATTCTTAGCAGTGGGAACAATAAGGCTGAATAATGAACCTAACTTGATGAGACTTAATTATGTCCAGCCTCGTGACATAATTATGTATTGTAGCTCTAAAATTTGCAATTTTCGTAGAAATAAGCCAGGAGTTGATGTTTAAGACATCAGAGCCGCTTACTATGTGACGTCATTTGTTTGATCGTCTGGGTCTTGACGTCACGTCTCCGTAACGCCAGGAGTGTTTAACGAACTTCCAGAACGCAAGCGTGGCAGTGAATACATTATTAGTTTTAATACTATAAGCAAAGCTGCAGCTTTTGTCTCTTCTTGAACTTCTTAATATTGTATTTTACATACACTTAACTTCATCTATATAGGTACAAATAAATAAAATTGAAGTGCCTGTTTTTAATATCAAAATAACAGCTTTTTACTATGCATATGAAAGTAAATACGGTACTTATAACAATAAAACGATTTTTGAATTTTTTGTCTGTTTGTTCCGGCTAATCTCCAAAACATATGGACCGATTTTGATGAATTTTTGTATAGCGATACTTTGATCTTTGGGGAAGAATATAGGCTAGGCTTTTTATCAACATGCACACGCGGGCGGATGCTAGTCATGTATTATAGCGCTGAAAGTAACTTGTTATCGATGAGCAAAAACGAATGTCTCAGAATTTCTGTCTTACACACTAAGTTCCCTACGATTTTTTACTTAGTCAAAAAAAATGACCCAAAAAACCCAAAAATAAAAAAAAATCCAAATAATGTGTGTGTTTGTGCGTGTAAACAAAAAGATATTATTTGCCATACATCATTATTTTTCAACCCCAACTATCTACATTTTCAAATAAGAGCAACAGATATATTTTATCTCCTCATAATGGTTTCCGGGCAATTTGCAGCAGCTGTTAAAATATTACAGAACCAGAAGAATGGAAGCGTGATTATGAATATATTAGTTTAGTTTCCTAGTTCCCGTACTTCGTCCAACTTCATTATGTAAAAGTTTACAAAGCCTTTTATTAAAATTCAAATCTACCAGTTACCAGTTAAGTTTTAACAGACCACTAACTTTGAATTAATTAACTACAATTTCTTTAATAATACAGTTAATTTTTCAAAGTGGTTTTCTTCAGAGTTTGGCTTTTCATCAGAAAAGTTCGTGTTTAATTTTTTTGAGGTTATTTATTTATTTTCTGTTTATTTCATTAACAAGGAGAAAATTATTAAGAAAAAAGTTTTACCTTGAAAGTGTTTTTTCTGATTTAATTACTCGAACAGTTCCAAGGAAACATTTCTTAAAATGTGAATTGAATTAAAACTATTCTATTGATTCTTTCCTGATCTTTACCAATATCTATTCAATTGATACGCTCCTGATCTTTACCAATATCTATTCAATTGATACGCTCCTGATCTTTACCAATATCTATTCAATTGATACGCTCATGATCTTTACCAATATCTATTCTATTGATACGCTCCTGATCTATACCAATATCCAAATACTATCTAAGTGTTTGTTTGTTTGGACGTGTAACTACTTGTCGGATTTAAAAAAATCTATTTGCATTTGATAGCCCAATTTTGGAGGAAAGATTTTTTAACATCACGCTACCGACACATAGGAGCGTAGTAAAAAATAAAAGTCAGAAAGTTTGCTAAGCGAAAACGCAGTATTAGCGCGGATGGGTGAGGCGATGCGACGCGGTGAGTCAGGGCCGAGGAAGTTTTTGTACGACTTCCACGCAAATGAAGTCGCGGGCAGAAGCAAGTTAACTTATACATGGATATTTTGGCGAATCAAAGAATAATTTCATTCTCCATGATGAGTATTAGATACACTAATTATTTCGACATCCAGTAATCGCAACATTCAAGAATATTACTATTTTTTTTTTTCACGGTTCGACACCAAAAAGCCCATATTCTATCAAAAAATGCATGCACTTAGACATACAAAAGACCCATTACAAAGATACTCATCCAAAAGAATACATTAAATTAAATTGAGTTCCTGGCAACAAAGAATACAAATAAAACTTCGCAAAGCGTAAGAAAGTGCTCATTAAGAGTTCTAGTATATAAACAAAAGATAAATTACTGCACGGGCGACAAAATATTAAAAAAAAAACATGCAGATTTATGTCGCGACTCCTCTTGTGGCCAGAGGAACAGCGGAGAAGGAAGAAAGTGTTTTTAAAAAAGTTTGACAACTTCAAATAGGGATGATGTCATTTCATTATTTTAAACTCATTTTTTTTATTTACCTTGATTTTATTTTGATTGCAAACGTACACAGTATTATAAAAAAATTAACGTGATGCGAGAGCTCAGTCGTAGTATTATATTATCTGTGGCTCAGTGATTTGTCAACTTATGATAATTATCACCCCTCCCGCACCGCGCAGGGCTTTTGCCTGCGGATTTGCCCATATAGAGGTCGGAAATTATCCAACGGTAACATACTACCAGTGTCACTTACCAACGTCACAGAAAGCGATAAGGCCGCCCATTGTTTTTTTTTTACTGTTAATTTTTTTTTTGTGATGTACATAGTATACCTATATAAATAAATACTACCAGAATAAAAAGCATCCTAAGTATCTTGTGTTAATTAAGGTTAATATAATCGATCTGTATGCCAAATTTCATCCAAATCTGTTCAGCTGTTTTTGCGTGATTGAGTAACAAACATCCTAACATACAAACTGTCATATTAATAATATTAGTAGGACTAGGCTTTGAACGCGGACTATTCACACAACGGTGAGAACTCTGTCAAATAAACTACTCGTTTATACTAGCTAGCTCTACTCGCTTCTCACTGATCGCTGACGTAAAGATCAAACCGAATTCCAAAATAATCAGCATTTTTATCGTCTTCGCTCAAAATCATTTTCTTTAAAGACTATTTAGTTTAACATTTTAGCCGCTCTCGTGGCCCCAAGATGGAAACATGGCGCAAGCTACAGTGTCAGTTACACTGGAAAAAATATTGTCGAGAAAAAGTAAGTGTGATAAGATACGAGAGACGAATATTTTAAACAAGCGTTTTTTGAACTTTGTCAGGGTTGAAATCTTACTGATAATGATAACGTTTTCCAGGAATATTTTTATGTAGATCTGGAAAACATTCCCATGGGCAATAACAGCCGCACAGGTCGATCGATCAGGTTAAGCTACGCTTGCCGCGGTTTGTCTGTGGATGGGTGACCATCTTTACATACCGAGACCCCTCTGTGCCTCGGAAAGCACGTTAAGCCGTTGGTCCCGGCTGTCATTTGTGGATCTTTGACAGTCGTTACGGGTAGTCGGAAGCTTGAATGTTTGACTACCAGTCTTACCAAAGGAAAGAAAGAAAGAAAGTACGTTTATTTGCGGTGAACATGGTAACATGAAAAGGGTTTCCTGTTACCCTGTAACTGCGTTGTGGAGGTCAGATAGGCAGTCGCTCCATGTAAAGTACTGGTACTCAGCTGCATCCTGTTAGACTGGAAGCCGACCCCAATATGGATTGGTTCGCATGTTGGAATTGTTGGACATTATATCGAAAAAATAATATATTTTGTAGACTTAATACATATTATGTGATGCTGCTGAACCAGCCCATCAACGTTGTTTTACGGTTTGTGGTTTATTTAAAGGATTTAGTTTAAAATTTTACGACCATATGGTTTAGAACTAATTCCTGAATGTACTATCAAGGATTTTTGTGCATAACGCCCATTACGCCCACGCTTTTCGTATGCACAGGCTACCCCTGCCTGCCACTACTTAGTAAAATGATGCTGAGAAAAATAATATTTTTTAAATAAAAAAATTACAAATAATGCCCCTTAATTTATTCATACATCATTACGTACACAACAAAATGTAGCAGGTAACAACCTAGAAAAATGTTTTTTTCACATATAATGTACACTCAACAAAAGAGATAAGTATGCAGGATCGTCGTATATAGTTGAAGATTCGTAAGAAACCGATGGATGTTCTCGAATAAAATTTAATTTGATTAATAGAAAACAAACAGCTCATTTAAAAAATTAAATTTCAGTCGACAACATCCATCGGTTTCTTACTAAACTTCAACTATATCCGACGATCCTGCATACTTATCTCTTTTGTTGACTCTACCATCCTTTCACATTTTACAACAACTTAGCTATAAATAAACAACACTTCATCATTATTTTAGAACACAATAAATAAGTCTGGCGCAGACACATCGTCCCAATGGACACATGTTGCGGGGAACATGGACATATTGACGTTTCCTAATAGTTATAATCCCCAATACAGGACCGAAGGAGAAAATACTAAAACTGTTAGACAAAATAATGCTTAATATGTTTGAAAATGAATTTAATGGAAATACTACTGTTTCTAGAATGCTTGTAATGTGAGGAATGTTCGTGAGAATGCTTTCGCATCAATACAAATCTATTGATATTGTAGCGGTATTACAACGCCACATGCGAACAACGCGTCATACTGACGTCACGCAAATCCTGCATTTCGCAAGCAGAGTTTACCGCGCAACTAGCATAGATACAACAGCCCGACATGAATCATCGGGCAGTTGCCCGCCAGACACAACACCCGTCTGGTCTGGTCGGAGGATCCTCCCTTTTCTATCGAGTATGAGTGTGTAAGTGAGCCCTCATACCTCTATAATATAAAGATTTATTATAGATACGTAGATAGAATGTTCTTTATTATGTAAGCAATAAAAATTACAGAAATAAATGTACAAATTTTACAAGGGGTGAAACCAATGGGCTGTCTTATCGCTAAAAGCAATGTTTTAAAGACAACCTTTGGATGAATTAAGGGAGAAGGAGAGAAAATAATATAGGTAGCTAGTCTGTGTTGTACATAAAAACATACATGATACCATCCATCATGATAATAATTATTCACATTGTTGGTGCGTATCCAGATCCACATTGTGGTATGTGTTTTGCTATCCAGAAAGTAAGTTATCAAATTTTTTTAATGAAAACGTGAGAAGAATAATAACCATTGAAAAGTTTGGAAAAATAAGGATTAAAAAGTTACATAAGACCTTTTTATCCGACTGCGGCGAAGCCCAAAAGGAGGGTTATCACGAATGCAGCGAAGTCCAAAAAGAAAGTTATGTTTGACCTGTATGTAAGTATGTCTGTGTGTATAAATGTGTATGTAAAGTAATTAAAGAAAATAAAAACCCGACTGCAACCTTAAATTAAAACTAACTGAAAAGCTAAAAGCTAGCCCATTTTAAATTAAATATAAAAGTTGGAAGCAGGCTGGACCATTATTATGTTTTCAAAGTCAAATGGGTCCCGCCTGCTTCCAACTTTTATTTAATTTAAAATGGGCTTGTTTTTAGGCTTTTCAGTTAGTTTTAGTTTAAGGTCGCAGTCGGGTTTTTTATTGTTATTAATTACTTTTTTTTTGATAGAATGATACTGAGGTGAGCATACAAAAATACGAGAACAATATTTGCCCCTCAACTGTATTTCGATAAACATTTTCCTACCACCACCATTTTCAACCCTTCTCATCCCCTATTATATACGAACCGCATAAATGTATCCCCGAAAAAAAAAACGAAACACTCAGAAACTTCCTATTTATTAAAACATGATTACCTTCCCGGTCCCTCTGTTAGTGGAGATTTCATTTAGTGGCATATCCCCTAAATCGTTTAAGTTAAACCCGGGATTTTCCCCGAGGTAAAGCATTAAAGGTGCATTTGCTATACTAATTGAAAAGAGGGGAAATATTATTGATTGGTTACCTTTTTTGTTTGGAAATACTCTGGGATATTGTTCTTCTTAATCCTGTTTTGAAGTGTTTGTGTTGGATAAGTTAATTGGTTATCGATGTAAACTTAGGCTGAAATAAGGTTTTACTTGGTTAATCTTGTAAGCATTACAGAAGTAGAATAATCTATTTTACATTGTTGATAATCAGTGATAATCAGAGTAATGGTGGCTCAGTGGTATCGGTCCCGATTTACGAGTTTCAGGTCGTGAGTTCGAACCCAGATAGACATTTTACTTTATGCAATGATATTAAATTTATCATTGACTTTGTGTATTTGATTTTATCATCACTGCTCTCAAAACGGTGAAAGAAAACATCGTGAGGAAGCCGGCATGTCCTAGAACGAAAAATTCGAAGATATGTGACATCCACCAACTAGCACTGGGCCCGCGTGGTTGATTATGGCCCACTCGCTCTCATAGAGAGAAGGCCTGTGTCCCAGCAGTGGGAACATTATAGACTGATTATGTTGATAATCAGAATGGCATCATGCATAACACATACGTCATTCGACGCATAATAATTGCTGGTTGCTTATATTCTTTAATCTTCCTCTTTGTCATGTTGTAAGTTTGGGAGATATTTATCCCTACGGATGAATGAACAAATCTTTTACCTTATAACAACCAACTGTTACTTTTCAGAGCAGTGGTGGCCCAGTGGAGAGCAGTGGTGGCCCAGTGGTATCAGCCGCGATTTACAAGTTGTAGGTCGTAGGTTCGAACCCCGACAGGCGCTTTACTTTGTGTAAATTATTTCATCACCACTGCTCTCAAAACGGTGAAGGAAAACATCGTGAGGAAACCGGCATGTCCTAGAACCAAAAGTTCGAAGACATGTGACATCCACCAACCCGCACTGGGCCCGCGTGGTGGATTACGGCCCACTCTCTCTCACAGAGAGGAGGCCTGTGTCCCAGCAGTGGGAACGTTAAAGGCTGATTATGTTGTTACTTTTCACTGATCATTATTGGTTAAATTATAACGAACTCTCTCGCGTCATCGCCAATATGTTTGAAATATAGATTCTTCAGGTTAGCATAAGAGTACTCAGGCGACGGGGCCGCTGTCAATACAGCATTTTTTCTCAAATGACCAAACATATAGGCCCAAAATTATGCGAAAAACTAAGATAACCACCCACATGCCATTAGTTTAACAGCGGTCCTTTTTTTTGTGTACTAGTCGTGGATAAGTATCGAGGCGCACTGTGGCGCGCCGAAAAAACGTGTTCAAGGACATCTGAGACGATGTCGGGGGGGGGGGGTCATGTGAGTGGATAAAGAACATAGTATGTTCTTTATCTATATATAAGGTCCCATTAAAATAAATGGACAAGCTTTTAGTAATCATTCAGACCACAAAAATAAGGAAGATGGTAAAAAAATTATATAAGAAAAACGCATTAGATACTTACAAAAAAAAATTAGCTAACGAAAATACACTAATGTGCGCCGGCAATTTATTATTTTAGGTCAAAATAAAATGATTTTAATCATTGTTTTTTTTTGCTTGGATATCTTTGGTTAGACGTACTGAGCGCTGTGTTAAAATTTGTCCATCTATTTCAATGGGACCCTGTATATAAAATCTCTCTAGTATTACTAGAGAGATTTTTTAACATACGAAACACCTTTATAGTAAAACACAATGTAAGCATACCCAAAAGAAGCTATCACCATAAGACCTCCCTGACCTGACCCAATAAGCAGAATAAGCTATGTTACAACACCACCTTTTCTAATCCAGCTTGTCAGAAAAACAAATCGCCACCATCAAGAACGTACAAAGAGGGTAGGTGTGACGAAAACAAGAGAATTTCCATAATTAATCCAAGGATCGCTGTGACATGGTATAGGGGATTACGTTGAGGCAAATTGGATGTGGCCACTCTATTTACATGGCATACAGTTTTTATACCTGGATTTTATTGTTAGTCTAGGGGTGTCGGATTATGGTCTAGACTGGTATGGATTATATTTTAATTGATTAGGTTTTGTACTGGGGCCTGCCCAGGCAGAATCTTAATAATCTATTCGTGTTAGTATAAAAGGAACAGATTTTTTTTAAATAAAAATAAATAAATTTATTTAGGTCCTTGTACAAAGCAATACATTTATAAACTTAAAAAGACTTATTAGTACCAAGTTCTTAACAGATTGGCTTAAATACTTATACAAGAGCTAGTTTAATTTACATGTTTTTAATTACCTATGGAAGGTGCGCTGGTACTGACATAATAACTTGTGGCGACCTGCCTGAGCTAGGTTAATAAAAACCTGTGTTTCAGGCCATCCCCATACTAAGCGATCAGCTGATTATTTGTCCATGGCATTAAAGATTTTTATAATGGAGCCTGGCATACTAGTACCTACAGTGCGCCAATTTGTTATTTTTTTTTTCAAAATGGCAGCCACTTTCGAAACCTATATAAAACGTTTGATCATTATATTTTATCATCTATACAAACATAAAAAAAAATAAGACCAAACCCCGTAAATTGCCACGTTTTCAAAAAAAATAATTTTCATAGTGATTATTTCAAATATCTGAAGGCCAATTCTCGTAATTTTAAAATTAAGGTGAAGTGAGCTGTCTCTACGCCTACATCAGGTGGATTAACAGCTCAGTTCACCTACGTTTTCACGGTGAGATTTATTACAAAAAACATCGGCTGGAGTTAATCTGAACATTTTAACTCGGCTCGTTAAATGTCTGTAAGAAAAACAGTGGCACTCCGGGAGTGCTGACAGATGTGAAAACAAAACACAAACAGAATACTTTGCGCTCACTCACTGACATATCGGATATACATTAAAACCGAGTACATCCCGAGGATAGCCGAACACATCCGACGCAGTGTCGATTACGGTAACAGTGGCGTGAGTTCAATAGCTTTTTCCCATCTCAAAAAATGCCCAACGCGCCTTAAGAAGTTTTCACTTCAAAAACATCGGCTGGAGTTAATCTGAACATGTTGACTCGTTCTTTTTAAAATTTCTGTAAATAAAAAAATACTGCCCGTTGCTTCTATCATGATCATTATTTTTATTCTTCCGCGTGAAATTTCATGTGCCCTCGTTGCATCGCAACGCCCGCCTGTCCGCGCTATTACTTCGTTTAGCGTTCATTCTATCGCTTTTTATTTTTACTCGGCTCCTTATGGTCCTAGCGTGATGTTAAATAGCCTAACCTTAACCGTAACCTTCCTCAAGAATTGGGATATCCATACTAATATTATAAATTAGAAAGTAACTCTGTCTGTCTGTCTGTCTGTCTGTATGTTACCTTTTCACGCCTAAACCGCTGAACCGATTTAGATGAAATTTGGTAAAGAGATAGTTTGAGTCCCGGACAAGGATATAGGATACTTTTATCCCGATATTCCCACGGGATCGAGACTTATGCGGGTAAAACCGCGAGGCGCAGCTAGTGAAATATAAAAATAATTTTTCAAATCCGAATCATAGTTCCAGAAATTAGAGCGTTCAAACAAACAACCTCTTTAGCTCTTCTATACAAAGAGTATAGAAGATATACCTACTTAGTTTGAGTTTGATCTAAATAAACCAGGAGAACTGAAAGTATAACCGGTCTTGGATCATGTCTCCAAATCTGGATCAATATTGTGTCTGCTCCAGATTCTTTATCGTCGCCAAATTCGTCTGTCCAAATCGATTCAGCCATTTCTATTTTATACCTTTTCTATCGGTTTCCTTTTTGATATTTTTAGGTAAGGTTCTTTAGATATTCTAAAAATATTGTGAACTAGCTGCTGCCCGAAACTTCGTCTGCGTGAAATTTGTTGTTACCGAACCCACCCCGTAGCATCGCATGGCCTGCCCGCGCTACTACGACTTTCTTCTGATGTTCTTTTTTTGAGAACAATTTATCTATCTATATCTATCTATACATATAATAAATCTGTAGACGAGACGTTTCTGTACATCACACTAATCACACTAATATTATAAAGGCGAAAGTTTGTGAGTGTGTGTGTGTGTGTTTATATGTTTGTTACCTTTTCACGCTTAAACCGCTGAACCGATTTAGATGAAATTTGGTATAAATATAGTTTGAGTCCCCGGAAAGGACATAGGATAGTTTTTATCCCGATATTCCCACGGGATCGACATTTACGCGGGTGAAACCGCGGGGCGCAGCTAGTTGAAAATATTTCCAAAAAAATTAGTTGGGGTGTTAAAGGATAACCAACGGATGCCATTTCATCAATTTTTGGATTTTTTTTCTGTTTGTCGGTTTGTCGGTATGGATGTGACAGATAATTTAAACAGGTTCAACGTAAAAAGTACCAAACCAATAATTATGGTAAATTTTTGTACACAAATAACAATTAACTAATAAATAAATATCGAAACAAAATACAAATCAACAAAAATCGAATCAATTATTTTTTTATTCGAATTATAAAAATCAATTTAAAATCTTTAAGTATTGCAGTTATCAATTGTTACGAATTGACTGGATCTTGTAATTTAGACTCGACGTGTAACTAAGAGACCCAAATGATTTTAATGACTTACTACTCTATTGTTAACAGTGGCGTGCATTGGTTTTCAGAATAGGTAGGCACTAGCCCGGGTCTAGTCTAGGCAAACGCGGTCACTAATCAGAAAAAAAAAGTGAGGTCAAAAGTGTGGTTATTTGAGTAGGCATGCCTAGTAGGGTGATAAATTGCGAAGGTCGAACGTCATGGTATTACGCGTGAGACGTACGTATTTTTAATTTTGTCGTATTAACTTGAACGAGTAAAGACCAATGACAATGTGCGAATAGTACGGGAGCCGAGTAGGCCGTCCGGCGACTGCCTACTGCCGCGCGTGTTTGTATGAAGATTTTGTTTATTGTTAGGTATGATAATTTAGTGAGTTTCTTAATTGTGGGGCACACATACTAAAATGTAATTGACAGGCTTATGTTGATATATCGAGGTAGGCATTGCTTATATGCCTATATGCAATGCACGGCACTGATTGTTAATCAAGTTTATTATTGCATGAAGCTGTATTGATTGTAAATGTAAAATATCAATGTTCCTTATTATTTTATTTTGACTTAACATTTGCACAACCGTAAGGTTGAATATAGTGTAACACTTTTTTTACATTTACCTTTGAATTCTAATTCAATCTTAGAAACTGATATTTTATTGGCTTCCAAGAATCAAAAACAATACTGATTACATTTTTCAATGAAAACCTTTATGTTAGTGTGAGAGCAGTGGTGGCCCAGTGGTAACGGTCGCGACTTACGAGTTGTAGGTCGTAGGTTCGAACCCAGACAGGCGCTTTACTTTGTGTAAATTATTTCATCACCACTGCTCTCAAAACGGTGAAGGAAAACATCGTGAGGAAACCGGCATGTCCTAGAACCAAAAATTCGAAGACATGTGACATCTACCAACCCGCACTGGGCCCGCGTGGTAGATTACGGCCCGCTCCCTCTCACAGAGAGAAGGCCTGTGTCCCAGCAGTGGGAACATTATAGGCTGATTATGTAGTGTGAGTATGTGTTAAGGAGCGGGGGTGTGTATGTGTGTGTTGCACTAATATTTTCTACACTAATCAGTCTCGTCATAATCTACTCCACTTATCAGTCTATTATTTC
Source organism: Amphipoea oculea (assembly GCA_945859645.1). Lineage (NCBI taxonomy): Eukaryota > Metazoa > Arthropoda > Insecta > Lepidoptera > Noctuidae > Amphipoea > Amphipoea oculea. Next base: position 20,815,760 of record OX243862.1, read on the forward strand.
AACAAGGCGACATAATCACTCTCCCACTAATCCACTTCACCGCACAAAAACTCGTCCTCTATACAATATAAAGCTTCTTCAATTCCACAGCATAAATAATAACTAACACAAGTAACGCAGCAGGCGGACGACCCGTCATAAGCCGATTACCGTGCCATTCGGCCTTCCAATTTGCCAGGGTTTGTCAGGCAAATCTCCTCACACCTCCAACTCAATGAGAACCTTACAGAGGCGAAAATTACAGGGGATTGACACCGGTTTTGTGAACGGCTTTGTCGCCTCTTTGGATATGTTCGGGTGTGAATGTACGTGTGGATGTGTTGGTGATTCCGTGTGTAGGTAGATGGGAATTTAATTATGTTGAGGTTTTTGTACGGCGTCTATGTAAAGGTTGCTTTCTTAATCCACACCGAAGTTACTTTTTGTAAAGCAACAATTTGCAACATGATTACATTAAGTAACTTCCTACAACTTTTACTAAGATTTCTAGATATTGTTTTACTATCCGTTTTCGCCTACCAACACTTGTAAACGTTGCTCCACAATAAGTAACTTCGGTGTGGATGCACCTTAAAGTTAAGGAAAAATAACATTTTGTGACTGTATTTTGGCGCAGTAGCTGGGTTTGCGGATCATAGGTTTAGTAGAGATGCCAGCACATCAAGCTACCCGAAACCACAGAATACTTAAAGTACTACGTACAGAAAGGCCACTCCCTTCCCCGCACTTACATCAGTTACCGCACCTCACCCCGCACTTCGAGGTTACCGTCGCAGTTCTTTAACAAAGAGCGCTCGCAAACACAAGTACCTCACGCACACATTCATACGTAACGTCATTTTTTAATGTAGTAGTAGTAGGTAATTATTTTGCGAGCGTTGTATGGAGTGTCCGGGGTGTGCCGAAACTGTCAAGTTTTCCCAATCAACTTTGAACCTTATGCTTTAGCAATAAAGTAGATTTTTGACCGATTGTAGTAGCTTGATGAGTGCTGGCGTCTGCACAAAGCTCTTCAAGTTAGCCTAACAGTAAGCAGGCATAACTACGTCGACGTGCAACATGTTACCATGGATTCAGTATATGATTCTTCCGTTGAAATTCACAGGTTATAAAAAATAATAATTACGTCAGGTCAAGTTAGCTTCAAAAATAGGGGTAAGGTTACTTTAATTCGCATAAACCTGAAAATTGGTATAAATGTTAAGAACACCATTACAAATAAATTTTTAAAAGTCCCCATCGATCCGACGTGTGTAAAAAAAATATTCAAGGTCAAATGTTGCAAAAATCGGTTTTTCGCATTTTTCAGCTATAGTAAGTTTCATCACAAAAGTAGGTGTAACAAAATTGTTCATCATGCAATTATCTACAAAAATTGTAATTACACTTTTTTCTTAAGAATCACCATTTCGGAGATATAGCGATGCAAAAAGTTGAAAAAGTTGTGTTCCTAAAAACCTTTTTGTGTTCAAAAAACCTATTTTTGCAACATTTGACCTTGAATATTTTTTTTTGCACAAGTTGGATCGATGGGGACTTTTGACAATTTATTTTTAATTGTGTTCCCAACATTCATACCAATTTTCAGCTTTATGCGAATTAATGTAACCTTGAATGTCTATTTTGACCGGGCTATGTTACATACCTAATTTTGACCGCGTAAGTATTGCACTATTAACAACAGAACAACAGCAATTTTTTTTTTTTTTGATAGTTAACAGACGAAAAGTTTTTACGCTAGAATCATGTGTGTTGACTTCATGGTTACAGCTATAGTTTGCGTGTCGATGTCATACCACCCTGTAAACATATAAATTAGGTAAAGTATTTATTAGAAAAGTTTTCCATGTGTGAGACACTGAGACCAATCAACTACTATTTAACTTTAATTAGCTGCGCCCCGCGGTTTCACCCGCATAAATGTCGATTCCGTGGGAATATCGGGATAAAAAGTAGCCTCTATGTTAATCCAGGGTGTCAGCTACCTTCATACAAAATTTTATCAAAATTGGTCTAGCGGTTTGAGCGTGAAGAAGTAACAAACATATAAACACACACACTCACAATCTTTCGCCTTGTTAATATTAGTGTGATTAATTGTGAATGTGAGGACTATGTGGGTCATTCCTTTTTTTTTCTGTCTTTGATAGTTTTAATGTTGGTCTAGCAGTTTGGATACATTATGCAGCCTATCTAAATGTCCTTTCTTTAGTAGTGTTCGTCGAGTCGTTGAGCTCCTCAAGGTCTGAGTTGAGCTACACGATTATAGACAAATGCTTGCACTGACTGGACTGGTCCACTCAAATCTATGTGGTACTGTCCTCAAAAGGCCATTTCAGACATCAATCTACATGATCCTCACATGATCTGACCAAGATTATGTCTGAACTACCCTTTTACCAGCAAAAGGAAAGCCGCCCATTGTATATTTTGTAGTGTTTGATGTGTTTATTTCATTTTATTTATTTTTGTGGTGTACAATAAAGTATATATAAATAAATAAATAATAAGGATCCAAGTGTAGCAGCAAAATAAAATTTGGGGTATGGTTTACCAAAATTTAGCTTTAATTAATATGCCTATTAGATGGTGGTACGTATATTGCCATCAATGCCGTCATCGGTAAAAGGGTTAAATGAGACTGTGACCTCCGAGTTTATTTCGGCCTTTCTTCTCAGAGTAGTCAGATAGGAAACGCCGACCTCATCTAGCCTTTTTTTTTGTAATACGATATGACGTGTAATAGCGATTCCGATATCCAATATACAGAATAATCAATTTCATTTCATTTCTACCTCGTTCGTGACAGTTTTTGTTTTGATAAAATAGCGGAAGCGGGGCAACTTTATTTTCTTTGGATTGAGAATCACAGAAATATTACTTAATAGCTGCGCCCCGCGATTTCACCCGCATAAGACTCGATCCCGTGTGAATATCGGGATAAAAACTATCCTATGTCCTTTTCTGGGACTCAAACTATCTCTATAACAAATTTCATCTAAATCGGTTCAGTGGTTTAGGCGTGAAGAAGTAACAAACATATAAACACACACACACACTCACAAACTTTCGCCTTTATAATATTATATATATATATATAGTGTGATATCATTCTTTATAAGCTCTTACAAAGTATCTCTAAGAAAAGGATCTTTCAAAATATTATTTTGGCACCATTTTTTATGAAAGTTAAAGTCTGGCTTATATCTATTGCTAGTTATATTTCTACCTTTTTTATAAAAAATAATGCTCCTTTGGGTCGACTAGATTTGCTTTAAAAATATAGGCCTATTTTATTTTTTTACACTTAGTTTTTTTTTTGTGAGGTTATTCTCAAACCATGATTAATTAAAAGTAGCTTTTATAATTAAGGTCATTGAACTTATATTCTTTCATACATCTTCCTCATTATAATTAACTAGCTTCTTCGCCCGCGACTTGGTCTGCTTGAAAGGGGTTTGAAGATCCGTGGCATACTACTGTCCCGCCATTTTGTTTCTTTTTTTTTTCAAAATTGCGGCCACACACGAGATCTATATAAATCGGTAGCTGGCATCAACGTAAATAAAAAACATTCGAAAACCAAACCCCGTAAACTGTCGCGTTTCTGAGATATTAACGTTCAAAGTTGATCACGTGATATCCATATTTTTAGGGTTCCGTACCCAAAGTGTAAAAACGGGACCATATTAGACTTCGCTGTCTGTCCGTCTGTCTGTCACCAGGCTGTATCTCAAGAACCGCGATAGCTAAACAGTTGAAATTTTCACAAATTATGTAGATATTTCTGTTGCCGCTATAACAACCAATACTATAAACAAAATGAAATAAATATTTAAGGGGGCTCCCATACAACAAACGCGATTTTTTATACATGTAACATTAAATATTGTACGGTGGTACGGAACCCTTCGTGTGCGAGTCCGACTCGCGCTTGGCTGATTTTTTAACTTGTTTATATCTTGTTGCATAGATGTTTGAAATAATCACTCTGAAGGTTTTAAAGTAATCAAACGAAGAATGTGAAGAAGTGGCTGTCGGCTTCATTAAGTGTCATTTTACACCCGTTATGTACAGTCAACAAAAGAGATAATTATGCAAGATCCTCGGATATAGTTGAAGTTTGGTAAGAAACCGATGGATGTACTCGTATAAAATTTAATTTTATTAATAGAAAACAAATAACTCATTTATCAAATTTTTCTATATCCGACTATCCTGCATAGGTACTTATCTCTTTTGTTGACTGTACCTAGGTACTCTCCAATATTATCTGATAAACCCAGTTTGTCTCAAGTAGGCACACAATAGGTATCCTGATTAAAATTAATTAGCCTATCTTCAAGATAATTGATAGAGATTGGTGTTCTGAGTCGTCTCGTTCATTACAAACTGCATTTTAAACAGCCTTACTATAAGACTCCGTGGCGCAACGGTAGCGCGTCTGACTCCAGATCAGAAGGTTGCGTGTTCAAATCACGTCGGGGTCACAATGCGCTTTTTGTAATGTTTTGAGCTCGTTTTAATTAATGCATTATCTAAAATTTTTTTTTTGGCAACTTACTGACTCTTACTGTACCGTAAGAAAGGGGGGTTTTTTGCAGTTTGTAATTAAGAGTGAGTTGCATCAACTAACTATAAAGTATTTAATTTAATTAATTTATGGGTAACAATGGGTTTCATTTTGACAGTTTAACAATATTCATTGCGTTATTTACGTTGATGAGCAGAAACATTTTTCGAACATATGAAGCAATGGATTAGCAATATCCTTCAAAATTATTTAGATTCAGATTTCTAGTTACGCAATTAGGGTACCTACAGGTTTGAAGGCGCGTTTTTCCCGCGGCGATTTTGTGAAATTTGACAGATTGTAATAGCTAGATGTGCTGGCGTCTGTACCTAATCGTTTGCGGATTGGTATAACGGTTTGTAGGCCCTGACGAAGGCTTTCTCCTTGAAAATGTTCTATGTGTCAATGTGAAATGGCACCCAATAGACCGTTTCTTGGGAGTAATGGTGGACCAGTGCTAACGGCCTCGAACTATGGTCTGTTTCAAAAGTATCTATAAAAACTTTTTTACAAAAAAAACAACCGACTTCAAAAAAAAACACTACAAAGTGAAAAATAACTTTAATTTCGGAAGTCGGTGTCTTTGGTTCCGCATTTTCGTTTTTTGACACCGACTTCCGAAATTAAAGTTATTTTTCACTTTGTAGTGTTTTTTTTTGAAGTCGGTTGTTTTTTTTGTAAAAAAGTTTTTATTTTTCACTTTTTAGTTGTACCTACCCCACATAAATTCAATTAACACTAGTGCATAGAAGAATTGAAGACACAACTCGAAGAATCATCAAAATTCGCATAGAAATGCCGGAGATGCAGTACATTTATGCATATAACTTCGTACATAAGAATAATTACCTAATGTATTATATACTAAAACCTTCCTGAAAGTATGTAGATCACACTAATGAAAGAATTATCAAAATCGGTTCAGTAGTTTTTGAGATAATCGCGGACATACAAACATACATACATACATACATACATACATACATACATACATACATACGGGTCGAATACAGAACCTCCTTTTTTAAAGTCGGTTAAAAAGTGTAACCAAAACCTGATGAGGTTAAATTCTAACGCCATCACTCACAAAAGACATTTAGTAACACAATCCATGCTAATATTATAAATTCGAAAGTACATAACTCTGTCTGTCTGTCTGTATGTTACCTTTTCACGCCTAAACCGCTGAACCGATTTAGATGAAATTTGGTATAGAGATAGTTTGAGTCCCGGGAAAGGACATAGGATAATTTTTATCCCGATATTCTCACGGGATCGAGACTTATGCGGGCGAAACCGCGGGGCGCATCTAGTTCTATATTATACTAGCTGCGCCCCGCGGTTTCACCCGCATAAGTGTCGATCCCGTGGGAATATCGGGATCAAAACTATCCTATGTCCTTTCCCGGGACTCAAACTATATAAGTACCAAATTTCACACAAATCGGTTCAGTAGTTTAGGCGTGAAGAAAAGACAGACAGACAGAGTTACTTTCGCATTTTATAATATTAAGTTTGGATTTAGAAGATTTCCATCACTTTTTCCAGCCATTAATTTAATTATCTCATTGAAACATGACATAATTAAATTTTAATTGAAAAATCATCTACGAAAATTGAGGTTATTTATTACCTCAATTGAACTTTAATTATTAGAATTAGAATATAATTGTACTGGCTACCATCAGTAGCGATCTGTCAATAGGTTATTGGTTGCGGCCGTTAGAGAGTAAATCCCCAGAGTCGGGGTGCTAGTCCGTATATGTATAAAAAACGGTCACGCCACGTACCAGGCAAGCAGAGCGTTTGAAAAGGTGCTTGTTTATTATCAATTTCTCAAGTGATTTCTACACCTAGTTTCATTATATTGTGTTTATTAACCCTGTCACCACAAGACTCCGTGGCGCAACGGTAGCGCGTCTGACTCCAGATCAGAAGGTTGCGTGTTCAAATCACGTCGGGGTCAAAGCGTTCTTTTTTGCGTGATTATTTTCATAAATTAATTATTTCATTGCAATTCTATATAGGTTCCTATGTGTATATTATTTATTCCGATCTGAAACCAGTAACCCCCCTCCACTCCCCCCCCCCTCGATCCCCTGATAGTTCTTCTTCTGTTTTAATCTCTGCCTTATCCACTTTATCTAGTGTTATGTTTGTATTATAGAGGAAAAGTTACCAAACTTCTTTTTTTCTTTTTTTTTATTCTAAAAAAAGGGCTTTGTCGCGCATGCGATTATGGCGCCCTGGTTAGCTTTAAAATTTTTAACTAATAATACAATCTTTAACTAAATCTTAGCATAGCTAGTCTGTAAAATGCTCTAGCTGCGTCAGCACCAAACTTCTTGTAACATAGAAGTCACCAACGACACGCGACAGTCCCATTTTATGTCCAGGAAAATCGCTGCCCATTCGAATGTTGCCTGGAAGAGATCGCAGAAAGCGATTAGGCCGCCCATCCTATTGTATATTTTGTAGTGTTTGATGTATTTTTTACGTTAAGTATGTATTTTTGTGGAGTACAATAACGTACATAATTTAAAAAAAAAATAAGTACTAGTTACGACGCCCACGCAAAGACATTCGCTAGTTTATTCAATTGTGGCTTGACACTTACCCCCTTACTAATAAACGTTGTATAGCGTCTGTGTAGTTACACAACGCTTTGTCTTCTTCTTTCGAAAGTTAAATTACTGACGACTGAATGAGAGAAATCGGTGTGTAACTATTCATCTGATATGATACGTTTATTAGTAAGGGGTTAATAAATTAGTATAGTAATAAGAAACACTGACATACGGTTTGTAAAGACGTATTTTTTAGTAAGTAAACAAAAACATGTTTTTTATACCCAAATAGCTGTCTTAATATTAAAAGTCGAGAGGTGCGAAGAAGAAATGGGGAGGCCTTTATCCAGAAGAGGGTCAGTATAACCTATTTCATTCGCCTTGTCAATATAAAATACAAAAAGTGCATTTTGACCCCGACGTGATTTGAACACGCAACCTTCTGATCTGGAGTCAGACGCGCTACCGTTGCGCCACGGAGTCGTATGAGACTCTCGCTAATTTCACGAGATATCTGAAGCTGAAACGATTTACTACTTAATGAATCTTTATCTGATAACAATTAATTAATAGCAATTCAATCGAGTGATGCATTATGTACAAATGTACTTAAACAATGAATAATAATAAAACTTCAATGTCTTTGTAGTAATAATATAGGAGCATTGGAAAGAGTTTAAAGTTTTCTTTGGATAAGTATAATAGAATCCAAAATGATTGTACATCTACTTAATATGATCTAACGTCGGTCATTATTTATGTGTCCTGTCTATATTATGTTGTATATATTATGTTGTAGATCCTAAATAAATAAATGATAACATTGACCATTAATTTATTTCCGTGCCTCGGAGAGCACGTTAAACCGTCGGTCCCGGCTGTCATTCGCCGATCTTTGACAGTCGTCACGGGTAGTCAGAAGCCCGAAATTGTGAAAACCAGTCTTAGCAAGGGGTATCGTATCACCCAGGAACTGGGTTGTGGAGGTCAGATAGGCAGTCGCTTCATGTAAAATACTGGTCTGCATCCGAAGCTGACCCTAGCATAGTCGGGAAAAGGCTAAGCCTAACTAACATTTACTTATTTGACCCCGTAAGCATAATAATCTCTCTTTGAGAGGGAGTGGGCTGTAACCTACCATCGTGGGCCCAATGCGGGCTAGTAGATGATAGTATATACAGAATACTCTCTCCCATTAAAGCCGTGGCAGATATTTTTATAGCACCTTAAACCGTGTTTTTCACGATATCCATAAACTTTGTCAAACGCTTCTATAGCTTTTACAAATTAAATAGTACTTGAAAATGCTTCGTTACAAAGATATTGTAATTTTATTTAGTAAAATTTAATTGAGCTATGCAGCAAGAAAGGGTCTTAACTCAGTTTTGACAAGTTTCAGCCCGCCAAATCTTATAAATGAAAATACGTCATCGTTGCCAATTCGGATAAAGAAGCATGCATATCGGGCGATTTACGTCAAGGTATTTAGTTTGTATGAAAATTAACAAAAAATAAAAAATAAGAATTCGTTAATGTGTCCATAATGAAAAATGCTCATTTCCATGGTCTGAACTTCTGGTCGAAGTTTATGTACATCGTCCGGAACACGGTGTATATCCTTCTTATTCAGTTTATGAAATATCTTTTAAATTGGTCCGATATTGGAGGAGGACATAGGCGAGAGTCAAACCTCGAATTATGACTTTTTGTCTTAGGCTTTTTCAAAAGTCTCTCCGACCGCATTTCCTCTTAAGGGACGGTTCTAAAACAAACAGTCAAATAAAATACGGTCATTAAGCTCCATTACGTTTGTCTTCATTTACGTGTTTAATCTATACCTTAATAGACACGCGATGGAACGAAGCATTGGTTTTTGTTCAGTTGGTTTCAAGGACCTAATTACTTCGATCTAAAAATAGATAGGATAGAATATTCTTTACTATGGACACCATATGCATAAACATCAACATAACATCACATCAAAGGGTTAGGCAGTGCCCCCACGACCCCTATACGTTGCATGCACCCATATGCACAAAGTTTTGCGTGCGTTACATTGCGCACTACCGCAAACAGCTCACACCAAAAATAAAAGTCGTTACCGACCAATTATTTTGTGCATTTACATCTCGTATAAAACAAAAACCACCGCACTATCAACACTTAGGTAGGCGAAGCAAGTCACCTCAGCGTCGTATTATTCAGGTTGTCCCAGGAAACCTGTACCACTGAAGATCTGAGGTCAGGGGACACTAATACCCATCGATTGAACCCCTATGTATGTTCCGCGATGTTTTGTAGTTTTCGAGAAATTATTTTTTTTGGTTTATTTTTAGATTTTTTAAATTGTAGGCGGTTTTAGTCATAACTTTTTCTGGGTGGTGTTTCTTTGAGATTTTTTTGTCAGTATTATGGCTAGAATGTGTATTCACATGTTGTTAAACACAAAACACCCAAATTCTAACTAGGTACTAGTAGCTTAGAATTTGATCACAAGGTTAAAATTTATGTTGGAAAGAAATTTATAATTTCTCTAAAACTACAAAATATCGCGAAACAGCGCGATTGACACTATATCTGACATAGGGGTTATATCGATGGGTATTAGTGTCCCCTGACCAGAGACCTTCGCTGGTACAGGTTTCCTGGGACACCCTGTATATAGGCAGCCAAGCTTATCCGCTATCATCATCAGCATGCGGTTGGGGCAACCTGCGCACCAGATAAGCGCTCCGCTTACGCATCGTCGTTGCATAGAAGCAGTCGACGCTAGCTTCGGAAAACGTACCCGAGACACTAGGGTGGCGGCAGTCCCATCAGCAATCTGAAGGCGTTGTTATATTGGACTCGAAGGGCATCGTATGCTTTTTGGGTATGATTCACCCATGGGCTTCAATTGTAAAATGAGGTATCTATATATATAAAATACAAAGTCCTGACTGACTGACTATATCACCGCACAGCCTAAACCGCTGGTCCTAGAGACATGAAATTTGGAGGGTGCGTTCTTTATGAAGACTAGGTGTCCACTAAGAAAAGGTTTTTCGAAATTCCACCCCTAAGAGGGTGAATGGGGGGAGGGTGAAATTTGAACGCGGACGAAGTCACGGGCAGAAGCTAGTGTACAATAAGATAAACACTCATCCGTCGTTTGTACTCTCGAAAATCCCTGGTGAAAAGGCAGCTAAATTATTATTAATCTACATACTGAATTCACTTAACTGAAACTTACCTAATTCTGTCAATTTCCCCAACTTCCACATCGTGATGTCTGTATGTTTATGTAACTAAACTATGTACTAAATTACGCGATAGCATATAGTGCCAGAAGTTGCCGCAGTTATGTTAATTACATAATATTTGGAACTAAATTAACTGAAGCAAATGCGTGGCAGCTAATTAGACATCTCACAGCGTGTATAACTGACTTTAATTACGTGATAACTATAATTTGTCACAGCACAACCAACTCTATCTCTTTAAAAATATGGTTTATTTTAGAATTTTTATATACAGCAGGTTGGTTTCGCACTTGTTTCGTGTAACCGTTTGTGATGTTATTGAATAATATTTTAACTAGTTTATTTTATGTTGGATTCGCTTATGAGGCTTTGATGAAAGCATTCATCAGCACATGCTGAAATAACGAGGTAATTTCGTTGCGAATACGAGAAAGGGAAGCAGGTAAAAAAGTTTGGGTGGAGCAAGATATTACTGCACACAATTTTGTTTATTTTAAACATAAGATTGGGGTTGAAACACTAGGGCCATGGAGTCCGAGTCCCCACTTGGTCGACTCTTCACGTGACCAGAGGGCTGGCCCATTTCTTGGCTAAAGAATTAGCATTGCCATACAACGTGGCAATGATATTATTATAGTTTATATGTTTGCTTATATTATGTAAATATCTATACAAATAAATAAAAAGTAACCATCGCGGTTGTGTTGATTTATTTAATAGAGTGCTGGGTACTTAAATAAAATTGAAGATCTGTATCCGGCTAGCTAATCATATGTGGGAAGATATTGACAAAAGTTTTTATCAGAAATATCCTTTCAATCGAATCATCGTCTATTCTAACAAAAAAAAAATCACCACAACATCATCTGCCTAGCCTTTTTGCAACTATTTTGGGGTCGGTTTCCAGTCTAACCGGATGCAGCTGAATACCAGTATTTTACATGGAGCAACTGCCTATCTGACCTCCACAACCCAGTTACTGGGTAATACGATACCCCTTCGTAAGACTGGTTGTCAGACTTTCGGGCTACTGACGACCCGTAAAAACTGTCAAAGATCCACGAATGACAATCGGGACCAACAACGGCTTAACGTGCTTTCCGAGGAACCGAGGAGTCTTGGTATGTAAAGATGGCCACCCATCCACGGACCAACCGCATCGACCCGTGCGGCTGTTATTACTTAGCCATAAGCCCCGCCACAATGCAACAATCAAACCATCACCACCATACCCACGGAGTTTCTGAAGAATACGTTCGATATAGACAAGACATGTAACAAACAGTGGCGTGCATAGCATTAGGCATATAAGCAATGCCTACCTCGATATATCAACACAAAATTATCATACCTAACAAAAACAAAATCTTCATACAAACACGCGCGGCAGTAGGCAGTCGCCGGACGGCCTAATCGGCTCCCGTACTATTCGCACATTTTCATTGGTCTTTAGTCGTTCAAGTTAATACGACAAAATTGAAAATACGTACGTCTCACGCGTAATACCATAACGTTCGACCTTCGCAATTTATCACCCTTAAGTAGGCATGCCTATTCAAATAACCACACTTTTGACCTCACTTTTTTTTCTGATTAGTGACCGCGTTTGCCTAGACTAGACCCGGCCTAGTGTCTACCTATTCTGAAAACCAATGCACGCCACTGGTAACAAATTAACCTACAACTCTCCAAGTCTGACCATCTCACTCTCGCCACATTAAATCTGTTCCTACCTTACCTTAACCTCCGAACATTTCATCAGACGAACCCTTCAAACCGAGTAATGTAGACACTACTTCAGCCAAATGAAGAGGTGAATCACGCATCGATACATATCCGAGAAGCATCGAGTATCGATTCAAATCGAATATTACCGATAACAGCACTCGAGTTCTCGATTGGAGTGGTGAGCGATTCACTAGTGGTGTAATCGGATGGTTCAGTAAGACAAGAATGTATATGGTACCTGTACCTACAGTTAGGGCGGTTTTGCACTACGTCCGATCGAGAAATAGTCCATAGTCCTATTTGTTCGGATCTAGTGCGCAACCCCTCATACAAATAGGACAATGGTTACTTCGGACCGGCGTTTTTCGGATTCGGATCGAATGTAGTGCGAAACCGCTCTTAGTTTACTGAAGGCCGTTTTGTACACGTACGTTTTTCTTCCCGTGAAAAACTACGGCTTATTCGCCGTGTGTGCACGATCGTCAGTATTGTGTGGATCTCTATGGAAGCTTGTTCGCGGTTTATACGAAACCGTGCCATGTTCAAAGGGCCTAACGAACATAAATACAACAACTTACTTACGCAAGATTCAAAAACGATTTTCTAGTAAAGTAAGTATTTTTTACGAACATAATATTATCGAAACCATACTATTGTGAAATAGTTATTTGTTATACAAGAGTGCAAAGTTGCTTTTTAACCGCGGGTTCAATTTTGATGACCGAGCAAGCGAAGGATTCTAAAATTGAATCACGAGCGCAGCGAGTGATTCAAAATTAGAATTCTGAGCGTTAGCGAGGGAATCAAAAGAGCACGAGGTGAAAAATCTTTGCACTCGAGTGCAACACGTAACTTTTCATTCCACCTCAGCGAGGAAATGACTAAATGCAAAAAAAAAACAATGACGTGAAAAAATGCCGCGTAAAGAACCGCGTACAAAGCAAATTGAAAAAAGAACACCAAGAAGGTTCCGAGTCTGAGTTTTTAACAAATTAAAAAAAAGTTGTATGATATATTCGGCACCATAGAGGTAGCAGTAAATAGGTTTAATGTTTTTTTTAATTCACAAACTTAGTGCACACGATGTTCTAAATTCAATTTACTTTATCCTCTAGAGAATAAAAACGGCTTTTCCACTCAGATATTGAAGATTAAAAATACTCTTTCCGAGATGGTGGGATGAAAAACGTTTTTATAGTACTGTGTGATCTAAACCCGCTCACTAGAGTCAGGCTTTTCTGAGTGACCTCTTGTTACTTTTGTCAGGGCTGAGGGGGAGTGGTGTGCATTTGGTCAGAACCACCGTACTACCAATTTAGTTGAAGCATGGAACAATCCCCATTATGTACTCTATGAGACTTCAATTCGGACGGGGATTCTCAATGGGGATTTGTGGAATAGCCCATCGATTGCTCATCGCCCATCGATCGTTTAATTTTTTTTTAAGCTTCACAGATGTGATTGGTGTCGTAACTAATCACGATAGAATATTTTCTCAACTCGTATGACGTATGAATTGAGAAAATACGTACCAACAATACCAGCGATCGTTGACCCCTATAAAAAACACATCAAATCTTAATAAATTAAATCAATTAGTAGTTTTAACTTTATCACGTTTAAGTAAAGTTTCGTTAGCTAATGTAATTGGACCCGCAGGGTAATTGCGTAACACGCTATCAGTAGCAATGGGTTTCATTTTGACATTTCAACAATATTCATTGCGTTATTTACGTTGTTGAGCAGACACATTTTTCGAACATATGAAGTAATGGATTAGCAATAAGCTTCAAAATTATTCAGATTAAGATTGATTGTGTGTTAAGCAATTAGGGTGCCGGTATAAATTGCTCGTTAGCGTAAACCAAGCAGATCCCTAGAAAGATAAGTCATGCAGCTGAAGCCGCTGGATAAGCTAGTTTTTGTTGTTGTTATTCCACCCGTTCAGGTGGAAATTCATAGACGACTCCGCCTTGGAGTGTAAATGTGGTGCTGTTCAAAGTCAAAGTCAAAGCATTTATTTCAAATAGGCACATAAAAGGCACTTTTGAACGTCAAAAATTACTTTAAAATAGAATTGATTCTAGTCGCCCCTTCCAAAAGGTAGTTTTCGTGTGGAGAAGAATGGGCAAGGGTTCCACAAACGATGGAACACTTAATATCGTGTCCCGGGTGTCCTGTCAGCTGCACGTTACAGGAACTGATGGACGCTGGTTATGGCGCCAAATAAGTAGCCGAATTCTGGGCCGAGTCCATTTAGATTGCTGTCGACACGCTAAGAAGCGGAGCTAGTTATTTATAAAGATTTTAGATCACATGAATCATGCTTCTTAAGCTGCTATAAATTAGTCTGAAAAATATAAATGAAAAATGTATGGAGGAAAAGTCGCAAACGATCGTAGCAGTGTAATAAAATTTAAATATTGTAAACGTAAATCAATAGGGAGCTGTTTTGTAATGTTTAACTAGCTTCTGCCCGCGACTTCGTCCGCATAAAATTTCGGCCACCGTCCACCCACCCTGTTGCATCGCATCGCCTGTCCGCGATACCACTTCGTTTTCGCTTAGCGTTCTTTCTGACTTTTTTATTTTTGCACGGCTCCCAAGGGTCATAGCGTGATGTTAAATAACCTTAGCCTTTAGGCCGTCCACTGCGTTAGGCCCGGACTCCACTGAAGCGGAGCTGGGCGGAGCGGAGCGGAGACGTGCAGGAATCGATCAATCACAATGGTTGAAATCTTCATCGCGTCACTCGTCTCGTCTGTGATTGGACGATTCCTGCACGTCTCCGCTCCGCTCCGCGCAGCGTTGCTTCAGGCGCCCGCGCGTCGTGCTATTTTCTATAGAGCAGCGCTGCGTGAGGCGGGTCTCCCGTCGCACGCGATAATAGAAAACAGCAATATATCTTCAATTTTTTTACTCTAGGACATATCGTTTTTCTCACGACGTTTTACTTCACCGTTTTGAGACCAGTGGTAATGAAATAATGTACCCAAAGTAAAGTGCTTAATGTGGGTTTAATGCCCACTAAACCCACTAAACGCACGACGCCATCGCGATGAAGATGGCGGGACGAGCTTGACTCTTACCGTAGGAACTGGCCGGCACTCGCAAAAGACAGAATTGTGTGGAAAAGGGAGATGGAGGCCTGCAGTGGGACAATACAGGTTAGTTAGATTAGAAAGTGCCTGCTCGGGATCGAACTCATGACCTACAACTCGTAAATCGCGGCCGTTGCCACTGGGCCACTACTGCTCTCCACGCTGTGTACTGTGACGCGAACTTGTTAACCGGCTTAGAATAATGAACCTCCTGAATCCATAGAAAATACATTTATTATTGCACCAACGACAACCCCATTTTATGTCCAGGCAAATCAATGTCCATACCAAGGTTGCCTGGAAGAGATCGCAGAAAGCGATAAGGCCGCCCATTGTATATTTTTAATTTTTGATGTTTTTTTTTTTTTGTTATGTATTTTTGTGGTCTACAATAAAATACATAATCAGCATATAACTTTCCCACTGCTGGGATACAGGCCTCCTCTCGGTGAGAGGGAGTGGGCCGTAATCCACCACGCAGGCCCAGTGCGGGTTGGCAGATGTCACATGTCTTAGAATTTTTGGTTCTAAGACATGCCGGTTTCCTCACGATGTTTACCTTCACCGTTTTGAGAACAGTGGTGATGAAATAATTTACACAAAGTAAAGCGCCTGTCTGGGTTCGAACCTACGACCTACAACTCGTGAGTCGCGGCCGTTACCACTTGGCCACCACTGCTCATCAATAAAATATATAAATTAAAAAATTGTGTGAGGATGTCATCCCACTGTAAATAATCATAACGTCAAAAGTTTACTCTGCAAGGCTTCCAAGAACCACCACATCAACCTACTTACCGCCAAACCATACCAACATACATCAGTTCTCCTCTAAATACCTGTTAGATTAATTGTCCAGTAGACCATGAAACTACCGCGAACTATAAATTAAGGGGCCGACACGATTTAGTGCTGCCCCTGTAAATTAGAGGCCTAATGATACATTAGATTGAAATTAGTGATGTTACATGACATCGGATGGAATGGCGTTGTAACTGTGGTGGTTTACGAGTGTTTAAGGTAGACATTGATAAAAATATTTTACTCAGAATTGTGGAAACTGATAAAAGTTACTTATAAGAAAATCCTGTATCCACATTAGATATTTTCTAGTAACTTTCTGCTTCGTCAGAATACAAAAGTTACAGGAAAATCCTGTTCAGACACACATATATTTTTAAGATACAGAATTTTATCAAGTAGATTATTGAAAGAAAAATGGCAGGACTCCATGTAATCTGGGTGTCGTATCTAGACTTGGTGTGCATTCGTAAAAATACTCTCAAAACATCTTATTCAAATTAAGATAAAAAGTTATCATATTATATTTCTTTTGCATTAGGTTTCGCCCACAAAAACGTTGTGTAAAAAGCAATGCTCCGTTTTAAATGGACCCCATGAAAGTTAGCTAAAGAGTATATTTATTAATATATTTGCCTTCAAATCAAGAGTGAACAGGCATCTTCTGGGCACGCTACTTCCATCATAGACCTCATCTATCGTTTTCCATCAGAGGTGATCGGGGTCAAGAGCGGCCCATTTAGCAATAAAAAAAATGCTGCAAGCAGTTCGACATTTAAAACATCACTGGTTGAAATTAGTGATGCAAACGATTCGAAACGTAGGACATCTTAAAACGTTCAGGTTTTTGTCGCACAGTTAGGCGTATTAGTACACATTATTACAAGCTAGAATAAAAATAGTGTATTTTCAAATGTTCAAAGAATATACTTATTCAAAAATATTTCTTAAAAATTAAATAGTATCATGATAAAATAATCGTAAAACAGAGATCTAAACAGCATATTATTTCGTCGGACAATTTTCAATATTTTGAGCCTAAACTATAATATTTTATGTAATAATAATAAAGGGAATTCAATCAACTAAATAAAGAATTACCAAGAAATTATTCCACAAAGCCATGCCTTTATTTTTTAATTTAATTAAAACTGCAAAATTACTTTTATTTTTGTGGTCATTCGATTCAACTAACATCAAACGCATCGTTGTTTTGAACCATAATTGTTGCCGCAGTGCACTGTTGTCAACTACCTAAAAATTTTCTTCCTACCGCGCCTTAACCCTTAAAATCGCGCCATTCCCAATAACAACCTTACAACTTCTGACAATTCCCACAGATAGTTGTTACAAGTAACCGAGGCGCCCGCGGCTCGCACGGGTTGAATATTCATGCAGCTGTCAGTCATAACAAGGGTTGAATTCTGACTGCTATCGACTCGAGTCAACAAGAGTTGTGAACTGTATTTAACTGATAGATATGTAGTTATATGTAGGTGGGGTTTGGTGAATATGGAGTGAATATCGTGTCGTTTAACGTAGACATTTTTGTATGCAATTGGGTTTAGGGATGGTTGTTTTTTTTTTTGAAGTGAAAACTTCTTTAGCGGCGTTGAACACTTTTTGTAATGGGTAAAAAATGTTAAACTCGCGTCAGGGCATCGCGTCAGGACACGTGACCGTCAGGAGAGATTTCCCTCCCCATCTCTTTCTACGGCGGCGCCAACCGAAGTGAACCAAGTGAGACACGACAAAGATGGCCGAAGAAAATGACATTTGACGTACAAATGTTTGAAAAGTCAGTTTCGTAAACAATAGTACTTCGAGGAGCCGCAGTTGTATTTAATTTATTTTGAACTTCTGTTTAACCAATTTAGTTTATTATTATATACCTACGTACAATACAAAATAGAAGCGACGAAAAATATAACGAAGCACATTATAGCAACAAGAAATACTGTGGGACATTGCTGCTTTTGTGTGAAAACAATGCTTCCGTGTCGACCACGGAAGTTTACACCCTGCAGGGAGATGCTCCAGTAGGGTGTGGCTGTGAAGCTATGTTGCAAAACATGCTCCACGTCCTATCCTGCCTTATTTGTCCTACCCAAAACATGCAGTCAAAGTGACCTCTGCGCTGCCACCGACGACAACGTGGAAGTGGCAATATTTTGAGCCAACAAGATCTAAAGTAAAAGAGAAGAAATTTAGGGAGTAGTTCATTAATAAAAAGCTTGTATACAAATATCAGTTTATTTTTATAATACTTGTACGCACCGGGACTTACAGAGTACGGCTGTTATTCCAAATGCATACAGTGTGGCTAACTTCGTAACAATTGAGCCTGGTATCTATGGTTACCTCACCCTACTGATTATAAACCTATAGCAATTACTTAACACCCTAGTTATCCTAACACCCTAACCTATCATACAAGCCTACGGGAGACCTACGGGAACAGACAGAATTTGGGTAGGAATAGGGGTTTGTGTACGTCGTGCAATGTGTACACAGGAAATAGTTTTGTCATTGCCGGTCCCACAGACTCATAGAACTGGTGATGGCTAAAGGTGTCTTGGCCATAGTGAGAGGAATTATGGAAGATGAATCAAACTCTACTCCAGCTTGATGACTAATTTATTCATTTACTAATTACTAATTTATGTGGAACGAATGTATGTCGCTCTTGATGCTGACGCTGGCGTATGTAACTCTTGCCTGTTCACGGCTGAACAATACTCTAAACTCTAATTTGGCTTCTAAAACTTGTGCAAGCAGAACAACATTTTTAAAATGTTTGCTTTTCATTTGCCATCTGTGCCATCTCTTCTGTAGGCCGTTTCATTTTCTACTATTCGTAGTGAAGCACCATCTTTACTAGTCCTATTGACCTGAAATACAAAACTAATGTTATAAATTCTTTCTCGTCATTATCTTATTTATACTGATTTAATTAATCAGTAGCGGCATCAAAATAACAGTCATTATTATTCTTATGGCGGGTTTTTTTTTTGTTACAATGAGTTTTGTACAGGCAAACGAAGTTCTTCGTAAAATTGTAAATTGGATAGGCACCTAATTCGTAAATCATGCCAGGCTGCCCCTGTTTAGCGTTAGTGCTTGTGTCAGTGTTTTTATTTTCTATTATGGAGACCTCTCCCTGACCAATTCTTCCAAAAAATCTAAGAATTAGAAGCAAAAGCAAGCATAAGTATAAGAAATTGAGAATGTTTACAAAACATAACTTACTTTGAACACATTTTAGCTGTAACAGTAGGTACACACCTTATCCTCCTCCAACCAATATTCAATTCTTTGCCCTTTATTGCAACTAGTCTCCGGTCTTAATTTCATTTATTTTAAATACAAAAAAAATATTCAAAAGTTTTTTAGTTTGACACATACAATATCAAATCCATTCATTGACATATTCATATTGTTTCCATGACGACCATGACGTTGTCGCGTCAAAACTGTTGAAACTAGACAATAAATTAGTTTTTCATACGTAATAATGTCTATGGACACAAATATTCGGTTCGTAGACAGATATTCTCGTATGCCGATTTATAATGGCAATAATTAGAAGTTGTAGGATATTCTAGTTATAGAACGTTTATGAAGCGTTTATGAATACAAAATTTTATCGAATGTTTTAAAGGCCTATTGAGCATTTTAACTAATGAATGGTTTAAACCTTCAATAGGCTTTATTTATGAATAAGACCGAAAGTGTTTAAAATATGGAAATTGAACAAAGTGCATCTATTAATGAAAAAAGTGACGCAGAAATATTGAAAAAAAATGAGTAATATTAATTAAATTAATAATTGATTTATTTCAACGTTAACGTAACGTAATATTCAAGTTTTCACTTCTGCCGGCACTCCCGGAGTGCAACCCGTCTTTTTTTTGTTACAGGCAATGGAGCACAGCATAATCTAGGTGTCAAGTAGCGATTATTATAATAATCATAATCAGCCTATAATGTTCCCACTGCTGGGAAACAGGCCTCCTGTGTGGGTCTGTGTGTGTGTGTGTTTTGTCTGTGTCTGTGAGAGGGAGTGGGCTGTAATCCACCACGCGGGCCCAGTGCGGGTTGGATGTCACATGTCTTCGAATTTTTAGTTCTAGGACATGCCGGTTTCCTCACAATGTTTTCCTTCACCGTTTTGAGAGCAGTGGTGATGATATAATTTACACAAAGTAAAGCGCCTGTCTGGGTTCGAACCTGCGACCTAAAACTCGTAAGTTGCGGACGTTACCACTTGGCCACCACTGCTCTCTGCTGCTCTATTATAATAATAATAAAGATTTGTTGTTGAACTAGTCCTAGATTACATGGCAAGGTAATCCATACTTACTTACTAATTTTATAAATGCGAAAGTGTGTCTGTCTGTTATCTCTTCACGCTTAAACCGCTGAACCGATTTAGATGAAATTTGGTATGGAGATATTTTGAGCCCCGGGAAAGGACATAAGATAGTTTTTATCCCGATATTTCCACGGGATCGATACTTATGCGGGTGAAACCGTGCGGCACTGCTAGTATAGTATAAAGCACAAACATAAAGTTTCTTAATCTAGTTACTTCGTAGGTGCCGTACCTATTGGAGAAAAAACAGCCTGGCTGAAGTGGGAGTGGGCCAGACACGTCTCTCTAATGCACCCGAAGAAATGGGCAAACATTATGACTCACTGGACGCCAGAGGGAGGACATTGCCGTTGAGGTAGACCACGGCGGCTGCGCGGTGGCGTGACGGTCTGATAACGTTTGCAGGGCCAACATGGCCAGAGATAGCACAAGACAAGGAGGTTTGGAAGAAAAATAGAAAGCCTTTGCTCAGCAGTGGGACAAAATATAGACTATAATTCATTTTTTTGTGATGTATAATCTGCGGGGCAATCGCGTTACACATTATCAATCGGAGTCGGTTTCCTTTTGACAGTTCAACAACATTCATTGCGTCATTTACGTGTTGAGCAGATAAATTTTCCGAACTTACGAAGCAATGGATTAGCAATTTGCTTCAAAATGATTTAGGCTCCCAGTGATAGTGTGTTACGCAATTAGGGTGCTGGTATACAATAAAGTATTATAAATAAATAAATATTGCGTGTGTTTGATGGAAAATGAAATCAAATTATTAAGTGAAGTGATATTTATTTGTATAAATAGATCTGAAGGCCAATTCTCGTACTTAAAAAGCGTTTAAATTCATGTCGCAATCTCATCTCAGCGACAATCAATGTCAAAAACTTGTCAATAATGTATGTAAATTGATTGTATTTTTGATACATTGCAACTGAGATTAGAATGTGAACGTTGTTAAAAATACAGGAATTGCCCCTCAGATACTGTACTACCCACAACAAGATAGATGCTGAAATATCTGTTGCGAAAGAAAGAAAGAAAAAACGTTTATTTGCGGTAAACATGACGCAATAAAAAACATAAACACAAAAAAAAAATAAGAATGGTTTGGGGGAAGCATGCGTCACATCCACGCAAAACGGCTATCGCTCAGCATTATGCCACACCCCGGACACTCCATACAACGCTCGCAAAATAATTACCTACTACTACTACATTAAAAAATGACGTTTGTATACGTATGAATCTGTGCGTGAGGTACTTGTGTTTGCGAGCGCTCTTGTTAAAGAACTGCGACGAATACGCCGAAGTGCGGGGTGAGGTGCGGTAACTGATGTTAGTGCGGGGAAGGGAGTGTCCTTTCTGTACGTAGTACTCTAAGTATTCTGTGATTATGCTGCGACCCTATGCAAGACAGAGCCCCAGCGAAATAGAAGTCATCAACGGGAGAGGGACAGCATGTTTAACAAAAACACAGCGATGAAAACCTTCATAAAAGCACTTCTCCAAAGAATAACAATGAGAACCCTCTTCGCACACAATTTAATCCTCTGAAAACTGTAAAACGTAAAAAACCTGAGTCATAAGGCCAATAATATTAATACAAACAGCACTTGGAAGCAATTCAAATCCTTACAAACAGTTGTATAAAACTACAATAGTCGCTACAATAGGGCTACCAAAATATTTTTGTCCTTCCAAAAAAATTTTTTTTGAGTTACTTATATACCTACCGTGTTCCGGACGATATATATAAAATTCGACCGGATGTTTAGACCATGGAAATAAGCATTTTTCATTATGGACACATTAATGAATTCTTATTTTTTATTTTTTGTTAATTTTCATACCAACTAAATACCTGGACGTAAATCGCCCGATAGGTATGCATGCCTTTTTATCCGAATTGGCAACGATGACGTATTTTCATTCATAAGATTTGGCGAGCTGAAACTTGTCAAAACTGAGTTAAGACACTTTCTTACTGCATAGCTCAATTAAATTTCACTAAATGAAATAATGAAATTACAAATATCTTTGTAACGAAGCCTTTTTAAGTACTACTTCCTTTGTTAGATTTAATTTGTAAAAGCTATAGAAGCTTTTGAAAAGTTTATAGATATCGTGAAGAACACGGTGTATACCACATTAAGACCTTATGCTAACTGTTTACAATAGATACTAAATTAAATGACTAACTAACTAACTATTTAGATTTGGATGAAATTGGCACACAGGTAGGTACCTAGTTTATAACCTGCATTAATACATAAGGCACGCTTTTTATCCAGGTCCACACAAACAAAGTCAAGAGCAGGAGCTAGTTCTAAATAATTAGGAACTCTTGTATTTAACATAGGTTACAACCAGACACTTTTACAAAAAAAAAAAGACAGAATCAAAATCAACCATCGCTTCGTACTTCATAAGTATAAAATAATAAAACCACGGCCTTGTTTTTGCACACTTTTATTTTAAACTAGCTGACCCGGCGAACTTCGTACCTCTCAGATTCAATAAATGTTGTGTTAACTTATTGGCTGAATTCAATTCAGTTTTTAACGTTTACTCAAAATAAATTAAGTTCGATGAAAAATGTTCGGTCAATCCGTTTTCGACATATCATCAAAAAAAAAAAACCGTTCCATTCAAAGTGTATGAGAACATAAATTATCTCTTCATCGTTTTATTTCCGTGATTTTTTCCTATGTTTTAATAAGTTGTTCTGCTATTCGGGGATGAGACAAATCCAACAAATTAAAGATCATAAAAATCGGTCCAGCCGTTCTTGAGTTACCTAGGTATAAATGAAATTTTAAGACCGACTTTGTTTTATTTATAACTGGCTTCGCCCCGCGGTTTCACCCGCTTAAGTGTCGATCCCGTAGGAATATCGAGATAAAAAGTATTCTATGTGTTATTACTGGTTATAAACTATCTGTGTGCCAAATTTCATCCAAATCCGTTTAGTAGTTTTTGCGTGAAGAAGTAACAAACACAAACACACTCACAAACTTTCGCCTTTATAATATTAGTGTGATTATAAATTATTAATATTTATGTCAATAAAGAATTAATATTATAATCAAAAGATGGACTTGCAATACAGAAACTGAAATATACGTTATGCAATCAGTAAAAATTAAAACGTTCAACATTTTATTGACACGGTGAGCCTTCGCAATTTGGTGTCGGGCCCTCGAGCCAATAATTCCAGTGATTGTTGCAGTGGGTTCGGGATTATATCAGGATTTTCTGCAGCAGATGCATACAACGATCGGCATCCGATGTTGAGCGTCAATACTGTGTAGGGCTGTGCATTCTATGAGGCCTATGTGAACCTGATTTAAAATATTGGTTTTGAGTGAGTGTACGAGTAAAGCATAGAGAATAAGCCCCAGCTAGACGGATGGAGGACCTAAAACAGGTGGCTAGGGTAGACTTGATGCGGAAGGCGGAGGACAGGGTGCTGTGGCGCAGTCTGGGAGAGGCCTATGTCAAAGTCAAAGTCAAAGCATTTATTTCAAATAGGCACATAAAAGGCACTTTTGAACGTCAAAAATTATCTTAAAATAGAATTGATTCTAGTCGCCCATTCCAAAAGGTAGTTTTCGTATGGAGAAGAACGGGCAAGAAACTCCACCGTTACTCTTTTAAAATGTTTAGGTACAATATTTTGCATGGGTACATTAATTATATAATAACATGTGAGGACGATGCACCTACAATAAAATTACTATACCACAATAGGTAAAAGAATTAAAAACGAAACCATGACATATAAATTAATTATCTGATAGATACATGGTGCTCACACAAGCAAAACGATTGTAATTAAAAAACAAAATACAAGTAATAAGTCAGGGTGTGAGTAATAACCCCCCCGGTGGGTTCCCGCATTGTCGAGGCGGGGGGGCTCAGTAGCCGTGGCTTGGACACCCACGGTGAAGCGAAGTGGAACCCGAGGAGGGGCCGCTCGTCAGGGCTTTTGCCGGTAAGCCGACGACGTAGCGGCCAACAAGTAGGTTGCGATGCCGCTTGAGCGACATCGCAGCTGAGGCGGGCCGCGATGTCGTATCGGAGGCATCGCGGCTGAGGGTTGGAGGCCGCGGTGGGAGAGGAGTGCCGGTATTGCGGTGCGCCGCTCTCCCTACCTTCCGCGGCCTTGACGGGGTCGCCACCGTCCGATGGCGGACGCGGTGGGGCCGCAGAGGAAGAGGTGTGTTGGTATGACGTTAGCCGCTCTCCCTATCCTCTGCGGCCGAAAATTGGCAGGCGGCGGGGCCAATGACCTGACCCGTCGCAGGGGGACCAAGGGTGCCCAGACACGGGGTCGTCTGGCGCCCATGTGCTGGTTTGGTCCCTGGGGTGGTCACGGCGTGCTATGTGTTCTGGTGCGCCGGTGATGGGGAATACTCCCCAGAGGAGGGTCCGGTGACGGACAGCCGCGGCGGGTTCACGGATGAGTGCTAACGCGTGCCCGTGTTCCCGCCGTAAGCGGCAGAGGAGGACACCGTGGAGTTTTAGTGGGTTGGAGTCCCACATAACTGCACTATCTCCCCGTGGTAGTGCAGAATGCATGAGCATTTCTCCACGTTAAAAAAAAAAAAAAAAAAAAAAAAAAAAAAAAAAAAAAAAAAAAAAAAAAAAAAAAGGGTGTGAGTAATAAATGTAAAAAAAAAGAATAAAAAAAATTTACAATTAAACTAGCAACCAGTTTGATTTTGTCTAGACTCTAGATTGTCCTATGGAGCAGGACCAGCATGTTTCCAAGCGGTGTCCAGCAGTGGACTGCGATAGGCTGAGTTGATTGATTGATACAAGTACAGACGCCAGCCACATCAAGCTACTACAATCTGTCAAATTTCTGTAATAGATTTTCAACTTTATCACTAAAGCATAAGGTTCAAAGTTGATTGGGAAAATTTGACGGCTTCGGGAAGCTTGATGTGCTGGCGTCTGTACATCAAAATCAACATAATCAGTTTCAAATAAGACTGACAATTAGCATAAGGATAAGGCGTAATTCGAGAAGACAGTCTTCCCCAAAAATGCCCTTCACGACTTCTTTGTTTTAGCTGGCGCAACAAACTCCCCAGAAAAACGTCAAAAAAGAAGAATACATCCAAGATAGGAAACGATTTCTATAATTTTGTGATTGCTACTCAGTGTGTTGTAATCTTTAAAACAAAGTTCGTCTATCAAATCGCGAAAAAACATACTTTTTGATGAGACAGCGGCAAATATATGCTAAAGATTATGTTCAATACCCTTGCCTTAACCAAAAAAGAAGTTAGGCAGGTTAGAAACAAGAGAAAGAGATATCACAACTATACTTATTAGGGACGCACTGATTGAAGACCTTAGTCTTTAGGCTCTGTGGAACTGCTCTGCGACGATCTTCGCAGGATGGCTGGTAGCAAAAACCTTACGCCCTTATTCATAAAACTTATCAAACCTATTTTAGTTAAAATGGGGTTTGTCTCTTTCTTACACACAGAAATGACAACGTGACAGATAAAGACAAACGTTCTATAAACCTATTTTAGCTAAAATAGAGATAAAATAGGATTATGAATAAGGGGGAAAGTCTTTAGGCTCTGTGGAACTGCTCTGCGACGATCTTCGCAGGATGGGTGGTAGCAGCTGGATGAGAGTTGCCAAAGATCGAGTTGAATGGCGTGCAATAGGAGAGGCTTATGTCCAGCAATGGACTGCTATAGGCTGATGATGATGATAATGACTTTTTAGGGAATAATAATTAGTAGTATCTGATTGCGAAAGTAAGAGGGGTTCGTGGCTAAATGATAACACCCGCGTGGGTAGATCGTAAGTTTAAGCTACTCTTACCGCGATTGGTTCGTGGATGGGTGACCACCCGTTACATATCGAGACCTCTCCGTACTTCGAAAAGCACGTTAAGCCGTTGATCCCGGCTGTCAATCGTAGATCTTTGACAGTCGTTACGGGTACTCATAAGTTCAAAAGTCTGACAACCAGTCTTACCGAGGGATATCGTGATTCCCAGTAGCTGGGTTGTGGATGTCAGATAGGTCCCCCATGTAAAATACTGGTATTCAGCTGCATCCGGTTAGACTGGCGGCCGACAGTTACAGTCGCGAATACAACCTGACACTGACCTGCAAATAGCAAAAAACGTAAGTAAATTTTAATTTCGCGGGTTTTCTTATCGCATCTATGTAACCTTAAGATCTAATTTCTTTGCCAGCTCGCGGGTTGTTCGAAAGAGTTACCGGAGTTGCTTGGGCCCTGTGGATTTTAGTCAGTAAAACTCTGAAATAGCCCTCCCGCTCCGCCCAGAGCGGGAGAAGATATTTGAAAATTTCCCACCATAAAAAAAACAGTGGCACTCCGGGAGTGCCGACAGAAGTGAAAATAAAAAAAATACTTTGCCATCACTCACTGACATATAGGATATACATTAAAACCGAGTACATCCTGAGGACAGCCGAACACATCCGAAGCGATGTCGGTTACGGTAAAAGTGGCGCGAAGTATTCACTTAAAAAAAAAGATATCATTTCTAGAACCTTTTCTGTTACGACAACTTCCTTCACATTCTCAAGTTTCCCATAATATCTTACCACTTATTAGCAAATTGGTCCCAAAAGAAAAATCAAACTGCAGCCAACCCTACGCCGTTGCAAGCAAAGCCGGAAATACGCGGCTCACTTTACGATTATTACTTCCTTTGCGCTCTCACTGTGACACTAGTGGGTATGAACGCTTGTTTTATTGTTTATTATTCTTTCCAGGGTGAAATAAAAGAGACGATCATGGACAAATAGGGGTGAGAGGGTGAATGTTGAGTGTTATGGATGTTGTTGTGAACTGAAGGGGTTGTAAGTATGGTGTCATATTGGTCACTCTTGGTTATACAGGATGGCAGGAACAGTCACGTTTAAAAGTATGTATACACTTGGCTTTATTCAAAGGCGATTTTCTCCCTTATTTTTGAATGAAATTTTATGTTATTACGAAAATAGTATTTTCGAACCCATCGGTTTATTTTAAGTGTCGTATTTCAACGTTGCATTCGTTATTTCTCGAAAAAATCGCATTTGAAAATTGCCAATTGTATACATACTTTTAGACGTGACTGAACATGAGCACATTGTTACTATGTATTCAGAACATAATTCTGGTTACTTTAAAAAATCCCTTAAAATAGTTTATGAGAAAAACGTAGCAGACGCTCCATGTAAATACTCGTATTCAGCTGTTTATTTTATTTATCTATTGCTGAATGGGCCCCTGGTAACGAGCCTGACTGGTATCGAACCCACGACCTACAAATCAAGAGTCAGTGCCGTAATCACTGGGCCACCACTGCTCTAAGTAGTATAATTCTACTTGCCGGTAAAAACCAACCCAACACCTTATTTGACTGGCCAATTCTTCCCTTGCGGTTGTAGGGCTAACGCCCGCCTGGTTTGCGACCACCCTCCTACCGGAGTCCGGCGTCAAGCAGCCTGCTGTGTTTCGTCGATGCGTGGCAGTTTCAGTGCCTTAGGCATCTTCTGGGCAGGCTCATTCCATCATACACCTCATCCATCGCTTTCCATCAGACATGATCGAGGTCAAGAGCGGGCCCATTCAGCAATAAAAAAAACGAATACCACAATACAATATTAAATTGTAGTTTTTGGTCCACTTACATAACCAATAACCATGCACAAAAAAAAAGACGGGTTGCACTCCGGGAGTGCCGGCAGAAGTGAAAACTTGAATATTAACGTTGAAATAAATCAATTATGAATTGAATTAATATAACAATTTTTTTTTTCACTATTTCTGCGTCACTTTTTTCATTAATCGATGCACTTTGTTCAATTTCCATATTTTAAACACTTATATACACGAATTTTACGAATACACAGCAGTGTGGCTACTACACAGACGGTCGAGCCATCAGCTGTCCATCCATCCATCCACATCCACGTCGACCATCACCGTCACCGTTACCGTCACCGTCACCGTCCCCGTCCACGTCACCGTCACCGTCCCCGTCCCCGTCACCGTCGTCATCACCGTCACCGTCACCGTCCGTCCGACCGTCCGTCCGTCCGTCCGTCCATCCATCCATCCATCCATCCATTATAGTGTCTCACTTGGTTCAATTCGGTTGGCGCCGCCGTAGAAAGAGGAGGGGGCGGGGATCTCTCCTGACGGTCACGTGTCCTGACGCGAGTTTAACATTTTTTCCCCATTACAAAAAGTGTGCAACGCCGCTAAAGAAGTTTTCATTTCAAAAATTAAACAAACATAGAATCTACCTTAGCTGAACAGCTACATCTTGGAAGATTATTTTATACCTACACATAAAACTCCACCATTGCACCAGTAAAACAATTAGTAATCTAATCTTCCAAATCTAGTTAAACGCTCACTTTCCTTCATATATATCTCTAAAATAAAAACAGAGACACTAAACCTTTTGTAAAGTTAATCCCGCACACGGAGTCCCGGGATTAGGCCCATACGTGCACGGCTCACTGTAATCACGGACCAAGTGTGTCCTACAAACAAGTCAATCTTAAAACGGGTTTGCATATATTAGCACAGCACTCGCTTTCAGAACACATTTGGGTGTGCCGCAAGGTTAGGATTTTAGCGTTTGTGTCTATAATTTTGGACATGTACCTATGGTTCGAAACAGTGGGTCTTAACACTCTCCCTGCCGACAATATATAAAACTTTTTAAATTCAGGCGGGTCCCAAAGTTTCTGCTTGGGCACGCCATGAGTCAACAGTCAAAATTATTACAAGAGGCCGTGGGATACGCCGGCGGGTCCAAAAAAAAATCTTTCAGGCCGCCGTGGGATCCGCCCTGACCTCCCGAATTCAAATACAGTTTTTACAACTACTGGCGTGCTGTCATGGAAAATGTGATAACAGTATTACAAGTGTAACACGTATAATATCACTAGCTGCGCCCCGCAGTTTCACCCTCATAAGTTTCGATCCCGTGGGAATATGGGGATAAAAACTATCCTATGTCCTTTCCCGGGACTCAAACTATCTCTATACCAAATTTCATCTAAATCGGTTCAGTGGTTTAGGCGTGAAAAGGTAACATACAGACAGACAGATAGACAGACAGAGTTACTTTCGAATTTATAATATTAAGTAACTATGGATTGTCATTGGTCACCGGCGGTTCCCATGGCAGGGAGAGTGTTAAAATGAATATGAACAATACGTAAAATGCACGTAACACCCACTCCCATGAAGATCGGAGCCTTTACACTCGAATTAGTGAACGATTATGTTTACATAGGATACCTAAACTGTCCAGTTAGGTAGTTCAAGAAAGAGGTCAATCATCGAATCCGACTCGGCTGGGCAGCGTTCGGGAAGCTACGTAATATCTTCTCGTCTCATATATACCACAATGTCCTATGACCTATGGAAACAGACGTGGAGAACCAAGGTAACCGACATAGCCCGAAGAATTGCCAAACTGAAGTGGCCGTGGGTAGGGCACATTGCTTCCAGAACAGATGCAAGCCGCAGGTATCCGCAGGATGCGAGAACAACAGAACCGGTCGAAGTGGCGGTGGCGGAGGCCGACGTCCAACTGTGGACGACTTTCGGCTGAAATGATGAATGATGATGACCTATAATTTTGGTGTAAAAAAGGATTATACATGACACGTGGGTGCCGTAAAATGCGGCCTTAAGATCGCCAGGGAGAAGATCTTTCATACGCCAAAATTAGAAAAAGAAAGAATTATGGTAGAAAAAAAGATGCGACATCCCATCGCCCATCTATAGCAAACGATTTCTTATCAAAAATTGAGTAATCGTATAATTGCTGGTTTTATCAACAAAAAAAAAAACAGAGGCACTCCGGGAGTGCCAACAGAAGTGAAAAAACAGAATACTTTGCCATCACTCACTGACATATCGGATATACATTAAAACCGAGTACATCCCGAGGATAGCCGAACACATCCGAAGCGGTGACGGTTACAGTGGCGCGAATTCAATGGTTTTTTTTCCATCTTAAAAAATGCCCAACGCGCGTAAAGAAGTTTTCATTTTATAAATAGTAAAAAGATAGAAAAAAAAAAGAGTTCTGGTGGTCTTGTAACAGGAGAACATCTATCTAAACTAAGCCTGGTTTCGTTTGCACAAGATCTTTCCGCTAGGATCCCACAATTTAGGCCCCATACATCGCACTCCTCAGTCGTTGGCCGACGATCAGCAATCTGCATAATACGCAGACACGCTGCTATAAAAATGGTAATGCACTCCGCATTGGCTTTGCTGTGCAGGGTAATAGGTCGCTTGTTCGGCGGTGCCACGAAACTGCATGAAACCTTAATGTCTTTTAGATCTAGGTTTTCTTTAAAGTTGTAACAAGCAACCTTGTCATATAAGATGGTTTACGTGATCTGCTGATTAGCGATAAATGTTTAGTATTTAACACTAGGGCGCAAATCTTCATATAGCCACCGGTGGTACATCACCGCCCCACGAACCAAAAGTCTTGCCGGGCGGGGTGCGCCACCGGTGGACACGGAGAAGATTAGACAGGAATGATACCATTTTACAACAACCGAATCTGCGGGTATGGCTAGAAAAAAAATCGAAATGCGTAAATACACTTTGCTCCGCGTGTGAAAAACCAATGTGTTTGGATTGTTTCAATATGATTCATACAAAATAATTAAATTTTTGTTATCAATAATGTGTAACATAAGAATGGTTGAACTCCTTCGTTGATACCATGTGCACGAGCTTAGATTATTTCTTTATAGGTACAAGGAAAAAAAACTGGTGCACCGAGGGTTCCGTACAATAGTTTATCACGAGAATCGTGTCTCGAATGTTTTTCCCATTTTTTTTTTGTAATGTAACTACATAAAGGTTTCGGATTTTTTCCTTTAGGTACATGTCCTACATGACATTGCTTCTTTCCAAATTTAATGATTCTAGGGCAACGGGAACTACCCTAAAGGTTTTGATTCCCCTGCGAGTGTCAAAATGTGCGGCATAAACGGAACATAAACGCTCGTATCTTTTGATTGCTTTGACTTAGAAGTTTGATTTTTTCACTGCTACAAGAGATTGAATTTCTGAGTATTTGATATTAATTTTAATTTGATAACTCCACGCGTTACTGAGAAAACAAATTGGGGGAAACCATGCGTCACATCGCAAAAGAAAGAAAGAAAAAGTATTTATTGCGACTCGTACAAGAAGATCACAAACTAAAAACAGTACTTACAAGAAAATGGCCATCGCTAAGCATAATGCTAAGGCCCTATACAAGACAGAGACCCAGCGCTGGTTTAAGTATTCCCGTAATTAGCACATGTTTAACTATCCCACTTATACATAAGTTATCCCACTATAGCCACCGAAGCCGGTCATACCACTGTTAAACTTGTAAACATAACTTACATCCGAACAGCACTAATAAACGACAATGGCGCGTACATAAATTCTCTTAAAGCTATAAATAATGGAAAATTGCCCACCCGTGTCACGCAGTATCAAATTGCTGCCGATGTCAGGAAGACTGAAGATACTAATAGGGGATGCGACATGGTTGGGCTAACCGACACTTTAGATGGTTATGCCGCTTTAAAGAATATTAAGAGTGGTTGACGACAGTTCTCACATCTCTATATAATTATTATCTATCTATCTATATCTTATCAAAAATAAATAAAACAAAGTCGGGTTATTTACACCATTTATAACTCAAGAATGACTGGACCCATCTTTGATTTATTGGATTTGTCTCCGCCCCGAATAGCAGAATAACTACTAAAACATGGGAAAAATTAACAAAAAAAAAAATCAAAAAATTCATTTTCTCATACATTTTGTATTTATTGATTCTGAGGCGGTACAAAGTTCTCTGGGTCAGCTAGTATCATTAATAAAGCTAAAGAGTTTATTTGTTGGTATGAACACGCTAATCTCTGGAACTGCCAGTCGGATTTAAAAAAAGACGGGTTGCACTCCGGGAGTGCCGGCAGAAGTGAAAACTTGAATATTAACGTTGAAATAAATCAACTATTAATTGAATTAATATAACTCATTTTCTTTCGCTATTTCTTAGTCACTTTTTTCATTAATAGACGCACTTTGTTCAATTTCCATATTTGAAACACTTTATATACCTGCACGAATTTTACGAATACACAGCAATGTGGCCACTACACAGACGGTCGAGCCATCAGCTGTCACCATCCATGGATGCGCGTGGCACGCTGTAAAGGTACGATTCCACCAAAATAGTGTGCAGCACATTTGTTCACAAACATTTTGTGCAGAACTCCAACAGTTCACGTACTGAGCTGCAGATCCGTTAGTCTCTGTTTCCACCGGCAAAGCTGTGTGCGTTATTTTTGTAAGCGCACAGTGTAGCACACTTGTGCACGAACATGTTCACTGAGCAGAGTGTTCACTGGGCATTCTGTAGCAAACTATTAAAAACTATCAAAAATAAATAATTGTACAATAAATAAAAATAATTTTGAACGGCGAGCGCATTCCAAATATTATTATAAATTCAAATTGTAGATTTAAATATAGAAACAATTCGCCGCAAAATTCAATTTATGACTATGGTCAAAGGTACTTAGTTATTGATTCAGTTTCAATATAAAGGCCAAGAAACGATTAAACGAACAAAGGTAAATTAATAAAACTTGCGCGCTAAATATGAAAAATTTAATGGCGTTAACAGATAAGTTTTTTATCCATCTCTTTTAATTAACGCACATTCGTAAGATTTGATGGGTAGCATAATAAATATTTATACATAATTTAATCAATGTAGGGTGTCGTATGTCGTCATTCTTGGGTCCGATGGGACCCGGTACCGAGCCGGCGGAGGTTCGTGTGTTCGGGTCTAATCGGGGCAATGTGCGCGGACAAATAAATGTTTTCTCTCCGGTAGCGGAAGCAAGACTGAGTTCGCGAACAGCAAGTGTGTACGCGTCGACGCGAGTCCACTGCATGCATGTGTGCGCGCATAAAAGTATGCAGATGTGCGCGAACATTTCTACAATGTTCGCGCACAATTTGTTATTGTTTGCTTGAGTGAGTCGACCAGAATAAACATTTGTGTCGTACACTGTGCATTACAGTGCCGCACAGTTCAGCACGCTGGTGGAATCGTACCTTAAAGGTACGATTCCACCAAAATACTGTGCAGCACATTTGTTCACAAACATTTTGTGCAAAACTCCAACAGTGCACGTACTGAGCTACAGATCCGTCAAGGTACGATTCCACCAAAATAGTGTGCAGCACATTTGTTCACAAACATTTTGTGCAGAACTCCAACAGTGCAC
The DNA here is from genome assembly GCA_945859645.1 of Amphipoea oculea. NCBI lineage: Eukaryota > Metazoa > Arthropoda > Insecta > Lepidoptera > Noctuidae > Amphipoea > Amphipoea oculea. The sequence continues at coordinate 20,849,487 of OX243862.1, forward strand.
GTACTGAGCTGCAGATCCGTTAGTCTCTGTTTCCACCGGCAAAGCTGTACGTAACTTTTGTAAGCGCACAATGTAGCACACTTGTGCACGAACATGTTCACCGAGCAGAGTGTACAATAAATAAAAATAATTTTGAACGGCGAGCGCATTCCAAATATATTTAAAATTCAAATCGTAGATTCAAATATAGAAACAATTCGGCGCGAAATTCAATAAATGACTATGGTCAAAGGTATTTGTTATTGATTCAGTTTCAATAAAAGGCCAAGTAACGTTTAAACGAATAAAGGTAAATTAATAAACTTGCGCGCTAAATATGAAAAATTTAATGGCGTTAACATATAAGTTTTTTATCCATCTATTTTAATTAACGCACATTCGTAAGATTTGATGGGTAGCATAATAAATATTTATACATAATTTAATCAATAGTGTTGTATGTCGTCATTCTTGGGTCCGATGGGACCCGGTACCGAGCCGGCAGAGGTTCGTGTGTTCGGGTCTAATCGGGGCAATGTGCGCGGACAAATAAATGTTTTCTCTCCGGTAGCGGAAGCAAGACTGAGTTCGCGAACAACAAGTGTGTACGCGTCGACGCGAGTCCACTGCATGCATGTGTGCGCGCATAAAAGTATGCAGATGTGCGCGAACATTGTAGAAATGTTCGCGCACAATTTGTTATTGTTTGCTTGAGTGAGTCGACCAGAATAAACATTTGTGTCGTACACTGTGCATTACAGTGCCGCACAGTTCTGCACACTGGTGGAATCGTACCTTTACATAAACACACACGAACATTCGCGCAAGCGCCCTACGCCGCCTAAACGAAACAGCAGGCATACATTTTCGCCGCGCCGTAGAAAGAGAGGGGGATACTTCCTCTCCTACGCCGCGCCGGCTGTCTACTCTCTATCCGTCTTACGAATTTTTGATCAGGTCACGTGTCCTGACGGTCACGTGTCCTGACGCGAGTTTAACATTTTTTACCCATTACAAAAAAAGTGTACAACGCCGCTAAAGAAGTTTTCACTAGAAAAATATTTTTTCATTTAATAGCCCTATTCTTGAGGAAGGCTACAGGCTACTTAAGATCACGCTAGAACCTTTAGGAGCCTTGTAAAAACTAAACAAGTTAGAAAGAACGCTGAGCAAAATTAATAGCTCGGTTAAGCAATACGATGCTTCGCGCGACGGGATGATCGGGGAACAAGAAGTTTCACGCGGATGAAGCAGAAGCTAGTTGTGTATAACATTTAAAATTTTATACACAGCATAGAAAAACGAATCCCACGAAAAATATTTTCATGTAAAATGTTGCCAAGACGATACCTGCACATATGGCTTGCACTGTCAAAAAGCTATCAGATCTCATGTAGAGTCAGCTTCTAACTCTACACGCCCTAACTATACAAGCCCTAACTTCACAAACTTAGTCAAAATATGAGGCTTGGCCGTTTGATTTCGTCTATTTAGCTCGGAGGTTTGTCAAAAACATACATTACTGAAAATAAATGTTCTTGTTTATCGATTTTATTAAATTTCGAGCGGCCATTGTTGTTTACATCTTTGGCAAATTTAGAAACGCCGGACCTTAGTTAAGTTATTTCAGTAGACCTTGATTAAATACTGAGAGCCTTGAAAGGCCTAATCTAAGAACCCACTCGCATGTCAAGTTGATTAAGTTCATCTTGACTACATATAGAAAATATATACTTAATAATATAAAGCGAATACAAATAAATACCCTGCACAACAACAAAATTTCTTTGTTGATGTTTATGTGAAGATGAGGGGATTGTAGGTAGGTACCCGCCTATGCGGTTTTAACTTTTCTTACTGATTTCTCTCTTACCCTCTATTACTTTTGCAAGGTTAAAACATTTAGTTAACATATCCGCGCAACATTAATCATTCGTTAAGGCAACCTTCAAAGAATGGTGCTGACAGTATCAACAACTTGCAATCTTAAGCATTAAGCTTCATTAATCACGAAAACTTCTGCTTTTGCTACACAAATGGTGAATATTTTGGGATACTGGGGTGCAAAATAAATTGCTGGATCGATTTCTTGGGAAATTGTTATTATAAGATAGTCGCAGAGCATCAATGGCGGTTTCTATATTTAATGTCTGTAATTTATATGGTGTACATAATAAAGAGTATTCTATTCTATTCAATGGCGGCTCAACACACGGCTACACATCAAGCTATACATTTACAGCATTAGTTATCATAAGGACAGATTCGCTTTACGCGAGATTCGCGTTAATTCAGATTCGCGTTAGGTCAGATTCGCTTAAAGACAGAAGTACAATCGGATAAAAAATAATTTTCTCAAACATGCTTGGAAATTTGAGCATTATTTTGACAACCTTCTTCGAGATAAATCGAAATTGCTGTACTGGCCAAATACATGCGAGCAGGGGCCGGCAAAAGTTGCATGAAAATCCATATCTGTCGTGTTTTGCGACCAAATAAATTACATTGTAAACTCATATCTATCTGACATCGCATTTTATGTTTTTTTTATTACAAAGAGAAGTCCAGTGCGCAAAGAAAATCCGCCGCGATATTTTTGCATCCGTGCAAGTTGGCTAATGGGTAGGCAGATATTTTCTTGTCTCCTACACAAATTGGTTTATTAACCGGCCTCATCCAGACAAACAAAAAACAATATTGTACAATAAATTCCTCTTCCGACCTTTAACAAATTAGCCCAATTTACATTCTTAAATACCAATTATCGCAGACAAAAGGCATCCAATTTGTTATTAACGAAACATTTTAATTAAAATTGCTGTAATGATGGCCAAATAGGTTTTTGTCATGCTCCATGGAGGATTAATATTATTTGATTATTGGTAATTAATCAAGTATTTAACAATAGCCTGCAGGCCGCTTTATCAGCATAATCAGCCCATAATGTTCCCACTGCTGGGACACAGGCCTCCACTATGGGAGTGGGTTGGCCATAATTCAGGGCCAATTGCGGGTAGGCGGATGTCGCATGTCTTCGAATTTTTGGTCCTAGGACATTGTTTATTTATTTATAGTATATCAAAAAAAATACATACCTACCTAAAATAAAAAATACATCAAACACTACAAAATATACAATGGGCGGCCTTATCGCTTTCGACTGCTATCTCTTCCAGGCAACTTTTGTTTTCTCACGATGTTTTTTGTCACCGTTTTGAGAGTGGTGTTAAAATAAATAACACAAAGCGATGTGCCTGCCTAGGTTCGAACCGACGACCTGGTAAGTCGCGGCCGTTGCCGACTAACCGCTGACCACTTTATCAGGTAACAATGTTTTCCATCGTATTTTTATCCAACTATAGCAAAGCCAAATTGCTATGTGGGGGCCAACGCAGTCTAAGGGAACCCAACTTTATAGAGAAGATATTTCAATAGGCCGTGATTAAAACTGGACCAAGATCAAGCGGCACACGTATACTTTCTCTGCCAAGTGTCAACTATGTTCGGTTACTGTACTTGTATTTAGCCACTTAAAGTATCGTTTCCGTGGTGTAGCGGTTATCACATCTGCCTAACACGCAGAAGGCCCCCGGTTCGATCCCGGGCGGAAACATAGCTTTTTGCGTTAGGTTCTTAAAAAATACTTATCATTTAAAGTTTTTATCTTTTTGTTATTTTTGGATTAATCTCGGAATGTATTAATATTATGAGTATTTATAATGATAACGTTTTAATACTTTGTGATAATAAACGTGCTAATAATCAAATACGAAAATAACATCTTACTTATAATTATTTGCTAGATATCTATCTCTTTGTATTTTTGTTTCAGAGCTGAGTCCTTTGCATTGTTGCATTGAGCCATGGCACATTATTATGTAACTTTAACGATGCCATGAGTTCATATTATTATTTCTTGTAGCTAAACAATAACAACCACACGGGTCAATAGAAGGTTAAGCTACGCTTGCCGCGGTCGGTTCGTGGATGGGTCATCCATTAGGTACACATCGAGACCTCTCAGTGTTGCCGTTGGTCCCGACTGTCATTCATAGATCTTTAAAGTCGTTACGGGTAGTCGGAAGCCAAAAAGTCTGACAAACAGTCTTATCAAGGGGTATCGTATTGCCCAGTAACTGGGTTGTGGAGGTCAGATAGGAAGTCGCTCCATGTGAAATACTGGTATCCGGCTGCATCCGGCTACACTGGAAGCCGGCCCCAACATAGTTGGGAAAAGGCTAGCCACATTGATTGATTGTTCTCAGACAAAGACATTAAAATTTTATATGTACAAATTTAATTCATGTTTGCTATATTATGCCGCTCAAATTCTGCTATATTATGCTAGATGGCGTCACTGAGACATGGGATCACAGTTTTTGTATGACCATTTCCGTTTATTGCCCGTGGTCCGACCGCGTAGTTCTACTAGTAGGACCACGGGCATTTTTCTTTTCGGTGGTTCTATCAATCGGACCATCGTTATAAAATTATCATATTTTATTGGCACTGGTCCTACTGGTCGAGTAGAACTAAGATAAATATTTTTGCCCATGGTACTACTTACGGAGTACTATACCTGTTACATTATTTTGAGTTGCGGACACCAGCCCGTATTACCTTCATTATTTTACAAAGGAAAAAAATACGTGTAAGAAAAAATAAATTTATTGAATAAGGTTTTTTACATTTTAACACACTTTTATTTGTAAAATAATGATTAAAAAAACTGTCAGGGCTATCAATTTATTTTTTTTAGATAGCCCTTTTTTAAACATTATGCGAAATTGCGAAGTCATTGAAAATAACAAAACTTGGTCATAACTTTTGAACCGTAAAAAAATTCACCGACATTCTCAGGGTGTAAAGTTTAGAAATGATCTCGCCCACGCCCCTATTCGATTTGATTCATACTTCCAGAGACACCCTGTAGTTTTTTTGCATAGTGCGAATAGGGACAATTATCGGTTGGTGAAAACGTCTAACGGGCCTCTGAGAGTTGGCTTCGGCCCCTCGTACGCCTTCCAAAGGACCGGGTCCCCATGGTCCCGAGCTATGTTAAAACAAAAAAAATACAATAAAAAAATTATAATACAATAAAAATATAATAAATTATTATTGGGTAGTATCTACACCCGTATTGTCACAAGTAAATCTTGGGATAACTATTATTTTTATTTTTTAGCCTTGTGGTAACAAAAGACTAAAAAATAATAGTTATTAAAAAATGTTTTTGTAGCTACCTATTGCACTAAAAAGAAAATAGTACATTACTGCAGCAGCCAGCAAAAGAGGCATTGATGGACGGACGTGTAAATGTGAGATTAAAAATGTGAGAGTAAAAGAGTTAGCTGGTTTAACTAAAAAAAAGATTTTTGACAAAGAGTAAGTAAACGTGGACGAATATATATCATCGCAGCTTATCCAATGCATGTCCAACATTTATTTTGGTATTTAGTAACTCCAAGTTTTACATGCAAAGAAGTTTACTCACTTAATAGAACCACGGGTAAACAAAGTTGCCCTTAGTACTACTGATAGAACTTGATTTGCCCATGGTCCGATTGATAGAACCACCGAAAAGAAAAATGCCCGTGGTCCTACTAGTAGAACTACGCGGTCGGACCACGGGCAATAAACGGACATTTCTTTGCATAGCCTCTCTATTGTACCTATCTTAAATCTCTTTGTTCTCAGAGAAATATCCGTGGAAATAATTCTCTAGATAACGAGTAGCAATGACTTGAGAACGGGCCACTTGTTGCTATAACAATTTGGATCTGCTGGATTATTTTGTTTTTATGTCGATAATAAAACGGTAAACGGTTTCTCACCCAATGTAAATACTTAATGGTTCTTAGTTATTATGCAGAAAACAGGATCATAAATCAAAATCCATCGGGCTTTGTTTTCAACTGGCTTCGATAAACGAGGATAAGAAGGTACTTTTGAGTCATAGGTATTCAAATCAAAAGTCATCTATTCAAACTAGACTGAGAATCAGCACTTTTCGAACGTTAAAATTACAAAAGACAGTCCCCCAAAACGCCCGCCCTTCACCACTTCCTAGTGCTTTCGCTGATGAGAAGAAGTGGCAGAACAAACTCCCCAGCAGCACAGCTGTCTGTTCAGTTAGAAAATAATTGATTTTATACAATACTAAGTATGCAAAGTAATTAACATTACAGGACACAGAACCTTAAATTAAATTATTTGCCATAGGTTAGCTAGCCACGCCAATATACCAACAAATACAATGAACACTATACGTACTCAAGCAAAAAAATAAAAATGTAAACAAAAAAACTTACTGACCAAATAAAAGCCTCCAGGTATAAAGGGCGTGACAGCTTACATATTTATGCAATGCAGAGTTCTGTTTACATAGCTGTCACTTGAAGTCACATATGATAAACTAGGACCATCGAAGTAAAATAAATAAACAAGTTATTACTATTAATAACAACAATAAAACCATGGTCAGCAAGACGACCAGTCACCACAAGCAGCACCCGTTCACGAGCATAACGCAAAGATCAGCCATTACCCCCCTCGCCATATTTGAGGGAAGGAGGCAACCCGACCCCCGACGATACCGCAAGCAGTGACATCTAAGGGAGCATGACGAACTTGCTGCCGGTTGCTCAAGCAAGAATAATATGATCTATTGTATATTTAAAATAAAATAAAAACTAGACAACAAAAGGTTTGTTTTTGCGGAATTTTACCTAATTAACACTGTGTAAATCAGCAGATACCTCCTCTTGGGATCTTCTATCTTCCAACCACCACAATCAAGTTGAGTGAATTCTCCCGTGGTGAGGATAGTTCACTCTTCTTGATCGCAGTGGACTTTACAATGCCACCGCGGGTCGCTATAGCCAGTCCTGAGATGACATGACCATGAGGCGCCCTGGATGCCTTAACTTTAACCCAAAGGAGGAGATGGAGAAACAGCGTAACAGGACTAAACTAATATTTATCTTCTGTCCTTTTCTTAATGAAATAGAAAGAAAAGGATGAACTGAACTTAAATTTAGTTTAGTTTGCGAACAAGGGAATCGGCGCCAGTGTCACTCTTATCCAGTGGCGTGCATTGCATATAGGCATTTAAGCAGTGCCTACCTCGATATATCAACATAAGCCTGTCAATTACATTTTAGTGTGTGTGCCCCCACAATTAAGAAACTCACTAAATTATCATACCTAACAAAAAACAAAATCTTCATACAAATACGCGCAGCAGTAGGCAGTCGCCAGACGGCCTACTCGGCTCCCGAACTATTCGCACATTGTCATTGGTCTTTACTCATTTAAGTTAATACCACACCCCGGACACTCCATACAACGCTCGTAAAATAATTACCTACTACCACTACATTGACAAATGACGTTTGTATACGTGTAAATGTGTGCGTGAAATCTAGTAGGGCTGGCTGGCAGTACTCGGCAGTAGTGCGTAGGCGGCGGCGGCGCTGTCCGAACGTATGCAACAATGGGGCGCCGCGCGCCGCGACACTAGGTACTCACAGAAATCTAATTAATAACATTTCTATTGTACTACTTTTCAAGTCAAAGAACGAATAGAACGTGAAAGAAAGATACATAACTAAGACAATAAAGAGAGAGAGCAATAATTTAATAGTTGGTATGTTAATATTACGGAAGTTTTAATTGTTCTAAAACGAAGAAAACTTGGAAAATAAATGAATAATAGAGAAAATTATGAAAATAAATTATCACAACACTGGCTTAACTTGTTTGTCTGTAATATACTAGCTTTTATTTTTTATGGGTTTAAAGGATATTTGAGTTGCTGTTCCTTACCTTCTTTCATGTTTCGGGAACCGAAAGAAACTCCTGTCTTTATCGTTCCTCGATGAAGATAAGCATCCAAATAATGCACAAAATACAACCATCGTGATTAACACAAAATATAAAACTTAAAAAAAATAATGTGTTCGTCTCAGCAGTAGGTAGGTACAGCGCTGCGGTTCTTGTGTATGCGAGCGCCATTGTTAAAGAGCAGGCGACGAACACATCGAAGTGCGGGGTGAGGTGCGGTAACTGATGTTAGTGCGGGGAAGGGAGTGGCCTTTCTGTACGCAGTACTTTAAGTATTCTGTGTTAATACGACAAAATTAAAAATACGTACCTTCGCGATTTATCACCCTTAAGTAGGCATGCCTACTCAAATAACCACACTTTTGATCTCAGTTTTTTTTTCTGATTAGTGACCGCGTTTGCCTAGACTAGACCCGGCCTAGTGCCTACCTATTCTGAAAACCAATGCACGCCACTGCTCTTATCCGACCTCTTCGGTGATTGCAGTGACTTCGTAACAAAACTAGACAGCGGCGGCGGCGCCACTAGCAATGCTGTCATATTAACCAATTATTTTTTTTAATGCAACACCATTGCACCACACAAAAATAACAATGCAATAATTCCACATCCGAAAAAACACCTATGGTTGTTTTAAAAAAACACGTTGAAATCCATTTTAAAATGTACAGACAACAAAAAAAAGACAACTTTTTTCGCCACTCGAGTGATAGTCGTTAACAAGTATGCGTCCAAAATGAATGTAGGTACAGTATGCAAACAAGCTCATATTATCCACGAGTCACGACAGGAATACTCCTCCATCATAAAACAACTACGTAACTGTATACAAATTATCCTGTCATCCTACATTAAAACGATAAAACGTTATTGCAAGGATATAAGGTGTATTTTTGAATGGCTGTACTATAATAGGGTTGGTACCAGATAATGATGTAGACAAAACACTCACTTCATTTTGCATGACTATTAACGCATACGTTTGTGTTTTATTGCTGCAATAGTGCTTCGAAAGTAAATAAGCGCATAAATGGGAAAGCGAACAGTATTGTTTGTTCTACATTTTTTTACATAATCAAAAAAATAATTCTATACAGGGTGTTACGGAAAGGGTATATCAATACAAACAGGTTGAAGAGTGTATCTGGTCTAGAATCTCTGTACAAAATTTTAGCTCAAAAGCATTAACTTTGAAAATGCTAAATATTTTTTTATTTCGACATCACGGCGCTGCACTTTCGCGCGGCGGCGTGATGTGCGTGTGCTAGGCACACAGACACACTACAGATAATGGATAATGACCCTCGTAGTGCGGTGACACGTTTTTTATGATTTAAATTTAATAATATAATCTATCGAAATAAAAAAATATTAAGCATTTTCAAAGTTACTGCTTTTGAGCTGAAATTTTGTACAGAGATTCTAGACCAGATACACTCTTCAACCCGTTTGTATTGATATACCCTTTCTGTAACACCCTGTATATACTTTATTGTACACCACAAAAATACATAACATGAAATAAACACATCAAACACTACAAAATATACAATGTGCGGCCTTATCGCTTTCTGCGATCTCTTCCAGGCAACCTTGATTAAGTAGTAATGATTATGAAACTAATAATATATCGGTAAATGTAAGGTGGGACGCCCTCAGGCTAGGTGAAGCGACGATCTTCGCAGGATGGCTGGTAGCAGCTGGATGAGAGTTGCCGAAAATCGAGTTGAATGGCGTGCAATAGGAGAGGCGTGCGCTATGTCCTGCCGTGGACTGTTGTAGGCTGCTGATGATGAATATGACTCACAATTTAATATTGCAATTTTAAAGGAGCAAATTGTTTTAGACGATTTTCAGATCTTTAATAAAATGATGTTATTAAGTAGGTATACCTTTTATAAGAATTTACTTAAAGATTACAAGTAAATACATAATAAATTGCTACTTAAATGATCATAATAGGTTTTAAAATAGTTCTACTACATAACATTTGTTAATTATTAGATACTTATGTTAGTTGATATTTAGCAATTATGTATGACCATCTCTCATTGGTCTAAAATGACGGCCGAAACAGCGGCAATGTTTGAGGTGCTGGTGAGGTATGAAAAAAAATTCCGAAAATTCGAAAAAAATATTGCACCCGTGCGAAGCTGGGGCGGCCGCTAGTATTAAATAACTAGTAACCAATCTTGACACTCAAATTTAGTTTTCTATACACTTTCTAACACATGTTAAGTATCTTATTTTCCACGGAGTGCAGAAAGAAAGTCCCTGAACGTAAATTATTTACATGTAGACTTTTCTCCTAATAGCATATATATATCTAACTAACTACACGTGAAGCCTAACAAAACAATTTAGGCATGCGACACGCACTAACGAAGGCAACACAGTGTAAACTTGTTACTGCTACGACAAACAGCCTCGTCGCTTTCAGGCAGCCATCCTCACAATACAAGTAAAGAACAGAAGGTTTAATAGTAATATAAGAAGTATTAAGAGGGGCTTATGGCTAACTAATAACAGCCGCACGGGTCGATCGATCAGAGGGCCGATTTTCGTCATTTTAAAGAAAGAAAATAACTTTAATTGACCCAGGTACATAATACTCACACAAAAACAAAAAAATGAAACACTTAAAATAGTATTGTGTGCCTCATGGCTGCGCCAAATAGGCAAAGTTTTAAGAACGTTCACAGTCTGACCTCGGTCACAATCTGTCAAAAATACCTCTAATTTTTTTTATGACAAGTTTTTGACATTGATTGTCGCTGAGATAAGATTGCGACTAGATTTTGTAATTGGCCTTCTGGTAAGCCACGCTTGCCGCGGTTGATCCGTAGATGGTGACCATCTTTACATACCAAGATCCTCCGTGCCTCGGAAAGTACGATAGATGAATTTGACAGTCATTACGGGTCGTCAGAAGCTCGAAAGTCTGACAACATGTCTTACCAAGGGGTATCGTATTACCCAGTAACTGGGTTATGGAGGTCAGATAGGCAGTCTTCATTATCATCATCAACCTATAGCAGTCTACTGCTGGAGATAGGCCTCTCCTGTTGCACGCAGATAGGCAGTCGCTCGATGTAAAATATTGGTATTCAGCTGCATCTGGTTAGACTGGAAGCCGACCCCAACATAGTTGGGAAATTGCTAGACAGATTGATGATGACTCCATTTTTCCCAAGTGGTAATTTCGAAAAAGAATGAAAGCTTGTAAGTACACAACAACTTTGTCCAGTATTGACCTACTGCAAGTTATTTGCATCATCCCATCACCCTTCACCTTATACTAAGAAGGGTGACATGGGCCTGATTGTGTTTACCCTAAGCATACTTACACCATGTATTTATAAGTGAGAAAAAATAAATTCATCAGCAAAAAATATTTTTCGTGAAAATGTTGATACAGAGGATCTCGGTTCTGCGTACCGTACCTACAATCCTTAATTTATTTAAATAACATGACGTAGAGGATTTTTATATGAAAAAGCTTTAATAATCTTTTACAAGCTTCGCTAAATAAATAAGTAAAGTGTAACCGTTTATTTTCTCAAATGAATCTATATCTATCTACTTATACAAGGTGTTTTTTTTGATATCCCATAACTCTAGGGGATCATTGTACTCATCATTATGAACCACTTTTACTATGGGACCAAACCTGAAATCGCGAAAAAAAATCAGCTGTTCCCTACATTTTGACGAGTAAATGTAGGGAACAGCTGATTTTTTTTTTTATGGGATATCAAAAAAAACACGTTGTATAAATAAAAATGCGCATAACTTCCGAACGACTGCACCAACATGGATAATTATTTTTTTGTTGTGTTTGGTATTACCAGGATAAGGTTTGTAGAAAAGAAAATTTCGGAAATTCGAAAAAAAAATTGTACCCGTGCAAAGCTGGGGCGGGCCGCTAGAAAAATATAATAATTTATGTATAATATAATATGTAAATGTATATAAAAAAGAGGGAACAGTATCACAGAGCTCAAAAAATTCGTCCGCATCGCTGTCTACAGGAAAAGTGCCCACAAGCCTGGCAACATTGCGTTGTGTATGGCAACTCTGATCCTTTGGCCAAAAAATAGGTCACGTGAAGAGTCGACCAACTTAAGGTGATTGGATACTGACACTTTTTCATACATTCTTTCGGGGTACAAATCTCGAAAAATAAACGATTTTTGCAGAATAAAAGCACGTATATTAAGTTGTTATGACTTATTATTGACGCATATCGACAAAAACCTATAAAAAAAACACTATTTCCAGGATATCTAGGCCTGACAAAATCGATAAATTTTTCTATGTGTGCGCGGCCGGAACACGCCCTCTGCAGGATATTTCAAAGAACTATCGAGAAGCAGAACACAAATTTTTGCTAAGGTTATCAACAACAATTGATCTTGCTCGTTAGATGGCGTTGTTTGTCAATGTCAAACAGGTTGGCCAATTTTTAACCGACTTTAAAAAAGGAGGTTCTGTATTCGACCCGTATGTATGTATGTATGTATGTATGTATGTATGTATGTATGTATGTTTGTATGTCCGCGATTATCTCAAAAACTACTGAACCGATTTTGATAATTCTTTCATGAGTGTGATCTACATACTTTCAGGAAGGTTTTAGTATATAATACATTAGGTAATTATTCTTATGTACGAAGTTATATGCATAAATGTAATGCATCTCCAGCATTTTTAAGTGAATTTTGATGATTCTTCGAGTCGTGTCTTCAATGCACTAGTGTTAATTGAATTTGTGTGGGGTAGGTATAACTAAAAAGTGAAAAATAAAAACTTTTTTACAAAAAAAACAACCGACTTCAAAAAAAACACTACAAAGTGAAAAATAAACTTTAATTTCGGAAGTCGGTGTCAAAAAACGAAAATGCTGAAGCAACGACACCGACTTCCGAAATTAAAGTTTATTTTTCACTTTGTAGTGTTTTTTTTGAAGTCGGTTGTTTTTTTTGTAAAAAAGTTTTTATAATAAATCGTTGAATTATGCGTGTTTTTTTTGACAAGTTGCGAATCGTTGGTAGGTATGCAATATTTCTTACAAGGCTGGCGCGGTGGCTCTGCCCGCGCAGTTATATATTAAATCAATTTATCAATTGAATCATGAAGTGCGAAAAAATGCTTTACCTACTTATTGATAGTATTTGCGATCTACCCTGGGTTCGATATTACTGTATTGAATGTATGTACCTACATACTAAGTTTATGTACCTAAGTACCTACATAAATGTAAGTACTAACTTACACTTGAACTGTCTTCGAGAAATTTTCTGAATTAAAAATCTTTCTGCATTAGGCTGGTAAGTACCTATTGAGAGAGCCCTTCCCAGTTCCCACTGTTCCCAGACCGTCTATCCTATCGTCAACGCGGGCATAGTCAAAAGCTTGTTCACAGAACACTATTACCTTTCCCTAGCGGAGCTAAGCTTGTTTTTGTTGTTCAATCCAGCGCATTGTTTGAAAAAGAGGCAAAGCAAAAAGAGAGAGATAGCGCCTGAACGCTCGGTTGGCGTTCGGTTCGGGTTCGGTAACTTCCGCCGCTCACTCGCAGGCGGCAGCATGGACTTTGGGCGGCAGGCCCGGCCGGCACTATTGGAGCGCTTGGGTGGGTTAGCCATTCATTCATGATGTCGCATCGCACCTCGCTACTTGGCCGCGCGCATAAATGCACTAGTTTTGTAAATTGCTCTGCATGCAGGTACATATAACTACATACCTATAGTACGGACGAAGCGCTTGGCCCCGCGCCGGGGAGATGTGTGTTTGAATTTTTATCAATCTAGGTACCTACCGAACTAGCGTTATTTTTGACTATATGGAAATTATTTATAATATACACAAATACTTTAGCTTTTTCATATTATGTTTGTTCCTAACTAATATTATAAATGCGCAATTGACTTTGTTTGTTCCACTTTCACGCTAAAACGGCTGAGCTGAACGGATTTACTTAGATGAAATTTGGCACATGGGTAGACCATGACCTGCGGGGTAATTGCGTAACACACTATCAGTAGCAATGGCTTTCATTTTGACAGTTCAACAACATTCATTGCATCATTTACGTTTTTGAGCAAAAACATTTTTCGAACCATAGAAATGATATACATATGTTTCGAACATAGGTAATGCAAAGCAATGGATTAGCAATATTCTTCAAAATGATTCAGATTGAGATTGATAATGATTGTGTTACGTAGGTAATTAGAATGCTGGGTTAGGATTACGACATAGGATACTTTTTATTCCGGTAGTACGATTCCGTGGGATAATCTCCGACATCCACGCGGGCGAAGCTGCGGGAAAAATCTAGTACCTCCATAAAGTACGAAAAAGTAAAAGTAAATAATTTTATTCTACCTATGGAGTAGAGTAGCAGTACCTACCTAAATAAATTCTTAATTCCGCGTTCCGTTACCTAATCTCAACTTCTTCAATAGACGTATTGAAGAAGTTGAAATTAGGCAACGGACTTGTATAAAATGTAGGTACGTACCGTATATAAATGTAATACCTAGTACCTACTTGTACCGCGCAGTACCTACAGGCACAAAATATAGAGAGTACCTACAGACTGCCATCCGCGCGAGACACGCGTAGCTGTGAAGTGCAAAAATGGAGTAACAAAAAACCGGCCAAGTGCGAGTCGGACTCGCCCATGAAGGGTTCCGTAGCAGCAAGTAACATAATATAAAAGTTCTTGTAGTTCGTTGTAACTTTGTGAAAGGTAAATTGCGGTTTTTGATTTATGACGTATTAAAAAAAAACTACTTACTAGATCTCGTTCAAACCAATTTTCGGTGGAAGTTTACATGGTAATGTACATTATCTATATTTTTTTAATTTTATCATTCTCTTATTTTAGAAGTTAGAGGGGGGGGGGGGACACACATTTTACCACTTTGGAAGTGTCTCTCGCGCAAACTATTCAGTTCAGAAAAAAATGATATTAGAAACCTCAATATCATTTTTGAAGACCTATCCATAGATACCCCACACGTACAGGTTTGATGAAAAAAAATTTTTGGAGTTTCAGTTGTAAGTATGGGGAACCCCAAAATTTATTGTTTTTTTTCTATTTTTGTGTGAAAATCTTACTGCGGTTCACAGAATACATCTACTTACCAAGTTTCAACAGTATAGTTCTTATAGTTTCGGAAAAAAGTGGCTGTGACATACGGACGGACTTATTGTAGTACCTATAAGCTAAAAAATACGATCATTTCCTTTCTTGCTGTTTCATTCTCAACAATGAATCAAATAACTAGATACGAGTACCACTACTACACTACTTTTTTGTGTTTTTTGTTTTGTGTGTTTTTTGCCAAAGTTGACAACCCCAGCGCGACCGCCGAGCGTAGGTATGAAAAGTGCAAGTACCAAATTACCTTTCTGTTTTGTGCGGTTGATCAAATAAAGTAATCTGAATACAGTCATTTATATTTACGGTACCTACTTTGAACAAAAAACATTTGTTGTTAATTTTTGTCTCTGTCTGTTTATTCCGGCTAATCTCCGAAACGGCTAGACTGATTTTGACGAGACTTCCACTGGCAGATAGCTGATGTTATAAGTTCCGCGAAAAAAAATAGGTGAAAATGAATGAAATTCAATACGTACAGACGCAAGTACATCAATCTACTACCGCGGTAATATTACCTATTATGCGAGTCATACCTACGCGCCGCGAGTTCGGTTTACACTCGGTAAACAAACAGTCTCGAATGCTCCACAGTGACGAACGGACGCCGGACGATGTGATGGTTTTGTACGCAGTTACGAGCGTAGACCATATAGGTACATACCTACTGTTTGACAAATTGTACAGAAGACCGAGGAGTACAGTCAGCCACTGTGTATGGCATTTGTGGACTACGAGAAAGCCTTCGATTCCATCGAAGTATGGGCAGTTCTGGCCTCTCTGCAATGATGTCGAATTGACTGGTGCTACATCGAAGTGTTGAGATGTTTGTATGATGCTGCAACGATGACTTTCCAGATCCAGGATCAGAAAACCAGCCCCATCCAACTGCTCAGGGGGGTGATACAGGGGGATGTCATATCCCCTAAATTGTTTGTGAAATACTAGAAGAAATACTAAAATTCACGGCAGTAGTACTTATATGTCACGAAATCAAAATCACAGCTGAGTAGACTTTACGAGTAATAGTCGACCAACTTTTAGTTGCAATGTATGGGAGGACATGATTTTCAACTACAATGTTAAGCTTGTTCTTGGGATAAATTCATTTCGACTACGGAACTCTTCATTGTGGTCCGACATGGACTTGGCCGGTTTTTCCTTGCTAATTTTAATGTAACTTAGGGTGTAAATAAGTAATAAAAGATGTATAGAATCTTCAAAACAAAGTCGGTACCAACAAAGCTCAATTATCGAAGAGAGAGAAGAGTTCAATAAACTTTATTTGCAACTAGCTGCGCCCAGCGGTTTCACCCGCATAAGTTTCGATCCCGTGGGAATATCGGGATAAAAACTATCCTATGTCCTTCCCCATACCTACCAAATTTCTTCTAAATCGGTTCAGTGGTTTAGGCGTGAATAGGTAACATACAGACAGACAGGCAGAGTTACTTTCGAATTTATAATATTAGTATGGATATAATATAGTATAAGTATATACAGGGTTATTGGAACAACACTAACATGGTCATTGTACTCATCATTATGAACAATTTTTTTTACTATGGGACCAAACCTGAAATCGCGAAAAAAATCAGCTGTTCCCTACATTTATGTTCGTATAGGTAACTCGTCAAAATGTAGGGAACAGCTGATTTTTTTTCATTTTCTCATTTGAAATTGGAATTGTTGGTTTGAGTGGACGCTGGTGTATGTGAATTTGTTGGTTTTTAGGCTAAACATACAAACACACGTAAATAGTAAACACATAATACATATTACACATAACACTTATATACATATACATACACATACACACAACAGTAATAAAATTACACTAATAATTAAATACCCACAACCCTGTGTACACGGCCTAATAATTTCACGCGTCTGTACACTGCCTTACTGCCTGCGACGGCGGGCACGCTGGGCTGCGGTTGAATGATACATTATTATTATACATTTATACCTACGACCGAAATTCACGGAATTCCGTCGCGCCGCTGCATCTCTCGCGCACGACTCAAATAAAATATTTTATATATTTTGTTTTATAGTAGCGTTTAATTATACAAAGAATCTCAACTGTCCCGTTGGTTTCGTGGTCACAAGTGCATCTGCCGTTCTAGGGGTCCTGGGTTCGATTCTCAGGTCGGACAGTGTTATTTAAATTGGGTTTTTCCCGTTAGGAGTTTCTTTACTCTTTTCCTTTTTTTTTTGCCCGGAGTTTGGAAATTGGTGGCGTAATACCCCCGTGCCTCGGAAAGCACGTAAAGCCGTTGGTCCTGCGCCTGTTCTCTCTCCGGTCGTGTCGGATTGCCGTCCCATCGAACTATGAGAGTAAAGGAACAGCGAGTGCACCTGTATTTGCGCACACACTTGTGCACTATAATATCTCCTGCAAACCTGGCTAATCTTCTTTGAAATTGGCCACCGTGACCGAAATCGGTCAGGGGATTTATTATTATTTTATTATTTTTAAACCTAAACCTACCCTAACACACTACATAAGCACCCTTAGAATAATTGAATAAGCAACTGACAACCCTTGTAGCAATCAAGTATTCTTTTCTTCGGTTTTTACTATAAAAAGTACGCTTTTCTTTAGAGAATGAAGGACAGTCATAAAAATATTTTCGTAAAAATATTTTATTTTAATTAACGCCACCTCTGGAAAACAAGTTCACAAACCAAGTTTATGAATACAACGCCATCTAGTTATATCGCAAGTAAAACTATACACGTAGTGTGTAACTGTACATGTGTGTGTAAAGACATAGTAAAGATATAAAGTGAAACGGCTAAATGTTTAGGGGTACAAATCTTTGTATGTGACGAGTTAACAAGCAAAGTGAATATCTAAAAAGATTATGTTAATGCGTTAGTTGACGCATATAATAAAGTTGTTTCGCAAAGCTTTCTGAGTTAGGCGTAAAAATTGAAAATGTTCGAAGTGCGAATGTGCCGCCATCTAGCGATAAAGTGGCTGGGAGATCATGTATCGAATAGCCTTAAGCAACACTATTACTGAAAAGTAAAGATTTCAGGAAATGGGGGGAATCACTTCAGAGTGCCAATTCCCGTAATTAAAAACGTTCAAAATCTAGTCGCGATCTCATCTCAGCGACAAACAAATTTTTAATAATATTCCACAACTTGTCTAATCTTGTGTTGTCTAAACTTGTCTAATAATATTCCACACAATATTCAACAAAATGTCAAAAACTTGTCAAAATGTAGGGAAATTAGAGGTATTTTTAACAGATTGAGACTGAGATCAGACTGTGAACATTCTTAAAATTACGAGAATCACCCATCTGGTAAACAGTTGCCAATCCTTTAAAGACATAAACCTGAATTAAGAAGAAAACTGAGTTTGCAGAATTCTCCCACGCTCCGCACAAAATTTTCATCGAATAAAATAATTACTTTCACACACACCCACGGAACACAGCCAATATAATATTATAATTAGGAACGTCACTGCCTCAATCAGAACGTAATACCAATGAAACATATACAAAACTTATATAGCCAATCACTTCATTATTGAAACAGAGAGTAGTCAAACCGAAGCTCAATCAATCCAGCCAGCGGACCAAACACTTGATACACACATCCGACTATTTAACCAAGACCCCTTCAAACCTTACGCTTTCCCTTTACTCTTCATAAATTTCTTACGCAAAGGGGAGGGGTGGAGGTCTACCAAAGCTGGTGCGTGGTCAATCACATTGTAATTGCCTGCAGGAACAAGATACCCATGAAATGACGACTGTCCTGTGACAAGGGTCTCACACATGCTCCAAGGGATTCGATTTAGCCTTGCACCCTCTTCTCATCTTTGGTGATAACGCCTTGTTTACTTTTTAGGACGCTATTTTTGGTGTGTCCTTGTCCTAATATTGTTAAGACTCCGGACTAAGCGGTTGCATTTGCATAAAGTTGCTTATTTGAAAAAAAAAACGTTTATTTTCGACCAGGTAGGCAATTATCGGAAAACGGGAAGGAGAAATTGAAACTAGGTTGATTTTTTCACGGTGTTGTTTTCAAACACTAGCTGTAACACTATTCAGGGTGAAATTAAATTCATGGGCATCCTTTTAAGGGTTCATTATACTCATCATTATAAACAACTTTTACTATCTGGGACTAAACCTACAATCGCGAAAAAAAATCAGCTGTTCCTTGCATTTATGTTCACATAACTCGTCAAAATATAGGGAAGAGTTGTTTTTTTTTTTCGCGATTTCAGGTTTGATCCAATAGTAAAAGTTGTTCATAATGATGATTACAATGACCCCTTAAAAGGATGCCCACGAATTCAATTTCACCCTGTATACGCAAAATGAATCATGATAAAGGCAGGTCTCCACTGCGTGATTCTATTGCAACTATAATGATGAGACATTGGTAATACCCCTAAATTGAATACCGTAAAAAACACAGCATATAGTGGGAGCACTTTGAGCAGCAAGGAGACGCAGAAATAACTTTTCTACATAGAGCTCAACTACTACTGCTGAAAGACAAGAAAATTCGACGAAGCATTACAGGCGTTTTAGTAAAATACATAAGTACATAAAGCAGCCTATAATGTTCCCAATTTGCTGGGACAAAGGCCTGATACCTTCTTCGAGAGACTCAGTAAACCACCATACGGGCCCAGTGCGGGTTGATAGATGTAACACATCTTCAAATTTTTGATTCTAGGACATGCCGATTCCTCCACGATGTTTTCCTTGACCGTTTCGAGAGCAGTGGTGATGAAATAATTAACTTAAAGTAAAGCGCCTGTCTGTGTTAGAACCTATGTCCTGCAAGTCTAGGTCGCGGTCATTACCACCAATGCTCTTTAGTAAAATATTTAGATCGAATTTCAGTACGAATACAATACTTCTGTAATGATCAGCCAAGTCATTTATAAGTACATTTTCCGGAAAATTTTAATTACAAGCTCTCCCTAGTGCATAATGAGTATTATATTTACCTATTTCAGCTATAAGAGCATGAATCCAGTTTCCTATCAGGCTTTCTGCGGTAAAACAATATTAAACTTTTTTGTTTGCAGTTGGTTAAAACCTTAGTCCTTTGTGATAAGGTTGAAAATCTTTGAAAGTGCTCTGGCTGCTAACTAAACTAAAACTTGGTCGTTTAGAACGTAGACCATGTGTGTATGACCGCAAAACAAACACAAATATTTGTTATTAGAAGTTCATAATACGTTAGCATCTAGTCTGGCTTTGATTATTATTACAGTATTAATACCTATTATGTGTCTTCATTTACTAAGGACACGCAATTAAAAAAATCTTTTGCAACTGTTTATTGGTAGCGTTCTTTTAAAAAAAATACCTAGTTTCAGCAACTCAAGGGGGCTTATAATGATCGACTGTTTAAAAATAATTTTTTGACGTTTAGACGTCTCTTAACTTTAAGCAACGTTTATAAATAATACTTTTTTCAGTAAGTACATACTTTCATAAATGTGATGATGAATCTATAGGAAAATGCATAAGACGAAAGTTTCTGCATTTTTAACCGACTTCAAAAAAGGAGGTTTGTATTCAAACCGTATGTATATTTGTATGTCCGCGATTTTCTCAAAAACGAATGAAGCAATTTTGATAATTCTTTTATTAATGTGATCTACATATTTTCAGGAGGGTTTTAATATATAATACATAGGTAATTATTCTTACGTGCGAAGTTTTACATATACATAAATGTACTGCATCTCCGGCATTTCTATGCGAATTTTGTTGATGCTTGTAGTCGGTGTGTTCAATTCTTCAATGCACTAGTGTTAATTGAATTTGTGTGGGGTAGGTACAGTCAGCAACAAAAGTCGATTAACTTAGTTTTTTAAATCTTAGTTATTGAGCAAAATATTTGTTCAAAACTGCAGCAGAAGTACAATTTTTAGAATATAAACTCCTATTATGACCTAAAAAGCAGTTTATTGAAAAAAAATGTTGTCAATTTAGCAACATGTAAAAATGACAGTCTTAATCGACTTTTGTTGCTGACCGTACACTGTCATAAACAAGATCAAATTATATAAGCTAGCGAAACTCCGCAGACGAGATGGGGTATCGATATCTAACATGACAAAATATTTTTTTTTAAATAATTGCAACTGCATCCGATGAGACTAGAAGCCGACCCCACCATAGTTGAGAAAAGGCTTGGCAGATGATGATATACTTTAATAATGCATTTAGTAAAAATCTGTTTTGACATTACAAGCAGTCACTTTAATTTTATTTATTTGTATAGTTACACAAAGAAAAGAACACAGTAGAGAGATAAACTTATATCAAAGTACACATTCTCGAAACTTTCGCCCATACAAATATTCATATTACCTCAATTGGAAGAACAATAAAACTCGAACGTGTCCCGTTACATTCATTTTTCTTAAGCATAAATTACACTCCAAACGCTCCGTTTGAACTCCATCCTTTTTTTATTATTAAGTTGTCCCATAAAAGGACGTCTGCAAACCTTTTTATTAAAAGGCTATAAATGAAAAAAAAAAATTTTGTTCGTCGAAACGAGAGTGGGCACTTGTGTAACGAACCTTAAATTAATTATTATTAGGCTAAGCACACTCAAACTGATTATTTCGTTGGATACTTCTTTTGATCCGAACGAAAATAAGGAAACTTTTACGCTAATATTTTAAACGTTCCCGAAATGGGTCAATGATTTTATGAGAGAACGACTTTAAAAGTAGAAATTGCGATTCTGTTGGGACCACTGATGGTCGCCACAAACACGCATAAAGTCAAATTAATCTTGTTGGCGATTGCAATAATTTATTTAAATAAAATAAAATAGAGGCGAATAAACAAAACAGAAATGTGAGTAAGCTTTTAAAATAACGGAACAAAATGGTGTTAAAATTAAAAAAGTAGGGTAGAGAACTCAAAATAGTGGGAAGTCGTAATATTGTATTACTTTTAATTCTGTATTTATTGCCATCCAGATATACGTAAATAATACCACAAAAAATAAAATGTAGTCGGCTTTTATTTCCATACGTATTTTATTTTTTTTTCATTCTACCTAGGGGTATCGTATTACCTGGTAATTGGGTTATGAAGGTTAAATAGGCAGTCGCTCCATGTACAACACTGATATTCAGCTGCATCCGGTTAGACTGCAAGTTGGGCAGATGAAAAGATAAAAGGTTAGGCAGATAATGAAGTATTTTATTTTTACTTCAAAAAGGAGACCACTGCATAAAGGAAGGGGCCTGCCAGGGCCGAAGCCTGCCGGGGGTGCGGGATTGTGCGAAAGGGTTACCGCTACCCCGGAACATAAAGGGCTAAGGAAGGAACACGGATGGGTTTTAGTCAGTAAGAGTCTGACACTCCCTTCGGTCCACCCAGAGCGGGAGGGGTCATTTGATGATTTCCCATCCATAAAAAAAAAAAAAAAAAAAAAAAGGAGGAAATTCTTTACTCGGGTCAATCCGCGGAAATCCACTAACGGCGAATATATGCTAATAATAAATTAAATATCATAGCTGCATTCTTTTTTTACTTTATATTACATTTCTTACATGTTTTTACGTATGGCGCCGCTATCTAAAAAAGTATAACACCTTTATTTAATTTATTATTGCAATCAACACGCACCAAATGTCATCACCATTTGCAAATAAAAGTCGGCCTAATTGAGCGGAATGGCCCACTCGACGTTATACGTATCTCTTTCACAATTTGGTTTTTCAAAATTGTTGTACATATTATGAAAATAATAGACTTAGGCATCTTTTCATACTGAAATGTCAGCATCAACTTTTTTCGTAAATTTTCTAATAAGTAATGTTGTTTTTATTATTTTATTTTCTTATCATGGATTTATAAAACAAATAATATTATGTTTGTGTAATTATCTTTATGTGCAAGTTCCAATAAATACTTTTTCTTTCTTTCTTTACAAAATAAAGGTTATCCCCATGCAGTAGCCCATCAAACATTCACAGGTACCTACAACATAATGAAACTGCACTCAGACATGCTGCTAATGAAGTTAGCCCCCCTCCTGTCTGTTTAGGAAACAATTAGGTATTATTATAGACCCTAATAGGAGGGCACTACCGCAATGCTTCCCCTCTCCAATAATAATACATTGTTATACGTAGATTTTATGTATATTAAAGTACAGTCAACGAAATAGATGGGTAGGCAGGTAACTACAACTACTTTTACTAGCTCGTCTGAGGGTGAATTTCATCAAAAAGAAAAAAAGTACGTTACCCAAAACAGTGAAAAATACACAACGTTTGAAATGGCGTATCTCGGTCTCTATTAGACTTACAGAGCTACGGTTGCATGTTTGTAAGTTATACGTAGGATGCACTTTTTAGAAGTTATAAGCCAAAAACTGATAGAATTTCGAAAATATCGAGGTTTTTCAAGCATCACGCAGTTAGCACAGGTCTTTTGAAGCTTTAAACTTGCTTTTATATTGGTGTCTATACTAACAACATCCCTAAAAAAAAAACAATGTAATGCATTTTTTGCGACCTACGGTATTTTAATTGACTGGCCTATTATGTAGGTATGCACGTTAAGTTTTATTACACACATAATATAAATAAAGAAAGAAAATAAGTTTATATGACCCAGGTTATTAATAAATTTTTTAATTAATAGTAAATATTGCCCGAGCAGGGGAAAGTTGTTTATTTCTTGCTTGCATACCAAACTCTTTTGTTAGCAGCACATTTATGTAGGTAAAGGGAAACAATGATACATATCGCGCCTTCGATGCAACAAAGTCACAAATAGCCAAATGCAAAATTGAGGTAAGTACGCCAAATTGTCTCTGAACCATGCCTATACTTGGGGCAACAAAACATCCGCGAAAGTATCTCAAAAGTCTACTAGATGGCGCAGGTGCCTTTGTGGGTATAAATGCGAAAAAATGAGGTAATAAATGCGAAAAAAAAATAAAAAAATGAGCTGTTGTGACTTTGTTGCACCGAAGGTGCGATATGTTGCTGAAACACACCATTTCCAATTTTCCGCATCTTACACTATTTTGTGTTCAAATCATCGTTATTGGTATTTACATCAAACAACACCCCAACACCTTAAACATGACAGCAGATTTACTCCACTAACGTGGGGTCAGCATAACAAAGACAACACACAAATACATACATACATAAACCTATATAATAAATTGTCACAACGTACCCCGTCCAATTAGTGAGCTGGTTACAAAACAACGTTAGTGCCCTCACAGACGGCACACAAACGTCGCCGTGCTGGTGCACTGGACGCGTCGAAACGTGTTAGCGTGTCTTGTGCAGGTGATTGCTAATAGACAAACGGATGGTACATATTCGGTACAATATTATACTGCAGTGTGTGCGGAGGTGATTTGGGGCTGTGTGAACTGGAATTTATGTTGTGTTCGGTTTGCAATAGGAAAATATTTTGGAAATGAATTTTATTTTACTAAGAAAACCGCCCTATATTTTGTAGTTTTGCAAAAACTCTGATGGAAAACCAACAAAACAAAAACACATAACAAAAAGCAGGAATTTTTAAGAGTCGCCCCTATCTACATAAACAAATAAAATTGGAGTGTCTGTTTATAATGTCAAAATAACAGCTTTATGTAAATATATTATACGGTAAGTACTTTTAACAAAACATATTTTTTTAAATGTTTGTCTGTCAGTCTGTTTGTTCCGGCTAATCCCTAAAGCAGCTGGACCGATTTTGGCGAGACTGATGTCGTGCCGCGGCGGAGACCGCCCTGCACTCTGCACCCCGCTTTTACAATCATTTCACTAGATTAGTCTAGTAAGATTACTAGATCGTGCTCGTATGTATCATAGTTATGTTCCCAGTAAATCAGTTATGTACCGCTTTCATATAACTATATGTATTACGGTATATAGCTATATCCCTAGGGATATAACTATATCACGGCTTCAACTATCTTACTGCGAAATAACTCAGTGCTTGGCCAGACTGGCAGCGCGGGGCGGGGTGCGGCGCGGGTGCGGGAACGCGCGCGATCTGCCTGTCCGCAGCCGGGCGCGACTGCGTTCTACGTGTTGTCGTGCCCAGTGTTTGCCAAAATAAAATATGGATGAAGAAGACTTATTTTTACTAGAAAAAAGTTCGAACTAGTTTGAGAACCCCGGTCCACGAGCGAGCCGCCCGCGCACCCACAGCTGCCACTTGTATGAACGAGCTGTGGTGCGATTTGCCCACGCGCTCCCCGCGCCGAGCAGTCCACGCCGCTTACCGCGCCCGCGTGCCTACTATGGACACTTAAAGAAGTTCTTATGTTTGAGTACGCCGCGCCGCGCCCGTCCCGCCCCCGCGCTGCCAGTCTGGCCAAGCACTATGTGTTATTACAACGACAAATATATCACAAAATAATTCTTTATATTGACAAAATTGCACAAAGTTTTCTTATTAGGACCAACTTAGACATGTAATCCTTCTTATAGATGAAACAAAACTAATTACAGTTTATATGTCTCTGATATGGGTTAGATGTTGGACATTTCTTTTGATATATTGTCAGATAACCTATTGGTTAAGTATGTGATTTTTTTTTTCTATTGCTGAATGGGCACGCTCTTGACCTCAATCACGCCTGATGGAAAGCGATGGACGAGGTCTATGATGGAACGAGCGTGCCCAGAAGAAGCCTAAGGGCAATGGAACTTCCACGCATCGACGAAACACAGCAGGCTGCTTGACGCTGGACTCCGGTGGGAAGGGTGGTCGCAAACAAGGCGGGCGTTAGCCCTACCACCGCA
The DNA here is from genome assembly GCA_945859645.1 of Amphipoea oculea. Lineage (NCBI taxonomy): Eukaryota > Metazoa > Arthropoda > Insecta > Lepidoptera > Noctuidae > Amphipoea > Amphipoea oculea. Next base: position 20,875,286 of record OX243862.1, read on the forward strand.
AGGGAAGAATTGGCCAGTCAAATAATGTGTTGGGTGTGACTATCCAGGATGCGCCGAGCGCGAGCGTTCAGTTGAGTAACTGGCGGAACAAACTGCACTAAACGAGGAGGCTTCTTTATGCATCCCTAAATGATGTATACTATCAGAAGGGAACAATGATTTAGCTAGGAATTATTAACTAATTGAAATCAGCAAACGGCAAAAGTGGGCCGTAATCCACCACGCAGGCTCAGTGCTGGTTGGTGGATGTCATATGTCTTTAAATTTTTGGTTCTAGGACATGCCAGTTTCCTCATTATGTTTTCCTTCACCGTTTTGAGAGCAGTGGTGATGAAATAATTTACACAAAGTAAAGCGCCTGTCTGGGTTCGAACTAACGACACACAACTCGTAAATCGTGGCCGTTACCACTGGGCCAACACTGCTCATTTTTCAGGCACAAATAAAATAATATTGCACTTACAGCTACAATTTTTTACTTAGGTATATCAAAGATTTTATGATGATAACTCTGGCACATAGTGCATCTGTACTTTGTCTCTAATAGTTACAGAATATTTATAGGATAACTAGCTGACCCGGCTAACTTCATACCGCTTCAGAATGAAATTAATGTGACAAAGTTCAATAGACACGTGGCGCCATCTATTATCATAATAACGTTATTGTTGTTTTCCTCGGGAACAGCACTTTTTTTCGGGATGAAAGATATCCTATGTCCGTTTCTGTACACCTGACAACGTATCTGCAAAATTTCAGGATGATCGGTTCAGTGGTTTAGGCGTGAAAAGGTAACAAACAAACTTACTTTCGCATTTATAATATTATTATAATATTAGTAACGATAGTTAGGATGTTTGTTGGTTAATGTTTCATATATCGGAAAAAGTATAATGTGTCTCGTTATTATCAGGATATTTTAATTACATTGGGCATTCAGTGGGTAGTGTTGGTTATTGCACAATAGAAAAACGGTTTGCAATTCAAATCAGATTATAATTTCACGAACAATTTAATCATATTAGCAAATCACACACTATAGGTACACGATACAACCAGATACGGAACGCGGGACAGTTTCTGAGCACATGTTGTTCGTGTGATGTCCAATCTCCTAGAGAGCCGCTCCACCACGCTGCACGCTCTCTTCTACTCCCCACGAACTCAGGCTAGACTCTGTCCAGCGCCACCAGATGGCGCTGACGTTCCGAATAGTCAAACGAATGACGTATTTCCGACCTATATTTCCATTTACTTATATCCCTTTTTGAGTTCTATTACCTAAAGGTGCCTATTAAGGCTCCGCTGTCCGTTCGTCCGTCTGTCACAGGGCTGTATCTTTTAAACCGTAATAATAAAACGCATAATAAAAATAATAAATGTTAATAAATAAATTTAAGGGAGCTGGACTCCTTTCATAAAGATTGGTCCTTGGCTGCTCTGGATGGAGAGAGGTGGAAAGAGCGTAGGGAGGCCTTTTTTCAGCTATGGAACATTTACGGCCAATAAAAAAATAAATTTAAAGGTTTCCCATACAAGAAACGTATTTTATTCGGTGTTTTTTTTTGCAAAAGTATAAAAAAAAAACAATGTAGTGTTTAATATTGTACGGTGGTACGGCACCCTGCGTGTGCGAGTCGGAATCACACTTGGCCGCTTCTATTAAAACAAGAAATATTCATCCATTTCGTTAAAAAAATAAAAAAAAGTATCCTATAGGCAGGAGCATCTTATTTAAAATCAGTAGAAGATGTTTGAATGTTTGGAGTGTACATAGACGAGGCGCTTCCAATATCCCTGTTCAAACATGACGTAATAGGAAACATCTTGTTTCCGGAAGCAGCGAGCAAACAAGGAAAGGAGGTACAAGTCTTTTTACAATGGCTTTTTATGGGACATTTTTCGTTTTTTTTTTTTTGTGTACTGGTTGGTAGTCAAAATAAGGCAGTTCATTTTTTTTTCGTTTACGCTTCGTGTCATCTACAGTATAGGGGACGAAAACTTTATACAGGTTTCAAATCTAGCGAAATTCTGCAGAGGTTATGGGTATTATTGGGTATCTTAATATAAAACTAGATTTTTCAACTATAAAAAGCAGCTTAAGAAATTATTGTCGTAAGGATTCAGTGCAATAGTAAATTATAATAAGGAGGACTTCCCTGACCATGGTAATACATTTTTTTTCGGCTGGGCGGGTACTTTGGATTTTGGGCCAAATTTTGTATGAAACGTGACCCGTCTCCTTTCTTTAAGAGATTTACAACTTTATCGCTAAGGTATAAGGTTCAAAGTTGATTGGCAAAATTTGACACTTTCGGGTAGCTTGATAATTATACTGGCTTCTGTATGTACAAAACCTGCGATAGGAAAGTAGATAAAGAGATGTTAGACCAAAAACAATACCATAAATTAATTTCATGAATTGTTGAATCTTTCAACAAACTCCTCTCAACATTGGATCAACTCATTATCACACTAATCAGACTATCACACTAATACTATAAAGGCGAAAGTTTGTGAGTGTGTGTGTTTATATGTTTGTTACTTCTTCACGCTCAAACGGCTGGACTAATTTTGATAAAATTTTGTATAGAGGCAGCTGACACCCTTTTTTTTTTTTTTTTCGCTGAGAAATGCATTACGCATTCCCGCTCGTGGGGGACGAGACGGGGTATGTGGGACTCCTGTCGGAATGACACCGACAGTATACCCACTAAAACTCAGCGGTGTTCCCGCATCGCCATGATGGGAGGGCCATGGGAAACCGGCTCAGCCAGGGAAACCGGCTCAGCCCGGATTAACATATAGGCTACTTTTATCCCGATATTCCCACGGGATCGGCATTTACGCGGGTGAAACCGCGGGGCGCAGCTAGTTACACTATAATTCCATCATAATTGAAAATTTAACTGACTGCCTCGTTGGTCTAGTGATCGTAAGTGCTACTACTGAGCTACGGTCTTGGGTTTGATTCCCGGGTCGGGCAAAGTTTTTTTTTTTTATTGCTGAATGGGCCGCCCTTGACCTCGATCACGCCTGATGAAAAGTGATGGATGAGGAGTATGATGGAACGAGCGTGCCTAGAAGATTCCTAAGGCACTATGTGAGTGTTATTGTTTTTTTCCATCTGGCATTTCTCAGTAGCAACCCGGAGTCTGGATTTATCCCCGTTGATGGCAATGGCTCGCCCGTATGGGGCTGTTCATTTATTACGTAAGACGATTTGAGTTCCACACGTGTCTTATTTTTACCCGACTGCGCCAGAAGGAGGGTTATGTTTTTCGAGAGTATGTATGTACCTATGTATGTTTGTATATTGTTTGGCACGCTCTGTGGCTTGAGCGGCTCGATGGATTTTAGCTTGAGAGGTGTCGTTAGATTCGTATTGACTGTGAGAGTGACACTGGGTATGTCAAAATAAAAAAAAAAACAAAATGGCGGATTTTTGGCGCCATATTATGCCTTCAAAAACTTTTTTTTTCTCAGAACCTATCGAGTGGGGTATCAAAATAAAGGGTTTTAAAAGGTGATTACAAAAATATAAACAACTTATATGGTAAAAAGTAATTCAAAGTGACAAATCGTAAAAAACACGTATCAAGAACTAAATCGTCTGCGAAATCTTTTACATTAAATTTGTAAACTAAAAAGCAGGAAATAAAAAAAAGTAATTTAAAAAATTAAAAAACCTGCCTGCAACCTTATAGTAAAACTAACTGAAAAGCTAAAAACAAGCCCATTTTATAAATTAAATAAAAGTTGGAAGCAGGCGGGGCCCATACTGTAGCGGTATCTACAACGCCACATGCGAACAACGCGTCATACTGACGTCACGCAAATCCTGCATCGCGCAAGCAGAGTTTACCACGCAACTAGCATATATACAACAGCCCGACATGACTCATTGGGCAGTTGCCCGCCAGACTTAACACCCGTCTGGTCGGAGGATCGTCCCTTTTCTATGGACGTTGAGTGAACTTTACACCCTGTTCCTCATACCTCTATACTGGTGACCCCAAACATGAACGTCAGCGCAGCCTTCCTGCACCTATTTCAGCGTGACGTCATCGTCACTCCCGCAAGCTTTAGAGCGGCGAGTCACCCAGCCAGCCAGCACCCACGGCTTCAACGGGTATCCTGACCACCAGCATGCAGCGACCGCGCATACCTGGTCATCACCCTCAGCCTCATCAGCAACCTCGGCACAGCACACTGCACTTTCGGCCGGTCTACAAGCAGAGCCCTTCTCTCCTGGTCGACGTCAGCAGCCAGCCTCAACCCGGCGCTGTACTACATCCGACGCACTGGAGCATAAAGCAGCGCCACCCCGACTCACTGGGGACATCTTCGCAGACAGTTCCGACTCACCGTGAACTATGCGGCAACCGGTTCCGACTCACTGGAACCTCAGCTGGCCTGGCAAGCATCGCAAGATACAAGACTCAGCCCACTATCGACCTCCGGTCTCCGGGGGGGAGTGATGTAGCGGTATCTACAACGCCACATGCGAACAACGCGTCATACTGACGTCACGCAAATCCTGCATCGCGCAAGCAGAGTTTACCACGCAACTAGCATATATACAACAGCCCGACATGACTCATTGGGCAGTTGCCCGCCAGACTTAACACCCGTCTGGTCGGAGGATCGTCCCTTTTCTATGGACGTTGAGTGAACTTTACACCCTGTTCCTCATACCTCTATACTGGTGACCCCAAACATGAACGTCAGCGCAGCCTTCCTGCACCTATTTCAGCGTGACGTCATCATCACTCCCGCAAGCTTTAGAGCGGCGAGTCACCCAGCCAGCCAGCACCCACGGCTTCAACGGGTATCCTGACCACCAGCATGCAGCGACCGCGCATACCTGGTCATCACCCTCAGCCTCATCAGCAACCTCGGCACAGCACACTGCACTTTCGGCCGGTCTACAAGCAGAGCCCTTCTCTCCTGGTCGACGTCAGCAGCCAGCCTCAACCCGGCGCTGTACTACATCCGACGCACTGGAGCATAAAGCAGCGCCACCCCGACTCACTGGGGACATCTTCGCAGACAGTTCCGACTCACCGTGAACTATGCGGCAACCGGTTCCGACTCACTGGAACCTCAGCTGGCCTGGCAAGCATCGCAAGATACAAGACTCAGCCCACTATCGACCTCCGGTCTCCGGGGGGGAGTGATGTAGCGGTATCTACAACGCCACATGCGAACAACGCGTCATACTGACGTCACGCAAATCCTGCATCGCGCAAGCAGAGTTTACCACGCAACTAGCATATATACAACAGCCCGACATGACTCATTGGGCAGTTGCCCGCCAGACTCAACACCCGTCTGGTCGGAGGATCCTCCCTTTTCTATGGAGGTTGAGTGAACTTTACACCCTGTTCCTCATACCTCTATAATACCATTATTTCAAACTCAAATGGGTCCTGCCTGCTTCCAACTTTTATTTAATTTATAAAATGGGCTTGTTTTTAGCTTTTTAGTTAGTTTTTTTCTTACATGGATCCGTGGGAGGTGTGGGAGATTACTCTTACGTAAGATCACAAAAGTAAGCAAAAATTAAATGTTTAAAAAAAAAACTAATTTTTCTTTGCAATTTTGGTAGATATTTACTGATCTTACGTAAGATTCAAAGGCAAGGGAGGGGGGGCGTAAATTCAAGTCCTATTTTTTCTTACGTAGGGGGAGGAGGGTCAGAAATTGGTTAAAAATGACTTAAGTAATAAATGAACAGCCCCTTATTACATGGAACGTAAACATAACTGGCGAAATGTTGGTGTACAGACAACAAAAGAGATTGTATGCAGAATCGTTGGATATAGGTAGTTAAAGTTTAATAAGAAACCGATAGGTTGTCGACTGAAATTTAATTTGATATGAGCTATTTGTTTTCTATTAATAAAATTAAATTATATTCGAGAACATCCATCGGTTTCTTACTAGACTTCAACTATATCCGACGATCCTGCATACTTATCTCTTTTGTTGACTGTACCTATTGCGTAGGTAGGTACACATCTGCTCAAACCCTTACCTGGAGAATACAGGCGTGGTGGTATGCTATTTAATGATATCTACACTATCAAAATTCAGCAGCAGTATAGATCCTGTTGATCCAATAATAGTTCAGTATTCACGCACACATACATACTCGTACATAGACAGCAGTTTGTAGGCAAGCGGTTGGCAACACTGTCTCGCCCCGAGCTTGCGGTAACTTGCTTTTGTAGTGGAACGTCGCGTTAATGTTGGTAGCATTGATACTCAAGACAAGGGATGTTCGCTTTCTGGATTAGGTACCTATGTTAAGTGAAAACAAAACACAAACAGAATACTTTGCCATCACTCACTGACATATCGCATATACATTAAAACCGAGTACATCCCGATGACAACCGAACACAACGATTGACCGAACACATCCGAAGCGGTGTCGATTACTTTAATAGTCGCGCGAGTTCAATTGTTTTTCCCATCTCAAAAAATGCCCAACGCTTTTAAAGAAGTTTTAATTTTTTTTAAATATTAAAAAAAAATTAATGATAGTGGACTTGAAGAGTTGAACATAGACATCATGCATTGCTCGTAGCGTTAATTATAGTATTCATTACTCGTAGTAGTATTTTGCTCCTGTGATTATAGGAGGTTCTAGGGTCATGGGACATCTACCAACTCGCACTGGGCCCGCGTGGTGGATTATGGCCCACTCCCTCTCACAAAAAGGAGGCCTGTGTCCCAGCAGTGGGAACATTATAGGCTGATTATGATTATAGGAAGAATTCCTATTATCATAAGGGCCAATTGAGGACCTTGCAGCAAAAGGGAGGTCGATCCAAAATTTTGCCGTTACTGTTTTTTTCAACTACAATTTCAACAAAAATTAGGTCTATATAATTGTGAGTGGTTGACCAAAAAGGGACCTGGAGGGATTGGAAACCGTTATTTATTTTTTTTTGAATTTTTTAATCTGTGGTCTTTTAGCTTTGTTTTGGTCTAACCAGAATATTTTTAGGTGCCGTAGTGTTTTTTTTATGATTTTTTTTCGCCTGCGCACGAGTCGAAACTTGTTTCTTGGCGAAATTTCAAACGCGATTTACTCGAAATCAATTATTTTCCCTTGAGGTCCCTTTTTGGTCAACCACTCACTATATATATAAAGTGATTTTTTTTATATTATGTAGTGTTAAATATTGTACGGTGGTACGGAACCCTTTGTGTGCGATTCCGACTCGCACTTGGCCTTTTTTTTATAGCTTGAACTAAGATAAGGTAGGTATTGGTTAGTTTTAAACACATCCCTCGCTACGCATCTTCGCTCATCTCTTGTGAAACCGCAGCCTTAAACCTCCATACAATTCCGCATCAAATGCACTATCACCAATACAAACACAGCCTCATATAATAAGTTTACGTACTACATCGTTCCTCCATTCGTTTCACGGTGTGCACTTGCTAACCGAGTTTTTCGGCGTTACTTAAACTCAAATCTGTTTACAGACTAACATAGTTACGAGTAATTTGATAGTCTTCGACATTGTCGGTTCTAAAGAGGTTTTAATGCAGTAGTTGAACAAGATTATGGGCTATAAAGTACGAGGTAGCAAGATATTTCAATGGATAATGGTTTTCTTCCGGATGAGATCATTTATAAGAAGTTTTTCAAAGTCAATTATGTTCAAAGGCAATAAAAGTAATCAGAAATTGTATGTTTAGTAATTAAAGCGTCTACATACATATATATGCAAGTACTTTCTGGAAAATGAAAAGTCTCATTGAAATCTGAAAAGTGATCACAATGACTTAGTAAAACATGACATGACTTTATAACAACTTAATGCGGTCAATAACCTTGGCATAACCTTGTAGATAAAAAAGCCTGCTTATAAGAGTAACGATATTTATGGAGGTAGGTACCTACATACGTCTGAAGCACATTTGTACTGTGTCTGAAGAACTCTAAACAACTGAGCTCTGCCTAATCTTTGCTTACCGGAATAAGATTGATGGACCCACAATTAAAAAATATCCCATGTTCACAATAATAATTAAGAAATATCCCATGTTCCATTTTCCCTGCGTTTAACATTTCAACCATTACCAAAATATCAAGGACTAATTTAAATTCACAGAAAAATATAAACATCCCAGATATCAAATGAAATCATTAAGCGTAAACACTACGTGTACTTTACGTAATGCACACTAGGTTTCATAAAAACGAATTTATGCTACGAAAAGCGGGCTCGGCAGACCGAAATACCGCTTTTTGACTTGATTTATCCACTTTTAGCCTGTGCGCTGTTTTCATACGAGAATTATAATTTCCCATTGCAGATAATTTGTATGCAAAACGTGCGTATTTATTAACATTGGATTGTATTGCGCCTGATGATATGATAAAACTGAATTGGGCCTTTCATTCTGTGATCTAAACACGTAATTGTGAATTTAGATCAATTTTGCTTAGGTTCCTTTTTAAAATCAGAAGCTCATTGAATCAAAATTCAAAATCATTTATTTGCAAATATGGGTAAAGAACATACAGAGGTTTTACATTCATGTAACAATTGTATGTCACAGTCTTGGTATCACCATATTTCACCTTTCGGCATACAAAGATATAAAAAAAAAATAAACAAATTCAAATAAAGAATGATCAATGATTAAAACTATATAGTTTAAAAATAAAGTGTAAAAATATATCCTATAGTTTACCCTTTTTTCGAATCGAATTACCCCTCCCGCTCTGGGTGTTAGTTTACCCTGCAATTATAGAGTATGCTTTATTTATCCAATAACTTGTTTTTTATCATAATATTGCCTTATTATATTATTATATTACCTTATTATTATATTGCCTTTGTACAGTATTTTTTTTTTTACTTGTGCATAAAGTTTTAATAAATAAATAAATAAATATTAGGCTCATCGCCTAATAAATATTTAGATAGGTGGTTGTATAAACGTGGAGCCATGCAAAATACACTATGATTCAAAAGAGTGTTTGTTGTTTCAAACGGCGAAAACATTCCAACCTGATTATAGTTCTACGTTCGAGCCATTTGAGGTTGAAACACACACTAGGGCCACTTGGTTTTTCGAGATATATCGCCAAGCGGTTAGTCGACTCTTCACGTGACCAGAGGGCTGGCCTATTTCTTGGCCAAAGAATTAGCATTGCCATACAACGTGGCAATGCTGCCAGCCTTTTGGGCACTGTTCCTGTTGACAGCGATGCGGATGAATTCTTTGATGCCCTATGATTATTTTGCTTCTTTTTAGGGTTATTTCATATACGTGTACATATTATTATTTTAAGTGTTAGCTTATATTATGTAAAGTTGTTCTGTTATTCAAACTTACTGAAACATATCTGGCGAAAGGTTTGTATACTCACCTACACCTAACATACTTAAGAGCAGACACCCAGACAGAACCCAGACAGGCGCTTTACTTTGTGTAAATTATTTCATCACCACTGCTCTCAAAACGGTGAAGGAAAACATCGTGAGGAAACCGGCATGACCTAGAACCAAAAATTCGAAGACATGTGACATTCACGAACTCGCACTAGGCCCGCGTGGTGGATTACGGCACACTCCTTCTCACTGAGAGGAGGTCTGTGTCCCAGCAGTGGGAAAATTATAGGCTGATTGTGATGACTCACCTACACGTCTGACCAATCCTTCGGGAATATAAGTCGTGATATTATGTTAAATAACCGCTTTTAGATAGTATTGTACTACATAACACATAATTTGAACACCATTTACCATACGATGTTCATAATCAGGCAAATTTTGATTTCACAACCAAAATTCAACCTTGCTTCACTAAAACCAAAGTTCATTTCACCTTCCACATTAAAAGCCTACAGTCCAGCATGAGAAATGCAATTATTTTGGACACAATCAACTCGGGATCATTCCGATATGTAGATGTCGCTACGCTCAAATCGAATGAGCGGTGTCGAATTGAACGAATGATTGGACTTATCGAATGATTGTTATTTGCGAATATCGAATTATCATATCGATATTGGAGATAAGTTGGTTTGGAAATAATAATGAATGAAATGATGTTGTGGGAACACATAGCTTATTCAAACTTATCGAATATTTTTGAGGGATTTTCTTTACTGTTCAGAAAATTAAAGTTTGGCTTGGATCCATGGTTTAATTATGTCAGAGTCTTTGTTGTTTCACTGTCAAACTGGGATGACAATGTATATGTCGCAGTAAAATGGTTGAAGCCGTGATTAAGTTAAATATCCCTAGGGATATACAGTGGCCTCCAAAAGTTAGTTGATATTTTTCAATTTCAGCTGTGATGCCACATTATGAATACGATTAAAAATAATCATGGCAGGTACAGTCACGTCTAAAAGTATGTATACACTTGGCTTTATTCAAAGGCGATTTTCTCCTTTATTTTTTAATGAAATTTATGTTACTACGAAAATAGTATTTTCGAACCCATAGGTTTATGTTAAGTGGCGTATTTCAACGTCGCATTCGTTATTTCACGAAAAAAAAGCAATTGATAATTGCCAAGTTTATACATACTTTTAGACGTGACTGTACTCCTAAGGGCTTTATAATTATTTTTATGATAAGTCAAAGGTAGTAAAATTAGCCAATAGCAAAGTTATAGCTGTTGTAACATTTCCTCCCCTAAGCATCGCTACTGCGACCGATTCTGTGCTGTTCGCATACAACTGATTCCTGAGGTCTTCACAAGGTCATCGGTCCACCTTGTGAAAGGCCTTCAACGCTACGTTTTCAGAAACGCGGCTGTCACTTCAGAACTTTGCGAGCAATGTGCCCTGCCCAATGCTAATTAGTTTGGCAATTCTTCGGGCTATGTCGGTTACCTTGGTTCTTCGTCGGATCTCGTCATTTCTGATTCTATCAGGTAGGGAAGCTCTAAGCATAGCCCTAGTAATACATACTTTTTATAATTTGCATGCTACATTTAACTAAAGTCACTCATCAATCGATTCTGACAAGTGATGACTTTTACGCTTTGCTTCTACGCTAACACTTGTCATTTCTGCGTAACACAAAATATTTGTATTGCCATTGCCATGGTACACACTAACCTATGGTACAGTCAGCATCAAAAGTCGATTAACACTATCATTTTTACATGTTATTAAATTGACAACAACTTTTTTCGATAAACTGATTTTTAGCTTTTCGCATAATAGACAAGAGTATATATTCTAAAAAAAAATTCTTCTGTTGCAATTTTGAACAAATATTTTGCTCAATAACTAAGATTAAAAAACTGAAGTGTTAATCAACTTTTGATGCTGACCGTACTATCATAGAATTACAGGATAAATACATACATATATACTCAGCCTATAATGTTCCCACTGCTGGGACACAGGCCTCCTCTCTGTGAGAGGGGGTGAGCCGTAATCTACCACGCGGGCCCAGTGCGAGTTAATAGATGTCACATGTCTTAGAATTTTTGGTTCTAGGACATGCCGGTTTCCTCACGATGTTTTCCTTCACCGTTTTGAGTAATATATCCTTTGAATCATCCTATAATAACCCCATACAAATTCTCTGTCATTTTCATGATTTATAATCATAATTTCGATACTAAATCACTTACTTAGTAGCTGCGAAGGTCGCAGAAGTTTATCTACAAATAAACCGATTGACAAGCTGAATGACTTGTTTTTCCATTCGACTATCATTCACTTCATTGTACTGCCCGCGAAAAAACGCGTGTTTACAATCCAAGACGAAGTTTATGGGGATTATTACAAGTCTTAAGCGAGTAGCGATTTAACATTAGATGCGTTACGCTTGATTGAGAACTGAAAGGAAAGGTCGATCAATTAACTCAGCCTATCTCATGGCCATGGCTGAACATAGGTCTCTCCCATGCTACGTCACAATTACGCTGTCATGCCTTGGTGAAGTTGGGATAGTGGCTTTTCGAAGGACCAACAAGCGTTATGTAATTTAGCGGGAAAATAATTTTTATGCTGGATCGAATATTGGACGACACAGAAAATTGAGCAAAATTAAAGTATGGGAAGAATATGACTTACTTGGGAGCACTGGATGTCAGGTTGGTGCAACGACTGCCGACGTGGTGGACACGCGTTCTCGGATGGTATTTCTCACTCGCGCTCGGTAAATCGATTGTATTGTCCCACTTTTGTCACTTTGTGTCGGCCAACACGTTAAATAGTTTATATTATAATGATGGTACAGCGGTTGAGTTAAGCGGTGTTAAGCGGTTGGCTGCTTGAAGAGAACAGTGCGAATCCTCATGGCGACCTCTGTCAAGTCACTGCGGCGGAAACGCTTCTCATTGGTGTTGCGGTGTAGCACCTTTTTGCGGCATGGGGGTAGGATTGGAAAGGAAGCCGGAGTATGATTGGCTCAATACTGTGGTCCAATATGAATTCTACCCTCAATATGTGAGACGCGTTTGGATACATGATACCAAAATTTTTATATTGCTAGCTTGCGTAAGCATGCCTTCTGCATCCAGTTTGTCCCGATAGGTGAATGCGCAGTGGTAGACCGCAAAATTCAAATTTTCGTACGTTTTTTGCTATTTTTAGGTCAGTGTCAGGTTATACCTTGATCGAAATTTGATTCGCGACTATAACATGTACGTATATACAGAATTATAGTCATTAAAATCATTAAAACATCTTTCTAAGTTAGATTTACACTTTTCCATAAGAGATTTGTTCTTATGGTACAAATCTAACTTAGAAAGATGTATTAATGATTCTAAAATTGCAAAAAACGTAAGTAAAATTGGATTTCGCGGTCTACCACTGCGCATTCACCTTAAGGTCATCGGTTCATTTTTATCAGGAAATGAAAAGCTAGAGAGGTATATAAATGAGGAGCAATCATTCAATTAGTGTTTTGTCCATAAATTAACGAAATACAACTGAGTATGGAGAAATCATAATTATACTGTAATTATGATTTCTCCATACTCAGTTGTATTTCGTTAATTTATGGACAAAACACTAATTGAATGATTGCTCCTCAAATACACGAAGAGTTACATCTAAACTATTTAAATATCTGAGGTCACATTCATAAAATATAAAACAATCTATCAAAAAGATAGATTAAAAAGATAAATATTAAAAAAAAGATAAAGATAAAAGATAGATTAAGAAGATAGATTGTTAAAGATAAGTAAAGGAAGTTAAAGATAAATAAAATATAGGTTTTGTATATTTTATCTTTTTGATAGATTGTTTTATATTTAACTAGCTGCGCCCGCGGTTTGACCCGCATAAGTTTCAATCCCGTGGGAATATCGGGATAAAAACTACCTATGTCCTTCCCCGGGACTCAAACTATATCTATACCAATTTTCATCTAAATCGGTTCAGTGGTTTAGGTGTGAAAAGGTAACATACAGACAGACAGAGTTACTTTGGAATTTATAATATTAGTATGGATGAATGTGAGAACGTTGTTGACCTTGTAGACTGTAGATTTGTAGACCATTTTTAGGGTTCCGTAGCCAAATGGCAAAAAACGGAACCCTTATGGATTCGTCATGTCTGTCTGTCTGTCCGTCCGTCCGTATGTCACAGCCACTTTTTTCCGAAACTATAAGAACTATACTGTTGAAACTTGGTAAGTAGATGTATTCTGTGAACCGCAGTAAGATTTTCACACAAAAATAGAAAAAAAACAATAAATTTTGGGGTTCCCCATACTTACAACTGAAACTCCAAAAATTTTTTTTCATCAAACCTGTACGTATGGGGTATCTATGGATAGGTCTTCAAAAATGATATTGAGGTTTCTAATATCATTTTTTTCTGAACTGAATAGTTTGCGCGAGAGACACTTCCAAATTGGTAAAATGTGTGTGTCCCCCCCCCCCTCTAACTTCTAAAATAAGAGAATGATAAAATTAAAAAAATATATATAATGTACATTACCATGTAAACTTCCACCGAAAATTAGTTTGAACGAGATCTAGTATGTAGTTTTTTTTTAATACGTCATAAATCGAAAACCGCAATTTACCTTCCACAAAGTTACAACGAACTACAAGAACTTTTATATTATGTTACTTGCTGCTATGGAACCCTTCATGGGCGAGTCCGACTCGCATTGGCCGGTTTTTTTATTTTATTAAGTACCTGGTACTTGTTGACAGGCCTACACTGTCCTCCCATATCTAATTATCAAACCAAATGATAATTTCGATTGTAATTAATACATGCCTTAGATAATCCTCAACAACCCATAACTTAACCCACCCCCAAAGACATCCCCTCTCGTACCACAAAAGACGGCATTCACAAACCAGTCTGGGTACTTCGTAAGACCAATATTTTCTTCGTAAAGAGGGGTTTTGGCACTATAAATTCTATCGCCATTGATAGTTAGTGGAGCATTAGTTCTTCTTTTGTACTTCGCTGGCTATTCAGTTGAAAAAGTGGGTAGACGCGTTGTGGAATCTTTATGGGCGAGTATTAGAAGCTATCATTCTTATATAGGTAGAAGTACAGAACCGGTCGCAGTGGCGGTGCTTGGGGGAGACCTGTGTCCAGCAGTGGACGTCTTTCCGCTCAATTGATTTATTTCTTTATTTAGAACTAGCTGCGCCCCGCGGTTTTACCCGCGTAAATGTCGATCCCGTGGGAATATCGGGATAAAAACTATCCTATGTCCTTTTCCGGGACTCAAACTATCTCTATACCAAATTTCATCTAAATCGGTTCAGTGGTTTAGGCGTGAAGAAGTAACAAACATATAAACACACACACACACACACACACACCCACTCACAAACTTTCGCCTTTATAATATTAGTGTGATAGTGTGATAAGCACACCAGCAGCGCTGTCACTTGCAATTCAAATTAATTAACAACTTAAAATTGGCATTTCAGTAACTATGCAAATAACAAGTGCACATGACATTGACATTGAATATTAGAGACAATGTATAATAAAAAAGTGTGGGGTCGGACGAACCCTCGCAGAAACGAAGTTCAAAATAAAAATCCAAAATGGCTGCTAAAAAATTTCAGAATGACGAAAATTTGTAAATTTTTTACCACAATATCGGCTTTTCCACAATATCAAAAACCATGAAAACGACACCCATGATGAAAAATTTGAAATTTTTTGCAATCGCCATCTTGGTTTTTTAATTTGAACTCACTATCGGCTTCAGCACCCTCGAAACCATGAAAACGACCCCATTAAAAAAATTAAAAAATAATTGCAGCGCCATCTTGGATTTTCATTTTAACCTCACTATTGGCTTCAGTATACCATCGAAAACCAAGTAAACTACAACGTGTAACATCCCTTACTGACCCAGCTCAAAAATCCACCCTATTATAGCAGAATATATAGTCCAAAAAAACCACACCCCGCCACCAAAAAAAAAAAACATACACTTTAAAAACTCACACTCATCAACATTATTTAAAAAAGTAAAAACTAGTAAAAAGTAACTTCACATTGTAAAATATCGGCCACCATTCCACTCACAGCTGCGCTATAAGCACTCGTCAAGCGAGATCAAAGCGATGTTGCGTTTATAATTGCCACCCTTACACCTCTCCCCCTTTCCCCCTCCGAAGGGCTGTAGTGCCTAACTATGAGGGTAGTACAGGGTCGGCGGCCATTGAGAATGGAGTCGAACTGAAGTGGCGACCGGTTCACTGGATGAGCATGCCTGGTTAATTTCGGGTTAAAATGTCTGGTATGTAGTGTAATTAACGTTTTATGGGCGGGTAGTTAGTGATATTATTACAAAGTACCAGCACATCAAGCTACTAACAATTTGTCAAATTTTTTTAATAGATTTTCAACTTTATCACTAAAGCGTAAGGTTCAAAGTTGATTGTGAAAATGTGACAGTTTGGGGTAGGTTGATGTGCTGGCGTCTGTACATTTTGTAGTTTTAAATGTTAACTTATATTATGTAAATATTCAAAGAAATAAATATAGAGCTCCACTGGCGAAATTTAACCCTGTAAGTATAGATATTATAAATAAGCAATCATAGAAGCTAGAACACTTTCTAATCCCACAAATCCTTGATATAACATGATTATAAGTATAACTACTATATCAAGGTTTCATCTAACCTCTGCAACTGCTAGCAACACGGTTTCCCTGCGGGCCGACAGGGCACAAGTCATGCGTGCCTGTTCATGACACCAAACTATCGGAAAACTTCACGCCGTGCAAGCTTTATCAAAATGAAACAGAAGTTAGATAGATAGTATACGTTATACTGTACTAGCTGCGCCCCGCGGTTTTACCCGCGTAAATGTCGATCCCGTGAGAATATCGGGATAAAAGTACCCTATATGTTAATCCAGGGTTTCAGCTACCTCCTTACAAAATTTTATCAAAATTGGTCCAGCCGTTTGAGCGTGAAGAAGTAACAAACATATAAACACACACAAACACACTCACAAACTTTCGCCTTTATAATATTAGTGTGATACCTATATTATAAGTGTGATTAGTGTGATGTGATAGTGTGATACTAAACTATGAAAGGAAAAAAAAATAGAAGAGCTTTAGTCCGTGAACAGACAGGAACAAGTCATATGAATGATGGAAAAAAAACTTTATATGAAATCAAAAAATGATAATGTTCTGTTTTAAAGTGAATGCGCAGTGGTAGACCGCAAAATTCAATTTCTGTTACGTCTTTTGCAATTTGCAGTTCAGTGTCAGGTTGTATCTTGATCAAAATATGATTTGCAACTATAATCTATACGTATTTAAAGAATTACAGTCCGCTGCGTAAATCCCACTAAGAAAACAAAACATAAATAAATTGGACAAATTTAGTTCCAGCTACCTTTAATAAGAGCCTAAATTCCCAAACAAAAAATTGGTTCAGCCAATGTTACAAAAATAGCAAAACTTAACTATACGCAAACCGGACAAACGGTCCGGACAACAGCGGCGGCGGCAGATGCAAATTATATGCGTGTACCGACACTAGCAAACGTTACGTGTTTCGCGTAACACAATACTAGGAAAATAAAACGAGTGTGAGTATTGTGCGTTTATGCTGTCTACATTTTGCACGACTCATAATGCGACGTATTAGGGAGTGTTTTACGATCGAAAAATTTGTTTTGACTCCTTTCTGCAACTGTTTCTATTGTAATAATCCTGCTAATACACATTACCTACTTAATTTATATACCATTGTATAGATAATTTAATGAAGAATAATTCTGTACTTTTCAAAAATTGATTTAATTTAGTAGAAACGAAACATGTTTTCAGTTTTCACACTTGATTGACAAGTGTGAAAACTAAAAACATAGTAGCTTGCAAAAACAAAAAATTCAATAAGTCAATTTTATTTTATAGATTCGTTTCACCCATAGGAAGAACCTTATTGAAAATGGCTCTTTTATTCAAAGTAGTTTAATTATAATTAATAAAATAAAAGACTAACTAATATAATATCTATATCTATGGTTTTTATACGATCAATTGAGCATTATGAGTCGTGCACTTTTGGATTTTCCAATTTTTTTGGTTTATAATTACTCGTACTTGATTAAAAAGAGCGGACATAATTGGTGAAATGTATGTACTATATAATCTACCAACCCGCACTGGGCCCGCGTGGTAGATTACGGCCCACTCCCTCTCACAGAGAGGAGGCCTGTGTCCCAGCAGTGGGAACATTATAGGCTGATGATGATGATGATGTACTATATAAGTAAACCTTTGCCTAACCATTTCGGGATTACAGGCGCTATGTTGTGTAAAGGTTCACTGGGAGCATTCGCCTGTAATGTAATGTTACAGATTCGAGCATTACATCAGTGAGGGAGAAAAATCGATCATTAAGTACAACGCGCACTTTGTAATGATACAAAACGAGTATTAATTACATCAGTGAAGGAGGAGAACCGAGCATTGTCATGCTCGGTTCTCCTCCTGCGCACCTTGTAATGATACAATGTGTAATACCTTGATACAACTTGTAACATCAATGCGCTCCACTTGTAAAAAGTAAATCTGTAATGTTACATTACACGCGAATGCTCGTCAGTCAGGGAAGTCGTGTTGTAATGTAATGCTCAAAGTCGAATCTGTAATGTTACATTACACGCGAATGCTCCTGGTGAGGGAGCACCTTTATAGTGACCATAGTGCTGCCGTAGTATAACTTAAGTGCATGAAAATGAACGCGTTGAATCTTGAAAACTATAGAGGCTTTCAAAAGTGAAGTGCTTGCCTGTCCTCTGCCAAAGAATGTACCTACGCATTGGATTAGACCCTGAAACTCTGTCAAGTCGGAACTTTCGAAAGTACCTGCAAAATGTATAAAAAAAATTGTGAACTTACAATAAAATACCGAAGCTAAAATTTACTAGAATTAAATCATGTCTTTGAATTATTTTCTTTGGGTAGCCAACGGACAATGACAAATATTCCATAAGAAAAACTTGTCATTTCATGAAACAACTGTATTGTCTTGATTTCCGTGGAGGATTCACTCTTTATATAAAAAAAGAATTCTTTTTTTAGGGTTCCGTACGTCCGAATGAAAAAACGGAACCCTTATAGGATTACTCGTGTGTCTGTCTGTCCGTCTGTCACAACCATTTATCTCCGAATTTAAGGTACACATATGAATTTTTATGACCCAAACACGGACGTGAAATGTAAATAAAATGAAGTTTGAATATGGAGGTCACTTTTAAGAGGAAAACAAGTTTTTTTTTGGCTTTGCTAATTTTACCATGTAACGTACCTACCTACTTATATCAAATGATAGTGCTTGCTGTGAGGGTCTCAAATATTTTTTTAAAATAATTTGGAAAGTATACTAGCAAGCAACAAATACAAAAAGTTTTATTGGCAAAACGAAAAGGTGATGGCAGATTACATAAACACAGTTAAGGATGTACATCACAATTTTTGTGCATGAAAGGAGCCTCCCCGAGCGACATAGGTACCCTCCGATCATTCGTTACGTCCGGAGCACTCTGGGCAATCGACTTCTTCGATTGGCTAATTCTTTCACCACGATTTTTTATTTTAATTGCTGTATGGGCCCGCTCTTGACCTCGATCACGCCTGATGGAAAGTGATGGATGAAGTCTAAAATGGAACGAGCGTACCCAGAAGATGCCTACGGCACTGGAACTCCCACGCATCGACGAAACAGCAGGCTGCTTGACGCCGGACTCCGGTGGGAGGGTGGTAAAAACAAGTCTTAATCGGCACTTCTCAGGGCCAGACAGTCCAATGAGAAGACCAGCCCCAATAAAAAAAAGACGGGTTGCACTCCGGGAGTGCCGGCAGAAGTGAAAACTTGAATATTAACGTTGAAATAAATCAATTATTAATTTAATTAATATTACTCATTTTTTTTCAATATTTCTGCGTCACTTTTTTCATTAATAGATGCACTTTGTTCAATTTCCATATTTTAAACGCTTTCGGTCTTATTCATAAAAAAAGCCTATTGAAGGTTTAAACCATTCATTAGTTAAAATGCTCAATAGGCCTTTAAAACATTCGATAAAATTTTGTATTCATAAACGCTTCATAAACGTTCTATAACTAGAATGTCCTACAAACTTCTAAATGTTGCCATTATAATGAAGTCATCCAACAAATTGGCCAACACATTAAATCGGCATACGAGAATATCTGTCTATGAACCAGTGCTATGAACCGAATATTTGTGTCCATAGACATTATTACGTATGAAAAACTAATTTATTGTCTACAGTTTCAACAGTTTTGACGCGACAACGTCATGGTCGTCATGGAAACCAAAAAGTACTCTGTGAAACTGACTTTTCAAACATTTGTACGTCAAATGTCATTTTCTTCGGCCATCTTTGTCGTGTCTCACTTGGTTCAATTCGGATGGCGCCGCCGTAGAAAGAGATGGGGGGGGGGGGGGGAATCTCTCCTGACGGTCACGTGTCCTGACCAGTCACGACTGAGGGACCACCTTTAATCGATTGTAACTTTTGAGTGGCTACTTTTACAAATTAAAGGCTGAATTTACAATTGTTTGAAAACTTTTACTAAAGGCTGACGCATTCAAAATCTCAAAATTCAAATGTGGTCCCTCAATGGGAACGCAAGTTAACATTTTTTACCCATTACAAAAAGTGTTCAACGCCGCTAAAGAAGTTTTCACTTCAAAAAAAGATGTTTGAACTTTTTGCCATCGATACCTACGCTAAGAAGAAGATCACAATTTTTTGGTTTAAGCGTTGATCCCCAAACTAAGCAGGACTTGTATCATGGGAGTCGGAGTGCGAATGAGCAGAAAGAAATCCGTCATTAAGATTGAGGCCAAACGAGCGTAATTTTTTGAGTTGTGAGTCGCGTATTTTGAGTACTTATCGCAATTTACGTTCAACTGAAATTCAGTTAGGCTGAAAAAAACGGACGGACGTAACTTCGGTCGCATTCTGTAACATAACTGACGCTTGCCTCGCTAACCTCCCTCACCCCGAGCGCAATTCGGTTGAAATAACGCGCGTGAGTCAGCAGTCAACTCATTTTGCGTCGCCGTGCGGTACAAACAGGACTTTAGTATGAAACCGATTGTAGCGTAAATTCCGCGACTCATTTTACGCGACTCACAGCTCAAAAAATTACGCTCGTTTGGCCTCAGCCTTACAAGGCTAGTTTAGTAAAGCGTGTATGTTGTGAGTGTGTTAGAGCGTTAACACACGGACGCCATGGCGACGTCGCCGGCTACGTATCCAAACAATTCGTATTGAAATGTTTGACAGTTAACTCACTTGGCTAACAACGTGGAGACTGGATACTCTGGCGACCTGGCGGCGCGCAGCCAAGTCGCCAGTATTTTGTATACAAGTAAATTACGCCCCCCTCACTCAGTGGCCAACTGTTCGCCAAGGCTGAGAGTCAGTAGCGACTGGCTACTTATTTGACAAACTCATTTGGTTACGTTAGGTAGACAGGAGTATGGCTACGTAGCCTGCGACATCGCCATGGCGTCCCAATGTATTAGCGCTCTTAGTGTTATTTTGTTCACTATGCATTTTCTGGTGAAATGTGAAATGTTTATGAAATGTGTGTGGGCCATACATGCAAATATAAACAATGAAATGCCTCATCGGCAAAAACGAGCAATAATCTTGCAATGTGCAAATATCAGCTATGTTTGAACTATTTTGTGTAACACGCATTTCATTGAGCTCCATGTTTTATGATCAATTTCTGCTAAATTGCTTGGCGGATTGTAACTGAGCATTAACAGCCGCACGGGTCGATCGATCAGGTTAAGCTACGCTTGCCGCGGCTGGTCCGTGGATGGGTGACCATATTTACATATCAAGACTATACATATACGGTGCTCCGTGCCTCGGAAAGCACATTAAGTCGTTAGTCCCGGCTGTCATACGTAGATTTTTAATAGTCGTTATAGGTCGTCGGAAGCCCGAAAGTCTGACAATCAGTCTTACCAAGAGGTATTGTATTACCCAGTAACTGGGTTGTGGAGGTCAGATAGGCAGTCCCTCCATGTAAAATAGACTAGTCTAGTGAATTAATTATAAGTTTATATTTTCCTGGTACGGCTTTAACTATCTTACTGCGACATACGAGGGTGGGTCAAAAAGTTCGCGGAATGGATGGGTTAGAGATGGGCGGGGAATGTTATTTTTACTTGTCACGATTTGGTCTTTCAATACAATTATAAATACCAAGTTTCATCAAAATAAGTTTATTACCCTTTGAGATATTGCTGGTTAAACATGTCAATCGGGAAGAAAATATAAACTATAGAGAAAATTGAGTGTCGTGCTGTGATAAACTTCCTCAATAAGTAAGGAAAAACGCCTCAGAACATTATGAAACAAATGTCATCTGTTTACGGGGACTCTTGCCCTGGAAAAACAATGATTTACATGTAGCATAGTCTCTTCAAGCAAGGCAGAGATTCAGTTAAAGACGATCAGGGCTAAGGTCGGCTAAATGAGGCAACGTCAACGTACATTGTTGAAAAACTTAAAAAACTTGTTCTCGAAAATGCAGACTTAAAACAGAAACAGATTGTAAAGATAACTGAGTATTGTCTACGACCATTTTTAATATTCTCCACGACCATCTTGGCATGTCTAAGGTCAGTGCAAGATGGGTGCCGAGAATGCTCACACCGCTTCAAACAGCAGCGCGTGAGTGTTCGCGCGAGTTTTTGGAGCTGTGTAGTGAAAACAGGGATGAGTTTATGAACTGAATTGTGACTGGAGATGAAACTTGGGTTCATCACTATGAACCTAAGTCAAAGCAGGTCAATGCAGTGGCACAAAAAAGGCGCAGCACCGCCTAAGAAGTTTAAGGTGTCACAATTGGCCGGAAAGATTATGGCTTCAGTTTTTTGGGATTCAGAGGGGATTTTATTGATCGATTATAAAGATAAATGTGTCAATATCACAAGGTTATAATACGCTACGCTATTAGAAAAATTAATAGAAGCAATTCAAGAAAAGAGAAGGAGATAATGCTCTTTGAGGTGTGCTCTTTTTGCACGATAATGCACCCGTTCTCAAGAGTCATGTTGCGATGGCTGCCTTACACAAGTGCGGCTTTGCAACTTTAAACTACTCTCTTTATTGTCTAGATTTGTCCCTTTCTGATTATTATTTGTTCCTAAATATGAAAAAAGGCTCCGTGGAAAGAAATTTACGAATGACGAAGAAGTGAAGTCGTCACTTTTTGCTCATTTTAAAGGCCTTGACAAATCATTTTTTTTTCGAAGGTATAAACAAATTATTTGAAAGATCTGAAAAGTGTATTCAGGTTTATGGAGAATATATTGAAAAGGAAAAATAATTTCATATTTAATTTCACACCCCTTCCCTTTCATTCCGCGAACTTTTTGACCTCCCCTCGTAACTTAATATTATAAATGCGAAAGTAAGTTTGTGTGTTTCTTTGTTACGCTTTCACGCTAAAACGGCTAAACAGATTTGGATGAAATTTGGCACATGGGTAGACCGTGACCTGGAGAAGGACATAGGCTACTTTTTTTCCTGGATTGCAGACAAAGTTGCGGACAATAGCTAGTACATAATATAGATCATTACGCCTGTGATCTCCGAAGGTTTAGGCAGATATGTAACTATGGTACACTCACACTTCGCCGGTTATGTTTGAGTCCCATATAATAGGGGACAAGCCTAGTGCCATAAACCGGGCACAAATCCAGACTGCGGGCTGTTACTGAGACAAACTTCTTTAGGCGCGTTGGGCAGTTTTTGAGGTGGGAAAAAACCATTGAACTCGCGACACTGTTACCGACACCGCCCTACATTTGGATGTGTTCGGCTGTCCTCGGGATGTACTCGGTTTTAATGTATTTCGGATATGTTAGTGAGTGATGGCAAAGTATTCTATTTGTGTTTTGTTTATAATTATGACGATTCAATAAATATACACGTAATTGGCGCCGATTCCCTTGTTCACAAACTAAACTAAATTTAAGTTCAGTGCATCTTATTCTTTCTATTTCATTAAGAAAAGGACAGAAGATAAATATTAGTTTAGTCCTGTCAAATTAGTCAGCGCCCGACATAAATTGACGTATTTTTAGTAGCCAATTTTTACTTGTCTATGGAGTATTTTGATTTGACAGGACTAAACTAATATTTATCTTCTGTCCTTTTCTTAATGAAATAGAAAGAAAAAGATGCACTGAACTTAAATTTAGTTTAGTTTGTGAACAAGGGAATCGGCGCTATTGTCTAATTTTTCACTTCTGTCGGCACTCCCGGAGTCAATCAACCAACTCAGCCTATCGCAGTCCTTTGCTGGACATAGGCCTCTTCCAGACTGCGCCACAGCACCCTCCTCCTCCTGTGTCCTCCGCCTTCCGCATCCAGTCTACCCCAGCCACCTTGTTTAGGTGGCACAGTGGCACTCCCGGAGTGCCACTGTTTTTTTTTATCTTCAGGTACAGTGGACTATCTATCCAATAAAAAATACCTAGACAACAGCTCAAAGAACTACCTACAGCCACACCCCGGACACTCCATACAACACTCGCAAAATAATTACCTACTACTACTACATTAAAAAATGACGTTTGTACGTATGAATGTGTGCGTGAGGTACTTGTGTTTGCGAGCGCTCTTGTTAAAGAACTGCGACGAATACGCCGAAGTGCGGGGTGAGGTGCGGTAACTGATGTTAGTGCGGGGAAGGGAGTGGCCTTTCTGTACGTAGTACTTTAAGTATTCTGTGCTACAGCTACGTTGTTAATAGTGTTGTTAGCGATAAAACACAGGCTTTTAAAATTTCCACCCTGTATGTAAAATTGAATTGTGTCCCGCGTTCGGCGCAGACCGCTCTGAAAGCGCTGTGGTTTGTGGCGTGGCACGGCATTACCTTGGTGACGTCATTACATCGGTAACAGTGACATGTTGGTATTATTATAAAGCTTGATGGGATAATGAAGGAATATTATAAAGGGTAGTGCTTGTTAAAGGACTGTTATTAACGATGGTTTTGTAGAGTCAAAAGGATAGATGGATTCAGCTGTTACAAAAGTAGTCTATAAAGTTGATAATTTCGTTTGTTTTATAATTTTTTTTTTTTTCATTTTTTAGTAATGGCTCCATGATTCTCCCAATGTCAAGGTCGTTTGTATTTTTTTATTTTTCTTTAACGTGACAATCCTGACGTGAAATAATAGACATTATTGTAAAACTTTTAAATTCTCAACTTCCCTTTATATTTTCTATTTGTCGTGTATGTAATAGGCTTTTGGCTACTTATCATGCGTCTGATTTGTGCAGAATAAACAATTTTTATTCGTTCTCTATTTACTTTATAAACAAAAAAAAAAAATTGTCGTCGACAGACTTAGATTTTCCAAAGCACCCACTTCCAAAACATTGAAGACGGATTACAAAACTTAAGCCCTCCAGGAAGACCCCAGACATAAGGCAGACGCCATCTTAAAAAGAAATTAACGAATCGTAAAAACATCAAAGTTATAAATACTTCGCTAATATTAAAAAACCCTGCTAAGAGCGAGTCGGACTCGCGGACCGAGGGTTCCGTACAAATTTGTAGGTATGCAAATAATTTATCAGGGGGTTTTTTTAATGTTCGGATGTTTTCCTTTATTTGTGCTACATGACCTTGCTTCTTGCCAAATTTCATGATTCTAGGTCAACGGAAAGTGCGGGAACGGGAAGTATTTTGATTCCCTTGAGAGTGTCGAAATATATGTTCTTTGCGGCATAAACGGCCGTATCTTTTACGGTACGTAACTTAGAAGTTTTATTCTTTCACAGCTTCATGGGACCGCAGATCTGAGTATTATATAGTTTTAATTTCAACTCGATACCTCCACGCAATCCCGAGATGAAGGGTCTTGACAGACAGACGGACGGACGGACGGACAACAAAGTGATCTTAAAAGGGATTCGTTTTTCCTTTTGAGGTACGGAACCCTAAAACAACACCCTGATTTTATATTTATAGATTGTATACCCATTTACACAAAAAAGTAACGTCGCTAGTCGCCCTTCAAGAAAAACAAACAAACATCAGAAAAAAAACATTCCAATTTGTAAGGAATTAAAAAATATTTGAAACCTATTAAAATTAAGTCCCTTTGACAAGGTCTTGCGTTTCGATAGATGAACGTAAACAAACAAACATTGGCGACTAGCATCAAAAGAAACCTTAAATGTTTTCACGGATTCTTTGACAAATTTAATGTTACCTCAACATTGGGGCTGGGGAGTCCGCGGGGTGAGCTATGGGTTAGCAAGGGAGCGAGCGATTATGATAATGTGGTTATGATTTTTATCTACACCCATGCTATAAATCCTCTATAAAAGTTTCTGAAACAGTTAGCTTATTGCCAACATTCAAACAACCAGCGTCATAGTAACCATAATTTCGTCCAGTGTTATAATGTTGTACTAAACATTATGTAACTCTTTTTCAAAGAAAGAACATTGTCATGCACGCGCGTTTCAATACCACAACGCCGTAATTAAAAAAAAAACTTATAGGTTATTCGAATTTACGTCGTATCCCGCCGGCCGCCATTTTTGTTCGATATTACTATTGCAAAAAACTGTTTCAGAACCTTTTATAGAGAATTCATATCACATGTGTAGATAAAGTCTTGTATGCAACTGTACATATTAGGTATTATACAAAAGTTGCATAAATAACTATTATAGCACTGTGTGACCTAAACCTGCACTTATGTCACGCTTTTCTGTGACTTAAGTAGGTAGTCTATTTACACAGAAAAGCGTGACTATGTGCGGGTTTAGGTCACACGACCTATACCTACATTCCTAGTCCCAATAGTTTCGGCTGTGCGTTGATATTATGTCAGTCAGTCATTTAGTCAGTCAGTCAATCAGTTTCTTCTTTTATATTTATAGATTATTGTTTCACAAATAAGCACATTTTTTTTGTTGACACACTGTTTCATACATTTTGAACGCGTAGGTATTGCACTTTTCTATGAAACAACAGATTTTTTTTTAATCATCATCATCATCATCTGCTTAGCCTTTTCCCAACTATGTTGGGGTCGGCTTCCAGTCTAACCGGATGCAGCTGAATACGAGTATTTTACATAGAGCGACTGCCTTGATACGGGTTTAATATCATGTGCTGCATTCTTGGTTACAATTTGCGAGTCCCTGGCACCTTGTATTATTAAATATACCTACACGGATATTTTTTTATCACCATCCAAATATTTACAGGGTGTTCTACCCTTGAATATGAACAACTTTCACTATGGGACCAACTCTGAAATCACGAAAAAAAATCAGCTGTTTCATACATTTTGGTCAAGTAGGTATTGAACTTTTGTATGAAACAGCTGATTTTTTTTCGTGATTTCAGAGTTGGCCCCATAGTGAAAGTTGTTCATATTCATGGTAGAACACCCTGTAAAAAGTGATAAAATAATATCCCTGTATAAACGCCGCCTTCAAAGACACACCCGAAACGTTTCAAAATGTTTACTTACAACACACCAAAAAGTAATTTATTTTTTTACTCCTCAAAGCGAATGACGTAGCAAAGAAATCATATCGAAAGTACCTCAATGTAGCCTATACATACCTATGTACCTATGTTTAGATGTGTGGCAAAAATAGGTAGGTACGTGATGTTTTGTAAATATAAATATTTTACAATATAAAAAATATTTTTTTTTACATTTTAACGAATATCGCAATGAAGTACATTTTGAGACAAAAAACTTATCTTTTTGGCCAATAATAATTAATATAACGTTTATTGCGGATCACATAAAAATACACACAATCCATATAGAATTAGTAACAACAACTTAAAAAACTATGTTAGTAATACTTACAAATTAGCCTAAAAATGTTGAGGTTGGTACCATCCAATATTTGCAGTTTAATTCGATACAAAATTTTCACACCTTCAAATAACTTTCTTAATTTTATATATTTTTCCTTCTTTTTGTTTTTTTTTTGCGTTATGTTTGCCGCAAATGAACGTATTTTCTTTCTCTCATTTTCTGTCTTTCTACTTTCAATTATATTATGAAAAATAACATGGACAATAAGCTCATAACAGATTTACTGCCAACTTAGGAATAGAACTGTGATCAAATCATAAAAAAGAAAAGTCGCGTTGTAATGATTGAATCACCTACCCATCGATTATAATATAAATAACAGTCCGGGAAATTATTTGTTAAGAAAATTGACAACCTACGTGAATTTGCCGTGTTCTAGCCATTTTATACAGGTTGAAATTGAAAACATGCGACAAATCGAAATGGGTGATTGTACTCATCATTATGAACAACTTTTACTATAGGAACAAACCTGAAATCGCGAAAAAAATCAGCTGTTCCCTACGTTTTGACGAATTATGCGAACATAAATGTAGGGAACCGATGATTTTTTTTTCGCGATTTCAGGTTTGGTCCCATAGTTAAAGTTGTTCATAATGATGAGTACAATCTCCCATTTCGATTTGTCGCATGTTTTCAATTTCACCCTGTATAACTGATTTGAATATACGGACAATAATTTGATAAACAATTAACTTTTCTTACTTCACATATTTTGAGTTTTAGACAAAAGAAATCTAGCTGCCAATATCGTTGCCAATTTCATGACTATACCAAAAAATCATGCACCAATAATATTTTAGACACTCATTGTATCTATCTAAACTTTTCCCCTCTGAGCACCCAGCGTACAAAGTCCAAAAAGCCTTTTCCTTCACCAATAAAACGCGAACATGGCCGCTCTAAGATTAGCAACTAAACGAAGTGACGCGCGATATTGCCCACAACGCCACGTTTCCCATAAAGAAATTTTAATGTAATAAGCTTTCTTTGTGAGCTGGAAATTCAAAGGCTTTTAGTTTATTATCCCAGGTTATGAAACTACCGTTGGCGTACCGGGGCTTAAACTGTAGAAGTGGTTTGGCGCAAAATAGAAGAGAAAGAGATAGCGGCCTGCAATAGGTTTCTTTGTCAGCTCCGGCGACCTCATCATCTGCCTAGCCTTTTGCCAACTATGTTGGGGTCGACTTCCAGTCAATACTATTATTTTACTGGGTAATACGATACCCCTTGGTAAGACTGGTTGTCAGACTTTCGGGCTTCTGACGATCCGTAACAACTGTCAAAGATCCACGAATGACAGACGGGACCAACAGCTTAATGTGCTTTCCGAGGCACGGAGAGGTCTTGGTGTGTAATGATGGTCACCATCCACGGACCAACCGCTGCAAGCGTAGCTGAACCTGATCGATCGACCCGTGTGGCTGTCATTACTTAGCCACAAGTAGCCCCTCCAGCTCTGGCGACCTATTCTATAAAAATCTCACTGAGTAATCTTAGGCGAAGTTATCTTGACGTGAGCTGTCATTCCACCTGATGCTAGGGATTGACATTGTTGACAGCATATTATACGGTGATTACCAGTCAAGCGGCGCGGTTCGCCGATCGGCGACGAAACAATAGAAAATCAATTGTGTCTCATTAGCGGAGCTTGACAGATTAAAGAATAGATCATTATCAAACTCAAACTCAAAACTCAAACTCAAAGCATTTATTTCAATTAAACCATTTACAGGCACTTTTGAATTGTCAAGAAGTCAGTCAGTTAGAAAAAATGAAGCTATTTGCCCATTCCAAAGCGTAGGTACCCATGGAGAAGAACGGGCAAGAAACTCCATGGACACTTTTAAATCAAAATAATGTGGTTACAAAGTCTTGGTTACATCATTCATGTTTAAAATTATACATGTGAGAACGATGCAGAACGTTAAAAGCGTCCATAATGAAAAGATGAGAAAAACAACAATATCGACTTATAAGTTGTCAGCGGGCTGCATGCGTAGCATGATCACCATAGAAACGGGTTTTGTCGACGGAAGAATAGACAAAATGACAGTTTTCTGTAGAATTCTGTCTACCTACAATCTGTCATATTGTCTATGCGTAGATAAAAACTTTCTAACAAACAACAAGTCCCAACACGCTGTCTCTTTACATCACCTCATCAAGTTGCTGGATTGGCGATAAAACAGTTTTTGCTAAATTATCAAAACAAATACTTAAGTAAAGTAGTAATCTTTCTTTATTTTCATATCAGTAAAGCATGTTTTATCGCCAGTCCTGCCAATACGTGAAGCAATAAAAGGTGTGAAAAACCACGCCTGGCTCAAAGAACACCGTAATTTAAAAAATACGAAATGGGAACACACACACACAAGTTAGGTGCATGAGTACAATGAAACTAACTAAGTGTGTTACCAAACTTGTGAACGCAGACATTAGAAAAATACATTTTGATTAAATCGCTATCCACTCCTCCCTTGGAGCGCAAACGCAGCGATCCGCGGATTTATTTTGTTCTAGTAAGTACGTGGGTAACACACTATGTGGTGGATTTAACGATTATTTACTTTGTAAGTTTTAATATTATATCTATAAACTAATTTGTTATATTAAAATAAAAGTATTCACTAGAATTTTTAATGTTTTTTTTAATGGCTAGTGTTTTTTAATGTTTTAACCAAGCATGCTTGAATTCATGAATATTTAAATTCACTCACAATCTAAAAGAAAGAACGGTTGGAGTGTAGCCTTAGGGTCGCTATGGAAAATGCGCGTACCTTTTGTGCCATGCTTCCCTAGTCTGTGCGACTCTCATCCCTATAATTCAAATTCGTACATGATGGTATAAAATAAAAAATGTGTTGTGTCACTATGTGCGGCCTTGCAAGGCATACCAATATTGCTTTAACTTGTTGAAAACCAATAAAATATGAAACTCAGAAAATTATGTTTTAGGCAATCACCAAGTTTGGGGATTCGCGGTTGAAAGAAGAGCAGAAAAAAAAAAGAAAGTGATTTCAGTCAGATTTATTAATGCTTAAGACATTGCCATCTATTGATTATTGTCATAACTAAATCAACACAAGCAAGCTGGTTCTTCAAGATCGTTCTTGGTTCAAAGTTCTGTTGATAGATGGCAGCAAATAGAGTTTCTTAATAATTTTATAATGTTTTACAA
The DNA here is from genome assembly GCA_945859645.1 of Amphipoea oculea. Lineage (NCBI taxonomy): Eukaryota > Metazoa > Arthropoda > Insecta > Lepidoptera > Noctuidae > Amphipoea > Amphipoea oculea. The sequence continues at coordinate 20,905,865 of OX243862.1, forward strand.
AGTGAATAAAGATAATACTTTAATAAATCATTTATTATTGCATTGTTTATTGTACTCAAAACTGTATGCATTAAATGTATTATTTATTAACTTTGAGCATAAAAAAAATTCATGGTGTTAAAAAGGATTCAAACTTCTCCACAGAGGTGATAGATGGCGCTCATGGCTCCTTTAGTTCTTCTATCCTGAAACCTGAAAAAGAAATTCAACTAATAGTTGTTGCTGATTTTAGTAGAACTCCTATTTATGAGAGGGAGTGGGCCGTATCCCGTACCTAATCCACCACGTGCAGGTTTGTGAATGTCACGCATCTTTGAATTTTTAATTCTAGGAGAGAAAGAGATATTTTATTTTGTTTTGGTTTTCCTTTTTCAATGGGACAATACCAGAGCAACGGCTTAAAGAGAGAGTTCCTGATTTTCTTACCACCTTCATGATCATGTTAATTTTCACTGGGTTTTAAGCGTCAGACAACGTCAGCTTTTACGCGAGATCAAGAAACTTAAGATGCCAACCTTTAAAATTTTCCTACGTAGGCGAGAAAATACAAAAACAGAAGGCAAAGGCAGTGTTCTTGAAAACACCATCAAATTAATTAGCTAGCTTTAAACAACCGAACCCACGAATTAACTGCCTACACCACAGAAGAACCAACAAGGAAATGTTCCCACCTACTTTTTTTTATCAAATAACACAAGGCTAACTACTGAATTTAAATACCAAGATCTCACGACCCCTGGATGCTTGAAAAACCTTCGTCAGAACGGCTCAAATTACATTAGACTATTTCCAACACCAGTGGAGAAAGAATCCTCCTGACCTATATCTTTATAGTGATGGAAGACCAAGTAATGCTGGTCCTGAGTTTTCACACGCATATTTTAGTATGCTCAATAATCGTGATTGACGGCGTTGTATGTTTGAGATAGCATCTGAATGTCTGTTTATCTGTCGTCACCCTTCATGTGTTGAGTCGTAGTATATACAGAAGTACTTTTGTGCTAGTTGTTACCGATTGTCAGTGTTATATTACGAGCTTTTGCACTCAAGAACGATTGCAAAATGACATGTAGGAAGTATGAAGTCATATTTTTGCTAACACTTTGTATGGGAACTTTTTCAATGAAATGTTTTTTTTGATGGTGAGTAATGCTACGCCTACTTCCTTGTCAATACACATTCTTTCCTAATAAAATTGCTTATTGTAAAAGTTAGTAATTTGAAGATTTAGTTTGGTCTCATCGAGTTCTATCAAATCTTTTCAAAGGATCCTTTAGACATTTCTGACTTTGGAAAATTGGAACCATAAAGCTCTTTTCGCTTAATTCGGGTCAGAACCTTTATGGGCTCCAGGCCGTCTGGTCACAATGTTCGTATCAGAGCTCCAGAACTGCAAGGGTCTGAATGATCTGAAGCTTGGGCATAATGGACATGTGTGAACAAGTTTAGTTTTTTGTAAGATTTTTTTTCATTCCTCATAGGACTTGCCTGAACGGGCAGGGGTGCCCCATTGAGGCCTTGACCTCGAAGTGTGGACCTACATGTTTTAGACTGACTGGGTTAACGGTGAGTAACAATATATACCTGATACTTAATTTTTTTTTCTTTCCTCATAGGACACTGAGCCTGAACGGGCAGGGGTGCCCCATTGAGGCCTTGAAATTGAAGTGTGGACCTACATGTTTTAGACTGACTGGGTTAACGGTGAGTAACAATATATACCTGATACTTAATGTAGATCCATTCACAAACCGGTGGGAACTAATACATAACAACTAACAACATAGCCTCGAGACATAAACGAATAATTACAAAAATGATTGCGCTCATTACTTCAAGCATCAGATTCAATCTTGATACTTGGCCCGCGTGAGAAAAGTCTTAAAGCTACGATACAGAATTGTGCTATTTAAGTAAGGTCAGCATAAGATAATGATCATTATATATATAAAAAAACACCAACTTCTTCTCGTCAATGACGAATTGCGAAACTAGAATTAAGATAAAAACTATCTGGACGTGATATTTTCACGTAATTTTGCGTAACGGACGCAGTTTTCGGACTTCGTTGGGATTATTATGAGGGCCATCTTTGATATCAACTTCTTATATGGCGAGTACTTGATTATGTGTACTTATAGAATTATTTTAACTAACAATGTAGACCATAATGACGTCATAGGGATCGACATGCAACTATGAAGATTAAATTTTGTTTGGTACAATATATGAAGCATGAGCTTTCGTTGCTGCGATCTGCTGGTTACTGCGATCATCATATTGTGCGACTTATTCATAATGTTTCCTTTCTAGTACTTCTATTTCGAGTTTATAAGGGAATTTCATGCCATGGAGAAGAAAATATTTACAAAATGCAAAATGTTTTCAAATATTTACAGTTCACAGCTATCTACCTGGAGGGGCTTCCCATCTGATAAAGAGATTACGATACAAGGAGGCTCTTACAGCACAACAACAACTTACTGACTCATAATTCTGTAAAATATAGGTATATTGATTCATTTGCTTGTGGATATCATTCATGGTAAGTAAAGCAGGATGAAAAATTGGACGCAGAAGACAGAGTTACAAATTCGACTTCTTATTCGAAACAAAAGGGCCTCATGGCTGAAATATTATTTCTCTACCACCTTTCGATCTCTCGTCTTCAAAAAGTCACCTCTCTAACGAAAACCCTTTGAACTAACACTTCGTCTAAATAGGTCAAAACCCAGATTTTCCCGACCCTCTTGTGCTCTATGTGTTGGCGAAAATCCCACCAATGTTATGGTCTTGAACATCAATTTTAGAACTGCGTCCAAAAGTATCGTTTTCATGCTCCTTCTAATGAGAATTTGCACTTGAACTGGTCAAGGCTGGGAAAACAAAGACCAAAATAGCTTAGTCATCGAATCATTTGGAATATTTAGCTCCACTAATTTTATTTTACCTCCCGTAGATCATAAAACAGTTAACATTAATATCAATGGCAGATTAAAAAACGAAAGTCTAAGGATTACTTGTAGGCAGGCATAAGTAGTGGGTAACCTTGTGAGATAATTGATGGGACCATAAAAAGCTTAGGTGTGTCAGAATGTGAGGTTCGAACGTAGATGCGATGGAGTTCCGCAAGGAAAAGAGAATGGTCCTATTATGTTTAGTTGACATTTTACAAATATTTGCTTTAACTTTGACTCCTGACTTTGCTTGCGTGGGAGTTTTATTTATTTTATTTTTTTGGTGGGTTGCCGCCATAAAAGTAGCAGGCTTACGTTATTATGCAACTAAAGATTTTTTTAAATTTCCTAGTATACCTAAAATAGGTTCACATTTAGAATGAACCAGTCAGTTGAGGATTGTAGGATTGTATTGGCGTCCATCATCAGAAACTTCTTGGTAATGTTTCAAAACTTTCTTCATCAACAATACACAGACAGGCTTCCATATTAACTTCACTATCAGTGAAGCAGTCACTAGTGATGTTGCTAAGAAAAATGCGGTGTAATGTGAAATAACAACTTGCTTAGTAAGGTTAGAATGAAATGTACCTATAAGTTATTGAAGACATGCGACTGTCTTGCACTTTGTAATGTGATACATTACATGCAAGGACAATTAACGTGACTGATGTGTTGGTCATCTTTCTGCTATTCATTTATATACAAGGTGTAATTTAAATGGTTTTAGACCTGCAAAGAGGCATCATTACGAACAACTTTTACTAAGAGATCAAACCTGAAATCGCGAAAAAAAATCAGCTGTTCCCTACATCTATGTTCGCATAACTCGTCAAAATGTAGGGAACAGCAAAATGAAAATCTAACTTTTTTGAGACATTGTCGGTAGTTTCATATCAATGACACACAATATGGCCGCCATCCAAAACAAAACAAAACGTAAAACTCACGAATTTAATATAACATTGTTAGTAACGAAATCTCAGGCACCAAAATTAGACAAATCACGACCCGACTCTCAGTTTGAAATCTACTTTTTTTTTCGCATCTCCTAATATGAAATTATTCTTTAGCCAAATACACATACGACCTTTGCGTGACTTCTCTTCATACATGTATGACATTGCCGAAAAAAACTCAAGTAAAAACACACAGGCAGACAAGAATTCTTTGTGTACGTCTAGCCAACGACCTTCAGCCGTGATGAACGACTTTTTAGCCAGTAAAAAACTGTTCGGTGAATTTACCTAACTTTTTGTTAGCACTTCTTAGAACTAAGCTAATCCTTAGGTACCTAAATGCATTCTTTTCGTATAATACCGTCGATATAAAAGTTGGATGCCATAATTTTGGACGATAAGAATCGAATATCGGTTCGCGTAATTCGAATGTTTGTTTGACCAACATCGGATTCCTTTTAATTAATTGGACCTTTTCTAGGGCAGAGAAACGGATGTCTGTTAATATTGTACCTATATTTAGGATTTGTGGTAGGAATTTCGAAACCCGGTTTGGTATTCGTTTCTATATATCGTGTGATAATTTTATTTCGTATTGTATATATGTTTTGTTTCTGAATTAAGTAGCGGCTATTTGATAGATGCCTCATGACCTTCTTATAAACGTAATGACATATTTTTATGGGTTACAACTTGTAAACGACTAATTAATTGTCGTGTGTTCAGGGTTATAGAACCCTCACTTCAGGTGTGTTTTAACAAGGGTTTTATGATAATAATTATATTCATAGGAATTTATCAAAATAATGAGCAGCACCATGCTTAAATCATGGGAAGTTTAAGAAAGATACTAGGATATACAATTACGAAATAAGTAGGTATAAGTAACTGATTATGTTATTAAAAGATAAGCAAACGATAAGCTGGACAAATCATAAAAAAATGTATAAAAAGGTATCACACTAATCACACGATATAAATAATCACAACACATATATCACACTAATATTATAAAGGCGAAAGTTTGTGAGTGTTTGTGTTTATATGTTTGTTACTTCTTCACGCTCAAACGGCTAGACCAATTTTGATAAAATGTATGGAGGTAGCTGACACCCTGGATTAACATATAAACTACTTTTTATCCCGATATTCCCACGGGATCGACACTTATACGGGTGAAACCGCAGGGCGCAGCTAGTAAATTTATATGTGTAGCGATCGGCACATCTATTTACTAGATCTTTCCATCTTCCTATGGGCTTATTAGTCGATTCGCTCGAATTTACTCTCCCGAAAAGGGCAAATCGTCACTTTTAAATAAGATTAGTGTTTCTGTAGAAGCGACTCACACGAAGTTACTTTATTTGTGGGCGAGTCGACAACTCCAGAAATATGTATATATGCAATTTGCCTATTCTAAATTGTATGCAATAAAGTGTAGAAAAAAGGATGCTAGCGCACAGAAGTGAGAAAAGTTAAATATTCAAAATCAAAATCAAAAGTCATTTATTCAAACTAGGCTGAGAATCAGCACTTTTCGAACGTCAAAATTACAAAAGACAGTCCCCCAAAACGCCCGCCCTTCGCCACTTCCTAGTGCTTTCGCTGGGGAGAAGAAGTGGCGGAACAAATATGGCGAGGGGGGTAATGACTGATCTTTGCGTTATGCTCGTGAACGGGTGCTGCTTGTGGTGACTGGTCGTCTTGCACGTAGTTTGTCCTTATTCCTAGTGTTAACATTGTGAGTATCACTGTTTTTAGTGTACAAGTGTATATTTTATAAGACTTGTACATTTATTATAACTTTGTTGTATAAAATTCAGAATGTACCAATTGCCTAATATAAGCCTCCTATGCTGCCCCAAAAAATGCAGCCATAGTGACCTCTGCACTGCCACCGACGATGCCGTGGAACTGACGAAGTTTTGGGTCAACAAAATATAATACACTGTCGTGCCATAGACACGACGAATAAGAAGAATAAATCTAAACATATGAATGGTGATAATGACACTGCAAGTAAAACTTTAAATTTCCCATTAATCTTGAAACCAGTTAATAATGCAAGGAACATCTGCTTACAACCGCATCTTTGTTTTGATAATACTCATCCTTGGCAGTAGCTTATAGGTAAAATTACATTAATTAAACTGACAACATAAGAGAACACCGCAAATTGATTTATTCATAATTATGTATGCAAAATACTCAATGAAAATTCCTCATATTTTACAATATTTCTAAACTAACTCATTCAAATTCTTAGTTTTATGATCAGCCTTCAAGATTTTATTTATCGATACTAAAGGTGCTCCCTCATCGGGAGCATTCGAGCATTACATCAGTGAGGGAGGAAAATCGAGCATTACAACGCGCCTTGTAATACCTTGATACAACTTGTAACATCAATGCGCTCCACTTGTAAAAAGTCAAATCTATGATGTTACATTACAGGCGAATGCTCCTGGTGAGGGGGGAGCACCTTGGTATATCAAAGCTGAAGAGTTAGTTTGAACGCATTACTCTCTGGAACTACCAGTCAGATTTGGAAAATACTTTTTGCATTTGATAGCCAAATTCTTAAGCAAGGTTATAATAGACCATAACCTTGCTTAAGAATTTGGCTATTAAAAAAAGGGGGTTAATAGTAACATCACGCTACGACCCTTAGGAGCCGAGCAAAAAGGAAACAAGAAGGAAAAAACGATAAGCGAAAACGAGGTGCAGTCAACAAAAGAGATAAGTATGCAGGATCGTTGGATATAGTTTAAGTTTAGTAAAAACCCGATGGCTGTTCTTGAATAAAATTTAATTTTATTAAAAAAAACAAACAGCTCATTTTTCAAATTAAATTTAAGTCGACAACATCCATTGGTTTCCTACTAAATCCTGCATACTTACGTATATCTCTTTTGTTGACTGTGCATACCTAATAGCGTGGATGACCGATGCGATGCGACGCGGTGGATCGGGGGAAGAAGAAATTTCACGCAGACGAAGTTGCGGACGGAAGCTAGTTAGAAGTAAAAATTGTTTCTTTATTTGACAGGTTTTTATCTATAAACCTGTCAATGGTAGTAGGTGTGACTTACAACATCATTAGTGGTTCAATGATGTTGCCATCTATCACCTTTGTCGTTCTTTTACAAGGTACAAGGGATCATGACCCTTATTGTGAAGAAATCGACAGTATAGACCTTGGTATAGGCATAAATGAGAGACTAGTCGATTATATTAATATTCTGTGTGGCATAAATTACATAGTTACGACACCTCTTCTCAGATTTTTGACTTGATTTGCCTAGTTGCTATACGACGGTAGACCCTTCTACCGGTCTACCGGGTAAGGGTAGACCCTCTAATATTATTTCACCATAATCAGCCTATAATGTTCCATCTGGCTGGGGCCTCCTTCCATCAAGAGGGAGTGGGCTGTAATCTACCACGCGGACTCAGTGCGGGTTGGTAGGTATCATATATCTTCGAATTTTTGGTTCTAGGACATGCCGGTTTCCTCACGATGATTTCCTTCACCGTTTTGAGAGCAGTGGTGATGAAATTGTTTACACAAAATTGTTGCCTGCCTAGGTTTGAACCCACAACCTGCACCTCGTAAGTCTGGGCCATCACTGCTCTATGTTATTATCAACTCATACTTAATTAATGCACGCACCTGTGATAAAACTTTCATTAAGGACGAATTTCACCAATTAAACTGAACGCGGACATCAAAAGCATGGCAAGCAAAAGTGTATCGAACTGCGTTCAATAGAGCCTGTAAGTGTCAATATTCCACAATAATGATTACACTGACAGCTCCTGAACATAGTCCAGAGGGGTAATTCTTGCCAGGGGTGCGGGGTTGTCCGAAAGGGTTACCGCTACCCCGGAACATAAAGAGCTAAGGAAGGAACACGGATGGGTTTTAGTCAGTAAGTGTCTGACACTCCCTTCTGCTCCACCCAGAGCTGGAGGGGGGTCATTTGATGATTTTCCATCCATAAAAAAGGGGTAATTCTCGTAATTTTAAGAACGTTCACAGTCTGAGCGATTGACTTTCGTCCTACATGCCTACGGCCCATTCGTGACGACTTTACGAAAACAAAACAATTTTATTTTGTGCCGTAGGCATGCAGAACGAGTTGATGAATCACTCATCATCATAATCAGCCTATAATGTTCCCACTGCTGGGACACAGGCCGCCTCTTTGTGAAAAGGAGTGGGCCGTAATCCACCACGTGGGCCCAGAGCGGGTTGGAAGATGTCACATGTCTTCGAATTTTTGGTTCTAGGACATGCCAGTTTCCTCACGATGTTTTCCTTCACCGTTTTGAGAGCAGTGGTGATGAAATAATTTACACAAAGTAAAGCGCCTGTCTGGGTTCGAACCTACGACCTACAACTCGTAAGTCCACACTGCTCTTCACGAATCACTACTCAGTCTCAATCTTTCTAAAGTACCTCTAATGTACTCTCTTTTCCACATTTTTGAGAAGATTTTGATATTGATTGTAACTGAGATGAGACTGCGACTAGATTTGTTTAAATTACGAGAATTATTAAATTATTTAAAATTACTTCAGATGTGCTGATCGTGTTCATTTCTATAGTAAAACTCAATATTACTCAAAAGATTCTAAATTAAATCTGTCATCTGCCTGATCGAAACATAATTCAACTTTAAGTGCAGAAATATAATTTACAACACCAATAAAAATAAACTTGATTCAAAGAACAAACATAAAATGGTAAAGCTCAACAATTATAGCAATCAATTATTATAGCAGGCATTGCTATAATCATTATGTGTTTTTTCTCGTATACGATTAAGGGCCGCCTCGCGGTCGTGACTGATTAACTCATAAATCCAACAATGGTAAACCTAATGTGACTCCATTATGTGGTGGGTATTATCCTTGCCTCCTACATTATATTGTAGGGCTGACTAGGCTGAATTATGCAAAATCGTATCTTATACTATCTAACTAGCTTCTGCCCATTCCTGGCTGCAACATTCCTGGCATTAACATCGTCGACCACTACACCTACCTTGGCTCGCAAATCTGCAATGATGGTAGTTGTGTCCCCGAGATAAAAAGCGTGGTCGTTCACCAACACGATGGACCGATCAGGTGAAGGAATCATCGTCCTCTAAATTCTACACGGTGGTAAGAGATGCGCTGGACAGAAACCAGTGGAGGTGGATCATTCGCTCCAGATGCAACTCCAAAGCTGACCACGATCCTCAGACATGAGGGACCGACTACAGAGAGAGAGCTTCTGCCCGCGACGACGCGGACGTTCGCGTGAAATTTCGATTTATTCCGGTCTCCTGAACCCCCCTCAATCCCCTCCCTCGATCCCCTGCTAGTTCTTCTGCTATTTTAATCTCTGTCTTATCCATTTGATTTGTTCCCCCGACCCACCCAGTCACATCGCATCTGACATCTGACAGGCCTGATGGTCTAGCGGTTAGTGACCCTGACTGCTATGCCGGAGGTCGTGGGTTCGATTCCCACCCAGGACAAATGTTTGTGTGATGAGCACGATCATTTGTTCTGTGTCTGGGTGTAATTTATCTATAATATGTATGTATTTAGAAATATATAAGTATGTTTATCAGTTATCTAGTACCCATAACACAAGCTCTGCTTAGCTTGGGACTAGATGGCGTTGTGTGATAGTTGTGGAATATTATTATTATATTATTATTATTATCTCTTCATTTTCACTCAGCGTTCTTTCTGACTTTTTTGTTAACCGACGAAAAAAAACGGAGGAGGTTATCAATTCGACGCGTATATTTTTTGTTTTTTTTTTTTTTTTTTTATGTATGATCACGCATAACTTTTTACAGAGCAGTCCGATTTTGATAATTCTTTTTCTATTGGAAAGGATATACCCCGAAGTTGGTCCCATATAAATTTGGAAAAGAAAATCCAACCCTAAGGGTAGGAAAACAGGGGATGATTGATTGTTCACTCACTGATTGTAATGTATGAGCACGCATAACTTTTCACAGAGTAGTCCGATTTTGATAATTCTTTTTTTATTGGATAGGACATACCTCGAAGTTGGTCCCATGTAAATTTGAAAAAAAAAATCCTACCCTAAGGGTGGGAAAATAGCGGTGATTTATTGTTCATTCACAGATTTTAATGCTGAGCTTTATAAAACCTGTTTTTTTAAGTATTTTATCATACAAAAAATAATAATTAAATTAAGATTATATAACAGTTAATATCTAAAGTAGGGTAGGTAGCTAATTTAAAAGTAATAAAAAATTAAGCATGTAGTAATTAGTAAATTATAGCCTCAAAAAATTATAAAATAAAAACTTTTTAACAAAAAAATTAAACCTCCGAAAAAAACTGAAAAGCAAAAAATAAAAACATTTTTTATTTTACCTTAATAAATAAGTTTTAAACTAATGCAAGTATACCTAAGAAATTTTGAGTCGGCGCCAAGCAATCAATGAAGAAAGATCACTAAATTACCTTAAATTTAAAGAAATAACCAAATCAAATTAATAATGCAACGTGAAATCTCCAGCGATAAATATAACATTCCAAACAAAAAATGCGCTCTCCGCACGACCACTCGCAACGATATTAAGTTGCTTGTTTGGCGCCGACTCAAAATTACTTAGGTATACTTGCATTAGTTTAAAACTTATTTATTAAGGTAAAATAAAAAATGTTTTTATTTTTTGCTTTTCAGTTTTTTTCGGAGGTTTAATTTTTTTGTTAAAAAGTTTTTTTTTTACCCGGCGCCTAAGGGTCGTAGCCTGATGTTATATAACCTATAGCCTTCCTCAAGAATGGTGCTGTAAAATGCAAAAAGAATGTCACAAATCCGACTGGTAGTTCCATAGATTAGCGCGTTCAAACAAAAAAAATGAAATCATCATCATCATCTGCCTAGCCTTTTCCCAACTATGTTGGGGTCGGCTTCCAGTCTAACCGGGTGCAGCTGAATACCAGTATTTTACATGGAGCGACTGCCTATAATCTGGCCTCCAGAACCCAGTTAAAAAAATAAAATTAAAATGAAATAATGATAATTCGTTTCGTGTTTGAAAAAATGCGTCTGTTTGACGCCGTAAATAACACAGATGAATGAATTTTCAAAATTAATGACATAGAGATTGTGAGTTGTTACGAAACTACCCCCCTTTTTTCTTCTTGCCAGTTAAAGCACTAGGAAGTGGTGAATGGTGGGCGTTTTGGGGAACTGTCTTATGGAATTTTGACGTTCAAAAACTGCTGATTCTTAATATTATTTAAATATATTATTTTAACCCCACTGTTCCCTTATTTTCAGGAAGAGGAAGAGAGCTCAGACAATTCCAAGATTTTGAAAAGTGAAGAAAACATGCTTGCATTACAATAACTTAAGTTGTTTTTAGAGCTGTGGTGGCCAAGTAGTAACGGCCACGACTTACGAGCTGAGGTCGTAGGTTCGAATCCAGACAGTTGCTTTACTTTGCGTAAATTATTTCATCACCACTGCTCTCAAAATGGTGAAGGAAAACATCGTGAGGACACCGAACTGTCCTAGAACTAAGAATTCTAAGACATGTGACATCTATGAGCCCGCACTGGGGCCCGCGTGGTCCTAGATTATAGCCCACCCCCTCTTGAAGAGAGGAGGCCTGTGTCCCAGAAGTTGGAACATTATAGGCTGATTATGTAAGTTGTTTTTAAACGCTTTTTTTCTTTAGTCAGCTTGTTTGTTATGTAGTTGGCTGGTTTAGACTTCTTGCTTTTTTTTATCTTTTCAGATGTTCTCGTTGTCAGGCATAACGTTCTGCTTCGTTTGACGTTTCTTAAACTTTTTGAGGACTAAGTTTTCCTCAAAGTAATGACCATAAATGTTTGCTCCCACTGAAATGATAATAAAAGCGTTTAATAATAATTTATTTCGAGGGAAATTGATTAAGAAATCCATGGCATTCTTTTCAATATCGTTAAATAATAATTTATGTGATTATTTAAAATGAAAGAACGAGTCACCGCTAATTTCGTAGAAGGTTTTGGGACAAAGCATTTTATGATACGAGCGGTGATTTAAAATATTGATTCATTGGCAAATATCACAGGATTATTTGACGAATGTTTAGGTTTTTTACATGCTTGATAAAATTATATATGCATGTGTCTACATTAATGGTGATTTATCACTTGTAATTGTTGTTTTTTTTTAAAGCAGTTTTAATTTTACTTCTCTATTTTTGCACAACAATAAAATTCATCTTAGACATTTAAGTACGAAAACACACTTTTTTTTCACAATTCAAATTCATGTTACTTGCCAGTCATCAAAATTGTTTATTTCTAACCAGCCTTAACATTTTAAGATGATTTAACAATTCTTAGCTAATATTATATAGAGAAAAGACTTGATTTTTTGTACGTTTGTTTGTTACGCTTTCATGCTACAACGGCTAAACGGATTTGGATGAAATTTGGCACCTGGGTAGACCATGACTTGAATTATAAGATAAAACTTTTTATCCCGAAATTCACGCGATATCGAGACTTATACGGGTGATACCGCGGAGTGCAGCTGGTGAATGAAAAATCATAAAATTAACTTGAATTGTTCAGAAAGGCCAAAAGACTAAAGCAGAGATCTATAAACGCCAGTTAGTATATACGGACGGCAAACTGTTATTCCTGTCACTGTTAGACTACAGGTGTAAGATAGAGATAGGAACACGTCTAAACCAAAAAACGTACTAAGTAACGTTTATAGATCTCTGCCTTAGGACCTGGTTTTTCCCAAGCCTTAGCAAAACTAAGTCTAAAATAACCTTTAGATAAGCAGATAAAAATAGTGTAGGCGGTATTACATCGATAAGCTAGAAATATGTCACGATTCCTATTTTTAAATCCGACACAATAGCTTTTAATGTATAGGTGACAAGTTAATTTGCATAACTTAATCATCGCCGGATAACTTTATGAGTTGGCAGAGAAAATCTACTACCAAGAAAAATATTGCGTGTTCTTAAACTTCCGGATCCTGTATAGTGAGTGATCTAATTAAGATGAAACGTACGTAGACCCATATAATCTTTTCTTGGTTGTTGTTTCCTAAGAAAAATGGTCGTGGTCTAAGCATCCACAGGCTGATTGCTTCCCGCACAGACTGTTCGATCCAACATAAATGGATGTGTATTTCGACTGGACAATAATTATGCATGTATGATTACTAATTTTAATTGATTTATTGACTTTAACCTTTCGTATGCCGGAACGTAGATCCACGCGAGACACAATGGCTTTTTAATTGTGTCTGTAATTACGGCATTCAACCGGTTAATAATATCTAATATTGACATTGTTTATTTAATTTAATCTATATAATTATTATTTGTATCTTAATTTCTATTGTATCTATCTGCTTTTTATTGAATTATTTTATTTTGTTAATATTTGTATTTGTACGCTGACTACCTTATTGCTATTATGCTTTATGGGTTTAACCTGAAATAAACTTTTTATTATATCTCCTTTATTTCATTATTTACTTAATTTTTGAATATTAGGATATAAAAAATAGTAGTCCGCCAGCGTCGGGAGCAGGGTCCAAGCTACCGGTGGTTAGGGCTCCAGAGACAGGAACCTCCTCACAATGCGAGCTGTATCAAGGAGTACTGCCTTCTGAATCAGGCCCTTGATCCAACTGCCTAACGAGAGCCTTATTATTATTAAGGAAGAAGCGTGACCAACGGGCTTTTTGGTCAAATAGCACCGAGGTAGTTAGGCCGAGTCCCAAACGTCGAGATCCGAAGACGTACGAAGGGTTTCGATATTGGAAAACGAAAGATGGAACTCAAATGAACTTGGGCAAGACACCTGGCAAGGCGCAGTGATGTCAGGTGGAGTAAAGTAGTGACTGAGTGGCTTCCAAGGACTGGAAAACGAAGTGACAGCTGTCTAGCGGCGAAATGGGTAAACGACATTGTTACCATCGCAAGTATAACCTGGATAAGACAGGCGTAAAGTATTTCATTCCACATCTTATGTTCATCATCATCATTTCAGCCGAAAGACGTTCACTGCTGGACATAGGCCTCCCCCAAGCACCTCCACTTCGACCGGTTTCGTGCTTCTCGCATCCAACGAGCTCTTGCGGCCTTCACAAGGTCGTCGTCGTCCTTGTGGGAGGTCTTCCAACGCTACGTCTTCCGGTACGCGTTTGCCACTCCAGAACCTTTCGGCCCCATCGGCATTCTGTTCTGCGAGCAATGTGCCCTGCCCACTGCCACTTAAGTTTGGCAATTCTTCTTCATCTTATGTTATTTGCTGGAAATCACGTTAAGTCGTTGGTCTCGGTTTTCATTTACAGATCTTTGATAGTCGATACGGGTAATCAGAAGCTCGAAATCCTGACGACCTGCAGTCTTACTAAGGGCTATCGTATTATCCAGTAACTGAATTGTGGAGGTCAGATAGGAAGTCGCTGCATGTAAAATACTGGTATTCAGCTGCATCGGGTCAGACTGGAAGCCGACCTCAACATATTTGGGAAAAAGCAGGTAGATGGTGATCGTAAAGTATTTCATTCCACTTCTTAATTAACTGCGGGCAAAAAATGCCAAATGGATTGTACATCCTAGCCAACCTGCCAACCCTGTAAATTCAACTAGGTGTGAAAATGACATGTGGATTACCGCCGTGCCTAATAGACAGCTAACTGGCAATTAATTGGGACCTCATAACAAGCATCATCATACATATTCAGTTAATGTTGTCTGTCATTCGGATCTATTGTTCAGCTGACACAAATTGCTCGCGTAGGCTATCTTGAAGCATTGAGGTTAGGAGGCAGTCAGATTCGAAATACAAGGCTAGTGTTATTCTTGCTAAAGATGTTTTTTTGAAGTGAAAACTTCTTTGAGTCGCGTTGGGCATTTTTTGAGTTGGGAAAAATCCATTGAATTCGCGCCACTGTTACCGTAACCGACACCGCTTCGGATGTGTTCGCCTGTCCTCGGGATGAACTCGGTTTTAATGTAAGTATATCCGATATGTCAGTGAGTGATGGCAAAGTATTCTGTTTGTGTTTTGTTTTCACTTCTGTCGGCACTCTCGGAGTGTTTATTTTTTATTATTCTTAACGTGTCGATGGCAAAAATAACACGAAATTTTTTTGGATTTTTTAAATTTGTCCGGCCCTAGACTTGCCATTGATGCGTACATTTTATATTTAATTTTATACTGAGTTCAACAAGAAAAAAATAGGGTGTTACTACATATACAGGATGTTACAGAAAGGGTATATCAATACAAACGGGTTGAAGAGTGTATCTGGTCTAGAATCTCTGTACAAAATTTCAGCTCAAAAGCAGTAACTTTGAAAATGCTTAATATTTTTTTTATTTCGATAGTTTATTAAATTGAAATCATAACAAACGTGTCCATTATCTGTAGTGTGTCTGTGCGCCTAGTACACGCACATCACGCCGCCGCGCGCCAGTGCAGCGCCGTGATGTCGAAATAAAAAAAAAATTAAACATTTTCAAAGTTAATGCTTTTGAGCTGAAATTTTGTACAGAGATTCTAGACCAGATACACTCTTCAACCCGTTTGAATTGATATACCCTTTCCGTAACACCCTGTATTGACATGATAACTGATAGAGTTGCATAGGAGAAGAATACATGCTGCGCCGACCCCAAATAAATTGGAATAAGGAGACGACCTTGTGAACGCCGCAGGAACCCGTTGGATGCGAGAAGCACGGAACTGGTCCAAGTGGAGGTGCTTGGGGGAGGCCTATGTCCAGCAGTGGACGTCTATCGGCTGAAATGATGAAGAACAGGAGAATGATGATGAGAAAAAATAGGATAAAGCAAAGACAGGTTTATGATCTGCAATGAACCTGGTGAAACATATTTAATCTTTGAACACTTTACTCGTAGTTAAAGTTTGTCATGGCGGCTTTACCTGTTTGAAATCGGAGTGCATCGCTAATTTTTAAATACACAAGAGATGAGTCGTATGCTTTCTCAACGAACCGGATGCAAACCCAGGTAGAACATTGTTAGTCTTTTCATATTACGCCGCGGAAGTAGTTGAAAAATAAACGTTTTTTTACAATCTGGTTTTATAATGATTCCTAAGAGGAATTCATATTTCATGAAATAGTTATTCAATAGGATTATACGAAGAAGGTTGTATTGATGATTTTAACGATTATAATTCTGTAAATAATACTCGTTACGATTCCGAAGCATATTTTTTTCAACATACAACTTGATACTGACCTGCAAATTGCAAAAAAACTTAAGAAAATTTGGTTTTCGCGGGCTATTCTGGCGCTTCTCCCTTAAGCTGAAATACTTATCACCCATAGGTATGTCGTTCTATGGAAAAGAAATGATCACACAGTCAAAACCAATATCCATAGAGGTTGGATTGCAGATGGCTGAAAAGAATGCCTCCAACTTCTTGATCTATCCATTTGCTACTTGCTTGCTTATTGTTTTTGCTTGTTCTTGTTTGTCCATTTGTCTTTTATTTTTTAATTTATGAAAACCTTGACCTATTTTTAAACTCCAGTCATTTTCTCCTCTTATATTGAAGCACGAAAACCAGTCTACCAACTCCAATATAACACCGGCCTAAAGCTATTACTGCGCTGGGTGATCCAGCAAGGTTGTGTGGTCGGCAGAATTGGTGAGAGATTTGGTTCACGGAGACCTTTTGTTTACCTACATTAATAACGTGATTGGCTTACAATTTGTGACCGACTTTGCGAATTTACATTTTGTATATTATTTATTTTATTCCGGGCGAGAGGTTTCGTAAATGTTTTACTTTTCTTTAAAAAGTTTTGCCAATCCTATTGATAATAGGATTTAGATTTGGGTCTAATAGAAAGACTGGAAATGAATAAACATTAATTTCCAGTCTTTCTATTAGACCCGCTTGACCGGTTAACATATCAAATCGGCGACAAAATAATAGAAAATCAATTGTGTCTCATTAGCGGAGCTTGACAGATTAATATTATGCACATGAATAAAAAAGTACTGCAACAAAATTCTAACAGCGAAAAATACCTACCTACATTCGATATTCCTTATATCGATTTCAAAATTAAAAAATAGAACGATGAGCTTCATGTCATGATTGATCTCATAAATAGCAAGGATATTCTTTGAGTAGAATTTCAATGACTTTATCATAAGGAAACACATAACATTAGAAAGACGTCATCGTTTAGTCAGGTTATAATTTATGGCCGATCATGACTTTAGATTAAAAACTTCAACAGAAAGGAAAATCTTTAGATAAATTGTTCGAACTTTGTTTTGTTTATCTACATCGAGATTTTACTATATATAAGTTAAATATTAATTTATTATACACACAAACCATCTGGAATAAATGCTCTAAATTATGGTCTCTAAAATCTGTTGCGTATGAAAGAAGAACCACGCGGTCACACACAGACAAAAATAATATTAAATTATATTTATACACAACGATGCAATTTTATCTAATGTTGGTGTATTAAAGGTACTCGGAATACCTAATCGATTTATTCTTTGACGAGTAATCTTTAATCATAGTTGACTACCTAACCATTATTATACAGTGCTCTAGTCTATAACTTCGTCAAGGCAAAGGTACGCATTAAGAGTTGTAGTATATGATCTATGAAGACGCAGGAGTCTATCCTTTTTATCTTTTCTGGCATTGGCAGGAGCTTCACGAGAATGCTAGAAGCTTATGCAGTGGATGGATAATTACCATCGCTCAACTGTTTATAGTTAAAATCCGACTCTTCAACACGATTTTGTAGCAGTTCACTCCTGTATCAATTGGGCACCACTGAGCTCAATTCTAAGCCGATTCGCTAAGAATTCATCCATCTATATCCATGACCAGTCACTCTGCAAACGTTCTCGTTCCACCTCGCTTCACGATCTTAAATTAGCATAAGTATAATCAGCATATAATGTTCCTACTGCTAGGACACAGGCCTCCTCTTTTCGAGGGAGTGGGCCATTATAATCCACCACGCGGGCCCAGTGTAGGTTGACGGATCTTATATTGTGTTTGCCATATCGCACTCATGAACATCTCTTCTGTTCTATCCTCCATTGGCTTTATGTCTTCGTCATTATTGACAGCTGTCACAGAAATAATTATTTCATGCCAATACTTACCTAATTTATTTCTAACAGCATCGTTTAAAATTTATAATATTCAAATACATCATTTATGATTAGTGGTGTATTTGATTTTGATGATCCTAATTATCATAAACATGTTACGTTTCTCGTTCAAGGGAATCTAGTATTTTTCTTCATATTTTCAACACATTAACACCTTGTATTTCGTCGAACTTGACCGCTAATGCGTAAGATTTATGTAAACGATCTCTTTGTAAACTTGTCTTGTTCCTATTACCTTCTTGAGAAATGGTCAGCTGGTTTGTCACAGAATGCTGTGACAAGAGATATGTCAAAGATATTGCTGAATTTTGTACGGAGATTATGCGAAATTCGAATGATATACAGGCTTATTTTTTTATCACCATCCAAATTTTTACAGGGTGTTCTACCCATGGATATGAATAACTTTCACCATGGGACCAACTCTGAAATCACGAAACAAAAAATCTGCTGTTTCATACATTTTGGTCAAGTAGGTATTGAACTTTTGTATGAAACAGCTGATTTTTTTTTTTTTATAGTAAAAGTTTTTCATATTCATGGGTAGAATGCCCTGTAAAAATTTGGATGGTGATAAAAAATAAGCCTGTATACTTCTCGTTGACTTGAAATACTTGATAAGGACATTCGTGAAATCCCTGATAAGTAGGTAATATATAAATTCCGTAGGGATAATTATTTAGTTACTTTCCATAGTACTTTGTCAGTTCAAGGGACAATATCTTTTCTAAGAAGACAACTTCATGCAGTTTTCAATATAAACAAAAACATTTTCGATGTTAGTACCTTCAATAAAACCTTCAATGCTAAATACTTTCAGCTCATAACAGTTAACCATGTAACTCATAAATTTAGTTGTAACCTTTAGACCAAAATGACAACAACGAACATTTGTTATGTAAAAGTTCTCTCTTACAAAAGACTTCACAAATATTGACTGATGTAAAAGTTACGATTGCGGTTTTCGTCCTAATATGGGGAGAAACTTAGATATGACATAGTCCCTTAAACGTCGAAACAATGATTCATTGTAAAAGTCAGTTAAGTTGTTCTAATTTTACCAGTTCAGTTTTTATTTAGTTCTTAAGTTTCGACTAAGTTTACGCTTAAGAGAAAAGTAGAATGTAAATACCAGAGGGGCAATTCTTGTAATTTTAAGAACGTTCACAGTCTGATCTCAGTCTCAATCTGTCAAAAATACCTATAATTTCCCTAAATTTTTGACAAGTTTTTGACATTGATTGTCGCTGAGATCAGATTGCGACTGGGTTTTGAACGTTTTTAATTACGGGAATTGGCTTTAACCATGTTCAGTTATTGAGTATTTATTCTAACTCAAATTTAACGCATTTGTTTCAAATAAACCAGGCACTTTTGATTTGTCAAGGAGTCGGTCTGTCAGAAAGTTGAAGTTGGATGGCCATTTCAAAGGGTAGTAGGTTCCTATGGAGAAGAACGGGCAAGAAACTCCATAAAAACTCTTTTAAATCAAAGAATTAGGGATAATATTTCCATCGTATATGCATAAGTTCACAAACAGATTCTTGATAAGGTGACAGTATCATCACAACGTTGTTTTCTCATTGTTTGTCTTATAGGAATACCTATTATTCGTGTATATATTTGACATATTTTTTCTAATATTTAATATGCAGTTAGTAATTTATAGTTTCTAATTGATGTATTATGTGTATATTTTATATTTAAATAAATATTTACTCCTCAATTTTTCGTAATTGCACCTACCACTATTTGTCTCTGCATCACCCAAAGCTTCATTGGTAGAAAATTCATAACGACATTATGAGTCTACTTCTGTATAAATAAATACAGGGAGCAAGCATGGTCTTCTCTCATCCATATTCTACTCTTTGTTATAATAATTAATTACCTGCTTAAGTTATAAGAAAGATTCATTCATTCAACACCAAAATACCATAGGTACACTAACATTTACTAGCAGCACATGTATATTTAATAATAAACGGTTCGTCATCATAAGCTATGGTTATGTGCGGATGATGTGAAAACCGCTCGGCCCCAAGGTCTTGAGCTAACTACTAACCTTCTAAGAGGCATTTGTGATTAGAGCCGCTAATCTACGTTTCTTAACAAGTCTTCGTATTTGTGTAGTGTTTTGTTAGATATTCTTGGCTTTTTGCAGGAATCCCCATTATTTGGGGTCGGACCCGTGCTTCACCTAGTTTCTCCACCTGGGTGAAGCACGGAGACTACGATCCCGTGATCAGGTCCCGTGCTCCAACTGATGACGTTATTGTACAGTGATGCAATAAATTGTCTTCCCTATACGATTCCAAAGATCTAAACAATTATTTAACGGTAGTGAATTTATAATATGGGTATACATTTTATCAAGTAGTTCGTGATGCCCTAGTTATGGGTTTAATTCCGGGCAACTAGCAATGTGACTTTTTTTATTTTGTTTGACTATCGCTTAATTTGCTATTGTACGATTTTATTATTGTTTTTCTATTATACTGTTCCATTTTATGGTCGTTTTTTTAGTTTAGATGGTAACTAAAATAATTCTAGGCAAGTTATTGTGTATACTGTAACGATGTTTATTTTGCTTATCTATATACAATATAAAATTCAAAGTCCTGACTGACTGATATATGAAATTCCACCCCTAAGAGGGTGAATGGGGTGAGGGTGAATTTCTCTAAAAAGAAGGAAGAAGAAAAGGGAGCAAGAAAAAAAGAAAAGAGGCTAAGAGGGGGCCCCCCCTCTTAGCCTCTTTTCTTTCTTTTGGTTTAAGAGGCTTTTGTCATGCAGTGGGACAATAATAGGCTGGTACGGTCAGCATCAAAAGTTGATTAACACTTCAGTTTTTTTAATCTTAGTTATTGAGTAAAATATTTGTTCAAAATTGCAGCAGAAGAATTTTATTTAGAATATTATACTCGTCTATTATGTGAAAAGCTAAAAATCAGTTTAGTGAAAAAAAGTTGTTGTCAATTTAATAACATGTAAAAATGATAGTGTTAATCGACTTTTGATGTGCTTCTCGCAAGGTTGCTTGCAGAGATGTCTTTAGAAATAAGATGTTTTTTTTTTTAGAAGAACTTTCTGTGTTTCTGCTTTAAAATACTTAAACAAGAGTTTAATTCTTGTGTCAGAAGAAGATGGAGAGGTAGTATATTTTCCTTAGAGCAACTTCTTCATAAAATAGACCCGCCTCCTGTTACATGGGGCCTTAACGTAGCTGGCGAAATATGATAGTACTATGGCCCCGATCTACACCGCCACAGGCGAACAACGCATCATACTGACGTCACGCAAAATCCTGCATCTCGCAAGCAGAGTTTACCGCGCAAATATATATGCAACGTCCCGACATCAATCATCGGGCAGTTGCCAACCAGACACAACACGCGTTAGGACTGAAGATGCTCCCTTTTCTATGGAGGATGTGTGGATTTAACAGTCTGTTCCTCATACCTCTAAAGTACCTACTGCACACCTAAACCTACCCTTTTACAGAATTTTACAGAGTACAGGCGTGATATGGCCATGTTTATCGAAGGACCGATGGCCGGTGGAGCAGATGAGTCTTGGCGTGGAGACCGCGTATCGGCAAGAGTAGCGTATGACGCTCCCCAGCTAGCTGGACTGACGATGCGGAAGGTGGAGGACAGTGTGTTGCGGCGCAGCCTGAGAAAGGCCTATGTCCAGCAGTGGACTGCAATAGCCTGAGTTGGTTGAGGCGTGATTAAGAGCCTATACTACCTCAAATGGCTTAGCGTGATCCTCCGTTATGTCGAAAATACTGCACCATTAATTTTGAAATAAATATATGGTAAAGTTGAGGATTAATGCTAAGTCTTATGTTAGACGAAAACACGATTCCATAAAATTTTCTCGATAGAAAATAAATCCAAAGTTACCTCTAACCCGAACAATAAACCGCTGGTATTTTAAAAAATACTTCAAATTAGATCATGAAACTTTGCATACTAACTGAACTTACTTTAAAGCAGGTCTTATATTATTTACTTTTTTATAATTACCATTATTTTCACTGTAAAAAGCAAATACCTAAACTATTGGCGCTGCCTGCCGCCCAGCACCGCACTCTGTCTCGCTCTCACTCAGTCAGCGAGCAGTATCGTATGAGCGAGATAAAGAGTGAATTTTAGCTGAGGTAGTATAGGCTCTTAACAATGTCTCTTGTTTCATTTTAAATCTCGCGTGAGATTACAGTCAGTTTTTGCAAGCACTAGAAATAAATGAAAGCGATTATCCGATTACGGAAAAAAACTCGAAGGTGTCAGTCGTATTATAATTTCAAAATAATCGATTATGACTTAGGAAAGCTTTGTTAGCGACGATTTTCATTATTTATCACGCGGATAATTTTAATTGATAAGACAATTATGGTCTATTTCAGAAGTAGCTGACAAAAATGTAAACAAATGGATCAGATAACGTAAATTTCACGTACTTCCAATTTGAGTCCTTTGATTTGATTATTTAAATACTTAAACCCGAAATTGTAATTTAAATCACCTGGCTAGAAACACAGGTTTGAATAAACCTATATCGAATGGGTCGCTACCTTACATTCTGATTCCGAACCATCATCACCTGTAATAAAAATATTTTAGCTTTGGTTTACTTTTGGCACTATAATTGCATAGGAAATTCAATACGGTTAGCTAAATGTAGCTACACTTTTTGTAATAGTCTGACTAAATAAAATTATTATTAAATTCAAACAATAATAGCCGGAAAAAGTGCCGTATTTAAACCATCTAAATATAATATAATAAGGTAAATGTGTTACTAAATACTTTTAATCAGTCATTTCGTAGAAAAAATGGGATTGGAAGGATTGTTTACACTTTCATCAGACACTTTTAAAACAGATTATAGTCTAATCAATCAACTGCATTGTTGATTTGTAGGTATTGTTGTCGTTTACTAAGACATTTATTTTTTACAATTATGTAGTCTGTTTGTTATAATAATTATAGGTATTGATGTTAATGATGATGTATTTAAATTGGAGGTACTCGTAGCTACGTCACGGTCTCCGCACGTCAGTAGCAGGTAAGACATGGACTACGAATACCACCCTAGCATAAGCATAATCAGACTATAATGTTCCCACTGCTGGGACACAGGCCTCCTCTCTTAGAGAGGGGCTCTCTATGAGAGGGAGTGAATGGTTTGATGTCTCTTTTTCGGGGTTCAACGACCGCTGGTAGTGTTGTTACTTGCAGTATGAGTTGAAAAAATCTGTGTTCTTTTGTTTTTTCGTGTTTAGATATCGATACAAATCTCGTTTGTGAAGTTTACACAAAAATAAACTATCTACTAGATTCAAGTGACTTTCTACGTTAACTGCGGTACCCTAGAAAAAAAACCATCAAATTCATCATTCATTCATTTTTTCATTCAATTTCTTTTTTCCTTTATCATATTTGTCCAACCCGTCTGCGGAGTTTTGGTAGCTAATTCAATTTTTCACTGTATATGTTGATATAGAGATGAAGCGTTGGAAGGCCTCTCACAAGGTGGACTGATGACCTGGTGAAGACCGAAAGAATCCGCACGATGCAAGAAGCACAGAACCGGTCGAAGTGGAGTTGCATGGGGAGGCCTTTGTCCAGTAGGAGACATCTTTCTTATGAAATAATGATAGTAATGTTGAGATTGAGATTAAGATATGAAAGTAAAAAAAAAAAACGGATGTGCTTATGACCACACGACTGAAGTGAAACTTCAAACGTACTTGGCTATGAGAGGAAGAGAGAAAGAAAATGTGCGCGCGTACTGCTTTCTCTTGCTTATATCCCCCACTCAATTCTCGTTCGCCTCACCCGATCACATTTTTCGTAACGCTTACGTCACGCGTTCGCCAGCTTACTCCCCAAGTCAAGCGTGCGTAAAGAAGTTTCACTTCAAAAACATAGCTACAATGACGTCATTTTCTCCGTAGAATTTTACATCATGCCCGGGCCACACCAACGGGAAACGCCGTTGATAATCGCGATAATCGTGCGTAACTGAAGGTGCAGCCACAACGTATTGCGATAATCAACGTCGTTTTTCAGTGGTGTGGCCCCGGCAACACTGTCCTTTCATTGCCGTATGATTAGCCAACAATAAAATACGATACCTATTTTTTTACAATAATAAATATGCAAATGAACGTAACCGGACAAACAGTCCCCTCTCCCCTGTAAGTTGCGCAGTCGTCATTAGATGATACGCAAATACCCATTGTTATACACACAATTACCCTAATTGCTCTTTTCTCGTGTTATAACTTTCAATGTACGGAAGCCAAAGAAATAATTGTATGCACATTTGCATCTCATTAATTCTACTCTTTGTTACTATGATAGAAATCAAGCTACAAGGCCAGGTAATCACATTAATTGTAGTATTAAGTGTTTAAAAATGATTACCTGTGTCTCTATTAAAGTTTTTGTAAGGCATTCGAGAGTTGGAATGGAAAATGTCCTTACACGTGCGCCAATGATGACTGGGGTGAGGTAGGTCGGGGACTGATAAAAACGAGAACACGGTACACGCTATTGAGAGAGTTACTTTTACTTTTTTGTTGAGTTGAGGAGAGTGTTGTGTCACGAAGTTTGTTACTAGCTGGTTACTTTATTGAAGTGAAACTTCTTAGTTGCCGAATCGGTAATTGGAGTAGAATTGAGAGTGAAATTTCAAGGACGCGTCACGTTTTAGCACATTTCGTTACATGAGAGAGAGGAAAGATATGACTCTCTCTGTCTCTTAATCTAATTCTGTATTATTCTTTCTTTTTTGTGAAGTTTCATTTTTATGATGTGTACGGTGCTGTACGCGCAATTATTTTCTATATTTTCAAGTGTTAGTAAAAGTAACTAAGTAATAAATATAGAAAATAAAAAAATAAAACACACATCTTCTTCTCATGGTAATAGGCAGAATCTGCAGAACGCCACCTGCAAAGTCAAAGTCAAAGCATTTATTTGAAATAGGCACATTAAAGGCACTTTTGAACGTCAAAAATTACCTTAAAATAGAATTGATTCTAGTCGCCCCTTCCAAAAGGTAGTTTTCGTGTGGAGAAGAATGGGCAAAAAACTCCACCGTTACTCGTTTAAAATGTTTTAGGTACAATATAATACGATCCTTACATACTCCTTTTGCCGCCTTTACTTTCATACATCTGATCATACACACACGCTGATTGCCAGTACCGCACCTGACATTTTTGAAGTTGAAAAAAAAGTTGATATATTAAAAAAAGTGTAGCCAATTTTTTTTTTCTTCTGAGACTGATTTATGCCAATTTTTTTGGTTATCATCACTAGATATTAGTAAAATTTAATTGTAAAATAAATACTATACAAATAATTGTTGAAATAGAGATATTTATCAAAGTTTACTTTTTTACAACAATAAAAACCACTTTATAATAGGTTCGAGCGCTGTTATTATTCAATGCCCAGTACACAATATAACACATAAGATATTTTGTTATAATGTTAAAATATATATTAATGTTGCTATTTATCTAGTTATTAGTCGTATTGACAGTTGAGCATAATTTCCAATGTAATTGGCTTTAATACTTTCGCAATAATAAATTTTAAGGCATATACTCGGTTATCAACTTGAGTCAGGTTGCCGATTTTCGAAGCTTGATTTAAGATTTCGACGAACTGGATTTTCAGGTGAGAAATTTTTTCTTCTTTTTATTACAAAATGCATAATAACGTAGCTGTCTTCACTCGGTGAGTGGAGTAATTTATTGTAGGTACTTACCTACAGTTTAATTCAATAGGTAGGTGAAGAAATGCAAATTATTTGCAAAAGCTTCTCAGTTTCTATTTAAATAGATATTTTTTTTATTTATATGTACTTTATTGTACACCACAAAAATACATAACAAAAATAAATACAAAATATACAACGGGCTGCCTTATCACTTTCCGCGATCTCTTCCAGGCAACCTTGGAATGGACAATGATTTTCCTGGACATAAAATAGGGTGGTCGTTAATGCAACTAATAAGTACACAGTACACTAAATAGATACAATTGCCCGATGACATTAAAAAGTTACCTACTCATCTATTTAAGAAGAAATTATACACATTCCTAATTAAAAAGTGTTATTATAATGTAAAAGACTACCTCGAAGATAAAGATATTGTATTTTAATTATGGCAAATATTTGTACATTAATTCAATGATAATAATAATTACAATTACTATGACATTATTAATTAGCTTGAAATTACTGTTATAATTTATTAATTCAGATTTAATTTAATTGACTATCTATGTATATTTTCAAAGACAATGTAATTTAATAAGATAAATTAATAAGAATAATTGTATCATAACGTTCCTAATATATTTGCACACCTCACATGGTTATAATACAGTGTACCATAAGAACCTTTTATAACATCCTCCGAATCTGTGATATGCAAATAAATGATTTGATTGATTGATTGATTGACAAAGATACGGATACTTCAATTTTATTTATTTGTATAGATGTATAGATTTAAAACAGTTTGTTACCACCTATCTTCAGAAATGATGTAAGTACCGACTTGAACAGACAAATGATTGCACTTTAAATTGCCATTTTGTATGGAAGATGATAGAACCTCAAACAACACTAATAAATGCTCACTTATACAAGAAATACTTACATAATGCATCGACGAATTAACAGGAGGTCAAGCAGGCCATTCATCATTCTCTAATACTGCCCGACCATTTTATATAGACCTCTGTAGGTACATACATTCCTGCAGCTATGATGAATCAACTTTTTTAAAAGTGTATACGATTTTGTCTGCATCCCGCTTTCCAAGAGGAAACTATCTATGGAATAACATTTTTTTCGGGACAATAAAACCTTTATGATTTTCTCTCATAGCCGACGTTTCTGGTAACCGACATAGCCCGAAGAATTGCCAAACTTAAGTGGCAGTGGGCAGTACATTGCTCGCAGAATGGATGGCTGATGGGGCTAAAAGGTTCTGGGGTGGCGGCTGCGTACCGGAAGATGTAGCGTTGAAAGGCCTCTCACACGATGGAACGATTACCTGGTGAGGGCCGCAAGATTCCGCTGGATGCGAGAAGCATAAAACCGGTCGAAGTGTCGGTGCTTGGGGGAGGCATATGCCCTTTTTTTTTTGGAAATTATCAAATAACTTCTCCCGCTCTGGGCGGAGCGAGAGGGTGTGTCAGACTTTTACTGACTAAAACCCACCCGTGTTCCTTCAGTTGCCTGTGCCAGGGGCCACGGTATCTCTTTCGAACAACCCGCGACCCTGGCAGGCATCGGCCCTAGCGGACCCCGTCAGTTAGTGCTGACATCTCTTTGAGGCGCGCGTGGAACACAACGCGCCGTCGACCCGGGCCTGGCCTTACCGGACAGCGAGCTGCCCATGGCTCGCCGTCCGAAGGCATATTCCCTGCAGTGGACGTCTTATGGCTGAAATGATGATGATGATTTTTTCGTATGTGGAATATCTAAAACATTGCTTTTTATTTCTATATTCTCTGTTATATCGATGATTGAGCAGCTGATCAACGTGCAGAAGAGAATAAGACACCCGTATGAACACCAGTCATTTCTAGATTTGACAAGGTCCCGCTAATGCCAAAGATAGGTATGGAGAATGGATAAGTTTTTATACAGCCACCAGGAGATTTCCTTTGATAACTTAATCCATCCTTAAAACAGTGATTTCTGTCTTTATTTCGTTAAGCATAATCTATAGTAAATTCTACTTTACTTAATCAGCCTAAAACATGTCCACTACTGGGACACAGGCCTCCTTTCTTCGAGATCAGTGTGTTATAGTCTACAACGCGGGCCCAGTGCGTGTTGGTAGATGTCATGTCTTCTAATGTTTGTTTCCTCACAACGTTTTTCTTCACCGTTTTGAGAGCAGTGGTGATGAAATTATTTACACAAATCTTCTTTCGAACCCACGACCTACACCTCGTAAGTCGGGACCGTTACCACTGAACCACCATTGCTCAAATTCTTCTTTGATAATACCAATACATTGTTATGGGATGCATGAAGAAGCCTCCTCGTGTAGCGCAGTTTGTTCCGCTAGTTACTCAACTGATCCGAGCCCTCGGCGCATCCTGGACAGTCACACCCAACACCTTATTTGACTGGTCAATTCTTCCCTTGCGGTGGTAGGGCTAACGCCCGCCTGGTTTGCGCCCACCCTCCCGCCGGAGTCGGGCGTCAAGCAGCCTGCTGCGTTTCGTCAATTCGTGGGACTTCCAGTACCTTAGGCATCTTCTGGGCACGCTCGTTCCATCATAGACCTCATCCATCGCTTTCCATCAGGCGTGATCGAGGCCAAAGAGCGGGCCCATTCAGCAATAAAAAAAATGTAATTCATTGTGTATGTGTGTGAGAATACAGAGATCAAGTATCATTGGCTGGCAATTTCCGTAGTCGGTTAAAAAGTATGAAGTTAATTTTATAAACGGCAAATCCCTTCCTGTTAGAAATAAACGAGGTAGAGTAATTAATTAAAGTGTAGTGTGCTTCCATATTCATTTTAGCTGAAGCCAAGGCTTTATCTATCTATACTATGTATATTATATTAAAATAATAATTAATATACATATTATTATTATTATTTTAAGACTGTTAGCTTTTTAAAATAAGTAAACACTTTAAATAATTAATTAATTAATTAATAATGGCACCGATTCTCTTGTTCACAAACTAAACTAAATTTAAGTTCAGTGCATCTTTTTCTTTCTATTTCATTAAGAAAAGGACAGGAGATAAATATTAGTTTAGTCCTGTCAAATTAATATACTCCATAGACAATTTAGATGAGATTAAAAAATTGGCTATTCAAAATACGTCAAATTACGTCAGGCACTGACTAATTTGACAGGTCTAAACTAATATTTATCTTCTGTCCTTTTTTAAATGAAATAGAAAGAAAAAGATGCACTGAAATTAAATTTTGTTTAGTTTGTGAACAAGGGAATCGGCGCCAGTATTATAAAGAGGAGGAAACATTTTTTTGTTTGTTTGTTTGTACCGAATAAGCACCGAAACTACTGGACCGATTTTAATAATTTTTTCACCAATAGAAAGTTAAATTATCAGAAAATAACATTGGCTATAATTTATTTTAAATAAAAATCCCTAAGAAAATTGTAATAGTGTAACCCAAATGAGCAAAATTTTGTCTATAAAATGTATTATTTGGCGTGTGCTGAGAAAACTATTGATGATACATAAAATGTATGTACTAAATGATTAAAGTATTCACTATTACCTACAAAACAGTTCCAAAGGAAATATATCTAACTATCATAGTTAAGTTACAATAGTAGCTTTTGTGTACTAAAATTTAATTAGATCGCCGGTAGAAACAAGTCATTGCATTCGTTCGTATCATGTTATTCATTCTTAATCAAATAAATAGTTTTATCATCAAAGGTATTTATGTAGCAGTAAAAAACTTTTTGATTCATTCAAACTAAATATTTAATTTAATTTATTTCCACGGAATCGAAACTTACGCGGGTGAAACCGCGGGACGCAGCTAGTTTTATGTAAAGATGAAAAGGAAATATTCTCGTATAGGTTTTTTTTTTCTGACGTCGAGTGATTTCATAACTGAAGTAGGTAGAATAAAGGCATATTTGAATATTACAATCAAGAACTTTAATTATATTCTTGTTGGGATAATTCCAGAGAAATATCTTTCTAGCATAATCCGCCATTAATGTTCCGACTGCTGGGACACAGGTCTCCTCTCTGTGAGAGGGAGTGGGCCATAATCCACTATGCATGCCCAGTGCGGGTTGGTGGATATCACATGTCTTCGAATTTTTGGTTCTAGGACATGCCAGTGTCCTCACGATGTCAGTCAGGGTCGTTACCACTGGGCCACTACTGCCATTTATGCTCATGCACTGATCATCTGCCTAGACTTTTCTCAACTAGTTGGGATCGGATTCCAGCCTAACCAGATGCAGCTGAATACCATTGTTTTACATGGAGCGACTGCCTATCTGACCTCTACAACCCAGTTACTGGATAATGCGAAACCCCTTTTTATGGATGAAATCATCAAATGACTTCTCCCGCTCTGGGTGGAGCGGAAGAAAGTGTCAGACTCTTACTGACTAAAACCCATCCGTGTTCCATCCTTAGCCCTTTATGTTCCGGGGTAGCGGTAACCCTTTCGGAAAATCGCGCACCCCCGGCAGGCTTCGGCCCTGGCAGGCCCCTTCCTTTTTGGTGACTTCTCTTTGAGGCGCGCGTTGATAAGACTAGTTGAAAAAGAGAAAGATTTTTCCATATTGCTAACAAAAGTTGATTTATTCCGATCTGATCCCTCGAACCCCCCCTCCACTCCCCCCACTTCCTCGATCCGTTCGTCTTCTTCTGTTTTAAATTCTGTCTTATCCATCTAGGTTACTCTTTTTGACAGGTAAGTACAGTCAAGAGAAAATAAATGTTTCATGTTTTACAAATTACATCATAATAACTGAAGCCTGAAAACCTGTTCAGGTGGAGATTCGTAGACGACTCCGCCTTGGAGTGTAAATGTGGTGCTGTTCCACAAACGATGGAACACTTAATATCGTGTCCTGCGTGTCCTGTCAGCTGCACGTCACAGGAACTGGTGGACACTAGTGATGGCGCCAAAAAGGTAGTAGCCGAATTCTGGGCCAAGTCCATTTATATTGCTATCGACACGCTAAGAAGAAGATAATAACTTATGAACTACCTACAGTGAGTCCTCGATGAAGATTTTGTTAGTCCAATGGCAAGAGTATATGCACTCTGTTCACTATATTACATTAATTAAGTACCTATTCATAAACACACAATTAAAGAAAAATAATCTAATTATAATCTCGCGACCACATGGCGTACCCACTTTATTTACTTGAGAATTAAAGGTGTCGAAGACAAATGCTTAATTTAAAAAACTAATTTAAACATAATACCTAATTCTAGTTAAGCTTAATGGATCTATCGTATGGCAATTACCTACACATACGGATAATTACTTGAATACAATTTAAATGAACTCTATCTGAAGGTACTTATAGTAAAGTTGAGCATTGGCGAGCAATTACAATAAATAATGTCACTTAAACTCCAGATGAAAGCCGCTGTAGGAGCAATAGTGGATTTTTACATTAGCAAGCTTGTATGTCCGTCTGCGTGTGCGAATCTTCTTGCAGGCAGTATTGCTTTCGATTGAATAGAAAGAAGATAGTATGGAAAATACGGTCCTTCATGATTGCTATATGTTTTACCACCGAAATTGATTTAGAATTTTTATTGTCTTATTTAGCTGATATGATAATTTTTATATATAGCATCAGCGATTAGCGATTTTGTTGGTGTAATTCACCAAATGGTCGCTTCAGAACGGCAGGAGGGTGTCGATAGTGGAGCTGTATCACAAAGTATGCTCCACTTCCTATCCTGCCCACTATGCTCCAAAACATACAGGAAAGGGGACCTCTGAGCTGCCACCGATAACTCCGCGGAAGTGGTTAAGTGTTGAGCCAACATAATTAGAATAACTGTAGTGCCAGCAACACGAAGAAGAAGATTGAATAGTCGCCAAAAAGTGATGCAACAATGAACAATGAAGTCGCAAAATCGCCGATTCGGATGCTCAAAATACCGTGTCTGCTATTGCCCTTACCCGTTTTACTATCATAACCAACCCCAATCCAACACCAAAATTACCATTAACAATTCCCAACCACCGACTTTCCAAACTTAATTTCCGACTTTTAATTTTATTCGCAATTTCTCCAACTTACCTTAACGAAATTGTCACAACCTACCTCTAAATACCGTACGAAGTCAGTACAAGTAACTAGTTTTAAATAAAAAAACTGAGAACGGCGATCAATTGAGGTTCAAGATCAAGGCTTCCCACGGTAGAAAACACCTGTGTCCTGTGGCCGCAGTAATGCGTGTACCGATGAATAATGTGCCAACTTTATCAACGTAGCTGTATTTTTGTATCTGTTGGGCGTTCTCGCAAATTATTTCGTTGATTGGTTGTTTCGTTGTCGGGTTTACTCGAATTTCGTTGATGATGAATGTTGTGTGGGGAGTGCTAATTAGTGTTATTGTGAAGGTCTACGTCATTACTCTTTCGGATGTTTTATTAATTCTGTGGAAGCCTGCTTTTAGTTGTTTTAGCATAACTTGAATACAAGGAGTAATATAAGGAGAAATTCTTAAGAATTCTTCTATTCCCAAAAGACCATAATTATTCAATTAAGATTGAATGAATGGAATAGCAGTACAACATTCAATGAGAGCCCCAGATTTATTTTCAAAAAACAAATGAAGGTTCGTATCGGAATAAAGCCGATTGTAACACAAATTAGACTAATAACATTGCAAAGATAAACAAAAAAAAAACAACTACAGCTACAAGCAATACAGTATACCTTAACTTTAATCGAAGCATATC
Source organism: Amphipoea oculea (assembly GCA_945859645.1). Lineage (NCBI taxonomy): Eukaryota > Metazoa > Arthropoda > Insecta > Lepidoptera > Noctuidae > Amphipoea > Amphipoea oculea. The sequence goes on from OX243862.1 coordinate 20,938,479, forward strand.
AGAAGAATCAAAATACCGAACCATTCAAAAAGCCGAACAGAATCCGATGAAAAAAATACAAACGTCGCATCTGGCTTCATCGTATATCCAATAAAGGATGGGATAGCAGGCAATGGTGCAGAATTAACCGCAATTATAAGAACAGTACGGAGACTGGACCTGCCTAGCCGGTATTATAACGGTACTCGCTCTGGGATGCGGCGGAAACTGAAATGTGGTGTGGTGCAAGGTAGTGTTTCTAGTATCGTATATACCAAACCTATTATTGTTCCTCTGGCAACGGCTTCATCCACTTATCTAGAGAAGACACGAGTATTGATCGTCACCTTGCTGAAGACGAGATGGCGATTTCAGACTTATAATAGCTACTTGCTTCCCGTACGCAAAACCGTGCATTGACGTGGAGTCCGCAAGGACACCAGCCCGTATTACCTAACTGCTAGCTTCTACCTAGTGTGGTGTTAAATAGCCTATAGCCTTCCTCAAGAATCGGGCTATCAAATGCAAAAATAATTGTTCAAATCAGATACAGAGAGAGAACCGACAAACAAATTCCTCAGCTTTATTATATATTTTCCTTCACTAATTTCTGTAGAGTCCACGATAAACTCAGAAAGTATCGTGAGTATTAGTTACCTCATTAGAACTGCTGAGAACAGTTGATAATCACCAGCATTGTTGTAGGTTTCTACGTGATGTTTCGTCGATAAGGTTCCTGGTTTAAGGCTTCCGTTGAAGGCCAATAAGTGCTTAGGTGTCACACAGGGTGTCCATTGGAGATAAAAATGTACAGCTACCAGAGGGTCCTTTCAGAAAATTGTCATCCCCAGGATAGCCATCTACATAAAACATTAGACTTGGCCACAGATATAGATATACCTAGATAACGCAAGAGCACCTACTTCGCGTGCCAAAAATCGCACCAGTTTTACGATCGAAAATCATAAGCCGCCACTTTCGCGCTCAGTCCTGCATACTGCTGGCTGGGTGAGCGTGAGCGAGAGAGCGCGAGCTTGTGACGTCATAGTAGGTAGTCAAAAAGTGGCACGCTTAATTTTCATACAGTTCGTGATACTTGCTTTATCTAGGTATATCTATATCTGTGAACTTGGCACTCACAAGCGCCATTGCATGCCGTTTAGAAGCAATCATCAGAAGCAATATTTCTATAAAATATGATCAAAACCTTGAACTAAAAGCTGCAACAACCACCCAACCTCTTCTCACACACACCACACGTAAAAGCTAGTGCAAAAACTAGATTTTGTCACGCAAGTGGCCATTAAAGCTTTTGAACGGATATGATGGCGTTACTCGACTTTAATTGGGTTTCTTCATTTCTCCTTTTGCTGGGCCGACGGCAATTTCTGTTGTAAGCAGCCTTATCGAGAGATACTTGTACATATCTTGGAATTTATCAGCGCGGTATTAACGACGTTTGTTGGAACGGATTAAAAAATTATAAATGTAAATTGGGACGGTTCGAATATCGTAATATGGGACAACGGTATATGCGTACGAGGTACTGTTGTTGGATTTGCATATGAACTGTGGTTATCTGGAGTTTAATGTTCCGTTGAACCTCCCTTTGTATTATTCCAATAGATATCCTCCAGAATAAATTAAGGAAGGCTCAAAAATAAATTAAGAAAACATTGGATTGGAAATTCAAGGTCGCTCAGTGAGCTATGGAACGCTTGGAGTCTCTCTGAGGTATAGAATCCAGAATGAGGTGATCCGGCAGAGAACCAAAGTTGTCGATAAAGCTCACAGAATACACATATCGAAGTAAATGTGACACTGTAACAAATAATATGATCGCTATTTCTTTTCAAGAGTTCGATTCCGCAATAAACCCAAGACTAAAGATTTTTAAATGAATTTAATATCACCACAAGCATGGTAATTTCACTTATAAAAATTATCATGATTAATCATGCATTATAGTTTTGCAATGTCATTAAAATAACTAAATTATTTATTCTTTATAGATGTTCATAATTATTATATTCAATGCATATTATACCAATTTATTTTCAATAAGCCGTAATCGATCAACGCTCAGCCTGCTAATCATTTTCAATAAATTCTTATATATTAAAAACTTCAAACGCAATTTTGCTAAACCGCATACTTTTTCATCTCAAGTTAGCGCCATCATTAAGTATAGACGAACAGCGGCGAAAATCAGAACTATAATTTTAAGTATCGAATTTGACAGTTTTTTGACATTGACGTTCACGAACAACGCCACTGTGAAGGTTCAAGCAATACTGGACTTTATGTCTATCTAGTTTTTTTAATAAACTAACCACAGACGATAAATGCAACTTCAATAAATGGCTATCGGTAAGCATCCAATAAGCTTGCATTTACTCTTTTTTATTTTTTCATAGGCAGTGACTATTGCACCGCATCCTGTTGGGACCGTTATGTTGGCACAGATGTACGAACAATTTCTACTATTATATTGTGAATAGATTCATATAATTTTTATTTGTATGTATTTAAAACTTTTTTCAGGGTGCAGCTTTGCCATGGAAAACATTTTTTTCTGTACACTTTTCACTAGACACATTCTAAAACAAGTGTTTCTAAAACATAGCTCTAAGTTAGTAAGTTACTCTAATTTCAACCGCATTGTATTTTTAACAGACTTCAAAGAAGGAGGAGGTTCTCAATTCGAATGTTTATTCAGGATTTTTTTGATAATTTTCAGTATCCATTCAACAGTTTCTTTAAGGCTAGCGCAAATTAAGGCGGGCACCGCAACCCATTGCATTGCAAATATCCTCCTTCATTACTTTCGTACACTTTTCTATGAACTAATGCACTCTACAGGCAGGCCGCGCCGCAGTTTGTTGTAGGCGATGCACGGTGGTCCGTTGCGACTGTTATGTGCGCTTGGCTTTAGAACTCAATGTCTTGTTTGTCTCATAGCTCAAAACTTAATACAGAAAGATTCCAAATCACAAAATACCGCCTTCAAATCCACGTACATTCACTGCCTTATCATCCCTGAAAACCAGATTGCCAGGATCTCTTTTATCCGCCCTTAATTACACCACAACTTGTATCGTCCACAGTCCACCTGTCGATTATTTTATTTTTTATTTTCCATTTCATGGGAAAAGTATGGAGACACCTGTTTGCTAGTAAAAAATATTAATATTCACACCACGTTCCAGTTTTGATGATATTTCTGCGTTAATGCGAGAGTGTTGAATTGTCAATGGCGTTTTAATAATATGTTATTTATTGGGTAGGTATATATATTTTTATTGTAGTTTCAGTTATGATACTTAGGGCTGATTTTTCCATCGCCAGATAACTTTTATTCGACGAATAAAATTGAAGTTTGGCAGTTTTTGTATGAAATAACTGTCAAAATTTCAAAATTATTCCTTGAATAAAGTTAGCAGGTCATTGAAAAATCTGACCTTAGTTATTAAGTCTTATTGATTTTAAGTATTGGTTTTTTTATACTTACAGCATTTTTGAATACGCACACGAGATTGTCCCGTAACTATTTGCAGCGGTCACCTTAGCTTTCACAATAGTTTTATTAATAAGAAGAAAAAGAAAGAAAATACGTTTATTTGCGGCAAACGTGACGCATAAAAAAAAAAACAAAATAACAATTTGGAAGAAAACATGCGTCATATCTACGCAAAACGGCCATCACTAAGCTTCGGCAGCATAATGCTAAGACCCTATACGAGAGAAAGCCCCAGCGCTGGTTTTCAGCGAAAGCCGGCGTTATAAGACATTTTGCCCTACATTTAAAAAACCTCCTCAATCGAGAATGCGTTTACAAATTCGAATCTCATCGTCACATACCCAAAATAGAATAAAATAGTAAACATTTAAGTATTTGCTTATAATGTACTAATACAGATAAATTGGAAAAAAATTGTTAATCCCAATATATTTTATCCTACGGCAAGCAAAATTGTCGGATATTTGAATTAATTATCTATTATTTTAACGATATTAACAAGAAAGTAGATACGCTAACCTAAGCATAAAAAATTCTATAACCTAAGATAAATGAGCAAAACCAGAATAACAATTAAATTAAATATCTTAAAGGAATATTAAGAATTAAGCACCAAAGAAAACAATAATTATTACATTTTACGCAACAACTTTTTGTAGCCAACAATTAATAATGTTCCTCGTGCAGGACTTGAACCCCGTAGCACAGAATTCAATAGCTTAGCCACTGCGCCAACCGTGCTATCATTCGTTATGATGCGTGATAACCGCGGGGCGCGTGAGGTTGCATTGGTGTAAAGTTTCACACTGTTTTACAAGCAATTCCAGTGCCATAGGCCTTGGCTATTAGTTAGGCATAGTAAATCAATCTCCTTAGCCTTTTCCCAACTATTTTGGGGTAGGCTTTTAGTCTAACCGGATGCAGCTGTACATTATATCAAGACTAGCTGCGCCCCGCGGTTTCACCCGCGTAAATGTCGATCCCGTGGGAATATCGGGATAAAAAGTAACCTATATATTAATCCAGGGTGTCAGCTACCTCCATACAAAATTTAATCAAAATTGGTCCAGCCGTTTGAGCGTGCAGAAGTAACAAACATATAAACACACACACACACTCACAAACTTTCGCCTTTATAATATTAAAGTGTGATACTAGGTAACGAAGAAGGAAGGAAGGGGTCGAAGTGGAGGTGCTTGGGGGGGGGACTATGTCCAGCAGTGGACGTCTTTCGGCTGAAATGATGATGATGACTAGGTAACGCGATACCCCATGGTAAGACTGGTTGTCAGACTTTTGGGCTTCTGATTACCCGTAACGACAAAGATCTACGAATGTCAGACGGAATTAACAGCTTAACGTGCTTCCTGAAGCACGGAGGGGTCTCGACATGTAATGGAGTGTCACCCATCCACGAACTGACCGCGGCAAGCATAGCTACTTCGATCGACCCGTGCGGGTGTCGTGGCTCGTATAGCCAGGAGCCCCTCAATTTTGTATGATAAATGATAACTAATAATTATTTATGACATATCAGTACGAAGATTTTGGGTTTAATGTCAATTATACCATCAGTGATTATTAAAATTGTTATCATCAAATCAAGCTATCCCAAGTATTCAACTGCAAAATAGGTATTATTTAAGTTAATCTGAAAGATGATCTCGAATTAATAGATATATAGGTATAGATAGTCAATATTACTCAGTTTTGAAGAAGATCTCGTACCGTAACTGTTTTAATTGATAGGTATATTACCTATCATTAATCAGGAATGGATCGATAGTGTCGATAACTCGATACGAACGCTTGTTTTTTTACATTTAAAATTAATGTTTTGTCGGCAAACGTGTCGAAGTACAAAGAGATATTTTTATAAGACGTATTGATCTTATACAGGGTGTTACGGTAAGGGTATATCAATACAAACGGGTTGAAGAGTGTCTGGTCTAGAATCTCTGTACAAAATTTCAGCTCAAAAGCAGTAACTTTGAAAATGCTTAATATTTTTTTATTTCGATAGGTTATTAAATTGAAATCATAACAAACATGTCACCGCACTACGAGGGTCATTATCCATTATCTGTAGTGTGTTTGTGCGCCTAGTACACGCACATCACGCCGCCGCGCGCCAGTGCAGCGCCGTGATGTCGAAATAAAAAAATATTAAGCATTTTCAAAGTTAATGCTTTTGAGCTGAAATTTTGTACAGAGATTCTAGACCAGATACACTCTTCAACCCGTTTGTATTGATATACCCTTTCCGTAACACCCTGTATAGCGGCTGCGTGTCCCACAACATATTGAAAAAAATATATTGGTTATGGTCACAACTTAAGGAGCAAGAAAACATCTTACTATGTTAACTAAGTTATGACTGAGCAAGCTGAAGTGAACAACGCCACTTACAGGCCTAAATACAAAAGCTAGAAAGCATCTGTTGATCCAAAAGAACACCATAAAAAACAGAAATAATATCCAAGAAGCTAGCAAAAACAGGAACCCAACTAATAGATCAATACACGAACGAGAACAACAAAACTCGCTTTAAGTTTTTCATTCACATGATAATTTTTCTTTTCCTACGCCTGTCCGCACCATATATGGAGGACGTAATATACACCGGTCCAAAGGTGGTGGCGACCACGTGGTTGGACAAAGGTGTTCTAAGCAAACACTAGTTATGAGGCCGGAGTTCATTGCTCATGCTATGATGCGCGCTATAAATTATAGCTCGTTGGAGATCCGTAGAAGGTCTTGGTAAACTTGGGAGCACAGCTGTTGGAGAAGACTGAACGTCTGAACTGAAAAATTGGTGGAGTTAACCGGATCGCCTGCTGTTTTGGCTACTGATAAATTTAAGGGTAATGATCAGATTTATTATCTTCTTGTCAGACCATGAATGGTCTTTACTGAACAAGGGCTTCCATAAGACTTCTACAATGCATTGTAAAGGAGCAGTTTCCATGGCTACCGCAACTAGCAGATGAATCTATCTACTGATGAATGCTTCTAATAAGTTTCTAGACAGTGATTTTTTTAATGGTTTATTTAATTACGTTGCCTAAAGTTAAGTAATGATGAGCGATTGTTCAACCATACATTTTTGACCACAGATATACAGGGTGAAATTGAACACATGCGACAAATCGAAATAAGAGATTGTACTCATTATTATGCACAACTTTTACTCGTACTATGGGACCAAACATGAAATCGCGAAAAAAAATCAGTTGTTCCCTACATTTTGATGAGTTATACGAACATAAATGTAGGGAACAGCTGATTTTTTTTTCGCGATTTCAGGTTTGGTCCCATAGTAAAAGTTGTTCATAATAATGAGTACAATCTCCCATTTCGATTTGTCGCATGTGTTCAATTTCACCCTGTAGATATACCTAGATAACGCAAGAGCACCCAAAAATCGCATCAATTTACGATCGAAAATCATAAGCCGCCACTTTCGCGCTCAGTCCTGCGTACTGCTGGCTGGGTGAGCGTGAGCGAGACAGCGCGAGCTTGTGACGTCATAGTAGGTAGTCAAAAAGTGGCACGCTTAGTTTTCATACAGTTCGTGATACTTGCGTTATCTAGGTATATCTGTATCTATGTTTTTGACGTTTAAACGTCTCGCAACATTTATAAATAAAGGGTCAAATTTTGAGGAAGGACTTGCTTAAATTCTTCGCCAGCACTCAGTAGCAACCAACCAAAAGAAACCATATAAAAAAGACGGGTTGCACTCCGGGAGTGCCGGCAGAAGTGAAAACTTGAATATTGACGTTGAAATAAATCAATTATTAATTGAATTAATATAACTCATTTTTTTTCACTATTTCTGCGTCCCTTTTTTCATTAGATAATAGATGCACTTTGTTCAATTTCCATATTTTAAACATATTATATACACGAATGTTATGAATACACAGCAGTGTGTCCACGTCCACTTCCACTTCGACTTCGACTTCGACTTCGACTTCGACTTCGACTTCGACTTCGACTTCGACTTCGACTTCGACTTCGACTTCGACTTCGACTTCGACTTCGACTTCGACTTCGACTTCGACTTCGACTTCGACTTCGACTTCGACTTCGACTTCCGCTTCCGCTTCCACTTCCACTTCCACTTCCACTACCACTTCCACTTCCACTTCCACTTCCACTCCATCCATCCATCCATCCATCCATCCATCCATCCATTGTCGTGTGTCACTAAACTTGGTTCACTTCGGTTGGCGCCGCCGTAGAAAGAGAGGGAGGGGGGGGAAATCTCTCCTGACGGTCACGTGTCCTGACGCGAGTTTAACATTTTTTACCCATTACAAAAAGTGTTCAACGCCGCTAAAGAAGTTTTCACTTCAAAAATGACGATATTTGAATAAACCATACGCAAAACACTAGCCACGATGTGCAGTAGCCATAAAAAATAAACATAAAGACATGGATACATCAGAAAGTTGATATAAAAGCAAAACAGTTACAGTCAAGTCGTGAACACACTATAAAATGTGCGAAACCACATAAGGAGTGTTCAGATAACGACGCGTTTAGTCTGAAAGGGAGACCCGATATCAAAATGTGAAAGGACATGCTCAGATAGTTGGGACACGTTGAATGAATAAAGTGGAATATTCAAAAGCAAAAAGAGGTGGAGAGAGAAGTGTCGGTACATAAATTAGACCGGCATTAAGGTGAATGTGAAGTGGTAGACCGCGAAATTTAAATTTTCTTAGGTTTTTTGCAATTTGCAGATCACTGTCAGGTTGTATCTTGATCAAAATATGATTCGCGACTATAATAGATATGTATTTACAGAATTATAGTAATTAGAATCATTAATATATCTCTTTAAGTTAGATTTCTACCACAAACACTTTTCCATACGAGGTTAGTTCTTAACGGTAGAAATCTAACTTAGAAAGATGTATTAATGATTCTAATTATTATAATTGTGTAAATACGTACCGGTTATAGTCGCGAATCATATTTTGATCAAGATACAACCTGACATTGACCTAAAAATTGCAAAAAACGTAAAAGAAATTGAATTTCGCGGGCTACAACTACGCATTCACCTTAACTGCGAGGTGTGCCCTCGGATTTATAATTTAAAAAGGCTCTCGCAATTTGTCTTTTGTGTTACTGTCTTTTAAATGGTCTGATTTTGAGCCTGTAAGTTTAATATCTAGATCAAGGGTTTACCTGGGTTTATCCAAATGAAACTGGTACGCAGGTGTCCTTTTAATACATCTTATAATAACTACAGATTTATGTCAATATGGCTTTAAGAAGAAAGTTCATGAAAAAAGCTCAAAAGAGCAAGCTTTCATTTTTCCTACAAAAAGTGAATATCCAAAACTCTTCATCATTCTCTTGCCCTCATCTTAATACAAGGTCAAGTTAAATTAGATAGCAAAACTCTGTTCATGTTTAGAAATTGATACCCATCACGTCGTCACGTTTCGCGAAATAATTTAATATGTAGCGGTATCTACAACGCCACATGCGAACAACGCGTCATACTGACGTCACGCAAATCCTGCATCTCGCAAGCAGAGTTTACCGCGCAACTAGCATAGATACAACAGCCCGACATGAATCATCGGGCAGTTGCCCGCCAGACACAACACCCGTCTGGTCGGAGGATCCTCCCTTTTCTATGGAGGTTGAGTGAACTTTACACCCTGTTCCTCATATCTCTATAAATATGATCGATCCTGTACATTTGGAATCGGCGTAACTTGTTTTCTTCTACCATACTTCTCTTGTCATTCCTTTCTAGCCATATCATCGCACAGTCTAATCATCGTCAAAAACTACATCAAATATTATATTCTATCATAGATACTCGTACAGAACCCTTTTGCTCTCATATTGTAGTCATATCAGTTTTATTTTAAGAGTCTAGCTGACCGGAACTGCAGATGGTCAGCGCATCACATCCGGTGACATCGAAGCACGATTGACAACCTTCATTGACGGTTTAAGGTTGGGATGCAGAGCTTGGCGGAGCGCGGAGCGGCAAGCGGGTTGACTGACAAGATTTTATATAAAAGAAAAGTGTTTGATGTAAATAAAGCATTTATAAATTGCTGAATTTTTATTTTGGTGATTCGAAATAAATACTAAATTAGGTAGATATTATGTTATGATTAACGATTGAATAATTTTGGACTTGACTTTTTTTGAGCATCACACAAACTTGTGCTGTAAGCATTGGTGTAGAGATAGGTTTCACCATTCTAGCGACACCGTTGTGTGGAAAAAAATATTAAAGGATAAGTCTAAATCACAAGCGATCAAAAATATTGACTAGTTGCGCCCCGCGGTTTTACACGCAGAAGTCCCGATCCCGTAAAAATATCGGGATAAAAGTATCCTATGTCCTAATCCAGGTCAAGGTCTACCCATGTGCCAAATTTCATCCAAATCCGTTCAGCCGTTTTATAGTGAAAGCGTAACAAACAAAAATACAAAAAATAAATTCTGTTATCTTTATAATATTATAGTTTAGAAAACGTAAAGAAAAGAGTGGTTGTGATTGTCTCCAGTCAATCACAAACAGCCTACAACGACCTCACGAATTTCGTTACTTAAAACCGCTCCCGCTTATTGTTTGTGCCTACCGTAACATCCTTTTAACAAGCGGCTAAGCATTACAGGATTAAAACAACAGCTCGACCACTAATTATAGTCCTAGGTGTCCTGCAACCGACCAATATGGTTAAGAACACCTGTCCAAGACATCCGTATGTACCTGTTATCACTATACCTGTTCTTTATTTAAAACTCTATTAGGTTATCAAACCATTTGACTAGCGTACTGCGGTAGCTGGCTGTAAATAAAATTCGTTTTATTGAGGCGTGTTCGTTTGATTTAAATTTTGTGGGGCAATTCTCGTAATTTTAAGAACGTTTACAGTCTGATTTCAGTCTCAATCTATCAACAATACCTTTAATTTCCTTACATTTCGGACAAGATTTTGACATTTGTTTGTCGCCAAGATGAGAGTGCGAATAGATTTTGAATGTTTTAAATTACGAGAATTGGCCTTTACAAATGTTCTTGCGTGTTATGTTAACTTCAATCAAATTGTGTTGTTTAGTTCGCCTTGTGTGACAGAAAAGTGTAATTCGAGTTGTTAAATGTTAACCACTGGAATGTTACCACGTGTAAAAAGGATCACCAGTATCTCCCCAGGCATATTATTTAAATTCACACCGTTCACAGTTGACTTTTTTCATAAGACACCTCACACGAAGTTTCAACACATAAGAATGTAAAAAAGTAAAAATATAATGAAATAAATTCTCTATTTCATCGAAAAACAACAAAATACGAAACAAAATCTCTACAGCATTCATATCGGTTTTAATGATAGCTGGGCTAACGTGAAACGTAGATAGGTATCGTACAACCCGTTTTCCAGAGAGTAGTGTTGGGTAGACGAAACAATAGGCCACACACGACCACAAAAAGTGGTAAATGGTCACCAACATTGGTCACATTTTTTGGATTTTGATTTGTAGTCGGGATTCATCATCATCTGTCTAGTTTTCCCAACTATGTTGGGGTCGGCTTCCAGTATAACCGGATGCAGACGGATGCAGCCAGTGCATCCGGTTAGAGTGGAAGTTTATGACAAAAAAAAGTACACGTTTTATAATATTTAACTCATCACTTCTGTGCACTAGTGTCCTTTTCTTTACTTTATTCTCGTGACCACTCGCCCGCTTCGGGCGAGTAAATTCGTGCAATATGGCTAATAGGTGAAAGGTTTTGAAAGATAATTCACTGAGATCCTTATTGCTGATTACGCCTAAAGCTTCTAAAATTGTATTAATGATGCAAAAAAGTTAATTTTACTTAATTTATAAAAAAGAAGCTTGTAACTCGTAATTTTTAATTTGATGGGTGCCAATATCTGAAACAAACGATTATTATAAATGATATTAAAGTGACTGTTTACAAAAAAAAAAAACCTTACCATAAACGTGACCACAAACAACCACAAAATCACATCCACGCCGGTGTACCCAACACTAACAGAGGTACCTACAGTTTGACATTTACTCGAAGGGCCCAACTTTTTTATTTTTAAGCGGAGAAATGATCCCGGGCTATTTCCTTCGGCCGAGAAATGCGGCCTTGGTAGGACAGCGAACCTGACTTCGGACAACTTTTTCTACTCGAAAATAAAACAGTACATACACTGGGAACTCTCAATTAAAATTCGCGCCCATAATGTATGGAAGTGCGTACTTGTAATTATAGTGTTCCTTTTTTGAGAAAATGTAGTTACATTTTATATCTTGTCGATTATTACAATATGAGAAGGAAATTAAAAGCATTATTTTATCAATTCGATTGGCTAAATGGCCAGTTTCAATTTGTAAAAGAGCGGTTATTTATATTCTTTAAATTATGTGTGTTCGGCATATAGCTTTGTAATTAGCTTAATGGATGGGAGCAAACAGATAAATTCCATGTAATATGTGAGCGAATATTATCATATTCAACTTGATAAACGAATTACATTAATTAATTTGTTCTTATTTGCGCAGTTGGTGAATCTTATATGCTACTGCATCATCACATCACACTAATATTATAAAGGCGGAAGTTTGTGTGTGTGTGTTTATATATTTGTTACTTCTTCACGCTCAAACGGCTGAACCAATTTTGATAAAATTTGGTATGGAGGTAGCTGACACCCTGGATTAACATATAGGCTACTTTTTATCCCGATATTCTTACGGAATCTCTTCATCACCGTGTATAAAAAAGTAGAAGGGGCTGAATGTTTTACTATACCGCACAACGCACAAGTCGTTCGGCGAAATGATTAATTTATTTGTGTACAGTGTGTAAAAAAAAGCCTCAACGGTTACCTAAATAAATAAAGTCCTCCAGACCGAATTTCGACCATTGCGACCAATTTCAGCAGAAATCAGTCTTTGGCGCGGGAGATATTGTACTGCACAGACACTGATGCACTCTCCCTTCCCTCACTCTCATAGTCCGATGGAACGGCGGGCAAGTACCGAAGACACGCTCACCAAAGGAGATAAGTAACCAGGGTCGTCGGATATAGTTGAAGTTTAGTAAGACACCGGTGGACGTTTTTGAATAAAATTTGATTAATAGGAAACAAACAGTTCATATATCAAGTTAAACATTCACGAACATCCATCGGTTTTTTAATAAACTTCAACAATATCCGACGACCCTGGTATACTTATCTCTTTTGGTGACTACGTCTGGCGCGTCTTGGACAGTCAGCTCCACCTTGCTGACGACATGAGCAAATCCATCAACACGCGCATCTAGCAACCCGCTCTGGACCCCCGTAGATTATGACCCACTCCCTCCCACAGAGAGGAGGCCTGTGTCCCAGCAGTGGGAACGTTATAGGCTGGTTATGTTGTGTTATGTAACTTTTTTAGTTTTAAATTATCCTTTTCTTATCTTATTTGTAATTCCTGTGCGTGTCTAATTTTTGAAGTGAAAACTTCTTTAGCGGCGTTGAACACTTTTTGTAATGGGTAAAAAATGTTAAACTCGCGTCAGGGCATCGCGTCAGGACACGTGACCGTCAGGAGAGATTCCCCCCCCCCCCCCTTCCCCCCTTCCCCCCTCTCTTTCTACGGCGGCGCCAACCGAAGTGAACAAAGTTTAGTGACACACGACAATGTATGGATGGATGGATGGATGGAGTGGAAGTGGAAGTGGTAGTGGAAGTGGAAGTGGAAGTGGAAGCGGAAGTGGAAGTGGAAGCGGAAGTGGAAGTGGAAGTCAAAGTCGAAGTCGAAGTCAAAGTCGACGTCGAAGTTTGAGTCAGTCGAAGTCGAAGTCAAAGTCGAAGTCGAAGTCAAAGTCAAAGTCAAAGTCGAAGTTTGAGTCAGTCGAAGTCGAAGTCAAAGTCAAAGTCGAAGTCAAAGTCAAAGTCAAAGTCAAAGTCGAAGTCGAAGTCAAAGTCGAAGTGGAAGTCGAAGTGGAAGTCGAAGTGGAAGTCGAAGTGGAAGTCGAAGTGGAAGTCGAAGTGGAAGTCGAAGTGGAAGTCGAAGTGGAAGTCGAAGTGGAAGTCGAAGTGGAAGTCGAAGTGGAAGTCAAAGTGGAAGTCAAAGTGGAAGTCGAAGTGGAAGTCGAAGTGGAAGTCGAAGTGGAAGTCGAAGTGGAAGTGGAAGTGGAAGTGGAAGTGGACGTGGACACACTGCTGTGTATTCGTATCATTCGTGTATATAAAGTGTTTAAAATATGGAAATTGAACAAAGTGCATCTATTAATGAAAAAAGGGACGCAGAAATAGTGAAAAAAAATGAGTTATATTAATTAAATTAATAATTGATTTATTTCAACGTTAATATTCAAGTTTTCACTTCTGCCGGCACTCCCGGAGTGCAACCCGTCTTTTTTTTTTTAATGATTTATTCTTAAAAAGTATTTACGATACAAGACAAGAAACACGTAAAGCCGCTGGTCCTGGAGGTTAAGTTAGATCTTTGACAGTCGTTACGGTTAATCCGAAGGCCAAAAGCTTGACTCCAATATTACCACAGGGTATCGCGTTAACCAGTAACTGGGTTGTGGAGGTCAGATATGCAGTCGCTCCATGTAAAATACTGGTATTCAGTTGCATCTAGCTAGACTAAAAGGCCAGACAGATGAGGATACAAGTGAAGAAGTGAACTGAACATAATAAACCTCCTTAGATTAAAAAAATGGTTTAAAAAACGAACAGAAAAAAAGTATGTTGTAGTAAGTGATTGTGGCAATGACAGCACCTAGACAGCCATGACACATAGTACATAGTTGCTTTTTTTTAACACCCACTCAAGAATTTCAATGAAGTTTGAAGATTGGATGGATTTTTTTTTATAGACCACTGTCTTTTGTTTTTTGATTTATCGACAACATTGTGATCCGAGGGGCAATTCTCGTAATTTTAAGAGCGTTCACAGTCTGTGGGGCAACTCTCGTAATTTTAAAAACGTTCACAGTCTGATCTTAGTCTCAATCTGTCAAAAATACCTCTAATTTGATAGATTTTTTTTGAGATGAGGTTGCGACTGGATTTTGTACGTTTTTAGTTACTGGAATTACCCTTCTGAACTGTGTTCACTTCTTGAGTTTTCTAACTCAAACTCAACGCATTTGTTTCACTGGACCTGGCCCTTTTGATTTGTCACAGAGTTGGTTTATCAGAAAGTTGAAGTTGGATGGCCATTCCGAAGCGCAGAAGGTTCCTATGGAGAAGAACGACCAAGAAACTCCATGAAAACTCTTTTAAATCAAAAAATTACAACAACGCCAACGTAATTTTTAATTACGTGAATTAGCGTTCAGATTTATTATTATGGGTACCTACTGCCTGCAAACAGTAGTTATATAGGTACTTCCTCCTTTTTTTTATGGATGGGAAATCATCTAGTGACCCCTCCCGCTCTGGGTGGAGCGGAAGGGAGTGTCAGACTCTTACTGACTAAAACCCATCCGTGTTCCTTCCTTAGCCCTTTATGTTCCGGGGTAGCGGTAAACCTTTCGGACAATCCCACACCCCCGGCAGACTTCGGCCCTGGCAGGCCCCTTCCTTTATGCTGACATCTCTTTGACGCACGCGTGGAACACTTACGCGCCGTCCGGCATGGGCCTGGTCCTGATCGGACGGTGAGCTACTCATTACTCTCCGTCCGCAAGCCCGCGCCTACGGTGGCCGGGAGGTACTTCCTCCTGCTCTTCTACCTGCAAACGCTGGATCGGCTTGCAGCCAAGATCACACAGCATCTGGAACCAATTAACAAATAATTAACTTGCTCATAATTATAATCACTTAATATTATCGCTATAAAGATATCTTCTAATTAAAATAATCATAAGGTCTGATAAATACCAACATGTAACAATTTAATGCCATTTCCAATTAATTCTAACTTAATAAAGTTTCATAATGATGATATTATGATTGATAATTATAATAAAAAAGTTATAAAGAAATGAAAAATATTGATTACCTGCTTGCACTTAGTTGTTTTAGGGTTCCGTACTCAAAGGGTGCAAACGACACGCTATTACTAAAGCTCCATTGTCCGTCCATCCATCCGTCTGTCACAGGACTGTATCTTTTGAACCGTAATACGTAGTTTATTATTATTATTTTATTATTATTAGCCTGTGACGTCCCACTGCAGGGCAAAGGCCTCCCTACTCTCTTTCCACCTCTCTCTGTTCAAAGCTGCTATGTCCTCGATATGACTTTAAACTGTCGTGCATTTAGTATTGAACTAAATGTAGAACGCCACCTGTAGGCTATGGGATAAGTACACCCAAATAGGCTCGGATGGAACAGTCGATATTAGTGCAGGATATCAACTAAGGGCGGCGGCTGATGAACATCTAGCACGTCAAAGGCGGCGCCCACGGACCCAGTCAGGCGGTCCACTGTACACCCACCAACTCGCACTAGACAAGCGCGGTGGGTTAATTTGTCTAAACCCCTACTCTCTCATGACACACACGAATAAAAATGCGCCTCAAAATACGCAGACACTTGAAATTTTCAGTGTGTACCACTATGGCCGCTATAACAACGGTAAACATTAAAGGGGGGTCTCCATACAAGAAAGTGTGTTTTATGCTACTTTTTTCTTCTTAAGTCATCATCGACTTCCAGTCTAACCGGATGCAGCTGAATACCAGTATTTTACATGGAGAGACTGCCTATTTGACCTCCATAACCCACTTATTGGATAATACGACACCCCTTGGTAAGACTGGCTATCAGACTTTCGGGCTTCTGAGGACCCGTAACGACTGCTAAAGATCTACGAATGACAGCCGGGACCAACGGCTTAACGTGCTTTCCGAGACACGGAGGGGTCTTGGTACGGAAAGATGGTCGCCTATCCACGGACCAACCGCAGCAAGCGTTGCTTAACCTGATCGATCGACCCGTGCGGCTGTTATTACTTAGCCACAAGCCCCTGAAGCCCCTTTTTTCTTCTTACGTGTTTTAAAAATAATTTTAGTGTTAAATATTGTATATACGTTGGTAGAAAATAGGTACTACATTGTGTGAATCCGACTCGCACTTGGCCGCTTTTTAACGATTTTGTTCAACTTTTCAAATTCAATTAAGCATTAAATTGAATCATTACAAAAGGACGTTACTATGCTAAAGTGAACAAGTTGCAATAATTGAAACGGAAGCGTTAACGCCTTACAAGCTTTGTAATACAACATTGAAGCCGATTAGAAACGGTTCATGAAAATTACTATGAATGCAGTGAATTAATATAACGACTTATCGTTAAAAATACGATTAAAGAAAGTATATTTATCGAATACTAGTTGCGCCTCGCGGTTTCATCCGCATAAAGGATGATTCACGCTACACTGTGTTGCGACCGGGCCGGGGCCCGGCCGGGGCACGGTCAAACATTATGGTATACTTTTTGTATGAAGCGATTCATGCCTGACCGTGGCTCGGCCGTGCCCCGGCCGGGTCTCGGCCGGGGCACGGCGTTGAAATGTCATAATGTTTGACCGTGCCTCGGCCGGTCAATGTTAAAAAAAAGAAACAAATGTTAATTAAGTTGATTTCAGAGTGACTAGCACTATTGAAAAACTTATAAAAATGTTTGAAGTTGTAGCGTAAACTGAACTTTATAATGTAGGATTTAAAGTAATTCCGTAAACTCATATTTGTTTATATTTTTAGCAAATAAATCGAGAATGCAGCTTATTTATGTTATTTACCTATCGACCAACATTGAAGTGTGAAATGTATCTGGAAAAATACGTGTCGTTAATCCATCCGTGTGTCTGATTAATGTGTCAAATAGTTTCCGTCGAGAGAAAGCAGGATCATAATAGAATTGGATCTAAAATTGTATACTTTTTTATTTTTATTTGATGTACTAGCTTCTGCCCGTGACTTCGTCCGCGTGAAATTTCACCCTCCCTCCATTCCTCCAATTTCCTCCTCTTAGGGTTGGAATTTCGAAAAACCTTTTCTTATTGGATACCTACTTTTCACAAAGAACACACCCTCCAAATTTCATGTCTCTTGGACCAGCGGTTGAAGCTGTGCTTTGATATATCAGTCAGTCAGGACTTTGAATTTTATATGTATAGATGTATCTGGTGTATTGTATGTCTTTTAGTCTGTGCTAAATAAATGTATTTTCTTTCTTCTTTCTAAATATTCATCATCAGCCTATAGCAGTCCTGACTGCTGGACATAGGCCACTCCTATTGCAGGCCATTCAACTCGATTTTCGGCAACTCTCATCCTAAAATATTATCCTGCTTCATTCTAACACAACCTCTTTTAAATGAACTTCATGTCCTAACTATTAGCTATAAGGGGCTTCCAGTTTAAACATTACTTTCCGAGCTTTCATTAAGCAAGGATCATCATCATTATTACACAGCTAGCTGTTACCCGCGAATTCATCCGCGTGGATTTTTTTTTCGTGGGACCCAATTTTTTTTTCTAATTTAAAAGTAGCCTAAGTTACTCCTTATTACATTAGCTATCTGCCAGTAAAAGTCCCGTCAAAAACGGTCCAGCCGTTTCAGAGATTAACCGGAACAAACAGTCAGACAGACAGACAAAAATTGTAAAAAAAAATATTTTGGTATATGTACCGTGTATACATCCATATGTATTTAGTAAAAAGCGGTTATTTTAATATTACAAACAGACACTCCAATTTTATTTATTAGTATAGATGTATAGATATATATGTTTAGAAGATATACATTTTATACTCTAAAATAATGTCCAATAATAACATAGACAACGTGTTTGGAAATGATTACAGTTTTTATTTAGTCTATAATCTTATAACTAGACTATTAACCATTTATGGATTCGAGAATTATTTTTATAATATCATACTTAGTTACCTTTGATCGGTGGCGACACCTGTCAAATTATGTACGGACTAGTCCTGCGTATGCGCACGAAATTGTATAAATAGATAATTTAATAGAACTATTTTAATGTTTCAAACGTTATAAGCTCATTAGAGCTTTGTGGAATGACATCGTTGACATTTTGTTTCGTGTTTAGAATATAATTTTTGATTTCCTTTTGTTTTCTTTTTTTACGATGCTCTTATATTTTTATATTTTTTTTCTTTTTCTTTTCTCTTGAAACGTGCCTTCACAGTCTAATTATTCTTTTCCTAAGGTGAATTAACGCTCAGGAATCGTTGATAACAAAAAAACGGTTTGTAGCCAGAAAAAAACGTTGCAATGAAGACATCATTATCTACGTAAATTACATAGCAAAAAACACAGCTAATTACTAAAAAGCTTTACAACAAGGTAAAAAGAATAAACTTCAAATTATGATCACTACCATCTTAATAGACAGCTGACATAAAGTTGTCTCAGATCATCGCAAACTACGATAACTATACAGACTCATTATTTTTTAGCCTATCTTCCAATTTACAACCTTGTAATAATGAATTTTTAAACAAGACTTATCGTTATCATCGCACTGGCACATGAAAACTGAATTAGCAATAATTATACATAAATTTAATTGGAATAGCGACACAAGACAAACAGAATAAATTCTGAGTGACATAATGTGTTTGACGTATGTATGTATGTATGTGTAGATGTGTTCGCGTGTCTGTCTGTCAATTTGTCTGTTTCTCTGCCATTGGAATGGATTCTGTGCGTGTATTGGAGTGATAAATACAAAAGAAAATAAGAAAGCCTGTGAAAGTGTGAAAGCTTATCTGTTTTATTCACTTATTTAAAGTGCCTATTATTGAGGAGCCCGTGGCTAAATAATAACAGCCGCACAGGTCGATCGATCAGGTTAAGCTACACTTGCCGCGGTTAGTCTGTGGATGGATGACCATCTTTACATACCGAGACCCCTCAGTGCTTCGGAAAGCACGTTAAGCCGTTGGTCCCGGCTGTCATTCGTCGATCTTTGACAGTCGTTACGGGTAGTCAGAAGCCCGAAAGTCTGATAACCAGTCTTACTAAGAGGTATCGTAGTACCCAGTAACTAGGTTGTGGAGGTCAGATAGGCAGTCGCTTCATGTAAAATACTGGTATTCAGCTAAATTCGGTTAGACTGGAAGCCGACCCCAACATAGTTGGGAAAAGGCTAGTTATATGATGAGAGTGCCTATTATCGTTGTGAGTGGAAACTCATTATCATCTTCGTCCACAGCCCGACTTCACTCACTCCCTCATATGAGGAGTCTCCCTTCATAGGCCTCATGTGACAATCCCTACGCTCCTGTGAGTTTCTGTCTCATTTTTCTTTTTGTTACTTTTTTGTTTTTTTGTTTTATATAACTTGGTTTTTATTTTTACTGTGTTTAGTTTAGTTTGAGATCTTCCTGTATGAGTCACAATAAATACTTTTTCTTTCTTTCTTTTCTTTCTTTCTGTGCCTCATCCAGCCCCCGCGATGGTAACAATGTCGTCCGCCTAACTCGTCGCCGGACGACCTACACTTCGTCTCTCCGTCCCTACAATCAATGAATCAGTTAGCTATATCACACAGAGCACTGAATAAAGTACTGTTAATATTCGGTATCTTGCCTATGTCCAAGAATTTAAGAACTTGTAATACCTTAAAAACTTTAAAAAATAAATGTCAGGTTTTAAATTTACAACACGAAAATTTCACGTCAAATAAACGCGCGGGTTTCCTTAGACCATCCAGCTAATTGCATCCAGCTAATTGCATCCAGCTAATTGCATCCAGCTTATTGCATCCAGCTAATTGCATCCAGCTAATTGCATCAAGCTAATTGCATCAAGCTAATTGCATCAAGCTAATTGCATCCAGCTAATTGCATCCAGCTAATTTCATCCAGCTAATTGCATCCAGCTAATTGCATCAAGCTAATTGCATCAAGCTAATTGCATCAAGCTAATTGCATCCAGCTAATTGCATCAAGCTAATTGCATCCCATAATTACAATAATAATTGAATTAAAAAAAAAATACATTCAATGAAAAAATTTCGCAGCGCATTGCTTTAGTTTCTTCCGCGATCAAAAAGATATATAGAGACTTCTCAACAGACTTTTACAAAAATATTACCATTCAAAGTTTTCCAGACATTTTCCACAGACAAACCCACAAACCAAACTAAGTGTATTACATACAGGTGCACATATGTCTAAGCGAGTTAGATCTAAAAATAGCTCCTAGGCGCAGATGCGCCTAAAGATGCACCTAACTCTTGAAAGGTCACTCCTATTTACATAGCAAATATGCACATAATATACCTAACTAATATATAATCTGCTTACAGCATATTTTGCCTCTAATTAAACGTTGAATAAATTTAATCTTGATGTAATTAAGGGCTATTTATCGCTTCCTAAGTTCGCGTGCCTTATGTCAAACGAGTTTGACTGTCGTAAATATTATATTTAAGCTAGCTGCACCCCGCGGTTTCACCCGCATAAGCCACGATCCTGTGGGAATATCGGGATAAAAAGTATCCTATGTCCTTTCAAGGAACTCAAACTGTCTCTATGTATACCAAATTTCATCTAAATCAGTTCTGCGGTTTAGGCGTGAAAAGGTAACATACAGACAGACGGAGTTACTTTCAAAATAATATTAGTATGCATTTTTTGTTCGGACAGGGAATAAATTATTATTTGCAATGTTCTTTCTTTGCCGTTGAAGTAATAATTGATTTATAGGGTAGTGTAAATGGTGGGTCTGATGGCGATAAAACTGTCGATGGCAATATACTCAGGATAAATTTTTTGTATCGGGTTCGATATTGAAGCTTACCAGAGCCCTGATTCACAACCATACGACAGGCTACCGTATCGAAAACCTGACATTTCGATAACCTGATTTGACTTCCCTTCAACAGCAAATAGCTGTTGGAAGAATAGTTGGCGTCTATTTGATTGAAACTGACAAAATTTTCGGGTTTTGGACTTGTGAACAGCGTTGAGAAGACTCCTACGATAACAATGATTAATGTTCGATACGATACGGAAGCATATCGAGTGTTTGTGAATAAGGGGGCAGGTGTGCTTAAATTTCAAAGTAGAGGCGACTATCATCTGTTCCACTAATTACTTGGCTTAAACGTCTATATATCTACAAGGAAAAAAAATAATCAATGCGCAAACTGTACATTTTTTGTCGGTTACAAAAATATTATTATATTAGTTGTTCCATGCATTTTGACCGCGTAGGTACTGCACTTTTCTAGAAATCACCTGATTTTTGAAGTGAAAACTTCTTCGGACTTGACGAAACATCATCAAAGTGACCCGCCCCTGTACGCATTATGTTTAGGAAAACATCATGTGTACAGAGGCGGGTCGCTAGTCTATTACCTATAAATGGTCTACCGTAAGACAAATGCTCAGAATTTAAGGGTGCACGAGTTTCATGGGTCATCCAAGCTTGTTTATTTTATAACGTCATTAAATATGGGTTAAATCCAGATGATGGATATCCAGGCACATGTACAGTTGCGTGCATTGCATATAGGCATATAAGCAGTGCCTACCTCGACATATCAACATAAGCCTGTCAATTACATTTAGATGTGTGTGCCCCATTAAAAAACTCACAAAATTATCATACCTAACAAAAAACAAAGTCTTTATACAAACACGCGCAGCAGTAGGCAGTCGCCGGACGGCCTACTCGGCTCACGTACTATTCGCATATTGTCACTCGTTCAAGTTAACACGACAAAATTAAAAATACGTACGTCTCATGCGTATTACCATGACGTTCGACTTTCGCAATTTATCACCCTTAAGTAGGCATGCCTACTCAAATAACCACACTTTTGACCTCACTTTTTTTTCTGATTAGTGACCGCGTTTGCCTAGACTAGACCCGGCCTAGTGCCTACCTATTCTGAAAACCAATGCACGCCACTGTACGTGTAAGCTGTTTAGCCATACCTAACGTTGCTAAGCGTGCATATTGTCGCTGGGCAGTAGTATAGGGAATCAACTAAATAGTGCTAGTTCATGTATTAGTATAAAATGGTTCAATTAAATTATCTATGCACAGATCGATAGTTACAATCAAAAGGTCTCTGCTAATGGTGGAAAACTGATAAATTATGCATGATAACACTACTGGATTAATTAATCTAACTCCGACGGACTTATTGAATCATTTAAATTAAAGTACGCGGAATACATTTCGAATAATAAATGTTTTTAAATATGCCAAGGTAAACCAAAATGTAGACCATAAATCTTTGCTTTTCTAACGCACAATTAAGAGTATTAATTGGTCAAGATAAAATCAGAATTCTATTAGCCTTTAGCAATTGCCTATATTTTATATTCTGTAAAAAAAACTCACTGTGAACACTTAATGAAGTGAGCTGCCATCTATAAAGCTAGATATAAGTTTAATTAATAAAATATTTAAATTGTGAAAGTTCCTAATTTACGTGATATTAGATAATGGGTACTCACTACAATAAAATTGCTGCGCCCTAACAGGGTCATGTACTCACTAGTTTAAGCCTAGCGTGTAACTATGGTTGTGTACTGTCAACAAAAGAGATAAGTATGCAGGATCGTCGGATATAGTTGAAGTTTAGTAAGAAACCGATGGATGTTCTCGAATAAAATTTAATTTTATTAATAGAAAACAAATAGCTCATTTATCAAATTAAATTTCAGTCGACAACATCCATCGGTTTCTCACTAAACTTGTACTATATCCAACGATCCTGCATACTTATCTCTTTTGTTGACTGTACATTGTGCAATAAATAAATAAATCAACTCCACCTGATGCTAGGGATTGGACGGATTAACACAATTGCTAGCTCACTTCACCTTAGTTTCGCTCGTTCGCATTGTTTTTACCTTTGAGTTTGCGTCATTGTCAAAATCACAATGATCTTTATTGCCACTAAAATAAGGTTGCTGTTGGATTGCTGGGTTGCTGCCACTGACAAGTTTGTCAAATTCACAGTGATCTTTATTGCCGTTGCAATAAGGTTGCTATTGGGATGTTGCTGTCAGATGTAAAATAACTATGGAAGGACTATAGAGAATATACCGGCTGGTCATTAGACACCTCATACTTAAGTACCAAATTACTCGTATGTGGTCAGTTTGCTCAAAGATTTTGGCGGACAAAGCAAGATTAATTTGTCTGCCAGGAAATTAGGTGTACATTGCTACAACGATCTTTTGGCGCTCGAATGACGTTGGCAGGGGGCGCTGTTGGTAAACGTCCGTGCAATTGTTTTCTGAAATGTATTGAAAAATCAAGATGGCGGATTTAGTTTCGATTTTGGCCATGCGCCAGAAGAACCTTGTAGCACTACTATAGCTTCCCTGCTGGGCAATTTGGAGTAGCTTGTCTGACCTGAAGAAACCTGGGGTATTTAATTTTGTGCCTTTCTTGAGTGCGAAAAGTTTAAATAAATGCACAATCAGCCTATAATGTTCCCACTGGAACACAGGCCTCCACTTTTCTTGCGGGGTGATCTAATAATCTACCACGCGGCCCCAGTGCGGGTCGGTAGATGTCACACGTCTTCGAGTTTTTGGTTTTGAGAGCAATGGTGATGAAATTACTTACACAAAGAAAAGCGCTTGCCTGGGTTCAAACTCACGACCTAACTCGTAAGTCGGGTCTTGGCCACTGGGCCACCAGTGCTCCCCAATTAAATAAATGAATCATTCAATACCTATTATCGATGCTCAACAAGCCAATATTAAAAATGATCTTAAAATCATTGCTGTGGAAAAATATTTAGCAAAGTGTGTGGGCGGACAGCCTATTAATGCATTTGTTTTCTTTTTTTGTAGCTAACCAAAGGACACACAAATGCGGCAATGACGTTCTTATGGCTTTAAAAGGACATGCTATTTTAAAAGATTTGTTGGATCAAACAAAACGAAATGACTAGTTTATTGATGAGATTATAATCGTTTTACTGTATTTACAAATAAAGACAATGCGCTGTTAAAGATGGGCCTCATTTGAGATCGGTTCATGAATGGGAAAAAGACAACCTGGGAATATAAGGGAGTGGCGAAAATCAATATGAAATGGTACCCTATTTATATGATCTTGCCGAAGGTTTTGCGTTTTCTATCTTCTCTAGCGAGAAAATCAGTGGTTCGGTTTCAGAGATCAATTTGTGGAATGGTGCAGCTATTAAATGTTTGTAATATTGTCCTCTAAACCGTATAATGGGCCATGACGACCAGCCACAACAGAGACTAGCATTCGGCGCGGGAGATATTATACTGCACAAGTGAGTGCGCGGACACAGGTACACTCTCTCATTATCACTCCCATAGTCCGGTGGGACGGCAATCCGACACGACCGGAGAGAGATCAGGCGCAGGACCAACGGCTTAACGTGCTTTCCGAGGCACGGGGGTATCACACCGCCAACTTCCAAACTCCGTACTACTAAGAAATTCCTAATGGAAAAAGAAACAAAATTAAATGTAACAACGCAACAAAATCAGTCCTTTTTAACATCATGCTCACTCACTTTTAACCAAAAAGTACGCTAACCCAACCAAAAAGTATAAATACTTACTACTTAATAGACATCAGTATCGCTAACAAAAATAACCACAGATACCAAATTACCAGTTTTGTGAGAGGTAGGTATTGCAACTATAATTTTTACCACAAATATGTATAAAGGCTAACATAATAAGCCTTGCTTTTCCACGCAGTCTGGTGTATGCAAATCAGTGTTTAAATGTCACTTGCAAGATTACTTCGAAAGGGTGATGACCTAGAAGCGAAGTACTTGCATTATCACAGATGAACAGGTACTGTTATTAGAAGATTTTATGAATAGGTACAAGATATGCTAGGTAATATAATGATGGGAGGGGAATTTGCGAAATAGGGACGAGGTAGGTTACAAATAAAACTTTAGGATTAGATACAGACGCCAGCATATCAAGCTACTACAATCTGTCAAGTTTCTTTAATAGATTTTCAAGTATATCGCTAAAGCATAAGGTTCAAAATTTATTGGGAAAATTTGACAGTTTCGGGTAGCTTGTTGTGCTGGCGTCTGTACATTGTTTTATTTCGTTTTATTTAGCATAATCAGCCTGTAATCTTCCCACTGTTGGGACTCAGGCCTCCTCTCCTTGAGAGAGTGTGGGCTGCAGTAATTTACCACGCGAGCCCAGTGCGGGTTGGAAGATGTCACAATCATGTCTTCGAATGTTTGATTCTATGACATGCCGGTTTCCTCACGATGTTTTCTTTTACCGTTTTGAGAGCAATGGTGAAGAAATGATTTACATAAAGTAAAGCGCCTGCTTGAGTTTGAACTCACGACCTACAACTCAAACTTAAAGCATTTATTTCAATGAAACCAATTACAGGCACTTTTGAATTGTCAAGGGGCCGGTCAGTCAGAAATATGAAGCTACCTATGGAGAAGAACGGGCAAGAAACTCCATGTACACTCTTTTAAATCAAAATAATGTGGTTACAAAGTCTTGGTTAGATCATTCATGTTAAAAATTATTCATATGAGAACGATGCAGAACGTTAAAAGCGCCCATAATGAAAAGATGAGAAAAAACAACCATTCAAATAATAAATTAAAATAAGCCATGGCAGCAAAGAGATGACCACTGACAACTGAGCCACCACTGCTCACCGTTTAACTTATGTTGTCTAAATTATACACAATACAACTATATGCTCTATTATACTGCCGCAAACAAATAAAACCGTCAAAGACAATTTGAGGTAAAATTGGGATAATAATACGCATGATTTCAAAAACATGGGTCTCGATTTCCCCTCAGTTTACCATTTCCTTTGTTTTCTAAAAAGCTTTCAACGAATTTATACAGCTCCCAGCCTTCCAGTTATATTTACCATTTATTTGTTTATTTTACCATTTATGTACACACATATATAAACAGACAAGCAAAAAAACAGAACAGAAAAATAGGTACAAAGGTGATGCTTATTTCATAAGAAATCTCTTCCAGCATACCTGCGATAGGACAAGAAATAAAGAGATGTAGACAGCGTGTTAAATAGTAAAGGAGACAAAAAAAATACATAAAATCTAAAAAACAATTCACTTAATAAAACTAAACAAATAATACAAGAATATACTTACATACATACAAATAAACATACATACTATATACAAATAAAAATAAAAAAAGACGAGCTCATTGGGCATCAAAAAATTCGTCCGCATCGCTGTCAATGGGATAAGTGCCCAAAAGGCTGGCAGCATTGCCACGTTGGATGGCAATGCTTATTCTTTGGGCTAAAAATAGGCCAGCCCTCTGGTCACGCGAAGAGTCAACCAAACGCTTAGCGATATCTCGGAATATATATATTTATATTTTAGTTTGTGTGTACATATGGAAATAATTATAATCAAATAAATAAACATACATACTTCTAAAATAAATATACATAGTTCAACACACATGTTTTCTTTGCTTCTACTAACTTTTGGTTTCCAAAGGACTCAGTAGCACCATCGCCAATACGAGTAGAAGGCTCACTGCTTCATCGTCCTGCTTCTCTCTTTAACCTCCTAGTACGGTCGAACAAGCTATTTGGTATAGGTACAGGCAGCTAACTTGCAACTACTTTTAAACAATTGTGTGCTGAGTTAGTCAATTATTTTATACCACTCTATTTAATTAGGATGCCATAAGCTGAAAAAGTTATAACGCACAAAATAAAACTAAATATTGGCAGTGTAGTGGAAAGATGAATATTTTTGCCTGTATACCAAATAACTTGTTCGACCGTACCTATTCTACTATTGTACTCAGAAATTTCATAGTTAATACCCAAAACACCACAACTACATGAAAAAATAGAAAGTTACAAAACCCCTCTGTATGCTGGTCGTGTAAACGCAATCACAGAGGAGCTCTGTGTAAGGCTATCTGCGATCAACACCTTGTAGGAACCACGTGAGTACGTAATGCGGCGCCATTGACGTGTGCTGTGACAAAATTGACGGAAATGAGGGCCTTTTTATGGTGGGAAAATTGTACAATGTAGTGTAAATCTGAAATGTACTTAAAAAGTGAAATATACTCATAAATCATGGGCTACATCAGTAGATATGTTGGTTGGTTGCATTTTCCGGCAAAAAAACTGAAACGTTCGTACAAATCGCGGACTAAATCAAAATATCGTAGCGGTAGCATGTTTTCCTCCTTATTATACAATTTTACCGCTTCTAACGATGTACCTATTAAATTCTAAGTAGCATGGTAAAAGTGTAGGTAATAACAAAGGAGAATGGGTAAGAGTGTACCCAGACATAAAAGTGAATTTATAAGCATTATGAATTTTGTTGATCTTTGGTGTCATGGAGTAGTTTAATTAATCCTAAGACAGCGTGTCTGAATTCACTTGGAGAAAAAAGATGAAAAAAGGAAATTAAATTGATTTAATAAAAGGAAATATTTAACTTATCCTCTCATAAATTATTGATCTGTTAATGATTGACACTTTTTGAAATTAATGAACCTAAACACTTTTTCGCTTCTAATGATGCACTTTTTTAAATAATTGAGCCTCTTTTTAACTAAAAGAATTATTTCTTTTTTCTATGATCATCATTTCACCTCCTGAGAAGTCAGACCCTAACAACAAAGGCAGAAATTAGAGTCGAAAACTTAAGAATATTTGTAAAGAAAACCGTCAAAAATAACATTACAAACTAACATATTAACATTGATTATATAATCAAATAAAATAAAAATCAGAACCAGTAGGTCTTATCCGACTTTTCTAAGCTTCTATTTTGGTCTTCAGTAGGAAGAAAAACATTGTCTATGCTACTTATAATTCCAAGCAAGTACTAAGAACCTATTGAAAACCATAGATGTGTATCTTCTATGATTAGTGTCTACGATGTTAGAAGGTGATAATTTATAAATAACAACCTGTCTCTGTTTATGTTCTACGACCATATTTATAAAACTGTTTGCATATTTATAAATAGGTAATGAGGAAGAGTAACCGCTCTACCGCCAAACCAGGCGCGACTATCAATATGACGAGTCTTAGGATCGATGCAATCGAAGTTCGAAAAAGACAAATGAAACTACATATGTTGCTGTCGGAATTTTCTCAGCACGATCAGCTAAATAATCATCATCTGCCTAGCTTATTCAGCCTATAATGTTCCGACTGCTGGGACACAGGCCTCCTCTCTGTGAGAGGGAGTGGGCTTGTAATCTACCACGCGGGCCCAGTGCGGATAAGTCATGTTGAAACATGAAAGTAAAATATATTGTTGCCTAGCAGATCATTAGAAATATGAGGCCCAAATAACAAGAAACGCCTGTCCTATTAAATACAAAATACAATCAAATTCGTCAAGCCATTCAGTCATTGTTGTAGAAAATGTTCACATAATTCAGTATTATCCTAACATCTTAGTTACAATAGTCTGGCGATGTGTAGACAATCTTATACGTAACGCTGTAGGCACGTTTAGAACAATGGGACCAAGCCTATCTAGCTTAGAGATAGAGCACGCTAATTGTAGGGGTGCCACTAGCTGCTTCGTCAATTTATTTATTCAATTAAGATATTTCAATTACTGTTGTTGCTTGTGGCTAAGTAATAACAGCCGCACGGGTCGATCGATCAGAATAAGCTACGCTTGCCGCGGTTGGTCCATGGATGGGTAACCATCTTCACATACCAAGACCCCTCCGTTCCTCGGAAAGCACGTTAAGCCGTTGGTCCCTGCTGTCATTCGTGGATCTTTGACAATCGTCAGTAGCCTGAAAGTCTGACAACAAGTCTTACCAAAGGGTATAGTATTACACAGTAACTGGGTTGTTAAGGTCAGATTGGCAGTCACTCCATGTAAAATACTGGTAATTAACTGCATCCGGTTAGACTGGAAGCCGACCCCAACATAGTTGGCTAGGCAGATGATGATTTCAATTACTGTTCTAATGCAATTATTGTGTTTTCTTATAAGACTACTACTTACCCCATTACCTACTTAAGCCGTTGGTCATGCGCCTGATCTCTCTCCGGTCGTGGCGGATTGCGTGCCGTCACATCGGACTATGGGAGTGAGGGAACAGAGAGCGCACACACTTGTGCACTATAATATCTCCCTCGCCGACAGCTAGTCTCCGTTGAGATTGGCCGCCGTGGCCGAAATACGGTCTGAAAGACCATTTTTATTCCGACTTACCAGCATTGGTCACCACGGTGTTACTTACTGCTGGATGGAAAAATAAAAAAACACAAACTAAAATAACAAAAGAAAATGTGATTTTCACAAACTGTTTTCGAACTGATTATGTTTCACTTACGACCCTATAAAAAAAAACGTGTCTAGCGATCCAAAAATAGTAGGTTTTATACACCCAATTTTTGCGAATTTCGAGATTTTAAATTTACTGATCGAAAAAGGACGAAAAACTAAGTATGACAGCATTATTAGCTGGAGTAGTAGTAGTTTACTCAGACTTATTTTCTTCTCAGAGTAGTCAGAGAGGAAACGCCGACCTCATCTAGTTTTAGAAATATTATTGACGTTTAAATGTGTTTGTACAAACCTACTTACAGAAATAATAATTTTATCATTAAAAAAAAGTCAAAAGGCACTGAAAATCTCAACAAAACAATTTCTCAATCTCCCAGGTAATTACCGCCTGCCAGCCCTGTTTAACCGAAACTAGGTTTAATGTCACCAGTCTACAAAGCTACAAAGCAACGAACATTACACCTACAGGGCAGTGTCAATCACGACCTACCTACAGCTATAAATCTTCTGCTATCTTCCCGATCTAATTAGCATTAAATGCGACAGACACAACTAAGTACTTATTGGGTAGAATCTGTTGATCGGTTGCTTTTCAAGTCCTTAAAAGGATTTTATAGGAGAGGAGCTTGTGGCTAAGAAATAACAGCCGCACGGTTCGATCGATCAGGTTAAGCTACGCTTGCCGCGGTTGGTCCGTGGATGGGTGACCATCTTTACATAACAAGACGAGGGGTCGCCCCATACCCCTCCGTGCCTCGGAAAGCACGCTAAGCGGTTGGTCCCAGCTGTCATCCATGGATCTTTGACAGTCGTTACAGGTAGTCAGAAGCCCGAAAATCTGACAACCAGTTTTACCAACGTATAATATTGTATTACCCAGTTGTACCTAACTGGGTTGTGGACTTGTGGCGGTCAGACAGGCAGGCGCTCCATGTAAAATACTGGTATTCAGCTGCATCTGGTTAGACTGGAAGCCGACCGCAACATAGTTGGGAAAAGGCTAGGCAGATGATGAAAAGGATTTTGTAGGAGGAGTTAGTTTGTAGTGTGAATGAAATCATAGAATCTGAGTTTGAGTCTGGCTGGGTGTAGATAGATTTAGATTTTACGGGGTTTTTTATTTTTGACTGCTTCGTTGGTCTAGTAGTCGCAAGTGCTACTGCTGAGGAGGTCCTGGGTTCGATTCCTAGGTCGGGCAAAGTGTTGGCCTGCAGGCAACAGACTTGGGGAGTTTGTTGCCTGAACAGTGAAAGGCCCGAGACGACGGCGCGCCGTATTCCGCACGCGCCTCTCTGTAGATGAACGCTGGCCGTTTGCAGCCGCTGAGGGTGACGGGGTCCGCATGGATTCATGCGGGCCAACACCTGGCCGGGGGAGCGTGACGAAATGCGCAAGCACTCCAGCACGCCGGCTAAAGGTAGCAGCAGGACATCGTGTGGTTTTAGTCAGTAAGAGTCTGACAGAAAAGGGTGGTGTACATCCATGAGGATTTCCACACGATAAAAAAAAAGGTCGGGCAAAGTGTTACTCAGTAGCAGCCCGGAGTCTGGATTTACTCACGACGCATATTTTTTTTTTGCAATGGCTGGATTAGCTGGACTCCTTCAATAAGAACTACCCTTAGCACTTTTAAGCAGAGAGAAGTGGAAAGAGAGAAGAGAGGTATTTTCCCTGCTGTAGAACATCAAAGTCTTGTAGTCATAATAATAAGCTCTCATTCGCCAAATGTGCCTACTATTACGTGCAGAAAGGAACTTTGTTCCAGAAAACATAAATGATATCATTCCTCCCTAAAACCACGTTCAAAGAAGTGCCTAGCGATTGTTTATTGAATCAGAAACATTATCTTCTTAGAATACATTTGAAAGGAATCCGTTAAAAGCCCACCTAAAGATTTATCAAAGGCTGCTTTCTCAGAATTGTACCTTACTCATTTGATGTTGGGGAAATTTATGTGTCCGTCATCATAATCAATAATCTGTCCAGCTAATCCCACGATCTGTGTATGAAAAAAACGGTTTCTTTATATCCTGTTCAATTGTGGGCGGCTGTCAATAAACTTAGGTACTGTTAACTTTATGAATCCATACTATACTAATATTATAAATGCGAAAGTAACTCTGTCTGTCTGTATGTTACCTTTTCACGCCTAAACCAATGAACGGATTTAAATGAAATTTGGTATGGAGATAGTTTGAGTTGTGGGGCCTTCCCCACAACTCAAACTATCTCCATGCCAAATTTCGACCATCAACGTCGTCATCATCACATCACGTCATGGTGATCATCATTCTAATCTCCACCCCCCTTTTTACACCCTTAAGGGATCAATAAAAAGGACTATAATACTTTTATCGCGGGTGAAACCGCGGGGCACAGCTAGTAATATACATATAATATTATATATAAGTTATATATGCCTCGAAAAGCACGTTAAGCCGTTGGTCCTGGCTGTGATTTGTTCATCTTTGACAGTCGCTACGGGTAGTCAGAAGACTGGGTTGTGGAGGTCTGATAGACAGTCGCCCCATGTAAAATATAGGTATTTAGCTGCACCCTGTTAGACTGGAATCCGACGCCTACAAACTTAGTTGGGAAAAGTCTACGAAGCGTCAGAACCTTCACTAAGTCAAGAGACTCCAAAACTAATAACTATCCGTACTTTAGTGTTGTCTATGGACAAGCAATCATAGCACATACTTAAAGGTATGTAGCATCCGTGAAGATAATTCGCCAAACATTTCTAATCACTCAGAGCAAAATTGCCAAAGCTGACGTCACGTAGCGACAGTATGTACCTACCACGAAATAGGAAGTTACAGTAAACCCACTTCCTAGCAACGAACTTCCACGTTAACAGAATCTTGCTCGTGTATTTCAGCACCGTACTTTAAACACACGCGCGGCACGTTGTTGACGGCAGCAGTTGCCTCAGTCCTTGATGCATGCCGCTCGTGTGTAAGCACACTTAACGCACAAAAAGTTGGCCTTACTTTTGGTGATTAAGGAAAGCCGGCTCGAGTCGGTTGAGCGATCGATACACGAGCGGCATGTTGTCGACGACAGCCGTCGAAACACGTTGACGGCAGCTGTCGAAACACGTCGAAGGCTGCAGTAGCCTCTGCCGTTGACGACTTCTGTGTATGTGCACATAGCCTGGAAGACCGATTCAAAATCAAAAGTCATTTATTCAAACTAGGCTGAGAATCAGCACTTTTCGAATGTCAAAATTACAAAAGACAGTCCTCCAAAACGCCCGGCCTTCGCCACTTCCTAGTGCTTTCGCTAGGGAGAAAAAGTGGCGGAACAAACTCCCCAGCAGCACAGCTGTCTGTTACAATACTAAGTATGCAAAGTAATTAACATTACAGGACAAAGAATTTTAAATTAAATTATTTGCCATAGGTTAGCTAGCTACGCCAATATACCAACAAATACAATAAACACTATACGTACTCAAGCAAAAAATTAAAAATGTAAACAAAAAAAAAACTTACTGACCAAATAAAAGCCTCCAGGTATAAAGGGCGTAACAGCTTACATATATATGCAATCCTGGGTTCTGTTTACATAATTGTCACTGTTACCTATATAATACAGTCCTTACCGGCTAAAGATACTTTAGTCCTACGACTAAACTTGCTCTCCAAATAACGACAGTGGATAGAGAACAACAATGACGGGTCCACATTTTTTTGTTTCCCAAGATTTCTTTGACCATAACCCTAATAAAAGTACACCCTAAATTCCTGTTGACCCATTGAAACACTTACAACCTTTATGCCGTGCATTGTATGAACTGGTCCTTCTGCGCCCTAGTTTCCTCTAGTACATAGTTGTCCTAATTCGCTAACCAATATGACGTAACTTCGGCCGGAGCCGAATGGGGTCGAGCTTTGCGCACGCGTCGATTCTCTATCGAAATGTGTTCGAGTATTATAATTGCGATTTAAAATGTATAACATGTTAAATCACAGGTTGCTTGAATGGAGTTGCGTGTTTAAAGGTATTGAAAGGGATTTGTTCAGAATTCTTGGTTTATTGCGGAATTTTAGTATCGTAATCGATACTGAAGCAGGTGGTCACGAGGATTTAGAAACCTGGTGTGAGGATTTATTGGATTTGAAAAATGATTTGTTGGAAATACCGGGAAAATATGGAAGGCTGCGCAGGAGACGTTGCCTAGCAATACGATTTTCTGACCTTAAATATTATAAAGGTTCATTCTATTTATTGTTGAATCAAGTCAGGTGGTTCAAATTCTTTTATTTGACCATCAAACTTGGTACCTTACTTTGGTACTAAGAGGCTAAATAAAAAAAATACCAAAACACCATAGTTGATCATTGATCCAGATATTTCTAGATACAATGTCAAAAGCTACGTGGGATTCGCAAGATGCGGTAGTTATTGTGTGTGTTTTTATATTATTGTCTTTTAGGGCTGCTGGTAGAAAAGTTTGAACCACACAACCAAAAAGGCGAAAATTATTCCACCAAACATCATTGCCAAACATTCCATGCATAAACAGTTTCACCTGACCACAGTAATGTTCTCTACAAACAAAACGCAAAAAAGTAAAATTGCTTTAACAATAAACGACAAAAAAAACGTCGAAAATTAATGTTTATAAAAAGTAAATTGAGACGCATTTCTTGCGAATGGGTACGTTTGAAAGTCAGTGTTTGAAACGGCCAAAGACCTAAGTAATTAGAGATAGGGCAAGCAAGGTTACTGTGACAGACGGACATACTGTAGTCTGTAGCTACACGTATTTGGTGTAAGATTATGTGGCTACCGCCTGTAAAAGTTTAATGGAATTTGTGGTTTTTGATTTCTAATAGCCTCTCTATAATTATACTCTCATACGTCACAACGTGAGCAGTGGTGGCCATGTGGTAACGGCCGCGACTTACGGGTTGTAGGTCGTTACAGGCGTTTTACTTTGTATAAATTACTAGCTGCGCCCCGCGGTTTCACCCGCGTAAATGTCGATCCCGTGGGAATATCGGGATAAAAACTATCCTATGTCCTTTCCCGGGACTCAAACTATCTCTATACCAAATTTCATCGAAATCGGTCCAGCCGTTTTCATGTTATGTCGTGACAACGGAAACCGGGTTTCATTTTTATATATATAGATTTCATCACCACTGCTCTCAAAACGGTGAAGGAAAACGTCGTGAGGAAACCGGCATGTCCTAGAACCAAAAATTCGAAGATATGTGACATCTGTCAACCCGCACTGGGCCCGCGTGGTGGATTACGGTCCACTCCCTCTCACTGAGAGGAGGCCTGTGTCCCAGCAGTGGGAACATTATAGGCTGATTATAAAGTCACAACTTACTTAGGACAAGAACTTAAACATACATCGTGCATCGCAAAAGATGGAGTATATAAAAGAGATATGTTGACAAACTCCAAAACAAGTGACCGAAACAAGTGATTTTCGAGAACAATCAATCTTCCTAGCGTTTTCCCAACTTTGTTGGGGTCGGCTTCCAGTCTAACCAGATGCAGCTGAATACCAGTATTTTACATAGAGCGACTGCCTACCTGACCTCCACAACCCAATTGCTGGGTAACACAATATCTTTTGGTAAAACTGGTTGTCAGACTTCCGGGCTCCTGACGACCCGTAACGACTGTCAAAGATACAGGAATGACAGTAGAGCCCAACGGCTTAACGTGCTTTCCGAGGCACGGAAGGGTATGTAAAGATTGTCGCTGTCCACGACAAACCGTGTCAAGCGTAGCGAATTTTGGAGAACTAATCATGACAAATTCAACCATTTGTGTTGAATTTGTCATGGCTCGCCATTGGATCTTTTGTATCATAATACTTTTACTTGCATTATTCAGTAGGTTTCTATATTCCGCTTTCGTTTTTACGCCCTTCAATCAAGCAGGCACCGATGCCATAAACTACAAAGACAATTAAACATCTATAGCTAGTCGTTCATCAGCCTATGATTCTCAAAGCCCGCACTGCATATTACTGCAACCCATACAATACATAGGAAGACATTCCTAGATACAGATCGCACATTTGTCAGTCGTTATGTTACAAGTGTTGGATTAATTGAGGAAAATGCAATCAAATGATATAGCACTCGTAAGGGCAGGGTTAGCCGCCTCGAGATCAAGATTTATTACCAGACTCGTCGTTTAATCTCGCCGTGGCACCGTCATGTGGTTTGCAACGTATAAACTAGCCAGTACTAGTCCTGGTACCTCATAGTCCACTAACTATGAGGTTCAATTAACACTGTTTAATGAGAGGTTTTGATGTCGAGGACCAAATCATCAGATGTAACTTTTGCTTTCTTCTTCGTCGTATCGGTGATTCCTTTTTACTGTTTTATAAAGGCTTTGGCCAGAATTCGACCACTTCTACAGCGTCAGCGTTAGCATCGTAAAGGTCTTCCATAGTGTAGGCGTTTTTGCACAGAGAGGACGAAAAGAGGTGAGGCATCGTTTGTGATGTGGCTCCACAGTCGCACTGTGGGCTCTGTGGCTCATCAGAGTACCTCTAACTGACTAAGTTGTACCTGCAGTGACCCACCTGGCTTCTAAGTCGGTTAAAAGAATTTCACGTGAGCCATGATAGTTCGTGACCCTGCCCCTTTTCTGCAGGCTCCACAACTTTACCAGAAATCGGTTTTTAAGGTTGAAAGGTTCACCTATGGCAGCTTTGTAGACTGTGCTTCAAATTGGGGCAGATTAATTATGTCAGTTTCAACCATCGCCAAGCTACACTTTGGAGTCCTTACGTAGCTTCAGAACATGTGAGATGATGACAGAGATTCGTAATTCAAACAGAAACTATCCATGAAGAAGAAAACAGTGATATTGTGTAAATGGACATAATACCATGGAAAAATGCTAACTCCCTTCCTTTGCACACAATTGTTTATCAAAACGTACCTATCATAATCAGCCTATAATGTTATTGTGCCTGTAGTGTCATTACTGAGACACTGGCCTCCTTTCTGTCTCATGGAATGGGCCGTAATCCATCACGCGGGCCCAGTGCGAGTTGGTAGACGTAGTGCAGTGAGTGTAGTCTTCAAATTTTTAGTTCTAGGACATGCCGGTTTCCTCACGATGTTTTCCTTCACAGTTTTTGAGAGCAGTGGTGATGAAATAAATTAGGTACACAAAGTAAAGGGCCTGCCTAGTTTTGAACCCACGACCTACTTGCTACTCGTAAGTCGGGGCCGTTGCCACCACTGCTCACAAAACGTACCTAATAAACATTTCAGTATTCACACATTTCACACATCCCGATATCCAAACCTTATCAAACCTTTTTTATAACTGCACGTGTTCCAAACACGAAAGGCAAAGAAAACAACCTCAAAGGAAAGACCGTGACGATTGCGCAGACGCATAAAAAAATAACAAGAGCAAATAATCTAACAGTAACTATTAACAGTACCCTTCACTCTATTTACAAATGAGGGGAAGACATGCTGACCTATATCCTGTGGAGCATAAAGACCCACTGTCCTAGCACACACAGTTACGCCGTCACTGTTTGCACACACACAAGCTCATCACCATGAATCAGAGTGAGTGTGTGTTATGTGTGGCGTTAGAAGATGTGTTTGTGTGTGTGCGTCTTGGAATGACATGTGTGTTTCGTGTAGAAACTGTGTGTTGTGCTGTCGTAATTATTTTCCAGTATGTTTTGATGGTTTCTGTTTGGTAGTTTAAAGCCGTGTATGGAAAAATGCCTACCTACTTTAGCTAGCTTCTGCTGAGCGTATAGAGGGTAACCAAAATTGTATCATTCCAGAACATAATAATATGATGTCGGTGACCTATCTATATAAATAAATATAACTGAAGTGTCTGTTTGCAACATCAATATAAAATCTTTTTACTAAATGTATATGAAGGCATATACGGTACTTATAGCAAAAAAAATTTTTTTTTGTTTCTTTGTCCCGGCTAATCTCCGAAACGGTTGGAACGATTTTGATGAAATTTGGTATAGGGATACTTTGAACCCTGGGGAAAGACATAAGGAAATATTTATACTTTTTATCGAGATACCATGCGGGCGGAAGCTATTATAATAAAATAAATATAGCTAAGAGTTGAACTTTTGAGTTTTATGCGGAGACCTGGAGAAGACTGCATCGCTCTATGAAAACTAATAAAACCTAAGGCAGTTAGTCCAAAATAATATATTAAAGTTGATTCGTGGTCACAATCTATTACATTTTCATAATGTCGATTCTAATAAGAAAATTATTAAAATAATAACGTTATTAGAATCTTATTTCATAATATCTGTTAGCCAAATTCTGCGTGCATGTCAATTTATATCTATGTCAACCTTTAGTTTATTTCTGTGTTGTACATTGGGTACTCGGAGACTTTCAAAATACGATCATTATAATTTCAAATCGGAGATTTGTCTTCTGAACATAAAATGAAACCTGTCTGTGCCTAACTTTGACCAACTATCTACACAAAACTAGCCTTAATAACAGACATTTGCATTTAAATGGCACATACAGCTGAAATATACGCCATTAGTCAAAGACATGCAACATTGTATGAACTAAAATATTTAAATTCAATACTACGAAGCTTGCTTAGAAGATAGGCCTCGACCCGACCCGATGTTGCGCGTTACTACGTATGTTCGGCCACCAAAGGAGATAATTAACCAGGGTCGTCGGATATAGTTGAAGTTTAGTAAGAAACCGATGGATGCTTTTGAATAAAGTTTAATTTAATTAATAAACGATAAATGATTTATTTTTGTAAGTAGGTTTGTACAAACACTTTTACACGTCAATCATATTTTTTTAAAGCTAGATTTGGTCGGCGTTTCCTATCTGACTACTCTGAGAAGAAAGGCCGAAACAAACTCAGAGGTCACAGTCTCCTTTAAAGTCCAGACAAAATCTTGGTCAGATCATGTGAAGACCATGTAGATTGGTGTCTGAAATGGTCTTTTGAGGAAAGAACCACAAAGATTGAGTGGACCTGTCCAGTCAGTGCACGCATTTGTCGGTAACCGTACAGCTCAACTCAGAACTTAAATAAATAAAAAACAAGCAGTTAATTTATCAAATTAATTTTCATTTGAAAACATCCAGCGGTTTCTTACTAAACTTCAACTATATCCGACGACCCTGGTTACTTATCTCTTTTGGTGACTGTACCTTGGAAATTCATAATAATCATTATCATTTCAGCCGAAAGGACAGACATAGGGTTCTCCCAAGCACCCCCGAGAGCAGTGGTGGCCAAGTGGTAACGGCCCCAACATACAAGTTGTAGGTCGTAGGTTCGAACCCAGACAGGCGCTTTACTTTGTGTAAGTTATTTCATCACCACTGCTCTCAAAACGGTGAAGGAAACATCGTGAGAAAACCGGTGAATGTTCTAGAACCAAAAATTCGAAGACATGTGAAATTTATGAACCCGCACTGGGCACGCGCGCGTGCTGGATTACAGCCTACTCCCTCTCACCGAGAGAATGCCTGTGTCCCAGCAGTGGCAACATTATAGGCTGATTATGCTGGGCACTGCAGCTTCTGTGCTTCTCGAAATTCATAATAAGTTTTGATTTAAAAGAGTGTGCATGGAGTTTCTTGCCCGTTCTTCTCCATAGGTACCTACGCTATGGAATGGGCAACTAGCATCATCTTTCTGACTGACCGACCCCTTGACAATTCAAAAGTGCCTGTAATTGATTTAATTGAAATAAATGCTTTGAGTTTGAGTTGAGTAGTTGAATCAAAATCTATTTTATTTTCCTATACAACCTACTTTTATAATATTATATTGTCAACCTTCTAAATTCAAATCGTATATATAAATTTCCAATTAGAAACATGAATATTATTATGTAAAGAGAGAAAAGAAATCTAATATCTTTTGATTTCCAAACCTTTTATTTGCATAGATTTGCATTTCCCATTAAAAGTTGACATTTTATTAATAATTGTTTAATAGCACTAATTTAGGATCGAATTGGATTTCTATTCAATCTGACACAACACATTTCAACGATCAAAGGATTTTGCAACGAAACCAGGTTTATCTATCAAAATATAAACGTTCAACCTGTTATTACTTAGCAGGCAATTCTTGCACCTTCTCCTCGTCCCTATCTCGTCCCTTCAGCACATCATACTCTTTTTTTCTCCTACTGACCAAACTCTATTACTCTCTTTAACTGCCCCGTTTGGTCTCGTGGTCGCAAGCGCTACTGCTGAGCGTGGGGTTCGATTCCCATGTCGGGCGAAATGTTATTGGGTTTTCACATTAAGCCGTTGGTCCTGCGACTGATTTCTCTCCGGTCGCGTCGGATTGCTGTCCCATCGGACTATGAGAGTGAGGGAAGAGCGAGTGCACACACTTGTGCACTATAATATCTCGCGTAGATGGCTAGTGTCCTTTGAAATTGGCTGCCGAAATACGGTCTAGAAGACTATTATTACTCCCGTGAATCGAGAGCGCGGGATTCTTTACTCCAAATCCTTGAAAAGTTGATAGTTCCATCATGGTCACCGGGCTTTGTCACCATGAGCGGCCTATCCAAGTCCAAAATTATGACTATTGTGGCTTAATTATTGGATAATTATTATTTACTTAGATTACATTTAATACAGTCGACAGCACGACAGTGGCAATACTTTGACCTTCAACTGGCCTGGCGTAGTACGAGGGTTTCAATACATATACTGGCTTTATTACCTCTGACGTGCAGCCTACTGTACTTACACAGGTGGTGTAGATACAAACTTATTGCTAGAGAAAATGTTCAACGAATTGTTCTTAAATTCATGAAATAAAACAGCAAGCAAGTCCTCTGCGCAGAAATAAAAAAATATCCAAAAAAGCATTCTCCTTCACCAAAACAAACGTGATTTCCAGGTACAACGACCTAGTTTAACGTTCCGTCCGTCCATAAAATAAAAAAGTAGAATA
The DNA here is from genome assembly GCA_945859645.1 of Amphipoea oculea. Lineage (NCBI taxonomy): Eukaryota > Metazoa > Arthropoda > Insecta > Lepidoptera > Noctuidae > Amphipoea > Amphipoea oculea. The sequence goes on from OX243862.1 coordinate 20,979,222, forward strand.
TTTAAAGGACATTGGTTCAACGTACTGTCTCCGTAATTGTAATAAAGAGCAATCGAAGATCACTCTCCTGACCTTGGGACAACAGCCTTTTTCTTTGCATGCCTATCCACAAAAACTTATTTATGTATTAAAATTGATTGGTGTGTGAACAAAAGGTTCTTTATTTTAGTAAATGCAATCGTTCAAAAGTATTTTTTTGGAATATTTGTTTTGAGTTTAAATATAGTGTCACGTTTTTGTGAGCTTTAAGATAAGTAAGTAAATGTTTTGAAAGTGTTATGTCAGTGCGAAAAAGTATTCACTTAATACTTATGTATGACCCATAACCAGGATAACTAACCAACTGGCCATCGGTAAAAACTTACCGACTTCAAAAAAAAAGGAGGTTATCAATTCGATACGTATGTATGTAATATTATTGGAACTGCATTATATATTCACATATGACCATCTACTAGGACTTTCAAACAATTATACAAAATTTTATAGATGTATGTATGTATGTACCTAAGTGTGGCAAAAAAACCATAACTAAAATACAGATTGCAAGACTCCGACGTCCGAAATTAAAGTTATTTAATCATTTTGAGTTCATTTCTTTTTGAAGTCGTTTTTTTTTTTAATTACGGTACTTTTTTTAGCTCAACAGTCGAAAACAGCTCTAATTAACTTTTCTTCAAATAAACTCTAAATATCGATTGGTTTGTCCTTGTAAAGGGGACACTTAGTTTGATTGTAAACGTTACGACATAATATCACGCCAATGAATGGAGTAGGTAAGTAGCAGGTGGCATTCTGTGGTCTCTGCTTACCCCATGGAAAATAGTCGCGAGTTTATGTCTGCAATGGAGGTTATTTTTATTAAGAAAGCATCTACACGAGCACAACGTGGGTGTATTCTAAAATAGATATTATGAACTTCAAATCCAATTCACAAAGCTATCCAGAATCAACGAAAATCCATATTTCTAAATCCCTGAACCGAAACTTTAACAAATAAACACAATACAATTCGTATAAATCATATAATAAAGTAAAATTTTTGCTAAAAATCATAAAATTCGTTCGTTTCGACCAGCATATCTAAACCCACACGTATTGCGTAAGGTATTGTCTAAACCATTGTTGTTATTATACAAAAGCATACTTTTTCAATCGTTTATAAAAACAATTCTAAACATGAGACCGCTTTTACTTTCTTTAACGTTTTTTGTTGCTTCGAAGCGGGGAAGAGTCGCTGCTCAGTTTTATGACTAACCTTAATTCCAACTAACCGACAACCAGGGTAACCGACATAGCCCGAAGAATCGCCAAACTTAAGTGGCAATGGGTAGGGCACATTGCTCGCAGAACGGATGGCCGATGGGGTTGAAAGGTTCTGGAGTGGCGACCGCGTACTTGAAGGCGAAGCATTGGAAGGTCTCCCACAAGGAGCACCGATAATACTGTGAAGGCCGCAGGAATCAACTGGATGCGAGAAGCATAAAGCTGGAAGTGACAATGCTGTGACGAGACACATGTTCAGGTGTGGACGACTTTCGGCTAAAATGATGATGATGATGAACCATATTATATTCTATTCTGATCTTTGACTAAATATCATACAATAGATTCCTAAAAAACCAAAAAGTAATAAGTCATACCTAATACCTAAATCTTTTTAATACTTATAGTTTTTCTTAAAATAAAATACTTTACTAATATTAGATTCACTGCTATTTGAGGGTTAAAAGGTTAAAAATAACTACAGATGTCACTAAAATTAGATTGTATTCTTAAATTTTGAAGTAAGTAAACAATGATTCATTTCTACACCAAGAGCCTTGACCACGATTAACGATTAGAGAATTTTTGCTTGTCTTAAAATCACGCTTACGTAATTTTACCACATCACTTGGAGTTTTTTAAATATACCATAATTATTCATTATCTTTGCTGCAGTATTATAATTGAACCGCCACGATTCCCAACATTAACTTGAAAGCATATTGCATCGTTACCTGCACGCATTCCCACACTTCATCTCATATTCTGTCTTCTGTCCCTTTCACAAACACTACTGTTTACATTGCCGTCTCATTCTAGCAGAATACCCACTCACGATTCGACGTCATCTTTCACTCTCACTATCGATAACAGTATATGTAAAAGTATTAGATGCAATTTAATTACTTAACAGAAAACAATGGATGAATTTTGTTCGGGGAAACTGTAACATACCTATACTTATTTTCAATAAGGGTAATTAATTGTAAATAAATACAAAAAAAAACACTTTTACTTTCACTGTTCATTCATTACCTGCAAGCTGCAGGCATCTATCGAATTTTCTTTCATTGACTTTAAAATCGAAAGTAAGTAAATTAAAAGATTACAAGTGTTGTAAATGCTTCTGCTATTTTAAGGTTGAATATTCTTCTTGTTATTGGCTTTTTCCATCTGGAATTTCTCAGTAGCAACCCGGAGTCTGGATATAGGTATGCCCGGTTGGTGGCAATAGGCTCATCCCCTATTACATGGGACTTAGACATAACTGGCGAAATATACAGTAATATAGTACTTTATGTGCATCTCTGACTAACCCCTTGTGGAATATAGGTAGGTGTGATGTTAGTAGGTATTTAGCTTATAAAAACGTCACACTAATTCTTATCACTCAAACTGACAAAGCCAATAAGTAAAAAAAAAAATGATTAACTGTCTAAATTCTTTCATATACTACGTGTGACGTAAATCCGTTCAGCTGGATGAGCGCGCGCACTTTCTTCAAAACGAGACAGCGATAAAATTTTCTTTACGTTAGAAAGAGACGGGGTTAGAAAACAATGACGCTTGAGTTTTTTCCCGTGCAATGATACTCTGGCGTAACATCACTTTCTTTCAGTTTTTAGGAGTCCGTATATGTATGGGTCGATTAAAGCATTGTTATGAGTGAATATTGTGCAATTTAAATGAAAAATTAATGACAATAGTGGACAGTTTTGTTTAATTCATACTAGGTATATTTTATTTACAGGGAAAGGGAAGGGAAGCAAGGGAAGAATTGGCCAGTCAAATAAGGTCAGTGGCGGATTTTCACATTTGCCGCCAGTAGGCTATTCAAATTTTTGCCGCCCTTACCGTCCTCTACAATAATGTCCCATGTCTTTTGTATACTGCTTCGCCTTTTCTTCAAAATACTTAAAATGTTCTCGTTCATCAGCTACGAAAAACTTGCAAAGAGATTTGTAAAGATCGGCAACTGTGATAAAATCTACGGTAGAAGCCTGAATTTGAGCATTCACTTTGTTTATTCTTTCCAAAAAACATGGTAGGTATATAAATATTAATATTTTTAATTTCAGTACCTAAGACATTTAAAAAAAATGTTAGCCCCAAATTTACCGCCCCTAAAATCTGCCGCCCCTAAAATCTGCCGCCCTAGGCTTCAGCCTACTCAGCCTATCGGTAAATCCGCCACTGAATAAGGTGTTGGGTGTGACTGTCCAGGATGCGCTGAGCGCTCGGTTAAGTTGAATAAGTGGCAAAACAAACTGCGCTACACGAGGCGGCTTCTTCGTGCATCCCAAAAATCTCTATATCTCTTATAAAAATCTGTTAAGTGTATCTAGGTCACTTTATTTTACGTGTTGAAGCAACCATTGGTTCCACATTCTCCCTTGGTGATAAGTTCTGGAGTTCCATAATAATATTCCAATGTAACAAATCATTTACAAAAATTTTATCATCATCTGCCTAGCCTTTTCCCAACTATATACGTTGAGGTCGGTTTCCGTCGGATACAGCTCAATACTAGTATTTAACATAGAGCGACTGCCTGCCTGACCTTCACAACCCAGTTACTGGGTAACACGATACACCTTGGTAAGACTGGTCCTCAAAACGGTGAAGGAAAACGTCGTGAGAAAACCGGCATTTCCTAGAACCAAAAAATTCGAAAACATGTGACATCCACCAACCCGCACTGGGCCCGCGTGCTGGATTACAGCCCATTCCCTCTCTCAGAGGCATGTGTACCAGCAGTGAGAACATTATGGGTTGATTATGCAAGACTGGTCGTCAGACTTCCGAGCTTCTGGCTACCCGTAACATTCATTTCTTTCATCAAAAACTCAAATGAAAACGAGAACACTTCAATCTTATCCCCTATTCTAACTTGGCTGATTTTTTCTAAGCTATCGTGTGCGATCCGTTGACTCCAATTAATCGGTGATAGAGTGAGAGTTTGGTGTCATTGCGCATGCGCCACTTTCGACTCCAATGACTGATGATCGATAGTTTTTCTCCATTTAAACTGTCATGCTTGGTATGACGCGAGTGAAAATTGTTTTATTCCTTTGTTCTGCAGTTTGTTCATGCTTTCTCTTTGCGGGCGTGGTTTAGAGTTTTATTAGTGTTAATCAGGTGGTGGGTTATTTTAGGTAATTATAAGTTGGATGGACATTTAAGTTTAAATCCAAAATTTGGAGAAGTGCTTTGATGCCTAAGTGTCCTTTTTGTTCTAGTATAATAAATGTTTGTAATTAGTTACTCAGGGATTTCTCAGTAGGAGCCTGGAGTCCGGATTTGTTCCCTGTTGATAGCAAGAGGCTCGCCGCCTATTAGGTACATGGGACGAAATGTGGGTGTACTGTAGGTACACTTCTACCTAACCCTACGGAGATTACAAGCGTGATGTTGTTACGTAGTTAGTTAATCAATTGGTTAGTGTATATAAGTAAGTTTTTTATTTTCATTTTTATTTTTTACTTAGATTTTGATGGCATGTGATTTTAATTTTAATTTCGAATTTGGTTGAAAACAATATCGCACCTTTGGTGCAACAAAGTCACAGATATCCAAAACTGCAAAATTGAGGTAAGTAGAGTAATAATAGTTCTATGTAAGTATGCCAAATTGTCTCTGAACCATGTCTATACTTGGGGCAACAAAAACCTCAATTTTGCAGATTTGGCTATTTGTGACTTTGTTGCACCGAAGGTGCGATATGTTCGGTGAGTATGAGAACTCATCTAATTTTAAGTAGGCGCTCAATATCAATCGATAAATAAGTACCTAATGCATAATGTGCTTACCTGTAAGAAATTGGTACACTAGTGACTCCTCTATAAGTCTATTGGATGCATCTCATATCTTTATATCAGTGTATTCAATTGTTGGTGAACCAAATAAATAAAATAAAGTTATAACAAAGAGGTCACTAAATAAAAAAATAAATAAAGATATTTCTCCCGATAATAGTTCCTTGTCTAATGCTGCCATAAGTTTAATGTGATTAATATTGACTAAGAGCAGTTTACCAGATAATTTTTAATGACAACATTTGCACTGGAAAAAATGCCATATACGGGTATAAATAAACATTATGATCGTGTTGATTATACTGTCCTTGATGAAAGAAGATAAACCTATCACCACATTATTATCAAGAAGGTCCATCATGAACTTCATCGCCATAAATTGAAATGTTCTGACACCTCACAACTACATTACATTTTATTTACAAAGTTAGTTATCATAATTTAAGAAAATTACATTCCGATGTTTGACACAGAGATTATTGTCTAGTTATTTTTCTATGCAAAGGTGGAGTGCACCTGTAGCCGTTTTAAATATAGCTAACTGCTAAATAGGCATGCATAATAACTTGTATAATTACTCTTCATTCCCCTCACTTACCTTCTAAGGAAGAAGCTGTATTTACTTTGAGGCTAAGGAACAGATAGAAATATATTACGATAATCTATTAACTATATTACGGCTAACATATGCGTTTGTAAATACATATGCATTGAACATCCTCTGGTCTTTCTCTCCGCATGTGTGCGAGTATCCAAGGACCAATTACGTTCTAAAATTTCAAAAGATTAAAATACACTGAGATTTGTTCAATTTCTTCGCTTCGTTCACTGGATTTATAGAGCCTTTCAACCAGACAATGGGCACGTACAATACCTATTTGTTCGTAGACACACGTAACCTGCAATTTGAAAAAAAAACGCGATACATTTTTTTGCTTCCATTATTGCCTTACGAACGTGCTCACAAAAACTACTGGCCTGATCTAAATCGGAATTCTTAAGGGTCGCTTATAGAAAAAAATAGAAAGAGACAGGAGAAATCAGAATTTTTTGTTCGTCTGTCTTTCACATAACTTTCCCCGGAACACAATGGAGCCAGGTAGGCGGAGGCAAAAAAAGGACCTTCTGGTATACCCTGATTGTGTGATAGTGACATTTTATATATTCGAGGTCATGATTCGAAGGCTTTTTTCTACCTTTTATTGGAATAGCGTCGAGTTTTAAAACTACTAACTTAGGTGTGAGTGGTCTTTGTTCCCGATTTTTTTTCACGGAATTTCGTTTGGCGATCGTTTACTATGTCGTTGGTGATTCATTTCTAAAAATACACCGTGTGTCTAAAACAGGCGTTTCTGGGCTAGATGCTTTTATGACTACTGGAACACATGTTTAATGTAGGTAATTAAATGTAAGGGGCTCCTGCCAGCTAGCAATATATTATGGACTCCTTTTCGGTTAGTTCGTTTGCTTGCTAAGAGATGGCGCTGTCAGCGTGCGGGGACTTTGTAATTATTAATTTCAGCATCTTAACATTTTACATTTTTATCAACTTAAAGAAAAAGAAGATAAAACACAGTTTTTAATCAATTTGCTTAATTGGGCAATAGCACCATTTTCAATTAATATCACTTTCGATTCGTGAAAGTCTCGTCATTATGTCTACTAACCCTTCACTTTATCATCATTTATTTTTAAGCAAAATTGTAGCACTAACGCTTTACAGCATACAAGAAAATATCATTAGCATACTCTTGTATATTTTTCTATTTATCTTCAGACGTCGTCAAGGAGTGTCCCGCGCAAATATGCCATAAGGCATAAGCGAACTAATAAGTCTAATGTCAAAGCAAAGGTTACATGTCCCTTATCAATTCGACCCTGAAAGACCGTCAACCTTCGCACATTCTACTCATGTTTGTCCACCAAATTTGTACGTTTGCGCAAACAAGAATATTTTTTGTAGAATATTTCTTCGGTATTTTTTTTTTGCCAGAAAGTTATTTGTTTTTTTGGCTTTTTCCTGGCTGTTAAGTACTATGACAAACTTGACATGTACCTATAAATTAAATTACTAGTCATTGCTTTATTTATTATTCTTTTTGATCGACTTCTTTACCTATCTATTGTGGTATAGAATTTTTATTCTAGGTGCATTGTGTTCACATATAAGTCTATATAATTAATGTACTTAAACAAAATATTGTAAATCATTTTTAAAAAAAGTAACGTTTGCGTTTCTTGCCCATTCTTCTCCTTATGATGATTTGACTTTGACTTTAATGTAGAGTAAGAAACCTTAAAACTTCACAAAACGGATGACTAGGTATTTAATTAACAAGCTTAAGTAATGACCAATCAAGCATGTTTGTAGAAACAATAGTCAATGAGATGGAACTTTGGGTAATTACTTTCTCAACGTCATTAACTTCTTCAAGCTCTGCAATATCAGGTCTCGTAACCTCCAGTATTTTCTAATTTCCAAATAAAAGAGTCAATAACGGACAAAGGAGCTATCACTTAGATCTAAATGTTCTAAGAAACGATTTCGAAGTCTACCTACTCAGATTGTGAAAAAAGTCCATTAAGATATCTACTATTTCTACTTTTATGTTATATTTTCAAATGCTTTTCGACTTTCTGAGATGACGTTATACTTGAAAACATTGTCCATACCACGTAAGTAAGAAACATTAAATGGTTCTCGATATTCCGTAACTTAAAGTAACTTTAAAGCCGCTGCTCATCCAGTAATATTCATAATTAAAATGTCACGATAATTTCACAATTTCATAACGAGATCTAAGCTCCATGATTTGCAAAACATGTCCTTTCTCACCGCAACTACTTGTATCCAGCGATAAATTGCTAACTAAACACAGATGGCCCCCTATTTACAGTGCCTTTACAAGCTTACCACATAAAATTGCATCAAAATCCTCTAATAAACCTCTTGTAGATAACGTAGAAGTTATGAAAATGAACAAGTTGAAAGGAAAGTGGCTGTGCACCTCAGCTGTGACGAAACGTCGATTCATGCTAGCAATATGTGAAAGGGGCTCTCGTATTGATATGGCCTATATCGCCTTTTTATTTTTAGTCTAGCTACTTAGTGGTTTTAAGATCTAGATGATAAGACAGAAAAAGAAAGGAAGAATCTTTATGAAGAGTATACGAAGAGAGCAGTAGGTAGTGATTGCATTGCATAAGTGCAGCCAAAAATTCAAACTAATAAAATCAAAGTAGTTGCTCCATAACTACAAACAAGAACAACATCAAAACTCAATCAACGTGAATAAAAACGAACGTCAAAATAAACAGAATATATTTATAGAGCTAAAAATATAAATGCTAAATATAAATACACAAGAACAGCATGGACCTAGAAGATGTGCGATGATTCACACGGTGGTCGTAATCTTTATAATCAAAGTTGGAGCTGTGACCCAAATCCGTGCAACCGCCGAGTACTTTCATTGTGAACGCTAAACTACTCTCACACTTACATAAAATACTAACACAAACCTAAAACATGCTGTAACAACGCGAAACATACAAACACTAGCGAAAATATTTCGCACACTGACGCAATTATGAATATAGAATGTATACATAGAGTTACCAACACTACCGCAATTCGTGTCTCAATAGACGTATGCGTGAAAGACATTTGCATATATAATGAATTAGGTATATTAGGGCAAAGGAATTCTGTTTTGCTTAATTTCGAGTTCATTGCATATATCACGGTATTATTATATATGGAACTTATCACAGAACATAATGCACACATAGACGACCGTACGTTGGACAACACAAGTACGCCTGTATAGTGTAGAGTACACTGCGAATGTGTGACAGTAGCGTATTGTGCTTCGGCATTAGAGCGAGAAGAGATGCGTATAATGTATCATTTAAGATCTAGGACATCATTCCCGCCTTGTTCTAATTACACATGAGAATGTAGAATTGATTGATGACGACAGCTAATACAGCTACTGAAGAATTGTAAAGAAAAAGAAAGCGGGGAAACCAAATAGTGGGTCAGTAATGAAAGACTTGATGACAAGGTATAGTATGTTGGAAAATATAATAGTGAAAGTGAAGAGCATGTAATTGCAGCAAATTGTATAACACTGAGCACGATAGTGTCACAATGACGAACATCATCAAAAGACGATTAGGCAAATAGGAAAATAAGCATAACAAGGCGGGTTACTTTGTCGTAAGGGTTTGTGTAATCGCATTTAGTAACGTTTTGCTAACCATCTCAACATTTTAACCGCTACATTTAAATTTCGTGTCGTTACTAATCTTGTTCCTATGCAATTTAAGTGGAACTAACTCGAACATACAGCTGCAATAAATTTGGAACATGTTTTTATTACCAGGCTTGATGTGAATTGTTATTATGCTAAATTCAGTCATCGTTTATTAAGTGCACGCTTTCTAATTTCTGATACATTGCATCTGTTACGTTTGCTAGAATGTTTATGCGTGACCTTTTAGATTTTTGACAGAAATTCCTTGTATCTAGTCTATGATGACCTAATTAAGATATTATTATTGATCAAGAATTTCTATAGACACTGATATCTCGCAATCGACACCGCACCGGAAGCGAATCCAAATGAAATTGATTACTTCCAACGATCATTCAAATCAGTGTCATACAGTCATAATCTCTTCACAACAGTTGCGTAAGTTGCGCTGGCGCTGCCGTGACGTAACCGAAACGAGCTCAGCGAAAGTTGCTACGGCAATTTCTCTCTCCTACCTATCTTTCTCTTGACGTGCCATCTCTGTCGCACATGCTACTTTCACATCCTCGTGTCTTGCTTCCACTTCGGAACGTTTGCTGTCCTTATCGTTTGCATTACTTTCCGGTATATTGCTATCTCTGTCTGTATCTTCTTCACGCCTGGTGTGGACCATTTTTTCGGTTTCGCACGCGTTGGAGGCGTTGCCGCTACGTAATCAATTGTCTTCTTGTTTGTTTATTCTGCGGTTGCGCTTTAAGCAAAATGTTTTTAACCAATAAATATGCGATCAAGTACAATCAATACATTGGTAATTGACGTAATTACATGCTGTTAAGTTTAAGGTTAGATGTAAGTATATAAATGTTTTTAATATGTACAACTTCTTTGTTATGAGATTAGCATTCGGATTTGATTTTTATGAATGATTTATTAAATTGGAGGTAATAAATAAGGTTTATTTAAATGCCGAGCCTATTTCCGCATATTTAGGCCGTAGATTTTGCCTTGAAATGTGCCGTCACATTCAAATTTCTAGTACCGAGTAACGAAATACGGACAATTATTTATATTAATATTGTAATTACCGCAATATTAGTTATTGGTAATAAGTTGAATGAATACTTGAAGGATCTTCTCAATCGAAAAGGGGAACCTTTATCAGACTTTGTTCGCTCCGTTTCATGGCTTATTGTTAACCACACTTTCATTTTTATCAAGGATTACTTTTATATTTAAAAGCAATTGGATTGCTTCAAAACATTAAAAATAGATACAAATAATTGCCCTATTTTAATTCATATTATAGATAGATAGATAGCTATTGCTAAACTGCTACGGCAACACGATAACACAGCAGCAATAGGACGAAGTTATATCTAGGATAGCTAATTTCCAAAATAATCTAACCAATATTTTCAACTTTAAAGCAAAAGCTGCACCTACTCTCAAAATTGTCCACAAATCTATTCAATTCCTATACATTCTAAACAGCCACGGAAATAGCCTGCACAGAGCCAAAAGGGCGTATATTAAGGATCGGATATTTCCATGAGATTCGGGCGATTGTGGCTGACTCAAGGTTGGTGATGAAAGTAGCCCCGCTAGCATTCCACCGACGGTTCTCAACGCACTTTCGTCCCACAAGGCTGCCGGCTCCCAATGAACTTATAGCTGCTATAAGTTGCTGTCGTGTATGAAAATGAGAGGAAAATATTTATTATTTTGAGACTTTAGGATATGAACATTAAACGTAAGGATAATACTAAAACTATGGACATAATTAAAAGTAACGTAACAGATGCTCATCATCCTGTAGATGTTGCAAAGGTTAAAGAGGGCACAGAGGTCAGACTGGGTAGAAAATCTATTGGATTACAAATATATTCACACGTGGGGTTATCTTATAGACTTTTATGTTATTTATGACAAACGGGCTTACTTGTTGTAATTGCCTTATTGGATAGGACTCTGATTGATTTATCTGTTTACATCCACGCAAACATGGGAGTGGTGTCTAAGGACAATACCATCAACAACTTTAGAGAAGAGCCTTGCTAAACAGATTTTGATGCTCTTTCTAATAACGGATGGTTAACTTACCAATCTTTACTTTTAGCACAGAGTGACGCCAAAACCAAGTTAAGGTATGTAATGAAGAGTCTCAGAAAACAAATACATGGAACAATGCTACACAATGAAGAAAACCTTCGAAATTGACGAAGATACGAAAGTGTTAATTTAATATTCACAGATTAGCAAGACAAAATGGATCGGACATAATGAATTGTACCACTAATTGTCATACGCCAGACACAATTATAAATTCCGTTAACCAACTTCCACTCAATATTTACGACACAAACAGCAATCCTTTGCCTCCCGAATAGGATATATATCATCATGCTTGAAGCAAGTGGGTGAGATAAAATACAACTGCACACCTGTTAAGCCAGCCTAGCCAATGCTCAAATAGCTGGGGGCACATTGCGAAGCATCGAAGATTGCCAGGTTGGAGCCATGGATTATCTGATTCAGTCTTTGGTAACCGACGTTTGTTATCTTTTGTGTTTTAATGCAAAAATCTCTATTGGTTGGAGTAATTGTTTGGATTTTAAGTACTGTGGGAATAAGATTTGGTTTCTTGTGTTTGTTCAGTTGATCGTTTAATCTTTTGCCAATATGGAGATACTCGTACGAAGCATTACTTGAAATAATGTTTATTATTCTCTTTGTTGGCACTGAGTTTTTTGATTCTCAAAATCAGCGTTTACCATGAAGATCTCATCGTCCTAATATAGAACTCCGTTTTCGCATAACCCTACCGCCACTACCTTTTGCACACCGGAGATATGACACTGCTACGGGAGAAAGCCGTCGAATGTAATGTCTAGAATTTTCCTGCAATTATTAGGAAACTATATTTTTAGCTGCAGGAATCCGCTGGATGCGGGAAGCACAGAACGGGTCGAAATGGAGGTGGCCTATGTTCAGCAGTGGACGTCCTTCGGCTAAAATGATAATGATGATACATTTTTAATGGGCAATCGTCTCTAAAATGACAAAGTGCCAAGACCATTGGTATTTAATTGAATTACATGAGCATTCGCATCGCCATACAACGTGGCAATGCTGCCAGCCTTTTGGACACTGTTCCTGTTGACAGCGTCCGTATTCTTTTGCTTCTTTTTCATATACATGAACATCAGTGGCGAAGGGTGAATTTATGACAGAGGTAAGCCGGAGAAAAAGAAATTTCAATTATGAATTGACTATAGTGTGGTTATGTTCTGAATTTTCGAAGGGAAGCCGGTGGGAATCGAGTTGTATGGTATCTTTTTCATATACATGTACATATAATTTTTAATGGTAGCTTATATTATGTTAAATTAATTTATTAGGTTGTAAATTAAAAAAAGTTTACAATTACATGATTAGACTTTTTTCCACCACAATATTGCGACATTTTAAAATTGAGACATACTTCAAGTTCTTATCCTAAAGATTACTTAATCTTCGGAGTGGTTCATTTATAACTTGGATGTAAATAGAGCTAAGTTGACTTGATAACGATGATAGGTCGCTACCAAGTTACCTGAAGTTTATTGCTTGTCATGCTAAGACATGAATTAGTTTTACAAATTGGCCTAAGCTATAAACGCTCCCTTTAATTGATATTGATGTACAAATTAACAAACTTGTCTTTAAGAATCCTTTGTTCTTTAACATAATTATAATTATGCCTGTATTTCACGAAAGGTTAAGCAGAGATGCAGCTATAGAACACCCATATTTCGCCAGTTTTGTTTAACTCTTTGTTCTATATGGAATTTATGAACGTTGGTGTGGAGTTGGCTGCTGCTGGAAATTGTCCTACCAATAACTGGCTATGGTGAATGATCAGAATCAGACGGAATTTCGCTAATCGTCAAGCTTAGCAGGCAAATTGATGTTCAACGTTTGTTGTCACTTTCACATACAAAACGTGCTCTATATCTGAAAAATAAATGTAGTTTTTGTTCGTTACCCTATAAGTACACGTACAATGTACAGAAGCCAGCACATCAAGGTACCCGAAACTGTCAAATTTTCCCAATCAACTTTGAACCTTATGCTTTAGCGATAAAGTTGAAAATCTATTAAAGAAATTTAACAGATTGTAGTAGCTTGATGTACTGGCGTATGTACCATAACAGAAACCCCAAAACGCCCAAAAGTTTAAACTACGCATCTTTAACATTAAGCTGTCCACACACGACGCCCAGTGACGTAACGTCGCCCACCGATTAATTTTATTGATAACCGATCGAGTGAAAGTCATCTATACCTATAAATTTCCCACTACTGTTGAAAAATTCTCGCGTTGATTTTTACATAATGGCCGTTGTAAGTTCGTGATTGCTACTATCGGTTTATTCGAATGTGTGAAAATAATTGACTTGTATGAGCGTGGGAGCCTATAAGAAAGTTAAAAGCGACAACAGATCTATAAATGATCAGTAGTAGGTACACTGCAACAGTCTGCGTTAAATAGGCTGTATTGTCTTAATAATGGTGTTTGAAGTTCGTCAGGAAAGAACATACAATATGGGTCAGGACACATTGATTGACGGCTTTTCGCACCTTGCCGATTGCACAGTCATGCTCTCTTTTTGTATGGACAAGCCGTCGAACGCCGTCGATCGCCGCCGGAGCGCGTTCGACACGTCGATGCGAAAGGATGCGTACGTTGTTCCATATTTTGCTCTATTTTTGTATGGACAAACCGTCGAACGCCGTCGATCAATGTGTCCTGACCCTATAACAACATCATGCATGTTAATTCGGTCGGGGCTCATGGCTGCTTAAAAGATAACAGCCGCACGGTTCGATCGAGGGTAAGCTACGCTTGCCCCGGTCGGTTCGTGGATGGATGATCATCCATTACATATCGAGACCCCTCGGTGCCTCGTAAAGAACGTTAAGCCGTTGGTCCCGACTGTCATTCATTGACCTTTGACAGTAGTTACAGGTAGTCAGAAGAAGTACAAAAATTCTGACAACCAGTCTTACCAAGGGGTACCCAGTAACTGGGTTGTGGAGGTCAGAAAGGCAGTCGCTCCATGTAAAATACTGGTATTCAGCGTCATCAATCAATCAATCTGCCCAGGGTTTTCCCAACTAGGTATGTTGGGGTCGGCTTCCAGTCTAACCGAATGCAGCTGAATAGCTAGTCTATCCGTAAGTATGAAAAAAAATTCTTTATTTGATAGTTCCAAAATATTGGTATGCATTAGGTATTATTGCCAATTTTTTCATTTATTGTCGTCTCCAAATTGTAGAAATGACGCAAATAACAGACAGATGCGACTTTTTACGCATTTGGCGGACATGACCTAAACTTGTAATAAGCTATGTCTTGATAAATATGTTAATACCCTGTGGAACTTAAAATAATTGTGTCGAATCTTGACCTATTGACTGCGAGATAATAAATATTATTATGATATAAATTGCTTAAAGTAATTCAGAACTATACACTTTAACATTAGAGAACGTGTCAAGACGAAATTAAACTATAATCCTTACAACTTAAGATTCATTTAATTTTTACTTTGTTCTCATCAGATTTTAATTGGATAATAAGGCTTTAATTGGATGGATAAATAAGTATTCTAAATCCTTCATAGTGTTTATCATTAAATAATTTAGTTTAATGGGATGTAATGAATTATTTCCTGCAGAAGATAAAATATTGGGATTCATTACCTACACCTGGTCAATATGGATGATGTTAAAGATCTTGACCTGATGAATGTGAATGTCATAAATATAATTATAGATGTTCATAGGTAGATGAAAACATGAACTTACTGTCCTAGGAGTTGAAAAAACAGCTGAATTTAGATTGCTATCTACACGGTAGGAATAAAAATAATGAAACTACTTCAAACTTTACTGCCTACACGACTTGCATCTTTAAAAAAGTATAGTTTTTTGAAAAAAAAATTTTCAGCAACTTTTACATAAACAATTTACCAACTTAAACCTACCCAATTATCCATACTATCCATACTAATATTATAAATTCGAAAGTAACTCTGTCTGTCTGTATGTTACCTTTTTCACGCCTAAACCGCTGAACCGATTAAGATAAAATTTGGTCTAGAGATAGTTTGAGTCCCGGCAAAGGATATAGGATACTTTTAATCCCGATATTCCGACGGGATCGAGACTTATGCGGGTGAAACCGCGGGGCGCAGCTAGTTTGGAAATATTTTAAAATACAATTTCCACCAAAAAGGATAAAGGTCGAAATAAAAAATCTTCCGCACAAAAAAAAAAAAAAAAACAATTTATTTATTTCCCTCCTCGTAAAAATAAGTCACATCACAATTTCCGTGTCATCTGGAGCAGCTTACCGCGTTTTTACGAACATATATGGCGGCCATTTACATCTTCACATCTTCTAATCGCGTCTCATCTCGCCAATCTGTCCCGAGTCACCTTAACTGACTCATATCTGTCTCTGTGACCTTTCCTTCTTATTTTTAGGTCTTAAATAACCGCCGGAAGTACCTAATCAGGATTCTTGGGCACCCTTTTTGGTAATTTCGTTTAGTTTTTTGTGTAGCCTAAAAAGTTTTTGGGAATTCCGGTTCGGATAAAAAGGTCTTAATGTTGTTTTTGGTCTTTATAAGCGGTCTTAGAAAGCTTGGGTTTTGTAATGGATCTTACAAAATGGTGTTCATTCATTCTTTGAAATCGATTTCATGCAAAAAGATTTGCATTGCCGGTTTGTAATTAATTCAATAGACTTTTTGTTTTCTTTCCCATGGAGGAAAGGGATACAGGATTTTTTTTTTTTTTTTATTACATGGTTTCTTACTAAATACTTATCTTCTTTTACATCATCACTTTACGATTTATTATTCAGTTTTTATTTTTTATTTCTTTGTAAAACCTGTCACTTGGAGAGGTCACATTGTGGATTGCAATAAGTCTATTGAGAATATAGATAGGTACACATCTTATTGATCTTTACAATAGAGGCCCATGTCCATAATTATTCCATTGTTCATGGAAATCTTATAATTTCTCCTCAAACGAATTCGCCACGGTTTGTGAATGGGTCATTAGACATTATCATGAATTATCATAAATCGCCTAAGGAAGTTGTAAGCTGGGAGAAAGTACGATTCGGAAGCCCACGACCTCTGCTGATTCCGTCGAAAGCTTAGTCACGTAGGCACAATACTTTATCAAGACTTACAGAGTGTAGGTAATATTTGATTTAGCATAAGTAGGTAATTTGAACAACACAATTCAAGAAAAAAATTGTGTGAGGATTATAAAGCTTCAAGGTTCAAATTGGTAAAAGAGGGCCGCAATAATAAAAGATTATTTTTTACTAGAAATTATTATGAAATCTGATAGTTTGAATTTGGAATTAAATTTTGACTACAGTCCTTTTACATTTGTTTTACCTCTGACAGCAGCAACCCATTATCAACCTTATTATAATGAGTATAAAGATCACTAAGATTTTAACAGACTTGTCTTTGGCAGCAACCCAACAGCAACCTTATCGCACCAACAATAAAGATCATTGTGCTTTCGACAATGATGCAAAATCATAGATAAAATACTGTGAATGGACTGTGCCTATCTTCTACAACGCGAGCAAACAAAGATTCTATTTTTAACCGACGAAAAAACGGAGGAGGTTATCAATTCGACGCGTATATTTTTTTTTTTTTTTTTTTTTATGTATGATCACGCATAACTTTTTACAGAGCAGTCCGATTTTGATAATTCTTTTTTGATTAGAAAGGATATACCCCGAAGGTGGTCCCATATAAATTTTGAAAAAAAAATCCAACCCTAAGGGTAGGAAAACAGGGGATGATTGATAGTTCACTCACTGATTGTAATGTATGACCACGCATAACTTTTTACAGATTACTCCGATTTTGATAATTCTTTTTTTAATGGATAGAACATATCTCGAAGTTGGTCCCATGTAAATTTGAAAAAAAAAATCCTATTATAAGGGTGGGAAAATAGGGGTGATTTGTTGTTCATTCACAGATTTTAATGCTGAGCTGTGTATTACAATTAAAATTAAAGGCCTATCTATGTTGGTATATAAAGCCTGTTTTTTTAAGTATTTTACTATACAAAAAATAATAGTGAAAGTAGGATTATATAACAGTTAATATCTAAAGTAAAGTAGGTAGCTATTTTAAAAGTAATCAAAAATTAAGCATGCAGTAATAAGTAAATTATAGGCTCAAAAAATTATAAAATAAAAACTTTTTAACAAAAAAATGAAACCTCCGAAAAAACTGAAAAGCAAAAAATAAAAACCTTTTTTATTTTACCTTAATAAATAAGTTCTTAAACTAATGCAAGTATACCTAAAAAAATTTGAGTCGGCGCCAAACATTCTATGAACAAAGATCACTAAATTACCTTCAATTAATAATGCAGCGTGAAATCTCCAGCGCTAAATATTAACATTCCTAACAAAAAATGCGCTCTCCGCACGACCACTCGCAACGATATTAAGTTGCTTGTTTGGCGCCGACTCAAAATTAGTTAGGTATACTTGCATTAGTTTAAGAACTTATTTATTAAGGTAAAATAAAAAAGGTTTTTATTTTTTGCTTTTCAGTTTTTTCGGAGGTTTCATTTTTTTGTTAAAAAGTTTTTATTAAAAACAAAACATACTCGGCCATATTGCGTCATGACGTAATTTCTTCGAAACTCAAATGTCACTTTGACAGACATGGAAACAAGATTGAAAAAGGAGTGAATCAAAATATGACACATACAATTAGAGAAGGATATTCTGGACCCTTATTCAAATTCTAGGAAAGCGCTCACATAAATATTTCTGAGGACTTTTTCCTCTTTCAATACCTACCTACGCATTTTTTTTTGGTAATCTTGTTTCAAGGTTAAATGTGCAAAGATGTTTAGAGG
This sequence comes from Amphipoea oculea, assembly GCA_945859645.1. Lineage (NCBI taxonomy): Eukaryota > Metazoa > Arthropoda > Insecta > Lepidoptera > Noctuidae > Amphipoea > Amphipoea oculea. Next base: position 20,997,526 of record OX243862.1, read on the forward strand.
TCGCGAATCATGATTTTAGAAGTCATGTGCATGACTGTGCATAGGTACTACCTATAAGCGTTCAAATCCTTCTAAATACCTATAGGCTACTGATTACTGATACACATTTTCTGGTGTTTAATTATTTTAATGGCCTGGTTGCTGGAACCTTTTAGCCAAGTCTTTATTTGGTTCATTTTCTGGTTTATGATTAGGTATAAGTAGATAATTAAGATCTGTCAAGGAAGTATTTTTTGCCTTTAAGCAAAATAGTGTGGAAAGGGACAGCTTTGATATTTGTTGTGGTGTCGCATACTCCATTTAGAAAGCATCATAGCATTACAAAAATAGCCCTTTCGTTATTTCGATATAAACGAAATAATATACTAAGTCCCGTTATTTAACGATAAATATAATGCAATGTATGTACATGTGTGTGTCCATATACATTTAAAAAATAACTCTAAAATGCAGTTATTTCGACAATATTACACCATACCTAACTGTTGTTATTTCGCCGTGTTTTTCTAATGCTATATTAAGGGCTGATTTTTCAATCGACAGATAATTTTTATTCGTGGAATAAAGTTGACGTTTGACAGATTGTGTATAGAAGAAGCATGGACTTATTAAGAAGAACTGCCAAAAATTCAAAATTATTCCTCGGATAAAATCAGCTCCAAATCCTGAGTATAGATAAGTAATTTTGACAACATTCGGACTGTCAATTAATAAAAAAATCGGCTAGGATCAAATCAAATCAAATTATTTATTTGCTAGAATGCAGGTAAGTATACAAAATAAGGTCGTGAAGAATTAAAGTTGAGCCGAGCCATACATTCTGCCCAAGATTCGGCATGCAAAATTTAAATGAATAAATAGGTACGATGCTTTAACTAATAAAAATAAGAACATCTTAAGCACACTTTTCAGATAAAAAAAAATAACAGTTTAATAATACATAATAGTCAAAATAAAATTAAAATGTAAAAATAAACTTGGATGTCAAAATGCAATTAAAATGTCAAAGTACCTACAATTAGATAAAAAATATGAATAAAAACAGATAAGTTACTAAACTAACTGGTACTGGTAACTAATAAAATGTTGGGAATAAAATCAAAATAATTAACACAAAGTCCTATTAAATACAGAGTGCTAGGGACAGATTCAGACTTTATAAAAGCACCTTTTCACCTTCCAACATTCATATCATTTCGCATGAAAGTTGTTCCGGGAGCGTTTTTCCTTGCGAATAGGTTAAGTTTCTGAGTAATCTAAATTCAAGGTGAAATAGTAAAATTTTATAGCCTGGGAAATACCTAAATTAATTTCAATGTCAACGCATGCAGATTATTTCAACGGACCTCCTTGTGATATTTTTTCCGGACGAAATACTAATAGGTTTCTACCTATGACATAATTATAATGACGGCTTCTGTATTATATTGTAAATAATAAAAGTAGAATTCTCAATACGTATAAATAATCTTTAACTCCTGTTTGTATATTTTTTTATAAATGGAGAATTTTAAATTTTCAACCAACGCCTCAGTCCGTTTCAATGATTGCGATACAATAATTAAATATCAGAGATTTAATATTATTATTTTACTAGAAATAATTGACACCGATGCAGGAAGATGCTAATTACGACTTCTATCAAACGACTTTATTAATTTCTACAAAGCGCTCATATCCTGAGCATAAAACGTGTTATTTATCATATTATATTGACATATTAATTTTATATATAAATAAAGATGAATTTTATCACTTTACTACCTGTTTTAATTACTCTTTATTGTTGTTATTAAAGAAGCAAATATTTTTTTGTAAAGACTCGCTCAGACGGGCCACTCACTTACACACTGTAGCCACTAAAAGTCGCTGACAAGGTCACGACTAATAATTATTTTGATTTATTTTTGTTGCAATTATATCTAGATCCTATGAATCAAGCCAAGTACGTATGCTATTAAAAATAAATCATAAATATTGGTTTGTTTCAAGGTCAACATGTAAAAAAGACTGTTTTATTCCACATGCAAATTGTGATAGATTTATTCTATTTGATATATTATTATTTTATATTAAATTCATACTTATTTAAAAGTATAAATACTTTTATTTAAATAACTAACACTCTTTTAGTAACTCGTTCTTATCATGTGAATTATTTTAGATACTAGCTAGCCCGAAATAGGTTGTGGAAGTCTGATAGGCAGTCCCTCCATGTAAAATACTGGTATTCAGCTGCATCCGGTTCGACTGGAAGCCGACCCCAACATAGTTGGGAAAAGGCTAAGCAGATGATGATAAGCTGACCCGACAGACATCCTGTAAAATTTTCAATAATTCATACAATAATCTCATAGAAAAAAGTCTTTAATGTTTTGAAGATTTTCTGGAAATATTTTCCAATGTTTTTCTATAAAATCTCATTCGGACTTTTACGGAAACTTTACAATAAAAAATAACCAAATCAGTCTGGCCGTTCTTAAGTGACGTGCTTACCAACGAAAAGCATTTAATTTTTATTAATGTAGATTATTTTTTGCCAAGGTTGTTTTGTGTAGGCGTCATAAATAACATAAGAAGCCCATCTGAACCAAGCTTAATAAAACGATGATTTAATTAATTGTTAGTGGTAGGTACTGTGGAATATGGGCTATTCTACGGAATAAAATCCCAACCACTGTTTATCAGGATATATTTAAAAAGACTTTTTTCCCATTTACAAATAATTATAATATTCGACTTATTTTATAGACGTCAAACCTACGACTCTCATATGACATCTGTTTGAATCTTCGAAAGGAACTTCTTACAAATATAAGCAGCGGCCTGACCCGCAAGGAGGTCAGTAACCCTCAAAGAAGTCTCTACAGTACTTTATTATCATTAGGTACATTGACTAGTAATTAAATGACTTACATGCATATAATATTTTATATTTTACTACCTACACGTTTAATACTGACATCATTTTAGAAGAATTTGTAAGTAGTTGTTTTTTGAGACATTTTCTCGATATTAGAAACTTATACCAAGTCAGAGATAATATAATTACGTACCCTATGCTGTCCTTTAAATAAATAATCGTCGTCATTGTCATCATCGGCTGATGATTGGCGTTTGTGCAGCAAAGGCTTGCTAGAGGTTTCTTCCAGAAGGCCAATTCTCGTAATTTACAACGTTCAAAATCTAGTCGCAATCTCATCTCGGCGACAAACAAACGTCAAAAACTTGTCAAAATTGTAGGGAAATAATAAGAAGGTATTTTTGACAGATTTAGATTGAGATCAGAGGGGCAATTCTCGTAATTTTAAGAACGTTCACAGTCTGATCTCAGTCTCAATCTGTCAAAAATACCTTCTACTTTCCCTACATTTCTGACAAGTTTTTGACATTTGTTTGTCGCCGAGATGAGACTGCGACTAGATTTAGAATGTTTTTTAAATTAAGAGAATTAGCCTTCAGACTGTGAACGTTCTTAAAAATTACGAGAATTGCCCCTCTGGCCTTTGCCGCAGTTACGCCGATCGCGCGTCATCTTACTCGACCCTTGGCCACTCTCATCTACTTAATTGCTGCTAGTCAAACCAGCCAAACCATAGCAAAGATCCTCATCTCGTCGAGCCTGATCGTGGAACAACAGAGCATAACTTACACATATGGTATGTAGGATATAAAGATCTCGGTATGTAAAGATGACCATCCACGGACCGACCGCGTCAACCGTAGCTTAACCTGATCAATCGATCCTTGCGGCTGTTACTACGTAGCCACGAGCCTCTTTTAATCTAAAAAGAGAAAATTATGTGTTAAGATTTTTTGTATGTTTGTTTGTTACGCTTTCACGCAAAAACGACTATATGGATTTGGATGAAATTTGGCAAATGGGTAGAACATGACGTGAATTAGGATAAAGGACACTTTTTCTCCCGCTTTTCTCACGGGTTCGAGACTTATGCGAGTGAAACCAAGGGGCGCAGCTAGTTCAAAATATTGTAGTAAAATTACTACGACAATATATTGTATATATGTATATATAAAGGGATCTGCACTGCCTACGCTTAAACACCGACCTACATGAGCATCCTCAAAGAAGTCAAAGTTCGCCTCACAACCTTCGAAGTACCCAATCAACTATCTAACGAACTGGCATGCGAAATAAATTACATGCATTGAACATTGTTAATAAATTTAACTATGGGCGTAGCTAAGAATATGTTTACGGGCCATATTAGTTGCATAAATATGTTAGTATGTACTATAACAATTTATTATGTTAGAAACATTTACATATGGTACACAAGCAACGCACCGCGGTTTCACCCGCATAAGTTTCGATCCCGTGGGAATATCGGGATAAAAAGTATCTGATGTCCTTTCCCGGAACTCAAACTATCTCTGTACAAAATTTCATCTAAATCGGTTCAGCGGTTTAAGCGTGAAGAAGTAACAAACATATAAACACACACACGCACACACACTCACAAACTTTCGCCTTTATAATATTAGTGTAATAAATTCCTAAGGAGGCGCTCGTGACTAAATGATACCAGCCGCACGGGTTAATTGAAGGTTAGGCTACGCTTGCCGAGATTGGTTCCTGGATGGGTGACCATCTTTACATACCGAGACCCCCCATGCCTCGGAAAGCACGTTAAGCCGTTGGCCCCGGCTGTCATTCGTAGATCTTTGACAGTCGTTACGGGTCGTCAGAAGCCCGAAAGTCTGACAACTAGTCTTACCAAGGGGTATCGTATTACCCAATAAGTGGGTTGTGGAGGTCAGGTAGGCAGTCGTTCCATGAAAAATATGGTATTCAGCTGCATCCATCCATCAAGGTTTTTATTTTTTGTTTAAATGATAAATGATTTATTTTCTGTAAGTAGGTTTGTACAAACACTTTTACACGTCAATCATATTTTTTTTAAGCTAGATGAGGTCGGCGTTTCCTATCTGACTACTCTGTTTGCATGGTAATACTTGAACATTTTTTTTTTTTATAAAATTATGTTTTCTAAATTAAATTGAATTGCATGTATTCTTATGTATTTGTACCTACATCTAATAATGTTGTTAATGATAATGTTTCATGCTGGATTATATTCGAGCGCAATGTGAATTGTTACTGAATAAAAATTGAATTGAATTGAATCCGGTTAGACTGGAAGTCGACCCCAACATAGTTGGGAAAGGGCTAGTCAGATTGATTTTGATATAATAAATTCCTAACTATCCATCTGTTAAAATATACATAATAACTTATCTATGTATTGGATAGGAAGTAACTTAAACATAACTGGCAAAATGTGAGTGTAAGTGCGGTCCCCAAAAAAAATCGATTAACACTTCAGTTTTTTTAATCTTGGTTATTGAGCAAAATATTTGTTCAAAATTGCAGCAGAAGAAATTTTTTTAGAATATAAACTCTTTGCTATTATGTACTGTACCTATGTCTATTTCCTGTTTAGTATAATATTCTATCACTTTTAAATTCAATTATTTTTCTTTAAGTACACTGTATTTTAATAATTGTGTGCTGCACCGGACGACGTCATTACGTCAGCGCCGGCTGTCGCTGAAAACCAGCGCTGGGGCTCTGTCTTGCATAGGGTCGCAGCATAATGCTGAGTGATAGCCGTTTTGCGTGGATGTGACGCATGTTTCCCCCTACCGTTTTATTTTATTTTTTGTGTTTATGTTCTTTTTTGCGTCATTTTCACCGCAAATAAACGTATTTTCTTTCTTTCTTTAAAAGCAAAAAGCAGTTTATTGAAAAAAATATTGTCAATTTAATAACGTCAAAATGACAGTGTTAATCGAATTTTGTTGCTGACTGTACTTTTACATCTCTGCCTAACCCTTAGGTGATTACAAGTCGTTATGTTTTACCCACTTATTATTACGTTCACATTTACATACACTATTAAAATACGTCGACGATTATTCCCGCGTGTTTAAAAAGTTAATTATAAGCAAAGGTATGTCGTTGCATGGACCGGAACTGTCAATATTTGTATTTTTTTTTAAATTAATAATATGTCTTTGCACACACCTGGTTGGGTTTCGCTTGATAAATCTATCTGAAAAAAAAATAACAAATTTGAATTAAGAATTTAATTGCGTCGTCTTCACATAAATAAAATTATAAATAATTAATGTATACATAATATTGTAAAACATTTAAAAAAAAAGAGTAACGTTGGAGTTTCTTGCCCATTCTTCTCCATACGACACTACCTTTTGGAAGGGGTGACTAGAATCAATATTATTTTCTTGTAAATTTTGACGTTCAATATGTTACGCCTTTTATGTGCCTATTTCAAATAAATTATTTGACTTTGACCTTCAATTAAAACTAAGTGACTTTTATTATTATTTATTTATTGTAGAGAATCTCCATATAAGTTACATTATTATGATATTACAAAAAAAAAAAGAATGTAAAAAGTCGTAACAGCCAACGACAATGCTCAAAAACATTTTTCTAATTAATAAAAATTGTTGAAACACACTTTTGTAATGAGCTTTCTGTGGGGTCTGAACTCAGTAGAGACCACCCGTAAATGTCATAGGCTAGGCTGGCTTCGTACCTGCCTGGTTGTACCAGGTGTTCGCTCAGCATCCACCTGTGAGCATACTAATAAGATTATACGCACACATTTTGAGCCCATTAGGAGAGGCATTATATTAACTTGGCTCAGATAAAGGCAGATCTTGTTTTATCAACCAACTTCAAAAAAGGAGGTTCTCAATTTGTCTACAGGGTGAAATTGAAAACATGCGACAAATCGAAATGGGAGATTGTACTCGTCATTATAACCAACTTTTACTATGGGACCAAACCTGAAACCGCGAAAAAGAATCAGCTGTTCCCTACATTTATGTTCGCATAACTCGCCAAAATGTAGGAAACAGCAGTTTTTTTTTCGCGATTTCAGGTTTGATCCCGTAGTAAAAGTTGTTCATAATGATGAGTACAATCTCCCATTTCGATTTGTCGCATGTTTTCAATTTCAACCTGTATACAAATTATCATCATTTCAGCCGAAAGACATCCCCTGCTGGACATAGGCCTCCCCCAAGCATCTCCACTTCGAGCGGTTTTGTGCTTCTCGCATCCAAAAAAACTGTAATAAAGCATACATTAAATTGTTATAAAAAATTTTTTTGTGACAAAAAATGTTTAGCAATTTATTCATTTGTTACTACCCAATTACTTTTTCAGTGTCGGTTGTTATTAACGTTACAAGTTATATTACTTAATTTATTATATAAAGAGGAAAACAATCTCCAACAAAATTCTCAACTTTCTAACTTAATAATATATCACAGTATCTACCAACTAACATTAATAAATTTTAATAATGACTTAAAAGCCTATTTGCATAGATAAAATATTACAAAGGAAAATTGCTTATTCCGTGCATCGTACCCACTGACCTCTGGGCGTAATTTCGCAAACCCATGGCCGGGCATGGTCCCTCGATGGTGTTGTAACCCTTTACACGATGGTTGTGAAATTTTTGTCACTACGCCATGCCGGGATAATGGTAAATGCTTGTGCTAAGTGGATAGATAAACTGTGGGATTATTATTTGTTAACGTTTGCGAGGATGGTGTCGTGAAGGATCTGCTGTTACGCAATTTTAAGACCTTTTATGAGTAGGTACCTAATGAAGCAAAATCTTACTTCATTCTCCCTTCTCGCTCGATCTTTACTGTCATTGGAATACACCAAAAACACAACAGGGTCACCCGTATTTTACATGGAGCGAATGCCTATTTGATAACACCAAAAATTAATTCGATTACCGAAAAATAAGTAAAAGGCAGTAGAGAGCAAGTAGAGCAGTGGTGGCCCAGAGGTATCAGCCGCGACTTACGAGTTGTAGGTTCGAACCCAGACAGGCGCTTTACTTTGTGTAAATTATTTCACCACCACTGCTCTCAACACGGTGAAGGAAAACATCGTGAGGAAACCGGCATGTCCTAGAACCAAAAATTCGAAGACATGTGACATCTACCAACCCGCACTGGGCCCGCGTGGTGGATTGCGGCCCACTCCCTCTCACAGAGAGGAGGCCTGTGTCCCAGCAGTTAGAACATTATAGGCTGATTATGAAGTAAAAGGCGAAAGATTTATGCATTTTGAAGGGAAACCAGAGTTGAAAAAAAAATAAGTATCTCGGTAATTAACTTTAAGATGTTGCGTTGGAAGTCCTCCCACATGTTGGATCGATGACCTTGTGAAGGCCGCAAGATATAATGGAATCCGCTGGACGCGAGAAGCAAAGAACCGGTCGAAGTAGCGATGCTTGGGGAAGACCTATGTCCAGCAGTGGACGTCTTTCGGCTGAAATGATGACGAGATTACATAGCCTTTCAGAAACCGGGGATTAGATTCTTCAGGCATCAGGTACATCATCAAAAACTGGAGTGATTTGAATATTTTCGCGACAGATTAGGTAGAAAAGGTCGCACAGAGAATAGGTACGTACGATCTTTATTCAACGGTAAATTTTGTATCTTTCTTACTTAACTTGAATTCTGAGAAGGTCAGAATAAAATACCGAATAACAAACGAGAATAACTATGAATAATAGTTACCTAAAGGTGAAGGAAAATAAAACTACCAACACACATAATTCTATAGGTTGGATTGGGTTTGTGTTCAGAATTACAAAAAATAAAAAGGAAATATTGTACAGACGTCAGCACACCAAGTTACCCGAAACTGTCAAAATTTCCCAATCAACTTTGAACCTAATGCTTTAGCGATAAAGTGAAAAATCTATTAAAGAATTCTGACAGATTGTAGTAGCTTGACGTGCTGGCGTCTGTACCTAGATTACTTAAAATAAAGTTTGCAAAATGGTCTATCTCTGAGCCTACCTATATACAGAATGATTTATTTCTTTAGAAAAGTAGCCATCCATAATCATGTTAGAAACATTTTTAAAACAATATCATATATGGAGTGGTATGTAGGGAAACAGCTGATTTTTTTTCGCGATTTCAGGTTTGGTCCCTTAGTAAAAGTTTTTCATAATGATGAGTTTTGCAAATAAGTCACTGGTATTAAATAATAAAGTCAAATAAAAAGTCACCCTGTATAATGTCACGTGCCAATAGAAAAAAAAACAGGTGAGATTTATAAATAAATGGAACGTTTATAGATTTCACGAACAAAGGGGATAGACTGCATACATTTTATATTTTTACATAAATCACTATAAAATACAAAACATATTTTCTATTTAATAAAGGCGGCGCGTGAGTCGTCACCTGGAATGTTACCATTTTAATAATACCTATTATGTTTATATTTAAACATTTAAAACTAGGTAGGTATTGTGCATTTTTTTTTCTTATTGTTTTATTACATCTCATCGTATACTGCATCAGTTGACGTCATCACGTTCACGTCAGCGTCAGGACCATTAGGAGCCGAGCAAAAAGAAAAAAAGTCAGAAAGAACGCTAAGCGAAAGGTAGGCGATGCGATGCGACGCGAAGGGGCGTGTCGAGGGAACAAGAAATTTCACACGGACGAAGTCACGGGCTGAAGCTAGTAGATGTTTTTCCTTTACAGATGTTAGTAATGTCCAAGATAAACTCAGAAAGTACATAAATTATGAATTGAAAAAGTCACATTGGTACTTGCCCGGATTTGAACCCACAACCTCATGCATGAAAGGAGAGACCATTAACCACTGGGCCATCACGATAAGAACTACATACTCAACCTATAATCTTCCCACTGCTGGGACACAGGCGTACTCTCTGTGAGAGGGGGTGAGCCGTAATCTAGCACACGGGCTCAGTGCGAGTGGGTAGATGTCACATGTCTTCGAATTTTTGGTTCTTGGACATGCCGGTTTCCTCACGATGTTTTCCTTCACCATTTTGGATGATGTAATTTACACAAAGTAAAGCGCCTGACTGGGTTTGAACCTACGACCTACAACTCGTAAGTCGGGGCTGTGACTATTAGGCCACCACTGCTCTACCTAATGGCCTAATAGGACATAATACTAACGTCCATTATTTATTTATCTAGCAACACTGAAATAATTAATTGCCATTTGCTAATATTAAAAAAAAAAGTACCTACCAACCTAATTAACACAAAACTCTTTGCCTCAATTACCCAACATTAAAAAAAAAATAGTTTTCCCCATTTCACGGAACGTTACAGTATCAATTAAAAACCTTTTAACTTCTATAAACGTTAAAAATAGCACAATTAGTTCAGTTTCACTTTCGAACAGTTTATTTGTAAGGATTACGTCATTTGGTACTTGTTCAGCGTAACCTTCGCGGTTAAATACGGATGAATAGTAAAGAAATTGTGTTCAGCATTGTTCCACGTAGATCTGGATATGGCTCAGTTGTCGAGGTTGAGTCTGTGCGTAGGTTAGACTGTTTTAAAATGAACCTAAAGATTTAGATTTATATACTTACCTACTAGGTGACCAGGAGAACTTCGTATCATCTCAGAATTAAATAATGTGACAAAGTTCAATAGACACGTGGCGCTATCAATTATCATAATAACGTTATTGTTGTTTTCCTCGGGAACAGCACTTTTTTTCGGGATCACCACTCTCTCTCTCTCTCTCTCTTTTCTTCTTTTTTTCGGGGGTACCATATGTCCGTTTCTGTAGACCTGACAACGTATATGCAAAATTTCAGGATGATCGGTTCAGTGGTTTAGGCGTGAAAAGGTAACAAACAAACTTACGAGTACTTTCGCATTTATAATATTATAGTTATGATTAGGATTTTTTGGCCAAAGAATCAGCATCGCCGTACAACGTGGCAATGCTGCCAGCCTTTTGGGCACTTTTCCTATTGACAGCGATTCCGACGAATTTTTTAATGCCCTATCATTCTTTTTCCTTCTACTTTATATCATTTACAATTATTGTACATATTGATAATATTATTTTAAGTCTGTTTGCATAGATTACGTAAATATTATCTTGTTTTTTTTTTTAAGTGATTTAAGTTACTTGTGCGCTTAGTTTATGTCAGCCATTTTCGTAAATACGATTGATTGAGAAAGATGTCTACTTACACATAGTGTACAGTCAAACAAAAAATTTCCCTTTTTTCTGCTAAACCAACTATTGAAATTGCAAAATATTCATTCAAAGCTACAGTATCTAAAAGGAAGGTAAGGTACTTACACTACAACGATAAGAATCATCAAAATCGGCCCACGCATTTGGTCTCTAGAGCGCCACAAAGGAACACACATAGGTACGTTTGTAGTGTTTGTACATGTGTATATAGACTGATAAACACATTACCCTCCTTTGCGTCGCACAGTCGAGTAAAAAGGTAGCAGTATACTTTCCTGCAAAGTAACCAAAACAAGTCTATTAAGATCAAACCTCTTCATTTCCAAAAATCCTTTGAAATATCAAAAAGGAACATCCTCAATCAATCAACTCAGCCTGTCGCAGTCCACTGCTAGACATAGGCTGCGCCACAACACCCTGTCATCCGTCTTCCGCATCCAGTCTGCCACAGCCATCTTTTTAAGGTTATCGGTCCACCTAGCTAGGGGGATCCCACACTGCGCTTGCAGATACGCGGTCTCCACTCCAGGACTCGTCTGCTCCACCGGCCATCGGTCCTTCGACAAACATGGCCAGCCAACATCCGCAAAGTGCGTCCGATTCTGAAAGCGTTCGCAATAAACATATCTCGATCGACCCTGAGCAACGCACGTTGGACAAGCACAAGGAACACGGAAGCGGCTCTAAAAATTCACGACGCAAATCTGACGCTAGTAATTTTCGGTGAGTACGTGTTGAGTGTCTTCCTTGTGAGGTCTGAGACGTACCGATGTCAGAATAAGGTGCCGGAAGATACGAGTAATTATAAGTTTCGAATGAAGATCGTGAATCTTTTTTTGGAGGTTAGATGAGAGCTTGTGAATGTTTTTAATTTAATTACATGTTGATTTCGTGCGTTATTTTGATTTTATCACACTAATATTATAAAGACGAAAGTTTGTAAGTGTGTGTGTTTATATGTTTGTTACTTCTTCAAGCTCAAACGGCTGGACCAATTTTGATAAAATTTTGTATGGAGGTAGCTGACACCCTGGATTAACATATAGGCTACTTTTTATCCCGATATTCCCACGGGATTGACATTTACGCGGATTAAAACCACGGGGCGCAGCTAGTTAATTATATTATTATAATAAGCCAACGGACAGGAACGAGAACTCTTTATTCCTTCCCTCTTTCCACTTTTCCCGGTAAAGTGCGATTGTGGGCCGATCCTTTAAGAAGCAGTTCAGCTCCTCCCGCCATCTTTTTCTGGGCCTTCACGTAGACGTTTCCTGCTATTTGGGATAATTTTAAGTGATTGATAAGTGAAGATAAATAAACAATTTGGAATAAGAGGAGGAGAATGCTGAATATCTTCTTCTTCTATACAGGATGTTACGGAAAGGGTATATCAATACAAACGGGTTGAAGAGTGTATTTAGTCTAGAATCTGTGTACAAAATTTCAGCTCAAAAGCATTAACTTTGAAAATGCTTAATATTTTTTTATTTCGACATCACGGCGCTGCATTGGCGCGCGGCGGCGTGATGTGCGTGTACTAGACGCACAGACAAACTACAGATAATGGATAATGACCCTCGTAGTGCGGTGACACGTTTGTTATGATTTCAATTTAATAAACTATCGAAATAAAAAAAAATATTAAGCATTTTCAAAGTTACTGCTTTTGAGCTGAAATTTTGTACAGAGATTCTAAACCAGATACACTCTTCAACCCGTTTGTATTGATATACCCTTTCCGTAACAACCTGTATAAATAAAAATGAATCGCCGAAATGTATATACGCGTATAACTTCCGAACGACTGCACCAAATTGAATAATCCTTTTTTTGTAGTGCTTGGTATTGCCAGGACAAGGTTTGTATGAAAGAAAATTTTGGAAATTGAAAAAAAAAAAATACACCCGTGCGAAGCTAGGGCGGGCCGCTAGTCCAAATCCAAACTAATATTATAAATGCGAAAGTAACTCTGTCTGTCTGTCTGTCTTTTCTTCACGCCTAAACTACTGAACCGATTTAAATGAAATTTGGTATAGACATAGCTTGAGTCCCGGGAAAGGACATAGGATACTTTTTATCCCGATATTCCCACGGGATCGAGACTTATGGGGGTGAAACCGCGGGGCGCAGCTAGTACCTATATTATAAGTGAAGGTGTGATGAGAATGCCTTTTTTGTAGATTAACGTCCTTGCTAAATAACAAACTTTCTGATTGAATTTACACGGCTTGTAGCTGCTTCCAATGACATTCTCTTTTATCCATCACAATGCTGATTTTTTGTGCAAAATACGTATAAACTGTTCCTGTGTATTTTTTTATCGAACACTGTTTTGAAGTCAACCATCATTCTCTTATCATTTTACCAATGCAATGTGGAGTCGCCGAAGTATATCTTCTTCTTCCATACGTCTTGATTAACCACAAGATATAAAAGTAAACTCAACATAATTTACAAAAACTTTATTTTTTAAAACAAATCTATTCTAACTATACAGGCTGTATTGTCCCACTGCAGGGCAAAGGGCTCCCTCTCCCTTTTCCACACAATTCTGTCTTTTGCGAGTGCCGGCCAGTCCCTACGGTAGGAGTCAAGCTCGTCCCGCCATCTTCGTCTTGGCCTGCCGCGATGGCGTCGTGCGTTTAGTGAGACCCAATCTAAAACAAAAATTAAAGAAAAATAAACCCGTTCAAAACACAAAAAAACTAAAAAGAATCACCCGGTGTGCCTCCGAGGAAAATTCTTAGCGCGCGTCGGGGCCTATTTTACTTGCGCGTGCGTCGCTCCAACGTCTGCGCAGTCCTTTGAATGACAAATTTCGTTGGACCTTGAACATGTACATATTTTCCTCGTGCGTGATTCAAATGTAAAAATTTAATAAATGCGTTCGTTTTTTGAGAATAGACTTTTCGTTGAATTCAACAATTGAATTGAAGTAAATTGATAATATACATATTACGTGCTTTGATTGACATTATGTCATAAGTGCTAAAAGTTATTTAAGATACGTATTACTTTTTACCCGACTACAGCGAAGCTAAAAGGAGGGTTATGATTTTGACCGGTATGTATGTTCATCTGTTCCCTCATAACTTCAAGAGTACTTATAATAATTTGACAAATGAGGTAGGTATCATTACAAGCGTTTTGACCGACCGCTAGTTAAAGGCTATGTGATGTCACACTAAATTCAATATGGCGCCCTCTAGAGAACACATGAGATGGTGCCTTGTTGAGTATCAAATAACAGAGCTTAATTAGCACATTTCAAAAATATAAATATTAAAGAAAGAAAGAAAGAAAATACATTTATTTAGCACAGACTCAAAGACACACAATACACCAGACACATACATCAAATAAAAACAAAAAGTACAAAGTAAAGTAAAAGTATTACTGAAATAAGCCCCAAAATAATTAAATAAAAAATAAGTTTAAAGAGTAACACCCGACTACTGAAAAGGATGAAACAAGAAAGTACCTTCCCGTGGTCGCATGCTACCATAGAATGTAAGTATGTTAGTACAGCGGCATACGACCACGGGAAGGTACTTTCTTGTTTCATCCTTTTCAGTAGTCGGGTTTTAGTTTTTAAACTTATTTTTAGTAAATAAACACACCAGATTCAAGTATTTTTTTTACCATCGCGGGTTGAACCTGGATGAGACTGGCACAGGAATGTGGAGAATTGGCACATGAAATAGAGCCCTATGATCAGTAAGCTATGAATGAAATTGATTTGTGGATGACGATGAGGTAGCTATCCAAAACCAGTTCAATTAAGCTGCATTCGCGATTTATTTGTCGAAAATGTAAACAAATATGAGTTTATGGAATAATAACTTTAAATCCTACACAATAAAATTCAGTTTACTTCAAACATTTTTATAACTCTTTCAATAGTGCTAGTCACTCTGAAATCAACTTAATTATCGTTAAAATAAAGTTGATATTTGTTTAACTTGAAATAATATTATGTATGTATTTTGAAACATAACTTTGAATAGACATTAAGTACAAGATTCACGTGTACCTAAACGATGTTGCCATAAAAATATCCGATAATATCTAAATTGGCCTCCTTTTAGACATTTATTAATTTTTTTTTTCAAAATACCATAGTGAAATATATAAATAAATTATTATAATATAAGTATTCGTAAGCTACAGATGTTGAGAGCAGATGGTTTAAAATTAAAACCGGATCGAATAAATAATATTTACAGTTGGTACGACCAGTTTAAGCAATGATGATACAAATTATCTAGAATAATTAATAAAAACCGTCGCAACCATTTTTTTTTCTCGAGTCCAGTTTTATCGTCAATCACCTGGCAGATCTATAAAATTTAATCTATTAAGTAATGTAAATATTTTTTTGGTATTTTTCTCCACATTTTCACCTTAGCCAGATACTAGCTCTATGTATATGGACAGCGTAGACAAGGACCAGGGGGCCTAAAAAGGCCACTGGTAGAATCATAAAAGTGTAACATTATGAATCATTATAAAAGTCGTAAAATGGTCACAAACTGACAATTCATAATATTATTTGCGTACAATTTCATATCACGCAATTCATCCTGTTTGACAGTTTTGTATGGAGATTCGTAAAATGGTCCGCAAAATATGAATTGCTTTAATGTCAAATAATATTATGAATTGTCAGTTTGTGACCATTTTATGACTTTTATTATGATTCATAATGTTACACTTTTATGGTTCTGCCAATGTGGCCTTTTTAGGCCCCCAGTTGTTGTGACAATTCTTATACCTACATCTATTTCCAGCAGTGCATAACTTTTGACTATAAAAGCAATATTGAACGTGAGTTCCATTTCCCTCATCTCTACTACCTGCAGAAGAGGTGAGTAATGGCAGTATTTTATAAACAATCCTTATTAGATAACAGTCCCCTGAGGGGCAATCCTCGTAATTTTAAAAACGTTCACAGTATGATCTCAGTCTTAATCTGTCAAAAATAGGTACCTTTAATTTCCCTACATTTTGACAAGCTTTTGACATTTTATTAGTCGCCGAGATCAAACTGCGACTCGATTTTGAACGTTTTAAATTACGAGAATTAACCTTCAGATCTCAGTCTCAATCTGTTAAAAATAACTCTAATTTTCCAAAATTTTTGACAAGTTTTTGACATTGATTGTCACTGAAATGAAATTGCGACTAGATTTTAAACGTATATAATTAAGGAAATTGACCTTCTGGTGCCATACCACAACCACAGAAGCCTCTCCGATGCAGACCTCAACCTCATTACAAAGTTTTCCAAATCTGCAGGGTCAAACATAGCGCACCTTCAGAATAGTAGTGACTTAACCCAAAAATCTAAGAAATCGACACTAAAATGTACGCACTTTTAGGTGAATATTAATATATTAAAGAAGCGACTTTTTTATGGTAGAATAAAGATTAGTCTGCCATAAAAACGTCGCTTCTTTATCGATCGTAACTCGATTTCTTAGATTTTTGAGTTAAGTCACTACTATTCTGAAGGTGCGATGCCTTGGGCCTGAGCGACATTTCCTGTTTTTTTTTTTAAGAACGTTTGCATTCTTTATCTGTCAACAATACCTATATTTTTCCTAAATTTTTGACAAGTTTTTGACATTCATTGTCGCTAAATTGAGATTTTGACTCGATTTTAAACATATTTATTTACAGGAATTGACCTTCTGATGCCTTATAATGCCTATACTTTTTTCCCGAAGTTCTGTGCTATCAATTAAAGCCAGGGCCGGCGTCGACATCAATGCGGCGGGTGGGAGGACAATTACAGAGTGAGCAAACATCTGTGCCCACCTAAATACCTACCGCGGCACTAATTAATTATTGTTATTACAAAAACAATGTAACTACACTTAGTTTGCACTTGTCCTTTGAAGAGGGGATATGCGTTTTGTTAACGATTGGACATTTTTTTATGTTGACAGATTTTTTGACGGGACCGACATCTGCAGTAACACTATAAATCATAATTTGAATCATTTTGAGGGATTTTGAAAATCCAGTGCTTCATAATTATGTTCGTAAAATTTGTCTGCTCAGCAACAACGTGAAAAACGCAATTAATGTTGTTGAACTGTCAAAATGAAAGCCGTTGCTAGTAGTGTGTTACGCAATTACAATGCTGAATATATCATGGAGAAGGGTCGACTGTTTGTAAGGAAATACATAGTAATATGCAGAGCCAAGTTTTGTGTCACCACTCTGTATCTACGTCAGTTTTTTTTTTTTTATCTATTACCAAACCATACGTCTCTTTTTTTCGGATTGGTTGAACAAGAACATATTATCTGAAGTGAACTATAATCACCACTTTGTATCTACGTCAGTTTTTTTTTTTAAATCTTTAACCAAACCATACGTCTTTTTTGGACTGGGTGAACAAGAGCATAACTGAAGTGAACTATATTTTAGAGACACAGAACCGGTCGAACTAGCGATTCTTGGGGGAGATCTATGTCCAGCAGTGGACGTCTTCCGGCTGAAATAAATGAATGAAGATGTAACAAGACTCCTTATTCGATTCTTCTTCGTGAAAATCCACATAGTTCTTCGTCCTTCCAATTTTTACAAGAACCATGTCCGCCCTATTCAAACGGTTGTAGGATAACGCCACGCTGATAGTACGTGGGCACCGATATGATTAATTGATATGGGCTTATAGTCGCTTAATTGCTTGTTCGCTTACACTAACAATGGGGTATTCAAGTGTTTATGGTAATCGGTTGTGTGTTTGTACCGCTCGTTATGTTTAATGAAGAGGCTTTTCTAGGAAGATTTTGAGGTAACGTTTCCATAAATGACTGTTTGTTGGTCGACTCGTCCCCTTCCTGCCCTTGTCTCTTGTTACTTGGAGTCGGCGCAACATGTTTTTTTCTGTCATCCGTCACTGTTAATTTATTTAATTTTTAATATTATAAAGTATTATATATGATAGATGGCCGATGGGGCCGAAAGGTTCTGGAGTGGCGACCGCGTACCGGAAGACATAGCGTTGGAAGGCCTCCCACAAGGCGGACCGACGACCTTGTGAAGGCCGCAGGAACTCTTTGGATGTGAGAAGCACAAAACCGGTCGAAGTGGAGGTGCTTCGGGGAGACCTATGTCCAGCAGTGGACGTCTTTCGGCTGAAATGATGATGAGGTTTTAAAGGATTATATTTTTAATAAATAATATTAAATAAAATAAAAATAGGTACTTCATTTAAAATTAGAAAATCTCATTTTAAGAACATTATACTCTCAAGAAGTAAATTAAAGAAAACAAAATTGTTAGTATCATTCAGTCTTTTTTTTTTCATATCCCTCACACAGTGCATATCTAGGTACATCTTTTCCATGGTCTCCCTCTCCATCCATCAACATTAATATTCATCACTCTTTTAGTTACATTCGTTTCACTTTCATCCCTCTTCATCACATGCCCAAACTAAGACAGATGATTGATTCCCTTTTAACTTTTCTGTAACTGGCGCCATCTTCGAACTTCCTCTAAAACAGGGTGGCAAGGACATCAACGGGCAAACTCGCGTTCAAAAATATAATCTGCTGTATGGAACAGCAATTTTTTTTTTATCTGTCAAGCTCCGCTAATGAGACACAATTGATTTTCTATTGTTTCGTCGTCAATGGGCGACGCGCGCCGCTTGACCGGTTAAATAGCCGACGAAAAATTTCTACGCATTGTCCGGAACCATGTACAGGTAACAGGTTGGTACTGGATGTCCCTGTCAACCTGAATATCGTCGTTGGAGGACTGTCGTATTTAATTATTCCGACGATGAAAATAAGAAAAATGACAATCACACTGACATAATCGCGGACAAGCTTCATTTAAAAGTGCAAGTCTAGACACTGAATAGGACGATCGCTTTCATCTGTAGTCACTCACGACATACTGGGAACAGTCGCTTAGTTGGAAAGTACAGACGCGAACACATCAAGCTACTACAATATGTCAAATTTCTTTAATAGATTTTCAACTTAATCGCTACAGCATAAGGTTCAAGGTTGGTTGGGAAAATTTGACAGTTTCGGGTAGCTTGATGTGCTGGCGTCTGTACCTAAGGAAGGGCGGAGCGTCGTTTAATGTCTACATCAGTGATGACCCTAAGGGTTACGTCATTAAGCTGTAACCCTGGATTACTATGAACGTTTGAACAGCGTCTCTTTCTAGAGAGGGGTCAATTTCACATAAAAGTCAACAAAACATATTTCGGCAAAGCTCATTATGATACCAGTATACTCGTATACATACACTAGCTGCGTCCCGCGATTTCACCCGCATAAGTCTCGATCCCGTGGGAATATCGGGATAAAAAGTATCCTATGTCCTTTTCCGGGACTCAAACTATCTCTATACCTACCAATTTTCATCTAAATCGGTTCAGTGGTTTAGGCGTGAAAAGGTAACATACAGACAGACAGAGTTACTTTTGAATTTATAATATTAGTATGGATGATCAGAAAGCAGTACCAGCGGGGTTGCGTAACATAGTAACACGTATAACAGTAGCGATGTCTTACATTTTGACAGTTCAACAACATTCATTGCGTTATTACCGTTGTTGAGCAGACACATTTTTCGAACACATGAAGCAATGGATTACCAATGTCCTTAAAAATGATTCAGATGGTGATTGATAGTGTATTACGCAATTACGGTGCAGGTTTAAAACGCATGCAATACGCTCATATTCGTTCAAAAGTGTATCTTCCTGTATTAGTGACAAAATATTGTTGAACGTCAAAAATATTTCGCTATATTATTATCAACATCAAATAAAGATGTTGCAGCAGTAAGCAGTGGTGGTCAAGTGGTAACGGCCGTGACTTACGAGTTGTAGATCGTAGGTTCGAATCCAGACAGGCGCTTTACTTTGTGTAAATTATTTCATCACCACTGCTCTCAAAACGGTGAAGGAAATCGTCGTGAGGAAACCGGCATGTCGTAGAACCGAAAATTCGAAGACATGTGACATCTGCCAACCCGCACTGGGCCCGCGTGGTGGATTACGGCCCACTCCCTCTCACTGAGAGGAAGCCTGTGTTCCAGCAGTGGGAACATTATAGGCTGATTATGTAAATAAAGATGTTGATAATTAATATATCAACATATTTGATCCTATTTAGCTACACCTACAGCCATTTTATACCTTGCGAATTCCTAAGTACTGTAGAGACCTCTCTCAGAGATTCCGACCTCCTTGCGGGTCAGGCCGCTGGTTATATTTGAAGTAAGTTCCTTTCGAAAATTCAAGCATATGTCATATAGGAGTCGTAGGTTTGACGTCCAATATTTAAGGATATAATCCAAATCCAAACTAATCCAAACTAATATTATAAATGCGAAAGTAACTCTGTCTGTCTGTCTTTTCTTCACGCCTAAACCGCTGAACCGATTTAGATGAAATTTGGTATAGAGATAGCTTGAGTCCAGGGGAAGGACATAGGATACTTTTTATCTCGATATTCCCACAGGAACGAGACTTATGCGGGTGAAACCGCGGGGCGCAGCTAGTTATTATATACATGATAAAAAGACTCATAAAATTATATCCTAGTAAACTCAAAAGGGAGTTTGATTTAATCTCCCCGTGGCCTAGGTGCCACAGTACCTACCTACGTACAGTCAGCATCAAAAGTCGATTAACACTGTCATTTTTACATGTTATCAAATTGACAACAATTTTTCTCAATAAACTGCTTTTTAGCTTGTCACATAATAGCAAAGAGTTTATATTCTAAAGAAATTCTTCTGCTGCAATTTTGAGCAATTATATTGCTCAATAACTAAGATTAAAAAAACTGAAGTGTTAATCGACTTTTGCTGCTGACCGTACCTAAACCGAACACCTAACTTCCTTCATTTCAAATCCAACGAATAGCCCTTTCAATAGCTTTAGATTCCTTACACCACAGTGTCGTACGAATGCGCCTGGGCCGCTAATTATTATCCATTGAGTCGCGATAATATCAGACAGGGCGCTATTCACACCGTGAGCGTTCACACTAGCGTTCAATTAAACGCGAGGTACGCAACTATTGTTTGTGCGGTGTAAGTGAATGACTGAACGGGATTTGATTAATGTTAGTGGAAATAATAAGCGAGTGACTATGAAAAAAAAGACAGGTTGCACTCCGGGAGTGCCGGCAGAAGTGAAAACTTGAATATTAACGTTGAAATAAATCAATTATTAATTGAATTAATATAAATCATTTTTTTTCACTATGTCTGCGTCATTTTTTTCATTAATAGATGCACTTTGTTCAATTTCCATATTTTAAACACTATTATACACGAATTTTACGAATACACAGCAGTGTAGGTACTACACAGAGTCTGTGTAGTACCTACACCGTCCGTGTCACAGACGGTCGAGCCATCAGCTGTCCATCCATCCATCCATACATCCATCCATACACCCACACCCACACCCACACCCACACCCATCCATCCATCCATCCATCCGTCCATCCATCCATCCATCCATCCATCCATCCATCGTCGTGTGTCACTTGGTTCACTTCGGTTGGCGCCGCCGTAGAAAGAGAGGGGGATACTTAGTAGTTAGGAGTAGTAGTTCTCCCCTGTGTAGTCTCTCCTGACGGTCACGTGTCCTGACGCGAGTTTAACATTTTTTACCCATTACAAAAAAGTGTGCAACGCCGCTAAAGAAGTATACACTTCAAAAAAAAAAAGAACAAAGTCAGTAAGCTAGTGCCAGTCGACCAATTCAAAATTTGATTTGGTCGACTGGACCCGCGGGTCAAGTTCGAGTGGGTCCAGTTGACCAAAGACTCCAGGCTTTAAGCGTACACCAAAGAAACTGAAGCTTTTAAATTACCCACAGCAGAATTTATTATGCAGAAGAAACGGGTATAGATCATCATACAGGGTTGTAAAAAGACCCATCACATAGCCGTTATCTATATA
Organism: Amphipoea oculea; assembly: GCA_945859645.1. Taxonomy (NCBI): domain Eukaryota; kingdom Metazoa; phylum Arthropoda; class Insecta; order Lepidoptera; family Noctuidae; genus Amphipoea; species Amphipoea oculea. The sequence goes on from OX243862.1 coordinate 21,019,571, forward strand.
TTCTGTACATTAAACTAAAAAACCGGCCAAGTACGAGCCGGACTCACACACGAAGGGTTCCGTACCACTGGACTATTTAACCCTTTTACCAGCAGAAGGATCCAAGTGTAGCAGCAAAATAAAATTTGGGGTATGGTTGACCAAAATTAAGCTTTAATTAATATGCCTATTAGATGGTGGCACGTATATTGCCGTCATAAAAGGGTTAACACCAAATATTAAAAACAAAATCACGTCTGTTGTATAGCAGCCCCCCTTAAATATTTAATTTATTTTAATTTAATTATTTATTTTTAAAGTGAATGAGTGTTATCGTCTGTCGCTTCGTGCTGATAATAATAACCGCAGTCTTGTGGGTTTGCCATCACCATGCAGTGATGGCGATTTCACAGTGTTGTTCAATATTTACCAGCTACCCATTACTGGACTGTTGCTGTACCTACGAGCTAGCATTATCATAAGCATAATAAGACTATGTTGTTCCCACTGCTAGGACACAAGCCTCCTCTCTGTTAGAGCTAGCAGGCCGTAATCTGCCACGCGGACCCAGTGCGGGTTGGTAGATGTCGCATGTCTTCGAAATTTTGGTTCTAGGACATCACTGTCTATCTTCAAATATAAACTTGGAAATTTTCAAATACAAAGCCCGTAGCCAAATGGCAAAAAACGGAACCCTTATGGATTCGTCATGTCTGTCTGTCCGTCCGTCCGTATGTCACAGCCACTTTTTTCCGAAACTATAAGAACTATACTGTTGAAACTTGGTAAGTAGATGTATTCTGTGAACCGCAGTAAGATTTTCACACAAAAATAGAAAAAAAAAACAATACATTTTGGGGTTCCCCATACTTACAACTGAAACTCCAAAAATTTTTTTTCATCAAACCTGTACGTGTGGGGTATCTATGGATAGGTCTTCAAAAATGATATTGAGGTTTCTAGTATCATTTTTTTCTGAACTGAATAGTTTGCACGAGAGACACTTCCAAAGTGGTAAAATGTGTGTCCCCCCCCTCTAACTTCTAAAATAAGAGAATGATAAAATTAAAAAAATATATATAATGTACATTACCATGTAAACTTCCACCGAAAATTGGTTTGAACGAGATCTAGTAAGTAGTTTTTTTTTAATACGTCATAAATCGAAAACCGCAATTTACCTTTCACAAAGTTACAACGAACTACAAGAACTTTTATATTATGTTACTTGCTGCTACGGAACCCTTCATGGGCGAGTCGGACTCGCACTTGGCCGGTTTTTTCCTTTATATTCTTACGTAATAAATATTAAAAACCCCGGGGGAAGGAGGTCGGTAGGGGGGGGGGGAGTGGGTTAAAAACTGGCAAAAATCGTCTTAAATAATAAATAAAAGGAACCCATGCGGCAGCGATTGAAGAAACCAAAATATGTTTCAAAATCGCTGTCTCCTATGCCTTGCGACTAGGAACTATGAAAGCTCTAGATTTTATGTTTTCCGTGTCGTTCGTTAGTAGCCATTGAACAAATTGTCTGCGTGCTAATAGTTTACCAGCGATGATTTAGAATGTGCTCTTATCATTTACATAACGAACGCCAATAAAATAAATTAATTCCTATTGTTTTTATATTATAACAAAGGATTCTTTGTGTAAAGAGTTTGAGTTATATTGTGTTTGCATTAGATAGGTATAGTCGAGCTGATGTTATAGAAAGATTTTTCTCTATAATGTGGTCCTTTCGAGTATTGAAAGTTTAGCTTTCTGAAAGCCTTTGTGCTAAAGGCCCAAATCGAAAAGCCTAAAGAAAGCAATAATAATGAAATCTATTTTGCCATTCTCTAACTAAAGCCGCCAGCACATCCAGCTACCCGAAACTGTCAAATTTTCCCAATAAACTTTGATCCTTATAGTATTTAGATCCATAAAGTTGAAAATTGTCTGTACAAAATCGTATGTTAGGTATTCCTGTGCAAAAAGTAGATTCTTTACATCCTTTGAGATTGTCAACCTTTATTTTGGTTTCAAACCTCATTTGTATAAGCCCATTTAATTTTATGTAACTTTTCCTTTTAATCAAAATAAGTTTTCCTTGAAAAGGATAAAATTTTTTGAACGAACGTAATCTACAAAAAATCTCTCCAAGATCTTCAGTACTACAAACATTACCCTCCTTTTGTCCTCCGCCACAGTCGGGTAAAAAGGACCTGTTACAACTAATCTAACAAGACACAAGATGTCAACACAACACCGAGACATGCCAATACATATACAATAGTGACAATAAAATCGAAGTGGAGCAATTTATTCACCATTGAATAGAAACCAAGCATCCGATCAGACAACTTTATTATAGGCCTAAGTGTTAACTCGTTAATTGTCTGTTAATAGCATTTTACATTTAATATGGGTATAAAACCTTTAATACTAGCAGAATAGAAGGGACAAGGTAAGTTTTAGACAGTTGTCCCACCGCCGGCGAGGAAGCGACTAACTGTCGGCTATTTTCTCGCTCAAGAAACGTACAATAGATATACATTCCGTGTAAAAAAAATAGATGCATATTATTAACAGTTGATCACTGACTGTTCACACTGCCGCGGCCGGCGAGGACTCGCTCCATTGGTTTGTCGCCGAGCGACAAGAGCTATCAAAAATAATATTCGCACAGCGATACTCGCTCAGCGATGCTCGCTTGGCGGTCAGAGCTCAAGCCGAGAGCAACCCCTGTGGGACCCGCCTCGAGCGAGTGGTGCGAGTAATCGACGGTCGCACTCGAACACTCGCTGATAGCCCAGCGACTAAACTATCAAAACTACACACACAATGCTCGCCAACTCGTTTTCAGTTGCTAGTTCTACTCGCTACTCGTTCATCGCCGCCGCACCGGTGGGACAACTGCCTTAGGAACAAGAGTATTTCATTCACTCCCTCCTCTTTCATTCATTCATTCCTCACATAATTCATCCATCTTTCCTTTGGCTGTCCTCTCTCGCTCCATCCATCAACATTTATTGACTGTAGGCAATTTTATTAAAACAATTTCGCCGGGAGTGAGTAATTAACCAAAATGGAAAAATACTGAAACAGACAGCAAAACTTTCTTAGAAATGGATTTTGTTTCGTCTGACAAACAATGTTGTGGAATAAATTAAATGTCAATTCAAAGAAGTGGATTTACGTCAATAAGTTGATTGGAAAAAGCCGGTATAGGAAGGTTAATATCGGTTCTTGAATGCATATTTTATTATTATTTGTAACCTTTATTGTCCTACTTCAGCTGAGCAAATATCTTGACCTAGGATTCCAGTCTTTATTGTATTTTGTCTGTTTTGGTCAATCTTCAGTTTACATCTTGTAAGTCGTCACTCCAACATTTCCTTACCCTTCAATGAGGACGTATTCTATGTAAAATCTTCGTAACTGACCCGTTGGTTTCGTGGTCGCAAATGCGACTATGAGAGTGACAGAAGAGACAGTGCACCTGTGTCTGCGCACACACTTGCGCACTATAATATCTCCTGCGCCGAAGGCTGGTTTTCTCCTGAGATTGGTCACCATTGCCGAAATTCGGACTGATTACAAATCTTCATGAAATTCATAAGGCCTGAGAAGACGTTGCCATATCGAGGCACGAAGCGTAGCAAACGCTAGCGTGATGACAGATTGGCTAGCAAAGGAGACTGGGCAAATTAGTATAGATAGACCTTTGAAGCAACACTTGATGAAGAGACCTTTATTAAAAAAAATAAAGAAAAGAAACACGATTTATCTAATAACAGATAATATCCACCTAAGCCATTTTTCTATACCTTGTACCCTTTATAATAATTAATTACCATTCAGTCAGTAACTATGATTTATGATAACACGATCGCCTTAAACAAATGCTGATAATATTATGACGGTTCTCCATAATTGACATACAATGTAATTGATATAGTATGCGATTGTTTCGGACTTAATTCTATTTACTACCATTACATTAAGTGGTTCTAAGTGTTAGCCCAACTACGCACGGGCGATTTTTTTCGCGACGATATTTTATCGCGCATTGGAAAGTCGACTCTCAGGGTTGAGCTGAGCATTGAAAATCCAACACAAGATTCCAGCGCGTGAAAAGAACATACTGTTGGATTTTAAACTCTCAGCGCTAAGCAATCTGTTGTTTAGTGCTCGATAAAACATCGCAGTGGGCACGAGGGCTTTGAACAATAAAATGAGCGAGCAATAAAATCGGTATAGTCTTAGAATACAGTGGTTGAAACAATTAGGTACTTGAATTTATGGACACTTAATACCTAATAAACTTAATTATTTTGCCACGATGTGTCTTGCTTGATATTTACTGAGAAGCGGTGAAGGGTGAATTTTGAATTCTGACTTTGGTTATATCGTAAGTGACGTTGGCTGAAAAGTATTGAAGTATAATGAGGCTTACTAAAACCTCATCAACTTTTACTATGGGATCAAACATGAAATCGCGAAAAAAAAATCTGCTGTTCCCTACAATGACCCCTTAAGAGGAAAACGGTGATTAAAATTTCACTATGTATAGATGGAAAAGTAGGTAACAAAAACCTTTGGTTCATGTTGAATTAGAGTTTACTTTGACCTAGCGGATCATGAAAAAACTACTTATTATTTCATAGTTTCGTAGTTAGAAGCAACTAACACCGCACTTGTCTATCAGAATCACATAATTGAACCATTCAGACTAAGTTGAAAACCCTCGCGTGCTCAGCTGAACACCTTAAAATCTAAAAGATCGTTTAAATTAATTGTTTATTAATTAAATCAAAAGTCAAGAATCCTAATTAAAATTTCTAAGTAAGTATCTGTGTCTAGGTCCCAACAAAAATACCTACCTCTATAATTTTCTAGCTATGAACGCTCACAGCAAAAACATTGCAAGAACAATTTATTTTCAATGTCTATTAACCAACCAAGTGGACAAAAACAATATTCATTTCTACAATTGAAACAAAAAGTTTAATAACAATATACTCGTAATAAACAACGATACATAAATAAACATAGGTTTCTTTGCTCAATGATCATTTGAAGATATTTAAGATACACAATGTGGAGAGAACAATACGACAATTATTGAAAATACTAGCAATACTACTGCATAGAAGTAGGTACAGCTGCGGACAATGGCGGTCGACCACTTTCACCCTTATGCCCTTGGTAATAAGGTTGAAAAGTAGTCCACCGCCAGTGTCCGCGATGGTACCTATGTATTTTGAAACTATCAAATAAATCTTAATTATTATGTAATTATAAAAAAAGAAACAAGAAAAAAATTAAGTAGGTGTAGTTGATGGCTTTTTTTTTGGCTTCACTTCAGACTTTTAACTGACTAAAACCCACCCGTGTTTCTTCAGCTGCCTGTGCCAGGACCACGGTAACTCTTTCAAATAACCCGCGACCCTGGCAGGGTGATGGCTTGACTTTGAGTTTTGCCGATCTACCAACTGGCTATAGTAACCAAACTATTGGATATACGTATTAACCTTTTATATGCAGACTAGGAACATCATTAGATTTACGAAGTTTTAATTATAATCTAGATCGTCTCGCCACTTCTTCCTGGGCCGGCCTCGACAACTCCGTCTATCCGGAAGGATTGGATCGAGGTGGCTCTAGAAAAGGATGCCTGGAAGGCTTTGGGGGAGGCCTTTGCTCAACAGTGGGACAGTGTATGCTGGTTAAAAAATATATAGACGTATCGTCGTCTCCGCTTTGCATAAGGCGGAGATGCATCTCTGCAAGTTAAAAACTCTGGTTCAAAAACTATACACCACCGATATACTTGTCATAATATCAAATAATTTTATTCCATCGTCACTTACATCTACTTTTGTATTTTTGTGTTTGTATTATAATATTATTTTTGTGTGACCATTTGTAAAAAAGGTCCTAAAAATGTTGGTTGCAATGGAATTAGAACTTTGTAATGAGTTTGTTGTTCCAAAACTTCTACCTATCTCAGATTCTGAATTCAATTTCCTTAACAAAAAAAAGGTTCGGGAAAGCAGTCTCGAGTTTACCTGCCAGCCGTGTTCGCTCTACTCTTCGAACCAATCCAGCACGTCATTTGTTTTTTTTCTGGCCGCTTTAACACTGGCTGCAAAGAAAAGAAAGGTTGTCTACCTCAAAGGCTACCAACCTTTCTCTGATTCACATGCAATATATTACTGGAATTTCATCAACCTTTTCATCATTTTGTTTGCCAAAATATTGCCAAATTCTGACTTTCCAGTTAAGGAGTTTTTATCCAAATGTTTTAATTTTTTTGCAATGGCTCTATGGCAAAGGCAAGACTGCTTTCTCGAGCACATTGAAGTTAAGGAACTAGAACATTTGAATTCAGAATCTGAGAGAAATATAAAGTTTTAGAATAACAAACTCAATATCGAACAAGACAAAATTCTAATTTCATTGCAACCAACCTTTTTGGGACTTTTTTTATAGCTTGGATACTTTGTCTTTTTTGGAGTGTAAGCCAATCAATTTTGAAGAGATACTGCAGTGACGTGTTGGGACGAAGTGCCTTATTATTTTAGTCCAATCTAGGCATCGAAACCTCTTGGCCTGTTTGAGCTTTAGTTGGCCGTTTATGTCAAACAAGCCCACCATATTATAGTACAAACAATGTATATCGAAGCGCAAACTCGGTATGCAAATGGTGTTAAAAGCCATTAATGTAAACATTGTGAATTGGTGCAAGTCTAAAGCAGATGAGATTATTGGTGCCTAAAGCCAGTTGCAGACCAAGAGCTAAGCTAAGTTAGTCTAGCTTATCTCGCATAGCTGATGTAGTTTTTCATACTTGTGTACAGACCGCAAACTATGAACAGAAGTATGAATAATTACCTAAATAACTTTAATTTCGGAAGTCGGTGTCGTTGATTCCGCATTTTCGTTTTTTGACACCGACTTCCGAAATTATAGTTTTTTTTCACTTTGTACTGTTTTTTTTTTGAAGTCGGTTGTTTTTTTTGTAAAAAAGTTTTTATTTTTCACTTTTTAGTTGTACCTACCCCACACAAATTCAATTAACAGTAGTGCATTGAAGAATTGAAGACACCGACTAGAAGAATCATCAAAATTCGCATAGAAATGCCGGAGGCGCAGTACATTTATGCATATAACTTCGTACATGAGAATAATTACCTAATGTATTATATACTAAACCCTTCCTGAAAGTATGCAGATCATATTAGTGAAAGAATTATCAAAATTGGTTTATTATATTTTGAGAAAATCGCGGACATACAAACATACATACATACGGGTTGAATACAGAACCTCCTTTTTTGTAGTCGGTTAAAAATTACCTCAGCCATGCGAGCTAAGCTAGACTAAATTAGCTTAGCTCTTGATCTGCAACCGGCTGTACTGTCTGAACGAACACCAACAGTATATTTAAAGTAGCCAATAGAGATTTGGTTGCAAAACTAAAAATCTCTCATTTACTCATATATGTTGCACTGTTCGCAAAAATCGCGATCCGAATCTAAAAATTCTTTTACCAATGAGAAGCAATAAGAGAAGAAGAGATTTACAGTTATACTAAGTATCATAGGATATATTTTATGTTAAATCAATAAATTTTACGCGGACGAAGTCAAGAACAGAATTATAGTACCTATAGCTTCTGCCCGCGACTTCGTCCGCGTAAAATTTCACCCTCCCCCCATTCACCCTCTTAGGGGTGGAATTTCGAAAAACCCTTTCTTAGCATCCGCTAAGAAAGGGTTTTTTGCGTGTAGTGTATCCACCTACTCTTCACAAAGAACATACCCTCCAAATTTCATGTCTCTTGGACCAGCGGTTGAAGCTGTGCGTTGATATATCAGTCAGTCAGTCGGGACTTTGAATTTTATACAAGGTGTAATAGAATTAACGCAAGTCCTGAAAGTACTTTGTTCATAATTGACTACTGAATCGATTTCAGTAAATTTTGATGTAGGTATTTTTTTCAAAAATTATGTATTTTATTATACTGACCGCTGATTGAGCCAAAGAAAATTAAATCTTATTTCAAGACTCAATTTTAAATGCATAAAGTAATACTAGAATCAACACGATTTTCTTTATAACATTAGTTAGCTTAAAAAAAAAAAGTTTTCGTCATTGTATTATGCTTTAAACTCAATAGTCTAATTGGGGTGTATGAGGTCTTGCGTTAATTATGTTACATATTGTATATACCTACTCGTATAGAAGATACTTAGCAGATAAAACAACGCTACTGCTCATTCTCTAGAATATTCCCTTTTATCGTCTTTTGATACAACTTCAAGTAAAGCGTGGGAGTGCTCCATTTGTATCAAAGGCTGCTCAAGAAACATAACACCAACATTACATAATAATAATGTCAGCATAAACACAATACTTACCTATAACTCCTTCAACTAACTATCTCAAGCAGGAATTCTCAGCTTGGCATTCAATTGAAATAAACCAGTGTGCACTATTAGCATTGTCTATCTGGTATTCTTAAAATGTAGAATGAATAAATTAAACATTAATAAATGCTGTTCATAACTTGTAATTATAACGGGAACAATTATTTTTTGCAGCAAAAACTTGACGGTCGGATGCAAAATGCAAACGGTAAGTAGCTAAGTTACTATGGTCACTACCAAAGATATAGATATACCTAGATAACGCAAGTATCACGAACCGTATGAAAACTAAGCGTGCCACTTTTTGACTACCTACTATGACGTCACAAGCTCGCGCTCTCTCGCTCACGCTCACCCAGCCAGCAGTACGCAGGACTGAGCGCGAAAGTGGCGGCTTATGATTTTCCATCGTAAACTGGTGCGATTTTGGCACGCAAAGTAGGTGCTCTTGCGTTATCTAGGTGTATCTATATCTGTGGTCCGTATATGAACTGCCCCGTTGGTCTAGTAGACGCAAGCGCGACTGCTGAGCGTGGGGTCCTGGATTCGATTCCCGGGTCGGGCAAAGTGCTATTGAGTTTTGCCATTAGGAAATTCTTCGTAACAGCCCGGAGTTTGGAAGTTGGCGGTGTGATACCCCCGTGCCTCGGAAAGCACGTTAAGCCGTTGGTCCTGCGCCTGATCTCTCTCCGGTCGTGTCGGATTGCCGTTCCATCGGACTGTGAGAGTGAGGGAAGAGGTAGTGCACCTGTGTCTACGCGCACACTTGTGCACTATAATACACACATCAAAAGTGTCTAGGGATCAAGCATTTTTATGCGGATTTTTTGAGATTCAGATGTGGCTTTGTAATAAATTTATGATTTTATAAATTTATATGGATCCTTTTTGGTGCATTTCATAATTTGAATCAGGAACTGTGAATCAAATTCGAGTAAAAGATGAAAATCAGCTGTCAATATTTTCCCTATAAAAACATACAACGCATTGAAGACATTATTAGTGCTACTGTTTCCCTACTACTGATTAAAACCAACGTTATTATGGAGCGGCGACGTCATTTAAGCAGGGAAGAAATGCTCAGAGCCGTGGGAATGATAGAAGCTGGTTCCCGGCAACGTACTGTGGCTTTAGCTCTGAATACAAGTCAGAGTGTTATCAGTCGACTTTGGACACGTTACCGAAGCACTGGTACCGTGGCTGAGCGCCATGGAGGACGGTATCGCTGCACCACACGGAGACAAGACCGATACATTCAAATCTTAACTCGAAGAGCTCCAACAATAACCGCCATGATGTTAGCCGTGAGGCTTCATCACTCTTCAGGGAACTTAATTAGCGACCAAACAGTCAGAAACCGCTTGCATGAAGTAAACCTTCATTCCCGAAGACCGCTACGGGTACCACCTATAGCAATGCACAATCGTAGGATTCGATATCAATGGGCTCTTGAACACAGAAATTGGGCAGAAGAACAATGGCGTTTCGTGTGCTTTTCTGATGAGTCTCGTTTTGGTATGAGACCGGATACAAGACGTATACGACACTGGAGAACCCCTGGACGCCAACAGCGATTAAAATCCTGCCAGGAAGTCCATCCTTATAGTGGTGGAACCATCATGGTATGGGCGGGTATTTGGATCGGCGGAAGAACTGAGTTGATTTGGATCTGAGGCAACCTCAACGCTCAAATTTATGCTGAGACGATTGTATCAGACGTCATCGTTCCTCTACAAGTGCAAATCGGTCCCTTATTTCAGTTAATGCATGATAATGCACGACCGCACACCGCAAGAGTTGTAAGACAGACTCTCGCCGCAGCTAACATCAATGTCCTGCCCTGGCCTGCTCAGTCGCCAGACTTGAACCCGATTGAGCATGCATGGGATATGCTACAGAGAAGAGCTCTGCCGAATATGGAGGGTATCCAGTCGCAAGAAGACCTTTTTTTGTTGTTGCAACGAACATGGGCGGCCATTCCACAGCGTGATTTGGATGAACTCATTTTGAGTATGCCAAACCGATGTTCTTGTGTTGTTAGTGTTCGCGGTAGAAACACGGATTATTAATTGTTTAAGTTACCCAATAAAAATTTAAAGAAAACTGTTATTTCAGTCTTTTTTTCGAACTTTTGTGTTAGTGGTTCAAATGTCAAAAATCCCTTTATTAGGAAAATGGCAAATTTCTTTATTAATGCAAAGGTGACTTGGTTTATCGTTACTGTGACAAACGAAAACACTTTATTTGATGAATCCTTAAAGAAAATTTTAATTAATATCAATCAGGAGAAAAGTTATTGCAAAAATATATGTTGATCCCTAGACACTTTTGATGTGTGTATCTCCCGCGCCGAAGGCTAGTCTCCGTTGCGATTGGCCTCCATGGCCGAAACCGCCGAAATACGGTCTGGAGGACTTTATTTATATGAAGAGGTGCCATATCTAATTATGTATGTGTTGCAGCGACACGCGTCGTCGACTGAGGCAACTGTAACCGTCGACACGCGTCGACGGCAGCCGTCGGCAACATGCCGCTCGTGTATATGAGCACCGCACTCAAATACACGAGCGATAGATAGGTATCTTACTAGATCGTGCTCGTATCATGGTTATATTCCTATTATGACAGTTATGAACCGCTTTCATATAACTATATTACGATATATTATAGCTATATTACCTATATCCCTAAGGATGTAACTATATCACTGTTGGTGTTATTCTGTGTCGCTTTAATAATGACCTTTTCTCCTTCAGGTACCTACTTTGAAACTTTAACTGTGTAGCTATTATGGGGAGAGGAGGAGAGGAAGAGGAGAAATTCGTGATTAAAGTGGCCAGTACGAAAAACGCCAATTTCATATGTAAGGACCTAATATAATATACTAGCTTCTGTCCGCGATTTCGTTCACGTGGCAGTCGTAAGATACCTCAATACTTATAGTAAAATAAGAGCCAAATTTTTTGTCTGCGTATTCCATCGTTTTCGCTTTGTATTTTTTCTGATTTTTTTTCTATTTGCTCGGCTTCTAAGGATTCTAGCGTGATGTTAATCTGTCGAGCTCCGCTAATGAGACACAATTTATTTTCTGTTGTTTCGTATTCGTAGCCAATAAGCGACGCGCGGTGCTTTACCTAATTTTCCTCAAGACTAGGATTATGATATGCAAATAATATTTTTCAAATCCGACGCGTAGTTCCAGAGATTAGCGCGTTCAAACATAAGAACAAGCTCTTCAGCTTTATTATTAGTATAGATATTTATGTACATAAATATTAGGTTATACAGGAAGTTTTTTTTTTACCGCCATCCAAATTTTTACAGGATGTTTTACCCATGAACATGAACAACTTTCACTATGGGACCAAATCTGAAATCACGAAAAAAAAATCTGCTGTTTCATACATTTTGGTCAAGTAGGTATTGAACTTTTGTATTAAACAGCTGATTTTTTTTTCGTGATTTCAGAGTTGGTCCCATAGTGAAAGTTGTTCATATTCATGAGTCGAACACCCTGTAAAAATTTGGATGATGATAAAAAATATCCCTGTATGTATGAAGACATGCGTCTTTAGATCTCAACCACATCTGCAATATCTCTCAGAAAGGCGACAGTCAGATGACATTCACCCCAAATATAGCAAGGAAAAGGCCTGACATACGGATATATACAAACTTCTTTCAACATTATCCTCATCATCACTCATGGTACTTTCCTGCTCCTTCCCCTCTTCCGCTTCCTCCTGTGAACTGCTCACCACCATAGTCCGATGGTTACAAATAGTTGGAGACAAAGCCGCAGCCTTGGGGCAATTAATTAGATTCAGTGCGTCGACATGCATAACGTATGCTGAACCGTGTATTTATTGATATAAAATTCTTTTGAAGTCCGATTACTGTGTAGTGGTTATCTGCAGAAAAAAGTTTTGGTATTTGTGTTTCTCTCATAGTCAATTTCCCATCTTTGACCTTTTTAGAACATCCTACATCTGCTGCTGAAATTATGAATTTCAGCCGAATGACGTCCACTGCTAGTGACTCCCAAGCATCGCTCATCATTCATTTACGATCCCGTAAGTGACAATCTTCCGATATTTTTCCAATATCATTCCCACAATCCATAGTTTGAGAGAGAGAAGAACAATTTTTAAACTTGGTCTTTTGAATTGATTTTAGGTTATACCGATAACCAGTCAGACTTTCAGGAAACTAACATCCCGTAATGAATCCCATAAATGTGTCTCATATAACCAGGACAGACGAGTGAACGGGACATCTGATGTTCTTTTATGGGTCGATGAGTAAATAAAGATGGAAGAACACTCTATTGACTTTTACAAGAAATCGATAAAACCAAACAAAAAGAGCCATTCTAAGTCCCAACATCTGGTCGAAATGTTACACAATTTTCAAGCAAGAACCTTACCAAGTACAGTATGAGAAATTCTCACAAAGAAAAACTTACGTATTCCATTCAGCGTGGACCGCCTAATTTTAGACGCATTATTAACGCATTGCAAGGTCTTCCTTTGTGTACAACAGAGGTCTATTGTGCCTAGGCATTAATGTGCTGGTCTAACAATTCCAAGGGAGTCATAATTAGCTAGACTGTGTGTGATTGAGTTGTTCTTAGGTATCCACTTGAATGTAGCAAACAAATCTTTATTTATGAGAATGTACTTGGTGGTCTTTCGTGGTTGGTATTTACCGCGACGGTTATCCATCACCTAACGCGTCTAATGGTTATAACTATCATAATTATGATGAAAAGTCGATCCTTTAGCTTTTACCCTAACATAATACTCGTATTTTGGAAAACCCATTGTTTCTATCTATGGGTATATGGGCTATTTAAATAGCTCTCAGTTCCGTGTTCAACATCCGTTTAAATGTTCGGAAGGATTAATGTTGGCATGTTCACCAACAGTAAATCGCGAATCCTACAAGTTTTTGGCATCTAAAGTTGCCAATGTCCAAATCATGGCCATATATAGAATTTCCATGCAATAAACTAAAACGCTCTAATTAAACAAGTGAACAATATCTGAGACACTCTAACGCGGCGCAAACGTATCTATTTTACAATTAAACCGTATAAATTGCAGTCCCATGAATTAAACATTTATCAGGATATTAAAACTAACGCGAATGCAAAACGGAAACACTAGATCACTTCGATACGATCAACAAACCAAAACTGCACTTGCCGTTTTTGGGCGACAGGTGGCGCTTGCGACTAACTCTAATCACGTACTCACTGACAATGCAACCTTACAACCAAGACAAGCGAAAATAACTTTTATTAACGAAGTAGTAGAGGTGACCGATCCATTTTTTGTTCGCAAAAATGTACCAGGACTGCATAGACGTAACCTTGGGGAGTCGGGGTATCGCAGCATATTAATAACGTATCATGTATGCAATCACCGTTCAGAAGACATAGGCAGCAAGGTGGAAGAAAGGGCATGGTATGTCAGGTAACCTCAAGGCCGACCACTCTGTATAAACCAACTATATAATGTACTACGCTATTTAGAGGAAATCGCGGCACATATTGTACATACTAGACTTCCCCGCATTATAGTTAATTGCCTGCAGTGTGATGTTCTCTTAGAAGGTAAATAATGTTTAAGTACGATCCGAGGTCGAGATGCTTCTTTTCTAAAATGTCAAGGGTTTCTCTCTAATCTTCATTAAGCGTAATAGTTATTACTGACGGGTTATTTTGTTAAATCGTCTGTTATTATCATGTATATTATTGTAATATACTATGTATTATAATTTTGTCCGATTTTCTGATTTATTTAGAAGTGTCAATGCCGTTTGACGGCTTCGCGTCTCGTGTCGTATTATTCAACAAAATTGACGTTAAGTTGCGTGTAGGTAATGTTTTTCACAAGTAAATATTATTGACAATATTGGAGGTACATTCCTCTATTTACTTGGCTGTAAGTACTTTGAGATTTACTACGTTGCGCAGATCTTCACATACTTGGTTTCTATCGTCATTCGTCGTCTACCTAATAGTTTTAAACCTCCGTATACATATATAGAAATGATTCTATGAAATTCTATATGTTGTGTTGACAGTGATATTTTTTCAATTTGGTACCTCATTCCTACCTTTATCCCAATCGATTAAGGGTTCATTTTCCTATCCATCTCTGTCAGGAGTTGTCTCAATGTTAATTTTTTGCCTTGCCTTAACATATTTTGCAGGACCCATCTATATTTTCGTAGATCTACCTCCATGCATAAACCCCCTTACCTAAATTTTATTACCTATTCATTGAATATCAATAAAATAATCCTTTGATATTGAGAAACAGTTTTACATCATTAATACCGCACCTTTATCGACTCCTATTTAAATTCGGCTTTGGTTAAATTGGATTGAATTGAGATTATGGCGATATTGTGACCACGGATTCAATTAGAAATTAAAGTCAAATGAAAAGGATCCATGGAGTCTAATTCTATGACTATATTGAACCTACTATTAAGCAACTGTGAGTTTTGTGAAGAGAATGAGTAACCTCATACTCTGCCTAGCCTTTTCCCAACTATGTTGGGGTCAGCTTCCAGTCTAACCGGATGCAGCTGAATACCAGTATTTTACATGGAGCGACAGCCTATCTGACCTCCACAACCCAGTTATTGGGTAATACGATACCCCTTGGTAAGACTGGTTGTTAGAATTTCGGGCTTTTGACTACCCGTAACGACTGTCAAAGATCCTCGAATGTCAGCCGGGACCAACGGCTTAATGTTGGTATGTAAAGATGGTCACCCATCCATAAACAGCCCTATTTAATACAAGGTGCTGTCTGGCTGATATTTCCACCGACTGCAGGCAGCAGTGGTGGCCCAGTGGTAACGGCCGCAATTTACGAGTTCGTAGGTTCGAACCCAGACAGGTGCTTTACTTTGTGTATTTAAATTCATCACCACTGCTCTCTAAACGGTGAAGGAAAACATCGTGAGGAAACCGGCATGTCCTAGAACCAAAAATTCGAAGACATTGTGAAATCTACCAACCCGCGTGGCAGATTACTCCCTATGGAAGAGAGGAGGCCTGTGTCCCAGCAGTGGGAACATTTTAGGCTGATTATACAGGCAGACACTTTATACCCGAGAGAAGAAAGCATTTTTATGTCTAAACCCCGTTCTAGGTGACTAAAGAAAAGGAAGAAAAATATTTTATTCCGACACACGGAGGAAATTCAAATAGTGAAAAAAGGATCATTTAAAACTAACTTGTTTGTTTTTAATGTTACTTACATAAACAACAACCAAAAATGACCTGTGCGAAGCCAAAAAAGCCACTAATGATAATAACTTCTACGGGTGAATACGACAATTTCCTTTAACACCACATCGGTTTCAAAACGCTTCAACAAAAAACTCCGTCCAAGTTATCTCACATTACCTTAGCTATGTAACGACAAACACACCTTTACATAAAAAACAGCACATTGTGAAGGTAAATAACTTGTACGACAAAGTAAATAAAGTATTTTCTAACATCTATAACAGTGAGTAAATTATTTACTGTTGAAATCAATTATTTGTACTATTCAATAATGATGCTATAAATTGCTATCCTTTGCTTGCAGTATCTATAGGGAAAAACTATGCGATGGAAGGTGTACACTCGTTGAGTTATTTATGAGTGGTTTTATAGTAAGTAATAACCATGATTATGTGACTTACGGGGCAAACAAAGACAATGGTCAATGTCAGACGTTTGAGAGTGTGTACCTATTGGTTATATAAAGAAAAATTGTTTTAGGAAATTATTTTCTATACCTACCTACTCTGAAGTTTTAGAGAGGGGCTTGTGGCTAAGTAATAACAGCCGCACGGGTCGATCGATCAGGTTAAGCTACGCTTGCCGCGGTTGGTCCAAGGATGGGTGACCATCTTCACATACCAAGACCCCTCCGTGCCTCGTAAAGCACGTTATGCTGTTGGTTCCGACTGTCATTCGTGGATCTTTGACAGTCGTTACGGGTCGTCAGTAGCCCGAAAGTGTGACAACCAGTCTTACCAAGCCAACCCAATAACTGAGTTGTAGAGGTCAGATAGGCAGTCGCTCCATGTAAAATACTGGTACTCAGCTGTAGACTGGAAACCGACTCCAACGTAGTTGGGAAAAGGCTAGGTAGAAGATGACCTATTCTGAAGTTTTAGGGGAAATTATAATACCTATTTTAGTAGTTAAAATAATCATATTGAGAGGTAAAATTGTTTGTTTGCTTGGTTTTATGGTACTTATAGTTGACTTCCACGTGGAAGGAAGTCACGGGCAGAAGCTAGTTTTTTTTATAATAATATTCTTCCTATAAATTCTCAATAAATAATAAAAAAAAACACTTTTTTTGGGACGCAAACCTTTTTCTCCTTTATCATAACAATTCGGCAACGTATCAACAAAATTCGGAACACACACAATCAACCCAATGACGTCTTATATCCACTTCCGACCTTCTATTTTCACCTCACAAGTCCATGGACACTAACCCCCCACCCCTCATTGACAACGTAAACAAACAATATACCACCCCACTGTACTCTCAAATACGATTGATTGCGACATACCAACATTCATACAATTACGGGCCATTACATCGCTCCATATCCACAAGGCCGTCGTCGTGTGAAGTCGACGTCTGATGCGTTGGCTTGGTACAGACGAGGAAAGAATGACTAAATATGTTTTCTTTGTGACAGTACTTTATGTGCGCAGTAGCCAGTAAAGATTGTTGTGGCCAGACGAATGTCCGTAGTACTCGTATGTTGATGACGCCATCAACTGCGTTTGGTACTATTTATATTACTAATTTTATAATCATGTGTAAGGAGAAAATTTATGTAATATACAATGAAAGAATTATGTCAGTCTTCATTTTCTATTGTTATTACGTTTTAGCCACAGAACAAATTTATCTGTTCTGTGGTTTTAGCCAATTCACCCCAGATGTATACTGTTCCCCATTATTACTTGCCTTGCTGGTCATAACCTCGGTCTTATGAAATAGATACCAATTAAATATCCCGATCTTCATCACATGGACCAATTATAACACTCCTCTTGCAAATTACTTCAAGAATTTGAATGAAACCGACCCTGTCAAGCTGTCGCAATTTGCCCGCAATTAAATTAAAGGAACCAGTAGCTGATTAAGTAAATAGTAGCAGTTTACCTAATACAAGAACTACAAACTGAGAAGGACATGACCAATTTCATTTGAATGGAAGGTTTAGCGGTGGACAGGCTGTGGACGTTATAAATACAGAATAGAGCTACCGAGATTGACTCACAATAGGTACCTAATGACGTTAACAATAATGTGATATATATTTGCCAATATTTAGAATCAATATTCAGTCATAAAAGATTTGAGAGGATAATTTGTTTACCCCTATAAATGGTTGCGAAAGATGGAAGGAGTGGACGGAAGCCTTTGCGCAGGAGCGGGACAGATCAGGAAAGTAAAATAAAATGGTCTCAATACATCATTTCTATGCATTATTTGAAGCGCAATATATGGCATTTAAGAACTTTAATTAATATAATTTTACAAAAGGATAATTATAGGTATGTATATTATATTCAGCGTCCATAAATGGTTGGGCTAATTTTATTATGAAAGAGCCAACCAAAAAAACTTGTACTTTGTACTCGTTCAAACTTGTAAGTAAACGTTGTACTACGTTAAAATATGATATTCTCTTCATATTTTACTAAAAAATTAAAAGAATTTAGCTCAGAGAAGTGTAGATTTATGGGTACATCGTACCTAATTCATAATGTAGCTAATTTTATATTCTGCTCTAAGAATTTTAGTTTTAATGAAACGCCATTCCTTTGATCCTTTCAGTATGTATAATGTATGTAAGCTTATTTTATACATGCATGTGAGCTATCGAATTTACATACATGCCTACATAATGTCGGACTTATGATTCTTTGGAGGGTAAGTATAGTTACAATTACAGGCTGACGACCTCCTCAGAATTATAAGTTGATGATACACGTTTTGTATTAAGTCATCGATCAATTTTACTTTGTTTATAGAATGCTCGTTTTTGTTGCCCTTGGTTAGAAAAGCCAGCCTTCTTCTTATCTGTATAAGGGTATCCAAAGGGTGCTTGAAGGATTTGTGGTCGAATTCTCAAACGCCACTCATTTTTAACTTGCCGTCAAGTCTGATGCTCAAGAAATTCATGGGTCACCGTTCAATAATAGAGGGTTTTTCTTAAAGATATCTACAAATCCAAGTAAAATCTCTGAGGGGACGAAACTATCCCGTTTTTTTTGGACAAATGTAATATTTTTCACTAGCCAAAGTATTTCAGCGATAAGTAAATAAAAAGAGTAAGGTCATGTCTGCTAATTAAATTATTTATTTATTTTATATAGGAGAGGGCCGTGACTTACGAGTTAAAGGTTGGAGGTTCGAACCCATGAAGGCACTTTACTTAGTGTAAATTATTTCATCACCATTGCACTAATAAGGTGAAGGAAAACATCGTGAGGAAACCGAAATGTCCTAGAACCAAAAATTCGAAGACATGTGACATCCGCCAACCCGTACTGGGCCCACGATTTGGGCCCATTCCCTCTCTCATAGAGAAGGCCAGTGTCCCAGCAGTGGGAAAATTACAGGCTGATTTTGCTTAATATTATGCTATTTTATAATAAGTTAATTCTCCCATTTTAGTCAATCTGTTGACTAAGAATAGCGGTGGCATATAGCCAACGCTATTCAGCCGTTCCAAAACAATTGTGAACAAAAAAATAACCGCATAAATCAAATAATTTAAATAAAATATTCATTCATAAACCATCTCTAAATTACTTCTCTATTACTTAATAAGGTAATAACATAGTTCTTTGACGGAAAGGTCATTGAAAAATGTATTTCTTTGTGCGGTTGACTCACTTCCGTATTGTCTGCTTTAATCTGATAATGATGATCTGTTTTTGTGTGAAATTAAAACCAGCTCAACAACATTTTTATTTTTGAGAATATCATTTGCTAAATTAGTCATAGCTTTGGCTTCAAATGCTAGTCTGATTTTAAACAGTTCACTAGTAACCCAAAGTCGAAAAATTACAACGCTAAAACTATGAGAACTAGGAAGTGCCATTCTGACGTCAGGTTGGCTGATCCAACCTGACGTCAGAACGGCTGATCACTTTATTTCTTTGATATATTTATTAACTCAAAGGTAGCAAATATTTCATAATAGGTAAGTAGCAAATAGGTATTAAACAGTGCATAATATGGTCTCATGTGTCTGGTCCAGCCATCCTGACGGTGATTTTGATGTTGTTGGTATATTGGCGTGTGCTAGTTGAAATGTATGGCAAATAATAATAATTTAATTTAATGTTTTGTTATTCGTAATGCTAGTTACTATAACAAAGAATCAAGTTCTTCTAACTGAACAGACAGCTGTGCTGCTGGGGAGTTTGTTGCGCCACTTCTTCTTCCCAGCTAAAGCACAAGTGTTGAAGGGAGGGCCTTTTGGGAGACTGTCTTATGTAATTTTGACGTTTTAAAAGTGCTGATTCTCAGCATTATTTGAATAAATTACTTTTGTTTTGATTGAGTATACTCAAAATTCTTAACAAGTCGGACAACGACAATAGATTTTGCAGCACAAATGTGTGAATTAGGAAAATTGAGTACATTTTTTTAATGCATCTCCTAGTAAGTAGTTTGGAAATGTGAAAATCTCAAAGAAAGAAAATGCGTTCACAGTCTTACGACAACATCTTCATGAGTCGGAAAACTGGAAAGAATTTTCTCAATTTTATCCACCATTTACATAGTGAGTAGTCTTTCCAGACATAATAATTATCAAGCTATCACTGATGAAAGTTAATTTATTCATTTCTCCTTCATAATATACTAGCTGCGCCCCGCGGTTTCACCCGCATAAGTTTCGATCCCGTGGCAATATCGGGAGAAAAAGTATCCTAAGTCCTTTCCCGAGACTCAAACTATCTCTATACCAAATTTTATCTAAATCGGTTCAGCGGTTTAAGCGTGAAGAGGTAACATACAGACAGACAGACACACTTTCGCATTTATAATATTATAAAGTATGGATTACCATACCAACAATTCGGTAATAGGCTGAGTAATATCATGACGGGTATTCAACTTTCGTAATACTTTCATGTTTTATCATTTATAGTGTCATTAAAGAATGAATGATATGTGACAGTAAAGAATGTGCGGTGTCATGATTAGAGGCGTAAAGAATGAAGAAGTAAGAGCTCAGGTCGGGAGTGAAAAGGTCAGTTTGCCAGATAGATTTCGCTCTAGTAGATCGTACGAGGAGCAAGTAAAATCAACTAAATAAATAAGCGGAATCTCAATTCTTTATTGCGTACCATAATGTATATAGTTGGTAGAGCAATAATTATATTAGTCACAATTATGGACCCTTTCGGGCACAGCATGATAGTAGGAGAGAGGAGGAAGAACACTGGGTGTTTATTATGATTAATTTAATCTCAGTAATGAAGTGACCAGAACCATGGAAGGTCTTACACTCAAAAGTAAAAAAAAAAATGGAAAATTAACACAGGTCACGCAGACGAGTAGACGAGCCCTGGAGTGGAGAACGCGTACCGGCAAGGGTGGTGTAGGACGCCCCCCAGCTAGATGGACAGACGACCTAAAGAAGGTGGCTGGGGTCGACTGGATGCGGAAGGCGGAGGACAGGGTGCTGTGGCGCAGTCTGGGAGAGGCCTATGTCCAGCAGTGGACTGCGATAGGCTGAGTTGATTGATTGATTGAACACAGGTCACAGGTCTATCTTCAAATCACAGATGCAGCATTTTTGGTCGATAAATAAAAACAAAACGTGTGTGCCTAAATGTAAGGATCCCAACCCTTCATTTTTTTTTTCATCCTAACCCCACGAAATAAATATACTATTACTGAGCATATTTGCCTATCATAAGCGGAGAAAATGACGCCCTCAACCAGGACCAAGATAATAAACAGATAGGATTAAACTAAACTGTGATACTCCTGAAGTTAGCTATATTTCTAGAAAAAATCTACAAATAAAACTAACAACAATAATTAATCTAACATCGATATATTCCGTCCGACTGTACACGCATCGGCGCAAGTGCGTCCGCGCACCGCGGAATGGAGAGGAAGGTCGAGAGATTTACTATAGGAAATGTGGGTTATGGCACTTGAATAAAACGAATATAGGCTTTTTATAATTGTAAGTATATATTGTAAGCCAAATAAATATCACTAGGAAGGTTATACGTCAGTCACTTCAAAAGCGCAAACAAACAAGTAAAGAATTATAAAGGTGACGTTAATAGAGAATTTTATTTTCTTTTTAAATAAGTACCTATAACATATCGATTATTACAGAATCGACTAGATTGATTTTTGTAAATCAAATAAACTAACACGCCCCCTCAAAAATTAATCTACCAATTATACAAATAAAATAAATCAAAGTAAATACCTAATTGACCGAAACATATTCACTTCCTAGTGTTTGCTGGGAAATACATCTCATGGCCCAACATTTGTTGCTAAGGATTAAGGAAAACCCAGAAAACCTTAATCAGACCATTACTAAATAATAATTAAATTAATCTCAAAAAAAAAAAACAGTCTTATTCCAAGCCCATCTTGCTTCTCATCTGCTGAAAAGTTATAGCAGGTAATGGCTTGGTCAGAACATCTGCCAACTGCTGACCTGTTGGAATGTAATTTAATTTTATCACATTTTTCTCAATCTGTTCCCTAGAAAAATTATACTTTATATCAATGTGTTTTGTACGTTTATGATTGGTTGGATTATTTGCAATGCTTATACAGCCATTGTTATCCTCATAGATTATGATAGGTTTGTCGATATCTATCTTAATACTAGCTGCTAATGATTTAAGCCATAATGCCTCCCTAACAGCTTCATACAATGCCATATATTCCGCCTCTGTTGAAGAGGCAGCAACTGACATTTGTTTCTTTGTACTCCAGGTTATAGAACAGTGCTCGAAGAGCTTAAATAAATACCCAGTTGTACTTTTCCTGTCATTTGAATCACTGCCACCCCAATCTGAATCTACGTAACCACATAGAATATTATTGTAGGCACATCTTTTATAACTTCATTTCAAATCAACAACAGTACCTTTCAAGTACCTAAGCACTCTCTTAAGACATTGCCAGAGTTCTTTATTATTTTTTTTTGTTTGTATACCTGCTCAGTATATTAACGCTTGTACTTAAATCTGGACGAGTGCATAACATGACATACATTAAACATCCTACAACGTTTCGACATGGAGCGCTGTATTTTTCTTCAGAGTTTAATGCGTCATAATTAAGTTTATTTTCAATGGGTGTATTGACAGGTTTACAATCGTGCATATTAAATTTATTTAATACCGTGCTTATGTATGCACTTTGATCTAATGTAATTTCATTTGCATGCCTTTTATTTTTATACCAAGAAATAATTTTATCTCTTTTAAATCAGTCATTTTAAATTTACTCATTATATATCTTTTAAAATTATTCATTGTTTCAATGTCAGCGCATACTATAACTAAGTCATCTACATATAGAACGACATATATATTTTTAAGCACATCTCCATTGTCTTGCAAATATATACACCTATCCACTGAAGAACTTTGAAAACCTTCTTCTTTAAGAGATCGTTCGAAAACTTCAAACCAACACCTAGCTGCCTGTTTTAGCCCGTAAAGTGCTTTATTTAATTTACACACATAATTATCTGGACAAGAGATACCCTCAGGGACTTTCATATAAATTTCTTCTTTTAATTCGCCATTTAAGAAGGCGGTTTTGACGTCCATATGATGAACTAGCAAATTAAATTGATTCGCAAAACTAAGTATAAATCTGAAACTAGCTATTCTAGCTACTGGTCCGAAAGTTTCGTTATAGTCCATGAGGTATTCTTGACTGAAACCCCTTGCAACAAGTCGTGCTTTGTATCTTATAGGTTTTCCAAATTCATCATTTTTTATAGTGAATATCCATTTACAATCGACAATGTTTTTATTTTCAGGTCTTGGTACAAAAGTCCAAGTATTATTTACCTTTAGAGAATTTAATTCGTCCTTAATTGCGCTTTCCCACTGAGATCTATCGTCTCGAGTTTTAATCTCTTCTAATGAATTTGGTATTTTACACAGAATAGACTGAGCACACAAAATGTAATCATCATCGTCTTCATTATACGAAATAGGTGGACGATTTGTGAGCCTACTGCTTCTTCTAATCTCAGGATTATTATCTGTGTTTTCTTTTGGTGAAGACAGGTTATCAGAAAATTTATCAACTATTTGTTCCGATTCAAATAAATTATCATGGTTTGATCTGCGAATTTTACTAGGACACTCATGCCCATCAGATTTAGATGTATCTGATTTTAAACTGTCAGAGTTATGAGACTTTACCGGCACTGACTTAGATATTACATCATCAGTTTTGCCGTGAGAATTTTTAATATTCTCTTCAGACTTGAGGTCTGGCCTGGATTGAAGAAAACCAGTCTCATCAACAATAACATCTCTGACTATTACGTATTTTTCGCATTCTGGGTTCCAAACTTTATAGCCGTTTGGTTCATAACCCACTAGTATCCCTTTCCATGATTTTTCATCAAACTTGGTCTTACTGATTTTATTATGAACGTAAACAGTTGAACCAAATACCTTCAAATATTTAATTTGAGGTTTTTTATCATGCCACATTTCGTATGGTGTTTTTGAAATTTTCAAAGCTTTAGTTGGGGTCAAATTAATTAAATAAACAGCAGTCAGTACTGCATCGCCCCAAAACACTTTGTCTAATTGAGCACCGCTTATCATGGAACGAGCTTTTTCAGTAATGGTTCTAACCATACGTTCAGAAACGCCATTCAACTGTGGTGTTCTCGGAACTGTTAAATGATAAGATATCCCTCTCTCTACACAATAACTTTTCATTTCAGTCGATAGATATTCGCCACCATTATCGCAGTATAAGTTGACTAATTTTAAATTAAACTTAGCTTCGCTTTTAGCCACGAAATCTTTAAAAGCAGCGAACACGTCTGATTTATAAGTTAATAGGTACGTAACACAATAATGCGTATACCCATCAACAAAAAGTACAAAGTAGTTTTTGTTGTCATTAGTTGGGGGAGTAATAGGTCCACAAACATCTGAGTGCACAATAAATAATGGCCGTTTGACATGACTTTTATCTTTAACCTGATTGAATGGAAGTCGACTCTGTTTCCCATTTATACAGGCCTCACACAACTCATCATCTGGCATTACAGTTTCAATTAGGCTGGTGTCATAAACCATTTCATTATTTTTTATTTCAATGAATTTATTTTTACTAATATGACCAAAGCGTTGATGCCATAACTTGTACATATTTTTATTACTGCATACTTGAGAGACAGATTGACACTTATTTACAGATGCCATTAAGTCTACAGCAATTAAATTATTTTTCAACATACCTTGCATAATGGTTTTATTATCCTTACGTATTTGGGCTCCTTGCTGGTCGAAAATGACTGTCAACCCAGCACGTTGCATTTTTGATACAGAAAGCAGGTTGTATGGTACCTCAGCACAGAAGAGCACGTCCTCTAAAACTCCTTGAACGCCCATGTTGCTGGTCACATACATCATTCCCTTTTTGGTAGCTGAAATATATTCACCATTTTTAGCAATAGAAATTTTTAATGGTGTTTGCAAAACGGTGTGACTAATGAAAAGATCTTCTCGGTTTATAATATGGTCTGATGCTCCAGAATCCAAAAGGAAAGTAACTTTCTTTCCATCATCATCCGCTTGATAGTCTCCCATCATAAAAGCAAATCCAGAAAAATTGCTTGACGTGGATGGTCCACTGATCTCAACTGCCTGGATCGTCCTTGTCCTTTCCGTATTTTTCTGCTGCTGAGCTCTTTTGAAGTAGAAGCAATCGTTTTTCACATGCCCCTTGCGGCCACAGTGATGACACTTCAAGAACTGATACTTTTTCTTCTGCTTGTTACTCTTCTGGTTGTAGTTATTATTCCCTTTATTATTTTGATA
Organism: Amphipoea oculea; assembly: GCA_945859645.1. Lineage (NCBI taxonomy): Eukaryota > Metazoa > Arthropoda > Insecta > Lepidoptera > Noctuidae > Amphipoea > Amphipoea oculea. Next base: position 21,045,098 of record OX243862.1, read on the forward strand.
ATGATCGAATTTTCTTTTTCGAAATTCCTGTCCATTTTTCCGCTCAACTTGTAAAACTTTGACGCTGGTATCACTGGATTCATTTTTCAACTTGACTTCATGATCCAAAAGCCTTGTTTTAACAAATGCTAGCGTTAAATTATCCTCCGATAATGTTTCGATCGCAGTTATCACGCCATCATAGGTTGCGGGTAGGGTGAGCAACAAATGAGCTACCTTATCGGTTTCTTCCAACTTCGCTCCAGCCGCCAGTAATTCCGTAATTAGATCATCAAAAATAGTGAAGTGCTTTACTAACGTAGTGTCACCTTGAAGTTTTAAACCCAACAGTTTTTTTACGTAACGCCAACTGAGTCGCCAAACTTTTTCTTTCGTACAATGCGTCCAAGTTTTTGAAGATTTCACGTGCCGTAGAATCGTCTTTCGCAAAACCAAGGAATGAATCTGCCAAATATTCAACAATGACACTTTTCGCGATTCGGTTGCTCTTCACCCAAGTCTTCGATTGTAAATCTGGTTCCATGTTGATATCTTTCATAACGTCCATCTCGGTCAACAACGCTTGAATCCGGAACTTCCAAACGCTGTATTTCTCACCGTCGAACGGTTTAATGTTTCGTTTCACTTTCAAATTCTCCATAGTGAAAAAAATCGAAATCCTTACAGTCAGTAGATTTAAATAAATTAAACACTTTACTTGAATAGCGTGGTACTTAACAAAGTGTAACTGGGCCCATAACCTATAGGAAATGTGGGTTATGGCACTTGAATAAAACGAATATAGGCTTTTTATAATTGTAAGTATATATTGTAAGCCAAATAAATATCACTAGGAAGGTTATACGTCAGTCACTTCAAAAGCGCAAACAAACAAGTAAAGAATTATAAAGGTGACGTTAATAGAGAATTTTATTTTCTTTTTAAATAAGTACCTATAACATATCGATTATTACAGAATCGACTAGATTGATTTTTGTAAATCAAATAAACTAACATTTACAACCTTTTGTGTGGCTCCTAGATGCGTCTGAGCAGTTTGCGGTAACATACAATAGATTGTTTATTAATATTCTAGTGTTTGTGCCAATTCTGATTAGGAGTTTGTATTTTGTTGTGGGTGCCCTTTTTGCCTCGGAATAAGGCTAGGAAGGAGCCGAAGTTTTGTTGATAAGACAAAGACGCGATGAAAACGCCTCTTTGTGTTCGATACATTCCAGCCTATTTTTGAAACTAACGTATTCCATATTCAAACAATCACAACTCGTCCTACATGCCTACAGCCCATTTGGGACGACTTGACGAAAATCAAAAGTTAATTTTAGGGCGTATTCCACCAAAAATACCTATCTAGCCTAACCTGAGAATAAATATTGATTTTTTGTCAGTTTTCCTATACCAGAACTATCAGACATCACTTTTATTCCACTGATAAAAGATATCTGACTTTGGTAAAATCAACCCTTAAACAAAAATATAAACTGAAACTACGGTAAATTAGCATGAAGTAATACGGGCTGGTGTCTGCAACTCCACGTCAAAACTCGTATTTTGCGTACCTAGTAATTAACGTTTTTGTAGGTATTAAAGTATGTTTTCTAAAAATACTGTTGTTTACATGTTTGGAAACTGAATTGCGCGCTCAGTGTAGGTACAGTAGATACGTGGCCGTTGAGATCGCCCGTGAAAGTTTTAACATAGGCTCATACACCGTTGATAGAGACACATTTTTGACAAAGGCTCACATAATATAATTATTGTAGATCCGCCCCTAAGACGACCCACTGACCGATATGAGTGAAAGAGACGACGTTAGGTACACGAAGCCGAACTTTTAGAATACCTACTACCTATCGATGGTCAAAGGTTGACACCACGTAACTGCAATGTATCAAATTTTACAGGAGAGTGGAAAAACTGTATAATTACGAAAATAAAAAAAAGGTCAATGGCATAAATTGTTCGAGTGACATTTTTTGTGCATTACGAGTTATCGATGGGAAGATTAATAAATAAATAATAATAATAATAAAAGCTTTATTTATCCAAAAACATACAGAGTTTGAACATACAGTTTTTATATTAGGTTTAAAATAGTAGATTGTACAACTAAGGCATAAAAGAAGCTATTTTATCCCGAGACGTTTTAAAATGGCTCGTTTATGCCTGAGTTATACACTCTGCTTTTCACTTCGATTGCGAGAAAATGAAACAGGCATAAAGTATACAGTACATATAATTAATAAAAAATGTTGCACTTGCATCCATAGCTAATTCCCGCCACCACAGATAATACCGCCACGAAACTTTTTAAAAGTTTTTTTTTTAATTTTCAACATTTGTCATTCGACTTGGGTAGGTACTTCATACTGCCAAAAAATGTAAACGTTTCTTTGCCTTTTTAAATAATAAATGACAACTATTTTACCTGATTTTATTAAATTAACGATGTGGTATAAATTAAAGAAAATGAAATAAATCACGACTTTAATCTGCGAAGTTTTATTGTGCGTGTGGCTGTTGGGCCTGATTACTTTAGTCTTACAAAAAAAAAATTACTTTATGCACTAGAACATAAAAAGCGATTTTATGTCGCCTAAGCACAACATAAAGACGGACTTTTAGAGCATGAGAAGTGAAAATATATTTATTTATATAGTTTATGTTGCACATTCTGTACAAGAATAATACTCTACCTCTTAAGCTAGGTTATACCTGTATTTTAAGAAGTAGTTGTCGGAGGTAGTTGAGATTAGGGGCTTTATTAAAAAATTTTTGAAATACGTAACTCGTTTTGCAAAAAAATGTGGGTTACGAGTTGTCAACGTATGACCATCGCTATGCCACATCAACAGCCAGTTACTGTACCCGAGTAGGTATTTTACGGCCATAAAAGTACCAAATTAATTAGTAAGAGTCTATTATTTACAAGTACCGTTGTATCTATCACAGACATCCGTTTCTTGCTGTGTAGGTATTACGCAGGATGAGCAGATCCGCAACAAAGCAAATTACCCACTCGGCGTAATTGTTAACGAAGATGGACAGAAACATAAAGGCAAAAGGTAGAATAATATGTTCCTTTTGATTATGATTAAAAAAAAAACTTACTAGAAACCAGAATTATTTAGAATCTTATAACAGGGAGTTTTAGTAGGTATTTTTTTTTTTTTTTTTTATTGCTGATTGGACCCGACCTTGACCCCGATCACGCCTTATTGAAAGCGATGGATGAGGTCTGTGATGGAACGAGCGTGCCCAGAAGATGCATAAGGCACTGAAACTCCCACGCATCGAAAGTATTTAAAGTACCTACATATTTCAAAAAGCGCGTGTCGTTGAAACTGGCATACCTAAACTTAGAGTCCGGCCACAGAGAGAATGCGTTTCTGACACCCGTCAGTGTAACAATTCTGGTAGCTAATAAAGATCAATTTCGCAAAACATGTATTCGTTTGAATCGTTTGCATGAAAGTGACAGGTGTAAGGAATTCTCTCGACGACTGAACTATAGGATGAATCACTTAGGTCGAAGTACTCGTCCGCTTCGGATGACAGTTATTCATCCGGAAAAGTGCCTAAAAGACTGGCAGCATTGCCAAGAAATGCTAATTATTAATCGAAAGAACGTGTTAGCCATCTGAAGGCCAATTCTCGTAATTTAAAACGTTCAAAATCTAGTCGCAGTCGCATCTCGGCGACAAACAAACGTCAAAAACTTCTCAAAATAAGGGAAATTAGAGTTATTTTTGACAGATTGACACTGAGATCAGACTGTGAACGTTCTTAAAATTACGAGAATTGCCTCTCTGTTCAGTGTTCACATGAAGTGTTGACCAGTCGGTTATTAATACAGGTTGTAAAAAGACACATCACATAGCCGCCAATTACGCATTCTGAACATCAAACCAAGTAACGTTGCACAAAAATAAATGCTGGGAAACGACTTTTATTTTTGGTGTGAAAATTTGCTGTTTGCGGTAGTGTGCAATACAACACACGCAAAACATTGAGCTTAGAGCCAAAGCACACACGCTACTTTTGCATCGGCGATCGGCGATTCAGCTGCTTTTTAGACCAAGCAAACTAAATGCAGCGACCAAGCATTCCACACCGCACACTTAAAAACGCCAAACGCGGCGATTAAGTCGCTTTTTTTTTTTTTTTTTTTTATTGCTAAATGGGCGCACTCTTGACTCCGATCACGCCTGATGGAAAGCGATAGATGAGGTCTTTGATGGAACGAGCGTGCCCAGAAGATGCCTGTTCACTCTTGATTTGAAGGCAGACGGGTTAAATGTGGGAGGGAACACAGATGCCGGCAGAGAGTTCCACACTTTGGCTGTGCGCATAATAAAAGTGGAGGAGAAGCGCCGAGTACGACTCTTCGGGATATCAACCAAGTGCGGATGGTTTTCGGAAGCTCGATACAATGCGCGATTCCGATGCACGCAGAGAGTCGCCAAAACGCGATGCAGCATCGATACAGCTGCAAAATCGCCGATCGTCGATGTAAAAAGTAGCGTGTGTGCTTTGGCCCTTATGGGTGCATGCAACGGTAGGGGGGGGGGGGGTGGGGGGTCGTGGGGGTACTATTTAACCGGTCAAGCGGCGCGTGTCGCCGGCCGGCGACAAAACAATAGAAAATCAATTGTGTCTCATTAGCGGAGCTTGACAGATTAACCAGTTAAGGCCGGCTAATGAGACACAATTTATTTTCTATTATAATGTGCCACCAGTGGTTCGCGGCGGGCCAGAGAGATTACAGTTGTGTTCTAAGTACCTTAAAAATTTGAAATACATGTACAAACGCCAGCACATCAACCTACTACAATCTGCCAAATTTCTTCAATAGATTTTCAACTTTATCACTAAATAATAAGGTTCAAAGTTGATTGGGAAAATTTGACAGTTTCTGGTAGGTTGATGTGCTGGCGTCTGTACTCTAACCTAGCTCTGGAGCCAGGGTCTCACCTTTTTCTGTAACCTGTTTTATGGCAATAAAGAATTTATTTATTTATTATCCTCCGTAACCAGAAGGTTCTCAGGTATGGTATGGTATGGCTAGTATAAAAAAAAATATTACAATGACGGGGAGTAAAAGTGACTCTCGGTTTCGTTAAGTGTCTTTTTACGCCCGTTGTAATTATATGTACATATATTTAAAGAAAGGTTACCTTCTGCAAACAGACGTAGGTAGGTGTTAATTTTGTACATAACATTGTAAATTACAATTAAAATGTTGTCAATTTCCAAAACCATAGTCGCCGACATTGAACTTTTGTGACATATACCCGAAGAACAAGTAAATTATAAATAGCAATCGACGTTTCAAGGAAAATCCTACGAAATGTATAGAAATATGGCGATTGCTTAATTGTCATGTGTTAGAGGATTGACAGTTTGTTGAATAGTTTCTTGTTAAATTATTTTAGTGACGTTTCCTTCTGCTTGCGTGTACGCAATGGTTGAGGGTCGTGGCCTTAGTGGTCGTTGTAATCGTTTTATTAAGAATAGGTTAGCAAAGTAACAACAAACGCTCTCATCAGCTAGCACATTTAGCCTAGTCAATTTTGACTTAATACGTAGTCTTCGCCCACAATACTGTCTCCTAAGGCACAGGTTTCCCCTAGTTTAGGAGGCAGGGTTTCCACCATTCGAGACACCTTTTTACAACCAGTTTTTGTAACCTACCAACTACTACTTATTATAACAAGGGTATTTAGTATCAATAAAGTTATTATTATTATAAAGGCGAAAGTTTGTGAGTGTGTCTGTGTGTGAGGGTGTGTTAATTCGTTTGTTACTTCTTCACGCTCATACAGCTGGCCCAATTTTGATTAAATTTTTTTATAGAGATAGCTGACACTCTGGATTAACATACAGGCTACTTTTTATTCCGATATTCCCACGGGATCGACACTTACGCGCACTTATTTATTTATAATACTTCTGCAATTTCAAAGACATTCGACCTTCCTGAATACAAAAATGCTGCCGGGCGTCAGAAATGTAGAACCAGCATTAGAAATAAAGTATCCTATTCCGAGTGATAAACTACTCGACTAATAAGCTGGTAAGCTGTCATTACTAATTGATATTTATTCACCTCACCTCTCGATAGAACATATAAAAATAAATATGTAACAAGATAATAAAGCCACTAACTGAACGAGTATACAGTTGGCAGAGATAATTGATTAAATTAAGTGTTATATGGATTATTGGTTCAATATGGTAACTTTACGCGATATGTGAGTCGCAGTTAGTATGGAAAATGCGAGATCTATCTGATTTTCCTGGGGCCGTATTACGAACTATTAATGCTATCATCATTCCTGCAGTGCGAAAAAAGGTTGGTGCTATCGGTCATAAATAGCTCCATCTCTTTCTCACACTGGAATCATGTCATAATACGGCATCTGACGTATTTTATTTCATGTTAGAAAAGAAGCTATGCTGATTTCAGTATAGTTTAGAACAGGAATCTCCAAATGGCGAACCGCGGTCTGGTTCAGAACTCCCGACCTATTTTGTGCGGACCTTATGTTTTCGATCTCGACTTACCGATGAATATCTCCAGGATTGAATGGCAATAGCTTGCAAGACTTCAAACAAATTGTTTAAAGTTAAAAAAAAATCACATTAATATTCATTTTCGTGTTATTTCTTAATTGATATTTTTAATCTTGGTTGCCATGTTAATCGTCTGCCATTGACGATGAAACTAATTGGTTATCCCTGGCATAAAAAGTAGGTACACTTTTTACATAGCTTAGAGTTTGGCAAGGTTTACAACGACTGCTGAATTTAGGTAGTACAGGTTATGTACTGATTCCTTTGACTACACTTTCTCCATTTTCACGAAGCCTGAACTTTAGTTAGTTTAACACAGCCTAATATACTATCCCAATGATGTTATTCCCCCGGATCTCCTACCGGAGGTAGTATATCCCCGGACAAGGCCTTTCACATATACAACTATACTCCAAATATGCAGTCAAGAACATGTAAGCTTACCTAATCAATGGTAAGATAACAAAATCCAGCCAAATCTTATTTATTTTCATTAAAACTTGTCTATTTAGAGACATCATAAGTTTTCTATTATAACTGCAACATAATCCATATCGCACCGGTATTATGATAATGTGACAGCTGGCGCCACATGCAGGTATTCTCATCACGAACTTAATTTTATGAAGACATGCATATAGACGTATGCAGTCTCTGGCAAAAACCAGAGAACAGGTACACATGAGAAATTAATGCAGTGCCCACCAAAGAATAAGCCAGTTGCTGTAGCAAAGGTTACTTGGATTGTCAAGAATGCCTAGTTAAAATATTTATGTATAAAAAAACAACCGACTAAAAAAAAAAACACTACAAAGTGATAAATAACTTTAATTTCGGAAGTCGGTGTCGTTGGTTCCACATTTTCGTTTTTGACACCGACTTCTAGTTATACGTACCTACCCCACACAAATTCAATTAACACTAGTGCATTGAAGAATTGATGACACCGACTAGAAAAATCATCAAAATTTGCATAGAAATGCCGAAGAAGCAGTACGTTTATGCATATAACTTCGTACATAGGAATAATTACCTAATGTGTTATATACTAAAACCTTCCTAAAAGTATGCAGATCATGTTAGTGAAAGAATTATCAAAATTGGTTCATTCGTTTTTGAGAAAATCGCGGACATACATACATACATACGGGTCGAATACAGAACCTCCTTTTTTGAAGTCGGTTAAAAATAGCAATCAGTTAGTCGTGGAACCTCTTGGAGTTAAAACCTCGGAGTTAGATGACTTTGAATGAAATCGTGTCACACATTCTGAAAGAAAAGAAAGAAAGAAATAAAAAAAGTTTATTATATTTTGTCTTCATTAGTCTCATTTCTTTTTTTTATATTTTTTTATTTTATTCTGGATTTGTTTGTTACATGAAATACTAAAAAGTTTATAATTGTTTTTGCTTCTACTTTTTATAAGTAGGTTTATTGTAGTATTCTTTAATAGAATACTCGGTCGGTAGTTTCAAGTAAACTAATTAATGATAAGACAGAAGCGACAAAATATTTCTACAATATCTTGGCTTGATAAACAAAAAGCCTAATAGAAATGGCAGCAACTACCGGTACAATATGTAGGTATCATAATGATCTCTCTTTCATGAGGATTAAGATATGTAGAAAATTATTTAAAAAAAAACTAGAAATCTCTCGGAAAACAAGCATGATATCGACACCATCTCTGTATTCAATCTAGTTTTTCTGCTATATCTAACCACCAGACTGTCACCGCAAACCACTTTACATAATTCTAGTTATAATCTTCCTACGCAACTCAGGGTCAATAGGATAGGTAAAATACATCTCGTTCAAGCAAAAAAGACAATGCATGCGACCTTGGCAGCTAAGTCAAATTCTTCTGATGGGCCAATGTGTAGGCGACCGCAAAAACTATCCTATGACATTGCCAAGCCTTGTTGCCACATAGTCCTACGTCTTATACATTCGTAAACTCGTTGGAACCTTGTTGGATTAAGTGCCAGCTTGAATGTTGGCTGGACAATTGCTTCAGCCCACACCTCTTAGTATTGTTGTGGGGTATAGTACAAGCGATGATGTAAGTATAAAATAAATTGTCTCACGGTCCCAACATGTGACTTGTATAATTATAGTTTTATTGAAATAGGCGTCAAGTTTACTTAGATATCTCATGGTCAGGGAAATAAAAGTATATTGCCTACTTGTGTTTACGAGAGTCGTATTATCATAAAGTTTAGCTTTATTATAACCAGTTGCAGTGTTAAAATGACTTTAATCAATATTTTTATCTCAGGTTTTGTTTTGATTTATAGTAAAACTTTTATAATGATTTGAACCTCTTAAAATATTGTTTTCCTTGGGAAATCCAAACTAATATTATAAATGCGAAAGTAACTCTGTCTGTCTGTCTGTCTTTTCTTCACGCCTAAACTACTGAACCGATTTGTGTGAAATTTGGTACAGACATAGTTTGGAACTTGAGAAAGGACATAGGATAGTTTTTATCCCGATATTCCCACGGGATCGACACTTATGCGGGTGAAACCGCGGGGCGCAGCTAGTATATACCTATATATTTTTTTCATAAATATATTATTATCTTTTACAGCCATAGTTACGCGTGGCTAAATAAACAGATACGTAATCCGTAATTGAATTATCATCATCATCATCATCATTTCAGCCGAAAGACGTCCACTGCTGGACATAGGCCTCCCCCAAGCACCTCCACTTCGACCGGTTTTGTGCTTCTCGCATCCAACGAGTTCCTGCAATTGAATTATGCGACAATTTTATTCAAATACATTATTTATAGATATTATTCTTAGTATCAATACCTACTAACGTGGTCAGCTGTAGGTAAATGATTTATAACGTAAAGCCAAAGTCCAAGAACTAGAAAATAAAATGAATTTCATTTTTAAAGCTATGAATTCATATTTATTTTGAGTTTTTCTTGTTACTTTTAGTTTCCTCCTCAGGGTCCTAATATGCGGTTGTGTTACCATCAAATTGTGCTCTGATGCAAAATATGGCATTAATTGGAGTTATTCGACTCACTTATATCAAATACATACTTGTAAAGTTATTTATTTTAAATGCTAATTAACAATCGTCATCACTCACTCTTTTACTCTCTCTCTCTTCTATTTTATTATTCTTTCCTTTAATATGTAGCTTCCGAAAATAGCTATGAAATATTTTCAAGTCAATTTGCATCTCAAGGTCTGTTCGCTTCATCTTAGCTTACACAGTAGCGTCTGCCTAAAATCTTATAGCGTAGGCGAGGAAATTTCGGCAGGTAGGTAGCCTCATATTAATTTAGCATGCAGGATCTTTTGTTGATACCATCGCGTCGAGCTCCGGTGCATTCGAGGTCTTGAGTGCATTCGTACTCACTTATGATTATTTCACATTGAATATCTAATCACCATCAACATTTTTGGGTTCTTTTGTAATTATTTTTAAATGAAAAAGGTTTCGGCACTCGCTCTGGAAGTGTTTTCCATTCGTGTATAATTTTACGCTTTGTAGCTTTGTTTCCACATCTTACAATTTCAGTTTATGATTGTTGGTAACAATTTAATGTAAATTTTGTTTGAAACAAACAGCAATTTTCTTTGTCTTGAGTTTTCCAATTTTTTCTCTGTGTTTTGCTTGTGTTGTACCTAAGGATTTTTTAGACAAGCACATAATTTTGTATAATTCTTATCTACTCTCAAGATCTACTACGTCATTTTAATTTCTTTGTTTGATACTTAATACTAGTTTATCTTACGAAGCTATCTCAAACAGACTCATTTCCTTTACATCGTTCATAAAAACGTTAGAATCATAGGAACAAAAAATCCTTTGCACGTGTTCATTATAATCATGTTTTCTCTTTAAAGAATTAATTAATCAACATGTCCTTACAAAGTAAAACAATTCATTCTTCTGATCACCTGTATCATAATGATCTTTTTTTATTATCCTTTACCTACATGTCTAAAATCTTTGTATTTTCATTTTGTATACCTAATAGTATATAATATTCGTGCTTCTAATGCTCAGATAATAACTGTGGAAGTATTTTTTATTCTCACGTAAGGTTATATTTTTTGCCACCTCAGCTAATGCAGGCATGAATGTGCTGAGAAAATCTTTTGTGTTCTAGACAGTGTATTTTTTGGATACATTTTCTGAATTACACATGTATACGCACACACAGACATTAAGACACGCACACAAACAGGACCAGACGCACAGTGACACAGTGGGACAGTAACCCTATTGGTGAAGTTCTTCAGAAAGCTCAGGTTCATAGTACTGGCAACTGGCGTGCGTGTATGACCAGATGTATGACTTTAACGAAGAAAAAGGATCGTAGCAGGTGGCTTTTTGTAGTTTCTGCCTATCCCCATGGGCAGAAGGCATGAGTTTACATATGTGTGTATCAGTGGCGTGCATTGGTTTTCAGAATAGGTAGGCACTAGGCCGGGTCTAATCTAGGCAAACGCGGTCACTAATCAGAAAAAAAAATTGAGGTCACAAAAGTGTGGTTATTTGAGTAGGCATACCTACTTAAGGGTGATAAATTGTGAAGGTCGAACGTCATGGTATTACGCGTGAGACGTACGTATTTTTAATTTTGTCGTATTAACTTGAACGAGTAAAGACCAATAACAATGTGCGAATAGTACGGGAGCCGAGTAGGCCGTCTGGCGACTGCCTACTGCTGCGCGTGTTTGTATGAAGATTTTGATTTTGTTAGGTATGATAATTTAGTGAGTTTCTTAATTGTGGAGCACACACTAAAATGTAATTGACAGGCTTATGTTGATATATCGAGGTAGGCACTGCTAATATGCCTATATGCAATGCCCGCTGCATTGCATATAGGCATATTAGCAGTGCCTGGTGCACTGGTGTGTATGTATATTTTCTGAATTCTATCAATACGAAAATTATCTTTATCCACTGTTTGATGAGGTTACTATGGAACAAAAGAAGACCTTGTCAATTTGACAACTCACGTTGTGTAATTTGTGAATTTTCATTTCCTCGGTACGAGGTCAAGCTTTAAATAGATATATCATGAAAATTACCTGTTCTTTTCCCGTGTCTAGGTATAATGTGAATACAATGGGAGTTTTCAATTGAGATTTTATCGCTACTGTCGTTTGTTGTGATAGAGATTTACTGGTCGAGCTGACTACAGAGCTATCGTATATTTTCTTGTGGGCGTCAAATGAAACAGTTTCTAGAATTTCATCACTTTCAATTAGGACCTACGTGTGATCATCTAAGCTGGTTTAGAATACACTAGCTTCTGCCTGTGACTTCATCCGCGTGAAATTTTGGCCCCCTGACCCACCGTGTCCCATCGTAGCGCCCGCCTGCGCTATTAGGTATTTCGTTTTCGGTAACCGTTTTCTGTTTTTTTTTTGAAGTGAAAACTTCTTTAGCGGCGTTGAACACTTTTTGTAATGGGTAAAAAATGTTAAACTCGCGTCAGGGCATCGCGTCAGGACACGTGACCGTCAGGAGAGATTTCCCCCCCCCCATCTCTTTCTACGGCGGCGCCAACCGAATTGAACCAAGTGAGACACGACAAAGATGGCCGAAGAAAATGACATTTGACGTACAAATGTTTGAAAAGTCAGTTTCACAGAGTACTTTTTGGTTTCCATGACGACCATGACGTTGTCGCGTCAAAACTGTTGAAACTGTAGACAATAAATTAGTTTTTCATACGTATCTAATAATGTCTATGGACACAAATATTCGGTTCATAGCACTGGTTCATAGACAGATATTCTCGTATGCCGATTTAATGTGTTGGCCAATTTGTTGGATGACTTCATTATAATGGCAACATTTAGAAGTTGTAGGACATTCTAGTTATAGAACGTTTATGAAGCGTTTATGAATACAAAATTTTATCGAATGTTTTAAAGGCCTATTGAGCATTTTAACTAATGAATGGTTTAAACCTTCAATAGGCTTTTTTTATGAATAAGACCGAAAGTGTTTAAAATATGGAAATCAACACAACAACAAAGTGCATCTATTAATGAAAAAAGTGACGCAGAAATATTGAAAAAAAAATGAGTAATATTAATTAAATTAATAATTGATTTATTTCAACGTTAATATTCAAGTTTTCACTTCTGCCGGCACTCCCGGAGTGCAACCCGTCTTTTTTTTTTTTTCATTTTTGCTCGACTCCTAAAGGTCGTAGCGTGATGTTAAATAACCTTCCCTATGAATTGGGCTATCAAATGCAAAAATCGGCTTTATTATTACTAATATAGATTAACATTTTGTAGACCCTTTAGTAAAAGTTATTCATATTCTTTAGTTCCGTTACCTTCGGAAAATCAATGAATTTAAAGTTAGCTAGTATACAATGCTATAGTAAATACAGTTGGTAGTAGATTTGCTCATTCATTACCCTCTTCAGCCAATTAAACCCATAAAGGACTTACTCACGATACGACATCGTACAACCGGCTAGATTCTTACAACATCAACTGATATTCTTAGAATCAACTAACATATTTGTAACAAAAACAAATCAATCAGAATGTTTTTGTTGTGTCTTATTATGAGGTTATGGTCAGCTAAAAATAGATAGCATATGCATAGGCATAATCAGCCTAAAATAAACCACGAATAAGATACAGGCCTGTAATAAACCACGCGGACCCAGTGCAGGTTGGTAGATGTCACATGCCTTCGAATTTTTGGTTCTAGGACATGTCAGTTTCCTCACGATGTTTTCCTTCACCGTAAAAATAGAGGATCATATTATTATGAGGTCAATACTACCTTTTGCCCGTGGCTTTGACCTCCATCAGAAATTATTCCTCAGGAACGTACTACCGGGATAAAAAAGTATCCTATGTCCTAACCTAACTAATTTTGTACACAGACAATAGTGTCTGTGTACAAAATTTCATCCAAATCGATACAGCCGTTTAGGCGTCGAAAGGTTACAGACAGACAGAGGTACTTTCGCATTCTTCTTCTTCTTAGCGTGTCGATAGCAATCGATCTAAATGTACTCGACATTAGTACGGAAAATAATATGGATTACTAGCTTTCACCTCTTAGGGGTGGAATTTCGAAAAACCATTTCTTAATGGATACCTACTCTTCACAAAAGACAAAAAACACACCCTCTAAATTTCATGTCTCTAGGACCAGCGGTTTAGGCTAGTCAGGACTTTGAATTTTATATATTATATAGATTTTGATGTCGTGTGTCATATACGCAATGCAGTGCAATGCCAAACACCTACTAAGTCAAGGACATAAGAGCTGATCAGGGGTCAAACAATGAGTAGATTGGAACAAATGTAATAAGTCTATAAAGCCGCAGCGAGTTTGTAGCGAAGCGGACTATCTCAATTGGCCAGAAAATTGCATTGATGAAGAAGTAAATTGGTCATAATAAAACTACACTACATTCAATCAGGTACTTACCACATGCACCACGATGATCCATTTTCTATGAGGAAAATATTTCAGAATGTCCAAAATAAAAAAATTGTCCTCATTCCTTGTTTTAACGTTCCATTTTCCATCAAATCGTATTACCCAGTAACTGGGTTGTGGTGGTAGGATAGGCAGTCGCTCCATGTAAAATACTGGTATTCAGCTTCATCCACTTAGACTGGAAGCCAACCCCAACATAGTTGGCCAAAGGCAACGCAGATGATGATGATTAGAATTAACTGTCTTTTTGTATGCACGTGTTTCGGGGGAAAATAAATCCATTTTTCTTTCTTACTATTGCTCTTTATGAACACACTGTCATTTCCCCAACGATTCACTACGGTATTAATGTATAGGTACCTTTTCAATAGTCAGTATACTCGTGAAGTATTTTCGGGCCTCTGAAGGTGTTGTCTGGTTTTTTGTTTATGTTACGTGCAGTTCTTTGTGTGAATCAAACACTCTTTAGTCTGGCGTGATATTAGATGAATCATTCATGTCTTGATCTTGTATTGTTTTGTTCTTTAAGGCCTATCGTCCACGACGCTATTTGAAAGTACAACATTTTTATCTCACGAACCGATGCGCGCTTTACTTTTGGTAAACAAGTGTACAAACATGCTGTGAATGTGTGCGTGAAGTAAAGTCAGCATATACACACTTCCGACGCCTATTTCTTCCCCGTGTCTCGGACAGTACCTAGAGCGGGTACATTCACAGCGGGTTTGTTCATTTTGTTACCACAAGTAAAGCGCGCGTCGCTTAGTGAGATACAAATACAGTATCAAACTCAAATCACCAATGAGTAGCCAGAATGTCATAGAACTAGTAATTCAAGGGCGGTCCGTACACGACGCAACCAATCACAAACTAGTTAATAACGCGTTAGTAAGTGGCATCGTGTACGGACCTCCATTGAAATACTATAGTCCGCGCGGAACTAGTTGGCCGCGCCTTAGGTATGTGAGCGATGGGACGGAGGGGCGGGGGCACATTACTCAGTACGTGCGTTACGAACCGCCGCCTCACCCCTGTCCCCACCTCAGCGGCCAACTAGTACCGCGCGGCCTATAGTTTCATGACAATCTGTGATTTGGCTAGTATTTGTGTTTTTTTTTTTGGCGAATGTCATCTCGCATGTCAACCTAGCAGATTGTCAGCTACTTAACCGGGCCGTCCTGTAGATGCATTAAAAAATTAAGGCCTCCTGCCAGGGCATAAAACTTATAAACTAAGCGACTACGAGCACCCCCTGTGGGGTACGTAGGTACGACGGACCCCGGCTTAGGGCGTCGCTTGGGGAGGGCAGTAAGGGACGGGCTGGATCGAATCAAACCGTGATTTGAGTTTGTAACATGTACTTTTGAGTAGAGTCGTGGATGCAGGGCCTTATGATACTTATTCTAATAGCCATGTATGTTGGTCGGTCACTATGACAAGTGATTCAATTTTTTGTTGGCATTATCTAATTTGATTACAAAGGGAATAATTGAGTGCATTGTAATCGTGCATAGATCTGTTTGTACTGCTCATAATCAATTAGTTTAATGCAGTTTTTTTGTTTGAAATGCAACGAGGTTTATATTACTTCTAAATATTAATTTAATAAGTAGCCAGATGCTGTGCCCGCTCTAACGTCAAAAGTAATTAATTATTCAAAAAGAATATTAATTTGAATTTTTACGTCTTCTCAAATAATTATCATAATTTTATCGCCATAAGGCGTCATTGACCTACAAATGTTTTATATTTTTCACGTTTTCAGGTTCATTTTTATTATTATTCAGTATATGAGTAAGTTTGTTTTATGTGTATATCTGTATGACCGCCTTGTTCTTTTGAACTTCGCAACGGAGTCTGATACAGTTTTCTCCACCACGTAGAAAATGTATTCCGTCTGCAGATGATCACATGCCACTGATGCCGCGATTAGCGTGGCCACTGGACCCAACTCATTTAACAAAATACCGACAAGTATTAAGATTCCGGAAGATTTATCAGTACTAAAACATTAATATTAAACTTACATATTTATAATACCTACACCTAAAGAAGGTGGCTGGGGCAAACTGGATGCGGAAAGCGGAGGACAGGGTGTTTTGGCGCAGCCTGGGAGAGGCCTATGTCCAGCAGTGGACTGCAATGGGCTGAGTTGATTGATTAATATTTATAATAAAAAAACCGGCCAAGTGCGAGTCGTACTCGCGCACCGAGGGTTCTGTACAAATCTGTTTAAAATATTTTTATTATAACTAAAAGTATACGGTTTTCGCAATTTTTCCTTTATTTGTGCTATAAGACGTTGCTTCGTACCAAATTTCAAGATTCTGAGTTCACGGGAAGTACCCTGTAGGTTTTGATTCCCTTGCGAGTGTCGAAAATTTGCGACATAAACGGCTGTATCTTTTGATTGCGTTGGCTTAGAAGTTTGATTTTTTCACAGCTCCAAGGGATAGTAGACCTGAGTATTGATATAAATTCCAGGTTGATACTTCCACGCGTTCCTGAGAATAAGGTTCTTGACAGACAGACAGACGGACGGACAACAAAGTGATCCTATAAGGGATCCGATTTTTCCTTTCGAGGTACGGAGACCCTAAGAATGATGTTTTATCAAGTCGTAAACATCGAGCGAAGCAGGAGTGGGTCGCTAATAACTAATAAAAAGCTTGTTATATCAGGGAGTCGTGATAGTTTTTTAGTTCTAATGAGTTCGCTTCATATTAAACATCATCTACCTGTGTAGTACCTACCGTCATCAGAGACTAAAGGCTGTGGGTGTGAATACACCTCTGCCTCGGGGATCAGAGGCGTGACGGTTGTTATGTTTAAGGTCGTTTGATATAGCGAGCGTGATCTTAATCCTTATATACCTACCTATAGTTAATTACCTAATGAATGCAAAACAATGTTGCTTTGTCATGAGTAGCGAATTTTCCCAAGGGTACATGGTACATGAAAGTTTCCATGAAGAAATAAAAGGTAAAATGAAACATAATCATACATACCTACATAATTTATTATACATATATATAAGGTCCCATTAAAATACATGGACTACAAATCATTCAGACTACCAAAATAAGGACGATGGTAAAAAAATATATAAGAAAAACGCATTAGATACTTACATGAAAAATAATCAGCTAACGAAAATACGCTAATGTGATGTGCCGGCAATTTATTATTTTAGGTCAAAATAAAATCACTTTAATCAGTGTTTTTTTTTTGCTAGAATATTTTTGGTTAGACGTACTAAGCGTTGTGTTAAAATGTGTCCATATATTTTAATGGGACCCTGTATAGGTACTAGCTGACCCCGCAAACGTTGTTTTGCAAAAAAAAAAGCCCAAATATACACAAACATAAAAATCGGTCAAGTCGTTTCGGAGGAGTTCGATAACAAACATTGTAACACGAGATTTTTGTATATTAGATTTTTTTATTCATAAGTAAATTTTATCGCTAACTGTACTGATATATTTCTAAAGCTCTTAAAGTACCACCACAGAACAGATCTAGCAAAATCGGTTTAAAATCCCAGTAGGCTACTTACATTGTAGTAACCCATTTCGCTGAACAGTTAGATCCTGCACAGAATTATAATCAGCTGATTCACCCAACGATAACTTATTCCGAAATTAACATAAAATTCCATGCAGTCTGTAACGGACTCTCCAAGTTTTTCTAGGTTTTAAATAAGTATAAGTAAGTATAAGTATATTTATTTTCTCTTCACAGATGTTCAGACGTCAGCACATCAATCTACTATAATTTGTAAAATTTCTTTAACAGATTTTCAACTTTATCGCTAAAGCATGTAAGGTTCAAAGTTGACTGGGAAAATTTGACAGTTTGGGGTAGCTTGATGTGCTAGCGTCTGTACATTAGCAGTGCTTAAAACTAGCTAAAGGATACGTTTACAATTGTGCTCTCACAATTGTAAACGTATCCTTTAGACTGGTGCTTGAAATAGGCATTGCAAAAGCAACACCTGTGTGAAATGGATGAAAATGAATGAAATAAAATGGTCCTTATACGCATTGGTACAGGAACCACGATCTCATTATTGAATTTCTAGGGAAATACTATTATATGGAAATTGTTTATGTGGGAAACCAAGAAAACCTAAATACATATCCAGGACAGGACGTCAACCAATCTTAGAGCAGTTTCTTGCATTCTAAATGCTACATTATATAGTGCTAGCTCATTATCATCACAGTCGCGTCAACGGAAGACCTCCAAGGACAACCACGGTAAATAAAAGCCATTCACGACGAAGCTATGACTTGCTTATAGCCACAATTTGCACGGTTCATCATCGCGGAAGGACCTAAGGACCAAATTGCCTATAATTAAGTATCCATCTGATCCTGGACAAATACTGTAAATAAAACCCATTAAAAGCGCGCTTTACTTTTTGTAAGTTGTTACATCACCACTGCTCTCAAAACGCGAAGGAAAACATCGTGAAGAAACCGGCATGTCTTGGAAACAAAAATTCGAAGACATGTGACATCTACCAACTCGCACTAGGCCCGCGTGGTGGATTACGGCCCACTCCCTCTTACCAAGAAAAGGCACAGGCCAGTCGCTAGTGTCCTGTGGCCTGTGTAGCAGTGGGAACATTATAGCTATACATTATGCTTATGGTAAAGCAATCCAATGACTTGCTTATAATTTGGAAGATATCATCGCAGAAGGACCCAAGGCCCACATTTTTCCTTTTAGCCCGTTACCCTTTTTTTTGTGGATGGGAAATCATCAAATGACCCTTCCCGCTCTGGGTGGAGCGGAAGGGAGTGTCAGACTCTTACTGACTAAAACCCACCCGTGTTCCTTCCTTAGCCCTTTATGTTCCGGGGTAGCGGTAACCCTTTCGGACAATCCCGCAACCCCGGCAGGCTTCGGCCCAAACAGGCCCCTTCCTTTATGCTGACATCTCTTTGAACACATACGCGCCGTTCAGCCCGTTACCCTCACAGACCACAGACCGTTGATTCATTCTATTAACAGGCACATTCCATTTATTTTTAGCCCAGCATTCTTCACGTGCCGTTACTTGTTAATAAGATTAACCTAATTCTAATCACACACACAGTAGGTTAATGCTATGTGAGAAACTGAGTAAAGTGCAGTAAGTAGAAATGTGCAGGTAATCGTGCGCAGTTATACGATCGGCCGCGTAAGGTTGCAGGTGGAGGGCAGTCCGCTGATATAATACTTTACAACGAGCTATGAATGTTTTGATAAGATACGTGGCTGGCAGATATAGACCTTGTACTGATATTAGGATTTTCTAAAGTTTCTACATAACATCCGTAATCTCCGAAGGTTGAGGCGGAGGTGTACCAAATATACACCTGCATTTTGTCAGTTATAATTGAGTGCCATGTGATAGGGGGCATTTAGAAGAAGCCTCCTCGTGTATCGAAGTTTGTTCCGCTAGTTACTCAACTGAACCGAGCGCGGGGCGCATCCTGGACAGTCACACCCAAAGAGATCACACCCAACACCTTATTTGACTGACCAATTCTTCTTGTGCGGTGGTAGAGCTAAAGCCTTCCTGATTTGGGTTCTCACCGGAGTCCGGCGTCAAGCAGCCTGCTGTGTTTCGTCGATGCGTGAGAGTTCCAGTGAAGAAAAAAATAAAATCAACTAGGCACAATTCCAGAATCAGGGCTGTTACTGAGAAATCACTGATAGAAAAACCCAATAACACTGCATGATCTGGGAATCGAAACCAGAACCTCATTCTCGGCGTTAGCACTTGCGACCACGAGGCAGTTAAACTATATATTCAGGAAACTAATGTTTGTAACTAGGTACAGACGCCAGCACATCAAGCTACTACAATCTGTCAAATTTATTTGATAGATTTTCAACTTTATCGCTAAATTATAAGGTCCAAAGTTGATTAGGAAAATTTGCCAGTTTCGGGTAACTTGATGTGCTGGCATCTGTACACAATTTACTACCTATCACAGACCGTTACTGAAAGAATGAGACCTTCACCTCATGCGGGTCCAAAACGTAGGTTAATTTGCCAATATGAATGTAAAACAAGAATGTCTTCATGTTGTTCTCAGTGATTCGATTGGCCAAGCAATGCTGCCAGAGAAGATTCTGCTAACAGAGTTTCATTGGAGTTAGACCCCAAGGTGAAAGATTAAAATTTTAGAAGTCTGAAACGCATCCACATAGCGCCACGAAAATTGAGACAAACCTTGTAATAACAGAGTCAATGACCTATCAATAGGTCCTTTTGTTATAATTTTAAGTAGGAAAGTGGAACCAAATAATGATAGCGTGTCAAAAATACGAGTACTAATATCAATAAAGGAAATGGCTTATCTTGTGGTTTTGACTCGGTTCACTTGGTAACTAATTATTAATATTGTTTTACAAAAATATCCTTGGATAGCATATGCATAAACATAGTCGAAGTCTATACAATAAATATTGTTACCTGAATAACATATATTTCTGCTTTCTTGGTGATTTTTTTTGCAGTGATGGAGATGGTTTAACTAAATTTTACAAAATTACTCATTGTGCTATACAGGGTGTCGCTGGAAGTATGGATCAAATCGAATAGGGGCGTGGGCAAGGTCATTTCCAAACTTTTTAACCCTGAGAATGTCAGTGAATTTTTTTACGGTTCAAAAGTTATGACCGATTTTAATTTTTTTTTCAATCACTTCGCTTAGAGCTCAAAGAAAATAATCATAAAAAAATATTATCAGGGCTATCTAAAAAAAAAAAAAAATTGATAGCCCTGATAGTTTTCACGAATTCGATCTTTCTTCTGTTTTTTAGTTTTTTTTTTTGTATTTTTTTTTTTTTGCTAAAACGGTTGGAAATGACCTTGCCCCCGTCCCTATTCGATTTGATCCATACTTCCAGGGACACCCTGTATATTAAAACCTACTACGCATTGGAATGGACAACTAGCTTCATATTTTAACTGACTGACCGACTCTTTGACAATTCCAAAATGCCTGTAAATGGTTTAATTAAAATAAATGCTTTGAGTTTGAGTTAGAATTCCTTTTTTAAGGCCTATTCAAACCTAAGCGGTATTCACTGCCGCTGTGGGTAGAGGTACAAGTTCCGTCGTGGAGCCGCGGAACTTGATACTAAATACCTGAGCGAAATCCACGCGGTATGTACCTCTACCTACAGCGAATACCGCTTACGTTTGAATAGACCTTTATACCCCGTAAACAATTGATACGGCAAATGAACTTCACTGGTATCGCCACACTGCACAATGATAGAGAAAATTAACAAAATCTTGAAACTCTATTATTATTTTATTCCAGAAACCTGCCATTGATGTTCCAGAAACCTACCATAGACTACTGACATAAAACAATCTCATGATCATGTCACATCCACTCTAGTTAATACATCAACAGCAATCAGCGGTACGTCCATGCAAGCAATAATTACTAGCATCGTACTAGCAGTGTTCACAATTAACTGATCACCCGTGAAGCTAACGCATAGTGTCGTTACAATGTTGAGGCATGGGCGTAGGATTATGTTATTATGTTTATAGTTTGTCTATGGGTTTATTAAAATGTAGTTCTTCTAACAGAACAGATAGATGTGCTGCTGGGGAGTTTGTAGCGCTACTTCTTCTTCCCAGCTAAAGCATTAGGAAGTGGTGAAGGGCCCGGGAGTTTTGGGGGACTATCTTGTGTAATGTTGACGTTCAAAAAGTGCAAATTCTCAGCCTTGTTTGACTTTTGATTTGAGTGCATAATGATTTTTAAGAAAAAGTAATCAAATAGTTTTTTTTTTTAATTATGATAACAATACTAAAGCGAACGGAGTTTGCAATTTTCCTTAACACGGACAAAATCAATCACGTTCATATGAGAGCAGTAAAGGGAATGGTTTCCCAACCATTTATTATTAGAAATTGTTTTTTAAATTGGATTGCCATTTTTACCTACAATAAGCGAAAGAAAAATTTTTCACTTTGCAAAAATAAGAACCACATGATAAAAAAGACGTAAATGAAATAAAAATAAATAATAATAATTAAATATGTACACTGAAGCAGCCAAAAGCCTCGTATTCAACAAATAAAAAAAGAGAAAAGGACCAAAAATTATGCTTGCTATTTACGCTGCGGCTCAAAAGACCAGTTAAGTAAACTTTTAAAATATTTAGTTTTGCCTACCCACACTTTAACCTATAATATTTCCGTTAAGGCGTCCATGTTTCGTAACACCAAGCCATTCAAAACATAATTACATGTTGAACAAACCCTACATGAGCATACAAGCTTAGCAAAATCGCTGTCGTATATTAGCGAACTGTTTTACCTATAATTACAAACATAGAAAATAATTAAGCTGTCTTTCGAAATATATGGAAGGCTTATAATTACAGTTTAATTACTGTGTTAGTTTGAATAACCTTTAAGTTTACAGGCAGTAATTAGCATGTGCGGAACATGAATTTTATTAATTAAATTGAACGAAGAATATTTTTGTTACACTTTTAATTCCCTTTTGATTTGTGTTAAGTATCGTTTTAAATGGTTGTCCTAAATGTCTGTTGAAGCGATCGTTAATTTTCATTTTCATGTAAAAATTAAACTTAATTATGGTTTAATTAATTATCATAATTTGCTATGGTTTCTTAATAATAATAAATTACGAACGATAATATTGAATTAAAACAAAATAAACAATATACTTAATATACGTTTGTAGTATCTAGATATGAAATTAACCCCTTTTATAATTACTGCTACCTATCTGTCAATATAAATCAGATAAAGCGATTTATACCGACTTAAAAAAGGAGGAGGTTCTCAATCCGACTGCATTTTTTTTGGTATATGCCTGTGTTATTTTTCCGGCAATCGTGAATCGATTTTAAAAAGTGAAAAAACTATATCCAAAAATAAATACGACCGACTACCTACCAAAAAAACACTACTAGTCGGTTGTTTTTTTTTTGTAAAAGAGGTTTTACTATTGAATACGAGAAATTAACAATATAGTTAAGGTCTAGGAAACAATAGAAATCGCCGTAAGCGATACCTAGAAATACCTAAGTACACCTAAGAGACTGTATTTTAACAAAACTCTAACTCTAAAACGCCGACCGTTCCATAGATAAACTAAGTAGGCCCAAACTATTTCGTTCTTTCCAAGGTCTACAGCATTCTTCAAACATTTGTTTTAAACAATGGTTGCCTAGCAACAGTTGTTTTAGCATATAGTTACGACACCACACCTTCTTTCTGCACTTAGGCCCTATGTGGTAACAGTGACGTCCCATTTCAGTCAAGGCTCTAACTTCGACAACCAAACCCATGGATAAAAGGACACAACCATTCAATTCTACACAAAGAAAACTAACCTTCTGAAGCATAGCGATAAGGTGCAAATTCTTGTAGCAATAGAACACTGATGATACTGTTCCACGTCCCTGCCAAGGTCCTACTGCGAGGCAGTGCACACATTTGCATAGGCGTGCTAAAAGTCTAAAGCTTTACGCAATTTTCACGCGAATGTAAGGCGTATGGTAACGCGATAGGGTTAAATTTCAAACAGGCTTGTATAAATAAATAACACGTTTCACTTTTAGTAAATTACACAAAGGAATAACGATAGTATTGAAGTGTTACGCCGCTGTACGTGTAACCGCGAATGTCACGTAGTTTTAACCATAATCTGCTCTTGATTTTTTTATTATGTCTACATAAATTTTCTAATCTCAACCCTAGAGAAATTGGAATAAAGTTTAATTTTCTTTGAGGTATACTCTATCAAAAGCTTTAGTAAATTCCAAGTGACATAGAAATCAAACCTTAGTAGTAGTACCGCAGGGCATTGTGGTCTTATGGACCAGAAAGTATGTGATTAAGATTAATGCGTACAAAGTGTGGGTGGTGGACTGATTAAAGATTAAATATATTGTTATTGTTCCTCGGAGCTACGACAAATAATTAGTTTCGGTAGTTAATAAATATTTATGGATTGTCGCGGCCTTTTCCATCACGGCTTGCCGGGGGACCTGTAAGCTACTGTTTAGATTAACTTGTTTCTTGTCTTGGCACCGATTGGCTTGAATATTGTTGTTGTTGCCGAATCCTGGTGTATTTAGGACGTTTTGAGGAGTCTATTATGCCTACCGAAATTACAAGAGAACAAGCACCAAGCGCGAGAGCCTTCGTTTATACATATTTTAATGGCTTATTAATTAATAAAGTATAGAAAAAGTACATTAGCGCACCGGAGTGATGAGTTAAATATAATAAAACGTGTAATTTTTTCTTAACTTCATTGCATACAGTTCAAAATGTGCCAATTGCCTAATACATATTTCTGGAGTTGTCGACTCGCCCACAAATAAATTAACTTCGTGCGAGTCACCTATACCAGAACCGGTCGAAGTGGAGTTGCTTGGGGGAGGCACAGAAGAAGAAAAATTTGAACTAGGTGAAAGAAAATCTCTTCCATTTGAAATTTCATTTTTTTATTATTTGTAAAAAAAATGCGCAATACAATATAACTTACATACTACATAGGTAAAGTTAACAAAAAAAAACAACACTGCATGCCTTAATCAAATAATAATTATCTAAAAAAGATATATTAAATAATTATCGTATTAAATTAACTTACAGACGCATTTTTATGTTTCAGAACTGTCTAAAAGTTACAAAAATTAATAAAAATCGCCAGACTTTAAAACAAACAATGAACAAAACCCATCGCATGGAGTCAACTCGAACAATTACCTGCGGTCGTTGTCACTGCCTCACAAAGACGATCTATTTCTGTACATTTGAATACAAACACTATTGACAGACATTATTTTACATTAACCGTACCTGTAGATATATGTGGTACCAAAGCATTGTCTAATACAGACAACTTTATGTAGCTTCATCCAATAGATATTATTGACTTTTAAAAGTGTTTTAAAAGCTGATCATCCTCCTGCCCTATTGGTTAGGCCCAGCATGTCTTCTTCTTTAATTGCGATGGCTGTTTGTACCCCAAAACATGCAGCCAAAGTGACCTCTGCGCTGCCATCAATAACGCCGTGGAAGTGGCAAAGTTTTGAACCAACAATTTTTTTAATTTTTTTTTTTTTTTGCTGATTGGACCTCGATCACGCCTGACATAACTGTCGTGCTAGCGACACGAAGAAATAAAAGAAGAACTAGTTACACCTGTATTTTCTTCAGTCTTGATCCTTCCGTACATCTCTATTTGAAGTCGTCTCAGTAGTCACCCTCTTTCTAGCCAAATCATCTTTCACACTACACACACTCTGGGCCACCACTGCTCCCACTCCTCATTACTTTAACAATACTCAATTACATTTTAATAATCCATCATTTTTCAGCTGAAATGATGATGAATCCATCATCAACTTACGTTTCATTCCTAAAAAAAATATAATCATCGTAAAAATAATCTTGGGTTTTAAAGTCAATATAATTAGCCGCAGGTATAAAATTTGTAGGTATATATACTACAGTAACTAGCTATGTACATAATACAACTAGTATTAGAAGCAAGGCGGATGCGATCGAGGACGTCTGTATACACGAAAAAAGCGATGCAAAAGTGAACGGAGCATAAATGAGTATAGATCCCATTGTTCAATTATCTTTTTCACGTACATACCCAAAGGTCGTGAGTTGCTTGATGAGAATTAGTTCCGCTATCAGTTTTTGGATTTTGGTCCTTCGCTCCGAAACTTTTGGTTTGCAAGTGGGTTTAGAAAGGAAAGAATTAGCCGTCATGAGTCTATTATTATGACCAGATTTGGTTTTATGATTTTGGTAAAAAAAAATTGCAAAGGAAGTGAATGTAAGTACATACTTAATATTGCTTCTTTTTTGTGCAATGTATTATCTTGACTCGTGGTTTCAACTTATGTGCATTATCAATATCTGGAATGCTAAATGCAACGAACATACCGTTCATATCAGCCTCCTATATTGACACCTGTCGATCAAACCAATCAGTATCTTATTTATCTACCAATACAATACTTTCGACAGTTTTGTAGCTAAAGAAAAACTTGTTACAGTATTGCTATATATTAAGTCCATTATAGCCTTGGAAAAATAAAATAAACATGTCTAGTACATACCATGGCATAATTATTTATTACAACACCAACTTAGGACCACAAAAATTCAAGAGATTTCCGTAAGACAACATTAGCATATTTATTCGAGTTACTTTTAGTCACAGCCTACGATGGTGTTTATAAAAAAATTCCAACATAATAGGAGCGAGAAAAAACTGACCCAGAAACAAAACGAGATCGACAGTAAAAATGCTGTCCAAAGAATCAGTCAAGGTTCGCAGAACTTGGAAAAAAGGAACAAAATAATATTGTCCCACAATTTGATGATCTTTTATGTGTCAACAAAAGAAACTCCATTGTTCCCAAACATTCGTATATAATCACTTGTTTGTTTGCCGAAAAAAAGCGGTCGATCCGAAATTCTAACAAAAACGTGGCAAAATTTCGCGTTGACATTGAACACACGCGTTTCACGGTCTTTTCGGACATGAGTTCATTGCAACTTATTTGCATACGAAAAGGCATAGTGACGGCTTTGACATTGCCGGTATCTGTCTCGACTTTCGTCGAAAAAGGCAAAAACAGATCATAAACGACGCAACTACCCAGAATTCTTTTTGCACTAATAAAATCGTAAACGCTCGTTTGTCCCACTTTTTGTTGCATGATCCAATTTTTTTCGAAAGCCGACGACAATGGCAGAATTATGTCGTAATGTTTGAACAATGGTCTGTTTGTGTTGTGGACGCTGTAGGGACCTTTGACGGGTGCCGAAGGGGGTCCGAACGTAAAATATATTGCGCCAGTGACGTAACGCACCTCACTTTCGATTTCAGTTTAGTGAAGACTATTAAAAAAGTTGTACAATGTATTTTGTTTAAGTTATTTCATCATTTTTAGTTCTTTTTTTTGCCCTCCCGCTAGTATTACACTACATTTTTGAACTCAGCATTTGCCCTGTGCTGTGACGTCATGTAAATTTCGACGTTCTCTTTCACAAGGTATTTGATATTACTTAAAGATTTGCTATCACTGGTCTTTCTTTGTTGCATAACTTCTATAATAATAATATCTTACAATACGGCATTGGTGAAATCGACTCGTAAGACCAAATACGTGTGTGTCTCCATGTTGTCAACAATAAATCAATCAGTACTGCAGAGGAGACGAATAAATAACAAATAGAATTTTGATTAATAGTTTGGGTCTTGACATAAGTTTGTGTAAGCACATAAAAACGTTTTGCTTGCATTTGCAATTATCATCTCATTCTCCTAGGACCATTTTTCCTCCTTTAGATTGGGCGTTGATAAATCTTTATCGCGGACCAAGCGATTTAATCAAAATCAAAAGTCATTTATTCAAACTAGGCTGAGAATCAGCACTTTTCGAACGTTAAAATTACAAAAAACAGTCCCCCAAAACGCCCGCCCTTCACCACTTCCTAGTGCTTTCGCCGGGGTGAAGAAGTGGCGGAACAACCTCCCCAGCAGCACAGCTGTCTGTTCAGTTAGACTAAGTATACAATTCTCATTAAAACAAACAAAGAAGTGTAAAATTCACCACCTTGGATGACCCTGAAAGTGCCAAATCACTGATACCTATGATATAGGTAAGGTACGTTCTAATTTTTCATTCGTGCAATCTGTACTTTGTAAGCACAATAAAATACTTGATCCCAAGTTAGATTGATGGTTATTACAGTCATTAGACCCAGCCTTTATTTCTTATATAGTAATAATAAAACTAGCATTGATGAACGAAAAAAGGTAGCCGAAGAAGGCAGGCGACGAAACAATAACTTTTGATTTCAAAAGGGACCCATTGTTGCATAATTACAAAAATAGAGCTTAAACATTCTTTGTAGAAATGTGAAAGTGAGAGTTCTCGTGTATTTGTTATAAAATTGTATGCTTTTGCTACTTTGCTCCTTTATTTTTATTCTTACAGCTTTTACGGTGCGCCATTTTGGAAGACGGTAGCTCAGAGCGCTTTCACTTTCTAAAAAAAGACAGTTTTTATACGTGTTATTAACATTTTTTTGGTAGTTTTACTGACTGTCGGGATCGAGACAAAGATGGTGTTAAAGAGTATTTTTAATTGCATTTCTTTTGTTTCTGTCAGCTCCCTTGTAGAATATTTTAAGTACCGTAAGAGCGGTTCTGCACTACATCCGATCCGAATCCGAATTAAAGATCCGACTTCAATCCGAATTGGGAATGCTCTAAATTCAGACGGATAGAGTTCAGATCTAGTGTGCAACTCCTCATACAAATAGGACTATGGTCACTTCGGACCGGCATTTCTCGGATTCGGATGGGATGTAGTGCAGAACCGCTCTAAAAGGTATCCTTTAGTGGGACTTTAATGGAGTAATTGAAAAGGGAATGTTTTATTACCGT
This sequence comes from Amphipoea oculea, assembly GCA_945859645.1. NCBI lineage: Eukaryota > Metazoa > Arthropoda > Insecta > Lepidoptera > Noctuidae > Amphipoea > Amphipoea oculea. The sequence continues at coordinate 21,073,624 of OX243862.1, forward strand.
TTCTCTGATATTAATAATTAATACTGCAAGACTCGCTAGTAGCCTTTTTAGTATTTAATTTGTCGTCGTTAATCTTTGATACATCAAATAGGTATGTATTTTTTTTTCATTTTGTTGAAAAATCACTTAATTTTTTTTCAGAACCTAAAGTACCTAATCACTACATTATCTGCCTATCCTTTTCCCAGCTATGTTGGGGTCGGCTTCCAGTCTTACCAGATGCAGCTGAATACCAGTATTTTACATGGAGCGACTGCCTATCTGACCTCCACAACACAGTTACTGGATAATACGATACCCCTTGGTAAGACTGGTTGTCAGACTTTCGGGCTTCTGACTACCCGTAACGACTGTCAAAGATCCACGAATGACAGGGAACCAAACGGCTTAACGTGCTTTCCGAGGCACGAAGGGGTCTCGGCACGTAAAGATGGTCGCCCATCCACAGACCAACCGCGGCAAGCGTAGCTTAACCTGGTCGATCGACCTATATGGCTGTTATTATTTAGCCACGGGCCCCCCCAAACGAATCACTACATTACATACAAATGTATACGGAGCACGTAACGTTCTTTAGTTTCTGCCTACCTATATGGTAAAAGTCGTGAGCTTATGTATAATAAAAGTGCATAGTGCTGCACACCCCCCCACCCTATTTCAAGTTAAGCAAATATCAACTTTATTTCAATGATAATTAAGTTGATTTCAGAGTGACTAGCGCTATTGAAAAAGTTATTTCAAAATGTTTGAAGTTGTAGCGTAAACTGTACTTTATTGTATAGGTATTAAAGTTATTTTTCCATTAATTCATATTTGTTTACATTTTTGACAAATAAATTGCGAATGCAGATTAGGTACCTAGTTGTATGTGTGCATCCTCTCAAATGTTTGTCTCAGCTCCACCAGAATCTATGGTAAATTAACCTCCTTAACATTATAATCTTCGCAGTTAAATAATATGATTTCTATTATAAACCTTATTGTTTTTCCTCTTATCTCTTTTAGGTCACGCTCGATTATTTCCAAAGAAATCTTAATTAAAGTGTTTACAATCAAATTGTCATTAGTAAATTCTATAAGGTAAATTGAATAAAAATATTCATTATGAATTCGACGACATGTGTCATCTGCCAATCCGCACTGGATCCAGGATTTCGTCCAAAAAACTCGCTACTTGACTTTAATTACCAACATGGGCCGAACCAGGCTTTATAGAGAAAAAGCCTGTGTATGAGCAGTGGGAATATAGCCTAACATCACGCTTGGTTTTCACCAAGAGGGAGGGAGAGGTACCCACAGTAGACACATAGATAATAATATAGTGCGGTCACAATATCTCTGCACCTCGCTTATTCATTTGTTAATCATCATCATACTATCACACTAATAATATAAAGGCGAAAGTTTGTGAGTGTGTGCCTGTGTGTGTGTGTGTTTATTTGTTTTTTACTTCTTCACGCTCAAACAGCTGAACCAATTTTGATAAAATTTTGTATGGAGGTAGCTGACACCCTGGATTAACATATAGGCTACTTTTTATCCCGATATTCTCACGGAATCGACATTTACGCGGGTGAAACCGCGGGGCGCAGCTAGTTAATAAATATATGTTCAATCACAAAATCCTTCAATCTAAACTTCATACATATACATCCGGCTTGAGAGCAGTGGTGGCCCAGTGGTATCGGCCGCGACTTACGAGTTGTAGGTCGTAGGTTCGTACCTAGAGAAGCGTTTTACTTTGTGTAAATTATTTCATCACCACTGCTCTCAAAACGGGGAAGGAAAACATCGTGAGAAACCGGCATGTCCTAGAAACAAAAATGCGAAGACATATCTCATCTACCAACCCGTACTGGGCTCACGTGGTGGATTACGGGCCACTCCCTCTCACAGAGAGGAGGCCTGTGTCCCAGCAGTGGGAACATTATAGGCTGATTACACTGGACTGCAAAAAAAAAAAAATTCTCTCCTTCAAATGTTATGCAGTTATCATGACCGATACAATAATACTGAATATAATTATAGCATTTAAAGTCATCTATCACGTATATATTTTTTGGGATGGAATTTTTTAATAGAACAATTTTTTAACATGAACTTTTAGTCATTAATTTAATAACTTAAATAATGTTCAATGTACACTATCACAAAACTTTAAAACGCATATGACAGTATCATTACTAGTTGTTAATCACATTTTACTTAGTAGTTTTTTTCCTTTTCATATTTTCTAATGAAGTTTCCCGACAAATCGACCAACAAAAATCTGCAAGCATTGCTTCGGACCATTTCCCGTTGTACCGCCTCTCTATGTGCAAAGTATCTTGATGAAACCTCTCACCGTGCTTATCAGATACTGCTCCGAGATTTGGTGGGAAAAATTCTATGTGAGAGTTCAAAAAATGAATTTTAAGAGACATGATACATTTTAGGGCCTTATAGGAATCAAGAAGTTCTTGTATGATTTCCTGATAGTTTTCATTTTTTTTCAGACATTATCTTTCTCTCTTTCTATCAGTGCACGCCGTTTTTTTGTGAGCAAATACAATATCAACTGATTAAAGTTGCGTTAAAGCGAGAGTGACAGTAAAAATATCTCAAAATTTTAAATAATTAAAATCAACTTTAAAAAAAAAAAAGTATACGTGATAGCACAAAATAAAAAGCAGATATAGATTTAGCATGCTAAACTCTTTATAAGGATCATACTTTTATTGAAAGGAGGATTTCGTTGCAGACCAGTGTTATTTATTATTATTATTTCTATAGATGCTTGTCTATCATCATCATCATCATCAGCGAACATCGGCGTCATCGAGCGAGGTGCAGAGATAATGTGACCGAGTTATAAAAGTAAACGTGCCACGTTCCACGTTTCGCCAGTTATATATACCTATTAGTTACTAGCGGCCCATCCCAGCTTCGCACGTGTGCAAATTTTCTTTCATACAAACCTTGTCTTGGCAATACAGCACACAACAAAAAAAAAAAAAAAAAAAAGAATTATCCAATTTGGTGCAGTCATTCGGAAGTTATGCGCGTACCTACAGACATTTCGGCGACTTTGTTTTATACTATGTGAGGATAATAATTATTAATAGGGGGCGATTGCATCAAACGAAAAATACAAGCGAAGCGGCTATTTTAAGCTAAGTACAGTTATATTTATGACTAGCTGCGCCCCGCGGTTTCACCCGCATAAGTGTCGATCCCGTGGAAATATCGAAATAAAAACTATCCTAAGTCCTTCCCTGGGATGCAGTCTATGTCTCTGCCAAATTTTATCGAAATCCGTTCAGTGGTTTAGGCGTGAAAAGGTAACATACAGACAGACAGAGTTACTTTGGAATTTATAATATTAGTAAGTATGGATAAGTTATGACTATGACACAAACTCTACTATAACATAAATGAAAGAAATAGGGACTAATTTATCAATATTAGTGTCGTGGTTACCAATATAATTGAAAAGAAAATCATTTTTATAATTCAGTACATGAACTCCTACCTTTTAATTTATCTTAATGAGTATAAAAGTACCTTTAGTAATTGCTTATTTGCATACAACGAAGATAACGTAATTAGTATGAGTTTCACACGTTAACATAAATTCTATATCTACGATATTTCCATACTAATGAGACGACGGTTGGTAATATTTTCCCGTACAATTAAGGGCAACTAAGAAACAGTTTATTACGTTGTGAGGCGTCGCAAGTAATTGATGATACTTCCTTGTTCTATACTTCACAGCTTAGCATATCAACGTATTTAACTAAGTTTTATTATTTATTTATTACAGCATAGAAGACTTGTACATCAAAAGAAAAAAAAAAACAACAAAAAAGGAAACAATATTATCTGGACTAAGGTCTTTTTTACGTTTCTGTTCGTAACTAGAAGTCCCATTAACAACCATAGCAGGATCTTCTACGTCGTAGTCGAATTGTCGCCTCGAAGGTTCGGTGTTGCAAGGACCAAACATAATTGGTCCTTACATCGAAAACATGCCCAGAAAATAACTCTTTCAACCCGCCGAGCCCAGGAAGCGGTGTCAAGACGGGCTAGAACGCAAGGGATTGATCGAGATGCCTCTGGAAAAGGATGCCTGGAAGGATTTGGGAGAGGTATTTGTTCAGCAGTGGGACAGTGTACGGTGACAATAAAAAAAACTATATCACAAGCTATACTCTAGTAACGCAGAGGGGCTTGTGGCTAAGTAATAACAGTCACACGCGATCGATCAGGTTAAGCTACACTTGCCGCGGTTGGTCCGTGGATGGGCGACCATCTTTACATACCGAGACCCCGCCGTACCTCGGAAAGCACGTTAAGCCGTTGGTCCCGGCTGTAATTCGTGGAAATTTGACAGTCGTTACGGGTTGTCAGAAGCCCGAAATTCTGACAACCAGTCTTACCAAGGGGTTTCGTTTCGTATTACCCAGTAACTAGGTTGTGGAGGTCGGATAGGCAGTCGCTCCATGTAAAATACAGGTACTCAGCTGCATCTGGTTAGACTGGAAGCCGATCCAAATATAGTTGAGCAAATGCTACGCAAACTAGAATGACTCTAGTAACACAGCATGGTAAACACAATCTTACCATCACCGATTACAGCAAACATTATATTAACCAAAACAATCTCAAATCTTAATGATTCATAAAGTTACACAAAAGAGGCAAGTTAATGCCGCATTTTTAAACAGATTTACTTTCGGGTCAGTATAAAAATTAAGGCTCAGCCTTAGATAACGCGAGATTAAGTTATAAAAACGTCTGTCAATGCCGCACGTACGATCCGTCAGCTGTCATGAGATTTATCCTTACATCAGCGGCCTGTGACGCTTGAATGGATACTGGACGAAGGTTTTAATTTAAAGGAATAATTTGGAATAAAACTATAAGGTTTCAGGAAGGCTGAAAGCTGGCAAGACGAGCCTAACGCTCTTCGAAAGGATCAATTAACATTGGCAGAATACAGAGGTATGATGATAAAAAGGGAGAGAGAAGCCTTAGGACAAGGCTGTAGGTATAGAGATATTAATCAATTAAGTTTTTCCTGGAAGTCGTTTTTAGAGCCATGATAACCCTGAGGCTATGAGCATGAGCAATCAATATGCCTTTTTATCGTATGGATCCTCATGGAATCCTCATGAATGTCCACCACCCTGGAGTGGGTGAAGGGGTCTGACAGACTCTTACTGACTAAAACCACACGGTGTCCTGCTGCTACCTTTAGCCGGGGTGCTGGAGTGCTTGCGCATTTCGTCACGCTCCCCCGGCCAGGTGTTGGCCCGCATGAATCCATGCCAACCCCGTCACCCTCAGCGGCCGCAAACGGCCACCATTCTTCTAGAGAGAGGCGCGCGCGGATCAAAGCGCACCGCCGTCTTGGGCCTTTCACTGTTCAGGCAACAAACTCCCTAAGTCTATTGCCTGCAGGCCTCACCCTAAGGCGGCCGGAGATCGTTCCACATCCTCCGGCGCCCGGTGCGTCTGCTACGGATTGGAAGGGAGGTTGTATCCTCCCTCTCCGTTTCCGCCGCCTCCTTCGCGACCATCACTTCCTCGCAGTAGGAGGCGACAGCGTCCCACGTGCTCTCATTTCCGACCATGGACTGGACCACGTCCGGAAGCGAGAGAGTATCCGCAGCACCAGCGACGAAGTCACGACGCTACACTGTCCAAGCAGGGCATTCCTCAAGGGAGCAATCAATATGCCTAGCTAACCTAAAACAAAGTAAAGGTAATTCATTTTCTCATACATTTTTAAATTTATTGATTCCGAGACGGTACAAGTTCGCCGGGTCAGCTAGTATGTAAATAAACAAACAATTTAGAGTCAATTAGTGTTAGAAGTTATTTATGAATTTTTAGATTTGATTATGCAGGACAAGTTATAAATTATTAGATAAGTAGGTAATTCAAATTACTGATCTGCGCAAATCACGATACTGTACAGTTATACTGCAAAAGTTTTATTAAATACTAGCTTTTGCCTGCGGCTTCGCTCGCGTTAATTTAGAATTTGACAGTCAATTCGACTCCAAACTCTAAAGTTTCTTATATAAGTAATTCAATCATCATCATCACATCAAGCTTTTCAACTTTATCGCTAAATCTTAAGGTTCAATGTAGATTGAGATTTTACAGTTTCGGGTAGCTTGATGTGCTGGCGTCCGTCTGTACCAAAGAAGGTTTATAATTTTGAAAAAGTGAAGGCGAATGCCACTAATCCAAATATTGGAAATTTAAAAAAAAATCACATCAAATGTAATTTTGTCACACTAAACTTTTCAAAGGCAAGAAGATAAGAGGCAAAAAGAAACCCGAACTGGCATAAAAAAAATGTGATTTTCATATGGCAATGTCAATCCAAATGAAAATCACAATTTTTTATTTTATTTTATGCCATGAGATTCCGGTAAACCTATATCAACAATTCAACCCTTAAGTTTAAGTCCCATGTAATAGGGGGCGAGCCTATTGCCATCCACCGGGCATAATTCCAGACTCCGGGCTTCTACTGAGAAATTCCAGATAGTTAAACCCAATAACACTTTGTCCGACCTGTGAATCGAACTCAGGACCTCATGCTTAGCAGTAGCGTTTGCAAGCACTAGACCAACGAGGCAGTTCTTTTACGGGCCGATTCACACCAGAACGGCAGCAGCCGGCAGCAGCCGTCGCCGTAAGCGGTCGATTCGCCGCGGGCAGTACCGCAGACAAGACGCGCATGGCCGCGAGGCAGCTGGCGGGCGGCGGCGCGAGTGGCCTAGCGGCATCGCGGGCAGCCGCGCTACTTTTTCAGGCTTTTCAAGCTATACTGGTATTTTAATGATGTAGATAAAGTTTAAAATTAATTTACACTGAAAGTGCTCGCCGCGCCGCTGCCGGCCGCTGCTTTCCCTGTGTGAATTGAGCCTACTCTCTTTATAATTCGAATTCTTACAACTTGTCCATCTGACTGTTAGTTCATGTCCAATATGTTACCGTCCACGACTGTCTTCAAGCCGTCATTTGTCAGATGTCAGTCCATTGAAAACCTCGCCTTATACAGAGCTGGTCGTTTATGCAAACATACATAAATATTAGATGTGACGTCATTGACATGGAATAAGAACATGCCACCATGTTCTCTTACTTTCCCTATACTTAGTTTTGTATATAGAAGCTACTTGGAAAAGCTTTCTACGACAGTTTGTTGAGGCTAGGATAGTTAATTCTAATCGTCATCATCTGCCTAGCCTTTTCCCAACTACGTTGGGGTCAGCTTCCCGTCTAACCGGATGCAGCTGAATATCAGTATTTTACATGAAGCGACTGCCTATCTGACCTCCACAACCCAGCTACTGGGTAATACGATACCCTTTGGTAAGACTGGTTGTCAGACTTTCGGGTCTCTGACGACCCGTAACGACTGTCTAAGAACCACCAATGACAGCCAAGACCAACGGCTTAACGTGCTTTCCTAGACACGGAGGGTCTCGGTATGTAAAGATGGTCACCCATCTACTGACCAACTGCGGCAAGTATTACCCAGTAACTGGGTTGAGGAACTTGTGGAGGTCAGATAGGCAGTCGCTTCATGTAAAATACTGGTATTCAGCTGCATCCAGTTAGACTGGAAGCCGACCCCAACATAGTTGGGAAAAGACTAGGCAGATGACAATCACAAAAATCTTTAATTAATCTCAATCAATATTTATTATTTTTTAATGAGCCTTTTCCAAGTAAAAAACTGAACAAATCTAATTTATACATTCCATTATAAAATAACAATGTGTCGAGTTTAGATTTAGTATTTTTTTTTTCTACCCAATGATTACGACAACATTTCGCTTATCTATTAAAAACGCAATGACAGTAAGCCAGTCAAGATACCAACACTTAATCCGACTATCCTGAAACTTAATTTCAACAACACCGTCTAAACCAACATTATCATCTCATAATACTTTTCTAAAACTTGACACTGAAATCTCCCAACAACCTAATTTTGCGTAAAACAGCAGTTTCCGTCTTAGCACAACAAAGACGTACAAATATCAGGCTTAATCCATTCTTCCTGATCGGGATGATGCGGTGATGCGGTCAGCGATGCGTCATAGCCAACCTTCTAACGAGAGCATAATGTGTGATTGGCGCAAATTATAAGAGGCACGTTTTGAATGAGAGAGATGAAGGCTGATGGAACTTAATAGGTAATGTACGAGTTAATAATAAAAACGAATTGCGTTAATTTCGGAACAATGATTGTGTTAGGGTTAGCTCAGACCGAGCAAAAAACCGCCCAAGATAGATTTTCAATGATAAATTGACAATGACCGCTGGGCAAAAGTCTTCCTACAATAGGTGCCTGAAGACACAGACGAAGTCGGCCCAAAACGCGGTGGCGAGATGACCTAGACGCGTATTGTGAGGGCTGGTTCGTGGTGGCGGGAGAAATGAGTTCCTGGAAGGACTTGGGGGAGGCCCTTGCCCAGCGGTCATCATCAATTTATCAATGAAAATTTATCTTGCTCAGCAATGGGACAGTAGGTATAAGCTAAATAAAAATTGATAATTAACTCAACCACAATTAAAATAGAGTTCACAATAGCATGCATTAGATGTTTCTTCTGGCGTGTGTTTGTGTCATTCGCTTGCTCGCGAATATTTTCACTCAAATCTTGACAGCAAAAATTTCGACCATTTTCGGGTATTTTGCTATCTGCACTGACGTTTAGGGTTTTTTGAATTGGGCAATACATCATGCACCTACTGTCATACTGGCTAAACGTACTGTCATTTCATTAACAGGCTTTGTATGTGTAGGTACACATAGACACGGAAGAGGGAGGTTTTCTGTTATAGGTCTCTAAAATGAATGTGTTAAAACCTGTTAATTATGAAATAAAAACTTATAAGTTATAAAAAAAAAAAACTTGTAAACTTATTTCATAGGACATAATAAATCTTGGATAATAGAGAAAACCGCTATTAAAAAGAACTTTATAAGACTGACCATGGTAACTCCCAAATAAATAATTTCGGGCGTTACGTATCGTGCAATTCTGCATGCCACTTAAGTCATCACTCGGTAGAAAATCGTGATTATAAACTAAAACTAAATCTTTATGCGTTTCTAAATAACTATAAGCCCTTTACGAACATTAAAACGGGCACGAGATGTTATAACAGGGGATGGAAGCGTGAAAGGTACAGAAACAGAAGTGCATTTTGCAATTTTATTATAAAATTGAACCATATCTCTTACAGGGCAAAGTTCAACACGTGAGTCTTTAAGAGCATTCAATTTGCAACTCTATCTCCTTGATATAAGATTAAATAATGTGTGACAGTTGAACTCATTCAAATACATAGACATTACTGCATGGACACATTTCATATTGATGCAAGGATATTTATATTTCACTATGTACATAAAACGGCCAATTACATTTATATCATTTTTGCAATTAACATAAAGTACAGAAGCATTCAAATTTAATTATAGCAGCTTTTTAACATGATGGATGGTTGAGAGTTCTGAACAATAATTAAATAGAAGACTTGTGTGTGTGTTGTGAGTATAAACGGCAATGAATGGTGCCAATTAAAACAGGCGACAACGCGACTAGGAGATATTATTCAAAGAACTCTATATATCTATCTATATAAATATAAAACAAAGTCGGGTTAGTTACACCATTTATAAACTCAAGAATGGCTGGACCCACTTTTATGATCCTTGATTTTTTGGGTTTGTCTCCACCCTGAATAGCAGAATAACTATTAAAACATGGGAAAAATTTACAAAAATTAAAATAATGAAGATAATTCATTTTTCATACATCCTGTAAATGTATAGGTACAGAAATAATCTTGAGTGAAGTATGTAAACCTAAGCAAATTCATTGTTTATCAATTTGACTACCGATTTAAAATTTAGATATTTTGTCAAATATATGTAGGTAATTTACTCTATAAAATCCTATTTCATTATAGCAGTATAATACATCAGCAAAACAAGCAAGCATCATCTTTGTACCTATTTTTACTGTTCTGTTTTTTTTTTCTTTTAATATAATATACTTACAACAATAAAAACGTTCATGTTCGTTATTTTTGCATTGCCGTTATACCTACTGTAATATCATAAAAAAATATTTTAAAATCTAGGCAACCTACCCACATAGATAAAAGTAAAATCCTAAGGCTATAAAAATCATCCAAATTATACATACTATTAAATAATATAGCCTTGAAAATAGCCCTTTAAACCAATTTAGTAGCCATCCTAGTTTCTCCACTCAACTACAATAACTTCTCCCATTTTCCCTTTCATTTCCAACTTTATTTTACTTGTCTGTCCAATTTTTCTCACCGTTTCTTTATTCTAATTTCAGTAACATATCCTGAAACCATGCCTGTGATGACCCGTAAGGCTACTGCTCAGGAGATGGACCTTAAATTGAGAACGGCCCTCCAAAAACTTGAAGCAACACAACTCCAGTGTGACCAATTGCTACTGGAGAATGATGAAAGTGAGGAGGAAATAAAGAAAATAGTTGACAAAAACTCAAGCCTTAAACGGGAGCTAGTAGACCTACATCAACAATATCTGATTGTTGTTGATGAACGCGATCAACTGAAGGTAGTCACGGATGGTTTCAACAACTGTAGTAATTTGTATGAGGAGGCTTTAAGTAAAGTTAGGGACCTAGAAGATGAATTAATTCATGCTAATAGTCGCATCTTCCTGTTGGAAAAAGAAAAAGAATGTAATCAGGTTAAAGAAACAAACCATTTATATAATGAATTATTAAACATTAATTGTAACCCTCATCCCATAATAACTATTGACCTTACTGAAGATTCCTTGCTAAAACAGAATTATAGTTATAAATTGAGTCATAACAAAATGAAAAAATATGCAAGAATGAATAGAATAATTAAAAAATGTAATCAATTTAGGAAACAACAAAAACATTTTTCTAAAAATATTCCACTAAGGAAAGAACGTATTGATCTAATTAATAAATTAAAGAATTATCAAATCAAATTAGAAGACAGCACAAAAATATATGAATTTGATACACAGCGCTTACAGTCTGACATACAGGTACTTGAGGGCAGACTTAGTTCCCTTTACATTAAATATGTGGGTTCTCAGAACCAAATTAAAGAACATATTCTTGCTGCTAATGAGTTAGTTATGTGTCAGTGTACTTGTCAGAAGGTTTCAAACCCTGTTGCTGTCCAGCCTGAGGCAACGGAGGACCCGTCCCAGACTGAGTGTTTGTCTCAAGAGTGTATCCTTAACCCAGATGTATCTGATATAGTACAGGATCTATCCCCAGTGGTACAGCTTGAGGTTAGTAGTTGTCCATCGTTCAGTAGTCATGATTGTTATAATTCAGTTATGTTCTCAGATAGTATAGGAAGAGGATTAGGTAAATTAATTAGTAACAACCTGAGTTATTCTACTCAAAACAATTGTATGCCAGGGTCAACCTACAAAGAAATAATGACATCAATAACAGGAAATGTATTTAACCCTAAAACCAACATTACTGTATTTGTAGGTAACAGTTCTAAAGTCAAAAAATATGAAATAACTGACTGTGTAACTGAGTTGTTAAAGTTAAATTGTAATAAAATAATATTGTGTGCTTTCCCATATTTTAAAAAATTGACAAATAGACAAAACAATTATATTCATATGCTTAATAAGCAAATGCACTTTTTAGTTAGTCATTACAGTGACAAGCTTGTCTATTTTGACACTAACAGTTTTGTAGAAACTTTAAAGTCGACTAGAGGTACTGTGTATCTGCCTGTTAGTTTTAGACACACAATAGCAAGGCTATTAGCTTTTTATATAAACACAGACATAAGTATTATGTCGAAGTCTTGTATTATTAACACCACAACAATTAGTAATAATACTAATAATAAGGTGGTTTGCCTAAATGAATGTAGCTCAAATGCTATAAATATGTATACAAATTGTACGAAGGAGGTTCCATTTCCCTCACGCACTATGAGCTCACTGCCTGGTGATGACATTGAAGTCTTGGGATTAACTCCGGATAATCATTTAAACTAGTTTGTAAGACAACAGAAGGTACCAGTAATAATATTGTAATACCTAACAGCAACAAGGTATCTTCTTGCTCTAAAATAATTAAATATCAAAAAGGAGATCAGCAGAATACCTTGAAGTTATTTCATCAAAATATTCAAGGCATTTCCTCCAAATTATTAGAAATTGAAATGTTTTTAGAAAAAACAAAGTTTGACATTGTTTGTTTTACTGAACATTGGTTAAAGGATTACCAAATGTTAATTAATTATGAGAACTATAGTGTAGGCAGTTGTTTTAACCGTAAATCTATGCTGCGTGGAGGTTCTTTAATCTTAATAAAAAATTGTTTAAAATTCAAGCAACGAAATGACATAGTGGATTTATCAATTGAACATTGCATCGAACTGTCTTGTGTTGAGCTAGATAAGCATGTTGTAGTGTGCGTTTACAGACCCCCTAATTATCAGAACTTTTCTGTATTTGAGTCAATAATGGAGGATGTTCTAGTGAAACTTGCATCCAATAACAAAGCCGCAATTATTTGTGGTGATTTTAATATTAATATTTCGGAAAATAATTCAAACAGCAGTAGATTATTAAGCCTTTTCAAATCGTTCAATTTATCCAATGTTTTTACAGAACCGACTAGAGTAACTCAAACTTCTGCTACTTGTATCGATAATGTTTTTTGCGATTGTGATTATTTAGATAAAGCCATCGTAAATTATCTGCCGTCTGATCATAGTGGACAAACGGTAACTTTTAAGTTTAAAACACCTTTGCAAAAAGTGCAAATACAATTTAGACCGATAACGACTGGTAAACTAAAAAGATTCAATAGTACTCTAAATAATAAGTTAAATGATCTGGGCCATGATATGGATGACGCAAATAAATTGTACGAGGATTTCTTTTCAGTAGTGCAGACTCAATTCAATAAAACTTTTGAAAAGAAAACAAAAAACATTTGCCCTAATTTTATATTTAGTGACTGGGCAACTAGAGGTATTAGGATAAGTAGGGAGAGACTGTTCGAGCTGTATGGACTTAAGCCCTACATTAATACTGATACTTTCAGCAAGTATGTTGCTACATATTCCAAAATTTTTAGAAATACTTGCAAAATAGCCAAAGCCCGGTACATTAGCAACAAAATCAAATCGGCAGAAAATAGAATAAAAACGGTTTGGAAAATTATAAATAACGAAACTAGTAGGAATAAAAAACGAAACACAGATTACACGTTGGAGACTTCACGTGGTGCCATAAGCTCTAACTTAGAAGTAGCTCAAGAATTTGTAAATTTCTTTACTAATATACCATCAAAAACGACGGAAGCCTTAAATTCCTCACCCGGCGTATCAATTGATTTATTAAGAGCGAACGTTCAAGCCTGCCCGGTTGAATTTCAATTTAAACATATTAACCCTGCAGTAGTAATAAAAGCTTTTAAGCAAATTAAGATCAAATTGACCGAAGATCTTTGGGGAATGTCTATTAAAGTATGTACCTCCATAATTGAGACTATTGCGCCTTACTTAGCCTTAGTATTTAATTCGTGTGTTGATCAAGGAGTCTTCCCCGATTTAATGAAATACAGTAAGGTAATACCACTTTACAAATCCGGGGACAGTAAAGACACTAATAATTATAGACCCGTATCCGTGTTGCCGGTTTTCAGCAAGGTGTTTGAAAAGATAATGCTTAATCAAATGCTCAATCATTTTAACACGAACAAAATCCTTCACGATCAACAGTATGGTTTTACCAAAGGACGTTGTACGACCGACGCCGGTGTAACCTTATTAAAACACATTTTTAACGCGTGGGAAGAGGCCCAAGACGCCATAGGAATCTTTTGTGACCTCTCCAAGGCATTTGATTGCGTCGATCACGAAACCTTGCTTTTGAAACTTGAGCATTACGGACTTGGAAAACTTGCGCTCAGTTTAGTTAGTTCTTACTTAAATGATAGACAACAGCAAGTTCAAATAAATGGTGTCAATTCACACGGTTTAACTGTAAAAATGGGTGTGCCACAGGGCTCGATTTTGGGTCCTTTCCTCTTTTTAGTGTATATAAATGATCTACTCCATTTATTCAAAAATCAACCACAAATGGTGTTATTTGCTGATGACACTTCCTTAATTTTTAAGGTAAATAGACGTGCTACAAATTTTGACGACGTAAATAACGCCCTACTGCAGGTCCAAAATTGGTTCACTGCTAATAATCTAGTATTAAATGGGAAAAAAACTAAGTGCATAAGATTTTCTTTACCGAATGTCAAAGGTAGTGATTGTGAGATAATATTGAATCAAGAGAAACTTGAATTCGTCGATAGAACTGTTTTCCTAGGGATCACGCTCGACTCAAGGCTACAATGGGGTCCGCATTTAACATCTCTTGCAGGACGGCTAAGTTCAGCAGCTTATGCTGTGAGAAAAATCCGTCAATTTACTGATGTAGATACCGCGAGACTGGTCTATTTTAGTTACTTCCATAGTATCATGTCTTACGGTATTTTGCTTTGGGGACGGGCTGCAGACATCGATTCTATTTTTATTCTGCAGAAAAGAGCTATCAGAGCCATTTATAATCTCCGCAGGCGCGATTCTCTAGGGGAACGGTTTAAAGAAATTAACATCATGACGGTACCTTGTCAATATATCTACGAAAATATCATGTATGTAAGGAAAAATTTACATCTTTTTAGTAAAAGAGGTGAAAGACATAATTATAGTACTAGAAATAGGGACCTATTAGTTCAACCAGGATTTAGACTAGCTAAAGTAGACTCATCTTTTATGGGGTACTGTTTAAAATGTTATAATAAAATACCTCCCCACATTCTTCAACTGAATGAGACAAAATTCAAGTCTTGTATTAAACGCACACTATGCAGACAGGCATATTATAAGTTAGGGGATTACATCGCTGATAAAAATGCCTGGCTCAATGCTGGTCCTGCTCCACAATCACAACTATTTGATTAACACTTAAAAATGCTGTTGGAGCTGCTGAAGATTGTAAGTCTATCTTTGCATTGTATAAATTCAATCTCCTAGTATTGTATAATTGCATAGCACATGTTGAGTACTATGTACATACTATAAAGCTACCATTTACTGGGTACGTCTTTCATTGACTGAATGTGCCCTGGCGGCTGAGAGTATGTCATGCTCACTCAAATGTCTCGCTGATGGCGGCGCATGTGTTGGATCATTTAGCTCCCTTCAAAATGGTTGAGCTGAATGGTGCTAATACATGCGTCATGTTCGTGAACGGGCGCCGTCAGTAGGGACTGGTCATCTCTTTGCTGCCATGGCTTATTTTATTTTAATTTAATATTTGAATTGTTGTTTTTTCTCATCTTTTCATTATGGACGCTTTTAACGTTCTGCATCGTTCTCACATGTATAATTTTTAACGTGAATGATGTAACCAAGACTTTGTAACCATATTATTTTGATTTAAAAGAGTGTCCATGGAGTTTCTTGCCCGTTCTTCTCCATAGGTACCTACGCTTTGGAATGGGCAACTAGCTTCATCTTTCTGACTGACCGACCCCTTGACAATTCAAAAGTGCCTGTAATTGGTTTAATTGAAATAAATGCTTTGAGTTTGAGTTTGAGTTTGAGTTCTTGTCTGTTTATACATATATGTGTGTACATAAATGGTAAAATAATATAGTTAAAAATAATCCGGTTAATTTTTTCACAGGACAATTTTTTATTTCTCTTATTTATTATTAACCCTTTTATCAATACATATTGAGATAGTGTATTATTTAATTAAATTTTTTTTTGAATTATTGTTCGGATATTCAAATCACGACTGTCATTTTCGAAATGGCTATAGAACGGTGAATTGACGTAACTACTGTGTCATTTGATAAACAATTATTTTTGTATCACAGCACATAAAATTACTCTCTCAACCATTGCTTTTCCGTGACCCAACTACTCTACTCCTTCTAAAAGGACCATTTGTGTTCTCTCTTTGGTAAGGACACGACTAGTTTCATCATCCCGGATATGGTAAGTCTCTGGTTTCAACTGTTGCGATTTGACTTATACCTACGTTAACTTGTCTATGGATAAGGTTTTGTTAGCTTACTCATCGTTCTAGTTTTAATTCCCAATGTCGTTATTTCATTGTGTACCGAAGGATCAACATTTTTGTTTATGTTAGAGGAGGAACTAGAAACAGCTCTATAACGATATACTACTTTATCTACACCCATGCTATAAATCCTCTTAAAAGTTTCTGAAACAGCTTATTGCCAACATTAGAACAACCAGTGTCATAGTAACCATAATATCATCCAAACGAGTGTTAGTATTATGTTGTACTAAATTTCATTATGCAACTCGTTTTCAAAAAAAGAACATTGTCATCCACACGCGCTTCACTACCACAGCGCCGTAATTTTAAAAAATAACGTATAGGTTATTCGAATTCACGTCGTATCCCGCCGGCCGGCCGATATTTGTATTGCAAAAAACTGTTTCAGAACCTTTTTTTAGAGGATTTATATATCATGGCTGTAGATAAAGTCTTGTATGCAACTGTACATAATTAGATATTAAAACATTTGCATAAATAACTATATTCTATCACGTTAACTCAATTTCTTCACACATAAGTAAGCGTCGTCGGTTGTTTTTCATGGACATCATCTGTATACTTATCAGTATTTCCTTCTATATGCTTTCCGAAATCTCTTTCATTCGTTTTTTTATCTTCTCCATCATTCTTAATTACATTCATTACAAAACCGCTGTCTCCCTCTAATTACTCCAGACTGTACTTTCAAAATAGATCATTAACTATAATACAAAACTGTCTCAGTCTTAAGCATGTGGGAGTAATCTTGTGAGTAGTTAATTACAAGGAAGGTGTTGTACACTTATATTAGTCTGCTCGTAAATATAATTGGATAATCTATTGATTATCGCTTAATCTAAACTATTGTTCGATTTTACAGAACTATTTTTCTATTGTGCTGTTCGATTTAACTGTAGTTTTTTTAGTTAGCAACTAAAAATAAAAGGAATGGTATAGTTGGCGTCACGAAAGATGAGACTTGTCCGCCGACCCTATGACGTCCGGTCCCGTCACGCGCTCAGACCTCATACCGCTAAAGAGACCTAAAATCGTGTACTGCGCAAGTCAAACCACGTGGTGTGTTTAGTCACATCTTTCGTGGCACCCTGTATTTTCATGTCAATTTCATATTTATGAATGAAGCAAAATAAAATCTTTAAATGAGAGATGAATGTAAAATATTCTTTTCAAATATTCGTAATAATTTTTTTATTGTATTAGTGCAATCTAACTTACTTGGCATAATCAGCTTATAACGTTCCCACTGCTGGGACACAGGCCTCCTTTCTATGAAAAGAAGAGGGCCGTTATTCAACACGCGGGCCCAGTGCAGGTTGGTTGATGTCATATGTCTTCGTATTTATGATTTTAGGTCATGCTGGGGGAGCAGTGTTGACGAAGTAAATTACTCAAAGGAAAGCGCCATCGATCGAACCCTAGACTACAACTCGTAAATTGGGGCCGTTACCACACCCCGGACACTCCATACAACGCTCGCAAAATAATTACCTACTACTACTACTACATTAAAAAATGACGTTTGTATATGTATGAATGTGTGCGTGAGGTACTGGTGTTTGCGAGCGCTCTTGTGAAAGAACGGGCGACGAACATGCCGAAGTGCGGGGTGAGGTGCGGTAACTGATGTTAGTGCGGGGAAGGGAGTGTCCTTTCTGTACGTAGTACTTTAAGTATTCTGTGCCGTTACCACTGAGCCACTACCGCTCTTAGTTACTTGAATGCTCATTATTACCC
Source organism: Amphipoea oculea (assembly GCA_945859645.1). NCBI lineage: Eukaryota > Metazoa > Arthropoda > Insecta > Lepidoptera > Noctuidae > Amphipoea > Amphipoea oculea. The sequence goes on from OX243862.1 coordinate 21,091,565, forward strand.
CATAAACAACCTCCTATTTTACAAAGAACACTCAACCGCTTATTTTCTTTACAAACAGTTTTTACTCGCCAATCTACATAATTCCACACTGATGATTAATCTAGTTAGTACTTGCCTTAAGTGCTACTACTAAAAGCCACGTGCAGACTATAATGTACACCTACTGAGTTCATAGATCATACTACATATGTATAATAGTATCGATAGTCTCTGTGTAGAAATTATAATTGATTGCCTTGTATCTCTTGTGACCTTGCACTGCTGTCTGTTTCTTGGTAAAGGATAAGGTCATCACGTTGGTCCTTTGAGTCGGAAGAGATGGATGCAGATATGATAGATTACCATTTTTTTTTGTTTCCGGGGTGTAAAATCCTCGTGGATGTCCGCCGCCCTGGGTCGGGCGGCGGGGTCTGTCAGTCTCTTACTGACTAAAAACCACCCCGGTGTTCCATCTCACACCTGTGCCGGGAGTCAAGGGAACGTACGATCCTTCCGCGGGCCTCCTCGGGCCAGGGGCGGAGTGAGGTGTTTGACTCCCCCCGCGACGTCTAAGAGGGACGTTCGTGAAACACTACGCGCCGCCACCTCGGGTCCTGATGTGTGGGGAGCGACGGACCTCCCAGAGTCCGTCGCCCCTGGACCTAATGATAGATTACCAACCGCAACCTGTTACCATGGATTCAGTACATGAGTCTGAACCCCCTGAGAAAGTCACCGACCAAAAAAAAACAGCAGGTTCACAGAAAAATGCAATACTTACGCGGTCAAAATGTATGAAACAGCCATTTTTTTTTGTATCCTGTATATGGACAGCAATATCCATGTGACTCCTAAAAGTAATATACTGCAATCACCATTCATTTGCCAGATTTTGGTGATTATGACAATATTGTCTCACAAACTCTCTTTCAGTCTTCCTCTCTCTCTTGACTTCTTCGTTTGTTTAGTGGTCGCAAGCGTTACTGCTCAGCACGAGTTCCTGACTTTGATTCCCAGGTTGGGCAAAGCGTTATTGGGTTTTTACATCAGAATTTCTTCAGCAACAGTCTGCAGTCTGAATTTGTGCCCGGTTGATGGCAATAGGCTCGCCCCTTATTTCATGGGACTTAAACAAACCTAGCTAATCATAGGTGTACTATAGGCATGTACATCTCTACCTAACCCGTCTGGGAAAAACATGCGTGATGTTATGTCTCACGAATAATATTTCTGGCGATTAATACTAGGTGTATTAATAGCCAGAAATATTATTCGTGAGACAATATTAAATCAATCAATATATTATTAGACAATATTTCTGGCGATTGATACTTGGTGTATTAATAGCCAGAAATATTATTCGTGAGACAATATTAAATCAATCAATATATTAGACAATATTTCTGGCGAGTAATACTTGGTGTATTAATCGTCAGAAATATTATTGGTGAGACAATATTAAATCAATCAATATATTAGACAATATTTCTGGCGATTAATACACAAAGTATTAATCGCCAGAAATATTATTAGTGAGACACAAAACTCATGCTCAGTGCCTATGCAATCTAGGCAACTGACGCCACTCAATCACCATTGGCCGGTACATACAGTTGGTCGTCATCATCGACGCGGCGCTTAGCACGGAACATTGACACATTGATATAAATATAAGTGAATGATTAATATTATACATGAATAACAGGGAGCGTCCTGCTTATCACAATGACACTCATATTTATGTTTTCATTTAAATGATTCACCATTTTGAATATCACACTATATCACACTAATATTATAAAGGCGAATGTTTGTGAGTGTGTGTGTGTGTGTGTTTATATGTTTGTTACTTCTTCACGCTCAAACGGCCGGACCAATTTTAATAAAATTTTGTATGGAGGTAGCTGACACCCTGGATTAACATATAGGCTACCTTTTATCGCGATATTCCCACGGGATATTGAAACTTATGCGGGTGAAACCGCGGGGCGCAGCTAGTTGAAACTGATTTCAATAATACAGAATTTGGATGAAAGCTAACAGTGACTGTAGTTGCTGATCTGGAGAGGAATCTACTTCTTCTTCGTGTCGCTGAGCACGACTGTATTTTAGATCTAGTTTTCTCAAAACTGCGCCCTTCCACGGCGTCATCGGCGACAGTACAGAGGAATCTACTAACAATACGTTACATGCCCATAAATATCGTGCCTCTTTCTGCATTAAGCACTTGGTTCAACTGTCTAATGAGAGGCTTTCAGGCACTAGGCAGTGATCTGGAGTACAGCACACTAATTGCATAACACACTATACTTCCCAATCTGATTTTGAAGGATATAGCTAATCCATTGCTTCATATGTTCGAAAAATGTGTATGCTCAACAACGTCAATAACGCAATGAATGTTGTTGATTTGTCAAAATGAAACTCATTGCTACTTATAAGACAGTAGCAATGAGTTTCATTTTGACAGATCAGTCAAATCATAAAGTGGTTCTGAGCGGTAATTGCGTAATACACTATAGTGTATTACGCAATTACCGCTCAGAACCACTTTAGAAAGCCCTTAATTCAGCTGCCTAGTAAGAGTCTTTTCTAATTCTGTTCGAGCCTCTTGCGCATCAAACCCATGTCAACTATTGGCACAGTAAATCCATACATTTAATCAGGCATCTTCAACTTGTAGCGGTATCTACAACGCCACATGCGAACAGCGCGTCATACTGGCGTCACGCAAATCCTGCATCTCGCAAGCAGAGTTTACCGCGCAACAAGCATAGATACAACGGCCTGACATGAATCATCGGGCAGTTGCCCGCCAGACACAGCACCCGTCTGGTCGGAGGATCCTCCCTTTTCTATAGAGTATGAGTGAACTTTACATCCTGTTCCTTATATCTCTATAAACTAATTCAGCCATATCACAGGACATGGGACTCTCCCAAGTGACACCACAGTATCGAGTTTTCCACCATATGCATCCAGTCCATCCCAGCCACCTTGTAAGGTCGGCAGTCCATCTGAGGGACGTCCTACGCTACGCTTATCAATTCGTGGCTTAATAGCCACAACATTATGATGAAAGGAAGCAACAAGGGAAACGTGAACGATATCAATATCCCTTCACATGATTCCGTCAGCAATTACAATCAAGCCCAAAGGTTACAAGTGATTGGTAGCAGAACTGATTTGTCGATGATCACGAAGAAAATTAACAAAGTTACGTAACGTCATGAAGTATACAACCTTCACCTTTTGCGTCGTGATGATATCGTGTAGTTTTGCTTGATGCGGAGTGTGAGAAGGAGGGAAGTATTTGATGAGATGGTTATCTGTTATATTGTTCATCCTTATCCGGGACTGAAGAAAAAGTACCAAACCAAACTACCGAAACGTCTAAGGCATGTATGGGTTGATTTTTTCGTCGAAGAATATCACAAGCACTTTTTTTTCTCTCGCGGTGAAAATTTTCATGGACTTCCTCTATCGTGGGGGTGACAGAGGGGCATGCCGGACCCTTACCAGCTAAAACCACCGCGGTGTTCCACCTCTACCTATGGCCGGGGGTGCGGGATTCGCATAAGCATTCACCGCTCCCAAATCAAAAGCACTAGCACCCTAGAATCATTTCAAATTATTTTATGCTCAGCTCCTTCGATCCTATTATTGATCGAATCTTAGCTCCCAATGGTTTTCGCTTAAAGGCAAACGACATGGCGGCAGGCCCGGATGGAGATGACGGGATGAGCTGGAGAGAGAGGAAAAGAGAGTAGGGAAGTCTTTGCCCAGCAGTGGAACATGGTAATAATGCAAAATAATAAATATGCTCGGTATAAAGTAACAGGAACAGAATGGATACGGAATATGTGGAACCGGGCCTTGTGCCGCTACGTTAGAGAAGCCGCTGTGACCAACACTAGAATTAAGTATAGAATTTATTGAAGACAAAAGTAAAGCAAATTGGTTTCATAGTCGTTCCCCAATTATATCAGACAGAATGTGCTAAAAATTAATGATTTTAGATATATTTTGGTTTTCGTGGTCCTTATCGTAGGTCCTTGTGTCTTCTCTCGTTTTAGCCACTCGTTGTACCTGCGTGATGCGTGATGAAGTAGAAAATACCTGTTCAATCGTAACTTGGGCAGCAGGGCAATGGTTAGGCAGTGGTAACGGCCCCGACTTACGTATTGTAGGTTCGAACCTAGGCAGACACATTACTTTGTGCAATTTATTTCAACACCAATGCTCTCACAAATTAGAATATAAAAAAAAAAAAAATACATTGGCACTCCGGGAGACAGAATTGAAAACAAAACACAAACAGAATAGTTTGCCATCACTCACTGACATGTTGGATATACATTAAAACCGAGTACATCCCGAGGAAAACCGAACACGTCCAAAGCGGTGTCGATTACGGTAACAGTGGTGCGAGTCCAATAGTTCTTTTCCCATCTCAAAAAATGCCCAACGTGCCAAAAGAAGATTTCACTCAAAAAATTCGAAGACATATGACATCCACCGCATGGTGGATTGCGGCCCACTCCCTCTCACAGAGAGAAGGCCTGTGTCCCAGCAGTGGGAACATTAATGGATGATTATGTAATCGTAAACGACTCTTTAGAAATACAGGCGTTTGGTCGGGAGTTTCACCAGTGCGATAGGTATTATATCAAAACCTACCATAACAAATATCATCTAGCAGACCTATCACAGCATGCCATAACAAGCCATGTATCACGCATGGACTTTACCATATTCAAGATGATTTTCAAACTAATATTATAAAGTCGAAAGTTTGTGAGTGTGTGTGTGTTTATGTTTGTTACTTCTTCACGCTCAAACGGCTGGACCAATTTTGATAAAATTTTGTATGGAGGTAGCTGACACCCTGAATTAACATATAAGCTACTTTTTATCCCGATATTCCCACGGGATTGACAATTACCATAAACCGCGGGGCGCAGCTAGTATGTCCATAAATTAAAACTACGTGTTGAAGTTTCAAAATGTATGCAAGTCATGTAACGATCCGAAAGGGAGAGAACATGTTAGAAAGTAAATGTTGAAACGAGAGAAGCTGTAAGTTTAAAGAAATATCGTGTGTGTTTATATACTTTATGCAATTTATATATGTATATCTCACGTTTTATTGCAATATGTGGATCATTTTACAAACAGTGCTATAAGTAGGTGCCTGAATTTCTAAAGCGAATACAGTGTGATTATTCATAATGTGCACATATCGAAATGAGAGAAACTAAGCTTCATTTTATCGATGGCAAAAATGTTTAAAAAAATCTAAAAAAAATAAAATGTTTACAGCATTTTAAAATTCATGTTCGCTGCTGTGACTCCTGTGTAAACAAATCGCTATAAATTTTAAACTGAATGACCTGTCACGATGAAACAAACTCAGTAATGACTGGAAATAACAAAGCATCCTCATTAAATAACAACTAAAGAAAAAAAATTACCCTCAATTGAGAAATAAGGTGTTTTATAACAAAAATTTGATATTTTTTCATAAATTTTTACAATAATTGTAAAGGTTTTCAATAAAATCCCCAAATACCTACCCTTTTTATAATATTACCTTAAATTATTCTCTTTCCTATCAGCTTTCTAAAAGTAAAAATACCATGTTTATAACTCAAGCACACAACATTTCCTATCAACTGCTAAAGAAAGGCCTTGCACTCGGCTACGTACAATATTTAGCAGGTAAAGCCATTTTTTTTTCCATCGATAAAATGGAGCTTAGTTTCCCTCATTTCGATATGTGCACATTATGAAGAATCACACTGTATATCGACCTTCTGTGATCCTCCAATATTCGCAAAAAGTTGAACATCTCAGTTCAATTAGTAGCATTATCATCTAGGGTAGACTATTTATCCATTATCGATACATGATCTTTTTTTTGTCAAAGTCAAAGCATTTATTTCAAATAGGCACATAAAAGGCACTTTTGAACGTCAAAAATTATCGTAAAATAGAATTGATTCTAGTCGCCCATTCCAAAAGGTAGGTTTGTAAGTTGATGTCAATTATTTTCCTGTTTCGGACTGTTTGGGAGGGGTTTCAATCTATTCAGATGCAACTGAAAATCACTGGCTTAACGATATGTCCCTTAGACCTTTTGTATACGACAAGGTTTTCTTACGGTACGACCGTCGAAAAAACGTCTGTCAACAAGCTTCCATAGCGATCCAACCAACACTGATGACCGCGCCTACATACGGCGAAGACACCGTAGATTTTCTCGGCAAGAAAGACGTGTGTGTACAAAGGGCCTTAAATTTTCTCTAGATAAACAAAAGTCAAATCCACGAAGATTTCAACATGAAAAAATCTCTAAAAAAATGTGTAATTTTCTTCCCAGAAATGTTACTCATATTAGTTGTCCCATAGTTGGTCCTAACTACATTATTAGTTATGATAACTGCGTTGCTCAGTATTACGATACGTCACTTTAGCGGAAAAACGCGAATGCGGTGATCGAAAATGGTAATGCCCCCACCACAATGAGTACCTTTCAGAAAAATGCATAATAACAGAAGGCCAATTCTCGTAATTTAAAATGTTCAAAATCTAGTCGCAGTCTCATCTCGGCGACAAACAAAAGTCAAAAACTTGTCAAAATGTAGGGAAATTATAGGTATTTTTGACAGATTGAGACAGAGATCAGACTGTGAACGTTCTTAAAATTACTAGAATTGCCCCTCTGACCTTTTTTCAAGACATCATCATCGGACGTGATACGTGATAAATATCCACCCCAGAAAGTTGAAATCCCAATTACATACGAGTAGGTACATAATCTCACGCCTTCTTCCCATTTGGGTAGGCAGAAATACCAGAAAACCACCTGCTATTATAATCCTTACATACTCCTTTTGCTTATTATTAAAGAATCAAAAATCATATTTTTTTTTTTGTTAGCTTATTTTGTGTCCCACCGCTGGGCAAAGGCCTCCCCTTTTTTCTTCCAAACACCCCTGTCTTGTGCGATCTCTGGCCACGTTGGCCCTGCGAATGATATTAGATCGTCACACCACCTTCGCCTTGGTCTACCTCGACGGCGATGTCCTGCCTCAGGCGTCCAGTGAGTGACGATCTTTGCCCATTTCTCCGGGTGCATTCGTGAGACGTGTCCGGTCCACTCCCACTACAGCCTGACTGTTTTTTCTCCAACATCCGCTTCTTGAGTTATGGAGCGCAGCGTGGTGTTTCTAAATCACTTACACCTAATATGCAGCGCTCCATTGCCCGTTGGCAAATCTCGAGTTTGGACATCTATTGTTCAGTAAGTGACCAACTTTGTGCACTGTAGGTTAGGACGGGCAAGATGCACATGTCAATGAGTTTCCTTTTTAATGATATAGGAAGACTACCTTTCATGTGTTCTTTAAGGTGAATGTGCCATGGTAGACCGCGAAATTTAAATTTTCTTACGTTTTTTGCAATTTTCAGGTCAGTGTCAGGTTGTATCTTGATCAAAATATGATTCGCGACTATAACCGGTACGTATTTACAGAATCATAATCATTAGAATCATTAATATATCTCTTTATGTTAGATTTCTACCATAAACACTTTTCCATACGAGATTTGTTCTTAACGGCAGAAATCTAACTTAGAAAGATGTATTAATGATTCTAATTATTATAATTCTGTAAATACGTACCGGTTATAGTCGCGAATCATATTTTGATCAAGATACAACCTGACACTGACCTGAAAATTGCAAAAAACGTAAGAAAAATTGAATTTCGCGGGCTACAACTACCCATTCACCTTAAGGGCCCAGTAGGTCTTCCAAGCATTTTGGACTCGTCTTTCGACTTCCTTATCTTGTCTGTTTTTGAAAGACACTATCTGGCCCTTAATTAATATGCAAAAGAATTAGTTATCGCAATTTGTTTGTAATGTCGGAAAGAAGAACACTACTGGTCTTCCTCTTAAAGAAATGCCTGTGGCTTTTAAAAGTGCCCAACAGGGTGTACAACATCTAACTTTACAGCGTAATACAGGCTGACTTTAAATTGACTGGCAACCTTTCAGTGGGTGAATGAATGTAAACCACTTTTATTATAGAACCTCTTAACTCTGTCAAATCTCCTAACCGACTTAGAAGCCAGGTGGGCCGCTGCAGGTACAATTTAGTCTGGTAAGGGGACCCCAATAAACCACAATCCAACTGTGGAGCCACATCGCAAACGATGCCTCACCTCTTGCCGTGTTCTCTGAGCGTAACACCTGCACTATGGAAGATCTTTGCAAGGCCAACGATAACGCAGTGAAAATGGCCCGTACCTAATATAGAACGTTATAATAAAATAACCATGAATGATCAGAAATTCAAAATTAACCGGAAAAGACGAAAGTGTAATTATTATCCTCGAACATGCGAAAACAATTTTCGAGATAAGTATCGCCAAGCGGTTAGTCGACTCTTCACGTGACCAGAGGGCTGACCTATTTCATGGCCAAAGAATTAGCATTGCCACACAACGTGGCAATTCTGCCAGCCTTTTGGGCACTGTTCCTGTTGACAGCGATGTGGACGAAATCTTTGATGCCCTTTGATTATTTTGTTTATTTTTAACCGACTTCTAAAAAAGGAGGAGGTTCTCAATTCGAATGTTTGTATTTTTTTTTCATATAATTTTACCCCCTTATTCATAAAACTTATCAAACCTATTTTAGTTAAAATGGGGTTTGTCTCTTTCTTACACACAGAAATGACAACGTGACAGATAAAGACAAACGTTCTATAAACCTATTTTAGCTAAAATAGAGATAAAATAGGATTATGAATAAGGGGGTTAGTTTATATGTAAGCACATAATATATTTACTTAATTAACAACTAATCAAACTCACTGTTGGTTCTTCTACGGATACCAGGAACTTTTCTAACGTGAATGATTTTCCACAAACCGGGTATATAATTATTATTTTGTTGTAAAGTTTTATTATTACTTTAGTATCGCTGGATGAGTCATAGCCAGTATTAGTGTTGTATCCGTAGGTATTTGTACCTATGTACGTTCGATGATTGCTCTTTTATGCTGCATTTACATGGCATCGGGAATTAGACACGATTTATGTATAATTTAGTCAATGAGATCACGAGGAGCCAAAGGTGATTGAGGCACGATCTAGATGTCTTGTTACTTGTAGCGAATCTGTAGTATTTCAGTAGTTAAAGACCTATATAGACCTAGGAGACAAGCTGCAAAAAAAAAAATCCTACTAATATTATAAAATGTGAAACTTTTTAAGTTTGGATCACGCAAAAATGACTGAACGGATTTGGATGAAACTTGGCACACAGACCGACACCTGAGGAGCAATACTCGACAGTCTGATCTGTCTCAATATGTCAAAAATACTAATTTCTATACATTTTTGACAATTGTGTGACATCGACGGCACAGAGTACTTTTTGATAGATCGACGGTCGCTGAGATGAGATTAAGACTAGATTTTGAACGTTTTTTTAATTACGAGAATTGGCTTTCTGGATTAATAAAGGGTACTTTTTCCGACATCCACACAGGCAAAATCTAGTAGAAGAATAATTTTGCTTCTCTGGGGGAAACAGGATCTTTAACCCAAATCCAGCCAATACTGCCTGTAGTCATCTCCAGAGCATATCATTCGTTCCGGCAGGCTAGCAACCAATTCCTCCCTGCTACATTCATCATTTTGCTTGCCTGCCAGTTTATCTAAATTCCTAGCGTAAACTAGTCTAGTTAAACATTATTTTTATAACTTTTTTTATAGGTCTTATTTTTGACAATTCTATGATGTTCTACTTTATGGTCTGTTCAAAAGGCTTCTGATGAAAATGTAAACAAATGGATCAGTCTCAATTTCATCGATAATTTTTCAACCAATTCTAACAATGTTATTCAAGCAATAATTGTTGAAAAAATTGAAGAGATATAAAGTTGAAACCTTCTAAATATATATGAATATGTTACTAATTCCCTTTTTATTTAGTACTTACTAAATTTACTTCTGACGCGATCACTCAATTGCGTACTTAGTCTGAATGGGGTTCGTTTGTTCCCATCGCCCACTTTGAGATTTTCCATTTCTAGATCCCCAATTTTTTTAAACTTACCATCTGTCGTAAATCTGAAACAGCTAATGCATAAAAGCTAATTATATTAAAACGTGTAAAATTATATAGTCGTAACATAGGATGTATAATTTTCTATTGCCTCCCTGAAAGTCTCAATCGCCCATGACGGGGCGTTATCGCCCACGTTGAGAACCTATGGTTTACATCATCAGATACTTTTAAAAAGAAATAAAAGAATGAAAAAAAAACAGTGGTAATCCGGGAGTGCCAACAGATGTGAAAACAAAACACAAACAGAATACTTTGCCATCACTCACTGACATATCGGATATACATTAAAACTGAGTACATCCCGAGGACAGCCGAACACATCTCAAGCAGTGTCGGTTACGGTAACAGTGGCGCAAATTCAATGATTTTATCCTATCTCAAAAAAATGCCCAACGCGCCGAAAGAAGTTTTCACTTCAATAAAAAACAAAGTCTGTGTCTCTGTTTATTTATCACCGTTCCACAATTGTGGTGAGTGAATTGATGATCATCACTCAATCTCCTTCGGAGACTGCTGTGTTGCCTCTTCAAGCTGTTTATTCCAACCCAATGACCATAGCTCTTTCTGCATCCGGCAGATGCAATCAACCTAGTTCCATTTTAAATTACCATCTCCAGCACCTGCGATTTCTTCGCAAAATCATAAAATAAATATTAAAATGTAAACCTTCCTTAAGCACTTATTCACCGGAGATTAAAGTTCAATGCGTTATGATCAACAATAGTAAAATACCTGATCATTACATAAACATTTTCCATGAATATAATTATGCCTGCGAAGGAAACTACTTTACGGCGGCGTGCAACGTGTATATTTTGTTTTAGACGCTAATGTTTATTTAAGAGCCAATGACTTAAAGTATATTAGTTTCTTCGTTTTCTATACTAGGTTTTTTGTGTAATTATTACTATGAGTCCTCATTTGCGCATTTTATTAGCTTTATATTAATAAGAGTTGTGGAGTAGACTGAGAGAGAGTTTTCAAAAGCTACCATTACAGCCTCTACGGTTACACACCTGGCCCTTGGATCCGTGCTTACTAATAACAACATTATATTAACTACATCGCCTGTAGATTGCAGAAGAAAAACATAACGTGTCGTTTTACAATGAAAATAAATGACAATTTAAATCGGGTATCATTTAAGCTATCACCAATTTAATTAGTTTTGTGTTTCTTAAATAATAGGGTTTGTCCTCCAAATAGTAGATCTGTCACGAAAATGTAGTCACCAAACAATGCAAGTGACCTAACCAAACCGAACCTCGGGGTGCCCTTCGCTCGCTCTTGCATCCTATGTCGACGGAGCCCCGCTTCGCGGGGCCCCTATTTCTGTGTAAAGGGTTTAAAGTAACCTGACCAAACCGAACCTCGGGGTGCCCTTCGCTCGTTCTTGCATCCTATGTCGACGGAGCCCCGCTATCTGAGAACGAAAATATTTCGTGGCGATAGATCTATTTATTAGGTGATACAAATATTTCGTGGCGGTAGATCTATTTATTAGGTGATACAACTTGATGACAAATATAAATTTTGGTGATAGAAAATATAGTTCCCATTTAAATCTTCCACTAACACTACTAGACGGCATTTCGAGTAGATCGTAAACACAAATTGAAAATTCAAAACAAAACAAATGAAAGCTATCCACATTTTCACTTGTTTTTTCTTTTTTTAAATCAATGTCAAGCGCAATCAAATAAAATGTACACAAGTATGTGGCCAGTATAATTTTGCGCTTGGTGATTAAAAAAAATTGTCTTTTGATATTGAATTAGGTCAGCTACTGAATTGCCCTAAATTAAAATAACACAGCACAGCATGTTAACAATAGATTTTCATACTCTTTTTTGCACATATTTTGTACAACAGTAATGACTACACTCTGCCTCATTTTTTTATTTATAAGGCTGTCTTCACAGCTATCCGGGAGACCCGTACGGGCTGTCAGTACGGTCGCCCGGAGCGGGAGCACATGTTAGGCGCTAGAACATCGTTTCACAGCGACGCGGCTTGATCCGTACACGACCCGCTCCGGGTTGAGCCCGTACAGCGCATCTGTCTCCTGCTAGCAACCGTATCGTACTGAATCATCGTTTCAGAGCACTGCGGGTACTACCCGTACGGGTCTCCCGTGTACGGTCGGCCCATACGGGTCTCCCGGACAGCTGTGAAACCAGCCTTAAAGTAATAAGTTACTTTCCGAGCACGTATAATATAAACGTGAAAGTGTACCTACGTGGTATCAAAAAAAAATGGTAGGTCAAAAAATATTTGCTTACGCAAATATTTTCTAATGTCTGGACACAATGTCATATCAACAATTCAACAACAAATACAATTATTCATCCATAAATGACTCGAAGTAATGTGAATATCTGATTAAGATAAATAGATGTTTACCATATGATTGACTACCCAGTCCTGCATAGTAAATCAATGTCTGACAAATATCGTAAGGCAGATGATGAATACATTAAACTCAGAGTTATCATAACCAACACAATGCAAAAACTATTAGGTATTATTATTATGTAATGCTTGAATAATTTGAATGAACATATATGCATGTACTGTGGAAAGAAATATATTAGTGCATTAGCATAACTGTATACAAATGTAATCAGCCTATAACGTTCCTTCTGCTGGGAGAGAGGTGAGGAAGCCTGTGCCTCCTCTCTGTAAGAGGGAGTGGGCCATAATCTACCACGCGGGCCCAGTGCGGGTTGGCGGATGGCACATATGTCTTCGAATTTGTGATCGTTTCCTGACGATGTTTTCCTTCACCGTTTTGAAAGCAGTGGGTGAAATTAAATACACAAAGTAAAGTGCCATCCTGGGTGGAAACTCACGACCTACAACAACAACACAACTTGTAAGTCGCGGCCGATACCAATGGAACACTACTGGTCTCACTGGTTTAATCTCAATCTGAATCATTTTGAGGGATATTGCTAATCCATTGCTTCATATGTTCAAAAAAATTGTCTGCTCAACACGTAAATAGCGCAATGAATGTGCTACAGATAGTGTGTTACGCAATTACCCCGCTGGATTGCATTACTGGCAACAAAAGCAAGTATTCATTAATTTTAAAATTAATCAAAATTAATTCATCATCTTCCTGCACTTGTCCCATATTACTTGGGGTCGGAGCAACCTGTTTTCTTCTTCCATTCTCCCTGTCAACCGTCACGCTATCATTCACTCCCGTCGCTTTCATACAGGGTGAAATTGAAAACATGCGACTAATCGAAATGGGAGATTGTACTCATCATCATGAACAACTTTTACTGTGGGACCAAATCTGAAATTGTGAAAAAAAATAAGCTGTTCCCATGCTGTTCCCTACATTTATGTTCGCATAACTCGTCAAAATGTAGAGAACTGCTGTTTTTTTTTTCGCGATTGCAGCTTTGGTCATCATGATGAAAACAATCTCCAATTTCGGTTTGTCGCATTTTTTCAATTTCAACTTGTATAATTCCTTACACAATCGTGTGAGTAATTACATGAAGGCGTCTCATCGTCATCATCAATCTTTTTCAGCCACGATGGCCTTCCATGAATAAATATAATGCTTTCTTTCTGTAATCGCAGGCTACCAAACAGCACAAAAAAATACACGTTTCAATGATCACGCATCGGTCACCCTTGGCCACGAGTACCACAAATTGGTCAATAAATATTTAAATATACAATTAATGAAAAGATAAATTAACACGATAAGCGATAGTGTTCTGTAAAAGTTGTTTCATATTCAGTAAAAGTTGTATTGATTCAATGAATATGTTTATTTTTATGCATATTGGATTGACGTAAACACGTAATTAAGTATCTTAATGTACCTCGATATTTACAATGGGAAATGGAAAAATACATACGCTCTTAACATAACGACTCACGACTTCCACGCTATGATGGTGAGGAGAAAAACGGCGTCGCTATTGAAGGGAACGCGATCAAATCCTAATAGCATTCTGAAGACTGCAAACAGTATTTTATTAAATATAACATTTTAAGTCTGCCTTCCTTATTTATTTACGAAATAGCTAATTTTATACGAACCAATCCTAACCTATTTAAGAAACTATCACACGTTTCTATTCGTAATCGATGGGATAATAATAAATTATGCGTACCAAGATCAACCACGGCATTGATGCATAAAAGTGTTTTTTGCTTAGCACCGACCATTTATAATAAAATCAAAAACTATTAGACAAATGCCTACTGCTCTGTTTAAGATACATTTAAAAAAATATCTCATAGCTAAATGCTATTATACCATATCTGAATTTTTAAATTACCGCAATTAGGTAATTAAATAGATTCCTATAATTACGATATTTTCACAATTTGACCCCTATATCTGTAAAAATGATACTTTATGTTTTTAATTACCATTAGGATTAAGTTATTAAAATTTCATAGTTTGCTGTGTAGGCTCAAATTTTTATTTTTTTGGTTTATTCTAAGCCAAAAATATGTTGTATTGTACATTTATGGCAAAAATAAATGGCAAAACATGTAGATCTACCTGTTATTTTAAGACCTTGCACATTTATTTGATGTATACTCATGTTTTACAATAAATTATTCTAAGACGTTAGTGGACAAGATTAACTAACCGATAATGAATCCCTTCAAACAGGTGTTGGTTAGGCAGGAGTAATTCATTACTTCCGGTGAAATGTGAATGATGTAAATATTGTTTTTCTGTGAGCTTAGTACCTAGTGATAATAACACACTAACATAGCTAGTTTTTTGTACCTCACTGACACAATATGGATCATTGTTGTCTAGACAAACAATGTAATTTAATTTTCATTTAGTTTATTACATCATACCTGTACGCTTCAAAGAGATAAGCAGTCGTTTGCAAGCAAGATTTTGCCATTTATGTGAAATCATGCAATAAGAGCGTATTACAATAAACTAAGCGTAAATTAGGACTCCGGGTAGCTACTGAGATTCTCCTAAAGGAAAATCTTTGGGTCGAACCTGCTGTCAAACACAGGACCGCAGGCTCAAGCATTCAAATATTTTTAGAAGTCATGCATGATTTACGACAAACTTAAAGGTGCTCCCTCATCGGGAGAATTCGCCTGTAATCTAACGTTACAGATGGCCGCTCTTGACCTCGATCATGCCTGATGGAAAGCGATGGATGAGGTCTATGATGGAACGAGCGTGCCCAGAAGATGCCTAAGGCACTGGAACTCCCACGCATCGACGAAACACAGCAGACTGCTTAACGCCGGACTCAGGTGGGTCACAAACCAAACGGGCGTTCGCCCTACCACCGTAAGGGAAGAATTGGCCAGTCAAATAAGGTGTTGGGTGTGACTGTCCAGGATGCGCCGAGCGCTCGGTTCAGTTGAGTAACTGGTGGAACAAACTGTCCTACACGAGGAGGCTTCTTCATGCATCCCAAAAGCTGCGAAAACAGTTTTTTTTTTATAAGCTGCGAAATATTCCTACGCGTGTCTAATACCATGTGCTGAATACATTATTACAGTTTGCGCGGCAATGTCCCTGCTACCCTGTGTATATGATCAGTTTCCAATTCGCATTATATCTAACAGGTAAAGGCACATATTAAAGCTATCATTAGGACACATTAGGTACTAAAACGATCTGGTTTTTGCATCAACTCAAATCTTGGAGCGTTTAAAATCTCAATGTCAAAAGCGACAGTACCTACCTAATAAATGGAAAAGGCATATGTTATTATATTGTCGTTAGGATAATAATTATGTGTTGGAAAGAAACTAAATTAGGATCAAAACTGTAGGACGTATTTTAATGGCCGGATTCAAAATGTATCAAAATAATGCAGATGTGATTTATTTTTATAATCTCTTAACTATTTACACACACATACACACATAATCAGCCTATAATGTTCCCACTGCTGGGACGCAGGCCTCCTCTCGGTAAGAGGGAATTGGGCCGTAATCTATTATACCACGCGGGCCCAGTGCGGATTGGTAGATGTCACATATCTTCGAATTTTTGATTTTAGGACATGCCGGTTTCCTCACGATGTTTTCCTTCAGCGTTTTGAGAGCAGTGGTGATGAAATAATTTACACAAAGTAAAGCGCCTGTCTGGGTTCGAACCTACGACCTACAACTCGTAAGTCGCAGTCGTTATCACTGGGCCACCAGTGCTCTATTTACACAACATACTAAATTATATAACTATATAAATAAGGTCAAAACAAAGATTATTTTAAACAAGGTAAGTAGTTGTATGAGCAGCTTTTTAATTATGCAGCAATTGAGCGGCTCCCCGCGATATCACCCGCAAAAGTGTCTATCCCGTGAAAATATTGGGATAAAAGTATCCTGTGTGTTATTCTGATGTATAAGCTATATTACTGTATTGTTTCATCAAAATCCATTCAGTAGTTTTTGCGTGAAGGAGTTACAAACATCCATCCCTCCGGCCATCCTCACAAACTTTCGCGTTTATAATATTAGTAGGATTTGAAAAGCGGTCCATAACAAACAATATCTAAAGAGTTTATGCCATAGCTAAATTACCTATTCAAAAACAAGCATTGGCAAACCATCAGGTGTGACAAAAAGTGATAGAAAAAATCTAAACCAAAATAAATAAGAAAAAGCGACCAAATGCGTGTCGAAGACGAAGGTTTCCATACCACAAGGCAAAAACGCCGAAATAAACACGTTGGTTGTATGGAGACCCAATTTAATTTTTAATTTTTTTTATTTTTATTACGGTTTACTGTCTACCTATTACGGTTTATGAAATACAGCCCCCTGACTGACAGACAGGCGGGCGGACGGACAGTGGTGGCTTAGTTATAGGGTGTCGTTGGCACCCTTTAGGTACAGAACCCTATTAAGAAAAAACACAATACTCTTACACTTCCACGAACTACACAATAAACAAAGAATCTATGGTAACTTTAGCTAAATACAAAACTTACGCTATATCCCATACTTCGTAATCGATTCTTTAATCGATGTGATTGCTTTTTGTTTATTTACTTTTTAGCAGTAACTATACTTGACATAAAAATCATCTTCCTGATTTGAACATAAAAATGACTACATCTCTAAAAATAGCCCTGTTTTTTTTTGCGCCCATTTTATCTTTCAATCAGCATGTTACAGGCTATATTGTATTGTGCTATATAATATTGCAGCCAAATTCACCGAACAAATTTTCCTAACATTTTGACGATTTAGACTGGTTTTCAGACTTTTGGGCGTCTGACTGCCGTAACGACTGTCAAAGATCTACGTATGATTTTACTGTAGCGAACGCGGATTCTGCAATTGCTGCAATGAATCATGACCTGGCTTGCATCAGCGCTTGGGCTAAGTCATTTGGTTTGCAAATTAACCCAACTAAATCTCAGGCCATGATCATAGGCAGTAGATTCGTTCGCAATGCGGCTGATGTTGCATCTCTGATGCCCTTATATCTCGATGGTGTTCGCATTGACTATACTGAAACCGCTAAAGATCTGGGTGTAGTTATTGACTCCAACCTTTCGTGGCGTGCTCAGGTCAACGAGGTTAGCCGGAAGGTACATTTCTCCTTTCATTCGCTGAAATGCCTTCAGGGTCTTCTGCCCTTGAAGACTAAAATTTCCTTGGCACAAACACTTATTCAGCCGATTATAGATTATGCCGACGCCTGCTACCTGGATGCTACTGAAGAGCTATTAAACAAGCTTGAGCGCTTGCAAAACCTGTGCATTCGCTTTGTTTTCGGTCTTCGAAAGTATGACCATGTTTCTCACCTTCGCAAGGAACTCAAGTGGCTCCCAATCCGCCTTCGCAGGAATACTCGGATTTTATGTCTCCTCTTCAACATCTTACACAACCCGTCTTATCCTTCCTACCTGCGTGAGCGTTTTTCTTACACTCGCCCTAGCGACGCACCGTGCAGATCACACCTAAGATGGGATCCTTAAATCACATCCTCATAAAACAAGCTACTATTCTTATTCCTTCTCTGTCCATGCTGTGAGATTGTGGAACTCACTTCCGCCTAGCATTCGTGATTTAAAAACTATTTCTCTATTTAAATGTATATTAAAAGAGCATTACCTTTCCTCTGTACTGTGAGAATTTATATATTTATGTATATATGTTTATATATTTTAGCATTATGTATTTATTTAAGTATACTTATGTTATTTTTATTTTATTTTGCATTATATGTGTAGGTTTATTTAATATTTTAGTTTTAGGCTTCACACATTCATATTTCTCTCTTCTTGTTTTCACACACTATTGTCTACATTTCTTTTTTTACTTCTCCTTTTGCAGGTCTGCTGGAAGAAATTTCTTAAGAAATAAGCAGTACCTTTGTACTCAAATTATAATTTATAACATTTCCTTATGTATTTTACTGTGTGTACATAAATAATAAAATAAATAAATATAATAACCGGGACCAACGGCCTAACGTGCTTTCCGAGCCACGGAGGAGTCTCGCTCGATATGTAATATATGTATAGGAATACCCCATACATCAAATCATAAAATGAACATAATATTCGAAATAATCACTGAATGACTGTGTCAATAAGTACATACTTCTATCTTCACGCACAAGATGAAGGCTAAACAAAGTCATTTAATGGACAGTCAATAAAATCTCTGTTTGTCACTTAATACTATGAATCGTGACTGTACTTATAGATGACGGAGTAAAGGAATTCTCATCTTATTTCTTGGTAAGAAGGTATTTTTAAAACTAGCCATCCATTTCATACCGAGACCCCTCCGTGCCTCGGAGAGCACGTTAAACCATTGGTCTCGGCTGTCATCTTTGACGTTCGTTACGGGTAGTTCGCAGCCCAGAAGTCTGATTACTAGTCTTACCAAGGGATATTGTGTTATCCAAAACAACAACTACCAATTTTGGCAGCCTTCTAGAGGATCTACATTCTAATTTTGACTAGAATTTCCATAAAATTTTCCGGCCCTCACTGCAACAAATACCCCCAGTTTTGTCCTATCTCCTTTCTCTCTTCTCTTCTTTCTTTCTTTTTCTTTATTTTTTTCTTTCTTTCTTCTTCTTTATTTTCTTCTTTCTTTCTTTTTATTTATTTTCTTCTTTATTTATTTATCCTTATTATTATAATTAATTATCTTTTTGTATGCACGTGTTTCTGTGACAAATAAACCTATTTTTCTTTATTTTCTTTCTTTCAATTCTATTGCTCATTCTCCAAGAAAACCAGTGGCATGCATTGGTTTTCAGAATAGGTAGGTACTAGGCCGGGTCTAATCTAGGCAAACGCGGTAATCAGAAAAAAAAGTGAGGTCAAAAGTGTGGTTATTTGAGTAGGCATGCCTACTTCAGGGTGCTAAATTGCGAAGGTCGAACGTCATGGTATTACGCGTGAGACGTACGTATTTTTAATTTTGTCGTATTAACTTGAACGAGTAAAGACCAATAACAATGTGCGAATAGTACGGGAGCCGAGTAGGCCGTCTGGCGACTGCCTACTGCTGCGCGTGTTTGTATGAAGATTTTGATTTTGTTAGGTATGATAATTTAGTGAGTTTCTTAATTGTGGGGCACACACACTAAAATGTAATTGACAGGCTTATGTTGATATATCGAGGTAGGGACCGCTTATATGCCTATATGCAATGCACGCCACTGAAGAAAACAATATACAATGTATCTACTTAAGTATATGTAAATAGACACGTGATATACTGTCAGTAGTTACCAATCATTAAAGCTATAGGAAATGATCGGTTGTATATAATTGTAATATGTAAATATCTGATAAATACTGCGGGCAGTCACGGTTTAATCTCTAAATGTTGGTGCCGCCATGAGGACTTGTAAGCATAATAACAGACCATCCTGAGTAACGTCCTTGCTGACCGTGGGAGGCGTGAAGACCACTAATTAATAGTTGTAATCCTACTAATCCTTTCCAACTAATAATCACATCACAATAATATTCTAAAGGCGAAAATTTGTGAGTGTGTGTGTTTATATGTTTGTTACTTCTTCACGCTCAAACGGCTGGACCAATTTTGATAAAATTTTGTATGGAGGTAGCTGATACCCTGGAATAACATATAGGCTACTTTTTATCCCGATATACCCACGGGATCAAAACTTATGCGGGTGAAACCACGGGGCCCAGCTAGTATCATAAACGCGAAAGTTTGTGAGGATGTATGGATGGATGTTTGTTACTCTTTCACGCAAAAACTACTGAACGGATTTGGATTATATTTGGCACACAGGTAGTTTATAAAGTGAATTAACACATAGGATACTTTTCATCCCGGCAGTACATTCCAGTGGAATAATTTCCGAACTCCACGCATGCGAAGCTGCTGGCAAAATCTAAAATTCATCAAAATTTAAATTTTCTTACGTTTTTTTGCCATTTGCTGGTCCGGCAGTATCATAAAAAATCAATCAATAGGGTTATATGAACTTAAGAGAGTTGTAATGATATTTTAGTGATTATTATTAAAGGAAAAATATACTTGTTACCGTCGCGAATCATATTTTAATCAATATACAAACTGACACTGATCTGCAAATTGCAAAAAACGTAAGAAAAATTTAATTTCGCGGGCTTCCTTTGCGCATCCCGCTTAAGAGCGTTTACGATGTACAGACGCCAGCACATCAACCTACTACAATCTGTCAAATTTCTTTAATAGATTTTCAACTTTATCACCAAAGTAGGTATTAGGTTCAAAGTAGATTGGGAAAATTTGACAGTTTCGGGTAGGTTGATGTGCTGGCGTCTGTACAAGGGCTTTAAAATAAAAAACTGTTTCTAGCCCACAATAGAACAGTATACCTTTACACATTTAGCGTGAAAACTAAACTAGAATCATGGCTGCATCGAGCATGAAGTCATCGGGACCTATTGCCTCATGCTGTTATAAAAAATGTGAAAGAATTTAATCGTAACATAAGTACTTATCTAGATTTTTTGTTCAATGTCTGGGTTATAGTCTGGTTCTTGCCTACGGGTTTAGCTGTATACTTGTATAGTATATTGTGGTGACTTGAGAACCTGGAGTTATTCTACTATGTATAATGCTAATATAATTATAATCGATACATAATGTTATAAAAAAAGATTCCTGCCGCCGCGCCGCGTCTGTCTGTCTGAACGCGATAAACTCAAAAACTACCAAACGGATTTTAATACGGCTTTCACAAATTGACGTATTGATTCAGGAGGAAGGTTTAGGTGTATAATTCTTTAAGGTTTTGGGTGAATTGGCTGAAATATGATAATAATTGTTGAACATGTCGGAAAAAATCTTGCCGACTGGGAGGTTTACTGGCGTGCGTGCGCCGCGTAGGTATACTTTGAATGAAATTCGGCACACAGATAGTTTATAAGCCTGGATGAACACATAGGGTACTTTTAATCCCGGTTTCACGTTTCCGTGGGATATTTTTCGACACTCACGAGTTCACGACTCACGAGGCCTATGATGCTTGCAAAAGCTAGTAACACGGATCTATGGCTAGTAAGTATATTTAAATATTCTATAAATGAAAGTTTGTATGTTTGCATGTTTGATACTCAATCACGTAAAAACGACTGAACGAATTTGAATGAAAGGGGTTCCAACCTTTGTGGCATATCCGACGCGCCGCCATTTTTTTTTTTTTTCATAGTTTCCGCGTACGATGAATGTAGTTTATATGGGTAGCGGACAACAAACAAAAAATGTCAAGTAATATGGTACCGTAAAGTGTCATGTTCCCAATATATTTGGAAGTAAAGATCCCCATATGAGAACCATGAAAACTGAAAAAAAAAATACAAAATGGCGGCAAAGTCAGTCAAAGCATTTATTTCAAATAGGCACATTAAAGGCACTTTTGAACGTCAAAAATTACATTAAAATAGAATTGATTCTAGTCGCCCGTTCCAAAAGGTAGTTTTCGTATGGAGAAGAATGTACGTGTGAATGTATGTGTGAATGAATGATATGCCAGCTTCCATTGAAAATTGTTCGAACTCCTTTGGCACACAGATAGTTAATAACCAGGATTAACACTTTTATACTGGTATTACGTTCCCGTGAATTATTTTTTTATTTTTACGCGGGCAAAAGCTAATGGTTAATTAATATAAGTAAATCTGAAATCGCCAATCCGTCTTGAGCAAGCGTGGTGATCAATGCCACATGCATTCTATATGACAAAAGGTCTTTGCCCTGCAGTGGGGCAATATTAGGTCAATATTATATTAAAACATAATTTGACACACATTATATCTATGGACGTGGCAATACGTTTATGAAAACTTTCGAATCAAATCGAGTAAAATAAAACTCACGATCCCGACCTTTCATTTCAGTTTAAAAATCTTGTTTCTTTTATTTTTGGATCCAAGGTTTTGCTCAAAATGTTATCAACACGTAAACTTCACAGACACACAATACACTTTTTCATTCATATGTGGTAAAGTTTTGGTCCTATATCTAACGTTCATCTCAGATTACCACAGATTCTAGAACTCGTGCAATTATTATCTAGGTTAATTATTATCTGTAAAGAAATCAGCAGATTCATGACGAATTTGTACGAAATATGAGCAAGCAATAAAAAATTTACCGATGTTATGTAACCAACATAAAAGTATTTAAATTGTGTGCTTTTCCAAAAGATAAAAAAATTACATAATGTAAATAACCAATGAAAAATGTTCCTATCTCATGTGACAGTGACTGATTAAAAAGTTTTAACATTGATTATAATAGTTTTTCGAAAACCAAAAATTATTTATTTAACTAATTGTGTACAATGTAAAAAATTATATCTATGGTACGTACCTACATACCTACTATGTTATCAGACAAGAAGAAATGAACAAAAAAATGCGTACAAAGGTGATGGAAATTATTATTATGTTATTTCTAAGGAAATCTGTTCCAGCATACCTGCGATAGAAGAGATTATTTTTTTTATTATTTGCAAATCTGGACCATCGATCCCGGTTCTTTGGAAGGCGTACGAGGGGCCGAATCCAACTCGCAGAGGCCCATTACACGTTTTGAATCAAATGAGGCATTATTGATTTCTTTCTAAAACACTTAGCATATTTTGACAAACTAACCTTCTAATATTTATGATTTCATTTAAATAAATTATGTGCTAATAATATCTCTTTGATTGGCAACATACATTATTTATGTAACCAAATGAATGTTATTTATAATCAAATATCGAAATACTAGATTAATGAGAGACGTGGCATGGTAATGATTTTTTAATAGGAAGATAGTTAGGTAGGAACTAACTTAATCTATACACTAGTTTCTGCCCGCGACTACGTCCGCGTGAAATTCTTGTTCCCCGCCCCTCCCCATCGGATTGCCTGCCCGCGCTATTACTTCATTTTCGCTCAGCGTTCTTTTAGACATTTTTTCTTTTTTCCTAGCGTGATGTTAAATAGCCTATAGCCTTCCTAAAGAATTGGGCTATTATATTCAAAAATATTTTTTCAAAGCCGACTGGACTGGATAAAAATGGTCCGATTGGACTGGGTAAAAAATGGTCCGACTGGACTGGATAAAAATGGTTAAATAAGTAAATAAATTACGGGCCGACCGCTTAACTGAGACGTTGCCTTAGGTAGCAGCGCGGTGCGGGAGGGGTTTGGTGACGTGATGCGAGAGCTCACGAAAACTAAAAAAAAAACAACATCCGAATTGAGAACCTCCTCCTTTGTTGAAGTCGGCTAAAAATAGTCAAAAATTTTTGAATAACTATTTCAATTCAGTACATATGAACTAAAATAGGCAAAAAAAAATAAACATCAAAACGATTTCAAAGATTTTCTCTCGAAACACCGCGCACGCGCAACTTCGAATTTAGATTTCGTTCGACCACTATTAGATACCATTTAATCAATTACAAATCGATATTAATAGAGGGAAGCAATGCAATTAAATCTTCGATTGCAAATCATTGGTTAATTATAAAAATTACGCAAGGATAAAACCCTTTCTACATGACGCAACTTTTCATTATATTTCATAGTTGCTTAAATCCTGTTTATAAACGAGAGTGTTTTTCGAGATTACTTTACATACTTACAAAAGTCTAGGTAGACTCATTTCGTTTTAGGTACACAGAAAGTCTGTGTGCACGTGGTTTTAGGTACATAGGAAGTTACACGCGATTGTAGACTCTAGCTTCGTTAACTTAAGATTGAAAATTGCATAAAACTGTGACAGGAGGTGGTGTGAAGTGCTGCATTCAGGGTGAAAACAATTATGTTTTTCTTACAATTAGGGAGCAGTTGTGGCCTAGTAGTAACGGCCCCGACATACAAATTGTATATCATGGGTTCGAATCCAGACAGGGACTTTACTTTGTGTCAATTATTTCATCACCACTGCTGTCTAAACGGTGAAGGAAAACATCGTGAGGAAACCGGCATGGCCTAGAACCAAAAATTTTAAGACATGTGACATTTACCAACCCGCACTGGGCCCGCGTGGTGGATTACGGCCCGCTCCCTCTCACAGAGAGGAGGCCTGTGTCCCAGCAGTAGGAACATTATGGGCTGATTATGTTACAATTATCTCAGGTTTTCTTTAACTGATTTTAAATAAGTAGCGGTTATAAACCTAACAAAACCTATGCGACATTGTAAGTTAATGTTGCAGAATAATTATGAATGATTCCAAAATTATTATCTTTTGCACAATTGTCTTCGTGGGAATTAATTGAAGGACACAGCAGAAAGGTTCGTCTGATAAAGGAAGGATAATGATCCCAGAAGCTGATGAATTACTTCAGCAGCTGCAAGAAAATGTAGAGGATACCGAATCACCAGCTTGCTTCACTCTGCGACGTGCGCGCAATTTGGTGGTCGAAGTCATTCTTAACGACATAGTTACTCCCTTTACAGAAATTAGGAAAAAAATCGAATTTGACTCGTTTTTACCCGACTACAGCGAAGCAAAAAAAAGGGTTATGATTTGACCGGTATGTATGTATGTATGTTCATCTGTTCTCTCATAATTTTACGGTAGTACTTAGATTTAATTTGTGCTAGATAAAATATACCTTTTTTTTCTCGCGGTGGAAATCCTCATGGACTTCCTCTATCGTGGGGGTGACAGAGGGCATGCCGGACTCTTACCGGCTAAAACCACCGCGGTGTTCCACCTCTACCTATGGCCAGGAGTGCGGGATTCGCATAAGCATTCACCGCTCCAGATAAAAATATACCTACCATGTTTTTTAGAATGATATGACGTTTAGTTTCTACCTATTACTCTATGTACGACTCTACGCGCTCGATAAAGATGCATTTGTCTTTTTTCGATTCGAACTTCGGAGAAAGGTATACGAACTTGTAATAGCAGCAACTTAATTGCGATGAATGTTGATAAACTGTCAAAATGAAAGCCATTGCAATTGTTAGTGTGTTACGCAATTACCCCGCTAGTTACTTTGAGAAAGATAGACAGTCTCATCGGTTGAGATGTAACCCAAACATATCTTTATCTTTTCTCATCACATTTGTAACGTAACTCAGTAGTTACAGACTAGCACATCAAGCTACTATAATCTGTCAAATTTCTTTAATAGACTTTCAACTTTATCGCTAAAGCATAAGGTTCAAAGTTGATTGAGGAAATTTTACAGTTTCGGGTAGCTTGATTTGCTGGCGTCTGTTCATACTTCTGTACATATCTATCTATTGTTAGTATAGTTCACTTACCAAAGGTGACACCGAGTGCCTCTTTTACAACTTCATGGCAGGATATGACTCAATAAAATTCGTTGAGCAAAAAACACTAATATACACTTTCTGTTAGGTTAGGTTTACTTAGGGCTGTCATTCGTTAATTTACTGATCAGCTCACCATTGGTCCCACTCCCCTTAAATCCTATTAAAAAAAACTTTTTTACAAAAAAAACAACCGACTTCAAAAAAGAACACTACAAAGTGATAACAGCTAAAATTTCGGAAGTCGGTGTCGTTGGTTCCACATTTTCGTTTTTTGACACCGACTTCCGAAATTTTAGTTGTACCTACCCCACACAAATTCAAAAACCTTCCTGAAATTATGCAGATCAGAGTAAGTAGTGAAAGAATTATCAAAATTGATTCATTCGTTTTTGAGAAAATCGCGGACATACAAACATACATACGGGTCGAATACAGAACCTCCTTTTTTGAAGTCGGTTAAAAATGCCCCTTTCTTTAGGATACTCAACTCTTTTAACGATGGGCTGACAATGGATTTTGCCAATCTATGACTAGCTATAGTGACTATTGGATATGTTTCATTAATTTTTTAATGTAGACTGGAAACGACATTACATATAATCAGTTTAATTTATTGTCATCTCCATCCTGTATATCTTCTGTCCTCATTTCTGCCATAGCCGCATAAAAATTATAAAGATCCAGTTATAGCATATTTTTCATAACTTCTGAGGGACATTCCCGTATTTTTATGAATCCTCCATCTGTCAAAAATACCATTAACTTCCTCAAATTTTCTTTTTGACATTGATTATGGCTGAGATCAGAGGGGCAATACTCGTAATTTTAAGAACGTTCACAGTCTGATCTCAGTCTCAATCTGTCAAAAAATACTTCTAATTTCCCTACATTTTGACAAGTTTTTGACATTTGTTTGTCGCCGAGATGATACTGCGACTAGATTTTGAACGTTTTTGATTACTTACGGGCCATTGCCTTTTGTTATCTTAGTTTTCGATGACAGACTAAAAAGTATCTACTTATGTGGATTTTCTACCATCAGTGTCTCTGTTCCGTAATAAAATAGTAGATTTTACAATTAATGCATAAAAGAAGCTATTTTACCCCGAGACGTTTATATCCACCAGAGCCGCAGTAGGCGAGTGTGTATAGTTAAGTCGAGGGGTAAAATGGCTCGTTTATGCCTGAGTTATAGGTACACTCTGCTTTTCACTTCGATTGCGAGAAAATGAAACAGGCATAAAGTATACAGTACCTACATAATTAATCAAAAAAACATAGTTGTATAAAGCATATGTTGCAAAGCATAGCTAATTCCCGCCATTTTTTTTAATTTTCAACATGACTGTGTCATTCGAATGTGAGTGAACTTAGCAGATCATTGTCCAGCAGATCAACAAAAAACATGAGTTCTATTCGCATGCAGCTGAGTTCTACAGTTCCTGATACTTTTTAGAAATAGTTCTGGCGTTTTTACATAAAAAAAATCAAATGTCAAAATGATCTGCCAACTTCACGTAGCAGATCATTTTGTAGCAGATCAAAAACAAATGTGAGTTCTGTCGCATGCGGCTGAGTTCTACAGTTCCTGATACTTTTTAGAAATAGTTCTGGCGTTTTTACCCTTAAAAAAGGTAATTGGCAAAATAAAACGTATCAAAAACAAATAATGTGAGTTCTTTCGCATGCAGCTGAGTTTTACAGTTCCTGATACTATTCAGGAATAGTTCTGAACTCACGTCTACTTTTGTGAAAGGCTAGAACTCTTTCGTTTATCACAGATTCGTATCAGAACTGCAATCTTAAACTCGATTCAAATCCAGAACTCACGTTCGAGTGCCAGTAGATCATGGTAGAACGTAAAAAAGTCGAAAAATAATTTTTTCAACCTTTCCAATTATTGTGAAAGACTAGAACTCTTTAGTTTATCATAGATTCACATCAGACCTGCAATCTGAAACTTGATTTGAATCCAGAACTCACGTTCGAGTGCCAGCAGATCATGGTAGAAAGTTAAAATGTCGAAAAATATTTTTTTTCATCCTTTCCAATTATTGTGAAAGGCTAGAACTCTTTCGTTTAACATAGATTCGCATCAGACCTGCAATCTAAAACTCGATTCGAATCCAGAACTCACGTTCGAGTGTCAGCAGATCATGGTAGAAAGTTAAAATGTCGAAAAATATTTTTTTCATCCTTTCCAATTATTGTGAAAGGATAGAACTCTTTCGTTTATCATAGATTCACATCAGACCTGCAATCTGAAACTTGATTTGAATCCAGAACTCACGTTCGAGTGCCAGCAGATCATGGTAGAAAGTTAAAATGTCGAAATATTTTTTTTTTCATCCTTTCCGATTACTGTGAAAGGCTAGAACTCTTTAGTTTATCATAGATTCACATCAGACCTGCAATCTAAAACTCGATTCGAATCCAGAACTCACGTTCGAGTTCCAGCAGATCATGGTAGAACGTCAAAATTCGAAAAATATTTTTTTCATCCTTTCCAATTATTGTGAAAGGATAGAACTCTTTTTTTATCATAGATTCACATCAGACCTGCAATCTGAAACTTGATTTGAATCCAGAACTCACGTTCGAGTTCCAGCAGATCATGGTAGAACGTCAAAAATTCGAAAAATATTTTTTTCATCCTTTCCAATTACTGTGAAAGGCTAGAACTCTTTCGTTTATCATAGATTCACATCAGACCTGCAATCTAAAACTCGATTCGAATCCAGAACTCACGTTCGAGTTCCAGCAGATCATGGTAGAACGTCAAAAAATCGAAAAATATTTTTTTCATCCTTTCCAATTACTGTGAAAGGCTAGAACTCTTTCGTTTAACATAGATTCGCATCAGACCTGCAATCTAAAACTCGATTCGAATCCAGAACTCACGTTCGAGTGCCAGCAGATCATGGTAGAAAGTTAAAATGTCGAAAAATATTTTTTTCATCCTTTCCAATTATTGTGAAAGGCTAGAACTCTTTCGTTTAACATAGATTCGCATCAGACCTGCAATCTAAAACTCGATTCGAATCCAGAACTCACGTTCGAGTTCCAGCAGATCATGGTAGAACGTCAAAAAATCGAAAAATATTTTTTTCATCCTTTCCAATTACTGTGAAAGGCTAGAACTCTTTCGTTTAACATAGATTCGCATCAGACCTGCAATCTAAAACTCGATTCGAATCCAGAACTCACGTTCGAGTGCCAGCAGATCATGGTAGAAAGTTAAAATGTCGAAAAATATTTTTTTCATCCTTTCCAATTATTGTGAAAGGCTAGAACTCTTTCGTTTAACATAGATTCGCATCAGACCTGCAATCTAAAACTCGATTCGAATCCAGAACTCACGTTCGAGTTCCAGCAGATCATGGTAGAACGTCAAAAAATCGAAAAATATTTTTTTCATCCTTTCCAATTACTGTGAAAGGCTAGAACTCTTTCGTTTAACATAGATTCGCATCAGACCTGCAATCTAAAACTCGATTCGAATCCAGAACTCACGTTCGAGTGCCAGCAGATCATGGTAGAAAGTTAAAATGTCGAAAAATATTTTTTTCATCCTTTCCAATTATTGTGAAAGGCTAGAACTCTTTCGTTTAACATAGATTCGCATCAGACCTGCAATCTAAAACTCGATTCGAATCCAGAACTCACGTTCGAGTTCCAGCAGATCATGGTAGAACGTCAAAAAGTCGAAAAATATTTTTTTCATCCTTTCCAATTATTGTGAAAGGATAGAACTCTTTCGTTTATCATAGATTCACATCAGACCTGCAATCTGAAACTTGATTTGAATCCAGAACTCACGTTCGAGTGCCAGCAGATCATGGTAGAAAGTTAAAATGTCGAAAAATATTTTTTTTCATCCTTTCCAATTATTGTGAAAGGCTAGAACTCTTTCGTTTAACATAGATTCGCATCAGACCTGCAATCTAAAACTCGATTCGAATCCAGAACTCACGTTCGAGTGCCAGCAGATCATGGTAGAAAGTTAAAATGTCGAAAAATATTTTTTTTCATCCTTTCCAATTATTGTGAAAGGATAGAATTAGATTTAGATTGAGATTGCAGGTCTGATGTGAATCTATGATAAACTAAAGAGTTCTATCCTTTCACAATAATTGGAAAGGATGAAAAAAATATTTTTCGACTTTTTGACGTTCTACCATGATCTGCTGGCACTCGAACGTGAGTTCTGGATTCGAATCGAGTTTTAGATTGCAGTTCTGATACGAATCTGTGATAAACGAAAGAGTTCTAGCCTTTCACAAAAGTAGACGTGAGTTCAGAACTATTCCTGAATAGTATCAGGAACTGTAAAACTCAGTTGCATGCGAAAGAACTCACATTTGTTTTTGATACGTTTTATTTTGCCAATTACCTTTTTTAAGGGTAAAAACGCCAGAACTATTTCTAAAAAGTATCAGGAACTGTAGAACTCAGCCGCATGCGACAGAACTCACATTTGTTTTTGATCTGCTACAAAATGATCTGCTACGTGAAGTTGGCAGATCATTTTGACATTTGATTTTTTTTATGTAAAAACGCCAGAACTATTTCTAAAAAGTATCAGGAACTGTAGAACTCAGCTGCATGCGAATAGAACTCATGTTTTTTGTTGATCTGCTGGACAATGATCTGCTAAGTTCACTCACATGTCATTGGACTGGTTACTACATACTGCCAAGTCATAAAAACGTTTCTTTGCGTATTTAAATAATAAATGACAACTATTTTATCTGATTTTATTAAATTAACGATAGAAAACACGGAAGTGGTATAAATTAAAGAAAATGAAATAAATCACGACTTTAATCTGCGAAGTTTTATTGTGCGTGTGGCTGTTGGGCCTGATTACCTTTTCTCTTAGAAAAAAAAATACTTTAACATAAAAAGCGATTTTATGTCGCCTAAGCACAACATAAAGACGAACTTTTAGAGCATGAGAAATAGTGAAAAACATAAATATTCTTCATTAATTGAAGTAATGCACGTATAGGAGGCAAAAGGAGTATATAAGCATCGTGCGTTCTGTAGTGTAGTTTCTATCTTTCTGCCTATCCACATTTATGTAATAGGTTGGGGAAAAAGTTTCTTCGCATTTTTTAAGAAAATTCAAAACATTTTTTAATATAGTTTATTTACATTTAACTAAAGTATGTAGGTACCATTTTGTTCGATAACTTTTTGCCATCTTGTAGGTAGGGACATGATCCCATTGCTATAGAAATTTTGGGACTTCTGATCAAAATACCGCGACAAGTGGTTTTGGCAGTCCTCTCGTGATGTTAACCTGACACTGCCTAAAGAATTCTGAAGAGACCGAAACAGGTAGAAATCTGAAGGTGCAAGGTCAGGACTGTACGGCGGATGCATTAACACCTCCCAGCCAAACTCTCTTAATTTTTGCTGAGTGGCTAAAGATGTGTGAGATCTAGCGTTATCATGATAAAAAACCACACCCCTTCTGTTGATTAATTCCGGCCGCTTTCTCTCAACTTCTTGCTTTAATCTCATCAGTTGTTCGCAGTAGAGTTCAGAATCGATGGTCCTGCCTGGTGGTAACAGCTCATAATGAATAATGCCCTTCCAATCCCACCACACACACAGCATCACCTTGTTGCGAGTTAACCCGGGTTTCGCCACAGTCTGTGAAGCCTGACCGGCCTTTGACCACGACCTTTTTCGCACGTTCTTGTCGTACGTGATCCACTTTTCATCACCAGTTATCAGCTTCTTCAAAAATGGTTCGGTTTCATTACGTCGTAATAAAGAATCACAAATGAGTACACGGTTCATTAGGTTTCTTTCAGTGAGCTCGTGAGGTACCCAAATATCGAGCTTTTTTGTGTACCCAGTTTTTTTCAAATGCGCCAAAACTGTTTTGTGGTCAATTTCCAGTTCTTCAGCTACGTCGTAACTACTGATATGCCGATCTTGCTCCACTTTTTCAAAAATGGCATCCATTTTATCCGTAATAGGGCGACCAGAGCGACGTGCATCTTTGACATCAAAATTTCCGGATTGAAAACGCTTAAACCAAATTTGTGCTACTCTCACAGACACTGCACTAGGTCCATAAACATCGCAAATTTTTTTCGCAGCTTGCGTTGCATTTTTACCGTTTTTGTAATAAAATTTTAAAATGTATCGAATTTCTTCATTAGATTCACTCATCTTGACAGTACGTAAAACAAATGAAAATCACACATTTTCCTAATTTGAATTTGGAATAATGTTCTTTAAAATTTAAACTTTCAATGATACCAAAACCAGCCAGATACAAATAGTATAGCCAAAGAGATTTTATTACAAGTTCATACATACTATAATGCGAAAAGACTTTTTCCCCAACCTAATATATCCAGAAACTAAATTTTACATAATTATATCCTCATTCCCAAATAACCAGATGGCAGCCCTAGGCATGCATTGTAGTGACAAAAGAAATAAAGGTCATTCTAATCATTAACTTAGATACAAGTCGCTTTAGGGCACAATAAATTACGTCTTATACAATTGCTATTAGTTTTAAGTCATTTTGTTTTCTAAGAAGTGGGTACAGAAAATTTTATAGTTTTACTGGTTAAGGAATCAAAATTAAAGGCCTATTCAAACCCAAGCGGTATTCGCTGCCGCTGTGGATAGAAGTACATACCGCGCAGGTTTCGCTCAGGTATTTAGTATCAAGTTCCGCGGCTAGAGCGGAAAAGCTGGTGCCGCATAGGTATTGTTTCGCTTGTTGGGCGAAACCTTGAACTCGGTATTCTACCCACAAGGATAGCGAAATTCGCTTTGGTGTGAACAGTAATATTACCGCATAGCCACTCAGTTTTCTCTACCGCAGACGGTAGCGAATACCGCTCAGGTTTGAATAGACCTTAAAACGGGGTCTGTGTTCCTGTACTACTGTATAGTCGAACTCATAAATACTTTACCCAGTATTAAATATCACTTGCAAGTTATAAAACGTCAACTCAATCATTCATTGACCACTTCGCAAAATGTCCACCGGACGCCAAATATCCATTTCTCAGAATGATTCTATCGCAAATACATAAATCTCGAAAATAAATTTCTGTTCTTTATTTTTATTTCTGTGTATAATTAACCTACCTATCTTCCTGATGAATAAAATATTATTATGTAACATTCTATGCGCGAATCCGACTCGCACTTTACCAACTATGTACTGATAGGAAGGATTGCATGTAGGTACAGACGCCAGCACATCAAGCTACTACAATCTGTCAAATTTCTTTAATACATTTTCGATTTTATCGCTAAAGCATTATATTCAAGGTTGATTGGAAAAATTTTACAGTTTCGGGTAGCTTGACGAGCAGCTGGCGTCTGTACATTCGTAAAAAGGGGCATTTAGCGAAAGAAACATTCTGGGAAATGGACATTTTATTACGTTGTATTCTCGACAATTTTTATTGTTCCATGCAAAAAAAAGGATAGTGTTTTTATTAGTAGGCAGGATGTAGAGTGCCATCCGCACCTTTATCGCACTGACACAATTTCCCCTTACACCGTTTGTCCACCCATCGCCGTCAACGTGAAACGAGATTATTCGAACTGAGCGTGACGGTGACGGCACGCGGTAGACACGCAGCCATAGTAAATGTATGTGTCGCTCCTTTGGCACCGTCATCTCGTTCTCGTTGACGTCCCGTTGACGCTGGCGGTGAACAAACGTCCTAAGGGCGTTAGATGACTGATTCTAAGAATCACAGACAGGTAGATACCTACATAAACATAAACTTACGCATTCTTCCCATGGGGGTAAGAAGTAACTACAGAACACCACCTGCTACGATCCTTACATACTCCTTTTGTGCCTCGTTTACGTTCATAACCCTTTTTTTTATGGATGGGAAATCATCAAATGACCCCCTCCCGCTCTGGGTGGAGCGGATGGGAGTGACAGACTCTTACTGACTAAAAAAAAAAACCCATCCGTGTTTCTTCCTTAGCCCTTTATGTTCCGGGGTAGCGGTAACCCTTTCGGACAATCCCGCACCCCCGGCAGGCTTCGGCCCTGGCAGGCCCCTTCCTTTTAGCTGACAACTCTTTGAGGCGCACGTAGAACACGTACGCGCCGTCCGGCACGGGCCTGGTCCTGATCGGACGGTGAGCTACCCATTACTCTCCGTCCGCAGGCCCGCGACGTTCATAACCCTGAGGGGCAATTTTCGTAATTTTAAGAACTTTTACAGTCTGATCTCAGTCTCAATCTGTCAAAAATACCTCTAATTTCCTTACATTTTTGACCGGTTTTTGATATTTGCTTATCGTCGAGATGAGACTGTGACTAAGTAGATTTTTAACGTTTTAAATTATGAGAATTGACCTTCAGGTCATACACGCACGCCGATTGCAGGTTGGGGGTAGGTAGGTACCTATTATAATAATATCGAATCTAAGAACGACAAACAGGAAGGTACCATCGCGGACACTGGCGGTGGACCACTTTTCAACCTTATTACCAAGGGCATAAGGGTGAAAAGTAGTCGACCGCCATTGTCCACGGCTGTACCTAGTTTATAATACCACCTATTTTTATCCAGATATGAACTTTATCACTGCCCTCGTAATAGCAAATGCAGTAATCGACATTTTTACGATTTTCCATTTTTGTCAAAAATGACATGGGGTCTCCCCATGTCATTTTTGAAAATGATCTTCAAGCTATACCTACGTAGAACTTTTTTTTTTTCTATGCCTGAAACATGATGAAATTGAAAAAATTTGAAAAAAAAAGATTGAAAAAAAAAAACACTTAAACGCGTTTTTCTCGAAACCGCGATTTTGCAAGTAGGTACTGCATTTGCTGTTACGAGGGCAGAACAGGCATTGGCTTATGATAAAATCAACTTTAATCGACAAGATACGATTCAGAATACAAAGTTATATACATACGAGTACATAAAGAAATGTCTCACAGCAGTTTGCATTGCAAGCTTGCACTTTGTCGCTACACACACGATTGTGATCTTTTGAGCTATAAAGTAACTGGTTACTGTTGCGAATAGCTTAGTTTATAGCACCACTTATCCACGTTATGTTGATATCAACTATCTGTCTCTATATGCACGCTTATTATGTGCCATATAATATTTTACTATACCTAGCTATAGTAATACCGGGCTAACAACAATCCCGTTCCATGATTAAAATAACTGATGTCACTTAGAAAGCCACGCTTAAATGGAATGGCTGGACACATCTGCCATCTGCAAGTCAGATGATCAATGGACCAAACTTACGACCCAGTGGGTCCCGCTTGAGGGCGGGATGAACTGCGGGGCAATTGCGTAACACATTATCAATCGGAATCGGTTTCATTTTGACAGTTTAACAACATTCATTGCGTTATTTACGTGTTGAGCAGACAATTTTTTCGAACTTATTCAGCAATGGATTAGCAATTTGCTTCAAAATGATTCTGATTCCGATCGATAGTGTGTTACGCAATTAGGGTGCTGGACTAATTTAATAATGATTGGTCCTTGGCAGCTCTGGACAGAGAGAGGTAGAAAGAGAGTAGGGAGGCCTTTGCCCAGCAGTGGAATATTAATGACTAATAATAAATAATAACCGACATTAATAACTGACATGGCCCGAAACATTGACAAACTTAAGTGGCATTAGGTAGGGCACATTGCTCGCAGAACAGATGGCCGATGGGGCCTAAAGGTTCTGGAGTGGCGACCCCGTACCGGAAGACGTAGCGTTGGAAGGCCTCCCACAAGGTGGACCGACGACCTTGTGAAGGCCGCAGGAACCCGTTGGATGCGAGAAGCACAAAACCGGTCGAAGTAGAGGTGCTTGGGGGAGGCCTATGTCCAGCAGTGGACGTCTTTCGGCTGAAATGATGATGATGTTATAAATAATAGCTATAGTACAGTCACCTCGCTTTCAACCCTTTGACGGTAGTTTAAGAAGAATTCTGAAAGTTAGTCACGCCGCAAATATCTGTCAAATATTTCTCTGTTTTAATTAATCAATATTTTTAGGCACTACTGAGCGATGTTTATCACAATCTTGACATATCATAATCATTCATTAATATTGACAAATTAATCGAAACTGCAAAATATTTGACAGCTGTTTGTTTGCTTGGAGCAATTTTATTCTAAGCTTCGAACTGAACCCATGCCTTTTTATGACTACTGCAATAATGTGACGTGATGAAAAGTAAGTACCCGAAACTGTCAAATTTTCGCAATCAACTTTGAACCTTATAATTTAGCGATAAAGTATATTAAAGAAATTTGATAGATTGTAACTAGTAGCTTGATGTGCTGGCGTCTGCACAAATGCAAGAAAAGAAAATAGAGAGAAATACTTTAATTTTTAAAAGATTTTTAGTTTTTTTTGTTATCCGTATCATCAACTTCATTCATACGTTACCAAACTAAGACTCAAATTGCTGCTCCAATTATGAGCTAAACGCTTTTTTCCCAATTTATTGAACAAGTACCTTTGGGTCATAAAATCGACGCCTACGCGCCTAGCTCCGGCCCAAACCCACTGATTGCCCAATAAAAGATAGTTCGAATACTTCCACTCGAACAAGTTAGCTGGTTTGACACGGGGGAGGTCCAATAGACGGGCAACTTTATAGCCCAAAATATCCAATCAGCCAATTACAGAATGGCATTTGAGAGTAATTCTAAAATAACCGATTGTCAAAATATATGCATAACGTAAAACGCCTGCTTGGGTACGAACCCACGACCTACGTCTCCTCTGTCGGGGCCGATACCACTTGGCCACCATAGCTCTTTTTTATCTTTTATAGAAACAAGATAATCGATAACAACAATGTATTATTCTAAACTAGTCCAGGCAAATGATAACAACAAGCTATGTACCAACCTAGGTATAAATATTTACTGTAAGTAATATTGAATATTTTATCACAAATTATAAAGTATCAGTCATGTACCGCTGAACGTAATGCCATTCAATTATTTGATTAATTAAACGCTGCTATTAATTTCTAGTATTAACCATGATTATTTGTTTATGTTTCAAAACGCGAAATTAATTGATTTTACTTCATCATTAATTCACTATATATATTCGTTATCTTTGCAGATAAACGAAGTAGAATCATTAATTAAATACTCATTTAATTGTACCTACATACCTAGTCGCCTACGGGTTGTTTATTTTAAAAAGTAACAAAAGCAAAATAACTGTTGCGAGAAAGTAGCTCGTCTGCATCCCCCCGTGCTGACACAAGTGAGTTAGATTTATTTGTGGTACAAATGGAACAACCTGCTAATGAGGCCCTAGTTATCCGTTACATTTGCAACAATTAATAATAAGTTTACATTTAATAGACTAGTCTTGTTGAATACTGTTACAATTCATATTGTCTCAGATTGCAATCTTTTGTACCTACTTGTAATTATTGCGGAACCACCGCACTTAGTATTAATATATTCTGTAGCTGCACACGATGATAAAAATGCTTTTAATCATGTCGTGATTTTATTGCAGCGATCTTTGATCAATTAATCTCAAATTCTAAACCTACATCCACCTGTTTATTTATTACATCATCCAGTAGATGTAGATTTTTTTTGTTTCTTTCCAATAAAGGAAAGAAAGGAAACACGTTTATTTGCGGTACCACATGACGCAAAGAAAAACACAAAAAACAAGTACTCGAGTAGAGTGCAATTTGCGTTCAAAAGGAAACATGCGAAACTGCCAATTAACTTTTCCTAGAAACTGATAAGAAAATATGCAGAATAGAATTGAACATTATCAACACAACCTTTGCCCTGCTAATGAACAAACAGGTTAAGGAAAATTTAATGCATCGGTAGCAATTCTGTCAAGGTTACAAAGCTATGACAGAAAAGAGGATTATCCCAGGAAAATAACCAGACATGACATCATTTTTAAATTTCGAAGAATGATTTCAGAATCATTGTGCAAATTATGATGACTGATGGTGATAAAATTATAATTAAAGATATAATTGAAATTATTCAACGACACGCGTGAGGGCTTGCTTAAGATCGATCTCATTCAAGATTCCAATCTGGAGTAATTAAATTAAAGGAAGGTGGGTGCAATCACAGACTACATACATTTATAATGCGGTGTAACTTTACATAACAATTGATAAACTATGTGGTATAAGGAACTACTGACTAGCTGTTAGGTACTATGAGAAAGATGATCATACATATAATCTGGTTGATAGATGCTGCTATGAATATAAATGTATGCTTTGATCATAAAATAGAAATGAGTAATACCAACAAGATCATTAAATATTTTCCAACATAATTGGTAGATACTTGTGAACGGAAACAGTTAAATAATGATGAAAAATTAAAAAATCTCGGTACAGACATTGGTCGTTTGTTCAGACCAACTAATTTCGTAGAAACGAAACCAAACACTTACACAGTCACCGCAAAGAATATGCTACCTCATTTCAGGTGGGTGTTACAACACCGAACAAGTGATCATATAATTTTCAATAAAAACATTATTCATAAAGTAAAGAAACAAAAAACCTCACACTAGACGGATGAAAAAACAGATGATGCAATGTCCTATGATAGTAATTTTTTCTTTCATAAGGCTGATCTCACAACCGTTTGGGAGAAAGAACTCGTCATTCTCTTGACCTTGTCCCAATTTACTTGTGGTCGTCACAGCATATATTTTTGTCGCATATACAGTCATCTTGGATAACTGTCATCTCAGAGCTCACATCATTCCTAGCCGTATCTGTTCCTCAGATTCCATCAATATTTTCGTGGGTTGGTCGCTTGTCTTATAGCCTTTATACTTTACACCTTTATACTTACAATTCTTCGGAAGACAGAAGTCACTCTAAACATTGCTCTTTCTTCAAACACTGTAGATATACAAAGTGTTAACACAAAACCTGACTCACGCGATGTACCTATTCGCGAAATGGACCACGTTTTCTTCCTTAAATTCTGAGTCATCCAATTACTGCCTGTTTACTTTACAAGTCAGATGCTCCGGAATTTCTCTTAAACTCTTATGAATGAACGATGACTAAAATAATGGTACATGATATTTATTTTAATAGTGGTTATTCTTAGAAACATTATGTGGGATTTGTCGTTTCATTGTAATTTGTATGGAAAATGTTCTCGTTGAATGAATATGTGGTCGTCAGTCGATGTACCTAATACGTTTATCTTCTACGTCAGTCAGTTTGTGAGCTGTGGTTTTATTCTGTGGCGACGGTGTGGTTCTTTCTGGAGAAAAATAACTGGAAAATTTTAAATGGTTACTGAAGTAACTTTGTATGTACCTAACTGCGAAACGTAAGAATTTATTGGAGACCACTTCTCTAGCTAGCCTATTGCGCCAAGACGCTCCTGTACGGACAATATTGTTAGCTTTCATACTTATAATAATATGCCTGTTTTATTTTGTTTCTGCCAGAAACTTCTAGAAGGACAGTCCAAATGAATATATAATATCGCAACAGAGAGATATTTTCATATTTGTACTTATATTTTATTTTCTTACGTCATCCATCGAAGTGAGTAAAAATCCATGTAAAAATACCCACAAAATTAACTTAAAATAACAAGTTCAATATACTTTCGACCGCGTCGCACAGACCTCGAAAAAACGCTTTTACCAGTTACTATGAACATTCACCGGAAAATAAACATGCCAATGATAAAATAATTAAAACTGGAGCATTTTTCCAATTGCTGTAATTTCGACAGTAACCTTTTTCTTAATAGTATGACTATTAGTTATGTTGTATTTCCTTATTCTGTGACGTCAGAAGTTGGTCGTGTGTGAAACTTGGTTAGAAAAAGTGGTCGAATGATGCAAGGTTTATTACTTTTTTTGTACCATGTGATACTGTATTCAAACAAGCGGGCTAAGACTTGAATATTGATTGAATATACCAAGGCTACAGTAAATATAAGAGATTATGTAATAAAACAATGTCCTTGCATGTTTAAAAAGGATCTACAATTGAATAAATAGATACATATCCAACTTATTGGTCATTTACGCGACGTTAAATGTCATTTCCCTGGTATTGTTCGTCGAGTCGTTGAGCTCCTAAGTTCTGAGTTGAGCTGCACGATAACTAACAAATGCAAACACTGATTGGACAGGTCTACTTAAATCTGTACGGTTATTTCCTCAAAATACCTTCTGTATTTGCATGGTCCTTTTATAGCCTGGCCAAGATTGTATGGACGTTAAAAGAGACTGTGATCTCCGAGTTTTTTCGATCTTTCTTTTCACAGCAGTCGGATAGAAAACACCGAACTCATCTACTTAGTTTAAAAACATAAGTTATTTTTGACTTGTGAAAGTGTTTTTTGAACCAATTTACTTCAGTATATTTAAATAAATAGATCAAATTGCAAATAATATTCTTTTATTTAGAGAAAATTTAACTAACTATTAATTTAATAATTATAATTTATAATCGTTTATCATGTATTACTTTTAAACCAAATTGAGTCTCAAAACCATTAATAAACAAGACTAATTTCAAAAAAACGCCACTCTTAATTAAAACCTTATTCCCGACTATTCAATAAATACTAGAATCAAATCGTGGCCCATCTAAATCCTGAGTGTAAACGGTTACTTGCCCAGCGGGTGGTATCAGCCACTACCCACAGTGTGTCGCAAGCGCCGACAATTTCGTTACATTGGCCAACCTTACCTCATTTCACGTAGATTGTGTAGCCGATGGCTTCGTTTGCTGAGAAAATATGTTGTATTTTGGACTAGGTTTTGGTTTTGAGGAGAAACTTTGTCATGAAAATAAGTTAGTTTTAAAATTGCCTTTATACCTAAATGATTTTATTTTTGTAAGTAGGTTTGCACAAACACTTTTACACGTCAATCATATTTTTAAAAACTAGATGAGGTAGGCGTTTCCTATCTGACTACTCTGAGAAGAAAGGCCGAAACAAACTAAGAAGTCACAGTCTCTTTTAAAATCCAGACATAATCTTGGTCAGGTTATATGAAGACCATGTAAATAGATCGATGTCTGAGGTGGTCTTTTGAGGAAAGAACCACACAGATTGAGTGGACCTGTCCAGTCATTGCACGCATTTGTCAGAAATCGTGCAGCTCAACTCACATAACATTATAGAGGTATGAGGAACAGGGAGTAAAGTTCACTCATACTCTATAGAAAAGGGAGGATCCTCCGACTAGACGGGTGTTGTGTCTGGCGGGCAACTGCCCAATGATTCATGTCGGGCTATCTATCTATCTATCTATGCTAGTTGCGCGGTAAACTCTGCTTGCGAGATGCAGGATTTGCGTGACGTCAGTATGACGCGTTGTTCGCATGTGGCGTCGTAGATACCGCTACAACATAACATCACGCCTTGTTACCCCGAATAGTCAGGCAGAGGGGACCTATGGTACCCCCCATTTCGCCAGTTATGTTTAAGTCACATGTAATAGGGGGCGAGCCTATTGCCATCAATCGGGCGCATATCCAGACTCCGGGCTGCTCCTGAGAAATTCCAGGTGCAAGAACCCAATAACACTTTGCTCGATCCGGGATTCGAACCCAGGACGTTATGCTCAGTAGTAGTTATGGTAACCACTACACCAACGAGGCAGATTGCTTTATAACATGTGCAGAAAAAGAACAAAATACCAATTCCCGTATTTAAAACGTTCACTCACGATGTCATCCCAAAAAATTATTAAGAATGTTGGTATATTCAAGCTTTTTTTTTGGACAAAATAAGACAGATTAGAATGAGAACGTTCACTGACTTGGTATTTTGAAAAACTCATAATTGAATTTACTCCTTCTATCAACAGCAATATTTCGCATTGACAATGGCGCCGATTCCCTAGTTCACAAATTTAACTAAATTAAAGTTCAGTGCATCTTATTCTTTCTATTTCATTAAGAAAAGGACAGAAGATAAATATTAGTTTAGTCCTGGCGAATCAAAATACTATA
Organism: Amphipoea oculea; assembly: GCA_945859645.1. Lineage (NCBI taxonomy): Eukaryota > Metazoa > Arthropoda > Insecta > Lepidoptera > Noctuidae > Amphipoea > Amphipoea oculea. The sequence continues at coordinate 21,133,451 of OX243862.1, forward strand.
TAGACAAGTTGAGACGTGATTAAAAAATTGGCTACAAAAATACGGCAACTTACGTCAGGCGCTGATTAATTTGACAGAACTAAACTAACATTTATGTTCTATCCTTTTCTTAATGAAATAGAAAGAAAAAGATGCACTGAACTTAAATTTAGTCTAGTTTGTGAACAAGGAAATTGGCGCCATTGACAACGATAGCGGCAATTCCATTTAATGAAAACGTACAATTGAATTGTAATATTTGCAATTTTTCCCATCGGAGTTCCACGTAAAGCAGCCTGCTGTTTCGTTGATGCGTGAGAGTTCCAGTGCCTTAGGCATCTTCTGGGCACCCTCGTTCAATCATAGACCTCATCCATTGCTTTCCATCAGGCGTGATCGAGGTTAAGAGCCCAATCAGCAATTTAAAAAAAATTCAGAGTCCTTCAATTTGCACGTAAACGAAGCAAAAGGAGTATGTAAGGATTGTAGCAGGTGGCGTTCTATAATTTCTGCTTACCCCCTTGGGAAGAAAGCGTGAGTTTATGTATATAGGTCGTTCAATTTTCTACTCAATTCTTGTAAAGAATAAGTACTTCCAATTTCTATTCCCGACTGCCTAACATGTCTGACTCTGTAATCCGAACTTGTTCATCAATACATAATCAACATATAATTTTCCCACTGCTGGGACACAGGACTCCTCTCGGTAAGAGGTGGCCGTAATCCACCACGCGTGCTTTTGTGTAGATGTTACATGTCTTCGAATTTTTGGTTCTCGAACTTGCCGGTTTCCTCACGATGTTTTCCTTCACCGTTTTGAGAGCAGTGGTGATGAAATAATTCCCTCAATGTAAAGCGCTTGTCTGGTTCGAACCTACGTCCTAAGTACAACTTGTAAGTCCGTTACCACTGGGCCACCACTGCTCATCTATTGCGAAATTAATATTCGCCAAAACACGATTAAATATAATTATACTGTCATGTTGGTGCTATGGTGAGTAGAAACAGAATCAACCAACTTCTCAGGGAAGCGGGAAATATTATTGTGGGAAATTGACCGCTGCCGCTCATTAGTAATACTTTGCCGCTCACGGTGGCGGTGACGTAATTAGACTAACTATAATAATCTTTCCCGTTATAATATTACTAGCTGCGCCCCGCGGTTTCACCCGCATAAGTTTCGATCCCGTGGGAAAAACTATCCTATGCCCTTTCCCGGGACTCAAACTATCTCTATACCAAATTTCATCTAAATCGGTTCAGTGGTTTAGGCGTGAAAGATGGAGAAACAAACAGACAGACACATACACTTTCACATTTATAATATTACAAGCAGCTCCCCGCGGTTTTACCCGCGAAAGTGTCGATCCCGTGGGAATATCGGTATAAAAAGTAGCCTATGTCCTTTCCCGGGACTCAAACTATCTCTATGCCAAATTTCATCTAAATCGGTTCAGCGGTTTGAGCGTGAAGAAGTAACAAACATATAAACACACACACACACACACACTCACAAACTTTCGCCTTTATAATATTAGTATGATAGTGTGATTAAGTATGGATATGAAAAAGGTATTTAATATAATGATTTCAGGGTCAAGGGGATTCCTGATGAGATATTTCCTTGTCCAAAGGGGGATTTTGCCGTCAGATTAGGCATAACCATAATAAATCATAAATGATTTTATTTTTGTAACTAGGTTTGTACAAACACTTTTACATGTCAATCATATTTTAAAAACTAAATGAGGTAATTAAATTTCTCCGATTGGGTGGATGCTATTAGGTCAAGAATGCTTTTGGGTCAAGTTATATTTTGATAACTAAGTCCTAAATGAGGCTTCTGCATAAAACGGACTCGATTTCATTAAAACTCTAATGTTTACATGAATTTTTAATGCACGATTTTTAATGAGCTTCGCGGCGTAACCTTATCTTCCGCCCTTCACTTTCATAAGGTGTTTAAAACCCCATGTTCCGTAATAAATGATAAAGGCTTAGTTATAATAAATGGTAAATGTGAAAAGTGTCTAATCAGGTGGTTATAACGAAAACCGAATCTCCATAATCTTCATTGGGCGAAGCATACCTACCTACCTACCTTTATTTCCGGCGTATAAGTTTGGAGCCAAACCACAATCGAATTATTGAAATGGTACTTTTTATAAAATTTCTGTTCTTATCACAAATGCAATATTATTTATTTGGCTAAATGACGTCTAGTTTGGCGTATTTCAAGAAAAACAAATAAATTTTGTTTGTACATATACATACATACGGTCATGACTTAAAATAGATGTTTATTAAAATAATTATAAATACTTATTACTGTTTCTACCTATTTTGCGTTCGGAAAAGAGGAAAAACCTTGTATGTGGTCGCTACACACTCCACACGTCACGTGTAAGAATTTTTATTTATTTTACTACCTTATTTAATTTCTAATTATTTCGCTGGCTATAAGAATAGGGGAAGACCAAAGAAACGATGGATGGACTGTGGTTAGAAAGGGGGTGACTACCAAGATGACGACTAATAGAGAAGTATGGGAGAAAAAACATGTTGCGCCAACCCCAAATAAATTGGGATAAGGGCAGGAGAATGACAATTATTTGTCTTATTATTGAAGTGAAAACTTCATTAGGCGCGTCGGGCACTTTTTGAGATGGGAAAAAACCATTGAAATCGCGACACTGTTACCGACACCGCGCTACATTCGGATGTGTTCGGCTGTCCTCGAGATGTACTCGGTTTTAATGTGTTTCCGATATGTCAGTGAGTGATTGTGAGTATTCTGTTTGTGTTTTGTTTATGTGACGATTCAAAAAATACACACGTGATTGTTCAAGTTTTCACTTCTGTCGGCACTCCCGAAGTTTTTTTTAGTAGGTAGTTTAGCCATGTAACCGTAGTAGGTATCTCATACGTTTACTTGGCTAAACATAGAATTGGGCAGATAGGGTAACTTACCTACTACTTCTAATTGTTATTCGTGGAACTTTGACAGTCGTTACGGGTCGTCAGAAGCTTAAGTCTGACAACCAGTCTTACCAAGGGGTATCGTGTTACTCAGTAACTGAGTTGTAGAGTTCATATAGGCAGTCGCTCCATGTAAAATGTTGGATATTTTTGGATATTTATATTCAGCTTCATCCGGTTATACTGGAAGCCGATCCCAACATAGTTGGGAAAAAGCTGGACAGATTGATTTTTTTATTCGTATAGACGAAGATTTAAAACCATAGGAAAGTTAAACGGTTAAAGGCCTATTTAAACTTTAGCAGTATTCGCTGCCGCAGTGGGTAGAGGTACATTATGCCGCGCGGGTTTCGCTCAGACATTTAGTATCATGTTCCGCGGCAAGAGCAACCTGAGCGGTATTCGCTGCCGCTGTGGGTAGAAGTGCATGCCGCTCGGGCTTCGCTCAGGTATTTAGTATCAAGTTCCGCGGCTAGAGCGGAATAGTTGGTGCCATAGTACCGCATAGGTATTGTTTCGCTTGTTGGGCGAAACCTTGAACTCGGTATTCTACCCACAAGGATAGCGAAATTCGCTTTGGTGTGAACAGTAATATTACCGCATCACATTTGGTTTTCTCTACCGCAGACGGTAGCGAATACCGCTTAGGTCTTAATAGGCCTTTATTCGCGGAAAAGAAACAGCCAATAGGTAGTAAACACGGGATTGGGTATTAACCTCGACCGTGACAATAGTCGGGATATCCGTTAGTATGATAAAAGTAGGTAAATATGTGTGCTAATTACCCATAGATTTATCCTCCTGTTTGGAAATGTATTGAGAAAAACACATGACTAAAACATTGTCCTTATTATAGTTGGCTCGCTAATTCATACTATGTAATTATATTTGTTCAGGTAAATATGTGCCATGATGCATCGCAGGAAAAGCTAAAATTAAACTGTAAGTAATTTAGTAGAATGTTTAAAAAAATTTGAATCGACAAAACCAAATACAAAAGTCATTTATTCTACTATACTAACATCATATGAATCAAGCTCTGAATAAAATGATTTTTATAAATTTATTATTTATTCAAAATAGGCTGAGAATCATCACGTTTTGAACGTCAAAATTATAGACAGCCCCCTAAACACCCGCCCTTCACCACTTCCTAGTGTTTTAACTGGGAAGAAGTGGCGCAACAAACAAACAACGTACCTACTACAATCGAGGCAATATAGTTACTAGTAGAACCTTTTCAATACTAATAAAAAATAACACTTTCTCAAAGCCAACCTTATCTCCTAAACTATAATTCAAAAGCTCTTAGCCTATTATTAATCCATATCCATACTAATATTATAAATTTGAAAGTAACTCTGTCTGTCTGTATGCTACGTTTTCACGCCTAAACCACTGAACGAATTTAGATGTTTGGCAGAGAGATATAATGCATCCCGGGGAAGGATATAGGATAGTTTTTCTCCCAGAAATCAGCCTTTAAGGGGGTGAAAAGAGGGGTGGAAGTTTATATGGAGAATCAATAACCGCTGAACCGATTTAGATGAAATTTGGTATGGAGACAGTTTGAGTTGTGGGGAAGGATATAAAATAGTTTTTATCCCCGAAATTATCCTTTAAGGGTGTAAAAAGGGGGGTGGAGATTTGTAAAGGGCATCAATAAAAAAGGACAACAATACTTTTACCGCGGGTGAAACCGCGGGGCACAGCTAGTAATAATATATAACAACGAGTTCGCACCCCGTTCGATGCAAGATAACTGATAGATATACTGATACAATTCTCACTTTCACAGCTTCATTTCTAACTTTAACTTTGAAAAGAACTATTTTAGTGAGCCTTTCGCTTTTAAGGTGACCATAACGATATTGTTTTTTTTTTCAGAACTGGCATCTCGCAGTTCAACCTAGTGGCGTCGTGTACGGACCGCCATTAAATTACTCACTAGTTGCATGACGATCTGGTTAGTATTGGTTTTTGGGTATTTTTTGTGAATGGCATCTCACTGGTCAACCTAGGAGGTTGTCGTCTGCTTAACCGGTCAAGCGGCGCGCGTCGCCCATTGGCGACGAAACAATAGAAAATCAATTGTCTCATTAGCGGAGCTTGACAGATTAACCGGACTTGCCTGGTGGTTGTCTTAATAAATTAAGACCGCCAGGCTTCGATCACTAACCCCCCCTAACCCCCCCCCCCCCCCCCACCCGCAAAGCCGCCAGGGCTTAAAAAACTTAGCAAACTAAGTGACTACATGCTAAGGGCACCCCCTGTAGGGTACGGACCTCGGTCTAGGGCGTCGCTGGGAGAGGGCAGCAAAGGAAAGTCTGGATCGGAATTATGTTTGAATTTGTAAGGAAACTGTGCTTTTATCTTTACGTAAAATGAACGACGCACATACATGATGCGTACATTGTACGATGATGTATCGACGTAATTATTATGTTATTTACGTATAAATATACACTGCGTATTTACGTACGTAGTATACAGGGTGACAGAGATATCAATTCGCAAATTGTAACAATGAATTCAACACAAGATTCTAAACCCCCAAGCGTAGACAATTTTCATCGGTTATCAAAAAAAATAATCAGTTGTGCCGTAGAAAAGTGCAATACCTACGCGGTCAAAATGTATGGAACAGCTGATTTTTTTTAATATCAGAGGGTTCAGAATCATGTATTGAATCCAGGGTAACAGGTTGCGCATCCCTGCCACCATGCAGGGTAATTGTGCAACACACTATCAGTAGCAATGGGTTTCATTTTGACAGTTCAACAACATTCATTGCGTTATTTGCGTTGTTGAGCAGACACATTTTTCGAACATATGGAGGAATGGATTAGAAATATGCTTCAAAATTATTCAAATTGAGAGTAATAGTGTGTTACGCAATCAGGGTGTAGTTTAGCAATGCACTTATGCATCAACATTTTCCTGATACGACCTCTCAACCGTGATAATCATTAACTTTCATTAACATTATAACAAGATACCGACAGCGTGAGCGGGAGCGGTCGCGATAGCAGTTGTGGTGACCTTAGCGACAGCGTGAGCGATACATATAGTGGGATAAAGCTTTAGTTTTCTAGAAAAGCTGCGGTCATGAAAATCTGTCATTTACGCCAGTATTTGACATTTAGTCAAACCCCGCTTGCCAAAGATTTAAATCGTTAGATTTGCTCACACCGTACATAGTCACGCGAAACAGTGTCCATACTGAGAAGAGTGAGCTCACACATTATTAAATAGCGTCTCCATGACAATCAAGTCAAGTCACTGCGTCACTGTGTGTCAGAGGTGTCAAAACGAAACAACGCGACTATCTTTTCATGCGGGCGAATCTGACGATTTAAATCTTTGTCGTTGTCATCATTTTCATGAGAGCCGTTAGTACGGCCATTAAATGCGGCCACCCCTCTTTCAGGAAACCGTAACTTAACGGAATGTTAAGGTAAGAACTGAAAAAATATACTTAACGACTCTAGTTGACTCTCAGATGTGAATAAATCCTAACACATTCGGTGTATTTGTGGTGTCCCATGTAATCATAAACATTTTTCAGGAAAAAGTTATTAAAATTAATACTGAGAACTTAAAACGTGCTAGTATGACGAAATCGTAACACTCTCGCGTCGACAGCATATTCTAAGAAATTGATTATTTTCGTACAAAAATAGGGCATGGCAATATATACGCAACGAGTAAAAATAAATAAATGAACCATCTGCTGTACTAGTAGATGCACTTACGTCATTTACATGGAGAATGTTTGGAGAAAAATGTATCAAATTATTGGGACAGATTTCACAGACGGTATATAAGTGTGGTTGTTACCACATGGAGTGTGTTCTTAATGTCTGTGAAATCTTGACAGTTGTCAATTTTACCACTGATTTACTCGTCTAACTTAATTGTTTCGTCAAAACTGCAACACTACAAATAAACCTCTAAGATATATACCTAATTAATGCTCCATATACTACGTCATACTCTGGAAGCTGACCCATTTTTTTATGGATGTGAAATCATCAAATGACCCCTCCCGCTCTGGGTGGAGCAGAAGGGAGTGTCAGACTCTTATTGACTAAAACCCATCCGTGTTCCTTCCTTAGCCCTTTATGTTCCGGGGTAGCGGTAACCCTCTCGGACAATCCCGCACCCCCGGCAGGTTTCGGCCCTGGCAGGCCCCTTCTTTTTGCTGACATCTCTTTGAGGCGCGCGTGGAACACGTACGCGCCATCCGGCACGGGCCCTAACATTGTCGGAAAAACGCTAGGCAAATTTATACGACATGCAGTGGTCAGGACACCCAGTTGGATCGTAAACTCAAACGCAACTGCGCATAAGTTTGTCGCTAATTCACTGTTTTGCCTACAAATTAGACATTCTTCGCCCATAACAGGTTAGGCAAAAGTCTGACCCAGCCTTGTCTATGCCGTTAACGTTATAGACCTTTTGCACGTATATGAAGGGATTGTACCTTCCTACTTGTTGAGGAAAATTGTAACTTTTCATAGGTAGCATTTCCATGTTGAAAGTGCTTCGACAGTAACCCATCTTCAACAGTATAGCATAATCAGCCTATAATGTTCCCACTGCTGGGACATAGGCCTCTTCTTTGTGAGAGGGAATGGGCCGTAATCCACCACGCGGGCCCAGTGCGGGTTGATGGATGACACATGTCTTCGTTCGTTTTTTTTTTTTTTCGAATTTCAGAAATATTTTTTCATACAAACCTTGTCCTGGCAAAACCGAACATACCAAAAAAAAAACCGGCCAAGTGCGAGTCGGACTCGCGCACCGAGGGTTCCGTATAAAAATTTAAGGTTTTCGGAATTTTTCCTTTATGTGTGCTATAAAACATTGCTTCATGCCAAATTTCAAGATTCTAGGTCGACTGGAAGTACCCTTTAGGTTTTGATTCCCTTGCGAGTAGTTGCGAGTTTGAAAATATGCGGCTTAAATTGCCGTTTCTTTTGATTGCGTTGACATAGAAGTTTCATTTTGTTACAGCTTCAAGGTATTATAGACCTGAGTATTTGATATTAATTTCAATTTAATACCTATACGCGTTCATGAGAAAAGAAGTAACTTTAAAATTTTCAAAAATATTTTTTATTATATGATGTAACTAAAAATTTACGGTTTTCGCAATTTTTTCTTTATCTGTACTATAAGACGTTACTTAGTACCAAATTTCAAGATTCTAAGTTCACGGGAAGTACCCTGTAGGTTTTGATTCCCGTGCGAGTTTCGAAAATTTGCAGAAATTTGCGGCATAAACGGCTGTATCTTTTGATTGCGTTGGCTTAGAAGTTTGATTTTTTCACAGCTTCAAGGGACAGTAGACCTGAGTAATTGATATAAATTTCAGCTTCATACCTCCACGCGTTCCTGAGAAAAAGGGTCTTGACAGACGGACGGACGGACAGACGGACAACAAAGTGATCCTATAAGGGTTCCGTTTTTTCCTTTTGAGGTACGGAACCCTAAAAACGGTGGCACTCCCAGAGTGCCGACAGAAGTGAAAAAAAAAAAACATAAACAAAATACTTTGCCATCACTCACGGACATATCGGATATACATTAAAACCGAGTACATCCCGAAGACAGCCGAACACATCCAAAGCGGTGTCGGTTACGGTAACAGTGGCGCGAATTCTATGGTTTTTTCCCATCTAAAAAAATCCCAACGCGCCTTAAGAAGTTTTCACTTCAAAAATACTGGCATAGGCATGTTTAGGAACTATCAAATAAGTCCTATCATCGCAATTAAATAAATAGTGATATTTTTCAAACAAACTAAATACATAATAGTAATGGTCCGACTATGGATTTTGCCGATCAGCCGACTAACTATAGTGACTAAGCTATTGGATATATTTGATTGACTTTTTGTATGCAGACTAGTAATGTCATTAGATAAACGAAGTTTAATTTATTATAGTATTGCGTCGCCCTATTAAGTAACATTTACCATTTTTGGGATGCATGAAGAAGCCTCCTCGTGTAGCGCAGTTTGTTCCGCCAGTTACTCAACTGAACCGAGCGCTCGGCGCATCTTGAACAGTCACCACACCCAACACCTTATTTGACTGGCCAATTCTTCCCTTGCGGTTGTAGAGCTGACGCCCGCCTGGTTTGCAACCACCCTCCCACCGTAGTCCGGCGTCAAGCAGCCTGCTGTGTTTCTTCGATGCGTGTTCCAGTGCCTTAGGAATCCATCATAGACCTCATCCATCGCTTTCCATCAGGCGTGATCGAGGTCAAGAGCGGGCCCATTCGGCAATAAATAAATAAATACCAAATTTCGCAGCAAAACTTACAACATTTTGTTTGTTGTTTCAAACGAGAAACTTCAATGGGAATTTCTAAGTTCCCAAGATGCACATCTAATAAACAAAACATTTCTTTTAATAGTGATGATTTCATAATCCTACATACTGGTCTATCGGAGCAAAGTCGTAACCTTGTGTGGTGACCACATGTTGTCGAAATAGCTCGTTTTTTGTGACATTGTACATAATGTGGGAACTAAAAGTATGTAGGTACCTTAGGAAGTCATGCATCAACAAACTGAGGTCATTATTATCTAACCGCAATTGTTAGATATCATTTGTTTGTAAAAAATGCTTTATATTAATCATTTGGTAACGCCTTGGGCGACGGAAAATTGCTAGTGAACCCTGGCATAGATTTGCGCTTTCTTGTTATTGGTCAATTTTTGGCAAGTATCGGGGTTTTATATCATAAACAAACGTAATTTATTACTTCATAGTCTATGGAAATGTTCCCTTAGTCATGATTACGCTTATAGCTGCAAATTATTTGTAATAAATATCTGAAATTAGGTAGTACTCGAATGACATTGTGTTTGTTCTATTATGGAAATTCACGTCATATTAAATTAGCGGTATTATTGGACTCTATTATTGGTACTTACACCAAACAAAGGAATAGGTTTCATTTCACGACGAACGTTTAAAATATTGCGATGTTCTCATCGTAACAGAATGGCTGGACCATTTACGGATCTCTTTGTTTGTAGTTATTTAACGTTAATTGAAAACTAAAGACACCGGATGTACTCGTAATAAATGTATACCCTATTCAGTTTGTCTTGAGACAAAACGTAAACAACATTTGACTACTCTTAATAAAAATATATTCTGTAAAGTATATAAAAAATTAGACTTACCAACTGAACTTCGACAAACTTTACTACGACATGATTTTTTTATATATTTTACAGAATATATTTTTATTAAGAGTACTCAAATGTTGTTTACGTTTTGTCTCAAGCCAAACTGAATAGGGTATAGGTGCTTTAATGTATGTATGTCAGGTTATGGGAACTAAGAACATGACCAAGCCACTAACAAAGATGTTTGCCATCAAAAATTATCTCAGACTATCCGTTTATATTAGGAAGTCGGGCCCAATATGACGTGTGAAATGTTATGTTGTATCAATAATCAATAGTGTTTACAATATTATTTGTATCCGACATCTACGGTGGCCTGTTCCCACCAGAGTGTGCGATCAAACTCGACATAACAAAATAAATATTCAACAGTTTGTGACTATAAACAAAGTGCTATAAACAAAGTTGTTCCTGAACGCGGTAGCGTTGGCAAAGACATCGTGAGATAAGGGATTTTTTTTAATGACATCTTCGGGAAAATTCTAGGTCGATCGGGGAGATTCGGATCCCGTGACGATGTTACTATTTCATGAATGATACAATAAAGAATTGAGAAGTAGGTACTTTGTTTTTTCAGGAAAATGTAATGAGAATAGGTAAATGTAGGTAATATTATTTTACATAAGCAAAACTAATAGTTTCGAAGCGTGTACCTACTAATAAAGGTTTATTTGTTTAGGTTTTAATTGGCGAATAATGAAGGCTATAGGAATTAAAATTAATTAACATAAAAAGCAATTATAAATTTACAGATCTCGGTTTAAAACCAGGATTTCCTGTTTGTTACCTCTTCACAATTAGGTACATTAATTACTATCGTTGCTAATGAAATAAGTAATATTTATACCTTTTATGTGTACGTGTAAATTTTCCTTATTCAGTGTTTTTCAACGGCTGCGTTGTTATTTCCTTTACTTCTAGTTATTTTTAGCGATTCTGAAATTTTGTCCTCTCAGACAATAATTGGTGCACTTGCTAACCACATTGTTTTATCAATTTAATTTAATGAGTGTTTGTTGAGTGACTTAATAGAGTTTTCGAGGAAACATGGCATGTTTTCCTATCCTAATTTAGGTAAATTCCATGTTGAAAACAAGTAGGATATACAGGTTGAAATTGAAAACATGCGACAAATCGAAATGAGAGATCGTACTCATCATTATGAACAACTTTTACTATGGAACCAAACATGAAATCGCGAAAAAAAAATCAGATGTTTCCAACTATTTTACGAGTTATGCGAACATAAATGTAGGGAACAGCTGATTTTTTTTTTTCGCGATTTCTGGCTTGATTGGATTTTTTTCTGGATTGAAATGGGTTTACCCATTTTTAGGTAAACCCATTTTTAGGTACTAGCTTTCATGGTGTCTATGATTTCTCTCACGTACGTTTGTTTAGGGAAAACACAATTACCAGTTTGTTTCAAAATTTGAAAAAATAAATTATTATTTTTAGGTACTTATTAAGTTTTTATGCTATCGCTACGCTTGCGCTGTCTACGTCGCTAGCAGGGACACGTTATGTAGAACGTAAGTGATCTGTCAGTACAAGATTATTAATTATTTTTACAAGCATCCAATTGTCCTGTTCGAGCTTGTAGAGTAAAATTAATTGGTAAGAAAATGTAGGACGGTCTCACACAACGTAGCATGTAGACGTATTCAATGACTTTCAATTAGTTGTGAAAAATTTCCAAGCAATCTAAAAAGGGCTTAATTATGTTGGGCATGTAAAATTGAAAATTAAATATGAGCTAGTCGACTCTTCACGTGACCAGAGGGCTGGCCTATTTCTTGGCCAAAGAATTAGCATTGCCATACAACGTGGCAATGCTGACAGCCTTTTGGGCACTGTTCCTGTTGACAGCGATGCGGACGAATTATTTGATGCGGACGAATTATTTAATGATTGTTTATTTTTTCAGATAATTTTACATATTATTATAGTTTATATATTAGCTTATATTATGTAAATATTAAATTTTTGGAATAAATAAAAAATCAATGCAGAGTAATACAACTAAAATTAAATTAGATTTAAACACAGGACCGCTTGCACCACATATGTATAGCGTTTAGCGCTAAACATATTTAAACACCACGCTGACTCTGTCATCTTCAAATAATAAACAGAAACGAAACAGAAAGATATTTTTAATTACTAAGCGTATTTATCTAATTTTTGTAGGGCTCAAAATTTTTACCGGTCATACATAAATAGGGACGCAACGACGACGCTTGGAGGAGGCCTATGTCCAGCCGACGTCTGCTGCTGACGTCTTCCGGCTGAAATGACGATGATACTGGTGACATAAATTCTTGACGTAGCGAATCTGAACCATCCTTGGTACACACGGCGACATATCAAGCTATACATTACCAGTATAAGCTTTCACATTGTACGAAATTAGCCTATTATAATGCGAGGTCAGCTAAAACTGGAAAGATATAGCCTGATATGTCGCCATGATACTTACTAATTGGTAGGTGTTTTAGACACCCAGCTTCCTAGGACTCTGTCCTTTTTTTTTGATAATTTTCCTGACAGCCAAATCCATACTAATATTACTATAAATGCAAAAGTGTGTTGTCTGGTACCTCTTCACGCTTAAACCGCTGAACCGATTTAGATGAAATTTGGTATGGAGATAGTTTGAGTCCCGGGAAAGGACATAGGATACTTTTTATCCCGATATTCCCACGGGATCGACACTTGGGTGGGTGAAACCGCGGGGCGCAGCTAGTCACACTATCACACTAATATTATAAAGGCGAAAGTTTGTGACTGTGTGTGTGTGTGTGTGTGTTTATATGTTTGTTACTTCTTCACGCTCAAACCGCTGAACCGATTTAGATGAAATTTGGTATAGAGATAGTTTTTGGGATCGCTGTACCTATCTGTCCCAGTTTAATAAAACCATTAACATTTTCATACATTTCCGTACTTTATGATAAGTATCCATGATCTATTCATGTTCACAGCGACCAATACCTTATCCTAACTATAATATTGTAAATTCTAAAGTGAATTTGTTAGTTTGTAACGCTTTCACGGTATAACGGCTAACCGGATTTGGATGAAAGTTAACACACAGATAGACCATGAAAGCCTTTTAAAAAAATAGGGATAAAAACTGAGAACTTCATCCCGTATGGCTGACTAACTTGAAGGCAACATCTAATTTTATTTTACTATAAAATAAAATGGAAAATGCATTGCATATTTGCTGCAAGAGGGTCCTCTTGAAGCAACATCAGCACGCATATCACTTCTTTTTCAACTCTATGTAGAATGAACATAATTATCTCTTCTTCAATCCGCCATTTTGTTTTTCGTTTCTTCAGGGTGGTCATTCTGGAGTGCAGAGGTAGGTATCCTGTGACTCATGCACGAAAGAGTACCATAACCCATATAACACGTCCCATATAACTATCCTATGGGTTTAACAAATAAAGTTGGTTAAAATTAAAAAATAACTTATCTGTACAACATACCCCTAGGCCCCAGAGGTATGTTAGAGATACTTTGTCATTGTACGCCCTAGAATCTAGGGTGTATATTTTGTATAATAATAAGAAAATAAATAAAACTAATATTCTAACATCAACAGGAAAAACTAAACTACGTAGGTACAGACGGAACCGCCACCACATCAAGCTACTACAATCTGTCAAAGTTGACAGCTGTCAAAGGTTGATTGAGAAAATTTTACAGTTTCGGGAAGCTTGATGTGTTGGCGTCTGTACAAGAACTATAAAAAAAAGAAAAAAAAAATAAAAAAAATATACTAAAGAACTACCACTAAAAAATACAAGAACAACGTAGAAAGAAAGTTGTTAAAATTAAAAGTAGTTGTAGTCGTCTGTCCGTAATTAAAACGAGTGTGCGCATAATCCAGCCCTATCTCATACTAACCTAAATTCCATAGGAGAACTATGACACGGTTCACATACATATTTCATTCAAAATATTCTCCGTACTGAACCTTGTAAACAAATCTGGCCTATTTAACGTTACTTATGTAGACTAAACGCGAACATCTGTGTAGGGTTTAACAAAACAAATGCTGGGTGATCAGACAATGAAAGCGGTTGTGGGTTAGTTATTAATCTTGAGTGTTATTTAGGGCAAGGGAACTCGAGATAGAGAATTATGATGGATTGATGTGAAAGTGTCCTACCGTTCTATTTTTTGTCAATTAAGCTGCTTAAAGGAACTGCATTTTTCTTCCATTATAAATTTCTGAAACAATAAGGAACATCATAACGTTTGGTGGGTTAGATAGGTTCTTAAAAAAAATCTGCTGTTTCATACATTTTGGTCAACTTTTGTATGAAACAGCAGATTTTTTTTCGTGATTTCAGAGTTGGTCCCGTAGTGAAAAAGGTTCATATTCATGGGTCATCCTGTAAAAATTTGGAACCGGTAAAAATAATCATCCGGTATATATTATGTAAATTATTATCTTGTCGAAAATAAATAGATTTATTTTGAAAAATAAAATCCAAAAATAGTCTCCAAAAATATGTTGTATTATGTGACTTCTTACAAAATATCTTGAAACAAAAAGAAAACACCTGTTTTGTACTCTTTATCGTTACTACGATGTTTACTATAACGTATCGTGATAAGATACGTTCCAAAGTATTGTGAAAGTACATAGAGTATATACGAGTTTCACTTTTATTCCGGAGATAAGACAATGGAACGTGATATCAAAGATTTCGGCTGTTTGATAATCACACTAATATTATAAAGGCGAAAGTTTGTGAGTGTGTGTGTGTGTGTGTTTATATGTTTGTTACTTCTTCACGCCTAAACCACTGAACCGATTTAGATGAAATTTGGTATAGAGATAGTTTGAGTCCCGGAAAAGGACATAGGTTAGCTTTTATCCGGATATTCCCACGGGATCGAGTCTTATGCGGGTGAAACCGCGGGGCGCAGCTAGACTACACTATCTATACTATACTATATTATAACAATATAAAAAAAGCTGAAGAGTTTGTTTGTTTGAACGCTCTAATCTCTGGAACTAGCAGTCGGAATTGAAAAATTATTTTTGCATTTGATAGCCGATGTCTTGCGGAAGGCTGTCATTTAACATCTCTCATCTAGGTCATTTAACATCTGACCCCAGGGAAGACGGTGGCACAGTGGTCACGTGCTGCCGTGCATATCGAGGCTCAGGGGAGGCCCCTTTATAGTCTCCCCAGGGATGTGCCTTGCAGGCGTTGCACGGTGGGGCTCCAGAATTGGTCTTTTAAGAGGAACCGGGACCGCCCCTATGTGCTGATGGTGATCACCGGGGTGGTTTTAGTGAGGTAAAAATCCCACACTCTCCGACCTCCCTCCCCGGAGGTCAGGTGCCTTTTGAAGGTTTCCCACCGACAACAAAAAAAAAAGGTCATTTAACATCTAGCTTGGAAGACAAACAACGAGCCAAAAGAAAAATGTCAGAAACAACGAAAAGCGAAAACGAAGTAATAGCAACTGGAAGTTTTATAAAAATGTAACTGTTATTTTCGTTTAGGCTTCGTATATCTGACGACTTCTACGCGAACGAAGTCGCGGGCAGAAGCTAAAGATTTAATAAAGTTATAGAGTTTGTGTTTCTTTGTTTGAACGCGCTAATCTCGGAAACTAAAAAAAAGACGAAGACGACAGAAGTGAAAACTTGAATATTAACGTTGAAATAAATCAATTATTAATTGAATTAATATAACTCATTTTTTTTCACTATTTCTGCGTCCCTTTTTTCATTAATAGATGCACTTAGTTCAATTTTCATATTTTAAACACTTTATATGTATACACGAATGTTACGAATACACAGCAGTGTGTCCACGTCCACTTCCACTTCGACTTCGACTTTGACTTCGACTTTGACTTTGGCTTTGACTTTGACTATGACTTTGACTTTGACTTTACTTTGACTTTGGCTATGACTTTGACTTTGACTATGACTTTGACTTTGACTTTGACTATGACTTTGACTTTGACTTTGACTTTACTTTGACTTTGACTATGACTTTGACTTTGACTTTGACTTTGACTATGACTTTGACTTTGACTTTGACTTTACTTTGACTTTGACTATGACTTTGACTTTGACTTTGACTTTGACTTTGACTTTGACTTCGACTTCGACTTCGACTTTGACTTTGACTTCGACTTCGACTTCGACTTCGACTTCGACTTCGACTTTGACTTCGACTTCGACTTGGACTTTGACTTTGACTTTGACTTTGACTTCGACTATGACTTTGACTTTGGCTTTGACTTTGACTTTGACTATGACTTTGACTACGACTTTGACTTTACTTTGACTTTGACTATGACTTCGACTATGACTTTGACTTTGACTTTGGCTTTGACTATGACTTTGACTATGACTTTGACTTTGACTTTGACTTTACTTTGACTTTGACTATGACTTTGACTTTGACTATGACTATGACTTTGACTTTGACTTTGACTTCGACTTCGACTTTGACTTCGACTTCGACTTCGACTTCGACTTCGACTTTGACTTTGACTTTGACTTTGACTTTGACTTTGACTTCGACTATGACTTTGGCTTTGACTATGACTTTGACTTTGACTATGACTTTGACTTTACTTTGACTTTGACTATGACTTTGACTTTGACTATGACTTTGACTTTGACTTTGACTTTGACTTCGACTTCGACTTCGACTTTGACTTCGACTTCGACTTTGACTTTGACTTTGACTTTGACTTCGACTTTGACTTCGACTTCGACTTCGACTTCCACTTCCACTTCCGCTTCCACTTCCGCTTCTACTTCCACTTCCACTTCCACTTCCACTCCATCCATCCATCCATCCATCCATCCATTGTCGTGTGTCACTAAACTTGGTTCACTTCGGTTGGCGCCGCCGTAGAAATAGAGGGGGTGGGGGGGGAAATCTCTCCTGACGGTCACGTGTCCTGACGCGATGCCCTGACGCGAATTTAACATTTTTTACCCATTACAAAAAGTGTTCAACGCCGCTAAAGAAGTTTTCACTTCAAAAATATTGAAAATGAAGTGGACTTGAAAAAATATTTTTGCATTTTGATAGTTAAATTTTTAAGGAATATAGGGTCTAAATATCAAGCTTTACAACCAACCTTTAGGAACCGAACATAAAGAAAAAAGTCAGAAAGAACTTTGCGAAAACGAAGTTTCGGACGTGCAGAGCTATAGGATATTTTTTTATGTTAAAACAAGAAATTTCCCGTGGACGACGTCGCGGGCAGAAGCTAGTTCTAGAGATAAGACAATGGAACGCGATATCGAAGATCTCGGCTGTTTGATAATTGATAAGGACATGATAATCTTTACGATGCTTTTAATTTAATAAGATAAAGCAAAACCAGCCTATAAAGTTCCCATTGCTGGGACATAGGCCTCCTTCCTTTTAGAGGGAGTGGGCCGTAACCCGTGTCCACCACACGGGCCCGGTGCGTGGATGTCACATGTCTTTGAATGTATGGTTCTAGGAGATCACGGTTTCCTCACGAGTTTTGAGAGCAGTCGTGATGAAATAAAGTGCCCAAAATAAAGTGCCTGTCTGGGTTCGAGTGGCCGTGTGGACATACGTGTGGGTATGTTTCCACTGGGCCACTCGGCTCTCATAGGTATTTTATTATTATCTGAAAGTATTATATCGTCGACCGTAGGTGCAATTGAGGTAAGGGACAAAATACGATTTTTCAGGAGAGGTCGACAAAGTTTTTTTTCGGACGTTATTATGGGGCTGATTCGGAATTTGGATCCAAAAATCATTGGGGTAAGGGACATTTTCTTAAGCTAGATTTTTTTCATATTCACCATTCGATAGACCGAAAAATTCTGAACAAAACTGTATACTCAACTCATTTTGGGTATTTTGTCCCTTACCTCAATTTTATTGAACCTACGGTCGACGATATGAAGATTGATAAAATTATAATTTTTGTTGATAAATCTAAATTATTGTTGGAAAGGTTCAATGAGTAATCCATTAACGTGGAAATTTTTTGCTGAAATGGGGAACGAAATTTTTAATATATGGAAAACAAATGTAGGTAACAACAAATTACTTCGATGTAAGTTTTTACTTTTATTTATCAAATAAAAGTACCTACCTATTGTATACCAACAATAAGTGAATTATTTTTATTCACCCATTGAAAATACCTATTGACTGACTTTTTCCTCTTAGTAAAGAAACATCATATAGGTCGTATAGGTAGGTAGGTAATCTAAATAATAGTGCTGACTCCTGAAATTGTGGTTCAAAAGCTTACTTCTTAAGAAATTTCTGCCAGCAAGCCTGCGAAAAGAGAAATAAAAAAAAGAAATGTAGACAAAAAAAATGTAGTCTTTTCTTTATTTATTTAAAGAGGGTTTTAATCTAGACCGATTATGCCACCGTCATCATTACAAATCAACTTTACATACCTACTGCTACATAACTAAAAATTATCTTAAACTGAATCTGCGATGAATACCAATATTCACGAGCCTGTACGGCATCTTGGCTGCTTTCGAAGCAGGAGCATCAAGGACGCTGTTACATACCCCAGTCTCGCACATACTATTACATCATCACCATTTCAGCCGAAAGATGTCCACTGCCGGAAATAGGCCTCCCCCAAGCACCTCCACTTCGATCGGTTTTGTGCTTCTCGCATACAACGAGTTCCTGCGGCCGTCACAAGGTCGTCGGTCCACCTTGTGGGAGGCCTTCCAACGCTACGCCTTTCGGTACGCGGTCGCCACTCCAGAACCTTTCGGCCCCATCGGCCATATCGGCCATCTGTTCTGCACTACTATTACATACTCTAAATAAATCTCGTCTTTCCGGCTCGTTCCGGACACACTCCATGATGATATGATAAACGTCAAGTTCAAGCTTACTTCACATAAATTTTCACGGTCAGATTCTTACAAAATTGACCAGCTGGAGTGGAGACCGCTTTCGGCAAGTGTAGTATGGGTGGGACGCCCCCCAGCTAGATTACCACCGTAATCAGACTGGATGCGGAAAACGGAGGACAGGGTTTTGTGGCACAAAGAAAAAAAAAAAAAAACACACACACACACACACTGCCACACAGCACAGCCTGGGAGAGGCCTATGTCCAGTGTGCAGTGGACTGCGATAGCCTGAGTTGATTTGATTGTTAATTGAGGTACCATTAACATTATGGGAGCTGTCTTGTTGACCGCTAAAACGTTATTATCACGCCGCTTCAATTTGCTACCCAATTTTCAGTTCCGCATTAGATAATTCGCCGTCTAAATAAAATAAATAAGTATGTAGATTTCTTATCGATGGTCGCTCTTACGTTTTGTTTTGAAGTTTCAATCAATTTTCATGTTTATACACATTCGTAATTAAATTCAATTCTGAGATAGATACCTTCTACTATTGTGGTGTGTGACGTGTGTGTATAGGTATGTTTGTGTGCGATTTAACAACTGCGATCATAATAATAATCATTATACAACAACAAAATATTATCAGTAACTGGCTCTTTTTAAAAAAGAAAATAAGTAATTCATTCATTCTAGTTGTAGGATAAGGCCAAAACTAGGAAGGCTATTTATAAGAAGATTCTCAATTTGGATGTAGGGGCATAACTCATTTATTTGATCAAATAAAATTATCTACCAAAACTCCGCAGACGCCATGGGTATCGATCGATATCTGCAGAGTTTAACCAGCTAATTTAATTTAACTCTATAAAATGTAGAACGCTAAATCGCCGCTCCTCGATCGTATGTTCAAACTAATGTAGGCACAACAGTTACACCAGACATATTATGCTAGATGTACAACATCTAACATAATAATTATGTATGTCTGGTGTAATAACAAAGTCGACCATGAGTCGTCCTCAGAACGCCTTCTCAGGCGCCCGAATGTGACGCCGACAAAAAACCGCGCCACAAAAAACACATAAACAATAAAAAAGTGCTACAAATGTATGAAATATTCAAAGATGGTTGGATTGGTTACAATGGGTGGCATGCGAGTTTGTGAACGACAGGTAACCCGGCTATGTGAAAACGTCATAACGTTTTCCCCTTTCGTATTAGATCCCATAGAATTTCGGTACATCGTAATTTGATCGTGTAATACTAGTGTAGAAAAAATGGTCGGTGAGATCAGCGGTTCGACCTTGAATATGAGCGAGAACTACGCGCGAATTGAATTGGCCGTTGATAAATTGGTAGGTATATCTAGTCGCAGGAAACAAATTGCAGTTTTTGCATTACCATTGTTATCCAATATAACATATACATTTTTTGACGCCAATCTTCGCTATGTTGACTACAGAAAGGAAGTTTTAATAAAACAAACAATTAATAATATAGGGATAGGTTGGTAACAAATTAACTGCGCATTAAATAACTTTCATAACAATATGAAACGTTAAACTTAAATCCCTTCTATTTCCTCAAATATACCTATTAATATAAGTAATACAAAAACAAAATATTAATAACAGAACACCGCAATCCATGAAAGGAAAAGCAAAACCACATTTCTCATATAAATTCGCTATTCCTAATCTTGTATAACGGAAAATTATAAAGTACGAGAATGCTGTGAAATTATAAATAACATAACTTGTTATTTTACCTCGTACCTGCGAAGGTAGGCACTTAACATTGCGTTTTATTTACATATTTTACATATACAATTATTTACTTGTTCACGACAATATTATCAAGAGTTTTATCACATAAATTATAATACAAATTCAGAAAAGAAAAACAACATTAAATAAGTACCTACCTACTGCTACTTTTAAAATTTCTCGAAAATTATAAGCTCTTCACAGGTCGGGCAATATTCTTGCTCTCTATCAAAATTAGATATTAAATCATTTATAAGTTAGGACAAAATACCAAGTCATCAAATAAATAAAAATGTGGGTGTACTTACGACTGGAGTCAGCATACGCATATACAGGATGAAATTGAAAACATGCGACAAATCGAAATGGGAAATTGTATTCATCATTATGAACAACACTTACTATGAGACCGAACCTGAAATTGTGAAAAAAAATCAGCTGTTCCCTACATTTGTGTTCGCATAACTCGTCAAAATGTAGGGAGCACCTGATTTTTTTTTCGCGATTTCAGGTTTGGTCCCATAGTAAAAGTTGTTCATAATGATGAGTACTATCTCCCATTTCGATTTGTCACATGTTTTCAATTTCACCCTGTATACGCGATTTAGCGTCACCGACCCGAGCGTGACGGTTCAGTTTCGTGCCAAAAGAAGTTTGCACTTCAATAAACAATGACAAATTCTCCGACAAATGCAGTATCCTCTAATCAGTGGCCAATACTCGTCAACCGTAGTGCATCAGTGAGAATGAATTTCGCGATAGCGTCTCGTCTCGTTTCCTGCTTTACGAACATACATACATACAAACAAACATGAACCGATTAGTACGTAAAAACACTAATTAACTGAGTATCGTGGCGGTGTTCGCTTTGCTTGGAGGTACCGGTTCGCTTGAGGCACTTTTGTTTTCGATGCAGAAGGTTTGAAGCTTCGAAAGATGATTCGGATTGTCTGTAGGTACTTTATCTTGTCCACTACTATATCTTATCCAACGATACCCCATACCATGGGGTAGACGAGAAAATAATACATCCTCACTTTAAATGTAGGAGAGATACTAATCCTAAAAAATTTTTTTTTCAAGATTTTATTTTACCGCTTTGTCGGCGTGATAAATATGTATATCCATGCCATAGATTTATAATAACGTCCAGATGCCTAGTACGCGCTGTCAAAATGCTTCGAATTCACAGACACCAAAATAGTGTATTCGTTCGTTAGCCCCGCCCACAGGCCGCCATTACGCGACAGACGTTCAACGCGTGTACGTCAGAAAACGCTGTTAAATATAATTGAAAAAATTACGGTTTGTGCAGTGAAATCGTGTAAAAACTACACTCCAAAAAAAGACAAGGATACGAACATCACATTTCACAGGTAAGTTTGCAATTTTATGATGAATTTCTACGTATTTCATTGAAATTATTACGAAAACAAAATAAAAACAAAACGACGCCATAATATTTGAGTATTGCCAAGGTAAGGCATGAAATATTTTTACCCTTTTTTTATGCTGCGATATTTTAATATTGTATAATGTTACGAAATCAACATTATTATTATCAACAAAATGAAATCAATGGTTGCCAAGGGTATGAAATACTTTTACCATCTTTTTTAATACTACGATATTATTGAGTCAACAAACGGATTTGGAGCGAAACAATATTTTAGGTATGTTTGTTACATTAACGTATCATCATCATCATCATCAGCCTATAATGTTCCCACATTAACGTATGTTTAGCGATAATTCTCAAACCAGTACCACTCACAAAGTTTCTGATTTATAATATTAGTACCTATGATATTAAAAGTTTTTTGTTCATTCACACATGTTTACGAAAACCATGTTAAAAATAAAATTATAACAATCTTCAAAAACTATCATAAGAGTCAATCGGTATGAATGTAAAAGGCGGGTTTCATTTTGTACACATATACTAACTATATAATTACCTAAGTGAATATGAATAAGAAAACTACACGAATTTTCCCACATTTTGGGGTAATCATTTTGCGCTGGTATTAGAAAACGTCACGCACACAACTGCAGAAACGATAATAATACACTTGCGGTGGGCGGTACCAACGCACACGCGTATCACTAAATGCATTCAATAAGAACGGTGCGTTTTGTACGGAACACTCAATCTGGACGTTATTATAAATCTATGATCCATGCCAAATTATAGCTTTCTACTACTACGATTCCTTGAGCTAAGCTGCGGACGGACGGGCGGACAGACGGACATGACGAAACTATAAGGGTTCCTTGTTGACTACGGAACCCTAAAAAAGTACCAACACCCTCGAAGAA
This sequence comes from Amphipoea oculea, assembly GCA_945859645.1. Classification (NCBI taxonomy): domain Eukaryota; kingdom Metazoa; phylum Arthropoda; class Insecta; order Lepidoptera; family Noctuidae; genus Amphipoea; species Amphipoea oculea. The sequence goes on from OX243862.1 coordinate 21,156,581, forward strand.
CATTCGCGAGCCCAGCGACATGACAACCAAAGATTTAAATAATGAGCTCGTTCCCCCAATAACAATAAAATTGACTTTTATAGATCACAAAAACATTTTCCATGTATTATATCCCTGTTAGGTCACGTTGAGTACCACGTGAGTCAGGATTATGTACTACACAGTCGATAATGGCTTCCTCTCGACTCTTTTAAATCGTGGAACTTTCCTACAATGTGCATTTTATTCACATTTTGATATAACATATCCTGTAAGTTGAGATAAGTCGACATGATTATGTTAAACTATCCTCGTCGGCGAATTGCTAAACTGTATGGTTTAAATTCATGTGTTTCGTTTACCGTCTTTCCCCGGACGAGTTTGGATCGGTGAATAATTGATAGATTTTTGATTCTCAGCACGATAAAAAAATACCACAATCAGTTATTGTATTGCCTTCTTTTCCGTTGGTACTGTAACACCGGCGTTACGAGGGGAACTATTTTACTTCAATGAAACTCCTATTGGCTTTCATAGGATATTATTTAAGGAGTATTTCGTTAAAGATTGATATCTTTAATGAAATACTCCTAAAATAATATCAGCTATTGGATAGAAAATTGGAATAGGAAGATATTGGATCATTTAGCTCCCTTCAAAATGGTTGAGCTGAATGGTGCTAATACATGCGTCATGTTCGTGAACGGGCGCCGTCAGTAGGGACTGGTCATCTCTTTGCTGCCACGGCTTATTTTAATTTAATATTTGAATTGTTTTTTTTCTCATCTTCTCATTATGGACGCTTTTTACGTTCTGCATCGTTCTCACATGTATAATTTTGAACATGAATGATGTAACCAAGACTTTGTAACCATATTATTTTGATTTAAAAGAGTGTCCATGGAGTTTCTTGCCCGTTCTTCTCCATAGGTTCACTCTTTGGAATGGGCTAGCTTCATCTATCTGACTGACCGACCCCTTGACAATTCAAAAGTCCCTGTAATTGGTTTAATTGAAATAAATGCTTTGAGTTTGAGCTAATTAGCTCAACTTATTTATCACACGTCAAACCTACGACTCTCAATGAGACATGCTTAAACGTTCGAATGGAATATGCCTTCAAATATTACCAGCCTGCATCAAAAAAGGACTGAAGCCCTACTCTACTCTAATACACTTTGGAATGGGCAACTAGCTTCATATTTCTGACTGACCAACTCCTTGACAATTTAAAAGTGCCTATAATAAATGGTTTTAGAGTTTTAAGTTAGTAGTTTTCTATTTACGCGATTGTGTAGAACCAGAAAATGCAATAGAAATATGAAAAGACTTGCTGGAAAAGAAAGGCTTATACAGACGTCAGCACATCAAGCTACTACAATCTGTCAAATTTCTTTAATAGATTTTCAGCTTTATCACTAAAACATAAGGTTCAAAGTTGATTGGGAAAATTTGTCAGTTTCGGGTAGCTTGATGTGCTGACATCTGTACTTAGCGCAGACTGTACGGTCTACTCCATTCCATGTTTTGTCTCCTGCGGGGTAATTGCGTAATACACTAACAGTAGGAATGGCTTTCATTTTGACAGTTCGACAACATTCATGGCGTTATTTACGTTGTTGAGCAGACAGCTTTTTCGAACATATGAAGCAATGTATTAGCAATATATGTACTTCAAAAATGATTCAAATTAAGATTTGTAGTATGTTACGCAATTATGGTGATGTGTGATGTATTATAATAATAATAATTTATGTATTTCAGACATAGTTCTAGTCCATAGTTTTACGCTCATACATTTAAATGATAAACTATTTTAAATTCTAAACAGATAAAACCCGAAATAAAATTGTGATTAATTAAATTTAAATATTCAACAACTCATTAAAAAATAATAATTAATATTGTCAAAAAATAATAAAAAATTTCAGAATCGTATAAAAAATATTTTAAATTGTGTGTGGTATTAAAATAATGGGGTCGTTGTACAAACGCCAGCATATCAAGCTACTCGAAACTGTCAAATTTTCCCAATCATTTTTGAACCTTATGTTTTAGAAATAAAGTTGAAAATTTATTAAAGAAAATTGGCAGATTTTAGTAGCTTTATGTGCTGGCATATGTACATACTTATCATTATATATAAGCAACTTTTACAATACGAAAATAGCCAAAATAAAATCTACTGTCCCCAACATTTTTCTAGTTATGCGATCATAATTATGGAGCAACTGATTTCGTTTCGCGATTTTTTCAAAACGAAAAATCTTTACGAGCCCGCAATTATTGTAACCAGCTAATCGCTAAGCCAAGGCGCTTATCAGCTTTTCATATTAAAACTATCATGTCTATTTTATAAAATCAATACAAAACAAAATCTTATCACAGTCGAACTAATTTTATCACAGTTCACTCGTTACTATTTTAGCTGTAAACTAGAAACTAATTGATTATATGACATGCCTATTTAGCAAAGCTATAAACCGATAAATGTACGATCAAAATACACTATCGCTTATATAAATAGTAGTTCGGTAGGTACTAACAATAATATGTATCGTTGAAGGAAAAAATACGGTAATATTCACATTCATATAAAGTTATTATTTAGTGTATAGCGGAAGCGAGTTTGCATTTTAACCGATTTCTACAAAGGTGGTTATTTGTTTAGTATTTGTCATAGATCTAGCTCCTTTACTAGGAGCAGTGGTGGCACAGTGGTAACGGTCGTGACTTACCGGTTGTAGGTTCGAACCCAGACAGGCGCTTTACTTTTTGTAAACTATTTTATCACAAATGCTCTTAAAACGGTGAAAGAAAACATCGTGACGAAACGAGCATCTTCCAAAGACCTGTGACATCTACCAGCTCGCACTGGGCCAGCGTTGTGGATTACGGCCCACTACCTCTCAATGAGAGGAGGCCTGTATCCCAGCAGTGGGAACATTATAGGCTGATAATGCTTAAGGTAGCTCCGTTAGGACCCAAAATTTTATTTGAAAAGAAACTAAGTAGGTTTGATGGTAAGGTAGGTTTGGTGGTTAAGTAGGTTTGTAGGTTTGGTTTGGTTTGGTTTGTTGTTTGTTTGGTTTGGTTGGTTTGCTGTGGAGTCTGGGAGAGGCCTATGTCTAGCAGTGGACTGCGATAGGTTGAGTTTATTGATAGATTGAAGTAGGTTTGATGGATGTTCTTTGTATTCCGCTGTAAACTTAAGCTAGAACAAACAACAAACTACAAATAAATATTGTTGCACTATTAACACAGTTAAATGGTCTAGTCTACTTCTGTCTTCACTGCATCCGATCTCAATCCGAGGAGATAAATGGGACAACACACGATGTTACAACGAAGATTCAATTGAAATATATCGTAATGCACAATTGCATATAGATAGATTATGTTGCTCGTGCTCATATATCTACAGTCAGTCATTCTTTTTTTGCTCGCGATTTTTGTGTGGTTTTCAAAGTAATAATAAAGCTGAAGAGAAGAGTTTTTTTTGTTTTATTGAACGCGCTAATCTCTAAAACTATCCGTCGAATTCGAAAAATATTTGTTGCGTTTGATAGCCCAATTCTCGAGGCAGGCTATAGGCCATTTAACTTCCTGCTAAGGCTCTCAGGAGCCGAGCAAAAAGAAATTGCGAAAAAGAAGGCTGAGCGAAAACGAAGTACCTAATAACGCGGGCGGACGATGCGATGCGTCAGGGGGAGTTGCTGGCAGAAGCTAGTTAGACATCAAACAATATATTATGATAGTGTTATGTTAGATTGCAAATTGTCATAGACTCCATTCAAAGCCGTCATATTCTATAAGTCATTTTGTGTCGTAGTGCAAGAAAACTGTGACGGCTTGGTCAAACCAAGCATGTCACTGTTTTCTCATGGAAAGTGTTGACAACAATGCCGACTCTAGCAGAGGCGTCTTTGTTCTAAAGGCCTATTCCCACAATTCAAAACGTTTAAAATCTAGTCGCAATCTCGGGGTATTCCTCGAAACGCACCAACTTTGAAACGCATCAACTTTGAAACGCACCGAAAGAATTCCTCGAATTTTTTTTTTATAAAATATTATAATTTTATTCCTCGAAATGCATCAATGATGAAACATAGAGAAGAGCATGAAGGATTCGTAATAAATGATATTGATAGACGTTTCATTCGGTGCGTTTCAAAGTCGGTGCGTTTCGAGGAATACCCCGCAATCTCATCTCAGCGACAATCAATGTCAAAAACTTGTCAAAAATGTAAGTACCTAGGGAATTTAGGGGTATTTTTAACAGATTGAGACTGACTGAAAACGTTCTTAAAATTAAGAGAAACGTACTTAAAATTACGAGAATTGTCCCTCTGAGCCAGCAGGAACGTCCCATTTTAAAAATATCGACACATGCTTATGAAAAACCCCAATTGCTTCGAACACAAAATTTCTCACCCATATTACCGGATCCGGGTACCGACCTACTAGAAAAATCTTCACTATTCGGATAGAGCAGTTCAAGTTCTTTTTTATCTCGTGCCGAGGCCGAAATCCGAGGACGAATTAGACAAGATAAATAGTAGCACCAAAACAAAAGAACATTACGACATACTATGACTTATCTGTGATGGGACTGGCATTATATTGAAGCTTAGTGAATCCATTCAAACTGAATGAATAAAGAAAACTATGTATTGATATAAGGTCGTACAGATAAATGACTCGAGGGCCTAGACAAATGACAATCGCTTTAAATCATCATCTTCCTAGCCTTTTCCCCCAACTATGATGGGTCAGCTTCCAGTCTAACCGGATGCAGCTGAAGACCTACCAATATTTTACATGGAGCGACTGCCCATCTGACCGCCATAACCCAGGTACTGGGTAATACGATACGCCTTGGTAAGACTGGTTGTCAGACTTTCGGGCTTCTGACTACCCGTAACGACTGTCAAAGATCCAGGAATGACAGCCGGGACCAACGGCTTTACGTGGTTTCCGAAGCATGGAGGGGTCTTGGTATGTAAAGATGGTCACTCATCCACAGACCAACCACGGCAAGCGTAGCTTAACCTGATCGATTGACCTGTGCGGCTGTTATTATTTAGCCACGGGTCCCTTGACAATCGCTTTGAATTTGTTATGAGTCATAATAAACTAAAGAAATATATTAAAATTAAGAAATTAATTAAACGGTCACAGAGAGCAATTAAGAAACAAAATCTTTTAAAATTAAATATTTCCCTTAGAAGGGAACGTGTTATCCTTTCTAAAAGTTTAAATAGTTGTACTGTTGAGTTAGATGAATGTAGGGAAAAATATGACATTGATACAAAGCTCCTATATAATGATATACTACACAAGGAGCACTTGCTGAAGGATATTTTTGAGAAATATGAGACTTCACAACAACAACTAAGTGAGCGATTATTTGAGGCTGGGGAACTACTGGAGTTGGTGAAGTGCAATGCTGAGAGTTATGAGTTTCTGACTAATAATCTCTCATGCAGCTGTGCCAACCAACCACCACCACCTCCTCAGCCTCAGAGTGACTTGTCTCCACCGGTGTTGGCTCTTCCAGCAGAGTCCTGTGTTAGTACACAGAATAATAAATCAATTTTTTTTAGTGACGAAGTAGGTTCAGGCTTTGGAAAAATATTACTTAATTACCTTAGCCATAGTTTTACCAATCATTGCTATCATAACATAAGTTTTAAACAAATGATTAAAAGAATTGCAAACACAAACCTAGACAATTATTCTACAATGGTTTTGCTACTAGGTAAAAGTACTGGTATTACCAGAGAGGACATAGTGGATGGTGTGAACACCTTATTAAAGTTAAACATAGGTAAGCTAATGTTGTGTGCTTTACCTTACTCTGATACTCTATCAGAAGATGAGAATAAATATATATATAAGTTGAATAACACTATTCACATGCTGACATGTTATCATAGTGACAAATTATTGTTTTTTGACACTAATAAGTTTGTTAGTGGTTTTAAGTTAACTCAGAGAACTTTATCTCTGTCTTGGGAATGTAGAAATATGATTGCTATGTTGATAGCATATAATATTAACGGTGTTATAGCTAATATAACAAATTCTAGTATTAGGGACGAGTCTGTGTTGTCTAGTCATACTAACAACATAGTGATGACTAATTATGAATCTTCATGTTGTACGAAGGAGGGTCCACCTACAATACCAACATCTTTGGAGGCCACTACCAGTCAGATAGGGTATTCTCTTCCTGCTGGAACTCATACGGGCTTCCTAGACACTTCAGTCGTAGTTGTGGAGGTCTCTCCGGATAACTCTTTAAACTAGTCAGTAAGACAACAGAAGTTACCCCTTCAAATAACCTATTACTATTAGAGAATATTAAAAAGGTATCTTCTGGCAATATTACTCAGAATAATAAAAAACCAAGGGGAGGGCAACATGTTTTAAAATTATTTAACCAAAATATTCAAGGTTGCTCTTCTAAATTACTGGAAATAGAATTGTTTTTAGAAAAAACCAAGTTTGATGTCATTTGTTTAACAGAACATTGGTTAAAAGCTCATCAAGTAATGTCAATTAACTATGAAAATTATTGTGTAGTTAGCCATTTCAGCCGAACATGTATGATACATGGTGGATCATTAATATTAGTTAAAAATTCTGTTAAATCAAAGGAACGAAAAGACATCGTCGGGCTTTCTGTTGAACACACCATTGAATTGTCCTGTGTTGAGCTCGATAAGCATGTAATAGTATGCGTATACAGACCTCCAAGTTACCAGAATCTATCTGTGTTTGATTCTCTAATGGAAGATGTGCTAAAGAAACTTTCTGCTAGTAGTAAGTCAATAATCATATGTGGCGATTTTAATATTAATTTATTAGAAAATAACTCAAATACTATGAGATTATTAGGTCTTTTTAGGTCATTTGACTTGTCAAATGTTTTTATTGAACCCACCCGAGTGACAGCTTCCTCTGCCACTTGTATAGATAATATTTTCTGTAACTGTGATTATTTACACAAACAAATTGTAAATAAGTTGCCATCTGATCACAGCGGACAAACAATAACATTTTGCTCCTACATGCCTTTACAAAAAACTCTAATAAGGTTTAGGCCAATTACATCTAAAAATTTAGAGAAATTAAATAATTCTTTAGCAAGTAAATTATGTGTTCAGAGTTTTAATCATTTATGTGACCCGAATGAGTTCTACGCCGAGTTCTTTTCACTATTAAACACGCAATTTAATGACACTTTCCCACTAAAGACTAAAAGTATTTACACAAAGTTCTTATTTAGTGATTGGGCGACTCCAGGTATTCGTAAAAGCAGGGAAAACCTTTTTGAACTTTATGGCCTAAAGCAACATATGAATAACACAAGCTTTCATCAGTATGTTGCTACATATTCTAAGACTTTTAAAAGTGTATGCAAAATAGCTAAAGCTCTTTATATTAGCAATAAAATAAAATCAGCCGATGATAAAATAAAAACTACCTGGCAAATAATAAATAATGAAACAGGTAGGAAAAAACAGCGTAATACTGAATTTAATTTAGAAACTGCACATGGCCCCATAAACTCAGATGTAGAAATTGCTCAGGAATTTGAAAACTTTTTTGCTAATATTCCCATTAAAACTACTGAAGCTTTAAATTCCTCACCCGCGCGTTCTGCTGATTTACTTAGAAAGAATGTTAAAGCATGCCCCTCGGAGTTTAGTTTTCAACATACGAACCCCCAGGCTGTTATAAAAGCTTTTAAAGATCTTAAAATTAAATCAACAGAAGATCTCTGGGGAATGTCTGTAAAAGTTTGTAGATCTATCATTGAAACGATTGCGCCCTATTTAGCTTTCATATTTAACATCAGTATAGACCAAGGAGTCTTTCCGGATCTCATGAAACACAGTAAAGTAGTTCCTTTATTCAAAGCCGGTGATAGTAAAGAACCCAACAATTATAGGCCTGTGTCAATTCTGCCAGTTCTCAGTAAGGTGTTTGAAAAGTTGATGCTCAATCAAATGTTACGCCACTTTAATAAAAATTCCATCTTTCATGAACAACAGTACGGTTTCACCAAAGGGCGTTGTACCACTGACGCCGGTGTCACCCTTATAAAGAACATTTTTAACGCCTGGGAGGAAGCACAAGATGCCATTGGAATCTTTTGCGACCTCTCAAAGGCGTTCGATTGCGTCAACCATGAGACACTTCTGCTGAAACTTGAGCACTATGGGATTAGGAATTTAGCTCTTGATTTACTAAAGTCGTATCTAAAAGATAGAAAGCTTAAAGTTCAAGTAAACGGCGTAAACTCATTGGGGTCTGAAATGGCAATGGGCGTTCCTCAAGGTTCGATATTGGGTCCATTCCTCTTTTTAGTTTACATTAATGATTTACCACAATTACTTCAAAATCAACCGAAGATGGTGTTATTTGCAGATGACACATCATTGATCTTTAAGATAGACAGACGGGCACAAAATCTTGACGACGTGAATAACTCTATTCTTCAGGTCCAAGATTGGTTTACGGTAAATAATTTGGTACTAAATGAAAAGAAAACCAAATGCATTAGATTTAAATTACCAAATGTTAGAAGTAGCGAATGTGACATCATACTGAATGGAGAAAAACTAGAATTTGTTGATCAAACGGTTTTCCTGGGAATCACGCTAGACGAGAAATTACAATGGGGACCTCACATAACATCTCTTGCGGGGCGGCTTAGCTCTGCCGCTTATGCTGTTAGGAAGATACGACAGTTAACAGATGTAGAAACCGCGCGTTTAGTCTATTTTAGCTACTTTCACAGCATTATGTCGTACGGCATTTTACTATGGGGTCGAGCTGCTGACATTGAATCCATCTTTATTTTGCAAAAGAGAGCTGTCAGAGCCATTTATAATCTACGTCGCCGCGAATCTCTCAGGGAACTATTTAAAAGGATTAATATTATGACGGTACCTTGCCAATTCATTTATGAAAATATTATGTATGTAAGAAAAAATCTACATCTTTTTAACAAAATAAGCGATAGACATAACTTTAATACAAGAAATAAAGATAAAATACATCAACCATTTTTCAGATTAGCCAAAGTACATACATCTTTTATGGGGTACTGTGTTAAATGTTACAATAAAATACCTTGTGATATATTGCAATTAAATGAAAGAAAATTTAAAACTCACATTAAACGTACACTTTGTAAACAAGCATACTATAAATTAGAAGATTATATCCAAGATAAGAACGCTTGGAAACATGCTGGTCCTGCTCCATAGGACAATCTAGAGTCTAGACAAAATCAAACTGGTTGCTAATTTAATTGTAAATTTTTTTATTCTTTTTTTTTACATTTATTACTCACACCCTGACTTATTACTTGTATTTTGTTTTTTAATTAAAATCGTTTTGCTTGTACCATGTTTGTAAATATGTGAGCACCATGTATCTATCAGATAATTAATTTATATGTCATGGTTTCGTTTTTAATTCTTTTACCTATTGTGGTATAGTAATTTTATTGTAGGTGCATCGTCCTCACATGTTATTATATAATTAATGTACCCATGCAAAATATTGTACCTAAACATTTTAAAAGAGTAACGGTGGAGTTTCTTGCCCGTTCTTCTCCATACGAAAACTACCTTTTGGAATGGGCGACTAGAATCAATTCTATTTTAAGATAATTTTTGACGTTCAAAAGTGCCTTTTATGTGCCTATTTGAAATAAATGCTTTGACTTTGACTTTGCTTTTAATGCGTTTCGTATTTCTAAAAGGACTTTCAACAGGATTGACGTAAGAATTTTCGGCTTTTAGCTTAGGTATGTTAGTCCCTCGGGATAAAAGAAGCCTATATGTTAATCCAGGGTATCAGTTACCTCCATACAAAATTTTATCAAAATTGGTCCAGTCGTTTGAGCGTGAAGAAGTAACAAATATATAAACAAACACACTCACAAACTTTCGCCTTTATAATATTAGTGTGATATCTTTTCCGAATACACCATTTCTTGACTGGAATTATGAATAGAAAATGCTACAAATGAAAATGAACATATAATGTTTTTTTCTCCATGAAAGTGCGCTGAAACAAGAAACTAATCCTAGAGTTGAAAGAATAGAATAGAATACTCTTTATTATGTACACCATATAAAAAAGTTAAAGAAGGGGGAATCGGAGAGTTTATTAAGGACTGCACCTTGCTCTAGTGTTTGGCAGACACTTTCCACAGGCTGTTCTATAACGTTGCAATACCACGACCAGCGGGGCAATTGCGTAACACATTATCAATCGGAATCGGTTTCATTTTGACAGTTCAACAACATTCATTGCGTTATTTACGTGTTGTGCAGACTCATTTTTCGAACTTATGAAGCAATGGATTAGCAATTTGCTTCAAATTGATTCAGATTCCGATTGTTAGTGTGTTATACAATTAAGGTGCAGGGCTAGGACAAGATAGGTTCCTTTTTGTTTTAATCCCGGTAGTACATCCCCGTCAAATAATTACGAACGTCGTAGCCGGGGGTAAAAACTAGTTAATAATAAATTATTTCTATTTCGGAGATTTTTTTTCTTAAATGTGTTTAAATCAAACCTCAACTCACAGTTTTCCGAACATCCATACTATAATACTATACTATGAGTCCCGGGGAAGGACATAGGATAGTTTTTATCTCGATATTTCCACGGGATCAACATTTATGCGGGTTAAACCTCGGGGCGCAGCTAGTATCCCTACATATTAATTTCTCGCTACCGCTTCTCACGAGGGCGAGGTCGTCACAAACGGCCATAAACCGCTTAATTGCCTCGATCACGTGGCCAATGGGAAATACTGAATAGTTCCTATCATTTACAACTAAGTCAATTAACACCCGTTACCGTACCCAAGGCAATGTGTGGGGAATTCCGAAGTTTTATGTGAACTTTGTTTGTTTGAGCATTCTTTTGTTTTTACTGTGATGCGGAAAGCACCGGAAGGCCCTCTTTATACACGGCACGGTTTCTTTGCGGTACGGCGTATAAACCGCGCCGGAGAAAAAACGTGTCTGTTAACAAGCTTCTATAGTGATTCATATAACACTGACCACCGTGCCTACACACGGCGAATAAACCGTAGTCTTTCGTGGTATGAATGTGCTTGTACAAAGGACGAAACAGTCAATGTGGCGAACCTTATGGCCCACTGTAGACGTCTTTTGGCTGAATGATTATGATGAAGATTATGATGGTATGGTAATCTGATTTTTGATGTGAAACTTCTTTAGGCGCTATGAGCAGTTTTTGAGATGGGGAAAAAACCATTGAACTCGCGACACTGTTACCGTAACCGAACTGTGCTACATTGGGATGTGTTCGGCTGTCCTCGGGATGTACTCTGTTTTAATGTGTTTCCGATATGTCAGTGAGTGATGGCAAAGTATTCTGCTTGTGTTTTGTTTATATGACGATTTAAAAAATACACACGTAATTGTTCAAGTTTTCACTTCTGTCGGCACTCCCGGAGTCCCACTTTTTTTTCCTTTATTATCATATTTGGTGATCGTCGATATAGGAAAATTACGACTAGCTCAGAGGATATTCAGAATTATCGAAATGTTTAGCAACTGTCGATCCAAAATCCAAGCCAAGCCAAGTGATTAAATATTTGTAGCGGTATATTGTTTCTGGACTTTTACGAAAAAATACATGAATTGATAATTATCTTGTATTTTTCATAAAACTCCCCCTAATTATATAAATAATTCGTTTGATGAAAATAATAAACTCAAACTGAAACATTTATTTCAATAAAACCATTTACAAACAGGCACTTTTGAATTGTGAAGGAGTCAGTCAGTGAGTCCGGAAGTTGAAGCTAGTCAAAAGCCCAAACAAAAAAAAACTTCACAAAACACAACAATATCAGCTCAGACCACATAATACGGTTTCCGCTTGCGTAACAGCCGAATCTGAATGATAGCCGATACGAATCCCCGACGGGGTTATCAGTTTTGTAACATAATATCGTACAAATCAAGGTTGTGACACATTTTCTTTTAACTATGTTATCGTCGTGTGTTTCTTAGTAGGTATTATCGTGTATGTAACGCTATTTACTGATTATTTTTAGATATTGTGTTTAGAATGAAAGAAAACTTCTAGTTGAACTTTATAGAGTATTAACAGCATTGGCGACTGCTGCTTATATTTCACATTCCAGAAATTGTCATTGTCTAAATGACTATTTAGACAATGACAATTTCTGGAATGTGAAATATAAGTTTATTTTTTTCAGATGTCCTTTTCACTTCTTTGAAATCACGCGTCATCCTTTATAAATGGTAACAAGTATATTATCTACCTACTTGAGACCGAAAGAAAAATGGATTGATGATATAATAAGAAAAGCCGGTGAAAATTGAATCACAAAGGCCAAGGACAGACAAACGTGGAGAAAAATGGAGGAGGCCTTCCCCCGATGAGGGGTCCATATTGAAATATACAGGGTGTTACGGAAAGGGTATATCAATACAAACGGGTTGAAGAGTGTATCTGGTCTAGAATCTCTATACAAAATTTCAGCTCAAAAGCATTAACTTTGAAAATGCTTAATATTTTTTATTTCGACATCACGGCGCTGCACTGGCGCGCGGCGGCGTGATGTGCGTGTACTAGGCGCACTGACACACTACAGATAATGGATAATGACCCTCGTAGTGCGGTGACACGTTTGTTATGATTTCAACTTAATAAACTATCGAAATAAAAAAAATATTAAGCATTTTCAAAGTTACTGCTTTTGAGCTGAAATTTTGAACAGAGATTCTAGACCAGATACACTCTTCAACCCGTTTGTATTGATATACCCTTTCCGTAACACCCTGTATAAAGGAAATTATAAATTGTTTTCAAAATTGAAATTTATTTAATATTTTTTTAGAAATCTATACAGGGTGTTACAGAAAGGGTATATCAATACAAACGGGTTGAAGAGTGTATCTGGTCTAGAATCTCTGTACAAAATTTCAGCTCAAAAGCAGTAACTTTGAAAATGCTTAATATTTTTTTATTTCGATAGTTTATTTAATTGAAATCATAACAAACGTGTCACCGCACTACGAGGGTCATTATCCATTATCTGTAGTGTGTCTGTGCGCCTAGTACACGCACATCACGCCGCCGCGCGCCAGTGCAGCGCCGTGATGTCGAAATAAAAAATATTAAGCATTTTCAAAGTTAATGCTTTTGAGCTGAAATTTTGTACAGAGATTCTAGACCAGATACACTCTTCAACCCGTTTGTATTGATATACCCTTTCTGTAACACCCTGTATAGGTAATAGGAAAGAAATAATTTTATTAATTTAGAACATTATTTGTTATGCGATTGTTCAAACTCAAACTCAAACTCAAAGCATTTATTTCAATTAAACCATTACAGGTACTTTTGAATTGTCAAAATTAAGTAGTCGGTCAGTTAGTCAGAAAGTTGAAGCTAGTCGCCCATTCCAAAGCGTAGATCTCTATGGAGAAGAACGGGCAAGAAACTCCATGGACACTCTTTTAAATCAAGATATTACAAAATCCTGAGTACATTATTCTTGTTGCTTCTATATGTAAGAACAATGTAAAAAAAAACACACAAATGAAGAAACAATACAAGAAATAAGATTAAAAATAAGCCTTGGCAGTTAAGAGATGACCAGTCTCAACCGACGGCGTCCGTTCACGAACATGACGATTGTAACTTTATAATCATGATATCAATTGTAATAATTTTGTTATTTTATGCATGCACATTTATGTAATAGTAATCGTATGATATATTTGTTTTTTATAAGTCATTCATCATGGAAATAAAGAAGCTATAATAATAATATCTACCTACTTGTTTTGATTATATACTGTTTGTATATGTACCTATACCTATAATTTTTCAATGGGCCTAATTAAAAATACTGTTATATTTTCAAGGCTGTGATAAAAGGTACCTATAAACTTTATTATCGTAATGAACTACTTATTTTAATCATAGTAATTTAGAATTATCATTTGTTAACCCTGAAAATGTATCCGTAACGAATCAATTTCTGGTTATATTTGGAGCGAATGGCATCTGACCTAACTGACCTCTGTCAACACCAAACACAGTTCTTTCACAATTATGGTGAAATACTGCAGCACTTTTTCCTGTATTATTTTTTCTAAATATAGAAAAATGTACCTAAAGATGCATCGCGCGGATAAATTAGTGCAACAATATAAAATTTCAGCAGTCATTTGATTCAAAAGTCGCGTAGCTGGCTTTTTCCTCAATGGACGATACAGGTACTTACTGGTCAAGTGGCCTAATCACGTCACTTCTACGCGTCTACGCAGAGTTTGCGCTGCGTCTACGATGCCTACCCCGAGCCTACGCGGTCTACGCTACGTCTGACGCCGTGACACGAACGAGTGAAATAAACGTAACATAAATTCGATCAATTTTTCAATCGTAAATGCTATCCACTAACATATTGGTACTCATTTTTTGCGATAAGCACAATAAGTTTCACCCAAAAATATGAATGAAGTCTTAAAGCTAAGTAAAATTATGTGCGAAACAAGAACATTCAATTTTAAAAACGTTGGAATGTAGGTTTACTCCAATCGTGTTAGACCTACGCCGCGTCTACGATGCCTACGCCGAGCCTACGCGGCCTACGCTGCGTCTACGCTGCGACAATGCCTACGCCAGACAAACACCCAGTGCAAAGACACTCTCAAGGTATTCAAACAGGCACAAAGACCACACAACTGCCAACCGACAAACAAATTAACAAAACAACATCGGAGCTTATCCGCACCAATTATAATCATCCGAAATTAGGCCATATGCATTAGAGAGAGAGAGAATCTCTTGATAAGCAAAGGGGTTATCATATTAAACTCACTGCTCTATTTTATATAGAAATGCGAGGAAACACCGCTATTGAGATTATAAACAAAATAAGTCTTTGTTTAACTTGTAGTGCAGATAGCAACGCGATTACCTAATAACAAACTGAAAATGGCGCCGATTCCCTTGTTCACAAACTAAACTAAATTGAAGTTCAGTGCATCTTTTTCTTTCTATTTCATTAAGAAAAGGACAGAACATAAGTATTAGTTTAGTCCTGTCAAATCAAGGTACTCCATAGACAAGTTTAAATGTGATTAAAAAATTGGCTACTAAAAAAATACGTCAATTTGTGTCAGGCGCTGACTAATTTGACAGGACTAAACTAATATTTATATTCTATCCTTTTCATAATTAAATAGAAAGAATAAGATGCACTGAACTTTAATTTAGTTTAGTTTGTGAACAAGGGTTACGAAGGTTCGTCTATTTTCCATAGGTTCCATAGCTTTATTTCGTGTCATTATTCTATCTGCAATTAAAAAAACAATTCTCTGCCAGCCCTCTCCATCATTACAAGCGTTTACAGAAACCTTCAGCTACCTTCTCAGCCGAGTACCTACATGGGTACATCATCGGTCGGCCACGTGCGTCGAATGATATTCAATACTTGTCCCCGCCGTTTCTAGGGTTACGTAACTCAACGCCTACTTTCAATGTCGCGCTATTGAGCATTATATGCATTATTATTTGTTTTCTTCAATAATAATAATAAATTGTACAAGTGTTCCTTTGTTTGTTTTAAACGTACGACCCATATACCGAAAATGTACACGCTATTTTGAAGTTAATAATTCAATATTAAGTGTCAATTTTGTTTGAAGAATTTTGGATATTATGTCAAACTTTTGAGTTGTGTGGTTTAAGAAAGTAGGTACTCACAGACTTTATGTAAATATCTGGGTGTTGAAATGTGTCACTATCACATTGAGTTATCGAAAATAGATTTTCATATTTTCTTTACAGGAATAGAATTAAATACACACAGATCATTTTTAGTTTTATCATTTTAGAATATCGATACCCATCACGCCTGCAGAGTAGGTACTGCTAGCTAATTTAATGACTCTGCATAGTAGTTGGTAGTGAATTTAAAACTATCCCGTCAATGTCATACGTTTCTCCTGTGAAAGAGGTTTCAATTAAGACTATTAAAACCAGTTAAGGCCTCATTAATAATCATCAGCCAATTGCCTCATAGTCACAGCTGATGACTTTCAAGGTGTAGGTTAAATAGGTATTCTACTAGCTGTGCTTGCGTGGAACGGTGGAACGAAACCCAGCTACCGATAATATTAAAAAAATACTTAAATCTGTAAATGGTTTTCGAGCTATTAAGTACTGTAAGTTAGGGATTCCTAAGGCTGCGGTGGCCGCCACATAGCGTCTGTTATTTACTGTCGAAAGACGTCACAGGTTTTTTATGAAAGTAAGTTGGTGTCTTTTCCTGGAGAGCGGACGTTCATGACGGCCTCCACCGCCCAAGCTTTACACTACAGACAGACAGACTAACTTTGTGAATGTCTGTTTGTCTGTCTGTCTGTTATCTCTTCACGCTTAAGCCGCTAAACCGATTTAGATGA
Source organism: Amphipoea oculea (assembly GCA_945859645.1). Lineage (NCBI taxonomy): Eukaryota > Metazoa > Arthropoda > Insecta > Lepidoptera > Noctuidae > Amphipoea > Amphipoea oculea. The sequence continues at coordinate 21,173,074 of OX243862.1, forward strand.
AATTCGGTATAGAGATAGTTTGAGTCCCATGAAAGGACATAGGATAGTTTTTATCCCGATATTCCTACAGGATCGAAACTTATGCGGATGAAACCGCGGGGCGCTGCTAGTTGTTTATCATTTCTAAGAATAAGAAAGAAATGTACCTATCAAAGTGGATGTCAATAAAAGATATAAAAAAGGAGGCAGGCCTAAGATAAGATGGATGAATTGTGTTAAAGAAGATATGGTAAGGAAGGTAGAAAACGCTGAGATAACGGCTGATAAGGATTGATGAAAATGTGATTGACGTTGTTGATGAAAAACTTTTTACAAAAAAAAATCATCAATTTCCAATAAAGACTCTACAAAGTGAAAAATAACTTTTTCATTTCTCATACTCGGAAAGTAGTGTTTGTTTGATCCAAATAGCGGGTGGAAGACGCTGCTTCCCACCACAGTGTGGGAAAGACTCATAGTAATTACTTCCCTCTTTAGGGTGGGAATGAATTTTAAAAATAGAACTGTAGTCAGCTACGAAATTTTTTACATAAATTAAGAAAAATGCTGCAGTCTTGTGAGTGTATAAACAGCCAGTGTGAATTTTAAAAAAACTTATTAAGCGGGACAGCCCGCGGCGATGACGCGGTGTGTTCCATATTTAAAATAAAAAAATACAATATTATTATTTGGCGGAATACTAACCCTGTATGCTGTACCCAAATTCAAAAACTTTGCATGTTATTGTTATCAATAAATATTTTAGAAAAACTACTACTTTTTACTTTCCTTATATTCGAAATGAAAAGTAGAGTGTTTGACACGGGTGAAAGTCATCAATTCCTACTCGGTTAGATTAAAACCGTGACCCCTACGCACGAGCCGAGTGAGCGAAGCGAGCGGTGCCGCGGCAGCGGCCGGCGAGTGCCAGAAACGACTAGATTATATAGAAAATGAGTTGTTTGTGAAATAAATAGTATACGAAACGTTGGTTGTAAACTAATTGGTCAATGTAGTTTTGGTGAAACATTAGTGAACCCCTCATTTTATTATAAACAATTTTGTTGTTGAAAGTACCCGCATTCAGATTTTTTTAAGCATTCGGGATCCGATCCAAAATATAATTTTATAATATACTAGCGATTGCATTAAGAACTGCATTAAAATCCGTTGCGTAGTTTAAAAGATCTAAGCTTACAAACAGCGGGAGTGACTTTTTTGTACTGTATTTTCCATTTGGGTCAAATAATTTACAGGCAAGTAATTTTTTCTATATAATCTAGTCGTTTCTGGCACTCGCCGGTCGCTGCCGCGGCACCGCTAGCTTCGCTCGCTCGGCTCGTGCGTAGGGTCACAGTTTTAACCTAACCTAACAATATTTTTTTTTATAATTAACCTAATCTAACTAGTTCGGTTCCGAGTAGCCCACTAAAAATAATCTCTTTTTTCTATTAGCGTAATTATGTCGATGAAAGAATGAGTTTCATTTTTAGGAAATTGCGTAATAATAAACTCATTATGTAAAACGTTTTTATCCCAAACGTTGTTTTATGAGATAAAATGAATAAAAAATGAATTGTATGTCAAATAACACGTTATTAAACAAAAGTTTACCGGGTAATTATTTTGTAAAGTGAATTATTTGGCCAACTTGTTGTTGTATAATGATTAATGATGAAATGACAAATCATGTTTTAGCCAAACGTTCCTTGTCAAGTAAAAATTTGTAAATTAATTTTTGGTGAACTGACAGGGCACCACAAATACCTGCACCTTCCAAAACGTATATGAGGCAAATGACAAAGCTGTCCAAGGTGCTACGTACTGTGCGGACAAAATATGAGTCATAGACACGAGAAGAAGAAGAAGCCAGCTTGTTTGTGTGGTCGAAACTGGATCAAACCGGAATGAGAATGCTTATAGTGGATAAAACCAAAGTTTAAAACAGAAGACGGACTAGCAGGGGATCGAGGGGGGTAGAGGGGGGGTTCAGTGGATCAGACCTGAATAACTCACTACTTCATCACCCTAACATTAAATGTCACTTACACATCATAAACCGTTAAGGTCGATTTGCCTTTGTGATAGTTACATTTCAACCATAATGAAGATACAATTAACTAGGAATTGTTGTCGAAAATTGTAATGCAATTACAAGGAGGACAAATTCGACTTTACATTCACGGGGCTGCATCATCAATACCCAAAAAGCAAGTCACCGCTAACAGCAATTATCCCTTTTTAGAAGAGACTTGTTTTCAGCACTCAACAGCGATAAGCTTATTAAGGGAGGTGCTTCTGATAAAAAGGAAGCTGTGATTGGCGGACACCGTTTCCTATTATTATTCATAGCCGTGTGATAGGGCGTTATCGCTTACAGGAAAAAGTAGCCGCGGAAAATAATTATGTTATCGTGCAATTTGTATATGAACGTGAAATATACCATATATGGTGAGCAATGTTTTATGCGGAGCGGCTTAAACTCATTTCAAGGTCAAAATGAAATTGGACTGAGTTGAAAATCAAGTACCTACTTGGCACCCATTTCTTTTTTCAGTTACGGAAAATATGTTTCATCAAAATCTTTAAAAACTAGTGAACCCACAGAGCATAATTAACTTTACATAGGTACATATAATACGGGGAGATTTCAATAAAAAATTCAGCCTATGAATTGAAATAAATTAATTAACTCAAACACCGTAGCTCGACACTGAAGCTTACAACTGAATATAAACAGCCAACAATCTATTAATAATACATTTTAATTAAAACGACTACAATTAACACTATCCTATCTCTAGGGATCGGTTACATCTGACAGTTGTCCTGTCAGAGAGACGTCGAGAACTGTCACTTTGACAGCAAAAAAAAAACATTGACGGCGCCTAAATGTCATGCAACTTCATCTCAATTCAGCAATAGATACGGTAAACCAGTTAATTCCAGATGCTTTCATCGATAATATTAGGTCCTTACATATGAAATTGGCGTTTTTCGTACTGGCCACTTTAATCACGAATTTCTCCTCTTTGGTAAGGAATTCCAAATTCAAATTTGTACAGCTATTTACTCATGTATTTGTGCTTCGATGACCGTCATTCATTTGTTTTTTTTCTTCTGTTTTTTCTGTTTGCGTCACTCATTTTACAAAATGGAAAATTTAAAATATCGCATTATTTACGAGTACGAGTTCCGCCGTGGCACTAGTGCTGCGGAAACGACTCGAAGGGTGAATGATGTGTATGGCGGTCATGTTGCAAAAGAAAACACAGTTCGTTTTTGGTTCCAACGTTTTCGTTCTGGAAATTTCGACCTGCAGAACAAGCCCCGTGGACGGCCTGAGACCCAAGTTGATAATGGAGAATTGAAGGCTATTGTGGAAGCGGACCCATCGCAAACCACGTCCGAGTTAGCTGCAGGCTTTGATGTTAGTGATAAAACTGTTTTAATTCACTTGAAGCAAATTGGGAAGATTAAAAAGCTTGAAAGGTGGGTACCTCACGAATTGACTGAAGCAAACCGGCAAACGCGCGTCGACTGCTGCGTTACATTACTGAACCGGCACAACAATGAAGGTATTTTAAACCGAATCATTACCTGTGATGAAAAATGGATTCTTTACGATAATCGGAAGCGCTCAGCGCAATGGTTGGATCCTGGCCAGCCAGCCAAATCCTGCCCCAAGCGAAAATTAACCCCAAAAAAGTTACTTGTAAGCGTTTGGTGGACTAGTGCCGGTATTGTTCATTACAGTTTTCTCAAATCTGGCCAGACTATTACAGCTGATGTCTATTGTCAGCAATTACAAACCATGATGGAAAAGCTAGCGGCTAAACAACCAAGGCTGGTCAATCGCTCCACGCCACTGCTGCTTCACGACAACGCCAGACCACACACTGCGCAACAGACGGCTACCAAATTAGAAGAGCTTGAATTGGAATGTCTTAGACATCCTCCGTACTCCCCGGACCTTGCTCCAACAGATTACCATTTTTTTCGCAATTTGGATAACTTTTTGCAAGGGAAAAAATTCAACTCCGATGGGGCAGTCCAAATCGCCTTCAAAGATTTTATTGATTCCCGTCCGACTGGTTTTTTTAGTAAAGGGATCAATGAACTACCTATAAGATGGCAAAAGTGCATTGAAAACAATGGTTCATACTTTGATTAATTAAATATATTATATTAAAAAATATTCGACTTTTTGTTCCTTCCATACAAAACGCCAATTTCATATAATTAAATTGTGTCATTTAAATTGGACACGCTATTGCGAGAATATTTTTAAATAACTTTGCACATTTAACGATATGTCACCGGAGAATACAATGATAGTTTTGCATGGAATATCGATTAATTTATTTGTGATACTAGTGATCCGTCTCGCATAGGACCAAGTAAGGATCGCAGCACTAACCATGTGTGTCAACAGGAACTCAAGCGTGCGTTCGAAACATGCCTTAACCAATCAGCTATCATGATTTAAAATTTTCTTCTAAATTAAAATTTTCTTTATTTTTTTTTATTTTTTTTTTTTGTCTTGGTAGACTGATCGACGAGCTAGAGTGGTGAGGTGGTGAGTTCGACTCCAATCCTTAGTCATCTTTAGTTAGAAGTTGACAAAAATATATATGCAACTCACATCACTGGCTGGTTTTTTTTAATAATTATCAGAAGTTCAGAACTTTCTGTTTACTTACAGATATTATGACGATCTTATAAGAACACTTATTAGCAAAGCTAGCCGGAAAGGCAATGTAAATAAAACAATCTATGTCTAGATATAAGCACGTGCCAAAATAGACAGCATGATTGACATTGCAATAAAACGAACTATCATTCAAAACCGTTAAACATACTGTGACCCATATAAACTGTTACCAAATCCAAGTAACAATGAAGGATCAATCATCGACCAGCGTCGTAACGACAACAAAATAACACGGGGTTGGCAGCGATCCAAATATTGTACCTATTGTGAACAATCGATTTGTTTTAAATTATTATTTGTTAATATGCTAACGTTGCTAACTTGGTCGAGTCACGTAGAAAGTGAACGGAATTCATTGGCTGGTCTTTGACATGAGTCGCTTGAACTTTCTGTTTGATTGCAACATTTAAATGGGTTCTTGATTGGTAAAATGGCGGATAAAGAGATGAAATTAACTAATCGATTTTTTTTTCAATTAATCGCTACTTCTTCTTTTTCGTCGTCGTATCGATGATTCCCTTTTATCAATTTAATTTAATGATCCCTTTTATTTATTTATTTTTCTTTAATTTTTTTATTACATACTTGTATATAATTCTTAAATATATATGTTAGTGCTAGCTTGTCAATAGTAATTGTTGTGTCTTTGTGAATAAATATTTAAATTAATAAAATTTATTTTAGTGCTACCATATTTGGAGAAATGATGATGTTTGAACCAAGGTAACCGACATAGCCAGAAGAATTGCTAAACCTAAGTGGCGGTAGGCAGGGCACATTGCTCCCAGAACAGATGGCCGATGAGGTTGAAAGGTTCAGGAGTGGCGACCGCGTGCCGGAAGACGTAGCGTTGGAAGGCCTCGGATCAAGGTGGATAGATGACCTTGTCAAGATCGCAGGAATCCGTTGGATGCGAGAAGCACAGAACCAGTCAAAGTGGCGATGCTTGGGGAGGCCTCTGAGCAGCAGTGGTCGTCTTTCGGCTGAAATAATGATGACGTTTGAAGATATCAATCTGAACAGATGACCAGAATCGTGCATATACACAAAACAATCAGACTGTTTAGTTTCAACGATTTGCTCTTATAATAATCCTTCCTGACCTTCAGTGGCGTGTATTGGTTTTCAGAATAGGTAGGCACTAGGCCGGGTCTAGTCTAGGCAAACGCGGTCACTAATCAGAAAAAAAAGTAAGGTCAAAAGTGTGGTTATTTGAGTAGGCATGCCTACTTAAGGGTGATAAATTGCGAAGGTCGAACGTCATGATATTACGCGTGAGACGTACATATTTTTAATTTTGTCGTATTAACTTGAACGAGTTAAGACCAATGACAATGTGCGAATATTACGGGAGCCGAGTAAGCCGTCCGGCGACTGCCTACTGCCGCGCGTGTTTGTATGAAGATTTTGTTAGGTATAATAATTTAGTGAGTTTCTTAATTGTGGGGCACACACACTAAAATGTAATTGACAGGCTTATGTTGATACATTGAGGTAGGCACTGCTTATATGCCTATATGCAATGCACGCCACTGCTGACCTTAGGCATTCGATCTTCCGTAAAAGCTACCCACGATACGGGTTTTGATGAAATCAGACGGGTCTGAAGGTAGAACAGCTGGTTCCGTACCCTTTAGACTGGAACTGGCAAGGAGTATCCTCTTGCACCATTGCGTCGTAAACCCCTTCTGCTGTTAAACCCTCTTCTACTTTTCACTAGTGATTGTTCGTATGAAGATTGAACATGAAACACTCGTATTTTGTGAAAAAAGTGACGCATAATTAAAAATTGCAAAACATACATTAGCATTTGCCTCATCGAAAGTACTTTTACTAATCACTCACATCACCCTCGCAAATTGCACTAATCAACGTTGGCAGGCACACTTTCCATTTTGCAATATTTTGGCAATGTTTAATTCTTGAATATTTAATTTGTGTGAATCCTACGTCATCATCACAGGTATTATCGCGTTGTTGATCATAGTTGTAAACCATTTATTCATTACACACAAAAGACTTAGCACAACGCACAAAAGCACAATTAAATGGATATAATCATAAAAACAAGGTGCCAACATACAGAAAATAAAAAATGAAAATATTGTGCCATGGTAGACCGCGTTTAAATTTTCTTACGTTTTTGCAATTTGCAGATCAGTGTCAGGTTGTATCTTGATCCAAATACGATTCGCGACTATAATAGACATATATTTACAGAATAATAGTCATTAGAATCATTAATATATCTCTTTAAGTTAGATTTCTACCATAAACACTTTTCCACACGAGATTTGTTCTTAACGGTAGAAATCTAACTTAGAAAGATGTATTAATGATTCTAATTATTATAATTCTGTAAATACGTACCGGTTATAGTCGCGAATCATATTTTGATCAAGATACAACCTGACACTGACCTGAAAATTGCGAAAAACTTAAGAAAAATTGAATTTCGCGGGCTACAACTACCCATTCACCTTAAGAAATTAAATGGCACGCTGACATACTTTAAATCAAAATAACGAATTACAAAGTGCGGTGTGCGCCACAAACTTGCACCAAATGAGAGTCCAGCCAATTTGGTCCAGCTCAGCATGTGTGTCAGGCAATAGATCTACATTGGCTTTTGACTCCACTGTATTTTGACATTGCTTTATTCTGAAAAAGCTTATCAAAATCGACGACATCACTGCCACCTACTGTCTCTTGACAAAATTCCTTGTTAACTAACCCTATAAAATAATGGCTTAATATATAACTATGTGCAGTTTGGTATATTATACCAAACTGCACATAGTTACCTACTACAAATTTTGGGGTTTATTTATAAACAATGTTTAAAGTTAGGTGACGTCTAAACGTCAAAAAAAATTTGTACGTTAACACTGAGCGGAGCATCTGGGTATTCAAATGTTTTGCGCGGCGCACTATTTTCTCATACAAAATACGTAATTAGAATGTATGTGTCTGAGTACAAAAAAAGTAACGTTGAGTGGCGCTAGCAGTCCGAAAATTTAAAGTGATACGGCGCGATGACGTAGCTTTAAGGAATTGGTATAAGCCGCAGCCGTTTATACACGTTGTTTTAAGAAAGACATAGTTTTTGCTGACGTGATTAAACGTTGTGTCAAATAGCGTTTATCAAATTTTACGTATTATAACGTTGCTCCGCTCAAAGTGTTAAGCAACGTTTATGAATAAAGGGGTTTATACGCGTGTACACTCGGTAAGGTAGCCCTGTTTATTTTCCAATCAAACATCTAATCAATAATCACATAAATTGTATCGGTAGGTGGCTAAGATTTTCTCCAATTAGCCTTCAAAGCTTGCACCGTGGAGAAAGCAGGTATCTACTGTGTTTTAACAGTCTTTCTTTCATTTCCCGTTTGCGATAGAAAAGCGAAAGCATCACAGGAAACTTTACAGTAGCAAAACGTGTTATGGTTGAGAGAGGCTCAATTCAAAGCATAGTTAATCATTGTATTAGGATTAAAATCAAGTACACGGGAAGTTCCGTTCAAGATCTATGCGTCATGCTCGTGAACGGGCGCCGTCAGTTGGGGCTGGTCATCACTTAGCTGCCTCGGCTTATTTTTAATTATTTTATTTTTGGATTGTTGTTTTGTTACTATTTGCTGTACTCTAGACGCTTTTAACGCGTACGTCTTTTTTTTACATCGTTCTCACATAGTTATAAATTCAACATTAATGATTTAACTAATATTTTTGTAAAAATATAATTTAAAAGAGTGTCCATGGAGTTTCTCGCCCGTTCTTCTCCATAGGTACCTACGCTTTTGCATGGGCAACTTGCTTCATTTTTTCTGACTGACCGACTTCTTGATAACTCAAAAGTGCTTGTAAATGGTTTAATTGAAATAAATGCTTTGAGTTTGAGATCTGAGGCCCTAGCAAGAACGTGCAACGTGAACGTTTAATATTGAAAATTGTCGTTACACACATAATATTTACTTAGTTTAAAGACTTTACTCATATCTATGGATGATACTTATTGTGCTGTCGCAAAAAATTAAAACAAAATGCTATACGATAGTTGTATTTTCGATTCAAAAATCGTTCTAATTCACGTTAAGTTAACGTTGCGTTGCTTTAATCTAGAATGTACTGAAATTATATTCAAAGTTTCAAGTATATATATTTGCCGAAATGCAAAATGGAACCTGCGGGATCGAATCAGAAATGAAGAGATCCGCAGGAGAACCAAGGTAACCGACATAGCCCGAAGAATTGTCAAACTTAAGTGGCAGTGGGCAGGGCACATTGCTCGCAGAACAGATGGCCGATGGGGCCGAAAGGTTCTGGAGTGGCGACCGCGTACCGGAAGGCGTAGCGTTGGAAGGCCTCCCACAAGGTGGACCGACGACCTTGTGAAGACCGCAGGAACTCGTTGGATGCGAGAAGCACAAAGCCGGTCGAAGTGGAGGTGCTTGGGGGAGGCCTATGTCCAGCAGTGGACGTCTTTCGGCTGAAATGATGATGATGATGATGAAAATGGAAAAACCAAAAATATGCACTAACTTTTCCTTGAAGTTTACGAAAAACTAATGCCCAATGACGCAGAAGGATGGAGAGAACTCAAAATTAGTGCAAAATTATTCCATCGAAGAACGCAATTCGTGTACCTAACCATCTTCAAACAAAGTAAATAGGCTATCAAACATGATTCAAACACAAACGTGTTTTGTGCACAATTGCAACTAAATCAAAATGAGTTGTTGAAAACTATTTAAAATCTTCTCACGAATCAGGGTGAAAATAATGAATACTACATAGTTTACAAAGAAAAATGTTTTAGTATCTAAAAATATTATATCTACGAAAGTTCAAAATAACGTAGGTAGGTACAGAATGTATGAATGATTTAGCGTATCTATAGGTGAAACAGTGGCATGTACTACAAAAGGAGCTATGTCTGCCAACAAATTGCTTTGCAGTTTGTCAGAGGGAATTTTTTTTTTTGCTTATACATCAACCCTGTATTCCACAAAGAGTTGAGGTTGAGTAGAGGTGTAACACTACAACATTCCGCCACTAAAATTATAAGAAATAAATATTTCTTTATTTATTTTTCACAATATCAATGCGGATCTCATTTAGACCCAAGTGGCCTCCAACGGCGGAAGAGTTGTGTACAGCCGTTTGTGTTAATTTTCTCACGCACACTTTTTATACCTTAGTCGTGTCTGCTAAAATACTTATTTATTGTTGAGAGAACCTCTTTTTAAGTTCGATACTTGAGTTACAGCTGTTATTTTATGAAGACTAGAAAATTATTGTTTCTTTTTTGTCTTTAATTAGCTGCAGATTTTTTATGAAAATTGGTGGATTACAACATCCTTATTACAACGTCCACACTAATCTATATGTATAAAATTCAAATTCCTGACTGACTGATATATCAACGCACAGCCTAAACCGCTGGTCCTAGAGACATGAAATTCAGAGGGTATGTCCTTTGTGAAGAGTAGATATCCACTAAGAAAGGGTTTTCGAAATTCCAGCCCAAATTTCACGCGGAGTCGCGGGCAGAAGCTAGTATTATTATGTGATACAGTAAACTCTGTCTGACAGTCTGCCTGTCTCTTACCATTTCACGCCTTACAAGCTGAACGGATAGACCATGGATGGTCTTCACATGATCTGACCAAGATTTTGTCTGGACTTTAAAAAAGACTGTGACCTATGAGTTTAATAAATGAATTGGACCACGGAACTCTCAAAAGGTGCTGTGGTCCAACTGTTTTTAAAATTGGACAACTGCCCCAAGTAAAGACCCATGGTCCAACTAGTTGGACAGAGCAGTTGGACCACTGCCCCGGACTGGGCCTGGGTTAGGACATAAGATACTTACTATTTGTCTCGGTAGCAAGTTCCCCTGGGATAATTTCAAGCGAAGCCGCGGGCTAAAGCTAGTGTTATTTTGCTTTGTTAAGCTACGTAGAAATAGTATATTTTTATCAATTATATGGAATTGAGTTACCATCACACATCCGTTGTTTCGACGGCTGTGTGAAACAAACGGGTAATAAACACTTAAGATTTCCCTATTGAATTCTGTGTAAATTCCTGGTATCCTGTTTTGCCGAATGCCATGAACGATAGGTATGTCCTAATTAGCCATTTTTGAGAAAAATACCCAGAATTTTGAAACAAACACTAATTATAATTGCCCTGTTTTGTAATAATATCCTTATAGAGAATTTTAGGAGGGGAAGGCCTTATATTATTCCTCATAAAAGGCTTTTTTCCCTCATTAACTTTTCCTGCACACCTCATGAAACTGATGTCACCGAGGTTTGACCTTCCGGTGTCAAAAAACGCTGTCTAGGAAAACACGCCAATTGTTTTGAACTTCGTTTGCAGAATGAATGAGCCGAATGGTACTGATCCATACGTCATGTTCGTGAACAGGCGCCGTCAATAGGGACTGGTCATCTCTTAGCCGACACGGTTTCTTTTAATTTATTTTCATTTCTATATTATTTTTTTGTTTTTATTCTTTTTAGTACGGACGCTTTTAACGTGCACGTCTTTCTATGTCGTTCTCACATGTATAATTTCAACATGAAGGATACAGTAACCAATATTTTGTAACAATTTTATGATTTAAAAGAGTGTCCATGGAGTGTCAAGCTTTGGAAAGGGCAACTAGCTTCATCTTTCTGACTGACCGACCCTTTGAGAATTCAAAAGTGCCTGTAATTGGTTTATTTGAAAGAAATGCTTTGAGTTTGAGCTTACGTTCATAAATAACGTTCAGTGACGTCATTCGCCGGAAAATTGCGAACGCTATATGGCGGTCACCGCTCTTCTAGAAAACTGTAACTCTAGCCTACAAAATTGATGGTGGCGTTTCTGTGGAAAACCACAAGACGAAATGAAAGAAATATTACTAACCTTACCTAACCGTAAGTATTTAGAAACGTTATTGTACTATGCACTACGTTCATTCGTGTTGCGTTAGTGTAGGTACTCTACTGGGCAAAATTCCAAGTAGTAAAAACAAAAGTACTACGTGTTGTTGTTCAGTTTTAAAGATATATAGCGCTATCGTAAATATTGTTGTGCTTAACTATTTCTAGTTTAGTCTATTAACTATATTGTTTTTTAGTCTATTTTTAGTTTTAAAAGCAGGTAGGCATAGTTAGATGGGAACATCTTGCTCTGCCTAATTAAAGGATTTTAGTCGGTCAGTCATCTGGTGCTTCCCAACGTTTGTCATCAGGCTACAAACGTGGCGCCGCCACTATGGGACCAAACCGTATTTTCCATCTCGAAAATGGTTTTGGCGAAAGTCGTATATTCATAGATTTTTTTAGGGTTTAATACTCTTAAAGGATGGAACTTACGAATAAATCTCAAAAAAAAAAAAAAACTTAGTTTTACGTTTATAAACTGAACCTCAAACATTGGGTATAAATATTTTCGTGCCAATTAAATTAGCGTTAAGGAAGTTCAACACAAAATTATTCGGAAGTTTTCCAAGGAAGTATGTTAGTGTTATACATCATAAGAAAGCTTAGAATGTACACTTTCCAACCACGTTCGGTTTTTGTACAAAGATATTTTCGTTTTATTTTATTTTATTTTTTTTAGTGAAGTAAATAAAATTTCGTTTTTGTTTATTTCAATTGGAGTTTTCATTGTTGCCGAAAGCTGCCGGTGTCAAGTTAATCACTCTAGTAGATACCTTACCTATTCAGTAATATGAGGATTGAATAAAAACTTGCGCGTTTTTTGCGCAAGGGTGATTTAGAAGCAATAATGTCAATCAGGGGAAAATAAAAAAAATCTCCGAAAATTACGTTCTTCTTTTTTATTATGAAATATTATATTTAATTGTTATATTTTGATGTCTATCTTGTTTTTTTTTATTTCTGTTATAGAAGCATATATTTACAAATTAATAGACTACTATTATATTTGAAAGAATCTTCCCATGGCACTTTTGTTTTCGGTGGTCACCTTAACCACAAGTATGATAAACTATATTGCTACGGAAGTTCTATTTATCTGTTGTGGTAATTATTTACAATCAGTACTGATTACACTATTTCGATGAGAACTGTCATAATCAATTGTCCCATGGTTTTTGCACAAGGCACTAAATTGTTGGTCTTTTATATACCCGTGTTTTCAGCATACTATTCATTCGTGTTCATATACTTTTTTCAACATAGTTCTTTTTAACAGACAAAAACATTATATTATCTAACAATGAGTGAATTCGTTTGTGTTCGACGCGATCTTTGTGATCAAATAATAAGAGGGAAAAGTAGGTACTTCAGACCTCAGACAATATTTGTTGGACAACTTTCAATTATCGGAAACTGACGTTAATACTGTAATAGAGAATATTCAAAAAGACCTAACATCAAGTTGCAACGAGAAATGGACCAAAGCTCAAAGGAAGCCAGACAGGTTCGAGAGCCTATACTCAAATTGGTTGAATGGTGAGTTTAAAGTATCATTGAATTCTTGCAGTACCTCAACATCTGAAAATTCTGGCTCGAATACTGGCGGTGATCGTGGTAGACCAACAAAACCATATGACGAGTGTTCGGAAAGCACAAAGAAACGAAAAAATATGAAACTGGTCCAGGAGTATGGAATGGGACATGTCCGGAACGCTTATGTGCAAGGTTTACGATCCATGGGTGAAAATGACGAAGCGTCGATTGTGACTATTATCAGAAATAAGGAAAAAGAAGAGAAAAAAGTAATTCTACAAAACATACTAAATCCAGATAATGCACTTTCCTTTACAAACGAGGAGGCATTGAGTATGTGCATTGAAACTGACCTAACCAAAGCCCAATATGCGTACCTAAGAAAAAGGCTCAATGATAAGAATTTAAGCTCTGTATTGCCTTCGTATCAAATACTAAGTGAAGCAAAAAAGGCTTGCTATCCGCCCGCATCCAGCATAACGGTGACAAATATGAGCGCAAAAATCAATCTGCAAGATCTCTTAGTCTGCCGTATTATAAAGATAAAGTCAGGATCGATAAATTACAATCGTCTCAAGCTGTTCACTAAATGGGGATGTGATGGATCCTCCGGGCAAAGTGAGTATAAACAAACTCTACCGGAAGAAAACGAACAAATATCGGATGCTTATTTGTTTATTGTGTCCCTTGTACCACTGCGACTAGTAGACGAAGAAACTTCTGCAGTTATATGGCAGAATCCTACTTGCTCATCTGTTAGATATTGCAGACCAATTTCATTAGAATTTGCAAAAGAAACACCTGAAAAAACTACAGCAGTTGTCAGTGAAATTGAAGCCAAAATTAATCAATTCATTCCAACTCTTGTGTCAATAGACAACAAAGTCATCGAAGTTAAACATCAACTGTTTATGACAATGATTGATGGGAAAGTAGCTCAAGTGTTAACAAACACATCAGCCAGTGCTACCTGCACTGTTTGCGGAGCAACTCCCAGACAAATGAATGATCTTTTAAAAGTTACAACGAGAGTTGAGAATGAAAATGCGTTTAAATACGGATTGTCGACACTACACGCATGGATAAGATTTATGGAAATGATCCTCCATATTTCTTACAATTTAGGTTTTGAGAAATGGTCTGCAACAACTCCAGAAAACAAGCAACTTAAAGAAGACAAGAAAAAATAGGTCCAAAAACGTTTCCGAGAAGTGCTTGGTTTGCACATTGATAAACCACGTCAAGGTTCCGGTAACAGCAATGACGGAAATACGGCAAGGAGATTTTTCCAAAATTACCAATGTTCTGCAGAGATAACCGGAATTGATGAAGAATTGATTAAGAGATTATATGTAATTCTTCAACTATGTCATCGGGATACCCTATAAACGCAGAAAAATTCGGCCAGTATACATTGATTACCGCGCAATTATATGTAAGCAAATATAACTGGTACTACATGCCATCTTCGGTCCATAAAGTACTTATACATGGTGCTAAAATAATAGAGCATTATGCAGTTTTGCCTATAGGACAATTATCCGAAGATGCCCAGGAAGCCCGAAATAAAGATTACAAGAAATATAGGTTACATCACGCTAGGAAGTGTTCCAGATCAGCAACAAACGAAGACGTTCTGCATATTTTATTATATACATCTGATCCTTATATATCTAGCTTGAATAAACCAAGTTTTCTAATATCCAAAGAATTGTTTGACGAAGTTAAAGAATTGTTAGAAATAAAAGGTAATGAATAGTATAAGCGCTAAAATTTTTAATTTTTTTATCATGTAATGTTTGTTTAATAATAATAATTAAGTTTTAAACTTATTTTAAGCAAAAGTGTAACTTTTACTGCTATTTTAATGTTACTGTATAATTTTTTGCATGAAATTTCGTATAACTGTAACTTTGTAATTTTTTTACTAAAAATATATAATTTTTAAAATGTTGATGTTTAATTTCTTTTATTGCCTAGATATTCAGAAATACGCAAAAAAAAATTCAAGGAGAAAAATCACAAAACAACAGAGTTATCGATTTTTGAGATGGAAAACACCGATTGGTCCCATAGTGGCGCGCGCCGCCTAAACGAAACAGCAGGCATACATTTTCGCCGCGCCTTAGAAAGAGAGGGGGATACTTCCTCTCCTACGCCGCGCCGGCTGTCTACTCTCCATCCGCGCGTGTCCTGACGAGAGTTTAACATTTTTTACCCATTACAAAAAAAGTGTACAACGCCGCTAAAGAAGTTTTCACTTCAAAAACCACTCAACAGTCTGTCTGTCTGTTGCTAATAGCGATCACTATAGGCCAAAGATAGGCAAGCCCATTGCTAAAAATAACATTATATCTATCACATATGCAAGCAAAGGTAAATAAATAAATAAGTTCGTGTCGACAGACAGACAAGTTTTATGTAGCGAGACGCGTCACACTTGAACACACTGCACTTCAACAATAAATCATGCTTAGATTGCAAGCGCCAAATTAATAGCTTTTAAAGGAACACGATTTTCATAAACATCGTATGTTGCAGACACTTTTTTGCACTCATTAACATTTGAACTCGTAAATATTACTAGTGACGACTGGCCTTCCAATGGAACGCTACGGTTGTTTTTATATTGATTGGCAAACATGCTGACAGCCCTATAAATAGATAGAACATTATTATAGGGATGCATGAAGAAGCCTCCTCGTGTAGCGCAGTTTGTTCCGCCAGTTACTCAACTGAACGCTTGCGCTCGGCGCATCCTGGACAGTCACACCACAGAATACTTAAAGTACTACGTACAGAAAGGACACTCCCTTCCCCGCACTAACATCAGTTACTGCACCTTACCTCGCACTTCGGCGCATTCGTCGCAGTTATTTAACAAGAGCGCTCGCAAACACAAGTACCTCACGCACACATTCATACGTATACAAACGTCATTTTTTAATGTAGTAGTAGTAGTAGGTAATTATTTTGCCAGCGTTGTATGGAGTGCCCGGGGTGTGGTCACACCCAACACCGTATTTGACTGTCCAATTCTTCCCTTGCGGTGGTAGGGCTAACGTCCGCCTGGTTTGCGACCACCCTCCCACCGGAGACCGGCGTCAAGCAGCCTACTGCGTCTCGTCGTCTTGGGCATCTTCTGGGCACGCTCGTTCCATCATAGACCTCATCCATCGCTTTCCATTAGGCGTAATCGAGGTCATGAGCGGGCCCATTCAGCAATAAAAAATTATAAAAAAAAACCTTCCGACATCCTTCCAGCATATATCAATTGCTACATCCAGGGCAAAGTTGAAAGCTACGTTCAACTCAGTGTCAGCATGTTCCAGAACATGTCCCAGTATGTCCCAGAAAAGTCTGCCAGCCACCCATCATTATCAAGCCCAACATTACCCATAGCTGGTGAACCCAGTCTCAATGTCGTCTGCTGATCTCGCCAGCTATTGCGCCATCAAATCTTAAAGTAATCAACAACTTTTTTCAAAACTGATAAGCCGCCCTATTTATTGCGACGCGTACTATGGCAAAAGAAAACTCTTCCATTTCTCTTTTTCCATTTTCTCTTCTTCTTCTTTATTTTATTACAGCATATCATCTCAATTTCCATATTATCCTATACTGATGTTAAGATTATTATTATTAGTCTGTGACGTCCCACTGCAGGGCAAAGGCCTCCCTACTCTCCTTCCACCTCTCTCTGTTCAAAGCTGCTAAGGACCAGTTCAGTTCTGTTAAGATACGCGTAAAAATTAAAAAGACAGATTATTCATGAATGAAAAATACAGCTAAAAGGAAAATGAAAATCTGTCATTTCATCAAAGTCTGCCATCTCCCATTTCACTTTTGGATGTTGTTCAAGAAAGAAATAAGCTTTGTTAATTTAGCAATGATCGTGAATGGGCGTCATAGAATTCTCGGAACAGTGAATGGTGACTACATTTTCGACACGACAATAGGGAATAAAAAAACTTTTTTACAAAAAAAAAACAACCGACTTCAAAAACAAAACACTACAAATGATAAATAACTTTAATTTCAGAAGTCGGTGTCGTTGGTTCCGCATTTTCGTTTTTTGACACCGACTTCCGAAATTAAAGTTATTTATCACTTTGTAGTGTTTTGTTTTTGAAGTCTGTTGTTTTTTTTTGTAAAAAAGTTTTTATTTTTCACTTTTTAGTTGTACCTACCCCACAAAAATGTAAACAAAAAAGATCGTTAATGTAGACTATGTAGATAAATTTTTAGATTTTTGTTGATTTTTCAAAAACCGCTTGTCCGATTTCGATAAAATTTTCATGGGACCATTTGGGAAGTATACCCTTTCCAACACAAAAATAATTTTTCAAATCGGTTGGCAAGCAACGGAATTATGTGCAAACAAACATAAAAAAAAAAAATACAAACATTCGAATTGAGAACCTCCTCCTTTTTTAGAAGTCGGTTAATAAAAACTTTTTAACAAAAAAATTAAACCTCCGAAAAAACTGAAAAGCAAAAAATAAAAACCTTTTTTATTTTACCTTAATAAATAAGTTCTTAAACTAATGCAAGTATACCTAACTAATTTTGAGTCGGCGCCAAACAAGCAACTTAATATCGTTGCGAGTGGTCGTGCGGAGAGCGCATTTTTTGTTTGGAATGTTAATATTTAGCGCTGGAGATTTTACGCTGCATTATTAATTTAAGGTAATTTAGTGATCTTTGTTCATTGATTGTTTGGCGCCGACTCAAAATTTTTTAGGTATACTTGAATTAGTTTAAGAACTTATTTATTAAGGTAAAATAAAAAAGGTTTTTATTTTTTGCTTTTCAGTTTTTTCGGAGGTTTAATTTTTTTGTTAAAAAGTTTTTATTTTATAATTTTTTGAGGCTATAATTTACTTATTACTGCATGCTTAATTTTTGATTACTTTTAAAATGGCTACCTACCTTACTTTAGATATTAACTGTTATATAATCCTACTTTAACTAATATTTTTGTATAGTAAAATACTTAAAAAAACAGGCTTTATATACCAACATAAATAGGCCTTTAATTTTAATTGTAATACACAGCTCAGCATTAAAATCTGTGAATGAACAACAAATCACCCCTATTTTTCCACCCTTAGGGTAAGAATTTTTTTTCCAAATTTACATGGGACCAACTTCGAGGTATGTTCTATCCATTAAAGAAAGAATTATCAAAATCGGACTAATCTGTAAAAAGTTATGCGTGGTTATACATTACAATCAGTGAGTGAACTATCAATCATCCCCTGTTTTCCTACCCTTAGGGTTGGATTTTTTTTTTTCAAAATTTATATGGGACCACCTTCGGGGTATATCCTTTCTAATCAAAAAAGAATTATCAAAATCGGACTGCTCTGTCAAAAGTTATGCGTGATCATACATAAAAAAAAAAAAAAAAAAAAAAAAAAAAAAATATATATACGCGTCGAATTGATAACCTCCTCCGTTATTTCGTCGGTTAAAAAATAAACGCATGTTGTCAGGCTACGGCTAAAAGTGCATAAAGTAGCCTAGGGGGGCACTACGCAATTACGTGAGACGTTTAGGGGGGGGGAGGGGTTTAGCTGATTCTCACCCAATCTCACGTGGGGGAAAGGGGGGTCCTGGCAGGTATCACGTAATTTTTTTTCCGCAGGAAACTGTGTAAAATTGCGAAAAAACTGGGATGAATTGAGCAAAACGTTTAACAATTTTTTCACAGTGATTCTAGACTACGATCTTAGTAATCCTAAATACTAGTTTTAACTAGTCTTAAAAAAAATTAAACAATTTTATACATTATTTTTTTAATAAATCTAACGCAATGAAGCATAGATTAACGTATTTACACTGAAAATACGCATTTTGAACAATCTCACGTGAGATTAGAGGGAGGGGAGAGGGGGTCGAGTCAAATCTCACGATATCTCACTAAGAGGGGAGGAGGGGTCTAAAAATCGCCAAAATCACCTCACGTAATTAATGGACAGCTTCTAGCCAGTTTCTCAATGGCATCACGTGAATGACCGAGAAACTCATGTCAGTTCGACTCTATTTTATTCTCCACATTTCTCTCTCAGATTTCTTCTTCGATTTTTCTCTTTTGCAATAATTCTAAGCAGATTTTAAATTAGCATCATAATATGTTATGGCGTTTTCTCAATTTACTTTTACTGCCTTTTCAGCAACTTTATGTTAACCACCATTTTACTGCAACCTATAAATTTTCTTTGCATTTTCTCAAGTTTTCCCAAATTCCTCAATCAATCAATCTGCCTCGCCTTTTCTATGTTCGGGTCGGCTTCCAGTCTAACCAGATGCTGCTGAATACCAGTAATTTACATGGAACGGCTGCCTAGCTGACCTCCACAACTGTAAATTTTTCCCAAGTTTTTTTACTGCATCAATTTTGTAAGCAGATCATCATAATTATGCCGTAAGCAGCTAATATATGGGCCGCCCCTTACTATAATGTCGCTAACTTCAACATTTGTCAACATAGAAGTAAATAGCTTATCGCTTACAAGTTATACGGCGGCGTCAAGTTACAAAGCGTAAGCGACCGACTAGCAACCTGCAACAGTTTGGTATTATGCAATGTTGTTCAATTTTCACTTGATAAGTACTTCTACTATGTAAATTGATATGTAATGCGATTATCGTATGGTATGTAAAGAAAACTCTGGCAAAAATTATTATCTTTTAAAATATGTAAAAGGGTTCTGGAGTGGCGACCGCGTACTGGAAGACGTAGCGTTGGAAGGCCTCCCACAAGATGGACCGATGACCTTGTGAAGGCTGCAGGAACCGGTCGAAAGGGCGGTGCTTGGAGAGGCCTATGTATGATGATGATGTAGTCGTCAAAAACTTGAAGAAAATATTCAAGGTGAAAGTGCTCCTGTATGTTTGAAATACCGGCAGTAATTTACTACCTTTACGTACTGACAGCTTGAAGAGTGGACTCTAAAATGAGAGCCATTTTTAGGGTTCCGTAGCCAAATGGCAAAAAACGGAACCCTTATGGATTCGTCATGTCTGTCTGTCTGTCTGTCTGTCCGTCCGTCCGTATGTCACAGCCACTTTTTTCCGAAACTATAAGAACTATACTGTTGAAACTTGGTAAGTAGATGTATTCTGTGAACCACAGTAAGATTTTCACACAAAAATAGAAAAAAAACAATAAATTTTGGGGTTCCCCATACTTACAACTGAAACTCCAAAAATTTTTTTTCATCAAACCTGTACGTGTGGGGTATCTATGGATAGGTCTTCAAAAATGATATTGAGGTTTCTAATATCATTTTTTTCTGAACTGAATAGTTTGCACGAGAGACACTTCCAAAGTGGTAAAATGTGTGTCCCCCCCCCCCTTTAACTTCTAAAATAAGAGAATGATAAATTAAAAAAATATATATAATGTACATTACCATGTAAACTTCCACCGAAAATTGGTTTGAACGAGATCTAGTAAGTAGTTTTTTTTTTAATACGTCATAAATCGAAAACCGCAATTTACCTTTCACAAAGTTACAACGAACTACAAGAACTTTTATATTATGTTATTTGCTGCTACGGAACCCTTCATGGGCGAGTCCGACTCGCACTTGGCCGGTTTTTAATAAGAGTCTCAGGAAATCACACTGTTTTTCTGCTTTGTGTCATGTTCAATAATAAGGCGAAAAAAGTGGTGCCGTATACAGGGTTACTGAAAACTCGACCACTTCCTTGCAGGAGGTGATAGGGGGGCTAAAGTGTGACAAATTTAACCTCCCATATGTATGGCCGAAAATTAATACTTTTAGAGATATTTGAATTTTAGGTATTTTATAAATTACTCCGAATTTTCACAGTAAACTTTTAATTAAAAAAAAAAACAAATCATGTTGGTTGGGTTCATTTTTATTTTTATTTATAGCGAACATCCTAGCAAAGCTACTACAGCAGTAAAATATCTAAAAATATCAAATCATTTCAAATAATTAAAAGTTTAGTGTGAAAATTCGAAGTAATTTAAAAAAGACCTAAAATTCAAATGTCTTTAAAAGTATTAATTTTCGGCCATACATATGGGGGGTTAAATTTGTCACATTTTAGCCCCTCTATCACCTCCTGCAAGGAAGTGGTCGAGTTTTCAGTAACCCTGTATAAAGAGATACCTCAAACAAACGGCCGAAAACTCCATGCCAACAAAATGAAAGTAACACACACTACAAAAAAAATAAATCCCACTCAGACACAGAACAATAAAAAAGTCAACTACTTACAAACATTTTCTCTTATAAGTACTTATAGACTTAATGTTAATGAAAGTTCGCTACCTACTTATTTATTTACCAAACACAGTTGCATATCGTTGTCGGCGGCACATTCAACGGATTAACTAACCAATTTCACTTGGTATTGGGAACCTACTCATTAACTTTTGGGCTTAGAAAGTGAATTTATTATTTGAATTAATGGCTACCAGTCTTACCTTGAGTATAGGTAATTTATGTAAAGTTTTATTCTTAATTTTCACATCTGTTGTTGAAAATGGTGTTGGTAGTGCGATAGTGGCAGAAGTTCTGCATAAAACCTACCATTGCTGAGACAAGGTATAGCTACTAAGATGATCTACCTAGGCATTTTTTTTTTGTGTGGGAAATTATCAAATAACTGCTCCCGCTCTGGGCGGAGCGGTGGTGTCAGACTTTTACTGACTAAAACCCACCCGTGTTCCTTCAGTTGCCTGTGCCAGGGGCCACGGTATCTCTTTCGAACAACTCGCGACCCTGGCAGAGAGGACTTCAGTTTCGATCTGTGCTGTGGTGGAATAAATGTCATCCACCACTCTCTCGTCATCCCTTACCCCCTTACAGTATTAAAAAAATCATCTCAGTATTATCTTGATCCTACTAAAACAGCCCGTAGACTTTTAAAACCGATAAAGCCGCCCAACAGGTTTCTACGCGTGAAAATGAATAGAAATAGGTAAATCAAAATAAAACTCTTTTTCCAAGTCGATATGTAAAGTGTTAGAGGGCCTAGGTCCTCTGGTAGCAAAGTGTTATATATAGGAAGTGACATTCCATCAGCGATCACGATGAAGGAAATGTCAAAAATTTATTGGATTGATGACATAAAGTACTGAAAAGCTTATGTTAATTGAAAGTCGTTGTAGAAATACAGAACGCTTTGAAAACGATTGCCACTTTGCCATAATCAGCTTGCTTGGCAACCGGACTAGTGATCACAGGACTTGGTACAGGTTATGGCGATGGATGACATAGAGAAAATTGGCTCATTCTTCCTCTAAGGTTGCAACTATAAAGAATGAAATGCTCTGAATCAACTCATACTGACTAATAATAACACTAGTTGAAAAATTATACATTTTTCCTTCAGTACTAACTCGGAGCCCAGTACATACATGATAACATACATACATAGTTTGTTTGTATGGAAGCTCGCAGTAGTAAGAAGTCGTAAACTCGTAATAGCCAGCGCTATAGCTATGCTATGTGTGTGTGTGTTCGTTCGTTTGTATGTTGCGCACTTCCGAATAATAACGTGTTTGTGTGAAAACTGCGTAGAATGGGATAAAACATGTTTGTATTTTATGTCTATTGATGTATCGCTTTGTAAGTTTTCCATTCATCTACTGGATATAAATAACATTAAAGTTATCGTCATGTGCGCTTGACATGGTTATACAAGATGGAGGGCCTCCATCAAATTAGCCTAGTTTTGGTATCTTTCTCCCATTCTTCCACTCTTAATCTTATCGCATAGCACGCGTTATGGCACAAAACAAGATGTTGTAATGCGCAAAAATACAATTTACATCACAACATTTAACGCACGCTTCAAGTACCTCTCA
The DNA here is from genome assembly GCA_945859645.1 of Amphipoea oculea. Classification (NCBI taxonomy): domain Eukaryota; kingdom Metazoa; phylum Arthropoda; class Insecta; order Lepidoptera; family Noctuidae; genus Amphipoea; species Amphipoea oculea. The sequence continues at coordinate 21,196,094 of OX243862.1, forward strand.
CGGTAGGTGCATGTACTTTCAAATCGTAATGGAAACGTGTTTAGCGCTGGTGGCTGCAGCGCTACGTCACGGCGCTGAGCGGCACCTCCAGCGCGCGGCGGGCGCGGTACGTGGTCGGAACGGGAGGAGCGCGTCGCGGGAGTTGCGGGAAGCGACCTTGACGCCGAACGAGGAATGAATCACGGCAGCGAAAGTGGGAGAAATGTGCCGCCGCGCCCCGCGCCGCTCACTTTTACTTTCCAGTGTGGCGCAACCGAGAGCGGCGCCGGAGCGCGCGCGCCACTCGCCCGGCGCCCGCGGCCCGCAGCGCCGTCGCGCCGAATACATACCGCGCTCCCAACACCGCCCGCGACTGTGACTCTGCCCGGATTACAGTGATACTCCCAGTGCATCACAGGATTCAGTTTCAGTGATTCCCGCGGCGAAAGTAGAAACCGGGTCGCCGATAAGCGTTGTGCAAGTTGTTGCGCGCGGAACTCGCGCGCGGCCTCGCACTCTCCCGCAGGAAGCGTGTCGCAAGCGGGGAAGTGGCGCAAGCGCCGGGAAACCGACGCGCGCTCCACAACACACATACCCTGGATTGCCCCGGCAACACTGGATTCTCTTCTAACATTGTCCCCTGGTAAGCATCATCGACGTATACTTGTTGCTAGGATATCTTTGTGTGAATTAGAAAGTGACATTCTACAGAGAAAAGCAGTAATTAAAGGTCGCGAAACCATAATGCTCCATCCCGCGCATTCAGTTCTAAACGTCGGAGATATTAGTGAAGGGGACTGGTGTCACCAACACACTCAAAGCGCACAATTGGCGTCACCGACGACTGAACTTCGGCTCGGGTGTCGGAAACGCTACAAATAAAGAAGTGAAATATCCAAGGACAATACAACTTTCAAGTGATTTCGCGCGCGGCCGACAATAAAAACTTCGTAACGCGCCTGCGCAACCTCTCGGTCTCACTTTCGACGTCTGCGCCGAGCCTCGCTCGACGAGCCGCGCTTTCAATAACTATTACAAAACCTCCGGCATGTCGAATTTTCTTTCGAAAGTTATCGCTGCTAGAAATTTGATTTGTGAAGTAATGGACGTTTCAACACTCATCGGCGTGGTTGGTGATGAAAATGTGAAAATTGCGGCGAGCACATGTGGCAGAGGAAAACCTTGTACTCTCCGTGACCACAACTGAGTCATTGAGTTGGAGCTATTACAAACAGCACGTTCCGAGCTACTGTCATCATTAAGGAGAACTGAAAGGAACACAGTCCAAGGCCAGTTGGATAACGAATTTTCGTTTAATATTAATAAATGGCAAGCACGGCCGATCGTGACGGATCCAATGGTGCACGCGGATGCAGAGGATCACTGTGACCGAAACACTTTCACGCGAACAGCCGCCACGATCACAATAACCGAGCCAAATCGAAGTAATAAAACGAAATGATATAGATGATATAATCGTTTGTAATTGACGAAATTCATTTCACGGAATTAGTTTAGTTGCTATGCTAGCGATACGAATTCGTTGTATGGTTACAACGAATACAACAATATGTTGAAAAATTGCTTTTCTATTTAAGAATCTCAATTTCACACGCTTTAGAAAACCATTAGTGACACACGTGGTCGGCGAAAAGGACACATTGTTCTCACATGACAAAACTGGTGTACTGTTGAAGTTGAACATGATAGGCACTTAGTAGGCTTTTTCTTTTACATAAACCATCTTTCTTCGACGCGTATATTCATAATCCTTTCTAAAAGATCTGTTAATCTATCAACAAATCGTGATAAGAAACAAGTTATGCAATTCACGCGTGCAATAACTGCTTAAACGCTTTCATTTTCAAATGCGAACCTTAGTGGGCGTGCCGCTAAATGTCAGGATTAAGATTTATGATAAACTTCGTGATTAGCCAGTGACAAAAGTATAATGAATATACTTAAACTTTCACCCGGAGAAATGGCGACGCGAAAGTAAGGCCACTGTATATCGGATGATTTCATCCCGATTTCACAAACCAATGTATCGAAATAATGAGTTGAAATTCGAGGATGTGATGTATGCACGGCCGAATAAGCAACGCTTTCTGTTCTCATGCTCGGAGAACGATTAAAGGTCGTAGAAAGATTTATCAAATTATGAACCTTTTTTTACATGTGTAAGTTTATTATCAGGAAACGGCACAGTAATTACAGCACGTTTCCGAGTTATTTTACTGTGAGTCATAAAGATGGTCGGTGACGAAATATGATAATAGATGTTGCAGACCGTATCACTAAAGTAGACTTTGCATATATGGCGTTTGAATTTTTAGGTGTTTTATATCTGCTGAAGCGTGAGCTGACGAATGTGAACATAAAATGGTTCATGAATTAATACGATATCAAATATTTGCCAAATACGAGTGTGAACTTATTTTTATCAAAGAAACTATTCAATTGTTGATATTTTACACTAATGACTGTGTTTTAGTAGTACATAGATATTTCGTAAAACCGTGAACAGACCATTGTTTTGCAACGCATATGAAAAGGCCTGTTACAAATACTATGATAAATGAATAGTTCTGCACAACGACAGTTCACTATTAATTTATCAATAGATTCATTTATAAAATATCACTTTTGCATGATATCATGTTTCCGTGTTTAATTAATTCAATGGCAATAAATATGTAGTAAATGTTCACATCGAGATAAACAATAGAATTATACACGACCTGGCCGATGTGGGAGCCTCTTACTTTGTTACGAAAATAAAGTCTCAATAACAAAAATAAATTGAGAGTCAAACACAAGGAGCAATTAAAGTAATTCTCACAGTAGCTGATGACGAGTTTACGTAATTTGTGTCTTTTGAAGAAATTCACTGTGTTATCCAATCTGTTTAGACAATGATAGTGAGGAAATGAAAGTGGAAAGCTGTTACGAGAACGGAACGAGCGGTTTATAGTCGCATTAGCACATTATAAACTTTAGGACACGACCGTCTGGTCTGGTCTCGGTGATCCATATACAAATCTACATATTCATCAATATGTTAATGATTCGGTAAAAAATGATAATAAAAACAAAACCACTGTTTTTTGTTACAAGTAACCTTTATTTCACATAGTATTATTCAAAGATCAAACATTTTGTATGTAAATGTCGCGAGGACATCCGTATTGCCAAAATCTGTAGCTGCGGAAGGACAATTTAAATTTTGACCCAAAAATCTCTTTCAATCTCTTCTAAGGTCAAACCATATAGTCCATCCACAGTATTTTCGTGGAATTATAGAATTTGTCTTGAAACTTTAATTATGAAATATAATATGTATTTAAAGTAAATATTATTTGGTAACTTTAAAAAATTACTTCTATAAATACCACGGTTTATGCCTATCTTTCGAAAAACTAAAAGTCCATTGTAATTTTTACATATTTCAGAATAGAACTCAAATTCTACAAATTCTGGTTTCTTTCACACAGTAACAGCTTTATTTGCTCAAAACAAATGTGTTTCATTAAAACCATTTGCGAACTCTCTAACGACCTACTTAACTGTATTATCTTAAACGTCTTCACCTACTGTAATTGCGCCACGGTTTTCATTTCTCAGTGACCACCCACGCTAAATACGTGTCAAATTGCTAATAGCATTATCAACTTTCATTGCATCATCGTAATCATCGGTTGTAATTATAGTGTTTGTCCAGGCGACCAGTGCTTGTTATAACAATAAAGCTATCTGCTACGCTCATTAACTTATAACTACTCCAATATTTATTTTTGACCTGGCTGTTTGTTTAGTTCTGCATCCCATCGCTAGATAGAATATAAACATCTTATATGGAAGCATCGTTTAATCTGTCGGTACCGTCAAGTAGGTAACACCGGCGTAGGCGATGGCGGTACACATTGCAACGTGCCGATTCATATCCAAGGTCTTTCCTAGTGGAAGAGAACGGAGTTTCCTGCGGCCGCCTATCTCTCGCGCACACCGACATTCGCACGTGAACGCACACGCGCCCACGTGTCGCTATTCTTTGTGTTCAATCTTTCCTAGCTACCGTTGCGAGGCATCTTCTTTTTGTGCCGTCCGGTGGCGTTTGAAGTTTGAGCCTCTGAGCGCTTCATTATATAGGCGACGTGCGATGCGCGCGCTTCGCAGTTAGTGTGTCACTAGAGCCCGCGCGAGAGGTGGCCTGCAAGGACTGTACCGCGCCAACCTTTTTTCTGTGCGTGCGATGTTTTCACTTTCGTCATTTTGACCGGGCCAGTTTGATTTGACGTCGCTCGCGCACGGACGTGCCTAGGTTCCGGCGTTGTGATATCCTGTGATCGCTGGTGCTCCGGATTGTTTTTGTTTATGAAATTTATTTTTGTGAAAAATATGGCTGTGATAAAGTGTTAATATGTTCGATAGTAACATTCTTTATAATTTCTACAATGAGATTGCTAATAGAAGTGCATTACAGTTGGCAAGGTAAGGTTGTTTTGTTTGTTTACCTTAAATTTAGTAGGTATGCGGGGATGCGCATGTAGGTGTGGGCGGTGGGTAGGTAGTCACATCGTCGGTCCGGTGGGACGGTCGGCACAACCTTGGCTCTAATGAACGCACTATTCGCCGCTTCATCCGCCTCTCGCCTTCGCCTGAGCCTCGCTCGGCGAAGAGGTTAATAGGTTCACATTAGATGGTGGTTTGCGAAATCGACTGACTGAGCTCAGCGTATGAACTGCGTCCGCGCCGCTTTTCCACGGTCGGTTTCGCGCGCATTCGACATACCGAGTCGTTTAATAAATATTTGAATGCGATCACTCCCAGTTTTAAAAATAATACAAAAATGTCACTCAATACATCATCAATGATGTGATACCACTTTACATAAATCTGCATTCAATAGCGGAAACCAAAAATATTAAGATACTTACTTGAACTAAAAATAAACACTCAGATTGTCATAACGCTAACTTGTAATGTCATTTAAATTTCTACTTGCTAAGATAATTCAATTTACTGAAAAATTCACGAATTTGTTTCCAAACAATAATTTTTGAAACTCTCATCGTTTATCGAAACACGTTAATGAACGCCAATTAATTCCCTGTTTAACCGCGAATTTCACTTCTGATTGCTCGAGCATTAAATCGATTTCGGAACTGATAAATACTCGTTTCGCAATAGTAAAAGTCGATTCATTGCTTTTGGCACGTAATTACCGAATATCTTTATGAGAATCGATTATTGTTGTAAATATTGCGTTCCCAACAATATATTCTTCTCTCAACTTTGCCAGTTCAAGTGAATTTTCTTTATAAAACTTTGTATTTTTAATCTCGTCTGTTTCATCTCAACCTTGCGCAACGAAAAGCTAATCTCATTCAATTATTTGAGTTATTTTCTATTAATCGTTGTTATCATTCATTAATTACCTGTCCAAGGCTTCGAAGTAATCTTATTGATAATGAGTGGTATTGACTAATATTGTTTTGATTGTAAGATTCGTGCGTGATCAGATCACTGATCACTGTAATCACTTCCTTAATCAACCACCTATTTTCATGAATAAATACATTGGTTCCTGGAAATTTTATTTTCGTAACAGCAGCATTAAGTATCATCATGTTATTCATATTTGATATAGACATTAACAAAACATATACTTACTAATCGTGCTTCAAAACAATAATTGTGCCTTCCAATATGGTGACGCATAATGTTCGTTTTGTAAATTCTACTTTAACCCGTTAAAAAAGTACACAATGAAACTTAGAAGTTCAAATACGTGACGTATCTACAAGTAAATTGTTTTATGTATTAACTCAATAACTAAAACTACAAAGGAAATTAAGGTTCTCATAGCTTACTGATAGATCCGTATACCGAATGCCACTGCGCAGTTTTAATACATGATGTGATAAGTGACTTGACCGTACCCAACATGATAACAAGTTTTTTGAACATGTAAATATTGGCTGGTGGTTGTTTACTAAAACCTTGAATGAAGCCAAAGCTGAAATGAATGAATAATTCCGTAAAAACAAAGATTAAATCTATTAAATGCTCGGGAAAAATTATTGTCGAAAGCCAAATTTCCCTCAGCTTTTGAAAACCCAAATGAATATTACAAAAAACTTTGGAAAACTAATTTGAGCTTAAAAGCAATCAAAATTCCATATTTTGCGGCTGCTCCGGCTATTCTTGACATTTACTCCAAAATTGATAAAGACAATCGTGTTGTGAACGAAAATTACGCAATGAGAATTGATACTGATGCTGAGAGAGAGAATTGTGTCAATGAAGCAGAAGTGTCGGCAGTTGGCACGAGTAAACAATTAAAGGGCGAGTACGAATGATCGCCCAATGTCGTTTTTCTATTTGACTTAACGAATATCACGCGTACCTATTTATAGTGTTCCGCAATGAAACTGAAATAAACTGAATACTATTAGATTAATCGTTTACATTATATACGAGTATATATCGTATAATATATATATATATATGATGTTCTAAAATTAGTAAAGTTGTTAATTGTTTTCTAGACCAATTGGATCGTGGGAAAAAGAATAGGGTATCATAAACTCAAAAGACTGTATTCAAAATCGTTAAACAACAGATAATGAACATGACTTAATTCTATATAGAGCAACACAAGAGTAACATTTTTGGCAACATCTTGAATAGGCAAATACAGTCCTTCGGGTAGATCTCAAATAGACTCTAAAGCAGCAAGAACTAGTCATTAATCAAAATCATAGAAAAAATTTCCAATATTTGAGATTATATTCGTTTCAGTAACGTTCCTTTTTGACTACTTATCATCGATATTATGATAATGGCTCCTTGAACGTTTCTATGTTGATGATAGATATACATTCAATATTTATATTCAATTAACAAGTTTAACATCCAAAAATTTCGTCTTATAAATATTTTAATATACAACAAACCTTGGTATTCAAATGTGTTATGAAACCTTTACAAACTGTAGCTGTAATATTTTAAAACATGTCTATTGGCCTTCATTTTGTCTGATTAACACGATGGTCACTTCGATAACACCCACTGTTAACAGTTTGATAAGATTTTTGATTTCTGTAACCTTTAAATTTTGATAACCATAACTGTAATTACTATCTACTGTACTTTGGGTTTCAATTCCAAGAAGACATTCTGACCTAGCTAATAAGACTGCTGTCTCATATCTGTTAGTTGTAGGTATATGTGTCTTGCAAGATTGGCTCTAATTAGTTTCTCTAGTTAGACAAGATTCTTAACTAACTGCAGATTCTTATATGATTTCTTATCGTTATAATAGAGATTCTTTGAAGTTTTTAAGAATATTATATGTTTGCTGTATGCACTAATAGACGCAGGCACTTGTACTGCGTTCGATAATGGTCGTTGACTACAATTGTGTCATTATATTAAATGGTACACAATCAAATAATTAGTTTCGCATTGTCAAACACAACAATAATTACACGATAATATTTATTTTACGCAATATCAATTGTAACTTCCGAGTGGAACAATCCACATTGTTATCATCTACACGTGGTTAAAAACTAGATCTTTTTCCGTCTGCAGTTTGCATAAACTAATTATGAACACGTCCAAGGGCCTCTATTTGTTCAGTAATAATCTATTCGTTACTAATAATTGTAATATAACCACAAATGTAACTGTTGTAATTAGGTCACGCTATGATTCGATTGTAACTCCTATTTCCTGGAAATATAGCGCTGGTACTATGAATTTATCACGACTATTAAACAAGCGTTGCATAGCAATAGGAAAAATCTTGAATCTAATTAATATTACCATCTATAATTGTCTTGAATAATAACAGACGTAGGAAGTATAGAAAATAAGGCAACATAAACGTTCTTAATAATAGCGGACGTAAACTGGCAGTACTGCTTGCGCGAAAATATGAATTTTCAATGGAGTCGTAATTAGTAAAACGCATCGTTTGTTAGCAGGCTTTGTGCACGTATTTAACGTTCCAAGAAACTAGGTTTACAACGTAGAAACGCAAACATTTCTAAAATCCCAAATGCGAGAGCCGAGCTGCTCGATGCTATTTCGCAATCGGCATTTACTCCTTGCAAAGTCGACATAAACATTTTCTCAGAAATACAAATATATTCGGCAGTTCGGAACCACTCCGATTTTCCGTCCAACCAAACACAAATGTGTCGACTTCTTTATCGTTTCATGTAATTTCTTCATAGTTCTGCGTACCATGTGACATTGAACTGATTTAAAAAGCGTTATCAGAGGGCTCGATATTGTCAGTAGTGTGCGCCAGTTGTGAAATACTCGTAACGTTTGGACAGTAGTCATATAGAGGCTCATTAACATCTTTTCGTTTTGGGTTTTAATCATTATTTAATCGGATTTTAATGAATCCTTATTATTCGAATGTCACTGGACAGTGACCGTCACGTGTTCTTCTATTAGCACAGTTAAAGGTACTATTTGGAACAGAGCTGCCAACTGCAACTGCTGACAGCACGTGCAGCGGCTGATAACCACGGCTAAGGTAACGGCTGGTAACCTAAGCCGATTACATGCAGTCGCTTCACGTGCTGTCGGCAATTGCAGTTGGCAGCTCGGTTCCAAATAGAATCTTTACAAGTTACAATTTGACCAGACATTCATCACAGCCAATTCCTTGGTTTTACCGTCGACATTTAAAATTTTAATGTACTCTTAAATAGACTAAAACCTAAAACCAAGTAAGTACTTTAAACTTTGGATTAAATATTTGAATTTAATATTTAAGTCAAGGCTATAAATGACGCCATTTGAAATTATTATAATAACCAAGCAGCAGATATGGTAGTTCAAAGAGATGTATTGTTTAGGACAATAAAATTCGGAATGGTCGTTGTCAAATGACTCCCAGCCCTTTCTTGTTCCCGTTCACGGTACAAATTACCGAAGGACGTTGGAACTAGGTCACTTCGGAAATAGTTTATTGTTATCGGCTAGTCTGCGCACACGCAATGCTCACACGCACGCCCGAGCCGCGTTCGATTTTCAAACGTTTACGCACACGAACGAGCCCCCGACTCAATTAGGGTTCATCCTTTATAACTCTCGGAAGTCCTTGTACTAGTTTGCCTTCAGAATCTTCAATATCATCGTTGATGTCTATGGGTGCGGTTTCAAACGGCTTCCGCTTTCGTACCAAATCAAAAACATACTTTCTTAAGGCCGACGGGTCAATAAAATTGAAAAGGTGTCGGATTTATATTTTCATAATATAATATCATTACGACTCTTAAAGGCCAAAGTGTTTTGGTCTATTAGTTTTATTACGTAGTTACCCTTGCGTTGAATATTTAATATTTATAGTCAAACGCTTTCGACAGACCCTTGCTAGCGCGTTCTTCGCTAGTACTTCGTCTACAAGGTTCTTCGTTTCATTATTTCGTATTATACGATGCACGACATATGCATTACACTGACTATTTTATGGTCCAACCAATACACCCAATGTATCACTTTAATAATAACCTTTGGAACCTTGACCACGCCAATAAATTAATTATGGTCGCTTGTCACAGTTGGCAATAAAAATTCTCACCTACGCATAAACTCTGATTGTTCACAATTTTATAGGCAATTCGATTAGTGGCAAGTTGTAAAAAATAACTTAAAGACCTCAAGGCTTCCAAACAATAACTCACACACGGCCATGTAGCTGGCACACCGCTACACAATGAATAATAGTGTTTCATAGATAACGCATAGACCTATCAATTTAGTCTAGCACATTCACAGGCGCACAAATCTGCGCTCACATCCGGAGTAGGGCGTGCTGCGTGCGTGTGAGTGCACTCACACTGTCGCGAAATTTCCCACAAACCCCCACTATTCGGCGCACGCGTGCACGCTCACAAACAAACCCTAGAGTAAAGAGTAATAAAACTGAAGTATCGTGAACGAAAGCACACGTTTCACGCCCAACATACGTATTTTTAGCAAATTGCGAGCGTACGGGTAGGTCAGTTACTATTATGACTGAAATTTTGATAAGAGCCATTGATTATCGTAATGAAAGTTACGTAACAGCTTTCATTATTTCTTATCTCTCCATTCATTTAGCCTCGGCCAGTATTGCTACTGTTCTTGTATATGTCTCACACGTTATGCACTTTATTCAGCATTCATTGTTTAACAATTTGTCCTTTTACTGTTTCCATATTCCTTTTAATATTCCGCGGTCGTTCTATTATGCTGAAAAATTCCATCACACATTCTATTATCAGATTTATACTAAAAAATTTAAATTCATGAATAACTTCGGGTTTCCTAAGTCAGTCAACAGTTTTTTTTTTCGTATCAAGATTCGCATAACTTTTTTAACACATGTCTATAAATATTTAAATTTAATTTTCTGATTAGACTGAACCTAGTAGGATGAATAATATTTTATGTGCTTCCTCCATAACTTAGATATTCACGATTGTAGAAAGTAAAACATAATAGCGTCACATGTGCTCGGAATATTAGGTACATTTTTATGAGTCAGCGTTTCTATTCTACTTTGTCAATGTATGATTCAATTGTTTCAAACACAATTTAGTTATTGTGTATTATTAAAGTACGAGTACGTATTAACTATTGGATTTTATGATAACGAAAAAATTGTATTGTTGTTATATATTGATTGTATTTAATTTTACCAAAACTGTACCTGATATAAACGAGTAACATGTGGATTGTACATTTACAAGATCATACGGTATATAAGACACAATGTACGATTGTTTGCTAATAGATCATCGTCGAATTTAGATCCTTTATGAGCATTTTTCCCGGTATTATTATTGCATTTTTCCTTTCATTGAATTTTAAAAAGTCCCGTACAAGTCTGCTCTTATGCAGGTCCTTGATCTGGTACTTTGCAGTAGTCCGAATTAAATGAGTGCCTTTGTGTGAGTGTCTTTCGTGTCTAGTTGGATAAATATGTATTTAAGCAATTCTGGGCAAACCAACATGAAAGAAACCTATTGCTATCTATCGTTCACTGTTCTAAGTGTCAACATCTTACGTCATTGATCCGTCTTCCTTTTTACAACCTATTATATTTGAATACTAAATAATATTAAAGTAACGTATCCTTGCTATAAACTTAACTTTTATAGCTTCATTGTCCTTACTTGTACAAGTAATCTTCACCGTAAAAAGCCATACCTATATTTGTACTAAATATTTTACAATCCTTTGAAATTCCTGTCGTGGATATAAAAACAGCATCATGGTAGTTGTGTAAGTCCATAAAGCAATCATCTTTAAAGCCTCTAGCTGTTCCGCCTAATCCAAACTCACATATTGGTCCTAAGGGTTTTAACTGTGAAGAACTATTACAAGTTAACACGTTTATGAAAAAGGAGTTGGCCTTTAAATTCAGAGAGCGTTTTTGAAAATGAATAACAACTGTCGTCGTAGAGACCTCCAATAATACAGACAAAAAATTAAACATTTTTGAAGAAACCAAACTGAAAGTATGACTCATAGTTTCTACTAGGAAAAGATTAAGTGACACATTAATTAGGTCTTTAAAGTTCAATGTCAATGTTACACGAGTTTCAATTAACCCCTACACTAATAAATCACCCATTTATAAACCATAAGGTAAAACAAGCCACAAACAATATATATAAAACACATTTAGACCATCATTAGTTAAACACAGTGACCCTGTTAGTAATCAGTCTTCTCTAAGTATTGTCGCTTGTTCCACTATTCCACATAACAAGAGCATATAGTAATTTCATATAAATATAAGTTTCCTCCTACAAGTTTTCCTGTACCATTATAGATAATAGGGACCACTTTACGAACTATTTCCATAAATGTTCACCTAATAAACATCTCTATTTGCTACAGTTTATTTCTATTAGTTACAATAAGTGAGTTCTGGCTTCAAACACTCCCGACACCCAACATAGGCACTATGCAGGGTGACTGTCTTGAATACCATGGCCTATCCTGCAGTAGGAGTGCAAGCTGGATAGCACGGCACGCCAGCACTAATGACATCAACCGTCGTGCTCTTGTCACCGCCGGGGTGCCAGCTGTTTTAGAACCCAACGGCCTGGCACGTGACGATGGGAAGAGACCAGATGGAATGACCATAATGCCCTGGAAGTTAGGCAGACCTTTTGTGTGGGATGCAACATGTTTCGACAGTTCGACACCTTTGCGCCATCCCATCATTCTAGCACGGTGGGCTGTGCTGGGGCGGCGGCTGCAGGTGCAGAAAACCTCAAACGGCGAAAATATTCCAACCTGATTGGGAGTTCGAGCCGTTTGTGGTTGAAATACTAGGGCCATTCTTGACTAAAGAATTAACGTCGCCATACAACGGTGCAATGCTACCAGCCTTTTGGGCACTGTTCCTGTTGACAGCGATGAGGACGAATTTTTTGATGCCCTATGATTCTTTTGCTTCTTTTCACATGTACATATTATTATTTCAAGTGCTAGCATATTATTAAAATATAATCTTGATTGATAATTATGCAAATAAATGTTACAGTAGTATAACAATTATAGCTTTATATATTCGATTTATTAATATCCAAAAGAATTCCTTTAAATGTATTGATTCCTATGGGTCTATTGATCATCTGCCTAGCCTTTTCCCAATTATGTTGGAGTTTGCTTCTAGTGTAATCTGATGCAGCTGAATACCAGTATTTTACATGCCTATCTGACCTCCACCACCCAGTTACTGGCAAGACTGGGTGTCAAACTGTCGGGCTTCTGCCTATCCGTCGACCGACGACGACTAACTACCCACGGACCACGGGTGTATGGATTCATTAAGGTCTCTTAAATCTTTAAAATATATTTGAACTTTAGCTTCGTATTACATTCACTTCTATTTTATATCGCTCATCTCCCTGAATAACATTTCTAGATCAACAGTTCTATTGTTGATTAGCATCAATACATTAGACACGTAAACTGGTATGATGATGAAATTACAAAAAAATGTTATTTTCATTTCCATCGCTCCATTTTCCAAACATGTTCAATGTTTGCACTGTTGCGAAAGATGATGCTTATCTCAGTAAAATTACGGCACATTTTCCCACTTGAGCAACCGTTACACTTGGTTGATGCAAATGTAACAAAAAATTAAATTCATTTGAGATCGCCTTATCTTTTTCCTTGTGTTCTGAGAAACAAACTTTTTAAAAGACTTAATACATGTTTGAAAAATATTTTGAAAAGATGATGTTACAGAATAGCATAAGAAAACACTACAAATATTCCAGTTGGAATTTCATCTTGAACATTTAACTTTTGCCTTGTCTCATTCTAAAGTTTCCCTTCAATGTCATCGATCAATCAAAAATCTCCACTCAGTTTATTAGAATGAAAGTCAACAAATCTATTCGTTGGTAACTGCAATACTTCAAGTCACAAATCCGTGGTTTTGCTTATCTTCAGCAGTAGCGTGCCGTTGATATTTGACTTCGCTGATAACTCTGAAATTAGGACAGAGATTGTATTGTGGTTCTCAGTAGCGTTCCGTGCTTAATCTTCGCTCACAAACTTCTTGACTTGACGTTGAAGGGTTAATCATTATGCGTGTGCGCAATATGACAGGAACTTTTAAAACTTAAACTTTATCTTATAGTTTTCTTACGTTGTTAATTTTATCAATCAGCGTTTCCTCGTAATAATATACGTCAACCAATACAAATGTTGTGAGAGAGAGAACATACGGAATGTTATTGTTATCCTTGTCACTTTTACCTATATTGAGGTAACCCGTTTGTCGTTGATTCTTATAAGAATGATGATTCAGACATAGGATTTTCTTTTCATTACTAATTCACTATGAGAAATTACTTTTTTTTTCAATAGGTTCATCTCCTAATACTGACGAGTCACGTCAATGCTATTCATAAGTGTTTTTCCCGATAATGTTTACTCTTTAAAACAAGACTTACATCCGTATTCAAAGAATCTATTAACAATATATTAATCTCAGAACATTGTAGGAAAGGAAAATTTTACTAAAATACTTGATGATGTTGGTTATAGTTATGTATGATTACTATTAAGAATTACTATGTTGTGTCATACCAATCAAACAATAATCCGTATAAGGACACAAACAAGATATAAGAATTGAATAAAGATCTTCAATTATAAAAAGATATAATTCCATAAATATGCATGAAGACAGACATAAAAGGAAATGTCTGTATGAATGGCGAATAAATTCCAGATACTTGCTCCTAATAGATGCTAGAAATCGGATAAGATTCGATATACATAGTAACGACTTAAACTATGTTGAGATGAGATGAGAGACCAAGGTAAAGATGAAGGGACAAACTTGTCTCCTATTGAAAGTACTGGCCCACAATACAGAGACAGATGATGCTGAAGATAGAGGTCTTTGCCCAGCACTAGGGCGAAACAGGTTAGATATTTAGCAAGAGATGACATACTTGATGGAGCACAATAATCAGTCTATAATGTTGACACTGCTAGGACACAGGTCCCTCTCTGTAGGAGGGAGTGGGCCGCAATCCACCACACAAGCCCAGTGCGAGTTGGTGGCTGCCACATGTTTTCGAATTTTTGGTTTTAAGACTTGCCGGTTTCCTCACGATGATTTCCGTCACCGTTTTGAGAGCAGTGGCGATGAAATAATTTACACAAAGTAAAGCGCCTGACTGGGTTTGAACCTATGAAATACATCTCGTAAATTGCGGCCGTTACCACTGGGCCATCGCTGCTCTTGATGTAGCATAGAAACCGAAATTGATAAATGATGAAACTATCAGAGAAAATAATGCAAAACAAAATGAGGCTGAAGATTGCAGCATTAGCTAAACCGGGGCTTCTCAAAATTACCCCGAAAAATATTCACGTAACCGTGATGGATATAAAAGCAAGGAAATCAAAACTGAGTCGCTACAGCAGTTACGTGGTCGCATTACGTAAAGCCTTTCGCATACTTTCTCTGACAGCAAAATTTAGCGTTCGCAGTTATGCAACTTTACGAAATGGCAGTCGACTAAATTTCATCATTTCAACTGCAGAGAAGATCACGGCTCATATATGGAAGTGAGCGACGATGTGGCGAAATGAGAAATGATCGGATGTTATTTTTAAGAAAACGTGGCGTTTTTATTCTTTTTATGTGCATTTGGACACATTCAGCCGATTTACCTCGCTTTTATTTACACCTCATTCGGAAATTACGTCACCGCTAAATTTAGAAACCTCTTTTGAATTACCTACAGACAACATGTCTGTTTTCTGCATAAATTAGGAAGGTTATACTGGAATAGAATAATAGAAAACTATTCATACCAGATTAAAATTCATAACTGCTTTTATAGTGTATATAAAGAGCAATTTATTAATTATTATGCAAAACAATCAATAACAACAAGAACTTCTTGGGAACAGTATTACTTGAGACCGGTATTTGTTATTAACCATAACCACTCGAGTTGAAACAGGAAACTTTCAATTAAAAAAATCAATCAAACCTGTAAATTACCATAAATACTTTTATAATAACCATAAAGTTGTTTTTACTTTAGGCCCAGGTGTTGACTGGAACGATGCAAATGTGAGTTTTTACCTAAGACTTGAGTGAAGTAACTTTCTAAAACTGCTCGGGTGACCTTGAAATAAAACGCTGTTACAAAACCGCGGCCGCTCGCCGGCGCTAACTCCCCCCTCCTGTGCAACGTGCGCGCGGATCTACGCACGCTCCACCAACACACGCGCACGCGCACGCCTCCGTGTGCGTACACCAACACACATGCGCGCACGCACACCAACGTATGCTCAAACAAACACAAACTACACGTGCTACCCATGTGTGAGTTAATCAGTTGAATGTGTAGAAAGGAGTGGTGAAAAATCTAGTCCGGTCCTACAACCTTACAACATTCTAAAGATTGGCATGTAATTCTTTGAACACGTGACCGTACTGAAGAAACTTCTAACAACACAGTGATTAATGAAATGAATCACTCGACACTCCCGATCTATTGTGCTGTGCGGTCTTCGTTTGCGTCATTAGAGCATGGAAAAACCGAAGAAAATAACTTACTTTTTCCATTTTAATATTTATTCATAAAGGCTATAAAATTATTCCATTCATCCATTTATGCATCTGCGCACGCTAACAAAACACACCTTAAAACTCTGTCAGTTTTGAAATCATCGAATTCCAAATATGTGAAATCCTTGAACATGGATGTGGGTCATGATCAGGTTCCAATATGTGTCTCGAGCTCGGTTATTAGCATAGAGTTCTGAGGCGCGCGCCGGTACGTTGCGCAATACTGTTGACTTTCATCCTGAAGGTCAAGTGCCATCCTATTTCAAAACGGACCTTGGACGAGTCTGGTTTACCTCGAACCGCTTGTAGAGAACAGGCGAGTAAACGGAAGAGATTGGTGCTAATAGATATTAATCAAACAAAGAAGACGTCTTCATGTTTCGTTAGGCGCTTGCTTTCAAATATAATTGCTTGAGAATTGTGAAGATCAATCGCACTAACACTTCAAACAATTGAATGTAGCTTTTTAGATAAGTGTCGATTTAATAATAGTTGTATTCATATAAACTTATGTTCAGTTTGCTACAAAGCGCCCACAGATGCGAAGGTCAACTAATTTCGCGGCGTGAGAACGCCTCTATATAGACGATTTAATTCATCATAATTTGCTGTAATAACACCAGAGATATTCAAATGACTGCCGACAATCAAATCCGACCTTTTCTTAGACACGTTCTTTATAAATAGTCATCTAACTGCCGCAGTGATCGCAAAATGTCGAACACGAACTCGATTTGTTTCCGAACCAAAATAGTTGCGAAAATGTAGAAATACGCCAAAGGCGGTCTGTTGATCACTGCGCGACGCCATTACCACAGGAACATAGGAAATCTTCATCTGACTCGACGGGTGTCAATGTTTCGCAATCGCATTCCGAAACGACGTTACATTAATTGTAATAAGTGTGTATATACATATTAGAGCTGTTTGCAGTAACAGTTAACAAGTATCTGGCACAAGGGATCGATCGTCAATCAAACGCAAGGTGAGAGTGTAACCGCGCTGCTATTTTAGCATCATCGAAGGTAAAACTGATTTGCGCTTTCGGCCCAAGACTCTCTCGCACAAGGGTACGATGGCATTTATAAATAAATACGTTTGTCAGTTGCCAACGACGGCAATGTTATGTTTGATTATTGATCAGTCTGCTGACCGCTGACATTCCGATTCACACCCACAGACACTCATCAAAAAGCTAAACTTTAGACGCCGAACACAAAAATAACTCATGGTTCATGACGAACCAAGAAATGTGTTTAGTTAGGCGTATGATGAACCGTTCATCATACGCCTAAAAACTAATGATTATAAAATACTTGACCGATGAATGAAACCATCAAAATATTTAAAGCATTATTGTAAACGTAAAGCCAAATTTATCATACAAATTATCGTAATGGCAATGATCTCATTTGACTCAAGTCGACTCTGATTAAAATAACTAATTTGGATAGTTCCTTGTTTTTACAACGCAAAAGGAAATTATCTGCGATAAGCTTATCGATTGAGACGTAAATTCCTGTTTATTATTGTCGTAACAGTTACAAGATGTTCGATGACAATGAGTGTGGGAATCGGTGGGGAGTGCATCGATGGGGCTTAGAATGCTGAGGCGAGTGGTCGGTATGAATGAACTGGCATTTGTTGTGGAGTCGGCATTACATAATGTATGTGGTGCGGCAGCGCAGTCGGTGCTGGCGGCGAACATTTCGTCCGAAGGCCAGCAGTACAAAGCGTGTGCGGCGTATCGCTGGCCACGCGCGCCCCGCGGTTTCCTGTTTGACGACTATCGACTTACATCACTATCGCTTTCTGTCATACTTCGCCCGCCTGTTAGAAGCTTGTAAAGGGGTCTGGCCTGTTGCTAAGTACCTTTGTACATACGTTTGTCATTGAAGCCGTGTACTACCGGCATTATTATTACGACTTCCCAAACTCGTAACTTAGAACTCTTCCTTATTATTAAAATATTCAAATGCCAGCATTCGTTATATCATTTTGATGCCGCATAGCGTGTTTAATTGATATATTTACATTTCGTAAGCGATCGGCGTGAAGTGAGTGCCTCAGAGATTGTCGTTAAATTTCAACGGATTATAGAAGTAGCGTTAAAATGGATACAGACAATTTAATTTAGCCGATCATTTCAGTTATGTAAATAGAGCAGAAACCCGTTCACGAACATGTAAATGCGGCTCATGAGATTATCTGCGATTGTGACCAAGCGGGCCGAATGGCGTCGATCCGGTGTCAATCGAGAGGCATCAGAGCATGCTATGATTTAACCTGGATACACCATCGGGTAATTTACTCACATTTTCAACGGACAGATTATATTGCTTTGTTTTCTAACGCGAATGCGTTTTACTAATAAGTCGAATGATAATTATTCATTCTCTCATAATGTCTTCATTTGCATTAAAATAAGCATTAGCATATAATTTGAATTCCGCTTTTTCTGTCACACGTACTATTGGGATCGTGTACAGCTGTAACTCTTCATTGAAAATCCCAAGTTGTGGCATTAAGTAACTGTCGTCATCATTATCTTTTCAAATAGCATTTCTGCTTTCGATTTGTCCAATTATTTCCACGGCATCTTCATGATTGTTTAGCATATTTCATTGACAATTACCTACGATGACATTTCTATAAGAGTCATCTCTTGCAAGAATGGTAATGCGCGTGACCTCCGCTGCTGCTGTGACGACACCTCTGACGTCAGCGTGTCTTGGTCACTTACTTATTACTTGAACTTCATAAAGATCATAGATTGTGAAATTATATCAATCAGTTGGAAACAATGAAGTGTTAATAGCGACTGTGAATACTGTTTCTACTGACACTGTTTTGATATTTGTATTCAATTGCATTGATTTTATTTTTGATTGTTTGGAGACAGTCTGGACATTGTTTAACATAACATTGATAGCTTGTGTTGCGGTCGCTTGCGTCACATTGGAATTAGCTGTTTCGTAATTTGTGTGTATCTCTATCACGCTACTAATAATTGCTGGGCAAGTGTTAAATATGTTTCTTTTTATTTTAACAAGGCCGCACTGGTCTCACTGTTTGATTACTGTTATAATGTTAACACGTTTTGTGTGAAAACTTGGCTTAAACGCTTCAATCGAAAATTGCCCAATAATAGTCCTTGAAGAACACAAGTTGTTATATAAACATTGTAATAGAAATAATATTAAAACATTTCCACCGCCATCATCAATTTCTACGGAATTTAAATAAATTTCCATTTATAAGAATTATAATAGTTTTGTATTGAAACAGATGATGTGACACATGTGTTGGAAAGCCCTTGTAACGATTTATTAAACAAAAATTGTATATAATAATTATGTAATATGTATGTATTCCTTTTAAAAAAGTGAAATAAATTACCCAAAATTTTCTTGTCGGGGACTCTTTTTTTTTCAATTGATTTATAACATAACTGACCGGACATACATTGCCCTGTTTCCTAGAACAACTACCGGGTCTAAATGTGAATCTAAACCATCCAAGGATTATCAAACACACACAAAAAACTTCACCAAAACCGGTCTAGCCTTTTAGGAGGAGTTTCAGTGACATACAGACGTACTGAAGAATTATGTATACTTAATATAAAGATAATCAAAACTTTGTTTTGTTAAAATTTATTGTATTGTTTGTTTACTAAAGTAGTAGGTAATATAGCCAATGTCTGCAAACCGCATGAAGGAATTCCACTTTTCCTCATGAGGAAAGAGCACTATACTTTTCTTGAATCGTGTGCAGGGAAACACCCGGTATTCCGAGATATCATTTTTATATAGAAAAGTAGTGAATTGTTGTCTGTCACCAACCAAACGGGAAAACATTATAGTTATGATGTCAATGCGCATATTTTTCCGTTAATTTCATCGGTGGAAAACATTTTAACGTGCAACACAAATATTGAAATCGAGTCTTCCCTAAACAACATTTAAAATTTGGGCGTTAATAATGTATATTACACAACAAATTCACATAAAATGAAATATCTGACTCATTTCGAAGATACAAACTGCAAACACATTACAGCAACATAAATTTTGTCGGCTATAAACTTCCGTAACAAAAAATCAATCAAAATCTTCGATGACTATAATAGTGTTAGATTAACATTGTAAATTACAAAATTTTGCTTTGCAGATTAGCAGAGTTCATAAATCAGCTGATTTGACATAGACATTTTCGTAACTTTCAATTATTTGCCAATAGACAGCGAAAGTTGCAACTTTTTTCAATCATACGCTCCAGTAGGCCAATAGTGGTGTCTTGTACAATTTCTAGGCTTGCAATAATGTTTCGTAAACCGTTTACTAACCGTTAACAGTCCAGCCTCGGTTAGTATGGTCAATTAATTAACATCCGAATTTTCTATCGCTTTCGATAATGGGATTCGGATTTGCTTCAGTGAATTCTTTGCGATGCAGATTGAATATTACATCCTTTCCTGCCATATATATATAATTCGAACGTCTTTTTAAATATGTCCTTACACTTTACTATAAGATCTGTTAAGAAACTGACGAAAAGAACTGTGGTTGTTACGTTTGTGTTTGAAGCAAAAACAAGTAAATTTTGGACTTTTCAATGTCCTTGTACCCTTTCATTAAACTTACAATTTGTATACATTCTAAATCCATTTCAGGCTTGCACATACAAAAAATGAACGTCATAGAACATTACACCGCGTTCATTTTCCTTCGATGTTGTTAAATTAATAATAGGTGCAACATTGTAAGACTTATCAGAGCTTAAATTTACAGCTACAAATCTATCGGCAGGACCAATCAATTCCCTAATAAGTTCTAAAAAACAGTTCTTGTTACAGAAACACGCCATTACTTTTGTAAATCGTACTAGGTACTAATTATTTATAGGTAAGTACATATTGAGTTACAATTATGTCGTTCTATTCCTCCTTTTACAGTGACATGGCTGTCATAAAAACCATTAAAAGAGCAACAATCTAGAATCGGTACTGATCGAGTAAGATCGTAATGTGGACGACCATTCTAGGTCGGTTCGTGGTTAATTAGTGTGGGTAGGTATAGTTATGTAAGTCAGCCTGGCGTTTCTTTTATGAACCAACCTTGATTCTTGGACTGATTGAGATATTTTTATAGATGTTGTTGATATTGTAAACAAGTGTTGCAGTGTTATTCTTCCTGATTGGGACAACTGCTGTTTTTCTTTTTTCAGTATATGCATGGTTGTTGTTATCGTTTTAATTTTGAGTGCAATCGCTTTTATTATTTTTAGTATTCGAAACTATTTTCTAGAAATCTAGAATACACCTACATTATTTTTCAAAATATGTCAGGTTGTAAGTTCTGATTCCCTTTACTGTAATAAGTGTTCCAAATTAGACAGTAACACTAAGATATTTCAAATACGAACAGAAATTACAAACGAAACTGCGACAGCGCACGATATTTACTGGTTACTAACCTAGCCTAGCCCACTGACCTATTTCACTAACTTTTAGAACTTGCGAAAGATAAAGAGCTGATAAAGATCTGCATTCTGTTCCTACATTGTTATTTGTTAACGCGCTACTATTTAATTTTATAATCGTGTTTTTATTTTTATTTAAAAACTGTTTACGCTTTAAAAGAGACACAATTAAAAACAATGTTTGAACTATATTGCTTAACCGAATTACCTTCGTTTGCTCCCAAATGAGTAAGTAACAGGTAAAGAGATTGTGTTTATTATTATATATCCGGAATTTTGTTTACTGAAAAGTGGTGGTGAAAGTGAGTGTTTGTTGAACGAAGGCCGCTTTTAAAAGGCCATACAAACATAAAAAACGCTGGTTTTATCTTTCATTCACGTTTAGATAAAGTTTCGTTGCGTAAATTAAAAGATCGTTGAGATATGTGGTGCCATCTGTTAGACGACTGAGCAAGTTATAGAAAGCGCCATCTAGCGTGATCTACAGGAAATTTGATAGAAAGGGAAAAGCAGTTGTAGTGCTCAATGTTGGTGTTAGAGGGCATTACACATAGAATTATTATATGTTAATAAGGGTTACTATACAGCGTGAGATTTTTAGTAAGTTTATCGTAAATCCGTATATATAACTAAAGTAGATATTTACGAAAAAAAAGCAAAACCTAAGTTTCAAACACTGCGAAACATTTACCTTGATTTATGTAATGATATAAATACTTGAAAACCAAAAGTAAAGACTTAAAAACCTTTGCTTGTGAAAACTTCTTTAGATAAAAGATCACAATCTGAGGAAGTGGCAGTAGCATACAGATATTATACTGAAACTACAACCTTCTGTAATTAGGGTTGGCAAAAAATAAAATACAAAGAACGTTACAGACAGTATGAAAATTTTAGTTAGATAAAACTAAAAGCACTTAAAACTATAGAAATAGTAACAATAGGTTATATAAAAGGCATTATTTTTACAAACAAAATGTTTAACGAATATTTGAATAACAATTAATTTACAATGCAGCGTTACCTTCGTTTCAATTTAATAAAATATCAAAAATAACCCATACGAATACATCAACGATTTGAACAAAATACTAGACAGTGCCAGTTCGGCCTTGAATATTCAAATCTACTCAAAATGATTGACTCACAATAAATTTTACATCTCAACTATACAAACTATTACATAGAAGATACTCTTTTACTTTGAATAAAGATATAATCTACTATAAAACAGTCTCGTCTTCCGTCAAGTAATTTTCCCTTTGATGCAATGAAGCGAAAACTAATTATGTAGTGGCTATTGACAGCCTCTTTGAGTCATCGATACAATCTTGTAATCAACCCTGAAATAGATTAGATATAGAAAAAGTTTTCAATAGTAAATGAATTCAATGAACTTTGAATTGAAAATTAACCTTCGTGAGCGTATTAACCTCATTCTGAAGACTATTGATATAGATGTTACACAAGATAAATTTCAAGTCAACGACTCTTTGAAAATGAAAATGCTAAAATGTAGTATCCAGGCAAACCTGACAAAGGAACATCAACGGCCATTCGTAAAGCCTTGAGCAGGCAACCCTAGATATCGCTAATTTGATGCAAAACATGGGAACTGCATCGTTTCGACCGGCTACGCACGGACAATGGCGGGTGAGCCAGACGCGCACCGCTGACTCCAGTCCTGAAAATAGCACTATGTATCCACTTTAGTACATATACCATTTAGATAGTCACTTTAGTATTGCCTTTGGTCCCGCCCACGGTCGCCCAAGGACGCTCGACGTACGCCCATGTTGAAAAGAGACATACATGTTTTATAGATAGGAAAAATTCAATGTGACAATGATAACAGTCACATTGAAATTTTTACATAAGTAAGGGGTTTTATTTAGTTTTGTCAGTTTCTTAATTAAATGCATATTAGCAATAATTAATGAATTGATTTAGAGCAGGAACTTAAAACAGCTGATAGCGTCAACACTTAATAGAAACATGTTAATTTATTTAAATTCAAATTCAACCGGTTTTGTTTCTGTTTAAAATTCAAACTCAAGACAAAAATAAATATGGTTAAAATAAAACTATTACTAAATATTTACTTAACCGTTATTAATATTTAAAGATCACACAAATACTTATGAAATCGATTAGCTTGTTCAAATTGAAACTAATATTATATCTTACCATCTTCAATGCTTGTTACTTTTACCAGTGTCCTAACCTTCGATTAGTTCCACATTCATTACGAATATTCAGAAGCACGATGTCTTAGCGAAATATTCTAATGCAGATTTTTTCAAATCCCTCTTGAATGCGTAAGTTATTACATTTGGCTTTAATTATGTGGCCTCCAATTAGAGTCTCATTAAAACAGACTCAGCCCACATTCATTGGCCAAGGAAAATTTAGCATCACGGTCTTCAACATAATACATTTATCTCATTTTTTGTGGCCATGTACAGATACAAAGCACTTAATTCTTGTTTCAATGACTGCTCGTTTCCCGCGCTCAAGGAAATGTGAACTCTTTGTCGACTCAGTCATGTAATTTTTATCCAGTTCTTAATAAGCGCCCGGAAAGGTAAATTATGGATATGTTAATAAGGTTCTACATATTCTAGACAAATATTGTGCTATATTTGGCCGTGAAATCCCAAATATTTGGACAAAAGTCATTCTACGTGTAGACACCAATACTGACAAACATCGCAACATACATTTGTCAGTATTGGTTATTAGCTCAGATTTTTGGCGTCTTCAGGTAGGTCTGCAGCGTCGCATGGAATCGGAAGGTTGAGTAGCAAACAATTGAAAACGAAGTCATTACGAAGTCGTGACATGGCGGATGATCAAGATCGTCTTGTGCGAGAACATTCCGCAGTGTGCGCATACGCTTACTTGTCTCTCGTTGCACTTTTATATACCACCACAATTAAATATGACTTTTGAGCGAAACAGTGCAACAATAGAGCAGCAGTTGCCGACAACAATGAGTACTGTTCCACCGCTTGTGACCCCACTGTTGCTAAACTCCGACACAATGCAAAAGAAGCGCCTGTTGATCGTCTTTTAAACGATCTTGCGCTTCTATCGCAACGCTAATAGCACGTTGCGATGCTTTATCGGGCCAAGGTCTGATTGCAACAGGCTTTCTAACACCTGCGACTAGGACTTCTGTTGCTACTTTTGGCAGTCCAAGAACACGTCAGCTGTTCACGTTCATTTAAATTCTTCTCACCTTTTAACCTTTTTAATTTGGTTGGGAAACTAGAATTGTTTAGTTAAAAGCTATTGTGTTGTGTCTGTATCTAAATGGCCTATGTGAACGTTGGATTTCAACGTAGAGATCGATTTCAATTTCGCGAGCATTGATATTGAATCATTTGTTATTGTAACAGTCGGCTAGCTGCAGCCTTGTCTTCCTTTAAACTAGTAGTTTTTCAGTCTGGCATAGAACAAGGCTAATGAACCGAGAACGTCATGACGAGCCTCAGTTTCGGTATGATTTCACTTATTTACGTGTTGAATTATACAACGCGTCAGATCACGAAACAATAATTGAACTCATCTACTAATTAGATAACATTATTCAAAGAAACACAACGGCCGACGAAATCGATCATTTTGTAAATCGATTCTGTTAATTGCCACGTTCTTACCGCAATCAAGTTTGGATTATAATAGCTGCACTTCCTTATGACTATGACTGACAACAAAAACTTAGATGTAATGATTTCAAAGTCTTCACACGTTAGTCAAGTACAATAGGTATTTGTTACGCCTCGAATTTCACACAATTGTAAAAACTGGGAGTACGATGATCGTCAAGATAGCTTTTATGATTTTAACACGACTTTTATTATTGTTTAGCTCTTTCAATAACTTCGATGGGTTTATTTTTAAAGTTAAACACTCTCACGCCAATCTAGCAGTTAATTAGCCTTATTAGCTATTTATGTTGTAGTTCTACCTAACG
The DNA here is from genome assembly GCA_945859645.1 of Amphipoea oculea. Classification (NCBI taxonomy): domain Eukaryota; kingdom Metazoa; phylum Arthropoda; class Insecta; order Lepidoptera; family Noctuidae; genus Amphipoea; species Amphipoea oculea. The sequence goes on from OX243862.1 coordinate 21,221,674, forward strand.
GTTACTTTCTCTTAACTATTACTACCTTGTGCATATGCTAATCGTTACAAGCAGTTAAACTTTATGGTCTAAACTAAGATTAGTTTTTTTTTTTTATCTTCGAAAACTATTTAAATATAGTATCAACTAGCTTGAAGTTTAATTATCGTAGTGTAATATTTTCAGTACACAGCCGAAACCTTCGACCCTTCCAACCTGAGTCGCGTTAAACACCAAGAGAACACGGTTGTATTTTCGTTTCATCTCTTAACTCTGCATTACCTTGCATTTTCCCCCAGCAAAGTGAGCGAAGATTGAGTTTTCGTATGCTTATGATGTGTTTTTGTTTTAGTGCTGGAATGATGGGCGAGGGCCTGCTGACTCTGACGTACGGCAAGCACCACGCCTGCATCCTGAACGAGGTGGGGGCGGCGTGGCGTGGCGCCCGCTACTCGGACCTGGTTCTGGTCTGCGACGACGCTGTGCCACTGGCCGCGCACAGGATCGTCATGGCTGCCGCTAGCCCACTTATCAGGTACAATTTTTTAAGAGTTGATTTTGATAACATCGTTAATTAAAGTTATCGTAGGCTTCCAGTGAAACAGCTTCTACTAGATAACACTTAATGAAATGAAGAAGGTGGTGTTATTGATGTAACATAAGGGCTTTCAGAAATTGTATTACGTAATGCACTGTTAATTTTCACTACGAGTAGGTACTACTTCAAAATAGTTCTCGAATAGACCATCACTGTAATCTAATCTTAATTATTTAATAAGGTTAATTGGTAAGCCAATCCAATAACACGATGAAGTAACCGGTATCTTGTAGGTGTAAGGCAATGAATATACACGGAAGATAGATACATACAGTCTTATCTGGACTTTAGACCAGGATGAATGAATGAAATTACAATTGCCAACTACAACTATAATATTTTATTCAAAGTTAGTTTATTAGCAAGATATCTGTATTTATAAGAAAAATGCAAAGCTAACTAATTGTTTATTTTCCAGGAAAATACTGGATGATACGCCGACAGTCGAGAGTCCGGTCACGATTCACATGTCGGGCATTAGCAGCACTCTCATGAGGCATCTCCTTGTATTCTTGTACAGCGGCCAAGCCTACATAGAGGTTAGCATCCAACCTGTTTTATTTATTCACTTCACACTACTATATTATCATAACATTAATTAGTTTCCAAGTAACGCATCAGAGTCCGACTAAACATTTGCATTTCATTAATCTAACAAGGATACTAAATCATTCCGTTTTTCTTTTACAGTCTGGTGAAATAGATGATATGCAAGAGTTGTTTGAATTACTGGAAATCAAATCAGACGTATGGAAATCAACAAAGGAACGACAACAGGCAGAAGAACGGAACCGGTCGTGCGAGCGACTAAAATCAAAATCATTGAAAACAGATATCAACAGCAATGAGAGCAGTAAACACGATGCACCTTCAGGATCTTCACATTCAGAGAGTGAACTCGTCACTCCTGGTGCGGGATACAGCAAAGACAAAGGCGATGAAAACATGAGTATAAAGAAAGAAAATATGTCAACCAGTAGCAACGATGAAAGAGAGGATGAGGAACAAGACGGTGAAAACAGGATCAAGGAATCTGGACGACTTGTTGCACGACGAAGAAGCTCTTCAAACCCGGTAAACTTATCCCTAGCAAGGAATTCAGAAAACACAGGCAGTGAACAAGAACACGAGGACTCACAGGACGTTGATGTGGAAACAGTTGCCGCAAAGGTAAATATAAAAATACTATCATGAACCATTCACACCTTAGTTATTTAATTAAACATAATAAAATACTTATCCTTATTTTTCTGTTTTTCCAGAACATCGCGAGAAGAAGGTCAACATCATCGAGCCAGGAAGATCCACCACAGGAAACACACTACAGGAGACAGTTGCTAAGTGATCGGTTAGGTCGAGGAATAGAAAGAGCTAAAAGGAAATCACATTACCTAGAACCTCCAGAACTAGATTTACGAACTGTGAAATTAGAGGATTACGCGCATCTTAAACCACCTGACCAAGACCTAATATCACTCGTGCAGACCTCTCCCGAAAACTACGTTGTCACGCCCCATCGAAAAAGAAGACCCGGCTTCCACAATTCACCCTCACAGAATCCTCCGTTTGTATCATTCCCCCCCAGTTATTTAGAAGAAATGGCACATCTGCGGTATACACAAGGACCCGGCAGTGCCGCCGCGGTCGCCAGCGCTCGGCTTGGAGTATTACAACACCCGCTGAGTACGTCGGCGCCGCCTTACTTACCTGAAAGGAGTGTTACTCCCCCTACAGCGACGCACGAGGATGTTCTCAAATACCGACCTCCAAGTGCAGGGTCGTGGGGTCCGTGGCTGTGTCAACCACAAATGGGTGGAGACGACGCGCCCGCGACGGAACACGACCAAGGTTCAAGTAAACAAGCACCAGTCCGAGAGTATCGTTGTGAATACTGCGGCAAGCAGTTCGGTATGTCGTGGAATCTCAAGACTCACTTACGAGTGCACACCGGAGAGAAACCGTTCGCTTGTCGACTGTGCGTCGCCATGTTCAAACAAAAGGCTCACTTGCTGAAACATTTATGTTCAGTGCATCGCAATGTGATATCGTCCAGCGAGAACGACGGGCGGACAAATACGCCCGGCCGGTTCAACTGCTGTTTCTGTCAGCTTACGTTCGAGGCGTTACCAGAACTCATCCGGCACTTGTCTGGACCACACAACAGTTTGCTTCTCAGCAAAAACCTACACGAATGACGCCCGCTCACGTGACGCGGGCACTCGCGTAGCTTTGGACTTTAAAAACTTCTTCTCTCATCGTGAGAGTTCAATTGTGATATGTGTTTAGAAGGATATAATGTTAAGTGTATAGTTGTAAGACATGTGATGTCGCAGAGCGACACTCGTAGTGAGGCATTCGCAGGAGGTTACTGCGGGTGTGATGTTGATGACTAATTTAAAAGAAAAATCACATGTTTGCCGAATGGGTCCAAATTGTTATAATTTGTTTAAAAATTATAATCCGGGACCAACACCTTCCAAGATAGTATTTATTTGAAAGATGTATTTCATTAGGGTAAATATTATTAAAAGCCACCGACACATTAATTCCTTAAGCATAGAAAATAGACATGTTTGTCAAAGAAAAGTTGCGAAGTATGTAGAAGACCTAAAGAGATAACGTCACATAAACTACCTCCTAATTTAAATCAGTATCTTGATGAATCTACTGTGGCGTTAACATAGGTTCGTATTGACTTTATACTTAGTAACAAGTGTACTGTCAATAGATCTAGTCAGAATTGGAACATAGAATTATCACAGTTCTAAGTTTATTCCATTATGATTGGTACCAATTTTATAACATCAGGACTTTGGTGCTTCTAGCAAAATTTACTACTGCAATAACATAACTTTCAATGTTATCAATAAAAACTCCGTTTACTGTATTTTCAGGGTCACTGATCCCCACTTTGTTCCAAACAATCTGACTTGACATTTCGCAGCTTTTTACGACATTTACAATCTCAATATTAGGTTTTATCATTTTATGTAACTTCTAGAAAAAAAATGTGTTCGTAATAATATAATTTATAGTATGCACATCCTTCCATTCGTTCGTGCCGATTTTTGCAATGTGGATAAGCACCAAAGATTTGTAAAGCAATGAAAACGTTTTGGTGTACAATTAAGAGAAATTAAAGGGACCTGAAATGATTTTGATTTTGTTAAACTTAAAGTATGTAGGTACCAATTTAATAATCTCATCTGTAGATACTAACGTTCAATTTTCTGTAACCACTTCTGTAATTCCGTTGCGAACTGTATGAAGCTTGAATATCTTCTTATTTTTGGATTAATTTACTTTAGTGTTAATACGAAGCTTACCAGGCATTATTTTCAAATGAATATTTTTATCAACTAGTACTTTAGCTTTATTAAAAATCTTCGAAACTTATTTTCGATGTCGCTTTTTATCGAACACATTACTGTGGCCAGTTATATTAAAGCTATTATTTTAGTGAAGGCTGGATGTTCAACTTAATTAAGGCTTCTATTATACAAAGTATACAAAATTAGCGATCGATTGTTTCGTCAAAACGATGCCAAAAGTTTTTTATTCATCAATACATTGTACTGTGCGCCTCGATTCTTATAAAATTGTATTCCAATAAGCCAGTTTGATAAAGTACTCAATTGGAGAATATGTTCCGTAATACTCATTTTGTACAATCCGTTTATACGTACTTCTATTTGGAATTCCATTTATATTTTATGTTGTCATTCATGCGAATACTTGTCAATGCAATTATTGTTGATTACTTCAACAAAACTAAAGTTACCAACGAGTTGTTCAAAACATAGAGTAAACTATGAAATTGTCGAGTTGCTTTAATGTCTCTTTCGAACGTTACCTATTATACCTGATTTTTATCGTTTTTTCGTGTTATATTCGACGTCGATATTGACGTAATTATTAATTGGGGAACAATTTAATTTTAAGGATTGTGATTTCAAGATTTCGTTTAGGTTTATTCTATGTGATAATTGTCTGTTTTGTCTTAAGTAGGCACGTTGAGAACGCTGTCTTCCATTGCGTTTTCCATTTTAAAATCTTTAGTATTGGGACACTCGAATGTATTGAAAGCATAAGTACTTACATCTGGAATAATAAGTACTTTTTTATTGATTACCGTGTTATACATAACCTGTATACAGTACTTTTGGTTCTACTAATACTTCAGTGTGTTCGCGTGTCTCAGTACTTTGTAAATAAAAATTAGAATTAAGTCAACGATGCATGACAAAAAAAATCGTCCACAAAACCGCTGCCTAACTTATACGTAACCTGAACAAATTGTATTTTTATAAATATTTTCTTCGGAACCACTTGTAGTATAGGATCGTTGTGATATTATGTCGGCGAAAGTCGGAATTGCCTTAAAATATTAAATATCAATGCAAGTAGGTAACTTACTTAATACTTTTAGTGTTTCTTAGATATTACTAGTTAAAAATGATATGATTGTTTTGTATACGTGCAAGGCGAAATTCTCCCAGGGCCAAAAATAGAATCGAGTTTTTTTTGTCAACGGTTAAGAATTAAACAAATGTGTATTTTTAGAAAACAAGCAATAATATTTTTAGATTTTTCATGACATAAATTAAATTAAAAGTTGAACATTACGTACCTAATAACTTAGCGGAGTATATCTAAGAAACATCAAAAAACCGATTCGAAATATTAATTTGTAAAAACATGACGTTGTTAAGAAAAAAAAATGTAAATAGGAACTAGTTTTAAGAATTAATGGTAAATAAAGCTTAACTTAATCTTGTTGAACTTGAATATTGATTTTTCTCTGTTAATTGTAAATTAAAAAGTATTTGATAAGTTTTCACATACTTGTACAATTTTATGTAGATATTGTTTAGAAAATAACATTCTGTAAAAATGTGTTCTTACCGTAGTAAATTAAATAACGAGAATATTTTAGTTACACACTCCACTGTTGTTTATTTCATTCCAATTGACTTATATTAAATATATCCAACATACACCATACGAATAATGATCAATAAAGATTTCGAAATCAGTGAAAACGATTACAGTATAATGTATAGAATGGCCGATGGTCCGAAACTTATGATAAACATAAAGTAATGTTACATAGTGACAACAAATAAAAGGAACGTAATGATACAGCCTCCAATTATTTACATAGTCCTCCAATTGATGACTACCCAGACCCTGTATTCATTACCTTCAGCTTGAAGAAACAAGTAATTATGAGTTAATATAGGCAAATGATAACTACGCCATCAATGCTAAGTAGTCAGTACTGGAAAGCTCATAATTTTGTAAACTGGTACTTCAAGTCTCTATACAGACAAAAACTCATTAAGAAGTTCCTGCAGATGATATAAAGACCAATAATATTAACGAGGCAGATCAGAAATTTATAGATCCATAGACAGTTTATAGCCGTTCATAAGCTGCACATATTGCAGATACACAGACAAACAGATAATATGTAGATGCAGCTGCTGTTTGTTCAGTAAAATTACGTTAAGAGAAAAACACTAGACCCAATACTAATAGAGAGAGATAACAATCATCTTGACACAAAAGTAACTCTGGACCAAATAACTACAGTATTGAACGGAAATAAACAGAGAATTATGACCAATAATAAACTCAAATCGCAAAAGATGAAGAATGTGACCTATCCTTGAAACCCTGAACTATTAGCGCCCTAGATCTCGTAAGATACAAAGAGACATTTGTTTACACAATACGTTATCGATTTGGTACGCATAGGGCAAGCCTAGGCTACCTAGTGCACTAGCAAAGCTATAGATGGCGCGGATGAGAGCTATGAGTCACAGTAAGTTATAGATAGTATGGATCTATCCATTGATGGGTCTGGTACAGAAGCAGTATAATAATAATAATAATTTTTATTCATAAGTTCACATATAAATTATATAAAAGTTACATCATTACAAAGTTACATATTAATATTATGAAGAAAATATTAAACTATGCCTAAAATAAATCTAGTCTATAACTTATACAGGGTGTTACAGAAAGGGTATATCAATACAAACGGGCTGAAGAGTGTATCTGGTCTAGAATCTCTGTACAAAATTTCAGCTCAAAAACAGTAACTTTGAAAATGCTTAATATTTTTTTATTTCGATAGTTTATTAAATTGAAATCATAACAAACATGTCACCGCACTACGAGTGTCATTATCCATTATCTGTAGTGTGCCTGTGCGCCTAGCACACGCACATCACGCCGCCGCGCGCCAGTGCAGCGCCGTGATGTCGAAATAAAAAAATATTAAGCATTTTCAAAGTCAATCCTTTTGAGCTGAAATTTTGTACAGAGATTCTAGACCAGATACACTCTTCAACCCGTTTGTATTGATATACCCTTTCTGTAACACCCTGTATAATATTGGTTAAAGGCCTAATGAATACAATAGCGACCTGCCTGATGTAGGTTTATTCAAACCTGTGTTTCAGGCCATCACTTAACAACGCTGATTGCTTTAGTGCACTATTATGTTACTTTACATAGAGCTAGCACTGATAAATAATAATTATATTTTTAAATTAAAATTGAGTTAACATAAATAAACTTATTGCAGTACTTCTAGCAATTTTTCAGTGTCTGAGTAATTAAATGTCGTTAAGTATTTACTCAACAATTCACTACATTTTTTACAATTTACACTATACAGGCTGTTACGGAAAGGGTATATCAATACAAACGGGTTGAAGAGTGTATCTGGTCTAGAATCTCTGTACAAAATTTCAGCTCAAAAGCAGTAACTTTGAAAACGCTTAATATTTTTTATTTTGAAACCATAACAAACGTGTCACCGCACTACGAGGGTCATTATTATCCATTATCTGTAGTGTGTCTATGCGCCTAGTACACGCACATCACGCCGCCGCGCGCCAGTGCAGCGCCGTGATGTCGAAATAAAAAAATATTAAGCATTTTCAAAGTTAATACTTTTGAGCTGAAATTTTGTACAGAGATTCTAGACCAGATACACTCTTCAACCCGTTTGTATTGATATAGGTACCCTTTCCGTAACACCCTGTATATATTTAGAGACTTATTGATTTTATTATACAAGAACGGACCTAAAAATACATAAAATTTATTTATAAAAGTATGGCTACTTTGAGGCTTTATGCAAACTAAGTCTTTTCTTCTCTTATCTATAGGTATTGGGGTATAAGGAAGTTTGCTATGCTGGTGTAGTACTATAGTATATTCAATATAAATAGTTGACGCAAGGTTAAAACATTACATGCCCTGTAAAGCTCGTGTGTGGGAAATCTAAATGGGCGAAAGATGGATAGTATAATAATTAAGTATGTAGGGTGGCGGGGACATCGAAGCGCAACCTGTTACCACAGTTTACCATAGATTTAGCACATGATTCTGAACCAGGGGCGTCGAAATTGTTTGTGCGTTATTTAAAAAAAAATTGCTGTTGCAAAAATTTTGACCGCGTAGGTAGTGCACTTTTCTATGAAACAGTAGTGACAAAGATTAAAACAGAAGAAGAACTAGCAGGGGATCGAGGAGGGGGGTGAAGGGAGGAGGGGGGGGGGTTAAAACAGAAGAAGAACTAGCGTGGGATCGAGGAGGGGCGGGTGGACGGGGATTTCCGTGGATCAGACCGTAGTAACTCATAATTTTTAATGGCTTTTTATTTTACTATTCTGTTTCCGTACAGACACAATTATTTATAAGAAAAAAACGATATCATGTTTAACTTTGGATATAGATACAATGTCAAATAGTGGAGTAATACCCACCCGAAATTTGTTTGGAAAAATATCGACTAGTGCCACCTTAAGCGTAAGTTCGATGTGACCAAACAGATTTTTAAATATGATCTGATCACCAACTATTACACACATAATATTTCAGTGGCTTTGTACGATACTGAAATTAATAAGTAATTCATACCGAAAAGTTTCGTAACTATTGAGAAAATGTCATTAAGATGGCAGAGCATCTGATGGAGATGAGATTGATTATGATGATGCCACCTTAATTTTGACCGTACCCACTGGTACAAAAGAAGGCAAATTTCATTGGAAATAGACGTTTTGGGTAATTTAGAATCAACCGGCCACAAATCCAGACTCCGGGCTGCTCAGAAACTATGCCCTGCCATTAATAAAAATCAAAGAATATACACATCTTTAAAATAGACTTGTAAAGAGCACCCTACTAAACTGGATCATCATCTGGTTGGGAAAAGGCTAGGCAGATCGGGTCGGCTTCCAGTCTAACCAGATGCAGCTGAATACCATATTTTACATGGAGCGACTACCTATCTGACCTCCACAACCCAGTTACTGGGTAATACGATACCCCTTGGTAAAACTGGTTGTCAGTCTTTCGGGCTTCTGACGACCCGTAACGACTGTCAAAGATCCACGAATGACAACCGGGACCAACGGCTTAACGTGCTTTCCGAGGCACGGAGAGGTCTAGGCATGTGAAGATGGTCACCCATCCACGGACCAACCGCGGCAAGCGTAGCTTAACCTGGTCGACCGACCCGTGCGGCTGTTATTACTTAGCCATAGTAGTAAACTGGATGGAATTAAAAGGAAAGCATTCTATTGGTCCAAGCAAATTGTATTACCAACGTGTAGTCACGCGCGAGGAAGCCGTACGGCCCGTATGTTACATCGAGGTGGAGAAGCATTGCAAGTTGTGACCTAACGCTGTCCAGGTGAGTTGTACATTATCGTTATTCTCTAATATTGCTATAGTTTAGAATGTTTTTATTTTATTTATTAACTGTCCCGTAAGTTTGTCTCGTAGTCGCGACGTGAGCGTGGGGTCTTGGGTTCGAGTCCCAGGACCTAAAATGTATGCAATGGGCTTTTCCATTAGGAATGTCTCAGTAACAGCCCGGAATTTGGAAGTTGGCGGTGTGATACCCCCGTGCCTCGGAAAGCACGTTAAGCTTTTGGTCTTACGCCTGATCTCTCTCCGGTCGTGTCGGATTGCGTACCGTACCATCTGACTATGAGAGTGATGGAAGATTGAGTGCACCTATGTCTGCGCATACACTTGTGCACTATACCCCCGCGTAGATGGGCTATCTCCACTGAGAATCAGCACTTTTTGAAAGTCAAAATTATATATGACTGTCCCCTAAACGTCCGCCCTTTTTTTATTTATTTTTTTATTGCTGAATGGGCCCGCTCTTGACGTCGATCACGCCAGATGGAAAGCGATGGATGAGGTCTATAATGGAACGAGCGAGCCCAGAAGATGCCTAAGGCACTGGAACTCCCACGCATCGACGAAACACATCAGGCTGCTTAACGCCCGACTCCTGTGGGAGAGTGGTGGCTTACCAGGCGGGCGTTAGCCCTACCACCACAAGGGAAGAATTGGCCAGTCAAATAAGGAGTTGAGTGTGACTGTCCAAGATGCGCCAAGCGCTCGGTTCAGTTGAGTAACTGGCGGTACAAACTGCGTTACACGAGGAGTCTTCTTAATACATCCCAAAAATGCCCTTCACCACTTCCTAGTGCTTTTGCTGGGAAGATGAAGTGGCGCAACAAACTCCCCAACAACACAAACTTCCCAGTATTAAATCATCAATTTGGTAGTATTTTTGAAATAGCTTCGCAGTTAATATTCAGGCAGGCTTGAATTCATATCAAGTACAGACAAGTACAGAAATATTTATACTTCTCATAAACTTTACGATTCCTATAATCATAAATTGAAATGGATAGTAAAATAAACGTACACAGGACAACATATCAAGCTATAGGTACCTTTCCAATTTTAGCTGACCTCGTATTTATTATTATTATATATATTGTATATACTTTTCGTAGGATGAGAAGTCAGCTCATACTGGAAATATATAACTGGAAATGTCGTCGTACGTACATATAGATATATAAATACATTAATTTTACACTTCTGCAAGTTGAATGCATTATACAATATGTATGTAAGTACATACCAAGTTCCAGTAGTACCTACGTTATGTAGGTATTGGAAAAGTAATTATATACTAGTTTTTATTATATATTTTTATTGCTACTTCATTGGCAAGTCAATCTGAGTCTCAGTTTGAATCCACGAATCCACTATAGTCTCAGTTTCAATCACAATCCGATAGAGTTTGAAGGAAATTGCTAACCCATTTCATCGTAATATTTAAAAATTACATTTATTTACATGCATATTAAGAAAATTTAAATACAATATATAAACTAACACAAATATGTATATTATTATGTACAGGTTTTTAAAGGAAAATAATAAAATAAGGGAAGAACTCATTGGGCATAAAAAAATTCGCCCGCATCGCTGTCAGTTGGAAAAGTGCCCAAACGGCTGGCAGCTTTGCCACGCTGGATGGCAGTGCTGATTCTTTGACCTATGATTTTAAAAGTTTATCTGCTCGACCACGTCAATGACGCTGTTGACGTGAATGATGGTGTTGAATTAGCAAAATGCGACGGCTGTGTTACGCAATCACCCCCCAGATTCAGTGTTTCAGTGCTTACCCCCCCACCCCACGATCCCTCAACATGCTTTTTGTCCCAGCTCGTACTTAGGTACTTAATTATATTTTGCAAAGAAAATAAAAACAGCAAAATGTCTTCAACGTTACAATGTAACGTAGTCAAGATACTTTCGTGCAGAAAGTAATTTTTTTCGCTGATGAACAAATAAGTCATACATTCCTGTTTTATAATGACTATTTATAATTCTTTTTACACAGCGAAGCCTCTTTAAATAGACATAACCATAATTAGTATAGGTGCAGGAGTCAATTATAAAAACTTTGGTTAAGTTCATCACTTATTTGTTGGGGGTTCCGTCGGTATTTAAAGTGTTGCTCTTTTCAGTGCTTTATGTATACTATACAATTTATAATGTGCACCTATAATAATAATAGTCCTCCAGACCGTATTTCGGCCATTGCGGCCAATCTCAACGGAGACTGGCCTTCGGCGCAAGGGACTGGACTGAACTAATGTTTATGTTCTGTCCTTTTTTTAATGAAATAGAAAGAATAAGATGCACTGAAATTAAATTTACTTTAGTTTGTGAACAAGGGAATCTGCGCCTACACCTAATTCTAAATCACACTAATATTATAAAGGCGAAAGTTTGTGAGTGTGTGTCTTTATATGTTTGTTACTTCTTCACGCTCAAACGGCTGGACCAATTTTAATAAAATTTTGTATGGACGTAGCTGACACCCTGGTTTAACATATAGGCTACGTTTTATCCCGATATTCCCACGGGATCGAAACTTATAAACGAGTGCTTATATAAACATAATATTTATAAAATGGTAACATTGCGGGCAACGACTCACACGCCGCGCCGCGCCGCCGCGCGCCGGGCACACAAACCAAATGGTTTTTCGCCACAACTCCCCGCTTAGGGAACCCTAAAAGAACTAGCTAGGCAAGCAATTTAGTCCTACAGGTCTCAGTATAAAAATAGATAGAAAATATAAAGTTGGACTGGGGACTTGAAACCGGTACGAGGGCAGATGGCTAGTGCCTTTTTGCTTCGTCCTGGGAACATTCTTTGTTTGTGCGGTTACTGTGGGTAAGCAGGACAAGTGGTGGATGATACGATGGTAGGTAACTGTATTTCGATATTACGGTGTTAGGGATTTGTATGATTTTAGTTTGTTTCGGCAGTCGGGAAGAAATATTCAGGGGATGACATGCCAAAGTTGGTTTAATTTTTGCTAATATAAATAACTAGCAGCGTCCTCCTGTTTCACCCGCATAAGTTTCCCGTAGGAATATCGGGATGAAAACTATCCTATGTCCTTTCCCGAGACTCAAACTATCTCTATAGCTACCCATCTAAATCGGTTCAGCGGTTTAAGCGTGAAGAGGTAACAGACAGACACACTTTCGCATTTATAATATTAGTATGGATAGTATAGTATGGATACGGATGGAATTTCACCCTCCCCTCATTCATCCTCTTAGGGGTGGAATTCCGAAAAACCCTGTCTTAGTGGATACCTATTCTTCACAAAGAACACACCCTCCAAATTTCATGTCTCTAGGACCAGTGGTTTAGGCTGTGCGTTGATATATCAGTCAGGACTTTGAACTTTATATATATACAGGGTGTTACAGAAAGGGTATATCAATACAAACGGGTTGAAGAGTGTATCTGGTCTAGAATCTCTGTACAAAATTTCAGCTCAAAAGCAGTAACTTTGAAAATGCTTAATATTTTTTTACTTCGATAGTTTATTAAATTGAAATCATAACAAACGTGTCACCGCACTAAGAGGGTCATTATCCACTATCTGTAGTGTGTCTTTGCGCCTAGTACACGCACATCACGCCGCCGCGCGCCATTGCAGCGCCGTGATGTCGAAATAAAAAAAAATTAAGCATTTTCAAAGTTAATGCTTTTGAGCTGAAATTTTGTACAGAGATTCTAGACCAGATACACTATTCAACCCGTTTGTATTGATATACCCTTTCTGTAACACCCTGTATATAAACTATATATATATATATATATAATATATTCTTCTAACTATAGACATTATAATTTAGAGTCGCTTTTCGTGTTTTGTCTAGACGTAAAAGCCGTGCGAAACAGGGGCGGGTCGCTAGTTATGTATACATAAGTAGTAGATAACTAACTCAAGTGGATGCGGAAGTCAAAAATATTTGTTCGAAGGTAGATCATCATCTGCCTAGCCTTTTCCCAACTATGTTGGGGTCGGCTTTTAAAATCCCAGTATTTTACATGGCGCGACTACCTATCTGACCTCCACAACCCAGTTACTGGGTTATACGATACCTACCCCTTGGTAATACTGGTTGTCAGACTTTCGGGCTTCTGACTACCCGTAACAACTGTCAAAGATCCACGAATGACAGCCGGGACCAACGGTTTAACGTGCTTTCCGAGGCACGGAGGGGTCTCGGTATGTAAATATGGTCACCCATCCACAGACCAACCGCGGCAAGCGTAGCTTAACCTGATCGATCGACCCGTGCGGCTTTATTATTTAGCGATGGGCCCCTCCCACGTTTATGTCTTTGTTTTTAGATAGATAACTTGATAAAATGGCCAAAAAAATACATGTTTCTGGCTGTACATCAAGGCAAAACAAAAATAGAAAACCATAAACAATTTCATAAAATCATGCACCTGACCATTTCACATTCATCAAAGTTCTAAACTTTCCGCAACGAACTAGCAGACCTAGCCAATGTGTATTTACTCCACACTTGAAGCTAGAATTGCAAAGAAGACATCCGGCGCAGGAGCACAAAGCAAACAAAGCAACCCCATTAACGCACACTTGCGCACGCGCACGTTACCTAACAAGGATCGCTGCGAAATTCATTACAGCAGCGGCCGTCATAAATCAACCTTGACTTGTGGCTCTCAAAGTTTGCACCCTTGAGAAATATGGGAGCTTGCTTTCTTTTATTAGCTAAATAACTGATATGAAATAATGAGAACATATCGCACCTTCGGTGCAACAAAGTCACAACAGCTCATTTTTTAATTTTACAGGAGAGGACTTCTAATTTTTTTTCGCATTTATTTCCTCATTTTTTCGCATTTATAACCACAAAGGCACCTACGCCATCTAGTAGAATTTTGAGATACTTTCGCGGATGTTTTTGCTGCTCCAAGTATAGGCATGGTTCAGACATGATGATGACATGCCTCAAATTTGCAGTCTTGGCTATTTGTGACTTTGTTTTACCGAAGGTGCGTTTGAATAGTAAGTAACTCCTGAAAAATTCAGGAAAATAGTCTTCAGTCGTATTCTAGAGATGCTCAAGCTCATATAATTATATTCAAACCAAATAGATTTCATACTATCCATTTTCAAATACTTCACTTCTGAAATGCAGTTACATGTTTTGGCATCGTTTTGAAATAGACAAGGTATTTAATAGTTGGGGTTAGGAATGAAAATGTTTAGGTATTACATTTATGAATAAATCTCCAAGATGCAATCAGACTTCTGACACCCAATGCATGCGTACACGCACGTGCATTTAATTAATTTATTTATCAAATCTCCCTTACTACTATCATCATTACAGGTGTATACCTAATGCGATCATAAGATGCGATAATTAAATTTCTAGCTTGGGAAGTATCCGATTTGCATAATACTGGTCACTTTTACATTACAACCACACCTTAAGGGGTGGCTCCACATTGAGAACCACTGCCCTAGTGCTTACTAGATAAGGTGTCCCATTAGATGTGTTTTCAAGTTCCAGACCGGTTCGTGCTCATCTGCGAGGTTTATAAGCGTGGTTCGGGACGTCTGACGCCATTCCCGTATCGGCTCCCGAAGCTCATCTAGTCTCCCTTAATCCCCCTTGGATCCTGGTCATCATCCTTCAACTTCAAGATGTGGCGGCTACTGCTGTTAGCTTTTGTGGCGACTGCGTCGGCGCAGATCCCTTCGCTCGGGTGGTGTCCTGATTTTCAAGTAAGTTTTTCTTTGATTGTTAGTGTATGTTTGAATATTTATTTTGAATTGAAGATGTAGGTGTTTAAACAAAGAAATAAATTAGAAGTACGGTCATCAAAGGAGATAAGTAACCAGGGTCGTCGGATATAGTTGAAATTTAGTAAGAAACCGATTCATGTTTTCGAATAAAATGTAATGTAATTAATAGAAAATAAACAGTTAATTTATTTAAGTACTTAATTGCTTTTCATTCGAAAAAAATCCATTGGTTTCTTACTAAACATCAACTGTATCCGAGGACCCTGATTACTTATCACTTTTGGTGACTGTACCGGGCCTCTAGCATTTCTTCATTGTCTCTTATTAGTTGGATGGCATGTATTTTATGTGGTCACTAGTAATTGGAATGATAAAATGAGATTGTTTAAACTCCATTCAATTTAAATATTACTGACCAATTGAAGTTAACGTTTGTGGATTTTTATCGAAAAAAAAAGATAAAATGAAAATACCTTTATTTGCGGTAAACATGGTGCATAGTAATAACACAAACACAAAAAAGAAAATATACGACAGATAAACGCAAAACTGCCATCGTTCAGCTAATGCTACGACCCTATGAGAGACAGAGTCCCAGCTGGTTAAAACAATGAATGGTTGGATAAAATGCATGTTTCTGGTTAAGAACTTTATTATTCCTCATTAAGAATTAACAATAATTCACTTACTGAGAAACTAAGTCTCAAGTTTCGTCTCAATTTTCGATTAGCCTTCTATACTATAATAGCCTTCTTACTACCTATTTCCCTCATTTTAAGTAAAAACTTTATTCTAAATCCCTCAAACAGAAAAATCAATAGGTACCTACTAAAGAATATTTATGACCAAAAATATCAATTGTTACTTAAATTATCCTTCCGAACATTAATTAAGGTTTTACTACTATTTACTAACAACGTCAGTACAAACCATCCTCACTCCGTTATACCTCCAACCAACCAGACATATCTACAGCAAAAACCATCCATCAATTCCCAACAAAAACTCCCCTTGACCTTGACCTTGGCAGTGCACGTAACAGCCATCACTGACCGTGGTCAACACGTAACTGGTTGTCGGGCTGGTTGGCTGCCCGGGCGACGACCGCGGGATCCAACTTGCTTATAGACTTTCCTTTTCATTTATCTCACGCAATTGTATGAGTTGGGTATTGATTTGAAAGTAATGATGGATTTTGTTTGGGCAGGGTTTGTTATTCAGTTGGGGTTTGTAGTTTTGTTTGGGGGTCTTTTTAATTAGAAGCAATTCTACGCTTCATTGTACAGTCAGCAAAAGAGATAAGTATGCAGGATCGTCGGATATAGTTGAAGTTTAGTAAGAAACCGATGGATCTTGTCGACTGAAATTTAATGTACCTTATTAAAGAGCTGTTTGTTTTCTATTAATAATTTTTTTTTCGATAACATCCATCGGTTTCTTACTAAACGTCGACTATATCCGACGATCCTGCATACTTCTTTCTTTTATTGACATAAAAATTAACGGTGTGTTTAAAATACACACATCAACACGGTCTAGGGATATTTTTAAAAAAGCGAATTACTATCAATGTGTTAATTATTTATATGACATGTATATATTTAAAAGATACGTTATTTAATATTCTACCATTTTTTAATAATGGTTAAGGTACTTAGATTAAAATTTTAGGATTTTATGGAAAAAAAATGAAGCATAGACGGTAATCGTATATGAATGAACTTTTAATTTGTGAGTAAAAACTGAAAAAAATAGAAAAATCATTTAATTTGTGTTTATAAACTTGAAGTTAGTAGTCTGAGAAAGCGCCCATGATGTTCATAACACATCGGCAACGATTCGGCATGCTCAGAACAAGGTTGTCAATGTCTTGCTGCGGAATATTGTCCCATGTCCTTCTGAAGTGCGCAAAAAGTTGATCTTCTGTAGCCAGATTTTCAGGAACTTCCTTCAGAGCTCTTCTTTGCAGCATATCCCACGCATGCTCAATGGGATTTAGATCTGGCGATTGAGCAGGCCAGTCTAAGGCCCTAACATTATGTGTATGTAACCAAGCTGCTACCGTTCTCGCCGTGTGTGCCCGGGCATTGTCGTGCATGAGCAGGAAATCTTGCCCCATTTGTGTACTGTGGGGCAAGATTACGGGCCCCAGCACCTGTTGGACGTATCGTTCTGCCGTCATATTGCCCCGCACCCAAACGAGATCCGTCCGTCCTCCAAGACGAATTCCTGCCCAAACCGTAATTGTTCCTCCTTGGTATGGGTGAACTTCCTGAGGGTTCTGGAGACGGCTCCATCGTCCAGGAACTCGCCAAACACGCGTCCTTCGTGAATCTGGATGGAAGCCGAACCTGGATTCATCCGTGAACAGCACATTGGACCATTGCTCACGGCCCCAGTCCACGTGGTTCCGAACCCATTCTAATCGTCGTCCACGATTGCCTCTCCGTAAAGGTGGGACCCGGAGTGGTCTACGAGAGCGTAGATTGCTTTCATGCAGTCGCCTTCTTACAGTTTGGTCACTCACAAGCACTTGGTGTTCCACTCGCAGCCTTTGGACCAATTGAGTCGCCGTTGCATTTGGTTGTGCTCGCGCAGTAATTTGCAAAAATCGGTCTTGTCTGGGGGTAGTGATGCGACTTGGCCCCCGGTGCCTCTCCGCTACTTCACCTGTGGCACGATAGCGTGTCCACAATCTTGAAATTACATTTTGATGGGTCCCTATGGCCTCAGCAACATTACGCTGAACAGATCCAGCTTCCAGCATTCCCACAGCTCGTAACATCTCCGCCCTCGTCAAATGTCGGCGTTGCATGGCTACAATACCTCAATTTTAACTTTATCTTTCGTTTAAAAATGAAAAAAAACTGTAACTAAACGTAATTCGTATTGTTTTCTAAATTTCGCACAAATGAAAATTCCCTCTCCTATACATCAAGACATTTTTTGCCACCGAAACAAAAGAATTTTCAAAAATTTAAATTTGGAATTAGTCTGAGATAAATTACAAACAAATCGGTGTATAAAAGATTCCAATGCGGCCAGTACTTTTCGAGTTATTTAATTGAGTATGAAATATCCCTAGACCGTGTTGATGTGTGTATAATTTAGTAAATTTACCAAGGATTTAATGGAAGGAAGGATTGTGGAGGCAGCGGTTGTGAAGCTTTTCATTTACAAAAGTACTATATCCACGATGACATATCAAGCTATATTTTACCAGTATAAGCTGACTTATCATTGTACGAAAAGTATATACAATACGAGGTAGGCTAAAACTGGAAATACATAGCTTGATATGTCGTCGGTTGTACCTTTCGCCAATAAGCTCCCGTGTATAAACGATAGTTACTGGATAACAAGATGTGACGTACCTAATGGGGAAAATTTAGATGTTTTTCTTTGATTAAAATACATACTAAATAAAATAAATACCTCTTGAGTGCAAGATGCTAGGTAAGTAGACATAAATTGAGGCATTTAAATTTGTATTTGTTAGTTCTCGCTAACTTTTGTTAACCAAACCTTATCTCCCTGCAGGCAATGGCCAACTTCAACATGAACCGTTTCCTGGGCACATGGTACGAGGCTGAGCGATACTTCACCGTCACGGAGCTGGGCACCCGCTGCGTCACCACCCACTACACCGCCACGCCTGAAGGCAGGATCCTCGTCACCAACGAGATCACTAACTCCTTGTAAGTACTGATAGGCATATACATAATTATCTCGTTTTGTAGAACATTTGCAAATCAGCAAAGTTGGGAACTGATAGTCCGGTTGACGACCGCGGTTGTTTTCACGGCGATTGTAACTCAAGGAGTCTCTTATAAAGCAATCCAGAGGTTATTTATTTATTTATTAAGGTACACTAACAGCTTCTTTGTATACATTATATTAAGCACTATAATCATAAAAGTTTCGGTCTTACACAGTCGCCAATTACAGGTTTACCAGGTTAGACTGGCAAATGCTTCAATGGGGTTAAAAACTGAAAGCTCGCCATAGATGGCAGCACAGTTCAACGTCTACAAATCACCATTTTTTTGGTTATGTGTACTTTTGTGTCAATCACCAATTGATTAAAAACTATATAAGTACGTATGTGACTTGGAGTGTAAACGTAGGAAGTTTCAATTTCGCGGACTTTCTTAGCGCATCCCCCTTAAAACAAGAAGGTAGACTAGAATCTTAATTGTTATTAAAAAATAATCTTGTGAATGTTCAAATAACATCATGTGAGATACGTGGTTTCAGTTCAGCGGGAGTCAATACTTCCCACGAAATTCGATATTGCAGTGGTTTGATCAAAATTCTAAGTAGCAATTAAAATAAGTTCAAAATAATACCTAACTAAGTAAATAAGTTCTTAAATATATTTGATTGAATTAAAACTATTTCGTGGAAAAATGTCAATTTACATTTTTCCCCTTTATTATTTACTAGCTGCGCCCCGCGGTTTCACCCGCATAAGTTTCGATCCCGTAGGAATATCGGGATAAAAAGTGGCCTATATGTTAATCCAAGGTGTCAGCTACCTCCTTACAAAATTTTATCTCCAGCCGTTTGAGCGTGAAGAAATAACAAACATATAAACACACACACTCACAAACTTTCGCTTTTATAATATTATTATAGTGTGATTGAATGTATGTCATAACTCATAATAACATACCCTACTAAGTATGAAATATCTTCCACCAGGACCGGCTTCAAGCGGATAATGGAAGGTCATCTGCAGAAGGTTGGCAGGGAAGGCGAGGGTCGCGTCATGGTGAAGTACTCTTCAGCTCCTCTGCCTTATGACTTCGAGTACAGCATATTGGATACTGACTACGATAGCTATGCAGTCATGTGGTCTTGCAGCGGTATTGGACCAGTGCACACCCGTAAGTTTATTCTTGATCCTTCCTTGCATACCTCTAATTGAATTAGATTCTTTATGACTATCCCCAGCCAGAGGAATATTACGTTTTCTTATTTAATCAATGTTGCGCTGTGAAAGTGAATCGAGGAAAACCGAAACCCGTAAAATCCTACATAGAAAATTGTGATTTATTTCCGTTGGATCCCGCTTTTGAATCCCATTTTAATATTTTTGGCGTTGGATCCCGCAAAACATTATTATGTATTTCCGTTGGATCCCGAATTTAAAAAATGCAAGATAATTACGTTTTATTGTCGCTGAATTCCGAAAAGTATTTCCGTTGGATCCCGAATGCTTAAAAAAATTTGAATGCGGGTACTTTCAACAACAAAATTGTTTATAATAAAATGAGGGGTTCACTAATGTTTCACCAAAACTCCATTGAAATTTTTAGTTTACAACCAACGTTTCGTATACTATTTATTTCACAAACAACTCATTTTCTATATAATCTAGTCGTTTCTGGCACTCGCCGGCCGCTGCCGCGGCACCGCTCGCTTCGCTCGCTCGGCTCGTGCGTAGGGGTCACAGTTTTAAGGGTGAATCTCCAGAAAATATTATTTTTGAGTAAATTTTGTGGATTCTTGAAAACCTGCGTGTATCGCTTATATTTTTTTTAACAGTATTGATAGGCATGTTCAGTTTACAAGTTTTTTATTAGATTTACTGCAGATAAACAAGAATTTAAAGAGATATAATTTTTTTTTGTTTTACTATTGTTGAGGATAATGATTTAAAGTGAGAAAAATGATTTTCAAGCTTAGAAAAATGACGATATGTTGAGGACAATGATAATGCTCATGAATTTAGTTTTGTACCTGCCTGTAAACGATGAAGGTAAATGAAAATAAAAATAATTAAGTAGGTATCTAAATGATATTTTTATTTGGTTTAAAGTATTACAATCAACTAATAATAAATTAACGTCAAAATAACTCCAACAAAAACCAACTTCTAAGACTTTTATAAACTTGATTGCTTTATTCAGATAGATTATGTAAATTATAAGTATCAAAATCAACAGTCGAATATCAAAATATTAAAAGCTAATCACCGTATGATCTTAAAAACCGTTAGTTCAATAACGGTTTTTAAGATCATACGGCGATTATAACAACTACGACTATAACAAACTATAAACTCACGGTTTTCACAATCATACGGTGACTGAATTATACAAGTCTAACAAAAATAAATTAAACATGGTCATTAATTAATCTATCATTTTCACAATATTAATACTTTATAACAATTTTAATATTTTTAACAATTAACAGCCTCATTTTTGGTTACTTACGAGTATTCTACTTTTAGTTCTTAGTATACTACTTACGTTACTTATAGTTCTTAGTATACTAAGAACAAAATGAAAGGTAACAATTAAAAATTCAAACCCTGGAAAAGAATCACTTTGAATATGATCAAAATAATTCAAAAAGATGTTTCTGTTGAAAAACAAAAAAACTTTAAGTACCTATTTAAAAAAAGAATCATAATTTACTACGGAACTGTAATTTGTAAAAAAAAAAAAAGAATTTTGTGGGCTAGGTCGACGAAGCCACCTTATTAGGTTTTATTATAAAAGTATTTAAAATGAGAGTTGTGAGGAAGTAGATGGTACAGGGGAATTAAATCTGTAATCTCTGTAACTTTTTTGCTTGTGCCTTGTTTTTTTTTCTTATAAGATATGAGAGGTCTTAAAAGCCGTATTCTTTTATTTGACTCTTCATATCTAACTTTTTTAATAGCTGATTGAATAGCTGCACGATTTACTTTTAAAGGGTCTTCTTTATTAACGAAGCTTGTGTCCGAAGAATTACTCGCACCTCGATCATTTTCAACTGCTTTTACTTGAACTGCTTCGGATGTTGGTGGTTGTCCTTCTTTTTTTCTTTGTCTGTACCTTAAAATAAAATTAGCACTATTATAATATTGTTGCCTACTTATAACAGTTGTGCTAAAACCTATCGCGTAAATACGTACTGATAAATATACTGAATTACTCACTAGATAACGAAACTTAGTTACCTTTTAGAATTTTCCTACCACTTTTTGCGTTCTTTAATAGCGCGAGGGCTTTTTGCTGAAGTATTTTCTGCTTTCTTTTTTAAGTATTTCTGTCTCCTTTTTTCTTTTTCTACAGCTAGCAATTCAAGATCATTTTTTATTTCTGCATACCGCCGCTTTTGACATAGTCTTTGTTTAATTAGTCTGTCTTCTCTGCTTTTTTTGATTTAGGTGGCATCTTCTTAACTTAATAAGCTTATAGATACTTAAAAATATATTCAGTCTTGGATCAGTCTCATTTAATCTAGAAAAAAAAAATCGGTTATCGGATTGTTTCGCGCGCCCTTTTTTCAAAGTCTGAAATGTAATCTACGTCCATTTCAGAAATACTGATAGGTTATTTCTGCATTTAATATACCTCTAGTAAATATTAGTTTAACGAAGAGGAAATAATTGAAAAAAATATATTTATTTTTATAATTAATACCTGTCCATAACACTTAAAAGTTTTCTTGAACTAGCATCATATAATTATAATTTGACGACAATTGCTTATACTGAACCTGGAATTTAAAGGAGCAGTATTATTTAACAGGAAATTTATTTCATACGTAAGCAGGCATCTAATCTAACAACAACGAGGTAGGTACCTCTTTGATACTACTGCCTATAAACACTACAGACTACTCTACACGAAAGTCATACACTTCATAAAGATTTAACTGAGCTTTAATGGTACGGTACCTATAAATACTTTATAATATTTTGAAAAGGATCACAGGGACTATTTGTTCCTGTTATCCATAAGGATGTTTCCATCATCATTTATTAACTCCTCAAATAAACTGAACAGCTGCCCCTGCTTTGAAATATATACTTCATCGTATCTCAGGCTGTTGTTTGTGTCATATATATTATAAATCTTTAAGTCTACACTATCTTCACACAAAGGCTTGCTTTGGGGACCTTCATATGTAGCGTATATAACATTAAAATCTTCCAATATATACAAAAATCGTCTATCATCATTAATATGACGATTTATATAAATTAATAAAATGTAATACTTACTTGAGCTCCATGATAGTCTATATTATTAAACTCTACCTTAAACAAATACATGATTAGGTACGAACTCCCATCATTATCCTCAACATTTGTCATTATCATTCCACATAATGTCATTCTTCTCAACGTGCGTCATTATCCTGGCAGTACAAATTCAGGACAATGATGTTGAGAAAAATGATAAATTGGAAAAAATCTTGTTTAAACCTGTTTTACGTACGTGGTATTTCAAAAAACGTTTTATAATTGTGTATGTACATAAAACCTTCATACTTTTTTTTGTTAAATGAATAGAATAACAAAATAATTTGACGGATAAATAAATGAAAATGTAAATGACGTTTGCAATGAAACTTTTTGGAGAATGAATTTCAAAGTCTTACCTGCAAAAAACGCGCGCGTGTATCTTCACCAAAGCACGTCGCCCGACTTTGGTGCAGGGAGGTCTGTTCGCACAGCCACGAGTTTTCCCTCCTCCCATCTCTTACTCGACTTAATATTGAAAACAAACATAGCGCAGGACAATGACGCACATTTTTTGAACATTCGTTTTTTATTTATTAACTTAGTGAGTATTGGCCATGTTATCAAGAATATGAAGATTGATTATGTATAATTACAGCACTCAACATCAAATAGCTCCATGAAGTGAACATTTTTTATATCATCAAAATATAGACTGCGTGTGCCGGAGGCGACACGTGAAAAAATGGCAATTTTATGTGTTTGTTTTTTAATATACTTTTTATTATAAATTTTTTACAATGGTGGTTTAAAGCAACATTTTTGTTGATTATTTTACTATTAAAAGTAACACTTAAAAAAAAATACATACACACGTTCTCGAGAAATTTTCAAAGACATTAATTTCGACCCTCTCAAATATTACCTTTATCAAACACTAAAAAGAGATTATTTTTAGTGTGTTACCCGGAACTGAACTAGTTAGATTAGGTTAATTATAAAAAAACATTGTTAGGTTAGTTTAGGTTATTTAACCTAAACTAACCTAACAATGTTTTTTTATAATTAACCTAATCTAACTAGTTCAGTTCCGGGTAACACACTAAAAATAATCTCTTTTTAGTGTTTGATAAAGGTAAATCACTTTTCTTCTGAAATGTACACATGTTGTTATAATATGGGATTCTACGGAAATAGCAAACGGGATCCATCGTTAATACCTAAAAAATGGGATTCAAAAGTGGGATCCAACGAAAATAAACGAAAATTGTAGGTTAGATGATCTTGTGTATATCTTTACTTGGAGATCCTAAATAAATAAATGATTAGGTTACAGGAGGAATGCGATTTGTGACAAGTACCTATTTTTTTCATTATTTATTACCGAACTAGCTTCTGCCCGCGACTTCGTCCGCGTGATATTTTGGCCACCAACCCACCGCGTCGCATCCCATCGCCCGCCCGCTCCTACTTCATTTTCGCTCAGCGTTCTTTCTGGCTATTTTTCTTTTGCTCAGCTCCTAAGGGTCGCAGCGTGATGTCCAATATGCCTATAGCCTACCTCAAGAATTGGGCTGTCAAAGGAAAATGTTTTTTATCAAATCTGAATTGTAGTTCCAGAGATTAGCGCGTTCAAAAAACCAACAAATTCTTCAGCTTAATAAAGCTGAAGAATTTGTTTAGCTGAGTAATCTATATATATCTATACTAATACTAATTAGTATAGATAGATATAGATTACTAGTATTGGTGCTTCTACTTTACGATCCCTAAGCAACACAAACACAACATTATCTATACAGTATCTACTAGACCTCAAAACTACGAACAACAATCTTAAACATTCTAAAATATTGTAACGTTTGTTCACAGAAAACACCTGGTTACTATCCCGTGACAGACTCCCATCTCTGTCCGTGATGCAGAACGCATATGCTGTCCTCGACAGATACAAGATCTCCAGGACTTTCTTCCTGAAGACCAACCAGGCTGACTGCACGATACTGCCAGAGCCTGCTGCTGTTAGTGAACTTGATGCTAAGAGCGCTGATGTGCCCGTACCTGCAGAGGTACCAGTTGAGAAGTCGAAAGAGGTTGAACAGCCTGTTGAGGTAAGAATAAAAATACGTAATGTGAACAGACCTTTCCTGACATTGTTGTAAAACGGTAAAAAAGTAAAAATCAAAATATGGAGGTATCATTGGTCCCAAACTAGGCACAGCTAGTATCTTGGGCACATTTACATACTTAAACACAACATATTGATAATTTTAGACAAAAAAAGTGAAATTGGCAACAGTTAAGCCACATCGAGACAACAAGAATATATGAAAATTAATTCATAATATTTATGTAGCAAGAAGATTTCAATAAACGATGACCACATCTGTCTTAGTCATGGCAATCTAAGTACATACCCAGTTATAGCTAATATTAAAATTCGTATAAGTATCATAAATTGCCTGTCGAAACTAAAACGTGCTGCTATAACATGTACCCAACTAACTAAATAGCTTCATGGGCCTATAAAGATTTAAAATTAACTTCACATTTATTTTGCCAACAGAAGAGAGTCGACCCCGAAGTCAAGGTAGCTGAGCCAGAAGAAAGATCAGCAGTTCCCGAACCAGCTGAAGAAGCCAAACCAATGCAAGTCCCAGAACTGATCATGTCGGAATCTGAGAAGAAAGAAGAAAAGATTGAGAAAATCGAACCGGTGATAGTAGCAGCAGAAACCAAGGAAATTAAGGAAATTCCTGTAGTACAGTAGACAGAAAGAAATGTTTGAGGGAACCTTCCAAGGCTGTAGATTAAACTTAAAGGGACATGTCAGCAAGTAATAGAATACTCTAGTATTGACGATGCTATGACAAGGCTAATTTAGAAACGCAAATTTTGTGACAATTTGTTCGACATTTGCGTTCCTAAGAATGATTGATTGGAATAGCACAATCTATTTATTGCTGGAAGATCAGACTTCAAACATTTAGGATATTTGTCACTTTTGTCTGATATTTTATGTATTTAAAATTGTCCTCTATACAGCCTTGAGGTTTGATAAAAGTGTGATTCGAAGGAGCCTTCAGTGGTGTCTCAAATAGGGCTACTTTACCAAATAAGTAATGAGTACCTACTCGACACGCAGCGACGCTTGCTCTGTTCAAGCGTTGCTTAGTTTTAACTCGATAGTCATTGTAATAAGCGAAGTCAGCTCTGAAAATAAAATAGTAAGTGAATTTTGTGGTCTTATTTCTACATAAAGCTACATAACATATAAGTGAGTATGTATACCCCAAAGGTACCCCTACATTTCGCCTGATATTACACATATATACTTACATTGTTTAACACAAACTTCCCTAAATGGAACCTTAATGCATATGGTGACTATGTCTTACTCCAAATGATTAAATTTTAAGAAATACTCTGATCCTATTTAAATTATAACATGTTCTGAAAAGCAATAGCTACTAAAATCTGAATTCTAATAGCAGCAAAAGTGCAATCGAATGAATTTTTTTAGGTTTGCACGAAAGCAGAAAAGCATACAACGCAAATCATTTGTTGTAAAATTATACCAAACCTAAAGATGTTAACTACCTACGATAAAGCAACTTGAGGTTTCACAAAGAACCATATTGATACTTTGTACTTCTAAGCCATTGTAACGCACCCCTCAACCACACTTCTTTGTGAATAGGGGAAAGTCCTACAGTACCGGCCGGCATCCAGTACTGGCCAGTTAGAGTTTCCTGAACTCTATAAGAGATGGTGCTGATATGGTTTTTGCCCTTAAATTAATACGTTCTTACAAGTATATGCCCCGCGCGGCGGCGACCTGTCGCGACACGGTTACTGTCAGTACGCCGATTTGTGTTGCGCATGGTGAACGCACGATACACAACTAAAGTTCTGTGGGTGATTACAGAAGTTTATAGAACGAGTTCAAAAGAAGTCGAACCTGGGTGCTTACTCTTGAATTTAATTCCGATAGATCGACATTAGAATTGTGACGTTTTGTACTTTTGAGTTCGGTTTAATTAAACTAAAAGGTAAAACTGGGTGTCCATTTTGGTGAACTAAGTGGAAATTAGGGCCGGGCTCCAAAATCAATCATCCAATTTTGACTTTTAGTTTAATTAAACCGAACTCAAAAGTACGAAACGTCATAATTATAATGTCGATCTATCGGAATTAAATTCAAGAGTAAGCACCCTGGTATGTATTGATCATTTATAAAGCTATTATAAAATATGTTTAATTTGAATATTTATTTGTAAATTATTTTCTAGGGTCGCACATTGTTATTTTTTCGTTCCCTACAGTACTGGCCACAAAATTGTCCTCCAGTACCGGCCACTATTTAAGTTTACTTTTGAGTAATTTTATTTTCTTATAGGTACACAAAGATGCCAGGCGATAATAGTGATGGTCAGACGAAGAAAAAGAAGGGTGACTGGGATCCCACCAATATGCATAAAGCTGTGCAAAAGGTGCTAAAAAAAAAAACAAACTGTCACCTCTCAACAATTCAATTCTCAAGAAACTACAGATGAAGTCGACCTATCGGTTGACAATTTTAAGGCCATAGTTGCAGAATTGTCACCGGTTCCTGATGCTTCAAAGAGACGAGCTACTGCACGACGTCACAAAGCTGAAAAAAGTGAAATTTACACAAGTTCTCCATACAAAAAGATGCTGGAACAGAAAAAAGTAGATAAAAGTGTTGATTCAGCTAAGCGAGACAGGAGTTTGCTTTCAGGACAAGAGTAAGAAAGGCAAGAACTTGGCTTCAGGAAAAGATGTCAGCAAGAAAGGAAGAAATAAGAAGAAAGGAAACCAGAGTCCTCCCGACAGAATGAACAGGAAGAGACAATTTGTCCTTTGTGCCTTGAATCTCATGAAGATGATTGGATTCAATGTGGAAACTGCAACGTTTGGGTCCATGAGGCTTGTGCAAATATATCAGAGCTAAAAAATCAATACACTTGCGATTTTTGCCCTGTATAAATGATCATTTTTATGCTGGCCGGTACTGGAGGCCAAATTTTTTTAAGTTGATTTTACATAATCTTCAAATTTGATTAATAAAGTTGATTATTTCTAAATATAATAGTATTTTATTGTTTTTATTTACAGCACTTGAATGCCTTAACACATTTTAGCTGATATTTAACATATAACCTGAGGGATTTTCATTTTATCCTACGTAAACCTTAAGGTGACGGTACTGCCGGACTCTCCCCTACTTTGGGGTGCCAGACTGTTTACGCCAACTAGGATCGTTTCAAACATCATTCACATTCCAACTCTGGAAAGATTTACCCGTATGTAAGAGGTTTCGTTCTAAAATCCGGTTTTTATTCGTAGATTTAAACCCGTTTTGGGCCCTTATTTATATGACAAAACTAATAAGACTCTTGAAATGTACCATACGAATAAATTAACCATGAATAAATCGGTATCTCTGTGGCTTTGGAAGCTAACATACGATCAAACGGAAATATTATACTCACAACTGACTGTCGGCTTTGTAAACATAATAGTATGGACACCATATAAGAATCTACTAGCAAAATCTATTTACTTTTCTACACACCCTCGCACACACATACACTCGCCTCCTTCACGTTATACACCAGAGGACCCTTTAATTATTTTAAACTAGCAGTGCCCCGCGGTTTCACCCGCATAAGTTTCGATCCCGTGGGAATATCGGGATAAAAACTATCCTATGTCCTTTCTCAAGTTCCAAACTATGTCTGTACCAAAGGACATGTCTGGTGGAGCAATGGGCGAATGTCTAGGCAGTCAAAGAAAATGTTCAGTAATGATTGTTATATTATTATAATCGTCGTATTTTATAGTTTATTAATTAATAAGTTTCAGGAGTCAGGATCTTGCGTAAACTGGTCAAAATAAGGATTATACGCTAGGGATTTTTCTTAACTTTGTTTAGTATAATGACATCTGTGAGCGAATACAGGTACTAATTGGTGGTATGTCTTTGTGAGGTTAATGAAACGTTTTGTTGGTCTGAGATCATATTCTAGTTTTTTGGATATTTCTATTTGTGTAACAAAAATGTTAAGCACCTATTGTTTGTCACAATATTATAATATTATATTGGCATCATCTTTAATTCCGTATTTTGGTTTCTATCTTCAATACCCATAATATTATTTATATGTAGCTACTTGTTGATACTGAATTGGGATTATAATAAATAAAACTATGTATGTATTTATTGCAAAACAAATTACTTTATTGTAGATACTTTCTTAAATAAAATGATAAAACGTCTTCTAGAGACACCAAAACATTGTCCAAAAATGTAGCTGGTGCTAGCACGTTATTTTGATGCCTTGCCCAGCCAAGATACCATACTAGCGTCATGACGTGGCAGACCATTGTATGACCTAGTAATCTCTCATTGTCAGCAGCTTTGGTATTTAATAAATTATAACAATCGTGACACTTGCGTATCCATCTAATGGGAGCTGGAACAATAAGACATGTCATTGTATTTTTCAAATTATAACACAACTGCTCAATGTACTGCCTTTCCTGCATGGTTTACGCGACTGCCGTAGGATAGAGGCCTACCTGATTTGATAACCATCGAGCAAGTCTCAATTGCAGGGGTAACGCCAGCCTTGACACGATATGTCTGCGAATCCGCAGCACAGCGATGCACCTCATCATAATATCCAAATCGAAAGGAAAAGCAGAATCCTATAAGTATAGCAATAGTCATCGTGTCTAGATGATGTCACTCCGTGTAGAATAGCAATGGTCGTTTAAAGAAAATATCCATAACAGAAAATAATCGCATAGTAAGCAAGGAACGCATACACGCAACTTGGAATTGACAACCAAAAAATAAATGTCAATGCCATGTCAAAAAAGTAATAAATACTTACCTTCATGTTAGGAAGTGGGTATCCGAAGAAAAACACGTTTGATGTGTACACAAAAATATTTTAGTAATATTGTCGTATTTTATACGCAAATACGTTAATTTATATTCCTTTCATCTAAAATAAGCGGCTTATAATTATTGCTCACACTATTTAAAGATAATTACGGGATCAAATGGAACGTCAAAAAACATTTTTAGTACTTCCCGTTTAAAATGTCAAAACGGAAGCTACGATTGAGTACTGTTTTTTTGAGAATTATGTTACGCAAGTAATACTGAATTAATTAATCCATAGTAATTTAAATCTAAATTTTTAAATCTTACTGAAGAACCTTAAATCATGAACATTTATCTATACCAGAATTACCAGAGGGCAGAAACTGGACATGTCCTTTCACATAAATCGGTTCAGTAGTTTAGGCGTGAAGAAAAGACAGACAGACAGACAGAGTTACTTTCGCATTTATAATATTAGTTAGGATTATTAAGTTTATATTTTAATATACCTAAACTTTCTCTTGTTTTGTTCGTGAGCTTATACTTGCTTGAGGTGCTCCGTGCTGGAACACAGGTTAACAATCTAGTTCGGCAACAGATGCAATAAATAGACACAATATTGTAAATTGTGTAACATGTTTATGCTTTTTTGGTGTAAAAATAATAAACAAAATTAGTAGAAAATGGCAAAAGGAACAGGTCTGATTATATTGGTCAGGCTGATACTGAGCGCCCACTCCCGGCCGCTATCCCACTACTGCCCGATGCGGGGACTTTTGGCTGCTGGGTTTCCCCCCTGGCCCGGTTCGCCCCTCCTTAGTTAACCTGCATCCCCCGAACTCCTTCGGGGGATCCATATCAACACCGGGCTTAGTGTGGACGTCCAGTCAACATGGGCCACTCAGCACCAGGACCCCCGACCTCAAACCATCCTCCGTACCCGACCTCCGAGAAGCCGGATTACAGGAGACGCCACGCTCCCAGTCGAAGGTAACGTCGAAATTTTCGTATCCTCGCTTCAAAAGTGACGTGGTTTCGAATCCGACAAACATTGTAACAGATTCGTCTGCAAAAAATCCATTCCAGATGTTTTTTATTAAATTTTGCATGTTTTGAACTAAATATTACAATCGAGCATACATTTTCTAAACAAAATGGAAAAAAAACAAAAGGCTACTCGAGCGCCACCTTCGGACATTACTATGTACTACCAATGTACGTCCTTACCTAAACTTATCAGTGACGTACCTACTTATTAGTAACACGGTTATCTAAAAGAGGGCGCTGGTGAGCAACCGGTCTCTACACCTTGGCAATATTTTTTTTTTAAAGAACTTTACTAGATTTGTGTTACAAGGTTATAAAAACAGTATGACTTTACAATGTTATACTAGACCTAATATTTAAATTAATTGTCACCAAAATATCAAGGCAACTCCTGCAATATGTGATTCCATTAACTGAACATTTATCAGTGCTACAGAATCAATATTAGGCTATTTAGCCAAGTCCTGTTCAAGTTCTTATACCAGTAATAGTATTATTTTTAGAGCTCCTCTAAGGCATTCTTTTGAAGATGACAAGAACCTCCCACGTCCATCTGTACTTAAGCATTTATCTTACTTCGCTGCACACAAATTAATATTCCTTGCTTGATAATGTTCATATATTTCCTATGTTGTTACCTTGATTAATGTTCCGTAACACTTTAGGAAAAACTTCTTCGTCTTCTTTTTCAAATAGATCCAACTTGTAGAAATTATGGAAGCTAAGACCTTTCGTTTTAACTGCATTATTTTATATAATTATCCCCCCGCAGCGGTAATTAGAGCAGCGTTTTTGTCCTTGTTTATTTACTTGAACACTGTATAAAACTTCACTGTTATTTACTTCTGATAATTATGGTCCTGATGTACCTTTGTTACTTAATTGCTGAGGAACTAAAACTCAATTCCGCTTAAGATAATTAGTTGATTAAAGGTAACGCCAGACTCTCGGATTAACATAAACATTTACAACATTTTTCATTCATATAATCGTCTATATGAATGAGAGCTAAATTTTTTTTTAATTTTTTTATTTATTTATCATTTATACAAAAGAATACAGGATTATTCATATTAAAAAGCAACCAAAAACCACTAAGGTTTAAACTTGTGCTATCATGAGTCTATCTCAATATCGAACTATTCAATGAAGCATTTATATGTATGCGTTAAAGTCGATACTAAATCTACCAAGTGAGGTAAATGCAAAATAAATACCTACATACTAAAGCAATTGAGGCTTATGGGTCAGCGGTCAAAGATAATCTAGCAACCTGTTATTTTTTTATACAATTGAAAGTATAATAAATAGCCAAGAGTTAATCTTGAAGCAAAAACATGATTTCTTTTTCATCTTTTAATAGAAATAGAAAGTGGTCTTCAACTAAAGATTATATCCATTAATTCATCAATCAGTATAGATCTATGTAAGTAGTGGTTATTGGAAAACTCCCGTCACTGTCTATCATGGATTTCTTGGTTGACCAAGAACTTAAAATAGTGATGAATGGCATTCGATATCTACCATCAAATCAGCTACCTAACCAGAATTCATTATATAGGTAACCATAAGATTAAAACGGATCTAATTGAGTCACTTCACGACTATTTTAGACGTTAACAGATTTTTTATCATTCATAATTTTATCAACAAACAAACTTGTATCAGCTCCAAATACGTCAAACTTTTTATTCCAACTCAAATCGGAAAACAGTAGAAAAAGCAGTGGCAAAAAAATTAAATCAACGATGTTAATTGATCCCTAAACACAGAAACATAACATTAACGTACTAAATCTGCGCGCACGCATGTAAACACTTGAAGCGTGTTCTCAGATGCCATGCAACGGTCAGAGTGAACGGACGTGTGTTGTGATAGTGTTACATCAGAATATTTGTTGTGATAAATAAAAAAATCAAGGTAAGGATTTACTTGCAAGTGATTGCCAAGGTTCTATTGAGAATTTTATAATAACATCGTCATCCAAAGACTTAGACGTTGACCATGAAAGCTTAGCAACCGAAATTATTATTTAACATCTGATATGACTTTTTATATAACTTTATTTATAGTGTAACCTAATATATTCTGCTTTGTAATAATGAGTTCATAATCCACTCGTCACGCTTACATACATAGCTGCAAAGCAGAGACACTACTACTAAACTACTTTTGCAGTATCAGTTCACCGGTGTCGGCATTTTCCGAGTTATATTGTAAATTTTCTTACGGGAAACTCTACTCACACTTTGTTAAGCCATCGGGAATCGAAGCGGTACTTACGACCACGAACCACCGAGGAAGAGAATTAGGAATTAGATAAGATTTGTGTTGTATTCAATTTCTTGAGAAGTCTGCAGCCTATGCAACTCTATTATTTTTGTCAAATGCAACAAGGACTGATCTAACATCAAACAGTGTTACTGATAACTAGTTGGCATATGAGACTTAGGACATCTTCGTAGATGTGGTTTAGAACAATAGCTCATAATCATAACAATCTAGATTTACTCTATTCAGTTACAAGGTTACAATTACAATCTAACCAATAATGTTGATTTTATATTAAAGGACGAGCCTTGTTATGCAATAATTTAGAGGGAAAAAAAAACAAGTGACTTCAGTTAACTTCAAAGTTGGAAGAACGTCCCCAAAAGGATCAGCATGAGAAACGAATATACGTCACAATTTCTTTATTGTGTGATACTTTACGTTGTGTATTCGTTGAAAGATGCTTGCTAAGGGCTTGTACAAAAAAACTGCGATGCGACGTCGCATCGTAAAAATCTGCGAGCTCTTTCTGGGTCTAACCTATATAACCCTTCTGCGAATTCGCATCGCGCCGATTCGCAGTTTTTTGTACAAGCCCAAAAATTGTAATTTGGAGAAAGCAAGGGTCCGTCTCAAAACGGTAAAGAAACCAAAATCAAAATTCGAAGATATGTGACATCCACCAACCCAAACTGGGCCCGCGTGGTGAAATATGTCCCACTTCCTCCCACGAAGAGAAGGGCTGTGTCCCAGCAGTGGGAACATTATAGGCTGATTATGTAAGGGTCCTATCATCAATCGCTGTTGACGTAAAGCTCATTTCCACGATATTTTTCTTAGATATACTCAAACAATAACAACACCCACTTGTAAACAAAGACAGTACGAAGCGTTTTTTACGGCGTGTCTAAAACTTAAATTAACTTACCAAATTATTTACCAAGTCTTAATTACTAGACTAATTTAAACAAATATGGTATCTCACGATTCGTAGTAGGTATTCGGAGTTAATTTATTTAGAGGTAAAACTTCGCCTAATGGGGACGTTGGTAGGAATCTTGGCTATCCTAAATTTCGTTAACAATGCCATAATAAAATTAGTTGTTTAAATTTTAGAAACTGTCATGATTGAAATCCTCCTGGCCTTCTCTGACAATTTGTTTGGGATCGTTGCAGTAGACTGCTCATCGTCATCATCATCATCATCTCTGTGTTCTCCTTCTTTCTTGCCATATCACCTTCAACACGATCCATCCATCTTTTCTTAGTTCACCTTATTACATGCAACATTTTCATTATTTTCTTCTACTTTAAATTCAAATAATTCTAATGCATTGTACAATAATAAATTAATATATTATACAACTAACTATTTACATTAGGTAGGTACTATTTTCTTTTGCTTCTTTTTTCACATACATGTAGATATTATTATAATATTTTAAGTCTATTTGCTTATATTATGAAATATTATCTTGATTACTAAAAATTACAGTACAATAAGAATTAAGAAGCACTCTTCAACATATCATAAAAAAATAGCCTTGACTTCTATTTACTCATCATTTATTATTTGTGAGTACGTTAAATATTACGTTGACAGAACGCGAGAAAACACATGAATAGATGAATGGAAAACATGACCATGAGAAGTTTTTAAACTTTAAAAAACATTAGCTTTTCCAGGCCTACTGTAGTAGATAATTACTGTTATCGATAATTTTATTATAATAGATTGTATACAGTGTCTTTCAGAAGACAATAAAAATACAATATACATATATTATTTTTAAAGACATTCTGTGTGTAGACTTAATTACAATGAAACTACCTTAATATTTAATTTTAATACCTAACTGTACCTACATATGTTTACTTCGGATACAGTCTAACCAAAATATTTTGGATGGATTCTACTACTATAGTTAAGTAACAAAAATGTATCACAGAAAGGAAGAAAGAAAATAGTTTTATTTGTTACACTCACAGGAATATAAGAAACATTTAAAACTAAAAAAATTAACATTATGTTTTTTCGCATTGACAAAAAAAAAAAAAAAAGACCTGTGCGAAGCTAAAATGGCTATACTCTACAGTAATGCCGGCTCAAAACAAAATGATAGAGGAATAAACTTTAAACTCTAGTGAAATTGATGACAATCACTGATCTAGCCGTATGATAGCTATAGTGTGTCATTTGTTAGTGAGCATATGCATGTTAAATAATTCCCCAGTGAAGTGAAAGCAGGGAAATCCTCTCTTTCCATTGTTTACTTACAGTAGACTCTTACTTCCAAGCATTATGTTCATATGTTTAACACGACAATTAATGTTTTCATCGTTATATAACTCATAGCTGGTAGTGCTGGTATTAAATGTTGTAAATAATAATAACAAAATAGGTAATTAGTTTTGGTTATACATAGAGACTGCTGAGAGCAGCTGTGGAGCTGGTGGTCCAATGGTAATGGCCCCGACTTACGAGTTGTAGGTCGAGGATTAGAAACCAGGCAGGGTTTTTATGTTTTCGGTGAAGGAAAACATCGTGAAGAAACCGAGTTATTCCATTCTGATCCCCTGAACCCTCCCTCCTCGGTCCCCTGCTAGTTCTTCTTCTGTTTTAATCTCCCGGCATGTCCTAGAATCAAAAATTCTAATCCCCAAAATGTCAATGTCTTCGAATTTCCCAAAGTCAAAACCATAGTGGGATATAGCCCACTCCCGTCCGAAGAGAGGAGGCCTGTGTCCCAGCAGTGGAAACATCATAAGCTGATTATGCTATGCTATACTATAAAGACTGCTTCGTTGATTCAATAGTCGGATAGAGCGACTGATGATCACTGGGTCCTGCAGGGTCCGATCTTTGTCCAACTTGGGAATCGGGCAGTGTCATTCAATTTTGACTTTTAGGAATTCCTCCTTGTCTCCTTTTGTGCCTAGTAAATTATAAACAATCACAATAGACATGCGAGTTGATTGGCTTATGTGCCGAAAGTAATGACAATACGTCCAAATCCGAACAGGCAAGTGTCCCAACAATGCACTACCGAATCAATAATAATGTATAGCTACATCTAAATACATATAGGTACTTATATGATATACCCACCTTCTAGTACTTCAATTAATCCATAACGGTAGGTATATAACACTTACAAAATAACCGTGCAAAAAGGGGTTTTGCTGTGCGGTTTAGTTTTATTATTTCCTGTCATTAGTTTTTTCATGTACTACTCAAAATGATTGAACTATTAAAACGAACCATTTCATGCATCGACTTACATGAGTTCGATTTTTTTTAGCTCCGTACGTTAATTTTTCAAATAAATAGCATGGTTCATTGTCAAGTTTGAATGAGTCAGTTCATACAACGGACTTGCTAATAGACGAAAACAAACTTAAAGGCCTATTCAAACCTAAGCGGTATTCGGTGCCGATGTGGGTAGAGGTTGTTCCGCCGCGGAGTCGCGGAACTTGATACTAAATACCGGAGCGAAACCCGCGCGGTATGTACAGACGCTGGCACATCAAGCTACGCGAAACTGTCAAATTTTCCCAATCAACCTTGAACCTTATGCTGTAGCGATAAAGTTGAAAATCTATTAAAGAAATTTGACAGATTGTAGTAGCTTGATGTGCTGGCGTCTGTACCTCTACCTACAGCGGCAGCGAATACCGCTTAGGTTTGAATAGGCCTTAAAGGCAAACTTTGTACCTTTGTAAAAAGTTTGTACTGGTAATTAAGAAGTTACCACCTATTAAAGTCGGTGGAAACTTCTGGAAAATCAAACATATTTTATTAAAGGAAAGATAAGATTAACATATCAATGTTAATTGTTAGATTAACGTAAAACGACCACTACGAATAGACCACTAGGCGTATGTAGACTTTATTTATAAAGAAAATTAGAAAATACAATAAAATTAGTAAAACAAAACACTTTACGATTATTTATTTATGTATGTCTTCACTATATTTTAGGAG
Source organism: Amphipoea oculea (assembly GCA_945859645.1). NCBI lineage: Eukaryota > Metazoa > Arthropoda > Insecta > Lepidoptera > Noctuidae > Amphipoea > Amphipoea oculea. The sequence goes on from OX243862.1 coordinate 21,258,942, forward strand.
CATATACATGTGTTACGTTTTGTAGGCAGTCATTAGCACAATCAGCCTATAATGTTCCCAGTTCCAGTGGGAACTGGGAACATTCCCCAGGTGTCCCAGCATTGGCTGGGACACAAAAAAAAAAAATCGATACTACTTCAACACTATCGTCTTTCTTATTCTAACTCGTAAATATTATTTTTTTTCTTTCCGAGGCCCTTATCAATTGACTGAAATCCTTACTTTCTCATAGTGACTGTGCTATTCTTTTAGCCTTATGTGGAATCAAACGTCTCACGTAATATTAGTACAGCACACCTTCCAATATATATATAAGTAAAAGAACAATAAACGTACGTATTATTTAAATCCTTAGAACGGCCTTTTCTTTGGTGTTCCCTTTAGCTCATAGCAGTATGCGTTAGAACAACTTGCTTTTCTCCCTCATTTATGAATGACAGCACTACAGGCTAAGTTGAAAGTCAACTTTTTCCCATTTGGACATCATAAAAGAGAGCAAAACTTTCTTCATTATGTCATGCTACAATATCCATATATATATGCATTCTGCAGTGTGATAATGTGATGTCCTCAATTTGGTCACAGCATACAAACGGCTCTCAAATGTAGTGCATCTCAGTTTGCTTTCGTCGTGTCGTTGTAAGTGCACTTTCTCGAGGGCTAAGTTATAAGACAGCATGCCACAGTCTTTTTCCAACTATTTGGAGTAGGCGTTGCATGTCTTCGTCTTCCGTTCATCTCTGTCAGCCGTCGTCGTCTCATTGTTTCTTCCTAGCCATATCATCTTTTGCACAATCCGACTTTAACTTGAACAATCAACTTTTCCTTACTTGTCTCTGTTGTAATTGCGTAATACACTCACAGTAGCAATGGCTTTAATTTTGACAGTTCAACAACATTCATTGCGTTATTTACGTTGTTGAGCTGACAAATTTTTCGGACATATGAAGCAATGGATTTTTTTTTCCTTCGAAATGATTCAGATTGTTATTGATAGTGTGTTACGCAATTAGGGTTATGGTATATTCATACTTATTATCATCTTCTTCTTTCATCCTCCTTAAAAACCTAAAATTATTTATTTTGTATAATCATTGGGCCATATAAGGTCTATCTTTGAATGCCAGATTAAGGAAAGTTATAATATCTGTACTATGTTTCAAGTGCCAATAAATGATATGTGACTTCCTCAGTCAAATGTCCACAAAACTTTTTCTAGGATATAACATCGCGATGACTGCTACACTGTCCAATTAGGCACCCTCAATTAACTAAAAATAAATAAAACACTACACCATAACACTATCTTTTACAACAGTAACCTCATAAGCGAAACGCATCTCGCAAATCGCTTTCGCTTATCGACTGTTCATGCATGCGCGGGCGACGACTACCGTTACTCGGTACCGTAAACGCTACAGCTAACACACTTACTAAGGACATTATTGACCCACTGCTGGTTTACCTATAGCATATTTTTTGTTCAATATTACTAACTGCATTCTTTGTGACCACAACTTTCCATTGTTCTGTTCAACATTTTTGGTCATAATATGAGATTGAGCTCGTTTATCTGCGAAGAGATAAAATGTTGACTTCATTTGTATTAAGAAAGGTTTTGTCGACTCGTATGTATTATGAATGTCAGAAAGGTTCACATTCTGAGGGGCCCGTGGCTAAATAATAACAGCCGCACAGGTCGATCGATCAGGTTTAGCTACGCTTGCCGCGGTTGGTCTGTGGATGGGTGACCATCTTTACATAACGAGACACCTCCGTGCCTCGAAAAGCACGTTAAGCCGTTGGGCGCGGCTGTCATTCGTGGATCTTTGACAAGCGTTACGGGTCGTCAGTGGCCTGAAAGTCTGACAACCTGTCTTACCAAGGGGTATCGTATTACCCAGTCACTGAGTTGTGGGGGTCAGATAGACAGTCGCTCCATGTAAAATACTGGTATTCAGTTGCATCCGATTAGACTGGAAGCCGAACCCAACATAGTTGGGAAAAGGCTAGGCAGATGAGAGGTTCGCATTCTGGGCTGTGATTGCTGAAATGACATCTTTTCGATGGACGATGGATGGAGGCCCACCTTTCCTATAAGCCTGCCCTAAATTGAAGGGTCCATCCACCAAGACTTACTTATGGATTTTTCAGAAAAGACAGGCAACAAAGCCTCTACTGCACATCCCATTAGGAACGTAATTAATATAACATACTTTTATAATTATAATAAGATTGCATCTGATACAAACAAACATTGGAAATCTTGAATTTTACATACAATTGATTTTGCTTCGATTTGGATCGCCCCACTGACAGACCGACCGAACTGACCTTTAGAATCAATACGTTAAAAGGTATCTGTACTAACAACGTAAATCATTGCGATTGTTTAAAATGTTATTATAGACTTCACTGCAATAAAATTGATAAACAATTGATGATAACAAATAGAAAAGCTTCTCATTTTGCTTACCTAATAAAAGCCAAAAGTCAAATAATTTACCTATATCAAATAGGCACATAAAAGGCACTTTTGAACGTCAAAAATATTATTGATTTATTTATAACGAATGCGCTTCTTTTTTAGAGCCACAAATTTCCTAATTTGGGAACCACTAATTAATTTTGGGGTCCTAAAAGCCAAGTAACTGCGACCAACTTGGATGTACCGCTCACCAGCTGTCGCGGTTGGCCACAGTTCTAACCCAACCTAACTCATTTGGTCAGTGCCCTAGCTTAGATACTGAGACCAATTCAGGTCCCGCATGATTCTTAGGAGAAGAAGAAGAATAACGTTTGTTTGGACACAGTTCGTACACAAAATACAAATAACAAATTAAAACTAACGTTTTAACAACAATACTGCCCGACAGATGCTGTCTGACTCTGGTTTTCTGATGAACCTGTTCACAGATCTAATCTAACCAGATTGATCGGGGTATTCCTAGAGTAGTTACTGACTCACTGCGACCAACTGTAAGATGAGACCAGAAATCCAAAAAATGGCTCCATTTTTTAAAAAGTGAGCATCTTTAGAAGCCTAGATTTTTTTAGAGGTTCAATTAAATATTTCACAGATAAAAAATGTGGGTCTCGTAGTACTATGATTCAATTGCAAATCCTTAATATTATCTGTAGTTATCTAATTTAAAAAAAAAAGACGTGTTGCACTCCGGGAGTGCCGGCAGAAGTGAAAACTTGAATATGAATATTAACGTTGAAATAAATCAATTATTAATTTAATTAATATAACTCATTTTTTTTTCACTATTTCTGCGTCACTTTTTTCATTAATAGATGCACTTTGTTCAATTTCCATATTTTAAACACTTTATATACACGAATTTTACGAATACACAGCAGTGTGGCTACTACACAGACGGTCGAGCCATCAGCTGTCCATCCATCCATCCATCCACTTCCACTTCGACTTCCACTTCGACTTACACTTCGACTTCCACTTCGACTTCCACTTCGACTTCCACTTCGACTTCCACTTCGACTTCCACTTCGACTTCCACTTCGACTTCCACTTCGACTTCGACTTCCATTACGACTTAGACTTCGACTTCCACTTCGACTTCCACTTCCACTTCCATCACCATCCATCCATCCATCCATCCATTGTGTCCGTGTGTCACTTCACTTCGGTTGGCGACGCCGTAGAAAGAGAGGGGGGGGGAAATCTCTCCTGACGGTCACGTGTCCTGACGCGAGTTTAACATTTTTTACCCATTACTAAAAGTATGCAACGCCGTTAAAGAAGTTTTCACTTCAAAAAATGCAGCAGTTACTTTTTATCATACCCTTGTTAAAATCTAATAAGATCAAGTTTGTAATATTTTTTATTAATATATTACGCTGTTCTTAGTGACCATAATAGTAGATTGTACAACTAAGGCATAAAAGAAGCTATTTTAACCCGAGACGTTTATATCCACCCGAGCCGCAGGCAAGGGTGGATAGTTAAGTCGAGGGGTAAAATGGCTCGTTTATGCCTGAGTTATACACTCTGCTTTTCACTTCGATTGCGAGAAAATGAACAAGCATAAAGTATACAATACATAAAATCAAAAATGTTGCATCCATAGCTAATTCCCGCCACCACAGATAATACCGCCACGAAACTTTTTAAAAGTTTTTTTTTTTAATTCTACATTTGTCATTCAACTTGGGTACTTCTGCCAAAAAATGAAAACGTTTCTTTGCCTTTATAATAAACGACAACTATTTTACCTGATTTTATTAAATTAACGATAGTAAACACGGAAGTGGTATAAATTAAAGAAAATGAAATAAATCACGACTTTAATCTGCGAAGTTTTATTGTGCGTGTGGCTGTTGGGCCTGATTACTTTAGTCTTAGAAAAAAAATTTACTTTATGCACTAGAACATAAAAAGCGATTTTATGTCGCCTAAGCACAACATAAAGACGGACTTTTAGTGCATGAGAAGTGAAAAACTGATTTATACTTGCTAAGCATTTTAATGATCATGGCTGATTATAAATGAATTACCTACATAAACAGCTATAGGCACATTTATAATATGTTAGGCACATTTCTAATAATTGCAAAAAGCACATTGATCTTGTATTTATTCGACAAAGGTTAAAAAAATACTCTCAAACATGCATAGTACAGTTTTTTATCATAATTAGAATATTATGTCACTACCGCCAACGAAATTAAAATAACCAAATATTTTATTGTACGGAAGTTAAAATTTAAACGTGTTTCTTCATGAATTACATTTGAACATCGCAGTACAACCTTATTTTTTGTTAGAGGTGCAGTCATGAACTCATGATATTTCATATCTTGTTTAAACTTCCTAGCTATAATTTTTTCTAGTTAATTCTGACAGGCAACATTCTATTTTATTTTTTTGCGGATCATTGATACAGATTAACCTTATTCTAATATTGTGTGTTTGACCCTAAAGAATGAAAACGGTATCTATACAAAAATAGACAATAGCCTACATTACTTTCGGGAGAACGTTTATTACCGTTGGATCCCGTTTTTTGATCCCATTTTTTAGGTATTACCGATGGATCCCGTTTGCTATTTCCGTTGAATCCCATATTATAACAACATGTGTACATTTCGGAAGAAAAGTGATTTACCTTTATCAAACACTAAAAAGAGATTATTTTTAGTGGGTTACCCGGAACCGAACTAGTTAGATTAGGTTAATTATTAAAAAAAAAACAATGCTAGGTTAGGTTAGGTTAAAACTGTGATCCCTACGCACGAGCCGAGCGAGCGAAGCGAGCGGTGCCGCGGCAGCGGCCGGCGAGTGCCAGAAACGACTAGATTATATAGAAAATGAGTTGTTTGTGAAATAAATAGTATACGAAACGTTGGTTGTAAACTAAAAATTTGGTGAAACATTAGTGAACCCCTCATTTTATTATAAACAATTTTGTTGTTGAAAGTACCCGCATTCATATTTTTTTAAGCATTCGGGATCCAACGGAAATACTTTTCGGGATTCAACGACAGTAAAATGTAATTATCTTGCATTTTTAAATTCGGGATCCAACGGAAATACATAATAATGTTTTGCGGGATCCAACGCCAAAAATATTAAAATGGGATTCAAAAACGGGATCCAACGGTAATAAATCCGGGAGAATGTATTTATTATTGTCTTCTTCCTAAAACAAAGAAATGTAATTCCATGCATGACTGTCTCGCACTTGACTCGTTTTCTCTTTCAATATTGAACAAGGAAAACAATGGAGTGGCCATCGAACATTTTTCTTGTCACGAAGATAATTTACATTTCTATACGTTGTTGATTAGCGTGAATTTCGTATTGTGGGCCGATGACCCTGCTTGTCGCATACATTTAAATATTTTACTTGCAGTCTGACTGATGCCCACTTTTCTTACTTACAGCCGAGAGTTTTCTTTACTTTTCTTTTTTGGCGACTGTCTTTTGTTTCGTTTGTTATTTGTCCATTTTCCCTTCTATTTATCATTATAGGTCTTTTCGTGTGATTTCCTAACGCTTTTGTTTGTAAATATTTATTGTGTTACTAAATATTGGGTGTGTCACCGTTACAGTTGTAGTGAGAATACTCAACAAGGACAAATACGATAGACTTGGTTCGTTAAACTATTCGTAATGATTACCATTTTTGAGCGTTTAATTTTTTTGTTTACCTATCTACTATTCATGAATCAGTAAATCTACAAATAATAGGTAATCTGTATAGTAGCAATGACCGTTTTTAAATTTTCAATGTGAATCAGTCTTGCCACTATGTTATAAGAGTGTAAATATATAACTCATCGCTCACTTCCTTTATAAGTAGTTTCTTGAACAAATATTTAAAAATTATTATCACAAACAAAATAACTAATGTCAACAATATTAAAGAAAATGAGTAAAATGTGCTATTTATCTATCATATCTCTTAAGGTATCTAAACAAAAAGCATTGGAGTGGTCATAGCAAACGATGAGTGTACGAAGACTACACTCCTTCTTGTTTATAGAAGGAGTGTTACTGACGCATATACAGGAAAAATAAATATAAAAAGATCACAAGAATACGAAATGATATCAACAATTTTAAAATTCCAGATGTCGGTCCTACGAGCGATAGCAGTATTCCTGTGCGGGTTCCTCTTGTCCCAAAGGATATGCAGAGCACAGATCATCATGCCGGGATCCTGTCCTGACATGAAGGCTATGGACAACTTTGATGCATCTCGAGTAAGTCTCTAATGTCCGCAACATATAATTGAATGATACCTAATGATAAATGAATGATGCACGATCGATAGCTACTGCTCATATAATTGAATGAATCACGAAGGATGAATCTGTGGCGGCATCTACATCACCACGTGTGAACTACGCATCATACTGACGTCACGCAAATTCCTGCATCGCGCAAGCAGAGTTTACCGCGCGATTAGCATATATTATAATATACAAAGTCCCGACATCAAGCGTCGGGTAGTAGCCCACCAGACACCACACGGAGGGTCACAGAGGTCGGAGGATCCTCCCTTTTCTATTGAGGATGAAAGTTGACCCCCTGTTTCTCACACCTCAAATGCTACTGATGGTGAAAAAAAAAAAGAGTTATTTTCCTTAAAGGCCATAATATAGTATTCGGACTATTCGGCTTGAAAATTGGCCTTCTTGAATCAGAGAATAGACATCATCTTCCAAGAGATGATGCAGTATGTCTTCTTCTTCCATACATCTCTTTTAGACATCATCATAATTCTACCATCTTTCACGCAATCCTATTCATAATTCCTTTGGTTTTCTAACTTTTACGGCGTAAAGAGACCCGACCAGTAACATACTCAAACACAGTATCTAGACAAGGATTAAAAAGAATCAGGTATAGTTCGCGTCAAACTGTATGGCGGCTCTGAAGTACGCTATTCGCTGCGCAGTAACCCACCCCTCACCCCCGCTGACACTTAAATTTGTTACTGCGCAGCGTCTCGCCTCATGTTCCGAGCCGCCATAAAATTTAAATCGAGCTGTAACTGAAAATATTTGACTATAATAATAAATTAGTCTAATTATCTCGTCCATTAAAAAACTCTTTGAACCTTTCTAAAACTCCTGTTTTTCAATTTTTCAGTACTTGGGCAAATGGTACGAGGCAGAGAAGTATTTCTTCCTGTTTGAGTTCGGAGGCAAGTGCATCACAGCCGACTACAGCTTGAAGGAGAATGGAGTCGTAGGCGTTGTTAACAAGCAAATCAATGTACTGTACGTATTGAGGGAAAATATCATCATACTGGGCATTAATATTGGTTTCCCAATGACCACTAATACAGTCGGGATTTTTTTTTTATCAATTGACACACTAAGTTTAAAAAGTTTATCCAACTGACACACTACGATAGTTTTCCGTGTTACAGCAGTTTCATACAACTTTCTAAAAATGACAGTTTTTCCAGTTGACCTTTCTTTGTGTTACTAAAACCTTATTGTCAGTACCTATTGACCTCTGGAAGTAACCAATGAATAAAAGGCAACATTCAATTGATCAAAACAAAAATCTACTATATGGTTCAATGGATTTACTTCCGTACTCATTGATATTTAAATCAGTAAACTCCTAAAACTGAGTCAGACTAGTTTTTTTGTTTAATTTTCTGTTATTAGGCAAGTGGCACTTCCCTACTTCGTGACTCACATTTATTCCAAAAACAAACGGTTCAATCATTTACCGTTAGCTTAAAAATAATTTCCTCTCTCTTTAGAGCTTTCATTTTATCAATGACGTTCTGAGTTTTAAACTCAAAAATTACGGGACTTTGTGTCTGCATGCAAAATAGTATCTCAAAAAATATGTTGCTAAGGCTAGTCTGATTGCCAAGGTTGTACAATGTCCCAAAAATATCACATATAGAAATAAAACCAAAACTCCAGAGTATTATTATTACAAAAGGTACCGATGAGGTCATGTTTCGCAGGAGAATCTTAACACCGCGATGTAAAATAGTGACGTTTCGGCACAATGCCATCTGTTATCAAAAAAGCGGTACCAAGCTAATGACAAATGTTGACAGGTTTGTCTGTAGTACTTATTTATGCAACCTGTTGGACAAAATTAGAGCAACTAGGCTAGTAGAATCCCGGAACATTATAGAAGGCTATCGTCATGGTTCTCCTACAGCTTTCCTTATTTATTTGATGTCGGTGCAGCAGTTTTTCTTCAAATGCATTGTTTCTATGAGCCGTCATCTCAATATTAACCCCTCTTTTTTGCCACATCATCTTTCACACAATCCAATATTCGTCTTTTTCGCGCTCTTCCTCAAATCATTCCTATGACAACAGACTAATTTCGATTAAAATTCAACGAAAGCAAATTGCACTATTTTCAAAGCACTATTTAGTTCTATTATTTCAGAACATTTTACGTAGTTTGATAACTTACCAGCAACGTTTGTTGTGATAATAGTTATTAACTCCCAATTTACTAATTCAACGGCCTTAGTCCGGCCTTGTGTTCGTAAATTGTACCTAAACCAAACAAGCTGCGTGATTTAACCTACAGCAATTATCGTATAACCAAACGACTAAGTAGTAACAAACAAATATATGTTTTAGTGGGTATAATTTTATTGAGTAAACCTCTTTATAGCTTACCATCATTTATTACAGATTAATTTCCACATTTAATTATCTGTAATTTATATGATGTACGTGTACGGTGTATTTTGTCTATCTATCGATATTAGTTCTCCTAACCTCCAGCACAAAACGATATTAACTTGAAACTTCAGAAGTCCACTATTGGACATATTCCTCTCCCAAGCACCGCCATTCCGACCGGTACTGTTTTTCTCGCATTCCTGTGGAACTAACTGCGGATATCTTTAAACTTATTTATATTTTTATTTTAAATTATTTTTGATTTTAAGATCAACATGATTTTCCACAAACCTCATCAATTCGTCCTTAGATACGATGTTACTTGCATAGGTACACTTTATGCACAATGAATATCTCACTGACCTCATAACCATTGAAATATCTAGCAAGTCGGACGTGCCCTCAATGTCCTATGCCTAAGACCTCGAATCTGTCTCTCGTCCCAGATTCCACTCTTCGGTTCTTTTGTATAGCTACAATAGCCCTACAGTTAAAGTATACAGGGTTACTGAAAACTCTACCACTTCCTTGCAGGAGGTGATAGGGGGGCTAAAATGTGACAAATTTAACCTCCCATATGTATGGACGAAAATTAATACTTTTAGAGATATTTGAATTTTGTATTTTATAAATTACTCCGAATTTTCACACTAAACTTTTCATTTAAATAAACAAATCATGTTGGTTGGGTTCATTTTTATTTTTATTTATAGCTAACATCCTAACAAAGCTAATACAGCAGTAAAATATCTAAAAATATCAAATCATTTCAAATAATTAAATGTTTAGTGTGAAAATTCGAAGTAATTTAAAAAAGACCTAAAATTCAACTGTCTTTAAAAGTATTAATTTTCGGCCATACACATGGGGGGTTAAATTTGTCACATTTTAGCCCCTCTATCACCTCCTGCAAGGAAGTGGTCGAGTTTTCAGTAACCCTGTATATGCGTGTCGGGACTTGGGACTCATGGCCGACTTCGTTTTATTCCACTTAGCTGTTATGGTGAAACTTCTTCAATAAAAGTTAAAGCGACAACCGTGTCGCTTGTGTTTTTTACAATTTGCAGATCAGTCAAGTAAATAAATATTTGTTGCGGTCGCGAATCATATTTTAATCAACATACAACCTGACTCTGACCTAAAAATTGCAAAAAACGTAAGTAAAGGACATCATTCATGTCGCACCCAAAATTAATATGCCAGAAAAAAAACTACTGCTGTCTTATGGAAAATGACCTCTTGAGCATTTTTTACTATTACAACCAAAGTCTACCATCAACCCGAGGGGCTGCTATTTGAGATTGAAAATGAATCATATTTTAATAACAAGTATAAACTTGCTATTAAAATATGACTTCTGAACTATAAAGTTAAAACATGTTCAGAATGTTAAATTCAATTAAAATTTGGTATATTTTTTTTAATGTATTTTAATTTATGTGTTTAAAACACTTGTTATAAAAAATATGATTTTTGGCATTCAATCTGAAATAGCAGACGGGGGTTAAGTTTAGACTTTCGCTGTAATAGAAAAAATGCTCAAGATGATGTTATTTCCCATAAGAAAATAGTAAGTAGATACTTTGTTTCTGGGCGGCACTTTAATTTCTGGGTATAAAATGATCGACACATGAATGATGTCCTTTGAATTTCGCGGGCTACTTTAGCGATGAGTTTATTTATTTATTTATACCAGCTTAACTACCATTACAGGGTTTACCCTAATGCGACAGTTAAGAACATAAACTGATAACCTAAACTAATAACCTAAGCTATATATTTACAATAACCAAATTATATAAAATTAAAAATAACATTATTAAATTATTACACCATTAAAATCAAACAATTTTGTATAACATAAATATATTTTTAAATATTATTTTGCTTTGTAGCATAGTATAAATAGTAATACCACGGATATCGAAGTAATACCCTTGCGAATTCACTCACACAACATGTAAACACATCAATCTGAGCTTGAAGGTTGTTGAGTTACAATGTAGCTCCGAATGCTCCAATCCAGTCGAAATGGAAATCCAATTATCTTTGTTCTGTACTATCAGTATCATCAAACGTAAACGTAAGTACTCGTAGTCATAGTCGTAGGTAATTGTATTGTTGAACAAAGCTCTCCCATAAAATTACTATAAGTATGGATTTATCCTCCTGACATAACATAACATCACGCTAGTACCTAATCCCTGAAAGGTTAGACCGAGGTGTATCTCTTGACCTTATTCCTTTATCGTTTCCTCCGTTTTTCTAGCATACATGAGGTGCCATTTCCTTTCTCAGTTATCAATCATCCACATTTGATATTGGTACATATAATATAATTTCTAACATCTATGTTTCCAGGTCAGGAACTCAATCAGAGATCCAAGGGCAGGCGACTCAAGTGAGCAAATCGGACGAGGCGAAGCTGGCCGTATCCTTCCCGTCCCTTCCGGTCAACATTGAGGCTCCCTACTGGGTCATCGAGACCGATTACGACACGTACTCCGTAGTGTGGAGCTGCTATGAGTTTGGGCTGTTTCATACAGGTCAGTATAATATTCTGATTCAATGACCCATTTGGTTACGAAATTTCGTTTTTTAACATTTATTTTTACAAATATTGCATTATTACTTGAAAGTGCTACAGACAAATCAGCAGCTATCAAAATTCTTGCCCTGTTCTCAATTAAGAACGATGTCTTATATCTAAGTAATTTACCGATAACTTGACGATAATTGACAATGACAAGAATTATTGGAAGAACAGACTTACTGCAGTACAAAGCCAACCGATTCATATAAAAAAATTATATTTTTTCTAATTCCAGTAAACGCATGGATTCTGACGAGAGAAAGGAATCCACCGGTGTCAGTGATGGAGAAAGCCTATTCAGTATTGGACAAGAACCACATCAGCAGAGCGTTCCTCATCAGAACGAACCAGCGTGATTGTCAGGAGGCTACTAACTAATAGACAAGAGAAAAACGTCTTGGAGGTTACATACATACATAATGAGTACACAAGAAATAACATAGTTTTCATCTAGCTCGGGAGAATGATCAATGAAGCCTTGAAAAGTCAAAAAACAAAACTAAATGCTAAAGGGACTATTCCATAAAATATTGGTCGTAACGTCCAGTTTAATTTGGAAGAAAATTTGAAAATGTGTGTTAAATATTCTATTTAGTTTTTAAGACGCTTAATTGTATTATAAGAACGATTTCGTGATAGCAGTCATGCATTTATTACTCTTATAAAAGATGTGGTGAGGTGCTTTTAGTGTCCATTTTCATGACACTATCGCTTGGATTGAAAAGCTTATGAAAATGGATACAACTAATGAAAATATGTTCTTAAACTCTATGTTCCATTGATGTATTTAATTATTTTATTGTAGAAATATTTATTTACTTTAAACGTATACTACGCACTTTTAAGTGCATGCATATTTATAACAGTCAGAATGCATATTGTATAAATCGTTTCATAGGAATCATGTGTTGTACATATTCACGATACTATATTGTCGTCATATAAGAGGATTTTAATAAGAATAAAACAAATATTTCACAACAGAAATGTATAATATCCATTATCTACAACTTAAATATATTAAAGCCTTTACAAAAGTTGCGTACTTGTATTACTAAAATAATAATGCGATTAAAATTATGCGATTCGATGCCGACGAGGACAAACCTTTCGATCTTACTCCCGATATCTTAAGTTGAAAACTCTATACACCTACAGAGCATATCCTTGGACGTAGCCAAGATGAAACAAATGCATCATCCAGTGTGATTCCACCATTATAATAATTTGGTTTTGGTAATACCGCTCCAAAAAACAAACATACATAACATAGATTTAAATTCAGTAATATTATAATTATTGTCTAAGAAATCTTGGCTAAGCTCATTGAAACTGCATTCTTCAACATGATTCTCGAAAAGCCGTAAACTTCAATGATGTTAAAAAAGTCGATATCTTGTACAATCTTGGTAAAGTCGAAATCTTTAACGTTCTTGGAAAAGTCGAGAAAATTGTCGATCTTGGCAAAGTTTGACAAACTGTAGGATAGTCTTAAGTTGGTGTGCTATCATCCGAGTGCCAACTTTTCCTGTGTTCACCGGTAGCTTCGTCATAGCTCGGTGGCGGTGGAAGATTGTCACTCTTGGTCTTAGTTGGAGGTTTAGCTGGTACAGCCAGGCGGTCCTCCTCAGCCTCTTCGGGGATAGAATCGCGACGCCTCGGGTCGTATTCAGAGAGAGCCGGTTGGGATATGTTGTTCCTTTGCCCAAGTCCTAATAGAACTAGCTTCGGTGCGCTTTGTGCTTGCTGAAATATTAAAAGAAAATGTGAAGAGAATGGAAGAGACTTAAAATTCATATTGGTGTTATATGCTATCCACACTTTCGATTCTTGTGGCACCTTTGGAAATCAAGGAGCCCAGGCCCAAGTTTTCACGCCTGTATAATTTGTCACGTGAATAGATATTGCAGAAGAAGTAGACAAAAATTTCCATAGCCACATGTGAGAAAACAATTTGATAAAAAACCTGAAGATGATTTACTGCCTAGTACTTACTTACTGATTTATGATTGTGAATACCTATATTTTCTGTACTTTTTTCCTATCTTAAGCTACTACTTGTAGAATTAATCGGGGTCGTAAATTTTAAATGCTACTTCACAGAAGATAGAGTGAGCAAATAAAGGAATAACAGAGATCACAAGCAAGGTTTCATACTATTTGCTATTGTATCAGCTATTTAAATAATGCCAATACATTTATAGCCTTCACAAATTACGTACATATGAAAAACTGTTAGTAAAATATTTGTTAAGGATCCTAAAAAAAGAACAGGGTAGTTGTCCTTTATTTCTATTTTTAAGATAATGATAGAAACAAAGGAACACTATAATTTGACTGTTAATAATGAAAGCGATAGGTTAACACTTTTTCACAAAGTGTTCAGACACTTAGTGAAAAAGTGTTAACCTATCGCTTTGAACATTGTCTTCGCTTAGAATCATTCCTAGAACTATACGTACAATATTTAATCTTAATAATTTCTAAGCTTACCTTATAATGATTAGAAGTCCTATTACTGCTAAGGCTGTTATTTGAGATGTGCCCTCGCCCATGGGGATGACTGATCTCTATAGCGGAGCGGAGCATGTCGACCTTGGAGGCAGAACCTTCGTAGTTACTGCCACGTCTCTGACTGTTGCTGCCGCTGCGGCTACGACAGTGCTCGTTTATGTCACCTTGAGAGAACTGGAAAAGGATAATTTTGATGTTAACTTTTGGAAACCCAACTTGACGTATTCTGAAATATATTGTATGAAAATAGAGAAATCCGTAGAGATTAAAACAGAAATCTTAAGTCTCAAGATCAACCAGTATCCCTTGATGCCCTGTTTCCCAATGATACAAGTGCTTAAAAAAATCTAAAAATTATCATACCCTCGAGCGTGATCCTCTCGGCAATGAATGTAGAGAGCCCAGTGGATTGAACCGCGTGATCATGTGCAGCCGCTCCAGAGATATCATGGTCTCTGCGTCTTTGGTCAAAGGTTCCGCATTCAGCTTGTCAGCTTCTCCAGTTTCTGTAAGCAGAGTAAAAGGTATGAGATATTTTCTGTACCAAAAGTAGCCCCCTAAATCTGTAAGGTGTCTTTAGTAAAATATTATCGTCAGAACTTGGAAGAATATGATGAGCGCATTTGCCCAAGAATCAACATGATCACCTTTCCCAACGGCGACGTTGGCGTTTAAAAGTACCAGAAGGCTTTTCGGTTTTACAATCAACAATCCTTTGAGAAAATAGAAGCTGGTGAACTGTGACAATTACTTTAGGGGCAACTCTATAATATTTATCATATTTACCTATAGTTTCATTTGTCTCTGGTTCACAAGCATTCTGCATCCCGGTCATGTTTATGTTTTTGAGCCAAAAGTAATGCAGCAGGCCATACAGGACTCCACCAAGGAAGGCAATGAGACCCATGTAGCGGAAAGCTTCTCTGGTGCCAAGTGATGCTATGAGGAGACCACCACCAAAACTGCCACTGCCCCTACCTGAGGAGATGGGGTAGAACATTAAAGGTTAATGCATCGAGAGAGAGAGCATAGTTTTAACATTATAACAAAGAGGCGTCAAGCAACGTATGAGACGTGCTTGTTTCATCATTGAGACAAATATAGATCAGAGAGAGCAGAATCTTATACTTGCATGGGCCAATTTAGTGTCTTTAACAATTATTTTTGCTTTATTTTGTAGCGGCATCTACACTGCCACATGCGAATTACGCATCATACTGTCGTAACGCAAACCAGTATAGAGGTATAAGGAACAGGGTGTAAAGTTCACACATCCTCTATAATTAATTAAATGAGGTCTTAAAGATTTTTGTTATATTTCATACGCATTTCTTCTTCCAGAAGCACGGCGGCAGACTTAAGCGCTTGTTTTCATGTGACGTTAATAATGTTATCTGAATTCGAATCGTAGCGAAATTTGTAATTCTTTGTGTGGCTTAGATTTTTCTATATTTGTGCAAGGATGAGAAGTCGTACGTTTATCTTATTTCCCTCAAACAGTCATCCGTTTTCTTTTAAATTATACAGCTTAATTTTACATTGTATTTTAAACATCAATATTTGACTAAATATCTTTAGAATTACGTTGTGAATTTTAAGTAGAATAAATAAAATAACAATTTAAAAGCACCACAGACAAGGGTTTCCGATCCAAACGCTTAAATTCTTATTCTATGTATATCATACTCGTAAATCTCTTGTTCTTTGAAAAAGCAAAATATTCTTTCCAGCAGAAACATCAACCCACGCCACTTTTCGTTTAAGTTTAGCATCTAGCATAGCCGCTATACGATAAAATTTATATCTTTACGATCATCATTACCAACCCGCATTGGGTCCGCGTGGTGGATTACGGCCCACTACCTCTCACAGACAGGAGGCCTGTGTCCCAGCAGTGGGAACATTATAGGCTGAAGACGATCATCATTAAGTGGTAAAAGTAACTTACCAAGACTGAAGTGAGCCATTCCAAGTACTCCAATCAATGTAGCTAGTAGACTCTTAGGAGCCAGCATCGCGCAGTAAGTAGCAGCTGCTACCCACATGAGGTGCACTGATAAAGACTCCATGGCTTCGAATGGGAAACACCACCAGGAGTTCCTGAAAAAGATTAGAAGTTAGAAGAAGAGGAAGATTTAATAAAACATACAAACGAATCACTATTAGACCTAACTCAAGACTAGTTTCCTCTCGAAGCAGTTCCAAATGTTCCAAATTCTTAGCTAACGAAAACTACTGTATGACACGACGCGAGATTTTTAAACGAATACAGATAGATGGTAACTCAGGCCTAATTTCCCCATGGAGGATATTCATGGATGCATTAAAGGAGAAGTTTACATGCAAGAGCCAGTGAGTCAATTTCTAAATACATGGTCGCAGGAACATCGACGCGCAACCGGTTACGATGTATTGAGTACAATATGATACTGAACCGAATAACCGAAGAAAAATTTGACAGCTAATCTTTTTTTTTTATAACCGTCGTAAAATTTCTACGCTGGGGTGTCAAGAATCGTGTGCTGAATTCATGGTTACAGTTTTGGCGTCGATGTATGCCACCCTATATAGGTTTTGACAACACAATTGTTCAGTTTTGTTGTCTTTGCATGTATCGTTTTGTAGTGTATATGGTAGTCATCTTTCAAGGCTAACATAACTCGACAATGTTTATCTTAGATCTAAATCCGAAAACAACCACTCAATTTATCCTTTATCAATATTTGACATTAAAATCCATTTTCATTCTCCTCATACGTTTACATTATCTATTATCCAATCCATTGTTCACAGTCTGAGTTACTAGAGTACTATATCAGGTAAGTGTTTGCATTAGAGCCCTCCCACGCAACATCATTGTGCTCATAAACTTGGCAATGTCGTCGTAAATACATTAATCTTGAAAATGGAGTTTTAATGCCGAAGGACATATCTGCTGCTGTTAGTTTTTTGTGTAACTATATCAACCGAACAATGCTTATTCAGTTTTATTTGTACTTACTCATTAAATCAAACACTGAGTGACTGTGAAAGAAACCATCGTGAGGACACTTGGTGTTAAAAAAGTTAGATCTCCAAGTGATCAAAGTCTCTCCTTCCACGAATTATTCACTCATACAGGTGAGAAAAGGACTTTGCCCTACAATGGAACAAGTCCATATTATCCAGTGAGGTGATTTAGGAATACTGCTCATATTTGAAGTTTTGTATAAAAGCTACAATTTATTTCCATGATTAGAAGGATGTCATGGATCAAAGGAAACAGGTCATCATGGTGTGTGGGATGGGATAAGAATCGGTTGTATCTGAGAATTATCGTAATGTTTCCTTCGAATAGATTACGTGGACTCAAGATATTTCCGCATACGTCATTAAAACTCCGGCGAACGGCGTCGGCATTTTTTTTTGTCATTATGTAGATATCGCTTTTCTCTACCAGCTGGGTCTGATCCCGCTTCTTATTTTTCTTTTTAAACATTGTCAGTCTTTTCGAGCTGTACATTTGCCGTCTGCATTGCTAGAATGTATCTAAATATGTCAGTGCCAGGGTTGCGCTTATCAGATGCTCTATATTAGCACTATTGTGTGTAAGACAATAAATGGATGTTTCATATATTTATCTTTACACATAGTTCAAGCATTGCTTTGTCATTTCACATCAGTTTCTACGACCACGTAAATTGAGTGCGGCAAAATGTATGATATTGATAGTTTATCAAGAATTAGTCTAATATTTACAATTCACGTAGGTATTTAATACAAATTATAATGAACTATCTAACAACGCTAGTAGCAATGTTATCGCGCTGAAGCTTTACAGGATAATCAAACGCTACAAAGCATAAATTAAACACACATAAACATAAAATTCACGTGCAGACTGTGCAGATGGTACGAGTGAACTAACACGGAAGATACTAGAGATACTCACTCGATAAACGAGTAGCCGACGAGTCTCGCGGCGTGGGAGAAGAACGCGACGATGATGACATTCACATGGCCGATGCGCGCAGTGATGGCATCCGCACCGTAGAGAAACGGGATACTGCTCAGCGTGCCCACGGTCACGGTTATTCCTGGATACACGATCCACTCATTATTATGATCATTACTAAAATTGCTTGCACTGATAAGCTCGTCATTGCAACACAAGAGCTAGAAACATTAACCTATCACACTCACCTAATAAGAAATTGGGGGCTCCTAATTCCTTCAAGTATATAAACAGATAAGATTCGATAAATCCCCAAAAGTTTCCTAAAGCAAACAAGAAAAATATGAAAACTATTATGTGCGGCATTTTGATAATGTTAACTAAATCTCGCAGTAAGTTATCGGCGGGTAGTTTGGCTCCAAGAGGCATGACAGCGACGGTTACGGCCGATATTAACAGCAGCACATCGTACGTATAAAATGCAGCTGAATAGTCAGTGTATCCTGTAATCAACAAACCGATGTAAACATTTAGTAACGCGCTATTGACATTAACGATAACAATTTATTACAAGATGCCAACAATATACGTACCAACTTGTTTACTCCTCATATCTATTAACATGCCTGTTATGGGGGAGAATATGGCCATGCCGATGCTAGAAAACAGTCTTTCTCTGCCAAAGTCTCCACCGTATTTTTGGATCATCGTCAAAGCTATAGGATCCATGATTGTGACTCCGGCAGACAACATGATAGTCCCCATGAATCTCAAGAAAAAGTAAATATAGAACGTTTTATCGTCGCTCTCCTTGTAATCCGGTGGGCACGTATCAGGGCCGCCTCTCCTGTAATATTCCAATGATAATTTACCTTTAGATAGCCGTTTGTGTATCTTTCGATAAATATTAAGTAGTCGGTTTACAAATAATATTATAATCAAATAATGGTATTAGTAGAAATATCTGTTGCCACATTACCTGAAGTCACATTTTTGTACCATGCAATCTGCAGATAGTATCTCAAGACGTTGCTTGGAGAGCTTAGTCATGTTATGCAACATAACGAGGCCGCCGCAGCGGAGGTCCTCTTTATCAAGTGCTGTAATATTTATGCCTTGAGCTATTAACAGTTTTTCCCCAAACCTTGATCTGAAATCTGTAATCTGATCATCTTCGTCCTGTGAAAATGATTTTCGTTAAGTTACTGGTTTAGAAACAAATTAACTTATACAAGTTTCAATTCAGTCATTTGTTTTCTTACTCTTTCCATTTCGATACCAAGTTGTTCTTTTGGTTCTTCCAAATCATCGTGAACTTCGATCAAGAAGTAAGCTGCATCATTATAATCTTCGTCATCGGTGCCATTTAAGAAACTGCATAAACAAAAATTATTGACTTTACTTGGAATATCTACATCTCGTTCAGATGAAGGTGTATTAGAATAACAAAGCAGTATTAATCAACTAAATATTACGTTTTCGAAGCTGTCAAAGAACACTAGAAATAATGCGAACAAAAAATTTCGTTTCCATTTGCCGTACAAAGCCTTTGTAATTCCTAATTCTTAGGAAACTTGCCTGGAGGCTTAACAATAAACTTGATACACACAGCTGAGAGTTACCAAGAGAGTACCTGTGTTTGTCTGAAACTGTAGCACATTGTTATCACTGTTATTTAATATGAGTAATAGTGCCATTTACATGATTACTGCTGCGCATTTACTCTAAGTTGTTATACGAATAAGTATGATTTGTGACTACCTTTCAGGTAGAAAATTATTATGAATTGTAGAAAGTGTTCTATAAAAGTATTAAAAACTTACCTAGAATTGGACTTTAAGTTTGGCAGTTTGACCTTATGACTAATGTGAAAATCCAAGTCATCCTTGTCATCAGCTGGATCACTAGATGGGCTCTCTGTAGGTTTCGATAGCAGACAATGGTCTACGCAACGGTCCAGCACAAAGTCTACCGTCTCATCCTCGCCAGGACATTCCCTACTAGGACAAGGGCTCCACCAAATCTATAAAGATAAGTATATGCATAAGATCTTTCAGCCACAAAAGATGCTCACTCCATTCTATATTGTGCAATAAAACAATGACGGTCCTTAGGAGTTAAATTTTTCCGTCGCACCTCATGATGATGAACCAAAATTACTTATGGGTTCTAAACGGATGAACCATTACAGCATTCAAGGGTAAAGTCCAACGTGCATAAATTTAGCTTAATTCCCTTAACTAATTCAAACAAACAGGATCACAAGACACTACTAGTTAATTCGCCCTGGGGCCGGATGAGAACGATTTGCTCAAATTCTTAGGTGTATACTCTGTTAGTACGTAACAAGGTCTTAAGGGGTCGATTTCGAAACAAGTATATGTACCTCTACACTATTCGTTATCGGGTGCCGCATGACGTAAGCTGATGGCATCATCCCTGGCGTCTCTTGATGAGGTATCAGCAATAACGAGTGGTGGAATGCAGCATTCAGAATTAAAGCAGTGATCACGACTGGCTTGTACTCCCCAAAACGGTCCACCAGAAACCCTAAAACCATTAAAATCTCCTAAAGATACTGCAAATAGAGTCACGTTATTATTAAACATTCAAACTTACCGGTAATAGGTGGACTTAAAAATGTTGTGAACGGCAAAGCTAAATACACAAATGAAATTTCTGGCACAGTCAGTCCTATACTCTGCATGTGTATCGTCAAATACGGCAAGAGAGATGCAGTGGCTCCGTACATTACAAACAGAGTCACTTTCAGCATGATCAGGTTCGGATTGATTCGCAGCCGGACCATCAGCCTCCCAATGCATCCCAACTCCTCGTCACTATCCCCGTCCATGGTGGAATCGTCTTCACTATTTTTATTCACTTCAACAGACTTAGCCATCTCCGAATCACTCACATTCACATGTTCATAACGAAAGGATGTTTGTTCGTGGGCTATATCTTATCGACTGGCGCTCGATTCGGTAGCAAAGGCTGTCGGTGGTATGACGATTATTTACATAAGGTTCTTCGCCGAGTTTTACTGTGTGGTTTACATACGTGTTCGGAGGCAACGGGAGAGCCAGGGAGGGTCCCGTGCTCCCGAGCGACTGCGACGCGGTCAGCTCTCGGCGGACGTCGCTCGGCACACCAATTTACAAATAATAGCAAATTACCTTCGTTTAAGAAGTGTCACGGCGATTGGTGGGGATGTTGGCTAAATCGGCTGGCGATCCGAAGACCTTGTGGGTAATGGCTGGGGTCGGGGCGCTCGTTCCTTTAGTTCCCGACACGAAGGCGCGCATCGCGAATTAGCGCGAACTTTGCTGCTGCTCGCCATTTGTAAGTAAGTTGGCTTTGATTTTCTTTTCTGTTTCATAGAAATATGCATATATAAAATAATAGTCACTAGTAATTTAAAAATCGCACGGTCTTCTTGCAACTGATAATACGTAGCTCTTGCGCTTCCTGGTTTCTATTGTAATGTTATTGTATGATGACATTCATCCACAATTATTCATACCGTTTCAATTTGACGATATTTATTAAGACTTTCAAAATACGTTACTTCGATTTTCTCAGTTGGAAAATGTTTAAATGGGATCCAAACGTGAAAGGTATTTTTCGGATTATTACCTACTAAAACTTAATAAAGGACTATCTAAGTGAGCTCTTTAGTCCGAATGTATTTCAACAGCCAGTTGAAATACATTCGGACAAAATTAATTCATACTTTCTGCCCTTTTGTCCTTCATGAAGGTCAGACTAGTTACACGCGTAGGAAGGTAGGTACTTCGTGTAACAGGTTCTTATGTTCATTTAAATCACAACCTCTGATCTGATCTGTTTTGATCTGAAGCTATTGCAAGAAATAGTGTTGCGTCATTCCGCGGAAATCCAGTAACGGCGAATATATGCTAATAATAAATTAAATATCATAGCTGCATTCTTTTTTTACTTTATATGACATTTCTTACATGTTTTTACGTATGGCGCCGCTATCTAAAAAAGTATAACACCTTTATTTAATTTTTTATTATTGCAATCAACACGCACCAAATGTCCTTACCATTTCCAAACAAAAGTCGGCCTAATTGCGCGGAATGGCCGCTAGGATTCAATCCTGAAAACTAAATGCACCCAATAAATACGTCATCATCAACTGATACGATCGCTAAAGGCAAACAGGTTCGATTCCCAGGTAGGAATTTATGTTATTTTCCAAAAAATCATTTTCGTAGTTTCAGTTGTTTTTAAATTCGGGTGCGTGACTCCTTCCACTGTTTGACCATTGCCGAAAGATTCAGGACTTTATAATACAGAAATTCATTTTAAAGGTTGGTAGCTACTAAAATAGGTACTAGCTTTTGCCCGTGACTTTGCCCACATGGTGTTAGGAAATGATCCACAAAAGCACATAGACATAGTTACTTCTCATTTATACGATTAGCAGGTACTATTATGGATAGTATGGATAAATGCATGGCCTCCGTTTACTACGAAATAAATCATCTCATTTGACCATTACTAGTTAGATACGTACTACAAATCAAGACGAAAGCGAGTTCGCTTTCGTCTTGACTTACCATAATAAAATTATTACTGAAAATATTCTACGATACCTACTAAAAATAAAAGCAATGTATTAATATGCCAAAAAAAGTATTACTTATTAGAAATAGGCAAGGTCGCGAAATTGAAAAATTAAATGAAAATAAAATAATGCAACTCTGAAGTGAACGCACTTCAAAGAGTTGCATTTTTCCTTTTCATTTCGGATTCCTTTAAAGGTAATAGACCATTTTGGAGCCCCAGGCCTTTCTATGTTCTAGGACTCTTGGTCGGACCATGGTCGGACCCAAGTCGGACCCGACGAAATAGGTTTGATTTATTTGCAATCCTTTCTAAATATTCATTTTACTCCATCTGTCGGCATTTGGAGTAAGTGTCTGCGTATCTTTCAGCGCTATCTGTTGTGGAATAGCAGTACTGCTGGTAATTGTTTTATTGTAATATCTATGCGGAGAAAATATTGCGTGATTTGATTATGTTAGTGATGTTACTTATTTTATACTATCTCCGTCGACTATACGTAAGTATACCTAATTATTGTAGTGAAATTGTGAAAATTATTAACGTAGATGATAGCTAGAATAATCCTAATAAACTGACTTCATTGCAGAAGCCTCTTTAAGGTTTCATTGAAATGTTTTAGTGAGCATCGGAATGTTTTACTAAAATCTAAAAATATATCCAAATCAATTTGCCAGTTGTGTTTCGATTCACGAAATATGTAGTGCGTACTTTGTACCAACACATAAAACGAAACGTAAGCAAGCTTACAAAAAATCTCCATTGAAACTAAAAATATATTTAAATTAAACAGAACAGGCAGAATTATAATTCCTAATGAGTTCTGTTGTAGTTTTCTAATTTAATTTTGAACGTTTCTACTGCCACCTTTCGACCATAAAGATGAACTAATCCGAATAACTCTAGAATGTCTATAGTCTACTGCAAATTGTCAACCATAATGCATTGCGCATAAATGGCCGCCATGTTGCTGCCGTCTGAAAGATGTTCGCAACTGTGTGTGTTTACTAATGAATTTTAAGAACTTGTATAGTTAAATTACTGTGTTTGTGAAATTGTGAGTGTACAATGATTTTATATTTCATGTATTATTGTGATTGAAAGGTCTATCAAATGTCTCTGAAGCCAATAAACAGTGAAATTTTCTTTAGATAGTCATTCGGTTCGGACGGCATAATGGCTGACAATCTGATTCAAAAGTCACATAAAACTAGTGAGAAAAACAAGTATAACAACGTTGTTCACCGTACGACGAGTGAATCTCTTCGACTGAACGAGTCGGAGAAGGGGGTGACTCACCCGACAAGTCTGCAAGCCGCCCATAACCCAAGGAAAATATCTTCATTTCAGATCACCAGTGTGACGGTCGGCTCTCGAGTGAGCACTGATGCTGGCGAAGACTCTGCTGACGATCTTGATGAATCTCACACCGACGACATATCGAGAGTGACTGACATTGAGAATGAAACGCCTAGTTATTCCGAGGACACGTTCTCGAAAGATGATGTGTTTTACAACGCGTCGAGTGCATCATTAGGTTGCGCCCCTGTCATCCCGACCAGCTCGCAGTACGGGCTGGCTATCGTCGGCCAGGACAACGCTAACAACCAGATAGGAGGAGCAGTGCCAAATAGTAATAATACAGAAGTGTCTGACATGCATGTCAGCGTTACTAACGCCGGAACTGGCAGCATCATTAATCTCATAGGAAATGCTAAACCCCAAGAAGGTATGAAAGAAATACAAGAACATGTTAGGAATGAACGGTTTAAAGTTGTGAAAATTGAAAGCACTGAGCCTTTCCGTAGGGGTCGATGGATGTGTATGGATTACCTGGATCATACAACTCAGCAGAATGCACCTATTACGTTAAACAACAACCTTGATGTGACTGAGACTAATACGCTGCAGGCTCCTGACAGTGGTGTGGTGATTAATGATAGTCAACATGATGAAATGTCTAATGATCTGACCAACAAAGGGCCTAAAGATATGCAAGGTAATGCTCCAACTGTGCAGCAATTAGAACAAACTCTTCAAAAACAATTTCCAATGGCTTCTCCGGGCCAATCTTTGACTCAACCTATTAATGTGGTGCAACAGCAGATGCAGCCTGTTTCTCAGTCAGTGTCAGTGCAATCTCCACCTTTAGAAATACCACAACAAATGCCAAATCCAAATCTGCAGCCAAACCAGCAGCAGGTTGGACAGCAGCATCCTCAGAGTATGACGCACATCACTATGCAGAATGCAGCTCAGAATCACCCCCAGCAGACACAACAACAGCAAGTGCAGCAGATTCCTCAAAGCTTCCCTCAACATCAGCTTCAGCAAGTCATTGCTCAGTCTCAGGGTATGGCAATGCAACAGATCCCAATGCACCAACAGATGCCGCAGCAAATGCAACAAATACCAAACCAGCAAATGCAGCAGATGGGTCAACACATGCCTCAAGCACAAATGACTAACATGCCACAAATGCAGCAACAGATGCCTCAGATGCAGGCTATGCCTAACCAAGGACAGATTAGTCAAGTAGCCCCTCAGCAGCCTCAGATGCAACAAATGCAGATGCAGCAAATACAAGGCCAACCAAATCCTCAAATGCATATGCAACAAGCTCAAATGCCTAATATGGGACAGACTCACCACATGCAAGGACAGCAGGCGATGGGAGCTCAACAGGCCCAACTTCAGCATTTGCCAAGCCAAGCTCAGATACAGGCTCTGCAAAATCAACAATTGCCTAATCACATTCAACAGATGCAAATGCCCACTCAACTCACTGGCGCTAATCAACAGATGCCACAGATGCAACCTCAAATGCATCAGATGCCATCGCAGCCCCAGCAGTCAGTTGTGCCAGGCATGCATCCTCAAATGCAACAACAGGGCATGTCGGGAGTGCAGCAGCAATATAACCAAGCTGTTAGTCAGCAGTCTAATGCTCAGTCAATGATTACTGCTAATATGCCATCTTCTCAGCAGCAGATGGTTCAACCTCAACATAATGTTCCTCAATACCACACACAGCAATCACAAATGAGCCAGCAGGGCCAAACTTTGCCACAAGAGGTGCTCACTTCTATTGTTACATCACAGCAAGGTGCAACACTACCTTCAAACCTTCAACCGATGCCTTCTCAACCACAGGGCTCAACATTGCCTGCGAATCTCCAGAGTCTCACTGGTCAGCAGCAGCCAACGCACACTATTGCTCCTCAGCAAGGGAATGTGCCGCAAGGGAATATTCAAATGATGACTGCGGCTCCACAGAATATGCAGATGACTCTAGACGGGAATCAGCCTAGTATGCAGATACCCGCCTCAGATCCTATATTCATGCAGCCAACGAACGTCGGTCAGCAGATGCCTGTCGCGCAGCACATGGGGCAGCAGAACCTGTTACCGCAGCAGGTGGGCGGTCAGGGGCAGATGGGCGGCGTGCAGTACGTGCCCAACCAGCCGGTGGCGCAAGTGTCTATGGCGCACCAGAACATTCCGATGTCGATGCAGCCGAACATGCCGGTCGGTATGGGCGGCGGAGTCCACCCCAACGTGGTGCAGTCCCAGACCAGCATGGGTCTGGGGTACGGTAACGTGGTGCCGGTCATGTCTCAGAGTAGTGTGGCGCCCGCGGAGGCGACCGTGTCAGGGACTAACTCGCCGGTGGTGTCGATGCCGGTGAGTTCTACTGCGTACGTGGCGAACACGGCGCAGCCGGGCCATGACAGTCAGGGCTTCGGTAGCCCCGTGAGTGCGGTGTCCCATGCGATTAGTGGCGCGGTGATGAGCAGTGTCAATGTGAATGCGTGTGATAGTGGTGCTCCGGATGTGTCCGCGGACACGCTGCAGGCTGGCGACACAGGCGATGGCAAGGAGGAGGCGCCGGCCGCTCCACCGCCCGAGGATGAAAGGTCAGTTTTCAATTCAATATTTAATTATTTTTCCTTTGCAGCTATTTATAATATTTCCTGTGAAATGTTCTTACCTAAACTGTTCGTGTTCCCATTGAATTATCCTTAAAGGGCCCTTCTTACTGATATACTTATTAAAAATGCTATTACTTTCTGTCAGAAATATTTGACTTTTCATGTTGCTTATACCAGTTTACTATTGGCTGCACAATGTCAAAGTGATCCCATAGCGCAGTAAATTAAAATTGCATAATGATATCAGTTAGGCTAAATGTATTTCTAACATTATCTTGGATAAACAAGAAAGATGTAACAGACATTTTAAGAAAATGTCTTGTTTGCTTCACTTGTAGAACTTTGGCAAGCATGGATTAATAATCCCTGGTTGAGGGTTTTATTTAGTATCTATTTTATAACTAACTTTCTATCATCTCTTTCCTGTTATGATTGAAGTTTAATTGTCTTGGATAAACAAGAAAGATGTAACAGACATTTTAAGAAAATGTCTTGTTTGCTTCACTTGTAGAACTTTGGCAAGCATGGATTAACAATCCCTGGTTGAGGATTTTATTTAGTATCTATTTTATAACTAACTTTCTATCATCTCTTTCCTGTTATGATTGACGTTTAAATAATAGCAATTAATTTGTATGTCAAAGGAAATCAGTTTTAAAAATATTTCACAGTTATTTCTTTAACTTTCCAGCTGAAGTGATTGTTCAATGTTTTCTTGATTAAAATTCATACTTGAACAGACTGAAAAAAGAGCTTTTCCTGTATTCTACAAAGGAAGTGACTGTACTTAGGTATTCAAACTCATTTTGGCAATTATAAAATCTTTAATTTTCATTGAAACCCGTTTGTAATTCAATTCTGCCCTTGGTACAGTAATTTAAAATTTTAATCAGGAGATTTTTGGTTTTATAATGCTTTGTTACTGGCATTATGTAAGTAACTCATTAAACCATTTGTCAGGGAAGAATGTCATTGATTATCAGTACCATTAGAACTCAACTTAGTGACTTTTGGTAATGGATGTATCTCAACATTTTTAAAGTAAACTTTAACATACTTTAACAAACTTACAATGTTCTCCAACACTAATGATTTGATCAAGTACTTGCCGGTTTTTTGTTTCTTGCTGTAAAAAGTAATACTTTCAAAGATTACAGATTAAATTAGCTATTTTTAAAGTAGGTGCTTAAATGTTCCATGTTATATTAAAAAAAAACGGAATGGTTTTATTTTTTATGAAACAACATTCATCTACTTACAAAACTTCATAATGATTCAGATTTATGAAATCACTAGCTGCGCCCCGTGGTTTCACCCGCATAAGTGTCGATCCCGTGGGAATATCGGGATAAAAAGTATCCTATGTGTTAATCCTGGTTATAAACTATCTGTGTGCCAAATTTCATCCAAATCCGTTCAGCCGTTTGTGCGTGAAGAAGTAACAAACATACAAATACACTCACAAACTTTCGCGTTTATAATATTAGTAGGAAGTGTGATGCTGTCGATCAAAATCAAATGCGTCAACCAATTTAAATTTCGAATCACATTCAGTAACAGATCTAAATATCAGGCAGCGTATTTCTAAACGCTGGAAGCCGTAAGAATCTTAACTTAGCATCCGCGGATGGCGACAGAACTTGCATTACAGCAAGTGGCGAATCCGTATCTATTTGCGAAAATAACTCATCCGTAGACAATGGTGGTTGTTTTCGTTCCTTTAGGTTGGTGCTCGCACCGTCGCCGAGCGGAATCCAACGTCCCTTTGATGCTGTTTATTTGCGCTTCGTCCTGCGACCAGCGACATAAATAGGTGGTTGACACGTACGGTGCATGGTGCGCGCCGGTATGCCGCCGGTGACTCACGCGCAACGCACCCGATCTACTGCCTGGCTAAAAAAGCGACAGTCGTGCGTTCTTTTTCGTCTGGCCTGCTCGACGATATGTACTCCTTTTTTTTGTACTAGATTTCTCGCGATCCTTTCGCAGATCCTTGGTTAATTTTCTGCATATTACTCACTCTTCGCATTTTCGCAGTCTCGCCGGTACTGTGATTGGGGTCACGTACAATTATTATTGCTGGACTCGAAACTCACTTGGTAACTTAAACCGCATTCCTTGAGCAACCCTGAGTTAAACCGCGAATTTATTCACAACACTAAAGACTTCCTCATGTATTCATGACACGAAGCCGCAGAGAAGTTGGTATAGGCGCCAGCGCACCTACGTCACTGGCGTCGTTGGTAATCGAGTAGAGGACCGAAGGCCGTGAAATCCGAACCTTCCATTCGCTTCTGATCGACTCACATGCACTACCATTTGTGCTTAAAATAGTTCAACTAAGTACTCACTTAATATGACTAAGATCGTTAAGCAGAAGACTGCATAAATTAAAAGTTGTTTCGATTTCATAGAGTATCTTGAATATTGTAGTTTTGTTAGTACTTAAAAATATCACTTATGTCACCTACCGTTATTTTATTGCTTGTAAAGATTCCTCGAGTTTTTTCAATGGCCCATTGTCTAAACGTACTGTTTTTGAACTCATGTCCATTCACGGAATCATTGTCATGTACGGCAGAACCATGGATTGAAAATCAATCACTATTACGGTTTTATAAGACAGCACACTAGACTTGTACTGAAAGAAAATGAAAAGTCAACAGGGCTATAAATTCACTATGACCACTTAGCAATTTCTTACTCGAAATCACGTCAATTCCTAATCTCGCCTTCATTCGCGCGGTTTCGATAATTTTTTCATAGAGAATAAAGACCCAGGAGTGACGAATGAAGGAGGAACGCTCTTCAATTTTATTTTATTTGGATCTGTTGGACTGGACAGGTTGTGATGGATATCTACTAATTCATCTTAGAAGACAGTTGGACACGACATTGCCTTTCTGCAATTTATTGATTAGTTCAACACGTACTAGGGCGTAGTAATTCCATTGTTAAATCAGGTCGTAGTATTTATTATCTCAATGTACAAGCGGTCTAATCGCGAGAACTGTTGACCCTATTTTAATGGATTTCATTATTCATAATTGGTATATTTAATCTCGAAATAAACTCCGAGGTAGGTTTATATGCAATTCCAATGAACATGTATTCATTTTTACAGACCATTAATCATCGCGAAAATGCTTTCAAAACTGTCTTCTTTTTAACCGTACATTAACACTATAGAAATAACTAGTGTTTAAAGATTGTTCACATTTACTTTAGTAGAATGTTGCACGAACATTAATGAACACGTATTAAACAGAGCCCAGAACAAAGATCAATTAATTAAATGTTACGTGCAAGCCAAGTAGATTTCTAACCCACTTAATAATGTAACACACTTATCTCGGGTACATTACTTACTTACTAGTGTGACTGTTTCTGATAGCGATTATTTAAGTGAAAATGGAATGCAACATCTGTATTCTGTACTATTGAGGACCATGATAGCAGCGGTGGCCCAGTGGTAACGGCCGCGACTTACGACTTTACGAGTTGTACTCGTAAATCGTAGACTAGTCGTACCCTGTCAGGCGCTTTACTTCGTGTAAATTATTTCATCACCACAGCGGCTATCAAAACGGCGAAGAAAAGCATCGTAAGGAAACCGGCATGTCATAGAACGAAAAAATTCGAAGACTCGGACATCTATCACCCCGCACTGGGCCCGCGTGGTGGATTATGGCCCACTTACTCTCACTGAAATGAGGCCTAAGTCCCAGTTGTGAGAACATTATAACCTGAATATGAGCCCATGAAACAAGGCTCCAGAACTCCAGACTTAATCGTAGATAGAATATTCGCAATTGTCAATTGGAGAGAATTTATCCGCGCGTACGTTTTCTACCTCGCGGTACAATCTATTGGCGTGCTTATATCGGTGAAAGTGGATGCACAAAATACCTTCTTGGCTGCGATCTGCGCGCAGTACATTGTCAAATAAAACGGCCATTTGTAAGAAGTCGGTTAAAAAATGTGTGGGTGTGTTTTACAAGTTACTCATTTATATGGTACCGAAACGAGTTTGGTGATTTGATGAGTTCTCGAATTTTATTGGTATTTACACGCTTTATGTCATGATGATTGAGCAATTTTTTTTAATACTCTGAAGTCGATAATATATTGTTTTAATTGAACAGTGTTGATATTGTTTACTTAAACCGGTACATATCTGAACATTTTAGCATCGAAGTTGCGTAGGAGAAATGCCGTCAATGCGTCATTATTTCACTTAAATCAACCACAGAATCAATTTCACGAATAGGAACGTCACACACACTCGTATGCGTTAACCATGTGCGATAACAATTTGTGGAGTCACCCGATCGCCATAATTTTTCCATTGGTGCAGTATAGATAGATAGGTTGACGCTTCATCTGCTACGTCACAGCGATCGTGTGAAGTGTTACTATTGAATATGCTTTGATAACATGTTCCATATCGCGTAGTTTGTTGTCAAACAAACAGCTGTAGGTCGGCGGTGCGTGACGATGGCGCGCCTCGCAAGGACGTCCAGGGCTTGAAAAAACCCGCCGAAGTCCGCCGATCGACGCGTGCACACCGTCTGAATCTTTTTCATCTCGCGAACGCAACAAAAAATTAAGATTTTTTGCACAGCATTGAGGAACAACTCGTGGCCCCGATAAAGTGTCTATTACTGCGCAGTATCATGTCGTTATACTAATAGCCAGTCAGTAGTCTAGCGTTGTAAATAAAGTTTTGTTTATTTTAGGGATGTTACACACGAGGTGTAAGCAATAATGTTAAACATTTTGGATAATAGAAGCTTCAAACAGAAGCTATTCAGTATTGTGTCATGTAGTTTGTTTTCATGTGCTTCCTTGCTTAAGTTGCAAGATATTAGTCACAAATTCTTCCACGTGTATCGTGTACACGTTACCTAAACCAGTTAAAATTCTAAGCAAATCAACAGTAGTCCGTTAGGTAACATCGAGTGCAATATAAAAACTGTATCAAACTTTTGGTCCTCAATAATCACACTTGAATAAAGTTTGTTGACTGATAATACAGAGATAATAAAACAACTCAACGAACCGTACCCGTGATATGAAAACTATTAAAAATTCCAAATATCGATAAGATACTGACTAATAATGACTTATTGCAATTAATCTTGTACTATACAGCGACTATAAATTTTAAAATCGCTTTCACTTTTGCGATCGATTTGGTCTTTGTCCAACCGCATAGTGTTTAAATTATTTTAACGAATTTGCTTGCTCTAGTGCATAATTATGATTGTGATCCGCTTAACATAATGGATGCCACAGTTTGAACGGTTTCGTGCAAATAATTAAACCAGTCAAGAGGCCGATGGACTGGTGGATCTCACATGCATTCCTCGAATGTTTCCATGCCAGCTAATTAGCGCTGTGACCTCAGATTGAACAAAATAATTAAACAAACGATTACCAGACGATATCGTTTAATAAATCAAACAATCAAGTGTTATAGCGTTAAAAACTCTACAAACTAACCAAGTACGTACATTGATTTAATAACACAAAAACTATTTATTTAACTCGTCAAATGACGTGATTCTTTTACATAATTTAACATCTGTCAACTGTGACAGACAAGCGTGAAAATTGCGATCAAACTTATCAAGGTGGTGTTAAAATTCCAATAAATTGATATCTTTGATTGTTTGTTGATAGAAGTAATTGATTATCGGCGATCCTTTGTTACTGAGGAGCGGACATATCTAACTAGTCGAAACTTAGTAAATCAACGAAGATAATGCTTCGATAAATTCGTAACAAGATGCAGGCGCCGCACAAACCAAAAATGTCTTGATAGTGCGTTATAAATTCATCCGATAGTAACATTTGCAAGATATATTTCTTTGCAGGTTACAGTGTATGATGACAGGCGCATACACTTACTTGTTCAATATATTAGGTTCAATAATCTGATAAAATGTGTGACTATTATAAAATATAACCGAGTCATTGGAAATTGTGCGGCGATGCGTGTTGACCTCCCAGTACAATATTTCTAATTATAAACCGTTTATCGGTCTTTGTTTTCGAAATGTTATGGAGTTGACGGGGCCGTGGGCACTTTAAAGACTTTAAACGTTCAATTAAAACTGACGGCTTGAAGTCCTTCAAGAGATCAGGCTGCTGCTGCTTGCCTTGCCCAATTCGACCTACTGAACTCTGGACGTCACTTCACTTCGAATTCACTGTCACAGTCAAACTGCTTAGTATACTACCAGCCTCCTTAGAAGGCAGTTGTTTAATTCAAAAACTTTTTGCTTGCAATAATAATGCTCAAGTACTTAACAGTCAGGTTTTAAAGTTTCCCATCATGCGATGCTTTGTTGGTATATCATAAAAAGCTAGATTTAAAGTAAACTGTGTCGTAGTTTATTCGTACTATTCACATATTCTATTTAGAATTTCAAGTGCAATATACTAAGGCTTTATTGCGAAATGGGAAGCGTTGGAGTTTAGATAAGGTTTGCACGCCGCGTGCGGTTCCAGTTTGCTATCGATACAGAAATGTATATTGCGTTTGATAAAAGCTTCTCGGTTTGTTGACCCACATGGATAGATGTTGCTCCGACACCGCTAGTTACAAAACTTTCCTTGTGCTTTAGAACTGTTCAATTTGCTCCTTCCTAAGCTTTATTTGCTCCATATGCAAACAGTTTTTCTGGTGTTTTGAATGACACATGGCAGAACCTCGTCCGCTTGCAATTGTAATTCAGGCGTCGCCAGAACGAATCGGCGGCTACCGCCGCTTGCCGGAAACGTCCTCAGAATGGCACATTGCCAGTCTTAATGAATGTAAGTATCATCCTTACAGAATTTATTGCGTTACAATTGCCCTAAACTATTTATTTGCGCTTAAAATCAATTTGACCGCTTAAATTATCACACGAGGTATTTGACTCGTTCTAACCCGTAGCGATGCCCTCTAGCTTCGCATTTGGATCTAATAGACGTGGGAATATTTATCTACTTAGGCGTTGCATTTTGTAGAGGCATTTGCAATTCAAACGCAACGCTTTATTGGTTGTACGTAGCGGTGCGCCCAATGAAAATTCAAGCAATAAATTGTGTGCAAGGCGGCTAAATTACGTGGTAGTTGTTTGATACGGGGCCGTTATGAATTTATGGTGTATGCGAAGGTGTTCGGGTAGCGTTCGTTCCGCGACAGTACCTGTGTGACCCAGTGGCGCGAGGCTGCATTTGCTTTCCCGCCAAGTTCATTGGCACCGTCCAATCCCCCGCCCGCGCGCCGGTCAAGCCTAAAAACTGACACGATATTACTCTTTGTAAATAGAAAGTAGTTAGCTTCGCTATTGATCAGATGTATTATTTTGGCGAAAGAGAATCTCTGTGTGCCGACTGCCGAACGCGTCATGTAACAAATCTATCAATAATTGAAATCTTCAGACCTCATGTTGTCTAGACAGACTGGTGCTGGATCAATGTTGCATAACAAGATCAAATAAATGCCTGTAATATCTCGGATTACTTAATAGGTATTACTTCCTATTTTTTTGTCTAGTCTTTCGTAATCGATCATATACTTACCTACTTATTGATAGGTCTTGTGTTATTTATTTATTGTACCATCTCTTGAGCACCTATGTATTTGGAATTAAAAGATAAAATAAATTCCGACAACCGGCAGTAGTAGTCTGGCAGTTAATTAAGTAATTAGTTTTAACAATTGTACGTTTAATAAATTGCTAAACTGAAGTCTTTGTAATGTAAAATTCTTTTTAAAATGCTTTTCCAACGAAGTGTTGCCCAAGTAAACTTATTGGAGTATACTTACCAGCTCTCGTTAAAACAATAAACTCTGTTTCGGAACTTCCCTGCCCACTGGTAGGGACGTTCCGAAACAGAGTCACTTTTAGAATTGGGCCACAGACTTACTACTGAATGATTTTATTATTGCAACAACAATATTCGGAGACTCCATTCGTAAGTTGCTTTTGCATCTCTATCACATCCATTTTTAAACATAAAATCGTTCCGAACATAAAAACTTAAATAGTGTATCCATCACTCCTTTCTTTTCTGCCAGTCTCCATGGTCATCTGTACTCTGACATGCGTCTATCATCCATGTGTTTTTTACGGCTTTGGCGAAAATCGAAGTCACTTAGGCGCGTCGCCCACTCGAGCTAGAGTCGAGGCGGCGTCGAGGCGCGGGCGCACGTTTTCTATAGGAATAAATAGGTATGTGAGCGCACTGCCATTTATTCCTATAGAAAACGTGCGCCCGCGCCTCGACGCCGCCTCGACTCTAGCTCGTGTGGGCGACGCGCCTTAACGCCAAGAAGCCTATAATAAAGCAGGTCATGCTCGCATAAGTCCTCAATTCTATCGCGACACACGCCTAAAGATATGGACCTAATCAATAAATTAATAACGCTCGCCTCGCGCTCGAATGAAGACCCAACAGGAAAATCAACAATTTACTTTCCTTGATGATTTGACAGTTCGACTTTTTTGCTGAGTCCGTAACGGAAAGTAAGCACTCGTTCTATTATTTTTAACTCTGCCATAGCTATTCACAAACGTGCGACACGCTTCCGTGCCGAACATCAATGTTATCGAAGGAGTCCGCTAAACACTGTTCACAAATCCGAAACCAGAAAATGTTGACAGTTCAAACCAAATACATATCCCCAGGGAATCTCATAAATCTGTCATCTCTCAATCAAATACAGAATGTCGCGGAAGTCGCCGACATTATGAGTATTTTGGTTTGACCAAAAATTTGTAATAGTAATTTGGTTTGACCGAGAATGTGTAATAGTAATTTGGTTTGACCGAAAATGTGTAATAGTAATTTGGTTTGACCGAAAATATGTACTTAATAGTAATTTGGTTTGACCGAAAATGTGTAATAGTAATTTGGGTTGACCGAAAATATGTAATAGTAATTTGGTTTGACCGAAAATGTGTAATAGTAATTTGGTTTGACCGAAAATGTGTCATTTTCGATTTGGAAGCCTGCCGAATGGTTGTGAATAGCTATGTACTGATATAAATTTATACTTACTTGCTATTACAAATTTACCGTTACGGTGAAGCTGCCAGTGTCGATTCATCCTCATTGATAAAATATAATTAAGGCAAACGTGTTGCACGTGCCGAAAGTTTTGTTTGTAATCGAGAACTAGCACACCCAATGACAAGTTAGGTTGACACATGTCATAATTTACTTCAACCGAGAGCCAAGAAGGTTAAGGTTTCGCGAGGTTTTTTAAATGCGTGTGTTTTAATTTAATAAGGTAAATAACAGTGCATCGGTTACTTATTAGCTAAACACCACATGCATAAAACAATTAATTAGAGAAATAAGCTAACTTACTTAGTAATAACTAACAAACGCTAAATTTGAAAAATTGGTAACGTATGTAAAAAGTTACATTTAATTAAATGAAATTATTTGATAACACTGGTAAAACTGATAAAATTGTAAAATACATTTGATAAAAATTGATAAATTACCTAATATCAAGATGATGAGTTGAGTGACATTAGGATACCTACTTAAATGAATGAAAATAGGATTAAAAAAGATCAACAAAAAATAAAAATTCATTGAATTAAATTGATAAAATCGGAAATAAAGATAAGATTAATAAATTAATAACAGTGGTAAAATTGACACAATTTTATCTTAACTAATGGTCCATTCTTCTGCTGCTAAAATTCCATTTGCAACAAAAAATAATCTTCGCAAAAAATCACAAGGTTCTTTATTAAATATACAAACTAGCTTCTCCTGTGACTTCGTCTGCGTCAAATTTCGGCCCTCGACCTACCGCGTCGCATCGCATCGCCCGCCCGCGCTATTACTTCGTTATCGCTTATCGCTTTTCCTGACTTTTTTCTCTTTGCTCGTCTCATAAAAGTCGTAATGTGATGTTAAATAGCCTATAATCTTCCTCAAATTTTGACTATCTATCAACTCAGCCTATCGCAGTCCACTGCTGGACATAGACCTCTCCCAGACTGCGCCATAGTACCCTGTCCTCCGCCTTCCGCATATAGTCTACCCTAGCCATTTGACTATCAATTACTATCAAAAGCAATTTTTTTCTTTTCAAATCTAAATGGTTCAAACAAACGCTAACTCTTCAGCTTTATTATATTAAGTATTATAGATTACTTTTTTATTGGATCCCATAATTCTGGTTTATTCAATAAGGTGCTTCGTTGTCTAAACAATACCTTATCAATGAGAAATCGATTAGCTCACTCATAGTACTCGATGCTCGATGTTTCATGACTGGCACACCTTGTTAATCTGAGTTTAGACATGATCCGTGCTTATTTGCAATGAATGAAGATTAACATAAAGTGCGCCGCTGTCGGATGCAGCGCCCTGGCCTCGTGAATACAAAATGTACGTTTTGAATTCACGTATGACATGGTTTTCCATTTTTATTGGAAAAGGGGCAAACATTTTAGTTTTGTGAATTTCAAAAGCCCTTTTAAAAGCTAAATTATCAATTGAAACTGAAATAATTATGTATCTGCGATATTTAAGTGATAATTCAAAAAGTTTGGCAAAAATCGCGTTACAAACGTTCCCACTGCTGGGACACAGGAGTCCTCTCGGTGAGAAGGAGTGGGCCGTAATCCACCACGCGGGCTCAGTGGGGCTTGGTCAAATCAAATCATTTACTTATTTATTGTGTGGTTTTGTTGATAGATGTCACATGTCTTCGAATTTGCTAAAGATATTAAGTATCTGTACTATAGGTATACCACATACTTCTGACCTTGACTTTACTAAATTATTAAACTAAAGCGTTAATTTATCACCTAATTAGTGATTTTAATATTCATAACTGAAACGCTAAACAATTGACTCCGGTAGTTGAAGTAAGGCGAGCTTCGGCGACTTGATGGATGGCATTATGTGTCAGGAAGCCATGATTTATTTAATCACCGCACTCTGTATGGAAATGGATACATTAGACCACAATATATCGGTCTGGAAGAATATAAATTATTCAGTCATTCTGTATTTATAGTACCTGTGCAGCTGAAGTCTCTATTAAACATATTTTATGAAGTCGACTTCTTACCCTTAAAATCATGTTTTTATGTTCAAAATGAATTAAGTTTATGAGACAGTTTCCAATAGACTTATCAAGCTTTGCAATATTAAAGAAGATTATCGGTAATCTCTGTTAATGTTGGCCCAAAATTCCAAATGGCGATGCTATTAAAAGAGTGTAGCTTGTCTATACTAATATTATAAAGAGGTAAAATTTGTTTGTGTGAAATTTGTATGTAGGGGGGGGGGGTAATATCTGGACCTACCAGCCGGATTTGAAAAAATATTTGTATAATTCGCCTCTTTTCTTTGATAACCCAATTCTTGAGGAAGGCTATAAGGCTATTTAACATCACGCTACGAGTCTACGACCCTTAGGAACCGAGCAAAAATAAAAATTCAGAAAGAACGCTAAGCTAAAATGAAGTGATGCGATGCGACGTGACGAGGCTAGTTCATTAATAAAACACAAAAAATAGTCCAGATTTAGACGCAAAATTGATTACTTGAACTTCAATTAGCCGATCGCGGTACAGTGAGCCCTATGTTTGTGTACCAAGAATACGCCCATCGATTAGTTTCAGGTTCATTTTGCAAACGAGCGTACCAAGGTCATGGTACCGCACCAGCTCGTACCACGTAAATTTCTTTGCTCTTTACTCAGTTTATTGTCTCGTGTCCCTTTTGATATCGATTTTGTAAAAAATGGAGGGAGAACTTTTGTTGTAAACAGTTTCGTTCCATAAATGCACGCTCTAATTTCGTTAGTTAAAGCGGGAGCGCCAGGGTAGCCTGTGAAATTCAAATTTTCACGTTTGTTGCAATTTGCAGGTCTATCAGGCTAAATGTTTATCAAAATAATTATGATTCGCGGCCGTAACAAATATGTCTTTACATAATTATAATCGTTAAAATCATCAATACAACTCTCTATGTAAGAATTGTCTAGTTGTGAATAATACATTTCTTACCATATTCTGGTTAAGGGGCTTACAGGACCTAAACGCAAAAAACGCAAGTTTTAGAAACAATAAAAGTATATGATCGACTACAGTAAACAAAATCCAAAAAATATGTATGACATTCTTCAGGATATATGCTAGGTAGATAGTGTGTTGAAAACATAATACTTACAACTTATTTGGTACGATAGAAAAAAATCATGAAGATACCTCTAAAACTTTCTTTTTACAATAAAAACCAATAATATACATACAATCATTATGATAATTTTGTCAGATTATTCTACAAACAACATACTAAAACTCTAGTGTTTTAATTTTTTAGTCCAAACAATAGATTTTTATTTTGCAATAAATTACCAGCGTTGCGTCATCGCGCTTCTCTTTCTTTTCTATGCAGTCCGACAATGACCGCGCTTTAGGTCATGTAGTCCTCTTAAATTGTAATTATTTTTGTTACCCAAAAATATTCGGAACTATTGCAAAATATATTCAAATATTATGTAAGTTAGCACAAAACATGTTGCTGGTGACGTCAGCAAAGTTTTTTGTACGAAGTTCAATGGGCTGAGTGTACAAGTTTGGACTTGATCAGATGGGCAATTCTCGTATTCTTAAAAACGTTTGCATTCTAATCTGTCTCAATCTGACAAATATACAATCAATTTACACACATTTTTGACAAGTTTTGAACATTGATTGTCGCTGAGATCAGAGGGGTAATTGTGTAACGCACTCTATCAGATAGATAGATAGATAAAACGTTTATTTAGTGCAACAAAAGACACAATACAGGCATAAAAAAAAAAACATCAACAAAGGTGCGAAAAAAAAAAACAAAGATTAAATAAATTGACCCATAGACACCTCATATTATGACATTTACACAAAAAGTACTCTGTGGACATTTATAACGGTCGATCACTACTGGGCGGTGTGTGTCTATGGTTGCACCAAATGGGAGTCCAGCTCAGCAAATGCCAGGTACAATACCTGACGCTGGTATTCTGCTGCATCAGTAGCAATCGCTTTAATTTTGACAGCTCTACAACATTCATTGCGTTATTTTCGTTGTTCAACAGACAAATTTTTCGAACATGAAGCAATGGATTTGCAATATCCTTCAAAATGATTCAGATTGAGATTGATAGCGTGTTACGATTGCGACTTTAATTTGAAAGTTTTTTAAATACGAGAATTGGCCTTCTGATCTGTTGTGCTATTTTGTAAAAATCTCACCGTGAAAACTTAGCTAGGTGAGTTTGAAGTGAGCTGTCAATTCCTGGCGTCAGTTAGGTCACTTCCAAGTTCACTTTACCGACATTGTCACGGTGATATTTTTACAGAATAGACCAGCCGATCGTGATCTTATATACTTATTTAGTCCAATTTTATCTAAAAAGCGACACGCCAATTATCCACTTGCATATTACCTGATTAATCGGTAAAATGCACATCGTTTAACAAATTAAGATTTCAATTACGATAAGTGCTTCTTCTGATTCTGTCTAATTAATGCGGCACCCAGATAATTCACTTCCATTCCAGGTTTTTTAAAATTAATTTAATAGTTGTTTCTCACGTGAGCTGAGATATCTACGATCGTACTAAAAATATCGATGTCTGGAATTTTCATCGCTGCAAGAGAATGCGATACGGTCATAATTATGTACCTTCATTGACGTTGATGCCTGTGAAGGCTCCTGCAGACAGGCGCGACGCGACGGTGCATCGTGATTCTGGTAGAACAATTTCCATGAAGTTTTCATAGAAATTGTTCTACTATGTAGAGTCGCGTCGCGCCTGTCTGTGGGAGGCTTTATAAAGCTTGCTGCTCGTAAAATCTTCACCTGTGTGAGTTGGTCAGCTTTCGTTGGCTCATTGGCTGCCATTTAAACTTTTTCATAAATAGAAACTATGTAATTAAGCACAAGGCGTCTCGATGTCTAGTTTATTTTCGTAATCCCAGTTTAA
Source organism: Amphipoea oculea (assembly GCA_945859645.1). Classification (NCBI taxonomy): domain Eukaryota; kingdom Metazoa; phylum Arthropoda; class Insecta; order Lepidoptera; family Noctuidae; genus Amphipoea; species Amphipoea oculea. The sequence goes on from OX243862.1 coordinate 21,299,664, forward strand.
AATGTGATTTTTTTTTTCTAGACAGTGTTCAAGGCAGTTGCTTGACCTATATTTCGGTATACGCCAGCAATTTTCTGAAGCTTTTTGCAGCTTTCAACTCGTTTTTATCAAAGTGACTTGTATGAGCGTAGATTTATAATTTTATTTTGCTGCTACTAAATTTTATGCTTGTAGGTGGGTAGGTATTAACTGGGTTTCGATGTTTTCTAGGTAAATATGCTAGTTCCATTATTTCCCAATAATTGAGGATAGGTGTTCGCGTTCGAAATATATCAATATTGATTTTCCTATGTTATAAAATGATATCCGGCTTAATTAATCAAGTAAGTGGGTAATCAACTTCATTTATTGATATTATATATCAATTTAATTGATGTTTAGCTGCGCCCCGCGGGTTCACCCGCATAAGTCTCGATCCCGTGGGAATATCGGGATAAAAAGTATCCTATGTCCTTTCCCGGGACTCAAACTATCTCTATACCAAATTTCATCTAAATCGGTTCAGCGGTTTAGGTGTGAAAAGGTAACATACATACAGACAGACAGACAGAGTTACTTTCGAATTTATAATATTTGTATGGATAGTCCAAGTCAATAAAGGAGTTGTAGAGTGCGTGAGCAGGGACCCAAGCTATTCCTTCAGAAACTTGTTCAGGGTGCTTGGGAACTGAACATACTAAAAGTCCTGTCGTCTAGGTGAGCTTGGCACAAAGTTCCCACTTTTGTTTTTTTTTTTTGCATATATCTTAAAAAACGAAGGATAGGAGTAAGTTGATTCAGTGGATAATAAAATAACCTAAACAACCAATTAAATAGTTAGTGACTTGATGTAGAATACTTACCTAATTATCCACTAAAAAAGATATAAGCGATGCGCTTCCATGATGGCGCGCTTGCGCTCCTCCTCCAATGGCATCCTGAATGTGTTTTCAGACCGGTGGGACACTCCCCTCTTACGAAGGTGGTTAGGAGTCCAGACACACTTCATTTAATAACAGGTGTGTTAAATTTAAGTAATACTAACATTAGGCTAAGTTATACTAACACTATATGGATTTATCCGAAATAAAATATTTGGATTGAATTGAATAAAGTCAGGCAAAAATTAAATTGGTGGGTTTACAGAACTATAATTGTTTATTAATTAAATAAGAGAATAATAGGTAAACTTGGAAAATTGAAGAAAAACGACTACAAGGTTAAACGGTTTACAAGCTTTCAGAAGACCTGTTTTTTACATTTCTATGCAGTAGACTGATGGCAGTAGGTACCTACTACTTAATAGGTTTTGATTCATAAGTAATTTGATGACAATTCATCAATTACCCAGCAAATATATTCACGAATACATAATCACTTGTACTGCAAACATTGGAATAAAATGTATAAATACTAATGTTGTACAAACCAGCTTTGAATGACGTATCGGCGTCAATCCACAATTGTGTACATAAAGCAGTCATACCCATTCACGCCAAAGAGAATTATGTTCACACACGTGTGAATACATACCTACATATGAAATACAAATATATGTGTCCACCTATTTATTCTACAAGCAACGCCGTGCATTTACAACTTTGTATCAATCGTTATTTTTCTTCATACATAACTGGTTTGGTAAACACTGAACGGCTATCTCAATGTGAAATCTACCAAGTAATCCGACGTTAGCCTTCCTCAGTTCAAATAAGATACTAATAAATAAGATATAAAACTGCTGAAAACAAACATAACAATGAACGCTTCGATGTAATGGGCAACTTTCAAAGTGGCGCTGAAACTCAACGGGTGTTGCGACAAATTATTTGCTACTCAAAGCCAAACACATAAGATTCGTATTCATTTGGAGGAGGAGTTGACCGAGCATCCTTCGCTTTAAGTTTCGCACTTGTGCCCATAATGCAGTGCTACAACTGAAAATGGTGGTGAGCAATGTTCTTGTACCTAAGCATCGACATGTAATTATACACAACTAACAGCGCCCCGCGGTTTCACCCGCATAAGTATCGATCCCGTGGGAATATCGGGATAAAAAGTATCCTATGTGTTAATCCTGGTTATAAACTAACTGTATGCCAAATTTCATACCAATCCGTTCAGCCGTTTGTGCGTGAAGAAGTAACAACCATACGGACACACTCACAAACTTTCGCCTTTATAATATTAGTGCGACAATCACAAAATTCATCGGTGACGCGAATAAAATGAACTAAAACAAATAGAAAAAGAGCGCTTCAGCTTTTTGTATTGGTGCTCCATTTGGAACCTCTAGTATATCTCAGGTCTGGGTCATTCATCAGTTCATCACTCATCGTTCAGAATAAAAAAAGTACAGTTAGCAAAAACTTTATTTTTAGCTGTGTTAATTCTTGGAACCGTGTTCGGACTATTCGCTCTCACCAAAACTCTTTTGTCTAGTGATGGCCCAAAGTCAACTGTAATTTCCTGTTCCGATTCGGAACTCGCTGTGATTTCGAATTGACGAGTCATTTATCATGTGATTAAATAGTTTTAATCAGTGATCTCAATTGCTACATTAGTAAGCAATTTGCCAATTTACTTCAGATGCGCTTTAAAATAGCGTCTAAAGATTTCATGTACGCTGTTGGTTTGATGATCAATTCAATTTGTTCCTCATCGGATGTGGCCTAGATTTGAGCTGCGATTTGTGTTGAATTTCATGTGGTGATGCTGTAAAATTTACAATGCTAATCAGTATTACATGTTCCCCTATTAAAGGACAGGCTTATGAACATTTTCGGTCGACGACCCCTCCCCTCTTCACATCCAAATTTGCCACTTTCTAATAAGAATAAAGTTGACTACTCTGCGAGCGCAAGATGACGCGCATTCGGAATGCAGCGACTGCAGTGGGTAATTGCATCCGTCGCCGCTAATTATTATATCCGATGCAAAATCGCTGACATTCCTCTTATCAAACAGTTGCAGCATTCATGTTCTTTTTTACTACTTTAATAACGTCAATTTCAAGAGTATCAGGTTCTAAAACGCGATAACTCTTTAATTTGCGGTATTCTATTAGAAAAAACATTGATTAAGTTCTCGTTGACTTTTAATGTCACTGATTCATTGAAGGGTAAGGCTCAAATTTTACGCGCACTCTCTAAAAATGTATTGTCCCAGAATTTGAAGAGTAGAAATAAAATATCAAAAATAATAAATACTTGTTTATAATAATATTGCAAGAAAGATGACTATTTTGTCAACATGTCTAATTTTTTTAGTTTAAATATTCCAATTATATACCTATTTAATACTTGAAAATAAAAAGGTCCATGTTTGTCTTCCATACAATTTGTTGATGTCCGTGTACGTACACTTCTCAAAGTCCATTCAATATATATTTAGGAACACATGTTTTTTTTAGTTCGTGTACTTTATGGGCTTCAGAATATTATTTGTATAGTTCATAGTAAAATAAGTTCAATATTTATCAAAGCGTTTTGATTATATCAAGTAATTTAAAAATGTCCTAAATTTTAATCCAGTGTGACACTTCAGTTGTGCAACGCGATATTTTGGGATTAATTGACATTCTACCATGATCATCAAATTATTTTGGAGAGGCAGCACAGATCCATGATATCCGACTAACTTCAGCGTGTTTCTGCCATTTCATTTTTGTGTCAGACGGAAGATCGTGTCGGAACGTGTTGTGTGACGTTAAGAAATTGTAAGTTTACTTTATTATATTTTCGAAATTTTAATGACTTTCTTGATTTGTGATATTTAATTGTATCTATTACCTACTTAATTAATAAAATATAACGCTTACTATTAGTTGTACTGTACATTTTATGAATTACAATTTTTTTTATGATAGGTTATGTAGAATTTTTGATCCGTTGTGCGACGAATGACACGAAATTGTGCGACGTGTCACAACGGAAATTGTAAAGCTGTGTACCCATCAACTTTTTACTATATTTATGAAAGCATGATAAAGTACTTGCGTATGTATTGATTTGAATTGCTTAGTACCTAATTTTTTTTTCAGATGCCTTTGTCTGCGGCGGAAAGGTGTCGAAGGTACCGTGAAAAACTTAAACAGTCTAAATTCTGAAAAATACAATACAATTTTGTAATTATAAAATAAAAAAATATTTGAGACCATCACAACGAGCCCTTTCATTTGATACCTATATCACACAATATTGTTTGCAAAACTTTTTTTGCTTAATTAGTTATTATTATTGAGATAATAATAGTAACTGTTAATAAATTAATATATTTTACAGTCCATGTGCACTATGCTTTACAAATTCCGTTGTGCAACATATTTTCGTTTGTGACACTTTCCGTTGTATTTTCCATTGTGCGACTGCGCAAAAATTTTGAGCCTTACCCTGAATCGTTTTACTGAACGTGTGTAATTATGTTCTTGTGAAGCTAGAGATCGCAAGGGCAGACGGGCTTTCACCGTCTTGTCTCGCAAAAATCGTGTAATTCGAAACATGGTCCTATCACGTTGTGTTAAAGTCGTTGTTCGCTCACTATCTCATGTCTTCCTAACTTTCTGCTGCTGTCGCGTGGAGGAGTTATTGATTTGACACTTAATATTAGGTCCTTACATATGAAATTGGCGTTTTTCGTACTGGCCACTTTAATCACGAATTTCTCCTCTTTGGTAAGGAATTCCAAATTCAAATTTGTACAGCTATTTACTCATGTATTTGTGCTTCGATGACCGTCATTCATTTGTTTTTTTTCTTCTGTTTTTTCTGTTTGCGTCACTCATTTTACAAAATGGAAAATTTAAAATATCGCATTATTTACGAGTACGAGTTCCGCCGTGGCACTAGTGCTGCGGAAACGACTCGAAGGGTGAATGATGTGTATGGCGGTCATGTTGCAAAAGAAAACACAGTTCGTTTTTGGTTCCAACGTTTTCGTTCTGGAAATTTCGACCTGCAGAACAAGCCCCGTGGACGGCCTGAGACCCAAGTTGATAATGGAGAATTGAAGGCTATTGTGGAAGCGGACCCATCGCAAACCACGTCCGAGTTAGCTGCAGGCTTCGATGTTAGTGATAAAACTGTTTTAATTCACTTGAAGCAAATTGGGAAGATTAAAAAGCTTGAAAGGTGGGTACCTCACGAATTGACTGAAGCAAACCGGCAAACGCGCGTCGACTGCTGCGTTACATTACTTGAATTGGAATGTCTTAGACATCCTCCGTACTCCCCGGACCTTGCTCCAACAGATTACCATTTTTTTCGCAATTTGGATAACTTTTTGCAAGGGAAAAAATTCAACTCCGATGGGGCAGTCCAAATCGCCTTCAAAGATTTTATTGATTGCCGTCCGACTGGTTTTTTTAGTAAAGGGATCAATGAACTACCTATAAGATGGCAAAAGTGCATTGAAAACAATGGTTCATACTTTGATTAATTAAATATATTATATTAAAAAATATTCGACTTTTTGTTCCTTCCATACAAAACGCCAATATCATATGTAAGGACCTAATATTACATGCCCTTGTACATTATGCTTTATGCCTTTGTATCAAAGTTTATGGTCGTACAATCAGGTGCTCCGAGCTCGAGCGGTTACTCGAGGTAGCGTCGACATCGCAACCCAAAGAGGATTAGCCCAATTCCGCAGACTGTTTTCTCGATGCCGTCTGACGGGTAATCCTTTTAGTGGGCATGAAAGCGGTCTCTGAGGTCGAGGCCTCCCAGTCAATCGAGCACTGTTTCATAAATAAAACAGCTGTTTAAAGATCATTGTCCCAATAAGTGCAGAATCGACTGATGTATTGCTCCTCGTAATTTTCATTTGCCGCAGTGTGCTGTATAATTTTACAACGACTGACAACATTTTATATTCAAGAAAGCAACCATGATTATATCTCTTGAGGTTGACGAGAAATGTCAATATAATCGTGTCCCCGTTTGAGGCGAATTCCTTTAGGTCAAGATGGGAATCGATGGCTGGAAACGAAGCCTTTAGCAGGGCATTTATTGGATTTTTATGAGATAAATGCTTGTCGTAAATACGTCGTTCCATTCTACGCACACAGAATGTAAACAATTCTCTTAACATTAGGGCGTTCTCTGTATAGACTTATGACTCAGGATTACTATACACAAACCGTTACTTCCAAACGAGTCAAATTCGTTGGAAGTAATTAAGCAAAATAAACATTAATTCATGATTGAAAACAAACATGCATAATGGATCTCAACTCCCACTTGGGTATGTAAAGTATTCCATCAAATCGGAAGGCGATTGCCGTTACTTCTGACTATAGAAAATCCACATGATGATTTAATACCCGCGTTCATCTCGATTTTATGTCACCGTATTCGATTTACAAAATGATTTTCGATCAATGCATTGCTTTTTGCTTTTATGGCGATGTAATGTTTTCACATTATGGCATGTTATGAATGTTAATAACACCCAACGTCACGAATTACGAGTACAACTTCATACATTTCCGAGCTCCGAGTATTCTATTCTTTTGGGATTTTTGCCAAGAATATTATTAATACGTGCAGTTTGTAACGTATGTTTTGTACAAAATGTGTTGAATTTTTTGTTGGATTTCCTTCAACTCACTGACGCTTAAATTGAGGAAATCAAATGTAGGCTTGATTCGGTGAGCGTAAAAGTTGAATTGTCAAATACGTACGTAGGTAACGGAAGTCTATCAAGTACGTTAGTTATAAGAGGTCCTGTCTAAAAGCTTCCGGCGTTCCTCCAATGTCGTATCTGTTAAAACATTCGACGTATGCTGATATTATCGCGACGCTTAAAATAGCCTTTATCTCGTCCGCGTTGAGGTCAGTGGGCGCACTGCCGGCGTACGCTCGATCATTAACAACACTGATTAAAAAACCCTTTCAGTTCTGCGTAGTAGTTTTTGTTCTATCACGAACGTTATCTTCTCTCTCCCTCTCTCTCTCGCTCTCTCTCACATTCTCAATGGAAATAAAATTAACACTTATGATTCAGTTATGATCAGCTTTCAATCTAGTTTAACTAGAGTTTTATCTTGCTGTAGTCTATTAAAACTTTCATTTTAATTATGAACATTTTTATTGATTGTAGTTTTCAATTTTTCTTTATCACGTGAGAACACGTAGTATAAAAGGTTGGAATAAGTATGAAGTTTGTAACAGGTCACGGGTGTAAGCTTTGTTTATTGTATTGTTCTGAAAAAGTTAATTAGTACAAACGCCAGCACATCAACCTACCCGAAACTGTCAGATTTTCCCAATCAACTTTGAACCTTATTCTTTAGTGATAAAGTTGAAAATCTATTAAAGAAATTTGACAGATTGTAGTAGGTTGATGTGCTGGCGTCTGTACATGAAACGAAGCCAAAAACAAGTAAAATTATGAAATGATTACTTAATTATTTATCATTCAGACAGTTAATATTAAATAAGATGTGATAAATAACGTGGGTACAGCTTATTTTGACTGCGTTGGCAACACCGACATCTGTCACTTGTCACGCATCAATCTGTTATGTTGTCATCTGCCAAACTGAATGCCGAGTACACACTGACCGAAACAGCTACTTTTTCCCTTTTTGATTGTCATTAGGCTGTCTGTAGTAAGTTTTGACATCTAGTTGATGTTATCACCGTGTACGCAATCTAAAATTTGAACTATTACACAGCTTGCATTTAAGGCGCTGCACGCTGCCCAATCGTAGGATACCGTAAAACGCTTAGTTTTTGTAGCAGTACTAATACGCCTAGTGTTGGTACTTAAAAATTACACGCCAGATTTTTTTTGTGTAAGTATTGTCAAATGGTCAAATAAAAGACTACATTATACATTATAAAAATAATACATGAAAAAAATTGTAAAACAGAGCTCAACAAAATATTTTTCGTTACATAATTCTCATAATTTTGAGCGTAAACTTTCATATTTTATGTTCTTACCTAATGATAATAAAAGGAATTCAATCAACTAAAAATTATTCCACAGTGCCGTGAATTTATTTTTTAATTTAATTAAAACTGCAAAATTACTTTCATTTTAGTAGTCATTCGACTCAATTAACATCAAACGCATCGCTCTTTTGAAATTTATTTGTTGCTACGATGCGCTATTGTCAATGATTAAAAAAAAAATATATATTTTAAATTTTGCTTTAACCGCGCCTGAATACGGTTGAAAATGTGTGGAAATCGGTTGTCTATGGGCATGTAACGCGGCAGAATGAGGAAAATTTCAAAAAAGGGGTATACCAAAGAAATGATGTTTGGACTGTGTGAAAAATTATATGGCTAGAAAGGGGTGACTAACCGTGATCTGATGACGACTAATAGAGAAGTATGGAAGAAAGAGACATGTTGCGCCGACCCGAAATAAATTGGGATAAGGAGTTGTTTATTGCGATCTGTCTCAGTCTAGCACAAGAGTACGCAGTCTACTTGATCAGTCTGATACAAATACTTAATTTAGGTAATAACTAGCTTCAGCCCGCGACTTCGTTCGCGTGAAACTTCTTGTTTCCCCCGAGCCACCCCGTCGTATCGCATCACCCGCCCGCGCTATCACTTGACGTTCTTTTTGCTCAGCTCCTAAGGGTCATAGCGTGATGTTAAATAGCCTATAGCCTTCCTCAAGAATTGGGCTATCAAAAGCAAGAAGAATTTTTCTAATCCGACTGGGAGTCCCAGAGATTACCTCCTACATACAAACTTACACAAATTTTACCTCTTTATAATATTAGTGTAGATGAAACAAAGTCACAAAATACAAGGTTAAATTAAATTAGCTAGCTAGACTCCGCAGGTGCGATGGGTATAGAATAGATATCTAAACATAATAATAATAATTAAAAAAAAAATTTGTGGGGTCATCGACCGCAGTTACTGTAATTGCTTTGAAATATCAGTTTAAAAAATGTTTTTTTTTTTTTTTTTTTGAATACTTCGCGCAATGTGGGTATCGATACTATCAATAGGTATCTAAACACAATAAAACTTAATAAAACAGTTTTACTCAACTCGTACTTCAAGTTACAACAATAACAGCGGTTGTTGACCTACCAAAAAAAAAACATCAAATCTTTTTATTTCATCGTGGTTAAATATCGATACCCATCGCGTCTGCGGAGTTTAGTTAGCCAATTTAATCTTAACCTGTAGATACACGAGCCATTGCTTACTAACGTTTATGCAAACTAAAAATATTGCACCGCACCGCAGCGTCAATGTGCTTTGAACACTACTTCGCCTGTTTACACCTTTTAGGACGCTGTTTCAAGTTTTACAACGAACCCTATACATGTAAAGGAAACGCACTTAGCGTTTTAGTGTTGTCGTAAATGCGTTTGATCACTGTGATATTAAATTCGCGACTCTGTGGGTCTTGCTGAGAAATGTAATAAATAACTTGACGCAGACTCTCGCCATATGCCCTTAGATGATTTAGTGCTGGGCGGTCCAACCGCCTGACTTGTTTAGGATTCAACGTGCTGGCGAAATGCAGGCGAAGCTCGGAGCTGCGGAGATGCGAATCACTTGGTTCAATTGCACTGAACATAAGTGAATTCCAAAAATAAAGTGCGCCTCGCTTCCATGAAATTGGATTTCATTTTAGAGTTTCTAAAATGGGCTTAAATGCTGACGACGCTTGCGATTCTGAGTATATTTCTGAATTTAAATTGCCGCGTTAAAAATATTTTGAGGTGGCTGCGAATAAATTTAAATCATACAATAGAATTTTATATTACTTCCAAAGGTGTTTTTTTATTCTCTCTTGTAATCATTGTAACATTGGGTGCATTGACTTAACGCTCTTTAAGTACTTGCAAAATTTGCATTGCAAACGGATTGATCTTTGCTTGTAAGTCTTGTAACTGGTTATATTGTCGCAATGTGTTTAGTGGGCCTAAGTTAACGCACAAAAAGTTAGCACAGCTGTCCATTATTACAAGGAAAGATTGATTGATACACTATTGAAATGATTGATTACAGAAACCAAAGTTTGAAACCACTAAGCAATTTGTTATACTTTCGATTTTATATCCCATAATTATTCATCAAGACTGAAACTTTCTCTTTTTAGAGTTTTAGTTTCGTCTTAATGTTATGTAATGTCAAAAATGTAATTTGTAGTGGTAAATAATACCAATTGAACTACGGTTATCGTAAGATCGATCTTCGCTTAACTGGCTGCCTACCAGCTATTGTGAGTCATTCGGCACAACTGCGTAGCTTAGATTACTTATCGTTTCGTCATTAACACTAGATATAGAAAATTGATTACTTTAATTGTTAGTTAAACACTAGTTCCTTTGTCACATCTGCTTAACTAAAATTTGCTCCTGTTTTTCTTCAAGAAAAACTTTTAGGCTTAGTTTTATTATTGTAAAAAAAAAAAAAACGCCTGCCTGGCCTGGCCTGGAACACAGGCCTGCTCCCTCTCACAGAGAGATGGCCTGTGTCCCAGCAGTGGGAACATTATAGGCTGATTATGCTAGGCTTTGTTTTAACTTTCAAGCGACGAAAATAAACTTGCCAAAACTTGTTTCAAGATGGATTAGGTAATAAAACAGTTTAAAAATTAAAAAGTCCAGGTTTTATACCGTTCTTGACGTCAGTTTGCATTGATGTATGTAATTTATGGGCACGAACCGCTTTTAATTCAGTAGTGTAAAGAAAAAAAGTTAAGTTATAATCGCAGCTTCGTGAACATTACTTAATTTCCAAGTTTGTGAGGCAATCAATGTTTGAATAGCATTTCCAATTAGCCTTTACGTGCGGCTGAACTCGTGTTCTAGGTTTGAAACCATTATATTTGTTCCGACGTAGTTGAGTGACGAAGAGAATAGCTTAAGGCTCCCATATACAGGCGCGACGAGATTCTGGTAGAACAATTTCCATGAAGTTTTCATAGAAATTGTTGTACTAGTCGCGCCGTCGCGTCTGTCTGCGGGAGCCTCTACCAGTAGCCATTTTGCTCTTACTATCAATCCGGTTGAATAGTAGTTTGTCTTTCTAGTGACACAAACATAGTGTAGTGCAAGATTTCATCGCCAGCCATTGGTTTATGTCTATAAGCGTTGAATATCATAAATAACAAACGTACTACACATCATATTAGATACTATCGAACGTAATGCCAATATTTGTTTCGCTACAAACACAAGTATTATAAACGTGTGTAATATCTGTGTAAAAATCTCGAGTGTGATGTTTGATTTTTTCAACGGATTCGTGTTTAATTAGGCGCACGCGCAACCTTGTCCGCACTGAGGGCTGCGCGCGCAGCTAAATATTAGACAACTGCGCAGTTGAAAGATAAATAAAATTGGGGAAATATTGGTTTTGGACTCTATAGAGTTAGTTTTGATGTTTTTTTTTTATTGATAAAAGCGTCAGTGAAAATGAAGAGATATTGCATCGTTAATTTTAGCCTGCCCGCGTTCTGCTGAGCTGCATTTATACCCAACATGTCTTTTCTGTACTAAGGTTAAGTATACGAAAATGTGAGAAATAAGCGATAATTATTTATCAATGATCTCTTCTTACTAATACTGTACTTAATAGGATCATTTGAGGTAATTTCGGCTTTGGCTTGTTTTCAAATACTACTATATAATACTAGCAGCGCCCCGCGGTTTCACCCGCATAAGTTTCGAAAGACACGTGGCGCCATCTACTATCAAAATTACGCTATTGTTGTTTTCCTTGGGAACATCACTTTTTTCGGGATGAAAGGTACCCTATGTCCGTTTCTGTACACCTGACAACGTACCTATATTGCAAAATTTCAAGATGATCGGTTCAGTGGCTTAGGCGTGAAAAGGTAACAAACTTTCGCATTTATAATATTAAGTTAGGATGCTAGTTTTACCACCTAATCATAAGTTTATATCTTCCTAATAAATATTTCACTGGGAAATTATACCCTAACGTTTTTTTATGGATGTTTATTGTTGCCATATTTCCATCGACACTCAAGTAAATGAGAATAATTCTGTACCGCGGCTTTCAGCGGAGATGTAAATGCTTACATGCCGAGAATGAAAGCTCTCGCAGACAGGCGCAACGCGGCTCTGTTTGATCAATTTCTATGAAAACATCATGGCAAATTGTTCTACCGGAATTGGGTCGCGCTTGTTCGCGGGAGCCATGAAGTGGATTGTTTCGTTAACTCTAACATTAAAGTCTGTTTCAAATTAGGTATGTTATAGCCAGCCCACTCAACTCCGTACGTTTAAAAGCTTTTAAACATAATTTTTCACAGGGTTCATGCAGCTATGTAAACATGCACCCTAATGAATTTTTGAAAAAGCTCATGTAAAGCAAGGCAAATATTACGTAGGTCTGAAATCTGAACGCACAAGTTTAACTTGATAATGACTAAGTAAACGGCTATATTATATTAGTTGGAGTATCCCAAACTGAAGTTTGAGTTAAATTGTTCTTTGTCTGGTGTATCTAGCAAAAAACATTGATAGAAACTTGAAAATCCAGTATTTGCTTAATTAAATAGATTAGGTTTCTTTTAATCTCCGAACCACAACCACAATAATTCAATAAGCTAACCGTAAACTTTTACAACACACAAATTTAAACTTGCAACTTATTCGCTTAAGAGACGCGATTCAACTAAAAATTAAAAGTTGCACCATAGTGTACTCAAACATAATGAATGAACTAAAATTGAAAAAAAAATTAATGAATGAATGACTGAGTGAATGTTTACTTATGAACTAAGAGTAAACATTTTTTTGACCTACCTTCATAAGAAGCAATACTTAATTGGAAACAAAAAAAGTTTTTGTTATACAGGGTGACTGGAAATTAGTGGCGGAGCCGTTAAGGGGAGGTAGTCTAGGGTTTTTCCGACAGATATCACTATGAGACCTACCGTCCTTACTTAACCCTTTCCAAGATATTCCTACTTAAAGAGATAGTAATAAATCCTAAAAAAAAGTGATTTTGGCCTACTTTTTTTTGTTTTGCAACAAAGATATTCTAAATAAGTAATATTAATTGTAAAATTTCCGCTACTGTCATTATTTTATGCAAAAACTGCTAAACAAAAAGTAGGAATATCTTGGAAAGGGTTAAGTAAGGACGGTAGGTCTCATAGTGATATCTGTCGGAATAACCCTAGACTACCTCCCCTTAACGGCTCCGCCACTAATTTCCAGTCACCCTGTATATACTCTCAGTATTTAATTTCTAATATTGTTAAAATAATAGGGTATTAAAAGGTAGATTTTTTAGTTTCTACAAAATATCTGTAAGACTTGTTATATCACCAAAAATCACACTAATAAATACTTTTACTTTGATTTGAGTATGCGAGATAAGCGCTTGGCCAAGATTCCTTGCCACTGAGTGTATCAAGCGTTCTAGGTTAACTTCAACCATAATGTAACTTGTTTATGGTGTTAGCGAAGGTACCGCCGATTTGCACCTTTAATCGCATTTCCCGACTATAACTTGTGCATTATTGCAAGCTTTTACATTCAAATGCTAATTAGGATTGTTAACTGGAAGCCTTTTTATCTCATTTCTAAGATTATTTAGATAATCTTATTAGCACTTCCTTAATCTTTAATGTGAATATTGTTTTTAAATGCAATTAGCAACGGACTAATCATTTGAGACTATATACGGCATTAATGGGTTGTTCCAAAGTTAATAAAACTGCATCAATGACAGCTTTCCAGGCATTGTCGGTCCAGTATCCACCAGTTTAACAGTAACCCATTCTCTCAATCAACTTCAACGGCTTTCCTAGGGTAAGTAGCTGATACTTCATTAATGTTCTCTTCTGATTCAGCATTACAGTAGTATTTACGACCACGGCGAAAGAATTTTCAAGAAAGTGCTCTCTATATGACAGCCAAACGAGTTATCACGAACCTGTTTCTCTCACTATCCATTGACCTTGAGGAGGTCGTCCCTGTCTATTCGCACTCATTCGGCAATAAAGCAGTGGCTCAATGAATTAAACCGATTAAAAAGAACCATTGGACGGATGCCAGTCTGCGTCCGTATAAACAGTGCGAATTTAAAGAAAATGTCGTTACGTAACTCCAAGAGATAACAGTTTTGAAGTATTTTGCGGCTTGCGCGTCATCTAGCTCTGATGTTATTGTGGAATCAAGAAAACGTGCTATTTTGGTATGCTTCGTTAACGAAGGGTTGAATGACCAAACTAGATTATTTCGTTCTAGGTCCTTAAACTGCTAATCGCGTACGAAACCTTGTCGGTGTCACGAAATCTAGAATTTATTAAAGAGCTTTTAAAGTATAATGGAAATTAAGAATTTTGTTAACATTTGCGTCAAGAGTGCCCGTGTAAGCACTCTAAGCAAATGTAACACCACTCTTTATAATTACAATATTTAAACATGAAGCCCACCCACAAAAATGTTTAGATCCGTATCTTGGTGTAGCACAAAAGGCCTCTTAAATATTAATGTTTTGTTTGCAACACTACTTAGATTACAAAGGCACCGTGCTAAACTCGCCTAGTTAGATCTTAGAACTATACGCACGTACTTTAGTCTCATATTTAGTCGCGGTGCGTCGACCTCCTTACTTAAAGCTAAAGCTAACAAAGAAAGTTCTGGAACAGTTCAGCTTCCATTTCTGGAAACAGATACAATTCGCTCGCTACGCCTACGGAAATATTGTTGTAAATCACATCTCGGCTGCGACTACGACTCATACCATGACTAACTTTATGTATGTGTTGCTAGCTGCGTTTTCAATTTATTTTACACCCAATGGAACTCGGGAACTCGTATTGTTCTGCATATTATTTTAATTAACGAAAGCACGAGGAATATGACTCCGCTAAGCTGTTCAGTGAATAGCGATTTGATTAATCTGCAATTTTGCATTCATTCGCATACTATGTACAAATACCGTTTATGGTTCAATAACTCAATCCCTCGATTCCAGTTTCGAAGGGAGGAACTAAAATATATTTTTTTCAATTCTATTTATAAGAAAGCTGTCACGTGCTTTTAAATAGGATGATCAAACGGCAACAGAGCGTGGGTTAAACGCGTGTACCCATACCCACCCGTTTACATGTGGCATTCTTTCAATAAAGACTCCTTACTGCATATTTTGTTGTTACAAGTGATCTATCAGATATCATTGTGAGTTGTGGCACTTCGAAAAGTGAACGTGATGAATCTTAATACACGTCGCAATTCAAGTATTCGCGGTGTGAATTATCAACGAGTTCAAACAGTTGAAAAGCCGTTTGAGGAGGTTGTTTCACATGTCGTGGCGTGTCTTCGCCATAATTATTGTATACATATTTGTATTGGTTGCCGGAGACAGGTGGCGTCCTGTGCTGTACATTGACTCCGCGACCTTGGTGTTCCTCGTTTCAATGGCATGCTACAGCCGTATTATGGTATGGGCTTAGGGTTTTTACTGTCAAGGCCAACAGCTTTATATTCGCTCAAGTAACGCTGGTATGGACGGTGGCATTTTGTTCTAGGCAGCTTTTTATACGTAATTTACATTCCAAACATTCCTTTTTTTTTTCTTTAAATATCATCAACGTTACATCAACGTTTTCCTCCTTAATTATTCTGAATAAACGAAACGAATTTTGTAAAGTGCGCCTAACTTTCAGTTTTACAAAGCATAGTTTGACGTGAATACGGAATGGCATTGGGTTTGCCAAACGCATTGTTTTCTTTGTGGACGATGTAACATATGTACACTAGTCGGTAGTACATTAGCATTTTAAGCCACGCAAAATTTTCCTCGAGTTGGTACCTATAATGCTGGTTTGCTTTATTGCCCCCGCCTCTTCGTAACTGCACAGCTTTAACAAAGACGTCACGTCGCGCAGTAGCAGTGTTTATTTCAATGCAACATTAAATCCTTAACCGCCACACAATTCGTCAAAACTTTTATCATAATATTTAAATGAAAATAAACTAAGCGTCAGATTTCGTTATAGTAAACGTCTTTTAAATAACTAATGAAGTTAACTAAGGCTGATAGGCCCGCTGCCCCAATTGGCTGATCACACTATGACGTCATCGGCGTCTGCGCATCGTCTGCCGCCGCTTCCCGGAACGGTTGGCCGCATTGCCTTCCTGCTGCTCACGCCCTCATTATCACTATGAATGAACTCTTGTATAGTTCACCATAACACTTGGACGTCGTATTCATATAAAAAATGAAAACACTTGCCCTTATTGGCTTTCATTTGCGTGACGTCATCAATGTCTGTTAGTTGTCTGTCATTCTCAGCACTACTGCTCTAGTAATGGTTAATAATGATGAATGGATTTCGCTCTCGGAGTCATTGAACTTTGATCTAGTTTTGTGTGTGGGCATAAAAATGACAGTTGACAAATGTGCTAGTATTCATTTTGACCGACTAAAATCTACACGTGCTGGCTTTTTTCTTAGAGTTTGTAATGTTACACTACTCTTCGGCTCCCGTTCGCCTTCCCCGAAGCGAAATGAACAACTTGAAACATCATTTGCAATTCTGGCAGTACAATACATTGCGCAAAGATGAATCTCAATCATGCAAATTACTGGTGCATTGTAGGCTTAATACGTATTTTCAAGGTTTTTGACAAGTCACCATTATGCTTTGGTTAGCACGAAAGTCCATGGTTTGAGGCCACATTTAGTATTCTTCTCATATCCACTGGCCAGGAAGCGGTATACCGTTTACCTCACATTACGTTAGCTTATTGTGTTCACGCCTTCACTCATATTGTATTGTTCAGCATGTGATGCTTTGCATTAAAATTGAACTTGTATTGACACTGTCAGTCGTTTGAATGGATGGAATTCCTAACTCAAGTAGAAAACATCGTTCAAATCCACCAAATGACAGCGTTGTGTCATATTGCTTTGGCAATATTGATGATTCTAGTGACCGAACTTTGTTGTGAACTTCTTGTCTTGCACGGGAAGTCCAGTTTTGACAGTGACGAAAAATTGCTAGTTCATCTAACTACTTACTTTGATTTGGAAAACAGGACAAGAATGTCATTTTATAGATTTGTAGTCCAGACGTCTAGGAAATCAATGTAAAAGGCTGGTGTCGCACTGCAGATACCTACCTACGCCGCTTCGGATACCGGAGAAAGTAACTCGACCTATTTTCGGGATTTACTTCCAGGCTGAACGTGAGAGTCTGTACATTCTCACTAATTTCAAATTCGTTTCTAGATATATTGATTTCTTTAAAAGCTTATAGAGAATTTCACTTTCTTCGTTTTGATATTGCTGCTGTTTGTTGTTTTTCAATCAATAAGTACCTACTAGACTTGAATTTTCTCTTATTAGAAAGACTCGAAGTTGTTAAGTACTGCTGAAGGCTGTACATACTTGATTTGCAGCGGCAAGTCGGCAACGATATTAAACTCACGGGTTTTGTTCATAATTACGAATGAATAGTTTATTACAGTATTAATTTAGAGGCGTACAGAGATCGGATCTTGCCGTCAGCCCGCGGCGATGGGCGCTGTTGTCTTCAATTAACCCAGTTCTGGTTCGACCATTGTGTGCAGTCTGCCCGGTGTCTGCTTTCTTCCATCAGTAATGAGTATAAGTAATGAGAGACATGCGGCGAAGGCTTTGTTTAGGCGTCATTTGAGAACTGTACACACATGTGCCGTAAGTAATATTACGTTCGATCCTATTGTTACATCATCGATATCGTGCGCAATTATCTGATCAGATGGACCATTATCTGTTCATTGATTCCGCATAATCTTGAGAGTTCTTACTTAATTTGAATCCAATCTATTGATAATGGGTCCGGCAGTTCTTTTAATCGTCGTTTTGAAATAAATTCGACTTCTCCCATGTAAGCCCTCCCGTTAATATCTTTATCTGAACTGATTGCTTAAAAAGCGATTCGTTGAATTCGTTTTACGGTGTAACTCTTTAAAGTTAACATGCTATAAAAAAACATACATATTAAGTCTGTCTGCTCACAATTCATCACTCGAACCTCAATTTTATCTTTTGTTATAAACATTTCCCAATATTTCGTTTATTGTTCAATTTGCTTCATTAACAACATCGCAAACAGTAAATTCTAATTATGTAAGTGTTGTATAGAAGTTGTTAACTGCGTACTAACAAGCTTTATCAAGGAAACAATTTATTGTGGTGTTAGCGAAGTTCGTATAAGTTTTCAGTTTGCTAACAATAGTTTTTGTAGGACTTCTATCAAGTTGTGTGCCGATCTTCACCTTGAATTTTTTCCCCTAATATGCTCAAACCTATAATAGCTTTTTCCTCATAAATTTAGCATGCATATATCCGTATAACTAGCAGGAATCTCAATATTGACTGAAATAAAAGTGTGAAGTGTTTGCGGTGCAATACAAATACGACTTGAAATCTCAGTGATTTTCATAACGCTAAAACAAATAATGACATGTCAGCCGCAGCTACTTTCTCTGAAAAGTTCAATGAACTCAAAGCAATGATTTAGCTAGCCAGCATGAATGATAGCTTGGTAATACAATAGACTGTAGTTAAAGTTAGTAGTGTAAAGATATCTGTAGAAAATCTTGTCCAAGCTTTTGCAGTTTGCACCTTTCTTTTCACGATCGTTGAAGTGAGAAAGCGACCACAAGCTAGACACCGCCCAGACAGCGTAACAGTGCGGCGCGTCGACTTCGGTCGTTACATTAAATGATCCGTCACATAGTTTTTTTTACCATATACATACAATGCAATAAATATCTTAAAAGGAGGCTAATTGCCTGTTACCGTGATCATAAGCATTATAACAATTACAAATATTTTGTTTCTTTTAACAAAAATGATTTTTATTGAGATTGTATCACCCTCGTTTGTGATTTTTTTTTTCCATATTTAGGTTACCCATAAAAGGAATGTCAAATTGGAACAATGCCCTCGGGTGTTCCTTATACATTTCCATTTTCATGAAATAATTTATTGTTGGCGATTCTGAATTCTTAGAGAAAGCCTACCTGTTAGCTATTTTCTCGTTATTTCTTGACAGACAAGTGACCCATTTGGCACACAAGCAAATTTTTGCTCAGTTCGTATTATCGCTCCTTCCTTGTTATTCTTTTACGACGCAATTCACGTTTACAACTAGGTAAATCAAACAACGGAGCGAAATTGGGTACTTCCTGAAGTTCATATTCATCAAAACATTTTTACATTACTCTGTTTTTAATTTTAATTAGTTAACAAGTGCTTCTGTCAAGATGTTCTATTAATATGTCGCTGTGATGACTTGTAAATGCGCACGCACAGATCTTCAGCCTGAGAGCTTTGCTAATACTCCTCTCAGTTTTGGCATGTAACAAGTGTGCCATCTCAGTATAATTACATGCCACTGTATCTTTTATCAAAGCACTGAATTGAACACGAGATTACGAACACAGCCCAAAGAGAAAACTTTATAGCAATGGGAATACTGCCGCGTCTGGGATACGTAGGTATATCTGACGTAGGTAGTACAGTTTCATGCGAATATAAAAACATACAGTAAAACTAAAAGTATATTAAAATTTGAATTTTGATGCAATGTAACTACAAAGTCATAATAAAAATGATGATGTAAGTACTGTAATATCGGTCGAAATTGGCGGAAGCAGACGTCAGAAAACAGTGTAAGATAGTCCGGTGCGAAATGTGGGAATTCACGAAAAATAAATAACGGGCACTGCCTTCCGTGACGTGTGGCCATTTCCCACGTCCAGTTGCGTGCCGGCTGAAAAAACTTGGCAAAGATACTCGTTCGTTTTATCCTATGGCGCTCTCTGTGTCAGTGGCGTCTGAAAGCGGCGCTAGCGCATCAATGCTAGCTTTATGTTCACACCTGAATTGCTTTTTCTCCAAGTACATTTTTGCAATGTCGTAGTCATTTTTTATTTGTCACATTGTTATGTCTGGCTTTTGGCGAAAACATAAAATTTGCAATAATTACGCCATCATGTCGTTTTGAGATTTAAAATTGATGCTTTCACAGAGTTCAGTAATTGTTCAGACATTGTTATTAATGCCACTTATACTTCTTGCTTTTAAAACATTGTTTATTTAATGTCTTTGGCAGCACTGCAGTTTGTCAGTTTCTACATAGTTTCTAGATCATTTGATTTTTTACTAGCATTTTGAGTGTAGAAATTCTAGTAGTGTGGAGCATATCAAAAGTACATTAGACGCTAGCTGAAGCTTTAATTGGACGCTTGTCATTTGGCACGTTGATTGGTACGATGTCCCCCTTTCGAGTTTTCATGTACAATCATCTTACTTAAATTCAATGCGAATGAATTCTTTGCGAACATGTCATGCCATACAAACTTGTCATAATTTCTATAGCTTAGCGTTTTATTTGGCGAAAGCTCAGAGTTTATTCGGGCTTTCTTCGTTGTTAATATAATATCTTTGTTCAAACACTTGTACGTAAACCGCTCTATTGCTAGATGCATTTACAGAATTGAAATTCGGATGTGAGTCATTACACGAATTCACTTCAATTTACTAATACAATGATTTATTATCGCTAGCGCCATTAATTCACTACGATCGATCACCGTCGGAACTTATAAAAACATTCTCGACTATACTACTACAGGTTGTATAGTTGTAATTACAAGAAGCAGACTTTCAAACACCGCGCCGTCTGTCACTCAAGAGTGGTTTTCTATGTTGTAAAATAGCTGGATGTACGGCCGGCCACACACTGGCGACCAATGCAGGCCAACTTATATGAAAGTTCGTACATTGCTCCACCCAGACACACAACTTCTAACAAAGTTATCAGTAACGGAGCGATGAACATTGTTCGTTGGCGATAACCGACCAACATGTGAAGCCAACGCTGTACAAATATTTGCAGCTCAAGCATCAAACTAGTCTTGGCGTACTCAAGACTAGAATTCTACAGTTTATTGTGCAAAAAGCTACAGAACTGCAGTAGTACATATTTGACATACTCCCGTACTATACAGCAATTATCTTCACAACTTAATCATCTCTTAAATTATACATTTCCTTATATTAATCAATTAACCACATTGCTACACAGAGACCTAAATACTACGCTGATGCTTGACGCATTTAACACCAACCATGTTTATTGGAAATTCCTTAATAAAAATGGTTTGTAGCTTTGAAATCTAGGCAATACACTTTACGATTAATCTTCACTGAAAAGTGCACTTCATTAAAAATACTTGAAAGAAGCTTCAAGAATGTCCACCCACGCGGCTTTAGGTATAATATTGTATGTAAGCCATTGAGTTTTCTTGTAAACTATCGTTGACCTATAAATAAAGCTTTTTTATTGCTAGTCTCTGAAACACATAAAATGCATTCCTCTGAGATGATATAATGAATGTGATAGAAACGAAGAAAAAGAAAGCAGTTGGTTCATGCTGAGAATCTTTCGGAAACTGCCTAGTAAGGAAGCGTTTCAGCCATCTTATTCAAGTACAAAAACAATAATCGTTTACTCTTCTAACAAAAATAGTTTCACGAAACCTATAACCTACTACGTAATGATAAATGCTTACATTCCACACGAGGCGCACATCATGCACTATATTTCGGCGTTTTCTAGGAACTGTTTCGTAAACGATTGGCGTTTAATCAACTTTACATAAACACTGTTGCCTAAACTGTATACTCGCAGACTTGCGTGACAATCCGTGATGGTTCGTTCCGATCGCACGTTGTTGCAAAAAATGGCTTCCCTGAAATTAGAATTTTGTATTAGACGGTTTGGCAACTACGTATTTAACATTATGAACTGGCACATTGATTTGTTTTGGAAATTCTTCTGTGATGAACGTAATATAAATAAACAGCCGTTCATCCGTTGAATCATGATGTTACTCCAAATGACTAGTTCAAATAACACCGCCCGCACCCTCTGGAAACATGAAGGGAGAAATCGACTTGGCTCTTTAACATCTGGAATATTTTAGTTCTGACTGTAATAAAATGATAGTACACGAAAAGATCATAAATACAAATCAAAGTTACACATGTTACATGACGAATAAAAATATTCCCTTTTCAGGCACATTCATTTTACCTTTTCAACGAACTAATTGTGGAAAGATAAAAAAAGATTATCCCTATGAGATCTCAATAAGCGTTTAGATGATTTGAGCGACCTTGATGCCCATTAACCTCAGCATGTAATGACCCAGTTATTTAACAATTTATTACGGACACGATGCATTTTTTCAATTGAATCTGTGGAAGTAAACACGGACCGCTCTTCAGGAACGTAAGGGCTTTTGAAACTTCTAGTGCACACTCTTGTGAATTTGTGAGTGGCAAGAAAAATATTTGTTTTATTGTTAGTTCTTATTTGAAGTCTCATTTGGAAGCGGTCACTGATTGTGTTACAGATAAACAGACCTAATAAATGCAATAACGTTACGGCACTAGATTTGTTGATATGCATTGCGATATTCGGATAGATAAATTGTGCATTAAGAATTATTAGTATTCCGTGAAAAATATAGGATCGAGTCGAGTCATTTTGTCTAACTTATCAGAATAGAAAATCGATGATTTCATCAACGTGTACCTCCGAATTAACATTCCTAATGCGTAATAAAAAATCTACGTTTATCGCCACTCGTCCACAAATTATGTAATTGGTCGGAAGGTCAATATAATACCCAAGGCCGATCGTGGGTGATATGAAACCTGTTCAAGTAGTTGGCCATTGGACATTATGGAAGTTCTTGGGCAATTGGCGCCTGGCGGTCCCTTAACGTAGAATTATGTTGTTTAAAGACGTGATACGGTTCGAGAGACAAGTGGTGCTTCCGAGAATTCGCTTCTTGGATCAACAGAGCTCCAAGGTTGAAGCAAGCCATGCCAAGTGCTTAATGGAATGATCTTCAGTAGAACGTCAAATTTTCCAATTTCACACAGCCACAAATAGCCAATTAATTTAAATGTCGAAGTAGCGTAGGAATCGCATTGTATTTGGTGTTTGAATACACCGTCGTCTGGTTAATTTGTTGTGTAACCAGTTTTCTTAATTATACTAAGAAAATATATTCTGTCTGCTCGTAATGCTAGGTTGAAAGGATATGTTAATCTCGTACTGTAAATTTTATTAATTATTATAAGCGTGTGTTGTTCCACTGCAGGGCAAAGGCCTTCCTTCCTTCTTTCCACTTTTCCCGGTCTACTGCGATTGTGGGCCAATCCTTTATGAAGGAGTCAAACTCATCCCGCCATCTCTTTCTGGGCCCGCCGCGCAGTCGTTTCCTGCTGTTGGGGATCCACTGAGTGGTGGCTTATGTATATTGCTGCTCCGACATGCGACAGATGGCCAGCCCAGTTCCACTTTAGTCACAAAGATGAAAGCTCTTCTAATAACACTTTAAATTGGTATCGCGGGAACAGTCTAACCTAACCTAAAACAGAAAATGTTTATGTTGCTTAGATCCTTTTATCTAGGTTAATAGGTAGGTACAATAGACTAGACCCCGACGCCAATACAAATTGTGCGGCGCTAACCAAAGCCGGCTAGTTTACCAACGTCCGAAATTTCATCCTAGACAAATGTTTAAGCATCTAAAAGCATATTGATTATCCTCTTGTCTGACTGATAGACATATTAATTGGCGAAATGGCGTTGAGTGCCTGCCTTTCAGTCTAGGCTAGGCGCGTCGCTGGGCGTGGGTAGAAGCTAATTTTATTATAGTTATTGCAACTAACAATATTACTGGCACCGCTGGTGATAATGTACTATTGATATCGCTAGAGTACGGTTCATTCACATTGAGCTCTGTCAGCGAGAGGCTGCGAACATTTATCTCTGTTTATGAATCTTAACGTCATATAAATTATAAATTGCATCTGTGTTGAGCTGTTTATTAAAAAAATGAGTGAGTATTTTTACTACATACATAACAATCGATGCTTGATTACTAACAGAATCTTCATTAGTTTATCACGAAATAACCAAGGGTTCATTAAAGATTTTAATGTGTTGGAACATTCCAAGACTATATTAACGACTGTTACTCGTATTAGTAGTTAACCGTTCCTTTTTATCTTACTCCCCCATTCCTGGATGTTGTTTTAAAGTTAGGTTAGTTCTAAAATATATAATTTATTGTCGTGTTTTTCCTTAATTCGAAGCAAACTGAATGTATTGCAAGGGTTGCCAGGTTTTTTTTATATAAAGGTTTCAATTACATAAGATATACTTAGCATGTATTCGATTCTCTTAAATGGTATGGAGACGAAACTCGCTACCATATGGTCAACAAGCATGTAGCCAGTCAGTGAGTCACAGATTGAAATTGAAAAGTAAAGAGAAAATGTCATCCACATGACACATGTCTGATTATTCTGATTAATTCACTACGTCGTTGTTAATATCCATTAATTTAACGACGTTGTATGTTTACATAGTATGGTGAAATGTTACATGTGTTTCGTTTAGATATCAAAATAGTTAATTAACTAGCTATAGAAGTGACGGCAGTATTCATTTATTACTGTCATAAGGATGGACGGTAGTATCTTCCATGTGATCTGTTTTACTGCGACTAACAACACCCTAGGTTCAAATTCATGAATATGACAATTTTCCCTCAGAATCAGAATCCTCTTATCCGCCTACGTTTAACAAGGTTCTTGTTAGATAGACTACTTTGTGAAGAAACCTTGAAGAGCAATCAGTTCTTGCGAGTAAATCAGGAAAGTTTTGCTCTATTTGCAGAGCATTGAAAGGTCTGGGAGTATATCCTGGGAATTGCCAATAAATCTAGATAATACCTTCATTTCGCTTTTACTTTTCTTTGTCTGATGTTACTTCTATTTGCGTTAACTTTTTCTTTTGGTATTTTTATGTTGTAGTTTTTGATGTTGTCTGATTCTTAATTTGGGCTCTTATAATTAATCCCAAACTCATTGACATGTCGATTCGTGATTTCATAGCCACTTGTGCTTGTCTATTTTGAAAATACTTGACAGGACTTGATTTCCTAAAATCTAATATTTAAGTATACCTCTAACCTGAATTACAATTTGAATTTTCCCTATGTCTCTTTATTTCTACAATAGTAAAACATGAGTTTATTTGTACTTAATTTCGAGCACCCGTCTGTTACGATCTGTTTTCATCGCATCAAGCTTAATGTGATTGTCACCATGTTGCCCTTATTCTGTTAAAGTACGATCTCACTTTGCATAAAACATTAACAGGAAACCCATCAAACAATTGTTGAGCCCAATATAATCTGCACACATAATAGATCTGTAGAAGTTCATCGTAGAGAATTTTCGAACAAAGTTCACGTTGCACTGAAATTGACTTAACCGTTATGCTGGTCTTCGTAAATGCTTGAAAACGAAAGTTTTATTATAAGCTCACAGAAAAACTCTGTGACGGGCGATCGATTAATACGATCAAAACCAACAAGAAACACTTTAGTCTTCAAATAGATTTTACTTTTATTTATTTTTTAACTTGAGTTTTAAAGCCATGTGGTTGACGGACGCCATTGAGTGCTGAGTCAGGTCAGGTCGCATCAAACGGACAAAGCATCCGGCATTGTGTCCGTTCAAATACTCCAATAGAATTAAGTGTTGCAAACGATTGTACTCTCTTCACTGCGGTTGCATTGTTGAAAGTAAATATGAAGAATATTTTGGAATCCGATTAAGGACTTCTAGATATAATGTTACAGTTTGAAACTCCTACACGCTGTATGTAACTGTTTGAAACTCCTAATTATACTCTGCCATTCTGGAAGAAAAGATAAGTAATCAAATACACCTATTCTCGGATGTCTCGTAAAAGTCTTCGAAACTGTTTTGCCGTCTAGGGATGACTGTTAACTGGAAGTACCAACTTCTCTGTGAGTAATCATAGTTGATGGTTAGAAGTAAATACCAACCAACTACCAACTTGTAACATTGCAGCATTCAGCATTGACTGGTCTTTGTATGATGTTAATGCTAACATTCAACATAATATTTTTATGTTCACAAAACTCTACTTATTTTATTGTATGTAAACTTATAAAGTATTTAACTGGTCGGTGTTAATTGACTGTTTACTTACAAACGGTCGCATACAGATGCTTAAAAAACAGCATTCTAGTCTTTTCGTATCCTGTTTTGCAACCTTTATCTTTTACCTTTATGTCTGTAATTTATATGGTGTACATAATATTAATAAAGAGTATTCTATTCTTTAGTCTCTGGAACATTAATGAAGCTCAGCATTTTCTTATCATTATTGGTATTTTGTGCTAACTGCGGCTAATTATTAACATTACATCTGCTGTTACTCCCATAGGCTTCTGATAAAAAGAAGATTCTCTTGCGTTAATTTTATACATAAAAGCAATGTCAATTCTTTCTTAAGCTTCGTTTAGCTCCAATTGGACAGTGTCTATAATTAGTTTCATGTAAATTGATAGCAAGTGATTTGTTTCTTTTCACTTGTTTTGTCAAATGAAATCTATACCCGTCAGTTGCTCATTCAAATGTTACATGGCACTAGCTTGACACAACTAACTTTCGTTTAACCTACAAATGACAGTAGCGCCATTGACACAACCAAGCAGTCTGGCACGATTGTCATCGGGCGCTAAGTCTTTCTCCATAGCCCTAATTCATTTAACACTTGCTACGTATCTTAAGTATTTAAACAACGTTTCCATGATGTAAATGGAAGATCTCCAATACTGATTCTGCTCTACAGGCAAACTCCTGTGTGCTTCGTTTTTACGTGTGCATAATGAAACCTGAACACCAATTTCCTTCCACTGATCAAATTCGCCGTGCTGAACAATGGCGTGGTCCGTGCCGAGCCGCCGACAGCCGTCAACATCGGCCACAATGCTAAAACGCACTAATCACAACTGACCAACTTTCCGTTTGTTACAGGTACTATGACAGTCTGCGCCGCACACCGAAACCGTGAGTCATCCGTTGATAAATGACGCCCGCTGACTGACGTATCGCAGAAAACATTGACACTATTATCATTCAATATATTAATTTAATTAAAGCAGCGTAAAAGGAAAAGAGGTTTATTGATTAAGTAATTATTTTTAATATCAACGCATTCGATACAGATTCGAAACGTATTAAAATTTGTAATTTTTAAACACTTAGAAGGATCAGTTGTCGTTCTGATTGAAATCTCCCTTTAGAACGGATTGCTGGCTTGATTTTTTATGTTCTGATCTGGAAATTTTATCTGTCTAGTCAAGCGAGCAATCTGTGTAAGTATGTATTTGTAATAGAATACTGTGTCAGTGTCCGAAGGTGACTGATTCTTTTAGGAGTTCATTTACTTCCGTAATGATGATGATGTCATAATGATTTGATGTGAACCGTCAGTTGGGCGCTTTTTGTATCAATTGAAAATGTATAGCGTCATCGTACCTACTAAGGTCTCTTTCCTGTCTGGTCAGAAAGTATGTCATGTCATGACTTGTTACAATTTTTTATAACGGCCCATTAACTTTTAGATATCTGACTCACTTTCGTCTGCAATCTAAGAATAGAAATTCGATCCCAATCCAATTTTTTTAAAGATTGTTTTGTTAGTTGTTGTAAGAGATCACATAAATAAAGTTCTGAAAGCTCTGAAATACGCCAACGATAAATATTAGAGCAGTATAAAAACCTCTGTTATTCAGCAAAGTTTCGGAGCCCCTTATTATTAATATATGAAAGAGCCCCCACGAATGTCCCAAAAAGTCTCACAGAGACTGTATGAAATCTTTTTGTTAGTCATCCATCATAATACATTATTTATTTCTCTACATACCTTTGTGTACTTTAACGAATTTCTGGTGACTCAATAATATTATACAACAATAGATTTCCAAATATTCAATCTTGTTTTTTTTTCATCGTCCAGTGTCAGGTAAAGAGATTTTACTAGGAAACGTTTCTCGTTATACAATTTGCCCAGTACGTACGTGACTTTGAGCTGATCTGCAAATCCTTGTAAGGCATTCAAAATATAACATTATTAGTGCCATGTTTCGCTAAATTGCAATTAGGATCATCGTAAAGCGTCCGCAAACAAGTTGTTTTTGATGGTTTTAGGAAACGACGGCTTTAACGCGTTTATGATTCACGGAATCGGTTTTAATAAGATTTTTTACGGTGAACGTTTTGTGTAGTTTTTAATTTGTGATAATAGTTTATAGACAAAAAGTAAAATCTGTGATGACTCCGAAGGATTCAAAATAACCGTTTTAAACGACCGTGTTGGTCTGCCTTAAAATTGGCATTAATGTTCATGTTTTTGCTGTGAACTGGACTAGCAAATTCACAGGTTTTGCTTTTATGCAACTACCTATAATGAACATTTTGTTTCCAATAAATTAGGGTTTCTACACAGCGAGAATATTCGCAGTTTTTGTGTCATAACGCCATTCAATACGACCTTTGTTTTTGTAAATTTTTTCAACACCGACAATGCAACACCTGGCGTTGCAAGGTGCCTGTCTATCGGGTTCGTTGGCCTTTTTGCGTTGTGCAGGAAAAAATATGGATGGCGTTACGAAACATTTCTAGCCTTTTTAGTGCTATCTTCGACTATCTCGTTATCCTGTGCCCCGCCAAGAGAAGCCATCGTGAGCAGATCGTCCTCAGGGTTTGAAGTCCTACATGGTTTGTTGGCAAGGCTACCACAATTGGTTTTGATTTTGTTAATATTATTTTTCTCATCCATTCTATTTGATTTACCATCATTTTTTTTTACTAATAACCTTATCTCTAGAGCATTTGACGTATTATCTATATTAATTAGATGATCACGCAAATTCTAATCTAATAAACAACGTCATTTTACGTCATTGACGTAACGTTTGAGTTTGTAACACATAGCGCCATCTAGCATCGAGTAGCGGTACTAGATACTCGGTTAGTTTAGTTAAATCAGTTAGCCACGAGGTTTTGTTCTAGTTTGCAATAGACCTTTAAAATTCTTATTATTTTTCTCGTCATGTTCCCCAATAATCTTGAATGATTTAAGATTAATGTTGTCAACCGAATATTTATCATGCCTATTAATAATAGTAATTGCGTCACTGTTAACCAAGTTAATGATTTAAACATGACAAGTTTTTTTTTTTTTTTTGAAGAAACAATTTTCAAAGCGATAGCGTAAAAAAATTGTTACAAAGAACTTCGAATAAATCGTGACGCGTTTTTGTTGCGTTTTTATTAGTTTGATAAGGCGATTCGCAGCAGAACATGTTTTACAGCGGTACCGACACGAGCCCGGATAGCTCAGTCGGTAGAGCATTGGACTTTTAATCCAAGGGTCCAGGGTTCAAGTCCCTGTTCGGGCGGCTCTCTTTTTGCTTTTTGTATTTTCTTTATAATTTTTTATGTATTAAATTACATTTTTTTTTTAAATTATTCAACTTCTAACAATAAATGTATTTCTTCTGTTCATTTTTTGAACCAATATTCACGCGGTGTTTATAAATTTCTGGGAGTCCTTACCACGTTCATAATAACACATTAAAATCACAAAATTAATAAAAGTGTGTTGGAATTTGAGTACCTACCGTACTAATCAAGTTAATTTTCGTTAAAATTCGTTTTAGCCAAATGTTATGATGAAAATAAATATGCTTAATTTTATATTTTATGTAAGAAACTTGTATACGAATGTATGAAATGCACGAATGAACATTTGATGATGTGCGCAACATAATTATTAGGAATTTTAGTGATGAATAACTTTTAGATGAAAAAACACAGGCTCATATAAAATATTGTAACCAGCGCCATCTCTGTTAAGCCGCGTAAAATGTTTACGTAGCGGTTTGCACACGAACAAGCTTTGCCAGGTAACTACAGTGGTTGCTACTAGATGGCGCTATAGCGCAATGAAAACAATTCATGACAACACTAACAGAGGGCAGTAGTAGTTCGCCTAAATATTATATGATATTTTTGAACTTCAAAGAGATGTTCAGTAATATTTAATGCAAAAAGAATAGTAGTTATTTACAAAAAAATATAGTAATTTAGCACACCCATTTTAAATCAAACAGCACGATAGCACATAAATAACACCTTATAATAGACATTTATGTTAATTTGCTTATAAATAGTAGGTGTAAGAAATCTAATGAGACCTTACATGAATTGTTTGTTTGGAATATCCGTTTGTTTTAAATATTACAATCAATTAACGTTAGTTCAATGATATTAGGTTCTTAGGACTCAGGATTAGGAGCATGTTCGTGTACTTAAACATGGTGTCAAAATATGAAATCATTTTAAAGTTTTTTTAGACAAGCAATTTATCTAATCTGTTTATAAATAAACTGCAATGTTATCGACCTGTGGAGATTAAATCGGAGGTAATCATAGGTAATCATTTATTTGTCAGAATATGAAACATTATTTTGGTCTTAAGATTAGTAGAAATGGTAGCTGATAACATGTAACATAATTTATTAATTATTAAGCTATCAACATAAAATTAACCAAAAATACAGATACTACCGAATCTTTCGCAGTCCACAAACAAAAACAATTTTATCATTGTTGTGTTCAAATGACCTTGCAACCAATGTAAACAATAAAGTTTGCTTACAAAACAATTACATAACGTACACACACACAGTTGGTAATTAACGCAGTAATTTGTAATCAACGCTTATGGCTGACTTAGCTAAGATAACCCAGCCTAACCTAGATAATTATTACATTATTATATTATTACCTATTAAGACATCAGAAGAACTAACACACGTAATAGTTCTGATGTTACAATTAAAGGCTCCCACAGACTGGCGCGACTCCACTCTTGTGGATCAATTTCTATGAAAACATAATAGAAATTGGTTCTACCAGAGTCGGGTCGCGGCTGTATGCGGGAGCCTTTAAACGTGCATATTGTGGGAGGCAATTAAAACTCCATTTTAATAGATTTGTGCTGATAAAGTGACATGATTTTCAAGTCGATTAACCGGTTTTGTTTATAATGTAATCATGAGTTAAGTAGTTACTGTGTCAGGTAGGAAATTAATTTAATTAAGTATTTAAGTAATACTTTTCGAGATCTCATTCATTAATTTTATAGATTCAGGTTACCGATCTCTTGCTTTTTCAATGCAATTTAGCTCTAAAAGGTCATTTTGCGTATTTTTAGAGCCTTTAAACGTGCATATTGTGGGAGGCAATTAAAACTCCATTTTAATAGATTTGTGCTGATAAAGTGACATGATTTTCAAGTCGATTAACCGGTTTTGTTTATAATGTAATCATGAGTTAAGTAGTTACTGTGTCAGGTAGGAAATTAATTTAATTAAGTATTTAAGTAATACTTTTCGAGATCTCATTCATTAATTTTATAGATTCAGGTTACCGATCTCTTGCTTTTTCAATGCAATTTAGCTCTAAAAGGTCATTTTGCGTATTTTTAGTCGGAATTTCTTTTTTTTTATCGATTCACGCACAGCTATAAAGGTTATTTGGTAGCTCATAAAATATATTCAAGTTATCGAATTGAATAATGTGTCAATGCATAAGCAAATTTAATAATTTATTGAATCGTGTCAAGATCGCCCATGGTTAACACTTAACGCCTACGATAAGCAATAAACTAAAGATCGTTTAGTGCGAAATTAAACAGGATTTTAATAAAATACGACGTTATTTACCAAATGCTAAGTAATTGTTTTGCTGAAAGATTTAAAACTTAGTGTAATGTTTGTGTCGGCATTAAAGTATTATAGGTTTATGAGAAATCGTAAAAAAATAATCTAACGAGTTATCATAAGGTTGAGAATTTGTCGAGATACTGTAAATTAAATAATATTATGTATTTTAAAAAAAATTCGTTTCAAACGACATCGCGGCAGGCCCAGGCGGAGATGGCGGGATGAGCTGGACTCCTTGTTCCTTGGCAGCTCTGGACAGAGAGGTGGGAAGAGAGTATGAAGCCTTTGCCCATCGGTTGGACATTACTGGCTAACAAAAATGATGCCCACTCTTACAAGACAGTATCTAAACTATTATTATCACACTTATGCAAAACATAGTTCTGAAACACGTCTAGATATCGTATCTAATCCTTTCAGCTACAAATACCTAGTATTGCACTATGCTTTTCATCTCCACTTAGATTAGAACAACTTGAAATACTCTTTCAGGTAGGTATATTGTTAACACTAGCTTCTGCCCGCGATTTCTTCATTTTTCTCGGCTCCTAAGGGTCCTGGCGTGATGTTAAGTAGCCTGTATGTCCTTTCTCAAAAGTAAGCTATCAAATGCAAAAATAATTTTTCGAATCCGACTCGTACGTTCCAGAGATTAGTGCGGTCAAACAAACTAACAAACAAAAAATAGCTTTATTATTAGTATAGATATTTACGTCGAAAAGAAAGCTAATGTCTAGATTTCTAGAAGCTAGTTTCACGTATTTTGTATAATCATAGTTTTCTATAAGCCAACTGGTTATCTCGAAAATTTCTTAACATGCCACATGACAAATTGATCTTCCGTCTTTAGTTAGTTCATAAATATATTTAAATTAGTTATTATACAAGCTGTTATTGTTTAGCTGCGGTAATCCCAAGAAGCGTATTGTTTGCTTCGTCTATTTATATTCGTAAAATTAACAATCTAGTGAAACTGTACTTACTTCAAAACATTTTGCATAATGTTTTAAGAGTTTTGTTCTATTGTAGTTCTGGTTATAATGATTGTTCCTAAATATCTATTTATTGTAGAAGACTAAAGTAAATACTTAGCGAAATAAACGCAGAATAGAGGTTTGTCGGTACCTACTCACATACGTCTATATAATGCGTTCTTGATTTATTTCCCAAACATATAAATAAATATGTTTTAGAAAAAACAACTTTAAAACCCACACATAGCGTTCAATAAATTTGTTAAGTGGAAAAAACATCAATTAGAAACAAGGTTTTCAATAGACGTTTAACGTAAACCGAGTTAAAACTAGTACAAGTATAAAACTGATTTTTTGTACGATATAAAACTTACAGAATACGTAGTAAAGTTATGCTAGGTATCAGTTTTAAGCCTTGAGACAGTAGGTATTGTGAATTATTAGTTTCATAGTTTGTTATTGAGACAAAAGTAAAGGGTAAATATGAATTTATTGCTGAAAAAATATATCAATACTGCCAAGGTTTTTTTTTTTCAACATAAATATTGATTAAAACATTGACGTATTTTTTCAGTGAGTCACAAATATTATGGCATCGTTATAACGTTTTAATCAAGTAGATGGACCTGTCTTTTTAACCGACTTCATTTTAGTATAATTATACTAGCTGCGCCCCGCGGTTTCACCCGCATAAGACTCGATCCCGTGGGAATATCAGTATAAAAAGTAGTAGCCTATGTGTTAATCCAGGGTGTCAGCTACCTTCATACCAAATTTTATAAAAATTGATCCAGCCGTTTGTGCGCGACGAAGTAACAAACATAGGTACACACACACACACAAACTTACGCCTTTATAATATTAGTGTGATTTCAGTATGCACCTAAATGCCATTATTTTCAATATCGTATTCAAGGCAACTTCAGTAATATTCCCTTCTTGTTATCTTCCTTTTATAGGGTGGCAGGGACATCGACACGCATCCTGTTATCATGGATTCAGTACATACTTATTCTGAACCCCCTTGTGTTGAAATGTTTCGTCGGTTATTAAAAAAAAAAAAAAACAGTGGCACTCCGGGAGTGCCGACAGAAGTGAAAACAAAACACAAACAGAATACTTTGCCATCACTCACTGACATCCATACTATCCATACTCGTCCATACTTAATATTATTAAAGTAATTCTGTCTGTCTGTCTGTATGTTACCTTTTCACGCCTAAACCGCTGAACCGATTTAGATGAAATTTGGTATAGAGATAGTTTGAGTCCCGGGAAAGGACATTGGATACTTTTTATCCCGATATTCCCACGGGAATCACGGGATCGAGACTTATGCGGTTGAAACCGCGGGGCGCAGCTAGTATTGGATATACATTAAAACCGAGTACATCCCGAGGACAGCCGAACACGTCCGAAGCGGTGTCGTTACGGTAACAGTGGCGCGAATTCAATGGTTTTTCCCATCGCAAATAATGCCCAACGCGCCTAAAGAAGTTTTCACTTTAAAAATTGTCTGCGCATGTTCTATGCAACAGCCGATTTTGTTTTTGATAACCGACGAAATATTTCTACGCAAGGGGGGGGATCTAGAATCAAGTGCTGAATCCATGGTGACAGTTTGCAGGTCGACGTCCCTACCATGCGCGGGAGGCGGTCACCTCCTTCTGCGAAGCAGTCATGCTAGCGAAGGAGGTGGCGGAACGGCTGAGGGAGAGCGCCTCACGCCCCAGCCGCCGCGGGAGACGCTCCGGGCGTCGGGAGCCGCGTGACGACTCCCGGCCACCGTAGGCGCGGGCCTGCGGACGGAGAGTAATGGGTAGTTCACCGTCCGATCAGGACCAGGCCCGTGCCGGACGGCGCGTACGTGTTCCACGCGCGCCTCAAAGAGATGTCAGCATAAAGGAAGGGGCCTGCCAGGGCCGAAGCCTGCGGGGGGTGCGGGATTGTCCGAAAGGGTTACCGCTACCCCGGAACATAAAGGGCTAAGGAAGGAACACGGATGGGTTTTAGTCAGTAAGAGTCTGACACTCCCTTCGCTCCACCCAGAGCGGGAGGGGTCATTTGATGATTTCCCATCCATAAAAAAAGGGGGGTGTAGAATCAAGTGCTGAATCCATGGTGACAGTTTGCGGGTCGACGTCCCTACCACCTTGTATAATGCAAGGTTAAAATGATTGCAAGCTTAAAGGCGTTCACTACAGGGTGCAGTTATTGCATAGGTAACGATAATGACCATAATTATGTGGTCTCAATTCTGGTTATTGACAAGTAATATCAATTGTGGTTTCAATACCACCACACTTGTGTAACCATAATAATCATAATATTATTTACTAAACCCACTCCGACCGGTTTCCCTGCTACTTTAAAAAACGTCAAATGTTGATAAAAAAAACTTAAACGAGTGGTCACAGTTATAAATAGAAACGCGTGGTAAACAACATGCGAATGAATACCTGGTGATTTTATCGAATTTTGTGCAAAAATACGGTGGTTTCTTGTGTAAAAAGATTTAAGCTTCATCGTAACGGATTTCGAATGACTGCGTAAATTAGGTCTATCGCTGTTTACACGAACAACAAACAGTGAGATTACCATCGAAGTAAAATTACTCATTGAATAATAAATTTAAAAAAATGGTTCTTTTACTGCGTAGTACCACTAGTCACCCCGGATTTTCATGAAAAAAGTTACCTAAGTAATCAAACTCACACCTAGCTATTTTTATCCTAGATTTTATCTGTTTTATTAATACCGAAAAGATTACTTACTCAAAATAATTTAGGAACTTTTCAACTACATAATTCCAAGTTTTATTATTTACATATTCCGATCAGCAATGGAACATGCACTAAGATTTCATAGATTAACACATTCGTGACCAAGTTATTTCATTGTCGGGTATGTAAATGTATACTATAAGGCGTTATGATAACATTTGTGTGCCAAGTTTAGACTTACTTACTTCAAAGTATTCATCTCAACCTTCACTATTGTTATCTCCATCCACCTTTGTAGACAAATACACATGTTTTCGACCTTTGGACCGTAGCCGCCATTTTATTGTTATTATGATAATAACTGTAAGCCAGTTTGTTTATATTTTTTTCTTGCTCCGTCAAAACAAGTGGTTTTGCTTAATATTCCGATTTGTAGTCATCTTTTTGAATAGACTGCGAATTAGAATTGAAGTCGAGGATAAATGCGCATGTTGTTAAAATTAGGCAGGTGTGTTTTAATTATACAGCGACTTTGTTTTGTATGCTTATTTTTTGCCAATCTTCATAACTGATGTCTTTTTTAGACGTTACACGTCTCTAATCATACCAAATATATTTTCGTCCTTATTACTAATGCCTTTCCAAATTGGCTGGGCGTGTTGCAAAGCGCTACTGGAATACAAATTGCCTCAAGCTTTGTACCCAAGTCTCCAGTCTCTAAAAATATACAGGGAAAAGCTGAACGTTTTACTCTTTGTCAAACCGAGAGATCTTTAAGTAGTTCAAGGACAACTCGTAACCCTGACTGTTCCAAAGCACTGAGGGTGAATAATACAGCCGTTTCCAAGTAGGTACTCTACTCATCGGAAAATCCGATCCCTCTTCGAGAGTTGAATATATCGGAAACTATTCTACACAATCAAGTTATTATGTGAAACGTGGAAAAATATACAACGTCATTATTGTGAATTTTCTCCAATTACTGTCAGCACTCACTACCGCCGTTGATCTCGACTAATCGACTGCGGACGATGGAAAATTACTCACGTGCCGTGTGCTTCGTGGAAACGCACGCCGCAATGCGGTATAACTAGCCGACGATGATAAAAAATAAACTTTTGAAAAGCTGCCTTTGAAACTACTGTTGCTTATGTAGAATGTAAGAGTGTGGTTGAATGCGTGATTCACGCCATTATGACATAAAACAGAATCAGACTATAGTATACCCACTGCTGGGACACAGCCCTCCTCTCTGTTAAAGTGGAGTGGGCCGTAATTCACCACGCAGGCCCAGTGCGGGTTGGTAGATTAGATGTGTTTTCGATTTTTTGGTTCTAGGACATGCCGGTTTCCTCACGATGTTTTCCTTCGCCGTTTTGAGAGCAGCAGTGATGAATAATTTACACAAAATAAAGCGCCTGACTTGGTTACGACCTACAGGTTTTAGGTTAACGGCCGCGACTTATGTGTCCACTAGGCCACCACTGCTCTCTGCTACCCATTATGACATAAGTACATAAAACAACTTAAATCCATCTCTATCCCAAAATAATATGACAAGTACACACACATACTTTCACATAGTGCACATTGTAGTCAAAATAATCCGTTAACCTACTTTATTGTTTTATTTAATTTTTCTTTTTTTAAACTGTTTTATTTACACTGTTTTGATTTCATTTTTAAACC
Source organism: Amphipoea oculea (assembly GCA_945859645.1). NCBI lineage: Eukaryota > Metazoa > Arthropoda > Insecta > Lepidoptera > Noctuidae > Amphipoea > Amphipoea oculea. Next base: position 21,336,704 of record OX243862.1, read on the forward strand.
TCGACATTACCCTGAAAATTAACGCTTTTTCATGTGCTTATCGACTGTAAAAATCCTAATGGTAATACTACCCATGGACTCTACGAGACAGGCTCGACCTAGTGTGGAGTTCATAAGCAAAATGCTTCCTTTGCGTTTTATTTTGTTTTTTTTTTTTTTGTAAACCTAGCTTTTAGTAGACTATAAGCTAGGAAACATAAACACTGTTTTTGGCAAATAAACATTATCTTATATTAAGTGTAAACAGACTATAACACAATGATGTATAAAACTATAGATACGTTGTCCGCACTCTAAAATGGCAACATGAAATGAAGCCAATTGGCCACATTGCGCTCAGTCACGCACCAACCTGTCGCGCGACGCTACGTTTGTTTTTAATTTATATCGTGTGTGAAAAGTGTGAAAACCTGTGCAAAACATAAAGAAAACATGCCGTCGTGTGTTTTCAGAGGATGTACAAATTATGCCCCAAAAGTTAGAGACAAAAATGTGTCATTTCTCGCGTAAGTTTACAAAACTATATTATTTTATTTTATTTTGTACGACGCTGCGTCTAATGGCGGCCGGCGCGCATGAAGTTAGTAGTCACGTGACGTTAGGGGGGAGGTTGGGACACTATTACACAAGTTTTTTATCTCCATTTCAATTTTGGTTGTTAGAATTTATAATATTGTTTGAATATAATATGGACTTGTTATGTTATGAATATACATTATTGTTTTCCATTTCATTTTAGATTGCCTACAGATGGGCTGATAAAAGAAAAGTGGCTTAACATAATAAGGGTTCAAAGACGTGAAAACGATTGGCTACCAACTCCCTATACTAAAGTTTTCTCAAAGCATTTCTCAGCTGACGATATTATGTGACGAAAAAAAATTATCGAAGAATAACAAAGACTGCAGTTCCTATAATTATGGTAAAATGTAAATATTTTTTACATTATTAAATAAAGGCTTTTTTTATGTTTATAAAGATATTTTGTTTTATTTTTAAATTTAATATGTAACAATACTGTTGCGGAATACACCATTAACATTTAAAAGATATAATATTGGTATTACTTTATTCGTAAAGTAGGTAACACGGTACAATTATCAATTATTTTATTAACTTTAGAAAATCGAGTGTCCTTTTTTCCCCATATGCCTCTGATAGCTACGTCACTCATGCGCTCGACCAATGAGCATGTAATTTGACAATTACTTATCCTGAGACGTAACTGAAGATGTTTATTTATCTCCCTCTAGCATCAGGCATCCCGCCGTACGGTGTCATATTTTCTTTCCCTTTCTTTACACGTATAAGTAGTTATCTAGTATTTTCGCCGTTTTTAAGCGCCGAGATGTTGGTTGATAACGTGTCTATATATAATACGTCATTGCTATAACATAATAAAGTTTAGGAGAAACTCCATAGTGATAGGAACATAAGCCAAGCCTCAATAATAAGCAGAAAGTGCAAATCTTCATTCCAAACATCAAATGTTTGCTGACCGAAGTATTGATACGGGCTATTTCAGTAGTGTTAGTCATAAGGCAAGGGAAAGCTTCGTGCAGCCTGCTAATAAGGCTGACGTCAGAAGGAGTCCGTCAGATGACATCATGAAACTTTATGACGCCTACAAGGAAGGAGAATATAATAAATGCCAATGTATTAGCGATGTTTGATTTAAAATGACATAATTTGGTAGTACTTTGTGCTCTATAGAGAGGATTGTTGGATATTCCAATGTTGTCCAATCATGAGGCAAGGGAAACCAATATGATGACGCCTGCCTGAAAGACGTTACCTAACTGCCATTGCATAAGCTGAGTTGATTGATTTAAAATTACATAATTTGCCAATAATTGTCCTCCATGGCAAGGATATTGCACATAACTCGGTATTCGGCATTCATAAGGCAAAAGAAAGCTCCAGTCCTCGTAACCATTCAAAAATGATGTCAGAATCCGGGATCAGTCAGATGACATCATAAAACCTGATGACGCCTACCAGGAAGGCGAATAAATACCAACACGATAAGCACACGTTTAATCCACTTCAGATTTTATTTATACTTACTTTTTATTTGTTCCTGGTTACTCCTATAGAACAAAGGATTTAAAGATGTTTATTCCATTAGTACGATCGAAGTAATCTTTGTTTTTCCTCTTTCATCTGTATTTTCTTCGCATACTAAGCTCTTTCAAAATAAATTTTGCTCGTGTAACAAAATTACTGGCTGATTTCATTTAGATGTAGGTTTTGTCTTCATAGCTTCACGACGTCGACCTCATTTTGCTTGCTTAGTACGAAACTTTTTATCTTACAAGGTTGTCTGGTGTAAAAGCGTGTCTGCAGTATCCTCTTAACGACCCAGGATACTTATTCTTTAATGAAGCTTAAAAGGAATATGTTACAACCATGACTTGAAAATTGAGGAGCATGTGGTGTCATCTTCATAAAGTTGTTGCCTTGCTTAAGAGGTGTCTCTTTGCTCTTAAATCTTAACTTTGGTGTAATAATTTTCATAATGGGATGGTGTACTTAGTAAACGTTTTAGCTTTAAAGTGAAGGGAAGCTATTTTGGTAACACGTTGTACATTTTTTTCATTTGATGCTGAATAAGCTATCTACCGACTCGCACTGAGCCTGTGTGGTGGATTCGGCCCACTCCCTCTCACAGTGAAAAGGCCTGTGTCCCAGCAGTGGGGCCGTTATAGGATGATAATGTAAGCTAAGAGGTACTTCCTCAAGTCAACAGTTTTAAATTGGTCAAAACTGTCAGTGTGTTGTCAAAAGCAATAATTCCATCATGCACATAATTTCCAAATTATTTAGCCTACAATAATGTTTGAAACCTCGCCAACCATATCTTCTTGCATCTTGGCGCAATCTGCTAGAAACTGCAGTGATATCGTTTTTCCAATTTTGCTGAATTAATAATCCTCTCCGAATATTGCGGAGAAAACCTTGTATGAATTTCCCGGAGGAAATGCGCCAGAGCTTCATGATCCATTGCCGCATGAAGTCATTTCAATTTGGTTTATGACGTTTTGTCGAAAGGGTATGACAACAGTAGGTGACATCGCGCATTGTTTACGTTTTCAATTGTTATTTTATTACACGTCGTTTCGACGAGAGTATGTTGCAAATCGATTAATTTTATGCGACACTTTCATTGATTTGAAGTTTTTGTTATTTATTTACCACTGACATTATCGTGTCGTATACAGTATTACATTATTTTAATTTATTGTAAATAGACTTTGTTCAATAAGTGGCAATGCTTAATTTATGTGCATTTTCTATTTATTTATATTCTTGGAAAACCCGTAAATATTATTGTTTAGTTTCTATTTCTAGCGTCGTTTCCAATAGTTTGTAATTATTTCTAGTAAGTTCGTTGCTTTTCTCACTGAACTCATATTTATAAATGTTTCGATGAAAGGCTCTAAATGTTTTACTCTGAAACATTGTTAAAGTAAACATTCTTCAGATTTTACGTTTGTAATTTACTCCGAACTCATTTCTTTTTAACTTTGTTATTCTGAACCCTTGAGACGTGCTTGAGACTCCAGACTTTTGAGGTGCTCGACACAAAATAAACGCCTGAATATAAATTTCGAAGACACATGGCAACGTCGGCTTTCAACAGAATTATATTGTAGAGTAGTAATGTTCAGCGAAGGGCGAGCAATTTGCCTACTGTACCATCACATGTTACCTACTGCAACAGTAATTATTACATACATGCGTAAAGTTACATCAACTGATGCAACGCGTTGTGTGTAATATTTACGCCTTTACGGTCACTTCAGCTGATACCCCGATTAGTTCGTTAATTTGTACAATAAATTGGACATTTCCCTGACAGCTCCATGTTCTGGCCCCCTTGACGTAATATCTCGATGATGTACAGTCACTGCAACAGGTTATACTCGTTCGGTATCCGTGCAGATTATTAGCCACATATCTAAATAAATACTATTATTTTTCTAATATATTATGTACGTAATAATAGCTATTGTTTACATGCTTTTTCCTGAACAATTTAAAATCATACACATATTACAGAACGATACAATATGCGTATGTAATGAGCATGTATCTGATCGGTGGAACATTCGATGCAGCCGATTTAATTGCCTGTTTTCCTCACACAACAATAGCTTAAAACCGACTATTATTAAAATCCAATTTTCATAAAACTTGTAATCCTTAGTACTATTAGAAAGCCGTTAACAAGCGAATCGGCATTACGCTCAATTTTCTGTTTTAACAGACTAATCAGTACAGTCAGTCACACCAGTACTGCGTTACATGCGGTGCGTTACGTGTTGAGTTACACAGTTGTAGTTCTGTCGTAACAATAATGCGTAATGTCGTAGATAAATAGGCGATTAAAATAAATATGCGTGTGAAACCGGAGTAGCGCAAGTGGAGCGCATCTGAAGCACTGACAACTGACTGCTACTCATTTTTGACGTGAGTGTACATTTTCAAAATGGATATCTTTGAAGAGTTTATGGTTGTGGGTGTCGTTAATATGACGACTGTCTTGTAAACAACATGTTTACAAATCTACATTTCCACACTGGCTGTGTTAGTTCGATGAATTGGTTGCGGTAGGAAGGGTTCGGTGAGCTAAATTGGATGCATTTGCATTGATGTTGACGATAGGACAAAAATATACTTAAACTAGCAGCGCCCCACGGCTTCACCCGCAGAAGTTTCGATCCCGTGGGAATATCGGGAGAAAAGCTATCATATGTCCTTTCCCGGGACTCAAACTATCTCTATACCAAATTTCATCTAAATCGGTTCAGCAGTTTAAGCATGAAGGGGTAACAGACAGACAGACACACTTTCGCATTTATAATAGGTATTAGTATGCAAATATAGATAATCCTCTCTCCAAGTTGTTAGTATCCTGTTATTCCAAACAAAATTAAACCCCAATTTAGAACAGATTTTATGCTCCCTTGATTCACAACACATCATAAAATGGAAAATTAATGACCCTGGATTTGTTATTCTTTAAACGAACCGACATAAAAGGTAAAATATCCACTTAGGTGACACACTATATCACTCCAAAAATAATAAAAGATCAACTCTCTGACAGCTAGAATGCAACATGAAAGACATATTCTTATATCCCTTTGAAATATCCGTAAAAGGAATAAAATAACTAAGAACATCCTGTGACATCTCTAGGAACTGTTAATGTGTTATGCTGATGTTTTTCTTCCTCCAGACTATATTCGTTAGCAACGTGTAAACAAATGGTTTCTGTAACACTCGACGTCATTGAAACAGTTTTCTGGAAAACGTTTTGTTATACTTTCCTGAAAGTTTTCCGAAGCTTTACATTTCTTGTTAAGAAGGATGTATTTTACGTCAGTCGTATAAAAATCAGTTCATCTACTATAGGGCTGATTTTACCAAAGTCAAATATATTTTATTCTTGGAATAAAATTGACGTTTGACAGTTTCAGTACGGATAAACTGTCAAAAATCCAAAATTTATTCTCAGGATGAGACTTATTCCACGTATAAAAGTTTAGTGGAATGCGCCCTTACTAAATCAATTCAAAGAGTAAATATTTCCGCTATATCCATTTTTTAATGTGGAATTGTGGATGGCTATAAGAGTAGGGGAAGACTAAAGAAACGATGGATGGACTGCGTGAAAGATGATATGGCTAGAAAGGGGGAAAAAGACATGTTGCGCCTTTCAATTGGGATAAACCAGGAGAATCACGATGATCGTTATTTGAGTCCCTACTCGAGGAGAGTAGACTTAACCAACTTCAAGTTCGGGTGATCAGCGTTTGATTATTTATGAGCTAATTTTGAACAACGAAACGAAAAGGTTCATAGAAATAGAAGTACAAAGCCACCAGATAAAGCCATGATATCATGTGTCATGTACAGCCAACAAAAGAGATAAGTATGCAGGATTGCCGGATATAGTTGAAGTTTAGTAAGAAACCGATGGATGTTGTCGACTAAAATTTAATTTGATAAATTAATGAGCTATTTGTTTTCTATTAATAAAATTAAATTTTATTCAAGAACATCCATCCGTTTCTTACTAAACTTCAACTATATCCGACGATCCTGCACACTTATCTCTGTTTGACTGTACATACATATTGTACTCAACGTTACGTGATTTTATTGACTTTCAATGTAGACAAAGCGATAGGTAACGTGCGTAATAACTTAGGGTTATCTGTCGGGGTAGAAGTTACGTCTAACAACTCTGTCTATATTTACTTAACCTACTGTGATCCGGCTTACCTTATCCAGAAATTATGATAACACTGCAGATGATAATCGATGTCGTAAGTAAACGTTAACGTATAATAATCTCATTAAAACTATAAATGACATCGCAAATAACTTAGAAAGCTATGTATCCATATTTGTTTATTACGCGATAAATACATTAACTGTACGACTTTCTTAACATTTGAATACCTAGTAGGTCACTTAAGATTTGCTGTCATTTCAAAGTTATCACAGTAAAAGCAACTTGTTTGTAAACCTATAAAGAAAACATCTAGCAAGTTATAGCCCATAGTTTAGAATCTACATAATCGTAAATTCTTTCATGTCTTCTTCGTTCATAACCAAGTCTTTCATTAATTTAAACCTTTAGAAAGCTTACCTTTGGCACAGGTCGAAGCAAAAGGAAAATAAGTTTATGCCTATAAAATTGTGTAAACAAACGATTTGAATACAACTCCCGAGAGTATAGTGAAAGTAAATTGAATTCGCATCGGATCGGTACAAGTGACAATCTTGTTTTCTCTTTGTTTTTTTTTTTGTGTTTTCTTAATGTCTCCACTGTTTCATTCAAGTCTAGGTCAGTGTTATAAGCGGAGGTGATCAAATGTTTATTACAGCTATTACCTCCCAAAAACCGGTCCAAGATCGATATTCAGACACAACTTGCTCAATCAGTTCTTATTTTGACGATGTTATTAATATTTCAAACAGTAAAATCGTATTGGCACAAATAAATTAGTAATCATCTTGCATTAATAAGCGTCTTGGAACCTTTCATCACTTCCCTATAAGCCTAACATAGCTCGCTGATCCAATTTTTTACCCGCAATTACACACAAACCCAGTGAACAGAACGCAAGCTATAATAATGATACCAGTTTTCCATAATACACGGCCAGTAACACTTTACATAACAAATTGCAATGCATTTAGGTACGAAGGTAGCTGTCCACCGGCGCACGGGCATGCAATTGTCGTGATTTACATCGCTGACTGGACGGCTGGACGTCCATTGCATCGCGTCTGTATGAATTATGGCACGTCACAGGTTTGATGGATAGGGTAGTTGAAAAGTTTGCGTAGTGTACGTAACCTGGCAGCGGTTTTTGGGACAGTTGCAATTGGTTCAATTTTCCGTCACGAATGTGTTGGTACCAGTTTTCTATAGGTAAATTTCTATTGATGGAATCTTGTTTTCATGTCCTACAAAACCTTTCGAAATACATGCGCTAAACGAAATCAAAGGGATAACTCTCGTAATTTTAAGAACGTTCAAAATCTGATCTGAGTATGAATCTGTCAAAAATACTTTTGTTTCCCTACATTTTTGACAAGTTTTTGACATTGATTGTCGCTGAGATGAGATTGCGACTAGATTTTGAACGTTTTTAATTACGGAAATTGGCCTTCAAATCATTGACAAATTATCGGGTGCTGCATAATAAATGACGGTTTATGTCTCGTAAATAATTGTCCTCAATCTTTACTCGAGACGAAACGAACTGGTTGGTAACACTAATTAGCCCACTTGCATTCCAGAAAAGTATTTAGATTCATTCGATACATTACTTAGCTTAAATCTAGTCATTAGCTCAGTTTAGCTTAGCAAACAGAGAAAGTATCCAACTCTGTTTAAGGTAATTTATTTGAAACGTAAGCTTATTTCTTACTTCCAAATATACTGAATCTTTATCCAGTTACGGAATCTTAAATTACCTAATTGCCTTTCTCTTTTTCCCGCTCCTTTTATGCAACAAACGTCATTTGCAGATAAGAGTAATTTGTTACGTTACGATAAAGCCAATTGACAGAACATAGGAAATTACTTGACAGCAAGAATACATGTAACTAGATCAAAAAATAGAATCGATTTCATGTTTTGCATAATCTGAATCGTGCCTGAAAATGAAACAGTCGGTTCCGTTGAAACTAGTGAAGCAGATAAAAGCATCCTGCATAAAATGACACATAAGTGAATACATTATATTATGCAATAAAAATGAAATTATCCGGAAAAGAACCGGAGTTTTCGACATAGCTTGCAGAGTAAGCAAACTGAAGTGGCAGTGTGCTGGTCATGTCTGTCGAAGGACTGATGGCCGGTGGAGCAGGCGAGTCCTGGAGTGGAGACCGCGTACCGGCAAGCGTAGTGTAGGACGCCCCCCCGCTAGATGGACGGACGACCTAAAGAAGGTGGCTGGGGTCGACTGAATGCGGAAGGCGGAGGACAGGGTGCTGTGGCGCAGTCTGGGAGAGGCCTATGTCCAGCAGTGGACTGCGATGGGCTGAGTTGATTGATGCAATAAAATTTGAGTTATTTCACTTCTAAAGTCCCTCAAGTTTATTGCACATAAAAACTGAATTATGTGTATGAAGTTAAGTGCACGATTCATCTTCTAAAACCCCTTATTTAAAACCGCACAATCAAGCTTAGTAACTTCAACACAATGTATAAAATTACTTCTTACTTGATAAATTTATGTCCAAGTAATCACGTACAATCTAATTATGGTCATTGTGTTGCGAAACATGAAAATAAATCTTCTGTTAATGATGATACTGTGACGTCTAGTCCTCTATCCTTTGTATGAAAATTGCACATAATAAACGATCAGTTGATTTGATTTAAAACCGACCGGTATTGGTCATAGAATTCCGATCGCGAATGCCTGAACTGTGGTAGAATAATACCTCAGTTGCGCAGCGCTAGGCTGTGTCCTTTCAACTATGTGTCATAATCGGCCTATTCCATCCGCTTAAGATAATGGCTTATTATTTACGCTCAGTTAATAATACCTTGATATATTGTATGACGGAAAATTACGAGGAAATCGCTGTAAATGATGCTAAATTATTACCTATAATCCTAGCTACTTCGGATACTCGATCTGCTTAGCCTTTTCCCAACTATGTTAGGGTCGGCTTCCAGTTTTACCGAATGCAGCTGAATGCAAGAAGCGACTGTCTATCTGACCTCTACAACCCAGTTGCTGGGTAATCGATACCCCTTGGTAAGACTGGTTGCCAGACTCGGGTTTCTGACGACTCGTAGCGACTGTCAAAGAACCACGAATGGCAGCCGGGACCAACGGCTTAACGTGCTTTCCGAGACACGGAGAGGTCTTGGTATGTAAAGATGATCACCCATCCACGTACCAACCGCGGCAAGCGTAGCTTAACCTGATCGATCGACCCGTGCGGGCTGTTATTACTTAGCTACAAGCCCCTTCGGATACAGTTTCGTGCAAATATATCATGTGCTTTCACTATGGTGTTTATTATTTAAATGGATGTTTCCACTCATTCCAATTTATCAAAGCAAATCCTCCGTCATACAGGGTGGTCTATTCTTACCAAAGACCACGCACCGTTTAATAATCCTCGTCTAATAATACTTTGATTTAGTATGACAGAACAGCTATTAGGAAGTCACTGTTAACGGCACAGTTCTGCTCCGAAACTATTTAATTAAACTCTTCTTCGCTCAGTTGATTGAGGAAACTATGAGCTCCGAACTAGGATGTAAATTCCTGAGCTGGTATTTCGATCGACGATTATCTCGAGTGGAAATAGCTCACAAAACTATGCTCGATCACATCGCTCATTTGGAGAAAAATCGACGTAACTGCTACTTTTTTTTTAAGTCTGCTTTCCTAACGTAAATACGCTTTCTAAGTGCTTTGGCATATTTAACTCATTTTCGGGAAAAAAATATACATTTACGTCGATGTTTCTCCAAATGACCGACATGTTCTCTGTTTTAAATTAACGATGAGCAGTCTGTTTGTCCAAATTGTCCATACATTCGGCTTAGGTATCTATCACTCACATGTCAAAGTTCATTCAAGTGTTTCTGTTTGAGCAAACATTAAGAAAACCGTTGCGCTTTGCGCTTCCCCAGTTAAAATATTTTTGATGCGTAATGGCGCCCAACAAAAACGAACGCCCATCAATGAGGAAAAGCATTCTCGTACCACCTTGCTTCCTCGAAAGCATGTTACGTTGAACTAATCTTTTACAAGCACATACTCGTACTGTCAAACGAGATAAAAGTTATATATCACCGTCATTACCTGTCTCATGATGCCCTACATACCTGGAAAAACATCCGGCACGATGACGCATCACGTTGCAGCCTACGGGGTATACTACCTTAATTTCAAATTATATAACAACACTTTTGATGTAAGTTTGTCGGTATTATGTTATGACAACCTCATTCCGTTGACCAGCCTGACAAATTGCATCGAAATAAAAAAAGGATTCTCCGTTCACTCCTATCTCCAGATGAATTTGCAAGTTTAGATACGTGTAATTGCACATATTACTCATATAATTCTAATTAATTTTCAAGCACGCAGTTTAAACATTAATTAAATTGAAGGAATGCACCCGTAAATCTCTAAGGACAACCCAAAGCTTTATTATTATTAACCCCTGACCTTAGTCTTGAAATTTAAAAGCAAGCGTGTCACCAACCTATTAGGCCTTCGAATAGCAATTTGATGTAACAATCGATTTAGTTTTTTTTTTTAACCCCAATGAGCAGGGTACGCTAAGGTCAGAGTGAACGACCAAATGATCTCATCGGGCTCGTTTCAACCGCTGACGTCAGCTCCCGGGGTAAACAAGTTGGGCTTGGTAATTTTTTAATCTTTTGTTTTGATGCCTGTTTGCACGCGCACTGCGTGTTAGATTAACTGATCCGCCGACATGAGGATTAATGGGATCGTATTTTATTTAATAGTTTATGGCACAAACAACTCACCTGGATCTTACGTCATCGCTTGTTTATTTTGAACGACCAAATGCCCAGCTGATTGGGGCGCCGATACCGGCCGAATTTGCAAGCTTAAACAAACCGGATTCCTTGCAGGAAACCAGATAAACATTACATATATTCAGAAGAGAAAATATAATTAAATGAATAGTTTCTTAAACCATAGTTAACCCAAGTTTAATCTTAGTTTCAATTAAATCTATAAACCAAGTTCATAGAAACATAATCTCAACTGAGCTGACTTGCTAATTTTCGCACAATAGTATTAGTGGCATGTTAAACAAATTAACCGTTGTATCGGCAACATTTTGCAAGCGTCCGCTAAATTTGACGGCCGCTAAACGTCTTATTTATATGCCGATTCCGCATTGCTTTCTGCGGGGACAGGTGAAGTTTAACTATCGCACATAACAATAAAACATCATTGCAAGCTGTATATTATTATGTCCTAACAGATCTCTGAGCGCCATTAACTCCAAATTGCCATGTGTGCTAATAGAACGTCATTCCTAGAAACTTGCAAATATTTTAATTGAAAGAATGGAATGCGCAATCCTCTCAAGGTTGTGCATGGCTAACCATAGCCGGTTGGAACGCAAATTACGATTTCATAACAAACGTTGGATCAACAGTTTTGCTAATTGCATTTGCATTTTTCGTATGCAAATAAGATATGAATTTAAGTGTGGTTTGTGTAACCTATCCCATGCTCATTTGAGAGTGAATGATATACAAACATGACGAGAGCGGCGCGAACAAATATTGAGATATGTATTAAGTTCAATATTTGCGGCGCCAACGGAGAGTCGTAAGCAATCTCGTACTTACATTCATATTTAATATTTAAGTAGGCTTTCTGAAATATCTACTCTAGGGACGGACACTTATACGATTATGATAAAGAAAGGAGCATTGCCCTTTAATTTAATATCGTAAAAGTGTACCTACTGTATAAGTTCTACAAAATGTACAGTATATATTATGTACAGTGGCGAAGGGTGAATTTATAACAGAGGTAAGCCGGAGCAAAAAAAATGCCAAAAAATTTTCTATTATGAAATGACTATAGTGTGGTTATGTTCTGAATTTTCAAAGTGAAGCCGGTGGGAATCGAGTTGTATGGTATCTTCGCCACTGTTATGTACTAGCTTTTGCCCATGGCTGTGCAGGCAAGTGCAAGTGGAGGTTGCAATTATCCCACAGGAACATATCACCGACATAAAAAGTATCCTATGCCCTAACTCAGGTCATAATATATCCATTAGCCACATACAAATCCGTTCAGCCGGCGTAAAAAGGTAACAGGCAGTTACTTTCGCATTTATTATATTAGTATGGATCTAGGCTTAATTTAATATAACATAATGACCCAACAACAAATAATTAAAACCGGCCCGAGTCCCTCACGTACGTTATTAACGCTCCGTTGACAACACTCAGTTATTTTAGGGCGCTATCATGTAAAGTAACGCTTCAATGCGCCGATTGACGTGTACACAAGCATATGGAACTATTCCTGTGCTCGATCGGTTTACAGGGATCGTCAGCTTACAGAGATCATCGACTTACAGGGACTATTAGGTTCGATGGACCCGCAGCCTAATTGCGGAACGCCAAATCGTCAAATGATTCTGATCAGTTGGCTTCATTTTACGATTTTCGAATTGCGAAACTCTAGTTTATTATGAAACCAATTATGAACGTTAAGGCCCTGCGCAGAAACTAGAGTTTCGCAATTCGAAAATCGTAAAATGAAGCCAATTGTGATAGAAATGAAGCCAACTGATCAGAATCATTTGACGATTTGGCGTTCCGCAATTAGGCTGCCGGAGTAACGGTCACCTGCTAAAAAGACGGGAGATTAAGTGTCTAATGATTGTCTTGTGTTATTTGGCTTTTGTTCATTGTGATTGTTTTGGGGAATTGTTTTTTTTAATTGATACGGCATTGAATGTCATTGTAAATGGCTTTTGGTAGATGTCTACGAATTTCATAAGTACTGCACATAAAACTGAAATGCAACTTCGCTTGTAAATGTCTTGGTCGATTAGGAAACTTTAATCGTATTTGTGAAGCTGCCGTGATGTAAAAATAAACCATCATGAGCTTATCGAACTCAAATAATGATGAAAATGTACTTATAGACTTAATTTCGTTATCACAAACTGTTTCTGCTTTACTAAAATATCCATGATACAGCGAATGACAATGATTCACTTTCAGGATGTGTCTTATCTCTGGGAAAATAAATTAATGTTGACTTCATGAAGTAACGTGTTAATGTTAATACAAACGTTTATATTATTATTCCTGTTTATAATTGATAAGTAGCCTTTTATATGGTGCAAATCTTTGTTTTAAATTTATAATGACCCAATATTCATTTACCACTCTTATGTAAGCTCCCCGTTAGCTTGAGAAACGTGCAGGGTGTCCCAGTTCAAATACTGTTAAGCTATGATACTTTCCAATTACCTCAAACAAAACATGGGGTGAATGAACTTAATTCGAAATACTAAGGGGTCAAAGTCAAAAGAAATTCGCACACACAAAAAATGTTTCGCAAAGATAATTTCTCATAATCACGGCGGCATACAAACATTAATTTGCAACATCATTATGTTGGTCGTTGAACCGCTAATAGCTTCAGTTACTATGGGACCCCATAACGTCCCATCAATCATCTGTTTGGCACCCGGAAGGCGCTAGAAAGTTCGATGTACGGCCTTTGCGTTCGACCTTGGTGTCAAATTACTACCAACCCCAACAAACAGATCCCTATAAATATAACATTTTATTATTTTCCCTGTTCTCATGTTTTGGTACGTGCTGTTGTGAATGGTGCTGTAAATAAACAATGATATTTATTATTCATAAAATGTTTATTATATCTTTTATAAGTATTTTAGTATATTAACACTAGAAGCGCCGAAGGTTAGACAATTTTGTCCCAGTCTATTTATTATTAATGATCATTGGTAAGGTACGATAGATATGATTAATACTATTTATAAAATATTTGTAATACGTTTATTAATCAAATTCTTATTGCTTGAAAAACAAAAACGAAACAATTTAGGAATAATGATTGAAATAGTTTTTGGTTTAGTAACAAAATCATCACAACTCACATAGTAATTTTAACTGTATTAAATAATTGAATTCTATAAACTAGTATTGTTTGAAGAGCAAATAACGCATAAATTATATTCTTTAGAAGTGCATTTATTGCAGACGGTTTTCTTGCACAGGTCTCACTAACACTTCACAGGTGATTTACTCTTATTATTTGAGCATTTTGACTGTTGTTATAATTGTTATCATTTTAAATTAGTTTACTACATAAGTAAAAGTCAAAAAGTTTCATCGACCTAAATGAAAAAAAAAGTTAGAGACGATAAAACGTGCTGTTGGGACAAAAATGGGACGCGGCACATCTAGTGTTAATTTATGAACGTGATCCGTAGGTGGACTAGACACTGATTTTAAATTATGTATAATTCGAATTCAAAACATGCCAAATAAAACAGATTTTGGTAGATACGCAGTTGGACAACAAATATGGCAAGCTAAGAGCTCAAAATAACTTAATTGATGGAGTTATTCTTAAATCGGATCAACTGCTAAATAATTTCCACCAGTAAATCAGATTTAGAAGATCGGATCGGAAAAACATTGAACTTTAGGACTATTTTTCAGTAACACTCCCTTAATTTAACCCCTAGTCATCGTCATTCGTCATCGGTCACTACCCTCGCGGGCGCGGGTTCACCCTCCGTGATTGTTCAAGGTTCACCGCACGACCTTCACTGCTCCTCAGGTGTCAACTTACTAATGTCATTATCGTCAAGTTACGGCATAAGCACGCCCGGTTGCTCTCGCCACTATATTTAAACCACGTACTTTATTTGTTTCTCCCTTCTCCGTTATTCTTCAGTTTTTTTTACACTGGACGAGTATTTGATTTCATTTTCAATTCATACGTTTTCTGAATTCTCAGTAAACATAAACACAACTGCTTTTCTATATAGGTATGTTCAGTTTTGATGAAATCGTTTGGCTCCACTGTTGTTTTTAATATTTGCAGCTTGTCTGTAATCTGTTAGATCGTTGTTCTGGCTTTGTAAACAACGATCTCGTACATCACCATCATGGTTTACAAATTAGAATTATTCGGAAATTTTTTACGGACCGTCTAGTTGTTTTTTTGTTGTCCTCTGCATTTATCGAACTCGTCTCCTCGGTCTCGTAACACTTCGGATTCGTCATTCGTCTAATTTTGTTATCTGTGGGTGGTAGCCGACAATCTTTACGATCGCCACGAGATTCAATTAAACCACTTTATTATTGTTGTATTATATGCGTCACACACATCTTTAAATAACGCTGCATTCAAAATAGTTTGTCTTCGAAATACCGTGGACACAAATCTGTCATTCGAATGTTCAAGCAGCTTGTTTTCATATATATCAAACTATATCAACTTTGTTTGCAGTATTAACACCCTCTTAAACATTGACTGTTATATTTCCATAATCATTTCACGCCAATATATGTGTGTTGGAGTCGAGACAAATTGCGCTCTTAAATGTAGCAAGTTTTATTCGACGACTTCAGCGCGTGTGAGTGCTTTTATAAATCTCGAGCCATTTCCGAGTGGAAAACCACCGCTGTCACATGATTAAGGATTCTAATTTCTCACGACAGTACAGTACAGTGTGTTATTCAAAATTATTCCAAGGCTATGACCTGATTCATTTTGAGCTTGCGTACCTACACTACCTACTAGTAATACTCATTCCGCTCCAGTTTTTATTAACAATGAACGAGCACATTTTCGAATTTTCTTTTCGGTTTTCGGTTTTAATGAAGCATTGAAACACTTTGTTTAGCAAATAATCAGGTACTGAATAAACTATACTCTGTTGCATCAACACTGTTTAAAAATTGATCAATTACTGCCCACACGTCGCTTCAGCTTCTACCATGTTATTAACGATATGTTTAGCTATCGTAAAGTTTCGTTCGTCGGGGTGTGTTTCGATGTATGGCCGGGGAGTCTAGACTTGCGAGTCAATAACGACGACTCGACCTTCGGACACATACCATTCTTTTTGCGATTTTCGCTGCAACACTCGCGTATTGCAAAACATACGATACGAGATGATGAAAGTAGAACCGGACTTGTAAATTCATCACAAGTTACGAGTTTCATAAATTATACTATAATTCGCTTTGAGATGGTTTCTTGTGTAAATGTCATTTACTCAGCACTAATTAAACCTTTTATACTTTTTTATTATTCGTCTGGTGGTGCTGTCTCGCTGGTAATAAAAACTAGTGGACATTACGTTCTCATAGCACCGCATGGATCTAAAGCATCGTTGTGAAATCACACTTTTAGATTTTACACCGCTAATAAATCTTGGTGTAACCCGGGATCAAAATATATTTTAAGCTCACCTCTGCTTGTTTGAAGTTAAAAGTAAACATGCTAATTTTACTCGTTTTGTAAACATTTACTTATTGAATGAGTTAAATCGTTTTGATCGTTAAGCTATTAGGATCAATTTGTTGATTTAGAATCACATGAAGCACTTCGACAGCTGCTTTACTTCAAAAATTGTGATTGCATCAATCTTGATACATTATTGGTTTGATTTTTCCATTGTGTCAAACACGGTTTACACGTGGTTTGAACCATCTAGTTTTATCCCCCCTTCAATAAACCTTGCTCTTGCTCATTAAAAATACCTATGTAACAATCGCGATAAGGGTGTAAGGTCAGCTTTCCGTGGTTTGTTGCACCGAACTCCGGTCAAAGCGAGCTTGGCGCCAGCCCGGAGCCGGCACTAAAAATACACCTTCGCCCAAACGTAAATACATAATTTAGAAGAATCTGCAAAGTGTCCGGATGCAGCCACTTCAAAAGGTGAACCGTAGAACTCTCAGAGGACACGTGTGATCAGCAAACTGAGATAGTGAAGCTGCTTCGTATAAACTAGAACCAGTTTTAGAACCGTTAAGTTTCATTCACCACTTGAGCCTTTAACTGATAACAAAATAAACTCTTCGGTCTTCGTTTAATCCGCCAAAACATGTTGGAAATAGAATCGTGCAGACGAAATGACAGACGCGGTTCGAGACTACTCCTGAGAACGCCGTTGACGCAACATTATAGCAATTTGGTGTCAAAATATGTATATTGCACAATGGCATTTAATACTCCATGTCATCCACAATAATCTTTGATATAAATGTTTCTGTTTTGCGCTGGCATCACGGAAATATATTCCCGTTTATTTTTATTCAAGGGTTTTTTTTTTTTCAAGATTTTTTTTACATGAAGGCTCATCGTTCAGTATTATATTATTTTCAGTTGAAATATTTATTTCTACTGCGACAGTGAAATTCCTCACCGCTCGAAACGTAATTATTTTAAATGTTTGTAAATATAAAAAACTTGAAATTAGTTTTTTATGCTATTTCATAGCATAAGGCGTTTCTTAACAGTATTTTGACAGTAAGAATTATAACTCTCTGCAGTAGATTTATTGAAACAATTTCTCTCGTGCCAAAACAAAAAAATGTACAAATAAGAATAATGAATGCTTCATGTGAAAAATGTATGTTATATGTTTGCGCATAACGCACTTATAAAAAAAACATCTAAACGCGGAAATAGTTGACAGTTATGTAAACATTATTGGCACTTATCAGCTGCTGCGTTCTGGGTTAATGCATGTCGTTAAAGTAGATTATTTCTATATTCAAGTTAATTAATCATAATGTTCTCATTCTAACGCTGAGCTCGTTTGCGGCAGCTTTTATCTGTTTTGCGGTCACGAACCACAATACCTACGTACCTATTACTGTTTGTAATTTATTCAAATGGTAACTCTTTCACAGAATAAGGGTTACAGCAAACGTGATTCCGAAATAAAGGACAATTGTTCTCTACTGTATATCACAATTCATGGTCCATAGCCTCTACAATGAGCTCACCTCAACGTAAATCACAAGAATTGAACTTTATGCTTATTGGCTTTAAGTATAATTTGTTTTGTGGCGGATTAGTCCTATGCGGCTGATTGTGTTTCGTTGTTATCGTGTCGTATCGAGTGGCGCACGCGCCACAAACGACCGCTTGTATGATTTACAACGTGCTCCACTGAAAGGTACCATTGTTGGCTTAACAGCTTCGACGGCGATTACACAATCGCATCGTTTGACGCCTGTCGAAGGTTATCTCCGGCCGTACGCCGCGCTGCTGCGCTCTGAAGTTGACCGATGTTTGTAATGCTAGTGCGCTTTGTTGATGGTATTTCACGTTTCTGCTCTTTTTGTTAGTACCACGGCTACCATTGACCATTTAGAGTGGAATTCCTGCCCTTTCCCAGGCTGCGTCAAAAATGAAGGCGTGCTCTCAAAATTATTTCAATGTTGCCCAACATCTGAACTGCGCTCATTTTTCATGTAATGACACATAACGGCCGGCCAGCTGAGTAAAGACTAATTAGATGCCGTTTTTCGTTGCTGTTGAAATTGTCGCATAAATTAACTGTTATATGATCGTAAAACTTTGGTTGTCATAATCTCCATATAATATCCTCAATGTTTGAAATAATATATCGCAAGCAGAACAACAAACTAACTGGCAACAGATCCGGTCGTTCCAATTAGCGTTAATCAATTACATGGTTTCGAAGATAACTGGCATAAGGTGGATGTGATGAATCACCACTTCTGGTTATTTGCCAAACAGTTGGCACGGTGGATTCCGAAGCTACATAGGAATTTGTGTTTTTATTAATATCGGGATTAATATATCGCGATTGCGCAGTATGTATTTTCTATTTAAACTACTACGAAAATAGTGTCGACAGTTTGAGTTGTTTACTTATTTCAGTAACTATTGCGTCGCTTCTCATTTACTTTAGCATTGTCCCGACTCATTGCATAAGCAATGTGTAAAACATAAAAGAACACGTCTTTCTCTTCCATGTTATGTGAAAATGAGCACATGTCCACGATTTCTTTGTATTTCTCGTTTCTGATTGTAAACTGGATGGCTGCTGTTTGTTCTCTCACTGCTTCACTGACAGTGTTTTACAATTTATTCCTATCAGAATTAGATTCGGAAATGGACGTCTTTCGTTGCTTCTTCGCCCATTAAAGATATTAAAGCTTCTACAGATGGATGTACAGTTTCAATGTAGTTCACATGCAGTTTAGGTCCCAGTCCAATGCAATGTTACTGCAAAGCAAAGAGTCATGCAGTTTTCGTGAAATTCTTAAGTTGCCCAAAAACCAATTTGTAGCAAGAACAACAACACAAACTATTTCAATTATTTAGGATAGTTTGACCTATTTTAAGCTTTAATCACAGCATAACAATGTTTTACCTTAATAATATTATGTATTTAATTGATAACAATACGGCGCAAAATAATAAACAGACCATTATAATTAATTAACTTCCGTAGAATGCCTATAAAACATTATTTGATAGCCGACTTCAATAATATACCATGTCCTATTAATATAAAGCATTATTAGCACTTGGACTTTTACGACTACTAACCTAGCAAGAAATAAATACGAGCCATATATCACCTACACGATTTAAGGGCTGTACTTAACAGTAATAGTTTCTAGAGATTACAAGAAGCAAAAAAAAAACACCAGGTTTATAGCAGTTTGGCGTGTCGACATGTTACCCGGTCGTTTGTTCGATGACTCACTAGTACCAACTACCAACGCTATCTAAGGTAATTTATGTCACATTGCGCATGCAGAAAGCCATAATGCTTAGCCTGTAATTATAGATAAAGATGAAAAAGTGAATGGTGTAATCGTTACTGTAATTCTCGTTAAGTTAGTAGCAGCCGAGCAGGACAGTAATGAATGATTATGACTTCATAACGTTTCCATGGGTTGTTGCTTGCAAACATCGCAAAACTCACGACACTTGAGTCGATAGGAAACAAAACAATCTAAATTTAGGGCTGCCTTCTAATCTTGGCAGACTTCTAGTATATTAGAACTGCTGTCCTGTCCCTGTTACCAAGTCATCTGGGATATGGAGTAGCCGTGGTAAAGACACAAATTTGACAATTGAAGATAACTTTGTTATAATTATAAGTTTTATAACAGATGATTCTCATGATAAAATTGGGAAAATGTGGAATGAACATTTGCGATTATTGAGGCAGTATTATGTGCATAATGCATCAGAGCTATTTCCAACACCAAAGGGGGAATTTTGAAAGTATTTGCAATGAAGCAAGATTTACACAATGAAAATGCTACATTACAGTGCGAAGTCGGGAAAAACCCCGTATGTCTGTTTAAGAGTTGACTCATGTGAACATCTGATGCAATGATTAATTTTCCTGGATTCTAAGATGTGTTTCAAAAAAACCTGCTAAGAAATAATTTCCTTTCAGAAAAAACGTTGCGAGCGTCCTGCAAATTTTTCCTATACTATTTCTTATTTTATATTGATGACCACTTGGTTCATCAGCAATATCCTACGGATCCATGTTTTTTCGCCTTTATCAACCTTTTTGATCTGTATGAAGTATCTAACATACACTGTTCATATATTGTTAAATTAAATTACATGCAACATTCTATTTACATGACATTCGATTCCTATTTAATCATCACGAAGAAAAATTGCCTATTATATCATAGTAACTATAAGTACTTCGTTACGACTTATAAGCTCCGATAATATCGTTATTTGTAACCTTAGAGCCGGCCTTGGCGTCAGCAAATAGTGAAATGCATCGACATGATGCAATGTCTCGCTACGAACAAATATTATACTCGTATCTATAACATTTGATACGTCTGTTTTTAGAAGCTATTGTATTCGAATCGTTGTTTCATTTTAAATAGGTCCTGGTTTTAAGGCCGTTATGTCTGCTGTACATTTTACATGGTACCTTTGTTATCAGGCTATGTAATTAATTGAATATATTATTTAATTATATTTTATGTCATGTCATCATGACATGCCATGTACGATGTCGGCAAGTGCAAACCTTCGTATACTGCAGTTAAGCTTGAGTATACAAATGACAAGCCAAATAAAGCACATTATAACAGCAATAGCCACATTTCTCTGTAATCTCAACTTTTATAACAAGTACGATAATGCTAGTAAATGAAGTAATGCATAGGAAATGCAGTTTTACTATTGTTTACATTTAAGTTCTGGTCCTTGAAATATCCAAGAAATCGACGCTATCAAACTCATTACAGTTTGCATGCATGGTGTTTCCGAGGTCGCATGCATGCACAACATAGACCCATACGATAAAAACATAATCACGTCATACGGTCATATTACTATTAAATTTGTAATCCCACGCAGGAATGTGTAAGTATGTGATATTATTCAAGCATTGTGGTATTACATTGAATAATAAGTATTACATTTCTTTTTGAAAAAAGACGGGTTGCACTCCGGGAGTGCCGGCAGAAGTGAAAACTTGAATATTAATGTTGAAATAAATCAATTATTAATTTAATTAATATTACTCTTTTTTTTTTTCAATATTTCTGCGTCACTTTTTTCATTAGGTACTTAATAGATGCACTTTGTTCAATTTCCATATTTTAAACACTTTCGGTCTTATTCATAAAAAAAGCCTATTGAAGGTTTAAACCATTCATTAGTTAAAATGCTCAATAGGCCTGTAAAACATTCGATAAAATTTTGTATTCATAAACGCTTCATAAACGTTCTATAACTAGAATGTCCTACAACTTCTAAATGTTGCCATTATAATGAAGTCATCCATCAAATTGGCCAACACATTAAATCAGCATACGAGAATATCTGTCTACGAACCGAATATTTGTGTCCATAGACATTATTACGTATGAAAAACTAATTTATTGTCTACAGTTTCAACAGTTTTGACGCGACAACGTCATGGTCGTCATGGAAACAATATGAATATGTCAATGAATGAATTTGATATTGTATGTGTCAAACTAAAAAACTTTTGAATATTTTTTTTGTATTTAAAATAAATGAAATTAAGACCGGAGACTAGTTGCAATAAAGGGCAAAGAATTGAATATTGGTTGGAGGAGGACAACTGCGGCTCCTCGAAGTACTATTGTTTATGGTAGGGGAGCCCAGAGGGTTTTTGAGCAAGCATATTCAGGGCGAGAAGTTGATAGCTGAGTAGGTCTGGCAAGAGGAGAGAACACCGAAAATATATTTAAAAAGTTTCTGATAGGAGACCCCTGGTCAGGAGACCACTTTCAGATTTCAAAAAAGGGCCGAAATTAAAGTGATCTTCAGAGGCGTTGGTTTTGGCATGATCGGGTCTGGCCTAACCCATAATGACTTAAATAGGCAAATCTGACGGGGAAATTGTGGGCTTTCCCCAAATCTGACAACTTTGAAAACTCAGATTTGGGCCATTTCTAAAAGGATATTCAGGGCGAATTAAAGTTATTCTGTGCAATAGTGTTACATGTCCTGATAGTGAATATATAAATATCTGACGGGATGATGGAGCCTTTTGGCAAATATGAGGAAATTTCATCAATTCAGAAAATTACCCAAAAGTGGCCATAATTTTGCATTTATCCCTAAATCAAGGAACCTAGTAGCTTCGAATTCTGTTTGCATTTGAAGGTGACACGTTTGTAAAGATTTCTCCATATTCAGAAGTTTGAAAAAAGTAAACACTTGAACGTAATGATTAAAAGTTAAGTAGCATAATTAAAACATCGACGGAGTACACCATAAACAAAGTTGATTATTTCAATATTTTACTATGACACTAAGAAAACCAATTATTTCAAAAACATCCTCATCTTATGGGCTATCTAACGAACAAGCAACGTTTTAAAAAATATTGAGAGATGCCCGTCAATTGTTTGATAAAGCGGGCAAAGGTGGAAAGCCATAGTTACTAAAATTAACGAAAACATTAAAGTAACGACTTGTTTACGTCGTAATACTTTTCTATTCGAGGTTTTATTGTAACTACAAACCTCTGCGCTCGATATCGTAACTGATATCGCCTCCAACTCTCAGTGATAGTTCGTTATGAGAGTTTTGTTAAATAAGTCCCAACACTTCTGCTTAGGCCGCCAGCTACTAGTTAACTAGATTAAATGACAGATCATGAGATACAAATTTATTTCTAACCGATTTCTAAAAGAGGGTGGTTATCAGTTCGTCTGTATATACAGGATGAATGTTTCAAGTCATCATGTGGATGACCAAATCCGAAACTATAGGTAATACCGAAAAATTCTTAAAGGAGTCACGGGGTCGATTTTGACGAATACTAAAACTGCATCATTAAATTTTTGAAAAATCAATTGCTCTAGCCGGGAATCGAACTCGTATATTTTGAAAAAAAAAAACACTGCCTGTTTTATTGCACCCTCAGACGGTGTCGTTAATAAGGATCAAATTCTGGAAAGAAATGATACACGCCAAAGTAAAGGAAAGTGGACATTTTTAAGAATAACTAAATCAGATAAACAAATTTATTAATTATGGTTTAACAATGAATTCAAAATATAATTTATTATATTAAAACATAAGTTAACGGCCAAATAACTACTACTACAGAGCAAACGAATAAATCACTTACATTATAGATACTTAAAAACTGTTACTATGTTAAAATAATTGCTTTTTGTTAAAAATGCGCCCTTTACTGTACTTTGTCGTATATCATTTCTTTCTAGAATTTAATCCTTATTCGCGACACCATCGGGGGGTATACGACAAAGTAAAGTAAAGGGCGCATTTTTAACAGAAAACAATTATTTTAAGATAGTAACAGTTTTTAAGTATCTAGAATGTAAGTGATTTTTTCGTTTGCACTGTAGCAGTAGTTATTTGGCCGTTAACTTATGTTTTAATATAATAAATTATATTTTGAATTCATTGTTAAACCATAATTAATCAATTTGTTTATCTGATTTTAGTTAATCTTAAAAATGTCCACTTTCCTTTACTTTGGCGTGTATCATTTCTTTCCAGAATTTGATCCTTATTAACGACACCGTCGGAGGGTGCAATAAAACAGGCAGTGTTTTTTTTTTCAAAATATACGAGTTCGATTCCCGGCTAGAGCAATTGATTTTTCAAAAATTTCATGATGCAGTTTTAGTATTCGTCAAAAGCGACCCCGTGACTCCTTTAAGAATTTTTCGGTATTACCTATAGTTTCGGATTTGGTCATCCACATGATGACTTGAAACATTCATCCTGTATACACAGACGAACTGATAACCTATCTTTTAGAAATCGGTTAGAAATAAATTTGTATCTCATGATCTGTCATTTAATCTAGTTAACTAGCAGCTGGCGGCCTAAGCAGAAGTGTTGGGACTTATTTAACAAAACTCTCATAACGAACTATCACTGAGAGTTGGAGGCGATATCAGTAACGATATCGAGCGCAGAGGTTCGTAGTTACAATAAAACCTCGAATAGAAAAGTATTACGACGTAATCAAGTCGTTACTTTAATGTTTTCGTTAATTTTAGTAACTATGGCTTTCCACCTTTGCCCGCTTTATCAAACAATTGACGGGCATCTCTCAATATTTTTTAAAACGTTGCTAGTTCGTTAGATAGCCCATAAGATGAAGATGTTTTTGAAATAATTGGTTTTCTTAGTGTCATAGTAAAATATTGAAATAATCAACTTTGTTTATGGTGTACTCCGTCGATGTTTTAATTTTGCTACTTAACTTTTAATCATTACGTTCAAGTGTTTAGTTTTTTCAAACTTTTAAATATGGAGAAATCTTCACAAACGTGTCACCTGCAAATGCAAACAGAAATCGAAGCTACTAGGTTCCTTGATTTAGGGATAAATGCAAAATTATGGCCACTTTTGGGTAATTTTCTGAATTGATGAAATTTCCTCATATTTGCCAAAAGGCTCCATCATCCCGTCAGATATTTATATATTCACTATCAGGACATGTAACACTATTGCACAGAATAACTTAAATTCGCCCTGAATATCCTTTTAGAAATGGCCCAAATCTGAGTTTTCAAAGTCGTCAGATTTGGGGAAAGCCCACAATTTCTCCGTCAGATTTGCCTATTTAAGTCATTACGGGTTAGGCCAGACCCGATCATGCTAAAACCAACGCCTCTGAAGATCACTTTAATTTCGGCCCTTTTTTGAAATCTGAAAGTGGGCTCCTGACCAGGGGTCTCCTATCAGAAACTTTTTAAATATATTTTCGGTGTTCTCTCCTCATGCCAGACCTACTCAGCTATCAACTTCTCGCCCTGAATATGCTTGCTCAAAAACCCTCTGGGCTCCCCTACCATTACGAAACTGACTTTTCAAACATTTGTACGTCAAATGTCATTTTCTTCGGCCATCTTTGTCGTGTCTCACTTGGTTCACTTCGATTGGCGCCGCCGTAGAAAGAGATGGGGGGGGGGGGGGAAATCTCTCCTGACGGTCACGTGTCCTGACGCGATGCCCTGACGCGAGTTTAACATTTTTTACCCATTAAAAAAAGTGTTCAACGCCGCTAAAGAAGTTTTCACTTCAAAAAAAAATGCCATCAACCACTAAATATTGTCATATTTTTCATCAAGACCTCCCATAAACACTTAAAACCAGTATCATCTTCTGACCAATAAACCGATATGCCAGTCAGTTATTATTAGTAGAGCTATGCAAATCATGAATAAGAGACACCTTCGTGCATGAGTCATTCAGTTCCATATGCACCGAAGGATAGCTGAGACAAAGAACCCGCAGTAACCACATTTAGGCCTCTATTATTTTGAGCGAGAGACCCCATTGCAAGCGACAGACTGGCGACATGTAATTACTGTGATTTGTAAGTAGGATAGAAAGTAATTGTTTCAAAGACAACAAAGATACTTTAAGGTTTCTACAGCCGTCCCAAATACACATACTGACTTGAATAGTTTGATCAATACTTCTGAGATGAAAATCAGCATCTCAACCTGAGGGGTACCCCAAGGCAAAATGAGATAAAGATCTTGAAAAGGCGTTCGATTTACCTAAACAACCCATTAGAATTGGCCATCTTCTTCTTCCATCTTCTTAATTCCAGTTCTATTTAGGGTTGGGTCTTCTTGTACAGCGGCGCCAGGACGATCTGTCCTGGGTTATCACAGGAGTTAGGTTCTGCGCTTTCATCTCCCTCTCGATACTAAACCACCATATATTATAGCGGGGGTTTTCCTCTTCCCAGGCGTATCGTAGGGATATCCAGGACTGTTTTTACTGAGAAACTATCATCTCTTCTCATTACGTAGCCGTACCATGTAAGCCTGTTTTTCTCTTTTAGAATTGATAATTAAACGTAATCGCAGGAGACAAAACCAATGGGATTGCAAGGCAAACACATAAATAAATTGTCGCAATATTGTTTGACAATTAAAAGGCTTGACAATAACATGTGCAAAAGCAAAATGACCTTAGCTTCACGTATATGATTGCAAATATTGCAAAATCAACAACTTATTAATATGCATTCAAGAAGTATCAAATACGTCTTTACAATTTAAATTGCGTACTCGGATTGAATTATATCAGTACCTATCCTTCAGTTAGCCTTAGGCTTAGTAACAGTTAAAGTCTGTTGAATAAAGTTACGAAATTAACATATCTTTGACGAATCTAATTTGATCTGCTGTTATTTGTAGGGTTGAGTGAAGTATGTTTTTATTGGTTACCAAAATGTATGTATTGTAAAAAGTTAATGCACACAATATAATTAGTTTCAACTGAGTTGACATCAGACCGCAATCAAATAATTATTTAAGTCTTCAACAGGATATTTATTTAGCATACGTCACTAAATTAAATTGGTTTAGTTTTAATGTACAAATAAACACTCGTAAAGATCTATTTCCAAACACCTCCAAGATTTGGAATGTAATTCACATTTGTTTATATAAAGTGCTGCAAAGTGACATTTGGAAGTATAAATACGACAGACGTGGGCAGAAGTATGTTCTTGTCTAGAATTCTCGTGCCCAAGTTTAGTAACCCATAGACTGAACATCTGTTGAACATATCTTTCTTTCTGCATACTCTTGGATAACTGTTGCATCATATTATAACCGTTTCAATCTGCATATTTAGTGCATTTGAATACTACAGTTTTGATGTGAAATGGCGATGGAGTTGGGCCATTTACACGCGACATCCTCGATGCTCTGAAAACATGATGTAAAATTGTATTTTAGTATCTTGGAATTCCAAAACATGAAACAATAAAGACTGGTGCAACCTGTTGATATTCAGTCGAGGGAATTCACCATATTATTATGCCGTTACTAGCTTCACAATATACAGCTCTATCATACTGACGCCTCTTCCACGAGAATCGTTTCTCATATTTGTTTGCATAATGAGTAATCCCACTGAGAAATGCTTGTTCCTGCATATACAAAGACGTCTGTTTTCCACAGATGTTAACAATAACAATTTGCGATTAATTCAAACTTCCGCCAAATGTGACCTGGTGGACCATGATGTCCGGACCTTCACATTTTATGGCCATGTTAAAATTACAATTTACGGAAATATACGCTGTTAATGCGAAGGTGGTTCAAGACAATTTTATTATAACGCACTGTCAACGGAAATGCATAAATTGGTCTGTTTGTACAGAGAACTCGCATAAATTTTAGTTTTAATTTCATTTATAATGAGTGTAAGTGATACTTTGTTTTCACTTCCTTCTTATTTGTTGTTAAATCTGGCGAGGTCTGCAATATTGTAGAATAGTTAGCGACACAAAGACAATGTGTTTAGATTCCACTTAAGTAATTCTGTAAGTTAACATAAGGAAAAGAAAATTAAACGATCTGCAAAATAGGCTCTTTAGTCAACTGAGGCAGAGCTTGTATTTAAAAGATTTAATTTTTTCTTTGCGAACTACTAAGTATTTAAATAGCGCAAACTTTTATTTCAACTATGTTTGACCACAGATTGACTTCATTGGCTAGCATTAAAATAAACTTTCATTGAAATATTGATTAAGTTCCAGTTACGATAACATCTAGCCGCATTCTCTTTGTAGTTCCAATTTAATGCGGTATTTTAAACACTTTTTCTCTGAATTTGCTTATATCGCACACTAGTCTTGGAAGGTTATTTAATTGCAAACACCATCGGTTCCATCACGCGAACCGATCATTACCGTCTTTCATAATATTTATATTTTCTTCACTCTACATTTCTCAGCATCATTTTATACATCATTTATTATTTTAATTGTTAAATGTTCTGCAAATCCTATACCACGACTCTTATTTTATTTTAGTTATTTCCTGTTTTAATGGTCAAAAAGTCGTTTTACATCATAATAGCTATTTCACATTTAAACATATGACGTCAATCGTGCTTGTTACCAACTGAAATTGTTGACTACATTTGAGTACATTCGTTTTACAGAACCTGTCAATATCTCTCTGTGTCTCTATTGAAATATATAGTTTTAGTCGATTGGTATTACTGCGAGTGACTTCAGTTTATATTATTGTAACAAAGCGCAACCTTGACGACGGCGACGCCTCGGCTGCTTTGTCTGACGACTGAGTCTTACGCATTTGTCCCATTCATACTCTAGATGCGTTTCGTGCGACATAATTCTACAGCATTGACGCGACCAGCTCTACTAATTGCCTGTTCTCGCCCACTCCTTGTTACGTGAGTGATTCTTCGGCGGTTTCCTCTTAAAGCTTATCTTCCTCGACTCTATGGTTGGCATCACAATCGTCATTACTATTATTCACTCCAAACACTATTAAAGCCCGACTGATTTACTTCATTGTTACATCGCTAACCGTCTAGACAACTCTTTGTTCTCTCAGTGACGTTACTTTAATTAATTTCGATTGCAACTGATGGACAATGTCCAACTATTATTGCAACTGACACATTTGTTCTTTTTATCTTTTGATTGATGGCTCTTCTTCTATGAATGAATTTGATTTGTATGATAATATTGTCATCGACAATGTCTATAACAGATTGCGTGCGGAATGCTTGCTTGCCAATAATTACCTTTATTATGACTGACACTCCCGTTGCCTTGCCACTAACTAAACATCACTGCTTATGTATCTTCACCCCGCTGAGAATGTTCTGCTTCGCTCGGCTGTTCGTAGTCCTAACAAAATTTTCAAACAAGTTTGTGAAATCGAGACATCAGAGCTACTCTAATAATAAAACTTGGCGGGATATTATCAATATGTTATATTGTCTTAACAACAACTAGATTATCGTGTTATACATTAATTAGAATAGTAACAATGTGATAGTAAATATCGATCCTAGTATGAAATTAGCTTTGGCTTATCTGCTCCAAGGTTTCACTGAATGTTGTCTAACCTTAGTTTAGTATCATATGTTTCATGTTGTCTTTGCGTCGAGTAATTTCGGAGGGAAGGTTGGAGCAGCTAGGTCTTTGGGTGTTCGACGATAGGGCTGTGGTGACGTAGTCATGTGTCGGCAGCATCAACGGGTTGGCGCTGGCGCTGGGTGGTAGCGGTGCAGGCAGCCCTGCGACGGCGAACGACTCTCGGGACCAGACGACGACCTCATCTCGCGCGCCCTCCCCGCCGCCAAACGAGAGGCAGCAGCACTCCAGGTAGACGCGCTCCACGCTCGGAACGTTTGGCTTCTCCTCTGGCTATGGCTGTTCTTGTTGCCAATGGAATACCAGCTTTGAAGCAAAAAAGAGTATCGACACTTCTATCGATTCATTTCATTTGGTCATGAAAATGGCTCCTAAGATTTGTGTTATCAGATTGGGTTTAATTCAAAGCTAATGTTCCATTGGTCAAACGTAAGAGGTGTTGGTTTCGTTTCTGTACTGTATAATTTTATGTGGGTCAAGGTCGTTTCCAAATTTTTTTTTGTACTTTTAGAACGCTATACAACGTTTCTAGTATGTGTGCATGCTTGCCTGCCGAGTGTTTATTGTTTTTGTTGGTGGTAGAAACATTTTTGTGCTGTTTGTTTTGTGTTTAGCAGAGTGTTTGACCATTGTATTTGTTTTGTGCTGTTAGATAGTTTTTTGTGTTCTTTTCAAAGGTTACTGAATTTTTCAGCGTCTTCGACATTAACACCAACATAATATTTATTTCATCCAACGTGTACAAACAATTTTGCACGTCGAGCTGTCGATATCAGTACCTAAATGAAAGAGTATAAATAATTCAAAGAGGAAATTAAGTTTAATAATCGTTCTAAACTGTGCAATGTCAAAGTCAAACATGTTTTCCTGTCGACAACGGATGACGTCAGGACTAAATAAAACAATGATGGTCCTTGTTATTGCCTTACTTTATACCTGAACAACTTTATACGGTCGATTAAAATGAGGCTATTTTTAAATTTTTCCGAACGTGATTGATGAGAGAGGTGATATTGAGTCCACAAGTTTCTTCAAAACATACCAATGACGCAACAGCTTTTTAGGTGAAAAAAAGACCCACAAAAAATTGCAATGTAAATAAAAATCCTAAACAAACCCAAAGAGATTGATAGCAGGATGTTTGACAGGTTTTAAATCTTTCTCAATTAGATACTGCAACATATGTAAGGTAAGTCCTTAGCTTCAAGGATGGCATCAGAGGAGGAATGAATTGGATGGAGATAAAATTATGAATATAGGTACCATTTGAATTCTGTTCCACAGAAAGAAAAATGTGATACTATCGGTGAAGCATAATGTCGGCTGGGGCACGTCTTGGTGGAGTCTCTGCTCTGAATCTTAATAACCCAAACTTGTACCTTCAATGCATAATCTACAAGACGTTAGGCAATTGATCAATATCGATATGGTGAAGTTCGTCGTCAAAGTCAACGCAGGACTAATTTACTTTAGGTTCTTAGACTTTGGAAGTTTGGACTGGGACTTAATTGTTTGATTTGGCGTGAGAGTTAACGATGTTTAACAACTGTTCAACACTGTCTCAGTGTTGAATGGAGTCTACTAGAACATTATCGAAAAATGTAAGCCTAGATTGAATGCCAAAAGTAGTAGGAAGTAAAGAGCCAAGTCTTGATATAGAGCAACGCCTGTTTGTAGGCGGGTTTTTGGCATTGTCACATGATACTATCTATACTGACAATATGACTTGTCTGTCAGTTTGTCCAAGAAAAAAAAAATCAACAGCCGCGAAGGTTTTGACTCGACACCTACATAGTAAGAATGTAACAAAAGATAGAAGTTTAAAAAAGATACAAAATGTCACCCACATGACACTGAAAAAAAAAACTAAACTTTATAATTGTGTTAAGTGGATGAGTATTCAAACAAGCACGGATATAAATTACTCTACCTCCGGATTTTGGTCCTTCGGATTTTGTGGTACCAAATACCACAGGAGGTTAGCAATTTTCTGGCCTTGATCTTTCCAATCAATTCTCAAATATTTAATGTATGTATTGTTTTTTAGATCTTTGTTTATCAAATGATCATGAGACGTGTTCCGTATTAGGTTAAAAGATGTTAAGACCGGTTTAACTTTGCACCGCACGTCATCAAAACAAAAGTGTCGAACTTTTAACCATTGTATATAAAGGCACAGCATCTGCACGATTACACGTCTTGCACATGCAAATTCAGATCATCAAGGAAACATTTGGGGTTTTCAAAATAATAATTGGCCATCACTAATGTCTGACCGAATATGAACGAGCATTTATATCCTTCATGTCATTAACTGCTAACGACGAGACTTTGAATAATCACGATAAATGTGCATGCCTCCCAAGGCATCCCAAAAGCTATACGTGTTGATCGTCTTGTAATTTAACTCATAATTTCTGAGCACCACGGTGAAACTTACGTCATGCTCCAAGAATAGATCGCCGGTTGCTTTCAGTGTGGAGTTATTGTAGATTTTTTGCTGGCAGGTTATTGACTTGAGCATTTAGATGTCACGACAAGGGTACTGAACACGACTCTGCTACAAGCCACCGAATGTACAACAAAATTGCAAGTCTACAACATTGATCCATTCGCGAATATAACTGAGCAATATAAAGAATCGTAAAAATGTTTTATGTGGTTTCAATTAAGAAGTCTAGATACAAGTAAACTTGCTCGATATGAATTGATATCGCACGGTGTGCGGTGATTATCATAATATATCTATCATATGGGGCAATTCTAAAAATAGTTTTTTTTTTTAATATGTTTGGGTTGCAAAAATATAAATATTATGTTGATTGGAGATACCTACCTGTTTTTTTCTGGCAAATGTGAAGGTCATTTTTGTTTATTTATCCACCATGATTATAAATATATGTAGGTAGTGGAACAAAACGAGTGGGTGTTGAGACTGAGGTTTGAATAATGTGTATATATTATTTATGTGAACGTACAAAAACACTCGTATGATTAGGTACCTAGTTTTTTTTTATGAATTCGGAGAACGCTATCTGTTATTAAGAGGCTTACTAGACCTAAGTGTCCTTGAAAAACGCATGCACACATATGCAGAATCGACGCAAACGCCATCTAACGACGACGCCCATCACAATTATGACATAAAGCATACATGAGATTTAGAAGTAACGGTTTTGTGAGATTACGCCCTAGTATTCTAATAGATGGCGCGGAAACGATGTGCAAATAAGAAACAAATTATGTAGTTATGTGTGACAATTACATAATAAATTTTATTCGTTTTGAGTGTGACTTGAAAAACTTAAGGATGTAGGTGATTTTGAAATAAAACTGATTCAATGAAATTTAAAACATTTTTAACCGACTTCAAAAAAGGAGGTTGTGTATTCGACCCGTATGTATGTATGTAATGTATGTATGTGTGTATGTTTGTATATATATTTGTAGATTTTCTAAAAAACTGATGAACCAATTTTGATCATTCTTTCACTAATGTGATCTACATACTTCCAGGAAGGTTTTAGTATATAATACATTAGGTAATATTATTCTTATGTAGTATGTCCGAAGTTAATATGCATAAATGTACTGCATCTCCGGCATTTCTATGCGAATTTTGATGATTCTTCAATGCACTAGTGTTAATTGAATTTTTGTGGGGTAGGTACAATTAGAAAGAAAAAAAAAAACAACCGACTTCAAAAAAAGCACTACAGCGTGATAAATAACTATAATTTCGGAAGTCGGTGTCAAAAAACGAAAATGCGGAACCAGCAACACCGACTTCCGAAATAAAAATTATCACTTTGCAGTGTTTTTTTCTAAAACAATGAATTTTGGAAACATCTAAGAAAATGCAGTCGGTATTTTCGACTTCACGTACAACTGTCACAGTGACGTATGTGGACGACGTGTGGATTTGTATTCGAGAGTCCCCGGGTTCGATTCCCAAGGTTACGAAATCGAATTTTCTATTTAAATGTCATTGTGAATTTTTAAATATATCTATTAAATATTTTTATAAATAACTAAAAAAAGTCTGCAGGAGAAAGAAAGTCGAAAATATCAACACGGAAGTTAGGTATTTCTAATGCGCAAGTACCTACACGTTATCTAAGCTATTACAAAAATAAAAAAAATTCTGACCTAATGTTTTTATTAACCGACCGCGACTTATTGATAATGGGCATAATGAAATAGGTTACAGATTCATCTGAAAATTGCGATGAAAATGATCAAAAGCAAGAAATTAGATTTAAAATTGATTTTGTTTATAATAAAAAGGAATCATAGTTATATATGAATGTTAGGTACCTAATCTTTGAGGCCGTTTACACATTATGCCGCAGCTGCAGCGGCACCGCCGTCGCTGCATCAGTCACCCTTGGATTTGTATGAACACACGGCGCCGCGGCGGCGCGCCGCAAGGGCTCATACAAATCCAAGAGAAACCAATACAGCGGCATCGCCACAGAATATAATAGTATGGCACCGCGGGCGGCGCACAGTGGTCTGAAAATCGAGCTCCATACTCATAGAAACTTAAAGTTCGGAAATAAAAAAACAAAAATTGTAATGGGTCTAGTATACCTCCCTTTACGTAATATTAACGTATGGATGGTATCAGTACCTCCACGAGTGAGAAAAAATTTTTTTTTATTTTTTTTTGTATGGGAGAAAACACTTAATGTACATTTTTTTGAAACTGGATGGAACTGATAGGCTGGACCTCACACGAGCTATTGTACGATACACGGCCATCATGATGACATACAATTCATGCACCGTTCGGCGCCGCTTTGCACGTAGCAAATTTTTGAAATTTTGAATTTTCGATACGTGATTTTTCAAATCTTTGACGAGGTTAAATTCACTTGCCGATCGATTTACTTATACTATCGTTAGTTGTAGCCTGCTTATGACCTTTGTGATGACAACAATTAAAAATTATATTGATTATATACGTTTTTTTTTTATTTCATTCCAAGAACTAACTCATTTAATCACCGTGATTATGGTTGAGTTATAATTATATACTAATGACATGAGCATCAACCAGCTCTAGCAGGGCCAAATGGGCCCTAGTCACAATAAAATTCTATTGTCTGTAATATTAAAGTCTGTAAAACCTAATTAAAGAATAGCGAACGATAATGAGGGTAGTTGTATAAAAACAGGACGTTTGAGCTTACTTTTATCAGTAGCTCTCAGTACTTGTGCGCGCTAACTTATTACGTTATTTTTTTAATTGTGCTGTGATGGAAGGTTGTGATACCAATTTGGACATTGTCATGTTTGTGACAAACAACAATTGTTTTTCACAGCCCAATGTTTTATTTGAAGTTTTTGAGAATACTATTGATTTGTTAGAAAATGAAAAGAGGGTATTGAAACAATTCTGTCAGACTTATGTTTGTTCGTTGAGGAACAAATGGATCGCGTGTAATCTCACGAGACGTACATACATAACAAAGTATGAGACATGGCTGCAAGAGAACATAAAATGGCATGAGATCATGAAAGGAAAGATGACCCTTATTTAGTGTCAGTAGAGCAGCAAACCCGTTCCAGTTCTGACTTTGTTTTAAATGAGGGTGCATCAACATCCTACACACCGGAGACGTGCAGTGTTGGAACATCAACATCAGTTGTGAGGCCGAGAAAACCATTTAAAGAGCTAAGCCCGCTACAGAAGAGAAGGAGAGCGGAAGACCTCCTAACGTATAGCACTGAAAGCCTTGCTCATGCAACCGGTTTGAAAGCACATGACAAGAATATAGCAGATATCGTTAAACTAGTCTCGGAGCAAAGAGGCTACAAGGATAAATAAATTGTTAAAGCCCAAGGAAACTGTGCCTATATATTCCGCTGATAAAGCTTTATTTATTTTGACCTCATTGAAGCTTTCGAAGTGGCAGTATATAACATTAAGATCTTGTGCAAAAGAAGAAGGAGTACCACTGTGTCCTTCTTATACTGCCATCCTTGAGGCGAAGAAGGACTGCTGCCCTCCAAAAGTTACCATTGTACATCACGGAAGAAGACCTCTTCTTCCGTGATGTACAATGGTAACTTTTAGCTAAAAGCTTTAAGCTTTTAGGTAAAATTTAGCTTTACTTTTACCTAAAAGTAAAGCTAAATTTTGGATAAAACTGTGCAAAGCTTGGAAAATTCCTACGTGTGGAACCTTCGCTGGATGGCAAAGAGTTAACAATTATATGCAAGTATGGCTTTGATGGTGCTTCAGGGCAAAGTTTGTATAAGCAAACTATGGCAGACGAAGACGATTCCAGTATGTTTATGTGTTCTTTTGTGCCTCTGCGCTTAGTTTGTGGCGAAGAAAAGGTATGGGAGAATCCAAAGCCATCTTCCACAATGTTCTGCTGACCAATTTATTTTAAGTTTTCAAACGAAAACAAGTTGAACATCGTGGAAGAACAGGCTCTGATTGAGGCTCAGATTGAAGCAGTATCTAATTATAACTCAACCATAATCACGGTTGTAGAATCCTGTTGATTCCGTACTTATGTTAAACATATCACTTCACTGGCTCACTACCACACCAAGCGCCATCGTATATAGCCTGCTTCACTTTGTCTGTTTCCCGCCATTCCTCGTAACTGACAGATGACATAACATAACTGACAGCAGCTACCCCGCTTGTGTGAATGAGACAGTGTTTACATATCTATTTAATAGATACACTACAACGGTGATTAAATGAGTTAAGTAGTTCTTGGAATGAAATTAAAAAAAAACGTATAGGTACTTATAATCAACATAATTTTTAATTGTTGTCATCATAAAGGTCATAAGCAGGCTAAAAGTAACGATAGTACATATAAGTAAATCGATCAGCAAGTTCATTTATTCACGTCAAAGATTTGAAAAATCACATATCGAAAACACAAAATTTCAAAAATTTGCTACGTGCAAAGCGGCGCCCAACGGTCCATGAATTGTATGTCATCTTGATGGCCGTGTATGGTACAATAGCTCGTGTGAGCTCCAGCCTATCAGTTCCATTCAGTTTCAAAAAAATGTACATTAACCCCCTTATTCATAAAACTTATCAAACCTATTTTAGTTAAAATGGGGTTTGTCTCTTTCTTACACACAGAAATGACAACGTGACAGATAAAGACAAACGTTCTATAAACCTATTTTAGCTAAAATAGAGATAAAATAGGATTATGAATAAGGGGGTTAGTGTTTTCTCCCATACAAAAAAAAACAAAAAACTTTTTTTTCTCACGCGTGGAGCGACTGATACCATCCATACGTTAATATTACGTAAAGGGAGGTATACTAGACCCATTACAATTTTTGTTTTTTTATTTCCGTACTTTAAGTTTCTATGAGTATGGAGCTCGATTTTCAGACCACTGTGCGGCGGCGAGTTTTGATAGATCTTATCAAAACTCGTCAACGCGCCGCACCGCCGGCGGCGCGGCGGCGCCGTGGGTTCATACAAATCCAAGGGTGACTGATGCAGCGGCGCCGCGGCGGCGGCGATGCCGCTGCAGCTTCGGCATGATGTGTAAACGGCCTCAAGGATTAGGTACTCGTACCTAACATTCATACATAATTATTATGATTGCTATTTATTATAAACACAATCAATAAAAATTAAACTCTTGCTTGTGATAATTTTCATCGCAATTTTCGGATGAATCTGTGATTTCTTTATGCATATTATCAATAAGTCGCGGTCTGTTAATAAATTTAGGTTTTTTTTATTGTTACAATGGCATAGAAAACGTGTAGGTACTTACGCATTAGAAGTAACTTCCGTGTTGATATTTTCGACTGTCTTTCTCCTGTGAAAGATAATTACATTGTAGACGTTTTTTTAGTTATTTATAAAAATATATTTAAAAATTCAAAATACATTTAAATAAAATTAAATCGATTTCGTGTCACTGGGAATCGAACCCGGGGACCCTTGAACACGAACCTGCGCGTCGTCTACATAAGCCAATGTAACGATTGCGTATCTCGTCGAAAAAACTGAGCTTATGCGTAATAAGTGCATTTTCTTAAACTACCAAAATTCATAGCGAAAAAAAATATTCAGTAATAATAAAATGCTCTTACTTTTTAATTTCGTTCATATGTTCGGCGTTTCTTTTATATGAACGTTTTGTAGTCCTCCTAAGGGAATGTTTCACTTTATTTCCCATATTTACAAATGATATAATAATTGATAGCAAATTATTACGCTATTTTAACTTAAAAGTATTTTATATTTACATGAAATAAAAATATTTACAGAAAGAAGATATGCAAATAGTAATAATAAACAATGAATGTATGTAGGTACAAATAAATAATGCGGCGAAAAGAGCGACGCGTCCGTATAGTATCAGGGCCTCGGCCGGCATTATTGCTACACGCACGGGGATTTACCGTTTACGTACACATGCGCACTTATTATGTTCGGAACTATGAATATTATGCTATTTACAATAAAACTATTGTTTGAACTAAAAAAATAAAACACTATTATTTTAGTATGTTGCTTGTAGAATGATCTGACAAAAAATCAGAATGATTGTATGTATAGGTATTAGTATGGTTTCTATTGTAAAAAGAGTTTTTAGAGGTATCTTCATGATTTTTTTCTATCGTACCAAATTAGTTGTATTATGTTTTCAAAACACTATCTAAAAATTCAAAATACATTTAAATAAAATTTAAAAAGAAAGTACAATTTCGTAACCTTGGGAATCGAACCCGGGGACTCTCGAATACAAATCTACACGTCGTCCACATACGTCACTGTGACAGTTGTACGTGAAGTCGAAAATACCGACTGCACTTTCTTAGATGTTTCCAAAATTCATAGTTTTATTGCAAAAATAAAAATATTCAATTAAAAATAAAATGCTCATACTTTTTACTTTCGTTCATATTATGTTCGGCTTTTGTTTTATATGAACGTTTTGTAGTCCTCCTAACGGAATGTTTCACTATATTTCCCATTTATTTACAAATTATTACCCTATTTTAACTTTGTTAGGTTACGCGGACCACTGCCGGTAGACACAAGTGAAACGCCCGGGAGTTGGGACTCGCCGTACAATAGATGGCGCGCGCCTTGCACCCATACATAACAAACTTAAAAGTATTTTATATTTACACGAAATAAAAATATTTACGGAAAGAAGATAATGCAAATAATAATAAACAATGAATTTACAAATAAAACTTAACAAAAACGTAACAATTTTGACGGAAATAGTGCGGCGAAAAGAGCGACACGTCCGTATAGCATCAGGCCTCGGCCGGCACTGTCGCTACACGGGCGTTCACGCACACATGCGCACTTTTTATGTTCGGAACTATGAATATTCGATTTACAAAAAAACTATTGTTTTAAATAAAAAAATAAAACACTATCATTTTAGTATGTTACTTGTAGAATAATCTGACAAAAAATCAGAATGATTGTATGTATATTAGTATGGTTTTTATTGTAAAAAGAAAGTTTTTTAGAGGTATGTTCATGATTTTTTTCTATCGTACCAAATTAGTTGTATTGTGTTTTCAAAACACTATCTATCTAGCATATATCCTGAAGAATATCATATATTTTTCTGATTTTGTTTACTGTAGGCGATCATATACTTTTATTGTTTCGAAAACTACCGTTTTTTTGCGTTTAGCTCATGTAAGCGCCTTAACTAATTAATTCATGTTTTTGTAATAAGTTAGTACCTACCTACTGTTATATTATTTGTCTTATAGCTTTAGCACGCAATTTGACATCGTAGAGATAGAAAAAAAGACTTGAATTATTTATAGGTACTGCTTTAAGTCTTAGATTAATAACCGAGACAGCTATAATGGCACTTGAAACTATACATTTCAAAAGGTGTTAGCAGTAAGACACGTTCAATTGGTAAATAAATATTTAAATACTCAAAGTTCACTTGAAAACTGTGTAGGCGAATTACATTATGTATTTGCCTAAGTCGTAAAGTATCTGCACTTAGCTTAGATGTTTATACAAAAAATGTAGTAGTCATGGTCAATAGCGAGGAATAATATAATCACATAGTAGAACCTCGGATAAAATAAAAAGTTTGAAATTTGTTGATTAGTGTTATCTGCATAACTAAAGGAATCCGAACTTACTGATACTGAATGTATTCCTCAGTTCGATATTTCACCTACCACTGTTTGTCTTTGCATCACCCAAAGGCTGACTGGTAGAAAATGCCTATAGAATTAAGTCCGCCTCTGTGAATTTGTGTGCTTAAAGTATTAAATAAATAAATAATAATATTTACCGATAGCCAAACGAATTCTACTATTTAGAATCTTTTTATCTGCATGAATACTTGCCAATCAATATACTGAATTGATGCGATAGATCAGAACATCGTTCAAGCCTATTTCTCAGCATGACCGACGAATAATAAATTGATGCCCTCCTTCGATAAGAGCTCGAGCCTTCAATTTAATTAGCTAAATAAAATGGAAACGTGCTCTCAATATCTCCGGAAAACTTACTCAACGAATACATCTTCAGTATCCCACTTAAGACTCGAGATTTGACAGGGAAAGGATCTCGAATGCGCGATAAAGTACTCCCAAATGTGTGCGAGATCGTTACAATAATTCACGAGTAATCTTCGCGTTGAATTCTTTGCGAGAGCGTTTAAGCTTGAGAAGTGAGCAATTATACTTATGCCTGTGTTAGTTCGCGCGGTCGCGTCCCGAGTGCCCTTGGTAGCGCGGACGCGGAGTTTGTACGTATCCGCAAAAAGTGTTCGACACCCGTGTTTGTAAATAACGGTAGGGTTGTACCACTGCGAACAATGCCTTGTTCGCAGTGGTACAACCCTACAGTGTGCCCACAGTTTAGCTAGAGCTATTAGGTACGTATGCATAGAAATAGCAAATACATACCTACATGCTGTTTCTACCATAGATGCAGTTAGTCTAGTGCATGGTCATGCTCCTGTAAAACCAAGTAATGCAGCTGACGCATATTCACCAAAATATCAAATCTTTCTTTTGCTGCAGCAAGATTAGCCCAGTTTTTATTTTCATACTGACAATAAACGAATAAAATCTGAGAATGCTTTATTTAAATGTTAAATTTTGAGCAAGATAATAAAACAACGTCGTTAAAAAAGAAAAAATGGAGTTTTACGAACATTAAAGTGACATTCGCGTGTCAAGGGGGTATTTGATTGAACAAGGGCGTAAGTGGGTTTAACAACATAAACTTATGAGTCAAAGGTCAGAAAGACTCGGGATAAACAATTGACAATGAAAGGCATAAGTATCTGTATAGTTATACCTTTCCCATGAGTTCAGTACATTATTCTGGTAGGTAGACCCAACCATCATTGAAACTTTTCGTCGGTTTTTGTTCGTCGTTCCATAAAATTTGACCGTGTAGGGATTGCACTTTTGTATGCAACCACAGATTTTTTTTAAAACCCGACGAATATATTTTCTCACACCGTGTATACTGTTAGTCGTTAATAAAAACATTGTAAAGTAAACGAATGTTTCATTAAAGAACAACTGTTTGCATAATGATGATTGCTCGTGAGATTCTAGGAATTCTCAGAGTAATTTAAGTTACGAGAGCTATCAGTAGTTCTACGTACAACAATACAATATCATTCATACCCTCTATTGTCACGTGCACCAACACATTGCTGCAACAATTAATAAAACATCAAGACCATATAAAAATAAAGTAATGCAATTAAAAGTGCAGAAAAAATAATAGCAGTGGTTTTGCCTTATAAGCGTGTTCGAAACACGTGCTCTTTGCTGCATTTAAATGAGTTGCGTCACTACTATAAATATGCTAGTATACGTAGACATAGCAACGTGTATGAGTCCCCCATTGATTCCCCCAACAGCTATTTACACGCTCCACTCGCCTCCCTAGTCTCTTACATGGGTTGCCAATTAAATACCTGACCCAAGATTTTAATATCGTGGCATGTCACACAAATGAGTACATACTCATTTGTGTAACATGCCGCGATATTAAATATATAAAAAAATGAAATGATATAAGAAATAACATTATTTCATTCGTAAAGAAAGGAATATTTCAGCGGTTTCAAAGGGAGGCTTGTGATTAAAGGCAAGGTATATTCGTCGATTTATTTTCGTTGGATCCCACTTTTGAATCCCAGTTTAATATTTTTGGCGTTGGATCCCAAGTTCAATGAGTTCAATCTGAAAAAGAAAACTTTATTATGACACAGAAAGGCACGCATTCTGTCTCATTAAAAATAACGATAAAACATGAATTATGTCTTTACGAAAGGAATTCAGGAAGAATTCATAGACAGAAAATCAGGAATTATCGTTATAAGAACGATTATTCCAATAACTTTTTGTCAATCAAAGAGACATTGCTAGCATGTTCACATCCATCACTCTTGTTGCCGCCAAACCACTATTTGCCGTTACTGCACCCACCACCGCTCCATTTTGAGCCTTATGCCGTACACCGAACAGAAAAATTTCTATTATCAATAATTGCAGACTTGTTAAAGCAACGGCCTAATTGCTGCTCAACTTTTGTAATTTGCTGCCTTGTACCCGTAAAGAGGCACTATGATGTGACCGTTATAATCTACCTAGCAACAACCAACCGGTAGAGAGTTCGACGTCCGAAAGAAATGTAGTGACCTCATAGATTCGCCATTCGCAATTCATCATTTTGTACAAGCAGCCCCACCGGCCACGCGGCGAAATTGTGCTATCTTTGGCAATATTACCTTTCTAATAATCGCAGTTACAACAGAGATAAGTAAGCGATTGTACTTTGATCATAGATTGTTAAAGGAATCGTGATCTATGAGGGTTTGTGCAAATTATAAGTAGATACTAACTTATTACTTTCGTCAACATCATAAATCGATGAGACATGAATCGCTCGTTTCGGATAAATCTCGCCCGAGGATGTGACAAATACATTACATGTCAAGCAGCTCTAACTCAAGTACAAATATGACTATATGAGAATTTCATAAAATCAAAAGTTTTCAATTGGGTATATGACTATGGAATCATCCAGGCGCTAAAGCAGACACAACTGCAGGCGTGGCAGCTAAAGATACTAGAAACTTTCAAAAAGGTTTGGCCGGAAAAGGCAAGGCTTTTAGAGAAGAGTGGAAAGATATGGGAAAACCGTTTAAGTATGTATTTAAATAAACATAAAGTATTGGATTTAAACAAGATATAATAGCCTTTGTTTAGGCGTATTCAGAAAATTGGTATGAACACTGCTGCACCTAGCTAGAACAAGTTCGAGTAAAAGTTTCCGAAGCTAATGAACTTAAATCTCTATTTAAATTCTAGCATTGCGGTTGTCTAGTTACTAGTCAGTCCGTGTACTGGCTGGACTTTCATCCTTGCCCTTAGCAACAACGCACTAACGTCATCTCACATGACATTGAAACATATCCCGAGTGGTTGTAACCGCAGCCTCGGGATGCGTCGGCGCACC
The DNA here is from genome assembly GCA_945859645.1 of Amphipoea oculea. Classification (NCBI taxonomy): domain Eukaryota; kingdom Metazoa; phylum Arthropoda; class Insecta; order Lepidoptera; family Noctuidae; genus Amphipoea; species Amphipoea oculea. The sequence continues at coordinate 21,379,695 of OX243862.1, forward strand.
CAGCCGTACAAGGACTCAACATGACGTCACCAACAACAATACAATTACGCATACGAAATTACATCTTTCTCCTTACTAGCAGAGGCGAAATTCCCCTGCAGAAAGTAACTCTTTGAACCTTGGAAGCCTTGTGTGCGATTTTACTTTGTTGCTTCGTATTACCGTTGCGGTGATAGAGCTTCGTCGCGGAATGATGGACTGCCAATCGAAAATTTTATACGCTATAAAATGAGATCCAATACCTTATACGAACCGCTCAATTTTGCATCAGCATTTATGCTAAGCGAAAATGTAACCACATTTCCTAATGCATGACTTAACTATTGTCAACGATAAATGCTAACACAGTTATATTCGGAAATAGAGTATCTCGCTCACAAACAGTCATCTGAAGCGGTGACATCAGTGTTTGCCAGAGATTGTCGTCAAACATGAATTACGTGGATCACATGTTATACAACCATACAACCGATTTGCCAACTGATTAACTTGTCACTTTTTTTGTTGGGGATACATTCTATTCATTTAAATAATTTCATTTATTTCACAGTAACAGCTGTTTGAACAAGACCCGTATTTCCAGTAAATAAATCTCATTCTAAATTCCCAACGTAGACTACGAAGCGAAAGAGTAAAAGAAACTGGTGTCAAAAACACTCAAACTGTTGGCACACTAATTTGGTTTCTGATGACATAATGGTGTTACAATAACCATCGCTATATACATATAGGCAAAACCTATCCAATTAATTTGATTATCCTATAAAAAAGTATAAGGAAATCTGTCTCCAATTTACTCATCACGTAACTCAGAATGGATTACTTCTGCAACCACATTTGAAGGCATGTTTGGCAAATACGTGTATCTTATGATTAAACGTCACACTTGAGTGTTGACACATATTGTCCAGCGTTTCCGGTTCGCCGGTGATCGGCCTTGATGTCTCACCCACAAAGGTCGAGCGGAACGAAAGATACATTCGTAAACATTCACTCGATTTGCTCCATGATATATCTAATTAGTTAATGTGGGAGCCAAATTATCGCTTACATAATACGAAGTCATGTAACTCCCAATCTGTTTTGTAAAAATATCGTGACAACTTAGAAGAAGTGAGGTCACACTGAGCTTGAAGCGAGCTGTCAATAGTCAATCTTTAGCATCAAAACAAATCAATGTGGAATCAGCTCACTTCACCTAAATCTTTTATGGGGTACTGTTTAAATGTTATAATAAAATACCTCCCCACATTCTTCAACTGAATGAGACAAAATTCAAGTCTTGTATTAAACGCACACTATGCAGGCAGGCATATTATAAGTTAGGGGATTACATCGCGGATAAAAATGCCTGGCTCAATGCTGGTCCTGCTCCTCAACCACAACTAATTGATTAACACTTGAAAATACTGTTGGAGCTGCTGAAGATTGTAAGTCTATCTTTGCATTGTATAAATTCAATCTCCTAGTATTGTATAATTGCATAACACATGTGTGAGTACTATGTACACACTATAAAGCTAGCATTTACTGGGTACGTCTTTCATTGACTTGAATGTGCTCTGGCGGCTGAGAGTATGTCATGCTCACTCAAATGTCTCGCTGATGGTGGCGCATGTGTTGGATCATTTAGCTCCCTTCAAAATGGTTGAGCTGAATGGTGCTGATGCATGCGTCATGTTCGTGAACGGGCGCCGTCAGTAGGGACTGGTCATCTCTTTGCTGCCATGGCTTATTTTTATTTATTATTTGAATTGTTGTTTTTTCTCATCTTTTCATTATGGACGCTTTTAACGTTCGGCATCGTTCTCACATGTATAATTTTTAACATGAATGATGTAACCAAGACTTTGTAACCACATTATTTTGATTTAAAAGAGTGTCCATGGAGTTTCTTGCCCGTTCTTCTCCATAGGTACCTACGCTTTGGAATGGGCAACTAGCTTCACTTTTTCTGACTGACTGACTTCTTGACAATTCAAAAGTGCCTGTAAATGGTTTAATTGAAATAAATGCTTTGAGTTTGAGTTTGTGTTCATAGTAAGATTTTTACAGAATGGTTCGGATGTCCTCTGTGGTCTTTGATAGCTTTAATGAAAGACCTCTTAAGTTAAATACAAAAAGCCATATAACACATAAACAATACTGTAAAGGTTACGCCGTTACGTTCTTGGTTCTTGCGGTTTAGAACCTCTTATAAAACTCCTTTCCTTTTTATGATGGAGAAAGCAGAACTGTGCCTAAGGCAACGCAAAGCAGTAACATGTTAGGATCGAAGATTGGAATAGTGCATATGTTATGACAAGTTGCTAACCAAAATGAAATCTACATGTCTGACGTTTTTACTCCAAATGACATTCAATTAGGAACTGTTTCTTTGGTTATTAGGGACAGGACTAGCTCAGTAACTGTCATTGTGGCATCTCTAGTTCCATGTGGAGCTAACACAATAGGTTCTTCTTTTACTAGAGAAAGAGCTATTATCCAAATGAGTAATGGATCTTAGACGAAAGTCAATTAGTCAACTACTTATGCTCAGACATAAACACTTCTTCAACCAAGACTCATAAACTCTGCAATTCATTTGGTGTTTTTCCAACATTGCACATTGTACCAATTAATTAGGTAGACATTATTTTTCGATTGTCGTATTTGTAGTACCAACGGCCTTGCGTGATAATACGTAACAGTGACACCGATTTGCAGGGCAATCCTTCTCCCCGATTCGATTATGCAAACGGTACAGCTGATAAAATGTTACTCGCCGATGGCCTGTTTTATTTTAATGATTATTTACCAATAACATGTGCTAACGTTTATTTTGGCAAGATTATTTGAAAATTGCCATTATCTGTATTGACACCAATATTGAAAGTGATTTTAGTGTTCATTTTGGTTCCGGGTTAGCAACATAACTGATAATTTCTATTATTGGACAACATTCATGAACAGCTTACATCCCAAAAACTTACTTTTAGAAACCAGACAGCCAAGCAAAAAAACAAAACGATAGCCCCAAGCTAACATAAACCAACAATTGTTAAAGGTCTTGACTTTCAAATACAATGGTGTATGATTTAAATATTAAACGAGTGCCATCTTAGACCCGTTAGGCACAAATCGGGGGCGTGACTTTGCCGTCTGTGCCAAAGATTCCCCTCCGATTTGCCAAGTATTCGCGACGATGTTTGCCTAACATCGGGTCGCGTGAAACGTTCCACCATTCCATGTGTGTTCCTTTGGGAAGCTATCTTATTTATTTTAGTGGTGACTTGGTGGAAATTATAGGGCTATGTTTTTCTTGGAATCAGATTGGGTTGAAGAAAATTTTTGCTATTGGGGAATGGGCTATTCAACTTTTTTTTTTGGCCCAGTAGTAGATTGTCAGTAATGATTTCTTATGACATTTTACATTCCTAAAAAGTCCATGTTAAAACAAATTTTGTGCGTCACGTTGTATTTTTCCGATTGCGTTGGCCTTTTTAACCTGACAGGAAAAACTTGTCCACTTTTATTTTAATCGCCTTGTGGTAATTCCATTCATACATTTTAATTGTATGCAATGGAATTTTTGACAGTTGCGGATAGGAATTATTTATAGGATATATTGCACCTTCGGTGCAACAAAGTCACAAATAGCCAAAACTGCAAAAATGAGGTAAGTATGCCAAATTGTAAAATATATTTTTTTTTAACGTAAAACTATAACAAACAAAATATTAAAAAATGAGCTGTTGTGACTGTTGCACCGAAGGTGCGATATGTAGGTACATATTTCCTACAAATCATTTTAAAATGATTAATTCTGAAATGAAAATTAATATTTGCAAAGCGCCGCCGGGGCTATTCACAAATATTTGACAAAAGTCACTAAAAGTAGATTACCAAATATTTTGAAGTGTTTTTTTAATGTCCCTTGAAGATAATATTTTACTACTTGTTTGTATAAAACTGTTTTGTCTGACAACATTATCACCTATTCGTTTACTTGTTTTCTTCTGCTTACATTTGTTGTTTAAATTACTTTTAAAAAATATCTTCTTTCTGATTGATAAATAATATTAGGTCCTTACATATGAAATTGGCGTTTTGTATGGAAGGAACAAAAAGTCGAATATTTTTTAATATAATGTATTTAATTAATCAAAGTATGAACCATTGTTTTCAATGCACTTTTGCCATCTTATAGGTAGTTCATTGATCCCTTTACTAAAAAAACCAGTCGGACGGGAATCAATAAAATCTTTGAAGGCGATTTGGACTGCCCCATCGGAGTTGAATTTTTTCCCTTGCAAAAAGTTATCCAAATTGCGAAAAAAATGGTAATCTGTTGGAGCAAGGTCCGGGGAGTACGGAGGATGTCTAAGACATTCCAATTCAAGCTCTTCTAATTTGGTAGCCGTCTGTTGCGCAGTGTGTGGTCTGGCGTTGTCGTGCTTTCAAGCTTTTTAATCTTCCCAATTTGCTTCAAGTGAATTAAAACAGTTTTATCACTAACATCGAAGCCTGCAGCTAACTCGGACGTGGTTTGCGATGGGTCCGCTTCCACAATAGCCTTCAATTCTCCATTATCAACTTGGGTCTCAGGCCGTCCACGGGGCTTGTTCTGCAGGTCGAAATTTCCAGAACGAAAACGTTGGAACCAAAAACGAACTGTGTTTTCTTTTGCAACATGACCGCCATACACATCATTCACCCTTCGAGTCGTTTCCGCAGCACTAGTGCCACGGCGGAACTCGTACTCGTAAATAATGCGATATTTTAAATTTTCCATTTTGTAAAATGAGTGACGCAAACAGAAAAAACAGAAGAAAAAAAACAAATGAATGACGGTCATCGAAGCACAAATACATGAGTAAATAGCTGTACAAATTTGAATTTGGAATTCCTTACCAAAGAGGAGAAATTCGTGATTAAAGTGGCCAGTACGAAAAACGCCAATTTCATATGTAAGGACCTAATATGTCTCGTATTGACGTATAAAGCTTGAAAGACTAATTAAAGTTGTAGGTACAGCCGCGGACAATGGCGGTCGACCACTTCTCACCCTTATGCCCTTGGTAATAAGGTTGAAAAGTGGTCCACCGCCAGTGTCCGCGATGTTACATGTCTATTGAAGCAGAGAGGTCAAAAAACCTATTTTATTATGATTGACAATGTTTTTCTTGTAGGTAAGTGGTTAATGATAGAAACATGACACGGTTATCTACCACAGTCATCGTGGTCACCGCGGAAAATTTTTGCTAAGGAAAATTAATAACTCATCGTAGCACTAACGTTGAATATAGAATGACTGTTCAACGCGGTTAAGTTACGCAGCAGGACCAGGATCTGTCATACCTGCAATTATAAAGCACTGTCAACATGATGGTAGAAATCTGCAGTAGAAAATTATTTATTGAGTTAACCCGTATTGTCCCTTAGTTGGCAACACCGCATTCACTCCTCTTGGAAATCGACTCTGAAAATGGGCATTGCGCGTACGCACTTAGCGCGTATTTCCCAACAATATGTTTATGACTATGATCCTCCAGATAAATTATAATTTATTCGCCACGTCTTAGTGCTCAGCTCCAATTAATATGTTCCCAGAATAGCTTAAGAAACGTTTTAACTTGAGACAAAATTAATATTCCTTTAACGAACGTCTATTTACCGTTTGGAAAAGTACGTGTGGGTAATTGTGAAGCGTACTGCTAAGAAATTGAGATTGACAGCCCTGTACACGCGGCGTTATTTAACTGTTTCAATCAACCGTGGGCTAACATTGACCCGGCCCGCAAATAGATCTAACGAGTAATTAAACATGCGCGTGAGTTAATCTCGTATTGAGGCAATTTATATTTTTTGTTCTACACGGTCAATGTAACGAGGGTAATGGATGAGTATCATATGCGAAAGCATTTGTATCCTCTTCGTGTATTTTGCCATCAAAAATTTCATACCTTTCTTTACACGTAGGGTGGTTTTGAGTCCGTGGAACAAATAGTCTGACTTCGCGTTATTCGTTTTATCGATCTATGGGGGGACGCCCATATTCTGCGGTAGACGCATGCCTATTTTTGGCAATATCAATATGTTCGTCACAACGACCCCGTAACCTCTAGCTTGTTAAATATTCAAGTAAACAAAAGAGTATTAGGTAGGAACTGAATTAACTTGTTTTTACGAAACAGCTGGTGGGCTTTTATTTAATAAGTTATTATGTTCAGTTATATCATAGCTATAAAAATAACCTACACATAATTGCTTTGAACAATAACGTGTTATATTGATTCGGAATTCCTCGCTTATATGATTTTACGACCGTTTTGATGTTCGCACTTAATAACGGTATTTGCACGCACAAAGCGTGGTTCTATTTTAGTTTTCTTTGTCATTGCCGAGTATTGGTCGATATTTATACCATTGAATCAATTTATTCATTAATTTTTCTAACTCAAACTCTCAAACCCAAAGCATTTATTTCAATTAAACCATTACAGGTACTTTTGAATTGTTAAAAATTAAGTAGTCGGTCAGTTAGTCAGAAAGTTGAAGCTAGTTGCCCATTCCAAAGCGTAGATGTCTATTGGAGAAGAACGGGCAAGAAACTCCATGGACACTCTTTTAAATCAAGATATTACGAAATCCCGGGTTCATTATTCTTGTTGCTTCTATATGTGAGAACAATGTAAAAAAAACACAAATGAAGAAACAATACAAGAAATAAGATTAAAAATAAGCCTTGGCAGTTAAGAGATGACCAGTCTCAACCGACGGCGCCCGTTCACGAACATGACACATTTTTCAGCCGAAAAACGTCCACTGCTGAACAAAGGTCTCCCCCAATCACCGCCACTTCGACCGGTTCTGTGCTTCTCGCATCCAGAGAATCAATAGCACCACGTAACCTATTTTTGCGTCAGCAAAATAACAAAATTAACGAATCAATCATGATTAACAGACATCTGCAAATCTAACTTAGATTCTGTTTGCCAATTCATCTTACCTCCCACGCAACTCCAATCACTCTTCACATCACCTGCCCATATATGGGCACCCTCACAAAACCACCGAGTACATTGACATGCGAACTTATAGAACCATTGCTAGCGTATAAGACCGCCTTAATGCGGCCTGTACTCTTATGTCAAGATACATCATGTAGAACATTGAATAACGTCGTATGTCTGTGGGCTCTAGTATCGCGCATAAGAAACGTTGTCTGTTACCGTTATCGTCTGTCAGAAGGTTTTATATCTGATGGACGGTGCCAGGCGTGTAACGGTGCTCCATGCATACAATGCTAGACTGAGTTGCCTAAGGGTGAGGCTGGGATGTGGTGGAATCGTCAGCGGGATGTTAAAAGCGGAAAACGTCTAGCCAACACCACTTCAATGTCTGTAGAAGAATATTATGGATAAGCGAATATTCATTTCAGAGAAAGAAAATAAATCCTACTAATCCTATCCTACTTCCTACTCCTACTATAATCACGCTTCACACTATCACACTTCACACTAATATTATAAAGACAAAAGTTTGTGAGGATGCTTGTGACTCTTTCACGCAAAAACTACTGAACGAATTTTTATGAAACTTTACAGTAATATAGCTTATATATCAGAATAAGACATAGGATAATTTTTATCCCGATATTCCCAAGGGATCGACACTTATGCGGGTAAAACCGCAGGGAGCAGCTAGTACGTATGTAAATGTGAAACAGGAAACAGCGCTGACGTTAAGTACCTACTGTAAAAATATTATATGAAAGTGTAGAGATAGAGAGATTTTTTACTGCCTAGCTAAAATAGCAAACAGCAGATTTTTTGTACCTTCGTCTATTATATTATAATCATAACACCTCCCACGCGACGTATCCGAGTGCTTTTCTTAATCCATAGTTTTCGCTATGCACGAAAAAACTTCGCACAAACAAAACAAATAAGAATACACTCATTATTTATTCACACGTTAGTATCTCAGTCTCTCTATCGTATGCGTTCTAATGGCTTTTTTATAAGTATAAACCTAGTCGCAAAATAATATCCGAAAACGATGCAATTTTTTTTTCTGTTCGACTATCTCACATCATAGATGGCCTACTTCAATCCTTTGTGCAAGAAAATACCTACTTAAAATATGTGCCCGAATAAAAAATCCCCTCAGCGCGTTTCCACCGCTATCTCTAAGACCTGTCTCATTGATCATACTAAAAGGGCGGGCACGGACGTATTGCGAACTATCCTGCAATAAGTGACAATGATTGAGCGTGGCAAGACTCTACTAGACTGCAAATATAGTTTTAACATACATAAATATCAGGCCATGCACAGACGCCAGCACATCAAGTTACCCGAAACCAGGGACTGAAAGCGGTTACGGTTAAAGGTTAAGGTACCTCAAAAATATACCGGTACCGGTTTAAAATAAAGGTTGAGCTATACCGATACCTTTATAAATAAAGGTAGGGCTAAACCGTTATTTAACCCTTACACGATTTCGGTACACCTTTATGGGGTAACATTTTTCCACAACACCAGTCAGATAAGAAGAACGAAAGAAAACCTTAGGTAGGCACTCGGCTTAGTCCGGCAGTCCGGCTTACACAGTCGTGTCCTTCCGATTGGAAATAAAAACCAATACCTACTGAGTTATAAAATACGTACAATAATGTGCAACATTAGGCAAGTGAACGACAGACTAGAGTGGCGAGGCGGTGCGTCAAAGAAAACCCCTATTTATTAAGGTTTAGGTACCTACTGCTACCGATACATATATAAAGGTTAAGGTACTGCTACCGAAATATACCGGTATGCATTTCTAACCTCAAAATTCCGCTACTGAAAAAAATAACAGTATCGAAATATTTCGGTAACCCTTATTTAACGGTATGACGTCATACCGAAATTTAAAGGTACCTTAATTTTTGGGTAATTCAGTCCCTGCCCGAAACTATCAAATTTGCCTAATCCAACTTGAACCTTATTCTGTACAGATAAAGTTGAAAATCTATTAAAGAAATTTGACAGATTGTAGCAGCTTGATGTGCTGGTGTCTGTATACATTCACTGCTGAACATAGCTCTTCATAACAAAAAGCATATTGAACTATCTTGGGATTCAAAGTGGTTGATTTCATGCATAATATTCGTTTGTCTAGTCAGTCTACTAATAAAATCTATATAAACGTGTACGACGTATCACCAAGTAAACATTGTATTACACGTCCACATAAAATACCTTTTTTGAGAGAAAACTGCCTACTAAAAGTCAAGCAGAACTTACACAATCATGTTTATCTCAAAGATGATCTGATACCAAGTTGTAAATCAATCAGTCAAAAGTTATTCTATTATTAGCACATATTTATGAGATAACAGTACACATTATTTTTTCATGACTAAAGGAAATACATTATTATGATATTTTTGGTAGGTATTGAGGAAATATTGAAGTTTTCAAATGTGCTTTAGCAATCTTGTGTAACTCGAATGAAACTTCCTTACGTATAAAACAAGTTGCCGCAATGCCTGTACGCGCATAACTTCCGAAGTTCCGAATTACTGCACCAAATTGGACAATTCTGTTTTTGTTGTGTTCGGTATTGCCAGGACAAAGTTTGTATGGAAGAAAATTCGAAGAAAAAAACATTTCAACCGTGCGAAGCTGGGGCGGGGGGCCGCTAGTATGTTTATGAAGAACCTTTTGTTTTTCGAATTTTAAACGCAAACCAAAAATAATTATGTGGCAATAGTTCTTCAGGGCAAAAGGCTTTTTTATTTTTTTTTTGTTTCAACGCGCTCATCTCTGGAAGTACCAGTCGGATTAAAAAAAAACTTTTTGCATTGTAGCCCAGTTCTTGAGGAAGGCTATAGGCTATATTAACATCACGCTAAGGCTCTTAGGAGCCTTGCAAAAATAAAAGAGTAAGTAAAAACGAAGTAATAGCGACGGGGTTGGTCGGGGGACCAAGTCGCGGGCAGAAGCTAGTCCTATGTATAATACAAACTATAAAGTGCCGGAAGAATTGGACAAGATTTTCCAAAACGTCGAATAGTTCGGATTACGAGTTGTTCACGCTCCAGATATTGTGTATTTAAAAGCCACGCCGCCGCCGCCGAACACAATGATAGAACTGTAACAACCACGGTTTATACCTATAATAGCTAATGGTTAAATACTTATAATGCACCTGTAACCACTTACGTAAGGTCTACTCTCACACGGTAACCAGCTACAACTGTTGCACTATTATAATAAAGAACAATAATGTAGGTAACTAAATAATATAGGATATATAGGACAACGCGCGTGTATGTATTGCGCAGCATCTGATTTTCACATTTAAAATCATTTGCAATCATTGTCAATTGAGCAAGGCTTATTCTATAAGGTACTTACTGAAAAAACCAGCTCTAACAGGTACCAGAAAGATTCTCGCTTTATATTAAAATACACCAATCGTTGAGGTTTATTTTAATTATAGCAACTGAAAAGTATTTTACAAAAACTCTCAAACAAAAATTTTACATGAAAACTATACATAGAGACAAAAATACATTCTCCAAAACGAAACCAAAATATTCTGAGTAAATGACACGTATTGTATTTTGAAATTGTAAGACGTAAAAATGTTTTTTGTAATCGCCACTCAACAAAATGGTTGTCAGTGTAAATTAATGGCACTCGTAAAGGCTGTGCATAATAGAGATCACACTGGTGAGTCGTGCGGAGCGCTAGCGCATGGGACACAACGTGATTTATGCATTTCTAATCGCGCATGTGCCATGCCGCTGTTCAGTTATACAACCAAGTGTGCCTGAGTCAATAATAGTAACGTTGCCATGCAATACATACGGAAAACTTTGTGAAACTCAATAAATATTTGTATGCCTTATTTTATGTTGCAAGAGCGACCAAGGTTCAATGTCATATGAGTCGATATTATGTGCGAGATTTTGTAACGTTACACCTATCTGTTAGACGTGATGTTCTATGCAAGGTCTTATTTGTCTTTATGTGCTGTGTCTTCTAGTTTTTTGTTGTTGTTCATAAGCTACCGGCCTTTGTCTGTTGTGTAGATTAGTTTGCTATAGCTCTGTATACAGAATTATTTACTTCAGATAAATATGCTCACTCACCTATCACTAACAAGAAAGCTAGTCAAGACCTTACTATCATCTCGATTCATTATTAAATTCTCATCAACAAACACATTAATCTCCACATATATCTGAATGAAACAAATCAGCATACATAACTTACTGTCTGGCAGGTGGCCCGTCGAGCGAGCATGTTTACTACGTGAATCAAAGCTCATCCACGTGTTTTTCTCATGTCCTCACAAATCCCCGCCCTCGTTTACTATAACTTTTATTAACTGACCTTGTTTCCCTCTCAGTTCCGTTTTCATTGTATATATATTTGCTGTAGGAAAATTCTGAGCCTCCCTTAGAATATTTCTTGACGTTTGTGATCGAGTTGCTCTGGTTAAATTCAGAACTATTCCGTCTTGTAAAAGATTAAAGCAACACATCAAATCTAAATAGCACACTTGAAGCAATTAAGTAGTGACAATTTTGAATGTATTACTACCATTACATCTATTTCTGTTTCAGGTAAGGCAATGTCTTCTAAACGGGTGACATATTTTTCTAAAAGAAGGTAAGTATCTACGTCACACATGGTGATCAATCAAAATACGTCGAGGATGCTCCAATCCTGAGAAAAGTTGGGCAGGCCGATGTACTACTTGTGGTAAAACCTACCAACATATTGTTCCATGTCAAATTTGTCCACACCTTTGTCTGAAAGCGGTTTTTGAGCAAATGAACCTGCCCTCTGAGCGAACGACAAACAGACACGGTCATCCACCCCGGCAATGGTTACAACTTAATGTCCAACGATTAGTCATACGGCTCAAAGCAAATATTTTGTTAGTGCTCGACTCACCGCACAATCGTATGATTTAGCTGAAAACCGCAAACAAATGGTCACACACATCACACTACAGTTCATACCTACCTATATGTGTATTTATTTATTCACCACTCTTACGTCATGGATGATCGTGTCCTTTCGAGGTGTCAGGCCTGAATCAGGCATTTAACAGTTCGAGTGTGACGTCAACAATGTTTTGTGTCATCGCTGAAACTTAATGTGACATCATTGACGCTTAGAAGGGATAGCATTTCGTGGTCATACACACCCATATAAAGAGCTCCGCGGCCGTCAGGTAGAGGGAAGTGTCCCGTTAGAATATAACACACCGAATCAACTCTCAGATCTGAAATAGATTGTTTACGCCATGTCCGGGCGCTATGCCAACGGTCACCTGAAGCCGCACTATAAGGTTTTGGCACATAATTAAATTTTTATCAACCAGTCTGGCGTTTGAGTCATTTCTTACTGGCATTAGGTGGGCCATGTCTGAGAAATTGAACCAATTATATTGTATCTTATTAGATTCAGTTTATGGTGCTGTATTGCTCGCTTGTCACGTTTTGATGCGTTCGAAATGTAAGCAAATAAGATTTGAGAAATGAAGCATTTATTTGCCAATATTTTTTAGTCATATATATTTTGAGTAATCGCCTGACAACAAATATGCTCAATGACAAATAAGTAACGACATCTATACTGACTTTTCGAAAAGGTAATTTATCAACTATCTACAGATTCTCACAACTCATATACAGGGTGAATTTTCCAAGTGGGCATGGATGGCCAAATTCTAAACTATGAGGAATAGCGAAAAGTACTCAAAGGATTAGTTTTTAGACTTAGTTTGCCGTATGTCATTACTTTCCAGAATTTGATCCTTATTAGCGACACTATCGAATGGTGTAATAATACAGCGTGTGTTTTTTTTTTCAAAATCAACAGGTTCGATTCCTGGCCAGAAATATTGATTTTTGAAAAATCCAATGATGCAGTTTTAGTTTTCATCAAAATCGAGCCCGCGACTCCTTTGAGTACTTTTCGCTATTCCTCATAGTTTCGGATTTGGCCATCCACGCCCACTTGAAAAATTCACCCTGTATATTGTAAAGAATAATGTTTCACAATTTCATACATTGGATAATGTGAACGACACGCGACAATGGTCGATTGTGATGTTATCGTGGTGTCGCTCATTACCACAGAACTATCTTCGCGAGCCTGATCTCCAGCTAAGATACCGTTTGATAGCAATCAATAGTTTTATTGTTCCAACACTCGTGCTTTGAATTTCCCCCTTGACACTGACGTCATCCGGCATCCCATTAGTTGTAAGGAGTGTACTGCAATTAACTTGGGCAAGGCCCAGCTATTGTTTATCTAAAGCTTCCAATAAATGTACTCACATTGTTAGGACAATGTGCTTTTAATTGAAATTAATTTAGAACTAGCTTCGCCCGAATGGATGACGGGAACTTACTACTGGAATTAAAAATACTATACTATATCCAGGTTATAAACTATCTGCGTGTCAAATTCCATCCAAATCCGTTACGCCGTTTTTGCGCCAATCCGAAACATACATCCAGACAAACGGAAAGAACATTCTTTGTTACTTTTTTATTATATGTATTGATATAGATTAAATTAAGGATTCTGAAACGAATAACGAATTTATAAAATATTTTCTTTCTTGCTCTAAAAAACTTCAGAGCAATCGCTTCCTCACCACATTTATCTGTCGACACACCTATTAGCTAAACGCAATTAAAAGAAATATATTTGCGATCATAAAATCTAGGTCGTATTTAAAATATTTGTTGGTATAAAAACAATTTTGTGGTTCTCAGTGGAATCGTTATCTCGTCGATGCTAGATTACCTCTACTGAGACAGGGTTAGTATTCAATAGATCCCCGATGTCAGCCATCTTTGTGTAACCAGTTATCAATGTTTATCCAGTGTGTGTTTACATTTGCACACTGCCTCTGATAACGGTAATGATGTTCGAGATTAGCGTCCATTTTTAAATTATTAATGTGAGAACCAAATTATTCAGTGTCCTAGAGTCGTGTGAAGTTTATTACAATTAATACTGAGGTTATGGTCAGTTATGTTAGTACGTATGCGTTGCACGTCTTGATTTGGTATGCATTTTTGCATAATTTACGCTTCTGTCTTTATTTGTATTGGTTCGCACTGTCTCTAGCATTAACAGCCTATAATGACAGGAATTGGGCCATAATCCGCCACGCGGGCCCAGTGCGGGTTGGTAGATGTCACATGTCTTTTTTTGGTTCTAGGACATGCCGGTTTCCTCGCGATGTTTTCTGTCTCTAGCAACTAGATAAATTTCGGCATTTTTTTCAACAGGATGTGCGCGAAGTATCATTCTATTTTATTTAAACAATGACTCATAAAATTTAAATATGCACCACCTGCCTAGAATAATTACAAGAGAAATGGAATATTTTGAGACCATTTACGTCACTCTGTCTGTATATCAGTGTCGAAAAAGTCCTGCCGGTAGTATTTTGAAACTGTGTTGCGTAAAAGTTTTACTTGAAGTGTTTAGACACGGTGTTGAGTGCAGCTTGTTATGAATTAAAAGTGCGCATTATGCAGTTGGCCTACTTAGTCTAGCAGTAATGCTTGGTAACAGCCACTCTGCCACTGTTGATACGTTTCCGGGTCGTACGCATGTTCTACATTCTTCAGAAAAATGCAACTCATCAAGAAGTGCACTAAGAAACCAGACGTAGACATGACTCATTAACGCACAACCCGACAATATAGTTTCACAAAGCAGCAATTTATCAGCTCTCACAATTAGTCACGATAAGACTCTCCCAAGTTAATTATAATAAATCCGCCAACAGCTAAGCTTACTATAATTCACCGCACTGCTACGTTGTAAAGCGATTGTCACGCTAAAGGTCACAATCAGCGTTTCTAGAAGCATCCGTTGTCTCTCGGCCAAGATCCAACGTCGAATCAATCTTATCAATGTGTCTAAAGCGCAGACCTAAGCGGATATGCTGTGAAAACGGGTCTTAGGTCATCTAACAGCACGTGTCTCATTGACGTCAATCAACACACATCGCGATAGCTTTCTAACGCGCCTATTCCTACTTAATGCTTTATTTATGTTTAACTTGAAAGCTGCCTATCTTTTTATTATTTTAATTACCTCAAAGCTATCCATCTTGCGCACGTTGTGAAAGATAAACATTTAGGAGCTCAACAACATATTTATCAACTATATCCCTAATGTGTGTGTTCCATTGCTATCACAATAATGAGTGCGTACCGATAACCCACATCTCGAGCACGAGTTGTTTACTCCATAGAACCTAATTGTCCAAATTCGATTACGTCAGTGGTTGCTGAGTTGCTGCCCACGCCTATTGTCCGCACAAATTCATCGAGTCTCGATTAAGTATCTTATTTATTGCACAACTGATCGCTTGCCCAAATAGACATTTTGCAACTTGTTTTGATGCTTATCTGTTGTCCGTAAAAGGATGCTGACAATATTTTACTGCCCGACCTCACCGTTTCTGTTTGTAAGCCCTTATGGTAAAGCTGCTAACAGTTTTGTTTACTTATGTCTATGTTTCTAATGCTTGCGTAATTGACGATAACTGCTTCGTGCCCTTCTGTATTTAGTGCCGTCGCTTTAGTTGTTTGGCAAGTTCTCGTGTGCTGCAAGCATTATTTTTGAATTCTTGGGAGGCAGTATCTACGCTGATAAAATAATGCCCTAAATCTTGCGAGTATGCATCACATCGCGTTCAGCGAATATTATGCAAAGTTTACATAAGTGTAAGATAATTTTGTTGACTTGAGTCCAGATTTCAGTTGATAATGACTCACATGTTTGGCGTGGCTTGTTAAAAATCTAGTTGTTTATGTCGCTACCGTGTTGCGTAACACAGACGCTGCTTGTGATTTACGTACTCCTGAGATAACTATGAGCTGTTGAAAATTTTGTTACCACCCTCCCCCTTTTCAGTTGTCTGACCCGAATTCTTCGCGAAATAATTCGCTTATGACGCTATTCCATCTGATAAATTTACACACACGTTTTTTTGTATGCCATAAAAATCCAGTGCTGGTTTATGTAAGTGTTCTAAAAACTGACTGCGTAGGACGAGTGTCATTTTTTAAAACCGGTATTTAGGTATTTATTTTTGTGTTGGATTCAGAATTTTCAGGTCTCTGTTTATAAAATTTGTCTAGCGGAAATAACAATTTTACTTCGTTCTGAACACTGTTAACAACATCGGACGCGAATACGGATCCGATTAAACGGTCTTAACCTAGTTGAGAGTAAGTTTTATTGTAAGGCTTCCACACCTTTACTCCTACATTAATTCTTGACGAGTAAGGAGCGTCTACACGTTTTAGTTACGAGCTCTTTGGTCCATATTGAGATCGAGGTTTATTTTCTAAAATAGGATTCCCAGAATCCGTAAAGGCCAAAAACGTTTTATATATTGTTTCAATATTAAATACAATGTTTTATTCAATTTACATTTAACATTCTCCTTGTGGATATAAAATTTTCTACTTGCAATTTGCTATACTAATCCGGTGATGTCACGAATTGTGATGTCATTGAACTCCTTAACGTCATCACTGGTTTTGGATTGTTGCAAAATATGTTATTCATTAGTGTCACCCATGGGAGCCATATGGAATTGAATATACCATCGTTAGCATATAATAATGACATGTTATGATGAGTAAACTAATAAAATTAATTAGATACAAATTTAAATTATTTTTATTCAAAGCAACCTTGCCCGTATTGTACAGTCGCCAGCAAAATTGCATGGGTACCTTAGTGTCTATTTTCCCGTGAACGTTTGAATTCAAGTTTTCGAAAATAAACTAGATGGCGTTGGTTTCTTCACAACTATGACTAATTTACGAAACGTAAGTAAGGAGTTAGGAAGAAACGAAGGAATTACAAGGCTAATACATTTATCTAATTATTACATTACAATTACCAGCATACGTAGCTTAAATGATAAAAATAATAATAGAAACCGATAGGAATATATTTATTAAGCTAACGAGTGGGTATTTTAATAATTAATTTAATATTCGAATTGGTAGGTAGTTACTTAGCAACAGGAAAAAAGAGCAGACTCATCGCAGGTAAACAGGCTCGCCTTGTGGGCTCGCAAAAAAAGGCACTATAAAAAATTATAAAGGTTTATTTCTTACAGTTTATTATTCAAATTTAATAGTCAGTTTATTAAATATTATAGGTATAACATTATAATATTATGAAGTTATTGAGGCGATAGCTTAAGTATTCGTTTCCAAAATCGGAAAGAGGATTGAAGCTTATGTAACCTCAATAAAAACAAACAGGAGACCAGGTTATTTTATTACAAAGGTCAAACGGATTAAATGGATACTAAGTAAGTAGGCTAAAAACTACAAAATTGCACAAAAACATATCAAATGGTTAGTAGGCAACATAAAAAACTAAAAACTATGTTGTTTAAACTTAAAGTGTTCATAACTTTTTAAATTATTAAAAATACGTAAGTTATAGTTTATGCACACATAACCAGGTCTCCAGTCAATATAAATAATATTATCAAAGTATAATTTTTTAGCTCGTAGCTACGTAACCACTTGTGTATCGCGTATTATTTCGACGCCACAAACATAAGCGTCCGTGTTCACTGGACTTAAAAGTTTTTTCATCTGTAAAGATGACATTACTCCAATTGAAGTTTATGTGATCCAAAGCGAACTGTAATCTTGCCCTTTTATGGTTTTCCGTGAGCAAGGGTTTCACAGCATGCCTCCGCGGCACAAGTTTTGACGCGGCTCCGTGTCAAAACTTGTGTCAAATAAACCAGCATAGTGGTTCGGCGGCAGAAATCCATTTTCTTCATACTGCCTTATCATGGTTTGATGCTGCAATGTGTTTTATAAGTCGTGGTCTACCAGTTCTTTGATGGTGTTTCAAAGAACCCTCCTCTTCAAATCGTCGTACTCAAAGAACAACTGTTTTTCTCTGCAACAATAAAACAGAAATATATAATACTTACCCAATAATGTATAGTAACAAAAAAATAATGCAGTTTTTAATATAAAAGTGTAAAAATAAAACTACTTACGTTTACACCGGTCTCTGGCTATTTCTGACAAGTTTTTGGCTTGATTATTCAAAGCAATTATTTGAGCTCTTGTAACGAAATCAATATTATAACTCGTGCTCGTTTTGGTAAAATAAGTAATGATCATAAATAAAAACTGAACAAAAGGTACTCGAACGAGGTAATTGAAATGAACTTAGCGAACGATCAATTGAGCTGTCATAAATCTTCGATCTAAGTATTATTCATACCACCCACCAATTATTTATAAATCCATATTTAACCTACCCTCTCAAGTTTGAAAACTAAAACTTAGAAAATCAGATACCTACCTACTTATAAATTGATATTCAATTTTAACATAGTAGGTTAATAATTAGGATCAATAATTCTTTAAAAGAAACTATTATTATTATAAATTGTTTGAATGTTTGAAGAGACAAAAAGAAACTGCAAAAATATTTTATCATATAAAGCAAAGCAACGCCATCTAATAACAGCATAATTCAATTTTGTTAGTCGTTAACTGGTTTTACGCTAGATGGCGTCATTTCTCGCTTCATACGATTTTGTTTCTGTACTACCCATGCACTTTTGCAGCCTACCGTACATTGTTCTATAAGAATAATAAGTAAGTATGTACTTAAGTCTACTTTGAAACGACGCAATATTTAAGCAAAGCTCATTTTTCAAGCTCGTTTATAAAATGAATTTATTCTAAGCGAGTTGAATATCTTTAAAAAATAAAATCAATTCACCAATGATCACATGGAGGTCTTAAAATCTTGACCACATCCTTTTGAACCGGTTCGATACAGTAAAATCGTACGATACGTAATTAAGATCACGAGTGACCTCACGGCTATTTGCGAACGTGTGCTCAATTTTGATAATACTAACTAATGCAATGACCGCAACAATTGTACCAAGCTTGATTCTCGACGACGATTTCTATAAATCGTCTTCCTCTTTTCGCTTTAGACCTATCTTCACCTTGTTCTTGTCTGTTGAGGCACAATAGTCTTCATTTATCTCAAAGCACACAACAGTTGAATCCTCTGCTGCCGTGTCTTTAAAAGTCAGCTTTCTTTCTGAATATTTACCCCCGTTTTGATTTTTTCATTCAATTTTGTTTTTAACCTTCGCTCTTCGTACATTGTTCTCTCTTTCGTCTCGTTTCGATTTTTTTTTACAAGATGACGCTTTTTCGAATTTGACTGTTGTGTTATATTAGAATCGGTGTCTAGAATAAGACTCCCACTTGGATCAGTCTATTGGAATTGCATCATTACTGAATCACATGGTACGCGACATCGCTCCTTTGATGATGTCATGTCCCACTATTTCCTACATAATACATATAACATGGAAATTACATGTACATATTGCGGTCAAGATGTTTTTGACCAACACTGACAGGAAAATAAACTATCTATTGACTTGTCATAATTATTGTGAACAATAAATAATTAAGACTCATCTTGGTTTATATCATCAAATTGTCCTCATCCTTCACTTCTATTATTTCTCCATTCGTCAATCGTTACTGAAAGTCCCTTTATCTGGGTTTTTGATACTTTTGATGTCGTCTTATCTAGCAATGCTTTCTGATAAAAGCCATTCTAACTATTTTCGTGTAAATGTCACTGGAAGAATTCAATCAGTATCATCTTATTCTTTGTGGCTAACTACATAATTTGGAGTCCCGTTGGATATAAACAAAACTCTCCTGTGAAAGACACTTCCACTTATATTTATGAGTAGTAATACTCTGATCTTCCTGGAACTTACTGGAATTTTGCCCACTTCGAAATAGAAAAGAGATACGAGTGGCACGATAAATGCTCATACCTGTGCCGAGTGTAGTAAAAAACGATTAGTGCAAGGAGGTCGTGGCTTACTTAGGTACGCGGATCAGCCAATGCGGTTAAGCAATGATCAAGTGACCTATTTGTGCCATGCCAGTTTATAGTTTTTTTTTTAAGTTATATAAAGTTTATATGTGTGTGTAACTGGTTTATTGAATGGTCGTTCATATATTTTTTCCTTGTTGCCATCAATATTTGGACTTCTTTGATCTTCGATATGATATTTATTTCTAAAAACACAGTTACTTCATGGCTAATTTAATTTGTGGTTTAATGCATATAGTTACATATTTTTCTTATATGCCGTAGAAATTGTCCGGTTTGGTTTCCTTTATTAATTTATTACAAGAATAGTTCCTTATATTTTAATTATTTTTAAAGAATAAACACATTCGTAGCCAATTGCTCGGTGAAAATATGATCTTGAATGTAAAAATAAATAAAACAGACACTGTACATACATCCACCCACCCTTATATGGCAAGCTACTTTCAATTTGACCGTTTAGCTACTTTCTATTTATTCTAATTCGACGTCAACATATGCGTTTCTTATGACACCGCGATTAGCATTCAGCCGCCGACGTGAAGTCTGGGCCGTCACATGCAAGGCGTGCATAACGCACTTAAACGATTTCATTGCGCACATGACGCCGACGGTTAAGAGATTAAAGGGATTATCTTGATGTTATCCTTGTGGACACGGCGGATACTATGTTCTAGTTGTCGTGACACGGCAATGACACAGGCACTTACTTTAATATTTGTCTACTCGCTTTTTCTAGACACTTTTAGTTTATTGGATATTGCTGAGGTGGCTAGCCACACTGCCATATTTTTTCAGAAAAATCTCTGCTTAAACCCGGAGTTGGAATTGCGCCAAATAAACTGCAGAAGCCTTTTCAAATTCCACTCTTTTAGGCGTGTGTCCCACGGTTATGTCATTTACATATCATTTGAATATTGGCTACGAAGCGATTTGCAATTACTTCGGTAAAGCTATCTCAATGGACAGCACGATCTCTAATTTGATCATACTTTATTCGTATTTTACAGGCAGGGCAATGTAAAAGGTTAGAATGTCTAGAATTATATCCTTGTGAATTTTCGAGTCGGGTACCGGCTAAACATTAATATGAGCCAGTTTCTATACGATACCATTTGAGGAGCGTCGGAACAAAAACCGATATATCCAATTTACCATATTTTTCACAAATTAAAAAAAAGCTTGTAAGTTTTTTAATGTTACAAAAGTGGAAAATTATAGAATGTCAATTTGCAGTTAAAGTGACATCGATTGATGTGTGAAACTTGACGGAGGGTAGATACTTAATTTAGCGAGATACTTAGCGGACAAGTTTGGATATATCGGTTTTTGACGCGATCATTTGGATATATCGGTTTTTGACGAAACCAAAATGGATATGTCGGTATCTGATATGATCAAAACGGATTTATCGGATTTTGGTAAAACCAAATTATAGTTTTGTATCTTATTTCTTAAATTAAGTATGTATTTACATGCTTATTTTCTAAACTCTCAAATGACGTTAACTCGCAACTTACAATTTTGAGTTATGACAGTATTTGGTTTCATGTGCGAATTATATTGATTTATTTTGTACAGTAAGTAAATTGGTTTAATGTCATATACTGTACTTTCTTGATTAATGTCTTGTCCTATAACACAATCCTCTAAAATAGACGGAGAACCAATCATTTCCAACAATTATTTATCGAAAAATCTAAGGCACACAGTAAAAGCAGTAGTAACGGAAAGGAGAACCAAAGAATAAGGAGAACACAAAACGGGAAGAAACTTGATGGCGAGTTGACATAAACGACACCCAGCCAATCACGTGAGGGTAAGGCGAAGAATTTACGAAGAGCGTTCAGATCTTTTTTTTTTTGGGAATCGATTTAATAAAAGAATAGAAAAATCGAGTAAACGTGTACCTAATCGGAATTTGAACCGACCATTGTTGAATTGTGTAAAACTTAATAAGAATTATCGGTTTTTAATCCAATAACAAGAACCTGTTGAATTTAAAAAATTATTTGTCGGGTTTTGATTTGACCACAGTATTTTGATATTTTTTTTAAGATGGATGTAACTGATTTTTAATTGATTTCTTTCCTGAAGGGTGTATAATTAAACATTTTGTAACAGAAAAAAATAAAAAATAAATAATGTCTTAATTAAGACATATCGGTTTTTGTTCCGACGCTCCTCATTTATATGTCTTGACCTTCATTACTTTACCGAGCGTTTATTTTTTCTTAATTTATGTTAATATTCTCTACTACTATTTTTTCTGTCTCTGGTTTTCCAACAGTTTCTTTTCCTTTGCTTATAGGTACCTATAAAATTCTAATTCAAAATATTTACGAAGTCTGGGAATCTGGTATTGTTTTTAAGTTGCTCATTGTAATGTTAAACATCTTTAAATTATCACTTCGTCTATGATTCACTTCGTTTTATATTTTGTTGACACTTCATCTCAGCTTCAGTAAGTTTTATCTTGTTTCTCCAAAAAACTCTTCAAACAATTTAAGGTGAATGGGTAGTTGTAGCCCGCGAAATTCAATTTTTCTTACGTTTTTTGCAATTTTCAGGTCAGTGTCAGGTTGTATCTTGATCAAAATATGATTCGCGACAATAACAGGTACGTATTTACAGAATTATAATAATTAGAATCATTAATACATCTTTCTAAGTTAGATTTCTACCGTTAAGAACAAATCTCGTATGGAAAAGTGTTGGTGGTAGAAATCTAACTTAAACAGATGTATTAATGATTCTGGTGATTATAATTTTATTCTGTGAATACGTACCTGTTATAGTCGCGAATCAAATTTTCATCAAGATACAACCTGACATTGACCTGAAAATTGCAAAAAACGTAAGAAAAATTGAATTTCGCGGGCTACAACTACCCATTCACCTTAAGGGAATAGGCCTATTTTCTGATCTGTTTTTTAAGAATTCTTATCTTTTGTCATGTTCAGGTTGTAAATCAAAATGTTTGAATCACCTTTCTGAAAAGTTGCTTCGTTCGTCTTATCTACATTAATAACCTGAATTATGAGGAGCAAAATTGATTTACATGAATCAGAATAATATTGATAACGGAGTCTTGTGATCACTTCATGATTACTGATAAAAGTTCCCAAACAACTCCTCCTGGTTTTAGACCCTCGTAAATTTTGGTTGAATTCGGGAATTTTGGTTGTCTTTTGGAATCCTTCCAAAATTGTTAAAGTTAGATCCAACAATATTAAAGTTGACTCTAATTTCTCCCTTAGAAATAAGGCAAACTAAACACAAACTAAAAATATTGTGGTTGCAGCAAACATTATAATTGCCAATTGAAAATATGAAGGAGTTAATCAAGAAATCAATTTGCTATGATCGAACAGCCGTCACCGAGGTCTGTTTGTTTGTAGGTAAGTACACACATCTATTTACTAACTGAATTAAAAAGTAATTAGGTATCAAAGCAAAGGCCATTATCAATACATATTTCTTTCACGGTCAGTTCATTTGTATTTGTAAACGTTACGACAGACGTTTCTTCATTAATTTCTTTCAAAATTTCGCCAATGTAAACGAATATTAACTTTAATTTTTTTTATAAATAAACTAATTTATCTCCCTGAGTTTAAAACGCACGAGTTCAAACGGCACCAACAGCTATTTTAATAAAATCAAATGATTTATTTTTTGCTTACCTATGTTTTTGGAAGTTGCGTATTGGAGCAGTGACTTCCGTATCTAGACAACTTTTGAATTATTGTGTACAAAAAAATACACATACACTTAATTAAATTTCAATTTGATAGCAGTGATAATCGTCGAATTATATTTATTAATTGAACCGTTCAGAATTTTTAATAGTTTTTCACTCATCGCTGTTCAAGGCGAAACATTAATTTAGTAAGTTGCCATTTACCAACATCAATTTATAAATTATTTTACAATTCATTAATGTCAAATATGTGATTGCTAATCTTATGACAACGCTACTGGAAAATGCTAACATTGATCATCATAAAATTGCGTTTTATGCTCAGTAGCATTACGTCACCCGCTTCAACTCACACAAGAGTTTTTATATCCAAGCCATGGTCGATAATCTGTCTCTGTCCCGCTCTTCATTTAAGTATATACGTCTATCTCGCTCTTGTGCTGGCGGCGACAAGCAGTCTGGGTCTTTCTGGCGGACACTGCGTAGCAAACAAAACCCTAGGTCACGGGCACTGGACACATTTTCGTACAATGCCTCATCTGAATAAGTTTTCATAGTACTCCCTCGCGATTGTATCCAAGTTGCTGGGATGGTTTAGCCTTCAGGTGGAATAGTAAATTCAGACTTATTTGCGTGCCTTCTTGTAGTAAATATTTAAGTCTTATTCAGCGTTTCCGACCTAATCTACTTTATTCTTTTAAGCATATTTTAACTTTACGTGAAGATTACGCTCATCAATCATTGTGAAAGTCCAATTTCGGCAACAAAAATTTGTGCCAGTCGTTGTAAACACAACTTATTATTTTGCACGTATAACCAATTTACGGAGAAATGATGTATTTTCGTCAACCTCACCGTTCCGCTCGCTAAATATAAGAACGCAAGGTCAGGGATACATTACCAAAGGTACTGAAAAACAAGGGCAACGTGAAAACTCGCTAGTACAATGAACGTGCCCCACAGTTCCACTCCCTTACTCACTGTTAATAATACAGTAATCTGATAGGCTGAAATCTTGACAGGCGAACGTGCCAACTAATACATTAGCATCTCATTGGAGATAACATCGTGCCAAAACATGGGTTGGAGTGACGGACAAACGGGACTGCTTAAGATTTCGTGGCTCCGAATGACAAATTGTACATATGTCTGTCTCTATTCACGATGCTATCAACCAGAACAGTATAAAAATTCAATCAAAAAGATTTCTATCTTCATGTCACATAATCCATCAAATACCAGTTTCTGATCTGGTTTCTTTTAATTAGCTTGTGATCAGGTTATCGCATGATGTTATATAATACGATCAGTATGCAAATAAATTGACTCACCTAGTCGTTAATAGGGAAATATCAGCCCTCATAGTCAATCAATCACTCCTTCTAATTTCACCAGCGAAATGTTCTAAACACTGTTTCTGACGAGTAACGCAAATACTGTTACAGGTCTGTTCATAGCTTCAGATTGTTCAAGATAATGCGTGCTTTCTGCCTAAAGTTAAAACTGTTTTTGGCCTTCACTCGTTACACTTTTTTTTTACTGAAAGCTTGTACAGTTATTAGAAAACTTGCGGTATTTTTGCAGATTGGCATTACTAATTTTTTGTTGCCTGTGCTCTCTTTACGTTTTTACCCTTTTTCGAGTTCTGTTTTCGGGCATTCTAAGATGAACGGTAAACCTAAACCATTAGAAGGCTTATTCAAAAAGTGATAGCCGTGCAAACGGAATGTGTCAGTCCCCACCACTTTTATAGACTTTGCAAGAGATGTAATAAATTCAAGAGTTTGGGGAAACTATCAAAGTCCCGCTAAACACGTAATATTATTTTTAGTGTCCGCAACCACCGCGTTGATTTCCGACAGCACTGCACCGTCATTGCGGTGGTCTTTATAGTTTGCTGTGCTACAGTTTTTATGGATTCCCTTAAATAACGACCGACTCACACAGGTTGTTTTATGGTCGTCCATTTTTATGACTGTTTTATTGCTATCGATGTCTATTGCTATGATTGATATGCTTGTATCGTGTGGCGCTTCTTTTAACGATACATTTATTGTTACTCATGCATTATTTATTTTAAATTGACCGCGTTGTAGGACACGTAGGTAAATTTTCAGTTTCATTGATGCTTCATCGACGTCACTTTTCCTGTCATCTTTCACATCAGTGGGCAGTTCTTTCAGACACGTGGCATCATCCCATTCCCGGAATGAGCGCGAGCGTCAATGATTGCCGTGTTGATTGATTGACGGATGTCTTCCTGCCAGTTACCTCTTTAGCATCATTATCACAGTAATTTCAACCTTAATACTTGACAATAAGACTCTTTTGGTCGTGATGATCAACATTGTAGCGGCACTTTTCACGGCTGCGATCTATTTGGCCTCTACGGGCTTGGGTATCGCCGAAGAGCCAAAACCGATCATCGACTTCGGGTACTATTAATAGCTAAATCTTACACTGGAAAACTGTTCATGTGTGAGTGTGTTATTGTCAAAACCATGTTTACTATTTGCACTTTGAAACTTGGCCCGTCAGTCGTGCGTGCTGCCATTAACTGAAATGTTGATGAAGTCATCGTTTTGTTAAAGTGTATTGTACAGTTCACGCTTTTTACATTAGATTTGACAACTGTTTAGGTGGTTATACTGCTCAAATGAAAAATATTCTTCTTGATTGGACTACGCATAAGGCTTGACTAAGCTTATAGACGGATTAAAGGTGGTATATGAACAGTTTTAAATTCGTCTTCTTTCCCTTCAATTTGGTGATATTATGTTCTGTTGTTAAAGTGTTATCAAACTTTCGTAGTGCCATATATAATTTTAATGTAAGCTTTCATAAGTTATATGTTTATTTATTAAGGGCTGATTTTTTTATCGACAGGTGTTTTTTATTCGTAGAATAAAATTGACGTCTGACAGTTTTGTATAGAAGAACTGTCAAAAATTCAAAATTATTCCTCCGATAAAATTATCTGGCGTTGGAAAAACCAGCCCTTAATGTTACAATTCTCTAGCTCTCGATTAATTTTAAAGTCTTAATAGTCGAAGCATGCATGATGCTAACCTAGATTGAATACAACTGTATAAATACGTATACCATGTTATTATATACATAGCGGTATGTATAGGTAACTTATTTAAATGCAAACGAAGCATTGTAAGCACCATCTGTCGAGCACGAACAAAAAGCAATTCATCTCACATTAACATTTACCAAGTGCCCACAAAAAATAATGACATCACTCTTTATTTTGACTCAAGCGTTGAAAGCGGTCAACCAACGAGTACTCGCACTTAGCAACAAAATTAAATGTAGGTACGTATTTATCGATAAATCTAAGATAACAGTTAACCTTGCAATTGTTCTGACCCAAAAATCATAATGAAAGCTCTAGCAAATAGCGGTAGGCGTCTGTCGGTTGATTGCAAACGAAGCTGTATCAATCAACCTATACAACGGAAATTGATGTCACAGAACAGCTATTTTGGCGGCAGTATCAATTTTCGTTAATGACCCGGACAATAGGCTATTTATGCTCCTATTATTATCCAAAACGTTCGGGCAAATCGCCCAAATGTAAATGCTGGTCCTAGTTAAAAATTCTGTCTCAGTACCAGTCGGGTCACGTTTTTACCCGACTGCGCGACGCAAAGGAGTGGTAATGTGTTTATCAGCCTATGTATGTAAGTATGTATGTATGTATGTATGTTTGTATGTTCCTTTGAAGCACTATACAGACCAAACGCCTGGGCCGATTTTTATGATTCACACGTCAATCGATTCCTCTTAGTCCGGCGAGTGTCACTAAAGACATGACGTTAATGAAAATTCAATATGGCGACTACTAGACGCCATATTGTGAAAATGAAAAAAATGAAAGTCAAGAAACTATGTCAAGTGGGGTATCGTTGGATAGGTCTTTCAAAAATATCAGTGGTTTGGGAAGACCGTTTTTTGATTAAGTAAACCGTTCGTGACTTATCAAGCTTTAAAGTACCAATTTTCGTTAGAATCAAGTGTCTCCCCCCTCTACCAACTAAACGCGGCAGTAGGACCTATATATTACGAAGTTTAAAGGGAAACTATCACACAGTGGGATTTACAACTCATAACTAAAAACAATAAAATAAAAAAATTAAATTTAAAAAATCAAAAAACCCGACTGCGGTAAAAAACTTAAGTTAAAAAAAACTGAAAAGCTAAAAACAAGCCCATTTTAAATTAAATAAAAGTTGGAAGCAGGCGGGACCCATACCATTTTTCTATTTTCAAACTCAAATGGGTCCCGCCTGCTTCTAACTTTTATTTAATTTAAAATGGGCTTGTTTTTAGCTTTTCAGTTTTTTTTAACTTAAGTTTTTTACCGCAGTCGGGTTTTTTGATTTTTTAAATTTAATTTTTTTTACACGAACGTTGACGAAGCATTCTAGAGGACAAGTTATGCACGTAATTCATTTAATCAGTACGCGGAATCAGAAACCAAGCGGAGTTGTAATCATAACGCAATTTTCTAATAATTTTAAAATCTGCGCAGTCACCAAACTCTGCAACTTTGTAGCAGTACTTGGCTCAATACTCATGGGACCTTTCCATTG
This sequence comes from Amphipoea oculea, assembly GCA_945859645.1. NCBI lineage: Eukaryota > Metazoa > Arthropoda > Insecta > Lepidoptera > Noctuidae > Amphipoea > Amphipoea oculea. The sequence continues at coordinate 21,407,963 of OX243862.1, forward strand.
CTGTTTTTGCTTTTCTTTGGTTTGAGAATGGACTACATTTCGAGTGACCTACGTGCTTCAAAGAAAAAACCGAGTTGGTCGGAGCATTTACTCGTTCACGCAGTCACCAACATGCGCAATTTCAACCTGCGAGATTTTTTGCCAAGTTTTTTTATTCGCCTCTCGCACAACACTGGAACGAAGCAGAATAAACAGGTCTGTTTTTGTATAAGATTTTTCATGGTGAAGATTCGGCTTTAAGTCCACGTCACGGTATGATGGAAGCGTTTTAAATTACGGCCTACAGGCTTTTTTGTACACGAGTGTACTCGCTGTTTGTATCTACGTCGTAAAAATAAAGAATGACATAAATTAAGCCATAATATATTCATGGTTTCGAAGAAATTAGTATCTAATTATTTTGTTACTCCTATTTTAATTTGCATTTGAAAGTGTTTGTTCGAACACTTGGATTCCATCGTCTGAGAAGCTTCTATCTTTAAAACCCATATTATGACCATTTTGCAAAACAATCACAAATTATTTCAACATTAATAAAACAAACTTCAGCGACAATCTCATAACATAGTTCCTTTCAACATTAGTCCATTGTCTTTATTATTGTTTCGATTACATTGTCTCTAAGGCTGAGGCTACATTAGGCCGCGACGCAAACTGCGACACATTCAGAGCGATTAAAACAAATAAATGAATGCTCCTGTAATTCCGTATAGTAAACCGCGATGGATGATTTGATCGCATTCTAAGAAAACGACCGATTCAAATTGAGTATTTGTTATGATAGAGGCTACATTACAACAGTTTTATATTTACGATCCTTAAACTAACCGTTGTATCATACATTACATATAATTGGAATACATGAATTAAAGTTACACTATAATTTGGTAATTGCAAGTTTAGTTAATAAAAACTTTTTAACAAAAAATTAAACCTCCGAAAAAACTGAAAAGCAAAAAATAATAAACTTTTTTTATTTAACCTTAATAAATAAGTTCTTAAACTAATGCAAGTATACCTAAGTAATTTTGAGTCGGCGCCAAACAAGCAAATTAATTCGTTGCGAGTGGTCGTGCGGAGAGCGCATTTTTTGTTTGAAATGTTAATGTTTATCGCTATAGATTTCACGTTGCTTATTTCTTTAAATTTAAGGTAATTTAGTAATCTTTGTTCATTGATTGTTTGGCGCCGACTCAAAATTATTTAGGTATACTTGCATTAGTTTAAGAACTTATTTATTAAGGTTAAATAAAAAAAGTTTATTATTTTTTGCTTTTCAGTTTTTTCGGAGGTTTAATTTTTTGTTAAAAAGTTTTTATTTTATAATTTTTTGAGGCCATAATTTACTAATTACTACATGCTTAATGTTTGATTACTTTTAAAATACCTACCTTACTTTAGACATTAACTGTTATATACTCCTACTTTAACTATTATTTTTTGTGTAATATAATACTAAATAATATAATGTAATACTTAAAAATAACAGGCTTTATATACCAACATAGATAGGCCTTTTATTTTAATTGTAATACACAGCTCAGCATTAAAATCTGTGAATGAACAATAAGTCACCCCTATTTTCCCACCCTTAGGGTAGGTATTTTTTTTCCAAATTTACATGGGACCAACTTCGAAGTATGTCCTATCCAACAAAAGAATAATGATCAAAATCGGACTACTCTGTAAAAAGTTAAGCGTGGTCATACATTACAATCAGTGAGTGAACAATCAATCATCCCCTGTTTTCTAACCCTTAGGGTTGGAATTTTTTTTCCAAATTTATATGGGACCACCTTCAGGGTATACCCTTTCTAATAAAAAAAGAATTATCAAAATCGGACTGCTCTGTAAAAAGTTATGCGTGATCATACATAAAAAAAAAAAAAAAAAAAAAAAAAAAAAAAAAATATACGCGTCGAATTGAGAACCTCCTCCGTTTTTTTTCGTCGGTTAAAAATAGCCTTTACTTTACCCATCTTAAATAAAGCTTATTTTCAACTTAAGATTTTTCCCGAATTCCGGGTAAAAAAATGTCGTCGTAAGGAAGTCTCCACTTTCTATCTCTGTTCTCCGAAGTTTAGATAAAAAATATACTCAGCCTATTCCGAACACTGCTTATAATGTAGCCATACCATGTTGATCTCGTTTCGCTCTTCCAGTCGCATCGCAAATCGCTGCCTAGTGTAGCCTCAGCCTTAATATAAACTTGAATTTATGCAAACTACTTCAGTTTCCGTCACGGTTATATTTAGTAGCACTTCCTCACTTGTTAACTACACTTTTTTTTTATTCATGGAATAAGTGTGCTTCGTGCTCATTACCCTCAATTTGCATATAGAGTGGGGCTTCATGTTAAAAGCCACCCTCAACTGGCCCTCGGGTACAATAAGAACTCTCAACAGCCAACTTTAATTTAAAATCATTTTACCCTTTACTCTATTAATTAGATTCACCAAACTTTTCTAGCAGTCTAGACATTATCTAACAATGATTGTCATGCATATGCAGCGTCTCTTTTGTTTCTAAATGTAAAGGGCTGTTCTGCAATTAATTGTGTATGTCTAGAAAAACCAGTTTGTTTGATTGCATATGAATGAGGGAACGCTCGTGTCTATGTTACACAAATTAAGTCCTGACTATAGTTGCAAAACTTCTGAAAAATTCTGAATAATTCCGGAATACTTCTAGGAAAGTTTCTTTAAATCAGAATTATTCAAAATGAATTTAATTAAGATTTTTATTTTTTTTGCTGAAAAATCGTATTTTGCATCGATCGTCGATCGCCGCCGCGCTGTCCCTCTGTGCGCGCCCGACTGCACGAGTCGTGCGTGCCGCGCGCACCCGGCTGCACGAGTCGTGCGTGCAGGCGGTGGCGGTGCGGGGTGCGGTAAGAGGGGAGATGTTCCCTGGAGAAGTTTTCCCCCCCGCGCCCCGCGAGAAACATTCGTACCCCGCAATCGAATGTTTCCGCCGAATATTTCGCCCGAATAATTCAATGGGAAATATTCCCAAAGTTTCGGAATATTTCGGAATACTTCCGAAGTATTCGACGGGAATGATTCGGAATTTTTCCCGCCAGCATCTATAGTCCTGACTAGAATGTTCTCGTTTTAAACAACGAATAAATTTTTCTCTGGTTATTTAAACATTATCTAATTTGACTTAAGATTTTGTGTGGTAATAATTTTAGAGAATACTTCAAAATATTTAACACTTCCTTAGAACCTATTTTTGGTGCCAACTGCCAATCGAAATGTCTAAAAGTCTAGACATAAGTGACAAATATATCGTTTGCATGCTAGTAAGATAGATTTTGGGCATGAGTTCTATTTGTTTATTCGACTATTCAGTATACCGCTTATGGGTTTATCAATGGATCATTTAACACAATGCGTGCCAATGTGATCGCGATAAAAATCAATGAACCGGTGAATTGTTGCTCGTAATCCGACGCCCGTGGCATTGAACTTCGCAATCCTAGTTTGAATAAGAACAATGCTATTCTAATAGGTACGTATTAACACTTATATTTTTAATATTCGCAACAGTTACTGATAAACAATCTCCTTTCGCCGGTGTAGAGCCCCGGCATAACAACAATAGCCGGCCGCGCCGCTTCTAACTTCGGCGATGATGTCAGCTTTCCTTTAATGACCGCTCGAATCGCCTGCAGCATTTCACGAGCGTAAACAACTCGGGTTTTTTTCTCTTTTTACACAAATTCATACCGATGATTACCTGTACCATCAAACGTTGGAAGAAAATTACGAGCTAGTATAAGAATATTTAATTAATTGGCCTCGTTTCATGTTTCCTATTCTATTCTACATTGTGCTGTTTTACAACCGATATAATTCCTTGTTAACTAGTATGTGTTTACATATTGAAATAACTTTACATATACAGGGTGAATTTTTCAAGTGGGCGTGGATGGCCAAATCCGAAACTATGAGGAATAGCGAAAAGTACTCAAAGGAGTCGCGGGCTTGATTTTGATGAAAACTAAAACTGCATCATTGGATTTTTGAAAAATCAATATTTCTGGCCAGGAATCGAACCTGTTGATTTTGAAAAAAAAAACACGCTGTATTATTACACCATTCGATAGTGTCGCTAATAAGGATCAAATTCTGGGAAGTAATGACATACGGCAAACTAAAGGAAAGAGCTCATTTTTATCAAAATACTTTTTTATTTTTGCTACCTACCTATTAAACCTTAACTGATTAATTGTTCAAAATTATGACAATTGTTTTTGAATACATAGCTGGATTCGACGTCTCAAGGATTGTACTGCAATTTAAAATTTGAATTTAGAATATAATTTTGTGAAGGTGACTGCGCTACGAGTGTTTCGGGTGTAAAAATATTGAGCATAATTTCGAACAAGGTATGAAAAAAGAAGCAGTTTATTAAAATTCAACATTTTCCTTAAGTTTTCCGTATGTCATTACTTCCCAGAATTTGATCCTTATTAGGGACACTATCGAATGGTGTAATAATACAGTGTGTGTGTTTTTTTTTCCAAATCCACAGGTTCGATTCCTGGCTAGAAATATTGAATTTTCAAAAATCCAATGATGCAGTTTTAGTTTTCATCAAAATCGAGCCCGCGACTCCTTTGAGTACTTTTCGCTATTCCTCATAGTTTAGAATTTGGCCATCCACGCCCACTTGGAAAATTCACCCTGTATATATCGTGTAACAGAACCGGTTGTTTTGCAATTCGGCACGCATGCGCGTTTGCTCCCAAAGCCGAGCCTGCCCGGCCCTTGAGATCCCCGAAACCAATTATTAACATAATGCCCCGCCACGAGCATTATTTGGAGAACAGAATCCATCACGAAAATGATTGGAATTACTCACAACTTTGGCCTCTTGTTCTCTCCTAAAGATTATTTTACTCGGGAGTTTCGACAACGCCAAAATTATTATTGAACACGTTTTGACGCGGCTGAACTCCAGTTAAATTTTATCGCGCACTGGAACATCTAGAGCTGGGTTATGTATGAATAAAGTTTCGTTCTTCACGCACTAAATTAAACCTGTGAAAGCACTCGCGTCAAATAACCGTGAGGTTATTCAAGGTTGCAAGATTTAGAAACGCACCAGGAAGCACCGGTGTCAGATCGTGCAGGAAACACGTGGTCATCGGTTTCTCCAATCGTCAGTCGGCCATAATTTTGTTTTATTACTTCCCACCATGGTTTTCATTCGTATGCGATTTCTATCGTATATCCTTAATAACAATGTTATACGCCTCTGAAATGAATAGTTGCATTCGATAAATAACTGTCAGGGAACAAATTGTAGAAATCATGAGCATAACGTCCAATTGTATACGAACATTCCTTATATTACCTACTAGCTTCAGCCGCGACTTCGTTCGCGTGAAACTTCTTGTTTCCCCCGAGCCACCCCGTCGTATCGCATCACCCGCCCGCGCTATCACTTAACGTTCTTTTTGACATATTTTTTTTGCTCGGCTCCTAAGGGTCATAGCGTGATGTTAAATAGCCTATAGCCTTCCTCAAGAATTGGGCTACCAAATGCAAGAAGAATTTTTCAAATCCGACTGGTAGTTCCAGAAATTACCCCCTACCAAACTTACAAACAAATACCTCTTTATAATATTACTATAGACATATGTCTGGTATTTGACTTCCGAGCAAAAACTTTAAAGTTAATTCACATGCCCTCACTGCAGTCACTTCTCAAAATTCAAATGCCAGTGTCCAAAGCTAAATTACCTTCAATCTGTTCCTCAACATGTAAAAGGGAGGAAAGCGCTTTGAAATGACCCTGCCCCGCTCGGTTAGGCAAGGATAAATTGAATGAACTTTTTGTGTCTGGCACTCTGAAAGTGAATAGATACTTTGTCTCTTTTTTGGATTGTCCATGCAATATTTCATGCTCGTTGCTCACTGTTTTAGTAAGGGTGTCAGACGTAATTACAAGTCAAGTTTGCATGTGCCCAACAAACTTTATTAGGCGTTAGTAACTTTTATTTCTGATACGAATAAAATATCTTATTGAAATTTGACCAAGAATATTTTTCGCTGCAGATTACACTCCACCTAAACATAAAAACAGTTTTCAATTGAATAGTAATTACAGCTTGAGCATGAAACGCTTACAACTCACAAATTGCCGGTTGTTGCTTAGGAGCGCGCTTTGGGCGTGATGTGCCCCTCACGATGGTACCTTTAGACACGTTAATTTGTATAATCACTTGATGCAAAATGTTAAACTTTGTAGCTCACCTCCAATTGCTGTACTTGATTCTAATTCTCAAATAACAACCTCGCGAGGTACTGTACCTTGATATTTTTCCCCAGAAAGTTCGAGATAAAATATTTAAAGCAAAAATAAAAAGTCGACTGAACGACATTGATTTCTCAAATGAAAGTTGTTGTGCTGTTATGCACCACAGACAACGATATAGTTAATTAAATTCATAGTTCTTAAACCTCTGATAAAAGAGCGAAGGTCACGGATTCAATTTTTGAGAATGAGTTGCAGATTCTGATCTGTTGTGATATTAAATTGCTTTAAGTGTACCTGGTGATTTATACACACCTTTCGTTCCTGACTGGTTAGACTTCTGAATGGTACGTGATGATATAATTAAAATAGTACCATCCCAAATGAAAGAATTATTACTTGCAGTTAGTATTCAGATGAATGATTATTTTTATTCAGACGTTATCCCTGTCCACACTTTAAATGTTTGTCTCAGGCGCTTCTTGGAAATTGTGATGTCTTCTGGCTGTATTTGGCAAACAGACTTGTATCAAAATCGTGAGTGTTGCTTCCAATCGCAACTAATGTTGCTATCATCGAATGGAGCAGTGGGTGTTATAAGTGCACTGAAGTTTATAACTTTGTTGATCCAGCAAATATTTATTATACCTGTTGTTACAAAGGGATGTAGAAAATGCTGCCAAAAATGACGCCATTGGCATTTCTCGTAAATTTTGAAACTTGGATCTCGCAAACAGCGACATTATCTGTAAATTTTAATAATTAGTTTCTTTGTAAAATAGGATTCTAATTTAGTCTTCAAAGATTAGAAGAAAACATCACCGACGGAAATGGCCGATATTTCATTTAAAATTTTACTTTGTGCGTAAGAGCCGTTTTATTCTTTTGTCGTCTCGTGGCTTCAGAAAATTCGTCATTTTGCATTACTGAAATAGTCTGCATGGTCTGCAACATTGTGGACAAGACTTTATGAGAGCTTTACGGCCTTTTCCTTATGGCAATTACTCTTGCGTTGTGCTCTTTGTACCAGAGGATAGATCCTTACTGTGACGATGTGTGAATTCGTTACTAGCTAGCAATAAACTTGTAGTTACAAAGTCACTTTCGTCAAAACCTTTAATTATCTCAAGCAACGTTTATATCTATTTGCGTTTTGTGTTCTTATTTGTTTAGCAACAAATGCATTCGAATTGCAATTGCTGCTACATATTGCATAATTCCATCCTATTGATTGGAAATTGTTGTAGTCAAGTTCACATTAGTCTTTATTAATTAATAGGCTCACTACAGTTTATTCAATGTTTAATTTTTTGTTGCAGGTATAATAATTTAATGTATAATTACTGCCGCTTTCTGGTTTGCTGTCGTGAAGGTAATCTACTATATTTTATATCGTTAGAAGCAGCAATCAGACCCAGTTATATTGACCGACATGAAAATAGTGTTTCAACAAACCAGTTTACAATGAATATTGAAGTTTAATGCTCAATTAAATAAATGTTAGAGTCCCAGCTTCATATTTATTGTTACACGACAGCTGGAGATAGCTTCGCAGAATATCGTCCGATTTAAAAAGATTAAGGTTTATTATTATGTGGACTCGTTTATTTTAATTGCTGCTTCCTCTTGCCTTCGGTTTAAAGTTACAATCGTTATAGACAGTGACATACATTCTTCACGCGTTTGTATTCTTAGACACACACAGATTTATCTTTTTACTCACGTGTTAATAACCTGTTCGGGACAAATAACATGGAATAATTTTAGCGACGAAAATGGTGCTCATTTTGCACGTCGAGCGTTGATCAAAGCAGTTTGTGTGAGGCTGGTTTTCAAACTGACGCTTATACTAATTGGTCAGATTACAGAGGTCGCTTTTGTCGTGCGACTGTCGCACGGTTGTTGCGCGACGTCGACCGTGACAGAACGCGATGCGGACAAGTTTGCGGAAACTCAAATGGTGTTGATTCAATCCAGTTGGTGCTTAACTTTGTCAGACTTGGGTCAGCGTCATGCTAAGTTAGGATACTTACCTATATGGATAACATAGAAAATTATTCACCAACTGGTCTCATACCACCGTTCGGTTGCCATTATTAGTCCCTTACTTTGACGAGGATAATCAATGAAAGATTAAGTGCAAATTGGGCAAGTCACTATGCAGCTGCAATATTGTTCAAATTCAGCAAAGTGCGTATCTTCTAAGAATTACCACGCTTAGTTAATTTCGCTCCCGGGTTATCCCTATAATTAAAGCAGTTTCAATTCTTGCCAAAGTGATGTCACACAAGATGCTTCATTTTAATTTAAGTGGGAATTTTCCTTTTGGCACTTTTAAATGTTAGTCTTTCGACCACTCGGCGACGTTACTCTATGACGTGGACCAAAGTCAGTTATTTTCTTATAATTGAAGCTGAGCTAATTATAGGGTAACCCTATAGTTAACTCTGTTTCAATTCAAGCTAAATGTGACGTTACAGAAGTTGCTTCATTTAATTTAAGAGAGAATTTTCCTTTTGGCACTTTTAAATGTTAGACTTTCGACCACTCGGCGACGTTACTCTATGACGGCGACCAAAGTTAGTTATTTTCTCGAAATAGCAGAGCAACTGTTGCGAATTGTAACTAATGACTCCAATGTCTCGGGGCGATAGCAGGAGTGCAACTGTATGATAAATTGTTAACCAACCTGATCGTTTATTCCTGACGTGCAGGTATATCATTCTCTAAGCAAATGGCCAGCTAAAATTTAACAAAGTGTATGTTATTATTTCGTTGATGTATTCTCGGAAACTTTTCATTTACGCCCGTGAGATTTGCAGCTGTATCAAGCGGGTTTTTTTGATGAATCAATTTCTCGCTTTCAGTAGGTAATTAAGTTCTTCAAGGTTGAGCGTAGTAGATTTTTAAACTATTTTGAAACTATTTTGATGTTAAGGAATTTCGTGGAATTAATACTAATCGTAACTGTACTAGGAATGCCGTCTCGGCGCATTGTTTTAATTATAGTTGAAACATAAACACTCCGTGAGAAATTCGCCCACTGACCGTAGACGGGTTCTCACGGACATTCCCCGTACAACACGCTAACCGTAGCTTTTGACTCTACCAACCCTTTACTATAACAATTTGGCTTATGTATAGATTTGTTTTTATTAACACGATAATTCGATTCAATGTTAACGCCGTTTTGGTCGCGAAATGTACGGATATTTGGGGAAATTGTTTAACGTAGGTAGTGGTAGAATATGACTGTTTTAAATTACTTTATTAGGTTAACAGAATATTAGCACATGTGACACTGACTCGTAGTTTTTATACCTACCCTCTAAGTACCTTTTCTACCTCACTTTTTAATTTCAGCTCAGGCTCAGTTTTCCTCATATTTGCGGTAATTATGAATTTCGATTCGTCATTGTAATGCAACATTTTCCTTGTTTACTATTGCTTCTCGGAATGCTTCTGGCATCGCGTGAGGTTGTGCTACTAACCTTTTCTTTAAACTGTGTAAGTAATAGTAAAATTATTATTACTAAAAACCTTGATTTCCATACTGGCTCTCTCTGACTAAGAAATATTTGTATGTCCCCGGCTAGTTCGTAAGTGAAATCGCTAACCAAAGCCCCATGCGTTAGGTTATCTATATTTGCATTTAGAGACTCTCAGATTAATTGCTACATGATTGTGTACCTTAGCGAAGGCTAGCGATACCGATATTTGCAACGGTGTGTGGGCAACTAGCATCAGCTCTGATTAATACAAGACATATCCTAAACTAAATTAACCTTATCAATTGCAAAAATTTGACAAATTCATTGGCTTACTGTGATACTACTATCTTCTTGTTTACATTACATTGACATAACATGAGAACTTCATACTCGAATACCAGTAATTAACGATAACACCAGATAAAGTGAGATCGATAGATAAGAACGACAACACGGATTCGATACCGATTCTCCGTAAGATAACAAACCAGAAATCGCAGCATGTTAATTCAAAATCATCAGAACTTCAACAAATCGTTGCCCTCGCTACCGCAATTTGTAATCGATTCAAGTTGAATTATGCAATATATAGTGTACGTTTATTGTATCGTAATCGGACACCCGACGATGCGATGTCGGCTGATAAGGTGGCAAACGGTGAATCGCATTCTTTCCCAGCGTACACCTCAGCACATAGCAGGCTCAAGTCACCGGCGGCAGTCTCACGTGACCACGGATATAGAGACGTAATTAAAATCTAAAATCGTAGCAATGTTGATTAACAACCGTTTGTTTGTTACGGCAAAATTGAAAACTTTATTAGCAGGAATAGGGAAATGAAACGGCCTGGCCACAGCACAGGGCGGCCACGTGCACAAACATACTCCTGTATTTTCACGCATCTCGTAATGTTTGGTGACAGATAATGTGCTTCAATTACACATTCAGAACCCCCCATTAATCATATACTATGTCCACGATAAATCAACATATCAAAAGAACTAGACGTTCGAATTAATGAAAACATCAAAACCAGATGATGAAAAATCCATTCAGACAAATTGATAATTTCCGCACTCAAATTGCTTGCGGAAGTGCGTAAAAAAACACGTCCCAATACATAGGTATATTTTTCACGTTACTGAACTGAAAAAGAAAATTTTTACAAGTGCTCAGATTTTACAGCAACAAGATCCTGTTATTTTAATTTTATATTTTAAATTAAACATATTTTTAGACAAAGATGTCTTTGTCCAAAAATATATGTCAATTAAGATATTTGAAATAAAATTTCATGCCAATTGTTTTTGTAATTTCTTGTAAGCACTTGCCAAGACTTTGATCTGGAAGTTTCTTTCCTATCAAACAGCCACACAGTCGGTTGCATCATCTGAGCTTTCACTTAACTGATTTAGCAAATAATTCCCACAACAGCCCACATTTATACGAAAACGGTGTGCACAGTGCGTGGTCGACCTATAAAAGGGCTTTAGCCTTTTCAAAGTACGTATCAAACTACTTGTAGTAATATTGTCAAGTCACCATTTGGCACTAGATGGGTGTGCCGCAATTGCGAACACGCTCGCCAGTTCGTAATGAGAATAATGATGGAAGCTTGCGCCATAGATCAGTTTGTGCGCGTGCGCGGCTTGCCGATAGCGGGAAATCGCTAATACTTGCGTAAATACGGCAGCCGCTGCTGGGCTTCAGATTAAATTTAGCTGATCGAAACTGTTCACAAATTAATTTGTTACTATTCGTCATTCACTGTTTTGCCTACATTATCTTGCATTTCATAACGATGTCAATTTTCTTGCCGCTACTTATGATGATTTTACATTACTGTTGGAAATAAGGAAGCCAATCCTCCAAGCAAGTTGCAGATAAAATACTCCAGTAACGTTTATAGAGGCAACAATTTCATAGAAATGACAAGTGGGTCATATTGCATCAATAGAACGATGCACGCGAACGTTAAAGACACCATAGCGCTGATTGCGAATGCAACTTTGTAATTTTCTCGTGTCACGAACAACTACAACGTATGCATTTACAGGCGAAGCACTTCACGGGAACCACTGTTTTATTTGCAGCCAGACTCATTATCTACACCACGTAGTTGCGCGAAAATCGTGTCATTGATATTACAATCGAAACTAGTATCGATTTCACTGCAAAATTTACATCTAATCATTTTTCAAAGCAAAATTGAATGTCATTAATAAACAAATGTATTCTGTTGTAATTATGTGGAAGGATGGAATTATTTACAATTTTACATGATTAGCACTTCATCGGCTTGTCTTACATATTTCCCATTGCCTATCGCAACGGGGCCTACTCTATAATTTACGCACCAAAGAGTAATTAGGTAGTTAACTTCCAACAAGTATTTACGATTGTTTAACTGCCTCTACGTTTATCTATGATTCTGCTGCCAAGACCTGCCCAACTCTATTGATTAAATTAATAATAGAACTGTCTTTTATGATCGTCTGTACATTATTTCTTACACCTAATTAGTAACATCCTTAAGTTAAAATTAGTTGCGACATTGGCAGATCAACAATCTTTAATACATGTTGATATCAACTTAGCTTCAATGTTGGCTGCCAGAAAATATTTGTTTTGATGTTACTTGGCTTTTGGTTCCTTTCCTTTTCATCCGATTCTCATTCTGAACTAATGTAGGTGTGTGATGTGACCTTGCCTCAATGTTCGTGGAGGTTTATCGGACTGAACAATTCAGCAAAAGGACAAACTCGATGCGTTTTACCATTGAGTCCTCACGACGTTTTCCTAAACCGTTTTGAGAGCAGTGGTGATCAAATTAAATATACAAAGTGCCTGCCTGGGTTCGAACTCACGACCACCACTGCTCACTAATTTTATGGTCAATATGCATTTGCATTATTTAAAAAGGTAATTTATAAATACGTGAACATAAATGTAAAATTCAGTAAGTATATTGCTGATTAATGCCTTAGTGTATTTGCAGGCTACTGAGAATTAAACCCTAATCGATGATACTGTTAAATCATTACATGGCTTTTAAACTTGGCAACTATTAGTAATTCAAAAGTAGGGTTCCATGATGCATCTCTCTGAAACTGCTTCTCGGAAATCAAACAGCGCTACGCCGGGAAGTCGAGAATTATTTTCTAAGAAGCGGACTCGTTGTTGTCCCTCACGTTCGACAAAAAGATTATCAAGAGATGCGATGACACTCGCCTCTTACTTGGTTACAATGTGAAACGTAATTTATTTTACATCTCGAGGAATATATCGACACTTTTTCTCCAAGTTCATATGCTGCAAAAAACTACTAATAAATACATCAGCGGTATACGATTAAGCAAAGCTTCTACGCCAGAGATTGTCATCATATTCGGGTCGATGTACTCGAGAAATTCGATATGTCGTCGATGTTCACGCAGCTCATGGAGCGTTGCGATGAGCGGGTCACTGAGAACCGGGAGTTCATTAGACGAATTCTGGGCACCACTTGTAGCGATGGCAAAAACTCTTTTACGTCATTCCGCAAAGACTCTTGATGGACGGTGGGAGAGATGTTTTTTTTTGTCCTCTTGTCAGATCGCTCTATTCGCCGGTCCGTCACGCGGACGTTGACCGTGGTTCAACTATTTAGGGTGTTCAATTACTATGACTATGTATTTTGAAAGTTTGCTTGTCGTAGGGACAATATCATTGAACAATTTGTTTTGTTTTAATATTGTTTTAGTCTTTGTCTTGGCATGTTTTCTGGTACGAATTCGGGTTAGTAGCAGATCATATTTAATGAGTTGCAATATAATATTCTGAAGCTTATTAATTCGTGATAGATATTATAGTCATTTAATTATTATAAGTCAGTTACAGGCCGTGTCAGGTCCTAAATTAACGTTGTTCTTATATTCACAACACCAGATACATTGTCTATCAGCACGGCCGCTTATATTGTAAAGTTAGCAAAAAGTTTTCGCCCGCCGATCCTGGTGCCAAAAAGTTTTGAAGTGTCTTGCTATTCATCATCAAACTTTTTATCAGTATGAAAGGATTTTTCTTTTTTGCTGTTGAGTTTAATGCATATTGTTCTAATGACTTTATAAGTAAAAAGTTGTGACCTTTGGAATACCTATGAGACGTTGTATAACTCTAGTCTGTACTAGCCTGAAATTATTGATCTAACATAGGTGTGTTTTGATACTGTAAAAAATATGTATGGCACTTCCTTTTTGAAGTGTTATGATTGTCACACCTTCAGTATGTAAATCAAGGTGTGCAGGCTGTGCGTGAGTTGTATATAGTGAGTATAGATAGCGTGGTGAGCGGATATCGTGCGGACGGTGAGCACGCGGCGCGAGCGCGCCCAGTCAGAGTGCCGCCGCGCCGCCAGACGCACGCGCGACTTGCACGTGCTAACCACAACTTTTGTACGACCAAGCTCATCACTGAACTTTGCGTCTGAATAAACTTTATCTCGCATACAAACAAACAAATGATGTCAGTTTGCATGTACCTCGTTTGTCCCTGGTTCTTTCTCGTGATCTACTTGGCGTTCCTTATGCTGGACGTGTGAGACCGGCTCCAAGTCTCCGTACTAGTGTCTGTGGAGGGTTGAGAGCGCAGACGCGGCGTCGCGATCGATAAGTGTCGGTAGCGCCACCGGTCGGTGTCAGCCGTGCGCCGCGCGGGCTAACACGCGGGTGGTTTTGGCGCGCTCCGGCGACGGTGCGAGCGGTGCCGCGTGCCGGGAGCGCCGGTGGTGTTATGCGGGGCGGGTGCGGCCGCTGTCGGGCCCACTGCTGAGCCAGCTGACCGGCCGTCACGATCGCTCCGCACGCGTCGGGCACGCGGCCGCGCGGCGCGCCCGCCATGAGCGCGGCCACGCCAGAGGTGCGCGGCCCGCCGGCCGACGCTGCCTCGCCGCATGTCGCACTGCCCAGGATCAAGCCGGACCTCGGCCTCAATGATGCGACTCTGTTCGCAGTCTACTGCTTCATCAAAAATTTCATTGGGTGAGTCGTAAGCGAAAGGAAATTTGTCCTGATTGCTGCGTCTTTCCGCTTTGTATGTGAATTCTTATGTAATAGAAGGAATAGGGACGGTTCCAAAAGGTTCACGATGGATGTCGACAGAATTTACCATTTAACATTAGGTATATGCTACATATATAATGCAAAATTTCTGCAACATAATCGATGAGGCATCATGTCCCCAAGAATAAAATATGAATTTTTAAATGCTCTACGTTGCATTTTTACATTCTAATCAGCAAAGACCTTAGGCCAACTGAAGTAATTAATCTGTCGAAAAAACTCTGCTGATATGTTATTTATTACCGAGGTGCAAAAATTAACGCTGCAAGGCCAGATTATGATTAATGTTTGACCCTTGTAATTCGAGCTGCAGATTAAGTAACTGTTCTATCGACGAATCGGTCAAGGAGTTTGTCGAAATTACTTACAATAATCAGTATGGCAAAATAATGATCAAAATTATTACCACCTAGCAGCTCGTTTTCAATAAACAGTAAAATGTTCAGGATATTGCGGGAATATTATTCAACTGTTGTTCTATTATACAACACAATGGGTACCTCAACCTTGACTGCATGAGTCGTCGGTAAAATCACTTGTTTATTATCGGTTAGCAACAACACATTAATGCTTGTATGTTATTTTCTTATTAGCCGGTAATAGTGTCGAACGACCATGCAGCTATTCGGCCTCAACAGTAGGTACCCTGACACAAAAAATATTGACAAATTAACGAGAGGTCGAAAATATTTCACATCTTCAAACAAGTTTAATATTTGTATTGGTGTCTATATCAGCTACTGATAAGACTTTGTTTGGTTCAATATTTTTCTGAGTAACCTTGAATTTAACATAAACCGAGTCATGTTCTGTCCACACCTATGTTTACGTTTTTTATCGCAAACTGGGTTTGGCATGATGGACAAAAAATACATAACTTTTTCAACTTCATACTTATCTTTTTCACTTATAAGTTTAGCGATTATCTGGATAATGATGCGCAATTTAAATAAATTACTCCAAATATAGCTAAAAGCACTTGCTACTGACGAATATTCTAAGAAAAATTATACGTATTCATTAAAAAACTCCGCACCGCTTTAAAACAATAAAGGCTCGTTAAAATTTATGTTTTCGACAAAGTTAAATTGACTAACAACAACAAAATTGGTGGTTGTTGACGATCACTAAGCAATTATGGAATTTCTCGGTTGGGCCATTTAGCAACTGCGTGTATTGCTCCACATATTTTTCTTTTTGCTATAAACAGCCCAGTTTCTGTAGCTAATTGTTGGCAATAAAGGGCGGACATTAGCCGTGCCGAACTTCGTCAAGAGAAAGTCTTCGTTTAGAAAGTACGCTTTGTTTTGTTTTCGTGTTCTGCTGTTTTGGTCCTCGGCTGATGGTGCAGCACCCATAAGATATACAGATACAGGATAACTCATGCTCTTTAAAGCTAACTGATATCGATAGTCGTCTTGGTAATCTGCGTTACTCGGCCACTGTTTTCTATAAATGCATTTGCAATTAACATTCTGAGTTTCCATTTTGCATATCTAAGCAGATTGACGTTGTATTTACTGGCAACATGATCGAGTGCATCGCCTTGCACGTGACTGCGGCTGCTAAGAAATTTCGTTTTCTTTACCAGAAAACGTTTGCACGTGTATTAGAGATGTAGGTACTTGGTTTTTATGATGAACCCCTCTTTCTAGCTTCGAACACAACTTTACATAACTTTTCACCATCGCTGCAGATGGTTTGATCGGTGGTTGATTTTAGATGCAAACTGCTTTGTTGCAGCGGGCATCATCACTTTCACAAGAAGAAAAGGGAAAGTCTCAGTGGCGCCCGCTCCCTTGCGGTCAGATTAGCTCAGGCTATCGGCCGGCGCTAATTCCTCTTGTTTATTTCATTTCACACTAGTGGTTGCACACTAATCTACCTCGATTTCACTACTATCAGTGCCCTGTTAAGAAAAATTTCACTTGCCTTTGTCTGCTTCTGATCATGTCAAAATAACTTTTGTTATGAAATACATGTGAATTTCACTAATAATTATGTAACATCAGTAAATGTGGCCGTACGTTTATGGTCGATTACACAACAAATAAAGATCATATCGACATCACGTCCGTTGATTTTTATCTCAATCAATCTCTACTGGGGATGCTTTCGGCGATCCTTACTTGTCAGTTTTGTTCTACATCGTCGAACATTGTCTATCTTGTCATATTCCTTGTCTCTACATTTTGTTCCGGTATTGTGGATATGACGTCATTTTAAGATGGAATGTAAATTTTGTTATCCTCCTTTTACTTTATACATCGTGTTGCCACACCAATAGCCTCGTTAACTTTTTTTGCTCGATTTAAATTCGATTCATCTCGTCTTTGCTATAAACATGTGTTTTAATGGGAATCAATAAAGCAATTTACTGTTCATTAACATTCGTTGTATAGAATGTATTTAAGAATAATTTCACTTTTAACGAATTACTATACTGTTAAGTTTCATTGTATACTAAACTGAAACTTGTTTAGGCGTATCGTTAATCAATTGCCAGACAGCTTGAAGCGGTGCCAAAACAGTGTATTGACTATCGTATAACAATATTCTGCCTACGAGCACCAGCCAGATGCATTCATTAACTATTAACTCATCAGCTTCTAACTGAAGCTGATGAGTCACATCTTTTGACTCATTAACATGATCGCCACACTTCAAATCATTAAAATATGTACACTATTTTATCAGCGCTTTTCATATTGTTTTGACTTTCTCCCTCTCCTATAATGCAGGGCTTAAAAAAACTATCAGGCAGAAGTGCTACCAAAAACAAAAAAAAAATATATTCTATGGCCATATTTCTAATTCCTCATTATTGTTTGGTCTATGTGCAAAAAAGAATAGCCGTCACGGACGTGATCTCTAAATTCGAACACAGGACTGTTTTAAGTCCAAAACACAGGGAGTTTTAATACAAGGCCTTTCAGCAATACAGTTGCCAGCCGCAAGTGGCGGTTTAAGTGACAGCTGACTGGCAATATGAAACCACCAGGACTAGATTAGACGAGCAAGTCATGTTCTGTGTGTAACTGGAGTGGCTATAATCTTGGTTTCAACTCTTATAACGGCAAAAATATGAGCCAAATCCGCGCACAGCTCTAGTAACCTAATAGCTCAAGGAGAAACCTCACATGCTACCATTGCATCAATGATTGGACAGCATTAACAATGTAATTTGTCAAGAACAATGTATTAGTAACACACAGCACTTGGATTGTTCGCTGCGGTTACTGTCGATCAGCTGTCGGTTCTCGCAACGATGCGTCTTGATATGATAGGAGATAGTGCGTGTTCGTACCAACTGCAAATACGTAACTGTTCACTTGCGTAACAGACGCTAACTCAGTATTCATCATATCTGTTCGATATACCCTCACCGTTATTTTATTAGCACCATTACGCTTTTTAACACACCGTAAATTATTGATTTCAATTGCACCTTATGCAATCGTTTTTGTTTTTCTCTCTCCAACATTTGCCATTGTATTGAAACCGTTTCGTCATACCTCTGGTTTCGTTATTTGTTTACATCCACGTATCAAGGGAATGGAAAGTTTATAAGGTGAAGGGTCGGAAAAAAATCACCATGATGCAGTTATGCAAGGCCGTTTGCATCTGCTGTGATGTGCATACGTAAACCTGTTGCGTATGACTTACTTGTTGCGGTTACTTTTACAATTGCACAAACGGTTGCATCAACTTGTTATCAGTCATGAAAAAAGAAAATATTTTTTTCGTACTTCCGTTAACTTCCGATTGAGATTGAGTAATCACGCGTTTTATGCGTGATACTTGGACGATTAGCCAGGGATCTCATCTCGCATATTGATTGACGCGTTGCCTTGACGTGCTACCATGGCGCCACCCTACAAAACCGCCCCTTTCACGCAAGGACGTCGGGAATAGGGACGCGCGCATACTCACTACTACACTCGGGGTCTACATTCAGTGTGTACAGATCCATCGCACAGAGAGCACGCTTTCTCTCACCTCCGCGCAAAACTGACCCGCGAAAGTGCCAAAAAGTGTTTTTCTGAATTAAACTTATCATCCAGTGCGCTGGAGGACTTTCTGAAATACCATCTGTAAGTACTGCATTGCTTAGTACAACAACAAACCCAATTTTTAATCTAGGTCAAGCTTCCGCGTCCCACAGTGGAACGAATGTATGGGAGCGGTTGGACGTAGACATGTCCGAAAAAAAAGAGTAAAATTATGCCAAACTAATGATGCCATCTTATTCGATTACTTAATGCCTTCATAACTTGTGGTGATGAATTTCTTCATAACTCCCATATTTCGGGAGTAATTTGAGAAAATGTGAAATTTTACTATGAAAATGAGTGTATCGAGCTCTCTCCCTCCTGATTCCGGGCTTGTTTCAAGTAGCGGTCTCTAATATCATAATGCTTATACTAAGAGCTATATTTAATACTAAGACACATAGTGCGCCAAATGTGCACTTTCTGGGATAAAGAGTGATGTTTATTTTATAACACAATTTTTTTATTTTTTGTTTATTTTGTTGATTAAAACCGTTTTTCTAAAGGTTTACCTTATTACAATAACATTTCTGAGCAGCCAATTAGAGAAGATATAAGCTAATTAGGATATATAATTAGGGACTTAAGGTTTACATATAAAACTGATGCACTAATGATTACTGATAAGAACATTGCTATTATTTAATTACTAAATGGCTCTTAATACACTAATTTAGCATGCATCATTTACTAATTATCACAATAACTAATTACCTTGCAATATTTAACAAAGGATACCTGGGATACCTGGATTTTATATAAATAGGTCACTATTAGTAACTTTAAAATCAGTGTTGATTTACACCTCGTTGTATCCAAGCTAATCTCGCAATGTATTTTCCAAATTTTAATACAAATCTTGATATTCACGTTGCTTTATGCGCACGCGCACATAAAGATTTACGCGACTTTAACTATTTGTTCAGTGTTTTAAAAGATAACAGTTGTGTTCAGTTATGTGAAAGTGCTGAAACAAGTTTAAAAGACTGGTGTCGTCGATTTTGCTACCGCATTTATGCAAAATGGACACAGTCTGGAAGAAGCACAGATAAGTTTCGGAAGAAACATGAGATTTGGCTACAGGCTGCAATTCAATGGCCGGAATTACAGAATGAAAATATGGAACCTTCTACAGAAAATATAAGTGACGTCATCGAGCCCATAATTTCTCCTGCTAAATCTGATGCTTCAACTTGTACACATCCTAGTCCTCGTAAATCTTTTGAGGACCTTAGTAACCGGCAAAAAAGAAGACGCACTGAAGATAGTCTTTCATGCAGCAGTAGCAGCGCTGAAATTATGTTTTCGGCCGAAAGGGCGCTTCAAAAGGCAGGACAAAGCGATACAGCTTATGTTATGAAATACTTGACGGAGAATCCAGAAGAGGCCTCAAAAATCAAAGCCTTCATTGAAGGTAAATCAATTCAGGTACGGGAAATATCCCCTTTGAAGGCATTGGCTCTTTATGTATCGATGAACTTATCGAAATGGCGCTATAACACTCTTCGGGATTTCAACACTCAAGAAGGAGCTCTTCAATACCCGAGTTACTACATGTTGGTTAAAGAAAAAATTAAGTGCTATCCGGCCAAAGAAGATCTCACAGTTACAGAGAGCTCTGCAAAAATCAAATTACAAGCCTTGATGGATTTAACCTCAAGAAGACTTATTAGGTCGTTAGAAACCCCTGTTGATCCCAATCAACAGCTCGTATTGACCAGCAAATGGGGTTTTGACGGATCATCTAGCCAAAGCATTTATCATCAAAGGACGAGTGAAGATGAGCAAATCGATCTTGCTAGTAATTTTATGATTAGTCTTGTACCACTGCGGCTCGTCTCAAAAGGTGTAACAATTTGGGAAAACGAGCGACCATCTTCCACTTCATTTTGCCGGCCAATATTGTTTAAGTTTATAAAGGAAACCAAAGAAAATGTGCAGAGAGAGATGGCTGAAATCGAAGCAGAGATTGAAGCCTTAACTCCATCCACCATCACTGATGGAATTAGTGTCAAACACCAACTGCTGTTGACAATGATTGATGGTAAAATTCATTCCATTATATCCAATACAGCAGCTTCAGTGTGTGACATATGCAAGGCTTGTCCTAAAGAAATGAATAATTTAGAGTTAATCAAAGATAAACACGCAAACGAGGACATGTATAAATATGGCTTAAGCACCCTTCACGCTTGGATTCGCTCAATGGAATGCTTATTACACATTTCCTACAAATTAGACATAAAATCATGGCAAGTAAGGGGTGATATAGCAAAAAGGCAAGTTGATGACAGGAAGAAAAGAGTTCAAGAGGCTGTAAGAAGAGAAACGGGCTTACTTCTCGATGTTGTGAAACAAGGCAGTGGATCCACCAACAATGGCAACTCGGCAAGGAGATTTTTTGAAAACTACACTAAATCTGCTGAACTGACCGGAATAGATGCTATGCTTTTAAGAAAAATCTGTGTGATCTTGCAGTGTATTTCATCAGGAGAGAAGATCAACGTAACTAAATTCCGAGAGTTCTGCTTTGATACTGCTAAGCTTTACGTGGAGTTATACCCATGGTATTATATGCCTTCTTCACTTCATAAAATTTTAATGCATGGGCCAGACATAGTTCAGAACATGTCAATTGTGCCCATTGGTTTTCTATCCGAAGAGGCATCTGAGGCTAGAAATAAAGATTTTAGAAAATATAGAGAGGGGCATTCTCGAAAGCATAGCAGTATCTCATGCAATGAAGATATTATGCACAATCTTTTACTGTCTTCTGATCCACTTGTTACAAGTATCCGTCCAAAAGGAAATAAGTTTGTAAAAAAATCTTCTTTTAAGGAATTTTATGAGCTTACGGATTCTGAGAAAAGTGATATCGAATTTGTTAACATAAATGATTTAGCGGACATCGATTCTGAATTTGAATTAATTGATGATGATGATGATGACGAAGATAATTAAATGATGTTATTGTTTTAAAATGTGTAACTTAGTAAATTAGAGCTTACATCTTAATTATTTATTGTACTTTTAATGAAACTAGGTAATTTATTATCAACTTACTTAAAAGTCATACTCTCATCAGTTCTTGTGAATATTTTTGTTAATATATATTTCTGTATATATATAATATATTTATAGACCTCTTAATAAGTCTGTCTGCGGTTTAAAGTAAATACAAATGGGGAAAAAACGTTTTTTTTTTTTAAATTTTCATTTCCTTTTATCCCAGAAAGTGCACATTTGGCGCACTATGTGTCTTAGTATTAAATATAGCTCTTAGTAATAGCATTACGATATTAGAGACCGCTACTTGAAACAAGCCCGGAATCAGGAGGGAGAGAGCTCGATACACTCATTTTCATAGTAAAATTTCACATTTTCTCAAATTACTCCCGAAATATGGGAGTTATGAAGAAATTCATCACCACAAGTTATGAAGGCATTAAGTAATCGAATAAGATGGCATCATTAGTTTGGCATAATTTTACTCTTTTTTTTCGGACATGTCTACGTCCAACCGCTCCCATACATTCGTTCCACTGTGCGTCCTCGGCCCTAAAGGTTTTTATTTATGAATGGGCGTGTTGTTTTCTACGCTAGCATCTTCAGCAATTGTTTAAAGCGAATTGTGTCTAATTATTTTCGACGTATCCTTTACATAATTCCGGTTGTACTATCAAAGGTGACGTCATCACCCCTGCATGGGCGCCATGGATACGGTCATGGGGTGGTTATTCCCATTCCCTGCCATTGATTATTAAAACTATGACAATGGGATAGCGCAAGTGTTTGTTCATGTTACTGTAACTCAGGCCTAATGTGACATTATAACTTTTAAACTATATTTTGCCAAATTCCATTTTGTTCCCTTTAGAAAAACACTTTAAGCAGCTTTTAAAATTAATTTCGTCTTATTTGTCCCAAATCTTTTGTTTAAACTTTCCCGAAATAATTTTCCCCGTTTTTAACGTCTGCAAACCGTGCAACACTTTACGGACCATAACGATACAGGACAAAAGCTTTAAGAAAAATAAAATAAAATGTTACATACAGCGAACGAAATGGCTCCAAACAAAGGGAGCTCAACCAAAAGCACTTTTGCCTGAATTTCTCTATCAGTTATGTTGATATGGTTCGTGCTTTTATTTCTTCTGAAGCGAACGGAGCATTAAATTATAAGAATATAACGTTTAACTGGGCTCCTTGAAACAGCCATAATGTGTTGAATTTAAAGGATAGGTCACTAACCGCACGCAATAGGTTAGTTCACTTGCCTTTTGCAGCTTGCGCGCGGCTGTGAGCAATGATACCCTATATTTTTCTGTAATTCCGACATCAACATAACGAAAGTCCAGGAACTCTCTAGACTTCCTCTTTAGTGCTCTCGATTGTGTACGAGTAGGAACTCAAAGGCCGTGCTGATGATTACGCTTGGATAATCTCAATCTAATCTCGCTCCCTCTCATTCAGAGAAAGTTGTTATCGCAGGACACGCGCAACCCGTCGACCGTTCCTTCTCTATTAATTTATTAATACTTCTACTTGTCTGCGTTGTAATTACACAACGCACTTATCACTTCATCTACAAACGCCTTTATTCCTAAACATTAAACCGCCGCTACTCCGAGTATTACGAAAATGTTTTGTAGTGGAATCGCTCTCATTATTTGCTCCGAATCAGGCAACGCAGGCGCAGCTGTCCTCCGAAAATAAAATTTGTTTTTAAACACAGCCGTAAACTGCAAACGGTTACTGAAGTGCCTCAGGGAGACCGACTTGCCGAAAACCAGATCTCTATTCGTAACATTCGTGTTGAAATCATACATATTCGTATTTGTAATTTTATTTAATACTTCTCCAAAAAGAGACAAAAGAATATTAAAAACTTAGTCAGACTGCACTGACTTTTGTTCTTACATGCGTTGCATTGCTTAAAATGTTGCAAACATAACTGTTTGAGTATTCATTACCTTATTTCGGGGTGTTTATTTAATGTCATTTAATAGATATAACGAGGTGCACTTGTGTAATAGGGAATTTATTACAGTTTATAAAAGTTTTCAGTACTGTTGCATCTAGATTTCGCCATGTACAAATTGCTTGCATGTTTTCTCTTCGTTTCTGACTATAGTGGTGGTGTGTTCGACCATCCACACTTCCTGCGCCGGCGGCGTCAGGTGGTGCTATTTCTACCTCTCCATGAACCGACCCGTCACACAATTCACGTTCAAAGTCGATTATTTTAAAAACCAGAACGGAAGTCAGCTTGTTTTTCGTATTTACGATTCAAGGATTCTCTTCTCGGTTACATACCTCGAATTTCTTCAACGTGTTTGTTTACATACATAAAATCTACCTGATTCAGTTGTAAAAATAAATTTCGTATTCCAAATTTATATTTCCATTGCGATATCTGCTGTGTACTTGTACTAATTTGATATCGGAAGCGTACCAGCGCCCCATTTAATTTAGCCCAACTCTTCGTTTTGAAGCCGAACAATGCTTGTATGACCCCGTTTCCTCTCACCACTATTGCGATCTGCTGCAACCGACGACCTACATTGGCCATTGTTTATTGCAGTGTAATTAGTGTATCGCCTATAACTACTTATGTCTTAAGAATGATTAGTGGCCTTGGCCATCAAAAATTCCATTCGTTTGTTATGGCAATAAAATTTTTGTACGGACTTCATGGAAAGTGAAAAACGCAGAGTAACTAATCGTATCAAAGCGTGCGTATCATGCGTCCCGAAGATCTCGCCTAAATATAAACATGTTTATTCCGTCTCACATACACCACCGTCCACCTTGCGCGCTCATCGGGCACTTATAAAAAGCGGCGGCGAGGTCAAAGCGTCGTACGGCGCCCACAGTGTGGAACCCGCACGCGCGTTGTAACGACGCTTGTATCGATATCGATGCTTTATTATCACGTGCAGCAGTGACGTCACGTGTGTATGCAACGGCCGAGCCAATGGCTCTTGGCAAGTTGGCTACGTTCGATTGAGGTGTACGTCTTCACTAGTGTGTGTTACGCGGTTGAGTACAAACGTGTCCGTATGGTGCAAAAGTTGATGGCAGAGTTGAAGGTGCTCGTAGGGCAACGAGCACCGCCGGGGGGCGCGGCCCCTGCGCCGTCGCCCCCCACTCCACAAGCACAGCAACAACAACAACAACTGCAGCAGCAACAGCCGTACACACGAAGAGACCTCAAGCAAAATCTACACAGACATATGAGTATCGTATTAGACAGGTCAGTAAATGTCTAAGCGTAACTTTCGACTTTGTTCTACCTAACCGAACTTTATTTCGGAATATCACGTAAGAACACCTATTTGTAACTGTTGTTTTTGATATAATAATTATAGCATCTGATAACTTGCTAGCAATAACAGATAATGATTTCGATAAGGACGAGGTAGACATGATAAGTGAAAGCATTTTCACACTATACGATTAACTTGAACGTGTTATCATGATGTAAACGGGCCGTTTTCTGTACACTGCGGTCGGTCATAACGTCGATACTATTGAATATTTTATGACCGTTTTATATCTTTGCCATCGTGTTGTACGGTTGTGGACGATAGCACCCGATACCGCAAATTGATGCTCAATTTCAACGATGTTGAGGCTATGATTGGCTTAAATGTCTCTATTAAAAGTCTCTTTAGAGTAATTACTTCTTTAAGGACATTAATCGTCAAATTGACGTCAATAAAGATTGGCCATATAAGCGCAATTGCTTTGAACATTTTATATTTAATTCATAACAAAAACACTCGACCGTATTTTTTAGTAACCGTTCGGCATATACAGTATATAAACTGTTATTTTGACCTTAAACTTCATGAACACACATTAAGATTCCAAGGTCTGACATGCTTCCATAATGTTATTATAATCAGGTTCAAATTAATTAATAACAAAGACGTAGTAACGAGGAATGAAAATCAGTGCATCGTATCAGCTGCTTTTATTACCTCGCGAAGTAACAACGGGAAAAAAGAAATACATACATATGATTTAATAGGGCTTGCTGTGGTGGCAAATCCTTACCAATATTTATTCGCCAAAATGGCTTCCTTTCAGTCTAACTTCTTCAAGTCTTAGCTGGTATATTATATCCATACATAAGGTAGACAAGTTTCAGAACTACAATAGCGCTTCTAAGAGCGGAAGATACAACAGCAGATTCTATGGCTGCTGCTGCACTTTGACCTCATACAATCTCTGAACTTCTTTCTCTCTCTCTCTCTTGGTTTCTTTGAACACATTGATGGGGTTTTATTTGGAATCTATGAAATAATATGCTCCATTTTTGTATGACAAAATATTTCAACAAACACATTTTAATAAAATATGGTAATTTATATATGGTAATTTTCCCAGCATTAAGATGATACAGGTTAACAGTAATTGTAATTATTTAGATATATTACGGAAATTACAGTCTTTGTTGCATACGAAAAGCGTATCATTACATACTTAGTATAATTTTATCTAACTCATGCGTAACATTTGATGGTATCTTCCTCACTGTGAACCACCACTGTTCAACATATCGCACATTTTGAGAAACATCGACGTAACTGCTCCTTTTTTTTTTAAGTCTGATTGTCTAACGTAAATACGCTTTCTAAGTGATTTGGCATATTTAACTCATTTTTGGGAAAACATAATTAATATACGTCGATGTTTCTCCAAATGAACGATAATTATATCATTTCTGCCTCAAAAGCATTCCGTTTAAGCCCAAAACCTACTTATTATATTACGTTTTAATTTAAACAATTAACAATGAAATATTATTACTACGTAACTTTCAAGGTGAAAACCTTACTTGAAAGTAAAACAATTTGTTATTATGAAATCTTACTGCATTCTAATTCGTACTTTTCGTAGTCACAGATTACTTAAACGCCAGTAAGTCGTTAAGCGAAAAAATAACGGTCTTACTCCTATTGTAACATCCAACAAGTTTATAAAAATCAGTACTTATGACCCAGAACATACTTGAGGTAACAGCACAGAACAAGGATTCACATTCTCTTTTAAAAGATTACCAACGCAAATCCGATAGTAATTTACATATGATAAAACTCGTAGAATCATATTATGATTATAAGAGTTTGAAGAGCTTGCAGTAGCATCTCCTACCCTAGTTATTCTAAATTAACATAAGTTCGTTACTTCAGGTAAATCTACTTTTAAAAGTATATCTTCGAGAAAGAAATCTAAACAGGATCTGTTATAGGTGTCACCAGTTTTTTTTTTTATGTGGTAACCTAAGCGACCCTCTTAATTCAAGCAATCATTTGGAAATACTATTGTCTAAATTTCATCCACAATATTTGGCACACTGTATACGCACTTCTGTGGGCTCACACAGAGCTTCTTACATTGTGAGTACATCCTCAAACTGTGTAGCCAAACTTTCAGCCACCACATTTGGGCTAAATGTTTGTGAGGAGTAGCTTTACCATGTTCAAAGCTATCAATATTACCTTACAGGTCCCGAGAATTCAAAACCGTCAATCAATGAATCAATAAACATTGCAAATCGCACAGTATTTTATTTTATCTCAAAATGACCACCTCCCTGATTATTAGTGAATCAGATAGAGCTTTTTATTCTAATTGCGAGAGTAAAACTCCCACGAATCCATCTTAACAAGTTTACGAGATATCCGGGGTAAAACTTTTTACCCATATTTTGAAAAAATAATTAAAAAAATATTTAAAAAATTATTTCATCTAAACTTTTACAGTTGCTTTATTCTTTTAACTACATTTTAAAAGGTCTTGTTTTTATCTATGTTACGAGTCCTTTATGGCTGCTCTATACGTCGTAGGAACCGAGAAATCAGCGATTTTGTGATTTTCGTTTTTATTTTTTTTTTGGCCATATTCCTCAGTATTAAAATCTGCAATTAGCTTTAAAAAAGAGGTAATAAGGTAGACTACCAACACAAAAAAAAAAAACAACAATTAATTCCGTGGAATATCGGAAATATTAAGATTTACCCGAACTTACCCGAACCCGGGTAATTACCCGAAAATTTTATAGTGTGGTATTTTTTTAAATTAACATAGGTTGTTGGGTACATTTACGAGAACTGCCTTTATTTGTGCTTTTAGTTAGTTAACTAACTAATTTTGTCCAGTGATAGGTAATATGGTGCGGGAAGGAGTCCACCCTCGAAAGGCAATCGCTGAAACCCTGTACATACATATTACTCTGGAGGACACGGGGGTGTGGCACTATGGAGCCGTCAAAGACTCATAGTGCCACTTTGCCTCAGCACGGCTTGACCCACCGTGCTGAGGGATGTCACTCCGAGCTCCGATCGGATGACTTAATGCAAGGAGGGCATGAGGGCGCCAACCCTCATGTTGGTCGGCGAGTGGCAAGTGAAGCTACGGATTGCGCCGTAGCCGGTCCTTCACATGCTCCGGAAGAGACCGCAAATACACGAGGAGTAAACCAAGACCCAAATCCTCCATTAACCAGATTACAGGCTTTTAATATTTTTATTGAAGAGAGTAAAAAAATAAATGGACGATTGGGTAGGCCAACGGATCTAAGTAATCCCGAGAGGGTATGTTTGATGTCATTAACTCTAGCAAAACATTTGAATTCTCCGCTTTCCAATGCTCAAGAGGAAAAATTTGCTATGGCTATAGGATTATTTATTTGTAAAGCAGAACAAAAATTCAAGACTTGTAAAAGCAACTTTTCCCATTTCGTGAAAAAGAACAAAGACTGGTTGAACAAATCATTTATAGATGATATTCCTCAAGACTTAGTTCGCTCACGTGTTGATGTTTTTCGTGAAAATTTTACGCAGAGTGCGTTGCATATTGAGGAAGAACAGCATATAACACCTACAGTGAGTGCTAATGTACAGGGTTTCAGCGATTGCCTTTCGAGGGTGGACTCCTTCCCGCACCATATTACCTATCACTGGACAAAATTAGTTAGTTAACTAACTAAAAGCACAAATAAAGGCAGTTCTCGTAAATGTACCCAACAACCTACGTTAATTTAAAAAAATACCACACTATAAAATTTGCGGGTAATTACCCGGGTTCGGGTAAAACTTAATATTTCCGATATTCCACGGAATTAATTGTTGTTTTTTTTTTGTGTTGGTAGTCTACCTTATTACCTCTTTTTTAAAGCTAATTGCAGATTTTAATACTGAGGAATTTGGGCAAAAAAAAAATAAAAACGAAAATCACAAAATCGCTGATTTCTCGGTTCCTACGACGTATAGAGCAGCCATAAAGGACTCGTAACATAGATAAAAACAAGACCTTTTAAAATGTAGTTAAAAGAATAAAGTACTTAACTGTAAAAGTTTAGATGAAATAATTTTTTAAATATTTTTCTAATTATTTTTTCAAAATATGGGTAAAAAGTTTTACCCCGGATATCTCGTAAACTTGTTAAGATGGAATCGTGGGAGTTTTACTCTCGCAATTAGAATAAAAAGCTCTATCTGATTCACTAATAATCAGGGAGGTGGTCATTTTGAGATAAAATAAAATACTGTGAATCGCAACCATAAAATAATGTAATGCGTTGAATTTGTAAATATTTCCTGGTATTTCACCAGGAGTATGCCTTGGAGCGGAAACACCCAAATCTTCGTTGTCAATATTTAACTCGCTTCACTAACACCATGTGCAAATATTTTGCTCACAATCATGTTCTTTATCGTATAAACACAGAAGCACCTCCCTACACGTGGAATCTATTTGAGTACAACTTCACGCCGTCTACTCATACAATAATTATTTAAATACTCCAAGAATCTAATACCCGTTTCTCAGAAGTACTTGGCCAGGTAACCAGTTTTCACCAATTATGTTTACGACTTGGACGAGATGTTATTTTTCTTACACATTTGGATCACTACGGAAATGCCATTCAAACCTAACCATTAACCAACCTTCAAAGGATTGACACTTTAAGACGACCATCTCTTTATTTGCACCGCCCACGGAAAACTTTATTGTTAGTTAATCAGACCAGGTTGATGAGTTGCGCACACAATTTTACACCAGCTTAGCCTCTTAAATACTCGGCTTTGGGAGTTAATCCTACATCGTGTCTTTCCTGTTTCCATCAAAGTGCGGTAAGGTTGCTTAGTGACACTGTTCAACGCACCAAAATAGCTTACCGTGTAACACATTTACGTTAGGACCTTTAAATTTACGCTGCACAAGGATGACTCCTGTTGAATATTTTCATTCTGCTTCAGATCTTGTTGAGCCTTTTTACGTCATCGCACGGTAAATCGGGTAACAAGTGGACTTTATAATCCACCTTTGATCTTTGCTCTAGCACTGATGCGTTGCTGTTTATAATCATTATCTACTTTATATATTTTTGATCTACGCTTGCGTCACCATCACTTTGCAGTCGTGTACTATTTCTCTTTTAATTATGCTACAATTTAACTGTCGACATTTATCATGCAGTGTCATTATCATTAGTGACCTGTTTGTAATTACTTACAAGGGAAATATTATTGTGTTATACAACGTTACTTTGATCAAGACTTCCCTCGTTTAAACTTCAGTTTTATCT
Organism: Amphipoea oculea; assembly: GCA_945859645.1. NCBI lineage: Eukaryota > Metazoa > Arthropoda > Insecta > Lepidoptera > Noctuidae > Amphipoea > Amphipoea oculea. The sequence goes on from OX243862.1 coordinate 21,438,474, forward strand.
ATTCCTTAATCCTCGAGATACGACGCGATGATAAGTCGTATAACAATAGGCTCTATCCACATTGATTTTAATAGATTTTGAGTAATGATTGTTGAGGTAGATAAGGAACTTATATACGAGGAACGGTAATATTTCAGCCTACATCTCAAGGGAAATACTTATCCGGTCGGGATAAAACGTTGCCCATTTCCTTTTCCTTGACGTAAGCTATCCGCGCAGAGTTTCCAGTTCATAGCTCCACCAAGACTGGGTTCAGTAATATCAATAGATTTTCACATTTCTTAAATGTAACAGGATATATTCACTGGACGTTGATGAAGGTTATTATTTTAACTATTTGGTGTGCCCAATGTTTACTTAGCATCACAGTACATTAGAACATCAATCATTTCCAGAATAATGTGTACTTATAATGTCTTAATAATTTGTTTATATACCAAGAGACTATTTGTCTGGACATATAGAGATACGCGTGTCGGGAAGGTGTGACAGCCAATATTTAATTCTGTTCAGAGTGATGCATGTCAAAAAGTGTCGAACACTTGGCACTGGTCGTGTCACGCCCTTTGACGTTTTAGCTAATTAAAATAATTATAATACGTAACAAGAATTTGTAATGATCACTACCTAAATTATTTGTTACGCAGATTAGAATTGATTTGACAGAAACCACGAGTCTCAAAGACAATTAGCTCTTTCTATAATTAGATTTTTACTATACCTACACTAAATTGCATTGTTTATTAGTCTCTACAAAACTTGATCTAAATGATTACCAAGCATTGGTAAATTAAAAGTAATCGATATTTAACCGGTCAAGCGGCGCACGTCGCCGATCGGTGACGAAACAATAGAAAATCAATTGTGTCTCATTAGCGGAGCTTGACAGATTAAATAAATAATACAAATTCAAATTCCACATAGGACACCTATATCTTCACGCTTAGAGACTTGCAAAAAGCAATGTTGCAAACTAGTTTAGGCATTAAAAATTCACACATAGCGTGACTGTCCAGTCCAATACGAACGAAGCATACTTTAAGGCTATTATATTTTCATGGAAACAACGTTGACACGATCGATCGCCATCGGAAGTTGTAATGCCAATCAGTATAATGCAGTTATACAGAAATATTTTTTTAAATTTGATTATATTGTCCAATACACGGTACGTAAAAGAACACTTCATTTTCTCACAAGAATCGGCAAGAATTATGTCTCTCCTAATCAGACTGTTCAATGTCAAATAAGAAATTGGGTGGAAGAAACATTAAAATGAATAAATGTCGCCGACAAAGCATCATATGATTAATTCGCTTAAGCAATTGAAAAGCCGGTCAGTGTTCAGAAATAACGACTCCAGAGCGACTCAACAACCTTGTGCTGAATTACTTGTTCTAAAATCTGCAAGCGACACTCATAGGGGCAAACAAATCTCTCTCGTGATCGAGAAGCTACATCTCGACCGATTAATTAAATCGGTCACCTGCAACTATTGGCATTGATTTTTTTGGCCAGCACCCACTCGTCAAACGTCTGAAAGAATTTCAACCCTTCTTATCTAATGCCTAGCTAAGAAAAAATCAAATATCAAACCTACGTCATTTTTAATTAAACATTGCCAAAGTTATTAGGATTTGCTCATTGCTCTGCCTTAATTTAGGTAAAAACTGTATAGATCACCCCGGTCAAACAAATTGCTTTAATCTAACTAGCCGCACTTGGCGTAGGTAGCGCGTTTATTTTCTACGCAATTAGAATTTGTCAAACCTACTCATTTCCGCGTCAGATTTATATTTAGATTATAGTTATGGGACTTCTGCATGAATTATGTGAGTGATCATCCCATGACCCCCAATTATTTATACTGATCACCTGGACGGAGTCCAGAGGAATGCCGGAATGACACCTCGACGAGCGACTGTTAGACGCATGTAAATCATACGTCGTTCGTGTATTGTGGTATTATTCACCGCAAATATCGATATCTTCGTTAACGTTCGGATTACGCCCGGCGGCGGGGGTGCTTTGTAGTGGTGACCGCAGTCGCATGCGCCGAGCCGCCCGCGCACGGCCGCCCGCCGAGGCCGCACCGAAGCCGAAGCCGTGCTATGCCACACCGTCTAGGTCATTACACTTATTCGCGTGTACACCTTATCGCGTTCTTATTATCGCATTAAACCTATTTCATTCGAGTATCGATCCGATTCCGGCGTCCGTTCATAGTCTTGAATTTTTCGTGCGGCGAACGTGAACGGTCGCGCGTGTATCGCTCGTCTGTCGGATGACATCAGTTAAGCCACCACGTCCGTTGGAAACAATACGCGCTCAGTGTCCACGCCGTGGCCGTGTCGGACGCACGAGGACCTTAATGGAGGACGGACGGTGCGCGACGTGTGAGGCCTTAGGCCGCCGAAGTCTCTCTACGAAGCTGCTGCAAGTGGCAACCGCGCAGGCGCATATGAAGACATGCTCGCACGCCGCCTCCCCACCTGAACAGGTGCATGACTCCGACCTCGCGTCCCGGGCTCTCGCAGCCAAACGACGGAAATCCATAGCTGGCTTCAAGCTCAATTTGACGGTAGATACACAACCGAAGTCGACGTCTACCGAAACCGAACAACCCCGATCGCCTTTCGCTCGTAGGAACACGTGGTGCTCGTAAGTGATCAATTTGTATTCACATCTAATTGATTTTCACTAGATTTTTTTCGATTTCAAGATACCACTGCGCACATAAAACTTATATAATGTCTGTTCATCCTTTTTCATGATAATTTGTAGTTGTTTGTTATATCGGCTACATATCTTATCGTACTTGTCGTTGTTTTTACACTGATTACGAGATTGTTTCTATGATTTGTACACATGTCTTTCGCTGTCTAATCTTTATGTCACTAACATATCATATCATCTTCAAGCTACGCCTCAATACTGAAGTTTTATCCTCGTGTTACCTTGAATTAAATTGGTGCTCCTAATATTGTATTCGGAGTTTTTTCAGACGGACAATCAGCGAAGGTTTCCCACACTTGCTTCAGTCATTACAAACTATGTATAATCGATACAACCTTGGGTCTAACAGCACACAGATACAATCCCTAATCAAATTGTACTTAATATAATTAATACTTCTAAATATAAAAAATCTACAAATAGCAATCTTGCGAGATTTCCTAATAAATAACGAATACTTATTTTGATTATGTTGTAATAATCTACTTCGATACACATTCTATCTGTAGAGAATTCAATTTAAATGATTAATGGCATACTTTGAGCGCTATGATATCTGATGTAAGCTGTTTGGACTTAATATCTAAAATAATCAGCAATTATTGCACTTGTTCGTTAGACTTTCAGATTTCTCAGAGGCAGTCATGTGAATCTGGGAAATTTTCTGGTTAAATCTAGAATGGAGCTCTATCTTTTAATTTGGAACTACCGGAAATTTCAATTTATGCGACTCTGTATCCTGTTAAGGCAATAAAGAGCGAAATCAGGAACTTGTCACTTAAGAGCATTTCTTTCAACATTGTCAACTAAGAGAGCTTTCATATCCTCTTGGATTTGGTTTGGTATAACCCGACAAATACTTTGAATATAAGTACATCATCTACGCAATAGATTAATTTTTTACTTCTCTCAATTTTAAATAGTATTTATCTTTCATGACATTACACTATTACAGAAAAAAAACCTTAATATAAAATAGTTACAAGCTCTTTTTATAAATGACGCCAACGATGATGTAAACAACTTCACAAAAAATCGGAGAAAAAGTGCTTACACGTATTTCTTGTCTTTGTCTCATACTCCACAGCTAGAAAATATATCTGACAATACAACAATGATAAATCATTTATAATTGCAAAGTATTTTTGCAAAAGTACGCAAATAGAAGTTTTTTCCACAAAGGATTTGATCAATACCGTCATATTCCACAGATGAGAAGACAAAGGTTAGAAGGTACTTAAAGAAGACTAGCATATCTGCAATCTGCATATAGCTTAATTAATAAATCGCAACACGACTACAGATGCCCATCACAACCTCAAGTGATTGATGCTAAAATGTTGAGCATATTGACATATTATGCAAATATGCATTATGTATCTATGCTTATGATTGTCCTCTCCAAGTTATCACTTAGTACATCTTGATTGAAAATCAATTTAACATGTTTATCATTATTACATCTTTCATAATTGCGATAACGTAATCCTTTATAATACTTATGATAGCTATATATATGTATATTCTTTCGTCACTATCTATGTTATTTGATCTTTGATTTTGATTGATTGCCAACATCTTCACTTAAAGAGCATCCGGGAGTTTTTCTTTATTGTTGTGATGTGCTTTATATAGAGATCAGTTTTTGTCAGTGCTTTCGAGGAGCAACAAGAAAACCTTTGAAAAAATAAATAAAAATGAGTCTCATAGACCTACCTACTGTAATATTATTATATTTATTGATGACTGTAGGATAGAGCTAGAGGCTTTTAACCTTTTGAACGCCATTGTCACATATGTGTGACAAACGAAATCTTACCCTGAACGCCAACGTCACAAATATATGACACGTCGGTCGTCGTCGTCGGATATTATGAAATAAACAATTTAATCATTACTTTTGTGTGTTTTTATTTATAAAATTTAAAAGTTTAAGCTTCCGTCTATATTGTATTGCATGAAACTAATATAAATAAACCACCAATATCGAGAAATTTGTTGTTTTAAGTGTGTGTGTGTTGTTGTGTTGTTAAAGTGGCCTGGCGTCAGGGGTACGGCGATACGTTTATACTCTGGCGTTCAAAAGGTTAAAGTATAGCATATAAAAATGAAGATTTTCAGCATCGGTATCAAAAGCTTTGATTAGAACCAAAGAAAGCATTTGAATTATCTTTGTCAGCACCACCCCCACTTGGTCATATGTTTCAAGAGTAGTTTAAAATATCAAATGATTGCTGAAAACCTGAAAATTCTCTAATACATAGTTCAAAATATTACAGACAATTTGTTTAAATATGTATTCACGCTTTAAGTAATTGTCCTTTACAATGCTTCACATTTAACTCTTCAATTATATTTTATGATGCATACACAACCGGTCATAAACGATATATATTTACAATACTGATGCATAGAAAGATAAGCCATGTGGTTGCAGTATGGGCCAACAATAAAAATTCATACGGTGGTAATGTTCCACAGAGTATTTTTTTTAATTAAGATACATTTAACACAGAAGCCAAGGTTAATGAATATATCATGCACAGTGCTCGTGTCAAATGTCATTATCATTCATAATAAGTTCCTCCTGTTGTGTTAATAACAATGATATCACTTATCCAGCAACAGCACATGACAGGTATAATTGTGCCGATACTGTATACAAAAATAATTTAATATCCCAACCCAACCACCTCATGGAATACAAACAGTTACGAAAATAATCTAACACATGATTGTTTCATAATTTATGAATTTCGTAACATGAATCATAATGTTAAATAAATCTTGCAAAATTTTAGACCGGTAGATTTATTTATGTTGAGAAGATGAATTTATTGTTAGAATATAACAACAATCCACCTTGAAGTCTCGCCAAGCCACTTCGTACTTACAGGTTGTTATGGTTCTCGATTCATGCAAATTAGTATGTATACTGCAGATTGCAAACTTGTCGGTATCCCATTGTGATGCATCTAATTTATTGCCAAGCCATTTTTAGTGGGCATCATTCCAGAGACTCCCTATTTGTTGTTGGTTTCCTGATTTTATATCTACCTATATAGTTTTGAACTCTACCTTTTTTATTAATTCTGTTAAATTGTTATTATATCCATTATTTCATTAACCGTCGTTAGATTTTCAATGGTTTTCATTCTTACGAGTATCTTGTGTAGTATTATTTTGTATTAGAATATCTTTGTATCCAGAATTGTCTTCTTATATTGCGCGAAACTTGAACTTTTGAGAACAATACACGGAAGCGCCAGTAGTAATGACTGTGGCAATTGTTTGATGACACTCGTCTAGCCGTCTCAGTGATAATACCTTGTTGAGACAGTCTTGTTTTCTGACTAGCTCATGCGTTCATTCTAAATGCATTTTTTGTCAAAGCCAGTCAGTCTGTCTTTCACGTCTAGTTTTTTGTTTGGAAAGAGTCTATGTTTAATTACATCAATATAAATAAAACGAATTTAATTCAAGCTACGATTTATAATCAAAATAGAACGACTCAAGTGTCTATTCTCTTTGTTGTATTTATAATTCGAACAATAGCAAAAAGCACTGACCAAATCTGGTTAGCCTTGAACCTACACGATAGATTAATTTGAATGAGCTTCAGCATTTAATGCGAGGTGCGGCGACTGTTAGATTTATTCTCGTTTTTGAGGTACAACGGGTGTGTCGCAAAAGCGTTGCCTTGGTGTTTCGAGGCGCCATCGTAACCCGTAGTAGGTAGAGTCGTGCGCGCGCCACTTGCTCCGATCCCCTCCCCCACCGCCCCGCCTAGCTGCGACCGGCCCGGTCCCAGTTTGCCGCAACGCGTCGATCCGGTTGCCCGCGCGCCGTAACAAACATTTTTTTTACCATTGCTACCTCAGCACGCACAACGTTTTTCAACGCACAAAACAACAAAAACGGCTCCGTTGAACCCGACGACGGGGACTCGAGGGTCCCGCGCAGTAAAATCGATAGACGAAGTGGAAACCATGCAAACAAAACTTATAAGTGGAAGCTACACGTCCATCATGAACAAGCAAGATCTGCTCAGAGAGGTCGTCGTGAAGTACATAGACTACTTCTACCCCGTGTGAGTACCGTTAAATTTATCATTTTGTCTGCTACGTTTTGATAACCTGACGCATTGCGGGCCCGTCGCTGTCTGTTGGTCGGTCGAGTGACGGTGGTGTGAAGGTTCTCACACTGCCCAGCTAATTACCGAGCCAGTAAGTCGGTGAAGGTTCCATAGCAACGTGGCCAGCTGCAGCCGGACAAACCGTTGCGCCTGACGTTAGCGCCGCCTGCTGAACATAGGTGTCCCTATCGCTTTACTACTGTATCGATCCGTTGCACTAAGCACCTTATTATTCTTAAGGTCTAGGTCCGCTTTATTGCAATTTTCAACCTTGCGTCTTTTGAATTTTGTCCGTTGAACCTGCTACTGCACTGCTGCCGCTGCCACACGCTCGTCAGGCGTTGAACCTTCGTGTTTAAACTCATTCATATTTTATTTTTAGTTGCCACCAGGATCTTCCGATGACTAATATCTTTTCACGGCCATAACTAGCCAGTAGCCACGCGTTAACTGCATAATTTCGTTTATATCTACACATTCTTATGAGAAATATAAAAAAATAATATATATGTTCTGGAAGTATTACGCTTTAATAATTTGTTTCTAGATTGAATTCATTATTGCTAGGTCAGGGCGCTAATACCGTTCATAATTAAGTCATTCATAACAGCAGCGGTGTTTTATGAAATCCTGAGGAAAGCACCGTTGCGTGACCGTTTCGCGTGACAATCACTGACTACCAGCACATTATGCCCCTAGTGTCCCACTAATGCCCTTTGTGTCCAATTGGTTTTAGTGTTCCTCCTACCAGCCATTGTTCTTTACGAGTGACACGTGAACTTACCTTCAGCTGTATTATTTCACATGCTTTAAGTTTATGGCCAGGTCTCGAAATCTCTGTATTTCGCAAAGCGTTTAATATACTTCACTTCCTCCACAATCAGCTACAATAACAAACTCTATCGTCTAGTAACAATTCGCTCAATTGAATTCGTACAGCCACTCATTTCTTTGCGCTAATTGAAAGGAACTGCGAGTGTGTTATGAAACACGGCTGCAAGATGTAACGCCGAAGCCGCTGGCGCCAGCCATGTCGACACGACACCCAACGATTTCCCTTCAATGACCTTGCGCGTGCGCACTCGCCTCGCTACACGATAACAATACACGACCACACTGCAAACCGATAATGCTGATAATCCTCTGTTTCTACGAATGTTTTGTACAGTATTAATTCCCTGTGTAAATTGACCACGCTCTTGAATGATGATGATCACTTTATAAACGCAAATGTTAGCCAAGCAATTCGAATCAATGGAGTTGATTCAAATTGTCAACAGTTTAAACTAATTGAATGCTATCTGATGAATGCCGGTAGTAGTGGACAAACAATGTGCGCTTTAAGTGTTCATGACTAACACATTAAATTTTCATGCGACTCGCATAATTTCTTCAGTGACCTTTGTTTTCTAGTTGGTATTGTTGTTCAACCACACCGCACAATTGTTTGATGTATCATGATTCATCGCACTATATACCAATTTTGATACTGTTATCGTTGTAATGTTTTTTGTTTGACGTCTGCTAATTTACTTTTGTGAATACGTGATATCAGACATGTGCTCCTAATGATTCTCGAGGTGTATTGTTTTGTATTGTTCTTGCAACTTCGAGAAATCCAATACATTGTCCCGACTTGCTAATCTGGACCATATCCAGGTATCACTGTATTGAAAATAGCTATGAATAATTTAACATGTGCACATTTTCCGCAACGGCCATCGACAACTGATGTAAATTCATTTAAACGAATTCTTACTCAATCTTTGTGGTTTGCCTTCTCTGACTCGGTATATACGAGTCTTGTGTTTCCGAACAAAAGATTTCCATCAAACCAGTTTGGTGGTAATTCACTAAACTTGAAGCAGCGACGGACAAGGCTGATGTTATTTTCGTCGTGATCATAACAGAAATAAAAAATAAAGCATTATTGTTTTTGCTCATTATAACGAAAATCCTAAAAGCTCTTTTGTTCTTGGATGAAAGTCTTGAAAACCTCTGGAGTCTTTGTTCAAGAGATGTGTTTGAAGTGCAGCAGAGTTGAGTGTGATCTACGCAAACACGCACGTGCTTGGTGACAAAACGTTTATCTCTTTGTTTGCTTCTCCTATTTACTTAACATCTTTTTAAACACATTTTCATTATATTCTGTTTCAACACTCGTGTTAGTAAGTTGTATCCAGTTCCAGTTCTCCATTAGCGATAAGATTGCGATAATGATTAAATAAGCACATTTTAGGTGTTATTCTAGTTTAGAAATTCTATTTTTCGTTATGACTGTTGCAACTTGTTTCGAATGATGCTTTGTTGCCAGGTTCGCAGCGTTGACTGACACAAATATGAATCCCACCACTGGAGTTATATTTGGCAACACTTTTTTTTTCATTTATATTTAACGTGAAAGTCGAAACAGTCAACACGCAGTATTAGAATAACATTTCTTTTACGTGACACCGGATGAATTTTTAACACTAGAATAAACAAAATGAGCCGGACTCTGTTTAATTTCATAATTATCATCGTTTAACCATGGTCTTGACGAAGAAATGTCGTCACCTTCACAAAATACTTTCTCCGCTTCTTGGGTGTCGTCGTCTTATGTTTCAACTTTTTCATGCACCTCTACGCCGGTGGTGTGCAGTTTTGTCAACTTCCAAACTTGCGTAATCACTCACGGAATACTAAAACTTGTTTTTGTAGAGCTCCGCCTAGAGAAAGCAAGCCGTTGTTTTATATCGGAGAACTCGGTGGCGAACCGGTCGAAATCGATCCGCGACGCGGTTCTCAACGGTCGAATGGCTTCAACTTTAGCGTTGTGTTGTTCACCTCGTTGACGCGACACGGAATCCGTCGGAGAAAGTCAAGTACGCAGCCGTACGTCGTGCTACATACTAGCTACTGGACGATTACACCAGCGAGATTGGATCATAATGGGTAAGTCCGGCAATCGTAGCCAGTAATGGTAACTCTCCAGTTGCTAAGTAGAGTGTGTCGTCATTCTCGCGCTGCACGTGGCCGGCCGCCGCGTGCTGTGCTCGTGACACGTTGCTGCATTTGTGCACCATTGTTTTGCTGCACTCACTACAATTACTACTAATGATTGCACCACCTTGATAAAATTATGTACAAAATGCAATTTCGCATTTACAGTTACCTACGAGAGAGGTTTTAGACCTCGACGGTGGTTCGCTGACTTGTAACGTTACATTACATCGCTTTAAATTAACTTCTTTTTCTCGAATCTTTCTCGGCGGCCGGGCTGTCTGAACGGATCGATGGAGGTTTCTGGGTCAAGTGTCCACATCTGGCGAGTGAAGACGTATTTCTTAATTTTTTACCACAATAAATATACCTACTACCTAGGCGAATTGTTTATAACACCTCTGCGAGCTACTACAAGTACACGTTAAGTTTGTAACCACAGCCAAGGAAATAGGCTACAGGCCACACCAGAATTTAGTCCTCCATTGTTCCCTATTGTTGTTACAAATACCGATCAGTTCAACAGACGGGTCAATGCTTTTGCAATATTTATCCACAGCACTCAGCGTTAGCGTAATCATCCGCAGTGTAACCGACGGAAGCTTTTCTCAATGTTACCGGCCCCTGCTTATTTATTACAGCAATAATTACATATCGAATGTGCATTATCTTCGAATGCGATCGAGCGCCCTTGCGCCACCTTTCTATTGCACCAATGCTTGCCAAGCTAACGTCCGCGGTAATCGTACTGTGACGTACGCACAATGTTTTGTTGTGGTGTTTTTAATACGTGAAAGCGTTTCGATAGTACGATAAATGTTCACATTCCAACGACCCGATAGTATAATCAAGTTGTCGTTTACGTAAACGATAAATCTCCATGCTAATTTAATTTATATTATGGAGACAAAGGCGTGTGTATAGCGAATCGATAATTTTGCGGAAACTAACAATTATATGGGAAATGTAAACGTACGCATTGTACGCGCAAATTCAAGTATTTGCCAGGACGGCGCGCATCCTTGCGTGAATGAATGATGATTATTATGAATAATGCCAACGTGATTATGGCATTGGCTTTCCGCATCCCAAAAACCTGAACGGAACCTTGCTTATCATACATCTGTTGAATAAATAGGAAATTAAACGCATTAGGATTAGGAATCATTTGTGTGTAATTTTAATTATTCTAAATGTATAAATGTTGATGTTGCCAATGTAAATTACAACATTTATAGCATAAAAGTTAATTTATTATGATTAGTGCAGTCAGAAGTGCCTAGTTGCTCACCTTACAAAGTATTTAGGTATGAATTTATTGTAAATCGTAAAAATAATGACTGAAGCAAAACGCTAGTCATCGTTCGATGTATTCGTTTATTTTACAAAATAACTATTGGTCGCATCTTATGTGTAGTATTATAAAATATTAGAAACATTGTCTTATTGTATTTTCTCTTTTTGTTACAGCGCATCGGGCACAAGCGCGGTGGCCATCGACAACAAGATCGAGCAAGCTATGGTGAGTACTTCTAATAATCCTATTAGCATATTGAAAAGGCTCTATAGACAGTCGACATCAAATCTTTGAAGCCATACTCGCAAAAATACATAATAAGTTCAATAACCACAAATCACGCGTAGGTTTTTAGCTATCGTCTATTTATCGGTTATTTCCTTCTATAAACATTACGACTTGCATAAGGAAATAATTTTTCATTTCATTACCCTATTACCGTGGATACATAACGTGGAAATTATAAAATCAGTCAATCTTGGCGATTATTTATCGGGTTTTTTCATCCGCACTAACAGTTTACAGACTCCGGATCTAAAATGAGAGGAAAAGGAAAACGATATGAAAACCTATTGTGCACGAGTACTAGCGCATGGGTTTCCCGTATACAATAACAGATTGAATGATTACAAAAGAATGAAAGAATGATTTGTCGCGCACATTTCACATTCACGACTAGTAATCCAACAATACTCGACTACAAATTAAACGTAATAGAGACCTTACAGACAAAACAATACAAATTGCGCAGGTACCCGAATGTATAAAAAAGTGATTGAATTAATAATCGGTTTAATGGTCATAGCAGGAAGTTATAAGCTTCCACTAGTAATGAAGGTTTTTTTGGGCACCTATATTGATACTGGGATTCAGCTGCAACCTGTTAAGACTGTAAGCCGACCCCAAAATAATTGGGAAAAGGCTAGGCAGATAAAAAGAACATCGAAAACATTTCTTAGAGGAATTCAACAATCATATTACTTCGACTCTGAACTTGAGTTAATAATTTCGAATTAGTTTAGAAGATTGTGAATATATGAATGATGATATCAAATATGATCAGTGTGGTTTACCTAAGCTCGAAACCATTGAAAATCAGCATGACTTCCAAACCCTATAAGAACAAATAGAGAATTTCCTAATCATACTTCAAGAATTGCTTTGAACTATGTATAGGCCAGGAAACCACTTCCACGTCCAGTCAAGAAGCAATATGCCAACAATTACCTGTGAAGTAACGTGATTTAAACAAATACCTGCACACATCGTCCATCGCGTTTACGTGACTTGGTTAAATAAATCTACCTTTATTCTTACCGCTATCATCATAATTGACTTTATAGAGGAAACGGTATATAATAAAGTGTCATACACTCGCTTTGATGACGAAGTGACAGATATCTCTAATGTACATTAGAGATGTCTGGCTTATGTACTAGATGCACTTATAATGAGCAAGCGATCGTATTCGTTTCTCTGTACTGCATTCATCCTTTTAAATCCTTAAGGGATTGAGTACCTACTTGCTTTCTGAAGTTTGAAGTATGCATTATTGCTGATATTATTCTGAGAGCCAATTTCTTCGCCAAATCTACTATCTTTCTAAGGGAAATCAACGAATTTGTAATCCTGTTTTGGATTATTCTTAAAGTTTTGTCTTCTTTTTAATCTGGACTTAGGGAAGAAATTATCAACTGTTTGCTACCAGAAATTGTTGTTTGAAGGGCTCGTTAATCCCTTCAGACTAATCTAGCAATCCTTCACTTTAGGTAGACCATCAAGGCTCAATCTTAAACCTTCTCAATGTAGCAATGTCTTTCAATTGTGGCCATAAATGCTGCAGGCTGTCGATTTGATTGGTTAATGCGAAAATTCCAAGATCTACACACACAAATTTCAAACAATTAAATCTTTGTTTTGTCCCATTATCGTTCCTTTCTGAGTATTTAATCTATCTGTCGCGGAGATTCCATCGACTAACGATCATTACTTTTTATTAGAACTCGCGTTGCAATTCAAGACATCCAGAGTGTGGCATGTCAGTCGGCCGCGGTAGTTCCGCATGCTCTCAATCCTAGTAATTCGTGGAACATTTTATAACCGGCTTTGTGGACGCCGCGTCCCTTTTGAGCTGTAAATCGCCGCATTCAGATAAACACCACGGGCGAACGGCCACGCCGCCGCCGCGAGTGCGCCATAACTTTCGTATGTTTTATCTGTACCAAACAAAAGTAATAGCATTACCGCTGATATCGTCCGTCACCCAATAACTTGCAAGCCAATGAACTCCTAATTCTAATTCTTCAATATAGTTTGACGAGGTTATAGTGCTATTAATGCGAACTGCAAACAAACATACATATCTCTTTTATATGTCATGATGCCACTCAAATATTAAAATTTGAGGTAATAAATCATAAGGTCTCCTTGAACGAAAACTTCCGAGAAATATCGGTCAATCGTAGCATCCACCGATATCGAGCAGCATTCTACGTAATGCCGATAAACGCACTCGCGTACTTACATCGTTGAGGAAATTTCGACATTATCATGTTTTTTCGCGTTACACGCTGAATCGCGGCCATTACGATTCCGTTTCACGCAGCAGTTGCGTAAAGATGCAATCTCCTGAGAGAGCCGTGTTTATAATAGCAATGGTTGAACTGCATAACACCGTTATTAGATCGGAGTCACCATTTGAATCACTAATGACTTCCCTTTTTTAATGGCCAGGAAACGCGTCCCGTTCTGCCCGAAGCAAGCCCGAAGCATATAATACCATGAGACCGCATTTTACATCGATTTATAAATTGTATTTTGTGTACGATAAATGTCCCGTTTCAGAACTGATTGGCAAAGACAATCTATGTACAATAACGAAATTCATGCGCAGTACGTTCATAAATGTCAACTGTGTGTTCCATTTGCACACGATTAGATTCTCAAAACATGTATTTGTTTCATTGTAGTTTTTTGTCGAGAGACAATGCAACCTTTGTTTTCTACCTTCCAAATACAAGGTGTCTCAAATGAAAGTTTATATTTATTTAGCTTGCTGCGTGAACGCAACGAATCTGAGGGGCGCAGGGGTTATGTCAATCGGTAGCCTGGCTCTTGGGAATTCAGGCGCTATGGAGCGTTTCTCGGGTGCAGACCGCGCGTTGTGCGTGCGAGGGTTTTACAAAAACGGTGATTCGGCGACTGTAGCGAGTAGAAAGAAGATTCTGCTGTGTTCGAGGTTTTCGCCACTTAAATGATGCGCCAAGCATTCCTCTTATTCGAAAATGGGTCAAAAAGTTTTAAGAGACCGTTTTGTCGCTGGAAAAACTAAAATCCGGGCGACCAAGGTCATCAAGAACGTTAGAAAACGTGGAGAGTGTTAATCAGTCTGTTCGTGACGACCCGAACCTTTCAATTCGGAAGCGCGCAAGTGAAATTTGCATAGATCATCGTTACACCGCATTTTGCACAAAGACCTAAAGCTGCGCCCCTACAAAATTGAATTGGTGCAAGAATTAAAGCCCCAAGATGCCAGTCAGAGGACCTGCCGAGCCGTCATAAGAAATTTTAGTCTCGATTAAATGAGTGCCGCGAACGCGAGGGTCTACATTTGGACGATATTATCTTAAAGAAATAAATTCCCAAATTGTGTACTTTAATAATTAATAAACATTTTTTCGATACACGGCTTACTTTTTTTTAATCGATCCACTAAATATAAATTTTCTTTTGAGACGCCTTGTATTACGTCCTACATTTGAAGCCACTTACACAATTGTCAAACGTCTCGACATATAAATATCACGGTCTCCCCAATATCATCGATTTTATTATTTGTCTGTTCTGTTTCTCGTTTATTTTGCACAACTTACTTCATTTACTTTAATATTGTAATCTGGGTGGGCGCAACATTTGCAACAGATTTCACTTCTTCCATCAAGTACTACATCTGCTATCGTAATTGAGATTCATCGTCGTGCACTATTGGACGCGTCTCACGTCGTCTATAATTAGCCGACGCAGATGGCCTCAAGCGATTGACCCCAATCCAGCCCTAACACTACCATCGCATCATAGTATTTTTATCACTCCCCACAACACGCTCGTGCAGTTCTCCTAGCTCCATATATGTCTTTATCTTGTTTTAATCTATTGTTAACTAATTAATTGCATCTACTCTGATCACTTCGTTGACCACACTTGTTATTTTAATGCTAATTATTAATAAAATCCTGCTCAAAACCGTGCGCCTATTTTTAGCACGATCGAACTATTTTATCGTTTTGTTTTTCATTAATCTCTGTTAAATTATCAAAAGATTAAAAGTGTACCTAATTATTGTAAATACGTAATATTATTTTTTTGTTTATCAACGCTGTAGTTTTCCGCGCAATGAAAATTTCCTTTCGCAATGAATTTGATTATCTCGTTTTTACATAATTGTCCTGATTGTTTTATATTAGTCGCTAAAGAACAGAACGACCGTAATTGAAATTGCAACTTGGCAAACAATTCATTTTGCATACATTTTAATATACACAGTAGTATATTAACATCTCAAGCATCAGGCAAACGTAGCGCGACCAGTATTTAAACCGGTCCACCTTGAAGAACGCCATCTTACATGGCGCACGATGAATGTACCTGCAGCCCGTATATATTTCGGATTCAGTTGTACACGGGTTCTCGCCGGTTTTCGTAATATCTACGCCTAACGTTACGTCATCCGGGTAGATATGTTTGTGCGTACCGTCATATTGATGTGTAGCAGCCATAGCTTACACCACTGACCCGGTTTCACGCATCTGTTCAAACATAAATTTCTTTGATTCTGGTCAACTGTTTACATTCATTCTACTCTAAAGTTTCTCCGTGATGATTGACGCCACGAGCTCCGTGTGCTGTATGATGTACCACCGCAGCACCCCGTTAGTTTTTGTCGTGTTTCCAAGATGTCATTAGCAAGTATTATGAAGACGGTGTTTATTTGTTCGGAGGTGCGTGTGGAAATTTTTATTTGCTCCAAGCACCATCGTATGCTAATTCCCTCGTTGTATACGTGATTTGCATGAGCTAAACGTGACCCGACGGGACTCGGCCGGCCGAGAATAGACACGGAAGGAAAGCCGGCACTGGCGCGGAGCTGGAGTGGAGACACGTGCTCTCTTGATTATGCGGCCGATTCGTGTACGCCCACCAACTGGATAAAGACCCGGAGACGTCAGGAGGTCACACGATTCGGTCGCGTGCCGCCAATAACGTGAACAAGCGTCGAGTAATTTGCAACTAAGAGCGGCTCCGAGAGAGCACGCGCCAGATCGGAATCGCATCACGAACCCAGGAAACGCTAGAAAAGTTTTCTTGGAAAACAAACCTGCTCCCTGTAATGAAGCCGTTGTCGCGTCCGTAACGGTGTGATCTGTCTGCGATCTTGTGTGGACGCCTGTCACCAATTGAAACTTTGATTTCGGACATCTCTATACCCACATTTTAAAGTTATTTCAATGAACACTTCATGTTCAGTCACGTCTAAAAGTATGTATACACTTGGCAATTTTCAATTGCGATTTTTTCGTGAAATAACGAATGCAACGTTGAAATACGACACTTAACATAAACCCATGGGTTCGAAAATACTATTTTCGTAATAACATAAAATTTCATTCAAAAATAAAGGAGAAAATCGCCTTTGAATAAAGCCAAGTGTATACATACTTTTAGACGTGACTGTTCATCAAAAACCTTTTTATTTGCATAGCAATCGAATGCAACCTTGTCGGAGTTTTATGAATAGCACATATTTCATTTTATATCTGTATTTTCGAAACAACTAAAACATTATCCAATAAAATCGTATTGCTTTCCTTGAGAAAAGCGTTCAAAAGATACCAATCGCGCGATCACTGTTTCGTGAAACGTAATACTAACATTAACCTTGCCCAAACATATCTACATTGTATTTATCTGTTATATATCTTTCGATATTAATCATTTCTAAAATGCTAAAATATTATCTAACTAAGCATTGGAAAAATATAATATCTTTGGAAATCTACCAGAGTTTAAAGTAAATCTTTAGATTACCACAATCGTAAACAGGCGTTGGTAGATAAACGCTAAACAGATTGCAAACACTAGGTACGGTAAACATGTTTTCGCTGAAAATATCCACCAATTTTTTACTGACATCTGCTGTCTGTAAGCTTATTTGTTGAATCCATTGAATTTTGTATCAGAAAGTAAACGTTCGTTTTCGATGTATTTATTTTTTCGGCATTTGCTGAAGTTTTATTCACTGATAAGATTTAAAAATATTATTTTTATTATTTTTTTTTTTTCTAAAATTCTTTAACCACAATATTGTTTACACTTATCCCATAAATTTTCCGGCTTAATGTTTATATTATACAGGGAGATTTTTTTATCACCATCCAAATTTTTACAGGGTGTTCTACCCATGAATATGAACAACTTTCACTATGGGACCAACTCTGAAATCACGAAAAAAAAATCAGCTGTTTCATACATTTTGGTCAAGTAGGTATTGAACTTTTGTATGAAACAGCAGATTTTTTTTTTCGAGATTTCAGAGTTGGTCCCATAGTGAAAGTTGTTCATATTCATTGGTAGAACATCCTGTAAAAATTTAGATACTTAGTGATAAAAAAATCTTCCTGTATATATATGTTTATACTCTCCACGCCTGCTAAAGTACTCGAGTCGGCTATTCAGCGCTCCGTTCAGGAACAAATGCGTGCGCGTCTGTCAGATGCGCAACATGGGTTCCGACCTGGACGCAGTACTGCTACAAACCTTATTAACTTTATGGTACAGGTGGTGCCGGCAGTAGACTCGGGGGTACAGGTAGATGCTGCGTACTTCGATTTTAAAAAGGCGTTCGATACGGTGGATAATGACATCTTGTTAAGAAAGCTCGCGAAAATTGGATGTACACTACCTCTGCTACAGTTCTTCGCTAGCTATATGAACGATCGCCAGCAATATGTCGACTACAATGGCTGTGTATCTCAACCGTACTACACGAGATCGGGCGTGAGCCAGGGCAGCAATGTAGGGCCTCTCGAGTTTATTGTAATGATAAATGACTTGCCGGAAGTCGTCAGACATGGGACTTGTTTATTGTTTGCGGATGACCTGAAATTGCTGCTCGAGGTTCGGGATAAATCGGATTGTAAACGCCTACAGGAAGACATTGACAGAGTAGTCGAATGGAGCAATGACAACAAACTGCATTTTAATGTTGCTAAATGTTCGGTGATGTCGTTCACTCGCGCGCGAACTCCCTTGAGTTATCAGTACAAGGTTGAGGATGTGCCGATGCAACGAGTGTCTCAGGTACGAGACTTAGGGGTAGTCTTCTCTCAGGAACTAACCTTCCGTGAGCATATCAATAAGATATGTAAGAAGGCATACAGAAACCTAGGTTTCGTACTCAGGCAGTCCCAAGGATTCACCAACATCGTGACTCTAAGGGTACTATATGACGCATTAGTCAGAAGTCACCTCGAACATAGCGCATTCATTTGGGCTCCTCATGAGGCGAAATATAGTGTTATGTTGGAACGTATCCAAAATAAGTTCACGAGACACTTGTATTACAAGCTGTATGGGGTATATCCATTATACCCATTGATGTACCCTACACTATTTGTTCTGGGTATGGTAGGGTATAACACTCTAAGAGTACGACGGGAGTTTTCGCTCGTAGCGTATGTAGTGAAACTACTACGTGGCGTGGCGCATAACCCAGGAGTGCTGCGACACCTACAGCTGTACGTGCCCGACCGGTACGTGTGGAGGCGGCAACGCCCGCCCCTGCTCGCTGTGCCTGCAGCCAGGACCAACCTACTGGCGAGAACTCCTCTCACTAGAGCCATACGCATAGTGAATGAGGTTCACGGGAGGGTTGATGTATTGTGGTGCAACTTGAGTGAATTCGCAAAAGTTACACTATATGTAATAAGTTATTTAGATTAAGATATTTTTTAACTAGGTATAACGTGTAGATTTAGGATTTAGTTAGTAAGGCCAATCTGTCGCATTGGATCATAGATCTGTAATGATAGTGTAGGTAAGATTGTTATAAATAAATAAATAAATAAATAAATGTTTATATGTATAATATATATATATATTATATACAGGGTGACTGGAAATTAGTGGCGGAGCCGTTAAGGGGAGGTAGTCTAGGGTTTTTCCGACAGATATCACTATGAGACCTACCGTCCTTACTTAACCCTTTCCAAGATATTCCTACTTAAAGAGATAGTAATAAATCCTAAAAAAAAGTGATTTTGGCCTACTTTTTTTTGTTTTGCAACAAAGATATTCTAAATAAGTAATATTAATTGTAAAATTTCCGCTACTGTCATTATTTTATGCAAAAACTGCTAAACAAAAAGTAGGAATATCTTGGAAAGGGTTAAGTAAGGACGGTAGGTCTCATAGTGATATCTGTCGGAATAACCCTAGACTACCTCCCCTTAACGGCTCCGCCACTAATTTCCAGTCACCCTGTATATATATATATGTTTATTATTCATATGTGTTGCTACCTTTATATATAGTAATGATGTTGTTTATTTTTCTTCGATACACACGATGGGATGAGTATTGCAATGACATCACCTCGTAGGGTCAAAAGACCAGTTTTGATTACGGAGTGTCTGACCTGACCTCTACAGAACAATTTTCACTTGTTTGTTTTAACTTATCGCTGTGATAACGTAGAGCTACGTCAATACGTGTTTACATTCATTAATTTATTGGATTATTTTATAAAGTTTATTAATTCCATAAGGAAATTGATAAGAGCGTCTGGCGTGTACAAGGCAGGTCAAGGATTGGCGCACTACTAGTAATTGGATAGATCCAACCTTAGACCTTATAATTTATCGAAAGCTGTATTACTTACTTAAGTAAAAAGGCGGCAATATAATATCGGAGTGAAACCCCAATACGTTTACATTTGCAACTAAAGAAAGTAATACATGTAATTAACGCAGAATCGGAAATTACGCGCAATAAAGAAAGGCTGCTATCAACCACAAAATAAAAACAACACGCAATACAGTTACAAATATCGGTAGTAAACATTACACATCCATAAAATATATGTTCAAATTGTGTCACGAATATTAATTGAGCATTGTTTTAAGCTGTGCAAATACATCCTAACATAAGCTTCCACATAATGAAAACAATATACGATCTCAAGAATATTAAAACAAATGTTTTTGTCATAACTTTGCTGAATTAATACGTTTTTTTTTCTATTTGCATATTCGGATTCCGCGGCGATTTGTGGCGCTATATCATGGCTATATTTAGTCTAAAACCACTGACACTATTGTTTGATATAGCCGATATAGGTACTGTACCAGTGTGTGAGTGTGTGTGTGTGTGTGTAGTATTTATAATAACATTGTCATTGTTGGAATTAAGAATATAATTATTTGTTTATTAACACTAACATTAAGTCATACTTATTTGTAAAACCGCGTGATGTATTAGGTGAAGGAAATATTTATATAATTCCTTTAACCATTTGTCCTTTGAATACGTAAATGTTGACTGATTAAATCTTGAGAAGTTGAGATTAATGGTAATAACAATTGTAAACGAAATGTTGGTTTTCAAGCTTTAGTCTATGGAAAAGCGTTTGCAAATACATGTGTGCACGCTGAGGTGAAAACCGAAAGAGTGAAGTGAACCATGTGTGGAGAATCATGCCTGCGTGACCACTTTTACGAATGTTCTTTGAAAGATCGATAACCCGTTTTACAAGCTGATGCATATTGATGAATTAGTCAGTCCCCACAAGTAAGCATTTATGGAAATTTAATATTCCTGTCAAGAAATTTTCATTTGAAACCAACTAGAAATTCTCTGCGGCATTCTGATGTTGTCGTAAAGTTACCTTATAATATTAAATTACTATAAACGTTATCTGCGTTTACTCTACTAACATTAACATTTACACGTTATGTCACAGAATGTCAACTAAACATACTGTGATTGATATTCAAGAATGAGGTGTAATAAACATAATTATCGTTAGCAACATTAATGCTCAAATAAATAATAAGACAATTGACAACAGAATATCATTTCTACACCTACAATATCGTCCTCTACACTGCTCCAGTGTCACACAAGGTTGGCGTCTGCGTTAACATTGTGGCTAGTTAGACTGTGCTACATATCGCAAATAGATGTTCAATATATGTTATGTGCCACGTCCATCACATATTTAGTAAACATCAACTTCGCGCTGCGCCCACTCAAACGCTTCACTAAAATCCAAATAAAGTTCATGTACCATTATTTGTACAATATGTATTGTAAACACAACCCGTATCTACTGCTACGATCATTACTATGGAGACTTCGTTTATCTGTTGTTTTGGTGATTGCCGCACACATGTGTGTACAAACAGAATGTTTTTTAATAGAGATGATGTCACTAATACAATTAAATTAATTCTCGCCGTCTGCTCAAACGGTTTTCGAGTCGTGTTCAACTTCAAACCTGTTTTTTTACCTTTGCTTTTTAGTCGTCGTTCTTTGTTTTGATAATCTGCTGTTGATGATTGATAAAAACATTAGGATTACGTAAGTGCAGCTAATAGCCGCATGGATATCATTCTATTTCAACAATATCTTTGTTATTGATATTGATAAGTCCTAATCTTGGATTACTGTATTTTTAACTTATGATAATAAAATAAATAGTTGCGTCCTAACAATGTACATTAGTCAACATTTATTGTCCATTTGTTGTTCTTATATTAAAACCACCATACACAAAATTTAATCTGTAGAGTGTAGATGATGTGAATAAATTGTATCCGAGATAGATTTGGTTGAATCTAAATTGGATCACAATGAATGGTCCCAGGTGTCTACTACATGTCGTCGTATCGTATTTGCCGGCGCGGCAGGTTATAATTAAAAACAATGCGACAGGTTTTAACGTATGCCCTTGGACGGGTTATATCATCGGACGCTGTATTTGGTGCGCGGCTGCGCAAAAAGTTCAATGCACTCTCCGTCGCATCATGAATTTCTTTTAAATCTTACGTTTCTTATTACAATTTTTCTTTAAAATTCTAAAGTTTGTCCTATTTACATGTTTTTTACGTTCTCTTTCTTTATCTGATTTACCTACTGACATGAAAATGTAGGTAAACAATGATAAGTTCTGTTTTACATCGCAAATAAGGTGCTAGCAATGGCAAACTGCGTCTAATTACTGTTTTCTATTTGTATTAATTTGCACGCGAAATTTTCTAGTTTCTCTTGAGCTTGGTCTCAATTGAACGCCAATATATGTTGTGATGAGTACATTGGCGCCTCATCAATCTGTTAGTGACGCGAGTCTCAATATTGTCTAACGAGATCCGGCGCAGACCGGTATAATTTCAGCACAGATTCTTCTAATTGAAGGTCGTGACACCCACGTAAGAGCAACTTCACTGAAGATTTCATCGAGATTTCTATTTATATCCTGTTCTAATTATATCATTACTGAAATCCACTCACACCACACCACATTTAGCCACTCATCGAGCCTTAGTGCATATCTTGACTCACCAATCTTCAGGATGACTCGAAGTTTGCTCTTAAAATTGTTTTCGTCGCTCTTTCGCGTAGCCGCATCGCATCGTAGTGGTTGTAGGCGTACGTGAATGTCTCTTAAGAAACATGTGAATTCTTTAGCATACAGTTCATAAGATAGTCTATAAATGCTTCTTACATTCTTGTAGATTTATTATGACATTATAAACATTGTATTGCAATAATGCTGGCATTAGATCAGAATTGCAACTTGATCTAATATGTATTAAAATGCTTGTTGCCGACCTATTTCATTCATTATCCGCATTCTTAGGGCCCATGACATTACAAATGATTACCATAAAAATCTCAGTCCCATTGCTGTGATAAATTCCATAAGTACCATAATGTCCTGTCTCGGCTGTATCTTTTCTAATAATGAATGTGTTGTCTTGGTTGTCTATAACGTCTCTATTAAAATATTCAATCATTGGAATTTGTGATTCTTTGTTTTTATTTCTTTAAACTGTTATGTAACCTTGTATTAGAGCGCCACTTGTGTAATTACAATTAGTAACATTCCGACACAGTTAAATGTTTTTATTTTTGTCGTCCGCTGCTCTTTATTAAAGGCGAAAATTTTCCAATGAAGCTTAATTGGTCCGAGTAAACAGTAGTTCACGAGTGTCGTAAAAATATACTACTCACATGTAAATCTTTATTTAGCAACAACTTATTTGGTCTTCACGCTTAAATCCAAAGTTCATAATAATATGGTCTGGGTTTTTCTTCTTTTATATTTCGAGTTTAGCAATTTCATTATCGACGTGGTACTTGTTTGATGTTTTTCTATCTACACAAATTTTTGTAAGTGCATGCTAGAGTAGAGGCTGTCTTGGAAGACTTTTTATTTGCTCCAATTTATAGCGGAGTGTAAGTTAATTACTTCGTAAGTTTCTTAATAGCGCATAATCGATTTTGGTTATTTCTCTTTAATAAAATTGTTCGATGGTAAATTCTCAAAATTTCAAGTTAGGCCATAATATCTTGTTTTTGCGCGTGTGTCAATACAAAATCTGGAAAATAAGGGCTTTGTTGATATCAATGTAGGTTGTGTCGTTGAGTTCAGGGTGCACGGTCGGCTCGCGTGGCGTGGTGACGTGTTCGCCGCCATTTTAAATAGGGCGAGCGCGCGCGCAGACCATCAGTCGCCTGGTAGGACGCGAGAGAGCAACTTCGCCGCAATAGTTCGCGAGTTCGTCGTTATCGTCAGTTGAGTTTCAGTCGTTGCCGGCAACGCTCATACATTCAGTGACCCTGAAAATAAATTTATCACTCAGTTTAAACATGATCGACATTGTACAAAAGCCTAGGGATGGCTGCCTGTACGAAATCAGACAGAAAGGACAAAAAGATACCTGTTACGTGGTCGTGCCAAATCCAAAAGTACGTTTTGTTTTTAAGTCGTCAAACTTTTTTTTCTTCTTTTTTTTCACAAACAGTGCCAGTTCGTAAAACGCATTACGTTTGGCTTAAGATAACAATTCAATCGCGTGTTCTAATCGGTTTATAGAGCCTCTTCAGTCCAAACCTAATTCAAATTTAATTAAACATTTTTTTTAATAATCTTTGAAAATACAGACTTTTCTGATAATGTAACACATAACTAACTTAATTTTTTACGTTGTTTCAGGATCTGGTTAAGAGCCACTTGATGTTCGCGGTGCGCGAGGAAGTGGAAGTACTAAAAGAGCGCATCGCGGAACTGATGGAGAGGATAAACCAGCTCGAAGTGGAGAACACATACCTGCGCGCCCACGCGAGTCAGGACACGCTGGCGCAGCTACCGGCCGCGGCAGGCGCGAAGCCGCCGGCGGCGCCGCAAGGTCCCCAGCCGCCGGTGTCGTAGGGCGGCGGTGCGGCGCCGCTGAACACGCCCGCCGGCCCCTGCCGGCCCATGAGGTCCCCGGCCTCGCCCTCGGCGCGCGACCCCGCCCGCGGCACCCCTCGCACGGGGTCACTATGGCTGTGCTATGTTAATTCGTAGGTTAACAAGGAACGAGTGTAAGTACACCGGTCGAGCGCCGAGGGACGCTGCGCGCACGCACCGCCGCACCGCGCCGGCGCGTCTCGCCTGTCCTCGTATAAATCACACAAGTGTCTAGTTCGAGCGGCGCCGCCCCGGCACAGCTCGCGGCTCTGGTAGTCTGGGGCGGCTCCCGTGCACCGCACCACCAGACATTATGCTTCGGATTCATAGATATATATTTTTCTGTTATTAATATTTAGGGTGCAGAATTTCGTGCTAACTGCCATGCTTTTGCTACGCATCTCAGCAACGAGTCTTTAGTGTTTTGATGTACGTCGTGTATATTTTATTTGGTTTAACGTTTAGGTATCCACGTAATGTATTCCATTTAAGATAATTATAAGACGTGTGTTAATATAATAAATGTAATGAAATAGTTAAATATTCCTATGCATTGAACAAGGACTGTGTGTTAATTTATTATCTATATATTTTTTTAATTGTAATTTAAGTTATTTATCACGTTTCTCTGTATGTATGTACGTTGCGTTAGGTAAATTGCAAGTGTTCCTGTAGGGCCGATAATGATCTGTCGATAGCAATGTACTGAATGAGTTGTGTGCAGTTTTCATTTAGTACTGTTAATTACATATTAACGATTAAATATAAAAGTTTGAATGTATGTTATCCGCAGTCGTTGTAATGTAAAGTTAAACGGAGCAGTCGTTTAGATTTAGAATCGTTGCGAGAATGTGACCTCGTACGATGCTGGCTTTAGTAAATTTTGCACGCTGAAACTGAAAAAAATATACTATTTTTATTCCAACCCTATGATAATGGAGGTATATAGTAATTTAACATTGTATTTTTTTAAATAATTAAAAATTGTTTGTATATAGTACAAGTTGTATTAGAATTGTGAGTCGGAACGATGTATATAACGAAAGAATGTGATTTAAAGGAACCGATTCCGTAGTCTGCCTTCAAAGGTTGGTATCAGATGTTATCGCGAGAGGTATATCTAAACGTTATAATTTAAAATTATTCGCTGTATTTAAATAGCTTGATTGTTTAACATTAAACAAGCGAACAAAGTGGCTGGTGACTGACTGTATGGATTGTAACTAGTGGGATGAGACGATAAAGTCAGGCTCTATGTTTGTTTAAAAGCCAAAGTTAGGAAGGCGTGTCCCAGCGACTGAAGTGTGACTATTTTACCTATAGAGTAGTATTTTGTACAACGCTACTACATTATATGTGTATAGACGATTTTTGTTAGGTCTTCATAATTATTGTGAATATACAGTAATTTACTCCTAGAAGCATTAATCTAGATCTAGATATGGTAATATGAATTATATGATTATACCGAAACTTGTAAATATACTGTAAACAAAAGTCCATTGTAGCTTATGTTGACCAGAAAGGTTCCTCATACCCAATAAATGCAAAACTACTCAAAACATTGTATTATTTGTTATATACCCTTTATCATGAACGAAAACATCAATAAACCTTGCACTTTTTAAAATTGCCAGGCCTGCTGATGAAGCAGGTTTGTGTACCAGCAATATTCATCTACTTGGCGATATCAGGAACAGTTATGTAAAGTAAAAAAATATATCAATCACAAAATTTGTAAATATGGTTCCAATACCGAAAATATCAGTCTGGAACCCAACCCGCACTGGGCCCATGTGGTGGACAACGGCACATTTCCTCTCACATAGAGCGAGGCCTATGTCCCAGCAGTGGGAACATTATCTGATTATGCACTTTGGAATTGTAAATACATGGAACCGAATTAGCTTTTTGATTTGATGGAAGGCACAAAAAACATTATGAAACTATTTGGCTGCAAATCCTACAAGGAAACCATACTACTAAAAGTAGAAAATAAACATATTAGTTAAAAAATGGGACACTAAAACGACTTCCGGCTGATCTGGTCCAAAAGTTCATAGAAAGCATTGTTTACGAAGTAAGAAGCGGCTCAACGCTCTCACGTCCGTTTGGGGGTAGGTAGACCAAATATGATTGATCAGGTGATTCAATGTTTTTCTGCAAAGCAATAAAATTACAGCGCCATCTGTTGGGAGATATTCTTGCTTGTTATAAAAGTCTGAAGATAGAGGGCGCTAGGAGAGCATCATTAGCCTATCAGTATTTTTAAAATTCACTGCAAGACGCTTTGCAGTATTGTTTCAAAATAATATCATAGATGGCGCTGTCCTCAAAGGGGTGATTGGATGATAAACATAAAATAATAATATATAATCTCCAAAATAACGCACAGCAAGCGAAAACAAACTGCGTCAAAGTCTCATAATTTCTTTGTTTTATTTTTCTAGAAAGAGAAACTTATCACCAGAAAAAATATTTTATTTTACTACTCGACAATAGATGGCAGTGAACAAAATTTAATTGAGCGTACCATAAACAAGTGCATAATGCAGAGTTTACTTTGAGAATCCGGATTTCTGAACGACACTGCTATTGTCAATTAAAGTAAACTCGTTCCAGATTGTCAATCAATGTGGCAATTATAAGCATTGGACAGAATTTGGTCTACGTCCTTGTCTTTTGCTATAAAGGAAATTATTGCTATCACATATCACACAAAGCCGTGTTGGAATGGAACACGCTGATCCAAGAATTGTGTACGTCACTAGCTGTCATGGAATGTCATCCAAATTGAAAAACATTGGTACAAAACAATCAGAAATGGATAATATGAGTTTAAAAGAGATTCAAAGCAAGCTGTTACTATGGGAGGCTTCAGACAACCCCTTGGCGCCTCTCACGTCTGATCAGAGAGAAGCTATCCTGGATTTAGAGTCGCTAATTCTCGGTGTATCCGGCGACGTTGACGATGTTTGTATTCTTGTATTATTACTTATATTTAGACATTCATTGGTTTCTAACCACTTATAATTGAGTTCAAGTCTTGTACTGTACCCACTAGATTAGTAAAACTGAAACAAATTATCCAATTATCCCGAAAATCCTTACTTTTGCAGACATCATTTTGTTGTCTTATCGCATTTGATTGCTTAGAAAACAGCCATGTAAACTCAGTTTTACAAAATCATCTATATCTATACAATAGACACCCAACTATAACTATTTCTAGGAGAAGTCTGAAAATGCATATGAAGAGACAGAAAAAACTAACATACCCACTGTCGACACCACATACGACTTTCTGGAGTGGTATGAGAGCCTGTGCGACAGCAACCTGAAGTCTGATGATACCCCCTATGAGGCTTACCATGCGCAGCTGAATGATAGAAGAAATGAGTGTGTTGCGCTGACCAATCAGGTATTGTGTTGACTGATAATGGTTTAAAATAGTTATATGACTTTCCTTAATATCGTCTTCTATTGAATATAGGCACTCTTCCTAATGCTAAGTTTGCCTTCTTCACTCTTGTCAGACGGTTGTGGTCCTCATGTAGTTTCTTGTCTAGAGGCTGATGTGATTTGCCCCACGATTTCTATTTCGCCACCTACTCAGATTTCCGGATTTTTTGTGCACTCATACAAGGGATAACCCACCTCGGATTTAATTTGGTCAGATCATCTCATGTTTGAGCGTCCGCATGGTCTAGTGCCTTCTACAGTATAATTATTATCTAAATCATTACTATCAAGATTATGTCTGCATATCGGCTGCTTCAGTCATCCACAAACAATACATTCCTCCTGCAAGATTGTGAAATATAATGATTTATGTAAAACTGATTCCAATATCCTATTTGCAATAATAAACAATTTCATTTCATTACTGACTGAAAATAATCAAACAAAATTAATTAATGTATTTCAGATTGGAGCCACTATGTCTGACCTAGACAAACTATCAGAGCAATACAACTTTGTATCAAATAAAACAAATGCACTGCACACTATGAGTGAACAGCTGCTAGCTGACCAAAACAAACTCTCCAGTATAGGTATGGTTGTTATCTAATAATTGAGGCATATAGAATCAAAGGTAGCTAATTGCCTCCATGCCAAATTTTCAGGAACCGATCGGGGTTTTCATATTCTCTGAGTTTATTCTCCATACTTAGTTAATTTTTTGAAAGTGTGGCGCTTAGCTGCCTTTGATTCTCTATGCCTCAATTATAGAAACTTAGTAGTCTTTGGTGACTACAGAGACAGGTAATCAGATCATAATATTATCTGTAAGGTAAATAGCTAGAATTTTATGGGATCAAAATTCTAAGCAAGTAGTGAAGTATTTATGTGTTATAAACTCCCCTGTTTTCTGACGCACTGTGACTTTAAACCAGAGACTTGAAAACTAAATGAATTTCTTTCCGTTATCAGTATCACTAATGTTATCATATAACGTTCTAAAATTTGTAACTATACTAAAACCTTAAAAAATTAATAATGTTACAAAAAATAATGTTATGGAATATCATTTTCGTAGAACAATATTATAAGTATCAGTAACATTAAGCTTATCCGCTTGTAATAACGTTACAGGTGAAATGTTACAGATTCATAAGTAACATTATTCTTCATACTTTTTCGTCATCTTATAAGTCATGAAGCTGGCAATGTTGAGAATCGAAATGAATAATGTTATACTGATACTAATAACGATATATTGATAATATTGTTAGTGAACAGTTTAAGATTTTGTTCCGTTTGTCAGTATCATTATAGCCAAGGAATTAATTTTGTTACGATCCTCTTTGATTCTCTATGCCTTAATTATAGAAACTTAGTAGTCTTTGGTGACTACGCGTAACGTTATTTTGACTTTTTGAGTAACGTTTCGAGTCCCTGCTTTAAACACAATAGCCATGTGACTAATAAGTTTCCTAGGATGGAAATTAGTCTGTGTAGACATAAAGAAGCATTTTAGATATTTTATATTTGCCATACCTACATAAAAGACATCACAATTATCTCATTTCCAGGTGATGACATCAAACAGAAGCTACACTACTTCACGCAGGTTGAGCATCTATCTCAGCGACTGAACAGCCCCACCATGTCTGTGAACAGTGAGACGTTCTTCAATGTGCTCGGCAAGATTGATGAGTGTCTTCAGTATATGAGGATTAATGTAAGTAAATATTCTAATAAACTGCTTCTACCCTGCATGAAGGTCGGGAAAAGGAATAACAATTCACTACCATTAAGATTGCAATACTTAATGTATGATGTGCCACCACAGATATAGATAAGTACACCTAGATAACGCAAGAGCAACTACTTCGCGTGCCAAAAATCGCACCAGCTTCATGCATTGAAAAATCGTAAGTCGCCACTTTCGAACTCAGTTCTGTGTACTGCTGGCTGGGTTAGCGTGAGCTCTAGCGCTAGGCCCCTCTTTTCACGACGGGTGCCGCACGCTTTTGATTTTCTTTGATTTTCCCATGACTAAATACTGCTTGTGACGTCATAGTAGTTAGTCAAAAAATGGCTCGCTTGGTTTTCATACAGATCGTAATACTTGCGTTATCTGGGATAGGTCTATCTATATCTGTGTGTGTGCCACACAATCTTCCCGACCGAAGAATTAAAAGCACAAAGAAAGTTTGAAGCTGCCATAGTCTATATTTTGAAGTTGAACAATATTTGCCTTCGAATGGTTTGTATTTGATAAAAATGTAATAATTTCAACATTCCAGAGCAACTTCAAAGAATCCCACACGTACTTAGTAAAGTACCGTCACCTACAAAATCGTGCTATCTCGCTCATACGCTCTTACGTCACGCATGTATTGAACCACGCCACGGAACAGATGCTAGCGCCTAAGGATGAGGATCAGAACGACCAGGAAACTATGGACACTGCTTATGCAGTGTATTTCGGGAAGTTTCAAGCAGCTGCACCTAAGCTGAAGATGGTTATTAGTGAAATTGAGGGTCGGGCTGAGAAGAACACTGAGTAAGTGGAATTGATAACATTTTATTACTTGTTAATTTTTTTTTTTTTTATGAAAATCGTCTACTTTTACCATGCTTGTAAATATGTGAGTACCATGTATCTATCAGATAATTAATTTATATGTCATGGTTTTATTTTTAATTCTTTTACCTATTTTGGTATAGTCATTTTATTTTAGGTGCATCGTCTTTACATAATTAATGTATGCAAAATATTGTAAAACATTTTAAAACAGTAACGGTGCAGTGGTGGAGTTTCTTGCCCATTCTTCTCCATACGAAAACTACCTTTTGGAAGGGGCGACTAGAATCAATTCTATTTTATTGACATTTTTGACATTCAAAAGTGCCTTTTATGACCTTATTTGAAATAAATGCTTTGACTTTGACGCGAGTTAATTTTCACTCTTGAAGAAGACAGACGGGGAGGCATATACATATCAACAGTTTGCCCGTTATAGTTGACGTCCCATGCAATGGTAGAGGTAGAACCTTTTGCATTTAACTGGGCTCAAATCCAGATTCTAGGCTGCTGCAGAGAAAAGATAAGTTGTGGAATCAGGCGTTACTTTGCGGAAGTCCATGATAGTAAAATCTTACACAAAAATATACGCATCTTCTGAATGCGCATATTTTTGGGGCTTTATTCTGTACCCGCTTTTTTTTAACTAGCCTGCCCTGTCCCATTCCTGGGCAGAGGCCTCCCTGGACCACTCCTTCCATTTTTCCGCGAGCCCGCACGTCCTCCCTCCAGTTTTGACGAACCCTATCCAGCTCGTCCCGCCATCTCCTACGTGGTCTGCTGTGATCCCGCCTCGGCACCAATTCTGCGCTATTTGGGCCCACAGTTTGTCCGGCATGTCCTGCCCAGTCCCATTTAATGTCCTTTACTTTGAATTTATTGTTTCTTTCATCTATCCACAGCTACGCCTCCCTCCTAGCGGACATTCAACGCGAGTACGCGCAACGTCGCTCGCGCGTGGCCGGCGCGGCCACAGGGGGCGCGCTACAAGCGGCCGCGGCGCGACAGTTGCGCGACCATTGTTCCCTCGCCCGCGCGGCTTGCTCGCTGTTAGCACATGCCTGTAGAGATGAGTGTGCGCTGTACAACCACTTCTTTAGCAACACTTCGCCTGCGTTAGAGTAAGTATTATATGGTTATGTGGCGCCACAGTTGCGCAACAGTTGAGTGATCATTGTTCCCTCGCCCGCGCGGCTTGCTCGCTGTTAGCACATGCCTGTAGAGATGAGTGTGCGCTGTACAACCACTTCTTTAGCAACACTTCGCCTGCGTTAGAGTAAGTATTATATGGTTATGTGGCGCCACAGTTGCGCAACAGTTGAGTGATCATTGTTCCCTCGCCCGCGCGGCTTGCTCGCTGTTAGCACATGCCTGTAGAGACGAGTGTGCGCTGTACAACCACTTCTTTAGCAACACTTCGCCTGCGTTAGAGTAAGTATTATATGGTTATGTGGCGCCACAGTTGCGCAACAGTTGAGTGATCATTGTTCCCTCGCCCGCGCGGCTTGCTCGCTGTTAGCACATGCCTGTAGAGACGAGTGTGCGCTGTACAACCACTTCTTTAGCAACACTTCGCCTGCGTTAGAGTAAGTATTATATGGTTATGTGGCGCCACAGTTGCGCAACAGTTGAGTGATCATTGTTCCCTCGCCCGCGCGGCTTGCTCGCTGTTAACACATGCCTGTAGAGACGAGTGTGCGTTGTACAACCACTTCTTTAGCAACACTTCTCCTGCGTTAGAGTAATTATTATATGGTTATGTGGCGCCACAGTTGCGCGACAGTTGCGCGACCATTGTTCCCTCGCCCGCGCGGCTTGCTCGCTGTTAGCACATGCCTGTAGAGACGAGTGTGCGCTGTACAACCACTTCTTTAGCAACACTTCGCCTGCGTTAGAGTAAGTATTATATGGTTATGTGGCGCCACAGTTGCGCAACAGTTGAGTGATCATTGTTCCCTCGCCCGCGCGGCTTGCTCGCTGTTAGCACATGCCTGTAGAGACGAGTGTGCGTTGTACAACCACTTCTTTAGCAACACTTCGCCTGCGTTAGAGTAAGTATTATATGGTTATGTGGCGCCACAGTTGCGCAACAGTTGAGTGATCATTGTTCCCTCGCCCGCGCGGCTTGCTCGCTGTTAGCACATGCCTGTAGAGACGAGTGTGCGTTGTACAACCACTTCTTTAGCAACACTTCTCCTGCGTTAGAGTAAGTATTATATGGTTATGTGGCGCCACAGTTGCGCAACAGTTGTGCGACCATTGCTCCCTCGCCCGCGCGGCTTGCTCGCTGTTAGCACATGCCAGTAGAGACGAGTGTGCGCTGTACAACCACTTCTTCAGCAACACTTCGCCTGCGTTAGAGTAAGTATTATATGGTTATGTGGCGCCACAGTTGCGCAACAGTTGTGCGAACATTGTTCCCTCGCCCGCGTGGCTTGTTCGCTGCAGAGACGAGAATGCGCTGTATATCCACCAGTTATATGGCGCCACAGAGCGCGACCATTGCTTTTGTGTGGCACGACAGTGCACATCTCTTATATACTGTTAAAACAACCCTTTGCCAGCTTTATGATGAGCTATGTGGTTCTGGCATGAAATGGACCGCTTTATCTTGATCTTTAATCCATATCCATACTAATATTATAAATTCGAAAGTAACTCTGTCTGTCTGTCTGTATGTTACCTTTTCACGCCTAAACCACTGAACCGATTTGGATGAAATTTGGTATAGAGATAGTTTGAGTCCCGGGAAAGGACATAGGATAGTTTTTATCCCGATATTCCCACGGGATCAAAACTTATGCGGGTGAAACCGCGGGGCGCAGCTAGTGAATAATGAGTGGTGGACTACATCTAGGGAATAAGCCTCATCCTAATTCTATAGCCAACGCAAGTGCGGTGAACTAAAAATAATATTCTTTATTTATTTCCAGAGAGTACCTACAGTCCCTATGTACCGGTCTATACGAAACGTTACGGCCTCACATCATCCACATCAACCATCTAGAAACGCTCGCTGAGCTCTGCGTCATACTGAGGGTGGAAGTTATAGAAGAACAAGTCAGTAATGATCGTGAGTATTATCATTAGTGCAATACAAAAGAAACACATTTGGGTTTTGAGGAACTGACGTTTTTGATAATCTTTTAGCTTTTCTGAATGTCTTTGTAGTTCATACTGTGGGTAGATGGGCGGTCCTGCAGTTGGAAGCCATGCTTGGCAGTTACCATAGCATTTACCATTTTATTTCAATAGAAACAGCATATTTGATACGGAGGAATGAGGAAAATGTCGTAAGAAAAGTTTTGAGTATGAATGTCGATGGCTATGAAGACCAAAGAAACGATGGATGGACTGTGTGAATGATGATATGGTTAGAAAGGGGGTGACTGCCGAGATGACTTATAGAAAGTATGGAAGAAAAAGACGTGTTATGCGCCGAGGGCAGGAGAATGTTGATGATGATGATTTGTGGTCTGTTTTATCCTCGATATATAGGTACCAGTTAATTTACCCCCTTACTAATAAACGTATTATATCAGATGAATAGTTACACACTGATTTCTCTCTTTCGGTCGTCAGTAATTTTCTTAGTTGACTTTCGAAAGAAGAAGACAAAGCGTTGTGTAACTATACATACGCTATACAACGTTTATTAGTAAGGAGTTAGCTGATAAATCCATACAAATTCTGTTTCATATGATTCTTCTTAATTTACCTTGGTTGGTGATAGAATGGGCAACTTGGACATTACTGAAACGAAGTGACTTGGACACTAGTGAAATAGGCCCTTGGTTAAATGATTAAATCTTAACTGAATACTGTAAGGTAATCGAAACTTTTGAAATAGCATTATCTCAAGTTTGTCCAACTATGCACTATTAGGCTGTCAGTTACGCTACCTTCAGATGGACCTTAATGACTGAGTAATTTTTTATGTGATAAAGAGATTAAGAATACATCGAGCCTTTTCAGGAAGAATATCGTAACCGCCATTTTGCATATTTTACAGGAGAAGGTTTTTTTTAAACATTTTCAAAATATTTATAGCATCAATATGAAATTTTTACTTAGTGTTTTAAGGGCACCTCCCTATTAATTCAAATGTTAAGATCTGGCGGAACGGTTAATATATCTATATATATAAAAATGAAACCCGTTTTCCGTTGTCACGACATAACATGAAAACGGCTGGACCGATTTCGATGAAATTTGGTATAGAGATAGTTTGAGTCCGGGAAAGGACATAGGATAGTTTTTATCCCGATATTCCCACGGGATCGACATTTACGCGGGTGAAACCGCGGGGCGCAGCTAGTATATATATATAATCCGTTGATCTGGCTGTTAATATAAAAACAGTTTTTTGGGATTTTTGGCGCTTACGATGTTCTTCCTGAAAAGGCTCGGACATGATTTTGAACACGCATCGAAATTTTTCGTCGGTTATTAGAAAAAAAAAATTGGTTGTCTGTAAAGTTGGTTTACGGACGATAATTTTACGTGATAACGTCATAAGAAAACATCAGATAGATGCATCACAAGCCGAAAGCTTAGGCCGATCGTGCCTCTCTATCGCTTGTTCCGCGCTCTCGCTTGCAAGCTCGGCTTAGGCGGAACGTGAATATATGTCATGCTTTTTCGTGCGTGCAGCCGGCGTTCATCGATTTATAAGACAAAATATTGCTCTCCCATACATTTTAACCGCGTAAGTATGCATGTTTGTATGAAACATCAGATCGTTTTTTTTGATAACCGACAAAAAATTGCTATGCCAGGAGCTAAACGTACTAGCAAAAAAAAATTTTAAGAATATGCTGAATTTACGGTTTCAAATTTGCGCGTCGACGTCTCTATGCCACCTTGTATACAATGCTCCTGCTCAGTGGCGTGCATTGCATATAGGCATATAAGCAGTGCCTACCTCGATATATCAACTTAAGCCCGTCAATTATCTTAGTGTGTGTGCCCCACATTAAGAAACTCACTAAATTATCATACCTAACAAAAAACAAAATCTTCATACAAACACGCGCGGCAGTAGGCAGTCGCCGGACGGCCTACTCGGCTCCCGTACTATTCGCACATTGTCATTGGTCTTTACCTTACGTCTCACGCGTAATACCATGACGTTCGACCTTCGCAATTTATCACCCTTAAGTAGGCATGCCTACTCAAATAACCACACTTTTGCCCTTACTTTTTTTTTTCTGATTATTGACCGCGTTTGCCTAGACTAGACCCGGCCTAGTGCCTACCTATTCTGAAAACCAATGCACGCCACTGCTCCTGCTATTCTTCTTACCCTTGTTTGTCTTTATCCACAGCAATCCGCCTCGCTGCTCTAGGACAATGCGCGCGCGCTCTCCTGCAGGACGCACAAGAGCGCCTCGTGTTCCGAGCGCACGTGCACTTGCGAGCCGACGTGTTGCTGTACAGACCCGCGCAGGGAGACCTTGCGTACCCGCAGAAGTTGTTGATGATGGAGGTGTGTACCCACTACGTAGTTGACGGCCACCTGAAATGGTTTTGGACCAAGTGTCTATTGTAGATGCAGTGGAAAGTCCAACCGCAGTAAACTGCAATCATTATCAGCAGTAAAAGTATCCTTATGTCAGTGAAGGGCTAAGTTATTGGCTTATGGCTAAGTAATAACAGCCGCACGGGTTAATCGATCAGGTTAAGCCGCGTTTACCGCGGTTGGTCCGTGGATAGATGGCCATCTTTACATACCAAGACCCCTCCGTGCCTCGAAAAGCACGTTAAGCCGTTGCATCCGGCTGTCATTCGTGGATCTTTGAAATTCGTTACGGGTCGTCAGAAGCTCGAAAGTATGACAACCAGTGTTACCAATAGTGTTACCCAATAATTGGGTTGTGGAGGCAGTTGCTTCATGTATAATACTACAGCTGCATCTGGTTAGACTGGAAGCCGACCCTAACATAGTTGGGAAAGTTAAGGCAGATGATGACGAAGAGCCAAGTTATTACTGATAAAAATTAGTACCGCTTAGTAAGCAATAAATCGCCAACTGCTGTTTTCTATAAACCGTGGCTGCTTATTGTTATATTTCGAGTTATAGATCGATTCAATGCATTGTCAATTTGTCAGGTACCTAATAAATTGTGCATAAACACATAAATATCCCTTATCTGTCATACTTTTAACCGACTACAAAATTGACTAGACCAGACTTATACCGGTCTGACCCCCCCCCCCCCTTCACCTCCCCCCTCCTCGATTCCCTGCTAGTTCTTCTTCTGTTTTAATATCTGGCTTATCCACATTATGCTAGTTTACTCTTTTTGACAGGTAAAGTACAGTCAAGAGAAAATAAACGTTTCATGTTTGATAGCAGCTTTTGGTTCGAGTTTTAAAGTTTTTCCCCTACCCCCTGTCAAATCTGCTACAAATGCTTCAATCTATCACTGAGTTAAATCTACATGCCCTGAGTCATGTACTCTTAAGTTTTAGCCTGTCTCTGTGTGTACATTGTGCAAATATAAATAAATACTTAATATAATTTTATTTTTCCACAGCAAATCGCGATGTCAATCCAAGAGCAATCCCTGAAACGGAGCGACTCTCGCAATTCCATGGTATCTGACATCTCCGCAACCTCACAAGAAGTAGCCAACATCAACGTGGAGGCCCAACGAAGACCGCAGGCCTCCCCCGCCGACCTACACGGCATGTGGTACCCTGGCGTCCGAAGAACATTAGCAGCCTTATCTAGACTATACCGATGTCTTGAGAAGAAAGTCTTCCAAGGTTTAGCGCAAGAAGCGATTTCGCTTTGCGTTCAAAGCGTAGACAGCGCTGCAAAGCAAATTTCAGCAAACACAACGAATATTGACGGAGAACTGTTCCAAATCAAGCATCTTTTGATTTTAAGAGAACAAATCGCTCCATTCCAAGTGGACTTTATCGTCAAAGAAACTACTCTAGACTTTAGTAATATGAAAAATGCAGCATACGGTCTCATTCAGAAACCAAGACAGATTTTCTCTTTGAACAGCAACAATGCTTTGTTGGAATTCTTATTGGATGGTACTCCCTTGGTGCGGGAACACCTCTTGGATTCGAGGAAGGAGGTCGACAGACAGTTAAAAAGTTGCTGCGAAATGTTCATCAGAGACGCAACTGAGATTTTGGCTGGACCTATGATTGCGTTTATTGAGAAGGTGGGTAAAGAAGTTTGTTAGTTATTTAATTTTCGAGGAAAGGCTGACACGAAACTCTCTAATGCTCTTTAACGATGTCCCAAGCAACAGGAGGCGAGTCTATTTTTATTTTTATGATTTTTGGCAAGAAATTGGTTTTCCGTTTGTACAGAAGAGGTTGTCGACTTCAAGACGTAAAATGTACTCGGAGAATTTGTCAAGTAATATAAACAACATTGACAAACATTATCACAGGCATCAAAAAGCCTCAAAAACTTCTTTTTTTTTTAATCTTTGTTATAATATTATAATCGTTGTTTCATCTTTTTCACCATTCCTATATACCTACAACATCCACGTCTCTGTGTAATGTTTAATTTTAATGCAATATTTCCAGGCCACAGCCTTTACTCCCATAGAACAACTGAAGTCCCAACCGTGGGCAACTCCTGAAGAGATGGCAGTAGCAGTGAAAGAGGCTCAGAAGAAGATACGCACACATCTGGCTCCGTTGCAGCGATCCATGCAGCTTTACTTAGCCAATAAGGAGACGGAGTTTATACTCTTTAGGCCTATTAGGGTGAGTAAACATTTCATTTAAAATGATAAGATATGAATTCTAATACCTATTGTAAGAGATCTGAGCAAGTACTATTGACAAATACTATCGTAGTATCATGTATTTTAAGTAACTCAAATTCATGTTTGTCAAATCTCAAATCGTTTATTGCAATCCATAATGTACAATTACAGGTGGTAAATAAAAAATAATAACTAGAAACAATTATGGACCCTGTCGGGAACAACAAATTTTTAAATAAGTAAGAGAGAGGAAGAGCTCTTTATTAATTTTCCTTTTTATAAAGTTAGAAATATTTACTATGCCATAGCCTTGCAAGTCTGGTTATATGGAATAGAGATAATGCATAGAGAAACTTTTGCCTGCGACGAATATTACAATATGCAAAAATCTTCATGCATTTGTTTTGCAAAATGCAGTTTATGCCAATAATCGACCACAAATTGGTTTCTGCATAGGCGTGGTTGGTTGAGGCGTTATCGATATAAATGTTTGTTAGACTAGCAAAAGCAATAAACTTGCGCATTTCACTGATGACATTACGATCGATCCAACGGCATGACCCGCATGGCGTCTAGATTCCGGTCACTGACCTTATTTACCCGACTGCGCCAGAAGGAGGGTTATGTTTTTTGTTAGTATTTTAAGGTGTTTATTTGTATGGTTTTACATCATTCACAGCATATCTACAATTCTACATGAATGATTTATGCTTAGTACTTACATACAATTAAACTTAAAACAAGAAAATAAAATAACACAGTTCCTTTTATCTGCAATAATGTCAACATTCTTGTATTATGTGAAACAAACAGGAAAAAAGTCGACCCTAAAGTTTTTTGTACTCCAAAATAATCTATCATAAACCTCTTTTGTTTTAATTACAGAACAATGTGGTTGGTTACTTCGTCCAAATTGAACAGCTGCTCGCAAATGCAGGTTATACTTACGAAGACACCCTCATTGTAGCATGTCCTACACCGGAACAGGTGTCTGTCTTTATATCCTCGGCAAGCCTGATCAGTCATAGTGAACCCGTGCAGCCTTATGGCAGTAAAATAAAGCAGAGTGTGATTAGGAAACCTAGTGTTACTAGCGTGCAGGAGAAAGAGGAAATTGTTGTTGCTGTGGAAGCTACACCAACTACTGTTACTATTTAAGTCGAAGGTAGATTATAGTGGTGATGCTTGCAAGATATAAAGATGTGTTGTAGTATTTACTGAATTGTAATATTGACGCTTGGCATTTATGTGAACATTATAATAGTAATGCGTCGGTCGACACGTGATTCTGAAAATACTGTAATTCTTGCCTATATTGTGAAACATTACACATGCTAACTTGCATGTTGTGTAATTTGGCAGGGAGTGTCTAGCATAGCCAACGAGATTTTATTATTTATTCCATATTGTAATTAATTTATCCAACTTGATTATTATATTCTAGAAATTATTCAAATATTATTGTTGTTGCCATTAAAAAAAAAACAAATACAGAATCACTCATGTTTATTTACACATTTATTTCTTACTGTCCTATAATAAATACAGTATTCACCAAGACATCGTGTTTTATTACAATAAAACAACAGACATTGGGAGCAAAATGTTTAATGCTTTTTCGATCTTAACTGATTTTTAATAACGTTTCTCTAATTTACAACTATAATTTTTTACACCCTAAGCCAGTACATTCCAGCGCGGATCCTAGTGTAGTCTGGCAGACCTTCGGTGGGTCCAACGGCAGCAACAGCAGGGCAGCGGTCATATAAGTACTTATAGCACACATCACGGACATTCTGTACTGACACAGCTTCAATACGGGCATCCAACTCATGAATTGGGATGCGGCGGTTATAACACAACATTTGACGGCCGATGTCTTCACACACTGGGGTGGTGCCATCAAGCTGCAGGAGCATGTTGGTCTTCAGAAGATTCCTGGCACGCTCAACCTCTCCCTCAGTGACGGATGTGCAAAGCTTCATCCACTCCTTCTGGATATTGTACAACATATCATCAAGCTGCAGAGGTTCAGCTACAAAGTAGATTCCCCAGAGTCCAGTGTCCTTGTAGCACGTGTTGAAGGACTGGAAGCTGTGGCACAGGTTGCCAGCAGAGGCAGCACGGGCCAGGAAAGAGGCATTGTTGACACCACCACCTTGTGAGCGGTCCCAAGCTCCAATAAGAGTGTTGGCAACCATCAGAGGAATGTTGTCGGCATCAGTCCATCCTGCACCTTCGACAGCCACAGCAACATGAGCCAGGGGCATGGAGTCGTCACGCACCCTGATCTCAGAGCCAGTGTAGCGGCATGGGGACAGCTCCACATCAGAAACGGTGTTCTTCAGTCCACTGAAGTTCTTGTTGGCAAGGTCTACCAACCTCTGGTGGTCAACTCCACCGGCTCCAGCAAGAACAATGCGAGCAGGCTGGTAGTGAGTCTTGATGTAGTTCTGAAGGTCAGCCTTGGAGATCTTCTTGATGTTCTTGGTAGGTCCAAGGATGGTCTGGCCCAAGGGTGTACCTTGGAAGGCAGTAGCGTGGAGGTGATCAAATACAACTTCTTGTAGGTTGCTTTCTACATCCTGCATTTCGCGAAGTATCACACCTCGTTCTCGTTCGATTTCGGGTTCTGCGAGCGAAGAATTCTGAATAATGTCAGCGAGGATCTCGACGGCGGCAGGCACGTCGTTAGCAAGGCATTTAGCGTAGAATACAGTCTGCTCCCGAGACGTGTAAGCGTTTAGATGAGCGCCCATGTTTTCTACGAGAAGTTCTAAGTCGGTTTGCGACCTCTTGCTTGTACCTTTGAACGCCATGTGTTCAAGGAAATGGGCAACTCCATTGTTTTTGGAGTTTTCGTACCTGGATCCGGCGTCAATCCACAGTCCTACAGTGGCGGTCGCAGCACCGGAATCTTCGGACGCAACGCGGATTCCATTATCTAACACTGTGAGTTTTGTTGGTGGAACGTTTACAAGTTTTTCTTTGTAACCTGCAGCTGTGGCGAAAGAACGCACCTGATTGCCCTGTTTTGAGACTAATCTCAAAGTAGTCGCCACCTTCAACATTTTTGCTGTGATTCTGATCCTTTTTGTTGTAAATTTTTGCTCGCAGATTTACGTAATAAATGGGCAATAGAAGTTCCAAGGATGTGTCAAAAAAAAGGTGAAGTGCAATGTTGCCGAGGCAAATTATTGAAAATGTACCATATTTCGTATTATATTTGCACAGATTTGTGGAAATCATGTTTATTATGGTATCTTCAAGATTTGCTTTAGCTAGTTTTTAATTTTCTTTTTACTACTTTGGCTGGCCGCGTACGTCCGGTTTCCTGATCAGGAATTCAGATTCGGAATTCCGAGAGACTAGCGCAGACGTTCGTTTTTTTTTGTATTCGGAATTTATACTGCTAGTACGTAGAGATACGCATTCGCGAAAACACGTAATGAAAAGGCAAGTTAAATAAAAGCTTGTAATAAAAAAATTACATTTGTTTGCTTTGTCTGTGCACGTTTCCCAATCATTCAAAACTTCTTTACAGAACTGCTCGCAAGCCGGGTCCTTTAGGTCTCTGTTGTGGTAGTCCGTATCAATGCATGGATGTTTTTCCACCGAGATTTTCACATTTTCGGGCTTACACATTTTTATAATAAAACAATGATCGCCAAAAAAATTAAACTACCTCACATCCACGCGGCACAGCGCTCTGGCGAGGAGTGCGAGGACTGACTGACCCGGTATCTTACAGTACTCTTTGGGACTGATTGAAAATTTGTGTGCGTGTGTGGCGGATAGTATGTACAAAATGTTACATGCGAGTGCTGCGTTACGGATGACGTCATTTGTTTTTTTTTCCGTTCTTCATTCAGAACGCTCCGGGTTCATTCCGAAACGAACGTCAGGAATTATTTCCGTTCGAAAAATATAAGAACGTGCGCTTAGATACGATTTCGTATGAAATGCTTGCATTCGCGTTTCCTGATTCGGAATTCTGATTCGGAGACCCCGAATGCACGCATTTCATACAAAATCTTCTCTTTAGGCTGGGCGCATACGTCCGGTTTCCTGATTGGGAATTCAGTTTCGGAATTCAGATTCGGATTCAGGGTTTCCGAACGGAAAATATAAGCACGTGTGCGCTAAAGAGAACATTTTGTATGAAATGCTTGCATTCGGGTTTCCGAAGCTGAATTCCGAATTAGGAAACCGGACGTTTGCCAGCCTAAGGCCGGCCGCAAACGTCCGGTTTCCTGTGTATAGGTATAACACGTTCTTATATTTTCCGTCAGGGTTTCCGAACGGAAAATATAAGAGCGTGTGCGCTGAAGAGAACATTTTGTATGAAATGCGTGCATTCGGGGTCTCCGAATCTGAATTCCGAATCAGGAAACCGGACGTATGCGCCCAGCCTTAGCGCACACGTTCTTATATTTTCCGTCAGGGTTTCCGAACAGAAAATATAAGAACATGTACGCTAAAGAGAAGATTTTGTATGAAATGTGTGCATTCGGGGTCTCCGAATGTGAATTCCTGATTCGGGAATCGAATCATACTAAATACTAAATCATACTAACCGCCTAACCGGTATTCTTTATTTTTTCTTTCTAGTTTTTGTTGTCGTTAATTTGCTACCATACAATGCAATAAAATGTAATGGCAAGTTTAGTAATGATTTTCTATGAT
Source organism: Amphipoea oculea (assembly GCA_945859645.1). Taxonomy (NCBI): domain Eukaryota; kingdom Metazoa; phylum Arthropoda; class Insecta; order Lepidoptera; family Noctuidae; genus Amphipoea; species Amphipoea oculea. The sequence continues at coordinate 21,481,599 of OX243862.1, forward strand.
TGCTATATAAAAAATATAAATGTGGATAATAATATTTAAAATTCAATCAATTAATTTAATTCTTAGAAATTGTTTCGCAATAACATATTATACTTGTTTTATTTGATATTTTTACAAAATGTTCTTTTCTAATCGTGAAGTCGATAGAAACGGGGACATCTCTAATTTTGTCGTAACTTTTTGTCGTTCCGTTTCATAGTTCCTCACTGACTGTTACCAACTCGGACTATTTTGTGATAAGGCCATCTGAAATTATATGAAACCTTTTTGCCTGATATTCTGATCAGTTCAAAACAGCTTACAAGAAGACAATCACGCCAATGTCATAATTTGTCTTATCTTTCATGGCCGGATTTGTAAAATTGTCATTTTAAAAACACCAAGTCCCTTACTTTCCGGAGAAAGGAACGGTATGTTCAATTACTCTGGGAATCGTTCATTTTTTATCGCACGTAATTCGTGGGATTATTACGAGAGCAACAATGTTTAGTGAAGATTGTTTTAAATTCAGTTTCGTTAAAGATTTTTGGGAAAGTGTGTGCCGGTAATACATAGGTGTGAACAGGGTCCCCGCAAGATGCTATCTAAAGTTTTATCTGTGATCTAGTAAATTCGTCATGTCTTCAATGAAGAACCCTAACCCGTCGTCGACTAAGGCATTATTTAGCCACATCAAGTACGAGCACCTGGTAGCTGGCATATCAGGTGGCGTGACTTCCACACTCATACTGCACCCGTTGGATTTAATCAAAATTAGATTTGCTGGTGAGTGTCGTTAATTTTTTTCACGTAATTACCATGTGAGGTCTCGTGATTTTATAAGGTTAAATATTATCGATTGGCATACTGACACTCGTGTAGAACGTGTTCAGTGATAATCAATGAATTCATTAGTGCTGGTTAATTAACCATGTGTATGTTTCAACCTTGAACTTCACTTAGTGAAAGTGAAGACAAGGCAGCTTTGTTTACATTGCACAGATAACTTCCTGTGAGTCTGTTGCCACATGTTTTATGAATTAATGACTCATTATCTGGCTACTTTCCCAAATATGTTAGGGTCGGTTTGTCTAAGAATTAATGACTGTTCGCTGCAAATTAATCCCGTCCCTATTTTGAAATTTATGTTCAATTAATAATAGCCTGCTGAAGGTACTTACCTAGAGAACTTACATCAGAATTCATTCCAAATATGAATTTTATTCTAAATTCAATTTAAAATCTACCAAGAAAGTAGCAAAATGTTTTACAGGAAGAGCTCTGTTGAAAGTGTGCCTTTGCCTACTTTCTCTATTAATGAGAAATTTCTATTTAGAATATAAATATGCAAGTTAATGGTGACATTTCTTTTTTGTTCCTTTAAACTGCACATGCCATTATTAATTCTCAATCAGTGTTGCATTGTTATTGACATTTTGCAATTCACATTCAAGTGTCAATATCAACCTAACAATGCAAATATTTTGTTTTTAATTGCAACTGCATAAGTCGTATTTTACTTACTTGCTGAGTAATGTAATATATTAATTTGTCATTGAGAATTCAAAGCCTTCATTATCAAAACCAAATTATACTATAAAATGATAATATCGCTCATTTGGAGCTCATCAACGTAACTGCTACTTTTTTTAGTCTTTGCTTTCCTAACATAAATACGCTTTCTTAGTGCTTGGGCATATTTAACTAATTTTTGGGAAAAAATACAGTTACGTTTGTGTCAATGTTTCTCCAAATGAGCGATATTATAGCTGCATTATAGAAAGCCTTTTTCCTTTTGATTGGCATAAATACAGCGCTCTCTAAAAGTTAGTTCTCATTATTTTTTATGATAAGTCAAAGGTATTTGAATTATAGTCAATAAAAACGCTAAAGCAGTTCAAACATTTGAATCGCTAGAATTTTAAATCATAATATGGTGTGTCACAGCTGAAATGGAAAAAATGTCAACTAACTTTTGAAGGGCACTGTATATTAATTTCATCTGTCAAAAATGCAAGCAGTTTTATACAATTATAATTATGATGGTAGAATATAAACATTCATAATCAAGACTATTCCAGATATCTCTAAACCATAGTTAATAATATTATTTGTGGAGATTAATAATCCAGTTTTATTCCAGTGAATGACGGCAGGACCGCAACAGTTCCTAGGTACGATGGACTCAGCAGTGCGTTCGTCACTATTGTTAAGAAGGAGGGAGTGAAAGGACTATACAGAGGAGTCACACCAAATGTTTGGGGATCAGGCTCCGCATGGGGCTTCTACTTTTTATTGTGAGTATTTTATTATTCCTCAAAACTAACACTGATTGACAAAACTTATACATATGTACGTACTTACGTATGTTTTCATCAATCACCACATTTTAATATATTTTTATTTTCTAATACTAATTATTTAAATAACTTCATGAACTTTCCCAGAAAGAAATATGGCATAAACTGAATTAAACAAAATTCTGTCACCAAGACAGCTTCATTAATTCCATGAGATGATTTACCCAATAAAATGTATTAAGCCAGGTAGATATTTTCACAAAACTTTTAACCAGAATAATATGTGCACAAATATCCCTAGTAGTATTTAATGTAAAAAATTAAAAAAAAAAAAAAAACAGAAATCTGTAACATATTTCTGAATTTCTCTTATCAAGAATATGTTATCTTCATGTGAGCCTGCCTGATATAATAGACACACCTTTCCCTGACGGAAAGTAAAGCTATGTCTCCACCAACGCGGCGAATAAAATCGACTTGATAGCATTCTAGTATTATCGCGTCACCTAGATCAATATTGTAACATCACTAGTCATCATTGGTCAATTTCTATCATCTTCGTTCTACTTCGGTGGACAGGCACCCGAGGCGTGATAACACCTATCACTTATTAGTATCACCATCTGATGATGTTATTCGGCCCTCGTACTTAGACGTGTTTCAAGTTATAGGGCCTATCGCCAATTATCGAGCACAGTTCCAATCCCGTGCATTTAGGTATTTTTATGATGTAATTTTACAATTCGATTGGCTATGTTGCTAACTGGCTTGCAAAACCTTTTGTGGCTACCGTCAATGGTGGCATAATGTACTTAACTTCATAGGCACCTACTATGGTGCATACGTATCGAATCGACCCACGTGCAGTGACTCAGCTCTTGGCCGTTGCGCGAAAACTCGCGATAGCAAAAATTTGTGGGGCCAGCTGTAGGTAACTATTGACCTGAGTTGAAAGAAAGATAGAAAATGCATTTATTTAATCCAGGTAAAGGCAAAGACTCTCCAAACGGTGAAGGAAAACATCGTGAGGAAACCGGTATGCCCTAGAAACAAAAATTCGAAGACATGTGATATCTGCCAACCCACACTGGGCCCTCGTGGTGGATCACGGCCCTCTCCCTCTCACAGAGACGAGGCCTGTGTCCCAGCAGTGGGAACATTATAGGCTGAAAACATAAAATAAATAAAAGAAACTTATTGTGAACCTGTGAATGCAGGCAAGGAGAAGGACATAAGTAAAAAGTCGAGGGGTGTCCCTTTTTGAGAGCTATCGATATATCAATTAAATTTAGTTTAACCCTGTCACAGCTGTTACCGTACGTCACACAGTAAACCAATTTCGCGAAATGTATGTTTTATATTATAATGCATTGAAAGAAAAACTGAAACATCTTTACTGCTTGGCACGTGTGTGCCTTTGTTACATTGTGAACCGAACGACGACGTCAATGTTTATTTAAAATTCTCTCTCATATCGCTTTCAATATGTCGTAGGTACAGAGAAAATACGGGTCACTTACGACCTTTTTTTCGCTTGTATAATAAATCTGTGTTAATGACAACGTAGAATTCTCAATGCATAAGTATTTAGAAGTCTATGAATTTTAGAATTTGCATGAGCTTTCGTCGTGTTTGAAATTGGCAAGATTTCCAATTTATGAGTAGCTGAGTAGGTACGAAGTTCAATCAGCTAGAACGGAAGTGTACTCCCCGTAGAAATGTAAAAAACAGGTACTCCCCGTAACTCAATGACTGGGTTTTAGATAGTAGTTAAAAGTATTTTTTTTATTTGTTAAACCATTTATGGACACACATATAAACAGACAAGAAGAAAGTAACAGAAAAATATGTACGTACTTACAAAGGTGATATACTAAAGAAATCTAAAGATTAAAAAATTGGTTCATCCATTTCTTTTTTAATAAAGGCTAGAGCCAAAAATAAACCAGTTACCCAAAAATACCAATAAACGTCTTAATAATTGCCTGGCATTTATCATAATATCACTTACTTTATTGAGGTAGCCAGGGAATTTAGATGATGCGATTTCGTAGACTAAGGATCGCCCTGTGTAAATATTTAGCCATTGTGAATTGTTATTGTTATCAAACTTGTTCATGTATTTAAAAATTATTCGTGTATTTTTCGTATTGTCAAATTAACATGGGACAATAAAACAAAGAGCATTGTTTCAAAATCAATGTTGTCTGGTCGAATCACTGACACAACTTTTGGTAAATGTCATTAACCGTAAATATATGTAGTAGGTACGTTACTACGTTTTCGCCAAAAATAACTTAAGGGGGATGCGCTACCGTAGTCCGCGAAATTCGAATTTTCTTGTTTTTTTTGCAGGCCAGTGTAAGGTTAGTGTATGTTGATTAAAATATGATTCGCGACCGTAAGAAAATATGGCTTTACAGAATTATAATCATTAGAATCAGCAATACAACTCCTTAGGTTAGAATTGGTCTCAAATGTCTTAATTTCATGTACCTACCTACTTATGGTCAATGTAGCGGTATCTACAACGCCACATGCGAACAACGCGTCATACTGACGTCACGCAAACCCTGCATCGCGCAAGCAGATTTTACCGCGCAACTAGCATAGATACAATAGCCCGACATGACTTATTGGGCAGTTGCCCGCCAGACACAACACCCGTCTGGTCGGAGGATCCTCCCTTTTCTGATGGAGGTTGAGTGAACTTTACACCCTGTTCCTCATACCTCTATAGTCAATAATATAATCAATAGGGTATAAACTTAAAGAGATGTATTGATATTTTATAAGATTATAATTCTGCATACCTATAAATAAATATTTCCTACGGCCGCGGATCATATAGATCAACATATCTGATAAGGACTTGCAAATTGAAAAAAAAAATGTTATTTTCGCGGGCTATCTTGACGCTTGCGCCTTAATGAATACCTACCTCGTTACGAAAGTAATTAGATACTGATGCCGCTACTAATCTTTCGTAAAAAATAATTATAGCATTCATTTCTACACAAGTTTTTGCTTGTTGCTAATCAAGTACGTAATTAGCAACAAAGATAATGAAATAATCTTTCTATATCATTTATTACATAAATCTTTTGTCTGTATGTTTGAAGCTTGAGAAAGGTAGGTACCTAAGCAGGCTTTTTCTCGCCATTCATTTTATTATAATAGTAAATTGATATACTTACCACGTATAAAGTGCGAAAACAATTTACCTACCAATCCGATAGTCAAGGGTAAATATTGGAACTATCGGAATGCATATCCACGACCCACAATGCGTGTAAACGTGACTTCAGCGTCACGTGTCTTTCTTGAATCAATTGTTCCGGTGAATATCTCCAGTTTCAGAGCAATCTATTGATTTTTATCCATATGTTGTGATTGCGATATGATGTCGCTACTTTTATTATTAAAATCTGACGTGCTTTCTGATTATGTGAGGATGTTGATGTGAGGATGATATTCATGTAACCAAATGTGATTAAATAACACAATATAATAGCACGCCTGTAATCACCATAGGGTTAGGGTAGAGGTGTACAAACCAGACCAAAACCAACCAGATAATAATATGATGCTGAGGTTCTTACGCTTGTCTGCACCATCGTTGTCCTCAACATAGCTTACCATCAGCCATAACAGAGGTCATTCGCGAGCCTATCAAATAAAAATACCCAGTCCCTTAGTTATGGCATAGAACAAAAAAAAACCCTATTATTCATTCCCTTTGTTTAAAAGCATGAACAGTTTGCATTAGTGAAGTTAGCTAAATCTATCTGTTGCGTCGTTCGTCATTGAATTAGATATTCAAGCGCATTATTCTCAAAATAAAGCCATTAATAAGTTAATAAGTAAACAAAAACGGCACTAACGCGAAACTGGGAACATGGAAAGTGACATTAAATCTTGTTCTTTACTTGTGTCCCATAGATTTTTCCTGCACTGATGTAGGCGATCATCAATACAGGGTGAAATTTTAATCACCGTTTTCCTCTTAAGGGGTCATTGTACTCATCATTATAAACAACTTTTACTATGGGACCAAACATGAAATCGCGAAAAAAAAATCAGCTGCTCCCTACATTTTGACGAGTTATGCGAACATAAAAATGTAGGGAACAGCTGATTTTTTTTTTCACGATTTCAGGTTTGGTCCCATAGTAAAAGTTGTTCATAATGATGAGTACAATGACCCCTTAAGAGGAAAATGGTGATTAAAATTTCACCCTGTGTACTAGGAAGAGTCATCTAAACAAAATTAGTGCAGAAATTCCCGTTTAGGATCACGAATGCACTTATACATAGCAGTTTCATTTGGAATGTCAATATTGGCATGCTTCCAAGTCTCACTCAGTAGCTATTCGTCATATCTCAGCCCTTTGCCTGCATTTGATCGATCTTTATTCTGTACCTACTAAATGGAGTCGGTTACTTTCGGTCATCTTTTGGACACGTTGTTATTGAGGCGTAACCTCTCATTTTCCACATCCGTTGTTTTAATATTACGCGTAGGTATAGGTATCTACACGTTAAATCACGTGCCTTTTTGTGAAATCTGCCAAAACAAATATACGTCGTGTCAGCAGTGAATGAGTTAATTTTAATTTAAAGATATTTTACATTCATCGCACGTATGCCCGGTTTCTGAAGAATTCATTAAACGGAGATTAAACTTTCAATAGCTGTTGATTCGACATAATTATCTATTTAAGCGAACTCCTTCCTTATGCTCGGTTTTTGAGGTTCTCAGATAAACCCTCGATAATTATTCACTCGACTTTTAAAGCTAAATTCTTCCTTAATGACGTGTTCAGAAACACGGTATCGAACCAATAATCACTATCGAATGGATAAACTCCGTTTAGAAACCTCGGAAACCGGGCATTAGAGGTTCAAATATTTTAATTGCATTTTAGAAGAGAAAGAATTTGATAGAAAACATACAACGTGCCTTGAAAAACAATATAGGGAAATTCTCATATTCTGTGGGAGCCGCTTACTTCATTCCAGATAGGGATATTTTCTTGTTTCATATTATGTGTCCCACCTCTACTCGACTCGCCTGCACTAGGTCATCCGTCATACATTCGCGATACATCTTGCGTCACTTGAAAACATAATTGTCTCATTTCTGAGACTTGTCGGTTCGTCAAACTCAGTTTATGCCCAGACCACGTGCCGATACTAATGTGCTCTAGAATGTTCGCCATCAAATACTTACCATTATTACCAAACTAGGGTAATTACTTACTTGGTGTTGCTGAGGTTTTTCGTTTCTATGGGCTTTGACACTCCGTGGCACTGGCATGTGGCCTGTCCGCCATATAGGTGTCACGCGTGGCGGCCATTTTGAAAAAAATCAAAATGACTTTCTCCGTTGTAGTTCGGAGTCTAGATTTGAACTGTAAATCCCCTATTCTATACATGTCTTCGGGAAAAATGGCGAGTACTTAAGTATATTATGTTTGACCAAACCAATTGCTCCACAGTTATAACGCAATAAAAACATGGATCCAAGGCGGGAATGCGCGTACGCCTCTCGGCCCCGGCCTACACATGTTAGCCGCTGCGGAAGCCGGGGTGCTATCCCTCGTCATGACGAACCCCATTTGGGTGGTGAAGACCCGCCTCTGTCTCCAGTACAGCGAGGAAAGCCTGACTGACAACAAACGGTACAAAGGCATGGTTGATGGCCTGATGAAGATCTACAGGACTGAAGGGATAAGAGGACTGTACAGGGTAAGCAAATAATTATTATTTTTAACCGACTTCAAAAAACCGTATGTACTTAGTCGGTGTCAAAAAACGAAAATTCGGAACCAACGACACCGACTTCCGAAATTAAAGTTAAGTATTTATCACTTAGTTAGTAGTGTTTTTTTTTTGAAGTCGGTGATTTTTTTTTTTTATGTTTTTTAAAGTATTTTGTGTTTTTTCTGATCTATGGCTGGGTGACCATCTTTACACACCGAGATCCCTCCGTGCCTCGGAAAGCACGTTAAGCCGTTGGTTCCGGTTGTCATTCGTGGATCTTTGACAGTCATTACGGGTTTTCAGAAGCCCGAAAGTCTGACAACCAATCTAAACCTAGGGGTATCCTGGTACCCATGTTAAACACTGGTTAGACTGGAAGGAAGCCGACCCCAACATAGTTGGAAAATAGCTAGGCAGATGATGATTTTGTGTATTTTTCAGTACTTTTCCCCACTCTAGGAATTTCTCCTGTATCTGTGTTTTTTTTTTTAAATTAGACCCATTGCAGATTCTGGTTACTTAAATGGAGCGGTGATATAATGACCTTTTGCCTAATTTAGATTGACGTTTCACGAAGTGAAATTTGTTTTTGCACTTTAAAAAAACGTATGGTCAATGATTATTCTTTATAATGCCTAAAACGAATTATATTTAGACATATTGCAGTACCTACGTAAGTTAGAAGCTACACACAAGCTATCATAATTAGCGTTTAATCGCCTAAAATAAAACTGTTTCAATCGATTTTCAGTGTAATATTACTATGTGTAAGAAAATCCATTAAAATGGTACCTAATGAATGAAACAAAGAAAATATGTGTTGGGAGTCTTAACAATCGTTAGACCATTTAGGCCAGCCCGTATTGCAGAACCTCTCTCAAAACTCATTAAATACTTAAGACTCATTTAAACCCATTTGATTGGTTGAAACTATTTCTAATGCCCGGGCCAAACCAACGGGAAAAGCCGATAATTATCGCGATGACGGGCGTTAATCGTAGGTGCAGCCAAAACTTATCGCGATAATTATCGGCGTTTCCCGTTGGTATGGCCCGGGCATAAGAAATACTTGACTGTCTTGAGTAAAGTTCAGCAATACGGCCCTTGGGCTTGGACTCAGTTGGCCCGTTCCCACAAAGAAGATACTATATGATATTATTTTCTTTGTGGGAAAGAGTATACGTGGGGTATTAGTTACCTACTCGTTCTTTGAAAACAATCATTAACACTGTTGGTTGCATAATATAAACACACTTTGTGTTTTATAACATAACCAAGCAACGTTAATATTCGCGTTGGAAGTTAATCACACCTCGCCAATAATACATACAACACACATACATACATTCTGGTTGTAAATATTGAGAATTTCAAGTAATTATTAAGTTGATGATTTAATCCTACTAATATTATAAACGCAAAAGGTTGTGAGGATGGATGGATGGATGTTTGTTACTCTTTCACCCAAAAACTACTGAACGGATTTGGATGAAATTTGGCACACATGTAGCCTATAACCAGGATTAACACATAAGATACTTTTTTATCCCGATATTCCCACAGGATCGAGACTTATGCAGGTGAAACCGCGGGGCGCTGTTAGTCTATAGTAATATATCAAATTCAAAGTCCTGACTGAGTGATATATCAACGCACAGCTTAAACTGCTGGTCCTAGAAACATGAAATCTGGAGGGTCTGTTCTTTGTGAAGAGTAGGTATCTACTAAGGGTTTTTGAAATTCTAGGTGAATGGGGAGGGTGAAATTTCACGCGGACGAAGTCGCGGGCAGAAGCTAGTATAAATATTTCGTTTTACATGCTTTTGAGTTATTTCTTTAAGTATTCGATTTTATTTGAGGTAACTGAATCGCTTTAAAACGATCTTATCGAATTGTAGACTTTGTTCTAGTTATGTTAAGTTAAGGTGATTGGATACTGACACTTTTTCATACATTCTTTCGGGGTACAAATCTCGAAAAATAAACGATTTTTGCAGAATAAAAGCACGTATATTAAGTTGTTATGACTTATTATTGACGCATATCGACAAAAACCTATAAAAAAAACACTATTTCCAGGATATCTAGGCCTGACAAAATCGATAAATTTTTCTATGTGTGCGCGGCCGGAACACGCCCTCTGCAGGATATTTCAAAGAACTATCGAGAAGCAGAACACAAATTTTTGCTAAGGTTATCAACAACAATTGATCTTGCTCGTTAGATGGTGTTGTTTGTCAATGTCAAACAGGTTGGCCAATTTTATAATAAATCGTTGAATTATGCGTGTTTTTTTTGACAAGTTGCGAATCGTTGGTAGGTATGCAATATTTCTTACAAGGCTGGCGCGGTGGCTCTGCCCGCGCACAATTTATCAATTGAATCATGAAGTGAGAAAAAATGCTTTACCTACTTATTGATAGTATTTGCGATCTACCCTGGGTTCGATATTACTGTAATGAATGTATGTACCTACATACTAAGTTTATGTACCTAAGTACCTACATAAATGTAAGTACTAACTTACACTTGAACTGTCTTCGAGAAATTTTCTGAATTAAAAATCTTTCTGCATTAGGCTGGTAAGTACCTATTGAGAGTGCCCTTCTCAGTTCCCACTGTTCCCAGACCGTCTATCCTATCGTCAACGCGGGCATAGTCAAAAGCTTGTTCACAGAACACTATTACCTTTCCCTAGCGGAGCTAAGCTTGTTTTTGTTGTTCAATCCAGCGCATTGTTTGAAAAAGAGGCAAAGCAAAAAGAGAGAGATAGCGCCTGAACGCTCGGTTGGCGTTCGGTTCGGGTTCGGTAACTTCCGCCGCTCACTCGCAGGCGCTTGGGCGGCAGGCCCGGCCGGCACTATTGGAGCGCTTGGGTGGGGGCCTCATTTACGGAGACGCGGGGCGTCGCGCGGCGCGTGTGGCGTGGCGTCTCGCGGCGCGTCGGACGTTTTTTCTGTTTACGGTGGGGCGGCGCGTGCAGCGGCACGCATCATCGCACGCGTAAACACAAACTTATAGCAATATACGACCATGTTCATAGAGAAGCGAGACGGGAAGCGTGGCGGTGCCCGCCGCGTCGCCCGCGGCGGGCATCGCGGCGGCGCACGCTCGCCTCGATCAAATCGACTAGTTTTATGTTGGCGAGAGATGGGAGCGCACGTGTCGCGAATGACGAAAAATTGGAACTAGTTATTTCTGCAATACAGGAGCGACCCCAGTTGTGGATGGCTGGTCATTCAGTTGTATAAGAGCTCTTACACACGAGCGGCATGTTCCCAACGGCAGAGGTAACTGCAGCCGTCGACGCGCGCCGGCGGCAACCGTGGACGCGTCGACGGCAACCGTCGACGTGTCAACGGCAGCCGTCGACATTTCGACTTCGAAGATATAGGTCGACGGCAGCCGTCGACATTTCAACTTCGAAGATATAGGTCGACCCGTCGACGCGTCGACGGCTGCAGTTACCTCTGCCGTTGGGAACATGCCGCTCGTGTGTAAGAGCTCTAACTGCAGCCGTCGACGCGCGTCGGCGGCAACCGTCGACGCGTCGACGGCAACAGTCGACGTGTCAACGGCAGCCGTCGACATTTCGACTTCGAAGATATAGGTCGACGGCTGCCGTCAACGCGTCGACGGCAACAGTCGACGCGTCAACGGCAGCCGTCGACATTTCAACTTCGAAGATATAGGTCGACGGCTGCCGTCAACGCGTCGACGGCAACAGTCGACGCGTCGACGGCAGTCGTCGACGCGCGTCGACGGCGTCGACGGCAGTCGTCGACGCGCGTCGACGGCGTCGACGACCTATATCTTCGAAGTTGAAATGTCGACGGCTGCAGTTAGAGCTCTTACACACGAGCGGCATGTTCCCAACGGCAGAGGTAACTGCAGCCGTCGACGCGCGTCGACGGCAACCGTCGACACGTCGACGGCAACAGTCGACGCGTCAACGGCAGCCGTCGACATTTCAACTTCGAAGATATAGGTCGTCGACGCCGTCGACGCGCGTCGACGACTGCCGTCGACGCGTCGACTGTTGCCGTCGACGCGTTGACGGCAGCCGTCGACCTATATCTTCGAAGTTGAAATGTCGACGGCTGCCGTTGACGCGTCGACTGTTGCCGTCGACGCGTTGACGGCAGCCGTCGACCTATATCTTCGAAGTTGAAATGTCGACGGCTGCCGTTGACGCGTCGACTGTTGCCGTCGACGCGTCGACGGTTGCCGCCGACGCGCATCGACGGCTGCAGTTACCTCTGCCGTTGGGAACATGCCGCTCGTTTCTAAATAAGACTGACAGAAGATTCCGCCTCGGACATAGCTTCATCGAGAATTGCCGCTGCGTGCGCCGCTGCGTGCGCCGCCGCGTGGGACGCGTCGGTGCCATCCGCGGGCTCGGCCGCAAAAAACGCCCTAATTCAAACAAACGCGTCTAAAATCGCTTCTCCGTAAACGCACTCATACAACGCCATATATTTGAATTCAGTGCGGGCCGCGCCGCTCAACGCGACGCGCGACGCCCCGCGTCTCCGTAAATGAGTAGCCATTCATTCATGATGTCGCATCGCACCTCGCACGTGCCTCGCTACTTAGCCGCGCGCATAAATGCACTAGTTTTGTAAATTGCTCTGCATGCAGGTACATATAACTACATACCTATAGTACGGACGAAGCGCTTGGCCCCGCGCCGGGGAGATGTGTGTTTGAATTTTTATCAATCTAGGTACCTACCGAACTAGCGTTATTTTTGACTATATGGAAATTATTTATAATATAGGTACACAAATACTTTAGCTTTTTCATATTATGTTTGTTCCTAACTAATATTATTGTAAATGCGCAATTGACTTTGTTTGTTCCACTTTCACGCTAAAACGGCTGAGCTGAACGGATTTACTTAGATGAAATTTGGCACATGGGTAGACCATGACCTGCGGGGTAATTGCGTAACACACTATCAGTAGCAATGGCTTTCATTTTGACAGTTCAACAACATTCATTGCATCATTTACGTTTTTGAGCAAAAACATTTTTCGAACCATAGAAATGATATACATATGTTTCGAACATAGGTAATGCAAAGCAATGGATTAGCAATATTCTTCAAAATGATTCAGATTGAGATTGATAATGATTGTGTTACGTAGGTAATTAGAGTGCTGGGTTAGGATTACGACATAGGATACTTTTTATTCCGGTAGTACGATTCCGTGGGATAATCTCCGACATCCACGCGGGCGAAGCTGCGGGAAAAATCTAGTACCTCCATAAAGTACGATAAAGTAAAAGTAAATAATTTTATTCTACCTATGGAGTAGAGTAGCAGTACCTACCTAAATAAATTCTTAATTCCGCGTTCCGTTACCTAATCTCAACTTCTTCAATAGACGTATTGAAGAAGTTGAAATTAGGCAACGGACTTGTATAAAATGTAGGTACGTACCGTATATAAATGTAATACCTAGTACCTACTTGTACCGCGCAGTACCTACAGGCACAAAATATAGAGAGTACCTACAGACTGCCATCCGCGCGAGACACGCGTAGCTGTGAAGTGCAAAAAACCGGCCAAGTGCGAGTCGGACTCGCCCATGAAGGGTTCCGTAGCAGCAAGTAACATAATATAAAAGTTCTTGTAGTTCGTTGTAACTTTGTGAAAGGTAAATTGCGGTTTTCGATTTATGACGTATTAAAAAAAAACTACTTACTAGATCTCGTTCAAACCAATTTTCGGTGGAAGTTTACATGGTAATGTACATTATATATATTTTTTTAATTTTATCATTCTCTTATTTTAGAAGTTAGAGGGGGGGGGGGGGACACACATTTTACCACTTTGGAAGTGTCTCTCGCGCAAACTATTCAGTTAAAAAAAAAATGATATTAGAAACCTCAATATCATTTTTGAAGACCATCCATAGATACCCCACACGTACAGGTTTAATGAAAAAAATTTTTTGGAGTTTCAGTTGTAAGTATGGGGAACCCCAAAATTTATTGTTTTTTTTCTATTTTTGTGTGAAAATCTTACTGCGGTTCACAGAATACATCTACTTACCAAGTTTCAACAGTATAGTTCTTATAGTTTCGGAAAAAAGTGGCTGTGACATACGGACGGACGGACAGACAGACAGACAGACAGACATGACGAATCCATAAGGGTTCCGTTTTTGCCATTTGGCTACGGAACCCTAAAAATGGAGTAACAAAAAAAAAAGTAATTATAAGTAACTGTTGAGTGGATGGTTGTTTAAATTCAACATTACGATGAATTATCGTTTTTTAAGCTACCAGTTGTTTCAGAGAGGTAAGTAGGCATTTGCTTGTATTTCGAATAGTTAGATAGGTAGGTAAGCGCCCCGGCCCCCGGTGCCGAGCCGTAAAAGCGAACATGACTTTGTGGCGTTGTAATATTTTTACAATTTATATTAGATATTTATTGTAGTAAGTACCTATAAGCTAAAAAAATACGATCATTTCCTTTCTTGCTGTTTCATTCTCAACAATGAATCAAATAACTAGATACGAGTACCACTACTACACTAGTTTTTTGTGTTTTTTGTTTTGTGTGTTTTTTGCCAAAGTTGACAACCCCAGCGCGACCGCCGAGCGTAGGTATGAAAAGTGCAAGTACCAAATTACCTTTCTGTTTTGTGCGGTTGATCAAATAAAGTAATCTGAATACAGTCATTTATATTTACGGTACCTACTTTGAACAAAAAACATTTGTTGTTAATTTTTGTCTCTGTCTGTTTATTCCGGCTAATCTCCGAAACGGCTAGACTGATTTTGACGAGACTTCCACTGGCAGATAGCTGATGTTATAAGTTCCGCGAAAAAAAATAGGTGAAAATGAATGAAATTCAATACGTACAGACGCAAGTACATCAATCTACTACCGCGGTAATATTATTATGCGAGTCATACCTACGCGCCGCGCGCGAGTTCGGTTTACACTCGGTAAACAAACAGTCTCGAATGCTCCACAGTGACGAACGGACGCCGGACGATGTGATGGTTTTGTACGCAGTTACGAGCGTAGACCATATAGGTACATACCTACTGTTTGACAAATTGTACATAAGACCGAGGAGTACAGTCAGCCACTGTGTATGGCATTTGTGGACTACGAGAAAGCCTTCGATTCCATCGAAGTATGGGCAGTTCTGGCCTCTCTGCAATGATGTCGAATTGACTGGTGCTAAATCGAAGTGTTGAGATGTTTGTATGATGCTGCAACGATGACTTTCCAGATCCAGGATCAGAAAACCAGCCCCATCCAACTGCTCAGGGGGGTGATACAGGGGGATGTCATATCCCCTAAATTGTTTGTGAAATACTAGAAGAAATACTAAAATTCACGGCAGTAGTACTTATATGTCACGAAATCAAAATCACAGCTGAGTAGACTTTACGAGTAATAGTCGACCAACTTTTAGTTGCAATGTATGGGAGGACATGATTTTCAACTACAATGTTAAGCTTGTTCTTGGGATAAATTCATTTCGACTACGGAACTCTTCATTGTGGTCCGACATGGACTTGGCCGGTTTTTCCTTGCTAATTTTAATGTAACTTAGGGTGTAAATAAGTACCTAATAAAAGATGTATAGAATCTTCAAAACAAAGTCGGTACCAACAAAGCTCAATTATCGAAGAGAGAGAAGAGTTCAATAAACTTTATTTGCAACTAGCTGCGCCCAGCGGTTTCACCCGCATAAGTTTCGATCCCGTGGGAATATCGGGATAAAAACTATCCTATGTCCTTCCCCATACCTACCAAATTTCTTCTAAATCGGTTCAGTGGTTTAGGCGTGAATAGGTAACATACAGACAGACAGGCAGAGTTACTTTCGAATTTATAATATTAGTATGGATATAATATAGTATAAGTATATACAGGGTTATTGGAACAACACTAACATGGTCATTGTACTCATCATTATGAACAATTTTTTTTACTATGGGACCAAACCTGAAATCGCGAAAAAAATCAGCTGTTCCCTACATTTATGTTCGTATAGGTATCATCATGCGTCAAAATGTAGGGAACAGCTGATTTTTTTTCATTTTCTCATTTGAAATTGGAATTGTTGGTTTGAGTGGACGCTGGTGTATGTGAATTTGTTGGTTTTTAGGCTAAACATACAAACACACGTAAATAGTAAACACATAATACATATTACACATAACACTTATATACATATACATACACATACACACAACAGTAATAAAATTACACTAATAATTAAATACCCACAACCGTGTGTACACGGCCTAATAATTTCACGCGTCTGTACACTGCCTTACTGCCTGCGACGGCGGGCACGCTGGGCTGCGGTTGAATGATACATTATTATTATACCTACGAGTGACCGAAATTCGCGGAATTCCGTCGCGCCGCTGTGCATCTCTCGCGCACGACTCAAATAAACATTTTATATATTTTGTTTTATAGTAGCGTTTAATTATACAAAGAATCTTAACTGTCCCGTTGGTTTCGTGGTCACAAGTGCATCTGCCGTTCTCGGGGTCCTGGGTTCGATTCTCAGGTCGGACAGTGTTATTAAAATTGGGTTTTTCCCGTTAGGAGTTTCTTTACTCTTTTTCTTTTTTTTTTTGCCCGGAGTTTGGAAATTGGTGGCGTAATACCCCCGTGCCTCGGAAAGCACGTAAAGCCGTTGGTCCTGCGCCTGTTCTCTCTCCTGTATTTGCGCACACACTTGTGCACTATAATATCTCCTGCAAACCTGGCTAATCTTCTTTGAAATTGGCCACCGTGACCGAAATCGGTCAGGGGATTTATTATTATTTTATTATTTTTAAACCTAAACCTACCCTAACACACTACAAAAGCACCCTTAGAATAATTGAATAAGCAACTGACAACCCTTGTAGCAATCAAGTATTCTTTTCTTCGGTTTTTACTATAAAAAGTACGCTTTTCTTTAGAGAATGAAGGACAGTCATAAAAATATTTTCGTAAAAATATTTTATTTTAATTAACGCCACCTCTGGAAAACAAGTTCACAAACCAAGTTTATGAATACAACGCCATCTAGTTATATCGCAAGTAAAACTATACACGTAGTGTGTAACTGTACATGTGTGTGTAAAGACATAGTAAAGATATAAAGTGAAACGGCTAAATGTTTAGGGGTACAAATCTTTGTATGTGACTAGTTAACAAGCAAAGTGAATATCTAAAAAGATTATGTTAATGCGTTAGTTGACGCATATAATAAAGTTGTTTCGCAAAGCTTTCTGAGTTAGGCGTAAAAATTGAAAATGTTCGAAGTGCGAATGTGCCGCCATCTAGCGATAAAGTGGCTGGGAGATCATGTATTGAATAGCCTTAAAGAATATAACTAAAAGTTACCTTCTTTTGTGACGAGCCCACAAATTACTCAACTTAAACCAGTAAGGTTGAAGGTTTCATTGCAAAAGAAATATGTAGTACCTACCAAATGATATAGAATGAAGAACCTATTTCTTAAATTATGCTTTACTAGCAGCGTCACGCAATTTCACCCGCGTAAGTGTCGATCCCGTGAGAATATCGGGATAAAAAGTATCCAATGTGTTATTCCAATGAATAAACTATATTACTGTAAAGTTTCATCAAAATCGATTCAGTAGTTTTTACGTGAAAGAGTAACAAAAATCCATCCATCCATCCTCACAAGCTTTCGCGTTTATAATATTAGTAGGAAGTAGGATAAATTATTTGGAATAAAAATAATAATTATAATATCTAATTGATACTTGTCACATCTGTGTAACATGTGTATCATACACATCTCTGTCTATAGATACTTTATATCGTGGACACGATAATTATTATGATATATGACATGACGTCATCATTAATTTGTTTCTCCAGTGATGATAATGTAGAGTGCTTGATAATGTTACAGATAGCCCTTTATTTATTTTGTGAATTACGTACCGAAATGAACGAAGTTTAATGTCCCTAGTAGGGGTTGCCAACTTTTTTATCCATACTAATATTATAAACTAGCTGCGCCCCGCGGTTTCACCTCCGTAAATGTCGATCCCATGGGAATATCGGGATAAAAAGTAGCCCATTTTTTTCAGGCAATTTTTTAAATTTTTCTCTCCTTAAGAACCACCCTCGTACTTTAAGGAATATTATAAAAAAAGAATTAGCTAAATCGGTTCAGCTGCTCTCGAGATTTGCGCTTAGCAACTAGCAACACTTTCAGCGATTCATTTTTATATTATAGATGAGTCTGTCTGTTCTGTTACCTCTCTTCACGCTTAAACCGCTGGACCGTTTTAGATGAAATTTGGTATAGAGATAGTTTGAGTCCCGGGAAAGGACATAGGATAGTTTTTATCCCGATATTCCCACGGGAAACTTATGCGGGTGAAACCGAAGGGCGCTGCTGGTATCAAATATAGTATTTTGGAGGTACAGAGGGGATTTGATAGGTAAATGTTGTCACCCATCCACGGACCAACCGTGGCAAGCGTAGCTTAACCTCATCGATCGACCCGTGAGGCTGTTATTACTTAGCCACAAGCCCCTCAAAAATTAAATCTGATGTACCTACGAGTAAAATAAATCGATATTTGCAGAATAATCAGCGGGGTAATTGCGTAACAAACTAACGGTAGGAATGGCTTTCATTTTGACAGTTCAACAACATTCATTGCGTTATTTACGCTCTTGAGCACACAAATTTTTCGAACATAATTATGAAGCAATGATTTAGCAATATCCTTCAAAATGATTCAGATTGTGATTAATAGTGTGTTACGCAATTAGGGTGCCGGTTCACCACAGTCATGACTGATAAGATTTGAGGTTGTCGGTATGAAACTATGAACTGCATACTTAAAATCACGTGCTCGTCGAAACAGCTGCGACTATTAGTTCAATCTAGACATTATTATAGCTGACACAAATCTAGACTGTTTTTCCTGTCGACCAATAATGAGCTGTACCTACCTACACAGTCTTATTCTGATTTAAAATAGCCCTAAAAATTCTAAATGGTTCGCATGTCTGCGAACAACCATTTAGAATATTTACGGCTATTTGAAATCAGAATGAGACTATGAAAAATTCGAGTTATTCTGCGGGGCAATTGCGTAACACTTTATCAGTCGGAATCGGTTTCATTTTGACAGTTCAACAACATTCATTGCGTTATAGCAGACAAAATTTTCGAACTAATGAAGCAATGGATTAGTGATTGGCTTCGAAATGATTCTGATTCCGATTAATAGTGTGTTACGCAATTAGGGTGCTGGTCTGACCCCCTGAATCTCCCCTCCACCCCCCTCGATCCCCTATAGATTGTCAAATTAAATTAGCTAGCGCGAACGTGATGGGTATCGATATCTTAACACGAAGAACACAGATTTTCTCAACTCATACTTCACAAAGTAACAAAAAAAGACGGGTTGCACTCCGGGAGTGCCGGCAGAAGTGAAAACTTGAATATTAACGTTGAAATAAATCAACGATTAATTGAATTAATATAACTCATTTTCTTTCGCTATTTCTTCGTCACTTTTTTCATTAATAGATGCACTTTGTTCAATTTCCATATTATAAACACTTTCTATACACGATTTTTACGAATACACAGCAGTGTGGCCACTACACAGACGGTCGAGCCATCAGCTGTCACCATCCATGGATGCGCGTGACACGCTGTAACATAAACACACACGAACATTCGCGCAAGCGCCCTGCGCCGCCTAAACGAAACAGCAGGCATACATTTTCGCCGCGCCGTAGAAAGAGAGGGGGATACTTTCTCTCCTACGCCGCGCCGGCTGTCTACTCTCCATTCGTCTTACGAATTTTCGATCAGGTCACGTGTCCTGACGCGAGTTTAACATTTTTTACCCATTACAAAAAAAGTGTACAACGCCGCTAAAGAAGTTTTACTTCAAAAACATCCAGCGGTCGTTGAACCCCAAAAAAACCGTCAGATCTTTTTTGTTTCATCATGTCTGCAGAGTTTCGCTATCTAATTTGACCCTGCATGACCAGTGGTCCACTTTAGCCCTGTATCGAACGAGCTGGAAGTCATTTGGCGAGGCCTTTGCCCAGCAGTGGGAAGATGCAGGTTAACAGTAACAGTATGCATAAGTTTATTTTGTTGGAATATCCTGTTTTTGTCTTTACTTTGTGACGTAAGATAAATAATCGGAAGGAATGATTGATTTGTGTATCGATTGTTACAAAAATAAATATGTTTTGATAGTGATCGATTTAAAACTTTTATCTTTTATTCTGGAAATCTTTTTGTTTTATAAACGGATTAGGTACACGAATGCGACTTTATAGTTATTAATATTTATGAAATGGTAATACATCCATTCTACAGGGTGAAATTGAATTCATGGGCATCCTTTTAAGGGGTCATTGTAATCATCATTATGAACAACTTTTACTACGGGACCAAACCCGAAATCGTAAAAAAAAACAGCTCTTCCCTACATTTTGACGAGTCATGTGAACGTAAATGCAAGGAACAGCTGGTTTTTTTTCGCGATTTTAGATTTAGTCCTATAGTAAAAGCTGTTCATAAGAATTAGTACAATGACCTCTTAAAAGGATGCCCATGAATTTAATTTCACCCTGTATACAGGGTGAAATTGAACACATGCGACAAATCGAAATGGGAGATTATACTCATCATTATGAACAACTTTTACTATGGGACCAAACCTGAAATCGCAAAAAAAAAATCAGCTGTTCCCTACATTTTGGCGAGTTATGCGAACATAAATGTAGGGAACAGCTGATTTTTTTTTCGCGATTACAGGTTTGGTGCCATAGTAAAAGTTGTTCATAATGACGAGAGTACAATCTTCCATTTCGATTTGTCGCATGTGTTCAATTTCACCCTGTATTTAAATGCTGATAATATGCTAAACTAACATATGTCATGCTGGGCATAAATGTTAGTTTAGCATATTATCTAATAATACATAAGTAGTAAGTATTTTGAATTTTTGCTCTGTAATAATGATCAGCATATTATGCATTGTAGTGTTGCATTATTGTTATCTAATATTGAGTTGCATAAATAAAAAAATGTCATGGACGATGAGGCCTCAAGCCTTTATGATAATGTGTACGCAACAATTGACGTCAGAAACAATAAACAAAACGCATGTTGTTGTCATTATTTTGTCACGCTCAGCAAATAACAACAAGATTAATCGAAGGTGATATTTATATATTTGAGATAACATTAGGAAAGGACTTGATAAACAGCCTATACTCGTAGCAGTTCATTGTTGGACATAGGTCTCTCTTATCACGCCATTTAACTTACATACAGACTCAGCCTATAATGTTCCCACTGCTGGGACACAGGCCTCCTCTCTGTGAGAGAGGGTGGGCCGTAATCTACCACGCGGTCCCAGTGCGGGTTGGTAGATGTCACATGTCTTTGAATTTTTGGTTCTAGGACATGCCGGTTCCCTCACGATGTTTTCCCTTCACCGTTTTGAGAGCAGTTACTTGATTCTCGGTAAATCTCATCCAGCTGCCTAGCTGCTAGCCTCCTACCCTGTGGATACATAAACTCTTATGAAAACACTAAATTCACAATAATTCAGCTCTATACATATTTTAGACTAACTGCGCCCCGCGGTTTCACTCGCATAAGTTTCGATTCCATGGTAATATCGGGATAAAAAGTAGCCTATATGGTAATCCAGGGTATCAGCTAAATCCATACAAAATTTTATCGAAATTGGCCCAGCCGTTTGAGCGTGAAGAAGTAACAAACATATAAACACACACACACACTCACAAACTTTCGCCTTTATAATATTAGTGTGATTTAGACTAGAAACAGTGAATAATAAATAGTAATAGTCTCTTCGAAGACTCAATTGGCTTCAGTACTAAAAATACGAATAATATTCAGTACCGTACATCTTCAAACGATTATGTAACCAAGTCATGACTCGTGAAGTCATGACTCACCTACATGAAAAAACCCGCAAAAGCTTTCCATAACTTAATTACCTGGTATCCTACGTAGGAAAAAAAGTCTAATAATAACATATTGTTTCAAGGACTTTAGTGCTTAATGCTTGACGTCATACACTTGATAGATTATACTTGAAGGCTTAATCAATGTATTGATCGTAATATATGCTGTCAAGTCGAGTGAAGCTTTCAGTATGGCTTTTAGTTTTGTCCTTTAGATGGGAAAGGTTAGATAAAAGGCAGATGCTAACATTTGGAGGACATTAGGTCATAATAATATGCCCGTCTTTACATACATCGTCCGACCAGACAGGCCCGAGTTGGCGCTGCAGTGTTCCACGCGCGCCTCTCGAAAGTGGGTGCGGCCATTATAGGAATAGGCGCACGGGGTGGTGGGACCCGCTGAGGAACCGCGGGTCGAGGCCTATCGGGGGAGCGGTGAATGCTTATGCGAATCCCGCACCCCCTGTCACCCCCTCGATAGAGGAAGTCCATGAGGATTTCCACCGCGGAAAAAAGGTGACTCCTAAACTTCTAAATTAAAGCCTAGATTTTCAAATTTGGGCATTGAGCCTAGGGTTGCGAAAACGAGCATAAGATTTCCCAATTTAGAAATGCAATGGTGATTTGGCTTCCTGTTGAGCATTCAGCGGTTTTAAGCCATGAAATGCTTTTGAAAATTCGTCTCTAGCAAGATAATTATGATCTTCAACAAAGCACTGTCTTAAAAATAAAAGAAGAGTGGCTGTGGCTGATGATAATGATGAAATCAAAGACAAATATTTATAAAATTCGAATCACATGACTCCTAACGAAACGACGACAAATAAACAATATTATGAATAATTTTCCTTTTTGACGACAAATAAACAATATTATGAATAATTTTCCTTTAAATCAATACTAATCACATCACACTAATATTATAAAGGCGAAAGTTTGTGAGTGTGTGTGTGTGTTTATATGTTTGTTACTTCTTCACGCCTAAACCACTGAACCGATTTAGATGAAATTTGGTATAGAGATAGTTTGAGTCCCGGAAAAGGACATAGGATAGTTTTTATCTCGATATTCCCACGGGATCGACATTTACGCGGGTGAAACCGCGGGGCGCAGCTAGTAATATTATAAATTCGAAAGTAACTCTGTCTGTCTGTATGTTACCTTTTTACGCCGAAACCACTGAACGGATTTAGATGAAATTTGGCAGAGAGATAGATTGCATCCCGCGGAAGGACATAGGATAGTTTTTATACTTCATCAATCATCCTTTAAGGGGGTGAAAAGAAGGGTGGAAGTTTGTATGGGGAATCAATAACCGCTGAACCGATTTAGATGAAAATTGGAATGGAGATAGTTTGAGTTGTGGAGAAGGATATAAAATAGTTTTATCCTCGAAGTTATCCCTTAAGGGTGTAAAAAGGGGGGTGGAGATTTGTTAAGGATCAATAAAAAAGGACTATAATACTTTTATCGCGGGTGAAACCGCGGGGCACAGCTAGTGTAAATATACTTCTGATTAGAAAGGTCACGCAAACACTCACTATAGTATATCATTGTATCTGGGTCTTAGACCTTGGTACCTCCATCCAAGGCTACAAGGGCCCATAAAATGAACAAATGGAAACGCTGTGACAAGGTCGACATGGCATGTTCTGTAAATGTCTACGAAATTGAAGAGAATAGAATTGGAAATGATGAATTATAGTAGGTAGATGAATCATGTATGATTGATTTTTGTTCAGAAATGATGGAATATAAAAAAGGATGAATGTTTGAGCCATGCTTATGTATTGATAATCCAATACTAAATTGAAGGAGTATAAATAGAAAGAGAGTATGAGAGAGTATCGGTCGTCCGACGGCAAGCAAGATGGGCGGACGACATTATTGTTACCATCGCGGGCAGAACCTGGATGAGACGGACATTGGAACGTGGGGATTGAGACAAGAAAAGAGAGGCCTATGCCACGGTAATGTTATCTAAAGTCTATTCAAATTGATGTTATTTCAATTTAAACAAAAATAATAATTTAAAAAATACAGTACAGAATATGCCCAGAGACTGGCAATAAAAAGTGCTACTATTGGTAATCAAAACGGTTCGTTTTTGTTTATAGGAACCGAGCACACGATAGCCGATGTCCTCGACCCTCACCTAAAGAGGCTCTCGTTAAAAAGTTAGGTCAAAAAGATAACTTGGAGCCCTGACTACCAAGTAGATACAGTGGCGTAGCGTGCCTTGGCGGGGCCCCGTATAAAAACTTGTTTAGGGGCCCTTAAGAAAGGTAAAGATTTCTCACAAAAGAAAAAAAATGTTTGCATAAAATTAAAAGACATATTTATTCATCATAATTATCTAGCTGTCACTTTTTCCAATTTTTTTTACAAATAATTCAAATATACACTCTCCTTGCCTTTTTTTCGGCAAACTGATTTATTAAATCATTTATAGCTGATTTGCTTTTTTTTTACTTTTGTCATGTGAAAAAAAAATTACGCACGTTGGGGGCCCCCGTGGCCCGGGGGCCCCGTATAATTGATACGGCAGATACGGCGGTAGCTACGCCCCTGAGTAGATAAGACTTTATACATATAAACGAATATCATAAGTCTTAATGCCAATGTAAGTTTAAAGATGACTCCTCGCTTCACCTCTGTAAAATTAATTGTAGAATCGAGTAAATAATATTATAATTGGGTCTGTTTGCATACCAAACGCTCAATCCAGTTTAAACCGGTCAGCTGATACTCACACCCGTTCACAGTTCATAGATATGGAATTCGGATTGCGATATATCTTTTGAAATCGTTATATATTCTGTATATTTACTAATGACGAGCGGGGATCGCAAAATGAGTTTTATTTTGTTGGTTACAAGATTGAAAATTGAAAAGTTCATTGTTGGATATCTTAAGGAGAATATGACGAAAAGTACAGTCTTAAATATGAATGTGGAAGGTTATAAAAAAAAGGCAGACCGAAGCGAAGATGGATGGGTTGTGGAAGTGATATTAAAGCTAGGAAAGAGTTTAGAAGACGTCTTATATGTCTACACGATGTATGGAAGAAAAGTAACCCAAATCAATTGGCACAAGGACAAAAGGATGCTAATGATTATCAGAAAGAAGGTCTGTCTTTAAAGCAAGAGTGAATAGGCATCTTCTGGGCTTGCTCGCTCCATCATAGACCTCATCCATCGCTTTTCTTACCAGGCGAGATTAAGGTCAAGAGCTGGCCTATTTTGCAATAAAAAAATATAAAAAAGAAGTAGATCCAAGGCAAATAGTCCAGGAAAATAATATGAGGAGTGGCGTTGTTGTAAATCTAAACTAACCTTTGCGAAATGTTAAAGTGAATAATGATGAAACTCCGGTGGTCGTTGCCACAGCTGTCATTGCATATTGTTAAACCCGGTTTAAGCCGATGTGGGCCCGTTTTATCACAAAGTTCATTATTGTTAGAAATTAATTGAATTGCGTGCCAATGATGTATCAATGAATAACTTGCCTTAATTGTTTTAAGGGTACAACTTCAAAATTTTTTGACGTTAAACCGTTACTATTTTTCAACGTTTATAAATAAACCCCATACTTACTTACAGTTATGTTAAACGGTTCTATTTTGCACAGTCACGTGTTTTAGTTCTGTCCTGAAAATAAATAATAATAAATTAATTCATTTCAGGTAAATAACGCCCATTAACAAACATAAATTACGATAAATCATAATGAAATAAATCAAAGTCAAATAAACTTCTAAGAAACTTCCGGAAGTTGTCGCTTATGGACTATAATAATAAAATCGATTAATCAATGATTGTGACGTTGTCGGAATTGATTGAGATAAGTGAGTCATCGATATTATAAATCTGTTGAGACTTTATAACAGACTAGATATACTTACTAGTTAAACTGAAGTCGCTCCGCCCGCGATGGCGTTAATTTTCGTCATTTTTATTTTATTTTCTAAACAGTTACGATGTAGCTCTGGCTCCTAAACTAGGTTGGCCTGTAAGTTAGGTCAGCCCCCTTATTCACAAACACTCGATATGCTTCCGTATCGTATCGAACATTAATCATTGTTATCGTAGGAGTCTTCTCAATGCTGTTCACAAGTCCAAAACCCGAAAATTTTGTCAGTTTAAATCAAATAGACGTCCGCTATTCTTCCAACAGCTATTTGCTATTGAGGGGAAGTCAAATCAGGTTATCGAAATGTCAGGTTTTCGATACGATAGCCTGTCGTATGTTTGTGAATCAGGGCTCAGGAGCCGGAATTTAGATTACCGTGAAGTAGTTTAGGTATCAAAACGTATCTAATTATGGTGCTACTAAAATTAGTTCTTAAAAACGTCAAAAAACAAACACAACCACAAAAACTTATGCTGATTGCTGTCGCATTCATTAAAAAAACAGTGCGAACATTTGCAACAGTCAAGTCCTTTTCATAATATTATTATCAGCTAATGTCCAGATGACGTTAGGTCTTAAACAAACATCTACAATTACTTGGTTTTTCCACAGTAATCATACTTTAATTCACAAATATTTGTTTGGCGTAACTAGTTCGCGTTTATGTAAAATCTACGTACAGGGACATTAATCTGTTGCCACAAACCTAAGAAAACATTAGAACATAATAATATGCGCTTTTATAAATTTTAACTCGACGATATTTTTGTGGACGTTTACGTCCATGAAATGTATGGAAATACTTGAACGTTATTATAAGTAACGTTATCGAGGACGGTTTAAAAGCGTCTTCATATATTTTACTTCCCTATGTTATTGTGATGTCGTCGTGAAAGTCTAGGTTAATATCGTTCCGGTCGAAATTATAAGAGTTAGAAATTATGAGTGGGGGATATCAGCCGCACGGGTCCATCGATCAGGTTAAGTTACGCTTACCGCGGTTGGTCCGTGGATGGGTGGTCACCCATCCAAGATGATCATCTTTACATACCAAGACCCTCCCGTGCCTCGGAAAGCACGTTAAGCCGTTGGTCCCGACTGTCATTCGTGGATCTTTGACAGTCGTTACGGGTCGTCAGTAGCCCAAAAATCTGACAACCAGTCTTACCGTATCGTATTACCCAGTAACTGGGTTGTGGAGGTCAGATAGGCAGTCGCTCCATGTAAAATACTGGTATTCAGCTGCATTCGGTTAGACTGGAAGCCGACGCCAACATAGTTGGGAAAAGGCTAGGCAGATGATGACGTTAGAAATTATAAAAACGCCCATTGGATACTTCTTCTTCTTAGCGTGGCGATGGCAAAAATATAGTTTTTTTTTTTTAATTTGTTTGGCCCAATATTCTGCAATGCGGATAGTATTCGACGTAGTAGTGACGCAGACATTAGTTCCTCACGTGTGCATGTGACAGAGCAAAACCATGACCCAAAACAACCTGCGTCATTTAATACCGGACGATGGAAACGCGGGTACAACCAAGACATATTTGTCAGCTCAAATTGGATACTCAGTAGTATTTTTTACGTACCTAACAACTTTTAATGCCCATTGTGTCACCCTTTGTAAAAAATTTACATTAGTAATCTGTCATTTTTATGTTGTACGTAATAAAGAGTATTCTATCTATATACCTATCTAATAAAAACAATAGCTTATATAATGGTTATTTAAGTCGTGCCAGTGGCGTAGCTATCGGAGGGCTCAGGCGGCCCCTCGGCCCCTGACCAGCAAACCTCGATCTGACCTAGCAAAAAATTTCACCCACCTTCAGAACAAAAATATAATAATTTTTTTCTGTTGTGTAAGTTCTTGTGTTTAGCCACTTCAACCATTCGGCTGTTATGCGGCCGATTTATGAATACGCTTACTCTACTGAAATATTACTAATGAACTGCACTCCCTTTTTTGACAAAATTCCATATCCTTGACATCTTCTACATCTTCCTTGACATATTGTTACGGTACTCCTACACCCTAAACCATTTACGTATGTATGTATTTATGTTTTTACTTGATAAAATAAAACCTAACCAATTTAGATAGAGCCCCAACTTTTTTTTGCACCGGGGCCTCTGGTCACGTTGCTACGCCACTTAGTCGTGCCCAGAATCGTCTGGTTTTCGACCTTCAAACTGTCTGAATGTCGAACCTATTTTTGTTCGAAGGCTGATACTATATTTACGAAATTCCAGTTACCAAACAGGCCTAGGGTAGAAATTGGAATGCGACAACCTTCACTAAGTACTTCTGACTGGTTGACGAAGCCTGCTAGACGGCCATGTTACTCCTTTGTTGTCTGAAACTAGCTTACTACAATACTATACCAACTTTTCATGTCTTTGAATGAAATCTGTCACTTGTATCTCTGAATTTAAGTTTCAGATTTGCATGACGACTCCATTTTCAGCATTTTGACCGACCGCAGAGGTCAATTACATGACTGTTTTGTGCTATCAATGTCTAGACTGAAGTACTTAAACAATATTGCGTGCTTAGATTTACTGCTTAACATGATAGCAAATCTGGTTTTCATTTTACCTTTTAATTATTTATTATAGGTAAAATTATTATATTATATAGTAAAAGTCTAAATGTTTGATCAGTATTAAAATGAAATGTACATAAAAAAGAACTTTAGTAAGTATATCTAATAAATAAATAAAATTAAAATATAATGTCCTAACATAACTAAAACTATTAACAAAGTAAAATGTTTGCGTCGAAAAATTCCAAAGTTTACCTTCAATCAGCTAAGTCTATCGCAGTCCACTACTGGGCATAGGTCTTCCGCAATCAGTCTGTCCTAGCCACCTTTTTAAGTTCGCCATCCCACCCAACTAGAAAAAAAAATAACTTAGGTAAGTAAAATGAAAACATGTTCACCTTACGACTTAAGACATAAAATATTCTGTGAAAATATTCAGTGCTCATTCGAAAGTATTACATAAAACGTTTTTATGAAATAAGTCTAATCTAGACGTAAATAAATCATATAACTTTATCTGTTATGTATGACTGTGATGTCATAGATAAGGTGCTGAAACTGAACACAAATATTTACGTGAATTGCAGCTAGAAATAGACGATTTATTGCAATAATATTGTTATGAAAATAGTATTATTATGTCCATAATACATCTTTTAATAGCTAGGTTGGTTCAGATCGAGCTTCATCAGTAAGTCTTTTGGCAGGGTTCTACTGCTTTCTCGGTTCTTTTGTATGTCATTGCTCTGTTGTGTTGTGTTAGATGTTACACAGGGTGTCCCTGGAGGTATGGATCAAATCGAATAGGGACGTGGGCAACGTCATTTCCAAACGTTTTAGCAAAAAAAAAAAAAAAAAATACTAAAAAAAAAAAACAAAAAAAAAAATACTAATCAATTTTTTTTTCTTTAGATAGCCCTGATAGTATTTTTTTATGATTAATTTCTTTGAACACTAAGCGAAGTGATTGAAAAAAAAATTAAAATCGGTCATAACTTTTGAACCGTAAAAAAATTCACTGACATTCTCAGGGTTAAAAAGTTTGGAAATGACCTTGCCCACGCCCCTATTCGATTTGATCCATACTTCCAGGGACACCCTGTATAATAATGATAAAATTCTTGTGAATATAAAAGAATTAAAAAATTCTATCGATTCGTATTCTAAAAAATCTTAACCATTTATGCAAAGGTGGGTCAGCTAATTGCTATAACTGAATGTACATATAAACTAATACGCTCTGTATATAATATATTCTCCTATATACCTGTATATGGCAGGGACATCGATGCGCAACCTATTAGTTACCATGAATTCAGTACGTGATTCATGGTTACATGGTTACAGTTGCGATGCACCCTGTATTCTCTTACAACAGGAAAGAGCCAATTTTCATCAATTTCGAATGACGCACAATGCTATACAATATACTGTCGGTTTTTTTTGAAGAGCGTTAGGTATTAAAATGACAAATGATTGATGTAGCCTTGCCATCCTATGTAAGATCGAATTCGAGTCAGTTCGTACCAATTTTTTAACTGACCAATCACACTAATATTATAAAGGCGAAAGTTTGTGAGTGTGTGTGTGTGTGTGTTTATATGTTTGTTACTTCTTCACGCCTAAACCACTGAACAGATTTAGATGAAAAGAGATGGCTAAAAAAAACCCAGAATCGCCAGAAATTTCATATATGCCATTTTTATAGGCATAATATGTACAACAAAAATATATAATAATATACTGTAAAAACGACGTGGTATACTAGATATACAGGATGAATTTTTCAAGTGGGCGTGGATGGCCAAATCCGAAACTATGAGGACTAGTGAAAAGTACTCAAAGGAGTCGCGGGCTCAATTTTGATGAAAACTAAAACTGCATCATTAGATTTTTGAAAAATCAATATTTCTAGCCAGGAATCGAACCTGTTGATTTTGAAAAAAAAAAACACACACTGTACCTATTATTATACCATTCGATAGTGTCGCTAATAAGGATCGAATTCTGGGAAGTAATGATATACGTCAAACTAAAATAAAGAGCTCATTTATAACAAAGTAAAAAAAAAATCACCCTGTGTAAAGATTATTAATAATAAAACATATTAAAAGATGTATTGAAGGGTATATTTTTTACATTATTTTAATATATTATCATAATTATACTAAAGAGATTGTGATAAAATAAAAGTCGAGTAATCAAAGTACCTACTCGTAAGTATGAGTAACATAAACACACAAAGTATAATAACTTTTATACTATATGGTTTAGGAGGCTGATTTTTTGAAACCGTACTGGGTTTACTATAGTGAACCCATTTTTATACATTCCGTTGCTGGCGATTCTGGGTTTTTTGTCTATGAACTTTTAGCCATGTCCTTTGGTATAGAGATAGTTTGAGTCCCGGAAAAGGACATAGGGTAGTTTTTATCCCGATATTCCCACGGGATCGATATTTACGCGGGTGAAACCGCGGGGCGCAGCTAGTATTTAAATAATTGTTTTAAATCATTCATGAAAGGAATGAAAGATTGGTTGTGTAATATAAATAAGATCAACTTTTGTTAAAATGCTTTTGTTATCGAATCTCATTGCATGACAATACACGTAATCTTTAAGAGTTCTCTCGAGCGGAAATGATGCTGGCTGCTATATCAGGTCATATCTAACAAATTAATGTATTGTCATCTATACGGAACGAGTATACAAAGTTTCAATTTGATAAGCCAGCACCCTAATTGACAACATTTCAAACCTGACACGACCTTAAAACAAAAATACTATTTCTTTATTTTCGTATCCTGAGTTCAAATATATTTTTATTTTATTTTTTTATTTCTAAATTTCTGAGAAAAAAAATAAAAATCAAAAAACATGTGATGACGTCACATAAACGGCGGAATGAGGTAGTTACCTTTGCGCATTCCAATGTCTTTGATTGAAAACATTATATCAAACAAGACATGTCAATGTCACCTAAGATGTGTAACTAGAAAACAACTAAAAAACTGAATTGAATTCAACAATATTTTTTCCTATCAACTCGACACGCTGCTTACTGTTAATATTATCAATTTTTGATTGATATTTCGCCAATAAAATGGATCCCAATGAAAAATATACGCCAATGACGGAACCAAAACAACGACTGAGACAAGTGACATCTAACAGTTTTTTTGACGGGTCACAATAAAGCAAAGGTAATATCGCCATTCTACCGTCATCTGGCACTTACGTCTTTTTAGAATACACCGAATTTCAAAGTTAAAATTATGAATGAAAAGTACATAATTTCGAAAAACAAAAAATATGGGTGCCCTAGATTTGAATTTACTTTTATATAACGTAATAATACATGCAGGTTAAAAATATGAAATGTTGTCAATTGCGTAACACTATCAATCGGAATCAGAATCATTTTGAAGCAAATTGCTAATCCATTGCTTCATGAATAAGTTCGAAAAATTTGTCTGCTCAACCAGCGGGGCAATTGCGTAACACTTTATCAATCGGAACCGGTTTCATTTTGACAGTTCAACAACATTCATTGCGTTATTTACGTGTTGAGCAGACAAATTTTTCGAACTTATGAAGCAATGGATTAGCAATTGGCTTCGAAATTATTCTGATTCCGATTGATAGTATGCTACGCAATAAGGGTGCCGTAAATAACATTTTAAAGCAAATTGCTAATCCATTGCTTCATAAGTTCGAAAAATTTGTCTGCTCAACCCGTAAATAACGCAATGAATGTTGTTGAACTGTCAATATGAAACCGATTCCGATTGATAATGTGTTACGCAATTGCCCTGCTGGAGTAAGTGGATAAAAATTATCTTGCAAAAATCCATCTTCTACAAAACTATTTGATGGTACTAAAGAAAAGCTAAAAAAAGTAATAAGTGTCATAAAATCATGAATCAATACACATTATTTAGATATGGCAACCCCATCCCTCAGTTTAAAAAAGGAATGACCTAGCTTGCAATAGTGGAACGGGGTGCGGCTGAGGATCGATAGTGTACGCCCTAACAATCATGGCCACTGCATCTCCACGGGAGTTGTAGTCGCTATAAATGTTAATTTAACTGGTCTAGTTTATCGTTTGTGCTTTTGTTATCGTGTAATGGATTACCCTGGATATACAGCAGGTTGGATATTGTTAGCTAGACTCTTACCGTCTTATTACAAAACACGATCTAAATTTAGTACTGGGATTATTACTTGGTTTAAACCATGACTAAATAAAACGTTATTACAAAATGAAGTTTATCACTAGTTCATGAACTATACATGGTACTAAAGTTAGTCCGCCAAGACCCCTAGTTTAACCATGGACTTAACATTGGTACTAATTTATTTGAGGTTATCGTTGATTATTGTTGTGTCTTTTTATTTATAAATCGTAAAAAATGGATAGGATTTAGAGGATTTGGATATGCTGGAGACGTCTCGGCGATCTTACAGACATCTTCATCGTGTAAATTCTTTTGAATTGAGTGACGAAGATTTTAAATAAAAGTCTATACTTCTTCCCAAAACGTTTTGGGGAAAAAATGTTTTACGTGAGGATTTGGTCAGTTTATCCTACGACCGATCCTATATTCTTCCACTCTTTAGTTTTCTGCATGTTTATTGACGTTTTCGTGAACTTATCTTCTATAATAATTATGTGCTGAATGAGCAATAAGCTCACGTAATATTTCCTGCAATAATAAGAACATCCGCGTTAGGTACCTAGTCGAAATAAGATGAAACAAAGCATTGTTCACCTAATATAATAATCTGAAATTTATGTTTTCCTGACTTATTCTTAGAACTCCAGTTTACACTCCTTTTTTTCTTTTGTTGTTCTATTTTTTAGCTTGCTCACGATTTAATCGGACAAAAACTGAAGAACAAACCAACAAGCAGACTGTTAATAACAGAAATACTATATTATGCATATTAAGGAGTGCATTTATTTATTCAAAAAGACGTAAACATTTGCTTCAAAGACGCGGGCTGTCGCCGAATGTAATTCATTCCATTTTAAGCTAGAGGTGTTAAAAAAATATGACAACTTGATTATAAAAAGTGCGTCTAAAGTACAAGTTGTGCTTGTTCAATATATTGTAACGTAAACAAAGAACGATTTATGACATATTTTAAAAATCATAAATAATTATTTAATCATTTCAAGTGTTATTATAATATAAATATTTAGAGAAACAGAACGTTGCTTCAAATAAAGCCTGTACGAACGAATGAAAGAATGCCATTTTTGCCTCTTATCTGTGGATATTATTTGAACCATGGACCTTCTTTGGTACTAACAGATCCTCAGATAGTCTTCGTTTTGTAATCGGGACACATTTTGGTCCTGGTACTAACTTTAATACCGTCACAATCCTAGACCTTTTAGTCTTGGTTTAAACCAGTACTTAAGCATTTTTTTGTAATAAGACCGTTAGAGTAGTGATATGTACAGGATGTTGCTTTTTTTCACTGAGTCCTTGTTAAGGACAAAGGATTTGTGGAAATGATGAATTTCTTTATGAGATTTTCCCTTTGTCTTGATGTTTTGTCCAATATATTTTCTAATGGAAGTAGGATGTTGCGAAACCTTAATAGATGATTTGATTACAAGTGGCTTTTAAAATATTTTAGATAAACCAAGTACGCAGTTGCGACGCCATTTGCAGTAGGTTTAACTATTGCAGATTTATTTTTCTTTTGGGCTACGATGGGGCGGTCCTGACTAATACCACTGATAAGCCTCTAAATAAAATAATTATTATCAGCCGTTTGTGTCCCACTGCAACTTCGATCCTTCCACTTATCCCTATCTACTAATGTGTATGTTTAAGAAAATTTAAATTAAATAAATATAATAAGAACGTAATATTAATGTATAATGTTGTACGTTCCAGGGCTTCGTTCCCGGCATGTTCGGAGTGTCGCACGGCGCGCTGCAGTTCATGACGTACGAGGAGATGAAGAATAGGTACAACGAGTACAGGAACCTGCCGATTGATATCAAATTGGTAAGTCTTATATTAATATACATACATAAACTCACGCCATTTTACCAAGAGGATAGGCAGAAGCTACAGAATGCCGCCTAGTACGATCCTAACATTCAAGAACTAATATTATATTAATATAATAAGTATCAAAATCATGTAAAATCTTCTTAAATCACAAAGGTTTGGTTTTGCTTTTGGATTGCTGAGTATTATTTCGTACCTAAATTAAATAGATATGACTTATTTGAACCAAGAGAATAGATCAAAGTGAGTTTTTAAATAGAACCATTTATTTTGAACTAGCGGCCCGCCCCAGCTTCGCACGGGTGCAATTTTCGAAATTTTCTTTCATAAAAACCTTGTCCTGGCAATACCTAACACAACAAAAAAAAAAATATCCAATTTAGTGCAGTCGTTCGGAAGTTATGCGGGTTCATACATTTCGGCGATTCATTTTTATTTAAATGTATAAACGTCTTTAAAAAATTAACCTGAATCTGTTTTTTTAAATAAAAACATTCTATATTAGTATTATAACAAACGTTTACCATGAATATTATTTTCAACTTGTATATAAATCTAATTTGTTTAGTTTAAAATTATTTAAAAAATTAAAGCTGATTCGGTGTCGGCCATTGAAGTAATAAACTAAGTAATAATATTATTAATAGTTTATCGCAAGTAATGGCTTACCGAGGTAAATGCCAACTTATTTCAACCTTGTCGTTTAATAGTCAGAATTTTAATGGATTTAGGGAAAATGTTTCTTGTATGTGACATCAATATAATGTTTAGCTAACCATTTTGTAATCGACAGCTGAAATGAATCAGACGTCGGACATAAGGTCATCATAATAATTACGGTAACTTTTTTTCAATCTGAAACTTGCTACATCATCAATTTTGTAACGGAGGGAATATTTCATTTTGTTACCGAAGGAAATGTTGAATTTGCCAATGATTTAATCTAAACCACATACCGGACACTCCATACAACCCTCGCAAAATAATTACCTACTACTACTACATTAAAAAATGACGTTTGTATACGTATTGAATGTGTGTGTGAGG
Organism: Amphipoea oculea; assembly: GCA_945859645.1. Taxonomy (NCBI): domain Eukaryota; kingdom Metazoa; phylum Arthropoda; class Insecta; order Lepidoptera; family Noctuidae; genus Amphipoea; species Amphipoea oculea. The sequence goes on from OX243862.1 coordinate 21,517,180, forward strand.
TACTTGTGTTTGCGAGCGCTCTTGTTAAAGAACTGCGACGAATACGCCGAAATGCGGGGTGAGGTGCGGTAACTGATGTTAGTGCGGGGAAGGGAGTGGCCTTTCTGTACGTAGTACTTTAAGTATTCTGTGTCTAAACTTAAAAAGTAAGCACACTTGCTCAAAATTGAAGCGAGAAAAAGTATATATAAAAGTCTGAAAGCCAAGTTCCTGTCCACAAATCCCTGAACTTATTTAGCTGGTTAGACAAGCCAAGTAATTGCTTAATTACTAATTGGCTGGGGGGTAATTATGTAATATACTAGCAGTAGCAATGGTTTTCATTTTGACAGTTCAACAACATTCATTGCGTTATTTACGTTGTTGAGCAGACACATTTTTCGAACATATGGTGCAATGGATTAGCAATATCCTTCTAAATCGTTCAGATTGCGATTGATCGTGTGTTATGCAAATACGGTGCAGCACCAGCACCCTAATTGCGTATGCTCCATATGTTCGAAAAATGTGTCTGCTCAACAACGCAAATAACGCAATGAATGTTGTTGAACTGTCAAAATGTAACCCATTGCTACTGATAGCGTGTTAGAGATAAACCATTCTAAAACTGAACGCCCCTCCACTAAAATTTCTATACAAACATTTAAAATGTGTATGCAACAAGCAGTGGAGAGGCGTTCATTTTTAAAATGGTTTATCTCTACGCAATTACCCTGCTGGTCTAACCAGCAAAATATAGTATAGTAGTGTAGTATAGTATCGTCGTTGTCAAACGAAAATCTGCTATGTGCAGTTTTTTGAGATTTCAAGATTTTGACCACAGCTAGGTCACAGTGACCTATAAGCTGTGGTCAAAATCTTGAAATCTCGGTATATTAATTACGAGAAATTAAGCCTAAGTCTGAAATCTCCAACCAGTCTTGAGGAAGTGTGATGATGGCCAATGCTCGTGCATTCTCGGTATGAGAAGAGGCATTTGCCCTGTAATGGGACAATAATCGCTGGGTATAATCTATACTATAATAATTATAAAGAGGTAAAATTTGCTAGTTTGTACGTAGGTGATAATCTCCGAAACAACCAGCCGGATTTGAAAAATTCTTTTTGCATTTGATAGTCCAATTGTTGAGAAAGGCTATAGGCTATTTAACATCACGCTATGACCCCCCTAGGAGCCGAGCGAAAAAAAAAATAAGAAAATACACTAAGCGAAAACGAAGTGATAGCGCGGGCAGGTGATGCGTTTCAACGGGGTGGGTCGGGGGAACAAGGAATTTCACGCGGACGAAGTCGCGGGCAGAAGCTAGTTAATTATAAGCCTTAAAGTGAAGCTTAGACTAATAATAATCCTCAAAAGTTTAGCATCGACCGTGACACGACCACGTCACACTTTCCACAAACCAGACCTTCTAGATTAATGCTCATTAGGGTTGCCATTTAACAAAACAGATCGTAAAGGAAAATTACCCGTAATAAGCCACGCTTTGTACTCACACAAGGTCAATGTCATCGTAATGCCATGATATTGTCCTCGTTATGTCGGCTGACGGGTTGCCTATTGTAATATTGTTCTATATTAATGCAAATGTGATGTATTATGATAGCTCTAATCGTTCGGTCTGTTAAGTTAATGTTTTTTTTTTGTTGTACAAATCTACTGTTATGTGCACGTGGCATTATAATGAGAAAGGTTTTATTAGTCAGTCGCAAGTAGCAGCCACCTTAAATAGACTTCGTACCCAAGTAGGCAGCAGCAAGGACATCCTCCACGAGTAGGGGTTCATGGAAGGCTCTGACCTCCAATGTGTATGCGGTGTCTTTCCATAGACAATGGCTCACCTCCCATCTTGCACCGTATGCCCTGTCACTTGCACACGTGAGTACCTTAACGGCTGCGTCAGCGAATGCTATCCGCGTTGCTGAATTTTGGGCCAAACAAAAAAAAAAAACAAAAAGGTGGCACTCCGGGAATGCCGACAGAAGTGAAAACTTAAACAATTACGTGTGTGTTTTGAATCGTCATATACCTACCTAAACAAAACACAAACAGAATACTTTGCCATCACTCACTGACATATCAGCTATACATTAAAACCGAGTACATCCCGAGGACAGCCGAACACATCCGAAGCGGTGTCGGTTATGGTAACAGTGGCGCGAATTCAATGGTTTTTTCCCATCTCTAAAAATGCCTATCGCGCCTAAAGGAGTTTTCACTTTAAAAAAAAAATATTTTTGGCATCGACTCGCTTATAAGAAGCAGCAGGCTTTGTCATACCCGTGTAGGTTTATCTGTATTGAACCCGATTTCGAATGGTTTAATCCAGAGTCGACTTCCTGTCTTTAACTTTGAATTGAATGTCGCTCCCAGCGCATCATACAATGCATTTGAATTTGCTCATAACAATAACTTTTATGTAAGTATTGTTACTGTCACTTAAATATACAATTTGCAAATGCATTACTGAATCCAATTGTATTATGGTTGAATTGGTTGTGATTTCCTGTAAATAAACTGTATTTTTCGAGAAATACAAACGATTAAATCTATACATCGATATCTATACATCAATTATCTATACAAATACATAAATAAAATTGAAAATAAAAAAATATGAAGATATGAAAGTATATAATTATTTACGGTACTTATAACAAAAAAAAAAAACAATTTTTAAACGTTTTGTCTTTTTGTCTGTTTCTTCCGGCTAATCTCCAAAACGGCTGGACTGATTTCGACGGGACTCACTGGCAGATAGCTGATGTTATAAGGAGTAACTAGGGCTACTTTTATTTTAGAAATAGAATTAGGGTTCCGCGCAATAAAATTAAAACGACGCACGCGAACGAAGTCGCGGGCACAGCTAGTCTATATATATAAAATTCAAAGTTCTGACGTTAGTCTGAACTTTGAATTTTATATATATAAACCGCTGGTCCTAGAGACATGAAATTTGGAGGGTGTGTTCTTTGTGAAGAGTAGGTATCCGCTAAGAAAGGGTTTTTCGAAATTCCACCCCTAAGAGGGTGAATGGGGAGGGTGAAATTTCACGCGGACGAAGTCGCGGGCAGAAGCTAGTATTAAATAAAACTGTGTCCGCGTCCATGCAAGTTTAGAATAAATTAATAACTCGAGGAGACAGCGAAGTAGTACCTAGTTATTGTCAAGTCATTGGTACCTGAATTGTGGTTAAATATTTCTTGGTGGTTTGGTTAGTTAGCCTATTTTGGACCGCCTGTATGTAAAGATTGTGGTTATTGCTTTAGTTCTAATGAACAGTGCAAAACTAATTTTAGTTATGATTTCACAAATGACCACATGAGGAAAATGGACACTTATTCATAAATTAATGTACAAATATTTAAAAATTATATGTTAGGAACAGTCAACAAAAGTGATAAGTATGCAGGGTCGTCGGATTTAGTTGAAGTTTAGTAAGAAACCGATGAATGTTGTCGACTGAAATTTAATTTGTTAAATGAGCTGTTTGTTTTCTATTAATAAAATTAGATTTTATTCGAGTACATCCATCGGTTTCTTACTAAACTTCAACTATATCCGACGATCCTGCATACTTATCTGTTTTGTTGACTGTACATACGCTCATATACGGATACGATGCTGTTGATACCGCTACGATCCTAGCATAGCCGTCTGTTAATTATCATTTTGCCAATCTGCACATACAACACGTACCAGAGCCAATTAAATTAGTACCTACGGATCGAAACTGTGTCTCCTAAACACAGGCTATTTTGTAGACTAGCTAGGAGGACAGAGCTTCATCCATCTTATTGTAGACTACAATTCTGTGTTACCTAATCTATACTAATATTATAAAGAGGTAAAATTTGTTTGTAAGTTTGTATGTAGGGGGTAATCTCTGGAACTACCAGTCAGATTTGAGAAATTCTTCTTGCATTTGATAGCCCAATTCTTGAGGAAGGCTATAGGCTATTTAACAACACGCTATGACCCTTAGGAGCCGAGCAAAAAGAAAAAAAGTCAAAAAGAACGTTAAGTGATAGCGCGGGCGGGTGATGCGATACGACGGGGTGGCTCGGGGGAAACAAGAAGTTTCACGCGAACGAAGTCGCGCGTATTATTTAAGTAAAAAGTTGTAAAATGTTGATGCTGTCTGCCTACCAAATAAAGCCAACCAAACTTTGTCTTTTTCTCTTAATTCCAGACATCAGTAGAGTACCTAACGTTCGCCGCCATCTCTAAACTGATCGCCGCCGGCGCCACGTACCCGTACCAGGTCGTTCGCGCGCGCCTGCAGGACCAGCACCGCTCCTACGACGGCGCGTGGCATTGCATCAACGAGACATGGAGGTACGAACGAATCAGAGGCTTCTACAAGGGCCTAACGCCGTACCTGCTACATGTAACGCCTAATATTTGCCTAGTTATGCTCATATGGGAGAAATTTACAAATAACGATTGAGTCTTATTGTCATCTGATGGGAAATCGCGTACAACACTATTTATTATTTTTTAAATTTGTTTTTTTTTCTGTTTATGTTTTTGACAGTTCGCTCGCAGGGTTTATTATGCCGCTGATCTTGTTTAGTCCTTTTTTTTTTCGTTTGTCTTGGAGTGTTTAAGGTAAGCGATTAGTTTTAAGCGGGATAATAATTTATTGTTTAGTGTAGTCTATATTTGTATAATTATGCATTTTGTTTTGTTTGTATTGTATGATAACTAACATTGACTTGACTTTGACACTTCGAAATGGATTTCCTAGTCTCCCCGCATTCTAGCAGAAGTTTTTACTATTAATAATTATGACTTTACCAGTTTTTGGCATAGTTGCCGCTAAAGGGACAATAGTTGGCACGATTTCAAAGCGAATTTCGTAATTTTAATTGTGACGGATATGTACTAAAAATAATATAATTACTGTGAAAATGTTCTGAGAAAATGTAAACCTATGTATAGAAATTATAATTAAAACTTTATTTTTTTTTTAAATTGTTTTACAGTCCGTAACACAAACTTAAAGTTAACTTGTTAGCTATGCGTATTCTTATTAAATGGCTCATAAAATATAATTTAAAATGTTAGTTATAAAAAAAGAACGTTTAAATGTTAGTTAAGTTAGCAAATTTTGATGATGCATGCAGATTGTATTACTGACTGTACTATATTAATATTTTTATTAAAATGTAAAATCTGTCTCACGACATATGTTGTTTTTGTTTTTATTATTTATTTATTTTTCTAACAAATATTAGTAATCTCTTGTAAATAGTAGTCGTACTCTTTCCCATCAGATAGTGACTGACTTAATTTTAAATCTGGCAATACCTTGACAAGAAGTGTTGCCAGGCGTAGCACAATTTAGTTTTAATTTATCAATTTTTTGTGATAATAGGGTATGTACTTAAACTGTCGCGCTTCCCGAAGTATTTAACAATTTAAAAGTAAAAAGACAAGTTTTCTTTGATATAACGTTACATGTGTGGTGAGACGACGTTAGGTTCTTTATTATGTAAGATAGTTTCGTTTCTGCTTGCTCATAAATATAATATAATAAATAAAAAAACAAAAAAAAAATAGCAAATGTATTTTTCTCAAAAATATTATGATGTTATGCAAGTATGAAGCTAATCTGTCTTAAATCTAAATATTAAATGTAACCCGCCTTTGTTGTAAGTCAAAAATATTTCATCTCCATATTAAGAAAAAATGGTAAAAAAATAATTTCGATCATCCCCCTTTTCGTCACAGCAAAGTGTAGTACAATCACGCACAGCAGTCGCTCGTTCAAGTTTTAAAATATGTAGGACATTGTAATTTTAATTAGGTACTCTATTTATTTCATGCAAAATTCACTTAGCGACGGCTATAACGTAAACATTAGGCAACTTAAATAAATATTACAGTTAACACAAAATATATATTGATATAAGAAGTTATTATATTGACACGTGGATCGAACGAATACATACACCAAATAAAATGTGATTAAATAAGCAATCTGAAATTATTAGATGTTGTTTTAATGTACGGTTTCAACGCTAGAGTTTCGTAAGGGGGATAAGCTTGCTATAGTTTTTTTTTTTTTTTTGAATAGTCTGTGTCAAACTTGGTTGTTCTGACAACGTGTAATTGTGTGCTCGGGTTGGGATAGGGTGGGGCAAGTTTGGTTTAGTTTTATAATGTGCGATCAACCATCAGCCGTAGAAGTTTGACACAAGCTGTATATAAGCAAATAATGCTCAAGGCAGCTAGGCAAATTGACTGACTTGCCTAAAATATGTTCGTGTACGTCAAACTGACAGCCGCAATGTGACTGCGGCGACCTAACTGCCAAAAGCATTATGTGCCTAACTGTACACGAATATCTTGCTTTTTGTCCGTTTTTTGCCATGTATAATATATTTCTCAAACATGCTTGGAAATTTGAGCATTATTTTGACAACCTTCTTCGAGATCAATCGAAATTGCTGTACTGGCCAAATACATGCGAGCAGCGGCCGGCAAAAGTTGTATGAGAATCCATATCTATCGTGGTTAAGCGGCCAAATAAATTACATAGTAAAGTCATATCTGTCGTGTAATTTAAAAATGGAACGATCTTTTACTCCGAAACATGACAACCAAGGAGGTAACTTATCAAAGGTTTTATTTAAATTTCGAACTGGCTTGAACATAGAAAGCTGTTTATTGAAAAAAAAAGACAAATGAACACTTTAACGCGGGAAAAATAATTGTTGTTCGTTGTTCGTCATTGATTTTGAAAAGTAATTGTATTTGACAAAAAAGTTTTGCCTAGGTACTACTTAGTTTTAATTTCCGCGCATTATTTGAGAAAAGTACTATACAAGCCTTGGCCACAACTAGGCATTGATCGACTTTGCACGTTCGTCCATCAATGCCTCTTTTGCTGGCCGCTGCATCAATGTACTATTATATATTTGTAATTTATTATTTTTCTTTTTATATGCGTTTTTTAAAATTAATTTTGTTGTGACGTCATTAGCTCAATACATATCGACTTAAATAATAACTACCTATCGTCCCAAAATAGGATTTATAAGCATATATTTTGGAAAATACTTTCAGATTTTTATTATATTCATATTTTTAAATGTACCTGTCCGTTATTTTAAAGGCTCGAACAGTGGTTCACTTGCACTTGAGTATCGTCAACATTAATCGAAAATTACACTGTCATAGATTTAGCTCACAACAACGCGAGTTTTAAAACATAAAATGATAATTTCGCCTCGATCTCTTATTCCTTTACTATTTATAAACATACTGCAAAAGTCCAGGGTTTGCATCTATTCGGGCCTTTAAAGCAATAAATCCATATAATTTAAACAAAAAATGTACTTTCTAGCAGTGTCCCTTTCACAAACGTACCTGTAGCGTTGTAACCGGTCTGTTATGATTATTGTCTTATTCGGTGGCTGGCCACAAAGCAATTTGTAAGACATATAAAATAATCAATTATTATATTTTTATATAATCAGTCGAAGTTCAATTGTTTCAATTCGCCTATTCAATTTGTTTAATCAATAAATGATAGCAAATTGACAGTGAGTTTGTTATTTCTTCAAACTACTTATTTAATTTTCTTCAAAAAGTTTTTCCATTCCTTTTTTAGATTTTAATTTGAATGAATACTTTTATTTCAACCGTTAACTCAAATGATTTGAACAAAAAATAATTTACAATAACATCATTAGTTTGCAGGGTGGTTTACTAAATACTTTCACTTATAAACCCTTGATTGATCCCATAAATAAATCAATATTTGCAGTACCTATTTTGTCAATTTAAAAAAAATATAGTACCTGTTTAGAACAATAAAATCCTAATTATAACCGCATTGCCACCAATTTCGATCAACTTTTGCTATCCATTAAATTCTCCCACAGAAATCCCATAAAAAGTGACACAAATAATTCAAAAAGTAAGTAATTCAAGGTAAGTGACATTTATATCAAAAACATTATCAACATTAATTCTAATTTAAACATTTTCACAATTTCCAGGCACGAAGGGTGGCGTGGATTCTACAAAGGACTCAAACCGAACATAATTCGTGTGTTGCCAGCTACAATGATCACATTCTTGACTTACGAGAATGTTTCCCACTACATGTTGAACAGGTCACGCGAGATTAAGCTGCCTGTTTAAAGGAATAAGGTTAATTTTATTTTATTGGTTACTTTGCTTTTTTTTTCGCCAATTTGCGATATGTTTAAGGCGAAAGTGACTGGGTAGCCCGCAAAATTCAACTTTTCTTATCGTTTTTGAGATTTGCAGGACAGTGTCAGGTTGTGTGTTGATTAAAATATGAATCGCGACCATAATATACAGGGTTACTTGTAATTCGACCTATATCCGTCAGGAGCTGATAGGGGGCCAAAATGCAACAAATTGAACCCCCCATATGTATGGCCGAAATTCAATAGTTTTCGAGATGTTTGAATTTTAAGGGTTTTTCGATATAATTCCAAATAAAAAAAACTACATTTTGAATGGGTACTATTAAAAACGATATTATAGCTTGCACTTCATGAAACAGTCATTCAATAGGCTAATATGAACTTAGAGAGATGTATTGATGATTTCTATGACTATATTTTTATTATTAAATATTTGTGACAGCCGCGAATCATATTTAGATCAACACAAGCTGCGCCCCGCGGTTTTACCCGCGTAAATGTCGATCCCGTGGGAATATCGGGATAAAAACTATCCTATGTCCTTTTCCGGGACTCAAACTATCTCTATACCAAATTTCATCTAAATCGGTTCAGTGGTTTAGGCGTGAAGAAGTAACAAACATATAAACACACACACACTCACAAACTTTCGCCTTTATAATATTAGTGTGATACAACATGACACTAACCTGCAAATTGCAAAAAACGTAAGAACATTTGAATATCGTGGGCTACCTTAGGGGCCGTCTCCACGAGCGAGAGAATCGCGGCGATACTGTCGTCGTGCCACGTATTATTATACACTCAAAACGTGTCTCCACACAGCGATATCAGCGCGGCGAAACTTAGATGGCACGGCGAGACTATCGCCACGGTTCTCTCGCTCGTGGTGACGGCCCCTTAGCGCAACTTTGTTTTAAATTTATTTTGTTTTAATTCATAATTACCTGCATTTTGTATACTTACCTGTCCAATATTATGGACAATCAAAGTTACGGTACAGTACAGCCTGTAGAAAATTAAATAATTACAATAAATGGAAATATACTATCAAAATTGCTTTGAAAAAATTACAAGCATTAAATTAAGTTCATATTTCCAATACTGCAAATCCAATATTAAACTTACTATTGTTAAATGTTATGGCAACTTTGAACTTTTTTTGATTAATTTGTCAAAAACTTTAGTCTATGGCCGGAGTATAGGGCATCTCTTTGGTAAAAAATTGGCTTATTACGCGGAATGCAAATCATATACAGTTTAACTTGGTTAACTGGGCCCTGGTTATGTGAGAAACAGTATGTATGTACCTTTGCATTGAAATACCTCTGTTACTGGGAGTAATGAAACCTTTTTAATTGAAAATGCATTTATCTAACAAATAGCATGGCATTGTCTAGAGGAATTACGAGGTCGACTATACAAACAAAGCGTTGTTTGACAATATAGACTACATAATTTGTCGCTTAATAAATTGAGATTAAAATTAAAAGAATTATAGCTAATTAAAATGAATGAGAGTCAGTCATGCTAATCCAGCGTTACGGTACTTTAGAAGTTTAAATAATTTTAAGTACATAGGTGATAAGGGATATTTAAGGTTTATTGATACCGCTCGAAAAATGGAACTATCTGTAGAATTAATGTAATTATAGTTAAAGTAACAGCGAGATTTTTGGTTTGAATTAGAGTATTAAGTATAATTATGAGTAAGTCAGTGAGAGTATTACGGTACGTACAGTCACGAGCACTAATATGTCAACACTTGGCAATTTTCAATTGTGATTTTTTCGTGAAATAACGAATGCAACGTTGAAATTTAACATAAAACGACACTTAACATAAACCTATGGGTTCGAAAATACTATTTTCGTAATAACATAAAATTTCATTCAAAAATAAAGGAGAAAATCGCCTTTGAATAAAGCCAAGTGTATACATACTTATAGACGTGACTGTACAGTCACCTAAAGAGATAAGTAACCAGGGTCGTCGGATATAGCTGAAGTTAAGCAAGAAACCGCTGGATGTTTTTGAATGAAATTTATCTTGTTAAATGAACTGTTTGTTTCCTATTCATTATCATCATTTTAGCCGAAAGACGTCCACTGCTGGACATAGGCCTCCCCCAAGCACCTCCACTTCGACCGGTTTTGTGCTTCTCGCATCCAACGAGTTCCTGCGGCCTTCACAAGGTCGTCGGTCTACCTTGTGGGAGGCCTTCCAACGCCTTCCTATTAATTAAATTAAATTTTATTCAAAAACATCCACCCGTTTCTTACGAGTTTTCATCTATATCCGACAACCCTGGTTACTTATCTTCTTTGGTGACCGTACATTGTGACCGGAACCTAATGCACGAAACTATATTAACCTTTTAAGCGCTTGGCTAAATATCAATTGCCGTGCCCCAAGCGCGCGGCTAAAATTCGATAAAATCAAGATAAAATAATAACTAAGTATAATAAATAAGGAGGAGAAATCGTTGTATTGATTAAAAAATAGTCAAAAAGATTTTATCTCTATTTAATAAGTAATGGTTTTAGGTGTACCACGCAGTTAATAGGACGAAAATAGAACGATACAATCATGCATGTTCTCTGTCGCAGAAATACGACACGAGCGGTAGGGGCACGGAAATATGTGTAGCATAAATGCGACACAAGTTGTCAAAAGGTTAAATACATACATAAACTCTGCAGCCTTTTTTCCATGACGGTAAGCAGAAACTACAGACCGCCACCCGCTACGATCCTTACATACTTCTTTTGCCTCGTTTACGCTCATACATCTGAGGGGCAATTCTCGTAATTTTAAGAACGTTCACAGTCTGATCTCAGTCTCAATCTGTCAAAAAAACCTCGAATTTCCATTCTACATTTTGACAAGTTTTTGACATTTGTTTGTCGCTGAGATGAGACTGCGACCAGATTTTGAACGTTTTAAATTACGAGAATTGGTCTTCAGGACATGCACGCCGGTTGCGAGTACTACGTACCTGGCGATAGTTTTCGTTTGAGCCACGTTTTTTTTTATCCACCCTGTATAAGTTAGTTAAAAAATAATTTAAGCTTTATTTTTAGTTTCAATGTGCACGATATTTTTAAAATAGACACGAAAGGTCTTATAACAAAAACTTGACACATGTTCAACGCGTGTCTAATGTCAGTCTAACATCAAATTCTAAGGGCCTTCTAAAAAGCGGCTAAATTGCCGATCGCCGATGCAAAAAGTAGCGTGTGTGTTTTGGCCCTAATATGTCATGATAAGAAAAAACAATTGATAAACACGAATTTGTGGTACACTGCTGCTACAGTCCTTTCACATTTATTTTACCAACTACAACCTTATTATAACGTCAATAAAGATCGCTGTGATCAATGGCAACAACCCAACAGCAACGTTATTTGTAACGAGAATAAAGATCACTATGATTTTGATGCAAATTCAGAGGTAAAATAACTTGAAGTGTCACTTGAAGTGTATTCATAAACAAGATTTTGGTCCACACGAAAAAAAAAAACCTCGCGCGCGTTGTAGTAGGAGATTGAATTAATTATTCCTATTTTATTTAAAAATATCGTGCAAAGAATTTTTCTCTTCTTTTAGGAAACGCGCAAATGTAAATAGAAGCCGCGTTATATAAACGTTCAGCGTTTATTAGAATAACTTAGTATTAGGTCTTAGATTTTACTTAGTTGTAAGTTATATTAGGGGAGCACCTTCACCAAAAGCGTTTGATAATGAACTTTAAAGCAGCGAAAATAGTAAATTATGCATATACAGGGTGTCCCTGGAAGTATGGATAAAATCGAATAGGGGCGTGGGCAAGGTCATTTCCAAACTTTTTAACCCTGAGAATGTCAGTGAATTTTTTTACGGTTCAAAAGTTATGACCGATTTTTTTTTTTCAATCCGCTTAGTGCTCAAAGAAAATAATCATAAAAAAATACTATCAGGGCTATCTAAAAAAAAAAAAAATTGATAGCCCTGATAGTTTTCACGAATTCGATCTTTCTTCTCTTTTTTTTAGTATATTTTTTTTTAGTTTTTTTTTTAGTATTTTTTTTTGCTGAAACGTTTGGAAATGACCTTGCCCACGTCCCTATTCGATTTGATCCATACTTCCAGGGACACCCTGTATATGTATCGTTTATTATTTTCAAAAGTACCTTTATGTGAATTCGAGTTATTCCTAAATATATGAACCCACATTGATTTTTTTCTCATTTTCCAAAGTAATTCTTGTGATTTTAAATAGTTAAAGCTGATGAATTTAATCTTAATTTGATAAAAAATTCTAAGTATAAGTTTTGGGTATGTATTGAATTGTTTTACCGGAATTTATTCGAAACGTTATTCGTAACTAGCTTCTGCCCGAGGCTCCGCCCGCACGGATGTCGTAAATTATCCCACGGGAACGTGCTGCCGGGACAAAAAGTAGCCTATGTCCCCGGGATGCCATCTATCTCTTTGCTAAATTTGATCGAAGTCGGTTAAGTGGTTTAGGCATGAAAATGTAACATACAAACAAAGTTACTTTAGAATTTATATCGCACTAATATAATAAAACCGAAAGTTGAATGTGTTTGTATGTTTGTTACTTTTTCACGCAAAAAACTACTGAACGGATTTGTATGAAATTTGGCACACAGATAGTTTATAACCAGGATTAACACATAGGATACTTTTTATCCCGATATTCCCACGGGATCGAAACTTATCCGGGTGAAACCGCGGGGCGCAGCTAGTTATTAATATAATATGGATAAACATTGTGGGTTGGTACGTTTTGGCATAACTGGTATTCCGTACTAAGGTTGAAAGATGAAGTTGAAACAACAAAGGTTCACATGTCGCTAACGCTTGCTTGCGAACATCTAAGCACGTGAAAATTAAGATCTTAATGGCCCGCGTAAAATAAAATAAATATAAGTTGTTTTTAAGTAGGTTTATTCTAGATTATAATACATATGTGCCTAGGTTTAATTTATTTATTTGAGTTCTTTTTAAGTCAGTGACGAACCTCGGTAGGTCACTCTTGGTTTAGTCTATGATTATAATAGGTTATTTAAGAAAAAGAGACAGTAAGGGATACAATATCGTGGGTAGGTTTAGTGTCAGTTATTGTTAAGGCATTACCAAAACCATTTGACAGTGAACATTTAGTCTCGGCTATGAACATGAAGGAGTGCGGATTTTTGAAGACATTGAAGAATACACTTTGTAATAATCAGTGTATTAAAGTGCAAACTGGTACCAATATTGGCGCAAACAAGAAAGGCTCCTTAGGTATCCTCGCGTGCAGGTCATTTGCACTTTGAGACACTGATGATAAGGTTTCTTATTCAATGTACTGCACTGCGCTCCTGCGAAAGTAAAAAATCAAACTAGTAAGTTAGCGCACAGCCTTTAAACATAACACATTCAGGAACAGTAACAAAGGGGTTTGAAGGTTTTGGCCCTAAAATCAGCCGCCATTTTGATTTTTTTTCAGAATCGCGGTGCACAACAAAAGTTATATATTTAGATAGAGGACACTTATACAAACAAAAAATGTTATATAACATAGTATCCTAAAGCGTCAGGGTTCGGAGTTATTCACCGAAATATAAGTCGAAAACAACAAGGATTTTTGTTTTTTTTTCCCTCTAGGTAAGCATATTAAACTATTGAGGTAATAGAAACGTTATGAAACCTTTATGGAGAAGAAACAAATGAAGAATAGACATTTTTTAAATAAATAATTAAACACGGCAATTTATAGTTCGATTTTTAATCCCAGAGACTAATCTGACAAGTGTAATGTTAAACTTCTATACTAAAAAAAAACGAAAACACAAAAGACTTAAATGTCAAATTAGTCTCTGGGATTAAAAAACGAACTATAAATAGCCGTTTTTAATTATTTATTTAAAAAATGTCTATTCTTCATTTGTTTCTTCTCCATAAAGGTTTCATAACGTTTCTATTACCCCAATAGTTCAATATCCTTACCTGGAGGGCAAAAAAACAAAAAAATCCTTGTTGTTTCGGACTTATATTTTGGTGAATAACTCCGAAACCTGACGCTTTAGGATATTATGTTATGTAACATTTTTTGTTTGTATAAGCGTCCTCTATCTAAATACATAACTTTTATTGTGCACCGCGATTCTGAAAAAAAATCAAAATGGCGGCCGACCTTAGGGCCACCCTCCATACAAAAATCTTCTAACCCCTTTCATTTGAAATCCATGTTATTTAAAATCTATTTATGCTTAACAAGACATGCCCCTGCTTTGCACGGGTGCAATGACGTCATGTCAAAAACTAGCTTTACCCAAATTACGTATTATTTGCATAATCCTTTCGGAATAAATTTCTAATGAATGTTCGACACGTAACAAAGTATTGCTCAACAAATGTTCACCAAACAAAATCTTAGACTTTATTTACAAAGAAAAAAAAAATATATACTTAAGTATTTAATATTTGTTTAGAAAGAAACGCGAGTGACTTGTAAATATGAAACGCGTGATGTGCCACATGGACCGAATACATAAAATTAGAATAAATTGTAAAAAAAATAATAAGATAGGGTAGATTTTATTTTTTTGTTAAAGGACGCGTGTATTAACTGCCGTCTAGAATACGACATGAATGAGACTTTAAAATAAGGTTGTAGGATAATACATTTAATTAGATTTTAGAATAATAAACTAAATAGGATAGTTTTTTTTTTGTTAAGCGCGCAAAGGATGTTGCCCATTTTGGTACCCCCAATAGCCTTATGTGTACATCGTTGTATAGGCCATTTTAAACTGAATAGAAGTTACTATGGCGTCTAATTCCAAATTCCTTGTCCGTTCAGAGTTATACTGTACCAAACATGTCAGTTTTAGCAATACACACATTACTGAGAAAAGTTTGTTGCGATTTATAACTTTTCTAGTACCTACTCGAAAATCGAACCTCAGTTTGCCCTAAAGAGTCCTTGATTCCTTGTACGAAACTGCATCGATAGGCATCAAAAAAATTAAATGTAAGAATTAACGTTTTTATAGCAGAGTACCATTTTTCCAAAATCTGTTAATGCAGTTAGAAATTACTCAAGAAGTTCATGACAGTCTTCTATGAACGGTTAAGGTAGCTTCCCTTACGGCCTGGTCTCAACTTCCACATTGTATTACTGCGATCTTTCAAATCAAAACTTAGGCCCTTGGAATTCTTGAACTAAATCTTAATCCAAACTAATATTATAAATGCGAAAGTAACTCTGTCTGTCTGTCTGTCTTTTCTTCACGCCTAAACTACTGAACCGATTTCGATGAAATTTGGTATAGATGTTACCGGCCAAACCCGATTTCAGGACAAACTAGTTTAGCCTAGGCTAAACTAGTTCTTCCTATACGCGATAGGATTACCTTCGCTCGCCCTTGGATCTTATGTCGACGGAGCCCCGTTTCACGGGGCCCCTATTTCTGTGTAAAGGGTTTAAAGTAACCTAACCAAACCGAACCTCGGGGTGCCCTTCGCTCGCCCTTGCATCCTATGTCGACGGAACTAGTTTAGCCTAGGCTAAACTAGTTTGTCCTGAAATCGGGTTTGGCCGGTAACATAGAGATAGTTTGAGTCCCGGGAAAGGACATAGGATACTTTTTATCCCGATATTCCCACGGGATCGAAACTTACGCGGGTGAAACCGCGGGGCGCAGCTAGTACCTTTCTAATGATATACTGGGCTATTGGAAAAACACCTTTTACTATGGACCAAACCTGACATCGCGAAAAAAGAATCAGCTGTTCCCTAAATTTTAACGAGTTATACGAACAAAAATGTAGGGTACAGCTGATTTTTTTTTCGCGATTTCAGATTTGGTCCCGTAGTAAAAGTTGTTCATAATGATGAGTACAATGACCTCTTAAGAGGTTGTTGGTGTTTTTCCAATAACCCTGTATAATTTATTCCTATTGGCGCGGGCACCAGCTTCCATACATTTCGTGGCATCATCCTTTCTTGTAAATATTAACCGCGTGCTCATTCCCTTGTGGACCGGGTCTCCAAGCAAGATTGTAGAATAATAAATTTAATCATATTTTAGGATAATAAACTAAATAAGATAAACTCAAACTCAACTCAAACTCAAAGCATTTATTTCAATTAAACCAATTACAGGCACTTTTGAATTGTCAAGGGGTCGGTCAGTCAGAAAGATGAAGCTAGTTGCCCATTCCAAAGCGTAGGTACCTATGGAGAAGAACGGGCAAGAAACTCCATGGACACTCTTTTAAATCAAAATAATATGGTTACAAAGTCTTGGTTACATCATTCACGTTAAAAATTATACATGTGAGAACGATGCAGAACGTTAAAAGCGTCCATAATGAAAAGATGAGAAAAAACAACAATTCAATTATTAAATTAAAATAAAATAAGCCATGGCAGCAAAGAGATGACCAGTCCCTACTGACGGCGCCCGTTCACGAACATGACGCATGTATTAGCACCATTCAGCTCAACCATTTTGAAGGGAGCTAAATGATCCAACACATGCGCCGCCATCAGCGAGACATTTGAGTGAGCATGACATACTCTCAGCCGCCAGGGCACATTCAGTCAATGAAAGACGTACCCAGTAAATGGTAGCTTTATAGTATGTACATAGTACTCAACATGTGCTATGCAATTATACAATACTAGGAGATTGAATTTATACAATGCAAAGATAGACTTACAATCTTCAGCAGCTCCAACAGCATTTTTAAGTGTTAATCAAATAGTTGTGGTTGTGGAGCAGGACCAGCATTGAGCCAGGCATTTTTATCAGAGATGTAATCCCCTAACTTATAATATGCCTGTCTGCATAGTGTGCGTTTAATACAAGACTTGAATTTTGTCTCATTCAGTTGAAGAATGTGGGGAGGTATTTTATTATAACATTTTAAACAGTACCCCATAAAAGATGAGTCTACTTTAGCTAGTCTAAATCCTGGTTGAACTAATAGGTCCCTATTTCTAGTACTATAATTATGTCTTTCACCTCTTTTACTAAAAAGATGTAAATTTTTCCTTACATACATGATATTTTCGTAGATATATTGACAAGGTACCGTCATGATGTTAATTTCTTTAAACCGTTCCCTTAGAGAATCGCGCCTGCGGTGATTATAAATGGCTCTGATAGCTCTTTTCTGCAGAATAAAAATAGAATCGATGTCTGCAGCCCGTCCCCAAAGTAAAATACCGTAAGACATGATACTATGAAAGTAACTAAAATAGACCAGTCTCGCGGTATCTACATCAGTAAACTGACGGATTTTTCTGACAGCATAAGCAGCTGAACTTAGCCGTCCTGCAAGAGATGTTAAATGAGGACCCCATTGTAGCCTTGAGTCGAGCGTGATCCCTAGGAAAACAGTTGTATCGACGAATTCTAGTTTCTCTTGATTCAATATTATCTCGCAATCACTACCTTTGACATTTGGTAAAGAAAATCTTATGCACTTAGTTTTTTTTCCATTTAATACTAAATTATTAGCAGTGAACCAATTTTGGACCTGCAGTAGGGCGTTATTTACGTCGTCAAAATTTATAGCACGTCTATTTACCTTAAAAATTAAAGAAGTGTCATCAGCAAATAACACCATTTGTGGTTGGTTTTTTAATAAATGGAGTAGATCATTTATATACACTAAAAAGAGGAAAGGACCCAAAATCGAGCCTTGTGGCACACCCATTTTTACTGTTAAGCCATGTGAATTGACACCATTTATTTGAACTTGCTGTTGTCTATCATTTAAATAAGAACTAACTAAACTGAGCGCAAGTTTTCCAAGTCCGTAATGCTCAAGTTTCAAAAGCAAGGTTTCGTGATCGACGCAATCAAATGCCTTGGAGAGGTCACAAAAGATTCCTATGGCTTCTTGGGCCTCTTCCCACGCGTTAAAAATGTGTTGTAATAAGGTTACACCGGCGTCGGTCGTACAACGTCCTTTGGTAAAACCATACTGTTGATCGTGAAGGATTTTGTTCGTGTTAAAATGATTGAGCATTTGATTAAGCATTATCTTTTCAAACACCTTGCTGAAAACCGGCAACACGGATACGGGTCTATAATTATTAGTGTCTTTACTGTCCCCGGATTTGTAAAGTGGTATTACCTTACTGTATTTCATTAAATCGGGGAAGACTCCTTGATCAACACACGAATTAAATACTAAGGCTAAGTAAGGCGCAATAGTCTCAATTATGGAGGTACATACTTTAATAGACATTCCCCAAAGATCTTCGGTCAATTTGATCTTAATTTGCTTAAAAGCTTTTATTACTACTGCAGGGTTGATATGTTTAAATTGAAATTCATCCGGGCAGGCTTGAACGTTCGCTCTTAATAAATCAATTGATACGCCGGGTGAGGAATTTAAGGCTTCCGTCGTTTTTGATGGTATATTAGTAAAGAAATTTACAAATTCTTGAGCTACTTCTAAGTTAGAGCTTATGGCACCACGTGAAGTCTCCAACGTGTAATCTGTGTTTCGTTTTTTATTCCTACTAGTTTCGTTATTTATAATTTTCCAAACCGTTTTTATTCTATTTTCTGCCGATTTGATTTTGTTGCTAATGTACCGGGCTTTGGCTATTTTGCAAGTATTTCTAAAAATTTTGGAATATGTAGCAACATACTTGCTGAAAGTATCAGTATTAATGTAGGGCTTAAGGCCATACAGCTCGAACAGTCTCTCCCTACTTATCCTAATACCTCTAGTTGCCCAGTCACTAAATATAAAATTAGGGCAAATGTTTTTTGTTTTCTTTTCAAAAGTTTTATTGAATTGAGTCTGCACTACTGAAAAGAAATCCTCGTACAATTTATTTGCGTCATCCATATCATGGCCCAGATCATTTAACTTATTATTTAGAGTACTATTGAATCTTTTTAGTTTACCAGTCGTTATCGGTCTAAATTGTATTTGCACTTTTTGCAAAGGTGTTTTAAACTTAAAAGTTACCGTTTGTCCACTATGATCAGACGGCAGATAATTTACGATGGCTTTATCTAAATAATCACAATCGCAAAAAACATTATCGATACAAGTAGCAGAAGTTGGAGTTACTCTAGTCGGTTCTGTAAAAACATTGGATAAATTGAACGATTTGAAAAGGCTTAATAATCTACTGCTGTTTGAATTATTTTCCGAAATATTAATATTAAAATCACCACAAATAATTGCAGCTTTGTTATTGGATGCAAGTTTCACTAGAACATCCTCCATTATTGACTCAAATACAGAAAAGTTCTGATAATTAGGGGGTCTGTAAACGCACACTACAACATGCTTATCTAGCTCAACACAAGACAGTTCGATGCAATGTTCAATTGATAAATCCACTATGTCATTTCGTTGCTTGAATTTTAAACAATTTTTTATTAAGATTAAAGAACCTCCACGCAGCATAGATTTACGGTTAAAACAACTGCCTACACTATAGTTCTCATAATTAATTAACATTTGGTAATCCTTTAACCAATGTTCAGTAAAACAAACAATGTCAAACTTTGTTTTTTCTAAAAACATTTCAATTTCTAATAATTTGGAGGAAATGCCTTGAATATTTTGATGAAATAACTTCAAGGTATTCTGCTGATCTCCTTTTTGATATTTAATTATTTTAGAGCAAGAAGATACCTTGTTGCTGTTAGGTATTAGAATATTATTACTGGTACCTTCTGTTGTCTTACAAACTAGTTTAAATGATTATCCGGAGTTAATCCCAAGACTTCAATGTCATCACCAGGCAGTGAGCTCATAGTGCGTGAGGGAAATGGAACCTCCTTCGTACAATTTGTATACATATTTATAGCATTTGAGCTACATTCATTTAGGCAAACCACCTTATTATTAGTATTATTACTAATTGTTGTGGTGTTAATAATACAAGACTTCGACATAATACTTATGTCTGTGTTTATATAAAAAGCTAATAGCCTTGCTATTGTGTGTCTAAAACTAACAGGCAGATACACAGTACCTCTAGTCGACTTTAAAGTTTCTACAAAACTGTTAGTGTCAAAATAGACAAGCTTGTCACTGTAATGACTAACTAAAAAGTGCATTTGCTTATTAAGCATATGAATATAATTGTTTTGTCTATTTGTCAATTTTTTAAAATATGGGATAGATAATATTATAGTCTTTATTTCTTATTTTTTTAATTAAAAACGCGAATCTTCTGTACAAATATTAACCGCGTGAATGTCCGGGTGGACCAAAATAATTAAAAATTGTAGAATAATACATTTAATAATATTTTAGGATAATACATTAAGTTAGATTTTAGAATATTATTAACTAAAAATAATAGATAGACTTAGTTTTTATTTATTTTCTTTTTTTTTTAAATTAAACACGCAAATGTTTTGTAAATATTTAATGCGTGGGTGAGTGTCTCAAGTGGACCGTAATAAGATATAAGATTGTAGAATAATAAATAACATAGGATTCTAGAATAGTAAATTAAATAAGACACAGGTAGGTAGTGACTAAAGAAATGATGGATGGACCTTGTGAATGATGATATGGTAAGAAAGGGGGTGACTACCGAGATGACGACTAATAGAGAAGTATGGAAGAAAAAGACATGTTGCGCCGACCCCAAATAAATTGGGATAAGGGCAGGAGAATGATGACATTTAAGGGGCTTACAGGACCTAAACGCAAAAAACATAAGTTTTAGAAACAATAAAAGTATATGATAAACAAAAACACTACAGTAAACAAAATCAGAAAAATATATGATATTCTTCAGGATATATGCTAGCTAGATAGTGTGTTGAAAACATCATCATCATCATTTCGGCCGAAAGACGTCCACTGCTGGACATAGGCCTCCCCCAAGCACCTCCACTTCGACCGGTTTTTTGCTTCTCGCGTCCAACAACAACATAATACAACTAATTTGATGCGATAGAAAAAAATAAGGAAGATACCTCTAAAAACTTTCTTTTACAACAAAAATCATACTAATATACATATAATATACATTAGGGTGGTCCTTATTCCTAAGAAAAAAAAATTTTTTTCTTTAATTTCGCGGGGCACCACGTAATTTGGTTATATACCATAAGAAAGTATTTCAGTATTTTTTTTGAAATTTTTAAATGACATTTAAGGGTCGCTACCAAGGTTTGAATTTTAAATAAAAAGTATAAAAACTCAAAATCTGTATTTGTTAGAATTCTTTATTTTTATACTCAGGTCTTACAAAATATTATGAAATTATTGTTATTGTTATTCTTCAATGCTTCTGAACGTTTTTTCTTGTTTTCTTTATTTTTTTTAGATTCTGCCATTCTTTGAACAGTTTTTCAATTTTACTGATGACGTTTTTTTAATTGAATAGGTATGCCAGTTTTTTAATGTATTTATTACTTTTAATATAACCATCCAAAATATATATAGACACCTAAATTAAAAATTATTGAAACCTTTATGTAAGCTGTCTTTCAACGCTATTTGTAAAAATTTTGACAGCCGGTAGCGACCTCTAAATCTTAACAAAAACAAAAACATAAAAAGACGTATTTCATATTTAGAGGTATATAATCAAATGAGAAAGTGCCCCGAGGATAATTCAAAAGTCGAAAAATAAGGACCACCCTAATATACATACAATCATTATGATTTTCTGTCAGATTATTCTACAAGCAACATACTAAAGCACTAGTGTTTTAATTTTTTAGTCCAAACAATAGATTTTTTTGTAAATAGATAATTGCTTCATAATTTGCAATAAATTACCAGCGTTGTCTTTTCTATGCAGTCCGACAGTCATTGCGCTTTAGGTCATGTAGTCCCTTTAAGTTAGATTTTAGAATATTACTAACTAAAAAAAGATAGGTATACTTAGTTTTTATTTCTTTTCTTTTAATTAAACACGCGAATGTTTTGTAAATATGAACCGCGTGGGTGAGTGTCTCAAGTGGACCGTAATAAGATATAAGATTGTAGAATAATAAATAACATAGGATTCTAGAATAGTCAATTAAATAAGATACATAGGTGGGTAGTGACCAAAGAAACGGTGGATGGACTGTGTGAATGATGATATGGTTAGAAAGGGGGTGACTACCGAGATGACGACTAATAGAGAAGTATGGAAGAAAAAGACATGTTGCGCTGACCCCAAATAAATTGGGATAAGGGCAGGAGAATGATGACATTTAAGGGGCTTACAGGACCTAAACGAAAAAAAAACGCAACTTTTAGAAACAATAAAAGTATATGATCGGCTACAGTAAACAAAATCAGAAAAATATATGATATTCTTCAGGATATATGCTAGCTAGATAGTGTGTTGAAAACACAATTCAACTAATTTGATACGATAAAAAATCATGAAGATACCTCTAAAAACTTTCTCTTACAATAAAAAGCATACTAATATACATACAATCATTATGATTTTTTGTCAGATTATTCTACAAGCAACATACTAAAGCACTAGTGTTTTAATTATTTAGTCCAAACAATAGATTTTTTTGTAAATAGATAATTGCTTCATAATTTGCAATAAATTACCAGCGTTGTCTTTTCTATGCAGTCCGACAGTCATTGCGCTTTAGGTCATGTAGTCCCCTTAAGTTAGATTTTAGAATAATTATTATTAACTAAAAAAAGATAGGTATAAGTACTTAGTTTTTATTTCTTTTCTTTTAATTAAACACGCAAATGTTTTGTAAATATTTAATGCGTGGGTGAGTGTCTCAAGTGGACCGTAATAAGATATAAGATTGTAGAATAATAAATAACATAGGATTCTAGAATAGTCAATTAAATAAGATACATAGGTGGGTAGTGACCAAAGAAACGGTGGATGGACTGTGTGAATGGTGATATGGTAAGAAAGGGGGTGACTACCGAGATGACGACTAATAGAGAAGTATGGAAGAAAAAGACATGTTGCGCTGACCCCTTAAATAAATGGGGATAAGGGCAGGAGAATGATGACATTTAAGGGGCTTACAGGACCTAAACGCAAAAAACACAAGTTTTAGAAACAATATAAGTGGAAGGAGGGAAGGGAGGCCTTTGCCCTGCAGTGGGACAGAAATGGCTGATAATAATAAAAAAGTATATGATAAACAAAATCACTACAGTAAACAAAATCAGAAAAATATATGATATTCTTCAGGATATATGCTAGCTAGATAGTGTGTTGAAAACATAATACAACTAATTTGATACGATAGAAAAAAAATCATGAAGATACCTCTAAAAACTTTCTCTTACAATAAAAATCATACTAATATACATACAATCATTATGATTTTTTGTCAGATTATTCATCAAGAAACATACTAAAGCACTAGTGTTTTAATTTTTTGTCGAAACAATAGATTTTTTGTAAATAGATAATTGCTTCATAATTTGCAATAAAGAACGATGACCATATTTGTATGAGACCCGTCCCCCCCCTTCAACAGAACTTTTGTATGTATTAGTAGGTTCACAAAGGTCTATAAAAAGACTAGCAACCAGTTTTAATTTCAAAATCCATGGGGTTTAAAAATAAAATAAAAATTAAAAAATCGTTTTATAAATTTTTCCTAATTCGCTAGGCCCGTTCCCCGCCCTGCAACAGATCTTTTGTATGTGCTATCAGGTTCATAAAGATCTATAAAAAGACTAGCAACCAGTTTTAACTTCAAAATCCATGGGGCTTAGAAATAAAATGAAAATTAAAAAAAAACGTTTTATTAATTTTTCTAATTCGCTAGGCCCGTCTCCCGCCCTGCAACAGATCTTTTGTATGTGCTATCAGGTTCATAAAGATCTATAAAAAGACTAGCAACCACTTTTAACTTCATAATCCATGGGGCTTAGAAATAAAATGAAAATTATAAAATCGTTTTATTCATTTTTCTAATTCGCTAGGCTCGTCCCCCGCCCTGCAACAGATCTTTTGTATGTGTTATCAGGTTCATAAAGATCTATAAAAATACTAGCAACCAGTTTTAGCTCTAAAATCCATGGGGTTTAGAAATAAAATAAAAAATCGTTTTATTTATTTTGGGATAAAGTAGTGTCTTGTTGTCGCGGGCGCTATTTTGAATCCTGAACGCAACGAAGGATTCTAGGTTTGAGTTGACTCCTGAGCGAAGCGAGGGAGTTAAGACTTGAATCCTGAGTGCAGTGAGGGATTCAAGCTCGCCCAAGACGAAGACACCCGCGTCTCCGTCGTGGACGAGCATATGGCAGTTGTCCCACCGCCGGCGAGGAAGCGAAGAACTGTCGGCTGTTTTCTCGCTCAAGAAACGTACAATAGATATACATTCCGTGTAAACAAAAGAGATGCATATATCAACAGTTGATCGCTGACTGTTCACACTGCCGGCGAGGACTCGCTTCACTGGTTTGTCGCTGAGCGACAAGAGCTATCAAAGATAATACTCGCCTAGCGATACTCGCTCAGCGATGGTCGCTTGGTGGTCAGAGCTCACGCCGAGAGAAGCCCCTGTGAGACTAACCGCCCCGAGCGAGTGGTGCGAGTAATCGTCCGTCGCACTCGAAAACTCGCTGATAGCCCAGCGACAAAACTATCGGAACTATACACACGCTGCTCGCTGCTCGCCAACTCGTTTTCAGTTGCTAGTTCTACTCGCTAATCGTTCGTCGCCGCGGTGGGACAACTGCCTGCCTATAGGAATAGAAAAAATTGGACGAGTAACGAATGACGTTTTCTGTTTTTTAAATGGCATCTCCTAATTGATCTTGAGAGGTTTGAAAATCAAAGAATATGGTTAACTTACAAACTCTTATTTTGTGCCAAAAATAATAACATTAAAACATGATTTTTCTCGGAATATCCTGCACTTTTGAGAGATGTCGTCGTAGTGAAAATTGATCACCTTGCTAAGACGGTTTGAATGAGATACATTTTAAGTTTGTTGGTCGATGTAAGGCTTGGGGGGACGATGTGACGAAATTAACACTAAAACATGATTTTCTCATTTTCTCGGAATATCCCGTACTTTTGAGAGATGTCGTCATAGTAAAAATTGATCAGCTTGCTAAGGCGGTTCGAATGAGATACATTTTAAGTCTGTTGGTCAATGTAAGGGTTGGGGGGACGTTGTGACGAAATTAACACTAAAACATGATTTTCTCGGAATATCCCGCACTTTTGAGAGATGTCGTCATAGTAAAAATTGATCAGCTTGCTAAGGCGGTTCGAATGAGATACATTTTAAGTCTGTTGGTCAATGTAAGGGTTACGGGGACGTTGTGACGAAATTAACACTAAAACATGATTTTCTCGGAATATCCCGCACTTTTAAGAGATGTCGTCATAGTAAAAATTGATCAGCTTGCTAAGGCGGTTCGAATGAGATACATTTTAAGTCTGTTGGTCAATGTAAGGGTTGGGGGGACGTTGTGACGAAATTAACACTAAAACATGATTTTCTCGGAATATCCCGCACTTTTGAGAGATGTCGTCATAGTAAAAATTTATCAACTTGCTAAGGCGGTTCGAATGAGATACATTTTAAGTCTGTTGGTCAATGTAAGGGTTGGGGGACGTTGTGACGAAATTAACACTAAAACATGATTTTCTCGGAATATCCCGCACTTTTGAGAGATGTCGTCATAGTAAAAATTGATCAGCTTGCTAAGGCGGTTCGAATGAGATACATTTTAAGTCTGTTGGTCAATGTAAGGTTGGGGGGACGTTCTGACTCATCGTCCTTACCAGCGTTGTATCATAGCCTCTTTCTTTTCTATGCAGTACGACAGTCACCGCGCTTTAGGTCATGTAGTCCCTTTAAGTTAGGTTTTAGAATATTATTAACTAAAAACGATAGGTATACTTAGTTTTTATTTCTTTTCTTTTCATTAAACACGCGAATGTTCTGTAAATATGAACCGCGTGCGCGTGTGTCTCAAGTGCACTCTAATCGGATATAAGATTTTAGAATAATACATAAAATAGGATTCTAGAATAGTAAATTAAATAAGATACATAGGTGGGTAGTGACCAAAGAAACGGTGGATGGACTGTGTGAATGATGATATGGTAAGAAAGGGGGTGACTACCGAGATGACGACTAATAGAGAAGTATGGAAGAAAAAGACATGTTGCGCTGACCCCAAATAAATTGGGATAAGGGCAGGAGAATGATGACATAGAAAGGTAGTTTCTATTAATGTGTTTTGGGAACGCGAATTTCTTGTAAATATTAACCGCGTGAGCATTCCCTGAAGGACCGGCTTTGTAACATGATTGTAGAATAATAAATTTGGTAATATTTTAGGATAATTAACTAAATAAGACAGATAATATTATAGTCTTTATTTTCTTTTTAATAAAAAACGCGAATCTTTTGTAAATAATAACCGCGTCAGAAAGTCCAGGTGGAATGAAATAATTAGTAATTGTAGAATAATAATATTTTAGCATAAAAAAATAGGTTAGATTTTAGAATTATAATATTTTAGGATAAACAATAGGTTAGATTTTAGAATAATAAACTAAATTAAGATGATAGTATAGCCTTCTCTTTAATATTTTTGTTCTGGTTTTTAAACGTGGATGTTTTGTAAATATTAACCGCGTGATTGTATTGGAAGAGCCCTATATAATTAATAATATTTTAGAATAATGAAATAAAAATAGCTTTTAGTTTTTATTGTAGTTGGTAGGTAAGGTCCATATTCATCGAAGGCATTCGGTAGTGAGCATTTGTTAATAACAAAAAGTATTATTGTTATTCGAACTCTGGATTTCTTAAAGCTGTTACAATTAAACGTACCTATTAGTAAAATGAACTTAATTAAATAATAAAAAATCTTAATTTCTTAATCTTAATTTGAGCAGAAACATGGTGTATTTTGTATTAAAAACTAAAAAAGTTAAAAAAGCTAGTTTCTTTTTTCTCATAAATACGCCTCGTGGAGTGCCAGATATTGACAAATGTGTGATTAGGTTGTCCACAAATAAGATTGCTTAGTTTTCAAATCTTTACAAATCATATTTTTGGCAAAAAAGGTCAATGAATCGATGTTTTTATTATGCTACGGCTACATTGTCGCGATAAAGCGAACTACACTTCGCGCGCTGTCTCTCGCACACCGCTCGACATCTCGCTGTAATTAGATCTCGATCCCTAATTTCTCATAATTCAATTTGCAGGTCAGTGTTAGTTTGAATATTGATCAAAATATGATTCGCTACCGTAACAAATACGCTTCTTTACAGAACTAAAATCATTACAATCAGTATAATTCTCCCTCAAATGTCATATTGCTGTTATTGTTTTTTATCAACAATCGCCTTCTACGATGTCCTTCTCACCGTACTGGCTTCATTCATTCTTTTTTCTTTGTCCAGGCGGTCTTTCTGTGGAATGCGCTCCCTCTGAACATCAGAACGGCAACCAGTCGGTTATCTTTTAAAGTGAAGGCACGTGAACATATCCGGCAGAAGTTGGCCGCAACATCCCAGCGCTGATTTGCTGGATTCGTTTTCTCCTCTAACGATCATTTTTCTCCTGAAAGTTCATTTGGTTTATATGTATGTATGTATTATTATTTATTCCTGTATTTTATAGTCATTTCCTAGCTATTTATCCTGTACGTTGCACCTGTCATGTTTTGTCTCTGCCTGCATCACCCTAAGGTTGACTGGTAGAAAATGCCTCGGGCATTAAGTCCGCCTTTGTACAGTATTTTTTTTTTACATATGCATAAAGTATTAATAAATAAATATTTAAAATTATGGAGTTATATTGGTGATTTTATTGATTAAATAATTCTGTAATTAAATACATAATTTGTAATTGTAACGGTTGTGAATTATATTTTTATCAACTTACAACCTAATACTAACCTTCAAATTGCAAAAAAACGTAAGAAAATTTGAATTTCAGGAGCTACCTTATTGCAACCCCCTTGGCTTAATACTGGATTTCCGCCATAACCAGTCGACCGATCAACGCTCAGCTGTGTTACCCTGGCACCTTCGCCTTAAGATTGGACAATATTCTGATATCGCAAGCACTTGCTATCAAACAGTTCATGCTCAATTTATTAATCTTTCGAATCCTCACTTATGGACGCTTTCGGTGAGTTTAGTGCAATAAAGTTTATGGCTGGCGCGGACCTGGCAAAGAGCAGTTTTCACTGTCGAACAAATATCAATCTTACGCTTCTTAAAATAAAATCGAAAATATAACCGCTTTGATGCCCTCTCGGACTAATACAAGTTTTTTTTTTTTCAACTTTATTTCATCTAGCACAAGGTTGATAATTGTTTGGCTGTGGTGCTCTGATCCTCGTCAGATCTGCGCCGGTTCTAAGTAATTATATAAAACATAGAGTATAAAATTAATGTAATGTTTATTTTTATTTTTTATTAGTACATTAAATGGTGCCTGGCACGATTAGTTTAAACGGAACGCGAATTAATTGTAAATATTGTTCGCGTTTCTTCGAAACCACAATGCTCCTAAAAACGCTACTGTAAATAAAATTAATATAGGATAGATTGTAATTACTTTTAATAAAATAGATTAATAATACTTATAATAAAATTAAATAAGTCTAGTAACCCCACATCGTCACCACTCATTTTTGCGCGTTTGGGCATTGAATAGGTAATATTCAAGCATTTAAAACTGCTAACAAAAATTTCTTAAAGAAGTACTTCAGAACTTCTTCATTGGCAAAAAAAATTTTCGATGTTAGTTTAGTTTATTTGATTGATTTGACCAATCTAGTTTGTAGGAATGATTAAAATTTTTAGTTTCATTTGCAAAACTAGGTAGGTAGGTATGAATGATGGAGGTTGTCCTAGGGATTTATTACTGGGACAACCTCAAAATATGTAAGTTAATGAATTTACATATTTTTGGAGAAAGGACAATAACGGTAAGAAGGCTTGATACCGATTGAATTAGTTTACATTGGGTTTTTATTAGTAAATAAGTAGGTAAATTAAAAAACGATAGGTCACAAGTATATTGTATATTTTTGAAAGTGAAAATCGTAAAAGAGATTTTTAATAATAATAATATGAGCGCGTTATATTCACGTGTTGTAATGAAAGATTGAATACCTGCCAGTGGCGAAGGTACCATACAACTCGATTCCCACCGGCTTCCCTTCGAAAATTCAGAACATAACCACACTCTAGTTAATTCATAATTGATTTTTTTTGGCATTTTTTTTTTTGCTCCGGTTTACCTCTGTCATAAATTCACCCTTCGCCACTGATACCTGCTGTTTAAGATACTTCAGTTCTACTGGATATATTAAATTAAACGACCGAATGTAAATGCAATTATAGGAAAATAAAGTATGAGGTAAAATGAGGACGCCAAGTCTTGTCTTAGAATTATTCGGAACGTTAAAATGGGGGGGCCGATCAGCGGTTTCTTCAAGTGCTCATCACCAAATTTCGCTCAACTAAAAAATCCACCAACTTAATATACTTACAATATTACTTAAACTAATAAGTAGTTAAATTCGTTTACAAATTTGAAAGTTTTGGTCTAGTTCATAAGGTTGGTTTTAGAACTGGCTGTGTCCGCATCAAGTTCCTTTTAATTTATTTAAAATACATTTTAAATTACCCAAAGACATTTTTGTGTTAAACTTAATTAAATTAAGTTTTTCTGCAGAGTACTAATAATTTTGTGTTCGATAATTTATTATACGGAGTTTAGACTACATTCATAATAATTATATATGTAATTACTCATTTAATAAACATCACAAATATTTAAAAAATCTTAGAGAAGGTAAATTTTCTGAAATATGCTTTAATCAAAATTGTTCTAAACATGTCACAAAAACGAAATTACATATTTTCGTCATAATAATAAAGTATTCAAGTTAAAGGTTTTTTTTTTTTTTTTGTAAAAGTACCGTTTATAATAATATTAACGTATAATCTTGTGGAGCACCACTTAACGTGCTTATTTTCTACATTTTCATCCGAAAATAAAAGAAATAACCAAACAAAAGATGAGGGCGCCACTGTGTGGTCGGCGTCGCCTTAATAGATTTTCAACTTTATTGCTAAAGCATAAGGTTCAAAGTTGATTGGGAAAATTTGACAGTTTCGGGTAGCTTGATGTGCTGGCGGTCTGTATATGCTTCTCCCAAAGAGATGCCCTATATTCGTCATAGCATTGCTGGTCTTATATTTAGCAACGCAATCATAATCATGTTTTTGTTACTTTATAGTTTGGAGACTGTTGCAATATATCACATTTGCTACTATTATCAATGTTCTTGTCTGTAATATTATGTAAGTAGATTTATTTGTTTTTGTTTCTTAATAAATGTTTAAAAAGTATTTATGTGTTGTGTATTTTCCTTTCCTTATGGTATTTGATTTTGCGAGGTCGATATCATCTTCCAATCGATGTTGGCGAAACAGCCTTTCAAGAGGTTGATTCCACTTTCAACCCTAGACTGACTATGATTGGTCGATTCAATATCCAGCCGATGTTGGCTAACAGGCTGACAATAGGTACGGTCAGCAACAAAAGTCGATTACTTAACATTTCAGTTTTTTAATCTTAGTTATTGAGCAAAATATGTATTCAAAATTGCAGCATAAGAAATTTTTTTACAATATAAACTCTGCTATTATGTGAAAAGCTAAAAAGCAGTGAAAAGAATTGTGGTCAATTTAATAACATGTAAAAATGAGTGTTAATCGACTTTTGTTGCTGACTGTACCACCTTTAACAACCAACATGGTTGCCGCCACCTATTTTACTTAAACATGGCCATCTGAAACACCAGTGGTATTACAGAGACGAGACCCAAGTTTCAACACAAGTTTATAAACACCACTAATTATACCCTACAAAAAGTATCTAATGCTACTAGACTAAAGCCATGTATCAGTACATGGCTTAAAATACTGCAGTAATCAACACCTATTCTCCAGGCGAACTTTCTGAGGACACTGAGCTAATCAGATACGAAAAGAATGATTTGTCTTAAAAGTACTGTCAACTGCACGTCTATGGTAATTTACATTGACTATGTACAGTCAACCACACATCAGTGGAAGCACTTACGCAACAAAAATTGTGCTTGCTGCTACGACAAACAGATGCTTGTCGAATACCACTCATCTGAACTCGAGTGAATTTGACTGTACCTCTGCTGTTTTTTTTTAATTTTTTAAGCACTAGGTAGCTAGACTATAAGCCGACCGCTTAAC
Organism: Amphipoea oculea; assembly: GCA_945859645.1. Taxonomy (NCBI): domain Eukaryota; kingdom Metazoa; phylum Arthropoda; class Insecta; order Lepidoptera; family Noctuidae; genus Amphipoea; species Amphipoea oculea. Next base: position 21,548,591 of record OX243862.1, read on the forward strand.
TGAGACGTTGCCTGAGGTAGTTGCGCGGTGCGGGAGGGGTGATAGTTGTCACAAGTTGACGAATCACTGAGCTCTCGCATCACGTCACCACACCCCTCCCGCACCGCGCTGCTACCTCAGGCAACGGTCTAAAGCCCGTTGTCACTAACACTACGAACTAAGGCCTCATTTACGGAGACGCGGGGCGTCTCGCGGCGCGTGTGGCGTGGCGTCTCGCGGCGCGTCTGACGTTTTTTCTGTTTACGGTGGGGCGGCGCGTGCAGCGGCACGCATCATCGCACGCGTAAACACAAACTTATAGCAATATACGACCATGTTCATAGAGAAGCGAGACGGGAAGCGTGGCGATGCCCGCCGCGGCGCCCGCGGCGGGCATCGCGGCGGCGCACGCTCGCCTCGATCAAATCGACTAGTTTTATGTTGGCGAGAGATGGGAGCGCACGTGTCGCAACTTGCAGCATGATCATATCATACTCCATTGCGACGGTGACTCGTCTGTGTTGCGCGATTTCTAAATAAGACTGACAGAAGATTCCGCCTCGGACATAGCTTCATCGAGAATTGCCGCTGCGTGCGCCGCCGCGTGGGACGCGTCGGTGCCATCCGCGGGCTCGGCCGCAAAAAACGCCCTTATTCAAACAAACGCGTCTAAAATCGCTTCTCCGTAAACGCACTCATACAACGCCATATACAACATTATTTTTAGTATATGCGAAACCTGAATATAGTTTGTTCAGAATAAGTAACTGAATCGATTCCAATAATTTTTACCCCATGTTATATTTTGGCCCAAAAATATTTAAAAAAGGTTAATAGTTGGACACTTCGAGTATATTATACTGTGCCCCGAGGAGCGACTAAGTAGGTAGTTATCTACCATACGCGCACAATGGCGCGGCGCCGGCGCACAGCGAGCGGGGCGGGGGTGCAGCAACCTCAGTCACCCGGGTACCACTGGTTGGCGCGCACGTGTCGCGTGGGTCCAACTGCATAATCGCGAGCGCGCGGCCGCCGCGGGCCACAGTTGTGTTTCGGTTGATCGTGTACTTACCTATCGTATGTAAAAAGTGTCGTGTAACTGGACTGGACGTGGACTTTCTCATACACAAACGTCCAGTACACAGAAACAACGATAACAGTGATAACGTATCCCTGGCAGCGCGGCGGTACGAGGAGCAATCAGAGTATCGTGGAACACAATGCTTTGCCGTGATGATTAACATTTTTAAACACGCCAAGATGGTTAATTGTAGAAAGTTATTATTTGTACCTACAGCCTGCTGTGGTTAAGTAATGCGATGTTTAACACTTTTCATCCACTTTGAACAAATCGCATTGACTACATTGTATCACTTACGGCTTACGAATAGATAAGTAATTACTTATTCGTAGCTTACGGCTGCATTTATTTACGAATAAAGTACATTATAATCACTACCTACACTTGACCATTACGACAGTCCAAAGCCTGCAAGTGTGATGGAAAATGTTATCGCCAGTTAATTACAATACAATCGCCGTGCCGTACCTAACGGCACGCGGTGGGGGAGACCATGTTTTTGGACGGACAAACAGGTAACATAACAAGCTTATAACTTGGTGATTATTCATGATACAGTTTTGAAATTTTGTACATAGATTCTTTACATAAAAATACTAGACACGTGTTTCGGGTTTCGCATATACTAAAAATAATGTTGTATTTGAATTCAGTGCGGGCCGCGCCGCTCAACGCGACGCGCGACGCCCCGCGTCTCCGTAAATGAGGCCTAAGGCCCGAATTCCTCTGTCGCTGATGTCGGTCGCGCGTACGAATATACGTTGTGTTCTATGAAGCACCACACTGTGACGCTGACATCGGCGGCGCGCGAGTTGCTACGCGCCGCTGATGACGCGCGTCGGTCTCGCTCGTCAGCGCCGCGTTCGTCGGTCGACTGACGCGCTATAGAACGCTATGAGCGTCCTCACTCTGTTCCCGACCGTCGGCACGCGCGCGTACAGTCGCCCGCCACCATGAACATTGATACTGAACGTGTGATTACCGAGGTGCGCCTACGTCCTGCATTGTGGGATTTTTACTTTCATTCTAAAATAATTAAAAAACTTTTCCTCGTCCTGACGTAGCTTTTCAAATAAAGTAGAAAATTCACCATTCGTCACCCTGCAGCAACTAAACAATTTATAAACGGGTTCATAATAATATCCCAAATTCAAACTCCGCTTCACAAATCCACAACAAATCCACTTGGAGACGCCTGTACTGTGAGCGGTCAGTATCGCACTACGGATGTTTTCATTGGCGCTGATGGTCAGCGCGCTACGCGACTGACGGTACGCGACCGACGTCAGCGACAGAGGAATCCGGGCCTAAATGTATCGCCTAATATAAGCTTACTGTTGTATTTTCAACGTTCGGTTCAGCGCCGAGAGTTGAAAATCCAACAGTGGGTCAGTTAACCCATTTATTTCATTCATTGTTATTCTGAAACAGACAATTCACTTGTGGGGTTGTAGGAACTCAATCAACCTACTGACTTGTAGTAGCGACCAAATTAATCTTTGTGTCCACAATAACCAGCATTGTTACGATTATCTTCAGCGTTTGACTGAAAGACATCGTTATTTGAAACTTAACTGTGTGTAAATAAGGTTGAAATTGTGTTAGGAGGGTTCTTTTTGTTGCAGTAGATAGGTTGGTAGCACAGAAATCTTAATAATAAGGCCTTATTATTAAGATTTCTGTGGTTGGTAGCTACTTTCATCATAAGTACTGAATAAAGTGGTTCTTCATAACATAATTGGCTTGGTATAAATACAGTGTTTTCTTGTGATCTTGTGTTAATCAGTCTGATATTGTCTGACGGAATTTTAAGATCATTTCCTGTCAATTTAACTTCTAAAGTAGGAAATCTTTTGCCCGCGTTTTATACTTTTCGCAAATGATCGAGGAGGTACCTAATTTTTATAGATTTAATTACTACCTTCTATCGAAAATTCTTTATTAGGTATACGGGGTAGGTAGGTATAGGTTGGCACCTAAATACTATGGTAGATACCTACATCGTTATATGTATATACCTACATAATTATCTACCAAAGGCTGCGTGTCTGGTACCTACTTACATATATACAACACGTGGGTACGTACATTTTCTAAAACTGAAGTGTCTGAATCAAAAGTTACGTACCTATTCATTTCCTTAGTCCGAGTTAAATCTACTTCCTCAAAGTGTTTCCGGGGTCTTAAACCACGATAAAACTACAGTAGCAGCGATAATACGAATAAAAAAAAACCACCGCGATCCCATAAACCAGTAATTAGAAACAAACATAAGGGTAGTTCTTCGAAATTTGATTCTTCGGCTGATCCATATGGCCAAAATTTTATTTCACTTTCAGCTCTGTAACACATGCTCATATGAAATTAGACATACCAAAGAACATATGTTTGTATGAGGGGCTCGTTTTTATAAAGTAGTTTTCAAGATATCGACGTTCGAATATTTTGTGCCCAGATGAATCAGAAACAGAAATAAAAAGTAATAAATACACCGTTAGTTTTGATTGATAATTCTAAACAATAATTATTTATTCTTAACTAAGACTAAGACATATCAAAAGTGTCATATTTAGAACAGTTTCATACTCCTGTCACTTTTTAATTATTCAAAAGGTTATAGCTAAATAAATGATAATAAATAAGACTAGAACTACTGACTTGTACACGGTCAAACATTGGACATTATAATGCAACAAAAGCACTCCTTTCGTGCTGGAAAGGGGAAATCGAATTTATTTCATTAGTCATATGGGGGTTTTGACCATACGAATCAGGCACAGTTGAATCAGATTTTTGCCTACAATCATGCATAACTCATCATACATACAGACTTCATTATTGTCATTTTTCTACACGATTCTATAACCTAAAAGCATCACATTAAACACAGATTGAAGTTTTAAAACAATAAAATAAATTTTATAAAGTAGGCATTGTAATCATAATGCCACCTGAACCAAACACAGGTCAATCAGATATTTTCCTTCGTAACACCGGGATCTAAGCCAACCAGCCGCAGGTCCACCTTCTAGCTCGGCCGTTGCACGACTGGCTTCCCCCCGCGCGGGAAGACAGACTCTCATTATTATTACCTGAGCAAGTACGGTCAAGTGAAGCTTACGCCACATTAATCAGTATTATACGCCGGACACTCCTTATTTACTTATTTATAAACAAAATAACGTAGTTATAACCAATACACATTTTTTTTGTAAGAGGACAACTCATTTCCTTTCGATATAATTATAATTTATATTGATGTATCAAAGGGAAAATGCGACATCGATCATTTTGTACCGGAAAATGGCAAACGGACGCGTTATATGAATCAGAAGAACACACTTCAAATATTTTTATTTTGTACCTAGACAGCAAGTATTTAAAAAATATCATTTGTCCTAGTAAGGCATAAAGCTATACTGTACAAAAAAAAAATTTACATGCCGTTTTGTTAGTTGGTTACAGAAATATACCCATAGACATCGAAAATTTTGTCCCTGAAGAACTACCCATAATCATAGCGTTATCTACGCGCAAAACATGTGCACCGCGGTCGCGCGCATCGCGGCAGTCACCTCGCGAGAACCGGCCAGATGTTTACGTAAAAAACCTCCCGTGTCTTTAAAAAAACACAAACCGTACTGCCCTAAGTACCGATCAACCAAGAAGCTCCAATTTACTACCATGGTAAGTACATTTAAAAAAAGTTTAATAAATTGTCTATTTTTCTCACCGTAGTTCTGCATTTCGATCATAGATGGTGCTGTAATTAATCTCTTTTGTTTTTCCTTTGCGCGGCTAATGCACCTTTCTTTAGAAGTGTGTCATCCAGTAGCTATATAAGGATGGATGTTCAAATATGTCTGGTTGTGTTATAATTATGTCTATAAAGTTTCCAACACTTGTACAGTGTTGATATACGTTGTAAGCCTGTTATCTTGTTCTTTATCAGCAGTTGGTAGGTACTCCTTAGGAATTAAAAATGTACTACATATTTACCTATCTATTATTTTGTAGTATGTTATCTTGTCATTCATAGGCGTGATATAGATAAGAAAACACGACTTTATCGTGATGTTTTCTTGTTTCTTATTCATAAGTAGATTCAATTAGAAAATTATGCTTTCTCAGCTAAAATAAAACGAAAACCATAAGTACAATACAAGCAATTGTTTTTATTTTTAACCGTCTAATAAGCTATTGCATAATCAAGTCCGACTGCAATTGCCAGTGTTGAACAATAAAATTGCATAGGTACTTATAGGTAATGACGTTGCTTATTACGTACAGTCAACAACATAGATAAGTATGCAGGATCGTCTGACTAGTTGAAGTTTAGTAATAAACCGATGGATGATCTCGAATAAAACTTAATTTTATTAATAGAAAACAAACAGCTCATTTATAAAATTAAATTTCAGTCGACTACATCCATCGGTTTCTTACTAAAATTCAACTATATCCGACGATCCTGCATGCTTATTTCTTTTGTTGACCGTGCCTACTCTAGATTTTCATACGGTCTGCAGGGCAATTGCGTAACACATTATCAATCGGAATCGGTTTCATTTTTACAGTTCAACAACATTTATTGCGTTATTTACGTCTTGAGCAGACAAATTTTTCGAACTTATGAAGCAATGGATTAGCAATTTGCTTCAAAATGATTCAGATTCCAATTGATAGTGTGTTACGCAATTAGGGTGCTGGTGTGTAGGTTTCATAGATTGAATTAAATAAGTATATAGGCGCCTATGTTATTTGAGTTGGGCCTCTTGCAATATGTTCTGTATTTTATGGACCAGCACCCTAATAATACACACTATCAATCGCAATCTGAATCATTTGGAAGGATTGCTAATCCATTGCTCGTCTGAAAAATCTGACTGCACAACGACTTAAATAACGCAATGAATGTTGTTGAACTGTCAAAATGAAAGCCATTGCTACTGTGTGTTACGCAATTACCTCGGTGGCGGTGTTCTATTATAATTATATATGTTTAAACATAATAAATAATTACACTTGGAAAATATTTGACCTACGCCACGATCTATAATTGGTATTTTCAACGCTTGTAGGTGGGGTAATATGATACCATCAATTTCGAGATTTGCTAATTAGCTTTCAATTACCTACCTACCATTGCTCCCATAAAGATAGAACTAGATATACGCATAGATAATATTAAAAACAAAGTTCGTATTGCATACAATTTGCGATTTATTTTTTTCGTGCTACGGCAGTGCTACGAAGGCCTACGAGGTTGGTCAACAAAAAAAATAAAATTAAAAAAAAAATACACCTAGGGTTTACTGCTAAAGCACAATCTAGCACACATCACTATGCCGTTTATTTTTTTTTCGTGCTACGGCCAGTGCTACTCATGCCTACGCTGTCGGTCAATAAAAATTATTTTATCGAAAAAAAAAGACAGTTGTCTACTGCAGCAACCTACTATTGCCATAGCACAATATTCCACATCAGAAAGAAAACTGTTACCAAAATAACGACCTGCTGTAAATTTTCTTTTTCGTGCTACGGCAGTGCTACGCAGGCCTACGCGGTTGGTCTACGAAAAAATATTAATCATCATAATTTATTGGTTAGGAGAATGTTTCAGAAAAAGAATGCTAATCTTAAGTACATGATTTATGATCTTAAGATTAGCATTATAGAAAATAAAATAACAACTACTGCCAGAGTGCTAACCACACTACGATAGCCCGCCCCTAGGGTTGCCAATTTTTTTTAAATCATATTTTATATAGTATTTTCGAAGCCATTAATGTGACAGATTGCGAAAAAAAAATAGTAGTTAAGTAAATAAAAATGCATATTTTTTGCTTCTTTGAGCCTTTATTAACAATTTTTTTAATGACTCATAACTATTATTACACTCTAAATTAAGGTTGCAATATACCACCGGTCAAGCACCGCGCGTCGCCCATTGGCGACGAAACAATAGAAAATCAATTGTGTCTCATTAGCGGAGTTTGACAGATTAATTTAGCTTTTATGAGAATAAATCTGGCCCTATTGCGCTTAGTTCGCCATTTTGTATTTAAATAATAATATAGTGGTTTCGCCTACTATATATATTTTTCACAAAATAGTATTTAGGCCTCTAATATAGCAGGATAAAAAAAAAAGAAAAATGGTTTATTATTTTAACAAGTGATTGGAGCTTAGGTATACTATATTATATAGGTAGTAGGGTTGGCAACCCTATCCGCCCCTGACCAATACATTTTTTATTCATAATTAATGATCACTGTTATCATGCCGGCGCCGACTACAATCGTTAGGTTTCCGCGGGTCAGTTAAGATATTGGTGGCGACATGGTCATTATTACTCACTAACTACTCACAATGTATCTAATTATATCCGTTTATACACACGTAGGGTGGCAGTGCTCATAGATGCCCCACTTATGATCCCCGGGATCTATAATATCAACAGTAGTGCTATTCTGTAAAAATCTCACCGTGATAACTCGAGTGAAGTGAGCTAAAAGTGAACTGTCATTAGTAATGTCAATCCCTAGCATCATCAGATGGAATGACAGCTCACTTCACCTAACTTCTCACGGTGAGATTCTAACAGAATCGACCGGCTGTTCATCTTCTGCTAAACTTTGTGAAGTGAGCTGTCATTAGTGTCAATCCCTACCATTATTTTTAGGTGGATTGACAGCTCGCTTCACCTTGATATTTTTCACGGTAAGATTAATAATGTAGATAGAAGAATAGCCCGGCAGGAGTCTGTCTCAGATAATTGTGACGTGCCTAAGCTGATTGAGACGGTGCGTATAAGTAAGCCTATTATGGTGGATGATAATAATACTTTTACTACCTATACTTCACACGACTACTAACAGTGCATTAAGAAAATGAAGATTAGTAAACTGATGATAAATAAGGAATTGACAAAACGTAATATACCTATTATTATTAATCATGTAAAATAGCGATTTGTTCAGATACTGAGTTTTGTAATGAACAGTCAATGTCCTGCCTGAGTAAACCTTTGTTTTTAGGGTTCCGTACCCAAAGGGTAAAAACGGGACCCTATTACTAAGACTCCACTGTCCGTCTGTCTATTTGTCTGTCACCAGGCTGTATCTTATGAACCGTGATAGCTAGACAGTTGAAATTTTCACAGATGATGGATTTCTGTTGCCGCTATAACAACAAATACTAAAAACAGAGTAAAATAAATATTTAAGGGGGGCTCCCATACAACAAACGTGATTTTCTTGCCGTTATTTACTCGATATTACTAACTGCAACAGGTAGACGCTTGAAATATTCACAGAATATTTAGTTGTATATTCACTTTAAAAATAAATAATTATCCCATAAAACAGACGTGATTTTTTTTTAATATTTAGTGTTAAATAGTCCAGTGGTACGGAACCCTTCGTGTGTGAGTCCGACTCGCGCTTGGCCGGTTTTTTTGTTTACCTTATACTGTCTCACTGCCGGGCAAAGGCCTCCCTCAAGTCCTTCCAGTAACTTTTTTCCCGCGCACCCTTGAGCCAGCCATCATGTACAGGTCGTCAAGCATACCCCTAGGGTAGAAAAAATAGTCACTGAATAAAATATCTGTTATAAATTGGATATTCTACCCCACTCAACGAATAGATAAAATTATCAATATGTACCTAATGGAAATGTGGAAAATAACTAGGTGATGTCTTCAGTGGGATTAAGTGATAAATGCCACTTGTGTGTGTCACCTAGTTTCGTAGTAGGCTCAAATTCCATTTATTTTGATATTAAGTATATTATAAACAGTAATGAAATTGGATAATCTTGCTTAGAAAAAAACTGCCACTGCCATAACATTACTCGTTTAACTAGTTTGAAATAGGTTATATATATTTTTTTAACATTTCCTGTAGTTTAAAGTGCGTTGATTTAGTTGGATTATTTACTTTTTACTTTGTCTCTATAATTGTTCCAGGTTCCAAAATAACGTTTGCTTTCTAATTTACACCTTTCAGACTACAGAAATAGTTTACTTAATTATTGATATTTTTTTAGAATGACCCATCCATCCATACTACCTAGAAGTATCTAACTTGAGAAATCGAGTCTAAGACCGGGCTCGGTTTAAAACGTATATGAGCGAAATACTTAAGCCATTGCCTGAATCTCAGAAAAAACTGTGAAGATGACTGATGATGAATTCTTACCCAAGGATATTGTATTACCCCCTTGTGGAGGTTAGATTATATGGAGTGTAGTGTATCTATTTATAAATTTAGATATGTAAACACTGTCTCATTCACACAAGCGGGGTAGCTGCTGTCACTTATGTCATCTGTCAGTTACGAGGAATGGCGGGAAACAGACAAAGTGAAGCAGGCTATATACGATGGCGCTTGGTGTGGTAGTGAGCCAGTAAAGTGATATGTTCAACATAAATACAGAATCAACAGGATTCTACATGGAGGGTTGGTCGATTACTGGTATTCAGCTGCATCTGGTTAGAATGGGAGCCGATCCAAACATAGTTGGGAAAAGGCTAGGCAGATAATAAATTCTTATCGGCGAAAATTGTTTCATTTAGTTCGTAATCCCTTGTAGAAGTGATCGGCAGCGGCGGCGACCTCTCGCGTCCGGTCCTGGTTCAAGTCATGGTCCGGGGCGAGAGGGAGTGGGAGGTAGTCACCTCCTTCTGCGAAGCAGTCATGCTATCGAAGAAGGTGGCGGGACGGCTGAGGGAGAGAGACTCCCGGCCACCGTAGGCGCGGGCCTGCGGACGGAGAGTAATGGGTAGCTCATCGTCCGATCAGGACCAGGCCCGTGCCGGACGGCGCGTACGTGTTCCACGCGCGCCTCAAAGAGATGGCAGCAAAAAGGAAGGGGCCTGCCAGGGCCGAAGCCTGCCGGGAGTGCGGGATTGTCCGAAAGGGTTACCGCTACCCCGGAACATAAAGGGCTAAGGAAGGAACACGGATGGGTTTAGTCAGTATGAGTCTGACACTCCCTTCCGCTCCACCCAGGGCGGGAGGGGTCATTTCATGATTTCCCATCCATAAAAAAGGGTCGTGCGCAAAAATAAAGATAATTATTAAAATTCACATCGTGTCCGCATTTTTACCGTGGACCTGCTACAAATTCTACGAGATATAAGGCTGACGTAATTTCAATGTTCAACAAAATTGATTAATTAATTACTATCTACACTACTTATACCTACTACTACGCTCGCGAATTTACGTCTAATTTTACTATCATAGAATTCGTCACCAGCCCACCCAACGTAAGGGGCGATTTAATTCAATAAATGATTTATATCGAGCCACTAATGGCATTGTTATTGTTAACTGCACGTTGACCCAAGTTGCTAACCGTATAAACAATCTTTTACTGAAAATTAATATTGTATTGTAAATAGGCATAAAATGTATTCTCAGTTATCTTCAGAGAGGGCAGACAGTGATGTACGACGAAGCTTATTTCACTGCGTTCGATTGATAAGAATACTTGTGCGTGCTCGATTTTAATTTTATAAAGTTTGCTTTTCGCGCCTTTATTTGACATTTGTTTTTTTTTTCCTAGCAGTGTGCATAAACGGTAGTGTTGGCATTATCGAGATAAAAGATTGTCGTTACGTCACTATAAAGTAGTTTTTCACGTTAGTGCATTAGAGTGTGCGTATCGAAATGCTAGCGGGAAATATTTTGTTCGTTTTATAAAGTGATTGTTTTAAATGTAAACTAAAATATGATAAAACATCTGAATAAGAACACAGTACACGAACATCTGTTGCAAAAGGAGAAGCTGCTCGAATCTAAAACTAAGCCGAAGTACAGCGGCAGTATGTCGACCACGAGGAACGGGAGATGGCTGTCGCAGGTGCGTTTTTACAACTGCCCTTTTTAGGGTTCCGTAGTCAACAAGGAACCCTTAGAGCGGTTTCGCACTACGTCCGATCCGAATCCGAGAAATCAATCCGAATTGGAAAAAGTTCTAAATTGTGACGGATAGAGTTCGGATCTAGCGCGCAACCCCTCATACAAATAGGACTACGGTCACTTCGGACCGGCATTTCTCGGATTCGTATTCGGTTTCGGGGTTGCGCACTAGATCCGAACAAATAGGACTATGGACTACTTAATTCTCGGATTCGGATCGGACGTAGTGCGAAACTGCCCTTATAGTTTCGCCGTGTCCGACTGTCCGTCCGTCCGCAGCTTAGCTGACTTAGAGTCTTAGTACTTTAAACCTGTAATTTGGCATGGATATACGTAAAATAAAATGTTGAAAAAAAAAAAAAATTTTAGGGTAGGTACCACCTCAACCTACACGTAAAGTGGGGATGTTTTTTTTTCTCGTCTACCCCATGGTATGGGGGATCGTTGGATAGGTCTTTCAAAAATAATGTGGGTTTTTGAAAACAATTTTTCTATTCAGGGATCCGTTTGTGCAATATTTTTAGCTTTAACGTGCAAATATTTGTTAGAGTCAATTTTCCCCCCTGCCAGCTAAATGGTTGTTTTTGTATATGAGGAAAAATTCACGGTAAAGTTAAAAGGAAAACTATAACAGCTAAGTAGGCTTTACAAGTTTACGAGTAATGAAAAAAATTACATTTGCAGTTGCAATGTATAGGAGAACATGTTTTTCAACTACAATGTTAAGTTTGTTCTTGGGATAAATTAATTCCAACTACGGAACCCTTCATTGTGCGTGCTGCGACACGCACTTGGCTGGTTTTTATTATCTACCTTCTATCTATATCTATACTAATCTGTACTAATCACACTAATACGAGTATTATAAAGGCGAAAGTTTGTGAGTGTGTGTGTTTATATGTTTGTTACTTCTTCACGCTCAAACGGCTGGACCAATTTTGATAAAATTTTGTATGGACGTAGCTGACACCCTGGATTAACATATAGGCTTTTTATCCCGATATTCCCACGGGTTCGACATTTACGCGGGTGAAACCGCGGGGCGCAGCTAGTATGAACTGTTTGTTTGAACACTCTAATCTCTGGAACTACCAGTCAGATTTGAAGAATTCTTTTTGCATTGATTAATTCTCTGCTCAGCAACGTAAATAATGTAATGAACGTTGTTGAACTGTCAAAATGGAAGCCATTCGTACAGTGAAAATTACCTCGCATGAAAAACAACACTGGCATTCGGATCAGGAAAGGCGTCGTCTATTTTCAAACTGACTGAATAAATTTTCATCTAACAGCTAATCAACAATCCCGAAAATACCAGCCTGCTAGTAAAAAAAAAAAACCCACTGAAATCGGTCCATCCAATTAGGAGCTACAATGCCACAGACAAACAAACGTAACGACGGGCTTCAAACTAAGAATGCCCCTCATTCTGCGTTGGATGGTTAAAAAAAACTCGTTGTTGCCATTTAGGAGTTGGTAGGCATGCAAAATATGCAGACCTTATCGATATCTACTGATAAAAAGGCGATAGCTAGATTAAAACACGTGTAATAACGATTAGTATTGCGTTATACTTGGTACGGGATAGGCATTGTATCAAAAAAGTATTCTTACCTATACTTACCTAAAAAAAAAAAAATATATTATATCGCCTCATATCCGCTTATGACGATAATGTGTTATAAATAAAGGCATTTCAATGCCAATAACAGTTTCTGAGATAAATAGTAACAAAAGGTCATCAACCTAATAATTAATAATTAAAATAATTACGTTAAAAAAACGCATTAATTTCAGATTAAAAAAATAGTGATGTGACATAGGACTTCTGAATCGATATCGATAGTTTGATTATGTATGTGTATCGTGAATAATACAAAATACTATTTTTAAATCAGTCATGATGTATGCTGAAGAGGCATATCACGCTGAACTCGGTGGAAGAATAAGAGTGAGTAGTTTCATGATTAATTTTCATGGTCATGGGTAGGCAGGAACTACAGAACGCCACCTGCTACGATCCTTAAATAGTACTTAATATCTACTCTTTGCTTCGTATACCTTCTCTGGTCATAGACTACGCCGGTTGCGAGAACTACAGGAGTAGGCGTTAGGCGGGCGTTTTGGGTGAAGGGCGGGCGTTTTGGGTGAAGGGCGGGCGTTTTGGGGGACTGTCTTTTGTAATTTTAACGTTCGAAAAGTGCTGATTCTCAGCCTAGTTCGAATAAATGACTTTTGATTTGTTTACACACCTGATGTTTCACGTCCAACCCCCTCCCCTTACTTTACCTTCTATTCCGTCCTTCCTGTCCTTTTAATTTTCATAGTTCATTGACTAAATAATCAAATAAACTACTTATGACTTTTTAAACCGCTGTTTAGTTTCTGTTCAAGTTCTAAGTCCCGTAGGACTAGGCCCTACCGACAATTATAACTAATCATCGACCTTCGATAAAATAATCCCTCCTATCTATATCCTCCCTATCTAATTCTGCAATATCGAAAGACGAAAATGTGATTAGGTAAGACCGGCGGCGGTGTAATTGCGTAATAGTTTTCGTTTTGACAGTTCAAGAATATTCATTGCGTTATTTAAGTTGTTGAACGGACAACATTTTCGAACATGTGAAGCAATGGATTAGCAATATCCTTCAACATGATTCAAATTGGGATTGAAAGGGTGCTGAATCATTAGTATTGTAATAAAATGTACTGCACAACAAAATATGAATCAAAACTTCAATACAGTCCTTCTAAAGGAAATCCTCATGGATGAAGATAGAGGGACATCTGGGGAAAACGGAGGGTTATGTCGAATTTCAACCTACTGAAACCCCGCGGTTCCTACCACTACCAAGAGTCGGAGGCCCGGGACATATCTACTTGTACCTACAGGCAAAAATGTAAGAAAACAAATATTATTTTTGTTGTAATATTTTAATATTATTTGAGAAGAACAACGTGGTCTTAAAACGGTGAAGGAAAACATCGTGTGCAGGAAAACCAGTAAAGGAAAACCGGCATTTCCTAGAACCAAAAATTCGAAGACATGTGACATCTACCAACCTGCACTGGGCCCGCGTGGTAGATTATAGCCCACTCCCTCTCGAAGAGAGAAGATCTGTGTCCCAGCAGTGGGAACAGTATAGGCTAATTATGCTATGAGTAGCGTACTTTAAAACGAGTTGCTGGTCATTTGCCTGGTTACCTATTGACCTGGTTAACTGTAACCATTCGCTGCAACCCCAGTACATAAGTACCTTTTTTTTTGTTTTCGGGGGAAACCATCAAAAGGCACCCGACCTTCGGGGAGCGGGGAGTGTGGGATTTTTACCTCACTAAAACCACCTCGGTGATCAGCACATAGGGGTGGTCCCGGTTCCTCTTAAAAGACCAATTCCGGAACCCCCCTGTGAGCCTCGCAGTACTTTACCTATCTAGTATAAATTCCCATTCCCAACAAGTTGAGATTATTTGACTCAAATTGAGGCAATTTACCCAGAAATACTGGTTTAGCACATGTTGGCAGGGCTCCCTAATGTCACCTCCTTTGATAAAATGTCGTTGCGAGCTTCCGGTTTTTTATGAACGTGACAAATACAGGTGTATTGTCGCGGAGTCATTTGATATCTATATCTATACACATACGACTACAACAACTACGATTACGATTATAAATTGAAAGTCGCTTTTCGTGCCTGTATGTATGACCGCGTTGTTCTTCAAATTCAAATGACGCAACAGATTTTGATGCGGTTTGCACCATAATTTAGAGAATTTATTGCGGATGGTGTGAAGGTGTACTTAATTATAATATTAAAGAAATCTGTTTGTTTTGTTCAGTCGTAAAAGTTGTGCGAAACAGCGGCGCGTCGCTAGTAATTATACACACTTAATTAAGTTTATGATAAGTACATGATTATGACAGAACCAGGACTCAAAAATAACAAATAGATAGATACAGTCAACAAAAGAGATGTTGTAAGCTGAAATTTAATTTGATAAATGAACTGTTAGTTTTCTGTTAAAAAAATTAAATTTTATTTGAGAACATCCATCGGTTTCTTACTAAACTTCAACTATAACCGACGATCCTGCATACTTATCCCTTTTGTTGACTGTACATATTTTGATTAAACATGCTACAGTCATTTTAAGCCTATCCATACTTGATATATTGTTAAAAGACACAACGAAGCCGAGAGTCACTTGTACTCCCCGTCATTGTATTTTTTTTTTACTGGACCATATCTGGGCACCTTCTGGTTACGGAGATATTGAAGGTCAAAACTACAACTTTTACTGACGTTTTTTTTTTACAAAAAATAACACAACTTTAAATACCCCCACGGCCCCTGTACCGTTGCATGCACCTATAAGTACGAGGTACACGCCGAGGGTGCAGTTACTGGAGTCGCACCGCAACGTCAACTTCAAGGCGTTCGTGGTGCGCGTGCCGAATTGCTATCTGCCCATCGTCATGGAAGATGACTTCTGGCCGCAGGACGTGGTGTTCCGTCACTTCCGCGGATAAGTACCTACCACGGAACTGCACAGGAGTTAGCTAGTGAAGTACTGTTTTATAATAATAAAAATATGTATGTTTAGGTTAAGGTATTTATGTATGGGCCTGCGTCGCCTGAAATAAATAAATAAAGCACGCTTCGCTACGTACGTTATGTGATGGATCTTTATACAACCTGTATTTAATTACAATGATACATCGAGAGAAACATTGTACTGCGGTGTAATTGACAGATAAAATGGCAATCGATCCCAATGCGTTTCATTTTGACATTCAAGTTTGACAAAATTGTCGGTTTCTACAACGTAAATAACGCATTTAATGTGGCCGAACTGTCAAAACGAACGGCATTGCGATTGATTGAGGAAAAGATAAAAGTTAATTACGTTTTATCACTTGCGTCAAGTTAGCTCTCATCACAACATCCTCAGTGAGATCAAATTAAGTTAGTACCAACACCACATTTACTTCTACGCACCAAAATTATGTTCGACCTGATACGCGAATGAAGTTCGACACTAGGGTTATCGAGGTCTTTCTAGCAGTTCTGCGCACTTATTTTTATAGCTAAGAAATTGACGTTTTTTGTGACTCTTTATGTTATTAAATGAATAGGTTAATTGTGTAGTGTAAACTAATCAATTATATAGGACGTAAAGTCTGTTCTTTATGTTTCAAATTGATGTTCTTCAAGTTAAACAAATATCAACTTTATTTTAATGTAAATAAATTGATTTCAGAGTGACTAGCACTATTGAAAAAGTTATAAAAATGTTTGAAGTTTTAGCGTAAACTACACTTTATTTTGCAGGAATTAAAGTTACTTTTCCATAAAATAATATTTGTTTACATTTTTGGCAAATAAGTTGCGAATGCAGATTAAACGTTCATATTCCCAGGTACCAAAATTTTTGTGACTATTCCGAATTTCCATGGGAAATGACTTAATATTGCATGAGCATAATATAATAAGCCTATAATGTTTCAACTTCTGGGACACAGACCGTCTCTGTGAGAGGGAGTAGACCGTAATCCACCACGCGGGCCCACTGCGGGTTGACAGATGTCACATGTCTTCGAATTTTTGAAGTGAAACTTCTTTACGCACGCTTGACTTGGGGAGTGAGCTGGCGAACGCGTGACGTAAGCGTTACGAAAAGTGTGATCGGGCGAGGCGAACGGGAGTTGAGTGGGGGATATAAGCAAGAGAAACCAGTGCGCGCGCACATTTTCTTTCTCTCTTCCTCTCATAGCCAAATACGTTTGAAGTTTCACTTCAGTCGTGTGGTCATAAGCACACTCGGTTTTTTTGGTTCTAGCTCTAGAACATGTCGGTGTCCTCACGGATGTTTTCGTTCACCGTTTTGAGAGCAGCGGTGATGAAATAATTTACTCAAAGTAAAATGTCAGCCTGGGTTCGAAACCACGACCTACAAACTCGTAAATTGCCGTCGTTACCACTGGACTAACACTGCTGTAGCCTGTAAGCCTTTACAATACTGTCATTCAATCCATTTGGAGTCTCCACTTGATAACATAGCATACTAGGTACCCTTTCATTCATGCCTAGGTATATAAAATTCCCATTAATCTTAAAGAAGTATTTGGTATGGAAGCACAGATATAGATAGACCTAGATAACGCAAGTATTACGATCTGTATGTAAAACACGTGTGCCATTTTTTGACTACCACCTACTATGACGTCACAAGCACTATTTAGTGATGGGAAAAACAAATCGATTTAAAGACGCCGCCGGCACCCGTCTCGCCCCACCCGCGGGGCCTAGTGCCAGCGCTCACGCTTACCGAAGTCACCCAGCCAGCAGTACTCAGGACTGAGCGCGAAAATGGCGGCTTACGATTTTTGTACGTAAGCTGGGTACATGAAGTACATATATGCTCTTGCGCATCTAGGTGTATCTATATCTGTAGGTGCAAGTAACTAGCATATTACAGGTCGTTACGATAATCATTGATACTTCCTGTATCGTGCTATCATTGAGTTTCGACATCTTGACTCATGCCTAAAACGGTTCCCTTTTAACTCATGAGACGATGAATTCCTTGGGTTATATATTTTCTGCTATGAGACTTGAATTGACTATCGGATCATTAGGATTGTATCCGTCAACTTAATGAAATGTAGCTACTTTTGCTCATCAGACTATATAAAAAATTAAAGTAACTTGGTAGTACTTCCTGCCTTTTTTTCCTTTTCTAGTTTATCATCTGATTTATCCTGATACCTATAACACAATCACACAATCCATACAGCAGCGGTCGGTGGCATGCATCAGCAGTGGTGGCCCAGGGAAACGAACGTGGCTTACGAGTTGTAGGTCGGAGCCAGACGGGCAATTTACTTTGTATACAATCACCAACACTGCTCTCAAAACGGTGAAGGAAAATATCGTGTGGGAAGGCATGCCCTAGAACCAAAAAAACGAAGACATGTGACATCCACCAACTCGCATTGGGCCCGTGTGGTGGATTACAGCCCACTCCGTCTCGAAGAGAGGAGGCCTGTGTCCCAGTCCCAGCAGTGGGAACATTATAGGACGATTATGCTTAGATAAGCCAACCAAAGTTTCTTTGGTCGGCAAAATTTTCACGTTAAATTTATTGTAATCGATATCACGTTTCTACTTATTACAAGATATTGTTGAAATACTGTAAAAACAAAATAAATGTTAATGTGACGAAAACGGTTTTGTCACATCGTAAAAAGTGCACGAAATTGCAGCCGTTCATTGCAAATTGCAAACCATATCGGGCTAAGTACAAAAACTAAGCGTTTTCTACGAACAATATAATGTCTATATTAAAATATGTATGTATTAAGTACTTATTTTT
The DNA here is from genome assembly GCA_945859645.1 of Amphipoea oculea. Taxonomy (NCBI): domain Eukaryota; kingdom Metazoa; phylum Arthropoda; class Insecta; order Lepidoptera; family Noctuidae; genus Amphipoea; species Amphipoea oculea. The sequence goes on from OX243862.1 coordinate 21,566,960, forward strand.
TTTTGTTTTTGTATTTTTTTATTTTGTGTGTGTATTTAAATGTGTGTTATTATTATAAGTCTTTATTATGTCTATATTTAATGTCTGTAATTTATATGGTGTACATAATAAAGAGTATTCTATTCTAATACCTGAAGTTTTTTAGTGTCTTGGTAGGTACTTATATTATTTAGTTAGACACAACATAGCAACCTACTTATTGAGTCCAAAACATTTAATACTATTAAAATTAATACTCTAGATTTGGAGGGCTTGTGGCTAAATAATAACAGCCGCACGGTTAGATCCATCAGGTGAACCTACGCTTACCGCGGTTGGTCCGTGGATGGGTGACCATCTTTACATACAGAGAGACCCCTCCGTGCCTCGGAAAGCACATTAAGCCGTTGGTCTCGGCTGTCATTCGTGGATCTTTGATAGTTGTTAGGGGTCATCAGAAGCTCGAAAGTCTGCCAACCAGTCTTACCAAGGGGTATCGTATTATCCAGTAACCAGCGGGGCAATCGCGTAACACATTAATAATCGGAATCGGTTTGATTTTGACAGTTTAACAACATTCATTGCGTTGTTTACGTGTTGAGCAGACAAATTTTTCGAACTTATGAAGCAATGGATTAGCAATTTGCTTCAAAATTATTCAGATTCCGATTGATAGTGTGTTACGCAAATAGGGCACGGTGCGGGTTGTGGAGGTCTGATAGGCGGTCGCTCCATGTAAATACTGGTACTCAGCTGGTACATACTTGGGCAAAGGCTAGGTAGATGATGATGACATAGATCTCTCAATTTCACCAAACACCTGCAGGGTAGATAATTGCGTAATACACCAGTAGCAATGGGTTTAATTTTGACAGTTCAACAATATTCATTGCGTTATTTACGTTGTTGAGCAGACAATTTATTTAAACATATTATGAAGCAACGGATTAGCAATATTCTTCAGAATGATTCAGATTGTAGGTACACGTGTTAAAAGTTAAAACATGCCGATTAAACGCAACCAAACGTACTTACATTGGATCCGAATTCTTAATTAGAATCCGAAGTTCAAAAATTATGCCTTACCTATTATAACTAGATCGTCCAATTAATCGCCATCGTGAAACGTTTCCGAATTAATTACAAATTATTGATGTTTTTTATTTACATTGAGTCTTTGACACTTCGTATAATTATCTCGTTATACCTCATAACGAGATAATTATACGAAGTTACAATCACTTCGTATACTTATCTTTAAATTAACGCGTCATCACACTAATAATTTATAAAGGCGAATGTTTGTGAGTGTGTGTGTGTTTATATGTTTGTTACTTCTTCCCGCTCAAACGGCTGGACCAATTTTGATAAAATTTTGTATGGAGGTAGCTGACACCCTGGATTAACATATAGGCTACTTTCTATCCCGATGTTCCCACGGGATCGATATTTACGCGGGTGAAACTGCGGGGCACAGCTAGTATTTTATACGCGTCACAAATTCGTTATTAGTTATTCAAATATAGGTTTTTATAAGTATTATACCTACAAGGTAACAAACTGTACCATAAATAGGTAAATTTAAATAACGTGCGTCAATTTTATTTTTTTTAACTTCGATCCAGGGACATAAAAACACCTTCTATAAAGGTTACAGAATTTTAAGTGTTATATATTGAATTGATAACAGAATCAAATATGTTACATTTAATGTATGTGTTTTATAATGTGTTAACCAAAAACACTTCATAATCAGCCTATAAGTTCCCACTGCTGGGACACAGGCCTCCTCTCGGTGAGAGGGAGTGGGGCGTAATCCACCACGCGGGCCCAGTGCGGGTTGGCAGATGTCACATGTCTTCGAATTTTTGGTTCTAGGGCATGCCGGTTTCCTCACGATGTTTTCCTTCACCGTTTTGAGAGCAGTGGTGATGAAATAATTTTCACAAAGTGAAGCGCCTGCCTGGGTTCGAACCTACGACCTACAACTCGTAAGTCGCGGCCGTTACCACTTGGCCACCACTGCTCACCAACCAAAAACACTTACAAAAGTCTAACCGTTATATATCTGTAACAGATATGATAATAAGTGTAACCGGTAAACGCAGCGTTGCCAAAATAGCCGCAATCCCGACTGGATTAAGGCTATTTTGTCATCGCCGCGCGTTTTTGCGGTACCGTGCAATTCTACCAACAAATGCTTATTTCTGTTACACTTATTAACACATAAAAGGTTACACTTTGATTCTGTAACATTATTGTATCTGTTTTTCAAGTGTTTTTCTTTTAAAACAGTTTTAAAAAACAGTGTTATAAACACTTATTACGGTTACAGTTTCAGTTGAGCGTGTTGATCGACGTCTTTCAATATTCACGTAGTCTAAGAAATAAGAATAGACAAAACCAGTTGATGTGACGTTCTGAAATATTTTTCTGTATAATCTAGAAATCCAAGAAACTCGTCACCTCGCCAGACACCAGTGCACATACGCATTGCACCGCGTGGTACTCATACTTCATTTGAATGGGATTTCTGTCTAACCTGGGCCAGCCTGGGCAGGAAAAGAACCGGAGTTACCGACATGCGACATAGCTTGCAGAGTAAGCAAACTGAAGTGGCAGTGGGCTGGCCATGTCTGTCGAAGGACCGATGGCCGCGGTGGAGTAGACGAGTCCTGGAGTGGAGACCGCGTGCCAGCAAGCGTAGTGTGGGACGCCCCCCAGCTAGATGGACGGACGACCTAAGAAGGTGGCTGGGGTAGACTGGATGCAGAAGGCGGAGGACAGGGTGCTGTGGCGCAGTCTGGGAGAGGCCTATGTCCAGCAGTGGACTGCGATAGGCTGAGTTGATTGATTGATCTGGGCCAGGCAGGTGTACCATAAAGCGCGACAATTAGCGACATGTATCGCGGGACATTATTTGAGCTGTGGTAATGGGACGTCCCCACCTTACACGGGACTTTTGGCTACCCTAGTCGTAATCTACCAGGCGTGCGGGCCCCGTGCGGGTTGGTGGATGGCATATGTGTGATTATATTTCTTGTAAGTATGTAATGCGTTTTTCTTATATATTTTTTACCATCGTCCTTATTTTGGTGGTCTGAATGATTTCTAAAAGTTTGTCCACCTATTTTAATGGTACCTTATATAATCAGCATATTAAAACGTTCCCACTGCTGGGACACAGGTCTCCTCTCTGCGTAGAGTGGGTCATAATCAACCACGCGGGCCCAGTGTGGATTGGTGGGCACCAACTGAAGGGCGACAAATTTAACTACCTAAGTACTCAACAGCATTACGATAATCCCCGAAAATTCCACAAAATAGATGCTACGTCTTCACAATTTGTGACCCCGTCACGACTTGTTGAACCATGTATTTGTATATGTGCATTTGTAGGGACTCGCACTTAACGGAGGAGAAACCCCACAAGACATTACCTTTGATATCGACTGACGACATTCAAACGATACGGAATTACACGGTATAATGTGCCGAATGGAAAGAGCCGGTAAAACCGGTTTTCCATAGGTACCTATCTGCTTAGTTAGATGGTTGTTGAAATTTTCCGATGATTTCAGGAGTCAGGCCGCTGAAAAGTTCATGGAAAGTGATGCTTATAGTGTTTGGAAATGGGAACTGAAATCTTTATCGGGAACGTGTACATTTGAAAGTAATTATATCTATATACTTACATAAAACGAAGTCGGGTTAATTACACCATTTGTAACTCAAGAACGGCTGGACCGATTTCGATGATCTTTGATTTTTTGGATTTATCTCCATCCCGAATAGCAGAATAGCTATTAAAACATGGTAAAAATTCATGAAAAAAATAATGAAGATAATTCATTTTCTCATACATTTTGTGTGGAACGGCTTTTTTGATGATATCTCGAGAACGGATTGACTGATTTCGATGGCGGTACGAAGTTCGTCAGGTCAGCTAGTTATTTATATTTATGAAATGTTCTATGTACAATAAATGTAGGCATACACACACACTCGCACACATACCATCGATCAATTTCACCACATTGACGACCTTTACTATGTGATAAAAAGGGGGGCCTGGTGTTCTAAAATATAGGCCTAGGCTTAGTTTAGACTCCTGATTGCAATAATTACAAAATTTTGATTAAAAAAAAACCTGTCAACTAAATAACTAGTATAAGAATATAAGCGGACATAAATAATAAACATCCATACCTAATCACACTATAATATTATAAAGGCGAAAGTTTGTGAGTGTGTGTGTGTGTTTTTATGTTTGTTACTTCTTCACGCTCAAACAGCAGGACCAACTTTGATGAAATTTGGTATAGAGATAGCTTGAGTCCCGGAAAAGGACATAGGGTACTTTTTATCCTGATATTCCCACGAGATCGAGACTTATGCGGGTAAAACCGCGGAGCGCAGCATGTATTACAAACATGAAAGTAACTCTGTCTGTATGTTACCTTTTCACGCCTAAACCACTGAACAGATTTCGATAAAATTTGGCAGAGAGGTAGATTGCATCCCGGGAAAGGACATAGAATAGTTTTTATCCCGATATTCCCACGGGATCGACAATTATGCGGGTGAAACCGCGGGGCGCAGCTAGTTATTTATAAATAAAAAATAGATTTAGGAGAGCAAGAAATGCCGGTAGTACCTCAACTGTGGCTAATGAGGCAATTGAATGTCTGTTGTTATAAATCAAATTTTGATTTTTCAACAGTTGCGACTATGAAGTTGATGTTTTAGAGTTGTGAGGTAGATCATTTCGCCATTTGCAAATCGTTTGTCATTTGTTTTATCTTGAAATTGTTGCCAGCTCTTTCTGTTGTTTCCTATTTGTTTTGGAATTTAGCTTATGGTTTTATGTGCTCACGTAAACGTTTATTAGTTAAAAAAAAATGCGTACGCGGAAATCCTATCAAAATTAACATTGGCCTTCTAAAAAAACATTGCGTGCGTATAACTAAAGTATTATTTTAATATAATTTATCAAAGAAAAGACACTGATACGGCCTTCGACATAGGCTACAAACCAGAAAATGAATGGACTATATACACGTGTCTAATTTCGCGCGCATTGTATTAACTTAGTATACATTTCGCCTTCCAATCCTCAAGACGCTTTGAAAAAAATATATTCTTAATCTCAGTTGATAGACTGGAGCAAGGACCTGCGGTTCACGGCCTGCTGATATGCACTGGGTGAGATGACTCAATTTCTTATCATATTTTGACTACTCCTCGATGCACGCTATAGTTTATTTCGGAGCTCGTTCAATAGACGTCCTGTCAAACGCTCTCCATAATTTCAGGAAAGTTAGTAACCAGGAAAGTGTTTGGAATCTATCAATTAGTGTTCTAGTTAATTTAATCAATCACGCCGTACTTGGAGTTAGTGATCCGTAACAGGTAGGTATCAGGGAACAAGGCCACGCGGCCGGCGGCAGGCTGGACGCCAGCCCGCGGCAGTCGTCGCGGCGCGCTCCGAGCACCACCATGCGGGACGAGGAGCCCCCCTTGCCGCCCCCTTCCCCCGCACGCCGCACGCCCTCGCGCCTCCGCCGCACTCTACACACGCTGCGAACACCGTTCCGGCTTGGTTCGCCCTTCCACATCGGCTTGATCAAGCGCACAGGTTCCTCCAAATCCGTTGCCTCAGACGGCGAGATCGCCCGCGACGAACGCACGATGCGTAAGCGAAATAAGAAACAACGTGACGCGGCCAGCGACGCGTCGCGCAGCACCGACAGCTCGCCCAGCGTCGACAAGAAGAAGAAGGAGGGGAGCTTCTTGCGGCGCGTGGGCAGCTTCGGCAAGAAAAAGGCTAGCGGGTCACCTCAACCACCCCCAGAGGCGCAGCCAACAGACTCACAGCCAACGACCGCAGAATCAACCCTACACCTAGAGCACACCCTAACACCACCCCTCGAAGCGGAACCACTTACTCAGGAACAATCTACTCCGGAACAGCCTACTCCTGAGCCACCTGCCGTTGACCCAGTAAGTCCCATCGCAGTAGAGCACCCTGTCGCGACGCGCCCCTTCTCCAAGGCCGCTTGGAAGCGCAACAGCGAGCCGGAGATGGAGAAGCCTGTGGAGGACCCCAGCCCGGAGAGTGCATTGCGGAGGCGCATCGCATTCGTAGCGCAGGCGTCGGCGTGCCTGTCGGAGGACCACGACGACGGAGAGAGGGGAGCCGCCGAGGTGGGGTCGCTGGAAGAGGCAGTGGCGCTCGCGCGCGTGCGGCTGTCCGTGCCCGCGCCGCCCTCGCCGACACAGTCGCGCGACACCGACACGGAAGAGGAGGGGTACACGGACGCGATGCCGGCGTACGGAGACCTCATCGAGCCCGACGGCAGCGGGACCGACGCTTCGGTGAGTGTGCTGTGTTGCAAGCCGCGCGCGCTCAGTGACCGAAGGGTCTCCGGGCGATGCGCGCGCGCCATGACCTTCGAGGAGGCGGGTGACGACTCCTACCTCACAGTGTGCGAGTGCTGCGGCTTCAGCGCCGAGACAGCCGTGTTTGTCCCAGTACGTTACATTTCACGCTAGTTTACAGCGGACGTCACGCGGCGCGATGCCCTTCGTGAGTACGAACTTGCTCGTGTGCGCTTCGCTTTACCAAATGTATCCTTCAAGCGGTGTTTTGTTTGAACAAGTGCACGCATTTTCTTTGTGTTGCAATGGTAGATAGAAGATACTCCGACTCAGTATAGTTATAGGTTGAAAACAAATAGTACCTAACCTAGCTGTACAGCATTCACGTGTAGACAGTTTAACATCGACTTAAAACATTTTATTTTTAAAAACAACATATTAACTTAGTTTTTTCTATAAAAATTATGTATTTTAAATTAATTCAAACGTTTTGGTAACTCTCTAGACACCGGGTATTTATGTAAATCAGTTATTTATTTTATCTAAGTGGCACAGAAAACATTAAAAAATTCAACTTTATGCAAAATTTATTGAGACAACCCATTAGAGAATGATTTTAATGTTGTTATTTACATAGGTACAAAGCAGTGTTTGACATATTTTAACATAACAAACAATTGCTACAATACGGTAAAGTATTGCGAAAATTATTTGTATGTGTCTAGAATAAGCAGTAACTACATCAATGAGCAGTAAACACATATAAAAATGGCTACGATTTTAATTATGAAAATTGATACTTACAGTAGTTTTTGCAATAATAAATTCATTTATACCTATTATGTTTCTGATAGTGTTGCCTTAATATTATAATTATCCCTGACCTATACCTATACCTATGTCACAAAACGAATGATTTAATATATCTGTATTTAACACAGCACAGGTGTAATTTTATAAGATAGCTTAGTTACAGAGGATTGCTCAACCTTGAAAGTTACTGACGGAAGGTGGCTGTACTAGGTATACACCACTGCTAATCCCTTCCAGGTATATAGGCGTGGTGTTAGGTGCATCTCTTCGTTACGTGTTCAAAGGGAGGAATGGAAGAAAATACTGTTTTTTTTTGAAGAACTATTCAAATTCAGAAGTTTTTTATTTATCGGCAGTTTATCCGCTTTCCGCTAGGAAGTGTCAATTTTGACATTTGACCATAGAGTGACGTCAACATATTGTCGTTTTGGTTTTTTGATACAACATCTGACCATAGAGTTATCACGTTGTTACATAAAAAACCGGCCAAGTGCGAGTCGGACTCGCGCACCGAGGGTTCCGTATAAAAATTTAATGTTTTTGGATTTTTTCCTTTATATGTGCTATAAAACATTGCTTCATGCCAAATTTCAAGATTCTAGGTCGACTGGAAGTACCCTTTAGGTTTTGATTCCCTTGCGAGTAGTTGCGAGTTTGAAAATATGCGGCTAAATTGCTGTTTCTTTTGATTGCGTTGACATAGTAAGTTTAAAATTATTAAAAATATTTTAATTATGTGATGTAACTAAGAATTTACGGTTTTCGCAATTTTTCCTTTATCTGTGCTATAAGACGCTGCTTTGTACCAAATTTCAAGACTCTGAGTTCACGGGAAGTACCGTGTAGGTTTTGATTCCCTTGCGAGTGTCGAAAATTTGCGGCATAAACGGCTGTATCTTTTGATTGCGTTGGCTTAGAAGTTTGATTTTTTCACAGCTCCAAGGAACAGTAGACTTGAGTATTTGATATAAATTCCAGCTTGATACCTCCACGCGTTCCTGAGAAAAAGGGTCTTGACAGACAGACGGCCGGACGGGCAACAGTGATCCTATAAGGGTTCCGTTTTGTCCTTTCGAGGTACGGAACCCTAAAAATACGAAGTTCTACGTTGTTAGATACAAGCATCGCCTTCAGTTTCCCCTTCACTAAATCTATTGAATTCTTTGGTAACGCAAGATATTTCGTTATCTCGACTCTTGACTAAAAAATCGTGAAGAAAATCTATAACGTCGCTGCGAGAACTCGTTTGGTCACATTTTTTTCGGTGATGATAGTTATTTCGTGCTAATATATTTATAGATTTTATAGGCTGTTAAGTATGAATATGGATGGATATTACAAAAGAGGTTGACCAAAGAAAAAACCAAAGAAGCATCGAAAACTGAGTTGATGTCTGATACAGATGAATGGAAGAACATTAAGTTTTATGACCCCAATAAGAATTGGTTTAGGGTCAGGGGGATTAAGAAGGCTCTCGTAGATAACCCTTTAGCTACTCTATACAGGGTACATCGATGCGCGTTCTGTACCCGCGCAATCAGCAGATGATTCTTAGACCCCCGAGCGTCGAAATTTATGGTCGGTTATAAAAAAAAAATCTGCTGTACCATAGAAAAGTGCCTAAAACCTACGCGGTCAAAATGTATGGAACAGCAATTTTATTTAAAAACCGCCTAAAAACGTCACCCCTTTTTTTATTCATGGGAAATCATCAAATAGGGGTCATTTGATGATTTGGGTGGAGCGGAAGGGAGTGTCAGACTCTTACTGACTAAAACCCATCCGTGTTCCTTCCTTAGCCCTTTATGTTCCGGGGTAGCGGTAACCCTTTCGGACAATCCCGCACCCCCGGCAGGCTTCGGCCCTGGCAGGCCCCTTCCTTTTTGCTCACATCTCTTTGAGGCGCACGTGGAACACGTACGCGCCGTCAGCGTTGACATTTTAGTCGGTTTTTAAATAAATTGTTGTTCCATACATTTAACTCATTTTTGGGAAAAAATACATTTACGTGGATGTTTCTCCAAATGAGCGATATACCTTCCATTATTAGATCATTAGCATATCATAGAGTTACCTATATGCATTTTTATTTAGAAAACGAGTTCCTTAATCGGTTTTGGTTAAAATGGTTAAAGTTATGGAACATTGTATCGTTTCTGGAAATATTTTAATGATCAGATGGTCAAGTAGGCCTGTAGGAATTTGTAGGTACCAGCTCATCATCCTCATCTGCCTAGCCTTTTCCCAACTATGTTGCGGTCGGCTTCCAGTCTAACTGGATGCAGCTAAATACCAGTATTTTACATGGAGCGACTGCCTATCTGATCTCCACAACCCAGTTACTGGGTATACGATACCCCTTGGTAAGACTGGCTGTCAGATTTTCGGGCTTCTGACGACCCGTAACGACTGTCAAAGATCCACGAATGACAGCCGGCACTAACGGCTTAACGTGCTTTCCGAGGTACGGAGGTCGAATCTATGCACGGAGGAGTCTTGGTATGTAAAGATTGTCACCCATCCACGGACCAAATGCGGCAAGCGTAGCTTAATCTGATCGATCGACCCGTGCGGCTGTTATTACTTCTCTACTCATCTTAATTCGGCGAAGTTTATCTTTAGTAGCTGACCGATATAAAGACTTTCTTTATCCATAGATCGGTAAAGCAGAAAGCGATAAGGCCGCCCACTGTATATTTTGTAGTGTTTAATGTGTTTATTTCATGTTATGTATTTTTGTGGTGTACAATAAAGTATATATAAATAAATAATAATAATAATGTCTGATGTTGATAACGGATACCGTTTCTTTGTTTCAAGTAAAATTAATGCTTTAGTTACATGGTCAGTTGGTCATTATATTTTATAAATGAAATGTTTTTATGTATTTAGTCATGAGTTAATCTTTGTGATAACTAAAAAATCTTCTCTTTGATACCAAGTTTGTTTTAATTGGAAGTTGAAGGGCTTGTGGTTAAGTAATATCAGCCGCATGGGTCGATCGATCAGGTTAAGCTACGCTTGCCACGGTTGGTCCGTGGATGGGTGACCATCTTTACATACCAAGACCCCTCCGTGCCTCGGAAAGCACGTTAAGCCGTTGGTCTCGCCTGTCATTCGTGGATCTTTGACAGTCGTTACGGGTAGTCAGAAGCCCGAAAATCTGACAACTAGCCTTACCAAGGGGTATCTTACCCAGTAACTGGGTTGTGGAGGTCAGATAGGCAGTCGCTCCATGTCATCATCATCAGTCTATAATGTTCCCACTGCTGGGACACAGGCCTCCTCTCTGTGAGAGGGAGTGGGCCGTAATCCACCACGCGGGCCCAGTGCGGGTTGGTAGATGTCACATGTCTTTGAATTTTTGGTTCTAGAACATGCCGGTTTCCTCACGATGTTTTCCTTCACCGTTTTGAGAGCAGTGGTGATGAAATAATTTACACAAAGTAAAGTGCCTGTCTGGGTTCGAACCTACGACCTACAACTCGTAAGTCGCGGCCGATACCACTGGGCCACCACTGCTCTCATGTAAAATACTGGTATTCGGCTGCATCGGGCTAGACTGGAAGCCGACCCCAACATAGTTGGGAAAAGGCTAGGCAGATAATGATAAAGCACTGTTTTTGTTTGCGTATGAGATCAGTCAGGAAATCAGATAAGGTAAAAACCACTTCGGGAATCAACACTAAGTATCGTGACTGCATTATCTGCATCTCCTAAATTTTAACTGATAAGCATCCTATATACTTCATACTACCTAAGTACTCTACGTACGTACTCTAAGTACTATGGTGCTGATCCATGCGTCATGTTCGTGAACGGACGCCGTCGGTTGAGACTGGTCATCTCTTAACTGCCAAGGCTTATTTTTAATCTTATTTCTTGTATTGTTTCTTCATTTGTGTGTTTTTTTACATTGTTCTCACATATAGAAGCAACAAGAATAATGTACCCAGGATTTTGTAATATCTTTATTTAAAAAGAGTGTCCATGGAGTTTCTTGCCCGTTCTTCTCCATAGAGATCTACGCTTTGGAATGGGCACCTAGCTTCAACTTTCTGACCAACTGATTGACTACTTAATTTTGACAATTCAAAAGTGCCTGTAATGGTTTAATTGAAATAAATGCTTTGAGTTTGAGTTTGACTCTTCTTACATAGACACGTGTATCTCAGAATTTGTTAGTCGTGATTTGTTTGAGAACGTTTTGACACTCTTGAATTAATTTTAGATTTATATAAAATATAACTTTGTTGATACAACTAATCCTCAGACATGCCTCATTCATTCATTCAGAGATGCCTCAGGCATTAAGTCCGCCTTTGTACCTACAGTATTATTTTTTTTTACTTGTGCATAAAGTTTGAATAAATAAATAAATAATATAAGTAAATACCTAATTATAAAACCAAATGGATTCAGCTAGAAGTCAACTTTCTCCATAATTTTCTTTCGTTCCAATGCTTTAAATTAATTTAAACGTTCCAATCCATAATGTTACAAAATCTTGCAACATAACAAGTAGCATGGCGGTAAGTAATTACTATTCTGTAAAAAATCGTATCCGTACCCGTATGTCATAATGAAACAAAGATATGACATTGACCAAACACATTGACACTAACTTGGCTCTAATTTTTAATTTACTAAACGGATTTTTTTCCCACCTTTTTGTTGTAGCACCAAATGTCATTTTAGTCTAGTAAATTAAAAATCAGAGTTTAGTTGACAACCAACACGGATTTAGAAGAGAATTCAATCTAGTGATTGTACCACATTTAACTGTTCTGTGGTTTTTGCCCTACTTTTAGCACTTTTCAGTTGAGAAATATGCGGATATATCTAGTCGTGATTTTCTCTGCTTTTCAATGTATTATTATCTACATAAAAGGTCGTAAGCGCCAGCATATTATGTGTTACAAGCTCTCCTATATCCTTTGTCTATACAAAGTAAGTCGACCGAGGGATATGCATTACAATGACACTTACTTGCGGGCGTTGGACTAGTAAACTCTTGTCACTTGTGTAATATTACAGCTAGTAATAGCTACTTAGGCTTAACAAAAAACGGCCAAGTGCGAGTCGGAGTCACACACGAATGGCTCCGCCACCTTACACCTTACCTTACCTTTTTAATATTAAAAAAAAACGTTTCGTGTGTTTATTTATTTTTATTATTTCACCAACAATTATTTACACAGGTTCTATGCTAGCTAAAGGTAACTTGCGAAAGTGTGTATGTGTTACCGGCCAAACCCGATTTCAGGACAAACTAGTTTAGCCTAGGCTAAACTAGTTCTTCCTATACGCGATAGGATTACCTTCGCTCGCCCTTGGATCTTATGTCGACGGAGCCCCGCTTCGCGGGGCCCCTATTTCTGTGTAAAGGGTTTAAAGTAACCTAACCAAACCGAACCTCGGGGTGCCCTTCGCTCGCCCTTGCATACTATGTCGACGGAACTAGTTTAGCCTAGGCTAAACTAGTTTGTCCTGAAATCGGGTTTGGCCGGTAACATATGCAACAATCACTTACAAGCAAACTCCGCATGTTTAAGAAGATGTACAAAAAATAATTATTTTAATCTAGTTTTAAATTACTTACTATCTGAAAGTGTAGACAATGAATATAACGATTTATAATGATATAAGAACATACAACAATATAAGGTACTTATTATAGGTAATTATGTAAACACACACATTTATTTAGGAAGGTATTAGAAAGGCTTTCAATTTATTATTAGTGTATCGGGACCCCATTTAACTTTATTTTATTTGTTGTACTTGCGGCCATAGTAGTGGACACGCTGTGAAGGTTCAGATTCGGAAACCTGAATGCAAGCATTTCATACAAAATGTTCTCACTAGCGCACACGTGCTTAAATTTTCCGTTCTGAAACCCGGACGGAAAATTTCAGTACGTGTGCGCTGGAGAGAACATTTTGTATGAAATGCGTGCATTCGGGGTTTCCGAATCTGAATTCCGAATCAGGAAACCGGACGTATGCGGCCTGCCTTATACGGTTACCTATTACGGTTCAAAAGATACCGCCCTGTGACAGACGTAGATACCGATGGCAGAGCCTTAGTAACAGGCAGGGTCCCGTTGGCATTGTGTATGGAACCCTAAAGAGCCCTAGGCATACAATTTATATTAGCATGATATTAGCGTTGAAAAAAAATAATTCAAAAGTAGATATCGCACTGCAAACTCAAGACTGTATCAACTCAAAATGAAGCTTTTTTTCAGAAATTATGGAAAACTGATTACTCGTTTCCTGTTAACGACTGTAAAAAGTGAACACTGTTTTAAAATTAGTGATAAAATTAAGGGGTTTCTTTAATTATGAGTAGGTAATTTCAGAGATTGCAGGTTATCTAGATATTTCATTTTACCTATGAAGAATGAGTTATCTCGAATTTGTCTTTTTTGAGTTGATACAATCTTGTGTTAGCAGTGCGATATATAAATCCTAGCATTTAGACGAAGAATCTTTATAAATAAAACAAAGTCGGGTTAGTTACACCATTTATAACTCAAGAACGGCTGGACCAATTTTTATGATCTTTGATGTGTTGGATATTTTGTCTCCGCCCCGAATAGCAGAATACCTATTAAAACACGGGAAAAACACGAAAAAATAAAATAATGAAGATTTCATTGTGTGGAACGGCTTTTTTGATTCTGGGTCAGCTAGTAACTACCTTTAAAAGTGTCAGCTTTGCTGTCAGCAAACAAAATTCACCAATGCGCGACGTCAATGAAAAATAAAAAAAAAATGAAATATTCAAATTACGAACATTTTACTTTTATATTGCCACTAAGTGAAAGGAAGTGGGTCTATGCTGCCATCACGGAAAAGGAAGTGGGTCATAGAGAAACCTTATAAATGAGGTGAAATTACAAGTTAATGGGTTGGAAAATTTGATAGTTCAATTAGCGCGTTCATATGGCTTCATGAAATTGATACGCGTTTACAGACACATGGTGTGAACCAAAACCTTTAAAAAAAATAAAGTTGTAAATGAAACTAAGCTTCGTTTTTTATGTGCCAAGGTACAGGTATGGAGCAGATTTTTCTAAAAACTAACAACTGCATTTTGGTTTTTCCGAAAAAAGCTATTTTGCTCTAATAATTAATCATAGTTTCGAGTTTTCGCCCTGAAGAGTGAAGTTTCATCTCATAAATTTACCCTGTAGGATACGTCTTACTCATTTGATTTTTTTTACATGATGTACACAAGTGGTAAGTACTATGACTTGCTTTTTAAATTTAATTATAAATCATTACCTCATTCGTTACCTACGCTAATCCTAGAACAATCATTAAGTTTTTCTAATGGATTTCCGTGATTCAATTTTTACGGAATTGGATCATTAATATTAATAGCGGTTTTAGACGATTAGTAGACGACAAAGCAACAAGTGATTTCAACAAATGCATTAACATTGCATAATAGGGTTATTATGTTTAATGTATTTTGTTAATGAACAGAAAATAGTGTTACTTATAGCACTTAAAAATAATACACTCCTTCCAATCATTTCTATTTTTATTTAATAGATCATGTGAAAAAAGAATATCCAGATATGGATTGGAAGTAACTCTACCTTTCAAAACATCCCAACATGTAAGTAGCTCTACTTCGTTACTCTAGTTCACTATGCTCAAAAATTTTAACCCGTCAAACCTCAAAGGCCTCCAACTGTCAGACGTTGCCATATTGATATACCATTCCCTGTGGCATGCCAGTGCCAGTCGGTCGGAGGTCGTCGCTGATGCGTGTACGTAACTTAATACCTGGGCTAGACTTACCGCGGCCGCGTCGCGGTTCCAACGGTTGTGCAATGTGCATTCGCTGACAATATGTGACTGCGGCAGTATCGGGTTTGTTGTCTATGAATCGAAAATAATTTATTGGGGATTGTCTAGAAACCTTGTTTAACTTAGAAAGTATTGAATGTTACATGAAAAAAGGCTTTGATTACATCATGGAAATTACAAAACGAATAGAGTAGAATACTCTTTATTATGTACAAATTACAGACATAAATATAGATTTTACAAAGGGTGACACAATAGGCCGTCTTATCGCTAAGAGCGATCTTTTAAAGACAACCTTTGTATGGATTAAAAAGGCGAAGGAGAGACAAATACTGTTGGTAGTCTGTGGTGCACCATTTACATTATACAATAAATACATATATTATACTAATTTAAATATATAGGTATATAATAAACATGAAACAAAAGCAAAAAAAATATAATGATGATGTTTAAGGAGAAAAAGATTTGTATGGAAGCACTTGCAAATGCTGGAATTGCCTTCTCTACCTCGCTGAAGTGCAGTAATTAATAAATTATTAAGTAAATACCCATCAACCAACCCAGTAATACCTTATACCCTTGTAGGTATATGAATTGTATTTTGCCGATAAAGAAACTGCTCCATCGAAAGTGAAGCAACTAGATCCGTGAAAGGTGTCTGTAAAAAAATCTAGACGATAAAAAAGATCTGCTGATAACGGCCAATACAGGCAATAAAAACAAAATCAGTATTCTATTACATTCTATCAAATATTATGTTCGTTTCGACAATGTATAACAAAGAGAATGGCATTTGTCTGAAGAAACCTATATAATATAATAATACCTACCTATCTGTTATAATCTTTTATTAAAAAAACCGGATATTTCATGTAGGTATGTCTCAAGAAAACCTCCGTTTACATGCTAGGCTTATCTTCCACCAACTGCATCTACATTAATTTCATAAAAATTATAATATGATGTTACTGTTAGGCAAATATTGTATTGCGTGTGTATATTAGTGAAAAACTGAAACAAATAATAAATAACAAAATAAATGACCATAAATAACAAAAATACTACAAAAGCTGAAGTTTTTTAGTTTCAGTGCCCTTGTCCCGGTCAAGGGAAAAAAACCGGAACGTAAAAAAGCGTCTTTATTTATCAAATCGACACAAATATTGGATCCGTTACTGGCCAAGGAGTGCAAATGACAAATACTTGTCGTTATCAGGTGGCCGATAAGCGCTATCTTTCCACTCCAAGCGACTTCATAAATAGCTGGTCATCGGACCGGCTCGATAGTTTGTATTCGAAGACTGAACGATTAGGTCCGTGATCCGCATAAAAAAAATAAAAATTGTCTATTAACGCTCTAAATTCAAATTAAAAAGCCGCGCCCAATTTCGTGCATTCTTTTGAACATTGTTTTATTAAAAAAGTTATTATTGAGCATACCTGAATATTTTAAAGCATTTATTAATTGCATGGAGGATGAGAGAAGATAGTTAAAGTATAATACAAAGTGAGATGTGGTATAAACATAACGAAGTCGAGAATATTCTGTATCGTGCGAGTGATTTACTATTTCGGACTTACTTTTGTGTTTCTTGACGACTTGTGTATCATCGAGGATTTCTGATTGATGATGTCTCCTAAACAGAAAGCCAGCAGTAGCGTGAGTTTATAATAATGTTATGTTTAATATTAGCTGTGCCACAGAATATATAATAGTACTACGGCCATTGAGTTAAGCTGTGCCCGAAGTTTCGCTCACGTGACTGTGTATTCTATTGACATTGTAACTAAGTTAATTACTCAGCTTCTGCTCGCGGCTACGCCCGCGTGGATGTCGAAAATTATACCACGGGAACGTGCTATCAGGAAAAAAGTTGCCTATGTCATGTCCTTTCCCAGGATGCCAGCTATCCTTGCCAAATTTTATCGAAATCCGTTCAGTGGTAAACCGCTGAAAATTTAATTTGGTAAATGAGCCGTTTGTTTTGTATTAATAAAATTAAATTTTATTCGACAACATCCATCGGTTTCTTACTAAACTTCAACTATATCCGACGGTCCTGCATACTTATCTCTTTTGTTGACTGTACCTACTCATGTCCCAATAAAAAATAACTAAAGGAATCAAGGAACATACAAAGCTGGGAATGATACATTTAAACTTAAATTTTTCATTGTGCGTCGTATGAAATGCCGCGGCCAATTGACGTAGGGTGTTTATTTGCTTAACAATTAATGTCCTTGACTTTACATAAGAAAGTACCTAAGTAATATTATTTTTGTCCATGCTGCATAATTATCTTGGCAATATTTCTTCAGAATATAACTATAAATATGATAAAGGCAGTTTCAATTATGTATAAGGAGCTCGAATACTTACGCATCTGTGGATATTTCCAGCCTGATTTTAAAACATTTATACATGCTTCATAAGTGCGATATTTTAGTCCTACATTTTTTAAACATTATATTGTCGTTATCGTCGGTGGTAACTTAAACAAGTTTCAACAGTGACCTCTTATGTCTCATAACCATAATAAATTAGTTATAATTAGGTACTTAGGTTATATCTAAAAAATATTGGCCATAGGTACTAATTAGTTGAATGACACAAAATTATTCTAAATAGTAACAACCAGTGGTATTTTAATTTAAAAAATCAATTTTCATAAAAGGAACTCCTGCGGGATAATTACGTACACACTATCAGTAGCAATGGCTGTCATTTTGACAGTTCAACAACATTCATTGCGTTATTTACGTTGTTGAGCAGACACATTTTTCGAACATATGAAGCAATGGATTAGCAATATCCGTCAGAATGATTCAGATTGATAGTGTGTTACGCAATTAGGGTGCAGGACTATTCAGTAAAAGTCTCACCATGTATACTTAAGTGAAGTGAGTTGTCAATACTGTCAATCCCTGTCCCTAGCATCAGTGTAGAATGACAGCTCACTTCAAGTTCACTTCACCTCAGTTATTACGATGAGATTTATACGGAATTAGCTTCTGCCAGCGACTTCGTCCGCGTAAAATTTTACCCTGCCCCCATTCACCCTCTTGGGGGTGGAATTTCAAAAAACCCTTTCTTAGTAGATACCTACTCTTCACAAAGAACACACCCTCCAAATTTTATGTCTCTTGGACCAGCGGTTGAAGCTGTGCGTTGATATATCAGTCAGTCAGTCAGGACTTTGAATTTTATATGTATAGAAGATAGACCGGCTGAACTGGTAGGCCTAAACGCTATAGGTATAGTTTTATAATTTGCTCACCACAGCAAAGTACAAAATAATCTTGTTACCGGATTAGTAGATTAAGTTAATCTGAGGTGTTAGCGCATCTATAAAGCCCTAAACAGTCATTCATCGGAAAAAACAAACACAAGAAAAACCTAGTTACCTACGTTACCAGGTTTTTCTTGTGTTTTTAATTTTAATTCCCTACGTCAAGCAAGCTTTTTCAAATATTCATATCATTAATATACACGGTGTAACCGGCATCGACTCGCAAATTGTTGACCATAAATTCAAAATCTGCTGTTTCATACAAAATGGTTTTTCATTACCTACGCGGTCAAAATGTATTTTTTAAAGTTTTTTTTTTAAGCTGGGTGTCTATTATCGTTTGCTAAATGGTAACAGTTTGCTGGTCGATGTCCTAGCACATACACTAGCTATTGCTCGCAATTCGACTGCGTAATATACAATGTGTTTCAGAGGGGTGTCACCAAACTTGGGGGTGTGGTACAGGCCATGAAATTGAACAACTTTTTCCCAGGGACCAACATCGTAATCGTGAAAAAAAAATCAGTTGTCCCTTGTGCCATACGTTTGGTCAAGTAGGTGTTGAAGTTTTGTATGGGATGTCTGTTGTTCTCTCAAGATTACGATGTTGGTCCCCGGGAAAAAGTTGTTCAATTTGATGGCCCGTAGCACACCCCCAAATTTGGTCACACCCCTTTGAAACACATTTTATATTTCATCATGAATATTTAAGATGAACAGTACCATCATATATGTGCGTCCCCAAGTTCCAGGCTTCCTTTTTGTCAAGTTTCATTACGATCGGTTTAGTCGTGATGAATAGTAACAAACGGACAGACAGAGTTACTTTCGCATTTGTAATAAGAGTGTGATTGTACAGACTTCACATCAAGCTACTACAATCTGTCAAATTTCTATAATATATTTTCAACTTTATCGCTAAAGCATAAGGTTTAAAATTGATTGGGAAATTTTGACAGTTTTGGGTAGCTTGATGTGCTGGCGTCTGAACAAGTACATTATTATAACAATGGCCTCAAAGATAGTGTCAATGAATCATGACTTATTTTTCTCACTTTATCAATACTGCTAACAAAACAAAGCTGTGTTTAATTGTTTACTCAATACCGGTACTTAAATGTACCTCCGTTGTTATCTTACTACAAGAGATAGTGTTCCTGAGACCTAGTTTTTACTCAATAGTAGGAGAGACACTTGAACACAACAACATCAGCTGGGGTATACTTATGTAACTTATGTTACACAATTTTGCTCTTCAACTAACTGGTTTTGTAAAACAAATGAGTAGCAGAGCTATTTTGCAATATTAAGACTTGAAACTAAGTAAGTTACCGTGAATCAAACAAAATGAGGATTATGAAGTACTAGCTGCGCCTCGCAGTTTCACCCGCGTAAATGCCGATCCCGTGGGAATATCGAGATAAAAAGCAGCCTATATGTTAATCCAGGGTGTCGGCTACCTCCATACAAAATTTTATCAAAATTGTTCCAGCCGTTTGAGCGTGAAGAAGTAACAAACATATAAACACACACACACAAAAATTTTCGTCTTTATAATATTAGTTTAAAATGTGAAATGACGGAACCATGACGTAATATCATTGGATGGAACCGCTCTTTTATGAAACCATAGCTTTAGTGTCTAGTTACGCTTTGATCTGTCAAAATCATGCCAAAAATGCATTGATTTTGAGAGATCAAGGCGTACAATTCAGTTAAGTTTCGTCTCTGTGTCATACCCAAAGTGCTTTTAAATCTGTAAAAGATATAATGTACCTTTAATACGAGTATTTTGCTTACTGACACTGTGGATACAGAAGAATTCCAAATAATAGCCTAGTTTACAGCCTTCCTGAATTATAACTGCTTTTTTTTGTAATGATATTCAATATTGAACAACACTTATAAAAATGTTACAACTCTTCAAAACATCTTAGAAACAAAATGCCATTTGATGAATTCGATAAATCCGATTCAACCAAAGCATATCAGTTTTCTAGCTTGTCAATCTAGTTCTGCATTCGATTTTTTTTATTTAACGCTTTATTTACCTCCTTTGTATGGAACATGACACGTTTTTATCATCCAAGCTACTTTAAGAAGAGAAGATTTCCCTTCTTATTTTGATCGATTAGTAATACCTATGTCATATACAGTGTGAAAAAGACACATCACATAGCCGTCAACTACGCATTCAAACAGCAACATTGCACAAAAATAATTGTTGGGAAACGACTTTTATTCTTGGTGTGAAAATTTGCTGTTTGCGGTAGTGCTCAATGTAACGCGAGAAAAGCATTGTGCTTATGGTGCATGCATCGGTACAGGGGTCGTTGGGGTATTTAAAGTTGTGTTATATAACATTAAAAACTTGTATTCGTAAAAAAAACGTCAGTAAAAGTTAGAATTTTGACCTTCAATATCTTCGTAACCAGCAGGGTCCGAGGTATGATACAGGACAAAAAAAAAATTATAATGACGGGGAGTAAAAGTGACTCTCGGCTTTACACCCGTTATGTTATCATTTTTGAATTGACATTAATAAACAAGTCTCGAGGTTTCTCCCTTATCAGTGAGAAATGGCTACAGGGGTACTGATATCGTCGTGTTGCAAGTCTATGACGTCATGTAAACAAACGTAGGTATTCATATATTTATTCAAGTAAACATAGCCGTCTTCTGATAAAATTCTAGGAATCGTATGCGTTTTGTCTGGTATTTTATTTTCTTGTTGGTTAAAGTGCATAGATACCGACTTACTGATGAAAAATCGTTGTAATAAAAAACAATTACGAAATGTGTACGATCGGAAAACAAGGAAGAAAATTCATAGTTCTTTAAACAAATAAAAACTCTTTGGTCTTGATAACAATGTAATTTCCCGGTTTCTAAGTTTGTGCAACTGTTACTAATATATCTGAAATAGACGTTACTGTAATAGGAGTACCTACATAGGTAGATAGCATGTTGATAGCTATGGCTGCTAGATCTAACCATATCTAATTGATAGCCAATTGAACTGATGAGCGCTTCATAATTGCAACTATGACTTGCACACGCCATAAGCATACTGCCTATAGAACTAAGCTGTACCTAGGGTTACCATTTAGAAATACGAAAAGTCTTGACAAAAAGCCTGACATTTCAATAAAAGTCTGGACATTATAGTCACAAAGTCCAAACATAACCCACTTAGTTACAGTGGTATGGTAAGGGTGGCATGGTAGCACACGCTCGCGAGAAGAAAATCTGGACAAATTAAAGAGCCGGACAAAAGTCTAGAAGTCCGGACAAATCCGGACGGATGGTAACCTTAGCTGTACCTAAATAATAGACCCTCATATTATTACCCTATATACCCTATACACCGTGTTCTTCACGATATCCATAAACTTTGTCAAACGCTTCTATAGCTTTTACAAATTAAATCTAACAAAGGAAGTAGGTAGTACTTGAAAAGGCTTCGTTACAAAGATATTGTAATTTCATTTAGTGAAATTTAATTGAGCTATGCAGTAAGAAAGGGTCTTAACTCAGTTTTGACAAGTTTCAGCACGCCAAATCTTATAAATGAAAATACGTCATCGTTGCCAATTCGGATAAAGAAGCTTGCATATCGGGCGATTTACGTCAAGGTATTTAGTTTGTATGAAAATTAACAAAAAATAAGAATTCGTTAATATGTCCATAATGAAAAATGCTTATTTCCATGGTCTGAACTTCTGGTCGAAGCTTATGTATATCGTCCGGAACACGGTGTATACAGGGTGGCAAACAGGTGGTGGACAGAACAATAAGTTCTATGAATACAGCACATGATCATGATTTTAGACCCCCTAGCGTAGAAATTCTTCGTAGGTTACATTTCTAACAAAGTTTATAAAGAGTTGAATGATATTTTCATTCAATTTTGTAGTAACGATTCAAAATAGATCGCAATCGCACAGTTGCTTGATGGGCCTTTTGAAATTAGTTTTTTTTTTATTATATAATTCTCAATACTTACCAGCTCGACCCGTCCCGTGTTAAAAAAAAGACAGGACTAGAAATATATCTAACTGGCAGAGTGTATACGAGTAGACACCTCTGTTTGGTACCTTTAAGGAAAACGGAATATGTAGTGACTGCTGCCATATTATTAACGTCACTAACGCGATGTCCTGCGTGAGCGTCGAATTCGACGCGACGCAACGCAACACGACGCGGCGGAATGCGACGCGATGCTACACGCGACAAACGTCCTACGTGATGTTGGTCATTACTTCTCGAATCATGGAGAAGTACAGTAAAATTTTGCTCAAAACTTCATATGTAGTTCGTGGTGTCGCATCTGGTCGCCCTCAAAACAAGTACGCGTTACGTCGCGTCTCGCCGCGGACTGTCATATAGGCCGCAAGCAGGGTATGCCGTTGAGTTGATCGCGTTCGTCGCGTTCGGAGCGTCGCGTCGCGTCGTATTTGTCGCTCACACAGGACACCGCGTTAGGGCCAATTTCACCAATGTAATTGAAGGAGTTTAGCACATATAAACCGCAATCAAGAGATGTCAACTACAATAATGTCACTGACAGCTCTTGAACGCGGTTTAGACGTGCGGATCGCGTTTCGTTGATGAAATTCGACCTTAGCCGTCACCAGCACTTTCCAATCCAATCAAAATCTAATCTCCCCCTTCTATCTCTTCCAGTCACACGCTTCGCCCAGCGCTGAGCGTAGGGAGCACCTGTACAAGATCCTGGTTATCGGAGAGCTGGGCACGGGGAAGACTTCCATCATCAAGCGATATGTGCACCAGTTCTTCAGCCAACACTACAGAGCCACCATCGGCGTGGACTTTGCGCTCAAAGTATTGAACTGGGACGCGAATACCATCATTCGCTTGCAGCTATGGGATATTGCGGGTGAGTTTTCTTAATACTGGTTGAAATTGAAAACACGCGACAAATCGAAATGGGAGATTGTACTCGTCATAATGAACAACTTTTACTATGTAGTGTATGTTATGTTTTTGTATGTATGTATGTAAAAGTTGTTCATAATGATGAATACAATCTCCCATATCGATTGGTCGCATGTTTTCAATTTCACCCTGTATAAATAGTTAAATACGTAGATCTGTGTTTGCTATACCCCGCCGATTTATTTAGTTTAGCATAATAAGCCTATAATTTTTCCAATGTTGGGACACAGGCCTCCTCACTGTAAGACGTAGTGAGCCATAATCCACTACGGGGTCCCAGTGTGGATTGGCGGATATCTCATGTTTTCAAATTTTGCCTCTAGGACATACCGGTTTCCTCACAATGTTTTCCTTCACCGTTTTAAGAGCAGTGGTGATGAAATAATTTACACAAAGTAAAGCGCCCGCTTGGCTTTCGCGACCGTTACCACTGGGCCACCACTGCTCGTATTCAGTTTGAGCACCCAGATTCTGCATTATTTTTGCTTTGTAGTCGAATAGGCGGGGTATTCCTCGAAACGCACCAAAAGTATTCCACGAAAAAAAAAAAAATTTTATTCCTCGAAATGTATCAAGGATGAAACATAAAGAGCATGAAGGATTAGTAATAAATGATATCGATAGACGTTTCATTTGGTGCGTTTCAAAGTTGGTGCGTTTCGAGGCTACCCGAATAGGCTGATCACGATTTCCTGATTAGGTAAAAGGATCACATCCGAAAGCTATCCATTTGATCATTAAGTAGTAAATTCGTAGTAAGATACTCGTATGAGGCTAGATTTTGTTAACATTTTGGCATTACACACTCAACATGACACCTCGCCTTGTTTCCCCGAACGGTTGGACAGAGGTGTACCTATTATAGTACAGACGCCAGCACTTCAAGCTACCCGAAACTGTCAAATTTTCCCAATCAACTTTGAACCTTATGCTTTAGCGATAAAGTTGAAAATCTATTACAGAAATTTGACAGATTGTAGTAACTTGATGTGCTGGCGTCTGTACACCCACATTTCGCCAGTATGTTTAAATTCCATGTAAAAGGGGGTGAGCCTAACAACGCTAAAATAATTAATTATATTCGGCGATCTCCCGAGTCAACGTTTCAACTATCTAGTTGTAGCGTGAGTGTGACTGGCTCTACAAATATTTATGGACCATTTGTGATTTGTTACAAGTACCCACCAACTTGTAAGAATGGACCAGTGCCCTCCTATTGAGTGACTTCCTCCTATTATCAGATAGACCTTGGTTAATAAAGGTCCATTGTTGTCGGATATGATGTTTAGTTGGTCTCAGAACACGTTGACTTCGTCATTTTTGGACTTTTTTGTGATGAAAGTGTTTTGCAACCAAATGCGTGACTTTGGCCAAAACGGTTCAGCTATAAAGTCTTATCGATAATTCAAATTAAAATTAACCTTGATAACATGTCATTAAATTATTTTTATCGGGAACGTTTCCTGTGACGCTGTTTGTGATAGAATTTCAAGAACAAACTATTTACTTAATGTGTTCTTTCAATCAATTATCATCTTTGACTTTTATCTCTTTTATTTTCTCGTACATTGCGGTGCCTAAAAGGCACATGAAAGCACTAGATCATCATCATTTGCCTAGCCTTTTCCCAACTATGTTGGGGTCGGCTTCCAGTCTAACCGGATGCAGCTGACCTCCACAACCCAGTTACTGGGTAATACGATACCCCTTGGTAAGACTGGTTGTCAGACTTTCTGGCTTCTGATTACTTGTAACGACTGTCAAAGATCCACGAATGGCAGCCGGGACCAACGGCTTAACGTAGTTTCCGAGGCACCAAGGGGTCTCGGTATGTAAAGATGGACACCCATCCACAGACCAACAGCGGCAAGCGTAGCTTAACCTGATCGATCGATCTGTGCGGCTGTTATTATTTAGCCACGGGCCCCCTATGAAAGCACTAGGTATTACCACAAAGGTTTTTATGTATGTTTGAAGGCAAAAAATTTCATCTAAATTCAAATGTCATGTTGTATCTGTTGACTGCTGTTGACTCATAGACTATTATTAAAACTATGTTAACTTGACTTTCAATGTTGTCCACACGTTTTTGATTACAATAATATTATCGTGTGAGTGACTCGATCGTGTAATTAATAAATAAGTGAGTTCGTCAGTTACCTACCGTTATTCCGTTGCAGCAGTGAATTTACCAAAATGATGGACGAGGATTGTGAAGCCTTTTACCTCGTGTTTACACTAAGTTTCGCAACGTTAGGCTTATTATTCATGACGCTACTATTTATAATATAAACAATAATATAATAAGTGAAGAGTTTTTTTAAGTGAAGTGGCTTAGTTTCTTCTTCATCATATTTGTTTTTGTAAGCATTTGTAACATTTGTTTTTACATTAAGTATAGGCCCAAATAGGCCGTTTTCTTTTCGTATCTTTAGTATTTTATATTTGCTAGATCATCGACTGACAGCAGCTCGTCGTTTCGTTATCCACAAAAATCACAACTACACAGTCTATGAGTCTACACACCAAAATTGTCACACTTAGGGCCTTATCATACTAGCGGATTGCGAGCGTCATCAAAGCGGAGCGGGCGTGCAACGAACACGCGGCGCATGCGGAGCGAATTCGTTGCGAACGCGCAACGAGATC
The DNA here is from genome assembly GCA_945859645.1 of Amphipoea oculea. NCBI lineage: Eukaryota > Metazoa > Arthropoda > Insecta > Lepidoptera > Noctuidae > Amphipoea > Amphipoea oculea. Next base: position 21,592,860 of record OX243862.1, read on the forward strand.
GCCGCGAATAGCAGCATGGACGCCATTGTTACTGAGTGTATTGTACGTCGGCGTCGTTAAGGCGGTACCCCGACCAATACCGCGTTTTTCTTCGTTATCCAGAGGCTACTAACTCAATAATTATAAGAAATAAACTACATCTGAAAGCACATTATTAATGTTCGATATCCTATCATCATATTGCACGTTATTGTTTGTTTTTATATGTTACTAATACATTTAAAATCTCCTTTTAAAAAGTGACTAAAATTATTGATTGCATGCATCTTTTGCTAAATTTGACGTTCTTATAATTTGAGGGTTTCACCAATGGATAGATAATTTAAAAATCTAAATAATCCATGTTTTGATTTACATATTTAAAATGATCGCTATAATTTTTTTATTAAAATTATTCCAAAAATTGTGCGGGTTCTATGATAAAGGGGCGTGCGCAAGGTGCGCTGCATCCCTTTCGTACGAGGAAGTTGTGTCGCTCTCAGTCTCTGTCGCAATGCTCAAGGTTATTTGGTCGGGGTACCGCCTTAACATGTTACAAGCATGCGACGAAAACGTTGCGAATTTGCCACGCGTCCGCGACGTCTTCACTGTGCAGACGCGGCGTGTTCGTGACGCATTCGCTGCCCCGCCCCGCAGCCGCTCGCAAACCGCTAATGTGATAGGGCCCTTAGTAAAAGCAAATAGGGATGATCTTATAAGCTTATATTTGTGGTTGCAAAGATATTTTTGCTTACTCTCTTCACACAAATCCGCAGGTTGTTTGCTTACTTGTGACTTGGACCAACATATCTTTTTTTTTTTACTCTTAACATTCCCATCTGCTTCTTTGATCAAGTGGTCACTAGAACGACTGCTAGAGTTCTCTGCCAGTCCACGGTTCAGGCAGTAATATTGTTATTGTTTTTAATAGGAAATCTCAGTCTAAAGAAGAATAGATTTGTGCCTGATTAGGGCCGTATAACATGGGACCTATTACATTTCTAGCGATAATATAGTCAGTGTACTGTTACATGCCTACCCACCGCTTTAGGTAATACAGAAGGAGATGATATTTATAGAGGTATGAGGAACAGGGTGTAATGCTCACTCATCCTCCATAGAAAAGGGAGGATCCTCCGATCAGACAGATGTTGTCTGGTGGGCAAATGTGCGACTATTGATGTCGGGACATTATAGCCGATGCTAGTTGCGCGGTAAACTTTGCTTGCGCGATGCAGGATTTCGCGTGACGTCATTGTGATGCGTAGTTCGCATGTGACAATGTAGATGCCGCCATAATATTATAGGCTCGTATTGCAGTTCCAAGGATGCCGCTCCTCATTCTCTTAAGATACACAATCCTGCAAGGGTTTCGCTTGCGACTGCAGCATAAAGCTCTGGTCAAACAGAGGTGATACAGCGCGGGGCGAGAGACGCAACTGAGCGCGTCGATTGTTTTAATGACTAGGAAGTCACGGGACTATTCGTGCTAGTTTGAACACCTCCATACAAGTTCGTTAACACAATCTGCGTCAGCGCAGTTCATCCCACATTCCGCGCGGGATTCACTTCAGTGTGCATAAAACTTAAAAGTTAAATATGTTTACATAATTTCCAATTCGGTCGAAGTGGCGGTGCTTGGGGACACCTACGACCAGTAGTGGACGTCTTCCGGTTGAAAATGATGATGTTATGTTCTCCAATAAGTTCTCTAACTTTATATTTCCTTTTGTCAGGTCAAGAGCGCTTCGGAAACATGACCCGGGTGTACTACAAGGAGGCTGTGGGTGCGTTCATAGTGTTCGACGTTTCGAGGGTCGCGACCTTCGAGGCCGTCGTCAAGTGGAAGAACGACCTGGACGCCAAGGTCCAACTGCCGGATGGTTCGCCCATACCTTGTATATTGCTGGCGAATAAGGTAATTAGTTCTTCTAGATCTTTCTGAATTGGTGTTGAATAAACTACAACACACATTTTAAAATCCCAAAAAAAAAAAAAAATTACCCAATTGCTTGTTGTAGTAAAATATTTTACAACGCTATTCGTAATAAATATTTGTGGAATGGAAAAAGAAATGAAAGTCAGACATCTTATTTTTTTTCCATTTTAGTATTTACTATTGGGATTTATTCAATGTATAAATGTATGGTTAAACGGTTGCTTATAACGTTTAAAAATAAAGGGGTCTATGTCTGTTCATCCATCACAGGGGCAATTCTCGTAATTTTAAGAACGTTCACAGTCTGATCTGTCTCAATCTGTCAAAAATACCTCTAATTTTCCTAAATTTTTACAAGTTTTTGACGTTTCTTTGTCGCCGAGATGAGACTGTGACTAGATTTGAACGTTTTAAATTACAAGAATTGACCTTCTGATCTGCAGCCATCCCTCTAGAATTCTAGATCAGATTTCAGTATACTTATTAAACTACTAAAGCAGTACTAAATCGATCAGCGACACATGAGTTCTAACTCACAGATTTACAAGCAATCAGACTGTTCTCACAATTTTTGACTCGGGCGTTTAATATAAGGAATTTATTTTCATCGTTAAGTCTTTCACATTTTATTGTGTCTATTCATCTACACCCCCTGCATAATTAGCTTTTCATTTCCTCAGTGTGACCAACAAAAGGAAGGCATAGTGAACTTACAAGCCAAGATGGAGGAGTTCTGTCGCGAGAAAGGGTTCGCCGGTTGGTTTGAGACGTCGGCCAAAGAAAACATCAACATTGAAGAGGCAGCCAGGTCACTAGTTAATAAGGTAAGGTTCAATATTTAACTTCGAATAGTTTTTTTTTTTACTATAGGGTTTTTTCCCCCCATCAAGGACTGTGGGCTTCTTCTTCTTAGTGTGTCGATAGCAATCTAAATGGACTCGGCCCAGTATTCGGCTACTTGTTTGGCGCCATCACCAGCGTCCATCAGTTCCTGTAACGTGCAACTGACTGGACACGCAGGACACGATATTAAGTGTCCCATTGTTTGTGGAACAGCACCACATTTACTCTCCAAGGCGGAGTCGTCTATGAATCTCCACCTGAACAGGTTTTCTTTACTTCGGCCAACCTGGGTCCGGTGTCTGTTTAAATGATATCTAAGGTCTGAGGTGGTCCTAAGATAGTTCCTTCGGGTATCCCGCACAATATTGCTTAACGATTGTTTATCATGGTTTTTGAAGTTCTAGATTGAAGTTTAGTTGTAGGGGAACTATTTAACTAATTAGTTTAAAATTCATTCTTATTAAATTCTTCTAGAGTTTTTGTTATTAGAAACAAAAACCAAGTAAATGCTTTCAAGACCTTCGAATTTCAGCTTCAAATGCCACACTTTCCTATTTTAATAATTAAATTTTTTGTCAACGTAAATAATGTTTTATTCGAACGCTTTTATTTTCTATAAATATGGAAATAAATCTATAAGCAAACACTAATGAAATAATCACCGCAATATCAGAAAGAATTATCATAATAACGTATAATAACGGTATTTTTGTTGCCTACACAAGTGAGTAAATACTATAAATAAATCCTCCATTGATTCGATCTACCATAAACCCGTTTGAGAGTTATTTTTAAACTTTTTTAGGTTACCTTGTCGCATACCAAACTTAAGTACGGAAAGTTTCGACGGTCTACTAGCATAATGGAAGTATTTTTCAATATAAATGTCGACTGATGTTACTAATGGCGGGAAATAAAAGTAACGGTTTGGGTTTAGTGGGATTTGAATAGCGTAAATTGGGCTACTATGCCAAAAAGTTCCGTAGTTTCCCAAACAGGAAGCGATTGATACCTCCACCACACTATGGGAATTATTGAATTATTTCTATTACAACTTTTGAAGTTTCTTATGCAAATATTCAGATTAACAAACATGATTTAAATGGTTCATTGTTGTGAGTATAGATCGCTTATTTAAAATTTTTGCTGGTTTTCGGGACCTTTCCAAGTAAATCTTACTAAGTATTTTCTTATAACGGGGCGAACACTTGTACCTACTCGTATATTGGAAATCATTCCAGGATTAAAAAACCCTGTCGACATCTCGCATTTCAATAATTCTAACATTAATAGTATTATTTTAAATTAATTAACCCTAAGGAATTTGTACTGTCCATAATAATATTCATATTTACTTAGTCTGATCAGTTCTGTTTTAATGTTGTGCAATATTATACCGTAGTCAAACACGCTTATCTTTTATATCATAGAGCCGCTTAGGTACGTCCACGGAAGGCGGGAAAATTAATGTTAGCTATGGCCGTTATAAATGCCTGTTTGGCTTTTAATGACTGCAGTACTACGATGAAAAATTGTAGCCCATTTTGGAGTCTGTGGTGATAGATTAGGTGTCAGTTGCTTTGATAAATGGCGTGAGAATGGAAAAAATATAATTGCTAGGTTTAAAGTTTTCACTATGTATGGCAAATTGGCAACCTTCTTTCCTATAAATTGATTCAGCTTTACCCATTTTCTATTCGACTCCAATTACTTGAGGTATTCCATAGCTTTCAAGTTGGTTCACATTGTCCTTATGTACGGCAACCCTCTTCTTTTCATAATTTTCTCTATTTCACACTAAATCATTTCCTTCACATTTTTCTTTCGTCCATTTCCGCACCGCACTTTCTATTCGAAGAACCCTTGCCCTTCTGTCCTTCTAATTTGTTTCTAGATCGTTCCGTTGTTCATACTTGAAGTTAACGCATTATATTTGTAAAAGGTCATGGCTATATGTTTTGGGCCTCTATGGCCCTATAAATGTCTTAAGCAAGAATATTAATTCAGACAATCTTATTTTTCTTAAAATCTGCCTGATTTAACGATACAATGCTAACGCATTATAGGTTACTAGCTGCGCCCCGCGGTTTTACCCGCATAAGTGTTGATCCCGTGGAAATATCAGGATAAAAGTATTATATGTGTTAATCCTGGTTATAAACTATCTGTGTGCCAAATTTCATCCAAATCCGTTCAGCCGTTTGTGCGTGAAGAAGTAACAAACCTACAAATACACTCACATCTCATCATCATCATCATTGGCTGCCTTGCTCCTCCCATTTCTGAGTAGCTTGACCTGATCGATCGACCCGTGTGACTGCTATTACTTAGCCACAAGCAAGCCCCTCTCCATCAACGCTCCTTTTAAGTATATCAATTATTATAAGTAACTTTGACAAAAAAACATTCGATGGCCATTTAAAGCTTGTTGACAAGAATCAACGTTTTTCAACTGTAGCTTATTTTTAAACATTGAGCAATATTTTCTTCTAGAATAGTTACGGAGGTGTCCAAATATTTTAAAATACGGATTATATACTACTTAATTATTCATGCCGTCTTTAAAAACTCGTTTAAAAATAATTCAACTGAAGCCTAATGTAAACTATTGACTGCTAGAATCGTCAACAAGATAAAAATAAGTTCTTAAAGGAATAATTTTTTCAAGCTTGCATTAATCTGGTTGAATATCGTATATAAGTTACTTTGGTCATAAGTTATAATTAGACTTGTTATCTTCATAAAAAGTAGTGATTTGAGACATTCAAGCAAGATCATCTTGCTATAATCTGATAGTTGTAATTTCAAAGCTTGTCCAGAATTAACTTTTTGCGCCCAAAATATATGCGTGGGTAAAGTGAAGGTCTTAATTAAATTAATTATTATATACTTATTTGCCTTAACTACAACTTGTAGTTGGTGGGAAACTTTAATGATTTCTAATTACAGTTCTTCTTCTTCTAACATCCCTTAATCCCGATTCTATCTGGGGTCGGGTGATCGGGTCTTCTTGTATAGCAGAGCCAGGACGCTCTGTCCTGGGTTGTCATAGGAGTTAGGTTAGTGGTTCTGTGCTTTCATCTCCCTCTCGATGTAGGTACCACCATGTAGCGGGGGTCTTCCTCTTCTCAGGCGTTTCGTAGGGATATTCAAGACTATTTTTCTGAGAAACTATTATCTCTTCTCATTATGTGGCCGTACCATCTTAGCCTTCTTTTAGTTTGCCCGTTATTACGGCCACTCCGAAAGATCCTCTCACGTGCTCATTGCATGTTCTGTCCTGACGTGTTATACCGTCCGCCCAGCGCAGCATCTTCATTTCGGCTGTGTGCAATTGCTATGTCTAATTACCGTTTAAGTCAACATTAAATACATTATGCCCGCAACCTTTCGTGTATGAATATTGGAATGTTCCATTCGATAGCCTATGGTAACTTCCTCATGGTTGAAGACAAACCTTATAGATACCCAATTAATTTACTTTTTACTAATCACGTACGTTTTTCCTTTCAGATACTTTTAAACGACAAACTACTCCAGAGCAATGACAACAGAGATGGTGAAAAATTCGCGCTTGACCACAAGATCGCCAACGGCGAGAACAGTCGGGATGGCACCACCAAGTCCTGCTCGTGCTGACCAATCACCGACCGCCATTCGTAAAATGGCCCAATCACAACGCGTCACACAAACGCTCCCTTACCCAAGGACCAATCACGTTTGATTCTAAATTTTTACTCTCTATTTTTAAAATGCACTTTTTGTTTGATTGACGTTATTGAAATTTTTTGATACAATTTAGAGATTATTGGAAATTCGATTTTTGATTTACTTTTCGAAGATATAATCTCAAATACAATGCAATCTGATATTTCGTTTCTTGACCATTGACTTTGCCGCCAACATATTTTTTTGTTAAGTATGAGAATAAATCTTTATTTTTCTGTTCAATCCTTTTAGGATTCGTCTTCCTTTTAAGCTTTTTACAAACTAATTCTGTATACTTTAACGATTAGTTATTATTTTTGTAATAGGCCGTCATATCTCGACAATTTGAAGAGGTTGATCAAAGTGCCTATGATCGAATTTATTTTGTTTAAGTCTGTATTTGACTCTAAGAAAGCTGTAGTGTGTGAGTCACTAGTGCCATTAGGCTGAAGTCATAAATATATGGTATATTATGATAGTGTACTATACGGTTATTGTAATAAGTATTATCTACTTATTGTATGAGAGTGTGAGAGTTGTTACTGTAAAATAAAATGTTTAGTGATGGACAGGTTTTTGTTTTATTGAATCATATTTGATTATTCAAACATAGACGGCTACGAGCTAAACTATCTTCCTAATGGTCAATGATATGCTACTCCTGAGACGTCATTAGAATTTCGTATTAATTTGCATGCACGTCACATCAGCCGCATGCACAAAAGTCTCCACACACTGGGTGCTTGAAGATGGACGGCGCCGAGGTCGGCCCAGAATGAGGTGGCGAGATGGCCTGGAAGCGTATCGCCAGGGCTGGTTCGAGGTGACGCGGGGATAAAGTTCCTGGAAGGATTTGAGGGAGGCCTTTGCCCAGCAGTGGGACAGGACAGCATAGGCTAACAAAAAAAAAATGTCAGACGAACATAGGACCACATTTGTTCGTCTGACATTTTTTTTGTGAGTGATGTGTGTGAGTGATGTCGCTTGCAACATCGCAGCAGGTCCAGACGGAGATGGCGAGATGAGCTAGACTCCTTCAATAAAGACTGGTTCTTTGTCGCCTTACATCGCGAGAAGCGGAAAGAGAGCAGAGAGACCCTGCAATGGGACAATACGAGATCTTAATAATAAATTGAATGCATTCATGGACAACAGAGAATTTGAAAACTAGTTTGCGTTGCCGCAAGTACAAAATCACATGCATAGGTTTCAGAAAAGCATGGTCAAATGATGTCGAAACTAATAATTGTAAAAAAATTACAGTGTTTCATATTGGTTAGACTCTTGCATTTCCTAAACAAAAACGGTGAAGGTAAACATCGTGAGGAAACCGGCATATCCTAGAACCAGAAAATGAGAAGACGTGAAATCTACCAATCCGCATTGGGCCCGCATGGTGGATTACGGCCTACTCCCTTTGAGTTGAATCCAGTATCAAAACCTGTCCGGACTAGAAATGCCTTTGGGACAGATCTTAGATTAACATAACGCATCTGGAGAAATTTAAATAAATTACAGTTAAGTATGTTAATGTGGATGTGATAAGTGGGAGTGTGTGGTGGGGGGTGTGTGGGTGTGGAGTTCCTTTGTTCTCATATTATTACATTCGCAAAATTGAGTATGCAGTCTATGTCAGTAGCTTTTGTTTGTTTTGTGTTTATAACTACTTACTTAGCCTACTAATTAGTCTCAGTATGGCCGAGATAGCGAAGGTCAGGCATTTCTTAATTTTTTGTTCGTATGAGAAGTAGAGAACCGTGGTATAGGGAGACATGCACCAGATTTTTGGGAAAACTAAAATTGTATTACTAGATATTTCAAAACAGCTGGTTTAGGCTGCGATTTCACCAGAAATGAGCGAGGATGCGCAGCAAGGGATGTTTTTTTTTTATTGCTGTATGGGCCCGCTCTTGACCTCGATCACGCCTGATGGAAAGCGATGGATGAGATCTATGATGGAACGAGCGTGCCTAAAAGTTGCCAGCTTAACATAGCTTGTATAGCTTGAACTAAGCTAGCGTTGGTACCTATTGGTTACTTTTACATACTTCCCTCGCTACGCATCCTCGCTTATTTACTGGTGGAAACGCAGCCTATCCGGGAATCAGATCTAGATAGAGGTAAGCATATTATTAAAAAAAAAAACCGAGTGTGCTTATGACCATACGACTGAAGTGAAACTTCAAACGTATTTGGCTATGAGAGGAAGAGAGAAAGAAAATGTGCGCGCGAACTGCTTTCTCTTGCTTATATCCCCCACTCAACTCACGTTCGCCTCGCCCGATCACACTTTTCGTAACGCTTACGTCATGCGTTCGCCAGCTTACTCCCCAAGTCAAGCGTGCGTAAAGAAGTTTCACTTCAAAAACCTGTTGAAAGAAGAATGGTCATTTGTCACCCAGGCCCGATACGAAAGAGACATATTATGCCAGTATTGTAACATAACGCTAAACATACACAATTAAAACAATTAACTTTCTAGCCGTGGAACCTTTTTTTTCGTTTGAGTATTTAACAACAGTGCAGTGCAGTGGTGGCCCATGCAGTGGTAACGACTTGCGAGTTGTAGGTCGTAGGTTCGAACCCAGACAGGCGCTTTACTTTGTGTAAATTATTCATCACCATTGCTGTCAAAACGGTGAAGGAAAACATCATGAGGAAACCGGCATGTCCTAGAACCAAAAATTCAAAGACATGTGACATCTGCCAACCCGCACTGGGCCCGCGTGGTAGATTATGGCTCAATCCCTCTCACAGAGAAGAGGCCTGCTGGGGTCCAGCAGTGGGGACATTATAGAGTGATTATGCTATTATTATGCTACCTTTCTCAATGAGCTCTTCGGTAACTGATTCGTTGACAAGGTAACAGCAGCTACATATCACATATATTTTTTGGATATTTTCCCCAAATTGGGGTCACGTGAATAGCCTCCGATCTAATAAAGATAAGAGGCAAAGTGTCGCAACGTCGTCGTCGCTCGGTCGTTTTAAATAAATATAAAAACTTTTTTACAAAAAAAAACAACCGACTTCAAAAAAAAAAACACTACAAAGCGAAAAATAACTTTAATTTCGGAAGTCGGTGTCGTTGGTTCCGCATTTTCGTTTTTTGACACCGACTTCCGAAATTAAAGTTATTTTTCGCTTTGTAGTGTTTTTTTTTTTGAAGTCGGTTGTTTTTTTTTGTAAAAAAGTTTTTATTTTTCACTTTTTAGTTGTACCTACCCCACACAAATTTAATTAACACTAGTGCATTGAAGAATTGAAGACAAGACTCGAAGAATCATCAAAATTCGCATAGAAATGTCGGAGATGCAGTACATTTATGCATATAACTTCGTACATAAGAATAACTACCTAATGTATTATATACTAAAACCTTCCTGAAAGTATGTAGATCACACTAATGAAAGAATTATCAAAATCGGCTCAGTAGTTTTTGAGATAATCGCGGACATACAAACATACATACATACATACATACATACATACATACATACATACATACGGGTCGAATACAGAACCTCCTTTTTTAAAGTCGGTTAAAAATGAATATGTATGAATCTTACATTGACTTGTTTAGATAAAGATTAGGGCGTCATATTATCATAATTTAAAATTCGATGACGACGAACGCTTTTAAACTACAGTAATTAACCCAGATGTTACTGAAAAATAAGGCGGATCACATACGCGCCACGTGACGGGGCGCAGCAGATAACGCGCGTGATTTTATACTGTATACAAATTCAATGAAAACGGGGGGAACTGGGCTCCGTTCCCCGTGCCCCGTCGCGTGACGCGTTATAATGTGTGATCCGCCTAATACCCCCCTCCCCCCCACTTACGCCTGACATTATGCCTGTATTCACAGAAGAATTAGGTAGAGTTGTACCTATTGTACATTTCGCCAGTTATAACTATTTAAGTCCCATGTAAGTTCGTCTCACATCTGGACATCAGTTACCTTGTTACCCTGGACATGAGTTACCTTGCGTAACCTGGAAGTCTTTACACAGACTCCGTATGCCCAGGTTTGCCGAAGCAAGGTAAACCTGTTCAGGAGATTCATAGACGACTCCGCCTGGTAGTTTAAATGTGGTGCTGTGCCACAAACGATGGGACACTTAATATCGTGTCCTGCGTGTCCTGTCAGCTGCACGTTACAAAAACTGATGGACGCTGGTGATGGCGCCCAAACAAGTAGCCGAATTCTGGGCCGAGTCCATTCAAGAGATCGTAGATTGCTATCGACACGCTATGATGAATAGTCCGTCTTACGAAAGACGTTAAAAAAAAGCATTCACCGCTCCCCCGACAGGCCTCGACCCTCTGTTCAAGAAAGAAGTTCTGCTCACTTGACCTAAGTTTTCATTGTGAGATTTTTACAGAATAACCAGCACCACTTGACCAACGTCGTTCCTCCTAGCCTGTGGGCATCCTACCCTACGTCTGCCGGTTCTCCTATACGCCAAAAGAGATTGGTATTAGCAATGTTTATCATGGCAAACTCCTCATATTGGACGCTACTGTATGCTATAAGGTAATTTTTCATTCAATATTCATTCTCCGACCGGACCGATGACCTTCAAAAGTCTGCATCCGACTGGGCCGATTTGGATGAAATTTGGAACTCATGTACGAAATTTCATCCAAATCCGTTTAGCCGTTTTAGACCATGACCTGGATAAGGACAAAGGATACTTTTTATCGCGATATTCCCACGGGATCGAGACTTATGCGGATGAAACCGCGGGGCGCAGCTAGTACACTATATAATGACGAAATGTTTCATAAATTGTACCATAAGTAGCACAGTTTACTAGAGTAACATACATGTGCACATTCTATCTCACCCTACACATATGAATCAAAAGATAAAGAGAGCAAGATGGCACATTTAATGCGTTTTCGCTAGCAGGGAACAGCAGCTTTATATAACACTAGCTTATGCCCGCGACTTCGTCCGCGTGAAATTTCTTGTTCCACCGACCCACCCCGTCGCATCGCATCACCTGGTCTGCCCGCGCTATTACCTACTTCGTTTTCGGTTAGCGATCTTTCTGACTTTTTTTCTTTTTGCTCGACTCCTAGCGCGATATTAAATATACAGGGTGTTACGGAAAGGGTATATCAATACAAACGGGTTGAAGAGTGTATCTGGTCTAGAATCTCTGTACAAAATTTCAGCTCAAAAGCATTAACTTTGAAAATGCTTAATATTTTTTTATTTCGACATCACGGCGCTGCACTGGCGCGCGGCGGCGTGATGTGCGTGTACTAGGCGCACAGACACACTACAGATAATGGATAATGACCCTCGTAGTGCGGTGATACGTTTGTTATGATTTCAATTTAATAAACTATCGAAATAAAAAAAATATTAAGCATTTTCAAAGTTACTGCTTTTGAGCTGAAATTTTGTACAGAGATTCTAGACCACATACACTTTTCAACCTGTTTGTATTGATATACCCTTTCCGTAACACCCTATGCCTAGCCTTCCTCAAAATTGGGCTGCCAAATGCAAAAGGAATTTTTCATATCCGACTGACAGTTCCAGAGATTAGCGCGTTCAAACAAACAAACTCTTCAGCTTTATTTTTAGTATAGATAAAGATATACTTAGTTACAGACGCCAGCACATCAAGCTACCCGAAACTGTCTAATATTCCTAATCAACCTTGAATCGTATGCTTTAGCAATAAAGTTGAAAATATATTAAAGAAATTTGACAGATTGTAATAGCTTGATGCGCTGGCGTCTTACAATATTATTATCTATCGAAACTGGAAACTACTTGATAATATTATGTATTTCTACTGATTACCATACAATATGCATTACGAAAGTCTCTGTTAGAGGACATGCAGCCATGTCTTCAGAGATAAACTGATGTGTCTTATTTTTATCAACATTATCTGTTTGCAGAATGATTTCTGTATTTACTGAGACCGTCTGGTTCATTTCTTCGTGTTGCTCATTAATTGTTGTCCCAATTTGTGGTTATGTTTTTTTATAATGCTGTTAATTAGTGTTTTTTAGTCGTACATCAGTGTTTTTAGTGTTCTCTGTGAGTGAAATGGAGTTGGGCTTGGTATGTTGACGTATTTCGGTCTATGTAAAATTCTATTAATTCTAGTAATTTCGTATTTGTGTGATTTTATTCGTAGTTTTTTAATTGAGCTACCGTCTTATATAAAATCTGCATTATAAAGGTTCATAGTGCGAGTATTTCATCAGCTTAAAACATGTTGCAGTTTGTAAAGACACATGTACCGTATCTTAATATCTGCGAATACAGGAATCCCTTGTTTTCCTTAAATTGTATATTCCCATTAAATGCGAAGTGAACGTTACTCGAAACTCGAAAGTTATATTACAAAGTATCCAGAGAAAAAACGAAAAAATTACCATTCCTTGGATCCAGTAAATGTTTTGTTTTGCCCGCGATTTCGTCCACGTGAAATGTATTGTACCCCCGAACCATCGCGTCGTATCGCATCGCCCGCCAGTTCTTTGTGACTTTTTTCTGTTTGCTCGGCTTCTAAGGGTACGACCCTTAAGTAGCCTACACCTTACCTTCCCCAAGAATTGAGCTCAATTCCGACTGGAGATTAGCGCGTTCAAACAAACAAACTGTTCATCTTTATTACATTAGTAACATGTAGATGAAGGACGAACCGTAAAGTTAATTCAATATTGTGAATGACAACGAAAAGCAAGAGTGTTTTAAGGTGAGTGCGTATTGGTAGACCGCAAAATTCAATTTTTATTACGCTTTTTGCAATTTTCAGGTCAGTGTCAGGTTTTATCTTGACCAAAATTTGATTCGCGACTATAACAGACTAGCTTCTGCCCGCGACTTCGTTCGCGTGAAATTTCTTATTCCCTCGACCCATCTCGTCGTATTGCATCACTTGCCCGCGTCTCCTGCTCTATCACTTCGTTTCCCCATAGCGCTTTTGCTCGGCTCCTAAGGGTCATAGCAAGACGTTAAATAGCCTATAGCCTTCCTCAAGAATTGGGTTAAGTATCAAATGTAAGAAGAATTTTTCAAATCCGACTGGTAGTTCCAGAGATTACCCCATACATACAAACTTACAAACAAATTTTACCTCTTTATAATATTAGTATAGAGTATAGATACGTACTTACAGAATTATAATCATTAGAATCATTAATACATCTTTCTAAGTTAGATTTGTTCCATAACAACAAATCTCTTATGGAAAAGTGCTTGGTACAAATCTTACTCAGAAAGATATAAGTAATGATTCTAATGATCATAATTCTATAAATACGTACTTGTTATAACATGACACGCGACTATAGTCGCAAATCAAATTTTGATCAAGATACAACCTGACACTGACCTGCAAATTGCAAAAAACGTAAGAAACTTTGAATTTCGCGGTCTACCAAACCAATGCACATTAACAACGACATCATTATCATCATTTATTGCAGAAGTAACAACTGTAATTGGTAAAATGATTTATCAACATTTCCCAAACGCTGCCCGACCTAACTGGATCCTGCTCAGAAGGATCCAGCTGAGTGTGTAGCATAACTATCATATAATGTCCCCACTGCTGCAACACAGGCTCCTCTTTGTGGTAGGGAGTGGAAATCTACTACGCGGGCCCAGGGCGAGTTGATGGATGTCACATCTCTTCCAATTTTTGCCTGTTTCCTCACGATGTTTTCTTTCATCGTTTTTGAGAGCAGTGGTGATGAAATAATTTACACAAAGTAAAGCGCCTGTCTGAGTTTGAACCTACGACCTACAACTGGCGTCGCGGCCTTCGCCAGTTGGTGACCACTGCTCTGACTGAGTGTGTGCCTTTTTTTATCGTGTTGAAATCCTCAGGGATGTCCACCACCCCGGGGTGGGTGGAGGGGTCTGTCAGACTCTTACTCACTAAAACCACACGGTGTCCTGCTGCTACCTTTAGCCGGGGTGCTGGAGTGCTTGCGCATTTCGTCACGCTCCCCCGGCCAGGTGTTGGCCCGCAGAATCCATGCGGACCCCGTCACCCTCAGCGGTCGCAAACGGCCACCATTCCTCTACAGAGAGACGCTCGCCGAACACGGCGCGCCGCCGTCTCGGGCCTTTCACTGTTCAGGCAACAAACTCCCCAAGTCTGTATCCTCCCTCTCCCTTTCCGCCGCCTCCTTCGCGACCATCACTTCCTCGCAGTAGGAGGCAACAGCGTCCCACGCGCTCTCACTTCCGACCATGGACTGGACCATGTGTGCCTGGCATCAATTAATTAATACAAACCTCAACATCGACTGTGTTATTTGCAGTACGATAAAGAGCTGTTGGAGAATGATGTGGTCATCAGAATCAAAGGTCTCAAGGTTTGGACCCCAGAAGAGAAGTCATGGTGGAGAAGGAAACCTACGAAGAGTAAAACTGTGATTCTTAATAATGGTATGTATATTTCTAGACCTAAACTAGCGATGATGTAACAAATCTTAGTGAAGCGGTTATTTTTTTGGGATTTTTTGTCAGAATGTTTTTTTTTTTAATTTAATAGGTAAAACTGTGATAGACATAACAGCCGCACGGATAAATCTTCGGCTTATTCCCAGAGGCTCCAAACCTATTGTTCTTCAAAAAATTTCACTCCATACATTGATTCCCAAGAGCTCCATAATTTTATTGAAATATTAAAATACCTACTAAAATTATTCTCATTGCTTTTTTAATTTAGAGCCGCCGGGAATAAAATTATGGAGCGCCTGGGAATAAGCCAAATCTTCAAGGTTATGTGACCATCCACAAACCAATAAGTACCGAGATTTCTTCGAAGAAGGTAAATTATCGAATATACAGGGTGTTACAGAAAGGGTATATCAATACAAATGGGTTGAAGAGTGTATCTGGTCTAGAATCTCTGTACAAAATTTCAGCTCAAAAGCAGTAACTTTGAAAATGCTTAATATTTTTTTATTTCGATACTTTATTAAATTGAAATCATAACAAACGTGTCACCGCACTACGAGGGTCATTATCCATTATCTGTAGTGTGTCTGTGCGCCTAGTACACGCACATCACGCCGCCGCGCGCCAGTGCAGCGCCGTGATGTGCGAAATAAAAAAATATGAAGCATTTTCAAAGTTACTGCTTTTGAGCTGAAATTTTGTACAGAGATTCTAGACCAGGTACACTCTTCAACCCGTTTGTATTGATATACCCTTTCTGTAACACCCTGTATAAAAGATATCACAAAGATTGGACATCCTATTAAAAAACTTTTCTACTGACAACGCAACGCAGCATCGTTCTTGATGATGTTTGGAAGACATTGCTTGATTTGTAATTGTTTTTAAGTAATATTTATTTTATAGTTACAGGATGCATGAGACGAGGCGAGTTTGCTGCCATCATTGGGCCGAGGTAAATGAATCAACCAAATTATGTTTCACGATAGAAATTACATTACCTATACTAAAATCGCAGCGAAGTCAAAACTCTACGTAATTTAAAATTCGTCCGCATCGTTGTCAATAGGAAAAGTGCCCAAAAGGCTGGCAGCATTGCCACGTTGTATGGCAATGCTGATTTATTGGCCACATTATTGAATAAATTAAACAATAAAAAATATTTAGGGGACAAATATAAGATAACAAATCTTATCTTAAACTGATGAATATAAAGAACTAAGTACAAAAAATAAAAACTTTCTTACAAAAAAAAAAACAACAGTTAATTATTTTATACAGTTTTTCTTTTCCAGCGGCGCCGGAAAAACAACTTTCCTAGTATCCCTAGCTGGAAAATGTACGTTACCTTCGGAGGGGTCAGTGACCTTATGGGCGCGAAATGTCAAGGAGTGCCCGGGAGCCGTCGAGATCGTCCCTCAGCATGAAGTGTTTATGGACGGGCTGAGCGTCAGGGAACATTTGGTGTTTATGGTCAGTTTGCCTTAATAGTGTCTATGGGCTTCCTGGTTTGAATGTCAGGATTTTTGGGGTGTTAATGGGTGGAGTAGGCTGGTATTGGGTCAATAGGGAAATTATTGGGGATACCTTGGTCTTTGACTAACATCCAGAAGTCCAAACTCAAGGTCTGCCAACGAGCAATGGAGCGCAGTATACTAGGCGTTAAATTAACGGATCGTGTTCGAAACACAATACTGCGCTCCAAAACAAAGATAGCTGACGTGGCTCAAAAGGCTGCTCAACTTAAATGGGACTGGGCAGGACATGTCTGCCGCATGCCGGACAAACTGTGGGCCCAAATAGCGCAGAATTGGTGCCCTGAGACAGTGAGGCGGGGTCGCGGCAGACCACGCAGGAGATGGCGGGACGAGCTGGATAGGTTCCGTCAAAACTGGAGGGAGGACGCGCGGGCTCGCGAAAAATGGAAGGAGTGGAGGGAGGCCTTTGCCCAGGAGTGGGACAGCGCAGGCTAGATAAAAAAAAAAAAAAAAAAAAAAAAAAAAAAAAAAAAAAAAAAAAACTAAAGTGTTCCTTGTCATGATTTGGGAGATTTGATTACACTGGTGTTATTAACTACCAAATTAAAAGGCGCTGGTTCTGGCAGTAAAACAAAGTATATAATATGTCAATCAAAAGTAAAAACCAAAAGGTAGAAAAAGCATAAACAAAAGGTGCAATAAGGTAAAATATCAAAAAGAAGAGAAAAGACTTGCGCAGTATATATTAGAGAAGTTAGGTATATTCTTTTTGTTGTGGTTTGACTCTGGTAATATTTAATATAACAAAATACTTACCCTTAATAACTATTTATTCTAAAATAACATGGCGGGGTGATGCGTAACACACTAAAAGTAGGAATACCTTTCATTCTGACAGTTTAACGACATTCATTGCGTTTTTTACGTTGTTGAGTAGACAAATTTTTCGAACATATGAAGCAATGGATTAGCAATATCCTTCAAAATTAATCAGATTGATAGTGCGTTACGTAATTAGGGTGCAGTACCTACTTATTGATCGCCGATTTTAAGTATTGTTTACTTTAGGAATTGATTCATTTAAATTAGAAAAACCTAAAAAGAAATGTCAAATGCTAATTAAAATCTATTTTATTTATTACGCTCTTACATATAGATTGTGTAAATGTCATATTAGACAAGATAATTTGTATTCATTGGATGTTTAAATTAAAACAATGCTTTTACGCTGCATGCATAGATAATCGTGGCCATTTTCCAGTTATGTAAATCCCGAAAACATTCTATATACATTGAAACAACATCCTGTTTCTATTATAAAACGTTCTAGATTCGATACAGTCAATATGTCAAGAATGGAATGTTTTATCTTTTCTATGCGTTGGTAAAAAAACAATGCAATAACCAATTCTTGATGAAAATAATTTGTCTATGGTTACATATTTGTC
Source organism: Amphipoea oculea (assembly GCA_945859645.1). Taxonomy (NCBI): domain Eukaryota; kingdom Metazoa; phylum Arthropoda; class Insecta; order Lepidoptera; family Noctuidae; genus Amphipoea; species Amphipoea oculea. Next base: position 21,610,710 of record OX243862.1, read on the forward strand.
TATGACTCATAAGTATGATGTTACATAATTATGTTTTATTATCATAATTGTGATGACTCATTATCAGCCTATAATTTTCCCACTGCTGGGACACAGGCCTCACAGTGAGAGGGAGTGGGCTGTAATGTACCACCCATGTGTATGGCTCAGATGTGTGTGGCCCAGTGCGGGTTGGTAGATGTCACATGTCCTCGAATTTTTGGTTCTAGGACTAATTTCCTCACGATGTTTTCCTTCATCGTCTTGAGAGCAGCGGTAATGACAAACATAATTATGATGACAGAAGTATTATTTGTTTACGAGGGTTTATTTATAGAGAATATAAGGAAGTTTTTGATTTTTTTATGGATACTACACTAGCCAAGTATTTTTTGGATGAAGCAAGTGTGAAACAAGTACTGGAGGCCAAACGCATCATATTTTGCATTTTTCAAAGACTGACGCTACAGTTTTGCTAGGCTAACAAATTTTTCATAGTCCTGTTTTCCTAACCCGTAACAGTGTTTAAGGCCCGGACTCCACTGAAGCGGAGCTGTGCGGAGCGGAGACGTGCAGGAATCGTCCAATCACAGACAAGACGAGTGACGCGATGAGGATTTCAACCATTGTGATTGGTCGATTCCTGCACGTCTCCGCTCCGCTCCGCCCAGCTCCGCTTCAGTGGAGTCCGGGCCTAACCTTCGTATAACGTGGATCCACGCAAGACACACGAGCTTTTTAATTGTTACGGAAATTACGCCATTCAACCGGTGAATATTTTATTACAATAAAATTATAAGTATGTTTAACGTTTCAGACAGAAATGAAGCTAGGCAGCTACAAGGACCCGCAGAACCAGGCTACGCTGGACAGCTTAGTTGAGGAGTTCAAGTTAAAGCCTCACATCAATACTCCCGTTGGTAGTCTGTCGGGGGGAGAGAAAAGGTTGCTGTCCCTGGCTACGATGGTAACATAACTAATTAAAACGAAGTCTCCTTATTAAATCAATAGTCATTTTAAAATGCTATACTCATCAGACTATATCAGTCCATTACTGGATATAGGCCTCTCCATTCGACGCCATGTAACTCAATATTCGGCTACTCTCATCTAGCTGCTACCAGCCCCCACTATGGTAGCTTCGAACTACTGGTGTAGCGGTATCAACAACGCCACATGCGAACAACGCGTCATACTGACGTCACGCAAATCCTGCATCTCGCAAGCAGAGTTTACTGCGCAACTAGCATAGATACAACGGCCCAACATGAATCATCGGGCAGTTGCCCACCAGACACAACACCCGTTTGGTCGGAGGATCCTCTCTTTTCTGTAGAGTATGAGTGAACTTTACACCCTGTTCCTCATACCTCTATATTGGTTTTAAAGGAAGCCCTATTTTTGGATGGCAATTTGCATTCTACAAGAAACTGGATACCTGCATAATTATTCTCAATTGCGTACCTTCCATAAAATCATTACAAAGCTCAATCAACACACTGCCTGGTTGAAATTACTTACGTCGCGGGACACAGACATAAACTTGAAAAAAACATTCCTTGCCCAGCTCCTGTCAGACCCTCAAATACTGATCTGCGACGAGCCCACAACAGGCCTGGACAGCTACAACGCACTCCTCGTGGTAGGCGTACTGAAGAAGCTCTCGACCACCGGCAGAGTGGTCATCTGCTCCGTGCACCAGCCGTCCTGTGACCTGTTTAAGGAGTTCAGCTCGGTACTGCTCATGGCTGAGGGGAAACTTCTGTTCCATGGTTCCCAGGATGAGTGTAAGGAAGTTTTTGAGAGGTAAGTAAGTGTAGCTTTTGTTTATAATAAATGGAGTTGTAGGTTCTGAAAGTTGGGGTTTGTGACTAAGTACTAACAGCCGCACGTATGGATTGATCAGATTAAGCTACGATTACCGCGGTTGGTCAGTGGATGGGTGACCATCTTTACATATCAAGACTCTTCCGTGACTCGGAAAGCACGTTAAGCCGTTGGTCCCGGCTATCATTCGTGGATCTTTGGCAGTCGTTACTGGTCGTCAGAAGCCCGATAGTCTGATAACCAGTCTTATCAAGGGGTATCGTAGTACCCAGTAACTGGGTTGTGGAGGTCAGATAGGCTGTCGCTTCATATAAAATACTGGTATTTAGCTGCATCTGGTTAGACTGGAAGCCGACCCCAATATAGTTGGGAAAGGGCTAGGCAATGGTGAGGAACTGAGAGTTCTGGTAATAGAGGTTGCTGGAATGGTGACATAGAAACATGATCTATCCTTCGTGATTGCGAAAACTTAGTCTTAAAATGGCCATTAAGAATAATTATAATATGCTGGGGTAAGGTCGTCGCTGGGATAAGACCGTACGAATCAAATTCCCGGCTTATTTGGAAATATTTTATAATGTGGATAGCATTTTATTCTACGCCATTTTATTCTGCCGGAAGACGATCATAGCAATTTTTTTTTTGCAACAAAATGCCACAGAATCTGATTCATACGGTCATATCTTATCCCAGTGACGAACTTACCCCAACATACATTAGGCCGTATTCAGTGCTCTCCTGACGGTCGGGGCATTTTGCATTCAGTGCTCCACTGACCACCGTACGGAACCGCAGGGTATAGTTACGTCCGTTCGAGTACCGCTTCCGCAACGCACTGAATGCTCCGAAGCATTGCATAGCGCGTCAGTCACCTGACGTACGCAGTACCGACGCGCTCGACTGGCCGGCTCTGTCAGTATTGCGTATGCGGACGCGGTCAGTGCTGCTCTGAATGCACGCATGGTTTCTATGGCGATAGCTACGGCAGACCGATGTGAGTCCTGACCGTCAGGAGAGCACTGAATACGGCCTTACTTCTTAACATACAATAGAATAAGAGAGCATCGGTGGCCCAGTGGTAACGGCACCGACTTACCTAGTTGTAGGTGGTAGGTTCGAAGTGTTCGAACCCGACAGACGCTTTACTTTGTGTTAGTAAATTCATCACCACTGCTCTCAAAAGGTGAAGGAAAACATCGTGAGGAAACCGGCATGTCCTAGAACCAAAAATTCGAAGACATGTGACATCTACCAACCCGCAACCGCACTGGGCCTGCTCACTCTTGTACATGAGTCAGCATTTAATTAAATCAAATATTTATATGTCTGTATGCTTTAACTAAACTTTTAAAAGCTACTGAATTTATTGCTATATACAGCTTCCATTAGTGTGGATTTAATGCAATATTTTGATATTATGCATGCGAATGTTGAACCGCCCGTCGCGCGTCGTCGACTTGTCAGTCATAAATTGATTGTATTTTAACTTTTATAATCAACATTTTGAACATATCTAAATATAATTACGCTGTTTTTCCTACTTCTGGACAAATAAATATCAACTGGGTGTGGGCAATAAAATATAATAAATGCGGCAAATTGCGCGGAATATCCATATTTTACAGATATAACGCGATTTTCGCAATATTTTTATATTTCGTAGCGGCGTAGACCCTAAATATTTCAATAACCTATTGTTCAATATACAAAACTAATATTTATATATTGTCCATAGGTTAAATTGTTCAATCATAGAAACTTTAATAGAGACATTTACTCACGCATTTCATAAGCAAGACCGTTTTACAAAATAACTTTTTTTCCGTAGGCGCGTCGCTCATTTCATTTTTTTCGTAATGAACAATTTTGATAACTAACTTAGAAACTAACTAACTAAAATAACTAACTAACTTAGAAAAACATCTACAGTTACTGATAAACTCAAAGGTATTTATTATTATGAAAAAACATCTACAGTTACTGATAAATTTCTCATTTGCAGCATAGGCTTGCGGTGCCCTCTTAACTACAATCCGGCCGAATTCTACATCAGAGCGGTGTCAAAATCAAACGGTAATGTAAAGAAACTGGTGGAAATTTCCGAAAACCGGTCAGAGTACTGTGACGGCACCAGTGCGATGCGACCCGATGCAGTTCACTGTTATAATAGAACGTGAGTATGTTCATTTTTTTTTTGTTAGCCTATTTTTGTGTCCCACTGCTGGGCAAAGGCCTCCACTTTTTTCTTCCAATGTTCATTTATGAAGATGAATTGTTAGACTGATTTAATATTATTCTTAGTCTTACTATTCCTAGGCCCGCGTGCACCACAAATCACGAAACACATTTAAAGCGAAAGGGGTAGCCCATGAAATTCAAATTTTCTTACTTTTTTTTTGCAATTTGCAGGGCAGTATCTGCGGGGAAATTGCGTAACACATTATCAATCGGTATCGGTTTCATTTTGACAGTTCAACAACATTCATTGCGTTATTTACGTGTTGAGCAGACAAATTCTTCGAACTTATGAAACAATGGATTAGCTATTTGCTTCAAAATGATTCAGATTCCGATAGATAGTGTGTTACGCAATTAGGATGCAGGTTTATTTTATTTTATTGGGACATAAAACAGTTACACGTTACAATTTTAGTAAATAACAAACTAGGGTAACAGAGGTATTTACAAGTAACCCACGCCAATGTCCGCGGAATAATCTATTATGGAGAAATAAAACGATAGTACTGGAGGCGATATAGGTTAGGAAGAATTCATAATTATTATTGTGCAAGCAGGTTGTATACGTAATGGCTATTTTATGAAATCACGACATTTGAGGCCAATTTTAACTTGAGTTGTATTGCTGATTCTAATGATTATAATCCTGTAAAGTTATACTTGTAACGGTCGCGAATCATATTTTAATTAACATACAACCACTGACACTGACCTGCAATTTGCAAAAAACGTAAGAAAATTTTAATTTTGCGGGCTACCTTATGGCACCCCCCTTAACCTTTTAACCGCCCGACTTTATATCAGTTGTCGCGCCCCCAGCGCCCGAGAAAAAAAAATACGAAAAATAAATACCGATGAAACGAGCTGTGATGATATAATAATAATACAGATTAAACGAGATGTGTTATTTGGTCGTATATATATGACTCTGGCGGAATGGGCACGAAAATATTTGTCGGATTAATCCGACGCAGGCGGTTAAAAGGTTAACACTAAACGAATTTAAATCGCTTCTCTGTGGTCTTCAAATGATTGACCGAAACTGAGCGATGTTTTACATACCTACCTTTATCGCTAATCTCGATTAAGTGATTTGTGGTGCAAGCTTAGAATAAAAAATATCAGCAACAAGTTGGATTAAATATTCTCATAATTTAAAGTTATCTCCACATTTCAGTCGTTTCTTAGAAATATTCCAAAAGCACAATAACTCATGGACGTTTTTGACAACTTTGATTGACGTAGCGTGTTTGAGGCGAAAAAAGATTCTCGAAAATAAAATTAAGATAGGTACTTACTTCATTTTCTCATACATTTTTAATGGAACGGCTTATTGATTCTGAGGCGGATACGAAGGTCGCCGGGTCAGCTAATTTTTATTAATTATCATGTCAGCTTTCTGAGTGCTCACGTGATGAGGGATTTCAATATACTTAGCATATACTTATGCAGAACGGTTTAGTAATGTTAACTTTTATAACTTGCCTAATAGGCAATACATGAGGATTATTTGTGTCTGGACTTATGGCCCAATCCTATAATTTACGGACTATTATTAGCTAAAATGAAGTCTTGTATCTTTACGAATAATGAAGCAAAGACCTCTTAGCTTGGCATAGTAGAGCCTCCCATATGCAAGAAGCTAAGATCACAGGTGAGATTGGCTTACGAATCTATTTATATGCCCAATTTGGCAATAAAATGCCAGCACTGGTAAGCAAATCGATGCGTTTTTGTTTATAGGAATCGAGCAATGAGCATTAGGCAACGTAGGAAAATCCTAACGGATATACCCGTCGGGGCAAGGCGGAGAGTTATTTCGAGCTTTTACCAACTACCGATGCTTCTTTATCAGCACATGCTGGGACTCCAAGATATAAAAGATCCCTTACGTTTACGCACTACATTGAAAAACAGGTTATGGTGCCTAGTAGAGCTACTGAACAATATGTTCATTAAAATTATGTACAGACGCCAGCACATCAACCTACCCGAAAGTGTCACATTTTCCCAATCAACTTTGAACCTTATGTTTTAGTGATAAAGTTGAAAATCTATTAAAGAAATTTGACAGATTGTAGTAGGTTGATGTGCTGGCGTCTGTACCTAATGGATATGTTTTGTTATTTATTTATTACTAAGGCACATCAACAACACAAACATTTATAAATAACAGAGAACAGAGACATGGACTAGTGTTTACGTCAATTACAGACGTGCACAGCATTCACAACAAAAGAGAAGAAAAATACAGTTATAATCAAGTATGATGTTTCTTACAGCATACAACGGAACTGGTTCATGCAAGTACATCTATTGATATGGCGGCTGTCTTTGACATTGAAGAGAGAAATTAGGAACCAACTTTTACAATTATTTATATCTGTGGTAAGTTATGGATGTTTTATGATTTAAATAATTTGTAAACAAGCTTGCAGGGGGTTGCCTACTCTCGAAAGGACCAACCCGAGAGAATTTAAAAAAAATCCGGTAGATGGGGGGGGGAGGGGCGGAGTTGAAAGAAAATGTCATCATTTATTGGTTTTTATTGCTTTCGAGCAGCATCATTCTAATATTTGACGGTTTTTACCACAAAATCATAAAAGTTTTTACATGAAAAATCGAAGTTTGGTAGTATTTGTAACTCTGCTTTTACTAAAGAAATCCCCGAAATCGAGAAATCGAGTTTCTTTCCTTGCTCCATACTTATTCCATCATGCTGAATACGCGCTCGCAAGAAGCATTCTAATGCTTCTTGCGAGCGCGTATACAGGAATGGAAAGAACAAACGTGACGAGTAGCGACGTGCGAGCGACGATGCATATAATTTTAGAAAAACCGGGGAAATTATTGCATCCCGGGAGGTCGGGAGGTTAACCATTATTACCGGAGTCTCCCGGGCAATCCGGGAGGGTTAGGAACCCTACTTGCAGCCCACTTGATACTTAGGTGGTTAAGCTTTGGTTTCCTCGAAGAGCGGTTCCGTCATATTATTGCGACTGTCATGAAAATCTATAATTTTCATCAGTATTTGACATTAAGGTGTGTGAGGGGCCCGTGGCTAAATAATAACAGCCGCACAGGTCGAACGATCAGGTTAAGCTACGCTTGCCGCGGTTGGTCTGTGAACGGGTGACCATCTTTACATACCGAGACCTAGAACAATATTCTAGGCACAGTCTTTAAATAATTATTATAATATAATTAGTATTAAGGATTTATCTGAATGATTGTAGTATTATAGTAAATCTTCCATAGGAAACTATCCGAATGAACGTTAATACCGAATCAAAATCCATCAAATAGTTATCAACCTCTCCAATTACACAAACAGGCGCGATTTTATTTGATACTCTTAAATCATCGAACTAAACCTACGTCCAGACAAACATTCTCAAATTCCCTTCAAATTAAAAGTAACGAAATTAAAACCTAACTTAACTAAAACTATACAGATATATATACTTCTGTTATTTTTATTAATTAATTAGGTATTAGTTATTATTTGCTTATTTTACTATTTGAATAAAAGTTCCATTTACTAATTAAAAAACAAAGTAGGTATTTTATTTCACATAAACCTACGTGAAGCGCCAGAAGTTAGGTGCATGGTTCCAATTGATCGTGTCCCATCTAGGAGAACTGACAAGAAACTCCATCATTAGGTACTTCATTCATAGGTATTTTTAACAAATAAATAATAAACCTCTTTTTATTTCCCAGGTAGTAACCTCAATGGTCCTCGGAGTAGCCTATGTAGGAGCCTCAGGCACCACTCAACGAGGAGTCCAGGAGATCCGGGGCTTCCTCTGGCTGATCACGAGCGAGGTGTCCTTCGGGGTGTCATACAGTGCCCTGTACGCGTTTGAGTATGAGATCGCGTTGTTTAAGAGAGAAAGGGGGGTATATATGTGCTCGGCATACTTTGTGTCGAGGTTGTTGAGTTTTGTGAGTATTTTCTATTATGTTTTAGGCTGAGGCTACAGTAGGCAGCGATTTGCGATGCGACTGGAAGAGCGAAACGTGATAAACATGCTATGGCTACATTATAAGCGAAAATCCGGCGTATATTCGGCGATGACGTGGCTACAGTACACATGCTATCAAATCATCCATCGCGGTTTACTATACGCATAATGTAGCCACACGCATATTTAGTAGCAATATTGAACTAATCGTGCAAGTGAGAAATTTTCTAATAAATTCGCTTAAATTCCGCTGATATGTTGATGTAGCCGATACCGTGATTACAGTACCTAATGTTGTTCCTATCGAAAAGAAATCAAAGAACGCTAGTAACATTTGATGTACGGTGTAGCCATATACGTGAGCATTCATTTATTTGTTTTAATCGCTCATGTGTCGCAGGTCGCGTCGCGGCCTAATGTAGCCTCAGCCTTAGTGTTACTTTGTTAGTGTATCTGTACTGTAAGGTGTGCGTAAAAAAAACAGATGCTGTCCTGTAAAAGCAAGGAAGTAATGCATCCACGTATATAAATTTCTTGAGAAAACAGTTTTGTGCTTTCACAAATATGTTTAACGCTGCCAGAAATGGCTGTTAAAATAAATCGCCAAGGGGGAAAAGTCTGCTACATAGTGTTTAAACAAAACCAGCGATCCGCCGTATCGGTTTTTTTTAAATATGATCACGATGATAGACGTGACTTGTTCTTTTTTGTGTTTGTGTTCCTTCTCTGTGTGATGTTTACTGCAAATAAACGTATTTTCTTTCTTTTTGTTTTATCATTTCACAATCTATTGGAGGGAATTTCTCCATGTAGCACTCTTACTTACCCTTTCTTGAAATTTCAACTTGCTCCCACAGATACCACGTTGCATCATATGGCCGGTCTTGCTGGTGTCTGTCGCCACTCTAGCAGTAGACCTTCCCCACTACATCATGACTGCTACGGAGTTCACTATCCTCTTGATCCTCAGCTCAATTCCTGCTGTTGCTTATGGTAAGATATTTATGTCTTAAGAGAATCTAATCCTTGTACTTACTTATTGTATGCTATACTTCAGCAACTTGGTAATGTCCACTGTTGGTACATTGCCGTTGCCCAGGATTTGTCGATAAATCCTGGGCTAAGCTGAAAGGAGCTTGAATGAAGCTGACTCAAACGGTTTGATAATCGCATTATCAATTTGGTCTAATCGGTTGAAACTGTGTGTACTCCCCGTCACTTTTCCCTAAGGGTTCATTAGAAAACCAGCGTCAGACAGCATCTGTCTGGCATTAATGCTGAAATGAACAATTTTCGCGCAGCCGTGAGGCACACACTATTGTTGTCTGAAACATTATTTTTTATTTTATTAATTTTGTGTTTCACGAACTGTGCCAAATAAACTTTTTTCTTTCTTTCTTTTCTTTCTTATATGCATAGAAATATATTTAGTCAGATCTGTAGGATGTCTGTCGAAGGACCGATGGCCGATGGAGCAGACGAGTCCTGGAGTGTAGACCGCGTACCGGCAAGCGTAGTGTGAGACGCCATCCAGCTAGATGGACGAACGACCTAAAGAAGGTGGCTGGGGTAGACTGGATGCGGAAGGCGGAGACAGGGTACTGTGGCGCAGTCTGGGAGAGTCCTATGTCCAGCAGTGGACTGCGATAGGCCGAGTTGATTGATTGATTGAGATCTGTAGGATGTTCCCAACTTATACGTATAGCTTCTACGTATATGAGTGTATAAATGGGTGTATTGAACCAATAGTGTTCATGCTGCAGTAACAATACGACCTAGTTCCCTTAATTGACTTTTACAGCGGAACGTTATTCATAGAGTTCCTACGCGAATAGAATGGTACCTTCTATAAATAGAAACTAAGTAATTTTTTTCGTCTACAAATTCGTACGAAACCCGTATGATACAACAATGATAATCATCACTGGCGCCGATTCCCTTGTTCACAAACTAAACTAAATTTAATTTCAGTGCATCTTTTTCTTTCTATTTCATTAAGAAAAGGACAGAAGATAAATATTAGTTTAGATCTGTCAAATTAGTCCGTGCCTGACGTAAATTGACGTATTTTTAATAGCCAACTTTTTAATCACGTCTAAATTGTCTATGGAGTATCTTAATTTGAGAGGACTAAACTAATATTTATCTCCTGTCCTTTTCATAATGAAATAGAAAGAAAAAGATGCACTGAACTTAAAAGTTTAGTTTGTGAACAAGACAATCGGCGCCACTGTCTAACTTAACGTGACAACAATTCGTTAGTACGAGTAGTGTCAGTAACGAGTATTAAAATTTTAAGGAACCGAAAATCCGTTCGAAAACCCTAACGGAAAATATAAGAACGTGAGCGCCAAAGAAAAAATTTTGTATGAAGTGCGTGCATTCGAGGTCACCGAATCTGAATTTCACATCAGGAAACCGGACGTATGCGGCCAGCCTAAGGGGGTCTCTTGTGAAAAACTTCATGTTTCTAGATCCAGTGCGTCTAGTCTAGAAGTGTCGTGTAGTCTAGTTCTGTGCGTCCCTCTGTCAGTGAATGAATGAATGATCTTTAGAATTTTATTAAATACTGGCTGCGCCCCGCGGTTTCACCCGCATAAGTGTCGATCGCGTGGGAATATCGGGATAAAAAACTATCCTATGTCCTTTCCCGGGACTCAAACTATATATCATTACCAAATTTCATCTAAATTGGTTCAGTGGTTTAGGTGTGAAAGGATAACATACAGACAGACAGAGTTACTTTCGAATTTATAATATTAGTATGGATATTGTCTTCTCCAGGTCTAGGCATGGCAGCCCTCTTCACCTCCACAGGCATCATAAGCGACGTGATGCCGTGCGTCGACCTTCCACTGCTCCTCATGTCGGGAGCATTCCTGAGATTATCATCCTTGCCACCCTGGATGTTCCCAGTCAAATACATATCGCATTTCTACTACACCATGGATGCGATCAGCAATATTTATTGGAGACAGATTGAGTACATCGGTAAGTTAGACTTGAAAAGACGATTCTAATTATTTCCTATACAGGGTGTTACGGAAAGGGTATATCAATATTAAACGGGTTGAAGAGTTTATCTGGTCTAGAATCTCTGTACAAAATTTCAGCTCAAAAGCATTAACTTTGAAAATGCTTAATATTTTTTATTGTATGTCCCTAATACAACTAGGTAGTTAAAATTTATTATTCTTTAAAAAAATCATTGCTTTATGGCCATTAGCCAGAAAGAAAACAGGCGAGAGTGTTTCTACGGAGAAACGACCACCCGCATTTCCTCTTAATAAAACAATCCATAGAATTTAAGCATTCGAAGCTATCAGTACCATTGAAGCGTTTCTTAGTAACATAGAAGATTAATGATGAGAGATACTGTACTGCTGATAAAAATATATTATAGGAACCTTTTATAACACTAAAAGCATTTTATACGAACAACTTCAAGGCCGTTATACATCATTCCATGGTTGGGCCATCTTTTTATAGTTACAGCGTTTGTCCACCGCCACCGTCAACGGAACGTCAACGGAACGTCAACGAAAAACGAAATTATTTGATCCGAACGTGACGTCCCGGACGTGCAGTGTACATGCGACTATAGTAAACTAGCTGCGCCCCGCAGTTTCACCCGCATAAATCTAAAATATCGGGATAAAAGAGTATCTTATGTCCTTTCCCGGGACTTAAACTATATCTACACCAAAGGGGTTTGAAGGTTTTGGCCCTAAAATCAGCCGCCATTTTGATTTTTTTTCAGAATCGCGGTGCACAACAAAAGTTATATATTTAGATAGAGGACACTTATACAAACAAAAAATTTTATCTAACATAATATCCTAAAGCGTCAGGTTTCGGAGTTATTCACCAAAATATAAGTCGAAAACAACAAGGATTTTTTTTTATTTATTTCCTTCCAGGTAAGCATATTGAACTATTGAGGTAATAGAAACGTTATGAAACCTTTATGGAGAAGAAACAAAAGAAGAATAGACATTTTTTTAAATAAATAATTAAACATCGCAATTTATAGTTCGTTTTTTTAATACCAGAGACTAATCTGACAAGTGTAATGTCAAACTTCTATACTAAAAAAACGAAAACACATAAGACTTAAATGTCAGATTAGTCTCTGGGATTAAAAAACGAACTATAAATTACCGTGTATAATATTTATTTAAAAAATGTCTATTCTTCATTTGTTTCTTCTCCATAAAGGTTTCATAACGTTTCTATTACCTCAATAGTTCAATATGCTTACCTGGAGGGAAAAAAAAAACAAAAAAAATCCTTGTTATTTTCGACTTATATTTTGGTGAATAACTCCGAAACCTGACGCTTTGGGATATTATGTTAGATAAAACTTTTTGTTTGTATAAGTGTCCTCTATCTAAATATATAACTTGTTGTGCACCGCGATTCTGAAAAAAAGTGAAAATGGCGGCCGACCTTAGGGCCACCCTCCATACAAAAATCTTCAAACCCCTTTATCTAAATCGGTTCATCGGTTTAGGCGTGAAAAGGTAACATACAGACAGACAGACAGAGTTAATTTCGAATTTATAATATTTTATATATATATATATAGTAAATATATAGTGTGGATGTATGTATTGCTACTTCGGCGCCGTCATCTAGTTCTCGTTGACGTCCCGTTGACGTGGCAGTGGACACACGGCCTTACTATGCAACTTAGAAGGCTGATGGTAAATTATTTTATATCATAAATTATATTTTACGTCTAGGTACCTTAATTCACTTAAATTAGATTTTATTCTGTAATTTTCCACATTCACAAGTAGTTATGTGCTAAATGTTCGAAAATGATTATAATTAGAGATTTAAACATTGTTTAGTACGTAGAAAATGTAGTGTGGGGGATTGGGGGGCAAGTAAAATGCTTTTAAAACAATTTGCAGGTGGTTTATTTTATCTTCTCAATACAAAATGGAAATCCTCTTAAAATATTTAGGCGATATGGACAGACCAAAAGGAGCACGCAGAAATTCGTATTGACCATGGTGTGTTATGTAGCCGTTTTGCGTGGATGTGACGCATGTTTCCCTCTACCTTTTTATTTTATTTTTTGTGTTTATGTTCTTTTTGCGTCATTTTCACCGCAAATAAACGTATTTTCTTTCTTTCTTTCTTTCTTTATGAAAGATGTATACGGCACTGACTCCTTGCTTACCCTAAGATGGAAAAAATCCATTTTTAAGGTCAATCTACTGTTGGCTAGGCTAGATTATTATTTTTTCCCAAGCCTGTTCGTTTTTTTAGTCAAATCTGTCATGAAAATATCTAGTTCGCCTTGCTGTTTTCTGCGTCGTTGCATCATTTTCTTTATTTATTTGATAATAGTGTCGCTTAGCCAGGCGTGGATACAGGGCGGCAATGAGTGCAGCCCCCCCCCAACCCCCCCCGCCCCCCACCTCACCCTGAGCTGCGAGCAAACTGAATCTAAAACTATAAATTAGACATAAACATATATATTTTATAACCTGTATTTTTACTTTGTATACCTACAGTATATTACTAAGATATGGATAGATAAGTCTAACTTCATCCTCGAAAAGGGGGCACAAAGTGTTGAAGGAGGCTTTCAAGGCTTGAGGAATGCGGTCGCGGGTTTTTGAAAGAGTTACCGTGGCCTGGCACAGGCAACTGAAGAGGCTTACTAGAGCTAAGTGTCCTTGAAAAACGCATGCACACATATGCAAAATCGACGCAAACGCCATCTAACGACGACGCCCATCACAATTATGACATAAAGCATACATGAGATTTAGAAGTAACGGTTTTGTGAGATTACGCCCTAGTATTCTAATAGATGGCGCGGAAACGATGTGCAAATAAGTTAAAGATCTAACAAACAAATTATGTAGTTATGTGTGACAACATAATAAATTTTATTCGTTTTGAGTGTGACTTGAAAAACTTAAGGATGTGGGTGATTTTGAAATAAAACTGATTCAATGAAATTTAAAACATTTTTAACCGACTTCAAAAAAGGAGGTTGTGTATTCGACCCGTATGTATGTATGTAATGTATGTATGTGTGTATGTTTGTATATATATTTGTAGATTTTCTAAAAAACTGATGAACCAATTTTGATCATTCTTTCACTAATGTGATCTACATACTTCCAGGAAGGTTTTAGTATATTCATTAGGTAGTTATTCTATATTCATTAGGTAATTATTCTTATGTAGTATGTCCGAAGTTAATATGCATAAATGTACTGCATCTCCGGCATTTCTATGCGAATTTTGATGATTCTTCAATGCACTAGTGTTAATTGAATTTTTGTGGGGTAGGTACAATTAGAAAGAAAAAAAAAAACAACCGACTTCAAAAAAAGCACTACAGCGTGATAAATAACTATAATTTCGGAAGTCGGTGTCAAAAAACGAAAATGCGGAACCAGCGACACCGACTTCCGAAATAAAAGTTATCACTTTGCAGTGTTTTTTTTCTAAAACTATGAATTTTGGAAACATCTAAGAAAGTGCAGTCATTACGCTTAAGGTACGTATTTTCGACTTCACGTACAACTGTCACAGTGACGTATGTGGACGACGTGTAGATTTGTATTCGAGAGTCCCCGGGTTCGATTCCTAAGGTTACGAAATCGAATTTTCTATTTAAATGTCATTTTGAATTTTTAAATATATCTATTGAATATTTTTATAAATAACTAAAAAAAGTCTGCAGGAGAAAGAAAGTCGAAAATATTAACACGGAAGTTAGGTATTTCTAATGCGCAAGTACCTACACGTTATCTAAGCTATTACAAAAATAAAAAAAATTCTGACCTAATGTTTTTATTAACAGACCGCGACTTATTGATAATGGGCATAATGAAATAGGTAACAGATTCATCTGAAAATTGCGATGAAAATGATCAAAAGCAAGAAATTAAATTTAAAATTGATTTTGTTTATAATAAATAGGAATCATAGTTATATATGAATGTTAGGTACCTAATCTTTCAGGCCGTTTACACATTATGCCGCAGCTGCAGCGGCACCGCCGTCGCGTCGTCGCTGCATCAGTCACCCTTGGATTTGTATGAACACACGGCGCCGCGGCGGCGCGCCGCAAGGGCTCATACAAATCCAAGAGAAACCAATACAGCGGCATCGCCACAGAATATAATAGTATGGCACCGCGGGCGGCGCACAGTGGTCTGAAAATCGAGCTCCATACTCATAGAAACTTAAAGTTCGGAAATAAAAAAACAAAAATTGTAATGGGTCAGGTATACCTCCCTTTACGTAATATTAACGTATGGATGGTATCAGTCGCTCCACGCGTGAGAAAAAAAAGTTTTTTATTTTTTTTGTATGGGAGAAAACACTTAATGTACATTTTTTTGAAACTGAATGGAACTGATAGGCTGGAGCTCACACGAGCTATTGTACGATACACGGCCATCAAGATGACATACAATTCATGCACCGTTCGGCGCCGCTTTGCACGTAGCAAATTTTTGAAATTTTGAATTTTCGATACGTGATTTTTCAAATCTTTGACGAGGTTAAATGAACTTGCCGATCGATTTACTTATACTATCGTTAGTTTTAGCCTGCTTATGACCTTTGTGATGACAACAATTAAAAATTATATTGATTATATACGTTTTTTTTTATTTCATTCCAAGAACTAACTCATTTAATCACCGTGATTATGGTTGAGTTATAATTATATACCAATGACATGAGCATCAACCAGCTCTAGCAGGGCCAAATGGGCCCTAGTCACAATAAAATTCTATTGTCTGTAATATTAAAGTCTGTAAAACCTAATTAAAGAATAGCGAACGATAATGAGGGTAGTTGTATAAAAATAGGACGTTTGAGCTTACTTTTATCAGTAGCTCTCAGTACTTGTGCGCGCTAACTTATTACGTCATTTTTTTTATTGTGCTGTGATGGAAGGTTGTGATACCAATTTGGACATTGTCATGTTTGTGACAAACAACAATTGTTTTTTACAGCCCAATGTTTTATTTGAAGTTTTTGAGAATACTATTGATTTGTCAGAAAATGAAAAGAGGGTATTGAAACAATTCTGTCAGACTTATGTTTGTTCGTTGAGGAACAAATGGATCTCGTGTAATCGCACGAGACGTACATACATAACAAAGTATGAGACATGGCTGCAAGAGAACATAAAATGGCCTGAGATCATGAAAGGAAAGATGACCCCTTATTTAGTGTCAGTAGAGCAGCAAACCCGTTCCAGTTCTGACTTTGTTTTAAATGAGGGTGCATCAACATCCTACACACCGGAGACGTGCAGTGTTGGAACATCAACATCAGTTGTGAGGCCGAGAAAATCATTTAAAGAGCTAAGCCCGCTACAGAAGAGAAGGAGAGCGGAAGACCTCCTAACGTATAGCACTGAAAGCCTTGCTCATGCAACCGGTTTGAAAGCACATGACAAGAATATAGCAGATATCGTTAAACTAGTCTCGGAGCAAAGAGGCTACAAGGATAAATTGTTAAAGCCCAAGGAAACTGTGCCTATATATTCCGCTGATAAAGCTTTATTTATTTTGACCTCATTGAAGCTTTCGAAGTGGCAGTATATAACATTAAGATCTTGTGCAAAAGAAGAAGGAGTACCACTGTGTCCTTCTTATACTGCCATCCTTGAGGCGAAGAAGGACTGCTGCCCTCCAAAAGTTACCATTGTACATCACGGAAGGAGAGGTAAAAGTAAAGCTAAATTTTGGATAAAACTGTGCAAAGCTTGGAAAATTCCTACGTGTGGAACCTTCGCTGGATGGCAAAGAGTTAACAATTATATGCAAGTATGGCTTTGATGGTGCTTCAGGGCAAAGTTTGTATAAGCAAACTATGGCAGACGAAGACGATTCCAGTATGTTTATGTGTTCTTTTGTGCCTCTGCGCTTAGTTTGTGGCGAAGAAAAGGTATGGGAGAATCCAAAGCCATCTTCCACAATGTTCTGCTGACCAATTTATTTTAAGTTTTCAAACGAAAACAAGTTGAACATCGTGGAAGAACAGGCTCTGATTGAGGCTCAGATTGAAGCAGTATCTAATTATAACTCAACCATAATCACGGTTGTAGAATCCTGTTGATTCCGTACTTATGTTAAACATATCACTTCACTGGCTCACTACCACACCAAGCGCCATCGTATATAGCCTGCTTCACTTTGTCTGTTTCCCGCCATTCCTCGTAACTGACAGATGACATAACATAACTGACAGCAGCTACCCCGCTTGTGTGAATGATACAGTGTTTACATATCTATTTAATAGATATACTACAACGGTGATTAAATGAGTTAAGTAGTTCTTGGAATGAAATTAAAAAAAAAACGTATAGGTACTTATAATCAACATAATTTTTAATTGTTGTCATCATAAAGGTCATAAGCAGGCTAAAAGTAACGATAGTATAAGTAAATCGATCGGCAAGTTCATTTATTCACGTCAAAGATTTGAAAAATCACATATCGAAAACACAAAATTTCAAAAATTTGCTACGTGCAAAGCGGCGCCCAACGGTGCATGAATTGTATGTCATCTTGATGGCCGTGTATGGTACAATAGCTCGTGTGAGCTCCAGCCTATCAGTTCCATTCAGTTTCAAAAAAATGTACATTGTTTTCTTTTCTCCCATAAAAAAAAAAAAACAAAAAACTTTTTTTTCTCACGCGTGGAGCGACTGATACCATCCATACGTTAATATTACGTAAAGGGAGGTGTACTAGACCCATTACAATTTTTGTTTTTTTATTTTCGTACTTTAAGTTTCTATGAGTATGGAGCTCGATTTTCAGACCACTGTGCGGCGGCGAGTTTTGATAGATCTTATCAAAACTCAAAAATCAAAAGATGTGTAAACGGCCTCAAGGATTAGGTACTCGTACCTAACATTCATACATAATTATTATGATTTCTATTTATTATAAACACAATCAATAAAAATTAAACTCTTGCTTGTGATAATTTTCATCGCAATTTTCGGATGAATCTGTGATTTCTTTATGCACATTATCAATAAGTCGCGGTCTGTTAATAAATTTAGGTTTTTTTTATTGTTACAATGGCTTAGAAAACGTGTAGGTACTTACGCATTAGAAGTAACTTCTGCGTTGATATTTTCGACTTTCTTTCTCCTGTGAAAGATAATTACATTGTAGACGTTTTTTTAGTTATTTATAAAAATATATTTAAAAATTCAAAATACATTTAAATAAAATTAAATCGATTTCGTATCACTGGGAATCGAACCCGGGGACCCTCGAACACAAACCTGCGCGTCGTCTACATAAGCCAATGTAACGATTGAGTATGTCGTCGAAAAAACTGAGCTTATGCGTAATAAGTGCATTTTCTTAAACTACCAAAATTCATAGTGAAAAAAAATATTCAGTAATAATAAAATGCTCTTACTTTGTTCGGCGTTTGTTTTATATGAACGTTTTGTAGTCCTCCTAAGGGAATGTTTCACTTTATTTCCCATATTTACAAATGATATAATTGATAGCAAATTATTACGCTATTTTAACTTAAAAGTATTTTATATTTACATGAAATAAAAATATTTAGAGAAAGAAGATATGCAAATAGTAATAATAAACAATGAATGTATGTACATATAAATAATGCGGCGAAAAGAGCGACACGCCCGTATAGTATCAGGCCTCGGCCGGCATTATTCCTACACGGGGGTTTACCGTTTACGTACACATGCGCACTTATTATGTTCGGAACTATGAATATGCTATTTACAATAAAACTATTGTTTGAACTAAAAAAATAAAACACTATTATTTTGGTATGTTGCTTGTAGAATGATCTGACAAAAAATCAGAATGATTGTATGTATATTAGTATGGTTTCTATTGTAAAAAGAAAGTTTTTAGAGGTATCTTCATGATTTTTTTCTATCGTACCAAATTAGTTGTATCATGTTTTCAAAACACTATTTATCTAAAAATTCAAAATACATTTAAATAAAATTTAAAACGAAAGTACGATTTCGTAACCTTGGGAATCGAACCCGGGGACTCTCGAATACAAATCTACACGTCGTCCACATGCGCCGGTGTGACAGATGTACGCGGAGTCGAAAATACTTACCTTATGCAAAATGACTGCACTTTCTTAGATGTTACCAAAATTCATAGTTTTATTGCAAAAATAAAAATATTCAGTTAAAAATAAAATGCTCATACTTTTTACTTTCGTTCATATTATGTTCGGCTTTTGTTTTATATGAACGTTTTGTAGTCCTCTAACGGAATGTTTCACTATATTTCCCATTTATTTACAAATTATTACCCTATTTTAACTTTGTTATGTTACGCGGACCACTGCCGGGAGACACAAGTGAAACGCCCGGGAGTTGGGACTCGCCGTACAATAGATGGCGCGCGCCTTGCACCCATACATAACAAACTTAAAAGTATTTTATATTTACACGAAATAAAAATATTTACGGAAAGAAGATATGCAAATAATAATAAACAATGAATTTACAAATAAAACTTAACAAAAACATAACAATCTTGACGGAAATAGTGCGGCGAAAAGAGCGACACGTCCGTATAGCATCAGGCCTCGGCCGGCAGTGTCGCTACACGGGCGTTCACGCACACATGCGCACTTTTTATGTTCGGAACTATGAATATTCGATTTACAAAAAAACTATTGTTTTAAATAAAAAAATAAAACACTATCATTTTAGTATGTTACTTGTAGAATAATCTGACAAAAAATCAGAATGATTGTATGTATATTAGTATGGTTTTTATTGTAAAAAGAAAGTTTTTTAGAGGTATGTTCATGATTTTTTTCTATCGTACCAAATTAGTTGTATTGTGTTTTCAAAACACTATCTATCTAGCAAATATCCTGAAGAATATCATATATTTTTCTGATTTTGTTTACTGTAGGCGATCATATACTTTTATTGTTTCGAAAACTACCGTTTTTTTGCGTTTAGCTCATGTAAGCGCCTTAAGGAACACGGGTGGAATTCAGTAAGAGCCTGACACGACCTGAGCTCCACCCAGAGCGGGAGAATTTATTTGACAATTTCCCACCCAAAAAAAAGGCTTGAGGAATCCCCCCCCTTCTCTTTGAACGAAAACCTAGATCCGCCTACGCCTAGCTTCTTCTTTCATTATTTATTTGATGATTGTTTTGCCTAGCATCATTGTAAATTGTTTGATTAACATTTGTTTTTTTTTTTTGTCTAGATTGTCCAACAAACGAGACTTTAACCTGCGTAAAGGATGGAGCAGCAGTGTTATTAGAAAATGGTTACGTTAAGGACTACATTTTTCAAGACTCCTTAGGTTTTATTTCGTTAACTTTATTATGGTGTCTTCTGGGGTATCTAGGATTGAAGAGGGAGGAAAGGAAAGGATATGCTTATTAGTATAAGGTTTGTTTCTATGTAAATTAAATTGTTAAAAATAGATACATGTTTTGTTTTATTGTATACAAAAACACTAAACTTAGAAAGTTTTTTGATATAGTTGTGAGGTGATCGCGCCACAATATAGTGTCAACAGCCGTTTAAAATAATTAATTATTTATTTGCAGTAGATTATGGGCAATGAATGCAACTTCCGAAAGGTTTTCCCAAATATTGCATAATAATATACGAGATTATTATGTTCTAGTGTCAAGTTTCAGTTCAGTTCAATTTCAGTACCCATGCAAAATATTGTAAAACATTTTAAAAAGTAACGGTGGAGTTTCT
This sequence comes from Amphipoea oculea, assembly GCA_945859645.1. Classification (NCBI taxonomy): domain Eukaryota; kingdom Metazoa; phylum Arthropoda; class Insecta; order Lepidoptera; family Noctuidae; genus Amphipoea; species Amphipoea oculea. The sequence goes on from OX243862.1 coordinate 21,631,476, forward strand.
TACCCATTCATCTCCATACAAAAACTACCTTTTGGGAAGGGCGACTAGAATCAATTCTATTTTACGGTAATTTTTGACGTTCAATAGTGGCTTTTTTGTGCCTATTTGAAATAAATGCTTTGACTTTTGCATGTTATTGGCACTAGATATAAAAAACAAAGCTAGATCGTGGTTTAATCGGTTTTTAAATAAAACTGGTTTAAATTAGGAAGGGTTTTATAAAATATTATTCATAGTTAAAATATTTTCTACAGAGGTAGTTTCCTACAAATACATTGAGCTCTTACACAATACGCGATAATACAAAATAATGTACTTATTATTTAAGTATTTTCTTCACAATTATTATAAAATACAATACATTTTCACACACAAGTACCCCAGTCTTACCTGCAGTGGGAATCGTATTATCCAGTAACTGGGGGTTTATTTATATAAACGATGATTAAAGTTGAGTGACGTTCAAACGTCAAAAATGTATGATTAAACAGTCGTTAACTTTAAGCATCGTTTATGAATAAAGGGTGGTGGAGGTCAGATAGGCAGTCGCTCCATGTAAAATACTCAGCTACATCTGGTAAGACTGGAATCCAAGGTAGTTGAAAAAGCTAACCTTTTTTCATCAGCATAGAAGAAACATTTTCACACACAAAATCTATTATTTACAAGTACGTACTTAGCCCAAAATTACAAAGCTTAAGTTTTTATGTAGTCAATCTCTCGATACCCCTATATATCTACAAAATTATTTACTAAATATACGTTTTGCAAAGCTTGTATAGTCTTTAATTGATTTAAATGGATTATCTTACACGGCTCTAGCATAATAACCAATCAACACTTGGGTGGCAAAATGATTAATGTTTTTATTCTCTCCGACTGTCATACATATATTTAATAGTATAATTTATCACCTAATTCAATATTCAAAGTTTAAAACGACTATAGCATAGAGATATACATATAGTATTATCTATGGTCAGGTATAAACGGCGCCTCTGCATTATGGTCACTAATAAAAAGTCCGTTAACAAAAAGTTTAGGTTACCTACTTTTTAATGTTATGCAACTTATTGTGATGGTGAATGAACTCTAATTTGTTTAAGAATGTTGCTAATAATAGGTACTCGTTGGTTTGTTTCATAACACTCAACAAGATTTTAATTAATTATGGATTAAGTTAGAACTTCAAATTGTTTGTAAGTGTTTTAATGAACCCATAAGTAGTGGACTCCTGCAGCTTATACAGGGTTATTTTTCTATCACCATCCAAATTTTTACAGGGTGTTCTACCCATGAATATGAACAACTTTCATTATGGGACCAACTCTGAAATCACGAAAATAATATCAGCTGTTTCATACAAAAGTTCAATACCTACTTGACCAAAATGTATGAAACAGCTGATACCTACTTTTTTCGTGATTTCAGAGTTGGTCCCATAGTGACAGTTGTTCATATTCATGGGTAGAACACCCTGTAAAAATTTGGATAGTGATAAAAAAAATAAGCCTGTATAAAGCTGGCCTTTTCAAAATGTAGCATTCTCCATTTTTATTTCATTTGAAAAATCTTACTATGTATAGCTTCTGCAATGCGCAGGCACATCCCACCCGCGCTATTGCCTCTTTTTCAGTTAGCGCCGTTTCTGTTTTTTTTTTATTTTTACTCGGCGATTAAGTATTGTAGCGTGATGTTAAATAGCCTATAACCTACCTCAACAATTGAGCTATAAAATGCAAGAAAGAATTTTCAAATCAGACAGATAGTTCCAGAGATTATCGCGTTAAGACAGACAGACAGACAGACGCGATTTTGTTTTATAATAATGTAGTAATACTATAGATCCCTAATGCTGTCATGAATCTTGGCTGGTACAGATAAAACAGATCTTACAGTTATCTAGACACAAATCTAGTTTTAAATCGTACTTTATGTCTGAGCTTCATATAAAAACATATCTGCAATAATAATAAAAAAACATTGAAATTGTGACGTTTGCATCATTTTATTCTCATCACCTTACAAAATATCCTTATACATAACTACAGGGTGAAATTGAATTCATGGGCATCCTTTTAAGGGGTCATTGTACTCATCATTATGTTATGAATAACTTTTACTATGGGACCAAACCTGAAATCGCGAAAAAAAAACAGCTCTTCCCTACATTTTGACAAGTTATGTGAACATAAATGCAAGGCACAGCTAATTTTTTTTTCGCGATTTTAGGTTTAGTCCCATAGTTGTTCATAATGATGAGTACAATGAACCCTTAAAAGGATGCCCATGAATTTAATTTCACCCTGTATACCTTAACTCAATACACCGGCGTCCCCCGACTCCTCTTCACCACCATTGCAAAAGCCACAATATTCCCTACAAAGTACATCGCTACCAAACACACACAATTCCTCCAGAAGTTAGTCTCATCGTATCCAAACCTGGTCAGCACCCCAGCCCCAGTCCTGATACAAGGCAGACCTTCTGCGTTCACACAATTTATACTGTCAACTAAAGTCCATTGTAAAACAGAAATACACTCGGTTCCATAGTAAAAACCGGAGATGTACCGAAGCCAGGAGAAGTATACAGGTGCAGTGGCTAGGTTCAGATAGATTCCAGAAAACATGAGGCCTATTATGTCGTAGGGAACTGCGATTAGAGCTGCGGTTTCCATTTTGTCGAACGTTGCTGATAGGAATGAGCCTGGAATGACAAAATGTATAAAATTCCATTTGTAAAATGGACTCTTACACCGTTTGTCCATCCGCCACCGTCTACGGGACGTCGACAAGAAACAAGATTATTCGAACAGGGACCCGTCGTACGGTGGACACGCACGCGGCCCTAATAAATGAATGAATCGCTACTTCGGCGTCGTCACCTTGTTCTCGTTGACGTGGCGGTGGACAAACGGCTTATGGGTAGCAAGAACTGTTATTACGTATTCCATTTTTAAAATGGACTTGGTTTTGACGTCTTTTTTGTCAATTACAAAATCAAACCACTTTATTTAAATAGCGTAGATTTACACAGTTGAGTCGTAATGTTTTGTAAGTTTTTATTACTTTTCAAGTGATCTTTAGTAAGTTCATGATTATCTTTTGTGAGCAGATCAGTAATGATAAAATGAATAATGACAAAATAAAACAAATCCTACTGTATGATGCCAAGAACAGGCAAGTCATTTTTCGTCCACAATTAATTAAATTACATAATATATAATAGGTTGCACAAGCTAGGGAACTGTTGCCTAGTAATAAAGCTCATTAAGCCAGATTAATTGTACATATGCATATCTACATGCAGGCTAGGAACTAAAACGATGCTGTGTGTGTGCCTGCACATGGTGATCCGTTTTAGTTATTTATTCCAAGAGAACTTCGTGCATAATGGATAAGGAATTAGGCAAGGTAGGTATAAGCTAAAAAAGCAAACAACAAACACATATGAAACTTCGTAGAGTTTATTGAGCCAATTCATCAGATCTAAAATTATTGCCAATTCATAAAAACTTGATGTAAAAGTTGCGTTTTAACAATAAGAATTTTGTATTACGTCAATCCTCTTTTAAGGCCACATTTATACTTATTGACTAAGTTACCCTGTTCACCTTAATGGCACGGGCAAGTTTCGAAGCAGCAACACGAATGGTGCTATTGATAAAAGCTATATACAATTGAACTATTTTTAATATACAGGTGTGCCCCTACTCCTCCTTATAACCATGAAGAAGGCTATGAGATGAGCTATGCAGTACATACAGAACAAACAGAGACAGTTTCGCCAAAAATTTTCTTCTGCGAACCCAAATCTTCTTAGCACATCAGGCCCGGTTCTTATACAAGGCATACCGATAATTTCTACACAATCAATTGTAGCTATGGAAACCCATTGAAGAATGGAAATACTCTCGACGCCATAATAGAAACCTGATACATATCTAAGCCAGGCAAAGTAAGGTGAGACACTTGCTAAGTTCAAGTAAAGGCCAGAGAACATAGTGCCAATGAGGTCGAATGGTACGGACACCAGTGCAGCAGTCTCCATTGAGTTGAACGTCGCTGATAGGAACGAGCCTGGAATTTTGAAAATAGAATTGCAATGCCAATTTATAATGAAGATATTCCAGTGAACTGGAATCTTATAATTTCGAATTTTGATGCTAATATTTGTCATCCATTAAAATTATGGATACGTTCATTTTTGTAGTTCAATCTTTAATTTTGAATTTTAATGATTTTTATTTTGATGATTTTATCAATGAGCATTTTCATGCTTATCATTTGGAGCCTGAAGATACTGAAACTTTGCATTATTACTATCTTAGTACAGGCAAGGTCACCTACAGGGAGCTAGGCAAAGAGGGTAAGCTATGTATAAAAAAAGTTTAGACTTACCATAAGCGTTCGCATAGTTAGCGCACAAAATACAGACGAAGTTGAAGCCCAGCCAGCCCAAGAATCCTCCATGGAGACCAGCCACCAAGAATATGAGGGACGTAAAGAGTGTCGGCTCTATCACTGCTCGGGGTATCTGGAAGTTAAAAGAATATATCATGTAGGGATATCCGTTTCAGTGCAAAGGTATGTTTTTCGTTTTATTTGTTTGCCTATCAACCGTCGAGTTCATTGCTTTGTCTTTAATGTGGTCTTTGTAAACAATTTGTTTTCAACCATTATGTTGATTCCTGGCTTTATTATAATAGTATTAAACAGTTTTTGTTTGCTAATTTATTTTACCGGGAAAGCCTTATTTTTCTCTCATTAATATATTAAGATAAAAAAAATAGAGTGACTGTAAAACGCCTAAAGAATTTAGTGAATAGATAGTAAAAGAATAAGGAATGTGTTCTACAAAGAGCATTTTTTAAATTCGAAACCTCTAATTGGTAACTCTTTCTCCGATAACAAACTTGAAATAGATAAAGTTGAAAATATTCCAAAACAACTTCACAATCTAAAGATGTGAACCATAAAACAAACTGGTTTGACCATGCTAGAAGACCATGTGTGTCCCAATTTAAAGGGCCTCGTTATAAAAAAATAAATCTTTCTAACTCATTATATTTACATCAATTTTATTCTCAATCGCTTCTGCATATACACAGACTTATAAATGATAGATTTGACTGTTGTACAACCTCTATGGAAAATGTAATATTTGTTAGAACAGTTATATTAAAAGCAATACATTGTGATTTAGATGAAGATCATTCTCTTAGTTAAACTTAATGTACACAAAAATCGTAATTAAAGGCTATATACTCATATAGTGTGTCTAATTATGCCCATTGGTCACGGACTCACCTAATAACTTTAATGTACTGAGTAAGGATGCTGGCTTCCTTAGAAATCTTTGAAAAGGTTGAAAAGTTTTCTTCTTTAACGTGATCATAAACGTTTAGTAGTATCAAGAACTAAAGTAGTTAACACAAACCAGGGTTATATGTATAATACCCTTTTTTTTAAACTCAAGACTTACCCAGAATATCATCTTCGACAAATAATAAGGTAACGGTGAATACAGTCCACTAGCCGTTTCTCTCAGCAGTATGGGAACCTCACTAGGGAACGTGATGAAGACGGCGTATATGAAGAGGAATATCGTCTCCGTTATCGTGAGGTAGAGGAGACCTTCCACGTTCTGTATGTCACGCTGATCCAGCTCGTCGAAGTGCCCGTGGTAGGGGACTGAGATTATCAGGCCCACAAACTATAGAGAGAGAATTAAGCTTTAAAATACCGGTTAAGAACTACCAGAAGCCAGAAGAAATCAAAAAGCAAACTTCTTGAAGATTCAGAAGAAACAAGAAATGAAAATGACATATAGAACCAGTTGCATTTATTTATAACTATAGAAGCATCGGTACCTTTTTTTTATGGATGGGAAATCATCAAATGACCCCTCTCGCTCTGGGTGGAGCGGAAGCGAGTGTCAGACTCTTACTGACTAAAACCCATCCGTGTTCCTTTCTTAGCCCTTTATGTTTCGGGGTAGCGGTAACCCTTTCGGACAATCCCGCACCCCCAAGCATCGGTACCTAAAGATACGAATTTAAAACTCACCATGAGCAGTACGAACTCGGCGATCCAAATACTGTAGTTGCGCTTGAGCGCTTGTAGGTTCCTCCACATCAACCAGTAGAATTGTACGAAGTAATTCACTTTGACTCTGCAATACCATATTTATTTGAAACAGGCCTTTATGGAGTAGTGCAAGGAGTTAATAAATAGGATCTAGCACAAACGTTTGAAATCGGTGAAGATTTTTGTATTGAAGATTTATTTAACTAAACAGTTTCTATTGGGGATAGAAGGATAATTTTTCTCTATACGACGAGCATGATTTTAAAAATGTACAGCAACAAGCAACTACCTATACAAGTATTAGTACCTATTTTATCAAAAATTATTAACTAGAAACGAAAAACCTAAAGATTCCTGAACAAAAACAATAAAATACTTACAGAGTTATATATCGCTCATAATATTGATCCTGAAACAAAACATATTAAAGTTAGTAAAGTCATAAATATTTGCTTATTAACAATAAATGTTTTACAAATCAAACCTAAATTCAAATATTCGACACTGATGTTCATAATCTTGGCGTGAGAACGTTATAAATAAGTATTAGATCAATAAATTCATTATTTATTTTAGTATTAGCATATTGTTGGTCTAACAAACACATTATGACACTCGTAAAATAGAATATTATGAATAATGTTTTGGCGAATGTAAATTTTCTAAAGACTTTTATTTCATTTGGCACATAATACAAAGTTTATGTCACAACGATCAGAGATTAAACTAAGATTAGCACAAATTTGGATCGTGAGAACAACAAGAACTTTGTTATCATTGATTTTAATCGTATTTCAGATAAGAATTTTAATGACTAGTTTGGTTTATCTCTACATCCAGTTTTAAGCGAAAAGTGATCTGCCAATTTTATACATATACAACATTATTTTTAGTATATGCGAAACCTGAATATAGTTTGTTCAGAATAAGTAACTGAATCGATTCCAATAATTTTTACCCCATGTTATATTTTGGCCCAAAAATATTTAAAAAAGGTTAATAGTTGGACACCCCGAGTATATTATACTGTGCCCCGAGGAGCGACTAAGTAGGTACCATACGCGCACAATGGCGCGGCGCGGACGCACAGCGAGCGGGGCGGGGGTGCAGCAACCTCAGTCACCCGGGAACCACTTGTTGGCGCGCACGTGTCGCGTGGGTCCAACTGCATAATCGCGAGCGCGCGGGCCGCCGAGTTGTGTTTCGGTTGATCGTGTACTTACCTATCGTATGTAAAAAGTGTCGTTTAACCATGACTTTCTCATACACAAACGTCCAGTACACAGAAACAACGATAACAGTGATAACGTATCCGTGGCAGTGCGGTGGTACGAGGAGCAATCAGAGTGCTTTGAACAGAACACAATGCTTTGCCGTGATGATTAACATTTTTAAACACGCCAAGATGGTTAATTGTAGAAAGTTATTATTTGTACCTACAGCCTGCTGTGGTTAAGTAATGCGATGTTTAACACTTTTCATCCACTTTGAACAAATCGCATTGTATCACTTACGGCTTACGAATAAGTAATTACTTATTCGTAGCTTACGGCTGCATTTATTTACGAATAAAGTACATTATAATAACTACCTACACTTGACCATTACGACAGTCCAAAGCCTGCAAGTGTGATGGAAAATGTTATCACCCGTTAATTACAATACAATCGCCGCGCGGTGCCCATGATTTCATACGGACAAACAGGTAACATAACAAGCTTATAACTTGGTGATTATTCATGATACAGTTTTGAAATTTTGTACATAGATTCTTTACATAAAAATACTAGACACGTGTTTCGGGTTTCGCATATACTAAAAATAATGTTGTATATCCTAAATGTTAAATCCATTAAGGTTACAGATGAGGACAGCTTATATTCAAATGATAATGAGAACATTTCAGAAACACCTCAAAGACCTTTTGCGAAAGAAAAATGCAAGAAGAACAAGAAGAAGAAGAAGCTAATATGAAAGATAAAAACAAACATCGCAGAAATCAGGGTCCAAAAAGTTAATGATAAAGAATTATACTTCGTTTATTTGAAAGACATTCTAAAAAAAAAAATGATGAAGAATTATACTTAGCTCATTGGAAAGACGTTCTAAAAACTACTTCACTCCACATACCTTGCCATCTGTTTCACCATTAAAGTACGCAGTTTCATCTTTAACCTGACTGACTTGGCTGTCAATCTCAGCAGCGATGTCAGACCGTGAGTATTCGTCGCAGATGCGCCGGATTCGGTCCCGGCTCTCAATCTCCTTGTCTGCTTCGATACCCAGCAGGGATATGTAGTACTCTGCTGCATTGAAACCGAGCGGACATTTGAAGCTGAGACTGTGGATAAAATTACAAGTTGCTTAATGAAGTTTGCTGTCTGTCTGTCTGTTACCTTGTCACGTCTAAACTACAGAACTGCTAACTCTAATTGAGTAACGCACATTCAATCACAATCTGAATCATTTTGAAGAATATTGCTAATCCATTGCTTCATTTGTATGAAAAATGTGTCTACTCAATAAAGTAAATAACGCAATGAATGCTGTTGAACTGTCAAAAGTAATGCCATTACTACTGTTAGCGAGTTACGCAATTACCCCGCCGATCGTTATGTTGACAGATGGAGACTGTCTGCGACCTGGAGAAGGTCATAGGCTGCTTTTCATCCGGGATATTTGCGGGCAAGAGCTAGTGGTTTCAATTTGTTTTTTTTTTTTAATAATAGTCATAGGGATAATTTTGAAGTCTGCAGTACCTAGTTAAAGTTCTGGTTTTCGCTCCAAAAATAAGACAACATGCAATCTAGTAGATTTTGGTTAGGATTCTTTAAGATCCATACTAATATTATAAATTCGAAAGTAACTCTGTTTGTATGTTACCTTTTCACGCCTAAACCACTGACTGGATTTCGATAAAATTTGGCAGAGAGATAGAATGCATCCCGGGGAAGGACATTGGCTACTTTTTGTCTCAAAGATATCCCTAGGGGATGAAAGTTTGTATGGGAAACCTGTTATTTCTTAAGTTAGGGATATGAAAATTTGCAGGGTGTGTTCTTTGTGAACTATCCACTGAGAAAGGGTTTTTCGAAATTCCACCCCTAAGAGAGTGAATGGGGGGTGGGTGAAATTCCAAGCGGACGAATTCGCGGGCACTCTAGTATGATATAAAAGTCCCTCAATCCAACACTGTCTATGGTAGAACTTTTGAACTGAGCAAGAGTTTCTTCAGTTTAATTCCAATCTGAAGATACAGGGATAAGGCATTCGATTGACCGGCTGTTTTTAGCCATATAGTTCTTTAAAAATTCTCGCTTGGCGAGACATTAATATGGTAGTCTGTCAACATTAAGGCAAGTGGAACGAAGATCGTGACATCTTTTTTTATCCATATTTTATACATATATCACTATCACTAGCTGCGCCCCGCGGTCTCACCCGCATAAGTTTCGATCCCGTGGGAATATCGGGATAAAAAGTATGGCTATATGTTAATCTAGGGTCTCAGCTACCTCCATACAAAATTTTATCAAAATTGGTCCTGCCGTTTGAGCGTGAAGAAGTAACAAACATATAAACACACACTCACAAACTTTCGCCTTTATAATATTAGTGTGATGTGTGATTATAAGGTTTTTGAATTTTGTAATGGTCAAACGTCTATAATAATATGTATCACAAATGTCCGCTGAGCAATAACTAGAGATTTTCTTAGATGATAACATTGACTTATCTTTTGAAATCATTGGATGATAAGTTAATTCTTGTTCTATCACATTATCTGGACAAATCTTATCAGTTTATCCGAATATTTTAGCAATAAATTATGTTAGTTACGAAGTTTATTCAACCTTGACTCTGTAGCACCTATCCGTAAATAGAAATAGATGTTTGATTTCTTAATTTGATAAGGAGAGTGTCAGTGCCTTGTAGAATCTATTTTAAACTAAGTTTAAAGGCATGTGCCTCATCGAAAAGTTTGTTCAGCCCAGGTAAATTTTCCCCTCGATTTTTTTTTGCGCACTGGAATTTCAATGCATAGCGCCGAGGGTAGAAAACCCAACAAGCATGATTTTTCGACGTGCTGGGATGCACTCTGTTGGATTCTCAATACTTGGCTCAACACCAAGTGTTGAAAAATCAGTGCACAATTTTTTTTTTACTCGTCTACTTTGTCCCACTCTTCTCCTGTCCTGGGTAAAGGCCTCCCTCCACTCCTTCCATCTTTCGCGAGCCCGCACGTCCTCTTTCCAGTTTTGACGGAACCTATCCAGCTCATCCCGCCATCTCCTACGTAGTCTGCCGCAACCCCACCTCACTGTCTCAGGGCAACAATTCTGTGCTATTTGGACCAACAGCCTGGGCCAATATCAATATAATATAGAGATATTTTTAAATATTTCGGCGGGATTCGTACGAACGTGCGCTTATTCTAAGATCTCTCTACTCTGGCATTCGCTCTGGCTGTCAAGATAAAATAACTGACCACAGCCTTTTAGTAAATGTGCTTCTTACAATGTGGCATTGGCATGGCATTCATATTTAGGTACTTTACTAACAAGAGCCATGCTTAGCTCTTAAATAAAAAATCATTTCATCCCTTTTAGCTGTCTCTCTATGATCTCGAACTGGGGTCTTGTTCATTATATCTATAATCTACATGTTACACTGTACTAGTTCAAAAAGATGTATCACAGATAATAGCAGTAATAGGTCCTACTGGTACAAACTTCGAGCACTTAGTGCGTTCAGGCCAATAACCTTACATTTTTCTAAACTTATGATTTGAACTTATGATTTCTGTAAACTTATGATTTTAATAAACTTATTTGTTATTATTATTTATGACCTTTTTTTCTGGATGGGAAATCATCAAATGACCCCTCCCGCTCTGGGTGGAGCGGAAGGAAGTGTCAGACTCTTACTGACTAAAACCCACCCCCTACCTTAGCCCTATATGTTCCGGGGTAGCGGTAACCCTTTCGGACAATCCCGCACCTACGGCAGGCTTCGGCCCTAACAGGCCTTTACATTTATGACCTTTTGTTACATAGTAAAAAATAACTTACCTACCTACAATATAAAATACCCAAAACTGTTTAAAAAAAAACAGCGAATAAAAAGTTCCAAATTAGTCCATGTCACATAAATTCGATCAATATAGTCCGGGTTGCAGCAGCTAAATAAAAACTTAGAACGACCTAGAACTTAAAATCTATCGGCCAATCAGGTTTTTTTGTTAATTTTTATTTATTGTAATTCCTTTGGGGTTACTGCTTGATATAAACACATTTATGCAATTTTTAACATCCTTGTTTTTATTTGTGCAAATAAGTCACGTGTTTTTTATAGTCATCTGCTAACAGCATTAGGTCGCGTCGTTTCTAGATATAATTTTCTTCTTTATATGAGTCGCCTTTTATGCGGTTTTTAACTTACCTACTTGTTAACACTCGGTGATTCTGCATTCCCATTCCCATTTGATGAACTTGTTGATGACGGCTTTCAGATTAACAAATTCAACAGGTCAAGAGCGGGATTCAGCAATAAAAATAAAATCAAGATGGTTAATCAAAATGAATCTTAATTATCTTACTGCTTTATCTAAAGTGGTATAAGATTACAAAGATAACACTTATTTAAATAATAAATGGATTCTTGTCAATATTTTGACGACCAACACGAGGTCTGTTGACCGTAGCACCGGTAAAGATCGTTTATTTTAAATAATTGAGTAAGTATAGATATTGGGACTACGAAATTAAGAAAATGGCAACTATATAATAATCTCCGTAAATGATCCTGGTTATTATTCTTTCTCTTTATATTGATATTGTGATATCTTGGGAAAATCCCGTACTTATAATACGATTAAAGCCCTTTAATTTGAACCCTGGGCAGTCGAAAGTTTATATTCTTTTCTAATAGTAGATATATTGTGTAAGGGTGTATGTGATAGTGTATGTATAATGTCAATTGATTTCTAAAAATACTTTACATTTACATACAAGGGTATTTATAATAATAATAATTATAGGATATCAATTTCTTCGGCGAAAATCATTGGCATGGAGCAATTCCAACAAGTAATAAAAAATACATGAATGGTCAGAAGTCGACCATTCGTTATAAAATTTATTTAATTTATATAAAGGGCAACCTTAATAAGACCCATCACGCTTATTTGCCATCGAGCACAATTTATTTGTATTCAAGGGCCAATTTCATAAAAACATAATAGCTTATGTTTAGCTTCATCAAAGTTTCCCAAGAACGACAATCATCTTAATTGCCAAGAGAATGATTAACGATACTAATTACAGTCATCATCAATTGGGCTGCACGATTACTGACAAATGCGTGCACTGACTGGACAGGTCCACTCAATCTGTGTGGTTCCTTGCTCAAAAGACTATTTCAGACCCAGTCCATATGGTGTGCACATGATCTGACCAAGATTATGTCTGCACTTTCAAAGAGACTGTGACCTCTGAGTTTGTTTCGGCCTGTCTTCTCAGAGTAGCTACATTATTAGTTACTAGAATAGTTGAACTGACAGGTGTCAGGAACGCATGCTCTCGACAGCAGGACTATAATTCATTTTATTTCAAGTGCACAATTTTTCCCAGTTGTATGGAATAAAAATACATAAAACAAAGTCGGGTTAGTTACACCTTTTATAACTCAAGAACGGCTCGACCGATTTTTATGATCCTAAGGTACGATTCCGATCTCGGCAGCACGCAGCAGTGCTGCCGCGGCAGTGCGGTCGCAGCACTACTGGTCCTCATACATTTTCTATAGGTTTATATGAGATTACATTCCGAGCACGGCAGCAATGCTGCGCAGTGTAGATAGGAAACTTCGACCTCATCTAGTTTTATTTAAAAAATATGATTGACGTGTAAAAGTGTACAAAGCTACTAACAAGAAACTACTATACTTACTTAATTTATGTTAAACAAAAAAAAAAACCAAATGAATATAATTATTCAATTACGATGCAAAGCTTTTCCTGGTATCACGTTTGGACCAGACAGACTGACTATATTTGCTTTATTATGACTTCAGAAACCAGTTGGTGCATAAATTAACCAACATGACACTAAGGTAATAATATGTTGAAAAAATGTGGTTTTTCTATTTCGTAAGTATGTAGAATAGGGATTTAACATTTTGGTATATGTTTTTTGATTCTTTGGTGTAAAAGGAATACACGATTCAATTAATTTTTCTCGATACAAAAACATTGAAAAGTTATATGTATTTTTTTCGACATCACGTCTTAACGCTTAAGTTATTCAATAGAATTTACTTTAAAACATAGCGAATTATCATATCAAAGTTTACTCAAAGTAAGTTTTAAATTTATTTCGTTAAGAAAGGAGTAGATTCGTTTTGGCACATAGGTCGTTTTATTCCGAGCGCACGCACACTATAGCTCTTCTTTTGCGTTTCAAAAGTAATTGCATCACTTTCGCTCGCTTAGTAGGTTTTCGAGAATTTTAGATTTTCGAGTAAAATAAAAAAAAAACTGAACAGCTTGGTGCGGAAAATATAGATGAAGGTAAAGCACCAAATGCAAATATTCATTCATAATTACCCTATAATGTTCCCTCTGCCGGTCCTCTGAGCATACGGCCAATTTACCTACCTCTTATAGCTATCAATGTTAGAAATGCTGCAGATTTTTTTAAAAGTGCCCACGAAGCAAAAAATCGTCAGCTCCATGGAAAGCCGTCCTTCATTATCCAGCAGCACGACTAAGAGCGAGACCAAACGATGCGTTAACGGTGCAGTACGACACCGCACCGCAATTAATTCGTGCTATAGGGTGCCACACGGGCGGTGCGGCACCGCAGTAGAACCTGTGGTAGAACGCTGTTTACCGTGGTGCGCGCCGCAGCGCATCACCCCTCCCCGTCTCGTCTCGCAGGTCACAAGCGCGGCGCGTCACGGTGCGACGCCGCACGGCGGCCTAACGCATCGTGTGACATGGCATAGTGATTTGTATGTATGTATGTATGTAGGATCGCACCGTTAATGCATCGTGTGGCCTCACTCTTAGTCGAATAGCAGTAGACGGTTAATGCACCATAACCAAAGATTAGCTAGAGTCTGCTAGAGAGAGATTTGGCAAAAGTACCTCAATAGCTTCGCCAAATCTCTCACTCGATGCAACAAAACTGATCAGCCTGCTCAATAGTACCGAAAAACTCTATCCTCCCATTAACCAACAGCACAACGTGGTGGAACAACTGGAAGACTCCAGAAGTAGGTTGGTTTACTGAGCATACAACCTCCATACAGACTCCTTAAGAAATACTGCAGAATATGTAAAAGATATTATACTTACGAGGCAAAAAACTGGTCAGCCTGCTCAATGGTACCGTGGAAGGCTATCCTTCCACTAGCCAGCAGCACAACTTGGTGGAACAGCTCGAAGACTCCGGAAGCTGGTTGATGTACTGAACATACAACAAGTTTTCCTCCTATGGCTAGTTTCCTTAGGCGGGCTACTACGGCGGCTGCTGCCCAACTGTCAAGGCCTGTTGTCGGTTCGTCGCAGAATAGGATTGGAGGATCGTTTAGGAGCTGTGGAAGAGAGTCTGTTTTAGATTTTGTGGTGAATGCTAAACATGCGTAAAGTATGACAATGCTCATACAAGAGTCGTATCGCATGGGTCGATGATTTATAATGCAGCATTATTTTCTACTCCTAGATGTCTTTACTGTCATCTAGTATTATTGAATGTACAGTCACCAAAAGAGATAAGTAACCAGGGTCGTCGGATATAGTTTAAGTTTAGTAAGAAACCGATGGAGCGATGGTTTCCCGCGCCGAAGGCAGGTTTCCGATGAGATTGGTTGCCATGCTCGAAATTGGGTCTGAAGGACTTTTTTTTATGTATTAATAATTACTGTTACCACACAAATATAAATACATAATTTGTATTAACTGAGTAAAGTTAGTAAATAATTATAATTAAACTGTCATGTTCCTACTGCTGGGACACAGGCGTCCTCTCTGTGAGAGGGAGTGAGCCGTAATTCACCACGTGGGCCCAGTGCGGGTTCTCAACACACACATAATCAGCCTATAACGTTCCCACTGCTGGGACACAATCCTCCTCTCTGTGAGAGGGAGTGGGCCGTAATCCACCACGCGGGCCCAGTGCGGGTTGGTTAATAGGTACTATATATTAATCATTTATATACTGTGGTAACACAGTAATTGCTATCGGTGTTCGAGACTCTTATGTAACAGCCTTCTGAAAAAAGGTTCTTACATTAATTCATTCATTTTAAGACCTTTTTGCTGCAACATTGAACCAATTTGTGTTTAAGTATTGAATCCAGTCTTCTTCGTCACTCACCTGTACAGCCAAAGCGACTCTTTTCCTCTCTCCGCCAGACAGCGCCTTCAGTTTAGTTTTTTCACAGTTATTGACTCCGAGTTCACTCAAAAGAAGCTGAACACGCCTCGCTCGTACTATTTTCGTCGCTCGTTTGTCCATCATCATACGTGCCTGGGGTCAAGAAAACAGATTTTTACATTCTATTTGGTTATGAACTTTTAAATAATGGAGGAAGATGTTTTTAAACCAATTGGAACGACGACAATTTAGGACTCACTTCTTCAGGTCGCAAATAATGGGGCATTTTTGCTATATTACGAGTATGAACCACATCGTCATTGATTTACCATCAGGGGTCTTATATTCTCTGACACAATGAATGAAACCGCACGAAATGAACGCGAAATTGGCGGAATTAGCTAAGGAGTTGACGTGGTCATAGTGAATTAGGGCCCTACACAGCTATTTGATACGCTTGCGTGCCGAGTTGAACATCAATCAATGTTTTTTGTGTGTGTTTCGTAGGAGTCTTCTAAACGCTGTTTACAAACCCGAAACCCGAAAATATGGACAGTTTAAACCAATTAGATGCACTGCTACTCTGCCGACAGCTATTTGCTGTCGAGTCTAGGCAAAGCAGATAACCGAAAATGTGTCATTTTCGATTCGGAAGCCTGTCGATGGTTGTGAATAGTTAATTTGTTATGCTGATAAGACAGTGATGGGCAAACTTGTTTAGCATGTAAAAGTGACCAAGATTAAGTGACATAAATAATTTTATTCATCAAGTTAAAAACTACTTAGTAGCAGAAAACGTTAGAATTTGAGCACGTTATTACTTAATTATTTTACCTTTGACCTGAATAAAACAAATTACTAGAGATTGGATCTTGAAATGTCAAATTATTTTGATGTAAATTACCTACGTATCAGATAAACATCTAAGATCGTTGTCAGTACCTCAGTAACATGAGGCGATGAATAATATTAATTAATTAATTTACCGACCAAAAACTTACGTAGTAAGTATATCCAGAAAAGTTTTATAAAAATGTGGCTATTATTTTAGCATATTGTGGTGTCTTACGACTTCCATGCTAACGAAGTCGCGGGTAGAAGCTAGTTTATTAATAACCACCTTATTATATTCACAGTTTGTACCGCACATACAAGTTTAGTAAAGTTTTAATAAATAAATATTTACTTAAGTATGTATGACATTCCGAGACATCTGAAATTCTTTTGATAATGTCATTTGTCAAATGTCCTGAGGGCTAATTCTCGTAATTTTAAGAACGTTCACAGTCTGATCTCAGTCTCAATTTGTCAAAAATACCTCTAATTTCCCTACATTTTGACATGTTTTCGACATTTTTCTTGTCGCCGAGATGAGACTGTGACTAGATTTTGAACATTTTAAATTACGAGAATTGGCCTTCTGGTTTAAAAACTGATGCAATGGTTGAATTACCATTTCAATTAGGCAAACTTGTCCGCATTCTTGCTTTGTTGAAGACAACATTCATATTTCGCTAATCAACTCAAAAAACAAGTCATTTATTCAAATTAGGCTTATCAGCTTTTATTAAAAAGCAGACCCCCAAAACCACTTCCTAGTGCTTTAGCTGGGAAAGAGAAGTGGCGTTACAAACTCCCTAGCAGAACGTCCGTCTGAGAACTTCGGCTGTGCAATTTTAAAACCTAGCAACTGATTGCTAGGTTTTAAAATTGCGTAGCCGACTATTCTATACAATAGCATGCAGTAGTAGTAACTTACCATAAACTCCATATGTTCAGCGACAGTCAGGTCTTCAATAGCCAAGTCTTGCTGCGGCACGAAGCCAGAGATCATGGAGATAAGGTCTGCGCCAGCTAACCTGCCGTTCAGCATCAGGTAGCCGGTCATCGCGCTTTTGTCACGACGGCTGATGGCGGCCAGCAATGTGGTCTTGCCGGCACCACTGAGGAGGAACGGTTTTTTTTTTAATATCACGTGTAGGACTAAAATACCAGAAGGCCAAGACAACTGGCAATCGCTTCCTAAGCGTTTGGTATTTCTACACCGAGTTTCAACAGCATTGACTGATGTTTTTCGGTAGCTAATATGTATTCATGTATTTTGACTTTTCTATTGTCGTCATCGCTGATAGAATGTCAGTTTGGCTAGGCAGTCAGCGGGGTAATTGCGTAACACACTAAAATGTCTATCATTTTGACAGTTCAACAACATTTATTGCGTTATGTCAGTTTGGCTAGGCAGTCAGCGGGGTAATTGCGTAACAGTAGGAATGGCTATCATTTTGACAGTTCAACAACATTCATTGCGTTATTTACGTTGTTGAGCAGACAAATTTTTCGAACATATGAAGCAATGGGTAAGCAATATCCTTCAAAATGATTCAGATTGTGATTGAAAGTTGAAACGCAATTAGGGTGCAGGCAGGTTGCAAATGATGTACCTACTCATTATAAGTTAGGTACAGACGCCAGCACATCAAGCTACCCGAAACTCTCAAATTTTCCCAATCAACTTTGAACCTTATGCTTAGTGATAAAGTTGAAAATCTATTAAAGAAATTTGACAGATTGTAGTAGCTTGATGTGCTGGCATCTGTACTAGAGATATTTTTTTTTTAATGAAAACTTACCTAGAGCCCATTAAAGCGACTAAGTTGCCAGATGACACGATGCCATTGACTGAAAAGAAAAACCATTATAATAAATAAAAAAAAGACTGCATAATATGAATGTTACATAAATGATGCAATTCCAGATGATGATCATCCCGTGGAAGTAAAGATAAACTTACTTCCCAACTATGTCGGGGTCGTCTTCCAATCTAGCCAGATGCAACTGAATACCAGCATTTTACATGGAGCGACTGCCTATCTAACCTAGCTCTTAGCTAACCATATCTAATGTGGCAAAGATTATAAAAAAAATGTAATATATACCTCCATGTAAAACCCTGATCTCCTCATAAACAGGGGACCTCCATATACTAGTCTGTGTCTTCTTCTTCCTATAAACGGACAGGTCTTTCCACGCCAAGGTCAGGTTGTTGGGGCTGTCCTCGAACCCCATCTCGTCATCCTCCCAGTTCACCACAGCCCCGGTCAACAGATTGCGGGTGGGCAACTTTAGTTCTGCCTCCGTCATTTTGATGTTACGTCATTGGCACTAGAACAAAAAATTTAATTAAATAAAGTTGTAAAAATGGTAATAATAAGTTTTATATTTCATTTGTAATTGGGTGGTGTTGGATTCCATAGCTGTCATTTCGTTTTAACAGCTGTGCATTGATTGTTAATTAGAGCTAATTTTGATATAATCGATGCACACAATTATTTATTCAATCGTTTGTCAAGAGAGGTTATAATGGTACCTACCCAGAACAGTTACTTTGGGCGTGGATAATGTGGATATGCTAATTTGTGGGTATGAACTCCACATTAGGTATATATGTATATGCTTCTTATTTTTCTTGTGTTTATCAAAAAACGAACAGTGCTACTGTTTTCTTATTAGAATCAATTTTGTCAATATTTGTGATCTTTAACAGAATCCGAAAACGCGACGTTAGCGCGGATAAATAACGTCTCCGCAGCGTCTACGACGTCAACGCAACGATTACGAAGCGCCTACGCGACAACCTCTACGTAGCGCCAAACACCCAGTCAGTGCTGTGAAAGAAACAGCTGGGCGAATTTTGGGAAATTGTCACCATGACTCAACTTTATTTCAAAAACTATAATTTTTATATTAATCTAATTTTTAGTTAGTTTGCAATTTAATACCATATTATTAGATTGTGTATTATCTATGCAATCGTAACGGTCCATTTAATTAACTTTTAGGCTAATCTTGTTCGGTAATAAAAGTTTATGTACAGTGGTCCTATTATATCTAAAACAAGTGACAATGCAACTTCTTATTATACTTCCTTTGCGAGAATTGAGCGAGTTAAAGGTTATCGTACATATCATCAAAAATAATTAAGAATAATTACCGCTTTTAACCGACTTTACGAGGTTTATATTTGAGGTAAATACATTTTTAATTTGTGCGATTCTTTTATTACGTAGGCATCTTCATAACAGTTAATTTTATCTGGTAGGGGTTCCTTACTGTTATCATTATCTGCCTAGCCTTTTTCAAACTTTGTTGGGGTCGACTTCCAGTATAACCGGATGCAGCTGAATAACAGTATTTTACATGGAGCGACGGCCGATCTGATCTCCACAAACCAGTTACTGGGTAATATCAATACGATACTGTTAAAATAGATTGAAACTACACTAAACAATTATTTAACATGGTAGGTAAGTAGGTATATTAAAAGTGAGGAGCACACTATTTGACTGGACATATTATAACAGAGCGACAGATACAAAGAAGAAAAAACTATATTCACAAAGTATTAAGTTTGCATTCCAACTTATATTCCAACAGATACCCCTTGGTAAGACTGGTTGTCAGACTTTCGGGCTTCTGGCGACCCGTAAAGACTGTGAAAGGTCCACGAATGACAGCTGGGACATCGGCTTAACGTGCTTTCCGGGGCAAAGAGGGTCCTGCTATGTAAAGATGGTCACCCGTCCACGGACCAACCGCGGCAAGCGTTGCTTAACCTGATCGATGGACACGTGTGGCTGTTATTACTTAGCCACAAGACCCCCCCCCCCTTAGCCTTTTCAGAAATTATGTTGATAAGTTACGATTTCGTTAATATATTTCAAAGAATGAGAATACTTTGAACTGTTTCTAATGCCGTAGCTCAAACATCTTAAAAAAATGTTGTCTATTTGAAACCTAACAGTTACAACATAAATGCAAGATAAGTAGATAGGGGGACAAAGATTCAGCTCAGATTAGAGCCAGCTTGTTTGATAACAGGCCTTAGTTTACTTTAGACCCTATGTAAATGAATGAATAAAATATACATTAGTGTTGCGCAAGGGAGTTCAAGGGACCCAGAATCTTACCTTATAGAATTCCGAACCAACATTATATAGGTTTGGGTACTCTATCTTCTATACTAATAAATAAATAAGCTAAAGAGTTGGCCAGAGGCTAAGCATTCTTTGCCATACAACGTGGTAATGCCACCAGTCTCTTGGGTACATTACCAGTCGACAGCTATGCGGATGAATTTTTCGACGCTATATTTTAGTTTGTGTATAGTTTTAGTTAAGTTAGGATTTCATTTTGTTATTTTTATTAATTAATTAGGTATTCTGCCAGCCTTTTGAGCACTTTTCTCGTTGACAGCGATGCGGAAAAATTTTTTGATGTCCAATGAGGTCCTGCGTTTTTCTTTTTTTTCCTTCCTTTTTTATTACACTTGTATATAATATATATATATATTTTAGTGTTAAATTGTAAAATAGATTAAGTGTGTTAGAAATAAATAAATTTAAAACATTATTCATGTTCATTAGGTAGGTATTGGTTATTATTTGCTTACTTGTTAGCTAAAGAGTTTACGCGGTGTGTCGGGGAAAAAGAAATTCCACGCGGACGAAGTCGCGGGCAGAAGCTAGTACAATTTATATTGTTAAATATCGTGGTTTAAACATTCTAAACATAGAAAATAGTGTACCGATCGTCGACCCAAGCCCAATTTCACGTCCGAATCATGAATCAAACTGCTCAAAGGATATAACCATATCCTGTCCAGTCCTAATATCTACCAATTGATACAAATTGAGTCGGTTTCGACACTTAAACAGACTTTGGACATAGGTAGCAACAAAAAAAAAAACTATGTATGTGTATGGGAAAGACAACGTTTTTGCTATGATTATGCAGATCTTCTATTAGCTTTGGTTTATTAATAGACTAGTTGATTTATTAATAGACTAGTTAGTTCAGCCTTTAATTATAGGCCTTGAATAAAGTGCGGGTATGATACCTATGTCTATATGATATGTGTTTATAGGATTGAAAAATAGTAGATTGTTCAACTAATGCATAAAAAAGCTATTTTAGCCCGAGACGTTTAAGTATATCCACCCGAGCCGCAGGCAAGTGAGGGGTAATATGGCTCGTTTATGCCTGAGTTATACACTGCTTTTCACTTCGATTGCGAGAAAATGAAACAGGCATAAAGTATACATAATTAATAAAAAATGTTGCAAAGCATAGCTAATTCCCGCCACGAAACTTTTTAAATGTTTTTTATTTTTTATTTCAACATTTGTCATTAAAATTGAGTACTTCATACTGCCATAAAAACGTTTCTTTGCGTTTTTAAATAATATCTAAATGACAACTATTTTATCTGATTTTATTAAATTAACGATAGAAAACACGGAAGTGGTATAAATTAAAAAAAATGAAATAAATCACGACTTTAATTTGCGAAGTTTTATTGTGCGTGTGGCTGCTGAACCTGATTACCTTCGTCTTAGAAAAAAAATTACTTTATGCACTAGAACATAAAAAGCGATTTTATGTCGCCGAACCACAACATAAAGACACAGTAAATATACAGTAAGTTATCTAAGGCCGCCCGCCGAGTTATTAGCCTACTCTTGCTTTGATCCCCAGGGTTGTCACTTTTACTTTTAGTTAATATTTTCGAACAAGCAGCACTTGATCTAAATTTATGAAATAAAAAAGCATATAATGATTGAATATTTTACCAAATTATTAATTTAGTAAAAATAAAAAGCCTTTATTCACATAACATTTATAATACTAAGTTACAAATTTGATACCGAGAAAATTTTTCTCCTGTTTCTGCACGTCCGGAACGCTTTATTATTATTTGTTAATGTAAAGTAAATTCTCATTCTTATGTAAAGTTTTTGTAAAAAGCTTTTGGGAAAGCATGGACAGGGCATCTTAAATTCTATATCATTCAGTTGATCGTAAATTGACCGGCCAATTTTAATGTTGATGTGGTCCTTTTCGAACGCTTTGCGAAACACCTGCTCCATCCTTTCTACATTATCGACAAAATCATCAGGTGGGATCATGAGTAAATTTCGATCTTTGCCGTAATTCCTGTAATGGGTGTATAAGACACCATATTTGGATTGAACAACACATCAGACAATAGAAAAAATAATAATTTCAATAGTAATTAATTTGCAATATTAATTATTGTGAAATTGCCCTTATTACATCTATACGCGACAAATACGTTTACCTAAACGATGTTTCGAACTCAATCCTCTGTTTTATAGTAAAACTAGACTTCTTAAAATAAACTTTAGCTCTAAACATAGTATTCAGAAAGTAAATTTGGGAATACATTTATATGGAAAAATGCGACTCGGCTACGCTCTTAATAAAGCAAATAAACTGTGAAATAAACAATACAATACCACATTTTCTAATAAGTAATATTTAAGTATAAGTAGGTACTTACATTTCTGGTTGAGCAGGAACTATGAAGAATGATAAGTCCGGGTTTGCGAAATCATTATTGAGGCACCCGAAAACACTAGACTACAATATTTGTTTCCCCTTTTTGAAGTCATGATACTCGTAATTTAAGTGGCCGCCGCCGGCGAGAGTTGACGAACGCAAGCGGTCATGTAGCGTACGCGCGTGCTCACAGTCGCGCTGCACAGCCCGCACTGCCGCCACCTTATTCCCTCATATATTATGCCAGCGTGTGCGTGAAATCGCGTGCCGACATGGCGCGCGGCGCGCACGCACACATTCAAACCGAGAGCGGCACGTTTGTATGAAGATGTTTTACTGTATATTTATACTGTGATAAAGACGAACTTTTAGAGCATGAGAAGTGAAAAAAAAAAACTACCTTCAGTTGTACAAAAACACTTACCTATATAAACACAACGCAGCGTTACAACTAAGGGAAAGAGTGTTTTCGATTAACTCTGGCACCCAAAGTAAGATTTAACTTGTGTTCAGGGTGCCAGCGTCAGAATAATTTGATAATCTGTGTTCATTAGGTCGAGGGCGCATTAAATCAGTAGCAAAGTTCAGCAAGAACAGTCTTTTAGTCTTTTTTTGTTTGCCATCTGATAAAAATATACGCCTGCACCCTTATTGCGTAACAGACTATCTAGCAATAACAATCTGAATCATTTGAAGGATGTTGCTTACCCATTGGTTCATATGTTCGAAAAAGTTGTCAGCTCAACAACGTAAATAACGCAATGAATGTTGTTGAACTGTCAAAATGAAAGCCATTGCTACTGAAGGTGTGTTACGCAATTACCCCACTGGACTTCTTCTTCTCAGTAATAATCCTCATTCTAGCCATACTTATCATCTTTCACAATGTCCATCCATCGTTTCATTGGTCTTCCCCTACTTTCGTATTAGGGCATGCCATGGAAAAATTTAAATTCGCCAGTCTACAGAGTGACCCAGAAATCGACCGACATACTGTGTAGGTGGTGATAGCTTTGGTCAATCCCTCCCAAAATTACAAAACATATGTTCCGCAAAATCTTATACTTTTCGAGTTATCATCATCATTATCAAAAGTCAAAAAAATGACGCATGGCGGTAACTTTGCTTTTTTTTTAAACTTGGTATAACTCGAAAACTATAAGATTTCGCGGATACATAATACGTTTTGTTATTTTGGGAGGGCTTGACCAAAGCTATCACCACCTACAGTATGTCGGTCGATTTCTGGGACACCCTGTATAAAGTTGTCTATATACTTATATAGCTCTCGGTCGTACGCTGTTCATATACATATATCAGTATTATCACTTGTTCTTGTTCTTTCATTGCAACCTACTGATTGATTTCGCAATTAGTCAAACAAGTTCGTTATAACAACATTAGAATTCAAATTAATTAATATGTAACACAATATTAAAAACTAATTAACTCATTGGCCAGATTTATTCAACACTCAAATGTGATAATGATATAAAAGGCGACAAAAAAACCAAGCTTTGCTTTTAGAACACCTCAACTTCAAGTAAGTAAGTATCTAGGTATATACAGGGTGTTACAGAAAGGGTATATCAATACAAACGGGTTGAAGAGTGTATCTGGTCTAGAATCTCTGTACAAAATTTCAGCTCAAAAGCAGTAACTTTGAAAAAGCTTAATATTTTTTTATTTCGATAGTTTATTAAATTGAAATCATAACAAACGTGTCACCGCACTACGAGGGTCATTATCGATTATCTGTAGTGTGTCTGTGCGCCTAGTACACGCACATCACGCTGCCACGCGCCAGTGCAGCGCCGTGATGTCGAAATAAAAAAATATTAAGCATTTTCAAAGTTAATGCTTTTGAGCTGAAATTTTGTACAGAGGTTCTAGACCAGATACACTCTTCAACCCGTTTGTATTGATATACCCTTTCTGTAACACCCTGTAGTTGTCAATTTTTTCATCGACATCTAAGTTTGCACTCAAAAAAAAGTTGACTTAATATACCTAGCTAAGCCTAGGAAAGGGGCCAACAGAACCCCCAAGCCACAGAGTTTATTAAAGGAAGACCTTAAAGTACCTATTGGAATTTAAAAGCCCGCCGTATAGCCGTCAATCGACTTCCACTAGTAAATGAATTTGTAACTGGGTGGGTGGACAAGTGAACTTTAAAACACATTTATTTTAGAAGTATGTGTTTTTAGTTTTATTCAGTGAATTGTTTTTAGATTTTATGTTTTTTTTTTTGTCTCCTTTACTCTTTTACACGCTGTCCACATCTCTCTATTTCTTGTCCTATCGCAGGCACGCTGGAAGAAATTTCTTATGAAATAAGCATCACCTTTGTACCTATTTTTTTCTGTTCTGTTTGTTTTTTCTTGTATGTTTATATACGTGTGTACATAAATGGTAAAATAAATAAATAAAACCTTTAAAATAATGATTAATGTCATTACATTCCAATTCTACTCATCGTTCTCCTGTCCATATCGCAATTTATTTGGGGTCGGCCCAACATGTCTTTTTCTTCCATACTTTTCTATTAGTATACATCGCTGTCATCTCATTACATTCTTGTAACATATTCGTTGGTCCAGATGAACAGATTATTAACTCAAAAAAGCGATTTGGATTTTTTAAATTTTGAAAGGTAATAGGTAATACGGGCTGGTATCCGCAACTCCACGTCAATGCGCGTATTTTGCGTACTTTTAATTTTTAAATATAATAATTGGTTAACCTCACCTATATTTTACCTATTATATTTTTTAAACATCAACGTTTTTGTTGTCATTTCGTCATGCAATCACGTTCTTTAAAAAGATAAGTAGCATGTTTTTTTTAGTAAAAACCGTAAATTTGAGTTCATCCCAATGAACGAATATTATCACCCTTACTAATAAACGTTGTATGGCACTTGTATAGTTGCACAACGCTTTGTCTTCTTGTTTGTTTACTGACGACTGAAAGAGAGAAATCGGTGTGTAACTATTTATCTGATATACCCCGTGGATATACCTAATACGTTTATTAGTAAGGGGGTAAATGTATATCAACGAAAGTCTTATATTGTCTTATTTTATTTTCCTACTGAGATTTCGATTTTGAGAAAATTCATATAGTTAAATCGATGGAGCTTTCGACATACTTAATTCATTCGTATGTGTTTCTGAATTGTGTGAAAAATTATGATTTTTCTGTACCAAATATAACAAACTAGCAGCGCCCCGCGGTTTCACCCGCATAAGTTTCGATCCTTTGGGAATATCGGGACAAAAACTATCCTATGTCCTTTCCCGGGACTCAAACTGTATCTCTATACCAAATTTCATCTAAATCGGTTCAGCGGTTTAAGCGTGAAGAGGTAACAGACAGACACACTCGCATTTATAATATTAGTATGGATAAGTTAAAATACACTGTAGAAATACCCGTCATAAATACCGTATATGCAAGCAAGCGAGCATTCAGGAAGTGAGCCAAGTAATCCAATGTTAGGGAGATTGCGCCGCTTTCCACGCCCTGGTAACATTACCACCGGCGTAAGTGTCAAGTTACCACAAGTATATGTACAAACTTCCATTCTACGCGTCAATGTTGAAGGGAATAAATTTAATTTTGAATTG
Organism: Amphipoea oculea; assembly: GCA_945859645.1. Taxonomy (NCBI): domain Eukaryota; kingdom Metazoa; phylum Arthropoda; class Insecta; order Lepidoptera; family Noctuidae; genus Amphipoea; species Amphipoea oculea. The sequence continues at coordinate 21,657,936 of OX243862.1, forward strand.
ATATACTTTAATGTTGGACTAGAAGGCCATGCTGTGGTTAACGACTTTGATTATGTTTGGACGAGCGGTTAGCAATATTAAGGGCAGGATAAATGGTCAATAGTTAGAACATATTTTAAAATCTAATATAAAGCTGAAGAGTTTGTTTGGATGCATCTATCTCTAAAACCACCAGTCGGATATGAAAGATTATTTTTGCATTTTGATAGCCTAATTCTTCTTCTTCTTGAGGAAGGCTGTAGGCTATTTAACATCACGCTATGACCCTTAGGAGCCAAGCAAAAAAAACATGCAACGAAGTGGCAGGTAGAAGCTAGGTCGCTAACTTACGATATATGTATAAGAAAGACGACAATTTCTGACTCATACTGTCTTAAACTTGGGTCTTGAATGTTAGACTCGAATGACGTAAAGAGTCGAAAAGACGGTTTTGGTTTAGCTACCAAAGAAATATAGAAAATGAGGCAGAGAGGAACGTAAAACTATAGAGAAGCCAGAAGAAAGACATGAGGGAAGAGATCCGAGGACCACAGAGGACTAAGAGAAGGCTGCAAGAATAACTAAAGCAAGGTAAGATAATAGAACTACAAATAAAAGAACTAGAAATTTTTATTTAAAAAATCTTAGTTCCAACACCAACTAACCATAAATGTCAAAACCATATAGAGAAGCCAGAAGAAGGACATGTCAGAGATCATAAATAGGTATATTTAGTGACATACTTTACATAATATGTTGATATTTACTATTTTGCTTGGGTCGTTAGCATTGCATTCCAAAACCAGAACAACCAGTTTACTTAAATCCATAAGTTAATTAATTTAAAGTCACGACAAATTCTTTATGCACAATGTCGCTTCGGCAAAGATTTCGGTATATTTTCCCATTGTTGCCCAAAAAGGGTTGTTTCAGGAGTTGCTTTGAGAGTATAGTGTCTAAATTATCCATAGGTACTTACCTATATTATACATGCGAAAGTAACTCTGTCTATGTCTGTTACCTTTTCACACAGATAACCTCCCAACAAACATTTTGGCGTTAAGGACAACCTTTTTTTAGCTCTCATAGTATTATAAATGATATCTAAGAGCTCCTATTATAACATTCGATTCTACTGTGGTGTTAATGATAAATAAGCTGGGTGCCATGGGATACTTTTAATCTTTTTGTCCCGGAAAGAAGTACATTGCCATTGTATAGTTTCCGACCACCACGCGGGCGAAGCCGAAGGCACAAGCAAAACCAAAGTATGGCGGATGTGCATAAAGAAAACAGAAATACAATCAACAAATTGGCTCATAAAAAACCTACTCGATTACTTAATTCCTAAAGAATTCATGGAACCGATTTTTATCCATTAAAGTCCCATTTAGGTGGCAACATTAACAAAGTTGGCGTCTTGTGGTACCTACTATTGCACAACAATTTAGGACGGGTTTCGAACTTTCATGGCCAAAATACGGCAACGTGACTTATTTTAATGGAATGTTCTCAAGATGAACTGAAGAAAACGACTGTTAGTTTTTATGTGATTTTTTATGTACTTTTAAAGGATTTCTAAGGGCTATTAATTGCATATACAGTTGGGGAGTAAAGATATACACGGCTGATACATAAACTCAAAGAATATTAAGAAAGTAAATGTGAAAAGTCATCAATAAAAACAATGAGGTTTATTCTTCCTCTGTTCTAGATTTCAGGCCAAATACCTTTATAGATAAGATAATAATATTAGGGTGAACGTACCAATCCCAAACCAGTTAAGAATATATTTTGACTTTAATTAACTGTCATTTTAACAGATTTTGACGGAAGACCTTAGTTCTATGTTATTTTTAAAGTTTGCTTAAAGACAAAATGAGGATTAAAAATCATTGCAGCATAAGTATTTAGGAATTGCTGTAATTTTGAGTTAAATCCTAAAAGTTGGACTGTTCCTTAGTTGGACCAACATATACCCGGTTATTGACCAAGATTGAGCCAGTAATTGACCAACGTATTGACTTATACATGAATAAAATAAAAGGCCATTTATTAAATTTTAAAATCAACGTTTATTGAGATCTAACTTTTGTACAGACGCCAGCACATCAAGCTACCCGAAAGTGTCAAATTTTCCCAATCAACTTTGAACCTTATGTTTTAGCAATAAAGTTGAAAATCTATTAAAGAAATTTGGTCAATTAGAATCCAACAGGTTTGCCTAATTTTTCCAGTCACTTGAATTTCTTCCATTGCTTTTTTACATCTTGGTAATACTTGATTTTTTTTTTCTTGGGTGGCATTTCGTGGCTAAAACAAAGTAATCATTATTTGAAGTTAAGTAAGTATTCTAAAATAAAATCGTCCATAGAAAAGGTAAACATGAAAGGTTCACTCTTTACACCCTGAATAGGTATATTGAAAAAAAAAAACAAGTCAATTTTAGCAGGACGTCTAAAACATACAATGTCTGGTCAACTCCACGAACACTATGAATGTACCTATCCCAAACCACTGGTCAACTACTGGAATATGTTAATTAAAATCTTCAATTTTGTATTGTTCATCAATATAATCAAAGGGAATTGTTGAAAGATCAATAATAATGACAAAAAACGCAAGTTTAAGAAATAACCAGTAGTAAACCATATGGTCAACTATAGGCAACCTATACAACATGCGTTCCAGTACTTCCAGTAGTTAACCAGTCTCAGAAACCTATTAAAAACAAAAAAATTGTTCAAATTTATATCTGCAATCATTACACTGATAAATATATTAACTATATTTCACAAAACATTTACAATTTACTTAAAAAATACTACATTTTAAATGGATTGAACTTTACCTTTCATTGAGCGCTCCTTATAACAATGGCGGCCGAACGGCGAGTGAACAAGACACGTAGCGACAAAAATTAAAAAGAAAGCTATATTTTTTTATTAATTCACCTGAAATTCATAGTAGTAGATTCTCAAAGATGTAATAAGGTAACCCAGATTTTAAAAACCTATAGATATTGGCGTGTATTCTTAAAATTTTGACTTTTTTACGCAAATGGTCAACTACAGGCGACTGGTTTGGGACTGGTACGTCGGTCCACCCTACCTTGACTATACAAAACGACGTTTCAGACGAAACGGTCATTAGGACGAATTAGGTACTCTCGAGTTTACTACAAATAAAAATATCGTTGTTATAGTGTATTAGGTATTTATATTTTATTACTTTTTACGTTTCTTGTGGCTAAGTAATATCAGCCGCACGGGTCGATCGATCAGGCTAAGCTACGCTTGCCACGGTTGGTCCATGGATGGGTGACCATCTTTACATACCAAGATCCCTACGTGTCTCGGAAAACACTTTAAGCCGTTGGTCCCGGCTGTCATTTGTGGATCTTTGGTAGTCGTTACAGGTCGTCAGAAGCCCGAAAATCTGACAACCAGTCTTACCAAGACTGGTTGTCAGACTTACCAAGGGGTATCGTATTACCCAGTAACTGGATTGTGGAGGTCTGATAGGCAGTCGCTCCATGTAAAATACTGGTATTCAGCTGCATCCGGTTAGACTGGAAGCCGACCTCAACATAGTTGGGAAAAGGCTAGGCAGATGATGACTTTTTACGTTTCAAGCAAGTATGCAGGCACAGGTCAGGGCAGGGGCTTTGTTACTATGTGAAAATTGGAAATATACTTAGTCTTCTAAGAAAACGCAACGTATTTCATCTCAACTAATTATACATAGTTTTATGTTAGTTTAACTTTGACTAAAAGTTTATATTAAATGCTATATGACCATGTGGAAACGGGAAGTATATTTTTGTAAGAAAATCCGGTATTTCATCTCAAATATATATAATTATTATGTTTTGAGATACTTAGTGCTTTTAAAATTTGATAATGGATCAATGAACTTTTAACCGCTCTATAAAAACACCGAAATAAAGTACCGAGCTAAACAGTCAAAACACCATACAACTAAAACATCATGAAAAAGAAAACTTATTACAAAACATACCTACCGGTAGAAAACCACGCAAACTGATTGTTTCACAATGTTTATTGCAAAACCGTATGTTATATAAATAACATTATATTCACTGAGTTCCTAATCAGGTTCCAAATACACTAAATCGAAAAACTGAAAACACTTGTGCCTAGTTAAAAAAAAACAACGATACACTCTGGGCGGTTACGGTAAAAAAAAAAGATTGACTAACGTGTGGCGCTGTGGAGCCTCTCCGAGCGACTGTCTTAATTAACTATTGGGAAGAGCTTGAGCCATCCTAGCTTATTAACAAAACTATAATTGCAATACCTAATGAACTATTTTCCATTCCTATTTAATAATACATTTTCCTGACTAATGTGCTAAATACACATAGTGCTGTTTTTTTTTGCTGCAAACGTAGTGGCGATTGCTATTAGTGCAAAATGACGTTTGTCTTTGGCGCGTAGCGTATGGAAACTCGTTTGATTAAAAATTTAATACCTATTAGATATTGTTGCAAGAAAACATCCGGCTGCAATCAAGATATTTCTTACCTACTACTAACTGAAAAAGAAATGACAGGTTATTTTTTAACTGAATTTATACTTTACATGATAAAAATCTTTCTACGGGAAAGCTTTTTGTAGATTAAGTACAAATTATATCTTCCCCATAAACATCTTGAATAAAAAAATACTCAAGCACGCCTATCGAACTAAGTACGTACCATAGGTAAATACTTATCTTATAATAAATCCAAATCTAGGTTTCCTAAACAGCTATTACGTAAACTGAATAACATTATAACTAACTGTCAACACGTATTAATAACATAATCAACCGATTACGTTCCCACTACTGGGTGGGACACGCAGTGACACAGGCCTCATCTCTGTGGGAGGGAATGGGTCAGGCGCATGGACTTATATAATAAGTCCATGGTCAGGCGACAATCCATCACGCGGGCACAGTATAATATACAGTAAAACATCTTCATACAAACGTGCCGCTCTCGGTTTGAATGTGTGCGTGCGCGCCGCGCGCCATGTCGGCACGCGATTTCACGCACACGCTAGCATAATATATGAGGGAATAAGGTGGCAGCAGTGCGGGCTGTGCAGCGCGACTGTGAGCACGCGCGTACGCTACATGACCGCTTGCGTTCGTCAACTCTCGCCGGCGGCGGCCACTTAAATTACGAGTATCATATGCATGACTTCAAAAAGGGGAAACAAATATTGTAGTGTTTTCGGGTGCCTCAATAATGATTTCGCAAACCCGGACTTATCATTCTTCATAGTTCCTGCTCAACCAGAAATGTAAGTACCTACTTATACTTAAATATTATTAGAAAATGTGGTATTGTATTGTTTATTTCACAGTTTATTTGCTTTATTAAGAGCGTAGCCGAGTCGCATTTTTCCATATAAATGTATTCCCAAATTTACTTTCTGAATACTATGTTTAGAGCTAAAGTTTATTTTAAGAAGTCTAGTTTTACTATAAAACAGAGGATTGAGTTCGAAACATCGTTTAGGTAAACGTATTTGTCGCGTATAGATGTAATAAGGGCAATTTCACAATAATTAATATTGCAAATTAATTACTATTGAAATTAATTACTATTGAAATTATTATTTTTTCTATTGTCTGATGTGTTGTTCAATCCAAATATGGTGTCTTATACACCCATTACAGGAATTACGGCAAAGATCGAAATTTACTCATGATCCCACCTTATGATTTTGTCGATAATGTAGAAAGGATGGAGCAGGTGTTTCGCAAAGCGTTCGAAAAACACCACATCAACATTAAAATTGGCCGGTCAATTTACGATCAACTGAATGATATAGAATTTAAGATGCCCTGTCCATGCTTTCCCAAAAGCTTTTTACAAAAACTTTACATAAGAATGAGAATTTACTTTAGATTAACAAATAATAATAAAGCGTTCCGGACGTGCAGAAACAGGAGAAAAATTTTCTCGGTATCAAATTTGTAACTTAGTATTATAAATGTTATGTGAATAAAGGCTTATTATTTTTACTAAATTTATAAATTGGTAAAATATTCAATCATAATATGCTTTTTTATTTCATAAATTTAGATCAAGTGCTGCTTGTTCGAAAATATTAACTAAAAGTAAAAGTGACAACCCTGGGGATCAAAGCAAGAGTAGGCTAATAACTCGGCGGGCGGCCTTAGATAACTTACTGTATATTATACTGTGACGCGGGCCTGCACTGAGGTGCAGGACCCTGCGGGGCAATTGCATAACAAATTATCAATTGGAATCGGTTTCATTTTGACAGTTCAACAACATTCATTGCGTTATTTACGTGTTGAGCACAAATATTTTTCGAACTTATTAAGCAATGGATTAGCAATTTGCTTCAAAATGATTCTGATTCCGATTGATAATGTGTTACGCAATTAGGGTGCAGGTTCACATTATCAACGTTATCAGCAATCATGATGATACGGAACCCTCGGTGCGTGAGTTGGACTCGTCTTCGACTTTCATCAGAATCAACCCCGACTGCCCCGAGTCTCCGTGCGCATGTTTCTCTATTTTTTAGAGTTTTGGATTTGACCATCCATACACATTTGGAAAATTCACCCTGTATAGATCATAACAGTTTAGCAGTAGCCAGTAGTGGCCCACTGGTGACGGCCCGACTTAGCTTCGTGTCCTAAGTCGTGGGTACGAACCCAATTCAGGCACCTTATTTATTTCATCACCACCGCTCTCAAAAATGGTGAAGCAATATATCGTGAGGATATCGGCATGTACTTGGTTAGAACCAACAATTTGAAGACAATTGTGACATCTAGGCACCCACACTGGGCTCGCGTGGTAGATTATAGCCCACTTCCTCTCTGTGAGAAGCATGGGAGTGGGCGATAATCCACCACACAGAGGAGGACTGTGTCCCAGCAGTGGGAATGTTAAAGGCTGACTAAATATGCTATGATGTACTTAAATAAATAGCATCACGCTTGCCTCTCTTGAGGATAGTCTGATAGATATGTTAGTTCTTTCATTGATTGCCAAGTGTGGACTAAGCACGTTATCATAGGGTTAAGTACCTAACGAACTAAGAAAACATAATGCAAATACAATATCACTGTGTTGTTAATGCTCACCTTTTTTTTTGCCGAAACGAATTACCATGCAAAGCCTTAGTTTCGAATTGGCTATTTGACAGTTTTCGAAAAGATATTTTTAAATATACGTAGGTTTATTTTATACCTCTTACAATTATTTTTTTCTTAAAAAAGCGTTGTTTATTCGAAAAAAAATGTTTTTTTTCATTCCGTATTTTGAAATTCGCGCGGAAACAGCCGATCACGTGACATTTATGGCTGTGACGTCACATTTCAATAAACTAAGTAAAGCTAACTACGACGCTTCAACTCTTAAACATATTTTGTGTAGAAAGTTTGCATAAAAAGTTGCATAAAAAGTATATTTTGTGTGGAAAATCAGCAAACTGCCAACGATGATAAAACACAGTAACACACAACGTTTTATTTATTGTGATGTGACGTCATACGATGCTCGATCATGGCCGTTCGCGTTTCAGTTTTTTTAATCCACAGATAAAAAATCTCTAATTTATTTTTCAAAAATAAAATATTTACCATTTATTTTAATGCATAAAACCTATTGTATGATTATTGTGAACCTATATGCTACTATATCTAACATATTATTTTACAAGTTAATTTTACTCAATATTCTCGCATAAAACCCCAATAGACTCAGTGTTATAATATCAAGTGCTAGTTCACCGAATTAACAATATAAAACAACAATAAACAAATCAGTTTTTAAAATTGAAAAAGTGTTTAAGTGAGTTGTGTAGTGGATTGACATGAACGCGTAAGCGACGCGTATTTCCCGGCACTTACGACCTTCTTTCCGCGGAAATCTTATGCAGCTACTACATAGCGCTAAGCATATCCATCGCTGCGCTCAAATCGCATGATTAAACGCCAACTGCTAGCGCTCCGCTTGAAGCGCTTACAGGCACTGCACTAAAGTTTGAGTTCTGCCGTGAAGCGTGTGTTTTTACATATTTTTAAGCGAATCCATCGCTACCTACAAACCGCATGATTAAACGCTAACTGCTTTGCGCACCGCTTGAAGCGCTTTATTTCCGCTATACTAAGATTTGATTTGAATTTTACTGTGTAACGTGTGGATTACGATGTCAACAAATAACTGCGCTGGATGCTTGAACGCTTTCGAGGGCGAAGAGAGCGTACAATGCTTTACCTGTCTCAAATTCTATGATCTTGTTTGTGCTAATATAACAGAAAATCGGCTTAGGCTGATGAGCGTTGACAGTAGAAATACTTGGAAATGCCCTGAATGTCTAATGAAACAACCAAAATTCGATAACACCAATACGCCAGCCCGGCCAACCCGACCAGAAAGTCCTACACATGCCTATCAAAATTTTTCCTCGCCCTCTATTGCTAATGTAACCTGTTCTACTAATGAAAAGGATGATAATTGCATAACTTTAACTGGTGATAATGATATAAATGTCACGTTTAGGAAAAAAAATCCGGAGATACAACGAGCACAAAACCAGCTTGAATTTCAAGAACTCTCGTTTGAAATGAGTAAATTACGACTTGAGATGGAGATATTAAAAGAACAACTTAGCAAAGCTGTATGTCTTATTTCGAACTACGAATCCAAGTTAACCGGCTACTCCTCCCAAATTTACCTCCTTAACACCCAGCTAAAGCAAAGCAACGCTTTAATAACAACGTCTTTTGCCGATCAGCAGCAACCAGCCTGTGTGGGCAGTCAACATCCACCCTGCTCTGTACTTGACCAGCAGCAAGCCCTCAGTGTAACCACTGAGCAGCAAACACACTTTGTAAGTACTCAGGAGCAACCCCCCCTTATAACAACTCAACCGCAAGCTCAACTTATTCCTTTTCCACCCGAAACCCCTGCGGCGGTACAAACCACCAACCGTGCCAAAAGACAGAGAAAGAATAAAGCAAAAAGTGTTGCCCTTAAAGTTCCTATCGCTACAGGCCCTGTCGTCTCGCAGGTAATCCCAACCAACATCGAGGTGTACACGTCGGAAACCATAGAACTGGTCAATAAGAATGTCTACACATCTGCCGATGACCGCGTTTCTCCTGCCTACGACCGCACTACTTCTGCCGACGACCACGGTGACAATCAAGGCTGGACGGAAGTAAAACACAAGAAATTCCGAAAACCTGCTTCATTATGTGGCATCGCTGGGCCCAACATTACTAGCTTAAGAGCTGTCGAACCACGCAAACATCTTCACTTGTGGAACATGGAGTCCAGCGCCGATGAAATCCGTGACTATCTACGTCAACTGTGTCCCACTGGAACGTGCACGGTTGAAGAGTTGCGGGCTAGGGGAAGTTATAAGTCGTACAAGATTGGTGTTCCCGTTATTTACTACGAAAAATGCTATTCTACAGATGTATGGCCAATGAACGCAAGAGTGAATACATGGACGACGTATGAGAACCCGAGACATACCAGAAAATATGAGGCATCTGATAAAGCCCAACCAACTGACCAGACATTTCGTGCCTAAGCAGCCTAATAACAAAATGAAGAGTTTTAGCGTATTGTACCAAAATGTCCGTGGTCTCAAAACTAAACTTTCGACGTGGAGAACGAACTTGTTACAGCTGGAGCATAATCTGATCGCTGTAACAGAGAGCTTTCTCGATGGTTCTATTGAAGACGGAGAACTTGCAACTGAGGATTGGAATGTGATGCGACGCGACAGGAGTACACCGTGCGGTGGAGTGATGCTCGCTGCGCGCGCACCCATTGTGCTGCGCCGGCGCCGTGATCTTGAAACGGACGGTGGTGAGGACTTATGGGCTGATTTTACATGGTGCGGCCGAACTGTTCACGTATGTGTTGTATATATTAAACCTAGTGCAAGCGATGATGAGTACATGAGATGGTTTTGTAAAGTGGAAGAATATATAAATAATTTAAAAGGCCTTGTAATAATATTAGGCGACTTAAATTTAAATAGTGTCTCGTTAAATATTAAGAATTATTATTGTTATTTTGTATCATATTGTAGTCTGAATGAGATGAATGTTGTGGAGAATTCGCATGGAGGTATGTTAGATGTTGTTTTAGTTCAAGAGAACATTAGTGCACGAGAGACAATCGTAACCGCTACTGAGGGAATTGTACCACTGGATGCATATCACCCTGCACTACACATTGACGTAAGAGTTGATGTAGGTCATTTTTCAAACTCAGTTGAGCCCAGCAATATAGACAGTACAAAGGATTGGAACTTCGGTAAATGCGATTACGAACAGCTTTATTTATTACTCTCTAACGAGAATACTTGGGAGGAGGTTTTGGAATCCAAAGATGTACACACAGCTACTCTTAAGTTCTACAACATAATATATAATTTTTTTGATACTTGCATGCCCAAAAAACGCAGAAAGAAATCGACGGATAAAAGATATCCTGTATGGTTTAATAATGATATCATCCGAGATCTAAGGCTCAAGTTAAAGCACCACAAAAACTGGAAACGCACTAAAAGTGATAGCGCGTATTTGTTATTTTCTGACCTTAGGGAAAGTCTAAAGATTAGTATTTCGAATGCATATCTCTCGTACATGAGACAAATAGAAAATAAAATTAAAGTTACCCCTCGTGAATTCTGGTCGCACATTTCCAGCCTAAGATCCAAAGGTGGTTTTGAGCCTAACATTTCATACAGAGGTATACATTTTTCAGGAACCAAAGCAGCAGGGGCTTTTGCTGAGTTTTTCTCTAATGTTTTTCTGGCTGATGCCCCGGGGCTTAATGCTGATCACATTAGTACGGATGACCATACCAGTGACAGCAATTACATTAATATACCCCCCTTTAACCCTATAGACATTGTTAAAGGCATAAATAAACTAAAACCTAACAGCTCCATTGGCCCCGATAACATTCCCCCCTTTATCATTAAATGTGCAAAACATATCTTCAGTAATCCTCTTTGTCACATTTTCAATTTAGCCTTGCAGACCGGTACATATCCCTCTCAGTGGAAAGTTTCTAGAGTGACACCTATTCCTAAAACCCAAAATAAAAGCTCCGTTGAAGATTACCGCCCTATCGCAATTTTATCTTCCCCGGCGAAAGTCTTCGAGAACATCCTCCATAATTCCATATACGAGCAAGTAAACAAATATTTATGTAATGAGCAGCACGGTTTCAGAAGCAAGAGGTCAGTTGACACGAATCTCCTGACACTGGTTGAATATGTCTCCTCCAGCTTGGACCGCGGGCGTCAGGTAGACGTACTTTATTTCGACTTTCGGAAGGCGTTTGATAGGGTTAACAACGACACACTGCTGATGAAACTTAGCAAAATCGGTTTTGCACCATCTCTCCTCCGTTTCTTCGCAGACTACCTACGCGATCGTCAGCAGTTCGTTAGGCTCGGTATGTACGAATCAACCACCTACCACACACGTTCCGGAGTAAGTCAGGGCTCAATTTTAGGGCCTTTATTATTTTTAATCATGGTTAATGATCTTCCTCAAGTTCTCCGTTATGCAAAATGTCTATTGTATGCTGATGACTTAAAATTGTACCTCGAAATAAACTCCATGAGCGACTGTTTAGCACTACAGCAAGACATAGACGCGATATACAAGTGGAGCTTAGACAATAAGATGGAATTCAATCCCTCCAAATGCTTTGCAATGACATTCGGTCGAATGCGGCACCCAGTTAATTATGAATATAATTTAAATAACAATACCATCATGAAAACATCAGCCATGAAAGATCTGGGAGTCACATTCGACCGAAAGCTCACCTTCCACGACCACATCGCCACGGTAGCTAAGGAATCCTACCAAAGATTAGGTTTTGTTTTGCGTAACTGCCGCGATTTTCGCTCAGCACATGCCATCAAAATTATATTTAATGCGCTCGTACGTAGCAAATTGGAATCCAGCTCCTGCGTGTGGAATCCACACGAAAGTACCTACGTGCTTTTACTGGAAAAGGTACAAAAAGCGTTCCTCAGGTTTCTGTATAAGCGTAAACACGGCTATTACCCTTACCTCTATCCGACTAAATTTCTACTGGGATGCCTCGGATATAACTCGTTAGAGGTAAGGCGAGCAAAAGACCAGCTTACCATAGCCTGTAAGACGCTCCGTGGCACTATTGACGCGCCTGACCTAAATGCTGTGCTGGCCCGCTTCTTTGTGCCAGACAACTACTGCCGCGGCAGAAAGCACAGGCTGTTTGCTGTGCCTCCATGTCGCACAGTTGCGCGTGCTAAGTCCCCAGTACCACGTACTCTGGCCGCACTTAATGATCTCTTGGACTCTAATCCAACAAACGATCTGTTTGCGGACGAGTGGACGAAGATTTTGTCGGCATGTCAGAAGTACTGTGAGAGGGATGTATGAAAGTGTTGTTAACTTCTTTTCATTTTTTATTTTGATGATTTAATCTTTTATGTTTCTTTTATGTGTGTCTTTTTGTATTTAATTAATGTAATTGGTTATAAACCGTTTTAATTAAATTAAATAAATAAATAAATAAATAAATAAATAAATTATATATTTTATCGTTACAACTGTCAAATAGCCAATTAAAAACTCTACTGCCAGCGCCATCTAGCGGATAATAACAGAACTACCACCATGAACATCTACGTTAGAGACCTGTGTCAGAAACCAATGACTGTGTTGCATTTTTATTGATGAACGGCTGAACCGTACTACTGGAGTGTGAACTTACGCTTCAAATGGTCCCAGATGAGCGTAACAATATAAGGTATGACAAGGGTTTACTGGGTGTACGGGCCCGTAAACCGGATTTCCGATTACAACGGTTTCTCTTGTTGTTTCATAAAGTAACAAAAAAACTACCAATATTTTTTAGTTGTCCGTTTGTTTTTAGTTCATCTAAACGGAAATCACATGGCACTTTAATAAGACCTTTTTTTTAATTATTCCTTCTCCCAGACAGTTTTCGGGTTGATACCTACTTTATCAAACTGTGGACATACCTACTTGATATTGAGACTGCTTACCTCGCTTCATCGTCGCACGGCGCGGTAAGCCATTGATGCCACAGATACTACCTACCTATTGCTGCTGCACCCAATGACTTTATTATAAAGAAAAAAATACATACTTACATAAAGGCTGCACCTACGTTTTTTATGGTATCTTCAAAACAAAGTCTATCGTCATGTTTGTGCATTTTACAGACGTAAGTAGATAGGTATGTACAAAAGTAGGGAGATACCTACTTTATGCCTACTTTATAAATATTTTTCAGATAAAGTCTGTCTAATGAAAGCTGAAAGTGATTTTTTCATGTTTTCAGAAATTGACAACACTGCTGCAAATGTCATTGTTGTTGTTCTTGTAACCTCTTACGAAAACAATTTGTGTTTATTTTGTCGTATTTTAAGTAAAACGATGCCTAAAACTTTAAGAAGCAGTGCGAGAAAGTTGCTATACACTATGATAAATAATTACAACCGAGTGAAAAGCGAACGCGAGGCTGCGTTTCAAGAAAAAGTACAATTGTTTACAATAATTTCGGAAATAACGAGTAAGCTATTGAATTGGTTTTGATACTATGTAAACAGGATTTATATTTATTAGACCTGGTCTATCAATATAACAGTTTTAAAAATGTGGAATCATAATTGAATAAAGCGATGAGAAATCGAGTGGCATCAATAAAATGATTGTAACATTCATCATGTTGTGTCTTTTGCAGACAAATGCATTAATGATCCGAAGAAGCTTTACGCAATCCGTACATCAATTGATAAATAATAATAATAATAATTTTATGAAATGACTGCAAGAAAAGCTGATACCAAATTTACCACAAAATAGTGTGGTAATAATGGATAATGCGAGTTACCACGTCAAGCAAATCAATAAACCACCCTCGATTCAATGCCGAAAAATTGAAATTCAAAACTGGTTGGCAATTAATAGAATTCCATATGAACACTGTTACTCAAAGGCTGAGCTCCTTTGCCTGGTAAATGAGAACAAACCCACACCCCAGTATGAAGCAGAAGAGCTTCTTAAACAACATGGCCATGAAGTTTTAAAAGTACCTCCCTATCATTGTGATCTGAACCCGATTGAGACGATATGGAGTTTAGCTAAACGCAGGATCGCCAGCAAAAATATAGGCGTACCAGCTAAAGAAATGGAAAAATTAATTACTGAATCATTTTCTAGTATTTCTCCAAATGAGTGGAAAAATGTACAGACCATGTTGTTCGTGTTGAAAATGAGTATAAAAAAGACAGAATACTAGAGAATGAATTTATAGAGCAGTTTATTATTAACGTAAGCGATGACAGTGATAGTGACGATTCCTTTGGTGACGTTGAATTCCTCGAATCAGACTTCGACTATGACTCGTAACTTTTTGTATATTGTTCTATAATAAACATATTTGTATAAAAATCTGTGTTATTAATGTTATTATTTTTGTAATCCAGTTTCCTAGGTTTTCTGCTATTGAAATCTTTAAAGAAGAAACATAGTACCTACCTATTAATGCATAGAATTAGGATACCAATTTTTTTTTATTTTTAACATAAATTATTGTGTAATATTTCTAATTTCTATGTGACTTACAACTAAAAGATCATAAAGACAATTTTTTGCTTTACGCTTTCCTATTATTTTGTAGTAAAAAAAATATTCCGTACTTATAAAAATCTTCAAGTATCAAATACGTTTTTTCCTAGTTGATCCGGGGATACACGACCTAATTTTTTTAAATTTGCCGCCCTTTTTCACTCTCAGCTTTCAATAGACAGACTCTAACATAACATAACTCAAATAATCTTTGCAAACAATACAGTTTATAAGTATTTAAAATACAAAAGGATTACTTACTTTGACAGTAAAAAACTAACTAGGTAATTTATACTTTAAGCGAGTACTTACCTACCTACTGTTTGCGAAATATATATAATTAAATGATCAGATTGTATATCGTACTAAATTACTTCACAGGTACCTTTTTACAATAACAGAACCAAAATACACACTGTAACAACAACTCATCATAATACATACAGCGCACGCGGCGCGCGGCGCCCCACTTCACAGCACAAGACGTCACCGAGGGGGCGGAGCGTGGCTCCCGCTACCTACGCGCCGGCCGCTATATAAGACGACCGCACGCGCATTCGACTCAGAGTGTGTTCGCTGCGCTCTCGGACTGCTTCAGTCTCACTGACTGGACAGCACTGAGAACTAGCTTACGCATTTTTCCCTAAGTTATCGTACAAGTCATTTTAAGTTGTTTTGTATAACATTACTAAAATATAGTTGGAAATCGTCAATTGCGTTTTACTTCTTACAATCTGGCGCACAACGTGAGGCAGAATCCAGGGATCAAGTTAGAAAATCTACGAAGACTCCCGCATCGGACTTTGAAGATGGCGATGTCCAACGAACAGTTCCAGATGTTCCTACAGACCATCATGGCTTCCAAACAGGGAACTTTTGCATCCTGCAACATCACCTACAGTGGGCAAAAGGACACGGACGCAGTCGAAGCTTTTTTAGCAGCAGCGACCACCTACAAAAATGTGGAAAAGCTGAGTGACTCGGATGCGCTCCAAGGACTTCCACTCCTTCTACGTGATGAAGCAGCGGTATGGTGGCAAGGCGTGAAAAGCGGTGTAGAAAAGTGGGAAGAGTTTTGTAAAAAACTGCGCCATACGTTCGCTCCCCGGAAACCAGCGTATATGGTTTATCACCAGATCACACACGAGGTCCAGGAGTCTGATGTTACCACGGAAGCGTTTATTGCCAAGAAGCGGGCATTATTTGCATCACTTCCTCCTCCCGCACCAACTGAAACCCAACAAATAGACATGGTGTTCGCGCTCATACGGTTGGAACTACGAAACCGCATGCCGCGAGACACAGTACCAACGTTTGAGAAACTTCTAGAAACGGCACGCGGTATCGAAGAAACTCTGCAAGAATATGCACATGGAGCTAAAAATACCGAAACATCTACAGCTCAAATGCGTAAAGGAAAGCAGCGATGCACTTTTTGTAAAAACCCGGGACACACGGTGGACGTATGCCGAAAGAAGAAGCGTGTTGAAGGCACTGTCTCGGTGGTGGCGAAAGATGTTGCTGAAATCCAGACTCAGGCACCATCTCCTTCTCAACCGAAGTTTTCTTGTTATGGTTGTGGCGCACCCGGGGTATTTAGAAGCAATTGTACCACCTGTAAGAAGTCGTCGCCCATTAAGAAGGAGGACTTGAAGTTTAGCGCCATCAACGTACAGCTAGATGCATATTCACGGCCTGTTTTGTTCGTGGAGATCGAGGGAATAAAAGGTACCGCCTACATTGATACTTGCGCGAAGATGAGTGTCGCATCGTACTCCTTGTACTTGGAGCTGATCAAAAGCGGATGCAAGTTCGAGGAACAACCAGCCAACTTAACGTTAGCTGACGGAGTAACAAAAAGTCAAAGAGTCCTAATGTGCAGAGCTGAGGTTGACTTAATAGGTCGAAAGGTGCATACGACATTCATCGTGTTACCTGGAGCAAAGGAGAACCGCACTCTTTTGGGTATTGGCTTTCTGCGGGACGCGGGTATGGTCATTAACGTGCCGCAGTACACATGGAATTTTATCGACGAACCAGGAGAACAATACGAGCTATACTCTGAAGAATTTGCCATCTTTGAGACAACTGTCATCGGTGAAATAATGGATTTGCCAAGCCCAATAACTTCGCTTACAATGACAGACAGCGAAGATAGTACAAGTATTTCGGCAATACCACCTACTCCACCAATAACACCTCCGCCGATGGAAATACCTGAACCTCCGTCAACACCAAAGGATCAGCCAGTCGGTAACGTCGAATATAAGCTGGCACCGATAGATCTATCCAGTACGCCCCCAGCAAAGAAGAAGTCACGACTATTCGATGGCTATTCTCCCAGTTTCACGGATTTTATGCTACGAGACGCACAAATCAATGTTCACCGGGAAGACATCGAATTATCCCCACAAAGTGCCAGTCTCTTTGACGCAAACAATTGGGAAATACGAATTGACTCAATCGACGTCGAAACACACATCACGAGTGCTCAGAAGGAGCAGCTGGACAGGCTTCTACAAGAAAACAGCCACGTTTTCAATGCCAAGCGAGAACCAACAAAGCTGATTGAGCACTGCATCAGAACCATAGACGATAAGCCAATCTCGGTCCCACCATACCGACTCTCTCCGCCTCGCAAAGAGTCTCTGCAGCGGGAGATCAACGCTATGTTAGCCGACGGTATTATTGAACCCTCTTCGTCCCCATGGGCTGCGCCTGTAGTTCTTGTACCGAAGCCCAACGGGAACATACGGCTCTGCGTAGATTATCGTCGACTAAATGCGATTACGATACCCGATTCCTACCCGATTCCTCGGATTGATGATCTCTTGCATGAAGCCAAGCCAACCCCATATATGTCACTACTAGATTTGAAAGCAGGCTATTGGCAAGTTGGTGTGCGCAAACAAGACCAAGAGAAGACTGCATTCATCACGCCGTTTGGTATCTTCAATTTTACTCGCATGCCGTTCGGTTTGCGTAATGCTCCAGCCACATTTCAGCGATTGATTGATCGGATGCGAGTGGGTCTGCCTGATGTGAAGCTTCTCGCGTATTTAGATGACCTGGTAATACTATCACCGTCATTTCAAATACATCTAGAAGATCTGCAAAGAGTTTTCGATAGGCTTACAGAATTTGGCCTGACAGTAAATAGAGAGAAATGTCGCTTTTGCTGTTCATTAATTAAATACCTAGGTCACTATATTACGCCGAAAGGGCTGCAAGTGGATCCTGAGAAAACAGCTGCGATCACGAAGCTTTCCACACCGAAAACCTTGAAACATCTAGTGAGCTTTTTACAAATGTGTTCCTGGTATCGGCGATTTATCAAAGACTTCGCAAAGGTTGCGGAACCTCTCACTCGTTTAACGAAAAAGAACGCTAAGTGGGAATGGACAGAGGACCAGCAGAATGCGTACCACGAACTGAAGAGCCGTTTGACTTCTGCCCCAATACTCAGACAGGCTGATGAAACCAAGCCCTACATAATAAAAAGTGACGCAAGTTCTTATGCGATCGGAGCAGTATTGGTCCAGGGGGAGGGAGAAGACGAGCACCCCGTCGAGTTTGCTAGTCGTCTCTTGACATCAGCCGAACGCAACTACTCTACCACAGAACGGGAGGCGCTTGCTGTAGTTTGGGCAGTAACAAAGTTCCGTGGTTACATTGAAGGTCTTCCTGTTACCACAGTAACAGATCATCAAGCTTTGAAGTGGCTTATGTCATTAAAAACACCAACAGGAAGGCTTGCAAGATGGGCATTATTATTGCAAGCATTTGACATAACAATCAAATACGCTCCTGGTAGAACAAACACTGTCGCTGACTGTCTTTCCAGACCACCATGTAATGAAGAAACACTTCAAGCATGTGACGTTTGTACAGTGACCATTGACATGCCCTTACGTAGCACAGCTGAAATAAGAGAAGAACAGTTAAAGGACGAAAGATTAAGACCGATTGTGAAGGATTTGGAAGGAATAGACAACGATGAGAAGGCAGTATATTGGAGCAACAAGGGGTACTTACTAAATAATGGGATACTCTATCGACACAGCCCCCATTCAGACTCTGACGAAGCACAATTGGTTGTACCAGAACACGAATGGGCTAACGTGCTGACGACATATCATGATGACCCTTTAGCAGGCCATTATGGTCCGGATAAGACGTATCGGCGGATCAGTCGGCGATATTATTGGACTGGAATGAGAAAATATATTGATAGCTATTCAAAGAATTGTCTAGAGTGTCAAAGATACAAATCATCAAACCAGAAACCGGCGGGACTACTTCAAACCACTGGGATGAGCCAAAGATTTGAAGTTATATCTTTTGATTTGTTTGGACCATTGCCAACATCCCCGGATGGAAAAACATGGATCCTCATTGTGGAAGATGTGGCAACTCGTTGGGTGGAACTGTTTGCCTTACAACAGGCCACTGCAGAGACCTGCGCTATGACGCTTATCAATGAGGTGTTCCTTCGCTTTGGACTTCCTCGCCGTATGATAAGTGATAACGGACCTCAGTTCGTTAGCTCCATCATGCAACAAGTCGTTTATTCGCTAAGTATCAAACATGCATTCACACCCGTATACCATCCGGAAACCAATCCTGTAGAAAGGAAGAACAGGGATCTGAAGCCCCAGTTAGCTATCTTAGTCAAAGACAAACACAGAAACTGGCCAGAACATCTTCCTAGTATTCGATTCGCAATGAACACAGCGACCAGTCTTTCGACAGGATTTACACCGGCATACTTGACTTTCGGGAGGGAACTTAGAACGCCAGATGATACATCGCATGACTTTCGGCAGATCTTGCAATCAGAGAATTTTATACCGGAAATAACACCAAAGTTAATGCAATTAGCTACTAACCTGCAAAAAGCTCGGGAAGTCCATGAACAATCTGAAGAGAGACGCAAGAAATATGTGGACCAACGCCGGCGAGAGAATCCGGGTTACAACCCTGGTGACCCTGTACTCGCCACACTGCATTCCTTGAGTAATGCTACTAAAGGTGTGAGTAGTAAATTCGCGCCACGACGTGATGGACCTTACATAATTAAGAAGCAACACGGTCCTTCATCCTACGAACTTGCTGATCCCAAGAAACCGGATGTTGTGATTGGAGTATATCACTCTTCCGCTTTGGTACCCTATGTTGGAAATTGTCCTGAGCTGCCAGCCCCCGTCCAACCCATCAGAAAGAGAGGGCGGCCACGAAAACAACAACCCGAGTCTGTGGATGACGAGCTCGAAGTTAAGAAGCGAGGCAGACCCAAGACTAACTCTTCTAATCCTGGATCCTCGTCGGGACGACTTTAGATCCAGAGGGGGAGATTGTAACAACAACTCATCATAATACATACAGCGCACGCGGCGCGCGGCGCCCCACTTCACAGCACAAGACGTCACCGAGGGGGCGGAGCGTGGCTCCCGCTACCTACGCGCCGGCCGCTATATAAGACGACCGCACGCGCATTCGACTCAGAGTGTGTTCGCTGCGCTCTCGGACTGCTTCAGTCTCACTGACTGGACAGCACTGAGAACTAGCTTACGCATTTTTCCCTAAGTTATCGTACAAGTCATTTTAAGTTGTTTTGTATAACATTACTAAAATATAGTTGGAAATCGTCAATTGCGTTTTACTTCTTACAACACGTCTTTTCCATAGTAAGTACTTTATAAAATAAAAGGGGCATAATTAGAACATCAATCATTTTGACGTTAACGAAAAGTTAACCAAATAGGTACCTATTAATTAAACGCACCTATTTGTAGAAAATTAAGGTTGAATGCAAATATTTACCGAACATCAATGCGATATCGTGAGTTTGCAGTTTATTTGTTGTTTAACACTGAACATTCTGACTACCTATGCCTATGTATTTAAAAAAAAAATTGGCAAAATAGAACCTAACTCAGTTTCGCGCTTTGTTAATGGCCAGTCACTTGCATAACCGCACTGAAAATAAGTGATGTGACACCAAATTAAAATACCTATCCTTGTGCTTGTACAGCTCGTTGCCTCACTGAAAATTTTTAATTCATTTATTTCACACTGGTTCTATGATTTAAAAATAGTCCAATACAAACTTCATTCCAAAATAGTTTTTTTTATTTTAAACAGTGCATAATTAGCAGCGCTGTCTATAGCTTGTCAAAGCTTTCACTCGTTTTTCGCCGTTCATTTGTTTTTAAATGTGGAAACCAATAATTTTGGACGTCGAGTGCATCGTTTGCAACAAATCGTTGCAAAAGATCAACCACGTTCCAAGAGACGCAACGCAGAAAATGGGCAAGATTATAAAGCTAAATAACAACCGACGACTAAGGACGCCTAATTGGTCCCTCGAAGAAAAACAGTACCTACTCGAGTTAATTAAGGAACGCAAAGAATTGGTTGTTACTAAAGCCAACAATGGTCCGAACCATTACGAAGAAAAAGACGTCGCATGGAATGAAATACTACGAGAGCTATCCGCAAAATTTGGTTGTAAGTTTACTACTGGTAGTTCTATAAAGAAAGTGAAAACCCAGTGGCAAAATATGAAAAGAATAGCTCGTGAAGAAATAGCTTTAAACGGACCTCATCTACAAAATTATTCGCGATTATCTTTAGAAGTGTGCAATATCCTTGAATTAGTCAAAGACGGCGTCCTAAAGGGAGAAAATGCAAACATAAATGAATCTTCATCTTCAATCACAGCTAATATTGAGATTAAAACTGAATGTATTGATGAGTAAGTGCAATACCTCTATTTCAAATAATCACTTTATATCCTTATAACGTAGACACGAAAATAATCATCTTAGTTAAGACAAAAATAACTAACTTCTTACAAATGAATATAGAAATCCAAACGTTGAAAACTATTACACAATTATCTGACAGTCAAAGTTTTTTAAATTATTACTTTTTATTTCAGGGAACAACCAGTGAGCCAAACAAGTTGTAGTGATATTAATAATACCTCAGCCTCTATGGATGCTGATATGCACGATATGCCTCAAGATAAAGCCAATGGCACAACCCAGTTGGAGTCGTCCGCATCATCAGTTTCTGAGCAAAACTCTGAAGCAAATGATTTTGATGCGCCAGAAGAAAATATTACAGATAAAAGTAACTGTAACAGAACAACTGTCGCAGCTATGACTATGACTGATATAACTTATAATAATGCGGAGGAAGCACTGGAGGAAGCTTGTAAGATTACAACTCCCTTTCACAGAGAGCTACAAGAATATTCTAAGTGAGTTATTTATTAAATAATAACTACATTCTCTCTTTTTCGACTTCTCTCTTTCAGTCGTCAGTAATTTGACTTTCGAAATAAGACAAAGCTTTGTGTAACTATACAGACGCTATACAACGTTTATTATTAAGGGGGTTAATGTTTATTTAACTTTGTATTATTCTCTTATAGGTATACTGCAACAGAAAAGCAAATGAAGCTGGAGACATTAAAAGAAGAACGTCAAGTTATGAGAGCCATGAGAGAGACTGCTGAGCTCAACAAAATTATTGCCGAACAAAAATTGAAGCATTTTCTGTGGGCGAAAAAGCAAGACATGGCGTAAGTTCTATACTTAATAATAAAGTTAGGTTCAAGTAGAAATAATAGTATATTGCCTTATATAATAGAATAAGTACATATAGAATCAAAAAGAAACATTATTAGAAAATATTTTTTCAATATTTCATCGTCTCAATATTTAAATCTTCCCGCTTTGTTTCTCTTATAGTCTATGGTTTTAATTTAATTGAAGAGCTAGGTAGAGAGCTTAACGTGCAAATAACTTTGAGTTTAATTCATTTTACGTAAATGCAAATTATATCAATTTGTGTTCTAGTAATTTGTTATTTTCGTTTTTACCAATTACTGTACGGTGGGAGTAAAAGCCAGGGTTTCAAACATGGGCGCATACCTATCAAGTAATATTCTATTTCTGCCGCATACATACCTGTGTTAACGTCGCTTTATTTTACCGTCCAAGGTTCAAAATCTGATTTTTGAACTGTGTTTTTTCAGTTAGTTTGTTAACCACGACATTATATATTATTATTCGGTTATAGCAGGCTGTTTTGAGTACACAGCAGAAAGTCTAGCGTTTGCCTTAAAAGGTCCATCAATGTTATCTGTATTAACATGAAGTTAACAAAACTTAGTCTGTGTGCTATCCGACGTACTATGTAAGTACTTACATGCATTTAAATACTGTCTCACTATTTCATATTGCATTAAAATTCATCTGTAAATAAAGCAGGTCAAACCCTATCCGCTCTATGGCCTTGTCGCAGATCTATGGGTCAGAGAATGCTTCGTAAATTATTCGCATCGCATTCTCCCATAAAATGTAATATAACTAACTTAGTATGTGTGTAACTCTTCTAACATAAATCGTCTAATTAAAAATTACGCGCCCCACCGTTGCTTGTTACGTATGATACATATTTAAAATATTGGGCGCGCAATTTTAAGTTAGACTATCATCACTTTTGTCGTTTTTAAATTATTCATGTAATTTAACCTTATTGTTAAAACCTTATTAATAACCTGGCTGTTTTTAATCTTTTTAATACGTCACAATAATTAATTTGACAGAAGACGTCATAATAATAATTTAATTTTACACTATTTTGTGCCCATAATTTTTCATGTCTACTTTTAATAAATCATAGGCGCATTTTCTTAGAGAAAATTGTTTGTAGAAGCGGGTGCTTTTGATGGCGTAAGGTTGGTTTCCTATCCTTTTCCTTTGTCATGAGTATTATCAGAATAATATTATGTGCTCTCAGATTCCATTTCTACTATTTCAGTTTATGCTTTAAGTATTTACTTTTTGTTAGACGCAATAACACTTATTTTTTTTCCCTCTGAAGTAATTTGCTATTGCTTAGGTAGTGTACTTAGAGCCGTTGCTAAAGAGTCCAGCTGCTGCAGTAGCCTTAAAACAGTATGCAGACAAAAAGTTGCAGTACATGTTCTGTGTGAACGGGCGTGATAATTACCGTATGTTTATTTAATTATTTTATTTGATCGAAATACCCTTTAGGTATTATTGGTACAGGGTACAAAGAGGAGAACAGAGCCCTGATTCACAACCATACGACAGGCTATTGTATCGAAAACCTGACATTTCGATAACCTGATTTGACTTCCCCTCAACATTAAATAGCTGTTGGAAGAATAGCGGGCGTCTATTTGATTTAAACTGACAAATTTTTCGGGTTTTACACTTGAGAACAGCGTTGAGAAGACTCCTGCGATAACAATGATTAATGTTCGATACGATACGGAAGCATATCGAGTGTTTGTGAATAAGGGGGCTGGTCTCTAATTCCAACTTGGCGATTTCATTCCTTGGCATCGATTTATATCAACTGTAGGTACGGTAACTACAGTCTACTTCTATATCGAAGTTTTTGTAAAAGACGTTATCTAATGTTTTGTAGGGTTAATAGTTGTTGTTTAGTTTTAACTTTCATTTGTAACATTGTAGTTTAGGTACTGTTCGATCTTATATCTTATTATGTTCCACGTTCACAATAATCATTATTATAGAATTTAAAAAAAATATTTATGAAGGAAACATTATGAGCTTAAAAGCCGAATATTTGCTCCGTTTGCTCGTTCAAAAAACAACAATTATCTTTGGTATGTTAGGTAGGGTAAGAAATCTGTCATATTTTGGAATATCTATCGAAAATCTTTTCAGTAACTTGAGGAATTCGACATAAGTTAATAGGTCTTTATTAATTCCATTTACACTTTTCAATCATGAGCTTTATTTCAAGAACGAGGTCAACTCTGTCGCGGGCTATTGTTAGCGTGAGGTGAGAATTCCTACCGGCGGCATGTCAAGTTACGCAACCTCCACAGTTAAAAATTTGCAATACCCTTACTTTACATTACCTAGTTACTATAATTACATCAATGCTTCACCCTATTTGTCAGGTTGCACTTTCGATCATGATTAATCTCATCAAAACGTCATTGGTAATGATTTGTTTTTTATTCTATTTATAGGCTTTATGATGACACTACATACTTTGGCCCAAAGGCCAGTGTCGAGAGTATATAACCGTCAGCCGATGTTTTTCTACGCAGTGTTTACCTCCATTTTCAATTCTAAACCTTAGTGCAAGTTATCTTTTCTAACAATTTGTTATATTCTTATCAAGTAGGTAAGAGTACCCTCTGTGTGTCTTACTTAGAGTTCTTGTGACATTGTTTTCACTTAGAAGCTAATGAGAAGAGCCTGTAACTTGTTACTTCAACATACAAAAGTAGATTGTGCAATAACATTGCTAATTTTTGAGCATTTTTCTCTCCAATGTGCATGATTTACCGCTGTCTTGAAAGTATGCAATCATATTGTTTCTTTGTCCAAACAATGCTAACAATAACTTTGGTTTTTAACAATAGAAAGAAATCAATTGTTTGTTAGGCTTGTGCATTTTTAAATTGTGTTTTTCAAGCCATGCATCAGCTTCTTATCATAATGTGAAACTTGAAGTAAGCTTGCATTTCTTACTGTAAATATGCATGGTCCGTTACCGTTGGGTAGAACAGTTCTTTTTACTCAGGCAGATGCAACATTGTCTTTTCCATTCTCCCCGGTCTGCTGTCACCTTATCAGTCTCCCTTTTCATAACTTGTAACTTCACTAAAACGGAATTTAATTTGAAATTGGTTATAATAGGAAAAGAAAACGCACTTTGATTAAAGGAGACTGTTTGAAGTTGTACGGGAAGTGGTCTATGAACCAATAGCGATACTGTAGTGGTTTTTCTGTGGGGATACCTCAACTATATCCTTGTGCAAAAGGGCAACAAAATCTGACCCGGTAGTTTTGAAAAAATTAATGCTTTAGAATTCACATTGCTAAATTTTTATTATAGAAATGTTTTAACGGGTATTTCTGACTTTATAATACTTAGAACGTGTTTTTCTGCTAGACAAAGTCACATGCTACCTCGACAGTACCGAATTTCAGGATTTTTTTCGGTTTTAACCGACTTCAAAAAAAGGAGGAGGTTCTCAGTTCGTCGGAAACTTTTTAATTTTTTATTTATGTTCACCGATTACTCGAAGACGGTTGGACTGATTTAGAAAATGTGGCGGGCACTGGGCCCGCATGGTGGATTACGGCCCACTCCCTCTCGAAGAGAGGACGCCTGTGACTCAGCATTGGGAACATTATAGGCTGATAATGTAGTGTTTTTATGGAAGTCAGTTGGTTTTTTTTTTTGTACAGAATTATTTAATTTTCAATTTTTAGTGGGTCGGTTTGTAATTTATCTAAGTCATCATGTGAACGGCTTATCACCTTTTACAAAATATTGTTTTTCCCGATGCAGAGACGTTGATTGTTAAGAAGTTCTCCTGGTACTTCAGCATCAGCCCCACTTTACCATATGCATTCAATACTGTTGAGATGGCATGTGATTTTGTCTAGCAGAGAAATACATTAAAAGTCAGAAATACCCGTTAAAACGTTTTTAAAATAAAAGTGAAGCATAAAAATATGTATTATAAAATATTATATTTCTCAAAACTGCCGGGTCAGATTTTGTTGCCACTTTGTATAAAGGTATAGTTGAAGTATCCCCACAGAAATACCACAACAGTGTAGCTATTGGTTCATAGACCACTTTTTATCAGTCTCCTTTCTTTGTTTTTATTAAACAATCCGGTTCTAGGGATGCTAGCAACATCCCCACATATGTAGTAACAAAATCAGAATAAGCTGACACTTATTCTATTAAAAAAGTCTGTACTATGCTAGCTTAGCTTGAGGCCGAAATCTTTCCACAAATGTGCAATCGCCAGTACTAAGGATCCCTAGAATCAGGCCTCTCTTGTCCATTGGGCACTCTGGGCTAGTGGCCAGAGCCCCGCTATCGACAGGGGCCTTGGCCTGCCCCAAATAAAAATCATTCTCTGCAGCCGCCGTTCCATTCGAAGCATTATTAGTACCCGATTTAATGACAAAATTATTTATTTGTATTGCGATTTACAATAAGTTTCTAGCCCCAAATTTATGAAATATTAGTATTATATTTCTTGTATTGGTTTAATATACTTAATTGAATTAGGTTCAATTGAACATTTAATGAAATTCAGTTGGCCAACTATCAAAATATGTATGTAAAATGGGACCAAGCGCGGCAATGACTTTGAAAAATGATCTAATTACCATACTAATTAAGTTGGAAAACTTATCCAGGGTAAACTAACAATAAATGCTAATATTTTGTAATTGGTGAAAGAAAAATCAAATTAATTTATTAGCCCATCAATTCTTTTATACACTCAGACACAAAGACTGAACCTGTCCATATGCAATCTTCTTTGCTGAACTATGTTGCAATAATTTTTAAAATATTAATGCAACCGTACCAATTAAACACAACAACAATGTAAGTGCAATTTCGCTTAACTAATCTCATCTTCACATGGGCCCAGTGATCCATATGTGCCCAGGCCCTCCAATAGGTTAAAGACGGCCCTGCCTAGAGTACAAAATTTAAGACAATGTCATTTCCATAATGATTGCACTACAATTTCATCATCCATCACATTGCCTGATAATATGTTGGCTGAGCTATAAACATGACTGTTAAGTTTAAAAATAGTTGTGATGCAGGTCATGCAATCAGTTGCCAGATCTCATGCAATCAGTTCGTATGCAAAAACAGTGAAACACTGGCTTATTGATCACTGTCCTGCTGGCTCGTAAAAGATATTGTTTTTCTTTATGTTAGTATATTTTCTAACCAAGAGGCTTGTGGTTATGTAATAACAGCCGCACGGGTCATGGGGGTTAAACTGCGCTTCCCGAGGTTGGTCCGTGGATGGGTGACCATCTTTACATCCCGGAACCCCTCCGTGTCTCGGAGCATGTAAGCTGTTGGTCATTCATAGATCTTTGACAGAGTCTGACAACCAGTCTTAACCAAGGAGAATTATTGTATTACTCAGACACTGGGTTGTGGAGGTCAAGGCAGTTGCTCCATGTGAAATACTGGTATTCAGCTGCATGCTGTTAGACTGGAAGCCGACCCCAACATAGTTGGGAAAAGGATAAGAAGATTGATTTTTGTTTTTTTTTTTCAACCAACCCCCACTGTGTCCATGTGATGGATTACGGCCCATTCCCTCTCACAGGACAGGAGGCCTGTGTTCCAGCGGTGGTTATAGGCTAAATATGCTAGTTATGCTTACCTTTTTCAAGCTGACCAGAAACGTAGTAACTGAGTAGTTACCCAAGTTTCTGGTCCTTTGGTTTAATATTGACAGTGTGTTATCAAGTCGTAGGACTTGATACCCTTCTTTTTTTTTCTCAATGTTTATGATAGCAAAAGACACCAAGCTCATACTAACACAAACACAGTCTTACACTCGACACCACCACTTTCACATACATAGCCTCGTCAAATCACACTCACACAACACACTCCCAGTCACACACACACACACTCACAAAACACAAGATTCCCGGTCACACATACCTACTGATTCAACTACACATTCATTTTACTTTTAATCTTAATTTAACTTTTTAATTTAATTTAACTTTAATTTGTTTTTCAAATCTTTACATAATAATATAATCTTTTTGTATAATATCAGCTAAACAGCTCTGAATGTCCATAAGAGTGTATAGTGTCCAAGTGGCAGTAGAACACTGACTCCTAAGTCACAGGTTTTCCTAGTTTAGGAGTCAGGGTTTCAACTTTTGTGCGCCTTATTTATTTATTGTGAACCTTAGCTAGATATGCCTATTGTAAGGATTTGTATCAATAAAGTTATTATTATTATTAAGTTATTATTATTATTATAGCTTCTGACAATATAGTGTTATTGTAATTATACCAATTGTTTTATGATGCAAAATGTTATCTTTACTTCAGGATATACAATAAGAAAATTCCTCATACCCAACCTTAATTTTACTCAATCACAAATCAACTGATTTCAGAATGTACAGCGGTGAGCCTGGTTCCGGAGCTGGCAGGGGTGGCGGCGGTGGCGGTGCCATCCGCGAGGCTGGCGGTGCTTTCGGCAAAATGGAGGCAGCCAGAGAAGACGAGTACTTCTACAAAAAGGTATACTAAACATACCTTCATATATTTAAAGCAGACGCAATATTTAAAAAATTATGCCGAACAGTATGTGGCTCCTAAAATTGGAAAATAATTATTATAAGCTATCTTTTCTCCTTCCTTCCTTCTTTCTTTTACTTTTTTTTTCTACTTTCTTTTCTTT
Source organism: Amphipoea oculea (assembly GCA_945859645.1). Classification (NCBI taxonomy): domain Eukaryota; kingdom Metazoa; phylum Arthropoda; class Insecta; order Lepidoptera; family Noctuidae; genus Amphipoea; species Amphipoea oculea. Next base: position 21,686,890 of record OX243862.1, read on the forward strand.
GTTTAGTGTTGTATCTGCACAAACTAAATAAGAATTGAGCATGTTTATGCTACCTCTATGGTGGCTGGGTTGACTTGTGCCAAACATGTATTTTAATTTGAGTATTACATTTTGCCATTCCACTATTTAGAACCCACTGTCCCAACAGGGTGGGCTAAAATGTCAAATGTGATGTTCAAGTAATACCGATTCTCCTTGTACACCGAATAAGCGGGCTTGGATGAACACCGATTTGTGCATTTGTTCCCATCCTCTCTCAGCAATAATACTGCGTTATAATGTGCCTAAACACTATAAAGCTCCCAAAACATGTCATTAACATTCTGTTTTGTAATTTACAGCAAAAGCAACAGCTCTCCGAGCTGAAGAGTCACTTGGATCAGGAGATTTCCTTCCACCAGGACCAGATCAAGCGTCACGAGGACGCCATCCGCCGTCACAAAGAAAAGATAGCTGAAGTGGACACGAAACACGCATAAGAACAAAATGCCATAAAATCGGACGAAGTTTTTAAGAGTTGTTACTTACTCAATTATGTTTTAAGAATGTCAACTTTTTGCTTTTATTTTGTTTAGTTGTTATAGAAGGTTGAACTGGAATTATATTGATGGTGGCATTAGAACATTGTGTTTGATTGTATTCAATGTTGCAACCGAAACGTGTCCAAAGTGCTGTTGTTTGTTTAGTTAGCTAAACTGTAGTTTAGATACTTATCTTTTAGGTAAGTATTTCTTGTATGGCTGATCTTTTTCCTCGGTGATATTCAAATATTAGTTTCAATTAACAAAATCAACCGCTGTTTTAGAGGATATTACGAATATAATAGAATACACACTACACAACTTGCAGCTGCGGGCACAGCTATTCTATATAATAAAGACTAGGTATATCTCCAGTTTTAAAAAAAACAACATGCGGGGGTTTATGTGCTTGCGCGTTTTATTACCACGTAGGTACCTATGGTATTTCGTCAATCATTTCTTTTATAAGTGTATTAGTCATTACATTATACTTCTTGTTATACAGTCCCCTATCCTTTCATTTTGCTCCACCACGACCTATCGTCGCGATCGTCTTGGTTAGAATTAGGTAGGCCAAGTATGATAACTTGAATTTCGACTCATCAGTCATTTATCAAGTGTGAATAGGTACCTACCTATATAACATGGTAAAAACAATCTGTCACGTGGCTTAGTTCATCGAACATACCCAAAATGTGTGGAGTACATAATAATATTATAGCGAGATAAAAATACTGTACCCTAATAATGATTATAAACTTAGCATCAAACGCTGTTACGCTGTTACATACTCTTTGCTTAGCATTAGCATGCTCTGTGAAAGTTAGTGCGACCGAAGCGCCATCTATTGGAATACGCTAGTATTATGATCAACATGTCTCATGTGTAAAATTAAACAACTTCGGTGTTGCAGTCTCAAAAAAAAAAAGGTTTTAACACAACAATCAGTACGCCTTCGTTCTTAGTTTCTTACACATTTATTTCATGTTATATACATTAATAAATAAAAAAATGTTTCATTTGGTATGAAAAATAACTTTCTTTGGTTTCAACAGATGGCGTCACCTAGTACCCAGTGTTCCCAGTCCACCTTCAACCAACAGCTAGTCAGATGTTGTATTTATGTTCATCAAGTTGCAGACTGCAGACGGCGTGCTACTGAAACTTATATAGCACTTTCGCTTTCAGCTAGATACCTACTCTGTGTATAATAAAAAATCTCCCAAATACGGACTCAATTTGCCTGTACTGGTCATTTACTAGGGAGTGTAGGGGTCGTTATCTCTGTCTTGGCAGGGAATAAATTGTATTGGACGCATTTAGATAGCTATCGCACGACTTGTTTGTTTTGACGTATCTTCAATGTTATACAGACGGTCGTCGCCCTAGCAAATAATATTTCTGTCTTGCCCATGACCAAATTTAGAACACGTTTCTTTGTGGGAATGCGTCAGGGAAACGGCGGAGCTGTAGAGCGTTGCATTGATCGAACGGAAGGAGAATTAAGGGCTTGTTTTTGTGAACGCGACGACTGGCCCATTATTCTTCGACGTAATAAATAGGAGTGCGTGACGCGAAATATAGCTCCATCGACCATCGGGCGACGACCGTACTCGTTCACACGAGCGAAGTTAGCTGCGAAGTAGCCGCGTGCGGGGCGCGCGCCCTCAACGCACTGAACCGAGTTCCAAGCGCCACTCAGTTTACTACAATCGCAAACCGACGCCGCATGTCGTTTCGCGCGCCGTTTCGACCCGTGTGTATGGTGTTAGTGGAATAACATACCAGCAAATTGTTGTGTGCTGTGTTATTATTGTGTGATAGTGTCATATTGCTGGTGCGACCGTTCCGGTTCACATTGTTGTGATGCATTTGAGGATATACCTATGGCTGTCTTGTGTAGTCCTCGCAGGATACGTTCGAGCGACAGAGGTAAGGGGGACCGTCTTAAACGCGGCACTCGCCCGGCTTTTTGTTGTGTTCACACAGAGAACGTGAATTTGGTGTTATAAACGTAACGCCGAGTTTAATTTGTACTAAAGTTGCATCGACTTGCGTAACTGTTTTCAATGTCAACACTTTAGTCAACAGAGTTTCATTACCTACGAGAGTTAACTTGTCTTGTGAGTCTGTAAGTATGTGAATTAACGTGTAAACGTTAACGTGCGGCTGGGTTACATAGGTTGGTTACCTTGAATTGTGCGGTAATCGCAGGTAAACAATCGTTATCGCGTTCGTTCCCATCGATTTGTGTCGCGTTATTTTGTTTCCGTATCAGTGACTATCTCTAGATAGTGTGCTTCGTGGTGTAAACATAGGCGGATCATGAATGGGAGCGCTGTGTCGCCCACGTTTTGGGAGAAAGCTGAGACACCGCACACCTACATAGGTAGGTAACCATCGGCATCGGCCGGTTGATGGCACGGGCGCAGATGCCGTGAACGCATTACCTTGTGTTATTTATTAGTAACTTATTGCTAACGAACTCATTTGCTTCAACAACGGCAAAAAAGGGCTTTTACTACTTCTGACTCACACTTAAATTGGAACACAGTATCCACTTATCTAGCTACCTACGTAAGTACCTTGGCGTCAGTACCTCTACCTATCTCATAATAGATTTAATAACCGAGTACTTACTTGGAATCTATAATTAACGATTTTATGCTTAACTTTAATCATCACTCATACAATCGCACGTGACCTCAGTTTGTAAATCTACCTCAGGTTTTGTACCTCCTTATGTAGTACATACCTATCTAGATAATATAAGTAAGTAACATTATTCTTGAGGAAATGATTTAAGGTTACGAATGACAATCACGTCTTGTAAAACGAAACCGGCCGACAGGCAGAAATAATCTATTTAAGTACCTGCTAGGTACTTAAGTAGCTACAAGTACTATTAAGTATTCTGTGCTACAAGTGCTTAAGAAACTAGAAACGAAAAAAAATTTATCTAAGTGCCTATAGTACTCCTACTATGTAAAGTTAGGGGAATTAATTGTGAAGCAAATTGACACCCTACATGCCCTACACCAATTTGTCGTAGCCATTCCATACATCTTTCAAAGATTTTTCAAAGTACGGATTTTTTAAGTTGGTATTCAATTTGCATACTTAACACTTAATTTCCCTGACTTAACCTACCTACTTACTTACATACCTACACAAACCTATTAACTTAACATGACATAAAAAATAACTGCGACGATCAGTTCTGTCTAGACTGGTTTCATTATATGCCTAGGTGCTCCAAAGGGCTCTTTAGACCTTACCTATCGAATCGTATTAAATCTTTGATTGAATCGGTGAGCCTTGGATTATACCGTCTACCTATCTATGGTATTATAGGTAGGTACCTACCTATAAAGTCAAAAGTCAATCGAAAGGTGTGTTGGTAGCTCTTAATGGATGGATTCGTAGATAAAACCCCACCTATTATACATACTTATGTATACTTATACTTATTAGTATTACCAATCTATCTGCCTAGCCTTTTCCCAACTATGTGGGCCGGCTTTAGTCTAACTAGATGCAGCTGAATACCAGTATTTTACATGGAGCGACTGTCTATCTGCCCTCTACAACCCAGTTACACGATACCTCTTGGTAAGACTTTTCTGCTTCTGACTACCCGTAGCGACTGTCAAAGATTTACGAATGACAGCCAGGACCAACGGCGTTTTCCGAAGCACGGAGGGGTCCCGATATGTGATGGACCCATCCACGAACCGGCCGCGGCAAGCGTAACTTCACCTTCGGCCGACCCGTGCGGCTGTTTCAATTGCAATTGCATTCTTTTAACAAAACTCTTCCATAACAAGTGGAACCTACTTACTTGTTATCTTCAAACCAGAACAAATACAAAGTAATTCAGTCTTGCGTCTGCTTGCGTCAATAGTTTGAAATAATCCGATACCCGACAAGGGTAAAGAAATTTCTGAGAAACACACAAGTAAAGAAATTTCTATACACCTACCTTCACGGTATTTAGGAATGCACTTTCCTTTGATGTTGTCGGTATGCAAACTATTTGCCTCTCATTAGAAATAAAGATCATACCAATGTCAATACGTATCTCCACATTTTGATTATAATGCAAAGTGGTCAACTAACTAAAGACACGAGAGACCCTCTACTACAAAATTTCTCATCGTCGCAAATTGTACAGTCAAGCGTCGTAATTATTCTACGGAGTTCTCCCAATTTTGACAACAATTCCCAGTAAATTGAAACTTCAATAACGTTGGAACTATCTAACTGTCACATAGACAAATAGAACAGTCCGTTCACAGTTTTTTTTACTACAACCACAGCTACCTTATTGTGACTAGAATAAAGATCACAGTGACGCTGGCAGAATAGTCGACATCGGCTCAGTTGCCATTGAAAAGAGAAAAAAGATCATGGTGATTTTGACAGACCTGTCAGTGGCAGCAACCCAACAGCAACCTTATTAGATTGAGGATAAAGAACACTGTCATTTTGACAGTGATGCAAAATCAGAGGTGAAAAACTGAAAGGACTGTAGGTGTCGTTTTATGATGTGCAAGTGACATTCAACCTTATGGTGATAGATTAAGAGTTCGACTATAAAATCAGTGCAATTTTGACTACACTGTCAGTGCCATTTTAGACCCTAATTATTTGGGTGTAGAATAATAATCGCGCAACATCTTTTCCCGCGACATCAACCATTGAACAACAAGAAACTCACACCCTTTTCCTAAATGATATAACTGTCTATAAATAAAACAACATTAAACCAGATGTATTTTTAAGTGGTCATAACGTACGTATCTAGTATCTACATATCTATTATTTATTACCGACTATAATAATAACCAACTCTAATAACGATGGGGCATAATAATAACGGCGATATCGAGCTTCAATAATATTAGTTTCATTTTGACATCGACAAAAATGTAAGATGATATTGGCAGGGTGTTCCATACTAGATAAGATCCCCTTAATGTAATGAAAGGGGAGGGTCGCATCTAGCATATGAATAGAAACTGCTTTAAGAGACAATAGAATAATATGTCTCTGTCTGCCTCTTCTGTCAGGTGGAAGAAAGACCCTTTAATTTTAGTTAAGCCAGACACTCAACAATGCTGAAGGGATAAGGTTTTGATTAATCTATTCGGGAGTCTAATTTATGTTTGATCAGTAAACTTATGTTAGTTCTTGCGGTAGTTTGACCAAAATACCAATATCTATCGTGTTCGTTAATTCTTCTGCGGTACTGCAGACGAATTGCGTAATACACTGACAGTAGCAATTGCTTCCATTTTGACAGTTCAACAACATTCATTGCGCTATTTCAGTAGTAGAGCAGACAAACTTTCCCAATATATGAAGCAATGGATTAGCTATATCAATCAAAATGATTTAGATTGTGATTGTACTTGTGGTACGCAATTTGGGTGCTGGTGCCTCTCCAATACTAAGGTTATCAACCAGTCCGTAACGTAGAGGAATGGGCAACTTCAACATTCTGACTAACTGACCGAATTCTCGACAATTCAAAGTGTAAATGGTTTACTTCAAATAAATGCTTTAAGTTAGTTTATAGAAGATACAAATTCAACATTTAAATTGTCGGTTCCCAAAATCCAAAAAAGACCGCTGTAATAAAAAGCGAACCGATTCGCTTTTTATTACAGCGGCCTACTCTCAGTTTGTCAACGAACACGAGCCCTTCCGAAAGTAATTCAAAAATTCGGTATGAACCCTACACCTGATTAATTAACTTTTTCGGAAGGGCAAAAACACTACGGGAGTAGGGGCAACTGCTACATCGTGGTGTCATTCATTCTTTAGGCGAGCCCCAAACTAATGTTCTTAAGTGACAAGAAGTTGAAATCGCCCGTAAGTTCAGCCAAAACTACGGAAGCCATGCTTAGGAAATATACCTCAATAAAACATGTACATGTAGTGAATTAGTACCAGTTCTCGTGCAATTCTAAATCAGTCAAAAACGGCATTTTCCTAAAGTCCCCAACGCAATCTTCGAATCTGTGAATGGATCTTTAATAGCTGTGCTTGCGACAACTTCACATTTACGTCTTTATCTCCTGCGTAATCCAAGAAATGCCTAAGTAATAATCCTAGAAATTCTTTAGAATAATTACTAAACCTTCTCGTACTAAACCGCAATGCACAGATGCCAAATGCCAAAGCATAAATTGAAACCACGCTTTACATTTACGCATTTGCGTACCTATGTTTGTGACATGTTTAGTGGTTAGAGCATATTTTGTGGTGACAGATAGCCTAAGAGCCAGGCCTTTGCGTATTTATGACCATTAATTTTATTATACCTTCACCATTCCCCTTTACTCTATTAGGCAAACTAGCTTCTGCCCGCGACTTCGTCCGCGTGAAATTTCACCCTCTTAGGGGTGGAATTTTTAAAAAACCTTTTCTTAGTGGATGGATACCTACTCTTCACAAAGAACACACCCTCCAATTTTCATGTCTCTTGGACCAGCGGTTTAGGCTGTGCGTTGATATCAGTCAGTCAGGACTTTTACACGGTGAATTTTTCAAGTGGGCGTGGATGGCCAAATCCGAAACTATGAGGAATAGCGAAAAGTACTCAACGGAGACTCAGGCTCGATTTTGATGAAAACTAAAACTGCATCATTGGATTTTTGAAAAATCAATATTTCTAGCCAGGGATCTTGTTAAAAATTACTTAAAATAATAATTTAAATTATCATTTAAATCAGAGAAGCCATAAGCATTCGTGTTAGACCCATTTGCCATAGTAAACCAAAAGTACTATGCACAATTCTATTTCTTGTCACGACACGATTCTAACACGTCTAAACTACTGACCAAACTTAAAGAAAGTCAGAGTGTTAACAGGAAAACGATACTGCCAGCCGATTCTGTAAAATTCTCATCGTGAAAACTCAGGTGAATTGAGCTGGAAGTGAGATGTCAATCCCTAGCGATGCCAAGTATGTGGAATGACAGCTCACTTCAAACTCACTTCACCTTAGATGTCACGGTGAGATTTTTACAGAATAGGTCGACTGGTCATACGCTCTTGCACTTGGGTACTCTTCATCCTGGTAAATTCAAGAGCACACTTAATTGATTACATTATGTAGAAATCACTTGCATGACAAACAGTCAACCTAAACTCTATCGTTAGCGGGAAAACCGCACAGTTGGCACTATCGAAGTAAGAGACATAAAATAGCGATGGATCGGAAATAAACTCCAACATAATAAAGCTAACGGTCTGTAAGCAGCCTAATCGGTACCAAAAGCGTATCAGTACGTTTTATAGGCGTCCTTGTATGCTGAGACTGACACATAATCACAATCAGAGAGTAGAAGCAGTTTTATAAATTGCTCAATAACCACCACTTCTTCATTTGCGCCAAAAGGTAGGAACCTCTTTTTTTACCCGACTACGGCGAAGCAAAAAAGAGGGTTATGATTTTGACCGGTACCGAACCGGGATGGAACGAGCGTGCCCAGAAGATGTCTGTTCACTCTTGATTTGAAGGCAGACGGGATAAATGTGGGGCCACACAGAGATAAATTCAATGCGAGATTAGCTAAAACTGGAAATGTATTGCTTTATATTGTGTAGCCGTGTGTAATTGAAGAGGATTTCTAGTTTTTCATTTTTTTACTTAAAAAACGTTCTGGAATTCGTGTTAGTAAAACTGGATAAACAGACATTAAATTCATGTTTTATCAATGCAAATATTGCTTATCTTTTGCAGGTGTACAAACATGTTACGAAAACGTTACTAGTGAATTTACATAATATTTTGAGTTCGACATGATAAAAAGGAATCTGTAAAATCTAGCATATTATAAAATGACTAGCTTCTGCTAGCGACTTTTTCCGCGTGAAATTCCTCGTTCCCCGTCCCACCGCGTTGCCTGTCTCGTTTTCACTCAGCGTTGTTTCTGACTCTTATGTTTTTGCTCACCTCTTAAGGGTCTTAGCGTGATGTTAAATAGCCTATAGCCTTCCTCAAGAACTAGGCTATCAAATGCAAAAATATTTTTTGAAATCCGACTGGTAGTACCAGAGATTAGCGCGTTCAAACAAACAAATTATTCAGCATTATTATATTAGTAAAATTTTCAGCATTATTTTTAGTAAAAAGCAGTAGAACCCCTCCAAAAGACTCAACGATGAAGCTCGACCTTAATCAACCTGGCGGCAAGGTCGTTAAAAGATGCCCATCCATAGATATAATTACCCATCTCTCCACAAGTCCAATGCTTACTCTAGGATGCATATCCGGTAGGTTCTTAAATCCTTACCTATCCTTCGAGCACGTCTTCCCTACCATTACCGCGCCCCCCGGTCTATTCCTTGCTTAATTCATTCATTCATTATTATTAGTACAGAAGATTGTAAGGCATTTGTTATAGTGTGTCCAATTTTTAACGAGATAGATAGATAGTCAACTAAGCCGTTACATGTGTCACGGTCGGGACTATCTAGTGCTGCTAAACCGCTAGTAGCTAGCTCAGATATTACTGTATATGTATTGAAAATCGTGGTTTTATAATAGCTGTGTGCAGACCCGAGTCAAGAGAATCTTCAGACAGACTATCGCTATAAAACAATTATGCGAACAACCGGCGACAAATCAGAGGGGTAATTGCGCATCACACTAACAGTAGGAATGGACATACCAACTGAATTTCGACAAACTGTAATACGACAAGATTTTATTTCGACACTATGGAACTCCGACACATCTTCATTTCGACAATACTTTAGTTCGAAATACCTTTTAAGGTACTGAACTTTAGTTCAACAACATTCCTTGCGTTATTACGTTGCTGAGCAGACGAATTTTTCGAACATATGAAGCAATGGATTGGCAATATCCTTCAAAATGTAGTGTACGATTGTGATTGATTGTATGTTACGCGATTAGGATGCAGCCTCATTGTCAGTTGACAAAAATATAATGTGAAAAACAGGTTTGAACTTTAAGACAAACTATTCATATCTTCATTTGTATTAAAAAACGGAAAAAATGGGTAGTAATTTGCTTATTAATTTCGCTTTAAAACTTGATCGATATAATGACATGAATGACTTTAGACCGTCGTACATTGCCTATTCCTAGAACGAACATTAAATTCCACTTATCTTTTATTCAGCAAGGCACGCAATGTATCGATTGTCTTTTTAACAGTCGAGACACAGTTCGCGAATTCCACTTCAACTATTAAGTCGGGGCACGAATCGATTCATCGTTCGATTTGAGTGTTGCTGAGAGGCTATGGCCCAAAATGTTTTTGAGGAGGGTTTTGTACTTTTGTATCACAAGATGGTTTATTTCTGTTGCTTATTATTCAGGAAACGCAAAATGTAGATGTGATTTAGTGTATAGTCTTATTAGCTTGCATTGCCATTTATTTATTTATTTATTGAGGGATAATAAACAGCTACAATATAAAATATGACATGTTTTAAAAAATAGTAGGAGTGTTAACAATATTGTGGCCCACTACATTATCCGCATATTACAAACAAAAATGCTAATAAGTGCCACTAAATGAGCAATAAAATGAATTAATAATTATTACATAATAATAAAATAAAAATAATAAGAAGAAGAACAATAAAAGACAACAGAATAACAATAAGCAAAAATAGAAATACTAAAAATATATAACTAGCTTTCATTAATATTGTCATTATTATTACATAGAAGTTTCTATTACATTCCATTTGAATTTAGATTTTGAGCATATAAAAATATCAATATCAATGAAATCTTGATTATAAGAAAGCCATTGTAAAGTTTCTATATATGTATGTCTGTAATTTATATGGTATACATAATAAAGAGTATTCTATTCTTTCTGCCAGTTTATTCTGTAACAATTCCACTTGCTTGACCGTTTTGACAACTTAGTTCAGCTATGTTTTCACGATGAGATTTTTAGAGAATAGATCGGCTAGTTTCAGGTTATTTGCTTGCAAATCGTTTTGTCTGTTTTCGTCTTGTCGTTTTAAAACTGGAAGCATTTATTTCAATTAAACTACATGCAAGCACTTTTGAATTGTCAAGGTCGGTCAGTTAGAAAAGATGAGCTAGTTGCCCATTCCAAAGCGTAGTAACCCCCTTTGGAGAAGAAAGGCAAGAAACTCCATGGACGCTATTTTAAATCAAAATATATTAATCTGATTTCGAAGAGACGTAGCTTGGTTTATGGGAGAAATGAGGACAAAAGGTGCCAGCAATCATCACACCTGCCACAAACATCCACACCACACCAAAATTGTTGTAAGGCGCTCCACATACTGCACCGCGCCCCGTCGCGGCGAGCAGATAACGCGCCCGCGCGCGTGATTTTTTACATACAAATTCAACTCTGCTCGCCGCGACGGGGCGCGGTGCAGTGTGTGGAGCGCCTAAAATGTCCAGAACTCCAGGCAACTAACAAAGCAATAATAAAATTTGTCAGAGCGTGCTGCGAGCTAGACAAAAAGGGCGCTCCGTCAATAGAAATAAAAGAGAGTGCACGGTCCGACTTGCAGCCGGGACCGGAGTGACGCCGCTTGGTAACTAGCTGTCGCGAAGGCTTTTTTTTCTTATTTTTTGCGTTATGGAAAATGGCAGTTGGAATATTTTACGATGTTGGTTAGATGGTGGGTTAGATTTTTTTTAAAGGCAAATATGTTAATGTTAAGACTATACAAGGTGTAACAGAATAAACGCAAGTCCTGTAAGTAGTTTGTTCATAATTGACTATTGAATCAATTTCAGGAAGTTTTAATATAGGTATTTTGTCAAAAATTATGTATTTTGCCACACTGGGTGCCGATTGAGCCAAAGAAAATTCAATCTTATTCCAAGGAAATACGACTCAATTTTAAATGCATAAAGTAATGAAAATAGCTTTAAATAAATTAAGTTTTGGTCATTGTATTATGCTTTTAACTCAATACTCTAATTGGGGTGTATGAGGAAGACCTCGTACACGCGACTTTTATTTACAATATGTTGTGTTAATTATGTTACATATTGTATAAATAAAAGTTTATTTGAACAGCATTTTTAAGTAGGCATCGCTAACGTTTGCGTTGCTAAGGGCATTGTGTTTTGTTATTGGAAACCGCGAAAGTAATAAAATAAAATATAATTTTGATCGACAGTATTTAAAAGAAAATATGTTTTGTTAGTACTGGTACTACTCTATTATAAGTCACATGATATCTTCAGTGTACCTACATTATTTTATAAAATATATATACGTTTATTATCTAAACAATAGCAGCAACTATATTATTCGAGAATATACTAACCACAGTTAATAATGCAGACTATTTTTGTACGCACTTGCGTTTAATTTATGACCACAATACGCTTTTATTTATTTTCTTCTTTTTACGGAGGAAATCATTAATTATTGTTTTAATTTCTGTAACGTTTATTATTGTGAACAATTTCCATTTCATGCTTACATGTATAAAAATACTACTTGACACATAACTTATCTAATATATTGCGGTAAAGTATTTTCCTTTCGCTTTCATTCTAAAAAACCAGACAAACCAAATAGATTTATAAGTTATAAACTTGAAAGAAAAAGTATTGACTTCATTTGCATTGTTTCAGCGTTACCGAATTAATTTAGACTTGCTTTCCACTACTATCTCGCCTTATACAATATTAAATATTAATCATAGATTAGAAGTTTATAATACAATAATTATTGTCTTCAGTATGTCAGCTAGTAATAGTATGTACTCGTACAGATTTTATAGAAAATAATTAAGCTGCCGACGATCGTGCACGCTTGCCTTGTCAAAAATACTAGCTTTCGCCAGCGGCTGCGACCGCGTGGAGGTCGTAAAATCTCCCACGGGAACTTACTACCGGGATAAAAAGTATCCTATGTGTTAATCTAGGTTATAAACTATCTGTGTGTCAATTTTCATCCAAATCCGTTCAGCCGTTTTTAAGTGATTGAGTAACAAATATCTAAACATACAAACTTTTACATTTACCTATAAAATTTGTAGGATAAGATTTAAACCCCAAGTAATGAATAAATCCCACTAAACCCCTATTCCAATGCCACACAAGTACACAAAAAATACAAAAGGATGCTAAGCGCCATACCGCCATCAAAACGCACTGACAGCTACCTACCATGGCGGTGCAAGGGGCAGTGGGGAGCTGGGGACCGAGACGTGTGAAAATAGGCCGGACGAGGCCGGACGACCCTCCCCATTGTTGCCACAGTTTTTGTTACATCTTCTGACCAGACATTCTTTGAGCCGAGCCGGTACGGTTATAGGTACAGGACGTAAAATAGATGACGGTTTGTGGAATTTATTTGTAAGTCATTAAGTTAGTACACAGAATACTTAAAGTACTGCGTACAGAAAGGCCACTCCCTTCCCCGCACTAACATCAGTTACCGCACCTCACCCCGCACTTCGATGTGTTCGTCGCCTGCTCTTTAACAATGGCGCTCGCATACACAAGAACCGCAGCGCTGTACCTACCTACTGCTGACACGAACACATTATTTTTTTAAAGTTTTATATTTTGTGTTAATCACGATGTTGTATATTGTGCATTATTTGGATGCTTATATTCATCGAGGAACGATAAAGACAGGAGTTTCTTTCGGTTCCCGAAACATGAAAGAAGGTAAGGAACAGCAACTCAAATATCCTTTAAACCCATAAAAAATAAAAGCTAGTATATTACAGACAAACAAGCCAGTGTTGTGATAATTTATTTTCATAATTTTCTCTATTAATCATTTATTTTCCAAGTTTTCTTCGTTTTAGAACAATTAAAACTTCCGTAATATTAACATACCAACTATTAAATTATTGCTCTCTCTTTATTGTCTTAGTTATGTCTCTTTCTTTCACGTTCTTCGACTTGAAAAGTAGTACAATAGAAATGTTATTAATTAGATTTCTGTGAGTACCTAGTGTCGCGGCGCGCGGCGCCTCATTGTTGCATACGTTCGGGCAGCGCCGCCGCCTACGCAATACTGCGCCAGCCAGCCCTACTAGATTTCACGCACACATTTACACGTATACAAACGTCATTTGTCAATGTAGTGGTAGTAGGTAATTATTTTGCGAGCGTTGTATGGAGTGTCCGGGGTGTGGTTAGTACTAGAGTGGTATACAAACAAAAAAAAGACGGGTTGCACTCCGGGAGTGCCGGCAGAAGTGAAAACTTGAATATTAACGTTGTGCATTTTTGATATTTTCATTAATAGATGCACTTTGTTCAATTTCCATATTTTAAACACTTTATATGTCACGAATTTTACGAATACACAGCAGTGTGGCCACTACACAGACGGTCGAGCCATCAGCTGTCACTATCCATGGATTTTTTTTTTATTGCTAAATGGGCGCACTCTTGACCCCGATCACGCCTGATGGAAAGCGATAGATGAGATGTGAAGCAGAAGATGCCTGTTTACTCTTGATTTGAAGGCAGACGGGTTAAATGTGCGTGAAATGATGCGCGTGGCACGCTGTAACATAAACACACACGAACATTCGCGCAAGCGTCCTGCGCCGCCTAAACGAAACAGCAGGCATACATTTTTGCAGCGCCTTAGAAAGTGAGGGGGATACTTCCTCTCCTACGCCGCGCCGGCTGTCTACTGGAGAGTAGACAGCCGGCGCGGCGTAGGAGAGGAAGTGGCAAAACCCAAAAAAATTCGTAAGACGGATGGAGATCCGTCTTACGAATTTTTTTGGGTTTTACAACAGGAATTTCAGAGTAGCAGCCCGGAGGCTGGATTTGTGCCGGTTGATGGCAATAGGCTTGCCCCCTATTATATGGGAATTAAATATAACTGGCTGGTTGAAATACTAGGTGGAGTCTGGGTGTACTATAGGTAGTAAGAGTGTCCATGGAGTTTCTTGCCCGTTCTTCTCCATAGGTACCTCCTACGCTTTGGAATGGGCAACTAGCTTCTTCTCTCTGACTGACCGACCCCTTGACAAATCAAAAGTGCCTGTAATTGGTTTATCCATACTAATATTATAAATGCGAAAGTGTGTCTGTCTGTCTGTTACCTCTTCACGCTTAAACCGCTGAACCGATTTAGATGAAATTGGTTACATATAGATAGTTTGATTCCCGGGACAGGACGTAGGATAGTTTTTATCCCGATATTCCCATGGGATTGAAACTTATGCGGGTGAGACCGCGGGGCGCTGCTAGTTTGAAATAAATGCTTTGAGTTTGAGTATGGTGGGTACATCTCTGCATAGCCCTTCAGGGATTATAGGCGTGATGTTATGATATTAAACTTGGTTATTTAACAAACAGTCTTAAAGTATACCAGTTACTTATGTAAATAACTAGAAACATATAATTCTTTTCATACTTAGTTATGCAAAGTCTGTAGTACGAGTTTATTTACAGACGTTCACTTGTTTTTGTAGCTAATTTATAACTCAGTATGCATCCAGGATTGTTACCTAAACGAACATATATGCACATACTTACCTAAGCTAATTTATAGCCAAGTAATATTTCACTGTTATGTATTCTATAGTTAATCTGTAAACAGCGTTGTGGGTTGCATCTTGCATGCAATATTGTTTGTAAGTTTTGTGTAGGTATTTCAATGTTTTATATTGTAGCTGTTTGTTGTTCCTTTTGAATCAAATGAAAAAAAAATAGGGAGTGCCGACAGAAGTGAAAACAGAATACTTTGCCATCACTCACTGACATGTCGGATATACATTAAGACCGAGTACATCCCGAGGACAGCCGAACACATCCGAAGCGGTGTCGCTTACGGTGACAGTGGCGCGAATCCAATGGTTTTTTCCCATCTCAAAAAATGCAGAACGCGCCTAAAGAAGTTTTCACTTTAATAACTCAATATGTATAGTCAGTCAGAAATCAGTGGTGGCCCAGTGGTAACGGCCGCGACTTACGCGTTGTAGGTTCGAACTCAGACAGGCGCTTTACGGGGACTCTACAATTAGGTACAAGATCTCTACTCTACAATTAATACATACGCAAAATTCAAACGCATTGTCTTCTAAAGTATTGATAGATATTTTATGGTGTTCTTTTGATCATCGTATTATCGAAACCATACAACCTAATAAAAATACATCTTTTCTCAATGTTGCAATTTTTATTTCACGAGGAAAACACTTTTGAATTTTGCGTAACTGTAAGGTAGTTATGCTCGTGTCTGTATAAGATTATTACCTAAAGAAAAGAACACAAGAAATAGTGCATAGTAACATAGCCACCTACCTATGTTTGGAACTTATGCTAAGAGTTGTGCAACAAAAAATGAGCTGATCGGTCAACTTTGTCAGCGCGATCGTTGGCCCAACCAATTTGAAGAATGGTGTTGTTTTATGTTTATTTTCACTGATCCATCTTGTGTAAACCCATTCTGAGTAATTCATTGAGAAATTAAAATAATAATGCATAATTTAAGGTTACTGTCGTTTAAAACACCAATTATAACATTTATGTCTTAGACCAAATCACTCGGGCCTGCGGACGGAGAGTAATGGGTAGCTCACCGTCCGATCAGGACCAGGCCCGTGCCAGACGGCGAGTACGTGTTCCACGCGCGCCTCAAAGAGATGTCAGCAAAAATGAAGGGGCCTGCCAGGGCCGAAGCCTGCCGGGGGTGCGGGATTGTCAGAAAGGGTTACCGCTACCCCGGAACATAAAGGGCTAAGGAAGGAACACGGATGGGTTTTAGTCAGTAAGAGTCTGACACTCCCTTCCGCTCCACCCAGAGCGGGAGGGGTCATTTGATGATTTCCCATCCATAAAAAAAAAGACCAAATCACTACCAATACCAAACGCTAATACAAAAATTAAAATAAAAGCATGAAAACATTTCAGATCTTCTGAATCATCACCCAACAGCATAAGAGCCATTGTAAAGTAAACAGAATATTCTTCAATTTAGAACCATGTTATCTTAAAGACGACCAACGTTTTATTAACAAGATAACTCTAGCGAGATAAAAACAAGACATTCACATCGAAACCCATTCATGCTTATATTGGGACATACTAGCGGTGATTCATACGAGGCTGCCTACTCACCTTGATTATATGTTATATATAAATACATATTACATAGGTACTACGTTATAATACAGGGTGATTGGAAGATGGTTGCAAAGCTTTAAGGCGAAGATAGTACAGACAATTTAGAACCATGTAAGCCATGGTGGTCTTTTTTTTACCTAATTTTTATTTTTCGAAAATTCCCATAATTTTAAATAATCTGCTTATTTATGGTCAAATATATATAAAATATACCATTCAATTTGGGCATAAATAAGCAGATTATTTAAAATTTTGAGAATTTTCGAAAAAAAAAAAGCAAATATTAGTTAAAAAAAAAATTGTGGTCGAAGATATATTCAACATGTTATGTACTTTGCTAAAGTAAACTTACGTGGAAGTACGATTTTGTTCTACTTTTTCGGTGAAAAGAAATTCGCCCGTATCTTTTGTGCTCTAAAGGTCAAGTTCGGCTTATCGTTGGAATGTAATGGAAATACCTAGCCATATTTATAAATGTCGTGGGAAGATCCCCAGCCAGATTTGGAATGATAGGGTAGGGACGAGCAGCAGCATCTTGCCAATTCTGTCTATCGCTCTGGGTCTACCTATCGTGATCATAATCTAACTGTTCCTTATACTGCAGGTTCTTCTATAGCTGTTATAATTTTAACTGTTGCTAATTGTCCAATAACTGGTTAAAATTGTCGCTTTGAGCAACAACCTCCACGATCCTTAAATGAAAATCCTACTCACCATGGGAATTTCTGCTACCAAACTCAAACTCAAAGCATTTATTTCAATTAAACCAATTACAGGCACTTTTGAATTGTCAAGGGGTCGGTCAGTCAGAAAGATGAAGCTAGTTGCCCATTCCAAAGAGTAGGTACCTATGGAGAAGAACGGGCAAGAAACTCCATGGACACTCTTTTAAATCAAAATAATATGGTTACAAAGTCTTGGTTACATCATTCATGTTAAAAATTATACATGTGAGAACGATGCAGAACGTTAAAAGCGTCCATAATGAGAAGATGAGAAAAAAACAATTCAAATATTAAATTAAAATAAGCCGTGGCAGCAAAGAGATGACCAGTCCCTACTGACGGCGCCCGTTCACGAACATGACGCATGTATTAGCACCATTCAGCTCAACCATTTTGAAGGGAGCTAAATGATCCAACACCATGCGCCACCATCAGCGAGACATTACCTGCTAGGAGTGTTACAACCTTAAACATAATCAGCCAGCCTATAATTTTCCCACTGCTGGGCTGGGACGCAGGCCTCCTCTCGGTGAGAGGGAGTGGACAGTAATCCACCACGCGGGCCCAGTGCGTATATGGTAGATGTCACATGTCTTCGGATTTTTTTGTTTTTGGACATGCCGGTTTCCTCACATCGTTTTCCTTCACCGTTTGTTGTGTTTCATAATAGATTGTGTGGTTTCGATAATACGATGGTTGTAATAATACTATAAAATATAATTTCAATATACTTTAGGAGTAAATCTTTTTCCTCACGATGTTTTCCTTCACAGTTTTGAGAGCAGTGGTGATGAAATAATTTACACAAAGTAAAGCGCCTGTCTGGATTCGAACCTACGACCTACAACTCGTAAGTCGAGGCCGTTACCACTTCGCTACCACTGCTCCCTAAACCACAAACCTGCTTACTGGCCCTAAAAAAGACATTGCATGTTCCACATATTAATGATAAAAAATTATTGACAAATAAATGAATTGAATTGGATTGAAAAATTGCACCAATACACGCCCAGTTGTTTACGAGGTTAGAAATACGGTACAGACAGACAGACGCGGTCGTACGTACTGATACGAGCTTTTAACGTAATTAATAAACATATGGCCTCGTTTTTGGGTCATGCTTGCTTTTGCTCTTATTTTGTTTACGTTTCATGTTTTTGCGACGTGGTAGCAAATTGATTACTACTTTCAGTCTATATAATACCTGAAATATGAGCGATGTGGAGTTGAAGTGTTCTTTACATTTCGAAGGAGAGTATCTAAGCTCAATATACCTAAGTGTTCACAGTGAGATTTCTCACAGAATAGACCGGCTGGTTGTCGCTTAGAGGGTTTTCTACATATTGTGCGTAAGAAAACCTTCAATCGCATTTTCATTTACTGCCAATTTAATTGTAACTAAATAATCAAGTAAAATATTAGATACTTATAGCATAACATAACGCCTTTTTTCCCCTGAAGAGTTAGACAGTGTTGAGCCCACGTTTCGCCAGGAAGTTACTACATATTATATGGATATATAAATGAATGTAAAACCACGTTGCTGTCCTTCATTCTGAGCCAAAATTAAATGTCACTACCGAATTATTTTGCAAACCAAACTGCGTGCTCGGTGACCCACACAATATTTCAAAATTGTTACCCATTTTTGATCACTTTCCTAATTAAAGTAGCCAAACTATAGCCCGGCCCGTAATTGGTTCCAAGTTAAAATGGCCGTAATGGAGCCTGAACAAATATTTGAACAGTTGATGGGAACTAGACGTCGCCAGCAAAAAAAAAATGTTTGTTTTATTATTGAACCAAAGAAAGTTATTAGACGGTTTTTATTACATTACATTATTATGTTTGGGTTTTACTTCAAGTTTTCTGTAAGGAAAAGCTGCTGGCTGGTTTTCCTTAATTGAGAAGGAATGTTTCTAATTTTTTTTTATTTTTGTGAATCAGCATCTCGCAGTTCAACCTGTGAGGTTTTCGCCGGGGCTTGCCTGTGGTTGCCTCAATAAATTAAGGCCTCCAGCCAGGGCTTAAAAAATTTAAAAACTCAGCTACTAGACTACGCGCTGAGAGCACCTCCTGTGTGGTACGGTCCTCGGCTTAGAGCGTCGCTGGGAGAGAGCATTTAGGGACGAATTTAAAACTACATGCTCAGCGGCGCGGGCTGGCTCGAGCAAGGGTCGGGGCGGACATGGTATGGGGCGTCGCGACCGGCCTCGACGGCGAGGACGAATGTTTCTAAAAGGATCCATTTCCATTTAGTAGTACAGAAAAAAAAAAACTGCCTCGTTTGTCTACTGGTCGCAAGTGCTACTGCTGAGGAGGTTCTGGATGAGGCAAAGTGTTACTGGATTTTGCCATTAGGAATTTCTCTGTAGCAGCCCGGAGGCTGGATTTGTGCCCGGTTGATGGGAATAGGCTCGCCCCCTATTAATGGCGAAATGTGGGTGTAGGTACTATTTAATATTATTTATGAAAACTTTCGCACATAAAATACTTATGTACAAAGCTGTCTTACCCTTCGCTAGATGCAAGCGTGATGAATGTTAAGTTCTTATCAATAATTGCGAATTAATAGAAGAATCGAAAAAATAGAAGAAGATACATGTCCATGAAATGAAATTCATTTCATGGACATGTATCTTCTTACGTCGCGCGTCGTGCCATGTAGATGGAGAACTCTTTAACCAAACAATGACCTTTGGAAGAGACGAGGTGGTCTATAATTAGCTTACTACGACGAAGATCAGTCGAAACAGTCCTACAAATAAAGGAGAGAAGGTATACGTCAGCTAATAAAAGCCAATGTTTTAGTGCCCCAACATTTGCTGGAACTAATTTAGATTTTGTAGTCGGGGTGGGTCAGGTTTAGTTAAAGAGCTTTGTTACACGGTAAAAACTTTAATTTAATTCTCGTTACAAGTCGCGCCATTGCCTTCAAAAATCACTCTCCTAAACCACTAACTTACAACTACTGTCCAAACTATTCTTAATTCTATTGGTTCCCTTAAAAATCAGACTCACCAATCACACGGTGCCCTTGCGCTGACCTTTGGCTACTATTGGTCGGAGCGACCATAGAGAAACTTATGTCTATGGGCGCGTTCGGATACACGCTGTTAATCTGGCGAGTATCGCTCAGCCGGAACACCACGGCCTTTGCGCGTAGGGAGTTTCGGTACATTCGCTATAATTTCTTTTTCAGGCAGACGGTATTAGAGCAAGGCCTGTTTGGCTTGTTGGCCTGTTGTTTGATAAGTCATTTTAGGTCTGTTAAAGTAGGCTAAATTTGGGGCTAGGCAAGACCAGCGGGGTAATTGCGTAACACACTCATCATCGGTAGCAATGGGTTTCATTTTGACAGTTCAACAACATTCATTGCGTCGTTTACGTTGTTGAGCGGACAAATTTTTCGAACGTATGAAGCAGTGGATTAGCAATATCTTTCAAAATGATTCAGATTGTGATTGATAGTATGTTACGCAATTAGGGTACTGGTTTTATGACGTTTTAATGCCATCGTGATTCTAGTGCGAGGGAGAGAGAGACGAAGCTATGCATGACCGATTGCACCATCTTTTTGAAAAATCAAAATACGGCCCCAGAACTGGCTTTATTGGCATTTTGTTTGTAATTAAAAATTGCTGAATTTAATGGGTATTTTATTGTATATTTATACATATAATTCTTTTATAACTGAAACCGCAACTAATACGACTATGAGGCAATTGCAACCAATAATATTTGCCCCATATTATTTAATAAATATTTCTGCCACGTCCTGCCACCCCACATGGTGGTAAAACGTCATCGACAAAGTATGAATCATACTCTAATGTCCCGTTTTATTTCCAAGAACTAACACAATACAATAATGACAGACCGAATTCTGTACATTTATGTTCACAAACACTTTCCATTTTGTAACAAAAATGTGTGTGAAGTTGTGAACGAACCGTATGCTGCATTTCACAACCATTTAACAAATATTTAATTCTGCAAATGAGAACAATAATTACAATGTACACTAATTCACTTTAAACAAATGTACGATCCAAACCATCTGTGCGCAATATAAATTACGAGATTATCCATTTTGTAACGACTAATTTTATAATTTGTAATAAAAAAGAAAACAACGTACTTAGTAAAGTAACAGCTGTGTTTAAGTGGCATATTACTCCAGATTTCTTACATTTCAAAACACATTATCTTTAGATCTTAGACGAAGGGAGAAAAAGTGTAAAGTAAGTCTTGAAGATAAATCATACAAATTACGAATCTTTTAGTCGACGCATCTGCTACACATCTGTCGTCTGGTCTCGAAAGCCGAAGCACCGAAGACTCGATTCATTCATGATTTCATAATAATAAACACTTTTGAGTCCTGTTATGTAAATTTATTCTGCATGCGAGTATAATGACAAATTTTGAATGGCATTTGAATTATTTGAGGTCGAAACGACTACTGCTTTTTTAAAAACATCATTACTTATTCGTATTTCGTACGACTCGTAGGTAGACTTTATGTGTTTTTCTTTTCCGATTGATTTTGTAACCCAAGTAAAAATGACAGTGGGTGTTAGTTATTTTCATTGTCAGATTGACTTTATTTTACAAGCAGAACACGTGTTAGGTGTATAACCAGTTTTTTATTTGAATACATTATTTTTTGCGGCTTCGTTTGACACCTGTATTATTTGTATCTTTAACTTAAATCAATCTGCAACTTGTTTAATAGCAATCATGATGACAACCAAAAACTTGTTCATTCAAAAATAATTATTTTTGTTTAAAAATATTACTTCGTCTTTCCATCTTTACTTGATCAGTTTTTTTGGCACCAAAATTGTCCTCAAAACTACACGTGTGTGCAAAATTCCAACTCAATCCGATAGCGGTATACAGGGTGTTACGGAAAGGGTATATCAATACAAACGGGTTGAAGAGTGTATCTGTTCTAGAATCTCTGTACAAAATTTCAGCTCAAAAGCATTAACTTTGAAAATGCTTAATATTTTTTTATTTCGACATCACGGCGCTGCACTGGCGCGCGGCGGCGTGATAAGCACATAACATGCCCACAAGTTTCTACTGTTAATGGCGCAGGTAAGGTTAAGGTAAATTAGGATATCGGAATCACTTTTACACGTCATATAATAAAAAAAAAAATAAGCTAGATGAGTTCGGCGTTTCCCATCGAGACTACTCTAAGTAGAAAGGCCGAAACAAACTCAGAGGTTACAGTCTCTTCTAAAGCCCAGACATAATCTTGGTCAGATCATGTGAAGACAATGTAGATGGAAACTAATACTTACATCATCCAAAAAACGTGGTTAAACTTCTGTGTTACGAAAGAGCGCGTTACAGTTGGAGTGTCGAACAATAATATTATGACGGTGCACGTCTATTAATGACACAATCACTAGCTACGAAGTAATGAATGGTGAGTGGTTATTAAACTTGAACAGTCAAGCGTACGTCACGGAAATCGACGTAGATCTCGGCTAGGAATGGAAGGCCGCAGGTCAGTGGTATCACAACCAGTATAAGCAGCACCCTTGAAAGAAAAGAAAGAAAAATTACGTAGGTTTATTTGTCTCAGAAACACGTGCATACAAAAATGCAAGATGAAATTGAATTCATGGGCATCCTTTTAAGGGGTCATTGTACTCATAATTATGAACAACTTTTAGTATGGGATCAAACCTGAAATCGCGAAAAAAAATCAGCTCTTCCCTACATTTTGACGAGTTATGCAAATGTAAATGCAAGGAACAGCTGATTTTTTTTCGTATTTTAGGTTTAGTCCGATAGTAAAAGTTGTTCATAATTATGAGTACAATGACCCCTTAAAAGGATGCCCATGAATATAATTTCACCCTGTATAATTAATTCTAATACTTAATAAGGAAAAATAAAAACAAAATATATCTTTAATCACGAGCACAAAGCAGAAATAGTCGACGGCTGCACGTCATGACAGTGACAAGAAGGCTTCCACTCAGCATGACACTGTGCTATAGGGGACCCACACAGCACTGCGCTGATTTTTAGTGGTTACCCAAAAAGTACGGAAACCATGGCAGATCAAATGATTCGTAGGTACTATAGGTAACAAATTAAAAAAAAAACGGTACACTAATTGCGTAACGCCAAAAATTACAATCTGAATCATTTTGAAGGGTATAAATAATTGCTTCATATGTCGCTCACTTGGAGAAAAATCGACCTAAATGTATTTTTTCCCAAAAATGAGTTAAATATGACAAAGCACTTAGAAAGCGTATTTACGTTAGGAAAGCAAAGAAGTAAAAAAAAAAGTAGTAGTTACGTCGATGTTTCTCCAAATGATCGCTCATTTGGAGAAACATCGAATCATTTTGAAGGATATTGCTAAACCATTGCTTTATATGTTCAAAAAATTTGTCTGCTCAACAACGTAAATAACGCAATGAATGTTGTTGAACTGTCAAAATGAAACCCATTGGTACTGATAATGTGTTACGCAATTGCCCGGCTGGCCTCTTATACTATTGAAACTCCGTACTACACTAGGCCAGCTCAAGGTCAAGTGTTACCACGACGTGAGGCCTACTGTCCCTGAGAACTGTACAGTGATGAATGAAATCCACATGCACACTCCTTCCTATAAGTAAAATTGAAATCATTGGTCTAGTTTTAGTATACGGGAAACCATAATAAATATGTACTTGAGGCGGAGACCTGCAGTGCTATTCTGTAAAAAAATCTCACCGTGAAAACATAGGTGAAGCGAGCTTAAAGTGAGCTGTCAATAGTGTCAATCCCTAGCATCAGGTGGAATGACAGCCAGTGGCGTGCATTGGTTTTCAGAATAGGTAGGCACTAGGCCTGGTCCTAGACAAACGCGGTCACTAATCAGAAAAAAAAGGGAGGTCAAAAGTGTGGTTATTTGAGTAGGCATGCCTACTTAAGGGTGATAAATTGCGAAGGTCGAACGTCATGGTATTACGCGTGAGACGTACGTATTTTTAATTTTGTCGTATTAACTTGAACGAGTAAAGACCAATGACAATGTGCGAATAGTACGGAAGCCGAGTAGGCCGTACGGCGACTGCCTACTGCCGCGCGTATTTGTATGAAGATTTTGTTTTTTGTTAGGTATAATAGGTATGATTTATTGAGTTTCCTAATTGTGGGGCACACACTAAAATGTAATTGATTGGCTTATGTTGATATTCGAGGTAGGCACTGCTTTTATGCCTATATGCAATGCATGCCACTGATGACAGCTCACTTCACTCACTCATTTCATGGTGAGATTTTTTACAGAATAGCACTCCTGGTGGCCTGAAATACAGGCTTCGGCTTAGCTTAGGCACCGGTCTCCCACAATATTTTTCTTTAAGCCCACTGGATGGATGGACTGGATAATATTGTTTTTTTGTTATTATTTTATAGGATATTGTGGTGGGAAAATAAATAAATTTTAATTGAAAAAAAAAATTGTAGCTACCTGAAGATCAGCCTCTTTTCTCTATTCACTTGAAATCTGCAAGTCATTCAGTTCTAGGTTCTTCTTCGTGACAGTTGGTTCCTGTCTGTTTATGTTTTGGCTTCTGAATTTATCCCCAGGATGGCGTGCGTCCTGACATGGATAAAGATACAGGATCTCCTCGATTATATATTATTTTTGATCTAAGCAAAATCCACATACTTAATAGTATTATTTTTATTTTAGACTAGCAATACCCACGACTTCGTTCACGTGGATGTCGAAGAACAGTAATGTGGCCTCTTTACTCATTCTTTTTTCTAAAAGTACTCCTTATTATATCAGCTATCTGCCAGTAATAGTTCCGTCAAAATCGGTCTAGGCGTTTCGGAGATTAGCTAGAACAAAGAAACAGACAGACAGACAATTTTATTTTGGTTTACGTTCCGTATAAACTTTCATATGCATTTAGTAATAATAAGTTGTTATGTTGACATTAAAAACGGACACTTCAATTTTATTTACTTGTGCAGATGAACCTAACCTTTGGTTGGATCCACCAAAGCAAAACAAGGATGTTTTTCTAGAACCTCGACAATAAATCTAGACTGCTGGAATGTATTTACGAGCACTAAATCTTCAAAGCTTATTTTTTTATTAACTCAATTAGGAAGCAGACAATTTCGCCAATTTACTGTAGGTCTAAGGACAGAAGTTACAAACTTGATTGATAGTAATCATTTCAATGTTTATGTCTCTCAGTAAAGTAAACATGAAGTGAAATAAATCTGTCGTCTCCTGTACTATGTATAAATATACATGGTGAAATAATCACCGTTTTCCTCTTAAGGGGTCATTGTACTCATCATTATGAACAACTTTTACTATGGGACCAAACATGAAATCGCGAAAAAAAAAATCAGCTGTTCCCTACATTTTGACGAGTTATGCGAACATAAATGTAGGGAACAGCTGATTTTTTTATTCTTCAGTCTTTAATCTGACAAAAATACCCCAAATTTCCCTACAGTTTTGACAAGTTTTTGACATTGACTGTCGATGTCGCTGAGATGAGATCGCGACTAGATTTTGAACGTTTTTAATTACGGAAATTGGCCTTCTGACTGTGAACGATCTTTAAATTACGAGAATTGCCCCTCTGTCATTTTCCTCGTCTATAAAGATGAAGAAATAGAATAGAATAGCCAAGATCCAAGGCTAAGGTCTGTTTTTGTAACATAACTGCACATCTACAGGGTGAAATTGAAAACATGCGACAAATCGAAACGGGAGATTGTACTCATCATTATGAACAACTTTTACTATGGGACCGAACCTGCAATCGCGAAAAAAAAATCAGCTGCTCCCTATATTTTGACGAGTTATGCGAACATAAATGTAGGGAACAGCTGATTTTTTTTTTCGCGATTGCAGGTTCGGTCCTATAGTAAAAGTTGTTCATAATGATGAGTACAATCTCCCATTTCGATTTGTCGCATGTTTTCAATTTCATCCTGTATAAAGCCAACCTGCATTCGCATAGAATCAGTCACCAATGCAAATAGCTGAACAAAACCTAAAGACGTTGATAAGTGACATGAATTCCTAATAACCTAGTCTACAATCACGACACGACCCATCCAAACAGTTGACGCTGCGAACTTACAACGCAGGCCGGACCAATTGTATCAAAATGCAAATTGCTCCCAACTATTTAGTTAGGGCTAGCGCGCAATGGTGTTGCCATTGCTCTCGGTCTGATAGTTGGCGGTGTTGCCAAGATAAAAGTTTAGTTTGAAGTTAAGGTGTTGAGAATGGTTTGGCTTTTGTTTTTTGTGTTAATTATCCTGCTGGCGATTGAGTTTTGAATTCCACGTGGAATTTTCGTGTCGTTCGCGCAACATTTGGATGTTTCTAATGCGTGTACACATTACTGCTCGTTCCGTCTGATTGTGAGAAGATGCCTTCTCCCAAAAATGGGCAATAACAGGCTGGTTCAGCACCCTAATTGCGTAACACACTATTAATCCCAATCTGATACATTTTGCTAATCCATTGCTTGATAATGTTCAAAAAATTTGTCTTTTCAACAACGTGAATAATGCAATGAACGTTGTTGAACTGTCAAAATTAAAGCCTTTGCTTCTGTTAATGTTTGCGTCAATTACCTCGCTGTTCTATTTTCGGCGAGTTTTCCCACTTTAAATAACAACAGTACCTAAGTTAAGAAGAAATTGATGTGTCTTTATCTGCTGATGTGCCTTTTTTAAATGATTCACCAACACGCAACATCCGACAGTACAGCAGTCGATCAAAAACATGCCACAGATATAAATCCTGTGGACGCACCCTCATCCACGCGGCATCCTACAACGCAATACGGGTCTTAACTAACCGCATCCGTCTTGTCTAGCTCAATGTTTCACACAAGGACTCCTTGTCTCCAACTAATGGAATGGTTTTTTTTACTAACACACTCTGCAGTAAACTTTTATTATATTCTACAGAGTAAAAGTCTTGGGCGCAAAGTGGAATACAAAGTCCTGAAGTCGTGTGGGGCTTACGTCTGGGAATTTACTTTCATCAGCATGCAAAAGGAATATTTGATGATCATGTAAAATCGCCAAAATAGGTGACCTATGACGTAATTGCGTAACAGTTTATAAGTTGCAATGGCTTTCATTTTGACAGTTCAACAACATTCATTGCGTTATTTACATTGTTGAGCGGACTTTTTCGTACATATGAAGCAATGGATTAGCAAAATCCTTCAAAATGATGCAGATTGAGATTGATAGTGTGTTACGAATTAGGGTGCTGTCTAATTTGATTACATGATGCCAAACTTGTTTTTTTATGTAAAAACGATCGGGGCACTGGTATAGACGTAATTTTTGGTTGTGATTACAAAAAGGATGTCAACTCCGCTAATAAATTCTCAGTCTCCTCTTTTGGTAACATTATTGTGGTTTTACATCATCTTCTATTTTATCCGAATTAACCAAGAGAAAGCTAGGACTAAAAATTTCCTTAAATAATAACAACATCAGCCTATAATGTTCCCACTGCTGGGACACAGGCCTCCTCTCTGTGAGTGGGCCGTAGTCCACCATGCGAGCCCAGAGCGAGTTGGCGGATTCTATAATTCCCTTGGAGTAGGTAACATAATTAACTTAAAAAGTTTTGATACCATGTAATCTAATAAGTCTTACTTTAGAGTTGCAAATAGTTGCTTTGTTACCGTACTTTGTAGTGCAGTCTTTAAATACCACGCTATTGTTAACTTTCCTTTTGTATACGGTCCGATTTTGTAACGTTTATGCAACGATTTAGTGTGCTTCCGTATTTTTCCGGTCTTAAAATAGTACCTGTACGTTCTTCTCCATTTTAATCCACAGCTGTGTCTCGTTGTGGGTTGTCTGTAAGTATTCATCTACCTACCAAAAGTGTATCATGCCATCTTGTGCAAGCTATGTCGTAAGCACGCAATATCTGATTGGCAAGCCTTCTGGCTTTACGCAGCGATCTGTTCATTTACATAATGAGCCTTTAATGTTCCTACTGCTGGGACGCAGGTCTTCTCTCTTCGAGCTCTCTTCGAGAGGCACTGAGTGGGCTGTAATCCACCACGCGGGCCCATTACGGGTTGGTAGATGTCAAATGTTTTCGAATTTTTGGTTCTAGGACATGCCGGTTTCCTCACGATGTTTTCCTTCACCGTTTTGAGAGCAGTGGTGATTAAATAATTTACACAAAGTAAAGCGCCTGGCTGGGTTCGATCCTACGACCTACAACTCGTAAGTCGCGGCCGTAACCGCCACTGTTCATTTAGATTTGCTCAATAGCTCTAAAATGCCATTTCAAACATTTCCATTCCTTTCTAATAGTTAAAACTATGAAATCAACTCCAGATCCCTTGCCTAAGCCGCCGCTTGAAGTATGATCTCCGTTAAAATTCATGTTTTTGCTTCACTTAGCCTGGATCAGGTCGGATCGCCGCCTCGGCCGGGATGGCTGGGTCTTGAGGATTTAAAGCGCTAAGGGTTACATCAAATATCACTGGATGATGAATATTAGTTCAGAGTTTTCTTTGCTGGAGGAGATTTTTAGCTTGTAGGGAGATGGGATTGCCGGGTCATCAGAAAGCAACGGAATATGTACATATAATCGAGTAGCTGTGCCAGCGACTTCATTCGCGTGAATTTTGGAAAATAAAAATGTGTCTCTTTACTAATTATTTTTCTAAAATAAAAGTAACCTCAGTTACTCCTTATAACATCAGCTATCTGCCAGTGACAATCCCGTCAAAATGGGTTCAGGTTTTTCGGAGATTGGCCGGAACAAACAGACACAGGCAATTTTGTTTTTCGTTTATACTTTCATATTATGCATTTAGTAAAAAGCTGTTATTTCGATATTACAAACAGACGTGCGTCTATTTTATTTATTCTATAGATGTTCTGTTGTTTTCGAACGTTTCTTCGATTTGAAGCTTATGCTAAGTTTTTATAAAGTGTGATTTCGTGTTAGGAATTGTTGATTGCCGAACGTGACTATATTTTAATTCTCACAGTTGAATTTCAGAAATGAGGCGTATTTTCTTTTGGAGATTTGTCTAAGAACTCATTAGCATTAATTGTCGGCCATTGTTCAAACTTTTTGTAAGATATTTTCAGTGATTAATTATTTTGTTACTTCAGAACAGTAATTAAGATTGTGCAATGTTGTAAAACTTTTTTAAGAATATGATTGGTATTAAGAGCCTATACTACCTCAGCTAAAATTCTTTATCTCTTTATCTCGCTCATACGATACTGCTCGCGGACTGAGTGAGAGCGAGACAGAGTGCGGTGCTGAGCGGCAGGCAGCGCCAATAGTTTAGGTATTTGCTTTTTACAGTAAAAATAATGGTAATTATAAAAAAGTAAATAACATGAGACCTGCTTTAAAGTAGGTTCAGTTAGTATGCAAAGTTTCATGATATATTTTGAAGTATTTTTTAAATACCAGCGGTTTATTGTTCGGGTTAGAGGTAACTTTGGCTTTTTTTCTATCGAGAAAATTTTATGGAATCGTGTTTTCGTCTAACATAAGACTTAGCATTAATCCTCAACTTTACCATACAATATTTATTTCAAAATTAATGGTGCAGTATTTTCGACATAACGGAGGATCACGCTAAGCGATTTGAGGTAGTATAGGCTCTTGAGAGGACCTTAGACGATCATCTAGCATCTGTTAAATCCGGTCTATCATCGACAAATCATTGAGACGAATCATTTTGAGTTGAGATCAGAGGGGCAATTCATGTAATTTTAAACGTAAACATTCAGCCTGATCTCAGTGTCTCAAATGTCAAAAATACCTCTACTTATTTTTCCTACATTTTTGACAAGTTTTTGACATTTGTTTGTCGCCGAGATGAGATTGCGACTTGATCGTTTTAAATTTCGAGAATTAGCCTTCAGATCCAGTGTGTGGATATTTTATGTCAATCTAGCATGACACCGTGACCGTATCCGATCATTCCGTCAGCAATATAAAACCAAAGTGACGAACTAAACCGATACCAGATTGGTCGTCTATGATCACCCCGTGATTTAACTGTTCCTGAACATTACTTGTGTCGACGGTACCAATTACCCTAGGTGTCAACAGGCCTTGTTTAAAGACCCTATAAACTTGTACGGTGAGAAAACCGTGGTCACAGTTCCAACGATCGTCGACGAGATAAACGCGGAATGTTGTGGAACATCTCGATATACTTACTAGATAACAAGATAACGATGATCGAACACTATCTAAATAAGATGCAATCGTTATTTATTGGGACGTGATTCGGACAGCTGACGTTTAGTAAGTTATTTACGAGTACCTTCCTATAATTTCGATTGCTATTATACTATAATTTCGGAAAAAGATTATCACACTGGCTCTTTGAGCTAGTAGTAAGCGCTACTGCTAGGCATAAGGTCCTGGGTTCGATTCGCAGGTCGGCAGAATTCATTAGTATCAATCCGGAGTCTAGATTTGGCCCGGCTGTTGCATGGGACTGAAACATAACTGGAAAAATATAATATATGTGTTAGGTACACGTCTACCTAAGCTTTCGGCGATTGCATTGATTGCGTTATGTTTATGAACTTATAATCGTAAAAA
Organism: Amphipoea oculea; assembly: GCA_945859645.1. NCBI lineage: Eukaryota > Metazoa > Arthropoda > Insecta > Lepidoptera > Noctuidae > Amphipoea > Amphipoea oculea. The sequence continues at coordinate 21,717,872 of OX243862.1, forward strand.
GTACCTACGATTGATGTTCTTTTCTTATCTTTTTTTTAAATGTTGTTTAGATCGTCGTATACGAAATCTTTCATCACGCCAAATTACCCTAGACATACAAATAGGCTGCTACCTACTCCTAAATACTAGGAATCGATAGGACGGTACAGTTTTATGGGCACCATTAATTATGCATGCGACTGAACTCGGTAATGAGCTTCCCATGCTAGCGTACGCTACTGTGAACCACTAACTATACATAGGTGAGTACCTATACTATCTAACTAGATACTATCAACTATAGTCTGTTTCAAAATGAAGTGGTGACAATGTAAACAAATTAATGAATCAGAAACCGTATCTGCGGGTGCCAGTTTCTAGTGCCATTTACATATTGAGGATAACCTTCATTTGATAATTGAAGAAAGCTCAATTTAAGTCGATGATTTTCCAATTAAAATGTATTAAATGTTATTCCATATTTATATTCCACACATATTATGTGTATAACATTAGCAATCCATCTCATTGCGACTAATACATTAATCAGTCTAATATTAGATACCGCCTGACGTAAGTACCAAACGATGAGTAACGAGCCTCATAAAATTATAGTTTGTTCAATCAAAATAAAATAAAAAATGGTTAGAAAAAGTTGAAATCTTCTTGATACTAAATTCCATTTAGTGAGCAGTGTTAGGCCATTGGTAACGGCAGCATGTAACGAGTGTAGGTAGGTTCGAACTCAGACAGGCGCTTTACTTTGTGTAAATTATTACATCACCACCATGCTCTCAAAACGGTGAAGAAAACGTGAAGAAACAAGGTTTTATCGGAGACGTGTAACATCTGCCAACCCGCCCTGGGCCCGCGCGGTGGATTACGGCTCACTCCCTCTCACCGTGAGGAGGCTTCTGTCCCAGCAGTGGGTACTTCATAGGCTGATTATGCTTGGCTTGAAGACGATTATTTGCTGAATCGCAATTATGTTCTGTGAAGTGAAGGAATAATCTACCAAAGAAACAAATGAAAAACTAGTTCCAGAGGGTTTCCATTGAACTACAAATTGATTAATTAATCAATATGGTTTAGCTATGTCTTTTATCAGTCTTCATTTAGCGCCTAAGGTCAAACTCATGGCATTCAATAGCGACCTTAATCATGTCCGCCTTTGAATACTAATGGGCGTAGATTTGGATACTAATCGAAGTTTATTGTTGCTTATTGATTGACCTTTAATGTATGATCATAGCACCGAATTTGCACGCGCGCTTCTTGTTATCCACAATCGGTATTCGAAATGCTAATGTAAATTATCTTTCAAGAGCATTAATATGTCGTTTAAAAGGATTATTTTACTCAGCATCCTAAATGCATAACACATAATCAACCTCAATCTGAATCATTTTGAAGGATATTGCAAAACCATTGCTTCATATGCTCGAAAAATTCGTCTGCTCAACAACGTAAATAACGCAATGAATGTTGTTGAACTGTCAAAATGAAAGCCATTGCTACTGATAGTACTCTATTCTATAGTGCTCCTTTTAGTTTGTTTATGTTCATACATAAAACAAACTAAAAGGAGTCATATAAACATCGTAGCACATCGTTATGTAGATTCTGTCTCGTAATGGGGAAAGGTCTCACACCTTTATGTATATAAATGTGTTTGATCAAAAAGTTTGAAATCTGTCTATAAATGTTTGATAATAAAAACGAATAAAACAGAGAACCTGTGAAGTAACAAGCAAGTCGATATCGTTGACTCAAACAGTCATAAATGTCATATAAATTAGGGTCGATACAATATACGGCCGACACGGCGTGACACTATTTTATAGTCTATGTGACGTGACCATAGAAATATTAAAAAAAAAAAACATATTTCTTATATCTACAGGGTGACTGGAAATTAGTGGCGGAGCCGTTAAGGGGAGGTAGTCTAGGGTTTTTCCGACAGATATCACTATGAGACCTACCGTCCTTACTTAACCCTTTCCAAGATATTCCTACTTAAAGAGATAGTAATAAATCCTAAAAAAAAGTGATTTTGGCCTACTTTTTTTTGTTTTGCAACAAAGATATTCTAAATAAGTAATATTAATTGTAAAATTTCCGCTACTGTCATTATTTTATGCAAAAACTGCTAAACAAAAAGTAGGAATATCTTGGAAAGGGTTAAGTAAGGACGGTAGGTCTCATAGTGATATCTGTCGGAATAACCCTAGACTACCTCCCCTTAACGGCTCCGCCACTAATTTCCAGTCACCCTGTATAGACGTGGCGTAATCAGATTGGCGCCATACCAAAATAAAACACCAATTTTAGTAATACTGTATAATATTTTAATTTTTTTATAGACTTAATTTAGAGGATGTTGCATGATTAAGCAATCACACAAATATCACACTAATATTATAAAGGCGAATGTTTGTGAGTGTGTGTGTGTGTGTGTTTATATGTTTGTTACTTCTTCACGCTCAAACGGCTTGACCAATTTTGATCAAATTTTGTATGGAGGTAGCTGACTTACCCTGGATTAACATATTATATAGGCTACTTTTCATCCCGATATTCCCACGGGTCCCACGGGATCGACATTTACGCGGGTGAAACCGAGGGGCGCAGCTATTTCTTAGTAATTTAAGAACTTGTAATTGATTGATTTAAATAATATTTTCACTTAACATAATTTGGAGGCTTCCACGTAATGTTAATAATAATCAAGGATTGGCAATTTTTGTTACTACTCGCATGAACTTTGATGTATACAAGCTATTCTTTGGAGACTTCCTTGTACTCATTTTGATTATAATAATTATAACTTTTGTTAAGCGTATTCGTTTTCCAGCTTTTGATTCAATTTCTAACTTCAAAACACACAAAATTATGTAAAATTCTGGTTTTATGATCCTCTACCAATCGCCAATCATAAATAAGTTTACTCGATTGCTTACTAAGATCCGATCGTTAATCAGTCTAGCATTCAGCCCTTCCATCCAATATTACCTAAACCCAGTACGTCGTCTATCGCATCCGCTGTAATCAATCATCGACCGAAGCATCGATGCCCCTTTTTGCCAATGAGTAGATACTAAATGGAAGGATATATATCGATATACGTGCAGAGCACTGGTGCAAAAGAGCAAAGAGATCTGCTCTGAGAGCGCTGCTGTACTGACATGACGTTTCTTGGTCCTCATTTTAATTATCATCATCTGAGTTGATTGGCCATCTGGCAAGGTGCAGTGATGACAAGTGGGGTAAGGCAGTAAGCGAGTGGCGTCTAAGGACTGGAAGACGAATGGGCGGACGACATTGTAACCATCGCAGGTAAAGCCTAGATGAAGCTGGCAGCCTCATCCACGCATGAGACAGGAGAGGCCTATGCTCAGAAGTGGATCAAGTCGAGCTGTGGATAATGATGAGTTGATTGCCAATTACCCACTGCTGATCATTCAATGGTCGATCAAGGCGATATTAACATTAGCAAATGTATTGGTTATCGCAGTTTGTGTACTGTCGCCTTTCGCATAGAGGTTATTACGGTCTGTTGTCTGTATACAATTTGCTTCGTAAACCAGAATGACAAAAGGCAAAGGAATTTTGGCTGTAAAAAAGGAAACAACACGGGAAAAATTTAGCCGTGGTTGCCGTAAAATTCCGTGAGTGGCATTCATAGACACTCTGATTATTCATTACTCTGTGATCTCACTTAACGGCAAGACACCCATATTAATGAACATTTAACATGTACCGGCTACACATCCTAGACAATTAGATTTATTTGCGCGTCTCCCTTCCTGATCACAATTTATTGGTTCTCGTGACTTGAATGCGAGACTCGAGTCATTGCCAATGTCATGTTCTAACAATACTTAATTGTTTTATGATAATCGATTAATTATTCATTAGTCTGAAGAGACACTTGTTTGTTAGATACCGCGTAGTTATTGATAGTTTGAGGTGTATTACGCTTTATTTGTAGTACCTATCACACGTGTAATCCCCGAAAGGTTCGGCAGAGGTGTAATATGTACAACCCTGCCCAACCCTTTGGGGATTGTAGAAAGATGGGTGTACTATAGAGTACCCCCTACATTTCTCAAGTCATGCTTAAGTCCCATGTAATAGAGACCAAACACAGATTGGATAAACCTAGATAACGCAAGTATCACGATCTGTATGAAAACCAAAAACTTAAAAAAAAAAGTAGCAGTTACGTCGATCTTTCTCCAAATGAGCGATATCCATACTTCAATACTTAATATTATAAATTCGAAAGTAACTCTGTCTGTTTATCTGTCTGTATGTTACCTTTTCACGCCTAAAGCGCTGAACCAATTTAGATGTGGTATAGATAGTTTGAGTCCCGGGAAAGGACATAAGATACTTTTTAATCCGATATTCCCACGGGATCGAGACTTATGCGGGTGAAACCGCGGGGCGCAGCTAGTAATCAATAAATATCTATCCATGTAAGGATCTCTTAGGTATTAGGAAGTCTAACGATAATTTAAATTGCCCTTACCTTTTATGGTCTTGACATAATAACTGGACACGATACTTATCTGATTCATTTCTAATTGATTTATCATTGAATAAGTTCGAGCCGTGATTAATTCGATCGGTTACACAGTTTCCAATTAAAAGGTCCGCGACTCTAACACAGCTAATTCTTTACACTGATCCTAAGGTCGAGACCTATAACGTTTATCGACCTTAGGCATTAGAAGGTTGTGCTACCTGTCCTGTCAGAGACCAAGACGCTCAGGATAGTTGACTGCAGATTGCCTATCCATTAATATATTGTAATAATCACCAAGCTATATTTAATAGAAAATCTATTGTGTCTCATTAGCGGAGCTTGAGAAGTCATCATAATGATTAGTGACCGCAAAATTATGTCCAACTGGAAGGCTTTCGATCGTCTAAAATACCCTAGAGACATAAAACCGTTTAAAAACACGCAAGAGATAAATGAGTGTCTCTTCTCTACTTGTAACAGATTTTGTTTAAAAACTGTGACGGAAAACATCGTGAGGAAACCGGCATTATCCTAGAACACAAATTTTCTAAGACATGTGACATCTACCAACCTGTACTGGGCCCGCGTGGTGGATTACAGCCCACTTCCCTCGAAGAGAGGAGGCCTGTGTCCCAGCAGCGGGTTATAGGCTGATTATGCTGTTCGAAAACCACAAGAAAATAATCTTGTTTGTTAGATACCGCGTAGTTATTGATAGTTTGAGGTGTATTACGCTGTATTTGTAGTATCACACGTGTAATCCCCGAAAGGTTCGGCAAAGGTGTCATAGGTACAACCCTGCCGAACCCTACGGGGATTGTAAAAATATGGGTGTACTATAGAGTACCCCCTACATTTCTCAAGTCATGCTTAAGTCCCATGTAATAGGGACCAAACACAGATTAGATAAACCTAGATAACGCAAGTATCACGATCTGTATGAAAACCAAAAACTTAAAAAAAAAAAAGTAGCAGTTACGTCGATCTTTCTCCAAATGAGCGATATCTATACTTCAATACTTAATATTATAAATTCGAAAGTAACTCTGTCTGTTTGTCTGTATGTATGTTACCTTTTCACGCCTAAAGCGCTGAACCAATTTAGATGTGGTATAGATAGTTTGAGTCCCGAGAAAGGACATAGGATACTTTTTATCCCGATATTCCCACGGGATCGAGACTTTGCGGGTAAAACCGCGAGGCGCAGCTAGTAATCAATAAATATCTGTCCATGTAAGGATCTCTTAGGTATTAGGAAGTCTAACGACAATTTAAATCGCCCTTACCTTTTATGGTCTTGACATAATAACTGGACACGATACTTATCTGATTCATTTCTAATTGATTTATCATTGAATAAGTTCGAGCCGTGATTAATTCGATTGGTTACACAGTTTCCAATTAAAAGTTACTCGACTCTGACACAGCTAATTCTTTACACTGATCCTAAGGCCGAGATCTATAACGTTTATGGACCTTAGGCATTAGAAGGTACTGCTCTCTGTCCAGTCAGAGATCTGAAGGGCAATTCTCGTAATTTTAAGAACGTTCAGTCTGATCTCAGTCTCAATCCGTCGAAAATACCTCTAATTTCCCTACATTTTGACATGTTTTTGACATTTTTTTGACGCCGAGATGAAACTGAGATCAGACTGTGACTGTTCTTAAAATTACGGGAATTGCCCCTCAGGACAGTTGACTGAAAATTGCCCATCCATTGATTGCTTCATTTAATTTATTTATTTATTTAATCCTTCAAGCACATAAATGTACAGAGGCGGACTTAATGCCATAGGCATTTTCTACCAGTCAACCTTTGGGTGATGCAGAGACAAACAGCGGTAGGTGCAATCATGAAAATTAAGGAATACATTGTAATAATCAGTAATAATCACCAAGCTATACAATAGAAAATCAATTGTGTCTCATTAGCGGAGCTTGTGAAGTCATCATAATGATTAGTGATCGCAAAATTATGTCCAACTGGAAAGCTTTCGATCGTCTAAAATACCCTAGAGACATAAAACCATTTAAAAACACGAACGGGTTCAATGAGTCTCTTCTCTACTTGTATCAGATTTTGTTCAAAAACTGTGATGGAAAACATCGTGAGGAAACCGGCATTATCCTAGAACACAAATTTTCTAAGACATGTGACATCTACCAACCTGTACTGGGCCCGCGTGGTGGATTACAGCCCACTTCCCTCGAAGAGAGGAGGCCTCCTGTGTCCCAGCAGCGGGTTATAGGCTGATTATGCTGTTCGAAAACCACAAGAAAATAATCGTCCAAAGTCATCCAATTAATTCAGATTCGCCATCAAATTAGTCCAAAATTCACAGGTAGAATACTCGTACCTGTGACTAATGTGAGTTTTAAACACTAAACCAGTTCTCAGCCATAAACGCAAAATGCAGGTGACGATAGCACAATTCTATTTAAGACCACTTCCTGGTTGAGATGAAAGTCCTAAGGAGTTTATGGCCGAGCTAGCGGAAACTGCGTATTAATTGCATTACAACGTGCAACGTACCGACGCGCGACGTGAGAATCCATAATTTTCTCATGTTTTCATATTAGAATATTCAACGATAATTGGAAGTTGGCAATGTTGACGGGAATAATTTCCTGTTGAGTTTTATTTGATGCCAGGTGGCGGACATCTTGGTTATTTGTTCGCCTTTAAATTAGGCGTCTATTCAGAATTCGTAGAAGTTTCTTTTTTTCATCTAATTTTATAAGATAATGTTTCACGTCTTTGACATAAAAATGATAAGAAAGCCTAGAAAAGTGGCAATCGCTTTCAAAGCTTTTCTTTTTTCTTCAACGACTTTCAACCAAACTGTTTTCGGTAGCGGCACATCCTTATCGCTGATAAAATGTCACTGACTCTAAGGACATACATTTTTTTTATGTCTGGTTCCACTGATTCCTTGATCGGTTCCAATGGTTGGGCAGCCTTGTCTTTAGTTTTGCCCGTTTAATGGCAGGCGCTCCCCCAAATAAAAGGCACACTTAAACTTTTGGCAAATGGTGCGATAATAACAGCCGCACAGGTCGATCGATCAGGTTAAGGTACGGTTGCACAGTCGCACAGGTCGATCGATCAGGTTAAGCTACTGTTGCACAGCCGCACAGGTCGATCGATCAGGTTAAGCTACGGTTGCCGCGGTTGTTTTGTAGATGGGTGACCATCTTTACATACCGAGACCTCTCCGTGCCTCGGAAAGCACGTTAAGCCGTTGGTCCCGGCTGTCATTTGTCGATCTTTGACAGTCGTTACGGGTAGTCAGAAGCCCGAAAGTCTGATAACCAGTCTTACCAAGGGGTATCGTATTAACCAGTAACTGGGTTGTGAAGGTCAGATAGGCAGTCACTCCATGTAAAATACTGGTATTTAGCTGCATCGGGGTAGACTGGAAGCCGACCCTAACATAGTTGGGAAAAGGCGAGGCAGATGATGTGCGAAAACTCCCTGGGGGAATACAGCAGCGGAGTACTGTTTTATTTTTTATAATTAGGCGTAATAATGTAAGTTGCTTAAGGTGAATGCGTAGTTGTAGATCGCGAAATTCAATTTTTCTTACGTTTTTTGCAATTTTCGGGTCAGTGTCAGATTGTATCTTGATCAAAATATGATTCGCGACTATAACCGGTACGTATTTACAGAATGATAATAATTAGAATCATTAATACATCTTTCTAAGTTAGATTGAACAAATCTCGTATGGAAAAGTGTTCATGGTAGAAATCAAACTTAAAGAGATATATTAATGATTCTAATGACTATGATTCTGTAAATACATGGCTATTATAAACGCGAATCATATTTGGATCAAAATACAACCTGACACTGATCTGCAAATTGCAAAAAACGTAAGAAAATTTAAATTTCGCGGTCTACCATGGCACATTCACCTTAATCTAAGATTCGTCTTGAAATCAATAAGAAGAGAGATACACCAAGGAGGTATTGCTATTTCAATTACGAAGCTATCAATACATTAAAGACGCAATTAACTACTTACAAATGTTTTAAGTGGTGCTACATTAGCAGTCGAGATCGCTTTGATGTGCGCTTCAAAGAAGGTATGCGTACGATTACGTGTTTATTAATAAATGTTACTTTCTTTGAATTAAGCGTTTCTTGTTAGTTGGTGTTTTATTCTTTTTTGGACTAATTGTCATGATATTTTGTTAGTAAATTAGTCACGAGTAAGCCTGGCAAGTTTCCGATGAAGAATTAAATAGGCTGCTTAGTGATTTTAAGTACTTTAAACTAGTAAAGCTGCTGGTTAACCATAATCATCCAATAATTAAATCATTTAAGAAAAAAAGTAAAATTGAATGAAATTAGGTAAGTCGACATTTTACGAAATCCTATTGGTACCAAATATGAAAACATACTTCAAGGAATCCTATAAGATTTTCATTATGAATACAGAGCAAAACCGTAATAATTTCCCAGTGCCAAACTTTAAGATGGACATAAAACCCAATCGGGTTGAACGGAGGCCTGATTAATATTGCATTCTACGATCGATCCCACTACCCAGTCTACCCAGCACCCAGATTGCGACGTAAAACTGATTATGTTAACCCTTCCTTACGTCTAATATCCGATCGTATCAAATAAGATGGGATAATTGATATTTCGTTAACGAAGATTTGACTTTATTTCACGGTGAGAGGGTAGTATGTGGGATTAAAGTTCAACAACATCCATAGAAATGTAAATCAATCAAGGTGCGTGTTGAGATATTATTTACAAGTGGTCATTGTAAAGGTTTCGTTTCCTAGAAAAGTGGTCCCTTCATATTATTACCGCCGACATGAAAAGCTGTCATTTACACCAGTATTTGACATTAAGTCAAACCCCGATGTCCAAAGATGTAAGTCGGTAGATTTGCTCTCACCGTACTTGGTCACGCGAAAAAGTGTCAATTGTGAGAAGAGTGAGCTCACGCATGATTGAATAGCGTTTCCATTACAATCAAGCCAAGTCATTGCGTCAGAGGTGTCAAAACGAAACAGAAACGAGACTGTCTTTATACGGAGTAGGGCGAATCTAACGATTTAATTCTTTATCGCGGACATCGTTTTCTTTACAGTCGTCACTGGCCGATATGAAGTGCGTCCAACGCTCTTCTAGTAAACTGGTGCTGTAGTGATTCAGCAGCTTCAATGTCATCAGGATTGTGCCGGAATGTAGCAGTTCGCCGTGTACGAGATACAATAGTGGCTCCCTTTACATCATCCCTGTCATCAGACATAGCCGCCCCGCCACGTAACGCAACCATCGATGCGACACTGCTCGAGTGACTGTCACCAGCCAGTGTCACTCCAATCCAACCTTTTTGGTGATTTCAGTAACTTAGTAACGAAACTAGACGGCGCCACTTGCTGCGCTGTCATATTCCTAGGTATTTAGAAATCGCTCATTCTGTACGTAGTCAAAATGTTTGCCAGGCTGCTTGCAGGCAGAGACAGTGGGCTAAATATCAAAAATATAGTAGGTTCTTTATTATTTTGGTTTGTCACTTGCGCAGGGTCTTCTAATGCCATTCCATGAAGACTTGAGCAGACTGTGATCGTTATTACAATGTAGGTGATTGCACAAGACACTTGCAACCTCAATAGCTTTTACAGTTTAGCAATGCTCGTCGAGTTGCGCGAAGATTGATCCAAACAATAAATGTTGATTTTAAAGATAACTGTTAACATACTAGTTGATTGAAGAGGGTTTATAACGTAACAGCAAAATGATAAATCTTTTTTGTAACAATCATCCAAAAATTGGCAATACAATATAAAAGATGGATCATATGAATATTCTCCGTTATAGCCATCCAATAGTTATTGTGTAGCAAATAGCTCGATTAGTTCAATCAATTTTCGCCTGCAGGTCGATAATTTAATTTGAACAATAAAGCCAATGATTCCGAGAACCAAATTAAAAATGGCGGCCTCGAATGCTAAAGTTTTCGAGTTCAATAACCTTTTGACAATGCGTTCTAGAGAAGGATTGACCGACTTGGCGCGAATGCGTGTACGACAGTTCTATTTTACGTTTGTTGAATCGATTGTAAAATTCTAATTCCACTCCGGACCCACCATATACCCCTGGCCATTCGACATTAATTAATTATAACTTATTGTAACTGACGAAAAATTTCTACGCTAGGGGGTCTAGAATCAGCCTAGACTTTTCCCAACTATGTTGGGGTCGGCTTCCAGTCTAACCGGATGCAGATGAATACCATACTAGGGGTCTAGTCTAGAATCTAATGCTGAATTCTTGGTTACGGTTTGTGCACTGGCTAAAAACTTATCCTGTAACCCCCTTACTAATAAACGTTGTATAGCGTCTGTATAGTTATACAACGCTTTGTCTTCTTCTTTCGAAAGTCAAATTATTGACAACTGAAAGAGAAATCGGTGTAGGTAACTATTCATCTGATATAATACGATTATTAGTAAGGGGGTAAGTATTATAGCGTAAAATGTTTTTTTTATTTCGTTGATGACAGGGTAATACAATCCAGCCAAGGCTAAAAGCTAACTTCTATTCTTCCACACGATTGGAATAAAAACAGGGCCACAAAATTCACCACAGCAATAGTTTTATTAAGCTGAAGGCGTTGACTGCAGATTAACTTGTCGTGGCTCCAAATCCGATCCAATCCAATAATTGGATAATGCTCTTTACCCGATTTCAAGGTTCGCTGCCTTGCGCGGTGCAGCTTCACTAGTTTAGCGGCGATGTCATTTTACGTGGCATCGCGAGGGTTGGAAGCAGCTGAGTATATTAGCTGTGAAGAAAAAGAGAGTGAATGATATGAAGGAAAGAATGATCCTACCATAAATATGTCATGTAAAGTAGGTTTCCAAGACTCATATATAACGTTTTCACTGATCTAATGTAGAGCCAAGCCCCTAACTCCTACAAACCTTACATCTTGGTCAAAGTATACGGCTTGGCCGTGTCGCGGCTGTCGCACAGACACTCCTATGGGCTTTTGGTAAGAAATTAAGGCACTGGTCTTGCAATAATTCAATGCCGTTCCATTGAACTATAAATAGCCAATATGGCCGAATTTCATTTTACCAAGATAAAAAAATTAAAACGTTTATTTGTCACTAGAATACTTAAATACCTAGATTTAAAAAAAAAAATGACTGGCACAACATGACAATACACAAGATGTACCACGCGCGCGCGTGAAATTGTGAGGCTTGGGTTTTTTGCAGGTGAGTATGTCAGTTACGAAGGAAAAGGGAGTGAAGGATATGAAGGAAAAGAGAGAGATTGATAAGGTGACAGGAGAGTCGATGTGACACACTGCGCTGACCCCAAGTAACACGAGTCTAGGTAAGCAGAACTGCCCGCGACTTCTTCCGCGTGTTTTAACTATGGCAATCCGCAATAGAAGGTATAGCTTTCTACAGGGTGTTACGGAAAGGGTATATCAATACAAACGGGTTGAAGAGTGTATCTGGTCTAGAATCTCTGTACAAAATTTTAGCTCAAAAGCAGTAACTTTGAAAATGCTTAATATTTTTTTCATAAAATCATAACAAACGTGTCACCGCACTACGAGGGTCATTATCCATTATCTGTAGTGTGTCTGTGCGCCTAGTACACGCACATCACGCCGCCGCGCGCCAGTGCAGCGCCGCGACCGCAATGTCGCTGTCGAAATAAAAAAAAATATTAAGCATTTTCAAAGTTAATGCTTTTGAGCTGAAATTTTGTACAGAGATTCTAGACCTGAGCCCTGATTCACAACCATACGACAGGCTATCGTATCGAAAACCTAACATTTCGATAACCTGATTTGACTTCCCCTCAACAGCTGTTGGAAGAATAGCGGGCGTCTATTTGATTTAAACTGACAAAATTTTCGGGTTTTGGACTTGTGAACAGCATTGAGAAGACTCCTACGATAACAATGATGAATGTTCGATACGATACGGAAGCATATCGAGTGTTTGTGAATAAGGGGGCAGATGCACTCTTCAACCCGTTTGTATTGATATACCCTTTCCGTAACAGCCTGTATAAGTGAAATAATTTTGTAATCAAATCAGTAGGTGCTTCCAAAGACTACCTCTTACAAACAAACAGTTTAGAGATGTGTGTTCAAGGCTTCAAGGGTCCTTTTGTCTGTACTTTTAATTATTTATTTGTATAATGAGTTAGTCCTTTAATTTGAAACCTGGTAAACAATTGTTGGTTATGTTAATTGTATATTAGGTAAGCAATTTAATGTTAATAATAAAAAATTAAGATTAGATTATATGATTCCTGATTTTATAGACGCGCTGAAAAAGAAGGGAGTCACCAATTTCTGTGACACAGAAGGATAAAACACACAATTTGAGCGATCTACCCACTAAAGATCGTCTAATTATTTCAATGGACATTCTGGGTAAAATAGAGATAACATAAAAACTATCAGAAAAAGTCAATTTCAATAGGTAGGCGTAAGTTCTTCTATTGAAATCATATGTTTTAATGGATACCCTTGAATGAAAAATCTCGCGGGATACATAAAAAACATCGCCCAGGGCCTACCTCAAAAATCCACACGCACGCACAAAAAAACTCCAAGTTTATTAACCCTCAAATTGTGAATAGTTCTTTTTATATCGTGTCCGAGTTGGCGCGATGAGTGTGTACGTCATGCTAATAATGTGTTTTTAGTATACAATCGATGTTTAAGTAATTGGAACGGTGGCATTTAGTTTTTGTGTCGTCTAGGATTGCTATAATTTGTCACTTGGTTTTGACGGCCTAATTCGGGGACGGTAGCGGTGTCAAATTGGGTTGTCCAATGGAGCTAAGTGATTCGGGGAAATTAATGTTATTAAAGGTGGATGTAATACGTTTTCGTCGTTCAATTACTTACATTGGTAGGTACTTCACGTCTGTAGGTATTTAATGTCCGGCCGCGCTAAATTTGCCAAAGATGTAAACAACAATGGCCACTCGAAATAGAATAAAATCGATATACAAGAACATTTATTTTAAGTAATGTTTGTTTTCGTCTATTTAGCTCGGAGATTTAGGGCAAAACAAACATTACCTACTTAAAATAAAATATGTTCTTGTATGTCGATTTTATTCAATTTCGAGCGGCCATTGTTGTTTACATCTTTGGCAAATTTAGCGCGGCTGGACCTTAGGTAAATATGGTCAAGCTTGAAAATAGTTTACTTAATAAAGGTCCGGTCTTCTTTGATTTTGCTGTCATTCGTAGATCTTTGACAGTCGTTACGGGTAGTTAGGAGCCCAAAAGTCTTGACAACCAGTCTTCCCAAGGAGTATCGTGTTATCCAATAACGGGGCTGTGACTGTTTAGGTCAGTTAAGCAGAGGCTCCATGTAAAATACAGGTATTCAGCTGCATCCGGTTAAACTGGAAGTCGACCCCAAAATTGCTGGGAAAAAGCTAGGTAGATTGCGAAGTCTTCATATAATTTTGCTGTCATAGCCATTTCTGACGTAGTACCTAGACTTCCGTCCTATCGGTGACTGTCACCCCGAATATAAGTAAGAGCCTAATAAAGTCAATCAACCGGCAAACGCTATCGCGCGTAAATTGCGCCGTAAACGCGTAATTACGGCCGTGACGAGCGTAATTCCGACCAACAACGCGTTATGCGGAGATTTTAATTGCATCTAACACCGTCACGTTAATTAATGTTATCAAAATTTCGCAAATATTATGATTATGGTGAAATTTTATTGTTTAACGAACAATGAAGGGATCTTGATTACATTTTTCGCGTAGTCACATTGATATCATTCGTATTAAGGTGAAAAACGGTGAAAGAAAACATGTCCTAGAACCTAAAATTCAAAGATATGACTGACCATCTACCAACGCGCACTGGGCCCGCGTGGTGGATTACGGCCCACTCCCTCTCACAGAGCAGAGGCCTGTGTCCCAGCAGTGGCAATATTATAGGCTGGTAGTGCTTATGCTGAATTAAGAAGAAATGCGGTCGGAGAGACTTGAAAAAGCCTAAGTAAAAAGTCATAATTTGATGTTTGGTTCTCGCCTATTTCCTCCTCAAATATTGGACCAATTTAAGAGATATTTCATAAACTGAATAAGAAGGATATAATACTGTGTCCCTATGTTTTTCTTTTTTCATTAATGTCGCCTTTGTGCGAAGCAGGGGCAGAATATGCTTGTAAACTAGGCCTCGGTTGACAGCGGTTTAAATCAGCATTTTTTGAGGGTTCTAGTGCTTATATAAAAAAGGAAAACATAGAGACATACAAGTAGTTAATATTTATTATTCTGAAAAACCATTGCTTTATGGTCATTAACCAGAAAGAAAACAGGCGAGGGCGTTTCTATGGAGAAACAACCACCCGCATTTCCTCTTAAGGTTTAAGTGACTTTGGCGGCGAGAGTTTAATTTGACATATTAAACTCTTTTAAATAAATGTTGTCAATTCGGACAACATATAGCTTCCAATTATTTGTTATCCTCACAATTACCCCCCACAAAATAATTGTCCACACTTTAGTAGCTCAATATAACAATCAATTTACAATTGAACACTAATTACTGGTTAATTCTGTGGCTAATATTACATTATAATTACCCAAGTTTACAGCGTATGTGCAAACTACATTTTAACCCTGCAAAATCTGTATGTGTACGGTAGGGTTGCCAACATAGTATTTTATATTAAATACTAGTTAGCAGCGTCCCGCGGTTTCACCCGTATAAGTTTCGATCCCGTGGGAATATCGGGATAAAAAGTATCCTATGTATTAATGCGAGTTATAAACTATTTGTGTGCCAAATTTCATCCAAATCCGTGCAGTAGTTTTTGCGTTAAAGAGTAACAAACATCCATCCTTACAAACTTTCCCGTTTATATTATTAGCAGGAATAGAAAAGTAGGAAGTAGGATAGTATTTTCGGAGCCATTGCCTGTAAAAATATAGTAGATAGCACAAAAAAAAATTTGTACCTACCTAGGCATGTATCAAAGATATTTTTTTTAAATACTTTGATGCTTTTTGCTTCTTTGGGCTTATTAACAGGTTTTTTTAATGTCTTACAACTACTACTTATTACACTCTAAATTAAGGTTACAAAATAGTACCATTGAGACTGGCCCGCCCTAGGTACTGCGGTCATCTCGCCATTTTGTATTGAAATGAAATATAGGGTAGTTCCGCCTACTATATTTTTTTTAGAAATGCTTTTTTGGTCTTCTAATATCTATACTAATATTATAAAGAGGTAAAATTTGTAAGTTTGTAAGTTTGTAAGTTTGTAAGTTTGTATGTAATGGGTAATCTCTGGAACTCATAATCCAATTCTAAAAATTTTTTAACTGGCAGAAAGCTACATTATTCCTGAGTGCTATAGGCTATAAATTGTTTCTATAGCATGTATATTAACCGAGCTATCACAACTTTTGTCTAGCAAGTCGGAAAAAAATACCACATAAAACAGAATTATTTGCGTGCGCTGCCTAAACAGTTGCTTAAAATTAAAAACATTGTATGGCTACCTGGTTCGTCTTCATTATTTCTACAAAAAAGTCCGCGATACCATATCTCTATCTTTTATATTTTATCTTTTATACTTCTTTTATTGCATTAAAAAAATTTTTTTTCGGTATACTTACGTTTGGTTGATTATTTGAGCAACAAAATATTAATTCTTATGACAATAAATTATTTCAGTATCACAAGAACATCATACAGATAAGATTTGCCATTTACAGTATATCAATTGGTCATACAGTTTCGGAGATAATATAAAATTACTAAAACGCAAAATGCCCCTAGCATAACTTTCATTGTGCAGACGTTTTACCTATTTGCCCATAGATGGCGTTCTGCAATTACGTCATTTTTCTGAATCGCGGTGTTAAGACTTTCCGTAGATTGATGACCCTCTCGAATTTTTATGCCCACGTTAGTTGGATTGGAGTTCCATACGAACGATTCGATTATGAGCACGGAGATTATGAGGTATCTATTAGACTAAGATACCTCATATTCGAAAATATCGTAATTTCGTTGTACGTTTGTTTTCATTGTTTTGTATGTTCGTAGTTTCGTACTTCGTTCTATCGTAATAATCGATACGAGTTAAAGTTATTCGATATTACCGATTACGATTGTTTTGTTTTGTAAAGGCGGACGGTGTTCGAGTCGCTCTCCCTTTGTTCGTAATTGTTTTCAAGTCTGTGCGTAGTTTGTCGAGAGCATGCCTAAAAGGAAATCTCTACTGTCCCGGCAGACATCACAGACAAGAGCCGCTCGAGTACGCCGTACGGAAGAATCTGCCCCTGAAAATGAAAATGAGCAGCGCCTCTCGAGAAATAGAGAAAATATTTCGCAAGCACGCGCTAGAGAATCTAGCTCCGAGCGCTCACAGGGCCTCGCTAGCCAAAATGTGAGGACGTCGCGGGCCCGTGCTCGAGAATCTAGCGCTGAACGTGCGCAGCGTCTATCTGAGTTAAGGCAGCATGTCTCTGAGAAAAGGGATAGGGAGACTAGCGCTGAGCGCTCGCAGCGGCTCGCTAGGCAAAATGCCATAACATCACAGGCCCGCGCTCGAGAATCCAGCGATGAACGTGCACAGCGTCTATCTGTTTTAAGGCAGCATGTCTCTGAAACAAGGGATAGGGAGACTAGCGCTGAGCGCTCGCTGCGGCTCGCTAGGCAAAATGCCATAACATCACAGGCCCGCGCTCGAGAATCCAGCGATGAACGTGCACAGCGTCTATCTGTTTTAAGGCAGCATGTCTCTGAAACAAGGGATAGGGAGACTAGCGCTGAGCGCTCGCAGCGGCTCGCTAGGCAAAATGCCATAACATCGCAGGCCCGCGCTCGAGAATCCAGCGATGAACGTGCACAGCGTCTATCTGTTTTAAGGCAGCATTTCTCTGAAACAAGGGATAGGGAGACTAGCGCTGAGCGCTCGCAGCGGCTCGCTAGGCAAAATGCTATAACATCGCAGGCCCGCGCTCGAGAATCCAGCGATGAACGTGCACGGCGTCTATCTGAGTTTCCAATAAAAACATCATTTGCCCTGACTATTAACAAGTCCCAGTGATAAACATTCTCTTTGGTTGGCTACGAAAAGAATGTTTTTCCCATGGGCAATTATATGTTGGTCTATCAAGAGTGGGATCATCCGAAAAGCAGATTATTCTGTTACCGGAAAATAAAACAACCTCAAACATTGTATATAGAGAAGCTTTAAATTAAATAGATACCTAACTTAAATAAATAAAATAAGTAAAAGGCGACCAAGGGTTAAGTTACCTTGAGCAGAAAAGAGAACTTAGGTAATCTTTGAAGTTACTGATCTGATTCCAAACAATATTTTACTAATAAAATTAAATACAGTAATATCAATCGAGTGTTATCCTATGTTAAAACAAGAAATTTTCCGCGGACGAAGTCGCGGGCAGAAGCTAGTAACATAATATACTCAAAACTCAAAGCAAGCTCAAGCATTATTTCAATTAAACCATTTACAGGCACTTTTGAATTGTAAAGGAGTCGGTCAGTCAGAAAATATGAAGCTAGTTGCCCATTCCAAAGCGTAGTAGGTAAGGACAGCGTCAGAGAAAAGGAACCCCCTTTGGTGATGAGTCGTTACCAAACGGGGTTCCTTTTCTCTGACGCTGTCTGTACCTATTGAAAAGGACGGGCAAGAAACTTCATTGACACTCTTTTAAACTATATTGTTACAATTATATATTGTACAGTATCTACTTATATATTATTATACTAGAGTTGGCAACCCTAGTGTGCAGTAATGACCCCATGTTTTGCCTGCGCGCTGCACAGCCGTGCGTTGCACAGTAATTTGTCAACGTCACCTCGCCTCACTGATATTAATGGAAATTTAGTGTCAACCGAACGCCTTTGTGCCTTAATTACTGGTGATTGTTTCATTATTGATTTTTACCTTCGGCGCAAACGAATTTATTGTGACAGACGCCCGTTGAACGTAATTTAATTTGGTCGAATTCAGTAGATCGCGGTGACTGTTGTTTGGAGACTGTAATCGAACGCTTTTGCTTTTTTTTTTTTAAACTTCGTACTTCTATGTTATAAGGTTTGTGGTTATTCCAACCAGCCCACTCCAGAAGTTAGTAACGTCATACTGTCATTCCATATTCAAACATGTCGTTGCTTTTTTAGAACTGACGCATTTTGAATGATTTTCAGTTTTACAACGCGGTAATTAAGTACTTACACGTATGTTAATTAAGGATACATGTACAGCAGAATATAATGAGCTGCAGTAATCGATTTTACAGGTGTTAAATGACGCTTGTCAGTTCACTCGTATTATACAAACCGCACCCACGTAATGACATGTAATGACGATCAAAAGTGATGGATGCGCATTTGGTCGCACACAAGTCACCGCACTGTAAAAATACACACGAATGAACACAAAAAAAAACAATTACTGCCATTATAGCTTCTAAGAATGTTCTTACGATGTTCTGCTCGATTTACCACTAATTATATTATCGTAGTGCTAGTGTATTATCGCCAAGAGGCTATTTTACCAAGGTGTCATTTTAACCGAGATTATTTTCGCTATCTGTGTTTTCACCAAAGATGTGCGAGGATGCGTAGCGAGGGATGTGTATATTGTGTATTGTCTATAGTGTTGGCGTCACCATTATAATATTGTGACGCGCCCTGAAGCGAAATAGGAGATGAGCGACAATGATCTGACCACCCGTAACGACTGTCAAAGATCCACGAATGACAGCCGGGACCAACGGATTAACGTGTTTTCCAAGGCACGGAGGAGTATTGGTATTTAAAGATGTGTCACCCATCCACGGACCAGCGACGGTAAGCGTAACTCAACCTACACCAATTTCAATCACATTCTGAATCATTTTGAAGAATATTGCTAATCCATCGCTTCATATGTTCGAAAAATTCGTCTGCTGAACAACGTAAATAACGCAATGAATGTTGTCGAACTGTCAATAATGAAAGCCATTGCTACTGATAGTGTGTTACGCAATTACGGCTGATCGATCGAACTGTGCGGCTGATACTTAGCCACAAGCCCCACATCGCACATCTGTAAACATAGTTACTAGAGCTCAGTATTCTATACAGGGTGAAATTAAATTCATGGGCATCCTTTTAAGGGGTCATTCTACTCATCATTATGAACAACTTTTACTATGGGACTAAACCTAAACTTGCGAAAAAAATCAGCTGTTCCTTGCATTTATGTTCACATAACTCATCAAAATGTAAGGAAGAGCTGATTTTTTTTTTCGCGATTTCAGGTTTGATCCCATAGTAAAAGTTGTTCATAATGATGATTACAATGACCCCTTAAAAGGATGCCCATGAATTCAATTTCACCCTGTATAACTATAGTACCAGTCGTTAGTAATGTGCTACATACAGTAGCATGCAATATAGATTAGGTGACATCATTATTAGGTAGCTCGGATGTGGGGCAATGGTTATAGCGCAGTGGGTACTTAAGACCATTATGCAGAAAGCACACAGCATTATTGTCTGCAGGCCTGCAGCGTCGAGTGCGTTTAATGTTTGAATTGAATTTATTATGTGTGAAAATAAACCTGCAAGAAGGAAACGAAAAAAAGAATTTGCAGAATGTCGAGGCGGGGGGGGGGGGGGGCGCAGGGGATCAGACCGCAATAAATCAACCATTTTGTGAACACTCAAATAATTTCTGAACCGTACTGTGTTTATTTTTATGTCATTATAGAACTTCGAAGCGTGCCAATATAAAATACTAGCAGTGCTTCGCGGTTTCGCCCGCATAAAGTCTCCATCCCGTGGGAATATCGGGTTAAAAAGTACCCTATGTCCTTTCCCGAGACCCAAACAATCTCTCTACCAAATTTCATCTAAATCGGTTCAGCGGTTTAAGCGTGAAGAGGTAACAGCCAGACACACTTTCGTATTTATAATATTAGTATATAATATACTAGCAGCGCCCCGCGGTTTCATCCGCATGCGTCTCAATCCCGTGGGAAAATCGGGATAAAAAGTATTTTCATCTAAATTGGTTCAGCGGTTTAAGCGTGAAGACGTAACAGACAGACTGACAGACACACTTTCGCATGTATAATATTTGTAGTAAGTATAGATATTGGCACGGATCAAGATTCTTATACGTATCTGACATAGTCTAAAGTTCTTTCACCCATGATAAGTATCAAACACTTTTTGGTCGACTGGCAAAGAATTCTTCAGATGTTTAACCAGAAAGAAAGTTGCTGTTACTGTTATCGTGTATCATCCCACTGCTGGGCAAAGGCCTCTCCCCATGACTTACAGCTCTTTTGATTCAGGGCTAACGTGGTTTGTTTTCCCCAGCTCGTCCCGCCATCTTCTACGTACAAAAATAAAGTGCACGCGGAAATATAGTCAATGAACAATAAATAAACATTAGGGAAGGTACATTAGTCGATCAGGAACACTATCGATAATTTGTAGGTATTGGCCTAACTAGAAATTACCGTCCAACCAATCAATTGTCGATACATTTGATTGGACTTCCTCCATTGTTCAAGCAACTGTGCAAAGTGCAAATTACCAATAATGTAAAGACTGCCTCGTACATACATCTATTAATATAGTAAGAGTAATATCGGCCTGAAGTGTATTTGTGGAGCATTATTTGTATAATAAAACTATATGCACAGATAAAAAAAAAACCAACCCGAGGCTTTTTATACCAGTCAACCAACCTTAGGGCGATGCAGCGAGAAAAAAAACCAGGTGCATAAGGGATAGCTAACACTAAAATAACTATAATAATAGTTTTTGACACAAATCTCGTACTATGATGACACAGTACTGCGGTGCTATTCTGTAAAAATATCGCTGTGATAACTTAGGTGGAGTGGGCTTTTTTTAATTTTATTGCTGAATGGGCCCGCTCTTGACCTCGATCACGCCTGATGGAAAGCGATGGATGAGGTCTATGATGGAACGAGCGTGCCCAGAATATGCCTAAGGCACTGGAACTCCCACGCATCGACGAAACACAGCAGGCTGCTTGACGCCGAACTCCGGTGGGAGGGTGGTCGCAAGCCAGGCGGGCGTTAGCCCTACCGAATTGCTGCAGTCATTCCACCTGATGCTTTGACACTATTGGCAGCTCACTTCACCTATGTTTTACTTAATAGAACTACTGTTATACTAGGCTTTGGTTAGGTCTATTTCGTTGCCTACACGATGTTTGTAGTTCACTGTACTCCAGTATTTTGCCCTCAACAGTTATTGAGGAAATGAGGTCTTAAACAGCCGTTTCTAGTTTATTTTGTATATGGGCTATTGTCTACAAACTTGTCTCGCTGAATAGATGCAAAACGTCTTTGTTTGAGCTGTTTCATTAGAATTGCAAGTTTCGAGAACGACATATTGTATACAGGATTAGGTAGGTCATGTAAAAATGCAATATTTATGAGTCTTCCTAAGAAACTTATCTGAATAATAGGTTTTCCAGTTTAAAAAGATGCTGAATGGAAGAGGATTTCTTTTCACTGGATTTTCTAAATTGCTTCGTCATTTCTCTCTTACATAATATGCATTCGCGATTTATTTGCCAAAAATGTAAACAAATATGAGTTTATGGAAAAATAACTTTTTCATCCCACCATCTCGGAAAGAGTATTTTTAATCTTCAATATCTGAGTGGAAAAGCCGTTTTTATTCTCTAGAGGATAAAGTAAATTGAATTTAGAACATCGTGTGCACTAAGTTTGTGAATTAAAAATTTTTCTTAATTATACCTTAGTATTATTTTGTTATAATTTAAAGATTATTCTGTAATACTTACCTGTCATAATGTAGTAATTAATACCTAAACTGAAATAAAAGTGTACCTATCTTGTGATTGTAAACGTTTTTTTTTTTGCATTTAGTCATTTCCTCGCTGAGGTGGAATGAAAAGTTACGTGTTGCACTCGAGTGCAAAGATTTTTCACCTCGTGCTCTTTTGATTCCCTCGCTAACGCTCAGGATTCTAATTTTGAATCACTCGCTGCGCTCGTGATTCAATTTTAGAATCCTTCGCTTGCTCGGTCATCAAAATTGAACACGCGGTTAAAAAGCAACTTTGCACTCTTGTATAACAAATAACTATTAATCCTACACAATAAAGTTCAGTTTAAGCTACAACGTCAAACATTTTTATAACTTTTTCAATAGTGCTAGTCACTCTGAAATCAACTTAATTGCATTAAAATAAAGTTGATATTTGTTTAACTTGAAGTAATATTAATTTGAAAGATAAGTTTGAATAGACTTTACATAAACTCACGCCTTCTTGCCATAACGGTAGGCAGAAACTATAGAACGCCGCCTGCACGATCCTTACATACTCCTTTTGCTTCGTTTACATTTTGTACATCTTCACCCTAATTGCGTAACACACTATCAATCGGAATCTGAAAGAAAATTGCTAATCCATTGCTTCTTAAGTTCGAAAAATTCATAGGGAAAAATTTGTCTGCTCAACACGTAAATAACGCAATGAATGTTGTTGAACTGTCAAAATGAAACCGATTCCGATTGATAATGTGTTACGCAATTGCCCCGCTGGTCATACCCGCACGCCGGTTTCACGTAGGTACTACTTACCTACGTTTTTCTTCTTTTGTGTTTAAATTATAATTTACTAGCGGCCCGCCCTAGAATCGCACGGGAGCATTTTTTCGAATTTCCGAAATTTTCTATCATGCAAACCTTGTCCTGGCAATACCGAACACAAAAAAAGAATTATCCAATTTGGCGCAGTCATTCGTAAGTTACGCGCGTACAGACATTTCGGCGACTTTGTTTTATACTATGTAGTAAGGATAAGTTATTAAGTAAAGAAATTCAAGTTATACTACTCAAACGTCCCGGCTCTCTCTTGGACTGGATAAGCAGCGTCCAAAAAGGAAATAAAACTGCTCGCCAGAAGCATTTCGGCCAGCAAGATGGATGATGCAGACATGTGTCGGCCGTCAAAGCTTCGCTGTTCGGTTGGATGGGCTCACGTTTATGAAAGCTGGATATACGACGTAGAATATTTTAGTTATGGAAGAACATAATATATTCCGTAATAGACTAGTTTTGATAAAAGTGTATCACATCGCTTTGTGGAGGTAAACTGTCGCGTTGACGCCATTTCAAACATCATAATATGATAATCTCTTTTGTTTTATTTTTACCCGACTGCGCGACACCAAGGACTAGGTCACAGGACTCACAGGACAGGGTTATGTTTTTATCATTACCATTGAGCTGATTTTGCACATTTTTCTTGCGATCTGCAATTAACCTATCAATACTGCCTGTGTGGCCAGATGACTGCAGACCTTTAACAACCAATTCTACGTTTATCTACAACTTTTGTATAAATAGACTTAAAATCTATATATATAAAAATGAAACCCGTTTTCCGTTGTCACGACATAACATGAAAACGGCTGGACCGATTTCGATGAAATTTGGTATAGAGATAGTTTGAGTCCCGGGAAAGGACATAGGATAGTTTTTATCCCGATATTCCCACGGGATCGACATTTACGCGGGTGAAACCGCGGGGCGCAGCTAGTAAGTTATAAATTATAATGCAATCTAAAAACGTTCTTCTGATTCGCTACACAATTATACGCTGCCTAAAAATTGAGTTAAGTTTTAAAGAACACGTTAACCCGTAAACAGTGTGTACCAGACTTAATCCTCCATTATAAATCGCGTTCCGTCTGCGTGACGATCACGACACGACACAGTGTATAATATATCTGTACAATATTGTATAATCTGTATGCGGTAGCCACCAGCTGGAAAACGTGACTAATGATGATTTAATACAGTGTGCACTGAACATTGAATGTCTAAGCGTTTATGTAAATCAAAAGCGATGTTTTGCAGACTTATTAAGTAGCCGTTGTTATTGTTCCTGATCGATTTGTTGCGTCTGTAAGGAATTTTTATGTGAAGTTTTTGTTGATAGCATACACTACATGCTACAGCGCTTTTGCATGATTGAAGCAGCTGGAAGCTATAAGGGAAGTGAGTAATAGTTCTTAGCATAATTATCATGCTTTTGTAGCGGTATCTACAACGCCACATGCGAACAACGCGTCATAATGACGTCACACAAATCCTGCATCTCGCAAGCAGAGTTTACCGCGCAACTAGCATAGATACAACAGCCCGACATGAATCATCGGGCAGTTGCCCGCCAGACACAACACCCGTCAGGTCGAAGGATCCTCCCTTTTCTATAGAGTATGAGTGAACTTTACGCCCTGTTCCTCATACCTCTATACTTTCACTATTCGTAGGTCCATATTAATAGATATGTAAAGAATACTTTTGTTGATCTACACAAATAGAAAATATTTTATTGTCCAGCACCCTTATTGCGTAATACACTATCAATCAAAAACTTTTTAACAAAAAAATTGAACCTCCGAAAAAACTGAAAAGCAAAAAATAAAAACCTTTTTTATTTTACCTTAATAAATAAGTTCTTAAACTAATGCAAGTATACCTAAGAAATTTTGAGTCGGCGCCAAACAGTTGCGAGTGGTCGTGCGGAGAGCGCACTTTTTGTTTGGAATGTTAATATTTAGCGCTGGAGATTTCACGTTGCATTATTAATTTGATTTGGCTATTTCTATAAGGTAATTTAGTGATCTTTGTTCATTGATTGTTTGGCGCCGACTCAAAATTTTTTAGGTGTACTTGCATTAGTTTAAGAACTTATTTATTAAGGTAAAATAAAAAAGGTTTTTATTTTTTGCTTTTCAGTTTTTTCGGAGGTTCAATTTTTTTGTTAAAAAGTTTTTATTTTATAATTTTTTGAGGCTATAATTTACTTATTACTGCATGCTTAATTTTTGATTACTTTTCAAATGGCTACCTACCTTACTTTAGATATTAACTGTTATATACTTAATCCTACTTTAACTATTATTTTTTGTATAGTAAAATACTTAAAAAAACAGGCTTTATATACCAACATAGATAGGCCTTTAATTTTAATTGTTTTTAATTGTAATACACAGCTCAGCATTAAAATCTGTGAATGAACAACAAATCACCCCTATTTTCCCACCCTTAGGGTAGGATTTTTTTTTCCAAATTTACATTGGACCAACTTCGAGGTATGTTCTATCCATTAAAAAAAGAATTATCAAAATCGGACTAATCTGTAAAAAGTTATGCGTGGTCATACATTACAATCAGTGAGTGAACTATCAATCATCCCCTGTTTTCCTACCCTTAGGGTTGGAATTTTTTTTCCAAATTTATATGGGACCACCTTCGGGGTATATCCTTTCTAATCAAAAAAGAATTATCAAAATCGGACTGCTCTGTAAAAAGTTATGCGTGATCATACATAAAAAAAAAAAAAAAAAAAAAAAAAAAAAAAATATACGCGTCGAATTGATAACCTCCTCCGTTTTTTCGTCGGTTAAAAATCTGAATGATTTTGAAGGATATTACCAATCCATTGCTTCATATGTTTGAAAAGTCAGCTCAACGACCGACGTAAATAACCAAATGATTGTCGTTGAACTGTCAAAATGAAAGCGATTGCTAATAATAGCCGACTCAAACGAAGCTGCTAAACTGTAAAATAGATAAAAATGTCTGTTTACGCATTGCGCTCATGTAAACCGATCGGACACTAATACCGATTAACTATAAAACCACAGACTAACAAGGCAAGGCTTCATATTATGCCAACTTTAGTTATACAGTAGGTACAGCCGCACGGGTCGATCGATCAGGTTAAGCTACGCTTTCCACGGTTGGTTCGTGAATGGGTGACCATCTTTAGTTTCCAAGAACCCCCCGTGCCTCGGGAAGCACGTTAAGCCGTTGGTCCCGGCTGTCATTCGTGGATCTTTGACAGTCGTTACGGGTCGTCAGAAGCCCGAAAATCTGACAACCAGTTTTACCAAGGGTGTCGTATTACCCGGTAACTGGGTTGTGGAGGTCTGATAGGTAGTCGCTCCATGTTAAATACTGGTACTCAGCTGCATCCGGTTAGACTGGAAGGCTAGGCAGATGATTAGATATACACTATACTCACATACCTATATAATATATGTAGTTAATTATCTATTGTTTATAAATCACCGGTATCTATTTACATAATGTTTTGTATGTAAACGTATGTTTTCTATTTATTCAATAGCTGAACAAACATTGTATTTTATTCAGAGATTTTTTAAATAACTATGGATAATATTGTTCTGTTCGCAATAAAAACATGACAAAACAAACGTGCAGATGGTTTAGAATAATGTGTTAAATACATTGGTTAAATAGCACTTTATAAACTGACGCTATAGGCTGTATATAATTCAATATATTTGTGTGTTGGTCAGTTCTATTGAATTTGCGTCAACTGCTAAAGATAAATGAAAATAATGTATAATATCTGCAAGGAGGTTTATAAAATACTTGCACATTAAAATTATAAATGATTTCATTTCTGTTAAGTAGTATGTTTGTGCAAAAACTTTTACATGTCAATCATATTTTTAAAAACTAGATGAGTTCGGCCGTTTCCTATCTGACTACTCTGAGAAGAAAGGCCGAAATAAACTCAGAGGTCTCTTGTGACCTCTCAAGCTCCGCTAATGAGACACAATTGATTTTCTATTGTTTCTTATCAAATAGCATACACACAGAGCTTGACGAGTTAACGTAATCTTGGTCAGATCATATGAATACCATGTAGATTGGTGTCTGAAATGATCTTTTGAGGACAGAACCACAGATTGAGTAGACCTGTCCAGTCAGTGCACGCATTTGTCAGTAACCATGCAGTGTTAATAATATTTTTAAAACTACAAGGTGGGATTAGCGTCTGAAATTACCTTTTTTAGTAAAAACCACCTAGATTTGAGCGGAGGTTACATAAATGCACCAGTGTTTTATTACTGCTAAGGCGACTGAAAAATACGGTACCTTATTTAGGATCTAGCATCGACGACCACCACCTATGTTTCGAGGCCCTAAAATGTTTGCTCTTCTGCTTCCTCGTAGATCAGGGTGCTAAGGTCGAGACCTGTTTATTTAACTGGTGCTTAGATATGTTCCCCGTTCCCGTCTCTATATTGCACTTACATAATCAATCATAATCAGCCTATAATGTTCCCACTGCTGGGACACAGGCCTCCTCTCAGTGAGAGGGAATGGGCCGTAATCTACCACGCGGGCCCAGTGCGGGTTGGCAGATGTCACATGTCTTCGAATTTTTGGTTCTAGGACATGCCGGTTTCCTCACGATGTTTTCCTTCACCGTTTTGAGAGCAGTGGTGATGAAATAATTTACAAAAAGTAAAGAGCCTGTCTGGGTTCGAACCTACGACTTACTCCTCGTAAGTATTGTACTTGTAGTTTCACAATTGTGCGACAGTGACGGGAATAACGCTTAGCCAAAGAACGTGCTAAATTAGAAGGCCAATTCTCGTAATTTAAAATCTAGTCGCAGTCTCATCTCGGCGACAAATAAATGTCAAAAACTTGTCAAAATTTTGGGAAATTAAAGGTATTTTTGACAGATTGAGACTGAGATCAGACTGCGAATGTTCTTAAAATTACGAGAATTGCCCCTCTGATTTCCTCCCGCAAAAAAGTAAAGAAAACATTCCGGGAAGTCCACAATTTTACTATTTCTTTTTCAAGTGAGTAAGAATTTTCGGTCCATTGCCTCTCATATCTTTGCAGCATCC
Source organism: Amphipoea oculea (assembly GCA_945859645.1). Lineage (NCBI taxonomy): Eukaryota > Metazoa > Arthropoda > Insecta > Lepidoptera > Noctuidae > Amphipoea > Amphipoea oculea. The sequence goes on from OX243862.1 coordinate 21,746,154, forward strand.
AGCCATTTCGTATTTATTTTGCTCTTTCCTTTATGCACTATTCCGAGAAAAAGCGTGTGAAGCGTAGATAACGCGATAATAACGAGAATCGTTTCTTTATTGTTTAATTACGGTGTATTGAGATGGAAATCTTCTGATAGGAAAAGTAGAGGGTAATTATTATGACCTTGGAAAGAATACTTACTATTATTTTCCAAGAAATAGCTGTAATAGTTTCACTGACAAAAAGAGTCCGAGATGTAGTAAATTGTTGTTTACAGTAGCAGCTGATTCGGTAAAAAAAACTTCCTTAGTATCTAATAATTGACGATGTCATCATTGAAGTTTTTTGCCGATGAAACATTGATGTTTGTGTGGCGGCATCTACATCGCCGCATGCGATCTACGCATCACTCAGAGTCAGACGTCACGCAAAAATCCTGCATCGCGCAAGCAGAGTTTACCGCGCAACTAGCATATTTATACAACATCCCGACATCAACCATCGGGCAGTTGCCCACCAGACACAACACCCGTCTGGTCGGAGGATCCTCCCTTTTCTATGGAGGTTTTGTGGAGATCAAGCTGGTACCCGGCCGCAGGAGAATTGTACCATGCCTATAACCTTGGCGCAAGTGCAAGCAAAAAGTTTATCGCAATTAGATTAACGGTATGGCAGGGCGTAAAATACGTACAAACAAACATTTTTTATATATTAGAAGATGATTGAAACTCTGCAAGTAACAGCTATAAAAACAATAAGTTTTACGAACAGCTGCAATATTTAAAAGTAACTTAAATAATATGATACATTGTTTGGACATAAGGAAGGTGGCCTAGTGGTATCGGCTCCGACTTACGAGTTGTAGGTCGTGAGTTCGAACCCAGTCAGGCACATCACTTTGTATATTAAACTTAATCACCACTGCTCTCAAAACGGTAAAAGAAAAGATTGTGAGGAAACCGGCATGTCTTAGAGCCAAAAAATTCGAAGACTTGTTCCACCTACCACCAACCTATCATCTACCGACTGGGCCCGCGTAGTGAATCACGGCCCACTCCCTCACACAGAGAGCAGGCTTATGTCCCAGCAGTGGGAATATTATAGGCTGATTATGCATGCATGTTATGTATTTAATTTTGTCTAAGGTACCAGCAAACTCATCACCTCAATGCAACTCACATTACTAATTGACACCGCGTCCACTTCGCTACACAAAACAGATATCATATGAAACACGTGTCTGTAAACAGATGCGTATGCGTCGGAATTCCAAATAAGCCGCAAGGTCGGAGATCGGAGATAAGCGGCGTAACCGACCAGACAATAGTTGGTACCTGAAGAATGAGTATACCATATACCTACGGAGACCAGAGTCCTTCAAAAGTGTCTACCTCATAACCTTATAGGGTGTCATATAGGAGAGCCCCTTATGAAAAGGTTTATATTTGAACATCATTGAAAACGCAAACTTTTGGGAATGAAGACCATCTTGACACTGATATTTATTAACTATTTATGTACAGTGTACACACAATATAAAGAAACAAGAAGAATAGGATGCTTATTTTTAAAGAAGTCTCTAATCTCTGTCTTTTCTACTCTCTCTCTCTCTCTCTGGTATTGTTTTTTGGAACATAAGGAGAGGATTGCATTGACACTATCGAAATCCGAAATAAGCCGCAAGGTTGATCAGAGATAAGCTGTTTAACCGACGCTAATTATGAACAGAGTAAAGTTGGTGGACTGGACGGTCAAGCCCCATATCGAGCGTATGAGGCAGTGAAAATGTTTTTTCGAAACAGCGTCTTTCGCGACTACTTCATTCGAGTCCATGAGCTTTCGAACCTGTGAGGCAGTGGAAAAATAATTCGCAACAGCGTTTGTCGCAACAGCGGCGTTCGAAACAACATAGGGGACCCATAAGGATCAGGGCCCTTTCAAAGTACCTCAAATCCTGGTATAGGTTATTGTATACGGACCAAGGCCCTTCAAAATTCAAAATATGTTTGGTTTTTGGCAAACCGTTTTCGGGTCCTTTATAAAAAGTGAGTAGATACTAAGTTATGTACCCTGAAAACACCACTGTAGAATCACTTAAATTTCGGATGTCTAGCTGGCTGTCTATCTGGAAATGAACTACTCTGTCTAAGAAAAGATGATATGAGTCATATTTCTATAAACATTACGTTTTGTAAAAGACCTTGGACCCAATTTCCGAACAACAGAAGAGTATTGACTCGATGGAATCCCGAAACGCTGCAAGGCCAAAGATTTCAGATAAGATCTTTTTGCGATAATAATTACCATCATACGACAGTTTCTACCTTTTTTTTTTTTATGGATGGGAAATCATCAAATGACCCCTCCCGCTCTGGGTGGAGCGAAGGGAGTGTCAGACTCTTACTGACTAAAACCCATCCGTGTTCCTTCCTTAGCCCTCTATGTTCCGGGGTAGCGGTAACCCTTTCGGACAATCCCGCACACCCCGACAGTTTCTACCTTGGGTCAGCAGAACAGCACCCTAATTGCGTAACACACTATCAATCGGAATCAGAATCATTTTGAAGCAAATTGCTAATCCATTGCTTCATAAGTTCTAAAAATTTGTCTGCTCAACACGTAAATAACGCAATGAATGTTGTTGAACTGTCAAAATGAAACCGATTTCGATTGATAATGTGTTACGCAATTGCCCCGTAGTATAACATGTGGGGTTAAATATGGTTCTTTTAAACGTCCATTGCTGACGTGTCCCTATACCTACGTGGGAAAGCGAAACGCGATCACGTTTTTGCGTTTCACTACTGCTAATTATAGCAAGACAATGGTTGGTGCGCAATACTGCAATTTAGCAATATGCTACTAACCAAGGAGATTTAGCACGTGGCACCTAACACTTCGGCCTTAGTTTTGGTCCTGTCTAGACTACCGCTCCTAAGGACCAAAATAGTTTAAGTAGACATTGTTACCTATAAAATAACAATGGTTACTGACTTTGGTAACGTACTTTCTTGTTGTCCTTTTCAATCCTTTTAAAGCAGACATCCATAAACGTGTATTTACTGTAATTGGGAACATAATGACTTCATTAACATGTTATTTAGCATATGAGTCATTTGAAAAGGTCAGGGGAATTGCATTGTTGCAGTTTTGCCATAATACTCTTTCGTGCCAAAATTTTAAAATCGGTTTACCGAGATTTTGGCGTCGGTTTGCCAGGGGAATTTGTCAGGGTATGAGAGTAATATACGTGTATTTGTTACAGTCTTTAGTATTATGAATTAACTAGCTGCGCCCCGTGGTTTCACCCGCATAAGCGTTGATCCCGTTCGAATATCGGGATAAAGAGTAGCCTATATGTTAATCCAGGGCGTCAGCTACCTCCATACAAAATTTTATCAAAATTGGTCCAGCCGTTTGAGCGTGAAGAAGTAACAAACATATAAACACACACACTTACAAACTTTCGCCGTTATAATATTAGTGTGATATTATATAGTGTGATTTAATAATATAAATAGATGTTTAATATACATACATATATTAGTGTTAGCTTGTGTATTGTACTAATAGAGAAGTATGGACGAAAAAGACATGTTGCGCCGATTCCAAATAAATTGGGATAAGCTTGATTGGGCTTGAAAGATTGGGGTATCCTGCACTGGATGACGTCATCACGTTAACGCCGGCTGTCGCTGAAAACCAGCGCTGGGGCTCTGTTTCGTATAGGGTCTTAGCATTATGCTGAGTGATGGCCGTTTTGCGTGGATGTGACGCATGTTTTCTCCCAAACTGTTTGTTTTTTTTTTTTATTCGTCATGTTTGCCGCAAATAAACGTATTTCTTTCTTTTCTTATAAGGGCAGGAGAATGATGATGATGAGCTTGTAATAAAGATTTTTGTTTGTATTTTTAATAAATTATGTAAATAATAAAAAAAAAGCTTCAGTCAGTATGTTTTCAGTTAAGTACCCATCAGGGGTTAAGTTTCTTCCTTGTAACGGAGGGGTGGTCATTTAGTGAACTTCTTAGCCGAAAATAATATCAGTTTCGTCCAAAAACAGAACATTTAAGCATTTGACAATAAAACTTAATGTTGCTATTTGGGACAAATAAAAGCTTGGCTCCATAAGGGCAGTTTCTATTTGATAACATAAAAATGAATAGACAGTCATCAAATATTAGGTCCTTACATATGAAATTGGCGTTTTTCGTACTGGCCACTTTAATCACGAATTTCTCCTCTTTGGTAAGGAATTCCAAATTCAAATTTGTACAGCTATTTACTCATGTATTTGTGCTTCGATGACCGTCATTCATTTGTTTTTTTTCTTCTGTTTTTTCTGTTTGCGTCACTCATTTTACAAAATGGAAAATTTAAAATATCGCATTATTTACGAGTACGAGTTCCGCCGTGGCACTAGTGCTGCGGAAACGACTCGAAGGGTGAATGATGTGTATGGCGGTCATGTTGCAAAAGAAAACACAGTTCGTTTTTGGTTCCAACGTTTTCGTTCTGGAAATTTCGACCTGCAGAACAAGCCCCGTGGACGGCCTGAGACCCAAGTTGATAATGGAGAATTGAAGGCTATTGTGGAAGCGGACCCATCGCAAACCACGTCCGAGTTAGCTGCAGGCTTCGATGTTAGTGATAAAACTGTTTTAATTCACTTCAAGCAAATTGGGAAGATTAAAAAGCTTGAAAGCACGACAACGCCAGACCACACACTGCGCAACAGACGGCTACCAAATTAGAAGAGCTTGAATTGGAATGTCTTAGACATCCTCCGTACTCCCCGGACCTTGCTCCAACAGATTACCATTTTTTTCGCAATTTGGATAACTTTTTGCAAGGGAAAAAATTCAACTCCGATGGGGCAGTCCAAATCGCCTTCAAAGATTTTATTGATTCCCGTCCGATTGGTTTTTTTAGTAAAGGGATCAATGAGCTACCTATAAGATGGCAAAAGTGCATTGAAAACAATGGTTCATACTTTGATTAATTAAATATATTATATTAAAAAATATTCGACTTTTTGTTCCTTCCATACAAAACGCCAATTTCATATGTAAGGAGTAAGGACCTAATATAACTGCCTCGGTAATAGAGAGATGTTGGCTATTTACTTTTTTTATGAGGCCAGGTTTAGGTACGGCTGTCGGCCAAATATAGTTTACGAGTGGAAATTATTTGATGACAGTGAAAGAAATGAAACGTGTGGTCAAACCTTTGACGGAGGTGAGTGAGCATGTGAAGAAGACCTTTAAACATTTGTTAATCAAATATAAACTTACGCCTTTTTACCATGCAGAAACTACAGAACGCCATCAGAAGGCCAATTCTCGTAATTTAAAACGTTCAAAATCTAGTGGCAGTCTCATCTTGGCGACAAACAAATGTCAAAAACTTGTCAAAAATGTAGGGAAATTAGAGGTATTTTTGACAAATTGAGACCGAGATCAGACTGTGAACTTTCTTAAAATTACGAGAATTGCCCCTCTGTTTATTTACGTTCATACATCTGGTCATGCACGCATTCCGGTTGCGAGTACTAAGTACCTGACCTTCCTGAAGTAATCACTAATCAAACTCAAACTGGCACTTTTGAACTGTCAGGAAGTCGGTCAGTCAGAAAATATGAACCTAGTTGCCCATTCCAAAGCGTAGTTCTTAGTAGGTACCTATGGAGAAGAGCGGACAAGAAACTCCACGGACACTTTTTTAAATTACATTTTTACAAAAATATTAGCTACATCATTAATGTTGAATTTATAATTATATGTGAGAACGATGTAATAAAAAAGACGTGTGCGTTAAAAGTTATAATAATATATCCTTCAAGGTCATGAAACGAGAAACTAGAAAGTTTAAAGATATAATAAATTTAATTGTTTCGGTCCAAATTTCATGTATTTTCTCCGCTCTTCCTCTTTATGGAAGCAGCCACACCTTTTAGACAAAATCGATCATATTATTCGCAGCACTCTTTCATCCATTTTGAATGTAGCTTTGGACGACCGCGCGTGGCAACAAGCCACACTACCCATTCGTTTTGGTGGGCTCGGCGTCCGAAAAATTTCTAGTGTAAGCCTACCGGCGTTCCTATCCTCGGTCCACAGCACAGAAAAGTTAACCAAAAGAATTCTGATTCCTGCTCAGGTTGACTCTGAAGTGCCGTGCTTGACCGATGCGGTGAACGCCTGGAAAGTGGCTTGCCCGGACACGGTTCAGCCCGAGAACCCGTCTTCCCAGAGACAGTGGGACGAGCCGCTCTGCAGGTTGGTACGGAATAAACTTATTAATACGTCCACCAATACTGCTGAGCGTGCCCGCCTGCTGGCTGTGGGTGAATGGGAGTCGGGCCTCTGGCTTCAGGCGCTACCGTCACCCAACATAGGCACTATGCTGGGTGACACCACATTCCGGCTCGTTACATGTTTGCGTCTGGGCGCTCCTTGCGGAGCTCCACATCGCTGTCAATGCGGTGAAGCAGTCGACTGCCTCGGACACCATGGCCTATCCTGCAGCAAGAGCGCTGGTCGGATGGCACGGCACGCCAGCATTAACGACATCATCCGTCGGGCTCTTGTCACCGCCGGAGTGCCAGCTGTTTTAGAACCCAATGGCTTGGCACGTGACGATGGGAAGAGGCCAGATGGAATGACCATAATGCCTTGGAAGTTGGGTAGGCCTTTGGTGTGGGATGCAACCTGTGTCGACACCCTCGCGCCATCCCATCTTCCTAGCACGGCGGGCGGTGCTGGGGCGGCTGCTGCAGGAGCAGAAAACCTCAAACGGCGCAAATATAACAACCTTATTGGGAGCTATATGTTTGAGCCGTTTGGGGTTGAAACTCTAGGGCCTTGGGGTCCGAGTGCTCATCGCATATTTCGCGATATCGCCAAGCGTTTGGTTGACTCTTCGCGTGACCAGAGGGCTGGCCTATTTTTAGCCCAAAGAATAAGCATTGCCATCCAACGTGGCAATGCTGCCAGCCTTTTGGGCACTTATCCCATTGACAGCGATGCGGACGAATTTTTCGATGCCCAATGAACTCCTGTCTTTTTTTTTATTTTTTTATTATTATTATCATTTGTATATAGTATATTTTGTAGTTTGTGTGTACATATGTAAGTAATTATAAATAAATTTGGTATGTTGGTAATGTACTCAAATATGGTTGTATAAATTTCTATTACAAGATTAATAAGACCGGCTCAAAGGAAAATAAATATTTGGCTAAGCCTAAGCTATCGTATTTCTACCTTGGGCCTTAACTTAATTCTAAGATGATAAATATTGGACGATGTAGAACTTGGATATAATAATGTAATACCCAGTTTACCCTAGGGTTACATGGGTCAAACCTCAAGGATAATAAACTACGCGGCTAGGCGATAGTCACTCGGGATATCATGTTGAAGGGACTAGATCAATTTCTGTGAGCATAATGGAGTAACAGATGACATAACATAGATATAGGAAAACTTTACACATATCCAATTAGTATTTTGACATTCTAGTAAAATCCAGCGTCATTGTAGGGATCTACTTTGTTGTCTTTAATAATGAGTGATGAGTGTGTGGTAGTTTAAGGTGGACCGACGACCTTTTGAAGGCCGCAGGAACCCGTTGGAAGCGAGAAGCACAAAACGGGTCGAAGTGGAGATGCTTGGGGGAGGCCTATGTCCAGCGGTGGACGTCTTTCGGATGAAATGATAATGATGAATAATGAGAATACCTAATTAAAATTTGGTAATTGACAAAAAAAAAAAAAGACGGGTTGCACCGGGGAGTGCCGGCAGAAGTGAAAACTTGAATATTAACGTTGAAATAAATCAATTATGAATTGAATTAATGTAACTAATTTTTTTTCACTTTTTCTGCGTCACTTTTTTCATTAATCGATGCACTTTGTTCAATTTCCATATTTTAAACACTTTATATACACGAATTTTACGAATACACAGCAGTGTGGCTACTACACAGACGGTCGAGCCATCAGCTGTCCATCCATCCATCCACATCCACGTCCACCGTCACCGTCCCCGTCCCCGTCCCCGTCCCCGTCCCCGTCACCGTCACCGTCACCGTGTCCGTCACCGTCACCGTCACCGACACCGTCACCGTCCGACCGTTCTTCCGTCCGTCCGTCCATCCATCCATTATCGTGTCTCACATGGTTCACTTCGGTTGGCACCGCCGTAGAAAGAGGGGGAGGGGGGGGGGGAATCTCTCCTGACGGTCACGTGTCCTGACGCGAGTTTAACATTTTTTCCCCATTACAAAAAGTGTGCAACGCCGCTAAAGAAGTTTTCACTTCAAAAAAATTGGCGAAAATGTGTGACTATGATCGTGAAAGACGTACCGAATTTTAGGAGTGGATGAAGAGGGAAAGGAAGAAAGAAAAGATGGATGGATGAATTGTGTTGAGGAATTATATGAAAGAGAAGGGAGTGAATGATATCGTGACAGTTGACTGGGGAGAATGACATTACATGGGACAAGAGCAGGATGATGATGAAGCATAGCATAATCAGCACCCTAATTGCGTAAGATACTATCAATCGGAATCTGAATCATTTTGAAGCAAATTGCTAATCCATTGCTTCATAAGTTCGAAATTTTCTGCTCAACACGTAAATAACGCAATGAATTTTGTTGAACTGTCAAAATGAAACCGATTCCGATTGATAATGTGTTATGCAATTGCCCCGCTGGGACACAGGCCTCCTCTTTATGAGAGGGAGTGGACTGTAATCTACCACGCGAGCCCAGTGCGGGTTGCTAGATGTCACATGTCTTCGAATTGTTGGCTGTAGGTCATGCTGGTTTCCTCAAGATGATGTCCTTCACCGTTTTGAGAACATAACAGCAACGTTATGAGGCATAACAGCTAATATGTCGATGAGGTTACCAGCCTCTTGCCTAGAAACACTAATAAGGTAATGTGCAAATTCCTTCAGTCAGTAAAATATTACTTGTGAGAGGATGTTATGTTTCTGATCTAATTTATATTTCCTCCACCATATTCTTATGGAAATGTTATCGTTATAGGTTAATTTTATTAAAAGTGCTGTGGTTTATGGTTGCTGTGGGTGTATTGTGATCACGTTTGTCGTTATGTCAATGTCAAGTTAAGGTGCGCGCTGACTAGATTGTTGATTGCGATGAATAAAATAAAAGACGTTCAAATCACGCCTGTATTTTTTAGTGAAGTGGTGTATCATTGCGATTATATCGATAAAAAAATACTTACTGAATTTACGCTGTGACACGGTTTTAACCGGTCAAGCACCGCGCGTCGCTTATTGGCAACGTAACAATAGAAAATTAATTGTCTCATTAGCGGAGCTTGACAGATAGTAATTTAGTAATTTCCTCCGCTTCAAAAAATCAAAAGTATTTTTTTTTTCAAACTAGGCTGAGAATCAGGTCTTTTTGAGTGTCAAAATTACATATAAGACAGTTCCCTAAAACGCCCGCCCTTTACCAAGAAGGCGAGCGGTCTTCCTACAGTTTTAACTTGGACGAAGAAGTGGAGCAAGAAATTATTATGTATTGTGTACATATATTATATGTCTTGACTATGACACCTATACGACGTTCAGAGTGAATTATTTTCTTCCCAACTCATCGTGACGTATTTTTATATCTGTAATAATGTACATTTATGTATTCCTGGTAGCGCAGTATTAGTTTCTTGTTGAAACAGCGTGTTGGATAAAAAATGAAACTACGCTATGTGTTAATCTGTCACTCGAATTACACGCACGCGTGGCTTTGATAACAATTTGTTAGCTTTTTGTTGAGTGTATGTTTGATAAACTTTCGTAATTGTGAAGCAGAAATATAAATTCAAAATACATGTACATACGCCAGCACTACAAGCTACTACAATCTGTCAAATTTCTTTAATAGATTTTCAACTTTATCGCTAAATTATAAGGTTCAAAGTTGATTGGGACAATTGGACAGTTTCGGGTAGCTTGATGTGTATTTAATACTTACTTAAACACTAAGATCAAAATTTTGACTTTCCAAATACTCCTATGCATTAGTTACTGCTGCTGTTAGCCTCCATCATCCCACTTCTTCTTAGCGTGTCGATGGCAATCTAAATGTACTCGGCCCAGAATTCGGCCACTTGTTTGGCGCCATCACTAGCGTCCACTCATCATCATCCCACTGCTGGACAAAGACCTTTCCCCATGACTTCCAGCTCTTTCGATCCAGGGCTAAAGTGGACCACTGATTGCAGATTGAGATGCATTAGTATAGCCAGTATTTTCTTATTTAACCGGTACAACGTTGTCAAAAAAGTATGCAGGATCGTCGGATACCTATAGTTGAAGTTTAGTAAAAAACCGATGGATGTTGTCGACTGAAATTTAATTTGATAAATGAGCTGTGTGTTTTCTAGTAATAAAATTAAATTTTATTCGAGAATATCCATCGGTTTCTTACTAAACTTAACTATATCCGACGATCCTGCATTATACTTATACATATATATCTTTTGTTGACTGTACATGTTCTGTCAAGTTTCCCCTCTAGTTATCGCTAAAACATCTAAAATGAATCGTAATTTATAAATAAATTAAAGTTTCAGAACATGGGCTCAATTACTTGAGACAGTTCATGTCGGCTTAGTGGACAAGCACCATTAATCTGGATAACAGAAATGAAATGGCAAATTGCACTCAGTTGGAAAAATTACATTTAATATTGCAGACAGTGACAAATTAAGTGCTGCATGGGTCTCGACATATTGGCGACGTAGGAGTGACTAGAAATGTGGTCATCATCATCATCAAATGTGGTCAACTATGTTAGGGTCGGCTTCCAGTCTAACCGGATGCAGCTGAATACCAGTATTTTAGATGGAGCGACTGCTTATCTGCCCTCCACAACCCAGTTACTGGGTAATACGATACCCTTGGTAAGACTGGTTGTCAGAATTTCGGGCTTCTGACGACCCGTAGCCGTAAAGACTGTCAAAGATCCACGGAACACAGCCCGGACCAACGGCTTCATAGTTATCCATATATCCATACTAATATTATAAATTCGAAAGTAACTCTGTCTGTATGTTACATTTTCACGCCTAAACCGCTGAACCGATTTAGATAAAATTTGGTATAGAGATAGCTTTAGTCCCGGGAAATGGCATAGGATACTTTTTATCCCGATATTCCCTCGGGATTGAGAATTATGCGGGTGAAACCGCGGGGCGCAGCTAGTATCTACATATAATAACGGTAACGTAAACAACTCACGGCCACACGGCACACTTTTTTCAAATATACCTAACTTAAAAATAATCAATGACCTCGCAGCATAATGATTGAATGATCTTGTTTTATCCTTTTTTTTGTGGTTTCGCAGAATCAACCTAGAACCACAGACGTTAAAAAAAGAATATCAAAACAAAAGATTCATTCACCATTTTATAGTTAACATTAACCTTGATTTTATGGGTGATTACAAAATTTTATCGATTTCAACGTTACTGCGAATGACGCAATTAGCACTAATTCTTTCGGAAAAACGAGTAGACGACACAGATATACAATGTTTTATTGATCAGGGCGAAAAGAATGGCGTTTTATGACCCATATTAGAATAATATTGATTTATTGATTTAGAAATACCTATTATATATACAGCTGGCGGGTTACGTCCGATAACAATGGGCTCGTGTTTCCAAATTATATGGATGATTGTGTGGTAATTTGGGCTACTTTATTCTTATGTAATTAGGACTAGCGGTCATTTTGTGGCTAGTTTAACACATGTTACAAGGAAAAAGTACCATACAATATGTACTTACATACATACTTGTCAAAATCATAACCCTCCTTTTTGCTTCGCCGTAGTCGGGTAACAAAGATATTTTATTTAACATAATATAGGGATATGAGGAACAGGGTGTAAAGTTCACTCATACCCTATAGAAAAGGGAGGATCCTCCGACCAGACGTGTGTTGTGTCTGACGGGCAACTGCCCGATGATTCACGTCGGGCTGTTGTACCTATGCTAGTTGCGCGGTAAACTCTGCTTGCGAGATGCAGGATTTGCGTGACGTCAGTATGATGCGTTGATCGCATGTGGCGTTGTAGATACCGCTACAAACACTTCTGGCTGGACGTGATTTTGTTTCTACTCCTTGCTAAGACCTAGAGGTCCAAGGGCAAGGGGAGTGCAAAAATAAAATCTAAAGTGTTGCAGCATGCAGTTTTGTTTTTATACAATTATCGACGAATTCGTGAACAAAAGATATTTAATTAATTAATCAGCTTAGGTAACAGTGACTCATTAGACAAATGCCTTGTTTTTCGTCATTGTGTTGACATTGTACGGATCGTTACGCAACTGACGTATTCGACGATCTATTTGATGAATTGTTTACTTTGCTATAATAAAATAAGAACTGTTTTTGATGTATTGGATTCTTTTTGTAATAAATACTTTTTTGTTTGTTTCAGGTATGTGTACCAGTGGTGGTCAGAGAGTGACAGTGCTTTGGTTACTTGAAGACAGTCTGATATACAGGATGAAATTGAACACATGCGACAAATCGAAATGGGAGATTGTACTCATAATTATGAACAACTTTTACTATGGGACCGAACCTGAAATCGCGAAAAAAATATCAGCTGCTCCCTACATTTTGACGAGTTATGCAAACATAAATGTAGGGAACAGCTGATTTTTTTTTCGCGATTTCAGGTTCGGTCCCATAGTAAAAGTTGTTCATAATGATGAGTACAGTCTCCCATTTCGATTTGTCGCATGTTTTCAATTTCACCCTGTATATATGTATGATGTACTAGCTGCGCCCCGCGGTTTCACCCGCGTAAATGTCGATCCCGTGACAATATGGGGATAAAAAGTAGACTAGGTTAATCCAGGGTGTCAGCTACCTCCATACCAAATTTTATCAAAATTGGACCAGCCGTTAGATCGTGAAGAAGTAACAAACATATAAACACACACACACTCACAAACTTTCGCCTTTATAATATTAGTGTGATTAGTGTGATGTGATAGCCCTATTAATACTTTATGACGGCTCTGAAGTGCGCAACTCGCTGCGCAGTACCTCACCCCTCACCCCCGCTGAAACGTGAATTTGCTACTGCGCAGCGACTCGCCTCATGTTCGGAACCGCCATAAACGTTGAATCGGGCTGTAGCAATGGTCAAAGTGGTTGACAAAGACAGGGACAGGTTTGTTTTGAAGAGTTGTGGGTTACTTGACGTATATATCTATCCACATAGAAGTAGTTAGTTTAGCATTTCTTAAAGCTTCACAAACAGTGAAGTTTTTGATTTTGAGGAAGCCTATTGTACAGACGCCAGCACATCAACCTACACCTAACTGTCACATTTTCCCAATCAACTTTGAACCTTACGGTTCAGTGATAAAGTTGAAAATCTATTAAAGAAATTTGACAGATTGTAGTAGGTTGATGTGCTGGCGTCTGTACCTTTGTATAAAATTTAAGAGCTTAGAAAACGGTAGCAGGTATAAATACTGGTGTTTCCAAAAGTTATTTCCGAATCCGTAACAACTAATAATTTTTGTTGTCTTATTGGTGGATACTACTACTTATTGGTACGACCCTCTCCTTCCCACTGAGAGGAGGCATAATATGTCCCAGCAGTGGGAATAATATAGGCTGATGATGCTATTGTCTTAAAAAAAAACAAACATTTTAAAAGATAAACTAACCTCGATTTCTTCTGAATCTAAATTCTCTTCGTGCTCGTAACACATAATCACCTTATATATCTCAATACACATACATATGTATGTACACAGGTGATAAACACTCCATTCCATTACCTACATAGATAGCGTCTGCTTTAGATTAGGGTTGCCAACAATACAACTCTTTTACAACAATTAACTTTAAAAAAAAGAGTTTTTATGTTTGTAGTTGTGTTTGTTCCGTATTATGATAAGAAGTGAACTGTTATTTATAAATTAAGAAAATACGTTTATTGTCCTTTTATATGTGAACTTATTTGAGACGGAATAGAAGGCGGGTGAAAAAGAAATGTTACGAACAATTAAAATTTCCTTTAACAAACAATCTCTCTTTTCATAAAGACATCACGGAGGCGACCACGATAGGGGAAATGAATTGCTTTCTATTTTACAAAAAAAATATAGGTACTATAGGTACGTAAAACTTATCTAAAGAAAGCCTTTTTCCTGCTCTATCCCAAGCCAAGCTAAGCCAAGCTTGAGCTTTAACCGCTAGATTTACTCGGTCACCGATCGGTGACAACCGGCGGGACCGTAACCGGCGGGGATCTCTCTCTCAGTCTCTCTAAACAGCAGGTTATCTATAGATACTATAATAATATTATAAAGAGGTTTTTTTGTTCTGTTTTTTCTTGTCTGTTTATATATATGTGTGTACATAAATAAATAAATGAGGAGCCTTCGGTTAGCTGGACCCGGTCGCTTCTGGACCCGCGTTGACCACATCATTTATTTTCTGTATTTTTATTGGTTAACTGGACCCACATTCAAAGAGAAACTACTGATCCGATTCCGAAAATTCCGTCACAAATGAGAAGCTGTAGGGTGACGTAGGATACCTATATTTTATGTTAAAAAAAGACATTTCAGACAAGTCGCAAGCAGAAGCTATTGTAAAAATAAATGTTGCCACCCCTACCGGCTTACTAATACATAGGCAAGCGAGTGCCTTCTCCACAATGGAGGGCGACAAAGTGCAGATTAAGCACTTTTCTTTCGTAAAGACCGGAGCCACAATAGGGTTACGGGGATCGGCAGAAATCGATTAAAAAGACCTCTCGATTGTAGGAAGTGTTCACTCTTTAGGTAGGCATTATGACTTACAAAACTGTGAGTAGGTATTTTGAAACATGTCATACTTTTGGGTTTTTGGTTGTTGGAGTAAGTTCTTTAATTTCGCGATTGGTAATCAAAGTAGGTAACTATCAATACCAGTGAGGTCTGCGTAAACGGCAAGTACGAATCATAATTATTATTCAGTAGAATAATAATTATGATTCGTACTTGCTAGTAAGCTGCGCCCCGCGGTTTCACACGCATAAGTGTCGATCCCGTGGGAATATCGGGATAAAAAGTAGCCTGTATGTTAATCCAGGGTGTCAGCTACCTCCATACAAAATTTTATCAAAATTGGTCCAGCCGTTTGAGCGTGAAGAAGTAGCAAACATAAACACACAGACTCTACACACACAAACTTTTGCGATGTGATCGAGTAAATATTATCACTTGGATGGAAGAGAAAGACATGTTATGCCGACCCCAAATAAATTGGGATACTTACAAGAGAATAATGATGATGAAAAATTATCACTAATGCAAAAGGTTGTTAATTAAATAATCTTTACCAACACATTGAAACAAAAAAAAAAAATATATCGGTTGCAAAACCAATCTCGTACCTGCTCAACAAAATTAATTAAAAATCGCCAAATCGATTTGAACCCAATTACGCAAAGCAACATTTTTTTCCTCAATCGAAAAGGTAATTAATTAAAAATAGCCTTTACTTAAATCTATATTTCAAATATCCGAAGCCTCATTTTAATTAAGGTTCCAATTAAAAAGTTGTGTAAGTTTTTGTGCTTCGATAACACTTCGATACTAGCAGTGTATCAGTGGCCCTGCGAATTGTGGAGAGACTTTATAGCGGTGTCCACAAGGTAGGGACACTTACAGATTTTAAAATTATTAAAGCTGCGTCGCCGAGGGATGCCTTGGGAATGCTGACGTGATGATTTAAAGGCGTTTGTGGGTGATTGGCCGAAGAAGTCAACATACAGGAAAAAACTTGACTTTATAGTGATGTCCACAAGATAGGGACATTTTCAGATTTTAAATTCTTAAAGCTGCGACGCTGAGGCAGGCCTAGGAAACACTAGCGCTTATGGGACATTAGTCGCATTAGGCAACACACAGGGAAGATACCTTTGGACAAAAACAGATGGAAAAGAAAAAAATAAGCCTGCTAAGCTTAAGTGGGTTTCGGCCAGACATAGCAAAGCCCTCAGCCAATGTTGTTTGCCGTAGGTACGTTAGATTAGCTATGGGCTAAAAGGACCACCGAATGTATTGCACGCACGTCGACTTTGTGGCAGAGGGTAACACGGTACCCCTTGATAAGGCTGGTTGTCAGACTTTTAGGCTTCTGACTACCCGTAACGACTGACAAAGGTCTACGAATGACAGCCGGGTCCAACGGCTTAACATGTTTTCCGAGGCACGGAGGGGTCTCGATTTCTAATGGATGGTCACCCATCCACGAACCGACCGCGGCAAGCGTAGCTACCACGTACCTTCGATCGACCTGAGAGACGGTTTATATTTAGCAACGAGCCCATACGTTCCTAATATTAGCCCCGACCCATGAAAGTCCTCAGCACTCAAAAGTAATCATGGCGACCCTACCCCACCTTCTATCGGGGAAAATATTCAGCAAAAACATGAAAGGAACTTTTAAATTGGAACGTAACTTAAGCTGAGAAACTTTAAAAGCTGTTTTGCTTGAAATTGATACAGGCCAGTCTAAAATTAATTAGGACTTTAATCAGTAGGTATAGTTAAGACGCCAATTTCCCGCGTTATTGTCAAGCCATCAAAGAATTATGTGATTTGAATTTAAAAATTGAAGTCGATGTTTTATTTACGAAGCAATAGTTTTCCCTGATTTGACATCCCAAAAATAGGACTTTTTAATTAATCTAGTGATAACAATTGATTAAAATTATTTTAAATGAAGTTGGGGATTTTAAATTTTGTATTGTTTTTTGAAGGACTGTATAGCTGTCAGTCGTCAATTCGTCATTCGACACACAGAGACAAAACTGAATTTATTTTAAAACTACGTAGAATCTAAGTAAAAAGTAGTTTTTTTTACCTTTTAGCAAGCTTTTATTTTTATACGCAGAAAAGGTCCTGTATATTACAGAAACAACATGGTTGGTATTTTTAATCCAAAAGAAAAAACCTCGGATCTGGCTTTTATGAAATACAACATGCATAGTAACAACTTAAATCCATATTATATACAAGCTTTTGCCTGCGGCTTCGCCCGCGTGGTGGTCGACAATTATTCCATAGGATCCTACTACCGCATACCGGGATGAAAATATTTATCACAAAATCATTTAAAAAAAAGGCGTGATAACGTAACAGACACAGATTTACTTTCGCATTTATAATATTTTTGTTTACTTCAAAACTATCAACTTTTTATTGTTTTGTGTTTCCATAATATAAATTTAATAAACTAAAAGACTTAATAAGAATAATATACTCATGTATACTAATAAAAAAAAGGAAAAGAATCAAAGGACATTAACATTTCTTTGTTTATTGTTAAATCAAAGTGATGTAAAATTGGGAATACCTGGCCTTAAAAAATCGTCCGTATCGCTGTCAACAGGAAAAAAATAAAAGGCTGGCAGCATTTATTAATATTAGTATGGATTCAGTCTGCAATAACGTTAATTAATACCGATTTTAGATTTTATGCTCTTTTTCCGAGCAGGCGGAAATCCAGATAATATCTTACAATAAGTGCTCTCAGATTACTCAATAGCTGAGTGCTCAGATTAAAATGGAAGCTTTCACTGATCCTCGTGAAATAAAAACGCTTAGCATTTAACGGGAACATTATGCGATTAATAATACAGTAGGATTTTTTTGAGAAGACTATGTCGGACAATATTTAGTTGACTGTGACATCCATGGCTTATTTATTCCCTAATCATTCGTTTGAGAAACGAAATAAAATTGATGATTTGCGAAGGACCCGAAATTAATATGCAGTAAAAAATGAAAGGGATTATACCTAACGCTTGGGAAGATTAACAGAATCCTTACCCAAAGAAGTCCATCTTGGTAATTGCGTAACTCAGTATCAGTAGCAATGGTTTCATTTTGATAGTTCAACAGCATTCATTGCGTTATTTACGTTGCTGAGCAGTCAAAGTTTTCGAACATATGAAGCAATGGATTAGCAATATCCTTCAAAATTATTCAGATTGAGATTGATAGTGTGTTACGCAATTAGGGTGCTGAATATTGCATAAAATCGCCAACAAATTCTGATTTGCCAGGAGTGCCTATCTATCTATACATATATATAAAAATGAAACCCGTTTTCCGTTGTCACGACATAACATGAAAACGGCTGGACCGATTTCGATGACATTTGGTATAGAGATAGTTTGAGTCCCGGGAAAGGACATAGGATAGTTTTTATCCCGATATTCCCACGGGATCGACATTTACGCGGGTGAAACCGCGGGGCGCAGCTAGTCTCTAATAAAATTCAAAGTCCTGGCTGACTTATATATCAACGCACAGCCTAAACCGCTGGTCCTAGAGACATGAAATTTGGAGGGTGTGTTCTTTGTGAAGAGTAGGTATACACTAAAAAGGGTTTATCGAAATTCCACCCCTAAGAGGGTGAATGGGAGGAGAGTGAAATTTCACGCGCAGGAAGTCGCAGGCAGAAAGTAGTCCGATACATAAATAGTAGCGTTAATAGTGATACCAGTAGCGACGTTAAATTAATTTACAAGAATACCACCGAAAAAACACATCGAATATGTACATACACAAGTACTGGTGATTACACTAACAGTACGTTCACACTATCACACGCCAATTACAAAATCCAAGCCGCGGATCATTCAGGTGTAACTCATGAAAATTCACTTTCTCGCGTGGAATCTCGCTTTCCGGAATTTTTAATATTTTTTCTAATGTTTTGGACATTGTACATGTTTCTTGACGTGTCTGCGAGGCGTTTGTCACGTTTGTGATTGCTTTTTTTTTAACTTACATCGCAGTTTGATTGGTCACGCGATCCTTTGATGTCCATATATTAATTTGTATTTGAATTAGGGGCCTTTGTTTCAGCCGTTTCAACTGATTTGTTGTTATCGTTCGCTGGTTTGACTTCGGCTGTGAATACGTCTTGATTTTCTGGAGTCAATTAATTAGCATGACGTTTGGGTGTCGGATTAGTTGCACGCGCATCTTTGTCAAATATTACAAAACGTGTGTGAAAAATTTGAATGGTCTGATGCTCAATTCTAAGAAGTTTTTACTTATTTCCGTTATCAGTAGCGCTCGGTTCTGCGCCGAAAGTTGCAAATCTGACAGCGCATTTTTACATAGGCATTCATTTAGGTGTCATCTAGAGTTTGTGAAAACCATCACACTCCTTCTTTTCTTTGACAAAAGTTAAAGAGACACCCATAATAATCTCGTTTGTTGTTCTTGGTAGTACTTTTGTAGCTTGAAGCCTGCTATGGTGTCATGTTGTCAAATTCTTAAGCAACGTCTCGTACTTCTATGTACAAGTGCTTTTACCTTCGAGGAAGGGTATTTCGGGTAAAGGTTCTAACAGTAACCATGTATTTCGGAGAAACGAATATCGGCAGGGTTTACTTACAGCTACAACAAGCATTCTTTCGTTTAATTGCGTTTCGTCATACCATTGCAAGCTCATTTGCATGTTGTTTCTTTGTAAGAGCTGTGTTTGTTCTTACCATCAATTAATAGAACCAGTGTATAGTTGTTGGAGACATAACACAATAAATCACATTAAGAAATTGATGACTATAATAGGTAATCATTAGTACAAATAGTAAAGAAGAGAAACCAGCATTTTCATTCGCAAAAGACCAGAAAAGAAAACACGCGGATTTCGTGCTAAAACGATACGTTAACGCAAATGTAAGTAATTGTTTTAAAAATCATATCGTTGTCGTAATAAGTCGGCGATCGTAATTTTTTTTAATCCAAATTAATCAATTTACAAAGATAAATGGCTACGTTGCGTTTGTGCATAGCGATGGCAGCAATATAATGTTGTGAATACGACCCTTGTAGGAAAAAAGTTGGTAATATATTGGATGCGTAGCTCATGGAGCTGAAAATTTAGTTTAAAAAGAAAGGTTTAAGGGGGACTACATGACCTAAAGCGCGGTCACTGTCTGACTACATAGAAAAGAAAGAGAAGCGCGATGACACAACGCTGGCAAAATTTATTACAAAATATGAAGCAATTATGTATTTACAAAAAATCTATTGATTCGACAAATAAATTAAAACACAATAGTGTTAATATGTTGTTGTTGTTGTTACCTTAATAACGTTAATATGTTGCTTGTAGAATAATCTGACAAAAGATCAGAATGATTGCATGTTTAGTATGGTTTTTAATCGATAGAAGGAACTTTTAGAGGTATCTTCGTGATTTTGTTCTATCGTACCAAATTAGTTGTATTATGTTTTCAACACACTTATCTAACTAGCATAGGTATATTTATTTACTATGGTTGTCTTACTTTATATCCTGAAGAATATCATATATTTTTCTGATTTTGTTTACTGTAGTCGATCATATACTTTTAGGCATTATGAAATTTGGGTTTTTTGCGTTTAGGTCCTGTAGTTTCCCTTAATTTGCGGCAGGTTTACGGTCGGATGTTTTTACGTCTAATGACATAGAGGCCTAAAACATGTTTTGCTAGATTGCTTACACATTACTTTAATTAAATAAAATTAAAATGAATTAATTTTTTTGCTTATTATTAAATTTGGCCATAAATAAGCAGTTTACCTAAAATTTTGGGAGTTTTCGAAAAAAAAAAATTCTTTAAAAAAACATGGTAAGACTTCCTCTAAGACAAACATGGCTTAAATGGTTCTAAATTGTCAATACTATCTTCGCCTTAAAGCTTTGCACCCATCTTCCAATCAGCCTGTATTATCATAGTATCAAACATTACCCTAACACTGGAACAAAGGAAAACAAGCAACATTTATCCAGTCGACGCGTTAATTGGCAAAGGCCCGATTCCATCAAAATAGTCTTCAGGACTGTAATTAAGAAGAAAAATCACCGCAATTTCGTTGTGACTGCGCACTTACTATGTGAGGGAGAACTCGAAGGAAAGTCGCTTGGCTTTCATGTTTTTCGTGAAGGAAGATGATGTAAAACTTGACTAGTGTTCATATCTACCGAAGTAAGAGTTATATTGAGTGATAACATTTTTTTAATGGTAGTCTGTGGCAAAGACTTTGATGACAATGAAAGAGTGCGATCTATGGCAAAATTACAAGCAGAAGAAAAAGCAATCTCTGTCTTAGTGAAAGAATAACTGCGCCCTGCGGTTTCACCCGCATAAGTCTCGATCCCGTGGGAATATCGGGACGAAAAGTATCCTAGTCTAGCCATGTGTCAAATTTCATCAAAATCCGTTCAGTCCTTTCAGCGTGAAAGCGTAAGAAATAAACATACAAAAAATCTAATCTTTTCTCATTCTCATAGTCATTGATGTCCCACAGCTGGGCAAAGGCCTCCCTACTCTCTTTCCACTTTTCTCTTTATAATATTAATATTAGTTTATAAAACAACCATCGACTGATAATATTCGTAAGGCTAGTTTCGTGTCTCTCATCGTAAGCAAACAAAAACCACTCTAATTAAAAGCTAAAGTCAAACATATTTGTGAAACAAGTGTCATTGCATTACTCCTTCATGTATATTCATTATTACATCTCGTGTTAAAACCAGAGCGTGTGTTAGGTGTTGAAACTCACAGCTCACAGTAGCAATATTTGGAACAAAAAAGTGTTAGCGAAACGTAAGACTGATACAGATGTGTGAGATACGGTGTTGTAATAAAAATTGTTATTGCATTTGGCAGCGGTATGTGATCACTTTGTTAATGTTCTAGATTCCTCAATTGCAGGACTTTTTACAGTTTTCTTCTTCCCGTGTCGACTGTCGATGGCTCGACAGCATAGAGCAACACGGACCAACGGCGGACGGTGGCCCGTGTTGGTCTATGCACGACAGTGTATCAATTTTCCCTGCCCTAAAACTACGCTACTTCTAAGGCGTCGTCGATGGCAGCGCAGAGGTCAATTTGACTGCTTGCATGTTTATAGTCACGATCGATTTTGTGCTAGGTCATTGAATCTTTGATATTATTCAGGAACACTGTTTGTTCTATGTTAGAGGGTTTGGTTTCCGCACTTAGTCCTTCAAGTGGACCATTGTGCGTGGGCCATGGAGGCCGTCGGTGGTTATTCCAACCAGCCCACCTCCCCCCAGAAGTTTTTTACATCTCCTGGCCTATTAAGAGCATCTGTATAAGATCTGGGTGCCCCGAGGGTGTCTGTCCTAATTTGGGTGACGCCTATGCATTCAAAAAGCACATGCGCAACGGTTTCCTCAGCCTCCATGCAAACTCTGTATAGAGGACTGTCCGTTTGTCAATAGTTTAGATACACCTGAACAATTCCATTTCATTGCTTGTACTTGAAGGTCGTCCCGGAAGACTCAATACATCATCATCACCTGCCTAGCCTTTTCCCAACTATGTTGGAATCAGCTTCCAGTCTAACCGGATGCAGCTGAATATCAGTATTTTACATGAAGCGACTGCCTATCTGAGCTCCACAACCCAGTTATTGGGTAATACGATACCCCTTGGTAAGACTGGTTTTCAGAATTTCCGGCTTCTCTGACGACCCGTAACGACTGTCAAAGATCCACGAATGACAGCCGGGACCAACGGCTACACGTGCTTTCCGAGGCACGGGTCTTGGTATGTAAAGATGGTCACCCATTCACGGCACATCCGCGGCAAGCGTCAAAGCTCAATACATGTCAGTATTTTAGGATTTTGTGGAGGATGTTTTTAAAAGGCAGACATACCAAAACAGTCATACCAAAACTCATAGGATCTCGGACGAGGTATTTGAAATGCAAACTCACAATAACTCGCCTGAAGGACTATACGAGTTCAAAAGATCCAAGATGCAGTTGTGTCTAGTGATTTGCTACACTTTTCTCTAAAGAGATTTCCCCAAATCGGTTTCTCACCGTCAAAATATATTGACACCGCAACCAATAGTAGTAGGTGTGAAAATATCGTGATCTCCAGAGCTCCGATAGAAGGGGAAGCGATACCTCACGATGAAAGCGTAATGGCCGTGTTAGTCACTCCGCCATTGTGAAGGTAAGACCTCGGCTTATAGGTGAGCGAGCCTGTATTGTAGCTAAATTGTGCCTAAGTGCTGTATCGAAAGGCTCAAATTATCACTTGAGGAAAATTACTCCGGATTTTGTGCAGCCGTTGATAAGTTATCGAGGACATATTTTGTTTGGAAGATTTTTATAAAGTTTTTTTTCCATTGGTGAATTAATTTATTGTATGTATAGATAACTAACTATTTACACTAATCTGCGATCGCGATTTATTTGCCAAAAATGTAAACAAATATGAATTAATGGAAAAATAACTTTAATTCCTTCACAATAAAGTTCAATTTACGCTACAGCTTCAAACATTTTTATAACGTTTTCAATAGTGCTAGTCACTCTGAAATCAACTTAATTATCATTGAAATAAAGTTCATATTTGTTTAACTTGAAATAGGGGGGGGGGGGGGGGGCTGTGCAGCATTGCGCACTTTTGCTATAGATACTAAATTAAAAGGCGAATGGGCAGTGTGGCTTGCTGCCACGCACGGTCGTCCAGGGCCACATTTAGGATGGAAGTTTGTTTCAAATAATTTGGTCTACTTTTTCTAAAAATTGTGAATGCTATAAGACCTCACCTTCCTTTATAAAGCTGTATGTGAAGTAATGATTTTATGTGTGGAATGAGGAATGATCCATACTAATATTATAAATTCGAAAGTAACTCTACCTTGTTATATGTTACCTTTGTTCACGCCTAAACCATTAAACGGATTTCGACAAGGTGATAGATGGCATCCTAGGTCAAAAAGTAGCTACTTTTTGACCCGGTATCACACAGTCTCTTTTAAAGTTCAGACATAATCATGTTCAGATCATGTGAGGATCATTTAGATTGATGTCTGAAATTGTCTTTGAGGAAAAGGTGGAACTGTCCAGTCAGTGCACGCATTTGTCAGGTAGATTTGAGTAAATACAACAACCATCCTTTTTTATGGATGGGAAATCATCAAATGACCCCTCCCGCTCTGGGTGGAGCGGAAGGGAGTGTCAGTCTCTTACTGACTAAAACCCATCCGTGTTCCTTCCTTAGCCCTTTATGTTCCGGGGTAGCGGTAACCCTTTCAGACAATCCCGCACCCCCGGCAGGCCGCATCCTTACAATTTCGATATCAAACTTAAAATTACTCATTACAAAGTCCATCAATCAATTTAAGAATTCATCGCACGCGCATCCTGCGATGCGTTTGATTGCATCTCTGAGGATGTTAGGTATAAAACAACGTGCCTAGAATAATATTATAATTGTGACCGTCTAAGCTTGGTTAATTATTTTATTCTATGAGAAGCTATTAGCTATTGTTTGCCGAACGTGGTTTGGCAGCGCGACGAAATATGGCGTTGGTATCGATACTTACAATGTATAAATATTGATCTGCTTTTGTATGTTTTTGTTTGAAGATGTTGTTTACGGTTTATTACTAGCTTCTGCTCGCGACTTCGTCCGCGTGAATTTTCTTGTACCCCGAACCGCAGAGTCGCATCGCATCGCCCACCCTCGATGTCAGTTCGTTTTCGCTGAGCGTTCTTTCTTACTTTTTTTACTTTTTGCTCGGTTCCTAAGGGCCGTAGTGTCATATTAATCTGTCAAGCGCCGCTAATGAGACACAATTGATTTTCTATTTTTTCGTTGCCGATCGGCGAACCACGACCCTTGACCGGTTAAATAGCCTTCCTGAAGAATTGGGCAACAATGTTTTTTTCAAATCTGACTAGTAGTTGCAGTAATTAGCGCGTTCAAACAAAAAAACAAACAAACTCTTCAGCTAAGGGCTGATTTTTCCATCGCCAGATAACTTTTATTCGAGGAATAAATTTGACCTTTGACAATTTTTGTATGAAATAACTGTCAAAATTTCAAAATTATTCCTTGAATAAAGTTATCAGATGATTGAAAAATCAGCTCTTAATAAAGTTAAGCCTTAATAAACCTTAAATAAACTTAAAAGTTTATACATAACTAATAATATTTTTTTGTACTAGATAAGTATAAGTGCAGTCAACAATAGAGATAAGTAGGTATGCAGGATCGTCGGATATAGTTGAAGTTTAGTAAGAAACCGATGGATTTTGTCGACTGAAATTTAATTTGATAAATGAGCTGTTTGTTTTCAATTAATAAAATTAAATTTTATTCTAGAACATCCATCGGTTTCTTACTAAACTTCAACTATATCCGACGATCCTGCATACTTATCTCTTTTGTTGACTGTACATTTAGGAAGTTAGTTGAAGAATGTTGGTATAAGTAAAATAACTACATTGTTGGACTATATGTAGTATGCCATGCGGTCGGGTTATTTTCGAGTAAAATGAAAATATTTGCTTAATATGAATACCTGTGCTAGATCAGAATGCAGGTAAATGTATTCAAGTATTTTACGTATTAACATTTATCCACAATCGTAAAATAGCTTAGATAGCAAATGTAATGAATATCATCTGGAATACACATGCTATGTAATAGATAGCACAAAAACTGATAAACAAACTTCTTTTTTTATAAGTAAAAAACAACCGACTTTTAAAGTCGGACCGCAATTGATGAAAATATCGATAAATTTTTGAGATGCATGAAGAAGCCTCCTCGTTAGCGCAGTTTGTTCCACTACTCAACTGAACCGAGCGCTCGGCGCAGCCTGGACATTTACACCCAACACCTTTTTTGACTGGCCAATTCTTCCCTTGCGGTGGTAGGGCTAACGCCCGGCCTGGTTTGCGATCACCCGCCCACCGGAGTCCGGCGTCAAGCAACCTGCTGTGTTTCGTCGACGCGTGGGAGTTCCAGTGCCTTAGGCATCTTCTGGGCACGCCCGTTCCATCATAGACCTCATCCATTGCTTTCCATCAGGCGTGATCGAGGTCAAGAGCGGCCCCTTCAGCAATAAAAAAAAAATAAACATACATAAAAAATACATACAGACCTAAAAATACACATAGAACCTCCTCCTCTTTCAAAGTCGCTTAAAAAGCATTCTAATTTTGAGCAGATGCTACCTAGTGGCACACCATTAGCATTTGTTATATGCGAAAAAACGTATGATTATTTTACACACGGAGAGCATGCTTTTAATAGCATCACTTGGGTCCTGTCCTGCCTGGCAAAGTAGGTATGTAAACCTCATTAATTTGGCCTAAAGTGTTTTTGAGTAATTTCGTAACACACATAAAATGGCAATCGATCACAATGCCTTTCATTTTGATGGTTCAGCCGCGTTCATTGCGTTATTAACGTTGTTGAGAAGACAAATGTTTCAAACCTATGAAACAATGGACTACGAAATTCCTTCAGACCCTCGGATCGCGAATTCATTTGGTTGTCTACAATCTTTGTTCCTTAATATTACATTAATGTTTAGCCACAAAACATAGGTATTACACATTGGGTACTTAATTTTGGCAATACATTGATTCAATATCATGGAACAAAGATTGAAATTAATCCAATAAATTCTTGTCGAAATCTATGTATATGGTGGAAGCCAGGGGGGTTATTCGCACTTCGTTCCATTCGCACTTCGTACCGCGTTCTCAGTTGGTCCCATTCGCACTTG
The DNA here is from genome assembly GCA_945859645.1 of Amphipoea oculea. Taxonomy (NCBI): domain Eukaryota; kingdom Metazoa; phylum Arthropoda; class Insecta; order Lepidoptera; family Noctuidae; genus Amphipoea; species Amphipoea oculea. The sequence continues at coordinate 21,772,778 of OX243862.1, forward strand.
GTCCCGTTCGCAGTTGGTCCCATTCGCACACCACGACCAAATGGGTTCATCTTTTGGGTCGTTCCCTATATTGTATAAATGGCCTAAGTATCAGGCAGTGTGATTAAACAATAGGCTGAATATCATCCAGACCGCTGCCGCGCTGGTTGAACGGCGCCGTTTACTTGTTAGGATTGATTTCAACTTCTGACACTACAGTGTGAGAAGTCCTCAACTTCATGAACCGCTGAACCGATTTAGATGAAATTTGGCACAGATATAGTTTGAGTCCCGGGAAAGGACATAGGATACTTTTATCCCGACATTCCCACGGGATCGAGACTTATGCGGGTGAAACCGCGGGGCGCAGCTAGTATCCATACTAATATTATAAATTCGAAGGTAACTCTGTCTGTCTATCTGTCTGTATGTTACCTTTTCACGCCTAAACCGATGAACCGATTTAGATAAAATTTGGTATAGAGATAGTTTGACTCCCGGGAAAGGACATAGGATACTTTTATCCCGATATTCCCACGGGATCGAGACTTATGCGGGTGAAACCGCGGGGCGCAGCTAGTAGCCATATAGTTCTTGATCCAGCCTTGACAAAAAAGCGCACAAAAGCGGAAAAAATCCAAACTCTCTATCTATTGGAACTATCAGGAACAGCACTGCTATTAAACTGCGACTGACGAATGTTCGCTTACTTTATCTGACACGGACAGGCGGCCGTCATGTGTCATAGAGGATTACTGCCTGTACTACGATTAGTTGTTATAGAGGAACACGTAAATATTGCACTGTGGTGTGTGGGGTTGATAAAGAATTAAGTACTTAGGTAATTAAGAGTTTATGAGTGGCAAATGACGATACATGATATAGGTGAGTACTTGCTCTCGCAAAGAGAAGGCTTGTGTCGATTAAGCTAATGACCATTTGGAAACGCTAAACAGAGCAGATAAGTCAAATGAAAAAGAATTGACGATTGATTAGAAGGACAAAAAACTTTTTTACAAAATAAAAACTTTTTTACAAAAAAAAAACCGACTTCAAAAAAAACACTACAAAGTGAAAAATAACTTTAATTGCGGAAGTCGGTGGCGTTGCTTCAGCATTTTCGTTTTTTGACACCGACTTCCGAAATTAAAGTTATTTTTCACTTTGTAGTGTTTTTTTTGAAGTCGGTTTTTTTTTTTGTAAAAAAGTTTTTATTTTTCACTTTTTAGTTGTACCTACGTGCCCCACATAAATTCAATTAACACTTGTGCATTGAAGACACGACTCGAAGAATCATCAAAATTCACAAAAAATGCCGGAGATGCAGTACATTTATGCATATAACTTCGTACATAAGAATAATTACCTAATGTATTATATACTAAAACCTTCCTGAAAGTATGTAGATCACACTCATGAAAGAATTATCAAAATCGGTTCAGTAGTTTTTGAGATAATCGCGGACATACAAACATACATACATACATACATACATACATACGGGTCGAATACAGAACCTCCTTTTTTAAACTCGGTTAAAAAGTCGTTTAAAAAAAAAAAAAAAACAATCGACTTTCACTCTGTAGTTTTTGTTTGGGAGTCGGTTGTTTTATTTTTAATTTTTTTAGTGGTGGTACCTACTACCACTACTTGCCATGTAAATATCAGTGATAGGAAGTTATTTTAACATAAAGTAAGTGGAAAAGTAGGTAATAATTGAGCTAACTCCAAAACAACTGATCAGAACTTGACCAACTTTATACTCAAGAGTGTATCTACCCTTTAAAAAAAAATATTTTCTAAATCGGACCACAACACAATTGATAAAAATATCGTTATTTTTTTTAATACGTACAAATGAACATATAACCTCCTTTTAGTTTATTAAATAGTGGGCAGGAAACGATTTTAAAGGGATAAGATGTTCTACCATATTAACTTTTAGTACACTACTTAGGTTAAGCGATGCTCATGCATCTCAACAAAATACATGCTTTCATACCACTGCATTAATGCCTGGAGCAAAAAGACAACCAAGTATTTCATTATAAATAAACTCTCCAAAACTTCTTACCTAAACAAAATTAAGGTATTCCGTCTCTTAAAACATTACCTTTGACAGAAAACAGAATAAATTGTCCTGTCTGAGGACGCAATTATTCAGGTCATGCTTATTCGAATTCTTCCCTGCTGTCATAAAAAAGGTAGCTTGACGTTAATTTAATTAAGAATTTTAATACTTTCCGCGAACTCTTCTGTGAGTTCCGGGAACTGTTCAGGTGGAATGGGTCGATTTTAATAAGCTAAGCTTACCTAAGCGGTCTGTCTGTTATTTTTTTTTACGATTGCACAGGCTCCTTTGTTATCTGATTAATTGAATTGGATTTTATTAGGGGTTACTTCATCATTTATGAATAATATTGGTCAAAGAAGTAAACATTCCATTGCAATAAAATAATGCAGGTTGTGTAGATAACAGTAAGTACCTACTCTTAGGGCCGCGCAGCCAGGTCGCGCTGCCAGCAAAATGTATGTATGGAATTATGGATACTTAACCAAGCTAACACCAGAAGGCCGATTCTCGTAATTTAAAACGTTTAAAATCTAGTCGCAGTCTCATCTCAACAAACAAATTGTCAAAATGTAAGGAAATTAGAGGTATTTTGACAGACTGTGAACGTTTTTAAAATTACGAGAATTGCCCCACTGGTAGGGTTACCATTTAGAAAATCCTGACAAAAAGCCTGACATTTCAATAAAAGTCCGGACATTTTAGTCACAAAATCCAAATACCTACGTATTATTACTCGTATAGTTTTATTACTCGTATTCCATCTAATACAAAAAACCCGGACAAATTAAAGAGCCGGACAAAGTCCGGACAAAAGCCTAGAAGTCCGGACAAATCCGGACGGATGGTAACCCTTCCCACTGGTGACATACTCTCCATGGAGTTGGATACATTTTGTTGGTGGCGGCGACTAGCTGCGCCGCCAAGGTGTCCGGTGAAATATACAGCCCTAAAGGTTTGTTGTCGGTGTGAAAATGTAAATTAAACCTTGATTATTCAATCATAATACTTTCTAAACATAAAAATACCGGCTCCTAAACGCCTTCTGAAGATTTTCTTTTTTTTCCCCAAAAGTATTAAGTATTCCGCTTCTGGAACATCTTCATTACCATTTTAATAAGCGACTGGAGTTTGTATACGAGACGAAATCAGGGAACAAACGGCGGCTAAAAATATGTACCTGGATTGAATAATGAAGTTCATAATCAAAATGAAGAAAGCGGCCAATCAGAACCAGCTGTCATATCTTCGGATCTGAATAGGCCGGAAGGGATCGCCGATCCGATAACATCGAATAATTATCGGATCATTCGATTAATTGCAACTCATTCTTCTTTTAATTGCATTTGCCTGCCTCGAGATTAAGACGATGCTTTTATAGGTGTTTTATTAATCAAATGAAAATGCTTCTTCAAATGGTAATGAAATCTCCCAATTTAAGCTCAGATTCAGAAGATTTCGAGGTTCCAAAGTAATTGCACAGTGGGAGGCTTTTGGTGAACAATAAGCAGACAAAGGCTGATGATAATGACGTAATAAATTGCGTCAAAGGATAGAAATTCGAGTTTCGTAGTGAATTAAGTGCAGCTAATGAACAACCTACGTACAATATAACAGGTTTTAGCGTTATTTAGCTTATTATTGTTTTAATTACGTCGGATCAGTGTACAGATAAAATTTAGTTTGTTGTGCGAATTGAAATGGGCGTATGTTTAGTGTGGTTTTAGCCGTATTTAGTTTGGAGTCGATGGTCACTTTGCACCCACGATCAAGTGGTTATTAAATGTTAGCTTTATGTTATAGGTACTAGGTTTTTCCCAATGCTTCGCTCGCGTGGAGGTCGGAAATTATCCTACGGGAACGTTCTATCGGAATTAAAACTACCCTATGTGTTAATCCAGATTATAAACTAGCTGTTTGCCAAATCCGTTTAGCTGTGTTTGCGCCAATTTTTTGTCTGGATGGTCCAGACAAACATCCTAAAAACTATATTTGCGGCATCAACTCGTTCCCAAAATATTCATTGTACAGTTTTGACTTCGTTACTGTTTTATTATAGGTACGAGTATGTATGTAGATAAGTAAATTATCACAGTTATGTTGGTAAGGTAAAAGGAGAACAAGCAAAAACTTTTAATAAAAGTTATTTAAAAATGTAAGGCAAGCAAGAGCTTAATAGTTTTGATGGTTCAAAAACATTTTGTTTTCTACCTCAACAAAAGATTTTTGCCACAGAAACGTAGCTAAAAACGCCAAAAAGCAAACATTTTTACGAGCAGGTAATGAAAGAATTTAAAATGAAAATAATTAACAAAGCAACAAAAAGCTATGAAATTTCTAGAAACGCGTCGTTCTTGATAAGGACTGGCCGGGAAAGGCCAAAAAAAACCGCCATGAGAATACTAAGGCATGTTTGCAGGGGAGCTTTTGATCAGTCGAAAATAAACTTTAAGGTATTGGAATAGGATTTGAAGTCCTGGAAACTTCTAATCATTCTCTGGGCTCCGAGCCAAGTAGATGTGAAGAACGCACATTTTCGTCTGTTTTTCATAGAGATGCACACGTCTGAATGGCTCTCAATTTTTTTTTCGTTTGTTTTGTTTTCGCTAAATGCTGCGATATTTTCCGATGTTAGGGGCCTGACAGGGGAAAATTAAATATGATTTGCTATTCATAAAATTCAACGCATTCTTTGATATAACAGATTATTGTGAGCTCGTTATTCTGTCACTTACTGATATTCTTATAGCCGGATTTTTAAGGTGAATGGTTTCAGCATGCATTCTAATATAAGAACTCTTATTAATTTAATAAAGGGAATCTAAAAACTCTTGCGAACCACTCTTTACAAAATAATGAAATTCTATGAATTGTAAACCCGTAAAATATGTATTGAGACAATTTCCGTATTTTAAGAACGTTCGCATTTTAACCTCAGTCTCTCAACTCAGTCTATCGCAGTCCACTGCTGGACATAGGCCTCTCCCAAGCTGCGCCACAACAGCCTGTTCTTCGCCCATCTCCTGTCAAAAATACCTTTAATTTTCGCCCATCTTTGACAAGTTTTTGACATTGATAGTCGTTGAGATGAGATTGCGACTTGAATTTTTAAGTACAAGAATTGTCCTTCAGATTCAATAAGCCAATTGGGAGTTATATGTTCGAGCCGTTTCGGGTTGAAACACTAGGGCCATGGGGTCCGAGTGCCCACTTGGTTTTTCGAGATATCGCCAAGCGGTTAGTCGACTCTTCACGTGACCAGAGGGCTGGCCTATTTCTTGGCCAAAGAATTAGCGTTGCCATACAACGTGGCAATGCTGCCAGCCGTACAGGAACAGTGCCCAAAAGGGCACTGTTCCTGTTGACAGCGATGCGGACGAATTCTTTGATGCCCTATGATTATTTTGTTTATTTTTTCATATAATTGTACTTATTATTATAGTTTATATGTTAGCTTATATTATGTAAATATCCATACAAATAAAAAAAAATAAGCCAACTTATTCATTTATCCACTATACGAACACCTCCACGACCACATACAGTACACCCATTTCCCCTCAAGTTAGCTTTAAAACGAGCTCCCATATTCATATTATTCATGCAACGGATTACCCAAGTGGCAAGATTATACCAACGGGTACATACATTATTCTGATTACAAGCACCAAACGGAATATTCCCCCCCTTTTACCAGTCACCCCACCCCCCATTCCCCACCTCGTGCTTGTCACTTGGACGTGACTAGATTCGGAACCGAATCGATTTATTGAAATGGCCGATGGACATACATCGGGAACTTAATCTAATCAATCGGTTTGAGCAACGTCGTCTGTGACTTAATGTTTTAGGCTTGTTGCCAAAGTGTAATATTAAATTATATGGGTGTTTGGCTTAATTGTTTGTTGTGTTTACTGCTTCTTGTTCATTGGGAGAGTTAAAATGGAGGTTTCTCTGGCTCGAATAGCTGCTTACATTGCTTACCAGCAGCGCTATCCGCATTATCTGCAGTGTTAGGCAATTTAAGGGAGACTACATGATCTAAAGTGCGGTCACTGTCGGACTGCATAGAAAAGAAAGAAAAGCGCAACATTTTGACACAACGCTGATAATTTATTGCGAAATATGAAACAATTATCTATTTACTAAAAATCTATTGTTTGGACTAAAAAATTAAAACACTAGTGATTTCATATGTTGCTTATAGAATAATATCAAAAAATCAGAATGATTGTATATATTTTAGTATGGTTTTTAATCGATAAAAGGAACTACGAGTATTAGAGGTATCTTCATGATTTTTTTTCTATCGTATCAAATTAGTTGTATTATGTTTTCAACACACTATCTACCTAGCATATATCCTGAAGAATATCATATATTTTGTTGATTTTGTTTACTGTAGTCGATCATATACTTTTAGGCATTATAAAACTGATTTATCCCGGTCTAGTCCCCTAAGCCCCCCCTCCACCTCCCCCTCCTAGTTCGTCTTCTGTTTTAAACTCTGGCTTATCCACTTTATTGCGTTTAGGTCCTGTAGTCCTCTTAATCAAAGGCAGTTCCCTTGTCCTACGCTTGTCAACAACACCGGCGTGCCCTAATTAGTCAACCTTGTTTATCTAATTAGCAGCGACATTGCTGTCAAGGTCACGAAGCTCCGTTACATACCTAATAGACGAGGGTCTTTTTAATTTATTTGTTGATACTGTTAACGTTTTCTGTCTGGTATCGTTTACTAAAGACCGGATCATCCCCTATTGTTCCGTCGTGTTAGTCGAAAGAGAAAAGGCGTTTTAAAAAGGTATGGAATCCGCTATAATGGAAGGTTACTTAGTAAGGGGGATGATTATAAGTCTATATATTCAGATCAATACTTATACAACCTGGATACTGACTTGCAAATTGAAAAAAAAAAAACCTAAGAAAATGCTAATATATGTTTACCACGGCATAAGTCATTGCCAATATTGGTTGTTCCGATAGGACGTTCCGTGAGGCTTGTGGCTAGGTAATAACAGCCGCACGGGTCGATCGATCAGGCTAAGCTACGCTTACCGCGGTTGGCCCGTGGATGGGTGACCATCTTTACATACCAAAAACCCTCCGTGCCTCGAAAAGCACGTTAAGCCATTGGTCCCGGCTGTCATTCGTGGATCTTTGACAGTCGTTACGGGTCGTCAGAAGCCCGAAAGTCTGACAACCAGTCTTACCAAGGGGTTTTATATTACCCAGTAACTGGGTTGTAGAGGTCTGATAGGCAGTCGCTCCATGTAAAATACTGGTACTCAGCTGCATCCAGTTAGACTGAAAGCCGACCCCAACTTAGTTGGGAAAAGGCTAGGCAGATGATGATTGGTTGTTTCGATACAAAAGAAATCTTCAAAAAGGTAGATAGTCATTTGTTTTCTTTTTTTCTTATCTATTTTCAAGAAATTTCATTTGTATGGCATTACAAGGTTATGATGGTCTGTTAATTCTGTAATATCTGGTTTGACCTTTGTAATCTCCCTCGAGGATAGAGATGATATTTTGTGGCAAAAGTTTACGAACTTGTTAACTACTGAAATATCGATTTCCCTTTACGATGTTTGTAGGAATAAGACATAGTCCGATGCCAACGTTTAGAATTTCGGGGTCATTGTTTTCAAAGAGTTTTTTCTTCTGTGGCGGCATCTACATCGCCACATGCAAACTACGCCTTATACTGAAGTCACGCAAAATCCTGCATCGCGCATGCAGAGTTGACCGCGCAACTAGCATATGTTATTATGCCCTGACATCAATCGTCGGGCAGTTGCCCACCAGTCACGACACCCGTCTGGCCGGAGGATTCTTCCTTTTGTATGGAGGATGAGTGAACTTTACACCAAAGTCAAAACATTTATTTCAAACTAGCTGCGCCCCGCGGTTGCACCCGCATAAGTCTCGATCCCGTGAGAATATCGGGATAAAAAGTATCCTATGTCCTTTTCCGGGACTCAAGCTATCTCTATACCAAATTTCATCAAAATTGGTCCAGCCGTTTGAGCGTGAAGAAGTAACAAACATATAAACACACACACACACACTCACAAACTTTCGCCTTTATAATATTAGAGTGATAGGCACGGCACATAAAAGGCACTTTTGAACGTCAAAAAAGTTAAATTAAAAATTTAAAAAACCCGACTCAAACAAAAACCTCTAAAAAGTAAAATAATAATATATATTAGCCCTTTAAGTTTAATATAAGTTGCACGAAATATTTTGATCCAAGCGCCCTCACGTCGGGGGACGGCTAATTAATTCATTATTGCTGGGTTTAAGCCTCATCTGTTTGGCGTTTTCATTAGCCGTCCCCCGACATGAGGACGCTTGGATCAAAATATTTCGTGCAACTTATATTAAACTTAAAGGGCTAATATATATTATTATTTTACTTTTTAGAGGTTTTTGTTTGAGTCGGGGGTTTTTTAAATTTTTAATTTAACTTTTATTTCTTGCTTTTTAAACTTTATAATATTATATTACTAGTAAACATACTATACGATCTACACGTGATTAGCCGAAATCTGCGCAGCTGTACCTACGTATTTTTTTACCACAGTGAAGCGAAGCTAGTTAGGTACTCGTGGTCGTTGGCGTTCATTCCATACTAACGTATTCCTCTGTGAATTCGCCATTTTTGGTGGCGGCCATCTTGGATTTGAAATTTGTAATTGTGTATAGTATTCTACTAGTCAAGCCCTTTCATTTGATACCCATATTGAGGGAATTGTGAAAAAAATTCGCCATTTTGTGGTGGCGGCCATCTTGGTTTTGAAATTTAGCATAGTGTTTGGTATTCTACTTGTCAAGCCCTTTCATTTGATACCCATATTGAGGGAGTTGTGAAAAAATATGTAATCCGCCATTTTGTGGCGGCGGCCATCTTGGACCGATTTTCTTCTAACATAGCTAAGAACACTCGCGACTAATTCACCTTTCAAACAAAAAAAACAAAATCAAAATCGGTTCATCCGTTCGGGAGCTACGATGTAACAGACAGACACACACACACACACACAGACACGTCAAACTTATAACACCCCGTCGTTTTTGCGTCGGGGGTTAAAAATTACAATAAAATAGAATTGATTCTAGTCGCCCCTTCCTAAAGGTAGTTTTCGTATGGAGAAGAATGGGCAAGAAACTCCACCGCTACTCTTTTAAAATGTTCACCTTGTTCCTCCTACCTTTATTCTTCATTTTCAACACAACATAGCTAAGCTTTTAACTTGCTTACTGCCTCTGGTTAAAATGTGTTTGTTTCATGCCTTCTGATACTTATTTTAGTTAATAACTTTAGAGTTTTTGTTGTAGGGGCATTTTCTAATCGAACATGCACAAACAACTTAATAATAGGTATATGTACATATATTATCAGGATATGCATGTACTATACGGGAAAAATAAAGGGGTGACTTGGTCGTTAAAAAAACTAGGTCACTTCAATACATATCATAAAATAGTAACAAAGTCAAAACTGTACATTGAATATTGAAGAAAAAAAAGTATTGCGAGGCGTGGGAGCGAATATGATGCCGAAAATATAGTTTTGTTTTGTTTGTCTGGATGTATGTTCCGGATTGGCGGAAAACGGCTGAACGGATTTGGTTGAAATTTGGCACACAGATAATTTAGAACCTGGATCAACTAAATTTTAAACCCGATAATACCTTCCCGTGGGACATTTTCCGTCATCCACGCGCAACAACAATAATAACAGCAAAAACTCATAGTAAAAAAATATTAGCTTGTCAGCACTCATAGAGCCCTAACATAAGCAACAGATATGAAATAATTGTATTTTTTTTTTAAATCAAATCATTTATTTTTTGCCAACATGGGTAGAGGTAGATATAGATGTTATACATGTTTTGGTAATGTTCTCCATGCTCTGCCGTCACTTGGGCATGCAAAATTTACATATACATTACAACCTGCTATCAAAATACCATGCTTAATAACAACAAATATTACAAAATTATTAAATTGGAAAATCATTTTAACCATTTTATTTTTTTATGTCAAGGAGTATCCAGTAGTCCATAACTAAAATGTCATAGTTTTACGCGTGGTTTTACGTGACATGTTTTTTTTTCTCAAATTCGTACAAATATTTTCTCTATTTTTATCCTGCTTACTCCATTGTAATATGAATACTCAATCTTGACATGTTATTATTTTTTTTTTCTAAAATTTCATAATTTATTTTCTTTATTTTTATCATGTTTACACTTAACAGTATATAAAGTCAAAGTCAAAGCATTTATTTCAAATAGGCACATAAAAGGCACTTTTGAACGTCAAAAATTATCTTATAAAATAGAATTGATTCTAGTCGCCCATTCCAAAAGGTAGTTTTCGTATGGAGAAGAATGGGCAAGAAACTCCACCGTTACTCTTTTAAAATGTTTTAGGTACAATATTTTGCATGGGTACATTAATTATATAATAACATGTGAGGACGATGCACCTAAAATAAAATTACTATACCACAATAGGTAAAAGAATTAAAAACGAAACCATGACATATAAATTAATTATCTGATAGATACATGGTGCTCACATATTTACAAACATGGCACAAGCAAAACGATTTTAATTTAAAAAAAAAAATACAAGTACCTAATAAGTCTGGGTGTGAGTAATGAATGTAAAAACGAATAAAAAAAAAATACAATTAAATTAGCAACCAGTTTGATTTTGCCTAGAATATATGCATGCTGTAGTCTCTCGTAATTGAAGGAGCAGCTTTTTGATTAGAGAACATTGTGATTTATATTGTATATGTACACAATATACCTGCAATATAAAGGATACAATATCCTTTGTTGGAAATCCTAAATAAGTAAACTGTCCCAGCTCATCATAAATTGAAAGTTTCACCTCACTAAAATATCGATTTCCCTACAAAACGTTGTTTATCGTAAGGCGCGGCTATGCCAAGGTCGGAGGCATTGTTACCAAATTGATGAGATTCGTATCGATCTGGCACGTCACTAGTTTCCAGTTATGTTTCACGAAATGTATATCGTTAAATCTGTTTTAATGGTCGCTATAGATTTTACTTTGTTTTTTTTTTTTTACTTTTTTATGGCTCGTGGTGTTTTATTGTTACAATTAAACGGTTCGGGGTCGTGACGTAAGCTATTAATTTGTTTTTGTGTAAAATAACGGGTTTTAAAATAGTTGGAGTTTGTTGAGTGTAAGGCTTAATTTTGACGCTGCAAAAAAATAAATACAAAAGGAGGAAAACAGGTTATCTCGTGAATGAAGATGTAGTAAAGAAAAATAATGTAAAAATAGCAATGACAAGATTTTTACGAATAACAAGAAAATCAACAATCCAAACGTCCAAACCGCCTGCTCTCAAAATGGTGAAGGAAAACATCGTGAGGAAACCAGCATGTCCTAGAACCAAAAATTCGAAGAAATGTGACAACTTCCAACCCGCACTGGGCCCGCGTGTAGATTACGGCCCTGTCCCTCTCAAAGACAGGAGGCCTGTGTCCCAGCAGTGTGAACAATATAGGCTAATTATGATTAAGTGTCCAACCCAAAAAGCGTCCTCGCTTATTAATTCACTTATCTGCATTCCTCAGAAAATCTCAACACAATCTGTCATCAACACTAATGACTACATTGTAAATAGCAACTTTCCTAATTAATCATTCACACCGTATCGCCTCCACTTATAATAATTAATTAACGACAAAGCTCATCTAATTATCAATGTGATACAGAATCCATTATTCATGAGACTAAAACAATCTTCTCGGAAAAAACATGGAGAAGAAATCGTGCGTAACACAATGAAAAGAACAAAGAGGCTCGATTCGATATTAAAAAAAGAAAAACAAAGAGCTCGTTGTCTGTAAGGTAATGATCACACGTGCCACACCACACCACAATCTCGCCACAACGACAATACGTGAACGGGCGCGAAATTGTATGAAAATGAATAGTTTATTCACACGGACCACATTAGACGGTCAAAATCAACCGTGTGGGCAATACCGACCACATCAAGCCACGTCGCAGCCACAACGCAACCACCAGCGAAACCGCGCACTAGCGGCCGGCTACCTTTCTGTCTGCGCAAAAACTATCCACAACGTAACCACATTCTACCACCACACCACAACTTGACCACATTTTGTCGCTACGATGTGGTGTCATATTTTATACCTACAAATTAGGCTGAGAATCAGCACTTTTCGACCGTCAAAATTACATAAGATAGTCCCACAAAACACCCACCCTTCACCACTTTCTAGTGCTTTCGCTGGGGAGAATAAGTGGCACAACAAACTCCCCAGCAGTGGTAGTTGTGGTACGTGTAAACGGGCCCTAAAAGCTGTTCACTAGATGTGTCGCCGCAGTATGCACACAGAATTAATTATCTTTTCCGTAACCGTTTCCTTTGTGGTTCGTATCCCAATGGACTTCAACAGTTTATCCAGCAAAAGGTTAGATAGTGTCACGCCAGAGAGCGATTTTGTTTTTTTTTTTCGTTGTTGTTTCGTTTCGAGTTGCATGCGGGGATTAAAAAACTTTTTATCATGACCTTTTTACTATGAATGAACGTGCCCGCATCGGTTTTGTTGCTTTTTATTGTTGTTTCTAGTATGATTTTGTTGGGTTTGTATCTTTGTTTTCGTCTTTTGTGGTGGATGTAGTCTTTACGATATTCTGAATTTGAGTTGTTGAAGCAATAATCTGTGCTATACAGTTTGTGCTCAAATTAATTATCATGTTTTGATAAATTGTAACTCAATTTCAGTAACTAATTAATACACCTTTTTATTAGCATTTAAGTCTTTTTAAAAGTATGTACAGTCACGAGCAATAATATGTCAACACTTGGCAACTTTCAATTGCGATTTTTTCGTGAAATAACGAATGCAACGTTGAAATACGACACTTTACATAAACCTATGGATTCGAAAATACTATGTTTGTAATAACATAAAATTTCATTCAAAAATAAAGGAGAAAATCGCCTTTGAATAAAGCCAAGAGTATACATACTTATAGACGTGACTGTACATCGTATGCACAAGTTAATGTGATAAGTAATTAACTATCTGTACAGGGTGAAACTGAATTCATGGGCATCCTTTTAAGGGGTCATTGTAATCATCCTTATGAACAACTTTTACTATGGGACCAAGACCGAAATCGCGAAAAAAAAAATCAGCTTTTCCATACATTTTGACGAGTTATGTGAACATAAATGCAAGGAACAGCTGATTTTTTTTCGCGACTTTTACTACGGGATTATACCTAAGTTTAGTCCCGTAGTAAAAGTTGTTCATAACGATGAGTACAATGACCCCTTAAAAGGATGCCCATGAATTTAATTTCACCCTGTATACTAATAATAAAGCTGAAGAGGTTGTTTGTTTGAACGCGTTAATCTCTGGAACCACAAGTCGGATTTGTAATTTATTCTTTGCATTTGATAGACCGAATCTTGAGGAAGGCTATTACTCGTAAACATCACGCTACGACCTCAATCTTTCTGAATAACCGACTCCTTCGACAATTCATAACTGTGACTGCCTGTAAATGGTTTAATTGAAATAAACTCTTTGAATTTTGAATAACACGGGTACGAAACCCTGATATAGCGCGATCGATCGGCAATTAACTGACAGTTTTGTGGCGGAATAGTTTAAGGTTCTATTATTTTAATTAAAAGTATTTATTACGGGCGTTTTGTAATTATCGAATTACCTGCTGTACACTGGTATTATCAGGTATTAACTTATTACCATTTCTAGTGAAACCTGTCATTAACTTGATAGAATATGTTAAGGCCACAAAAAATGGTGGCTAACACATTTTTTTTAAATCTTTACTAATATTATAAAGAGGTCATGTTTGTAGTTTGTATGTAGGGGGTAATTTTCGGAACTGCCAGTCGGATTTGAAAAAATCTTTTTGCATTTGATAGCTCAATTCTTGAGGAAGGCTATTGGCTATTTAACATCACGCTAGGACATAAGGAGACGGGCAAAAAGAAAAAATAGTAGAAAGAACGGTAAGCGGAAATGAAGTAGCTACTAGCGCGGGTTGATACGATGCGACGGCGAAGGTGGGAACAACAAATTCCAAAATATCATGCGTTGCGGACAGAAGCTAGTATAAAATAATCTTTCAAGGAGATGGTTATCCACTACGGAATTTCAAGTGAACCGTGACGAGTAAAAAAATAACTTTTAACTAATTAATTTATTCAGAAGTAACTTGTTGCGTATTTAATTTTGTAACAATGCTTTCATACTTAAACTAGTAGCGCCCCGCGGTTTCACCCGCATAATATAATATAATAAACCCTAGTATCGATCACGTGGGAATATCGGGATAAAAAGTAACCTATGTCCTTTCCCGGGACTCAAACTATCTCTATACCAAATTTCATCTAAATCGGTTCAGCGGTTTGAGCGTGAAGAAGTAACAAACATATAAACACACACACACACAAACACACTCACAAACTTTCGCCTTTATAATATTAGTGTGATATTAGTAGGATAGGATAGGATAGTAGGATATAAATTGTAGTAGCTTCTAGAAGTTTATTGAAATAAACAGCTCCCCGTCAAAATCTATTTCCTGCGATTATCTTTTGGAAATCGTATTCAAATTATGATGGACAGTTTAATTTGGGATCATAGCCCCCTATCAATCATTTCCTTTAAGTTACTGGCAAAAATAAGGGCAAAACAAACGAGAAAAAAATCTTCAACCCATCGGATATGTAAAATATGAAAATGATGATGAAGTCAATATTTTACCTACTTATTTAATCTACTGTTCGCCAGCAACCTGTTACTAGGGTTCCGTATATAAAGGGCGCTAACGGGACCCTATTACTTTTTTTTAATTTTATTATGGATGGGATGATATCTTCAAATGACCCCTCCCGCTCTGGGTGGAGCGGAAGGGAGTGTCATACTCTTACTGACTAAAACCCATCCGTGTTCCTTCCTTAGCCCTTTGCGTTCAGGGGTAGCGGTAACCCTTTCGGACAATCCCGCTACCCCGGCAGGCTTCGGCCCTAACAGGCCCCGAGGGACCCTATTACTAAGCCTCCGATGTCCGTCTGTCCGTCCATCCGCCCAGTCGTGCGTCCGTCCATTCGATCGCCTGTCTGTAAGGGGGACTGTACCTCATGAACCGTTATTAACCAGGGAACAGGAATAGGTAGACAGTTAAAATTTTCACAGTGTATATTTCTATTGCCGCTATAACAACAAATAATAAAAATAAAATAAATTTATTTCCATACAAGAAACGTGTTTATTTCGGCGTTTTTTGTACGGAACCCTTCGCGTGCGAGTCCGACTCGCACTTAGCCGTTTTGCCTGTTCCTATTTTAGATTCCCAGGCCAGACAGTGTAATTGATTTCATCCTGTGAAAACGAACTAGTCTGTAGAGTAGGTACTATTTCGACAAAATTGAACTGCCAATCAAACAGTTGAAAGTTCAAAGGATTTATTTACTAAGCAATATATTCAGGACAAAGTAAATACCTGCCAGAACATAAAATGCTTGAATATTTGATAAAAGTAATCAGATTTTACAGCGGCGATAAAAAATCGTACACATGACGCGATATTTTATAAGTTTCACTACTTTCACACATACGCATGAACCAACCTTTATTGTTCCATTGGGAAAAATGTACCCGATGTTTGGTCTGTATATTATCCACCTGTGCTCTAATAAAATCACAATGCGCACTGCAGCCATCAATCCGCGCGGCAGGTGCGGTGTGGCGGCGTGACGCCAGCCCTATAGGGTCGTATAGGGTTCTATAGGGCTGTTGGTGGCCGTTGCTGCGGTTTGCGGAGGCCTACGGTCTGCAGTGGATATTTGCGTAATTGCATCACGCTTCGTCTGGTGTGTGCTGAACGCGTTGTGTCGCTTTGTTTTGTTTGTGTGGGTTTAATTTGATGTAAATCGATTCTTCTCAACGTCGAGTACCAATAGGGAAGTTTTAGGCAGGCACTTTTTTTTTGAAAAAAATCTCTTAGTGCAAACGAAGTCACAATGAAAGAAAGACATAGGTAATATTTCAAAGAAAAAAAAAAAAATCCAACAGATGTATGAACCTTAGCGAAGCAAAAGGAAGGGAAACTTGTATAGCGATCGTAGCAGGTGGCGTACCGCAGTTTCCGCTTACCTGCATGGGAAAAGTGTGTGAGGATATGTAATGTGTATGTATGTTATTTTATAGTTATTATATGTCATTGCGTCATTGTAATTTGTATGCGTTATTTTATGTCTAGCTGTGCCCCGCGGTTTCACCCGCGCAAGTGTCGATCCCGTGGGCATATCGGAATAAAAAGTAGCCTATATGTTAATCCAGGGTCTCAGTTACCTCCATACAAAATTTTATCAAAATTGGTCCAGCGGTTTGAGCGTGAAGAAGTAACAAGCATATAAACACACCCTCACACACACACACATACTCACAAACTTTCGCATTTATGATATTAGTGTGATGTGATAAGAAAAATAAAAACGGTAATTTTAGAAAAAAAAAAGTAATTGCCGCGAGGTGGGAACGAGTCTGATGCCGAAAATATAGTTGTTCAAATGTTTGTGCGTTTGTCTAGATGTATGTTCCGGATTAGCGTAAAAACGGCTGAACGGATTTGGATGAAATTTTGCACACAGACAGTTTATTACCTGAATTAACACATGACATAGGGTGCATACTTTTTAAACTTGGTACTACTCGGTTAGTACATATAGGAATATTTTCCGATATACACGCGGGCGAAGCTGCGGGCCAAATCTAGTATACTAATATTTAGGTATCTGCTTTTACTAGAATTAATTATTCTCCATGCTTTGCTTGTTCATTCTGCAATCGCTTACGTATTTTGACTTTGTTTTACACCTATGTAACCTTACATAGAGTACGTGGAATCCTGGCGTGGATGACAGTGTAGCCTTTATTTATTGTTTATTTATTCGAGCCGTGAACATACTGCGGGGCATGACGCCAGCAATGAAAATTCCTGGAATAAAAAATTGGCCATCAACTGGCTTCAGTGTTGTTTGATAAGTAATCTTACAGTTAAGATATAGAGGGCAAATGATCATAGAACCAGAACAAGAGCTTTCTTTTCTTGATATTCTTGACATTTTAGTATGGATAGACCAACGAAAGAATGCTCAATGCCTGTTTACACAACATGAAACGTTTATTTTCTAAAACATGCTTGGAAATTTGAGCATTATTTTGACAACCTTCTTCGATAAATCGAAATTGCTGTACTGGCCAAATACATGCGAGCAGCGGCCGCCAAAAGTTGTATGAAAATCCAGATCCGTCGTGTTTTGCGGCCAAATAAATTACATACGAGTAGTAAACTCATACTGTCGTGTAATTTAAAAATGGAACGATCTTTTACTCTGAGACATGGCAACCAAGGAGGTAACTTATCAAAGATTTTATTTAAATTTCGAACTGGCTTGCAAATAGAGGCATGTTTATTAAAAAAAAAAAAAAAAACAAGTGAACACGCGGGAAAAAATAACCTTGTTCGTCATTGATTTTGAAAAATAATTGTAATTGACAAAAAAGTTCTGCCTAGGTACTACATACTTAAGTAGTTTTAATTTCCGCGCATTATTTGAGAAAAGTACTATACAAGCCTTTGACGGTACTTTCCTGTCAAAAAGAGTAACCTAGACAAAGTGGATAAGACAGAGATTAAAACAGAAGAAGAACTATAGCAGGGGATCAAGGGGCGTGGAGGGGGGGGGGGTTCGGGAAATCACCGGAATTAACAATATAATTTGGTAGAGTAGGTATGTTATTTTAAGTACGATGTTTTCATTTATTATCTTTTGCTTCCTATATCCCCCGATAGAATACAAAAGATAATATAAAAACAAAACATTAAACTGTTGAATGGGAATTCCATCATTTCATCCGCCTCCATGTAAAATACTGGTATTCAGCTGCCTCCGGTCAGACTAGAAGCCGACCCAACATGGTTGGGAAAACCTTCGGCTGACGATGATCTTATTTTGAGACCATAATATTTCAAATCTTAGAAAAGATTTTTCCAGAATAGCGTTCACTTTATAAGCAACACATATAATTTCTGTCAACTAGTTAGTATCTCCTTCACTAATATAATTTCTATCAAAATGATATGTATCTCAGAATGTCAGCAAATTAATATTAATATTTCTGCTTATTTCTCGCGTACTCGTGCATTTGGCTGCTACTTTCCGAGAAGGACACAGAAGTCGGATATGGAATTAATTTCGGGTGCTGCTTCTGCGAACTTTAAGGTGACTCATTGCTTTATTCAAATAAATATCTATGTACTAGCTGTGCCCCGCGGTTTCACCTGCGATAAAAGTATTACAGTCCTTTTTTATTGATATCCTTTACAAATCTCCACCCCCTTTTTGCACCCATAAGGGATAATTTCGGGAATAAAAACTTCTATATCCTTCCCCACAACTCAAACTATCTCCATACAAATTTCATCTAAATCGGTTCAGCGGTTATTGATTCCCCATATAAACTTCCACCTCCCTTTACACCCCCTTAAAGGATGATTTCTGGGATAAAAACTATCCTATGTCCTTCCCCGGGATGCAATCTATCTCTCTGCCAAATTTCATCTAAATCCGTTCAGTGGTTTAGGCGTGAAAAGGTAACATATAGATAGACAGACACAGAGTTACTTTCGAATTTATAATTGTTATTATAGTATGGATACTAATTAGTATGGATGTCTATAGTCTATGTTGATTATTTTTGTTAAGTAATTTTGGAATTATCTCAGTTGTTTTGGTAATAACAGGTTCCTCTGCTGTGGTGGTAGAGGGTTCCTCTATTGTTGTTGTTGTTGTTGTAGTAGTGGGTGCATCTGTTGTGGTTTTTTGATATTATGAGCTCAGTCCTTCGTTACGCTAGCTATACATACTAACAACTAATCGTCAGCTTACAAATACATATATCTACGGAAACCCAGACATGAAACTTTGATTCAGTTTGAACTTTGTATAAACTTTGGTTAAAGTAACTAGGTTGAATACTCATAACAATGATATCATACAGATGAATTCCAATATGATTAAACAACTGAACTGATTAAGGGCCTGTGCACACCACGTTTTTTAAACGCGCCGTTGACGCGCGTTTGTAGCGATACAGACGTGATACGCACGCGAGTCAGACGCAGCCTGTAGACCTTCTGTAGGATAAAAGCGCGCCGTCAACCACGTTTCTAAAACGCGCGCCAACGGCGCGTTTAAAAAACGTGGTGTGCACAGGCCCTTAGACAAGTGAAGTAATGTAACAAGCATCTACAGAAGACAAATGGTAATTTAATTTCTGCTTTCTAGGTATTCAGCAGAATAAACGACTATTGCTATCTTAATTGAAGCAATGTAGGTCAATTGTAGATTACTCTCATTGATACTAGAAAACAAAGTCTAAAAAACTATTACTACGATACTAATTGGTAATACACACATCAAAAGTGTCTAGGGATCAACATATATTTTTGCAATAACTTTTCTCCTGATTGATATTAATTAAAATTTTCTTTAAGGATTCATCAAATAAAGGGTTTTCGTTTGTCACAGTAACGATAAACCAAGTCACCTTTGCATTAATAAAGAAATTTGCCATTTTCCTAATAAAGGGATTTTTGACATTTGAACCACCAACACAAAAGTTCGAAAAAAAGACTGAAATAACAGTTTTCTTTAAAATTTTATTGGGTAACTTAAACAATTAATAATCCTTGTTTCTACCGCGAACACTAACAACACAAGAACATCGGTTTGGCATACTCAAAATGAGTTCATCCAATCCATTCACGCTGTGGAATGGCCGCCCATGTTCGTTGCAACAACAAAAAAAGGTCTTCTTGCGACTGGATACCCTCCATATTCGGCAGAGCTCTTCTCTGTAGCATATCCCATGCATGCTCAATCGGGTTCAAGTCTGGCGACTGAGCAGGCCAGGGCAGGACATTGATGTTAGCTGCGGCGAGAGTCTGTCTTACAACTCTTGCGGTGTGCGGTCGTGCATTATCATGCATTAACTGAAATAAGGGACCGATTTGCACTTGTAGAGGAACGATGACGTCTGATACAATCGTCTCAGCATAAATTTGAGCGTTGAGGTTGCCTCTGATCCAAATCAACTCAGTTCTTCCGCCGATCCAAATACCCGCCCATACCATGATGGTTCCACCACTATAAGGATGGACTTCCTGGCAGGATTTTAATCGCTGTTGGCGTCCAGGGGTTCTCCAGTGTCGTATACGTCTTGTATCCGGTCTCATACCAAAACGAGACTCATCAGAAAAGCACACGAAACGCCATTGTTCTTCTGCCCAATTTCTGTGTTCAAGAGCCCATTGATATCGAATCCTACGATTGTGCATTGCTATAGGTGGTACCCGTAGCGGTCTTCGGAAATGAAGGTTCACTTCATGCAAGCGGTTTCTGACTGTTTGGTCGCTAATTAAGTTCCCTGAAGAGTGATGAAGCCTCACGGCTAACATCATGGCGGTTATTGTTGGAGCTCTTCGAGTTAAGATTTGAATGTATCGGTCTTGTCTCCGTGTGGTGCAGCGATACCGTCCTCCATGGCGCTCAGCCACGGTACCAGTGCTTCGGTAACGTGTCCAAAGTCGACTGATAACACTCTGACTTGTATTCAGAGCTAAAGCCACAGTACGTTGCCGGGAACCAGCTTCTATCATTCCCACGGCTCTGAGCATTTCTTCCCTGCTTAAATGACGTCGCCGCTCCATAATAACGTTGGTTTTAATCAGTAGTAGGGAAACAGTAGCACTAATAATGTCTTCAATGCGTTGTATGTTTTTATAGGGAAAATATTGACAGCTGATTTTCATCTTTTACTCGAATTTGATTCACAGTTCCTTATTCAAATTATGAAATGCACCAAAAAGGAGCCATATAAATTTATAAAATCATAAATTTATTACAAAGCCACATCTCAATCTCAAGAAATCCGCATAAAAATGCTTGATCCCTAGACACTTTTGATGTGTGTAGTTTAGTGCTTCAGTGACTGAAAAACGAATTGATGAAGTACGATTTCCGGTGGATAAATAAAAATTAATAAAAAAAATATATAAACCGACTTCAAAAAGAAATGAAGTCAAAAGTATGAAACAATATTTTTATATAATATACACGAAATTAACCAACAAAACGAAATTAAAAGTAGGTACCTACGAAAAAAATTAGGGGCCTCCAAATTTTTTTGAGTTTGGTGCTAGCACTTAGTACCTATGATATACTATAAAAAAAAGAAAATCCGCAATATTAGACAAAAACAAAAAGTACAACAATGGTGTTGCGGACGACCGGGGTACGTCCAGTACCTGACGGCCGTGCCTGGGACAGTCTCCCACGTTTTTGACGTATGTTCCCTAACTGTGCTGGCGACACACGTCCCACGCACCCCTGAATGCGTACGTAGTGGTGGGCACAACCCACTAAGAGGACCTCGGAGAGATGGGCGGCGAAGAGGCGGCGAAATAAAACGCAGAATTTTCTTGAATGTTGGCTTGCAGATTTCGGCTTGTTGTTTCTTGATGTTGCCTCTTCGACGGCTGAGCTGCGACTGACTTGAGCCGAAAAATGGCCCCATTTTTATACCGGCCTACGTAACCTTATTGGCGACCGCGATTTTTAGACCCTTTTTGATCGCCAATTTCATCAAGCCGAAATCTGTTTGAGCCCCTTTTTATTAAGTTTTTATGCTATTTCCTTACATGTTTTTATTATACATTATTGTCTACAAGGTCCTTATGCTAATTAACACTTACTTAACTAGTTAACAATAATTAATAAAAATATAGCAAACAAAAACTGCAAAAATTGTGACTTGACAATTTTTCACTACAGAAAATCCTTTATAACTTTTGAACCCGTGGCTCGATTTGCAAAATTTAAACGTTATTATCATTTTTACACACAATCCTTTCATTTAAAACCAAAATAATTAAATTCTATCCATAAACAAAAAGTAAATTTTCAAGTTACGTAATTATAACGAAATATCTTAAAACTTACAAGAAAACCTTACAAAATCAGTCTTATTAGTTCAAAACATGAATTCTAATAATAATCTTAACATAATTAATTACATAACTATCTAATTAGACACATAGAAAGAACAAAACATAAATCATTGAAATTTTACACTATTAATTAAAATTTCTTCCTTACTTTTTACATAGCGGTCTCGCCACTACTTGCGCCCATGTGCCTAGATAGGGTCTCGTCGCCGACATATGGTATATGTATACTTACAACAATTTTGAAACTTGCACTGTTCCCTAAGACTGACCAACTGAATTTCGACAAACTGTAATACGACAACTGTTTTTTTTTACCTTCTACGAACCTTGCAATGATTCTCTTTAATAAAAATGGATAACAGATTCATCGACTCGTGGTATCAATGAAAGTAAATCAATAGGTTTGAATTCAGAGCAACGCAACAGTGGACCAATGGGAGCGGTCGACGTCAATCATAATGCTGACGTCACCAATTACCTTACCTGTCTGTATGTTACCTTGTCACACCTAAACCACTGAACCGATTTAGATGAAAAATATAGTTTGAGTCCCGGGAAAAGACATAGGACAGTTTTTAACCCGATATTCCCACGGGATCGAAACTTATGCAGGTGAAACCGCGGGGCGCAGTTAGTATAACTATAACTTAGCTCTTCATATTACCAAAAATGACATAGATATGTATATACATATCTACACAGTACAAAATAATAATACAGTCTCAAAATAATAATATGTGCATGCACATAAAATAGGAGGGGAAAGAATCATTGGACATCAAAAAAATCGTCCACATCGCTGTCAATAGGAAAAGTGCCCAAGACTGGCGGCATTGCCACGTTGTATGGCAATGCTGATTCTTTACAACTAGCTATTGGACATGTTCGCTGAAGTATTATATTGTAGGTATAAAGAAGAGTGTTATTAATAAATTAAATAGTACAACCTACGCGGTCATGAAGGTTTTTTTAAACTTTGACCTTTGCTGTCTACACCCTCGTGTCGTGGTTAAAGATTTTACAATTCTACTGTGACTTCTATTTCTCATAGCATAATCAACCCAAAATGTTCCCACTGCTGTGACACAGGCCTCTTTGTGAGAGGGAGTGGGCCGTAATCCACTACGCAGGCCCAGTGCGGGTTGGTACTATGCCACATTTCTTCGAATTTTTGGTTCTAGGTTCTAGGACATGCCGGTTTCCTCACGATGTTTTCCTTCACTGTTTTGAGAGTGCCGAGTGGTGGTTCTATTTTATGAATAAATCGGTCACTTTCAAATTGAGAAACAGCAACAATGTTACTGACGTCACAACATTTAAGTACCTAAACACGAACCGAAAGAAAAACGATCACATAAAAAAAACAAAACGATATAATCTAAGTAATTGAATTAGGGAAAACAAAAATATCGAATCGTATCGTATTGCTGTACAAATTACTTCGTCCCGAATACCGATCGAGCTGGCGATCGATAAGGACTCGAATGGAACCGAGGCGTTTGTGTAAGTGTCAGTCAAAACTTATTTATTTATAGGTTGGACGGAGTTGTCCTTTTTGTTGTTAGAAAGAAGCGTATGTAGATATTAATATTAATTGATAGCTATATTATTACATAGGACACGGCGAATGCAATGCATGCATTCAGTTGCATCTGGTTACGTTATCACGTCAACGCCAGCTGTCGTTGAAAACCAGCCCTGGGGCTCAGTTTCATATAGGGTCTTAGCATTATGCTGAGCAATGGTCGTTTTGCTTGGAGGTGACGCATGTTTTCTCCAAAATTTTTTTTTGTGTTTGTTTTCTTTTGATGCGTCATGTTTGCCGCAAATAAACGTATTTTCTTTTTTTTTTTCTGGATAGACTTGACGCCGACCTCAAAATAGTTGGAAAAGGCTAGGCAGATGATGACTGGCGAATGCAATAGCGTTCATTATGTTATGTCTGTCTGTAGTTCAAAATACTGCTTGATACTGAAGACTGTAACACATAAGTACGTACAGACGCCAGCACATCAAACTACCAGAAACTGTCAAATTTTCACAATCAATTTTGAACCTTATTCTTTAGCGATAAAGTTGAAAATCTATTAAAGAAATTTGATAGATTGTAGTAGCTTGATGTGCTGGGCGTCTGTACTGACGCCTTCTTCCCATGTGGGTAGGCATTAACAAAAGAACGCCACCCGCTACGATCCTTAAATACTCTGAACAAACTGTAATGTTTTACCCATAGACTTGCAGGTTTGAGTTTAAATAAATGAAACTTGGCACTTTTTAGTCCACTTTTGACTATGGGATGGTCCTTTCCCATTTAGTCCAACCACCCTTATCTATATATTTGACCTTCAGGGCAGAGACCTTTTTCTATCTGTGGTGTTCAGATCATAAGTTACTTAGATAGACTGAGTAAGAACTAGAAACTCCGGTAGTCGCTCTTCTTTCAGCCGATATAAACTGTGGCGCCATCTACATCGCCACACGCGAACTACGCAACGTACTGAAGGTTAATTCTCGTAATTTAAAACGTTCAAAATCTATTCGCAGTCTCATCTCAGCAACAAACAAATGTCAAAAAATTGGTCAAATTTAGAGGTATTTTTGACAGATTGAGACTGAGATCAGACTGTGAACGTTCTTAAAATTACTAGAATTGCCCCTCAGATGTCACATAAAATCCTGCATCGCGCAAGCAGAGTTTACCGCGCGACTAGCATATAATATACAAAATCCCGACATCAATCGTCGGGCAGTTGCCCACCAGACACGAAACTCGTCTGGTCGGAGGATCCTACCTTTTCTATGAGTAGACTTTACGCACTGTTCCTCATACGTCTATAAAACCATCGGAAACAAAAATACGTTGACCATACTACAGCCCAGAATAGAAAATCTAATATTCACGATCTCGCATGGCGATCACTGATTTAAATATCCGTAGCGAGGACCACTTTTGTCTGGACTTTAAAAGAGACTGTGACCTCTGAGTTTGTTTCGGCCTTTCTTCTCAGAGTAGTCAGATAGGAAACGCCGACCTCATCTAGCTTAAAAAAATATGATCGACGTGTAAAAGTGTTTGTACAAACCTACTTACAGACAATAAATCATTTATCATTTACAAATTCTCCTAGAAAATACCGCTTCCACTCCCAGTCTATCCTACCTCCATTCTAGCTAGTCTAAAGAGCACTTAATCCAGTGTCTGTGCCCACTGCTCTTGAATGCGTTACGTTCAATATATGGCGATAAACGACGCCATCTGTCACGTTAGCCAGGAGTTATAGATGCAATGGAACCGAACGTCTTACTTGAATGCCTGCTTAGTTTGCGTCTAAGGATCCTCAGGTATGTGGTCCAGGGTTTATGTGTGGTGTTACAGTACCGTGGTGAGCATGAGCCTTTGAAATGAGAGGTCCAATTATCGGTTCCTAGGAGTAATTTTTGTTTTGCCAGTCCTGCTATGTTGAACATAGTGGAAACGAAAGACAAAATGACAGATTGTAGAAAGAATTCTATGGCGCGATATCAAAAATTATACGGTACTTAATTTTTTTTTGTCTTCGTTGTGTAGAGATAGAAGTGGTCATGTTACGCTTGCTCGCATGCGGATTCGTCGTTGCCGTCGTGTAGATCGTCGGATCGTAGTTGGGTCAAACTTGTTTCGCCCCTTGGCGTTTGATGACACTTCTTGGGCAAGAGAGTGAATGTCATCTCTCATTGCAGAGATATACTATACGTCTGATTATCGGTACAATAAGTAGAAACAGTCTCACCACAGAATACTTAAAGTACTGCGTAGTCTCACTTCAATACTAAATTGCTATTTTACGTCCTGCAGTGGCAGAAGATAATGCTGCCCGGATTACCTTCTTTCACCTCTTAGCCCTGCGTTTCACACTTGAATTCAAGTCAATAATCATGTCCAGAATAGTGCTTTGAACAACACAAAGGACGAGTGTTAAAATCGTACGACACGGAAGTATCAAGTAGCATTCATCGCCGTATCGCGATCGTGAAGGAAACAAACTGCTATTTATTTCCTCAATAATTCTCTAATAATGCTCACGATACCATAAAACAACTGTTTATACGCAATACAGCTTTACGACTTACATTTACAACGACTGAATTTGCTACTTTTTACTGTGATAGACTTTCTTCATGCAAATTGGATAGATTTATTGTACGGACTGGAGTAAGATTTGCGTGGTACAGAGAGCAGGGATGGGCGGAATGTGAGCGGTGTTGTCTGTATTATTTATTGCACTTTGGGATTAAGTAGTTGTATCTGTCTATATATAGAATGGTTGTTGACGTCTTGGCAGTCACAGGAGATGTGGAAATGTTATTGAAATATCAAAATATTACACATAAATAAAAACGGCGTACACATGTGACACATTTTCCCTCTTTTCCATAAGTTTATACGGATTGATATCCGGTATAAACTTCTAGCAAGACGGGAAAAAAAATTGGAATTATGGACCCCTTTCTTAAAAAAAACCTCATTGTTTTCTAAGAATTTTTTTTTTTTTACCAAGATTCCAGCTAGGTATCGCCTCCTGTGTGAGCCCAGGTTTATTGAATTATTATCAACCAATGTAATAAATAAGTTGACAGAGTGGTGCCGACTCATTAAACGCGGCTACTGCAAGGAGTTCCGATCATTTCACAGAAGAAAATGAGCGTGAAGTATTGAATGAATTAATAAATTAAACGTCAGTTGTTTATAAATTTTTAAATAACCGCACTGTTTTCAGATAAATAGTCCTGTCAGCAATAAAAAAGAATGTTTATTAAATTGCAAAGAGTCTGACACTACCAGTTAATACGTCCATCGATCAGGGACGGTGCTGTTTTTAATTACCCGTCCCTGTCTGATCTGGTGTCAAGACCGTTCCATCTCTTTCTCTCGGTTTGAACTGGGTAGCTAATTGGGCGTACAGGGGTCGTATCTCGTAAACAATGGATGAATTCTACCTTTTTACTTGTTATTCCTAGTGACGGATGGGTGTTCCAATTTGGGTGATGCATGTCGGGACTCGGGAGCCATGATGATGTAAATTGTAGACATATAGGGGTATCGAATTTCGTGTGGAAAGTTTTGAATATGAATGTGTATGGCTATAAAAGTAGAGGGAGACCGAATGGACGATGGATGGACGTTATGAAAGATGATATGGCTGACCACCGAGATGGTGATTAATAGAGAAGTATCGAAGAAAAAGACATGTTGCGCTGACCGCATATAAATTAAGATAAGGGCAAGAGATTGATGTTGACAGGGATCTCGAATTAAGACTCGTGACGTCATTCTTCGAATGAATATTTTTAATGGTTCTCTGCTTTCATCTTATAATGAATTGGAGAAAGATAATAATTTCAAGATTATTAGCAATTTAAATCATTAAAATAAGTAGGCACTTAGTTATTTTTCCGCTCTCTATGACTGTTACAATTTATTTATTTATGTACACACAGAAAAATACATAGGGATACGACATAATTAGGATCTGATGACCATTCATCTCATTGGCCATTTCGTCGCTATCCCTAATAGGTCACATTCACTAATACGTCACCTTGTGCATCTGATCAGTTTCTTAACTCGGTTCATGCTGTATTTCGACTCATTCCCAACTCGTCCGACAACGTACAGTCACATTTAAATACTGCTTTATTCTTAAAAAAATCTTCCAGCCCTGTGGAGGGAGACATGAAAAATAAATTTATGCTAACGATTATTTTTATTTTGTTTCAGGTACGTTAAATGATTCATTTCGTGACACTGACATCTACCATAGTCCAAATTGGTGAAACACGGGTCCGGACCCCATGATACTATGGTACAGGTATGTTTTACGTGAATTTACTGTAGGTATCAGCAAGTCTGCTATACGATTTTATTGTTATCTCGAGCGAGTAGAGTTTACTATAAGCATCCAAAAAACAATATTTGTCAACATATACAGGGTGACTGGAAATTAGTGGCGGAGCCGTTAAGGGGAGGTAGTCTAGGGTTATTCCGACAGATATCACTATGAGACCTACCGTC
Organism: Amphipoea oculea; assembly: GCA_945859645.1. Taxonomy (NCBI): domain Eukaryota; kingdom Metazoa; phylum Arthropoda; class Insecta; order Lepidoptera; family Noctuidae; genus Amphipoea; species Amphipoea oculea. The sequence continues at coordinate 21,801,022 of OX243862.1, forward strand.
CTTACTTAACCCTTTCCAAGATATTCCTACTTTTTGTTTAGCAGTTTTTGCATAAAATAATGACAGTAGCGGAAATTTTACAATTAATATTACTTATTTAGAATATCTTTGTTGCAAAACAAAAAAAAGTAGGCCAAAATCACTTTTTTTTAGGATTTATTACTATCTCTTTAAGTAGGAATATCTTGGAAAGGGTTAAGTAAGGACGGTAGGTCTCATAGTGATATCTGTCGGAAAAACCCTAGACTACCTCCCCTTAACGGCTCCGCCACTAATTTCCAGTCACCCTGTATACGTCTTATCAAGTCCGCTGCTGCACTTAATGCTTCATAATTTTTATTTGTCCATTTTCTCTAGACCTGAAAACATGAAGTAAATCATATTATTTATTACAGGTACTCGTAAATAATAACATTTTCAGGCTCCGTAACTGTAAAATATAAACCATATTAAGTTTTTCCAGAAAATATTGTATATTCCTCAATGGAAACCGAGGTTCTGCAATTATTTTGACATCCATTTGGCCTACAAATTCAGTCACTGTTTTTTCATAAAAACATTACAAACCTCGTAGACTATAAAGGTATATTATATATCTACAGGGTGTTACGGAAAGGGTATATCAATACAAACGGGTTGAAGAGTGTATCTGGTCTAGAATCTCTGTACAAAATTTCAGCTCAAGAGCATTAACTTTGAATATGCTTAATATTTTTTTATTTCGACATCACGGGGCTGCACTGGCGCGCGGCGGCGTGATGTGCGTGTACTAGGCGCACAGACACGCTACAGATAATGGATAATGACCCTCGTAGTACGGTGACACGTTTGTTATGATTTCAAATTAATAAACTATCGAAATAAAAAAAAATATTAAGCATTTTCAAAGTTACTGCTTTTGAGCTGAAATTTTGTACAGAGATTCTTGACCAGATACACTCTTCAACCCGTTTGTATTGATATACCCTTTCCGTAACACCCTGTATACTAATAATAAAGCTGCAGAGCTGGTGTTTCATTTATTTTTGTTTATCTGTTTCAACGCGCTAATCTCTGGAACTGTCAGTCGGATTTGAAAAATTATTTTTGCATTTTATAGCTCAATTCTTGAGGAAGGCTATAGGCTAACATCACGCTAGGACTATTAGAAGGTGAGCAAAAAAAAGAACGCTAACCGAAAATGAAGTAATAGCACGGGCAAGCTATGCGATGCGACGGGCTGGGTTCTGAGGAACAAGAAATTTCACGCGGACGAAGTCGCGGGCAGAAGCTAGTATATACCTATGATTTAATAGAAGCAAACAGGGATAGATAAATTCTGTAAAGCGACGAGAGGTTTTCCTCCGGGAGAAACAGTTCTGAACTATAGTAAACTTTACCTAAGAACTACATACACACTTGTGTATAGGAGTAGAAGTTTCTTTACTGTTGGAGATGAAGAATATTGGTTACGTGTGGTAAATTAATTGCTAACTGAAATCTATAAGGTTGCGTTCAGAAACTTACGAGGGCTGGATTGATTAAAATATCATGAAGTGGACGCCACATGCATCTTGACTACGAATTTGAGGATTGACTTCTGATTTATCACTAAATCAATCACTGTCTAAGTATTTTAGGTTTAGATAATTTTTAATTTAAGTATTTTAGGTTTAGATAATTTGAGGACTGACTTCAGATTTATCAATAAATCAATCACTGTCTAAGTATTTTAGGTTTAGATAATTTTTAATTTAAGTATTTTAGGTTTAGATAATTTCAAGGAAAGGCACTTGGGAATCTAAATTGAAACGATTTTAACGACCAATAAAGAAAATTTTCCAAGCATTCGCTACCGTACGCTACTCTCAAACTAACCCTAATTTCTTCTCGAAACATCACAGCTACCAACTGGATATAATAAATTTCGTTACCTAACCTTCATAAAAGGCCGGTTGATTTTCAAAAGCGTTCTATTTGATCAAGCCAAGTTTCCACATCCTTCCTTTAATTTACTGTAAGCGAAAACCTCCTTGGTGTATTGGCGTTTTGACAAGTCGCCCCGAGCAAGCGGTGTACGAAGCCAATTTATTAGGTCAACGCTCCACTTACGAACCGTCATGCGATATAAATCCTATGAAATTTTACAAACTAGTGTCCTGACACAATTTTGACGAAGTTAGAGTGCTGCTGCAGGCTTTTTCGAGTTATATAGTCAAACGAAGCCTTTTTGATTTAAACTTTTTTCATTTCATACTTTTTTGGCGCGGTTTTTTTGCGTGCTTGTCAGTTGGTCAGTTATGAGTGTTATGACGCCCGCAGGTCAAATAAATCTCGATTTTCGGATATATCATATTAGGACTATTTTTAAACGGTTTTATTTAGCTTTCCCTGTTTGTTATTTATCTATTTATTTGGGTCAAATTTAGCACTTAAAATTTTACCGCCTTCCTGTTGGCAGATTGATCTGATATTTGGTACACACCTTTAGTTTTGATGACAATACAATTTAATTTAATCAGTATCATTGTAAATCCAAGATGGCCGCCGCTACAAAAACGCGGATTACATATTTTTTCACAACCCCCTCAATATGGGTATCAAATGAAAGGGCTTGACTAGTAGAATACTGTACACTATGAAAAATTTCAAATCTAAGATGGCCGCTGGCACAAAATGCCAGATTTCATATTTGTTTCAATATGGGTAATGGGTATCAAATGAAAGGGCTTTACAAGTAGAACACAGTACATGGCGGATCATAGAGTTTAAATAAAAACTAAAAAAGTAAGTAAAAAATATTTTTAAGTTTTGTAAGTAAAATAATCATGTAGATAATGTACTTACTAAAAGCTAAAAAATAATTCAGTAGGTCTTAGGTGCCAGTCATCACACCACTTTTAGTACTACTATTACACATTGTACAACTATTAGTACATTATCTACATCATTATTTTCATTAAAATCGTTTAACTTAAAAATATTGCTTATTTATTTTTTACTATAGTCTCATATTGTGAGATCTATCATCATCTTCGTCATCTATCATCTAGCTTCATATTTCTGACTAACTGTCCGACTCCTTGACAATTTAAAAGTGCTTGTAAATGGTTTAATTGAAATAAATGTTTTGAGTTTTGTGGAGCACGCGTCAAATTATTTTCAATTTAATACAGGAGTTTTTTGACAACCTCTATTAGGTATCTCATTTCTTAATTTTAGAACCAAAAGTTTGGTAGTGCTGAACTGTATCGAAAGCTTTGCAGGATTCGCTACTTATTGGTTTGGTTTATGCATGCGCTGTTCATCGTCATCATATGTCTAGCCTTTTCCCAACTATGTTGGGGTCGGCTTCCATTCTTACCGGATGCAGCTGGAAACTACACTTGGGAGCAAATAAATCGAGCCACTTCCTTTTTTCACGTATAATGGTTATTATTTTTGGTATTATGGAACGTATCAATTCGAAACATATATCGCCTAAGAGTTTATTTAATAACCTTTACAATGAGGGTAAATTATTGAATAAAAACCTTATTTAATGATAAATTATTGGCTCTGAAAGAAAAACGGTAATTTTGATAGAAAATTGTAGGGTTAAAACAGTCCAGAAAAAAACAATTAAAAACAAAATTATGGTATAAACTTATTCTCAATATCTTGTATTACCCCCCCCCCGCGCCCTGATTTCGATAGATTTTCTGGATTGTTTTAACTCTACAATTTTCTATCAAAATTACCGTTTTTCTATCAGAGCCAATAATTTATCATTAAATATTTACCCTCATTATAAAGGTTATTAAATAAGCTCTTAGGCGATATATAATTCGAATTGATACGTTCCATAATACCAAAAATAATAACCATTATACGTGAAAAAAAGCAAGTGGCTCGATTTATTTGCTCCCAAGTGTAGTGTTTTACATGAAGCGACTGCCTATCTGACCTCCACAACTCATGTATGTCCCTTAGTAAGACTGGTTGTCAGACTTTCGGTCTTCCTTCGACCCGACCATAAGCATGCGCTGTTGCCTCTCAAAATTATTGCAAAACCAATATACTTAGATAAATATGGGAACGTAAACATCAAATACATTTAGTTAGATTGAAAGTAAACTTTAGTTCGTTCGGAATATTGATTAGATCGGTAATAGATTCAGAATTGCGACTATTCATGCAAGCTTCAAACTGAAATAAAATTTATTTTATTATGACAGAGTAATTTAGATGATTAAATATTACTTAAGTATGCAGAAGATATAAAACTTATGTTTTACGAGTTTAAAATTGTTTAAGATCGTAAATAGCTTTTTTATCGAATATACCTATGATTTATATTTTCAGTTTCTGACAGTACATAGAATATGCGAGGCAGTTAAACTTTCTGTGATAACTAATCAGTCTCACTTGAAATGAAGATATTTTGAAGTAGGTACAGACGCCAGCACATCAAGCTACTACAATCTGTCAAATTTCTTTAATAGATTTTCAACTTTAGCGCTATAACATAAGGTTCAAAGTTGACTGGGAAAATTTGACAGTTTCGGGTAGCTTGATGTGCTGGCGTCTGTACTTCCGACTGGATTTATCTTAATATAATAATAATAATAATATTCCACAACTATCACACAACGCCATCTAGTCCCAAGCTAAGCAGAGCTTGTGTTATGGGTACTAGACAACTGATAAACATACTTATATATTTCTAAATATATACATATTATAGATAAATTACACCCAGACACAGAACAAATGATCGTGCTCATCACACAAACATTTGTCCTGGGTGGGAATCGAACCCACGACCTCCGGCATAGCAGTCAGGGTCACTAACCACTAGACCATCAGGCCTGTCAACTCTTCTGTCATCTTGTACTTGAATAGTGTTGTAGTCAATAAAGCAAGCTGAAGCAGCAGTGGGCTGGCTATGTTTGTCGAAGGACTGATGGCTGGTAGAACAGACGATTCCTGCAGTGGAAACCGTGTATCGGCAAGCTTAGTGTGGTACGCCCCCCACCTAGATGGACCGACGACCTCACAAAAGTGGCTAGGGCTGACCAGATGTTGAAGGCGGAGGACAGGGTGATGTGGCGCAGCATGAGAGAGGCCTATGTCCAGCAGTGGACTGCGATGGGCTGAGTTGATTGATATGAATGAAGTCAATGAAGTAGATTGAACATCAAGCAATCTTTTCCGGGACCATAAAGAAAGAAGAAAGAAAGAAATGAAAAGTATTTATTGTGACTCGTACAGGAAGATCACAAACTAAACTAAACACAGTAAAAAATAAAAACCAAGTTATATAAAAAAAAAGTAACAAAAAGAAAAATGAGACAGAAACTCCTATACGACATCCTATAAATAGCATGTCTTGCTAATCGTAACCCAACTAGCAAAAAGTGGTTTTTATACTATCCTAGAACCATCATTTATCGAGGACTATATGAGACTTATATCCACATATAAGTCGCGAAAAGGGCCCACTTTATAAGTCTACTTTTACTTATAACGTATTTATATTAGACCGCTGAAATGCCATATACGCTTATATTGCTCCTGTAATTGAATTACGTCAATGCAAATACGCCTGTTAATCTCAATATAAGTAAGTTATAGTAAAATATTTGATTAATACGCGCCTAGAAATGCTTCCATAAGCTCATATATTGTGAACAGTCGAAGTGTGTATCGGACATTGTTGTGCTCTGTAAAAAAAAAAAATTTAACATCTTGAGAGTCGTATTTATATGAAATCAGAATTTATTAATGTCAACCATAGTAGATAAACAAAATGTTATTGTTGTCAAATTGTTAGTCTTATAGCTTATTCGTATGGGAACATGAATTTTCTGTGAAATCTATCATGGTTTTGATAACAATTTTAAAGCGCCTCTTGAAATTTGCTTATTTACATTTTAGTATTAATTAATATTAAATTAATATTATGAAGGCAGCTGACATTTTCTTAGTAAGCATTTCCAAATGTGAAATAGTGCTAAAATAAGTATTTTTAGCATTTCCAAGTGTGACATAGTACCAATATAAGTATATTGGTTCTATATTGGGTTATCTCAAAACCTAGGAAGATTCGCCATTGTTACCGATTAGGGTTCCGCAATGCCCAGATGAAAATCGATTGATATTTATAGATAAGTTAAAAAAAAACATTTTAAGGTTTGTTCTACGTGCTAGGTTAAACATTGACATTTATTTGACTTCATTTTATAACAGGTTGCCGACGATTTAAACAAGACTATGCCGATGTTCCTGGATATCGATCGATTTTTAACCAAAAAAGATTTCCGATCATTAAAGAACTTAAAATGGCCTTGGAATGTTACACATTTCTTGTTATCTGAGATCCCGGTTGTCACGGCATGGTGTCTATTAACACTAGAGATTTACATTTCACTAAGAATCAAGAACACATTAGATCATTGCTATACCAAGATTGGTTTTGGTGTGAGAATTGTTCTACTTACGCAATTTTTGATCACTTCCCAAGAGACGAATGTGAAATATGTAACTAGTACCTAACTGAATATGTACCTAACTACGTAACACAATATTTATTATTACCTACTTCTATTTGAGTAAAAGTGAAAATCCCTATAGTTACCTATATTTAAACTAACTTACTTACGAGTAGATATCAGTTGGAAAAGATTTAAGTATCTGATGTCTGGGCAATACTACACAAATGTTTATGGATCTCCTACAATATCACAATTGGTACGGGCACAGCCTTCTCTATTTTCTTTCAAGCCATGCTGTTAAATCAGGCAACGTTGTCGGTGAACAGATTGGGCAGTCCTGTGAGTATTGTGCTGTCGATTTGAGATGGTCCAAAAAGTACCATAAACTCCTAGTAAGACTTTTTAATGTGTCGTAGTTGTTACCATAGACGTATAGCTAGCATAGACATATAGCCATCTGAATGTACTACAATTATCTTGTCCGGAACCCTTGCTAGAATTCGCGATACGGTCTTCACCAGTTAAATTAAAAAAATCGGTGCTCACTGCGGTTAACATTACTTTATATGTTTTTTTAACTTTTATTTTATAAGATCCACTTTTTTTAAACCGCTTCCACTTATTTAAATCTATTTTTCAATATTTGTAGACAAAAACTATTGTAATCAAAATGGCTGATGTCAAATCCTACAATAGAATTTGCAAAACTATATAAAGCGTGTTTTCGCTTGTACTGGTCGTTACAATCAAAAGTGGCTTCTTAAGAGTTTTAACCAGGATTGTTTGAGATTACTTAGACAAAAACACTACTGTGGAATACATATATAAATATGTCTAGGTTTAAAACAGCATACAATAAATCTAAAAAAAATATATAGGTATAGAAAACATTTTATCCTACCGAGTGCTGTTATAATCTTGGTGATTTATTATTTTTAAAACGTGGATATGAAATTCATTTAACCAGTTACTTCTAAGCTTATGTTAAACCAAACCAGATGCATAAATAACTAACAGTAATTTAACTTTAATTTACACAATATATTGGCTTATATGAGGCTATAAGTAAAAATAGCAAGAGTAATTGCTCCTCAGTGCATATCTTCCTGGTACATGCTCCTACAGGAGTATTAAGATTTAAATGGCCCGCAGATGTTATCTTATAGGCGCATTTAAGTCTGACTTAACGGAGTAATTACTCTTGAGTGGAATTACTCTTATTTCATGCTTTTATAGGAGTCTTGATCCTATATTTGTCAGGAAATATGATCCTATATACGAATATAAGTACAAATTATAGGATACAACGTACTTGAGTAAAAACAGCATGTATTTATGCTGTTAAAAGCGTAGTAGCAACCACCAAAACCTTCATCGGAGCTTTATAAGTCCACGTAGCATTATAAAATCGCGTTCCAGGACTATTTTGCTAGTTGGGAATTCTATTACGAAGAATGTGGGTGTCCAGTTTTAAGAACACAATCTTAAAACTGGACACCCACATTCTTCTGCTTATCTTCAAACGGTTCATTCGTTCACTCGTCCACATTCACAGTTCCTGTCATTTAAAAGAACAACACCTTACATGCAAATGAACGGCACTGATGGCAATATTGGCACGGCCCGTAATGGCTGCCACAGTTCTTAGTATTGGCTTCGAACCAACAAGATGGTTTTACTCTTAGCACATTGAAGTCAGTCCCTGTTTGGATGAAATGCGAGGAAACATGGAGAATATAATTCCTCTTTTAATTTTTTTTTTGGACTTCTAATAATAGTCGACTTTTTTACTCAATGAACTTCTTTAGAAAATCAAAATGAAAATTGTTTGGGCATCGATTAAACACATGCCAAAAAATATTAGTTATTTCGTGTGACGTACTAAAAACCGTGTAAAAAGTCGAATTGTCATCATTCTCTTTTCACATTTACCTAATTGAGATTTTCATAATGATCTAATAATTATGCGACTGTAGGCGCTCGCTTTTATCTTTATTTTCTTTTCTGAGCCGATATTTGACGTATACGTCTTGAAAATTCTATATTTAAGTTTATTACGCGTGACCAGAGGGCTGGCCTATTTTTAGCCCAAAGAATAAGCATTGCCTTCCAACGTGGTAATGATGCCAGCCTTTTGGGCACTTATCCCATTGACAGCGATGCGGACGAATTTTTTGATGCCCAATGAGCTCCTGTCTTTTTCTTTTTTTTATACAGTTATATATATTTTAGATTGTGTGAAAGATTTATGAGTGATAGCTGGGGACAGCCACGGGTTAACGTGCTTTCCGTGTGCTAATGGACGGTCACCCATCCAAGAAATGACCGCGTAGCTTAACGTAATTCTTTTAATTCAACATAATTCAAAATTCAAACCATTTCGTCTGGTTTCGTCATGAATCATTCACGATACAAAAATCAATAATGGCCGCCGTACCTAGGTGTCAGACTCACGATGCGATATTCGATATGATTTTGAATGTACCCGAACTACCGACCGCCGATATTGCATTCCGCGGATGTTGAAGCGATCGGCCGCAAATTATTGAAACCTGGTTAAAGACCCCTCACATTGCGGGCATTCCGATGTGCTTAACTAATCCTAGAATGGCTTTGTCCGAGCTTTATGTTAGTAGATAGTAGATTATGTTGACAGAATCGTATTATTACAATCAATTACACTAAACAAAATGGCGGAATCCACTTTATTGTGGGGCTGAACTGTTTTTGAGACGTGAATCCTCGTAAGCCTTTATTCCACAATCTTACAAAACATGAATATGAAAGTAAACTAAAATACGTAAGTATAAAACAATATTAGGTATAATAAACTTTTCTTTTTCAGAAATAATGGATGATTTTATTAATTAACATAATTATTTCTAACACACTTAACCTATTTAGTCGTTATGGGTCGTCAGAAGCCCAAAGTCTGACAACCGGTCTTACCAAGTGGTTATTGTGTTACCTAGTAACTGGGTTATGGAGGCAGTTGCTCCATGGTAAAATACTGGTATTCAGCTGCATCCGGTGAGACTGGAAGCCAACCCCAACATAGTTTGGAATAGGCTGGAAATTCCAGAAAACCCAATAACACTACCCGGGAATCGAACCTAGGACCTCATGCTCGGCAGTAGCGCTTGCGACCAGTAGACCAACGAGGTAGTATCAAGTATAGTACCTAGTACTTAGTATCTAGTCAAGTCTTATGAATCCATACTAATATTATAAATGCGAAAGTGTGTCTGTCTGTTACTTGAACCGATTTAGATGAAATTTGGTATAGAGATAGTTTGAGTCCCGAGAAATGACATAACATAGTTTTTATCCCGATATTCCCACGGGAAACTATGTGGGTGAAGCCGCGGGGCGCTGCTAGTTTAAAATAAACACTCTTAATGCAACACGTCTATTTAAAACTTCAGTAATGCGATATTATACCAACATGGATATCAGATTTTTGCGATGATAGGTAATCGTTTTTTGCTCGAATAATAAATAGCGTGTCTTCACATGCAGAGGCTTATAATTACCGTAATCGGTGTTGCTTAAGATTATCCTAGTCATCAATTTGTAACGGTTTTAGAGCACAAGAGATTAATACATACATTAATTCAGTTTCTAATTGAAATGAGCGTTTAATTTATAATCGCTCGTTTTCCAAAATCTCAGCTGTAATCAGAAGTTTCAGGTTTGAAGGATTAAAGGTCATTGAAGCTTGATTGCAGCTGACATTATCACAAAAAAAAAATATCCTCATGGTATTACCGGACCGACGACGACCTTGTGAAGGCCGCAGGAACTCGTTGGATGCGAGAAGCACAAAACCGGTCGAAGTGGCGGTGCTTGGGGCAGGCCTATGTCCAGTAGTGGACGTCTTTCGGCTGAAATGATGATGATAACTATAAATTGGACCTACTTATGCAAGACGGAACCAATCCACACACATGCCAAAATCGAGATAAGTATACAGAAAGCTTTCAAAATGCACCTTCTATCGACCCTGTAAAGATCAGAATGATCTGACAATTCCGACAAAACAATCAATTCAGTCAAATCATTTTGATCTTTACAGGGTCGATAGAAAGTGCATTTTGAAAGCTTTCTGTATACTTATCTCGATATTGGCATGTGTGTGGATTGGTCCCGTCTTGCATAAGTAGTTCCAATTAGCGTAGGATAGACTTGGTGATGGCAGCAGTCTCTCCCGGGATATGCCCTAACAGGCGTTGCACAGAGGGGATTTCGGATCGATCTTTTGAAAGGTAACAGTGCAGATAGTGACCTCCGGGGTGTCTTTACTAAGGCAAAAATCCCACACTCCTCCTCAAAGCCCGGGTGCCTTTTGAAGGTTTCCCCCCGAAATCAAAAGGTGGAGAGCCCTAACGGAATGGTTTCCAAGAAGCAGTAGAAGGAGCGTTGGCAGACTAATAGCCAGTTGGGTGGGTGGACGATATACAGAAGATCGCAGGGAAGATCTGGATAAGACTCACACAGACCAGGGAAGCATGGCGCAAAAGGGAGAAGGCCTATGCTCAGTGAGTGCAATAACACTGCCAATGACGAAGATGATGAAATCGTAGGTACAGACGCCAGCTCATCAATCTACCAGAATCTGTCAAATTTTCCCAATCAACTTTGAACCTTATGCTGTAGCGATAGAGTTGAAAATCTATTAAAGAAATTTGACAGATTGTTGTAGCTTGATGTGCTGGCGTCTGTACATGCCTCATTTTTTCACAAAAGAATTTTAAAGCAATCCTAAAACACGTGCAATTACCAATGACAATAAAACTGAAAGTGTAGTTCGCTAAACCTGTACATGCAACTCAATTATGATACAACTGCAATTCTCATCTCGTTTCAATTAACGTCAGCGGATCGTCACTTTTACGTCTTACGAACCGTTTTTTAAGACGAATATGATTGCGTGTGTCATATTGTTAGTTTTGATGTTTTAATTAGGAGATTGGCCCGGAATAATGTTTTTCATTAGTTTTGTTTCAGTTTAATTGTGTACAAGTGAAAAGATCTGCTGGACATGCAACTATTATATAATAAATTGAGAGTTACATTTATTTAATTTCACTTCTTAAGGTGGAACTAGTCGCGAGCTCGAACTCACTGGTGGTCTTGCCAAAAAAATCACGCTGTCTCACCTGGCTTCATGTCCGACAGAGATAGTATCAGTGATGAGCAGTTAGACGCTATTCTACACGCACAACGTCTAGAAAATCGGTTCAGTAGAATAATCGTAAAAAATAAACAAAAATAGGATACTCAGTTACACACTAACCGAATGACGGAAGTGGCAGCAATAATGAATGGAATATTCACGATATTTTTACGCACTTACAAATGTAAAAACACGAAAATAATTTAATTTGCTTCGGTCCCTGTCAAGTGTCAATTAATCACTCATATTTCTGGATTTATAAAAGTTAGTATTCGTTCTCGGTGACTGATTGCTGGCTTGTTGACCATTCATTTATTCTTTGAACGATATTTCATTTACGCAATTTGTATTCCCTCAAATATAATCAATCTCAATTTGTATTTGTTGTATTTCTTTTGGTATAATAGTACAGAATCTAAAAGTAAAAAATCTTGGCTTTTTAAAAGAAGTTATTCTTAGTGGTATCGGCCCCGATTTACGGGTTGTAGGTCGTAAGTTCGAACCCAGACAGGCACTTTACTTTGTGTATTTAAATTTCATCACCACTGCTCTCAAAACGGTGAAGGAAAACATCTTGAGGAAACCTGCATGTCTTAGGACCAAAAATTCGAAGACATGTGACATCCACAAACCCGCACTGGGCCCGCGTGGTGGTTTACAGACCACTCGTCTTATAGACAGGAGGCCTGTGTCCCAGCAGTGGGAACATTATAGGCTGATTATTGGGGTTAAGACTGTTCTTCCTAGTTGGCAAAATGTGGTTTACTGCAGATTTATAGAACAGATGTAGCTGTTTATGAAGCGTAACATTTAGATTCGTCGGTCATATCTTTGCTGTGGCAACCATAGAGTAATCACAAAAAAAAAAAAAAAAAGGGTTACCACGTTAGAATTCCATGTATTTGTTTACCAGAGATATTTAGTTATTTTTATAATGTAGCTACTAGTTCTAGACTTAGTTTGTGTATATTTCTATTGAAAGGTACAAACGCCAGCACACCAAGCTACACTACCCGGAACTGTAGAATTTTCCCAATCAACTTTGCACCTTATACTTTAGCGATCGAATAAAGTTGAAAATGTATTAAAGAATTTTTTCAGATTGTAGTAGCTGTCTGTACATAATTATGGCACAGAAACATTAGTACTTAAGACCATATTAGTGGACTCAGGACTATTAGTATGGTATAGAAATCTTACAATGATCAGCGGGGAAATTGCGTAACACAATGGTTTTCATTTTGACAGTTCAACAACATTCATTGCGTTTTTTACGTTGTTGAGTAGACACTCAGAAAAATTTCGTTTTTTACGAAATTTTTCGAGCAAATGAAGCAATGGATTAGCAACATCCTTCAAAATAATTCACATTGTGATTGATAGTGTGTCACGCAAGTAGGGTGCTGATGACCCTAAAACAATCGTATTGCCTACTTCACATGTATTTATATCTTGAACTGGTAAAAATAGAAACTTCTTTAGCTACAAGTATATTTAATTGAAATGTCAAGGTTTCTGAGCAAGACTCGTGCGATAATAATGCAGCATTTTATTTTCGGTTATTACTTTGATCACGTTTTTTATTCGGTATTATCTAGTTGTTTTGCGGCATTTAAATGCCAAAATAAAGGAGATTGTTCGAAGGTGAGCCCTACATTTTTTAAGCTATTGATCTGAGCTGAGAAATCCTAAGAAAAGGTCGATATTTGCACCTTTCCTGTTTTGTCACAAATCCTCTCGTAGATAAACATAACATCACGCCTGTAATCCTCGAGGGGTTAGGCAGGGATGTACCTATACGTACATATAATCAGCCTATTATGTTCCCACTGCAGGGACACAGGCCTCTCGGTGAAACGGAGTTAGCCGTAATCTTCCACACGGGCCCAGTGCGGGTTGGCGGATGTCATATGTCTTCGAATTTTTGATTCTAGGACATGCCGGTTTCCTCACGATGTTTTCTTTCACCGAGAACAGTGGTGATGAAATAATTTATACAAAGTAAAGCGCCTGTCTGGGTTTGAACCTAAGACCTACAACTCGTAAGTCGCAGCCGTTACCACTGGGCTACTACTGCTCTACTCATCTAACAATAGAATTTTTTACCTTTGCCATCGACTCGAAAAGAAGAAGATAGAATCTAGATTTCATTTGTTTTTGCTGTCTTTCAGATGTCTACCGGCCAGTTTCTTCATTAACAACTAATCAGTCAAACTGACTTTTACTAGACCTTTACTGATACTACGGCACAAGTGTTTCTTTATTCAAGTAACAGCTCAAATAGTGAAGAAAAAAAATTTACCGTTACTTTGACTTTTGTGACCTTACTTTGGCTGTTACTATTGACACACCCCGGACACTCCATACAACCCTCGCAAAATAATTACCTACTACTACTACATTAAAAAATGACGTTTGTATACGTACGAATGTGTGCGTGAGGTACTTGTGTTTGCGAGCGCTCTTGTTAAAGAACTGCGACGAATACGCCGAAGTGCGGGGTGAGGTGCGGTAACTGATGTTAGTGCGGGGAAGGGAGTGGCCTTTCTGTACGTAGTACTTTAAGTATTCTGTGCTATTGATGAAGAAACTAGCCGTTAGTAACCCAGAGCCAAAAAACTCGTGTGATAGACGAGAATCCATCAGCAATGACAAAAAACATCGGCTAAGACTTATTTTCACCCAATTTTCGACGTCAACTTTCCTTAAGTCGCTTCAGACATCAACCATACTCAACGTCTTACAAAAAACGCTCGTTATTTTTAACACATCTATCATCCGCTGCGATAGTTAGGCAGTGCGGATATGCGTAGGGGGGGAAGAAGGGGGGACAGAAAAAACAGTAATCCTGTGATGTCGAGATGACGGAAGTGAGGCGACATCCTGACGACTTCGCACGTTAGCTTCCTAGTCCCGTATGTACGCACGACGTCATATCAAGCAATACATTTCCAGTATGAGCTAACTTCTCTTTGAACGAAAAGTCTACAATTCGAGGTCAGTTAAAAGTGGAAACGTGTAGCTTAGCTTGACATGGATAGATAGATAGATAAACAATTTATTTGGAGCACACAAAAGACAGCACAACACACAAAAGTACAACATTAGATGATAACCAATTACCCACATGATCACAATATAAAAAACAAGGTGCCGATACAAAAACAAAAAAAGGAAAAACATACATATCTAAATAAAAGTGACACTATGAGTCTGGCTGATATGGCGTCGTGTGTACTGTGTCTCTATGGTGTATAGTCGGTAGATCTCATTTGGATAAGGAATTGTGGCTGTTTTGCATATGGTACGTAGGTATGCAGTCTTGGTTTATTTGAAGACTTGATTTAAAGGTATGTTAGAATGGTCGAAGTGGCATGGCGTTCTGCCTATTTTTATGGGGAAAGGCGTGTGTTGATGTAAGTAATCTGCATTCGCGATTTAGATGCCAAACATGTAAACAAATATGAGTTTTTGGAAAAATAACTTTAAATCCTACACATAAAGTTCAGTATACGCTACAACTTCAAACATTTTTGTAATATTTTCAATAGTGCTAGTAACTCCGAAATCAAATTAATTACGACTGATATAAAGTTGATATTTGTTTAACTTAAAATAACTTCAATTAGAAACGTACATTTGAGCAGATCTTAGGTTCTTCATTCTAACATAGGTACATTTTTGTAGAAAGAAATGGTAAGGCACGTTGTGTGTGTATTTCTTGCTATAAATGTTGACATTGGAAAAGTCCACGTCTTGCGTAATTTTTGAGACGTAAACAATTTGTTTAGTCTGGTTTAGACTAAACAACTGTTAGACTATGTGACTTTGTAGTATGATTCAGATAGTCTATCAATTCGGGAAAGCTACTTATCCCAGAAAAATCCCAATGTACAGTCAACAAAAGAGATACGTATGCAGGATTGCCGCAGGATCGTTGGATATAGTTGAAGTTTAGTAAGAAACCGATGGATGTTGTCGACTGAAATTTAATTTGATAAATGAGCTGTTTGTTTTCTATTAATAAAATTAAATTTTATTCGAGAACATATGTCGTCGGTTTCTTACTAAACTTCAACTATATCCAACGATCCTACATACTTAAATCTCTTTTGTTGACTGCCAGTGTTTTTCCCAGCAGAAAATCACAAGCAAATCCGTCTGATAACCTTATCACAAACGTAATAAACTGAACAGTTTTCACTTTCGTCCTATCAGCTACATAATCCACGACTCGACGTACCCAAGCACTTGTGAAATCACTTTTCATGTCGTAAAACCGTTAATATGTGACGAATAAAACCCACCCGAGTGTGAGCATCAACGTCTCGTGCAGCACGAGAGCCATTACGAATGACTGACCAGTGTATATAATCGATAACGATGCAACTGTCATTAGAATCGATTTAATGGAATGTTTGCGTCGTAAGCCGATGGGTAAATTGGCGGTGTGTGGTGTCGCATCACTATGTTTTGTGTTGTTTATTGCTGTTTGTGTTTTTGTGGAGTGGTTGTGCGTTGTAATTAGTTTTTTAGTTGTAGACTAATAGCGGAACTAAATGTGTGCATCGTCGTTGTTGGAAAACCCCGTACTTATATGTAACCTAGAATTTGTGGTGAAACTTCATAATCTGGAAATAAAAAGTTAGTTCATTAGTGACGAAAATAAAATAAGACAAAAAATACCACATTTTTAGTAGTGACACTGTTGTTGAATGCAATTTGACCATTGTTATTACAACGAGGTACCTACTGGAAAATGGAAAATGTCGTCAGGAAAGTTTTATACGAATGCGGATAGCTATACGAGTAGGGGAAAACCAAAACCAACTAGCCTGTACTGTCCCACTGCAAGGCAAAGGTCTTCCTCCCCCTTTTCAGCACAATTCTATCTTTTGCGAGCCAGTCCACACAAAGAAAATATAAATAGACTGCGTGAAAGATGATAAAGCTAGAAAGGGAGTGACTACCGAGATGGCGACTAATAGAAAAGCATGAAAAAAAAACAGTGGTAGGTACTCCGGGAGTGCCGACAGAAGTGAAAACAAAACACAAACAGAATACTTGCCATCACTCATTGACATACACGTTAAAACCGAGTACATCCCGATAACAGCCGAACACATCCGAAGCGGTGTCGTTACGGTAACAGTGGTGCGAATTCAATGGTTTTTTCCCATTAAAAAAAAATGTCCAACGCGCCTAAGGAAGTTTTCACTTCAAAAAGACATGTGCCGAACCCAAATAAATTGGGATACCGGCAGGAGGAAAATGGTGTAATAACAACTACACTCAAATCTGTTCTTTTTGACAAGCTGATATTTGACTCCTATCTTCGTCCAAAATTGATCCAAGAATTTCCATGTTTTTCTGTTGGTCGAAGTCCCAATTTTCTCTGCGAAACATTTTTCTTCTTCCAATTAAAAACAGTGCATCGTGTCGTGCCGTGTCGTCGTCATGTGCCAGTGTCGTGATGTCCGTTGCGCTTGACGATTGTTAACATTTATATAATTGTCTGTCAGCCTTGTCTGTAACAAGTATCTTATGTAACGTTATGTAGAGAAAATCGACGCAATTTGTGCTTGAAATCATCTGATTTATCGGTTTTTCTCTTTTCTAGCGCTTATATAAAGTATTCCATATGTACAGACGCTAGCACATCAAGCTACCCGAAACTGTCAATCCCAATCAACTTTTAACCTTATAATTTATCGATAAAGTTGAAAATCTATTAAAGAAATTTGACAAATTGTAGTAGCTTGATGTGCTGGCGTCTGTACATACATGCATATATTCACATAACTCATTTTGTCGAGATATGCGAACATAAATGTATGGAATTGGTCCCATAGTAAAAGTTGTTCATAATGATGAGAACAATATCCCCGTATAAGGTTTTCAAATATTTCAATTTCATACCGTAGACACAAATGTAACATGGTCATAGCCTGAACATTATATCTATACAAAATTCATGTTCAACTTGAGACTGGAAAATAAACAAACACTTAGGAGTAGGTTATTCAATCTTCAATATAAATTATTTTGAATGAAGTAGGGTTGTTGGTTACCCCATTATATTAAAGCCAGTTTAAGAACAGACGTTTCTCATCCACCTGACATAACCCAGTAGCCCCTGTTCTCTTATGTTGACCCTTCGTTAGTTGCTCTCACCTAGACAGAGACTATTCTTAGTTGCCCCTATTTCCACAGATATGTCAAGTTGAACGCAGAAAGTCAAGCTAGTGAACTAGTGCCAGTAATTGGCACTTAAACCTAAATTGCCATGCAATATTTTTACTAATTTAATAGTTATTGTTGTGGCGATGACCGCAGAAGACGAGACGATTGCTGAGATCCACAGGAGAACCAAGGTAACCGACATAGCCCGAAGAATTGCCAAACTTAATTGGCAGTGGACAGGGCACATTGCTCGCAGAACGGATGGCCGATGGGGCCGAAAGGTTCGGGAATAGTGACCGCGTAGGTACCAGAAGACGTAGCGTTGAAAGGCCTCCCCCAAAGGCGGACCGACGACCTTGTGAAGGCCGCAGGAACCCGTTGGATGCGAGAAGTACAGAGCCGGTTGAAGTGGAGGTGCTTGGGGGAGGCCTATGTCCAGCAGTGGATGTCTTTCGGCTGAATGATGATGGCGATGGCCTGGATGCGTATCGAAACGGCTGGTTCAAGGTGGCGCGGGAAAAGAGGATCTGGAAGGATTTGGGGGTGGCCTTTGCCCAGCAGTGGGTGCTATAGGCTAACAAAAAAAAAAGTTTTTGTGTCTCTCACTAGTCAAGTTTAAAGTCTACATCATATTCATAATGTAGTTTAGAATGACGTTTTTTGCCGAAAGTTCTTCATGAAACTGTATTTATGAAAAGGATTGATGAATTTGTAATCCTCATCTCAAATTCTTGTTATCACCATTCTTTATTCCAATTTGCCCTTATTTATCCCAATTTATTTGGGTTCTGCGCAATGTCTTCCTTTTCCATACTTCTCTATTAGTCGTTATCTCGGTCATTCCCTTTCTATACATATAATCTTTCACACAGTCCATCAATCGTTTCTTTGGTCTTCCTTTACTTTTATTATAGGTTTCTCTTTATCTCCAATTCTTGTCTTTTCTGTCAACAATAAACGCTTAGACCTTGAAATTACGAACTTTGGATGCGAAAACCCACACGTGGTAATGACTAACTATTCTATGCTAGCACACATTATTATATGAAGAAATATTACTTGTTCACCATGACTCAGTACAAGACAAAGGCTCTTCGCATAATACAGAGAATATTACGCTCCGACGTATTATGCGAAGGTGGGACACGTTAACTTGAATTTAAGGGCCCTCATTTATTCATAGGTGTTCGGGTCGGTTCACGCTACGTATAATGCGATTTATTTGTGCAGAACCCATGCATGTTTGATGAATATTACGTGGAGGAAAGGCGTTATGCTGGCTTCGTGTCTCTTGCGGTTTGAGGTCATGGGTAGCGATGGTTCTGTGGTGAGCGAGAAGCGGGGTGTTCTACGTGTTAAAATATTCTCTCACAGATTGCTTAGACGTCTCCGTGACCACCAAAGATATGAGCAACGTAGTCAACCCTCTCATTCCAAAGGTCTCCTGACTCAAGAGGACCTTGAGTTAATCCTCCCGAACGAACTGCACACCGATATTGCAAATCATCTTGCAAAACTTAGTGATACGCGGCATTCCCTCTAGAAGCCAAAAATATTCGACAGTTATGTAGTCCTCTACGCTGGATGCCGGAAGCATAAAACCGGTTGAAGTAGCGATGCTTGGGGAGGCCTATGTCCAGCAGTGGACGTCTTTCGGCTGAAATGATGATAATGATCATGATAATTTGGTCCTCATCAGTAAATGGACGTGGTATGCATAGCTGCATTGAAGGTACTCGGCAATCCGACCTTGGGGAAACATTGACTCGTGGTGCATCGCCAACCAAAACTTGTCTAAATTTTACTGACATTCCCGCACGAAACGGACCTAAACCATCTTGATCGACGTCATTAGTCGCAGTTCTTGACATACCAAAAGGTCAAATGACAGAGTCCTTCGATATTCCTTTCACATTTGTTTCTGCGCCTCTTCATTATTTCGACTACAATAGTGGGTTTATTTCCACTGAGTTTTGTTCCTCCATTGTTTGTTTGCCTTCTATTCCTCTGATAAAATTCGTAGCGGGTTCAAATGCTGGCCCGAATACTTCCGACTACATCCGAAGTCAGCCGAACAGGGAGATTTATTGTTTAGGTCAATGCGAGGTTGGGTCTTTATTCTAATTTACATATGTTTAGTGTTTTGAGTGGGAATACCATTGTCTTTTTGGTTTTATTACGACACGCATTTTGTGTTGAATTTATTGAAACTAGACGAGGTTTTATTGTTGCTGTCCGAAGTTTCACGTAGAACGATATTTTCATTTAATTCTAATGTCTTAGTGAATAAAGTGTGGGTGCGCCCTTTGTTACGTTAAGTAGAATTTAGATGTCTGTTTCTTTTATACTTTATTGCGAAAATATATTATTTTCATTATTATTCTGTAACATGTCTCTTTGCTTTTTAGACATCATTTGGGAGTTTCATAAAGTTCTTTTCATTTCAAACGAAAGAAATTACTGTTACATCGGTGTTTTTGTCAGTCCACCAAAATTTCCTCTCATTTTATGAAAAGGTCTCATCACATTAAATTATCGCCCTCGCTTCTCTCGTACCATTTGGCGCCTTCCTTATAAGGTGTTGAATTCTTAAAAACAAATATGAGCTTCTCTGTTTACCTTGTTCCTGGCTTTGAATGATATCTCAGAACGGAATTATTTTTCCTCCATTTTCCGTAACTCAAACATTTATAGAGAATTCATGTTGAATTTATAAAAATGCTGTTTTGAATTCCTTTGCTGGCTGTAACTTGAGATTCTAGGAATGAACTAATAATAAAATAATACGTTTCGGGGAACATTTTGTTTGCGGTTTATTCAAATAGTTTTGTTTATTTTGCTAACATTTGCTTGGAATTTCTATGTTTAGTTTGTATTGCAAAACATGGTGTACAAGTACAACTTTGACTGATAGACCAAGGGTTTGTATTCCATCTATTAATATTGTCATGACTGTTCTCGTCAACAAACTTGATTTTTCACATCAATGTTATTTTGCAATATGAAACCAGTCTTATCAAGGGGTATCGTATTAGCAAAAAACTTGGCTTGGGAGGACAGATAGGCAGTCACTCCTTGTAAAATACTGGTATTCAGTTGTATCCGGTTAGACTGGAAGCCGACCCCAACATACTTGGGAAAAGGTTAGGCAGATCATGATGAATGGTATTTTGTAATATAGTTTGTTAGTAACATCGGGTTAAAGTCTCTAGCTTACAATATTGTTGCCCTATTTATTTTATTAGGTTCACCAACAATTGATTACACTGATACAAACACAATATACAATTTTAAAAGTAAAATGACAGTGCATCAGTTATTTATAGGTATATTAGGAAGTAGGTTATATTGGTACTATTACTTACGTCAAGAATCAGAAATTCCCTTTAAAAATTACCTCCATTCATTCAAAACTTTACCCAATTTACTTCAATTTTCGGTTACCAATATTTCATCATTAGAGTTACTCAAAGGCATTGTTACAATACTCCCACAGATGACAGAAAAATATGAGACCCGATACGGTGTAAGTATTATGGTTATATGCCTTTCCAGAAGCATACTTAAGTATGTACTAATACTAATGATGAATAATGACAGTTCATGGGCAGAATGATAAGTTCCTCGTACTTGGTCGTATTGTATTTTTCTCACGCATAGTAATATTAG
This sequence comes from Amphipoea oculea, assembly GCA_945859645.1. Classification (NCBI taxonomy): domain Eukaryota; kingdom Metazoa; phylum Arthropoda; class Insecta; order Lepidoptera; family Noctuidae; genus Amphipoea; species Amphipoea oculea. The sequence goes on from OX243862.1 coordinate 21,822,505, forward strand.
ATAAATGCGCTGTTGAGAAAGCCTTAGAATGTGATGAAAGGTAATTGGCTTAGTCGTGTTGCTTAGCGTTGGTTTTGGAATTGTTTATCCAATAAAGTCAATCATTGAAAATATGTTCGAGCCGTTTGGGGTTGAAACACTAGTGCCATGGGGTCTGAGTGCCCACTTGGTTTTTCGAGATATCGCCAAGCGGTTAGTCGACTCTTCACGTGACCAGAGGGCTGGCCTATTTCTTGGCCAAAGAATTAGCATTGCCGTACAACGTGGCAATGCTGCCAGCCTTTTGGGCACTGTTCCTGTTGACAGCGATGCGGACGAATTCTTTGATGCCCTATGATTATTTTGTTTATTTTTTCATTTAATTGTACATATTATTATAGTTTATATATTGTTAGCTTATATTATGTAAATCTCAATATTACATATTATCATTGAAAATAGGGAAGCCTCTTTCAATAAATCCCAGCTTCATATTTCTTAATCGAAATAATATAGAAGTTGTAATTCAGATATGCACAATTTGCTGTAAGTATCTGATTTTTACAAAGCTATAGGTACCTGACCTATATCAACATCTAATATAGTGTTTAACGAAGAAGATAAAGATGACCTACTAGCCTTGAAACATGTATTTTTGTAACTGAAGACGTTGCGCAGTTCCATCATCATCAAATTGTATCGCATGTCGATGACCTCTGCACGAACTCTAATTTTTAGCACGTTATTATTTAGATCAAAGATGTCGTAGTTAAAGTTATCTTGTTGTTTGTAAAACTACTAATTACAACACGCATTTATCTATACTAATATTATAAAGAGGTTTTGTTTGTAAGTTTGTATGTATGGGGTAATCTGTGGAACTACCAGTCGGATTTGGAAAATTCTTCTTGCATTTGATAGCGCAATTCTTGAGGAAGGCTATTTAACGTCACGCTATGACCCTTAGGAGCCGAGCAAAAACGCTATGGGGAAGCGAAGTGATAGAGCAGGAGACGCGGGCAAGTGATGCAATACGACGAGATGGGTCGAGGGAATAAGAAATTTCACGCGAACGAAGTCGCGGGCAGAAGCTAGTTACATTCATAAATCTTTATTGCTTGTATATTAATATTCTCGTTATCGTCATGAAAATGTCTTGTCAAGATCAGCAGACTACCTACTGCGATAAAAAACCGTTTTCCATCAAATCAATTTCCTTTTAAATGCTAATTGAATCTATTTGATTGGACGCCTATGTTCGTCGATCGACGCTCATTGGCTGAAATTTAAATTATACTCAATCTGTGTTTTTCCAACTATGTTGGGGTCGGCTTCCAGACTTCCAGTCTAACTGGATACAACTGAATACCAGTATTTTACATGGAGCGACTGTTTATCGGACCTCCACACAACCCAATTACTGGGTACAGGCTGGATACCCCTTCGTAAGACTGGTTGTCAGACTTTTGGGCTTCTGACAACCCGTAACGACTGTCAGACGACAGTGACAGCCGGGACCAATGCCTTAACGTGCTTTCCGAAACACGGAGAGGCCTCGACATGTAAAGATAGTCACTCATCCAAAAACCGATCGTGGCAAGCGTAACGTAACCATCGACCGACCCTAGCGGCTGTTATTATTTAGCCACGAGTTCCTCCGAAATTGAAATATACCTACTATCTACATCAATTTCACTAACAAACTGGGTTTTACAGAGAGAGAATCTAAATAGACTGTCTATTTAGATTCTCTCTCTGTAAAACCCAACTCGAAACTATTACCCTTTTATTTCATTCGCTCAATCAACTACCCTTTTTCATTCGCAGCTATTCCTGCGATTCGACGAAGCTCAAGTGATATTTATTTTAATTTATTCTGCAGAAACAACTATAGCTGAGCAGCAGAGAGTTCATTATTATAAGTCGGTAGTCACTTGCAGAGGGAGTAACAAAGTGGTTGGAGATTTGTGAGCGCTCTCAATAAAGACAGACGTTAATATTCATAAGGAGAATACATCTACAGAGATGTTATAACTGGCTCTGATATTTCGTTTATCATCGTGTTTTGGTGTTTATTTTTGTGTACTTCGCTTTTCTTTGGTTTCAAGGACATGCTTTTCAAAAGGTGATTCAAAAGCAGAGACATACTGGTTTCCCCCTGTTTCTTATATCCCTACTGATATATCTCCACTGGTATCCACTTGGAGATTTTTTCCAATTATCGCTACCGATAGGGATATATTATATCCTTACACGTTTTGCTACAAGCTAATGGTGTCCGTCTGCTTCATTCGTAAAGGAGATGGCAGTTTTTGGCATTGCTAATTTTGGAAAGGTACAGAATTCAAAGCTATTTAAAAAAAAAGCGCTTATTTTTATGTATTGATAGCCAGATTACCTTTATTATTGAGAATTGGGATTAAATCTCGTTAAATATGAGTAAGTTGAGCAGCCGGAAACAAGGCTTTTTGGACTTGTTATACTATATGACAGTGTTGTCATGGCAAACAAACAAACATGACTCTTTAGAAGATGACCACAGAGTACTTTTTGATAGACTAAGATGACACACAAAACTTCACAAGTCACATTCGCTCGCTCGCTACTATTTTGTGCTGGTGTGAATGTTTTGTGCGCCCAAAGTTTTACGTGGATTTTTACAACGACCTGGCTTGCTTTTGGATTTCGAAGACTCCTACCTTTCTGAACGACTGTTGCTAGACTTGGACCTCGACGTTTCCTATATGCTTAGATTATTATTTTATTATTATTCTTATTGTTTATTATTATTCCTATTATATGCTTAGATTCCGATAAGTGAGTCTCTAGAGTCTCCTGAGTTTTCTGTGACTACTGAGTTTAATTAAAACTGACCGAGTATCTACACTTGAAACTGTCATTAGGTCTATGATCAGTGGGTAAATCATTGAACTAAACAAACTTCAACAAGTAGTTATTTATCATTTTTGAAGTCATTACAAAGCATAATTAGCAATATGTTCTGCATACAACAAACATTTATGCGTTAAAATAGTAATAGAGGTAAAATAACCTTTTAAAGTACAAACATTAATGCACTTAACCTCACTTTTACAAAAATTAAGATTTCTCTTTAACCCCATTGTAATTATTTTTTATTTATTTTTTTAACAAAAGCTCATAATATTCCCTATCAAACCATGCCACTTTTATTTCTGTGGAAACTAAAAAAGTTGAATGCCAGCGTTCTATGAACTTCTGCCATTCTCCTTTACATTTTAATTAACAAAAGGGCATTTTTTCACTTAGCCCATACTGCCCCACTGCTGGACATGCAAGTCCATTCAGGAACTCTATTCTCGACGCCACCTCGAAATTGTTAATCAAACTAATTCTAGTCGGCATTTTTCCTCTCAACCAAAGCACCTGCCATCTAATCTCTCCACCACTCTTGGTTGACTGGTAGAGAATCCACCTTTATATAGACGCCAGCACATCAACCTACTACAATCTGTCAAATTTCTTTAATAGGTTTTCAACTTTATCACTAAAACATAAGGTTCAAAGTTGATTGGGGAAATGTGACAGTTTCGGGTAGGTTGATGTGCTGGCCTGTCTGTACCATTTTTGTTTACGAAAAGATTAAATAAATAAATAAACGAGTTTTCTCCTCATTTATTTCATCTCAGAACATTCAGTTGAGATATTACATCATATCATCTTTTGCCTTTAAGCCTGACATTTCACGTTTCACTAGTCCTCGATCTTCAATTCTATATTAATGCTTGAGTTGGTTGCCACTCGATCTAAAAGAGGTCCATATTACGCTTCTTAGCTAAAACACGAGCTACGTCTGTAGCATTTTTTCCTTCTTTTTCCGTATATTATCTTCATTTCTCACATTTTACTTAATGCAATTTCGCCTTCGTTGATGTAGCAGCCGCGTGTTGCTAGGGGAATTTGATCTTATATACTTGGAATAAGTACTTTAGGGATTTTTCGTGGAAGGAAATTAGATTTTTTCTTGCTGTTGGGAGAGTGTCACAAGTTTTTGGAATGTCTCCATAATTTGCATTAAAATAACGAGGGTTGGCGTCTAGTTCCACTGGTGTTTGCGGCTGGATACATATTTACTTATTCACGTTGTTAGAATCACTTTTTGAAGGTCCTCGGGCCGAAATCTACTACAAAACGTTACTAAGCTCGTACTTTGACTTAGACAAATATATCCCGTCTCTGTCTTGCACTTGTAGTTCGAAACTTGTGCGACAGTGACAGGAATAACGCTAAGGCTAACCAAATACGTGCCAAGTTTGTAGATCTCTGCCTCAGAGTCTTCATATGAATCAAAACAATGTTTTTGATCCAACATCTCCAAATTTTAATAATTTATTTCAAGCAGTCCTGCAACATCTGTCCTCTCGCAAGACTGCAGATGCGATGTCCCGTTTTATATTAAAACTCATTTTCCGTGAATTCTGTTTCTTAATTAAACGTTATTAATATCTTAAAATGATAAGTTTTCAGGCTTCGTCGCTCCTAATTAGCCCGAAGTCGGCCGTCCTGTCCTCATAATTCTTACTGTTCCGCTCATTTCGTACGGCGAAACTTTTGTGCGGTTTCATCTTTTGTATTTTCTTGTTACGAAACTTTTGGTTTAAGTTTAATTTTTGGAAAATCATATTTATTTAACATTTTTGAGATAAACCATTTAATATAAAAAAAAAGCATTTCAAAACTAACATGAAATCCGACTGCGAAAAACACATTAAAGTAACCTAATACCCCAGCACCTATTTAATTTTAAAAGGAGTATAATTTCATTAATTTAGTGATCTAATATTTATTTATTTAAGGTGTCAGAATAGTTAAAGTAACCAGTAACACAAAACTAAATTCAAGTCATATAACTTCTTATCAAATCCAGCCTTCAGAATTTTGATTAGGCAATTGAAGCCGCGGAAGGCTTTTACAGCTTCACCGGACAAAACCATCTAAGAGCATCCATCCTCCATACAATCTTCATAGATCTCGTCTTAATGTATGTCGCCCACGTTTTTTCCTTCAGAGTTACAGACTTCTAAACGGGACCCAAGTAACGGACGATACACCGTTTGAATCCATGAATAGCAAAATTTATTGAATTTAGAGATCGATTTAATGAGCTGCATCCCATTACAGTTGGCACCTTAATGCGCTCACTGCTAGTTTATTTGCATCAAAAGAAACATTGCGAATTCTTTCAATGTCGAGTGGAATTTATTAGTTCAGGTTTGAGTCGAGAGTATCGGAGAGAATGGATAAAAGAGGTTTCGACTTACCTTAGGACTGCACGGTGGATGTAATATTAGGTCCGTCTTTGCTCTTTCGTAAAAGGCATGAGTATATCCTTCTGTATGCACAAAGGTTTTGTAATGATTGTTGAAACATTTGAATTTTGTTATGTTATGGATTTTATCATCTGTAAAGCCTGTTTGTTCTTGAGTGGAGACTGCGAATTGGCAAACGTAAGATAGGACGCTGTCAGGCTAGGTGGAGCGAGGATCTTCGCAGGGTGTCTGGTAGCAGCTGGATGAGAGTTGCCGAGAATCGAGCTAAATGACGTGCAATTGGAGAGGCCTATTGTCCAGCATTGGACTGCTCGAGGCTAGTGATGATAATGAAAGTCTGTTTTACACGGTGCGTTTTAATTGCCGGTGGCATATCATAAGTTGAAAAAAAAAAGTTGCACCGTCTATATACTGTTTATACGATGCAAATCATTTGTTCAATTTTATTCCATGCCACAGGCGAGAAACTTGCATCGTGTAAATGGGGCTTCAGTTGGAAACTGGACATATTCTTAGTCTAAGTTTACAGTCATAAATCCAGACCAAGACACAACAAGCAAGACATGTTTACAAGATCGAAACATCAATTGCAATACTCTATTGCCTTTGTCAGTATATAGAACTGCAGACAATAAGTTCGTCCCAGCCAAACTCTCAAAACGGTGAAGAAAAACATCTTGAGGAAACCAGCATGTCCCAGAACCAACAATTTTAAGACATGTGACATCCACCAAACCTCACTGGGTAGTGGATTACGGCCCTATCACAGAGAAGGAGCCCTGTATCTCAGCAGTGGGAACATTATAGGCTGATCATGGGTCCAACACGGTACGCTCTAAATCTGTACATGAACGTACGTATGATGAAACCTTAAACTCAGAACAAATGAACAACGATAACTCAACAACAAATCGGAACATTCACTCCCAAACTCTAATTTGTTAAAAGCAAAAATATCGACAGTCAATTCATTGTGGCACTTATAAGGCAAACTTCAGCTAACATCGAGACAAGTTGCCAAAATAACGTCAAAAAATGATCTCTCAAGCAAAAATAAGCCTTGATCCTCCGTTCAAATAGCGTAATCCACGAAGAATTATGGCCCAGTTATATTAGAGGAAGCATCAATAACTATTGGGTATCGGTAGTACAGTTTTTTACGTTATGTCAGTGTCTAATTCCCAGTTGGATGATAGCCAACGCTCAGGGACGTTATCATACGTTTTCGTTTAATATATGTAAATAAAATCTGGTGTTACAATCGACCAGCTTGCTTTGGATGTGGGTCAGATGCTGATGTCCTTTTCATGTTTTGTATAACTATGTTTAGAGTTATTTGACGAACGATGTTCAGTTGTTTTGAGTGCATCTTGTTGACATATATTGCTTCGTCATCTGTTAAGAAAATGGGTGCCGTCGTTCAACTTGTTTCCACTTAGAATCATCATCATCATCATTTTAGTCGAAAGACGTCCACTGCTGGTCATATGCCTCCCCCAAGCACCACCACTTCGACCGGTTCTGTGCTTCCCACATCCAGCTGATTCCTGCGGCCATCCCGACATTGAATCTGTAAATCCCTCTAATAAACTTTGTTTATGATAATGTCGCAAATGGATTGTCGAATCCGCTGTTTTACAAAACCGTTGGTTGTTTTATAAAACAGCTCCGTTATGTAGTGGATTGCCATTGCGCTACGTTTAACAAAACTGCTACCCAAGCAAGCAGCACACAACTGCAGCTACAATAAGCTTTGGTGTGGTTTCTAATGCCGAATTGGTCGCTACTAAGCTAGGGCACCCTGACTAATTGGTTTCGGTTAGGTTTGAACTGTGAACAACCCACGCGCGAGCCGAGCGAGCGAAGCGAGTGGTGCCGCGGCAGCGGCCGGCGAGCGCTACTTCCAAGTCGATACTATTTACTTGGCTATTTAGTATATTTTTGCCATGCCATGGGAACAAGGCGTTAGTTAATGCATGTATGAATAATCTATTCTATCGTTTTACCATGACTACCAATAATAACATTCCACATCATCATCTGCCAAGCCTTTTCCCAACTATTTGGAGTCGGCTTCCAGTCTAACCGGATGCAGCTGAATACCAGTATTTTACATGGAGCGACTGCCTATCTGACCTCCACAATCCAGTTCCTGGGTAATACGATACCGCTTACTAAGACTGGCTGTCATAATGGCTTAACGTGCTTTCCAAGGCACGAAGGGATGGTCACCTATCCAGGAACCAACCGTGGCAACCGTAGCTTAACCTTCGATCGACCCGTGCGGCTGTTATTATTTAGCAACAGTTCACATAATACGCATTATTCATTCTAATCAATTCTAATTATGCGCTGTTTATTATGCATCTAATTTATCATGAAGGGTTACCTACCTAATAAGTATTTATCTGCTAGTTGTTGGAACTAATAATTTGATACTGAATAAACATTACGGCAAAACTACTTCGTGGTTAGGTATATACTTTCAAATTAGATGTACATAATTATCATTTATTCGGAACTTAGATTACGAATGCTAATAATCAGAATTCTTATGTTTATTCTTATGTTTGTTTCTTGTGTTTCTTGTGTTCGGTTCTTATAATAGGGACAAGGTGCCTTTGACAGCCGATGGCGGTCACATTCGATTGTCTATTGGTGTGAAATTTTTATAAGTCGCTATACAGTTGAACAGCGCGTTAAAATTATATAAGTGTAAAAATAAGCTTTCAAAAAAAAGAAAATATAATCTAATTGTAATAAATCAATGTGTTTTTATTTTAATTCAAATATACCCGGTCCCTGTTGAAAAACCTTGTATTTGTTAGAGACCACAACTTACCCATAGGCACACCCCGGACACTCCATACAACGCTCGCAAAATAATTACCTACTACTACTACATTAAAAAATGACGTTTGTATACGTATGAATGTGTGCGTGAGGTACTTGTGTTTGCGAGCGCTCTTGTTAAAGAACTGCGACGAATACGCCGAAGTGCGGGGTGAGGTGCGGTAACTGATGTTAGTGCGGGGAAGGGAGTGTCCTTTCTGTACGTAGTACTTTAAGTATTCTGTGCCATAGGCTCACATAATCTACCATAGCTTTATAATTGTGTAACTCATTCTGACACGAGGGGAGGATATCTAACACCTATGTACTTTTCTATACTAACGATTTCATTATTAGATTGTCAGTTTTTCTAAAGTTGAGCTGTCAATGTCCAATATTCCACAACAATGATGACACTGACGCGATTTAGATGTGCTGATCGCAATCAGTTTCGTTAGTGAAATTCGACCTTAATCGATTACAGATTGTCAGACGCCAGACCCCCAACCGTGCTCACCACAAACCCCATTACACGCCAATGAAGTGAACCGCCCTTCCTCTTCCCATCATTTACACAAAGCATCAGTTGGTCCAACTTTCCTTTCAAACACAAATCTGCCTAACTTCTTTTAAACCTCCTTCTGATCGAATAAGGCGAGCTACACACTGATCCTACGACCCTGGCATGCCACCGCGGCTGATTGATAACCTCCGCCCGTGCGTATCTGGCCTAAATGTGCTATCTACCCTCGTGTCAAAGTCAACTTGACACTGATAACGTTGCTGCCGTGTTTACTAGTAAAATGAAGTGGTTAAAGTGTGTTTTTTGATGGTGGACGTTTTTTTGAAGTGAAAAACGTCTTCAGGCGCGTTGGGCATTTTTTGAGATGAGAAAAAACCGTTGGATTCGCGCCACTGTTACCGTAACCGACACCGCTTCGGATGTGTTGTTAATATATATGTCAGTGAGTGATGGCAAAGTATTCTGCTAGTGTTTTGTTTTCACTTCTGCCGGCACTCCCGGAGTGCCACTGTTTGTTTTTTGTGGCACTTTTACCGTTGTAAGCACGGTTAAAAAATTGTTGACAAAGACTAATTAAGAAGCTGTAAGGCTGATGCTGTTAGCTATTTATTTGTAAAGAGTTTGTTTCCAGTAGTATTGTAGTAGTAGCAACTTTTTAGGTAATCAACAATATCGCATCGCGGCTACAAATACAAATAAGGTTCTTACGAGTAGGTATCAGCGACGCGTTTGATGTTAGTTGAATCTAATGACTACCAAAATTAAATTTTGCTGTTTAAATTATTTAAATTAATATTTTTTAGGTATTTTTTTTAGTTGATTGAGTTCCTTTTATTTTCATTACATAAAATATTTTTAGCTCTGTTTTACGATTGTCATGATAGTTTTATAAAATACTAGCTTCTGCCCGCGACTTCGTCCGCGTAAAATTCGTACTTTCCTCTAAAAATTTCGAAATTGTATGTAGTATGATCTATATCATTTATTTAGATAAATAAGTATTCGGGCCAATTTTTTAGTTATTAGATTAAAGGAATCAGATTTTTCAAATAAACTGTTTACCCGCTTTTCACCCCCACAGGGGTGAAATTTTTAAAAATCGTTCGTGATTTGTTCATAACTTGACTCAAAGACCATACCCATTTTCGAGTTAATGGATGCAAGCAGTAATATCTTTCTCTTAAACTTTTATTACTTGCAATTTACCACCTTGGTAGGAGTCGATTTTTTAAAAAACCCTAAAACTCATACTTGTTTTATTTTTTGTTTTAGTAGTACCGAGTTTCGAGTTAATCCGACAGCGGGTTACACATTTTTCTAACCTATCAACTTTGTCAGCCTCTAAATCATCTGTAAGGGGTTTTTTTCAAACTAAAAGTGACAATCTTTCTTATTTACTGACCCAAATATTGCCAAGTTTCATGTTTATTAAACAAATAAATAAGATTTTTCATATAAACTGTATCACCGCTTTTACGAAATTCCACCCCTGTGGGAGTGCCCACAGGGGTGGAATTTCGTAAAATCGTTTGGGATGTGTTCATTACTTGACTCAAAGATTATTTGTACCAATTTTCGAATTAATCAAACCATGCAGTAAAATCCTCCCATGTAAAATTAACTACCCCTTTTCACCCCGTTAAGGGTAGATTATCGAAAAACCCTGATACATGTTATTCTTTATTTATGGTCTTAAGTATAAATACCGAGTTTCGAGTAAATCGGACCACGCGTTAAAATTCTTCCATACAAATTTTGACGCCCCCAATCCCCTTTAGGAGGTAGTTTAGAAAAACAAAAATTTCCAAACTTCATAATTTATTTATACTTATAAGTATTCGTGCCAAGTTTCATGTTTATTAACCAAATGAATAAGATTTTTCATTTACACTGTATTCCCGCTTTTTACCCCCATAGGGGTGGAATTACGAAAAATTGTTTGAGATGTGTTCATTAATTGACTCAAAGTTTATTTATACGAATTGTTGAGTTAATCAAGCCACGCATTAAAATCCTTCCCTGTATAACTAACTACCCCTTTCCACCCCGTCAGGGGTAAACAACAAATAAAAGTGATTTGATTTGATTTGATTTGGTAGATTTTTGGGAAACCCTGCTACACGTTATTCTTTGTTTTTGGTCTTAAGTATAAATACTGAGTTTCGAGTTAATCGGACCACGCGTTAAAATTTTTCCATACAAATTTTGATGCCCCCAACCCCCCTTTAGGCGGTAGTTTATAAAAACAAAAAATGCCGAACTTCATAATTTACTTAGATTAATATTCGTGCCAAGTTTCAAGTTTATTAACCAAGTGAATAAGATTTTTCATATAAACAGTATTCCCGCTTTTCACTCCTGCATGGGTCGATTTACGAAAAATCGTTTAAGATGTGTTCATAACTGGACTCAAAGATTATTTATGCCAATTTTCGAGCTAATCAAGTCACGCAGTAAAATCCTCCCCTTTAAAATTAACTACCCCTTTTCACACAGTTAGGGGTAGATTTTCGAAAAACCTTGACACACGTTATTCTTTATTTTTAGTCCCTAGTATAAATACTGAGTTTCGAGTTACTCGGATAGCGCGTTAAAATTCTTCCATACAAATTTTGACACCCCCCAATACCTCTTTAGGGGGTAGTTTAGAAAAACGAAAAATGACAAACTTCGTTTATTACTTAGATAGGTATTTTTGCAAAGTTTCAAGGTTATTAACTCAAGGAATAAGATTTTTCATACAAACAAAATCCCCCCCTTTTCACCCCCTTAAAGGTTGAATTTCCAAAAACCCCTTCTTACTGGATACCTACTCTTCACAAAGAACACACCCTCCAAAATTCATGTCCCTAGGTCCAGCGGTTTAGGCTGTCCGTTGATATCTCAGTCAGATCGTTCATCCCCCTTTGGGGGTGAAATTATCAAAAACGCTGAGACACGTATAAATTAATTTTCAATCGTCAGCCTAAACACAAAATTTAAAGATCGTAACTTTTAATCTGACTGACTTTCATACACAACTTACTCCCCCTTTTTAGCCCTTTGGGGGTGGAATTATCAAAAACGCTGAGACACGTGTAAATTAATTTTCAATCGTCAGCCTAAACACAAAATTTGAAGATCCTAACTTTAAAACTGAGGGACTTTCATACAAACTTTCATCCCCTATTTGACTCCCTTAGGGGTTGAATTTCGAAAAACCTTGCCTTATTCCTTGTCTACATTATAAAGGGAACCACCGTGTAAAATTTCAGCTTTCTAGGTCTAAGGGTTTGGGCTGGGCGTTGATGAATCAGTCAGTCAGTCAGTCAGTCAGGCCTTTTGTTTTTATTTATATATAGAAGATAGATTTTTGAATATTTTTGTCTTTTCTTTGACACTATTTTTTTTCTGGCTTGTAATTTGTACCAATACGCCTAACTGTGGAACAAAAAACTGAGTTAGTCTGTGGGAACGGATCATACAAATTTAATGAAAAGTTTAAGGATAAGATTGATAAAATTATTAACTGTTACTGTGTATAAGAAAGAAACATCTCCTTACTAAAAACAATCGCTATATTAATCCCGTAATTGGAAGTGACTATACGAAAAAACGTGCGAGAAACAAAAACATTTTAAGATATTGACGCCATTGGGTGGCTATCTGTAAACAGCCACTTACTTAGAGTGGCTCTTTAGAAAAACTCGGGTCTTTTCAATTCAGTAGGCGATGTTAGCTGCCCAGATAATGGTATAACTAAGAAATGTGTGGTACAACAAACACACATAGTACAACTAGTTAAAACAACAATTGATGTTATAGATAGAAAACAGAAAAAAATACAGAAAAACCGAGTGTGCTTATTTATGACCACACGACTGAAGTGAAACTTCAAACGTATTTGGCGCTATGAGAGGAAGAGAGAAAGAAAATGTGCGCGCGCACTGCTTTCTCTTACTCAACTCCCGTTCGCCTCCCCCGATCACACTTTTCGTAACGCTTACGTCACGCGTTCGCCAGTTTACTCCCCAAGTTAAGCGTGCGTAAAGAAGTTTCACTTCAAAAAGACAGAATAAAAGACAAAAGACAGGCAGATAGATAAAAGACAGAATTGTGTGGAAAAGGGAGAGGGAGGCCTTTGCCCTGCAGTGGGATAATACGGGCTAGTTAGATATATTAGATAGAGATGTAATAGGTAATGCTCACAGATATAGATATACCTAGATAACGAAGTATCACGAACTGTATGAAAACTAAACGTGCCACTTTTTGACTACCTACTATGACGTCACAAGCTCGCGCTCTCTCGCTCACGCTCACCCAGCCAGGTACGCAGGACTGAGCGCGAAAGTGGCGGCTTATGATTTTCGATCGTAAACTGGTGCGATTTTTGGCACGCGAAGTAGGTGCTCTTGCGTTATCTAGGTGTATCTATATCTGTGGTAACGCTGTTGTAAGGACCTTAGCAGGGCCATTCTGTAGTGTAGTTTCAGACTACCCCCATGGGAAGAAGGTCTGAGTTTATGTATTATGTAGGTAGGGTGTGGTACAGACCAAACTGAACAACTTTCACTATCGGAGCAACATCGTGTGCTTAAGGCGGTACCCTGACCAAATAACCTTGAGCATTGCGACCGTGACAGAGAGCGACACGACTTCCTCGCACGAAAGGGATGCAGCGCACCCTGCGCACGCCCCTTAATCTTAGAAAACGCACAATTTTTGGAATTATTTGAAGAAAAAAGAATAGCGATCTTTTAAAATAAATTAAAACATGGATTATTTAGATTTTTAAATTATCTACCCATTGGTGAAATCCTCAAATTAATAGAACGTCAAATTTAGCAAAAGATGCATGCAATCAATAATTTTAGTCACTTTTTTAAAAGTAGATTTTAAATATATTAGTAACATACAAACACAAATAATAACGTGCAATGTGATGATAGAATATCGAACATTATTAATGTGCTCTCATACGTAGTTTATTTCTCATAATTATTGAGTTAATAACCTCTGAATAACGAAGAAAAACGCGGTTTTGGTCAGGGTACCGCCTTAAATGCTCGTGCTAAAGTCATGAACAGTTTAAAATGAGAAGCTGAATGTAAATAAAAATAAAAGTGTAGAAAAATAACCACAAAAACTCGTAGCTATTTGCAAATTCGTGAAAAAGTTATCAGTCGTCCCATAGATTTGGATCGTTTTATTCAACGAACGAATTCGTTTAGTATGGGACAGCGGATAACTTTTTCGCGATTACGATGTTTGTCCCACGGAGAAAGTTGTTCAGTTATGGTCTGTACACACGGCTAACACATCAAGCTACTTATACATTTCCAGTTTTAGCTGACTTCGAATTGTATAGGATTTTCGTACAATCAGAAGTATAATTGTAGCTTGATGATCCATGCGTACCACACCCTTAAATATGAGCACACATTTCTATAGGCCGACCGCTTAACTGAGACGTTGCCTAAGGTAGCTGCGCTGTGCGGGAGGGGTGATATATGTCACAACTTGACGAATCATTGAGCTCTTGCATCACGTCACCACACCCCTCCCGCACCGCGCTGCTACCTCAGGCAACGTCTCAGTTATTCGTCTTCCTGTACGAGTCGCAATAAATACTTTTTCTTTCTTTCTTTCTTTAAGCGGTCGGCCTATAATACACGCTGTATTTGTTTATTTTGCTATCTAAGAATAGATAAAGCCAAGAAAAAACTTTAGCAATTTAATTCTAAATTAGCTTTTGTTTGAAAAAATTTCGCCAGTATCGTCTCCTTGACTTCGGTAGACCGATGACCTGATAAAGGTCGTTGGAATCCGCTGGATGCGAGAAGCACACAACTGGTCGAAGTGGTGGTGCTGGGGGGCTGCATCCAGCAGAGGATATTTTTCTGCTAAAATGATGTGATGGTGTTTCTTTGACCTCTGCAAACGTTAGAATAATAACGTACCTACATGTATGCTTAAATGCTCGTGCTTAAGTCATGAAAACTCATCGATCACTAGTGATCGATGTGAAAACTCTAAAATTAGAAGCTGAATGTAAATCAAAATGAAAGAGTAGAAGAATCACCACAAAAACTCGTAGCTATTTGAAAATTAACATACTCGTAGCGAGATAAAATTAAGTGGCCCGTGAGATGAGATCTTTCAATTCACTGAATAATAAATATCGTTTATTAACATAGTATTTACTTACAAATACACAGTTCGCTTTAGTCGATTTACATACGGTCTCCTCTGGCTCCCGTTTATTTTTTGTCCCATCTTTGTTTGAGCCTTTTTTCTACAATTACTCTTAAGGTTGATGCTTCCCTGGTGGGGCGTAAGTCAGAAGATTTTAACGGAGTTTTCACCAGAATGTCCATACAGTTTCAAAAGATGCTACGCTACATATATTGTCTTCCATGAAATAGACTGCAGTTTTCTCTAGTATAGCTACGGTATTCTATGTATATTATAAGACTTCTATATTATTTATTTTTAAAGGTACACCATCAAATTCTGCAAATACTGTAATTATACAACATTATTTTTAGTACCTATATGCGAAACCCGAAACACGTGTCTAGTATTTTTATGTAAAGAATCTATGTACAAAATTTCAAAACTGTATCATGAATAATCACCAAGTTATAAGCTTGTTATGTTACCTGTTTGTCCGTCCAAAATCATGCTCACCCGCTCACCGCGTGCCTAAACGTACCGCGCGGCGATTGTATTGTAATTAACTGGTGATAACATTTTCCATCACACTTGCAGGCTTTGGACTGTCGTAATGGTCAAGTGTAGGTAGTTATTATAATGTACTTTATTCGTAAATAAATGCAGCCGTAAGCTACGAATAAGTAATTACTTATTCGTAAGCCGTAAGTGATACAATGTAGTCAATGCGATTTGTTGCACCTTATGTCAACCACTTAAAGTTCAAAGTGGATGAAAAGTGTTAAACATCGCATTACTTAACCACAGCAGGCTGTAGGTACAAATAATAACTTTCTACAATTAACCATCTTGGCGTGTTTAAAAATGTTAATCATCACGGTAAAGCACTGTGTTCCACGATACTCTGATGTACGTACCATTTCTGTGTACTGGACGTTGGTGTATGAGAAAGTCATGGTTACATGACACTTTTTACATACGATAGGTAAGTACACGATCAACCGAAACAAAACTGTAAAGCCGGCTGTACACATGGGGCCAAGGTGTTGGGCCAACGTGTTGGGCCAACGTGTAGAGAGCTACCTGGCGGTATGTTGGCTTAATTGGTCTAGTTGGCGCCAACATTGGCAGGCCATCCGAATAGTGTCGGTTTTTTGTGCACACATCAAAGGATCTTGGCGCGCTCCGCAAACAGCGTTCACACGTTGGTGTCTTGTTCAGTTCGTTGTTACTCGTCAGCGGAGACAGTATCGTTGCGCGTGAGTGAAATTTACGTTCCCATGTTCCGATAGCAAAATTATTATCACCCTGTATATTAATAATAACTAATAACACATTTACCTCGTTCTATTCCTATGAATAGTCACCATCCACGACCTTCTTTTGCGCCATTTCTTTTTAGTCACTCTACTTTGGTGCACATGTACGTAATAATTAAACGCACTGTACAAATAAATTGCCGCGGCTGCAAGAACTTCTACGTCCGTCTTTGAAGCGCCAATGCAGAATGATCAGTAAGCCAATGTGTGAACAGCAATCTTGGTTATCCATCATTTTTGCCCAACACGTTGGCCCAACACCTTGGCCCCATGTGTACAGCCGGCTTAAGGCCCGCGGCGTGGCGGCCGCGCGCTCGCGATTATGCAGTTGGACACGCGCGCGCCAGCCTGTAGTACCCGGGCGACTGAAGGGGTTGCTTCACCCCCGCCCCGGTCGCCCCGCTCGCTGTGCGCGGGCGCCGCGCCTATTGTGTATGGGTATGGTAGAAAACTATCTACTAATGTCGCTCGGTGGCCAAGATTTAACCTTTTTTAAATATTTTTGGGCCAAAATATAACATGGGGTAAAAATTATTGGAATCGATTCAGTTACTTATTCTGAACAAACTATATTCAGGTTTCGCATATACTAAAAATAATGTTGTATAATACCTATATATTTTTGTATTTGTAGCAATGTCTATAGACATAGAACACGGCTTTAGGACCCTTCCACTTTTAGACTAACGAATTATTACTATCTCTCTCTTTTGTTGAAATCTAGATGGTGTACATTAAAATAGTACCTATTCTATGTTACCTATTTAACCCACTTTAACACAAAGTATATACTGACGCACCCTAATTTCGTAACACGCCATCAATCACAGTTTGAATCATTTTGAAGGATATTGCTAATCCATTGCTTCATATGTTCGAAAAATCTGTGTGCTCAGCAACGTAAATAACGCAATGAATGTTGTTGAACTGTCAAAATGAAAGCCATGGCTACTGTTAGTGTGTTACGCAATTACCCCGCTGTTCAATGTACACATGCTCCTGTTATTAGTTCTAGTTACTAAAGACTTATCTAACACTGCAGTCTGACTATTAACCTTTTAACCGCCTACGTCGGATTAATCCGACAAATGTTTTCGGGCCCATTTCGCCAGAGTCGTATATATACGACAAAATAACACAGGTCGTTTAATCTGTATTATTATTACATCATCACAGCTCGTTTCATCGGTATTTATTTTCCTTTTTTTTTTTTTTTGTCCGGCGCTGGGGGCACGATAACTGATATAAAGTCCGGCGGTTAAAAGGTTAAAAACTAAGTTTAATCTTCAGCAATATGATTTATTACAGCCATCCATCACAAATTTACACTCAAAGAAATTTTGTTTCTTTGAGTGTAAATTTCCGATCGACCGTCAAAACGAAAGTTTACAAAAGCTGTTTACACAGCTATTCTATTGGATACATAAGCCCGACATACAGGTACCCTATAGTCTATAATATCGTGTTGTAAACCCGCTTTAACACCTCTGTAGCGCCCAATAGATTGGCACTAATTTCCTTTTATAGGATCAAACTTAGCGAGAGGACGCCGGGAGCTATCAGGACTTTCAATTTTAGTTATATTGTGCGGTGTTGCCACTTTGGCGTCCTTTAATAGATTATTGCCGACTACTTTGATGGATTTCTTGCTTGTTAATTGCATATGTATTTCTATACCTGGTTTGTTTTCCCGTTGCTGCCTTTTAGGAGGTCTGTGTCTAGTGTCGGCAAACGCCATTATAGTCTAGGCTGCGTATATTATCTTATAAACTGAATTTCTCTCGTGATATTTTTCGATGATACTGTAAAACTCTAATGCAGAAGAAATCAAGGCTAGAATATCGCTCTACTCTTCATATTTTTATAGTTATTGCAGTCCCGTCATTAATAAAATAGCAGTTACCACGCGTAATGACTGGTAGAAATCGGTCTGTTTATAGCTACCTAAATCCTGTAAAATATATCTTGTATATACAGGGTGTTACGGAAAGGGTATATCAATACAAGCGGGTTGAAGATTGTATCTGGTCTAGAATCTCTGTACAAAATTTCAGCTCAAAAGCAGTAACTTTGAAATTGCTTAATATTTTTTTTTATTTCGATAGTTTATTAAATTAAAATCAAAACAAACGTGTCACCGCACTACGAGGGTCATTATCCATTATCTGTAGTGTGTCTGTGCGCCTAGTACAGGCACATCACGCCGCCGCGCGCCAGTGCAGCGCCGTGATGTCGAAATAAAAAAATATTAAGCATTTTCAAAGTTAATGCTTTTGAGCTGAAATTTTGTACAGAGATTCTAGACCAGATACACTCTTCAAACCGTTTGTATTGATATACCCTTTCTGTAACACCCTGTATATCTTGTATAAAAGCTACGCTTCCGATACTCTTCTGTGCCTAATCGAACATTAAATTATGTTATCGATAGAATTCTTTAAACACTGTTCACAAATCCGAAACCCGAAATTTTGTACAGTTTAAACCAAATCTCCGAAGGCCATATTGCGGTCGGGGTTAGGCAAATCAGGTAATCGAAAATGTGTCATTAATAATTTTCGAATCGGAAGCCTGTTGAATGGATTTGAATAGCTATGCTGTGCTCCCTAAAAGCATATCTACATCGTCCATTCGTTTCTAGCCACCCTTCACTTGCACAATAGTATTAAATTAGGGTTCCATAGATTTATGCGCTCCGTAACCCTGCAGATGTCGGAGGGACCTGGGACTTAAAGCTAACTGTTATGGCTGTTCATTTTCTACTTCACTACCTAACTGTGTGCGCCCGAACACCTTCCAAACCCATTTATTTTGCCTTCGACTTTTGGAGTCTTGATACTGAAAGTATATGTGGAACGTTTCCTGAAAATATCTTCGGAAGGTTGCTTTTAGGTATGCCTAATTTTAATTCAGCTATTCAGACTAGCTTTTATCAAACTTTTAACTAACGCACATTACTTAACTGGTAAAAGATTTTTAAAAATCTGCCTTTGAACGAATTTAATTGAATTTTTCTGAAATATTATAGAAAAATTCGCCATCGCTTAGCAAAATTGGCCATCGATCGAAGTATGATACAAGGTAATATAATATTATACAACAGGAAGATTCAGCATCAAATCCATTATCTATATTAATACTCTCCGCAGCCTTTCGCTCCAGAAAAAAGGAATGACAAATTCCTTGAATAAAGTAGAATCCCAAAATGATTTATTATCCAGGAAAGTTATGATTTTTGTATATTAAACATGAAATATATTGAAAACCCAAGTACCTGTCCCAGTACCTACAAACGGAAAAGGATATGGAAGCTTCCTATGATGTCGGTTTGAGACGTAAACGTTATTTGTTGTTTGTTACGACGCGCGGGGAAATTGTTGAGAGACGCTACAGTTTTCATATAATGCCTGTAATATTATATATTTTATTGTCTACTTCTGGAAAGGAAATACATTTTCTAACAGTACAGAGATTTGAAAATCCCATTCTAAACACTTTCACTTCAATTTCTTAGTACATCTATATCTATATTATCTTCTATCTATATAAATCAAAGTCGGGTTGGTTACACCATTTATAACTCAAGAATGGCAGAGCCTATTTTCATGATGTTTGATTTGTTGGATTTGTCTCCGCCCCGAATAGCAGAATAACCTATTAAAACGGGAAAAATTCACGAAAGTAAAAACAATGAAGATAATTCTTTTCTCATACATTTAGGCGGCACACAGATCGCCGGCTCAGCTAGTAATATAATAAAGCTTTTTTTTTTTGGTGCGCGTTGGAAATCCTCATGGACTTCCTCCATCGTGGGGGTGACAGAGGACTCTTACATGTTAAAACCACTGCGATGTTCCACCTCCACTTATGGCCGGGAGTGCGGGATTCGCATAAGCATTCACCGCTCTTATATAATAAAGCTAAGGAGTTTGTTGTTTTGCTTGAACACGCTAATCTCTGGAAGATACCTAAGTAGGATTTGAAAAATTTACCTTTTGTAATTGATAGTCCAATTCTTGAGAAACGTTATAGGCTATTTAACATCGTGCTATGACCTGAAGAAGCCGAGTATAAAGAAAAAAGTCAGTAAGAACGCTAAGCGAAAACGAAGTAACAGCGCGGGTGGGCGATGCGATGCGTTGCAGTACGTCGGGGGACCAATAAATTTCACGCGGACGAAGTCGCGAGCAGAAGCTAGTCTTAGATAAATCTATTAGAACTAAATCACACCTAGGGCCTTTGTGATATTCCTTCTGTAAAGGGGAAACATTGTATAATATACAGGGTGAAATTGAATAGATGCGACAAATTTAAATATACAATAATACGTGTTGTCAAGAAAATGTAGAACATATCAAATGTAAAATTAAAAAATAATTGATCAGTGTTACGAAAAGCGTTAAAATAATTAAAGTATCAAAGAATTTCGCGTACTACCGTTTTCGTGTAGCACGATTTAGGTACATTATCGCTATGAATGAATCGCGCCGCCCCCGTCCGCCCGCGCATCTCTTTCCCGCGCGCACGATTAAATAAAAGTTTTGTGAAACCAAATTGTCCTTCATACTTTTGTCGGCTTAGGACGATCAAAAATACAATAAAAGTAATAGTGAAAAAATGTTTTAGTATGAGGTATAACCTGAATAATGTTTGTTACAACAACAACAAATCAATTATCGTATTTTTGGCGTATTTAAAAAGTTGGAATCACAGTATTTACAATAATTATTATGAAATCAGTACACTTACGTGTATTTTAGTAATTGTTCAAAATGTCCACCTCCGTTTTGTAAACACAATTGAGCACGGCGCCGCAAAATGTCTGTGATTTTACAGTTTCGAATGCACTAATGATTTTGTTTTTTAGTTCGTCTAAAGTTTCGGATTCGCGTTCGTAAACGAGTCTTTTAATTTCTCCCAACAAATAAAAGTCCAACGGTGTTAGGTTAATCGAAATCTTCGCTGCGTTTCACGTAGATTTCTTACGGTGTTGTACCACACGACAATATCGAGATACTGTACGACTGTTAACGGTTAATGACTATTTCGTCTCGTCCTAGGCATTGTTATGACACAAACACAAGACAACAACACAAATTATTCGCAATACGTAAAGTAGGATTTGCGGAATGCGCGCGCGACCATGACCTACAAACGTTTTAGGACAACTAATGAACGAAGGAAGGGTGGTGGGCGGCGGGGCGGTCGCCGGGAATTTCCTTAGTCTGAGCCGGGAAGGAATGTCATGCGAGGTTTGGCAACGTCGCGGATACTTACACTAGAAAATAGGCAAAATAAGGTAAATGACCGCTATGAACGGCAACGTTTAATGACATGAGTACTCCACGACGATTATTGAGCACTGCGATGAGATTTTTTGATACTTTAATTTTTCTTATTTATTTTGCATATTAATTATTTTGCTGGAATACCGATAATTCGTATTTAAATAAAGATAATAACATCAGTGGACCTTTTGAAAACGATAATCACGTAATTTTTTTTAACGATTTAGATTGTAGAAAAAACAGTTTATAATTACTATGTTACTGTAACTGAAGCTCCCATTTCTTTTTGTCGCATTAATTCAAATTCACCCTGTATAATTGTACCAAACTACCTAGGAAACCCTGAGTTTCCTGCCTGCATATCATCCCTACAAGCCCGATCTCTCCTTCAAAGATATCCAATTAAAGATAAAATAGTATCCTTAAAGATGCTCAAAGGAAATCGGAACTCCTTGTGTTTTCGCCGCTGTAACTTTGTGAATACGTTGTGCTCGGAATCTTGCGCAATATCATTATATCATTTTATAAAAATAACCTGATTACATTATATAAACACTGGCCCGAGACTTCGTTCGCGTGGAGGGCAAAAATTATCCCACGGCCCACGGTAGCCCGTAATGGACTACCGGGATAAAAAGTATCCTATGTCGCATTTATAATATTAGTATGGATACCATGGTAAAATGGATTCCTCCTCTACCTCAGGAAAACGCCGAAAATACTCTGTCTGCAATATGACTAAAGGTCTAAGAACGAGTTTCTCTCAAAGGTTTTATACTTTCCAAGGATATATAATAAAATAAATCGTATTACAACGATTTATCACCTAACAACAAAGGCTTGTAAGATTGCTCTAGGTGAATGGCTTCATAATTTAGATTATAAAGTAACTGAGGATTTACTAACTCATCCAAAATAGTCCAACCCCCTATTTTCCCTACATATATTAGTTCAACTTTTTTCCACTTACTTCTCTTCTGTGTGTTTATCATTGATTTTATGTTATGCCCTTACATTTACTAAATAACTAATTATGTTCACATACCGTGTGGTGGGACCCTGGTGATCTGCTATACAGGTATTCCTAGTACAGACACCAGTCTCTCACAAACTAGTTTCTAAGCCTGTCTAAATTTATATGATACCATTGTTTGTGAAGAGAAAAATAAATTCAATGAATTTGATTACTTATTCGCCAGAAAGGTTGGCAGCGGGACTGACTCCCTATAGAGCGCAAGCCTTACTTAAGTATCATCATTATTCTTCTAATGGACCCCCTAAAAAGCACCCCAAAGCCGTTACTGCTGGATTATCAAGCTCCTTCTTTTCGAGCTCGCAAAACATTATAAATTCAACTCCAACCCAAGCTAAAGTATAAACAATGGGAAGAAAAGAAAATAGGAAAAGTTATTCCGCGCCCCATCTTCGTGTAAACAAAATGGTTTGCATACAGGGAAGTAGGTGGAGCCACTAGCGATGGCGGGAAAGTCTTGCGGTAATATTATTTGTGATTTATATGACGTTGTTGCTTGTAAATATGGCGCGTGATTTGTTATTATTTTGGTCGCGATTGCTATCGTTTTTTTTTGTTGTTGTAAAGTGGTAGGTAATTGTGTTTGTGTGAAATGTTTTTCTGTAGCTGGAAAAACTTCATAGACAAAGCGTGTGTAGTTTTTTCCCGTTTTAATTTGCGTTGTATCGTAAATTTCAAAAAAGTATCAACAGTTGGCAATGTCAACATGATTGATGCGAATTAATTATTAGTTTCAAACCGCGATTATAATGCGTCTGACTTTTGATTGTCCTCTTTTATTAGTTAACTAGCAGCGCCCCGCGGTTTCACCCGCATAAGTTTCCCGTGGGAATATCGGGATAAAAACTATCTTATATCTCGGGACTCAAACTATCTGTACACCAAATGTCATCTAAATAGTTTCAGCGGTTTAAGCTTGAAGAGGTAACAGACTATAGATATATGAAAGTTTCTATGTAACAGACAGACACACTTTCGCATTTATAATATTATTATGGATTAAACGTCGAATCAAAATTAACGGGCTGTGCAACTTCGTTATTTAAATTAAATGAGACCTTTGAACAATTTCTGAGAACAATGAATAAATTATTACAATTAATCAAAAAAAGGCTCTTTATATTCTAAAAGTCACTAGTTTTGGAATATAGAGAGCTTTTTGCGAAGCAGGGGCAGGTCACTGACCTGCTTCACACGATTTCAAAGACTTGAAAAGTATCGAGATTTGTATAGTAGGTATATGTAATTTGAGAGGCTTGTGGCTGAGTAATAACAGCCTCATGGGTCGATCGAACAGGTTAAGCTACGCTTGCCGAGGTTGGTCCGTGGATGGGTGACCATCTTCACATACCAAGACCCCTCCGTGTCTCGGAAAGCACGTAAAGCCTCTTTTGTTGCCTGTACTTATAGAAAAAGATCAGAAATAAAAATAAACAATTACATGAGAATTCCTTAAAAAGCATACCAAATGTCGTTTCCCATACTTTATGGTCGCCACGTGTACATCTTTATCTGACTCCAAACAAACCCAGGGGAAAAGGCTTAGCTTTTAACGGTGAAAACAGGTTCCTTTCCGTTCGCTGTCGGATTATTGGATCCCGTCTACCAGCCAGATATGTAATGAGCTTGTGAATGTTATGAGAAATCGGAAATCAGCAAAGATTTTCATCTTCTAAAAAGGTGCCGATATTTATGCACATAAAATAATAGCACATTACTTGACTTAAGTAGACCATTATTGCACGGCGGCGCCGGCGGCGTGACGAGGGTGCTAAACGCCGTGCTTTAATGTACTACCACACGTCATAATCGGGCCTATAATGTTCCCACTGCTGGGACACAGACCTCCTCTCAGTGAGAGGGAGTGGGCCGTAATCCACCACGCCGGCCCAATGCGGGTTGGTAGATGTCACATGTCTTCGACTTTTTGGTTTTAGGACATGCCGGTTTCCTCATGATGTTTTCATTAACGGTTTTGAGAGCAGTGGTGATGAAATAATTTACACAAAGTTCCTGTCTGGGTTCGAACCTACGACCTACAACTCGTAAGGGCTCCCACACATAAACACGATACGACGTCGCGTCGTGCTACGACGCAGCACCGTTTCACCGTTTGAATGACTTATTATTATTATAAGCCTGTGTTGTCTCACTGCAGGGTCTGCAGGGCAAAGGCCTCCCTTCCCTCTTTCCACTTTTCCCGGTTTGAATGATACGTCACTAAAATCATATACGTCGTAGCACGATGCGGCGTCGTATCGTATTTATGTGTAAGAGCCCTTAGTCATGTCCGTTACCACTGGGCCACCACTGCTCAACTACTACACGTATCTTATACTATTTTATAGCTCGTGTGACCTAAACCCGCTCTTAAGTCACGCTTTTCTGTGTAAAAAATGTAAAAATTAGAAAAGACTACTTAAGTCACAGAAAAGCGTGATTTAAGTGCGGGTTTAGGTCACACAGTGCAATAAACTATTTCTTAATACAGTGAAGGAAAAACGCAGAAAAATTAAAGAACTTTTTACTGACATTTGAACGTTCGTTCACGAAAAAGTTAATTACTAGTACGTGCGCGTCGACCTTGGCTTTGTCTGCTTATGGTATTTAATAATTTACCAAAATGTCCTTGAGCTTGATAAAAACACGAACTTTTAACCCCTTTTTTTGTCGTTGACCCTTCTTTGGATTCGGAGCGGCTCTTTCCGGGGAAACATTTTCTCAAACTGGCTTATAGTAACACTCTTGAATGAAAATATACATACAGGGTGAAATTGAACACACACAACAAATCGAAATGGGAGATTGTACTCGTCATTATGAACAACTTTTACTATGGGACCAAACCTGAAATCGCGAAAAAAATATTAGCTGTTCCCTACATTTATGTTCGCATAACTCGCCAAAATGTAGGGAACAGCTGATTTTTTTTTTCGCTATTACAGGTTTAGTCCCATAGTAAAAGTTGTTCATAATGATGAGTATAATCTCCCATTTCGATTTGTCGCATGTGTTCAATTTCACCCTGTATACAGAGCAACGTAAATACAGATGTGCCACAAAGCTTTATATCAAACTTGCAGATAAGATTAATTAATATATTCCGAAGCGCACGTGTCAAAAGCGAGCATTATGCCGAGCATACACGAGCATCTATGAGCATACTCGAGCATTAATCATGCACCTCGGTCGGCAACACCTGATACTTCGTTACTCTGTGTTACCCGCATTTTTATGAAAATACGAGTTTTTTTATTTATTTACGCTCCGTCTTTTGTATGGCCACTGTAAAGATGTTTACGTGCGAAGCTAGGGCTGGCAAAATGTGCAAGAGTTTATTTAAATGTTGGATTCTAGCTGTCAAGTGAAACATAAAATTAATTTCAATTCCATATCAAACCAGTTGACAGCGATGCGGATAAATAATTTCGATGCCATATTTTAGTTTGTAGTGTAAACTGTTTGGCTATTTTATTGTTTTGCTTATTGTATTTACTAGCTGCGCCTCGCGGATTCACCCGCATAAGTCTAGATCCCGTGGGATTATCGAGGTAAAAAGTATGTCCTAATCCAGGTCATGGTCTACCCATGCGCAAAATTTCATCCAAATCCGTTCAGCCGTTTTAATGTGAAAGCGTAACAAAAAATCAAAAATCTTTTCTCTTTATAATATTACTAGCACCGCCCCGCGGTTTCACCCGCATAAGTGTCGATCCCGTGGCAGTATCGAGATAAAAAGTATGCTATGTGTTAATCCAGGGTGTCAGCTACCTCCATACCAAATTTTATCAAAATTAATTCAGCCGTTTGTGCGTGAAGAAGTAACAAACATATAAATACACTCAAACTTTCGCCTTTATAATTGATTGAAGTTTAAAAGTTTGAAAAACCTAATTGGCTGGCTTTCAATAAACTTTCAGACAGATTCAATATCGAAGTCAATGAATAAATAAATTAACTCAATATCGAAGTCGATGAATAAATATTCTTGCGATGTCCAGTGACCGATTAACTCATTCTAGAATGTAGATTCCTTAAGTACGTAACAACCCTATACAACAAAAATCTTTATGGTTTGCGTTCTCTCTTAGTTATGGGTTACGTTTACGTTCCGCCGTTTATTTAAGTCGTGCTTACGTTGCTTTTTTTAACGTTTTATTGCGGTTTGAAAACGAATAAAAAATACAAAGAATGCTAATGAAAACTGTAGCCCATTTTGGCGACAATCTGTATTTCAATTATTCTGAATATGATTATCATATTTTAACTTTTTGATTCGTCATGTAAATACTGAAAACCCGAAAGTCTGAACCAGCCTTACCTAGAACCATCAAGTTACCCATAACTGGGTTGTGGAGGTTCGATAGGCAGTCACTCCGTGTAAAATAGGTTAGACTGGAAACCGATTCCAATAGAGTTGGGAAAGGCAGATGAGGATGATCTAAACACTGAAAACTTTTCTCCCTGTATCTATGAACCTCTGTTTTTTTGAATGGAAATCGAGTTTTAGAACTCCACTTGTGCAGTTTGCAATTTCTATAATGTTCCCACTGCTGGGACACAGGCCTCCTCTCTGTGAGAGGGAGTGGTCCGTAATCTACCACGCGGGCCTAGTGCGGGCTGCAAGATGCCACGGATTACTTGCATGTCGTCAGAAACGCAAATGGTCAAATACGCATTTCGCCAGAAAACGCATGTCGACAGAAACTCATCTCGTCAGATTTGCACTACGTCAAAGACGCAGCTCGACAAACACGCAACTTGTCAGATGCGCGTCTCGACAGATACACAACTCAATAAATTATAAATAGGATTTAAACGCTTGTAGTCAAACAAAGTAATCTATTTCGTATGTGTTCGAATTTTTGGTTCTAGGACAGGCCGGTTTCCTCACGATGTTTTTCCTTCACCGTCTTGAGAACAGTGGTGATGAAATAATTTACACAAAGTAGGAAAGCACTTGTCTGGGTTCGAACGACCTTTTTTTTGGAGGGAAACCTTCAAAAGGCGCTTGGTCTTTGGGGATAAAACCAGGGAGTGTGGGATTTTTACCTTTATTTTTTATCTTTAACGCCTGTTAGGGCACATCTCTGGGGAGATTCTAAAGGGGTCTCCCCGAAACCTAGTTGTGCAAGTGTGCAAGGCAGCACGTGACCTTGACC
This sequence comes from Amphipoea oculea, assembly GCA_945859645.1. Taxonomy (NCBI): domain Eukaryota; kingdom Metazoa; phylum Arthropoda; class Insecta; order Lepidoptera; family Noctuidae; genus Amphipoea; species Amphipoea oculea. The sequence goes on from OX243862.1 coordinate 21,850,106, forward strand.
ACCCACTGTGCGCCGTCTTCCCTGGGGTCACTCAGTGGGCCGATGATTCGAACGACCTACAACTCGTAAGTCGCGGTTGTGGGAGCCGCGACTTACGAGTTGTAGGTCTATCATGTGCCCACTGCTGTCGCTGAAAACCAGCGCTGGGCCTCTGTCTTGCATAGGGTCGCAGCATTATGCTGAGCGATAGCCGTTTTGCGTGGATGTGACACATGTTTCCCTTACCTTCTTTTTAGGGTTCCGTAGCCAAATGGCAAAAAACGGAACCCTTATGGATTCTTCATGTCTGTCTGTCTGTCTGTCCGTCCGTCCGTATGTCACAGCCACTTTTTTCCGAAACTATAAGAACTATACTGTTGAAACTTGGTAAGTAGATGTATTCTGTGAACCGCAGTAAGATTTTCACACAAAAATAGAAAAAAAAAAACAATAAATTTTGGGGTTCCCCATACTTACAACTGAAACTCCAAAATTTTTCTAATATCATTTTTTTTTTAACTGAATAATTTGCGCAAGAGACACTTCCAAAGTGGTAAAATGTGTGCCCCCCCCCCCCCCTCTAACTTCTAAAATAAAAGAATGATAAAATTAAAAAAAAATATATAATGTACATTACCATGTAAACTTCCACCGAAAATTGGTTTGAACGAGATCTAGTAAGTAGTTTTTTTTTTTATACGTCATAAATCGAAAACAGCAATTTACCTTTCACAAAGTTACAACGAACTACAAGAACTTTTATATTATGTTACTTGCTGCTACGGAACCCTTCATGGGCGAGTCCGACTCGCACTTGGCCGGTTTTTTTTTGTGTTTATGTTCTTTTTTGCGTCATGTTCACCGCAAATAAACGTATTTTCGTTCTTTCTTTCACTGCTCTTTTATATGCCCAATGTCATGTATACCTGTTATTTTCATGGTTACTGCAATGTCAATTCTATATGTTAGATAATTTGAACTGTAAGTGACGGTGCTGTTGGTGTGCTTGTTCTAAATAAATAGTTAGAACATGTTTTATCCTCAGTAGGTAATATGTTATTCTACCCTTGATATCACTCACCCCATTCTGATTAATTTACCAGCGCGAGAATATGAACAAATGTTCGTTTGCGGTATACATGTATTATTTCAGTTAGTTTCACCTCATATTTTTTTTCGTTTTCAACTTTACCTTGTTTTTTGTTAAGAAAAAAAGACGAAAGAAACAGTAAAAAGTGCTTACATAATATTTGTTTAAAATTTCGGTTTAAAAACAATTAACTCTCCATTGTTTCCTTCACATTGTTTCTGCGGAAAAATCAGAAAACAATTTTCAGCAGCCGTTAATGTTTTTTATGAGTGGAATTAAACTCACCACCAAAGTAATAAAAAAAAATCTTGAGAACGTAAAAAGTTCCCAACTGTGGTAACCAACTGGAAAATATAACCTCTACAAATGTTTACAGAACGCTAATTCCAATGAAAGGATTTAGCTTTTTCGCAGAATACGTTTATACGTATTCTGCGAAAAAGCTAAATCCTTTCATTGGAATTAGCGTTCCAATGAAAGGATTTAGCTGTTCTGACTTTATAGTCAGAACAGCTGAGCTTAAAATTGAAATATCGATTGTTTGACATAGCCCTTTATTTAGGGTCTGTTTCAACCAATTAAATCCTAGTCTTTTACTTCTTGGGAATTCTGTGTACTAAACATTAATGCTACAAACAGTAAATGTACAGATAATAACTGTGCCCACATTTATCGCTTCAAAAACAACGCAGAACGAAATAAATTAGCTAAAGCATTAAAGTAAAATATAAATGACATGAAAAATAAGCCTCCTCTTTTTGCGTGGTTATTATTTCAAGAGAATTGCTGAACCAGATCACTCTAAATTCAAAATTTAAAAAAAAAAACACGTTTCTTGTACGTTTCCTTTAATTTTTATTTTTTGTTGTTATAGCGGTCATAGTAGTACACACTCTGTGAAAATTTAAAGTGTCTACCTATTACGGTTCAAAAGATACAGGCCCTGTGGCAGAAAGTTGGACGGACGGACAGCGGATCCTTAGTAATAGGGTCCCGTTGACACCCCATGGGTACGGCAAAACGGTTAAACGATCACAAGTCCATTTGTCAAACGTGATCTTATCACGTGAAACTTAGTTCCACACTCTTGTAATGTCAATAAGCACTTTAGAATCTGTTCTCTCTCTCTCTCATTTGCTCTGATCTTTTGTCTCTCCTTTCTCCCCTAATCCATCCAAAGGTTGTCTTTCAAAGATCGCTTTTAGCGATAGTTCATTGTGTCAGCCTTTGTAAAATGTCTACAGTTATATATTGTAATATTTATATTGTACATAATAAAGAGTATATTTTATTATGATGTGACGATCATGCCAAATCTTCTGTCTGCACTTATTATAGTGCATTCCTACCACATCACCGACTATCGTTCAACTCCATACATAAGTTATATCCGCTAAGCCGAACCACTGAATAAGTTTTATGTGCACGCCAATGTTTGTCTTTTGTTCGAAATACACCAAGCTAACGCGGTATGGAAATGAAGATCGCAGCTCTGTTCATAGTTGGGAATGAATAAAGTTTGGTGGGGGATTCGTTGGAATCGCTCGATCAGACGGATGATTGGGAACGGTGGAGTGATCGTGTGTGTATTATTTGTTATAAATTATCTGTAGACCCCTGTCAATATCTACTGTCGAACTTGAGCGGAACAGCTTCCGTATAACATCCATGGCAAACCGCATGTCTCTGGTCTGTTTCGGTGATGAATTCTATCTTTAGGTATCAAGTAGGTCAAAGTATTTTCAAAATCCCAAAAGATTGTTTGTTTTTATTAGACATATTATGCTTATCAAATGTAACGATACACGAGGCTGTCCCCCTTATAAAACGCTTTCATCACAAAATTGTCCGGAATTGGACAAGCGTATGCCTTAACCCGATGTCAACCTTGGTATTGGATAAATGACTATGAATTATTGACTGCATTTTCCAGTTCTTGGTATGCAATTTCCTTTATTGCCCCGACCTCCCCAATAACCTTGAATTAAGTACCAAGGGCCATTTTACTGAATTTTTCAGAACGAGTGCGATGAATATTTTATGCAGTCAGTCTTTGTGCATTCTAGATGATGAACATTAGGGTGAGTTTCACAATTTAATTAGTTTGTAACGAATGCATCCCCGAATTCATTAGAGATAAGTGACTTCTCTGACTTCAAAGGAGGACCTAGGATAGGTCCCTAAAGCATTACTATACAAGGTCTTAGTTAGAGACAACTTTTATCTTCATTTAAAGAACTTGGATCTGTAAAAGTGTACCAACGTTTAGAAAGTGGGGTTATCAGCTATATTTGTGCTAGTTCCATTGTTTAGCTTTATTTCCTTTCGTGGTCCATAAGGCACTCTCTGTACCGTCTCCGGGCCCAAGTGGGAAGATGGAACCAACCTGGTAAGGTGGGGCTACCTCGGCGGAACGGCAGCTGGGTTTAGATGTGGAGCTATGTCGCAAACTATGCTCCACCTCCTTCTCCTACCCCCTGTGTCTTAAAACATGCAGCAGTCAAAGGGACCTCTGCGCTGCCACCGACAACGCTATTGAAGTGACGAAGTTTCGGGCCAACATAATCAGAAATAATGTCGTGCCAGTGACACGAAGAAAAAGAAGATTTAAAGAAGATATTTATGGAAATATGTGTACAGCAATAGTAGCGTTCGCTACTTACGAAACCATCACTAGTTCTACAATTCGTTTACTTCGTCCAAATATCCCATTTCTCTCAAACGAATCTCAAAAGAAAACACAGGCAGCCATCACATACAAATGATTTCCAAACATACGTCGCCATCACCTTCCTTAAACGTACCCTAGTGGAATGAAATGCAAATATGTGTGTCTGTTTGTATGTGCCGCATATGACGTCACAAATACAAACAGTATCTTAAACGGTCTGCATCGGTGCCTCGTGTTTTCTACCGTGAGATATACGTTACGGATCCTCGTATCGTGGTGATGTTTGTTTTTGTTGATAGTTCAAATTCGAATGCAGTTCTATGACGCAGTTTGGAGTATTAGTAAACTAGTAGAAATCGTCACGTATCGAAAGAAGCCTTATGCCCCCTCCATACGACTTTTTACTATAAATAATAGAAAGAGACAGAAAGAGGGATAGTTTTTTTATGGATTTTGAGGGTGCTGAAGCCTATAGTGAGGTAAAATGAATATCCAAGAGGGAAACAGCGAATTTTTTAAAATGTTTGGTCATTTTTAAATTTTCGCAGCAACTTCGTTCCCGCCGGAGGTCAACCGACCCAACGCGTTTTTTTACCGTCGTAATATATAAAAATCACTTGTCACTATATTCGTACATGCTAATCTCCGAAACCACCCAACCGATTTCAATAAAATTTTGTGAACGTGTATGGTTGGTTCCACCTTGAAAGATAGAATAGATGTTTTGGACCCGAAAGGTGGCACTCCGTGCGAAGCAGAGGCGGGTCGCTAGTATATTACATATGTAAAAGTATCTCTGTCGTCTGTTGTTGTCGATCGTTGTGCAATTGAGCGTGTAGGTAGTCTGAGACCTGGAATAGGACATAGGCTACTTTTCATCCTGGATAAATCATGAAATTTTCTCCACAGTAGATATATAGGAGACAATATATTCGCCAGCAAAGAAGGCTTGATATTGATTGGCAGTTTCGCGGAGGCAGGTAACGATGGAGTACAAATTATGGTCTCCTCAAGTTCTGAGTTGAGCGAGCTACACGATTTTTGACAAAAATGCGTGCACTGACTTGACAGGTCCGCTCAATCTGTGGTCTTCACATGATCTCACCAAGATTTTGTCTGGACTTTAAAAGAGACTGTGACCTCTGAGTTTGTTTCGGCCTTTCATCTCAGAGTAGTCAGATATGAAATGCCGACCTTATCTAGCTTAAAAAAATATGATTGACGTGTAAAAGTGTTGGTACAATCCTACTTACAGAAATCATTTATCATTTATGCCATATTTAAACGACTTCGGATAAACTCATTAAGTCGAACCGACAAATTATATACTCTTTTTATACACAATTATGGACTTCAAAGATTATGTTTGCAATTCAGTAAAACTTTAAATTGGCTCCGTGTAATTCGATCTTTATAATATTTCTCTTCCAATGAAATCAAATCCTTTGGCATATTTACCCCTTTACTAATAAACGTTGTATAGCGACTGTATACACAACGCTTTGTCTTCTTTCGAAAGCCAAATTACTGACGACTGAAAGAGAGAAATCGGTGTGTAACTATTCATCTGATATAATACACTTATTAGTAAGGGGGTTTATATCTACAGTAATTATATTAAACGTTTAAAAATGTATGGTTAACTAATGAATTGCTAACTTAACTATAACTTAACTTTATGACAACACTAGCTGCGCCCAGCGGTTTCACCCGCATAAGTATCGATGCCGTGGGAATATCGGGATAAAAAGTAGCCTATATGTTAATCCAGGGTGTCAGCTACAAGGTGGTAGCCGTAAGGCTGATCCGGGGGTACCACACGATCTCGGGCGAGGCGGCAAACCTCCTTGCCGGACTGCCGCCATGGGATCTGGATGCGATAGTCCTAGCGCGCCTGTATGAGTGGCGCGCGGAGGCACTGAGCCGGGGGGAAACTCCGCTTCCGCGGCAAATCGCGGCGGAGCGGACAGACCTCCGGCGCGATCTCATGGTGGCATGGAAGGAGCGACTTTCGCAACCCAGCGCAGGGCACGCCACTATAGTGGCGATAAGACCCCTCTTTGAGGAGTGGCTAGAGAGGCGTCACGGCGTCCTCACCTATCGCCTGACGCAGGTCCTCACCGGACACGGATGTTTTGGGAGGTTCCTGCACATCATCAGGCGGGAGGAGACGCCCAGAGGACACGGTGGAGCATACGGTGGAGGTCTGCCCCGCATGGGCGGAGCACCGCCGTGCCCTCGTAGAGGCGATCGACAGCGGCGGCGACCTCTCGCGTCCGGCCCTGGTTCAAGCCATGGTCCGGGGCGAGAGGGAGTGGGAGGCGGTCACCTCCTTCTGCGAAGCAGTCATGCTAGCGAAGGAGGTGGCTGAACGGCTGAGGGAGAGAGCCTCACACCCCAGCCGCCGCGGGAGACGCTCCGGGCGTCGGGAGCCGCGTGACGACTCCCGGCCACCGTAGGCGCGGGCCTGCGGTCGGAGAGTAATGGGTAGCTCACCGTCCGATCAGGACCAGGCCCGTGCCGGACGGCGCGTACGTGTTCCACGCGCGCCTCAAAGAGATGTCAGGATAAAGGAAGGGGCCTGCCAGGGCCGAAGCCTGCCGGGGATGCGGGATTGTCCGAAAGGGTTACCGCTACCCCGGAACATAAAGGGCTAAGGAAGGAACACGGATGGGTTTTAGTCAGTAAGAGTCTGACACTCCCTTCGCTCCACCCAGAGCGGGAGGGGTCATTTGATGATTTCCAATCCATAAAAAAAAAATGGTGTCAGCTACCCCCATACAAAACTTTATCAAAATTGGTCCAGCCGTTTGAACGTGAAGAAGTAACAAACATATAAACATACACACACACACGCACACAAACTTTCGCCTTTATAATATCTATTAGTGTGATAATATCATCACGCCTACATATAGTCCCCGAATGGTTAGTCTTAGGCACTTACGTTAAAGCAACGTTTATAAATAAACCTCATGTATACCTTTATATCCACGATGTCCAGAATTCTTATTATATTTTCCGCTCTAATATCTGACGCAGTATAAGCAAAATTTTTAGCATCACGTATTCAGGTGGACGCTGCCCCTATCTCCGGCATAATCCCTTAGTGGCCCTTGGCCGAATGCCATGGGAAAAGATGGCGCTGTCCCATTTGTAACTGACTCGCCAATACCGCATATGTTACTAAGTCACTAGGAACCACATCGGGTCTAAATTCAGCCGGTCTGTTTTGTGAATTTCTCACCATGAAAACTTAACTTTCTTACGACCAGTTTCTTCATCAATATTAACAGCCCAAGTAAAGTCACAAAAGTCAAAGTAACGGTTTTTGTTTCTTCACTATATTAGCTGTTACTTGAGTGAAGAAACACAACATGTGCCGTAGTATCAGTAAAGTGAAAAGGACAAAAGTCAACAGTAAAACTCAGTTTGACTGATTACTTTAGTTGTTGATGAAGAAACTGGACGTTAGAAGCGAGTTGTTAACAGTATCAACATCTGGCGGAATGACAGCAAACTCCATGTCTCCTAAGTTTTCACAGTAAGGTTTTTAAGCTAACCAAAAAAAACTTTTTTATATTTTATACTTTTTTTTCCTTTTACATTTTAAACTTTAATCTAATCTAATCTAACTAGCCTGTATTGTCCTGCTGCAGGGGAAAGGCCTTCCTCTCCATTTTCCACACAATTCTGTCTTTTGCGAGTGCCGGCCAGTCCTTACGGAAGGAGTCACTAAGAGAACCACCGATTGGGTTCCAATAAACGCACGTTATCGCGGCAGGCCAAGACGAAGATGGCGGGACGAGCTTGACTCCTACCGTAAACATTTATATTTTGCTAGCTTCTGCCCACGACTTCGTCTGCGTGAAATTTTACTTTCTCCCCATTCACCCTCTTAGGAGCGGAATTTCGAAAAACCCTTTCTTAGTGCAGCCCTAGACCTCATAAGGAACCTAAGTGCCAAATTTGAAATCTCTAGACCCAGCGGTTTGGGCTATGCGTTGATATGTCAGTCAGTCAGTCAGTTTCTTCTTTTATATAATTTAGATTTTTTTTTAATACGCATCTCCGGAAAAATATTGTGGAGGGTTCAGAACACCCTCTGGAACCCCAAACTCACATTCTTTCTAACGAGACGGCACGTTTCTAAAACCCAACCCATGGTTTTTTTTTATGGGACTTAAAACAGCAAGTTGCTTTGGTCTATGTTAAGGAGTATATTCTTCAAACCTCACAAGTTTCGAAGAATATGGTCTGGCAGTGTTTGAACTTGTCCTTGGCCTGAATAAACTTGTAACTTATAGCGGCCGCTAATGGCTGTCTGGCGTGGAATACGCGTTTAATGTCAATCAAAAGACTAAACATAAAATAGGACACTTCATTAATAGCCACAAGCCACACCAATACCTTCAAAGAATTCTAAAATCGATTCAGGCCAATAAAATTTATAGTGCGAAAAATTTTTTGAATGTTTTGGCCAACCTTGGTCTGGGACTTGGACCAAACATCGGCACATATGTGTTTTATCTATTTTACGAGTTGGTCTTTATGTGGAAGAACATTGGCGACGCCGTTTTACTGCGGGCCAGGGCGCATAAATCAATCGGGGGTTGACTTGTTTACGTTTTATGTACTTCGGTTTCAGATGGGTAAGTGGGAGTGGCGGAATGTAAAGAATAGGAAAGACAAAGGCACACAAAGGGGGAAATCTTGTAGACACTCTTGTACGGTGTTAAAAGGAAATAAAGAAAATACATTTATTCAGCACAGACTAAAAAGACACGGAGCGGTGAATGCTTATGCGAATCCCGCACCCCCGGCCATAGGTAGAGGTGGAACACCGCGGTGGTTTTAGCCGGTAAGAGTCCGGCATGCCTCTCTGTCACCCCCACGATAGAGGAAGTCCACGAGGATTTCCACCACGAAAACAAAAAGACTAAAAAGCCACACAGTACACCAGATACATACATCCAATAAAAACAAAAAGTAAAGATTAAATAAAAAAAGTATAAAGACCAATGTAAAAAAAAAAATAAGCAGGAAAGTGTGCCTCACGGCTGCGCTTAAAAGGGCCAGTTCAGCAATAATGCCAGACAACTAGGGAACTATATTTTCTATCACCAAAATTTATATTTGTCATCAAGTTGTATCACCTAATAAATAGATCTATCGCCACGAAATATTTGTATCACCTAATCAATAGATCTATCGCCACGAAACATTTTCGTTCTCAGATAGCGGGGCTCCGTCGACATAGGATGCAAGAACGAGCGAAGGGCACCCCGAGGTTCGGTTTGGTTAGGTTACTTTAAACCCTTTACACAGAAATAGGGACCCGCGAAGCGGGGCTCCGTCGACATAGGATGCAAGAGCGAGCGAAGGGCACCCCGAGGTTCGGTTTGGTTAGGTCACTTGCATTGTTTGGTGACTACATTTTGGTGACAGATCTACTATTTGGAGGACAAACCCTATTATTTAAGAAACACAAAACTAACTAAATTGGTGATAGCTTAAATGATACCCGACAACTAGTGCCTGACGCTAGTTTTCCACTGGACCTGCTGTGTGAGGTGACGGATGTAAATCAGTTTCAGATCTAAGACATCATATAAACTAGAAGCTTCTGCCCGCGACTTCATGCGTGCGTGTGAAATTTCTTGTTTTAACATAAAAATGACACTAATATCCACTTTAACACTGTAGCTTACCAAAAAAATTTTCAGAAACAAAAAAATTCACAATATTTTACCTCTTTATAATATTACAGGAGTATAGTAAAGATGCGGGTTGGTAGATGTCACTTGTCTTCGAATTTTTGGTTCTAGCACATGCCGGTTTCCTCACGATGTTTTCCTTCACCGTTTTGGTCCGCGTGGACCCACTCTCTCTCACCAAGAGGAGGCTTGTGTCCCAGCAGTGGGAACATTATAGGCTGATTATGTACTATCATAGTAATATTATCGTGCATCAACAGTAATTCTATCTAAGTATTATTATCTGTATAGTAATCTAATATCTCCAATTCTATGCATAACAAATACTTAACTGCATGCATTAAAATGGTTGTTAACAAAGCGATTGAATACTGATGCGAAACTATATATATTATTAACTAATAGACCAGTTCATAATTATTCATTCGTGAACTGATGATTTTGAATCAATGGGAACCCAACAATGTGGCTTTAACAAAAGGTAAATTGAGCACAAACTGAAATAGTGTGGTGTACGAAACAACTGTTAATGGCGCCGATTCTCTTGTTCACAAACTAAATTTAAGTTCAGTGCATCTTTTTCTTTCTATTTCATTAAGAAAAGGACAGGAGATAAATATTAGGTTATTCCTGTCAAATTAAGATATTCCATAGACAATTTAGACGTGATAAAAAAAGTTGGCTATTAAAAATACGTCAATTTTCGTCAGGCACTGACTAATTTGACAGGCCTAAACTAATATTTATCTTCTGTCCTTTTCTTAAAGAAATAGAAAAAAAACCGAGTGTGCTTATGACCACACGACTGAAGTGAAACTTCAAACGTATTTGGCTATGAGAGGAAGAGAGAAAGAAAATGTGCTGCTTTCTCTTGCTTATATCCCCCACTCAACTCCCGTTCGCCTCGCCCGTAGCCCTTAGACATGGGTCGTACTTGCAAAATCGAGTACCAGGGCTTCCAAGTACGTCCACCTTAAGAAACCAGGGCCTAAAACCAGGGCTCGAGATACTTTCAAGTATTTTCTATCTGCATCGAAAACTGATCCATAACTTCATACAAATAAGAAGTACAATCGCGTAATCAAACAAAAGCCCTGTTGGAAGTAAAAAGTACTTGCATAGGAAATTGATCCGTGAATTCCTATACATAAGGAGCACAATCGCGTTTACAAATAAATACTTTTACAAACCATTAAAGTAAAAATACTTGCATACGAAATTGTTCCGTAGACTCTTACCACACCTCGGACACTCCATACAACGCTCGCAAAATAATTACCTATTCCTACTACATAAACAAATGACGTTTGTATACGTGCAAATGTGTGCGTGAAATCTAGTAGCGTAAAAAAAATGGCGCGGAAAGCAATTTGTGTCGGGGAACCGAACGACATCGGCGGCGGCGCTGCCCGAACGTGTGCATTATTATGAAGTGACCATGTAGTTCAATTGTTTATTTATATAGTCGGGTTCGTAATGAAATAAAAACACTAAAATAGTTTAGTTTAAATGACTTATCTGTAAATAATGGGTTATTAAATCAAATCGCAATCGCATGTTATTAAAAATGCGAAATCATACATACAGTATATGTAAATACGAATTCGGAAAAGCATCACAATATCCAACCATCGTGATTAAAACTCAAATAAAACTTTTAAATCGCATAATTGTGTGTCAGCAATACAGCGCTGCGGTTCGCGAGCGCCCTTGCTAAAGAGTCGGCGACGAATACCTCGAAGTGCGGGGTGAGGTGCGGTATCTGATATGAGGGCGAGGAAGGGAGTGTCCTTTCTGTACGTAGTACTATTAAGTATTCTGTGCTCTTACTGATAAGGAGTATGATCGCATTTGCGAAAACAAACGCGGTTGTTGAACTATTTGAGTACCTACGTACTCGAGCGTCGAGGCACGACGGAGCGAGATACTTTCAAGTATTTTCTATCTGCATAGAAAACTGATCCATAACTTCATACAGATAAGAAATACAATCGCGTATTCAAAAGCCCCGTTGGAAGTAAAACTACTTGCATAGGAAATTGATCAATGACTTCGAATAAATAAGGAGCAAAATCGCGTTTACAAATAAATACTTGCAAACCATTAAAGTAAAAAAAAACTTAAAAAAAAAACCGACTTCCAAAAAAAACTTTACAAATTGAAAAATAACTTTAATTTCGGAAGTCGGTGTCTTTGGATCTTTATTTTAGTTTTTTGCCACCGACTTCCGAAATTAAAGATATTTTTCACTTTGTAATGTTTTTTGAGTCGGTTTTTTTTTTTCTTAAAAAGTTTTTATTTCACGCTTTTTAGTGGGTCTGCTTATAATTTATCTAAGTTACCTAGCCTAGTGATCATCGCCTTTTACAAACAAAATATTGCTTTTCCCGATACAGGGAAGTTAATTGTTGAGGAGTTCTCCAGATCCACCATCAGCTCCGTATCACCATTCACATTGTGACGAGCATAAATTGCTTAGCAACCATATTAAAGTAATCGAATCGCAACCCGTGAAATACTTAGATATTATTGAGTAGTTCCGGTGGCCATCTGTGGTCTTCATCATCAGTTCCACATCACCAAATAGTGCTTTCCGAGAGCAAATGCACGAGTTACTATAAAAAATACCCAAATCGCTATAGGTGTGCCTATAATATTTGAAGAGTTCCTTCGATTTCTCCAGGATCCCATCATCAAATCCTCCCCTGATGTTTTTAGACTAGATGCTGATAATCCTGGCTGCAGCATCAGGCTAGACTTGTCAACATTGCATTGAACTTATTTAGTCCTGTTTAAAATGAGCCCAAACACGACTACGGTGCTGTAATTTCAAGGTTGGTACTTTTTCTAATGCTCCTGGCTTCAGCATCAGGTCTTTATGTACTTCGGTGTTCCTCATTAACAGTACGTTTATCCACACATCGAGCCCTTTTCAATGAGCCTTAACACGATATATCTGCTGTTAGTTGTCGAGGAGTTAGGTACTCTGCAGACTATCCTGACTGCAGCATCAGGTCATGACTTGATGATCATGAGACCAAATGTGGCAAATGCCCTATCAAACATCAAAACAATTGACTAAAACAGTCCTTGCCTGTTCGAGTAACTTCTTACTGTTAAGGAGTTGTAACTTCCATCATCAGCCCAGCTACCTGAGATGGTGACAACCATACGCAAATACACAAGATACTTCGTAAAATATGCGAAAAACAATAAGTGAGCCTATAAAATTTAAAGGTTGCCCTCGATTACTCTAAGATCCCATCATCAGATCCTAACTTGGTGACAGTGGGACCACCTCAAAACTATCTACTTTGGAACAAAAAAAGAATTTTGAAAATCCGTCGACAATTGGTGGAGTATTCGATGAACAAACATACAAAAAAAAAACATACAAACAGCCGAACATAGTACCTCCTCCTTTTTGTGAAGTCGGTAAAAAATACTTGCATACGAAATTGTTCCAAAAGGAGCATGATCGCATTTGCGAAAACTAACGCGGTTGAGTACCTACGTATTTGAGCGAGTAGCCGTATAAGATACTTAATAGTCTTGCAAGTATTTTGAGTCGGTACCCGGTGTGCGTACTTGGAAGCAAATACCTGGTGTAAAAACCCGGTCGCATAAATATGCGACCGGGTTTTTACACCAGGTATTTCCAGCTATTTTTTACGTACCTTCCCTACTCGCGATCACACGTTTTCGTAACGCATTCGCCAGTTTACTCCCCAAGTCAAGCGCGCCTAAAGAAGTTTCACTTCAAAAGATGCACTGAAATTAAATTTAGTTTAGTTTGTGAACAAGAGAATCGGCGCCAATATTAACTAACTGAGTTACGAGTATATTATGTGGTACACTAGCTTCTGCCCGCGACTTCGTCCGCGTAAAATTTCTTTTTCCCCCGACCACCCCGTCGCATCGCATCGCCTGCTCGCGCTATCACTTCGTTTTCATTTAGCGTTCTTTCTGACTTTTTTTCTTTTTGCTCGTTTCCTAAGGGTCGTAGCGTGATTTAAAATAGCCTTTAGCCTTCGTCAAGGATTGGACTATCAAATGCAAAAAGATTTTTTAAAACCGACCGATAGTTCCGGAGGTTAGCGCGTTCAAACAAACAAACCATAAAACAAACGAACTCTACAGCTTTATTATTAATATAGATATAGATTATGTATCATACGTACCTGCCCGTTAGTCTCGTGGTCGCAAACGTGACCGCTGAGCGTGGTGTCCTGGGTTCGATTCCTAGGTCGCGCTGTGTTATTTGGTTTTTCCATTAGGAAAAAAAAAAAAAAAAAAAAAAAAAGAAAAAAGGAATCTAAGAAATTTCTTAGATTTCGATTTCGGAAGACGTAGCGTTGGAAGGCCTCCCACAAGATGGACCGACGACCTTGTGAAGGCCGCAGGAACTCGTTGGATGCGAGAAGCACAAAACCGGTCGAAGTGGAGGTGCTTGGGGGAGGCCTATGTCCATCAGTGGACGTCTTTCGGCTGAAATGATGATGATTATTAGGAATTTCTTAGTAGCAGTCCGGAGTTTGGGGCGGTGCGACACCCTCGTGCCTCGGAAAGCACGTTAAGCCGTTGGTCCTGCGCTTGATCTCGGTCGTATCGGATTACGTGCCGTCCCAACGGACTGTGAGAGTGAGGGATGAGAGAGTTCACCTGTGTCTGCGCACATACTTGTGCACTACAATATCCCCCGCGCCGAAGGCTAGTCTCCGTTGAGATTGGCCACTATTGCCGATATACGGTCTGGAGGACTATAATTATGTACAGGAGGCCGCACGTAACATAACCAGAATAAGCTGGCCTCTAGTCAGTAGTCCATTCTACGCTAGCCCAACTCAAGGTCAAAATGTTACCACCAACGGACGTGCATTCGACTGTATCTATTTTAAATAATTATTAATACTTTTCAGATGTGTTGAACGTTTAAATTAATTTTTTTTTTGTTTCAGGTAAATATTTAATCAAAACTGCTGTTTGTGCTCATGCTCTTCATTATGTAAGACTATTTTATAAATATACCTAAAATACGAAACAATTCTTCTATAAAATATTTTTAAGAACATCTAGTTCTTGACGTGTAGAAGTGTTTGTTGTTTTTAAAAAGAAAATAATTATTATTAATTTATTTTTGGGAATAGGTATGTATGTCAAACAAAATACTTACCACTAATTCTACCAATAACTATTAGATCTCGTTAACCAAAAGTTAACTCAATAGATTCCTTTATCCAAATTCCTAGTTCCGCGGCGAACAACTTAGGACCATAGTTTGATCTCTATGTCGGGTGAAGTTGTGGCCACCGATTAGCATAGCCGTACCAACAACTTTAACGTGGCGGTATGGAAATGTATCGAAAAGGGCTTGTTTGAGGTTTTTATTTACATTAGGTCTATCTATTCACACACGAAATATCTGAAGAGGTCATTGTACTCATCATTATGAACAACTTTTACTATAGGACAAAACGTGAAATCGCAAATTGCTGTTCCATACATTTTGGTGAGTTATGCGAACATAAATGTAGGGAACAGCGGATTTTTTTTCGCGTTTTCAGTTTTGGTCCCATAGTAAAAGTTGTTATGATGAATACCTACAATGAGCATCCCTTAAGAGACTTCGTGTATGAATAGATAGACCTTATAAAGGAAGTTGTACACTTTCTTGTATTTTCTAATGGGAAGATTGGGAAGACGAAGATCTAATTATGACTGCCTCGTTGGTCTACTGGTCGCAAGTACTACTGCTGAGCATGAGGCCCTAGGTTCGATTCCTAGGTCGGACAAAGTGTTGTCAATAGGCTCGCCTCCTATGACATCAGACTTAAACATAACTGGCGTAATATGGGTGTACTGCATGCGTGTTGTTATATTATATAAGATCCATTGCGCTAGTCAACACATCCTTTTCGTGTGACGTTTTCCTCTAAAAGTGTGTGATGTGACAAAATGCCTGGTAGACAAGTTAATAATAAGTGTGACACGACCGCTATGATCAAAAATTTAACTGACTGGTGATCTCAGTTTAGTGATTAACGCACAATAAAACAATACTGTCCATTGTTTCAAAGCCCTTTCGCATTTAACGATAGCTAGTCGAGCAGCCCCACGGATATCTATGAGCAGCCCTTACCCATTCTGTGCTAAAAACACACGGAATGTTGTTTCATATTCCGAGCTCAGCATAATACAATACTACCCAATAAACCTCTTCCCAAAACATAGTAGGCAACACTTTTTATTATAACAGCAAACAGAATATAATAGAAAAGTTCTCGTACGGAATAGCTCCTACGAACTCGTATATGCGCGGAATTGCCCCCCACGCTCGAATCTCATTCGAATATTGAGAGCACCAACATATGACACTGGCAAGAATAGTGTGGCTGCGACCTCTGCCTTTACCACGAAAATGGTGAGTAAAAGGATCAGTTAGCGTTTTTGGGAGTAGATTTCTTGGAAAGGGCATATAATTTTGTAGTTTTGAGAATTTGGTGATGAAAGAGAGGAATTATACAAATTGAAACGCTTTGCGACGAGACTGACAGACTGAGACTATAATATCAGAAAGCATCTTTATGAAGAGGCTTTAATCAAGAAAATGAGGCCCAGTATATTCCTTATAACAGTGAATATTAAGCAATTCTTCAGCCAAGTATATGCGATAATTTTTTATGCATTGCGCAAATTTTCACAAGAGGTTCTACCCATGGATATGAACAACTTTCACTATGGGCTCAACTCTGAAATCACGAAAAAAAAAGCAGCTGTTTCATACATTTTGGTCGAGTAGGTATTGTACTTTTGTATGACACAACTGATTTTTTTTTCGTGATTTCAGACTTCGTCCCATAGTGAAAGTTGTTCATATCCTGTGAAAATGTGCGCAATGCTTAAAAAAATATCCTGTATTAATTTTGATACGGTTGTTCCACAGCCGTTTATGATGATGGGATCCTTCTAGAGTGACTGGTGCACCCTGCATGAGCATTCAGCCACACTATTGATTTTTCTCTCGGTTTATATATTACCACGTTATGAGTCACCTTACATCGAAGGATTTGGGGGAGTCCTTTGCCCAGCAGTGGGACAGTATAGGATAACAAAAAAAAAAAGAGTGCATGAGCAATTCTCAGTCAACCCTTCTACTGATTTTCCTGACTTTAGTGTTGTTTTTTTTTCCTAGTACTCCACGAAAATGCACATATTCCAGTTTTTGACGATAGCCCGGTTTCCCAGCGGTTCCTCGTTACAGGGGAAGCTCGTAAAAAAGCAATTCCCACCACGTCAGATGGATTGATTTACGATACGACCCCTTCAAGTGTATCTTGGAAAGTTAAACAAAAGGGCATCGCTGTGTTGAAGGATAAACCTTTACTTAGTAAATAAGATATCAGACAGTACGCCGGATTTCTTGTAAATGTACGAAATGCTAGAGATTTTTGTTTTGGTCGCTTAGTTGATATGCACACATACTTATCATTGTATTGACATTTTTAGGGTTTTTCTTTACCTAATGACACGAGCCTAATTTTTTGCGGGACAAGACAACCGTCTGTTGCCAAGGTCGCGTATTATTTAAAATCAAAATCAATAAATTTTATTTCAGTTATACCTACATGGGCACCTCATGAAACGTCAGAAGCTAGGTACACGGTTCCAGGGCACGCCACGATAGTGGCGGTAAGACCCCTCTTTGAGGAGTGGCTAGAGAGGCGTCACGGCGTCCTCACCTATCGCCTGACGCAGGTCCTTACCGGACACGGATGTTTTGGGAGGTTCCTGCACATCATCAGGCGGGAGGAGACGCCCGGGTGTCACCACTGCGAGGATCGCCCAGAGGACACGGTGGAGCATACGGTGGAGGTATGCCCCGCATGGGCGGAGCACCGCCGTGCCCTCGTAGAGGCGATCGATAGCGGCGGCGACCTCTCGCGTCCGGCCCTGGTTCAAGCCATGGTCCGGGGCGAGAGGGAGTGGGAGGCCGTCACCTCCTTCTGCGAAGCAGTCATGCTAGCGAAGGAGGTGGCGGAACGGCTAAGGGAGAGAGCCTCACACCCCAGCCGCCGCGGGAGACGCTCCGGGCGTCGGGAGCCGCGTGACGACTCCCGGCCACCGTAGGCGCGGGCCTGCGGACGGAGAGTAATGGGTAGCTCACCGTCCGATCAGGACCAGGCCCGTGCCGGACGGCGCGTACGTGTTCCACGCGCGCCTCAAAGAGATGTCAGCATAAAGGAAGGGGCCTGCCAGGGCCGAAGCCTGCCGGGGGTGCGGGATTGTCCGAAAGGGTTACCGCTACCCCGGAACATAAAGGGCTAAGGAAGGAACACGGATGGGTTTTAGTCAGTAAGAGTCTGACACTCCCTTCGCTCCACCCAGAGCGGGAGGGGTCATTTGATGATTTCCCATCCATAAAAAAAAAAAAAGGTACACGGTTCCAACAGGTCGTTTCCTATGGAGAAGAGCCGGCAAGAATCTCCACCGTTATTCTTTTACAATGTTTTTAAATACAGTGTTAACAGTCGAGGCCTGTCAACAAGTAGATTTGATTGAATTTGTATTTTACAACGTGCATCGTACAAAGTACCTCAATTGAGTAATGGCTCAGTAGAGCTGGTCGTTGTACCAATCGTATTAACCCTAAAATGCTAATAAATAAGTACGTAAACCTTGAAATGTCAACACAAAGCACAATGCCATTTTAAAACTAGTACCAATGTGTCGCTTAGGTATCGTAATGGTGCACAAGCAGGACAGTTTGCCGGCCCATTTGCTGGCAACACTGCAACCCGGCAATCATTCGTTCCGACAGTTGACTCTTACAACTAGCAACTAGCACTAGCAACACTACACGGTGTTGTCAGCATAGTCCCTACTACTTATTGCAAACCACAATATACGACCTATATGCACGAGGCAGCAGTCACAACACAATGTGCCACGCCTGATTATCGACACACGATCCTCTCTGTGCGAGGGAGTGGGCTGTAATCTACCACGCGGGCCCAGTGCGGGTTGGTAGATGTCACATGTCTTCGAATTTTTGGTTCCAGGACATGCCGGTTTCCTCACAAGTTTTCCTTCGCCGTTTTGAGAGCACTGGTGATTAAATTAAATACATAAAGTGCCTGGCTGGGTTCGAACCTGCGATCTACAAGTTGTAAGTCGCGGCCGTTACCAGTGAGTCACCACTGCGTCTACCTATTAGTAGGCAACTTACCTCTATGTATAAGTTACTGAACTCAGCAACTTGCTTCTTGCAATATTAATGCTGCAGCATTAGGCTAGTTTAGAAGCTGACCTGTATCCGCAAAAGGGCGACCAAAGGATTAAATAATACTAGGAATTTAGACAGCAGTATTAATGTTTTAGGCCGCTTTCACATTCGGACGTTAGGGAGCGCGATAGTAGCCCGGCAGAAGCAGATGCCTTCACATTATAACAACGGCCGCACGCTAGCAGCGCGGCTGCCGCGCCGCAGTTAAGATCAGTGTGGAGCAGTTCTTTAATTAAAAAGAAAAGGATTCCGGCGGGCTCATCGCCGACTGAGCGCAAGTGACGGCGGTTGCGCTTCTGTTTATTACAATATGAAATTCGGACTGGCCGACGGTCTCAGCGCGTCTGTCGCGCTGCTAAAGTCGCCTAAATGTGAAAGCGGTCTAAGGCATTATTAGCATCACAACGCGATCTCCAATCCGCTTGTGTGCCGTGGACTGGTCGCTTATCATCCAGCGAGTTGTCGCAGCCGACTTATGGTAATGACTGGGCCATTGTTAACACTTCTATGATGCCATGGACTAGCCAGTAGCGACCTGTAAGGTAGCGTTTACATTGGGGAAAGCGGTCGGAAGGCTCCCGAAAGCTTATCTATATAAATAAAAACAAAAGGCCTGACTGACTGACTGACTGACTGACTCATCAACGCCCAGCCCAAACCCATAGACCTAGAAAGCTGAAATTTTACACAATGCTTCCCTTTATAATGTAGACAAGGAATAAGGAAGGATTTTTCGAAATTCAACCCCAAAGGAAGTTAAATAGGGGATGAAAGTTTGTATGAAAGTCCGTCAGTTTTAAAGTTAGGATCTTCAAATTTTGTGTTTAGGCTGACGATTGAAAATTAATTTATACGTGTCTCAGCGTTTTTGATGATTCCACCCCCCAAGGGTTAAAAAGGGGGATGAAGTTGTGTATGAAAGTCCGCCAGTTTAAAAGTTAGTATCTTCAAATTTTGTATTTAGGCTAACGATTGAAAATTAATTTATTCGTGTCTCAGCGTTTTTGATAATTTTACCCCTAAAGGGGGATGAACGACCTAACTGAGAAATCGACGCACAGCCTAAACCGCTGGTTCTAGGGACATGAATTTTGGAGGGTGTGTTCTTTGTGAAGAGTAAATATCCAGTAAGAAGGGGTTTTTGGAAATTCAGCCTTTAAGAGGGTGAAAAGGGGGGATTTTGTTTGTATGAAAAATCTTATTCCTTGAGTTAATAACCTTGAAACTTGGCACGAATACTTACCTAAGTAAATTATGAAGTTTGGCATTTTTTGTTTTTCTAATCTACCCCCTAAAGAGGTGTTGGGGGGTGTCAAAATTTGTATGGAAGAATTTTAACGCGCTGTCCGATTAACTCAAAACTCAGTATTTATACTAAGGACTAAAAATAAAGAATAACGTGTATCAGGGTTTTTCGAAAATCTACCCCTAACTGTGTGAAAAGGGGTAATTAATTTTACAGGGGAGGATTTCACTGCGTGGCTTGATTAGTTCGAAAATAGGCATATAATAATCTTTGAATCAAGTTATGAACACGTCTTAAACGATTTTTCATAATTCCACCCATGTAGGGGTTAAAAGCGGGATAACAGTTTATATGAAAAATCTTAATCATTTGGTTAATAAACTTGAAACTTGGCACGAATATTTATCTAAGTAAATTATGAAGGTTGGCATTTTTTGTTTTCACAAACTACCCCCTAAAGGAGGATTGAGGCGGGGTGTGTCAAAATTTGTATGGAAGAATTTTAACGCGTGGTCCGATTACCTCGAAACTCAGTATTTATACTTAAGGCCAAAAATAAAGAATAACGTCTATCAGGGTTTTCCGAAAATCTACCCCTAACGGTGTAGTTAATTATAAAGGTGAGGATTTTAATGCGTGGCTTGATTAACTCAACAATTCGTATAAATAATCTTTGAGTAAAGTAATGGACACATCCCAAACAATTATTTGAAATTCCATCCCTATGGGGGTGAAAAGCGGGAGTACAGTGTATATGAAAAATCTTACTCATTTGATTAATAAACATGAAACTTGGCACGAATACTTAAGTAAATTATGAAGTTTGGCATTTTTCGTTTTTCTAATCTACCCCCTAAAGAGGTATTGGGGGGTGTCAAAATTTGTATGGAAGAATTTTAACGCGCTGTCCGATTAACTCAAAACTCAGTATTTATACTAAGGACTAAAAATAAAGAATAACGTGTATCAGGGTTTTTCGAAAATCTACCCCTAACTGTGTGAAAAGGGGTAATTAATTTTACAGGGGAGGATTTCACTGCGTGGCTTGATTAGTTCGAAAATAGGCATATATAATCTTTGAGTCAAGTTATGAACACGTCTTAAACGATTTTTCATAATTCCACCCATGTAGGGGTGAAAAGCGGGATAACAGTTTATATAAAAAATCTTAATCATTTGGTTAATAAACTTGAAACTTGACACGAATATTTATCTAAGTAAATTATGAAGGTTGGCATTTTTTGTTTTCACAAACTACCCCCTAAAGGAGGATTGAGGCGGGGTGTGTCAAAATTTGTTTGGAAGAATTTTAACGCGTGGTCCGATTACCTCGAAACTCGGTATTTATACATAAGACCAAAAATAAAGAATAACGTCTATCAGGGTTTTCCGAAAATCTACCCCTAACGGGGTGAAAAGGGGTAGTTAATTATACAGGTGAGGATTTTAATGCGTGGCTTGATTAATTCAACAGGTCGTATAAATAATCTTTGAGTAAAGTAATGAACACATCCCAAACAATTATTTGAAATTCCACCCCTTAGGGGGGTGAAAAGCGGGAGTACAGTGTATATGAAAAATCTTACTCATTTGGTTAATAAACATGAAACTTGGCACGAATACTTAAGTAAATTATGAAGTTTGGCATTTTTTGTTTTTCTAAACTACCCCCTAGAGGGGGATTGGGGGCGTCAAAATTTGTATGGAAGAATTTTAACGCGCAGTCCGATTACCTCGAAACTCGGTATTTATACTTAAGACCAAAAATAAAGAATAACGTCTATCAGGGTTTTCCGAAAATCTACCCCTAACGGTGTAGTTAATTATAAAGGTGAGGATTTTAATGCGTGGCTTGATTAACTCAACAATTCGTATAAATAATCTTTGAGTAAAGTAATGGACACATCCCAAACAATTATTTGAAATTCCATCCCTATGGGGGTGAAAAGCGGGAGTACAGTGTATATGAAAAATCTTACTCATTTGATTAATAAACATGAAACTTGGCACGAATACTTAAGTAAATTATGAAGTTTGGCATTTTTCGTTTTTCTAATCTACCCCCTAAAGAGGTATTGGGGGGTGTCAAAATTTGTATGGAAGAATTTTAACGCGCTGTCCGATTAACTCAAAACTCAGTATTTATACTAAGGACTAAAAATAAAGAATAACGTGTATCAGGGTTTTTCGAAAATCTACCCCTAACTGTGTGAAAAGGGGTAATTAATTTTACAGGGGAGGATTTCACTGCGTGGCTTGATTAGTTCGAAAATAGGCATATATAATCTTTGAGTCAAGTTATGAACACGTCTTAAACGATTTTTCATAATTCCACCCATGTAGGGGTGAAAAGCGGGATAACAGTTTATATAAAAAATCTTAATCATTTGGTTAATAAACTTGAAACTTGACACGAATATTTATCTAAGTAAATTATGAAGGTTGGCATTTTTTGTT
Organism: Amphipoea oculea; assembly: GCA_945859645.1. Lineage (NCBI taxonomy): Eukaryota > Metazoa > Arthropoda > Insecta > Lepidoptera > Noctuidae > Amphipoea > Amphipoea oculea. The sequence continues at coordinate 21,872,549 of OX243862.1, forward strand.
TTCACAAACTACCCCCTAAAGGAGGATTGAGGCGGGGTGTGTCAAAATTTGTATGGAAGAATTTTAACGCGTGGTCCGATTACCTCGAAACTCGGTATTTATACATAAGACCAAAAATAAAGAATAACGTCTATCAGGGTTTTCCGAAAATCTACCCCTAACGGGGTGAAAAGGGGTAGTTAATTATACAGGTGAGGATTTTAATGCGTGGCTTGATTAATTCAACAGGTCGTATAAATAATCTTTGAGTAAAGTAATGAACACATCCCAAACAATTATTTGAAATTCCACCCCTTAGGGGGGTGAAAAGCGGGAGTACAGTGTATATGAAAAATCTTACTCATTTGATTAATAAACATGAAACTTGGCACGAATACTTAAGTAAATTATGAAGTTTGGCATTTTTTGGTTTTCTAAACTACCCCCTAGAGGAGGATTGGGGGCGTCAAAATTTGTATGGAAGAATTTTAACGCGCAGTCCGATTAACTCGAAACTCGGTATTTATACTTAAGACCATAAATAAAGAATAACGTGTATCAGGGTTTTTCGAAAATCTACCCTTAACGGGGTGAAAAGGGGTAGTTAATTTTACAGGGTAGGATTTTACTGCGTGGTTTGATTAACCCGAAAATTTGCATAAATAATCTTTGAGTCAAGTAATGAATTCCACCCCTATGGGGGTGAAAAGCGGAAGTACAGTGTATATGAAAAATCTTACTCATTTGGTTAATAAACATGAAACTTGGCAATATTTGGGTCAGTAAATAATAACGATTGTCAGTTTTAGTTAAAAAAAAACCCTTACAGAGGATTTAGGGGGTGACAAAGTTGATTGTTAGAAAAATATGTAACTCGCTATCGGATTAACTCGAAACTAGGTACTACCAAAACAAAAAATAAAACAAGTACTAATCTGTTTTAGAGTTTTTCAAAAATCGACTCCTACCAAGGTGGAAAAGGGCAAGTAAAGTTTAAGGGGTGGATATTACTGCTTGCTTCAATTTACTCGAAAATGGGTATGGGCCTTTGAGTTAAATTATGATCACGAACGATTTTTCAAAATTCCACCCCTGTGGGGGTGGAAAGCTGGGCTACAGTTTATTTGAAAAATCTGATTCCTTTGATCTATAAAAATTGGCCCGAATACTTATTTATCTAAGTAAATGATAAAGATCATACCTAAATACATTTTCGAAATTTTTAGAGGTAAGTACGAATTTCACGCGGACGAAGTCGCGGGCAGAAGCTAGTAAGTTATATAATGCAACGAAACTTGGATACACGGGAATGCGTCGGGAAAATGCGAGTAATCGGCAATAGTGTTTCATTAATAAGTGAATTCTATATTATAATTATTTAAAATATTAATTAGAGAGCGATTATGTGAGGGGCAATTCTCGTAATTTAAAGAACGTTCACAGTCTGATCTCAGTCTCAATCTGTCAAAAACACCTCTAATTTCTCTACGTTTTTGACAAGTATTTGACGTTGATTGTCACTGAGATGAGATTGCGACTGGGTTTTCAACTGTTCAATTACGGGAATTGGCATTTAGATATGTATGTAGAAAACATAGGAACGGGACAAACTAGCACGTTATGAGTTTGGGTGGAGTCATCACACTAATTGGTCTGCTCAGAGATTGTACGTACAAGAATATAAAAAGTGTTTGTGATAGGTGCAGCGCATACGACAGACTATCCGTGACGCCCCTTTTATTGCAAGTACCAATAAAATGGAAACTGTACATACAATAATAACACGATATACCTGGAATAGTTGAAATAAACAAGATGATGTCGCGTTCTAATTTTCGGCTACTACACTAGAAGCTTACTTAGTATCAAAGAGACATTTTGTGCGCCACAGACTCGATCGCACAATAACCCTCCTTCTGGCGCAGTCGGGTAAAAAATGTGTCGTCTGCGCTGCACCACAAATTGATAATTCTTCTCAAAAACAAAAATATGTAGATACAAATATTTAAAACATACACGTTGCAACAAAATATATGTATGTAGCTATTTTCATATCGAAGACCGCTATTTACATAGCAAATATAACAAGGAAACGACAACAGCATAAATTCCCACATTTAATCCATGTGTGTATGCCCTGATCAAATACAGCTTTTACAAAGCTCATAATATAATACGTATCACAAAGTCTTTGAACCCAGCTTTATGTATAAAAATGAATGAAGCATGAAATATGTTTTTGTTGGCTGCTTGTTACTCATCTCCATTGCTCTCAGGTTTTGGATTTATAAAGAACTAGCTGCGCCCCGCGATTTCACCCGCATAAGTCTCGATCCCGTGGAAATATCGGGATAAAAAGTATCCTATGTCCTTTCCCGGGACTCAAGCTATCTCTATTCCAAATTTCATCTAAATCGGTTCAGCGGTTTAGGCATGTAAAGGTAACATACAGACAGAGTTACTTTCGCATTTATAATATTAGTATGGATTGTGGTTGTGAAAGTCCTCAAATCCTAATCACGGTTTTATCTGTCAATAAATGCGCTTGCAGATTTAATAATTTCCGATACAAGCAAGCATCGATCGACTACCTTCAAGCAAGCGACGTTGTTGCTCTTTATTATTAAAGTGGGTAGGTAGGTACCCATAGAGTTCAGTAACTTACTCATAACAATGAGCTAGTTTAGAAGCTGACCTATGTCCGCAAAAGGGCGTCCAAAGGATTAAGTAATACCAGGAATTTAGACAGCAGTAGGTGTTACGGCGCTGTTAGCATCAAAACGCTAGGGGCCCGTAGCTAAAACAGCTGCACAGGTCGATCAATCAGGTTAAGCTACGCCTGCCGCGGTTTTTCTGTGTATGGGTGACAGGTGACCATCTTTACATACCGAAACCTCTCCGTGCCTCTTGGTCTCGACTGTCATTCGCAGATCTTTGACAGTCGTTACGGGTGGTCAGAACCCAGAGAGTCTGACAACCAGTCTTACCAAGGTATCATATTACCCAGTAACTGGGTTGTGGAGGTCAAGTAGGCAGTCGCTCTATGTAAGATACTGGTATTCAGCTGCATCCGGTTAGATTGGAAGCCGACCCCAACATAGTTGGGAAAAGGCTAGGTAAATGATGAAAGCATCTCAACGCGTTCTCCAATCGGTTTTGTGCCGTGACGTGGTGGGCTAGTCAAAATGCTGCTGTTAAATCCTAACTGATATTATAAATGCGAAAGTAAGTTCGTTTGTTTGTTTATTACCTTTTCACGCCCACTCCACTGAACCGATCTTCTTGAAATTTTGCATATATATTACATTGTCAGGGGTATAGAAAAGGACATAGGATCCCTTTCATCCAGGAAAAAAAAACTGTTCCCAAGGAAAAGAACAATAACTTTCGTCGGTCACAATTGCTATGTGTCTTTCGAATCATGACTGAAAGAAATATGACTCGACTTTCTGAGCAGTATTCTAACAAAAAGTACTAGGCTTGCATGAATTCACAATAGTATTTCAATTATTACCTTTAATCGAATCATGATTGAAATATAACTCGACTTTCTGAGCAGTATTCTAACAAAAAGTACTAGGCTTGCATGAATTCACAATAGTATTTCAATCATTACCTTTAATAGGATTTGGATGCAGATAGTTTATAACCTGGATGAACACATAGGATACTTTTTATCCCGGTAATACGTTTCCGACCACGTGTGGGATAATTTCCGACCTCCGTGCGATCGAAGCCGTGGGCAGATGCTAGTTTCCTATAAAATAGTGTTGTAATGGGGTTTTTATAAGTGTCTTTAATTTATTATAGTCTCATTCAATAAGAATCGAAATCCTTCGCGCGTCACTAGTGATCACATTATTAGTTATCAACTCATTGGCTCCAGCATTGTATGGGGATAGAGAAGTCGCCAGTTCGAGGCTTAACGACGTAAATCACTAAGAACATTATTTCTTATCAAAATAAGTAGAAAAAAAAGCAAATTATAATACTACGAAAACAGTTTTGATAAAGTTGTTTATGAAGAGATTAATGTTTCGTCTAGACGCGAATAGGTACCTTAAAGTAGTTATATGTACATCTTTGTTATCAACTTATCACAGAGCTCGCTAAAGGCGCGAATAAACATGTATTTTACGTAAAAAACAGTAATTATAATTAACTGATTTATTCATTATCAGTACCTACTTACAGTGTAGGTCACCTACTTATTCAAACATCTTTGTAAAGTTCTTTTTTAGGGTTCCGTAGTCAACTAGGAACCCTTATAGTTTCGCCATGTCTGTCTGTCCGTCCGTCCGTCCGTCCGTCCGTCTGTCCGTCCTCGCTTAATCTCTGTGACCGTTAGCACTAGAAAGCTGAAATTTGGTACCAATATGTATATCAATCACGCCGACAAAGTGGTAAAATAAAAATTGGAAAAAAATGTTTTATTAGGGTAGCCCCCCTATATGTAAAGTGGGATGTGATTTTTTTTTTAATTTCAACCCTAACGTGTGATATATTGTTGGAAAGGTATTTAAAAATGAATAGGGGTTTACTGAAATAATTTTTTGATAATGTCAATAATTTCGGAAATAATCGCTCCAAAAGTAAAAAACAATGTGTCCCCCCCCCTCTAACTTTTGAACCATAAGTTTAGAAAATATGAAAAAAATCTGAAAAGTAGAACTTTATAAGGACTTTCTATGAAAATTATTTTGAACTTGATAGAAACAAAAGTTTTTGTACAAAAAAGACAAAAAGTTGTACAAAATCATTTCTGGACTAAGTTCGTAGTATAATCGTATATGCAAGCATGTTTTTTTAACTTCGTTTACATATTTTATTATCCTGAACGAATCTTTTTTCCCACAAAAAAAGAATCATTAAAATCGGTTCTCGCAATCCAAAATTACCACCGAAAACTTCTGGCACGTCTATGTATTAATTAGTAACCCAATTCCCCGAGAGATGGCGCTGTAGGTACTTATTACATTGGGTCGGGTATTATCGAATTGTACGTGGGAACACTTATTGTGACGGACGGGAAACTACGGAACCCTACACTGAGCGTGGCCCGACACGCTCTTGGCCGGTTTTTTATTAATCAAAACGGTTATCTTTTTCGCAAATTTATTATAACTGACGATAAACTTTAAGTGCAAATATTGTTTTCCTAACTATAAGTTAGATAAAAAATTATTATGAGCGGCCAGTACTCTTTAATTTTCTATGAAACAAAAGTCAAGTCTTTATCATCTTCAGCCTATAGCAGCGCATGAGCCATGGAGCACAACAACCAGGCATGAGCCCACATCTGAATATTAGCCTCTATTTACACGCCACAGAACTGATTCTCGAACTTTTGTATTTATCTGCTAAGTGACGCGACAGACGTTGTCCTGTCTAAATACAACAATCGAACAGAAAAATTGATGTCACATTTTCCTGAATTTGTTTTTTTTAATAAATACCTCATTTGGATTCAGATGATCCAGTGGGTACTCTTGTATCATCGACTTTAAATTAATTTCACACCAACAATATAACAAAAAAACTTTCCTGCACTGATCAAAATCGCAGTCGATTATTACCCCTTTTCACAATATGGCGCACAAATAGACAGTCCCAACAATAATCCCAACTGTACTAGATATGAAACTGATATAAACTTTCCAAAGACATTTGAAATGAATTTTCATGCTGCCGCTACAACTTGGCCAAGAAAACCAATATCGATAAGATTCAATATTTGTAGTTAGTAACACTGAGAATAATAGTTTTAGTTGGGGTTGCCATATATATTCCTTAAGGAGTAAGTAGAAGTTTACGTAGTTTGACCGTATTGGCTCCGTCATTTATTATGGGCCGGAAGGGACCAGGATGTTTACGGCTCAGTTCTCCGGGGTCCAAATCATGATGATAATCTGGCCCTTCGGGAGGTGTGCTCCTTAATCACTGTTTTGAACTGTTCAATTTATTTTCTTGGCTCTTGGCTACAGCAAAGTTTCCTTGTTAACTTCATCAGTTATTCTCTTTCAGTTAGTAAATCGTTTTTTGTTAGGAGACTGTTATTTGTAAGATCACATTATATATTTATGGCCAGAAAGAGATGAGTATCAGTATACAACTTTTCACTAATTTATTAAAATCGAATCTCACGCACACGATTTCATAAACTCAGCAAATGTGACCTAATAAAAGCATGCCCAATATCATACACAACAGTATAAGTTTATGTCCAATAGTAAACATTGACGACTCAGTTGATACTGCTAAAGATTTTATACCTAACATTTCTGATAGTGATAACACTGATACTGTCACTCAATTCCCGAACATCACGAGAGTCGGGACAAGCATCGTAAAATCAGTGCTCACTCCTCTACCGCTCACAAAATGCATTTTCAACTACCGAAATTTTACGGCAAAAGATATAGGGAGCAGAGGGGTCGCATCGAATCTCGTTCAAAAAGTCGTCAGCTGTCGGTACCGTACTGATTGATATACGAACCGGAAAATCTAGCACATGTGTACCAGTATGTTGCGATATAGAAAAGATTATGATTTGACGGATTCGAGAACAATTTGCGAAGGCATTCGGGATTTGGGAAGAGTTGGGAGAAGCAACTTTGAACGTTTTGGGATGGTGGAATTGGAGAGCAAATAGAAGTAGTAAATATAGTGACATAAAAATTCGGAAAATACAAAAGTGCACGACTCATAATGCTCATTTGATCGAATAAAAACCATAGATATAGAAATTATATTAGTTAGTTTTTTATTAATTATAATTAAACTACTTTGAATAAAAGAGCCGTTTTCAATACTGCCCCGATAGGAAAAAGGACGCATCTAACATTTTTTCCAGATTTGACTTTCATACATTGCCGGAATCAGAAACAAAAGGCGCATCTGCCTGTATTTTTAATATTTTTCTAACTTCCTCCAATAATTAATTTCCCAATCAACAGCAATTAATTTCCCGTTTCATTTATTAAAACATTTATTTCTCCGTTTTTACTTTTTGTTAGATACGTCTTTTTAACTATCGGGGGCAGAATAACCCTCCTCCTATGGGTGAAACGAATCTAAAAAAAATAATTACTCAATTAATTGATTTTTCCGCAAGCGACGACGTTTTCAGGTTTCACGCTTGGTTGACGGAATTTAAAAAAAATATATTAACGTTTTTTTGTTTCTACTGCATTCAATCAATTACAGAATTAATCTCCATTAAATTATCTATACAATGGCATATAAATTAAGTAAATTCTGTGTACTAGTAGGAGTATAACAATTGAAACAGTTGCAGAAAGGCGGCAATTTTTTTTTTAAATCGTAATTCACTCTCTAATGCTTCGCATTATTCGTGCAATAACGATGAATTTTATGAATGGTTTAGTAAAAAAAATAATAATAATAAACAACATTTTAAACGCTAAAACAAAACTGCAGCATGTCTGGTAACAATTTATTACAAAAAGCATTGTGGAGCAAACTGAATTCCGACGCACGGTGCTTCAAACAATGTGTTTCATTAAGCAAGAAATAAATGAGAGCTGTGTTCTCTGTATTTAATTACTGATACAAAACGGAACTAATAAAGTATTTATTTTAAAAGATTGCTTTGAAACTTTCAACCTTATTCCAACTCTAAACTTGAATCTAAATTGCTTGAATGTTTTTCTCGTCATAAAGTTGAAAATTGTTTACACCTATGGCAAACAAAAATCACCAGAAGAGTCCCTTTAAACGAATTGACGCCCAAAAACGTAATTGCACAAATTCGTTCCGTGTGAAATGAGAACATTCCAATTTGTTCGGCGTTACAAACGGGAATGTGTTGATCCCGCCCCAGGGTGCCATAACTACCCTGACTTTATTGTGATTCAGTGCTTCGAGGCTGGATGCAGTTTCATTGAGGAATTCCCAAAGCACTTCTCTCGTTTACCTTAGCTGAACGCGGCGTTTATTGAATTTTCGGGAGCAGATTGATAGGTGCAGTGCAAGCTTACTATCAGGTTCAATAAGTCGTGTGTTCGTTTACAAGTACGGTATTCTTGGTCACCTCCATATCTTCATCGATAGTAAATACAAGAGCTCCAGAAAATTCAATAAACGCCGCGTTCAACTAAGGTAAATCCCTCAGATACATGGTCTTGCTCGGTTTTAACTCTTTTAAACTTTTGCGCCTCCGCAGACGGCGTTCATTTTGTCCGCGAATGACCGCGAGAGACATCATACGACAAGCACCGGCGGCACGGTCTTTTTGCCCCCCATGCATGTACGTAGGATAGGATTCTTTGCACTATCGTTCGCGGTCAAATTGACCGGCCCGGCCCGCCCCGCCGTGTGTTTCGCGAGTTACTGCCAATTTAAGCTAACTATCAGGTTTTATAAGTCTTATATTAGTTCACGAGAATAGTGTGATCTTGATAGTGTCATATTCATACCTTTATCGACAATAAATACAAGAGATCCTGCTCTAGAGCCTTTCTTTCCGCGTGACAAAATTTGATCAACTTTTATTCTCAGGTACGCGATATCAATAAAACGGTTTCAGTGTTCAGAAGAGTTAAGAGTTTACTGTACCTTTTTTCTAGTCCTAATCTACTTTACGGCCCTTTTTTACTTCACTAGGTATAAAATATTCATGGTAAAAGTAATCTACTTCAAATGTTATCTTCAAGGTTTTATTTAGGGCTTAAATTTTGTATACTTTCTGGCCGGTTAAAATAAAGAAGTCGAAAATGCAATTTCACGCTCGGCGCTGTATCTCGTAGCTACTTTAGTACTTATTTTAGCTAGTATAATGTTAGTTGCACGACTTGTAATTTGTGCTGACAAGTCGCTAAATCTCCTGTGCACTGTTAGACGACGGACGATTACACTGGCGTTCCAACGTTTTGCACAGTGCAGACTATGCTGTGACGTATGTGTGTATAAAGATGTTTTATTTTATGACCGTCCTTGGTCTGGTTTAATATATAGCTTTTTTATGATGACATCCCTCAGATATATTGTCTCGGTCAGTTTTAACTCTTTTAAACTTTTGCGACAACTCGTCATAAGTTTGCATAGGTATTTTTTACTTAGCGGAGTTTTTAAAGCTTAAGCGGGGCTTGTGGCTAAGTAAAAACAGCTGCACGTGTCGATCAGGTAAGGCTACGCTTGCCGCTGTTGATCCGTGGATGGATGACCATCTTTACATACCAAGACCAATAAGTCTCGGAAAGCACGTTAAGCTGTTGGGCCCAGCTGTCATTCGTGGATCATTGACAGTCGTCACGAGTCGTCAGAAGCCCGAAATTCTGACAACCAGTCTTACCAAGGGATATCGTCTTACCTAGTAACTGGATTCAGATAGGCAGTCGCTCCATGTAAAATACTCTATTCAGCTGCATCCGGTAAGACTGAAAGCCGACCCCAACATAGTTGGGTAAAGGCTAGGCAAGCAGGTTAGGCATGATGATTTTTTAGAGCTTAAGTAGACTATAAAATGGAGCAATTTGGATTTCCATTCATTAAGGTCAATGATGATAACAACAGTTTTGTGCGGAATAACAACTGATAAATTCACAATTGTTTACTTTTGAATGAATAACGTCGTCAATTTCATTCTTGGGAAGACGAAGATAGAAGATGACGTATTTGTTTACGTCGATCAAAGAAGCCGTGGAGATAATTATGTGCCACCCGTATATGTCCTTATAAGTGACGTGAAGGTAAAGGGCACTCAGAAGACCACATCTGTTGAGATTATAGATAAAGCTTTAAGCTAGTGTATTTAATAACAAAGTGGGTATTGAGACTGGCGACAGGGTAGTATGAGACAAAAGTAGCGATTTATTTGTTTTAATTTACTGTCCGTCCGATTTAAGTCTGCACCTCGCTGAAATGCGTTTATGCGCGAAAGGTTTGTATTTTTCATTACGATAAAAACTATACCTACGCATGTTGAAAAAAAAAAAACTTATAAAATAGGTTTACGAACTTAACTTTTTTTTTTTCAAACAGTACGACAGAGTAACGTCATAGCGCCAGGTGCACAGTTGAGTCGGACGGATTGTACAGTCAGTACGAATCGATAGAATTTTATCATTCTTTTATATTTTATTTATTTGAGCAAAGTAAATAAAATAAGAATTATAAAATTCTATCTATCTGTATTCTAAAAAACCTCAACCATTTATGCAAAGGTGGGTCAGTTAATTGCAGTAACTGACTGTAACTACATGCACAAAATTTTAGAATCACAAGGCGTTGTATAGAGCAATTTACAAACTAAAAAGTGATACACATACACTTAAGAAGTAGTTTGGACCCTAGTGTGTAGTGAATTTGTGTACTAGAATAGTTGTTATAAGCACCTAGAATATCGCTAGTCCATGACCGGACACATTGTATATAGCTTTAATATCCCAAAACCAGTTAGTATCAAATTACTCGAAAATATTTGCGGAAGAAAGGAATATCACAAAGTTAAACTGAAGAAAACGTTATGAATACTCAGAATATTAATCTAATTTAATACTGCTATTGATGTAACCGGAGTAAACAACAACCAACAGTGCGGAGAAGAACCAATTTGTTATTTGATTGTCTTCTATTCAATCAAATCTACCCTTTAAGATTGACTGAGAAGTGTTCTAAGACTTCTGAGTATTCAGGGTCAAATGAAATTAGCTAGTAAAACTCTGGAGACGTGATGGGTATCGTTAACTAAATACATATAATAAAACAAAAAAAAAAAGCTGTTTTTGTGGAGTCGTACACCGCAAAACTTGAATTATCATTTTAAAAATCTATTTTTTTTGGTTATACTTCAAAGTCATGATGGCTTTCGATATCTAACCACGATGAAATACAACGAAAAAACAGATTTTCTCAACTGAAACTTCAAGTAGGTAACAAAACTACCAGCGGTTTTCCCAAAAAAAAAAAAAAACATCAAATAATTTTATTTTATCATGTTTAGATATTGATACCAATCACGTCTGCAGAGTTTCGCTAACAAATTTTATTTGACCTTGTATATTGACTAGATTATGCAGCACCTATAGTAATTCACATTCTCACCCAAGCCTATCGCAGTTCATTGCTGGTCACAGACCTCTCCTAGCTTGTGATACAACATCGGCTCAGCATGAATGCATGTAAAAACATATGTCCAGCCGGTTCAGGCGCTACACAGCTCATCACTTCATCTCACAACGCGACTCAGTTCAACACTAACAACAACTACAACAACAACAACTAGTTCTTCTTGTAATTGTCTTAAACTGAGTTAGTACATGTCTTCGCTAAAAAGTCACACGCAAAATATGTGTTTGTTTCATATAATCCGTGATGTATGTTAAGTCCTAGTAGCTAATTCAATGAGGCCTTTAATCATCTTTCATAATCTCGGTCCGTTTTCTAGCCATCGCTGGACAAGGCTTCTCCCAAAGCATTAGAAACTTTTTTTTTTGTTACCAAGAAGAATTTTACAGCTACCCTTTTCTATAAGTACCTCCTATTCATAGCGTTCGGATTTTGCAAGTTCATCTTCAGCCTTTTTGGGGACGTCATCAATAAGGTCAGTAAGTATTATTGTAGATCCTTCCTCGGCCATCCCTGACGTCACGTCAATACGTATTTATGAATGTACGCAATAATATCGATATTTTCTCAGATTGTAAGTAGGTAAATATTTATTCGATAACGGGGATTTCCGCGGTGTTCCCAGAATTTATGCATAAACAAGCCTTGTGTCCGATGGGATTTCTCTACGGCAAAATGTCGATATTCCGCTTAACTGTTGGAAAATCAACATTTGATTTATAACAATAGAAATTCAATTGTATCTCATTTCACAAATCGCGAAAAAAAAACAGCTGTTCCCTGCATTTATGTATGTTCGTACGACTCGTCAAAATGTAGGGGACAGCTGATTTTGTTTTTCGCGATTTCAGGTTTGGTCCCATAGTAAAAGTTGTTCATAATGATGAGTACAATGACCTCTTAAGAGGTTGTTGGTGTTTTTCCAATAACCCTGTATAATGGATGGTCAGCCATCCTCGAAGCGACCGCGGTAAGCGTAGACCCGTGCGGCTGTTATTATTTAGCCACGAGTGCAAATATTTGGACGTTGGTAATATGAATAAAATTAATACCTATTTTCTAGCTATTACCTCTGTGAAATTTAGGTAATTCTCATTAATGTATTGTGAACTAAACAATATTGTGCGTTGCACAAATGTGGTGATGGTTTAGTAATGTTCATGTCATTGTTCTAGCACAATATTTAATAACAATGCTTGCCTAAATTAGGAAATATTTCGGGGTTCATTTTGTACTAGTTAAGTGTTGTGCCCTGCGGCGTTATGCACTGTTCGATTTTACAGGCCTGTCAGTCGGACTATGCAAAAAGATCGGCTCTCTCATTTATTATGCAGGGTTATATTAAATTACAGATTAGTCAAAACAATGATTAAAATATATAACATTTCTAAGAAACATGTGTATGTCATACACGTTGTAAAGTTCTAAACGTGTCTCACTTATCGCGGTATCGCCGTCACTTCCTAGTCTCTCGATCCTATGACCCCCTGGTACAAGAATACCAGGAATTTGATAGAAATAGCCATAATTAGGTATTTTAATGAGACGTTGGTTCATTCAGATTGTGGGCTATAAATATGATTGTGATTTCGTCTTGTTATGTTCACTGAATGGCAGTTACATTTTTGGAACACGAGTTATTTATGTTGCAAATGTGGGTGTAGATACTGTGAGAGTCCTTGGTAGCTCTCCGTACCGAGATGAGTAAATTAAATAATCAGTTTGTAATATATATATTTTTTTTGTTAGCCTATTTTGTGTCCCACTGCTGGGCAAAGGCCTCCCCTTTTATCTTCCAAACCTCCTTGTCTTTTGCGATCTCTGGCCATGTTGGCCCTGCGAATGATATTAGATCGTCACGCTACCTTCGTCTTAGTCTACCTCGACAGCGATGTCCTGCCTCAGGCGTCCAGCGAGTGACGATCTTTGCCCATCTCTCCGGGTGCATTCGTGACTCGTGAGACGTGTCCGGCCCATTCCCACTTCAGCCTGGCTGTTTTTTCTCCAACATCCGCTACTTGAGTTATGGAGCGCAGCATGGTGTTTCTAACTCGGTCTGTACGCTTACCACCTAACATGCTGCGCTCCATTGCCCGTTGGCAAATCTTGAGTTTGGACTTCTGTTGTTCAGTAAGTGACTTTGGTAACATCCATAATTATTCCTAAAATGAGTTTACGTTTTTACATTTAAATTTTTGAAGTGAAAACTTCTTTAGCGGCGTTGAACACTTTTTGTAATGGGTAAAAAATGTTAAACTCGCGTCAGGACACGTGACCGTCAGGAGAGATTTCCCCCCCCCCCCCCGCCTCTCTTTCTACGGCGGCGCCAACCGAAGTGAACCAAGTTTAGTGACACACGACAATGGATGGATGGATTGGATGGAGTGGAAGTGGAAGTGGAAGCGGAAGTGGAAGCGGAAGTGGAAGTGGAAGTCGAAGTCGAAGTCAAAGTCGAAGTCGAAGTCAAAGTCGAAGTAGAAGTCGACGTCGGAGTCGAAGTCGAAGTCGAAGTCGGAGTCGAAGTCAAAGTCGAAGTCGAAGTCGAAGTCGAAGTCAAAGTCGAAGTCGGAGTCAAAGTCAAAGTCGGAGTCGAAGTCAAAGTCAAAGTCGAAGTGGAAGTCAAAGTCGAAGTCAAAGTCGAAGTCGAAGTCGGAGTCGAAATCAAAGTCGGAGTCGAAGTCAAAGTCAAAGTCAAAGTCGAAGTGGAAGTCAAAGTCGAAGTCGAAGTCGGAGTCGAAGTCAAAGTCGAAGTCAAAGTCGAAGTCAAAGTCAAAGTCAAAGTCGGAGTCAAAGTCAAAGTCGGAGTCGAAGAAGTCGGAGTCGAAGTCGAAGTCAAGTCGGAGTCGAAGTCGAAGTCGAAGTCAAAGTCGAAGTCAAAGTCAAAGTCGGAGTCAAAGTCAAAGTCAAAGTCGGAGTCGAAGTCAAAGTCGAAGTCAAAGTCGAAGTCAAAGTCGAAGTCAAAGTCGGAGTCGAAGTCGAAGTCAAGTCGGAGTCGAAGTCGAAGTCAAAGTCAAAGTCAAAGTCGAAGTCGAAATCAAAGTCAAGGTCAAAGTCGGAGTCAAAGTCAAAGTCAAAGTCGAAGTCAAAGTCAAAGTCGAAGTCAAAGTCAAAGTCAAAGTCGAAGTCGAAGTCGAAGTCGAAGTGGAAGTGGACGTGGACACACTGCTGTGTATTCGTAACATTCGTGTATATAAAGTGTTTAAAATATGGAAATTGAACAAAGTGCATCTATTAATGAAAAAAGGGACGCAGAAATAGTGAAAAAAAAAAATGAGTTATATTAATTCAATTAATAATTTATTTATTTCAACGTTAATATTCAAGTTTTCACTTCTGCCGGCACTCCCGGAGTGCAACCCGTCTTTTTTTTTTCATCTCCTGTGTTCCTGCTTGTCAGAGACAGAAGCTTCCCGCCCTTGTCACCTACTTGTTTTATATTCTACTAGCAGCGCCCCGCGGTTTCACCCGCATAAGTTTCCACTGGGAATATCAGGTTGAAAACTGGCCCTATGTCCTTAACCGGGGCTCAAATTATCTATACCAAATTTCATATAAATCGGTTCAGCGGTTTAAGCGTGAAGAGGTAACAGACAGACACACTTTCGCATTTATAATATTATATTATAGTACTAGCTTCTGCCCACGACTTTGTCCGCGTGAAATTTCGCCCTCCCCCCATTCACCCTCTTAGGGATGGAATTTCGAATAACCCTTTCTTAGTGAATACCTACTCTTCACAAACAACACACCCGCCAAATTTCATGTCTCTAGGACCAGCGGTTTAGGCTGTGCGTTGATATATCAGTCAGTCAGGACTTTGAATTTTATAAAGATAGAATGGATGGATAGTATGGATTCATCCAAATTAACGTTTGTCTCGTACATATTTGTGCCATCTATTTATAACGGACTCGCGGAGGTTGTATTTAAGCACCAAATAGGTTATAATCTCTACAGTACACTGCCCAACCCTTCGAGGGAGCAAGGCGTATGTTATATTGTGTGTAATTTATGTTAACAACATTTTATGGCTGCTTGTTTTAATTAACCATAATTAGGGATCTGTTTTGTATCCAACATCCCGTTTCTAAATTGAGAAATTGAAATTCAAAAATTCTTTGCAAATAACATAAGATGAATTTCAAGGACAAATGCTAAAGTAGATAGAGAGTGGTGATGGCCCAGCGGTTACAAGTTGTAGGTCGTAGGTTTGAACCGAGACAGGCGCTTTACTTTGTGTTAATTATTTCTTTACCACTGCTCTCAAAATGGTGAAGGAAAACATCGTGAGGAAACCGGCATGTCCTAGAACCAAAAATTTACAGCCATGTGACAGGTAGCAACCCGCACTGGGCCCATGTGGTGAATTACGGCACACTCCCTCTCACTGAGAGGAGGCCTATATCCCAGCAGTGGGAACCCTATAGGCTGATTTGTGCTGTAATGCTTAAGTAGAGTTTGACTAGTTCTCAACTAAAATTCTCAAAAACGGGGTGATAGATTGAAACATGAATAAAATCATAAGATATTATAAGCTTTCGTATGGTTTGTGAAGAAATTGAAATAAGCTTTTTTGCTACTAATTATGGCCTTTGAACCGACCGAAATAAATCTTAAAAAATAGCTTAAAAGTTGATTTTTAGAAACGTCTTGGTGTTGTAATTGCTCTCTCACCTAATTAACATTAAAAAGACAAGGACGGTTCTACTTTCAGTATTTTTAGAGTTCCGTACCCAAACGGTACCAACGGCACCCTATTACAAAGCCTCCGCTGTGCGCCCGTCCGTTCGTCCGCCTGTCTGTCAGCGAGCTGTATCTCATGAACCGTAATCGGTAGACAGTGGACAATTTCACAGAGTGTGTATTTGCCGCTATAACAACAAATAATAAAAATTAAATAAAGTTAATAAAAATTAAAGCGAGGTATCCGTACAAGAACTAACGTGATTTTTTCGGCTTGTTTTGCCTTGTAGTACATAACCGCTCGTGTGTGAGTCCTAATCGCACTTGAAGGGTTTTTTTAATACTCTTCATACCTATTCTACCTCGTAGTATTTTCACTGCGAATGTATATACTGTTCTAAGCATTGCCGGGCCTCTTGGGTTGTCCTTTCCGGCTCAGTGTAGTGGTCAAATTACTGATTCTCATATCAACTTCCTTAACATCCTGCTATACGGTCCTCGGGGCTCATGAAGGCCTTGGCAAACATAACCTAAAATTGGATACATTACCTGCACTATGTACCAAAAAATGACCTCGTTTAAAAGATTGTAAAGCCGTTACTTACGTCGTCGAAAGATTGTTTGTGTCTTAAGAGGATAACGAAAATATTTTGATTTAAACATTATCACCAGTGACATTTGCTATCACAAGTCGGTTACAAACATTATTGCTTACGTGACCAGATTATATTACCCACACTAGTTATTATCCGCGTCTTCTTTCGAGGCAGATCTTGGCCCAATTCAAATTCGATTCAGACAGTCGGCTTCCCAAGCAACTGCTTGATCGTCCCTCTTTTGTTTGAATAAGTTTTCACAGCAGTAGAAATGTCGACAGGCAGATGAAAATTCTGTCTTGGAATCTTGGCCAGTAACATAAGGGAAGCAAACAGCCATAACTTTCAATTTTGTACTTTTTCTATACTACAGAGTGGCGATTTGGTTATCACATTAAACAGCACAGCGGTTATTATTTATTATTAGTCTGTTAAAAAAATTAAATAAACAATTTTACAAAAAATAGAATAAAAAAAAAAAAACAATTTCTGAAATTTTCTTTCATACAAACCTTGTCCTGCCAATACCGAACAAAACAAAAAGAGAATTATCCAATTTGGTGCAGTCGTTAGGAAGTTATGCGCGTACATACATCTCGACGATTCATTCTTATGCTTTTCATATTAGGTACCACGGCTAAAATGTTAATTGCTATGAATAATTTTAATTGTGTTTATTTAAAAAAATACTTAATGTAGCAGACGTGATTTCAATTAATGTGATAACCTAATCGCCACCCTGTATACAAGCCGTGTGTCCGATGGAATTCCTATCGGCAAAAATGACGAACTATCATAGGTACAGCACATCAAGCTACTACAATCTGTTGATAGATTTTCAACTTTATCGCTAAATCATAAGGTTCAAAGTTGATGGGGAACATTTGACAGTTTCAGGTAGCTTGATGTGCTGGCGTCCTGTACAAACTTTCATTCCCTATTTAACCCTTTTTTTAGGGGTTGCATGTTTCAAAACCCTGCCCTAATGCTCACTTTCGTTACATAAGAACTGCAATTTCAAGCTTCTAGACCCAGTAAGTGAAAGAATTTAAGATTTTTTTTTTATTGCTCTTGACCCCGATCACGCCTGATTGAAAGCGATAGATGAGGTCTAAGATGGAACGAGCGTGCCCAGAAGATGCCTGTTCACTTATTATAAAGTTTTATAATGTTAATGTGTGTTAGGAAACCGGCATGTCCTACAACCAAAAAATCGAAGATATGTGACATCCACCAACTCGCACTAGGCCCGCGTGGTGACTTCTCTCTGAAAGGAGGCCTATATCCCAGCAGTTTGAACATTATAAGCTGATTATGTATGTTACATATTATGTAAAGACAGAGTGCATATATCTAGGTACATAAGAAATTTGCTCCCAAAGGTTAGGAGGGTCAGACAGAGTCTGGCGCCAGAAGACGATTGATCTTGTGTGACCTGATGACCTGACGATGACTGATCATCAAACAAAACATCCCGTATGATCTATCAACTAGCTTCTGCCCGCGACATCACCCGCGTTGTAGTCAACTATACTACAAAACATGACAGTTGTTATGGGTCGTCAGAAGCCCGAAAGTCTGACAGCCAGTCTTACCAAGGGGTATCGTATTACCCAGTAAGTGGGTTGTGGTGGTCAGATAGGCAGCCGCTCCATGTAAAATACTGGTACTAGTATTCCGGTGCATCCGGTTAGACTGGAACTCGACCCTAATATAGTTGGGGAAAGGCTAGGTAGATGATGATGGTACTATTCTTCGTTGTTTTACACTTTCCTTCGCTAATATTTAACAGAGCTTAAGTTTGTAATTTTGGATGTAGAAGGTAATCTTTGAAAGTACAAGTGTAAATACGGATTTGAATAATATTAGTATATTTTAAGTCATAGAAATAAAACTAAAAGATTCGGCTTTACTACGTGACTGTACTACTGATGGAATTGGGCAGTGGGTCCAGTCGACCTATTCAAAATTTGATTGAGTTGAGTGATCCCGTGGGTGCAGTCGACCAAAGACACCTGACCGACTCCTGACGAAAATTCCTTAACCGGCAGAAAGCTGCACTACTGCCGAGTGCCATAGGGTATGTTCTATAGTATATTTGAGTACAACGCGGGCGAATTCGCGGGCAGAAGCTAGTACTAAAATTAAGTGTGCACATAAGTCGGCTGCAATAACAATTTTATCAGTTTTATTAATGTAACATTGTAGAGACCTTGATAACGTAGGTAGGTACCTCGGTTATCAAGTGAAAGGTAATTAGTATTGATTACCATGTTACATTTAATACCAGAACATCACTTTAATTAATTAGAATATGGATGAAAACATTAAAGCATGTGGCGTAATTGTGTTTATATTTATCGTCTATTCAAACATATGTTTCAAATTAATATTATTTCAAGTTAAACGGATATAAACTTTAGGTTAATATTAATTAAATTGATTTCAAAGTGACAAGCACTATTGAAAAGTTATAAAAATGTTTGAAGTTGTAGCGTAAACTGAACTTTATTGTGTAGGATTTAAAGGCGCCTTACCCTAAATCCGCAATGCTTAACCTGGAAAAAAGACGAGAAAGCCCTGGCGTGGCCCATTTGTAGGTAACATTCGTATCTGAGCACGAGATAAATTACCGGGTTAAGGCACGAACGCGCGGGAATTTTCGACCATGTACTCGTTCATCCTGGATCAGGTAAGCTGCCACGGTAGTGAAGGCTAATAACCTTCAAGTTTTCCGGCTGTCATTCGTAGATCTTTGACAGTCATTCATCATTTGCCTAGCCTTTTCCTAACTATGTCGGGGTCGGCTTCCAGTATAACCGGATGCAGCTGAATACCAGTATTTTACATGAAGCGACTGCTTATCTGACCTTTGCAACCCAGTTACTGGGTAATACGATACCCCTTGGTACGACTGGTTGTCACATTTTCGGGCTTCTGACGACCCGTAACGACTGTCAAAGATCCACGAATGACAGCCGGGACCAACGGCTTAACGTACTTTCCGAGGCACGGAGGGGTCTTGGTATGGAAAGATGGTCACCCATCCACGGACCAACCGCGCCAAGCGTAGCACAACCTGATCGATCGACCCGTGCGGCTATAAGCCCCGTCCACTAGCGTTTAGAACATATCCTTCAAAATACTTCGGATTATGTTAGAAAGTGTTTTACGCAATTAGGGTGCTGATTTCACACACAAACGTCAGCCAAACCTCACAATGTCCCTTTTAAACCTAAAAGAGCGTGAAACCCATAAACTAACAACACAAGTTCAAGGCTATCAACATAAAACGACCTCTACCGACCAACACAGGAAGGTAAACTATCGTCCCTCCATCATTCGGAGACAGGCAGGCAACTCCCTAATAAGTAACAAACACAATCACTTGGAATTCGCGTGATTGTTTGCAAAGTTGCGGGTAGGTTTGTCAACAAGGATAGAGGAGCGTGGGAACATTCGTTTAATCTTGTGTTGTTTATGGCTTTGGTACGGGTGGTTGGTAATGTGAAGCTCTTGAATTGTTATGTGAGCCTAGTACTCCGATAAAGGATCGATGTTTTGATGTCATGTTTGAATCAGCTATTTTAAACGAATCTTCTAGAAAAGGTTTTTAATGGTTTAAAGATAAAGAAAAGAAAGGAAGAAAATAAGTTTATTTGACACAGGTTAAGTAAGGCACACAATAAGTCTCCATTTTCATCTTTATTTAATGTACAGACGCCAGCACATAAAGCTACTACAATCTGTCTTTCCTTAATAGATTTTCAAGTTTATCGCTAATTTATAAGGGTCAATGTTGATTGGGAAAATTTGACAGTTTCGGGTAGCTTGATGTGCTAGCGTCTGTACGAAGATCGGCTTCAACTTAAATATCTGAGCTCAATTCCTAGTTAAATCAAATGATTATTCAAAACAGAATTAGATACTAAAAGAATTATTGCGAACCCTATAGGGACACAAAAAATACTCCATGTTCATACTAATATTATAAATGCGAAAGTGTGTCTGTCTATCTGTTACCTCTTCACACTTAAACCGCTGAACCGATTTAGATGAAATTTGGTATAAAGATAGTTTGAATCCCGGAAAAGGACATAGGATAGTTTTTATCCCGATATTCCCACCTGTGAAACCTCGGGGCGCTGCTGAATATTGACCTACAATATAGGTACTCCTACCCTCATTTAACACTCAATTGATCTAAGCGTTACGTTCCACTGTAAAAAATACAATATCCAAACTAGGTACGTAGACAAATAAAAAAGGTAACAAAACAACACTGAAGGCACGGTTTACACGTCACACAACCTCGTAAAACAATAAAGGTGGGGCTACAAACACACCTACCCTCGGGGTAGGTACAGTCAACAAAGGCTTTAGGTTTACAGGCTAAAGTATATTCATCTGTCCACTAGACTGTAAATATTCATTTTTGTTGCGCAAAACATATTCGATATTGCATATCGACCGATTGTCCATCTTTGCTATAGGTTGATGTCGAATGAAAACAGTCGACGGTAACCGTAATCCGGTTGTCATGCACCACACTGGATAGGCTTGATTTGTCGATGTCATCGATCTACGTCGATCGATCGCATTGTGGTTGCGCTCAAAAAAGTGATGTGAAACTGATTGTGGGAAAAAATTTTGGTCACATTAGAAATCTACGAAAGCAGAAAGTCACAACAAAAAAAAATACATATAGCCTGGATTTCCAGCCCATATTGGTTTGTTTTGACTTTAATTTACGTAGTTTTAATAATTTTTGCGATGAAATATTACCTATATTAAAATCGACAGCAATCGATTCAGTAAACGACTCTGAACAAACTACATTCATAATGTGCATTAATTCAGTTATACATTGGCGCCGATTCCCTTGTTCACAAACTAAACTAAATTTAAGTTCAGTGCATCTTTATCTTTCTATTTCATTAAGAAAAGGACAGAAGATAAATATTAGTTTAGTCCTGTCAAATTAGTCAACGCCTGACGTAAATTGACGTATTTTTGGTAGGCAAGTTTTTAATCGCGTCTAAACTTGTCTATGGAGTATCTTATTTTGACAGAGCTAAACTAATATTTATCTTCTGTCCTTTTCTTAATGAAATAGAAAGAAAAAGATGCACTGAACTTAAATTTAGTTTAGTTTGTGAACAAGGGAATCGACGCCATTGTATAGCTTGCAGCCATTACACTAATCTCTTTCTTTAACTGTACCTACTGAATGCGGACATTCAGGGGAGCACACACTACCCGCCCTCCAGTTGCAACACTCTGTATAAGGGTTGGAATACGTCAAGCGTTGCGACTGAGACGACTTTCTTTGTTTGATGTGCGTTTTTTTATTATTCTGTTTAGTTGTATTGTTTTTATTAGAGAGCAGAATTATTATTATTTATTTATTTTAAATCATATACAACTGTCAGTGTGTCTATTGAGCATTGGTGGCCCAGTAGTATCGACCAGTAGCCCTGACTTACGACTAGTAGGTTCGAACTCGAAGCCCGACTACTTACATTATTTCATCACCACTGCTCTCAAAACGGTGAAGTAAAAAGTGAGGAAACCAGCAAGTCCTAGAACCCTAAAATTCGAAGACATGTGACATCTACCAACCCGCATTGGGCCCGCGTGGTGGATTACGGCCCATTCCTTGTCACCGAGAGGAGGCCTGTGTCCCAGCAGTGGAAACATTATAGGCTGATTATGTAAAGCCCCTGATTGGGTTCGAAACTACGACCTACAACACGTATGTCGCGGCCGTGACCACTGGGCTACCACTGCTCCTCAATCAATTACTCATTAATAAGTAATCAGTGTGTATCTGTGTGTATCGACAAAACCAAAACACTAGCGGAATGTAGCACACTTGTACTGTACGCGATTAGGAAGAAGAGTGAGCCGTGTCTTCATGGATGGCGCTATCTGTAAGCAGCTTTTGTGATGGTAATATTGAAATTAGTTTATAAGGGAAAAACTTATTCTAAGAATGCTTTGTGACTTGTATGTTACTTTTCTTACTTCTATTGACATTTAATACTTGGGCTGGTTTACGTAGTAATCTTTTCGAAACACCATAAGACGCTGCAGTAAATCATATAAGTTGTATTTTATTTATAAATAAAATTGAACCTCCGTGCAGTCACCGTCGCTCAATAAGAAACACCTTGACACTATAAAAACAGGAAGAAAGCAATGCCTATAATGCCAAAAGGCTTCAGCAATAAAATGCATAAATGGTTAATAATCGAATATAATCTAACAAAACTTCACGCGTAGCACTTGATGAAAAAGGCTGTAGCCGCGTAGCAGTGTTCGTAGCAGATGTGCTACGACACTCGTAGCACTTACGTAGCAACTAAAAGTGTCCATCTACGTTAACATGGCTACAACTTTTTAGTACAATGTAACTTTAATCATTAAATTGTTTTTACGTCAAGGCTTTATGACGTCACACACATACAATAAAAAGTAAGTACTACTTTCTTTGAGATAACACCACGCCTGTATACATACTCCGAAAGGGTGGGTAGACGTCACCCACTTTTCTCCAATTATGTTTAAGTCTCATGTAATAGGGCGAGTCTATTGTCATTACAACGACGGGGAACAAAATCCAGAATTCGTGGTTCCACTGAAAAAATGCTAATTAACAAAACAAATAACACTGCACGACCACATCGAAGTCAAGACCCACGCTTCACCAACGCGGCAGTCCACCTTATTTTTCCACTAAAACCCGACGCAACGACCAATATTCTTAATGAAGTAGCCATCAACAGTATCAACAGTATCTCAGTATTAAAATAAAACGATACATTACGTAAAATCCAGTATTTTATTTAAAACCGTAATTGGATTATTGGACATTTTAATTCCGAGCTCTGGAAGCTATCAAACGGTATGGTCAATAAATGTAATACCTTTAAAGGCCGGTACAGCACGTCTGACCTGTTTACGTTGGCTGTAACTGTGTTTATTAATTTTACTTTATTATGTTTGTCTTTTTTGAAGTAATCTTCTTTTTTGTTTACTTGTTATTTTTAACATTAATTTTCGGCTATTGAAATGTTGTTTTCGTTGGAATATAAGCCGGTCCTGTAACATTTATTATTTTGGTATTCTGTCAATTTTTTCTTTCTTTTTACCCTACTACGGCGAAGCAAAAAGGAGGGTTATGATTTTGACCTTCCCGTGGTCGCATGCTACTACATAAGTATGTTAGTACAGCGGCATGCGACCACGGGAAAGTACTTTCTTGTTTCATCCTTTTCTGTAGTCGGATATTTTATAGCTTTCTAAACATCGTCACTGACTGGAAGCCCGAGGAAGGACATCGCCGTCGAGGTAGTGTGAAGATCTGATAATGTTATAACAAGCAGGGCCAATATGGCCAGAGATCGCAAAAGACAGGGAAATTGGGAAAGAGAAAGGGGAGGCCTTTGCCCAGCAGTGGGACACAAAGACAGGCTAACAAAAAAAAAAACTGTCTTTCAAGGCGTCTTCAGGATGAATCTTCGCCACTGATAAATGCCCTTAACATACCAAAGATAGCCAGAGACTGCTGACAAGCAGTTTACCCAAAGACATTAAAATTTTATATAATATCTTAAATCTCTTTGAGTTTACCTATCAGTCCAAAACTTCTGTAGGTACAACTTGCGAATAGTTCTGCGTACAAATCTATTGGGTAACAAACACCTAGGCAAATTAACTCGTGGCTCCAAAAAATATGAATTTAATAATTTATTGGAACATTTTATTGTTATCAATTGCCTATAAGAGTAGGGAAAGACCAAAGACTTTTTTTTACACAAAAAGTTTTTGTATCGGCTGTTGCCGCTGTTTATACTTCGAAAATAATGGACTGATGATGGTTCATGAGTTTAATTTACTATTTTACTTTAAATAATATGACGATGACGTGACGTCTCCGATGAAGGCGAGACGACGACCATGACTGGCCCCCTGGCGGAGCGAAGTGGAGACACGGTATGGCTCCGCAGGCATGGACGCAGAAAGTCCTGCCGTGCGCCATCTGGCGGTGGCGGGGCCGTAACAGTTTTCTAGGCACGGCTACCAGATTGTACAATAAAATACCGGAGCCTATAAGAGCAAAACACGAGCTAAATAATTTAAA
The DNA here is from genome assembly GCA_945859645.1 of Amphipoea oculea. NCBI lineage: Eukaryota > Metazoa > Arthropoda > Insecta > Lepidoptera > Noctuidae > Amphipoea > Amphipoea oculea. The sequence goes on from OX243862.1 coordinate 21,897,041, forward strand.
AAAAAATCTAAATAATTTCCTAACTTAAAAGGCATATTATTCCATTAATGAATACCTAGAAGATAATGCAAGATATATGGAGAATTTATTTAAATGCACAGCATTTAATCGATAGTTACTGTTATGTTGGACAGTTGTAAATATATTATTATTAAATTTAATACTAGGTACTAATACATAAGAAATGTTATAAATGTTAAATGCTATTATGTTTCTAACATTTTAAATGTTCTAAACAAATGTATGCAACATTGTTAACTTGATAGAGGATAGTTTAACTCTGTTAGCTTGTCATTTAATTTTAACAATCATATGCTTAATTAATATTTGTACGCCGTTAACAGCAAAACATAGAGATCTCTGTGGCTATTCTATTTTAAACACCTATTTTTACACCTATGTTTAACAAATAAAATACTTTGACTTTGAAAGAAACGATGGATGGACTGTGTTAATGGTGATTGGTTAGAAAGGGGGTGACTCGGCTAATAGAGAAGTATGGAAGAATAAGACATGTCGCGCCGACCCCAAATAAATTGGCATGAGGGGAGAAGAATAAAGATGATTTTATGGTTATCAATTGGGTTTTCTTCCAGCCAACTAAATATATAGTTAACACTTAATATTATCTAGCTATAGACAAGTAGTTTACCCATCATTCCAAAACTTCAGAACAACAACTTGCAAATAGTTTCCACTACAAATCTATTGGGAAACAAATAGCTCGACAAATGAACTCGTGGCTCCAAACAGACTTTGAATTTAATCATTTTATCTATATCTACTTAACCCGTAACATCCTATTATTGGGCAAATCTTTTTTTTTATGGATGGGAAATCATCATATGACTCCTCCCGCTCTGAGTGGAGCGGAAGGGAGTGTCAGACTCTTACTGACTAAAACCCATCCGTGTTCCTTCCTTAGCTCTTTATGTTCCGGGGTAGCGGTAACCCTTTCGGACAATCCCGCACCCCCGGCAGGCTTCGGCCCTGGCAGGCTCCTTCCTTTTTCCTGACTTCTCTTTGAGGCGCGCGTGGAACACGTACGCGCCGTCCGGCACGGGCCTGGTCGTGGTCCAAAGGCCTACCATTCCGTTTTCCAGACACGTCTCGTCTGTCCTCCGTCATTAATGGCTTGTCCAATAATTTTGAAGAATGTTCTATTATTATTAATTGGCTTTTCTTTCAGCCAACCAATCACGATCTTTATGAAAACCAACCGTGCCATTTCTTGACTACCTACTATGACGTTACAAGCACTATTTAATGATGGGGAAATCAAATCGATTCAAAGACGCCGCCGCGGGCGGCTCCCGATCTCGCCCTACCCGGGGCCTAGCGCCAGCGCTCACGTTCACCCAGCCAGCAGTACTACAGGACTGAGCGCAAAAGTGGCGGCTTACGATTTTTGTACGTAAGCTGCACGCGAAGTAGTTGCTCTTGCGTTATCTAGGTGTATCTATATCTGTGGTTGACAAGCAGTTTACCCATCAGTCCAAAACTTCAGTACAGAAACTTGCGAATACTTCTGCGTACAAATCTATTGGGTAACAAATCGCTCGGCAAATGAACTCGTGGCTGTAACAGGCTTCTATGTAACCTTGCTGTCGGCCATTTGTTATGGCTTCGGCTTGTTCTGACGTAAGTCCAGTGTGCTGCGGTTTTTTCCGTATTGTGATTGGAGATTATTACGTTTTAAAAAAGAAAGAAATAATTTTTGTTTATTCTGCATAAACAAGACGCAAATTAAAAAAAAAAAACAGACTAATATAAAGTAGCCAAAAGTCACGTTTTCTAGGTAGGTATGGTAATTTATAAGACTCACTAGATATTGTAATGAATTCATTATATTATTATAATGCAGTTGCATATACAGGGTGAAATTGAAAACATGCGACAAATCGAAATGGGAGATTATGAACAACTTTTACTATGGGACCTGAAATCGCGAAAAAAAATCAGCTGTTCCCTACATTTTGACGAGTTATGCGAACATTTAACGTAAGGAACAGCTAATTTTTTTTTCGCGATTTTAGGTTTGGTCCCATAGTAAAAGTGGTAATATAATGATGAGTACAATCTCCCATTTCGATTTGTCGCATGTTTTCAATTTCAACCTGTATATATTATAAAAAGTTCATCTGTTAAGAGTAAATGTGTAAGTGTTAGTCTAATTTAAATTAATTCGTTCATGATGTCTATTGAGATTTATGCTTTGGTATTAGTGCATATTTATGAGAAAATTCGACGGTGATGATTGTAGTGGAATGTTGTAATGAGCAACACAACTTAAAACCATTCAATATTAGCCACTTGTGCACTAACTCAAAATTTTTGTTGGTTTACAAGTTTTATATTTACATTACAACGTAATGTAAATATAAAACTTGTAAACCAACAAAACCCATTTCACAACTCACTATATTTATTTTTCCGCAAAAGAACACAAAGAAAAGCTTTAAAACATTTCAATCTACTTTAAAATTAACTTATCGCGGTGTTCACCGTTAAATTTATTAGTGGGGAATCCTTTTTTAATTTCAGTCAGTTTGTTCATGATTATCATATGTATTTCCCATTGTAACCCTGTGTGGCTGAATTTTAAATTACACTTACATTGTAAAGGTATCGCTAATGCATATTTATGAATGGGGGAAAAATCTCGACACACAGTCATTACTAAAGCATTACTTCGACCGAGGTGTAAGTTGTGAGCGATTAGCGGCAAATACTTCGAAAGATATTTTGCCTAGGCATTGTTGAAAGTTCGACTCACTCTTGGCCGAATTTTCTCAATTGATTTCACGGTTAAAGTTAATCTGTCGAGCTCCGCTAACGAGCACGATTGATTTTCTATTGTTTCGTCGCCGATCGGCGAACCGCGCCGCTTGACCGGTTAAACTCTCTCATGCATAGTAAAAACTGAACACATTTATGCAACACTAGCTGCGGTTCCACCCGCGTAAATGTCGATCCCGTGGGAATATCTGGATAAAAACTATCCTATGTCCTTTCCCGGAACTCAAACTATCTCTATACCAAATTTCACCTAAATCGGTTCAGTGGTTTAGGCGTGAAGAAGTAACAAACATATAAACACACACACACACACACACACACTCACAAACTTTCGCCTTTATAATATTAGTGTGATAGTGTGATCAATAATTTTATGAGAGCAATGTTGTCCTAGTGGTAAAGGTTCGAAACCAGACAGGCGCTCATTATAATTATCATCACCACTGCACTCAAAACGGTGAAGGAAAACATTGTGAGGAAACCGGCTTGTCCTAGAACCAGAAAAATTAAAGATAACATAGGTGGTATTTACCAACCCACACTGGGCCCGCGTGGTGAATTACGGCCCACTCCCTCTCACAGAGAGCAGGCCTGTGTCCCAGCAGATTAATTAATTTTATAAGCAAGAATAAGTGCTATCAGAATTTTCCATAGTGTAGATTCGTGTCAATCATTCTAGGAAACTTACTGACAAGATATTTTATAACACGATTTTTTATTAATTTAAACTAACTATATACACTAGATACTAAAATAAATGACTAACTAACTTACTATACAGGGTGTTACGGAAAGGGTATATCAATACAAACGGGTTGAAGAGTGTATGTGGTCTAGAATCTCTGTTCAAAATTTCAGCTCAAAAGCATTAACTTTGAAAATGCTTAATATATTTTTATTTCGACATCACGGCGCTGCAATGGCGCGCGGCGGCGTGATGTGCGTGTACTAGGCGCACAGACACACTACAGATAATGGATAATGACCCTCGTAGTGCTATGACACGTTTGTTATGATTTCAATTTAATAAAACTATCGAAATAAAAAAATATTAAGCATTTTCAAAGTTACTGCTCTTGAGCTGAAATTTTGTACAGAGATTCTAGACCAGATACACTCTTCAACCCGTTTGTATTGATATACCCTTTCCGTAACACCCTGTATAAATAAATAAAAAAAACAAAGGACACTTAGACGTCGAAACATAATCTTGGCAATGAAACCACTACAATGATAAAGTCTAGACATTCTTTAACTCGCTAATCTCTCCTAACTTACATCCTACTATTACTAAGGGCGGAGGATAATGGGCGCGTGCGTTTGACGGGGCACGCTCCACTCCGCTCACTTTACTCCAAATGTATTGGACACTGTTCGCGTGTTCTTTTTCGTATCAGTGTGTACTTACCTAATTTTTAATGACTTAAATAGGCACAACAGCTTTTACTTTTTATAATGATGATTAAAAATCTTTTTTACTGTTTTGTCATAAGATTGCAGTCTTTTATCGCCTTATATCTCTTTAGCTTTATGCTTTTGGTGAATTTTATGGTAGAGACGCCAGCACATCAAGCTACCCAAAACTGTCAAATTTTCCCAATCAATTTTGAACCTTAGGCTTTAGTGATAAAGTTGAAAATCTATTAAATAAATTTGACAGATTGTAGTAGCTCGATGTGCTGCCGTCTGTACCATGGTTGAGAAAACGACAAGACAATTTTGAAGTCTTGATGTTTTCTAGCCTTGTACAATATTGAGATTGAACTTCAGAGGGGCAATTCTTGTAATTTTAAGAACGTCCACAGTCTGATCTCAGCCTCAATCTGTCAAAAATACCTATAATTTCCCTACATTTTGTAACAAGTTTTTGACATTGATTGTCGTTGAGATGCAATTGCGACTAGATTTTGAACGTTGTTAACTACGGGAATTCGCCTTCAGATACAAGATTATACGTTAAAAGGGAGTCCCCATAAACCTGCTACCATCATACTGCTACATACTACGCTGATGAAGCTGCGTATTGCTAAGAAATCAAAAATTTTAATTTCCCTACCATATTAATTTCCAAAACGTCAACATAAAAACTACAAATAAAATAACGTCCATATCAATCGGAATTCATTACAACACCCTGTGCCTCTACCTGAATCACCCACAAACAGTACCAGCATTAATTGTTTTAATTAAACACTTACCTATTTGTTTCATTGTTTCAGGTATTTAATGCTGATGGCAAGTTGCGGGTAGTTCGATGAAGCGTTATCCATAAGAGTGTCCGTTGACCGCAGTCGTTAACGTTGTATGGCGGTGACCACATTGTGGTGGCACGTGGTACTGGAGTTTGTAGTTTAGTGCATGTGTTGTGTGGGTTGGAATAGCGAAGCAAGTCCCGTTTGTTTAGCGTAGTTAGGCCCTGACGATCTATTCAGAAAAATTTCATCGTGAAAACTTAGGAAAAGCAAGCTGTCAATAGTTTTATAGAAATACTACCTGCGCCCCGCGGTTTCACCCGCGTAAATGTCGATCCCGTGGGAATATCGGGATAAAAAGTAGCCTATGTGTTAATCCTGGTTATAAACTATCTGTGTGCCAAATTTCATCCAAATCCGTTCAGCCGTTTGTGCGTGAAGAAGTAACAAACATATAAACACACACACACACTTACTCATAAACTGTCGCCTTTATAATATTAGTGTGATGAGGGACAGGGTGTAAAGTTCACTCATCCTCCATAGTAAAGGGAGGATCCTCCCACCAGACGGGTGTTGTGTCTGGCGGGCAGTTCTTGTCGGGCCGTTGTCTATATGCTAGTTGCGCGGTAAACTGTGCTTGCGAAATGCAGGATTTTGTGTGATGTCAATATGACGCGTGGTTCGCATGTGGCGTTTGTAGATGCCGCTACTGTGTTATAGTGCCAATCTCTAGCATCAGATGGAGTGCCCGGCTTATGATAGTGATTGCACTGACGCTAAGGAGTGACACTATTGACAGCCCACTTCACCTAAGTTTTCAAGATGAGATTTTTACAGAATAGCACTGCTGTTCACGGTCTCAAGCGATTCGACTTGCGTCAAGGGACATGGCGCCCGTCGCTTGTTCCCGCCCGTGTATCGTGGTGACTCGATGCATGCTCTAACTAAACAACTTCTTTCATTTGCTTTCTCTGTAGGCGCTGTCGCGAGACAAGCGTCTCTTGAGAGTATAGCTCGTGGCCCATGTGATGTATTATATACCGGGTACGGGTAAAATATTTGTATGGACGACAAATCTAAAGCACTAAGAAGTGGTGGGTTTTACGGATCTGTCTTATGTAATTTTGACACGAATATGTCACGATTTTATTCTATTTTGAATAAATGACTTTTGATTTTTATTTTGAAATAGTAGTGTAGGTATGTGAGATTTATGTTTGTAACCGCTTTTGTGACAAAGGCAGTTATATCAGTATTGTTGTGAGAGATTTAAAAGTGTAAAGGCATTGTGCCGAAATCATAACGCCAGAGACCCTTTACTATAAATTCCACGTAAAGTTAACAATAGACAAATACCATAACAACTATCAAAGCGAGCTTTACGTCAAAAGCACAAAGCAAACAATAAATCTAAATAAACCAACAAAATCAAAACAAATTGAAACCGTCAGCGAAATTATAAACGAAACCATTACGACTACAATTTTAATCAATCATGGGACCACAATAAATCACTCTGTATAGTGACGCGAAAAAACTAATGAATGAGGAAAAATCCTGTAAAACAAGCGGTTGATTGTCGCCCTACACTTAATTGTGTTCAACCGCGATAATACAGATTAATGATCGTTTTGTACAGCGTTTATCATAATTTATGGACACCACTTTGTGTAATTTAAAAGTTTTGTGCACTGGCAAGTTTGATGTCTTTTGTATTTAGATAGTAGTTTGCTTGTTTGATAGTGGTTTTCGGAGTTAGATAATAGAAGTAGTTTTGGTTAGAAACCTACTGATCCATATATACCTTCAAAACTCGTTCAGTTAGAATTCTTTATGTCTGTCTGTAGTTTATGAAGATAATCAGTCACATTTCTGACTGTGACTGTACGTTTTATAACTATAAACTAGTTTACCTTATTAGAATAAGCATATTCAATATTATATGTATCTTAATTCCTGTTATATTGAATGTATAGAGGTATGAGGAACAGGGTGTAAAGTTCACTCATACTCTATAGAAAAGGGAGGATCCTCCGACCAGACGGGTGCTGTGTCTGGCGGGCAACTGCCCGATGATTCATGTCGGGCTGTTGTATCTATGCTAGTTGCGCGGTAAACTCTGCTTGCGAGATGCAGGGCGTGACACGTCAGTATGAAGCGTTGTTCGCATGTGGCGTTGTAGATACCGCTACAAATGTACCCATTATACAGAGAGAAATTGAAAACATGCGACAAATCGAAATGGGAGATTGTACTCATCATTATGAACAACTTTTACTAGGGGACCAAACCCGAAATCGCGAAAAAAAATCAGCTGTTCCAAATAACTCGTCAAAATGTAGGTAACAGCTGATTTTTTTTTCGCGATTTCAGGTTTGGTCCCCTAGTAAAAGTTGTTCATAATGATGAGTACAATCTCCCATTTCGATTTGTCGCATGTTTTCAATTTCACGCTGTATAAATGTTCGTCCAGGTTTGACCTTTTCTTTGAAAAGGTGCGTATTGTTTCAATTAGAGAACAACTGGGTCAACATCTATAACAATATCATCAGTCCTGTCTCACTGCACTCTCTTTCCTTCTCCTTCATAGAATCCACGATTGTGTTCCTAACACCTGGCTCGGATTGTCCTTCAAGACACAGCCACAGTCAAGCCATTTTCACACGGCACGTTTTATTCGGCCGTTTTTATCGAACTTCCACTTGGCTGAGCAGCACGACCGTATTAGCTATCGATCTGATATAAAATTATATTTTTGAAGGCACTACGAGGATAATACTTGGCGTAAATGTTATTTGTCGTTAGGCTTATGTTATGTGACATTAATTTATCAGATAGTCTTTTCAGTAACATTCTCACCGTGGAAACTTAGGTGATGTTAGCGTGAAATTAGTTGTCAATAGTATCAATTCCTAGCATCAGATGGAATAACAGAGGGGCATACATACATAATCAGCCTATAATGTTCCCACTGCTGGGACACAGGCCTCCTCTCAGTGAGAGGGAGTGGGCCGTAATCCACCACGCGGGCCCAGTGCGGGTTGGCAGGTGTCACATGTCTTCGAATTTTTGGTTCTAGGACATGCCGGTTTCCTCACGATGTTTTCCTTCGCCGTTTTAAGAGCAGTGGTGATGAAATAATTTACACAAAGTAAAGCGCCTGGCTGGATTCGAACCTACGACCTACAACTCGTAAGTCGCGGCCGTTACCACTTGGCCACTACTGCTCTACACAGGGGCAATTCTCGTAATTTTAAGAACGTTCACAGTCTGATCGGAGTCTCAATCGGTCAAAAATACCTCTAATTTCCCTATATTTTGACAAGTTTTTGACGTTTGTTTGCCGCCGAGATGAGACTGCGACTATATTTTTTTAAACGTTTTAAATTACGAGAATTGGCCTTCAAGTCACTTGACGCTGGCAGAATAGTCGTCATCAGCTTAGTTGCCAAAGAAGAAAAGAATGTTTACAGAATAGCATTACTTACAGTTTTCTATTGCAAGGTAGGTATAACTACGATGGCAAACTTTTTGATTTTCCGAAATCACATGCTTGCGCGTAGAAAATACAAATCAATGAGCCATAAATCGCAGTCTGGCATCTGCATTAAATGAGCCTCTGTGGTCAATTTAAAGCGTCTTCAACTACTCGTATTTAATTACATAATCGCCTATAATGTTCCCACTGCTGGAACACAGGCATCCTATCTTTGAGAGGGAGTGGGCTGTAATCTAGCCAATTCCAACTTTAATTTAATTTATTTTGTTTAACATTACCTTTTTAATGCTGCCCCATGATACAGGCCGTGCCTAGTTTGGACCAACGATATTGTAATTTTGAATGTTGAAATAAACGATTTTTACTTTACTTTTATTACTGTCTAAGTGTCTACCACGCGAGCCCAGTGACCATACTTTCGGTGATTTTATAAATGGGTTTTATAGGTACAAAAACGTAAAAACTATATTAGTCCATACAATATGACCTACATAAACTTCATACAAGAACATGCCTCATAAAAATCCGCCAAACTGTCTGAGACGATCTTAAATATCCACAGAGCATATTTCGTCTAACTTAATAACTTGCAGAATAATCCGCTGGAAGAGTCATTCGGGGAGATTTTTACTAAGCACTTCCATATAGCAGACTCTGTGTCAGGGTTGTCATATTTCCTGCGAATTTTTAGTGAAATATGGAGCACCTATTATTACTTGGGTAGGTATTATTTACTGGTTTGAATTTTTTTAGTGTTGTGGTGTCTACTCTTCTTCATAGTGTTCCTGGCACGACTGAATTGTATAGCTTGTTGGCTGAAAAAACAAGGTATTCCACTCAGAGCACTGATTTTAACCGCATTTGGACGAACAGCACCTGAGCACTTCCACTAACCGCACTGAAACAAAATTTTGTAACGTGCGGTTCAGTGGAACACTTCCACGGCGTCTTCAGTGGTAGAGGTCACTTTGACTGCATGTTATGGGTCACAGAGGGCAGGATAGGAGGTGGAGCATGGTTTGCGACATAGCTCCACGCACACCCTACTGCCGTTCCGTCAAGGTAGCCCCACTTTACCAGGTTGGATTTACGTCTTCCCACATGTGTCCGGAGACGGTTCAGGGACTGGCAAGTGGACCACGGAAGGTTACACCCTGCAGGGAGATGCTCTTTTGGTGGTAGATAATAAGTAGCAGGGCGTAGAGTATCCTGCCATAGTTTGCAACGGGCATCGGCCGGGTTTCCTGACAGAGAGTGGTGTCTATCTATTATGATGATATTAACAAATAAATGGAAATAATGAAACACTGTCAATTTTAAAATACATTATATTACACTTTAAAAATGGTTACAAAAAGTTCCATTAGTTCAGCTTTTATCCTCATAAAAGCTGAACTAGGGCCTCCCCTATTGCGATCATATCGCTATTTTGCATTGAAATGAAAATATAGTAGTTTTGCCTACTATATTATGTTTAGAAATATGGTATTTAAACCTCTAATATAGCAGGATATTACATAGTAGGGTTGGGAACCCTAGCACTGTCCCCTCAGGAGCAACTGCGCACATTCGTAACTGCACAGATTCTCAGCTAGACAGATTTGCATCTGAACAGAACGTGTACAGTCCATGACACAATTAAAGTGCCATTAGTGTGTCCAGGGTAGAGCGGACATACATTGAGGTATCGCGATCTGTAAGAAAAGCCAGTGCAGAACATGACCTTACCCTTTAACCTTTCGAATAGAACAGCACAATATTCTTTATCATGCTACCAACTTATAGGCTTCAGTATCAACTAAGACGTACATCAAAACTATCATGTTCTCAATTCTCACATTGTTATCGGATGTACGTTGACGGAAGCCTGATGTTCATGGCTGGTTTAGTAAGTAACGATCTGGAGAACGTGTTGTGTAAAAGAGTAATGTACTCGTATAATATTATGTTTATCTTTATCTGTGAGATCGCTCGCGTTTTCGGCTTACTTACGTACGCAATATCTTTTTGGCTTCTTATTCAGACTCACGTTTCTCTACAGTTTTTTTGCTTTGGGGTTAGAGGTTCTTATTACCATAAAACCGTGTTTATCAGTTGTTTAAGCTAAACAAATGTTTAACACGAAATTTATGTACAGAGATTGACGTAAGAGTAACATTAATAAACACGCGCTGAACCAGTATTTATGAAGTACCATAGACACTCCCCTGCACACTCCCACGGGTGGGACATGAGCTCGACGACACCAACATGTCAAAACAATGAGATTGTTGTGCTAAATATTAATGCATATAAACCTCATAAACTGGTATTCCGCTGCATCCGGCTAGACTGGAAGCCGACCACAACATAGTTGTAAAAAGGCTAGGCAGACCATGAAACCTTCCGGAATAAATTCTCTAAATGATGGTGAAAACCCATCAAAATCCGTTGCGTAGTTTAACTGAACAACGCGGTTACACAAAAAAACACGAAGACCGACTCTATTTTATTTATAAAAATTACTAGCTGCGCCCCGTGGTTTCACCCGCATAAGTTTCGATCCCGTGGGAATATCGGGATAAAAACTATCCTATGTCCTTTTCCTGGACTCAAACTATATCTATACCAAATTTCATCTAAATCGGTTTAGTGGTTTAGGTGTGAAAAGGTAACATACAGACAGAGTTACTTTCGAATTTATAATATTAGTATGGATGTAAAGATATAGAAGTAGGTGTATTTTAAGACACTGAATTTCATAGTCTGTGCCTAGCCGAAGTTGCAATGGAAGTGGCATGGTGTCAATTATCAGAGAGCAGGATTTTACACGTAAAAGGATTATTGTGCGACGCGTTCAGGTTTTAGAAATGTTTCAACTGAGAGCTCCGTTCTCTCTGCTATTTTCATAGTTGACTGACGAAAATAGTATTCTGCTTTCTGAAATTAAATCGGGCGCCTTTTGAAAAAAAAACGGACTAACCTGCTTACCATGCATAAAAAATAATTTACACAAAGTAAACCGACATGTCTGGGTTCGAACCTACAACTCGTAAGTCGAGGCCATTTCATTACCTCTACTCTCAACAACGGTGAAGGAAAACATCGTGAGGAAACCGGCATGTCCTAGAACGAAAAATTCGAAGACATGTGACATCTGCCAACCCGCACTGGGCCCGCGTGGTGTATTCCGGCCCATTTCCTCTCACACAGAGGAGGCCGTAACTATTGCAAACTCACAATGTTATAAAAGATAAACAAATCCAAATAGCTCCGATTGGCCATAGCGGACGCAATAAAATAGATGATCCTCTATAAATTACCATACAGGGATCGAATAAAACCCGTCACAAAGATTATTCACAATAAAACATCCGATTTCGCGTGAATAGTGAGGATTTTCATGGTTTTTACTTTTTGACCGTAAATATGGTTACTTATATATTTTAACCAGCAAGTTTATACTGGACAGAAATAATCATAGTAGGTATTTTCTTAAAGCACAAGCCGTGATGGGATTTTCCTATCACACATACACACACACATAATCCGCCTGTAGTATTCCCACTGCTGGGATATAGCTCCCCTCTCGGTGAGTGGGAGTGGAACGTAATCCACGCATGCCCAGATAGGTTGGTAGATGGCACAAAATCTTCAAATTTTTCATTCTATATAGGACATGCCGGATTCCTCACGATGTTTCCCTTCACAGTTTTTCCCATCAGCAACTTCTCAATTGCCTTAGGAGATGAGTATCCAAAAAACGGTAATACGACTTACTTTAACTTGAAAACGGGAACCTAAGTACGAGTAGTAGTACCAACTTCCACTTGTTAACTTAAAAAATTACGAACTTCTATACCAACTTTTATAGCCTATTTAACCCCATTAGGCTTCTAGACCCAACCCCCCTTATTACAAAACAAGGTTTTTCTTTAGTTTAGGTTAAACCACCGAGCCAGTTATTGTATAACTGTTATAGAAATGCAGTTCTTAAATACAAAAATGACCGCTTAGTTGGGTGCTAAGTTGTCATTTTAGTATAAAGAACTTTGCCTAAATCGAAATAAAGTTCGACATACAAATATTAGCCCAAAGGTTTAGGAGATTTAGTAGTTAGACGGAACGAGTTCTGGCTGTGCGTTGTCTGTCAGTGAATGAATGAAGTAAATAGGTAAAAAAAAAACATGTACTCATTTCGGTCGCTTGTTCCGAATTTAACGCTAAAGCAATCCCACTAACCTATTGCAAGCAATCAAAAGAGTGTCGGCGAGTATTTTCGCTCGCTTTGAAATGTCGCTACGACAGATTAATGGACAAAGAACTCAACAGTGATCTACTCTGAAACGAGATTTATACCATCGTGCTCGCGACTCGTCATTCGACGAAACGTTCAGGTAAATGTTTCGACGTAGACGACCGATCAGACCTTCGCAAATTATTCTTTATAGTCATCGTGAAAAATACAACTGCTGAACTGCACCCTAATTGCGTAACACACTATCAATCAGAATCCGAAACATTTTGAAGCAAATTGCTAATCCATTGCTTTATAAGTTCAAAATTTTTTTCTACTCAACACGTAAATAACGCAATGAATGTTGTTGAACTGTCAAAATGAAACCGATTCCGATTGATAAGTTGTTACACAATTGTCCCGCAGGATTTAGGTAGATGTTAGATTCGGTTCAAAGGAACGAATGAACCAAGCTATTATATAATAGGGAACGTGAGTAGATAGAGATTATAAATTCATAGATCTGCACACAATGTGTAACATTGATTTCGTGACGTCATTGTGCGTTTTTCTACTGCCCTGCACCGACACTGACCAGGGACGACTGCTAGGAAGATGAAGATTGAGGCTCAATGTATGAATGGCACCGTTGCTGTCGCTGGCAAGTGGAAAAGATGCCATATAATTTGATACAGTTTTGCTTCCACCGACTGCCGGACGGTCACACGCAGCGACTTTAGCCGCCGGCGATTTCCAAATCTCTTGTCCACACAGTCGCAGCCGAAAACAACACGTGCTATAAGCCCCGCCCCCTCTGCGGTCATGTCACGACTCGAACATCAGCATTAATAATTAGCATCGATCAATGCGGATGCTGATGCTGATGTTGAAAATGATGCTGAAGTTCCGCGGATGCTGATGCTGATGTTCGCAACAACCCTGGTCCACACAAAGATTTTGACAGCCGATTTTTCGCTAGCGATGACAAAATCTGTGTGTGGAAAGGCGACTCGCTGGCGATTTCCAAATCTAGATACATAAGACTCGTACTCGTGTAGAAAAACCGGCGAACTGCGAGCTGAATGGCGATCACACACTCGCCTCGCAATTCGTACAATTATGTAAATCGAATTAGCTAGCAATATGTATTCACTCAGTTGAGGGGCCCGTGGCTAAATAATAACAGCCGCACTGGTCGATCGATCAGGTTAAGCTACGCTTGCCGCGGTTGGTCTGTGGATGGGTGACCATCTTTACATACCGAGACCACTCCGTGCCTCGGAAAGCACGTTAAGCCACTGGTCCCGGCTGTCATTCGTCGATCTTTCACAGTCGTTACGGGTAGTCAGAAGCCCGAAAGTCTAATAACCAGTCTTACCAAGGGGTATCGTATTACCCAGTAACTGGGTTGTGGAGGTCAGATAGGCAGTCGCTGCATCCGGTTAGACTGGAAGCCGACCCCAACATAGTTGGGAAAAGGCTAGGGGCTATTCTATGATGATGTATTCAATAACATTCTGAGATTGATGGCACGAAAATAGTCAACAGCCTGTCCGCCTCCAATTATTAATATCAACCCCAAGAATATAGTTTTTAACCTTTTCGATATACATAGATTTACCTCCGTACATCTGCTAGCAAACGAAACCAATTTACTGTATCGGATTCATAAACTATTTACGGGCTGTATCGAGATTCGTGTCACGTAGCGGGATCCGAGATATTGCGTGGTGGTGTTGCCATATTAAGAGCGTTTGTGTTTTAATTTCAGGAATTTTTGCGAGTTAGAGGTGGGTATTTTCTTTGGAAATATGTTGGTGAAAGTTTGTGCTAGCGAAGTTTACCTAGGTTATTTCGTATTAATTGATAAATTTTGAGAATTAAGGCTGCAAGTCCGAGATAACTTCTACGAAAAGAGCCGTAATTAAAATAAATGGTTTATCCAAAAAAATTTATCACTGCTTTTTTATGGATTTTGAACCGCTTTATGATTGTTGTAATTTATGTAAATAACATTTTTTAAGTTCGGCAACACTTCATACCATTGAATGCCTAAAAGTTCGGGTACTATTGGAAGGAACCCGATAACTTACTTTCAGCACCTTTTTGCTTCCTTTAAGACCTTTTAAATCGTAGCGTTCCTTTGAAATTGAAGTTGATTACCATTTCGGGCTTATTTTTAAGAGTTTGCAGGAAAATATGAGTGTGGACATGATTTGGGTGTTACATGAAATTATTCAATGGATTTCGAGTATAGGTACTGACTTATACTGGGTCAATTTAAACTTATTTTCTTTACTTCTTCTTATATAATATAGCATCCTAACTTCTACACCTGTACAACTAAAGAGCATATTTTCACCTGCTTCAGTGGTTTAGGTTTCGCGTTGTCTATTAACTGGTCAAGCACCGCGCGTCGTCTATTGGCGATGAAACAATAGAAAATCAATTGTGTCTCATTAGTGGAGCTCGACAGATTATTTGTTAGTCTTTTAGTAACTGTCCCGTTGGTCTTGTGGTCGCAAGAGCGACTGCTGAGCGTGGAGTCCTGGGTTCGATTCCCAGGTGGGGCAAAGTGTTATTGGGTTTCCATTAGGAATTTCTTAGTAACAGCCTGGAGTTTGGAAATTGGCGGTGTGATACCCCCGTGCTTCGGAAAGCATGTTAAGCCGTTGGTCTTGCGCCGATCTGTCTACGGTCGTGTCGGATTACGTGACGTCCCATCAGACTATGAGAGTGAGGGAAGAGAGAGTGCACCTCTGTCTGCGCATACACTTGTGCACTATAACATCTCTCGCGCCGAAGGCTAGTCTCCGTTGAGATTGGCCGCTATGGCCGAAATACGGTCTGGAGGACTATTGATCTTTCGGGAATAAAATAACAGCGGCAGCGGCGGGTATATTGTATGGGACGACCCAGGATTTCTTGGAATGTGGGCCAAAACTTCAGGACGAACGAAGAATAAATCGTTTTTAAATTTAAGTGTAAAAGAACGTCTACAATTAAATCTAGAACCATTGCATCATAGAAAACATTAACGCTCTTATAAATCCGTCTATTTTGGTACAATTACGCTCACAAACGCGCGTTATGCTTTATGGACATCACGCGGCGCGTGCTTTGCGGCTGCTTATGTACAGACGCCAGCACATCAACCTACCCGAAACTGTCAGATTTTCCCAATCAACTTTGAATCTTATGCTTTAGTGATAAAGTTGAAAATCTATTAAAGAAATTTGACAGATTGTAGTAGGTTGATGTGCTGGCGTCTGTACATATTGTACATAGCATAGTGTACAGCTTTGTTCCGACTAGCCTGCGGTTACGCGACTATTCGCACGTACCTATAGCCGGACTATTAACTAAGAGCAATACATACCACGTGGAGGCGACTGTATTGCGAAATACCGCGAAATTATAGAAGTACTAGCTGCGTATAAGTGTCGATGTCGATTCCCTGGGAATATCGGGATAACAAGTAGCCTATAAAAAAAAAGTAAAAATAAAAAAAAAGTAAAAATAAAAAAAAAGTAAGTAAAGTAAGCTTGTGAAGAGATCTTGATGCCCTTCTGTGTCGTATCGATGATTCCATGTATATATTTTAAATAAGCGTAGACTAGAATTCAGCCACTTCGACAGCGTTGTCGGTGTCCTCGCAATAGTCTTTCTTAACGCCGAAATTATGTAAATTTAGGATAATAAATGGCGTCTTATCATCTTAAGCATACGTTACACGAGCTTAGAATATTATCTGTTTGTTGCACCGTATTCTGTGCCATAGGATTTATTGAGTCCATTGCAGCCCAAGCCTTCACAAATTGAATTGAAAAGATACTCCTATTCATTGACATCATCAAACTTAAAATCGATTAATTCGCGAAATCGCGAACCTCATCATTTCAATTTAAGTGCACTTAACGAGATCAATTAAAAGCGGCATTCATTCGCCAAATCGATATTCGAGTTAAGTGAGTACCGATTCCGATTACGGGACGCCCGACGCGGCTGTGGTCGCAACCGAGTGTTTTGTATCGATACATACGACGGAACTAAATAGTCTGGTTTGAATCGATAAGCCTGTTATTAATGGTTATTAATTGTTGTTCGACAATGAAGATTATATGGTTTAACGTTTCGCTTTGATTTTGTGATGAACTGAATTATAGATTGCGCGGGTTTATTAATTTTGTCTGGATTTGTAATAATTGGTGATTGGTTTTTGATATCGTTTGAGATTAACGTGTAATAGGTGCGCTTTGATGAAAATCATTGTGGTCAAATATCAACATAATGCAACGTTTTAAATCAAATAGCTTTTTTATAATGTGCACAATTTGATTGCGAAACCAATGATATACAATTTAATTTATTTAACCATTTACCTTAACTAACAAAATTAAAACCTAGCTTAACTAAAACCAACTAAAACTATACAAAAACTAAAACATAGCGTCGAAAAATTCATCCGCATCGCTGTCGACTGGTAATGTACCCAAGAGACTGGCGGCATTGCCACGTTGTATGGCAATGCTTAGCCTTTGGCCAAGGTAAAAGCCAGCCCTTGGGTCACGGGAAGTGTCAACCAGCCGTTTTGAAATTTAATTATTAGAATGTTCTAATAATTAAATTTCAAAACGGCTGGTTGACTCATTATCATTGGTCTAGACTCTTTCAGCATAATTATTATAACTATGGTTAGAGAAAATTCCTCATAGCTTTCTATACGAGGTACGGTAAACTCCCTTCGCTAAAACTACGTAATTTGTTATCCTGCACTAATATACACTGTATAATCAGCCAATACATTACCATAACCTCACAATACTCCCCTAACATATGCATGTACGAGATAATCGAACCGAAATAACACAGTATCCCATAAAAGCCATAAATTCAAACATTTCACATGGCTGCATTCTGTAGGCGCACCCATCTCTTTCCCCAAAATTATAGCTCCCATCAGCTCCCCAAAATTAACTAGCAATATATACGCACATCACGCGATCGGTTCCCGATCGAGTTAAGCTGGGGTTACACTTAGCCCTGTACCTAAGTTAAATGTGCTGATTTCGACATCACGGCGCTGCACTGGCGCGCGGCGGCGTGATGTGCGTGTACTAGGCGCACAGACACACTACAGATAATGGATAATGACCCTCGTAGTGCGTTGACACGTTTGTTATGACTTCAATTTAATAAACCATCGAAATAAAAAAATATTAAGCATTTTCAAAGTTAATGCTTTTGAGCTGAAATTTTGTACAGAGACTCTAGACCAGATACACTCTTCAACCCGATATATATCAATACTGATAATATTGATGTATATCAATACAAACGGATACGGAAAGAGTATCCTTTCCGTAACACCCTGTATAGGTAGAGGTATGAGGAACAGGGTGTAAAGTTCACTCATACTCTATAGAAAAGGGAGGCTATTGCTGTTGTATCTATGCTAGTTGCGCGGCTTGTGAGATGCAGGATTTGCGTGACGTCAGTATGACGCGTTGTTCGCATGTGGCGTTGTAGATACCGCTACATCTACACCTGCAGCCTAATTGCGGAACGCCAAATCGTCAAATGATTCTGATCAGTTGGCTTCATTTCTATCACAATTGGCTTCATTTTACGATTTTCGAATTGCGAAACTCTAGTTTATTATGAAACCAATTATGAACGTTAAGGCCCTGCGCAGAAACTAGAGTTTCGCAATTCGAAAATCGTGAAATGAAGCCAATTGTGATAGAAATGAAGCCAACTGATCAGAATCATTTGACGATTTGGCGTTCCGCAATTAGGCTGCAGATTAAAAGGTGGAACGTTTCTCGAGCTGTCTTTTGTAACATTAGATACCATCAAAGGGTGCTAGTTTTCTGAATTCTGAAGAGAATTGTGACTGTATCGAGCATGGCGTCAGATAGCTTGAGTGATATAGTAGCTATGTATAGTGGTATAGTATGTACCTATAGTAGAGTGAGAGAGGTGGGTAGCAGTGGAGGAGTAGGTATGTATAGTAGCTGTGTACACAAAGTAAATGCCACAAAGTCGTTTAAGCCAAATTAGTCCTTCAGACACACTTCAGAATTTCTGACTACGGAGGTCAGAACACCCACGCTATGTAAAATAAGCCTATCATCGTTTTATGAGAAGTCTACGTTCTGCGCTTACGATAACAAATTAAAGGATTTTCTAAGAATTAGATATATTATTTTCATGGCTATAGAGTAAGACAATGACCCAGACAAAATTCGGCGAATTTTGAAAACAGAAAACTTGATCCTTTTTTGTCGTCTGTAAAATTATATTTTATTGTTACAAAACAAAGCATGTCTGCTATGTTTGGAAACTCTTGAAAGCTAAGTTTCCAACGTCCATCAATTATGTAAAGTGTTGCTATGTTAGGCTGAAAGTTCAGGAATAGTTTATGAACCAGACCTCTGGGATCTAAAAATGGTCGGTATATTTTTATCCTCTTGTTGTGGTTGGAAATAGATAATAAATCGATGGTGGACATTGTATTTGACTTTTGTAACTTTTTAATAGTAAATGGTGACTCTGAAGAATCGGATCCAAAGTACAGACAAGTTACTACAATCTGTCAAATTTCTTTAATAGATTTTCAACTTTATCGCTAAAGCATAAGGTTCAAAGTTGATTGGGAAAATTTGACAGTTTCGGGTAGCTTGATGTGCTGGCGTCTGTACAAGGGTGAGTGACAAAAAAAAGTAGGTCCTATGCTTACTGGAAACGTAAATAATATGGTGGAAAGAGCTCTTTTTCTGGTAGTCTTCCGATATGACATGACTTCTACAGGCAGAACATTAATCAAAACGGATTTTTCCATAAAAAAAAAAAACGTAAGCCTCAGTTTCAAATCTACAAAAAACTAAAGAGTTTTTTGGCAACAGTACCTCCATAACGAGGGCTTGTCTCTCGAGGTGAAGCTCGAGTGCTCAACTCTGAGAGGCGTTCGCGTCAAGTGTAGCCCAGGCTTTACCGCGAAGAGTTCGTTAGGCGAGAATCGAATCCCGGGGGAGTAGTTGACCTTAACTGTACTCTGTTAGGACGTGCGCTGAATAAAGGGAAATGAGTACAATCGAGGACGAAAGTGTTCATTTGGTGTGATTGTGTTTGGCGCAGTTAGGATTGTTTTATTGCTGAAATTATGTACTGTTAAGCAGTATATGCGAAAAGTTTTGGTTTCAATACAGAGAGAGAGACGGTCAGCTCCCAGACATAGGGTGCAGGTTGCTTGCTACTTGTAACTTGGTGTTTTTATGGGATGCATAAAGAAGCCTCCTCGTGTAGCGCAGTTTGTTCCACCAGTTACTCAACTGAACCGAGCGCTCGGCGCATCCTGGACAGTCACCCAACACCTTGTTTGACTGGCCAATTCTTCCCTTGCCCTGGCTAACGCCCGCCTGGTTTGCGACCACCCTCCCTCCGGAGTCCGGCGTCAAGCAGCCTGCTGTGTTTCGTCGATGCGTGGGAGTTTCAGTGCCTTAAGCATTTTCTGGGCACGCTCGTTCCATCATAGACCTCATCCATCGCTTTCCATCAGGAGAGATCGAGGTCAAGAGCGGGCCCAATCAGCAATAAAAATACTTAGTAATTCCAGATGGAAAGACTCAATAACACTTTGCCCGACCCGGGAATCGAACCCTGGACCTCATGGTCGGCAGCTTAGCGCTTGCGACCACGTTAAAAAACTCTTCCCATTAAGTACTTAAGTCAGATTGTCCAAGTTCAGTAATGTAACATAGGGCTGTAGGGCTGGCCTATTTCTTGGCCAAAGAATTGGCATTGCCATACAACGTGGCAATGCTGCCAGCCTTTTGGGCACTGTTCCTGTTGACGGCGATGCGGACGAATTCTTTGATGCCCTATGATTATCTTGTTTATTTATTCATATAATTGTATATATTATTATAGTTTATATGTAACATTGGATATTTCTAAAGCAATACTAGTTCTTTTGCTTCCAGTGGTTTGAAGTCACCGGCGCTTTGAAATAAAATTGAATGGCGGAACGTCTGCTTTGTACGTTTTTTTACCTTTCGTAGATTGCATTGCAGGCCTGTGGGTTTACAGGCTTTTACCGGTGGATAACTTCATATTTTTATACTTTTTCTGTTGTTATATTGTTTTAGGGTTCTTAAAGGATTCGTCCACAATCGGAGTAGACCGGGAAAAGTGAAAAAAGGGAAGGGAGGGGTTTGTGGGACAACATAGACTCATAATAAATAAATAATAAGGGTTACTATTGTATATCTTTACCTACTACTTTAAGGGGCTTGTTGCTGAGCAATAACAGCCGCACGGGTCGATCGATCAGGTTAAGCTACGCATGCCGCGGTTGGCCCGTGGATGGGTGACCATCTTCACATAATAAGAACCCTCCGTGCCTCGGAAAGCACGTTAAACCGTTGGTCCCGGCTGTCATTCCTGGATCTTTGACAGTCGTTATGGGTCGTCAGAAGCCCGAAAGTCTGACAACCAGTCTTGCTAAGGGGTATCGTATTAGCCAGTAATTGGGTTGTAGAGGTTAGAGAGGCAGTCGCTCCATGTAAAATACTGGTATTCAGCTGCATCCGGTTAGACTGGAAGTCGACCCCAACCTAGTTGGGAAAAGGCTAGACAGATGATATTGTATATCTTTACCGTCCATATGTCGCAGCCAAGTGATTAAATTAACCGTTTAGTTAACCGCCTGGCCTTTGGAAGTACCTAGTGCTCGCCTCGCTTCGCTCTCTCAGCTCGCACGCGGTTGATCACAGTTCTAGCCTAACCTAACCCATTTGGTCGGGATATAATTAAATATCATTCAGGCCGTTAGTTGAACGGCTGCCGTTTATTTAAAAGGTTAGGCGGTTAACTAAACGGCTAATTAAACCAGTTCGCTGCGACACATAGGTACATAACAGGTGTTGAAATTACACTTTTGTAAAGTAAGGCTTGTAAATCGGTCTCTGCCTAACCCTAACCCTTCGGGGATTAAAGGCGTCATGTTACGTTATGTGTGTGCATGCAATCGTCACCTTTCATAAAATAAAAATTTCCAGTCAGACCATTTACCAGTATAAAATTTTATCTCTTTTGTTAGTTTATTTTACATTAAATAACTCGCACAGTATAATACTGAAAGCTTTCAATTTTATTTTGTCATTAAAATGCGGCACTACGCATTTAATAGTTGTATGTTTTTATTAATTTCCTGCAGTGCCATCACTGTCCTGTCTATAGACATATACAAAAAAAAAAACATCAACTCATGTAAATAACATTGTTAAGTTTGAAGTCACCTTTCAAGCAACGATTTGCTTGTATTAGGTGGTTCTGCTGTTCCAGTTTACAAACTATAACTTTGCATCCTGTCGGTGTCCAATGGGACGGATTCATATTGAAGTGTGTCTAATGATGTGTGTGTAATAAAAATCAGCAATACTTCCTATAAAAATAATAAGACATAATAAATAATAATCAACGCAAAATCATGCTTAAAAAAACAACAAAAACAGTCCAAAATTAACGGAAGCTCGACAAAAGCTGCCATTTCCCGAAACAAATTAAACCATTCAGTTACACCTTGAAACTCTCTGAAACTGCAACAATATTAAATCAGATACGCGAGCCGTCGACGGAAGTGTGAGAATGGAGTCACGTGTGAACACGTCCTTCCTCCTGGCGCATCAGGCCGTACAAGGCTCCGTGTCACTGCAGCATTCATGTTTCAACTTTATTTTTTTTGTTTTCTTTTATTTTATTTACCACTAACTGTGTCAAATAAAAATTTGCCACTAACCGTTCTGAAGTGATGCGCTTACCAACGAGCAGGATTTGATTTTTATTATATTGACCACCTATGCCCGCGACTTCGTTTGTGTGCATGTAAACAAATTGGATTATATGGGCTTTGATTTTTTTTTTGCACGGAACCCTAATTATTTTTCTAAAATAAAAGTAGCCTAAGTTACTTCTTAAACGTCAGCTATCTATCAGAGAAAGTCTTGTTAAAATCGGTCCGGCTGTTACGGAGATTAGCCGGAACAAACAGAAAGACAGGAAAAAAAAATGTTATAATTACCGTTTATACTTTCATATACTAAAAAACTGTTTCTTTGACATTAGGTACTAACAGACACTTCTTTATATAATTGTATAGAGTATAGGTAAATAAGGTTTTATACGCTGCGTCTGACGCTGGTATGTGTTATTTATCAGGGGCCGTCTCCACGAGCGTGAGAATCGCGGCGATATTATCGTCGTGCCACGTATTTCGAGTCGTTCCACTAAAATCCCCTAGACCAGTCCCCTAGGGGACTACACAGCACTCAACGTTCCACTACGATCCCCTATGCTGGGGATTCTCTAAGTACTAATAAATGCTATTCCTTTATAATCCCTTCTAAATAAAAAAGCCACTTACAACATAACAATATGTGATACATATAATTAAAAATCAACAGAGGGGATAACAATAACG
Organism: Amphipoea oculea; assembly: GCA_945859645.1. NCBI lineage: Eukaryota > Metazoa > Arthropoda > Insecta > Lepidoptera > Noctuidae > Amphipoea > Amphipoea oculea. Next base: position 21,920,233 of record OX243862.1, read on the forward strand.
TAAATTAACTTTTCTAAAATAAGTTAGATTTTGAAAAAAAGTACCAAAAGCTTTGGCAGGTTCACTCAGAGCAGCGCGAGCGACTCGGTGGCGTAGTTGGAATCTGGACTATAAGTTAATTTACGTTATTGTTATCCCCTCTGTTGATTTTTAATTATATGTATCACATATTGTTATGTTGTAAGTGGCTTTTTTATTTAGAAGGGATTATAAAGGAATAGCATTTATTAGTACTTAGAGAATCCCCAGCATAGGGGATCGTAGTGGAACGTTGAGTGCTGTGTAGTCCCCTAGGGGACTGGTCTAGGGGATTTTAGTGGAACGTCCCGTCATTCTATACACTCTCTTAGAACGTGTCTCCATACATCCACACGGCGATATTATCGCGCGAAAATTTGATGGCACGGTGAGACTATCGCCGCGATTCTCTCGCTCGTGGAGACGGCCCCTTAGGGACGCAGAATACATTTTTGAAGATCATCATTCACTTTTTTCTTTTTAATTTAAATAAGTAGTTCTTAAGCTTTATATTAAAACAAATCATTCTTACGTTCCGTAATGACAATATAAATCAGATTTGCACCTTGTTGCAACAACGCAACGGATGGAAGTATGAGGATGGACTCACGGCGTTTCAGGCCGAACAAGGCCCGTGTCACAGCATACGGCTTTAATTTATAATTTGCAACATTTTTTGTCTACAATTAAATTTTCCCAACATGGTTTAACATATCTGCAGAACTTATAACATACTTAATTACATAATCAGCCTATAATATTCCCACTGCTGGGACACAGGCCTCCTCTCGGCGAGAGGGAGTAGGCCTTAATCCACCACGCGGGCCCAGTGCGGGTTGGCAGATGTCACATGTCTTCGAATTTTTGGTTCTAGGACATGCCGGTTTCCTCACGATGTTTTCCTTCACCGTTTTGAGAGCCGTGGTGATGAAATAATTTACACAAAGTAAAGCGCCTGTCTGGATTCGAACCTACGACCTACAACTCGTAAGTCGCGGCAATTACCACTTGGCCACCACTGCTCTTAATTAAAATTAAAATAATTACGCAGGGGAAAAAAGTAGCTGTGTGTGTAATTGTGTATGTATGTACCCACAGGTATATGAAAAAAAAGATACATGGAAAAACAAACTTAATAATAAAGACCTCCAAACTGAATTTCGGCCATGGCAACCAATCTCAGTGGAGACTAGCAGTAGGTAGAATAATTACAAAATTGTGTGAGCTTTCATAAAAATCACAAATTAATAAAATACCAGCTGCGCCCCGCGGTTTCACCCGTGTAAATGTCGATCCCGTGGGAATATTGGGATTAAAAGTAGCCTATAATATGTTAATCCAGGGTGTCAGCTACTTCCATGCAAAATTTTATTAAAATTGGTCCAGCCGTTTGGGCGTGAAGAAGTAACAAACATATAAATACACACTCACAAACTTTCGCCTTTGTAATATTACTGTGATCAGTGTGATCATAATTTGACATTAGATTCGCGAGCCGTCGACGGAAGTGTGACAAAGAACTCAAGGTGACTCAAGTGTGAACCCGTCCTTCCGCTCCGACGTGAGCCCCAACAAGGCTCCGTGTCACTGCAGCTTTGATTTCTGCTTTTAATTATTTTCCAAAAAGGGTATTGTTTAAGCTGACGTTTTATATTTGTTTGGCGTGTGTAATCTATACACACGCCAAACAAACATGAGTTTAAACAAGGAAGATTTTTATACTTAACTAGCAGCGCCCCGCGTTTTCACCCGCATAAGTGTCGATCCCGTGGGAATATCGGGATAAAAAGTAGCCTATGTGTTAATCCAGGGTGTCAGCTACCTCCATACTAAATTTTACCAAAATTGGTCAAGCCGTTAGAGCGTGAAGAAGTAACAAATAACACCCTCACAAACGTTCGCCTTTATACCTAATATTAATTAAGTATGATGGTTTAGCAATGTCCTTCAAAATGTTTCAGATTGTGTCAATCACAGTCAGTAGACAAACACACACTATCAATAGTGTTTTGCGCATGCAATTAGAGTGCTGGGTCTAGTCTAGAAGCATGTGCACATGCACAAGACTTCCTTATATAACGATGGTGAGCACTACGGAAGGATTTTTTTAAATTGGGATCAATAAGGGGTTAAATAGAGAATGAAAGTTTTTATGGAATTTTATTATTTTTGCTGATGGGAAATCCTATCGGGCGTACGTACGGCTTCTTATTCAATAACAAGCCTCTGCCCACGACTTCGTCCATGTGAAATTTCGGCCCCCCACCCATCACGTCGGATCCCATCCCTCGCCCGTTGTACTACGCTTTCGCTTAGCGATCTTTCTGACTTTGTTCGTTTTGCTCAGCTCCTAAGGGTCGTAGCGTGATGTTAAATAGCCTATAACCTTTCTCAAGAATTGAGCTATCTAATGCAAAAAGATTTTTTCAAATCTGACAGGTAGTTCCGGATATTACCCCCTACATACAAACTTTATAATATTACCCCCTTACTAATAAACGTTGTATAACGTCTGCATAGTTACAAAACGCTTTGTCTTCTTCTTTTGAAAGTCAAATTACTGATGACTGAAAGAGAGAAATCGATGTGTAACTATTCATCTGATATTATAATACGTTTATTAGTAAGGGGGTTTGTATAGAAGTATAGGAAAAAGCTTATCATAAACTTGCGATATTTTTAAACTTCGGTGAAAATAAGTTTGCCAAAACCAACACCGTCACTTTAAACAAAGCTCCATGAATTTCCTATAGTGACTTTTAAAATGCAGTTAGAGGAAAGTGTTACCGTATAATAAATCGAGTTACCGTGTAACAAAGCGGAAACTCCGGCGTGACGTCATTGTATCCTGCAACGTGTGACGTAACACGCTTCGAGGCGAGGAAAGCGTCAGCTGCTGAAAAATATTCATTGTTTATTCTTCTTTGACACTTTATTATACTTAAGGCTGATTTTTCCAACGCCAGATAATTTTATCCGAGGAATAATTTTTAATTTTTGACAATTCTACCATACAACAACTGACAGACGTCAATTTTATTCTACGAATAAAAATTATCTGTCGATTGAAAAATTAGCGCTAGTAAAATTTTGATTTTAATCATTAATACAAACCTTTTGGAGAAGAAAAATTTAAAATGTCTCTAGCATCGGGGGATGTTAACTGTACCAGGATTAATGAATAAAAGACTATTTACTTTTATATTGCGTAATTATCATGATCTTTAAACTCATAAGATTTTTTTATATTATTCATATGGCTGGTCAGCCAAATCTGACGTCTACTGTCTTCTAATCTCAAACTAAGGGCTGATTTTTCAATCGACAGATAATTCTTATTCGTGGATTAAAATTGACGTCTGACAGATTCTGTATGGAAGAACTGTCAAAAATTCAAAATTATTCCTCGGATAAAATTATCTGGCGTCGGAAAAATCACCACATAATTAATGTTTGTCTTATATTTCTTGCCAATAACTTGTACTTGCAGAGGTTTCATGTAAGCACTATAATGTAATTTTTTACCTACCTGCCTATAATTGTTGGCTACGTCTAAGGTGCAACAAGAGAGAGACTTTTTGAGTCCTGACTTTTCTCCTTTTCTCGTTACACAATTGGAATTGAGCACATATTCTTAGGTCAGTTGAGGTCTTTATGGTCAGTTGAGGTCTTTATGGTCAGTTGAGGTCTTTATGGTCAGTTGAGGTCTTTATGGTCAGTTGAGGTCTTTATGGTCAGTTGAGGTCTTTATGGTCAGTTGAGGTCTTTACGGTCAGTTGAGGTCTTTATGGTCAGTTGAGGTCTTTTTGGTCAGTTGAGGTCTTTATGGTCAGTTGAGGTCTTTACGGTCAGTTGAGGTCTTTATGGTCAGTTGAGGTCTTTATTGTCACTTTGCAAGGCTTGGCAATGTTCTCCATCATCATTCTCTTGCCTTGTTGCCAATTTATTTGGGGTCGGCACAGCATATCTTGTTCATCCATAGTTAGAAAATAAAAATAAAACTTGTTGTTTGCTGGTGCCTCAAACTAGGATCAAAAAGCTACATCGAACAGAACTTGCACTAGTTTCAAACTCATACAAGCGATACAAAAATCTAACTTATGTTATCCAAGCTCAATAGAATCAAACTTTGGTCATTCACTTACTGCACAACGAGCGTACTATCGGTCCAGCTGAAGTTCAGAGGAAACAGGTTTAAACATAGATAGGAACTATAAAACTTTTAAGATCTTGCAACAAACGTTAAACAGTATACTGCAAATTGGAGACTTCTGCTTGGTGCTGTTTGCCTCGTTATGAGTTAAGTTGATGCATATGGAAGTAGATTGATCGACCAGACATCTTCTATATCTATATAAATAAAAACAAAAGGCCTGACTGACTGACTGACTGACTGACTGACTGACTCATCAACGCCCAGCCCAAACCCTTGGACCTAGAAAGCTGAAATTTTACATGATGGTTCCTTTTATGATGTAGACCAGGAATAAGGAAGGATTTTTTGAAATTCAACCCCTAAGGGAGTTAAATAGGGGATGAAAGTTTGTATGAAAGTCCGTCAGTTTTAAAGTTAGGATCTTCAAATTTTGTGTTTCGGCTGACGATTGAAAATTAATTTATACGTGTCTCAGCGTTTTTGATAATTCTACCCCCAAAGGGTTAAAAAGGAGGATTAAATTGTGTATGAAAGTCTGTCAGTTTAAAAGTTAGGATCTTTAAATTTTGTATTTAGGCTAACGATTGAAAATTAATTTATACGTGTTTCAGCGTTTTTGATAATTTCACTCCTAACGGGGGATGAACGACCTGACTGACTCATCAACGCCCAGCCCAAACCCTTAGACCTAGAAAGCTGAAATTTTACACGATGGTTCCTTTTATGATGTAGACCAGGAATAAGGAAGGATTTTTTGAAATTCAACCCCTAAGGGAGTTAAATAGGGGATGAAAGTTTGTATGAAAGTCCGTCAGTTTTAAAGTTAGGACCTTCAAATTTTGTGTTTCGGCTGACGATTGAAAATTAATTTATACGTGTCTCAGCGTTTTTGATAATTCTACCCCCAAAGGGTTAAAAAGGAGGATTAAATTGTGTATGAAAGTCTGTCAGTTTAAAAGTTAGGATCTTCAAATTTTGTATTTAGGCTAACGATTGAAAATTAATTTATACGTGTTTCAGCGTTTTTGATAATTTCACCCCTAACGGGGGATGAACGACCTGACTGACTCATCAACGCCCAGCCCAAACCCTTAGACCTAGAAAGCTGAAATTTTACACGATGGTTACTTTTATGATGTAGACCAGGAATAAGGAAGGATTTTTTGAAATTCAACCCCTAAGGGAGTTAAATAGGGGATGAAAGTTTGTATGAAAGTCCGTCAGTTTTAAAGTTAGGACCTTCAAATTTTGTGTTTCGGCTGACGATTGAAAATTAATTTATACGTGTCTCAGCGTTTTTGATAATTCTACCCCCAAAGGGTTAAAAAGGGGGATTAAGTTGTGTATGAAAGTCTGTCAGTTTAAAAGTTAGGATCTTCAAATTTTGTATTTAGGCTAACGATTGAAAATTAATTTATACGTGTTTCAGCGTTTTTGATAATTTCACCCCTAACGGGGGATGAACGACCTGACTGACTCATCAACGCCCAGCCCAAACCCTTGGACCTAGAAAGCTGAAATTTTACACGATGGTTCCTTTTATGATGTAGACCAGGAAGGATTATTTGAAATTCAACCCCTAAGGGAGTTAAATAGGGGATGAAAGTTTGTATGAAAGTCCGTCAGTTTTAAAGTTAGGATCTTCAAATTTTGTGTTTCGGCTGACGATTGAAAATTAATTTATACGTGTCGCAGCGTTTTTGATAATTCTACCCCCAAAGGGTTAAAAAGGGGGATTAAGTTGTGTATGAAAGTCTGTCAGTTTAAATGTTAGGATTTTCAAATTTTGTATTTAGGCTAACGATTGAAAATTAATTTATACGTGTTTCAGCGTTTTTGATAATTTCACCTTTAACGGGGGATGGACGACCTGACTGAGATATCAACGCACAGCCTAAACCGCTGGTGACAGGGACTTGAATTTTGGAGGGTGTATTCTTTGTAAAGTATAAGTATCCAATAAGAAGGGGTTTTTGGAAATTCAACCTTAAAGGGGGTGAAAAGGGGGGATTTTGTTTGTATGAAAAATCATATTCCTTGAGTTAAAAACCTTGAACCTTGGCACGAATACTTGTCTAAGTAAATTATGAAGTTTGGCATTTTTCGTTTTTCTAAACTCATTTCAACCCTAAAGAGGTATTGGGGGGTGTCAAAATTTCTTTGGAAGAATTTCAACGCGCTGTCCGATTAACTCGAAACTCATTCAGTATTAATACTAAGGACTAAAAATAAAGAATAACCTGTATCAGGGTTTTTCGAAAATCTACCCCTAACTGTGTGAAAAGGGGTAGTTAATTTTGCAAGGGCATATTTTACTGTGTGGCTTGATTAACTGGAAAATTTTTCATAATTCGACCCATGTAGGGGTGAAAAGCGGGAATACGGTTTATATGAAAAATCTTATTCATTTGGTTAATAAACTTGAAACTTGGTACGAATATTTATCTAAATAAATTATAAAGTTTGGCATTTTTTGTTTTTATAAACTAGCCCTTAAAGGAGGATTGGGGTGGGGGGTGTCAAAATTTTAACGCGTGGTCCGATTACCTCGAAACTCGGTATTTATACTTAAGACCACAAATAAAGAATAACGTGTATCAGGGTTTTCCGAAAATCTACGCCTAATGGGGTGAAAAGGGGCAGTTAATTATACAGGGAAAGATTTTAATGCGTGGCTTGATTAACTTAAGAATTCGTATAAATAATCTTTAAGTCAAGTAATGAACACACCCCAAACAATTTTTCGAAATTCTACCCCTATAGGGTGAAAAGCGGGAACACAGTGTATATGAAAACTCTTACGGTACAAATACTTATACAAATAAATTATGAAGTTTGGCATTTTTTGTTTTTCTAAACTACCCCTAACGGGGGATTGGGGGCGTCGGAATTTCTATGGAAGAATTTTAACGCGCGGTCCGATAACTCAAAACTCTGTATTTATACTTAAGACAAAAAATAAAGAATAACGTGCATCAGGGTTTTTCGAAAATCTACCCTTAACGGGGTGAAAAGGGGTATTTAGTTAATTATAAAGGGGAGGATTTTACTGCGTGGTATGATTAACTCAAAAATTGGTGTAAATAATCTTTGAGTCAAGTAATGAACACATCCCAAACGATTTTTGAAAATTCGCCCGAATACTTAGTTGTCTAAATAAATGATAAAGATCATACCTACATACATTTTCGAAATTTTTAGAGGAAAGTACGAATTTCACGCGGACGAAGTCGCGGGCAGAAGCTAGTAATCTATAATACATCTGTCTATACAAATAAATAAAATTGAAGTGTCTCCGAAACGGCTGGACCGATTTTGAAGGGCTTTTCACTGGCAGATTGTTAATTGCTAATTTTATGAGTTACTTATGCTACTTTTATTTTAGAAAAAGAATTAGGGTTCCGCGCAAAAATAACATATAATCCAATTTGTTTACATGCACGCAAACGAAGTCGCGGGCATAGCTAGTCAATTTAATAAAAATGAAATGCTGTTCGTTTGTAAGCGCATCACTTCTGAACGGTTGGACCGATTTGGCAAATTTTTATTTTACACTGTTCGTATAGTCCAAATCAGGTTTTTACGAAAATAAAAATCCAAAGTGCAGTTTTCTATTGTATGAATTATTGAAATTTGGACAGGTCAATGTCTGTTGGGTCAGCTAGTTTGAAATAAAAACTTAATTCTGCATTAAAGTACCGAGATAAATAAGCTAAGTATCAATTATTTCTGAAAGAAAGCCTACTAAAATTAATAGATGGCCAAATCTCATGTCAAGTGATTTGATTTCCTGTTTTTCTGTCAGTCTGTTTCAGCCTTACACAAAACAAATTTAAACTATTTATCCCCTTTGTTCATCTTTTTCTAAGACGTTCTATCGTTGTAAATATAGGAAAAAAATATACAGTTAGACAGGTAATTTTATCGTCCTGTTTAAACATGCACTCACAATATTTATGCACATGCAGTATATATGAGCATCCGCACGTCCAAAGACCACCCAAGCACGCACGACGGATCATGCGTGCATGCACCAATGTCACACGGATGTCAATGTGTTACATAAGTACTACTAAACAATACTTACCTTGATGGGTGTAACCAGTAACCTAATCGCATAACACACTATCAGTATCTGAATCATTTTGAAGGATATTGCTAATACATTGCTTCATAAATGTTTGAAAAAGTGGTCTGCTCACCAAAGTAAATAACGCAAAGAATGTTGTTGAACTGTCAAAGTGAAAGCCATTCCTACTGCCAGTGTGTTACGAAATTAAACCGCTATATTACTTACGATCCCAAATGGCAGGAAACGACTGCGCGGCAGGCCCAGAAAGAGATGGCGGGATGAGCTGGACTCCTTCTTAAAGGATTGGCCCACAATCGCGGTAGACCGGGAAACGTGGAAAGAGGGAAGGGAGGCCTTTGCCCTGCAGTGGGACAATACAGGCTTATAATAATAATAATAAAATTACTTACGATACGAAAGCTCAAAGACAAGACATGAAGTAAATTGTCATTTTCTAACATAACATAAAATCACGCCTGTGTAACCCAAAGGGTAAGGGTAGAAGTGTGCCCTCATTTCGACAGTTTTGTTTAAGTCCCATGTAATAGGGGCGACCCTATTGCCATCAACCGTGCACAAATCCAGACTCCGAGCTGCAACTGAGAAATTCCACATGTAAAAACCCAATAACACTTTGCCCGACCCGGGACTCGAACCCAACAGTAGTGCTTATAACCAACTAGCTGCGCCCCGCGGTTTCACCCGCATAAGTGTCGATCCCGTGGGAATATCGGGATACAAACTATCCTATGTCCTTCCCCGGGACTCAAACTATCTCTATACCAAATTTCACACAAATCGGTTCAGTAGTTTAGGCGTGAAGAAAAGACAGACAGACAGACAGAGTTACTTTCGCATTTATAATATTAGTTTGGATAGACCAACGATTCATTTTCAAAGAACGTAACAATATCATTTTACAGTCAAAGAAACGGAAAATTAAAGACCACATCAAAACCAGAGAGATACACGTAACATTTATTACAAAGGACAAAAGGTAGACATGAACATAAATGGGATAATAAATACATTATCCGAAAGAATTATTATGATAAAAATTACACATTAAACGACTAGAAGCATTTCCTTCATTAGGTTGTGGAACCTTAACAGACGCTGTTTATCTGCTTAATGTCCACGATAACTACTAACATTTTAACACGACCAAGGAAGAAGACCTGCGTGGATTTGGAGGCTCCAGGAATTTCTAAAAGCCTGGTAGGTCTTTGTATACTGGTCAGGTAACTTCTGTTGACACTCTTTAAGGCTCTATTATGACGTTGCCGCGGATCCGATGGACTAACGTTCTCCGATCGTCCCAATATTTGCACCTCGGCTTGCCTTACGGAATTTTGTTTGACTTGCAATTCTTTGAGTCTGTCAAGTTTAAGAGTGTCTTGAGGGATGTTGTTGTGTTTGTTGTTTATCTTTATTTTGTTGGTAGGGATAAATTATTATCGTAACTTTAATTAAAAAATTAGTAACTTCTGAGTTGACTGCGGAAAATGACGCAATTACTAAAACGATTCCGATAACGATCTCTCACCGAAAAAAGGCTTGTGTCCCAGCAATGGGAACATTATAGGCTGACTAGCAGCGCCCCGCAGTTTCACCCGCGCAAGTGTCGATCCCGTGGGAATATCGGGATAAAAGTATCCTATGTGTTAATCCCGGTTATAATCTGTATGTGTGCCAAATTTCATCCAAATCCGTTTAGTAGTTTTTGCGTGATCGAGTAACAAACATCCAAACATCTTCACAAACTTTCACATTTATAATGTTAGAAGGATTATGCTACTAAAACGATAACAAATCGGTGCTGTTCTATTCCGTAAAAGTCATAGAATAACGGTAAAAACAGAATTTGGACACAGAAAACTGATATGCGGATACCAAAGTGAATTTTTTAACAGAATACTCTGTGACAAAGCTAAAAGAAACGATAGAATTAAGTTTTGAACAGAATAACTTTCTGAAAAATCTAAAAGCCTTTCGATTGATGAAGAAGATTGAGCGAAACTTGAAGAATGACTACAAATCTACATACGCAAACCTTAGAGGAATGTATCAAAATAGAAAGTATGTACGTACATTTTTGCAAATTAAAACGCAAATCGCCTCATAAATACACGGATAAAAGAGAGTTTCCATTCCGGTCATTACGTTTGACGCTAAAGCCGTCCGGCGGAGCGTTGCGAATGCAATCACAGATGCGGTCACCGTCCATCCTCGAGGCATCCGGCCGTCCGGCGGGATACCGGGTCGTGTGCCGTACTCAACCGTGGTACACTCGTTTGTCTATTCACTTGGAACAATACTGTTTGCCTTACTGCGAATACCTTCTCGCTTTTAGTGTTAATGTCTTCGATTGGATTAATAGAAGTGGAATCTTTTTAACTGGGAAAAGGAAGGCTTTAATTACCTACGTGCTTTTACTTATTTGACTTACCATTTCATTTACTCTTTAGATAGTTGGATACAGTATTCTTTGTTCTATATTAGCAACCTGCCATAAATATCACGACAAAGAGCGGTTTCGCACTAGGTACATCCGATCCGAATCCGAGCAATGCCGGTCCGAAGTGACCATAGTACTATTTGTATGAGGGGTTGCGCACTAGATCCGAACTCTATCCGTTCGAATTTAGAAAATTCCAAATTCGGATTGAAGTTCGGATCTTTAATTCTGATTCGGATCGGATGTGGTGCGAAACCGCTCTAAGTGTTATGTACCTAATAATTAATTATGTTAACGTTAAGACGGATATTGTACCAACACTTTTATTTGTTTTTTTATTAGCCTTTAATGTCCCACTGCTGGGCAAAGGCCTCCCTACTCTCCTTCCACCTCTCTCTGTCCGATTCTGCAACCGTTCTCCTAAGACCGATTCGCCATTGGACTGTTCGTCGACAGGACCATTCATTTATTTCCGTTTCCCCTACAGAATATTTCAACCGCCGCGCTGAATGATTTGTGCAAGTGTATCCATTGAGCTGTTGGCCTTTTCCTTTAAATTTGCTTTCAGTTTTCCAGCCGTTTTTCAGGATCAGGCAAATGTGCATGGGAGTCCAGTTCATCCCGCCATCTCACCCTCGGCCTGCCGCGATGTCGTTTTACATTAAAGGGGATCCTTCGCATGATTTACCATTTCATTTGCACCTTACATAGTTGGAAATAGTATTCATTATTGTGAATATGAAACCCGCCCCTGACGCGGTTTTTACGACTCGAACTCGAATAAACATCATGACGTTTTTCTTACAAGGAAGGTTAATAATGTACGAGGTACACTTAAGGCGATTATAGCCTCGAATGTCCTTGAGCGTTTGGGCGGAGCATAGGCGAACTCAGTGCCTCACCCCGCGCGCCCGCTTACCTCCCCAATGTGAAAGAGTGTCGTACTCGTACGTAGCGCATGCAGATGCGGCGGCGTGGGACGCATTTTGTCTTAGGCAGTTTTATGACGCTACCTACTGAGTGTAGATGGATCGAGAATACGTACAATATTTATGTTGTGAGTATGAATGCTATTGTACAGTAAAAATACTGCTTTCTTAGAGACAAATAAAAAATAATAATAATATCAATAAAAAACGTTCATTCAATATACAGTTCGTTTTTTCACGTATACAGATTATAAAAAAATAGAATTACAAAAAAAAAAACTTATTACTAATACCGGTTTTAACAGTGGTAGTTTTTTGGGTTCCTTACCCAAAGGTTAAAAACGGGACCTTATTACTAAGACTCCTCTGTCCGTCTGTCTGTCTGTCACCGGGCTGTATCTCACGAACCGTGATTGCCAGAAGAATACCATTATTATAGTTTCAAACTCAAATGGGTCCCGCCGGCTTCCAACTTTTATTTAATTTAAAATGGGCTTGTTTTTAGCTTTTCAGTTAGTTTTAGCATAAGGTTGCAGTCGGGTTTTTTAAATTTTACTGCTTTTTAGTTTACAAATGTGAAAGATTTCGCAGACGGTTTAGTTCTTGGTAGGTGTTTTTTACGATTTGCCACTTTGAATTAGTTTTTACCATATTATAAGTTGTATATATTTTTGTAATCACATTTTAAAACCTTTTATTTTGATACCCCACTCGATAGGTTATGAGAAAAAAAATTTTTTGAAGAAATAATATTTTATTCGCCAAAAATCCGCCATTTTGTATTTTTTATTTTGATATACCCAGTGTCACTCTCACAGTACATACGAATCTAACGACACCTCTCAAGCTAAAATCCATCGAGCCGTTCAGGCCGCAGAGCGTGCCAAACAATTATACATACATACATAATAATATGTGTTTTCACTTCTCATGCTCTAAAAGTCCGTCTTTATGATGTGCTTAGGCGACATAAAATCGCTTTTTATGTTCTAGTGCATAAAGTATTTTTTTTTTTCTAAGACTAAAGTAATCAGGCTCAACAGCCACACGCACAATAGAACTTCGCAGATTAAAGTCGTGATTTATTTCATTTTCTTTAATTTATACTACTTCCGTGTTTTCTATCGTTAATTTAATAAAATCAGGTGAAATAGTTGTCATTTATTATTTAAAAAGGCAAAGAAACGTTTTCATTTTTTGGCAGTATGAAGTACCCAAGTCGAATGACAAATGTTGAAAATTAAAAAAAAAAACTTTTAAAAAGTTTCTTGGCGGTATTATCTGTGGTGGCAGGAATTAGCTATGGATGCAACATTTTTGATTAATTATGTACTGTATACTTTATGTCTGTTTCATTTTCTCGCAATCGAAGTGTACCTAAAGCAGAGTGTATAACTCAGGCGTAAACGAGCCATTTTACCCCTCGACTTAACTATCCACTCTCGCCTGCGGCTCGGGTGGATATAAACGTCTCGGGGTAAAATAGCTTCTTTTATGCCTTAGTTGTACAATCTACTATTATGTATGTATAATTGTTTTTCGAGAGTATATATTATATGCTCTCGAAAAACATAACCCTTCTTCTGGCTATCACGGTTCGTGAGATACAGCCTGGTGACAGACAGACAGACGGAGAGAGGAGTCTTAGTAATAAGGTCCCGTTTTTACCCTTTGGGTATGGAACCCTAAAAACTACCACTGTTAAGAGCGGTATTAGTCATAAGTTAGTTTTAATTTTTTTTTTGTAATTGTATTTTTTTATAAACTGTATACGTGAATAAACGAACTGTATACTGAATAAACGTGTTTTATTGATATTATTATTATTATATTAGTATTCAATAGACAATAATATAGCGTCCACTCGCAAACAAACTATCACTACTACTAATACTATCAACGTCCAAGCGTAAACGAACAGTCCGAGTGTACTATCTGCGCTATTTAGTCTTTGCCACAAAAATGCAGATCGGAGCGAGCCGACATGCGACACAACCTCCCCGTGCGAAAGATACAGCGAGACTGGCCGGGCGGCTGCTGCCCGCGCCCGTATAGGTAAAACCATGGTGTTATTGATTTTTTCCCACTTAAATAATAATTATTAAAAAAAACAAACTTAATTTTTATAAACCATTAAATTTGCTATAATTTGGTGAAAGAATCATCAAAATCGCTTCAGGCGTTTGAAAGTAGAAAGAAAATTCTTGCGTAAAATAAGAGGATGGATATGATTTTTTATTGTTAAAACTAACAGTAATATTAAAAAAATCAAACTTAAATTATATTTGTAAACATATGTCACATATCATATATTTTTTTAAATACAGGGTGGTCCAAATAGTGACGTCAATAATTTTTTTTTAGATTCCTCACACCGGGGGGTATCTAAAAATACCCCATGTATGTTCCGCGATTTTTTGTAGTTTTCGAGTTATAATTTTTTTTAGAGATTTTTTAATGTATTCTGCCAGCGAGGTTTCAAAAATTCGTATCTTTTTATGTAGTAAGTATTTTGCATAATTTTTTTTTGTGTAATGATTGCCTTGAATGTTGTTTTAATAAAAAAAATAATTCAGCTTCCTGAAATTACTAAAAGTTACCCAAAAAAGGCTTTACATTTAGAACTTTAGTTTTCAGTAGGATTCACTCAAACATTCAACTTCAATTTAAAAATACAAAAAGACTTTTCGTAGCTTCAGACTAAATTTAAAAAATTTGCAGGGTCCTATACTATCTAAATCATCCAAAAAAAATAGTACTTTATTGGACTTTTTTTTTAGTAATCGGCCTTCGAAGGTGGATGGGCCAAAAATCATTGAAACACGTTTAAAGCATAAAAATTTCTTTTTTGTACTTTTTATCATTCTGATGGCAAATTGAACTTAGAAATGTAATTTGAAATTAATTTTAATTGAAATTTTTGAAAAATAACTGCAGCTCATGATTTTTGGTCTCACCACTGATTAAAAATGTAAGCATTTGTGAAAATTGCTGCTTGTGAAATTACACGATTTTGGATAAGAAATAAAAGGCACAAATTACTGAAAAATCATTATTATTATGATTACAGATTTATTATTATTTATTACAATAAATTTTCGAAATACCTTCCTCCAACCTGAATACATAAACGACAGCGTCTTAAAAAGTTATCTTTTAATTGATGAAGCTACTCGAATATTCTTGTTTTATTTTTCTTTCCGCTTCTGTAAGTTTTTGTCTAAATTCTGTTTCATTGTTGCTTTCCGTCGCGTACACCAGCTCTTTGTAAAATCCCCAAATAAAAAAATCGATTGGAGGAAGGTATTTTGAAAATTTTTTGTAATAAATAATAATAAATCTGTAATCATAATAATAATGATTTTTCAGTAATTTGTGCCTTTTATTTCTTATTCAAAATCGTGTAATTTCACAAGCAGCAATTTTCACAAATGCTCACATTTTTAATCAGTGGTGAGACCAAAAATCATGAGCTGCAGTTATTTTTCAAAAATTTCAATTAAAATTAATTTCAAATTACATTTCTAAGTTCAATTTGCCATCAGAATGATAAAAAGTACAAAAAAGAAATTTTTATGCTTTAAACGTGTTTCAATGATTTTTGGCCCATCCACCTTCGAAGGCCGATTACTAAAAAAAAAGTCCAATAAAGTACTATTTTTTTTGGATGATTTAGATAGTATAGGACCCTGCAAATTTTTTAAATTTAGTCTGAAGCTACGAAAAGTCTTTTTGTATTTTTAAATTGAAGTTGAATGTTTGAGTGAATCCTACTGAAAACTAAAGTTCTAAATGTAAAGCCTTTTTTGGGTAACTTTAAGTAATTTCAGGAAGCTGAATTATTTTTTTAATTAAAACAACATTCAAGGCAATCATGCCACAAACAAAAAATTATGCAAAATACCTACTACATAAAAAGATACGAATTTTTGAAACGTCGCTGGCAGAATACATTAAAAAATCTCAAAAAAAAATTATAACTCGAAAACTACAAAAAATCGCGGAACATACATGGGGTATTTCTGGATACCCCCCGGTGTGAGGAATCTAAAAAAAAATTATTGACGTCACTATTTGGACCACCCTGTATATTTGGGCTATCCATTTGGGAGGAGTAGGCCTTCAAAGAGAGGTCTACTTTGAAGTTTGGCGTAACCATTCGCCTTAAACCTTTCGGAATAAATTTTCTAAATGATGGTAACATCCGTTGCATAGTTTATAAGAACAACGCGGTCATAGATGAAATTTATAAGACGGGTATGTATGTATAGTTAAAGATCCATACTAATATTATAAATTCGAAAGTAGCTCAGTCTGTCTGCCTGTCTGTCTGTATCTATGTTACCTTTTCACGCCTAACCACTGAACCGATTTAGATGGGTATAGAGATAGTTTGAATCCCGGTAAAGGACATAGGATAGTTTTTATCCCGATATTCCGACGGGATCGAAACTTATTCGGGTGAAATCGCGGGGCGCAGCTAGTACTAGATATAAAGGACAACCACACATTGTATGCGTGCCTATCACTGATCATTAACTACACCTAGATAGCTGTCTCGGCATGACAATCAATATTGTCACAGAATACTTAAAGTACTACGTACAGAAAGGACACTCCCTTCCCCGCACTAACATCAGTTACCGCACCTCACCCCGCACTTCGATGTGTTCGTCGCCTGCTCTTTAACAATGGCGCTCGCATACACAAGAACCGCAGCGCTGTACCTACCTACTGCTGACACGAACACATTATTTTTTTAAAGTTTTAGATTTTGTGTTAATCACGATGGTTGTATATTGTGCATTATTTGGATGCTTATCTTCATCGAGGAACGATAAATACAGGAGTTTCTTTCGGTTCCCGAAACATGAAAGAAGGTAAGGAACAGCAACTCAAATATGCTTTAAACCCATAAAAAATAAAAGCTAGTATATTACAGACAAACAAGCCAGTGTTGTGATAATTTATTTTCATAATTTTCTCTATTATTCATTTATTTTCCAAGTTTTCTTCGTTTTAGAACAATTAAAACTTCCGTAATATTAACATACCAACTATTGAATTATTGCTCTCTCTTTTTATTGTCTTAGTTATGTCTCTTTCTTTCACGTTCTATTCGTTCTTCGACTTGAAAAGTAGTACAATAGAAATGTTATTAATTAGATTTCTGTGAGTACCTAGTGTCGCGGCGCGCGGCGCCCGGCCCCATTGTTGCATACGTTTGGGCAGCGCCCGCGCCGCCGCTGGCCGAGTACTGCCAGCCAACCCTACTAGATTTCACGCACACATTTACACGTATACAAACGTCATTTGTCAATGTAGTGGTAGTAGGTAATTATTTTGCGAGCGTTGTATGGAGTGTCCGGGGTGTGATATTGTCTAATTTGCCTAAGTGAACGTAAACCACATTCATCTGTTCTAGACGCTAGAATGTGAGGAATCTGGCAGGACGACCTGCGTTATGTGCTTGAGACAAGTATCATTTGTCACAGTCTGAACACCTTAGTGTGTTGAAAGTTCTGAATTTTCACCGTCATAGATCTTTAGGCGTACATAACATAATCAGCCTTTTTTTTTATGGATGGGAAATCATCAAATGACCCCTCCCGCTCTGGGTGGAGCGAAGGGAGTGTCAGACTCTTACTGACTAAAACCCATCCGTGTTCCTTCCTTAGCCCTTTATGTTCCGGGGTAGCGGTAACCCTTTCGGACAATCCCGCACCCCCGAACATAATCAGCCTATAATGTTCCTACTGCTGTCCTCCACTTTGTGAGAGGGGAGTGGGGTAGTCCACTACGCGAGCTCAGTGCGGGCTGGTGGATGTCACATGTTTTGGAATTTTTGGTTCTATGTCATACCGGTTTCGTCACGATGTTTTCCTTCACCGTTTTGAGAGCAGTGATGATGAAATTAAATACACAAAGTGCATGCCTGGGTTGGAACTCACGAACTACAACTCGTAAGTCGTATTTTCTCTGGGTCTTCTACTGTCCCCCTGAAAGTCTCAAACGCCCACGAGGGGGCGTTACCGCCCACGTTGAGAACCTATGGTCTAGCTATAAGCATGTAATTTTGCCCAAAAGTACCTTACATAACGAAAGTGAGCACTCGAGGGCATTAAATAGGGGATGGCGGTTTGAATGGAAGTTCGTCATTTTTGTCGATGGCAAATCACATCTGCCACAGGAACTGTAACACAATAAGGATCCGAGAAAAGAGCTTTTCCATTACTATCGTTAAATTGGAGGCTAGTTGTGTGTCTGTGGAGCGTGGGGAATGCGCTGCGTTTGACCGCCATCCTCTAGTAATGGGATCACTTTGGACAGGCAGTGCTTCTGGAGTCACTAGTGTGTCCAATCGCTCGGAACAATACTGTTTGCATTACCGCGAATGCTTGACAATGTGAATCTCACTATATCACATCATACCAATATTACAAAGGTGAAAGTTTGTGAGTGTGTGTGTGTGTTTATATGTTTGACTTCTTCACACTCCAACGGCTGAATCAATTTTGATAAAAAATTTGTATGGAAGTAGCTGAAACCCTGGATTAACATATAGGCTAATTTTTGTCCCGATTTCCACGGGATTGACATTTATGCGGGTGAAATCGCGGGGCGCAGCTAGTTATACTAAACAGAAGCGTTTTATATTTGTCTAAAATTTTACTAAAAGCAGGATTAAAAATCTATGACGAATTGACGATTGAGATTGAAAAGTTCTATACCTTCCAAATCCTCTGTCTATATTAGCACTCGTTCGACTAGGACAGCAAGAGAATCATAGGAGTAAAGTAAAGAGTTTTTCCATTGCTGATATTATATTCGAGGATACCTAAGGAATGTGCTGAGTTTGACCGCTATCCTCCAGTATTTGAATCTCTTTGGATAGCACCAGTCATCGGAGCATTCCCGAAGTGTGTCCACTCGCTCGGAAGAATACTGTTTATTTTATCCGCGAGTCCTTGCGAATACATGCAGTACTTACGAGTACCTTAGCTTTTATTACAGGCTTTTTTTTTTTTTGAAGTGTTAATATTTTGTACTTTTTAAAATATGGTTTACATGTATCAACCGTTTTTAACCCAAACATAGATCTAATACATCTCTTTTGAGCCTTGAATGCCGTGTTAACGTCGGTAGAATTTCCCCAGAATATAATGCCGTATCTTAGGTGAGACGCAGCTAAGCCATGGTAAGCTGCAATCAAGGTGTCTACATTCACAACTGCAGCTAGAGAGTGCAATGCAAATGCAGAACTACATTTTTTTTTGAAGTGAAAACTTCTTTAGCGGCGTTGAACACTTTTTGTAATGGGTAAAAAATGTTAAACTCGCGTCAGGGCATCGCGTCAGGACACGTGACCGTCAGGAGAGATTTCCCCCCCCCCGCTCTCTTTCTACGGCAGCGCCAACCGAAGTGAACCAAGTTTAGTGACACACGACAATAGATGGATGGATGGATGGATGGAGTGGAACTTTAAGTGGAAGTGGAAGTGAAAGAGGAAGTGGAAGTGGAAGTCGAAGTCGAAGTCGAAGTGGAAGTGGAAGTGGACGTGGACACACTGCTGTGTATTCGTAACATTCGTGTATATAAAGTGTTTAAAATATGGAAATTGAACAAAATGCATCTATTAATGAAAAAAGGGACGCAGAAATAGTGAAAAAAAAATGAGGTATATTAATTCAATTAATAATTGATTTATTTCAACGTTAATATTCAAGTTTTCACTTCTGCCGGCACTCCCGGAGTGCAACCCGTCTTTTTTTTTGCAAAGGTTCTCTATTTGCGATTTCCAGTCAAGCCTTTTATCAATCATTTGTCAAAGGAATTTCGTACCATTTACGCTTTCAATTGTTTTATTAGTTATATTTATGTCCATGTTTTCTACAGTCGAAATGCTTGCATATCTTTCTACTTTATCACCCCCAGTTTTTTACAGTTTTTTTTTTCATACCAGCCTTTTGCTTAACTGTCCCTCTGCAGGGCAAAGGTTTCTTCTTATACAGGGACGGCTTGAGTATTGATCACAACGCTTGCTCAAGGCGGGTTGACAATTTCAGACTTATATCTACGCCCCGCGGTTTTAGCCACATAAGTCTCGATCCCGTGGGAATATCAGGATAAGAGCATCCTATGTTCTAATCCAGGCCATGGTCTACCTGTGTGTCAAACATCCAAATCCGTTCAGCCGTTTTAGCGTGAAAACGTAACAAATAAACTTGCAAAAAATCAAATATTTTATTTTTATAATATTAGTTTAGGAAAGTCCAGGTTTCCTCGCGATGGTTTCCTTCACTAATAGCAGTCATGTCCAAGACAAACCCAGAAAGGGCAAATGAATTGAAAAATTCGAGTTTCAGTCTTTATGTTTTTCAAAATATTAACATATCAGGATGTCGTGAAACTTTAATATTAACCAAATTGGAAGAAAGTGACTGTGTCTTTATGTTATTTTTTTTGTTTCAGGTATGTAAATCGAGTAATAAATGGACGAATGTTGAACTACTTCTAAGCTTGCTTCGTTTTGGTATGTTTAAAAGTAATACCTAGTAACTACCTAGAATATATTTCTAGTTAAATTGGAAACTTACCTCGTTTTACTTTTATAAACATCATGAGTCGCGGAATCTCCAGGTAATACTTTAGTTTATATAACTTTTTCGTACGTAAAAGCGTTTCTGATAAGTGCTACCCAAATATAGCTGTCAAATCGTTGTAGCTGGTTTAACGAAGTGCCAAATACCTACATTGAATGGGTATGTCGAAAACCTGAGGTTTTTTGATAATTTTATTTTATTTATTAAGGGCTAATAAACAACCACAACATATAATAATACGTAAGGTTAACAAAACTTAAAGTAGTGATGTTGCAGTCCACTGCATTATCCGCAGATAACACATACCTATTAAAAGATCACTAGACCAGTATTACCAAAATTAACAAATATTTTGAAATAAATAAATAAGTTAGGTACTTACTATAAGGAAAACCAAAATTAGATCAGAAACAAATTCATTTAAGTACTTTAAATAAATAATATCGTATTAACCAGTATCTGGGTTGTGGAGGTCAGATAGGCAGTCGCTTCATGTAAAATACTGGTATTCAACTGCATCCGGTAAGACTGGAAGCCGACCCCAACATAGTTGGGAAAAGGCTAGGCAGATGATGATTTGATTTAAATTTATTTTTCTAGCCCTGTCTGGGTTCGAACCCACGACCGTAAAGTAAGTTGGGGCCGTTGCCACTGGACCACAACTGCTCTACATGGCTGCTTTGGATGTATATTAATAAACCTCACGTTTTCGACTACTATCAAAAGGCTTTAATCTCAATCCGTCTTGTTATATATCGCGCCAGCCTCTATTGCACGGCATTCATCAGAAGAGAAAAATTCTAAACTAAACTTCTGAGTACACAAAACCGATATTATTTTTCGTCGTCGTCGCTTCACGCCGATGAAATATGGAATCCATAAAGCACCTAATATTCTTTAGAAAATCATCAACACAAATGTAAACGAAATTGATTGAATACCGAGTGAAAAATCACCTGCACTGAAATGAAAAGAAAAAAGAAACATTTTGTTATTTTGATTTCCCTTCAAAACGAATGAATGGATCCATTCTTGCTGAGACATTTCATTTTTTCACCTTGATATTCCATACTGATTTGTTTATACAACATGCTATGCGAAACTAAACTTTACTGCGTAGCGATACGGTGTTTATTGGCTGTGAAAGCAGAATTTCCATTTGAACGAAGCTGCTTCGAGTCTGAAGGAGATATATGGCTTTGAAAAGGCGAGAATTGACATAATATTGTCCTTTGAGAAACGTGGAAGCGTTAGCCTGTGAATGGGACGCTTTAAAGCGAAAATTTCCTAAATGCCATAAAATTCGGGCGTGGTACGGAAGTCGGAGTTACGATGTGACTCTTCTATCAAGTATCGCAGTTTAAGTGACTTCAAAGGATTTTACTATGGTTTTATAACAAAGCTATCTGAAATGTTTGCGGCTCTGCGATTTTAGATTTTTGAATATTGGTGCATGAAATCTTTCTATAGCAATGATCTAGAATAATGCTAAAGCTTGACTCTAGTTTAAATTAAAAAAAAATATAGAATGGATAGATCAGAATGGATAAAAAGAGCGAAGATTGTTGCTTACACTCTTCTCTTTTTACCGACTTTAAAAAAAGAAGGTTATCAATTCGACACGTGCGTATGTAATATTATTGGAACCGCAATATATTCACATAATATGACAATCTATTATGGCTTCCAAACAAATATTTCATAATTTTGAGTTAATTTCTTTTTGAAGTCGATTTAATTATGTATTTATCTCTAACGAACATCGGTCAGTTTTGAATCTAGTTGTCCCCTTTTCAAAGTCAAAAGTCACTTTTGACCGTCAAAATTTACAAAAAAATAGAATTGATCCATCTCTTCCAAAACGCCGTTTCTTATGGAGAAGAATGGGCAAGAAACTCCACCGTTACTCTTTTAAAATGTAATGCCTTGTGAGTACAGTCCATTTTCCAGTTATTTTACCTCTGATTTTTCACACAAAATCACAGTAATCTCTATAATCCTTGTAATAAGGTTGCTGCCAGCTGTTAAAATCACAATGATCTCTATTCTCGTTACAATAAGATTGCTTTTGGGTTGCTGCTGCCAGAGGTAAAAAATAGGACTTTGCTATGATTTTCCAAAAGGTTTAGAACGTCCCTCAATTTCTATGAGCACAGAACGACTTAACCTTTTCTTCAGGTTTTATAGTCGGACTTCTTAGCCAGAGTTAGGTCCTTAGGTCGGTTTCGCATTACATCCGATCCAAATCCGAGAAATAGTTCATAGTCCTATTTGTTCGAATCTAGCGCGCAACCCCTTATACAAATAGGACAATGGTCACTTCGGACCGGCATTTCTCGGATTCGGATCGGATGTCGTGCGAAACTGCTCTAATAAAAACTTCTATAAATTAACAAAATCACTCCTTATCAACTAACTACGTACAAACAAAACGAATGCTAATTTAAAGATATAACTACGCTATATATTAAGCCGTCAACAGCAGCGATCATGACCCGATAACAAATGTGTTGTGACCCAAATAACTAGGTTTATGAGTTGTACTAATGTACGGTGGCTGTTTGTTGCGGATTCCACGGACACTTCCTGAATTTTATTTCATCATCTGCCTAGCCTTTTCCCAGCTTCCAGTCTAACCGGATGCAGCTGAGTACCAGTATTTTACATGGAGCGACTGCCTATCTGACTTCCATAACCCAGTTACTGGGTACTTCGAAACCCCTTGGTAAGACTGGTTATCAGACTTTCGGTCTTCTGACGACCCGCAATGACTGTCAAAGATCACGAATGACAGCCGGGACCAACGGCTTAACGTTCCGAGGCACGGAGGGGTCTTGGTATGTAAAGATGATCACCCATTCACAGACCAACGCGCCAAGCGTAGCTTAACCTGATCAAACGAACCGTGCGGCTGTTATTTCTTAGCCACAAGCCCCTCCAATTACGGACCAATATTGGTTAAAATTAAGACTTTTGTATCTTTCCCAATAATGAAGCAAAGACCTCATTGCATTACATATCGTCGGCTAAGTATTCTAAGCTGCTAACTTCATTTTTGGCCTGACTATTTAGTATCAAATGAAAGAGAAAATTCCATTTTAACCGACGAAAAAACGGAGGAGGTTATCAATTCGACGCGTATATATATATTTTTTTTTTTTTTTTATGTATGATCACGCATAACTTTTTACAGAGCAGTCCGATTTTGATAATTCTTTTTTGATTAGAAAGGATATACCCCGAAGGTGGTCCCATATAAATTTGGAAAAAAAAATCCTACCCTAAGGGTAGGAAAACTGGGGATGATTGATAGTTCACTCACTGATTGTAATGTATGACCACGCATAACTTTTTACAGATTAGTCCGATTTTGATAATTCTTTTTTTAATGGATAGAACATACCTCGAAGTTGGCCCCATGTAAATTTGGAAAAAAAATCCTACCCTAAGGGTGGGAAAATAGGGGTGATTTGTTGTTCATTCACAGATTTTAATGCTGAGCTGTGTATTACAATTAAAATTAAAGGCCTATTTATGTTGGTATATAAAGCCTGTTTTTTTAAGTATTTTACTATACAAAAAATAATAGTTAAAGTAGGATTATATAGCAGTTAATATCTAAAGTAAGGTAGGTAGCCATTTTAAAAGTAATCAAAAATTAAGCATGCAGTAATAAGTAAATTATAGCCTCAAAAAATTATAAAATAAAAACTTTTTAACAAAAAAATTAAACCTCCGAAAAAACTGAAAAGCAAAAAATAAAAACCTTTTTTATTTTACCTTAATAAATAAGTTCTTAAACTAATGCAAGTATACCTAAAAAATTTTGAGTCGGCGCCAAACAATCAATGAACAAAGATCACTAAATTACCTTAAATTTATAGAAATAGCCAAATCAAATTAATAATGCAACGTGAAATCTCCAGCGCTAAATATTAACTTTCCAAACAAAAAATGCGCTCTCCGCACGACCACTCGCAACGATATTAAGTTGCTTGTTTGACGCCGACTCAAAATTAGTTAGGTATACTTGCATTAGTTTAAGAACTTATTTATTAAGGTAAAATAAAAAAGGTTTTTATTTTTTGCTTTTCAGTTTTTTCGGAGGTTTAATTTTTTTGTTAAAAAGTTTTTATTATTCTAAAGATACAGTTAAGCAATGTTATGCAATATCGTAGGTACATATACTTACCCTTCTAGGTGAGTTACGGCAGAAATAGGCGAGGTTTCCATTTCATTTGATACTAAATAGTTAAGCCAAAAATGGATTTAGCAGCTTAGAATACTTAGCCGACGATATACCCACCCATATAGACTTCCATATGGTAAGGTATATGATAGCTACTTAGCTATCACACAGGAAAATTACCTAACGAATCTATTTATATACCCAGTTTGTCAATAAAAAATGCTACGATTAGTAAGCAAAACGATTCGTTTTTGTTTGTTTATTTTGTAGGAACCGGGTATCAGTAAGAGACTTACAAATAAGCGCCACCCGTGTTTCTTTCAGGAGTCGGTTTAGAGGACATCAAAAGTAAACATTGTGATAGCTATGCAAGACAAGTTTTGCATTACTGCTGTGAAACCATAATGTGGTTCTCGAGTATGTTGGCTTTTTCTTGTGTCAGTTTACCTTACGAGATGGTAATCCTACTCGAGGATTGCGAAAGAACCCACTCGTTGTGGGAAATTACGGGTGCGTTCACCCTTAAAATATTTCAGTTTAATTACATTACTGTTATTTGCTGAAATGTTGACATACCTATTTGGGTTTTCGTTTGAAATATATTCTGAAATGTAGACCCTGGACGATGGATCCAAGCGATTAAATTATTGTGATGAATGGTTTAGTTTGTGTTGGTTTGCTTCTAAAGAATATAGCAAACCAAGAAAAAACAGCAGTAGTTCAGCTAGAGGATAAGACGGGCTGATTTCCCACACTATTGATGTGGTATTACCTTCCTGAGATCATTCATATCCATGTGGGAAGCCCATTTCTTTTAGATTTGCATATTCAGCCTATAAAGTTCCCACTGTTGGGACACAGGCCTTCTCTCGGTGAGAGGGAGTAGGCCATAAAACACCACGCGGACCCAGAGCGGATTGGTAGATATCACATGTTTTCGAATTTTTGGTTCTAAGAAATGCCGGCTGGCTCACGATGTCTTCCTTCACCGTTTTGAGAGCAGTTGTGATGAAATAATGTACACAAAGTAAAGCGCCTGTCTGGATTCGAACCTACGACCTGCAACTCGTAAATCGCGGCCGTTACCACTGGGTCACCACTGCTCACAGATTTCTGACTTTCAGATCTATCCCTCACAGATCCTCCATTAATCCTCCACAAATATGGATACTCTGAAGTCCATAACTCAAAACATATCCACAACAGTCACAAGGTCAAATTCAACCATGCATATATCAGCACAAATAACAATATCAACGCAAAAATTCTGACAAATGTTTGCGAACGGTTCAGTGGCCAGCCATCATTAATTTGACCTGACAAGGGTCCGTCACAGGACCTCAGTGATTTATTCCGGAGTTCTCTTTGATACCTAACACTGGTTGTAAAATACCGGTGTTCAATATGGCCACTGTCATTAGCTTTGTCACGAAAGGGTTGGCGATTTTGGTGGTCGTTGTTAAAGTAATGTTTTTGATTCGCGTGTTGTAACTTGAGAATAAGCTTTTTGGGTACTTATGGTTTTGGTTGAGGGAATGGAGAGAATGATATCTGAATATCTCGAACTGCTAATTAATTGGGAGTTAACAAAGTCGAAAAAATGTTGTTTAGCAACTTGAATCTTTGTCAATTCAAATCTGAACTACGATTTTTTTGACAGTCGTATGAAATGACTATAACAGCTGAGTTTTAATTGGTCAAACAATATGTGCATTAGCAGATAATATTTTTTTTATAAGAAACACGTTATTTTTGTAGAAAATTGTGACCATATGTAACATATTGTTGTATCAAATATCTTTGCACCATCCACATTCTACCCTCTGAAGTAAAGACATGATCAAAAGCTAATGATATTCTAAGAATCCAGTAAAAGCAATCAAGAGTACACAACTATCCACTAACAAGCATATCCAACTCAAGTCACTGGCTGTCACGGATAGCATTAATTACTGAAACCAGCGAAGTATCAAGTGTGAGCGATATTACAGTGTATTGCTTACTAACTACGGATCGTTATTTAACCTCAAAACAAGGCGGTATTGCCAAGTGCATCGTGTCAATGCGGTTTGTACGGCGAGGATTTCTAAGGAATTTAGATTTAGTGGGGACAGTTATCTGGTCGATTTTGATTTGAGGTTAATATTAGTTGGTGGTAGTTGTAATTGGCTGGTGACTTTAATTATACCTACTGCCAGATCAGCTTGTACTTAACATTGGACTTCTTATGGAATGCTACGAGACGCGGTCGGTCGTCGAAATATTGCCTTTCCATGATCGCATTGGTTTTGATAATGTACTTTGGTAGACTATAAGTTATGCATAGTTTACTAAAGCATAATTATCTACTATTGCTATTATTGTTCATTAATATCGCAACGCAACGCCAAAACTCTGAGATAAATCATCCTTATCGCTATCATTGAATTTATAAGAGTTTACATTTTGCCGAAAGAAAAACATAAGGCCCTTAGTACACCCACTTTTTCTTGCGGTTAAAAACTACGGTTTTTTCGTCATGGCCATGTCATGGTCGTCAGTGTTGTATAGATTACTTTGGTAGCTTGTGGACGGACGCGTTTTTTCTACGGCGCGGTTTATTCGCCGTACCGTAAAGAAACTACGACGTGTACAAAGGGCCTAACACTACTTTCGTAAACAGCGGCATAGATATAGCATCATACCGTCTTCCATCTTAAACTACATATCTTGATCACATCAGCTGTTATTTCCAATCTCCAATATTTCTTCCAGCGCCGGAACACATCGGTGGTGTACTCCTAGACTTCGATAAGTAAATATTTGACGTGTATACCACCCCTTACTTGCGCCTTATCACTATACGGGGCGGAGACTAATTTCCTTTCACCATCTTCCCCCTACACCATTATTTTGTTATCACAAATCTGAAATATTACGGGGTTGAAAAAATCGTGTTGAATATTTAACTTGAAGAGGGTGGGAATGTGGGAAGAAACATATGTAACGTACGCGTATATTACGCTTAATGTTGGCATAATTAAACTACATATTTTCTATATTTGATTGGGGGAATCCAATCGTGATAATTATTATTCTGTCGTCTACGATTTTCTCTACATCAATGTTTCCAAAACCATAATCAGCCTATAATCTTCCCACTGCTAGGACATAGACCTCCTCTCTATAAGAATGTGTGGGCCGTGTGCGGGTTGGTAGATGTCACTTCTCTTCGAAATTTTGGTTCTAGGACATGCCGGTTTTCTCAGGATATTTTCCTTCATCGTTTAAGTGTAAAAGTTTAAAGAACTTTCATTTTAAAATACAAGTATTAGAAACTGATGTCTAGATCACTGATAACTCATATTTTACTGACATAATTAGTATGATTGGGTCGATACCTGGAATTTGTACAGTATATGTTTACCAGAATTTCAATGAAGGATCATATTCTGAGACCTATTCATCATTGGCCTTTTTCCCAACTCGACCTCCAGTTTAACCAGACATGGCAGAATAAAGATTTTTTTATCACCATCCAAATTTTTACAGGGTGTTCTGCCCATGAATATGATCAACTTTCACTATAGGACCAACTCAGAAATCACGAAAAATATCAGCTGTTTCATAAAGTTTGGTCAAGTAGGTATTGAACTTTTGTATTAAATAGGTGATATTTTTTCGTGATTTCAGAGTTGGTTCCATGGTGAAAGTTGTTCATATTCATGGGTAGAAGACCCTCTAAAAATTTGGATGGTGTTAAAAAAAATATTCCTTTATACAGATTCCTATAACTTCTTTCACATCTATGAACAAAAAGAAAATGCTACAAATGACTCTGTACATTTTCCTTTTACAGTCTTGTTTACTCGTTCACTGTTTACTGTTATGGTTAATGTTGCTGTAGCAACACTTTCCTTTATGACGTCATCTAGCGAGTCTCTTTGCGATGCTCGTTTCATATGATATGTTTTGGCTTCCTCTTTTTCTGGTTTATTTACTGAAATACGACTGCTGAAGAATTATGGGTGTATTTGAATATTGCTAATAATATTTACTACATTAATGTCATAGTACTTTATGATGATAGTCATAAAGTTCGTAAAGTTTATTGATGAAATGGCTATTCATGTCTTAAATAGTATAACTTATTTACTTTTTACAATATGGCGTTTAAAGCTCACAAAATTCAATCATAAGTAAAGCTTAAATACCACAATAATAATGACAAAAATTTCCGACTTTAAACTGTTACTTCAGCATAACGTACAGACTCAGTATCATCAAGTACATATTGATCACTATCGTAGCTGCTCCATCAGGAACTGGAGTGGTAGTGGCCTCGACGCTTGGGGCAGCAGTGTTAATGTCATCACTTGGGGCAGCAGTGGTAATATCATCATTTGGGGTAGCAGTGGTAATATCATCATTTGGTGCATCAGTAATAGTAACACCACCTGGTGCACCAGTAGAAGTACCTTCACTTGATGCAACAGTCGTGCCATCGACTACGATTACTCCATCATTATCAGTGAAGTGGTCTTCTTGACTGAAATCATAATTAAAACTGTTTTTATCATAGTCTTTAAGGTGGTACCGTTATCTTGTGCAGGGCAGGTCAAGTTGACAGTACCTTTTTATCAAATATTATATTATTACATAACACTGCCTTTTCTATCAAATATTTCAATTAGGGCTCCGGGGCTCCTGGCTAAATGGTAACACCCGCTATTTAGGAGCATCCATTTAGACTGGAAGCCGACCCCAACACAGTTGGGAAAAGGCTAGGCAGATCGGCCTGCTTTCTGTCAAATATTAAGTTTATGGTAACACTAGCTTTTGCTCAAACGAACGTTTTGAACAAACAAACTTACTTTCGTATTTATAATATTAGTTACGATTGGTAGCATCAATATACATGTCGCAGTCAACTGGTTAAATTAGCCGTTTAGTTAACCGCCTGGCCTTTGGAAGTACTGCTCGCCTCGCTTCGCTCTCTCGGCTCGCACGCGGTTGATCACAGCTCTAACCTAACCCATTTGGTCGGGGTGCTCTGGCTTAGTTACTGCGACCAATTCGGCTCGCGCGTGATTGGTTACAGTTCCAACCTAAACTATAATTGAATATCATTGAGACCGTTAGTTGAACGGCCGCCGTTTATTAAAAGGCTAGGCGGTTAACTAAACGGCTAATTAAACCAGTTGGCTACGACATACAGATTGCTACCTATCTTACTATTAAAATAGCAATACTTACCCTGCATTTTGAATAGCTTCAATAATATAATCTGTCACCAACTCCTTAGCATCTAACGCTGCAACGAAATCTTCATGCTGAAAACTGGTCCTTGCCACCTGACGAGCAATAGCCTTTGGTAAAGCAGCTGCCATAGCTAGCACATCTTTTTCATCCAGTAGATTGTCACTCAGGGAGTAGTGCATTGTGACGAAAGTACTGATGCGACTGAGGTCGTATAGTGGGGGTTCCTCGCTTCCATATTTGGCCAGATTTGCTTCAGCACCATAGTGGAATCTACGGAAGAGTTTGTCTCTAATGTTTTGACCGTAGTGAGCTATTTGTTTTAATGCTGCTCCTGCTTGATCTGTTGCCGCGTTGTAGCTGCTCTGTAAAAAGAAGTTGATGATTCTTTTAGATATATTTTGTGTTACTCTAAGAAGAAAGTTTGTGTACAAAGTTGATCCCGAGAGACAATATACAATTACCAGCCGTCTTAGTTTGGAAAGACTATATCTGGCAATGGATAGTGGATGATTAGGACAATTCTTAATCTAATCGATAAAGAATTATCCTCCGTCGGGACCACTACTATACACACACATATATAAACTTATGCCTTCTTGTTATGGGGATAGGCAGACATTACAGAACGCCACCTGCTACGAAAGCTACTGCTACTACACTAACTGCACTAGCTGCTAAATTCTTCTGTTAAAATAATAATAATATGAGCTCGACTGTCTTTGTGCCTGATGGCCGAAAACCTCGATCAACATCTATCGAAGCTCTCGTTAGGCGGTTGGATCAAGGGCCTGATTCAGAAGGCAGTACTCCTCGATAAGGCTCGCATTGTGACGAGGTTCCTGTCTCTGGAGCCCTAACCACCGTTAGCTTGGACCCTGCTCCCGACACCGGCGGATCACTATTTTTTTATATTTTTTGTACTTAATTTTTATATTTTAAGAAATATTTAAAAATGTATAAGTATAGTAAAATAAGATAACTAAATAAATATACGAAGTAGTAATAATAATTATTTCTGTTATATAACTTTCGGGTTTCAGACAAGTTATACAAAACTGCTACTCTTTTCTAATATTTTTTATTTAATACTTTAAGAACACAAATGTACAGAGGCGGACTTAATGCCGTAGGCATTTTCTACCAGTCAATCTTTGGGTGATGCAGAGACAAACAGTGGTACCTAGATGCAATAACGAAAGGGTAGTTGCAATTCTTTTGTTTCTTGTAGCGGAATACCGAAACGTTACGTAAAAGTATTGTTTTCCCTCACAAGAAATATTACTCCGACACAATAACTAATATCAACAATTGATTGGTTAATTGCGGTCACAGCAGAGCCAATAAAAACCCAAAGCCTGTACAGTCATGCGAAAAAGTGCGGACATTAATAATTCACTCGTAGATTAATATTCTATGAATGAATGTATGGCATAAATATAAATTATGTATTTTTTGAATGTCATTGTTCCTACCTACATATGTATGTTGTTAATGTTTATTCAATCACATCGCAGTTAAATAATTCGTTGAACTGTTTCCATGGTAATCAGATGAAAATAGATTTCTCTTGTTTTTGTACAAAATTAATGAATCAGCTAGATTCTGCATTCTACTTTTATTTGAGGAATAAGTAATGTGGTTTGACAGCTTTTGTATAGAAAATATGTCAAACTGTCAGATTTATTCTTATGATAAAAGTTATCTGACTATTGAAAATCAGCCCTACAACATTATAATATTGTATTCATAATTTATCTAGCTTTCTTCACTAGGATTTTTTGATTAGACTCTATTCTATTCGACCCAAATGTGTGGAAACAGCATTTTTTTTTTCACTCCTTTGGAGAAAGTCGTTCAGTTCGATAGCCTGTATAATTCGCGCCACGAAAGATGAGACTTGACGAGCTCAGTAGTGGGGAGCTTGCGCAGCTAAGTTGTGTACGAAATAGTTACATTCAGGGATTTATCGATGACATTTAGATTAAAATTGTTAACAATATTATAATATTTATTACGAAATAATAAACTTTAAGATAAAAGTCAAGTCTTATCTTTCGTGGCGTGTATTGTACTACCCTTAAATACGACCACACATTTCTGGTATACAATGTTTTCCTTATGTTTATTATATTTCCGTGTTTTTGTAATCAGGCGCGCTTGAAGTTGAACCGTTAAATAATTTACTGCGATCATAAAAGTATTAAGTATCATATCTGGTAACAATCACAATAAAGATTCCGGTATAGATAAAAATGAACATAAAAATTGGACGGTAGAAATAATTTTATCGTTATCCCATTAGTCACTGCGAAATCGACCTGCGATTAAAACAGAAGATAATTTAGATAATCAAATAGAGCCTACCTATTTGATTATCTTTGTAAAGGAATATCCGGGTATGTGTCACCACAATACCTATTTCAGCGTTACTGTGTGCGTTGATATGTATACAGGCTTAAAGATATTTTATTTTTCATAAGAACACAGTTCTCATAAAATGAGATACGAAGTGCTTATATCTAAATAATAAATAATATCATAATTATTTGCCTCTGGGGCGTTTTGCGAAGTTACAGCCGCCCAGATGCATGTTTCTTAAGCTTGCCGTAAATATATTAATACTATCACACTTCTTTAAATCCTCAGGGAAATCATTAAACAGTTATGCTTTTTATTTGCCGTAATTAGTCCGTGCACGTGCTGTCATTAGTTGAATTCATCAAATTCTTGTGTTGTATGTTTGATAGTACGGAATTCGTGGTGATTTGTTTTAATGAGAATGCAGGGGCCTATATCCTTATCTTTCCTTGTTGTAAACCATTTCAAAAGAGTATTTAGACAGTTTCTTGCCCTTTCATCTTCATAAGAAACTATTTTTTGGATGGGGCAACTAGACTCAGTTCTAGTAAATTTTGAACTTCAAAAGTACCTTTCATGTAATAAATTACATTTAAATAAATATTTATTGCACCATTTTCGAAATTGCACCTACTACTTTTTGTTCCTGCGTCACCCAAAGGTTGACTGGTAGAAAATGCCTGTGGCATTAAGTCCGCCACTGTACTTTTGTGCTGTGCATTGGCTTGAAGTATTAAATAAATATTTTGAGGGTATGGGTTCCGTGTTAATAACAGGCAGAAGATACATTTCAACGTGTCCGCCACACCTCTGATAAAGCAGACTACGTAAAATCCCACCTGCTTGTTTGCCGTCCACAAAATAAAAAAAATATAAATAAAAAAAATAATAAAGATACTTACCAACTTAGGTGAAATATGACGTATGCCGAAGAGTTGACACATGTACTTCAACTGTACGTTACCGAGGCAAAGGTCTGGCGTTGGGAATAGTACTATACCGCCAGGAAGCATCTCTGTAGAGCCTGGTGGATATAGCTCTACTGCTCCCATTTGCAAGACTGCAGCCTGGAAAAGACGAACAATTGTATAGCTGAAAACTATAAAATTAAACTAATAAAACAATGGAATATGGGAGACATTATGGTTGTGGAGGTCAGATAGGCAGTCGCTCCATGTAAAATACTGGTATTCAGCTGCAACCGGTTAGACTGGAAGCCAACCCCAACATAGTTGGGAAAAGACTCGGCAGATGATGATGATAATGGGAGACATTGTACACGGTGCATGTAAAAATGTACTTTTAAAGATACTACTTAAGAGCCTATACTACCTCAGCTAAAATTCACTCTTTATTTCGCTCATACGATACTGCTCGCGGACTGAGTGAGAGCGAGACAGAGTGCAGTGCTGGGCGGCAGGCAGCGCCATTAGTATAGGTATTTGCTTTTTACAGTGGAAATAATGGTAATTATAAAAAAGTAAATCACATAAGACCTGCTTTATTGTTTACCAGCGGTTTATTGTTCGGGTTAGAGGTAACTGGATTTTTTTTCTATCCAGATTTTTTTATGGAATCGTGTTTTCGTCTAACATAAGACTTAGCATTAATCCTCAACTTTACCATATATTTATTTCAAAATGAATGGTGCAGTATTTTCGACATAACGGAGGATCACGCTAAGCCATTTGAGGTAGTATAGGCTCTTAAGAGCGTTTACGACGTACGGCATTTCATACAAACTTTCAAGCCCTTAATTGTTTTACGAAATGAATGAACTGATTTTAGTGAAACCTCATACGCATAAGCAGGATACAAGGGTCTAAAAAGTTAGTAAAGCATATTTTCAAAATGTCTTATTTAAAAAAAAGATAACTGGAAATGTCTGTTTTTATGGACAATTTAATATCGGTCTAATTTGGCTGTATTAGACCTTTTTATCCTGCTTATGCGTACGAAGTTTCATTAAAATCGGTCCGTTCATTTCGAATAACAAGGGTTTGAAAGTTTGTATGAAATGCCGTACGTCGTAAACGCTCTTAAACCGGTTCTTGAGGCGACTGTACATGATGAGGACGTTCATATCTCCCTTGGGGCTTTTTGACAGCTGATTGATTGTTCATATTCGTGTGTTTTTATTACATTATCATCATCTGCTTGTCAGTCTGTAGCTCTACCACGAAGTTGGCGGCGTGGAGTATAACCCGGTCTAAATCGATACTTTACGAGGCACACATTCATCTCACCATATTATTTTTATTAAATATATTTTCACATTGTTACCAAATACTGTTTTGTTACCTCAGACGTGAAAGGAGAATCCTATAATGTGATTTATTATATTCTGGTGAATATATTTTGTATATAGCAAGGCAGGTTAATGATAATGTCTGCTCTCATTAGGGATACGCGCACGCGCGGTACTGTATTTAATATACGGTCAGGTTTATCTTTTTTTTTTAATTTATTTTAAGAATGTTTCTTGGGACCACAGAACCAATTTGTTCTATAATAGAATAAAAGTCACAAACTCGATAGAGATAAAAAAGTTATCCTTTTTTTGAGTTCATGAAATTAAAACATCAAATCCAAGGAAGGGGGTTATCAGTATGCTAGGTATGACATCTGCAAGTGATTCAAGCATTGATATAAATGTAAGAACATCATCATTTTAGAGTTCTGATAACGCTGTACTAGACTGTTGCATCAGGCCCGGTTCAGATGTAACGCGCGTCGACGCACGTCAAAAGCAATTTACACTAAACAGACGCGCGTTAACGCGCGCTCATGTGATCGGTTGTACGTAAATACCATGATGTCTAGGCGCACGATTCGAAAACGCGCGTCAAAATCTAGCCATCTGAACCGGGCCTTAGGAATCAGTAATATTTTCACAGAAAAAAGTAGAAAACATACAAAAAGAACACACACACAACACATTACATACAGTACATTTTATTTATACTTACATAAATAAAATCAGTCATAGCTGCGCTTTCCAATACCTCAGCATTAGGGAAATATTCTTGATAGCCAACTCCTGCTAAGAGGTGTGCTGAAATCAGTTTCTGATTGTATTCCGGCAACATTGAAGCCATGACCAAAAATACTGTTCCACCCTAAAAAGAAATAATATTATGTTTAAGAAAACCCGTGACAAAACTGTGTACATTGTTTGTCCAAAGTTGGCATTAAATATTCATCATCATAGGATTCTACGATCTGCATAGATACCTTCATTATTAAAATAAAAGTCGAGTACCTATGTCTTAATAGAAAAAAAAAAACTTGATATATCCCAAGAGCAGTCTACAGAAGCTTATAAATTCCAGAGACATTGCCAAGTGGTTGGTCGTCTCTTCACGTGACCAGAGGGTTGGCCTATTTTTTGGACAAAGAATCAGCATTGCCATACAAGATGGCAATGCTACCAGCCTTTTTGGCGCTTTTCCTGTTGACAACGATGCGGACGAATTTTTTGATAATTCTTTCCTTTTTTTATACTTGTATATATTATTATTTTTATTTTAAGACTGTAAGCTCTTAAATTTTCTAAATATAAATTCCATTAATACCTGCGAATGCCCAATATAATGCAGCTTGTCCCTCTTAGTAAATTCCAGAACGTAGTCGATCATAGCTGGCAAGTCATACATTCCGATCTCTTCGAAGCTGAAGTCAAAGAATTGGAACTTCTGCTGCTCATCATCAGGGTTCAAGGTGGTGTGGAATCGAGAATTCTTGCTGCCTCGAGCGTTGCCCATCCAGACGTCAAAACCAGCGTCTGCTAGATTGTAAGCTGGAAAAGGGTCGAAGATCTTATTGCCATTTACTTTAAATTAGGTGGATTTTCAAACAAAAGATGAACGGGTGAAGATGATGTTGTGCGTGTTATGTATAGGGTCCAGAATAAATAATATGCTTTGGTTTGTACTGAAAATTATAGAAGTTTAATAAAGGTTCACAATTACTTGGTTATATTATTATAGTAAAATAGGACGTGGCTGGGCGAAGGTAAGTAAGCAACTAGCGACCCCGGCTCTGGCGTCCCGTTACAATATCAAAAATGCAATTCAGCAAATTGCAACGCTAGGGTCGCTACAATGATATGCCTAGAAAAGTAGCGTATACTGACAAAATATTGTTAGAGATATGGTAGAAAAAGATATGCTGCGTCGACTACAAATCGATTGGGATAGGGATGCTCGCGAGAAAAGATAGGGAGGACCCTATTTTTTCTGTTTTAATTTTACTGTTCCCTGAATTTGGATCTAAACCGTTGTAGAAAGCATATTTTCTAGTCGCTAATGCTAAAATTGTAAATTAGAAGTTAAACGAAGTCTATACAGGGTCGCAAATACGTCGACGCGCAACCTGCACCTGTTACCATGGATTCAAGAAAAAAAATAAACAGCTGTTTCATAGAAAAGTAGAATACCCACGCGGTCAAAATTTATGGAACAGCAATTTTTTTTAAATAATAAACTAAAAATTTCAACGCAGGTTCGGAATCATGTGCTGAATGCATAGTTAC
Organism: Amphipoea oculea; assembly: GCA_945859645.1. Classification (NCBI taxonomy): domain Eukaryota; kingdom Metazoa; phylum Arthropoda; class Insecta; order Lepidoptera; family Noctuidae; genus Amphipoea; species Amphipoea oculea. The sequence continues at coordinate 21,956,791 of OX243862.1, forward strand.
TGAAGGCCAATTCTCGGAATTTAAAACGTTCAAAATCTAGTCGCAGTTTCATCTCGGCAACAAACCAATGTCAAAAACTTGTCAAAATGGAGGGAAATGAGAAGGTCAATTCTCGTAATTTAAAACGTTCAAAATCTAGTCGCAGTGTCATCTCGGCGACAAACAAATGTCAAAAACTTGTCAAAATGGAGGGAAATCAGAAGGTCAATTCTCGTAATTTAAAACGTTCAAATCTAGTCGCAGTCTCATCTTGGCGACAAACAAATATTAAAAAATTGTCAAAATGTAGGGAAATTAGTTGTATTTTTGACAGTTTGAGACTGAGATCAGAATGTGAACGTTCTTAAAATTACGAGAATTGCCCCTCAGTTTACGCGTCGCTATCCCTGCCAACATGTACGTATTTAGAAGCTTAGAATGAAATGACCGGTCTTTCAATTCTTACCGAAACTATACTCCGGTCCAAGCATAATGTAGGACTGCGAGGCAGATAGAAGCCCATGCATCAAGAATACCACCGGCCTGTCTTCTGACGTCTCCGTCACTGATCTTCCTTGTGGTATCCTGTGCATCTCCAGGATGTAGCCATCGGAAGTGGTGACTTTGTGGATTTCTGCTTGGAAGCCATCTGCTGCTATCTTTTCAACCTGTGGTGTAAAAGAAGAGTCAGGAGGCTTGAAATCAAATCCCAAACATCCGTAATCAACGCGAAAATAAGTCTTAATTTATCTTACAAATCACTCCTACGTTTCTAACATAACTATTATATTATATCCATGTGTAATCGTAAGTTGGAAATACAAGACATTTAGAAATGTGGCACGACATTGTGGAGTAGTTAAGTAAACACCGACATAACTTCTTCACTCAACCGTTTTTGCCACAGAATTTCTAGGTAGACTTAAATTTATTCATCTAGATTCTAGGACGAAATTTCTTTTACAATCTGAGTTAAGATATCTAAGTACTATCGTTAATTTAGGTAACATAATGAATGTAAGGTCTTAATCCGGGCTTTGAATAAAGATATATAACTAAAGTTAAAGATATTGGCAAACGGATTAAGAATCTGAAAACTCAAAGGAGGTTCCTTTGAGTGGGACTCTAAGGGTGAATGTCTCCAAGGAAACTGAACGCGATCAGCACATTTATTCTATTTTTCAATAATTATGAAACTGATGGCTCTTGAATGTGGTTTAGATGTATAGATAGCGTCCAGTATTATTGGTGAAATTTGCCCTTAACCGGTTGAATGCCGTAATTATAGAAACAATTTGTGTCTCGCGTGGATCTACGTTCGAAGGGAAAAGTACGAAGGGCTAAAGAGTGGATGGAAGACGGACGTAGACCGAAAACGATAGCGGGCGGCGATCTACCGAAAGGTTATACGCCCATTATTGGTCGAAAAACGTTGTTAGGCTGTCATAAAAGCAGACCGTGGTTGGCTACTGACAAGGAGTGGATTTCAGCCGAAAGACGTGCACTGCTGGACATTGGCCTCCCCCAAGCACCTCCACTTCGACCGGTTCTGTGCTTTCCGCATCCAGCGGGTTCCTGCGGCCTTCACAAGGTCCTCGATCAACCTTGTGGGAGGCCTTCCAATGCTACGTCTTCCTGGAGTGGAATGGTGATGACAATCTAAATACGTTAGAAGTCGGTTGTTATATCTAGCAAAGAATAGCCAATCCTACTCTTTCTGTCGTTGAATTGTCAGTTCTTTATTCGCAATGATAAAAATATACAGCTATCAATTATCTCATTGTCAAGGCTACAGATGTTCATTTGAGGTAGCCCATCTTCAGCAGTAAACATTGCTCTTTCTGATAAGCTAATGATAACGCTAACTCCATCACTGGCTTTATATTTACTCACAGTTTGGTATATTGAAAAAGTTTGGCCAACACTTGAAGAGACCCACACCACACACAAAACACATCCTAAAATGAATCGTCCCAGAACCATTGTTACTAACTACTGGAAAATGACAATTGTTCTGTCTTACTTATAACCTAGCCTTTATCAGTATGTTTAACAGTACTATTTGTTTTATTACTATGAGTTGTATAAATAACTTTATGGTGGTAGATTTGCCTATCGGTTTATGACGATACATATTTAAGGCAAGTAATAAATAAGTACCTATATTTGATGAGTTAGGTTGAGTGGAAAGTCCAGGTGTTTTATCGGTCATTTATCGTGTCCAAACACTTTGCTGTGTTTTTGAACTGCGGCCTAATTGCGGAACGCCAAATCGTCAAATGATTCTGATCAGTTGGCTTCATTTCTATCACAATTGGCTTCATTTTACGATTTTCGAATTGCGAAACTCTAGTTTCTGCACAGGGCCTTAACGATCATTTTCCGCCATAACGTTTCGCAATTCGAAAATCGTAAAATGAAGCCAATTGTGATAGAAATGAAGCCAACTGATCAGAATCATTTGACGATTTGGCGTTCCGCAATTAGGCTGCTGGTCTGTCTTTGTCAATTCCTATTATTTGTAGCGCAACAGCCTAGGCTTCAACATCCGAATTATCATCAGCGTTAATGTTATAGAGGTATGAGGAACAGGGTGTAAAGTTCACTCACCATCCATAGAAAAGGGAGGATCCTCCGACCAGATGGGTGTTATGTCTCGTGGGCTAAGGCCCGTCGATTAATGTCGGGACGTTGTGTATAAGCTAGATGCGCGGTAAAATCATGCATTTTCAAAGTTACTGCTTTTGAACTGAAATTTTGTACAGAGATTCTAGACCAGATACACTCTTCGACCTGTTTGTATTGATATACCCTTTCTGTAACACCCTGTATACAAAACTGAAGGAGGACGGTTTTGAATATGAAGCTCGATGGCTATAAGAGTAGGGGAAGACAAAAAAAACGATGGATGAACTGTGTGAATTGACGATATGGTTTGAAAGGGGCTGAATACCAAGATGACGACTAATAGAGAAGTATGAAAGAAAAAGACATGTTGCGTCGAGTCCACATAGATTGGGATAAGGACATGAGAATGATGATATTATAAAAAAAAATAACCTTAACTTGAATTTAACCAACTCCGCTATAAGACCAAGTTATTAAAATAATATATCATTAACGCTCGTGTCATAATCAAGCCGCAAGGTAATCTTGTTACCGGTTGATGTTATCAGGACATCACGACAGGTGTGAGCTTGAGAGTGTAAGCCAAGGATTAAGCTACTAATTTTACTAGGCAACTTGTAAAAAGTTGTAAATATTATCGAAACGATTACTACTGGCACATTGGTGATGTTTTGAGACGTACTGACTACTGAGCAAGACAGAAAAATAACTGTGAAATTTACTACTGTAGCTACACCAAAATTATAATTTTGCAATAGCATATTACCTCCCCAAATGCAATTTTTTGGATATCTGCTAAAATTGCTAATACAACATTGAGAATATTGGGATTGTTGTTATCATATACATCAAAGACCAATGACATTTAAAAAATATACACATCACAGAAGTCCCACTTTCACAGCTGTTGGTAGGGTGGAACTACCCACTCTTCAGGCATATCATATTTTCGCTCGCTATAGATTGGATTTAATGCTCGACCGACGATCAGCGCTGAATCCGGTCGAACGTAGCCTATATCATTGAAAACTTATGAACGACCACAATGCAGCGCTGATGAATCGCTTCGCGCGTACACCTACGTCGTGCTGACGAGGACCGTTGGTCGACTAACGCGCTATGTCGGTATAAGCAGGCATTTAGTGCAACACTGACCGAGCAACCGACTGTACGCGGGTACCCTATATCTCTTGTGAGTATTCAGTTTACCGTCAGCTAAGCACTTGACGCTCGGTCACGATAATCAGCGCGAAGGTTGAGTACTAAATCCAGGCTTAGAGGGTAGTCCACTTTGCCTTGTTACATAGGCACTGATAAAATAATCTGGGTCTAATCACAAGGGACAATCATTTTCAGCCTAAGGGTGACAAATCAACATCGAGCTATGCTGCGCTGTACTGCGCTCTGCTATGTTTGGTCAACTCGCTCGTCTAATATTTTAATGAGGATACAAACAAACCAAGCTGTGCTGCGCTGTGTGAGACTACGCTCTGTTTAAAAAATCAGTAGTCTCGAGCGAGGCGCGCTACCCGCCGTGCTGAGCCGCGCTGTGCCAAACTGTGCTACGTTTCTTTGAAAATAAAGTCATTTTTGACGAGATAAACGACTACACGAGCTGCTGATTACTTTTAATACAGCTTGATGTTGATTGTTAAAAAAACGTAGCTTAAGAAACACAGCACAGCACAGCGCAGCATAGCTCGATGTTGATTTGTCACCCTTATTCCGGTAACTCGTGACATCCACAGTACAGGAGTCAAGAACTTTACTTCGCACTCGTTGTGTTAAGAGGTATCGTTATCTCGGAATAGGGCTGTCTCATTTGGAGTAATGGCTTGAACCTGAGTAGTATAATGTTTTAGTACTTTCCACGTGCCAACTTCGTTAAGTTGATAGAGATTTATTATGTAAGTTAATCATAAGCTTAAGAGAATTTTTGGTAACTTTTATTTTGCTTTTACGTAGTTGAATTTACCCTTTAATAAGTAGAACTTGTAGAAAACAACTAACTTAACCTAACAAGTCGGTAGGAAACGTGCTTTAAACACAAATTGTGAGCAAACACATTTATTTCATCACCACTGCTCTCAACACGGAAGGAAAACATCTCGTGAGGAAACCGGCATGTCCAAGAACGAAAAATTCGAAGACATGTGACATCTACCAACCCGCACTGGGCCCGCGTGGTGGATTACGACCTATTCTCTTTCACAAAGAGGAGGCCTGTGTCCCAGCAGTGGGAACGTTGTATGCTTATAAGCACACTCAAACCAAATAAAAACAATTATTTCTTCAATATTTAGTGATTTCATGTGTCCATGTCCAGCCACGCCTTTTCTTTTCCGCATTAAAACCCAAAACGGTCAATTTAAAAGACCATTTTACAAAATGCCAACCCTGCATATTAACAGAGATTATTATATGGATAGCGACGTATAAGATCATTAGGGAGGCTGTGTTCACATCATTACCCACGCCGACATGGTGGGTGTAACCGTTTGTTACTCCATTTTGTTTGTTTATCCCCAAATTAACTCTTAAATTAACCTTTAACTTTGTAATTTGTGTAATTGTTTCGCTAAACGAAGCCTTCATTTAGGTTTCAACCTTTTATAAGTGGTTTTGCCCCTTTAATGATATTTCTTTTAGTAGAAGTGACATAAATGTGTTTTCGTTGAAATATTTCAACTCGTCTTGGTCATCATCATCTGCCTAGTCTTTTCCGAACTATATTGGCTTTTGCAAAGTCAAAGCATTAATTTCAATTAAACCATTATAAGCTTTTACATTGTCAAAGAGTCGGTCAGTTAGTCAGAAAGTTGAAGCTAGTTGCCCATTCCAAAACGAAGATCTCTTTGGAGAAGAAGTAGACTCTATGTCGATCTCTTTGTCGGCGTTGCTCTTCTTGCTAGTAGTTCTAAACAGTGATCGAGTCAGTTCTTCTTTCTCCTCTTCGGTCTGCGCATTACTTTACATTTATTGCGAACTGACTGGTTTATCTTACATTGTGATGACCTTCCTTACCTTGGCTATATGTCCTTTGGATAACTAGGCACCCTATACTAGAACATTCTGCATATTTATCTAAACAATCTTCAGTTGCAAAACCAATACGATACCCAGTAAACAAACGAAAATCAATTCAAACTCAAACAACAAAGAGTTGGAAATTCAGAAACCGCCCACCACATTATAGCCAGAACTCCGCAAAGTATAACAACATCATAAACCCTTTAATTGGAGCAAGATAACTCAGATCAAGGAATCCGTAGACCGTAACACTTCTAAATGAATCAAAAACTTTTAATGGCGTAGGAAAAGAACTTGAGCCTGGGACGAGTTGAAACAAATAAACTGCACGAATGAGTAACGAGGAAAGTTTTTGATGACGACACTCAAAGACAAGGTTGGGGACTATCTGGACCACTTCTAGAATTTATAGGCCTATTAATCTGTCGTACCCTTGAAGACGGAGTTGTATGGAGGTACGTTTTGAGTTTCTGTTTCGGTAAGATGTAAAATGAGTACGATTTTACTTTTGATGGATTTCATTCTCGTATAGTAGATTTATGATACTACCTTGCTGACTATCTTTGTGTTTTTATCGCGGTATAGGCTATTCTCAGATAAGTTCGTGGCGGGGAAAAAATGACACAACTATCGACAAAGAATGAATGTATCGTATATTATATAGCATATTCAGCCTATAATGTTCCCACTGCTGGGACACAGGCTTTCACTCTGAGAGAGGGAGTGAGCCACGCGGGCCCAGTGCGGGTTGGTGGATGTCACATGTCTTCGAATTTACGGCTCTAGGACATGCCGGTTTCCTCACGATGTTTCCTACGCCGCGTTGTGCCCAGTGGTGATGAAGTAAATTACACAACGTAAAGCGCCTGCTTGGGTTCGAACCCACGACCTATATAACTCGTAATTTGGGGCCGATACCACTGGGCAGCTGGCAGCTGTTTCATACATTTCGGTACAGCAGGTATTGAACTTTTGTATTAAACAGCTGATTTTTTTTTCGTGAATTCAGAGTTGGTCCCATAGTGGAAGTTGTTCATATTCATGGGTAGAACACCCTGCAAAAAAATCTTCCTGTATAGTAAGTGTTTTTTAGAGTGAATCAATGTTAAATATCATTGGAATATTACGTTAAAACTTGGTCAAAAACTGACGAACATGAAAAGTTTTCCTGCAAAGGTTTCCTACAACTCCCATAAAGCCAAAATCAATAAATAAAATCGTAGCAAACAATAAAAAGTTCACTATTGCTTAGTTATCGGACGCAGTTCGCCGGTACAGCCAGGTACGGGTATGTAGTGTCACGTCCAAGTGCAACCAAACTGCACTCTCAGCACGTACAGCATTGCAACCGATCGGAAAGTTCCATTTAAAAATCTAAAGGGTTGGTTTTCCAAGTTAGAAAGAATTCAGGTGAGGTTTCGTTGGTAGGTTCTGTTTTTTTACTGTTTTATCATCTTCCTGTGGTTCCTTTCCTACTAGTGAAGGTAGGTTTGCATAGATTGGTGTGGCTTTGCATATTTTGCTTTTTTTTTATTGAGAAGCGAAATATTTGAATCGCCGGTTAAACGTGTATTACATAGTCTTTTTTTTGTGGATGGGAAATCATCAAATGACTCCTCCCGCTCTGGGTGGAGCGAAAGGGAGTGTCATACTCTTACTGACGAAAACCCACCCGTGTTCCTTCTTTAGCTTATTACATAATCTTAAGGGGGAAAGCACCAGGGTACTCACATGAAACGTATGTTTGCCCTTGCGCTTTCCCCCTTACATTTTTTGCATAAAAGCACCCTCTTTTAATGATTATTATTCTGTGAAGTCAAATTTGTTACGGTTGCGAATCAAATTTTATCAACATACAACCTGACACCGAGTCACTGACCTGCAAATTGCAAAAAACGAAAGAGAAAAACCGGCCAAGTGCGAGTCGGACTCGCCCATGAAGGGATCCGTAGCAGCAAGTAACATAATATAAAAGTTCTTGTAGTTCGTTGTAACTTTGTGAAAGGTAAATTGCGGTTTTCGATTTATCACGTATTAAAAAACCGGCCAACAGCGTGTCGGGCCACGCTCAGTGTAGGGTTCCGTAGTTTCCCGTCCGTCACAATAAGTGTTCCCACGTACAATTCGATAATACCCGACATAATGTAATAAGTACCTACAGCGCCATCTCTCGGGGAATTGGGTTACTAATTAGTACATAGACGTGCCAGAAGTTTTCGGTGGTAATTTTGGATTGCGAGAACCAATTTTAATCATTCTTTTTTTGTTTGAAAAAAGATACGTTCAGGATAATAAAATATGTAAACGAAGTTAAAAAAAAAATGCTTGCATATACGATTATACTACAAACTTAGTCCAGAAATGATTTTGTACAACTTTTGTCTTTTTTGTACAAAAACTGTTGTTTCTATCAAGTTCAAAATAATTTTCCTAGAAAGTCCTTATAAAGTTCTACTTTTCAAATTTTTTTCATATTTTCTAAACTTATGGTTCAAAAGTTAGAGGGACACATTGTTTTTTACTTTTGGAGCGATTATTTCCGAAATTATTGATTTTAGTAAACCCATATTCATTTTTAAATACCTTTCCAACAATATATCACACGGTAGGGTTGAAATTAAAAAAAAAATCACTTCGCACTTTACATATAGGGGGGCTACCCTAATAAAACATTTTTTTCCAATTTTTATTTTACCACTTTGTCGGCGTGATTGATATACATATTGGTACTAAATTGCGAGGACGGACAGACGGACGGACGAACGGACAGACAGACATGGCGAAACTATAAGGGTTCCTAGTTGACTACGGAACCCTAAAAAAACTATTACTAGATCTCGTTCAAACCAACTTTCGGTGGAAGTTTACATGGTAATGTACATTATATATATTTTTTTAATTTTATCATTCTCTTATTTTAGAAGTTAGAGGGGGGGGGGGGGACACATTTTACCACTTTGGAAGTGTCTCTCGCGCAAACTATTCAGTTCAGAAAAAAATGATATTAGAAACGTCAATATCATTTTTGAAGACCTATCCATAGATACTCCACACGTACAAGTTTTATGAAAAAAAATTTTTGGAGTTTCAGTTGTAAGTATGGGGAACCCCAAAATTTATTGTTTTTTTTATATTTTTGTGTGAAAATCTTACTGCGGTTCACAGAATACATCTACTTACCAAGTTTCAACAGTATAGTTCTTATAGTTTCGGAAAAAAGTGGCTGTGACATACGGACGGACGGACAGACAGACATGACGAATCCATAAGGGTTCCGTTTTTTGCCATTTGGCTACGGAACCCTAAAAATGTAAAAGGATTACAGGTCAGGTGAAGTTAATAGGTAATAGCCACGGGCTGATAACACTGCAGCTTTAGAAAATACTTCTTCTTCAAAACAAAAGAAGTTTTAATTAAACCTTTGATCTCTTGCCAGTTAATTCTTTTACAAGTTAAAACTACATAATAGGCCGTAGTGTCAGTGATTAAGAGGTCATGTTCAGCCTGAAGTTCTAATCAAGCAAAAAATACTCAAAAAACATTGCCTGTTGACGGTCGATCTTTTAACTCATAAAACCCGACGTTTATACAAAAAGATTCAATTTTTCAGCCCTAACAAACTTGATACCTAATTCTAAGCTTGATTAAACAGATCAAATCAACTACATTTCGGAACAAAATACCTATCCTAAATAAATTTCCCTAAATTGATTTTTTTATACTTAGAATCAAGTTCTACAGGTCCAAGGTGGAAAATAAATTATGGAACGGTGACAGATGAGTCGGCCATCATTCCTTTGTCGCAAATCCATGGCTTTAAGCCTGACAGTTCAGTTCGCTGTATCGGAGATTACACTTTAATAATTAAGTACTACGAATAGTACTGCGCTATGATACGTCCGCGACCGGGATTTGCTTTCGGATATTGAAATATTGCAACGTGAAATATGTAAGCTTCGGCGATAAATGTTCGACGTTTTTGTGATTAAAATCGAATGCATTACAGCTTACAGCTTGGAGTTTAAAAATTGCTATTTGTGTATATACAGGGTGACTGGAAATTAGTGGCGGAGCCGTTAAGGGGAGGTAGTCTAGGGTTATTCCGACAGATATCACTATGAGACCTACCGTCCTTACTTAACCCTTTCCAAGATATTCCTACTTTTTGTTTAGCAGTTTTTGCATAAAATAATGACAGTAGCGGAAATTTTACAATTAATATTACTTATTTAGAATATCTTTGTTGCAAAACAAAAAAAAGTAGGCCAAAATCACTTTTTTTTAGGATTTATTACTATCTCTTTAAGTAGGAATATCTTGGAAAGGGTTAAGTAAGGACGGTAGGTCTCATAGTGATATCTGTCGGAAAAACCCTAGACTACCTCCCCTTAACGGCTCCGCCACTAATTTCCAGTCACCCTGTATATTGAATATTGTCGCATATATTTTAAAATTTTCTTTTAAAAATTTGACAACGTCGTTTTCATGTTTACCTTTTCCTATTCCAAAGCGAAATAAGTAAATGACAAACACGAAGCAACCCGCGCGGGCTTCGTTTTTCTTTTCAAGCTCACTTCAATAGGATGCTAACGATGTAAAATTTTTATTTACTTACCGGGCACTGGACTTAAAAATAAGAATTTTATGTTTTTTAGAAATAAATATGTTGCAAAATACTGAAAAAAATATATGTTAGAAGTACAGTCACGAGCACCAATATGTCAACACTTGGCAATTTTCAATTGCGATTTTTTCGTGAAATAACACGAATGCAATGTTGAAATAAGACACTTAACATAAACCTGTGAGTTCGAAAATACTATGTTCGTAGTAACATAAAATTTCATTCAAAAATAAAGGAGAAAATCGCCTTTGAATAAAGCCAAGTGTATACATACTTATAGACGTGACTGTACTAAATGTACGAAAACAGAGGTGTTTTTGAAAATATTTCAACTACCAACCCAATTCATGATGATTCACCGTCAATCTGCCTGGCCTTTTCCCAACTATGTTAGGGTCGGCTTCCAGTCTGACCGGATACAACTGAGTATCAGTACTTATTTTACATGGAGCTACTGCCTATCTGACCTCCACTACCAAACTGGGTAATACGATACCCTTTTGGTAAGACTGGTTGTCAGACTTTCGGGCTTCTGCCGACCCGTAACGACTGTCAAAGATCCGCGAATGACAGCCGGGACCAATAGCTTAACTTGCTTTTCGAGGCACGGAGGGGTCTCGGTATGTAAAAATGGTCACCCATCGACGGACCAACAGCGGCAAGCGTAGCTTAACCTGATCGATCGACCCGTGCCGCTGTTATTACTTTGCCACGAGCTCTTATGTTGATTCACCGTATATATCCTAAGTCTCTATCATACATTTCCATTAAAAATATGTTACCTACATTCTCCACAAGCAAGTATACCTAAGTACCTAAGGTCCGAAGCCCGAACATTTCAGCTAATAGCTTTCCAGAATAATTTGAATTTCGCTGAACAAAATTTAAAAGTTTAATAACGCCGATTAGAGATTGGGATCAAAGCAACCGGGCGTTAAACTGCATTGAAAATGCGGGACTCTACGTCCCGTGCACAATGCGAGCGGGCGTGACCGAAAGCCGGGACATCCCGCGGTAATTGCCAGCTGTCCTGGCGAGTGGCAGCCCTACCTGTGACGTATGCATCTATTCTGTATTAAGGATGTATGTTCCTATGTTCATCACGGACCATTATTGTTAGTCAATGTTGGTTTAAATGTGCTTTGTGAATTTTGGAGTGAGATTAGGTGCGAAATGCATCTGTGTTTCTTTTATTTAATGGATGCATTGCATAATATACTGTGTCTTATAGACGTAGAATAGAATACTCTTTATTATGTACACCATATAAATTACAGACATAAACAAAGAAACGCCAATACGGCAGTTGGAAATAAAGAAAGTGATGTGATGTGTCGAGGAATTTTAGGATGAAGAGAGGAATAAAAGGCTACAAGCAGAAGGGAAATCTAATTACCCACCCGCCGCTACCTAACAGCCCCAAAGCTGCAATAATTAGTCTACCTAATTCACTTATCCTTTCAGGAAATCCTAGTGAATGTATGTATGTGGAACTACTCTGTTTAGGAAACAGAGCTGTTCCTTATCCTATGGTCTCTAAAACATGTGACACATTGGGTTGCCAACACACAGAAGATACGGTGAAATAGTGTGCCTATTTAAAAAAAATATTTGTTTATTTTATTTCTAAAAGATCGCGATATTATAAGTGAGTGTGTAGGAAATACTATTCGCGATTTATTTGCCAAAATAGCAAACAAATATGAATTGATGGAAAAATAACTTTAATTCCTACAATATAAAGTTACGTTTACGCTACAACTTCAAACATTTTTGTAACTTTTTCAATAATGCTAGTCACTCTGAAATCAACTTAATGATCATTGAAATAAAGTTGATATTTGTTAAACTTGAAATAGGGTGGGGGGGTGTGCAGCACTGCGCACTTTTACTATAGACATTATATCGATGCTACGGAATTAATATCTTTGTTCTAACATTTTATTAAAACAACTGAAGCCCCACAAAACTGCATGTAAAGCAGCATTTCCATAACATACTGTGGAACGTAAGCTGTAACAAATACAATGACGGATGGCCGTGTCGACGACTCCTGACATTCGTACACCATCCGTTTGCCATCGGAACCGTTTCCCAAACGATTTAGTTTAGACGACACCGTTCCGACACGATGACGATACGAAAAAAAAAAGTGTAGAACAATGGCGCCGATTCTGTTCTTCACAAACTAAACAAAATTTAAGTTCAGTGCATCTTTTTCTTTCTATTTCATTAAGAAGAGGACAAAAGAAAAATTTTTGTTTAGTCCTGTCAAATTAATCAGCGCCTGACGTAAATTGACTTAATTTTAGTAGGCAAGTTTTTAATCACGTCTAAACTTGTATGAAGTAGTGTCCAGGCGCCCATTGTCCATTATTGAATTTGAAGCTTATCAAAGTACCTACATAGCAAGCTCATTCCATTTTAGCGATTCAAATGTATATAGAGTTGTTTGTTTGTACAATAATCTCTAGATAGTTACCAGTCGAATTTGAAAAATTATTTTTGCATTTTACAGCTCAATTCTTGAGGAAGCGTGATGTAAAAGTGAGCCTATAGCCTTCTTCAAGAATTTTTTCTGTTTTTCTGAACTTTTTTTCTGTTTAGAAAAAAAGTTCAGAAAGAACACTGAGCAAAAACAAAGTAGCGCGGGCAGGCGATGAGATGCAACTGAGGAGGTCGGGAAATATGAAATTTCACGTGGTCGAAGTCGCGGGCAGAAATAAATATTAAATATTAAGTATCATTGAACGTTTATTTGTTGTACTAAACTAAGTACTAATAGTATTATCTCTTTTGTTTCAGGTAAGTGTTGCTGCTAAGCATTGACAAGGGTGAAGAGTAGAAACAACATGCAAAGTAAACACATTCCTAGGACATATATCTCAAGATGACTGGTTTTTGAAATGTTAAGTATCTGATCACTAATCTCATGCTGTTTGGTCAGAATAGCAATCAACTCCGCTTACCACAGTCCACTGCTAGACATAGGCCTCTCCCAGGCTGCGCCACAAGACCCTGTCCTCCGCCTTCCGCATCCAGTCTGTCCCAGCCACCTTCATATGGTCGTTGGTCCATCCCCCGCTGTGCTTACCGATACGCGGTCTGCAATCCAGGACCCGTCTGCTCCAATGGCCATCGGTCCGAATATTAACAATATCTAGCATAAACCCATGTTTTGGTATCGTGTCGGATCGTCTAACGTGTGACCGCGTCGTTTAGCTCTCGACCGCTTGATAGATGTAGTCCCTTGAGTTTTTCACTGTGTCCGCTCGTAATTTTTCATGAATCTGTAATAATGGAAATGAGTATACTGAAATGTATAGATGTAGATGATAAGGGTCGTGTTGTTGAATTGTTTACTACGGAGACATCAAATTTTTATCAATCTGATGTTGTAGGTCCTAATTATGATCCTTTACGAAAATCTTTGAACGTGTGCAAATGTTTATATATTTATTTATATATACTTTATTGTACACTACAAAAATACATAACATGAAATAAACACATTAAACACTACAAAAAGGGCCGGCCTTATGTTCAGTGGGGTAATTGCGTACTTAACACAAATAAAATGACAATTGCTCGCATTTTCTTAAATTTTGACAGTTCAGCCACGTTAGTTGCGGTATTAAAGTTGTTGCAGCAGACGAATTTATTATGTAGTATGTAACAATGGATTAGAAATATCCTTGAAAACTCTCGGATTGTGAATGAAACTGTGTAACGCAATTAGTGTGCAGCGGGGTAATTGCGTAACGCACTAACAGTAGCAATGGCTTTTATTTTGACAGTTCAACAACATTCATTGCGTTATTTACGTTGTTGAGCAGACAAATTTTTCGATGATAATAAGCAATGGATTAGCAACATCCTTCAAAAAGATTCACTTAGGGTGCTGAACTGATTGAAAAATTACATTTTGAATCTTTACATAAATCTAAAAAACATTTTCCGAAATGAGATCGTCTAAAAAAAGCTTCAGTTTCATGTCATCATGATTCCAGTGCGAAAAAGAGATGGTGCTATCGGCCGTGTATATCCCCGTCTCTCTCTTACACTGAAATCATGATGGCGTTATTAAACCGTCCTATTACGGCAGCAGCACTTTTCCCCAATCAATATTTAAGTCTTCGCGCAAAACATTTAAGGTCAATCTACTAAGCGGTGCACGTAGTCCCCTCCTCACATGTGACGTCACAGTATATTACCTCATTTATTTTGTTAAACACTCGACGTGACAGGATGTCGATACAGGCGCTTGGCTCGTAAGTCGCAAGCTAAGAAAATATCAACGAAGGGCTAGAATGATAAGAGGATGATGTCAGACAGGAAAAATATAAGATAAAATACTTGCGTCGAAAATTGTACGCCTACGTCATCGTGGAAAATGAGCAAGCATTTTGGTCACATAAATTAGATTGGGCTTTAAAATGTCTTTAAAAAAGTGTTTTGGTTTTACACCTCAGTCCTTTCAAAGATACGTCTCCATTCAATACCATCTTGCTGTGATAAAAAAATAAATCACAACGCCTGACAAAAATACATAAGCAATAAGTTGAACTGACGCGGGATGCTAATCTTACTCGCCAAGGAGAAAACAGTCACGTCCTTGCTTCAACCCTTCCTCCCTTATTTTACGACATCACGCATTTATTGGGAGTTGTAAAATTTAAAGTCTAAGTAATGAAAGCTCGCTTTGGAGTTCTAAGTCCGAAGTCATAAATATTTTCATAAATTTGATTAGAAGGACTTTCAATTTGGCCCAACACAGTAGGCACTTAATAAACTCCGTCCAAATGCAATAATGACTCGTTTTTGGTACAACGCTGAATAAATTTAAATGGGTACTTGGTGTCTAATAAACTGTAAACGAATATTTGTTATAGGTACTTAATTATTCCCCATTTAAGTTTGATTTTACAAGTAATAAGTACTTATTTTTAACCGACTTCAAAAAAAGGAGGTTGTGTATATTTTATTGGCACAGCACATAGCACATTGTCTTAATTTAGCTCATCAACACTCATTTAACCTCCAAAAAGAGGTAAGAAATTCACGAAGGAGTCCGTCCTGTTTGTCTGTAATTTGACCCTGTATTTGTTTCATGCACCAAAACCAATATACCAAACCAACTGTAAAGTTGAAACAATTTACACAGTAATTAGTTAATGCTACTCCTATTTTCTTAAGGGCGCTAAGGTAACCAGCGAGAGTCAATTAATTTTCTTACGTTTTTTGAAATTTTCAGGTTAGTGTCTGTTTGTATGTTTATTAAAATAATGATTCGCGACCGTAACAAATATGACTTTACAGAATTATAATCATTAGAATCATCAATACTACCATCTACGTTTATATAATTCAACTAGCTGCGCCCCGCGGTTTCACCCGCATAAGTCTCGATCCCGTGGGAATATCGGGATAAAAAATGTCCTTACCCTGGACTCAAACTATCTCTATACCTAAGGAGACTGATAAGAAGTGGTCTATCAACCAATAGCGATACTTTTGTGGTACCAGGAGAACTCCTCAACAATTAACATACCTGCATCGGGAAAAGTAATATTTTGTAAAAGGTGATAAGTCGAGTAATCGGTAAACATAAATAAAATAAAAAAAGTTTTCGAAGAACTGAGAACCTCCTCCTTTTTTTGAAGTGGGTTAAAAACAAAACAAACCTGAATTTCGGTACTGTCGAGGTAGCAATTGACTTTATCTAGCACTAGCAGAAAAACACATTAATTAAGTGTTATAAAGTCAGAAATACCCGTTAAAACGTTTCAAAAATAAAAAAATGTAGCAAGAAAATGTGAATTCTAAAGTATTATTTTTCTCAAAATTGCCGGGTTGGATTTTGATGCCCTTTTGCACAAAGATATAGTTAAGGTATCCCCACAGAAATACCACTACAGTATCGCTATTGGTTCATAGACCACTTCCCATACAAATTAAAACAGTCTCCTTTCATCAAAATCGGTTCAGCGGTTTAGGCGTGAAAAGGTAACATACTCGTACCTACAGACAGACAGACAGAGTTACTTTCGAATTTATAATATTAGTATGGATTGGTTGATATGAAAAAAAAAAGAGATAAATCCAACTATAGACCGGTAGCAGCGCGGTGCGGCACGGGTGTGGTGACGTGATGCGAGAGCTCAGTGATTCGTCAACCTGTGACACTATCACCTCTCCCGCACCGCGCAGCTACCTCAGGCAACGTCTCAGTTAAGCGCTCATACCTATATAAAAATCCTGATCAATATTTTCCTCGGCCAATAACCGTATATTTAAGCCATTAGGGTCGGCTGTATAAGGGATGGTAATCTTTATACAGCTTAAGATTACCTACATTATTCTAGATAGGTAAAATATATTTTTTTATAAATGTCTCTAAAAAAGATAAAATATAAATGTTATACTTTCAGAAGACGGGCTTGTGGCTAAGTAATATCAGCCGCACGTGTCGGCCGGTCAGGTTAAGCTACGCTTACCGCGGTTGGTTCGTGGATGGGTGACCATCTTTACATAACAAGAACCCTCCTTGCCTCGGAAAGCACGTTAAGCCGTTGGTCCCGGGTGTCATTCGTGGATCTTTGACAGTCGTTACGGGTCGTCAGAAGCCCGAAAATCTGACAACCACGCTTACTAAGGGGTATCGTATTACCCAGTAACTGGGATGTGGAGGTCAAATAGGCAGTCGCTCCATGTAAATTACTGGTATTCAGCTGCATCTGGTTAGACTGGAAGCCGACCCCAACATAGTTGGGAAAAGGCTAGGTAGATGATACTTTCAGAAGTTGCGTTGTATAAAAAAGTATTAATTTCGCTTCCGCTATTTATGGTGGTTGCATTAATATAAAACGGGTCGTAGATTTATTTAGTTTGTTTATAGTTTTCCTTTTTAATGTGAATGTTTTAATATGTCGGGAAGTGCAGACGTATATTTTTAGGTTTCGATGTGCTTTCATAAAGTCCTTCCACAATAATATTAGGTCCTTACATATGAAATTGGCGTTTTGTATGGAAGGAACAAAAAGTCGAATATTTTTTAATATAATATATTTAATTAATCAAAGTATGAACCATTGTTTTCAATGCACTTTTGCCATCTTATAGGTAGTTCATTGATCCCTTTACTAAAAAAACCAGTCGGACGGGAATCAATAAAATCTTTGAAGGCGATTTGGACTGCCCCATCGGAGTTGAATTTTTTCCCTTGCAAAAAGTTATCCAAATTGCGAAAAAAATGGTAATCTGTTGGAGCAAGGTCCGGGGAGTACGGAGGATGTCTAAGACATTCCAATTCAAGCTCTTCTAATTTGGTAGCCGTCTGTTGCGCAGTGTGTGGTCTGGCGTTGTCGTGCTTTCAAGCTTTTTAATCTTCCCAATTTGCTTCAAGTGAATTAAAACAGTTTTATCACTAACATCGAAGCCTGCAGCTAACTCGGACGTGGTTTGCGATGGGTCCGCTTCCACAATAGCCTTCAATTCTCCATTATCAACTTGGGTCTCAGGCCGTCCACGGGGCTTGTTCTGCAGGTCGAAATTTCCAGAACGAAAACGTTGGAACCAAAAACGAACTGTGTTTTCTTTTGCAACATGACCGCCATACACATCATTCACCCTTCGAGTCGTTTCCGCAGCACTAGTGCCACGGCGGAACTCGTACTCGTAAATAATGCGATATTTTAAATTTTCCATTTTGTAAAATGAGTGACGCAAACAGAAAAAACAGAAGAAAAAAAACAAATGAATGACGGTCATCGAAGCACAAATACATGAGTAAATAGCTGTACAAATTTGAATTTGGAATTCCTTACCAAAGAGGAGAAATTCGTGATTAAAGTGGCCAGTACGAAAAACGCCAATTTCATATGTAAGGACCTAATATTTTACCTATGATTCTGCATCACTGTCAAAATCACAGTGACCTCTATGTATAATCATTGCAATAAGGTTGCTGTTCGGCTGCTGCCGTTGACAAGTCTGTAAAATCACAGTGACCTTTATTCTCGTAACTATATGGTTGCTATTGGGTTGCTGCTGTCAGAGGCAAACTAACTGTGAATGGACAGTAACTGTGCCTATAGTAGGTATAGTCCGCGCGGAACTAGTTGGCCGCGCTTTAGGTATGTGAGCGGTGAGACGGAGAGGTGGGGGCGCATTACTCAGTACGTGCATTGCGAACCGCCGCCGCCTCACCCTGTCCCCACCTCAGCGGCCAACTAGTTTCGCGCGGACTTTAGTCTATTGCTGGACATAAGAGGGTCGCCCACACATTCAACCTCAAGGCCTCAATTCATTTTCATTGCATTCAGTCCGTCCACTTCTTCACCAGTTTTGGCTTCATTTTAGATTCTTCTATCATTTGAATACCGAAGGAGTCTATTATTCCTCCTAAGCCCACGTTCGCATGAACGTAAAATTATCGTGGCGGGATTTCATCGCGCACTGCATTTTCAACTCTCGATGTTGAGCCGAGCGTTGAAAATCTAACAGAGTGCATCCCATAGCTTCGAAAAAACACACAGTTTGATTTTCAACTCTAAGCGCTGAGCGAAACGTTGAAAATCCACTGTGCGAAAAAAAAAACGCCCGTGCATACCTGGGCTGATGGTGCAAACAGACCGCGGCGCGGCCGATCGACGTCGACGTGAACTCAAAATGTATACGTATACATATAAACTGTCATCTCATATATCTTTCCAAATATCTCAAAGTATGCCACGACGATGTTTTATAAAGGGTTTGCTCATGAAAGAGTGAATGTGTGTTCTTTCAAAATTCAATTTTGTCTTCCTGTCTAACACTCACATCTATGTATACTACAAATAAATTCAATTGAAGTGTATGTTTGTGATGTCAAAGTAACAGCTTTTTACTAAATACATATGAAAGTATGTAAGGTATACTTATAACAAATAACTATATTTTTATTTTTGTCTGCCTGTATGTTCCGGCTAATCTCCGAAACAGCTGAACGAATATTGGCCGGTAGCACGTTCCCATCGGATAATTTCCGAGACCTCGCGGGCGAAGTCGCGGGCAGCAGCTAGTCGGTCACAAAATTTGAATATTACAAGAATCTAAACAAAATCGTTTTACAACAGCAAACACCTAAACGCCACACACGCAAGTAGATAGCTGCAGTCAGTTCCGGCATATCTGTGGCATATGCTGGCAAAATTGATAGTCTCTGATGCAGCGTTATAAATGCCCCGTCAGACGGCCGCGTATGCTGCATGCGCTGATGGATCGTCTGAACAGACCGTATGCTGGCTAAAGGCGCATCCTTTTGCAAAGAGCGTAATTCGAGTTTTATTGGATGAGGAATTAACTTTTGCGAAACGATTTCAACTAGGGATTTTATAAATATAATAAATATTTAAATAAAACGACTTAAGAATACCAAGTCTTGTCAAATGTGGGCCAGGGCAAAGCTCTCCTATATTTTCACATAGGTCTTGATAATCAGGATACGTCAAATAGAGCATAATATTGAACAAAGATTGATTCAATAAGAGCAACATCAAATATGATAAGGTTTATTTCAGCTTTTGAATCACGCAAAAAAAAACCTAACATTGTTCTAAATCATAGATATTTATCGTGGCTATAAAACTTCGCGGTAATATTCTTTTCATTGTACCTTTTTTTCTCAATGCCATCTGTCACTAATAAACGTCAGTTTTTATTATTGTCAATCACAGTTATTTTATAGTCTTCTTTAAATATATTATTATTAAATTCACCTGTAAATAGTAAATCCAGATTTAGCAAGACACAATGACGATAATCATCGAAGATTCGGAGGAGATACCATGTTCATACTGCGACAAGCTTCGACAGACGTTTATATTGATAGCATTAACAGCAGTACTCCCGATGGTGCTGTTTGGTTCCCTTCTCCTCCTGACAGTGACCGGAGAGATGGATCCACAAGTAGAATTCGCTACAAGTCTCATCGTGGAGTTTGTATTTGGACTCTTGTTTGTGCAACTATTCGTCGCTACGTCAGTCCTTATTAGCTTCATGCAGAAGACTCATCCGTTGCCTGTCAAGTACCACTACTGGTACTTCTTCTTCCACATCGCCATCATGATCCTCTTCCTCATCTCCAGCTTCGTCATGACTGTCGTCAACAACGGCTACGTCACTTCCGGATTAGTATTTTTCGGTGGTGTTTTTTACTTTTATAATTTATATATTTTTATGAAGGTGAACAAGGATGCCTGGACCACTTTAAGAAGAGCTTATTGAGGTGATTTGAAAATGCTTTTGAAAACTTAATAAATGGCACTCCCAATGTCTTAAGATTGATTGTGAATTTGGCGAAGTTTAAGTGAGTTTAGGTGGCTTTACAGTAAGTCTGATAAGAAGGGGATTCGGTCATAATTGTGTTTAGTGTAAGTTGGTGAGTTGTCGGTATTTGTCGAAGGCTAGACAGTAGACACTGAAGTAATGGGTCTTTTAGTTTGGGTCGGTATTGATAAATTTTGTTATTAGCTTCAGAATAATCTGGGCTTAGCTAAGAATTCAATAAATACTAAAATCGACCTCTCACCGGCCTGTCAGCTCGTAGAATTCGTGGAGCTGTACCCTCTACGAATCAAGGGTAAATGTGAGGATTTAGTGAATTCAATCATTCAACTAGTTGGTCAATACGTTATCCATTATTAACAATACAGATACCAAGAACACTGCTTTTAATAAGATCAGTACTGAAGCCCAACTCTTTTCCTACGATTATATTCGAGTAACCACTGACACATCCACGGAAAGGGTATGGTTATTTCTTTCATTTTCTAAGTACATGTTTTTATATCATGACTCGAAACAATCGAAGAGCAGCGGTGGCCCAGTGGGTTACCACTGGACCACCAACATACGGGATGGGATCTTAGATTCGAACCCAGACAGGCGCTTTACTTTGTGTAATGCTCTCATTCCTCAATACGTTCAATCCCGGAGCCAAGTGATAACCTTACCGCCAGCCAATTACCTGGCTGATTCGAGGAGGATACAGGAGTTCCGGACGTGCAGACACTCAATTCGTCAGAAACTTTAATCAGTGGAGTTCGGCTGTTGCATCGGGCTAGCTCGGCCGTTCTGATTTTGACTACATCGTAGGTTGGCGCTTATTGTACTGCAGTGTGCATTTCATTGTTCTATCATTGCTCCCAAAAATGGTGAAGGAAAACATCGTGAAAATACCGGCATGTCCAAGAACCAAAAATTCGAAGACTTGTGACATCTACCAACCCGCACTAGGCCCGCGTGGTGAATTACGGCCCACTCCCTCTCACAGAGAAGAGGCCTGTATCCCAGTAGTGGGAACATTATAGGCTGATTATGTTATGTTACTCGAATCATAATAACTTTTACTTAAACCATATTCCATAACCGGTAAAGCAGACTCCTTCCAGTCTCCCGAATCTCAAAGCTTTTTTCCTAAATCGTGCAAACTTAGCTAAAGAATAGCTCTAGCCAGTAGGTAACTTGGGTCTAACTTAGTTTACTCAATAGCTACAAGTTATTATTCAGCTGCTTAGTATTTCATACACTATAAAAGAAGTACTTCTCCAAACTTCGTCCAAAGGATCCTTAAAGTTTCTGTTATTTTGTGTTTAAATATTCATTATTTTTGTTTATAAGTTGTATCTAGGGGTGAATTTAAAATAACGTAGTTGTTTACTAGATTATTTAATTAAAACCTAAACAGATGTTAGGTTTTAATTAAAATAATCTTTCAGAATAATAACTGTTTAGACTGTAGAGCCATTGATATAGACTCAATCTGCACCCTAATTGCGTTATCGACTTTCGATCATAATCTGAATGATTTTAAAGGATATTGCTAATCCATTGCTTCATATGTTCGAAAAATTTGCCTGCTCACAACGTAAATAACGCAATGAATGCTGTTGAACTGTCAAAATGAAAGCCATTGCTACTGTGTGTTACGCAATTACCCCGCAGGTTCCAGATACAAAAAATAGTATAAGTTCGTAGCCGACCGCATACAGTAGCAGAAGACGACGTGACGTTGCAACATGTCGTACCGAGTCCGACACGTCGTAGCGTAGGAAGATTCAACGTGCTGTCGCTCCAGCGTCGGTAGCACTACTGATCTGCGGTCGGACGACACGACGTCTGCGGTCGTGCGACGTGTAGTCGGGGGGCGACGTGTCGCTAGCTGCGAAAGGTATTCCATAGAAATACATACAAACCAGTAGTGTCGTAGCGACACGTCGTCTGCTGCTGCTGTATGCGGTCAGGTACGAACTCGTACTTTTATTGTACTGTCTCGACTGTTCTCAGTAATCCCAAAATTCCCAAAATCCTGGAAACATTAATACTGTCTGTGATGGAAGCGTATAAAGTTTATTGAAGTGAAACTTCTTTACGCACGCTTGACTTGGGGAGTAAGCTGGCGAACGCGTGACGTAATAGTTACGAAAAGTGTGATCGTGCGAGGCGAACGGGAGTTGAGTGGGGGATAGAAAGCAGTGCGCACGCACATTTTGTTTCTCTCTTCCTCTCATAGCCAAATACGTTTGAAGTTCCACTTCAGTCGTGTGGTCATAAGCACACTCGGTTTTTTTCAAAGCTATCTTCACACCCAGACCCATAAGTTCCGAATCCCAAATCGAATCATAACAGCAGTAAATTGACACGATTGTGCGAAAAATACAAAGAGAAATAAATCTGCATACTGACGAAGTAATTAAAATATGTAGGAACCTATTTCGTCTGAAAGTTAATTCGGGCGTTTGTGGGCCGCCCCGAGCCCCCAATTTCTGAGATTCCAAGGCGGGCCACGTCATAATCGGATTTACGTCTTCCAACTTCACATAAACTTTATGAATTTGCATAAACTTTACTATTGTATCAGCCTTTATGTAAGCTTCGGCGTGTCACTTAGGACCGGACTTCCTTGATTTTCTTGTTATTTTTTTTTTATGGTTCTGTAATCAGTGACTTCAGGTAACATAATTAACGCAAGACCTCATACAACCCAATTAGAGTAAGTATTGAGTTCAAAGCATAATACAATGACAAGTACTTTATTTTTTAAAAAGCTATTTTTTTTAAGAAAATCTGGTTGACCCTAACATTATGCATTTAAAATTGAGTCTTATTGCCTTGAAATAAGATTTCATTTTCTTTGGCTCAATCGGTGGTCATGATAGGAAAAACCATTTTTGAAAAAAAAAAAGTTACTGAAATCGATTCAGTAGTACTTTCAGGACTTGTATTTATTCTGTTATATCTGAGAGGCAATACTCGTAATTTTTACAACGTCCACAGTCTGAGGGGCAATTCTACTAATTTTAAGAACGTTCACAGTCTGATCTCAGTCTCAATCTGTCAAAAATACCTCTAATTTCCCTACATTTTGACAAGTTTTTGACATTTGTTTGTCGCTGAGATGAGACTGCGACTAGATTTTGAACGTTTTAAATTACGAGAATTGGCCTTCAGATCTCAGACTCAATCTGTCAAAAATACTTCAAATTTCCCTACAATTTTGACAAGTTTTTGACATTGATTGTCGCTGAGATGAGATTGAGACTAGATTTTGAACGTTTTTAATTACGGGAATTGGCCTTCTGGTGTAAGGAGAGGATTATGCGTGAGCTATTAAGTTTAACCCTTAATATTAATAACATATCGTTTTAAAATCCACTTTAAACTTTGCTCACAGCACAGAACCTAAAAATCTAAAAGATCTTTGCTATAAAGCGAACAGTGCCCTCAACGCAGATACAACTCCGCTCTAAAGACACAAACTCATTCATTTAATACATTCTAAAGTCGTCGAGGGGCAGATAACTTGTTGTTCTACCAAACTTAAAGTTATTCCCACTATTAGAGCTGAGAAAAGAGTTTATAAAAAAACCGGTACCAGATAATAAAAACCGTAAGTTTACAAACAGCTCAGCGAACAAATTGGGCTAACTTTTTAACCTTTTCTCGTCAAATTATGTTCTGGTACAGCGGTTTTTCGACGGTATTTTTTTATGGAACAGCTCGTGAATTCTGAAGTGTAAATGAAAGGCGGCGTCAAAAATATTGCCGAGTAATGAAGGTAAATACTGAGTTACAATTTGTGAAATCTGCTTCGGTCAACTTTGAGGGACTGCGCTTTATAGCGCTTTTTATGCTTTCTGGTCTAAAACTTCTGCAGACTGTTTTGATGAATTACACCCAGTATTTTTATCTTGAGTCGGTTTGTTTTATTTCAGCTATTGCAACAACTTTGATCCCTAAGGTCAATCGGGAATTGTCGTGTCTTCTATGGGTTACAAATAATGTCAAGTACCTAATACTTATGTACCGGTATCTACAACGCCAAATGCGAACAACGCGTCATACTGACGTCACGCAAATCCTGCATCTCGCAAGCAGAATTTACCGCGCAACTAGCATGGATACAACAGCTCGACATGAATCATCGGGCAGTTGCCCGCCGGACACACCCGTCTGGTCGGAGGATCCTCCCTTTTCTATAGAGTATGAGTGAACTTTACACCCTGTTCCTCATACCTCTATGCTTATAATAATAGCCTCCCGACTGATTTCGGCCACGGTGGCCAATCTCAACAGAGATCAGCCAGGTACGCATGAGATAATAGTGCACAATTGTATGCGCAAAGACATGTGCACTCTCTGTTCTTTTAATCTCATAGTCCGATGGGACAGCAATCCGGCACGCCCGGGGAGAGATCAGGCGCAGGATCAACGTGTTCACGTGCTTTCCTAGACACGGGGGTCAACTTCAAAACTTAAGAAATTCCTAATGGAAAACCCAATAACACTTTGTACGACCCGGGAATCGAACCCAGGACCCCGCGCTCGGCAGTCGCGCTTGCAACCACGAGATCAACGTGGCAGTCAAACCTAAGGGCCTGTGCACACCACGTTTTTTAAACGCGCCGTTGACGCGCGTTTGTAGCGATACAGACGCGATACGCACGCGAGTCTGTAGACTTTAAATAGGATAAAAGCGCGCCGGCGACGCGCGTTCCGAAAACGCGCGTCGACGGCGCGTTTAAAAAACGTGGTGTGCACAGGCCCTAATATGACCAAGACGAAGATGGAGGGACGAACTTGACTCCTACTGAAAGGACTGGCCCACAATGGCCGAAACTATATATGAAACTGGTGTGAACTCAGGGTTATAATGGAACATAGTTTTGGTTTACGTCCAATGTTCTCCATAGCCCAGTTGGTATTTGGACGTTCCGCGTTGGAAACATGTGATTTTCCCCATTAGACAAATTGGTCAAATTTCAATTGGTTCATGGAGCACCGACGCAATAAACGGACGTGTGGAAAAGAGAAAGGGAGGCCATTGCCCAGCAGTGCACATTACAGGCTAAAAAGATAGATAATATACTTTATTTTCACTAGGTTAAGACAGAAAATGCCGCTACACTTTGGGGTATTTCTTAGTAATCTAAGGTTTAAGGGGTGAATTTAATTAAGAACCCTGCTTATTGCACCTTCATTCGCGTGCTTTTTAACATAACCTTCCCCCATAGGCTACGATGACTCGAAAAGAGAAAGGTGATTACAGTGTGATGTTTTTTATGTGATTAATTCACAGAAACATGGGGGCTGCGACAGAACATTGCGTTTTATGGCACCCATGGGGTCGAGCTGTTATCAGTAAAAGGGAATCACATGTCATTAAAACACCGCACTAATAATATGGATGTCAAAGTTGTCTACATGTTTACTAAGGACATTTTCTAGATACTTACTCCTGTAAACAAAATAAAATAAAAAAATAATCTAAGGTCCGGCCGCGCTTTTGCCAAAGATGTAAATAACAATGGCCGCTCGAAATTGAATAAAATTCTAGTTAGCTCGGAGATTTAGACGAAAACAAACATTACTTAAAATAAATGTTCTTGATATCGATTTTATTCAATTTCGCACGGCCATTGTTGTTTACATCTTTTGAAAATTTAGCGCAGCCGGACCTTAGGTATCTATATCTTTACATATTATAAATTAAAGTCGCTTTTTAAGCCTGTCTCAAATTTGCTAATAATCTTATTTTATAAGAATACATTGGACAGTGACACACACAAATTAGGCATTTGCCTCTTGGGGGTCGGAATTGCGACATTTTCAATGTGAGGTACCTACATACCTAGTGATTATTACAAGACAAGAAAACATGAACTAAAATGAAACGATACTAAAATCAATTAAAATAAATGCAGATGATGACTTAAAATACACATTTCCATCAGCTTGAGATCAAACAAAGCAAATTAAAATCATCAGAGAGTATGACCACATAGTTCATCTACTACGCAACGGATTCCGATGCGAATGTGTATATACTACATTAATATTAAACTAACATAATATAATGCAGAAATCCCGATTGTTTTGTCAAGTCGTTAGATGTATAAACTGAAGCGAAGCCATGAACACAGCTAAGTCTAACTGTATGTTTTGTTTATTATGTCCAAAAACGACTAGTCCGATTTTGATGATTTTTCGGAGAGCTAGGTAAGAAAGAGGAATAGTCCCCCATGAAATTAAAACTTGAAATTTTAGCAGAATCACGAATAGAATTATGTGCCTAGTAAATAATAAATTCTAATTACTTCACATTAGTAATGCCATTAACTGTGTTCCCCTGATAGATGATTGTGGACGCAAAAGTGACACAATTCAGTTGGAGCACTTAGCATGATATACGAGCTGACACATTATGTATTTACATATTAACGTTTTAAGATGGGGGCTCGGAATGTAATGGAGATGGTATTTAATACATGGCTTTTAAAACGGATACTTGGTTATGCCCCAATTTGTTTGAGTACTTCCCGGTAACTCTGCAGTTGTTGATGTAAAATATGTTCTCGCGCTCGTATTTATTAATTCATCGTCATTATAGAAGTGTGAGGAACAGGGTGTAAAGTTCACTCAACCTCCATAGAAAAAAAAAAGAAAAAGAAGATCCTCCGACCAGACGGGAGTTGTGTCTGGCGGGCAACTGCCCGATGATTCATGTCGGGCCGTTGTATATATGCTAGTTGCGCGGTAAACTCTGCTTGCGAGATGCAGGATTTTGGCGTGTGTGTGGCGTTGTAGATACCGCTACGTCATCATAATCATCATCATTTGGGACCGAAATCACCCACTGCTGGGTACGGACCTCCCTTTTTTTCTGCCATACTACCCGGTACCATGCGTCCCTTGTCCAGGTATTAATTTAATTAATAAAATAAATGAATAAAGTTAAATGGATAAACCTTCTAAGTGAAACATCGGTAAAAACTTGCATGTTATTCGTTCAGCACCTCTTGAGGTATCTACGTTTTCACAACAGGAGATATCCATATTCAGTTCGGAAATCCAAACAAACCTTTGCTAGCATTCGATTTCCAAGAATCTCAGTTACCTGACGAGTACCTCAATGGTTATACATCCAAAGGAAAACCAGGTGGTAGATCCCATACGGTCTCTTGTATTGTATCCTTCCAAGAATCCTAAGAATTCTGGATGATCGTTTCCCTTTTATACGCAAGTATATAATGATTATATGCTGAAAGGCCTTTTTCAATATTTCATATTTCTTCTTTCTCATGCCGATTCGCAGACTGCGTTCAGTTGAGTCGTCTTATTTTGAATGAAACTCACAGTCTTAACGCTCGCGCTCGTTTAAACACGAGTGGTGTCATGTTTTCATATCAACCAGTTGGGTGCTTAGTATATTTTGTGAAAATAAATGTTTCTTCATTGAGAACAGATGCGTGTTCGTTACTTCATATACCTGTCCGATTTTTTTTATCAATGCTCTTCACTTGTATCAACTCAGTCTATCGCAGTCCACTGCTGGACATAGGCCTCTCCCAGTCTGTTCCAGCTATCTTGTTCAGGACGTCGGCCCATCTAGTTGAGGGGCGTCTTACACTACGCTTGCCGATACGCGGTCTCTACTCCAGGACTCATCTGCACCACCGGCCAGGGGTGCAAGCTATGTCAGTGCTTCGTTTCTGATTTTATCCTTCTAAGAAACTTCGCTCACTTTTATTTTTAGGAACTTTGTTCCTCACCATGATTACTTCTTTAAAATAAATAAATAAAACTATTTTATTTTGGTCTACTAAAAGATCCATAAATTGTTAGTAAACAGATTTGCACTAACATTACTATTGTTAGTAACTTAAACTAAAGACGATTTCATAGAAAGACCTCCCTACAACTAGACACAAGGAATCTACAGTTTCAGTCTTCGTACAAATTGCCTTATTACAGCGGATGAAGTATCGGCCGCAACCGCCTTCGTTTTTAAGCGGTTCCGTTTACAGACATGTGTGGTTAAACCATGCACACACACTATCAGTCTTAATCTAAATCATTTTGAAAGATATTGCTAGTGCAAATCCTTCAATATGCATTAGTTTATTAACAAGGAAGTATAAGTATCACACACTTTACTTTTACCTAAGTACCTACATAGGAACGAAATTCTCTCTTCTTTTTCTCAAAGGGTAACTTTACCTTCTTGAAAGGAACAGGTCAGTCGTGGATAATATGGAAAAAGATGAGGTTCGAAAATATTATCTATTAAAGCATTATCTCGCAACTGTTTTTCTTTTCTGCGGTAACTTATTTATGCCACAAACAGAATATTATCAGACACAACAGAACATTTTCAGAACGGAATTAACAGAATATTTTCAGTACCCATATCATTCCTACACAGAGCCAGTGTTTTATTTTGCCAACCGTATCTCACTTAAATTAACCATTGGTCATTTAAAAGTACAGTTGCATCGTATATCCATAGGTACTAATATTATAAATGCGAAAGTGTGTATGTCTGTTACCTCTTCACGCTTAAACCGCTGAACTGATTTAGATGAAATTTGGTATAGAGACAATTTGAGTCCCGGGAAAGGACATAGGATAGTTTTTATCCCGATATTCCTACGGGATCGAAACTTATGCGGGTGAAACCGCGGGGCGCAGCTAATTGTACAATATTTTCAGTAGGTACCCATCTCATACCTACAGAGCCAATGTTTTATTTTCCCACCGTATCTCACTAAACTTAACTATTGGTCAATTAAAAGTACAGTTGCATCGTATATTTAATTTTATTTATAGGTTCTGCCCGCAACTTCGTCCGCGTAAAATTTCTTGTTCCACTGACCTACCCCGTAGTATCGCATCGCCTGCCCGTGCTACTTATTACTTCGTTTTCGCGTTCTTTCTTACTTTTTTTCTTTTCCTCGGCTCCAATGAGCCCGAGCATGATGTTATATAGCTTATAGCCTTCCGCAAGAATTGAAGGCTAGAGTATCAAATCCGGCTGGTAGTTCCGGAGATTAGCGCGCTCAAACAAACAACTCTTCAGGTTTATTATTACGAGTAGTACCTATACATTTATTTTAACGGAAAATGGCCAAGGCCAATTACATTAGTTAAAGACACGAAAACAGTCTTACAAAAAGTAAGTACCTACTTATACAACTAATCGACAGTCATACGCTCATCTCATAATACTCCCAAGATCTTCTTCCATTCATCCGCGCACACATCACAGTCAGGCCTAGCGTACAAGAGAGAGTTGAGCGCAGAGAGTGAGCGAGGGACAGGAGACTAGGTACAAAATATGTAGGTAATGTAGGTATACATCAGTGGCGTGCATTGCATGTAGGCATATAAGCAATGCCTACCTCGATACATCAACATAAGCCTGTCAATTACATTTTAGTGTGTTTGCCCCACAATTAAGAAACTTACAAAATTATCATACCTAACAAAAAACAAAATCTTCATACAAACACGCGCGGCAGTAGGCTGTCGCCGGACGGCCTACTCGGCTCCCGTACTATTCGCACTTTGTCATTGGTTTTTACTCGTTCAAG
This sequence comes from Amphipoea oculea, assembly GCA_945859645.1. Taxonomy (NCBI): domain Eukaryota; kingdom Metazoa; phylum Arthropoda; class Insecta; order Lepidoptera; family Noctuidae; genus Amphipoea; species Amphipoea oculea. The sequence continues at coordinate 21,986,965 of OX243862.1, forward strand.
TTAATACGACAAAATTAAAAATACGTACGTGTCACTCGTTATACCATGACGTAGGCTTGCCTACTCAAATAACCATACTTTTGACCTGACTTTTTTTTCTGATTAGTGACCGCGTATGCCTAGACTAGACCCGGCCTAGTGCCTACATATTCTGAAAACCAATGCACGCCACTAGTATACATAGACATACTCCTTTCTCCTACAACTAGCAGTCTTAAAGAATATAACACTAGCAGTTCAAAATACATAAAAAGACACTACGAGATGAACATTCAAGACTATCCGAATAAAACAGCAAACAACACCAATTTACCATCAAAAGCCTTATCGAATCCAACAGCTTTGCCTTTCAGCTGGCACTGACAGCAAAATGATTTTTGCAGCACAAAATCTACTCGTAATGAATATTCATACGAACGATGGTCTATACTGTTGCCGTAATTATGTTAACGTTCGTTCGTAACTTCGTTAAAGGCAGTTGTGAACACTGGATTTAATGTCCAAGACCCCAAATATTATTGATTTTAGGTAACTAGTTTTGATAGCTTGAATGTGGTTTATGAGTTGGTATAGGTATGTCAGTGTGTGTGCGCCTCAATGATTTTGTCCCTTGGTGGCTTTAAAGCAAACAGTCAAAGGCTAGCATATTCAGCCTATAACGTTCCCACTGCTGGGACACACGTCTCCTCTCTGTTAGAGGGAATGGACCGTAATCCACCTCGTGGGTCCAGTGCGGGTTGGTAAATGTCGCATGTCTTCGAATTTTTGGTCCTAGGATATGTCGGTTTCCTCACGATGTTTTCCTTCACCGTTTTTGAGGGCAATGGCGATGAAATAAATTACACAAAGTGAAGCGCATGCCTGGGTTCGAACCCACGACTTACAACCGTTACCACTGGGCTACCACTGCTTTCAAAGAAAAATAAAGGTTAGCATGTCAACAATTAATGTTGATGTCACCCTTCTGGCCCTATTCTCATTGTAACATCAGCCAAATGTGCCCAAACTGGTGCTTGTTGCTTGTCGTAATGACAAAGTAACACCAGCTATGAATTCATCAAACATAATAAAAGCTATATTCTCCTTTAATCCATGCATCCTCAACATTTTTACACAGCTAAATTCACACTGCAGTACAATAGGTAAACCTACGATGTATTCAAAATCAGAACGGCCGAGCTCGCCCAATGCAACAGCCGAACTCCACCGAATTAAGTTTCTGACAAATTGAGTGTCTGTACGTCCGGAACTCCTGTATCCTCCTCGAATCAGTCAGGTAATTGGCTGGCGTTAAGGTTTCCACTTGGCTCCGGGATTGTACGTATTGGAGAATCAACTGGTAATCCGAAGCTGAACTTGTGGTAGAAGATTTTGATCGCAATATCGTGTTATTAGAGGGAACGTGGGGACGTGAATCAATTTCGAATATGTATGGCTTAGTATGGCTTCTCTTTCTTATTGCGTGGCTTTATGTTGGATGGAACGCTTGCTGGAAAAATACTAAGTAATTTTGAAGCAGTAAAGTTTCGTAGGAATGCGATCAAATAATTTCTCACTCAGTTTTCAGTTGCAAATGCTGGAAAGCACGAATCCGAAAATCATTAATAAACAGTTCATGTCCATTTAATTGTATTGTATTAAACTTTTCACCCTTACCAAATTCCGTCCTTTGAAGGCCACCAATACCAGGACCCACTAAATATGTCCCCGAAAAAAAATCAACCTAAAAGGAGTGAGAAAGGGCGAACCATTTTCACGCCCAAAGTTGTCGGCATCACCGCCATTAGGCATGCTGCACACGCGCCACAAATGACTGTACCAACGGTAACGGTAGATGGCGGTGCGACCAATTAACTTGCCGCGTTGTAAAAACGTGTGTAGACTGCCTTATCGAACATTCTATTCAATGATAGGTAATATCAGAGCTGCTGGTTTTAATGGTAATTTCTAATGGAGATGTTGGTAAGGGTGGAGGAATTAAATGGCAATTTATTTCTGTTAGGACAGAAATGTGTGAAATTATGTCGTCCCTTATAACTTACCTATTTGCATCTATCACTAGCGAAGAAATCGGGGATGTTATGAATCCTACGAGTACTTTCTACTAATATTATAACCCCCTTACTAATAAACGTATTATATCAGATGAACAGTTAGACACCGATTTCTCTCTTTCAGTCGTCAGTAATTTAACTTTCGAAAGAAGGAAACAAAGCATTGTGTAACTATACCGACGCTATACAACGTTTATCAGTAAGGGGGTAAATGTAAAAGTTTATACGTTTGGATGTTTGTTACTCAATCACGCAAAAACGACTGCACGGATTTGGATGAAATTTAGCACACAGATAGTTTATAACCTTGATTAATACATACTATACTTTTTATTTCGGTAGTACGTTCCCGTAGGATATTTTCTGATCTCCACGCGGACGAAGCCGAGGGGAAAAGCTCGTCACCATCATCAATAACTTCACCCACTGCTGGGCATCGTCTCTCTTTTCTTGTCCCAATCCTCACGCTCCTGTGCCAGCCTCATCCAGAGTTTTCCCACGATGGCAACAATGTCGTCCGCCCATCTCACCGTCGAACGACCGATATCTCGTCTTCCAGTCCTAAAAAACAAAAATCAAAAGCTAGTCTAGCTAGTCTCTAAGCAAAGCTAGTCTCAAGTATCCCGTCTGAAGCTGGGCTGGCGACTTTAGCAAAGCTATTCATAAACGTTCGGTATGTTTCCGTGCCGAATTGAACATCAATCAATCAATGCTATCAAATTAAAAAAGTCCCCCTAAAGGCTGTTCACAAATCCAGAACTCAATTTTGTCATTTTATATCAAATAAACGACTGCCATTTTTCCGACAGCTAAGTTTCTGTCGGGGGTGAGGCGAATTAGTAATTGAAAATGAATTTTCGATTCGAATTTGAATTTTCGATTCGACAACTTGTCGGAGTGGTTGTGAATAGTTGAAATGTTCATCATATCGATAATTCCCATTTTCGGACAGTGTGTAAAACCCAGAACTGCCAAACGGCCTTGCAAAAAAACTATTAAATCATAACTACCATTCCTAATTGTTTTCACGTCTATCTCTAACACCTATTTAATAAAGAATGACTCCATAGCCTCCACAAAATTGTGCCGCCATTTATTTCCCTCCAATGCACTCACTTTTCGCGAAGCCAGGCTGATCGAAATCAATTCACTCCGTAACGCCCCGTCAATTTAACTTCGATTAAGCCGGTGGGACACACTGAAGTAAAAAAGAACTATCTGGAGTGGTTTCTTTATAAGCTTATTGTGGAAGTTCACACAAGTTGGACAGCTTTCCGTACTGCTTATTGTAATCGATGCGCGGTTGTGTATCCGGGTTTATTGTGTGGTGATCGTCTTTTTTTTAGTTTTGAGCTTGGGAAGGCAATTGTGTAGTTGGGGGTAAAGTTTTCATGAACTGTTTGAAGTTGAGAATAGCTGGGACATGCCGTTGTGAGTAAATGGGGAGGATATAAATGTTAGGTTTGAGATAACTTTATTCTCATAAGAATACAATTTGTACATAATTTTGTGGGTAGATAAAAAAAAAACACAACTCAATGTTCGCTTGATACACGGGCTCAAACATCAAATACAAGCAAAAGTTAACAAGTTTCCGTTCAAATGTGAATACTAAAACAATTTCTCAGTCGTTTGACATTCGAATTCGGTTGATTTGATTGCAAATCGATCACAATAACCACATTCAGATAAGGCTGATGATTTTTTGACAGTATTTGAATCTTTACCCCTTTTATATAAATATCCACCTCCACCATCCTTCACGTAGTGTTAAGATAACTCGTACTACCTACTATTTAAGGTGCTACCTAATCGGAGGACACCGTCGCACAGTTAGAAAAAAATTGAGAGTATCGTCATTCGATTCTACTAACATCAAACGCATCGCCGCCGCGCCGTTTTGAAACTTATTTCTAGCCGCGATGCGCTATTGTCGTTTACCTAAAAATTAATGGCCCAAAACAGTAGGTACTTAAGCAAGCCGTAACTAAGGGTTCATATCTCCCTGATTTAAATCTAGATCGTAGCATCTGATTACGAGGACCAAATAACAAACGAGATTCGTCGACACTTACATATTGTGGTTTATTTAGGACCTTTCCGCTGGTAAGTAATGTCCGGAACGCAGCCACATAATAAAGTTATATAGAAGGTCCAGTTTATGCAAATAAAACATGTGTAGGGAGAATTGGGTGTGTAACGAACCGGGTGGACAGGAAACGCGCTAAGTATGGGGACAGAGAACCCTTTGTGCTGCCGTGGGTCACAAACTGGACTGTCAAAAATGGGGTATTGAGGAAAATTACACAATAGGTTAAGGCAACGCTTGCCAAAATCGGTCGGTGGATGGGTGACCATCCATTACACACCGAGACCAACTGCTAAACATGTTTTTCGAGGTACCCCCTCCGTACTTCGAAAAAAGTACGGAGGGGGTACCTCAAAAAGCACGATTAGCAGTTGGTCCCGGCTGTCATTCGTAGATCTTTGGCAGTCGTCAGAAGTCCGAAAGTCTGACAACCAGTCTTACAAAGGTGTATCGTGTTACCCGGTAACTGGGTTGTGGACGGAGCGACTGCTCCATGTAAAATACTGGTCATCAGCTGCATACGGTTAGACTGGAAATCGACCCCAACATAGTTGGGAAAAGGCTAGGCAGATGAGAATGGTCGTGTGTGTTTATTTTTAACTAGCTGCGCCCCGCGGTTTCACCCGCGTAAATGTCGATCCCGTGGGAATATCGGGATAAAAACTATCCTATGTCCTTTTCCGGGACTCAAACTATATTTATACCAAATTTCATCTAAATCGGTTCAGTGGTTTAGGCGTGAAGAAGTAACAGACATATAAACACACCCACACACACACTCACAAACTTTCGCGATTATAATATTAGTGTGATTAACAAAATAAATAACAGATTCTGCAGAAATCTTTTAATCGTATTTGGAGGCCGAGCCTAACCAACGTTTCGACAATGGTGTTTGACGGATTCATCCAGTATTTTCTGTGGAAGGATCAGGAATTAAACAACTTTTTTTTGGCGAATAAACCTTCTGCACTATTACAGATTTAGTATGAAAGCCTAAAAGTATTTTTCGCGCGTCTTGATTAAGGCAGTATTCACACGTAATCCGGAGTAAGTGCTGGTTTTTTCTGTAAGATAATTGAGCGTCTAATAGTACTACTGTACGCAGTTATGTGTTCGGGGAAAATAAAATTAACGACGTCAAAAGATAAATGGACGTACTTTTTCTCCTTATTTTGGTAGGTCTCGAAGAAAATCTGGTTTGGCGAAATGAACTGAAAGAAAAACTGTTGTCTTAATAAAATATAATACAACAGCCCGGCAGGGACATTAACGCGCAACCCTGTTATCATGTATCCAGTACATGATTCTGAAAATAACCAGAAATCGTGAAAAATAAATAGCTGTTCCCTACATTTCTGTTCGTATAACTCGTCAAAATGTAGGGAACAGTTTTTTTTTTTTCGCGATTTCGTGTTTGGTCCCATAGTAAAAGTTGTTCATAATGATGAGTACAATGACCCCTTAGGATAACGGTGATTAAAATTTCAACCAGTTTATAAACATACTTTAGTTTTTGCTGTTATTTACATTCCTTATGTAAGGACTGACCTTCCTACTTCTTTCTATTCAAATTCAAATAATCAATCTCTTAAAAGACAATAAACTAAAAAATGCATTTGTTAAGTAAGAAGCCATGAACTTCATCCATAAACAGCCAAGAAGAACGATTAAGAAATTACTACCCTAAGCACATCCTACCCAAATAAATCCTTTAAAACAGTACCTCCACCACTTACAACAAAATCACAGATTACAGGTGCGAACCTACTTCTCCTCGAGAAAGGCATTAAGATAAAATCCGCGCACACTCGGATCTTGACAGAGATAACAGAAATTACGTGAAACCCAATGGTACTGCCGAATTAGGGATTTTACCAATCTTGCACACTTACTGCGAAGTGTTTTTTCAGGATTATCACACGTTTTTTCAGTAGGAGAAATACATTTGTGGAGTTTTTTATGTGTTACAATATACATACTTTTAAAAATAAAACACTATGTGTTCCCTTGTTAATGGTTCTCTTATACAGGGTGAAATTTTAATCACTGTTTTCCTCTGAAGGGAAGGGGTCATTGTACACATCATTATGAATAACTTTTACTATGGGACTAAACATGTCATCTCGAAAAAAAAAAATCAACTGTTCCCTACATTTTGACGAGTAATGCGAACATAAATGTAGGGAACAGCTGATATTTTTGTGTACATTCATATTAAACTTTCATATTAGAAAGAAATTCTAAGTTTTGTCAAGTCGTAAAAACCGTGCAAGGCAGGGGCGGGTCGCTAGTTTCATGAGAGCGAGGTTCCAAATCATTCAAAATATTTTACATAAATGTAATCAATGGAAGGTGTTATGTTATCGCGGATAAGCGTTGAATAATAATGACACAACTACCCTCAAACCCTTTGATCACATGTGAATACAAATGAATGATTTCCCGAGCGAAATCGACAAGACTGCCAAACATTAACATACAAACCTTGTTTTGATTAGAAACTGAATTGTGGATACGAATATTTACAGCGTAATTTAGGCGAGATCTTTGCTCTTGTTAAATACATCGCCTTGGACCTTTCCTAGAGAAACTTCGTGGTTATATAGGCTTTATTCATCATCATCTGCCTAGCAGTTACTGGGGAATACGATAGCCCTTGGTAAGACTGGCTGTCAGACTTTCGGGCTTTTGACAACCCGTAACGACTGCAAAGATCCACGAATGTCACCGGGACCAACGCTTTAACGTGCTTTCCGAGACACGGAGGGGTCTTGGTACGTAAAGATGGTCACCCCATCCACGGACCAACCGCATTAAGCGTAGCTTTACCTGATCGATCGACCCGTGCTGCTGTTATAAATTAGTCACAAGCACCTCACAAGGTATTATTATAATCACTACAGGAGACCGAGACTATAAAATCATCTTGGTTTTATTGGCTTTGGCTATACAGGATAAAATTGGAAACATGCGACAAATCGAAATGGGAGATTGTACTCATCATTATGAACAACATTTACTATTTGACCAAACCTGAAATCGCGAAAAAAAAAATCAGCTGCTCCCTACATTTATGTTCGCATAACTCGTCAAAATGTAGGTAACAGCTGATTTTTTTTTTGGGATTTCAGGTTTGGTCTCATAGTAAAAGTTGTTCATAATGATGAGTACAATATCCCATTTCGATCTGTCGCATGTTTTCAATTTCAACCTGTATAGTGGGGGAAAAAAAAGTTTTTCAGTAAGTGTGAGATGGGCTAGTTAGGCCCTAGCTTGGGTCTCCAAATGACTACTAAACTTCAATTTACACATATAATTATCGAATCTGTGATTCTTTCCCTGAAAGCTTTATTTATTCTTCCTTGCGATGGTAGCCGATTTTTCATATAACCCTCCATACACAGCAATATCCAGCAGTTAAAAATACCTTTCTCCATCCTTTTCTTAAGAATAGGACCGACCCTTCCAAATACAATAGATTTAGGCACCCCGAAGCCCTTGTTATTCTCGTAGTACATAACAAATGTTGCCCTTACAGTCCTGTATACCTACTTGAGTTCAAGGAATCCGGCAGTACAATGGTTCAGGGTTGCTTTAAAGACGGGCCTAGCTCGAATGCGCGAAGTTATTCACGTTTCGTAAATCAAAACGGTTTTTGAATTGGAAATACTCGTATCCGCACATACGTAATATTTATTTAGTTTGAAGACTTTTTGTGCTTGACGCATATGTTTAAACCAAAATGCTATAGGATTGGCAACGAGGTGATCCGGCAGAGAACCAAAGTTGTCGACATAGCTCACAGAATAGGCAAGCTGAAGTGGCGATGGGCCGGCCATATATTAGCCGAAGAACCCAGGCTAGGTGGAGCGACGATCTTCGCAGGACGGCTGGTAGCAGCTGGATGAGAGTTGCCGAAAATCGAGTTGTATGGTGTACAATAGGAGCGGCATAATGTCCAGCAGTGGCTGATGATGATGATGCTATAGGATAGTTGTATTTTTAATTAAAAAACCGATCGAATTCACATTACATTTACAGGACCACAGTAACATTATAATTGCTATTGAGTCTCAACTCAATAGCAATTTTCCATGAAGTTTGTTGGACAAAAATACTATAAGCCAGTATGCTTAGTAAACAAATAATTAGAATCAGGGTTCGTAAAAATCCGATATTTATGATTAATATCAAAATATTCGATATTTGCTATCCGATGTAGGTACCTATATCGGCATTATATATATTATATGATGATAATTATAATTATATCCACTGATATATCAGCGAACCCTAATTAGAATCAACCACATCGCAAACATCAGCACCGCGCTGAACTTTTATGAAGATAAAATACCAGCATAACATGACAACATAACTGCAGCCTAATTGCGGAACGCCAAATCGTCAAATGATTCTGATCAGTTGGCTTCATTTCTATCACAATTGGCTTCATTTTACGATTTTCGAATTGCGAAACTCTAGTTTCTGCGCAGGGCCTTAACGTTCATAATTGGTTTCATAATAAACTAGAGTTTCGCAATTCGAAAATCGTAAAATGAAGCCAATTGTGATAGAAATGAAGCCAACTGATCAGAATCATTTGACGATTTGGCGTTCCGCAATTAGGCTGCAGGAGTCTGTTTTTAAAGCCCAAAAAAAGTGCATACGAGCAATGTGTAGACTTAAGACCACTGATAGTTGTGAACCATACTTCAAAAATCTTAAGATTCTTACCTTACCTAGCCTCTTCATTTATGAGATGTCAATCTTTGTCAAAAGTAATATGCATATGTATGAAAAATTCCGAAGTGCTAGATATAGAAATAAAGTTCAGACTGTACCCTCCAGAACTTACTTAATGGGTTCCAGTGTATATTGCATGACATCCAAGATTTATAATAAATTGCCATGTTGTATTACAGACATTGACAACTTACACATATTTAAGCGGAAGCTAAAGGAATTTCTAACTGATAAAGCGTACTACAGTGTGAAAGAGTATCTAAAAGGGAAACCTTATGACCAATAATATTAATTAGATATTCTATGATAGAAATGACATGTGTAACTCACAGTTATTATTTGTTTAGGACTTTTATTTAATTATTCACCATTTACTATGACATTTTATTATTTATTATGACATTTTACTATTTACTATGACATTTTAGTTATTGACTACTGGATACTCCTTTACATTGAAAAAATAAAATGGTTAAAATTATTTTCTTAATAACTTTGTAATATTTATTGTGTATTGTATGTGTAAATTTTGCATGCCCAAGTGACGGCAGAGCATGGAGAACATTACCAAAACATGACTGTATAACATCTATACCCCTACGCATGTTGGCAAGAAATAAATGATTTGATTTGATTTGAACATTCCAGCATCGCTCAATACAATACTGAAACCGATGCTGAAGTTGAAAATAACGTTGGAATTCCTTGAGTTACTAAATCAGTTCCCCACAACCCTGCAACGAACAGTGTTAATGTACCAAGATGTCTACAAAACCTAATAAATTATCCAACAGCGGACTAGTGATTCTTTGAACACAGCTCCATAAACCTTGCCGAAACTCTGCAGGCCATTCTGGTCATTACGTCCTTAGTTTAAGGGTCAGAACAGTGTGGTATGTATGGTAATTGTCGTTGACCGTACACCGAACTCCACTGTAGTTAATGTTGCGTAAGGACGATTGAATTTAATTACTTTTGGGTGTCGGATACGGAATTACGTAACGGGGGGGTTACAAAAGAACAGAAACAGAAGGTCCTCTCCATACAACGAGTGTACAAGCAGTCCCACGCGCTAATAGTCGCGTACGTACAGTACCCGGCGATAAATATTGCACATCGACCTTTGGAAAGAAACAATCGGCTAATTTCAGCTTCGTAGTGCGTTATCTCTGTCGCACACTACCTATGTGACGTTAACTGACGTTTTGTCAGTTGTTGTTCAAGTGCGATAGAGTGCGGTCGCGTCCAGTTCAAAATATATATCAAGAGTTGTTAACACCCCCAAATTTAAATAATTTAAAGTTGTACTATGGCATCTTTAGGAAAAATAGGGGAACCTTTTTATTTTACCCCAACCTAAAGCAATCATTTATTGAAAAATTGGTTTATTTTATACAAAGAATAAAGAGAATTATCAAAAGAAGCAAATCATAATTGTTTTAACAGCTCCTAATAGATACCGGACTGTTTGTATTTCGTGCGACAGAGATAACGCTCTACGAAGCCGAAATTAGCCGATTGTCTCTTTCCAAAGATCGATGTGCAATATTTATCGCCGGGTACTGTAGGTACGTATGTGTCAAACAAATGCTAGTCGCGAGTGCGCTTGCACGTCGCTGTGAAGCGTCTACAATGTATTCAAATGCTTGTTTTGAATTGATGTTACTTTCTCATAGTGGCCGTTTTGCGAATTAGTCCTTTATAGAATTAGCCATTTCGAGAATTTGTCCATTAAAGACTCAGTTGCCATTTTGAGAAGTGGGCATTCTGCGCCTAAATCTCAGATCTTTGTGCCAGTGCTAATTAAGTAAAATTCTGAATAACTACAACTATTGAAAAGTCATAAAATGTTTGCAAGTTGTTTTTCTGTAAACACATATTTGTTTACATGTTTGGAAATAAACGAACACAGTATATGTGCGTGCGATTTCGTTCATCATCATAACATCAGCGAGCAGTGACTGTGGTGGCCCTGTGGTAACGGCCCCGACTTACTAGTTGTAGATTTGAACCCAGACAGACTGCTCTCAAAACGGTGAAGGAAAACATTTGAGGAAACCGTCACGTCCTAGAACCAACAATTCGAAGACATGTGACATCTACCAATCCGCACTGGGCCCGCGTGGTAGGTTATAGCCCACTTCCTCTCGAAGAGAAGAGTCCTGTGTTCCATAGGCTGATTATTCATCATAATATCACGCCTGTTTTCCGCAAAGGGTTAGGCACTCAGAAGTGCACACACAAAAGACACGGCCGGAATTTATAGAGAGATGTGCCCTAACAAAAAATATTTATGTACACTGACTTAAAGTACGTCATATTAAAGCTTACAGGTATGTCTTTATAATAGTTTAAGTTTTATGATCAGATAAGAAGCGAGAGATACTATAAATAGGATACAAAAAAGAGCGCCTAGACATTTTGAATAACAATGATCAATCATTCCGTTTTATCGACAAAACAATACGAGAAATACAATATTATCAATGGATATAAATGCCGTTTCTTCACTAGCCGACATGACATTTATTCACATCGATATCAGTGAATATCTAATTCTATGAAAATGTATGAAATAATCTAAACGCGTCGTCGGTCAGCTAGTAATGAAAGAGCCAAAAATCAAAATACCAAGTAAAACTTAATAGAAATCAGATTGATTTTATGTTTTTAAGTCCCATGTATTAGGGAGCGAGCCTATTTGGAGCCGAGCTTCTGTACCTTCCTGTTTTGTGCTAGGGCTGTCAATTATGCGTTTTAATTATTTGTTCAGCTGGGTCGATTGGAGTCTGTATGGTAGTTTAACTAGGCATGGCAGGGTGCCGAACCCTTGGAACGGGAAGAGAATTCAGTTTTAACTGTTATGGTTTTAAAACTATTTTGGGTCCCCCATTTTCTGGTCGTTGCTCTAAAATTACCCTTTAAAAGTCAATTTCTGACTTAATTCCTTGAAATGCATTATTTTGTACTTATAAGGATAGGCCTTCGCATATTTGTGTATATTTTGAAATTAGAATCATTGTATCTAAGTGATACTTCAAATTTTTCATCTCGTGAGTGCCTTCAAATCGAGCTCTTAATTGTCTCGATACTCGAAATTCAACTCATCGATAACGCCTTGTAGTTGTAGACCAAGCAACCCTTAAAAACAAGATAATAATTATCATCACTCGAGTCAGTTCTTATTTATTTTACCATTTATGTCCACACATATCGCTCATTTGGAGAAACATCGATGTAAATGTATTTTTTCCAAAAATGAGTTAAATATGATAAAGCACTTAGAAAGCGTATTTACGTTAGGAAAGCAAAGAAGTTAAAAAAAAAGTAGCAATTACGTCGATGTTTCTCCAAATGAGCGATATACGAGACGATATCTCGTATAAACAGACAAGAAAAAAACAGAACAGAAAAATAGGTACAAAGGTGATGCTTATTTCATAAGAATTTACTTCGTCTTTTCTCATAATAAGTTCAAAGATCACACAAAACAACCCTTTTTTTATACAGACTCGTCAAAAGCGCAAACAGTCCTATTGATACCAAAGTTCTTTCAAACATACTTGTTATGCAAAGAAAACATTGCATGTAATCTCTTACAAAAGAAATCGTATGTAGAAGTTGGTTTCTTATGAAAATGCAGTCGTGTCTACGAGTCTACGAGAAAGTTAGTCGTTCGGCACTCTTTGGTGTTGTTATTCAGAAGTTTAAGTCGGTTCTTTGAATTTTAAAATGTTGTAGATAAGAAAAGTTGGGGGTAAATCTTTTTGTCCTTGTGTAGGTAAGAAATTCTGGGACCTACTGCAAGGATCTCTCGATTTATGACTTTAGCAATGTTCTTTCTAATTAGGTAACTTTATACTTAACTCGTCAAATGATCGGCTACTAGATCGTCGGTCTACGTCGCCTTGCATGTAAGCGCTGAATGGTTTTTACGATTATATTTTGTGTCGTTTCGAATGTGTTTTTCTAATGAACATGCGCTGACTCATACGACATTTATCGGTAAACGTGTCATGAAATAAATTAAGAGTTTCTAGTTTTTTTATGAGAAGTATTATTTAAATAGTACGAGATTCCGTGTAGGAGTAAAAGAGAAAGGTATCCCAGTGTCAGCTCCCGCTAAAAACCCGTTTAACAAAAGCTAAGTCGCATGATGTGATGCGCAAGTGCAACGGTTTTGTAAAAAAGTTTACCTCTCAATCTCAATATGATCAAACCATCTACGCATACTTTTTTAAATTTTAACTAAAACCTCGTTGGTTGTTTTTACCTAAAGTCAATCTGCCTAGCCTTTTCCCAACTATGTTGGGGTCGGCTTCCAGTCTAACCGTATGCAGCTGAATACAATTTTTTTACATGGAGTGATTGCCTATTCGACCTCCACACTAACACGAAAACAAAATAGTACCTAAAGTATCGTTTCGTTTTAATTTAGACTGGATACAAATAATGATTGATTGATTGCTGCCGACTGTAGTGATGCCAATAAATGAAATATTTCTAAACAAAGGCCAAGAATTTACGTTCAGCTCTAAGAATGCCGTCCCAATTCTAAATATTTTATAAAATTTAACAGAATAATTTAGCAAGGCATTATTTCAGTAAGGTCTTCGTTCTCCAGAATTCGTAACGTTTCAGCCTAAATGCCAAACAAAAATTTAAAATTCTTCTCAACTTCCACAAATTTTAGACATTTTAATGGGTTTCTTGAATTAATTAATTCGATCTGCCCCTAGATAAAAGAAATATTAGACGTGAGAAAACAATGAAACTTTGTTGAAAAACGTTATCATCTTGTTCAGTTTTTTATCAAAATTCGGATAAGCGCAAATTTTTGATGTAGAGAAAATAATAATGGCAATGCTGCCAGCCTTTTGGGCACTTTTCCTGTTGATAGCGATACGGACGAATTTTTCGATGATCTATGGTTATTTTCCTTCTTTTTTATATACATTTATAAATAGTATTAATATTAGGTATGTTTAGTCTGTTAGCTGTTATGTAATCTTGTTTGAAAATAAGAAAAATATTTTTTGCAGCAAGTAGGCCTTTTAAACCCTAGTTCGTGATTTACATCACAGCCACAACACAGTGCTCTCAAAACGGTGAAGAAAATCATCGTGAGGAAATCGGCATATCCTAGAACCAAAAATTCAAAGACATGTGACATCTACCAACCCGCATTGGGGGGCCCACGTGGTAAGTACATAACGGCCTACTCCCTCTCGAAAAGGAGAAGCGTGTGTCCTGTGTCCCAGCAGTGGGATCATTATATGCTAATTATGCACAACACGACACAGCATAGTTATGACTAGACTAACAGCAAAACTCAAAAATCGCAACTGAAAACTACAAACCGATTTCAATTGCGTCTTAATAAATCGAGCGATTGGTTGTATTGGACAGGGCGACCGCGGTGTTACGATGTATTGTAATCGATTCTGCTGCTCGATTCCGCTGAATCGAGGCGGTTTCACTGTGGACTGCAGTGTGCCCAACTCGAAATTGATTCGGGAACGAACAGTGAAATTCCGAATTATTGTTGTTGGATTTGAGACGGTATCTATGGAAGAGCTAAAGTTTATTTTCTTTAGGTTATAAATGTAACATTGCGCCTGTAATCGCCGATAGGGTACCTATGGTATACTTTGGTAGTATAGTCTACAGCTACACCATAGGTTCTAAAAGTAGGCGACAACGCCCCCTCGTGGGCGTTTAAGACTTTCAGGTGGAGCAGTAGAAGACCAAGAGACAATTAGGTATCCTACGTTACGACAATATAATATTACATATTCAAATACAATGTGGAGCAGGACGATTGACATTCCTTTAAACCACGTAAAGAGTGGCATGCTCTTTACCCGTATACAAAAAATCAATCAAATCCAATGAATACTTTAGCCACAGGAAATTATTTTTCATTTTCTTAATATTCAACATGATGTAGATCTGAGTTCGTAATAATAGGTAAACATTGTAAGGTCAGGAACCTGTGCAAAAACGTACCTACGATTCTATGCTTGAAAGACAGAGAAAGGTGTCATACGGCCCCACTCTGACGCGCCCCGCCCACTCACAAAATACTACGATTAGAAAGAAAAAGAAATATTACTTACGATAATAATGCATTAGTGGTGCATAGAAAATTGCGAATGTGTGTGAGCGGAATATTTTCGGCGAATAGTCCTTGAATCGGTAACTATGTCATGTCAGTGCAGAACGGCGCCCTTTGAGGAGAGCACACGCCTACTTTTTTTATCACAAAACGAGCCGCGCGCGCATTGTCGTGATTTTATGAAAAGTTTTAGTTGTTATTGTGATTAAAGACGATTTATGATGATTGGATTAGTGCATAGGTTAGTGTGACTTATTGTTAAGTGTTAGTGTAATATTGGTTAGTTATTTTGGACATTTATTAGGTAGCTAGTTTTGTGATTTAGGTTAGGTTTGTAAGTTTTTTGAGTTTAATTATGCCTCAAATAAGGTACACAGCTGCCGAGTACACCGACATGGTACTTAGGTACGGAGAATGTCACCAAAATGCTACTATTGATGATTTTAATTGTGATTGTGATGTAATATTACGTGAT
This sequence comes from Amphipoea oculea, assembly GCA_945859645.1. NCBI lineage: Eukaryota > Metazoa > Arthropoda > Insecta > Lepidoptera > Noctuidae > Amphipoea > Amphipoea oculea. The sequence goes on from OX243862.1 coordinate 22,002,450, forward strand.
TAATTCTCCGTCTAAAGTACCTACGCCCAGCACCGTGCCGCCGCCCGCTGCACCCCGCACCCCGCCGCGCAATAGGTCAGTGACTTTTCGTAGATAAAGCGTGTTTACTTTTTATGCAGTTGATTCTGCTATTTATTTTGTTTGAAAATTGCAATTTTTTAATTTTCCATTAACTACTAATCTTCGTGGTTTAAAATGTTTCGATGGACTAGTACTGTGCTCGTTTTAATTTAATGTCGTAGTCCCATATCCACATTGTATAATCATGGCAATAGCTGTTTCAGATTCGCGACAGACGGTAAGTAAAAAAAAACCGGCCAAGTGCGAGTCGGACTCGCCCATGAAGGGTTCCGTAGCAGCAAGTAACATAATATAAAAGTTCTTGTAGTTCGTTGTAACTTTGTGAAAGGTAAATTGCGGTTTTTGATTTATGACGTATTAAAAAAAACTACTTACTAGATCTCTTTCAAACCAATTTTCGGTGGAAGTTTACATGGTAATGTACATTATACAGGGTGAAATTGAACACATGCGACAAATCGAAATGGGAGATTGTACTCATTATTATGAACAACTTTTACTATGGGACCAAACCTGAAATCGCGAAAAAAAAATCAGTTGTTCCCTACATTTTGATGAGTTATGCGAACATAAATGTAGGGAACAGCTGATTTTTATTTTTATTTTTTTTGATACCCCACACGTACAGGTTTGATGAAAAAAAATTTTTGGAGTTGCAGTTGTAAGTATGGGGAACCCCAAAATTTATTGTTTTTTTTTTCTATTTTTGTGTGAAAATCTTACTGCGGTTCACAGAATACATCTACTTACCAAGTTTCAACAGTATAGTTCTTATAGTTTCGGAAAAAAGTGGCTGTGACATACGGACGGACGGACAGACAGACAGACAGACATGACGAATCCATAAGAGTTCCGTTTTTTGCCATTTGGCTACGGAACCCTAAAAATGAGGGCTCCAGATAAAATTATATTGCGGTGGGCAAAATTAAGTTGAGAACCTATAATTAGAAGGTCTAAAGTTGGCCAGTTATGGTCAAGTCCCATGTAATAGGGGGCGAGTCTATCTTTGTTAGGTTATAACCAGTGTTTTAACATTAAAATATTTTATAACGCTTAAAATAATAAAACGAGAATACCCATCCATATACCCGCTGTTTAAATAACAATGTCAATCTGTGAAATAATTTAATTTGGAAATTATATTTGCCGAGCTCGTAGCGCCATAATAGCTTTTATTATGAAAAGCTGTTCGAGTAAATTAACAGATTTATTTTGTGGGAAATCTTTGGCACTGTTGAATTAAGAGTTTATTGACGCTACTGGATCTACTGTTTTATCAGAAGCCGTAAGTACTTAATTCTCAAGATTCGAAAAGGACATCGATTCTTTTATAAAGTTCGTTCGTGAAAATTTAGGGGTCCTAATGAGCTGAATTCGTTTTTGCTTGTTTCTGATCATGGCCATGGATATCATCTAAATAACTTAATCGCTCCAGCCCCGGCACGTACCACTGATGGCACATTACAATATAAAATCGATTGTGTCTCATTAGCCGGTCTTAACTAAATCTTTTCTTCTTCCAAAAAACGGCCATGCAGGTTTTATCCTAACTGTGATAAGGCGAGGTCGCGCGGTGATAAAAGCGGGTAATTACTTTTTTATTTATAAATGCGGGAAAGTTCCTTTAAAGGAAAATGCGAGAAATTGAGGATCCTTATGATCGGTTATATTCAATCACTTCGGGGGTACTTACAAGAAATGAAGGATTAGCAGCCGATTTGACACAATCGAATGAAGGAAAAGAGTCCACTAACCTGATCTACTGCGATGATCTTCAGCGGCAATTTGGATGGGGCGCCCCCGAGTAATTTATGTTTAATTTTGATTTTTGGTGTCTCGCGTACTCGAGCCGAAAATTGACGCGTGTCCATCGGCGAGCAATTCATTAACGATGCGGTAATTTAGACTGACTTTTTTCGCTCGTGGTGGGGCGACTCGAACAATCCCCACGTCATATATGCAATGAGGTATGCATAGTAGTGATCTCTTCCAACTATGAAGGTGTCTAATCAAACGGCGCGAACAAGGCATATATTATACAAATCGCAACGAATCTAATGAACTAGCGTGTCGTACTTTAAATAAAGTGCGCTGTTGTATTTTTAACTTTCGGTGCTAAGCTAAACGTTGAAAATCCAACACAGCGCTTCTATTTAGGCATTAATTTAAGGGTTACCTAGTGTTAGTGAAAATGGGCATAATTCAGCTAAGGACCAGTTTAAATATGTAGAACAGAACATTCCAGAATCGACCTTAATAAACAATATTAACCCACCTCAGCCTTTTTTTTTCCTTGGAGAAATCCTCATGGTTACCCTACGTCTGAGAAGAACAGGGGGTTATGTCGGACTCCTACCGACTAAAACCCCACTGTTACTTCCAGTACCATGAGTCAGGGCCTGGTAGATACTTGTACATTCGCCGCACACCCGACTGGTATCAGCCCGCCATGCCTAGCGGGCCCCATAACCAAGTGCGGCCGATCCCACGACCGCACCTCCTTACATTAAGCCGCGCATACTGCGTACCACCTCTTTGACCCTGACTGCTCGAGCGACGATATGGCCACAATTTTGCCACTAGCAAGTCCCTTCCCCCCCGCCCTGCAAACCAATCTAAACCGATCACATAAACACCAACCAGCCGACAGACGATCAAAAGCGTACCTAAGAAACTTTATTAATCTTTTACGAGACACCAGTTTTAACGTTAAAACGTAACTGGCGTGAAAACTACCAGCAGCACTAAACAATCTCGCAATAGTTTCTGACCATTTACGACAAAACTTGGGCGTCGTAAAAATGTTGTCTACTCGGAGTTGGGACTAGGAAGTTTATTGATAGCCCTTTGGTGAAGGCTTTTGTCGATTTGGAGACAAACAAGAGAAACTAGATAATGAATGAGATGTGTACGTCAATTTGTGGTTTGGCCTAAAGCTTAACGAAACTGCTGACAATGTCGCAAGAATGGTAATGCTGAGTTGAGTCGGACACGACATAGATGTAAAAAGATATAGGACAGTTGCCAGAGATGGACTCGTTGCTTCTTGGAATAAATCTACCGGAGAATCTAGGGATGGACCCATGAAACTCTGGCTTTTAATAATAATATTTGGGGATATCTCTTGGTAAGACTGGTTGTCAGACTTTTGGGCTTCTGAATACCCGTAACGACGGTTAGTCGTTTCGTTACTTTTTAAATATTTCCGTCCGGAAAATATAAGAACGTATGTTCTTCGAGACGATTTTGTATGAAATGCGTGCATTCAGGGTCTTCGAATCTGAATTCCTGACCAGGAAACCGTTCGTATGCAGCCAGCCTTATTCGTAGTTCTTTGATAGTCATTACAAGTAATGGATATCGTGTTGCCCAGTAAATGGGTTGTGGAGGTCAGATAGGCAGTCGGTCCATGTAAAATATTCAGCTGCATCGGGTTATACTGAAAGCCAACCCAAACATAGTTGGGAAAAGGCTAGGCAGATTAATATTGCTTGATGATTGTATAGGCTAAGCTTGGATCTAAAAGTATTTTTGAAACGACGTGGCCAGTTGCAAGTCCTGAATGAGAACACAATTTTGCTTAACTATGTACTATCGCGGACACTCCCGCCTGACCACCACTAAGTTCATTTTTGCTTGCACTCAAAAAATAGAAGCGCTCTCGAGTAAACGCGCCAAGGTCAAATAGTTCGTCCGTAAAATTCACAAAAGGAGTATACGTGTTGCGTCACTAAGCTGCGCAGTTCATGTTGCAACTAATTACGTTATCGCTTTCCTAAGAGGCGAAAAAATTTTTAAGTGATCAGGCGGAAAAGGCCGCGATGGTACATATCTCTATCGATCAATAGTAACTCTACTCATTTTTTTGGAACAGTATTTGCATACGAACGTAGTAACTGCTCCTAAAAAGCCACATCCTCTGTTATCTCTGCCGGTATTAGGGAACCAGTAATGGGATCCAATTTACTTGCGTCACGTTCGTTTCCTAATCGAAAGACTATGCTTTATAACAATACGTGATCTGAATTTGTAAAAGCAAATTGATTTCAGGACAATAAGGTTCTATTCCTATCGGTTTTCGTACTGATTGGGTACATTACTGGCGTAATATGTTTTCTTTATACCAATGTATCAACTTTCACTAATGAGACACAATTACTTTTTCTATTGTTACCGATCTCTAGGAGATTTCTTGACAGTTGAAGGGATATATATATGTTGATGGATTGAGTGGGAAAGGAAGGCCAAAGAAAATATGAATGAATAACATGAATCAACCAACAATCATGATTGATGATAATGATGATGATGATGATGGATTGGGTGAGGAATGATATGAACGAAAAGGGAGTGAACGATAGTGTGACGGTTGATAGGGAGAATGGAATGGACCAGGGCAGGAAGATGATGATCATGATACCAATGTGCTGAAAGTCTTTGAAACTCGCATGTTGTTCACGTATAAAATATGTAGACTAATGAAATATTTTCTTTGTTTCAGGTATGTTTTCAACTAAAGCTGCACTGTATTCAGAAAACCTGTTTTTTATTTATTGATTTATGTTTGCAATGAAGAAGAACCTTTGAGGTAAGTAGCATTATTAACCAAAGCAGTAATCAAGCAAACAATGATTTTCTAACAAGGTATCTCAAATAATTTTAATACAAATACTTACTAGCAAACACAGTAATAAAATCATATAGAACAATATCATATAATAGTACCCGTAGTACCTACATATCCAGTATTAACCCTAGAGGGACATTGATTCGATTGTACAGACGGTCCTGAACACAATACCTTTCTTTCTTATCAGTCCGTTGGTCGGTTACAATGGTTTTGTAACCACAGATATAGATAGACCTAGATAACGCAAGTATCACGATCTGTATGAAAACCAAGCGTGCCATTTTTTGACTAACTACTATGACGTCACAAGCACTATTTAGTGATGGGAAGATCAAATCGATTCAAAGACGCCGCCGCGTGAGGCTCCCGTCTCGCCCCACCCCCGGGGCCTAGCGCCAGCGCTCACGCTCACCCAGCCAGCAGTACTCAGGACTGAGCGCGAAAGTGGCGACTTACGATTTTTGTACGTAAGCTGGGCATTCGAAGTAGTTATCTAGGTGTATCGTTGTAATACTTATGATAATCGATAGGAGAGAATGTAGACATTCTCTTAGTATCTTACATATGTATATGATTTTCCAACTAAGTAAATCATCGATTTCAACAATATTATTGGCGAATCGACTCTCACTTTATGTCATCTATCAGCCGACCTATTCCATAAACGTAAACCTCTCACCGTGAAAACTTATGTGAAGTGAGCCGTCGATATGAGGAACAGGGTGTAAAGTTCACTCATACTCTATAGAAAAGGGAGTATCCTTCGACCAGACGGGTGTTGTGTCTGGCGGGCTACTGCCCGATGATTCAAGTCGGGCCGTTGTATCTATGCTAGTTGTGCGGTAAACTCTGCTTGCGAGATGCAGGATTTTGCGTGACGTCAGTATGACGCGTTGTTCGCATGTGGCGTTGTAGATACCGCTACAGTGTATTGACACTGTAGCCCTGGCATCAGGTGGATTGACAGCTCACTTCACCTAAGATTTCACGGTGAGATTTTTACAATACTTATAGACACCAGACGGTACTTACCTAAAAATGGACACTGATAAACACCTAATGTACCTTTATACTTACTTAGAACTTAAAAAAAACACATTCAAAGTCACAAATGTCATTGGGCGTAATCTGACCCGGTTTGTGAAAACTTGCGTACAAAAACTAGATTTAACGTCTTGTTCTTTCAATTTCATGTACTTTTTAGGGTTCCGTAGTCAACTAGGAACCCTTATAGTTTCGCCATGTCTGTCTGTCCGTCCGTCCGTCCGTCCGTCTGTCCGTCCTCGCTTAATCTCTGTGACCGTTAGCACTAGAAAGCTGAAATTTGGTACCAATATGTATATCAATCACGCCGACAAAGTGGTAAAATAAAAATTGGAAAAAAATGTTTTATTAGGGTAGCCCCCCTATATGTAAAGTGGGAAGTGATTTTTTTTTTTATTTCAACCCTAACGTGTGATATATTGTTGGAAAGGTATTTAAAAATGAATAGGGGTTTACTGAAATAATTTTTGGATAATGTCAATAATTTCGGAAATAATCGCTCCAAAAGTAAAAAACAATGTGTCCCCCCCCCCTCTAACTTTTGAACCATAAGTTTAGAAAATATGAAAAAAACCTGAAAAGTAGAACTTTATAAGGACTTTCTAGGAAAATTATTTTGAACTTGATAGAAACAACAGTTTTTGTACAAAAAAGACAAAAAGTTGTACAAAATCATTTCTGGACTAAGTTCGTAGTATAATCGTATATGTAAGCATTTTTTTTTAACTTCTTTTACATATTTTATTATCCTGAACGTATCTTTTTTCAAACAAAAAAAGAATTATTAAAATTGGTTCTCGCAATCCAAAATTACCACCGAAAACTTCTGGCACGTCTATGTATTAATTAGTAACCCAATTCCCCGAGAGATGGCGCTGTAGGTACTTATTACATTGGGCCGGGTATTATCGAATTGTAAGTGGGAACACTTATTGTGACGGACGGGAAACTACGGAACCCTACACTGAGCGTGGCCCGACACGCTCTTGGCCGGTTTTTTTTGTTTAACTATGGGAGTAAAAATTAACAAGTCATTAAAAAATCGATGTTTATACTCATACGGAATAGGTATACAGCGGCCGTAGCGCGCGTTGGCACGGTCTCGGCATGTAAAGATTGTCACCCATCCACGGACAGACCGCGGCAAGCGTAGCTTAACCTGATCGATCGATCCGTGCGGCTCTTATTACTTAGCCACAATAAATGGTATAATAATATATATAAGACATTTTCTGTCTCACCCTTTTGTAACAGTTATCCAGATATAGATTTCGCAACCCGTACCTATACGAGTATTTAATGCTATAACTTAAACCACTACACGAGATAAGTTGAAAGGCCTTCGTGATTGAACCCGAAATTGGTCCTTTTGTCTGTGTCTTTATTGTAATAGACGTTTTATTATCTCTGGAGTTCTAGAACAGCCTTTTTCGGCTAGACAGCCCAAATCTTTTACGAGCTAACCCTAGATGTAGACTGCCTAAGTAAGTGCCGCAAAGAAACAAAATTCTCGATCTCGGAAAGACCTAAAAAGTCTTTTTTTATAGTATCAAAGAAGTTTACTTGCACAGACACTAAGGATTTCTTTAGCTAGATTATTAATGTAGACAGATCAACGAAATCCGATGGAAGGCAGGGGTCCGCCATTATTGAAATTGGTTCAGAAACGTTACAACCGAGACGGATGGTGAGATAAGCCCATTTAAATGTTCTTTAGCTCCTGGAATATTTTTTGTTCAAGCAAACTTGGAAAATATACAGGGTGAAATTGAACACATGCGACAAATCGAAATGGGAGATTGTACTCGTCATTATGAACAACTTTTACTATGGGACCAAACCTGAAATCGCGAAAAAAAAATCAGCTGTTCCCTACATTTATGTTCGCATAACTCGCCAAAATGTAGGGAACAGCTGATTTTTTTTTCGCGATTTCAGGTTTGGTCCCATAGTAAAAGTTGTTCATAATGATGAGTATAATCTCCCATTTCGATTTGTCGCATGTGTTCAATTTCACCCTGTATACCTAGCACTCATTCTTCTGAAAAAAAAATATTCGGGTACAGCTAAGCTTTAGAAATATGGCAGGTTTAAATTACATTTAAACCTGCCATAACATTTATCTTTTTCATCATCATCTGCCTAGCCTTTTCCCAACTATGTTAGGTTCGGCTTCCCGTCTAACCGGATGCAGCTGAGTACCAGTATTTTACATGGAACGACTGCCTATCTGACCTCTATAATCCAGTTATTAGGTAATATGACCCACGAATGACACCCGAGACCAACGTTTTAACATGTTTTCCGAGGCACAGAGGGGTCTTGGTACCTATGTAAAATGGTCACCCATCCCCGAAAAAACCGCGGCAAGCATAGCTTAACCTGATCGATCGTCCCGTGCGGCTGTTATTACTTAGCCACAAGTCCCTTATATCTGTACTAGCTGCGCCCCGCGGTTTCACCCGCGTAAAGGTCGATCCCGTGGGAATGTCGGGATAAAAAGTAGCCTATATGTTAATACAGGGTTTCAGCTACCTCCATACAAAATTTTATCAAAATCGGTCTAGCCGTTTGAGCGTGAAGAAGAAACAAACATATAAACACACTCACACACACACTCACAAACTTTCGCCTTTATAATATTAGTGAGATTTTATATGGTCTACATAATAAAGGGTATTCTTTCTATCTATCTGGTGCCGTATTATGACGGCTTAATGCCATCATGATTCCAATGTAAGAGAGAGACGGAGCTATGTACACGACCGATAGCACTACTTCGTAATACGGCCCCTGTTCTGATTTCTGTGTAACTCTTCGAAAAAAGGCGAAATTGCTAATAACTTAGTTCTGAAAAGAACAATCAGCCAAGCTATTTATTAAGCCAATAATACCATACATGTGTCAAGGACAAAAGTAATTGCACTTAGTCCCAAAACTTTATTATGTCGCTTTTAGTCAGCCTCCGTCCTTCGCCCAAAAGTCCTATATTACTTTAATAAGAGTTTCAAGGTTCGTGGCCCTTTTTTGTCATCTGGGAAGGCTTAGTAAGGCCTTGGATATGCGGTAAATGATACGCCTGAGCCCCTGTCATTCATTTTACGAGTAGCTAGTTTGTGTACTATCGAAGAAATTTACATCTATACACCGTAAGGGCTATTCTTGCTTGCAGCGCTCGGCCGCTATAGTAACGCTTGCTAATATTTATGGTCACCGTGTGCAAGGAATTTTGTTTTCAAATTGGGCAGATGTAAGCTTCGTCGATGGATATGTATATCGCTTACATAGCTACGATATAGAGTAGTTGTGGTTGCATCTGGCACACTCTTTTGGGAGGCTGAGGTGTGTAAACGACAAAAAGGCCTGCGTTGGTAATTGCGTAACACACTAACAGTAGGAATGGCTTCCATTTTGACAGTTCAACAACATTCATTGCGTTATTTATGTTGTTGAGCAGACAAATTTTTGAAGCAATGTATTAGCAATATCCTTCAAAATAACTCGGATTGTGACCGATAGTTTGTTACGCAATAAGGCTGTATAATGGCCCACTGCTGGGACACAGGCCTCCTCTCTGTTAGAGGGAATGTGTCGTAATCTAACACGCGCGCCCAGTGCGTGTTGGTAGATGTCACATGTCTTCGAATTTTTAGTTCTAGGACATGCCGGTTTCCTGACGATGTTTCCCTTCACCGTTTTAAGAACAGTGGTGATGAATAATTTACACATAGTAAAGTGCCTATTTGGGTTCGAACCCACGACCTTGTAAGTCGTGGCCGTTACCACGGGGCCACCACTGGTCTGCTCCTTTGTATATATTTACATAATATGCCTTTGTCCATCTGGAGTTATGTACAGACGCCTGCACATCAAGCTACACAAAACTGACAAATTTTCCCAATTAACTTTGAACCTTATGCTTTAGCGATAAAGCTGAAAATCTATTAAATAAATTTGACAGATTGTAGTAGCTTGATGTGCTGGCGTCTGTACCTTTGAAATGGTGAAAGTATTTTTCAAATAGGACAATTGTGGTTCCGGACCACTGCATATAGATACACTAACTCACAAAATTCGCTCTCTATCTTTATAGTACAGTATAGACTACGTTTAGGCACAGTATCAGTATATTTATACTGTGGTTTAGGCGCTCCACACACTGCACCGCGCTCCGTCGCGGTGAGCAGATAACGCGCCCCCGCGCGTGGTTTTTGTACATACAAATTCAAATCCCGCGCGTGAGCGCGTGATTTTTTGTATGTAAAAATCACGCGCGCGGGCGCGTTATCTGCTCACCGCGGCCAGTGTGTGGAGTGCCTTAGCACAGTATAAATATACAGTAAGTTATCTAAGGCCGCCCGCCGAGTTATTAGCCTACTCTTGCGTTGATCCCCAGGGTTGTCACTTTTACTTTTAGTTAATATTTTCGAACAAGCAGCACTTGATCTAAATTTATGAAATAAAAAAGCATATTATGATTGAATATTTTACCAATTTATAAATTTAGTAAAAATAAAAAGCCTTTATTCACATAACATTTATAATACTAAGTTACAAATTTGATACCGAGAAAATTTTTCTCCTGTTTCTGCACGTCCGGAACGCTTTATTATTATTTGTTAATGTAAAGTAAATTCTCATTCTTATGTAAAGTTTTTGTAAAAAGCTCTTGGCAAAGCATGGACAGGATCTTAAATTCTATATCATTCAGTTGATCGTAAATTGACCGGCCAATTTTAATGTTGATGTGGTCCTTTTCGAACGCTTTGCGAAACACCTGCTCCATCCTTTCTACATTATCGACAAAATCATCAGGTGGGATCATGAGTAAATTTCGATCTTTGCCGTAATTCCTGTAATGGGTGTATAAGACACTATATTTGGATTGAACAACACAGACAATAGAAAAAATAATAATTTCAATAGTAATTAATTTGCAATATTAATTATTGTGAAATTGCCCTTATTACATCTATACGCGACAAATACGTTTACCTAAACGATGTTTCGAACTCAATCCTCTGTTTTATAGTAAAACTAGACTTCTTAAAATAAACTTTAGCTCTAAACATAGTATTCAGAAAGTAAATTTGGGAATACATTTATATGGAAAAATGCGACTCGGCTACGCTCTTAATAAAGCAAATAAACTGTGAAATAAACAATACAATACCACATTTTCTAATAATATTTAAGTATAAGTAGGTACTTACATTTCTGGTTGAGTAGGAACTATGAAGAATGATAAGTCCGGGTTTGCGAAATCATTATTGAGGCACCCGAAAACACTACCTACAATATTTGTTTCCCCTTTTTGAAGTCATGATACTCGTAATTTAAGTGGCCGCCTGAGGTGGCCGCCGCCGGCGAGAGTTGACGAACGCAAGCGGTCATGTAGCGTACGCGCGTACTCACAGTCGCGCTGCACAGCCCGCACTGCCGCCACCTTATTCCCTCATATATTATGCTAGCGTGTGCGTGAAATCGCGTGCCGACATGGCGCGCGGCGCGCACGCACACATTCAAACCGAGAGCGGCACGTTTGTATGAAGATGTTTTACTGTTTATACTGTGGCCTTAGTGTACCGAGAGATAGGTACCTACGAATCGTGAAAGAATGCGCGAATTGGATCAAAATACTTCTCTAAACAAATCAAACGGATCAGTTCAATGCGAATGCTTCCTGGATATTTAATTAAAACTTTGTTTTTTCCAAACTCGGGTTCGGTTGGGGCCAGAGGGAATGTTTTTGATCTTTGTCGGAACATCGGCTAGCCTTTGTGGAATATGTTTAGCCGTATAAAGTCCGTCACTGGGTTTTGTTGTTGAATGACAGTCATGTACGTGGGAAATCTGTTTGTGCAGTTTTTGAATACCTATTTTGTGGTGTAGTTATTTAGGTTTTGAAATCTATGGTTTTATTGTCATCAGTCTTGGGAGTATATTCTACTGTGCATATTGTGTGGCATCGATGTGTCTACCTATGGGTGCCTTGCCAACTTGCTAAAAAAAAAAACATATTTATCCACCTCAGAAATAGTCACTCATAGAACATATGAGGCATATAGAATCAAAGGTAGCTAAGTGCCTCCATGTCAAATTTTCAGGAACCGAAAAATACGTTTTCCTAATTTAAGAGTCAGGGGTTTTCATACTCTCTGAGTTTATTCTCCATAAGTTAGTTATTTTTTTTAGTGTGGCGCTTAGCTGCCTTTGATTCTATATGCCTCATATAAAGGTATACAAAGATGACGTGTCTAGACGCTTGGCAGGCTGGCAGCTCGTCTACATATAAGTATTGACACAGGAACTTTTTAAGGCTAAGCACACAATTTAATACACGTATCAACGAACACTCGACTCATTTTTAGTTCCGACAAACCGTCAACACTACCCACATCACTAAAAGTTCTAGCAATAAAAACCTCCGCTAAGTTCAAACTTTATTAAGAAAAGTCTTCCTCTGTGGCGGTATAATAAAAACTCAATAAGCACCAAGCTGCGAGGAGTAAATATGAAAATGATTCTCCTACAAAAGTCATTAAGGGAGAGAATTTATACTTTTCGCTACAAAAGTGCTGGGTTTTGAACGCAAGTTGCCGCTAAGTGCCATTAGACGTAAGTGTGCGTTGTTGCTCGATTCTACTACTAATACACTTTAATATCGCCCGGATATCTTTTAATATGGTTTATGAGAAACGAGTTTTGCATTGCAGTGTTTGCTGGACTTCATTTTTTCGCTAAGTGAGGTTTGGAGACAGAGATGTTGAAATGAAAAGTTTTTGGAGTGAAACAGACAAGAAATTATTGTGTGTGAATATAATAAGATCAGTCGCTTTGTAAAAGTATCAAATGGGGGGAAATGATGAAGGAATTCCTTTTTGATCTTAATCACTGACAAGTTTTCTTTTACTGTGGGAACAACCCTTAAATCGTGAAAAAAAAAAATCTGCTGCTCCAAAGATTATGTCGAGTTCTGCGAACATAAATGTATGGATCAGCTATATTTTTTCACGATTTCAGAAGGCCAATTCTCTTAATTTAAAACGTTCTAAATCTAGTCGCAATCTCATCTCAGCGACAAACAAATGTCAAAAACTTGTCAAAATGTAGGGACGTTCTTAAAATTACGAGAATTGCCCCTCAGGTTTGGTCCCATAGTAAAATTTGTTCATAATGATGAGCACAATGACCCCCTTTTAAGGATTAAAACGATCAAAATGTAACTGTGTATAATATATAAAATAACATTAATAATTTCAAACAAAAATCCATTTTAGGGTTCATCTAGAATAGCAGTGCCATCCGAACAGTCTAGAAAAGGCGTATCTTTTGATCCCAAAACCAACAAATCAGTAACAAGGAGCACTTCCAAATCACTCGTCCACTTGTTCCACAGTACATCACACAAGACCAACTCGTTACGAACTCTGACAGTCAGATTACGACCTCTATGTTATGCAAATGGATTTCCTCAGGATATAATTGTGCTCCCAACTTTCTCCGTCTCATTTAAAGGGCATTCAAAAACTTCACAACTCAATTTCTGACTTGCAAACAAGTAAAGACGCGGCGTGTCGTTGTGTTTGTTTGTTGATAATCAACCTCATTCATGTTTGAGGTTTGCGCTTGAGAAAAATTGTGGAAACATCTGAGAGAAGAAACTTTCGAGAGTTATTTTGGGAGGTATTTTGTCTGTATCTGTTTGGGATAAATTGGGTTGAAGCAAATCAGGGAATAATGACTTAAAAGGGGTAATGCTCCTGCTTAATGCTGGGTAGTTTGTTGCGCCACGCCACTTCTTCTTCCTAGAGAGCAGTGGTAGCCCAGTGGTCACGGCCGCAACTTACAAGTTGTAGGTTGGAACCCAGTCAGGCGCATTACTTTGTGTAAATCACCACCGCTCTCAAAACCGTGAAGGAAAACATCGTGAAGAAACCGGCATGTCCTAGCTAGTATAAAAAATTCAAAGACATGCGACATCTACCAACCCGCACTGGGCCCACGAGTAGTTTACGACCCACCTCCTCTCATAGAGAAGAGGCCTGTGTCCCAGCACTGGGAACATTATAGGCTGAGTATGACTTCTTCTTCCCAACCGTTATTATTTTATTTTTGGATTGTTTCTTTTTGTTTCTATCTGGACGCTTTGAACGTGTACAGTCACGTCTAAAAGTATGTATAGGTACACTTGGCAATTTTCAATTGCGATTTTTTCGTGAAATAACGAATGCAACGTTGAAATACGACACTTAACATAAACCTATGGGTTCGAGAATACTATTTTCGTAATAACATACAATTTCATTAAAAAATAAAGGAGAAAATCGCCTTTGAATAAAGCCAAGTGTATACATACTTTTAGACGTGACTGTACGTCTTTTTTACATCGTTCTCACATATAATTATAAATTCAACATTAATGATGTAACTAACAATTTTGTAACAATATAATTTAAAAGTGTGTCTATGGAATTTCTTGCCCATTCTTCATTCTTCTCCATCGGTACATACTACGCTTTGGAATGTGTAACTAGCTTCATATTTTCTGACCGACTGACTCCTTGACAGTTCAAAAGTGCCTGAAAATGGTTTAATTGAAATAAATGCTCTGAGTTGAGTTTGAGCTACAGCACTAGGAAGGAAGTTGTAAAGAGCAGGCGTTTTGGGGGACTGTCTTATGTAATTTTGACTTTCGAAAAGTGCTGATTCTCAGCCTGGTTTGAATAAATTCCTCTTATGTTTGTGGGTTGAAAATGGTTATGAATGATGATGGGACAAGAATCGAAGATCTTGCTTTTATTACTGTCACCACTTTTATAGCATGCAGTTTAATTATACTGACCAATTATTGTTATAATAAAATAGTAACGAAGTCAAAAATGTTCAACGAATTTTTTCAAAAAAAAAAAAGTTATTGCTACGGGGTGTAAAAAAGAGTCAGATGCCGAAAATGTCGTTTTTAGAATTTTTTATCCGTTTCTCTGTTTGTCAGTGACAGTGGATGTATGTTCCGGAATGGCGCAAAAACGGCTAAATAGATTTGGATGAAGTTTGGCACACTGATCGTATATACAGGATGAAATTGAAAACATGCGACAAATCGAAATGGGAGATTGTACTCATCATTATGAACAACTTTTACTATGGGACCAAACCTGAAGTCGCGAAAAAAAAATCTGCTGTTCCCTACATTTATGTTCGCATAACTCGTCAAAATTTAGGGAACAGCTGATTTTTTTTCGCGATTTCAGGTTTGGTCCCATAGTAAAAGTTGTTCATAATGATGAGTAAAATCTCCCATTTTGATTTGTCGCATGTTTTCAATTTCAACCTGTATAACCTGGATTAACACAAATAGCCTTATTACAAAACAAGGTTTATCTTTAGACCCAGGTTTAAACTATCGAGCCGTTTTTAAATTTCGAAATATAATCCGATAAAGTTAAAGTTCACATAGTTAAAGAAGCTATCACACAGGTAGGAATGGTATGAGTGACAGACATGGTGCTCGACAAAGCCTAAGTTTTTCAAAAACTCGATGTTCTATATTTAGGGTCGGGTACTGTATTTACTAATGAAACTCGCACATGCGTCCCATCTCTTAATTACTTGGCTAAACTCATTTCCGACTTCTGTTTGAACGGTGCGTCGGTTAAATAGCACTTGTGCGTGCCAATGTTTGTTTAACCCGGTTGAGAGAATGATTAATTAGAATATATTAATCATATTTCAAGATTCAATGAAAATTTGAACTAAATGAACAAGTATTTGAAGAAATTATGTGAGTAATTAGTGTTTATGATTGATGATAGCCAGATTGAAAGGTTTAATTTAATATTTCTATTGGATGATTATTTACCTTTATTGTGCTATAAATAGGTAACCGATTTTTTTTTGTTTTCCTTTTTTGTGTGACACTGCTGGGCAAAGGCCTCCCCTTTTTTCTTTCAAACCTCTCTGTCTTGTGCGATCTCTGGCCATGTCGGCCCTGCATATGTTATAAGATCGTCACACCACCTTCGTCTTGGTCTACCTCGACGGCGATGTCCTGCCTCAGGCGTATTAGTGACGATCTTTGCGGTACCTAACCAATTAATACGTTTATTTTTTTTCGTTAGTTAGCTTACACAGGGTTGCACTAAAGACCAGGGCTCTGAACGGCAGCCTAATTGCGGAACGCCAAATCGTCAAATGATTCTGATCAGTTGGCTTCATTTCTATCACAATTGGCTTCATTTTACGATTTTCGAATTGCGAAACTCTAGTTTCTGCGCAGGGCCTTAACGTTCATAATTGGTTTCATAATAAACTAGAGTTTCGCAATTCGAAAATCGTAAAATGAAGCTAATTGTGATAGAAATGAAGCCAACTGATCAGAATCATTTGACGATTTGGCGTTCCGCAATTAGGCTGCCGGTTTAAAAAGAGCGGTTAATTTCGATTAAATACCGGTAAATATATCGTTCCTTCATTAACCGGTTAAACAAGTGAACTGTTCTTATGTAACCCAAAAGATAAAGGTTACCGGTTACAAAGCTCAAACGGTTTTGAAACCCAAATTAACCGGTTAATTCCGTAATTCGTAAATTTTTTTCGTCTAATTTTTTAACGCTTCCAACAAGTTCTAGTGACAGTGAATTGACATCGCAACGTCCAGACCGTGCCCGCGAGAGTGGCGGGGGCCGGGGGGGGTTCAAACTTGGTTTTAACCGGTTAATTTTCACTATCATTCATGAAAAACCGGTTTGCCGCATAAACCGGTAAAAACCGGTAAAGTGCAACTTTAACCTAAATCTATTTCGGTTTGGGGTCAATGACCATAACCGGTTAAGAATTTCAACCGGTTTCCGAGCCTTGCTAAAGACCATGATTTCTTAAGCGATTCTCGTGTCTATGTCGCAGCCAACTGGTTAAATAGCCGTTTAGTTAACCGCCTAGCTTTTTAACTAAAAGGCGGCCGTTCAACTGACGGTCTGCATGAAGATAACATTTACATAATTACAGTGTGACAGGGACACCGCCGCGCAACTTGTTATCATGGATTCAGTAAGTACATGATTCTAGACTAGCCTCAGAATGAACTAATTGAATCCGCCCATTGTGTCACCCATTGTAAAGTTTTCTATATTTATGTCTGTAATTTATATGGTGTACATAATAAAGAGTATTCTATTCTATTCTATTCTGTGATAACAGGTTCCCTCGGTTAGACACATACAACTTCTAGTTGTAAATATCTTGTCTTTCACAAGACACAACTTCTACAAAGCAAAGCAAAAGAAGAAGTAACGTTCTTTCTATTCTCAGACAACAAACTCTCACTCATTCTATTTACCGCTTAACACCTAAACACGAGCACAACTATCCCGAACTTGCTTCCTCAAATGTTTCAAATGTACCATGAAGGTTTTGAGGCACTCCAAACTTTGGCTAACTCTTTAGTGCACCTTAAAAGGAGTCTAGTGTTCTCCAACGACCAATTCCGAGTTTAACTGCATCTAGAGACGCTAACGTGCTTGAACTTGGGAGATATTTTATTACAATGTTTAAGATACAGTGTGTTTTTGTTTGGGCTTTGAGCTGTTTTGTCATGCAGTGTTTAGACGTCTGGTTTTCGAAAGGCTATATATACTTAGATGTTGCTGTTGAATCTCATGGCAGCTTGGATTATAACTTACTTGAAGTTTATTTGCTGTTATTTTGGTAAACCAAACAAAACAGGCTACAGGCTACAGAGACTGAAAAGACTATTTACTGATCA
Source organism: Amphipoea oculea (assembly GCA_945859645.1). Taxonomy (NCBI): domain Eukaryota; kingdom Metazoa; phylum Arthropoda; class Insecta; order Lepidoptera; family Noctuidae; genus Amphipoea; species Amphipoea oculea. Next base: position 22,019,969 of record OX243862.1, read on the forward strand.
GGTGCCGTATTATGACGGTTTAATGCCATAATAGTTTCAGTGTAAGAGAGAGATGGAGCTATACACGAACGATAGCACCATCCCTTTTTCGCACTGGAATCCTTTGTATTACGGCCCCTGGCCTTAAAAGCTAAGGCATCAGTGAAGTCAATTTCAAACAATTGACAGAAATAGGACGATGTTTTAAATTAGTTTAGTGCTAAAAGTATTTAGTGATGTGTGGTGCAAGTGAATCTATGAATCTGTACGTGTATAGATTGATTAAGAAACAGACAATTTTTTTTTGCCAATACGCAACATTCACTTCAAAAATAGTGGTATTCTGTAAAAAAAACTCACCGTGACAACTGAGGTGAAGTGAGCGTGAAGTGAGCTGTCAACACTACCAATCCGTAGCATCAGGTGGAATGACAGCTCTCTTCAACCTCACTTCACCTAAGTTTTCACGGTGTCATTTTTACAGAATATATCGACTGTTGTCAAAAAACTGTGCATCGCTTTTCTCATTTTACACGAAAATATCAGACAAAGAGACAGAAATCATATAACCGGAATCATAATTAAAAACACAAGATATATCAATCAACCAAAAATCAAGCTTCAAATCGACTCAAGGAGTGCACCTTTAAAGTCTTGCCTACAAATTCTAAATTTTCTTCTTCTTTTCTTTGAGAGAAAGAAATGACAAGTGAAGTCGAAAGCGAGGAAGCGTCGTTTTACTTACGGACTGTAATCAAAGGCTCTTGTGAGATCTAAGTGTTCTGCAAGGCTTTATATTCGAATTCGATGGCCCAGTTGTATGAATTTTTAGTAACGGATTCTTGAGTTTAGGGTGGAATTTGAATGTGAATTGATATATTATCTGTGGAATTGATAGAATCTTTTGATAAAATCTTAGTTGGTGATGTTTCTATTAGAAAATGTAATCATTAAATCTATACTACTAATAATACTCAATACTTTATTTGCATTCCACAATGTGTACTTAGGTGGTAAGCTCCAAAAAAAAAAGAAATTATGGTCATTATGGACCCTGTCGGGCACAGCAAAAAGAGAAAAAACACACATTTATGTAGGAGGGAGGAGCTGAAGAGTTTATTTATTATTTAGTTTGTTTGTTTGAGTTTGTTTGTTAGAACGCGCTAATCTCTGATTGAGTGATGACTCAGAATCAGAACCAGTCGGATTTAAAAAATCTTTTTCCATTTGATAGCCCAATTCTTAAGGAAGGCTATTTAATATTACGCTATGATCCTTAGGAGCCGAGCTAAAAGAAAAAAAAGTCAGAAGATTGCTAAGCGAAAATGAAGTGACATTGCAGGCAGGTGATGCGATGCGACAGGGTGGGTCGGGGGTACAAGAAATTTCACGCGAAGTCGCGGGCAGAACCTAGTGATAATATAAATATAATAACATAAACTTCAATGAGTACTGAATCTGAACTAGCGCCGTCTGGTGGCAAAAAATTTAAACACACAATTATTTAATACAAAATTTAATTTACTTTAACGCCGTCGATTATGTTAATACTCGCACTAGGCTTAAATAAATCGTGTACATAAGTTTTTTTTTTTTAAGTTAAATCAATATTTACCTATTTCCAATCTCAGCTAAAGGCATGATGATTTCAAAGATATCTGAAGCACAGACTTATTAACCAATTGAATGCCATAATTACAGAAACAATTAAAAAGCCATTGTATCTTGCGTGGATCCACGTTCCGGCTACGAAGGGTTAATAGAATGTTACAATTTTCCAAGGAGCATACGTACTTCTCCCACAAGCGCATTCAGCTTTAAGTAGTATAATATAAGAAATTCTTCTATACCTACCTATACATACTAATATTATAAATTCGAAAGTAACCGATTTCGATGAAATTTGGCATAGAGATAGTATGAGTCCCGGGAAAGGACATAGGATAATTTTTATCCCGATATTCCCACGGGATCGAAACTTACGCGCGTGAAACCGCAGAGCGCTGCTAGTACAATCATATGTGAAACAATTACCTCCACACATCAAGTAACACGAACTCCTAGTTGTTCTGTAACTGACGGGGGTATAATCGCAAGTGTTCCAATATTGGCAGGTAGGTTATCGACTAGCCTCGAGCACTTACGTCCAGTCACACACTCAGTTAAATAAACTTGCTTTGTTACTGTCATGCAGGCAGTAAACTGTGTGGCATATGAAACACTCAAACTTTGGACAGACAGACACGCAAATTCATTCGTAAATGTTCAATGGATAAATTTTTTCTAATATAGGCCTACATGAGAAAAATTCATGCCGTAGTAAAAATGGTTAGCTGCAACGGGTTTACAAAGATTACTTATGTATGTGCTAATGAAAGTGAAACATTGTGAAAGACAATTATTTCTAAAACAGTAACCGTGTGGGGTGTCTTGCTGGCTCTTCTCCATAAAAAACGACCAATTAGAACCGTGCACCTAGCTTCTGACGTTTCATACGTGCCGATCATTAAAGAGTGATAAGTAATTTCCACTCATAGCCTCGACTAGTTTGGTCAATAATGTTATTTCACCAAATCCTAATTATCTTCTTCCTGGTCTTGTCCCATGTTATTTGGCGTCGTTTTTTTATTCTATTCTCATTGTTGTTCCTGTTAGCTGGCACTGTATCCCTCACTCTTTTCTACCCGACTCGACTTCAGAAAAGTCAAAAGGAAGGGTAATATTTTCAACAGTTACCATAGACTGTTTGGTTTTTTTCTTTCATATCATCCCTCGCTCAATTCACCCATCTTTTTCACCAAATCCGAATAATTCAATAATTTTTTCGCCGTTACGTTCCGGAATCTGCACAGCCCAGCGAAGGGCATTCGCAATGAAATGTGGACGTCGACGAGCCAACAGCTAACAGCCAACAATCCAATTTGCCTTTGCTTTGTGAATGTAAATTACAATCACGACGAGAGCGCGTGTACAGCCGCTGATAAAATTTGATTAACAAATGAGAAATTCTATAACATAATGCAAGCAACAAAGGACATGTTGCTTTATCGTCAAAATTTTCTGAAAATAAAGCTTTATGTAGGTGAAGACTAAAGAGGTCGGACTGTTTTATTTTTATTCGACCTAAGGCCTCATTTACGGAGACGCGGGGCGTCGCGCGTCGCGTTGAGCGGCGCGGCCCGCACTGAATTCAAATATATGGCGTTGTATGAGTGCGTTTACGGAGAAGCGATTTTAGACGCGTTTGTTTGAATTAGGGCGTTTTTTGCGGCCGAGCCCGCGGATGGCACCGACGCGTCCCACGCGGCGGCGCACGCAGCGGCGCACGCAGCGGCAATTCTCGATGAAGCTATGTCCGAGGCGGAATCTTCTGTCAGTCTTATTTAGAAACGAGCGGCATGTTCCCAACGGCAGAGGTAACTGCAGCCGTCGATGCGCGTCGGCGGCAACCGTCGACGCGTCGACGGCAACAGTCGACGCGTCAACGGCAGCCGTCGACATTTCAACTTCGAAGATATAGGTCGACGGCTGCCGTCAACGCGTCGACGGCAACAGTCGACGCGTCAACAGCAGCCGTCGACATTTCAACTTCGAAGATATAGGTCGACGGCTGCCGTCAACGCGTCGACGACCTATATCTTCGAAGTTGAAATGTCGACGGCTGCCGTTGACGCGTCGACTGTTGCCGTCGACGCGTCGACGGTTGCCGCCGGCGCGCGTCGACGGCTGCAGTTAGAGCTCTTACACACGAGCGGCATGTTCCCAACGGCAGAGGTAACTGCAGCCGTCGACGCGTCGACGGCAACCGTCGACCTATATCTTCGAAGTTGAAATGTCGACGGCTGCCGTCGACCTATATCTTCGAAGTCGAAATGTCGACGGCTGCCGTTGACACGTCGACGGTTGCCGTCGACGCGTCCACGGTTGCCGCCGGCGCGCGTCGACGGCTGCAGTTACCTCTGCCGTTGGGAACATGCCGCTCGTGTGTAAGAGCTCTTATACAACTGAATGACCAGCCATCCACAACTGGGGTCGCTCCTGTATTGCAGAAATAACTAGTTCCAATTTTTCGTCATTCGCGACACGTGCGCTCCCATCTCTCGCCAACATAAAACTAGTCGATTTGATCGAGGCGAGCGTGCGCCGCCGCCGCGATGCCCGCCGCGGGCGCCGCGGCGGGCACCGCCACGCTTCCCGTCTCGCTTCTCTATGAACATGGTCGTATATTGCTATAAGTTTGTGTTTACGCGTGCGATGATGCGTGCCGCTGCACGCGCCGCCCCACCGTAAACAGAAAAAACGTCCGACGCGCCGCGAGACGCCACGCCACACGCGCCGCGCGACGCCCCGCGTCTCCGTAAATGAGGCCTAAGGGTGTATTGGTTTAGCGGGATTGTCCGAAAGGGTTACTGCTACCCCGGAACATAAAGGGGTAAGGATGGAACACGGGTGGGTTTTAGTTAGTAAGAATCTGACACTGCCTTCCGCTCCACACAGAGTGGGAGGACTCATTTGATGATTTCCAACCCAAAAAAAAAAGACTGTATTGGTGACCTGCCTTTGCGTTATTCTTTGCCCGAACCTAGTGACCTAGGATAGGACCTAGTGATATACCCTAATGTGATTATTGCCTGCTGTAGTTGCCTTGTGAATAAATAAATAAAAAAAATGACGGGTTGCACTCCGGGAGTGCCGGCAGAAGTGAAAACTTGAATATTAACGTTGAAATAAATCAATTATTAATTGAATTAATATAACTCATTTTTTTCACTATTTCTGCGTCCCTTTTTTCATTAATAGATGCACTTTGTTCAATTTCCATATTTTAAACACTAACCCCCTTATTCATAAAACTTATCAAACCTATTTTAGTTAAAATGGGGTTTGTCTCTTTCTTACACACAGAAATGACAACGTGACAGATAAAGACAAACGTTCTATAAACCTATTTTAGCTAAAATAGAGATAAAATAGCATTATGAATAAGGGGGTTTATATACACGAATGTTACGAATACACAGCAGTGTGTCCACGTCCACTTCCACTTCGACTTCGACTTCGACTTCGACTTCGACTTCGACTCCGACTCCGACTTTGACTTTGACTTTGACTTTGACTTTGACTTTGATTTTGACTTTGACTTTGACTTTGACTTTTACTTTATTTTTACTTTTACTTTTACTTTTACTTTTACTTTGACTTTGACTTTGACTTTGACATCGACTTCGACTTCGACTTCGACTTCGACTTAGACTTCGACTTCGACTTCGACTTCGACTTCGACTTCGACTTTGACTTTGACTTTGACTTTGACTTTGACTTTGACTTTGACTTCGACTTTGACTTCGACTTTCGACTTTGACTTCGACTCCGACTTTGACTTCGACTCCGACTTTGACTTCGACTTCGACTTTGACTTTGACTTTGACTTTGACTTTGACTTCGACTTCGACTTCGACTTCGACTTCGACTTCGACTTCGACTTTGACTTTGACTTTGACTTTGACTTTGACTTTGACTTTGACTTTGACTTTGACTTCGACTTTGACTTTGACTTTGACTTCGACTTTCGACTTTGACTTCGACTTTCGACTTTGACTTTGACTTCGACTCCGACTTTGACTTCGACTCCGACTTTGACTTCGACTCCGACTTTGACTTCGACTTCGACTTTGACTTTGACTTCGACTTCGACTTCGACTTTGACTTCGACTTTCGACTTTGACTTCGACTCCGACTTTGACTTCGACTCCGACTTTGACTTCGACTTCGACTTTGACTTTGACTTCGACTTCGACTTCGACTTTGACTTCGACTTCGACTTCGACTTCCACTTCCACTTCCACTTCCGCTTCCACTTCCGCTTCCACTTCCACTCCATCCAATCCATCCATCCATCCATTGTCGTGTGTCACTAAACTTGGTTCAGTTCGGTTGGCGCCGCCGTAGAAAGAGAGGCGGGGGTGGGGGGGGGGAATCTCTCCTGACGGTCACGTGTCCTGACGCGAGTTTAACATTTTTTACCCATTACAAAAAGTGCTCAACGCCGCTAAAGAAGTTTTCACTTCAACAAGAAGATCAAATACTTCATTTTAAAAGGTGGTAATATATAAAACAAACTTATTTTAAACTCAGTATAGCTTTCACGATAAAGCACAAACTTGAATTAGGTAGGCTCCTTTTTATTTTTAATTTAAAACAAAATCTTTAATTGTGCAGATTAATGTCAATGGGCTCGCCCTTAGGGAATTGAAAATCGTCATTATGAAAATGCCAAAATGAGTCTTGGAGTCAATCATGTTTATTGTTTAAAAAACGTACTGGCTCATGAATAACACCAATCATATCATAAAATATTTTCACCATAAACCCACGTGCTCCATACTCTTGTTTTATTGGTCATCGTCAACTTTTTAATTTTGTTCGCCAACTTGTAAAAACCCTCGTCGCAATATGCGGCGTTACAACTGTTATGGCTTTTTGCTGGATTTGTTCTTTTTCGAAAAAAGTTCGTCGATTGTTTATAAAATTGATTTCGGAAGTTCTCTGGGGAGAATTTTCAGTCGACAAGTGCGATAAATTATTTGCGGATGGAAATATGGGGTGGCATGTGGTACTTACATATACGTGTCCCAGAATTAACGCACTCCACCAAACACCCCAATTATATGTTTATAATCATAATACATACATTAAATTGCTACTACTATGTAAAAACATTGTTTATTTACTAATTTAGTTATACTGATTGTGGGAGAAAACTATGGTCACATTACAAATCTATGCACGGACACTGTCGCACACGTTTATGGGTCTAGCCTAGTAGTATTTCGGCTATTTTGGCTTGTTTCGAATTTACAGCGGAAGTATGACGGTAATTTACGTAAAATCTACTTCAACTTTGCCTTTTACAGCTCTATCTAATCTGTGAGGCATTTATTTCTGCCAAGAGATATCCGAATTAAAAAAGCTATCAAAAATTCCAATCAAAATTATTTACACTCAAAAATTAAAGCCAATATAAATCCTCTGCAATAATACATCAACAAGTGATTGCTAGAAACTTTTCGTTCGAAATGAGAATTCCCGAACTCCCAATAAACCGATGAAAGCGAGGAATACCTGAGACGCGAGATACATCCGAACGCGACTCGAACTTCGCGATGCCTTCGAGTTTCGCGATCTGAATGAACCAAGTTTTTGGATGAAATATTGTGATCTATGAATGCGTTGGTTGATTGATATGAGGATGATTGCTATGAATGGAGATAAAGAGAGATATAGATAAAGTCACATACATGCCAATCTAGTGTAATTAAAATCGCGTTCAAGCATCATTTTTCGCAATAAAGTTATTTACACCATTATGTGGTAGATGTTGCGCCGACCTCAAATAAATTGGGATAATGGCAAGATAATTATGATGATCCACCTAAGCATACATTTTGGAATGCAATAAAGTATTGAGTATCATGATTATGTGGTCAAACAAAAATTCTTTGTTATTAAAAAATCGCACAGCACTGGGAGGTTTGGAAGGAACAAGGGGAGGCCTTTGTCCAGCAGTGGGTCACAATATAGGCTAACAAAAAAAAAAAAAAAAAGGTTTGACCGATAGAAAAAATCAAAAGCCTAAATCCATAAACGCTTCAAAAACATGACTCACAGTTTGGCCTACCAAATTCTGACAGCACCGACTCCTTTGTCCTGCTGCCATGAAAGGCACTTCACTCTATTTATATCAATAAAACTGTCGCCACACCGCCGAGCACTCAAAGGTTCCACTCTTTCGTTTGTTTAAAACGTCTCAACAACTTTAGTGGTAAACAAAAAGTTTGAACGTACTCCATTGCCAATACGTATTGAACACTCCACCGTTGACATGAAAGTTTTCCCATTAGAACTTTGGAAACGTGAAAATTATTCGCTTTTGAACCACTCCGAACGCTTGCTCCATATGCTTTTTATAAGCACTCAATATGACAAACAGTGTGACTGATTTTATTGCTAAATCTAATGGACGTGTCGCGAAACTTGGGCCTTTGTCGAGTACCTAACTAATGTTTCGTTATGGGCCGAATTGGTCTACAGAAGGGATGTCTGGCCAAATAATGGATGTTTTTCGAAGGAATGTGATTGAGTACAAAACAAACACAAACTCACTTACCTGTTTTGTTTGAGGATGAGTCCCTTCAAGATGTGTCAAGACACGATCCGATGTGTCGAGGCGGATCTGTGGCACGTTACAATTAAAAGAAAAACAGAAAGAATAGCGTTTATTTGGACACAGTTCGTGATACACAAAATAAAAAGTGAAAATAATGTTTTATGTAACAACAATAGTGTGTGCGTCAAGGCTGCGTCAAAACGGTTACCTAATTTAAAAAAAAGACGGGTTGCACTCCGGGAGTGCCGGCAGAAGTGAAAACTTGAATATTAACGTTGAAATAAATCCACACCCACACCCACACACACACCCCCACACCCACACCCACACACACGCCCACACCCACACCCACACCCACACACACCCCCACACACCACCACACCCACACCCACACACACACACACCCCACACACACCCCCACACACTCCCACACCCACACCCACGCACACACCCCACACCCACACCCACACAACCACACCCACACAACCACACCCACAACCACACCCATCCATCTATCCATCCATCCATTGTCGTGTGTCACTTGGTTCACTTCGGTTGGCGTCGCCGTAGAAAGAGAGGGGGATACTTAGTAGTTAGGAGTAGTAGTTCTCCCCTGTGTAGTCTCTCCTGACGGTCACGTGTCCTGACGCGATGTCCTGACGCGATGTCCTGACGCGAGTTTAACATTTTTTACCCATTACAAAAAAGTGTGCAACGCCGATAAAGAAGTTTACACTTCAAAAATTGTTTGCTATGTTTGCTGTTATTGAAACCAATGAATATTGTCCTATTCATTATAGATATCGACGCCACGATTCCAATTGATATTATGGTCAACGAAGACAATTCCATTAAAATGTTGTTATCCAGTAAGCAAGTGAAGAATTTGCAGGATTAAGTAGGAAAACGTTTCCTTAACCATACAATTAGCAACACATCTACAGGCATCAGTCGTACTTGAAATCCAATTATGTCAACATGCACATCCCTGTAGGTTCAACTTAATTTAATTGGAAGCGCAAACCTCTGTGCCTTTTGAGATTTCCTCACTCATATAGTTACATGGTTTTATATTCTCTGGAGCAAGAGTGAGCAACTTACGAAAGCACTTCTAATTTAATATCTGGAGGATTCAGTTTGCTTTAATTTTTACTGAGTAATTGTTTATGCAAGTGAAGTAAAATTTATTTGCATAGATTGTGGGTAGGTACTTAAAACAAGTTGTTACAATATAAAAACTTTTTTACAAAAAAAAAAACAACCGACTTCAAAAAAAAAACACTACAAAGTGAAAAATAACTTTAATTTCGGAAGTCGGTGTCTTTGGTTGCGCATTTTCGTTTTTTGACACCGACTTCCGAAATTAATGTTATTTTTCACTTTGTAGTGTTTTTTTTTTAAGTCGGTTGTTTTTTTTGTAAAAAAGTTTTTATTTTTCACTTTTTAGTTGTACCTACCCCACATAAATTCAATTAACACTAGTGCATTGAAGAATTGAAGACACAACTCGAAGAATCATCAAAATTCGCATAGAAATGCCGGAGATGCAGTACATTTATGCATATAACTTCGTACATAAGAATAATTGCCTAGTGTATTATATACTAAAACCTTCCTGAAAGTATGTAGATCACACTAATGAAATAATTATCAAAATCGGTTCAGTAGTTTTTGAGATAATCGCGGACATACAAACATACATGCATACATACATTCATACATACATACATACGGGTCGAATACAGAACCTCCTTTTTTAAAGTCGGTTAAAAATGCCAGACCATGGTACGTTTATACAGTTACTAGCTGCGCCCCGCGGATTCACATGCATAAGTTTCGATCCCGTGGGAATATCGGGATAAAAAGTAGCTTATATGTTAATCCAGGGTGTCAGCTTACCTCCATACAAAATTTTATCAAAATTGGTCTAGTTTGAGCGTGAAGAAGTAACAAGCATATAAACACACATACCCACTCACAAACTTTCGCCTTTCTAATATTAGCCTTTTTAATCACAATTATTTTTTAATTATAAGTAATAATTATTGTAAGAGGAAAAGAAAAGCGAAAATGTCGTGATGATTATAGGGTCCATGTGCGATTTTTCCGTTCAATCTCAGAAGACCTATTGGCCAGATCCATGATGGATCCATGTGACGATTGTTTTCTCATTAGTTCTTAGTGAAGTTCATCAATAGTCGATAAATCAGTTGTCAACTCTCACGTAAGCTCAAACTCAAGGCATTTATTTCAATGAAACCATGTACAGGCACTTTTGAACTGTCAAAAAGCCGGTCAATTAGGAAGTTGAAGCTAGTTGCCCATTCCAAAACATGCCTAAATTCCATGGCAAGAAGAACGGGTACCTAAGGGGTGTCGTATTGCTTGTCAGCTTATATTTGCGACGCTATCCGCGAAAATATCCTATCGGCCACCAACTTGATCGACCAAAATAACATGACTTGCCAATTTATCCAACCAAGAAATATCCAAAAATGATTTTCCAGTACCAACATTACCATTTTGATACCACAACAACCAATAATTGAGTAATAAAAAATATAACATTAATATAGTCGGCGACATTTGGCTTGGTTACTGCTTCGGGCAACAATTGGTAACTACTAACGAATAGTTAAGTTGGCAGCGTTAACCGTCGGTCGCATACGCTGACCCGCGGTGACCTTTACATTGGCTCAATTCCATACTTTTGTGCACATTACCCGGCATTACGATGGCTGGTGAAAATTGTAGATGGCAGTTTTGTTCTGTCAGTTTTCGTGGTTTGGAATTTTTGGTTTTAATAAGACAGCTGAGTCGTCATTCTCCTGCCTTAATATCAATTTATTTGGGGTCGGCGAAACATGTCTTTTTCTTTCATACTTCTCTATTAGTCGTCATCTCGGGAGTCACCCCCTTCCTATCCATATTATCTTTCACACAGTCCATCCATCGTTTCTTTGGCCTTCCCCTACTCTTATAGCCATCCACATTCAATCGCAAAACTTTCCTCGTTCATTCATTATCATATTATGTACTAGCTGCGCCCCGCGGTTTCACCCGCTTAAGATTCGATCCTGTGGGAATATCGGAATAAAAACTATCCTATGTCCTTTCCCGGAACTCAAACTATCTTTATACCAAATTTCATCTAAATCGGTTCAGTGGTTTAGGCGTGAAAGGTAACATACAGACAGACAACTTTCGAATTTATAATATTAGTATGGATGTACTCAAGCTGAGTAGCTGACCTTATTCTGTGTGCAATATCTGGTGGATTGTTGCATGGCTAGACGTAGTAACAGTTTTCTGTGAAAATATAACCAAGGTAAACAATGGTCGTACTTTAAAATAACAAGGCATGAAACTGAAAACTATGCCACACAAGAAAGAAGGCTATCTCCAACAAACTGTCAATGATAATGATGTATTTTACTGTCTTCAAGAATAATCCATCCACATAGACTATACCTGTACGGAAAGCACATTAGCCTCTTAATCACAGCTAATGAGACACAATTGATTTTCTATTGTAATGGTCCGATATCGTGCCCTGCCGGGATTGAGTGGTGCCGTTAGTCTTGGCTGCCATTTGTAGATCTTTGACAGTCGGTACGGGTCGTCAGAAGCCCGAAAGCCTGACAACCAGTCTTACCAAGGGGTATCGTATTACAAAATAATTGGGTTGTGGAAGTCAGATAGGCCGTAGCTTGTGTACCATGTAAAATACTGGTATTCATCTGCATCTGGTTAGACGTGAAGCCGACCCCGACATAGTTGAGAAAAGGCTAGGCAGATGATGATACACTTTACCTGTACAAATGCTAAAAGCAACGAACCAAATTAGGAACAAAATTAAAACGAACGGTGTGTAGGCGTTCATAAATCAGACACATCTGCTATATATTACTTTGAGTAAGGCCAGAATTTATGTAACGAGCCTATTTTTAAACTTCGTTATCATTTTAACGAAGGTCTCAAAAACTGTTTCCACGTGAAAACGATATCCATACTTTCTCGACCTTTTCATAATTATGATACGAACTAAAAATTACTCTTTAGGAGCTTCAAACTAAAACATAGGGAAAGGTATTTATTCTGTAAAGGACTATAAGCAAATAATAACTAATACCTAACTAATTAATAAAAATAACAAAATGTAATACTAACTTAAGTAAAACTATACAGACACTAAAATATAGCGTCGAAATATTCATCCGCATCGCTGTCGACTGGTAACGTACCCAAGAGACTGGCGGCATTACCACGTTGTATGGCAATGCTTAGCCTTTGGCCAAGGTAAAAGCCAGCCCTTGGGCCACGGGAAGTGTCAACCAGCCGTTTCGAAATTTCCTTAAAAAGATCATGAGCACTCGGACACCACGGCCCGAGGGTTTCAACCCCAAACGGCTCGAAAATACAATTTCCGATAAGGTTATTATATTTTCGCCGCTTGAGGTTTTCCGCAGCTGCAGCAGCAGTGCCAGCACAGCATGCCGAGCCAGGAAGGTGGGATGGCGCAAGAGTATCGACACACGTTGCGTCCCAGACTAAAGGCTTACCCACCTTCCATGGAAATAAAGACATACCGTGCGGTCTCTTGCCATCGGTGCTTCATTGGTCTAGTGGTCGCAGTCGCAGACGGTTCGATTCCCGGGTCGGGCAAAGTGTTATTGGTTTTTTCCATCTGGAATTTCTCAGTAACAACCCAGAGTCTGGATTCTGGTTGATGGCAATAGGCTTGTTTGTAACAGGAGGTTGCATAACTGGCGAAATGTGGGTGTTCTTATAGGTCCACTTTTGCCGATGCTTTCGGGAATACAGGCTGTTATGTATGGTTATGTGTGTTTAGGTACCCCCATTCCATTGAAATTAGCCTATTGTCCTTTATTGGGAGAGAAATGAGTAAAAAACATGGCTGCCAACAATGCATCAAAGCGTGCTTAGAGGTGATAAATATTCATAAAAATGTTGATGTCTTTCGTTTATTTTACATTCGTCATAAAAACAATTTTGTAAGTATGTACATTGTTCAGTAACCATAAGTATCTACAATTATTCCTTAAAAAATGGCAACAGCTATACTTTTCTTGACTGCGATCGCCACAGATATAGATACACCTAGATAACGCAAGAGCAACTACTTCGCGTGCCAAAAACCGCACCAGCTTACGTTCCAAAATCATAAGCCGCCACTTTCGCGCTCAGTCCTGTGTACTGCTGGCTGGGTGAGCGTGAGCGAGAGCGCGAGCTTGTGACGTCATAGCAGGTAGTCAAAAAATACAGTTCGTGATACTTGCGTTATCTAGGTCTATCTATATCTGTAGCGATCGCCAATTCCTTGGTGAGGCGTGGTGATTATTATGAAATTCATAATTTAGATGGCAGTGGTATCCCAGTGGCATCGGCCCCGACTGACGAGTTGTAAGTCGTGAGATCGAACTCAGCCAGGCACTTTACTTTGTGCATTTAATTTCTTCACCACTGCTCTCAAAACGGCGAAGTAAACAATCGTGAGGAAACCGGCATGTCCTAGAACCAAAAATTCAAAGACCTGTGACATCTACCAACACGCACTGGGCCCTGGATTACGGCCCACTCCTTTTCACAGAGAGGAGGCCTGTGTCCCAGCAGTGAGGACATTATAGGCTGATTATGCTACTCCAAGTAGATACAGATACTTCCACGTCTTCTCTTATTGCCTCAGTATTTTCGGAAACAAAAGGTCCCTAATTAAAAACTTTATACAGGGTGAAATTGAACACATGCGACAAATCGAAATGGGAGATTATACTCATCATTATGAACAACTTTTACTATGAGACCAAACCCGAAATCGCGAAAAAAAAATCAGCTCTTCCCTACATTTTGGCGAGTTATGCGAAATTAAATGTAGGGAACAGCTGATTTTTTTTTCGCGATTTCCGGTTTGGTCCCATAGTAAAAGTTGTTCATAATGACGAGTACAATCTCCCATTTTGATTTGTCGCATGTGTTCAATTTCACCCGGTAATTTCAGCATTGCTCCACTCAGCTTTAAAAAGCTCCCGCAGACAAGCGCGACGCGACTCTAGTAAAACAATTTCTATGAAATCTTCATGGAAATTGTTCTACCAGAATCGCATAACACCGTCGGCTTCGCATCGCGCTTGTCTGCAGGAGCCTTTAAACTCCTTCCAACTATTTGCCTCAACCGCATTTCGCCACCCCATCTATTCTGACATTTAAACACAAACAGAGACAAGAAACCGGCGAAGATGCAACTGACAGTGGATAATTACACAAAATGGGGTGTGCTGTGTACCAAGCTACGTTTGCGGTCGCTTCTCAAACGAAATAAACCAAAACCTCGCTTTCCAACTGCATAATTATGTTTGTCATTCTGTCCTCCCGTTGATTTTTCATCTAAACTTTGATGGTTAATTTACATTTTTAAGGTAGATATATGAAATTTGTTTTTCACACGAGTGCAATCAATGTTTGTTGTTCTGATTAATATTTTTTGGTTGGAGTTTAGTTTCGGAGATTTTTTACACATTGTGGTAACCATATTATTTTCAAACATGTAACGTTATCTCGTTCTGTCGCTTTAATAAGGTCGCGTTTTACAACTTCAGATATCGTAAAGTCCCAACTCATCAATTTTTATCTCACAAAGTGACCCGCGCTTTACTTGTGGTTACCAAATGTAGGTACAAACACGCTGTAAAGATGTCCGTGAAGACGAGTAGCGTCAGCACATAACACACACGTTCCGACTCAGCTATTGTCTCGGAAGGTACCGAGACCTCCTGCGCTTACACACACATTTACAACTTGTTTATATACTTGGTAACCAGAAGTAAAGCGCGGGTCACTTCGTGAGATAAAAATACTATAACTCAAACTATAAGTGCTTGAACACGTTGAATCGCGGGCGCGGTGGCGGGTGCGGTCACGAAATATCAAACAAACAGCATAGTATGCAATGGTTCATGTACAAAACGCAGGTGCGGAGAAAGTAGCGGGCCAGCTAGCGGCCAATATGAACACGAACTCGCCAGTCCACCGCGCCCGCAGTTCCCGCACCCGTCACCGCGCCCGCGCGTTCCTACGTGAACGATGAGCAACTAAAAATATTCTACGGGAACTAACTAAAACAGATCGCTAGAAAGTTACATCCCTAGTTCTGGTTGCTGAAGTTAACCGCAGCTCTATTAGCATCGCTAAAAACTTTTATCGTTCACCTTCCTTGTTCAACACTAAGTTCCTACGACGCAAACACTTAGAGACCAAGAGACTGCCCAACACAACCCGTACAAACTACAAACAACTCTCAACATTCTCCGATACAGGCAAACAGGCCAAAACTCCATAACAGTATACACTACCAACATCGTCATCAGCTTAGCCTTTTCCCAACTATGTTGGGGTCGGCTTCCAGTCTAACCGGATGCAGCTGAATATCAGTATTTTACATGGAGCGACTGCCTATCTGACCGCCACAACCCAGTTACTGGGTAATACGATAAACCTTGGTAAGACTGGTTGTCACACTTTCATGCTTCTGACTGACTATCCGTAACGACTGTCAAAGATCCACGAATGCCAGCCGGGACCAACGGCTTAACGTGCTTGCCAAAGCACGGAGGGTCTCGGACTCTCGGTACGTAAAGATGGTCATCCATCCACAGACCAATCGCGGCAAGCGTAACTTAACTTGATCGATCGACCTGTGTGGCTGTTATTATTTAGCCACGGACCCCTCTACCACCACTCACACACACTACCAACATATAGCATAATTATAGTACGTTAACTATGTCCCCTCTTAAAACAGAACTTATTAAATTAAACAGTGCTCCTTGAGTTTCCTAGGGGCTCTTATCTCGGTGCCGGCTCGGAGGCCATTAAAACTTGGACCACCCCCACTAACTGTGACACAACACTAATTGGTTGGAGAAACCACTTTGTGATAAATTAAAAATTATTATCAACTCCCCAGGCCAAGGAAAAGTGTAGTTTTAGAGCTGAGTTCGGATTGCAAGGAGTTTTATTTAGTTTGGTCCGTTCTTCGCCAGCGGTATTGTTTTTATTAATTACTGTTTGTTTGTAGTGGAGCTTCATTTTAGGGGGGATCCTGTTATTAATTTACAAACTTCGCTAGATAACATTAACTTGGTACCCATTCTGCTCGCGTGTGGATCATATTAAATTCTATTAGGATAACGCTGCATGCTTACGTGGAATTTCACCGAATTCAGTGAATTCTAAAAGCAATATGCTTTCACCATCAATCCACTCACATTCAGTTTTTGATTCTGCTTATTTAACATAAGGCTTGACTTAAGATAATCCGGCTTTTGGACTTACCCTCAATTCCCCAAATTACTCTAGAACTAGTCCAAACTATCATTAGTTATAAAGTACACGTGCACTAATAACGTACCCACTGGTAATAACTTGTAAAATCCGGTTCAGACCGGTTCAGTCTAGATTGGACCGAGTCCCGCCTTGGGCGCCAAGTAATGCTCAACTCTAAACTACAATGAACCGACTGCTTTGCTTCTATTGTTGCTTACGTGATGAGCATGGCTGATTCCTCGCTGAGAATTTTAGCCATTTGCCTCCAATTTTGAAGACATTTTGACCTTCAATTTAAACAGAAAAAAAATCTTAAATCATTGCGAGTAAACTCGGGCAATAATAACACAGATTTGAAAAATTCTTGGCCTTAACCTAAACATTAAGGAAAACTTGGCCCCGGGGAAAATAAGCGGTACAAGGAAGTTATTAACTAGTTTGTTATAATTAAGCCGTGTCCCTTCTGAGACAAACTGAATAAAGCCAAGGTTATGCGTGTTAATTTGTTTCCCTTGGTATGAATATTATTTTCTATTTGCTCATAACTGTTTACTTTGCAGGCTGTTTTTAGATTAACTTTTATAACATACGGAATTTTATTCTTATCAATCTGCTTAGCCTTTCCTAACTTTGTGGGGGCAGCTTCCAGTGTAACCGAATGCAGCTGAATACTAGTATTTTACATGGAGCGACTGCCTATCTGACCTCCACAACTGTTACTGGGTAATACGATACCCCTTAGTAAGCTTGGTTGACAAACTTTTGGGCTTCTGACTACTCGTAACGACTGTCAAAGATCTACGAATGACAGCCGGGACCAACTGCTTAACGTGCTTTCCGTGGCTCGGAGGGTCTCGTAATGGATTGTCATCTATCTAAGAACCGACCGCGTCAATCGACCCATGCAGCTATATTCATATAGCCACATACCCTTTTTCTTAGCACCTATTCTTAGCACAGTATTAACAAGCTTGTTGCTTTTGTCGACACCAGCAGCAACAAGTTACGGCCTATAAATGTGATTTTATGATATTACGAATTTAGCTTCAAGGCAAAGTAATAACCGAAACGCATTTCGTACGTCTACTTAACATTTAAACAAAGAGATGGACAAAGCACATCCTAAAAGCAATTCTAAAAATACATTTCCGACACTTGAGTCGTCGGTCTGTAATTCTTTAGATGGTCGTGTATTCCAATTTTGAACAATGATGGCACCAAAATTATGGCCAGTATGTCGGTTTCAAACTTCCATATTTTTTTTTTATGTTTTAGACCTGTATACAGGGTGTTACGGAAAGGGTTGGAATTTGCTTAATATTTTTTTATTTCGACATCACGGCGCTGCACTGGCACGCGGCGGCGTGATGTGCGTGTACTAGGCGCACAGACACACTACAGATAATGGATAATGACCCTCGTAGTGCGGTGACACGTTTGTTATGATTTCAATTTAATAAACTATCGAAATAAAAAAATATTAAGCATTTTCAAAATTACTGCTTTTGAGCTGAAATTTTGTACAGAGATTCTAGACCAGATACACTCTTCAACCCGTTTGTATTGATATACCCTTTCCGTAACACCCTGTATAGGCACGGTGGCTCGATTTATGTAGGACTCGGACTCCTAAATCGAGCCACCGTGTCTAATTACGAATGTAACAGTCGTCCTCTGTCCAATCACACCGCGATCAATCCGAAACTTTTCATATTTCGGATGCCGTTAGCCATGAAACATTGCCCGCCAAGCGTGGTGTCAAAAGTTATACCTCCCCAACTCGGCCGATACGAGAGCGTTATAATAAAAGTCTGTAGAAATGAAACTGACACTTTGTCCCCTTCTCCCCAATTCTTATTTCCTATCTGACAGTCAAAGTGACAGATGTCAACTTTTCAGATGCCAATTTACGTTTTTTCATTTTATTATGAAAATACGCGTATACTTACAGTAACAAAGATAAATGTCTAGTATTTATTATATTTTGTGTGGTAATTTACTTGAATATTTTTCGTCGGAGATAAATTCGGTTCTCTTGTTATTAAGCCTATTTAGTTGTCTTTCAAAAGCTGGTAATCTTATAAACATAAGTAAAACTTACCGTACTTTATAGGTGAATTTTTTATCCGTAGGAATTTGTCGTCATTTCTTTGAGTTTTGCTGTAATATCTGATTTCACTCCCGCTTTATTTGGTTTTCGGTGTGTAGTTACCACTTAGGTTCAAGTTCTATTTGTTATTAACTGTAGCTTTTTCTAAAACCAAAGAATTATTTCGTGGCAATTAACATTTTGTAAATTTTTACTTAAGAGCCTATACTACCTCAAATGGCTTAGCGTGATCCTCCGCTATGTCGAAACTACTGCACCATTAATTTTGAAATAAATATATGGTAAAGTTGAGGATTAATGCTAAGTCTTATGTTAGACGAAAACACGATTCCATAAAATTTTCTCGATAGAAAATAAATCCAAAGTTACCTCTAACCCGATCAATAAACCGCTGGTATTCAAAAAATACTTCAAATTAGATCATGAAACTTTGCATACTAACTGAACTTACTTTAAAGCAGGTCTTATGTTATTTACTTTTTTATAATTACCATTATTTTCACTGTAAAAAGCAAATACCTAAACTATTGGCGCTGCCTGCCGCCCAGCACCGCACTCTGTCTCGCTCTCACTTAGTCAGCGAGCAGTATCGAATGAGCGAGATAAAGAGTGAATTTTAGCTGAGGTAGTATAGGCTCTTAAGGTTAAGAAGTTAAGGTCTTTTCAATTACGAAGTAATTACTACTTACGTTTTTGAGATAAGCTTCAAAATTGTTATCATAGTAATTACCAATTACGATTTCATTATGCAGCTAGATAAAAAAGTAATTACTTGGTAATTGAAGTTAAAAACTTTTTGAATAGGTAGCTAAAGTAATCGCTTCCATAAAAACGTTGGAGTAATCTATACATCTATACAAGTAAATAAAATTGGAGTGTCTGTTTGTAATATTAAATAAAATAACCGCTTTTTACTAAATGCATATGGATGTATACACGTTACATTACATATATACCAAAATAACATTTTTTAAAATTTTTGTCGTCTGTCTGTTTGTTCCGGCTAATCTCTGAAACGGCTGGACCGATTTTGACAGGACTTTAACTGGGAGATAGCTGATGTAATAAGGAGTAACTTAGGCTACCATTATTTTAGAAAAAAAAAGTACGGTCCCACAAAAAAATCCACGCGGACGAATTCGCGGATAACAGCTAGTTAAACATAAAAATGTTTTAAGATATAGCTAGGAAAACTAATACGAGTACATTCATGTTTCAATTTTTAATCAGGAATCCTTCACAACATCCCTGAAACTCTAAAACTAGCTCTTAAAGCAGCAAAAGTAGCCAAATCTAAACTAAGTTAAAATTAAAAAAAATACTCCGGCCAGCAAGCTGGCCGTATGAGAAAAAAAAAAAGAAAAAATATTCTGTTTATTAAATCTCCGAAGAAAACTGAACTGATCAAGAATTCTGAAGGAAAAATATGATTAATTTATTCCTTACAGTGTAAGGACTCAAGGCCCAATCAACCTTTTAAAAAGCAATCTTAATCCAACCCGTATCTGTCCTTTTTTGCCTACGAATTATTTTTCGGGCTCTTCGAGTTAGTCTCTCAACTACTTCTACAGTTAACAAGGTAAATAATAAATATACATTTGATCTGGTTATCTCTGCAAATAGGTTGGTAATCACAGTCAATATACAAGTTGGATTACAGGAAGACGCTGCAAACTGGGAATAAATCCCGTTGTTAAAAACGTTCAAAATCTAGTCACAATTTCATCTCGGCGACAATGTCAAAAACTTGTCAAAAATGTAGGGATTTTAAAGGTATTTTTGACAGATTGAGACAGATCAGAGTGTAAACGTTCTTAAAATTACGAGAATTGCTCCTCCGATCTTCTTGGCGATTATAACCTGCTGTTACAAAATCTGAGTTATAGTTTATGCCCACAATATGCATATTATCAGACCAAGTTTTAATAATTTTTGTAAAATATTCAAGACAATAAAGATTTCACGTTTCTGCAAACTCTTATCTTCAACATATAAATATGTATGTACAACGTTTACCTTTGTGTGGGACAACGTGAAAGAAAAACCCGCCATCTTAGTGCCAATTGCACCAATGAAACATCGCAATCAGCACATCTAAACTGCGTTCAAGAGCTGTAATGAAATGAAATATTATTTATTCTGTAAATAAGATATCGGATTCACTTTTACACGTAAATAAGCTTGATGAAGTCGGCGTTTCCTTATCTGACTACACTGAGAAGGAAGGCCGAAACACACCCAGAGGTCACAGTCTCTTTTAAAGTCCAGACATAATCTTGATCAGATCATGTGAAGACCATGTAGATTGATGTCTGAAATGGTATTTTGCGGAAAGTGCCACACACAGATTTCAGTGGACCAGTCCAGTCAGTGCAAGCATTTGCCTATAATCGTATAGCTCAACTCAGAACTTGAGGAGCTCAACGATTAGACGAACAATACCAAAGACTATCAGTGTCAATAGTCCACAAAATTTATGACACTGACAGTTCATGAACATTTTAATGGTGAAATCCACCCTTAATGTGTCGTCGTTGCATTGGTTTCATTAAACAAGTTTCAATTAAGGGTCGAGTTGATTATATAAAGGAAACGTGGTTCAACTCGTAATTAGCGGGTTACCCGAAGTTCGTGATGAAATCTTCGTGGGTTATTATAGTTATTAAAGCCTTTGTTGTAAGATGATTATTACCTGAGGGTTATATTATATTGCTGCAATGTTTTGAGCTTGTGATGAAAATGTGAAATGTGTGTGTGTGAAAATGGTTTTAGGTTTTGTTTAATCTCTGCGCTGCTGTATTGGTGCTGCAAAGACGTCTTTTTGTTGTTAGCCTGGGCTGTCCCGCTCCTGAGCAAAGACCGAGACAGTGAGGCGGTGTCGCGTCAGGCCACGTAGGAGATGGCGGGATGAACTGGACAGATTCCGCCAAAACTCGAAGGAGGACGCGCGGGCTCGGGAACTGCAAAGACTGTCTTGCATCATATTATACCGTTTATCATTGAAACTTGTGAACAATAAATTGGTCCCTCATATCTGGAAAATGTATAAAAATAGATAATACTTTTGTTTCTGCAGCTGTGTACAACAAATATAAAAGTAAAGCAATACTCAGTGCCCTCTCAGTAAAACAACAAGCTTTATGAAGCTTGTTGTTTTACTGAGAGAAGGCAACATTCAAACACTGTCAGTATTTCGTTAATCACTGCGCTCGAACATTGCACATTTCGAGCACTTATAAGCATTAACAATGGCTCCAAACTTTCCTCATTATTTGGTGCGTTCCCCACGATTTACCACGCTTTTCCGCTTACTGCAACATTCATGAATAACCACTCAGAAATTCGCCAACTGAACTCTGTGCTAATTCACTGCAGACATTAGTAAACAAAGCTGCAGAACTGCAGGTGACGTACGATTGTAGGTCTTAAGACGTTGAAATAGGGACTGTCGTCGCACATAAATTTGGGATCGCAAGAACTGGCAGCAGCAAGGATATAAACAATTTGGATGGGGCCCCGAAGGAAGCGACTAATCAAAATTTTTATTAATAAATATAATAAACAAAGGGATTTTAATTTATAATGAACTGCTTTAAAAAGAAGGCGTACATATAGGTTGAATCTGTTTCTACTTATTCCAATAATTTACTAATAATTTAATTAATCAGTATTTTTTATTTTTTACATCGGAGTGTAATTTCATACTGCATGCATCTGACTCATCGTGACCAAGAAATGTACAAATTTAATAAACACGAACAATGTTTTTTTCCAATTATGGTTTGTGTAATTAATAATGACATTTAATTAACTGTATAATTGACGCGGTTAACCTCTTTTTATTATTAGCGCTATTAAATAAAATGCATTGTTTGTGGATTTCACTTTTGGTGAATCGCTAGTACCTATGTAATAATAATCTTAAAAATAAATAAATGAAGTTGAGAGCACATATAGGTTTTTTGTTAAAGTTTCAGTGCCAAAAAATTGCAAAACAAAAAAGAGCTGCAGCCAAATGTCAAACGGCTTAACTGATTGGCTACTCTTCGTAAGAATATCTAAAATTGCTTACTTTCCTTGGCATTCCTTATGTTTGATTGATAATTTACCACCTACTTGAAATAAAGTTTTTCATATTGTAACTTTAGGTACTCTTGTCATTTCTTCAACACTTTTAAGCTATTGCATAGCGGCGACCGAATCAAGAAATTCCGTAACGTCGTTTCAGTTCGGCAGACTTCGGCACGGTGTTTGTGTGCGTGCGACTAGACGTATGCATGTAGACTGTACGAAGCTCGCATAAGTTGATAAAAAATGCTATGCAATAGCTTTACCGCGGCAGTCCCCGAGTGCCACGCGTTTTTTTTTTTCACATGAAAGTAAGTCGTGACGTCACTCGTTTACCCGCTGGTTATGGCTTACCCGCTTATTCTCGCTGACCCGCTGGTTCTATGGTCCGTTCACTAGTGCGGTAAGTGACGACGACAGCAGTGCTCCGCCAAGAAGATTTACAGGTCTTGCTGACTGTAAATGAATTCGCCTAGTGCCACTCGCTTCATGTTTTCTGCAGCTGCATGTGATTCCACGCCGGGATTGTTAATACAACGAGTAATTTGGAGGTTTTGGGTTCCTGTAGCTTCGCACTTCGTAATTAATTGTTTGACAGTGGAAGATAGTTGGAGAAACAACTGCCTGATGCTTATAATTCGAGATTAAATTCTGAAGTAAAAATCTTATAGATATGAGATTTTTACTGGCTTGTCTTATTAGTTTGTAACGTAAATTGTGTTGTGAAAACATATACAGTGGGAATTCTATTTTATATGCAACTGCAGCTGACCCGGCGAACTTCGTACCGCCTCAGAATCATTATCGAAATCAATCAATCCGTTCTCGAGATTTCATAAAAAAGCCGTTATACATATGCAAAATGCATGTAATGTAATTGTTTTATTTTTAATGAATTTTTCCCATGTTTTAATAGTTATTGTACTAGGTACTCGGGGCGGAAAAAATCCAACAAATCAAAGATCATAAAATCTGTCCAGCTGTTGAGCTATAAATGGTGTTATTACGACTTTGTTTTATATAGATTTTAAACTTGTTTACAATGGGTGTGGCGAAAAATGAAACTTGGTAATAGGTGTAGATACATCATTATATTCCGGCCACCGAAGTAATACGTTCCTGACAGCTGTCAGTTAGACACGATTAGGATCCAATCCATTTTAAATTCGTGAAACACGAATTCTTTTGTATTTAGCGTTTGGAGTCCTTTACAGTTATTTTACATTTGAAGTCAAAAATTTATTTCAAATAGTGGTGGCCCAGTGGTGGCCCAGTGGTATCGGCCGCGACTTACGAGTTGTAGGTCGCAGGTTCGAACCCAGACAGGCGCTTTACTTTGTGTAAATTATTTCTTCACCACTGCTCTCAAAACGGTGAAGGAAAACATCGTGAGGAAACCGGCATGTCCTAGAACCAAAAATTCGAAGACATGTGACATCTACCAACCCGCACTGGGCCCGCGTGGTGGATTACGGCCCACTCCCTCTCACAGAGAGGAGGCCTGTGTCCCAGCACTGGGAACATTATAGGCTGATGATGATGATGATGAGGCACATTAAAGGCACTTTTGAACGTCCAAAATTTAGGTACAATAAAATAGACTTGATTCCAATCGCCCCTTCCGAAAGGTAGTTTCGTATGGAGAAGAATGGGAAAAGAAACTCCACCATTACTCTTTTAAAATGTTTTACAATATTTTTTAGACATTCATTATAAGTATAATAATATGTGAAAACGATGCACCTACAATAAAATTACTATACCACAATAGGATAAAAAGAATAAAAAAATAAGCAGACAGATAAATTCATTTTCATATATTTTTTTTTTTTAAGAATGTAAATCAATGTCATAAAAATAATAAATTAACGACAGTTTAGCCATAGTTTTTGACGTTTAAACATCTCTTAACTTTCAGCAACATTTATTTATATATATTTTTGTTAAAGTATTAAGTCTTGTCACTAATTCCGTGGAAAATCTAGTCATAACTATGTTACATCAGTCTAGACCTGCTTATACTATACATGTACCGTATACTTATAAATTTTCTATTGTTTCAGGTACGTGGGTGTGAACAAGATGGCGGACAAAGTTTAATTAAAAGCAAACAATGCAAGTTTTCTTAACGTCTACTTACTTATTTCTAGTGTCCGACCGAAGGTGCAATTCTGGCCGAAGCCGAAGCCGAAGCCGATTAATCGGTATTCACCAAAACCTTCGGCCGAAGCCGAAGCCGAAGCCGAAGGTGTCATTGACCTTGAGAAATACGATAGTTACTTTGTAAAATATTTTAAACCAGACAATACTTATGGTTTTTTGGTTCTCAGAGTGCCTCACAATAATGAACGTATCACCACAGGTACTACTCACACTCACAGTAATAAATAAAATAATTTGTAATAACAAATATGAAATATTTAAAAACAAAACATTTATTAGAATTTTAAGACGCGCTCTCAAACTTGTTTTGACTCGTTTAGTTTACTAACTGCGATTCGTTTGGTCCGGTGCGGCGGCGGCGCGGCGAAACACTGCTGCTCTGCACACTCTCCGTCTCGCTCTAGCATCGTTCAGTAAATTTCAAATTTTGACAACTAGCAAACCTTCGGCTTCGGCCAAACCTTCGGCAAATTTTTGGCCGAAGCCGAAGATTTGGCCGAAGGTGCTTTTTTGGCCGAAGGTGGCCGAAGCCGAAGCCGAAGCCGAAGCTTCGGTCGGACACTACTTATTTCATTTAACTTTTGTTAGAAAACGTTCGATGATAACCGTTGATGCTTACAATAGGTTTATTGGTCTGATTGTATCGATACTTGGTTATTTTGGTTACGCAACTCATTTGAAAGTAAACAAATATTTTAATTACTTATATGTATTGGTTGAAAATAATCGAGATTTGTCACATGTCTTCGAAATTTTGGTTCGAAGACATTTGACATCTACCAACCCGCACTGGAGTCACGAGGTAGATTATGACTCACTCCCTCTCACAGAGAGGAGGCCTGTGTCCCAGCTGTAGGAACATTATAAGCTGGTTATGCTTATGCTAATCGAGATTTCTTTTGCAATATTTCCATGATACAAAAAAAAAACTTGCCTTATGTTAAAATTACTAATAATCTACAAAGTAACCCTTTTCTGATGGAAATATGTAGCCAAATTAAGTGGCGAATTATCAATACTTAAGGTACCAGCGGTGCTATTCTGTAAAAATATCACCGTGAAGTGAACTTAAAGTGAGCTATCATTCCACCCATAGATAATTCCACCTGATGCTAGGGACTGACACTATTGACAGCTCACGTTAAGCTCACTTCACTTATGTTTTCACGGTGATATTTTTACAGAATAGCACTACTGCCTCCTTATTTTATCGCATAATAGTGTCTACTATGTAAGTTAAGTATAAGTTTTATAACTATAATGGAATGCATTTCACTACTAAAGAATGATAACATTTTGCGACCATTGACCTAATTTATGCTCTCACAAAATTGCATTGCTTACAAATTCTCTCTACAATTTATATATTTCTATTTCACAAATACAAATAGAAATTTTCATTTCCAACTAAGTAAATGCAGTTTAAATATTTAGGATGCACTTCGTTTCAAATATAGGAAATATGAAATAACACTTTTATCGATAAAATATTTGTATTTGTTTGCCTACCTGCAATCTGTCTAGCCTTTTCCTAACTATGTAAGTATGTAGGGATCAGCTTCCAGTCTAACCAGATGCAGCTAGAATACCAGTATTTTACATGGAGCGACTGCCTATCTGACCTCCACAACCCAGTTACTGGGTAATACGATACCCCTTGGTAAGACTGGTTGCCAGACTTTCGGGCGTCTGACTACCCGTAACGACTGTCAAATATCCACGAATGACAGCCGGTACCAACGGCTTAACGTGCTTTCCAAGGCACGGAGGGGTCTCGGTATGTAATGATGGTCACCCACCCAAAGACCAACCGCGGCAAGCGTAGCTTAACCTGATTAATCGACCTGTGTGACTGTTATTATTTAGCCACAGGCCCCTCTGACCGACCTTATCTAACATAGCAAATTGACCTCTCAGTATCATAGTTAGCATATACATATAAAACTAAAAGCCAGGGCTATCGCTAACGAATCACAAATCGTGTACAATAGCAACGTCGGCCATTTTGTTGTACAAAACACGCGGCATGAATATGCAATGAACGTAACGATGCAACACAAAGATCCCTCTGTCGCCAGTGCAACGCTTATCTAACTTTTTGGTTGAAAAAATTTAATTTTATAGGTACGGTCAGCATCAAAAGTTGATTAACACTTCATTTTTTTTTAATCTTAGTTATTGAGCAAAATATTTGTTCAAAATTGCAGCAGAAGAATTTTTTTTTGAATATATACTCTTGTCTATCATGTGAAAAGCTAAAAATCAGTTTATTGTAAAAAGTTGTTGCAATTTAATAACATGTAAAAATTATAGTGTTAATCGACTTTTGATGCTGACTGTACCTACTTATGCTATCATACTTTTTGTTAGGGTTTTTTGGGGACTGTAAAATTCAAGCATAATCGGCTAGTGGCTAAATAATAACAGCCGCACGCGTCGTTTGACGGTTAAGCTACGCTTGCCGAGGTCGGTCCAAGGATGGGTGACCATCTATTACTAGGAAAGCACGTTAAACCGTAGGTCCCGGTTGTCATTTGTAGATCTTTGACAGTCGTTGGCAGAATTAAAAACATAACTGACGAATCGTGGGTGTTCTGAGTAGGTACAACTCTTCCTGCCGCTTCAGGGTACAGCCGTGACGTTATGTTAAAAACAGGCTTTATTTATTGTAGGTATATAAATCACACGTGTTAAAATCAACTCAGAATACAAACAATACACAAATGTTTAAACATTTTATTTAACAAAACAAATAGGTACTTTTTGGATGGAAATATTCTCCAAAATATATCTACTAGGATATAATTATATAATATAATATATATTTTACACGTCCACAAATTCTAGGAAAGGTAGAGTATTCAACTACAGGCTTCTGATATAAAACGATCTGCTAAAATACAGGGTGAAATTGAACACATGCGACAAATCGAAATGGGAGATTCTACTCGTCATTATGAACAACTTTTACTATGGGACCAAACCTGAAGTCGCGAAAAAAAAAATCAGCTGTTCCCTACATTTTGGCGAGTTATGCGAACATAAATGTAGGGAACAGCTGATTTTTTTTTCGCGATTTCAGGTTTGGTCCCATAGTAAAAGTTGTTCATAATGACGAGTAGAATCTCCCATTTCGATTTGTCGCATGTGTTCAATTTCACCCTGTATAATCGGTAACATAAAGGCGTGTTCTAACTAATAACGCACGGGCGATTTTATTTTTACGCACTGAATTTTCAAATGTCGGTTTTGAGCCGAGCTTTAACAATCCAACCGAGTGAATCGCAGCGCGTCAAAAAAATACACTGTTGGATTTTCAGCTCTCGTTGCTAAGCTGTGCGTTGAATTACGAAATCTGTAGATTCCGGCCGAAGTTACGGTCGTTTCCTCCTCCGTATTAGTCCGTATCACTTACGGACATATTATTAGTTAGGGACCAGCCCCCTAATTGCTTAACACACTATCAATTGGAATCAGAATCATTTTGAAGCAAATTGCTAATCCATTGCTTCATAAATTCGAAAAAAAAATCTGTTCAACACGTCAAGAACGCAATAAATGTTGTTGAACTGTCAAAATGAAACCGATTCCGATTGATAATGTGTTACGCAATTGCCCTGCAGACCTAAGAATGAATGACAACACGATAATTTGACAGTTGTCCTTACCCGCTATGTGTTCTTGTCCGTCCGATAAAGTTAATTAATCAGGAGTAGGGTGCATTCCGAATATAAGGAAACACTCTTTTCTTGCTAATACTTTTTAATCGCACAACTGTACTCTTTCGCAATTCAATAACGACTATCTTGGCACTACATTTTACCATTTAAAACGACATTTGCCCTACCCAATAATAACGATAATATAATAATTGTTATTTGTAAGTGTTGTCAAAGTATAATAATACATTTATTGGTTTTTTTTTATTTGTCATACATTTTAAAAGTTTGTTATATATTAATCATTTGTACTTTGACAGTGTTGCCGCAGTGGATATTACAACGCGGTATTAAAATAATACAATCATGTTTTTAAAATTAAATAGGTAATAGGTAATACGGGCTGGTGTCCGCAACTCCACGTCAATGCGCGTATTTTGCGTACGGGTGGGAAAATCGATTATTCGATCCACCCCAGCTCCTCAAGGAAGGCCAGCAACGCCTTGATGTTACTGACCGTCTCTCGTAGGGTACCTGGGTTACCGAAGTACTTTGCCCTGTACGTGGCGACCACCGGGCAGCTTAGAAGCACATGTGCCGCTGTCTCGTCGTCCTCCATGCATGCCCTGCACAGCGGACTGTCTGTTACTCCTATGACAAAGAGGTGTTTATTAAATGACCCGTGGCCAGTTAAAGCTGCAGTAACTATGCGCAGCTTTTGTTTGGTTAGACGGAGGACCTGTTTCGTGAGGCGGCCATCCAATGTAGGAATTGCTTCCCTAGCCTGCCTAAATTCGCCTTGGTTCGTCCATAGTTTTTCATGTTGGTCTCTGGTGCGTTTCCTTACCAGAGTGCGTATATACCCGAAGGGGAGTGGCGCAATGGGCTCAGGTCCCACTGGTGCCATGCTCGATCCCCTTCTGGCAAGCTCGTCGGCTGCATCGTTGCCCAGCGAACCGCTGTGTCCTTTGATCCATTGAATGGTTATTTTATTGAGGTTACCCACCTGGTTGAGGCGCTGGTGACACTCGTATATTAGCCCAGAGTCAGCTGTATAACTGTTCAGCGCTTGCAGAACAGCCATGCTGTCTGAGAGTATGCGTATTGAGTGCTCCTTTACTTCCCTAGCCATAATGGCAGAAGCGGCTAGTGAAATGCCCATGCATTCGGCCTGGAACACTGTGTTGTGAACCCCCAATGGTGCGGCTATGCGTATGTTGAAGTCCTCCGAGAAGATTCCAGCACCAGAGCCACTACCTGTTTTGGATCCATCCGTGAAGATACGCAGCTCTGCAGGGCACAGCCCCTCGCATCGGCGATCCTCGTGAAGCTGGATCTTGTATTTTTTATCAAAGATAAATTGTTTAGGTACCCTGTCATTTATGGCTTTCGTAATGGGGAACTCCTTGTGGAGTCCCTCGAGCAGCGTGGTGTGTGGTGTATCACTCTTACCCCAGAGATTTAGTGTATTAAGACGTACTGCCGCCATCGTCGCTTCCTGCTGTATGAACAGGTGGAGCGGTGGAATTCCCAGAATGGCTTCAACTGCTGCAGTCGGAGTAGTCCTCATGCAGCCCGTGGTCGCCATGCAGGCTAGTCTTTGCATGCGTTGTAGTTTGTTAACGGCTGTCACTAGCTTGGTGCGGGGCCACCAGACCACAGCCCCGTAGGTGATCATGGGGCGGATCACAGCAGTGTACAGCCAAAGTATTATTTTAGGGGATAGGCCCCACTTCTTACCTATCATTCTCCTGCACTGCCAAAAGGTTATGCAGGCCCTGTTTAGTTTGTTGTCCAGATGACTGCTCCAGTTTAACTTACTGTTGAGCGTGACCCCCAGATACTTGACTTCGTTGGTCAACTGGAGTTCAGTGTCGAACAGTTTAGGAAGGCGATAAGGCCCTAAAGCTCGTTTATGGGTAAACATGACTAGTTCAGTTTTAGTGGGGTTCACTGAAAGGTCATACTCCCTGCACCATCTCTCTACGATGCGTAGCGCTTGCTGAGTGAGGTTGCATATCGTACCCGTCACCTTCCCCGAAACCAGGATTGCGAGTTCGTCGGCATAACCTACTGTATAATAGCGGTTGGCGTTGAGTTTGGTGATGAGATCATTAATCACCAGATTCCATAGGAGGGGGGACAGGATCCCACCCTGCGGGCAGCCTTTGGCTATCATGGCCAGCTGCTGCTCACCTTCAAGGCGAACCACTCGTTTACGTAGCATGTTTGTGATCCAGTCCGTTAGTACCTGTTCTACTCCATGCCTGGAGAGGGCACTGTTGATACTGGAGAAGTTGGTTTTGTCGAAGGCTCCTTCGATGTCTATAAAGGTGCCCAGGCAGGTGCCTTTCTGATGGATCGCTTCCTCTATCTGGCTGACCACCAGATGGAGGGCGGATTCAGTCGACTTACCTGAGCTGTATGCGTGTTGGTTACCGTGTAGCGGTATAGTCTTCAGAGCGCCATCCCTCAGTTCCCTATCGCACAACCTTTCCATAGTCTTTAGTAGAAAGGAGGTCAGGCTGATTGGTCGGTGAGATTTGGCGTTTGTGTAGTCACCCTTACCTGGCTTAGGGATGAATATTACTTTCACTTTTAAAATTAAACCAATGCAACCACGACACGAAGTGCCGTACTATTTTCGAAGGGGCCCGTATCTTCGTTGACAGACTTAGAGAGTGCGCCCCCTGAGACTGACTGGTTGAATCCAATAAAACTCTTATAGGGGTGAAGCAGGGTGAAAGGACCTAGTCTGGAATAACGAAAATATATATTATTAGCCTGTAATGTCCCACTGCTGGGCAAAGGCCTCCCTACTCTCTTTCTACTTCTCTCTGTTCAAAGCTGCTAAGGACCAGTTCTTGTTGAAGGAGTCTAGCTCATCCCGCCATCTCCGTCAATAACGAAAATAATGATAATTATTTAAATTCAAAACTAACCAAATTAAAACGTATAAAATAAAGCATAATATGCTTTTTGTTGTGCTATGGGACTCCTGAATTATAAACAACTTTTTAAGAGTAGGTAAGCACCTACTTTCGTTCCCTGTAAGATTGCCAATGATTAACGAGCAGCCTGTATGTATAATAAAACGAGTTTTTTTCCTAATACCTACATCAAAGGAAAAATATATCAAACCAGCACAATGCTACAGTTAATTATTTTTTTTACAACTTTATTTGAATTTTAAATGTCAATACTTACCTGAAACGTTTTTGCTGTAAGTACCTACATAAATATGGACTATTTACCTTATAAAAGAAAAAATACTGAAGTAAAATTCGGGAAAAGTAAATAGCATTTAACTCTTGGGAGCGGCTTAGCGGCTTTATCAAAGATTTTAATAGAAAATGGAATCATTCAGGATTATTCTTTATAGCTAAAGTACTTACTTATTTTAGATAAGAGCTAGGTGAGGTCTGAACAGTAATTGGATGCTTAAAACTCTCATAATCTATTTAAAAAAACAATTTTAGGTTTTGTAGTTTTTAGTAGAGCCTTTTGATCCCTTTATTAAGCGTTTCGTGACATTTTATGATAGAAAAGGTCGTCATAAGAATGTTAATTTTAAATTCTCAATACCAAGGCCGTGTCCTTACTGGAAGCTACTGTCTATATGAATATGACGTACGAACCTGCACGATCAATCAAGTCACGTTTGTACGTCATAAATTCATATAAACAATCGCATAAATCGCGACAATTGCTTTCGGTTAGGACACAGGGTAGCAATTTCTCCCAATATAATCATGAATTCCATCATAATGAAATTGATTCTACATTATTTTCACATGAAAAACAGTCATTATACCTTGACAAACACACAGACAGACAGGATAATTTTCACAGTATTAATATTAATATCAGAAATTCCGATCTACCGTCACCCAACATAGGCACATTGCTGGGTGACACCACCTTCCGGCTCGCTACTTGTTTACGTCTGGGCGCCCCCTGCGTGGCTCCGCATCGCTGCCAATGCGGTGAAGGTGTCGACTGCCTCGGACACCATGGCTTATCCTGCAGTAAAAGCGCAGGCCGGATAGCACGGCATGCCAGCATCAATGACATCATCCGTCGTGCTCTTGTCACCGCTGGGGTGCCAGCTGTTTTAGAACCCAATGGTTTGGCACGCGACGATGGTAAGAGACCAGATGGGATGACTATAATGCCTTGGAAGGTAGGTAGGCCTTTGGTGTGGGATGCAACGTGTGTCGACACCCTTGCGCCATCCCATCTTCCAAGCACGGTAAGCTGTGCTGGGGCGGCTGCTGCAGGTGCGGAAAACCTCAAACGGCGCAAATACTCCAATCTCTTTGGAACTTACATATTTGAGCCGTTTGGGGTTGAAACACTAGGGCCATGGGGCCCGAGTGCCCACTTAGTATTCCAAGACATCGCCAAGCGGTTGGTCGACTCATCACGTGACCAGAGGGCTGGCCTATTTTTTGGCCAAAGAATCAGCATTGCCATACAACGTGGCAATGCTGCCAGCCTTTTGGGCACGTTTCCCGTTGCGGACGAATTTTTTGACGCCCTTTGATTATTTTCCCTCCCTTTTTATATACTTGTACATATTATTATTTTAAGATTGTTAGTTTTTTAAATTACATGGTTTTCATGTGTTAAAGTTAAATAAAATTTAAGTCATAAAAAAAAAAAAAATCCGATTGACTCTCATCCAAATGATATGGAATATTTTCGAGGTTCTACTTAATGAAAATTTGTTAGTTAAAATACTTACTGATTAAAAGTGCGAGAGCCGATCAGCAGCCAGTGTTCTGGCTTTCGATAATATTATGTCGGCTCGCGGGTATTTTATACAGAGCTTAAAAGGGATTTATTTGTAGGATTAACCGTTGCATGCTTTTGTTTTTTTAAATGAGTTAGGCTGACGATGCAAACATGGTATTTGTTGATGTTGTAATATGTGGTAATGATCAATTACAATCATGATTTTAGAATTGATACACATACATATTTTTAAAAGAGTAACCGTGGAGTTGCCTGCCGGCTCTTCTTCATAGGAAACGACCAATGAGAGGGCTACCGTTTTTGTGCTCACCAATTGTCGCCACTATCGAGTAAGGTCCTAAAATATAGCTCTCACCGTTTGTTATTACGGGCGTGAAAACAAAGTTTACATTTAAATCATATTTAAACAAACAAAAATGTGTTTGTAGACAGTAAACAAACTAACCTTTGAATTAGCTGTTCTTTCTGTCCGCAAAATTTTTTATGAGCCTCTTTGTTAGCTGCGCTTTTAAAGCACTAAAATTCATTGACCCGTAACTCATATTTGCCATAATTAATCTCAGGTCTTGCAAAATATTCACAACATTATTCGAATTACAAATAAACCCGCGTAGCCCACCCACAAACATTGACATTTGACATTTCGGAGACCTCACGCTACACTAGCGCCTCTAGCGGC
Source organism: Amphipoea oculea (assembly GCA_945859645.1). Classification (NCBI taxonomy): domain Eukaryota; kingdom Metazoa; phylum Arthropoda; class Insecta; order Lepidoptera; family Noctuidae; genus Amphipoea; species Amphipoea oculea. The sequence continues at coordinate 22,053,895 of OX243862.1, forward strand.
GAATTCATACGGGATAACCCTCATTGGTTACCGTGCACCTAGCATCTGACGTTTCATAAGTGCCCATGTAGGTGTATGTGAAATAAAATATTTTGATTTGCTACGTTGGGCTATTTTCCTGTTTATATTTTTTTACAGTTTTCTGGTCGACTCTCCTGGATAGCACGGCACATTTCAGCATATAAATTGCAGCTGTAGATGTAACTGTAGCCGTCGGCGGCTGCAATTGGCAACATATCGCTCGGGTATTTGAGCACGTTCTCAAATACACGAGCGGCACGTTGTCGACGGCTGCCGTCGACGCGTGTCGGCGGCGGCAGTAGCCTCAGTCGTTGACACGTGTAGCTCGTGTATGAGCACTAAGTAGCCAATAACTCATCACGTTACGAAACTTTCATCAATTCATTATGAACAACCTATCTTTAATGGATTTCTGTAGGTATGCTATAACGTCTCCCTACCTACATACTTTTATAAGCCTAGTACTAAAAGTGATCAATTAGGGTGACCCCTTAATTGGTCTGGCATGGGGTGCGCTTAATTCTCCCCTCAAGGGTTCCAAAAATGTGCGTAGGTACTTACTAGGACACATCTATAACTTTTATATGACTTGTATCAGCAATATTACTACTTTAGGTACATACTTTCTTATTTTTGTATGTTTTCTGTAGAAATTGTGAACTAAACTTTTACTTAGACGGCCAGAAACTTACCTGTTTTCTGGAAAAGTCTGTCTGTCTGGGATCTTGAAATAAAACTTCAAGGTGAGAAGTAGTAAAAGTGCTGGATGTAGCAGACAGTTCGTTTAAAATGTTCGACAAAATTCACCGAAGTCTGGTCTAGATTCAGCTGAAAATCTAATATTTATAGCAAGGTTTGTAGTTGTCTGGTAAAGATATTGGAGCAAGTAAGTTTGTATTTAATACAATCAAAAACGCAATTTTCAAAACTCCATTTTATTTACTTAAAAAAAAAGGTATGAAAAAGTTGTTACAATGAGGGGTAGAATCAACAGCTCTTTTCGTTTCACAGATACAATACGAGTACCTGTGTATATTCGAAATTTCGGAAAATAAACTGAAAAAGTCAAATTGAAGTAGTAGTCGATCAATACGTGCCCAAAACTATTCATTAATTTTCTACACTACTGCACCTGTCCATTTTCCGTCCATACACTAAAACAAAAACACATCTAATACGTTACGGTACGTTATCAAAACATTTCACCCCGGTTATAAAAGGGGGATTAATTGAAATGAATATTTTCGACAAAACGCCCGGGCGCTCGCGGAGCTCGCTGGTTTAGGTGCTATACCTAGCGTGGTAGGTATAGTTACGTATGGCACCAATCGTTGGGAACAATTTGATTGAAAGTTTAATAAGTTGTCGACCACGACTGGCTTTCAATTTTGAAGTATTGACTTTTTGTATGATAGGTCAAGGGGATAGGGGGGAGGGGATATATCGATGTATGTTTGCAGATAGACGTGTGGTGGTTCGGCTACTGGTTATGATTTGCGAATGTTTTGGCGGGAACGCATTTGTCTATCGGCGGCCATTTTGGGTAGGATTAATAAAATATGTATGTGTGTGAGCCTAAATATAGAGTGGTTGTGATTTTATTTTATGGACGACAAATAAAATACGCGTATTTATAATCATCATCATCATCATTTCAGCTGAAAGACGTCCACTGCTGGACATAGCACCTACCGTAGCTACAATAATCCAAAAAAAATGTTGGTTGTAGGACTAGACAACAAACAAAACTGATATTGCTGGTAACGCATAATAATAGATAATTGATTGAAAAATAAAAGGTGTGTACTTTTTACGCCAACACACAAAACAATACTGAATATCCTCTAATACGATAAATTATTACCGCTATTATTAATTTAACAACTGTGGTTCATCTGAGCATACAACTATTAATTGGTGCATAATTATTATGGATTAGTGAGGGATGTTCAGTAAAGTGTATATTGTTGTGATTAGGACGCCTGCAGCTGAAATGGACCCATCCCAAATTCGATGAGAAAGGGGTTCATTGCCTTAGCCTCTGGGTTGGGTTATAAAATTCAATTTTATAAGAGGGTTTCGCTATATCTTAGGTACTAAAAATCTTCTTCTCTTATATCGACACGAACTAAGCATAGCGAGTTTTTCTTGCTATTTTTGTTTATAATATTGAATATACAAGTAACAATGCACTCAAATATGTTAGTAACAATAAGTGTTTATTAACAGCCATGTTAGTAAGCCATATGTGAAACCTTGCTACAATCTCAACACCAATGTGGAAAACTTGCAGCAGCGATTCATACACAAGCTGTCCAGTCTGCTCGCGATACACCGCAATATAATGTTGGGATTGGGGCTGGCCCGCACCCGGCGCACCAGAGAGGTGCATCTTTTTGGCATCGTAGTGTAGAAGCAACCGACACGAGCTTCAGCAAACATCCCTGATGCGCTACAGAAGCGGAACAGCCCCCATCAACACCCGGAACGCATTATTATATTGAATGCGAAGGGCGCTGTACGATTTTTGAGTGTAATCTACCCACAGGTTGTACGTGTAAAATGAGATGCAATATGCACGAAATAAGGTAATGCTATGCTTAGTTCATGTGCATAGGTACTTACTACCGTTTTATACAAATTTATAGCAATGGGCACGTACATCGCTACTATATTTTGTTATGCATTTAAAAGCTTGGCTTGGTTTCTACATATTTTTTTACACACTTTGCTTACCAATAAAGTGCCCACATACGCTTAAATAAACAACTCGAAAACTAATCCAAAAATACAGAAAAATCGTAAAATTTATACTCAAAAAAAGGCAATACACGGATGTACAGAAACTATTGAATAGTCTATGAAGTTCGATCTACTCTGCAGTCAGTTCGTTAGGCCCGCAGCGTGGGTTTCAGAGCTCTGACTTTTTACTCGCTCAATTGCAAAATTATACACGTGCTGTGGTAGCTGGTAGCCGAGATCAAGTGCTGGATTTCTTTGAATGCATTTTCGAGAGTAATTTACTGCGTGGCAACTGGTGATGTCGATTTTTGAATCATGGGTTGCGTGGGAGGGATTTTGTTTGAGATTATTAGAACGCGATTATGTATCTTGCAGGATGGGAAATAGAGTTCTTGTTGCTTTAAAACTTGCCTTAACTTTTAAATAATAATACCAGGCTATTATTGTGGATCTGATGACCATTCGTCACATTGGCCATTTCGTCGCTATCCCTAATAGGTCACATTCACTAATACGTCACCTTGTGCATTTGGTCAGTTTCTTAACTCGTTTCATGCTGTATTTCGACTCATTCCCAACTCGTCCGACAACGTACAGTCAGCGTTAAAAATGTCGGGATGAACAGCGATGTTTTCCTTCATCGATCGAGAAATCTTTTTAGGCATCCTGATGATGTTTTCCTTCATCGATCAAGAAAGTTTTCCTTGATCGAAAACTGGTTCAAAAAGAATATTCTTCAGTGTTGATGGGTATGCATAATGTAGGTATTCCTGAAATGATAAAACGCCTAAGCTTATAAATTATAATCCCAGACACGTCAAACCTTCTCATCTCGATAAAATACCTTTCAAAAACTTCAGAACTTTAAACTTCTGAATTCACTTCAAAGGCATTAATTAATCATTTTTAATCCAAATAGTTGAGCTGAGTTCAGCGCTAGCATTTCGCAGCATTCCATTAGACCTGCATATGATCGCCGTACGCTCCATTGAAGGAGTTTTTCCGCCCATAAAACTTTATCCCATTAGAGCAGGTAAGAATGGGATAAGTTAAAGGAGGAAGGAGTGAAGATAGCGGAGCGGAGGTGGTGAGCCATGCTAGTGACGTGCATTGGTTTTCAGAATAGGTAGTCACTAGGCCGGGTCTAGTCTAGGCAAACTAATCAGAAAAAAAAAGTGAGGTCAAAAGTGTGGCTATTTGAGTAGGCATGCCTACTTAAGGGTGATAAATTGCGAAGGTCAAACGTCATGGTATTATGCGTGAGACGTACGTATTTTAAATTTTGTCGTATTAACTTGAACGAACGAGTAAAGACCAATGACAATGTGCGAATAGTACGTGAGCCGAGTAGGCCGTCCGGCGACTGCCTACTGCCGCGCGTGTTTGTATGAAGATTTCGTTTTTTGTTAGGTATGATAATTTAGTGAGTTTCTTAATTGTGGGGCACACACCCTAAAATGTAATTGACAGGCTTATGTTGATATATCGAGGTAGGCACTGCTTATATGCCTATATGCAATGCACGCCACTGAGTCATGCGCAGTCATGAATACTTGATCTTGAGATCTTATAGTATCTAATAATAGTTCATTTATTTCTTTCACTAAAGTACAATTAAGTTCATAGTGGTGCCATAAGTAACCTTTGTGAGAGTTGGAGTCTCCGGGCTCACACCCTCTTCAAAATGTGAGATGTGTTTCTTATTTTCCTATTTCGTGCGAATTGGTTATATTGATTCATCATCACATTCGTTTGTAGTTTTGTTTCGTGTTGATGGCACTGTCCTTGTATTGATGTGTTTTTTTGCATATGGCCTTCCATGCTTTGTGATGTTTTTTGTTTTAGGGATATTCGTATCATAATTTGAAGGCATATAGCAGCGGCACTTCTTGTGGTTTGTGTGCTAAATAACATCGGATGAGTTTTGTGAGCTTCCTAGCCGCTAACTAAACTTTTCACACCGAAAATTCTGTACTACCGAAAAAAATTTTGGTTTTTCACAAGATTCCGCTACATCGCCCCACTTAAACTTAACCCTAAAGCGCTTAGTGGGCGCCGAGGCTTGCTTTAATTAAAAATACCTACGAAGGAGGTGGCGACCAACTTCATTTGCTGCCGCGATTAATTGAACCGGAATAAAGCCTTCGCAGGTGCCCGATAGTTCCTCTTTGTGCAGCCGTACGGACATTGTCTCCTTTGTTTTCTCACTGGAGATAAATTAGGCTTTTGAGAACTTCTCTGTTTCGTTGGTGGAGTCAGGGTTAAATGCAGATGGAACGTTTTTAATCTGTCCTTTAGTGCTGGTTTGATATGACTATCAGGTGTCTTTTTGGGACCTGTTGATTATAAGTAGTACACAGGTGGCTTGTAGTTTGTTGTTCGTTTGTATAAGTATGACGAAATGAGGGACATTTTTTACTTTTAGTGTGATGAACTCGTAGTTTGATAAGCTCGTTTTGTGTGGGCTTGATGTTGCAAATGAGATGGTATAAAAAAGTTGGGTCTCTGTTGGCAGTAACGCTTTGTCGTACATTTTTAATTAAATGCACAAATAACCCTAAATCCCTCTCCAGTGACTACGTCCAGTAGGATAATTGTGTAACTTATTAACAGTAGTAATGGCTTTCATTTTGACAGTTCAACAACATTCATTGCGTTATTTACGTTATTGAGCAGACAATTTTTTTTAACATAAGAAGCAATGGATTATCAATATCCTGCAAAATGATACGCAATGAAGTGCAGCAGGAAATTTTTCATGTATGCTTTGACAAAAGTGGTTTTTTTTTACGAAAAGACCTGTATTTGCCTACTTTCGTGAGAACTGAAAACAACGCTTTACCAAAATTGCCTGGAAGTCTTTGTACTCTTAACACTACCAAAATATTTGCCACTTATCAAATAAGTACAATAGTCCTTTACCAAACAATGTGTTTATGAAGTTTGGGCACAATGTCACAAACGACACAATAGCCTTTAACATTAAAATATAAACCGCTGCCCAAAAGTTAGTTAACAAAGGCAAGTTTAATTAAATCTAGTTAACTTGTACATATGAGAACACCGAGAACAGTATGGTTAAGTACACAGTCACTGTGTTCAATTCTTAGAATATTGTGCGAAATATTTTGTTTATGGAGTTGGGTTTCAGAGAAAATATTTCATGCAACTTGTTTTTAATAACTTAGGTAGAGTCACTCAAAAGGATAAGTAAGTAGGCAGTTAGCTACGAGCCTACGACTCCTTTTTTAAACGACTTCAAAAAAAGTCGAGGTTATAAATTCCAGCCATGACGTGTGTGCACAAGGTTTCAATCTTATTATACAGGTTGAAATTGAATTCATGGGCATCCTTTTAAGGGGTCACTGTAATCATCATTATGAATAACTTTTACTATGGCACCAAGCCTGAAATCTCGAAAAAAAAAATCAGCTCTTCCCTACATTTTGGCGATTTATGTGAACACAAGTGCAAGGACCAGCTGATTTTTTTTCGCGATTTTAGGTTTAGTCCCATAGTAAAAGTTGTTCATAACGATGAGTACAATGACCCGTTAAAAGGATACCCATGAATTTAATTTCACACTGTATATCTTATAATATCAAGATTTTTTCTGGTATCCATATCTAATACATGACAAAATATTGATCGAAATTCCAGGTGTTATGTTTCAGGTTTGACGAATTAATAAATAAATAAATAAAATTACCATATTTAACCGCTTTGTTAGATAAAAGTAATGAAATGTAAATACCTACTTTTCATTAAAAAACCTCTCAAGTAAAAGTTCGTTACCCGTCTAGACGTACCCTTTGTTAATTCATTTTTAGTTTCTGAGTGATTTGCTTTAACAAGTTACAGAGCAACTGAGTAGCTTTTAGTTTCGGCTACAAAATTAAAATGTTCTGTGGACTTTTGTGGTTCAAAACCAAAATAAAATGTGGAGCTATAAAAGTTAACTAAAGTATTAAAATAGTACCGATTTTAATACTTATTATACAATTTCATGTAGCCTGTATTATTTATATTCTCTCGCTTAAAAAAAAAATACAACCTATATAAAATACAACCTATAAATACAACATAGTAACCAAGTAGTTATGGTCGATCTCATATGAAGGGGTAAGTGGAAAAAGGTGCTAACTAACAAAAAATTCAAATTGTGATTTATGAGCGTTAGAAAATTTTAAATCTTAAAATCAAGGTAGTCATACATTTTAAATGTTTGCTTTGCTAGGGTCTGTATTTTTGGATATGAATTAAAATTAGATATAATGAGCCCACCAGTCGATTTATCGTCACTAAAAACCTATGTTCATTCAAGAAACTCGATTTTTTCAGTTTTGTCAGATAACACCTTTTTCCACTTACCTCTTCAATTGCTTTACCTCTTTTGACAGTGATACCTAGTAAATTGAAACTTCGGTAAGGTTGAAACTATCTCTGTCACAACACATCTTGTTGTTTTATGACGTGCAGAGCACATTGAACCTTAGGGTGATAAGATAATTATTTGGTCGACTGCACATGCCCACAGGTTTTTTTAATGTCATCAACTCATCATTATGTAAGTAATGTCAACGTTATGAACCTGCTAGTGCTAATGACTGCTAGTGTGAAGATATATGTATGCTTGGCAGAATAATTAGTGCACACTCACGTGCACATAATTTGTGCCTCTTTATCATCTTGACCTCGTTTTTGTTACTGTCGTCAATGCTAATTGCAATCTGTAATTTGAACGCACACAACATAGTTTCCGTGGTGTAGCGGTTATCACATCTGCCTAACACGCAGAAGGCCCCCGGTTCGATCCCGGGCGGAAACATAACTTTTTTATTCAGTTGCGTTTTTTATTGTTGGTGATTTTCGTCATAATTTGTATCTTTTATTTTATTCTTCTGTCAAATAAATTCAAAACCATCAATAAAATATATTTTAATATAATCAGATATATCATAAAAAAATCACACCCACCCAAACCCAGGGCCTAAAAACGTAATAAACTGAACAATACACATTTGTACCACAAAACGCGTGACACGAACACGCCGCCCAGAGCGCAGCTGACACGAGTACACGACCATGCTTCGCTTTTTCAACGAACGTGACTCGGACGGTCTATTTTGAAATCGGCCGCCTCTTGTGTTGATTTTTCTTGGAACACTCTGAACAACGTGCAACGGTGCGACGTCGAGTGCATTCTGTCCAGCGTGATGTCTAAATAAAAGCGTGTTTCTCGTGTAGGATGGAATTTTTGGAATGCTAAAAGCTGACTGTGTCTTGTGAAAGAATTTTTGCGGGAGGTTTTACATGGATTCTAACGGAAAAGGTGGATTTTTTTCATTTAAATGTGTCGACTGACGTGACGAAATATACGGTTTGACACTTTCAATAAAACAGCGTGTTCTATGATAGCTTCAAATAACACTAGTATAGCAGGCCGCAAGGATCTTTGTTGGGCAGATAATTAAACTGAAAATTATAAAGAAAAATATTTTCATTCACCTTTACAGACCAGGCAAATGTTACTTAAGATACCTTTTTGCACAAGGTTTAATCAATTTGCCCAGAAGAAGACATGCGTAACTTTGTAATTCAATAAAGATACTAGCCAGCTAATTATTTGTATTCCCCGAATGTATTCGCATTCAATGATAATAATTTATTCAATGCCCGTTCGGCATCAGCAATGGGATTTGTATGTGTTGATGTAGTTAATATAATAGTGACGTAATTGGGAACTAATGCTGGGAATTAGTGGTGTAATGGAGTTAGGGGATTAGCTGTTCGATAATTACGGAGCAACACTATTGTGTTTGACGATATTTTGCTTATTACATTACTAGATATTGTCACGCTGTGTAGATTAGATAGGTATTGGATGCATCTGTTTGTGTGTTAGTGCCGTTACGAGAGTACGTACTTACTTACTTGTAGTCAGTGGCGTGCATTGCATATAGACATATAACCAGTGGCTACCTCGATATACCAACATAAACCTGTCAATTACATTTTAGTGTGTGTGCCCCACAATTAAGAAACTCACTAAATTATCATACCTAACAAAAAACAAAATCTTCATACAAGCACGCGCGGCAGTAGGCAGTCGCCGGACGGCCTACTCGGCTCCCGTAGGTACTATTCGCACATTTTCATTGGTCTTTGCTCGTTCAAATTAATACGACAAAATTAAAAATACGTACGTCTCACCCGTAATACCATGACTTTCGACCTTCGCAATTTATCACCCTTAAGTAGGCATGCCTACTCAAATAACCACACTTTTGATCTCACTTTTTTTCTGATTAGTGACCGCTATTGCCTAGACTAGACCCGGCCTTGTGCCTACCTATTCTGAAAACCAATGCAGGCTACTGCTTGTAGTAGCTATAGACGTTAAAATAGCCTTTACTATAGCATTACCTACTTAAATGTGCATCTGGCAGATCCTGGGTAGGCATGCTACCACATTGCTGAATGACTAATATTTATACCAGAAGGGCAATTCTTGTACATTTAACTATGTTCTTGTATGTCTCTTTTAGTTATATTCAGTCTGATCTCAGTCTTAATCTTTCAAAAATACCTCTAATTTCCTTATATTTTTGACAATTTTTTGACATTGATCGTCGGTGAGGTGAGATTGCGACTAGATTTTGAACGTTTTTAGTCACAGGAATTAGCCTTCCGGGCTTCTATTTTCGTATTATTAGGTATATAGTTTGTAATGAAACAAAAGAGGAAAAATCGCAAAAGAGCGATGCAGATCATTCTCCTGCCCTGATCCCAATTTATTTGGAGTCGGCGCAAAATTTATTTTTCTTCCATATTAGCCATGTCATTTTTCGCACAGTCCAGTTCAGTCCACAGCATATATTAAAGAAAAAGTCTTTGCAGTTTTCCGACCAAAAATACATTTTGTTTGCCCACAAAATAGTTCAGCTCTAACAGATACGGTAAATCCATCACCCATCGACACGGTATACGTTTTACACGTCTCTGTATACCGTGTTCCGTGCACATTTAGCGTTACAAATGTATATCCTACACATCGATATCCCTTACTGAATATAAATAAGGCTTCAAGTGATACTGGCGCAATTCTTAGAACTTGAAACGTAACTTGTAAGTGCGTGATCGTGGAGCATGAAGGGAAAATTGATAGGTATAAGATTAATAGATGTGAATGGCTGAGTTCGTGCTATGTTTATTTATAAATACTTAAGTAAAATGTTCGTTTAATCCTGAAAAAAAAGCGAAAAAAAAAAGTAATTGCAAACTTGAAGCGATGTTGGTGGGGAAAATTGGATACCAACAAAAAGCTATGTTTCCGCCCGGGATCGAACCGGGGGCCTTCTGCGTGTTAGGCAGATGTGATAACCGCTACACCACGGAAACTATGCTCGTGGCTCTAAAATTTTGGAGCACTATGAGACGCTAGCTTCTACTAAGGTTTTAATTATGCTTCGTTTTTTTATCAACCTACAATAAAATTTGTTACTTGCGTTCCCATTGAGGGACCACAGTTGAATTTTGAGCTTTTGAATGTGTCAGCCTTTAGTAAAAGTTCTCAAACAATTGTAAATTCAGCCTTTAATTTGTAAAAGTAGCCACTCAAAAGTTACAATCGATTAAAGGTGGTCCCTCAGTCGTGACTGACAGGCATCCCTATCTCAAAACCTAGTTAAAATTTGCAACTGCTATAAATTACTACTCTTAGTAAAAGATTTGTAAAACTAATTTATCTGAATATCAACCCTTCCTGTTCAAGCAATAAAAAAGAACTAGCATGCGGAAGGTGGTCCCTCAACCGATCACCATATGTTCACCTTGAGTGGAGACCACAATGGAATTTGAAATTTACATATGGGTCTAGCGTTAGTAAAAGTACTTGAACGATTTTATATTCAACCTCTAGTTTGTAAAAGAAGCTATTCAAAAGTTACAATCGATTTAAGGTGGTCCCTCAATTGAAACGTTAATCATAAGAAAAATCAATTTACGTAGCATTCGGAGGTTAAATAGACGAATGCTACAGTCTATCCTTTAGTAGTATTTTTTTACTAAGGATTACTTTTCTAAACAGTATCAAAAAAATGTACCGTTTTATTTCAAATAATAATCAAATTCCTGGGAAGAAATACTAAGATAGAGGTGACCACACAGCAGGGTTTTTCTAGTGACTGTTGATAATAATTTTTAATAAAAATAAAATATGCGCGTCGCGTACCTACGTGAACATACTTAAAAAACATTGGTTCAATGACTAGTAACTCAAGCCGCAAATAATTAAAAAAATCCGGATAAGTCGGACTCGTGCACCGAGTATTCCGTACAAATTTGTACGTATGTAAATAGTTTATCACGGTTTTTTTTAAAAATAAATATATCTACAAATATACGGTTTTCGGATTTTTTCCTTTATTTCTGTTACATGACTTTGCTTTAAATTTGACAAACATGTACATTTTCGATCTACATAATATATTTGAGGCTAATGTTGATGATGACATAATTTTAATGTATATTAAAGGCTTGAATGACAAGAATTACAAGATAGATGATATTTACATCCTGAGAGCACAAATAATTTCCCAAGCTTGTAATAAAAAGAATAAAATCAGAGACGTCGTTACTTACAGTTGCGAATGTAATGTATCTACCGTTTTCGAAAGTTATTAATAAGATTTTTTTTAGTGTCAAATTCTCCAAACTGTGTAGCAATGCATGGTGTCAAACAGAAAACATTTTAAAAAGATATACATTTATCAGTTTGAACATTCAGCTTATTAAAATATTTGGCATTAGTATTTTGGAAGAAGCCATTTTAATTCGTGACGAAATTAAAGAATGTACATTGTGTAATAATCAAGTGACGTACGAATATGAGCTTACAGATTTTATATCTTTCGATTTAAACGACACACCTAAAGGACCGATTAGCGAAATACCTCGAACGATCAAAGTCAAACAAAATTTCTACAAATTAGTTGGGGCTATTGAATTTATTTCCGGAGCTAGCGCCAGTGAGCTCGGCCATTACAGATGTCTCGACTTCTTTAATGAGAGCATACGTTCTTACGACGACTTACGCTTTAAATTTGATGACAGTCCTCTAAACGAACAAATTTTTATACATACACTTTGCTACTGTCTCATTAGTAGTAATGTTTGATGTAAAAACCTTTTTACAAAAAAAAAAAACAACCGACTTCAAAAAAAAAAAACACTACAAAGTGATAAATAACTTTAATTTCGGAAGTCGGTGTCGTTGGTTCTGCATTTACATTTTTTGACACCGACTTCCGAAATTGAAGTTATTTATCACTTTGTAGTGTATTTTTCTGAAGTCGGTTATTTTTTTTTTTGTTAAAAAGTTTTTATTTTTCAATTTTTAGTTGTACCTACCCCACACAATTAATTCAATAAGCACTAGTGCACTGAAGAATTGAAGACACCGACTAGAAGAATAATCAAAATTCGCATAGAAATGCTGCATTTATGCATATAACTTCGTACATAAGAATAATTACCTAATGTATTATATACTAAAACCTTCCTGAAAGTATGTAGATCACTTTAGTAAAAGAATTATCAAAATCGGTTTTAGTTTTTGAGAAAATCGCGGACATACAAACACACATACATACATACGGGTCGAATACAGAACCTCCTTTTTTGATGTCGGTTAAAAAATTCAGAGTTACATTTTCAGTGCAGGGTAAAATTTTGTTTTTCGTTTTTATTATCATAAGCATTATTTTCTTTGTGTTTTTATTTAGCTAAGTGATGTCAAATATTAATAAAAATTAATATCAACAAACACTCACTAGTTTTTACTTAATAAAAATCCTGCTGTGTAGTCACCTCTATCTTAGTATTTCTTCCCAGGAATTTGATTATTATTTGAAATAAAACGGTACATTTTTTGATACTGTTTAGAAAAGTAATCCTTAGTAAAAAAATACTACTAAAGAATAGACTGTAGCATTCGTCTATTTAACCTCCGAATGCTACGTAAATTGATTTTTCTTATGATTAACGTTTCAATTGAGGGACCACCTTAAATCGATTGTAACTTTTGAATAGCTTCTTTTACAAACTAGAGGTTGAATATACAATCGTTCAAGTACTTTTACTAACGCTAGACCCAATGTAAATTTCAAATTCCATTGTGGTCTCCACTCAAGATGAACATATGGTGATCGGTTGAGGGACCACCTTCCGCATGCTAGTCTTTTTTTATTCCTTGAACAGGAAGGGTTGATATTCAGATAAATTAGTTTTACAAATCTTTTACTAAGAGTAGTAATTTATAGCAGTTGCAAATTTTAACTAGGTTTTGAGATAGGGATGCCTGTCAGTCATGACTGAGGGACCACCTTTAATCGATTGTAACTTTTGAGTGGCTACTTTTACAAATTAAAGGCTGAATTTACAATTGTTTGAGAACTTCTACTAAAGGCTGACGCATTCAAAGGCTCAAAATTCAAATGTGGTCCCTCAATGGGAACGCAAGTAAATTTGTTTTATTAATAAATAATTTAGATGACTTTATCTTTATTATATTCCATATTTATTGCTAACACTATTGTAATAATCTCCTAATCTATGTCGAAATGATTGTCATGCGTGTTCATTATGACAATATCATTATAATCTTTGTTTACCAATATATACAGGTAGGAATCCATTCATCATCTTCCTGCCCGTGTGACGTGTCCCATGTTACTCGGGGTCGGCGCAATACGTTTTCTTTTTCCATTCTCCCCTGTCAGCCGTCACGCTATCCTGCATATCATATATGCAGGTATCCATTAGGGTTGGACAAGAGCATCCCTTGGCCATCATTCGGACATGTCTCTTCTTCGGTATTTTTAGGGTTCCGTATCTCAAAAAGAAAAATGGAACCCTTATAAGATCATTTCGTTGTCCGTCTGTCTGTCCGTCGGTCAAGACTATTTTTCTCAGGAACGCGTGGAGTCGCTTGAGGCAGTGCCAAATCAAACTTCGAAGTCAACGCAATCAAAAGATACGGGCGTTTGTTCCGGAATCAAAACCTATAAGTAGGGTATTTCCCGTTGACCTAGAATCATGAAATTTGGCAAGAAGCAATGTCATGTAGCACAAGTAGGTAAAGAAAAAAATCTTTACAGTGCAAGTCCGACTCGCACTTGACCGGTTTTTTTTAAGTTTTCATCCCTTGCCCAACTCATTTTGTAATAATATTCAAAACGGAACTACTTTTTGAAAGGTTAGCTCTACAACTCCTTCCACTTTGTGCTATTATTCAAGTAACCCTGTCACGTAACTGCCAACTCACCTCGTTATCTATATTCTTTTTTTGTTGCGGAAAACGAATTTACCGAATACCAATTCCCATTTTATTCTTTTTTAAAGGACATAAATTTTGCAGCCACACACAATATTAATCGGCGATATTTTAACCTATCTTTTACAACTTCGCAACCAGCTTTTTTTATAAAAAAAACTGAAGGCTGTAAATAATAATTTTGTTTAATCCCTATTCGTTATACAAAACACATAAACAATTTTGACAGTTGCGTCTAAACCGCACGTCAAAATGGCGGAGCTTCGAAAATAGCGGCATATGATTTGTGACACTAAACAGCGTTTGCGCTTCGATAGTGACATTAGAGCGTGGCGCCCTCTGTAGTGCGGTGGTGTGAATCACGGACGCAGCTTTAGCGGTTAAGTTGCGTATTGATGGCGATATATTCGACAGTTTTATTGTTTCAATTTACAGAATATTGAAATGAAACGGCGAAAATCGTTTTTGGGAAATGTATTTCTCTTTGCATCCTTTTTGAAATATAAATGGTTTTCGCTTGTGTTTTGCTGGGAATTGTGAATTTTTCAAAATGGTTTTTAGGCTTTTTGTATGTTAGTGTCAGTCAATAAAATTTCTTCATTAGGTATTGGTGAGCAGTGGTGGCCCAGTGGTATTGGCCGCGACTTACGAGTAGTAGGTCGTAGGGTCGAACCCAGACAGGCGCTTTACTTTGTGTAAATTGTTTCATCACCACTGCTCTCAAAACGGTGAAGGAAAACATCGTGAGGAAACCGGCATGTCCTAGAACCAAAAATTCGAAGACATGTGACATCTACCAACCAGCACTGGGCCCGCGTGGATTGATTACGGCCTACTCTCTCACAGAGAGGAGGCCTGTGTCCCAGCAGTGGTAACATTATGGGCTGATCATGTAGGTATTGAAAAGACTTTGGTTTGCATTACTTACCTTGATTCATTTCCTTGATGATGAGTGCATCTTATCAGATATGCTCGCTTTATGTTATCTTTAAGCTCGTCATTAAGTTCAGTCCGGGGCAGTGATCCAACTGCTCTGTCCAACTAGTTGGACCATGGGTCTTTACTAGGGGCAGTTGTCCAACTTTAAAAATAGTTGGACCACAGCACCTTTTGAGAGTTCCGTGGTCCAATTCATTTAAAAAATAACTTGCCAACTCTAAAAACCTCAACTGCATCTTTATGTGTGTATGGTACCGGAAAAAAGCAAAAAAATTTGGTATCTCAAAAACTAAATCTAATAGGTATCTATTTACTTAAATAATGACATGTACATTTACTGTATAAAGTATTATATTATTTTAACTATTGTGAAGGTGAGGACTATGTGGGTCATTGTTTCCGTTTTAATTATGGTTTGGCAGTTTGAGTAGTTCATGCGGCCTACCCAAATGTCCTGTCTTTTTGGTATTGTTCGTCAAAACGTTGAGCTCCATAAGTTCTGAGTTGAGCTGGACGATTACCGACAAATGCGTGCACTGACTGGACAGGTTCACTCAATCTGTGTGGTTCTTTCCTCAAAAGACCATTTCAGACACCAATCTACATGGTCCTCAAAAATTATGATCAGACTTTTTTTATATACACATTAACATTTATGAATTTTATATGTACAATGACTTATTTACTTTGTAAAGTATTTTGTATTTTATTTAATTATTGTGAATGTGAGGACTATGTGGGTCATTTCTTTTTTCTGTATTTCTTTTTTCCTTCTTCTAAAATTAGTCACCTGTCTTTAATTTTGTAATTTTACTGCAAAGAGGTTCAATATAACCGTAAAGTAGTAGGTACCATACACACATAAAGATGCAGTTGAGGTTTTTAGAGCTGGCAAGTTATTTTTTAAATGAATTGGACCACGGAACTCTCAAAAGGTGCTGTGGTCCAACTATTTTTAAAGTTGGACAACTGCCCCTAGTAAAGACCCATGGTCCAACTAGTTGGACAGAGCAGTTGGACCACTGCCCCGGACTCATTCAGCAGTCTTCACCTCCCCAGGAGGGAGGGGTGTGGTGGCGTGATGTGAGAGCTCAATGATTCGTCAACTTGTGACAACTATCACCCCTCCCGCACCGCGCAGCTACCTCGGGTAACGTCATAAGCATAATAAAGTCCATCCAAAGCACTACAAATAACAATGTATTAAAAGACAAAGTTTGAAACAACTGCCATCTTGTTAATTGCGGGATAAATCACGAGCCCCATCTATTACAGACATCGGGACAATAAAACAGTACAGTTTATCTCCATCTATGTTACGTTTAACGACTGAAACATCTGCACTGTCGTAAGCAAATGCATTGTTACTATTAGAACTCATCATCGCATCTTCATCTTAAAGATATTGGAGTGGGTTTGTGTAAACAATAAAATGTATTTGGAAGTTTTTAACTAACATGACATCACGCCTGGAAATCCCGGAAAGGTTAGGCAGAAGTGTACCTATACATATAAACAACCATATTTGAATATAGGAAAAATAATAGGGTCCCGTTTTTATCCTTTGGGTACGGAACCCTAAAAAGGACTTGGTAATAAATACTTAACATTTTTCTCAAAGACAAAAATCTTAGAATTTATTATTTTATAATAATGACATAACTTTACAATTTTATATTGTAAGATTTTAACAAAAAAAAAGAAATTAAATACCTGCTGCAATTTACTCGTGTTATCAAGGTTTCTTTTTCAGTCTTTCTTATTATCTACCTTAAAAAAACTTGTGGAATTTTTAAAAGGAGCTACGACGAAAGGAATTCTTTGCATCACGAAGTTTCCTTTATTAAATTTCTTTAAGAATACCGCTACATGGATCAACTTACAATCTACGGCTAGGCGAACCATATCTTTTCATTAATCTAAAATTATGGTTTTGAATTCTCTTAAATCAAGTTTTGGGGTTTCTCCGAACATCTCTTAGCAAAATTACTCAAAGATAAATTAAACCAAGACTTTTCATCCAAATAAAACATTTCTAACAAAAATTTAAGACTAGGTGAGTCTAGGTGTTTGATTTTATTTAAAAAAAAGCGGCCAAGTGCGAGTAGGACTCGAACACGAAGATCCCTTCGTGTGTACAAAGCAAAAAACGCCGAA
Source organism: Amphipoea oculea (assembly GCA_945859645.1). Classification (NCBI taxonomy): domain Eukaryota; kingdom Metazoa; phylum Arthropoda; class Insecta; order Lepidoptera; family Noctuidae; genus Amphipoea; species Amphipoea oculea. Next base: position 22,071,089 of record OX243862.1, read on the forward strand.
AAAACACGTTTCTTGTTTTGTTTTTATCATTTACTAGCTGCGCCCCGCGGTTCCACCCGCGTAAATGTCGATCCCGTGGGAATATCGGGATAAAAACTATCCTATGTCCTTTTCCGGGACTCAAACTATCTCTATACCAAATTTCATCTAAATCGGTTCAGTGGCTTAGGCGTGAAGAAGTAACAAACATATAAATACACACACACACACACACACACACACACTCACAAACTTTCGCCTTTATAATATTAGTGTGATAATATAGTGTGATAGTGTGATTATTTATTATAGGCGGCATTAGAAATAAACTCTGAAAATTTTAACTGCCTATTACGGTTCATTACATACAGCCCGCTGACAGACAGACGGACGGACAGCGGAGGCTAGGTTCCCGTTGGTATCCTTTACGCTTTAAAACATCATTTATTACTCAAAGATTTACATAATCACTTAATGAGAAACAAAGTTTTAAAATGCAGGTAATTGTTTGGGTACAGAACCCTATAAATTAGCAAATAATTCAACATATTCAGCATACAATTGAACTGAAATTGATTAAAACATACCTATTTTTACATCAGTCTCTTTCGGCTTTACGATATGGAAGACAAACAAGCATAAAATTCACCAAAAATATAGCTAAAGTGACATCTCCGATTTAACATACATAAAGCAGTACATTTAACTGAAATACTCCAGCTAAGAGGATTACAGAGACGTTCAGTCTGTCGGTATTCTGTTCCGAGTTAGCCAGAAGGCAATTCCTAAGTATTCGGCTAGAATTCCTGTCGTAACTATGAATATTGTGTCGTTGTGAGTACTACCTATCTCACAATGAATCCATTTGTTATCTACTGCAGTTCATGTTGTACCTTATTTCGATTGTCTTTGTTTAAGAAATCATAGTAGCTTTATTTCTTTTTGTAGTCAGTTATATTGCGTTGTAAGGTCATGAAAATTAAGCCCCTTATTTATGAAAGTTGCTTAAAGTTATGTAATGATTAGCATTTACTTAAACATAAGTACATGTTTGACGTTTAAAAGCAAGGTTTTTGATATCCTACATCTTTTTGCCAGAACAACATATAACTGTCAAAGAATAATAGTTGAGATTTGAATATACAGACAATTTATGTCGGTAGTCAATTTGTTTACCAATTAATTTCCCTGATTTCATTATTGTGAAAAATATGTTTCGTCGTTTTTGTTTGTTTTTTTTTTTATTTAATCCGCTAGTTTGACATTCTGAAATGTTGCACGACAGGACCTAACGCGTGAATGCAATCTGAGGGGCAATTCTTGTAATTTTAAGAACGTTCACAGTCTGATCTCAATCTCAATGCTTCAAAAATTCCTCTGAATTTCCTAAATTTTTGACATTTATTATACGCTGAGATGAGATTGTGACTAGATTTTGAACGTTTATAATTACGGAATGGCCTGCTGTATCCATGTCTAATAAGCTTTTTGATACCCACACGACCTAACCCTGTAAACAAGCCCAAAAATTAATAAACTCAAGAACGAAGACATCTCAGCTTACCTGAAAAGCTTCTTCAACCCAGCTAATATCAACAATCCAACCAGCTAATAAAGGGTATCCTTCACAAAACGAGTCTGAAGCACAAAGCCCATCATTTTTAGCTCTATTTAGCTCCTCGTCGAAACAATAGCTAGCCGTCGGGAATCTCAACTCGGCGGCGATGGAATTTCAGTAAACTGAAACGCTGAAATTTAATTACGCGGAAGCAACGAGACCGGTTGTTTCTGCACTGGATATCAGTTTGGTTATAATTTGCACAGTTTATTTTATTATTTGTGCAAAGTTTTTATTGAAAGCTATGTTTTTTAGAGGATTTGTGGTAACATTTTATGGATTTAGTACCTAGCTTTTAAACTGGTATGTTTTTTTATATGGTTAATGTGTGTGTTTTTAATTTATTTTAAACACCTCTCCTATTTATTGACCAAAGAATTAGCATCGCCACACAACACAACGTGGCAATGCTGCCAGCCTTTTGGGCACTGTTCCTGTTGACAGCGATGTGGACGAATTTTTTTATTCTTTTTTCATATAGGTACATGTACATATTATTATTCAAAGTTAAATTTATTTCAAGGAAATCCTAACATTATCAACAAACCTATTAGGTACAAGGTCGTATACTATTTTTAGTTCTATCAACCTTTAATCCTTTGTCTCCATTTTTATTCCAAGTCAATTTGTCGTTTGTAATTGTTGTTACTTGTTACATAAAGGATCGGCTCTACTTGGAATTTGGTCTACAAATGAATTCTGGGTCATCATCATCTGCGCAGCCTTTTTCTATAACTACTACTAGTTGTCTGGTAATTTTGCTGAACTGGGTCTTTTTGGCGCAGCCGTTAGGCACACTTTCCTGCTAATTTCTAACATCGGACTTTACACTTTTTTTATTTGTTTTTAAATATCTGATGTATGTATCCTGTGTATTGTGTTTTTTAGTCTGTGTCTAAATAAATATATTTTCTTTCTTTCTTTTCTTCTTTCTTTTCCAACTAGATATATTGGGGTCTACTACCAGATCCAGTCCAACCGGATGCAGTTATTCTAGCTATTTACTGAAACGATGAAAACAAAAATGACATTTCATATTTCGCCAGATTTTTTTGAATAATTCAACCATTCGTAATATTTACATAAGTACCTACATCCAAAATGTAAGTATACTCATTGTAGCAAGCTAAGCTCTGGTCGGTCCCCAAGCTAAGCCATTCGACCTAAGTAAATATTTTACGAGGACAAACACGATATAAGTACCTACGCGAGCAATGACGCGACTAACTTTTTTATGTGAGTACATACCTCCCTCATTTATTAAATGTTACCTTCTTATTTTATGTTTTATCTCTTCTCTTTTTTCCGTAGTTAATAATTTAATGTGGCTTTGTTTGGTTATATTTGTTTTGCTGTAATTGTAGATAAATATATATAGGGTTTTTGGTAGTTTGCGGTCAATAAAAACTTGGTAGGTTCTCTTAAAATATTTAAAGAGGATCTTCGTTCTCTTATACTTATCCCAACTTATTTGGGCTCGAGGCAATAATTCCATACTTCTCTATTAGTCGTCTCGGTAAACACTCCCTTTCAAGCCATGGATATCATCTTTCACACAGTCCATCCAACGTTTCTTTAGTCTTGCCCTACTCTTATAGCCATCCACATTCATACTCAAAACTTTCCACACGACATTTTATAATATTTAAATAGGATAACTTGTCAATATCTTGAAAGTAGCCGAAATTAGTAAAGGGTTGTTAAGGCGAGGTTTTCCCGTTTTTATAACTCCGTTCCGTTTTCCTCACTCCCTGCAGAAAATATTAAAACCTATCTTTTGATATATTACTTAGATGGTTAAGTAATACAATTTTTTACTAAGAAATACGTTGGAAATATCGATTTAGTGTCATCTTTGCGATTTTTTTTTATCGAGCCAATTATTTGTAATAACGTTTCCGTCTTTAGTCAGCGCTTGACTGTATGTACAATTTTGTTGAAATGATTTTTATTTTGCGCAATATTTACAAAAAATTGGAAATAAATAGCTTCAAAAAACTTAAAAACGGAAAAACCTCGCCTTAAGTTAAACTCGTATAACAGGACTCACTGCATTTCCCATTTCAAAATGAAAAGTCTACGTTACACCCTATGCCTAAATTTTGATCGTAGATTAGTCCTACGTAAACTTAGAAATAGCATAACTAATCAAATTGCAACTCTCTCTGTCTCTCTATCTCAATTTGTGTTCTCCCACATTCAAATCAAGAGTGAACAGGCATCTTCTGGACACGCTCGTTCCATCATAGACCTCATCTATCGCTTTCCATCAGGCGTGATCGGGGTCAAGAGCGAGCCCATTTAGCAATAAAAAAAAATTGAAACAATAATAAAAATATACCTTCCTTACTTTTTAATATTATCTTTTAACATTCTTGCTCTATAAAAGCCTACACAAACCTTTATATTGTTAGTAACACAAGCTCAAAATGAAGGCGGTTTTCAAGTAAACTCAAGTAGGTGCTTGATTATCTTAGAACGAGCCAAGTGGCGTGCACTAACTTCAAACGCCGAACTAAGTTCTGATACAACAATTAAGTAGAACTTCAACTTGTGTACAAAGTGTGTGATGGCACCTTTATGGATCCGATTTAGACAAACAACTGTAAAAGGGTGCTTCAGCATTAAATGTAATACTTTAAAGTTTGTGTTACTGTAACATTATCTCTTTTTTTATTATTTATCCAGTATTTTACATGAAGCGACTGCCTATCTGACCTCTACAACCCAGGTACTGGGTAATACGATACCTCTTGGTACGACTGATTTTCAGACTTTCGGGCTACTGACGACCCGTAACGACTGTCAAGATCCACGAATGACAGCCGGGACCAAAGTGCTTTCCGAGGCACGGAGAGGTCTTGGTTTGTGAAGATGGTCATCCATCCACGAACCAACCGCGGCAAGCGTAGCTTAACCTGATCGATCGACCCGTGCGGCTTTTTTTACTTAGCCACGAGCCACAAGTCCTTTTTTTTTTATGGATGTGAAATCATCAAATGACCCCTCCCGCTCTGGGTGGAGCGAAGGGAGTGTCAGACTCTTACTGACTAAAACCCATGCGTGTTCCTTCCTTAGCCCTTTATGTTCCAGGGTAGCGGTAACCCTTTCGGACAATCCCGCACCCCCGGCAGGCTTCGGCCCTGGCGGGCCCCTTCCTTTATGCTGACATCTCTTTGAGGCGCGCGTGGAACACGTACGCGCCGTCCGGCACGGGCCTGGTCCTGATCGGACGGTGAGCTACCCATTACTCTCCGTCCGTAGGCCCGCGCCTACGGTGGCCGGGAGCCGTCATGCGGCTCCCGACGCCCGGAGCGTCTCCCGCGGCGGCTGGGGCGTGAGGCTCTCTCCCTCAGCGGTTCCGCCACCTCCTTCGCTAGCATGACTGCTTCGCAGAAGGAGTCATGCTAGCGGACCATGGCTTGAACCAGGGCCGGACGCGAGAGGTCGCCGCCGCTGTCGATCGCCTCTACGGGTGCTCCGCCCATGCGGGGCAGACCTCCACCGTATGCTCCACCGTGTCCTCTGGGCGATCCTCGCAGTGGTGACACCCGGGCGTCTCCTCCCGCCTGATGATGTGCAGGAACCTCCCAAAACATTCGTGTCCGGTGAGGACCTGCGTCAGGCGATAGGTGAGGACGCCGTGACGCCTCTCTAGCCACTCCTCAAAGAGGGGTCTTATCGCCACTATCGTGGCGTGCCCTGCGCTGGGTTGCGAAAGTCGCTCCTTCCATGCCTCCATGAGATCGCGCCGGAGGTCTGTCCGCTCCGCTGCGATTTGCCGCGGAAGCGGAGTTTCCCCCCGGCTCAGTGCCTCCGCGCGCCACTCATACAGGCGCGCGAGGACTATCGCCTCCAGATCCCATGGCGGCAGTCCAGCAAGGAGGCTTGCCGCCTCGCCCGAGATCGTGCGGTACCCCCCGGATCAGCCTTACGGCTACCACCTTTTGGGGCGCGTTCAGATAGTGGGCGGCTCGCCGCCGCAGAGAACGCGCCCACACCGGGGCCCCGTATAGGGCCATGGACCGCACGACCCCCGCGTAAAGCCTCCGGCAGGAGGTGTTTGGCCCCCCCAGGTTGGGCAGGAGCCGCTTGAAGGCGGCCCCGGTCCTTTCCAGTTTGGGGGCCAAACGTCGGAAGTGTTCGACGAAGTTCCTCCGGCAGTCGAGGACGAGACCCAGGTATCTCATCGTTGCCTCGACGCCGATGTGAACCCCTCCCACCGTTAGTTGGGATCCCGATGGTGGCCCGTTCCGAAGCCCATGGAAAGACATGGCCTCGGACTTGTGCAATGCCACCTCGAGACCCAACCGCCGGATTCTTTCCACGACTATCGCAACCCCGCGTGTCATCGCGTCGGCCGCCGCCTGATGCGACCTCTCTTGCGCCAGGACCAGCGTGTCGTCAGCGTAGCAAACCACGCTGACGCCATCAGGGAGGTCGGCCCGCAGCACCCAGTCGTAACCGATGTCCCACAGGAGCGGCCCCAGAACCAATCCCTGCGGGACACCGCACGACATCTCTCGCCGGTTCCACTCCCCGTTGCGACCAGGGTAGATGACGGCTCTGTCCGTCAAATACGCCCCAACTACTCGACGGAGGTAGGTCGGCACCCGGTGATACCGGAGTGCCTCCCCAATACAGCTCCAGGGCAGGGTGTTAAACGCGTTGGCGATGTCGAGTGACACCGCCACGACGACCCCACCCCGGGTCACCGCGTCCCCCGTCGTGAGGGCTTTCACGCGCATGATGGCGTCCACTGTCGAGCGCCCCTTGCGGAAGCCAAACTGGCTATCCGCAAGATCCGGCCCCGTCCTCACTAGGTGCCCGACGAGGCGGCCTGCAATCACTCTCTCAAAGAGCTTGCCGACCTCGTCGAGCAATACTATGGGCCGGTATGCGGACGGAGAGTCCGCAGGGCGCCCTGGCTTCTGAATGAGGACCAGCTTCCCCGTCTTCCAACGGAGTGGAAACTGGCCCCTCTCCATGCATGCGCTTAAGAGCGCCTCTAGTCGAGGCCCGAGAGCCCTCGAGGCCAGGACCCAGACTTTACCCGGCAAGCCGTCGGGTCCTGGGGCGGTATTTTTGGCCTTCAGCCTGCCTACCGCCGCTCTCAGATCTACCCCGGTCACTTCAGGGATGTCGTCGTCGTCGTTTTCATGGTCCGCTTCGGGCACCGCAAGTGGCGGAGCCATGGGCGGGGGAGTATGCTCCCCCCGTGAAGGGAACAGAGTGCTCACCACCTCCTCCACCAGCTGTGGGCGGAGACTCTGCGTCAGCGGGGGGGCCCAGGTGCGGAGTTTATTCCGTGCGGAATTTTGTAAGGGCGCCCCCATGGATCTCTGTTCAGAGGCTCCACCATCTCTTCGCGGGCCGTATCCTTGGCCCGCTGGACAGCCCCTTGGAGGGCGGTCTTCGCCGCTCTGAGGCACAAGTCCTGGGTCCATATTAATGGCATTATTTTCTACTGTGAGAGAGAGACGGAGCTATAGAAGGCCGATAGCGCCATCCCTTTTTTGCAGTGGAATAATGATGGCATTAATTCTTCATAATACGACCTCAGAATCCCATTAATTCTCAAATGTACGTAGTTTATATTTTAAAACACTACCTACTTTATTCCAACGTTGGAATTAGAAAAATATATCTTTATAACACTTAAGTGGATACATTTTGGTGTAGAAACTACAAGTAGGTAGGTACTGCGCTCGTGGCGCACCCTAGCGTAACAATGAAATTGAATGAGTTACACGAATAAGATTTACTGGATGTTTAAGTCGTAGTTGAAATTATTTATTTATTTTACATAAATAGACAAGAAAAAAAAACAGAACAGAAATAGGTACAAAGGTGATGCTTTTATTTTATTATAAGAAATCTCTTCCAACATACTTGCAATAGGACAATAGATAGAGAGATGTAGACAGCGCGTGAAAGAGTAAAGGAGACAAAAAAACCTAAAATCATATATAATTCACATAAAACTAAACCAATATTATGAGAAGATACTTACATACATAGAAATAAACATCATACTTCTAAAATAAATGTCACTAGAATGTTAATAATAATAACGTAATCCAGATAATAATCAATAAGTATACATAACTATGATGAAGTGGAAAGATAGTGTTCTTTTAATTTTTTTCTATCATACCTCACTTTCCACCGTAGATCTTGAAATAGTTGTGTTCATAATTTCAGATAATACTTAATCAGTTATCTACTTTAGTGAAATGTATTCTAAGTTGATGTTTGAGTGACATTTTGTAACAAAAAGGTTGCAATGGAATTTGAACTTTGTTATGTATGACATTCAGTTTTTTGTTCTATAACTTGAAAATTATCTTAAATTTTTAATTCTAATATAGATAAATATAAATCTTCATTATGAAAAGATACCATAACTACTGTTATTTAGAAATTCATGGTGACCAACAAACAAAATGGTATTAATGGTAGAAAATAAAAGTACCTAATGAAAGTACATTACGTAATTTTATTATCTTCCCTTTTATTTATTTTTTAAATATTGACATTAAAACTGGCATCAATAAAAATGATGAAAAGCGAACTGTTATCTTATTGATTTCAAAAGCTGATTGCACCTTTGAGCGTAAAAATCATAACAGTCAGATTATTACGCGTTGAAATATATTCATGAGTTATTAATGATTAATAATCATGAATTATCAGGAAAACCCAAAATATTTTCAGTGATAATTTTTGCATTATAAATGATAAATGATTATATTATTGTAAGTAGGTTTGCACAAACAATTTTACACGTCAATCATATTTTTAAAAACTAGAGGAGGTCGGTTAAAAATTGGTATAGTCAGCGCCACGAAAGATGAGACTTGACCCCGTCTCCCGCGCTCCTTTCCGCCTCCCCTATGACCTCCGGTTCCGTCCCGCGCTCAGACCTCATAACGCTAAAGAGACCTAAAATCGTGTACTGCGCAAGTCAAACCACGTGGTGTGTCAAGTCTCATATTTCGTGGCAAGCATTATACGTGGTATTGGTCACGTAGGTAATATTTTAATAAAGCTGCTAAGTCTGTGAGCGCTAGAGTCTTTGATATTGTCATTAGTTTCTTTGGTGTAGTCCAGCATAATACTGACATGGACTTTCCTACCATTGTCATGGAACAAACTTCTCGGATAACCTGGAATAACCCTAGTCCAAACTTCCTAAGAGCCAATTTCACCAAACTGAAACTGAACGCGATTAGCACACCTAAACTGTGTTCTGGGTGCTGTCAATGTTATGAAATATTGACACTGACAGCTCGTGAACGCAGTTTAGAGATGTGCTGATCACGTTAAGTTTCATTGGTGACCTAAGTCTATGAAACATTTTAGCCGATGGTTATCAACTCATAAAGGCTAGTGAAACTATTTCGAGATTTAAAAAAGAATACTACACTGAAACCGCATCCAGTAAATCTAGGTTCAGATTTTGTACATGGCTCTAAGTAATTTGATAACACATTGTCACAACGCTCGCGTTTCGTTCTTGCGACAGTTTAGCGCACGAAACGCTTTCAAATGCGTTTTATTTTATTAAATACTTTCAACTACAAACCAAACGTTATATCACTTATCATTAAAATTGTAATATTAGCAGAAGGGACGTTGTTTGTTTCATAAACAAAATTATAATTAATTAATCCAATCTCAACATGGCAAAAACAAACTCATAAAGTGTCTAACAATTGTTTAAATTTCATACACACGTTTCATTCGGTTTAAAAAACATTTAAAATCTCCTTCTCCAGATAGAACAACTGAACAGGTTGATAAAAAAAATCAAAAGTTATTTATTCAAATTAGGCTGAAAATCAGCACTTTTCAAACGTCAAAATCGTCAAATTCGTATTGTGGGACGCCCCCCAGTTCGATGGACGGACGACCTAAAGAAGGTGGCTGCTGGATGCGGAAGGCAGAGGACAGGGTGTTGTGGCGCAGCCTGGGAGAAGCCTATGTCCAGCAGTGGACTGCAATAGGCTGAGTTCTTAGAGCTTTCGCTGGGATTAAAAAGTGGCGCAACAAACTCCCCAGCAGCACAGCTGTCTGTTCAGTTAGAAAAACATGATTCTGTATAATAGTAGGTATGCCATTATTAAGTTAAATTATGGTATTTACATTACGAGACACAGAACATTAAATTAAATTATTCGCCAAATGTCAAACAAAAAAGCTATCAAAGGTCTGCAACACAGATTGAATCTGTCAAACACGAGCTGCAGACGATCGACGGATTAATAGATGAATCATTCTGTTGGGGTCAATACCCGGTATCAGAATCGGGATCGGGGGATGAATCGGTATCGGTTAATCCGTTTATCCGAAGGCAGAAAATCCGGTTCAACCTAACCCCTTATCTTCCTCTCTCTTAATGCAGTCTTTGGACGTATTAAAGGAGTTTATAAAAAATCTACGATACCTAGTTGTCGCTAATACGATTTGGACTAGGGTTTGTGAAACTAATTTAAGTAAGTTTGTAGGTACTTATTTTGTGTTTGATCAAAAACCCGTGTTTACGATGGAATTCTTGTTCATAACATCACGTTACTTTTGGTTTAAGAGGGTTATATTTTTTTGCTAGCCTGCTGGGGAAATGCATCCCCTTTTTTCCAATCCTCTCTGCCTCTGTAAGGGGATTATTTTACTTAATACAAACTGCACCATTGCTAGGGGATTGCTTTTCACACATCTCTTCCAAAAAGATCTAAGACCATCATAAGTGAATAAAAGTATATACGTTCATTTATTATTATTAAATAGTCTAATGAAAGCATAGACTTTTGAACTAAGCTTCTTTTCGCATGATAAAACTTACTGGAAATTTAAAATGATAAATGAAATGATTGTCCATAATTTGATCTGCGTTAAAGTTTACTTCTAATCAAGGATTATAAACAGCACTTCGGTCAACTTTCTAATAAATTATGATTGTTTTCTAATGTTACTTTCCAACTAAGTTATTTAAATCATGAATTTAAATGGTCAAACCTAACCTAGCTTGCAATTAAATTTACTTACTTAAGACTCATTGATTTCAAAACTCATTACATTACGTTTCAATAATATTGAACTAAGTAAATGGATGTTTTAATTAAATGCCAGTTCAGACACATAATTAAAAAAGTTTAAAATCAATTAATATATCTGAGCCATTAACTTGGTAATTAATGAGATACCCTGTCTACACTAACTTTCCATTGGTAAGTATTTTATTCAATGTGGCATAGGTAATGTTATTAATAAGGATTGAAATACATGTCCCTGGTGGTGTGAATGACCGAAATAAATAATTTTCACTTCTTGAAACCACTCCTAACATAGGAATCATTTTATTTGTCTAATAGCTCGCATGCCATCTTTTTTTTAACCGACTTTAATTATTAACCGACCTTAAAAAAGGAGGTTCTGTATTCGACCCGTATGTATGTATATTTGTATGTCCGCGATTTTCTCAAAAACGAATGAACCAATTTAGATAATTCTTTCACTAATGTGATCTACATACTTTCAGGAAAGTTTTAGTATATAATACATTAGGTAATTATTCTTATGTACGAAATTATATGCATAAATGTACTGCATCTCCGGCATTACAATGCGATTTTTCATGATTCTTCTAGTCGATGTCTTCAATTCTTCAATACACTAGTGTTAATTGAATTTGTGTGGGGTAGGTACAACTAAAAAGTGAAAAATAAAAACTTTTTTACAAAAAAAGCAACCGACTTCAAAAAAAAAAACTACAATGTGATAAATTAATTTCGGAAGTTGGTGTCAAAAAAACGAAAATGCGGAACCTACGACACCGACTTCCGAAATTAAAGTTATTTATCACTTTGTAGTTTTTTTTGAAGTCGGTTGTTTTCTTTGTAAAAAAGTTTTTATTTTTTTCTTTCTCGCTTCTCCCATACATACTCTCTCATTCACTCATCGCTGCGTTCATACTTCTATTTATTTTTTAAATTATGATGCGTTCCGAATTAACATTCTACCTACATTTTCGGAGAAGCATAATGAGGAAGTTCTTTTAAAAATGAATTTCCATATTTCTTTGTCTTAGAGGTTTCCAAGAAGACTGGGTTCTAGGTTGCGACGAGGAAACCTGCTCTCCAATTGCGTAACACTCTACAATCACATTCCGAAGGATTTTGAGGGCAATTCATAACCCATTGCTTTATGTTTGAAAATATTCGTCTGCTCGACAATGTAAATAACGCAATGAATGTTGTTGAATTTTCAAAATGAAAGGCATTGCCATTGTAAGTGTCTTACATATTAGGCTTCTGTACATGATAGCCAGAGATCACCAAAACTCAGTTAAGATCACCGTGTGTGCACGCGTCTCATGCGCATCTTGGCTTCTTCATCTTGTAAGTAAATTAAAGCCTAACTTAGCCTCCGTCCGAAAGGATTACCGCTACCCCGGAACATAAAGGGCTAAGGAAGGAACACGGATGGGTTTTAGTCAGTAAGAGTCTGACACTCCCTTCCGCTCCACCCAGAGCGGGAGGGGTCATTTTATGATTTCCCATCAATAAAAAAAAGCCTAATATTTAACGTAACAGAACGAAATGTTTTGGTAATTTTACCGGTATTTTTTTGATAACGGTAACCGTCCCTGAGGCTAAGTGATAAAAACTGGACTTTCCCAGTAATACAGTAATGTAGAACCCATTTTTTTTTTCTTTTTGGCGACTCAGCCGATGTCGACTATTCTACCAGAGCGTCATGTACTGACGGCAGAACAGCAGCATGAGCCGTTGCATTTTGAGCTTTGTGGTTGTTGTTGTTAATGTTAGTACCTGAAAGGACAGGACACGTTTTGTTAGTTAACATGTTTAAAAAAATAAATAAATGTATAATTATTACTCTACTAGCTTCTGCCCGCGACTTCGTCCGCGTGAAATTTCACCCTCCCTCCATTCACCCTCTTAGGGTTGGAATTTCGAAAAACACTTTCTTAGTGGATACCTACTCTTCACAAAGAACACACCCTCCATGTAACCTACGACAAACTTATTATTTGCGGTTGGTACAGTAATCGGGTCTAGGGATCGAACCGCAAAATTAAGTTTGTTTTTTATTGTATATACTTTTCCGGGATAAAAAGTACCCAGTGTGGTGCCCAGGATATTAAAGAATAATTATACCAAATTTCATCGTAATCGAACCGTTAGTTTTTGCGTGATGCCTGAACAAACAGACAGACAGACAGACAGACCGACAGACAGACAGACCGACAGACAGACAGACAGACAAAAATTTTTTTGATCACATTTTTGGGTTCGGTGTCGGTCTAGTAACAAACACCCCCTGCCATTTATTTTTTTGATATTTTCAATGTACAGAATTTTCACTTCTACAGATTTATTATAAGTATAGATTATACTATAAAACGACACAGATATTTACAAAGGTAGAATTATTATTACACTGAATGATATGAAAATGTAGTTTGGTAAACTACATTTTCATATCATTCATCATCATCTGTCTAGCCTTTTCCCAACTATGTTGGGGTCGGCTTCCAGTCTAACCGGATGCAGCTGAATACCAGTATTTTACATGGAGCGACTGCCTATCTGACCTCCAAAACCCAGTTACTGGGTAATACAATACTCCTTGGTAAGACTGCTTGTCAGATTTTCGGGCTTCTGACGACCCGTAACGACTGTCAAAGATCCACGAATGACAGCCGGAACTTGGTATGTAAAGATGGTCACCCATCCACGAACCAACCGCGGCAAGCGTAGCTTAACCTGATCGATCGACCCGTGTGGCTGATATTACTAAGCCCCTCTACATTTTCATATCATTGTCATTTAAAAGCCCCTCTACATTTTCATATTATTGTCATTTAAAAAATATATAGGACTTGCTAATGCAAGTCCTATATATTTTTGGGACTGCATAATATTGTAATCTAGCCAGCAGGCCAATTCTCGTAATTTAAAACGTTCAAAATCTAGTCGCAGTCTCATCTCAGCGACAAACAAATGTCAAAAACTTGTCAAAATGTAGGGAAATTAGAAGTATTTTTTGACAGATTGAGACTGAGATCAGACTGTGAACGTTCGTAAAATTAGTAGAATTGCCCCTCAGGTCCGCCATGTCACTTCATTTCTGACATAACAGCGTGACACTCGTTGGCCCATGTGCTACTGTTACCTACGGTTTGTTGACACGCCAGCTTTCAGCCGTGGATTTACTCGCTTTACTGCCCCGAGCAGGCGACAGCTGTGATGTGTCGGCCATTTTGAATTATTGTAGTAGTTGCATAGTGTATGATTAGTGAGGGAAACTCGAATGTAGCATGAAAAAAATTTTTTTTTCCTAATTTAATTTACATTTAAGTTGCAAATTAAATGTTACCTCGGTCAGCGGGTCGTCTTAGGGGCGGATTTTTTTTCTCAACTATATCTTACCATCTGCCTAGCCGTTTCCCAACTATGTTCTGGTCGGCTTCAAAACACTGGTATTCTGCTGCATCTGGTTAGACTGGAAGCTGACCCCAACCTAGTTGGAAAAAGCCGATAGGAATATGGATTGTATGTAGTGCATTCAGTTTCAGAGTCGTTTAAAATAGAATTAGTTATTCAGCACAGGGCTAATTACGTATATTTCTGTCAGTGTCCGCGAATTATTCGTTCGTGAAGCTCACGCAAAGTTAATTGTTTCGTTTTTAGGAGCCGAGCGCCTGAATGTTCCACACAGTATACAACTTGAATATTAGCAAGTTTTAATGTTGCCAAACTAATTTTTCGTCAAGTTTTGTGATTTAGTTGACAATTTGTGGGCAGTGTGCAGTAGCTTTCCACCAATAAAAAAAAATATCCAAATACTCCCAAAAATTGCCCCGGGCGTACAAAGAACAAAGTCACAGGGTTCAGTAATAGCAGTGCAAGTGTTGGGAACGGGTGAGAGTTTCTGTCGGCGCGCAGCTGCCGCTGACTGTACCTACCTACTGCTATAGCGCTGCTGTTCGCTGTGTGGTACAGGGTATGAGATGTAAGCGGTGATTGAGATGTTTATCTATAGTGTAATGGTGGAGGATTCCAAACCACTGGGAGACGGATACTTTACATAGATTCTTTAAAAAAGCCTTTGTAAGAAAAAGGTACTAAGCATACTTTAGGTGGCTTAAATAGAAGTTCTTCTTCTTCAGTTAAGTCAGCCTCATTAAAAATTAAAAGGGCTTAGTGGGTCTTACTGCCAAAAGCGCGAGAGCATGGGGATTCCTTACTGCCTAATATTTTGAACACAGCTTTGCTTGTAAAGCCGAGTAGAGCCTTGTGGAGTCGAGAGAAGATAGCATGGTTGAAGCAGTAAAATATATTGTATATAAGGTCCCATTAAAATAAATGGGCAAAATTTTAGAAATCGTTTGACCACCAAAATAAGAACGATGGTAAAAAAAATATATAAGTAAATGTAAAACGCATTAGATACTTACAAGAAAAATAATCAGCTAACGAAAATACACTAATGTGTCGGCAATTTGTTATTTTAGGTCAAAATAAAATCACTTTAATCAGTGTTTTTTTTTTTTTGCTTGGATATCTTTGGTTAGACGTACTGAGCGCTGTGTTAAAATTTGTCCATTTATTTTAATGGGACCCTGTATATCTTATCGCATAACGTTTTGGTAGATATCGATGATAAAATCATACAAACCTTTTAAATAATAACACCTACCACCAGATTCTGCCAATTGCGGTGCAAATGATGTGATCAAGCGATTTCGTTCGAGTATCGTTATAATTTATGGCATATTTCGATTTTTTTTTTTGTTAACTAGTTTTTATCTGTATCTTCCTTATGTTTAATTATGACATACACAAATATATGATACCATATTTAACACCTTTATCCCTAAGAATCTGACACGTTACTCAGAAACACATTTCATTAGGCACTCCATCTTCAGCCAGCAAGTGACACAAGAGTCCCAAGTTCGGCAGCGTAAGATTAATTTAGATAACGCTGGAAGAACTTTCGTCATCGCGTCGCAGCTGGCCCGATGAAACTACTTGCTAACTATAGTTTAATTTTCGTAACTCGATGCTATTGTGAGATTGTGACGGAAGAAATTTCATGATAAACAAGGCTTTGGAGACGAGTGGTTAAACTCGGTTTAGGATGGGGTAACCCGTCGCTGATTAGTTATGGAGCAGAATTTCCATGGCATATAGGATGATAACATAATGAGCCGTTAATGTTCCCACTGCTGGGACACAGGCCTCCTCTTCCTGTTACAATGTTGCCCACATGTAAATTGTGCATCGAGCTTTGGTGGCACAATGGTAACGGCCCGACTTACGAATTGTAGGTTTTGGGTTCGAACTGGCAGGCGCTTTGTGTAAATAATTTCGTCACCACAGCTCTCAAAACGGTGGAGGAAAACATCGTGAGGAAATCGGCATGTCCTAGAGGTCCTAGAACCAAAAATTCGAAGACATGTATCATCTACCAACCCGCACTGGATCTGCGTGGTAGATTAGAGACCACTCGCTCTTGAAGAGAGGAGGCCTATGTTCCAGCGATTTATTCCGTTCTAATCCCCTGAACCCCACCACCACCCCCACCATCCCCCCAGTGGGGACATTATAGGCTGATTAGGATTCTAAACCAAACTCTTTGGGTTGCTTAAATAATTTTAACAAACCCTATTAAAATGTCGTAAAATATTCAAGTCACAATAAAAAAAAAGACGGGTTGCACTCCGGGAGTGCCGGCAGAAGTGAAAACTTGAATATTAACGTTGAAATAAATCAATTATTAATTGAATTAATATAACTCATTTTTTTTTCACTATTTCTGCGTCCCTTTTTTCATTAATAGATGCACTTTGTTCAATTTCCATATTTTAAACACTTTATATACACGAATGTTACGAATACACAGCAGTGTGTCCACGTCCACTTCCACTTCGACTTCGACTTCGACTTCGACTTCGACTCCGACTCCGACTCCGACTTCGACTCCGACTCCGACTCCGACTTTGACTTTGACTTTGACTTTGACTTTGACTTTGACTTTGACTTTGACTTTGACTTTGACTTTGACTTCGACTTCGACTTCGACTTCGACTTCGACTTCGACTTCGACTTCGACTTCGACTTCGACTTCGACTTCGACTTTGACTTCGACTTCGACTTCCACTTCCACTTCCGCTTCCACTTCCGCTTCCACTTCCACTCCATCCAATCCATCCATCCATCCATCCATCCATTGTCGTGTGTCACTAAACTTGGTTCACTTCGGTTGGCGCCGCCGTAGAAAGAGAGGCGGGGGGGGGGGGGGGGGGAATCTCTCCTGACGGTCACGTGTCCTGACGCGAGTTTAACATTTTTTACCCATTACAAAAAGTGCTCAACGCCGCTAAAGAAGTTTTCACTTCAAAAATAATGTATTATATCATACATAAGTATAATGGTATGGTATATATAACATCTACGTATCGCATAAATCGAGTAGTTTTCGCACACCGTACCTCGCATAGTCCTTAATTTTCGCAATTTCCGTCATAACGCCTGGACTAACGCGAATTAACTGCGAAACAGACCTGATTTACACATTGAAACTCACGTACGATGAATAAAACATGAAACTACAGCTCGTGAATGTACCCACATACAATTTATAGCGATATTTTTATAGGGAAAAAATTGGGGAAACGAAAAGCAACTGTTTTTGTAGAGTAGCTGTATATTTTTATGTTTTATTGCACTCTGTTCCGCAATTGTGGTGTTAAAATAAGGATTGTGTTCTGTCTCATGCGTGTTTCATATAAAACAAAGGCTAATAAATATCTGAATTTTATTGCGACTTCCTTTTTGCCATGGTTCGTTTTTCAGACTATGACGTCACATCAAACGACGAAAAGCTTCATACTCCTGCCCCTATCCCAATTTATTTGGGGTCGTCGCAACATGTCTGTTTCTTCCATACTTCTTTATATAGTCCTCTCGGTAGTCACCCCCTTTCTAACCATATCATCTTTCACACAGTCCATCCAACGTTTCTTTGGTCTTTCCCTGCTCTTATAGCCATCCACATTCATACGAAAAACTTGTCTCGCGACATTTTCCTCATTAAACGAAATTATCTAATGACGAAAAACTTCAATCAACTCAGCCTATCGCAGTCCACTGCTGGACATAGGCCTCTCCCAGACTGCGCCACAGCACCCTGTCCTCCGCCTTCCGCATCCAGTCTACCCCAGCCACCTTCTTTAGATCGTCGACGGACGACCGAAAGAAGGTGCAGCGGTGCGGTGCAGGGGTGCAGCGGTCGTAGGACGAAAAGCTTATGATGTGGAAATTGGTTTCTCACCGCATCCATTAAAAATCTTCCAAAATCGTATTATCACGTTATGTTCAAAGTAAAACTTCAACAGAAATTAAGAAATCGACAGGAGAACCAAGGCTACCGACATAGCCCGAAGAATTGCTAAACTTAAGTGGCAATGGGCAGGGCACATTGCTCGCAGAACAGATGGCCGATGGGGCCGAAAGATTCTGGAGTGGCGAGTTAGACGGTCTCCCTCAAGGTAGACCGATGACCTTGTGAAGATCGTGTGCTTGAAGGTCTATGTCCAGCAGTGGACGTCTTTCGGCTGAAATGATGTCAAATGTGATGAAATGTGATGTGTGTTCAAAGTAAAACTTTTAGAAAAAGATAACATTGTTCAATTTTATCAGCACGTTTCTACAATCACGTTTAATGCCTATCTGATATGTTTTCAGCGAATAAAGTACATAGGTAATCCGATTAACTTAACTCTTTGAAAAAACGCAATTCAGTTCATTCCTCGGGGAAACCCGTAAACGATAGATACATTGAATTCTTCCTATTATACTTGAACAAAACCAACCCAGAATCTCACTAAAAGGGTAACTGTAAGTTCTTTTGAAAAAGATGAAAGATTCTTTTAAAAGGCAACAACAAACTAGATGGTTATTCTTTCATCGTCTAAGAGCTTTTGCTGGCAACTATAACAGAATGCTACAAAATGGGGCAACGGAGTACATTGACATATAAATTCGAAGCAATTTTAACTTAATTCAACTCTTTTAGGAAATTTTCTTCGCATGTGACTGCAGTAAACTAATATAGAACTTCTGTGCGCCGCATTTTCGGTATATATATTTTTTTTTCAAGTATGTATCTCCAAAAATTAAATATGTATTTACATAATATAAGCTAAAATATAAACTATAATAATATGTACGTACAATTATATGAAAAAATAAACAATCATTATAGCGCATCAAAGAATTCAT